>OX424515.1:14034146-19436570 GCA_949152395.1 Agrochola litura | reverse complement strand
CCCCTCCCCACCCCCCTTTCCTCACCCCCCCTCTATAGACTCCCCACGAAACCCTCCCCCCCGCCCCCCACCCCTCAAGGCTACCTCACCCCCCCGCGACCTAACTTCGAATCCGTTGGAGCTGGAAAGCCGAGTTTGGGCTCATTTGAAAGGGCACAAAAAGTCCTTCAATTTGGCCCCAGCAGAAATCCTTGATTCGGCACTCACACACGCAGTGATATAGCTACGCTACAGAATTCCACTGAGAACCACCATCAGCGCGCCCACAGAGCTCAGAACATCGAGTTCTATCAGTTGTCGGGCTCCTCATCGGACAGCAGACGCAGACCACCAGCAGAGCATCCGTGAGTCCACCATAACATAACAAAAAAAAAAATTATAATAATAATTAATAAAAAAAAAAAAAAAAAAAAAAAAAAAAATATACTCAAGCATTACATATACAGAATTCACAACAACTAATATAAGAACTATAACCTCTCCTCTTAAATTTAACTCAGTAACCTCCCCTCCCCTAAAACATGTCTTCCAAGCAGTCCACCACCTCCCGTAAAACGAACACGGACGCCGCAAAAGCCCCTAAATCCCTTAGGGAAAAAGTCCTGAAAAATACGGCTAAGTCAGTGGTCTCGGAGAGATCGGCGCATCCATCACAGAAGCCGCAGGTGCCGAAGGCAGCGTCCGAGCCGGACGTGACTAGCAGAACACCGCCTTTACCATCAGCTCCCGAGACAAACACGCCGGAGGATCGCGCCAGGATCTCAGAGATCATAATCAACTGGGAGCAGTGTGGCATCTCCCCCCCCAAACAGATCATCTCGGACGAGGAAAGCTCGGTGGCCTCCACTGTGAGCCAGGCCGACCGTCCTCAGAGCGGACGGCCGAGCCTCCTTTACAGAACGCCGAGAAGGGGCACAGGGGTGGAAATGGACCTGGCCACCCGAGAAGCCAACGATCTTCTCCAGAAAGGGAAGGACGCCCTGGAAGCAGCAGGGAATATGAAAAGGGAGTGCAAGGCCACAGCCCATGAGTGCCTACAGGGCCTGTACGAGACGGCCCTGTCATTGGCGGATTCGAGAGCCCGCCACAAACTCAATCTCGAGAAGGAGCGCTCTCGACACGCACAAGAGCTTGTGCGTGTCGAGAGAGCTCACACTCGAGAGCTAATGGCAATGAAATCAGAGCTCTCTCTCATGCGGGTCGATGTGTCTGACACGAAAAAAGAGGCGAAAGGGATCCGGGAATGGCTCGGTCACGAGACCCTGGAAGCTTTAAATGGCATCAAGGAGTTGAAAAGTGAGGTCACATCGGCGAGCTTCAGGAATATAAAAGAGCACGAGAAGACGAGGCAGGAAAGCGCAAGAGCCCCGGGGGATCCCAAGTGGGATTCGATGGGGGCTGGCTTGTCACGTCTCGACACAAACATCACCAGCATCTCCAACCAGCTGGACGTGCTCCGAAAGGCTCTGGAAAGGCTCAAAGGTGATCTCGACCGGCCAAGGCACACGGAGACGGATCCTAGTAGCCGAGAGACGGATATTCTTACCACCACCACATTCAGAGAGGAGATTAGAAACCTACAGCTCCAACTACAGGCCATCGCAAACATGCCTGTAGCTTCCCCCACACCACCACAGCCACCAATAAACCTCTCACAACACTTTAAACCCATCTCGGAAAGGCTGGAGATCGTCTCAGCAGACCTCCGCGTACTGCGCGACAAAGAACCGCAAATCCAAGCGCCCCCGGCGCTGAATCTGGAAGCGGAACTTGCAGTCGGGGAGGTAAAGAAGACCCTCCAAAGTATACAAAAGGGGGTAGCGGACCTGGGTAAAGCGGACAGACCGCTTCAACAACAACAGGGCCCCAAAACCTTTGCCCAGGTCGCCTGTATACCCAAGCCCCCTAAACCACCCACACAACCCAACCACACACTGATCGTCTCGTCTACGAACCCCCAGCACACTGGAGACAACGTCATCGAGAGGATTAGGACCACCTTGGACCTTAAAACGAGTGGAGCCCGCGTCGACACAGTCAGGAAAGCGCGGAACCAAAAAGTGGTCCTGAGATGCGCAAGCAAGACGGACCTGAACATCATCAAAGACCAAGTCCGGTCGAACGCAGGGCTCAAGGTCCAGGAGCCAAAACCCCAAAATCCCCTCATCTGCATTAGGGGAGTGCTGTCCAGCTACAGCGACGGGGAGATCGTCGATCTCCTAAAAGCGCAGAACAAACATCTTCTGCAGAACGTCGTTGTCGATGGGCAGACCCTAAAGGTGCGCTATAGGAAGCGCGCGAGAAACCCCCACGAATGCCACCCTGTTCTGGAGCTCTCCCCGGAGCTCTGGAAATGTTACACGATAGTGCAGAAGGTCCATGTGGGCATCAAGCGATGCTTGATTGAGGACCAGTCCCCTCTCGTCCAGTGCACAAAGTGCCTTGGATATGGACACAACAAGTCTATATGCAAGGCCGCAAAAGAAGTCTGCAGCTACTGCAGCGGAGCGCACAACGTAGGGGACTGCCGCACTCGAGCTGACGGCAAACAGCCCACCTGCATAAACTGCAAGGTAGCACACAGGACGGACATCGACTTGGCACACACAGCGTTCAGCGAGAACTGCCAGGAACGCCAGAAGTGGGATGGAATAGCAAGGTCGCGCGTTTCCTACTGCTAAGGGCGACCACGAGAACACATCACCCAACCAACCAGTCACCCCTCAAATCGCAACAAGATCGACAGCAAGATTGCGGTTCATCCAAGCTAATCTTCAGCGCTCCAAGCTGGCCACAGAAGAACTCCACATGGCGGCTCAGGCAAAGGGAGTTTCAGTAGCACTAGTTCAAGAACCCTATGTAGGAAGAACAGGTGTGATGAAACAATGCCCTGGCACGCAAGTCATCCAGTGCAGCCTGAACCGCCAAAAACCAGTTAAGGCGGCGATCGTTGTGTTCGGAAACAACCTGGAGGTCATCCACGACCCCCAGCTTGTGACCGAGAACATCGCCGCCGTCTTGCTGAAGGTGGGCCAGCTTAGCTTTGGGGTGCTATCGGTCTATTTTGAGGGTGACCAGGACATCGAACCCTACCTTTCCGAAACACACAACACCACACAAAAACTACATGCAAACAACATCCTGGTGGGAGGAGACATAAACGCCTGGAGCCAGTGGTGGGGAAGTGTTTCCGAAAACCACCGCGGGGCAGCGTACAACTCCTTTCTCAATGAGCGGGACCTCCACATCCTCCAATGAGCGGGACCTCCACATCCTCAACATGGGTCAAACACCAACCTTCGAGACCTACAGAGGAGACAGGTGGTGCACAAGCAACGTCGACGTGACGGCATGCAGTCTGTCGCTGCTAGGCAAAGTTGAAGAGTGGCGTGTAGAACGGAGTCTAACAACATCAGACCACAACGCAATCACCTTCTCGATGCGCTTAGAAAAGGCCTTGGAACCCTTAAGGCCAATTTCGACGCGCATCTACAACACCAAGAAGGCTAAGTGGTCCGACTTCTGTGCGCACTTCAAGACTCGTCTGGCGGACAGAGACATTACACCAGCCGGAGTCTCGAGCATCTCGAACCCAGAGGATCTGGAGGAACTCATCACAGAATACACCCACACCATCCACCGCTCATGCGAGAAAGCGATCCCAAAACTGGGGTCGCCAAAACACGACGCCAAGCCCCCATGGTGGAATCCTTCTCTAGACCGTCTTAAAAAAGACGCTCTGACGAAGAAGAGAAGGATCCGCAATGCAGCCGCAAGTCGGAAACACTTCACCATCCAGGAATACGTGCTGGCCAAAAACAACTACACCACAGCAGCAACGGAAGCAGCCACAGCAAACTGGAAGGAGTTTTGCTCGAAGCAGGACCGAGAGAGTATGTGGGACGGCATCTACAGGGTACTAAGGAAGACAGACAGAAGACAGGACGACGCCCTCCTGAGAAATACCGCAGGCGACACGCTCAGCCCCGAGCAGTCAGCGGATCTTCTGGCAAAAACCTTTTACCCCGACGACTCAACGGATGCCGAACAGCCCCACCACAGGAGCCTAAGGAAGCTGGCGGAGGAAAAAAACCCCCTGGGCCTGTCTGCCGATGATCCTCCCTTCACGACTGCGGAGCTGGAAATGGTTCTCCAGAACCAGAATCCGAAAAAAGCCCCCGGTCCTGACGGATTAACGGCAGACATTTGCACGGCAGCAATAAACTGCGATCGGGAAGTGTTCTTAGCGATAGCTAATAGGTGCCTGTCGCTGTCACACTTCCCGAAGCAGTGGAAAGTCGCCCATGTGTGCATCCTCCGCAAGCCAGGAAAGGACGACTACACCAGCCCAAAGTCGTACAGGCCAATAGGTCTGCTCTCGGTCCTAGGAAAGATCGTCGAGAAGCTCCTAGTAGGCAGACTGCAGCACCACTTTCTCCCAACACTACACACAAACCAGTACGGTTTCATGCCGCAACGCGGAACCGAGGACGCCCTCTATGCCCTAATAGGGCACTTAAGAGCCGAAATCAAAGCCAAAAAAATCGTGCTTTTGATATCATTGGACATAGAGGGGGCCTTCGATAACGCGTGGTGGCCAGCACTCAAGCGACAGATGGTAGTCAAGAACTGTCCCAAAAACATCTACACTCTCGTCACCTCATACCTGGAAGACCGGAACATCAGGGTCAACTACGCCAGAGCGACTAGTGAGAAAGGTACCACAAAGGGATGCGTCCAAGGCTCAATTGCCGGTCCGACGTTTTGGAACCTAATCCTAGATTCGCTCCTACATAAGATGGCTAGTAAGGGAGTATACTGTCAAGCCTTCGCAGATGACGTTGTCCTAGTTCTCTCGGATCTCACAGCCGGTCCCCTGCAGCAATCAGCCAACAACGCGCTAGACATAGTATCGGAATGGGGCGTCCAAAATAAGCTACGTTTCGCCGCGCACAAGACCTTTGCGATGGTGTTAACGAGGAAGCTTAAGTACGACGTTCCGGTACTCTACATGTCGGGCACGCGGCTGAACCTGGTCGAGGAGGTAAAGCTGCTAGGCCTCACAATAGACTCCAAACTCACCTTCAACGCGCACGTGTCGGCGATCTGTAAAAAGGCCGCAGACATCTACAAGCAGTTGGCATGCGCGGCAAAGGTGACTTGGGGTCTCAACACAGAGATAATTAGGACAATATATGTGTCGGTGATAGAGCCCATCGTGATGTATGCAGCGAGTGCGTGGGCCCCCGCAGCTGAGAAACTGATGACAAGGAATCAGTTTGACTCACTGCAGAGAGGCTTCGCGCAGAAGATCTGCAAAGCATACCGCACGGTATCTCTGACATCGGCACTTATTCTGTCAGGTCAACTCCCACTAGATCTCCGGGTAATCGAGGCAGCAACCCTGTTTAAGATCAGAAAGGGTCACTCCCAAGAGTTCATACCACCGGGCCGCGAGCTGGAGTGCAACGTGCCCCACTCCCAATATCCCCACCCATCGCTACTCACGATAACAGAGTACGCACGCCTAGAGGACTTGACTCCCGAAACCCTGGAAACCCATCAAGTAATCGGTCCCCAAATATACACCGACGGCAGCAAGATAGAGGGGAAAGTTGGCGCTGCCCTAACTTGGTGGGAAAACGGGAAGGAGTCATCGTTCAGCACCTTTGGCCTTGAACCCCACAACTCAGTCTTCCAATCGGAAATGTACGCTCTCTTCAGAGCTGTCAGGATGGCAAGAGAATCCAGGGCGGCCTCCGTAAGCATCTTAAGTGACTCAAGATCGTCGCTTGACCTGCTGCGGAGACCATCTGTCACTCACCACCTGGCACTTAAAATCAAGACAAGCGTCCGCGAGACCAGAGAAGAGGGTAGAGAAGTGAGGTTCTTTTGGCTCAAGGCCCATGTGGGAACTGCAGGGAATGAGAGAGCGGACGAGCTGGCCAAGGAGGCAGCCCTTAATAACGCGACAGCCGACTACAACAAGGTCCCCGTATCGTTCGTGAGGAGGAAGATACGGGAAGAGACTATAAAGAAGTGGCAAGCGCGATACGAATCCTCGAGTACAGGAGCGGTCACAAAAGTGTTCTTTCCAGACGTCCTAGCGGCAAAAAGAACACTTAGAGACGCAGTTCTCACACCGGTCCACGTACAAGTCCTAACAGGACACGGAGGATTCTCAGCGTATCTCCACCGCTTCCATCTCAAAGATAGTCCCTCGTGCGTCTGTGACCCAGGTTGCGAAGAGACAGTCTGGCACCTGCTCTTCGAATGCCCACGATTCAGTCACGACAGAATAGAGCTGGAAGTAAAGATCGGAACCCAGCTAAGCCAGTCCATACTCCACACCATCATGGGGAGACCGGCTTCCAGAAAACTATTCTTGGCATTCGCGAGCAAAGTCTCCATAGTCGCAGCAGCGGCCAACAAAACGGACGCACCCTTGCGTAGTCGGAACCGACCACCATCTACGACCACAACAACAACCACAGCAAACTCCACAACAACAACAACAACAATCACTCAAACCACACATACTCGTACAAACATAACTCAACAACCAGCACTCGTGGCAGCACCAGCAGCAGCGATAGCACAAGCCAGCCTACAACCAGCACTCAACTCCATGTCCATCTCGGAGCTCCTGGCATGCGGGGGAGACGGAGCCCCTGGCGTCAGACTGCGAGGCGTCGCCCTCTTCATGAACAGAGAAGGAGAGAGGCTAGGCATAAGCTTCTGCGTGGGCTCGAGCCGAGCTGGAGCCCGTATACATATCTCACCAGGCCTTGCCGCCCTGATCAACGGAAGCACCACCAAAACGAGCATGAAAGGCAGTAAGTACGCTGCACTGCCGCATGTGGAAGTAGCTACTCACCGATGCCGTCTGGTGCGAGTCAAAGGAAAGACGATCGCACTATTCGAGTGGAGAGAGGAGACTCCATTTGCCCAAGCAAGCTCACTGCTTCAAAAGATCAGGGAGGTAGGAGAGTACATGGCAGTCACAGCCCGTACCATCAGCATCGACGCAATGATGATCGAGGGGGAAAGAGGAGACGTCGCAGATCGCTTCGGCTGTCTAAAAGCCTCAGAACACCACGAGGTAGTAGTGTATGAGGACAGAGGGGAAACTCTGAGTTTCCTCAAAGCCCCCAGACACCCAACAGCCGACGCGACGAGCTCCACGTCAGGCTCGATCACTCAAAGCGGATCAGAGAGGGCCCAGCAAAAGGCAGCCGCCGAAAAAGCTGCAAAGGAGCAGAGCAAAACCGCTAGCCTGGAGGACCAGGCCCGGTCGAGGAGTCGCCTGAAAGCCTTCGGCACTTTCCTCAACGCACTGCTCCCAAGCACCAGCAACGCATCACCGACAGCGATGGAGAGGTTCTTTAAAAGAAAGACGAAAGAACCAACACCACAGAAGCCTACGCCTACAAGAGCCGACAAGGGGCAAGTCAGACCGCCGACCCTCGCAGTTAATTCAGGCACCACGAACCACGTAAAGAGCGCGTTCCTCGAGTACGTAGCAATCGTGAGAGCGACCAGAGAGGTCAATCTTATGACATGCAGGAAGATCCTGCAGACTTTCCAGAGAAACACAGAAGGACTGCTAAGGGTACTACTCGAGGAAGCAGAGGCGGCAGTGTACGACAACGTCACATCTCAAGTCATCAAAGGAGAAATGACGGGGTCGTACATGGCAGCCTACAGCGCGCAGAGTGGTTTTGTGACCCTGGACGAGGAGGAATCGGAGCGCTCAGGCAAAATCAAGTTTAAAACACCAAACGACGACCCGATAGTGGTTACCGCCAAATGTACCAAGATCATGCTGGACGATAAGATCCTCGAAATGGCACAGTCCATTTTGGGGACTTCAGACACCCTAGCATCACAGGAAAATTGGGCGGTACCCAGTATCAGGTGGGTCAACGGAGTCCCGGGTTGCGGCAAGACAACTTGGGTGGTGAAGCACTTCGATGGGGAGAAGGACGTTGTAGCCACCACGACGACCGAAGCTGCCAAAGATCTCAGGGAGAAGCTTGCGCACCGCTTAGGAGACCAAGTAAAGACAAAGGTGCGCACTATGGCCTCAATTTTAGCCAACGGGTTCAAGAAACAAGAGAAATGCTACCGCCTCACGGTAGACGAAGCTCTTATGAACCACTTTGGGGCCATAGTTATGGCAGTAAAGTTGTCTGGAGCAAGCGAGGTTGTCCTCATCGGAGATGTAAACCAGCTTCCATTTTTGGACCGAGAGAACCTATTCGAGTTAAGGTATACCCGTCCAAACCTGGTTGCTGGAATCACCCAAGAGTTGCTTTGCACACATCGCAATCCGATGGATGTGGCCTTTGCACTGAGCGAGATATACTCTGGTATATACTCCTCCAAGTCATCACTGTCGCGGGTCCACTCCTTGAGAGTGGAAGGTTACACAGGAGCGCAAATACCGAGCACCGCTCAAAACACCCTGTTCCTGGTTCACACGCAAGAGGAGAAAGCTACTCTTATGAGCCAGGGGTACGGGTCCGGTGAAGGGTCGCGCGTGTTAACCATCCACGAGGCTCAGGGGTTGACCTACGACAGCGTAATCATCGTCAACACGAAGTCCAGGAGGCTCCAGGTCCACGAAAGCATCTCCCACGCGGTGGTGGCGGTGTCGAGACATACTGTCAGTTGCGTCTACTACTCCGACGACGCCGACGACGCCACAGGCCGCTTTGCGAAGAGGGCGATGGATGCGCCTACCAAAACGGTCATCGACTACAACCTTAAGATGGCCATGAAACATCGAGACGCAGCAGTCGTGGAAGCCCTGCTCGGGCTAGCGAAATCCCTGGTCGTGACATCCCGCCTCAAATAAGACTCCACAAACCAGACCACATCCATACTTCCAACACTCCAATACTAACCAATCCCAACCCTCCACGTACCGCCAAAACAGAATCATGTAAAATTTCATGGCAGAGCGAGTCTGTCATGCTTACGTAAATGTCCCGCCGATGGTGGCGTTGCACATCTGGTCGATCGGTTCCCTAAGAAATGGTTGAGCTGAACGGCGCAGATGTGTACGTCATATCCGTGAACGGTAGCCGTCGCCTGGGGCAGTTCGGCTCGCACTGCCATGAAGTTTCAATCAATCCATGTAGTAAAACTTTGTTTGTATAAAAATAAATGTGTAACAATAGAATAAGTAATGCCTGTGTCAATAATAATAAAAAAAAAAAAAAATATATATATGTATATGAATAAAAATGAATAAATATGTTGATGGACTCACGTAGATTTTAAGATTAGTATTTAAGCTAATATGTGTCCAATGTAGGAGCACAATAACTGAATAAGTGAAAAAAAAAAAAATAATACTGTAAACAAATGTAATGTACATAAACAAAGGCACGGACCTCCAAGTCTGTGGACAAATTGTGAGGCAGGAGTGTGGTTTTAGCCGGTAGGAGTCCGGCACTGCCCAGACTGGCTCATCTGTGAGGCAGTCTGGGCGTCCATGAGGATTTCCCACTCCTGCCGAAAAAAAAAAAAAAAAAAAAAAAAAAAAAAAACCTAACCTAACCTAACCTAACCTAACCTAACCTAACCTAACCTAACCTAACCTAACCTAACCTAACCTAACCTAACCTAACCTAACCTAACCTAACCTAACCTAACCTAACCTAACCTAACCTAACCTAACCTAACCTAACCTAACCTAACCTAACCTAACCTAACCTAACCTAACCTAACCTAACCTAACCTAACCTAACCTAACCTAACCTAACCTAACCTAACCTAACCTAACCTAACCTAACCTAACCTAACCTAACCTAACCTAACCTAACCTAACCTAACCTAACCTAACCTAACCTAACCTAACCTAACCTAACCTAACCTAACCTAACCTAACCTAACCTAACCTAACCTAACCTAACCTAACCTAACCTAACCTAACCTAACCTAACCTAACCTAACCTAACCTAACCTAACCTAACCTAACCTAACCTAACCTAACCTAACCTAACCTAACCTAACCTAACCTAACCTAACCTAACCTAACCTAACCTAACCTAACCTAACCTAACCTAACCTAACCTAACCTAACCTAACCTAACCTAACCTAACCTAACCTAACCTAACCTAACCTAACCTAACCTAACCTAACCTAACCTAACCTAACCTAACCTAACCTAACCTAACCTAACCTAACCTAACCTAACCTAACCTAACCTAACCTAACCTAACCTAACCTAACCTAACCTAACCTAACCTAACCTAACCTAACCTAACCTAACCTAACCTAACCTAACCTAACCTAACCTAACCTAACCTAACCTAACCTAACCTAACCTAACCTAACCTAACCTAACCTAACCTAACCTAACCTAACCTAACCTAACCTAACCTAACCTAACCTAACCTAACCTAACCTAACCTAACCTAACCTAACCTAACCTAACCTAACCTAACCTAACCTAACCTAACCTAACCTAACCTAACCTAACCTAACCTAACCTAACCTAACCTAACCTAACCTAACCTAACCTAACCTAACCTAACCTAACCTAACCTAACCTAACCTAACCTAACCTAACCTAACCTAACCTAACCTAACCTAACCTAACCTAACCTAACCATCCATAGGGGGGCCCATATTTTGGAATCTGCTGCTTGACCCGCTCCTGAAACAGCTGGAGAGTAGGGGCGACTACTGCCAGGCATTTGCCGACGATGTAGTGTTGGTGTTTGACGGTGATGCGGCGCACAAGAAATCGAGGGACGAGCCAATGCCGCTCTCGAACATGTTCGTGCGTGGGGTGTCAGAAATCGGCTGAAATTTGCGCCGCACAAAACCAGTGCGATGGTGCTAACGCGGAGGCTCAAGTATGACACGCCGCGCTTGAGCATGGGGGGGATCGACATTGGCATGTCCCAAGACATTAAAATCCTAGGGCTCGTTATAGATGCCAAACTAACCTTCAACAGACACATAGCTGTCGTCTGTAAGAAGGCGATAGCTATGTACAAGCAGCTGGCCAGAGCAGCCCGGGTCAGCTGGGGTCTGCACCCAGAGGTGATAAGGGCAATTTACACCGCAGCAGTGGAGCCGACTGTGCTGTACGCCGCAAGCGCATGGGCACCAGCTGCAAACAAGTTGGGGGTTAGGAAGCAGCTCAACGTCATCCAAAGAGGGTTTGCCCAGAAACTGTGCAGAGCCTACCGCACAGTCTCCCTGAACTCGGCACTGGTTCTGGCTGGGATACTCCCACTCGACCTCCGTATCCGGGAAGCGGCCGCGCTCTACGGAGCCAAGAGGGGAGTGCCCCAGCACATACTGGGAGACAGGGAGGTTGAGCGGATGGCCCCAGCGATAGAGGCCCCACACCCCGCGGAGCAAATCAGTCTGGAGTTTGGAAGCCTGGTAGACGAGGAACAATATAAAAACCGCAGTGATTTCGACGTGCGTGTCTTCACCGACGGCAGCAAGATTGAGGGCAAAGTCGGAGCGGCACTATCTTTGTGGAATAGCACCACCGAAACAAAGGCCCTCAAGCTCGCCTTGCCGTCCTACTGCACCGTCTATCAGGCTGAACTCCTGGCTATACAAAGAGCGGTAAGGGAAGTGTACAAGCGTAGTGAAGCCACGTTCGGCATCTTCAGCGACTCCATGGCGGCCCTTCAGTCGGTGACCAACGTAAGTTCCCCCCACCCCTTGGCTGTGGAAACCAGAGACACCATACGACGCTGTAAGCTCCAGAACAAGAGTGTCTCCTTGTTCTGGATCAAAGCCCACGCAGGTTTGGAGGGAAACGAGAGAGCCGACCAGCTCGCGAAGGAAGCCGCCCTGGGGTCGAAGAAGAGGCCGGACTACGATCTGTGTCCCGTATCATTCGTCAGGCGAAGAATCCGGTCGGAAACGCTTGACGAGTGGAACGGGAGATTTAAGTTGGGTGACACGGCTTCGGGCACCAAATATTTCTTTCCTGACGCAGTAGTAGCGTACAGTGTGGTACGGAAAATGGCCCCCACGAGCATTACCACGCAAATTCTGACGGGACACGGAGGGTTCTCTGCATACCTGAAACGTTTCAAGTGTAAAGAGAATCCATCGTGCGCCTGTGAGCCCGGCGTGGAAGAAACAGTATTGCATATATTGCTCGAGTGCCCAATCACCGCAAAGATGCGATATGAAGCAGAGCAGCAACTCGCCGTCACATTGCTTGCCCAAAATCTACCGAATCTAATAGAAGGGAAGAAAAGAAAAGCATTTTTAAATTACTTTAGCAAAATAGGAAAATTAGTCGTAAATAGAAATAAAATAGCATAAGCAAATATATGATACTAAATATATAATAAGTATATAGTTATAGTATCATAATTATAAAAAAATAGAAAAAAAAAAAAAAAAAAAAAAAAAAAAAAAAAAAAAAAAAATGTGTTAGGAAATATATAGATTTGGTACGGTTAGAAAATAAATAGGTAAAATACAAGATAAAGCATAGATATAATGATATAGGTAGTATAAAGATAGCATCGATAGCATATTTTTAAGTTTTAAGTTTGGTGGCTGTCTAGTAGAGGAAAACTCTCCATAATAGCTTGTTGTAATTTGTATAACTGAAAATAAGATCTCTCAAAAGCAGAACAAGGGCTCTGATCATGTCAGAGGACATCAGGCAAGGCAGGAGTGTGGTTTTAGCCGGTAAGAGTCCGGCACTGCCCAGACTGGCTCATCTGTGAGGCAGTCTGGGCGTCCATGAGGATTTCCCACTCCTGCCGGAAAAAAAAAAAAAAAAAAAAAAAAAAAACCTAACCTAACCTAACCTAACCTAACCTAACCTAACCTAACCTAACCTAACCTAACCTAACCTAACCTAACCTAACCTAACCTAACCTAACCTAACCTAACCTAACCTAACCTAACCTAACCTAACCTAACCTAACCTAACCTAACCCGTTATAACTTTGCATCCAGGTGACGCATTCGGAAGCTGTTTTCAGCTGATTTGATCTCAAATAGGTTCCATCCTACTATCTGACTATTTTAAATTGACATTTACGCGAAAAAATTTTTTTTCGTTCTGGACTTAGAAAAATTTTCAACATATTCCTTAAGAAAATCTAAATTAATTTTTATTTCAAAATTTTCTCACCAAATTCATCTCAAATTTTAATTTCAATATATACTTACCTGCCTTACCTGTATTTTGGTGCGCGTTCCGCGTGCTCGAGTCCCGTTCGGTAGTCGTAATTTCCGGTTTTCACGTAATTTTCAGTCGAAAATCACGTTTTTTGACTGAAACTCAAAATTTTTGTTCTGCAATAATTTCAAAAGCTGCATAGGTCGCTAGCCCGCGCGGAGACGCGTCTTTCGACACCTCGCACGTGCGCCTAGCGAATATAAAAAGGCTTCATCTTTTAAATCTAAGAAATTCACCAACAGACGAAATCCACCTTAGGAACACAACATTTTCACAAAATCGTTATAACTTTGCATCCAGGTGACGCATTCGGAAGCTGTTTTCAGCTGATTTGATCTCAAATAGGTTCCATCCTACTATCTGACTATTTTAAATTGACATTTACGCGAAAAAATTTTTTTTCGTTCTGGACTTAGAATAATTTTCAACATATTCCTTAAGAAAATCTAAATTAATTTTTATTTCAAAATTTTCTCACCAAATTCATCTCAAATTTTAATTTCAATATATACTTACCTGCCTTACCTGTATTTTGGTGCGCGTTCCGCGTGCTCGAGTCCCGTTCGGTAGTCGTAATTTCCGGTTTTCACGTAATTTTCAGTCGAAAATCACGTTTTTTGACTGAAACTCAAAATTTTTGTTCTGCAATAATTTCAAAAGCTGCATAGGTCGCTAGCCCGCGCGGAGACGCGTCTTTCGACACCTCGCACGTGCGCCTAGCGAATATAAAAAGGCTTCATCTTTTAAATCTAAGAAATTCACCAACAGACGAAATCCACCTTAGGAACACAACATTTTCACAAAATCGTTATAACTTTGCATCCAGGTGACGCATTCGGAAGCTGTTTTCAGCTGATTTGATCTCAAATAGGTTCCATCCTACTATCTGACTATTTTAAATTGACATTTACGCGAAAAAATTTTTTTTCGTTCTGGACTTAGAAAAATTTTCAACATATTCCTTAAGAAAATCTAAATTAATTTTTATTTCAAAATTTTCTCACCAAATTCATCTCAAATTTTAATTTCAATATATACTTACCTGCCTTACCTGTATTTTGGTGCGCGTTCCGCGTGCTCGAGTCCCGTTCGGTAGTCGTAATTTCCGGTTTTCACGTAATTTTCAGTCGAAAATCACGTTTTTTGACTGAAACTCAAAATTTTTGTTCTGCAATAATTTCAAAAGCTGCATAGGTCGCTAGCCCGCGCGGAGACGCGTCTTTCGACACCTCGCACGTGCGCCTAGCGAATATAAAAAGGCTTCATCTTTTAAATCTAAGAAATTCACCAACAGACGAAATCCACCTTAGGAACACAACATTTTCACAAAATCGTTATAACTTTGCATCCAGGTGACGCATTCGGAAGCTGTTTTCAGCTGATTTGATCTCAAATAGGTTCCATCCTACTATCTGACTATTTTAAATTGACATTTACGCGAAAAAATTTTTTTACGTTCTGGACTTAGAAAAATTTTCAACATATTCCTTAAGAAAATCTAAATTAATTTTTATTTCAAAATTTTCTCACCAAATTCATCTCAAATTTTAATTTCAATATATACTTACCTGCCTTACCTGTATTTTGGTGCGCGTTCCGCGTGCTCGAGTCCCGTTCGGTAGTCGTAATTTCCGGTTTTCACGTAATTTTCAGTCGAAAATCACGTTTTTTGACTGAAACTCAAAATTTTTGTTCTGCAATAATTTCAAAAGCTGCATAGGTCGCTAGCCCGCGCGGAGACGCGTCTTTCGACACCTCGCACGTGCGCCTAGCGAATATAAAAAGGCTTCATCTTTTAAATCAAAGAAATTCACCAACAGACGAAATCCACCTTAGGAACACAACATTTTCACAAAATCGTTATAACTTTGCATCCAGGTGACGCATTCGGCGGCTGGCCCGAGGATACCGCACGGTCTCCTGCGAGGCGGCGAGCCTCCTTGCCGGAGTACCGCCATGGGATCTGGAGGCAAAGGTCCTCGCGCACATTTGGGAGTGGCGCGAGGAGGCGAAGCGCCGGGGCTTAACTCCGATGCCGCAAGAAGTCGCGGCACAGCGGACAGAGCTCCGGCGGGATCTCATGGCGGAATGGAGACTGCGATTGTCGCAACCCAGCGCTGGGCACGCCACAATTGAGGCGATAAGACCCCTCTTTGAGGAGTGGCTAGAGAGGCGCCACGGCGTCCTCACCTTCCGCCTGACGCAGGTACTCACCGGACACGGCTGTTTCGGGAGGTACCTGTTCAGGATAAAGCGGGAGGAAACGCCCGGGTGTCGTCACTGTGTGGATCGCCCGGAGGACACGGTGGAGCATACGGTGGAGGTCTGCCCGGCTTGGGCAGGGCATCGCCGTGTCCTCGTGGATGCGATCGGCGGCGGTGATCTCTCGCGTCCGGCCCTGATTCGGGCCATGCTACGGAGCGAGAGGAAATGGGAGGCCGTCACCTCTTTCTGCGAAGCAGTAATTCTCGCGAAGGAGGAGACGGAGCGCGTGAGGGAGAGGCAAATTTCGCGCCCTCGCGCCCCTAACCGCCGCAGCAGGAGACGCCCTGGGCGTCGGGAATCGCAGGAAGATTTCCGGCCACCGTAGGCGCGGGCTTGCGGACGGTGAGCAATGGGTAGCTCGCCGTCCGATAAGGACCAAGCCCGGGTCGACGGCGCGTTGTGTTCCACGCGCGCCTCAAAGAGATGTCAGCAGAATTGACGGGGTCCGCTAGGGCCAATGCCAATGCCGGGGGTTCGAAGAAAACCGATAGGGAAATCGTGGCCCCCGGCAACATGGCATAGGAAGGAACACGGGTGGGTTTTAGTCAGTAAGAGTCTGACACGCCCTCCCGCTCCACCCAGAGCGGGAGAAGTTATTTGATAATTTCCCACCCAAAAAAAAAAAAAAAAAAAAAAAAAAGGTGACGCATTCGGAAGCTGTTTTCAGCTGATTTGATCTCAAATAGGTTCCATCCTACTATCTGACTATTTTAAATTGACATTTACGCGAAAAAATTTTTTTTCGTTCTGGACTTAGAATAGAATGATCAAAGTAACTTACCTGTAAGTGAACTTCGATCACTATTATACGCAGTTAACGCCTCGTCTGAGATGATTATGTAGTCTACGTACTATTCGTATCAACAAACACGCGTTTAAAGAATTTGGTAATTAATTACCAAATTTGAAAATATGTAGTTGCCACCCTGCTTGCTATGGCAACACTGACAGATAAACGTCTATTCATTATGTTTAAAGTATAGTTACGTTACCCGACCATGCAAAAAGCGAGGGTTATGAGTTTTATGTTTTCATTATGGAGCAGGGTGGGAAATTCTTGAACGGGAGGGAGCCTCAGACGAGGCGTTAACTGCGTATAATAGTGATCGAAGTTCACTTACAGGTAAGTTACTTTGATCATTCTATTATACTTATTAACGCCTCGTCTGAGATGATTATGTAGATGTTGAAAGATTTGGCGAAATAATGAAAGAATTAACCATTATAATTTAATGATACAGATATTATTATTTAAGTCAAAATCAGTAGGTACAGAATTTGTATCAAGAACATTGATTATTATTATTATTACTACTGAGGATATATTCCCCAAAATTATCATTTCTTTCAAGGGGTAGATTATAAAATATAGCAAAATTTTTTGATCTCTGAGACCATCCCGCTGTTGATTTAATTAAATCTATATTCAGACCTTTTCTGTGAGCGGCTGATGTAGCAGCATGTCTTGTGCTATATGCAGAGAACACTGAGGTATCTATTCCAGCCTCGAACAAAACATCTTTTATCCATCTGCTAAGAGTATGGGTTGAAGCAGGGGAATGAGGTTTTTTAATTGTAATAAAAAGATTACTATGGTGGTTGCGTAATGATTTTGTAGCTTCTAGATAATCGCAAAGTGTTCTTGCAGGGCACACACTGGGATTTTCAGTAAAAAATTTTAAAGTTAACAGTGGTTGAATACCATTAATCCTAGAAGTTTTAATTAATTGAGGAACTTTTATTTTTATATAATCATTGGTTATGGCAATATTATCAATTGTAATTACAGATAAAGTTTGAATTCTTTGTGCCGTTGTTAATGCTAATATTATTAATAATTTTTTAGATAAAGTATTTAAATCTAAAGTTGTATTTGGGTAGAAATTGCTTATATAATCTAGTATAATACTTGGGTCCCAAGTTTCACTGTATTTAGGTTTGTTTGGTCTTAGCTTAAATACACCTCTAAAAAATCTTTTTATATCTCGGTTTGTACTTAACTCACAGTCTAAAAGTAGAGATAAAGCTGACCTTATACTATTTAATGTGCCATAAGTGGCACCGCTGTGGAATTTCTCAGTGAGAAATTGTAAGATGAAGTGAACTGATAAAGTTGTAGGATCAGCTTTATTAGTTTTACAAAATTTCCACCATTGTTTGTAACATGAGCTATATTGTTGTAAAGTATTTTTAGTTAATGAACTTAATATAACATTGACACATTCTAAAGAGTATCCTTTTCTCAAATAGATTTTGCTGACAATATCCCTGCAACCAGTGTAAGATTCTTGTGAAGAGGGTGACGAGTTCTGAAAGAGGATGAAAGTAAATTTGGACTGGGTTTTAAATAAACAAGATTTGAGCGCAGTAAGGACATGAAGAGGGGATACCATGCCTGTCCAGGCCAGTTAGGCACAACCATTATACCCTCAGCATTATCATCTTGAATCTTTTTTAAACAACGCAAAATCATAGAGAACGGGGGGAATGCATAGAATTTTAGATATGTCCATGTTATGGTAAAAGCATCTACTGAAAAACAATCTGGTTCATTTTTCCATGAAACAAATGTTTCACATTTTTTATTTGCATGTGAGGCAAAAAGATCTATTTCAGCTAAACCTAGTCTATTTACTATTTTTTCAAAGGCATATGGTGCTAGTTCCCATTCTGTTTCTATGTTGCATATTCTAGATTGTGCATCTGCTTCTATGTTTTCTTTAGACGGTATATAAGAGGCGAAAATATAGATTTTTCTTTTTTCACAAAACTGCCATATTTTTCTCGACAGTAAATTTAGATGAGGAAATTGTATGCCACCCATTCTGTTGACATATGAGATTGCTGTGGTGTTGTCAGATCGAATCAATATGTTACAGTTGTTTTCATTTTTCGCAAAACACTTTAATGCAAAATAAATTGCTAAAAGTTCTAAGTAATTTATATGATATTTACTTTCTTCTGTTGACCAATATCCATGTAATTTTTCTTGGTCACATACAATTCCCCAACCTGTGGTGGACGCATCTGTATAAAATTCAAATTTATATTTATCTCGCTTAATTGGTGCTGAGCAAGTGAAAATTATTTCTTTCCACCAAGACAACTCTTTTATTATTATTTCCTGATTTACTTTTATTTTCGATTCATAATTATCTCTAGATTGTTTTAAAGCTAGGTATTTATATCTTTCCAGTATTTTAGTATACATCCATCCATAGGGGACAGAAGGGCAAATTGAAGTTAAAGAACCCAAAAGAGAAGCAAAATCTCGGATGCTGCAATAAGTTTTGTGTGTTAAAGTATTTAACTTCTCATGAATGTTTTGTCTTTTATCACTAGAGATACTTAATGTAAATTTCTCACTATTTAAAATGAAACCTAAAAATTTACATTGCTTGCTGGGTTGTATCTGGCTTTTATCATAATTTATGATGAACCCTAAAGATTGCAAAAATTTTAAGGCTGTGTTAAAACTTTTTCTACATTCGCTTTCACTGGGTGCAATGAAGAGAAAATCATCTAAATAATTCACTAAAGTGACACCATTTTCTCTGAGATGAGTAACTACTTGTCTCATTATCTTGTTGAACACATATGGTGCCGTTGATAATCCAAATGGTAGGACATTGAATTGGTACAATTTTTTATTAAAAAGGAATCTTAAGTATTTCCTGGAATCATCATTTACTTTTAGTAAAAAATAAGCATCTTTCAGGTCAAGTGATGTCATATAACAATTTTTATCAACTAAATGCAACGCTGTTCTTATATCTTCCAATTTGAAATGTGTTGTTGGAACAAACTTATTAAATTTTTTAAGATTTAATATAAATCTAGATGTTCCATTTGGTTTTGGTACAATGAATATCTTTGAGACATACTGATTCAGTATATGTTTTGTTTCAAGTGTTACTGCACCTATTTTGATTAAATTTTGTATGCATTGTGATATTTTGAGCTTATCTGTTTCAGAGAAGGAGTTATTTTCAGAGATCTTGTCTTGGTATACTGTGTGTGTTAAGGGAATTGAGTATCCATATTTTACCCAATTTAAAACAGACTTATTTTTTGTAAAATGCCAATTTTTGTGATAATTTTGTAATCTACCTGCATAACTTGCCTCTAGCAACGTCGACGTCCGCGATTGTTCTGCGATGTCCTGGGTTGTTTCGTCATGGACCGTAAGTGTTGTCGTTGAACATGATGTTGGTAGGACTTGCGTGGCTTCCCAGCAGTCTTCTGTGGTTGTGGCTGTTGTTGTGGTCGTGGTTGAGGTTGCCTGTTGTACTCTCGCCCGCCCCCTTGCTTCCTGTATGAAGACGGGCCCCAATTGTTTAAAGAACTCTTCAAGTCCTTAACAGAATTTTCAATATTTTTATTTTCCTTTAGTACTGTATTGATATCTTTTCCAAAGAGAAAAGTATTAATTTCTGTTTTTTCCAAAGTGTTTTTTACTTTTTTATTTAGACCAGGTAAGATGACAGCTCGTCTTGTTTGGGATTCTTTGTATTGGATGTGGCATAAAAGCCTGATGCAGTTTCCTAGATATTCACAGTCCTGATCAGGGTATTTGTTTAGATTTTTGTATAATATGTCTGTTAAACCGCAAATAACTGTGCCAATCAGATTTTGTTTTTCACATAAATGATTATCTCTCGTCACGGCTTGAGCTGTCATTGCAGCCTGAATTTCAGGATTTAGTTGCGGAGCCGGTGTGAGGCAGTCAATAATTTTAGGTATCTTCTTCGAAATATCATTTATTGTATTATCTTCTAAGCCATTTATAATTATGTTGTTCCACAAGTCTTTTATTTGGTTATTTATTTGTAAGGTATTTTCAGGGGTTTTAACATGGCCCATTTTTTCCAAAAGGTTGGGTATGTGATCAATAGGTGGAGTATTTTCCACTTCATCCTCCGAGTCAGAATCAATAATTATTCGGCTTTTCTTTTTAACTGGTTCTGGTTCGTCTGGGAAGAAGATTATCAGGTTAAAGTATCACATGCACTCGCTCGTAGTACCGTATGATACCTGCCTATTAAGTTGTGAAGTATAGGCGGTTAATTTACTGATAACTCATCATCTGTTATGACGCCTCATTGAAGTGGATAACAATTCAAATTCTATTGTGTCTCGTTAATGACCTTTCAAGGATAATAATCACATGCACTCGCTCGTAGTACCGTGTGATATAATGATGTTATCTGTTATATTATGTTGCAATGACAGGTAGATTTTTGACCAAGTATAGGCGCTCGTCCTATCGCTTAGGTCTGTGTAAGTGTGTACTCACTCGTTCTACCGGGTCGTAGTAACATTCATTATTCTTTTTTATTTTATTTTTTGCAATTGCAGGTAGATTTTTTGGACCAAGTATAGGCGCTCGTCCTATCGCTAAGGTCTTATAAATCACTCGTATATTCGCTCGTAATATCGCAAGTGATATGTTTGATGTGAATTTATGTCATATTAAATGTATTTTGTTGTATTTTATTCACTTTTTCACTGAGAAAAAATGTTAAATCAAAATGGCGAATTTTCGTACATACCTTCAGAGTCTGACGAAGAATTAAGCAATTCCATTAGTTTTCTTCTTAATTTCTCTTTATCTTTTCCCATTGTAACTAATCCACAAGAAATATGTAGGGAAATACACTATTTACCAAAATTATAATCTTTTTAAACGGAGAAAAAACGCTGTTCGTTTAAACACGAAAGACATAATGAATAGACGTTTATCTGTCAGTGTTGCCATAGCAAGCAGGGTGGCAACTACATATTTTCAAATTTGGTAATTAATTACCAAATTCTTTAAACGCGTGTTTGTTGATACGAATAGTACGTAGACTACATAATCATCTCAGACGAGGCGTTAATAAGTATAATAATTTTCAACATATTCCTTAAGAAAATCTAAATTAATTTTTATTTCAAAATTTTCTCACCAAATTCATCTCAAATTTTAATTTCAATATATACTTACCTGCCTTACCTGTATTTTGGTGCGCGTTCCGCGTGCTCGAGTCCCGTTCGGTAGTCGTAATTTCCGGTTTTCACGTAATTTTCAGTCGAAAATCACGTTTTTTGACTGAAACTCAAAATTTTTGTTCTGCAATAATTTCAAAAGCTGCATAGGTCGCTAGCCCGCGCGGAGACGCGTCTTTCGACACCTCGCACGTGCGCCTAGCGAATATAAAAAGGCTTCATCTTTTAAATCTAAGAAATTCACCAACAGACGAAATCCACCTTAGGAACACAACATTTTCACAAAATCGTTATAACTTTGCATCCAGGTGACGCATTCGGAAGCTGTTTTCAGCTGATTTGATCTCAAATAGGTTCCATCCTACTATCTGACTATTTTAAATTGACATTTACGCGAAAAAATTTTTTTTCGTTCTGGACTTAGAAAAATTTTCAACATATTCCTTAAGAAAATCTAAATTAATTTTTATTTCAAAATTTTCTCACCAAATTCATCTCAAATTTTAATTTCAATATATACTTACCTGCCTTACCTGTATTTTGGTGCGCGTTCCGCGTGCTCGAGTCCCGTTCGGTAGTCGTAATTTCCGGTTTTCACGTAATTTTCAGTCGAAAATCACGTTTTTTGACTGAAACTCAAAATTTTTGTTCTGCAATAATTTCAAAAGCTGCATAGGTCGCTAGCCCGCGCGGAGACGCGTCTTTCGACACCTCGCACGTGCGCCTAGCGAATATAAAAAGGCTTCATCTTTTAAATCTAAGAAATTCACCAACAGACGAAATCCACCTTAGGAACACAACATTTTCACAAAATCGTTATAACTTTGCATCCAGGTGACGCATTCGGAAGCTGTTTTCAGCTGATTTGATCTCAAATAGGTTCCATCCTACTATCTGACTATTTTAAATTGACATTTACGCGAAAAAATTTTTTTTCGTTCTGGACTTAGAAAAATTTTCAACATATTCCTTAAGAAAATCTAAATTAATTTTTATTTCAAAATTTTCTCACCAAATTCATCTCAAATTTTAATTTCAATATATACTTACCTGCCTTACCTGTATTTTGGTGCGCGTTCCGCGTGCTCGAGTCCCGTTCGGTAGTCGTAATTTCCGGTTTTCACGTAATTTTCAGTCGAAAATCACGTTTTTTGACTGAAACTCAAAATTTTTGTTCTGCAATAATTTCAAAAGCTGCATAGGTCGCTAGCCCGCGCGGAGACGCGTCTTTCGACACCTCGCACGTGCGCCTAGCGAATATAAAAAGGCTTCATCTTTTAAATCTAAGAAATTCACCAACAGACGAAATCCACCTTAGGAACACAACATTTATGCTGGAGACTCTCAACAGGGACCCGTGGGGGCGCCCATACAAAATGGTGCGGGAGAAACTCCGCCCATGGGCCCCCCCGCTGACGCAGAGTCTCCGGCCCCAGCTTGTGGGGGACGTGGTGAGCGCTCTGTTCCCTTCCAGAGGGGATCATACCCCTCCGCCCATGGCTCCGCCTTCTGCGGTGCCCGATGCGGACCACACCGACGACGACGATGCTCCAGAGGTGACTGAGGTAGAAATGAGAGTGGCGGTACGCAAGATGAGTGCGAAGAATACCGCCCCAGGACCCGACGGCATACCCGGAAAGGCCTGGGTCCTGGCCATGGGGGCTCTCGGGCCTCGACTAAGGGGACTCCTAAGCGCATGCATGGAGAGGGGCCAGTTCCCACTTCGTTGGAAGACGGGGAAACTGGTCCTCATCAAGAAGCCGGGGCGCCCAGCGGACTCTCCGTCCGCGTATCGGCCCATTGTGCTGCTCGATGAGGTGGGCAAGCTCTTTGAAAGAGTCATTGCAGACCGCCTCGTCGGGCAGCTGGTGCGAGTGGGGCCGGATCTGGCGGAGAGCCAGTTCGGCTTCCGCAGGGGGCGCTCTACGGTAGACGCCATCATGCGCGTGCGGGCCCTCACGACGGGGGATGCTGTGGCCCGGGGTGGGGTCGTCTTGGCGGTGTCTCTAGACATCGCCAATGCCTTCAACACCCTGCCCTGGAGTTGCATCAGGGAGGCACTCCGGTATCACCGGATGCCGACCTACCTCTGTCGTGTGGTCGAGGCCTATCTGACGGACAGGGCCGTCATCTACCCCGGTCACCAAGGAGAGTGGAACCGGCAAGAGATGTCGTGCGGTGTCCCACAGGGTTCGGTCCTGGGGCCGCATCTGTGGGACATCGGATACGACTGGGTGCTGCGCGCCGACCTCCCTAGCGGCGTCAGCGTCGTTTGTTACGCTGACGACACGCTAGTCCTGGCGCAGGGGAGGTCGTACCAGGCGGCGGCCGATTTAGCGACACGCGGGGTTGCGACAATCGTTGACAGGATCCGGCAGCTGGGACTCGAGGTGGCCCTGCACAAGTCTGAGGCCATGGGTTTTCATGGTCCTCGGAATGCGCCACCGTCGGGTTCCCAGGTAATGGCGGGAGGGGTTCACATCGGTGTCGAGTCGACGATGAAGTATCTGGGACTCGTCCTCGACAGCCGGTGGAATTTCGTCGAACATTTCCGACGTTTGGCTCCCAGACTGGACCGGGCCGGGGCTGCCTTGAAGCGGCTCCTGCCCAATCTGGGAGGTCCAAACGCCTCCTGCCGGAGGCTCTATGCGGGGATCGTGCGGTCCATGGCCCTTTACGGGGCACCGGTGTGGGCGCGTTCATTGAGGCTGCGGCCAGCCCGCCGGTTGAACGCGTCCCAGAGGGTCATGGCCATCCGGCTGGCCCGAGGATACCGCACGGTCTCCTGCGAGGCGGCGAGCCTCCTTGCCGGATTACCGCCATGGGATCTGGAGGCAAAGGTCCTCGCGCACATCTGGGAGTGGCGCGAGGAGGCGAAACGCCGGGGCTTAACTCCGATGCCGCAAGAAATCGCGGCACAGCGGACAGAGCTCCGGCGGGATCTCATGGCGTCATGGAGGGTGCGATTGTCGCAACCCCGCGCTGGGCACGCCACAATTGCGGCGATAAGACCCCTCTTTGAGGAGTGGCTTGAGAGACGTCACGGCGTCCTCACCTTCCGCCTGACGCAGGTCCTCACCGGACACGGGTGCTTCGGGAGGTACCTGTTCAGGATAAGGCGGGAGGAAACACCCGGGTGTCACCATTGTGTGGATCGGCCTGAGGACACGGTGGAGCATACGGTGGAGGTCTGCCCGGCTTGGGCGGAGCAACGCCGTGTCCTCGTGGAGGCGATCGGCGGCGGTGATCTCTCGCGTCCGGCCCTGGTTCAGGCCATGGTACGGAGCGAGAGGAAATGGCAGGCCGTCACCTCCTTCTGCGAAGCGGTAATGCTCGCGAAGGAGGAGGCGGAACGCGTGAGGGAGAGGCAAATTTCGCGCCCTCACGCCCCTAACCGCCGCAGGAGGAGACGCCCGGGGCGGGAATCGCGAGCCGATTTCCGGCCACCGTAGGCGCGGGCTTGCGGACGGTGAGCAATGGGTAGCTCGCCGTCCGATAAGGACCAAGCCCGGGTCGACGGCGCGTTGTGTTCCACGCGCGCCTCAAAGAGATGTCAGCAGAATTGACGGGGTCCGTTAGGGCCAATGCCTGCCGGGGGTTCGAAGAAAACCGATAGGGAAATCGTGGCCCCCGGCAACAGGGCAACCGAAGGAACACGGGTGGGTTTTAGTCAGTAAGAGTCTGACACGCCCTCCCGCTCCACCCAGAGCGGGAGAAGTTATTTGATAATTTCCCACCCCAAAAAAAAAAAAAAAAAAAAAAAAAAAAAGGAACACAACATTTTCACAAAATCGTTATAACTTTGCATCCAGGTGACGCATTCGGGGGGATGCGAGCCGTAACGGTGAGCTGCCCCGTGTCGGCGGCCAAGCTAATAGCCGGGGAGGGCCGAAGGCTTTTGGTGGGTTGGGTCTCCGCGCAGGTGAAACTGCTGGAGCCCCGACCTATGAGGTGCTTCCGCTGCCGGGTGGGCGACCACGTGGGAGCGAAGTGCACCTCGGAGGTGGACCGCAGCGACCACTGTTTCCGCTGTGGTCAGCCCGGTCATAAGGCCGGCTCGTGCAACGCCGCGCCGCACTGCGTCGTATGTGCGGCGGCTGGCAAGCCGGCCGATCACCGGGCTGGGAGCAAGGCCTGCGCTCCACCCGCCAAAGCCAGAGGCAAGGGCAAGCCCTCCGCCACCGCCGTCACCGCCGCAGCCACCGCCACTACTGCCGCCGCCGCTGCCGCCTCCACCACTGTCGTCGTCGCCGCCGTTGCCGCCGCGGCGGTGCCCTCACAGGGGGCTAGGGAGGGGGTTGAAATGGAGTGTCAATAACGGCCCCATTACGCCTCCTCCAGGCGAACATCAACCACTGCGCCGCCGCTCAGGATCTGTTGCTCCAGAGCATGGCGCAGTGGTCGATTAACATCGCCGTGGTCGCTGAGCCGTACTTTGTCCCGCCCAGGGATGACTGGGTGGAGGACCTGAGCGGCTCAGTGACCCTCATTTCGTCGGCCGCCGCTGGTACCCCGTCCCTCGAGTCTGTCAAGAGAGGACGGGGTTGCGTGGCAGCACGGTTCGGGGAGATTGTCGTGGTAGGGGTATACTTCTCCCCGAACCGAACTCTCGCCGAGTTCCACAACTCCCTTGTGGAGTTGAGAGTCGTCGTCGTCGGGTTCGGTTCCCTCCCCGTGTTCGTCCTCGGGGACTTCAACGCCAAAAATCTGGCTTGGGGTTCCCGCTTTACGGACACACGGGGCAGGATGGTGGAGGACTGGGCTCTGGAGACAGGCCTGGTCGTCCTAAACCGGGGTTCTGTCCCCACGTGTGTGCGGATGCGGGGTGAATCAGTGGTGGACATCTCGTTCGCCAGCCCCGCTCTGTCGCCGCGTGTAATCGACTGGCGCGTCATAGAGGAGGTGGAGACCTATTCCGACCACCGGTACATCCGGTTTGACGTCTCCACCCAGACCTCGAGCGCGCCGGTCCGACAGGCCCCGAGTGGTCCGCGGTGGGCGCTGAAGCGGCTGGACCGGGAGCTCCTCCTGGAAGCCTCGATCGTGCAGGCCTGGGTGTCATCACCGGACAGGCCTGCCGACATTAACGACGAGGCGGAGTGGTTCCGGGAGGCCATGTCCAATATATGTGACGTGGCAATGCCCCGAGTCCACCCTGGACGCGCTTCGCGCCAGGTGTACTGGTGGTCGCAAGAGCTGGAGGCTCTACGCAGGGCGTGCGTTGCTGCGCGACGCCGGTACGCCAGGCACCGCAGGCTCCGTATCCGTCCTCCGGATACGGAAGCCATTCAGGCGGAGCTGTACGAGGGGTACAGAGCGGCGAAGACCGCCCTCCAAGCGGAGATCCTGCGGGCCAGGGCACTGGCCCGCGAGGAGTTGCTGGAGACTCTGAACAGAGACCCGTGGGGACGCCCATATAAGATGGTGCGGGAGAAACTCCGCCCATGGGCTCCCCCGCTGACGCAGAGTCTCCGGCCCCAGCTTGTGGAGGACGTGGTGAGCGCTCTGTTCCCTTCAAGAGGGGAACATACGCCCCCGCCCATGGCTCCGCCCATTGCGGTGCCCGATGCGGACCACACCGCCGACGACGACGACGATGCTCCGGAGGTGACCGAGGTAGAGATGAGAGTGGCGGTACGCAGGATGAGTGCGAGGAATACCGCCCCAGGACCCGACGGCATACCCGGAAGGGCCTGGGTCCTGGCCATGGGGACTCTCGGGCCTCGACTGAGAGGGCTCCTAAGCGCATGTATGGAGAGGGGCCAGTTCCCACTTTGCTGGAAGACTGGGAAACTGGTCCTCATCAGGAAGCCGGGGCGCCCAGCGGACTCTCCGTCCGCCTATCGGCCCATTGTGCTGCTCGACGAGGTGGGCAAGCTCTTTGAAAGAGTCATTGCAGACCGCCTCGTCGGGCAGCTGGTGCGAGTGGGGCCGGATCTGGCGGACGGCCAGTTCGGTTTCCGCAGGGGGCGCTCTACGGTGGACGCCATCATGCGCGTGCGGGCCCTCACGACAGGGGATGCTGTGGCCCGGGGTGGGGTCGTCTTGGCGGTGTCTCTAGACATCGCCAATGCCTTTAACACCCTGCCCTGGAGTTGCATCAGGGAGGCACTTCGGTATCACCGGATGCCGACCTACCTCTGTCGTGTGGTCGAGGCCTATTTGACAGACAGGGCTGTCATCTACCCCGGTCACCAAGGAGAGTGGAACCGGCGAGAGATGTCGTGCGGTGTCCCACAGGGATCGGTCCTGGGGCCGCATCTGTGGGACATCGGATACGACTGGGTGCTGCGCGCCGACCTCCCTACTGGCGTCAGCGTCGTTTGTTACGCTGACGACACGCTGGTCCTGGCGCAGGGGAGGTCGTACCAGGCGGCGGCCGACTTAGCGACACGCGGGGTTGCGACAATCGTCGACAGAATCCGGCAGCTGGGACTCGAGGTGGCCCTGCACAAGTCCGAGGCCATGGGTTTCTATGGTCCTCGTAGTGCGCCACCGTCGGGTTCCCAGGTATTGGCGGGAGGGGTTCACATCGGCGTCGAGTCGACGATGAAATATCTGGGACTCGTCCTCGATAGCCGGTGGAACTTCGTGGAGCATTTCCGACGTTTGGCTCCCAGACTGGACCGGGCCGGGGCTGCCTTGAAGCGGCTCCTGCCCAATCTGGGAGGTCCAAACGCCTCCTGCCGGAGGCTCTACGCGGGGATCGTGCGGTCCATGGCCCTTTACGGGGCGCCGGTGTGGGCGCCTTCATTGAGGCGGCAGCCAGGCCGCCGGCTGAACGCGTCCCAAAGGGTCATGGCCATCCGGCTGGCCCGAGGATACCGCACGGTCTCCTGCGAGGCGGCGAGCCTCCTTGCCGGAGTACCGCCATGGGATCTGGAGGCAAAGGTCCTCGCGCACATTTGGGAGTGGCGCGAGGAGGCGAAGCGCCGGGGCTTAACTCCGATGCCGCAAGAAGTCGCGGCACAGCGGACAGAGCTCCGGCGGGATCTCATGGCGGAATGGAGACTGCGATTGTCGCAACCCAGCGCTGGGCACGCCACAATTGAGGCGATAAGACCCCTCTTTGAGGAGTGGCTAGAGAGGCGCCACGGCGTCCTCACCTTCCGCCTGACGCAGGTACTCACCGGACACGGCTGTTTCGGGAGGTACCTGTTCAGGATAAAGCGGGAGGAAACGCCCGGGTGTCGTCACTGTGTGGATCGCCCGGAGGACACGGTGGAGCATACGGTGGAGGTCTGCCCGGCTTGGGCAGGGCATCGCCGTGTCCTCGTGGATGCGATCGGCGGCGGTGATCTCTCGCGTCCGGCCCTGATTCGGGCCATGCTACGGAGCGAGAGGAAATGGGAGGCCGTCACCTCTTTCTGCGAAGCAGTAATGCTCGCGAAGGAGGAGACGGAGCGCGTGAGGGAAAGGCAAATTTCGCGCCCTCGCGCCCCTAACCGCCGCAGCAGGAGACGCCCTGGGCGTCGGGAATCGCAGGAAGATTTCCGGCCACCGTAGGCGCGGGCTTGCGGACGGTGAGCAATGGGTAGCTCGCCGTCCGATAAGGACCAAGCCCGGGTCGACGGCGCGTTGTGTTCCACGCGCGCCTCAAAGAGATGTCAGCAGAATTGACGGGGTCCGCTAGGGCCAATGCCAATGCCGGGGGTTCGAAGAAAACCGATAGGGAAATCGTGGCCCCCGGCAACATGGCATAGGAAGGAACACGGGTGGGTTTTAGTCAGTAAGAGTCTGACACGCCCTCCCGCTCCACCCAGAGCGGGAGAAGTTATTTGATAATTTCCCACCCAAAAAAAAAAAAAAAAAAAAAAAAGGTGACGCATTCGGAAGCTGTTTTCAGCTGATTTGATCTCAAATAGGTTCCATCCTACTATCTGACTATTTTAAATTGACATTTACGCGAAAAAATTTTTTTTCGTTCTGGACTTAGAAAAATTTTCAACATATTCCTTAAGAAAATCTAAATTAATTTTTATTTCAAAATTTTCTCACCAAATTCATCTCAAATTTTAATTTCAATATATACTTACCTGCCTTACCTGTATTTTGGTGCGCGTTCCGCGTGCTCGAGTCCCGTTCGGTAGTCGTAATTTCCGGTTTTCACGTAATTTTCAGTCGAAAATCACGTTTTTTGACTGAAACTCAAAATTTTTGTTCTGCAATAATTTCAAAAGCTGCATAGGTCGCTAGCCCGCGCGGAGACGCGTCTTTCGACACCTCGCACGTGCGCCTAGCGAATATAAAAAGGCTTCATCTTTTAAATCTAAGAAATTCACCAACAGACGAAATCCACCTTAGGAACACAACATTTTCACAAAATCGTTATAACTTTGCATCCAGGTGACGCATTCGGAAGCTGTTTTCAGCTGATTTGATCTCAAATAGGTTCCATCCTACTATCTGACTATTTTAAATTGACATTTACGCGAAAAAATTTTTTTTCGTTCTGGACTTAGAAAAATTTTCAACATATTCCTTAAGAAAATCTAAATTAATTTTTATTTCAAAATTTTCTCACCAAATTCATCTCAAATTTTAATTTCAATATATACTTACCTGCCTTACCTGTATTTTGGTGCGCGTTCCGCGTGCTCGAGTCCCGTTCGGTAGTCGTAATTTCCGGTTTTCACGTAATTTTCAGTCGAAAATCACGTTTTTTGACTGAAACTCAAAATTTTTGTTCTGCAATAATTTCAAAAGCTGCATAGGTCGCTAGCCCGCGCGGAGACGCGTCTTTCGACACCTCGCACGTGCGCCTAGCGAATATAAAAAGGCTTCATCTTTTAAATCTAAGAAATTCACCAACAGACGAAATCCACCTTAGGAACACAACATTTTCACAAAATCGTTATAACTTTGCATCCAGGTGACGCATTCGGAAGCTGTTTTCAGCTGATTTGATCTCAAATAGGTTCCATCCTACTATCTGACTATTTTAAATTGACATTTACGCGAAAAAATTTTTTTTCGTTCTGGACTTAGAAAAATTTTCAACATATTCCTTAAGAAAATCTAAATTAATTTTTATTTCAAAATTTTCTCACCAAATTCATCTCAAATTTTAATTTCAATATATACTTACCTGCCTTACCTGTATTTTGGTGCGCGTTCCGCGTGCTCGAGTCCCGTTCGGTAGTCGTAATTTCCGGTTTTCACGTAATTTTCAGTCGAAAATCACGTTTTTTGACTGAAACTCAAAATTTTTGTTCTGCAATAATTTCAAAAGCTGCATAGGTCGCTAGCCCGCGCGGAGACGCGTCTTTCGACACCTCGCACGTGCGCCTAGCGAATATAAAAAGGCTTCATCTTTTAAATCTAAGAAATTCACCAACAGACGAAATCCACCTTAGGAACACAACATTTTCACAAAATCGTTATAACTTTGCATCCAGGTGACGCATTCGGAAGCTGTTTTCAGCTGATTTGATCTCAAATAGGTTCCATCCTACTATCTGACTATTTTAAATTGACATTTACGCGAAAAAATTTTTTTTCGTTCTGGACTTAGAAAAATTTTCAACATATTCCTTAAGAAAATCTAAATTAATTTTTATTTCAAAATTTTCTCACCAAATTCATCTCAAATTTTAATTTCAATATATACTTACCTGCCTTACCTGTATTTTGGTGCGCGTTCCGCGTGCTCGAGTCCCGTTCGGTAGTCGTAATTTCCGGTTTTCACGTAATTTTCAGTCGAAAATCACGTTTTTTGACTGAAACTCAAAATTTTTGTTCTGCAATAATTTCAAAAGCTGCATAGGTCGCTAGCCCGCGCGGAGACGCGTCTTTCGACACCTCGCACGTGCGCCTAGCGAATATAAAAAGGCTTCATCTTTTAAATCTAAGAAATTCACCAACAGACGAAATCCACCTTAGGAACACAACATTTTCACAAAATCGTTATAACTTTGCATCCAGGTGACGCATTCGGAAGCTGTTTTCAGCTGATTTGATCTCAAATAGGTTCCATCCTACTATCTGACTATTTTAAATTGACATTTACGCGAAAAAATTTTTTTTCGTTCTGGACTTAGAAAAATTTTCAACATATTCCTTAAGAAAATCTAAATTAATTTTTATTTCAAAATTTTCTCACCAAATTCATCTCAAATTTTAATTTCAATATATACTTACCTGCCTTACCTGTATTTTGGTGCGCGTTCCGCGTGCTCGAGTCCCGTTCGGTAGTCGTAATTTCCGGTTTTCACGTAATTTTCAGTCGAAAATCACGTTTTTTGACTGAAACTCAAAATTTTTGTTCTGCAATAATTTCAAAAGCTGCATAGGTCGCTAGCCCGCGCGGAGACGCGTCTTTCGACACCTCGCACGTGCGCCTAGCGAATATAAAAAGGCTTCATCTTTTAAATCTAAGAAATTCACCAACAGACGAAATCCACCTTAGGAACACAACATTTTCACAAAATCGTTATAACTTTGCATCCAGGTGACGCATTCGGAAGCTGTTTTCAGCTGATTTGATCTCAAATAGGTTCCATCCTACTATCTGACTATTTTAAATTGACATTTACGCGAAAAAATTTTTTTTCGTTCTGGACTTAGAAAAATTTTCAACATATTCCTTAAGAAAATCTAAATTAATTTTTATTTCAAAATTTTCTCACCAAATTCATCTCAAATTTTAATTTCAATATATACTTACCTGCCTTACCTGTATTTTGGTGCGCGTTCCGCGTGCTCGAGTCCCGTTCGGTAGTCGTAATTTCCGGTTTTCACGTAATTTTCAGTCGAAAATCACGTTTTTTGACTGAAACTCAAAATTTTTGTTCTGCAATAATTTCAAAAGCTGCATAGGTCGCTAGCCCGCGCGGAGACGCGTCTTTCGACACCTCGCACGTGCGCCTAGCGAATATAAAAAGGCTTCATCTTTTAAATCTAAGAAATTCACCAACAGACGAAATCCACCTTAGGAACACAACATTTTCACAAAATCGTTATAACTTTGCATCCAGGTGACGCATTCGGGGGTGCGTACAGAAAACCTCCACGTGTGCCTGATACCCGCTGGTCCCTTATGGATACGTTCGGGGGGAAGAGCAGTTGTCAGGCCGGTGCACCCTGGGCATGAACAATATACTCTTCGGAAAAGGTTTGGGAGTTTTTCGGAGAGGGTATTGTTTGTGGCTAATTTCTGCGGGCGGGGGAGCAGTATGCTCCTCGACGTTCTTCCACGTGTCCCTCTGATTTGCAGAGGGCACAGTGGAGGAACGAGGGAGGCGGGTCGCTCCTGATCGATCGACGTTAGTCGATTGACACTGGACGTGACCCAGCCGCTGCGGTGCAGGCGCACCAAAGCGGCTGTCGTTTCTCCCTCAAGAGCGATCTTGAGGGAGAACTTTCGGCGGGTTCGCTGAGCCAGGTTATCTGGACAGCGAACGGAGGCATGTTTAATGCCGCCGCCGGGGGCTTGGCTTAACCGCCCGGCCCAGAGGAAGGACACCTCTAAGATAAAAAACCACCTAATCCTAAGTTTCGAAGCGCGGCGAGAGGATGAGTGGCTGGTGGGGGACCAGTCGTTAGCGCTTCCCCTGTAGATACCTGCCGAACTCTACAGTATGTAGGCTTACCTAGGCAAGAGGCTCTGCCTAGGTGGACATTTATTTCCTCACTACTCGTGGGAACTATATGGATTCTTTAAATAACAAACAAAACCAAAATGACGACAAAGTGCCAACTGTATTGGCGGAGAAGATACCGCTTGCCGGCGACGGCAACAAGAGCCGAGGAGGCTCATGTCCCTCAGGGGACCAAAGTATGTCCGACCAGGACGTAGGACGTGGTGGGGGCTCCAAATTCTGGGGCAAAAGGTCGCGCGGGTCGGAGCGCACAGGATCGGCGGGGCAATCCTCGAGCGAGGAAAGCCTCCCGATCGCGAAGGTGCCGACGGTGAGGAGAGGCCGAGGACGAGCGGTAGCGGGAGCAGCTTCCGCTTCGAGGCCGGGGCGGGGCAATCGGGGTCGCCTCAAACGGCCTGATACCCCGATTATCAGTGCGGAGAGCGACCCCGGGGTCTCGTCATCCGAGGCCTCAACAGAGGAGTCGGAAGTGGTGGTTGCCGCCTCACTGGTGGGCACGAAGATGCGGCCTGATGCCGCGAAGAGTGCTCAGGGTGGGGTGGTCGCCGAAATGGCCCGTCCGCTCCGGGAGCGGGCCAAAACAAAGCCGGACCACCGTGGTGGTAAGCCGGACGCCGCTGGCGGCTCCAATTCGGAGCGAGCGGTCAAGTTCGCGGAGGAGGTAGCGGCCGCGATCAGCGAGGTGGCCTTTAAGAAGACGAAGTCTTCTAGAGGCAAGGCCATCTCCGTGGCTACTGCCTCGATCATGGCGGCTGCGGAGGCCCTCCAACCCGGGCCTCCGTCGGACGGTATGTCAGAAATGCGGGCGGAGATCGCCCGCTTGACAGCCGCCATGGAGCATCTCCAAAAGGAGAATGCGGAGCTCCGAGCGGACTTGGCTGGGCTCCGACGAGCCGGCCCCCGAGAGGTGCCGCAGGAGGGGGAGCAGCATGGGCAGGGACAGCCCGTGACTGCTGAGGACCGGATCCTCAACCTGGTGCGGCAGGAAATGGCTGCTCTACGGAGCAAGTTTGCCACCTTGGAGGCCATTGTCCTGCGCCCCCCATTGGCGGCAAGCCAGCCGGCCTCGGGCCAGCGAAAGGCGGCGTCATACGCCGCCACCGCAGCTGCCGCAGCCGGACCAGCCTCGTCGGGGCCGATCAAAGGTGGGGCGGCTGCACAGGCGGCGAGGGCCCCAGCCAAGGCGGCGGAGGCCCCGGTCAAGGCATCGGGGGCCCCAGCGAAAGCGGCGAAAGCGGCGGCAAGGGGCCCGGCCAAGGCTGCGGGGGCCTCGGCTAAGGCGGCGAAAAGGCCGCCCCAACCACCTTCTGAATCTCCTCCGGCCGACGCCGGATGGCAAGTAGCCGGGGAGAAGAAGAAGGCTGGCAAGGCGGCAAGGGCGGCCAAGAGAAAGGCGAGGCGGCAGCGACGCAAGGAGCGAAGCGTCGCGGATAGGCTACGCGCCCCGAAGTCCGCAGCTGTAGTGATTACACTACAGCCGGAAGCGGAAAAGAAGGGCGTGTCCTATCAGCACGTGCTCGCCAAGGTGGATGCGGCGGTTGATCTGAAGGAGACCGCCAATGGCGTTCGCCTGAAGATCACCGCGACTGGGGCCAGGATGCTGGAGATCCCCGGTGCGAACAGCGGCCCGGCAGCGGACGCTCTGGCCAATAGGCTCAGGGCGACCCTGAATCCGGAGGAGGCCCGAGTGTCCAGGCCCACCAAACGCGCTGACTTGCGCATCCGGGGCCTGGACGACTGTGTGACGGCCGAAAAGGTGGTGGCCGCGGTCGCCAGGACTGGGGGGTGCTCTGCCGAGGAGGTGAGGGCAGGCACCATCCACCCTGACTCCACGGGGATGCGAGCCGTGACGGTGAGCTGCCCCGTGTCGGCGGCCAAACTGATAGCCGGGGAGGGCCGAAGGCTTCTGGTGGGTTGGGTCTCCGCGCAGGTGAAACTGCTGGAGCCCCGACCTATGAGGTGCTTCCGCTGCCGGGTGGGTGACCACGTGGGAGCGAAGTGCACCTCGGAGGTGGACCGCAGCGACCACTGCTTCCGCTGTGGTCAGCCCGGTCATAAGGCCGGCTCGTGCAATGCCGCGCCGCACTGCGTCGTATGTGCGGCGGCTGGCAAGCCGGCCGATCACCGGGCTGGGAGCAAGGCCTGCGCTCCACCCGCCAAGGCCAGAGGCAAGGGCAAGCCCTCCGCCACCGCCGTCACCGCCGCAGCCGCCGCCACTAGTGCCGCCGCCGCTGCCGCCTCCACTGTCGTCGTCGCCGCCGTTGCCGCCGCGGCGGTGCCCTCACAGGGGGCTAGGGAGGGGGTTGAAATGGAGTGCCAATAACGGCCCCATTACGCCTCCTCCAGGCGAACATCAACCACTGCGCCGCCGCTCAGGATCTGTTGCTCCAGAGCATGGCGCAGTGGTCGATTAACATCGCCGTGGTCGCTGAGCCGTACTTTGTCCCGCCCAGGGATGACTGGGTGGAGGACCTGAGCGGCTCAGTGACCCTCATTTCGTCGGCCGCCGCTGGTACCCCGTCCCTCGAGTCTGTCAAGAGAGGACGGGGTTGCGTGGCAGCACGGTTCGGGGAGATTGTCGTGGTAGGGGTATACTTCTCCCCGAACCGAACTCTCGCCGAGTTCCACAACTCCCTTGTGGAGTTGAGAGTCGTCGTCGTCGGGTTCGGTTCCCTCCCCGTGTTCGTCCTCGGGGACTTCAACGCCAAAAATCTGGCTTGGGGTTCCCGCTTTACGGACACACGGGGCAGGATGGTGGAGGACTGGGCTCTGGAGACAGGCCTGGTCGTCCTAAACCGGGGTTCTGTCCCCACGTGTGTGCGGATGCGGGGTGAATCAGTGGTGGACATCTCGTTCGCCAGCCCCGCTCTGTCGCCGCGTGTAATCGACTGGCGCGTCATAGAGGAGGTGGAGACCTATTCCGACCACCGGTACATCCGGTTTGACGTCTCCACCCAGACCTCGAGCGCGCCGGTCCGACAGGCCCCGAGTGGTCCGCGGTGGGCGCTGAAGCGGCTGGACCGGGAGCTCCTCCTGGAAGCCTCGATCGTGCAGGCCTGGGTGTCATCACCGGACAGGCCTGCCGACATTAACGACGAGGCGGAGTGGTTCCGGGAGGCCATGTCCAATATATGTGACGTGGCAATGCCCCGAGTCCACCCTGGACGCGCTTCGCGCCAGGTGTACTGGTGGTCGCAAGAGCTGGAAGCTCTACGCAGGGCGTGCGTTGCTGCGCGACGCCGGTACGCCAGGCACCGCAGGCTCCGTATCCGTCCTCCGGATACGGAAGCCATTCAGGCGGAGCTGTACGAGGGGTACAGAGCGGCGAAGACCGCCCTCCAAGCGGAGATCCTGCGGGCCAGGGCACTGGCCCGCGAGGAGTTGCTGGAGACTCTGAACAGAGACCCGTGGGGACGCCCATATAAGATGGTGCGGGAGAAACTCCGCCCATGGGCTCCCCCGCTGACGCAGAGTCTCCGGCCCCAGCTTGTGGAGGACGTGGTGAGCGCTCTGTTCCCTTCAAGAGGGGAACATACGCCCCCGCCCATGGCTCCGCCCATTGCGGTGCCCGATGCGGACCACACCGCCGACGACGACGACGATGCTCCGGAGGTGACCGAGGTGGAGATGAGAGTGGCGGTACGCAGGATGAGTGCGAGGAATACCGCCCCAGGACCCGATGGCATACCCGGAAGGGCCTGGGTCCTGGCCATGGGGACTCTCGGGCCTCGACTGAGAGGGCTCCTAAGCGCATGTATGGAGAGGGGCCAGTTCCCACTTTGCTGGAAGACTGGGAAACTGGTCCTCATCAGGAAGCCGGGGCGCCCAGCGGACTCTCCGTCCGCCTATCGGCCCATTGTGCTGCTCGACGAGGTGGGCAAGCTCTTTGAAAGAGTCATTGCAGACCGCCTCGTCGGGCAGCTGGTGCGAGTGGGGCCGGATCTGGCGGACGGCCAGTTCGGTTTCCGCAGGGGGCGCTCTACGGTGGACGCCATCATGCGCGTGCGGGCCCTCACGACAGGGGATGCTGTGGCCCGGGGTGGGGTCGTCTTGGCGGTGTCTCTAGACATCGCCAATGCCTTTAACACCCTGCCCTGGAGTTGCATCAGGGAGGCACTTCGGTATCACCGGATGCCGACCTACCTCTGTCGTGTGGTCGAGGCCTATTTGACAGACAGGGCTGTCATCTACCCCGGTCACCAAGGAGAGTGGAACCGGCGAGAGATGTCGTGCGGTGTCCCACAGGGATCGGTCCTGGGGCCGCATCTGTGGGACATCGGATACGACTGGGTGCTGCGCGCCGACCTCCCTACTGGCGTCAGCGTCGTTTGTTACGCTGACGACACGCTGGTCCTGGCGCAGGGGAGGTCGTACCAGGCGGCGGCCGACTTAGCGACACGCGGGGTTGCGACAATCGTCGACAGAATCCGGCAGCTGGGACTCGAGGTGGCCCTGCACAAGTCCGAGGCCATGGGTTTCTATGGTCCTCGTAGTGCGCCACCGTCGGGTTCCCAGGTATTGGCGGGAGGGGTTCACATCGGCGTCGAGTCGACGATGAAATATCTGGGACTCGTCCTCGATAGCCGGTGGAACTTCGTGGAGCATTTCCGACGTTTGGCTCCCAGACTGGACCGGGCCGGGGCTGCCTTGAAGCGGCTCCTGCCCAATCTGGGAGGTCCAAACGCCTCCTGCCGGAGGCTCTACGCGGGGATCGTGCGGTCCATGGCCCTTTACGGGGCGCCGGTGTGGGCGCCTTCATTGAGGCGGCAGCCAGGCCGCCGGCTGAACGCGTCCCAAAGGGTCATGGCCATCCGGCTGGCCCGAGGATACCGCACGGTCTCCTGCGAGGCGGCGAGCCTCCTTGCCGGAGTACCGCCATGGGATCTGGAGGCAAAGGTCCTCGCGCACATTTGGGAGTGGCGCGAGGAGGCGAAGCGCCGGGGCTTAACTCCGATGCCGCAAGAAGTCGCGGCACAGCGGACAGAGCTCCGGCGGGATCTCATGGCGGAATGGAGACTGCGATTGTCGCAACCCAGCGCTGGGCACGCCACAATTGAGGCGATAAGACCCCTCTTTGAGGAGTGGCTAGAGAGGCGCCACGGCGTCCTCACCTTCCGCCTGACGCAGGTACTCACCGGACACGGCTGTTTCGGGAGGTACCTGTTCAGGATAAAGCGGGAGGAAACGCCCGGGTGTCGTCACTGTGTGGATCGCCCGGAGGACACGGTGGAGCATACGGTGGAGGTCTGCCCGGCTTGGGCAGGGCATCGCCGTGTCCTCGTGGATGCGATCGGCGGCGGTGATCTCTCGCGTCCGGCCCTGATTCGGGCCATGCTACGGAGCGAGAGGAAATGGGAGGCCGTCACCTCTTTCTGCGAAGCAGTAATTCTCGCGAAGGAGGAGACGGAGCGCGTGAGGGAGAGGCAAATTTCGCGCCCTCGCGCCCCTAACCGCCGCAGCAGGAGACGCCCTGGGCGTCGGGAATCGCAGGAAGATTTCCGGCCACCGTAGGCGCGGGCTTGCGGACGGTGAGCAATGGGTAGCTCGCCGTCCGATAAGGACCAAGCCCGGGTCGACGGCGCGTTGTGTTCCACGCGCGCCTCAAAGAGATGTCAGCAGAATTGACGGGGTCCGCTAGGGCCAATGCCAATGCCGGGGGTTCGAAGAAAACCGATAGGGAAATCGTGGCCCCCGGCAACATGGCATAGGAAGGAACACGGGTGGGTTTTAGTCAGTAAGAGTCTGACACGCCCTCCCGCTCCACCCAGAGCGGGAGAAGTTATTTGATAATTTCCCACCCAAAAAAAAAAAAAAAAAAAAAAAGGTGACGCATTCGGAAGCTGTTTTCAGCTGATTTGATCTCAAATAGGTTCCATCCTACTATCTGACTATTTTAAATTGACATTTACGCGAAAAAATTTTTTTTCGTTCTGGACTTAGAAAAATTTTCAACATATTCCTTAAGAAAATCTAAATTAATTTTTATTTCAAAATTTTCTCACCAAATTCATCTCAAATTTTAATTTCAATATATACTTACCTGCCTTACCTGTATTTTGGTGCGCGTTCCGCGTGCTCGAGTCCCGTTCGGTAGTCGTAATTTCCGGTTTTCACGTAATTTTCAGTCGAAAATCACGTTTTTTGACTGAAACTCAAAATTTTTGTTCTGCAATAATTTCAAAAGCTGCATAGGTCGCTAGCCCGCGCGGAGACGCGTCTTTCGACACCTCGCACGTGCGCCTAGCGAATATAAAAAGGCTTCATCTTTTAAATCTAAGAAATTCACCAACAGACGAAATCCACCTTAGGAACACAACATTTTCACAAAATCGTTATAACTTTGCATCCAGGTGACGCATTCGGAAGCTGTTTTCAGCTGATTTGATCTCAAATAGGTTCCATCCTACTATCTGACTATTTTAAATTGACATTTACGCGAAAAAATTTTTTTTCGTTCTGGACTTAGAAAAATTTTCAACATATTCCTTAAGAAAATCTAAATTAATTTTTATTTCAAAATTTTCTCACCAAATTCATCTCAAATTTTAATTTCAATATATACTTACCTGCCTTACCTGTATTTTGGTGCGCGTTCCGCGTGCTCGAGTCCCGTTCGGTAGTCGTAATTTCCGGTTTTCACGTAATTTTCAGTCGAAAATCACGTTTTTTGACTGAAACTCAAAATTTTTGTTCTGCAATAATTTCAAAAGCTGCATAGGTCGCTAGCCCGTGCGGAGACGCGTCTTTCGACACCTCGCACGTGCGCCTAGCGAATATAAAAAGGCTTCATCTTTTAAATCTAAGAAATTCACCAACAGACGAAATCCACCTTAGGAACACAACATTTTCACAAAATCGTTATAACTTTGCATCCAGGTGACGCATTCGGAAGCTGTTTTCAGCTGATTTGATCTCAAATAGGTTCCATCCTACTATCTGACTATTTTAAATTGACATTTACGCGAAAAAATTTTTTTTCGTTCTGGACTTAGAAAAATTTTCAACATATTCCTTAAGAAAATCTAAATTAATTTTTATTTCAAAATTTTCTCACCAAATTCATCTCAAATTTTAATTTCAATATATACTTACCTGCCTTACCTGTATTTTGGTGCGCGTTCCGCGTGCTCGAGTCCCGTTCGGTAGTCGTAATTTCCGGTTTTCACGTAATTTTCAGTCGAAAATCACGTTTTTTGACTGAAACTCAAAATTTTTGTTCTGCAATAATTTCAAAAGCTGCATAGGTCGCTAGCCCGCGCGGAGACGCGTCTTTCGACACCTCGCACGTGCGCCTAGCGAATATAAAAAGGCTTCATCTTTTAAATCTAAGAAATTCACCAACAGACGAAATCCACCTTAGGAACACAACATTTTCACAAAATCGTTATAACTTTGCATCCAGGTGACGCATTCGGAAGCTGTTTTCAGCTGATTTGATCTCAAATAGGTTCCATCCTACTATCTGACTATTTTAAATTGACATTTACGCGAAAAAATTTTTTTTCGTTCTGGACTTAGAAAAATTTTCAACATATTCCTTAAGAAAATCTAAATTAATTTTTATTTCAAAATTTTCTCACCAAATTCATCTCAAATTTTAATTTCAATATATACTTACCTGCCTTACCTGTATTTTGGTGCGCGTTCCGCGTGCTCGAGTCCCGTTCGGTAGTCGTAATTTCCGGTTTTCACGTAATTTTCAGTCGAAAATCACGTTTTTTGACTGAAACTCAAAATTTTTGTTCTGCAATAATTTCAAAAGCTGCATAGGTCGCTAGCCCGCGCGGAGACGCGTCTTTCGACACCTCGCACGTGCGCCTAGCGAATATAAAAAGGCTTCATCTTTTAAATCTAAGAAATTCACCAACAGACGAAATCCACCTTAGGAACACAACATTTTCACAAAATCGTTATAACTTTGCATCCAGGTGACGCATTCGGAAGCTGTTTTCAGCTGATTTGATCTCAAATAGGTTCCATCCTACTATCTGACTATTTTAAATTGACATTTACGCGAAAAAATTTTTTTTCGTTCTGGACTTAGAAAAATTTTCAACATATTCCTTAAGAAAATCTAAATTAATTTTTATTTCAAAATTTTCTCACCAAATTCATCTCAAATTTTAATTTCAATATATACTTACCTGCCTTACCTGTATTTTGGTGCGCGTTCCGCGTGCTCGAGTCCCGTTCGGTAGTCGTAATTTCCGGTTTTCACGTAATTTTCAGTCGAAAATCACGTTTTTTGACTGAAACTCAAAATTTTTGTTCTGCAATAATTTCAAAAGCTGCATAGGTCGCTAGCCCGCGCGGAGACGCGTCTTTCGACACCTCGCACGTGCGCCTAGCGAATATAAAAAGGCTTCATCTTTTAAATCTAAGAAATTCACCAACAGACGAAATCCACCTTAGGAACACAACATTTTCACAAAATCGTTATAACTTTGCATCCAGGTGACGCATTCGGAAGCTGTTTTCAGCTGATTTGATCTCAAATAGGTTCCATCCTACTATCTGACTATTTTAAATTGACATTTACGCGAAAAAATTTTTTTTCGTTCTGGACTTAGAAAAATTTTCAACATATTCCTTAAGAAAATCTAAATTAATTTTTATTTCAAAATTTTCTCACCAAATTCATCTCAAATTTTAATTTCAATATATACTTACCTGCCTTACCTGTATTTTGGTGCGCGTTCCGCGTGCTCGAGTCCCGTTCGGTAGTCGTAATTTCCGGTTTTCACGTAATTTTCAGTCGAAAATCACGTTTTTTGACTGAAACTCAAAATTTTTGTTCTGCAATAATTTCAAAAGCTGCATAGGTCGCTAGCCCGCGCGGAGACGCGTCTTTCGACACCTCGCACGTGCGCCTAGCGAATATAAAAAGGCTTCATCTTTTAAATCTAAGAAATTCACCAACAGACAAAATCCACCTTAGGAACACAACATTTTCACAAAATCGTTATAACTTTGCATCCAGGTGACGCATTCGGGGGTGCGTACAGAAAACCTCCACGTGTGCCTGATACCTGCTGGTCCCTTATGGATACGTTCGGGGGGAAGAGCAGTTGTCAGGCCGGTGCACCCTGGGCATGAACAATATACTCTTCGGAAAAGGTTTGGGAGTTTTTCGGAGAGGGTATTGTTTGTGGCTAATTTCTGCGGGCGGGGGAGCAGCATGCTCCTCGACGTTCTTCCGCGTGTCCCTCTGTTTTGCAGAGGGCACAGTGGAGGAACGAGGGAGGCGGGTCGCTCCTGATCGATCGACGTTAGTCGATTGACACTGGACGTGACCCAGCCGCTGCGGTGCAGGCGCACCAAAGCGGCTGTCGTTTCTCCCTCAAGAGCGATCTTGAGGGAGAACTTTCGGCGGGTTCGCTGAGCCAGGTTATCTGGACAGCGAACGGAGGCATGTATAATGCCGCCGCCGGGGGCTTGGCTTAACCGCCCGGCCCAGAGGAAGGACACCTCTAAGATAAAAAACCACCTAATCCTAAGTTTAGAAGCGCGGCGAGAGGATGAGTGGCTGGTGGGGGACCAGTCGTTAGCGCTTCCCCTGTAGATACCTGCCGACCTCTACAGTATATAGGCTTACCTAGGTAAAAGGCTCTGCCTAGGTGGACGTTTATATCCTAACTACTCGTGGGAACTGTATGGAAGAATTAAATAAAACTAAAAACCAAAATGACGAAAAAGTGCCAATAGTATTGGCGGAGAAGGTACCGCTTGCCGGCAACGGCAACAAGAGCCGAGGAGGCTCCAGTCCCTCAGGGGACCAAAGCATGTCCGACCAGGACACTAAAAGCGGGGGCCCCAAATCCAAATTTTGGGGCAAACGATCGCGTGGGTCGGAGCGCACAGGATCGGCGGGGCAATCCTCGAGCGAGGAAAGCCTCCCGATCGCGAAAGTGCCGACGGTGAGGAGAGGCCGAGGACGAGCGGTAGCGGGACCAGCTTCCGCTTCGAGGCCGGGGCGGGGCAATCGGGGTCGCCACAAACGGCCTGATACCCCGATAATAAGTGCGGAGAGCGACCCCGGGGTCTCGTCATCCGAGGCCTCAACAGAGGAGTCGGAAGTAGTGGTTGCCGCCTCACTGGTGGGCACGAAGATGCGGCCTGACGCCGCGAAGAGTGCACAGAGTGGGGTGGTCGCCACCGAACAGGTCGCTGAAATGGCCCGTCCGCTCCGGGAGCGGGCCAAAAACAAGCCGGACCACCGTGGTGGTAAGCCGGACGCCGCTGGCGGCTCCAATTCGGAGCGAGCGGCCAAGTTCGCGGAGGAGGTAGCGGCCGCGATCAGCGAGGTGGCCTTTAAGAAGACGAAGTCTTCTAGAGGCAAGGCCATCTCCGTGGCTACTGCCTCTATCATGGCGGCAGTGGAGGCCCTCCAACCCGGGCCTCCGTCTGACGGTATGTCGGAGATGCGGGCGGAGATCGCCCGCTTGACAGCCGCCATGGAGCTTCTCCAAAAGGAGAATGCGGAGCTCCGAGCGGACTTGGCTGGGCTCCGACGAGCCGGCCCCCGAGAGGTGCCGCAGGAGGGGGAGCAGCACGGGCAGGGACGGCCCGTGACTGCTGAGGACCGGATCCTCAATCTGGTGCGGCAGGAGATGGCTGCTCTGCGGAGCAAGTTTTCCACATTGGAGGCCATAGTCCTGCGCCCCCCATTGGCGGCAAGCCAGCCGGCCTCGGGTCAGCGGAAGGCGGCGTCATACGCCGCCACCGCAGCTGCCGCAGCCGGACCAGCCTCGTCGGGGCCGCCCAAAGGTGGGGTGGCTGCACAGGCGGCGAGGGCCCCAGCCAAGGCGGTGGAGGCCCCGGCGAAAGCGGCGGCGGCTGCTCCAGTCAGGGCGGCAAGGGCCCCGGCCAAGGCTGCGGGGGCCTCGGCAAAGGTGGCGAAAAGGCCGCCCCCACCACCTTCTGAATCTCCTCCGGCAGATGCCGGATGGCATGTAGCCGGGGAGAAGAAGAAGGCTGGCAAGGCGGCAAGGGCGGCCAAGAGAAAGGCGAGGCGGCAGCGGCGCAAGGAGCGAAGCGTCGCAGATAGGCTCCGCGCCCCGAAATCCGCAGCTGTAGTGATTACGCTACAGCCGGAAGCGGAAAAGAAGGGCGTGTCCTATCAGCACGTGCTCGCCAAGGTGGATGCGGCGGTTGACCTAAAGGAGACCGCCAATGGGGTCCGGCTTAAGATCACCGCGACTGGGGCCAGGATGCTGGAGATCCCCGGTGCAAACAGCGGCCCGGCAGCGGACGCTCTGGCCAATAGGCTCAGGGCGACCCTGAATCCGGAAGAGGCCCGAGTGTCCAGGCCCACCAAACGCGCTGACTTGCGCATCCGGGGCCTGGACGACTGCGTGACGGCGGAAAAGGTTGAGGCCGCGGTCGCCAGGACTGGGGGGTGCTCTGCCGAGGAGGTGAGGGTAGGCACCATCCACCCTGACTCCACGGGGATGCGAGCCGTAACGGTGAGCTGCCCCGTGTCGGCGGCCAAGCTAATAGCCGGGGAGGGCCGAAGGCTTCTGGTGGGTTGGGTCTCCGCGCAGGTGAAACTGCTGGAGCCCCGACCTATGAGGTGCTTCCGCTGCCGGGTGGGCGACCACGTGGGAGCGAAGTGCACCTCGGAGGTGGACCGCAGCGACCACTGCTTCCACTGTGGTCAGCCCGGTCATAAGGCCGGCTCGTGCAACGCCGCGCCGCACTGCGTCGTATGTGCGGCGGCTGGCAAGCCGGCCGATCACCGGGCTGGGAGCAAGGCCTGCGCTCCACCCGCCAAGGCCAGAGGCAAGGGCAAGCCCTCCGCCACCGCCGTCACCGCCGCAGCCGCCGCCACTAGTGCCGCCGCCGCTGCCGCCTCCACTGTCGTCGTCGCCGCCGTTGCCGCCGCGGCGGTGCCCTCACAGGGGGCTAGGGAGGGGGTTGAAATGGAGTGTCAATAACGGCCCCATTACGCCTCCTCCAGGCGAACATCAACCACTGCGCCGCCGCTCAGGATCTGTTGCTCCAGAGCATGGCGCAGTGGTCGATTAACATCGCCGTGGTCGCTGAGCCGTACTTTGTCCCGCCCAGGGATGACTGGGTGGAGGACCTGAGCGGCTCAGTGACCCTCATTTCGTCGGCCGCCGCTGGTACCCCGTCCCTCGAGTCTGTCAAGAGAGGACGGGGTTGCGTGGCAGCACGGTTCGGGGAGATTGTCGTGGTAGGGGTATACTTCTCCCCGAACCGAACTCTCGCCGAGTTCCACAACTCCCTTGTGGAGTTGAGAGTCGTCGTCGTCGGGTTCGGTTCCCTCCCCGTGTTCGTCCTCGGGGACTTCAACGCCAAAAATCTGGCTTGGGGTTCCCGCTTTACGGACACACGGGGCAGGATGGTGGAGGACTGGGCTCTGGAGACAGGCCTGGTCGTCCTAAACCGGGGTTCTGTCCCCACGTGTGTGCGGATGCGGGGTGAATCAGTGGTGGACATCTCGTTCGCCAGCCCCGCTCTGTCGCCGCGTGTAATCGACTGGCGCGTCATAGAGGAGGTGGAGACCTATTCCGACCACCGGTACATCCGGTTTGACGTCTCCACCCAGACCTCGAGCGCGCCGGTCCGACAGGCCCCGAGTGGTCCGCGGTGGGCGCTGAAGCGGCTGGACCGGGAGCTCCTCCTGGAAGCCTCGATCGTGCAGGCCTGGGTGTCATCACCGGACAGGCCTGCCGACATTAACGACGAGGCGGAGTGGTTCCGGGAGGCCATGTCCAATATATGTGACGTGGCAATGCCCCGAGTCCACCCTGGACGCGCTTCGCGCCAGGTGTACTGGTGGTCGCAAGAGCTGGAAGCTCTACGCAGGGCGTGCGTTGCTGCGCGACGCCGGTACGCCAGGCACCGCAGGCTCCGTATCCGTCCTCCGGATACGGAAGCCATTCAGGCGGAGCTGTACGAGGGGTACAGAGCGGCGAAGACCGCCCTCCAAGCGGAGATCCTGCGGGCCAGGGCACTGGCCCGCGAGGAGTTGCTGGAGACTCTGAACAGAGACCCGTGGGGACGCCCATATAAGATGGTGCGGGAGAAACTCCGCCCATGGGCTCCCCCGCTGACGCAGAGTCTCCGGCCCCAGCTTGTGGAGGACGTGGTGAGCGCTCTGTTCCCTTCAAGAGGGGAACATACGCCCCCGCCCATGGCTCCGCCCATTGCGGTGCCCGATGCGGACCACACCGCCGACGACGACGACGATGCTCCGGAGGTGACCGAGGTAGAGATGAGAGTGGCGGTACGCAGGATGAGTGCGAGGAATACCGCCCCAGGACCCGATGGCATACCCGGAAGGGCCTGGGTCCTGGCCATGGGGACTCTCGGGCCTCGACTGAGAGGGCTCCTAAGCGCATGTATGGAGAGGGGCCAGTTCCCACTTTGCTGGAAGACTGGGAAACTGGTCCTCATCAGGAAGCCGGGGCGCCCAGCGGACTCTCCGTCCGCCTATCGGCCCATTGTGCTGCTCGACGAGGTGGGCAAGCTCTTTGAAAGAGTCATTGCAGACCGCCTCGTCGGGCAGCTGGTGCGAGTGGGGCCGGATCTGGCGGACGGCCAGTTCGGTTTCCGCAGGGGGCGCTCTACGGTGGACGCCATCATGCGCGTGCGGGCCCTCACGACGGGGGATGCTGTGGCCCGGGGTGGGGTCGTCTTGGCGGTGTCTCTAGACATCGCCAATGCCTTTAACACCCTGCCCTGGAGTTGCATCAGGGAGGCACTTCGGTATCACCGGATGCCGACCTACCTCTGTCGTGTGGTCGAGGCCTATTTGACAGACAGGTTTGTCATCTACCCCGGTCACCAAGGAGAGTGGAACCGGCGAGAGATGTCGTGCGGTGTCCCACAGGGATCGGTCCTGGGGCCGCATCTGTGGGACATCGGATACGACTGGGTGCTGCGCGCCGACCTCCCTACTGGCGTCAGCGTCGTTTGTTACGCTGACGACACGCTGGTCCTGGCGCAGGGGAGGTCGTACCAGGCGGCGGCCGACTTAGCGACACGCGGGGTTGCGACAATCGTCGACAGAATCCGGCAGCTGGGACTCGAGGTGGCCCTGCACAAGTCCGAGGCCATGGGTTTCTATGGTCCTCGTAGTGCGCCACCGTCGGGTTCCCAGGTATTGGCGGGAGGGGTTCACATCGGCGTCGAGTCGACGATGAAGTATCTGGGACTCGTCCTCGATAGCCGGTGGAACTTCGTGGAGCATTTCCGACGTTTGGCTCCCAGACTGGACCGGGCCGGGGCTGCCTTGAAGCGGCTCCTGCCCAATCTGGGAGGTCCAAACGCCTCCTGCCGGAGGCTCTACGTGGGGATCGTGCGGTCCATGGCCCTTTACGGGGCGCCCGTGTGGGCGCCTTCATTGAGGCGGCAGCCAGGCCGCCGGCTGAACGCGTCCCAGAGGGTCATGGCCATCCGGCTGGCCCGAGGATACCGCACGGTCTCCTGCGAGGCGGCGAGCCTCCTTGCCGGAGTACCGCCATGGGATCTGGAGGCAAAGGTCCTCGCGCACATTTGGGAGTGGCGCGAGGAGGCGAAGCGCCGGGGCTTAACTCCGATGCCGCAAGAAGTCGCGGCACAGCGGACAGAGCTCCGGCGGGATCTCATGGCGGAATGGAGAGTACGATTGTCGCAACCCAGCGCTGGGCACGCCACAATTGCGGCGATAAGACCCCTCTTTGAGGAGTGGCTAGAGAGGCGCCACGGCGTCCTCACCTTCCGCCTGACGCAGGTACTCACCGGACACGGCTGTTTCGGGAGGTACCTGTTCAGGATAAAGCGGGAGGAAACGCCCGGGTGTCGTCACTGTGTGGATCGCCCGGAGGACACGGTGGAGCATACGGTGGAGGTCTGCCCGGCTTGGGCAGGGCATCGCCGTGTCCTCGTGGATGCGATCGGCGGCGGTGATCTCTCGCGTCCGGCCCTGATTCGGGCCATGCTACGGAGCGAGAGGAAATGGGAGGCCGTCACCTCTTTCTGCGAAGCAGTAATGCTCGCGAAGGAGGAGACGGAGCGCGTGAGGGAAAGGCAAATTTCGCGCCCTCGCGCCCCTAACCGCCGCAGCAGGAGACGCCCTGGGCGTCGGGAATCGCAGGAAGATTTCCGGCCACCGTAGGCGCGGGCTTGCGGACGGTGAGCAATGGGTAGCTCGCCGTCCGATAAGGACCAAGCCCGGGTCGACGGCGCGTTGTGTTCCACGCGCGCCTCAAAGAGATGTCAGCAGAATTGACGGGGTCCGCTAGGGCCAATGCCAATGCCGGGGGTTCGAAGAAAACCGATAGGGAAATCGTGGCCCCCGGCAACAACATGGCATAGGAAGGAACACGGGTGGGTTTTAGTCAGTAAGAGTCTGACACGCCCTCCCGCTCCACCCAGAGCGGGAGAAGTTATTTGATAATTTCCCACCCAAAAAAAAAAAAAAAAAAAAAAAAAAAAAAAGGTGACGCATTCGGAAGCTGTTTTCAGCTGATTTGATCTCAAATAGGTTCCATCCTACTATCTGACTATTTTAAATTGACATTTACGCGAAAAAATTTTTTTTCGTTCTGGACTTAGAAAAATTTTCAACATATTCCTTAAGAAAATCTAAATTAATTTTTATTTCAAAATTTTCTCACCAAATTCATCTCAAATTTTAATTTCAATATATACTTACCTGCCTTACCTGTATTTTGGTGCGCGTTCCGCGTGCTCGAGTCCCGTTCGGTAGTCGTAATTTCCGGTTTTCACGTAATTTTCAGTCGAAAATCACGTTTTTTGACTGAAACTCAAAATTTTTGTTCTGCAATAATTTCAAAAGCTGCATAGGTCGCTAGCCCGCGCGGAGACGCGTCTTTCGACACCTCGCACGTGCGCCTAGCGAATATAAAAAGGCTTCATCTTTTAAATCTAAGAAATTCACCAACAGACGAAATCCACCTTAGGAACACAACATTTTCACAAAATCGTTATAACTTTGCATCCAGGTGACGCATTCGGAAGCTGTTTTCAGCTGATTTGATCTCAAATAGGTTCCATCCTACTATCTGACTATTTTAAATTGACATTTACGCGAAAAAATTTTTTTTCGTTCTGGACTTAGAAAAATTTTCAACATATTCCTTAAGAAAATCTAAATTAATTTTTATTTCAAAATTTTCTCACCAAATTCATCTCAAATTTTAATTTCAATATATACTTACCTGCCTTACCTGTATTTTGGTGCGCGTTCCGCGTGCTCGAGTCCCGTTCGGTAGTCGTAATTTCCGGTTTTCACGTAATTTTCAGTCGAAAATCACGTTTTTTGACTGAAACTCAAAATTTTTGTTCTGCAATAATTTCAAAAGCTGCATAGGTCGCTAGCCCGCGCGGAGACGCGTCTTTCGACACCTCGCACGTGCGCCTAGCGAATATAAAAAGGCTTCATCTTTTAAATCTAAGAAATTCACCAACAGACGAAATCCACCTTAGGAACACAACATTTTCACAAAATCGTTATAACTTTGCATCCAGGTGACGCATTCGGAAGCTGTTTTCAGCTGATTTGATCTCAAATAGGTTCCATCCTACTATCTGACTATTTTAAATTGACATTTACGCGAAAAAATTTTTTTTCGTTCTGGACTTAGAAAAATTTTCAACATATTCCTTAAGAAAATCTAAATTAATTTTTATTTCAAAATTTTCTCACCAAATTCATCTCAAATTTTAATTTCAATATATACTTACCTGCCTTACCTGTATTTTGGTGCGCGTTCCGCGTGCTCGAGTCCCGTTCGGTAGTCGTAATTTCCGGTTTTCACGTAATTTTCAGTCGAAAATCACGTTTTTTGACTGAAACTCAAAATTTTTGTTCTGCAATAATTTCAAAAGCTGCATAGGTCGCTAGCCCGCGCGGAGACGCGTCTTTCGACACCTCGCACGTGCGCCTAGCGAATATAAAAAGGCTTCATCTTTTAAATCTAAGAAATTCACCAACAGACGAAATCCACCTTAGGAACACAACATTTTCACAAAATCGTTATAACTTTGCATCCAGGTGACGCATTCGGAAGCTGTTTTCAGCTGATTTGATCTCAAATAGGTTCCATCCTACTATCTGACTATTTTAAATTGACATTTACGCGAAAAAATTTTTTTTCGTTCTGGACTTAGAAAAATTTTCAACATATTCCTTAAGAAAATCTAAATTAATTTTTATTTCAAAATTTTCTCACCAAATTCATCTCAAATTTTAATTTCAATATATACTTACCTGCCTTACCTGTATTTTGGTGCGCGTTCCGCGTGCTCGAGTCCCGTTCGGTAGTCGTAATTTCCGGTTTTCACGTAATTTTCAGTCGAAAATCACGTTTTTTGACTGAAACTCAAAATTTTTGTTCTGCAATAATTTCAAAAGCTGCATAGGTCGCTAGCCCGCGCGGAGACGCGTCTTTCGACACCTCGCACGTGCGCCTAGCGAATATAAAAAGGCTTCATCTTTTAAATCTAAGAAATTCACCAACAGACGAAATCCACCTTAGGAACACAACATTTTCACAAAATCGTTATAACTTTGCATCCAGGTGACGCATTCGGAAGCTGTTTTCAGCTGATTTGATCTCAAATAGGTTCCATCCTACTATCTGACTATTTTAAATTGACATTTACGCGAAAAAATTTTTTTTCGTTCTGGACTTAGAAAAATTTTCAACATATTCCTTAAGAAAATCTAAATTAATTTTTATTTCAAAATTTTCTCACCAAATTCATCTCAAATTTTAATTTCAATATATACTTACCTGCCTTACCTGTATTTTGGTGCGCGTTCCGCGTGCTCGAGTCCCGTTCGGTAGTCGTAATTTCCGGTTTTCACGTAATTTTCAGTCGAAAATCACGTTTTTTGACTGAAACTCAAAATTTTTGTTCTGCAATAATTTCAAAAGCTGCATAGGTCGCTAGCCCGCGCGGAGACGCGTCTTTCGACACCTCGCACGTGCGCCTAGCGAATATAAAAAGGCTTCATCTTTTAAATCTAAGAAATTCACCAACAGACGAAATCCACCTTAGGAACACAACATTTGGGGTGCTTGGACAGGAAACCTCCCCGTGTGCCTGGGGGCTGGAGTTCCCTTATGGATGCGTCCGGGGGGAAGGCCAGTCTCCGGGACGGTGCACCCTGGGGTACGGACAATGACTCCCCAGTTAGGGGTCTCGTTGTCCGTATGCCAATATCCTGTCGGTGGAACGCTCTAACGGGTACTCACTAGGGAGCACTCGTTGAGCAGCGTTTAGAGGAGGAGCGGGCTCGGCGTGCACTAACCCTGCCGTCGGGCGGGCAGGAGGAAGTCTTTTCTCCTGTCACCGCTGGTCTCGTAGCCCCGAAGAGTGTCAAGGTCATGTCTCTGGCATTTGACGGGGGTCGAGGGTCTTGGCTTAATCGCCCGGGCCGCGAGGTAGAAAACCTCTATAAAAAATCACCCCAAACCTCCAAGCGGCGGCGCACCGTGAGGGAGGTTGTTAGCTTGACTAATGGGTAGCTTAATTAGTCACTAGTGCGAACCACACATTTTTGAGACAATGCAAAGTTAAATACTCGTGGGAACTAATATGGAAAACAATAAAAAAACAAACACAAAAAACCAGAAGGAGGGGAGTGATGCGGGGTCGGAGTCCGACGCTGCATCTGGCGCGGAGGGCTCTAGCCAGAGCTCGGGGCGCGAAGTGGTGGGGGCTGACGGAATGATCCGAAAATTATTCCGGAAGCGCCCCAATTCAGGAGATGGTGAGTGGTCCTCCGCCGACGACAGGCGGAAGATCCACACCAGCCGGCGGGGCAAGGCCCGGGCAAAAACTAAAGGTGTGGGTAGAGGACTCACCACCAAGGAGGGTGGTAAGTCGAGCCAGACCAGCCCAGCCGAAATGGCCAAGCGAGCCGAGAGACTCGCCACGGAGAGAAACCACCCTGGAGAGACCAGCAGCGTGGCGGTCCCCTCAGACGCCTCAGGGGGTGAGACGGATGCCGCTGGCGGCTTAAACGCGGAGCAGACAGACAGGTTTGCGGAGGTCGTGGCAGCCGCGATCAAGGCTGTGGCCTTGAAGAGGATTCAGTCCTCAAAAGACAAGGCCATACCCGCGGCCACGGCCTCTATTTTGGCGGCAGCGAAAGAACTTCGCTTTGGGCCTCCGTCGGACGGAATGTCCGAGATGCGGGCGGAGGTTGCCAAGCTGACTGCCGCCATGGAGCTTCTCCGAAAGGAGAACGAGAAGCTCCGAGCGGACCTGGCTGGGCTGCGAGCAGCCGGCCCCCGGGAGGTGCCGCAGGGAGGGGAGCGGCATAGGCAGGGTGGGCCCGTGCCCGTGCCCGTGCCCGTACCTGCAGAGGACCGGGTTCTGGCCCTGGTACGGCAGGAGATGGCTGCCTTGCGGAGCAGATTCTCCGCCCTAGAGGCCATCGTCCTGCGCCCCCCGCTGGCGGCGAGCCAGCCGGCCTTGGACCAGCGGAGGGCGGCGTCGTCGTCGTATGCTGCCGCTGCATCTGCCACGGCCAAGTCAAGCCAAGGTAGGCAGGGGCAGGCCAAAGGCGCAGCGGCTGCGCAGGCGGCGAAGACCCCGGCCCTGATGGCGAGGGCTCCGGCCCGGGCGGTGGCAAAACTGCCGCCTCCGCCTCCCAAATCTTCTCCTCCGGCCGACGCCGGATGGCAAGTAGCCGGGGAGAACAAAAGGGCTGGTAAGGCGGCAAGGGCGGCCAAAAAGAAGGCGAGGCGGCAGCGGCGCAAGGAACGAAGCGTTGCGGCTAGGCTCCGCGCCCCGAAGTCCGCAGCTGTGGTGGTCACACTGCAGCCGGAAGCGGAGAAAAGGGGCGTGTCCTACCAAGACGTGTTCGCCAAGGTGGATAAGGTCATGAACTTGGAGGAGATCGGCGCCGCCAGGGGCATCAAAATTAAGATCACGGCAACCGGGGCCCGGATGCTGGAGGTCCCTGGTGCGGCCAGTGGCCCGGCCGCCGACGCTCTGGCCGAAAAGTTGAAGGCGGCCCTAAATGCGGACGAGGCCCGAGTCTCCAGGCCCACCAAGTGCGCTGACTTGCGCATCCAGGGCCTGGACGACTCCGTGACAGAGGCAAAGGTGGTGGCCGCCGTCGCCAAGGCTGGAGGGTGCTCTGTCGAGCAGATTAAGGCAGGCACCATCCAGCCTGACCACACGGGAATGCAAGCCATCAGGGTGAGCTGCCCCGTGACGGCGGCCAAAAAGATAGCCGGGGAGGGCCAAAGGCTTTTGGTGGGCTGGGTTTCGGCGCAGGTCAAACTGCTGGAGCCCAGACCTCTGAGGTGCTTCCGCTGCCAGGTGGGCCACCACGTGGGGGTCAAATGCACCTCGGAGGTGGACCGCAGCGACCTCTGCTTCCGCTGTGGTCAGCCCGGTCACAAGGCCGGCTCGTGTAACGCCACGCCGCACTGTGTCGTATGTGCGGCGGCTGGCAAGCCGGCCGATCACCGGGCAGGGAGCAGGGCCTGCGCTCCACCCGCCGAGGCCAGAGGCAGGGGCAAGCGCTCCGCCACCACCGCCGTCACCACCGCAGCCGCCGCCACTTCCACCGGGGCCGCTGCCTTATCCACCGTCGTCGTCGCCGCCGCCGTTGCCGCCACAGCAGGGCCCTCACAGGGGGCTCGGGGGGAGGAGGGGGCTGACATGGAATGCCAGTAACGGCCCCATTACGCCTCCTCCAGGCGAACATCAACCACTGCGCCGCCGCTCAGGATCTGTTGCTCCAGAGCATGGCGCAGTGGTCGATTAACATCGCCGTGGTCGCTGAGCCGTACTTTGTCCCGCCCAGGGATGACTGGGTGGAGGACCTGAGCGGCTCAGTGACCCTCATTTCGTCGGCCGCCGCCGGTACTCCGTCCCTCGAGTCGGTCAAGAGAGGACGGGGTTGCGTTGCAGCACGGTTCGGGGAGATTGTCGTGGTGGGTGTTTACTTCTCCCCGAGCCGAACTCTTGCCGAGTTCCACAACTCCCTTGCGGAGTTAAGAATCGTCGTCGTCGGGTTTGGTTCCCTCCCCGTGCTCGTACTCGGGGACTTCAATGCCAAGAATCTGGCTTGGGGTTCCCGGTATACGGACACACGGGGTAGGATGGCGGAGGACTGGGCTCTGGAGACAGGCCTGGTCGTCCTAAACCGGGGTTCTGTCCCCACGTGTGTGCGGATGCGGGGTGAATCGGTGGTGGACATTTCGTTCGCCAGCCCCACTCTGTCACCGCGTGTCATTGACTGGCGCGTCATGGAGGGGGTGGAGACCTACTCCGATCACCGGTATATCCGGTTTGACGTCTCCACCCAGACCTCGAGTGCGCCGGTCCGACAGGCCCCGAGTGGTCCGCGGTGGGCGCTGAAGCAGCTGGACCGGGAGCTTCTCCTGGAAGCCTCGATCGTGCAGGCCTGGGTGTCATCACCGAACAGGCCTGCCGACATCAACGACGAGGCGGAGTGGTTCCGGGAGGCCATGTCCAATGTGTGTGACATGGCAATGCCCCGGGTCCATCCTAGACGTGCTTCGCGCCAGGTGTACTGGTGGTCGCAAGAGCTGGAGGCTCTGCGCAGGGCGTGCGTAGCTGCGCGACGCCGGTACGCCAGGCACCGCAGGCTCCGTATCCGCCCTCCGGATACGGAAGCCATCCAGGCGGAGTTGTACGAGGGGTACAGAGCGGCGAAGACCGCCCTCCAAGCGGAGATCCTGCAGGCCAGGGCACTGGCCCGAGAGGAGATGCTGGAGACTCTCAACAGGGACCCGTGGGGGCGCCCATACAAAATGGTGCGGGAGAAACTCCGCCCATGGGCCCCCCCGCTGACGCAGAGTCTCCGGCCCCAGCTTGTGGGGGACGTGGTGAGCGCTCTGTTCCCTTCCAGAGGGGATCATACCCCTCCGCCCATGGCTCCGCCTTCTGCGGTGCCCGATGCGGACCACACCGACGACGACGATGCTCCAGAGGTGACTGAGGTAGAAATGAGAGTGGCGGTACGCAAGATGAGTGCGAAGAATACCGCCCCAGGACCCGACGGCATACCCGGAAAAGCCTGGGTCCTGGCCATGGGGGCTCTCGGGCCTCGACTAAGGGGGCTCCTAAGCGCATGCATGGAGAGGGGCCAGTTCCCACTTCGTTGGAAGACGGGGAAACTGGTCCTCATCAAGAAGCCGGGGCGCCCAGCGGACTCTCCGTCCGCTTATCGGCCCATTGTGCTGCTCGATGAGGTGGGCAAGCTCTTTGAAAGAGTCATTGCGGACCGCCTTGTCGGGCAGCTGGTGCGAGTGGGGCCGGATCTGGCGGAGAGCCAGTTCGGCTTCCGCAGGGGGCGCTCTACGGTGGACGCCATCATGCGCGTGCGGGCCCTCACGACGGGGGATGCTGTGGCCCGGGGTGGGGTCGTCTTGGCGGTGTCTCTAGACATCGCCAATGCCTTCAACACCCTGCCCTGGAGTTGCATCAGGGAGGCACTCCGGTTTCACCGGATGCCGACCTACCTCTGTCGTGTGGTCGAGGCCTATCTGACGGACAGGGCCGTCATCTACCCCGGTCACCAAGGAGAGTGGAACCGGCAAGAGATGTCGTGCGGTGTCCCACAGGGTTCGGTCCTGGGGCCGCATCTGTGGGACATCGGATACGACTGGGTGCTGCGCGCCGACCTCCCTAGCGGCGTCAGCGTCGTTTGTTACGCTGACGACACGCTAGTCCTGGCGCAGGGGAGGTCGTACCAGGCGGCGGCCGATTTAGCGACACGCGGGGTTGCGACAATCGTTGACAGGATCCGGCAGCTGGGACTCGAGGTGGCCCTGCACAAGTCTGAGGCCATGGGTTTTCATGGTCCTCGGAATGCGCCACCGTCGGGTTCCCAGGTAATGGCGGGAGGGGTTCACATCGGTGTCGAGTCGACGATGAAGTATCTGGGACTCGTCCTCGACAGCCGGTGGAATTTCGTAGAACACTTCCGACGTTTGGCTCCCAGACTGGACCGGGCCGGGGCTGCCTTGAAGCGGCTCCTGCCCAATCTGGGAGGTCCAAACGCCTCCTGCCGGAGGCTCTATGCGGGGATCGTGCGGTCCATGGCCCTTTACGGGGCACCGGTGTGGGCGCGTTCATTGAGGCTGCGGCCAGCCCGCCGGTTGAACGCGTCCCAGAGGGTCATGGCCATCCGGCTGGCCCGAGGATACCGCACGGTCTCCTGCGAGGCGGCGAGCCTCCTTGCCGGATTACCGCCATGGGATCTGGAGGCAAAGGTCCTCGCGCACATCTGGGAGTGGCGCGAGGAGGCGAAACGCCGGGGCTTAACTCCGATGCCGCAAGAAATCGCGGCACAGCGGACAGAGCTCCGGCGGGATCTCATGGCGTCATGGAGGGTGCGATTGTCGCAACCCCGCGCTGGGCACGCCACAATTGCGGCGATAAGACCCCTCTTTGAGGAGTGGCTAGAGAGACGTCACGGCGTCCTCACCTTCCGCCTGACGCAGGTCCTCACCGGACACGGGTGCTTCGGGAGGTACCTGTTCAGGATAAGGCGGGAGGAAACACCCGGGTGTCACCATTGTGTGGATCGGCCTGAGGACACGGTGGAGCATACGGTGGAGGTCTGCCCGGCTTGGGCGGAGCAACGCCGTGTCCTCGTGGAGGCGATCGGCGGCGGTGATCTCTCGCGTCCGGCCCTGGTTCGGGCCATGGTACGGAGCGAGAGGAAATGGCAGGCCGTCACCTCCTTCTGCGAAGCAGTAATGCTCGCGAAGGAGGAGGCGGAACGCGTGAGGGAGAGGCAAATTTCGCGCCCTCACGCCCCTAACCGCCGCAGGAGGAGACGCCCGGGGCGGGAATCGCGAGCCGATTTCCGGCCACCGTAGGCGCGGGCTTGCGGACGGTGAGCAATGGGTAGCTCGCCGTCCGATAAGGACCAAGCCCGGGTCGACGGCGCGTTGTGTTCCACGCGCGCCTCAAAGAGATGTCAGCAGAATTGACGGGGTCCGTTAGGGCCAATGCCCGCCGGGGGTTCGAAGAAAACCGATAGGGAAATCGTGGCCCCCGGCAACAGGGCAACCGAAGGAACACGGGTGGGTTTTAGTCAGTAAGAGTCTGACACGCCCTCCCGCTCCACCCAGAGCGGGAGAAGTTATTTGATAATTTCCCACCCAAAAAAAAAAAAAAAAAAAAAAAGGAACACAACATTTTCACAAAATCGTTATAACTTTGCATCCAGGTGACGCATTCGGAAGCTGTTTTCAGCTGATTTGATCTCAAATAGGTTCCATCCTACTATCTGACTATTTTAAATTGACATTTACGCGAAAAAATTTTTTTTCGTTCTGGACTTAGAAAAATTTTCAACATATTCCTTAAGAAAATCTAAATTAATTTTTATTTCAAAATTTTCTCACCAAATTCATCTCAAATTTTAATTTCAATATATACTTACCTGCCTTACCTGTATTTTGGTGCGCGTTCCGCGTGCTCGAGTCCCGTTCGGTAGTCGTAATTTCCGGTTTTCACGTAATTTTCAGTCGAAAATCACGTTTTTTGACTGAAACTCAAAATTTTTGTTCTGCAATAATTTCAAAAGCTGCATAGGTCGCTAGCCCGCGCGGAGACGCGTCTTTCGACACCTCGCACGTGCGCCTAGCGAATATAAAAAGGCGAAAAATTACCCTCCCACCCACCCTTCTTCACTGGCCAGGTAATCTCTTCATTTTTAGCAAAATATAAATTTCAGTTTTTTAGCTCTTCAAGCCTCATATTAATTTTTAGGCAATAGGAATAGATTAGTTTTGTTGTATCAAGGCCTAGTATCGTCACCTTGAACGTATATTTAATATTGACTCTATAATTATCTCTCTGACGAAAGTCCTAGCTATAGGACTCGTATACACATTACACATTACATTTATTTTATTACTGTCCGATCCCCCCTTTACAGGGATTCGGTACAGACACTCGTGTCCACAAAAATTTTAGTCGTTCCGCAGTCCAGAACCTTTCATCTCTCTAAAAATGTTCGGAATCAGGACACCGGTTCATAAGACAAAGGTCTCGGAGGAGAGCTCGGACACGGGGAGGTCACGACCGGCACAGGCTGGCCCGTCGGTGAGGCGCAGTATCGGAGAGTGGGAGGCTGATAGACCGAGTTCTGGACAGCCCCTAAAAACAGCAACACCTCCGAAGATGGCCCCGCTGTCTACCCCCCCTAAACTTAAGTCCAAACCAACCTTCGCCAACCAGAACAAATTGGAAGGACCAAACCAGCTGGTGAGAACTGAGGAGAACTCGCCGCAAAAAGCGCAACCCGTGAGGTACTTGAATCGAACCACGGAGGCAAAGGCATGTCTCTCCAAAGCAAAAATCCAACTCCTGAGCTCCCGAAATTTAAAAAAGGAGATAAAAGACGAAATTACAAAGGCGGTAGAAAGACTTTACCAGCTAGTAAAGGAAGCCGAAACTGAAAAAGCAAGGGGAACCGAAGATGGTGGCAAGTCGGAAACCCAAAAGGAGCCCACACCGACGGCGGGTGAATCGACAGAGCTGATGCAGAGCCTTATGGAAGGCCTCAAGGAGCACAAACATGCACTGCAAGAGTGCCAACAACATACCCAGGCTCTGTCGGAGCATCTTCAGCAGGCCCCTCGCTACGTCGCTGGCCAGAGTCCGACTTTCGCGGAGATGGCCGCCAGCCCGAAGCAGCACATCCAAGAGCCTCTTCACTCGGTAGTTGTATCATCTGTGAATGATCAGGACACCGGTGAAGAGGTAATTGAGAAGCTCAGAACGGCGGTCGATGCCAGAAACGAGGGCACCAGGGTGGAGCGGCTGCGCAAAGCAAGGGACCAAAAGGTGGTCCTTGGGTTCAAGACCAGAGAGGAAATGACCAGAGTGACCGACAGAATAAAGAAAGCGGGTAACCTAGTGGTTGCAGAAATGAGGAATAAAGACCCGTTAATAATAATCAAGGATATCCTCTCCTGCCACTCGGACGCGGAAGTTACGGAGGCTCTGAAAATCCAAAACACCCACCTGATCGGAGACATACCTGCGGAGGATTTGAGGTTGGGGGTGAAGTACCGTCGTAGGACGAGGAACCCCCACATGTGCCATATCATCCTGCAGGTGTCTCCGACGGTATGGCAGAGGCTGACTATGGCGGGTCGCGTGCACGTTGACCTACAGCGAGTGCGAGTGCAGGACCAGTCGCCACTGGTGCAGTGCACTCGCTGTCTGCGCTACGGCCATAGCCGTAAACTGTGCACGCAGCCCGCTGACCTCTGCACTCATTGTGGCGACCCTCACTTAAGGTTGGACTGTCCGTCACGGCAGGCAGCGGAGGCACCAAAATGTCACAACTGCGTTTTGGCCAAAGGGGACAGGAGTGACCACAACGCCTTTGACAGTGAGTGCCCAATACGCCTTAAATGGGATGCGTTGGCGCGCCTGTCGGTGGCGTATTGCTGAGGTCCATCCAGCGTTTCCGGGAAGTAAGAACCACAACGGTACTGTGTTCAAAATTAATGTCCAAAAAATCAAAAGTACAAACAGTTTTAGAAAAAATTATAAACAAGCAAATTGGAGCCAACTTCGTGAGAAATTGGACCAATTAAAACCAGATACCAAATTAAACTCATGCCAAATTAAAAATAAACTTACCTTACCGTTGTGGTCAAACGTGCTCGTTGTTATGAAGAAGCAGGACATCTTGGGAAGCCGCATCCGAAGCGCTGCACCAATCCGAAGTGCGCTGATTGTCGAGCAGTACCTAAAACAAAGAGAAGAACAGAACAAATTAGAGCTTAAAACTGTGTCTAGAATAGCAGCTCAGAGTCTGCCAGGATTAATCAAATGTAAACAAAGAAAATTAGTTATTAAAATCGATAGCATGGGAAATAAACGTATAGATTAAGAAAACATGTCTATATGATATATTGTATATATATTAGCATAGCCATTATTATAAATATAGTTAAGATAAAGATATAGATAAAAATATCATAGGTTTTATTATACATTAGAATAGGTAGACTTAAAAACAAAACAAACAAAAACATAAAATACAAAAATAATAAAGTTAAATTAGAGCGTAAGGTAATATAATATAGAATACTATAAGATAAGTTAACTATGAAGACTATGTTTAGATGTTAGCAGTTAAAAATAAGACCTGCTTAAATTAAGATATTAGAAAAATAGCAAGAAAGGTCGCGATAGCCTCAACGGAACTCTCCGCTCCGTAAAAACGGGACTGATTTATAAAATCACTAAACAAAAATAACGAACACAATAAGAACTGCAGAATAAGGTCTCTGATCATGTCAGAGGGACACTGAGCAAAGGCAGGAGTGGGTTTTAGCCGGTAAGAGTCCGGCACTGCCCAGACTGGCTCATCAGTGAGGCAGTCTGGGCGTCCATGAGGATTTCCCACTCCTGCTAAAAAAAAAAAAAAAAAAAAAAAAAAAAACCTAACCTAACCTAACCTAACCTAACCTAACCTAACCTAACCTAACCTAACCTAACCTAACCTAACCTAACCTAACCTAACCTAACCTAACCTAACCTAACCTAACCTAACCCAGCCGGACAAATAATTTACATTTTTACATATTTATACACTTCTTCTTTTATACAAAGGAGAAACCCGTTTCTGGGCCTAACTGTTCCACGAATCAGATATGTACCAAAAAAATCGTCTATTTTGCTTAATTAACCCATTTTAATCTTAGCCTCAATAGCAATGGCCAAGTGTAGAAAATAAGTAGTTTTATATTTTTTGTTTTAAACAACCTTTGTACACCATTAAAAACACTTATTTCGTTAAACATCACTAACTTCACAAACGCTGGCATTATATCAATAGAGCGTGCCATAAGAATATGATCGATTTAGTGGAAATCGATACTGTTACAAATAATTAAATAATACTCCATTATTTTATTATAATTGTTTTTTATATTAAAATCATTGTAAAATAAAAAAAATCTGGAATCTAATTGATTTTTAAAGTAACCACCATAAAAAAATCATTAAAAGAAATAAATAATCGATTAAAGCGATTGCACCACGGATTACATTAGTAAACGGCAAATGTCAATGTCAACGTCTGTCAAATGTCATGTCATTGTTGTCATTCGCTTTTATTGTGTTTTTTCGTATTTCTCGGGATTTATTATTTCTTAGAACCTCTTCGAATACTGAACTCCGAAATTGATTGCCTTCCGATTGCCCTCGCTTGAACATTGGACGCCGTACCCTGCCACCCCTGTAGACCTTTGCTGGAAAACCAGATCTGTATAATGATCTTTTGAAGACTGGTTAAATAACGACATCATGAGCCTGTACATTAATTGCGGAATAGCAACAGACCGCTGCAATACAATAGGAAGGCAAAAATTGGAAGATGAAAATGATTCTTTCAATTTACAGGAATGGGTCGCGCCTCAAACGGTTAGTATCCGATATTTTTATATCGTAACATTTTTGTACCATGTAATTATTTAATGCAATCAAACTAAATAGTATTATCGTTTGTGTCCAGTTGTCTGTTGATAGTTGTATTTTATAAAATGATACCAGAATGTGCAACAAATTCATATTCGAAGCCATATCTGACATCGCCAATCCGGACTGAACCTGCATAGTTAATTACAGCCTATTCCATCTTCAGAGAGGAGGTCTGTGTCCCTGCAGTGGGAATGTAATCAGGCGCGCCCCACTGATTACTGTACTGTAAGTTGTACTTTAAGTACGGAGCTGAGTGGGGCGCGTCTTCGTGGATTGCACTATCTATACCCAAATGTGCCACTCAGATGTTTCTTGCTAAATGCTAGTGCTAGACCTAATAGTCAAATGATAAATGTTTGTTTCAGGTACTTAAATGAAAATTAGTTTATCTGCCAAGCTTGCCGAAAACATGCCAATGCTGTATCTCTTGATTGAAATAAGTAGACCAGAAGAGAGTGAACAGACACCTATAGGACACTGATGAATGGAAGTGTGTAGAGAGGTGGACGGTGGCCTACAGCAAGAGCTGTCAACATCGGACTCAAACTGGATGTTGAGAGAAATAATAAAATCAAGCATATTAGTAATAGGATGTATTTCGTTTATATATTAGTCGACAGCTCTCTAAGTGGGAGGGATCCTATACTTCAATATTATTGCACCTGTTTTGTTGGCAAAAGAACGGTTGGTAGCCGTACCCACACGATGAGGAGAATTATGATAATTATCTTGGTTAGGCACGGCACCAGGGTAGCCAAATGCCTTCTGCACAATTTCTGGATACTGTATTATTATATTACGATAATCCTAATGAAGAAAGTGATTAATAAAACCATTTATAACAATTATGTGTTTTTACTTTATTTTACTTAATATATTATTGCAATCTCAGATTACTGTAATATGAGATTGCATTAAATCCCCTAGTAGATACAATATTAACAAATGCAAGCCAGTAATGTTGTAAGTTAGCCTTGTTAATTAAATATAGTTTTCAGCTGACGTTTTCAGTAAGATCAATCAGATAAATCTAAAGGTCACTTTAGAGCAAGCGCTTTTTGTGTACCTACCTAAAACCTCATCATGATAGACTGCAGGCGCTGCAGCACAAGCCTAAAACATATTTTTTTTATTGAAATAACTCAAATAATAAAAATAACCTAAAATGTAAACATTGTCTGATTTGACCAATTTGGCCATTGCTGGGAGACGTGAAAATTGGGGTCATGAATCCTTCCTAAATACTCTAATTTATGTCCAAATTCCAGTCCTGGAACGCCAGGCCCAAGTTTCTATGGAGTTTGGGTTTCTCCTTTACATTTTATACAATTTTAAAATTTTCTTTTTACAACTTATACAAATTTAGATTCGACATATTTAAGTCATCCCTCTGACAGACAAAAATAAAGATGTTCAGAACGCCAGGCAAAGAAAAAGCGGTAAACAAGGACCTCGAGAAATCACCAACGGCGGGAAATAAGACCTTTATAAAAAGCACATCACCGAAGGAATCACTAAAAATTGCTTCAGTTAGGAAATCCATTGGAGAGTGGGAGGCTGCGAAGTCAGAGAAGCCTCAGACCACTCTCAAAGAGGCCTCATCATCATCCTCATCTCCGTCACCCTCCTCGCAGGTAGACCCAAAAAGACCAAAAGGAATGCCCATAAATCCACAAGAGGCAAAAAGGGATACCCAAAAACCATCAATGGAGCTAGCGGGAAGCGCCCATGAAGAAGCAGGAAAACCACCGAGATTCGCAAACAGGACCTCAGAAGCTAGAGCCTGTCTCCTAAAAGCGAAAATGCACATGGGCAATTCCCGAAATACGAAGACGGAGATAAAGACGGAGGTCATCCAGGCACTGGAAATACTCTTTCAACTCGTCAAGGAGGCAGAGGCCGATAAAGGGAAGTGTAAAGAACCGCTAAAGGACAGTCAGAATATACAAAAAGTGGCACAGTGCGTAGAACCAGAAAGTAAGGAACAAGGATATAGAGAGATTGCAGACCTCATCGGTAAACTAAAGGACCATGCAGACCTCATCCAGGAAAACACCAAGAGTATGGGGCAACTAAAGGAACAAATAGAAAGCATGGAAAAGCGGTCCTACGCCGGTGTAGCTGCGACCCCTATTGGTAAGCGGCTCCCGGCCCAGACCGCCCTACATTCCTTCATAGTTACCGAGAATGACGACCAACAAACAGGAGAAGAGGTCTTAAATAGAATTAGGAAAGCCGTGAATGCCAAAGAAGGAGGAATCGCGGTAGAAAAAATAAGAAAGGCAAAGGACCGGAAAATCATTATTGGCTGTAAAACCGATGAGGAAAGAGAACGAGTTAAAAATAGAATTAGAGAATCCGGAGAAAGCCTCAACATAGAAAACATCCAGAACAGAGACCCCCTCGTAATCTTAAGGGACGTGCTCAGTTGCAACAGTGACGGGGAAATTCTAAATGCTCTAAGGAACCAAAATAAAAGAATGTTCACAAACCTGGATGCGCAAGACGACAGAGTTGAAATTGCTTTTAAAAAACGCACCAGGAACCCCCACACGAGTCATATCATGATGAAGGTGTCCCCCAAAATGTGGCAGAGACTGACAGAGGCTGAATCGGTCCTCATTGACCTACAGAGGATAAGAGTGGCCGACCAGTCTCCGATAGTACAGTGCTCGCTCTGCCTGGGCTATGGGCATGGCAGGCGATTTTGCCAGGAGACTCAGGCAAAGTGCTGTCATTGCGGGGGACCCCACATGAGAGCAGAATGCCCCAGTTGGCTTGAGGGTGCGGCCCCTTCGTGCTGCAACTGTGCACGTTCAAAGATTGACAACACAGGCCATAATGCCTTTAGCCAAGAGTGCCCCATCAGAGCAAAATGGGATGCGATAGCAAGAACAAGGGTGGCATATTGCTAAGGTGGTCTCAGGCGAAAACTCTGTCCCCCAAAAAAGACCATACCTTGTGGCCCAAGCAAATCTGCGGAAAAAGGCTCTGGCCACAAACGAGATCATGCTTGAGGCTCACAAAAAGGGGATGGCTTTTGCACTGCTCCAGGAGCCGTACATCGGGAGTTTAGGTAGAATGAAAGACTACCGCGGTGCTCGAATTTACCAGCATACCGGTGATGGCGACGGCGTCAACAAGACGGCAATCGCAGTCTTTGATGGTGATATAGACGTCATCCAGTGTCCGAATTTCACCACGCCCAACATCACAGTGGTGAAGATGAGGCGCTTGCTGGGAGATTGTGGTGGTCTCATTCTACCTTGAACCGAAACCAACACTGATAGAGCCATACCTGGAACAGCTGATCAAGGTAGAGAGGAGCTTTGGCCGAAAAATTATCCTGGGAGGAGACGCGAATGCCAAGAACTCTTGGTGGGGTAGCCAAAAAATCGACCAGAGAGGGATCAAAATGGCCGGTGCTCTAGAAGAGATGGGATTGCAAGTGCTCAACATAGGCGACACACCAACATTCCACACGGTGAGGGATCCACACTTTACACGAGTTTTGTGGACATCACGGCATGTACGGCGGATCTACTCGATCTGGTCGGGGACTGGAGAGTGGACGAAGGCATGACGAGCTCAGACCACAACACCATCATTTTTAAAATTAACCTAGAAAGGGCAAAAGGTTTAGATATAAGCAGAACTACAAGAATATTTAATAGTAAAAAAGCAAACTGGGTACAATTTTGTGAGAAATTGGACCAGTTGCTACAAGTAAATAACATAAGCAAAACTAAATTAGACGAAACCTCTCTGCTCGACAAGATTTTGACATGTGACACATCAGTTGACTCGACGGGGTGTTGCGAATTCAGTCATGAAATTCAGGAATTTACATCAACTTTCAGCATTCGAATTTATTAAGAAAAATATGTTACCGCGCCTATTTTATACAATAAGTTTGTCGAAAATATCTTTAATTATATGTTGAGATCAGTCAAACCGCGTCAGTACACTGCGAAAGTTATATATAATTGGTATTACTACACCTATCCAAAAGGTAGGTAATTTAAATTTGCTGAAAATATGTACATAAACAACGCACTCTCTTGCTGAAAATATACAAAAAGGAAAAATAAAGATATCATCATTCTCTCTGCATTCTTACTTTTACAATGTTTCATACATAAACTACATAAAAAACACGATCAAATCTTGATAAAAACGACTAAAAATTGTGTTGCGACGTGACACTTCTTAGTGCTGACCGTCTACCCAATTTTCTTATATCGATTCAAAAGTAGTATTCAGCCTAATCGATACTCGCAATAAAATCAGTGTGAAAAAAGTATTAGAAACTGAATAAAAACTCTTTGATATGTTTTCCATTAATTATTTTATTTTTGATATTAATAATTTTATTAGTAAGTATACAAATACAGTGTGGATCGGGCAGTAACTTTTGAGGGTTCCGTACGTACCTACGAATGAAAAAACGGAACCCATAAAGGATTACTCGTGTGTCGGTCTGTCACAGCCAATTTGCTCCGAATCTACTGGACCGATTAAGTTGAAATTTGGTACCTACACAAATGAATTTCTGTGACCCAAATACAGAAGTGTAACGTAAATAAGTGAATTTTGAATATGGGGTCACTTTTGGGGGCCAAACTAGACAATAAAAAAGAAAGTTTTGTAAACTATACCGTGTGACATCAAATAAAAGGGCTTGTTGTGGGGGTCCCAAATATTTATGTTAATTATATTATTTATATTATTTTTGGAACTAAGTTCTTTAACGCGACTTGCAGTAGGAGTAAACTGGCATAAATCGTCACGCGAAAAAGTGTTCATACTTGTGACTGAGACTCTTCTAATTTGATAGAGAGAGACAGTGTGAATTTGGTCAAAATGTAAATCCAAGATGGCGGCTGCGAAAATTTTCAAATTTTTCATCATGTGAGTAGGTTTCATGGTTGTCGAAGGCGTTGAAGCCGATAGTGACATTAAAATGTAAATCCAAGATGGCGGCTGCGAAAATTTTCAAATTTTTCATCATTGGTATAGTTTTCATAGTTTTTGAGGGTGCTAAAGTCGATAATGAGGTCAAAAGGTAAATCCAAGATGGCGGCTGCGAAATTTTTATTTTGTTAGAAATTATACGTGAAAAAGAACTTAGTTTGGCCTTACACGTTTTATTTTTTAATTTATTATAGAAAATAGACCATTATCTACGGAGCCATTGAATATATTTATTTTTAATACTGGAAATTGTTGGTTGATTATAGATTAGAGTCGTAAAATAATATGAGTTTGTTCTTGAGATAATTTATTGGTATAAAACATGGATGCTATTACAATTTGATAATTTTCATCATGACTACAATTTTCATGTTTTTCGGGGGGATAGTGCTGATATCGAATAAGATGAACATTCTGGATTTTAAGATGGCGGCATTTCCAAATAATAATAATATTGTAGATAAATTCTCATAGACATCAGTCACTGGACAGGTCCACTCAAATCTGTGTGGTTCTTTCCTCAAAAGACCTTTTCAGACACTTATCTACATGGTCCTCATATGGCCTGACCAAGATTATGTCTGGACTTTAAAAAAGACTGCGACCTCTGAGTTTGTTTCGGCCTTTCTTCTCAGAGTAGTCAGATAGGAAACGCCGAACTCATCTAGCTTATTTTTAATATTTTTTTATATGACGTGTAAAAGTGATTTCGATATCCTATTTACAGAATAAACAATTTCATTTCATTTCATTTCATTTCAGTTTAATGCCTATTGTAAACTCGATAGCCAAAATCCGTGAAAAAAACGGCCCTCTTAATTTCGTCATGTCCGTCTGTCCGTTTGCCCGGATGTCATACAGCCATTTTACACGGAGACTATTTCCTCCATCGATGAAAATTTGGAATAGGTGTATTCTTTGCATCGCTAAACAACGGTGTAGTGAAATTACGATAAACATAATATAGGGGATGGCATACATATAACCAAGGGATGAAAAAATATCTATGCACATAAGGCGTGTATTGTTTGATCTCTTAATTAAAATGATAAATATGTTTCTAATTACTTTACTTTTTAAATCAATAGTTTTTGAGATATGGGTTTTTTTCGGTTACAACCGCAGAATTAACTTTGTTTAGTATAATTTTTTCGAGAAATACAACCTTATTTTTGCAGTCGATAAAATTTATGCTGTGCAATTTTATGCGTAAATAAGTATTCATCCTAACTACGGAATCCTTCACTGTGCGTAGTCCAACATACACTTGGCCAGCTTTTTTAATTTCGTTGGAAAACTACCACAAAAAAAAACATTTCTTTTACTCAAGTAAGAGTAACCTATTAAAAACAAAAAATTCCAAACTCATACAACTAACAAAAAATATGGACGTCATTTAAAAGCGTTTGCGAAATACCTACCCACTTTATAAAAAATAATTTATCGTCATTCCCAAACAAAATTTTGTTAAGCCTAAGTAGGCTTAACAAAATTTTGTTTAAATGTATACTGGGCATTCTGTAGCAAACTATCAGAAAGTATCAAAAATAAAATCCACATTAAATAATTGTCCAAAAAATTTAAATAGTTTTGAACAGCGAGCACATTCCGAATTTAAATTCAAATATAGAAACAATTAAGCGCGAAATTTAATAAATTAGGTACCTAAGTATACGAGTATATCCCCGTCCTGTCTGTTGACTCCTTTTATACATAAACTCCAAAAAATTATTAAAATTACATTAGAAAAGTATAAATAATTATTATATGCAATGCTTAATGTATTTAATGCTTAAAACAATTTTATTTCAATTTTCAAATATCGATTTCTTACATTCGACATATTAATTAATCGAGTCGACCAAAATTGAAAAAAAAAATCGTTTGGCATAATCGTTTTCGCACATCATTACAATAAAAAAAACAATAATGGTCGGATATTTTTAACACAAATTGAGTAGTGGTAATGAATATTACGTGTTATTGGACCTGTGTTCGTATATTACGTTAAGATCTGGGCATTTTCTAGTTGTTTATAATATTTTTAATAATATTTGTCACATTTTAAATCGTATCTACATGTGTATGTGTGATATTAGTGAAAAGTTAAAATGTAAACACGCACGATTGGCGCGAAACTTCGACTTTGGCTATCAAAAACTTCATTACCACTACATAATTAACTTGAACAATGGATGAATTTGTCAAATAATTAAATGATGTAGTATTCACTGCCCCTGTGGTGGAGCTTAGATGTTCGAAATCCCCAATTTTTATGATTTTTAGCCTCGACCTCGACTGTCATCAAAATGGCGATTATCGCATTTACAGACTTGAATTTTATAAAGGTAAATTAATAATCTTGCACGCTAAATATGAAAGATTGAATGGTGTAAACATTTGAGTTTTTTATTTAACTCTCTTAATTAACGCATATTCATAAGATTTAATGGGTAGTATAATAAATATTTACATAATCAATTAAGGGTGTCGTATGTGGTAATTCTGGGGTCCAATTGGACCCACTACCGAGCCGGCGGAGGTTTGTGTGTTCGGGTCCAATCGGGGGCGCTTCCGAACTATACGGTTAATAATAAAACTGAATTAGAATTAAAAATAGTATCATATATAAACATAATAATAGAAGCATGCAATTTAAGTATTCCTAAACTACAGCCAAATAGCAAAATTAACTTACCTTGGTGGTCCAATGAGCTCGCCATGATGAAGAAGGAGGTCGCCACTAGAAAACGCAGAGTCCGCTGTGCAGCTGAGATCAGGAGAGCGAAAGTCGTCGAGGAGTACCTGCAATTGAAAGAAAAATATGAGCAAGCAGAAAGAACGGCTCAAACAGAAAGCTGGAAAAGCTTCTGTGAGAAACAAGATAGAGAGGGACTCTGGGAGGGTATTTATAGGGTAATAGGTAGGACTCTAAAAAGACAGGAAGACCTTCCCCTGACCAAGGAAGGTATAACCCTAAACCACCTTGAATCTGCCACTTTGCTGGCGGAAACGTTTTACCCGGAGGATAGGAAGGAAGACGATAATGACGTACACAGGCGTATCAGGACGATAGCTGAAAAAGCAAACGAGATGGGGCATGATGAAGAACATGATCCTCCGTTTACTCAGGAAGAGCTGAACGTCGCAATAAGTAGCTTCCATCCCAAAAAAGCCCCGGGAGCAGATGGCCTTACGGCCGATATCTGCCAAAAAGCCCTTGACCGTGATCCGGAACTTTTCCTGTCACTGGCAAACAAATGCTTGGAGCTGGGCTACTTCCCGAGAATCTGGAAAGAAGCGACGGTAGTAATATTGAGGAAACCCGGGAAGGAGAGCTATACAGTTCCAAAATCCTATAGGCCAATAGGTTTGTTGCCGGTGATGGGAAAGGTCCTGGAAAAAATGGTGATAGGTAGGGTGAAGTGGCACATCATACCCGGACTAAGCACACGCCAATATGGTTTTATGCCACAAAGAAGCACAGAAGACTCCCTCTATGACCTGCTAGAACTCTTACGTACAAAACTAAAAGACAAGAAGTTGATTGTTATGATTTCGCTGGACATAGAGGGAGCCTTTGACAGTGCATGGTGGCCGGCCATAAAAATCGGGTTGGCGGAGGCGAAATGCCGGTAAACGTAAGAAGAGTAGTGGACAGCTACCTAGAACACAGGAGGGTCAGGGTGAGGTATGCGGGACAGGAGGTCACAAGGGCAACCAACAAAGGCTGTGTGCAAGGATCGATAGGGGGCCCCATTCTATGGAACCTTCTACTCGACCCCCTGCTGAAAGGCCTGGTAAAAAGGGGATATTACTGCCAAGCCTTCGCCGATGACGTCGTTTTGATATTCGATGGGGACTCAGCGATGGAAGTCCAGCGACGTACCAATGACGCTCTCGAGTATATTCACCAGTGGGGAGTCAGAAATAAGTTAAGATTCGCACCGCAAAAGACAAATGCTATGGTCATTACGCGGAAACTTAAACATGACACCCCACTGTTGAGCATGGGCGGGATTGAAATTGGTATGTCGCAGGAAATCAAAGTCCTTGGGCTTACCATTGACAACAAGCTAACGTTTAATGCCCATGCATCGAGTGTATGCAAAAAGGCATTAAACCTGTACAAGCAGTTGTCAAGGGCAGCCAGGATCAGCTGGGGACTCAATCCGGATGTCATACGCTCCATCTATACGGCAGTAGTCGAGCCGACCATTCTGTATGCGGCAAGTGCGTGGGCACCAGCAGCCAAAAAGCTAGGGACACGTAAGCAATTGAATGCGGTCCAAAGGGGATTTGCACAGAAGTTGTGCAAATCCTATCGTACAGTCTCCTTGAACTCGGCACTGGTGCTGGCCGGGATACTACCCCTCGACCTCCGAATACTAGAGGCAGCGGCCCTATATGAGACAAGGAGGGGGATACCTCGGCCGGAGCTAGTAGATAAGGAGATAGAGCGACGTACCGCGTTTGATAGGACCCCTCACCCAGCAAAACATATAAGCCTGCAGTTTATATGCCTGGCAGACCAAGAAAAACACATAGACGTTTTGATTTCTAGTCAGCATGATCATAAAGGACACTAACCACTGCACACAAACAGTGAGGATATATACGGACGGCAGCAGGATCGAGGGCAAGGTCGGGGCATCATTGTCTCACTGGAGCAATGATGTTGAAACCAAAACCCAAAAGCTCAAGCTGTCTTCCCACTGTACCGTCTACCAGGCGGAACTGCTGGCTATATGCAAAGCCACAAGGGAAATCGTGTCAAGTCCAAAAAACAGCTTTGGCATATACAGCGACTCCAGGTCGTCGTTGGAAACGGTCACTAACCACCGCTCTCTCCATCCTCTTGCAGTCGAAATTCGCGAAAACCTGCGACACTGCAAAGAGCGTTCCAAAAAAGTTGAACTTTTCTGGATAAAAGCTCATGCAGGACTTGAGGGTAATGAGAGAGCTGACCAGCTAGCTAAGGACGCCACCCTTAAAACAAAGAAAAAGCCAGATTACGACAAATGCCCGATTTCATTCATAAAGCGTCAGATCCGAGCGAATACACTCGAGGAATGGAATCGGAGATACAGATCTGAAGACACAGCCGGCGTTACAAAAGTATTTTTTCCGGACGCCATACAAGCCTTCAGACATGTCACAAAACTGAAACCGACAGGAACACTCACACAAATACTGACAGGGCACGGTGGGTTCTCTGAATACCTGAACAGGTTCAAGTGTAAGGATAGCCCATCGTGCATATGCGACTCTGACAAACAGGAAACTGTCGTACACATATTGACTGACTGCCCCGCCTATGGCCTGGAGAGACACGAGATTGAGCAGGAACTGGGAATTGAGGTAACGACGAAAACTTTAAACGCCCTAATCACCACAAAAGGGACTAGAGACATTTTTATTAGGTTCTGTATAAAGTTAGCCGAAAAGACGATAAAGAGGAACAAGTAAACGACCATGCTTAGTATTTATATTTGTTTATAATATTTAACAGTAGCACAAGAACAAATCGTTGAAAAAATTTCGAAATCGAGAGAGGCAAAATACCAAATAAAAACTGTACTTAGACCACGTGATGATACGATGTAATTAGATAAATAGCAGTAAATAGAATGGTAAGGTAAAGATAAAAAATATGAAAGAAATAAGACTGTACATAGAATAAATAGTAATTATACGATTGTTTAGACTTAATGTCATCATCATTAATGACCATTTAAATAAAAATAAAATAGTATAATAATGGCTCTGATCATGTCAGAGGGACACTGAGCGGAGGCAAGAGTGGGTTTTAGCCGGTAAAAGTCCGGCACTGCCTACACTGCGTCACACGTGAGGCAGTCTAGGCGTCCATGAGGATTTCCCCTCTTGCCAACAAAAAAAAAAAAAAAAAAAAAAACCTAACCTAACCTAACCTTTTTTTTTTTTTTTTTTTCCGGGGTGGAAATTCCTCATGGATGTCCTCCGCCCTGGGGCAGGCGAAGGGGTCTGTCAGACTCCTACTGACTAAAAACCACCCCGGTGTTCCCTTCCCACACTTGGACCGGGGATCATGAGATCTACTGCGCCTTCCATGATCCCCGACTGGTGCCGGCCCGCATTTGCGGGCCACTTCATGCCCGCGGGGGGAGTGAGGTGAGACTCCCCCCGCGACGTCAAATAGGGGCGCGCGCGGAACACTACGCACCGCCACCTCGGGTCCTGCTGGATGGGGGGCGGCGGACGTCCCCGAGTCCGCCGTCCCTCCGGATCTGTTTACGGGGGCTGGAAGAGGGCGTTGTCCGCCCTCCGCCGACGCCCAGTCCGCCTGCTACGGATCAGGAGAGTGGTCTCAATCTCCCTCTCCCTTTCCGCAGCCTCCTTCTGCGAAACTACGGTTTCACAGAAGGAGATCACCGCATCCCACGACTCGGCGCTCCCGACCATCGAACAAGCGACAGCCGGCAGCGCCAGGTCGTCTCCGACTTCAGATACGAGGGCACGGCGCGGCTCCTCCAATGCGGTACACTCTGCTAGTGTATGCTGCGCCGTGTCCTTCCGACAGTGGGTGCAGTGATGGCACCGAGCGTCCGGCTCCCTGTTTATGCGACACAGGTACTTCCCGAAACAGCCATGCCCCGAGAGCACCTGCGTCGCCCGAAACGACAGGGAACCGTGCCTCCTCCCGAGCCATTCGTCGAGCACTGGTCGGATCGCGTCGACGGTAGCGAGGCCGGCGGTAGGGCGCAAAAGCCTGTCCCGCCATTCCGTCACCAGGACCTCGCGGAGCTGAGACCGATCAAGCTCGATCTCACGCTGCTCCACCTCCCCGCGTTCGCGCCTCCTCGCGCCACCAGTGCAGTGAAGCGAGGGCTCTCGCTTCTAGGTCCCAGGGCGGGGATCCGGCCAGTGCACAAGCCGCCTCGTAGGAGATCGTGCGATACCCCCTGATAGCCCTGACGGCCATAGCCCTCTGCGGTTTTCGCAGTATTGCGATGCTACCGGCCGTCAGGTCAGAAGCCCACACCGGGGCCCCGTACAGGGCCATGGATCGCACGATCCCCAAGTATAACCGCCTATAGGCGGTGCTCGGGCCCCCCAGATTGGGAAGCAGCGTCGACAGCGCACCCGCGGCGCCCATCAACTTGGGCGTCAGTTGTCGAAAGTGGGGGCCGAAGTCCCACCGGCTGTCGAGCACCAGTCCCAGGTACTTCATGGTGGACTCGACAGCAATTTGGACCCCCCCCACCACGACGTGTGATCCCGGCGGTGGCGCTCGCCGAGGGCCGTGAAAGACCACGGCCTCCGACTTATTGAGAGCCACCTCCAGGCCCAGGCGTCGTATGCGACCCACCACCTGTGAGACCGCAGCCGTCGCCAGCAACGCTGCCTCCCTATACGAGCTCCCCCGGGCCGTAACCAGCGTGTCGTCCGCATAACACGTCAGGTCCACTCCCGGTTTGGAGCTCGCCCCTCAGCACCCAGTCGTAACCGATGTTCCACAGGAGCGGGCCCACGACCGAGCCCTGTGGAACACCGCACGACATATCGCGCCGGCCTCCACCGTCGCGTCTCCTGTAGGTGACACACCTTTCCGCTAAATAAGCCCCAACGATGTGGCGGAGATAGCGGGGCACCGTATGGTACCGCAGTGCCTCCCGAATACAACTCCAGGGCAGGGTATTGAATTCGTTGGAGATGTCCAAGGACACCGCCAACATAACCCCGCCCCGGGATACCGCTTCCTCCGCCAGGACTCTCACCCTCATTATTGCGTCGACAGTGGAACGCCCATGTCGAAAGCCGAACTGACTGTCGTCCAGATCCGGCCCTTCTCTGTATAAGTGACAGACGAGGCGGGCTGCAATTATTCGTTCAAAAAGCTTACCCACCTCGTCTAGCAGCACTATAGGCCGGTATGCGGACGGCGAGTCTGCTGGGCGCCCCACTTTCCTGAGCAGGACCAGACGACCTGTGTATAAAACTGGAGGAACTTCTTAGACTTTTGGGAAGTAAAATAAAATAAGGATGTAGCACGCAATGAACCCTTTAATAATGACTGGCATGACATTCAAAAACGAAACCAAGGACGGCAAGGTTAACGCCTGACAAAATACTTATAGCTAAATTCTTACTGGCTACAAATTGCTCCGAGTTAACTTGAGCTAACGGTGCTTTAACATGCCCCCGGCCGTTGGAAGCTCGCCTTTCAACAGTTATCTTCTAACAACGGGCAAATTTTGGAGAATGCTCGTCTGACAGTACCAGTTGAAGTCCTGATGTCAGCAACTCTGCTTATGCCATCTGTGCCAGGATGAAGACCAACAACGCGGCCCAACTTCCACTTCAGCGGTGGCTGATTATCCTCCTTTACGACAACGAGGGAGTCCAAGTTCAGGCTGTCGTTGCCGGTACGCCACTTCACTCGCTGCTGAAGTTCGGAGACATATTCCTTGCTCCATCTCGACCAGAAATGCTGCCGCAGCTGCTCAATACGTTGATGGCGCGTTAAGTGATGAGTGGAATAGTCCCGGATATCCTTTACAGGAAGAGACGTGAGAGGTCGTCCAATTAAAAAATGACCAGGAGTGAGAGGCAACAGGTCTTCTGGATTTGACGATAACGGTGTGAGCGGTCGAGAATTTAAAATACCTTCAATTTGAACTAAAACGGAGTTAAGCTCCTCGTATGTTAAATTACAATTGCCCAACACTCGGTACAAATGAAATTTGGTCGATTTGACACCCGCCTCCCAAAGACCACCAAAATGTGGAGCGTAAGCAGGAATAAAATGGAACTTAATACCATCTTGAGCCGCACTATCAGTTATGGAGTCACAACCAACATTATCAGTCTCGTGTCGCACGCGCCGGGCAACGCACGTATAATCGAGTCCTATTTTGCGCGTACACCTACTGTGCGGATGGGGGCCGTTATTCATAATGGCTTCTAAAATTGTGAAATGTGCAAGTTGTAATGTGGTGATCAACGAGGTCTTGACTTTTATTTGTAATAAGCTTGACGTTATGAACGAGCAGAGTATTAGTCAGATATGTGCTAGTGCTTTCGATGACACTGAGATATTGGCTGCTAAAAACTTATTGTTCGACTCCATATCGGCAACAAAACGTAAGAAGATTAGAAGACGACAGGGGAAAACGTTAAGGGATATCGATGATATCATCTGTGTGCTCAAGGAGACTGATCCGGAGGATATTCCTACTTTCGTAGCGCGAGACCTGCATAAATTGCCGCCGGTACTCTTTGATCACGTAGATGTTACCCGCTTACTGAAAGACTTGGTGACAATGAGAGGCGAAATGCAACGGATTTGTGACGAATACGTGACAGTAAAACAGTTTAAGGAACTGGAATCGGAAATTGAAGTGCTCAAGAATGCATCGATTGTTAACAATATTACCCTAAGACGGGGTGTTGGAAGAACTAGATTATCGAGTTTTGAGTACGAAAGTGGACCTCCAGCATTGTCTCCACAGCATAACATCCGACCAAAGGAGGGTAGTGTAAAAACACCGTGCGGTATTTTTAACGGGCGGCCGCTCGTACATAAGTCAGCTGATAGTGAGCCGATCGTCGCCCGCCAGCAGCCGCTGCCGTCGACACTGTTGGTGAGTCATCCGACTCCGCCTCTAGCCGCTACTGCGGTACACACAGCTCCCCCGAATGAAAACAATCGATCTGCTATTGCAAAGAAAAGTTTCTCTGATGTGTTACATGAAGGTGAGTGGAAGTCCCAGGAACAGGATGAGAAATGGACCGTTGTTCAAAGAAAAAGGCTTCAGAATCGCTTTGTGGGAAAAACTGGAAAAGCTACGGTTGGTGCTGACTCTAAGTTCAAGGCGGCAGACAGTAAGGTACCTCTTTATATTTATAATGTGTCAAAGGACGCGTCCGTGTGTGACATCATAACCTATGTTAAGAGCAAGACTAACATTGACGTACGCTTAGAGAAAATGAACATGAAATCGATGAAAGATTATGATGCTTATAAGGTGTATGTCCCTAAGTGTAAACTGGATACATTTTTGACTGATGACTTTTGGCCAGAGGGAGTAATATATCGCCCTTTTGTGGAATTTAGTCGACATACCGCTTCCGTGAAAGATCGAGATATAGCTAATTGTATACCCACACAAAATTAATGGTTAACAAAAATACACTCATTAGCTTTAATTGTAAAAATGTCAAAAGATCCGTTGAATGCGTGAGAAAACTTTGCCGCTCGGCGGACATTGTGGCACTACAAGAGACCTGGCTGCTTCCTCACGACTTGCCTTTCCTGGGTGATATTGACGTTGCTTTTTCATACGCGGGGAAGTCCGCTGTGGATACGTCTGAAGGAGTCCTAACTGGGAGGCCATACGGAGGAGTAGCTCTGCTGTGGAGGAAGTCTGCCTTCCCGTCGGTGTCTGTTATACAGTGTCGTAGTGTGCGTCTCGCGGCGATCAAGGTGAAACTTGACCATGAGCGCACAATTATAGTGTTTTCGGTATACATGCCTACAAACAAAAGTGAAAACCTGCCATTGTTTTCCGAGTGTCTTGGTGAAATATGTGCAATAATTGAAAGTAATAATGTGGAATCTGTATTTTTGCTTGGTGACTTCAACTCGCACCCCGGCGGTTTATTTGCAAATGAATTATTAGATTTCTGTTCGGAACAATTGTGGTCGTGCGTAGATATGGAGTTGTTGCCGAGTGACTCACATACGTTCGTGTGCCAGGTAAGCGGTACTCAGTCGTGGCTGGACCACTGTTTAATAACAAGCGCCGCACGATCATCTGTACTTAATGTGTCCGTCATATATGATACTTACTGGTCAGATCATTATCCTGTATCAGTTCAATGTAATTTTAATGTTATTTTGCCTAAACGTGTTAATCTTAGTAAAGTTTGTAGTCGGGTGAAGTGGGGGGAAAGGGATCAAACTCAGATAGAAAAATATTTTGATTATTGTAATTCAAATCTTAGAAAGCTAGATTTTCCATCGGAATTTGTTAATTGTGCAGATACATTGTGTAATGATCAGGACCATAAGTTGTTATTGAACAGAATGTACCTTGATATCGTTAGTATATTATCTAGGGGCGCGGAACTAAGTTGTAGTGTACCTAAACGCAAGTACAATACATATGTACCTGGCTGGAACAAACATGTGAGTGATGCCCACAGGGAGGCTCGACTTTGTTTTCAGATGTGGCTATTACAGGGTAAACCTAAATCCGGTTATGTTTATAATAAAATGTGTATGTCTAGAAAATTATTTAAATCGAAATTAAAATACTGTCAAAACAATGAGGATCAGATCAGAATGGACATTATTGCAAAACATCACACTGATAAGAAATTCAATAAATTTTGGAAGTCAACAAATAAATTAAACCCAGGGTCGAGCCTTCCGGTGAGCGTAGGTGGCGCTCATGAACCATGTGACATTGCTAGCCTCTTCCAACGCCATTTCAAAGTGGAGTCGCCGCTCGGGCCGGCGGCGCAGGTGCTTGATGCTGATTGTCTGCATGGAGACGTTGGTATCAGGTTTACAGCTAAGGATATAGCTGTCATTATTAAGAAGATGGTGAGAGGAAAGTCACCAGGTCATGATGACCTTAGCATCGAGCACTTGAAGCACGCTGGTGTACATCTACCGAGGGTACTGGCAATGCTGTTTAATCTGTGCATCAGCCATAACTACTTACCTGATGATCTCATGTACACAGTGGTAGTTCCGATCGTTAAAAACAAAACGGGTGATGTGTCGGATGTATCGAACTATAGGCCTATTTCGCTCGCTACTGTCATAGCCAAGGTGCTGGACAGGTTGCTTGACAGACAGCTGGAAAAGCATCTTCATATACATGACGCTCAGTTTGGCTTCACGCCTGGTTTGTCGACTGAGAGTGCTATCCTCTGTCTCAAGCAGACTGTACAGTACTACACTGCTAGAAATACTCCTGTGTACGCTTGTTACCTAGACCTCTCGAAAGCGTTCGACTTAGTAAATTATGACATGCTGTGGCACAAGCTGCACAGTGAGGCACAGGTGCCGGGTGAGATAGTGTCGATATTTAGGTATTGGTACAGTCACCAGCGGAACAGTGTAAAATGGGCGGGAGTATATTCCGACGTGTACGGGTTGGATTGCGGTGTGAGGCAGGGGGGGTTAACATCGCCCCGCTTGTTCAACCTGTACATGAACCAGCTGATCGGCGAGCTCAGCAGTGCTAATGCGGGTTGCTCAATAGGCGGAGTGCCTATTAATAACATCAGCTACGCGGATGACATGGTGCTGCTGAGCCCGTCGGTTGGGGGGTTGCGAAAGCTCCTGCGCATTTGTGAGACATATGCTGGGACTCATGGGCTCAGGTACAATCCTAAGAAAAGTGAGTACATGATTTTCAAGGCTGGTACCAAATGTTACTCTTTTATACCTCCTATCAATCTCTGCGGTGCTAGTCTGAATAGGGTTAGCCATTTTAAGTACCTGGGCCACTGGGTCACAGATAACTTGTCTGACAATGAGGATATCGAGCGGGAACGTAGGGCGCTGTCGGTTCGCAGTAACATGTTGGCACGTAGGTTTGCACGCTGTACTCGACAAGTAAAGGTGACCTTATTTAAAGCCTATTGTCAGTCTTTTTATACGTGCAGCCTATGGGCCAACTATGTGCAGCGAGCATACAGTGCCATGCGTGTACAGTACAACAATGCGTTTAGGGTGCTGCTGGGGCTGCCACGGTTTTGCAGCGCTTCTACGATGTTCGCGCAGGCGCAAACTGATGACTTTTATGCTATCATAAGGAAGCGGAGCGCCTCGCTACTAAGTCGCTTACGATGCAGCACTAACAGTATCCTGAGCGTATTGTCCGAACGGTGGGACTCGGTGATGTTGGAGAGGTGGATGCACCTGCATGCCAGTTCGTCACCATTTATTAAGTGAACATTGTTTTATAATTGTAATTTAATGTAATCAAATGAATTTTAATCTTGTAACTATATTAATTGTACATTTATTTTATTTTATTTTATTTTTAATGTGTAATTGTTTAATTTTTTATGTGTGGGTTTTAATGTGTAATATTTTAATGAATAATTTTTATGTATAATTTTATGTATAATTCTGATGATTAATATGGGAATAATTTCCTGAAATAAATGATTAATAATAATAATAATAATTACCTAATAAAATCTTATCAGATCCTAATAAATTCCAGAATACGTCTGCTCCTATAATAATATCAATAGAAGCCGGTGTGTGGAAATACGGATCAGCTAAGTGAATATTTGACGGTATATTCACATTTACCTGTCTAGAGGGAACGTTACCAGTTATCGTAGGCAAAACAAAACATATTAAGTCATTAGCGTACGATTCATTTAACGATTTAATGTGCACACGACACATTTTTTCCACATGCGACAGAGAATTATTTATGCCTTGTACAGATTTGTTTAAATTCTCTGTCATTAAACACGACGAACTACCAGAATCGAGAAGAGCTCGAGCGATGTGTTCTTTATTATTGACATCGTAGCACCTAACTAACGCAGTTGACAACAGGATGTCGCCTGTGCAGCTCGTATGCGAATGCGCAGAGATATTAGCTGAGAGTGCAACGTGACTATTGTTTCGGCAGTCGAGGATGACTCAACCTTAGCCTTATCGGTCGTACCTTCAGCTGATTTGCTTGAAACAGGTTGTGATTTGAAATCTGTGTTATGAATAAGCGTGTGGTGCTTGCGTTTACATATTTTACACCCTGGTTTCTTGCAATTGTTGGAATAGTGACCGTGACGAAAACAATTATAACATACCTTATAGCTAGGCAGTAACGACATTCTATCGTTGACACTTAATGATAGAAACTGTGGACATGAATTGAGGTTATGATCGGTTTTACATTTTGGACAACTATGTGATGAATCTGATGAAGAACTATTAGTGTTTTTTGTTGTAACAAAGGCTTTTATTTTAGTGTTATGTTTTATGTTAGTTGTAGAATGACGTGACTTTTCCAGTGTTTCTATTAAATCAGCGCGATTGCGCATAAATTCAATGAACTGATCAAAAGTGATTCGTTTAGATTTATCGATACGCCCTTTATATTCCTCCCATTCCCGGAACGTTGTAGTATCAAGTTTTTGTCGAATTATATGAACAAGTAATGTGTCCCACAGGTTCGCCTAATGTTTTCAATGCTCTGATATTTTTGTTTACCTACATTGTCTACAATACTTTTTAATGCAGTTGAGGACTCCTTAGTGATTGTTTCGATATTGAACAATGCCGTAACGTGATTCTCAATCAATAATCTCTCATTGTCAAATCGCTCACAAAGAAGCTTCCATGCCACTTCGTAGTTTTTAGCAGAAAACTCAATTGACTGGATCACGACAGCAGCAGATTCAGTTAATGATGACCTCAGGTAATGGAATTTATTAATGTTGTCTATATCGTCACTGCCATGAATGAGACTGGCGAAGGTATCGCGAAATTCAAGCCAGTTATCATATGATCCTGTGAATTTGGGTAATTGGATTGTAGGCAACTTGACGAACTGACGCTTACCACTACTGCAATTGGATTTTACTTCATCTTGCTCAAGTTTTGAAAAGTTACCTAACATAATTTTAGCTTGAGCTACCAACCCATAATATTGAGATTCAATTGTAGTTCTCTCGAGTGTCTCCGTATCAATATTATCACACATGCATTCTAATTTCAATTGAACCTCGTTAAATTCATTAAAAAGATCATCCATTTTAGAGACTCGCAATTGCAACTCCATTACCTGAAAGGGGTTTATTTCAGCATCTTTTAGATTACTTAAATAGGTTCCAAATACAGTTAATCTTCCTTTATAACTGCTTAGCTTCCTTTTAAGTTCTTTAATCTCAGTCATTTCGAAAGGATTGTGTCGTAGACCTGTAATTATACAATTATAATGTTAAACAACGAAACTATGTGTAACATAAACACCTATCTTATGGTCTAATGAGACTGTAAGTAATAACTAGCCTAAGTTATTAATTGTACAAGTTTACTTTTAAGTTGTATCACTGAACCGAAGGAAAGTATGTAAGGTTTATACTAAGAAATATAGTAACAAACAAAATAATTATTTACTTGTTAAATAGTTTATAAACCAACAATTAATTTTAAGATTAAAATGAGAAAATAACATTTGTATATTGAAATATAAATAGCTAACTAATGTAGGTTAACAATAACACTACTGTACTGTATTTTAAGCACACGTTAACTATATTAATTTACAACTGTGATTTAACGTAATGCTCTGCAAATAATTCCTTGTAAATATGTCTACATAAAGAATAAAAACAAGTAAATAACTTTGTAAATGTAATATTAAAATTTTGTTACTAACCTTAATTAAGTTCTTATTATATACCTACTTAATTCCTGTATTTTATTTTACCTGATTTAACAATAATGAGTGCTGGGTGAATTTAATTAATATTATAATGAATAAACGCTTCCTGTTTTATTTCACTTAATGTCCGATCCACTTTTCTTCCAAAAACGTGTTCGTCACCTCGTCACTCCGGTACTCATTTAATCCAATTTTCAGAATATCCAATTCCAGCTTATTCCACTTTGCTAATATGTAGATAATAATATCCGGTTCGTATTGGACCATGTATAAAACTGGAGGAACTTCTTAGACTTTTGGGAAGTAAAATAAAATAAGGATGTAGCACGCAATGAACCCTTTAATAATGACTGGCATGACATTCAAAAACGAAACCAAGGACGGCAAGGTTAACGCCTGACAAAATACTTATAGCTAAATTCTTACTGGCTACAAATTGCTCCGAGTTAACTTGAGCTAACGGTGCTTTAACAATCTGTCTTCCACTGAGCAGGGAATAGGCCCCGCTCAAGGCAAGCTGAGTAGAGACCTCTCAGCTGGGGCTCTAGCTGTTTCAGAGCGACGGCGAGCGCGCGGCCGGGAACTCCATCGGGCCCCGGGGCAACGGTTTTAGCTCGGAGCCGCGTTACGGCCGCCCTCATCTCCGGCTGTGTCACCTCAGGGACGTTGACCTCCTCATCCTCCGACTCTGCGGCTGTGGGCAAAGCCATCGGCGGCGGTGTATGCTCTTCTCTAGCAGGGAAGAGAGCTGCGACCACATCCTCCAGCAACTGCGGCTGTAAGCTCTCCGTTAGTGGAGGCGCCCAGGCACGAAGTTTCCCTCGGACTACACGATAAGGGCGCCCCCACGGATCCCCGTCTAGGGTCGCCAACATCTCCTCCCTGGCTCGAGTCTTAGACTCGCCGACAGCCAGCCACAGAGTCTGCTTCGCCGCGCGGTACACCTCATACAGCGCAGCTTCTTCTTCCAGAACCCGACGACGTCTCCTCCGGTATCGGGTGTACTGGCGTCTAACCTCCACGCAGGTCACGCGCATCTGCTCGATTGCGTCGGACCACCAGTACAACTGACGCCTTGTTGGCTTTGTGCGGACGCGGGGCATGGACGCGTCGCAGATTTGTGTCATCGCCCCGCGGAACCACTGCGCCTCTTCTTCGACGTCGACGGGTTCGTTCGTCGGTGACTCCCGGACCCAGGCCTGGATGATAGCGGCTTCCTCGAGAAGCTCCCTGTCGAGTCGCTTATACGACCAGCGAGGACCATCCATTCGCGGGGCTGACGGTCGGCCGCCGCCCGCAGTCTGGGTGGAGACGTCGAAGCGAATATATCGATGGTCTGACAACGTCTCCACCTCTACGGCAACTCGCCAGTCGCGGACACGACCTGCAACAGCGGAGCTAGCGAACGAGACGTCCACTATAGACCCACCCCGCTGCCGCACGCACGTGTAAACTGAGCCCCGATTCAGGATGGTCAAGTCGGTTGTGACCGCCCACTCCTCCAATACCTCACCCTTGGGGTCGGTGACCGGGGATCCCCACGCCGCAGACTTGGCATTGAGATCCCCGAGCAACAGCACCGGGCGAGGGTGGAACCGGCCCACGACGGCACCCAGTTCGACAAGGAACCCCTCGAAGTCAGCAAGACTCCTGTTGGGCGAGAAGTACGCCCCAATGGTGACTATTCCGTCCGCGAGGGCGGCCACCCAACCGTGTCCTCGGGAGGGACTGACCAGAGTCCCGCCAATGATGGCCACTAAACCGTCTAGGTCCCCTGCCCAGTTATCGCGGGGAGGGACAAAATACGGCTCAGCGACCACAGCCACATGGATCGACCACTCCGCCATGCTCTGGAGCAAAAGATCCTGAGCTCTGGCAGCGTGGTTGATATTCGCCTGGAGGAAATGGAATTGTGCCATCACTGGCATTCCATTTCCTTGGCATCTCCTCCTTCCCTGGGTCGAGAGTCAGTCGCTTGATTGCCGGGCTGTGGGAGAGGCGCAGGTCCTCTGATAGCCCCAGTCCTCCTGCCAACCTTTCTCGGAGCCTTGCAAGCTTTCCCGCCAAGTCTGTGCTCCGTAGGCTTCCCTGCAGCTGCGCAAAGACTGCAGTTCCGTGTAGCGGAGCACTGGGCCGCCCTGTGACCAGGTTGACCGCAGCGATAACAAAGGTCACTGCGGTCTGCTTCTGCAGTGCATTGTGCCCGGACATGTCCCTTTTCCAGGCACCTGAAGCACTGCATAGCCCTTGTTGGCAGGAGTTTCACCCTGGCAGACACCCAACCCACTAGCAAACGTCTGCCGTCTGCGACCTTGTTTGCAGCCGCTACCGGGCACCGTACCCAAATCGTGCCTAGCCCGGCCGCGCTGCAGCGAATTTCGCCCACCTGTACGCTCTCGGGCGGACATTCGCCGCTTCGAGCAATAGACGCCACTACTTCCTCCGGGGTTGCGGAGTCGTCCAGCCCATCTATGCGTAACTCAGCCGTTTTAGTGGGCCTGGACACCCGGGCATCCTCTGGTTTGAGGACTTCTCGTATCTTGGCAGCCAGAACGTCCGCCCTCTCCTGCCTTGCAGCACCCGACACCTCAAACACTTTGGCACCCGTGGCTGCCGTTTTAAAAACAAAGCCAGCTGGGGTGGCAAATTCGCTGAACTTCAGCTTCTCCTTTATTTGCGCCAGGACCGACTTATATGTCACACTCCTGTCCGCGGCTTCGGGCTGCAATGTAATAACTACAGCTTCAGAGCGTGGGGTCCTGGCTTTGGGTGACCTCGTGCCCTCTTTTGAAGCCGGGACCTTGGCGGGTGCCGGTAGCGCCGACTTCTTCTTGCGACCCCTTTTTACCACCGTCGTCCAGGCCTCTTGGGTGGGAGGCGTGGTCGCCGGTACCGCGGTTGAGTGGAAAGGAGGAACGGACGTACTCGCCGCGGGCTTCTTGGGCCTCTCCGTGGACTTTTTGGTCCCCTCCGCAGGTTTTTCGGCCACCTGCACGGGCTTAGTCTTGGCGGACTCCTCCTTCCTCCGCCTATCTGCCGCAAGCGGCGGCCGGAGGATTTCAGCCGGGGGGAGGCGCGTCTCCATGGCCTCAAGTCGGGCACTCACCATGCCCCCACACTGCTGCATGCATATTCGGGCCACTCTCTGAATTTCGTGGTCCGACAGGGCAAGTGCAGTCGGTGGAGCAGGTGCAAGGGCCAATGAAGGCGTGGCAGGAGGGGAGCCGGTAAATGCGGGAGCTGCCTGTTGCTGCCAGTCATTCCTCTGAGCGGCAAACTCCCGCTTGAGGTCCTCCAGCTCGGATCGGAGACGGCTGTTCTCCTCCCACAACTTTGCCGTCTCCTCCGAAGTCGAGCGATTAAGGAGGACTTCCACCGCCTCCTTGATCCCATCCGCCGCCTCTTTTAGAGCTCGCGTGAACGTGCCCTTCAAGTTACCAGACTTAGTGGCAACCTTCAGAACCACGTCCACGCTGTCCATCACTTGGCGGTTTAGGGCTGCCGCCGACAAATCCTCAGCGGCGGTCAAGCGAGCAGACCGGCGCTCTCTGGCCTGACTGGCCATTTCAGCCACCTCGTCAAGAGCCACTGCCCGTCTCTCCTCTCTCCTAGCAGAGTTGACCTCCCCCTTAGTGCTGACCAAGGAAATCGAGTTTTGGGTAGTAACGCCCTCCACTTGCTTGGTCCCTGAATCGCTTCCTCCGCTGGGTGCCGGCGTGTCGGGGCGCTTGAGGATCGCGCGACGTCGAAGGAGCTGACGCTCCACCAACTGCGCGACCTCGCCCTCTCCTGCCTGTCGACACTTTAGCGGCCGGTAGGTTCTCCTCGCTAGAAGAGAGGCCTGTCAACCCAGCGCGTTTCTCCTCTTTACGTGAGCGTTTATTCCAAAATTTGGAATGACGCCCAGCCATTGCTTCTTCAATCGGTGAGCGCTTTGAGCTTACGCTCGCTACGCTCGCCACACTCATCCTATCAGATGCGGTGTCAGAATCTGACACTCCGCGAAGACTCACAGGTCTGGCAAAATTTGCTTTCGTGTGTCAGTTTGTACGTACTCGTTTATAGGCCGTATTTTACAACCGATCTGGACGAAATTTGGTGTACAGGTTTAACGAATTTTTTGTAATTTTTAGTCGTCGGGAATTTTTGATTGGAGGGCTACTTCCTCCAAAATGGGGCAAAAAGGGGGGCTACTGGATATCTCCGCCTTATGAGATCCGATTTCGATGGTTCTTTTTTTATTTGAAAGGTAGTAACTCTATGTTGGTCTCAAAAAAAATTGGTGCAGATTTGATGAGGATCTTCGGCATGATTTATTTATTTATTTTATTTATTTAAAATAGGTACGCCAACAGCATATATATTGTACATTAAATATTAAAGTTAACAGGTATGGGCTCTTATATATATACCAATTACAGGTGTACACGACATTCACATAAAACAAAGCAACCTTCTTAAATTACATAAAATTAAAATATTCATTAAAATTAAAATTAAAATGGAAAACAAAATAAAATAAAATCATTAAAAAAAAAAAACAGCTTTGACCTAAGTCTTGAACAGAACAAAAAACTGACTTACACAAATATCATTCACTATAAAATAACTAACTAAAATAAGCTTAACTAAGTATTGTTTAAATGACTGCGCAGGAGGTTTTTGAATTGCGGCAGGGAACCAAAGAAAACATCTAAATCAGGTAGTTTTGTGTAGAGTTCGTTGAATTTAATACACATCCTAGATGTTGGCGAATGTTTCCCAATGTTATTTCTACAGGTGGGCGGTTCAAAAAGTCTGGATATTGGTCGTCTAGGAAGATTATAAGGGACTGACAACATGACACGTTCAAGCAATTGCTCGCATTCTATTTGACCATTGACAATTTTATAAAGAAATACTAAGTCATGTACAATACGACGGTTCCGAAGCGACTCAATGCGAAAGAAAGTCAAACGTTGTTCATATGGACATCTGTGGGATATTCCTGAGGACATGTAAGCAATATGCCTTGTAAACGCACGCTGGATATTCTCGAGACGCTGCGAATGTACAGCGTACATGGGATTCCATGCTATACTGGCAAATTCTAGATGAGAACGCACTAGAGCATTGTAAAGGATAATTTTAGTTTTAGTTTTAGTTTTAGTTTTAGTTGATGAGCAGAATAGCTTCTCAAAATGCAGTAAATTGCTCACTATTGATTAAAACCTATTAGTTAATTTTTCTAGCTGGCCTACAAATTTTTACTCATAATTTTTCTGATTGTTAGGGTTCTGTAGTTCAACAAGGACCCGATATAGTTTCACCATGTCCATCTGACTGTCTATCTGTTTATCCGCGGCTGAGCTCAGAGAATCTTAATACTAGAAAGCTATATTTTGGCATGGGTATACATTAAACACGCCAGCCGACAAAGTGGTAAAATAATATCATGATAAATATGTTTTTAGGGTATCTCTCCTTCCTACACGTAAAGTGGGGATGATTTCTTATGTTATGGGGTATCGTGTGGGTGTGTGAAAACTATTTTTTGACTCAACAATCCTTTTGCGAAATATTAAGCTTCAACTTAGTTATAAAACCTACCCTATGTTATACGTGAAAATCAAAGCTAAATACCGAAACTCCCATCAAAATCCTTCCAGTAGTTTACTAATCAAACAAAAATTCCAAAAACCGCATCGTAAGCGTAGTGCGGAAGCGCCGTAACAGTCATGAAAGAAAAAGAGATTAGGTGACAATAAAAAAAAAAGAAGGTAGGTAATAAAATAAATTATGTTGCTTTACTTATATTTCCCTAAAAACTAAACACCCGAAGGATTAACATGAATTCCGTAAAACAAAGTTAACTGTACCTACTGTTACAATTTTATACTGTGACGCAAAATTTTTGCACAGCGGGGTCAGCGATTTCATTTGAACTGCGCGTTCGCGCGACTTGCCTCGCGGGGAGTAAGGTAACGCTAAATGCCTACTACGCTCGAATATCCTGGCCTTTTTTTTTATTTTTTATTTTTTATTTATAGTTAATTTAAAACATACACAGAAACACAAAAACACAAACACACATAGAAACTTAAAAGATTAATATTGTCAATTTTGTTGTGTATAATTTAGTTAAAATTAACATAGAACAGTGGACTTCCTTGCATACTTTTTCTCACAGAACACCAGACATATACGCATAATTTTATTCCATTCATCCGCAAACACATCACATGCAGGGTTGGCAGTCAGAAGGGCGTTGAGCATCTTCAAAGTACGACACACTGGGGAATCAGCTCTGGCAACAGTTTTGGATGACGGTTGTGCAAACAGATTGTGCCGGCGGCTCGGACGGTGTCCGATGTACTTGTCGGGCACAAATAGTCGGCAGAAAAGGCCATGGTGGTCTAGGCAGTCTATACGTCCCCGTAGGGTTTTACAGGCTACCGTGAGCTGATCAAGACCTCTTCTCACCTCCAATGAATGGAAACCCAACATCCCTAAAAGATAGTTGGTAGGGTACATATAGGGAAAGAAATGGTATAGCCTCTGGAAGAGGCATCTTAAGAACGTTTTCTGTACCTTTTCAAGCATCAATGCTTGGGTTGCGGTATAGGGGTGCCAGACACAGGCACTGGACTCGAGTTTGCTTCGAACCAGAGTGGTGTACAATAGCCGAATAACATTGCGAAAGTCACGAGCATTTCGCAAAACAAATCCCAGGCGCCTGAAAGATTCCTTCGCAAGGGTAGAAATGTGATCTCTAAAAGTAAGACAGCGGTCGAAAATCACTCCCAGGTCCTTTATGTTGGTGACACGAGTTATTACTTCACCACCCAAACAATAGTCGTAATGGATTGGTCGCAGCCCTCTACCGTAAGTCATGACGTAGCACTTGCTAGGATTAAAAAATAGCTTATTTGCAATGCTCCACTCAAAAACGGCGTCAATATCCCTTTGTAGGAGTTTGCAATCTTCGTCTGTTCTGATGTGTGCGATAAGCTTTAGGTCGTCGGCATAAAGAAGGCATTTGGCGAACTTAACATTTGCTATGAGATCAATGATCATGATCAGGAACAGAGGCGGCCCCAGTATCGATCCCTGACTTACGCCTGAGCGTGTGTCATAAGGCTTGGACTCGAAGCAACCATGTCTGACAAACTGCTTGCGATCCCGCAGGTAGTCGGAAAAGAAGTGAAGAAGACCCGACGAGAAACCGAAAGCCCCAAGCTTTGTCAAGAGCACATCGTTGTCAACTCTGTCGAATGCTTTCCGGAAATCAAAATATAGAACGTCAACCTGCGTACCGATGTCCAGACCGCTAGATATGTAGTCTACATGAATCAGCAGATTTGAATTTACAGAGCGACCCGGCCGAAAACCGTGTTGAGCGTCAGACAGAGACATATTTAGGCGCTTGTAAATGAAGGAGTGGAGTATATGCTCGAAAACTTTGGCAATGGTTGGCAGAATAGCGATGGGCCTGTGTTCTTCTACAGATGTTTTGTCACTGGTTTTAGGGATGGGAGTGACTCGTGAAGTTTTCAATTGCTCAGGGTATACGCCAGACTGGAGGGCTAGGTTAAAAACATGACATAGAGGAGCTGCCAAGACATCATGACACCCCTTAAGGATAAAGGCAGGAATGTTGTCAGGGCCAACCGAGCTACAGGGTTTGAGTTTAGCAATCCCCTTAACTACATCCGGAGAGGTTAGAACGGGAAGAGGAATGTTGTCTGCCTCTCTGGTCACACTTAAGTTTCTTGGGTCTAATTGAGGTGTATCGGGCAGAAACACGCTAGCAAAATATTGAGCAAATGCCTCGGCCGCTTTGACACCCGAAAAAGTATCACCATTGAGTATGACGTTTGGCTCGAAACCGCCCTTTGATCGCAAGCTAGAAACATGCTGCCAGAACTGTCGCGGATTTTTGCTCAAGTTATCTTCTAAGGTATTACAGTACAATCTGTAGGCGTCCTGGGTTCTTGCTTTTAGATCCGATCGTAGAGCACTAAACTCCGCATATGTAAGATGACATCGCAAAAGTTTCCATTTATGATGCAGTTTAGTTTTACGCTGAGTATCGTTTACTATATCTCTAGTAAACCAGACTGGATACCGCCTATTTCCAGCGATCATTCTCTTCTTCTTTGGAATGGAAGAATCAAATAGGTCATAAATTATTTTGTAAAACTTACCAGCAGCGGAGGATACGTCGTTGCAGCAAATTACGTCGTGCCACGGAGCAGAACGAATTAGATCTCTTAAAAGTGCGTAGTCCCCTTTGACAAAGTTCCAATCCCTACTACGATCAATTTTGCTTGGGTCCAGTTTTTCCCTATCCTTATGCATTGTGATGGTAATCGCAATATCTAAAGGAGGGTGGTACAAGTCGACTGGAACCAGCTCTGTACCTATGACATGCTCGCAGTTTACTTTGGTACCCTCCCGAGCCAACACTACGTCTAACTTACTCCCACGTATATTCACCACTTCATTCATCTCAGTCAGACTACAAAAGCTTAAGAAGTAACAGTAATAATTATTAATATTGACAGATGCACTTTTTAAATTAAGGTCGCCTAAAATTATTATCGTTCCGTTCAAATTGGAGATTATGCTCTCAACCTTGCAAAACCACGTCATGTAATCGTCATCAGTTGCAGTGGGCTTTACGTAGATAACACACACAGATATGCTATGGCCGAAAATTGTCATCGTAGCCCATAGGTCTTCGCCACGGTCAGTCTCTAAATCTTGCCGCCTCTTCATGATAACGCCGGGGTGCGAAGCAAGCAACACGCCGCCACCCAAAGTCATTCGGTCTCTGCGTAGGATGCTCCAATCTCCGCTTGACATTTCTGAATCCTCAACCGAATTGTCCAGATTTGTCTCTGTTACGGCAATAAAGTCATGCTCGGAGAGTAATAAGCTTGATCTCCATATAGGTAACTTTGTTTTGAGTCCCCGCACATTCTGGTACAGTAAACGTATATTAAAGACATTGCCGTCAGTAGAGGCGGGTAAGGCAGGAACGTTTGAGTGCTTGCCTTAACCGTGTTGCCCTTCCACCCAATGTGTTTTTGCACGTTCAAAAAAGTTAATTATTCGGGTGTACTCGATACTAGCACAGATAATATAATACTACGCCGCTAGATAGCGTTGTCGTTGTTGCTCGCCTTTGGTCCCGTAGAAGATTTTGTGTGTTATGTAAGTTAAGTACAGACGCCAGCACATCAAGCTACCCGAAACTGTCAAATTTTCCCAATCAACTTTGAACCTTAATATTCAGCAATAAAGTTGAAAATCTATTAAATAAATTTGACAGATTGTAGTAGCTTGATGTGCTGGCGTCGGTACATCGATCACTAATAAAGAACTAACTAAATAGTTCTTTATTAGTGGTCGATGGTTAAGTACCTATATTAATTATAGGATTTTAAACTGACATGGTTATTTTCACTACTAAAGTTCTTTATTTACGGGATATTTACCATGGTTTTTTTTTAAAACGGGAAATTTTGTAAAAAAAAAAAATACTTGGTAAATATCCCGTTTTAAATAACTTAAGTGGCATATTAATTGTTGTAAAAAAGTTTGTGCTCGCGAGATCTGCTGATTTCCCGAATATATTGTAATTTTTTTGATTTACTGTCTATCTGTTTTAATACAGGATCGTTTGAGTAAGAAGTAAGATTTCTTAACAACCGCTTATTTTTGCATGATATTTTAATGCCTCTTATCAACCAATCTTTTCTATTGTTTCGACTTAGTTTTATTGTTTTTATGGGTATGTTGTCATTTAATATTTTGAGTAAAAGATTTTCGAATGAGTTGTAATTTTCGTTCATGGTTTTTCCCGAGTTTATTATTAGATTCCAATTAATTTGTTTTAACGATAATTTAAATTTTTCCATGTTTGACACCGGGGCTTGAGCGGTTAAAAAATAGTTTTTTAGTTTTCCAGTCTTTTTTTTTTTGTAGTGTCTGCATCTAGTTTTAGTTTCATTATTAAAAACCGTAATCATGCACCTGAGTAAATATTAATTTAGAGTCAAAGTTTATAAATACTAGATCTAGGCAGGTTGAAGTGGTTTTTGTCACTCTTGTTGGTTTTTTAATAGATTGGATGAAGTTATATTCTAGTATTAAGTTTAATAATGTTTTGGTTTGCAAGCTATTTTCCAAGATATTTACGTTAAAATCACTTCCAAAAATGATTTTATTTTTATTATATTTTTTAATGCTAGAATTAGTTTGAATTGTTTATAAAATTCATCAGGCTGTCTATTGTTCCAATACAAAGTTATTAGTATAATTTGAAGTTTGGGCAATTCAATGGCACACACTTCAATGATGTATCCCACCGATATATCCATAATATCCTTACGTTCAATAAATTCTAAGTCTTCCCGCAATAGTATGCATACACCGCCGCGCGCCGCCCCGCCCGCGCCGCCTTCGTAGTTCAGTCGACAGTATGACGTAGCGAAGAATTAACAAACTGCAACGGATACACCGTTGCAGTTTGTTAATTCCTTGTTTCCGTGTCATAACCAAGTTCCGATAAACAAAGTGCCTGGTATTTTCCTTTTTCATCGAGAAATGCTTCTAATAAGTGTAGTTTATTATTGATACTTTGCATGTTTTGGTATAATACTGTGAAGTCAATATCTTGAGTGACGAAAGGTGCTCATTTTATTTGTGTTAGCCCGTGAGAAGTCAGTGTCTCGTTCGTTTGTGTTGTTTATGCTTACATTAGACATGTCGTTTTTTTGTCCATCAATAGGTGGGTTATAGTCAGCCTTTTTTGTTACGTAGGATTGTTTGGTCATTACAGTGGGTTCTTGTTGTCGTCCGTCTATTATTAATTTATTATTTTTAATGATTGCGTGGTGTCCCTGTTGTCTTGCTGAGCGTAGATTTTCTTGTAATAATTTTTTTTGGCGAAGTGCTGTCTCATTAAGAAAATTCGCAAATAAAAAGCCCTGTATGTTTGAAGTACATAGCGTTGTCTAACATATATTTCGTCATTCGTTTGCTTATTAGCTCAATAATAATAGGTCTCCGAGGGTTATTGTATCTTCCTATACGAGAAACTCCGTCAATATATCCGGTCAGGTCAACATTTAGGATATCTTTAAAGGCTTTTTGGAGGAGTATCGTAGGTTTGGAAATAAATAATACTCGGACTCCAGATTGTAATGAATAATGAAGAATTATATTTATTTAAATAATGTTCTTGCTTATATACTATTTACAACTATAAACTAACTAGTAAGACTACATATATTTACAAACGTTTTGACCAATCGGATCACAGCGCACTGTTGTCCGTTTAATCCGCACGGTGTCGCCATAGACGCGCGCGCGCATCTCGCCGTGCTCTGACACCGCGGTTATAAATACAGGTGACACACGTTGTGCACCGGCATTCATCGAGGCGGCGTTGTCCAGTGATGGTGTGAGTGTAGTGCGCGTGCGTGCGGCAGAAGACAGGGGCGAAGCCCGGAGTACGATGGTGGCGTGTGGCGTCGGCAGTTCCTGTCCTGTACTTCCTCCAATAGTTTCTCTGTTTCTTGTACAGATTGTCAAAACGTGCTATGTTCAAAAGTTCTTTTGAGAACTGCTGTGATCCATGTTTCTTGGTATCAGGATGTCTAAAAACGTGGTGTGATGAGTGGTGGCTACAGTACTCCCCTTCAAGCGAAGCGTACCGGCAGCTTGATGGCACGGCCCGTGCGTGTTGTCTTGATGACGGCGGGTTGTGACGTCACGTTGGCCGTAGGTACTTGTTTTTGCTGCTTGGTAACAGTTGGAGTGGTACAGCTCTTGGTTCGCTTGGTAAAGGTAACGGTACTGTTCCTTGGTATGGTAATCTTGGTTGATGGTAAGGTATTGGTAAGTTCCGTGACCACATATGCAGGCTTCAATCGGTCGATTGATATGTTGGTTTGCCGATTTGGTAGCTGAATAGAATATACCTTATCTGTTCGGCTTATAACTCGATAGGGGCCTTCGTATGGAGTCTGAAGTGGTTTTTTTACTGCGTCTGTTCTGATGAATACGTGACTGCACTTGCGTAAGTCTTCATGCACGAACATGCGTTTATTATTGCTGTGATGGCTTGCGGCTTGTTTGCTTGAATAATATCACGTAGTTTTTCAACGTAAGTATAATCCATTGCAGGTGTGAGGGTACTTGCAGAAAAAAATTCGCCGGGTAGACGTAAGTTGTAACCGTAGGTAAGTTCTGCGGCGCTCACGCCGGTGTCGGTGCGAAGTGCGGCTCGTAATCCGAGTAGCACTGTAGGTAACTCGTCGATCCATTTGCTTGTGTCAGAGATTTTGGTACGTAATGCAGTTTTGAGGGAACGATGCCACCGTTCGACGATTCCATTGCTTTGAGGATGATAGGGTGTTGTGCGAGTTTTCTTGATTCCCATTTGCTTCATGAGGTTTTGAAAAAGATGGCTCTCGAACTGGCGACCTTGGTCGCTTGTTAGTGTGGTCGGGCATCCAAATCTTGCTATCCAATGTTGATAGACGATATCGGCAATGCGAACAGCTGTTATTTCGTCGGTGGGTATTGCTTGGGGCCACTTCGTTAATCGGTCGATCATTGTTACTAAGTAACGGTGACCTTGAGCTGTTGTAGGTAGCGGTCCGACGATGTCGATGTGTAAATGTTGAAAACGCTCGCTTGGCGGGAAAGATGAGATGTTCGAGAAAGTGTGTCGTTGTATCTTGCTTTTCTGACAATGTATACAGGTTCGAGTCCAACGGCTGATGTCTGCGTTCATTGATGGCCAGAAATATTTTTGTGTTGTAAGTTTGCGAGTCGTGCGCGTACCGGGATGACTGATATTGTGCACGCTGTCAAAAACTTCTTGTCTGTATTTCTCGGGTATATACGGACGTATATATGGAGTAGATGTTTCGCAGAATAACTCGACGTCTGTGTTTGGTATCGTTATTTTCTTGAGAGTGATGTTTGATTGTGTTAATAATTTGTCAATGTTGCTGTCCTTTTCTTGCGCGGTAGCTATATCCTGGTAGTTTATTGTAGATGGGCATGAGATTGTTTCTATGCGGCTGAGTGTGTCGGCGACGATGTTTTGTTTACCGCTCACGTGCCTTATATCGGTGGTGAATTCGCTGATAAACAAAAGTTGTCTTGTTCGCCTCGGTGTTTCTGAGTTTAAGTTCGTCTTCGACATTACGAATGTTAGCGGCTTGTGATCGGTGAATATGATGAGATGACGTCCTTCGAATGTTTTTCGGAAATATTTGACTGCCATATAGATTGCGACTAGTTCACGATCGAAAGTTGAATACTTCTTCTGCGCGTCGGTGAATTTTTTGGAATAATATCCGAGCGGTTGCCATGTTTCATTCATGTATTGTTGTAGTACGGCGCCAGCTGAGTTGTCAGATGCGTCGCAGAATAAGGCAAGTGTTGCATGGTGCGATGGGTGAGCGAGGAGAGCTGCGTTTATGATGCTAGCTTTACATTGCTCGAATGTTTGAGTTGCTTCGTCAGTCCACGTGATTGGTGTTTTGTCTCTTTTCTTGACATTATGTAGGTATGCATTCAATGGTGCTTGTAGTGATGCAGCGTTAGGTATGTGATCGCGATAGAAGTTTATCATGCCGAGAAATCTTCTTAGTTCTTCGATTGTAGTCGGCTTGGGATAGTTGGTGATTGCTTGAATTTTATGCTCCGGAGGTTTGATGCCTTCCGTTGATACAGTGTATCCTAGGAACTGAACTTCTGGTTGGCCTAGGTTGCATTTGGCGGGATTTATAGTGATACCGTTATCTTCTAATCTCTTTAGTACGCTGTGAAGGTGTTCTCGATGTTGAGCTTCGTTTTCTGATGCCAGTAATAAATCGTCGATGAATGGGAAAACAAAATCCAATCCTCGTAGTACTTCATGGATGTACCGTTGAAACGTTTGTCCCGCGTTTTTCAAACCTGGGCACATACGTGGAAATTCCTGGCTTTGAGACGGATATCTGAATTGGAACTGGAATTAAGCAGGGCCCACAACACAATAACCCGTTTGGAATCGCTCAAAGCCAGTGAAGAGTCTGCGATCACCTGCAGTCTTTATGATGAGTTGGTTGGTAGCGGGTCTGGACCCACATGTGTTGAGCCAGTTGTAACAATAGACTTAACTGATGAAACTATCTCTAAATGCAATTTATTTACTAGCCATAATAAGTTAAAAAAATATATTAAAATTAATAGAATAATTAGAAAAATTCAAAAATCATTAAAACGCCAAAAAGTTAACAAATTAAATACAAAACTTAGGCAAAAAAATCTGAATTTAATTCAAAAATTAAAGAAGTGTAATAATGAATTACAATTATGTAATACTATGTATGATACCGACACTCAGCACCTACAGGATGAATTGTTTGTTAAGGAATATGCTCTAAAGGATATCTTTAGTAAATATGAGGCTTCTCAACAAGACCTGAGTAAGCGCTTGCAAGAGGCCAATGAGTTGGCTGACCTGGTCAAGTACAATGCAGAGAGGTATGAGTCATTGACAAATAACCTCTCTTTTAGCTGTGCCTGCACCCATGAGCCCCAGCCTCAACTGGTTACACCTACACCCTCAGTGGCTCAGCCAGTAGGTAGCTGTATGGATGTCAATAAAATTAATAATTTTACTAACACAACTTATGTTTTTTCTGACAAATTTGGTCAAGGTTTTGGTAGTCTAATTAATCAGTGTTCGCAACAATATGTAATTAATAATTGTTTACCCGGTGCCAGTTTTAGCCAATTAATTAATCATATTAAATTGACAAAAATGAACCCCAGTTCTACTGTTATATTATTATATGGGGATAGTTTAACTGTAAGGAAAAAGGACATAATGGAATGTGTCCATTTGATGTTACATCTCAATGAGACCAATAGTTGTAAATTTATTTTCTGTGCTTTGCCTTATTCAAAATGTTTGTCTGATGAGCAAAATAGGCACATTTATAATTTAAATATGTTAATTTATAATAGGACATGTCGTCACAGTGACGCTATTTTATATTTTGATTGTAATCAATTTATTACTGATTACAAATTGACAAATTATACAATGTATTTGCCACCTAGTTGTAGGAGACAAATTGCTAGTCTTTTAGCATACAATATACACAGTGACACTGGTACTTGTAGTGTACCTTCGATTACTGTTAGTAGTGGTACTAACACTACTTTTGATACCCCTTGTAGTTTAAACTATTAGGAGCGACAACGGATAAGCCGCATATGTTGAATGTTGTACATCAAAATATGCAGGGTCTGTCCGGCAAAGAGCTAGAGTTAAGTTTATTTATGGAGAACTATGATGTTCAGGTGCTATGTTTGACTGAACACTGGTTGAAAGAACATGAAGTAGTTTTTATCAATGATGATTTTTTTACTGTACAAAGTGCTTTTGTAAGAAAAAGTGCTATCCGCGGTGGGTCTTTAGTTCTTGTTTCAAATAAGTTGAAATGTAAACAACGTTTAGATTTAGTTAATCTTTCCATCGAGCGCACTATTGAGTTGTCTTGTGTTGAACTAGAGCGATACGTTATAATTTGCGTTTATCGACCCCCGTCTGGGGATTTTATTCATTTCGAATCGGTAATGGAGGATTCACTCAATAGGTTAAAATCTAGTAATAAAAGTATAATTTTATGTGGAGATTTCAATATTAATATTTTAGATGATACTCCATTGAGTATTAGACTTCTCAATTTGTTCAAATCTTATAATTTAATTAACTTGTTTTTTGAACCCACTAGGATCACGGCATCTTCGTCGACTTGTCTCGATAATATATTTAGTGATTGTGATGCCAAAAATAAATTAGTTTTAAGTGACTTAACGTCTGACCACTGTGGTTTACTAGCTAGCTTCCCTATGCCATTACGTAAAAAGCCACATAAAATAGAATGCAGGCCTTATACAGCTAGTCGTTGCAACAAGTTTAAAAATAATATAGCTCATAGAATTACACCATCTATAGTAGAACACGAGAATCCTAATGAAATCTATGGAGCCCTTTTTGATGTTGTGCGAAAAGAGTACCAATCTACTTTCAAGACTAAAACTATTAACATTAATGGCACCTCCGTTGGCTTTAACCAATGGGCTACTCCTGGTATTTATAAAAGTAGAGCGACACTATACGAGTTATATGGTTTGAAAAAATACAGGTTTGATACTCCTTTCTTGGAGTATGTCAAAAATTATTCAAAATTATTTAAAAATATTTGTGTTTTTGCAAAATCAAAATTTTTAGGCGATACAATTAAAAATTCAAATAATAAAGTAAAAACTACTTGGAAAATTATTAACAATGAAACGGGTAAGTCAGTTAAACAAGAAAAACAACTCGAGATTATGGTCGACAATAAATTAGTTAATATAGCAGCTGATGTAGCTGAGGCATTTAATGAATTTTTTGCCAACATACCTATAACTACGACTCGCTCCTTAAATTCGTCCCCGTCTAAAGCTGAAAACCTTTTGCATAGCAGTGTGCCTAAATGTAGTAGCTTATTTAGCTTCGAGCATGTAACACCTCGTGATGTAGTTAATGTTTTTAATACACTTAAGTCTAAAAACACTGGTGATTACTGGGGCATCTCCATAAAACTATTAAGTAATATAATAGACATAGTAGCTCCATATTTAGCTGTAACTTTTAATAAATGTGTTGATTTAGGAACTTTTCCTGACCTCATGAAGAGTAGTAAAGTCATACCATTATTTAAATCGGGTAACAAAAATGACGTTGGCAATTTCAGGCCTATCTCTATCTTACCTGCATTCAGTAAAATATTTGAAAAGTTAATACTCAAGCAGTTGCTAAGACATTTTAATTTAAACAGACTTCTTCATGATGAACAATATGGTTTTACAAAAGGTCGTTCGACCACAGATGCGGGTGTTGCTCTGCTGAAACACATATTTAACGCATGGGAGAACTCGCAAAATGCTATTGGAGTTTTCTGTGATCTCTCCAAAGCCTTTGATTGCGTGCACCATGACACACTTTTGCGTAAACTACGTCATTACGGTGTCCAAAACGAAGCTCTTAAAGTAATAAATTCTTATTTACATAATAGGTTCCAATGTGTAGATGTTAATGGTGTGAAATCTTCCGGGCTACCAGTTCAGTTAGGTGTACCTCAAGGCTCAATACTGGGTCCATTCTTATTCTTAGTATATATTAATGACTTACCTTTTTATTTAAAGGACATCTGTAACGTTGTACTGTTTGCAGATGATACCTCTCTTATTTTTAAAGTAGACAGGAATAGGCAAGATTTTGACGACGTAAACAGTGCTCTCTCAATGGTTACGGATTGGTTTACGACAAATAACCTAGTTCTCAATGCCAAGAAAACGAAATGTGTAAAATTCGCTCTACCAAATGTTAGAAATCTAGGACCCAACATCGTCTTAGATAAAGAGGTGCTTGAAACTGTGAACTCGGCAGTTTTTCTGGGCATAACAGTAGATGCCAAACTTCAGTGGGGCCCACATATATCAAGCCTAGCCGGAAGGCTCAGTTCGGCCGCCTATGCTGTCAGGAAAGTAAGACAATACACTGACGTTGATACAGCTCGGTTAGTCTATTTTAGTTATTTTCATAGCGTTATGTCCTATGGTATTCTGCTGTGGGGTAAAGCCGCTGACATTCAAAATATATTTGTTCTTCAAAAACGAGCAGTTCGAGCAATTTACCAGCTAGGTGCCAGAGTTTCTCTAAGAGATTTTTTTAAAGATGTTGGTATTCTCACGGTGGCATCACAATTCATTTTCGCCAACATCTTATATATTAGGCAAAATATACACTTATACACTAAAAACAGTGATATTCATAATGTTAACACTCGAAATAAGGACAAACTACGAGCTCCCTTTCACCGGCTTCATAAGGTTCATAACTCATTTGTTGGGCTTGGTATAACCTTTTATAACAAGCTACCCTCTTCTTTGCTAGATTTGCCTTTTAATGCGTTTAAAACTAAAGTAAAATCCAACCTCTGTTCAAAGGCATACTATTGTATCAACGACTACTTAAATGATAAGAATAGTTGGTCGCTGTGATTAACTCAAGACAATGTTTATGTTCTTTCTCCAGAATTAGCTTACCTACTGACAGTTTATATGAGTTTATATAATTGTTTATTTTATTTGAATTTATGATTCAATTTTTTATTTATTTTTTAGGAGTCAATTTATTTTTATTTTATTTTATTGTTGACATAATCTACTCATTACAATGTTTTTGTTATGAGTTGTATTGCAATTTGTGGTTAGCTAGCGACCTCGACAATTGATCATATTATTTTTTGCCTGAGCAACCGGCAGCAAGTTCGTCATGCTCCCTTAGATGTCACTGCTTGCGGTAGCGTCGGGGGTCGGGTTGCCTCCTTCCCTCAAATATGGCGAGGGGGGTAATGGCTGATCTTTGCGTTATGCTCGTGAACGGGTGCTGCTTGTGGTGACTGGTCGTCTTGCTGATCATGGTTTTGTTATTGTTACTAGTAATTAACTGTTCATTTTTTTTTATCTCGATGGTCCTAGTTTATCATTTATAACTGCCAATTACAGCTTTATGTAAGCGGGCACGCCCTTTATGTCTGGAGGCTTTTATTTAGATATTTAGTTCTGTTTACGTTTAGTTTTATTTTCTTTTTTTAAATATAGCTTGAGTATAGTCCTCGATGTTTTTGGTTGGTATATTGGCGTGTGCTAGCTGACATATGGCCCATAATTTATCATTTGAATTATGTTTTGTGTTGCATAATGTAGGTTATTTTGTATTATACTATTGTATAGAATCATTCTCTAACTTGAACAGACAGCTGTGCTGCTGGGGAGTTTGTTGCGCCACTTCTTCTTCCCAGCTAAAGGCACTAGGAAGTGGTGAAGGGTGGGCGTTTTTGGGGGACTGTCTTATGTAATTTTGACGTTCGAAAAGTGCTGATTCTCAGCCTAGTTTGAATAAATGACTTTTGATTTTGATTTTGATTTTGATTTTGAATAATCCCATTGGAGTGATGATGGCTGTCTTCTCGATGTCTTCTTCTCTTACACTCAGTTGTTGGTATGCACGGTTGAGGTCTATCGTGGAGAAGATAGTTTTTCCGGATAGATGATGAGTAAAATCTTTGATACGTGGAACGGGGTATCGATCTGGTATGGTGATCGAGTTGAGTCGGCGATAGTCACCACAAACTCTAATATCGCCATTCTTCTTGGGTACGATGTGTAGAGGTGATGCCCACGGGCTTTTACTGGGTCTGCATAATCCTTGTTCGATCATGTTCTCAAATTCCTTCTTGACAATTTCGAAGCGATGCGGTGGGATTGGTCGGGCGCGACTATATATTGGTTGACCTTGTGTTTCGATGAAATGTTGCACGTTGATATTGGATTTTAATTTCATCGATGTTAATCTTGTTATGCCGGGGTATTGAGCTAGAATGTCGTGGTACGATTGCGACATGTCAATGCTGCGTACTGTAGGCACGTTTGATACTCGTACCGGGGCGTTGACCTTTAAGCTCGTAACACCGTCGATTAACCTTCTGTTTTTCAAATCGACGATGAGTTGATGATGTTTGAGGAAGTCGGCTCCGAGTATTGGCTTCGAAACGTCGGCTACGATGAATTTCCATTTGTAAGGGCGTCGTAGATTAAAATCGAGAGATAATGTTTTCTCGCCGTACGTAGCTATAGTGGTGTTGTTCGCTGCGTACAGTTGAAATGGTAACGGCGTCGCTACTTGTCCCTTTTTTCTCGGTAGCACGGATATGTTTGCTCCAGTGTCGACTAAGAATGATAGTTTCGAGTTTCTATCGGTGATGTATAAGCGGTGGGATTTTTCTAGAACGCCGGTGTCCGCCTCTGCCAACGTCCTTTCTAGTTTTCCGCATTTTGCTTCTTGAATGAGCAAGGCGATGTGCAGCGTCTAGCTTGCTCTTTGAAACGTCGGTGATAGTAGCAGAATGGTGATGGCGATGTTGATCGATGGCGTGACCGTGATGAGTGACGGTGACGAGATGGATAGCGGCTGCGACGATGGTTGTCGTATGGTGGTCTTGCTTTTAACTCAGCTATTTCTAGCGATAGTTTTCTTATCTCGTTGATGAGAAACTGCGTATCTGCTTGCGGTGTGGGTGGTGGAGGTGGTGCGGGTGAATGCACGGCTGCGACTTCTGTTGATGGCATCTTGAATTTGGATGATTCTTCGGCAGTAGAACAGTTTTCTTCACGTATGTTTGGTTTGTGGAATGTTCTGTTCGGGTGCGTTCTGTTCGGGTGCGTTCTGTTCGGGTGCGTTCTGTTCGGGTGCGTTCTGTTCGGGGAATTATACGATAGTCTAATTGAATCTCGGATTCTTGATCATAATCTGGAACCATTTTTTTTTTAGTTAGTGTCCTGTTGTTGAATTTCTGTTATTGTCATATTTTGTTTTATTTCTTTTAACTGTTGTTTAAGTTCTTTGTTTTCTTCTTGTATTGATTTTATTTTCTCATTTAGTGTGTTTATATTGCTTTTCACTATTTCTTGCTCGCGTGTTAGCTTGTGGGTATTTTTTAAAATATCTTCCTTTAATTCTGTGATAGTTTTTTGTTTTTCGTTTCCTCTATCTTCAAGTGAGACGACAATTAAATATTACGTGACCAACGATGAGATGTTCGATATTTTGCATGAAACTTATTTGGCTGTTGGACATGGAGGAAAACATCGAATGGAAAAAGAATGTAAAAAAAATATAAAAATGTTACTAATGTAAAATGTTACTAATGTTGTAATTATTGGTTCGCTTACTTAGTCTTATTTTATATTTTTTTATTGCTATGACCACACTGACATTTTTTATTTCATTCTTTGTAATTCCAATGATCTGCATATTTCTATTTTTTTATTTGGAATTGTAAACCTTTGCATGCCCACGTGACGGTAAAATATGGAGAACTTTATTATAAAAACACCTATGTACTATACCCATGTTTGCAAAGAAATAAATGATTTGATTTGATTTGATTTTGATTTGATTTGAAGTAATAAAGTTATATTTACGACTAAGTGAACCATGCCAAAAAAAGTTGAAGTCTGTCAAAAAGGGAATTGTCATTGCTGTCTACAGAAATGAATAGTCGCTGTCAAGTCGATTTAATTGACATGCAGTCTAACCCCGACGGTGACTTCAAATTTATAATGGTCCACCAAGACCATTTGACAAAGTTTGTACAGCTACGCGCGCTAACATCTAAACGAGCCGTCGAAGTCGCTCATAAGCTTTTGGATATATTTTGTATTTTTGGCGCTCCGTCAATTCTTCAATCAGACAATGGTCGCGAGTTTGCAAATCATGTAATTGAAGAGTTGTGCTCGATGTGGAGTGGTATAAAAATAGTACATGGTAAATCTCGCCATAGTCAATCTCAGGGTAATGTAGAAAGAGCTAATCAAGACGTACAAAATATGCTTATGACATGGATGAATGACGAAAACTGTTAGCGTTAGTCAGAAGGTTTAAGGTTCGTTCAATTAATTAAAAATAGGGCTTTTCACGATGGAATAAAACGAGCCCCTTATACAGCCATGTTCGGCAGTGATGTCAAGGTTGGTTTATTGTCGTCTTCTCTTCCAAAAGAAGTTATTGCCAGTATTCATACTGAGGAAGGGCTCGAGAAAATGTTGACAGGATTTACTACCAGAGCGGAATCTAGTTCAGAACCCCAAGAAGAGGATCTGGAATCTCGCCAAGAACCCCACGAAGATTTTCCTATTGCAGAGCTAGGATCACAGAATGACCGCATACAAAACAGGGAGATGATACACGAAAATGAAACAGAAGTCTTAAATACAAAAGAAAGTGATAGAGATATTTTCCTGAAAAGTAGTATAGAAGAAATGGCCAAAAAGCAAGATGAAACGTAGTGTTGTAGCTGTATAAAGCCGGGGATAAGTACACAAGAAACAAATTTGTGTGAAATTTGTACTACTCAACAAAATGTAAATGAAAATAGACTATCAGCACGATTGAGCTTGGAAAATCAGGCTAAAAAAATGAAATCATTATCAAATTTAAAATTTCCTCCATGTTCTGTTGGAGATACCGTTAGAGTCCAAATTAGAGGAAGAGGTGAGTTTCGGAACGTGCTTATGGCAGTTGTAGAAAAGAAAGATGATCTTTATAGGCTAGGAAACGAACGTGGGACTATCGAGGAAATGTTCTCAAGGAATTAGTTTTCTGTGTGTCAGGATAAACTGATTGATATTGAAAATACGAGTATATCACCCGAAAAAAAAAGCTTACGAGAACTTGCAAATGAACAGTCGCTTTCAGGAGGTCAAGGCTATAAAAGGTGTAATTGCAAACCAAATGTGCCACAAAGAAGTGTTCCTACAAGGCTACTGGAACATTTTGCAATTCAAAATGTCACAGTAGCTTGTCTTGCTCAAATAAATAATATCTGTTTTGTTTAAAATGATAAATATGTTTGTAAACTAATTGACAATACAAAATTTAATATATTGTGCTATTAAAGCTATTATGTTTATGGTCTTAGAGCTGTTGTGTTCTTTTCTTATATTTTTAATAATAAAACCTTTCGATAACCATAGTTTTTAATTTCAGTAATTAATCTAACATTACCCAGTAAGCATTGGATACACCTACTCGTAGGTGAGTTAGTAAATGAGTGGGTAAACCCCAAATTAAAACTTATTTTCATTATTTTTGGACATTACCCAAAAACATTGGGTAATACTAAGTAAACCCGGGTAATCCTAAGTTTATTCCAAGTTCCAACTCAAACTCAAAGCATTTATTTCAATTAAACCATTTACAGGCACTTTTGAATTGTCAAGGAATCGGTCAGTCAGAAATAGGTATGAAGCTAGTTGCCCATTCCAAAGCGTAGTAGGTACCTATGGAGAAGAACGGGCAAGAAACTCCACGGACACTCTTTTAAATAAAAAATTGTTACAAAATATTGGTTACATCCTAACCCGTAACATAATTATGCTCTCTTCGTGTACTTGTGCCAAAGTTGACTGGTGTAGAACGACTGACAGTAAGCCTGGGACAGAGTTATTTTTACTTGCTTCGAGCAATGGAAGAAACGTCTATTTAGCATGTTTTGAATATATAAGCAAACTTCAAATTTAAATAACTTTTAATACAATGCATACCTATTATTAATGTTTGATTTCCTAAAACTAGGTAAGTACTTACAAATCCATTTCTTCATAAACTAATAGATCTACTGAAGATATATAAAAAAAATAAAAATAATTTTAAGTATAAAAATAGGGTCCGCCAATGTCGCAGGGTCAAAGGTTCAACTGATGGCTGGGCTCAAAAGACAGGACCTCTTCAGAATCCTACCGTCTAGTATTGACAGTTTACAAAGTTAATTAACACAAATGATGAAGAAGCGTAGGTCCCAGCACACATTTCATATATGTATTGACTTCCCCAGCTTAATATGTTAATTTAGATCTAATAGTAAAACAAAAATGCGCTAGCTAAATTAGCCAAAAATATTCGGTTTCAAAGAATCATCGATTATTATTATTAAGTTAGGGAGTTTTCGCTGTCGTCCATGTTCTCGACGGTGAGTGAATGAGCCTGGGATTTATAGTCGTTGAACTTCTTGGAGGGGTAGCGGTAGAACTTGCCAAAGTGGCTCTCGGCGTACTTCTCGAACTTCTGCCACTCCCACTCCTCGGTATTCCAGGACTCGTCCTTCACGAAGAACAGGATCTTGCGCATCCACTGCGGCACGAAGTAGTTCATGTAGAAGAAGCGCTTCTTCCACACCTGGTGCGTCGTCACGTAGTTATCTCTCTTGCCTGCGAACCATTCTGGAATACTGAAAAAAAAAACCTATTTTATACAACACTTAGTTGCTGGACACGAAGGAAAAACAGATATTCGTGATGAGGAATTAAAAACATAATATATTGAGGATGGCCCTAAGAAAAGAGGTAGAAGGCCACAGAGTAGATGAATGGGTTGTGTGGAATGACAACGACTAAGAAAGAAGTGAATTCTGCGATGACGGCTAATAGGCGATTTTAACACGACCGACGCCGCGCTCCGACGCTGCAGGTGGCGAAGCGAATTTCACGCGTCTCATTGTATGTAATCCGTTGATGCTTAGCACACGTACACCACTCGACCATACGGACGAGAGTGCGGAACTTGGCACACGAGACACCGCATTACAGATCACTGTGGGATCAGGATGGGTTGCACTTTTTTGAAAATGGATTTCGATGTCCGCGTAGCGCACCGGCACCGCTAGAAACCCATCTGCGCGGACAGGTGCGCTCCCCGTCCATGCGGCGCACCGCCACAAAATCCGCTTACCCACCTCCGCCCTCCGCGGCGGTGAGCGGCGTCGTGTCAAAACCGCCTAAGGGGTACATAAAAGAAAAATAGGTACGTGTTGTGCCGACCACAAACAAATTGGAATAAAGGGCTTGCTACACGATTGCCAACCGCGTCACAACAGAGGTGACCTTGGTGGTTTTACAACCGTGTAGTTGGTGGTTTACGACCAAATTTCAAACAGCTCTGCCTGTCGCCAACCAAGGTCACCTCTTTCGTGGACGCGATTGGCAGCCGTGTAGCAAGCCCTTTAAGGTAGAAGGATGATGATGTATGATGTGACACTCACAGGCTGAGGTGGCGCAAGGCCCAGCGGTACATGTTGGTGTAGGCGTGCGCCATGCGGGGATGCAGGTGTGGGTAGGCCGCGCGCACATCCTGCAGAAAGCTGGCCAGCGCAGTGATGGTGAGCCCCGCCTGGTAGCCGTCGATAATCACCACGTATCCGTTTTTAATGTTTTCCCACGTCGGTTTCATTACAGTCCCGCCTTTAAAAAGGGTCTATAAGTTTAATCTCAAAGACGATGACGACATTGAACGGGAGCGGAGAGCGTTGTCGGTTAGAGCGAATATGCTGGCGCGCAGGTTTGCACGATGCTCACTTCCTGTTAAGATAACACTCTTTCGAGCCTACTGTACATCTTTTTACACGAGCAACCTGTGGGCTAGCACCGCAAAGATCGTACAACGCTCTCCGCGTTCAGTACAATAACGCGTTTAGGATGCTGGTGGGGCTGCCCCGCTTCTGTAGTGCGTCGGGGATGTTCGCAAATGCGCATGTAGATTGTTTCTACACAACCATGCGCAAAAGGTGCGGTTTCATGGTGCGCAGGGTGTGGAGCAGCTCCAATAGTATCCTAAGCATGATTTTAAGTCGCCTAGACTGTGTTTTCGTGGGTCGCTGTTGTGCCATCTCGCATGGGTTGTCACAGCGGTGATACACTACTACTTGTTTTTGGATAGTAATAAAACCTCCGAAAAAAAATCAGAATATGAGCATTCTCAAAATATGAAATTGACTGCTTAATATACTAATTTTCCGAAAACTTTTAAGCGAATACAAATAAAGAAACGACCGAATAAAATACTGAAAATTCTGTAAAATCAATACAGCGTTTGCTGACGTAATATTCATTTAGTCATTTTTATCGTAACTCACCTATTATGAATTTAGAATTAACCTTACACATTTTATAAACTGTGGCGCAAACAAAGACCAGGTTCGTTTAGGTACAAGAGAATGTAATGTTTTGGAAATGTGGTGTTTTACATTCTCTTGTGCCGAAACGGACCCTGGCACTCGCCGGCCGCTGCCGCGGCACCGCTCGCTACGCTCGCTCGGCTCGTGCGTTTTGTGGTTTCACAGTTCTAACCTAACCTAACCTACCTGTCAAAGCAAAACGTAAACAAAAACATGAACGAACGTATTATTTTAGCAGAACATACGTTTTCGGAAACTTAGTATTTTTTTCGGAAATTTAGTTGATTATTTGAAAGTACAGATTATTTTTCGTAGAATTGTATTTTGAATAAGCTCATGTTTGTTTTTTAAATACAACATTTTTTGTCGATTAATTTTGTAATAATTTTTCGGTAAGTAATTCATTTTAACACATCGTATTACAGTCAACCACAGATCGTCGGAAGTTAATTTGTTTTTCGGAAGCTTTATTATTTTCCCTTGTTTTTGTAATATAGTTGTAAGTGTTGTTGTTTTGTGTGTTTTGTTTATGTCATTTGTGAGTCATATGATACTTGAATAAAGATAATTCTATTCTATTCTATAATCTGATGGACAACCAAATTGTTAGGTCATAATGGTAGGTAGGTACGTCTATCTATTATTTATTGCCGCCTGTGATACAGGTTTATCCTAGTACTAACAGGCATCATAGTTTGTAAGCTGACGTCCGCATGGACGTAATTAAATCGCGACGATTTTTTTCATGCACTTGATTTTCAACGCTCGGCTTAACACCGAGATTTGAAAATCAAGTGCGCGATAACATCCCGCCGCGATTTTATTACGTCCGTGTCAACCTCGGCTAATATAGTTCGATTCAAACTTAATGGCGGCTTGGAAGTTAGCTACTCGCTGCGCAGTACCTCACCCCTCACCCTCGCTGACACATGAATTCATTTCTGCGCAGCGACTCGCCTCATGTTCCGAGCCGCCACGCGCCAGTTTGTACCGGGCTGTACCTACATTATTTCTAAGATTTAGCCCACGTTCGTAATAAAATCGCGGCAATTTTTTTTCGTGTACCTACTTGATTTTCGACACTGCTTAGCACCGAGAGTTTTTTTAGGGTTCCGTACCCAAAGGGTAAAACCCCTATTACTAAGATTTTGCTGTCCGTCCGTCCGTCTGTCTGTCACCAGGCTGTATCTCAAGAACCGCGATAGCTAGACAGTTGAAATTTTCACAAATTATGTATTTCTGTTGCTATTATAACAACAAATACTAAAAACAAAATAAAATCAATATTTAAGGGGCTCACATACAACAAAAGCAATTTTTTTGCCCTTTTTTGTTCGATATCAATAATGGCAACAGGTAGGCACTTGAAATATTCAGAAAATACTCAGTTGTATTTTTACTTTAATAATAAATAATAAAATTAAAATAAAATAAATATTTAAGGGGGGCTCCCATGCAAAAACGCCATTTTTTTGTCTATTTTTGCTCGATATCAATAAATGGTAACAGGTAGGCACAAACTAAAAAAAAGGTTACAATATGAAATTTGTGTACCTACTGTTGTTTACCTAGTCAATGGTACGGAACCCTTCGTGCGCGAGTCCGACTCGCACTTGGCCGATTTTTTTTTATTATTTTCCTTTTTTGGACTTTTATACTACATGTATATGTCAGTCCGATACCTAATCGGACTGACATATACATGTAGTATATGTCAGTCCGATTAGGTAATCTTATTCAATACATCACTAATTTAACTTAAGATGATAATAGTTTAAACAAAAGACAAGTTAGAGTTTGAAAGTACCTATAGAATTCATAATTCCGACCTGCAATTTGTTCACTGTTCAGATCTAATTTGTCCAATAACTCCATCTCTCTGCTTGAAAATGAACACATTCCATCAACAAATGGAACCTATACACCGTCCATTACTCCACAAGGATCACATTTAGGGGAAGAAATCTTTCCCATTAAAAAGGCAAAAGTGTTTGATGGAATATATCCTGTTCTAATTCTGTGCGCTATAATAATCAGTTTTCTACTTAACCGACTATATGTACACCAAGGAACCTATACGAAGAGGCTGACATTGGATAGTTTTATACCGTATGCCCTTTTCCAATGATCTTTAATTGAAATATTCCTTCCACAAATCATAACACTGTCCATTATATTTCGTTAATAACTTGAACAATATGGTTTCACATAAACTTGTCCTTTTGCACTTCCAATTTTCGCCAATCTATCTGCCTCCTCATTACCACGTATCCCAAAGTGCGAGGGAACCCACAGCAACCTCAGATACACTCCTTTCTCCGCTAATTCGTTTATTTTAGAAAGTATCTCGTATGCTATCGGTGTACAGCCGACCAAAAGTCCATAGGCAATCTCACAAAGCAATTAGACTGACGCTTCGGTTTGACTTACGACCTTCTTCTATAAGTTGTTACAATACTGTAGCCACGCACATTACACACACACACACACTCACTTTGTCTGCAACTCATAGTAATGACTAGTTCGATAATTATGTACCTATTTGTTTTTTGTTTCATTCGTCTTGTTCACATAAATATTAAAGTTTAGCAGGTAGACCACAGAAAACTAAGTAAATTATTTCGATTTCTGTGGAGTAGACAGATGCAATTCGTAACGAGTTAGAACTTTGTTGGTTCGTGATTATTGTCGGTGACGAGTATTTAGCTATTAGCGGTGTTGTGGTAAAAGTGAATGTCATTTACACAAATATCTAATGAAACCGGACTAAGTGTGAGTGTTATCATTTAATAAATATTTCATCTTTTACTAAACATAAATCTTAATCAAAGGTATTGTTGATAGAACAGAGGTAATGTTGAGACAGAATTATTACGTTTAATTTGATTAGTGAATGATAAATAATTAGGTATTATGTGTAATAAATACAATGTTATTCTTTGTTCTACATAAATACTGTGAGGGTTAAGAGATATGAGGAATAGGCTTATTATCGAAGTACAGCGACGTCAAATGGTGAATGATTATGAAACAAATGGTTTCATACCAACGAGACATTTTGCTGAATTATTAAACACGTCATTATGAACGGAATAAGGAATACGGGGAGTACAATTGCAACTATTAACTGATTACCTTAGCGACCGCCATCAGTGTGTAAAAATAGGTCAGTACATGAGTTCTGAACTTGAGAATAGCTGTTATGGAATCCCACAAGGCAGTATTTTGGGTCCTACTTTGTTTTTAATTTATATAAATGACCTGTGCAATTTGACACTTCAAAAGGGTGTAATTATGTCATATGCGGATGACACAGCTCTACTGTTCGCAGCTAAATCAAAGGATGAGGTCTATGAAGTAGCACAGAATGGGTTTAATACTGTGTCTAATTGGCTTCATAAAAATCTCTTAACTTTAAATACAGATAAAACCAAGTACCTATTATTTACAATGAGAAACACTAATCCAACGCTTACTAATCCAAACATCCAAGCGCATAACAATTGTAATTTACATTATGCTGACATTGCATGCACCTGCCCCACTTTAGCCAAAACTGACCATATCAAATATCTAGGCGTCACAATTGACACAAACCTGAATTTCCGCAAACACATCGATTTATTATGCACCAGAGTGCGTAAACTAATATACATTTTTAAAAATTTACGTAGCATTGCCGACTTTAAATTAATTAGACAGGTTTATTTGGTTTTGTGTCAATCTATTATTACCTACTGCATAACGTCCTGGGGTGGTGCCGGTAAATCAATTTTACTGCACCTAGAACGCGCCCAAAGAGCAGTTTTAAAGGTTGCTACTTTTCGGCCATTTAGATTTCCTACACACCAGCTTTATATGGCATGTAAAGTGCTAACAGTACGTCAATTATTTGTTTTGAATGTAGTTTTATTACAACACACTGAACTTTATTTTAACCCCGTACCTTCAGATAGGAGAAGAAAAGATTTGGTTTGTGTTAACTCTCAGACTAAACATGCTTTTACTAATCGATTTTATTTATTTTTAGGACCCTACTTGTATAACCAATTTAACAGAGTGCTAAAGATTTATAGTTTAAGTTATAATAGGTGTAACTTACTTGTTCAAGAATATTTGGCAAAACTCAATTATGCAGACACGGAAAAACTACTAGAAATTTTAAAATAAAATTTATATCTACGTACTCTATCTTAAGTCTCTTCCTTTACCAAATTACTCTTTAAGTACTTTACTCTTTAAGTCTCTTCCTTTACCAAATTAATAATACTTTGTCTACTTTAATATTATTCGTTAATTTATTTAAACATAATATATCTTACATAATATAGTTTTAAAATAATATACCCAAATAGTTGCTGTTTAAGACATTGAAAATATTATGTCTTCTTTTTAATTTAGCTTCTAATATATGTATTGTTGTTCTCTTTTTAAATGTTTGATGTAAATTGATGGCCTGAAACACAGGTTTTCATAAACCTAGATCAGGCTAGTCTACATTACAGTTAGAATTAAAGTTTCCTCGATTGTAGTTAATGTAAATCATAATTTTACTTTATGCTTGAATAAATTTTATTTTTATTTATTTATTTTTTTTAACCGTTCGCCGTGCACTCTAAAGCCTTGCATCACTGAAGACCAGCTAGAAAACCGTTTTTGACAGAAAGGCATAAACCTGAACATTTAAGTTTCGCACGATAATATTAAGACTTCAAGTGGGACACTGCTATATTTTAACCTTATAATGGTGCCGATTCTCTTGTCACAAATGCCTCTAAACTAAACTAAAAATCACCAAAATTTAGTTTATTCCTGTCAAACGACGATTTCCCATTCTGAAATAGACTAAAGTGACACAACTTAACTATATTTTAGTTTGACAGCACTAAGATGGCAACGAGATATTAATTTAGTGAAAATGGCAATTTCGCTATTCTGAATTTGACGTTTTTCACCTAAAATTTAGATTTTCTAACTAAACTGACTATTTTTAATCGCGATTAAAAACGTGGAATAAAATTGGTTGTCATGAACTATAAATTCACACCAACACCTCGACTTCAAATACAAAAACAGTACTGAATCTTTTTTTTTCTTTTGCTTATATCTCGAAAACGGTGTGTCCAATCGCAAAAATAATGAAAATGTCGACCCCCTTAACAAAACCCGTAAACCCCTAACACTCCACATGTAGGTAATAATTTTTCTCATTTTCCATACAAAAAGTGAAAAATTCCATATAAAATACGACGAGGCTGCCCCTTTGCGCGCCTCCGGCTCTAAAAACTTCACGTGGTTAGGTTTCACGTGTGGAGTCGCGATTGTCAAATTCGATTTAGATGTGTCAAAATTATTTTTAAATTTAGAGAATTTATTTTGCAGAAGATGCTTTAAGATTCTCATAGTCAAAAGTAAGGAATTTTAGTGATAGTTTAGTTAGTTTAGTTCGGTGTACAAGAGAATCGGCACCAATATTTACCATACCAACTTAATAAACAACAGATTCGTTATTGCATGAATTTGTGGTAACGAATTTTTTAAGCACGTTTCAATATGGTGTTTCGTATTTCTTGCAGATAGACCGAAAATGTTTAAGATTATTTTAGTAACATTCTTATTTTAGGATTAAAATTTGAGGTTTAGTTTCAATCTACTTTTCGTAAAGAAAATGAATACTTAAGGTATAAGCTCAATACCAACCAATATTTACTAAAATCAAATAAAATGTAAAATAAAATTAATGTAAACCAACTATTTAACCTTAAAATCACCTATTCTGTAAGTAGTTTTAACCATTTGAAGTAGTCTAATATTCTTATTTATTACTTAATTACTTTGACCATGATCAAAGCTTAATATTTATGGTGAAAAAAATCCATTTAAAATTTAAAACATTTCATAATTTAAATATGTCAAAATAATACAAATTGCTTCTAAGTTTTTTGACATCTATTTCACATCTTATTCAGCTGAAGTAATGATAAATAATTGTAGCAGTTTGTTAACTTATGTAAAATAAATATAACGAATAAATATATTTTTTAATTTTGTTATCACATATCTTCACTTTATTGTAATAACAATATTAATAAAAAAGCAGCAATATTTAAAAAATATTATTATCGAAAACAAAAATAATAATATTTGCATAAAACCGCGCTGTGCTTTACGAGATTAGAACTTAGGGCAGTTTGAACTTCATACCAACGCTTAACGCCTTCTGCTATCTGCACTTGTTAAGTTACATTTTAATTTTAGCAATGCCATAAACTGGTCTAGGTCACGCGCATAATGCGTGTGTGCTACCGTGTTTAACAAAAGCGACGGAAATATATTTTTGTTTCGTTTAGTGCAAAACTGCGTTCTCTGTGGTGTGTGTATCGTGTTGCTTACACATACAGATGTACGGGCTATATCGCGTGTTCACAGCAATACGACTCTTAACGTGCCTATGCACTTTTGAACGCTTACTGTACCTCTGCGACCAGAGGCGCATCGAGCGTAATGATTTAAGGCACTCTTACTATCTGAACATATCACAGCTTTAGTATCATCAATTGTTTTGATATATGATAGTGCTCCTAAGATCGCAATAAGCTCCAACGACATGATACACCATTTCCAATTACTTTAAAACATCCACTAGCGTTTTCTTGCGAGCGAAAATAAAATGAAGCTCCCCTACCTTTCTTGCTCATCGATCCATCTGTGTAAATTACTACCCAATCAGCATATTTCTCTATTAATTTTATCATTACAGCGTGTTTCAACAGATTTAATTCATAAGTATCTTTAGCCCGATTCATGCTCTCTAAACCAACCGAAATTATATTATTCGTATCAATGTAAGTGACCCATGTTGATAAGGTATACATCTCCAATGGAGAGGACGAGGCAACCTGAACATCCTCAATTTCCTTTATAACAGTCGCAAGTAATGGAATCTTTTTGCGTGTCCAATAATTTTTGGTAATAAACGTATTGAGTTCTTTCAATAATTTGATCGTTACATTGTTCGTTCAAGATAGGGATTTTAAACAATACTTGTAGGCTACGAATTTTCTTCTTATGTGCAATGGCGGAATACAAATAGCTCACTCTCCATGGTGTGAATCGGCGTAGACTTTATAAAATTCTCAGTGCTTGATTCTGTATTTTCTGAAATTTATATAAATTTGAATTCGCACCGTTGTCTTAAATAAAACAACTGTAGTCTACACGACTTCTGACTATCGCTATATACATATATTCTGCGTAAATGTTAGGGGTGTACACCCCAAGAAGTACCTGCCAGAACTTTGAGTATATTTAAGTATTTCTGTGACTTTCTGACTACCTCATTAATATGACGTCCCCATCTTAGCGATCTGTCTAACCATAGCCCCAAATATTTATAACTATCCACTAGCTCTAAGGCATAATTGTTTATTATTGTTATGGAGATGATTGAGAATCTTCTTCTATAGTAATAAGGCGTATAATTAATTATTTAGGGCTTTTACAAAAATTAGCGATGATCCTTATGCGTGATGTCGGTTGATTAATGAATGCGACGGCCGCGCTTCGCGTGGAGGAATTCGGTACCACACCTCGCACTCCTCTTCTCTGCCGTCCAATAGTAGTGGGCTCGCTCATGATGACGATCCGTAGACATGCCCCCCGCCTTGGAGTAATAGCCTCCAACGAAAAAAAAGTAGAAGCAGGTACATGTTGAGAGAAATAAGGGTTCTTCCTCCTTTAGTAGCGGACACAATCTGGGGTATGATCTTCGTATTACTCCGTTAGCTGTCTTAATGTCAGCTACACGTGCTAGTCCATCCTTGCCTGGTGAAGTGCTTATGACTCGTCCAAGACGCCATTTCAAGGGTGGCAGATTGTTGTCTTTAATGAGCACCAAAGTATTAGGTCATTTGGGTCTGAAGACATGGGATACATAGGTCTGGAGTTTAGGAGGGCTTCTATTTGTTTCAATAAAGTGGAAAATTCCTCGTAAGTGAGGTTTACGTTTCCTACACGACGGAGATGATGTGTAACGGATTTAACCCCTGCCTCCCACAAACCTCCAAAATGTGATGAGTAGGGAGGAATAAAGCTAAACTTTATATTTTCGCCTGCAGCAAAATTTATAATATCATTTTCATTAGTAGATAACAATTGAGAGAATTCCTTTAGTGCGCCTACAAACGTTTTTATTTCAAGAGTGGGCACAGCATTGTAAACACGTTCGCAGGTTAGAAGGAGAATACTTAAAACATGATTTGTATTTAGATAAACCTTTTATTATAGAAGTGGTAAGTGACACTGAAACCGAAAGCGATAGTGATAATGATGATAGTGGTACGGAAATAAGCGGAGTATGGCCTCACAACCAGGATGAAGTTGTGTATGCAGGTTCATCTAAAGATCACAATTACTGTAAACCTGGTTTCCAATAAATTATTGTAAAGCAATTTGTTTTTTTTTATTACACTACACTACCACTGGGTACAGTAAGCGTTCAAAAGTGCATAGGCACGTTAAGAGTCGTATTGCTGTGAACACGCGGTATAGCTCGTACATTTGTATGTGTAAGCAACACGATACACACACCACAGATAACGCAGTTTTGCACTACACGAAACAACAATATATTTCCGTCGCTTTAAACATGCTAGCACACACGCATTATGCGCGTGACCTTGACCAGTTTATGGCATTGCTAAAATTCGATAGTAACTTCACAAGTGCAGATAGCAGAAAGCGTTAAGCATTGGTGTGGAATTCAAACTGTCTCAGGTTCTAATCTCATAAAGCGCAGTGCGGTTTTATGCAAATATTATTATTTTTGTTTTCGATAATAATATTTTTTTAAATATTGCTGCTTTTTTATGTTGTTATTGCAATAAAGGGTTTAGAATAAAAAATGCGTGATATATGATAACAAAATTTAAAAATATATTTATTCGTTATATTTATTTTACATAAGTTAACAAACTGCTACAATTATTTATCATTACTTCAGCAGAATAAGATGTGAAATAGGGGGACGGGCTGCAGACATCGAGTCTATTTTTATTCTGCAGAAAAGAGCGATCAGAGCCATACATTATCTCCGCAAGCGCGATTCTTTAAGGAAACTGTTTAAGGATATTAACATCATGACGGTACCTTGTCAATATATCTATGAAAACATCATGTACGTAAGAAAGAATTTACATATTTTTAGCAAAAGAGGTGATAGACATAATTATAGTACAAGAAATAGGGACCTATTAGTTCAACCAGGTTTCAGACTGGCTAAAGTAGATTCATCTTTCATGGGATACTGTTTAAAATTTTACAATAAAATTCCTCCCCACATACTTCAACTGAATGAGACGAAATTCAAATCTTGTATAAAACGCACACTATGCAGGCAGGCATATTATACGTTGGGGGATTACATCGCTGATAAAATGCTTGGCTCAATGCTGGTCCTGCTCCACAACTAATTGATTAACATTTGCAAATACTGTTGGAGCTGCTGAAGATTGTAAGACTATCTTTGCATTGTATAAACTCAATCTCCATTGTATTATATAATTGCATAGCACAGGTGTGAGCACTATGTACTAAAGAGTTACCATTTACCGGGTAATATGTCTTGCATTGACTTGAATGTGCCCTGGCGGCTGTGAGTATGTCATGCTCACTCAAATGTTTCGCTGATGGTGGCGCGTGTGTTGGATCATTTAGCTCCCTTCAAAATGGTTGAGCTGAATGGTGCTAATCCATGCGTCATGTTCGTGAACGGGCGCCGTCAGTTGGGACTGGTCATCTCTTAGCTGCTTATTTTAATTTTATTTAAATTTTTTGAATTGTTCTTTGTTTTATCTTTTTATTACGGACGCTTCTAACGTGCACGTCTTTCTACATTGTTCTCACATGTATAATTTCAACATGAATGATGTAACCAATATTTTGTAACAATTTTTATTTAAAAGAGTGTCCGTGGAGTTTCTTGCCCGTTCTTCTCCATAGGTACCTACTACGCTTTGGAATGGGCAACTAGCTTCATACCTATTTCTGACTGACCGATTCCTTGACAATTCAAAAGTGCCTGTAAATGGTTTAATTGAAATAAATGCTTTGAGTTTGAGTTTGAATAGATGTCAAGAAACTTAGAAGCAGTTTGTATTATTTTGACATATTTAAATTATGAAATGTTTTAAATTTTAAATGGATTTTTTCCCCATAAATATTAAGCTTTGATCATAGTCGAATTAATTAAGTAATAAATAAGAATATTAGACTACTTAAAATGTAAAAAAAACTACTTACAGAATAGGTGATATAAGGTTAAAAAAATATGGGCAGTTTGTTTATATTTTATTTGTATTAATTATTTTACATTTTATTTGACTTTAGTAAATATTAGTTGGTATTGAGGTTATAGCTTAAGTATTCATTTTCTTTACTAAAAGAAGATTGAAACTAAACCTCAAATTTTAATCCTAAAATAATAATATGACTAAAATAATCTTAAACATTTTCGGTTTATCTGCAAGTAATACGACAAACACCATATTGAAACGTGCTTAATAATTCGTTACCACAAATTCATGCAATAACAAATCTGTTGTTTATTAAGTTGGTATGGTAAATATTTTAAGGTTAAAATATAGCAGTGTTCCACTTGAAGTCTTAATATTATCGTGCGAAACTTAAATGTTCAGGTTTATTATGCCTTTCCGTCAAAAACGGTTTTCTAGCTAGTCTTCAGTGATGCAAGGCTTCAGAGTGTACGGCGAACGGTTCATAATGACGTGTTTAATAATTCAGCAAAATATCTCGTTGGTATGAAACCATTTGTTTCATATTCATTCACCATTTGACGTCGCTGTACTTCGATAATAAGCCTATTCCTCATATCTCTTAACCCTCACAGTATTTCTTTAGAACAAAGAATAACATTGTATTTACTACCTAATACACCTATTTAATACCTAATTAATTATCATTCACTAATCGCATTATACGTCATAATGAATTTAAAACTTTAAAGACATCTTCTATCTCAACAATACCTCTGTTCTATCAACAATACCTTTGATTAAGATTTATGTTTAGTAAAATATGAAATATTTAAATGATAACACTCGCACTTAGTCCGGCTTCATTGGATTTTTTTTTTAAATTTAATTACATTCACTTTTACTGCATTCACTTTTTATTTGACTGTTTTGAAAATAATAACCACAACACCGCTAATAGCTTAATACTCGTCACCGACAATAATCACGAACCAACAAAGTTCTAAGTGAATACTCGTAACGAATTGCATCTGCCTACCCCACAGAAATCGAAATAATTTACTTAGTTTTCTGTGGTCTACCTGCAAAACTTTAATATTTATGTGAACAAGACGAATGAAACAAAAAACAAATACTTACCTAATTATTGAACTAGTCATTACTAAGAGTTGCAGACAAAGTGAGTGTGTGTGTGTGTAATGTGCATGTCTACAGTATTGTAACAACTTATAGAAGAAGGTCGTAAGTCAAACCGAAGTGTCAGTCTATTGCTTTGTGAGATTGCCCATGGACTTTTGGTTGATACTGTACCTACTTAACTTCGCATTAAATGAAAGTTCCATCCCCCCCGTGGAACATATTATCTGCTGAATTTCCACTTCATTGGATTACTTTTTAGATAAAGCCATTGTTTATTGCTGAGAGACTAAACTGTTAGCGTACCTACGTAACTGTAAATTATCAAATTCTTTTTGTTTATTTTATTATTTTTATATCGGTATCATTGTTTTTATTTGTAAAAACTGTAATTCTTATTAAACGATTATGTCTAATGTGAAATTTCCTTCTTGAAAATTTACTAAATTTTGGGCACATATTAATTAGCAACACTGAATCGACGGTGCAGTCTTCTTTCAGTTCACCGATAAGTTGGTAGGACTCGAATGTGTGTGAGGTAGCTACCACAACTAAAAAACGAGAAATAAAAACTTTTTACAAAAAAAAAAAACAACCGACTTCCAAAAAAAATAACTTTTTTGTTGTGCAACTGGTCAACTGGCATTGTATTCTAGCCCAAAGACAATGACAGTGCGCAAACCTCAGATCTAAAGGCAGGTTATTAGCGTCATCACTAAATGACCTGCGGCCTGCTACCTACAATATAAGTGGTGTAGCAACTTATCGACCTACGATCTGCAACCTTTGTCAATTTTAGTTTGTTGGTGTTTGCACCTTTCCCCGCAAGATGCCGTCAAGAGTGTGCTGGTTGTAAACAAACATTAAAAGATGTGTTCGTATGATTTAGAGTGCGCTAATGTTCATCAAAATCAATTCATACATATGACTGCCGAACAAAAATCAAGCTGGGTATGTCACGAATGTCGCTGTAAAAGACCAAAAGCAAATTCTGCCACACCAGCAAGCCCAATGTTATCCCAGCGCTCAGATGCAGATGCCGATGACGCAGATAATGTAACAGTAAGGCGTAGTAGTAATAAAACTACGTTATTACCTGCTACTTAGCCAAACACTCATTGCCCAAATGCACGCGGCTCAGCGCTAAATGAATGCACTCTTGAAACTGTTCTTTTGGAGCTACGTGCGTTCTGCAAAGAAACATGGCTGACGATATCAAAGAAATAAAGTGTTCTATAAACAATCTGAATAGCAAATATAATATCCTTCGGACGGACGTTGACAAACTGTTGGTGACCTTGGATGTCGCTTCTAGCGCGCAAGCTACACTGCCACTGCAGTGTGATGAAAATACAAAGCGTATAGCTGACCTGGAGATGAAAAACTTTGACTGTGAAATTATAATCCAAAGACAACGCATTGATGTCATTGAAAAACAGATAATTGGAAATGAAAAATCTTCACACACACAACAAAATTTGTTGCATAATAATGGGCAGAACTTATCCTTCGATGTACCAGACCGCTTAGCTTCGTCTCTGCAAATGCCGAACCCTCTCTCATCACCATCATCTGCCTACAGTACAGTGGCGCGACCACAGAAAAGTAGCGAGCCTCCCCCCACAAACACGTACAGCACAGGAATATTTACGATGGGGAAAACTCAAGCACGCCCTCGTCGATCTGTCATACGCGCGACTGGTGCTGCCGATATTGATTTAAAAACCCTGGAGCCTGTTAAGTACATTCATGCTTGGAATTTCCATCCAGACGTATCTGTGGAGAGTATTCGTTCTTACCTACACAAAAAATACCTAAACATTGTGACCTTCTCCTTAAAAACGCCTGATCCCGAGCACTGCAGACATAACTGTTTCATAATGGGAGTCCCCTTGCAGCTGTTTGACTTCTATATGTAATGCCATTTCGGAGCGCTACTCGGTCACTTCTGGCACAGGGCAGGGCACTAACCTCGGGCCCCTTCTTTTTCTAATAGTAGTTTAACGATCTTCCCACATATGTAAAACACTCCACAGCCTTAATGTATGCTGATGATGTCAAAGTTGCTCTTCCAGTGGCTGACTCTAGTGATACGGCCACACTTCAACTCGACATTGACAACATTCACACTTGGAGCACGATAAACAACCTCAACCTAAACATTAGTAAATGAGTGGTCATGACCTACTCGAAAACCACACAACCCATACACAGCATATACACTATGAACAATGAGCCCCTGAATCGTGTTTTAACCGTACGCGATCTGGGTGCTCAGTTTGATCCACACATTACATTTTACCAGTACATACTACAGATTACATACTAAAATAAATTTAAAAGTTCTCAGAACATATCTGCCCCAATTAATAATTCGATTCCTGTCGGCGAATAAAAGTTGGGATCTGCTAACTGTACATGCTCTGGGATATTTATGTGTGATTTTGTATCTAAAGGTGGCAACTGTGAAAGCTATTATAGCATTATATAATGTACTGGTGAGGAGCCAGTTAGAATGTAATGCAGTCATCTGGGCTCCGGATGAAGTTAAATATAGTCTCATGTTGGAGAGGGTACAAAATAATTTTATAAGGTATTTATATAAGCGGTAGTGCGGGGTCTATCCATTTTATCCGTTAATGTATCCAACCTTATTTATTTTAGGTATGGTAGGATACAATGAGCTAAGGGTGAGGAGGAGGGATCTTGCATTCACCTCGTATATATCTAAGTTACTGAGAGGGAAGGTGCATAATGCAGTTATTTTAGGGCAGGTGAGTCTGTGCGTTCCGGACAAGTACGTGTGGCGACGACGGCAGCCGCCACTGCTAGTGGAGCCGCGTTTTTTTTTATTTTTTTTCTGTTGGACATCTCATAGCTGACCTCTGAAGCCATGACTATTTAATCGGTCAATCCTGTGGATGCCTTAAGCTGCTACACTTAAAACCTCCAGCCAGGGGTTATTAAACTAAGCTAATTAAAACTAGGTAAACGCTCGTTAATGGCACCCCCTGTGGGGTACGAACCTCGGCTTATGGCGTTTACCGGAGGGAGGACATCAAAGATGGGACGGGCTGGATCAAAGTTTTGATCATGGTTATTAATCGGGGAATTTAAAGCTACGTGCACAGCTGCAACAACTGCTGGCACCTCGTTTTCGAGCAAGGGTCGGGGGGAGTATCATTTACTCGGGGACGCGGCAGTCGCGATCGCAAAGGACCTCGGCGGCGGGGTCGGAATGACGGGAGGCGTCTGTGTTTGTACACTGTGCTTGTTTCCCTATTGTTCTCCTGGAGGAGGGTTATGGGGTCATCAGGGTCGGTGAGAATGTGCCTTGGACGGCGGGTATGTCTAATCCTACTTGGGACATAAATGGCGGCCTCGACAACCAGAGGGTTGCGATGTTTAGCCGTGGACTCAAAATAACGATTTGCAAGGCGTTTTAGGAATTGGTGGACAGTGGGAATCTTTAGGTCGAGATGGAGACTCTCGTTCCTGACGTACCAGGGGGAACCGGTGGCCCTACGGAGGAATCGATTTTGGAGGGTTTGCATCCTATGGAACAACGGCCATGGAACAAGCTCGTCAAGAAATTCAGAGCTTTTTCGTCTATAGTAACATTAATATTGTTCATCAAAATATTGCTGGCCTTTTAAATAAGTCGGACTTGCTAACTATTCATCTCCAAGAGTTATCCAAGAAACACAAAGACATTGACGTAGTCTGTATCACGGAACACTTTGTGATGCGGGGTCATGAAAAACTTCTGAACATACCAAACTACAAGTTGGCCGCCTGTTATGCGAGAAGAGCAAAGAAACGTGGAGGTGCGTGCATTATGATTAAAAACGATCTTGAACACAAAGAACCATTGAACATTTCACGCTATTCAATAACAAATGCTATCGAATGTTGTGGTATAGAATTGGTTAATCAGCAGTTAATTATTCTATGTATTTATAGGCCACCAAATTCAAACAATCTCAATTTATTTTATGAAAATTTAGACATTATTTTAAAGATATTATGTTGTAAGTCCAATAAGAAAATAATTGTATGCGGGGACTTCAACATAGATACGTTAAAAAGAAACAATATGACTCTTGACTTCGAATACTTTCTGATAAGCTACAATCTCAGACTAGAATTGTGCCAACCAACCCGGTTATGTAGTAATAGTTGTTTGGATAACTTTGCGTGTAACTCTCGGTTAAAATGTAAATGTGAAGTGATTGACTTAGCGCTGTCCGATCACACTGCACAGATATTGGAAGTTAAGGTAAATAGAACTTGTAGAATAGGATCTTGGCGCATTAAGAGACGAGATATATCAGTCGATAACTTAGTGAGGTTCAAAAACTATCTTCAATGTCTGTCCTTTTCCGACATATACTATACCGAAGATGCCAACGATGCGTATGACCACTTTCTTGAAAACTTTCGTTTATTATACGACCTATGCTTCCCCTACAAACTAGTAACTATAAAGGCAAATAAAACTGTTAAATGGTATACGTTTATGCAGTAGAAAACAGCGACATTTATTATGGAAATATCGGTATAGGCCATCGAATGAAAATAAGAATATGTTTAAAGGTTACTCACAAAGATTTCGGAAAATTATCAAGTTGACCCAAAAAGCACAAAACAATTACTACATTAACACTTCTAGTAACAAATCTAAGGCATCTTGGCAGATTATTAATAATAAAACTCGTTCTGCCGAACCTATATCTCAGATCAGTATGCACGACAACATTGTAATGACCCAAAAGAAATTGCTAATGCTTTCAATAACTACTTCATTGATCAAATAAAAAATAACGCTAAAATCTTACCTGAAACTAGTAACTTAGTTAGCAATCCTCACTCAATGTTTATGCCTCCAGTATTGCCCCAAGATGTGATGAGAGCAATAAATTCTTTAAAAAATAAAAATAGTGTTGGGTATGATGGTATAATGGTAAATGTAAGTTGAGAAATCATCATCATCATCAGCCTATAAATGCTCCCACTGCTGGGACACAGGCCTCTCTGTGAGAGGGAGTGGGCCGTTATCCACCACGCGGGCCCAGTGCAGGTTGATAGATGTCACATGTCTTCGAATTTTCGGTTCTAGGGCATGCCGGTTGATAAATAAATAAATAAAAACGTACTGAGTAAGTACCTATAAGCTCGCGTTAGATTGCGCGCAATAAAAAAAAAATCCTTTTTTATACCTAAAAATAAAATGTACAGTATACGTAGTTGACGGCTTTGTGATGTGTCTTTTTATACCCTGTTGAGAGTACTTGAGAGTAGTTGAGAGCATGCCACGACGTGACTTTGCAACGGATGGAAATAGGTGTCGCATCGCTTTAGAGGCTTTAGACCGTGAACGGGGCCTTAAGGTTTAATAAAGAACCTTTGATAAGTTTCGGACGGGTTCGAGATGGCGTTCGTTTTGATACAAATAGTGAGAAGGCTGTGAACTTACGCGTCGGCACGGCGATGTCGAGCCCCACGCGCGGCTTCCAGAAGAACGTGCCCGGCACCGCCGCCTACAACCACACCACACAGTCAGTACCTAAGTACTGCACACGAGTCATGGGCTCGCAGTAGGTACTTAAGCCGAATTCATATTACTGTGTTGTGTCGTATCGTGAATTCGTGACGTCTTCTATCAAAACTCGTTGTGATTTGTGTATCCAACTTCACGACTACAACACAACACGACACAGTAATGTGGCTTTAGTTAGGTAAATGGTAACGTTACCTGCGCCAGCGGCGTTACGGCGATCAGTACGCACACGAGCTGTGTGGTGGTGCGCATGGTGTGTCGTACCGACTTTATCGCGGCGTGTGCTCGAGATCAGATTCAGCTCGAGATCAGAGTGCGCTCGCCTGCACCATGTCCGCCAGAGATGACGCACGCGGCGTGTTTGTTGTGTGAACTCGCGGGAATGCATCAATTGCCGGAAACACCGCGACTCACTAATATCAACAAAGTCTCCTCTGCGTGATAGATAAGTATAGTCAGTAGGTAGGTACACGCAAGTTTCTAAAACCTTCACCGCCAATGCAATGAGTAGAAGACATCGTGACCTACTTAACATTAACTTCGGAGCTGTGTCGGAGTTCCTCGAGGAAGTGTTTTAGCAACAACCTTGTTCACCATCTACATCCGTCGAAACGAGTCGGCGGCCGATCTAGCGACACGCGGAGTAGCGACAATCGTGGACAGGATCCGGCAATTGGGACTCGAGGTGGCCCTGCATAAGTACGAGGCCATAGGTTTTTATGGTCCAATGCACCACCGTCGGGTTCCCAAATAACGGTAGGAGGAGTTCACATCGACGTCGAGTCGACGATGAAGTATTTGGGACTCGTCCTCGACAGCCGGCGGAACTTCGTGGAGCATTTCCAACGTTTGGCTCCCAAACTGGAGCGAGCCGGGGCTGCCTTGAAGTGGCTCCTGCTCAATCTAGGGGGTCCAAACGCCTCCTGCCGGAGTCTCTACGCGGGGGTCATACGGTCCATGGCCCTTTACGGGGCACCGGTGTGGGCGTGCTCATTGAGGCGGCGGCCAGCCCGCCGGTTGAACGCGTTCCAGAGGGTCATGGCCATCCGGCTGGCCCAGGGATACCGCACGGTCTCCTGTGAGGTGGCGAACCTCCTTGCCAGATTATCGCCATGGGATCTGGAGGTAAAAGTCCTCGCTTAAAGGTGAAACGCCGGGGCTTAACTCCGCTGCCGTGAGAAATCACGGTACAGCGGACAGAGCTTCGGCGAGATCTCATGGCGTCACGGAGAGTGCGATTGTCGCAACCCAGTACTGGGCATGCCACAATTGCGGTGACGAGTCCCCTCTTTGAGGAGTGGCTAGAGAGGCGCCACGACGTCCTCACCTTCCGCCTGATGCAGGTCCTCACCGGACACGATTGTTTCGGGAGATTCCTGTTCCGAATAAGGCGGGAGGAAACGCCCGGGTGTCACCATTGTGTGGATCGCCCGGAGGACATGGTCGAGCAGGTCTGTCCGGCTTGGGCGGAGCATCGCCGTGTCCTCGTGGAGGTGGTCGGCGGCGGTGATCTCTCACGTCCGTCCCTGGTCCAGGCTATGGTACGGAGCGAGAGGGCATGGGAGGCCGTCACCTCCTTCTGCGAAGCAGGAATGCTCGCGACAGATGAGACGAAACGCGTGAGGGAGAGGCAAATTTCCGCCGCAAGAGACGCTCTGGGCGTCGGGAATAGCAGGCCGATTTCCGGCCACCATAGACGCGGGCTTGCGGACGGTGAGCAATGGGTAGCTCGCCGTCCGATAAGGACCAGGCCCGGGTTGACGGTGCGTTGTGTTCCACACGCTTGTGAGATTACTCATTATGTACTCATTATGCATTTGTACCAACGCAAACTTTAAATATAAATTACAATGGACAAAACATAGACCAAGTGCAAGTTGCAAAATTTTTAGGTATAATGATAGATAGCCAACTTACCTGGAAGCCACACGCAGAAGAAGTATGCAAAAAATTAAGTACAGCAGCGTATATGATTTTTAATCTATCCAGGAAAGTGAATATGCCCACCAGATTAGTTGCTTACCATGGTTTAGTGGCACCAATACTCAGATTCGAGATAATATTCTGGGGAAATTGTAGTCTGAGAGAACAGATATTTAAGGCTCAAAAACGATGCATAAGGGCAATGTGTAACATGAAAATAACAGATAGTTGCGCACCTGTATTCAAGTACATAAATTTGCTAACATACCCATCACTTTACATTTTCGAAATAGCTGCTTTTGTAAAATCAAATATGCATCTTTTTAATAAATTGTCTGACAATAGAACACGTCCAGTTAGAAGGCAGTATACAAACTGTTTAGGCGCGCCTGCTAAATATCTGCTAGCAGCGTGGGCTAACTATGTGCATTGCCTGCAGCTTTCGGAAAGGCGCAAAGTTCGTAGCGGTATATGTGAAAACATTATAAAATGACACTTCGGTACTTGCCAACCGCACGAGCGGTCGAAATATTTTTCTGTCCTATGTATTAAAAACGAAATTAAAGTAATCTCCAAAATTCATTCTATCATTGAAGAACCAAAAATTCATCCTTTATGTCGTAATAAACATAAAAATTGGCGACCGTGACAGGACAAAAAACCAAATTAACAAAAATCGGTTCGTTGAGTTGAGGCGTGGCGTGATCATCGAGACCACAAAAGGCCGAGTTCCCGTCGTGAAGCTGAAGCCAACGAACATCCTGAAACCTAAGCATCGATGCAGCTAAAGTATCGACACAGGTGTACGGAAGAAAAATCAACTGCAGAACGTTTATGTGAACCGGATCATCACAAGTTAAGTGCCCTTCCTTCCTCACTCTTACCTACCTACCTATTTTCTAAATAGGTAGGTAGTTGTTGTAAGCCCGCAACACCGTTCCTCTCTTCGTCTTCAGCTCCACTACCCGTGTGGTCCCGTCGCAGCCAGGGAAGACCTTGTTGACACGCCCAAGTGGCCACACCAAGGGCGGTTGGCCTTTCAGTGGGAGCATTAGTTCTCATCAAAGAGATGAGAACTAATGCTCCCACTGAAAGTTGGCCTGTTGACGCCGTCCATTTAGTCTTTTGCTGGAGCAGAGAAACATATTCTGATTGAAAACGGTTCTAAAAATGTTGCTTGATGTGCTTCTACTCTTTGGTAGCGCTGCAGTCGCCCGATGTTGAGATCAGTAACATGTGGATGCGGAACAGATATTAGTGGTCGCCCAATTATGAAATGTCCAGGAGTAAGAACGGAAAAATCTAGAGGATCAGTGGAAAGAGGGGTAAGAGGACGGGAATTTAAGGCGGCCTCTATTTGAGTCAAACACGTGGCCATCTCCTCGTATGTGAAGTGCGTTAAGCCTAAAAGTCTCTTTAGGTGATGTTTAGTGGATTTGACGGCGGCTTCAGCAATGCCGTTAAAGTGGGGGGAGTATGGAGGCGCAAAAGAAAATTTGATGCCTTGTTGAGCAACTTCAGACACGAGATTCGAGTCTTGTAAAAACTTACGTAGCTCATTACAAGTACCTATGAAGTTTGTCCCATTATCGGACAAGATGCTTTCGGGTTTGCCACGACGAGCCACGAAACGATTCAAAGCAGCCATGTAGGCTTCTTTCGTGAGGTCTGTAACAAGCTCGATGTGAATAGCCTTCACAGCAAGGCATACAAAAATACACAGGTACGCCTTTATAAGCCTACACCCTCGCCCTTTGCGATCAGCAATCAGCACTGGCCCAGCATAATCCACACTACAATTTAAAAATGGGTGTTCTAGATGTGTCCTTGAAGAGGGTAACTGACCCATTGTAGGTTGCATAGTTTGACACTTATATTTGATGCATTTTTTTACAATATTTTTAGAAAGATTCCTACCACCAAGAGGCCAATACATTTGGCGTATATTTGCCAAGAGCAGCTGAGGGCCAGCATGTAAGCAGTCCAGATGATATTTATGAAATATTATTTTAGTTATATGGTGCTTGCTACATAATAATACGGGGTGCTTGCTACATAATAATACGGGGTGCTTGACATTATAATCATAAGGCGAGTTGTCAAGTCTCCCTCCTACGCGTATGAGACCATTCGAATCTGTAAAAGGACTCAAAGAAATAAGCCTGTTTTTTTTTTGTAAAGACTTTCCTGATTGCAATAAATTGTGCTCACTAAGAAACATGTCCATTTGAGCGTGACGTAAAATTAAATTTTGTAGAATTTGTAAGTTCTTCACAGGAAAGGGAACCAAGGAATTTATCATTTTTATGTTTTAAATTGTAAATAAATCTTAGTATATAAGCGACAACTCTCTGTAAGTGATTATAGTTGGATTATTTGTGAATAAGTGATTTAATGAATAAATGATTATTTCCTTTATTTAATTTTTTACATATAAATTATATTTTTATATATTTGAATAAAATTATATAAAAACATTTAAAAATATAAAAAATAGTATCCCCACCGGTATCGGGAACAGGGTCCAAGCTACCGGCGGTCAGGGCTCCAGAGAAAGGAACCTCCTAACAATGCGAGCCGTGTCCAGGAGTACCGCTTTCTGAATCAAGCCCTTAATCCAGCTGCCCAACGAGAGCCTCCTTAGGTGTTGGTCGAGGCTCTTGGCAATTAAGCCATTGGCTGATATGACTATCGGTACAATGATTGCTGAGTCCACATCCCACATGTCGACAACCTCGCGAGCCAAGTCAAGATACTTGATTTGTTTATCTTTCTCGGCTTTCACGAGGTTCCCGTCATGTGGGACCGTTATGTCAACAATCATTGTGCGCCGCTCTCCTCGATCCACCACCACTATATCAGGCTTATTGGCAACAATAGTCCTGTCAGTGATGATGGATCGATCCCAGTACAATGTGATATTTCCATTTTCGAGAACTGGGTCGGGCACATACCTGTAGTACGGCACTTCCGATTCCACAAGGCTGTATTTCAGAGCAAGTTGCTGATGGATAATCCTGGCTACAAGGTTGTGTCTATGCAAGTACTCTTCGTTAGCTAGACGAGAACACCCGGAGATAATATGTCGGATTGATTCTCCCGAACGGTGGCATGCCCGACAGATGTCAACCGTGCCGTCCTTTACAATGAATCTCCGGTAATTGTTCGTCATCATAACTTCGTCCATAATTGCACAGACAAAACCTTCGGTTTCCCCAAAGAGGTCACCAAAACGCAGCCAGGCTACGGACGCTAGTAAATCTACATCGGGCCCATGTAGGGCCCGGAAGTAGCGCCCATGAAGCTCCTTACTCTGCCATATCTCCCTGCATTCGTTAGTGTCAAGCACTACAGGCTTGCGCCAGTTCTCTTTAGCCAAGGAGAGCGGGGTAAGGCCCTTGTCCACCGCAACCACATCTCGATGCATCCCCACGTCGGTTTCTAGGAAATTTTCCCTGAGACTGCATATCTCGCGATTGTGGAGTGTCTTAGCGTTTAAAAAGCCTCGACCTCCACATTTTCGCGGGATATATAGTCTCATTACCGATGATCGTGGGTGATGCATTCGATATGCAGTCAGTATTGTACGGACCCTCCTATCCAAGGCATCTAGTTCGGTCTGAGTCCATTTGAGTATGCCGAAAGAGTACATCAAAACTGGCATGACCCAACCGTTGAAAGCGCGCACCTTGTTTCCACCTGATAGAAGACTATTAAATACTTTCTTCAGGCGGCCAAAGAAGCGCTCCTTCAACGATTGCTTCATGTCAGTAACATTGATGCCCAACGCTTCCGACATACCCAAATACTTATAGGTTTCAGATGCGGAGAGGGCTCTAAGGTTTATGGAATCCGAGAGTTGGGGTCCCACGGATTCCACAATCTCCCCTCGCTTTACATGCATGACCGCACATTTGTCCACACCAAATTCCATCCTGATGGCGCTACTGAAAGTTTCAGTTACTTTCAGTAGCTCCATCAGTTGCAAATTGTTGGGGGCAAAGAGTTTTAGGTCATCCATGTAGAGGAGGTGAGATATAACCTGACCACCTCTCCTCAACCGATTGCCAAGACCTGAATCCTCCAGCAGTGTGCTTAGAGGATTCAGGGCTAAGCAGAACCAGAGCGGACTCAAACTGTCGCCCTGAAATATACCTCGCTCAATCCTTATCGGCTCGCTATTCCTCCGGATATTTCGACATCCTGGATAGTGAAGGACCGTCCTCCATTGCCCCATACACGACATCAGGAAGGTGCGCAGAGTTGTATCTACTTTATACAACTCCAGCACCCTCATGAGCCATGTATGTGGCACCGAGTCGTAGGCCTTCTTATAATCTATCCAGCATGTCGACAGAACCTTTCGGGAACGGCGAACCTGTTGGCCATATCAATGAGGAGTAGCTCCTTAGTACCGCGGGACCCGTTCCTACATCCATTTTGAGAGGCAGACATGATGGAGTTAGTAAATAAATGATTATTATTATGATGCGACAAATGATTTGATGGTATATGTTATAATATCGAGAGTACACTCATTTAAGTATCTTGGGCATGTTTTGTCCACTAGCCTTAAAGACGATGACGATATTGAGCGAGAGCGGAGGGCGCTGTCGGTCAGAGCGAATATGATTGCTCGCAGGTTTAAGCGTGCTTCTACGGAGGTTAAAAAAACACTTTTTAGAGCCTTCTGTTCCTCGTTTTACACCTGTGGCCTGTGGGTACATTTTACTCAGAGATCGTACAGCGCCCTTCGCGTGCAGTATAATAATGCGTTCAGGGTGTTGATGGGGCTGCCTCGCTTCTGTAGCGCATCAGGGATGTTTGCGGAATTGCGTGTTGATTGCTTTTATGCATTAATGCGTAAAAGATGTGCGTCCTTGGTGCGCAGGGTGCGAGGCAGTTCTAACAGCATCCTGAGAGTTATTGCTGACAGGCTGGACTGCTGTGTTGTAAGTCGTTGCTCCAGTATCTCAGCTGGAATACTGAAGCAGTGACTAATTTGTTGAGTGTGTGTGTTTGTGTGTGTGTGTGTGGGAGGGTGTGAGGGTGTGTTTGTGTGTTTTTGTAGATAATTTTTGTTGTAATTGTATCACTAACATAGTTGTAAGTTTATTTTATTGTTACTAACATTGTATGAGTCTCATTGTTACTCGAAATAAAGAATTTAATAATAATTAACTGGTACTTGCTCGTCCCAGTCACACTTAGCCATCCATAGACTTTGAATGATAATTTTAGCCTCGATAATGCAAGGATCTACCAGACCTAATGGGTCAAATATTTGACTAATCACAGATAAAATGTGGCGCTTTGTGATTGGTTTGCTGGTATCAACTGATATTGAAAACTCGAGAGAATCAGATTTACATAGCCAATATAGGCCTAACGTTTTAGATGACACGTTTCTATCCTCAGACAAGTTCAACCTACCAGAATGCCCTGAAACACCGGCTATTTCGGTTAAAATATCTAAACTATTAGATTGCCACTTTCTCAAATGAAAGTTAGCTGACGCTAAAATGAATGCAACTTCTTTACCCATCTGGACCACCCCGGAAACCGAGTCGCCACCACTAAGATAATCGTCGACGTAAAAATCTCGTTCAATGGATGATTTTACAATGTTATTAGAGGTGGTTGTTGCTAGGCTGACTAAGCTCTTAGTAGCTAAATAAGGGGCGGAAGCTGTGCCATAAGTAACAGTATAAGACTGTACGTTTGAAGTGGTAGCTTGGGGTCAGCACGAAATATTATTTGTTGTAAGCTACGTTGTGATGGTGTTACATGAATGGCCCTATACATCTTCTCTATGTCACCAGAAATTACAAACTTGTGCTGACGGAAACGCAGCAATATAGAAAAGAGGTCATCTTGGACAGTGGGCCCCACCATTTGGATGTCATTAAACGACACTCCAGAAGTAGTCGCTGCTGATGCATCGAAGACTACCCTGAGCTTAGTTGTGGTACTGGATTCTCGGATGACTCCATGATGTGGCAAAAAATATTCAATTTTATTACTTGAATGAGGTTTCCTTGTTGAGTTATTCACAGTCATATGCCCTAAGCTCACGTACTCCTCGATGAATGCAACATATCTTTCCTTAAATGCAGGATCACGTTGGAAACGACGTTATCCCAAAGATAAAAATCGACGTTTAGCCATTTCATAAGACTCGCCTAATTCACTGGGATCATTTTTAAGAGGCATTATAACTATGAAATGCCCATTTTGATCACGCACAGTGTTAACACGAAAATTTTCTTCACAAGCTCGTTCTTCCTGCGACAAGGAATGCTCAGAAGAAACGGAATCGAGTTCCCAAAATTTATTTAGGCTGTTAATTAAGTCGTTCATGGAGAAATTACAAAAATGAGAATATGTATTTTCGGATGGATGTTTTAGAAGAGCCACAGAGCCTGATACTATCCATCCGAGCTTTGTCTCTTGTAACTTGGGCTGATTTTTGCCTAAGTTAATAGATGTATTCCCTAGAATATTCCAAAATATTTCTGCACCAACTAGTATGTCAATCTCTGATGGAACGTTGAATGACGGATCGGCCAGATTTAAATCTAATGGTATGGGAATGCTACATATGTCGACTAAAGTAGACGGCAATAATTTGGTAATTGTAGGTAATATGAAACAATTTATGTCTGTCTTATAGCTGCCGCTGCACGATTCAATGGTTAGTTTGCAAGACTGTGTACTTAATGTAGTATGACTGTTTATACCTGTCACCGTGGAGCTCGTGCTACGTCGAGGAAGTCCTAGCTTATCACTTAGTTTCTGCGTAATAAAATTAGCTGTGCTACCATTATCGAGCAGGATCCTGGCGTCGACCTTGATGCCTCGGTGGTTCACCACTCTCACCAACGCTGTGGACAGTAATACATGAGAGGTAGTTTGTTGCGACCGAGTGTCACTCGACATGGAGATATTTTCTGAGGTGCCATTATGTGGAGCGGCATCTCCAGAAACATCAGCGGGCAATGCTACACTACTGGGCATAGGATCTTGGAAATGAGTAGACTGTTCCACGTGTAAAAGGGTATTATGTCTACCTTTACAATATTTACAAGGAGCTAATCTACATCGTTTCGTTAGATGACCACTACGTAAACAGTTGAAACAAACTTTAAATTCTGTAACCTTTAATATTCGTTGTTCTACGTTTAATTTTCGGAACTCTTCACAAGTGTATAATAGATGAGTTTGATTACATAAGGGACATTTTGTTTTATAATTTTGATTTGAATGATCGCTTTGATTAGTTGCTATTATTAATGATTTATGTTTATTTTCTACTTCATTGTTATAAGTGTTAGTATTATTTTCTATATTACGTGTGATTTTGTTATGTTCTAATGTCTCCAACAAATCAGCTTTTTTACTAATAAAAGAACAAAATTGAGAAACTGTTGGTTTTGTTGGTATGGTATTACGATGAGCTTCCCATTCCCTGCTGGTGATAGGATCTAATTTAATTGCCATCATATAAATAATCAACGTATCCCAACTGTCCGTGGGCTCGTTCATTGTATGAAGGGCTCTGATATTTTTATTAATTAAATCAATTAAACGACGCAAAGAAATGGATGATTCTTGTGTAATATAGTCTACATTGAACAAAGCCTTAACATGGGTATCTACTAGAAGCCTACTATTATCAAAGCGGTCGCATAGTAACTTCCACGCCATTTGATAATTATCACCTTTAAAATCAATATTTTTATTATTTCTAAAGCATCGCCTTTGAGCGACGCACGGAGGTAGTGGAACTTACTTATGGCATCTATGCAACTACTACTATGAATTAGTGACAAATATGTATCTCTATACTCAAGCCAGTACCTACTGATAACCACCATCAAAATTAGGCAAATCAATTTTAGGTAAGCGTATAAAGTTACGTTGCTGGAACGATTCACCTGAGTGTTTGTTCACCGAGCCCGTTACAGACCCACCATCACTGCTCTAGTTACTGGCGCATGGCGAGCAGGCCATGCGCCTGCGCTGCGAGTGCGTGGTGCCCGTTACAGACCCACCATCACCGCTCTCGTTACTGGCGCATGGCGAGCAGGCCATGCGCCTGCGCTGCGAGTGCGTGGTAACGGTCTTCGAACTTTGCTCTCTCTGCATACGCCTCGTCAGGATCATCCGAAAGCACCTCGATGTCTACCTGTAAATTGTCGAAATCGTCGTATGTACCCTCAAATTTTTTTAAACGGCTCTCCAACTCTAATCGCTGAATGTCGGAAATAACTTTGTAACTATGAAGCACATTCATGTAATTTGTGAAATATGTAAGCTTTGCTTTAATGGCACTTCGCTTTCTCAACAGTAAGTCTAAAGAGGCCATAGCGTAAACCAGTAAGAAAGGTAATAATTGGTAATATTAATAGTAATTGATAATGCGTAGCAAAGTTTCGTAAAGAAGTTTGCAGTTAATTATGAACAAAACACATAAAAAATGTGAATGAATAGCCGCGTGACCTTGATGAATGTCACGGGAGCCGGCGATCTACACCGGTCAATGACCGCTCACCTGTTGCAAGTATTTAACGCACACAGCTGATCATGCACCCAGTTAACGGTAAATAGCCTGGGGATTTAGCAGTGCACAAGCGTAAGCAGAGCAAAGAGTGAAAGAGATGACTATAATGATAACACGTATTGACTCAAATATGAACGTGAAAACGGAAAATAATTTGAATTTAACGGAATAAAACACTAAAATGTTGTTTGAAAAGAATATAGAAGGAAAAAATTGGAACGAACTCACCCAATACAGAACCTTTATCCACAAGAAACCTGTCCAAAAATTCTTCCAAGCGATGACTCGGCGTAAATCGAACAATGCAGTCGATGTAGTAAGCGCTCAGTTTTTCTTTATAATAAAATTAATAGTAAATTAACATATACCCAAAAAAATACTACGAATGTAAAAAAGCTTTAACAGATTGGATAAAATTACTAAATTATGACGACACGGAGGCACTCTTGGAACACATTAAGTAAAATGTGCTAATTAGGTAGTAATAATCACACAACTTATCCACACCTAAATCTATAAACACCAAATGCACAACACACACATACACTCACTCACGCGCACGCACCCTCACACAAACGCACACACACAAATAAGATAAGTAATACCTAGCTGTAAATACCTAGTTCATATTTTGTATTGCTTATCTATGGAAGAGCGGGGCTCCCCAACACAGGCATTACTTGCTTACAGGGGAGCTCCAAACACAAATATTCTAGATGTAAACTTGTTGAAGCAATAAACCATTTTGTATTTTTTTGTATTTTTTTTTTTGTACCAAGACTTGGTGATATAAAGTATGGTCCAGTTCTTGTGTTCGATTGACTTCGGTAGAAATATCGTTGCTCCGGTGACGCAGCGAATTGCAGGAGTCCAATGTTCACCAACGTCGACTCGTAATGCCAGTAGCCGGGCGACTGTAAGGAGGCTCGAAGGACCATTTGTTAGGGACCTAAACTAAGGACTTTATTAAAAGTAGTGGACTGTATGATAAATGGTCTAAAAATCTAGAATAGGTACAATATATGTCGATGTTGGCAAACGTATGGAGTGCGCGCGCGTGCCGTCGTCCGTGATCGGTAGCGAAGTGGTTCGATGGCCAGCGTCCCGCACGCCGCACCTCTCGCCGTCGCCCGCCGCCTTCCGCTGTCCCCGACAGCAGCCGAAGATCGACGAGTGGTCGGAGACGCCCGAACAAAGACATAATCGTCTCCTGCATAATGGTTTGTGCAGACCAGCGCGACACGCGACGCGACACAAAGGCACCGCTCGTCGCGCGACGTTAAACCTAAACCTATTCTTTACGATTACAAAATAGCAAACACTTCAATAGCTAGAGTTAATACAATTAGAGACTTAGGCGTCACTTTTGACTCGAAACTTCTTTTTGACACACACATCGATAATATTATTAAAAAAGCTTCTAAGGCACTAGGTTTCATTTTGAGGATATCACCCGATTTTAAAAATATCAAAACACTCAAAATTCTTTATTGTGCTTTTGTACGCAGTCATCTCGAATATTGCTCACCAGTATGGAATCCTATTTATAATACCTACATCAATCGCATCGAAAGTATTCAAAAGAAGTTCTTGAGGTACATTCAGTTTAAATCCAATATCTACTTGCCTAATTATTACAGCCGCTGCAGGAAGTTTCACATTCTTCCACTAATTGAGAGGAGAAAAATAGCCGATATGGTATTTTTGTTCAATTTGGCAAATGGTTCATCCGACTGTTCTGAATTGATGAACAAAATTGGGCTGCGTGTTCCATCCTTCACCTTAAGGAATCATCAACCTCTGTATGTTCCCTCTGTGCGGTGCATATATCGACAAAACTCTTATATGATAAGAGCTAGCAGAGCATACAACTCGATGTGTCAAAGTGTTGATGATCTTGATTTATTCTCCACCAGTGTTCCTAAATTTAAAAAAGTACTATGTAAAAACTTCTTTGAAGATCACTAAAACCTGTTTAGTCTTTTCTTAATTCCGAGTCTACGAATAATACTTTTCTTATTCGTAGTCCGAGTACTTACTTACTCTTACTTTAGCTTGCCTGTCTGCTGTTTCTTGTGCTACCCTAATATTGTCAGTGAAAACTTTTAATTGGCCTTCTTTCACTAACTATCAACTATTTGCATCCTAGCTGTAAGTTTTCATAAGAAATTGTTATGTATGTGCTTAGTGCTATGTAGGCGAGCGGGCTGCGCCCCGCCCCGCCCCGCGCCCGGGTGGCAACGTCCAAGGATTAAACCAGTGTGCAACAGACTAGCGAGTTTGATTGACAAGTGTCACCGTCCTTCCGTATTTATACTTCCATATCGAACACGTGGCGACGAGCGAACTCACATTTATAGCAAAATGTCTACGGGAGTGACTTATGGGGTTCTTTCCACCTTTGACCACCAGTCGCAAGAGTGGAATAGTTATAAGTTGCGATTAAATCAGTGGTTTATCGCTAACGACATAACCTCAGAAACGGACAAAGCGACGATCAAACGGAGGGCGATATTGTTAACGTCATTATGTGAATCAACATTCAAGCTTGCTAATGACCTGGCGTTACCCAGCAAGGTGGAAGAATTACGTTACGAGGATATAGTAAAACTACTCGACGAGCACTTCACACCAAAAAGGTTCGGGTTTGCAGAGAAGTCAATCTTCTATTCGGCAACACAGCGACCAGGAGAAACGCACACTCAATGGGCGGCCAGGATAAGAGGATTAGCGACTCACTGTGCGTTCAAGAATTTGGAGGAGGCCTTGCTAGACAAGTTTATCATGGGCATGGCGGCAGGACGAGAGCGGGACAAACTTTTCATGCAGGATCAGCGGGAGCTGACCCTTGCAAAGGCCATCGACTTGGCAGAGAGCATGCGCTGCGCGCGCGATGCCTCGTCGCTGGCAGCGTCGGGCACTAACGGCATCGGCGCAGCGGGCCCGGACGGCGTCTTCAATATTTCCAAAAAGGAAAAGTGCAGTGTGTGTGGATTCACTCATCACAAAGCAAATCAGTGTCGTTATCTATACATATAATAAAATTGTAGAAAAGTGGTGTCTGTACAATGGAAATATATTAAAAAAAAGTAGCAGGGGTTGTTATTATATCGATGCCGAACCCGAAATTGTAATTAATTTTTTTTTGTCTGTTTGTCTGTTTGTCGGTTTGTCTGTTTGTCTGTGTGTTTGTGCACGCTAATATCAGAAACGGCTTATTCGATTTAAATGCGGTTTTCACTAATATATAGTAGTAAGCTTCACTTAACATTTAGTGTTTATTTCATGTCAATCAGTCCATAAATAAAAAAGTTATGTCAATTTAAAGAATCACGGCGAACATTTGTTAAGGTATTCTATCAGAGTACGTACACGCCTCGCGCCTGCGCGGCCGTGGCTATATAAAGCGCGCTGAGAGCCGCGCCGCTGTTCAGACATCGCAACCCTCTGGTTGTCGAAGCAGCCGATTATATCCCATCCCGAATTAGTCAGACCCGCCGCCCAAGGCATGTACTCTCCGACCCAGATGACCCCATTACCCTCCTCCAGGAGCAGAATAGGGCCACCAGTACAGTGCACAAAAACAGACGCCTCCCGTCATTCCGACCTCGCCGCCGAGGTCCTTTGCGATCGCGACCGAATCCCCGAGTAAAACTCCCCCTCGACCCTTGCTCGAAAACGAGGTGCCAGCAGTTGTTGCAGCTGAGCACGTAGGCCTAAGCCGAGGTTCGTACCCCACAGGGGGTGCCCTTAGCGAGCATTCGCTTAATTCTAATTTAGAATAAGTTCAAAAAGCTCCTGGCTGGAGGCTCTAAGTGTAGAAGCTTATGGCACCCACAGAAAAATCCGGTTAAGCCGCCAAGACCTTAGTGGGTACTGACCACTAAGGTCTTGGCTGCTTAACCGGATTTTGCTGCGAGATGCACTTCAAAAAAAAAAAGAACGCTCCGCTGCCATAAGGATTCAGTTATTCGTAGCGAACGCACGTATCCTGGAGAGTATAGGCGAATAGCTGCATTCGATTATTGCGATTCACTTGAATACTGACTGTTTGCATATTTCATTTATTTATATTTTAGGGTTTGTAGGTTAGGTTCTTTTTCTTAATTTTCTTTAAAATTTTGTAAATAAATATTGTATTTGGTATAGGTTAGGCGGTTCTTTTCTTGATTTTTGGGTAGTTCAAATCGTTCTCGAATGATGACAACTCGAAATAGGGAAAACGGGGAACAACGAAAGGCACGTTTATCTGTCGATCGCGAAGCTCACTCGCTATCGCGTGAGTCTGAGACTTTTGCTGACAGGGAAACCCGCCTGAGCTCCCAGAGAGTACGGACAACAAATGCTCGATCCGAAGGCGTACCCATAATGCTTCTTAGAAATTTAAGCCCCCCAAAACTTTGCAATGGCACCAGGTTAAAAGTGACCAATTTACAACGAAATCTGATAGAAGCAGAGATTTTAACAGGGTGTGGAAAAGGTGAAAGTGTTTTCATTCTTCGGATTCCTCTCATTCCAAACAATTTTCCATTTAGTTTTAAACGAGTCCAGTTTCCAGTCAGCCTATGTTTTGCGATGACAATTAATAAAGCCCAAGGTCAGACGCTGAAAGTTGTGGGTGTAGATCTAAGTATCAGCTGTTTCTCGCACGGTCAGTTGCATGTGGCTCTGTCACGGGTTAGCAATCCTAGGAGTCTGTATGCTTTCATCCCCGATGGCCATACGTCAAATATCGTATACAGAGAAGCATTACTGTAAAGTAAATTTTTAGCTACCCAAACGACGGTATATGTAATTCAAAATGTGCTGCCCGAAAAGTCACTATTCCACGCGGACGAAGTCGCGGGCACAGCTAGTAAAACCTATAAGTGTAAAAAGTGCGGAGATAAGGGTCATTTGCGAAAAATGTGCCCGAACGAGGGTAAAGTAAAGTTCGTGAAGGAAGGGACTGTGGTCGACGGAGGCGACGACGGTGAGTGTTTTTACAATATTCGGTGCGTGAAAGGGAAACCAATGACGGAGCGTGTAATGATCAGTGGTCTAGCTTTAGAGTTCGAAATCGATAGTGGTTCAGCAGTAAGCGTAATCTCAGAGAAAACCTGCAAATCGAATTTTAAACGATTACCACTGTCAGTCACCAACAAAAAGTTATTTAGTTATACGGGGGAAAATATTGAAACGATCGGAGTTGTTTATTTGCCTGTATCGTACCTGGGCCGAACGCATACTATGAATGTGTATGTAGTGCGCGCAGGCGGACCGCCGCTGCTGGGACGCGACTTCATTCGGGAGTTTGACCTTGAGTTGGCGCCTGCACGTATACCTGTACATGCCGTGCTCGACCAAGTGCAAGCGGTATGCGAGTCTACTAACCATGCCAATATTGACAGGCAACTTCTTAACATGTTCCCTAAAGTTTTCTCAGGCAACCTGGGATCTTTTAACAAACATAAAATTGATTTACATTGAAAAACCGACGCTAAACCGATTTTTTTTAAAGCAAGACCGGTTCCGTATGCTCTAAAAGAACTGATAGACAAGGAACTCGACCGATTATTATCACTAGGCATTTTAAAGCCTGTGGAACACTCAGAATACGCATCACCAGTTGTGCCTGTTTTGAAAAAGAACGGTAGCATCATATTATGTGCAGATTACTCAGTAACAATCAACAAACAATAATTAATAATCGATCAATATCCCTTGCCTACGGTACACGATTTGTTAGCTAAGTTACACGGGGGCATACACTTTAGTAAAATTGATTTGTCAATGGCATATAACCAATTTATTTTAAATGAGGAATCACAGAGGTTAACCTGCATTAATACGCACCGCGGTCTTTTTAATTTCACTCGATTAGTATTTGGTTTGGCCAGCGCACCCGCTATTTTCCAGCGCTCAATGGAATGTTTGCTATCGGGTATTGACGGAATCATATTTTTACTAGATGACATCCTAATAACGGGTGCAAATAAAGAACAGCATAGGCAGAGACTCATCACGGTTTTGCAACGCTTAGATGATGCCGAATTAACGGTTCAGTTAAGTAAATGTGAGTTCTTTAAAGACGAGATTTCGTATCTAGGGCACGTCATAGATAAACATGGAGTTAGGAAATCACCAGAGAAAGTCAAAGCCATTTTACAAGCACCTAAGCCAACAAACGTGTCACAGTTACAGTCGTTTTTAGGTCTAACTAATCATTACCGGAATTTCGTGCCGGACGCGTCATCCGTATTAAGTCCATTATATAATTTATTAAACGAAAATACAAAGTGGGAATGGACTCGTAATCACGATGACGCATTTATCCGAATAAAAAATATTTTAGCATCCGATAAGACATTAGCGTATTTCGATTCGAACGCTAAGTTAATATTAACCGTGGAGGCAAAGGTCCTCGCTCACATCTGGGAGTGGCGCGAGGAGGCGAAACGCCGGGGCTTAACTCCGATGCCGCAAGAAATCGCGGCACAACGGACAGAGCTCCGGCGGGATCTCATGGCGTCATGGAGAGTGCGATTGTCGCAACCCCGTGCTGGGCACGCCACAATTGCGGCGATAAGACCCCTCTTTGAGGAGTGGCTTGTGAGACGCCACGGCGTCCTCACCTTCCGCCTGACGCAGGTCCTCACCGGACACGGCTGCTTCGGGAGGTTCCTGTTTAGGATAAGGCGGGAGGAAACACCCGGGTGTCACCATTGTGTGGATCGGCCTGAGGACACGGTGGAGCATACGGTGGAGGTCTGCCCGGCTTGGGCGGAGCAACGCCGTGTCCTCGTAGAGGCGATCGGCGGCGGTGATCTCTCGCGTCCGGCCCTGGTTCAGGCCATGGTACGGAGCGAAAGGAAATGGCAGGCCGTCACCTCCTTCTGCGAAGCGGTAATGCTCGCGAAGGAGGAGGCGGAACGCGTGAGGGAGAGGCAAATTTCGCGCCCTCACGCCCCCAACCGCCGCAGGAGGAGACGCCCGGGGCGGGAATCGCGAGCCGATTTCCGGCCACCGTAGGCGCGGGCTTGCGGACGGTGAACAATGGGTAGCTCGCCGTCCGATAAGGACCAAGCCCGGGTCGACGGCGCGTTGTGTTCCACGCGCGCCTCAAAGAGATGTCAGCAGAATTGACGGGGTCCGTTAGGGCCAATGCCTGCCGGGGGTTCGAAGAAAACCGATAGGGAAATCGTGGCCCCCGGCAACAGGGCAACCGAAGGAACACGGGTGGGTTTTAGTCAGTAAGAGTCTGACACGCCCTCCCGCTCCACCCAGAGCGGGAGAAGTTATTTGATAATTTCCCACCCAAAAAAAAAAAAAAAGACGCGTCACCAACGGGGTTAGGAGCAGTACTGTCTTAAATAGGTGTTGAAGGATTAGAGAGGCCAATATCATACGCATCCCGGACGCTGTCGTCAGCGGAAAAAAATTACGCGCAAATACAAAAGGAAGCAACTGCGATAATTATTGGGGTAAGACGATATCATCAGTAACTATATGGTCGGTCCGAACCCTTCGTGCTACGAACGGACCATAAACCCCTGCTAGCTATATTCGGGCCCCACAAAGGCATTCCCGAAGTGTCCGCCAACCGCCTGCAGAATATGCTATATTTCTAGCTGCGTATAATTATACCATCGAGTACATCAGCAGCAAGCATAACAGCGCGGACTATTTATCTCGGGCGTGCGGGGGTAGCGGGGGACAGAGCGAGACGAAGGCGCCGGACGAACTCGTGGACTGCGAGGATCGCGCGACCTACGTCAACTTTGTAGTGGAGGGAGACCTACCGGTGACCCTAAATGACATGAGTCGCGAGACGGCTCGCGACACTCATTTGGCTACAATCAAGCGTTATATTTTAAACGGCTGGCCAAGGACAGTTAATGACGCAGGCTTAAAACCATTTTACAATTGTCGTACACATTTATCTTACGAAAAGGATATCTTAATGCGTGGACATAAAGTCGTTATTCCCTCATCTTTACAAGAAAAAGTATGTAGGGAACTGCATAGTTCGCATTTCGGGATAGTGAAGATGAAGGCAGAGGCTCGCAAGCGGCTGTGGTTTCCTGGCATAGACGAGGCGCTGCCGCTGGAGCGAGTTGCGGGTGCTTGTGGGGTGTGCTGTGCACTGCGCCCCGCGCCCCCGTACGCGCCGCTCGCGCCATGGCCATTGCCGCCACACCCTTTTTACCGTATTCACATAGATTTCTTAGGCCCGTTCCACGATTACATGTTTTTAATTATTGTAGACGCGTATAGTAAATGGGTGGAATGTTATGATATGTCCTCAACTTACAATTCAAAGGCGGTTATAGGTAAATTAAATGGTTTATGTCGCGGTTTGGGGTTCCACACACGTTGGTGAGTGACAACGGTACATCTTTTACATCATTAGAATTTAGGGAGTTTTGCAAACTTCACGGTATCGAGCATGTCCTATCTCCGGTATATCACCCGGCTAGTAATGGGCAAGCCGAGAGTTTTGTGAAAATTGTAAAAAAGGGGCTAAAGGGTATAATTTTAGAAGGTTGTAATAAAAAACAATTCAAGGGAAAATAGCAAATTTTTTATTCGACTACAGGAACTCTAAAAATAGTACCACTGATAAAACACCCGCGGAGATAGTATTCGGGCGAGCGTTGCGCTCGCGGCTGGATCTGTTAAACCCGACCGCGCCGACACCGTCGTCCACAGACCTAACTCAGACCGTCGCACGCAATCAGTCCTTACAGGCTAAATATTACCAAGGAAAACACAGAACAGACTTCACAGAAAACGAGAAAGTATGGATTACCAAAAACACAAATAATAAAAAACACAGTTGGATACAAGGAATAATAAGAAAAAAAATCGGCAATATAATGTACGTGGTTTACGTGCCACATTTGGGTTACGAAGTCACCAGGCATATCGACCAAATAAGGACAAGACTACACTCATCATCAACCGACGACCAGGACTGGGACCCAGACGTGGTACCCGATTTAGCAACGCTTGTCGCCAATCACCCTGAGCCAATCACGCAGCCAGGAGAGGGAGAAGGGTCGGTAACGGACCCCGGACGGGGAACTCCAACGACTCCGCCGCGCGTCACAGTAACTCACAGGCGGCAGGAAATTAGTCCAACCTTTTCGACACCTACGGTGGCTCAGTACGTCAGTGGTGATGATGATGATGACAACGAACAATCAGTAACGACATAGGTTAAGTGTAATTTTAGAGATAAATAGGATAAGAGTATTGTCCAGCATAAGGGGAAGGGATGTTATGTATGTGCTTAGTGCTATATAGGCGAGCGGGCTGCGCCCCGCCCCTCCCCGCGCCCGGGTGGTAACGTCCAAGGATTAAACCAGTGTGCAACAGACTAGCGAGTTTGATTGACAAGTGTCACCGTCCTTCCGTATATATACTTCCATATCTAACAGAAATAAAATAAAATAAAACAATAAATATGAAACAGTAGGTACGTGCATTGCTCGATTGTGGTAGCCAAGGCAGGTTTATTACCAAATCTTAAAAAGATAAACTGTCACTTGATTCCATTCCAAATTATTATAGGTATCGGAAGCCACTTGTCTAATAGGGTAGAGGAGAGCTGTATTGTTAAATTACAATCTATTTATAAACAGTTTGATGTTACTTATAATATGCTTGTCATGAATGAGTTAACGGGTTATTTACCGAAAAGCCACGTTAATATTAAATTTAAAATACCTAAACATATAAAATTAGCCGATCCTAATTTTAATGAACCCTCTCAAGTTGATATCTTGATTGGATGTGATCTTTTCTGGGATATCCTAGGAAATGAAGAAATTTCCATAGGCCCAGATAACCTAAAGTTACGAAATTCTAGATTGGGCTGGTTAATAGCCGGTCCGATAAATAAAAATAATTTGAATAGCATATATTGCAATAATAGCATAATTACAAAAAATAGCAAGATTCAAGAGTCTTGCATTGATAAATTACTTACCAAATTCTGAAGATTGAAGAACTCCCAAACAAACCCATTCTCAGCGAAAGGGAAAGGGCTAGTGAAAAGCATTTTTTACAAAATACGGTCCGTTTGAATGACGGACGATTTAATGTTAAATTACCTCTAAATAGTTCTCCAAGCAATTTGGGTGAATCCTATAATACTGCAAAAAAAGATTGTTTCATTTAGAATCACGTTTTAGAAAAAATCCTACACTAAAACCACAATACGTTGATTTTATGAAAGAATATGAAGAGCTAGGACACATGTCTGTAGCACCTAAAAATAAACCATTTCCCTCATACTTCTTATGCCACCATGCGGTATTTATGGACAATAGCGAATTAACCAAGGTCCGTGTCGTTTTTGATGGATCCGTCCCCACTTCATCGGGTATATCTGTCAACGACATCCTTATGGTGGGCCCAAATATACAGGATTCTCTTTTCTCCATACTCATAAGAGCACGTCAGTATAAATATTTAATTACTGGTGACATTGAAAAAATGTACAGACAATTGAGAGTAAATGAATCCTGTAGAAACTTGCAATTAATTCTATGGAGAGAAGATGAGTCCTTGCCCATCAGAACGATGCAAATGAATACTCTTACTTATGGCACCACAACTGCGAGCTATTTAAGCACTCGCTGTCTGTGGCAGGTGGGCGAGGAGTGTGGGGACGAAACTATAAAAAACATAATACAACACGACTTTTATGTCGACGATTTAATCACTGGTTGTGATAATGAAAAACAATTAATTAATATTCAAAATTCCATATCCTCCGCTCTAAAGTCAGCCTGTTTTAATTTACGCAAATACAAAACTAATTCTAAAAATCTATTCAAGAATTCATCTATAACTACTCAAGACAAATTAACTATAAGTGAATCATCAAGCACGCTGGGTTTAGGGTGAGAGCCAAACACTGATAATTTAAACTTTCCTGTACAACCATATGACAATCATGATAAAATCACAAAAAGACGCATGTTATCAAATGCATTTAAGATATTCGATCCTTTAGGGCTGTTAAGTCCATGTATAATTACAGCAAAAATGATACGACAAAATGTATGGCAAAAAAAAATAGAGCCAAGCTATCCCTCAAGAAATAGAGGAAAAGTGGTTAGAATTTGCGAGTAATTTGAACTGGTTAATGAATTTACAAATACCTAGAAGAGTGTTATGCGATTCACCGAACCTAATAGAACTTCATTCATTCAGTAACGCTTCACAGAAGGCATAAGGAGCATGTGTATACATGAGAAGCACAGAAAATAACCGTGACTTCATGGTACGACTACTAGCTGATAAATCTAAGGTAGCTCGTATAAATCCTATGACAATACCGCGATTGGAACTTTGCGGCGCGTTGTTAGCTGCTAAACTATGCAAAAGTGTCCTTGAGTCTATTCGCTACAAGCCGTCACGAATCATTCATTGGTGCGATTCAAGCGTAGTTCTAGCATGGCTCAGAGGTGATCCGTCCAAACTCAAAACATTTGTCGCGAATAGGGTGGTTGAAATAACCGAGCTCACTGACGCATCTTCATGGCGATATGTTCCCACGGACATGAACCCAGTCGATCTCATTTCTAGGGGTATAAATGCCAATCAGATCATAAGTAATAGCCTGTGGTGGTCAGGTCCAAATTATTTAATGAATAGTGAAAACGATTAGCTAGTTCTAAATTCCATTGATATCAGTAATGTACCTGAAACTAAAAATAGGTATATCTAATTCTAAAATTACAACTAAGATTACAAATAAAACCAAATACTCACCCAAGACGTCGGCTCATCCTTGACACCGACGAAGCAAACGGATCAATCAGCATCTGAAACAAAAACTCATGAAACACAAATTACATTAATTAAACCTAATAAAACCTTATCTGATCAAAATGAAATAAATACTTACCTTAACACTGACGCTCAGCAACCTATAATAGATGTTGAAAAATATAGCAAACTGAACAAACTTATAAGAATAGTCGCCTGGGTTAAAAGATATTGTTTCAACATTCGTAACATTCATAACAAACAGGTTTTAACTCTCAGCGCTAATGAGTTAGATGACTCATTTCATTATCTATGTCGTGTTGCTCAGGGGGCCGACCACAATCTTTTACGAAACAATCTTATTTCAGGAGAGTTTTGTTTCAAGCTTACAATAACATAACTCATATTCCTACCACGACCTTCATCGTTCAAGAATGTTTTATTCCTGCTTAGTGCTGGGAAAGAACGAACTATTTGTAAGATTTGTCTATTGCCTGCTATAGTAGAAAACAAACAACGCTATGTGAACTGTATAGCGCTGTCCCTTTCACACGTTGGTCCGAATCGCTACTACGAAGTATTGGTCTTGAAGCAAAATATTATTTTCTTTTACTTAAAATATTAGGTACTTTGCATTAGAATCTAATTTTTATGAGTAATTTCCATGAAATTGACACAAATATTAAAAGATTTGGCTTTGAAAAATAAGAAAAACAACTGAAAAAATTAAAAATAAGCTACGGCTAAGCAATACATGATATAAATCGGAACAAAACGAAATTTGAAACTCGGGCCGCATTCGGAGTTACGCCTTAATCGCTCACATCAATATTTTGCGTACCGATTTAGATATACTTGCACAAGATGGTTGGATTACAGTATTTCTTTGAGTATACACAACAAATTTCTTCTTTGATTAGGTGGCGACTGTAGCCAGAAGCACAATTTCGAAAATGCCACGTTAGTTTAAAGATATGGTGCAACTCAAAACAAAACAGCACAACTGTCATTTTGACAGCGCTCACGGTGATATTAATTTAGGGCATGGTCAGCGTTATCGCAAGATGGCGCATGCTATGACGTCATCTATGACGATTCACAACACGTTGTTATCGCGCTGACACTAATTCGGTATGGGTGTTAGCACGCTCTAATCGATTGCAGTGTAACTCTGAACACAGCCTCGATGTAGCAATATTTTTGTTTACAAGTGGAGTACTACGAGGTTGAACTTATTTTAACATATTAGCTTATGAATTTATGATCTAACTGGCTACAAAGTCGACATGGAATCAAGGGAAGGTTAAGGTTACTCAGTGAATAAGTTTTAAAACAAAGAAATGTGTAATGTTTTGACGAAGATAGTTCGAAACAATATATTGTGGTCAGACTCAGTGATTAGTGTTTTGTTATTAATTTTGCAGTCGGGTTTCCGGGCGGCAGCTAGAGGTACTCTGGGAATTTTTATTTTTCTGCGTTATCCGCTTCCAAAAACTCAAATGTTTCGTATGCATTCGCCATCAAACAAGAAATTAATTACACATGTACTAAAATCTATAGATACACAATTCATTCGGCAAGTGTACGTAAATAAATACATTTTGCTAACTTTACATGACACGAAAATGTTTTTTCTTAATATAAATTGCAAAACATGCTCACCGGCGGTGTGAATGAAGCCGTCGTCGATGTCTTATACGGGGCAAACTTATGTGCCCTGCGCAAGAAGGACGGCGGCATTCGTCCCATCGCCGTTGGGTGCACCTACAGGCGTATGGCAGCCAAAATATGCTGTAAGCTATACAGCGAATCCCTTACAGCTAAGTTTCAGCCCCTGCAGCTTGGTTTCGGCTCAAGAGGGGGCTGTGAGGCTGCCGTGCATGCCCTTTCCACCTTTTTGAACTCCAACAAATGTGAGGTTATCCTCAAGGTTGATGTTAAGAATGCCTTTAACTCTGTTAACAGGGACACTTTGTTGGCTGAAGTCAAAAAGGAATTACCCGAAATTTATGGTTTTATGTGGCAATGTTACAGGTACCCCTCTAAATTACTATACAAGGACAATGTTTTGGAATCTGCAGTAGGATGCCAACAAGGTGACCCTCTCGGGCCAGTCATTTTCAGCTTGGCTATCCATCCAATTATCCAGAAACTAAATTCAAAATTTAACGTGTGGTATTTAGATGATGGAACGCTAGGAGGTGATGTAGACACCGTTTTGAAAGACTTACAACTCCTCAAACAACAATTTAAATCCATTGGCTTGGACCTTAACCCATCAAAATGCGAAATTTTCCTTTCTGACATAACTGACAGACAATTGACCCTCGATAAATTTAATGCAATAGCCCCACAAATCAAAATTTTGGAAAAAAGTTCACTTCAGCTCCTAGGTTCCCCAATTTTAGAAGACAGTTTTTCTCCTTTCATCGACGAAAAAATCAAAAACTTTAACGACGTCTCGGACAGACTCTCCAAAATTAATTTACATTCGGCATTCACCCTGATTAGATACTGTTGTTTTGGTCCAAATTTTATATATTGTCTACGCTCTTCCCCCTTATGGAAGCAGTCACACCTCTTGGACAAAATTGACCAAATTATTCGCAGCACATTAACATCCATTTTAAATGTGGCCCTGGACGACCGAGCGTGGCTGCAAGCTACACTACCCATCCGTTTTGGTGGCCTCGGCGGACCTCGGCGTCCGCAAAATTACCAGTATTAGCTTACCCGCGTTCCTGTCCTCTGTCCACAGCACTGAAAAGTTGACCGGGAAAATTTTAGCCCCCTGCCTGGTTAACTCTGAAGTGTCGTGCTTGACCGTTGCGGAGAACGCTTGGAAAGCGACTTGCCCGAATACAGATCGGCCCGTGAACCCATCTTCCCAGAGGCAGTGGGATGAGCCGCTCTGCAGGTTGGTACGGAACAATCTTATTAATACGTCCACCAATACTGCTGAGCGTGCCCGCCTGCTGGCTGTAGGTGAGTGGGAGTCGGGCCTCTGGCTTCAGGCGCTACCGTCACCCAACATAGGCACTATGCTGGGTGATACCACCTTCCGGCTCGCTACCTGTCTGCGTCTGGGTGCTCCTTGTGTGGCTCCACATCGCTGCCAATGCGGTGAAGGTGTCGACTCTCTCGGACACCATGGCCTATCCTGCAGTAAGAGCGCAGGCCGGATAGCACGGCACGCCAGCATCAATGACATCATCCGTCGTGCTCTTGTCACCGCCGGAGTGCCAGCTGTTTTAGAACCCAATGGCTTGGCACGCGACGATGGGAAGAGACCAGACGGAATGACCATAATGCCTTGGAAGGTAGGTAGGCCTTTGGTGTGGGATGCAACGTGTGTCGACACCCTTGCGCCATCCCATCTTCCTAGCACGGCGAGCTGTGCTGGGGCTGCTGCTGCAGGTGCGGAAAACCTCAAACGGCGCAAATACTCCAATCTTATTGGGACTTATATGTTTGAGCCGTTTGGGGTTGAAACACTAGGGCCATGGGGTCCGAGTGCCCACCTTGTTTTTCAAGACATCGCCAAGCGGCTGGTCGACTCTTCACGTGACCAGAGGGCTGGCCTATTCTTTGGTCAAAGAATCAGCATTGCCATACAACGTGGCAATGCTGCCAGCCTTTTGGGCACTTTTCCTATTGACAGCGATATGGACGAGTTTTTTGATGCCCTATGATCATTTCCCCGCCCTTTTTATATGCTTGTACATATTATTATTTTAAGTCTGATCGTTTTTAAATAATGTAAATACTTAGATATAAAAAGTGGGTTTATAAATTTTATAGGATTCGTAGAAAATTTGTTACTTTGCTGTCTGTTACTCCTAACAAAACAATAATATTTCCGTCGAGTCCAAGGAACTTTTTTAAGATTGCTAAATTTGACATTAAAACAATATTGCTAAAGTCACGTCGTGGTACGAATTGAGTGAACTTTTAGAGGTGACGTCACCAAAATCGCTAAGAAAATAAGATTGTTTAAACTTTACAATAAGCTTATTTTATAGACGTCATGGTACGAAAAGTCAAAGTAAGATTATAATAATACTGCTATAAGAGCTGGTGGTAGGCCCCCAGTTCAAATGTTTTTCTAGTGAATACAAAACGTTATCTAAAAACTTACCTTTGAATGTTAAATCTAAATTACTATCTTTGTCACCGTTTTTAGACGACAACAATTTAATTAGAGTTGAAGGACGAATAAGTTCTTCACCTTATAGTTTTGATAAAAAACATCCAATACTACTTGATTCGTCCCATCATTTGACAAAACTTTTATTTGAAAGAGAACATTTACGGCACATGCATGCTGGCCCGCAGTTGTTGTTATCAATGATAAGGGAATCAGTATGGCCGCTAAATGGCAGAAGGTTAGCGGCGCACAGGGGGCCGACCACAATCTTTTACGAAACAATCTTATTTCAGGAGAGTTTTGTTTCAAGCTTACAATAACATAACTCATATTCCTACCACGACCTTCATCGTTCAAGAATGTTTTATTCCTGCTTAGTGCTGGGAAAGAACGAACTATTTGTAAGATTTGTCTATTGCCTACTATAGTAGAAAAGAAACAACGCTATATGAACTGTATAGCGCTGTCCCTTTCACACGTTGGTCCGAATCGCTACTACGAAGTATTGGTCTTGAATGAATGAATGAATGAATGAAATGCACCGATCCCAGCGTGGTTTAACCAGACTCGATAAATCGAATGAACCCCGAGATTTGCACTAGCCGCTGGAGCCTCATGCTTCATGGGGTTACAGAGGCCATTGCATATCAAGGAGTAGACCGGGGGGCGCGGTAATGGTAGGGAAGACGTGCCCTTAGGATAAGGAGGGATTTGCGAGCCTACCGGATATGCATCCTTGAGTAAGCAATGGAATAGTGGAGAGACGGGTGATATTTATCTATGGATGGGCATCTTTTTACGACAGCGCTGTTAGGCTGGTTCCGTTTCAGGTTTCTTGAAAATCTCACTAGCAGTCTTCTAGATCTTATCTTGGTCTTCAGCCATGTCCATCCAAAAGTGATTTCCTTGTCGAAGTAAGTCATGTCCTGTTTTAGGATATAATTTCATGTGTAAATAGGTAGGCCAGCTTTCTTGGATTTGGTCTAGTATGTACGGGTGTGGATTGCGGCGACTGTGAACATGTGCGAGATAGCACATCCTGTGTTTCTTGATGATGGTTACGGTTTTTCCGTCTAACATTTCATGAATTTTCTTTTGTCTTGGTTTATTCCTAGCATGCTTAATCAAGTTTCTCATGATAATTCTCTCTACTAGGATAGTTCAAGTCCAGCTTTTGGCGGGGTCAAACTTTTATCTCGATTCTTTTTTCTTCGTTCTGATAAGTTGTCAGCAGCAATGTCCAGGGCGCGATTGGCCCGCTCCTCGTTATTTATGTCCAGCTCCGACGCGGTACAAGTTTGACCTGTAGCTCCTCGACAAAAATCCCGATCCGCGTCATCCGAATTATTGTTTTTCTGTTCGCAATATCGTGGGCGCACATATCTAATCATAATCACCGTAAGGACTATTTTACCATACCCCGTTATGGCATTCCATAACAGATACAAATAGTGAGTAGGCATCATAAAAGTTAAAATACCAATTGCTATTATGCAGCTATGGGCGCACATCTGGCGATGCGCAAAAGGGGCTGAAACCAGATGTGGTCAGCGAGTGCACGGAATTCCGTTTTCAAAGTTGTTAGGTATGTGCGCCTGGGATTGTAAAATCACCACGCACTAAACAAATCTCGCTTGAACTTAGAAACGATTTTTAAACACCGCACATAGTATTATTATAATTGTCACACACGTATTATATCTTACATTATTTCGCCTATAAAACCATTTAAACCTGTAGGGACAAAATAAACTAGTGACCTAAATAAAGGCGGTCTTGCAGTAAGGAGCAAGTCACCGAAATTTGCATAAGGAAAGATCTCACTAGATTAGCCTGGCCAAGTCTTGTCCCACCGGAGTCCCTCTGCATGTATGTGTGCAATGTATTTCACTTACTCACTCACTCACTTTCACTGAGTCAGTCACCACCACTAAAATAAAACAACAACCTCACTTTAAAAAACTCAGTATCATTAAAAATAATCCACGACATTGTTACATGGTTACCTCTCCTACACGCAAAGTGGTGACGTTTCCTTTTCTATTCCATGGTATCATTGGAAAGGTAATCTGAGGTGAGGAGCTCGTGGCCAAGCAATAACAGCTGCACGGGTCGACTAATCAGGTCAAGCCACGCCCGCCGGGGCCGGTCCGTGGATGGGTGACCACCCCCACACGCCGAGACTCCTCCGCGCCTCGGAAAGCACGCCAAGTCGCCGGTCCCGGCCGCCACCCGCGGATCTCCAGCAGTCGCCACGGGCCGTCAGAAGTCTGAAAGTCCGACATCCAGTCCCACCAAGGGGCATCGCGCCACCCAGCCACTGGGCTGTGGAGGTCAGATAGGCAGTTAAGGTTGTCGTTCAATGTGTAAATAGGTCGGCGTATTTTCTTGAATTTGACCTTATACTGCATTGCTGCGTGTAACAGGTGTGGTCACCGCGTCTGTAAACGTGTGCGAGATAGCACATTCTGTGATTCTTGATGCGATATGTTACTGTTTTTCCATCTAAGATTTCGCGCAGAAGAAACGCCTGCATTTTTGTTTTCCTCTTGATGTTTAATCTTTTGAAGTATTGCCTGACATTATTTTACACGATTATATCTAGTTGACTTATTTGTAAGAATTTTGTGGCATGCGTAGCTAGGTCTCGGCGGACAGACACGTGGTCAAAAGTTAAGCCCATTGTGTTATTTATTTGGTGGGCTTCTTTGTTCATGGACGCTATTTATTACCATTGTTAAACTATTGTTTGGTAGTCAGAATGCCGCATGTGCAATTTCGTTTCGAGACAGAGATACACAATTTTGACAGGGTCGTGCGCTGGCTGCAATTTATTAGTTACACTCTTTATTTTTCTATAGAAATGTAACCTTTTTTGTTTTTGTTGAATGGAAGCTTAAGTGCCTTTCGTCACAAAAACTCGGGTAAATTATGCAACAAAAAAGGTTGCCTCAGACGCGACTGTTTTGTTAGGGTAAATGGTTTAGGGTAGTTTCTAGGAGTTAAGATTGATGTTATAATTATCAGTAAGCAAGAGGTTATTGCTCAGGTCAAGCTAAGAAGTTTTATGGAAAATATTTTTGTGCGATATCAATAGCGACCGACACTGTTAATTTGTTAGAATCATACGTATCGTAAGTCTTCGTATATTATTATCATGCCATACTATTAGTTTTACTATGCACATAATACCCGTAAACCTGAAACTTAAAAATAAATGTTGATTCTGCGCGTAGCATCAAACCTCCCAGTCAAACACTTTACCAGTCACTACGCAACTGCAAATTCGCGCCCACGATGTTGTACCTAATAGGTATACCGAATTTTGCCACTGAATTTTAGCCACGTAATCGAAATAGAGCTGAGAATTGAACTCAATCCTCTTGGTTGCTACACTTACTAGAAACAATTCAAAATGCAAATCGTTTTGGTATCTGGATCTATCGTTGGAGTTAACGTTAACCTTGAGTTTGAAATATAGGAATTTGATTTATTGACTGAGTAGGTATGTAGTTTGTGAAATAGTGGGCTCTGTGCGTCTGTTGACGCAGGTCAGGTCGAGGTGTGTATTTTGCAGAGGGAAGCAACGCCCTGAAAGATAAATATATGGAATGATTTCACCGGATTATCCTGGCTATGTTGTTCAGTGGCTCTGGAATCTCCGGCAGACGATTAGACCCTCGAATGCCCTGGAATGCTCGCCTGAGATCGGAAACGCATGTAGGCCTAGCACACCTCACTTTTGCACTATAAGTATGTGTTTATTTGTCGACACATAATACCACAGCCACATAAAACAAAATAAACATTGTTCGATTTCGTTGACTGTTAATTGACGCGGCGCGGGCGCATGCTGCGCCAAACGTACAATAAAAACTAAGGGGCGGACTCAAACAAACAAAAAAGAAAGGGACGTGGAGCGCTCGAGACGTCCTTTCGCTACGACGTCCAGTCAAGCAATCCCGCTACTACGAAGTATTGGTCTTGAAGCAAAATATTATTTTCTTTTACTTAAAATATTACTTTGCATTAGAATCTAATTTTTATGAGTAATTACCATGAAATTGACACAAACATTAAAAGATTTGGCTTTGAAAAATAAGAAAAACAATTGAAAAAATTAAAAATAAGCTACGGCTAAGCTGTTACATGATATAATAAAACGAAATTTGAAACTCGGGCCGCATTCAGAGTTACGCCTTAATCGCTCACATCAATATTTTGCGTACCGATTTAGATATACTTGCACAAGATGTTTGGATTACAGTATTTCTTTGAGTATACACAGCAAATTTCTTCTTCTTTGATTAGGTGGCGACTGTAGCCAGAAGCACAATTTCGAAAATGCCACGTTAGTTTAGGTATAAGGGTAAAAAAGGATTTAGGAAATGGAATTACTGAGTTGTGTCAAAAAGAATATTTAGAAAATGTTTTACAAAAATTTGAAATGCAGGACTGTAAAGAAATGTGTACCCCTATGGATCTGAATTTTAATACTAAAATATTAGAAGAAAATAATGATTTTGTAGTTGACAGGGACATTGAAAACAAATGTAGAAATATAATAGGTTGTTTGTCTTATGCAGTATTAGGAACAAGACCAGATATTTGTGTTGCTTTATCAATTTTAAGCAGACATCAGAATAAAGCAAATGATGTTTTGTTAACAGCTTTAAAAAGAGTACTTAGATATATTAAACACACTATTAATTACAAGTTAGTATATAAATGTAATAGTGAGATGTTAATGGGATATTGTGATGCAAATTAGGGTGGAGATTTGATGGATAGAAAGTCTACCACGGGATATTGTTTCATGTTTGCAAATTGTTTAATTTCTTGGTGCTCAAAGAAACAAGCTAGTGTTAGCCTGTCTTCAACAGAATCGGAGTACATAGCAATTAGTATAGTCTCAAGTGAAGCCTGTTGGCTTATAAATTTACTTAAAGATTTTAATATTGAAAATGTTTGTCCTGTCAAGATTTGTTGTGACAATCAAAGTGCCATAATGGTAGCTAACACTGATAATATTAAGCAATAGAAACACGTTGACATAAGATTCCATTTCATTAAAGCGTTGATTAAAAAGGGGACTTTGATTTTGAAATACTTAAAACAGAAGATCAGATTGCAGATATGTTTACAAAGGCATTGAATAATAATTTGTTGTTGAGGTTTATAAATAAGTGCGGCTTATATCAAAAGTAAGTTTTATGTTTGTATTGCAAGTATATATTACATTGAGGGGGGGGTGTCAGAATAGGTCAATGTAATATAGTAAGTACTTTTTGGTTAGCAACACTGTTAGGCCATATATTGATAAAAAGTAATGTACTACTCAAGTGTTCAATTGTTAATGGAGCTTTGAAATGGTTGGAAAATAAAAGTCGTTTTGTCTGTTTAAACCTGTTGTTTTGCTTCAACTTTATCAATGGTGCAACTCAAAACAAAACAGCACAACTGTCATTTTGACAGCGCTCACGGTGATATTAATTTAGGGCATGGTCAGCGTTATCGCAAGATGGCGCATGCTATGACGTCATCTATGATGATTCACAGCACGTTGTTATCGCGCTGACACTAATTTGGTATGGGTGTTAGCACGCTCTAATCGATTGCAGCGTAACTCTGAATACAGCCTCGATGTAGCAATATTTTTGTTTACAAGTGGATTACTACGAGGTTGAACTTATTTTAACATATTAGCTTATGAATTTATGATCTAACTGGCTACAAAGTCGACATGGAATCAAGGGAAGGTTAAGGTTACTCAGTGAATAAGTTTTAAAACAAAGAAATGTGTAATGTTTTGACGAAGATAGTTCGAAACAATATATTGTGGTCAGACTCAGTGATTAGTGTTTTGTTATTAATTTTGCAGTCGGGTTTCCGGGCGGCAGCTAGAGGTACTCTGGGAATTTGTATTTTTCTGCATTATCCGCTTCCAAAAACTCAAATGTTTCGTATGCATTCGCCATCAAACAAGAAATTAATTACACATGTACTAAAATCTATAGATTGTAACGCGCGATTTTGAAATTTCTCGCGACGCCGCGAGTGAGAACCCAGCGGCATCGATTGGCAACACTGGTCGGCGGAACTCGGGCCGCAAAAGATTGCCGGCTCGACTGAGAGACTAATGGCGGTCGTAAATTTAAATTGTAACCATTTTTATTCTTTATTAAGTTCCATGTCAGTCTTGGTGTTAACAAATTGCCTAATAAACTTTGGAAGTTTATGTACTAGTGTTGTTTAATTGATTAATAAACTACTACGAGTTAAACTGGCGCCCAACGTGGGGCTGTGTGTTACAGTTGTGAATTACTCATTGAAAATATACACACAGTGCGACCCACGATAATGACACGTACACGCCGTCAATCACGTCGACAATCCGATTTTGATGATGCCGTCGATGAAACCGCAGAAGCACCTTCTACACAGCCGACGGCGAGGTCAAGCTTCACCCCCGACGACATGGCGTCCATCATGGCGACGCTACAGCAAACTCAAACCGCAGCATTCGAACGCCTACTCGACCGTGTCCTCGAACACGAGACTCGTCGCGAGTCATTGTCAGCGACGCTGGCGGCAGCGCCCACAGCGCCGGCCGCGGCGCCTACGCCCGCTCCCCTTTCCGGAAACTTCGCTAAATGTACAGCGCGGTTCAGCGGAGCGCCTGACGACTCGCTGGATGGTTTCGTCGACGCCATGGAATCCTATAAGGAATGTGCCTATGTAGGAGATGACAATGCCCTACGAGGTTTATCGATGCTGTTAACTGGAGATGCAGCTGTCTGGTGGCAGGGCATAAAATCTACCATCAGCTCCTGGAGCGAAGTAAGTAAGTATTTATTTGCATAAAACATGGTATACATGGTGTTACAATAATTTACAATAAAGATCTTACATGTTTTGCCAGAATTGTACTTAGCATGCATATGTTCACTTAATACTAACATGAGAATTTGTTATCCATAAATTCTTTAAGACTATAGAAATTTTTCAAGTTTAACCAGTCAAACAATTTTACTTTAAATAATCTGGAGTTTAAGTTTTTTACGCTACTCGGTATTTTATTATATATACTAACACAATTATATAAGCAGCTTTTATTATATTTAGCAAGCTTGGGAAGATCATGCAGAACGAGTCTCTGTGGATCACGCCGGCTCCTTGGATTAATATCATTGGCTGATATAAACAGGTCTTTATGTTTATTAACGAACATACATATTTCCAATATATAAAGCGACGGCAGCGGTAACAAACCTAGTTTCTTAAATATGGGTTTACAAGATTCCTCCGAGTGCATCCCGTAAATTGCCCTAATGCACTTTTTTTGAGCAACAAATGCTCGGTTTATATCGGTACTATTTCCCCATATTATAAGCCCGTAACGTAGTACCGATTCTACATATGCATGATAGGTCATGAGAGCTGTTTTTAAGTTTGTAATATTTTTGATTTGTTTAAGAGCATATACAAATTTATTTATTCTCTTTGCAGCATTATCCACATGCTCTTTCCAATTCAAATTCTCATCAATAATTACGCCTAGAAACTTCGTTTGTGCTACTTCTTTAATTTTTGATACGTTTAGTTTAATATTATATTTAGGATTATTACATTTATTGAAATTAATATAAACAGATTTATTAAGATTTATTTTTAAATTATTTATGTCAAGCCATTGTATTAATTTATCTATAGTATTATTGATGTCAGTCTCATGATTATTTCTAAAATTGTTACATTTTTCTGTCGCTATAATAATAGCTATGTCATCAGCAAATAATATACATCGGTGGTCAGTTATATTAATAATATCATTTATGTACAGCAAGAACAGGACAGGCCCCAGTACACTTCCTTGTGGTACACCACATGTATTGTGCTTGTATTCTGATGAAAAAGGCACCTTAACTTGATTTTCATCAATTTTATCAATAATAAAAAAATAAAAAATAAAATCATTTTATTTCGGATAACAAAAAGATCCATAAATTGTTAGTAACATGTATGCACTTAAACCACTATTGTTAGTAACTTAAAACTAAAGACGAATTTGTGAGAAGACCACCCAACATCTAGACACAATAAAAATAACAAAATAATAAATAGTCTAACTATGGTATGAGTCTTCTCACAAATTGCCTTATTATGGCAGAAGAAGTATCTGCCGCCACAGCCTTCAGGATACTATTGTGACTGCCTCTTATTCTGCTCAGGAGTGAGGCCGTTTTTTTGCGGATGATGGCATGCTCGTTGTTGTCGGTTACTGAGATATGATTTTATCCACTGAAGTGTAGGACCCCTGATACCTACAAGTTCAAGTTTTTTGAGCAACAGATTGTGAGAAACTAAATCGAAGGCTTTTGAGACATCAAAAAATAGCCCAGTGGTCAGATTTTTATTATTGATATTAGTTACTACAGCCTTTACCAGGGAGAATATTGCCAAAGTAGTGGACTTGTTTTTCTGAAAGCCATATTGTTCTTTGCTAATTATATGAAATTTATCACAGTAGTCAATTATTCTTCCATACATGCACTTTTCATATATTTTGGACAATATGGGTATTAACGTTATAGGACGATAGTTATTAACATCAGATTTTTCTCCTTTTTTATATAAAGGCTTGACTATCGAGTATTTCAGGGCATCAGGAAAAGTTCCCGATGCAAACGATAAATTAATTAAATATGTCAGAACAGCAGTTAGTTGATTGGTACACTCTTTAATAATTTTAGTGTTGATTTCATCATAGCCCACAGAATTGGAATTAGACAATGACAGTATTTCTCGTCTAACCTCACTTTCCTCCATAGATTTTAAAAACATCGAGTTAACGGATGCACTAATACGAGGTTTTATGTTTTCCTGACTGCTCGTATGTGATAAATTAATATAATTATTATTAAAGGCGGTGGCAATTTCAATAGGATTTGTTAGTGTTGTATTGTTAACTGTAATTTTCTCCACATTTCCTATGCAATTTGTATCGTGCATTTCATTTTATAATACTGCCCACGTGGCCCTACATTTGTTTTCACTCTTGTTTATATATTTAATATTTGCGCATTTTTTTGAATTAATTATACATTTTTTTAGAATATTGGAATATCTCATATAATTAATTTTGTTATTTGCATTTTTATTTTTATAGTATTTATATCTTAGTACACGTTTTTTTTTACAAGATTTCTTTAAGCCTTTACTTATCCAATTTTTTTATTTGAATTATTGTTATTTATTTTTACTTTTACTTTTGGGAAGCAAAGATTGTAGAATAAGCATAGCAGTTCATGAAACTCACTAAATATATTTGCATCATTTGAGATGTATATGTGTAACCAAGATAAATTATTTAAACATTCCTTGAACTTACGAACATTGTCCGAACTGTAATCTCTTTTATATATATGATAAGATGAGCATTTTTGAATCTTTTCATTTATAGGGAAACTCAACATTTGGGCTGTGTCATGGTCAGAGAGATAGAGAGGCAAAACTGAAGCGGAAGCATTTGGAATATTACTTAGAATATGGTCTATGCAAGATGACTTGCGCGTAGGCACATCAATGTGAATTTTCAAGTTATAGTTGTAGGATATGTCTCGTAGGTGATTAGTAACGTTACCTTTATTCAACGTATTTATATTCAAGTCACCGGTAGGAAGCCGTGACGTCACTACGAAGCGCTTTCGGTGACACTCGTCCGCCTCATAGAATCTACCGGGAGTTGTTCAATATGTCACAAGGTCGTGAAAAGACAGAAATATTCGTCGCAAAAGCTCGAGCTATGTTTGCTCGGCTTCCAGTCGGTGACCTCAGCACTAAAGTGCAATTGGATATGGTCTATGGACTTCTACACCATCGTGTCCGCGAGCGCCTACGTCGTGATGAAATTACGTCATACGAAATGTTACTACACAAGGCGAGACATATTGAAGACGCAACTGACGAAGTCCCAAATGAATACCAGCGTCGACGCCCTAGAACGCCGCAGCGTTCATCCGCAAGCACGGGCGAAGCGCCCTCGAAGAAAACGACGCCGCCACGAGAGCCCCGCAAAGAAAATGCGTCGAACGCCGGTGGCCTGCCTAACAAGGACCCGGTCGCGCCTGGCAATAGCACCGGCACCACTGCACGTCCTGCGAGCGACGCTACTTCATTTTCATTAAAGAAAAAGTTTTGTTCATTTTGCAAGCGGCACGGACACAACCGTGACAATTGTTTTAAACTAAAAGTGAATGATGATACACAAGAAACTGATCGGGTACCAACATGTTATGGTTGTAATGCGAAAGGTGTTACTAGGTCACAATGTTCTAAGTGTAATGCAGACCACTATGCAATAGATGTCGTAGGGTTCTCCGATTATAAACCTAGTAATGTAAATAAATCCAATGGTAAGTCGGTTGCTTGTTATAATAATTCTAATAATTGTGAAATGCCTATGATGAATTACTTTGGTGAACACTGTTCCACTATTAATCATAATAATGTTCCATTATCATCAAGTAGGGTGACCACATCAGATGTTAGGGTGTCCATGGAAGACCCAGGACATTTTTCCATAAATAATTATAATTTTTGTGACAAAAATATTAATTCTTCACCAAGTAGGGTGACCTCGAGGAACGAAGATAGGGTGTCCAAGGAAAATTTGGGACGATTTTCCACAGTTAGTATTGTTGACAAAAAAGATTCCCGGAGTGTCTCAGATGAGCATCAGGCTAGGTTAAGGCCAACTTTAAGTGTTCAGATTTTAGGAGTTCGAGGAAAAGGCTTAGTGGATTCAGGCGCTAAGAGCAGTGTTGCCGGCGCCCTGTTATACAAGCTGTTGCTGACACATCGGCATCCTTGTGAGGAGACGACTCGACGAGTAAGGCTTGCAGATGGCTCCACCCGTACTCGACAAGTTCTACTTACCACTTTAGAAGTAAGGATAACCCCGGAAAGGTCAGTAAAACTTCAGTTTACCATTTTTCCTGATGCTGAAAATAATGAGACCCTATTTGGAATGGATTTCTTGGTGGCAGCGGGCATTGTGCTTGATTTTGCTTCTTCAACCTGGCACTTTTCAGGTGAGCATGTTTTATTTGACATTGAGTATGAGCGTCCAAGGCCATACACTAATATATTTGCTGCTGATTTTTTGCGTGATGATGAAGAGCTTTTGCTGGATCCTGATCAAAGACAGCAGTTGTCTGATATGCTGCAGCAAAATAGTGATATTTTTGCAGAACAGGGGAGGCCAACTCCCTATGCAGAGCACCACATCGACACGGGCGACCATCCTCCAATATCAGTTCCGCCGTATAGGCTCACGCCCGCAAAAAAGGAGCTTGTGAAGGCTGAGTTGGAGAAGATGCTTGCTGAAGGTGTGATCGAAGAGTGTGAGTCTGCTTGGACTTCCCCTGCTGTCCTTGTGCCGAAGAAAGATGGCAAGGTAAGATTTTGTGTGGTGACTTATGACTTAGTCCAGTCGACTAAGCGCAACTGCTTCATGTCCACGCTCGATTTGCGGAGTGGCTTCTGGCAGGTAAAAAGAAAGAAAGAGAGCGACAAAGACAAAACAGCTTTTCAAACACCGTTTGGTACTTACCGCTTTACACGCATGCCATTTGGCCTCAAGAATGTGCCGTCGACGTTCCAGCGACTGATTGATAAGCTTCGCTCATCGTTGAACCGTGATTTCTGCAAAATCGAAGGTGAGAATGTCACGCTATTGGCTTACCAAGACGACCTGCTCCTTATAACTGAAACGTATTCAGGTCATGTAGCAGCTCTGCACTTCGTTTTTGAGAAGCTGCGCACTTTTAGTTTGAGGGCGAATCGTGATAAGTGTGTCTTCTGTAGGAAAAAGGTAAAGTACCTTGGACATGTTATCACTCAGGAGGGCGTGTCACCTGATTACGACAAGGTACAGGCTATAGTGGATATAAAGCCACCACAAAATCTTAAGCAGTTAAGAACTTACCTGCAGACATGTTCCTGGTTCCGGCAGTTTGTGCCTAACTTCTCCGCTATTGCTGAGCCACTAACGCGCCTTACTAAAAAGAACCAGCCTTGGGTTTGGGAGTCAGAGCAAACAAACGCTTTTGAAGAGCTGAAGAAGCGCCTCACTTCTGCCCCTATTTTGATACAGGTAAACTACTCTCAGCCATTCATACTCAGAACTGACGCTAGTAATTATGCGTTAGGTGCGGTTCTCCTACAGGGCGAGGGCGTTGAGGAACGGCCCGTAGAGTACGCAAGCCGTCTGTTAATCCCTGCGGAGAAAAACTACAGCACCACGGAACGGGAGGCTTTGGCCGTGGTTTGGGCTGTAGAGCGCTTTAGAGGGTATATCGACGGACACGAAGTAATAGTCAGGAGTGATCATCAGCCGTTGAAGTGGCTACTTACGGTGAAGTCACCCTCAGGTAGGCTGGTCCGCTGGGCACTTAAACTCCAGTCTTTTAATATTATCTATCAATATACACCAGGCAAGGCTAACGTGGTCGCGGATACGTTGAGCCGTCCCCCATGTTCTAAGGAAGAGGATGCGGAGGAATATGGCTTATGTCCTGTAGTTATAAACTTACCTTCTACCAGCCCAGCTGACCTGCGAGCTGCACAAATAGCCGACTCAGAATTATATAAAATTATGCAGGATTTGGAAGATCCCGACGAACTTACCTGTAGTCGATGGTTGGAGAGAGGCTACGTAATGTCTCAGGGTGTCCTGATTCTGATGCAGAAGACGCACAGTTGGTGGTGCCGAGCTCCATGCGGGAAGAGATTCTAAGGGAGCTGCATGACTCTCCTACCGCTGGCCATCAGGGAGTAGAGAGGACCCTCCAACGTCTAAGGGAGAGGTATTATTTTCCAGGCATGCGCAGGTATGTAACAGATTATTTAAAAAAATGCGTTGATTGCCTTCGCTATAAACCATCGAACCAAAAACCCTCGGGCTTATTACAAACCCCTGTATTGCAACAGCGAGGCGAAGTCCTAGCTAACGACTTATTTGGTCCACTTCCGCCTGGAGACCAGGGGGAGCGATGGATCTTTCTTATAGAGGATGTAGCTACAAGGTGGGTTGAACTTTTCCACTTGTTGATGCTACCGCAGAGGCTTGCTCCCGTATCCTCCTAGAGGATTACTTCCTCCGATACGGATTGCCACGACGTGTTGTTTCAGACAACGGCACGCAGTTCGTGTCTGCGGTCATGCAGCAGTGCATGCACCTGTTGGGCGTCAAGCAGGAACTCATACCGTTGTACCATCCAGAGGCCAATCCCGCGGAGCGGAAGAATCGGGACCTTAAGGTACAGCTGTCCATGTTAGTTCAGACAACTCACACCGATTGGCCTAAGCACTTGGCAAATGTTAGGTTTGCTATGAACAGCGCCGTGTGCTCCACCACAGAGTTGCGAACCCCGTTTGATGTTGATCGGGATCTCCGCAGTATCCTAGATAAAGAAAACTTCGTTCCTCAAGTCACACCCTACTTGCGGTCGTTTATTTCGTCTTTTTCTGAAATTAGGGAACGTGTAGAGAAGTATCAGGATATTCGCAAAAAGGCAGCTGATGGTTCTCGCCAGAAAGAACCAAACATTAGTGTAGGTGATTTAGTTCTGCTCAAGTGTCACAATCTGAGTAACGCATCAAAAGGAACGGAAGTTCATGCCTAGACGGGATGGTCCCTATCGCGTTAGGCAGATCACTAGTCCTACAACCTTTGTTCTTTCCGACTTCTCGAATAACGTGATAGGGAAGTACCATAGCACTGATTTAACGCTGTTGACCACTCCGCTAGATACAGCAGCCCCGGTTATGCCGAAAGGACGCAGAGGGAGACCGCGCGACCGTGAATTAAGTCCCAAGTTGGACTCGGGACGCGATCCTAACTTGGAGGGGGAGTGTGTAACGCGCGATTTTGAAATTTCTCGCGACGCCGCGAGTGAGAACCCCGCGGCATCGATTGGCAACACTGGTCGGCGGAACTCGGGCCGCAAGAGAAGATTGCCGGCTCGACTGAGAGACTAATGGCGGTCGTAAATTTAAATTGTAACCATTTTTATTCTTTATTAAGTTCTATGTCAGTCTTGGTGTTAACAAATTACCTAATAAACTTTGGAAGTTTGTGTACTAGTGTTGTTTAATTGATTAATAAACTACTACGAGTTAAAAGATACACAATTCATTCGGCAAGTTTACGTAAATAAATACATTTTACTAACTTTACATGACACGAAAATGTTTTTTCTTAATATAAATTGCAAAACAGTAATATTTCCGTCGAGTCCGAGGAACTTTTTTAAGATTGCTAAATTTGACATTAAAACAATATTGCTAGTTGTCAAAAGTCACGTCGTGGTACGAATTGAATGAACTTTTAGAGGTGACGTCACCAAAATCGCTAAGAAAATAAAATTGTTTCAACATTACAATAAGTTTATTTTATGGACGTCATGGTACGAAAAGTCAAAGTAAGATTATAATAATACTGCTATAAGAGCTGGTGGTAGGCCCCCAGTTCATAATTGTGTGCGATGTTGTCGTGTCCGAGGAAAAACGTTTTTTTCCTAAAATGGGTGATTTACCATCATAGCGTGTGAGTGCAGATTTCCCATTCAATTCAGTGGAAATAGATTTTGCTGGACCTTTTTACATAATTAATCGTAAAGGTAAAGGTGCAAGGGTAAACAAATGTTACCTTTGCATATTTGTGTGCTTGCGTTATAAGTGCGTTCATTTGGAAGCGGTATGTGACCTTACCAAGGACGCATTTATAATGACATTACGCAGATTTATTGCTCGTCGTGGCAAACCCAATGAAATATTTTGTGATAACGGGGGTAACTTTGTGGCTGCTGCTAAAGATATAGGGGCTTTTCTTGAATTACATAATAGGGACTTAGCTGAATTTGCAACTCATGAAAATATAAAATTTAGATTCTCACCTGCTCACGCTCCTCACTTTGGCGGCATCTGGGAAGCCGGAGACAAATCTGCAAAATTCCACATAAAAAGAGTTATGGGAAATACCCATCTTACCTTTGAAGAAATATCTACACTTTTTGCACAAGTGGAGGCCGTTTTGAACAGTCGCCCCTTGTGTCCTTTGTCCTCATCTCCTGATGACTACCTCCCTTTGTCGCCAGGGCACTTCCTCATTGGAAGACCGCTGAAGGCACTGCCTGAACGAAAACTTGAAAGAAAGTCACCTGCAACGATATACTCGACTGCAACAAATTCATCAGCATTTCTGGTCACGCTGGCAGCGTGCATATATACACGAGCTACAATAGCGACTGAAGTGGAAGACGAATACAAAATCACTAAATATTGGAGACCTCGTGCTTATACATGAAGAACATGTACCTCCATTATGTTGGCGCCTTGGACGGGTTACTAAATTATACCCTGGTCTGGATGGAGTTTCGAGAGTGGCTGATTTGAAGACCACTAGAGGCGTTCTACGTCGGCCTGTTGTCAAATTGTGTCCGCTGCCCACTGCTGAAGATTTACTGTTGAAAGACAAGCCTTTCAACGGGGGGAGGATGTTTAGGCGCGCCTGCTAAATATCTGCTAGCAGCGTGGGCTAACTATGTGCATTGCCTGCAGCTTTCGGAAAGGCGCAAAGTTCGTGGCGGTATATGTGAAAACATTATAAAATGACACTTCGGTACTTGCCAACCGCACGAGCGGTCGAAATATTTTTCTGTCCTATGTATTAAAAACGAAATTAAAGTAATCTCCAAAATTCATTCTATCATTGAAGAACCAAAAATTCATTCTTTATGTCGTAATAGACACAAACATGCTGTGTGTTAGTGGTTATAACACTGCATTATTAAGGAAAAGTGTTATATGTATGTGCCCGGTTATCTTTAACAAAATACCCGATGGAATAAAAAACGAGTCAATTCCACTGTTTAAAAAGAAATTGTCAGTCTTATTAATTGATAAATGTTATTACTCCATTTTATAGTTGGGGTACTTTACATAAGAAAACTCCAACTATTGTGCGTGTAAACTGTATACCTATATTGGTATATTAGAAACGACATGTACATGGAAATAGAGTGATACTTATCATTTCCGCGGAACTTAATAGTATAACAACAAAATGGACGGCTCGTGAGGCGCAAGAGTACGGTCGCCGAGCGCGTGCGCAGTTATAGAGTATTAGCAACTGACTGCCACAGAGCATGTAATATACTGACTGCCTCGCGGCGCGGGGCCGCGGCGTCATGTATAGTGTTGTGCCGATCGCAACTAGTCACGTAACCTGGCCGGCACACGACGAACTCTCGAAGCGCGGGGAGTCGATACTAATAGGGGTCGCGCTATAATTTGTGAATTTCTAAATGATAAAACTTTATAGTTACCTAATGAATCCAGATATCTTTAAATCTTTATTTTATTTTATTGACCATATTTGGTTGCGCTGATTCGACTATAATGACGGTATTGTCATTTCGTTCCTTTGATAGGTTGTAATTCTGAATGTATTATGTTGATTGGTGCAATTTCCTATATCCTATCCCACTCCGGCACATTGCCTGTATAGTCGCAAGAACCCAGATGGCGAATTAATGTCGGTGGTCGAATCGTGTCGTGGTGAAAATTCGTGCATTGAACTCAAGAAAACAAGTGAAAATCGGGACAAGTGCTATGTATCGTCGCTCCAGGCCATCAGCGCATCAAACAAGGTATTGTGCATTCCAAAATCCTTTGTACAATCCATAACGGTCCAATTTCCCACCACCAGGGATTGTACGCCGTTCCATGTTTTTGGAACCAATCAACCAAACCCAATCGCTATTTATCGCATAAAAGCGCACACATTTATGGTCCTTCAGCCGGATTTATAGATATTGTCATTATAGTCGAAACAGTGCAATATTTATTTTGTAAAATCCAAATTCGTTCTTAAATACCTAGCCGCGTATGCGCGTGTCGAGTGTCGCCATACCGTTAGGTACAGTAAGCGCTCAAAAGTGCATAAGCACGCTAAGAGTCGTATTGCTGTGAACACGCGGTGTAGTCTGTACATTTGTATGTGTAAACAGTCAGACGTCTGTGGTGTGAGTGCCGTATACACACTACAGAGAACGCAGTTTTGCACTACACATTGTCGTATCGTCACGGTTCGCGGGCGCCGCACTTACATTTCCATCACTTTTGTTAGCACGTGATAGATTATTTCAATTTTTTTCGTTAATTGGACACAAAGAAAAGCATCTCTATAATACTTATAACCTACATTACGACAGTTTCTTATCAAAATCTTATAAATACTATTACGAAATAAAATCTAAACTGTGTTCTTTCATTGTTGTTTTGTATAATATCATATTTAACTATTTAACATGACTTGTTTACTAATTGTGCCATTGTAAGACCAAGTATGTAATTTAACTAATCAATTTAAAGATATTTACTCTATTTTTATATAATTTAAGCATAGTTTTATGTCAAAATGCAAGTATTAACAAGTCTGTATTAAAATCGTACGATGTGACGTCACTTGTTTACCACCGGCTATAAAAAGCCGCCGCTCCGCCGTACTCGGCACACGACTCGACGCTCGGCACTGGTCACGGACGGTTGTGTGCTTGCGCTCTCCCGTTTATGACTCAGTGTTCTTGAGTCATATTCCGTTGCGTTTAAGTAACGATTTTCTTAGTCTCCCGACTACTTCCGATCTCCGATCGTCAATCGATCGGGCAAAGATCCACCAAAAAGGCCTTTTTCAAGGCTATCCAGTTTCTTTAACAGAAAGAACATTTTGTGTGTAGCTTCACTAGGCCCCTTCTGGGTAAAACCACAGTTTCGTGGTCACTCGGTGGATACCATACGGTGCCAACGAAGCCGAGTGGGGTGTTGACCCAACACACCCGCCGATCCCCTTCAGGGTGAGGCAGTAAATTGGCCGGGTCCCAGTGTTTGGCCTTGGGGGATCTCCTAGCCAACACGTGGTGACAGTATTCCCTTCACAGCTACACACCCTGTGTCGGTCGGGTGTGTCTACACCCGGTGCACTAGACTGATAGGACCCCGTTGCACATTAAGATAGGCAACGGGCCAAAGCAAGCTCAGGGCTCACCGATAGGCACTCATCCTCCCTGTCTTTACCCGACAGGGAGGGATTGTTACACATCCCCGGCATACCCACCGGGGAGATAGGATTATTTAGGCAAATCTCCCACCCTCCCCCCCCCCCTAAAATGGCTACCCCGCCAAATTACGAAAATGTCGTCAAGATGCTCGTCAAGCTTCTTGACATGTGCTTCGATAAGGAGCCTTCCCTCAAAGGACAATTCGGAGACCATCTCGCTTATGTCCTAGACCTAGTTAAAAGTCACCACGACCCCGACCCCAGCATCGCTACTTTCAGCGATGCTTTAGACTCCCCTCCCACTGTAGAGTCACCCAGATCCCCCACCCCCCCTCCATCGGTGTCAATGGATACTGACGCTCCCCTCCCCGTCCCCGCTTCTTCAAAGCGCTCCGCCACCCCGCACTCTCTTAACTCGGAAGAAGACGAGGAAAGGTCCGCTGCCGCCTCCTCTACCTCTTCCGGCTTCGTAGCCGTCCAAGGAAAGGGGAGAAAGAGGAAGAACAGGAAGCAGAGCTCCGCGCAGGCCAGTAAGGTCGCCGCGGTTGAGGACTCTGACTCCTCTTCGTCCACAGTAACCCTAAAATCCGTCCCGGCAACCTCACGCGCTCGCGCAACCGTAGCCCCCCCCGCCCCTGCCCCCGTCCCCTCTACCTCTACCGCCCCCCCGACCGCGTCGTCGTCATCCTCCGCGAAGGATACCCCCGCGCCCCCCGCTCCCGTAGCCCCCCCCGCTCCCGTAGCCCCCCCCGCTCCCGTAGCCCCCCCGACCGCTTCATCCTCCGCGAAGGATGCCCCCGCGCCTCCCGCGAGAAAGATCGCCCCTCCACCCCCCTTGTTCATTCAGGACAAAGGGAAGTGGACGGACATCTCGAAATGGTGCGTCGATCACAAGATTGATTTCACCTCGGCCCGCAATACCCAACAGGGTATAAAAATCCTAGTCCCTACATCGCGCGATTATAGGGAACTAACCCGTCTCCTGAGAGCGAGAGGTGTGTCATACCACACCTACTCCCTCCCGGAAGAGAAACAAGTTCGCGTAGTCATTAAACGCATTCCCAGGGAAATCCTCCCGTCCGAAATTCTTGCCGACCTTCAGTCGCAAAACGTCCCAGTAGATGAGGTCCATCGTATGCACCGCTCCAGAGGCGGTGACCTCTACGATATGGTCCTAGTCATATGCCCGCCCGTTGAGGGCCACCACCCGATCTTTCAAATTCGTTCTCTGTGTCGTCTCACAGGGTTCGAAATTGAAAAACCTCAAAAGAGTGGCATTGTCGGACAATGCCACCGCTGCCAGTTATACGGCCACTCACAGCGGAATTGCCATGCAACACCCAGGTGCGTAAAGTGCCTGGGCGAGCATAGCACTTCCGACTGCTCCCGCCCCAAAGACTACCTACAAGAACTACCGGGGTTGCTCAAAAGCCCCTAAGGCTTCTTCTCCCAAGCTGGGGAAGCGCTCCGGCGCTCGCCAGCAAAGGGAAACTCCCTCCTCATCCTCTTATAGGATCCCCTCCGCCCTTATGCCCCAACGACTAAGCCCTCAGAGGCCTAGTCCGTGGAACTATCTCCACCACCAGCAGTCTTTCCCTGCCTTGGTGCCCTCTCACGGTCACTTCCCTCCCCCGCCCCCCGTCCGCCCCTCCCACCTTAGGGACCCCCGCTTCCGTGGCACCGTGCCACCCGCACCCTCCGCGCCCCCCGCGCCCTCTGCACCCGCCGCGCCCCTCGCTAAACCCGCGCCCGCTCCCGCTCCTCAAGCCCCGCGTCCCCCGACTGCCGGTCCCGCGACCGCGCAGCGCCAAGGTCTTGATTCATTCAACATCATTACCTCGACCTATATGGCATTTGTCTCCCCGCGCGCAAAGGCAATGGCCAATTTAATCATCTCCGCTCAAGGCAATATCCCTCAGATACAGTCTATTTACAATGCGTATCCGGATATCACGCAAGTCCTAGATAGCCTAGCTATCACACCTAAAACCTTCAATGGATAATACGGCGATAGCTAGGTTCAAACCCCGATCCCTAACAATAGGCTTCTTTAACGCCAATGGCTTAAAAACCCAAAGGGCAGAGATAGGGCTCTTCCTCCGCGATCACGATATAGACGTTCTCTTAATTCAAGAGACGTTCCTAAAGCCCTGCAATCGTGACCCGTCACTTGCCAACTACCGGATTGTTCGCAATGACAGGTCGCGTTGTCACAAGGGTGGCACCCTTATCTATTATAAAAAGCAGCTTCACTGCATCCCATTAGACCCTCCTCCCCTCTCGGTATTAGAAGTTTCCGCCTGTCGCCTAGGTATGTCAGGTCACGAGCCGATCACTCTCGTATCGGTCTATAATCCCCCCGATAACGCCCCGGGGCACTATCAATCCCTCTCAAACGATCTCTCGATCCTACTCGCTATGAGTAACTCGCTCATCATAGCGGGCGATCTAAATGCCAAACATCCCTCTTGGAATAGTTCGGTAACCAACCCCAGAGGTCAACACCTGTTCGACCTCTCAAACTCCCTGACTTTTGACGTCATTGCTCCGATGACTCCCACTCATTTCTCTCTCATAAATCCCAATCATACCCCCGATATCTTAGACGTGACGCTCCTTAAGAACGTCAACCTAAAGTTAGAGTCAATAGAAACGGTACAAGAGCTCGACTCTGATCACCGCCCGGTAGTCATGAGACTATACCCCCGCATAGGCCCCCCCTATCACTAAGAGGATCACGGACTGGAAGAAAGTAAGCACACAGCTGAAATCCAACACGTCCCCTCAGTTAGACTCTATCCCCGATCTCTTTGACTCTGTCGCCGACACCACGGCAGCGATCGACTCACTCACTGATCATGTGACTTTAAAACATCTGACTTTAAAAAATAAGGCCTTATTTCGTATGTGTAAGGAAGTCGCTGGAAAACGTGGTTTTAAATATGTATGGATTAAGAATGCCACGATCCTTGTACGTGAAAGAGATGGGATGGCGGCCTTTGCTGTGCGCTCCGAAAGTGATCTCAAAAAGATTATTGCTAATGAGAAGGCTAGTGCTTAACACTATGCCTAGTAGGCAATTTAGATGTATGACGTGTTCATTTTTTCGATCTACATCGACCTATGTATACATTTTGTGTTTATTTGTGACTGTTTCATTCATCCATGTCTTTATGCTATTAGTTTTATATCCCTTAGTTTTTTATATTATCGGTTATCTACCCTTACAATTATGTTTTGTTATTTGTATTATGGTGCGCCTAATATCTTATCTTATGTTCACGCTGAATACAGCATCATTAAAGGCCAATATGAAAACGAACAGTAATAATTTCTGGTTCTACTGTATTTGGAATGTCAAATTGTTAAGCGTAATGCTTCATGTTGCTGTACTAATTGGTTTATGCGATAACAATAATTGTTATCTATGGCTACTAACAATTTTCTGATATATTACCAAAATTGTAGAGGTATTCGTACGAAGTTGCACACTCTTTATATGAGCATCCTGTCGTGTTCTTATGATGTTATCATACTTACTGAAACCTGGCTCATTCCTAGCATTCACGATGGCGAGTTTATTGACGATCGCTACACAATCTTCAGATGTGATCGTGACCGATCTGCGACAAATAAACGTGAGGGTGGGGGTGTCTTAATAGCCACACTTCGTGGGCTGCGTCCGACTACGATTGTGACACAGTTTACCCATGCTTGCGTCGAACAGCTTGTGGTTCGGTTACCAGCATCCCAGTCTAATAAATACCACGTCATCAGTGTAGCGTACTTACCACCTCGAACTACTGATGCAATATACAGGCAATATTTAGACATGTTACATCTGATTGCTAATAATTCTACTACTGAGTCATTTTTTGTCGTCGGAGATTTCAACTTGCCCGATATAAAATGGTTGGATCAGGGTAATATTACAGTAGCAGATGCCACAACATCTAGCGGCCAGCTAATATCAAACTTCATGTCATTGATTAACGGTTCACAATACAATAAGACTAGAAATGATCTCGGACGAATACTTGATTTGTTTATCTCCAACACTGACTGTCAGACTGTACCCTGTACGTCATTTCTTCCGGCTGACACACACCATCCTCCTTTTTCTGTGTTTGTCGATCTCAACATGCAATTTGCTCCTATGAAATGCCGTTCCGTGCCTAGGTACAACTATCATAAGGCTAATTATCCTGAAATTAATGCAGAACTCGCTTCTATAGATTGGGATACAAAACTCGCTCATCTGGCTGCTGAACCGGCTGTCAACACGTTCTATGATACTTTGTATGGGATAATTAGACAACACGTTCCACTAACTCTAGTAAAAAATTCACATTTTCCTGTTTGGTTTACACCCTCTTTGATCCGTATCTTTAAAAGTAAGGAACGTGCGTGGATAAAGTGGAAGGTTTATCGTAACCTGTGTGACTATAATCACTTCTCAGGTTACCGTAAATTATTCCAGGATGAATCTGGTATTTGTTTTAGAAACTATATTAATTCAGTCGAAGATAGTATACCTAAAAGCGTTAAGTATTTTTGGACATATTTAGGCAGCAGAAACGGTAAGAATAACTACCCAGCCAGTATGCATCTGAAAAATACCTTGTCTGATAGCCCTACTGATATATGCAATTTATTTTCTACTTTTTTTGCATCTGTCTATGAACCATCTACATTTGATCCTGACACTTGGGAACCATCGAACAAATACCAGGATAGCTCTGTCTGCATACCCGATATTTACCTCGCAAAAGAGGAAATACACCGAGCAGTCAAATCACTGGACCCTTCTAAGGGAGCTGGCCCCGATGGTATTCCACCGGTCTTTTTTATAAAAACAGCCGATAATATCTATGCTGCGTTGTACTCAATTTTCAACAAATGTCTACAGAAAGGTGTCTTTCCCACCGTGTGGAAGCGAGCATTTGTTACACCAGTGTATAAAAGTGGAGATAAGGAGAATGTGGAGAATTATCGTCCCATATCAATTATTTCCACCTTGTCGAAGCTTTTTGAGAGACTTGTGCACAGTGCTCTTTACCCTCAATTACATAGCCTTATTATACCCGAACAACATGGATTTGTTAAACGGCGATCGACAACTACCAATTTAATGATTTTCACTAACTTTCTCTTTGAAAATATGGATAGGAGAGTCCAGGTAGACGCTGTGTATACTGACTTTCGGAAGGCTTTTGACAAGGTGGATCATTCAATCCTTTTGGAAAAGCTTGCCTACAACGGTATTCGAGGCAATTTACTTCGATGGTTTGCATCATATATTTATAACAGGACACAAAAGGTCGTTATTAATGGGTTTGAATCTGAAATTGTGACTGTCGAGTCTGGCGTTCCTCAAGGGTCTATTCTGGGTCCTTTGCTTTTTATCCTGTTTATAAACGATATAAAGCAGTGTTTTATTCACTCCAACTTTTTGTTGTATGCGGATGATGTAAAAGTTTACAAAGCCTGCCAAAAATTCGATGACTGCCTACTGCTCCAAGAGGACCTGCACAGACTTGATAACTTCTGCAAAGAAAACAAACTCTTTCTTAGCCTTCCGAAATGTCATAGTATATCTATTACTAAAAACAAAAACAAACATAAGTGTTCGTATATACTGAATGGCCATCATTTAAATGTGGTAGAATCCGTGCGCGACCTTGGTGTGACCTTTGATTCGTGTTTACACTTCGATTTGCATATGGAGAACATAATAAATAAAGCCTTTCGGATGTATGGTTTCGTCACGAGATCCTCGAAAGACTTCGTGCGACCCTCTACTTTTTTGCTACTATATAAAGCGTTGATAAGATCTCAATTAGAATACGCGATTCCTATCTGGAATCCGTTCTACCTCAAATATAATATTAAATTGGAATTAGTACAGAAAAAGTTTTTACGTACTGTAAACTATAAATGTTATCATTCAAGGATTCCTTACACACAATTATTACAGCAATTTAATATTTTAAGTTTAGAATCTCGGCGATTACTTTTGATGGCCATGATGCTACATGGTTTGTGTAACAATAGATTTGACTGTATTGAAATCACAAATAAGTTGCGCTATACAGTGCCTAGAACTGTTATCAGACGGGCAGCGCGCGTGCCCCGGCTGTTCCACGTAGATTCATGCAGGACTAACGCCGGGGCACGAGTGCCCCTTCGTCAACTTGTTGAAACCTATAACACGCACTTCATGGACATAGATGTCTTCTCTCTTTCAAGTAAAAAATTTAAAACACTAGCTATAAATACTCTTTCACCACAATCTTAACCTATCAATAATTTTTAAATTCAGTTAAACATAATAAGATACTATTGTATATACATTTCCTGAGTTATTCATCTATTAACTCGTGGACAATGGTGTGGGTTATATGTTTACCTATTTGTGTTACGACTCATAATTTGAACCTTAACATGTAACTGTTTTTTTGTCCCTAATAAATAAAATAAAATAAAAATAAAAATGTACAAACCGTCCTGAACGATTGTTCAAGGGAAGTGTCAGCGACGGACGATCGTCGCTGGCGCTTGCCGGACGATGTGCGTGCATTACTGACTGAGAAGAACGCGGCCATACGTGCGTACGATAGCTTTCCCTGTAACGCTAACAAAGCCCATATGCGCTATTTACAGAGATCTGTAAAGAAACGTGTAGCGGAGCTGCGGGACGCGAGCTGGGGAAAGTTACTCGGCGAACTAGAGCCAAACCATCAGGCCTTCTGGGAGCTCCAGAGGAAACTCAGGGCTCCCCAATCCTCCGGCATGCCCCCTCTGACCCATCCCGATAAAACCATCGCATTCGACGATGCCGAAAAGGCTGAATGCCTCGCAGACAGCCTCGAGGCCCAATGCACTCCCAGTTCCCTACCAGTAGACCAAGCTCACCTGTCAAAGGTCGACGCAGAAGTCGAACGTAGAGCCTCCCTCCCTCCCGTCGATGACCCTGACTGTCCGCTGCCCCCCGTCCTCCCGGACGAGGTGCACGACATCATCAAAGGTCTTAAAGCCCGTAAAGCCCCCGGTTCAGATGGTATCACCAATAGGGTGATCCAACTATTCCCCGCCCACCTAATAATGCTTTTGACCACCATCTTCAATGGTGCCTTAAGCAACAATATCTTCCCACAGTCGTGGAAAGAAGCCACCGTCATCGGTATCCCTAAGCCCGGCAAGCCCAAAACCGAGCCTACCAGTTACCGTCCCATTAGTTTGCTCAAGGTTCTCGGAAAAATCTATGAGAGGCTTATTTATAAGCGCCTCAGAGACTTCGCCGAGACCAAGGGCCTCATCCCCAACGAACAGTTCGGCTTTCGAACTGAGCACTCTAGCGTGCATCAGGCCCACCGGATCGTAGAATTCATAAGCGCTGGTTTCCAGCACGGTTATATGACCGGTGCAGTATTCTTCGACGTAGCGAAAGCGTTCGATAAAGTCTGGCACAACGGCTTAATATACAAGCTGTACCAACTCGGTGTGCCAGATCGTCTCGTGCTCATCTTACGAGACTTTTTATCGAACCGCGTCTTTCGCTATCGCATCGAAGGAGCGTTATCCACTCCCCGCCCCATCCGTGCAGGTGTCCCTCAGGGCTCTGTAGTGTCCCCCCTCATATTCACGCTATACACTAGCGACATCCCTAAAGGTTGCCGTAGTTCGCAGTTGGGTCTGTTTGCAGACGACACTGTCATCTACTGCAAATCTAGATCCCCCGACTCTATTCGCCTCACTCTCCAACGCGCAGTCGATAGACTGGCGGCATGGTTTACAAAGTGGCGAATAGAAGTGAACCCCGATAAAAGCCAAGCGGTTCTCTTTACGAAACTGCGTAAAAGGCTTAGATACCTCCTCCCCCGACCGATCACCATGTTCGGCAAGCCGATCCCTTGGGAGAAGCGAGCCAAATATCTCGGTGTCGTTCTCGATCATCATTTGACCTTCGCAGAGCACATAAAGATGGTTCGTTCGCGAGCCGCTTTCGCTCTCGGTAGACTCTTTTTCCTGGTCAATGCACGTAGCAAATTGTCACTTAGGTGCAAATTGCGCGTTTACACGGCGTGCATTCGACCGATCATGACTTATGCGGGTGCCGTCTTTGCTCATGCAAAACCCCGTCATATACATAGGCTGCAAACCGTGCAGAATAGATTCCTTCGTAGGGCGACAGGTTCCCCATGGTTCGTCAGGAACGAGGCTTTCCACCTCGACCTAAAGATTCCCACAATCCACCAATTTCTAAAACGCCTTTCAAAGCGTTTCTTTGAGTTCGCGGCCAAACATCGCAACCCTCTGGTTGTCGAGGCCGCCAGTTATGTCCCGAGTAGAATAAGTAAAGTTCGCCGCCCAAGGCATATCCTAGTAGACCCCGATGACCCCATAACCCTCCTCCAGGAGAGCAATAGGGAAACAAGCACAGTGTACAAACACAGACGCCTCCCGTCATTCCGACCTCGCCGCCGAGGTCCTTTGCGTTCCCGACCGCCGCGCCCCCGAGTAAATGATACTCCCCCCCGACCCTTGCTCGAAAACGAGGTGCCAGCAGTTGTTACAGCTGTGCACGTAGCTTTAAATTCCGATGTTTTGATGACGAATTTAGATGTTTACGAAATATTTCGCCAAGATATTTTACTGAAGAAATTAAAACTAAGCATAGGTAGTTATAATTAGTAGTTGGTACTTACTTTAGTATCGTAAAGTAAATTAAATGTATACTTTCGATTAATTCTATATTAGTATCACATATTCTTTTTCATTTATTATTGGTGGTCTGTGTGAAATCATTATTTAAAGTTTTGACTTCCAAAGTAAAGAGTGGTCAGAGTGGCCAAGTAAAAATTTGTGAAATTGTTAAAAGGCAATGTTGAATACAGTTTTCAATAATATTGTCAGGTTGATCGAGCGATGAATTATTTCAATAACTGTTGTGAGCGCCAGTTAAATTACTTAGGAATAATTATAAATTAATTATTTTCACAAATATTCATTGTTTATAATTTGTGTCTGATTAACACTGGTTGATTCAAATGATTAAACGATTTAAGCTTATATACATAACTTACTGCTGGTCGGTCACTGCCCTGATACCTTTCTGAAATTCATTCGCAGCAGGTGATAGGACTGGTATGTCAAGGCCAGAGGCTATTGTATGAATTGCTGGTCGGTCACTGCCCTGATATTAGTTTGAAATTCATGTGCAGCAAGTGATAGAACTAATATGCCAAGGCCAGAGACTTGTTGAAAACAAATATAATTAGTTGGGTACTTCGAGAACGAAGTACAGGTCAGTCTGGCCGTGATAGATTATTTCAATCTTTTTCGTTAATTGGACACAAAGAAAAGCATCTCTATAATACTTATAACCTACATTACGACAGTTTCTTATCAAAATCTTATAAATACTATTACGAAATAAAATCTAAACTGTGTTCTTTCATTGTTGTTTTGTATAATATCATATTTAACTATTTAACATGACTTGTTTACTAATTGTGCCATTGTAAGACCAAGTATGTAATTTAACTAATCAATTTAAAGATATTTACTCTATTTTTATATAATTTAAGCATAGTTTTATGTCAAAATGCAAGTATTAACAAGTCTGTATTAAAATCGTACGATGTGACGTCACTTGTTTACCACCGGCTATAAAAAGCCGCCGCTCCGCCGTACTCGGCACATTCACTACCGAGCAGTCACACCGAACGGACCTAAGTTAAGTAATTTGATATTATATAGCAATTATTGCTTATTATGATTATGTTGTTGTGTATGGTATATTATTGCCAATATTGCTATTTTTCAAGACATAGAATTAAACTGTTTTTGAGATAACGATAATTTATGGAAATATAAGAAATGTATTGATAGAATACTGTTATACTGTTTCCATGGAGTTTCTTGTCCTTCTTCTCCATGAAGACCTAGTTTTGCGAACGGACAACTAGCTTTTCTTTTAGAGGATGAGGCCATGTCCACTGCATCTCAAATGATTGGTCTTATGCAGGCTGGTCAATTCGAACTTGTCAAATGGACGAGTAACTCACAAACGGTTCTAAATTCAATTCCCCCATCGTACCGCTTGCCAGCTGTCAAAGAATTCGATGAGTCTGATGAACACAAAGTACTTGGCTTGTGTTGGTCACCCACAACTGATTTTTTTGGCTTGAAAATTGGTACACCTTCTCATATTTGTACTAAACGCACCATATTATCATGTGTTGCAAAACTCTGGGACATAATGGGATTTGTTGCACTTGTCGTATTGTATGCTAAACTCCTAATTAAGGAGCTCTGGTTGTGCGAGTGTGATTGGGATGAAACCCCACCAGAAGACATTGTCAAATTGTGGAGCCGCTTCAGGGAAGAACTCCCCTTAATTGGTGATGAAAAGGTCCCACGTCACATAGGCATCGTCACTGATAGTGTCGTTACTATCCTGGGTTTCGCAGATGCTAGCGAAAAGGCACATGGTGGTGTCGTTTATTTTCACGTGCAGAATAAAGGTAAAAACACAATTCGCTTAATTACAGCTAAATCGAAAGTTTCTCCTCGAAAGGTTATTTCGCTCGCTCGACTCGAACTTTGTGCTATTCTCGTCCTCGCACAACTTATAAAAAATATTCTCGTTGCTTGTCAAACTCGCTTTAGTGTAAGAAATATATTTGCATTCTCGGACTCAACAGTTGCGCTTTGTTGGGTTCATGCGTCGCCGCATCGGTGGAACACCTTTGTGGCTAACAGGGTATCGAGGATACAAAATGATTTATCGCCTAAAAATTTGTTTCATGTGTCTGGTACTGAGAATCCAGCCGATTGTCTGTCACGTGGGCTTACACCCTCGCAAATCATCGGCCATCCGCTTTGGTTCACGGGACCCACGTGGGCTCGCTCAGACGTCTCACAGTGGCCTGCTGTTCCCTTTAACCCTTCGGCAGTGTCGGACACACCAGAGGAAAAGAAACATTCGTTGCTTACCTCGGTACCTCGGGAAAATTCCCCTATAATATCGTTAGGCCATTATTTTTCGTCTTGGACAAAATTATTACGCTGTGTAATTTTCGTGTGCAGATTTCTTAAATTATTACCTCGTCGCTATCGTATGTCAGCGTCAGATTATGACTTCGCTGAATTGTTAGTACTTCGTGAACTTCAACGCTTTTATTTTCCAAGTGAGTACGCTAAGCTCGAGGAAGGTAATATTTGTAGCCGCCCATTTCGGCACCTTAAACCATTCCTTAAGGATGGACTCATCAGAGTCGGAGGCCGTCTGAGGAACTCCGATTTAGATTATGATTCGAAATATCCAATCCTTCTTCCTAGTAAGGATCCAGTTCTGAATTTGTTGATTGATTACCATCACAAGTCGAACTGTCATGCAGGTCCCGACCTGCTGTTGTCGCTCTTGCGTCAGAAATATTGGATACTTTCTGCACGTGTTAGATAATTAATGTTGAGGTTAGTATTATATTAAAATATTGTTGGTCTGAAAATGGCATCTGTCACATTTACAAAGCTCGGGACTAATGTAGAAGTACCTAATTTGACTAGGTATTGTGTTTACCTAAAAATAACACTTAACTTGTAAAATTCATTTAGATGTTATTAATATTAATTGTTACGTAATATTTAATATAATAAGCTGTTTCAAACGATTGTCACCATACTGTCGGTTGATGTTGATATTCTATTGAATTTTATCTAGGAATTACGAATCGGCTTTTATTAAATTGCTTAATTACCTTATAATATTTTAATACAATTTCACTACATAAGATTTGTTTAATATTACCTATATTAGAAGTTATTAAACCAAAATGTATGACGATCTGTGATTTATTCAAAATGACTGTAGATGTTTGACATAAGTGACGTTTGGTAGGATATAAAAAACAACCGACTTCCAAAAAAAAACACTACAAAGTGAAAAATAACTTTAATTTCGGAAGTCGGTGTCTTGGGTTTTTTGTTTTCGTTTTTTGCCACCGACTTCCGAAATTAAAGTTATTTTTCACTTTGTAGTGTTTTTTTTTGGAAGTCGGTTGTTTTTTTTTTGTAAAAAGTTTTTTATTTTTCACTTTTTAGTTGTGGTACCTACCCCCACACATTCGAATACCACTACCTGCTACCAGTGACAGGAACTTATCATATCATCTACATAGTAAGTGGGAAAAAAATACGTATTTTGTAGCTAACTCAAAAACTACCCAAGCAAAGTTAATAAAATTTATATGGGACCAATTTGGAAGCATACCCTTTCAAACAAAAAAAGAATTTTCAAAATCGGTCCACAAACGACGGAGAAATCGGTGGACATACATAAAAAAAAAAAAAAAAAAAAAAAAAAAAAAACAAACATACGCGTCGAACATATAACCTCCTCCTTTTTGGAAGTCGGTTAAAAAAACAAACATACGCGTCGAACATATAACCTCCTCCTTTTTGGAAGTCGGTTAAAAAGGATTGTAATGGCGTTATCGGGTCAGGTATTGGCTTGTCGATCACTTGGACTAACCTATCCACACGTGCAAGTCCAAAGTCCGCGCGGATCGCTATTGTTTTATTTTAAACTCGACTCTCTCTGTGAGTGCGCAGGGAAATAACAGTACCTGTGCAGGCACAGGGGGAGCCGTCCCGGAAATCCCGGCGTGGAAACGCCGCCGCGGTCGCGGAGGTCACACCCATAACGATGTCAAACCCCGGCAAGCGCGGCTCGCTAGGCCGCGATGCCGGGGTCCAAGAGGAGGCCCGTCCGACGTTGGACCGGGCGACGTCGTTGCCCAATATAGGCGACGCGTCGTCCGGTGCGCCGCCGGCCGGACAAAGAAGCAAGAAGAAAGGAGGAGGAGGGAAGAAAAAGAAAAAGGAAGAAAGTGGTACGAGAGCCGTCGAGGCTACCGGCCCACCGGCGACATCGGCGCCTGCGCGTGTTGCGCCAACGCCGTCGTCGGGCCGTCCGCACGCGGTATCCGTCCGTCCCGCCGCGTTCCGTCCGGTACCCATTCAGGCCCCGGGGCCTGTAGCGAGTGCAAGTCGCGCACCGCATGCGCGCGCACAAATTACTACCGCGCGTCCATCCGCGCCCGGTCACCATAGTGCGACAGCCGCGCGCCAAAGCGCGCCGCCGATTATCCCGCGCTCCCAGTGCCGCGTACGCCGGTACCGTCGGCGCGAGCCCGCGCACCTCCGACTCGGACCGCCGCTCCGCCGCCGCGGTTCGTGTCACCGCCGCTGCAAAAGACAACAAGTAAGTCTGAAGCCATTTTTTCACCACGCGCCGCTCCCCCCGGCCTCCGCCTCTCGATGGCGGGGCCGGCGAGGGCTGAGCAGGAGCGACCGGCGCCCGATTCACCGGCGCCACCGCGGGTCTCTGCCTGCGACTCACCAGCCATGTTGTCGGCATGCTCTTCTCGTGTGGGGTCGAGCATGTCACTGGCGTCCGTGGGCTCGGCCGGGTCCGGTCGCGGGAACGTGTCTCCGGATACGACTCCGCGATCCGGTCCGCGGCCCATCGCGGGAGGAGCAGCATCCGAGGTGACAATGATGTCGCCGGTATCACCATCTCCACCAACATCGCTGGGGTTTGGTTTCGATTTCGATCTCGGGACCCACAGACCCCAGCGACGCCGAAGAAGCTCCGACGAGACCGCGTCGGAGGAAGTCAAGCGTTATTGCCTCGACCCGCCGCGGCCACAGCGCGAACGCGCGCCGCGGGGCCGGGATGCACCGTCGACGCCTACCTTCTCTGACGCGGTCCGCCGGTCACCACCACGGTCACCGACGCCACCGAGAGCGACCGGGGCGAGCTTATTGCATACGCCCCCGGTCCCCAGTACATCCACTGCTTTCCCCCCCCCCTGCCACTGCAACGGACACCACTGCAACCGATGCCGCTTCGGCTGCACAAACGACAGCAAAGCAACAAAAGGGGAAGAAGAAACAACGTTATCCTCCGCTGGTAGTGGAGAAACTCCCAAATTGGGCCACGCATTTCAGGGCCATCAGGGAAAAACTGGGCCGGCCTCCAAACGCCCGTCCATACGGGACCGGGGTGAGGTTCACCCCGGAGTCAGAGGAAGAATACAGGCTGGTCCAGAAGTATTTGACGGGTCTGCAGAAGGACTGCGGAGTATCGTGGTTCGCATACTCCCTACCAGCGGACAAAAGTCTGAAAATTGCAATTCGGGGCCTACCGGCGGACACGGACCCGAAGGAGATTGAAGAGGAACTCCGGACGTTGGGATACCAGCCGGAGTATGTCCGCCACATAAAAGGCGCACTAGGGCGGCCCGGCTGTGTGTTCCACGCCATCCTAAAGAAGACCCCTGACGTCCGGGAGATCTATAACACCCACACATTTATGTATATGAGGGGTGTTAGGATCGAGGCTTGGAAGGGGAAACGCGGGCCCGCACAGTGTCACCGGTGCCAGCGATTTAGACACAGCTCGCAACAGTGTCACCGACCGCTCGCTTGTGTGCGATGCGGGGGCGAGCATGCGGCTCGAGACTGTCCGCGCCCGCGGGAAGAGCCGGCCACCTGCGCTAATTGCGGGGGCCCGCATCCCGCGAGCAATATTAAATGCCCCGTCTTTGAGCGCGAAATAAAAAACAAGCGGGCGGGGACCGTCGCCATCACGGCCACACGCCGGGTTCAAACGGCCAGGCCGACACAAACGGAAACCACTGTAGAGGTAGCAACAGGCACGACGACGTTGATGGCGCCGGCCAATGGGCCCTTTACCCAAGCCTCCTCCTCTGGGCGGAGGAAGAAGAAACGCGGGGGGAAGGGTAAGAGAAGGAAGAACACCCCCCCGGAGACCACAGAAGACCCCCCTTCGGCCGACCCTGCCTCAAATGTCGCACAGGTTGGAACAAAGGAAGACGACACTAAACAAACGGGCGAACCTACCAGTAGCGCCAACATGACGCAGCGGCCAAACAGGGAAACAAAAAGGTTCGCCCAGAAGCCGCTTGGCGCCGCCACTGCCGCGGTCAACGCTAAGAAAGCACAGCGGCCAATCACTGAACAGGGAAGCTTCCCTGCAGTGACCAGTGGCGGCGCTGCTATCGCAAAGTCGACGATAATATCGACGAAGCAATCGTCGAACATAGGACAAGAAAACCAACAATCTCAACATAGCAAAGAATTCACAACCTGTGCGATCAGGCTCTTGGAGAGTCGTCCATCAAGAGCTCCCCCCGCCGTCGCTCAGCTCATTCTACGCGCTGGGTGTGCAGCTGCACGTCGCCGGCGAGGACATCAACATATTTGCGTGCTACAAGCCGCCCGCGGCCCCCCTAGTTGTGGCCGAGCTGCGGGCCCTAATTGGCACGCAAAGTGGAAAAGCTACCATCCTTGCCGGCGACCTTAATTGTAAGCACCCGGCGTGGAATTCTTCAACAACCAATACCGGGGGGAGACGGCTCTTCGCAGACGCGGAGGCGTCCGGATACACGGTGTCCGGCCCGGAGACACCAACACACTATCCGGACCCAGTCAACCACATACCGGACGTGCTGGACATCGTGGTCCATAGAGGACTGCGCAGCCAGATCACGCAGTAGGTGATAGACGACGAGTTACAATCCGACCATCAACCTGTACTCGTCGTCCTAACAGGAGTGCCGACCCAACTGAAGCCACTAGCGCCACGTCGATCTGTGGACTGGAAAATATTCACAGAAAGGATGGAGACCACCACGCCAACTCGGCCCATCGTTTCCTCCGCGGACGTGGATCAAGCGGCAAACTATGTCACTGCTTGCATACATAGCGCCCTGGAAGCGGCGACTACCACGCAGCAACAGGGGAGAGGGCTGTTGCCGCCCCTGCCAGCGCGCATTAGTGCAATGATCGCCGCGAAAAGGCGCCTCCGAAAGCAGTGGCAGCAAGTACGTTGCCCCACACTCAAAACGCAGCTAAACAGTCTCGCGGAGAAGGTTAAGGCCGAGTTATTGGCCCATACCGCCGCGGGCTGGGAGGAACGAATAGACGCCACTACAGACAGTTGGCCGTCTGTATACAAGCTATGTCGCCAATTGACGAATACCCCAGCCCTGGTGCGCCCTCTACTAAATAGCGACGGGGCGCTTAAGTATGTAGCAGAAGACCGGGCGGAGGTCTTCGCTGAGCACCTGGAGCGTCAGTTCCGCCCTAACCCGACCGACGACCACGAACATGTCGCAGCGGTCGAGAAACACCTTGGGGAGTATTTCGCACCGCCGATAGCTCCCGAGGAGAGCCCTATCTTCTTCTCGCCGGGCGCAGTCAGACGCGCCATCCTAAAAGCGAAGCCTAAGAAGGCCCCTGGGGCGGATGGTATCGCAAACACAGTGCTGCGCCACCTGCCGTTCCGTACCGTAGCGGCACTGGCGCGCCTGTACACGGCGATACTACGCACAGGGGCCTTTCCCACCGCGTGGAAGGAGGGGCGCGTCATAATGCTGCCCAAGGCGGGGAAGAATACCGCGAAGCCGGAGAGCTATCGACCGATCACTCTGCTGCCGACCATCTCCAAGGTGTTCGAGCAACTCCTGCTGCGACACCTTGTTCCGCACATTACGCCACGCCCAGAGCAATTTGGCTTCAGGGCGGAACATAGCACGACGCTCCAATTGTCGAGGGTACTGCACCTTCTTACCACATCACTAAACAAAAAAGAGTGCTCGGTTGCAGTATTCCTCGACATGGAGAAGGCCTTCGACCGCGTGTGGCACGAGGGCCTTTTGTATAAACTCGCCACCTCAGACGCGCCCCGTCGCGTCGTCAGGGTGGTCTCCTCCTTTTTGTCCCACAGGACCTTCCGGATGGTGGTCGACGGGGCGCTATCGGGCGCCCGCCCGGTGTTGGCTGGCGTGCCCCAAGGCAGCTGCATCTCGCCGGCGTGTTACTCACGTTACACCGACGACATCCCCACCACTTCCGATGCCACGCTCGCGCTGTATGCCGACGACGCCGCGTACATCACTACATCGCTTAATGCGAAGTACGCGGCGGTCAAAATGCAGCGCGCCCTCGATCTCCTTCCCGAGTGGCTGGCCAAATGGCGACTGTCGGTGAACGTGAGTAAGACGCAAGCCATAGTGACTGGCTTTGCGCCCCTCCCACCCTCCCTGAAGCTACATGGAGTCGGCGTCGACTGGGCGCCCCAGGCCAAGTACCTGAGTGTGACCATCGACCGCCGCCTCACGATGGGGCCCCATGTCCGCAAGGTCGTCGCGCAGGGTAAGGTCGCCCGCAACCTTCTCAGAGCCGTGCTCTCATCCCGCATCCCGACGCGCGTCAAGCTGAGCGTGTACAAGATGTACATACGCCCAGTCTTGACGTACGCCACCCCGGCCTGGTTCGCCCTCGCGTGCGAGTCGAGCCGAAAAACACTCCGCACGCAACAAAACTTTGCGTTGCGGACCATTGTTGACGCCCCTCGCTACGTGAGGAACGATGTAATCCACCGGGACCTCGGGATAGAGAGCCTGGATACGTTTGTAGGGCGACTCGCGAAGGCCATGTTCGCGCGTGCCGACGCCTCTGCCTGGCCCCATGTCAGGCAGATAGCGCCATTGCACGCGCGGCCGCCTGACGCGAAACCCCTGCCCCGCGACCTGGTAGCGGACCCTGACCCCATCGCACCGGATTGACGCCTCGGGTAAGCAGCACCCAGGTTACACGCAGCTTACCCGAAATAATAAGACTCTACAGATGTACACATACATCTGTTGTGTAGCGTGTTCTAAGTTAATATAGGCACGTCACATAACTAAATACAGACATCCATCACTATACATGCATCCATACATAACACGCGCGGGCGCGATGCGGGTCGCGACGTGCGTCTACACTGAGCGGTGTTACACTACAACACTAGCCGCTCATACATACGCGACTGCCTACCCCTCAAACCGTAAACGGCTCGATCTGTAAGCGGGGAGAGGGGGAGACTACATATTAGACCTGTAGGGCGTCGAGTCGGCATCACCGTCGCTGGTCGTTCTCGCTGGGCCTCCCCCGGGCAACCGGGGGTCTCACCTAGCGGGGACAGACCGCCGGGATGTCGTGAAGAAAGCGGCGCCAGGAGCTGGCGTCGTGGCGCGCCTACAGATTTACTCAGAGCAACCAATAACATAGATGCACTTTTGCTTCACAAAAGTGTAGTCTTTTCCATTAGCCGTCCGAGGCAAATACAATTGAGGGGCCCATTTTTATGGGTCACTGTATGGCCACCGCAGGCGAAGGGCGAAGCCCTGACCCCGCTCGCCACGCCCGCTTGCGGGGGCGTCGCGACATCCACAACTATCGGGTCAGTTGCTCGATAGATGTTCAGTTGGTTGGTTCTAGTGCCGTTGTTGTGTGGAATAGATGGACCAGGTGTCATGTAAGTTAAGTAATTTGATATTATACAGTAATTATTGCTTATTATGATTATGTTGTTGTGTATGGTATATTATTGCCAATATTGCTATTTTATGATGTTGCTATTATTCAAGACATAGAATTAAACTGTTCTTGAGATAACGATAATTTATGGAAATATAAGAAATGTATTGATAGAATACTGTAATACTGTTTCCATGGAGTTTCTTGTCCTTCTTCTCCATGAAGACCTAGTTTTGCGAACGGACAACTAGCTTTCTGATTAAATACTGACAAGTCTATTTAAATAAATGTCTAACCTTGTCTTTCTGTGGATTAATTCATGAAACCTTTTCCCTATAAAACATATACATCAGAACTTTCATACACAGTAAATAACCAGTAATCATTCTGACATTCGAAGCTTGCTAATTTGAGTAATACCTATATATACATTTACAGTGTTTACCGCACTTTCTAACACACGCAACCTTATTAGGAGCAGGATCCATAAGTGTATTCCGTGCTTCCGGCTTCGCCCCAAGCAAGTGTAAACAAACATTTGAATGAAAACGTGACCGTGCTGTGATTTTGTGGTATTTTGGTGTGTGATCGTCGATATTTTATGTGTAAGTCCCATTTTTTATACAAATTATTAGATTTCTAATAATTTTAGCATGTTTTTTCGCCTAAATACGGCAAAAAAATATTTTTTTGAAACGGAGAAAATTACGTAAGCACTAGAAATTCTAGATCTTAAAAATTCTAGATTTTTAGTATTTTTTATTTTCAATGTTTGTCTCTAAAAACGCTTTTGTTAGATAACATAACTACCCATAATGTACCCTGCAAAATTTCGTGTGAATTGGTACGCTAGTTTTATCAGAAATCGTTATCACAAAGAACAAAAGAAATAATAACAAAAGCGGGTAATAAAGATAAGTGAACGTTGTTTACAAAGACTGTAACCATTTGAAACGTATTCCTAATCTATTCGAGTAGCAAAAAACATAAACAATACTACTTGAGACGTTATAATGAAACCCGAGTAATTGTTTATTTAAGTGCGGTCGTAAATCTGTCACGGCGCGGACCACCTGCGGTCCGTGAGCGGTTAAATAAATGTCTAACCTTGTCTTTCTGTGGATTAATTCATGAAACCTTTTCCCTATAAAACATATACATCAGAACTTTCATACACAGTAAATAACCAGTAATCATTCTGACATTCGAAGCTTGCTAATTTGAGTAATACCTATATATACATTTACAGTGCTTACCGCACTTTCTCACATCAGAAGTGGGATTGTTCTCTGGCCTTTTAAAACAGTTTACTAATTAATTTTATTTCGCTATTTTCATGATCGATGTTGGAGCTTATTGAACGTTAACTTGGAAACGTTGGTTGGCGATTTGCTGAATTCAATCACACCATAACGATGACATCGCGCTGCCGCCTCTGACATCAGAGCTGCAGAGCTGCAAGTTATTGTATGACCGTTGAGACTGTTGAGCCTCAAGCTACTATAAGAATATCGGGAAGCTTCCCGGCTATTAAGAAATAGCTAAAGTCGGTAAGGCCCTTAGTGGCTTTTATATTAAAACGAAATACAATTATTTATGATGATGAAATCGAAAGGTTTAGGTATTGCGAAATAATTTTGGATCATTATTATGTAAGCATTTAGTTTATGCTTGGCTTATAAAGGATAGAAATTAGGATGTTTTACTATGTTAAATACTTGATCGTTTTGAAATATAATTTGGGAATATAATTACAAAAATATTTTAGAATGTGGTAGTAAAAAGCCAGAATTGATATTTAATGCTTTGTTCACTGTGATAATGATCAAGTAGATTGGAGTAATAAAATTTCCTTTTTTTTTGTTTTGGCCGATTAGATTATTTTGTGACATTTAAAATTAACGTGAGCTTTTTAATAAGGACATAATTATGAAATTATATTTCGTATTCGATTGGAGTTTCCAGTGCTCACAAGAATAAGCTTGAGAGGCAATCATTGTTGAGAGGTTTGCACTTTACGATACAAAGTTTAAAAGAAAAGAAAAAAAAAAAAAAAAAAAAAGTTTAATAAACAATAAAAAGTTTCAAAGAAAAGTTAACGTTAAAAATAAACTGATTTGGAGGAAGGGAAAAGAAAAAAAATAAAAGTTGATAAAATTGAGCTGGCCTATTGTTAGTCTGGATCTCATGTACAGCAGATGGGAGCCCTAACATGTTCAAGGTTAGCGACTTCTGATTAAAATGTAAAATGTCTCTTTTGTTGCTTTTGAGACTTGCACTTCGAGAGTGAAGTACAGTTTGGCATGGCCATGATAGATTATTTTCAAATTTATTACCTTTTTTGATGATCATTTTGGTACATTTCAGTTTAACATAATGTTCAAACGATACATTGTCAAAGATTAGATATGATATTTTGGATACTGTTATGTTACACAAAAAATTACGTATTGTGAATTCAAAATGTAACAACATATTTTATCAGTTGTAATTTGATTTTACTATTTTATAAGTACGGTCTGATCTTTTATATCTTCATCAGTTCTCAAATTCTTTCCTTGATCAAGCCACGGTTTGCGACCTCTGAGTTTGACTCAAGCCAAGTCAATGACGGGCCTCTGAATCTTTATGATCAAGTCACGATTTGCTACCTCTGAGTTTGAGTCAAGCCAAGTCAATGACGGGCCTCTGAATCTTTATGATCAAGCCACGATCTGCGACCTCTGAATCAGTTAAGCAGATTCTATCGTGAAATGAGAAATTATTAGATGAAAAAAATTATGAGTAATGTAATAAACCCGGTAACGAACATATTTTGGATGTGGCTGCTTGTATCTAATCCATCCAATCCATACTTTATAAATTGATAGTTAATAATTAATTAAATTAGATTCTGATGTTTACGAAATATTTCGCCAAGATATTTTACTGAAGAAATTAAAACTAAGCTTAGGTATATGGAATTAGTAGTTAGAATTAGTAGTTGGTACTTAGTTTAGTATCGTAAAGTAAATTAAATGTATACTTTCTATTAATTCTATATTAGTATCACATATTCTTTTTCTTTTATTATTGGTGGTCTGTGTAAAATAAGTATTAGAAGTTTTGACTTTCAAAGTAAAGAGTGGTCAGAGTGGCCAAGTAAAAATTTGTGAAATTGTTAAAAGGCAATGTTGAATACAGTTTTCAATAATATTGTCAGACTGGCCGAGCGTTTTGTGGAAAGTCCAATTGTCCTTAAACACTACTGTACAGCAATCAACTGGCTTTTCACCTATTAGGCTGCTTATTGGCAAAAACTCGAACATCCCGTGTATACGAACTCGATTAGATGAGGTAATACAAGATGATAATATAATTATTGACGTAACGGCCGATCGTCAACTAGCACATCAGCGTCTTAAAATTATTGCCGATAAATTCAAAGACCGCTTTGACGAAATTATGAACATATTGGATAATGACAGATTCTCATTAAGGGGTATTGGAAATTTAAGAAATATAATAGTTGCAAAAGAAAAAATTCGCCTGTGGCCTAGAGAGTGGACTGAACAAAACGCTGTAGTAGAAGGTTTATTATAATATTAGTTTAAGACATGATTATATTATGGATGGATTAAAACCTTAGCTTTAGAAGAAGGTTTATTATAATATTAGTTTAAGAGATGATTGTATTATTACGGATAAATTAAAACCTTGGCTGAGGTATGACATTCACTGGCTGCGGGTGATTAAGCTTCACTGACTGCGGGGGTTTGGTCTGCCCATAAGGTCTGATTATTGATTATAATATTAGTTTAAGAAATGATTGTATTATTATGGATGGGTTAAAACCTTAGCTGTGGTATGACATTCACTGGCTGCGGGTGATTAAGCTTCACTGGCTGCGGGGGTTTGGGCTGCCCAGTAAGGTCTGATTATTGATTATAGCTTGATGATTGTAATGATAAATGACTTGCCGGAAGTCGTCAGACATGGGACTTGTTTATTGTTTGCGGATGACCTGAAATTTCTGCTAGAGGTTCGGGATCACTCGGATTGTGAACGCCTACAGGAAGACATTGACAGAGTGGTCGAATGGAGCAATGACAACAAACTGCATTTTAATGTTGCTAAATGTTCGGTGATGTCGTTCACTCGCGCGCGAACTCCCTTGAGTTATCAGTACAAGGTTGAGGATGTGCCGATGCAACGAGTGTCTCAGGTACGAGACTTAGGGGTAGTCTTCTCTCAGGAACTAACCTTCCGTGAGCATATCAATAAGATATGTAAGAAGGCATACAGAAACCTAGGTTTCGTACTCAGGCAGTCCCAAGGATTCACCAACATCACGACACTAAGGGCAGCAATGACGCATTAGTCAGAAGTCACCTCGAACATAGCGCATTCATTTGGGTTCCTCATGAGGCGAAATATAGTGTTATGTTGGAACGTATCCAAAATAAGTTCACGAGACACTTATATTACCAGCTGTATGGGGTATATCCATTATATCCATTGATGTACCCTACACTATTTGTTCTGGGTATGGTAGGGTATAACACTCTGAGAGTACGACGGGAGTTTTCGCTCGTAGCGTATGTAGTGAAACTACTACGTGGCGTGGCGCATAACCCGGGAGTGCTGCGACACCTACAGCTGTACGTGCCCGACCGGTACGTATGGAGGCGGCAACGCCCGCTCCTGCTCGCTGTGCCTGCGGCCAGGACCAACCTACTGGCGAGAACTCCTCTTATTAGAGCCATACGCGTGATGAATGAGGTTCACGGGAGGGTTGATGTACTGTGGTGCAACTTGAGTGAATTCGCAAAAGTTACACTATATGTAATAAGTTATTTAGATTAAGATATTTTTTAACTAGGTATAAGGTGTAGATTTAGGATTTAGTTAGTAAGGCCAATCTGTCGCATTGGATCATAGATCTGTAATGATAGTGTAGGTAAGATTGTTATAAATAAATAAATAAATGATTATGAAACGATTACAGATATTATGTAAACGAAATGTACCTTTAAGTAATAAGAATAATGTGTTTGTACTTCGAGAGCGAAGTACTTGTCAGTCTGGCCATGTTAGATAATTAATGTTGAGGTTAGTATTATATTAAAATATTGTTGGTCTGAAAATGGCATCTGTCACATTTACAAAGCTCGGGACTAATGTAGAAGTACCTAATTTGACTAGGTATTGTGTTTACCTAAAAATAACACTTAACTTGTAAAATTCATTTAGATGTTATTAATATTAATTGTTACGTAATATTTAATATAATAAGCTGTTTCAAACGATTGTCACCATACTGTCGGTTGATGTTGATATTCTATTGAATTTTATCTAGGAATTACGAATCGGCTTTTATTAAATTGCTTAATTACCTTATAATATTTTAATACAATTTCACTACATAAGATTTGTTTAATATTACCTATATTAGAAGTTATTAAACCAAAATGTATGACGATCTGTGATTTATTCAAAATGACTGTAGATGATTGACATAAGTGACGTTTGGGAGGATATAAAAAGGATTGTAATGGCGTTATCGGGTCAGTTGCTCGATAGATGTTCAGCTGGTTGGTTCTAGTGCCGTTGTTGTGTGGAATAGATGGACCAGGTGTCATGTAAGTTAAGTAATTTGATATTATACAGTAATTATTGCTTATTATGATTATGTTGTTGTGTATGGTATATTATTGCCAATATTGCTATTTTATGATGTTGCTATTATTCAAGACATAGAATTAAACTGTTCTTGAGATAACGATAATTTATGGAAATATAAGAAATGTATTGATAGAATACTGTAATACTGTTTCCATGGAGTTTCTTGTCCTTCTTCTCCATGAAGACCTAGTTTTGCGAACGGACAACTAGCTTTCTGAATAAATACTGACAAGTCTATTTAAATAAATGTCTAACCTTGTCTTTCTGTGGATTAATTCATGAAACCTTTTCCCTATAAAACATATACATCAGAACTTTCATACACAGTAAATAACCAGTAATCATTCTGACATTCGAAGCTTGCTAATTTGAGTAATACCTATATATACATTTACAGTGTTTACCGCACTTTCTAACACACGCAACCTTATTAGGAGCAGGATCCATAAGTGTATTCCGTGCTTCCGGCTTCGCCCCAAGCCAACCTTTCCTGAGATGGCAGATCATCGTTCTTGCCGTGTCGTGCAATCTGCTAAACCGTTCGTACACACGGGCACTGATTACGCTGGCCCAATTAAGGTTACAATGACTCGGGGCCGAGGTGTTCGTTCAACTAAGGCATATATATGTCTATTCGTTTGTTTGACTACACGCGCTGTTCACATAGAATTGGCTGGTGATCTAAGCACAGCCAGTTTTATGGGGGCTTTCAAGCGGTTTCTGTCGAGACGCGGTTCCGTTGGTAAGGTTTATTCGGACAATGGAACCAACTATGTCGGTGCTAAACGTAAACTTTCAGAACTTCACGAATTTTTATGTTCAAAACATCATAATACTGAATTTGGTCATATGTTAGCTGAAAATCGCATAGATTGGGCCCAAAATGTCCCGGCTGCTAGTCATTTTGGTGGAAATTGGGAAGCCAATATCAAAAGTTTAAAGACTCACTTATATCGCGTGATAGGTGAAACTATTTTGTCGTTCGAAGAATTAAGCACTGTGCTTGCGCAAGTTGAATCCGTTATGAACACTCGACCTTTATGTAGAACGTTGTCCAACGATCCCTCGGAACCTCTTGCTTTAACTCCAGCGCACTTTTTGAATCTCACGCCTTTGAAGTATTTACCCGCTGCAGAGGTAGATGAAAGTTTAAATACTCTTTCAAGATATGATTTGGTGGACAAACTAGTTCAGTCTTTTTGGAAGCGTTGGAGAACAGGCTACGTCCACACTCTACAGTCACGTCGTAAATGGAATACACCAGTCGATCCAATCGTGGTCGGTGCAGTCGTGATTCTCTTAACTGAGAATTCACCTCCACTCCATTGGCCTCTAGGTGTCGTGGAGAAAGTTTTCCCTGATTCCACGGGAGTAACACGTATAGCTCGGGTCAAAACAGCTACTGGATCGTACTTGCGTCCAGTCGTGCGACTATGTCCGTTACCTAATCAGTAAGCTCACGTATTTTACGTTTAGGTTAGGTTAGGGTATTAGTAAATTTATGTAGCTTTAGTTTGATTTTGGATAATTAAGGTTAGCTTTAATTCAACTTTGTATTTAATTGTTAACTTTTGAAGGTATCCCTTCAACCCCGGGAGAATGGTTGCGCTGATTCGACTATAATGACGGTATTGTCATTTCGTTCCTTTGATAGGTTATAGTTCTGAATTTATTATGTTGATTGGTGCAATTTCCTATATCCTATCCCACTCCGGCACATTGCCTGTCGTTCGCGTGGGAGCAAGATAGTTGCAAGAACCCAGAGGGCGAATTAATGTCGGTGGTCGAATCGTGTCGTGGTGAAAATTCGTGCATTGAACTCAAGAAAACAAGTGAAAATCGGGACAAGTGCTATGTATCGTCGCTCCAGGCCATCAGCGCACCCTGCCGGGGGTTCGAAGAAAACCGATAGGGACATCGCGGCCCCCGGCAACAGGGCAACCGAAGGAACACGGGTGGGTTTTAGTCAGTAAGAGTCTGACACGCCCTCCCGCTCCACCCAGAGCGGGAGAAGTTATTTGATAATTTCCCACCCAAAAAAAAAAAAAAAAGGCCATCAGCGCATCAAACAAGGTATTGTGCATTCCAAAATCCTTTGTACAGTAAGCGCTCAAAAGTGCATGAGCACGCTAAGAGTCGTATTGCTGTGAACACGCGGTATAGTCCGTACATTTGTATGTGTAAACAGTCAGACGTCTGTGGTGTGAGTGCCGTACACACACCACAGAGAACGCAGTTTTGCGCTACACACTATCGTATCGTCACGGTTCGCGGGCGCCGCACTTATATTTCCATAACTTTTGTTAGCACGCATCATACTCGTACGCGTGACCTTGGCCAGTGTATCGCATTGCTAAAATTCGAAAGTAAATTATATGTGCAGATAGCATAAGGCGTTAAGCGTTGGTCTTAGGTTCAAGATGGCTAAGGTTCTAATCTCGTAAATCACAGCGCTGTTTTTGCAAATATTATTATTTTTGTTTGCAATAATAATATTTTTAAATATCCTGCCTATTTATTAATGTTGTTATTGCAATAAAGGGTTTAGAATAAAAAATGCGTGATATGTTATAATAAAAAATAAATAATATTTATTCGTTATGTTTATTTTACTTAAGTATAGTTATCAAACTGCTACAATTATTTATCATTACTTCACCTGAATAATATGTGAAATAGATGTCTAGAAACTTAGAAGCAATTTGTATTATTTTGACATATTTAAATTTTGAAATGTTTTAAATTTTAAATGGATTTTTTTGCACCATAAATATAAAGCTTTGATCATGGTCTAAGTAATTAAGCAATAAATAAGAATATTAGACTACTTAAAATGTAAAAAAATCTACTGACAAAATTGTTGATTTTAAGGTTAAAGGCAGTTAGTTGTTCATATTAATTATTTTAAACTTTATTTGGCTTTAGTAAATATTGGTTGGTATTGAGGTTATAGCTTAAGTATTCATTTTCTTTACGAAAAGAAGATTGAAACTAAACCTCAAATTTTAATCCTAAAATAATACTATTACTAAAATAATATTAAACAATTTCGGTATATCTGCAAGAAATACGACAAACACCCTATTGAAACGTGCTTAAAAATTCGTTACCATAAATTCATGCAATAACGAATCTGTTGTTTATTAAGTTGGTACGGTCAATATTTTAAGGTTAAAAACGGTTTTCTAGCTGGTCTTCAGTGATGCAAGCCTTCAGAGTGCACGGCGAACGGTTCATAATGACGTGTTTTTAATAATTCAGCAAAATATCTCGTTGGTATGAAACCATTTGTTTCATATTCATTCACCATTTGACGTCGCTGCTACTCGATAATAAACCCCTTCCTCATATCTCTTAACCGTCACAGTATTTCTCTAGAACAAAGAAAAACATTGTTTTTATTACACATAATACCTAATTATTTATTATTCACTAATCGAATTAAACCTCACAATGAATTTAAAACTTTAAAGGCATCTTCTGTCTCAACAATACCTCTGTTCTATCAACAATACCCTTGATTAAGATTTATGTTTAGTAAAATATGAAATATATAAATGATAACACTCACACTTAGTCCGGTTTCATTAGATATTCACTTCACTTTTACGCAGCGCAATAATATTCTCTGATCTGATCTGATCTCTTCAATATATTTTATGCCTGTGTTAGATATAAAGTATATATATAGATACGTAACTAGGTTTATGTAAATATTTAATCTTCGTTACTTATTAGGTATTAAAGGGAAAATAAAAACAATAGGATTCAATTCATAATAACATTATATTTACATAATTCGTAAATATAATATAAATATACTATATTCATCAAATATAATATAACTATACAATATACATCATCATCAACAATAAATCAACAAAACAATCAGAATAATATCATACCTTAGATGTTAACGTCTTGAAAGTCGAAGAGCAACTCAAACCACATGTGTGAAGATGTCGCGACGCCCCCGCAAGGGGGCGTGGCGAGCGGGGTCAGGGCTTCGCCCTTCGCCCGCGGTGGCCATACATTGTCCCATAAATATGGGACCCTCCATTGGATTTGCCTATGACGGCTAACAAAAACGACCACATTATTGTGAAGCAATAATGCGTCGATGTAAATGGTTGCTCTGAATATTTCTGTAGGCGCGCCACGACGCCAGCTCCTGGCGCCGCTTTCTTCACGACATCCCGGCGGTCTGTCCCCGCCAGGTGAGACCCCCGGTTACCCGGGGGAGGCCCAGCGAGAACGACCAGCGACGGTGATGCCGACTCGACGCCCTACAGGTCTAATATGTAGCTTCCCCCTCTCCCCGCTTACAGATCGAGCCGTTTACGGTTTGAGGGGTAGGCAGTCGCGTATGTGTGAGCGGCTAGTGTTGTAGTATAACACCGCTCAGTGAATACGTGCGTCGCGACCCGCATCGCGCCCGCACGTGTTGTGTTTAGGTGCATGTGTAGTTGTGAATGTCTGTATACAGTTATGTGACGTGCCTATATTAACTTAGAACACGCCACACAACAGATGTATGTGTACATCTGTAGAGTCTTATTATTTCGGGTAAGCTGCGTGTAGCCTGGTTGCTGCTTACCCGAGGCGTCCAGTCCGGTGGATGGGGTCAAGGGTCCGCTACCAGGTCGCGGGGCAGGGCTTTCGCGTCAGGCGGTCGCGCGTGCAATGGCGCTATCTGCCTGACATGGGGCCAGGCAGAGGCGTCGGCACGCGCGAACGTGGCCCTCGCGAGTCGCCTCACAAACTCATCCAGGCTCTCAATCCCGAGATCCCGCTGGATGATATCGTTCCTCACGTAGCGAGGAGCGTCTACAATTGCCCGCAACGCAAGGTTCTGTTGCGTGCGGAGCAGCTTCCGGCTCGACTCGCTCGTGAGGGCGAACCAAGCGGGGGCGGCGTACGTCAAGACTGAGCGCACGTACATCTTGTACACGCTCAGCTTGACGCACGCCGGGATGCGGGACGAGAGCACAGGCCTGAGGAGGTTGCGGGCGACCTTGCCCTGTGCGGCGACCTTGCGGACGTGGGGCCCCATCGTGAGGCGGCGGTCGATGGTCACACCCAGGTACTTAGCCTGGGGCGACCAATCGACGGTGGCACCTTGTAGCTCCAAGGGTGGTGGGAGGGGCGCGTTCCTGGTGATCAGCGCCTGCGTCTTACCCACGTTAACTGAGGGCCGCCATTTCGACAGCCACTCGGGAAGCGCGTTTAGCGCGCGCTGCATTTTGACCGCCGCGTACTTCGCATTTAGCGATGAAGTAATGTACGCGGCGTCGTCTGCATACAGCGCGAGCATCGCGTCTGTAGTGGTGGGGATGTCGTCAGTGTAACGTGAGTAGCACGCAGGCGAAATGCAGCTACCTTGCGGCACACCAGCGAGCACCGGGCGGGCACTTGATAGCGCTCCGTCGACCACCACCCTGACGGTCCTGTGTGAGAGAAAGCTAGACACCACTTTAACAACGCGACGGGGCGCGCCTGATGTTGCCAGTTTATAAATCAGGCCCTCATGCCACACACGGTCGAAGGCCTTCTCCATGTCGAGGAATACTGCCACCGAGTATTCCTTCTTGTTTCTTGCGGCTGCGAGGTGGTGCAGTACCCTCGACAGCTGGAGCGTCGTACTATGTTCGGGCCGGAACCCAAATTGTTCCGGCCTTGGCTCAATGTGTTGTTGTAGGTGTCGCAGCAGGAGTTGCTCGAACACCTTGGAGACCGTCGGCAGCAGAGTAATCGGCCGATAGCTCTCCGGCTTCAGTATGTTCTTTCCCGCCTTGGGCAGCATGATGACGCGCCCCTCCTTCCAGGAATCGGGAAAGGTCCCCGTGCGCAGCACCGCCGTAAACAGGCGCGCCAGTGCCGCTACCGTGCGGAATGGCAGGTGGCGCAGCGCTGTATTTGTGATGCCGTCCGCACCGGGGGCCTTCCTAGGCTTGGTCCTTAGGATGGCGCGTCTGACTGCGCCCGGCGAGAAAAAGATCGGATCTTCTTCGGGAGCTATCGGCGTTGCGAAGTAGGCCTCCAGGTGTTGCTCGACTGCTGCGACATGTTCGCGGTCGCTGGTCGGGTTCGGTTTGAACTGACGCTCCAGGTGTTCTACGAAGACCTCCGCCCGGTCCTCTGCTACGTATTTAAGCGCCCCGTCGCTGTTCTGTAGAGGGCGTACCGGGGCTGGGGTATTGCTGAGTTGGCGGCAGAGTTGGTGCACCGACGGCCAACTATCCGTCGCTGCGTCGATGCGCTCTTCCCAGCCCGCGGCAGTGTGGGCCACTAACTCGGCCTTCACCTTTTCCGCGAGACGGTTAAGCTGCGTTTTCATTGTAGGGCATCTCGTCTGCTGCCACTGCTTGCGTAGGCGCCTCTTCTTGGCGATCATGCCCGTTATACGTGCCGGCAGGGGCGGCAAAAGCACTCTCCCCTGCGGCAGTGTCGTTGTCGCCACTTGCAAGGCGCTTTGGATGCAAGCAGTGACATCACCCGCCGTCTGGTCCACGTCCGCGGAGGTGACGATAGGCCGAGTGGGCGTGGTGGTGTCTAGCTTCTCTCCGAAGGCTGTCCAATCCGTTCGTCGACGTGGCGCTAGGGGCTTCAGTCGGGTCGGCATACCCGATAAGACGACGAGCACTGGCTGGTGGTCCGACTGCAGCTCGTCGTCGATCACTTGCTGTGTGATCTGGCAGTGTAGCCCTCGGTGGACTACGACGTCCAGCACATCTGGCATCTGCCGTGCTGCGTCCGGGTAATGTGTCGGCGTCTCCGGCCCGGACACAGAGTACCCGAAGGCTTCCGCGTCCGCGAAGAGCCGTCTCCCCCCGGTATTCGTTTTCATTCAAACTCAAACTCAAACTCAAAGCATTTATTTCAAATAAACCAATTACAGGTACTTTTGAATTGTCAAGGGGTCGGTCAGTCAGAAAGATGAAGCTAGTTGCCCATTCCAAAGCGTAGTAGGTACCTATGGAGAAGAACGGGCAAGAAACTCCACGGACACTCTTTTAAATAAAAAAATTGTTACAAAATATTGGTTACATTATTCATGTTGAAATTATACATGTGAGAACAATGTAGAAAGACGTGCACGTTAAAAGCGTCCGTAACTAAAAACAAAAATAAAAACAATTCAAAAATTAAAATAAACCGTGGCAGCTAAGAGATGACCAGTCCCTACTGACGGCGCCCGTTCACGAACATGACGCATGGATCAGCACCATTTAGCTCAACCATTTTGAAGGGAACTTAATGATCCAACACACACGCCACCATCAGCGAGACATTTGAGTGAGCATGACACTCTCAGCCGCCAGGGCACATTCAAGTCAATGAAAGACGTACCCAGGTAATGGTAGCTTTATGGAATGTACGTGGTCACAATGCCCACACATGTGATATGCAATTATACAATACAAAGAGATTGAATTTATACAAAGAAAGATAGTTTTTACAATCTTCATCAGCCGCAACAACACTTTCGAATGCTCATCAATTAATTTATGTGCCCTTGTGGAGCTGGACCAGCGCTAAGCCAAGCATTTTTATCAGCGATGTAATCCCCCAACTTATAATATGCTTGGCAGCATAGTGTGCGTTTTATACAAGATTTAAATTTCGTTTCGTTCAGTTGGAGTATGTGGGGAGGTATTTTATTATAACATTTTAAACAGTACCCCATGAAGGATGAGTCTACTTTAGCCAGTCTGAAACCCGGTTGAACTAATTGGTCCCTATTTCTAGTCCTATAATTGTGTCTATCACCTCTTTTATTGAAAAGACTTAGATGTTTCCTTACATACATGATGTTTTCATAGATATATTGACAAGGTACCGTCATGATGTTAATATCTTTAAACAGTTCCCTTAGAGAATCGCGTCTGCGGAGGCCATATATTGCTCTGATGGCTCTCTTCTGCAGAATAAAAATAGACTCGATATCTGCCGCCCGTCCCCATAGTAAAATACCGTAAGACATAATACTATGGAAGTAACTGAAATAGACTAGTCTCGCGGTATCTACATCAGTAAATTGACGGATTTTTCTCACAGCATATGCTGCTGAACTTAGCCGTCCCGTAAGAGATGTTAAATGAGGACCCCATTGCAGCCTTGAATCGAGCGTGATCCCCAGGAAAACAGTTTTATCGACGAATTCTAGTTTCTCTTTATTCAATACTATGTCACAATCACTACTTTTAACATTTGGTAAAGCAAATCTTATGCATTTAGTTTTTTTCCCATTTAATACTAAATTATTAGCAGTGAACCAATTTTGGACTTGCAGTAGGGCGTTATTTACGTCGTCAAGATTTGATGCACGTCTATTTATCTTAAAAATTAGGGAAGTATCGTCAGCAAATAACACCATTTGAGGTTGGTTTTTTAATAGATGGGGTAGATCATTAATATATACTAAAAAGAGGAAAGGACCTAATATCGAGCCTTGTGGAACACCCATTTCTACTTTTAGACCGAGTGAATTGACACCATTAATTTGAACTTGCTGTTGTCTATCATTTAAATAAGATTTTACTAAACTGAGTGCAAGTTTACCTAGTCCGTAATGCTCAAGTTTCAAGAGTAAGGTTTCATGATTTACGCAGTCAAATGCCTTGGAGAGGTCACAAAAAATTCCTATGGCATCTTGGGCCTCCTCCCACGCTGTAAATATGTGTTTTAATAAAGTGACACCGGCGTCAGTCGTACAACATCCTTTTGTGAAACCATATTGCTGATCGTGTAAGATTTGGTTGGTGTTAAAATGATTAAGCATCTGATTGAGCATTACCTTTTCGAACACCTTGCTGAATACCGGCAGCACAGATACTGGCCTATAATTGTTGGTGTCTTTACTGTCCCCAGATTTAAAAAGTGGTATAACCTTACTGTATTTCATTAAATCCGGGAAGACTCCTTGATCCACACACAAATTAAATATTAAAGCTAAGTATGGTGCTATAGTCTCGATTGTGGATGTACAAACTTTGATAGATAATCCCCATAGATCTTCGGTCAATTTGATTTTGATTTGCCGAAAAGCTTTTATAACTATCAAAGGGTTAATATGTTTAAATTGAAATTCAACCGGGCAGCCTGGAACGTTTGCTCTTAATAAATCAATTGAGACATCGGGTGAAGAATTTAAAGCTTCAGTGGTTTTAGATGGTATATTAGTAAAGAAATTTACAAATTCTTGAGCTACTTCTAAGTTAGAGCTTATGGCACCACGTGAAGTCTCCAATGTGTAATCAGTGTTTCGTATTTTTTTCCTATTAGTTTCATTATTTATAACTTTCCAAACTGTTTTTATTTTATTTTCTGCCGATTTGATCTTGTTGCTAATGTATAGGGCTTTAGCTATCTTGCAGGTATTTCTAAAAATTTTGGAATATGTAGCAACATACTTGTTGAAAGTTTCAGTGTTAATGTAGGGCTTAAGGCCATAAAGCTCGAAAAGCCTTTCCCTACTTATTCTAATACCTCTAGTTGCCCAGTCACTAAATACAAAATGAGTGCAAATATTTTTTGTTTTCTTTTCAAAAGTTTTATTGAATTCAGTGTGCACTACTGAAAAGAAATCCTCATACAATTTATTTGCATCGTCCATATTATTATGGCCCAGAACATTTAACTCATTATTTAAGTTACTATTGAATCTATTTAATTTGCCAGTTGTTATTGGTCTAAATTGTATTTGCACTTTTTGCAAAGGTGTTCTAAACTTAAAAGTTACCGTTTGTCCACTATGATCAGACGGCATTGAGTTCCACGCCGGGTGCTTGCAGTTTAGATCGCCGGCAAGGAGGACCGCGTTGCCGCTAGGCGTGCTGATTAGCGCCCGCAGCTCGGCCACAACAAGGGAGGCCGCGGGCGGTTTGTAGCACGCATAGACGTTGACGTCCTCGCCGGCAACGTGCAGCTGCACACCCAGCGCGTAGAAGCTATGTAGGGACGGCAAGGGGAGCTCCTGATGGACGACTCTCCGCCTCACTAGTATCGCCAGACCACGGTAGCGGGCGTTTATTGCCGACCTTTCGTCCTTTCTATAGGTGTGGAAGCCCGGGAACCTTATCCTGTCTTCAGGTCCCAGGAGCGTCTCGCTGATCAGCGCCACGTCGACGTCCTGTTCCCGAAGGAGATGGCGGAGGGGGGCGACCTTATCCCTAAGGCCGCGAGCGTTCCAGTGTAATATCCTCAACGGCCTAGCCATCACAGAGTGACAACAAGGTAGCCAGACCGTCGAGGATGACCGCTTCGATGTCTCGGCCCTGCCTTATAGCTCTAATGAGATCCATTAAAAGCTTTATCGCGCAGGTTGTGAATTCCGTATTTGTTTTGGCCGAAGTATTTGCCGCTACATTTGGCGATGGTGCGTTCGCAGCGCCGCCACTCGTCAATGCTTGGGACTTCTTATGTTCGGTCATTTGCCGCTGCGACTTTATGTCTCTGACCGCGGCAGTGGCGGCGCCGTGCGGCTTTTGGGCGAACCTCGGAGCTTCTCCGCGTTGCCGCTGCTCCAAATTGGCGCTACCTGTAGGTTCGCCCGATTGTTTTCCCGTTGATTCCCTCGTTGCAACCCGCGCGACATTGAAGGCAGGGGCGGCCGTAGGGGGGTCCTCTTGTGTTGTTGTTTGGGGGGAAGCCTTCCTCTTCCTTTTCCCCCCACGTCTCTTCTTCCTCCGCCCTGAGGAGGGGGCTTGCGCTCGGCTAGTGGGCTCGTTGGCCGCCGCCATCAGCGTCTGTGTCTGGCCTTGGGCCTCAATGGTGGCCATCTGGGCATGCGGCCTGGTTACTTGCGCCCGGTTTCTGGCCGTGATGGCGACGGTCCCCGCTCGCTTGTTTTTGATCTCCAACTCAAAAACAGGGCATTTCATGTTGTTCGCGGGATGCGGGCCACCACAGTTTGCACAGGTGGCCGGCTCTTCCCGCGGACGCGGGCAGTCCCTGGCAGCGTGCGCTTCCCCGCATCGCACGCAAGCGAGCGGGCGGTGGCACTGGTGCGAACTGTGCCTAAAACGTTGGCACCGGTGGCACTGCGCGGGCCCACGTTTCCCACGCCACGTCTCTATTTTGGCACCACACATATTCATGAATACTGTGGTGTCGAATATCCTCCTTACGTCCGGGGTTCTCTTTAGAATTGCGTGGAACACGCAGCCGGGTCGTCCAAGTGCGCCCTTTATGTGACGCACGTACTCCGGCTGGTATTCCAGCACCCGGAGTTCCTCCTCGATCTCCTTCGGGTCCGTATCCGCCGGTAGGCCCCTGATGGCGATCTTCATCTTCTTGTCCGCTGGCAGCGAGTACGCGAACCAGCTGACGCCGCTGTCCTTCTCCAGGCCGGTAAGGTAACGTTGGACCAGCCTGTACTCGTCCTCGGTGTCCGGGGTGAATCTCACCCCGGTCCCGTACGGACGCGCGTTCGGAGGCCGGCCCAACTTATCCCTTATGGCCCGGAAATGCGCGGCCCAGTTTGGTAGCGTCTCAACCACCAACGGAGGGTACCGCAGCTTCTTCTTGTTACCCGGCTTTGGAGCGCCGGGTGGGACATCAGGGGGGGCGGTGGTAGTAGCAGGGGCAGGGGGTAAGAGAATGGGACTTACCCCTGCAGGTGACGCAGGTGGCGTCGGCGACTGCGGTGGTGTGCGCCGACGGACCGCGTCAGAGAAGGTAGGCGACACGGGCGCGTCCCGACCCCGCGGCGCGCGTTCGCGCTGTGGCCGCGGCGGGTCAAGACAGTACCGCTTCACCTCGTCCGACGCGGTCCCGTCCGAGCTTCTTCTTCGTCGCTGGGGCCTGGACCCGAGTTGGTAGTCAAAGTCGAGCCCCAGCGACAGCAGTGGTGAGTCCAGGGTTTGCCTCACCCCGGCAGCTGGTCCCACGGTGGGCCGCTGTCCGGATCGCGGGGTCATGTCCGGGGACATATCACCGCGACCGGAGGCGGCCGAGCCCGCGGATGCCAGCGACATGCTCGACCCCGCACGCGAGGAGCATGCCGACAGCACGGCGGGCGAGTCGTAGGCCGAGGTCCGGGGGGGCGCCGGTGAGTCCGGCGCCGTACAGGTGGGTGGTGCCGGCCGTATGAGTGGCCCGGCACTGGCGGGTCGCTCCCGCTCAGCCATCACCGGTCCCGCCAGCAAGAGGCGGGGGCCGGGAGCGGCGATGCGGGGAACAGCCGCGCCTGTAGACTGGTTCGGTTTTGTGTTGGGTGGCGAGACGAACCGCGGCGGCGGAGCGGCGGTCCGTGTCGGGGGCGCGCGAGCCCGCGCCGACGGTGCTGGTGCGCGCGGTGCAGGCAGCGCGGGGAATTCTGTGCGCGGCGCGCCGGAGCGCGCGGCGGGCGCGTTTGTGTGACCGGGCGCGGACGCACGCGCGGTCGGTATTGGGGCGCGCGCAAGCGGTGCGCGGCTTGTGTTTGCGGCCGGTCCCGGGGCCTGTATGGGCACCGGGCGGAACGCGGCGGGGCGGACTGGAACGGCGTGCAGTCGGCTCGTCGACGGCGTAGGCGCAACGCGCGCAGGCGCCGATGACGTCGGTGGGCCGGCGGCACCAGCGACGCTCGCTTCCCGCCTCTTCGTAGCGGTGGTGATAGCTGTGTCCTCCTTCTGCTGGATCTTCTGGGCCTTCTTCTTCACTTTTTGGGGGCCGGCCGGTGGCGCACCGGACGCCGCGTCGCCGATATTCGGCAACGACGTCGCCCGATCCAACACCGGACGGTCCTCCTGGGTCCCGGCATCGCGGCCCAACGAGCCGCGCTTGCCGGGATTCGGCATCGCCGGGGGGTTTTAGGCCTCCGCGACCGCGACGGCGTGAACGCCGGGCGTCCGGGGCGACTCCCCCTGTGTCTGCACAGGTACTAGGTTCCCTGTGCAACCACAGAGAGAGACGAGGTTTAAAATATTACGGTCCGCGCGGATAGTTTGACTGGTTACGTTGGATAGACTAGTCAAGGCGACCTAATAGCCAATCCTCAAACCACATCACTGTGGCTCCGCTCTTTTATACCCGATAACAAACAAGTATGATTCACAAATGACAGTTGAGTCAAATCAGTGTTTGACTTATAAAAATAAGTTTGTTACAAAAATCATTTAGTAAATTAACAACCGAATAATAATTATATTTATAAGTAGGTATATCCAGTATTTATTTACAATTATTAGACACATAATACAGACATATAGACATATAATTACATTTATATATCACGGCCATACTGACAAGTACTTCGCTCTCGAAGTACATTGTGTAATTTTACTTTTGTTTTGCCAATTGTCTAGACGTGTCAAGTCCCCTCCACCCGCTGCTAGTGGGATAGACTTGCACCAAGCAAATGACCGACCAGCGGAAACAAATTTTATCGATTACCTTGTCATGCTAGTCCCATTCACCCGCTGCTGGTGAGATAGACAAGCACCAAGTAAACGATCGCCCAGCGGATTTTTACAAGCTCAAACTCAGAGGTCGCGGGTCGTGGCTTGATCATAAAGATTCAGAGGCCCGTCTTTGACTTGACTGAAATTTATCCAACCAACTGAAACTCTAGCCATAACTAAGGCCTTTAAAACAACCATTTTGCCAACTCAAAATCAAATGTTTCACTTGATTTTATACATAAACTTTATTTTCCAATCGTAAACAATTCAATAACTCATTCATATTTAACGGCCGTTGAATCGAAGAACAAGAAACTCCATGGAAACAGTATTACAGTATTCTATCAATACATTTCTTATGTTTCCATAAATTATCGTTATCTCAAAAACAGTTTAATTCTATGTCTTGAATAATAGCAACATCATAAAAATAGCAATATTGGCAATAATATACCATACACAACAACATAATTATAATAAGCAATAATTACTGTATAATATCAAATTACTTAACTTACATGACACCTGGTCCATCTATTCCACACAACAACGGCACTAGAACCAACCAACTGAACATCTACCGAGCAACTGACTCGATAACGCTATTACAATTCTTTTTATATCCTACCAAACGTCACTTATGTCAAACATCTACCGTCATTTTGAATAAATCACAGATCGTCATACATTTTGGTTTAATAACTTCTAATACAGGTAAATATTAAACGAATCTTATGTAATGAAATCATATTAAAATATTATAAGGTAATTAAGCAATTTAATAAAAGCTGATTCGTAACTCTTAGATAAAATTCAATAGAATATCAACATCAACCGACAGTATGGTGACAATCGTTTGAAACAGCTTATTATATTCAATATTACGTAACAATTAATATAAATAACATCTAAATGAATTTTACAAGTTAAGTGTTATTTTTAGGTAAACACAATACCTAGTCAAATTAGGTACTTCTACATTAGTCCCGAGCTTTGTAAATGTGACAGATGCATTTTCAGACCAACAATATTTTAATATAATACTAACCTCAACATTAATTATCTAACACGGCCAGACTGACAAGTACTTCGCTCTCGAAGTACAAACACATTATTCTTATTACTTAAAGGTACATTTTGTTTACATAATATCTGTAATCGTTTCATAATCATCAACCTATAATCAATAATCGGACCTTACTGGGCAGACCAAACCCCCGCAGTCAGTGAAGCTTTATCACCCGCAGCCAGTGAATGTCATACCTCAGCTAAGGTTTTAATTTATCCGTAATAATACAATCATCTCTTAAACTAATATTATAATAAACCTTCTTCTAAAACTAAGGTTTTAATCCATCCATAATATAATCATGTCTTAAACCAATATTATAATAAACCTTCTACTACAGCGTTTTGTTCAGTCCACTCTCCAGGCCACAGGCGAATTTTTTCTTTTGCAACTTATTATATTTCTTAAATTTCCAATACCCCTTAATGAGAATCTGTCATTATCCAATATGTTCATAATTTCGTAAGGTCCCTTAAATTTTGCAGTTAGTTTGTCATGTCGCCTATGGCCTTGATTTACATAAACAGTGTCTCCTACGCTATAACTTATGTTATCTCTACGCGTTTGGTCAACGCGGTCTTTGAATTTATCGGCAACAATTTTAAGACGACGCTGATGTGCTAGTTGACGATCGGCCGTTACGTCAATAATTATATTATCATCTTGTATTACCTCATCTAATTGAGTTTGTATACACGGGATGTTCGAGTTTTTGCCAATAAGCAGCCTAATAGGTGAAAAGCCAGTTGATTGCTGTACAGTAGTATTTAAGGACAATTGGACCTTCCACAAAACGCTCGGCCAGTCTGACAATATTATTGAAAACTGTAGGTATTCAACATTGCTTTTTAACAATTTCACAAATTTTTACTTGGCCACTCTGACCACTTTTTACTTTGGAAGTCAAAACTTCTAATACTTATTTCACACAGACCACCAATAATAAAAGAAAAAGAATATGTGATACTAATATAGAATTAATCGAAAGTATATATTTAATTTACTTTACGATACTAAACTAAGTACTAACTACTAATTCTAACTACTAATTCCATATACCTAAGCTTACTTTTAATTTCTTCAGTAAAATATCTTGGCGAAATATTTCGTAAACATCAGAATCTAATTTAAGTAATTATTAAGTATCGTTTACACTTGCTGACAACAGGTGATTGTATTTAGATAATTATCAAGATCATTTATAAAGTATGGATTGGATGGATTAGATACAAGTAGCCACATCCAAAATATGTTCGTTACCGGGCTTATTACATTATTCATAATTTTTTTTTTTCATTTAATAATTTCTCATTTCACGATAGAATCTGTTTAACTGACTCAGAGGTCGCAGATCGTGGCTTGATAAAGATTCAGAGGCCCGTCATTGACTTGGCTCGACTCAAACTCAGATGTCGTAAATCGTGACTTGATCATAAAGATTCAGAGGCCCGTCATTGACTTGGCTTGAGTCAAAATCAAAGGTCGCAAACCTCTCAAACTTATTCTTGTGAGCACTGGAAATTCCAATCGAATACGATATACAATTTCATAATTATGTCCTTATATTAAAAAGCTCGCGCTAATTTTAAATGTCACAAAATAATCCAATCGGCCAAAACCAAAAAAAGTAAATTGTATTACTCCAATCTACTTGATCATTATCACATTAAACAAAGCATTAAATATCAATTCTGGATTTTTACTACCACATTCTAAAATATTATTGTAATTATATTCCCAAATTATATTTAAAAACGATCAAGTATTTAACATAGTAAAATATCCAAATTTTTATCCTTAAGCCAAGCATAAACTAAATGCTTACATAATAATGATCCAAAATTATTTCGCAATACCTAAACCTTTCGATTTCATCATCATAAATAATTGTATTTCGTTTTAATATAAAAACCTCCAAGGGCCTTACCGACTTTAGCGATTTCTTAATAGCCGGGAAGCTTCCCGATATCATTATAGTAGCTTGAGGCTCAACAGTCTCAATGGTCATACAATAACTTGCAGCTCTGCAGCTCCGATGTCAGAGGCGGCAGCGCGATGTCATCGTTATGGTGTGAGTGAAGTCAGCAAAGCGCCAACAAAACGTTTCCAAGTTAACGTTCAATAAGCTCCAACATCGATCATGAAAATAACGAAATAAAATTAATTAGTAAACTGTTTTAAAAGGCCAGAGAACAATCCCACTTCTGATGTTAGATATAAAGTATATATATAGATACGTAACTAGGTTTATGTAAATATTTAATCTTCGTTACTTATTAGGTATTAAAGGGAAAATAAAAACAATAGGATTCAATTCATAATAACATTATATTTACATAATTCGTAAATATAATATAAATATACTATATTCATCAAATATAATATAACTATACAATATACATCATCATCAACAATAAATCAACAAAACAATCAGAATAATATCATACCTTAGATGTTAACGTCTTGAAAGTCGAAGAGCAACTCAAACCACATCATTTTTTTTTTTTTTTTTTATAAATGGCCTCTCGCAGTTTTGACCACTAAGGTCATGGCTGCTTAACCGAACTTTTCCTGTGGTGGCCTTAAGCTTCTACACTTAGAGCCTCCAGCCAGGAGCTTTTAACTATTCTAAATTAAAACTAAGCGAATGCTCGCTAAGGGCACCCCCTGTGGGGTACGAACCTCGGCTTAGGGCATCGCTGAGGGGAGGACAGCAAGAAGGGACAGGCTGGATCAAATTTATATTTACATCATGATTATTATGCGGGGTATTTAAAGCTACGTGCTCAGCTGCAACAACTGCTGGCACCTCGTTTTCGAGCAAGGGTCGGGGAGGAGTTTCATTGACTCGGGGACGCGGTCGCGATCGCAAAGGACCTCGGCGGCGAGGTCGGAATGACGGGAAGCGTCTGTTTTTGTATACTGTACTGGTGGCCCTATTCTGCTCCTGGAGGAGTGTAATGGGGTCATCTGGGTCGGAAAGAGTATGCCTCGGTCGGCGAATCTGACTGATACGGGAAGGGATGTAGTCGGCTGACTCGACAATCAGAGGATTGCGATGTTTGGGAGCGGAGTCAAAGTAACTCTTGGACATGCGTTTTAGGAATTGGCGGATCGTTGGGATCTTACAGTCGAGATGGAGGATCTCGTTTCTGACATAAAAGGGGGCTCCCGTGGCCTTACGAAGGAAACGGTTCTGTAGGGTCTGCATCCTATGGATGGAATGGGGTTTGGCGTGAGCAAAGACTGATCCCGCATAGGTCATGATGGGGCGAATGCACGCTGTGTAGGTTCGCAATTTGCACTTTAGTGACAATTTGCTGCGTGCATTGAGAATGAAATGAAGTCTACCGAGAGCGAAAGCGGCTCGCGAGCGAACCGACTTTATGTGCTCTGAAAAGGAGAGGTGATGGTCGAGTATAACACCGAGGTACTTGGCTCGCTTCTCCCAAGGGATCGGCTTGCCGAACAAGGTGATAGGTCGGGGGAGGGGGAGGGCTCTGGATCTCGGTTTTGTGAATAAAACCGCTTGACTTTTGTCGGGATTGACCTCGATTCTCCATTTCCTGAACCAGGCGCCAAGGTTATTGACACGAACCAACAAAGTTCTATTAATTGAATACTTGTAACAAACTGCATCTACCCCACAGAAATCGAAATAATTTACTTAGTTTTTTGTGGTCTACCTGCTAAACTTTAATATTTATGTGAACAAGACGAATGAAACTAAAAACGAATGATGATTATCGAACTAGTCATTGGTTGCAGACAAAGTGAGTGTGTGTGTGTAATGTGCGTGTCTACAGTATTGTAACAACTTATAGAAGAAGGTCGTAAGTCAAACCGAAGCGTCAGTCTATTGCTTTGTGAGATTGCTTATGGACTTTTGGTCGGTACTGTACAATCCATAACGGTCCAATTTCCCACCACCAGGGATTGTACGCCGTTCCATGTTTTTGAAACCAATCAACCAAACCCAATCGCTATTTATCGCATAAAAGCGCACACAATATTATTATAAAAAAAATCATATTGACAGTATTTTTAGACTATAAAGCACTTGTAATAAATGTTTGCATGCCTAATTTAAGGTAGAAAGTATAAGGATCTCTAATTATAAAACATCTGCATTTTTTGTACCTACTTTCTATGCAAATAAATAATTATTCTATTCTATTCTATAGGAGATTTTAAGAGAATATCTAATTGTATTGATTGTTAATGAATTAGGGGTCTACTGTGAATTATGGATCCTCTGAAGTAAATGAAAGAATAACGAAGGAAAAACTATGTTTATTTCATTGCAAAAATATTTTAGACTACACTCTTGGACATTTGTCACTAACTTATTCTCTTATCAAAAGAGCTAATACAACTCGACAAAGCAGGTTTCATATCATAATCTTTTCTCTTTGTTGAGTTCAGCTAGTGATATCTTCTCTTCTACTAAACACTCCAATTTTCTTGCAAAGCATCGTCAGCTTGGGCCTGTACAGCGGCTTGGTCATCATGTCAGCCAGCTGAAATTCCGACAAAACTTTCTCTACGTCCAGCATACAGTCCGTCACAACTTCTCTAATGAAGAACTCGCGGATCCTTATGTGCTTGGTTCTGTTATGGTACTCATATGGCGGGTTTCTACTTTTCTAGCCAACTTGATAGAAGACTCGTTATCAACAAACAGAACTGGTACTTCATTCGTATACTCAATACTCTCTAAAAGTTTTCTGAGCCAGATTGTCTCTCGTGCAGTGTCACTAGTGGCAACGACTTCCGCTTCAGTAGGTACCTACGTGGTAGGTACGCCTAGGTGGCTACGGAAGCCTGTCTGTGACGCTTCCAAGATATAATCCCTCCAGCGTACATACAGATCATCCCCGATGTAGATCTTTCTGTCTCCACCGTGAATCTCTGAATCGCTATAACATCGTAACTTGGCATCAGAGTTTCTTTTATAAATTAAACCCCAACTTAAAGTTCCTTTCAGATATCTCAAAATTCGTTTCACTTTAACAATATCCTCACTTGAAGGGTTATCTAGTTTTCTGGAAGCAACCCCAACTGCATATGCAAGATCAGGTCTAGTTCCAACCATCAGATATGCCAGACCACTAACCACTTGTCTATATACGGAAACTTTTCTATTTTAGAGTCTTCTCCCTTTTCTATCTTTCCGTCTTTGATAATTGGTGTTCCTACAGGCTTGCATTCTCTCATGCCGAACCTCTCCAACACCTTGGTATATGCAGTTTGATTCACTTTTATAGTTCCATTGTCTTCTCTTAATATTCGATCGAGGCTCGATATTGGGTCCATTCCTCTTCTTAGTGTATATAAATGTTCTACTCCATTTATTAAAAAATCAACCACAAATGGTGTTATTTGCTGACGATACTTCTTTAATTTTTAAGGTAGATAGACGTGCTACAAATTTTAACGACGTAAATAACGCCCTACTGCAGGTCCAAAATTGGTTCACTGCTAATAATTTAGTATTAAATGGAAAAAAAACTAAGTGCATAAAATTTTCTTTACCAAATGTCAAAAGTAGTGATTGTGAGATAGTATTGAATCAAGAGAAACTAGAATTTGTCGACAAAACTGTTTTCCTAGGGATCACGCTCGACTCAAGGCTGCAATGGGGTCCTCATTTAACATCTCTTGCAGGACGGCTAAGTTCAGCAGCATATGCTGTCAGAAAAATCCGTCAATTTACTGATGTAGATACCGCGAGGCTAGTCTATTTTAGCTACTTTCATAGTATCATGTCTTACGGTATTTTACTGTGGGGACGGGCTGCAGACATCGAGTCTATTTTTATTCTGCAGAAAAGAGCGATCAGAGCCATATATTATCTCCGCAGGCGCGATTCTCTAAGGAAACTGTTTAAGGATATTAACATCATGACGGTACCTTGTCAATATATCTATGAAAACATTATGTACGTAAGAAAGAATTTACATCTTTTTAGCAAAAGAGGTGATAGACATAATTATAGTACAAGAAATAGGGACCTATTAGTTCAACCAGGTTTCAGACTGGCTAAAGTAGATTCATCTTTTATGGGATACTGTTTAAAATGTTACAATAAAATTCCTCCCCACATACTTCAACTGAATGAGACGAAATTCAAATCTTGTATAAAACGCACACTATGCAGGCAGGCATATTATACGTTGGGGGATTACATCGCTGATAAAAATGCTTGGCTCAATGCTGGTCCTGCTCCACAACTAATTGATTAACATTTGCAAATACTGTTGGAGCTGCTGAAGATTGTAAGACTATCTTTGCATTGTATAAACTCAATCTCCATTGTATTATATAATTGCATAGCACAGGTGTGAGTACTATGTACTAAAGAGTTACCATTTACCGGGTAATATGTCTTGCATTGACTTGAATCTGCCCTGGCGGCTGTGAGTATGTCATGCTCACTCAAATGTTTCGCTGATGGTGGCGCGTGTGTTGGATCATTTAGCTCCCTTCAAAATGGTTGAGCTGAATGGTGCTAATCCATGCGTCATGTTCGTGAACGGGCGCCGTCAGTTGGGACTGGTCATCTCTTAGCTGCCAGGGCTTATTTTTATTTTAATTTTTTGAATTGTTCTTTGTTTTATCTTTTTATTACGGACGCTTCTAACGTGCACGTCTTTCTACATTGTTCTCACATGTATAATTTCAACATGAATGATGTAACCAATATTTTGTAACAATTTTTTATTTAAAAGAGTGTCCGTGGAGTTTCTTGCCCGTTCTTCTCCATAGGTACCTACTACGCTTTGGAATGGGCAACTAGCTTCATACCTATTTCTGACTGACCGATTCCTTGACAATTCAAAAGTGCCTGTAAATGGTTTAATTGAAATAAATGCTTTGAGTTTGAGTTTGAGTTTGATTTCTAGACCAAAATAATAGTTTGCAAACTTAGATTTAATTTGTAATCTTTCTTTCAGTTCTGTCAGAAAACTTTGTGCTTCTTCTTCATCACTGCATGCAATCAATCCATTATCTACGTAAAGAGCTAATATTATTATCTTCTCTTCTCTCCTTCTTACGAAGAGGCATGGATCTGCTTCACTCATTTTAAATCCAACTTTCTGTAAAAATCCTTGAATGCAGTTATTCCAGCAACGCGGGGCTTGTTTGAGACCATAAATGGTTATTTCAACCGATGAAAAATTTTAACACAGGGGTGTTCAGAATCATGTACTGAATCCATGGTAACAGTTTTCGCGTCGATGTCCCTGCCACCCTGAAGTCGAAATAAAGAGTATTTAAACTGTATCCACTAGTTAAAAAGCATAGCCATTTGTTTGACGGAAATAAAAAATAAATTTCAGTCTGTAATCGATTAGATAATCAACTATGGTAACCAAAAAACAAGTGTTTGTCTGCAAAACGAGTACCAATCAATACTGTATGAGAAGATTATACTCATTTACATTGTTTAAAATTAAACAATCAAAAACGTTACTAAGTATAACATATTTTTTTTTAGATTAGATAAAGGTTCTATAAATCGATTATTGTCAGTTTTTTATTTTTTCCTGGTAATTCCTACTATATCGTTTATAGAGATGATCGATCCGGTTGCTTTGTATCGATATTCTGCTTCCCAATGGATCATTTCGATCCGAGCATCAATATAAAATCGCTTTTAATTAATTATTTTTAATATGTTTGCCTAATTCAGTTCAATTTCTTACTACATTGGCAGAGTCTTGGTTTTGCCCGAACAATTCACCAAAAGTCAGTAGTGAATGAAAAGCGTGTTTAAGGAAAATAACGGCCCGCCTTAATAGTATTTTTCCCGAGATTTTCATTTTTTTCCTTGACTAAAAAATGTACATGGATCTGACCACTACGATTTTACAGTAATACGATTATTTGATCGATCCTCACTACCTTTATCAATTTACAGTAGTGGATCGTATAGGTATTGTGACAAACTCCTTGGAAAGGTTTAGTTTTTTATTTAATTTGATTTATTAAAAAAGAAGTGTCTTCTTTTGATTTGTCGGTCTGTCAAAGGTTTGTAATTTGGGTCACAAGATTTCTATAATATATTTTACTTTTACCATCTTCGTTAAGTATAGTTTCATTACTACGCACGAAAGAACCCATAAATACAGTCCATTTCATCCGCCACATTTTTGGTCCTTCTACCGTAAATTTTCATTTCATTTTACTACATAAAGGTATATTTATCACCAGTTTTATTTTCAAATACATATCACATAATGATCATGCGTAGTAGAACTAAAGCCTTGGATATATAATCTCCTAGAGTCGCCCCTCAAACTTCACTAGAACCATCATCATCCGCCATACACGAGTCCGTAGTAGAGCCATCTCGAGCAGGTAGTATGCGATCTGCTCGAACGAATTCAAGCGCCTCTTCAACAACGATAAAAGCACACAAGGCCGCCGCAGAGGCAGCATACAAGCGCCGTCAATATAAAAATATGAAGCAGCTCGCAGAACAGCTCGCAAAACAGCGCGCCAAAGTTGAGGAGGCGGAGTATCGCGCCGAGCTCGAACAAATAGAAGCGGACGCTGAAGGGAGAAGTAGGCGGACTCAATCGTGGGTAAAAAGCATTTCTATTCATGAAAACAATGACCCAAATGTCACAACAGATGTCTCAAAACCTGTTCCGCCCGGTTTGGCCGCCACAGAGCGCGCTCCGTAAGCGCGCAACATTCTCTGCGGGGTGAGGATTTTGTAGTATCAAATAGCTTTCTAAATTGAAGCCACTGTGATGCGTTACCAGCAAATGTGATAAGCTATATTTTTTATTTGTGTGGCTTATTTTGTGCGACGGCCAAAGACTTGGCTGCAGCGGCAGTGTCTGCAATTGCTTGTAAAAGTAAGGGAGAAAATTCATTATTGCTTGCAGGCACGTAGCAGCACTGTCCCTCTGGACCCACGAGAGGTACCATCCTCTCACCCTGATACTACAAAATCCTCATATTCCCCCGCAGAGAATGTTGCGCGCTTACAGAGCGCGCTCCGCTGTCCCGTACGCGATTCTGTCGCGTCACTGCTCATCTCTGCTGAGGACCCCGAGGAGATCATGCGCGCCCTCGAGCGAAACTTTGCGCGTCCTGAGATGATCGTCTTCGGTGAGGTACAGGTGTTAAAGGTACTGCCACGACTCGGTCCCGGCCTCAAAGAGTTAGGTATCATTGCTAATAGAGTGCGAAATAGTCTTTCTACAATAAGATTGCTCAACCATAGTGAGTATCTACAAGAAAGAAAGAAATAAAGAAAATTGCGTTTATTGGCATTCAAACAGAAAAATACACCTTAAAACTATAAAAACAGAAAACAATGATTATAATGCCAAAAGGGCCTCAGCTCAGCATAATGTCAGATGGCAACACAAAGTGTACCAACTGACGCTGATTTTCAGCTGCAACCCACGAGTGTCATACGCTAGAATAATAATAAACGAAGTGTCAGTCCGTTTTAATAAATAAATTAAAGGTAATATTTAATAAGATAGGATAAAATAAAAAAGCTCATACTTAATCAAATAAATGTTGTGACATAGGTACATGTGTGTGTACAGTGTGTTATAATTAATGAGAAACTGAAATAAATATAAAATAAAGATCCAATATCTGTGTATTACCTATTAAAAAATAATAAATCTATCATCTATAAATAGATAGTACCTTAAATGCAAAATCGTGTGACTGCGTTCTTCTAAAAATACGAAACGAAGATTGATGCGGTTTTTATTATCATTTAGAGTAATTATGTCAATAATAATTGACAAATAAAACCGATAAAATTGAAAATAAATTGATAAAAATTACCTATAAATAAATGTTTAATTTTTTATGTGGCAGATATGTCGGCTCGAATATTTTCAACATCCTTTTGATGGCTTAATAAAAATTCTTTTAATTTAAATTTGAAAGTCAAACAACTTTTACTATACTTAATGGGAGGAGGGATATTGTTCCAGCATTTGGTAGCAGCGTAGCGAAAACTGCCTCTAAAAGCCGCCGACTTGTGCCGCGGGACGGAAAACTGTTGAGAACATTTTCTTCCTTCACCGATTTTGTGTCTTCTTGTCCATGATAGTTTGTCATATAAATAAGAAGGGGAATGAGACTTAATAACGCCAAATAGGAGCGTCGCCAAATGGAGTTTACGCAGCTTTCATTTTCAAAATGTTGTGCTCATTGAAGAAAGGTGTAACATGTCCCCTAAACGGAACTTTAAAACAGAAGCGTGCACAGGCATTTTGAAGTCTTTGGATCATTCTTTCAGTTTTTGACAGTAGTCGTTGGCCATACACCGTGTCTGCATAATTTAACTTTGATAAAACCAAAGACTCCACAAGCAATACTCGCAATTCTTCACTAAGATAGGGCCGGGCTTTATATAAAATCTTAAGTCTATAATAGCAATTACGAATAGACTCAGATACGTGTTTGTGGAAACGAAGTTCCGTGTCCATGATGAGACCCAAATTACGTGCTTCGTAGACCCGTTCGATAGGCTCTCCCATAACAGTCACACAGCCGGCACAGGGTTTAATTTTACCTAACTGGTTTTCGGTTCCAAAAAGCATATACTTAGTTTTTGTAGGGTTCAAGGCAAGCGTATTGGCATTGGACCATTGCACTATGTTTTCAAGATCTGTATTAAGATCGTTTAATGCTTGTTCATAGTCTTCCGGCTTAAATGACATATAAACTTGTGTATCATCGGCATAAATATGGTATTTGCATTTATTTATATTTCCAATAATATCGGCACAATACAAAATAAACAATACTGGCCCAAGAATCGAGCCCTGTGGAACCCCCCTTCCTACTGAGCGATGTCTAGAGACAACTGTTGAGCCATCCGCCTGGCGTATTTCAACGAATTGCGTGCGATCGCCAAGATAGCTATCAAACCATTTTATTGTGTCTTCGTCAAGTCCATAAAAAGCCATCTTTGACAATAATAGAGGAACGTTAATACAGTCAAATGCGCGTGAAAAATCAAGCAACACTAAAAGAGTGCACATTACATTATCTTGAGCCCATAAAATATTGTCTGTCACATCCAACAAAGCCGTGGCTGTACTACGGCCCTTCCTAAACCCTGATTGAACATCAGGGAGGATTTTATTTGTCTCTAAAAATTCAACCAATTACGCACATACTACTTTCTCTAAAACTTTAGAAAGAACCGGCAGAATACTAATAGGTCTAAGATCCTTCATGTCCACTGCATTAAGAGTCTTCGGCAATGGGTGCACTTTGGCAATTTTCCATAACCCAGGGAAAGATGAGGATGTGACAGATGTATTTACTAAAGTAGTCACGGCGTCCAAAGTCACAGGTAGTGTCAGTAAAATCATATTTATGGTAAAGCCATCGCAACCCTCAGCATTCGATTTTATAGTAGTCAGTATGTTAGCGATTTCCTTGCTTGCTGTAGGTCTCAAACTAAACGTGGAACTATTATTTCGCGCGGATTCAAAATATGCAAGCAATGTATTACTAACAGTATCTGCACATTCAGAAAATGGTCACAAATTTTATCGGGATCGTTAAAGTGCAGAGGTAATTCTTTATGTTTAGATGGGAGCAGGGTAGACTTTAGGTTTTTCCAAAGCGCTCTGGAATCATTTATTTGACTGTTGATCTTGTGTTTAAAGTACGCTGACTTTTCGTAAAATAGAGACCTAGAAACAAGTGACTTAAATTCTTTGTAATAAATCTTTTTTGAAGCGGATTTTTCGTTTTTTAAATACTCTGTATGTGCTTTGTTCCTCAAACGCATCATAAATTTAACATTTTCAGTAATCCAAGGGTAACAATACTCCTTAATAACAGTAGTTTTAGGGGTGCATGGATATCAAATAGTGTAAGTAAGTTCGAGTTAAATTCACTGACCATTGCATTAACATCTTGCAGCTCGGTTAACGCTTTCCAATTAAGAAACTCAAGATCCTGATCAAAACGTTCTACCGCTAAAGGACCGCGAACGCACCGGTGCGTCCAAGTACCCACGCGGCTTACAACTCTATTTGTATTCGCTGTAATGGCTATTATTGTCTGTGAATTTTTGTGTCTATGGTCGGATAGATATTCTCGTCAAATAAATCGACTAAAAGCAAAAATATTAATAGGCAACATTTTAAAAAAATGTTGAAAATCACGTTCCCGCGCGGTAAAATGTCAGTCAAATGTCACTCCCGTTCGCTGTAATAATTCGTTTTTTAATGGTTTTTGTGTGTAAATCGTCGGAAAGTGGTGATATTTTCATTTTGAAGTAAATATTACATCGTTTTAGATAATATTCGCACTAAATAACATCATGTTATACCTATTTTGACCCAAACAAAAAGTGTAAACAAACATTTGAATGAAAACGTGACCGTGCTGTGATTTTGTGGTATTTTGGTGTGTGATCGTCGATATTTTATGTGTAAGTTCCATTTTTTATACAAAATATTAGATTTCTAATAATTTTAGCATGTTTTTTCACCTAAATACGGCAAAAAAATATTTTTTTGAAACGGAGAAAATTACGTAAGCACAAGAAATTCTAGATATTAAAAAATCTAGATTTTTAGCATTTTTTATTTTCAATGTTTGTCTCTAAAAACGCTTTTGTTAGATAACATAACTATCCATAATGTACCCTGCAAAATTTCGTGTGAATTGGTACGCTAGTTTTATCAGAAATCGTTATCACAAAGAACAAAAGAAATGATAACAAAAGCGGGTAATAAAGATAAGTGAACGTTGTTTACAAAGACTGCAACCATTTGAAACGTATTCCTAATCTATTCGAGTAGCAAAAAACATAAACAATACTACTTGAGACGTTATAATGAAACCCGAGTAATTGTTTATTTAAGTGCGGTCGTAAATCTGTCACGGCGCGGACCGCCCGCGGTCCTTGAGCGGTTAATGTCTTTTAGTGGTCGATAAGTAATCGATCGCGATGGAATTTTCAGGCGTTTAAAACTAAATTCGCCGGAAATCACCGCGTGCGCACCTAGATCCGGTATTACATCAACTGATACAGACCGTGGTTTAACATTTGTACAGATGATGTCTGATGTCTACACTCACCAGAGTTTATATTATTTTAGGTTAACTAAACTCTATGACGAAAAAGATGGTCTGACTATGCGTCACAGGTATCAAACCCTCTCATATCAAAATTAGAGGTTTTATCTGAATTTTTTTATCTGAATTTTTAATTCGCGAACATGAGCGATATCAAGTTTGCTTTGTCGCCGGACTTAGGTCTTTCGCATGACTACACATCAGTCGCACGTATCTCCATCTGTCAATAAACCATTCAAACGTGAAAATATCCATTCTGTATCACACAATAAAACCAAAAATATCGAAAAAACGGAATGTGTTTATTGTGAGAAAAGCCATAACGTTAAAAATTGCGACGAAATAAAATCTTTGTCAGTTGACGAGAGATGGCGTTGGTTACGTGAGAATAAGGTTTGCTACAAATGCCTTAGGCGTGTTGCGCACCAATGGAAATCTTGTAAAGTAAACCTTTGTGGGGGCGACAGTTGTTCTTTTCGCCACCATCCTCTTTTACATGGTAGGCAGGATACGTTAACGTCATCGCAAGCACCCGAAACAGTCGTTCAACAACACTGTGTGTGCAGTAGCGTCTCAAAGTGACGTCCCGTGCACGTCATCCTCTTCAGCCGCCCCGTATCAGTCAATGGAAGGAAAGGTAACGGTTTCCAATATAGGTATCCAGCGTGACCATTTTACAACGTCATCACGAACAAATACGTTTTTAAAAGTAGTACCAATTACTTATCGTATCTGGTCCAGCTGGCGATTACGAAACATATGCTCTTCTCGATGACGGCAGCACAGCGTCACTGATTGATGCTAACCGAGCTGCTCGCATAGGGTTAATAGTAACGCATCTTTTAGTGATTGGGCTACCATTGGTATACATAAAAGTAGAACACGGCTTTATGAGCTGTACAATGAAAGGACTTATGTAAACACAGCTGAATTTAATTTATATGTTAGAAACTAGCTGACCCTGCAAACGTTGTTTTGCCATATAAATGTTTGGGGTGGACCATCTTTATCACTTACTACCTACCCTACCTACCCTACTGCTATAAACCTCACGGAGCCCGAGACCTTTCCAACGAATGCAAAACCGTGGAAATCGGTTCGTGCGTTCTGGAGTTATAGCGTCAGGAAGGAAAACCCGACTTATTTTTATATAGTAATTATTCTAAATTATTTAAAAGAGTTTGTTGTATGGCCAAGTCGCGTTATTTGAGTTCGAAGATTAAAAATAGTAGTAATGTAATTAAAACGACTTGGAATATTATCTATTATTAGTGAAACGGGAAGGTCTGATAACCGAAATACTGACTACAGCCTGTCTATTAATAACAACATAATAAAATCAGACTCACAAATCGCCGCGGCCTTTGAAAATTTATTTTCAGATATTCCCGTTTCAACTACTAAATCCCTAAACTCATCACCTTCTGTTGCTGAATCTTTGCTAAAGGAAAATGTTAATGTTTGCGATTCGGACTTTATATTTGAAAATATTACCTGTAGAGACATAATTAAAACCTTTCACACTTTAAATGTAAAAAAGACTGCAGATCTGTGGGGTAATTCTGTAGAACTTGCCAAGTCTATTATTGACATTGTAGCACCTACTTTAGCTCTTATCTTTAATAATTGTATCGAATGTGGGGAGTTTCCTGACCTTATGAAAAATAGTAAAATAATACCTTTGTTTAAATCAGGTAGTACATCAGACCCCCAAATTATAGACCTATTTCAGTCCTACCTACTTTTAGTAAATTTTTTGAGAAATTAATTTTAGAGCAATTGCAAAGATTTTTTAATAGACATAAATTATTACATAGCAAACAGTTCGGTTGTACAAGGGGTCGTTCAACTACTGATTCCGTTGCCGTGTTGAACTTTTAGGTCATATTTATAATGCATGGGAAGATAAATGCGATGCCTTGGGTATTTTTTGTGATTTGTCCAAGGCGTTTGATTGCGTTCTTCATGAAACATTAATCAGGAAACTCCGCCACTATGGGATCCGGAACAGTGCTCTGAATCATCTTATTTCATACTTGAGTAATAGGATTCAGCGCGTTGACGTTAATGGAAAACGATCTCCCGGATCTATAGTAACAATGGCAGTCCCTCAGGGCTCAATTCTTGGTCCTTTCTTATTTATATTAATGACTTACCTTACCTCATAAAGGATAACCATGATGTAGTGTTGTTTGCGGATGACACTTCACTTTTGTTTAAACTTAAACGTCAGCAGCTGGTTACTAACGATGTAAATAGCGCGATCTCAAAAGTAGTTTACTGGTTCAAACGTTAACAATTTACTCCTTAATGAAAAAAAACCGAATGCATTAAGTTCACCCTACCTCATGTTAGGCAGGTGAAAACTAGTGTGTTAATAAAGGGCGAAGAATTGAATCCTGAAGATAGCAGTTTTCTTGGGCTTAACTTTGGATGCTAAGCTTCAGTGGGGCCCACACATAGATAAATTGTCAAAAAAGCTAAGCTCCGCAGCATATGCCGTTAGAAAAATTCGTAATTTGACTGACATAGAGACAGCCCGTTTAGTGTACTCAAGGCTCAAGAAAATAGGTGGCTCGTTCAGATGTCAATGTATACGCTTTTATAATAAACTTCCAAGCCACGTACAAGATCTAAGCCTTAATAAATTTAAATCATTCATTAAACGTAAGTTGTGCCAGAAAGCTTTTTATACCGTTAAAGATTACGTTGAGGACAAAAAGGCTTGGGATTGAGCTGCTCTAATTATAATTTTTATTTTTTACTTTCGGAACTTTGTTTATTTTGCTAACTTTAAAATTATATACACAATGACATGAATATTTACTTTGTGAAGTATAATATTATTAGTATTTTAATTATTGTGAATGTGAGGACCATGTGGGTCATATATATATTTTTTTTTTCTCAGTTACTTCTAATGATAATTTGGCAGTTTTGAGTATTTTATGCGGCCTACCCAAATGTCCCTTCTTTGGTATTGTTCGTCGAATCGTTGAGCTCCTTTTAAGTTCTGAGTTGAGCTACACTATCACTGACAAATGCGTGCACTGACTGGACAGGTCCACTCAAATCTGTATGGTTCTTTCCTCAGAAGACCATTTCAGACACAAATCTACATGGACCTCAAATGAAATGCTCTGACCAAGATTATTTCCGGATTTTTATATACACATTGGTGCCGATTCTCTTGTACACCGAACTAAACTAACTAAACTATCACTAAAATTGACTATGAGAATCTGACTATGAGAGAGACACTTTTGACTATGAGAATCTCAAAGCTATTCTGCAAAATAAATTCTCTAAATTTAAAAATAATTTTGACACATCTAAATCGAATTTGACAATCGCAACTCTACACGTGATACCTAACCACGTGAATCTTTTTAGAGCCGGAGGCGCGCAGGGGGGGCAGCCTCGACGTGTTTTATATAGATTTTTTCAGTTTTTGTATGGAAAATAAGAAAAAATGTATTACCTACATGTAGAGTGTTAGGGGTTTAAAGGTTTTATAAAGGGTGTCGAAATTTTCATTATTTTTGCGATTGGACACACCGTTTTCGAGATATAAGCAAAAGAAAAAAAAAATATTCAGTACTGTTTTTGCATCTGAAGTCGAGGTGTTGGTGTGAATTAAAAGTTCATGACAACCAATTTTATTCCACACGTTTTTAGTCGCGATTAAAAATAGTCAGATTTAGTTAGAAAATGTAAATTTTACGTGAAAAACGTCAAATTCAGAATAGCAAAATTGCCATTTTCACTAAACTAATATCTCAGTACCATCTTAGTGCTGCCAAACTAAAATAAAGTTAAGTTGTGTCATTTTAGTCTAATTTCAGCATGGGAAATCGTCGTTTGACAGGATTAAACTAAATTTTAGTGATTTTTAGTCTAGTTTAGAGGTATTTGTGACAAGAGAATCGACATCATTGACATTAATGAATTTTATATAAATAATGACATGAATATTTACTTTTAAAGTATTTTAATTATTGTGAATGTGAAGACTATGTGGGTCACATTCCTTTTTGTTTTGTTTTTAATTTTTTCTCAGTTGGTTCTAATCATGGTCTGACAGTTTGAGTATTTAAGTGGCCTACCCAAATGTCCTTTTTTTGGTATTGTTCGTCGAATCGTTGAGCTCCTTAAATTCTGAGTTGAGCTGCACGATAACTGACAATTGCGTGCACTGACTGGACAGGCCCTCTCAATCTGTGTGGTGCTTTCCTCAAAAGACCACTTCAGACACCAATCTACATGGCCTTCACATGATCTGACCAAGATTACTCGTATGTGTATGACTTTAAAAGAGACTGAGACCTCTGAGTTTGTTTCGGCCTTTCTTCTCAGAGTAGTCAGATAGGAAACGCCGACCTCATCTAGTTTTAAAATATGATTGACGTGTAAAAGTGTTTGTACAAACCTACTTACAGAAATAAAATCATTTATCATTATCATTGACCATTTAGCTGGCAGGGGGGGGGGGGACACTTGACACTAACAAAAATTAGCACTTTAAACCTTAATATTTCGCAAACGGATCCTTGAATCCACAAATGGTTTCCACAAACTCACAATGTTTTTAAAGGATCTTTTCAATGATACCCCAAACAATGGGTTAAAAAAAAAGAACATCACCACTTTACGTGTAGGAGAGATACCCTAAAAAAATGTTTTTCATAATTTTGTTTTACCACTTTGTCGGCGTAGGTAATTAATATGTATACCTATGCGGAGATAGACCGCGGACAGACAGACAGACAGACGGATAGACAGACGGACAGACAGACGGACCTGACGATACTATAAGGGTTCCTTGTTTACTACGGAACCCTAAAAAAGGAGGTCTATCTACAAAAAGAAATGAGATGCCATCAAAAACAAAACTTGTAAAAAAAACCAAGTCTCGCAACTCAGTTCTTCTACCGTAAAAAGTTGTGAGATCCATGTAATACCAAGTCGGTTGATTTATTCAGTTCCTTCTTAAGGGATCTTCTGTCTTAAATTATTTTTTTGATGGCTCATATTTACTTACCATACAGAATTGGGGCTAAGGACGGGTATGGCTTCGTAAGGAAGGTGGCTCAGCAAAGCGTTGCGCATGTAGGTAGATCATCGTATTCCACACATGAGCCGGGCATGCCGTGGCGCGAATGTCCCAAGGCGTGATACTGCTGTGCTGTCCGCTGACGGGTGAGGCACAATTAAAAACAAAATATCATTTTACAATTTTTTTTATTTTTATAGCAGGTCGCTTTGAGCTTCCACATGTACCTACAGTCGATCACAGTTCTAGGAGGCGCGTGGCCAATCGAGCTCGACGGCGGCCACGTCGAGCGCCAGGATGTCGGCCTGCGCACCGAGCGCGTCGGCCAGGCGCGGCCGCGTGCGGCCCAGCTCGCCGTGCGCCCACTCCTTCACGTACGTGCCCGCCTCCGTGCGTACGCGTACCACCAGCAGCGCCGGGTGCTCTGTGGAGCGAGAGCGACCTAGTACTGCTTGTTCACACAGTAGTCGATGTGATGTGTGTGTGAGGTTCGATGGATGGACTATGTCACTGTGTGAATAAACTTCTAGGTATCACATAGAATAATTTCAGATTTTTCTCTATGCCAACTTCGGGGGGAGGAACGGTATTTGTTTTTTAATTTTTTGTCAAAGGTATTTGTTTTTGATTTTTTGTCAAAAGTCGAAAACGATGGGGCTTAAAAAAATATATTTGAGAATGTGCAAATAGCGCTCTTTTATATACCCCACATGCCTTAGTAGCCCCACTTCGAATTTTTAAGAGCCCCTTCAGTAACTGATGCAAAAAAAAAATTACAAAATAGTTGGGCAAACAGTTCCAAATTTCAAGTCGATAGCATTAGTAATTCTTGAGATATCCAGCTGAGACAGACAGACGGGCAGACAGACTGAGTCGCACCATAAGTGTTCCTTTTTACCATTTTGATACGGAACCCTAAAAATTAGATGGCTAAAAAGGAGATGATGATTATTCTTTTCGTAGTGCCTCATTCATAACATAACATCACGCCTGTATCGCCCGCAGGGATAGGCAGAGGTGTACCTATTATAGTACACCCACCATCATATCCGTCCAAAATATAAATTGATGTCATTATTATGTTAATCTGATCTAGTCTGTAGTGCCATGTACAGTACCGACCAAAAGTCCATAGGAAATCTCACAAAGCAATAGACTGACGCTTCGTTTTGACTTACGACCTTCTTCTATAAGTTGTTACAATACTATAGACACGCACAGTACACACACACTCACTTTGTCTGCAACCAACACGGAGTATAGAAAGAAGCGGAGATGCCGCAAGCCAAAATCACCTAAGAATGAAGCGTCGCCCGAATGCGGGTGTTCGGGGGACGAGGTACGGCGATGGCCACACCCCACGATGGAAACCCCGCCCATTTTTTGTAAATCCATCTAGCGGTGAAAGGAATTATTACAGTGAAACTGAACTAACAATTTTTCATTTTAGTTCGTCTACTGGCCACTATGGCGTAACAAAGCATGACACTTTGTTCCAGAACATTTTATGTGCGTTAGTATGGTGGGAACACATTATTTATACCCAACTGTGGGCGAAGCCCAAAAGATGGGTAACATGGGTTAACATTTTTTATAGTCATTTAGTATACAGGGTCAGGATGTCCCTGCCGACATCGACGCGAAAATTGTTATCATGGATTCAGTACATGATTCTGAACTCCCCTGCGTAGAAATTTCTCGTCGGTTATTTTTTTAAATATCTGCTGTTCCATACATTTTGACCGCGTAGGTATTACACTTTTAGATGAAACAGTAGATAAAAAAAAAAATTCAACGCAGGGCGTTTTAGAATCATGTACCTACTGAATCCATGGTAACAGTATTCGCGTCGATGTCCCTGCCACCCTGTAGGTAGTAAAATAAAAAAATAAAAAAATAAAATCATTAATCTTTATTGCTTCATTGCTTATTACTAGCCACTAAACAACACAGTTTTATTTAAATGTTGCCTTTTAGACAAAACAATGTTTTCGAGCTTACTGTAATAATTAAGTCTCGTATTACAATAGTTGTGGCTTATAGCTTTGGTTAACAACGTGACATGGTTGAAAATTGGATCTTGATCATGTGCATGTGCATTTAATGATATGAAGTTTTTCGATAATTTCGCAAATTCGATAAAATAGGGTCTTGCTAGCATGATGCACACATTTTTATTTAACAGTTAGGACCGGCAACTTACCGACAGATGGCGCATTTTTCTTATTTTAAATTCTTCTTATTTCATGTATCAAAGAACGTATTTATCTATGAATTAACTTATAGCGAGCAAAATAAAACTTAAGCAAGTAATTTGAGTCGCAAATTAGTCACAATGATATGCATTGATAATGATAAAAATATGAAATCGGTGAGAATTGGTTAGAATGCACCTCTTCGACAACAGATGTCTCTAGCTACAATCTGACGATCAAACGAGAAAATGTGTTTTAAAATGAAAATAAAAATTTTAGGGACTTACACATGAAATGTTACGCCATCAATGTTTCAGTTTTGATCCTGAATAATTTTTGCATCCAACAACAGCGCACTTTATTATTAAAACAATTTAACTATTAAAAAACGATTAGAATATAACGCACCCGAACGCGATGAAGATTCACTCGCAACTAAGGTTTGCGGCCCCGCCCACTATGACGTTAGGACCCAATTGAAGGCGCAAGGCCTACTTGCCTTGCGGCATCTCCGCTTCTTTCTATACTCCGTGGCAACCAATGACTAGTTCGATAATAATCATTAGTTTTTTGTTTCATTCGTCTTGTTCACATAATATTAAAGTTTAGCAGGTAGACCACAGAAAACTAACTAAATTATTTCGATTTCTGTGGGGTAGACAGATGCAGTTCGTTACGAGTTAGAACTTTGTTGGTTCGTGGATAATGTTGGTGACGAGTATTTAGCGCAGTGTTGTGGTTATTATTTTCAAAAAGCAGTCAAATATAAATATTGAAGGAAGATCAAAATAATTATTGCGCTGCGTAAAAGTGAATGTTATTTCCACAAATACCTAATGAAACCGGACTAAGTGTGAGTGTTATCATTTCATATTTTACTAAACATAAATCTTAATCAAGGGTATTGTTGATAGAACAGAGGTATTGTTGAGACAGAAGATGCCTTTAAAGTTTTAAATTCATTATGAGTTTTAATTCGATTAGTGAATAATAAATAATTAGGTATTATGTCTAATAAATACAATGTTATTCTTTGTTCTAGAGAAATGCTGTGAGGGTTAAGAGATATGAGAAAGGGGCTTATTATTGAGTACCAGCGACGTCAAATGGTGAATGAATATGAAACAAATGTTTCATTTCAACGAGATATTTTGCTGAATTATTAAAAACACGTCATTATGAACAGTTCGCCGTGCACTCTGAAGGCTTGCATCACTGAAGACCAGCTAGAAAACCGTTTTTGACCTTAAAATATTGACCGTACCAACTTAATAAAAAACAGATTCGTTATTGCATGAATTTATGGTAACGAATTTTTTAAGCACGTTTCAATATGGTGTTTGTCGTATTTCTTGCAGAAAGACCGAAAATGTTTAATATTATTTTAGTAATATTATTTATTTATTTATTTATTTATAGTTAATTAAAACGGTACAACACCAATAACATTAATTAACATGGAAACAATTACAATATTGACATTAATTTAATTTAAAACTAACATGGATTATTTTAGGATTAAAATTTGAGGTTTAGTTTCAATCTTCTTTTCATAAAGAAAATTAATACTTAAGCTATAACCTCAATACCAACCAATATTTACTAAAGCCAAATAAAATATAAAATAATTAATGTAAACAAACTGCCTATACTTAACCTTAAAATCAACTATTTTTATTTATTGCTTAATTACTTCGACCATGATCAAAGCTTTATATTTATGGTGAAAAAAATCCATTTAAAATTTAAAACATTTCAAAATTTAAATATGTCAAAATAATACAAATTGCTTCTAAGTTTCTAGACATCTATTTCTATTCAGCTAAAGTAATGATAAATAATTATAGCAGTTTGTGAACTATACTTAAGTAAAATAAATATAACGAATAAATATTTTTTAACGTTATTATCACATTTCATGCAGTTTTTATTCTAAACCCTTTATTGCAATAACAACATTAATAAAAAGGCAGCAATATTTAAAAAATATTATTATTGCAAACAAAAATTGTAATGTTTGCAAAAGCAGCGCTGTAGTTTACGAGATTAGAACCTTAGCCATCTTGAATCTAAGACCAACGCTTAACACCTTCTGCTATCTGCACATAAAGTTTACTTTCGAATTTTAGCAATGCCATACACTGGCCAAGGTCACGCGTATGATGCGTGCCTAACAAAAGTGATGGAAATATATTTTTGTTTTATAAAGTGCGGCGCCCGCGAACCGTGACGACACGACAGTGTGTAGTGCAAAACTGCGTTCTCTGTGGTGTGTGTAAGGCACACATACCACAGACGTCTGACTGTTTACACATACAAATGTACGGACTAAACCGCGTGTTCACAGCAATACGACTCTTAGCGTGCCTATACACTTTTGAACGCTTACTGTACCTACCCATTACAAATTATAAACTGTTAATTATTAGTCCTGTAATATTATTCAATAACTAGCTGACCCAGCAAACTTCGTTCCGCCTAACAGTCAATGAATGTGCATGTTTAGGATTTTAAAATTTCTACCCTACCTACCCTACCTAGATATTAAAAAAGCCGATCCTCACAAAACATATGGGAACGTGAATTTTCTTCGTAATTTTTTTTTTCGTGTGTTTTTCCATATTTTCTCACCGTTTAAACCTTCCCTGGACTACGACAAACATTTCAAAACCAAAATCAGCTAAATCGGCCCAGCCGTTCTCGAGTTTTAGCGAGAGTAACGAACAGCAATTGATTTTTATATATATAGATTAATGGACCTGTATACGCTATCTTCATACAAACTCACCGCGCGCGGCTTGTTGTGTGCGCCATAGTATCTATGCGTCGCCGCACGCACACTTAAACAAAATCTCGACCCGTTTCTCAGTGCGCCAGTCGCCACTCAACGCCGCACAAGGTTCGGGCGTCACGGCTTTTCAGCACCGCTAAATGTATGAAAAATGAGTGATAATCGCAGGAGAAATTATTGCTGTGTGTTTGGGTGTCTAAATAATTCATCGATTCCAGAGTTGTCTCTGTTCAGATTACCTACTGAACAGGAAAGGTAACCAAGTCACTTATTCTAGCATATAATTTTTACTTGACGATGAGATACATTCAGACAGACGAAGTAGGCAGGCCTACTTTCCCACTAAAATGTATTAGGTAGGTACCTACTTTTGATCTGTCAATTGATATGCCGCTAATGCTTTGTTTAAGTTTAGTCATGCCGATTTCTCAGTATTGTAGGTATAGTAAAGTAACTAAGTACTTACAGTTATAAAATCGTAATATCAACACATAAGTAAAAAATAGAATTCCCGGCCCTTGCCAATTTCTAGGCACTGAATTAAAATAATGTATTAGGTAACCTACTTTTGATCTGTCAATTGATATGCCGCTAATGCTTTGTTTAAGTTTAGTTATGCCGATTTCTCTGTATTGTAGGTATAGTAAAGTAACTAAGTACTTACAGTTATAAACTGTTGACTGTCACACGATAACGCGCGCGGACGTGTTGTTTGCGGGATAATTACTTAAAAATTTTACTTACTACTTATTTTCCTAAATGGATAAGAAATGTGGTGGCTGTGATGATGAGATCAAAGATTTGTTACATATGCAGCGTTCAAGAGACAAATGTAAAAAACGGTATCATCTGAAGTGTCTTGCCTTAACGGAAGTGCAGTTCGGGGCATTCACGCCGGATTACAAGAATAGATGGATATGTCCAGAATGCACATGTACTATCCCAAAGAGAGGTAATTCTGAAACACCGATTCGAGGAAACACGATGATGGACGAAAATTTTACACCAAGTTACGTTAACACTGAGCGCGGTAGTCGTCCTCGCAATCCAAAGGAAGTTACTGTGATTGATAACGGGAATCAAGTGCTTAATGAACTACGGGAGTTTCGCTTAGAGATTAAAACTCGTCTGGATGAGCAACGGAAGGAGTTCATACTACTGCAGAATAAATTAGTTAACACAGAAACAGAATTAAGAGATATAAAAAGCATACTGAAGGTAGTTCAACAAAAAGCAAGTAAAGTGGATATTTTAGAAACTAGAATTAAAGTAATATTAGAAAAAAATGAACAATTGGAAGCCAGTGTTAGTGCTAGAAATATCAAGAAGAAAAGTGAGACTGAACGAGGACCTAAAATACCACCAGTGTCGTTTGCAAACATAGCCAAGGAAAGTCAAACGGAGGTAATTAGTAATTTTGTACCAGCGAAGGAATGTGTGGCCACGAAATCTGCCAATATAGTAATTACCGAGAAAAAACAAGAAACATTTAGTGACAAGAGTTTAAATAAGTCAGTTATTGTTATAGAAAAGGAAAATGAAGATCCGGAAAAAGAAGAGAAATGGACAATTGTAAATAGAAATAAAAACAGATATCCGAATAGCGATGTGAGAAAAGGAGGAAGCACAGGTTCAACGGAAATTCAGGGAACTGAGAGAAAGAAATATTTGCATGTCTGGCGTCTGCAGAAAGAAACAACTGTAGAAAATTTAGAAAAACACGTGAAGAAGCTATATGGAGAAGCAATACCGATTAAAATAGAGAAAATAAAACACAAGACGGAAAGAGACTATGCGTCCTTCATTATAGGAGTCCCGGAAAGCAAATATGAATTCAACCAGAAAGTTGGGCAGTAAATATTGAGTTTTGCGAATGGGTGTGGTTTCGGAGACAAACCAATAAACCAAAACCCCCGGAATAAATCGGTGGAGATAGTGTACCAAAAAAGGCTGTACTACATAAACGGTACAAAACAACTGTTTCGGGAAGTGATTACGAAGCGTTTGCTCAGTGTAGAACCATCGTTAAAAATCTGATTTTAGGTGCTCGGGAACAGTATGAGCACCGTGTTGAAAATCAAATGTTGGAAGACCCAAAGTCGTTCTGGAATTATGCAAAATCTAAAAGAGGTAGTAGAAGTCAGAAAAAGATTTTAAAGAATGGCGAGGCGTTGACTGACGAACAGTGTGCTCAGGAGTTTGCTGAATACTTCTATTCGGTGTATAGTACAGAGCAGGCCGAGTTGGATGTGAGTGCAGCTATGGCGGAAGCGGGCGGGGAGAACGGAGCGGCGCGGGTACATCTTGATCACTTACAACTGTCGGACGTATGTTGCGCGCTTCAACAGCTTAAACCGAAAAAGTCTTCTGGGATGGACGGCATTCCACCTTACATCTTTAAGGATTGTCGTTCGTTGCTAGCCAAACCGTTACAATACATTTATAATAAATGTTTGGATGGAGCTATTTTTCTGGAGGAGTGGAAGATTATATATTAGGCAAAATATACACTTATACACTAAAAACAGTGATATTCACAATGTTAACACTCGAAATAAGGACAAACTACGAGCTCCCTTTCACCGGCTTCATAAGGTTCATAACTCATTTGTTGGGCTTGGTATAACCTTTTATAACAAGCTACCCTCTTCTTTGCTAGATTTTCCTTTTAATGCGTTTAAAACTAAAGTAAAATCCAACCTCTGTTCAAAGGCATACTATTGTATCAACGACTACTTAAATGATAAGAATAGTTGGTCGCTGTGATTAGCTCAAGACAATGTTTATGTTCTTTCTCCAGAATTAGCTTACCTACTGACAGTTTATATGAGTTTATATAATTGTTTATTTTATTTGAATTTATGATTCAATTTTTTATTTATTTTTTACGAGTCAATTTATTTTTATTTTATTGTTGACATAATCTACTCATTACAATGTTTTTGTTATGAGTTGTATTGCAATTTGTGGTTAGCTAGCGACCTCGACAATTGATCATATTCTTTTTTGCCTGAGCAACCGGCAGCAAGTTCGTCATGCTCCCTTAGATGTCACTGCTTGCGGTAGCGTCGGGGGTCGGGTTACTCGGGTTGCCTCCTTCCCTCAAATATGGCGAGGGGGGTAATGGCTGATCTTTGCGTTATGCTCGTGAACGGGTGCTGCTTGTGGTGACTGGTCGTCTTGCTGATCATGGTTTTGTTGTTACTAGTAATTAACTGTTCATTTTTTTTTATCTCGATGGTCCTAGTTTATCATTTATAACTGCCAATTACAGCTTTATGTAAGCGGGTACGCCCTTTATGTCTGGAGGCTTTTATTTAGATATTTAGTTCTGTTTACGTTTAGTTTTATTTTCTTTTTATTTTTTTAAATAATGCTTGAGTATAGTCCTCGGTGTTTTTGGTTGGTATATTGGCGTGTGCTAGCTGACATATGGCCTATAATTTATTTTTGAATTATGTTTTGTGTTGCATAATGTAGGTTATTTTGTATACTATTGTATAGAATCATTCTCTAACTTGAACAGACAGCTGTGCTACTGGGGAGTTTGTTGCGCCACTTCTTCTTCCCAGCTAAAGGCACTAGGAAGTGGTGGGCGTTTTTGGGGGACTGTCTTATGTAATTTTGACGTTCGAAAAGTGCTGATTCTCAGCATTTTGAATTACCCGTGTCGTTCCGGTACCAAAGGGAGGGTCGGGGACGACGGTGGATGGTTACAGGCCTGTCGCAGTGCTGTCGACTCCGGCGAAGGTTTTCGAAGCGGCTAATCATAAGAGCATATTTCGACAGGTCAGTGGCCAGCTTTCAGACGTCCAGCACGGTTTTCGACCGGCAAGAAGCACTACTAGCAATCTCCTCAGCTACATGGCTAATCTTGTGCCAACTGTGGACAGTGGGTGGCAAACTGATGCCGCTTACTTCGATTTTAAAAAAGCATTCGATCTGGTAAATAATGATGTTTTGCTCAAAAAGTTAGCGGCCGTTGGTTTCACTCCACACCTGCTAAGGTTTTTTGCAAGTTACTTGAGCGGTAGGCAACAGTACGTTGAGTATGCGGGACACAAGTCTAAGCCATATTTTACCAGGTCGGGGGGTGAGTCAGGGCAGTAACCTTGGGCCTTTGCAATTCATTCTTATGGTAAATGACTTGCCAGAAGTTGTTAAAGACGCCAAATGTTTACTGTTTGCTGATGACCTCAAGCTGTCGCTGGAGATAAGTAAATTGGAGGACTGTGACAAGCTTCAAAGAGACATAGACAGAGTGGTGACCTGGAGCAAGAAGAACCTCTTGCAGTTCAATACTTCAAAGTGCGTAGCAATCACTTTCTCTCGCGCGCGTACTCCTTTATTATATACTTACAATATAGATGGATTGCCAATGGCTAGGGCTACAGAAGTTAGGGACTTAGGTGTCAAATTCAACACTGGGCTAACGTTTCGAGATCATGTCACAAGCTGCTGCAGAAAAGCCTACCGTAATTTAGGTTTCATGCTCCGTATGGTGCGTGGTTTTAATAACGTTAAAGCGGTTATCGCTTTATATAATACATTAGTTAGAAGTCAATTAGAGTGTAACGCAGTCATTTGGGCTCCACATGAATCTAAATATAGGCTCATGTTGGAGAGAGTACAAAACAAGTTTGTGAGGTACTTGTACTTGCGCTTGTATGGTGTATACCCGTTTTATCCGCTGTACCCGACTTTATTTATTTTGGGTATGGTTGGATATAACGAACTGAGGGTCAGGAGGGATCTCGCACTCATCTCGTACATATTCAAAGTACTTAGAGGAAGGGTACATAATGCAGACATTTTAAGACACATAGGTTTGTATGTTCCGGATCGGTACGTGTGGCGACGACGTCAGCCCCGGCTGCTGGCGGAGCCGCGCGCGAGCACCAATCTTTTAAGCGAGGCTCCACTGACGCGTGCACTCCGCACTCTCAACCTCATAGCTGATAACTCGGACCTATTCTGTTGTTCTCTGAGTGAGTTCACAAAGAATGAATTATTTGTAATAAGTTACAAAATTTAATATATAATTATTATAAGTTAATAGTAAGTTAGGGTAAGATTAAGATAAGTACGCTATCGCATTAGGTTATCCTGTAATGATAGAAGTAAGTTGGAAATAAATAAATAAATAAAATCGTAATTTCAACACATAAGTAAAAATAGAACTTCCCGGCCCTTGCCAATTTCTAGGCACTGAATTAAATTTTTGCTAAAAGTGACAACCCTGAGACAGGCAAGTATGGTAGGCAATTATATCGCGGATTGGGGCGGAGATGTACTACTGTCTGAAATAAAAGATTTATTATTATTAGTACGTAGACGTACCCGGCACAGTGCGCGCACTGAGGTCGAGGATGCGGCGCGTGCGCGTGAGCAGCGGGCGTCGGTGCAGCACTCGGATGGGCGTGCGCTGGCTCAGCAGTACGCGCGCCGCGTCGTGCGCCGGCGTGTTGCGGTATGCGTTGATACGCGCGATGTCACACGCCGTCACCGCCACGCCCGTGTCACCGTTGGTCTGGCGACAATCACCCGGGATATTCCAGTCGTCATGTATATGGGGTGGCAGGTACATCGACGCGAAAACTGAAACCATGGATTCAGTACATGATTTTGAACCCCCCTGCGTTGAATTTTTCGTCGGTTATTTTTAAAAAAATCAGCTGTTCCATACATTTTTACCCCGTAGGTATTGCACTTTTCTATGAAACAGCTGAGTTTTCTTTTTAATAACTGATGAAAAATTTCAATCATGTACTGAATCCATGGTTTCAGTTTTCGCGTCGATGTTTCTGACACCCTGTATAATGCAGCCAAAGCTCTTAAACAGTCCAAAAGTACTTTTGACTGAAAATCATTGGTTAATAGTGCTTTTGACTGTAAATTTACGATTCAAAGTTGGTTTAACTGACGCTCTAGTCTTAGTCAAAACTACTTTTAACCGCTAGAGTATATACAGGCCGTCCCAAAATTATGGGACATGAAGGGAAAGTACCTTAAATATCGTAGATAGGGTATTTTGCTGAAAGAAGACTTATGTTATTTTTAAAAGTTAGTAATTCTGCATTCAAGATTTTCTAAAAATTACTTGTCTCGTCTGGGAATCGAACCGACTTAAATGTAAAAAAAAACCCCCTACTTTTATGATGCCAATCGAAAGAATGGCCAAAAAATAATAAATCTTCTTAAGTAACATAGTATTTTAAAAGAAAGGAACAGCGTGAAATTAATCATTTTAATCAAATTAAAAACATACATGAAACTGCCGTAGTCAATTAAGTGGGTATTTTTTTGTAAATTAATTAATTGAATGCTCAAAATGTGATCCCTCTTGTCTTACGCAAATCGCCAATCTTTTAATGAGTCGGCTGCCTGTTGATTTTCTTATCATTTTATGGTGAATACTCGATATGATATGGCACGATAAATATAAAATTGTTTAAAAAATACAGTGATATCCATAACATAAATACTAGAAACAAACACAAATTTGTTGTACCTACAACAAGGCTCAAGAAAATAGGTGGCTCGTTCAGATGTTAATGTATAGGTACGCTTTTATAATAAACTTCCAAGCCACGTACAAGATCTAAGCCTTAATAAATTTAAATCATTCATTAAACGTAAGTTGTGCCAGAAAGCTTTTTATACCGTTAAAGATTACATTGAGGACAAAAAGGCTTGGGATTGAGCTGCTCCAATTATAATTTTTATTTTTTACTTTCGGAACTTTATTTTGCTAACTTTAAAATTATATACACAATGACATGAATATTTACTTTGTGAAGTATAATATTATTATTATTTTAATTATTGTGAATGTGAGGACTATGTGGGTCATATATATATTTATTTATTTTTCTCCGTTACTTCTAATGATAATCTGGCAGTTTTGAGTACTTTATGCGGCCTACCCAAATGTCCCTTCTTTGGTATTGTTCGTCGAATCGTTGAGCTCCTTTTAAGTTCTGAGTTGAGCTACACTATTACTGACAAATGCGTGCACTGACTGGACAGGTCCACTCAAATCTGTATGGTTCTTTCCTCAGAAGACCATTTCAGACACAAATCTACATGGTCCTCAAATGAAATGCTCTGACCAAGATTATTTCCGGGTTTTTATATACCTACACATTGACATTTATAAATTTTATATAAACAATGACATGAATATTTACTTTTAAAGTATTTTATTATTTTAATTATTGTGCATGTGAAGACTATGTGGGTCATTCTTTTTTGTTTTGTTTTTAATTTTTTCTCAGTTAGTTCTAATAATGGTCTGACAGTTTGAGTAATTTAAGTGGCCTACCCAAATGTCCTTTTTTTGGTATTGTTCGTCGAATCGTTGAGCTCCTTAAATTCTGAGTTGAGCTGCACGATAACTGACAAATGCGTGCACTGACTGGACAGGCCCTCTCAATCTGTGTGGTGCTTTCCTCAAAAGACCACTTCAGACACCAATCCACATGGCCTTCACATGATCTGACCAAGATTATGTCTGGACTTTAAAAGAGACTGAGACCTCTGAGTTTGTTTCGGCCTTTCTTCTCAGAGTAGTCAGATAGGAAACGCCGACCTCATCTAGTTTTAAAATATGATTGACGTGTAAAAGTGTTTGTACAAACCTACTTACAGAAATAAAATCATTTATCATTTATCACAATTCTGTTTGTAACTCGCCAACGTTTTCGTATCGCTTTTTGTATAGCATATCTTTCACGTATCCCCAAAAGAAGAAATCTAATGGTGTAAGGTCCGGGGATCTGGCCGGCCATCTAATCGGTCCATTCGTACCAATCCAAGTAGGAAAACATTCACTACTTTTCGAACGTCGTCGTCGGCAATCAATAACTTTCTTGAAATTTGACTCAAACATTTTACGTTGTTTGTTTCTTTTAAAATACTATGTTACATAAAAGTAGGGGTGATTTTTTTACATTTAAGTCGGTTCGATTCCCAGACGAGGCAAGTAATTTTTAGAAAATCTTTGAATGCAGAATTACTAACTTTAAAAAATAACAAAGTCTTCTTTCAGGCAAATACCCTATTTGCGATATTTAAGGTACTTTCCCTTCATGTCCCTTAATTTTGGGACGCCCTGTATAGGTAACTCAAAATCACTTTTAACTGCCCAAGCAGCAAAAACTTATTCGGAAGTGGCGCATTTATATCTCTGTTTAGTGACAAAATAATTTTATAGCAGTGTTCCAAATGACGAAACAGTCCAATAAAATCTATGTAACAGTGATGCAGGTCTCAAAATAATGATGTACTGGCTACTGTAGGACCTTTTATAGTACTTTTTCATACTATACAAGAGTTTAGTTTCCTTTTTCAGTCAAGTGACAAAATAATTTTATAGCAGTGTTCCAAATGACGAAACAGTCCAATAAAATCTATGTAACAGTGATGCAGGTCTCAAAATAATGATGTACTGGCTACTGTAGGACCTTTTATAGTACTTTTTCATACTATACAAGAGTTTAGTTTCCTTTTTCAGTCAAGTGACAAAATAATTTTATAGCAGTGTTCCAAATGACGAAACAGTCCAATAAAATCTATGTAACAGTGATGCAGGTCTCAAAATAATGATGTATTGGCTACTGTAGGACCTTTTATAGTACTTTTTCATACTATACAAGAGTTTAGTTTCCTTTTTCAGTCAAGTGACAAAATAATTTTATAGCAGTGTTCCAAATGACGAAACAGTCCAATAAAATCTATGTAACAGTGATGCAGGTCTCAAAATAATGATGTATTGGCTACTGTAGGACCTTTTATAGTACTTTTTCATACTATACAAGAGTTTAGTTTCCTTTTTCAGTCACGATTCATTATTTTACATTCGTGATAGTGCAGAGTGCAAAAAAGCAATCTGAGGTGAGTAAGATTTTATTTTGTTATTATAATATTAGTCTATTACGGTGGAAATGATGTGCAACTGCAGCTTTACTGATAAACTAGGGATAGGTTTACCATGAATTTAAAGTGCCCCCCTCGAATTGTTGAGCTTTTACTAAAACATTTATCATATAAAGTGATTTCGATATTCTAAGAGCCATTATAATACTTGCTGTGATAATGTTTTCACTGTCAGTCGTCGTGGATTCAACCTAAAATTGGGGTTCTGTGTGAGCATGACTGAATATAATATACTAGCAGCCCGCCCCGGCTTCGCACGGGTATAAACAAACATTTCAAAAGTTATAATTTTTTACACACACACACTCTCCCATACATACGTACTTTCTCGTTTTTGCGTGGGGTCATTAGAAAAGTGTAAAATGAAGAAAATTCGAATATGAAATTGTTTTTTTTTGTATTATTATTTTTTAAATTTTATTTTTAATATCAGCCCGCCCCGGCTTCGCACGGGTATTAAACAAACATTTCAAAAGTTATAATTTTTTACACACACACACTCTCCCATACATACGCGATATTTTTTGTAGATAATTATATGTTCTGCAAAGACGTAGTACATTATTTTGTTCTATAATCAATAGTTTTCGCAGCGCACGTGATGTAAGAAAGTTTTTTGGTAATTTTTTCACACCTTGGGTTACATTATTGGAGTTTTAGTATGGATCCCTAACTTTTTTGAAAATTTAATATAGCTTATTTTCACCATAGATAGTGTAGCTTCCCAAAAGTGAAAGAATTTTTCAAATCGGTCAAGTAGTTTCGGACCCTATTCAATGCAAACAAACAAAAAAACAATCAAATCTTTCCTCTTTATAATATTAGTGTAGATTAGTGTAGATGTAGATAATACACAGTGTTTTTTTTTAATATTTTTCTGAAGACCATAGAGGTAATGAAAAAAAAACTTAATTATAAACTTTTTACTGACGAATAGTGTGAATTAATCATGCCTATGTATGTATCTAGTAGCATCACTGAACTTTAGAAGCAATACCTTTATAAATATAAACTGCAGTCAACATTGTGTTTTTTCAGTGTACCTAATGGACGCCAATGTGGATATCGATAAATTTCTTAGTCGAGACGATTTCATGCTGCTTACAGCAGCGGAATGGCCGTGTGCCGAATGCCGAAAATCAAAATCAAAAAATCAAAATCAAAATCAAAATATTTTATTTCACATAAACCTACATGGGCACTTATGAAACGTCAGAAGCTAGGTGCACGGTTCCAATTGGTCGTTTAATCACACATTTTATATTAAGTGCAAACTGTGTTAACTGTGGATTATATACTAATTCATCTTTATCGAGTCACTTCACCATATATAAAATAAATAGGGCCCAATTGTTAAATGAATTATTTTTCTGGTGTCGGGGTTGCGATTTTATGGCTATTTATGACCATTATCCTTCCGATGAATGTCGGCTTTGCAATTAAATAACATTAAAAAACACAAAAAAAAACATAAAAAAATCTTTTTATAAAGCAACTGACCATAAAATCTAGAAATTTTGTTCACACAGTAAGCCCAGCAAGTCCAGCGCCATACCTACACATTAATGTCTGAAATTAAATGAAATGAAATTGTTTATTCTGTAAATAGGATATCGAAATCACTTTTACACGTCACATAAAAAAAAAAAAAAAATAAGCTAGATGAGTTCGGCGTTTCCTATCTGACTACTCTGAGAAGAAAGGCCGAAACAAACTCAGAGGTCGCAGTCTCTTTTAAAGTCCAGACATAATCTTGCTCAGGCCATATGAGGACCATGTAGATAAGTGTCTGAAAAGGTCTTTTGAGGAAAGAACCACACAGATTTGAGTGGACCTGTTCAGGCAGTGCAAGCAATTGTCAGTAATCGTGGAGCTCAACTCAGAACTTAAGGAGCTCAACTCGACGAACAATACCAAAGAAAGGACATTTGGGTAGGCCGCATAAACTACTCAAACTGCCAGACCATCACTAAAACTAGTAGAGAAATAAAAACAATATCCACATAGTCCTCACATTCACAATAGTTAAAATAATATAATACTTTACAAAGTAATCATGTCATTTTGAATATAATTTTCAACAATGTCAATGTGTTTATAAAACTGTACCCTAATTGCGTAATACAATACAATCACAATCTGTTTCGTTTTGAAACAGATTGCTAATCCATTGCTTCATACATTGAAAAAAAAAATCTGCTCAATAACGTAAATAACGCAATGAATGTTGTTGAACTGACAAAATTAAACAAATTAGGCAAAATTGTTTACGAAAATAAGTTACGCAATTAGGGTACTGGTATATGTTGATTTTACATAATAATTAAAAAGTCCAGTTTTATGGTTTTATCACAAGGCTTAGCAGAGCGAGCAGTTCAATCCCAAGCTTTTTGTCTTCTAAATAATCTGAAATTGTATAGTACCCTTTTTTACAAAGTTTGGTTTTAATACAGATTTTAAATCGTTTAATGGGTAAGTTTCGAATGTCAATGGGGAGTTTGTTTCAGATGAAGTAAATTATGTGCATTGAAATGACCTAACATTTGTTTTAAAATTAATTTTTCAAAGATTTTGCTCAATGTAGGTAATATCGAAATAGGCCGAAAATTTGTGGGATCAGTTGTGCTGCCAGATTTGAACAGTGGAATCACTTTGCTAAGTTTCATCAGATCAGGAAATACACCAGATGCAATACAAGAGTTAAAAACGATTGCTAAAAAGGGTGAAATAACATCAATTATTGAGGACACGGTATGTACTGATAATCCCCAAAGGTCAGCAGTTTTTTTTACATCAAGATTTTTAAAAGATTCTATAATGTCTTTAACAGTAATAATTGTGAATTCAAAAAGTTTGTCACATTCTGGTACACATTCTTTAGTTTGTTACACATTCTGAGTTTTGGTTGTTAAAATGGGAATATTAGTGAAGAAATTTTCAAACTCAGTTGCCACCTCCACGTCAGCCTTAATATCTACATCATTGATTTTTAGATGAAAGTCACGATTCCGTACTGTCGTTCTTCCCGTTTCTGAATTAATTATATTCCAAGTTGTTTTAATTTTATTTCCAGAAGATTTTATTTTATTTTTAATGTTTATGGCTTTTGCTGAGGAACAGGCTCCTTTAAAAGTTTTTGAATATTTCCTAACAAATTCTTTAAAAGTATCATCATGGTTACATGTTTTTTCATGATACAATTCAAATAACCTCTGCCTACTTTTGTAAATACCTGGAGTTGCCCAATCACTAAATAGAACGCGGTCACAAACAGACAATGTTTTTGAGGTGAAAATCTTACTAAACTCACAATTGATGAGGTTAAATAGTAATTTTATGGCTTCTTTCAAGGGATTCCCCGCACTATCTCGCTCGCTCAACCGTTCCCACCTTGCGCTCCGCACCGCTAATCCTCGATCCTCCGCTCGGAAATACACGTTAGAACGCGCTGTTTCGCACTCAGGATAGGTAATGCTCGTTTTGAATCATTCTATATCAGAATAAAATTAAGAAAAATACGCTACTTTGCTTCCTGAACTAAGCCAAAAGGTACCTAATTATTTAAATAAATGTTAAATGTAATGTGTTTACCTATTTGTTTTAAATTCAAACTTTATAAAGATAAACATTTATTTTTAACCGACTTTAAAAAGGAGGAGGTTCTCAATTCGTCTGTACGTTATTTTTTTTTTTTTTTTTGTATGTTTGTGACGCGATTACTCCGCCAATTATGAATAGATTTTGATGATTCTTTTTTTGTTTGGTAGATCATACTTCAGAGGTGGTCCCATATAAATTTTATTAACTTTGTTTGGGTAGTTTTTGAGTTAGCTGCAATTATACGTATTTTTTCCCACTTAGTATGTAGATGATATGATAACTTCTTGTCACTGTTATTTACATAGCAGGTAGTGGTATTCGAATTTGTGTGGGGTAGGTACCACAACTAAAAAGTGAAAAATAAAAACATTTTACAAAAAAAAAAACAACCGACTTCAAAAAGTTTTGTACGGAACCGTTTCCCGTAATTGTGATTCCAACTTGATTTTGGCTACTAAAACTGCTTTGATTGTTTGTGCCACTTTTGCGTCATTATAGTGACAGATACCCATTTATAATACTAACAAGCGCATTGCTAGGCACCAAAAAAGTTGTTTCACAATAATTCTGCTCTATTATAGTGTCTGTGTGATATGCTTATCGAAAAAATTATAATATGCATCTAAAAACTATTATAGTACACTTACGTTCTATTAGCGTGATCTGAAATTAGACTACTTACATCACTAAAACTACAATAAAGTCTTTGTGGCTACTAACGCACACGTACTATAGCAGCGATCTGAATATCTACAATATCACAATATCGCCCTGTAGTTGAGTGTTCATCACTGCTATAACGAAACTACTATTGCAGTTCGTTTGGAACCCTTATTACCTAATCAGATAAATAAAGGCACCTGTTAACAATTTTATAGAGCAATATTATTATGTACTAGTTATATTAGAACTTGCTATAGTACTTGACTATAACGGTTGTATAAAACGGCGTAGTAAACGTTTACATCCTTTGTTTATATGTGTTATTAGCTCTATAAGCATTTAGAGCAATAATGAACTGTCGAACGCTTTTATACAACACTCTGGCACCGCTAAAACCTTAATTTTTATTGTTTTATTTAAAAAATACCCAAATTTTACATTCAAGTACAAATATAAAAAAAAAGTGTAAGTCGTAGACTCTGAATTTTAATTTTATTTAGATGTGTATTGTATTACAGTACTTTTAAATTCAAAATTAGTGACATTAGCCATACAGTTTTTTTTAAATTTATTCGCAAAGTTTCGGACTTCAATTAAAGCTGTCCATGTTACAGCTATTTACATGGCTATAAAAAAAAACCAAAAGCGACCGGGATCTTTCAACTCCCTCAAAAATTCTCTAGTCTATCCTCTTGCTAGTGATGTGCTACATGCCATAAAAATCTTTTTACAACTTTGTGAATTCGCTAGAATTGTGAATCGAGTCACAAAATACTAAATTCGAAATTGATTTAAAAAAATATTTTTGCTTACCTCAAAAACTCATTAAATCTGTTATCTCACTCTTATAAGGTAAAAATCTGTCTCGAATCTCTCTTTTGGGAGGGGGGACTACTAGATCACTAGAAATAAAAAAATATTACATTGTTAACATTTATTTAATAATTTTTTACACATTTTATTTAATAATTTTTTACTTATTCTGCTCTAATTGTTGGCCGCTATTGCGAATGCAGGCCCGACATCTATTTCGTATTTCCACAGTTGTTGTACGAAGTCGCATTTCCTCCTTAATTTTATTGAACGCCGTTTCAATGCGTTGAAGTAGTACCTCCCTAGTCAGAACCTCCGTGGCGTATACCAGGTCTTTGGCACGTCCCCAGATATAAAAGTCTAGCGGAGTTAGGTCTGGGGAACGTGCCGGCCATGCAATAGCATCGCGACCAATCCACTCATTGGGGAACACATCGTCGAGATATTCCCTCACAGTCAAACGCCAATGCGCGAGACAGCCGTCATGCTGGAATACTTTGGGCACATTTTCATTAAATACGGGCACCTCGGACACAAATTCGGGTAGGTCATTTTGAAGGAACTCCAAATAGTTATCGCCATTGAGGTTATCGGGCAGGTAATGCGGTCCAACTACCTGATTCCCAATCAGCTAGTTGCTGAAGAACTTTCCACACTTTCCATATTGAAATATCAAGATGTGCTGCCACATTTCTAATGCTTCTTGTAGGGTTTTCCTCAAAAAGTGCCAGTATTCTCTCGTCCACTTCAACATTATGTCGCACAATATGGCCCCTTGGTTCATGAAAAGTGACACTGCCAGTCTTGCGTATGCGTCGGTATGTGTCTTGAAAGACTCTGCGGCCAGGTAATCGTCTCCCAGGAAAGTGTTCCTGGTAAAGTCGTTGCGCTGTACGAGTGACACCATAGGCGGCTCCATAAGCCATCATGATGTCAGCATATTCTTCGTTAGAGAACGTCGCCATTGTCACAAGAAAAAAGTCAACAAAACACGTCAGGTAGCAGAGGCAGTGATGTCTCGACTAAAATAATGACGGATTGACGGCGTCGGTGGCAGTTCGTCGTTTGTTCAAACTAGTTTAGTTACGCTATGCAAGAAAGAGATTGAAGATAGATTTTACTTCGCGAGAGTGAGAAAACGAATTTTACCTGTTACTCAAGTAACAATTACGCAAAAATACTTTTTTCTTTTGAATTTGAAATTTAGTATTTTGTGACTCGATTCACAATTCTAGCGAATTCACAAAGTTGTGAAAAGATTTTTATGGCATGTGGCACATCACTAGCAAGAGGATAGACTAGATAATTTTTGAGGGAGTTGGAAAATCCCGGTCGCTTTTGTTTTTTTTTTTTTTTGCCATGTAAATAGCTGTAACATGGACAGCTTTAATTGAAGTCCGAAATTTTGCGAGTAAATTTAAAAAAAACTAGATGGCTGATGTCACTAATTTTGAATTTAAAAGTACTGTACAATACACATCTAAATAAAATTAAAATTCAGAGTCTACGACTTACACTTTTTTTTTATATTTGTACTTGAATGTAAAATTTGGGTATTTTTTAAATAAAACAATAAAAAGTCTATGAAAAAAAATCCACAGGGCATGAGAAGTGTTTAGGAGTCTGAAAGAATAGCAGGTGACCCCCCCAGTCGACCATTTCAATTTGGCACACGATGCACCAAACACCCTGTATAACGAAATTAAAAGGAAAACTATCACAGCTACGAGTAAGTAGGCTTTCCAACTTAACGAGTAATAATCGACCAACTTACATTTGCGGTTGCAAAAACATGTTCTCCCATACAGAATGTTTGGGAGAACATATTTTTCAACTACAAAGTTAATTTTGTTCTTGGGATAAATTCATCCCAACTACGGAACCCTTCATTGTGCGTGGTCCGACACGCACTTGGCCGGTTTTTATCTTAGTAGTTGAAGTAGTATCGATCTTGCGAACGCATACGTCAACGGCTTATGGTCCGTTGTGATATGGAATACGCGTGCCTCGACCATGGAGCGAAAGTATCTGATCGCCTCGTATATTGCCAATAGCTCTCGATCGTACGGGCTGTACTTCTTCTGCGAAGGGCTGAGCTTCCTCGATAAGAATGCCAGTGGCTGCCATTCTCTTTTGCTCCGTTGCTGCAGTACAGCTCCGATTGCTGTGTCAGATGCATCCGTCAAGATGCTCAGTTCTGCGCAAGGATCTGGGTGTACCAAGAGTGTGGCTTCTGAAAGACTGTTTGCTGCTGTTGAAATCTTCCAGTAACTCTGGTGTCATAGTGACTGGGTGTGCTCCTTTGACTTTTGGTCCTGCTAGCAAACTGTTGAGAGGTGCCTGTTTGGAAGCTGCTTCGTCGTTAAAAGTTGAGCATTCCGAGGAATCGTCTCAGTTCCTTGACCGTCTTCGGTACTGGGAAGTCTTGTATGGCCTGGACTTTGCAGTCAAGGGGCTGAACACCTGATGCTGAGAGTTTGTATCCCAAAAACTTCACCTCTGCTTGGCCGAAAACACACTTGCTGGTATTTAACAGGACGCCGTACTTTACCAATTTCTCGAACAGTTGCTTGAGGTGCTGTTGGTGTTGATGAATGTCCCTGCTGAAGACCAGGATATCGTCAAGATACCCGTAGCAGAAGGGTAGGTCCCGTAGAACTTCGTCCATGAACCTCTGGAACGTCTGGGCAGCATTTCTAAGTCCAAAAGTCATGCATGGGAATTCGTATAGGCCGAATGGTGTGGTTATTGCCGTCTTGGGTATGTCATCTTCAAAGACCGGAATCTGGTTGTAAGCCTTCACTAAATCTATGGTGGAGAAGATGGTACTGCCCGCTAACTCATGAGTGAAGTCTTGCAGATGCCTGATAGGGTAAACATCTGGGATGGTCCGTGCGTTCAAAGACCGGTAGTCACCACATGGTCGCCACCCGTCGTTCTTTTTGGGTGCTAAGTGTAGTGGCGCGGACCAAGCGCTTTTCGATGGGCGCGCTGTGCCATTCTGCAGCATCTCCTCAAACTCCCGCTTTGCTATCTGTAGGCGTTGTGGATCTGATGAAATCGGCCGGGATAGTGGGACCGGCTAGCTGCTGCAGGTGGCGGAGGAATTGCGATGGCTTCCTGTCTCCCAACTCTTCATGCATGAGCAGCTGTTTAGTCTTGCGTTCCTGTGAGACGGACAACCGTTTGACTAGCTCTGCCTTCAGCTTCTCGTATTTGCCGGTGGTGGGGGGATTTAATATGAGGTCGCGTACTTCTGCTGAGTGTTGAGGTTCCAGCTGCGCCAGCACGTAGTAGAACTTCGTGTTGTCCGTGGTAATGTTGGAGAGGACGAACTGTCCTTCAAGCTGTGCGAACCACAACAGCGGGTCATCAGCATTGAAAGCTGGAGTTTTAACCCCCACTCGGTATGACATGAAGAACTCCTTGCTCTCTTCCTTTCTGCTGTCCATAACTGACGCTTACTAGTTTTCTAAACTTCAATCCGGAGCGAACGTCGGGGGTCACCAGTGAAGTAGTATCGATCACGCCACGCTCTGACGTAAAATCGTATGATCCTGTGCTGCGTTGAGTCGTGCGAGTGAACTTGCCTACTCGCTACATAGTGTTACTTGAATATCACAATAAATGATTTTAAAATTAATTACAGCTATTTAGGCAACAAAATTACTTACCGATGGTAGGTAATACCTCCATTGACTCGATTTACCCTAGAAGAGTTTTTACAGTTTAGAACGGCACAATTTGGCATTTTTATGTCCTCGACGACACAACTCGCCACTGGCGCGATCGAACACAAACTAAAGTAGTAGCGCGTCAAGTTTGTGCATTGCACAAACTTCGGGCACGCTTAATCGGTCGGCTTTTGGTATCTAGCCTACTCCAAATCTGTGACCATGTCTCTGCGCATCGGTCGCTTCTAAAGTGGTTGCCCATACGCCAGCGCAGAGAGCAAAGGGCGCTGACCACCTTGTTTTCATTTCTTGACTCTCCCACTTCCTCTAGTTATCTAGCCCCCCACTTTCAGTACATTTGTAACAACCACAATAAGAATCTACGGTCATCAAATAATCGCGTTCTACAATGTCCCTCTCACCGCACAGACTTCGTTCACTCTTCCTTCTTCGTTATCATTTTTAAATATACATCAGACAAAAATTTAAGAACATTCAACTATCTCCAAAATTGTCCTTAAACTTTTTTCCTAAGAATCACCATTTTTTAAGATAAGTATAGCGATTCAAAAGTTGCAATCTCCATAATAACAATCACACGTTAGCATAATGTTGTTTTTAATAAAAAAATGAACTATTGGAGATGATGGAAGCTTCAAGCTTCTGATGGCGATTCAACATTGGAGCACGACTGGCCTTCACAACTGGTACGCACGGCTACACATCAAGCTATACATTTCCAGTATAAGCTGACCTCGCATTGTACGGAAATCCTATACAATGCGAGATCAGCATAAACTGGAAATGTATAGTTTGATGTGTAGCCGTGTGTACATGCTGATGAACAAAACAATCCAACATTTTTGCAGCCGCATTTCGCATTACATCTTTTTTTTACAATTTTATTGCAAAAAATTGTATTCAGGAGGTTTTCCGGCGCAAGTGGAAGTCAAGTCTGGATGGGTTCTAATGAATCATCAATTAACTTCCACCCCCGTTTTCTGGATTCAGTTGATTACCAAGCCACACTTGAACTTGATAATATACACGAAAAAGATGTTGCTCAGCAGAAGACGAGGTTGGGGGAAGGCAAGCTAATGGCACTTGTTTATTGTTACGAGTATTTTTTTAGAAAAGATAAGTATCGTGAGTATACTCACCAGCTCATCGTCGCCTGCATGCGACAGTTTGATGCAGAGCAGCTCGTATGTCTTGCACTTGGTCTCCTCACCCTTCTTCAGCTCCGCGAGGTCTTCCCTGCAAGTGCAACGACACGAGTTGAACAGATTGCACACATCGCGACAGTGTCGCGGCACAGCGCACTCACCGAGACACGGGCACCAGGCGGGACACGCGCACGTGGCCGCTCGCAGATATCTGCTCGCACATGTCGCTCAGCTCCGCTTCGGTCGGCGTCCGCGTCGGGTCCGTGATCTAAGAGCACATCGCCGCTTTTAATTAATTTGAAATGTTACATAGTCAATGTATCATCAGGTACCTTTGCAAAAGCCCGACGCTCGGATCGATTATTTTCTACTTCATTTTCTGATCTTACAAATAAGGGTGCAAACTTAAGGGGCCGTGCACAAAATCGACTGATTTTGATCAATGGGGTTAAAAATTGCCACTTGCTCGCTGCAAATGGCGCTGTTGTCCATTGTCATAATTTGACAGCTAACCATACGTTTTTTGTAAGCAAGCGACTTTTACGCATAATTAATTATTGAGCCCAGTTGCGCAGCTATTTACCGAAAAAATACGGGGGCCCATGTATTTGCCAAAGATGTTATAAGAAGAAAACTGTGGGAGAAAGCTCAGCGAAAAAAATTTAAATCCGATATTTCGTCGAGACAATGTGCTAATGTGTCGGGAATGCCAATATCTCCAAGATGTTAAGAAAAAACCAGCCAAGTGCCTGTAGGTTAGGGTTGCCAACCGTCCTATTTTCCCAGGACATGTCCTGATTTTTGGGGTGTCCTGGGGTGTTCTGGATAGTTTTTAAGTAACGTCCTGGGTTTTTTTTTAAGCATCCGGTATAGTCATGTATTTTAAATTTCGCGCCTTCAACATTACGTTTATCGGTCGGCTCCGCGCCCCGTGTTTGAAGGCCATAGAAAAGTTCTATGACGTTCAAACGCGGGGCGCGGTGTATTAAAAAAAAATATAACGTGTACTCTGCTTGTTCTCTTTTTCACTACGAAAAACTTCTTATTGAATTTTATATATTTTTCAACTCCATTGAAAAATATATAAAATTCAATAAGAATAAATAATTAGATACAAGATCAGGCAAAAAAAATACATAACAGTACATCAATTTGCTACGCATCTAATAGACCGATTAATTTTAAATTTGGTACACATGTATTTCTATGACTATAGATGTAAGGCCAATAAAAAAACCAATTAAACCAATCAGTTTAAAACGAAAAAAACCGAAATAAATCATTTCGAAAAAAATGATTTATTTCGTTTTTTTCGTTTTAAAACGGTGTGTGTTGATGACTATGTTTTTCTTAATTATAACTACATTTTCTTGATTTTACCGAGGTATAAAGGAGTACCTATAAACTGTATAAAGATTTTTAAATGTGTGATATACTGATATTGATATACTTCTAGTAGGTACTTATAGTTCTAGTTAGTCCGTCCGACCATGCGTAGGTATTACCTACCTAAGTTGTAAAAAATATTGTGTCAAACCCTCGGGCTTCGTGAGGGTCTGGGGGTGGTGCTCGCTCACCTTGCGAGCTGGTAAAATCTCAACAGTGATAGGTCACGCGAACCCTCGGGCTTCGTGAGGGTCACAATGACACTATCTGGACGGTTCCCTACGTTTGCTCAGGCTGAATTCAAAAATGAAACATCGGGTACCAAAAACCATTGTTTACTTCACCTTAGTTGGTATACACTATAAACTGTACTTATTTAAACCTTATTAATTAATCACATATATCTAATCAGTGGAGAATCTCGACACCGCGATCTAGACTTTGGACTCAAATAAAAAGTGCCATCTATTGGTCCCGCTCATAACTAAATTTACAACACCAAGGTAACTCATCGTTAAATAATACATTTGAGGTAAATACAGTTGGAATGCGACATTGATTAGCGGGCGATGTTGCTACTGACCGATAGATGGCTGCACATTCCGCCCACAAAGGACATTTTGTGAACATTATGTCCTTCAAGCCATTAAGATAAAATAATTACAAACTAGAATTAATCTCACTAAACACATTACAAGGGCGGTTACAAGATAGATATTTTATTGAAGACATCTCTTAAATATAGCTTATTTTCTACATACACATTCACACGCATGCGCAAATTTATCAATATTAAGTTTTGACTGAACAACTTGTTTAAGTGACAGGCAAGACACACAGATTCGAGGTTGGTCGTTTAAACTTTGAACCGTTGCTATGCAGTGTGACTACTCGTGTTAAATTATCCAGCCCCGGATGTTTCTCAACCACCCTGCCAAGTAGCCACCGACAAGGAGGCATGTTATCCTCCTTAATTAAAACTATGTCTCCTAAGTTCGGTTCGGGAGTTTGCGTAGACCACTTATACCGATGGAGCAGTGTGGTTAGGTATTCTGTTGACCAGCGTCTCCAAAACTGTTGCAGCATTTGTTGAACTAAATGCCACCGCTTTAGACTGGATATGTTAGTGTCTTCGTAATTCCTATCTGGTGCGTTTATAACAGGTTCACCAATAAGGAAATGCCCAGGTGTTAATGCATCACAACTGTTGGAATCCGTTACCCTACACAACGGCCGTGAATTTAAGCATGCCTCTACTTGACTTAAAAGAGTGGACATTTCTTCGTAAGTTAAAGTAGAGTTGCCTATTACCTTGTGCAAATGCCTCTTGCATGATTTTATTCCAGCTTCCCACAGACCGCCAAAGTTCGGAGAATGTGGTGGAATGTAATGCCATGTTGTTCCCTCAGCAGCTAGAGCTGCTGCAATTTCTTTAGTTAAGGTTGAATTTTCAGAGCGAAACATTGCATCTAACTCTTTAGAAGCACCCTGAAAATTGGTACCATTGTCACTCCATACACCCTTACAGTGACCTCGTCTGGCCACAAACCTTTTAAATGCGGCAATAAACCCCTCTGTGGTAAGATCGCTTACGACTTCGATATGGACAGCCTTTGTGGCCATACACACAAATAAACATATATACCCCTTGTATGCGTGATGACCCCGACCCTTAGACGTCCTTAACTTTATAGGACCCGCGTAGTCTACCCCACTGTTTTTAAACGGCCTGCTTGGTGTAACCCGCGCAGGTGGCAATTGACCCATTAACTGAGCTTTGGTTGCCGCTGCATACCTGATACAAGTTACACATTTCCTAACATATGCTGTTACTAACCGCTTGGCTCCTAGGATAAAGTATTTCGTACTCAAATAGTTGAGCATAAGTTGGGGACCTCCATGAAGACTTCTGTTATGTGCATCTGATATTAAGAGATTGGTGAAGTGATCGTTACTGGGAATTAATATTGGATGTTTACGGCTGTGATCAAGATCTGAACGTTCCAATCTACCGCCCACCCTCAAGATTTGTTTTGAATCCAGGTAAGGATTTAAGGACTTTAAGACCTTCTCTTTACAATTTTCCCCTTTTTCCAGGTTGCTGATCGCCGTTTCGAATCCTTTGCCTTGGATAACCCTGATGCATGTCTCTAACGCTAATTCGAGCTCTTCTGCGGTAATATAGCTGAGGTTTTTCCTCGTAGTCTTTGGTTTTCTTAGTTCGAGAAACCGCCTCACATAAGCTACTATTCGCAATAATTTGTCAAAGGATGAATATTTATCCCAGAAAAAGCTTTCAGTATTCACTGATACGTGTACCCTCTTCTCCTCCAGTTCAGTTGAAATTGATTTGCGTTTACCCGTTGCAATTACTGTGTCTTTGAGAAACTCGGGACCTTCTAACCACAATTTGAAATGTATGAACTCTGAGGCGTACATACCCCGTGATGCGCAGTCAGCAGGATTGTTTTTTGATGTAACATGGTTCCATTGGTGTGGTTCACTTATGCATAAAATTTCTGATACGCGATTAGCAACAAAGGTTTTCCACTTGTTGGGGTGACTGTTTAACCAAGCTAATACAATTTCTGAATCTGTCCAAAAATGCAAGTCAGATTTTTTAATTCCCATGACTGACGATATTTCGGATACGAGTTTTGCTAACAGTACTGCCCCGCACAGCTCTAATCGAGGAATTGAGACAGTTTTTATAGGTGCAACGTTAGTTTTAGCAGTGACAAGAGTGACTGATACTCCACCATTAGCATCGACTACCCGAGCATACACAACCGCGGCGTATGCTGATTTGGATGCATCACAAAATCCATGCAAATCGATGTGTTTGTCACCATGCTTCATCTTCAACCATCGAGGTACTGAAAACTCTGCTAAACCTTGCAACTGATGTCGGTAAGTAATCCATTCCTCTTTTATTTCAATAGGAATTTCTTCATCCCATCCTATTCCCGAAGTCCATAACGCTTGTATTTGCATTTTTGCTTTCACAATGACTGGAGCGACCCACCCTAAGGGGTCGAATAATCTTGCAATGTCAGACAACATTTTTCTTTTGGTTACAGGTTCTTCTACTGGATGCAGCTGAATTGAATACTGGAAGGTGTCGGAGCTTCGATTCCAGGTAAGTCCTAGTGTTTTTAATATTTCATCTTGCTTGATCCAAATTCCCTGTTCCGCACAATCCATCTCCTTATTTTTCCCATCTATAATTTTCGCCAGAAGCTCATTGCTGTTACTCGACCATTTTTGTAACTCAAACCCTGCTTTGGCGAGCATCTCTTTCATTTGTGTACAAATTTCTATTCCTTCTTCTACTGTTTCACAACCTGTCATAAGGTCATCAACGTAAAAATCTTTTAGTGTTTTCTCAGCTGCTAGAGGATAATCCTTTCCTTCATCGTATGCTACTTGTTGCATAGCTCGAACAGCCAAGAATGGTGCAGCTGCAGTGCCAAAGGTGACCGTCTGAAGCTGGTAATCCTTTAATTCAGAGTCCTTGTTATCTCTCCATAAGATACGTTGAAAATCCTGATGTTTATCCGCTACGCGTACTTGTCGATACATCTTGACTACATCTGATACCATGCAAATAGGATGTCTTCTCCAACGCATCAACAGATGCCGCAAGTCAGGTTGCAGACTTGGCCCAACCATTAGGTCATCATTGAGCGAAATGCCGGTTTTTCCCTTGCAAGATGCATCGAATACCACACGCAACTTGGTTGTATCTTTATCATTCCTAATTACTGCGTGATGAGGTAAATATACAGCTTCGTTTGCATGATCATCCGGTTTGTTTACCGGCCTCATATGCCCCAGTTTGAGATACTCGTTGATTACCTCTGCATATTTAACCCCCAGTTCCTCATTGCGGCGTAGCTTAGATTCTAGAGCATGAAACCTCCTGATTGCTACGTCTCTTGTTTTTCCATATTTACAGCCTGGATCTTCGGTTCGGAATGGCAGGTTTACAACGTAACGTCCGCTGTCATCTCTTGTAGTTGTGGCAGTGAATATCTCTTCACATTTGGCCTCTGCTTCGGTGAGTATATGTTTCTTGTTTTCCTCTGGTTCTTTCTCTAATTCCCAGAATCTTTTCAGAATCTCATCATCACCTACGAGGGCGTGCATCACGGTGAAGTCAGAAGACTTGTGGCCAGCAGAATCTATCGTTCCTGACAGAATCCACCCCAGAGAAGTACACTGCGCCACCGCGCTGCAACCTGAAGCTTTCTTCAACCCGTTTTGTAAAACCTTGCCGTAAATTTCTGCCCCTAATAATAAATCAACTTTATCTGGTTTGTGATATTTGGGATCCGCCAACGGTATTTCTTGGAATTGTACCCAATCCAAATGTGCTGTTTCCCTACTAGGCAATAAAGATGTAAGTGATTTTAGAACATATGCATTTACTACCAATTTCACAGACGGATCAACCCTTGACTGTATTTTAACTTTAACAACCGAATTCAACTCTAATTTGTGGTTGACATCTATACTGACTATCGAACCTTTAGCTGATGTTTTCTTTAATCCTAAGGTTTGAACAATGTTTTCCGTAACAAATGATGCTTGGGAGCCTTGATCTAACAAAGCCCTAACCGTGAACATAGACCCGTTTTTCGATACAGCCTTCACTAAAGCTGTGGCTAATAAGACTTGGTTATTAGCTGTACCTTTGGAAAAACAAGCAACTATTTCTTGATTTTCTGCTTCAACCGTATGCGTGCTCTTCTCCCCTACAGATTCCTGCTCACTTTTAGAATGTAATAAAGTGTGGTGTTTACGTTGACAGATTCGACAAGTGACTGTGCACTTACAAAACCTGGCAGAGTGGTTACCCCCCAGACAATTGAAGCATAAGTGGTTTTCCTGTACGAACTCACGCCGAGCGTCCACATCTTTATCCATGAACTGTTTGCAAGTCCCTATCTTGTGATCATCATTACACACCGGACAACTCGAAGATACTGTGTGAAATACCCTTGCTTTAGTTGTATTAACATTTTTATTTTGATTAGACTTAGGTTCTAAAAATTAAAATGCTCTATATCTACTGGTTAAAAAGTCTTTAAATTGCTCAAATGTTGGTAGCTTATCTGACTCAAAGTTTGACGCCACCTTTAACTCCCATTCTTTGCGACTGTCCGAGTCTAACTTTAGTGTGAGGATATGAATGATTAATATGTCTCTAATTGCTGTGTCATTTAACTCTAAATTAATGAGTGCATTTAAGCAATCAGATGTGGTATCCATTAGATCCTTTAAACCACCACTAGCTGATTCATTGGTTATGTTTCTTTGACTGAATAACCGTTTCAAAATCCAATGTGAAAGATATTTTTTATTGTTGTAACGCGATTCCAATTGAGCCCAGCACTTATCATAGTTTAAATCGGATATTGGAATGTGCCGCAAAAGTTGCTCGGCCTCACCTGTAAGGTAGCCTTTTAAATAATGAAGTTTCTGCACTTTATCTATTTTATCGTTTTTGTGAACTAAAGAAACAAATAAATCTCTGAATGTAATCCATTCAGTGTATTTCCCAGAAAACGTTGGGATTGATATTTTAGGCAATTTGATAGGCATGTTTCTACTTTCTGAATTTGATGACGACCCAGCAATTGGAGAGACATCACTACTACTCTTGAATTTATTTAAAACAGTTTTTAGTTCGCATTTAAAATCTAAATATAATTCCTCGGTGTTGAAGTAAACTTCGTTTATAGTATAAGGCGACTTTGTTACCTCAATAGAATCTTTAACCATCTGTGTATGTGTCAAGCCAAATTGAGCCCACAGCTCTTCAACGTTTTCTAACCTGGCTTCTACGTGTTGTTTGGTAATCCTATCTTTGGGTGATTTCTTAAAGTTACTTTTAGCTCTCGACAATCGAGCATACAGATCATCCTGTACCTTGACGAACATTTGTAATTGAGACATTTTTACTAATTAATTTTATGAGATAAATTTAATTCAATAACAAGTTGAAAATATTTCTTTTTAATTATTCTAAGTCTATGTAGACAATTCAAATTACTATAGGTAAGTCGAAAATATTTTTGAAGAAAATATTCTAAGTCGATATACACAACCAAATTTTTATAAGTGTTAAACTTTGCTAAAATTTTACAAGTCCAAATTATTTTTGAAGAAAATATTCTAAGTCGATGTAAACAAACGAATTTTTCTATGTGTTTGGGACTTTATAATTTAAATAAAATTCGGGCATAGGTTCCCCGTCTTAACACAATTTACCATAAATCTAACTAAGTCTAATATTACGTTACATAAACACTAAAGTTAATTTACACCTTGAAATTAAGATCACTTTTGCTTGGCAGGAATGAATTTGAAAAGTACTCACGGTTTTCACTTGTAACACTTAGCTCTTTACGACTATAGTCGTCTGCAGCGCTTCCCTGTTGCTGTTGACTCCGAGTCCGGTCGCTGCTCGACCGCCTTGACACCGGAACAACTCCACTTGAATTGGGCACGTTCGGGCTGATGCTATCCTTAGTCACAGTAGGCTTAGCATCTGATGCTTGATGAACTGGTTCCACCTGAGACTAGCTCATCATCATTATACGGCTTCGAAGGACCATGTCAAACCCTCGGGCTTCGTGAGGGTCTGGGGGTGGTGCTCGCTCACCTTGCGAGCTGGTAAAATCTCAACAGTGATAGGTCACGCGAACCCTCGGGCTTCGTGAGGGTCACAATGACACTATCTGGACGGTTCCCTACGTTTGCTCAGGCTGAATTCAAAAATGAAACATCGGGTACCAAAAACCATTGTTTACTTCACCTTAGTTGGTATACACTATAAAATGTACTTATTTAAACCTTATTAATTAATCACATATATCTAATCAGTGGAGAATCTCGACACCGCGATCTAGACTTTGGACTCAAATAAAAAGTGCCATCTATTGGTCCCGCTCATAACTAAATTTACAACACCAAGGTAACTCATCGTTAAATAATACATTTGAGGTAAATACAGTTGGAATGCGACATTGATTAGCGGGCGATGTTGCTACTGACCGATAGATGGCTGCACATATTGATAAGTTAAAAACTCTGTGTCGGTAAATAAACATTTTATTCATTGTTTACAAAATTCGATTCGATTCGATTTAAATAATCAATTTGATTCGGTTTAAAACCAAACACACTCTCGCACTCTCGTTGACGTCATCAGTCGTCACTCGTGACTTGACGCAACGTTGCCAGCTCGCCTACCCTACACACACATGCACATACATAAACTACCCAAAAATAAGGTAGGTATATCTACGTACATACTTAAGTTTTCGTGTAGTAGGTAATGTAGGTAGGTACTTTCTATTGATTTTCTATAAACGAAAAATTGCCCGTAATGAAGTGTAAAACAGTTCTTTTATTTTTGTAGGCGAGTTTTGTTTTTGTTTTTTGATTTGCATGCCCATGTGACGGTAGAACATGGAGGACTTTCTTAATAAAACATCAATGTAATAATTACCCATGTTTGCAAAGTAATAAATGATTTGATTTGATTTTTTTTCAACCGTTTAAAACGATTTATTTGGGGTTTAAAACCGCAACATTTGATTTAAAACGTTTTAAATCGGTTGTTTTACATCTATATCTATGACCCAAACATGGACGTGTAATTAAATGAATTTTGAATACGGGGGTCACTTTCGGGGGTAAATAAGAATAAAAATAAAAAAAAATTGCAAACAGTACCGTGTGACTGCTCAAATGAAATGGCAAGCTGCGAGGAACTCAAAAAAAATATTGTTTTAATTTTAAGGTGATTAGTAGGCTCACTGACCTTGCGCATGTGAGCGGTGCTAACCTGTATAAACCGGTTTTACTTAGCACGCCCGCCGTCGCCAGTTGTTACATTCTCTCGCGCTTGCTTATTTGTGTTTTATTTTCTTTCGTCGTTTGCCGCAGCGAGATTTGGGTTCGCATTTTTCATACAAGTGTCATTCCTGCGGTCGCTATTTAATTCGTGTTTTATTAAGAGCTTATTTTTCAATCCTCAAAATAGAATCGTAAAGCGTTTATTCCATACATAGCATGATTCTGGTTTTTTCAGTATTCAGATAGTCAGTGTCTGACGATTATGTCTATATGTTATAATTATGTCAAAATGTCAAACATACGTTTTGTTTCTATTCTTGCCACACGTTGGATACTGTATCTGTGCATCTCGCTTGCATATAATAGTGTGAAATTGATGGTTAACAGAGACCACAGATAACTAACTATTCATCAGCTATTATACAATTGAAAAATTTAAAATATTTATTCACCTGATAAACAGCCAAATAATTGCATACGCTAGATAACTATTCAACGATTTAACTGAGGCTTGAAAAATCGGCCCTTAATAATAATAATACTTCAACGGTTGGGTCATGCCAGTTTTGATGTACTCTTTCGGCATACTCAAATGGACTCAGACGGAACTTGACGCCCTGGATAGGAGGGTCCGCACACTGCTGACCGCAAATCGGATGCATCACCCACGTTCATCGGTGATGAGACTGTATATCCCACGGAAGTGCGGAGGTCGAGGTTTCTTCAATGCTAAGACCCTGCACAACCGTGAGGTATGCAGTCTCAGGGAATACTTCCTAGAAACCGACGTGGGGATGCACCGAGATGTAGTCTCAGTGGACAAGGGCCTCACCCCGCTATCCTTGGCTAACGAGAACTGGCGCAAACCTATAGTATTAGATACTAATGACCGCAGGGAGGTATGGCAGAGCAAAGAGCTTCACGGGCGCTTTTACCGGGCCTTACATGGGCCCGATGTAGACCTGTTAGCGTCCGTATCCTGGTTGCGATTCGGTGACCTCTTTGGGGAAACCGAAGGTTTTGTCTTTGCAATTATGGACGAAGTTATGATGACGAACAACTACCGGAAATATATTGTGAAGGACGGCACGGTTGACATCTGTCGGGCATGCCACCGTCCCGGAGAATCAATCCGACACATTATCTCTGGCTGTTCTCGTCTGGCTAACGGAGAATACTTGCATAGGCACAACCTTGTAGCCAGGATTATCCACCAGCAACTTGCTCTGAAATACAGTCTTGTGGAATCGGAAGTACCATACTATAGATATGTGCCCGACCCAGTCCTCGAAAATGGCAATATCACGTTGTATTGGGATCGATCTATCATCACTGACAGGACTATTGTTGCCAATAAGCCCGACATAGTGGTGATAGATCGATTAGAGCGTCGCACAATGATTATTGATATAGCGGTCCCGCATGACGAGAACCTCGTGAAAGCTGAAAAAGATAAACAGATTAAGTATCTTGACCTGGCTCACGAGGTTGTCGACTTGTGGGATGTGGATACAGCAATCATTGTGCCGATAGTCGTGACGGCCAATGGCATAATAGCCAAGAGCCTCGACCAACACCTGAGGAGGCTCTCGTTAGGCAGCTGGATCAAGGGCTTGATCCAGAAAGCGGTACTCCTGGACACGGCCCGTATTGTTAGGAGGTTCCTCTCTCAGGAGCCCTGACCACCGGTGGCTTGGACCCTGTTTCCGACACCGGTGGGTACTATTTTTTATATTTTTAAATGTTTTTTTTTATCATTTTATAAGAATATTTAAAAATGTAAATTGTATGTTTGTAAATGAAATAAAGGAAATAATAATAGTGCTTGATCCAGAAAGCGGTACTGCTGGACACGGCGCGTATTGTTAGGAGGTTCCTCTCTCAGGAGCCCTGACCACCGGTGGCTTGGACCCTGTTCCCGACACCGGTGGGCTACTATTTTTTATATTTTTAAATGTTTTTTTTAATCATTTTATAAGAATATTTAAAAATGTAAATTATATGTTTATAAATGAAATAAAGGAAATAATAATAGGTGCGATTCAGGAATATCGATATATGTCACCCGAACTTAGGCCACGCTTACCTTGTTTGCCCATGCATAAAAAAAATAGGGCGCTGGTGGCGGTTCTGGATTCGCAGTTATCAAACTATTTTGATGACTGCGAAGACCTCACTGATACTCACTCAATTTTGTACTGCGCGGCTGTAGCGGCATGTCGTGTAGTTCACGTCAAATTTGCTAATAGTTCTAGAGCTACACAACCGAAACCAGCCGTACCAGCTTGGCAGTGCAGAATTGAGCGCAGTATTGGTGAGGCCAGAGCGCTCATCGGCAAACTAATCTGCTTCAGGGAGGGCAATACTCGCCCTAGAGTGATGCGCTTTGTGAGGCGGGCGTTCTCAGGGACTGATATCAGCCCTGAGGACTATATGTCCCGTGTCACAGAGCGCATCGACTTTCTGAAGCAGAAAGTGTATGCATGGGCAAACCGTATCCGTAGGTATAAGCGGCGAGTAGAGCGATATACTCAAAATCGCACCTTCCAGAGTGATGAAAGGTTGGTTTATAGGGCTTGGGAGCGACCGGACCAAGGTGTGACTGACACGCGCCTACCGGATGATGATGCCATGGATTCTTTCTGGCGGAGTATCTGGTCGGTGCCTGTTAGTCACACCGAAGGTGACTGGACTCGGGAAGTCGAGCGAGCCTACGATCCAATACCAGAAATGGGGGCTATTACCATCTGCCCCCAAGATGTAACACGTGCAGTTCGTCCGCTACCTAACTGGAAGTCTCCAGGACCGGACGGGCTGCACAACTTCTGGATCAAATGGATTGTGAGATCGCACGCTCGCTTAGCGGCTCAGACCAGACTGCTTTGGAGTCTGGGTCGCTACCCTATTTCCTAACAACAGGAGTTACCCACCTGCTCCATAAATCTGGTAGCACCGCGGAACCCAAAAATTATAGACCGATCACGTGTTTACCGACGGTCTATAAAGTTCTTACATCCATTTTGAGAGCTAAAATTAACAAACATATAGACACCAACTCCATCATGTCTGCCTCTCAAAATGGATGTAGGAACGGGTCCCGCGGTACTAAGGAGCTACTCCTCATTGATATGGCCATTAGCCAATAGGTGCGCCATTCCCGAAAGGATCTGTAGACATGCTGGATAGATTTTAAGAAGGCCTATGACTCGGTGTCACATACATGGCTCATGAGGGTGCTGGAGTTGTATAAAGTAGATACAACTCTGCGCACCTTTCTGATGTCGTGTATGAGGCAATGGAGGACGGCCCTTCGCTATCAGGATGTCGAAATATCCAGAGGAATAGCGAGCCGATAAGGATAGAGCGAGGCATATTTCAGGGTGACAGTTTGAGTCCGCTTTGGTTCTGCTTAGCCCTGAATCCTCTAAGCACACTGCTAGAGGATTCAGGTCTTGGCTATCGGTTGAGGGGAGGTGGTCAGGTTATATCTCACCTCCTCTACATGGATGACCTAAAACTCTTTGCCCCCAACAATTTGCAACTGATGGAGCTACTGAAAGTAACTGAAACTTTCAGTAGCGCCATCAGGATGGAATTTGGTGTGGACAAATGTGCGGACAAGCATGTAAAGCGAGGGGAGATTGTGGAATCCGTGAGAGCCCAACTCTCGGATTCCATAAACCTTAGAGCCCTCTCCGCATCCGAAACCTATAAGTATTTGGGTATGTCGGAAGCGTTGGGCATCAATGTTACTGACATGAAGCAATCGTTGAAGGAGCGCTTCTTTGGCCGCCTGAAGAAAGTATTTAATAGTCTCCTATCAGGCGGAAACAAGGCGCGCCTTCAACGGTTGGGTCATGCCGGTTTTGATGTACTCTTTCGGCATACTCAAATGGACTCAGACCGAACTCGACGCCCTGGATAGGAGGGTCCGTACGCTGCTGACTGCATATCGAATGCATCACCCACGGTCATCGGTAATGAGACTGTATATCCCGCGAAAGTGTGAAGGTCGAGGCTTTTTAAACGCTAAGACCCTCCACAATCGCGAGATATGCAGTCTTATGGAATATTTCCTAGAAGCCGACGTGAGGATGCATCGAGATGTGGTCGCGGTGAACAAGGGTCTCACCCCGCTCTCCTTGGCTAAAGAGAACTGGCGCAAGCCTGTAGTGCTTGACACTAACGATCGCAGGGAGGTATGGCAGAGTAAGGAGCTTCACGGATGCTTTTTCCGGGCCCTACATGGACCCGATGTAGATTTACTAGCGTCCGTGACCTGGCTACGTTTTGGTGACCTCTTCGGGGAGACCGAAGGTTTTATCTGTGCAATCATGACGAACAATTACCGGAGATTTTTTGTGAAGGATGGCACGGTTGACATCTGTCGGGCATGCCGCCGTCCGGGAGAATCAATCCGACACATTATCTCCGGGTGTTCTCGTCTAGCTTACGAAGAGTACTTGCATAGACATAACCTTGTAGCCAAGATTATCCATCAGCAACTTGCTCTGAAATACGGCCTTGTGGAATCGGAAGTGCCGTACTATAGGTATGTGCCCGACCCAGTTCTCAAAAATGGAAATATCACATTGTACTGGGATCGATCCATCATCACTGACAGGACTATTGTTGCCAATAAACCTGATGTAGTGGGACAACTCTCGGATTCTATAAACCTTAGAGCCCTCTCCGCATCCGAAACCTATAAGTATTTGGGTATGTCGGAAGCGTTGGGCATCAATGTTAGAAGCAATCGTTGAAGGAGCGCTTCTTTGGCCGCCTGAAGAAAGTATTTAATAGTCTTCTATCAGGCGGAAACAAGGTGCGCGCTTTCAACGGTCTGGTCATGCCGGTTTTGATGTACTCTTTCGGCATACTCGAATGGACTCAGACCGAACTAGACGCCTTGGATAGGAGGGTCCGTACACTACTGACTGCATATCGTATGCATCACCCACGATCATCGGTAATGAGACTGTATATCCCGCGAAAATGTGGAGGTCGAGGCTTTTTAAACGCTAAGACACTCCACAATCGCGAGATATGCAGTCTGAGGGAATATTTCCTAGAAACCGACGTGGGGATGCATCGAGATGTGGTTGCGGTGGACAAGGGCCTTACCCCGCTCTCCTTGGCTAAAGAGAACTGGCGCAAGCCTGTAGTGCTTGACACTAACGATCGCAGGGAGGTATGGCAGAGTAAGGAGCTTCACGGACGCTTTTTCCGGGCCCTACATGGGCCCGATGTAGATTTACTGGCGTCCGTAGCCTGGCTGCGTTTTGGTGACTTCTTTGAGGAAACCGAAGGTTTTGCCTGTGCAATTATGGACGAAGTTATGATGACGAATAATTACCGGAGATTCATTGTAAAGGACGGCACGGTTGACAAAGTCAAATCATTTATTTCAAATAGGCCCATGTATGGCACTTTTGAACGTCAAAATTTACAAAATATTAAAATTGATTCTAGTCGCCCCTTCCAAAAGGTAGTTTTCGTATGGAGAAGAATGGGCAAGAAACTCCACCGTTACTCTTTTAAAATGTTTTACAATTGTTTGTAAATGCACGTACATTCGTTAAATAATATTACCTATATGTGAAGACGATGCACCTAGAATAAAATTACTATACCACAATAGGTAAAACGAATTAAAAATGAAGCAACGACAGATAATAGTCAAAGCCCTTGCTGCCAGCTGGTGCCCGTTCCCGGGACCAATCGGGGACATTCTCCCCGATCCCAAATCTATTCATTATAGTTTATTTGTGAGTATGCCAATTTATCTTTCGCCTAGTCTCTTACACAATTTGGCCTTACTTTCTGGACTGAAATGCTGTTTATCTTAGATCCAGATAGAAAAGGCCCCACGCACTGGGCCAGAGTCGGACTGCCGGTCCCACTCCTCGCCAGGGTCCTCGGCGTCCGCCTTTCGTCAGCGGTCCAGGCTGAGTTAGCGGTCCAGGCTGAGTTGTCGATCCAGGCTGAGCTATCGATCCAGGCTGAGCTATCGATCCAGGCAGAGCTAACGTCCTTGGCACAGCTACCCACCGTGCTTAGTCGGGCGGCGGGACGGCGAACTATCTTACTTATCCATTGCACCATATGACAAATAGCTATTGGTCGGAAAATCTGCGTCGGATCGCCGAACGCCTAAATTACGATTATCCATGGGCCTAAGCCCCCCTTAATTTTTGGCAACTTAAGTCCTTTCTCCCTGTATCATAAAACGAGCTGACGGCTACTTATTTATTTTTATCGATATTAACGTGTTCCTTTTTGTTTTGTTTTTTTGTGTCTACTCTACATATCTAATATACAGTGTTGTTTTACCACAATCATACCTTTCATTTCTTATCCTTACAATGCCTCGGGTTCGATTCCCGCGTAACGTTGAACATGTGGCAAGAAAAGGCTATTTTTAGCTACAAACTGGTGCCCGAACAGGGACTATAAATGCCGTCTTTTTGCAACTCTCATCGTCCGCGAGAGAAATCTGCCAGAAGGCACTCTTGAAATCGAGAGAGCTTATATATCTTGCACCCCGAAGTTGGATTTACATTTTGAATTCACTATCAGCTTTACCACCCTCGAAAACTATGAAAACAACACCCAAGACACAAAATAAAAAAAAAATTAAAGCCGCCATCTTGGATTTACATTTTGACCTCACTATCGCCTTTACCACCCTCGAATACTATGTAAACGACACCCATGACGCAAAATGAAAAATAAATCAAAGCCGCCATCTTGGATTTACATTTTGACTTCACTATTAACTTTACTACCCTCGAAAACTATGAAAACGACACCCATGATGAAAAATTTAAAAAATCGAAGCCGCCATCTTGGATTTATATTTTGACCTCACTATCGGCTTTAGTACCCTAGAAAACTATGAAAACGACAACCAAGACAAAAATGAAAAAAATATCGCAGCCCCCATATTTGATTTTCACTTAACCCACCATCCGCCATCTTGGATTGTAATTAAGCATTTTGAACCGTGTCATCTATAATTCAACTCCGCTTTTCTAAATCTTGACTTTTTTGCCAGCGTCAACACTGTGAACGAACGGAACTTTTTTTTCCCGATCGTCAACAGTGTTAACGACACGGGTGTTACTGATCGGGAAGAATCAAAAACTATTCCCGTTCGTCAACACTGTGAACGAACGGAACTTTTTTTTCCCGATCGTCAACAGTGTTGACGACAAGGTGTTACTCATCAGGAATATTCGGTTGTCAAGGATATCTTGAATGCGGGGGAGGGGATACGAGTCTCTGATGGTCACACTACCTATTCAACTTTCTGCTATCAACGCAGAAGCGAATGGAACCGTCTTTCTTGGTGACCATGACCACAGGACTAGCCCAAGGTGAACGAGATGGATTAATTACTGAAACAAACAAAATAATGATTATAAATTTCATATCGATTAAAATCAGTTAAATTTTTTTGTCTATGTCACTGGCAGTACATATTCTGCACTAGCAGACTGACATTGACAATTTGACACTAGACATTAGTGGTGGGTCATTCTCGAATTTTTGGCGACCGAAACCGTTTTCCCGACGACGAAAACGGTTGCAGAAAACGTTTAAAGGACGAAACATCCAACATGAAATAGAATTGCGTTTTCGTCGAGCGCAGTTTCTTAAAACTATCAACGATTTGAAATGTATGAAATGGTTTTTTCGCATCACGAACGACAGCATTGACAACTGGTAATACATTACTGACTGTATTTCATTTCAAAGAGTTCACTTTTTGTTGGAAGGACTGTTTTACGAGTGTGATAGATAGTTGAATCATTGTACCCGACTGTATTTTCTTAGATGTAAAAATCGCACCAAGTAATTCGAAGACTGGTTTGTGCAACGAAGATTGTTTGAAGTTGAACTCAAGACTTAAACGGTTTCATTATCACAAAACGGTCTTTGTAAACGGTTCGTTGTCGCAACGCACATCCCTACTAGAACTACACACATCGGAAAACACGAAATAAGTGACAGCTGTCTGCTGTCACTTATTTCGTGTTTTCCGATGTGTTTTGAGTGCTTTCCCAATTATTTTTCATTTTCGACGATCACTGCTTTGATTTTTACGGATTCTGACCTTGCCTACCTTGAACGACCCTTACTTTCACACTGGACACCGAAGATCGCTCATACGATTGACATAATGGATTTTACCGCCGCTTTGTGGATTGGATATTGTTGAAACTATGGATCGCTATGTGAATTGTGGGATAGCAACTAGTCACTGCAATACACTAATGTATAACACAATACAGTAACGATATTAGTACAAAATTCTCCGAAGTACAGAAGAACGAACATCTTATGTTTGCGACCGAAATAAATGGGAGTGGCTATCTCTCATTGCATAATGAAATAAAACAGAAGGCTCACAATATTTCAGCATCAAGTAATGACGATATTCGTGTATTGAACGATAATTTAGAATTAGATGAAGGTGTGCTGAATCTTCAATATCGAGAAGATGATGGGTAAACATAAGTTTCAGGTTCGCAAAGTATTAGTACGAAAGTCAATGCTGAAGATCACTAAGAACTTCATCCCCATTCGTTTAGATATGAACTACAGGTTTAGACAAACAATTAATGGTAGTCGAACTACAGGTTTAGACAAACAATAAATGGTAGTCTGAAGTTTGTACATAAAAATATAGGTTATTTTGGTAAAAAGGGTTTTATTTTGAATAATATTAAAAAGATTAAAGGAATTTTTTGATACATTTTTACTGACATAAATAGATGGAAACTTTTTCTTTTGAGGATTTTGTAATTTTCTAAACTACATAACATAACATAACATAACATCACGCCTTGTTTCCCCGAAGGGTTGGGCAGAGGTGTCCCTGTAGCAGGTACACCCACATTTCGCCAGTTATGTTTAAGTCCCATGTAATAGGGGGCGAGCCTATTGCCATCAACCGGGCACTAATCCAGGACTCCGAGCTGCTACTGAGAAATTTCAGATAGAAAAACCCAATAACACTTTGCCCGACCCGGGAATCGAACCCAGGACCTCATGCTCAGCAGTAGCGCTTGCTACCACTAGACCAACGAGGTAGTTTTCTAAACTAATTATTTAATTTACTACCATATTTTAGTTATGAATATGTTACATTATACTAATGCATTATTATTTATTTTCGTTGCATGTTATGGGGAGCAATCATCGGACGCTGCCGGGAGCGAGTGAGGTGTCACTCCTAACATCGCTAAGAAGTTTGAGGGAATGAGCTATTGTCTGCGTCTTCAATGTTATGTTCGTCGGGTCTAAATTAGCATGAACATACTCCAGAATTTATTAACGCGAGTTAGGAGAGGCAAATAGTTTTGGAAACTGTGATCCCTAATGGAAGGAGGGGAGGCACTCGGTTTCATCAGCCTCGCTAGCGGGGCATAGCCCTTGCAAGGTGTGTCTAGTTGACACAATTGGTTTAACTTACGACTGAGGTCCCACAGTTTAGTCAGAGCTAACTGACATTCGATGAAGATTGAGTCTTGTGAGGATAGAATGAGGTTTTGAGATTTTCCCTCTAGAGTATGGTCGTGAAATATTATTTTTGTTGAGCGCTTACTTCTTGATCCTTCGTCTGGCTCAATTATGTCCGATTGAGTTAAGGCTTAGGATGAGGAGGAGTTCTTTATTTTCATAAACCCCTTCTGGGTGGATGTGAACTGACACATCAGTTTGTTTTTTTCTTGAGGCTTGCCGCATCTTTTGCGATGGTTTTGGTGCGGTAAGGTTTAAGCATGACGACGTTAGTTTTCTGGGTGCATATTAGCACATATTGTTATTTAACTTGGCTGACACCTAACCTGGTATCAGAACTTTGCGATACGTACGATCTGACTTGAGCCTTCTCTTCCAAGAGAAAGACCACGTACTACTATGTACTTTGATTTCCATCGTTAGGTAATGATTCTTTTAGGTATAGACAGGAAGGGTTAGATTGTTCGGATGCTTTGAAGAAAAGTCTCCGCCCAATCCTTTTATTCAAGTGGGGCGTAGCTCATGTAAGTAAGGTTTTATCATGAGATACAACCTCATGCTGTACAGGCAGGCAAGAATGCTGCGTGTCATGCGAACAATCTGACAGGATATATTTAAATTAGGATTTTCATATGGTTTTCACTTGTCGATAAAAAAAAGATAGTTTAGTTTAGCTCCAAGCGCGGCTCGCGTTTGTGTCGTTATAATAATGAATTAAATATAACTACGCCTTTGAATCAAGAGTTCTTTAATTTCAACACTGTCCCGGGTACCGCAGTCACGCAAGTGTCTATAGTACCGACAGGAGTCCTCAGGATCCTACAGTATTGGTATGGGAACCAAGAAAATGTTGTAAAGTGGTCCAATGCACTCTGAGACATATAGATTAGAGTGTGGTGTGAAACAGGGTGGTCTGACATCTCCTAGGCTGTTTAGCACATGTATGTGCCATGTGTGTATACTTATGTTTTGGACAAATAAATGATCTTATCTTATCTAATTATTGACCTCAGCAATATGCGGGTTAGATGTAGTGTCCATGGTGTTAAAATAAATAGTATCAGCTAAGCTGATGACATGGCGCTGCTGGCGCCGACGGCAGGTGCTGTGAGTGAAATACTAAGGGTCTGTCAGGCGTATGCTGCCTCACACGGACTTGTTTACAATATTAATAAAAAGTGCGAATACATTGTCTTTAAGGCTGGCGGTGAATGCCCAGATACTAAACCTGACATTACCCTAAATGGCTTGAACGTCAAAAGAGTTACAAAAGTTAAAAGATATTGAAAGGGAGCGTAGGGCATTAACAGTCCGAGGTAAAATGTTGGCCCGAAGATTCGCTCGGTGTAGCATACTTATGAAAGTAACACTTTTTAAGGCATATTGCCAGTGCTTTTACACGGGGAATCTTTGGATCAACTATACCAAAAGAACGCTGGATGACCTACGCATTCAATATAATAATATTTTTAGGATGCTGTTGGGACTGCCACGATGGTGCAGCGCGTCTACTGTTTGTGCAAAACCGAACTGACGGCTTCCACGCCGTCATTCGCAAGAAAACTGCGTAGCTGTCAAGGTTGCGGGCGAGTGGCAACAGCATTCTAAAAACTGTGGCGGAGAGTATCGACTCTCCGATTATCAAAAGTTTTGTGAGAAGGACAATCACTAACCATTAATTTGGGGGTGTCCTTTTCACAATACAAGTTTATTCTATCTTCTCTATTGTATTGTAACTACTAAAACTAGTAACAAGCGCCGACGTCGCCAACACCTGTACTTCGATAGGGGAGAAGCCGGCCACCGAGGAGCTTGGGACTTAGGGGCCAACCAACCGGCCCCGAGCCGGGTCCCCGCTGCCGGTGGTTGTGTGCAGCGCATGAGATGGACTCAGTCTATGAACGAGAACGTCATGCGCGCATATTACGGGTCTACAGAGGGAGGAACTAACTTCACTGCGTACCGTGTTAAGATGCTGTCTCAGTTCCAGGAACTAGAGCCAACCGTCAACGTCTCGGCCCAACGACTGTCGGATCAGGTGCGTGTAATCCAGCGCAATCATAGGTTGGATGATGCTGCAGTTGATAGGCTGCGCTCAGAGGTACTGAGCAGCCATATCGTCTCAACTCGGGCACATATTGATGCAATCCCGCCGCGGTTCAATCATGGTGTTGAAGAGGAGGATTATAGGGTTGCCACAGTAAGTAGCCAGTGTAACGTCCGATTGAGGAACGCACTGGAGGATGCGTTTCGCGAGTATAGGTACACTCCGACCCAACTTAGACCCCGAGTAACACGCCTACCCATGAACAAAACAAAATAGGGCGCTGATGTGTGTCTTGGACTCGCAGCTTACGAATTTTTTCGAGAGCAGCGAGGATCTCATTGATACTCACTCGATCCTGTATTGCGCGGCTATTGCGGCATGTCGTTTAGCTAACGTCAAGTTTCCAAACTGTGACGGAGCTACTCAACCCAAACCAGCCGTACCAGCCTGGCAGCACAGGATCGAGCGACGTATCGATGGGGCCAGGGTACTCATCAGCAAACTATACTGCTTCAGGGAGGGAAATACACGTCCACGAGTGATGCGCTTTGTAAGGCGGGCATTCTCGGGGACTGGAATCAGTCCTCAAGAATACATGTCCCGTGTCGCAGAGCGCATCGACTTCCTGAAGCAGAAAGTTTGTGCATGGGCGAGCCGTATTCGGCGGTATAAGCGGCGGTTGACCGATACACGCAGAATCGCATGTTCCAGAGCGATGAGAGGTGGGTATATAGAGCTTGGGAGTGACCTGAACAAAATGTAACGGACGTGCGCCACCCGGATGATGCCGCCACGAGTGCATTCTAGCACAGCATCTGGTCGGTGCCCGTGTGTCACACTGAGGCTGGCTGGATGCAGGATGTCGAGCGAGTGTGTGAAACTATACCAGAAATGGATACTGTACTAATCACGCCGTTAGACGTAGCCAGAGCAGTCCGTCCGTTACCGAATTGGAAATCACCGGGACCGGACGGACTGCACAAATTTTGGTTAAAATGGCTGAGTAGTTCGCACACTCGCCTGGCATCTCAATTCCAGTCATACCTAGAGTCTGGGTCGCTACCACAGTTTCTAACAACAGGCATTACCCACCTGCTCCATAAGTCAGGTTGTCCCGCGGAACCCAAGAATTATGACCACATGTTTGTCGACGGTCTATAAACTTCTTACATCCATTTTGAGAGCAAAAATTAACACACACATTGACAGTAATTCAATTATGTCAGCCTCTCAAAATGGATGTAGGAACGGGTCCCGCGGTACTAAGGAGCTTCTCCTCATCGACATGGCCATAAGCCAACAGGTTCGTTGACATTTGACATCCTGTTTTAATTTGACATTTACTGTAATTTGAACGATTTGACATTAATTTTTATTACGTATTGTTAAAATTTCCTACTTGTTATTTAAATTTAATATGTCTTTAAATTTGTGTAAATTAACATGATTTGCATGCCCATGTGACGGTAGAACATGGAGGACTTTCTTAATAAAACATCAATGTAATAATTACCCATGTTTGCAAAGTAATAAATGATTTGATTTGATTTGATTTGACTATAAGAAGGCCTACGACTCGGTGCCACATACATGGCTCATGATGGTGCTGGAGTTGTACAAAATAGATGCAACTCTGCGCACCTTCCTGATGTCGTATATGGGGCAATGGAGGACGGTCCTTCGCTACCCAGGATGCCGACAGATTCAGGAGAATGACGAGCCTGTATGGATTCAACGGGGAATATTTCAGGGCGACAGTTTAAGTCCACTTTGGTTTTGCTTAGCCCTGAATCCTCTAAGCACACTGCTGGAGGATTCAGGTCTGGGCTATAGGTTGAGGAGAGGTGGTCAGGTCATATCTCACCTCCTCTTCATGGATGACTTGAAACTCTTTGCCCCCAACAAATTGCGAATGATGGAGCTACTGAAGATAACTGAAACATTCAGTGGCGCCATCAGGATGGAATTTGGTGTGGACAAATGTGCAGTCATGCATGTAAAGCGAGGAAAGATTATGGAATCCGAGGGAACTCAACTCTCGGACTCCATACACCTCAGATTCCTCTCCTGAGCTGAAAGCTATAAGTATTTGGGTATGTCGGAAGCGTTAGGCATCAACGTTGCTGACATGAAGCAATCGTTGAAGGAGCGCTTCTTTGGTCGCCTGAAGAAGGTATTAATTAGTCTTCTTTCAGGCGGAAACAAGGTGCGCGCCTTCAACGGTTGGGTCATGCCGGTTTTATATGTACTCTTTCGGCATACTCAAATGGACTCAGACCGAACTGGATGCCCTGGACAGGAGGGTCCGTACACTCCTGACTGCAAACCGGATGCATCACCCACGTTCATCGGTAATAAAACTGTACATCCCACGAAAGTGCGGGAGCCGAGGCTTTTTAAATGCGAATACCCTCTACAACCGCGAGGTGTGCAGCCTCAGGGAATATTTTTTTTAAACCGATGTGGTCGCAGTGGACAACGGGCTCACCCCTCCATGGCTAAAGAGAACTGGCACAAACCTGTAGTACTTACTACACCGCAAGAGACTAGACCGCAAGGAGATATGGCAAAGCAAGGCGCTTCACGAGCGCTTCTATCGGGCTCTTCATGAGCCCGGTGTAGATTTCTTAGCGTCAGTATCCTGGCTACATTTCGGTGACCTTTTCGGGAAAACCGAAGGTTTTGTCTGTGCAATTATGGACGAAGTTATCTTGACGAATAACTACCGGAGACATATTATGAGGGACGGTACAGACGTGTGTCGGGCATGCCATCGTCCGAGTGAGTCCATCATACATATTATCTCTGGTTGTTCGCGTCTAGCTAACGGCGAGTACTTGCACAGACATAACCAAGTAGCCAGGATTATTCACCAGCAACTTGGTTTGAAATATAAACTTGTGGACTCTGAGGTACCGTATTACAAGTATGTGCCCGACCAAGTTCTCGAAAATGACCATGTCACGTTGTACTGGGATTGGTCTATCATTACTGACAGGACTATTATAGCAAATAAGCCTGATATAGTAATGATAGATCGATTAGCGCGCCGCGCAATGATAGTCGATGTTACTGTAGCGGTTACACCGCCACATACAAAACTACGCATAAAAGACATGACGTCACACAAATCCTGCATCGCGCAGTTAGAGTTTACCGAGCGATCGACACACATACAAGATTTCAACTTCCAACCGATGGGCAGTTGCCCGCCAGACACAACACCCGTCTGGTCGGAGGATCCTCCCTTTTCTATGGTGGATGAGTGAACTTTACACCCTGTTCCTCATACCACTAAATTGGTGACCCCGAGTATGAACGTCAACGCAGCCTTCGTGCAATTACTTCGGCGTGACGTCATCATCATCACTCCCGCAAGCTTTCGTGAGGCGAGTCACACAGCCAGCCAGCACCCACGGCTTCAACGGGTATCCTGACCACCAGCATGAAGCGAACGCGCATTCCTGGTCATCACCCTCAGCCTCATCACCCCGACTCACTGGGGAATCAACGCTATCACCCCGACTCACTGAGGAATCAACGCAATCAGCCTCATCACCCCGACTCACTGGGGAATCAACGCAATCACCCCGACTCACTGGGGAATCACAGCAATCACCTCAATCACCCCGACTCACTGGGGAATCACCACAATCGCCGCAATCACCACAGAAAGTTCCGACTCACCGCGAACTATGCGGCACCCGGTTCCGACTCACTGGTACAACAGCTGGCACTGTGTGAAGCATCGCAAGATTCAGCCCACTATCGACCTCCGGTCTCCGGAGGGGAGTGATGTAGCGGTTACACCGCCACATACAAAACTACGCATCAAAGACATGACGTCACACAAATCCTGCATCGCGCAGTTAGAGTTTACCGAGCGATCGACACACATACAAGATTTCAACTTCCAACCGGGGCTTGCCGCAAACATAAGCCGCGCACCGCATGCGCGCGCCCCAACACCGACCGCGCGCGCGTCCGCGCCCGGTCACTCAAACGCGCCCGCTGCGCGCCCCGGCGCGCCGCGCACCGAATTCCCCGCGCTGCCTGCACCGCGCGCACCAATACCGTCGGCGCGGGCTCGCGCGCCCCCGACACGGACCGCCGCTCCGCCGCCGCGGTTCGTCTCGCCGCCCCAGACCAAACCGAACCAGCCCACAGGTGCGGCTGCTCCCCGCGTCGCCGCTCCCGGCCCCCGCCTCTTGCTGGCGGAACCGGTGATGGCTGAGCGGGAGCGACCCGCCAGTCCGATTGTTCGGCCGGCAACAACCACCTGTGCGGCGCCGGACTCACCGGCGCCCCCCCGGATCTTGGCCTATGACTCGCCCGCCGCGCTATCGACATGCTCCTCGCGTGCGGGGTCGAGCATGTCGCTAAAAGAGTAACCGTGGAGTTTCTTGCCGGCTCTTCTCCATAGGAAACGACCAATTGGAACCGTGCACCTAGCTTCTGACGTTTCATAAGTGCCCATGTAGGTTTATGTGAAATAAAATATTTTGATTTTTATTTTGCTGGCATCCGCGGGCTCGGCCGCCTCCGGTCGCGAGGATATGTCCCTGGACATGACCCAGCGATCCGGACAGCGGCCCACCGTGGGACCAGCTGCCGGGGTGAGACAAAGCACCCTGGACTCACCACTGCTCAAATTTTCAAATTCAAATTCAAAAGTCATTTATTCAAACTAGGCTGAGAATCAGCACTTTTCGAACGTCAAAATTACATAAGACAGTCCCCCAAAAACGCCCACCCTTCACCACTTCCTAGTGCCTTGCTGTCGCTGGGGCTTGACTTTGAGTACCAACTCGGGTCTAGGCCCCAGCGACGAAGAAGAAGCTCGGACGGGACCGCGTCGGACGAGGTGAAGCGGTATTGTCTTGACCCACCGCGGCCACAGCGCGAGCGCGCGCCGCTGGGTCGGGACGCACCCGAGTCACCCACCTTTTCTGACGCGGTCCGTCGGCGCACACCACCGCAGTCGCCGACGCCACCTGCGTCACCTGCAGGGGTAAGTCCCACTCTCTTACCCCCTGCCCCTGCCACTACCACTACTGCCCCCCCTGATGCCCCACCCGGCGCCAAAAAGCCCGGTAACAAGAAGAAGCTGCGATATCCTCCGTTGGTGGTCGAGACGCTGCCAAATTGGGCCGCACACTTCCGGGCCATAAGGGATAAGTTGGGCCGGCCTCCGAACGCGCGTCCGTACGGGACCGGGGTGAGATTCACCCCGGACACCGAGGACGAGTATAGGCTGGTCCGTCGGCGAGCGGGGACCGTCGCCATCACGGCCAAAAACCGGGCTCAAGTAGCCAGGCCGCAAGCCCAGATGGCCACCATTGAGGCCCAAAGCCAGACGCTGATGGCGGCGGCCAATGAGCTCACTAGCCGAGCGCAAGCCCCCTCCTCAGGGCGGAGGAAGAAGAGACGTGGGGGGAAAAGGAAGAAGAAGGCTTCCCCCCAGACAACAACACAAGAGGACCCCCCTACGGCCGCCCCTGCCTTCAATGTCGCGCAGGTTGCACCGAGGGAACAGACAAGAAAACAATTGGGCGAACCTACAGGTAGCGCCAATCTGGCGCAGCGGCAACGCGGAGAAGCTCCGAGGTTCGCCCAAAAGCCGCACGGCGCCGCCACTGCCGCGGTCAGAGACATGAAGTCGCAGCGGCAAACGACCGAACAACCAAAGTCCCATACATTGACGAGTGGCGGCGCTGCGAACGCACATTCGGCGAATGTAATGGCGAATACTTCGGCCAAAACCAACACAGAGTTCACAACCTGCGCGATAAAGCTGCTAATGGATCTCATTAGAGCAATAAGGCAGGGCCGAGACATAGAAGCGGTCATCCTCGACGGTCTGGCTACCTTACTGTCACTTTGTGATGGCTAGGCCGTTGAGGATATTACATTGGAATGCTCGCGGCCTCAGGGATAAGGTCGCCCCCCTCCGCCATCTCCTTCGGGAACAGGACGTCGACGTGGCGCTGATCAACGAGACGCTCCTGGGACCTGAGGACAGGATTAGGTTCCCGGGCTTCCACATCTACAGAAAGGATGAAAGGTCGGCACAAAACGCCCGCTACCGTGGTCTGGCGGTACTAGTGAGGCGGAGAGTCGTCCATCAAGAACTCCCCTTGCCGTCCCTCAGCAGTTTTTACGCGCTGGGTGTACAGCTGCACGTTGCCGGCGACGACGTCAACGTCTATGCGTGCTATAAACCGCCCTTGGCCCCCCTAGTTGTGGCCGAGCTGCGGGCGCTAATCAGCACGCCTAGCGGCAACGCGGTCCTCCTTGCCGGCGACCTAAATTGCAAGCACCCAGCGTGGAACTCCATGAATACAAATACCGGGGGGAGACGGCTCTTCGCGGACGCGGAAGCCTTCGGGTACTCTGTGTCCGGCCCGGAGACGCCGACACATTACCCGGACGCAGCACGGCAGATGCCAGATGTGCTGGACGTCGTAGTCCACCGAGGGCTACACTGCCAGATCACACAGCAAGTGATCGACGACGAGCTGCAGTCGGACCACCATCCAGTGCTCGTCGTCCTATCGGGTATGCCGACCCGACTGAAGCCCCTAGCGCCACGTCGACGAACGGACTGGACAGCCTTCGGAGAGAAGCTAGACATCACCACGCCCACTCGGCGGGTGACGTCACTGCTTGCATCCAAAGCGCCTTACAAGCGGCGACAACGACACTGCCGCAGGGGAGAGTGCTTTTGCCGCCCCTGCCGGCACGTATAACGGACATGATCGCCAAGAAGAGGCGCCTACGCAAGCAGAGGCAACAGCTGAGATGCCCTACTTTAAAGACCCAATTAAACCGTTTCGCGGAAAAGGTGAAGGCCGAGTTATTGGCCCACACTGCCGCGGGCTGGGAAGAGCGCATCGACGCAACGACGGACAATTGGCCGTCGGTGCACCAACTCTGCCGCCAACTAACGAATACCCCAGCCCCGGTACGCCCTCTACAAAACAGCGACGGGGCGCTTAAATACGTAGCAGAGGACCGGGCGGAGGTCTTCGTGGAACACCTGGAGCGTCAGTTTCAGCCGAACCCGACCAGCAACCGCGAACATGTCGCAGCAGTCGAGCAACACCTGGAGGCCTACTTCGCAACGCCGATAGCTCCCGAAGAGGACCCAATCTTCTTCTCGCCTGGCGCAGTCAGACGCGCCATCCTAAGGACCAAGCCCAGGAAGGCCCCCGGTGCTGACGGTATCACCAACACAGTGCTGCGCCACTTGCCGTTCCGTATGGTAGCGGCACTGGCGCGCCTGTTCACGGCGATACTGCGCACGGGGACCTTTCCCGATTCCTGGAAGGAGGGGCGCGTCATCATGCTGCCCAAGGCGGGAAAGAACACACTGAAGCCGGAGAGCTATCGGCCGATCACTCTGCAGCCGACAGTCTCCAAGGTGTTCGAGCAACTCCTGCTGCGACACCTCCAGAAGCACATTGAGCCAAGACCGGAACAATTCGGGTTCCGGCCTGAACATAGCACGACGCTCCAGCTGTCGAGGGTACTGCACCACCTCGCAGCCGCAAGAACCAAGAAGGAATACTCGGTGGCAGTATTCCTCGACATGGAGAAGGCCTTCGACCGTGTGTGGCATGAGGGCCTAATATTCAAACTGGCCACATCAGGCGCGCCCCGTCGCGTTGTTAAAGTGGTGTCTAGCTTTCTTTCCCACAGGACAGTCAGGATGGTGGTCGACGGAGCGCTATCTAGCGCCCGCCCGGTGCTCGCTGGTGTGCCGCAGGGTAGCTGCGTTTCGCCTGCGTGCTACTCACGTTACACTGACGACATCCCCACTACTGCAGACGCGATGTGCGTCCCGCATCCCGGTGTGCGTCAAGCTGAGCGTGTACAAGATGTACGTGCGCCCAGTCTTGACGTACGACGCTTTCGCTTGGTTCGCCCTCACTAGCGAGTCGAGCCGGAAGCTGCTCCGCACGCAACAAAATCTTGCGTTGCGGACCATTGTAGACGCTCCTCGCTATGTGAGGAATGACGTCATCCAGCGGGACCTCGGGATCGAGAGCCTGAATGAGTTTGTGAGGCGACTCGCGAAGGCCATGTTCGCGCGTGCCGACGCCTCTGCCTGGCATGGGGTCAGGCAGATAGCGCCACTGCACGCGCGGCCGCCTGACGCGAAAGCCCTGCCCCGCGACCTGGTAGCGGACCCTGACCCCATCGCACCGGATTGACGCCTCGAGTAAGCAGCACCCAGGTAACACGCAGCTTACTCGAAATAATAAGACTCCACATATGTACTGGCGTGTTCTAAGTTAATATAGGCACGTCACATAACTAAACACAGACACCCAGTACTACACATGCATCTATACACAACACGCGCGGGCGCGATGCGGGTCGCGACGCACGTATACATTGAGCGGTGTTACACTAAAACACAAGCCGCTCAAACATACGCGACTGCCTACCCCTCAAACCGTAAACGGCTCGATCTGTAAGCGGGGAGAGGGGGAGACTACATATTAGACCTGTAGGGCGTCGAGTCGGCATCTCTGTCGCTGGTCGTTCTCGCTGGGCCTCCCCCGGGCAACCGGGGGTCTCACCTGGCGGGGACAGACCGCCGAGATGTCGTGAAGAAAGCGGCGCTAGGAGCTAGCGTCGTGGCGCGCCTACAGAAATATTCATAGCAACCAATTACATCGACGCATTTTGCTTAACAAAATGTGGTCGTTTCTGTTAGCCGTCATAGGCAAATACAATTGAGGGTCCCATCTTGATGGGACAATGTATGGCTACCGCGGGCAAAGGGCGAAGCCCTGATCCCGCTCGCCACGCCCCCTTGCGGGGGCGTCGCGACATCTTCAATCTTAATGTGGGTTATTCGCTATCCAACCTTTGAAGTGAACACACGTGAACAGCTACAGTAAGAAAATACCCCAGAAAATGGATACCACTGCAGATGAAGCCGCTCAAGTCATTGCACTACTGTAATCAGGGATGCGTCAATGTGATGTTGCTCGGCAACTGAACTTAAGTCGTTTTTCCGTTCGACCAGTGTTCCAACACTTACTAGAGACTGGTGGCTATATCCGAAGACGTAGATCTGGAAGACAACGGTGCGCATCCGAAAGAGACGATTTACGTAATCGGTTCTCCAATGCTGTTGAGCTGCAACAACAACTGCGATCAGCTCGCAGAACTTCTTTAAGCGTCTCCACGATTAGAAGAAGAATGCGGGAGAAGAAAATTGCAGCTCACAGGGCTGCTACAGGGCCAAAATTGACTGCATAGCATAGGAGAGACCGGTTGCAATTTTTGCTGATAAAATTAAATTTAAATTTTTAATCATTTGCATTAGCTTGCTTTTTTTATTCCCTGGTAAACAAAAAACCAAATCTATTGATTTATTCTGAAATTTAAATAAATTGCCATTCCAATGATACCTTATAGTCATGTCTACCATTGATTAATAGGGTTAAAATGACTTTGAAGGGAATTCTTAAAGAGGTGCGATTTTTGTGACGCCGAGTGTACGAGTATATGTGAAAGAAAATAAATAAACGAAATAATAAAATCAAGAAATTTAAAAATCACACATTAGTCGTCAGCTTAAAATAAAGTCAAAATTTTATTTTATGTTATACTATATCTTCACTAAGTAAATCAAAGGCGAAATAAACTATATTTTCGAGATCCCAAAGGTGATGCAACTATTAACAGGTGCTGTGACTGACACAAATGGTTTAGCACCACGAAAACTATACTTTTATACTTATACTGACTTATGTTTCAATTATTTCAAGCTTTCTTACAATTAGATAAGTTATTGACGAAAAAGGGCTTTTTCCGTGCACGGAGCCTTAATTTAATTCAACAAAACATCGACGAAAAAATGACAATGTTAAAAAAAAAAACAAAAGAATTTGCATTTAAATACACACACATACACATACATAAACTCACGCCTTCTTCCCATGGGCAGAAACTACAGAACACCACCTAAATAAAAAAAATGCATGCATGCATTTAAATGTCATTTGAAAAACAGTTTATCAACTTGTGCTAGGAGTTTATGAAATAGTGTGAGGTTTATTACTTACCGAACTGTCATTCGTAGTAGTTCCATTCCTACAGATCAATATACGTAATGGAACTAGGGTGGCACATCTTTATGGTGGTATGGTTCAGTCCCACCCTACCCCCAGGGGTATGGTGGGTCCGGAATGCAAAAAAATAGAATTGGTTCTAGTCGCCCCTTCCAAAAGGTAGATAAGGTAGGTACCTCGATGGCGAAGGGCCGTCCGTCGCCGAGGCAGCGCACGTCCACGTCCTCGCGCCCCGCCGATATGAACTTAAGCCGGTGCTCCGCGTCCTCCACGCCAAGTCTGCACACACACACACACGGTCACTACCAGCTCACTACTATAGACCGACTTTTTCGTTGGTGACAATCCCATGGTTCACGCGGGCGACGGGACCGCCCAGCGGAAGCGTCAGTCGCCCATGTCGTCGCACGCAGGCGGCCACCCGTGCGACTAATACGGCTGCGCATCTCAAAACGCACATACGTGATATTAGGTACTATCTGTCATAGTGCTGGATAAGTGCCCAACACTAGTATCGAATAGGGGCAGCAACACTTGGCCGGTCTTTCTTTATGATTATGTCTGAAATGTTGTGTTCGTGAGAAATATGCAGACAAAGATGATTTGACATCGCAATACCTTGTGCCACCAACGAAATTGTCGGCTCACTGTACCCTTCAGCGCTAGTAACAAGAAGTGTGCGGCTCACCGGTAGAGCGCGGCGATGGGCTGGCAGATGATCTCCTGCACGGACGAGTGCATCATGCGCACGCCGCCCACCAGCCACGGCGTCTGCGGCAGCGCGCGACTCAGCTTCACGTACCTGCGACACAGGCTCTCACTCACTGACTCGACCCCTTCATCTGCCGATCTATTCTGTAAAATCTCACCGGGAAAACGAATGTAAAGTAAGCTGTTAATAGTGTCAATCCCCACCATCAGGTGAAATGACAGCCAAGTTCACGCTAGTTTTCCCGGTGAGATTTTTACAGAAGAGGCTGTAAAAACGGCTGGTGTTGACTCAAACTATACTTTTAGGAAATCGTTTTTGAATAGGTTGCTAGTATGGTCTATAGATACCGTAATTACAGCGTGTTATAGTCGACGCGTGATAGCTACCTGCCGCCGAGGTAGAGCGGCGCGTGCGTGCACACGACGCTGACGCAGGCCGGGCGCGCGCGCACGGGTGGCGCGGCGTGCAGGCCGGCGCGCGTGCGCAGCGCCGCCAGCGTCGCGCCCGCCAGCGCCTGCTCCACGGAGCGCCGCGTAAACTCCACGCCGAAGCGCCGCCCCGCCGCGCGCCGCGCGCTGAACAGCCCCGGAGACAGCGCCTTCAGCACCTCCAGCTCCTGCACACACGCGGTAAGAAGGCTATGAACGATCACCTTAAACCTATGTCCGTAGGTGTGTCCGTGGCATCACAGCGGGCCCTATCTAAATACCAGCGCTCAGGTATTTATTTTTAAGGTTCCGTACCCGAAGGGTGCCAAACGGAACTCTATTAATAAGCCTCCGATGTCGTCTGTTTGTCAACGATAGGTGGACAGCTGACAGATTGTGTATTTCTATTGCCGCTACAACAACAAATATTTAAAATTCAATAACCTTAATAATTAAAGGGGATCCCTTATTCCCCATACATGAAACGTGACTTTTCAGTGTTTTTTTTCTCGATCTTAATACCTACGGAACCCTTCATGTGCGAGTCGGACTCGTATGGCCGGTTCATTATGCTGAGATAGAGCCTTTCTGACCTCGCACAGATGTTTTATCGATAATTTTGTTGGTTTAATGTTCCATTTCGTATTGTTTGTATTTCCTGTGCATGTCCCAAATAAAATATTTTTCTTTCTTTCTATCACCTTACGGAAATGTTGATCACGTTTGGTTTTCTTGCTTGTACGTTCGGTGATATTCGTGCGCCATACGTGGACGCGTGTGTCGGTGTATATACAGGATCAAATTATATGTATTAGTTAGACTTTAGAGAAACTCCGCGGAATCATTCCCTTTGTTTCATCATGTTTAGCGATAACCATTACCTAAGTCTGTGACCTTTGAAGAAATAGGCAGGCATAGACACTGCCGACAAAAGTGAAAGCTTCAAACTTTGGAATAACTGTGTTTCTAAATTAATTATAGTATGAATAATTAATTAATTTGTAAATTGAAATTATTAACCTAAGTCTGGTTTTTACATCTATTGGCAATCCGAGCAATAATTATAAGTATTTTCATATAGTTAATTTATTAATCAAAACATGATGGGCTGTATACTTATAAATGAATATTATACACTTACTGTCGATCAAAAACACTTTGCTATCAATAAAATCTCAAGAGCACGCACTCGCGACCTTCAATCTTACTGCTATAGTTTGACCGAGAGCGCCGTACTGCGGTACGTGCGCGGCGAGACGGGGGCAGTGCAGTTCGCTGATTCGTCAACGCTCACGTCACCCCGCCGCTCATTCGTCATTGCTGCCTAGATGCGCTTCTACAGGCGGGGGCCATACAGCACGACGGCGACGGCGCGAGCATGTCAGTGACGCGAATTCATTAGATTATCGCCTACCAAAAACTGGTATTTCAAGTAACTACAAAAAAGGGGTCCCTGACCCAAACAAAATGCTCGTCATATTATTTTAGTTTTATTAGAGAGAATAACTGGCAACACTTGTGACAGGTCGAGAAAAAACGACCTCTTAGATAAAATATTTTAAATTATTTATTATTTGTGTTTAAATTAGTGTAAAATCTATTCTTTACCTTAGAATCTAAGTAAAAAGTGTTTGTGCCGTAACACATAATAATCGATAATTTGATAAGTCTTCAACCGGCTGTCAACGTTTGGATTGCGAATTTGAATTCATCGAACCCGGGGAGTATTTTGTTTTAAACTATTCAATATTGTAGTTATATTTACACACTTTACAACACCTGTAAACACTGCTCAGAGTTATGAGCTACATCCAGTACACACCGGCACCGTTTATGTCTCATTTTACTTGACAAATTGTGGAAGCAAAATTGACGACGAAAACACTCTTGCCCCAGACATTTAACATAGACTGCAAACTTTACTTCACACATATTTATTCTTAATTTGCTACTCACCATTGTTTAAAACCTATCTTATTGTCGAACTGATGAAACTTTGTTATCTTTAATCTTAGTATGTCCTTAACTTTCTTAGTAGAAATAAGCTAGCTAATAATTCAGTACTCATATTAAATGCTAATATAATAAGTAATAATAGTATTCATTTAAACAATAAAAATTGTGATAAGTCTCTAAATAAATAAAATAACTTCTTACTTTCTACCTCCATATTTTCATAATCTTTTCTAAAACTTCATCTTTTTCAATTCTTAAAAACTATCATATTATTATCTTCTCAAGTCCTCGACTCATTTAGATTCTCATAGACTCAGCTGTTTCTTATCACATTCCAGGTGCCATTTGGGGAAATTTGTGAATATGATGACCCGCGGAGCCACAGTTCGTGATATCAGTGACAAACTGAATGTTGCACTGAAGGAGCTGGAGACATCAAAAAAACTTTCCAACCAGCTGCTGCAGGAAAGAGAGGACAGCGAGATTGAAGTCCAGAGGGTAAATGACAGAAACACTCAACTCAAGAACCAGCTTGTGGAACTTCACACCCAGCACATGGATATACTTGGCCAGCATCACCATCTCCGTCAACTAGTGTCAGACTTCCAACAGCGCAGTGACACTCATAACCAGGCACTGAAACGCATATCAGGTCTTGAAGCGGAATTGTGTAAGGCACACAACAAAATTTCCATCATCAATTCTCTGAAAGCCAGCGAACAGGTTGCCAGCACCAATCATCTTTTCAACGAGCTAGTTGGTACCTAGTGTATCCGGACTGGAGTGTGAAAAGTCCACAGTTACCATAGACCTGACTGGGGAAGATACCTTAACTAAATGTCCCATCCTAACTAGTCATAATAAAATTAAGAAATATATTAAAATAACATAACATAACATCACGCCTTGTTTCCCCGAAGGGTTGGGCAGAGGTGTCCCTGTAGCAGGTACACCCACATTTCGCCAGTTATGTTTAAGTCCCATGTAATAGGGGGCGAGCCTATTGCCATCAACCGGGCACACTAGAAATATTAAAAAATACAAGAAACTCATGAAAACACATAATGTTTATAAGTGTAACATTAATCTTAGGAAAGAGCGTATCAACTTACAAACCCAATTAAATGTATGTAATGATAAGTTGGAAACTAGCAGACAAATGTATGATGTTGACATACGGAACCTTCAGAAGAAATTACTGAGCAGGGAAAATTCACTAAAGGAAATCCTTTGTAAGTATGAGTATAGCCGAAAAATGTTAAGTGAGCGCTTGCAAGGGGCCTGTGAGTTGGTGGACTTGGTGAAGTGCAATGCAGAGAGTTGTGAGTCACTGACAAACAATCATAGTTGTGCTCCCACTCCACCACCTCTCAAGTCACAGCATGTTGTTCCTACAGCTTTACCCATTTTAACCAATACTTTAGAAACTGTCAATCCCACTCAAAGTAATGTTTTGGTCTATTCAGATAGATTAGGAGCAGGTTTTGGATCATTGTTAAATAATCGCTCTAAACATACTTTATTTAACTGTTGTTACCATGACCTGCATTTTAATGAGCTTGTTCATAAAATAATACATACACCAATGAATGAGCAGACTACTGTAGTTCTTTTAATTGGAAACAGTCTGAGTATCACTAAAAGGGACATAGTTAATGGTATTGACACCCTACTTAAATTAAAATTAGGTAAATTAATATTATGTGCATTGCCATATTCTGATAAGTTATATGAGCAAGATAACAACCACATTTTTAGCTTGAATAACCTTATGCATATTTTGGCATGTCGTCATAGTGACCGTTTATTGCTAACAATTTTGCTAGAGATTTTGTGTTGACTCAGGAGCATATGTTTTTACCTAAGAAAAGTCAACATGTATTCGCTACTTTATTAGCTTACAATATACACGCAGTTATTAATGTTTTAACTGAGATTAGCTTAAGTGACAAAACAGCATTATCTAGTACTTCTAATAATACTGCAGTAAATTCTTTAAACTTTTAGAATCGACAAAAGAGAAGGATAACAAGAATATTTTACTTTATCACCAAAATATAAATCGCTTCTCTGGCAAAATCTTAGACGTGGAAATGTTAATAGACAAAGATGTAGGGTTATCCTAGTTGTCAGTTTAGGGTTGGTTACTTTTGTTCTATGGATAGAGGCGGCTGCGTCCGTTAGATTCTCTATGTTTTAAATAAATGAACATTTTTCCTTGTCACACATTTTTCCTTTACTTTAATAATATCTTGCCTTCTTAAACTGGTGACCCCGACGTGATCAAATCAGTGACATTCTTTGTGGAAAATTCAGCTGTGTTTCAATTTTTGAGGAACAATGGCTCTTCAGGGCGTAGGTCCATCTGCAATGCATGCTGCAGATTCGAAAGTCGAACCGCGAGCAGAAGACGACCGTGCGTTGGCCAGCATAACCGTATCATCGAGAATCCCAGAGTTTTGGGCAGACCAACCGCGACTGTGGTTCGTCCAATTTGAAGCAGTGGTAGACAATCAAAAACTCAGCGATACTGCGAAGTCAAACTTGGTTGTTACGAAATTAAATAAAAGTGCTATACAACAAATCAGTGATTTACTATTAGCTCCACAAGAAACACGGAAATATCAGACCATGAAAGACAGATTGCTCCAAGTTTTTGAAGAATCGGAGACTAGACAGTTTCAGAAGTTGTTGGGGGAGATGGAACTTGGTACCCAGAAGCCTTCGCAACTACTAAGGCGGATGAGAGACCTGGCGCGAGGAAAGATACCCGACCCAACCTTGCAAATTATGTGGAGTGGACATCTTCCAACGGCGGTGCAGGCTGTTTTGGCAGTTACTGAAGTGAAGGAGTTAGACAATTTGGCTGTCGTAGCAGACAAGGTAATGGAGGCAATTCGACCAACGGATATAGCGATGGTGACAACTAACCCCGTCAGCAAGGACGTCATCAAGGATTCCAGTTCAATGACGGAGTTGGCTGCCACCGTACAGAAGCTGAACATTGAAGTCGCAGAATTACGTCGCTCGCGTCAAAAGAACAGATTTGGAGCTGGAACGAAACGATATTGCCATTCAAGGTCACGCACGAGAGATGGGAGCAAAGGTCGTAGAAACCCCGAATGGTTGTGTTTCTATCATCATAGGTACGGATCCAAAGCTGCTAAATGTGTCGACCCTTGCAATTGGAAAACAGCAAAAAACGCGACAACGACGGAAAACTAAGTACGATACAACCTGAGGCGGAGGTTTGTATCCATTCGTCAAATAATCGCCTTTGTGTGTTGGACAAAAATAGTGGACTACGATTTTTAATTGATACGGGAGCCAACGTGTCGGTCATTCCGGTTAGTAAGTCAAAATATCATATGCGATAAATATTAACTCTACGCGGCTAACGGTTCTGAAATAAAAACATATGGTGTGCGTTCATTAGTTTTAGACCTTAATTTAAGAAGAGCTTTTAGATGGACATTCATCATAGCGGATGTTAAGCAACCTATTATAGGGGCAGATTTCTTAACCCATAATAGGTTGTTGATTGATTTAAGCACGCGGAGACTTATAGATCAAATTACGCGCTTAAATGTTATCGCTTCAGTCGTATGTCACAGAGATTGTGAGTCAGCCATTAAAACGATAGTTGATAATAACGTATGGCACAGGATATTATGTAATTATCCGGACGTGACTAAACCTGTATCTTATAAAGAAATACCTAAACACTCCGTATGCCATTACATAGAAACTACTGGGCCACCGTTATACGCTAAGGCGAGACCACTTCCTCCTGACAGATATAAGAAAGTTAAGGCAGAATTTCAGCATATGATAGAGTTAGGAATTTGCAGACCATCCAAAAGCCCTTGGGCAAGCGCATTGCACATGGTGCCCAAGAAAAATGGAGAACTTCGCCCGTGCGGAGACTATAGACGGCTGAACGCAGTGACGAAACCGGATCGCTATCCAATTCCGCGCATAAATGATTTTAAATATTTATTGGCAGGTAAGAAAACCGTATTCAGTAAACTTGATTTAATTAGAGCATATCATTTTATACCGGTTGCCCCGGAGGACGTCGAAAAAACTGCAATCATAACTCCTTTTGGGCTATACGAATTTCCGCGAATGACTTTTGGATTGCGCAACGCAGCGCAATCTTTTCAAAGATTCATGGATTCAGTAGTGCTCCGTGGTTTTAATTTCGTATACAGTTATATTGATGACGTTTGCATTGCAAGCGAGACAGAAGCTCAGCACAAAGAGCATTTGAATGCAGTTTTCCAAAGATTTAATGAATTCGGTATTACAATTAATATATCTAAATGTGTATTCGGAGTATCGAAAATGGAATTTTTAGGTTTTGACGTATCGACGGACGGAGTTCGTCTACTAGATGATAAGGTGCAAGCGATTGTAAATTTCCCGAAACCCGAAACGGTAGAGCAATTGCGTCGTTTTCTCGGTATGGTTAATTTTTACCGCGCACACATCCCTAGGGCAGTCGATTGCCAATCAGAATTGAATAGTTATTTACATAACAGCAAAAAGCGTGAGTGGACTGATAAGGCCAACGAGGCATTTGAGAAATGAAAGTTAAGCTTAAAAAACGCTGCTACATTATCTTATCCTTTGCCCGATGCAAATTTATCACTAATGTGTGATGCTTCAAACGTCAGTCTTGCTGCCGTTTTACAACAGCAAATTAATAACATTTGGCAACCACTGGGATATTTTTCAAAAAAATTAACGCAAGCAGAAGCTAAGTACTCTACTTACGACAGGGAGTTGTTAGCAATATTTATGGCCATTAAACATTTTAGGAGTTTAGTGGAAGGTAGAAAATTAACGATTTTTACGGACCATAAACCACTTATATATGCGTTTACGAAATTAAATAGTGATAACGAAAGTCCCAGGAGAATTCGTCAACTTTCCTTTATTTCTGAATTTACTACCGCTATATCTTATATTAGTGGTAACCAAAACGTGGTAGCAGACACTCTTTCTCGCATAGAAACCATAAGCGGTCCCACGGTGCTAAATTATGCGGAGTTAGCGGAAAAACAAGCAGGTGACGAGTACCTACAGCAAGCCTTGCGAGCATCAGACAGCAACTTGCAGTATAAGCAGTTTTATTTACCGGACTGTGGAAAGCAAATCCATTGCGAAGTGTCACATAATAAAATTAGACCTTATTTAACGGAAGATTTTAGGGTGATAGCTTTCCATTCAGTTCACGATCTTAGTCACCCGGGCATTAAATGTAGTAAACAAATGATTAAACAGAAGTTTTTTTGGCCTAATATGGATAAGGATATTACTAAGTGGGCTAGAGCATGCCCACACTGTCAAAAAGTCAAAATTACAAGGCACACAGTCTCACCAGTAGGAAGTTTTGAACGGGTTGAACGTTTGCAACACCTACACGTCGATATAGTCGGACCTTTATCGACTACAGCTGATGGGTATAGATATTGTGTTACTATGATAGACCGTTCCACAGGATGGCCGGAGGCCGTGCCTGTCCAAAATATCACGGCGGAGACCGTAGCGAGAGTAGTTTTTGAGTGTTGGATATCTCGTTTTGGATGCCCTTCGAAGCTTACAAGCGACCAAGGTAGACAGTTTGAGAGCAATTTATTTATTAATCTCTTGAAGTATTTGGGAATACACAAATTTCGCACGACACCTTACCATCCGCAAAGTAATGGCATCATCGAACGATGGCATAGAGCACTGAAAGTGGCTCTCATGGCACGTTTACATGGCAACACTTCCTGGGTTGAGGAACTTCCAGTCGCGCTGTTAGGTTTGCGTGCAGCTATTAGGAGTGACAGCGGAGTAAGTGCAGCAGAATTAACCTACGGTAAAACGATTCGGTTACCAGGTGATTTTTATGACGAATCAAAAATTGTTACTTCGGACTCGGAATATTTACAGTCGCTTAGGGACACTATTAGTAAATTAAGGCCACGACCACCGAATCATAAGAATTCACGGACATTGTTCGTATCAAACGATCTTAGTACGTGTCAAAGTGTGTTTGTTAGGAACGATTTAATGCGAAAATCACTTCAACCACCTTATGATGGCCCGTATAGTGTCATTAAAAGATTAGAAAAGACTTTTATTCTTAGGATAGGTGACAAAGAAATTACTATTTCTATAGACAGGCTCAAACCTGCCTATTTAATCGAGAATGATAACAGTATTAAATGATAGTTCTAAATTAGATTATTCAGATGGAAATGACTTCAGTTTAAATAAAAACAAGGACACTTCCAGCACAGTTTTAAATTCGAAAACAACGCGAAGCGGCCGAGCAATCAAAACTCCGCTACGTTTCACATGAAACGAAATGTGACGCGTTAGTTATCATATCACCCTTAAATCCATTGCAACTTCATTACGATCACATAATAGACACCTAAATATATATACACCTATATACCCTTACCTATTATACTACTTGTTCATTGCTGTGTAAATAAGATGAATGTAAATAAGATATGCTGTGTAAATAAGATGTATTTTGTACATTGTTAGCAGTAGCGAGTAGAAATTAGAATAAGTATTAGTTTAGTAGTGGGCAAATTTTTTATTAAAGGGGGAATGGTGTAGGGTTATCCTAGTTGTCAGTTTAGGGTTGGTTACTTTTGTTCTATGGATAGAGGCGGCTGCGTCCGTCAGATTCTCTATGTTTTAAATAAATGAACATTTTTCCTTGTCACACATTTTTCCTTTACTTTAATAATATCTTGCCTTCTTAAAATATGGATATCTTGTTTTTGTGAAACCTGGTTAAAACCAGATAGAATGTTGTTTAATGTAAATCATTTTTCAGTTGCCAGTGCGTTCAACCGGTCTTCATTAGGGGTACCTTGATATTGTGTAATAGTTTTCTTAGATATAAGGAAAGGAAGGTTATCACTGCTTGCTCTGTTGATCGCTTATGTGAGGTAGCATGTGCAGAGGTTGAAGGCCATACTTTCTTATATGTTTATAGACCACCAGCCTCAAACTTGTCATCATTTTTAATCATTATGGAAGAAATACTAACTAAGTTTTTTAGAGATAATAAAATAGTTTTTGTTTGCGGTGACCTAAATATTGATCTATTAGTAAATTCACCGGAAAAATGTAAGCTTATCTCATTGTTTAAATCTTTCAATTTAAAATGTATATTTAATGTAGCAACTAGAATAACAGCAACCTCAGCTACATGCATAGACAATGTATTTACTAATTATAAAATAAAAGACTCGTCCCTAATTAGTGGCGTCAGGTCTGATCATACAGGTCAACTTATATCCTTTGAATCAGATAAAAAGTTACGTTTAGATAAAACTATTCAGTTAAGACCTCTTACTAAAAATAAATTGAAAATATTTAATAATAATGTTCTTAGCAATCTTTCAACAGCTAGTTTTGATTGAGAAGACCCCAACTTAAACTATGGTACATTATTTTCTATAGTATGCCAAGAATTCAATAAAGCATGTCCTGTAAAAACAGTAACAATCAATACCAAACCAAAATTTAATGAATGGGCCACTCCTGGCATTAGAAAAAGCAGAGATATTTTATATAATTTATATAACGAAAAATCATTGACTTCTGATCAAGTAATTCATAATTATGTAAGAAAATATTCTAAGATATTTAAAAGAGTCTGCGCCCAAGCTAATCTAAATTAATAAGTAGCAAAATTAATATTTCTAAAAATAAAATAAAAGCTGTGTGGCAGGTAATTAACAAAGAAACTGGAAACACAAAACAGCGAGATCAGAATGAATTGTCTTTAAAAATTGATAATGAAACCATTTCAGATAAGTTAAAAGTTGCTGAGACACTAGAAAATTTCTTTACCAACATCCCAATAAAGGTTACGAAATCTCTCCCCTCATCATCTATACTAGCTGAATCTCTTTTAAAAGAACACTTCAGTAAAAACATTCCAAGTTTTGAATTCAAGCCCATTTCTATTGTCATAATTAAAAAAGCATTTAAAAGTCTTAACATAAAAAACCCTGAAGACTTATGGGGGATTTCCGTTAAGGTTCTTGGAGATATCATTGACACAATTGCCCCTGTCCTAACAGGCATATTTAATCAATGTTTAGATAGCGGTACGTTTCCTGATTAAATGAAACATAGTAAAGTAGTACCAATTTTCAAATCGGGTAGTAAGAGTGATCCCTCTAATTATAGACCAATATCTGTGCTACCAGCATTGAGTAAAATATACGAAAAAATCATGCTAGACCAGATGTTGTCACATTTTAATTCTAATGGGATTTTACATAGTCACCAGTTTGGTTTCACGAAAGGTAGGTCGACGACTGACGCAAGAGTAAAACTCATCAGTCACATCTTGGAATCCTGGGAGAAGTCCCAGGATGCAATTGGCATTTTCTGTGACCTCTCAAAAGCGTTTGACTGCATTGACCACAATACACTGATCTGTAAATTACACCACTACGGAATTCGTGGACAAGCTGCTGATCTTGTTCTTTCCTATCTATCAAACAGGCAGCAAAAAGTAAATGTTAATGGGGCGACGTCTTCGGGGTCTCTAGTTAAAATGGGCGTGCCTCAAGGTTCAATTCTCGGCTCTTTCTTATTTCTAGTTTATATAAATGATCTTCCTTACATGATGGCTAACTTATCGGATATAATTCTATTCGCTGACGACACTTCTCTTATTTTTAAAATAGACAGGAAAGATACAGATGTCTTACATGTCAACGATAGTCTGGCTGTACTTTCAAAATGGTTCGCAGCTAATAATCTTTTAAAAATGCGAACAAAACTAAATGTATTAGGTTCTCATTACCAAATGTACCTCAAGTAGGTCTAAATCTAAAACTTGATGGCAAAAAACTAGATGCAATAACGGAAACTATATTCTTAGGAATTACTTTAGATTCAAAATTACAATGGGGCGCCCACATTAGAACTCTTTCAGTTCAGCTGCATATTGTAGCATAAATATTGGTTTTCTTGCCACGTGTCCAACGACACCCGCGGGAATCGAACCCAGGGCGTTGTAAGGTTAAGAAATGAAAGGTACGATTGCGGTAAAACAACACTGTATAATTGGAATGTATAGAACAATAAAACAAAACAAAAAAAACGCGTTAATAAGGATAAATACAAAATTAAATCAGTAGCCGTCAGCTCGTTTTACCCCTTTTTTTTAAGGAAAATGTTAAGTTTAAGATATGGGAGAAATTTACGATTTTTGACCTAGGCTCATCGATTACTGTAATTCGTGGTGGTCGAGGATACGACGCGGATTTATCGGCCAATAGCTATTGTCGACCCCGAGTATTGGACGCACACATATCACAGGTAGAGGCGATGAACCTAAAAAAAACAACGGATTCCGGATTCCGTTCCCGTCGCGGAGCCCGGCAACGCACGGTCTGTTGCTCTGCCCGGACCTCTGGCAAAATGCGGATGTGGCGGGAACCCGCACCAAATAGGTGGCTGTCTCTGGCCCAAGGGTGGAGCCGTAATCGGCCTTGTCTGACTGGATCCAAGATAAACAGCATATTAGGACCAGATAGCAAGGCAAAATTGTGAAGGTTGATAGTGGGTGATGATGAACCAATTGGAATACTCACAGTTAAAAAATCAAAGGAACAATTTGGGATCGGGGAGAATATCCCCGATTGGTCCCGGAAATGGGCACCAGCTGGCAGCAAAGGCTTTAACTTCCCTGCTGCTTTTCTGCTCACGAATAAACTAGTAATAATTTCTAGGATAAATTCTCCAACGAGTTAAATTTTGGTGTCTACGTGGTCTCTCCTAGCTGACGACTGACTGTTGTCAACCCAGAAAAAAATTCAATATTCTTTCTATTTAAAAAATTTTGAATTTGTGTCAACTTGAAAAAAAGGAAAAAATAAGGCGGCCTATGTACGCGTAAAAAAGTTTGATAATGCAGAGTAATGCTGCAGTACCCCCTTTCTAACAAAAAATATCGATACTATCGGTAAAAAATCCAAACAGTGTAGCATCACTAGAGTCAGACATCTCCGAGGGTATTACGAGAGTGGCTGAACGTTAAGTAACTACAAGATAAATAGAACCTAATCCTAGACTAATAAATAACCAAAGTAACCTAAAGGACGACAATTGGAGTGCAACCGATAAGGAATAACTTTGAACCGGATCGAACCTAAACGTTACCGATGCGAGCTCCAGAAGTGTCTACTAAACCTACAAATTAACTAACTAAGACAAGAATAAGTTACAAGATAAGACAAAGAGACTAATAGCTAAGGTGAAGAGAGGAAACATTAGCATAGAATAAAGAGAAGATAAAAAAGAAGTAACGATAAAAGAAGAAAAAAATACCGATTGAAGTTAGGAAAAAAATACAGACTGAGGTAAAAAGGGGAGAACATTAAAGTCAAAAATTAGACCAAGTCCAAAAAAGAGCATCAGGCTATGGAAATGAGCCTGAGTCCAAAAAAGAGCATCAGGCTATGGAAATGAGCCTGAGTCCAAAAACTACCTCAGTCCAATAAAATAAAGGTCAATTAAGTGACCGTCTGTAGGATTTGCATCCTAATCGACTTTCGGCCTAATTAGTGCCTAGAGTCTGACTAACGGGATGAGTAGTAAAATGAGAGGGATGTTGTGCCTCTGGGACATACCTAGAGGTTAACAACACCCTCTTCGTCGAAGTCGGATAAGATGAGATCAGCGACAAGACGCTAGTACTCTAGCAAAGGAAGAGAAAAAAGCACTGCAGCGTTCCACGCCTAAAATAACGTAAATTGCAAGTTTTTAAACTAATATATTATGAAGGGATCTGCTTACCACTTTTGTCCGTAGCTTTAAGCGTTTTATTTAATATTTAGTTATAAATAATATTATTTCCTGATAGGACAGTGACAATCAGAATGTCAATGTGAAAAGAAGCAAAATGTTAGTCTGAAAAATAAGGCCATATACTAAGACCGTTTGTAAATAGTTTGAAACCATAATTAATTTTATATCGTAAAATTACGTAGTTTGAAAATAATTAGGGGTAAAACTAATATGTACGTTGGATTCATTTGTATTAGTTAACGCAAGTAGGAAATATATACAAAGAAACAACGAATTTAGGGATATGAAAAAACTGAAGTAGGTACAGAATGCCCAGTGTATTTTCAAAATGAGCGTTCTGTGTACTACGATGTTTTTGATGTTCGTAGTTCAAGCGAATTTTATAGGGCAAAATGCAAAAGGGCGTAGAAAAAATTTGGGAGTAAAACATAGACTGCCAAAAACTACGTCTTGCGAAACCATCATTTCAGGATATCCTTAATATGATATGATCCAGAATGAACAGAATCGCAGTCCCGAAGGACATAGGTAGTCCTAGAGATAACCCTAGTCACACGGCATTTAATAAAGCGAGGTGCAAGCTTTCCGGAGAAATAGTCCGTCCCCGAGGACCTGGAGAAATTTCGTCTCCACACAGTGTCACCGACGTTGAGGGTGATAGCCGAACGGTTTGCGTTGTAAGACCGGGAATTGCGGAGGAAGGCTATAGCGAGATTATCGGCAACTTTAGCATAAACCTCGGTGAGGGAGGACAGATTGGACGCATGCCGAGACCGACTTTCAGCCAAATTGGTGCTTCGAGTCTGCCCCTGAGCATGGGTCAAATCCATAAGGACTTCCCTCCCAAACATAAGAAAGTTTGGTGTGAAACCTGTGGCTAAATTGATACATGAATTGAGGTAAAGTTTAACTTTGGGTAGCAATTTCGACCAGTTTCTTTGATTCTCCCCGACTAAAATACTCAAACAGGTAACAACACTTTGATTATAGCGTTCCACTGTGTTAGCTTGTGGAGTATAATAAGGCGTATAAATTAGAGAGTCAATGTGAAAAGACCTAAGAAAGCTTACAAATTGATTGCTGCGGAAGACCGTGGCGTTATCGCAAAGAATAGCCCGTGGAACGCCGAAATTGAAAAATATTTCGGATTCTAGGGCTTTAACTACAGCAGTGGCATTCACTTTTTTTAGGGGAATTAGCCAAACATACTTTGAAAAAACATCAACCATAGATAGGATATATTTATAACCGTAATAAGCGGTAGGTAGGGGACCAATCAAATCAATGGAAATTACTTGTAGGGGCAAAGAAACGTCTTTTGGGTAGCACATCTGGCCACGTGGCTGGGTGTTAGCTATCTTATACGCTTTGCAAACTTCGCATCGCTTGAGGGTTTCAGAAACATCCCGGAACATGTTCGGCCAATAGAAGAGCTCCTTGATTATAAGGTAAGACTTCATAACCCCAGGGTGTATAGACGGGAAATTGTTGTGAACCTTCCAGATGGCAAGGGGAACCTTCTCTGCCGGCAAAACCACACGCCATGGGTCAGGTGACAGGGGGCTAGCGACAGGCATGCGTCTCAAAAGAACGCCATTCTGGATGGCGTATGCGGGAAACATTTGGGGTGAATCGCGAGCACCCAAGTAAACCTTCTTGTACCATCTGTCATTAGTTTGTTCGGGACCCTGGTCGAACGTTACAGGACTTGCGTAGATCCTGGATAGGGCATCTGGAACTACGTGTTGCGATCCCTTGCGATGGACTATATCAAAAGTATACTGGGAGATGATAGTGGCCCATTGGGCTAAACGACCAGAAGGGTTGTTAAGCGTGAGAAGCCATTTCAAAGCCATATGGTCAGTTAAAACTGAAAACTTCATTCCATCCAAATAACAGCGGAAATGCTTAATAGAATCCAACACCGACAAAAGTTCCCGCTCGGTGGTACTGTAGTTGCGTTCTGCTTTGGAAAAAAGGCGGGAATAGTAAGCAATGGGATGCTCCACACCATCAATCTTTTGGAAAAGAACGGAACCGAGACCAACAGCTGATGCATCACATTGTAACAGGAATGGCTTGGAAAAATCTGGGCAAGCCATCACGGGAGTGTTAACTAATGCGCCCTTTAGCTTAACGAATGCTTGTTCGGCGGCATCGTCCCAGCTTATTGGGTCACGACCCTTCTTTCTGCCAATAAGAGCAGTGAGAGGAGCTATTATAGAGGAAAAACCGTTCACAGAACGCTAAGATGACTGAAGAAGACATACTACGCGCAACCAAAAATTCGTGAACAAAAGTAGTATCGTTGAATTGAACTGGAAGATAAACAGTTCTCAAAATATCAATGGGTGAGTTATTGGCTGAAATGGCACGAGGACACGAAATGTTCGATGTCATCGAAATTCCTAGCTCGCGGGCCAAACTATCACTAATAAGAGACATCTGAGCTCCCGAGTCTAGTAATGCTTTAACCAAATGGCCTTTCAACCAAACCTCAATAAACGGTCTATTATCGGAAGAGTCCGTCGCTATCACCGGTGACACTGTACGAGAAAAATAGGCGGCGTGTCGCCGGTGGCTTATGCATTTTTTGGATTACAATTTGGACAATCCCGGGTAATCACGCCAGGAGTCCGGCACTTGAAACAAAGCCTACCAGGAAAATCTGGACAGTCACGATACGAGTGTCCGTTTTTTTTTACACTTGGGACACAATTGAGCTTCGGATGACACGACCGAAACAGCTTTGGTGGATTTGGGTAGGAAACTCTCAAAATGTGAAGCAGTATCGATGAGTGCATCGAAATCAGTAAACTTATGGATAGATAGACATGGGAAATATCTCGGGTGCATGTTATGGGTTACGATTTCCACCAAGTCGGGTTTACTAATCGGACGGCTCAAAGTATCGTTCAAATAGGAAATTTGGATTATAAAATCTCTAACGGGTTGATCTGACTTCTGTTTATAATTTCTGACCTCTTGTTCAGTTTTGTATTCAAAATCGGTGGGGCCGAACGTCCTAATAAACGATTGTTTAAGTTCTGAATAGGATAAGTCGGGTCTGCGAATCGATCTAAAATATTTCAAAGCGGCACCGGACAAAACCTCATGAAACCGTTTAAGCAAATAGCAATCCGGTAAGTCGTCCGCGTCTTTATGTTCGTCGATGTTGGTGAAGAATTCGCGAACACATGTATTCCCCGAATAATCAATCTTCCATTTTGAAAGGGAGATTTGTTTTTTAAAATACTGGGGGCAATCTTCCGACCTCATTGGAGATGGAATAACAGACGACGTTGAAGCTCTGGGTGTTCTGGGTGGAATTGGAGGAGGCCTAGAAATTATGGGGCTGCTTCGGAATGGAGTTGAAACAATAGGGAGATCTTCGCCTTCCATACTGACGCAAATTAACGAAACAAGACAAAATAAAAAACACGATAAGAATGAAGACCCGAAGTACGACAGAGAAACGTTTACAGAACCGAAAGCAATACATGAAAGTGGTCAACGTCCTTTCAAATAGCACTAAAGTGAATGGTCGTTCTCCTTTATCTTTTGAACGATATTTGTAACAAATATTTACGTAACTTGAAAACGTAAATTTTTGTTTACACGAATATTCCGCTAATTCCTATGTCAAGGTATAGAATTATGTGTAAAACTATTATCCTAATCGAATCCCTGTAGACCGGGTAACAGACAGGGGAATATTTTGACCTAAGGTGGGAAGGTATTTGAAAGGAAAGGTTTTGAATAGGAATTCGCTGTGGGTAGCCAAACCCTATGTCTAATAACGTGTAGCCAATGTGTGAAAAAAACGACAGCAACAAAACGGCACTTTCTATTTAAAAAATTTTGAATTTGTGTCAACTTGAAAAAAAGGAAAAAATAAGGCGGCCTATGTACGCGTAAAAAAGTTTGATAATGCAGAGTAATGCTGCACAATATGCAATAAGAAAAAAACTTCGAAAAGTCGGTGGCAAAAAACGAAAACACAAAACCCAAGACACCGACTTCCGAAATTAAAGTTATTTTTCACTTTGTAGTGTTTTTTTTTGGAAGTCGGTTGTTTTTTTTGTAAAAAGTTTTTATTTTTCACTTTTTTTTTGGAAAAAGTTTTTATTTTTCACTTTTTAGTTGTGGTACCTACCCCACACACATTCAAATACCACTACCTGCTACCAGTGACAGGAACTTATCATATCATCTACATACTAAGTGGTGAAAAAAATACGTATTTTGTAGCTAACTCAAAAACTACCCAAGCAAAGTTAATAAAATTGATATGGGACCAATTTGGGAGCATACCCTTTCAAACAAAAAAAGAATTTTCAAAATTGGTCCACAAATGACGGAGAAATAGGTGGACATACATAAAAAAAAAAAAACATATAACCTCCTCCTTTTTGGAAGTCGGTTAAAAATAAAGCAGTTCACTGATATAGCCACAGCTAGGTTAGTATACTTTGCTTATTTCCACAGTATTATGTCTTATGGCGTCCTGCTGTGGGGATCGGCAGCTGACGTAGATTCGATTTTCATTTTACAAAAGAGGGCAATCCGCGCGATCTATAAAATGGGTCCTCGCAAGTCCCTTAGAGATAAATTTAAAGAAATTGATATACTGACTTTGCCTTCTCTTTATATCTTGGAAAGTATTATGTATGTTCGCAAAAACTTAGGACTTTTCAAAATAAGAAGCAATTTCCATAATATAAATACACGTAGTCGACATGAAATTGTGATACCCAAATTTAGATTAAAGCAAGACATTTCTTATAAACAGTGTCCGCTTTTATAACAAGTTGCCAAAATTGGTGATAGAACTTAGCGATGGGAAGTTCAAAACCCACATCAAACGTGTCCTTATCAAGAACGCATATTATAAAATTAAACAGTCTGCACTGCACTCAGCGTTTGGTGTGGTAACACGCCGTGTTCGAGTTCGCAACAAGTCCATCGTCATCCTGAGGATGCCTCGTTGAGAGGTGAAACACGTGTCGATTTCTTTCAGGAGTTTTTTATGGCTCTTTAGAAATAGCTAAGCGGAACAAGTTACTAAATATATCCACGTCTATTGTATTTTTTTAAAGACTACGTTGAAGACAAGGAAGTTTGGCAATAGTTCCTTCTGCACATGTGGCTTCCCTGGTACCTCATTAACGGCATAAATAAGTAAGAGTCTATTAACTGCTCCCAAATTACCATGTTTATTTTATTTTTTACATTCGTCCTTGACATATTTATTTCTATTATTTGACATTATATACCTACGATTTAATTTCAACTCTTTATTAGTGACTTTTGTGGACATGATAATTATTCAGATTGATTACAGTTGTAATAGCAATCATATAATTGCGTTTTATTAAAATAGGTTTTAGTTTTATTAATTTATTTATCTTTTGTATAGATTCTTTTCTATTTTGTGAATGTGAGAACGCTGTAGGATTAGTAGATTGTAGACCTGTAGACCATTTTCTATTTTGTTAAGTACTTAGTACTTATTGAAAGACCTACACTGTCCTCCCATACCTAGTAACACTGTTATTTGAAAGTATTGTAAAAGCCAATTATTTTTAAAAGAGTAACCGTGGAGTTTCTTGCCGGCTCTTCTCCAAAGGAAACGACCAATTGGAACCGTGCACCTAGCTTCTGACGTTTCATAAGTGCCCATGTAGGTTTATGTGAAATAAAATATTTTGAATTTGAATTATGTTTAGATATCGATAGCCATCACGTGTGCGGAGTTTTCGCTAACTAATACACACATCAACACAATCTAGGGATATTTTAGTTATTCATGAATTGAAAAGAAACTGCTTAGAAAATCTCATAACATACTCATATCAAAATGCGCAGTATTTCAAACTCTCAAACCCGATTATCACGATAACCTCATCTGCATCCTCATACGTTATACGAGATCCGTTACAACCCTGCTCAGAATGTCCACAAGGTGGACCGATGACCTTGTGAAAGCCGCAGGAATCCGTTGTATGCGGGAAGCACAGAATCCGTCGAAGTGACGGTGCTTGGGAGGCCTATGTCCAGCAATGGACGTCTTTCGGCTGAAATGATGATGATGATGATGATGTGACTTATAACCTTATGATCATAAAAGCTTATCTACACAATTTTTTGCTTTAAGCTTTCCTATTAATCTGTAAAAACAAAAATAAATATTCTGCATAAAAATATTCAAGTACAAAATACGTTTTTTCATAGTTGATCCGGGGATACCAGACGTATTTTTTTTAATTTGCCGCTCTTTTTCACTCTCGGCTTTCAATAGACAGACTCTAAATGTTACTACTCAATAAAGAACTATTTGGATGACAGTTCTATAATCTCTCCTTCAGATAATATGCATTAAGGCATCATATCAATATTTTTTTTCCATACTTGCATTTAATGGATATTTACCTAATTGACATTACACTAAAGTTTTTACTGTTGTTATTCTGGATATATTTTATTAATTTTGTACTTGCTTATTGATTATTTGACATTATCCAATATTATTATATTTATTTTTATTTTTCTTAGGGTGGGCGCCCACGAGCAACTTAGTTTCCCAGCAACTTGTTTGTCTCTGTCGCTGTCTCCGCGCCGAGATTTGGACGATGCGTACACGGGAGCGACAGCAACGCTACTTTTTCGTAAAATTTTGCCGCATTCATCAACATGGATTTCCAATAGACGGTTGTGATCTGTGCGCTTGTTCTAAGAAACCGAAGACGACAGCGAAAAGGGCAATATTGGGTGCACCCATTATATTATGGAGTGACAGACTAGCATTAGGAAAATTTCATACAATGCTTGAAAATGTTTATTATTTAATATTTTAATATGTATTTACCAGGGATGGGCCGGAATTCGGTTCACATTCGGTTCAACCGAATTTCGGCAGCTTGAACCGAACTTCGGCATTCGGCCGAAATTCGGTTCAGATGCCGAACATTCGGCACAAGAAAAATAATACCTATTTGCATTATTATGACTCAAAATTTAATAGAATTAGAATAGCATTACCTACTGTAAAATAAAATTGTCTTTTACTCACTCATGGTCGTTTATTTTAGTTAGGAACATTGTAAATGTAAACCTTAAATTAAATCAGTTAGTCTTATTAGTCTTAAAAATATTTTCTTCTTATTAGGCCACGCGGTGGAAGCGCGGTTTGCGGGCGGGGTACATCTAGCAATAATTGAAGTAAATGCGTAAACAAGTCACGACGACGTGTCGCTCTCGGGAAAGCGCGCGAAATTGAACCGAAGTTCGGCCGAACTTTTCTATTTAACCGAATGTTCGGCCGAAGTTCGGATTCGGTTCAAACCACATTCGGCCCATCTCTAGTATTTAAATTATTTAAAAACTTAAAATAATAATATGTACAGTATATAAAAAGGCTTAGAATGGCAATACAATGCTTAGAAAATTTAAAGAATTTCCAAAATCGGTCTTTTATAATGAATATCGGAAGTTTTGATGAATTGTGCAGAATTTTCACTTCTTCAATCAGTCTATTATTATCTATATCTTCTTCCGAAATCTTTTTTTTTTTTTCTCTATTTTGTGTAGAATAGCGTAAGCGAATAAATACGTTCGATGAAGAGACGCGCTCTGTCAACGGGGGCGGTTGAGCTGCAACTGACAGGCCGGCAACTTTTTGTCGCCGTGCGCTAGCATTGCAACCAATAGGCGGGGCGACAGTTGCGTCGCCGGCCTGTCTCCAAACCCACGGACAAAAAAGTCTCCTGACTGTCGTGTCGCTACATGTGTGCACTTTCATACTAACCCGTAGATTTGATGTAAGAAACAAATTAGTTGCGGAGGCAAAAGTTGCCCGTGCGCGCTAGCTCTTAGATTTTAGTGTTGGCATTCTAAAAATATTTAATTGATTTACTACTTATTTTGACACTCTTGCATTAATTTGATTAATTGACATTATCCTATTTATAATTTTTTTTGACATTTCTGTTTTATCTTAAATTTTTATTGTTAACATTTTTGAAATATTTTATAATTTGGTAGTTGTTTTGACATTGTAGTTTTTGATTAATTGAATTAAGAGGAGGCTTCCTAAATTGTATGTTAATTTGCATTAATATTCTGAAAAAGTCACGCATACAATCAAAAAGGAACTTTAGTATTATGATTTATTCGATCTTTTTCTTTCTAAATATAAGACAGTAACGTAATTGGAACATTTTCCCTCGATTCATTTTTTATTCGAAAATCGTACCTTTTTTAAAGATTATTTGAAACAAAAACAAGATTACTTCGCTTTTATGTCTAAAATAATTATTGACAGTAAGAAAATGTAGTTTATTTTCCAAATATAAGATATTTTTTCCTTCGATCAATTATTACATACATACATACATAAACTCACGCCTTCTTCCCATGGGGGTAGGCAGAAACTACAGAACCCTGCTACGATCCTTACATCAATTATTACTTTAGTTATAAACGAAATAAGAATTGAGACTTACGATATTTAGTTCCGTGCTTGAACACGACCAAAGAGCGCACGCGATATTCAACTTTATTACTAATGTGTTAGCGTTTAGCGCATAGTGTAGTGGTGGGGTGCATGGGGGCGGAGTTTGCGTAGAAATTGGCTCTGGAGTGCCTGGTTTTAATTGTCAGGGGAATATTATATTGATTTAGCCAACACTCTAGCTCTTTCTATAATTTTTACTTGATATTGTGAAGTGAAAAATTAAATAATTAAAATTGATACTAACATTTGTAAGCCTACTGGCAAAACATAGAGAACTTACAAAAGTATAACATCGCAAATAGATGTCAAATATTTCGCTGTTTTAAAATAAGAAATCCCTAGAATATTAATAATGAATTGCAATTATAACACTGAATTTGATGTTGTAACAATTTTAGGTGTAAAAAAGCATTTGGAAAGATTCCAAAAACTATTTTTACATCTAAAACTAAATATTCGGTATTACGATATTAATTATTGCATTTCATTATTAATATTCTAGGGAAGTAGTTAGCCACATTTCTTATTTCCATACAGTAATATTGCTAAATTAATCAAAACAAGTAAATATTTGACAGCTATTTACGACGTTGCCAACTTCTAGGATAAACTCTCTTAACGAATAAATAAGCTGAATCTATCGCGTGGCACGCACCTGCACGTCGTCAGGATACTCGATGTTGACCGTGACCAGCAGCGGCGACACGGCGCCCGAGTCCAGCGCCTTGCCGACGTGTTGTGCCAGTTGCACGCCGAACGACCACTTCCATGCCTCCTTTAACGGCGTCAGCGACGCTACGCGGAAAAGATATTGCAGTTCGAATGTGAACTAGTACAGCACGCGCCTCGGATCTTTGTGTCAAACTCAAAGTGCCTGTAAATGGTTTAATTAAAACAAAGGTTTCAATTTAACTATTTATAGGCACTTTTGAATTTTCAAAGGAGTCCGTCAGTTGGAAAGATGAAGCTACTTGCCCATTCTAAAGTGTAGTAGGTTCCTATGGAGAAGAACGGGCAAGAAACTCCATGGACACTGTGAAGTTATGTCTGTGAAGATAGCTGAGCAGATTGTATTTTCACATTTAAGGCTCGTGCAGACCAGCGCGACACGCGACGCGACACAAAGGCACCGCTCGTCGCGCGACGAGCGGTGTCTTTGTGTCGCGCGACAAGTCGCGCTGGTCTGCACAAGCCTTTAAAAGGGACTTTAAAAAAGGAGTTCGACACGTTTTTATTATGACACCACGAAGCCATCAGGCGACCCAGACGAGTCAATAGACACTCATGTCATCAATGCATCCAGCCGATTGGATGTTTCGAGGGTATAAAGAATCCCAAATACAAAAATCTTTAAAAAGACTACACTCAGCTAAGTTCCCTGTACCACAGATTACCAGATAAATCACTCCATACAAAATGTTCAATACCTACTGCTATACCTACACCTACACCACCTGTAGCCTACACCTTCGAGTCGCTAGACGCTGCGAACAAAAATGTACCTAACCTTACAAGCGTAAAGTGAGTTTTGCTTTGTGGCTGCGCGCCGCCCGCCGCATGGTTATTGTGAATTGCCAGGAAGGGCTGTAAAGATGTTAGTAGGTATTTGTAGTACACTTTATGAAATAAAATGAAATGCTTTATGTTTAAGCATGTGCACGTCATGCACGCTTTTCTAACACTTGCACGCCTTTAAATAAACAATCATATTAAAATAACAATAACAAGATAATAACGATACTAAATATTATTGAAAATTAGTTTGCACAAAGTAGATTTTTTTGCTAAACGTAATTTTCAAATGACAGTTGACAAATGGAGATACATTGACCATTCTATTCTTATCTCAGACGCATAGTAGAAGCACCACGGAGTATAGAAAAAAGCGGAGATGCCGCAAGCCAAAATCACCTAAGAATGAAGCGTCGCCTGAATGCGGGTGTTCGGGGGACGAGGTACGGCGATGGCCACACCCCACGATGGAAACCCCGCCCATTTTTTGGAAATCCATGTAGCGGTGAAAGGAATTATTACAGTGAAACTGAACTAACAATTTTTCATTTTAGTTCGTCTACTGGCCACTATGGCGTAACAAAGCATGACACTTTGTTCCAGAACATTTTATGTGCGTTAGTATGGTGGGAACACATTATTTATACCCAACTGTGGGCGAAGCCCAAAAGATGGGTAACATGGGTTAACATTTTTTATAGTCATTTAGTATACAGGGTCAGGATGTCCCTGCCGACATCGACGCGAAAATTGTTATCATGGATTCAGTACATGATTCTGAACTCCCCTGCGTAGAAATTTCTCGTCGGTTATTTTTTTAAATATCTGCTGTTCCATACATTTTGACCGCGTAGGTATTACACTTTTAGATGAAACAGTAGATTAAAAAAAAAATTCAACGCAGGGCGTTTTAGAATCATGTACCTACTGAATCCATGGTAACAGTATTCGCGTCGATGTCTCTGCCACCCTGTAGGTAGTAAAATAAAAAAATAAAATCATCAATCTTTATTGCTTCATTGCTTATTACTGGCCACTAAACAACACAGTTTTATTTAAATGTTGCCTTTTAGACAAAACAATGTTTTCGAGCTTACTGTAATAATTAAGTCTCGTATTACAATAGTTGTGGCTTATAGCTTTGGTTAACAACGTGACATGGTTGAAAATTGGATCTTGATCATGTGCATGTGCATTTAATAATATGAAGTTTTTCGATAATTTCGCAAATTCGATAAAATAGGGTCTTGCTAGCATGATGCACACATTTTTATTTAACAGTTAGGACCGGCAACTTACCGACAGATGGCGCATTTTTCTTATTTTAAATTCTTCTTATTTCATGTATCAAAGAACGTATTTATCTATGAATTAACTTATAGCGAGCAAAATAAAACTTAAGCAAGTAATTTGAGTCGCAAAATATGCATTGATAATGATGAAAATACGAAATCGGTAAAAATTGGTTAGAATGCACCTCCTCGACAACAGATGTCTCTAGCTACAATCTGACGATCAAACGAGAAAATGTGTTTTAAAATGAAAATATAAATTTTAGGGACTTACACATGAAATGTTACGCCATCAATATGTTTCAGTTTTGATCCTGAATAATTTTTGCATCCAACAACAGCGCACTTCATTATTAAAACAATTTAACTATTAAAAAACGATTAGAATATAACGCACCCGAACGCGATGAAGATTCACTCGCAACTAAGGTTTGCGGACCCGCCCACTATGACGTCAGGACCTAATTGAAGGCGCAAGGCCTACTTGCCTTGCGGCATCTCCGCTTCTTTCTATACTTCGTGAGAAGCACAGATTACGTGGTAGAAGTAATTACGTACCTACCAATAAAATACACAACACGAAACATGCAAGTTTAAACAATTAAAGGCTTGTGCAGACCAGCGCGACACGCGACGCGACACAAAGGCACCGCTCGTCGCGCGACGAGCGGTGCCTTTGCGTCGCGTGTCGCGCTGGTCTGCACAAGCCTTAACCTATTTAAATAACGATAGTAAAATAAATTAGATGCTTGCATTTCTGTATCAGCAGGTAAACTGAAAAAAGATAAGTTTTATCTCTTCTCTTGCTGGCCCTACATCCATCAACTGCACATAATACACCAGAACCAGCCGTATCAGAAATGGTTCGTCTCCGGCCCGGGCCGGCCGGTAGGTAGTTAGCGCGCTTAAGTACATGGAGTGATTTATCTGGTAATCTGTGCTGTTGCTCACCGTCGTCGTACCCTGCGCAAGCGTCTTTGAGGCGCAGCGACACGAGCCGCTCGCGCAATATGGTAGCGATGGGCGCCGACAGCGCGCCCGCGAACGTGGAGCACTCGTAGCTGGAACACAAAAACATCATTTTGGCCTTTTCAGTGGTGTAATTAAATTTTCATCTAATATATGAAATGGAACATTGTTTTGAGGCAACGCGTTGAATCGGAGTACAGTTAATTGGTGTGTAATAAACACAAAATAACGACTTAGTTTAAAACTTGCTGTTTGTAATTTGATTATTAGGCTCTGTGACATCTCTGTTTCACCACATATGGATACTTCGCCCGCAGCAGCCACCCAAATAGTGTCGTTGCTGGATTCTGGTGTTGGTCAACGTGTTGTGGCTGTAAGACTACATCTAAGCCTCTCGTCCGTTCATAGAGTGAACAAACGCTATCGGATCGAGAGACTAGCTTATTCTCGCACCGTCCAGGATCTGGTAGGAATCGGGCCACTTCTGAGACGACCGATTTATTGCAAGTTTCTTTGCGAAATCGACGCCTTTGAACTGCGGCAACAACTCCGTGTTGTTCGCAGGGTGACTGTGAATGACCCTATAATCAGACGAAGATTAAAGGAACGTGGATTGGTACCACACAAGCCAGCCAATGGGCCGAAATTAACAACAGACCATCGAAGAGCACGCCTTCAGTTTGCAGTGAGCACTTAAATTGGTCATATGCACAATGGAGCAAGGATCTCTTTACTGACGAGAGTAAAATTATGCAGAATGTTAATGATGGAAGGAAGTTTTACAGAGAATGTTAAACGAAGAGACGAGAACGTTATGCACAGTGCTGCATTGAGGAAAAAGTAAGCTATGGTGGCGGTTCATACAGTTTGAAGGAGCATTAATATCAAAGGAAAAACAGAACTTGCTTTCGTATCTAGACCACGCCTACCTGCACCAAACGGTCGCACAGCGATTCGATTAGAACATGCTAGCTAGACAACATTATTTATTGGGGTATTTTGCTTCGTACGGCTTTCTTATGATGTTTTAATGCAGTTTCAGCACAAAACACCCAAATAAAAGACGGCAGGGTCACGCGTACCAAAAAAAAACAACAAATGGCAATCAATATTTCGTATATTGAGACAGGTAAAAAAATAACAATCGTAAAATTATTAACAACAGTCATAAAATACTCAACTACTTATAACCTAGCTACTAATTACACAAAGGCACATAATGGGACATCATTACTACTAATTAACAATTTTTTTTCCTTAAATAACATGCAGATCATAAAACTAACTTAGTATTAAAAAAAACAATATGATTTAACTAATAATAAAGGATACACAGCTTAGAAATTTATTCTACATCACTAAATTCTTCTGAAGAAGAATCTTCTACATTATAATCTGACATACTAATATTTTGACAAAAATAACTTAGACTTACACTAGAACTTATATTTACAGTAGGAGGTATTATTAATTCTAAAACCTCAGAAGGAAGTTTACTTGTCGGTTTTTTGTGAACTTCTCTAAGACCATTTATTACAGGATCAGATGTGATTAGCAACATATTAAGTAAATCCCTATTTGTGCTAATACGTGAATGTTTTTGAGTATTGTGCTCTCAGAATCTTCTACAATCTTTATTGCGCACTTCCTGAGCTTCCTCAGAAAGCTGCCCGATAGGTAGAAGAGCCAATTTCACAATATCGACACTGTGCACAAGAATTTTGTGCACAGTAACAGGCATGTAATACCACGAATAGAGACTAAGGTATAATTTTTTTGTGTCATGTGTGAAAGAATTAAATTTAGCAACATCAATATTGTAACCCGAAGCCAAAGTTCTAAGGATAGTGGCAAACTTCGTTGAACCAGCTTTTTTTTATGAACACCATTCGAAGTCTTTCAAACGATTCTTCTGGTTTTAGTCGACATTTGAAATCGTACAAAATCATCGCGCGAAAATGTTCTCGTTGTAAATCCACTTTTCAGTAAGACAGAGTATTTTGATTTTGCTCGTAAAAAAATATGGAAGGAATTTGGAATGTTATATTTTTTTTTTTGTAATAAATAGTCATACTTTCTGAGTGACCTGGTAAAATAAGCTAACATACACTCGGCGTCACAAAAATCGCACCTCTTTCAGAATTCCCTTTAAAGTCATTTTAACCCTATTAATCAATGGTAGACATATGACTATAAAGTATCATTGGAATAGCAATTTATTTAAATTTCAGAATAAATCAATAGATTTGGTTTTTTGTTTACCAGGGAATAAAAAAAGCAAGCTGATGCAAATGATTAAAAATTTAATTTAATTTTATCAGCAAAAATTGCGACAAAGTCCATAAAAACAACTTAAAACCTAGTGTTAGCCCTGATGACTGCTTCCATGCGTTCTCTCATGGACCTAATTAATGTGACAACAGTCTCTTGAGGAATGTTGTCCCATTCTGCAACGACGGCATCTTGGAGGTCTTCGAGAGTGGTAAGGGCAGGATCACGTGCCCGTACTCGCCGTTTCAGTTCATCCCAAAGGTGCTCAATAGGGTTCAGGTCTGGCCAGCGCATAACAGGGATCCCAACTTCTTGCAGATAGTCACTTATAATTAATGCGGTGTGACAGCGGGCGTTATCGTTAACGTGAACTCATTAACGTGAACCCACTGCCAACAAAACCCGCATAAGGGACAACCTGCTCCTCTAAGATCTCTGTTATGTACCGATGAGCAGTCAGCGACCCTTGCCCGCGAGCACTTCCAGTCCGAGAAACACACACAAGGTTCGTTTTGCCGTCGATTGACATGCCGCCCCAGAACATGCACGAGCCACCCCCGTATTCCACTGTCTCTTGAATACAGGCTTGTGCGAATCGTTCCCCTTTCTTCCTGTACACTCTTCTACGCCTGTCGTTGCAGAAAATAAACACCCTCGTCTCATCCGAGAAGAGCACCGCTCTCCATTGGTCTATTGTCCAATCCACATGGTCCCGGGCAAATTGCAACCGGTCTCTCCTATGCTGTGCAGTCAATTTTGGCCCTGTAGCAGCCTTGTGAGCTGCAATTTTCTTCTCCCGCATTCTTTTTCTAAGCGTGGAGACGCTTAAAGAAGTTCTGCGAGCTGATCGCAGTTGTTGTTGCAGCTCAACAGCATTGGAGAAGTTGCAGCTCAACAGCATTGGAGAACCGATTACGTAAATCGTCTTTTTCGGATGTGCACCGTTGTCTTCCAGATCCACGTCTTTAGTAAGCGTTGGAACACTCGTCGAACGGAAAAACGACTTAAGTTCAGTTGCCGAGCAACATCACATTGACGCATCCCTAATTGCAGTAGTGCAATGACTTGAGCGGCTTTATCTGCAGTGGTATCCATTTTCTGGGGTATTTTCTTACTGTAGCTGTTCACGTGTGTTCACTTCAAAGGTTGGATAGCGAATGACCCACATTTAACCCGGGTCGCCCTGTTTATACCCTTGTAGGGAGGTGCAATTAGTGGCCGTTATAATGCGTATTTTGACAACATTTTTTTTAACGTTACGTCCTATTGAGATGCCTCGTTGGTCTAGTGGTCGCAAGCGCTACTGCTGAGCATGAGGTCCTGGGTTCGATTCCCGGGTCGGGCAAAGTGTTATTGGGTTTTTCTATCTGAAATTTCTCAGTAGCAGCTCGGAGTCTGGATTTGTGCCCGGTTGATGGCAATAGGCTCGCCCCCTATTACATGGGACTTAAACATAACTGGCGAAATGTGGGTGTACCTGCTACAGAGACACCTCTGCCCAACCCTTCGGGGAAACAAGGCGTGATGTTATGTTATGTCCTATTGAGATCTGCTGTGTTTAAGAATTCTAACTAATGTTAATTTAAAGGACGTTAAACATACTTTCAATTGATACTTATATTAATTAGGTTTAATGTATTCGTTGATGGCGGGACATGCTTGAAACTTATTTTCGGAGAGGTGCGATTTTTGTGACGCCGAGTGTAGTTCATAAGTTTGTAGCGATTACACCGCCACATACAAACTACACATCATAGACATGACGTCACACAAATCCTGCATCGCTCAGTTAGAGTTTACCGAGCGATCGACATACATACAAGATTTCAACTTCAAACCAATGAGCAGTTGCCCGCCAGACACAACACCCGTCTGGTCGGAGGATCCTCCCTTTTCTATGGTGGATGAGTAAACTTTACACCTTGTTCCTCATACCACTAAATTGGTGACCCCGACGTGATGAACGTCAACGCAGCCTTCGTGCAAATACTTCGGCGTGACGTCATCATTACTCCCGCAAGCTTTCATGAGGCGAGTCACACAGCCAGCCAGTACCCACGGCTTCAACGGGTATCCTGACCACCAACATGCAGCGAACGCGCATTCCTAGTCATCACCCTCAGCCTTATCACCCCGACTTACTGCGGAATCAACGCAATCAGCCTTATCACCCCGACTCACTGGGAATCAACGCAATCACCTCAATCACCCCGACTCACTGGGAAATCACCACAATCATTACAATCGCCGCAATCACCACAAGAAGTACCGACCCACCGTGAACTATGCGGCACCCGGTTCAGACTCACTGGAACCACAGCTGGCACTGTGTGAAGCATCGCAAGATTCAGCCCACTATCGACCTCCGGTCTCCGGAGGGGAGTGATGTAGCGATTACACCGCCACATACAAACTACACATCATAGACATGACTTCACACAAATCCTGCATCGCGCAGTTGGAGTTTACCGAGCGATCGACATACATACAAGATTTCAACTTCAAACCAATGGGCAGCTGCCCGCCAGACACAACACCCGTCTGGTCGGAAGATCCTCCCTTTTCTATGGTGGATGAGTAAACTTTACACCCTGTTTCTCATACCACTAACCTTGTTAATTGAATAAAGAAAAATATCTGGTTGACCTTTTGTTTTATCTACGTTTTCTAAAAATGAAACCTAGCTAGATCGATCTATCGCTCCCGAAACCCCCTACATACTAAATTTCATAAAAATTCTTGGAGCCGTTTCCGAGATTCAGATTTTATATACATATACCTATACATAAATGTTGAATAATAGTGGCAACATAAAACATTTATTAGTTATCCTGTGTGGATTTATTAGTTATACTGTACGGTGGCAACCCTGTATTTATGTCTAAGTTAGTGTGTCTATGGCAATACTCTCTCTCTATAATAAAGTTAAAGTTAAAGTTAAGTTAAAGTTTATTTGACATAAAAAAGTACACAGATACAGGTTGACACTTAATTACACGTGGAAATAGCTTGATACAAAATATTGAACGATGACCCCTATGCTAGGAAAAACCTGTGTTACAGGGGTCATCCATTCGTCCATTATGGATGTTATAAAAGTTACATACAATTTAGTAATGTGCACTTATGTAAAAAATAAATAAAAATAAACTAGACTGATTTTGGAGATAATAAAAGAAAAGGGGGGAAGAAAGTAAAGGGGTTTTAAATTCATTATTGACAAGGAAAAGGAAGTATCTAATTATGTGCCGGGTGTGTAATGTGTGGTCGGTTGGTTAAAATAAAACGGCAATTATTCTAAATACAGTTTCTTTATTTAATAACTACAAGTTATGAGCCCAGATATGCCTACCTGTTAACAAAAGTGAAATTAGATTTTGGAGTGTGAAGATAACACATACATCAAGCGGATTGACTATCGGCGAAAAGTGAAAAGTCTAGCCGGCGTGTCGCTAGTAAAATTTTCGTTGAGAAGGATATACTTGTTTGTGTCACTATAAAACAAGGCAGGGTGGCAAGATGGACGTAAATAACACTCACAATGTGATGAAACTGGAAGGTGCACGAAACTGGAATGTTTGGAAGTTTCAAACTACAGTACTATTGAGGGGTCAGGGATGGCTGGATATCGTGGAAGGACGAAATGTAAAACCCGAAGACGCAACTGCACGAATCACCTGGGAGTCTAAAGATGCTAAGGCTCAGACATTACTGGTCACATGAATGACTGACAATGTTGTGTTACATCTCATATCATGTAAAACGTCTGCTGAAATGTGGAGAAAACTTTTAAGTGTTTACGAACAAAAGTCAGAAACCAGTATCCATATCCTACAACAGCGCTTTTTCCAGTATAAATATGAGAGTGGAATCGAGATGTCGGTGTTCTTGTCGAAAATTCAGGAAATGCAGAACTAGTTAAAGCAAATGGGCGAGGAAATTTCAGAAAAGTTCACGATAGCTAAAGTATTGATGTGTTTGCCGGATGAGTACAAACATTTTGTGTCAGCGTGGGAGTCTGCACCTAATGACAAACAAACATTCGACAATCTGGTGTCCAGATTGTTAATCGAAGAAGAGTGAGTGAAGGAAAAGACAAAGGAAGTCCAGGAAATTTCATCCTCATCGGCGTTTGTAGCTAAGAGAAACGTAAAGTGTTTTAAGTGTGGTAAACCTGGACATTTTCAAACAGAGTGTAGAAGCAATAGGGACAGTGAGAAAAAGATGAACGATAATAAGTGCTATTACTGTGGTAAAACAGGACATTTTATAGCGCTTTTAAAAAAAACAAAGGACAATAAGAAGATAAGTAATGCGTTTGAAGTTTCGAACTCGGTTTATGAACAATACTAGCTGACCCGTGCCCACTTCGTTGGGCGGTAAACATTTTAACTTGTGATGAAATTATGAGTGTGGTTCGGTTAGTACTGAGTGCTATGATTTATTTCCTGACTGCCAAAAGGGCGCTGCGCACGTTTAGCGTTAGATTCCCGAGCACGGGCCTGCGATGTTCTCGCGCTTTGGCTAGCGAGCCTCTGCGATCGCTCAGCGATAGACTCCCTATCCCTTGTTGCAGAGACATGCTGCCTTAAATCACTGAGACGCTGCGCACGTTCAGCGCTAGATTCCCGAGCACGAGCCAGCGATGTTCTCACAGTTTGGCTAGCGAGCCGCTGCGAGCGCTCAGCGCTACTCTCTATCCCTTGTTGCAGAGACATGCTGCCTTAAATCACTGAGACGCTGCGCACGTTCTGCGCTAGATTCTCGAGCACGGGCCTGCGATGTTCTCACAGTTTGGCTAGCGAGCCGCTGCGAGCGCTCAGCGCTAGACTCCCTAACCCTTGTTGCAGAGACATGCTGCCTTAAATCACTGAGACGCTGCGCACGTTCAGCGCTAGATTCCCGAGCACGGACCTGCGATGTTCTCCAGCTTTGGTTAGCAAGCCGCTGTGAACACTCGGAGCTAGATTCCCCAGCGCGTGCTTGCGAAATATTTTCTCTATTCCTCGATAGTATTTGTGTTTTAAGAAACCGAGCAACCAAAACAATTTTAAAGATCAACAACATCCAACCAACTGCGTACAACTCACTTACCTAACGACGAAAGTTTTAAATAATAACTGGAGAGGGTCATTAATCCGCGGAAAATCTTAACACCGCGATTCAGAAAAATGACGTAATTGCACAACGCCATCTATGGGTAAATGGATAAAACGTCCGTACAAAGCATGTTCTAATACGGTTTGTGGATAGACAGCCGAATATTCCCGATGAGTAACACCTTGTCGTCAACACTGTTGACGATCGGGAAAAAAAAGTTCCGTTCGTTCACAGTGTTGACGAACGGGAATAGTTTTTGATTATTCCCGATCAGTAACACCCCTGTCGTCAACACTGTTGACGATCGGGAAAAAAAAGTTCCGTTCGTTCACAGTGTTGACGCTGGCAAAAAAGTCAAGATTTAGAAAAGTGGAGTTCAATTATTACAGATGACACTTTAGGGGTATGAGGAACAGGGTGTAAAGTTCACTCATCCACCATAGAAAAGGGAGGATCCTCCGACCAGACGGGTGTTGTGTCTGGCGGGCAACTGCCCATCGGTTGGAAGTTGAAATCTTGTATGTATGTCGATCGCTCGGTAAACTCTAACTGCGCGATGCAGGATTTGTGTGACGTCATGTCTTTGATGCGTAGTTTGTATGTGGCGGTGTAACCGCTACATCACTCCCCTCCGGAGACCGGAGGTCGATAGTGGGCTGAATCTTGCGATGCTTCACACAGTGCCAGCTGTGGTTCCAGTGAGTCGGAACCGGGTGCCGCATAGTTCGCGGTGAGTCGGAACTTTCTGTGGTGATTGCGGCGATTGTGGTGATTGTAGTGATTCCCCAGTGAGTCGGGGTGATTGAGGTAATTGCTGTGATTCCCCAGTGAGTCGGGGTGATTGAGGTGATTGCGTTGATTGCGTTAATTCCCCAGTGAGTCGGGGTGATGAGGCTGCTTGCGTTGATTCCCCAGTGAGTCGGGGTGATGAGGCTGAGGGTGATGACCAGGAATGCGCGTTCGCTGCATGCTGGTGGTCAGGATACCCGTTGAAGCCGTGGGTGCTGGCTGGCTGTGTGACTCGCCTCACGAAAGCTTGCGGGAGTGATGATGATGATGATGACGTCACGCCGAAGTAATTGCACGAAGGCTGGGTTGACGTTCATACTCGGGGTCACCAATTTAGGGGTATGAGGAACAGGGTGTAAAGTTCACTCATCCACCATAGAAAAGGGAGGATCCTCCGACCAGACGGTTGTTGTGTCTGGTGGGCAACTGCACATCGGTTGGAAGTTGAAATCTTGTATGTATGTCGATCGCTCGGTAAACTCTAACTGCGCGATGCAGGATTTGTGTGACGTCATGTCTTTGATGCGTAGTTTGTATGTGGCGGTGTAACCGCTACAACACGGTTCAAAATGCTTAATTACAATGCAAGATGGCGGATGGTGGGTTAAGTGAAAATCCAATATGGTGGCTGCGATTTGTTTTTATTTTACGTCATGGGTGTCATTTTTATAGTTTTCGAGGGTGGGAAACCTGATAGTGAGGTCAAAATGTAAATCCAAGATGGCGACTGTGATTTTTTTTTTTCAATTTGCTTCATGGGTGTCTTGTTCATAGTTTTCGAGGGTGGTAAAGGCGATAGTGAGGTCAAAATGTAAATCCAAGATGGTGGCTTTGATTTATTTTTCATTTTGCGTCATGGGTGTCGTTTTCATAGTTTTCGAGGGTGGTAAAGCTGATAGTGAAGTCAAAATGTAAATCCAAGATGGCGGCTTTGATTTTTTTTTCATTTTGCGTCATGGCCATGGGTGTCGTTTTCGTAGTATTCGAGGGTGGTAAAGCCGATAGTGAGGTCAAAATGTAAATCCAAGATGGTGGCTTTGTTTTTTTTTTTTTCATTTTGCGTCATCGGTGTCGTTTTCGTAGTTTTCGAGGGTGGTAAAGCCGATAGTCAGTTTAAAATGTAAATCAAAGATGGCGGCTTTGATTTATTTTTCATTTTGCGTCATGGGTGTCGTTATCATAGTTTTCGAGGGTGGTAAAGCCGATAGTGTGGTTAAAATGTAAATCCAAGATGGCGGCTTTGATTTATTTTTCATTTTGCGTCATGGGTGTCGTTGTCATAGTTTTCGAGGGTGGTAAAGCCGATAATGAGGTCAAAATGTAAATCCGAGATGGCGGCTTTGATTTATTTTTCATTTTGCGTCATGGGTGTCGTGTTCATAGTTTTCGAGGGTGGTAAAGCCGATAGTGAGGTCAAAATGTAAATCCAAGATGGCTGCTTTGATTTATTTTTCATTTTGCGTCATGGGTGTCGTTTTCATAGTTTTTGAGGGTGGTAAAGCTGATAGTGAAGTCAAAATGTAAATCTAAGATGGCGGCTTTAATTTTTTTATTCATTTTGCGTCATGGGTGTCGTTTTCGTAGTTTTCGAGGGTGGTAAAGCCGATAGTAATGTCTAAATGTAAATCCAAGATGGCGGCTTTGATTTTTTTTATTCATTTTGCGTCATGGGTGTCGTTTTCGTAGTTTTCGAGGGTGGTAAAGCCGATAGTGAGGTTAAAATGTAAATCAAAGATGGCGGCTTTGATTTATTTTTCATTGAGCGTCATGGGTGTCGTTATCTAGTTTTCGAGGGTGGTAAAGCCGATAGTGAGGTCAAAATGTAAATCCAAGATGGCTGCTTTGATTTTTATTCATTTTGCGTCATGGGTGTCGTTTTCATAGTTTTTGAGGGTGGTAAAGCTGATAGTGAAGTCAAAATGTAAATCCAAGATGGCGGCTTTGATTTTTTATTCATTTTGCGTCTTGAGTGTTGTTTTCATAGTTTTCGAGGGTGGTAAAGCCGATAGCGAGGTCAAAATGTAAATCCAAGATGGCGGCTTTGATTTTTTATTCATTTTGCGTCATGGGTGTCGTTATCATAGTTTTCGAGGGTGGTAAAGTGAGGTCAAAATGTAAATCCAAGATGGCTGCTTTGATTTATTTTTCATTCTGCGTCATGGGTGTCGTTTTCATAGTTTTTGAGGGTGGTAAAGCTGATAGTGAAGTCAAAATGTAAATCCAAGATGGCGGCTTTAATTTTTTTATTCATTTTGCGTCATGGGTGTCGTTTTCGTAGTTTTTGAGGGTGGTAAAGCCGATAGTGAGGTCAAAATGTAAATCCAAGATGGCTGCTTTGATTTTTTTTCATTTTGCGTCATGGGTGTCGTTTTCATAGTTTTTGAGGGTGGTACAGCTGATAGTGAAGTCAACATGTAAATCCAAGATGGCGGCTTTGATTTTTTTATTCATTTTGCGTCTTGGGTGTCGTTTTCGTAGTTTTCGAGGGTGGTAAAGCCGATAGTGAGGTCAAAATGTAAATCTAATACGGTGGCTGCTAAAATTTTCAGCGTATCAGGAATTTTGCAACACAGAAATCAAGCAATCACCTATGTGTATGTTTTATAGTAGGTAATTAAAATACTGTGTAAACTCCATTTAGTGCCACTCGTTTTAAGATGGTCTAAGACTTTGGTTGGTTTACCTTGTTATCCATACAATTATACACTACTATGTAGTATCAGGTCCAGTCTAAATAACGACAACAATACGTCATTAATAAACAGTACTAGTACTTTCTAAGTTGCCGAAATGAAATTAATAAGAACTGCAGCTGGGTCCGTTCTTTTGTTACTTTATTGTCTAGCACGTATATTTACCTCTACTTTACCGAAGATTCTAAGAAATTCGTTCTTTTGTTTGTTGTGATTACCTTGCACGTATTTTTCATGATAAAAAATACAATTAAAATACTGGAACAGCAAAAAAAACGTCAAACGAAGATAACAGATTTTAAGCAAGCTTGTTATTTACATAATTATCAATGTTTCTTGTTTGTAAATTTTATACTTACTTTATCAGTATTTACACAAAAATTAAACTTTTTTTTTTTAACTTCCATTTTGACCTCACTGTCGGCTTTAGCAGCCCCGAAAACTACGAAAACGACACGCATAGGGTTGCCAACCATACTTTTTTCACTCTTTTTTTGGTAGGGCATCTCGTAATTGACCTCTGAGATCATGACTACTTAACCGGGCTTTCCTGTGGGTGCCTTAAGCTACTACACTTAAAACCTCCAGCCAGGGCTAATTCAACTATGCTAATTAAAACTAGGTGAACGCTCGCTAAGGGCACCCCCTGTGGGGTACGAACCTCGGCTTAGGGCGTCAACCGGAGGGTCTTTCACTCTAAAATACTGTTTACTGTTCAACAAAAATAAAGATTAATATACTGTTTCCACTGATATCCAAAGAAAAAAAGGAAGCCGGTGGTAAAAAACAAAAATACAAACCAAAGACACCGACTTCCGAAATGAGAGTTACCTATTCTTCAATTTGTAGTGTTTTTTTTTTGGAAATCAGTTGTTTTGTTTATTTATTTATTTAACCATTTATGTATAGGTACACATAATTATAAACACAGACAAGACAAAAGGAACAGAAAAATACGTACAAAGGTGATGCTTATTTCTAAGGAAATCTCTTCATAAAATATTAAAAGAGATGTAGACACCGTGTGTAAGAGAAGAGAGAAAGTAAAATACATAAAATCAAAACAATACACTTAATAAAATAAAACAAATAGCAGGTATACCCACTTACTTACATACAAACATACATATTTATAAAATAAATAACACTAAGATATTATTAATAATAATGTAACAAAAAAAAAAATATAATGTTTTTTTTTAAAGATTTTTGCCATGATACTGTTTATTTTTCCGAAATACTGTTTATTTTCCCACTTTGACCATAATAATACTTTATTTGTTGTACAGTACCGACCAAAAGTCCATAAGCAATCTCACAAAGCAATAGATTGACGCTTCGGTTTGACTTACGACCTTCTTCTATAAGTTGTTACAATACTATAGACACGCACAGTACACACATATACACTCACTTTGTCTGCAACCAATGACTAGTTCGATAATCATTAGTTTTTTGTTTCATTCGTCTTGTTCACATAAATATTAAAGTTTAGCAGGTAGACCACAGAAAACTAAGTAAATTATTTCGATTTCTGTGGGGTAGACAGCGAGTATTCACTTAATAGAACTTTGTTGGTTCGTAGATAATGTTGGTGACGAGTATTTAGCTATTAGCGGTGTTGTGGTTATTATTTTCAAAATGCAGTCAAAAAATATTGAAGGGAGATAAATGTTACTGCGCTGCGTAAAAGTGAATTTTATTTACACAAGATATGAAACCGGACTAAGTGTGAGTGTTATCATTTAAATATTTCATATTTTACTAAACATAAATCTTAATCAAAGGTATTGTTGATAGAACAGAGGTATTGTTGAGACAGAAGATGCCTTTAAAGTTTTAAATTCATTATGAGGTTTAATTCGATTAGTGAATGATAAATAATTAGGTATTATGTGTAATAAATACAATGTTATTCTTTGTTCTAGAGAAATACTGTGAGGGTTAAGAGATATGAGGAAGAAGCTTATTATCGAGGTGCAGCGACGTCAAATGGTGAATGAATATGAAACAAATGGTTTCATACCAACGAGATATTTTGCTGAATTATTAAACAAGTCATTATGAACCGTTCGCCGTGCACTCTGAAGGCTTGCATCACTGAAGACCAGCTAGAAAACCGTTTTTGACTTTAAAATATTGATCATACCAACTTAATAAACAACAGATTCGTTATTGCATGAATTTATGGTAACGATTTTTTTAAGCACGTTTCATAATCATAATAACCATAATCATTTATTCGCTTTGAGAGTAGGTACATAAATGAAGGTGCAAATGGTGTTTGTCGTATTTCTTGCAGATAGACCGAAAATGTTTAATATTAATTTAGTAATATTATTATTTTAGGATTGAAATTTGAGGTTTAGTTTCAATCTTCTTTTCGTAAAGAAAATGAATACTTAAGCTATAACCTCAATACCAACCAATACTTACTGAAGCCAAATAAAATTTAAAATAATTAATGCAAAAACAGCGTTGTGATTTACGAAATTAGAACCTTAGCTATCTTGAATCTAAGACCAACGCTTAACGCCTTCTGCTATCTGCACATATAATATACGTTCGAATTTTAGCAATGCCATACACTGGTCAAGGTCACGCGAATAATGCGTGTCTAACAAATAATTTTGTTTAAAAACTGCGGAGCTCGCGAACCGTGACGATACGACAGTGTGTAGTGCAAAACTGCGTTTTCTGTGGTGTGTGTACGGCACACACACCACAGACGTCTGACTGTTCAGACACACAAATGTACGGACTACACCGCGTGTTCACAGCAATACGACTCTTAGCGTGCTTATGCACTTTTGAACGCTTACTGTACAAAGGTTGGCAACCCTAGACACGCTAGACGCAAAATAAAAAATAAAATCAATGCCGCAATCTTGGATTTACATTTTAACCACACTATCGGCTTTACCACCCTCGAAAACTATGAAAACGAAACCCATGAGGCAAAATAAAAAATAATACAAAGCCACCATCTTGGATTTACATTACGACCTCACTATCGGCTTTACCACCCTCGAAAACTACGCAAACGACACCCATGACGCAAAATGAATAAAAAAATCAAAGCCGCCATCTTGGATTTACATTTTGACCTCACTATCGGCTTTACCACCCTCTAAAACTATGAACACGACACCCATGACGCAAAATGAAAAATAAATCAAAGCCGCCATCTCGGATTTACATTTTGACCTCATTATCGGCTTTACCACCCTCGAAAACTATGACAACGACACCCATGACGCAAAATGAAAAATAAATCAAAGCCGCCATCTTGGATTTACATTTTAACCACACTATCGGCTTTACCACCCTCGAAAACTATGAAAACGACACATATGAGGCAAAATGTTAAAAAAAAGCCGCCATCTTGGATTTACATTTTGACCTCGCTATCGGCTTTACCACCCTCGAAAACTATGATAACGACACCCATGACGCAAAATGAAAAATAAATCACAGCCGCCATCTTTGATTTACATTTTAAACTGACTATCGGCTTTACCACCCTCGAAAACTACGAAAACGACACCGATGACGCAAAATGAAAAAAAAAAACAAAGCCACCATCTTGGATTTACATTTTGACCTCACTATCGGCTTTACCACCCTCGAAAACTACGAAAACGACACCCATGGCCATGACGCAAAATGAAAAAAAAAATCAAAGCCGCCATCTTGGATTTACATTTTGACTTCACTATCAGCTTTACCACCCTCGAAAACTATGAAAACGACACCCATGACGCAAAATGAAAAATAAATCAAAGCCGCCATCTTGGATTTACATTTTAACCTCATTATCGGATTTACCACCCTCGAAAACTACGAAAACGACACCCATGACGCAAAATGAAAAAAAAAACAAAGCCACCATCTTGGATTTACATTTTGACCTCACTATCAGCTTTCCCACCCTCGAAAACTATAAAAATGACACCCATGACGTAAAATAAAAACAAATCGCAGCCACCATATTGGATTTTCACTTAACCCACCATCCGCCATCTTGCATTGTAATTAAGCATTTTGAACCGTGTCATCTATAATAATTGAACTCCACTTTTCTAAATCTTGACTTTTTTGCCAGCGTCAACACTGTGAACGAACGGAACTTTTTTTTCCCGATCGTCAACAGTGTTAACGACAGGGGTGTTACTGATCGGGAATAATCAAAAACTATTCCCGTTCGTCAACACTGTGAACGAACGGAACTTTTTTTTCCCGATCGTCAACAGTGTTGACGACAAGGTGTTACTCATCGGGAATATTCGAACTGTATAGTATAATTATGCAAAACCACAAAAAAAAATACATTTATTCCAATGGATAAATACCCATCAAGTTCCTCATATACTGGTATAAAACTGTACTAGTATATGCAATTACACAAAAATTACATTGATTGCAATGGGTAAACAAATACCCATCAAGTTTCACATTTACTGGTATAAAACTGTACTAGTATATGCAATTACACAAAAATTACATTTATTCCAATGGGTGAATACCCATCAAGTTCCACATATACTGGTATAAAACTGTAGGTACTAGTATATGCAATTCCACGAAATGAAACGATTCATATTCCAATCCAATAGCCAAAAAAAAAAAGAAAAAAGTGATTTTGTTGCGAGAAAACGATCAGCTGGTATTTGCATAAAAGATTACAATTATAAGCAAAACAATGGTGGTGTTTTGATTTTAAGTGTTTTACTTTCTCTTTACTCTTACACACGGTGTCTACATCTCTTTTTATCCTCTGTCCTATCGCAGTATGCTGGAAGAGATTTCATTAGAAATAAGCATCACCTTTGTACGTATTTTTCTGTTCCTTTTGTCTTGTCTGTGTATTATTTGTGTGTACATAAATGGTTAAATAAATAAATAATTTCAAAGATTATTAGGTAATGAACCAAAATTTGCTTTTGAACAGTTAATTGAAGCTTAGCTTATAAAACCAATAATAACTGGGTATGTTGTTACTATATTAGTAATTCTAGTTCTCGCAAAGATGAGACTGAGAATAGGATACAAGTGTTCACATAGATGAAACTTGGCGTCAAAAATTTAAGATTGTAGCTCTCACAAAAATGAGGCTGACAATATTATGCAAGTGTTCACATAGGATGGAGCTTGGCATTATAAAGAGATTCTGGTGCTCACAAAGATGAGGCTGAGAATATAATGCAAGTATTCACATAGCATGGAGCTTGGCATTACAAAAAGATTCTAGTGCTCACTAGATGAGGCTGAGAATAAAATGCAAGTGTTCACATAGGATGGAGCAATGGCATTATAAAGAGATTCTAGTGCTCACAAAGATGAGGCTGAGAATATAATGCAAGTATTCACATAGGATGGAGCTTGGCATTACAAAAAGATTCTAGTGCTCACTAGATGAGGCTAAGAATAAAATGCAAGTGTTCACATAAATGATGGAGCTTGGCATAACAAAGATGCTAGTTAAAAAAAAAAAAAAATATGTCTTGAGAATCAGTTAAGTTTTTAGAAATTAAACTGTGTTACTGAAATTCTGATGTTAGATTCTGGTGTTCATAAATATTTTTATTTACAAGACACATTTTGTGGAAAATTGGAAAACTGATTAACATGACTGATAAAAATATTTTATAAGTAATGTACTTTACTTAGTAGCAAAACCAAAATTTTAAGTTGGTACTATGTCATAGAGAGGATCTCGTGGCTAAGTAATAACAGCCGCATGAGTCGATCCACCAGGTTAAGCTATGCTTGCCGGGGTTGGTCCGTGGATAGGTGACCATCATTACATACCGAGACTCCTCCGTGCTTCGGAAAGCACGTTAAGCTGTTGGTCCCAGCTGTCATGATCTTTGACAGTCGTTACGGGTAGTCAAAAGCCCGAAAGTCTGACAACCAGTCTTACCAAGGGGTATCGTATGGCCCAGTTACTGGATTGAGGAGGTGAGATGGGCGGTCACTCCATGTAACATACTGGTATTCAGCTGCATCCAGTTAAACTGGAAGCCGACGCCAACATTGTTGGGAAAAGGCTAGGCAGATGGACTATATCATAGAGCAAATGAAATATTGTATTTCTCTTTGATCTTACATACTAATATGTAAGAAATATCATTTAAATTGTTAATACACAAATATGACAAGGTCAAATGATATTAGTAATTCTGGTAGTACTTTCAAAATAAACTTATAATTTTGTCTGAACTTTTGTTGTGGATATTGAAAATTTTGTTTTGGCTTATAGCCTTTCACTTTCAAAGTAAATTAGATGCCAACAGAGTGACCATGTTAAAATTCGATATTATTTAACAGAAAACGTAATATGGATGGCCACTACAATTTGCAATAATCATGTCAGTTTGGCCGAGTGGTGTATTGAATAGTAGGTGTTGCCCTGAAAAGTAATATTGTGTGGTAAAAGTTACACCTTTAGTTGACTATTTAATTGATACTATTCTTTGTAACTAGCAGCAACAGAACAGGTGCCTAAATAAAGTAATAATAAAATTGTTATTGACTTTGTGTAATCTGATCACTTAAACTATTATGTACTTATAAACATACTTCAAGAACGAGGTAATAATGGTCAATAAGACCGTGTGAGATTATTCATATTTATAGGAGACTGATCACTTAAGCTGTACGTACTTCGAGTACGAAGTAATGGTCAGTACTTATGGCCGTGTGAGTTTACTCATTATGCATAGGAGATTTTAGGAGAATATCTAATTGTATTGATCACATTAATGATTTGTTTACAATAATAACACACAGTATGAATGTCAGCTGTCAGAATGATAGATGACATTGACGTATGGAAACGTTCCATTTCAACCGTAGACAGAGAATGCTATAGACACCTGCAAAACGTGTCGCAGATAGAGACAGAAAAAAATACGTCACATAATTTAGGGTTACCGTGCGAGGAAAAATTTACCCCACAATTTGTGAAAGTGGAAAACAAGAGAAACCCTGAAATTGACACTGATAAATCGATTATCATCAGTATAAGCATGTGATGTATGGAAGAAGACATGCTCCTGAACTCAAATAAATTGCATTGCGGGCAGCACGCGTAGCATGACACCACCGTAGAAACGGGTTTTGTTGACGGAAGAATAGACAAAATGACAGATTGTGATTGTTTATCTGTCATTTTGTCTATTCTTCCGTCGACAAAACCCGTTTCTACGGTGGTCATGCTACGTGTGCTGGAGAGGGTGACGATGGATGATGATGATGTGATTCTAAATACCTATCATTTCTTATGTGATAGTAGTTTCTGGCTTTGTGAGTAAATAATACAACATGTTTATTTTAAAAAGATTTTATTGATTTCACACTTAATTGTCCTTGAAATAAAACAAGCTTCGTATGAACGTTTCTAATTTTTTGCTTGGGTTCAAAACATTTTATAGCGTGATGTATACGCAGTTCAAAATAGTGCATGGAGATTGCCTTAATAACTAAAACTTTGTGGTTTCCAATAAAATGTTGACTTTCAAAATAATTGGTCGTAAATACATGCTAGCAACGTTTGAAAGTCGTTAAAATAACTTTGGACAAAAGATTTTTTTTTTGCAAAGAATGATATTCCTTCATGTGAATGAATCCTAAATATTCTTTCTGCCATCGTACATACTTTAATTACATCGCGTGAAGGATAAATAAGGCCACCCTTATCTCTTTTAAATACAAGACCTAAGTATTAGTCGCTAATAAGAGCTAGCAGACAATCTTCACATTTTATAGCTTTTCTTAATTTCCTAACAACAAACCCACCGATGATATACGAAATTACGTAGTTTAGTCATAGTTCAACGATGTGCCAAATTTTATCCAAATCCGTTCAGCTGTTTTAGTGTGAAAGCGTAACAAACAAACTCACTTTTGCATTTTTATATTTGTTAGGATTGGGATACATACTGCAGAATATATATATTACCCATAATAGCACGAAATAATTTATAGAAAAGTTGGCAACACCAAAATTCTTAGGTTAGAATTGAATAATTGTTAATTTTGTGCTTTTTATCGATGAATTTACGTCTAGGGTACATTTAGTACACTATACACAATGTATGATCACAATAAAATGTTATTGAATGCCTAGTAACTGATGAAAAGTGCTATACCTACTTACGAATGAAAAGACAAGTCTGGCATTTTCGTTCCACTATCACTTTTACACCTTATAACGCTACACCGCACCATGTTTCTTTTTTAAATGGTTGAAATATTAAGTCTATATTGTTCACAACATAAAATAACATAAATTAGGTACTTAACTTATAGCACATAAAAACTGAATTTTACAAGAAGGCGATAACTATCTACTCGTTATCTGTCAAACTTTGTTTAGCAAAGTACTGTGCTAACCTTGAAAAACGTGGCACGCGCCGGAGAAACAAAAAATCTCATCGTTCTGTCTCATTTCTTTACACAACATCGGCGTAAGTTGCTCTTTTTCTTGTGTGAATGCGACAAAACACATCAATTTGTCTATAGCATTCTCTGTCTACGATTTCAACAATATTTTAATAAACGTAAACTAATGTTTTGTGAATAGATATTTCATAGACAGATGTATTATGAAGAAATAATTAATAATGTGACTTAAAAGGCTGTTTCACAAACAACAATTATTGAGTCGAACAAGTCATGATTTGTGGTATAGATCAAATCAAATGTTTAATAACTTATCAGTAAGTACAATAAATGATTATGTAATAATTAATAAAATACTAACAATATTTATCACGATTTTATATTGCAATTTGAAGAAACATGGTGTTAAATTGGTGTTTCAAACGATTTTCGGAACATCTAGTAGATGTTATTATATTATGATATTTTACTTGGAGATTACAAATAAATATATACTAAATTGCAATGAAATCGTATTAAGTTTTAAGATAGTTCCACTACATAACATTTAAAAAATACAATAGACGTGGATATATTTAGTAACTTGTTCCGCTTTGCTATTTCTAAAGAGCCATAAAAAACTCCTGAAAGAAATCGACACGTGTTTCACCTCTCAACGAGGCATCCTCAGGATGACGATGGACTGAGCCTTATCGCTTTTGTTTTTTTTTTTTTTTTTACTATTGCCTCTCGCAGTTGTGACTAGGTATGGGCGTTATTTAACGTCACTAGTTACAATAACTGGCTACGGGGCATGTAACGGAATAACGAGTCACACACAAACACGTGATTTTTGTAACTAGTTCCATCACAATGCAGTGATCGAACGAAAAGAGTGAAACGAAACAAGCTTGTGATATGTAACGTATTACGTAGGTAACCATTTACATTTTCGTTTCGCAAATAACAGTAACACTTCAATGAGAATAGAATTTGAAAAATAACTAGTTACTAAAATCACTAGTTTTCAAAACCGGTGACGTCCTCGAAGTCACTAGTTACGTTACGTTTCACAAAAATCACGTAACGACCCACCCCTAGTTGTGACCACTAAGGTCTTGGCTGCTTAACCGAACTTTTCCTGTGGTGGCCTTAAGCTTCTACACTTAGAGCCTCCAGCCAGGAGCTTTTAAACTATACTAAATTAAAATTAAGCGAGTGCTCGCTAAAGGCACCCCCTGTGGGGTACGAACCTCGGCTTAGGGCATCGCTGAGGGGAGGACAGCAAGAAGGGACAGGCTGGATCAAACTTAGATTTTCATCATGATTATTATGCGGGGTATTTAAAGCTACGTGCTCAGCTGCAACAACTGCTGGCACCTCGTTTTCGAGCAAGGGTCGGGGAGGAGTTTCATTGACTCGGGGACGCGGTCGCGATCGCAAAGGACCTCGGCGGCGAGGTCGGAATGACGGGAGGCGTCTGTTCTTGTATACTGTACTGGTGGCCCTATTCTGCTCCTGGAGAAGTGAAATGGGGTCATCTGGGTCGGAAAGAGTATGCCTCGGTCGGCGAATCTGACTGATACGGGATGGGATGTAGTCGGCTGACTCGACAATCAGAGGGTTGCGATGTTTGGGAGCGGAGTCAAAGTAACGCTTGGACATGCGTTTTAGGAATTGGCGGATCGTTGGGATCTTACAGTCGAGATGGAGGATCTTGTTTCTGACATAAAAGGGGGCTCCCGTGGCCTTACAAAGGAAACGGTTCTGTAGGGTCTGCATCCTATGGATGGAATGGGGTTTGGCGTGAGCAAAGACTGATCCCGCATAGGTCATGATGGGGCGAATGCACGCTGTGTAGGTTCACAATTTGCACCTTAGTGACAATTTGCTGCGTGCATTAAGAATGAAATGAAGTCTACCGAGAGCGAAAGCGGCTCGCGAGCGAACCGACTTTATGTGCTCTGAAAAGGAGAGGTGATGTTCGAGGATAACACCGAGGTACTTGGCTCGCTTCTCCCAAGGGATCGGCTTGCCGAACAAGGTGATAGGTCGGGGGAGGGGGAGGGCTCTGGATCTCGGTTTTGTGAATAAAACCGCTTGACTTTTGTCGGGATTAACCTCGATTCTCCATTTCCTGAACCAGGCGCCAAGGTTATTGACAGCCCTTTGCAGGTTTAGGAGCATCGTTTTGGTATTGCCTTTACAGATGATCGCAGTATCGTCTGCGAACAGAGCCAAGTGCGTTCATCTGTGTTTGGGAACATCGCTCGCTAGTGAATAGGGTGAATGCGAGGGGAGCTATCACGGAGCCCTGAGGGACTCCTGCCCTTATGGGGCGGGGAGAGGATACGGCTCGTTCGATACGGAAGCGGAAGGTGCGGTTCGACAAGTAGTCTCGAATGATGAGCACGAGACGATCTGGCACACCGAGTTTGTAAAGCTTATATATTAAGCCGTTGTGCCAGACTTTGTCAAACGCTTTCGCAATATCGAAGAAGACCGCACCTGTCTGTCGGCCTTGGGTGAGAGCACCGCTGACCAGCTCGACAATACGGTGGACCTGATGCACGCTAGAGTGCTGAGTTCGAAAGCCGAACTGCTCGTTGGGGATGAGGCCCTTGGTCTCTGTCTCTGCGTAGTCTCTGAGACGCTTATAAATAAGCCTCTCATAGATTTTGCCGAGGACTTTGAGCAAACTGATGGGGCGGTAGCTAGAGGGCTCGCTTTTAGGGTTGCCGGGCTTTGGGATACCTATGACTGTGGCCTCTTTCCACGTCTGGGGGAAGATGTTATTGCCTAATGCACCATTGAAGATGGTGGTCAGTAGCATGATTAAGTGGGCTGGGAAGAGCTGGACCACCCTATTGGTGAGTCCGTCTGAACCGGGGGCTTTACGAATATGGAGACCTTTGATAATCTCGTGTACCTCATCTGGTTCGATGGGGGGCAGAGAAAAATCAGGGTCATCAACGGGAGGGAGGGAGGTTCTACGTTCGACTTCGGCGTCGACCTCATCGAGGTGAGCTTTGTCTACTGGTAGGGAGCTGGGAGAGCATTGAGCTTCTAGGCTGTCGGCTAGGCACTCGGCCTTGTCGATGTCATCGAAGGCGATGGTTTTATCGGGGCGGACTAGAGGGGGCATAGAGGCTGACTGAGTGGACCTGAGTTTCCTCTGGAGTTCCCAGAAGGCTAGATGGGTTGGCTCGAGATCACTCAGCATCTTGTCTCAGCTCGCATCACGAGGCACGAGTAGCCGCGCTCTTCTCAGTCATCAGAGCACGCACGTCGTCCGGGAGTTTCAAGTAACAGGGTTATGTTGCTGGAACTTCCCTTGAGCAGTCGCTCAGGACGGTTTGTACGTGCTCCGTGAGTGAGTCGATCGCGGCCGTCGTGTCAGCGATTGAGTCAAATTGATCGGGAATTGCTTCTAATAAGGGGGACTTATTGGATTTCAGCTGAACCGTGCCTTCAGCGAGTCCGTCACCTTTCTAGTGGAGGGGGGATGGTTGGGGTCAGAGGGACCTATGCGGGAGACAAGATTGATGATGACTGGGCGATGGTCAGAGGTAAGCTCATGCACCGTTTCTATTGTGTCAATGCGTAGGTTTACGTTCTTAAGGAGCGTTAGGTCAAGGACGTCAGGGGTGTGATTGATATTATGGGGATAATGAGTGGGGTCCATCGGAGCGATGATATCGAAGTTAAGGGAGGAGGAGAGGTTGAACAAGTGTCGGCCTCTGGTATTGGTGATGGAACTATTCCATGAGGGGTGCTTGGCATTGATATCGCCCGCCATAATGACGGAGTCACTCATGCCGAAAAGTAGTGCTAAGTCATCAGATAGGAGTTGGAAATTAGAAAAATCTACAGTTAGAATGGGAGGGATATAGACCGATACTAGAGTGATCGGTGGGTGTCCAGTCATACCTAGACGGCAGACTGATACTTCTAGTCGGGAGAGGGGAGGAGGGTCCATAGGAATGCAGTACAGATCCTTTTTGTAATAAATGAGAGTGCCACCCGCGTGACAGCGCGTCCTATCGTTCCGGATTAAGCGATAGTTGGCTATGGTGGGGCTACGTTTACGGGGCTTTAGGAAGGTTTCCTGGATGAGGAGGATATCTAGCTGTTGATCGCGGAGAAATTCCACGATCTCGTTTTTTTGATTAATTAAGCCATTGGCATTAAAGGTACCTAACTTGAGGGATCGGGGTTTAAACCTTTCAATAGTGGTGTTACACATGATGGGGGGGTCTAGCGAAAGATTTTAGGGCTTGCATAATGTCCAAGTACGCTGAATAGACATTATGGATCTGCTGGATTTCACCCGACCCTAAGGCTGCGATAATGTCATAAGCCATTTGCGTAGCCCTGGGGGTACAGAAGGTCATAAATGTCGAAGACATAATGCCGAATGCATTATTTTCGGGGTCTAGCTCGGGAATGACCACGGGAGTGGGGGCGGGGCGCGGGGCTTTAGGAGCGGTAGTGATAGCGGGTTTCGCGGGGGGCGCTGAAGGCGGGGGGAGCGTAACGCTGGGGAAACGCGGGGGGAGCTAAGAATCCGGAGGGATGGGGGATACGGACACGCGGGTCCATGAGAGTGTATAGAGGGGTGTAAGGGGGAGGAAAGCATTCTGGTGATTGATTTGCGACCAAGGGCTAGGCCTCTGAGGGCTTAGCCGCTCGGGAATCTGAGAGGAGGGGAAGGGTTGGAAATCCCTTTGTTTTTGCTGTCTAGCGTCTAAACGCTTAGTCAGCTTTCCTGAATTAGCCTTAGGGGCTTTTGAACAGCCGCGGTAGTTGGCTGTGTGACCCTCGAGGCCGCACAGCACGCAACTAGGCGGGGTTTGACACTCATTGCGGTCTTTTGGGCGCGAGCAGTCAGTGGTACCGTGGTCGCCCAGGCACTTTACGCACCTGGGTTTTGCGTGGCAATTCCTTTGCGAATGGCCATACAATTGACAACGGTGACACTGACCGATCGCGCTATTTTTCCAGGGCTTCTCAATGGTGAAGCCCGCTAAATGACAAATGGTCCTGATATTAAAAATGGGGTGATGCCCCTCGGTAGGGGAGCATACGACGAGAACCATGTCGTATGCTTCCCCACCGCGCGAGCGGTGCGGTGCATACGGTGCACCTCATCAACGGGGATGTTTTGCGACGGAAGGTCGGCTAGAATTTCGGAGGGGGGGATTTCTTTGGGGATCTTTTTGATCACCACTCTAATCTGTCTGTCTTCTGGGAGAGAGTGGGTGTGGAATGACACACCTCTGTCTCTCAGGACCCTAGTTAGTTCCCTGTAGTCTTTCGACGATGGGACCTGAACTTTTATACCCTGTTGGGTTGATCTGGCATTTGTGTAGGCTATCTTCAGCTCTACACACCACTTTGAAACTGCCGTCCACTTCTCCTTGTCCTGAATGAACACGGGAGGTGGAGGCGCGACCTTTTTAGGGCCGGAGCTAGTTGTTGTTGCGTCAGCCTGAGAGGATGACGCAATCGGGCGGGGGGAGGTGGGAGCTACTGTAGCGCACGTAGCGGTATCAGTTAGGCTAACTATCGGAGGGGTGGGGGAGATTGAGTCGTCGATAGCGGCGACTTTGGCGGCCTGGGAAGAGCCCTGTCTCTTCTGAGCCTTATCGCCCGTGAAACCCACTTATATAGTGTCGCCGTTAAGTCCATTGTCATCCTGAGGATGCCTCGTTGAGAGGTGAAACACGTGTCGATTTCTTTCAGGAGTTTTTTATGGCTCTTTAGAAATAGCAAAGCGGAACAAGTTACTAAATATATCCACGTCTATTGTATTTTATAATGGATTTCCGCAAGGTCACGCCTGAATCAATTAATTACATAAGATTTGTTAATTATTACTTAGGTGAGAAGTAGTTGGGTGAAGGTAACCAAATCGTTAAGAGGGTTTTCATGTTCAGAAATACGATAAAACCAAATTAAATTTATTTTAGATTTTTACAATAGTTTCCTCTTATATTAGTTATATTAATGTATGTTAAACTTTATCATTATATTAAACTACTATTCGTAAATGTAACTGCTTGAGCACATTTTTCTAGTTAGATTTATAGGTACTAAAACAAAATATTTTGTAACCTGTCTATTATAAAGAACCCAAACTCTAAACGTCAACGAATTATAACGTTGCTAAATGGAAGAGTACAACTGTAATGTAGCATGTTATCTGAAGTGACAGTATAGAAGTTTAATATGATAGAGATAAAATTAAAAAAGAAAAGGGAAAGTTGATTGAAGATAGGAAAAGCAAAGCTGTAGACAATGAAATTAATATAAGAGAAAAGGTTTATGTTAAAAGAATTCACAATGAAAACGAAAAATAAGACGATGGTGCTGTAGAAATAGACACCGATGATTAAATTGGTATTGTAATAAATTATTGATAGTAGGTATTCTTATTAAAACTAGGATATCAGAGTTAAATTATTTAAATACTATAATTATATAAAATCACGTGTGAACAACTTTGAGTTCAAGTCTCGAAATAACGCATCCATAGATAATCTATGTAAACAAAATAAGGTGTACACAAAAAGGTAAGTACTTACTTTACAACTTCCATCATGTGTTTTTGTTTCATCGAATATGATCTCTTTATTGCCCTCCGAATATTTTTTTGTTGCCCATTTTTTTACAATGTCAATAATTAATTATTTATTTACACAACTTATGACTAAATCCGAAATCGATCAAAAATTTACACCAACAAAGCAACTTAGAAAAAACGAACTGATTTCTGAGCAGCGGCGGCGAGCGGAACAAAATGACACAGGTCCATCTAGCAGCGCGCCTCAACGGTCACTGTCGCTTTGCGTAGAAATGAAAGAGAGCGAAATAACGTCGCGCTGGCGCGATGTTTCGTTCGACTCGTTTGAGTTATTTATCATTGAATATAATTAATCCCTATAAATATCTTATTTCAATCGATAAATAAAAACAACAGTTCCACTTATTATTATATATTACATCACTGTTATTAATTTTATCAAGATTTGTTCATAAATAATACAGTTACAACTGCTAGTATTTCAATTTTAATGGTTATTTTATGAATTTTTTCTATCGAGAAAATTGACTGAAAACGTGTTTTCAACACAATGGTCCACCCATAAATATGATCAAGATTAACATATATTTTTTTTGCTGCTCTAAAATTTATGCATTTGGCTAAAAAACTGTTTTGTGAAGCCTATTTTGACTATGTACAGCGCCTTAATAGATGGTTACAACATAACTTACTGACATTAAATGCTGACAAAACTAAATACATACGTTTTTCTTTACGCAACTCAAAGACGTCTATGATCATTCCAGATATTCATGCGCATGTATGTAACACAATTGCAAACTCTAAATGCAATTGCCCAACTATCCTTAATACGAAAACTATAAAATATCTTGGAGTAATTATTGACGCTACTCTTACATTTAAAAATCACGTTGAACTATTATGCAGTAGAGTACGTAAGTTGATATTCATATTCAAGAAAATTAGGCCTTTTGCTGACTCTAAGGTGACTGTTCGATTCTTATTGTCGAATTGAGGGTAGTTGGTAAATCATCACCGAACCTGCTCACGACCTACGTCGCGGCCGAATGCATCCGTGACGGACAGTACGATTTTACGCCTTGAGCTGAATGAACGTTTCTTCCTCTCTTGTTGTGATCGTGTTTCAAGTTAAACGTTTTAGCATATGTGGTGTTTGTGGACTCATTACCGTGTGGTGTGCGATCTTCAAGACCTTTGAACCAGAGTACATTATAAACTGCCTATCTGTGAAGTGCCGTGCACGCTGAAGCTCTCCTACTAACCCGGGAGCTGAGACAAGGTAGGTGGTGTTCAATTGCCTTCTTGGAGATAGTAGGAACGAACGATTTCCACCCACAAATACTTTACTTTCAACATTCTAAGGTTCATAAGCCGCCAGCAATATATTAATATATTTTCTGAAAAAAAGGTTGGTCAAAAACCGAACAGTGACAAAACAGGTATTTTATGCTTTGTGTCAATCGATAATTACATATTGTATTACTTCATGGGGAGGAGCGGCTAAAACAATTTTACTACCACTGGAGCGCGCGCAAAGAGCTGTTCTGAAAGTATCCACATTCCGGCCTATTCTGTTCCCGACCCAAGTTTTATATAAATCTTGCAATGTTCTGACAGTGCGGCAGTTATTCATTATGAATTACTTACTTTAATAAAACAGCACTCTAAATTGCCGTACGATAGAGTTGTCACTGATAAAAGACGTAAAGACATCTGTATGGATAATTATAGATTAAGGCATTCGTTTATGTATAGATTTTTATATTCTTAGGCCCATTTTTGTATAATAAAGTAAACGCAATTTTGTCTATGTCTGCATTAAAAACGGTACAATGCAAAAATGTTATTTCAACTTGGTTACAAAATTTGTCTTATGATGACACAGAAAAGTTACTGGTTGTTTTAAGTTAAATATTATTTTTAATTAAGTACTGTCCTATCATTAGTCTGTTAAGTTACTCACTATTTATGTCTACCATCAATTTTAGAAAATTTTAATGTAATTTTGCACTTATGACACTTTTTTTTTTTTTTTTTTTGGGTGGGAAATTATCAAATAACTTCTCCCGCTCTGGGTGGAGCGGGAGGGCGTGTCAGACTCTTACTGACTAAAACCCACCCGTGTTCCTTCCTATGCCATGTTGCCGGGGGCCACGATTACACGACTATCGGTTTTCTTCGAACCCCCGGCAGGCATTGGCCCTAGCGGACCCCGTCAATTCTGCTGACATCTCTTTGAGGCGCGCGTGGAACACAACGCGCCGTCGACCCGGGCTTGGTCCTTATCGGACGGCGAGCTACCCATTGCTCACCGTCCGCAAGCCCGCGCCTACGGTGGCCGGAAATCTTCCTGCGATTCCCGACGCCCAGGGCGTCTCCTCTTGCGGCGGTTAGCGGCGCGAGGGCGCGAAATTTGCCTCTCCCTCACGCGCTCCGTCTCCTCCTTCGCTAGCATTACTGCTTCGCAGAAAGAGGTGACGGCCTCCCATTTCCTCTCGCTCCGTAGCATGGCCCGAATCAGGGCCGGACGCGAGAGATCACCGCCGCCGATCGCATCCACGAGGACACGGCGATGCCCTGCCCAAGCCGGGCAGACCTCCACCGTATGCTCCACCGTGTCCTCCGGGCGATCCACACAGTGACGACACCCGGGCGTTTCCTCCCGCTTTATCCTGAACAGGTACCTCCCGAAACAGCCATGTCCGGTGAGGACCTGCGTCAGGCGGAAGGTGAGGACGCCGTGGCGCCTCTCTAGCCACTCCTCAAAGAGGCACTTATGACACCTGAGATACAGGTTTATCCTAGTTCAGGTCGAACCATTATTATATACCTACCATTTTACTATAAGGCTTAATATTGTAAATATGCATTATTTAATTAAATAAATAAAAAAAAATTTAAAAATTTTTTTTGGATTATGTAGCAATATACCTACTTGTTGAAAGTTTCAGTGTTAATGTAATAGTGACTGACCTTTTCTTATCCAGCATTTCTTTGACCATGTTCCAGCATTGTGGCCAGTTTTCCTCCTGGAGAACTCCGAGGCAGGTCACACACACACCTTCTACCTTCAACCTCTTGGCCGGCGGCTCACTACATGAGGAGTATTCTATCTCACGTGACTTGTCTGTGGTGAGCGGTTCATTGCAGGATGTGTCTTCTGGCTCACGTGACTTGTCTACTATGTCTTTCTGAGACAGTTCTGTTTTTACTTCCCGAGGAGGATTGTCTGTTGGCTCCGCAACAGGTTCTAGTTTGATTTCCAAGCATTGTTTGTGTGGCTGGAAGGCTGGCTCCGCACACTATTAAAAAAAAAATTATAAGAATTAGTACTGATATGTGGCTACAAGTGGCATTCAAATTTGAGGGAACCAACAATGGAGAAAAATAAAGTATGATCTTTGTTATCTTTGTTTGTTAAGAGGGCCCTTCCCGATCCGTCTATCGTCAACGTAAGCATGGTCAAAAAGCATGTTGTTTCATCTAGCGCAAGTGAGAACTGCTAACAAGCAAGTGAGAACGCGATAACATTGTACGAAAAATAGTGTGCGGAAATTTCATAAAACTTGTTTCAGGAAATACGTGTTTTTGAGTAAGCTTTACTAGTTTGTGAAATAAATGTTTGTCATTTAGAATTTCCATTACATGTGCAAGGTTCCTATACAGATTTTTTCTTTACTTTTAAAATTTATGAGTGTATTATGAACGGCTAAAGTTCAGGTAAAAATTTTGCAAAAATGCAGATTTTCGGAGGTTTGTACTGAATTTATTTCTCGACATTTTAATTTTTTGATTTCATAGAAACCTAGAAATAGTGCACGAGATACCTATTAGTTTTAAATTTTCAAAGAAAGATGTGTTACAACGCCATAATCACGTACGAGCGTTTGTATGAAAAGTATGATGGGTTGGCCGCTCTTAAGCCCCTCGTACGCCTTTCAAAGGTCGGGGACACCAGGGTTCCGATGTCAATAGAACAATACATAGTCTAATAGCCCAACTAACATTTAGGCGCTAAGATAAGAGTTATACTAAATCTATTAGAGCGCTAACCAGATCCTAAAGTTATAAATAAGTGTTACGCATTTGAGTTAGAGCGCGCTATAACTCTACTATACCCCCGAATTGGGCACACTTTTTATTACCTTAGGTTGTTTAATGGAGAGGCGGAGTGGTTCCGGGAGGCCATGTCCAATGTGTGTGACATGGCAATGCCCCGGGTCCATCCTAGACGTGCTTCACACCGGCTGTACTGGTGGTCGCAAGAGCTAGAGGCTCTGCGCAGGGCGTGCGTTGCTGCGCGACGCCGATACGCCAGGCATCGCAGGCTTCGTATCCGCCCTCCGGATACGGAAGCCATTCAGGCGGAGCTGTACGAGGGGTACAGAGCGGCGAAGACCGCCCTCCAAGCGGAGATCCTGCGGGCCAGGGCGCTGGCCCGCGAGGAGTTGCTGGAGACTGAACAGAGACCCATGGGGACGCCCATATAAGATGGTGCGGGAGAAACTCCGCCCATGGGCTCCCCCGCTGACGCAGAGTCTCCGGCCCCTGCTTGTGGGGGACGTGGTGAGCGCTCTGTTCCTCTCAAGAGGGGATCATACCCCTCCGCCTATGGCTCCGCCTATGGCTCCGCCTACTGCGGTGCCCGATGCGGACCACACCGCCGACGACAACGACGATGCTCCGAAGGTGACTAAGGTAGAAATGAGAGTGGCGGTACGCAAGATGAGTGCAAAGAATACCGCCCCAGGACCCGACGGCATAACCGGAAAAGCCTGGGTCCTGGCCATGGGGGCTCTCGGGCCACGACTAAGGGGGCTCCTAAGCGCATGCATGGAGAGGGGCCAGTTCCCCCTTCGTTGGAAGACGGGGAAACTGGTCCTCATCAGGAAGCCGGGGCGCCCAGCGGACTCTCCGTCCGCTTATCGGCCCATTGTGCTGCTCGACGAGGTGGGCAAGCTCTTCGAAAGAGTCATTGCAGACCGCCTCGTCGGGCAGCTGGTGCGGGTGGGGCCGGATCTGGCGGAGAGCCAGTTCGGTTTCCGCAGGGGGCGCTCTACGGTAGACGCCATCATGCGCGTGCGGGCCTTCACGACGGGGGATGCTGTGGCCCGGGGTGTGGTCGTCTTGGCGGTGTCTCTAGACATCGCCAATGCCTTCAACACCCTGCCCTGGAGTTGCATCAGGGAGGCACTCCGGTATCACCGGACGCCGACCTACCTCTGTCGTGTGGTCGAGGCCTATCTGACGGACAGGGCCGTCATCTACCCCGGTCACCAGGGAGAGTGGAACCGGCAAGAGATGTCGTGCGGTGTCCCACAGGGTTCGGTCCTGGGGCCGCATCTGTGAGACATCGGATACGACTGGGTGCTGCGCGCCGACCTCCCTAGCGGCGTCAGCGTCGTTTGTTACGCTGACGACACGTTGGTCCTGGCGCAGGGGGGGTCGTACCAGGCGGCGGCCAACTTAGCGACACGCGGGGTTGCGACAATCGTTAATAGGATCCGGCAGCTGGGACTCGAGGTGGCCCTGCACAAGTCCGAGGCCTTGGGTTTTCATGGTCCTCGGAATGCGCCACCGTCGGGTTTCCAGGTAATGGCGGGAGGGGTTCACATCGGTGTCGAGTCGACGATGAAGTATCTGGGACTCGTCCTCGACAGCCGGTGGAATTTCGTTGAACATTTCCGACGTTTGGCTCCCAGACTGGAGCGGACCGGGGCTGCCTTGAAGCGGCTCCTGCTCAATCTAGGGGATCCAAACGCCTCCTGCCGGAGGCTCCACGCGGGGATCGTGCGGTCCATGGCCCTCTACGGGGCGCCGGTGTGGGCGTGTTCATTGAGGCTGCGGCCAGCCCGCCGGTTGAACGCGTCCCAGAGGGTCATGGCCATTCGGCTGGCCCGAGGATACCGCACGGTCTCCTGCGAGGCGGCGAGCCTCCTTGCCGGATTACCGCCATGGGATCTGGAGGCAAAGGTCCTCGCGCACATCTGGGAGTGGCGCGAGGAGGCGAAACGCCGGGGCTTAACTCCGATGCCGCAAGAAATCGCGGCTCAACGGACAGAGCTCCGGCGGGATCTCATGGCGTCATGGAGAGTGCGATTGTCGCAACCCCGTGCTGGGCACGCCACAATTGCGGCGATAAGACCCCTCTTTGAGGAGTGGCTTGAGAGACGCCACGGCGTCCTCACCTTCCGCCTGACGCAGGTCCTCACCGGACACGGCTGCTTCGGGAGGTTCCTGTTTAGGATAAGGCGGGAGGAAACACCCGGGTGTCACCATTGTGTGGATCGGCCTGAGGACACGGTGGAGCATACGGTGGAGGTCTGCCCGGCTTGGGCGGAGCAACGCCGTGTCCTCGTAGAGGCGATCGGCGGCGGTGATCTCTCGCGTCCGGCCCTGGTTCAGGCCATGGTACGGAGCGAGAGGAAATGGCAGGCCGTCACCTCCTTCTGCGAAGCGGTAATGCTCGCGAAGGAGGAGGCGGAACGCGTGAGGGAGAAGCAAATTTCGCGCCCTCACGCCCCTAACCACCGCAGGAGACGTCCGGGGCGGGAATCGCGAGCCGATTTTTGGCCACCGTAGGCGCGGGCTTGCGGACGGTGAGCAATGGGTAGCTCGCCGTCCGATAAGGACCAAGCCCGGGTCGACGGCGCGTTATGTTCCACGCGCGCCTCAAAGAGATGTCAGCAGAATTGACGGGTTCCGCTAGGGCCTATGCCTGCCGGGGGTTCGAAGAAAATCGATAGGGAAATCGTGGCCCCCGGCAACAGGGCAACCGAAGGAACACGGGTGGGTTTTAGTCAGTAAGAGTCTGACACGCCCTCCCGCTCCGCCCAGAGCAGGAGAAGTTATTTGATAATTTCCCACCCAAAAAAAAAAAAAAAAAGTTTGTTTAATGGCGGTAAAACAGAGTTACAGAATGGGTTAAGAGGTATAATAAAACAATAAGAGAGCTATAATAGGGATAACTGAAACTACAAGGGATAAAAACGTGATAAATACGCGAAAATTAACTCCTTTAGTGGTACAATAGAGTAAAATATCGTTTATTAACTCTTTGGGTGCTAAGAGGGCTGCAAATAGGTGAATACCACCTCCTTAAGCGGTACAGTAGAACTACAATGTCGCTCACTATATTTTTAAGTGATAAGAGGATGGCAAATAGAGCTCTAGTATAGATCCAAAAAGGCTATAAAAACGGCCTCAGGTGCTAAAGTTTTTAACATCTTAGGTTTTTTTTTTATGCGAGCAGTATGTATTTTAATATCTAGTGATTGGAGCCTCCTTTTAAGCAAATAAGCCTGTGTTAGGAGACTCCGCTCTTCCATAACTTGAATAAGTATAATTTACTTGTCTTATACAAATGTAGGTACTTACTACGAAATAATAATATAAAAAAAAATAGAATTAAAGCTAAACATACAGCACGCACGCAGGCATGCGAGCAGTGGTCTCGAACGTCATAGTGCGAAATCGGTAGAGCTGCCTACTAAAATCGGTATTTTTTTACCAAATAAATATGACAAAAAAAATACAATATTCAATTAAATTCGTTTATTTATCAAAAAATAAACTAACAATCTAATTAAATTTTCATCAAATACCTACACTTAAAGATAATTATTTTTTACAATCATTAGAATCATATCAATATTCTTTGGCCCTAGCCGCATTTATCTTTGAATTAATTTCCCAGTCATGACAATTAGCGTCATAAACAATTTGTAATAAACGCAATTCAGTATCGACGTTGGTGTTGTTGATCGAAGGTATCGACCCTGAAACTTTAAATTGTTAAATAATCTCAAGGACTCCATGAGACAGGCTCGACCTAGTAGGTATGGAGTCCACAAGTTAAAATATTAAAATTAGATTTCCTATAGGTCAATAATTTTTGAAATAGTTTATTTGTATTACTTTTAAGGAAATGTAAAAATTCTTTATTTGGTCAATTAACGATTTTATTATTATTATTAAAAGAGTCGTTTTGCATGTAAGTAATTGACCAGTGATTGACTCAGTAGACAGCTTATTTCGCTGTTTTGTTTTCATAAGATTAATATGCGTTCAACGTTGGCGGATGAATAAAATATTAAAGATGAAAGTGGACAACAAAGGAAACATTTGAGTGTCATCACCACGCTTTGGTAAACTTACTTTATCCCGAAATAGTTCTACATCATCAGGAATTGTTTTGACTTTGTTATTCTCTGAAATCGTGGAAAAATTGTTGCATTTCGGTATTTCGGTAGGACAGCGCCCATATCGGTAGAAATACCGAAAAATCGGTAGGTTCGAGACCACTGCATGCGAGTGTGTGAGTGAGAGTGAGGGTGTGTGAATGTGAACACGAATGAATCAGAGTGTATGCGTGAGGTTAAGAATGAGGGTAATATTTTATTCCAGCAGCGCTTCCGTGTCGTAATATTTTATTTTTATTTTTTTGTTTCTTATTAAGTATGTACCTACGTAAATCTCTTTGTTAAGTCTATTGTATAGCTGAGCTGAGTGTTTTTTGTATTGTATAGGTACGGGTGAACTTGGTTTTAGTTTGAGGAACTTTCGCTATTATACCTGTATAGGTATTATGTATATAAATATATAATCTGAATCTCGGAAACGGCTCCAACGATTTTCATGAAATTTAGTATGCAGGGGGTTTCGGGGGCGATAAATCGATCTAGCTAGGTTTCATTTTTAGAAAACGTTGTTAAAAAAAAAAACCGAGCAAAGCTCAGTCATCCAGACAAACATCTTCAGCCCCTGTCCCATATTACTTCGGGTTGGCGCAAAACGTTTTCTTCCTCTATTCTCCCTTGCCAACTCTATCATTCACTCCCTTTCATATCATTTTATTTTAATTAATTATATTATAGATCATTACTTGACCATTTTTTCATTCAGTATCATTATTACCCGACTACGGCGAAGCAAAAAGGCGGGTTATGATTTTGACCAGTATGTATGTAGGTAGGTACAGTACCGACCAAAAGTCCATGAGCAATCTCACAAAGCAATAGACTGACGCTTCGGTTTGACTTACGACCTTCTTCTATAAGTTGTTACAATACTGTAGACACGCACATTACACACACACACTCACTTTGTCTGCAACCAATGACTAGTTCAATAATCATCATTCGTTTTTAGTATCATTCGTCTTGTTCACATAAATATTAAAGTTTAGCAGGTAGACCACAAAAAACTAAGTAAATTATTTCGATTTCTGTGGGGTAGATGCAGTTTGTTACGAGTATTTAATTAATAGAACTTTTTTGGTTCGTGGATAATATTGGTGACGAGTATTTAGCGCAGTGTTGTGGTTATTATTATCAAAAAGCAGGCATAAAATATATTGAAGAGATCAGATCAGATCAGAGAATATTATTGCGCTGCGTAAAAGTGAAGTGAATATCTAATGAAACCGGACTAAGTGTGAGTGTTATCATTAATATATTTCATATTTTACTAAACATAAATCTTAATCAAGGGTATTGTTGATAGAACAGAGGTATTGTTGAGACAGAAGATGCCTTTAAAGTTTTAAATTCATTGTGAGGTTTAATTCGATTAGTGAATAACAAATAATAAGGTATTATGTGTAATAAAAACAATGTTTTTCTTTGTTCTAGAGAAATACTGTGAGGGTTAAGAGATATGAGGAAGGGGCTTATTATCGAGTAGCAGCGACGTCAAATGGTGAATGAAACAAATGGTTTCATACCAACGAGACATTTTGCTGAATTATTAAAAACACGTCATTATGAACCGTTCGCCGTGCACTCTGAAGGCTTGCATCACTGAAGACCAGCTAGAAAACCGTTTTTGACCTTAAAATATTGACCGTACCAACTTAATAAACAACAGATTCGTTATTGCATGAATTTATGGTAACGAATTTTTTAAGCACGTTTCAATAGGGTGTTTGTCGTATTTCTTGCAGATATACCGAAATTGTTTAATATTATTTTAGTAATAGTATTATTTTAGGATAAAAATTTGAGGTTTAGTTTCAATCTTCTTTTCGTAAAGAAAATGAATACTTAAGCTTTAACCTCAATAACAACCAATATTTACTAAAGTCAAATAAAATGTAAAATAATTAATACAAATAAAATATAAACAAACTGCCCATATTTAACCTTAAAATTACCTATTCTGTAAGTAGTTTTTTACATTTTAAGTAGTCTAATATTCTTATTTATTACTTAATTACTTCGACCATGATCAAAGCTTAATATTTATGGTGAAAAAATCCATTAAAAATTTAAAATATTTCATAATTTAAATATGTCTAAATAATACAAACTGCTTCTAAGTTTCTTGACATCTATTTCACATCTTATTCAGCTGAAGTAATGATAAATAATTGTAGCAGTTTATTAACTTATGTAAAATAAATATAACGAATAAACATATTTTTTTAAATTTTGTTATCATATATCACGCATTTTTTATTCTAAAACCTTTATTGCAATAACAACATAAAAAAGCAGCAATATTTAAAAAATATTATTATCGAAAACAAAAATAATAATATTTGCAAAAAACCGCACTGTGTTTCACGAGATTAGAACCTGAGGCAGTTTGAATTCCATACCAACGCTTAACGCTTTCTGCTATCTGCACTTGTTAAGTTACTATCGAATTTTAGCAATGCCATTAACTGGTCAAGTTCACGCGCATAGTGCGTGTGTGCTAGCATGTTTAAAGCGACGGAAATATATTGTTGTTTCGTGTAACTGCGTTATCTGTGGTGTGTGTATCGTGTTGCTTACACATACAAATGTACGAGCTATACCGCGTGTTCACAGCAATACGACTCTTAGCGTGCTCATGCACTTTTGAGCGCTTACTGTACATCTGTTACCTCATAACTTCTAAACTACCAAACATAATTTGACAAATGAGATATCATTGAAAGCGTCTTAATCGTCCACTGGTTATAGTTTATGGATGTCACATTAAATGCAATACCTATGGCACTCTCTAGAGGACTTAAAGTAAGGAATAAAAAAATAAAAATTGTGCCATGTTGGGTATCAAATGAAAGGGATTGACGAGCACATTACAAATATGTATATGTATCATTATATTGTCTAAGTAAATAAATATGTTTAAATTGTTAAAAACAACAAGTAAAAGTGATACTGTGCTACGTACGGCACGGCTGTAAAATTATTACCTATTATACAATAAAACCCAAACAAAAATATATTAGGTAAAGCTGCAAAATACTTTATCACGAAATTATAACCCAAAATAATTTAAATGAAAAGTAAGTTCAAAAACTAAAACCAGACTAGGTACTGAAAAATCACACTCTAAAAAGTATGAAACAAGAAAATATTTCAGACAAAAATCAAGACATAGGTACAAAAATGGTCAAGGTAAAGCCGTGGTCGCATGCCACTATAATTTTGTAGGTGTTCAAAATTCAAAATTTCAAATTCAAATTCAAAAATTCAAATTCAAAAGTCATTTATTCAAACTAGGCTGAGAATCAGCACTTTTCGAACGTCAAAATTACATAAGACAGTCCCCCAAAAACGCCCACCCTTCACCACTTCCTAGTGCCTTTAGCTGGGAAGAAGAAGTGGCGCAACAAACTCCCCAGCAGCACAGCTGTCTGTTCAAGTTAGAGAATGATTCTATACAATAGTATACAAAATAACCTACATTATGCAACACAAAACATAATTCAAATGATAAATTATAGGCCATATGTCAGCTAGCACACGCCAATATACCAACCAAAAACATCGAGGACTATACTCAAGCATTATTTAAAAAAATAAAAAGAAAATAAAACTAAACGTAAACAGAACTAAATATCTAAATAAAAGCCTCCAGACATAAAGGGCGTGCCCGCTTACATAAAGCTGTAATTGGCAGTTATAAATGATAAACTAGGACCATCGGGATAAAAAAAAAAATGAACAGTTAATTACTAGTAACAATAACAAAACCATGATCAGCAAGACGACCAGTCACCACAAGCAGCACCCGTTCACGAGCATAACGCAAAGATCAGCCATTACCCCCCTCGCCATATTTGAGGGAAGGAGGCAACCCGAGTAACCCGACCCCCGACGCTACCGCAAGCAGTGACATCTAAGGGAGCATGACGAACTTGCTGCCGGTTGCTCAGGCAAAAAAGAATATGATCAATTGTCGAGGTCGCTAGCTAACCACAAATTGCAATACAACTCATAACAAAAACATTGTAATGAGTAGATTATGTCAACAATAAAATAAAATAAAAATAAATTGACTCGTAAAAAATAAATAAAAAATTGAATCATAAATTATAAATAAACAATTATATAAACTCATATAAACTGTCAGTAGGTAAGCTAATTCTGGAGAAAGAACATAAACATTGTCTTGAGTTAATCACAGCGACCAACTATTCTTATCATTTAAGTAGTTGTTGATACAATAGTATGCCTTTGAACAGAGGTTGGATTTTACTTTAGTTTTAAACGCATTAAAAGGCAAATCTAGCAAAGAAGAGGGTAGCTTGTTATAAAAGGTTATATCAAGCCCAACAAATGAGTTATGAACCTTATGAAGCCGGTGAAAGGGAGCTCGTAGTTTGTCCTTATTTCGAGTGTTAACATTGTGAATATCACTGTTTTTAGTGTATAAGTGTATATTTTGCCTAATATATAAGATGTTGGCGAAAATGAATTGTGATGCCACCGTGAGAATACCAACATCTTTAAAAAAATCTCTTAGAGAAACTCTGGCACCTAGCTTGTAAATTGCTCGAACTGCTCGTTTTTGAAGAACAAATATATTTTGAATGTCAGCGGCTTTACCCCACAGCAGAATACCATAGGACATAACGCTATGAAAATAACTAAAATAGACTAACCGAGCTGTATCAACGTCAGTGTATTGTCTTACTTTCCTGACAGCATAGGCGGCCGAACTGAGCCTTCCCGCTAGGCTTGATATATGTGGGCCCCACTGAAGTTTGGCATCTACTGCTATGCCCAGAAAAACTGCCGAGTTCACAGTTTCAAGCACCTCTTTATCTAAGACGATGTTGGGTCCTAGATTTCTAACATTTGGTAGAGCGAATTTTACACATTTCGTTTTCTTGGCATTGAGAACTAGGTTGTTTGTCGTAAACCAATCCGTAACCATTGAGAGAGCACTGTTTACGTCGTCAAAATCTTGTCTATTCCTGTCTACTTTAAAAATAAGAGAGGTATCATCTGCAAACAGTACAACGTTACAGATATCCTTTAAATAAAAAGGTAAGTCATTAATATATACTAAGAATAAGAATGGACCCAGTATTGAGCCTTGAGGTACACCTAACTGAACTGGTAGCCCTGAAGATTGCACACCATTAACATCTACACATTGGAACCTATTATGTAAATAAGAATTTATTAATTTAAGAGCTTCATTTTGGACACCGTAATGACGTAGTTTACGCAAAAGTGTGTAGGTACAGGCATGCGACCACGGCTTTACCTTGACCATTTTTTTTCATATTTGCTCATGGAATCAAAATATAAAATAATTTTATGTTTATATATTTGGTTCCTGATGGGCAATGTGACCAAAGTAATCAAGAATTCTTTATCATGGATAATAATCGTAGATAAACTATCTCTTAAGCGTAGTTGTTCGAGGATAGATTTGTTATCTATCTTGGCAGTCCATGGTATGCAAAGCATTCTTCGCCAACACCACATCTCAAAAGCTTCATCTTTTTTCGATTCTACTGCCCGAATCATCCACGACTCTGAGCCATAAAGGACCCAGTGTCCGAACTAAATAAAAAGATAGAATATTCTTTATTATGTACACCATAAAAATTACAGACAGTAAATTTTACATTTGGTGACACAATGGGTGGTCTTATTGTTAAAAGCGATCTTTTACAGACAACCTTTGGATGGATTTAAATGGAAAAGGAGAGACAATGCTGCAGGTAGTCAGTGGAGTACCATTTACATAATGTATACAACAGATACATAGATACATAAAGCATATATTTAGCTATATAAATATAAATATTAGATCAATAACAGATATACATAAAATTATAAACATGAAACAAAGGCAAGGAACTATAGTCTCTTCTTAGTGACACTGGAGACCTTTTGTAATACATATTATTATATTTCATTAAATATTGAGGTTAAGTAGTACAAATTATTGTTTTTGAGTAATAGCTGGTATGCATTAAAATGAAGTGCATTGATAGATTCGCAACGTAATTTATGTTGTGTTCGCTGCTCCGACTTGCAATAATGTAGTAATAGCAAAGTTAAAACAAGACTTACAGATTTAAAAACGAACTGTTGAGCATTTTCGTAAGCCGAAGGAGTCTTTAGTCCTAAATACCGAACACAGCACGCATCGCAGCAGCCCAGCTCCTTACAAAGCTTTATGATAGCTTTTTGATTCATTTTAAAATTTATTAGAAGATATAAGCATGTGCAACTAAAACTGAACTAAAAACGTAAACAAATACAAAGTACATTTCTTTTCACGGCCTAACAAACAATAATATTGTCGAACTTGAAATAATTTACAAAATATGGTAAAAACATTGATGGCAAGTTTAGAATAATTTATTTTAATACTTTTAAAACCATTGAAAGTAGTGTTCATATTAAAATTTGAGAAAGGATAGCATAGCATTCATTTTATAATTGACACAATGAAAACGAAACGTTTCAGAGCGTTCGACGTTTTCTTATTGCATTGTCATGATTTATTTTTCCTCATACACACAATAATAACTATAATTGCAGCTTTTATGATATAAAGAACAAAAAATAACTAAACATTTTATGAGAAATAGCATCTAAATTGAAATATTTTTATTGCATTAATAAACTTGTAATGGACGGTTAACATAAGCAGCCACGTTTCGCTACTAATGAAGCATTCATTCTGGCAGGTAATCAGAAAAGCTCAAAGAAGATGGCGCTGGCTGTTTTTGGTTTTGGGCATTGATATGTCTATGGTTTTGGGGGTCATGCGAACTGTCAAACAAACATTCAGTGTTGATATCATAGACATATCAAGTAATATTGATACGCAATGAGGTTAAAAACTAAAAGCTCAAAACAGGTGGCAGCACCGCCATTGTTGTGTTTATGTTTACTCTTGTGATACGAAAACGAGATAAATAGGTATGTATGAGACATGGAGTGTAGGACAAGGGAAGCGTCTACCACTAGTAAAAAAGCCACTTTAGTAGAAAAGTCGATAAATTATGAACGTTTTATATTTGGACCCTGTTGAAAAGATCCAACCAGCAATTTGTCGAAAATTGAGTTAAATATATAGTTAGAATCTACACATCGAACTTTATATACGCAAAAAAGATACAAGCAGTCTGATCACTTTCACCAAACAAATACCTATATTAAAAAGTACCTACTCTGTGCCTCTATGACACCATTATGTGTACAGACGCCAGCACATCAAGCTACCCGAAACTGTCAAATTTTCCCAATCAACTTTGAACCTTACGCTTCAGCGATAAAGTTGAAAAGTAAAGATACGGTCGTCCGAACGTTTGCCAGACGCGGTCGTCATACAGAAACACTAACGCCATCTATTAGAACTGCTATGAACTACGATGTCAATCGGTGTGGTCTGCTCCTAGACGTAACCTTGTAAGAGCTGGTATTTTTCAAGGTACAAAGAAATAAAAAACCTTTTATTTTTCGAAATTCATATTTATTGCAGTTTGTGTGATAAAATTTTCATTGGCCTCGAATAAAACAATTTTTTTAAACTTTTGCCTTTTAAAGCTATTGCATAGCTTTTATCGCGGGCTTTGAGCACGGCGACCGAATCAAGAAATTCCGTAACGAAAATAAAACCTGACACCCCCCACTCCACCTACCATATAATGACGGATGATGACATAAAACAAAAATTACGTTCCCATGACAACATTTATGTCATCATCCGTCATCATCCCAAGTGTAGCGTTGACAAATAGGAAGTATGGAGGTTACAAATGCTATGCAATCATTGAAATGCAAAAGCTTTACCGCGGCAGTCATAAGTTATAAGTCATTTATTCATTTGTTTAACATAGGTGTACAATAGTAATGGTATATAAAGATAAAGAGTTCGCTATGTTATACCAGAGGGCGTACAAATGTTTGTATTTGAGTAGGTAATTATTGAAATAAATAAGCCTGAACAATAAAAAAAAAACAATTATAAAAAATCCCGAGTGCCACACGTTTTTTTAATATTCTGGACTTATTTTTCATTTTGGATTCGTAGTGTTTTCTGACGTTGGTATGTCTTTCAATTATTGACCAAATTAAATGTAATCTATGATTATGTGTCACAGGTTGTTCCATTGAGTGAGAATCCAAAATGGAAAATATGTGTTTTCCTTTTTCATTTCATAGGTTAAAACGCGCGCCGCTGCAAAGTTAAGTCGCACTTTACGCGGCTTCGCGTCGTCTTTGCCAAACGTTGAGACAAAAAAAAAGGTGTGTGTGCGATTCACACACGATAGAAGTGAAACTTCAGTAAATCGACAAAAGAATGAGATGAATATAATATATAACAAGGGTAGGATAATTACAAAGTTTACTTGTTTAAAAATGAAAGTATTGTGATTAATTTTAAAAGATATTTTATATTTTATTTAACATAAATGTTACATAATCTATTGCTCAAGTTCCATATTTTCAGTTTCAACAAATGATGAATGAGTGTAGGTGAGCTTTTGCCATTTTTGTATAAGTTTTTTGTAGTTTCTAGTTAGATTTAAGTGTTTTATGATGTTCTAATTAGTTCTTTAGTTGAATTTAGTTATTAGTTTCCTTGTTAGAATCTAATAAGATAAAGTAAAGATGAAAATTGTATAAATTTTAATGTTTGAATAAAATGTTCAGTATAATTACGTAACTTGAAAATGAGGTTTTTTGTTTACGGAGATATTAACGTAATTTTAGTTCCAAATAAGAGGATTAGGTGTAAAAACACTTGTCACGTTTGAATTGTATAATTCGACCCACGGGTTTTGAAGATATTAGCAGTTTTATATAATGAAAATGTACCAAAGTTAATTTTAGACAGTTAATGTTCTAGGAAATCCTTTGTTACTGAAGATACCATAAAAATTGATATGTATACTAAGACAGGATTATGTAAGCTCTGTTATGTGCGATATAATAGCGATCCAACCATGGGATCAAAAAAAAGTAGAGTTTTGAAGCCATAAATCATAGAGAAAATTGCACGTAAAATGGTCTTAAAAATCGCGGCTCTCGTTACGGGAACTTAGCTTAAGCGAAATTTATTACATCAGTCACATTAACACTTATATTTGAACATCTATTTAACTATTTTGATTGTTCAATAATTGTTTTTTACGTGCACGAAACTCGCGACTACGTTCTGTTGAACTTTTTCCTGGATTTTTTTTCATTTCAATTTTATTTTCTTTTTTTTGCGTCGATATTGACGACACATTTCGGCATTAGTTTTCGGCATCTTATAAAATTTATTATTTAGCACAACAAGATATAAACAAACACACAGTTAAATAATAATACACCACGCTGACATCTTACTAAAAAGCTGTAATACGCAGCCGCATACAGTGTACAGTAGCTCACGTAGTTTTCACATACACTAACACACGTTAAATGCTCAAATACAAGCACGTATTAAACAGTATGCAATATCTGCTCTCTCGCTCTGGCTCACAAATTACAGGCGACTATGCTTAGAAGACGGGAGTGGGGACGCTACGAAGTATGGGACAAAGAGGAGAGACCGATAATATTATTTCTGTCTCATTCTTTCCTGGCTTCATCCTACACATTTTTGTATTTGTGTCTCTTACCTGTCGTTTTTTCCGTTGCATCCGGTTTGAAATCACAACGATTCTAAAGAAGTTTCACTTCAATAAGAAAGGAAATTGTTGTAAATAATGTTAGAAGTTGATATAATTACCTACATATTTTTAACTTACCGGTGATATGAAATGTTATCATTTCTTTCATTGTGCTTTTTGTCGTAGTTCACGCAACCCTTCACGACAAAACTTGGCATTTTTGCTTGTAAAATTTACGACCGCTCCCGAAGACAGCCGAACGCTTTTAGTTTACTTCAATGAAAGGAAGACCATTTTGGGACCACGTTCGAGGCGTCATTGTAACATGCGGTCCGCCCTGTCCTTACGTAGTAATATACACCGTGAAATTTTAATCACAGTTTTGCTAGAAAAAACGTTGTTCAGACCATGGTTCTAAAGCATCAAATGTTATTAAAACAAACTAAAATAGGCATTCTCAAATAAGACTTATGTTACTCAAACGTGTTCAAACATTTACCGTAACATCAAATTACTCATCGCGGTAGTGATATGGCATTCAAAAAGTTACGAGGAGTCCACGTGGACTACACGGATGTCCGGCCAATGCGGGCCTAAATGCCGAAATGCAAATAAATATATGGAAATTTTATTTAGTTAATAATAATTTGTAAATGTTTGTTCTAATAATAACGCCTCACTTTTAGTTAACTCATAATTAAACTCATAGATTTTACTCATAAAATTTTCATACCGCGCGGGCTTAATCTGAAAATACCTTGATACGCGAGCGCCGTAGTGTCTGTGTTATAGGGAGTAACGATAATCTCGACATTTTAAACTTTGTCTTTTTTGTGTTTTTTCAAAAACCAATTGTTTTCTTTTTTATTGAATGCTGTAGAATGGTAGTAGACCATTGGTCTGAACAACATTTGTTCTAGCAAAACTGTGATTCTTTCACGGTGTATACTCGTATGTCACTGACCAAAACACATTTAACGTAAAAGAAAAGCAAAAAAGATCCAAGACTCTTGGATCTCAAAAAAATGAAATATATTATTTTTTCTATTAGATCGATTGTGGATTAGAACTTGATTAGTTGTACTATCGAAGAAACGCATTTCTGTACACTGTAAGGACTATTATTGCTTGCAGCGCTCGGCCGCTATCATCATCATCATCATCATCGGCCTATAAATGTTCCCACTGCTGGGACACAGGCCTCCTCTCTGTGAGAGGGAGTGGGCTGTAATCCACCACGCGGGCCCAGTGCGGGTTGGTAGATGTCACATGTCTTTGAATTTTTGGTTCTAGGACATGCCGGTTTCCTCACGATGTTTTCCTTCACCGTTTTGAGAGCAATGGTGATGAAATAATTTACACAAAGTAAAGCGCCTGTCTGGGTTCGAACCTACGACCTACAACTCGTAAGTCGCGGCCGTTACCACTGGGCCACCACTGCTCTTATACCGCTTTGGCCGCTATAGTAGAAAATATATAAGTATTTCATACAGAATGTATGGGAGAACATGTTTTTACAACCGCAAATCTAAGTTGGTCGATTATTACTCGTTAACTTGTAAAGCCTACTCAGCTGTGATAGTTTTCCTTTTAAATTCGTTATAAGCTTATATAACGAATTTAAAAGGAAAACTATCACAGCTGCCGTGAATTTTTTCACATATCTAAAACCAAGCATTTAGCTGGCAGGGGGGGGGGAACACTTGACTCTAACAAAAATTTGAACTTTAAAGCTTAATATTTCGCAAACGGATCTCTGAATTCAAAAATGGTTTTAACACACTCACAATGTTTTTAAAAGACCTTTCCAACGATACCCCACACCAACGTATAGAAAAAAAAAAAAACATCCCCACTTTACGTGTAGGGGAGGTACCCTAAAAAAAAATATTTTTCATAATTTTATTTTACCACTTGTCGGCATGATTAATATGTATACCCATACCAAATTACAACTTTCTAGTACTAACAGTCTTGGAGCTAGACCGCGGACAGACAGACAGACAGACAGACTGACAGACGGACATGACGAAACTATAAGGGTTCCTTGTTTACTACGGAACCCTAAAAAGTAGTTTATTTTCAAAGTAGTTTATTTTCAAAATGCTTAGATATATGCGTTACCCCGATGGTACAGTAAGCGCTCAAAAGTGCATGAGCACGCTAAGAGTCGTATTGCTGTGAACACGCGGTATAGCTCGTACATTTGTATGGGTAAAGCAACACGATACACACACCACAGATAACGCAGTTTTGCACTACACGAAACAACAATATATTTCCGTCGCTTTAAACATGCTAGCACACACGCACTATGCGCGTGAACTTGACCAGTTAATGCCATTGCTAAAATTCGATAGTAACTTAACAAGTGCAGATAGCAGAAAGCGTTAAGCGTTGGTATGGAATTCAAACTGCCTCAGGTTCTAATCTCGTAAAACACAGTGCGGTTTTTTGCAAATATTATTATTTTTGTTTTCGATAATAATATTTTTTAAATATTGCTGCTTTTTTATGTTGTAATTGCAATAAAGGTTTTAGAATAAAAAATGCGTGATATATGATAACAAAATTAAAAAATATATGTTTATTCGTTATATTTATTTTACATAAGTTAAAAAACTGCTACAATTATTTATCATTACTTCAGCTGAATAAGATGTGAAATAGATGTCAAGAAACATAGAAGCAGTTTGTATTATTTTGACATATTTAAATTATGAAATATTTTAAATTTTTAATGGATTTTTTCACCATAAATATTAAGCTTTGATCATGGTCGAAGTAATTAAGTAATAAATAAGAATATTAGACTACTCAAAATGTAAAAAACTACTTACAGAATAGGTAATTTTAAGGTTAAATATGGGCAGTTTGTTTATATTTTATTTGTATTAATTATTTTACATTTTATTTGACTTTAGTAAATATTGGTTGTTATTGAGGTTAAAGCTTTAAGTATTCATTTTCTTTACGAAAAGAAGATTGAAACTAAACCTCAAATTTTAATCCTAAAATAATACTATTACTAAAATAATATTAAATAATTTCGGTATATCTGCAAGAAATACGACAAACACCCTATTGAAACGTGCTTAAAAAATTCGTTACCATAAATTCATGCAATAACGAATCTGTTGTTTATTAAGTTGGTACGGTCAATATTTTAAGGTCAAAAACGGTTTTCTAGCTGGTCTTCAGTGATGCAAGCCTTCAGAGTGCACGGCGAACGGTTCATAATGACGTGTTTTTAATAATTCAGCAAAATATCTCGTTGGAATGAAACCATTTGTTTCATTCACCATTTGACGTCGCTGCTACTCGATAATAAGCCCCTTCCTCATATCTCTTAACCCTCACAGTATTTCTCTAGAACAAAGAAAAACATTGTTTTTATTACACATAATACCTTATTATTTATTATTCACTAATCGAATTAAACCTCACAATGAATTTAAAACTTTAAAGGCATCTTCTGTCTCAACAATACCTCTGTTCTATCAACAATACCCTTGATTAAGATTTATGTTTAGTAAAATATGAAATATATAAATGATAACACTCACACTTAGTCCGGTTTCATTAGATAATCACTTCACTTTTACGCAGCGCAATAATACTCTCTGATCTGATCTGATCTCTTCAATATATTTTATGCCTGCTTTTTGATAATAATAACCACAACACTACGCTAAATACTCGTCACCAATATTATCCACGAACCAACAAAGTTCTATTAATTAAATACTCGTAACAAACTGCATCTACCCCACAGAAATCGAAATAATTTACTTAGTTTTTTGTGGTCTACCTGCTAAACTTTAATATTTATGTGAACAAGACGAATGAAACTAAAAACGAATGATGATTATTGAACTAGTCATTGGTTGCAGACAAAGTGAGTGTGTGTGTGTAATGTGCGTGTCTACAGTATTGTAACAACTTATTGAAGAAGGTCGTAAGCCAAACCGAAGCGTCAGTCTATTGCTTTGTGAGATTGCTCATGGACTTTTGGTCGGTACTGTACGTACCCATTCAAGATTTCAATTAAATTAAAACTTACGGAACTATCGCGTTTTATTTGCTTTCACTTTATCAATTATTTTTATTATTTACGATCCTTTGTCACGGGGCAAGTGTCCGAAACGTTGGGCTACATAATAAAGTAAAAGTGACTAAAAAGATGTGTTCCCTTTAATAAAGATTTTTTTACTCCTCTTGCTCAAAAAGGCCGTCATTGTAGAGTACCAGAGCGGGGAAAAAATAGCATTTCTTGCTCTAGGGGAAAAAGTAATTTCTTTTTAATTTTTGTCTGTTCCAACGAGCCTTGAAAAACGAAAAAGTCTTTATTCTTAAGTAGAATAATCATGATTATGGACTCGACTTATTACTGGTTCACAAAAAAAAAGAACATTCATTTTTGAAAATGGAACTAAATGCGGCTATCTCTTCGGTAGAATGCATGTATTGCGTTGCGGCTACAGAAGAAATAAAAAAGGCATTTCCGCGAAATCTTTAGAATTTTTCTCTAATTACGAATTGAATTGGTGACCGTAATATAATTTACAACAGTGAAAATGTCATTATCTAGTGAGAACATCTTCACAGAGGACTGAAATTAAGTTGCCGGAAAAAACCATCTCGTTAAATATATCCAGAATTGTACAAATTGTACATTTAAATAAAATAAACTACCTACTTAGTATTGTATTGGATTATTTTATTTTCTCGCAATCGTAGTGAAAAGTAGAGTGTAACACACGGCGCTAAAACCCATTATAACTCGGTTTCCATTTACTCCCTCGCTAAAGCTCAGGAGTAAAACTACCTCGTCACAATGGGTTATTTTAGCCCCTTGTATAACAATCTACTATTTCACTCCTATTGCTCAAAAAGGCCGTCATTGTAGAGTACCAGAGCGGGGAAAAAATAGCATTTCTTGCTCTAGGGGAAAAAGTAATTTCTTTTTAATTTTTGTCTGTTCCAACGATCCTTGAAAAACGAAAAAGTCTTTTTCACTCCTCTTGCTCAAAAAGGCCGACATTGTAGAGTACCAGAGCGGGGAAAAAATAGCATTTCTTGCTCTAGGGGAAAAAGTAATTTCTTTTTAATTTTTGTCTGTTCCAACGATCCTTGAAAAACGAAAAAGTCTTTTTCACTCCTCTTGCTCAAAAAGGCCGACATTGTAGAGTACCAGAGCGGGGAAAAAATAGCATTTCTTGCTCTAGGGGAAAAAGTAATTTCTTTTTAATTTTTGTCTGTTCCAACGATCCTTGAAAAACGAAAAAGTCTTTTTCACTCCTCTTGCTCAAAAAGGCCGACATTGTAGAGTACCAGAGCGGGGAAAAAAAATAGCATTTCTTGCTCTAGGGGAAAAAGTAATTTCTTTTTAATTTTTGTCTGTTCCAACGATCCTTGAAAAACGAAAAAGTCTTTTTCACTCCTCTTGCTCAAAAAGGCCGACATTGTAGAGTACCAGAGCGGGGAAAAAATAGCATTTCTTGCTCTAGGGGAAAAAGTAATTTCTTTTTAATTTTTGTCTGTTCCAACGATCCTTGAAAAACGAAAAAGTCTTTTTCACTCCTCTTGCTCAAAAAGGCCGACATTGTAGAGTACCAGAGCGGGGAAAAAATAGCATTTCTTGCTCTAGGGGAAAAAGTAATTTCTTTTTAATTTTTGTCTGTTCCAACGATCCTTGAAAAACGAAAAAGTCTTTTTCACTCCTCTTGCTCAAAAAGGCCGACATTGTAGAGTACCAGAGCGGGGAAAAAATAGCATTTCTTGCTCTAGGGGAAAAAGTAATTTCTTTTTAATTTTTGTCTGTTCCAACGATCCTTGAAAAACGAAAAAGTCTTTTTCACTCCTCTTGCTCAAAAAGGCCGACATTGTAGAGTACCAGAGCGGGGAAAAAATAGCATTTCTTGCTCTAGGGGAAAAAGTAATTTCTTTTTAATTTTTGTCTGTTCCAACGATCCTTGAAAAACGAAAAAGTCTTTTTCACTCCTCTTGCTCAAAAAGGCCGACATTGTAGAGTACCAGAGCGGGGAAAAAATAGCATTTCTTGCTCTAGGGGAAAAAGTAATTTCTTTTTAATTTTTGTCTGTTCCAACGATCCTTGAAAAACGAAAAAGTCTTTTTCACTCCTCTTGCTCAAAAAGGCCGACATTGTAGAGTACCAGAGCGGGGAAAAAATAGCATTTCTTGCTCTAGGGGAAAAAGTGATTTCTTTTTAATTTTTGTCTGTTCCAACGAGCCTTGAAAAACGAAAAAGTCTTTATTCTATATAGAATAATCATGATTATGGACTCGACTTATTACTGGTTCACAAAAAAAAAGAAGACCATTTTATTTTTGAAAATGGAACTAAATGCGGAGATAGCCGCATTTAGTTCCATTTTCAAAAATAAAATGGTAATACATGTTTAAAAAATACTTAATACATGTTTTTAAATTAAATCAAAGAAATCACGACACTCGGCTATCCGACGGCGTGCTAACTCCGAAGCACGCAATAATCACGCACACTGAGGCAATACATCAAATAGCAAAAAGTAACTAAACAAACAAAATACATAATCAAGATACTGTATCATTATGATAAACATTATACATTTGTGGCAGGCAATGCAGACCTAGCACCTAATTAAAAGAGAAACGAGTATGCACTTCACTTCACTTCATTAGTATATAAATCCTCTTGACCGAATCCCGGCCACGGGGCGGCCAATCTCAATGGAGACCAGCCAAGCACGCAGAAGGCATACTGCACAAAAGCACAAGTGTGTGCGCAAACAGATGCACTCTCTGCTCTCCTGCTCTCCTACATTCCGACGGGACAGCAACCCGACACGACCGGGTAGAGATCAGGTGCAGGACGCAACGGCTTCGGTGCAGGAGGCACGGGGTGTCACGCCTCCAACTTCCAATCTGCAGGCTGCTACTGAGTAGTTCCTAGTGGAAAAATAAAACAACACCCTGCCCGACCCAGGAATCGAACCCAGGACCCCACGCTCAGCAGCCGCGCTCGCGAACACTAAACTAACGGGGTTGAATCTAATGTTAACAACTATTTTATAAATAAATACATGAACAGCAAGCAATTCGTGTTAAGGCGACGATAATCGACTTTTAATGATTTTATACTGAAGATCACGTCTAAACGAGTAGTGTTAATGATTTGGAAAAAATATAGGTACTTATCTTAAATTAGAACATTTTCTTAATAACTTGATATAATTATGCTTATTTATGTTTATTTTACATGGTGAAACTAATTTATAAAATTATGTCTAACGCGAATAAAAAACTAAGAATCACACAAAATCTATCCAGCGTATTTTTCTGAAACCTTCACTATTTTAAAGATAATTGCAAATAAAGGCAGTGGTGGCCCAGTGCTAACGGCTTCGAACCCAGACAAGCTTTACTTTGTGTAAATTATTTTATCACCATTGCTCACATAACGGTGAAGGAAAACATCGTGAGGAAACCGGCATGTCCAAGAACCGAAAATTCGAAGACATATGACATCTACCAACCCGCACTGGGCCCGTGTGGTGGATTACTGCCCACTCCCACTCACAGAGAGGAGGCCTGTGTCGCAGCAGTGGGAACATTATAGGCTGATGATGATTAAAATTACTTTACGTTTCATGTAAAATAAATTAATAATGCGTCTAATTTGAGACAGCGCTCCTTGATGGGCGAGTCTTATTGCGGGCTGGACGTACCTACGACGCGTTGCGTGAGCTCAGTACAGATTACGCAAGCTAACCGTTCAAGGTCACTGGCATATATCTGCGTCTTAACAAGTATTTGTCGAAATCGATTGGATGTGGATCCATGGTGACACCAATTTCATTTTTTTTTTTAGGTATATATATTTTTTTTTATTTAACTCTGGCACGTTCGACAATTTCGTATCTATGATTACCTGGGGGCCGACCACAATCTTTTACGAAACAATCTTATTTCAGGAGAGTTTTATTTCAAGCTTACAATAACATATTAACTCATATTCGTACCACGACCTTCATCGTTTAAGAATGTTTTATTCCTGCTTAGTGCTGGGAAAGAACGAACTATTTGTAAGATTTGTCTATTGCCTGCTATAGTAGAAAACAAACAACGCTATGTGAACTGTATAGCGCTGTCCCTTTCACACGTTGGTCCGAATCGCTACTACGAAGTATTGGTCTTGAAGCAAAATATTATTTTCTTTTACTTAAAATATTAGGTACTTTGCATTAGAATCTAATTTTTATGAGTAATTTCCATGAAATTGACACAAATATTAAAAGATTTGGCTTTGAAAAATAAGAAAAACAATTGAAAAAATTAAAAATAAGCTACGGCTAAGCTGTTACATGATACAAATCGGAACAGAACGAAATTTGAAACTCGGGCCGCATTCGGAGTTACGCCTTAATCACTCACATCAATATTTTGCGTACCGATTTAGATATGCTTGCACAAGATGGTTGGATTACAGTATTTCTTTGAGTATACACAACAAATTTCTTCTTCTTTGATTAGGTGACGACTGTAGCCAGAAGCACAATTTCCAAAATGCCACGTTAGTTTAAAGATATGGTGCAACTCAAAACAAAACAGCACAACTGTCATTTTGACAGCGCTCGCGGTTATATTAATTTAGGGCATGGTCAGCGTTATTGCAAGATGGCGCATGCTATGACGTCATGTATGACGATTCACAGCACGTTGTTATCGCGCTGACACTAATTCGGTATGGGTGTTAGCACGCTCTAATCGATTGCAGCGTAATTCTGAACACAGCCTCGATGTAGCGATATTTTTGTTTACAAGTGGATATCTACTACGAGGTTGAACTTATTTTAACATATTTGCTAATGAATTTATGATCTAACTGGCTACAAAGTCGACATGGAATCAAGGGAAGGTTAAGGTTACTCAGTGAATAAGTTTTAAAACAAAGAAATGTGTAATGTTTTGACGAAGATAGTTCGAAACAATATATTGTGGTCAGACTCAGTGATTAGTGTTTTGTTATTAATTTTGCGGGCGGCAGCTAGAGGTACTCTGGGAATTTTTCTGTGTTATCCGCTTCCAAAAACTCAAATGTTTCGTATGCATTCGCCATCAAACAAGAAATTAATTACACATTTACTAAAATCTATAGATAGGTACACAATTCATTCGGCAAGTTTACGTAAATAAATAAATTTTGCTAACTTTTCATGACACGAAAATGTTTTTTCTTAATATAAATTGCAAAACAATAATATTTCCGTCGAGTCTGAGGAACTTTTTTAAGATTGCTAAATTTGACATTAAAACAATATTGCTAGTTGTCAAAAGTCACGTCGTGGTACGAATTGAATGAACTTTTAGAGGTGACGTCACCAAAATCGCTAAGAAAATGAGATTCTTTCAACATTGCAATAAGCTTATTTTATGGACGTCATGGTACGAAAAGTCAAAGTAAGATTTAAGATGGGAAAGAGATGAAGCTCTACAGGACGTATAGCTCCATCTCTTTCTGCCACTGAAGTAATATTAAAATAATACTGATTTTGAGCTGGTGATAGGCCCCCTGAACATTTTGCTACTTTATACGAACCGATAAAAGGAAATAATTTCTTACTTTTGCCATCACTGTTGAAATTAGTTTCAGTATTTTTTAATAAACATACTCATCTTTTTATAGGTATTCATCTTTTATACGTCTTTAATTTTTGTATATCCTTACATATTATAAAACAAAGTTCCCCGCCGCGTCTATCTGTCTGAATACAAGAAGGCATTCGACAGCGTTCCGCACTCATGGTTGATCGAAATATTAAACATATATAAAATCAATCCATTAATTATAATTTTTCTTAAAAATACAATGGGATCCTGGAGAACGACACTAAAATTACAAACTAAAACAACAAACTTATCCGTAGACGAAATAGCGATTAAAAAGGGTATTTTCCAAGGGGACTCATTAAGCCCTCTACGGTTTTGTCTAGCCCTGAATCCACTCTCCCAAGCATTAATTAAATCGAAAGGCTTTGATATTAACAACGGCAGGTCGATATTGCACCAAATTACACATTTACTTTATATGGATGATTTAAAACTATATGCTAATAAAAATACAGATTTACACGGTTTATTAAACATCACAACAACATTTTTGAAAGACATAAGAATGGATTTTGGACTAGATAAATGCCGGAAAGTAAATATAGAGAAAGGTAAGATTATAGAAGGAAACTACTCAACAGACTCCGAAGAAGTAATTGAAGCGATGAAAGACGAAGAACTATATAAATATTTAGGTTACAATCAAGCACGATTGTTAGAACATAGGACTATTAAGGATAAACTGATAAAAGAATACAATTGTAGAATACATTCGTTATGCAAAATGCACCTATCTAGTAAAAATTTATTCAAATCCATAAATACCTTCGCGATTTCTATACTTATTTATTCTTTCGGTGTAATAAAATGGTCTAATACAGAATTACATGCTCTTGAAGTCAAAACAAGAACCACACTGACACAACATAGATATCACCATCCCAAATCAGCAATAGAGAGAGTTATAATGTCCAGAAAAGAAGGTGGCAGGGAACTAATCGAAATATCATATCTCATAAAATACAAGTCATAAACTTAAAAAAAAAATCTGGCGGAAGAAAAACAACAGTCAATAACACAAAACAATTATAGAGATAGACAAACAGTATACACCACTGAACCTTAGCGATGATAGCAATATTGAGACAGTAGATAAAGCGAGACATAGAGAAGAGATACACAGGAAGTGGAGACAAAAAGAATTACATGGAACAAGACAAGAAGAAGACAAGACATCCCAACGATTTACACCAAACAAATATAGATAAAGAGGCTTCTAATAAATGGCTAGAGTTAAGTGAGCTGTTTCCTGAAACAGAAGGGTTTATGTTAGCCATTCAAAATCAAGTCATAAATACAAAAAAATATAGAAAATACATAATAAAAGATAGTACAGTAAGAAATGATTTATGCAGAAAATGTCACAGCAAACCTGAAACAATACAGCATATCAGAGGAGCTTGTATCACACTAACTCAAAACGACTATACGCATAGACATAATCAACTTGTTAATATCATACACCAAAAACTCGCAACTAAACTTAAACTCATGCAAGATCCCTACACACCATATTACAAGTACACTCCTAGACTTGTTTTAGAAAACAAATTATACAGAATATATTATAATCGCACTATAATTACAGGCCACACCATATATAACAACAGACCTGATATAACACTCGTTGATAAAGTAAGCAAACACACATTTATAATAGATATAGCAGTCCCAAACACTAATAACATACAAAAACTATCACAGAAAAAATTAGGAAGTATACAGAATTACAAGAGGAAATTAGCAGAGTTTGGAAAATGAATAGAATCACTATAGTCCCAATAGTAATATCAACAACAGTTGGTTATCCCGAAACAAATTTTCAATAGTTTTAATGCACTCAATCTATCCAAATACACATACCTAACACTACAAAAAGCTGCCATATTAAACACTTGCCGCATAGTAAGAAAATTTTACAACTTGATTTAGATAATAATTTCACTGCAGTACAGAGCAATTTACCTTCTCAGAATAATAACTAGAATCTCACCTTGGTTCACACCCATGAGATTCTGAAAATACCAGGAACTAACCTGAGAAAATTAAATTTCAAAACCAAAATAATAATAACCCCACCGCCGTATCTCTACGTTGACGTCGTGGTGGGGTTTGCGCGCTCCGAACTCTAGGCCTGTGCCGGTAGAGTTTACTTTGCCGGAACGGGTCTGGGATGAGGAGCAAAACTAAGAGAGATACAAAAACCTGCAGGGCAGCATGTGGCGAGCTGTTGGGCAGTAGCGACCCCACGGACCCTATCTTCCGGGAGAAGTCTTGTTCCTCACCTCTGGCTTGCCTTTATTGGCCGGCAGGAGTGAACACTGACGAGGAACAGAGCTCCCACCTCATTCTTGCCTTTATTGGCCGGCTTGAGTGAAGACTTGCAAGAGCAAACGTGCTCGGAAGAAGGAAGTATTCCAGTAAGATGCTGGTAGGGATCTTACCCGTACTTCCGAGATTGTCCTGATAGCCGTGGAATACCTCTCCACTCCTCAAGCACCTCAGGAAATGTTGCCCCCTTGTCGCTACGTCACTATGTGCTAGCAACCGTTTTCGGGGGCCCATAGTTGAGTGTGCAAGTCATCCCCTTCCATTTTATCCGTGTATACCATAATATTGATCAGGCAGGGGTCGTAGGCCTGCGGGCTTGCGGACAGTGAGTAATGGGTAGCTCGCCGTCCGATAAGGACCAGGCCCGGGTCAACGGCGCGTTGTGTTCCACGCGCGCCTCAAAGAGATGTCAGCAGAATTGACGGGGTCCGTTAGGGCTGATGCCTGCCGGGACTGCGAATAAGGGCCGAAAGGGAAATCGTGGCCCCCGGCAACAGGGCAACCGAAGGAACACGGGTGGGTTTTAGTCAGTAAGAGTCTGACACGCCCTCCCACTCCACCCAGAGCGGGAGATGTTAATTGATAATAACCAAACCAGAAAAAAAGGGAGGTTGGCCTTCCATAGTTCTAGGTAACCAATCTACTATAGCCACCCAAACCCATAGCCCAATATGTTTTGTTTCCATGTTCTGCATTAGCCCTGCACCAACCGGGGGTTGTCCTTGGGTGCATTTGCATAATGCATACAGGGATAATCTTCGGTTGGTGTTTCATTACATTTAAAATTGTTCCAAGGGCCTCTGCGAGTTGGCTTTGGCCCCTCGTAAGTATTCCAAAGGACCGGTACCCCATGGTCCCGAGATATGTAAAGACATAAATAACAATAATAATAATAAATAGAGATGGGACAGTTGTCGCACGTCTACTTCACAGTCTGTTGCATAGAGATGGGACAGTTGTCGCACGTCTACTTCACAGTCTGTTGCATAGAGATGGGACAGTTGTCGCACGTCTACTTCACAGTCTGTTGCAAAGAGATGGGACAGTTGTCGCACGTCTACTTCACAGTCTGTTGCATAGAGATGGGACAGTTGTCGCACGTCTCCTTCACAGTCTGTTGCATAGTGATGAGACAGTTGTCGCACGTCTACTTCACAGTCTGTTGCATAGAGATGGGACAGTTGACGCACGTCTCCTTCACAGTCTGTTGCATAGAGACGGGACAGTTGACGCACGTCTACTTCACAGTCTTTTGCATAGAGATGGGACAGTTGTCGCACGTCTACTTCACAGTCTTTTGCATAGAGATGAGACAGTTGTCGCACGTCTACTTCACAGTCTTTTGCATAGAGATGGGACGGTTGTCGCACGTCTACTTCACAGTCTGTTGCATAGAGATGGGACAGTTGTCGCACGTCTACTTCACAGTCTTTTGCATAGAAATGGGACAGTTGTCGCACGTCTACTTCACAGTCTGTTGGCACATTGACGTCACAACTGTCGGTGTGTGAACCGAGAGCGCAAACTGCGCATTTCCACCAGGCAGTGGCCCGAGCCGGGAATATGACACACCATACGCACAAACCTTTTGAGAATACCGAAATTGCGCGTATCAGTAGAACTGCTTCCGGATTACCAAAACCTGGCAGTCTTCAAGAGTGAGTTGGTTACTTATAGGTGAGCGTGCGTCATCTCGCCTGCAGCATCATCGATTGATTACCATATTATCGCTTGAGTGGGATAGCGGTCAAACTATCAATAAAAATAATAATTGAAGTCGGACTCGCGCACTAATGGTTCCGTACCACATGAGTAAAGTCTTTACTGTGTCCGTACCACTAAAACTAATATGTAGCTTACCTCACTTTTATTATTTTCTATTGCTATAAGGCTCGTTGTACACACAAGTTTCTTGGCGTGAAAAGCTACGGTTTTGCCGTGATAAGTACGGTTGATTCGCCGTATGTAGGCACGGTCGTCAGTGTAGTATGGATCACTATGGAAGCTTGTTGACAGACACGGCGGCACTAAGGTACGGCGCCGTTGCCGTATGCGTCGTCCGGTGGTTTGCCGAGTCATATACAGGCTCACACGAATATTCTACGGTGCGGCTAGAGCGCCATGCCGTAGTTATAAAGAAAACATGCCGTGTACGACGGGCCTGAGTGAAAAACCATAGTAATACGTAGGTATTTTGTGACAATTAATAGCGTATTAGTTAGGCTTGTTTCAATACGGCCGATACAACTCGGCCGCTCTGAACATACGCTCCGCGAACTTCCACGCATGTTCTCTCACTCACACTCGCCTCATGTCACCATTTGGTTCCTAAGAAAAACCGGCCAAGTGTGTGTCGAACTACGCATAATGAAGCGTTCCTAGTTGAGATGAAATTACCCCAAATACAAACTTAACATTGTAGTTGTTTAGGTGTATGAGGAACAGGGTGTAAAGTTCACTCATCCACCATAGAAAAGGGAGGATCCTCCGACCAGACGGGTGTTGTGTCTGGCGGGCAACTGCCCATCGGTTTGAAGTTGAAATCTTGTATGTATGTCGATCGTTCGGTAAACTCTAACTGCGCGATGCAGGATTTGTGTGACGTCATGTCTATGATGCGTAGTTCGTATGTGGCGGTGTAACCGCTACATCACTCCCCTCCGGAGACCGGAGGTCGATAGTGGGCTGAATCTTGCGATGCTTCACACAGTGCCAGCTGTGGTTCCAGTGAGTCGGAACCGGGTGCAACATAGTTCGCGGTGAGTCGGAACTGTCTGTGGTGATTGCGGTGATTCCCCAGTGAGTCGGGGTGATGAGGCTGATAGCGTTGATTCCCCAGTGAGTCGGGGTGATGAGGCTGATAGCGTTGATTCCCCAGTGAGTCGGGGTGATGAGGCTGATAGCGTTGATTCCCCAGTGAGTCGGGGTGATGAGGCTGATAGCGTTGATTCCCCAGTGAGTCGGGGTGATGAGGCTGAGGGTGATGACCAGGTATGCGCGTTCGCTGCATGCTGGTGGTCAGGATACCCGTTGAAGCCGTGGGTGCTGGCTGTGTGACTCGCCTCACGAAAGCTTGCGGGAGTGATGATGATGATGACGTCACGCCGAAGTAATTGCACGAAGGCTGCAGGCTTGCAGGTCATTAGGGTCTGAAATGGCAATGGGCGTTCCTCAAGGTTCGATATTGGATCCATTCCTCTTTTTAGTTTACATTAATGATTTATCCCAATTACTTCAAAATCAACCGAAGATGGTGTTATTTGCAGATGACACATCATTAATCTTTAAAATAAACCGACGGTCACAAAATCTTGACGACGTGAATAGCTCTATTCTGCAAGTCCAAGATTGGTTTACGGTATATAATCTGGTACTTAATAAAAAAAAAACCAAATGCATTAGATTTAAATTACATGTTAAAAGTAGCGAATGTTGCTCTCTGTTGAGCGAGTTATTGAAATAGCTTGCATTGAGCTTGAGCAGTTCATTGTAATGAGCGTGTACAGGCCCCCATGTGCTTCATATGATATTTTTGAAAAATATATGGAAGAAGTATTATTAAAGCCTTGTAACAGTAGTAAAACAGTTTTAGTCTGTGGAGACTTCAACATTAATATACTGGAAAAATCTGCTGTAGTAAATAAATTTATAACTTTATTATAGTCATATAATTTGTACAATACATTCTTTGAGCCGACTAGAATAACTGCCACTAGTGCTACCTGTATTGACAACATTTTTACAAACTTAAGACCTTCCAGCCATTTAATTATAAATGAGTTAGACTCTGATCACTGTGGCCAGTTAGTCACTTTCCCTCAGAAAACAGTCAGAACTCAAAGAAAACTTGTAAGTTTTGTTCCTGTAAATAAAAGTCGCTTAGGACAATTTAAAAATAATTTAATCGAAAAACTACCGGGTTTGCCTTATCATAACGACCCGGATCAAGCTTACACTTTACTATTTAACCTCATCAATTGTGAGTTTAGTAAGATTTTCACCTCAAAAACATTTTCTGTTTGTGACCGCGTTCTATTTAGCGATTGGGCAACTCCAGGTATTTACAAAAGTAGGCAGAGGTTATTTGAATTGTATCATGAAAAAACATGTAACCATGATGAAACTTTTAAAGAATTTGTTAGGAAATATTCAAAAATTTTTAAAAGAGCCTGTTCCTCAGCAAAAGCCATAAACATTAAAAATAAAATAAAATGTTCTGGAAATTAAATTAAAACCACTTGGAATATAATTAATTCAGAAACGGGAAGAACGACAGTACGGAATCGTGACTTCCATCTAAAAATCAATGATGTAGATATTAAGGCAGACGTGGAGGTGGCAACTGAGTTTGAAAATTTCTTCACTAATATTCCCATTTTAACAACCAAAACTCTGTCATCGTCGTCCTTCACTTCTGCTTACTCAATACTTAAAGAATGTGTACCAGAATGTGACAAACTTTTTGAATTCACAATTATTACTGCTAAAGACATTATAGAATCTTTTAAAAATCTTGATGTAAAAAAACTGCTGACCTTTGGGGATTATCAGTACATACCGTGTCCTCAATAATTGATGTTATTTCACCCTTTTTAGCAATCGTTTTTAACTCTTGTATTGCATCTGGTGTATTTCCTGATCTGATGAAACTTAGCAAAGTGATTCCACTGTTCAAATCTGGCAGCACAACTGATCCCACAAATTTTCGGCCTATTTCGATATTACCTACATTGAGCAAAATCTTTGAAAAATTAATTTTAAAACAAATGTTAGGACATTTCAATACACATAATTTATTTCATCTGAAACAGTTTGGTTTTACTAAGGGTCGTTCAACTACAGATGCGGGCGTGGAATTACTGAAGAACATATTCGAGGCCTGGGAGGAGTCGCAAGATGCTCTTGGCATTTTCTGCGACTTGTCCAAGGCATTCGATTGCGTACATCATGAAACACTCATCAGGAAACTGTACCACTATGGTATGAGGGACAAGGCTCTTGACCTTCTGACTTCTTATCTGAACAACAGAATTCAGAGGGTTGATGTTAATGGCAAGAGATCTGCAGGATCTGCAGTCACCATGGGCGTTCCACAGGGTTCAATTCTTGGTCCTTTCTTGTTTTTAATTTATATAAACGACTTACCTTATCACATAAGGGATAATCACAAGATCGTATTATTCGCAGATGATACTTCCCTCATTTTTAAAATCAAACGTCAGTTAGTCAACTTTGAACAAGTTAATGATGCACTCTCTAAAGTTGTGCATTGGTTTAATGTAAATAATCTTCTCCTGAACGAAAAAAAGACTAAACTCATAAAATTTTCAATGCCAAATGTCAGGCAGCTATCTACCAATGTTCAGGTTAATGGAACAGAGTTGGACCCTGTTGAGTCGACAGTTTTTCTTGGAATCACTATTGACGGTAAATTACAATGGGGCCCACACATAGTGGAGCTAAGTGTATGGGTATATTCCTGGATCTGTCGAAAACTTTTGACACAGTTTCTGTTCCCAAACTCACCACTAAATTGGAGCTTCTGGGTATACGAGGTATAGCACTCGACATTTTCAAAGATTACCTAAAGAATCGCTCTCAGCAAGTCAAAATAGATGCGTATATCAGTAATAAGGAAATCGTGACATATGGTGTGCCCCAGGGAAGCATATTAGGTCCCACGTTGTTCCAAATTTATGTCAATGACCTTTGCAGGATGATGCTACCAAACTGTAAGATCTACGCATACGCTGATGATACTGCAATTATCATCTATGGTTCCACGTGGGAAGAGGTTAAAACTAAGGCAGAAATAGCTCTAAACAGTATTATGAACTGGTTCCACCAAAATTTACTTACATTAAACTTGGATAAATCTTGCTACATTCCTTTCGCAATCCGACGAAGCACCAAGCCACCGCATAGTTTTGTTGTAACTGCTCACTCCTGCCTGAACTCGTCAACACCGTGTTCATGTCCTACACTAGCTAGAAGTGACTGTGTAAAGTATCTTGGTCTGCAAATTGATGACGGCCTACGATGGGACAAACAGCTAGAAATGATAACTAGTAGGACAATGCGTCTTATTTATGTTTTTAAATCCCTTAGAGAATCGGCTGACATAGACACATTAAAAATGGTTTATTTTGCACTGTGTCAGTCGATTATCGGATATTGCATTACTGCATGGGGTGGTGCTATTAAAACAAATTTCCTGAGGGTAGAGCGAGCTCAAAGAGCCGTACTTAAAGTCATGTCTAAGAAACCGTACTTATACCCAACTAAACAACTCTATGATGAATGTAAGGTATTAACAGTTAGACAGCTGTTCATCTTGCAGTCTGTCCTCAGAACTCATAGAGCCATGCCCAGGTCCAACCCAAAAAAACGCACAAATGTTCCATCAGGAGTAACACATAGAACTACATTTGCCAAACGCCAATATTACGTCATAGGTACTTATGTATATAAGAAACTACACAAAATACTGAATATACTTGATTTAAACAGACATACGCTAAAACACAAAATCACTCAATGGCTACTACAACAGGATTACTTCACAACGGAGGATCTTCTAGCATACATCACGTAAAAATACAATCGCAAAATACATCCATATATACACTCGGATGCACGCATAGATACATACATGCACACGTACTCACACCTACACGCACATACACGAACACTCACTCACATACACAACACACTAAGTAACCACCTACACTTTCATAGAATAACTTTACCTTATGTAACATCGACACTGTTTCACTTGTTACAGAATGTCAATAATTTATTGTACCCATATGGCTGAACCCTATCTCTTGAGATACAGGCTAGACCTAGTTTAAGGGATAGAGTCTATATATTTGTGCTTATAGTGTGACAAATGTTAATTTATAATCTACAATGTATACAGTGCAATGTGTTTATGTTTTTATGAAATAAATATTTTTATTATTATTTCCTTTATTTCATTTATAAACATATGATTTACATTTTTAAATATTCTTATAAAATGATTAAAAAAAACATTTAAAAATATAAAAAATAGTAGCCCACCGGTGTCGGGAACAGGGTCCAAGCCACCGGTGGTCAGGGCTCCTGAGAGAGGAACCTCCTAACAATACGCGCCGTGTCCAGGAGTACCGCTTTCTGGATCAAGCCCTTGATCCAGCTGCCTAACGAGAGCCTCCTCAGGTGTTATTATTATTATTATTTTTTTTTTTATACTTTTGCGTATCTCAGCGTTGCGCCGGGTTTATGGGATAGTACGGGCCGAAGCCAAGTGCTACCCCTGGAGATTGGTTAAATTATGATGAGATGATGGTGTGTTCTGATTTTGTGATGGTGAGTGTGTCGGTCCATGAGGCTGTGTTCGTGCGGTGGTTGTTGCACTCGTGTATGAGGTGACGATTGATGTATCGTTGTCATTTTGCAGAAATTTTCTGACAATCCTGCAGGTATTCAAAATTGCAGCTTTCTGAAGAGTCTGATATGTGTAGGGTGGTAAATCGAGTGTTTTTAAAGACTGGTGGAGCTGTTTAGGTATTACACCTGTTGTTGATAATACTATAGGAACTATGGTGACATTGCTAAGCCGCCACATTCTGCTGATTTCTATTTTCAGGTCTATATATTTTGAGAGTTTTACCGCTATAGTATTCTGCAAATTGTGTGTATTAGGAACGGCTATGTCTATGATTTGTGCAGTTTTGTTATTTTTATCTAACAACGTGATGTCTGGTCTATTGTAGTGTGTTGTTTTGTCGGTGAGGATAGCTCGGTCAAAGTACAGCTTGTGAGTGGAGTTTTCGAGAACAGTTTCAGGTCGATATTTATAATAAGCTACCGGTGGTGTGGGAATTAATTTATATTTTATTGCTAATTTTTGGTGGATTATATTCGCTATCTGGTCATGTCTGTGTTTGTAATCAGTTTGGACTATTGCTTTACACGCACCCGTGATGTGTTGAATGGTTTCGGTGCAACTATTGCATCGCCTACATCTGTCTATTGTTTGAGGAACTCGCATTATGTGTTTCTGGTAATTACGAGTTTCTATTACTTGGTCCTGTATGGCTATCATGAATCCTTCTGTCTCAGGGAACAGTTCTCCACGCCTTAACCATTCGTTCGACGCTAACTTGTCGACGTTAGGTTGATTAAGGTCGTGTCGATGTCTCCCATGCAGTGACTTTTGGGTCCATTCTGCGATTTTAGTTTGTCGGTCTGTCTGTTGTTCATTACTCTGGGCTATCTTCTCAAACATGTTTAAAGGGGTAATTTTTTATCATTGAACGCTATGGCTTTATGTAGAGTTGAAGTAGTACCTTTAGCATTGAAGTATGTTCTTAAAATAGTTATTTGCTTGTTATGTAGGTTAGTGATATCTATTATTCCCCTACCACCGTCGTTCCTTGGCAGTGTGAGTCTCTGAACACATGACCTAGGGTGATGCCTTCTATGTTTAGTCAAAGTGGTATTTATAATCCGTTGCAAACATTTGAGTTCAGTCTTGTTCCAGTTTATGATACCAAAAGAATAGGTTAGAATAGGGATGGCATAAGTGTTTATGGCTTTTATAGTATTTCGAGCGTTTATTTGTGTATGACATATTGTTTTTAACCTGTGTTTAAATTGTTTAGTGAGTGTAGCTTTAATTTCCTTATGAAGAATCTGTTTAGCCTGTATGTAACCTAAATATTTGTAAGTACCGTTTTCGTCTAATGATTCTATCGTGTCACCTGTCTGCATGGGGTATGAATGTGAATAACTTTTGCCTGCTATGATTGAATTAATTTTACATTTGTCAATCCCAAACTCCATAGCGATATCATTTGAAAATTGTTCAGTAGCATTAGCTAGTTCATATAAGTCGTCTGGTGATGATGCATACAATTTGATATCGTCCATATAGAGCAAGTGGTTTATTTTACAATTTTGCTGGTCAGTCAGTATGTCAGTCGTTGTATCACTGTATTGAAGTTGATACCCGGAATTTAAGGCATTGAGTTTATTTGAAAGCGGATTTAGTGCGAGACAGAACCACAGTGGGCTGAGTGAGTCTCCTTGGAATATCCCTCGCTGGATCTTAATGTATTCTGTCTCAACTATTCCTGTGGATGTATTCAAGTGTAATCGAGTCTGCCATTTGTCTATTAAATTTCTTAAAAAGTTGATGAGTTGTGGATGTATCTTGTATAAATTCAAAACTTTGAGTAACCACGAGTGAGGTACTGAATCGTATGCTTTCTTGTAATCAATATACATATTATTATTATTTCCTTTATTTCATTATTCACATATAAATTATATTTTTAAATATTAGAATATGTGGGGTACATACCATACCACTTATTAATTTATGTATATTATATACTTACACAACACAACACATTTATATACAAACACAATCACAATATTTATCTACATTTATTTATATTAACTATTAAATACAAGTACTTAATAAAACATACACATTCACCATGTCGGTTGATGATGCTCCACCCGTAACGTATGCTACTGGACTCGCGCACGGCGAGCTACGTCATCGTGACGTAGCCGCCAAGCGCGGAAGTGGGAGTGCGAGCAGCGATCGTCCGATCACCTTGCCGTGACCTTTAGTCGTTGCTAGCTTACGCGCCTCTCGGCTGCGCATGATTTATTTGATACCTTGTCCTCCTATTATTGTTTACGTGTTATAAACTGTTATCATTGTGCCGTGACTATTGTGACTGTGTGCCTATCTATCGTACTGTTCTCCTTCTGACTGTTTTCTGTGTTGTGTGTGTGTGTGTATTACTCAATACAACTGTGAGTAAGATAAGCAGATGATATTTCATTTACCCTGCCTACTACACACCCCCTCTATAATAACTATACTGGTGACCCCGATTAGAACACTTTAAGATGAGTGATAGTGATTCCGAGCACACCGCGTCGTCACAGCCGGCGAAACACGTAACGCACCGATCGCGCCAAGCAAAGCGCGTTTCCACTGTGCACGATATTTACCGTGTGTCAGTGAAGCTGCCACCATTTTGGCCAGAAGAGCCAGATATCTGGTTCGCTCAAATAGAAGCGCAATTCGAGAACGCAGGGGTGACGGATGACGTCACCAAATTTAATTATGTGGTCGGCCATCTCGACCCACAATTTTCAAAGGAGGTGAAGGACGTCATCATGTCCCCTCCCGCCACCAACCGGTACGTGAAACTGAAGACCGAATTGGTGAAGCGCCTCTCAGCCTCCCAGGAGAAGAAGGTGAAGCAGCTGTTGATGCATGAGGAGCTGGGAGACCGGAAGCCGTCGCAGTTCCTTCGCCATCTGCAGGGGTTAGCTGGACCAACTGTGCCCGAGGATTTTGTGCGCACTATATGGAGTAGCCGTCTCCCCAGCAATATCCAGCCCCTCCTGGCATCGCAACCACACAGCACCTTGGAGGCATTGGCTGAGCTAGCAGACCGCGTCCAGGATATCGTCGCACCACCAAGCCACGTTGCTTCAACTTCGGCAGCAGGACCCACCGTGAGTGAGATGGCAGCTGAAATCGCAGAGCTCAAGCGTGCGATGAAAGACCTGACGGTGCAGCTGCGTGACAGTCGATCTAGAAATCGTTCGCACAGCCGTGATCGTGATACGAGACGCAACTCACGCCACCGTTCTTCAAGCCGGTCAAATTCCAGCTACCGGAAGCACCCAGAGTGCTGGTATCATGCGACGCACGGTGAGAAGGCCAAGCGTTGCATAAAGCCCTGCGACTACAAGAAGGGAAACGCCGCGGGCAGTCGGTAATGGCGACAGACGATTGCCCCGCTTCTACTGGTCGCCTATTCGTCGCAGACCGAAGCACAAAGACGCAGTTCCTGGTCGATACTGGAAGCGACCTCTGTGTCTACCCTCGTCGTCTGCTCAGCGATCGTCGTGCTCCTACGAATTACCAACTCGTTGCCGCGAATGGAACGCCCATTCCAACGTATGGTTTCCTCAATCTCAACCTGAATCTTGGACTTCGTAGAGACTTTAAGTGGCGTTTTGTGGTAGCTGAAGTGACCAAACCGATTATCGGAGTAGATTTCCTTTGTTTTTACTCATTAACCGTTGACTGTCGTAATCAACGGTTAATAGACAGTAGTACTAATATTTTTGCATTAGCCTCGAATCACTCAGATTCGTCTTTATTTTCAGTAAAGGTTACTTCTGGTGATTCAAGGTATCACAAAATCCTGGAAAACTTTCCAGACATCACCCGACCCGCCGGTACACTACGCACTACACCACATAACACTGTACACCATATTCGCACGACCCCAGGCCCTCCAGTATCTTCTTCATTTCGGCGATTAGCGCCGGACAAATTAAAAATTGCTCAACAGGAGTTCCAGCTAATGCTGGCCAATGGAACCGCCAGACCCTCGGAAAGTCCTTGGTCATCCCCACTCCATCTTGCCCCGAAAAAGGACAACAGTTGGCGACCTTGCGGAGACTACCGCATGCTCAACGCGCGAACTGTTCCTGACAGGTACCCGATTAGGCATATTCACGATTTTGCACACAGCATTTCAGGCTGTCGAGTTTTCAGCACTATCGACCTCGTGAAAGCCTATAATCAAATACCTGTCAGCCAGGACGACATTCCGAAGACGGCAATCACCACACCGTTCGGTCTGTACGAATTTCCGTACATGACGTTCGGTCTGCGCAATGCAGGCCAGACATTCCAACGTTTTGTCGACGAGATGACGAGAGGACTAGACTTCTGTTATTGTTATTTGGACGATTTTTTGATCTTCTCCAGGACAGAAGCAGAGCACGAGGAACACCTACGCATCATTTTCACCAGGATGAAGGACTTCGGCATGTTAATAAACACGTCCAAGTGTGTTTTCGGTGTCCCGGAAGTAACTTTCTTAGGTTACCATATCTCCGAAAAGGGCACCACACCACTTGAGACTAAGGTTGACGCCATCAAGAAGTTCCCACAGCCTAAAGATGTTCGTCAGTTGCGGCGATTTTTGGGCATGATCAATTTTTACAGGCGATTCATGCCCCACGCAGCTCAAATACAGGCGCCACTTCACAACCTGTTGATCGGCAACGTAAAGGGCTCGCATCCTATATGTCTTGCGGAGAATACTTTGTAGGCATTCGAGGACTGCAAGGAAAGCCTGGCTAATGCTGCTCTACTAGCTCACCCAGATTGCAATGCCAAACTCGCATTGGTCACCGATGCGTCGGATACTGCAATCGGCGCGGTGTTACAGCAGCTCAGCGACGATGGTTGGCAGCCATTAGCTTTCTTTTCCCGGAAGCTCAGCCCTTCGCAAGCGAAGTATTCTCCCTATGACAGGGAACTGCTGGCCATTTACGAGGCCATCAAATACTTTCGCCACATGCTGGAGGCAAGACACTTCGTTGTGTACACTGACCATAAGCCGATCAGTTTCGCATTCCACGAGAGGAAGAAGAACTGTTCGCCTAGGCAGTTCAGATACTTAGACTTCGTCGCCCAATTCACCACCGACATACGACACATCTCCGGCAAAGACAATGTCGTGGCTGACCCCTTATCACGCGTGGAGGAGCTACAAACTCCAGTCAATCTTGACATCCTCGCGGAATCCCAGGCGTCAGATCCGGAACTGAAGAAACTTCTTCAGGAAGGGTCTTCACTAGTGCTGGAGAAGGTGCAAGCCCCTGGGGAGCGTTCGATAGTGTACTGCGATGTCAGTACAGCGTCTCCCAGGCCATTTGTACCTAAAATGATGCGGAAACAAATTTTTGACAGCCTACATTCCCTCAGCCACCCAGGCGTCTCAGCGACTGCCAAATTAATCGCAGAGCGCTTTGTTTGGCCAGGCGTCAGGAAGGACTGCAGGGAGTGGGCGCGAGCTTGCCTCGCATGTCAGCGGGCAAAAGTGAGCCGTCACGTTTCCGCGCCCTTAGGGACATACCATCTCCCACGCGCCAGGTTTACCACGATCCACATCGATCTTGTGGGCCCACTACCAATTTCACAAGGCTTTAGATACTGTCTAACGGCAGTCGACCGATTTACTAGGTGGCCAGAGGTCGTACCTATTGTCGACATTACTGCCGAGACAGTAGCTAAGGCATTGCTGTCTGGATGGATTGCCCGATTTGGCTGTCCTACTGACATCATTACGGACAGAGGCCGTCAATTTGAGTCGGCCCTATTCCAACAATTGTCAAATCTTGTCGGATTTCAGCACAAGCGGACAACGGCATACCATCCAGCGTGCAATGGCATGGTGGAGCGATTCCACAGGCAACTTAAGGCGTCCATCATGTGTCATGCCAGTGACAAGTGGACAGAGTCTTTGCCGTGGGTATTGCTTGGCATAAGGAGCGCATTCAAAAAGGATGTCCAAGCGTCTTCCGCCGAACTAGTTTACGGCGAGCAGCTAAGACTCCCAGGAGAATTTTTTACTCCAACTGATGTTGGAACAAACGACATCACGGAATTTACCGCGCGCATCCGCAATTTCGCCCAAAAACTGCAGCCAACTCCAGCTTCCCGTCACAACAAGACGAGCATATTTGTTTTTAAGGATCTGCAGACCACTGATCACGTGTTCCTCCGTGAAGACGCATTACGTGGCTCGCTGCAACCAGCATACACAGGTCCTCACAAAGTTCTGCAAAGGATGATAAAGTTTTTAAAATTTTATTTAAGGGAAAAGAGGTCACGGTCTCAATAGACCGCCTAAAGCCAGCCTACATATTGGCCGACAAAGCTGACCCAGAAGAAGATACACCAACTCCAGACACAAAAGAGTACACAACTCGTTCCGGACGTCGTGTCAAATTCCCAGATTTTTATTGCCCTTGACGGTCTCTGGAGGGGGGTGGTGTGGGGTACATACCATACCACTTATTAATTTATGTATATTATATACTTACACAACACAACACATTTATATACAAACACAATCACAATATTTATCTACATTTATTTATATTAACTATTAAATACAAGTACTTAATAAAACATACACATTCACCATGTCGGTTGATGATGCTCCACCCGTAACGTATGCTACTGGACTCGCGCACGGCGAGCTACGTCATCGTGACGTAGCCGCCAAGCGCGGAAGTGGGAGTGCGAGCAGCGATCGTCCGATCACCTTGCCGTGACCTTTAGTCGTTGCTAGCTTACGCGCCTCTCGGCTGCGCATGATTTATTTGATACCTTGTCCTCCTATTATTGTTTACGTGTTATAAACTGTTATCATTGTGCCGTGACTATTGTGACTGTGTGCCTATCTATCGTACTGTTCTCCTTCTGACTGTTTTCTGTGTTGTGTGTGTGTGTGTATTACTCAATACAACTGTGAGTAAGATAAGCAGATGATATTTCATTTACCCTGCCTACTACACACCCCCTCTATAATAACTATAAATAAAATTATATAAAAACATTTAAAAATATAAAAAATAGTATCCCCACCGGTATCGGGAACAGGGTCCAAGCTACCGGCGGTCAGGGCTCCAGAGAAAGGAACCTCCTAACAATGCGAGCCGTGTCCAGGAGTACCGCTTTCTGAATCAAGCCCTTAATCCAGCTGCCCAACGAGAGCCTCCTTAGGTGTTGGTCGAGGCTCTTGGCAATTAAGCCATTGGCTGATATGACTATCGGCACAATGATTGCTGAGTCCACATCCCACATGTCGACAACCTCGCGAGCCAAGTCAAGATACTTGATTTGTTTATCTTTCTCGGCTTTCACGAGGTTCCCGTCGTGTGGGACCGTTATGTCAACAATCATTGTGCGCCGCTCTCCTCGATCCACCACCACTATATCAGGCTTATTGGCAACAATAGTCCTGTCAGTGATGATGGATCGATCCCAGTACAATGTGATATTTCCATTTTCGAGAACTGGGTCGGGCACATACCTGTAGTACGGCACTTCCGATTCCACAAGGCTGTATTTCAGAGCAAGTTGCTGATGGATAATCCTGGCTACAAGGTTGTGTCTATGCAAGTACTCTTCGTTAGCTAGACGAGAACACCCGGAGATAATATGTCGGATTGATTCTCCCGAACGGTGGCATGCCCGACAGATGTCAACCGTGCCGTCCTTTACAATGAATCTCCGGTAATTGTTCGTCATCATAACTTCGTCCATAATTGCACAGACAAAACCTTCGGTTTCCCCAAAGAGGTCACCAAAACGTAGCCAGGCTACGGACGCTAGTAAATCTACATCGGGCCCATGTAGGGCCCGGAAGTAGCGCCCATGAAGCTCCTTACTCTGCCATATCTCCCTGCGTTCGTTAGTGTCAAGCACTACAGGCTTGCGCCAGTTCTCTTTAGCCAAGGAGAGCGGGGTAAGGCCCTTGTCCACCGCAACCACATCTCGATGCATCCCCACGTCGGTTTCTAGGAAATATTCCCTGAGACTGCATATCTCGCGATTGTGGAGTGTCTTAGCGTTTAAAAAGCCTCGACCTCCACATTTTCGCGGGATATACAGTCTCATTACCGATGATCGTGGGTGATGCATTCGATATGCAGTCAGTAGTGTACGGACCCTCCTATCCAAGGCATCTAGTTCGGTCTGAGTCCATTTGAGTATGCCGAAAGAGTACATCAAAACCGGCATGACCCAACCGTTGAAAGCGCGCACCTTGTTTCCACCTGATAGAAGGCTATTAAATACTTTCTTCAGGCGGCCAAAGAAGCGCTCCTTCAACGATTGCTTCATGTCAGTAACATTGATGCCCAACGCTTCCGACATACCCAAATACTTATAGGTTTCAGATGCGGAGAGGGCTCTAAGGTTTATGGAATCCGAGAGTTGGGTTCCCACGGATTCCACAATCTCCCCTCGCTTTACATGCATGACCGCACATTTGTCCACACCAAATTCCATCCTGATGGCGCTACTGAAAGTTTCAGTTACTTTCAGTAGCTCCATCAGTTGCAAATTGTTGGGGGCAAAGAGTTTTAGGTCATCCATGTAGAGGAGGTGAGATATAACCTGACCACCTCTCCTCAACCGATAGCCAAGACCTGAATCCTCCAGCAGTGTGCTTAGAGGATTCAGGGCTAAGCAGAACCAGAGCGGACTCAAACTGTCGCCCTGAAATATACCTCGCTCAATCCTTATCGGCTCGCTATTCCTCCGGCTATTTCGACATCCTGGATAGTGAAGGACCGTCCTCCATTGCCCCATACACGACATCAGGAAGGTGCGCAGAGTTGTATCTACTTTATACAACTCCAGCACCCTCATGAGCCATGTATGTGGCACCGAGTCGTAGGCCTTCTTATAATCTATCCAGCATGTCGACAGATCCTTTCGGGAACGGCGAACCTGTTGGCTAATGGCCATATCAATGAGGAGTAGCTCCTTAGTACCGCGGGACCCGTTCCTACATCCATTTTGAGAGGCAGACATGATGGAGTTAGTGACTATATGTCTGTTAATTTTTGCTCTCAAAATGGATGTAAGAACTTTATAGACCGTCGGTAAACACGTGATCGGCCTATAATTTTTGGGTTCCGCGGTGCTACCAGATTTATGGAGCAGGTGGGTAACTCCTGTCGTTAGGAACTGGGGTAGCGACCCAGACTCCAAAGCAGTCTGGTACTGAGCCGCCAAGCGAGCGTGCGATCTTAAAAACCATTTAATCCAGAAGTTGTGCAGCCCGTCCGGTCCTGGAGACTTCCAGTTAGGCAACGGACGGACTGCACGAGCTACATCTTGGGGGCAGATGGTAATAGCCCCCATTTCTGGTATTGGATCGCAGGCTCGCTCGACTTCCCGAGTCCAATCACCTTCGGTGTGACTGACAGGCACCGACCAGATGCTGCGCCAGAAAGAGCACATGGCATCATCATCCGGTAGATGCGTGTCAGCCACACCTTGGTTCGGTCGCTCCCAAGCCCTATAAACCCACCTTTCATCGCTCTGGAAGGTGCGATTCTGAGTGTATCGTTCTACTCGCCGCTTATACCTACGAATACGGTTCGCCCATGCATACACTTTCTGCTTCAGGAAGTCGATGCGCTCTGTGACACGGGCTATATATTCTTGAGGGCGGATATCAGTCCCTAAGAACGCCCGCCTCACAAAGCGCATCACTCTAGGGCGAGTATTGCCCTCCCTGAAGCAGATTAGTTTGCCGATGAGCGCTCTGGCCCCACCAATACGGCGTTCAATTCTGCACTGCCAAGCTGGTACGGCTGGTTTCGGTCGTGTAGCTCTAGAGTCATTAGCAAATTTGACGTGAGCTACACGACATGCCGCTACAGCTGCGCAGTACAGAATTGAATGAGTATCAGTGAGGTCTTCGCAGTCATCAAAATAGTTTGACAACTGCGAATCCAGAACCGCCATCAGCGCCTTATTTTTGTTATGCATGGGCAAACGAGGTAAACGTGGTCTAAGTTCGGGCGACATGAACCGATATTCCTGAATCGCATCCTCCAAAGCTCTCCTCAGTTCCTCATTGTAATGGGTACTCACGTTTGTAGCCCTGTCATCGATCCTTTCGTCAGCTTGACTTGTAGTGTCCTGTGATGGTGCTATAACACTCTGCGACGGAGGGGCGATGACATGGCTACTTCGCATTTCACTTCGCAGGCGATCAAGTACAGTGTCATCCAACATATGATTACGCTGGATGACCCGCACCTGATCCGACAGTCGTTGTGCCGACACGTTGATAGCTGGTTCAAGCGCCTGAAAAAGAGAGAGCATCCGAACACGGTACGCGGTCAGATTATTTCCCCCCTCTGTAGCCCCGTAGTATGAGCGCATGACGTTTTCGTTAATGGATCGTGTCCATCTCATGCGCTGCACACTTCCGCCGGGAGCTGGGACCCTATCAGAGGCCGGTGGGCCTCGAGGTCCTAAGCCGACCGGCGGCCGGCGTCCTCCCCGTCGACGAGCAGGTGGTGGCGTCGTGGGCGGAGAGAAATACTCGTCGCTCGAGCTCGACGCAACTACCGCGGCCGGTGTCGTCACAGCGCTTACAGTGGGGCTGGATACCGGCGGCGGCGAGGCGGAGCTGAGCGGCGAGTCCGGAGGTGGTGGGCGTGCTAGGCGTGCGGCCGATCTTGTCAACATTTCATCTTCATTTTCCTATTTTCTGTTTATTGTTGTTTTATCGGAGGTGACATCTGTCATCTCTCCTCCGATTCGGCAGTTTTTAATAGTATTCTGTTACATTTTCGTGAAATTAGATCTCTTTATTGGATTTTTTATGGTTTCTGGTTTCAATTTTAGTATATAAGGAAAAACTCTTGTAAAAATGCTCCAGAATTATTATAGGTAGTCGATAAAATTACGTAAACGAGATGTTTTGTTGACACAGTGTTGTTATTATTATTATTTATTTTTTTTAAACATTTCTCGGGACCCAGGGGTCCCGGACCTTTGGAAGGCGTACGAGGGGCCGAAGCCAACTCGCAGAGGCCCCTTAGACGTTTTTAATGAAATGAGGCACCAACCGACGATTATCCCTGCTCGCACTATGCAAGTGCAGCCAAGGACAACCCCCGGTTGGTGCAGGACTATTGTAAGACACGGAAACAAAGATATCGGACTATGGGTTTGGGTTGCTAAAGTGGACTGGTCACCTGGAACTATGGAAGGACTATGGCCCCTGCCTGATCTATGTTTTATATGCACACGGATAAAGTGGCAGGGGGTGACTTGCACACTCAATAATGGGCCCCCGAAAACGGTCGCTAGCACATAGTGTCGTAGCGACAAGGGGGCAACACGTCCTGAGGTGCTTATGAGGAGTGGAGAGGTATTCCACGGATATCAGGACAATCCCGGAAGTACGGTCAAGATCCCTACCAGCATCTTACTGGAATACTTCCTTCCTCCGAGCATGTTTGCTCTTGCGAATCTCCACTCAAGTCAGCCAATAAAGGCAAGAATGAGGTGGGAGCTCTATTCCTCGTCAGTGTTCACTCTAGCCGGCCAATAAAGGCAAGCCAGAGGTGAGGAACAAGACTTCTCCCGGAAGATAGGGTCCGTGGGGTCGCTACTGCCCAACAGCTCGCCACATGCTGCCCTGCGGGTTTTTGTATCTCTCTTGGTCTGGCTCCTCACCCTAGACCTGTTTCAGCAAAGTAAACTTTACCGGCACAGACCCAGAGTTCGGAGCGCGCAAGCCCCACCACGACGTCAACGTAGAGATACGGCGGTGGGGTTATTATTATTATTATTATTTATACGTCTTTCACATTTCTCGGGACCCAGGGGTCCCGGACCTTTGGAAGGCTTACGAGGGGCCGAAGCCAACTCGCAGAGGCCCCTTAGACGTTTTTAATGAAATGAGGTACCAACCGACGATTATCCCTGTTCGCACTATGCAAGTGCAGCCAAGGACAACCCCCGGTTGGTGTAGGACTATTGTAAGATATGGAAACAAAGATATCGGACTATGGGTTTTGGTTGCTAAAGTGGACTGGTCACCTGGAACTATGGAAGGACTATGGCCCCTGCCTGATCTATGTTTTATATGCACACGGATAAAGTGGCAGGGGGTGACTTGCACACTCAATAATGGGCCCCCGAAAACGGTCGCTAGCACATAGTGTCGTAGCGACAAGGGGGCAACATGTCCTGAGGTGCTTATGAGGAGTGGAGAGGTATTCCACGGCTATCAGGACAATCCCGGAAGTACGGTCAAGATCCCTACCAGCATCTTACTGGAATACTTCCTTCCTCCGAGCATGTTTGCTCTTGCGAATCTCCACTCAAGCCAGCCAATAAAGGCAAGAATGAGGTGGGAGCTCTATTCCTCGTCAGTGTTCACTCTAGCCGGCCAATAAAGGCAAGCCAGAGGTGAGGAACAAGACTTCTCCCGGAAGATAGGGTCCGTGGGGGTCGCTACTGCCCAACAGCTCGCCACATGCTGCCCTGCGGGTTTTTGTATCTCTCTTGGTCTGGCTCCTCACCCTAGACCTGTTTCGGCAAAGTAAACTTTACCGGCACAGACCCAGAGTTCGGAGCGCGCAAGCCCCACCACGACGTCAACGTAGAGATACGGCGGTGGGGTTATTATTATTATTATTATAGAAAAATTGTCAGGAAGGCTAAGTTCGGCCGCCTATGCTGTTAAAAAAATTAGACAGATAACTGACGTAGATACAGCCAGAATTGTTTATTTTAGTTATTTTCATAGTCTTATGTCATATGGGATTCTTCTCTGGGGAACCTGTGCGGACATTAATACTATCTTTGTTCTACAGAAAAGGGCTGTTCGAGCCATTTACAATCTAGGTCCAAGAGATTCCCTTAGAGAAAAATTCAAAGAAATAAATATTCTGACTGTAGCCTCACAATACATTTTTGAAAACCTATTGTATGTGCACAAAAATATATCAAATTTTAAGAAAATGTCCGATATTCATAGTTTAAATACCAGGAATAAACACAACCTTGCTGTACATCGCACACGTCTCCACAAAGTAGGCAACTCATTCATGGGCCAATGTATACGTTTTTACAACAAACTCCCTATTGACATTCGAAACTTACCCATTAAACGATTTAAAATCTGTATTAAAACCAAACTTTGTAAAAAAGGGTACTATACAATTTCAGATTATTTAGAAGATAAAAAAGCTTGGGATTGAACTGCTCGCTCTGCTAAGCCTTGTGATAAAACCATAAAACTAGACATTTTAATAATGTAAAATCAACATATACCAGTTTTATAAACACATTGCCATTGTTAAAAATTATATTCAAAATGACATGATTACTTTGTAAAGTATTATATTATTTTAACTATTGTGAATGTGAGGACTATGTGGATATTGTTTTTATTTCTCTGCTAGTTTTAGTGATGGTCTGGCAGTTTGAGTAGTTTATGCGGCCTACCCAAATGTCCTTTCTTTGGTATTGTTCGTCGAGTTGAGCTCCTTAAGTTCTGAGTTGAGCTCCACGATTACTGACAAATGCTTGCACTGACTGGACAGGTCCACTCAAATCTGTGTGGTTCTTTCCTCAAAAGACCTTTTCAGACACTTATCTACATGGTCCTCATATGGCCTGAGCAAGATTATGTCTGGACTTTAAAAGAGACTGCGACCTCTGAGTTTGTTTCGGCCTTTCTTCTCAGAGTAGTCAGATAGGAAACGCCGAACTCATCTAGCTTATTTTTAATATTTTTTTATATGACGTGTAAAAGTGATTTCGATATCCTATTTACAAAATAAACAATTTCATTTCATTTCATTTCATTTCATTTCAATGTGACATCATATTGAATGGAGAAAAACTGGAATTTATTAATCAAACAGTTTTCCTAGGAATCACGCTAGACGAGAAATTTCAATGGGGACCTCATATAACATCTCTTGCGGGGCGGTTAAGCTCGGCCGCTTATGCTGTTAGAAAGATAAGACAGTTAACAGATGTGGAAACCGCGCGTTTGGTATATTTTAGCTACTTCCACAGCATTATGTCGTATGGCATTTTACTGTGGCGTCGGGCTGCTGACATTGAATCCATCTTTATTTTGCAAAAGAGAGCTGTCAGAGCCATTTATAATCTATGTCGCCGCGAATCTCTCAGGGAACTTTTTAAAAGGATTAATATTATGACGGTACCTTGCCAATTCATTTATGAAAATATTATGTATATAAGGAAAAATCCACATCTCTTTAATAAAATAAGTGATAGACATAATTTCATAAAACACCTATGTACTATACCCATTTTTGCAAAGAAATAAATGATTTGATTTGATTTGATTTGAATACTAGAAATAAAGATAAACTAGATCAACCATTTTTCAGATTATCTAAAGTACATACATCTTTTATGGGGTACTGTGTTAAATGTTACAACAAAATACCTTGTGACATATTGCAATTAAATGAAAGAAAATTAAAAACTCATATCAAAAGTACACTTTGTAAACAAGCATATTACAAATTAGAGGATTATATCCAAGATAAGAGTGCTTGGAAACATGCTGGTCCTGCTCCATAGGACAATTTAGAATCAAGACAAAATCAAACTGGTTGCTAATTTAATTGTAAAATTGATTATTTTGTGTTTTATGACATTGATTTTACATTCTGTGATTACTTTCTCACACATTGACTTATTAATTACAAAATTTTAGGAAAATCGTCCATTTTTACAATGTTTGTAAATATGTGAGCACCATGTATCTATCACATATTAAATTATCTGTCGTTGCTTCATTTTTAATTCTTTTTACCTATTGTGGTATAGTAATTTTATTCTAGGTGCATCGTCTTCACATATAAGTAATATTATTTAACTAATGTACGTGCATATACAAACAATTGTAAAACATTTTAAAAGAGTAACGGTGGAGTTTCTTGCGCATTCTTCTCCATACGAAAACTACCTTTTGGAAGGGGCGACTAGAATCAATTTTAATATTTTGTAAATTTTGACGTTCAAAAGTGCCATACATGGGCCTATTTGAAATAAATGATTTGACTTTGACTTTGGCTGCGTTGACGTTGATCACGTCGGGGTTTCCAATTTAGGTGTATGAGGAACAGGGTGTAAAGTTCACTCATCCACCATAGAAAAGGGAGGATAATCCGACCAGACAGGTGTTGTGTCTGGCGGGCAACTGCCCATCGGTTTGAAATTGAAATCTTGTTTGTATGTCGATCGCTCGGTAAACTCTAACTGCGCGAAGCAGGATTTGTGTGACGTCATATCTATGATGCGTAGTTCGTATGTGGCGGTATAACCGCTACAGTTGAAATACATGTTCTCCCATACATTGCAAATGTAAGTTTGTACGCACAATATTGAGAGAATTACCATAACATTTTAAGACCATAAACTTCTTCTAGGTTTTCCTATAATCTATGAGTAAAGAACCATTCTCTGTATTTTTTTTGATGATGATGAAAAAGATTTCAACTTAATCGGTCTATTAGATTCGGAGCAAATTGGCTGTGGCCTGTGACAGACGGACAGACCGACAGACAGACACACGAGTGTTCTTATAAGGGTTCCGTTTTTTTTCTTTTGAGGTACGGAACCGTAAAAATGTTATTGCGCAACCTTCTGCGCGAAGTTCGGAACTGCCAAGTTATATCGGCCGTATTGTAATATAGTCCCGTTGGTATTCGTTTGGTACGGAACCCTAATAACCCTACGTGGCACCTGTTGCGGTGGCCGACTACCCGATGCACACGACAGTGGAGCAGTCAAGCAGGGAGTGCGAGCGAGACTGACGCGACCTTCGCGCGCCTCGTGATAAGCTAAAGGTCAGCGATGTGCGGAGAGGACTGTGAGATCATGCAGCATTGTGCCGCTAAACAATGTCGCTAAGTGCGCGCGAGGTTACTGCTTCACTCGCTGTTTACGTAAACTATTCATTACAATAACAATGCCTCGTTAGGTATTCTCTGTCCCACGTAAGGATAACTTTAATGTTTTTTATTTCCATCTATTTGACCATATTGCAACTACCTACCTACTATCAAAGTATTGGCGATAGGTAGGTAGCAAAACTATTTTCTTATGGGTTTGGCCGGTGCAATGATGCGTTATGTCAGATTTGTCTCTGGGTTGGCACCGCATCAACAACACCTCTGGTATTGCATACGCGGCGGTGACCTTATAATCTGGTTAGGTATGCCCTGCCCCTGCGGATAACCTCTCGCTTCCGGTCGTCGTTAAGTCCATGGTCGGGAGCGAGAGCGCGTGGGACTCTGTGGTCTCCTTTTGCGAGGAAGTGATGGTTGCGGCGGCGGAAAAACTGCGGGAGGATACAACCGGACAACCGCCTATCCACAGCAAACGCACCAGGCGCCGCAGAGCGAACAACGATCATCGGGCGACCATTTAGTCAGAAAGAGTGTGACAAACCTCCGCCCGCCCCAGGGCGCTCGGGTCTGGGCACGCCACAATTGCGGCAATAAGTTCCCTCTTTGAGGAATGGCTAGAGAGGCGCCACGGCGTTCTCACCTTCCGCCTGATGCAGGTCCTCACCGGACACGGTTGCTTCGGGAGGTTCCTGTTCCGGATGAGGCGGGAGGAAACGCCCGGATGCCACCACTGTGTGGATCGCCCGGAGGACATGGTGGAGCATACGGTGGAGGTCTGCCCGGCTTGGGCAAAGCATCGCCGTGTCCTCGTGGAGGCGATCGGCGGCGGTGATCTCTCGCGTCCGGCCCTGGTCCAGGCCATGGTACGGAGCGAGAGGGCATGGGAGGCCATCACCTCCTCCTGCGAAGTAGTAATGCTCGCGAAGGAGGAGGCGAAACGCGTGAGGGAGAGGCAAGTTTCGCGCCCTCACGCCCCTAACCGCCGCAGGAGACGCCCTGGGCGTCGAAAATCTCAGGCCGATTCCCGGCCACCGTAGGCGCGGGCTTGCGGAGGGTGAGCTATGGGTAGCTCGCCGTCTGATAAGGACCAGGCCCGGGTCGACGGCGCATTGTGTTCCACGCGCGCTTTAAAGAGATGTCAGCACAATTGGAGCACAGCACAAAAAAGGGCGCCCGGGTCCGCGCCCACTCGACCCGCTTAGACTCGACCCGAAGAATAATAACAAATGTTTTACTACCAATTCAGTGCCATTTGTACAGTCAGGCAAAGTGACAATAAAACAAAACAAACAAAAAAAAAACTTCAATATTTTAATTGTGTTGTTCCTACCTAGTTATGCATTCTTTAAAATACCTAATGTTTATTTTTAGGGTTCCGTACCTCAAAAGGAAAAAACTGAACCCTTATAGCAGTGTTACTCAAAGTGTGCTCCACGGAGCCCCTGAGTTCCGCAAATCCTCTGTGGGGGCTCCGCGCAAATACTGGTTCATTGTGACCAGTATTTTCGCGGAGGACTTTGCGGAGCCCACCTTCCTCAAGAACTAATTTTATATCTGGCGGTATTAATAATAATATAATAACCCCACCGCCGTATCTCTACGTTGACGTCGTGGTGGGGCTTGCGCGCTCCGAACTCTAGGTCTGAGCCGTTAGAGTTTACTTTGCTGTAACGGGTCTAGGATGCCAGACCAAGAGAGATACAAAAACCCGCAGGACAGTATGTGGCGAGCTGTTGGGCAGTAGCGACCCCATGGACCCTATCTCCCGGGAGAAGTCTTGTTCCTCACTTCTGGCTTGCCTTTATTGGCCGGCTGGAGTGAACACTAACGAGGAACAAAGCTCCCACCTCATTCTTGCCTTTATTGGCTGGCTTGAGTGGAGATTCTCAAGAGCAAACGTGCTCGGACGAAGGAAGTATTCCAGTAAGATTGCTGGTAAGGATCTTGACCGTACTTCCGGGATTGTCCTGATAGCCGTGGAATACCTCTCCACTCCTCATAAGCACCTCAGGTCATGTTGCCCCCTTGTCGCTACGACACTTTGTGCTAGCGATCGTTTTCAGGGCCCCATTATTGAGTGTGCAAGTCACCCCCAGCCATCTTATCCGTGTACATATAAAACATTGATTAGGCAGGGGCCGTAGTCCTTCCATAGTTCCAGGTCACCGGTCCACTTAAGCCACCCAAAACCATAGTCAAATAGATTTGTTTCCATATTCTGCAATAGTCCTACACCAACCGGGGGTGTCCTTGGGTGCACTTGCATAGTGCATACTGGGATAATCGTCGGTTAGTGCCTCATTCCATATAAAATCGTCTAAAGGGCCTCTGCGAGTTGGCTTCGGCCCCTTGTACGCCTTCCAAAAAACCGGGACCCTATAAAAAAATATAATAATATTCTTTATTTCACCAAAAGCCATCACAGTACAAGAACCAAAAACTAAAAGCATATTAGGCTTATAACTAGGTCACAATCATTTTAATTCCCTGACTCCTAAACTAGGTGTATGTGCCTGTGTCTTAGGAGTCAGTGATTCTCCGTAACAAACAAGACAAAGCCACAATATAATAAAACAGGACGTTACAACAATAAGCAAATGGTGTAAAAGAAAAACAGGATAATATAATCTATGAAAAGAAAACACAAAATGAAAAACGTTTAGCTGTGTGGTGAGGTGAATAAATGTAGGGTCCGAGTGCGTGTGTGTGTGTAGTGAGTAAGTGTAGGATGTGTGTGAGTGCGTATGTGGTGTGTAGTTGTAGGGTGTGTGAAGTGAGTAAGAAAGTGGAGTAACCGGTAAACATCCGTTTAAGGTACCATTTGCGGACGAATACTTCGACGCCTAAGTGTCATTTTGTTTTTATTATTTTTGTTTATGGTTAGATTTAGACTTATATTTATATGTATAGTACCTTATCATTGTAAATTACCCAGCAGAAGATCCTCAGTGTCATCATAACTTAGTGTTTGGAGATAATCTCTAAGTAAGTTTTTGCATTTATATTTAGGGCACGTATAAATTTTAAACTTTTTATTTAGGAGGTTGTACATATTAACTTAGAATTGGCGTTTGGCAAAGGCAGTTCTATGCCGTTCATGGGGAAAACTTTATGCTTAAGCCTGCCAGTCGGTTACTTTGGAGGGCGGGCAGAGTGTTTGCGTAGGGTCGACAGGAACACATAAAGTTGCCTGACTGTGAGTACCTTGCAGTCGGAATAGAGCTGCACAGTGGGATACCTACGTGGAAGAGAGAGCATTACCTTAAGGACAGCTCTCTGGGCTCTCTCAAGGTGGATAAATACATTTTGGGTGGCACCACCCCAGACGGGCAAGCAGTACGTTAGGACAGACGGGTGGCATAGGGCAAAATATACTAATTTTAGCGTTTCATTATCAGCAGAGTTTCGTAACTTTTTGAAAACATATATTAGTTTAGGTACGTATGCGGGACGTGACTTTGGCTATATGGGGGTGCCAGTTGAGATGCTGATCGATGAGTACTCCTAGATACCTTACACAAATGGATTTGGTGAGGACACAGTGTTAAGGATCCGCAAACATGCGCTTTTATGGTAAAGGAGTTTGAGGGACACAGATAGGACCGAATGGAAAATGGAACATAATTATATCGATTTACCAACATATTTTAAGGTGAGCAAGTTGTCGGCCAAACATCTCATTATATTTGCATAATCACGTGTCTATGCAGGACACAAAGGAACTACAACTAGGCGCTTTACTTTTGTATGATACTGCTCCTACGTCAAAAAACACAATTTGTTTCGATTTAAAACAGATTGCTAATCCATTGCTTCATAAGTTGGGAAAAAATCAGCTCAACAACGTAAATAACCCAATGAATGTTGTTGAATTGTCAAAATGAAACAAATTAGTCATAATCGTTTACGAAAATAAGTTACGCAATTAGGATCACTCGTGTGTCTGTCTGTCTGTCCGTCAGTCACAGCCAATTTGCTCCGAATCTAATGGACCGATTAAGTTGAAATTCGGTACACATACTCGTAACATGTATTTCTGTGACTCAAACACGGACGTATAACGTAAATAAATGAATTTTGAATATGGGGGTCACTTTTAGGGGGCAAATAAGAAAATTTAAAAAAGTTTTTCAAACTATATCGTGTGACATATCAAATGAAAGGGCTTATTACGAGGATCTCAACTATTATTTTTATAATTTTAAAATAAATATATTTAAGAAAATAGATGAAAATTGACCATTCCCCCCTTATCTCCGAAACTGCTGAGCCGAAAATTTGAAAAAATTAAGGTGAATGGTTCTTCACTCATAGATTACAGGTTCTTGAGATATCGAGCTGTGACAGACAGGCTAAGACGCACCAAAAGGGTTCCTTTTTATCATTTTGGTACGGAACTCTGAAAAGGATAAGTACATACTTACTTGTTTAATTATTGATTTATTTATCCAAACATTATTTAAAATTTACACTCTCTGTGGTGCAAGCGTTAAATCGACATTTTTCTGTCTGACATCGACGTTTTTACGCCTATCAAAACAGAAATATCCAGGTGTTATTATTCTTCGGGTCGAGTCTAAGCGGGTCGAGTGGGCGCGGACCCGGACGCCCGGCACCGGCGGAATTTTTCTTTCTTTCTACTATTTTAAATAGTCCTAATTAAATAAAGCGTAGTGCTAATATTAGGTAGATTTAGTTGTATGTAGAATATAGATTATATTGCCGTTTGCCTATTCATTCTATTTATTAAAGCAATAAAGATGACAAATAGATAGGTACTGAATAAATTAACAGACTTGATCTTACAGATCTCACATCTTTTTACGGTAGAAGAGCTGCGTTGCGAGACTTGCATTTTTTACATGTAATGTTTTTGATAGGATCTCATTTCTTTGTGTAGGTACCCCAAATGTGAGGATGTGTGTGTCTATCTGCGGCATCGTAGGTAGATTCCAAAGGTTGTTTATACTTAATTATTGTTGCTTCTTCATACAATTTCAATGCAGTTTAATTTGACAACTGCATAAGTAACTTCGTAATCCGATATAAATAATATGCGATTACAAAGTTACTTATGCAGTTCATATACTTATCTAGAAAACAGGACTGAAATTGAGGTATATTTTAATTTTTCCCTTTCAACTGTCATTAACGAGACACAATAGAATTTTAATTGTTATCCACCTCAATGAAGCGTCGTAACAGATGATAAGTTTAGGCTAAACACTAATTGTGTTCAAAATTTGAAGCTTGTATATATGCTAGAAGTACCCTAGAAATTTGATGATCGGTGAGTGAGTCGGTGAGTATGTCAGTGACAAAATTAAGGCACTTTGACATGCAATAGTTCTTAAACGACTGGTTTTTAATTGAATGTAATTTGGGAATATACCTAGTTATACTAAGCCTTCTTGGCAACTGAAACTTCAGGCTTCTAGCTTTATCGACAACGAAGTTACAGGGGGTTGAAAATATCCTGAATGGCTTCGAGAAAAGATGGTACGGCTGCACAAGAATAATTTAGTCTAGTGACGGCTGTGCCTTTGCGTTTGTTTTGCTCGACTTGGCGGGGGCATTGCCGTGCCCTCCGATTTACGAGAACATTTTCGCGCGATGATTTTGCACGATTTCAAATATCGACTAAAACCAGAAGAATCGTTTGAAAGACTTCGAATGGCGTTCATAGACAAAAGCCCTTCTAAAGCGATTCTTTCAACCAATTTAAGCGTGATCGAGTAACTTTGGCGGACGAAGAAAGAAGTGGCCGCCCTATGACGGCTGTTACAAAAGAAAACGTGTTGGCTGTGAAAATTTTAATGCACATGAATAGGCGAATTACATATGAAGAGATTCAGCATATTGGATCGGGAAGTGGGCATGAAATTCTACACGGGCATCTTCGGGTAAGGAAGATAGTTTCACGCTGGGTAGGTACCGCACAATCTAACGCAGGAGGAAGTTCGGGTAGAATGGTGCCGAGACATGATAGCAAAATATGTAGCAGGCTCGTCTCGGCGCGTTTACGATATCATTACAGGTGATGAATCATGGATTTATCAGTATGATCCAGAAACGAAGCGTCAGTCGACCGTGTGGCCGTTTCAAAATAAACCAACGCTTACCAAAGTGAAGCGAGCCACAAGTGCAGGCACAATTTTGATCACAAGTTTTTTGTCTTTGACGGGTTATCTGAAGGCCAATTCTCGTAGATAAAAACGTTCACATTCAAGTCGCAGTCTGTCAAACTTGTCAAAAATATTGGTAAATTGATTGTATGTTTGACAAAAATATTGGTAAATTGATTGTATGTTTGTCAAAAATATTGGTAAATTGATTGTATGTTTGACAGATTGCGAATGAGATTAGAATGCGAACGTTCTTAAAACATACGGAAATTGCCCCTCTGGTGTCAGTACCCTTACGAGATCCAAGGAGCATCAATGCTTAATGGTATGTTACCAAATGTTTGCCAGAAATTTTTACTGCTGCAAGCAGCAAGCGACCGAACAGCGGCCTCCGTGGGCTACTGCTTCACCACGATAACGCGCCGGCTCACTCGGCGCTCAGAACAAGGGACTATCTGGACAGACACCGGTCAAAGTTATAGGTCATTCACCTTACTGTCCCGATTTGGCTCCGTGCGACTTTTTTATTTCTCCCCAAAATTTAAAATCAACTCAAGGGAAAACAGTTTTCATCACCGGAAGATGCACTGGCTGCATTTGAAATAGAAATAGAAATCATTTATTTGCCAATAATGTAGGTATACATATATGATGGTTATTTTGATGAGAGTCCCAATACATTTTGCGTTACGGCATGCAAAATTATTTAATGTAATACATTTACTAGACAAAAAAAACAAAACGTAAACAATCATAAAAAGAAAAAAATACAAAGAAAACCAAAAAGGATTCCATTCACTACCTACGTAACATTACTATTCTTTGTTAAAAATACTTATATTATTCAAAAAAAGTCATTCAGAATTAGGCACAAATGGCAACAAATTAAACTTATAAAAAAAAAGTTAGAAAATTCGATTACAAATGTCAACAAATTTTTGAGTGCCCCATGTAACTGGTCATAAATAAGTCCAGAACCAAAAGTTGGAGATATAGTGCTGGTTAAGGAGGATGATCTGCCACCTGCGAGATGGTTGTATGGTGATGGTTACAGACAAGTACATTGGTGTGGACAATCTAACGCTCGTTGTATCGTAATTTTTTATAGAGATTCTGTTATCAAGAAACCAGTGTCCATTGTCCAAGCTTATTTTTTACCTGTTGCCATCTAGATTTAAGTTATGAAGTTTTGTTTAGCTCAATATATTCAAAGGCTAATTTTTTTATAGAGATTCTGTTATCAAGAAACCAGTGTCCATTGTCCAAGCTTATTTTTTACCTGTTGCCATCTAGATTTAAGTTATGAAGTTTTGTTTAGCTCAATATATTCAAAGGCTATTGGCAGCCATGTTATGGAGTGTTGTTAACATTGAAATGTTTAAGTTAGATTTTCTTATTGTGTAGTATCTATATTTTTTTGTCATGGTGGACACCCGTTAGTTGTTAAGTAACTCTGTGTGTTAGTTATTATAAGGACACTGTCCATGGTGGACAGAATGTTACGTGTCATTTTTAGGGTTCCGTAGTAAACAAGGAATCCTTATTGTTTCGTCATGTCCGTCTGTCTGTCTGTCTGTCCGCGGTCTAGCTCCGAGAACCTTAGTACTAGAAAGCTGTAATTTGGCATAGGTATACATATTAATTACGCCGACAAAGTGGTAAAACAAAATTATGAAAACATCTTTTTTTAGGGTACCTCTCCAACAGGTAAAGTGGTGATGTTTTTTTTTTTAACGTATTGTGTGGGGTGTCATTGGTAAGGTCCTTTAAAAACATTGTGAGTTTGTGAAAACCATTTTTCAAGGATTCGTTTGCGAAATATTAAGCTTTAAAGTGCTAATTTTTGTTAGCGTCAAGTGTGTGTCCCCTGCCAGTTAAATGGTTGGTTTTGGATGTGTGAAAAAAATCACAGCAGTAGTTTATATTATGTTTTTTCTTTTTTTTTTTTCTTTTGTTTTAAATCTTGCAATCAGTCCTTCTGACTATGAGCAGATGTGTTGAGCGGCTATTATTCATGAGGAGATGTACCCCACTAGGAACATCCTCCATATTATTAAATTGGCTTAGTCAACGCCGCCGAGATCTAAGGTCCTGCGCCGTTTCAGGCGATTTAGACAGTCAGGTAATGTGAGCTGGACAGCGAGCTGGTTAGGATGGTTGTCCAGTCTTGTTTTGTATTTGCCTGCGAATGTCTTTATCTCATCCTTCACTGTTGGCATGCTCAGGTATTTGTGTACTTCACTGTTTCTAATGAACCAGGGTGAATTGCAGAGTTTATATTATGTAACGAAATTAAAAGGAAAACTATCACAGCTAAGTAGGCTTTACAAGTTAACGAGTAATAATCGACCAACTTAACTTTGCAGTTGCAAAAACGTGTTTTCCCATACATTCCGTACAGGAGAACATATTTTTCAACTACAAAGCTAAGTTTGTTTTTGGGATAAATTCATCCCAACTAGGAACCCTTCATTGTGCGTGGTCCGACACGCACTTGGCCGGTTTTTTGAATAATAATTTTCCGTCAGTCTCGATTTATAATGATTGTACGAGTATATTGCAAATAAAGTTTATCCCATTCTGAGTTCGGTAGGTACTTTGTTAGACATAAGCAAACAAAACTTGAATATTATAAAATATTTATATGGTTATTTTAGTGCATACATGAGATGACACAATAGAAAAAGAAAAAAAAGAAGATATAAAATATTTAAAACTAAGAAAAATAAATATATAAAAGGAGGTTTTTAAGGTACTATAAAATCTACCTTCTTGTTGACTCTAACAAAATTGCCAGGCCAGAAAAAATAAAATAATTTGTACACATCATAGTTAATTATTAGTAAAAAATTAAAGGTATGAATCCAATCAGCTAAGAACCAGTTTCAGCTTTAAATCCGAGACATTTCAAACATAAGTTACATTTTTGTTTTCCTAAATAATGATATTGTAACATCAGTCTTAAAATTTTTTAGAGATAATCTACAAGTAAAGTGTTAAGCTACATGTAACAAACAACTATAATAAAAACTTACTTACTGCATAAATGAATTAAATGTAGAGCAACATTTTTAAACTTTAAAATCATTATAATGTTCTGCAATAATATAACACTTTATCTCTACATAAGTTAAATAACTTATAGGTACTATTTATAAGGAGTTTGTAAATAATATTGTCCGTGCCACCACATTTTATTATCACATGAGCTATGTGAATCACAGCCTCTGGAAAAGATGACTGCTGGATTATAGGATCCAGAAGGCCATAACATTTTATTTGACAACTTTGATGTATTATTTACATAATGATTATCCACATATAAGTCAGGTAATTTAGTGTTATTCGAATTGAACGATACATTTGTATGTACAATTTTAGAATGATTAAATTGTTTTACTTTGGTTGGGGAAATATTATTTACAAGTTTAACTGACAATGCGCGATTTAATTTGAGCCTTGGCACATGAGTTAACTTTGAAAGAAAGAAAGAAAGAAAGAAAAATGCGTTTATTGGCATTACTGCAGAAAAAATACACCTTAAAACTATAAAAAACAGAAAACAATGATTATAATGCCAAAAGGGCCTCAGCTCAGCATATTGTCAGATGACAACACAAAGTGTACCACCTGACGCTGATTTTCAGCTGCAACCCACGAGTGCCATACGCTAGAATAATAAACAGGGAAGTGTGTGTCCGCTTTAATAAATTAGAGGATAATATAAAAAATTGCTCACAAAATCAAATATACTGTAGTGACATACATGTGTGTGTGTTGTGTTGTGAATAAATACCCAATATCTGTGTCATAATAACTACTTAAATTAAACTATCATCTTTTTAACGTAAGAAGGTAGGTATGTACCTTCAAAGGCAAAATCGTATGACTGCGTTGATCTTATAAAACTACGAAACGGAACGGATCTTGACAATAATAAATGACTAGTAAGAAAACAGATTATGAACAAAAATTTGAAATTGATAAAATTGGCAATATTTATAAAAATTGACTGCCGGCATTGACGTTATGACGTCGACCGATACAGCATATAATGAGATATTTAAATGATATAAAAATAAAATACAATATAAAATACAATATTTGTAATGGCAACATTCCGCTCAGTCGGCATCATAGACATGTCGGCATGGACCTATGGCATGGACTCGCGCGCCACCGGCTTATGTAATCTGTGCGCGAAGCTGTCAGAAAAAATTGTATGACGTTTTGACATCTCAATAGAATTTTATTGTGTTATGTAATAATAAAGGATGTATTGGGTGATTATTTAGGTAATGTTTTCCTAACCAGTTTCTGCGTAGTATGGTGTAGATGACAAATTCGGCGACCCCATGAACAGACGAAGGGATAAATTATGAGATCAAACAACAGGTCAATGAGAAAATGGTAGGTGCGATATTAAATTCAGATTTATGCATCGTGATTGTAATTAACTTGATTACTATTAAATAAATTGAATTTGATTGGTTATTTATATAAAATTAAGACATTTCTTCTTATTTATCATGGAACAATTTTTGACAAGCCGTAGTGTACTGCAGTTGATTAATTAGGTTTATCCGTAAATTACAGAAACAAGGTGGCGTTCTTGAGTATAAGGGATGCATGGGTCAGTGGGTCGTCTTAGGGGCATGTGATAGCGAAACACACTCCAATACAACCCCACTCACAGAAGAGCGAACTCCCAGCAGCCCACACCCTAGGAGATCCCAAGCCAAAGCCTGCAGGCCATGACCCCTGAGGTAGGTACAGTGAATCAACACCAGAGTACATGATTAAGGTTGAAAGGAAATTCGCTCATGTATGAGGAACTATTTGTATTGGAATTTGAATAATTGTACTGATTTCAGGCGTCGCATTGGTGGTGGGAGATCATTCCAACAGTGTGTGGCTGCGAACCTGAAACACAGTGGGCCTACTATGGAGCGAAGTCTATACTTCAAATGGTTTTTGTATGGAGTGGCATGACTTCTTCGCGGGACATTAACTCCAAAACAAACACAGGCATTCTGGATAAGTTTAATTACACGCTCCATACTTGAAAGCAGATAGAATAAATTGTTACATTGTATTATATGGCAGATATGTCGGCTCGAACATTTTCAGCCTCCTTTTGATGATTTAATAAAAATTCTCTTAATTTAAATTTGAAAGTTGAGTAACTTTTACTATATTTTATGGGAGGAGGGATATTATTCCAGCATTTGGTAGCTGCGTAGCGAAAACTGCCTCTAAAAGCTGCCGACTTATGCTGTGGGATGGAAAGCTGTTGAGAACATTTTCTGCCCTCACCGATTCTGTGTCTTCTCGTCCACGATAGTCTGTTATACAAATAAGAAGGAGAATGAGACTTAATAACACCAAAAAGTAGACCCGCCAAGTGGAGTTTACGTCTAGCTTTCATTTTTAAAATGTTGTGCTCATTGAAGAAAGGTGTAACATGTCCCCTAAAGGGAACTTTAAAACAGAAGCGTGCACAGGCGTTTTGGAGTCTTTGGATAATTTTTTCTGTTTTTGACAGTAGTCGTTGGCCGTACACCGTGTCCGCATAATTCAGCTTTGATAAGACCAAAGACTCCACAAGCAAGACTCGCAATTCTTCGCTAAGATAGGGACGGGCTTTGTATAAAATTTTAAGTCTATAATAGCAATTACGGATTGACTCAGATACGTGTTTGTGAAAACGAAGTTCCGTGTCCATGATAAGACCTAAATTACGTGCTTCGTAGACCCGTTCGATAGGCTCTCCCATAACAGTCACACAGCTGGCACACGGTTTAATTTTACGTAACTGGTTTTCGGTTCCAAAAAGCATATACTTGGTTTTGGTAGGGTTCAAGGCAAGCGTGTTAGCATCGGACCATTGCACTATGTTTTCAAGATCTGTATTAAGATCGTTTAATGCTTGTTCATAGTCTTCTGGCTTAAATGATATATATACTTGTGTGTCATCGGCATATATATGGTATTTACATTTATTTATATTTTTTATTATGTCGGCACAATACAATATAAACAATATTGGCCCAAGAATCGAGCCTTGTGGAACCCCCCTTCCCACTGAGCGAAGACTAGATACAACTTTAGAGCCGTCCGCCCGCCGTATTTCAACAAATTGCGTACGATCGCCAAGATAGCTTTCAAACCATTTTACTGTGTCCTCGTCAAATCCATAAAAAGCCATCTTTGACAATAATAATGGAACGTTAATACAGTCAAACGCGCGTGAAAAATCAAGCAACACCAAAAGAGTGCACATCCCATTATCTTGAGCTGACAAAATATTGTCCGTCACATCCAACAAAGCCGTGGCTGTACTACGGCCCTTCCTAAACCCTGATTGAACATCTGGGAGGATCTTATTTGTCTCTAAAAATTCAACCAATTGCGCACATACTACTTTCTCTAAAACTTTTGAAAGTACTGGCAGTATACTAATAGGTCTCAGATCCTTCATGTCCAATGCATTAAGAGTCTTCGGCAATGGGTGCACTTTGGCAATTTTCCATAACTCAGGGAAAGATGAGGATGCGACAGATGTATTTACTAAAGCAGTTATGGCGTCCAAAGTCACAGGTAGTGTCAGCAATATCATATTTATGTTAAAGCCATCGCAACCTTCAGCATTCGATTTAATGGTAGTCAATATGCTCGCGATTTCCTTGCATGTTGTAGGTCTCAAACCAAACGTGGTACTATTATTTCGTGCGGATTCAAAATATGCAAGCAATGAACAACTAACCGTATCTGCACCCGGCACATTCAGAAAATGGTCACAAATTTTGTCGGGATCGTTAAAATGCAGAGGTAATTCTTTATGTTTAGATGGGAGCAGGGTAGACTTTAGGTTTTTCCAAAGCGCTCTGGGGTCATTTATTTGGCTGTTGATCTTGTGTTTAAAGTAAGCTGATTTTTCGTAAAATAGAGACCTAGAAACAAGTGACTTAAATTCTTTGTAATAAATCTTTTTAGAATCAGATTTCTTGTTTTTTAAATACTCTGCATGTGCTTTGTTCCTCAAATGCATCATAAATTTAACATTGTCAGTAATCCAAGGGTAACAATACTCCTTAATAACACTAGTTTTTAGAGGTGCATGGATATCAAATAGTGCCAGTAAGTTCGAGTTAAATTCACTGACCATTGTATTAACATCTTGCAGCTCGGTTAACGCTTTCAAGTTAAGTATCTCGAGATCCTGATCAAAAGATATCCTAATAATGTCCTTTAGTGGTCGATAAGTAATAGTTCGCGATGGAATTTTCAGGCGTTTAAAACTAAACTCTCCGGAAATCAACGCGTGCGCACCTAGATCCGGTATAACATCAACTGATACAGAGCGTGGTTTAACATTTGTACAGATGATGTCTATCAGAGAGTTACCATGCACTGTAAAGTGCGTGGGTGATTTTACCAGTTGTTTAAGACCTAGGCAGTTCAAAAATGAGACTAACTTGTCCATCTTTGAGTCCGTGTCACTAAGCATGTTTATGTTAAAATCACCCATCAAAATCGTGTGCTCACATTGCGTTAGAGAGTTTAATGAACCAGATACAGCGTCTAGGAAAAGATCAACATCCTGCCAGGGCGGGCGGTAGGCGGTACCTATTGCTAACTTAACTCCGCGAACACTAATTGTGATCCACATCTGCTCGACCCCAGCGTGCAATGGGCTAGCAGAGTACGAGTGGCTTCGAATATTTATACCGTTCTTGATATAAAAACCAACACCGCCACCGCGTCCGTTCTTCACAGACAATGGGCGCGGTATATGCCGTAGCCTATACCCAGGTACGGAGGGCGCGCGCCCTTCTTCGCCTGTTCGCAGCCACGTCTCATTAATGGCCATAATATCGACGTCCAAACCCAGCAATGCTGCTACAAACTCGTCGTGTTTCGTGCCCAAAGAACCCGCGTTCCAAAAACCAACCTTAAGGTATGCAGTAGACATCATTGAATATGCAATCCACTACCGATAAACAAAACAAAAATCATAGAATATACTAGATAAGGGAACTCACTGATTGATAAAATATGCATATAAACATGAATGTTGTAGTAAATAAATAAAGTGTAGTGTATGTAAATTATTGTAAACAGCATAGAAAAAATATATAAAAATGGACTGGCACCGCGGGCAGCGTTGATTATAAGCATAGGTAATTCGCTGAATGTACAAATTATATGTAAAACATGGCAAATTAAAAAACGAAAAATAGTAATATGAATACACTGACAGGAACATATATAACGTATTGTACAATTTATCACAAAAATGATCAAAAACCAGAGGGATGTATATAACGACGACATGCAACCATGAAATAAGAATAAGCTAGATAGTAAGAAAAACAATGGACAAATTTGAATATACTCGGGTGACACCGTGTAATGTGACAATAAAACATAAAAAACGTTGATAGCAATTTCTACGATGTGCACGAACAAACCTACTGAGAGACGAAAAAACGCGAGATGTCCTTTTTCGTTCGGATGTGCACAGCCGACTTTCCCTCTTCCTTACGTGCAAGTATGCGGCCATCTTTAGTCCAAGTATATTTCCATTCCAGGCGACTAGAAGCTTGGCGAGTCTCATAGAACAATTGCCTGTTAGCTTTAGTCAGGCGCTCGTTGAGGTAAATGCGGTGTGGCGCTCCCGGTACTTCGATGTCAGCAGTAGTGAGGTTGCGGCGGACGCGCGCGGCATTCAGTAAATTATCACGCGTCGCGCGTCTTGCTAGTCGGACAACGATGATACGAGGGCGGGCCGCTTCGCCTTCGGTGTGATCACGCCGAACGTTCCCAACACGTTTAGCGAAAACGATGTCCTGATCTTCGAGCCGAATCGCTAGTTTAAGTGCAAGAGTGTTAATCAACTGAGTCGGGTTTTCCCCAGTAGACTCAGTAACACCAGACAATTGAACATCGCTTAGTAGTGACTCTTGGTCACGTTCATTCAGCTGCTGCTGGAGTTCCCCAATTGTTTCCTCCAGTTGAATTAAACGAGGGGAATTCGTCAGCTCGGTATTCTCTTCAAGTTCTTTGACACGATCTTCCAGGGTGTCCATGCGCTTATAGCACTTATTGACCTTATCATCAAGACCTGAGAACTCATCTCGAAACTGACGAATTTCATCTCGCAAGGCGTTAACCTCACTGCGGAGACCACGGATTTCCATCGCAAGGCTGATCTCTTGAGTATCCGGTGTGTTATTTTTTATTGTAACTGGGATGACAGCCTTATCAATGGGGCTGACCGCTGCTGGACTGGTGGATGAACTTGTCTCCTCCGTTCCCTTTACAGGGGTTTGGGAGTTGTCTGCCCGTGGCACCTTTGCCTTACAACCAGGGCACATCCAGTTTGCCGCGAATGTTGCTGTGGGAGCAAGGTTAACACAGACCCTGTGATAAAATCCCGGACATTTCGAGCATTTTGTGCCGTCTATCATTTTGATTGTAAGGAATCACTAATTATTAGAGGACTAGTGAAACCCAGAGGATCAAACTGACTGCTTGCTCTCAATACTGATGGTTTTGAATTTATTTGTAAAGGTAATGACTCCTGTGGTATTTTTTCACAATACGCAAGTTCTGGTAGTTTCTCAGAGTATGAATCTGGAACCCTTTCTACCAGAGACTCAAGATCAGGAGTGTGCGCTGCTACTGTATGCATAGCAACGGAGGTATTTGTAAAAGATGGAAAGAAGTCACCTGAAATGACGTAGCCAAACCGTGTATTGAGCAGTATCGGATCCTCTGGACCTCCCTCGATTTTGCCATCTTTTATGACTTTAGAGAAAATGTCAGCAGCTAAGAGCAGTGTGATTTCACCTGGAATATTAAATTCATTATCAGCAAGTGTCATATGTTTAGGTATCATGAACCTTGACAAGTTTATAGGCCTTTGTGGTAGCCTACCTGTGACTTTATCGACTACTGAACAGGTGACAGAAATATTAAAGTTTTCTGCCATTGAATATATTTTTAAATCGACTGCTTTGTCAATTTTATTTATTTGCTGACCCCCAAAAACCACAACATCATGTTGCTGCCTGTATGTTGGGATTAGCGTTGCAAAACTTCGGTAGAATTCGCAATAATTCGGTAGCATTCGGAAATATTCAAAAGTATACTTCGATTGGATGTAATAATAGGTACCGCAGCAAGAATAAATTTAAAAACTTGAATTAATGGCATCTAGCGGGCAGGAGCAGAATTTTAAATGGCGAACTTCCCTCGTTAGTCGCTCGACGACGCGATGCCAGCGCTCGCCTACACGTTGTGTGACACGTGGCACTGCCCACGAGCCTCGCGGCCGTTCATTCAATAAAAAATCAACGAAGTATTATTTAGCCTGCGTACCTACTCTGCGGGAATATTTCCGAGTAAGTAGTTATCTACTTGTTACTTATTATTTTATTTTTGTATAGTTGAGTTAGAATGTGTCGATTTTTTTTGCGGGTGGATGTTATGTAAGTAGGTACAGTACAAGTTTAGTCTACTTTGTAAAAATGTTTTTACTTTACGATTTTTAATGGAAAGAAACGTAAATAATTAGGTAAGCAGATGAGTAGGTACTTACCTAGTTTTTACGACTATGTTTTACTTTTCTTTTTGTAGAAGTTTTCAACTAAAATCGATAGTTCAAACAAGTAGGTACCTACTTATAGAAACACTTGAAATAATGTAATACTTAATTAGAATTACCTTTTATTTGGTAATAAGTACCTATCTACCTAATTACTTATGGTACTAAGCTATTTTATAAACTCATCTTAGTATCATCATCTGCCTAGCTTTTTCCCAACTACCTATGTTGGGGTCGGCTTCCAGTCTTACCGGATGCAGCTGAATACCAGTATTTTACATGGAGCGACTGCCTATCTGACCTCCACAACCTAGTTACTAGATAACACGATACCCCTTGGTAAGACTGGTTGTCAGACTTTTAGGCTTCTAACTACCCGTAACGACTGTCAAAGATCTACAAATGACAGCCCGGACCAACGGCTTAACGTGCTTTCCGATGCACGGAGGGGTCTTGGTATGTAAAGATGGTCACCCATCCACGGAGCAACCGCGCCAAGCGTAGCTTAACCTGATCGATCGACCCATGTGGCTGTTATTACTTAGCCACAAGCCCCTCAAACTCATCTTAGTATCTACCTATGTCGAAACCTCTATACCACTTTCACACCTAAACCGTGTACAAAAAGTTATTACGTAAGTACCTACTTATCTAAGTAGATGAAAAGAAATATTCGGAAGTTTTCAAAATCGTAAATTACTCAGTTTATTGAATGAACGCATAATAGTATAAAGTCACTGGCATTAACGCCATCTAGTAGTCAATGGTCCAACTTTAATAGGTAATCCAATAAGTACAGTACGACACTACTTAGATGTAGCATAAATTTAAAAATTTGCTTTCATTTATTTCAATTTTACGAATGTATTTGGGTATTATGACTTCACTAGTTATTGCGTTAAGATCATTTTTACCTAAAGCAGTAATAAATATTGATGATTTTGAAGGCGTACTCTGTTCAGACGGTGATCAGTTTTACGAATTTTGCCGATGCTACATCTAAGTTGTGTCGTACTGTACCCGGCTTGCATGCACGTGGCAGCCCGAGCCCCGTGGACGTTCATTCATAAAATCAACAAAGTATTATTCGATGCGTACGTACCTACTCTGCGGGAATATTTCCGCGTAAGTAGTTATCTACTTGTGACTGCTTATTATTTTATTTTTATATGGTTGAGTTTAGAATTTATGTCGATTTTTGCAGATTATGTACCTACAAGCTTAATTTAAGTATTTCGTTAAAAAGTTTTGCTTTGCAATGTACCTACATAATGGAAAAAATTAAAATTATTAGGTGAGTAGGTAGGGTAGGGAAACATTAACAAAAATAAGATATTTTACAAAAAAATAATTGTTTCCTTCTTTCTAGAATAGGTAGTACCTATAAGTACCTGTGGTGCCGATTCTCTTGTACACCGAACTAAACTATCACTAAAATTCTTTACTTTTGGCACAACTAAATCGAATTTTACAATGGCGAATCCACGTGGTAGGTACTTGTTTGCCTTACCCCGTGATTTTTTTAGTGGTGGAGGCGCGCAGGGTGAGCAGCCTCGACGTGTTTTTTAAGGAATTTTTCACTTTTTGTATGGAAAATCTGAAAAAGTATTACCTACATGTTTAGTTTTAGGGGTTTATGGGTATTATAAAGGGGGTTGAAATTTTCATTATTTTTGCGATAGGACACACCATTTTCGAGATATAAGCAAAAGAAAAAAAGATTCAATACTGTTTTTGCCTTGTTTTTACCCTGAAGTCGAGGTGTTGGTGTGAATTTAAAGTTCATGACAACCAATTTTGTTCCAAGCGTTTTTAATCGCGATTAGAAATAGACAGATTTAGTTAGATAATCAAAATTTTAGGTGAAAAACATCAAATTCAGAATAGCGTCGTTTTTAGTCTAGTTTAGAGGCATTTGTGACAAGAGAATCAGCACTAGTACCTACTTATGAAAACAATTGAAGTACATAATATAATAGTTACTGTTTTATTAGGTAGGTACCGAAGTACATGATAATATTTATGTAATATAAACACATCTTAGTACCTACCTACCTATGTATTAACCTCTCTAAGTACATAGTATTCTCGCAAAATTACACCTAAACCGCAAATAAAAACTTGTTACGTAAGTACATAGCTAGGTAGATGAAAGTAACATTCGGAAGTTTTCAAATAGTATTATTCTCAGTCTTATGAATGAATGCGTAGTATTGTGTCGCTGGTCTTAGCGCCATCGAGCGGGTAAAAGCTTAACTATACAACTTCCGTCGGTAGTGCTCGCCTGCATGCGCTTTCTGCTGCTCCAGTGACCAAGGTTTGCTGATAAGGATAATTAAGAATGGTGGAAGATTCGTGGGTATGAATACACAATCACCAACACGCAACATTTAGGACTGTGATTTGTAATGAATGGTAATTGTGTCGCCATCTAGCGGTGAACAGTCGAACTCTTGGCGAATAATTCCGAATGTTACTCAATACTTCCGAATGCTACGCGAATAATACGACGGGAATACTTCGGAATATTACTCTCCGGCAACGCTAGTTGGGATGCCCAGCTTGTTAACTAAACTATATGTACAAAAAGATGTTTGACTGCCACAGTCTAACAATGCACGCACTACATATTTATTATTTTGCGAATCTGACATCAACACCTTTACAGTAGGTAAGAGCACATTAGTGCTTGATTGCTTGGACGAAAGCAAACTCACCTCAGGTTGCGATATTTGCTCTTGAATTTGATGTACTTGAGCATCACTCGGCACAGACCTGTGCTCATCACGATGTATTAAAGTGTTATGAAATTTAGAGGCACATACTGTACATTTGAAATGAAAACGGCACTTGCTAGCATGGGAACATAAACATATTTTACAAAGGTTATTCGCTTTTACGTATTCTAAACGCTCACTTATGGACATTAAAATGAATTTAGGACATTTGAATATTTTGTGAGGTTGACCACACAGTTTACACCTTGACGCTTCGGAAATCTTAGAGAAATTAACAGCAGCCTTGATCTTAGTATTTACAAAAGATGGGCTTACCTCTAGGGACATTGCTCTCTTATCTAAAAATATTAATAGCTCATTTATTGTAGGCATACTTCTCATATCCCTGTCTGCGTGAAACAGCCTGACAGTCAATGGATCAACCTTGCGGGATATTATGCAAACTAAGATTGAATCCCAGTAGTCGACTGGCTCCTTCATATTCTTAAGGGCAGCTATCTGCTGCCGGACCTGCGCCACCAAATCTCGAAGCTGCTGTGCCGTACCTCGGTGAATTGCCGGCAAATCGAGTATCGACGTTACGTGATTGTTGACAAGCAGTATTGGATTGTTGTAGCGTGTTTCCAAAATCTTGACAGCAGAGTCGTAGGATTCGTTGACCAGCGGCAAGTTGTCAATTAGTGTAAGTGGTTCTCCCTTAATATATTTCTTCAAATAAAAAAGCTTTTGAACATCAGATAGCCTTTTATTCGTGTGTATTATCGCCGTGAAGAGGTCCATGAATGGCTTGTAACAAGCAATATCCTTCCCATCAAACGTTTGAATATCAATACTTGGTAAATGAGCCGTTTTGTATTGATCAAATGAGCCTTGTTGGTTAGATTCCTGTGAAGATTTCATTAACAGCCTTTTGAGTCTTTCAATCTGAACAGAAAGCTGTGTGACTCGGTCGTCGACCTCATCTGAGTCAGGCTCGTCGTCCTGCACTAGAAGCTCCATTTCTACAGCCTGATATTGCTCATAAGATTTTCGCAATTGTTCCTGGCGAAAGGCGACGTCTTCATAGTCAAGTTCCTCAATGGTATGAACCTTGAAGTAGTTTTCAAGACGCGTTATCGCCGCCTTTCGTAGTCCGCGTTCTATACGGAGCTTCTTTACAAGATTTTCTGCCATTATTTTAGTAGTAGACGTGGAGGAGCGATCAGAAAAATATATGTCACTCTCTGTTGACTTTGATATTGATATAGCAGGTTAGTATTGTACTTAGCTGTGCTTGCAATGGCGATATTCCTTGTCTCAAATAGCACACGATTTTGTATAAACAAAATATGAACGCGACAATCGGGCGCACAATGTTTTTAACACTAATATTAATTAGGCAATGGAAATGAACTCGCGCACATACCTACTAATACCTATCACTTTATTATATTTATTACGGCACCAAATTTGTAGACATTAGCTAAACAGAATTGGTTTTATACGGTATTCCCTGGTTTCGGCACCATTTTTGTTAGACATAAGCAAACAAAACTTGAATATTATAAAATATTTATATGGTTATTTTAGTGCATACATGAGATGACACAATAGAAAAAAAAAAACAACCGACCTCCAAAAAAAAAAAACTACAAAGTGAAAAATAACTTTAATTTCGGAAGTCGGTGTCTTGGGTTTTGTGTTTTCGTTTTTTGCCACCGACTTCCGAAATTAAAGTTATTTTTCACTTTGTAGTTTTTTTTTTTTGGAGGTCGGTTGTTTTTTTTTGCAAAAAGTTTTTATTTTTCACTTTTTAGTTGTGATACTTACCCCACACACATTCAAATACCACTACCTGCTACCAGTGACAGGAACTTATCATATCATCTACATACTAAGTGCGAAAAAACTAAGTATTTTGTAGCTAACTCAAAAACTACCCAAGCAAAGTTAATAAAATTTATATGGGACCAATTTGGGAGCATACCCTTTCAAACAAAAAAAGAATTTTCAAAATCGGTCCACAAATGACGGAGAAATCGGTGGACATACATAAAAAAAAAAAAAAAAAAAAAAAAAAAAAAAAAAAAAAAAAAAAAAAAAAAAAAAAAAACAAACATACGCGTCGAACATATAACCTCCTCCTTTTTGGAAGTCGGTTAAAAAGAAAAAAAGAAGATATAAAATATTTAAAACTAAGAAAAATAAATATATAAAAGGAGGTTTTTAAGGTACTATAAAACCTACCTTCTTGTTGACTCTAACATACTTGCTTTGGCCAAGCCATAAATACCCTGCAGGCTCCCCGGAACTTTTTCGGGAATTCTACAACGAAAATGAAGAACCAAACACACCAAAAAGTTTTTTTTTTACTTTTTAGTGTTTGTTTTTGGAAGTCGGTCGGATTTTTTTGTAATTTTTTTATTTTATTTGATTTTTTTTGTGTTGTTGTTTGGAAGTCGGTTGCTTTATTTCTTGTAAAATTTATATATATTATTATTCACTTTTTAGTTGTGATACCTACCCCACGTCAATTCGTATGTAAACAACAGTGACAGGAAGTCTAAAAACATCATCAACTTATAATAGGTAGGTAATAGGTAATACGGGCTAGTATCCGCAACTCCACGACAAAGCGCGTATTTTGCGTCGGGTGAGAAAATCGGTTATTCGATCCACCCCAGCTCCTCAAAAAAGGCAAGCAACGCCCTGGTGTCACTGACAATCTCACGTAGGGTACCTGGGTTACCGAAGTACTTTGCCCTGTATGTGGCGACAACTGGGCAGTTTAGCAGCACATGGGCTGCTGTCTCGTCGTCCTCCATGCAGGCTCTACACAGTGGACTGCCTGTGACTCCTATGACATAGAGGTTTTTATTAAATGACCCATGGCCAGTTACAGCTGCTGTTTCGTTAGTCGCAGAACCTGTTTCGTGAGGCGGCCATCAATTATAGGGAGTGCCTCCGTGGCCTGCCTGCACTCATCATCAACTTATAGCAAGTGGATTAAATATATAATATCGAAGCTAATTAAATACGTATTATCGTAGCTAATTAAATACGTATTATCGAAACTAATTCAAAAACTACGCGAGCAAAGTTAATAAAATATAATAATATATGAGACTTGCTCTATCAAATGAAAAATAATGAAAAGAGAATGGAATTAAATTATTATACGGTGTTCTGTTAGACTGTTGTCCATGAGATGAGATCACAACGGATCACAAGAAGCTTGTATGTTAGCACTGGATTTGGTACGCATAGCACCAAATAGCAGTATTAGCAGTGTCGGTAAACGTAGTGGTGAAGTCATCGTGAGTCACGCACACACGGCTGCACGGTGACACGGCGCACTACCTCTCAGATGGTCACACCCGCCGCTGTTTACCTATGTTCCTTTTTCCTTCAGTATACAGACAGACAGATGTGTTGCTGGGGAGTTCTTCCCAGCTAAAACACTAAGAAGTGATGTCATAATGTGGGCGTTATGGGACAGGTTGGCATACCAACCTGTCTTCATAAAATTTTAAAATCTTAAATAATTATTGGACCAACTTACCTAGCTCTGAGTGATATACTAAAGCCATAGAAAATAAAAAAATCCTTTCAAGAGATCCAACCCGACTGGCTGTCACAAGTTGTAGAAGCACACTATTTCAGAACAATTGCTACAATACTTATATCTGTCAAAATTTATAACCAAATACAGATCAGAGATCTACCACTAAACTACTTTAAAAAGAAACTTAGGAAATGGCTCTAATAATACGTTCTATACAATAAGTGAGTTCTTAAATTATAAGCAAAGTTCGAAATATGATCTCACTAGTAATACATTTAGTTAAATATCTAACATAATTATAAGGATTTTTATTTTTTACCTCATCAAATAGTAACAATTGAAGTGTTTTTGTATATAATTTTATTATAAGATATTTTTTGCATGCTGAAATATGTAAGTAAACAAAGTATGTGGAACTTCTTATATTTAAGACCTTTTATGTAGGTACCATATTTTATGAAAAATAAAGAAATTCTAATTTTACTAGTGACGTCCGATCCTTATTATACTTCGAAATCTCGTCCTCATTGAGTACTTTATAGATGTTCAAAGAATGAAGTTGTGTTGGTAATCAATTCACCATTGTTTAATTTGAACATTGTAGCATATGTTATTCAAAGTTTTAACTATTCCTAAAGAGCCATAAAAAGTCCTGTAAGAAATCGACACGTGTTTCACCTCTCAACGAGGCATTCTTAAGTCAATCGTCATCCTGAGGATGCCATTACAGAAAAACGTATAAGAAGTCTATGGTCTTAAAATATTATGGTAATTCTCTCAATATTGTGCGTACAAACTTACATTTACAGTTGGAATTTATGGGAGTACATGTTTTTCAACTACATTGTTAAGTTTGTTCTTGGCATTAATTCATGCCAACTACGAAACCCTTAATTTTGCGTGGTCCGACACGCAGTAGGCCGCAGTAGGCCGGTTTTCTTTAAAAAAATTAAGTCCCATTTTGTTAGTCTCACACCATTCAACAACTCTGTTCAGATCATTTTGAAGAAACGCGCTAACGCTCGATGATTCGAGCAAACTTTAGGTCATCAGCGTAAAAAAAACACTCGGAAAAGTAAAAGCAGTGGGGAAGGTCATTGATGTATTTGATAAATAATATAGGAGCCAGATGTGATCCCTGTGGGGCACCGGAAGTCATGCAATAATTGCTGGCAGTTCGAAAACCGTTAACAACATAAAATTCACGCTTCGATAGATATGATTTCAGCCATTTCAGAAAGGGACCAGTGATACCATACGTTGCTAGTTTGTGAATTAGTATGGAATGAGGAATTTTATCGAAGGCTTTGCAGAAATCAGTGTACACATCAAATTGTTTATTTTTACCCGACTACGGCGAAGCAAAAACGAGGGTTATGATTTTGACCGGTATGTATGTATGTTCATCTGTTACCTCATAACTTCTAAACTGTTGATCATAATTTGACAAATGAGGTATAATTGGAAGCGTTTTGATTGTCCGCTGGTTATATTCTATGTGACGTCACATTAAATGCAATATGGCGCCCTCTAGAGGACATAAAGTAACGAAATAAAAAATAAAAATAATTGAATTGTGCCATGTTGGGTATCAAATGAAAAGGCTTGACGAGTACATTACAAATATGTATATATATATATTATTGTCCAAGTAAATAAATAAGTTTAAATTGTTAAAAACTAGCAAAAGTGAGCCTGTGTTACGTACGGCGCGGCTGTAAAATTAATACCTATTTTATACCATAAATGCCGTGATGGTCCTGTGGTTAAGGCCTCGCCTCTCATGCACGAGGTTGTGGATTCAAATCCGGGCAAGTGCCAATGTAACTTTTTCAATTCAAATGTACTTTCTGAGTTTATCTTGGACATTACTAACATCGTTGCAGGAAAAACATCGTGAGGAAACCTGTACCCTAATTGCGTAATACAACACAACCACAACCTGTTTCGATTTGAAATAGTTTGCTAATTGATTCATAAGTTGTAAAAAAAATCTGCTCAACGACGTAAACAAACGCAATGAATGTTGTTGAACTGTCAAAATGAAACAAATTAGGCAAAATTGTTTAAGAAAATAAGTTACGCAATTAGGATACTGGACTTATAGTGCATACTAGCTTCTGCTCGCGACTTCGTGCGCGTGTAATAGTTACTTTGGTGCTCCGCTCCTATTGGTCTTAGCGTGATGATATATAGCCTATAGCCTACCTCGATAAATGGGCTACCTAAACCTGAAATAATTTTTCGAATCGCACCAGTAGTTCCTGAGATTAGCGCATTCAAGCAAACAAACAAACTCTTCAGCTTTATATATTAGTAAATATAGATATATGGGGTTTGTGGTTATATAACAACAGCTGCACGGTTCGATCGATCAGGTTAAGCTACGCTTCCCGCGGTTGATCTGTGGATGGGTGACCATCTTTACATAACAAGACCCCTCCGCGCCTCGGAAAGCACGTTAAGCCGTTGGTCCCGGCTGTCATTTGTAGATCTTTGACAGTCGTTACGGGTAGTTAGAAGCCCAAAAAGTCGACAACCAGTCTTACCAAGGGGTATCGTGTTACCTAGTAACTAGGTTGTGGAGGTCAGATAGGCAGTCACTCCATGTAAAATACTGGTATTCAGCTGCACCCGGTTAGACTGGAAGCCGACCCCAACATAGTTGGGAAAAGGCTAGGCAGATGATGATATATAGATATATAAGTCTGAAATCGCCAACATGTGTTGAGCGCGCGTGGTGATCAATACTCGTGCCGTCTCTGTATGAGAAGAGGCGTTTGCCCTGCAGAGGGACAATAATAGGCTGGTGTTATTATACCATAAATATATAACCCAAAAAAAAAATGTTTTTAAGCTGCTCTGCAAATACTTTATCACGAAACTATAACCCCAAAATAATTTAAATAAAAAGTAAGTTCAAAAACTAAAACCCGACTAAAAGATATATGAAACAAGAAAATATTTCAGACAGAAGTCAAGACATAGGTACAAAAATGATCAAGGTAAAGCCGTGGTCGCATGCTTGTACGGTTGGTTACGTACTAATTTTTTGGTTAGTAATTCTAAAGCAAGCTTTAATTAGGAAAGAAATTAGATAACCCGAAACGTTACTGGGGTCCCAAACTATTTCATATTTGGAGTTCTTTGGTCTTAATTTAAATATACCCCTAAGAAACCTTGACACTTTGCAATCTCTGCCAATGAGGGGGCCTAAAACTAGATAAAGAACAATGGGCGTCCTGGCCCATTAGCGGCCATTAATAAAACTAGTGTCATTTGAAAGGTGAATGCTTGTAGAACAAATATTGTTCAAGCAGTATGATTAAATATCATTTGAGAAAAAAGATATGGGTTAAATACTATTTTAATGAATTGTCATATTTTTATCATCCAGCATTTTTTGTTTTTCATCACAAAACATACGAAAAACCTTTGCGTTTTGCTTATTTTACAAACGTATGCATTCATAAATAGAGTAATGAAACTATTGGGCTTCCATGTAAATGTAAAATATTTGTCACAATATTCAATACCTTTGTTATCATGTCTTTTATCCGCTAATATGCACTGGGCCGATCGTAAACCATACCAGGATTGCACCGCTTTCAAAGAAAAATGGCGGCAATAATGTGCGGGGCGACCCGACCACTCAACAGCTGCTTTTGTTAACGTATTCGTTGAATGAGCCACTTTAAGTTGGTTTTTGTTTTCAATTCTAGGAACCATTGTTAAAATCAGACCAACCAATTCTACCTGCTTCGTGTGACCAATCAGCGACGAGTGCGGCTCCCACACAACACCCGAGGATTTACGTCAGGTCCGCGAGCACAGTGCAGTCCATCGTTGACATTTGTTTCGTTGAGTACTGTGCGATTATTTTTGTTTGACCATCTCTTTCGACTCTGGCTTGTATCTCGGACTTGTTGATATCTAACTTGGTGACTTGTGCTTGTTTTACTGGACTTTGTGAATTGTTTCCTATAACTATGGCTGATAACCGTCAAATGTGTGTTTTGTGTAATCGATCTGTGATAAACAGAAGAAGATACGAGATAACACACGCTCGGTTTGAAGACAATCCCGCTGTAGCCCAATATATTATTGAAGCTGTTACTCCTGAACGTCAGGTAAGTCAAAATTATGTCTTATTTGTCATGTCAGGAACTGGTAGTTTCTCACTTTAAAAAGTATCGTTATGAAGCGTTTTTACTGGTATTATTTTATATACGTATTTAGAAAAAGAATACTGTTTATCTTTATCGGTTTTTTTTTATTTAGAAAAGTAACTAAGTATTTCATATCGACAGTTTTGTGAAACCATTTAAGCTATGCAGTTTAACTAATTGTAATATTCTCACCTTCAGCTAGAATACAATGGCCAGGAGTATATTTGTCGACCATGCTGGCAACGGGCAGAAAGAGCTGCGCAACCTAATGAAAATACGCAACCACATGAATGTGCATTACAAATCGAAGAATATTCAAAACTCCCTAATACAGCGACGCGTTGTATGTTTGAAAACTGCAGACGAACGTTACTCCGAAGAATTCCGGATAATCTGAAAGTAACATTTTTAATTCATTTTAACTTTTATATTCCCAATAGCGCAAGAGTTTGCGTTCAACATTTGGAATCCAACAATTGGGATCAAATAATTGACAGCCCTAACTTGCTCCACGATTTCAATGCCACACATTTTTTACATATCATGAGCCTCATGAAAATAGCAGTACTTCGAGGATCTATATTGGATTTTGATCATATAGATGACATGGACATAAATGAAATATACATTCGATTGGGTGTCAGTCGAGAACAATTTATGAATATTTTGGAACAAACCCCGTCATTGTCGAACGTATCAACTCGGCCGAACACAACATTAGCCTGTTACCTAATGAAGCTGCGAAGTGGTGAAGCAAACGAAAGGCTGGCATCACTTTTCAACATGAGCCGGCGAACCCTTGAAAGACATCTTAAGTTAGCCAGGGATTCCCTTTTTTTGGACTTCGTTCCTCGACATCTGGGTTACGACCATATTGACAGAAGGGACATAGCTAATCGAAATCTTCAAGTGCCAAATGCTGTTTTTGGAAATCCAAATGCAGAACCCTCAGATAGAAAGGCAATTGTGATAGCAGACGCCACTTATATCTACATTCAAAAGTCCACAAACCATTTATTTCAAAGGCGATCATATAGTCTCCACAAATTCACGAATTTATTGAAACCATTTTTAATAGTATGCTGCGATGGTCATATAATAGATGCGTTTGGGCCATATGCAGCTACAGAGTCGGATGCACAAATCCTAAAAAATATGATCGAAGACGAAGAAGGCAGTATTCATTGGTTTTTTAGACAAGGGGATGTGTTCATCTTAGACCGTGGATTTCGCGACGTAATCGACGATTTACATGCCTGTGGATATGAAGCGCACTTGCCAAAAACAAAAAATCGCGACGAAGATCAATTAACGACAGAGCAAGCTAATAAGTCTAGGTTGGTTACCATATGCCGCTGGGTTATTGAAGTTATAAATGGTTGGTTTAAACGCGACTTCAAGTTATTTCGGCAAGATTTTTTTAATCGTGCCTTGCCCCATATGATGAAGGATTTTAAAATAGCCGCTGCGTTATTGAACGCATGCAGAGAACCATTACGTGATAGTGTACACGCAGAAACATTTATAACAATAATAAACCAACGCTTGAACCAACCAAATCACCTAGCAGAGTATGTCTTAGGCAACAACTTAAATCGTCGACGGGCTAGCTTTGATAGTATTACTGGTAACCAACCTAACTTAAGTGATTTTCCGTCGCTGACCGAGGACGATTTAATTATTTTTGCACTTGGCACATATCAAATGAAGTTAGCTCGCAGCTATTATGCGGAGCATGTGCGACAAGGCCTATATAATATAGAAGTGTATAGAGATACCCAATGTACAAGTCTAGTCGAGTACGGCATTACAGCTACAAATGTTTGGCTTCTCCGCTGCCGAATACAATCGCGACATGCGCGGTCTAGAATTTATTATTCTTATATTCTTATAGACAGGCAGAAAAATGGTAGGGAAGCTATAGAAAACTATTATTGCAGTTGCCTTAGCGGTAAACGCACTCTGGGTTGCTGCGCCCACATAATGTGTATAGTTTGGTACTTAGGGTGGGCGAGAAACCAAGAGGAAGACATTCTTTTGCCAGCTGATTTTTTAAATGAAATAATTGTTGATGACGATTAAATTCCAATAATTATTGTAGTTATTAAGTAATATTGTAGTTATTAAGTAATATTGTATTATTGTAATCTGGCATAAATGTTTTTATTTTAATAAATCAACGTATTTAACAAACCTTTAGTTTTATTTAAGCCATCATTATCTTATATTTGTATATTACGTATATAATAACATAGTCATATCATTATAATGTACTTAAAATTCATTATTATATCAATGTGACATCATCACGAGGTGTACAAAATATTGTATTTAAGATACAAACTGTAATCATTCCTTTTAAATGATTTAATTAGTTTTTTTTTTTATATAATCCACCTATGATAACTTTTTATCCAAGGAACTTACAGAAACAGTCTTTTGTAGTCTTATTGTATACATAATTGGCTACTAGAAAATAAATAGTACAGATGTGGCCGCCGATGGGACAGGCTCCATACAATTTTGCCCATTGTCCTTTCTGACTATAATATAACTCATTCAATACCATTAGGGTATTGAGTGAGCTATATTATGACAATCATTAATAATATCACCATGCTGCCCTGAGCCTAGGAGGGATCAATATCTTGAATCTGTCAGAAGCTTCGATCAACAATACCAACTGTTGATCGAAGGTCAGAAGGGAATCCACTGATTTAGAGCAGATTCACATTGTTTTCTTGTCTTTCTAGACAAGGAAGTTAGTATTATATTAATTTAAGGGACCGGTCTTCCTCTTCTCAGGAAAGCGTCCCTGATAATATTGTGGCAATCAGTGTGAGATAGTGAGACTCCTGTACAATGGGTGGAAGGTCAGAAGGGAATCCACTGATTTAGAGCAGATTCATTGTTTTCTTGTCTTTCTAGACAAGAAAGTTAGTACTTTATTAATTTAAGGGACCGGTCTTCCTCTTCAATCAGTGTGAGACAGTGAGACTCCTGTACAATGGGTGTGGAGATCCCATTTGACAGTGAATGTATTTATAAAGCATGCACCTGGATCAGGGAGCCATGATAATATTTCTGACACTTAGTGCAGGACCTGTTTGCAAACAGGTCAATCTTAGGCTGATCCAGTTTAACAACAATTGACTTGTAGGCTATAATATTTAATTACGTTACTTCCGTTCAATTTCTATGTTAGGATGATTCTAGACTTGCCACAGTGTATTCTTTGGAACTAATACAATATGCATAAACGCATAATTGTCTTTCCTCGCACCATTGCCATAACCGTCTAGCTAAGCTTTAGATGAGTAGGTATAATGAGTAGGGGAGACCGAGGGGAGTTGAAACAATTTTGACATTATTCGTCGTACACAAAAATCTATTAGCTAGAATTATACGATATTAGTACCAATCGATAGCACATTTTGTTCACTATTATATGAGACCAACAAAAAAAGCGTAAGTATGAATGCTACCGCGAAAATTTAACTTAAACGTGAAAAGTCATTCTGTTTCAAATCCCCTAATACCGAGGTAAGTTGAAACAAGGGTCGAGGGGAGTTGAAACAGGTATTAGTTTTGGAGAACTAGGGTTATATATTAGAAAAAAACGATGAAATTTAAAGGGTTTTATTAAAAAATAAAAATCTAAAATGAACATACATATTTTTAAGTAATTTCTACTCAATTTAAACGAAAAAACTAACCCTATTTTAATTTACATTAAAATAGGGTATTAATAGATATTCGCAGAGTATCTTTTCCTCTGAAGATGTAAAAACGGTCTTTTCTGGGTATCCTACAGTCGGAAGAACAGTCGTTTCATGAGCGTCATAAGCCTTTTTTTTCTTAATTTACCTTTACAGACGCCAGCACTTCAAGCTACTACAATCTATCAAATTTATTAAATAGATTTTCAACTTTATCGCTGAAGTGTAAGGTTCAAATTTGATTGAGAAAATTTTACAGTTTCGGGTAGCTTGATGTGCTGGCGTCTGTACAATGACGTATGGTTGAAGTTATAGCTGGAGGCAGCATCCTGAAGACTTTTTTGGCGCAATATCACCTCATCTGCCGCGAGATCATACATTTCTCGGCTCGCCGTACCTCTGTCAGTTTTTCTTTCGTAGTCCGTAAGCATGCTAAAACAAGAAAAAGCGAAACAAAAAGTTAACTACCTACACCATATTAGCAAATCAGTCACACAAAATAGCACCGAGGAGAGTTGAAACAAGGTGTTTCAAATCCCCTCAGTAACAAAAATCGTTCCACCCGTTAGAAAATTACAACCTAAAAGCAAACCACAAAACAATGACTTGCACCATCACTAATAATTCAATCCTTAGTTAATCAGCTTTCGAAACATACATAACACAAGCCAAAACACTAACACATTATCAAACTATAGGTGGCTAAAAAAAACGAACAAAACTTACTTTTCGTGTTTTTTTTGACATGGGTGTCAGATCTCCACAACCGCGCGCCTTGAGGCGTGGACGCATACTGAGGGGCCCGAGGGCGGTGGGGCACGGCTAAACAGCGCTGTTGCCAACTCGATAACGGTTATAGATTCCGCGCAATTGACGTTGTTTCAACTCCCCTCTGTTTCAAAACCCCTCGGTCTCCCCTAGGTACCACTAATCATGATGATATAGGCTATGGCCGTTGCGATATCTATTCTAAGTAAAACTTCACAGTATCTGAGTTTGCTTGCAAATGTTTTGAGCCCTATAAATGCTACTAATAGTTCAAGATAATTTATTATGATAATATATCTATTAACAATTCCACGTTTAATATTTTGGTTATACAGTAAAATATTCTTATTATGCTTCTCTTTTGTCGAGTCTAAAAGTTTAATGAATCTATTACAGTATTAGTAGAAATACTAGATAACACTGTTTCGTCACTTAACTTAGTCTCAGTTAAATTATCAATAACTGCGTGTATATTGTAAGCTAACGTAGTAGCCAATACATGTTGACTTTTCTTGTGAAGAAACATAATGTTCCCGAACTAAAATCTCTAACAAAATTGTTAGTATCAAAATACAATAAACGGTCACCATGACGACATATCAAAATAGGCATTAGGTTGTTTAATACACATTTGTATTAAACAACCTAATGCCCATAGTTAATCGTTTTCTTCAGAATACAAATTATCTGAATATGGCAATCAAATTCAAAATTCAAATTCAAATGTATTTATTTTGGGACAACTAGATCCAAAGGTTAGTATACAAACTTAGAAACTATTGTTATTACCTAAATACAATTACAAAGGACAACACTCATTACATACATTCTATACAAATGCCCCTGTGCTGAGACATTCCGCCCCGTCTAGATAACCAATAGGGAGATATTGTACCTCCCTAAGAGATCATCAGACTAACGAAATGCCTCAACACAGGTGCACGTACATCTTCAGCTATAGTTTTCAGGATGCTGTTGTGACTCCCCCGCACCCTTCTCATAACTGACACATAATACTAATACATACATAATATTAATTTACCTAATTTTAATTTAAGTAGGGTGTCGACACCATTAACTATGTCTTTTTTAATGATGCTCAGACTGTTTAGAATTAAAAGAACTACAGTAGTCTGCTCATTCATTTCTGTGTTTTTTATTTTAAGAACAAGTGTAAGGAAAGTTCTTCTCAGGGATATATGTTGGGTCTTTAAATTAGTTCGACGCACGTTAATAGTAAAAGGGTAGGATAATAGAACATAGAGAAACACAGTATAAAAGCACAAATGGGTAAAAACAATCTTTAAACTAAAACTAACACGAGAGCGTTTCGCGAGTCGTGACGTACACTTTCGAGTTCTTTCGTCCACTGTCCGTTGGCAGGGCGCAAGGGTGTTGGCGGGGGTATTGTCTCCCGTCACTGCGCTTAAGGGTTAGTCACAAACACAAACGTTAAGGCTCTGCTACACAAGCTCATTAAAATGCAGGTTATAGTAACAACAGTTAACTAAGGTATGTTTAGATCGGTTATTTAACAAAGATCCAAAACCTGCTCCTAATCTATAAGAATGTACCAAAACATTACTTTGAGTGGTATTGATGGTTTGTATAGTATGAGTTAGAATGGGTCAAGTGGCAGGAACCACATACTGTGACATGAGAGGTGGCGCATGGCGCGATGGCGGAGTGGCAGCACAACTACAGGTGAAATAGTCTTCCTGCAAGCGCTCGCCTAACATTTGTTGACTAGACTCATACTTTTAAGATATTTCCTTCCCTGCTCAGTAATTGCTTTTGAAGGTTGTATGTCAACATCATACATTTGTCTGCTAGTTTCCAGCTTAATATTACATACATTTAGTTGCGTTTTTTAAGTTGATTGAGGGTTGAGGGTTCCGTAGTTGGGATGAATTTATCCCAAAAACAAACTTAACTTTGTAGTTGAAAAAATGTTCTCCCATACGGAATGTATGGGAAAACATGTTTTTGCAACTGCAAAGTTAAGTTGGTCGATTATTACTCGTTAACTTGTAGAGCCTACTTAGCTGTGACAGTTTTCCTTTTAATTTCGTTATATAAACTACTGCTGTGATTTTTTTCACACATCCAAAACCAACCATTTAGCTGGCCGGTGAAAGTGCTCATTTTTGTTAGTCAAGTGTCCCCCGACACTTGACTAACAAAAATTACCACTTTAAAGCTTAATATTTCGCAAACTGATCCTTGAATCCAAAAATGGTTTTGACAAACTCCCAATGTTTTTAAAGGACCTTTCCAATGATACCCCACACAAAGGGTAAAAAAAACATAACCACTTTACCTGTAGGAGAGGTACCCTAAAAAAAAATGTTTTTCATAATTTTGTTTTACCACTTTGTCGGCATAATTAATATGTATAGCTATGCCAAATTACAGCTGTCTAGTACTAAGGTTCTCGGAGCTAGACCGCGGACAGACAGACAGACAGACAGATGGACATGACGAAACTATAAGGGTATCCTTGTTTACTACGGAACCCTAATGATTAAACTTATAAACACTTTGTGACTTTCTTGGTACTTTTTTATATTTTTACTAATTTTACATAACATCACGCCTTGTTTCCCCGAAGGGTTGGGCAGAGGTGTACCTGTAGTAGGTACACCCACATTTCGCCAGTTATGTTTATGTCCCATGTAATAGGGGGCGAGCCTATTGCCATCAACCGGGCACAAATCCAGACTCCGGGCTGCTACTGAGAAATTTCAGATAGAAAAACCCAATAACACTTAATTTTAATATACTTCTTATTTTTTAACCCCCGAAGGAAACAAAAGGGTGTTATAAGTTTAACGTGTGTATCTGTCTGTGGCATCGTAGCTCCCAAACGGATGGACCGATTTAGATTTTTTTGTCTCGTTTGAAAGATTTTTTTTTTTTTAATCTTTATTTATTATTTACAGGGTTTTTTCTATAAAGAATATGTCACCCCGATTATTGAATACAATAAGTACTTATAACAAACTAGCCTACCCGCAACCTTGTACCCATAATAATAATATGATAGAGTATTCTGGCCTCATCTGACAATGGTGAGGCCAGAATGCTATTATAGAAGCCTATATTAAAACTGCTGCCAAAAGCTTGACGTCTTTGGACCCCAATACGACCACATTCCGTCAAGATGTGATGCACATCTTCTATGATTCCACATACAGCACAATTGGGAGATTCAACTTTGCGCATCATAAAACCAAAACTATTGAGAGGAATGTGGCCGGATCGCAGTCTCAAAGCCATCACAACTTCTTGCCTATTCATCCTGCCCTCGCTGAACCAAAGCATGCGTGGAAGAGATGGCTGAATCGTCTTGTACCAAATGCCCTTCGTTAAAGATCTTTTATCAAAATACTCTGACGTTTGAAAGATGAATATGTATATAATGAAAAATCGAGAGTGTTCTTCCCCTTATTCAAGAAAATCTATTCAGTCGTTTGAAGATTATCAGCTCGTTTCCAGTTGATATGAGCATCTTTCACAGGTCCGATCGAGCTGAAATTTGGTATTCTGTTACTTCAATGATATTAGAATAACCTTGAATTGATGCTGCAGCATTACCTGGAATTAGCAGGATACCCAAATCCCTCACCATCTTCCAGCAGAGGTATCGTGTTTGGGCTCATTGGAATGATCTCAATTAATAGGTTATAGATAGATGGTAATCAGTGTCTGACGATAGAGTAGCCAAAAGAACTTTACTGTGGGAAAAATACGTACCGCTGCGCAGATTTAAGCGAGTCTCGTGTCTCGTCGTACGTGTCACTAGTAATAAGTATTTAAAGTTTAAAAAGCAGGAAATAAAAGTATATATGTATACAAATGTACGGAATTAGATAATATGATAAAAATATTATTTTATGTGTATTTATGTGTTCAATAAAGAATAAGAATACTTTGTGTTTAAATAAAAAAAATGTTGAGCACTTTTTAAACTGCAAAATCTGATTTCAGACCAACAAAATCCTCACAAAGGCATACATACCACCATTTAGTACTTGTGGTTGCTCACAGATGGCGTTATATTAAAAAAAAAACTAAGAAAAATCCCCGGTTTATAAACCTTATTTTTACCAGTTTTCGCAAGATCCTGGCTCCTGAAACTTATTAATTGGTTAACAATAAAATACGACGATTATAATAATACAACAATCATTACTGAACATTGGTTTTGACTACCTAGGCAATCGGTCATTGCCCCACCAGACATGTCCCTTAAAAAACACCCGACACAAACAAAGTCCTTTAAAAAGTAATAAAATAAAATTTATTAGCCCTGTAAGTTTAAAAACGTTTTAGGTAATACATATTTAGAAACAAGCGTCATCGTGTCAAGGCTTGTGCAGACCAGCGCGACACGCGACGCGACACAAAGGCACCGACCGTCGCGCGACGAGCGGTGCCTTTGTGTCGCGTCGCGTGTCGCGCCTGTTTGAAAGAGCCTTCAGGGGACGGCAGCATGTTATGGTAGAAAATATTTATTACTTTTTAAAGGATTTTGTTTGTGTCGGGGGTTTTTAAAAATTTTAATTAAGTTTTTATTATGACTAGTTAGAATTAGACATCTAGTTAAGGTCTATGGCAACGATGGGCTTCTCACACTCCAGTCTGGATACACTACCAACCAGCTCGTCGAAAAGGTTATTGGTGTTGACAACTTGTTCCCTGGCTTTCAGCGAGTTGATGGTGGAAATAGTGTTGTGTGCCTTATTGCATAAAATTCCACTTCAAGGCCTGTTGTGCTATTCTGTAAAAATCTCACCGTGATAACTTAGGCGAAGTGAGCTGCCAATAGTGTCAATCCTTAGCAACTGACAGCTCACTCCACGCTCACTTCACCTAAGATAACACGGTGAGATGGTTACAGAATAGCACTACTGATATACCTACGTCTCAGTGCCTGGTCATGAGTGTCACTGCATTGTTGGAAATCTAACACTAGTTGACGGAGAGGGTGATGCTGGTCAAGTATGTCTTGGTAACAAATAATATTATATTATTTAGCTTTAATATGAATCTCCAAGTGCCATCTGATTTGGGTTTCTAGTTTCTAACTGTTAGAGATTAGGTACCTATTGATTTCTATGGAGATAAGATTGCTTTCATTCTGACAGAACTTGTTATTTGGAATTATGAACTGGAAACTGAGTAAAAGATAGTAACCCTTGATCCAATAACGTACGGTTGAATTAGAAGTAATATTATTCTAAACTTCAGAGAAGTACTGTAATCTACCAGTCTGTACCTGAACTAGCTACAATCCTGGTTCCAGCGACGTTTGATGGCATTGAATTTATCTTGAAGCTTATAGCCAAACAGGTATTTATATATTGGTGTTTGCTCCATCAATTCTTCCATTTCCTGATTAAGGCTGGGTAGGATTAAGGATATCCGTGTGATGCAATCATGATAAATATCAAACAGCAGTCTAGCTGAACCACTTAATATTTTCATTTGATCTGCACTCCCTTGAGAGGCTATTTATTTGTTAGGGACTTACGTAATGGCAGCAGCCACTGTATTCCGCTGCCCCCTGATCCTTTGGTCTCATTTGATTCCACTTTCAATTACTGCTGCCACCACTTCTTTATTCAATTTTGGTGGGTTCAATAGGCCAGATTATGGGTGTTTCATACTTCTTTTAAATGTTTTTCTTCGTCTCCATATTTAGTCTATTTATCATTATTGCTGACCACCGTATGACCAGACTGCGATGTAGTTTCATAGGTGAAGTAACTAACTGTACCCTCTTCATCATCTGAGTAGATACTCAATACTTGAAGGTAAGGTTTCAGGTCGGGGTATGGATACCGTTTCACTCTCAGTCTCCTTCTAGTTGTATTGTAGCCGAATTGAAGTACTAACATATTCAAGTTAAATTGTATACTTTATCAAGAATTATTGTGAGTATTTTGGTATTTAAGACAACTGGATGTTCTCTGATAAAGAAATCACACTAATATTATAAAGGCGAAAGTTTGTGTGTGTGTATGTTTGTCTCTTCTTCACGCTCAAACGGCTGGACTAATTTGGATGCAATTTGGCACACAGGTAGTTTATAACCTGATGCTAATTCAAGTTATAAACTATCTGTGTGCCAAATTTATAGGATACTTTTATCCCGATATTCCCAAAGGATCGAGACTTAGTTACGCGGGTGAAACCGCGGGACGCAGCTAGTAAATTATAATTGGCGGTTAGTTAGAGTCCGGCTGCGTCGGCGTCGGCTTCGGTCACTTGACACACAGCTTCTCGAACGTGATCAACTGTAGTGTCTTCCACAAAAGCGGGCTTCGTACTCATCTACGAAGAATAATTATTAAAGTTAGCTTCCAGACTGCTCAAATCCATGACTATCCTCTCGTTTTAGATCTGCAGCAGGGACGTGTTGTAAACACTGAACGTATGATATACCATCAGCTAACCTTTCGTGGAAGCTCTTATGGTGACGTTATTATACGGTACATTCAATGTTCTCATGATTAACCTCTCTTGAAAACTCTTAGAGACTGCGGGATCCAACAGGGATGTGTTTTTAACACAACGTATATCCATCGACTAACCTCTTGTGAAAGCTCGTGTGGTGTCGTTCTTTTGTAAGTATACGGCACAGTTAATATTCTCATGTTAACCTCTTGTGGAAACTCTAGAGTCTAGACTGATGTGCGTATCATCCAAGGTACTTTTAGGAAAATGATTTCAACTAACGTCAAATTGGTAGGTATTTAGAGAAACTTACCCGAGTGTCGATAACGACTCCGCTTTCGCGTCTTCACTCGATTTTCCAGTTTTCGCAGACATTAGTTTAGGTCCTCCATTTCCTTATCTCGTATTCTTTGATGTTTTTCCATTTCATTAAAAATTTACTGAACTTTTTAACGGAAATGTGATTAGCGCGCGGCGCAAAAAAGGTACAATGATATGACAGATTTCATGCGAGTGCGCCAGCGACTGAACCACAATATTTTTTACGGTGAAGACTTTCATCTTTAAAAATAATGTGATAGGCGGGTGCAACGAGTGCAACTACAAAGTACTCAATGAGGACACGATTCCGAAGCATATTATACTGCTGCCGTTTCTGACATAACAGATAGCGTTCATAACACATCAGTGAATCGGTTATTCGGTCAGTATTGTGCCGAATCGCAACTTCGCCTCGGCATATCATATCAAAATCAATCTTTCCCGGTTCGGATTCGGACATCCGGATTTCTATCGTTTTCATGATTGTAACTTCTAACCAATTTACCGCGATACGTCAGTGTTTGTAAGGATAATTAATATCTTGTTGCTCAATCCTGTTGTAAACAGTGCGAATGTTGATTTATACAAAAAAAAAATATTGTCGTTTTTGTGAACATGAGATGTCATGATGAATTATTGTGACCGAGTGACCGTGCTGGTTCTGACGATTTCTAACCGAGATCCGCTTTTTTTTTGGATTCACTTTGAGACGTCACGTCAGAATGAAGCGTTCTTATATTATTGGACTGAATGATTACGTAGTAGGTACGCGAACAAATGCGCAAGGTCGTACCGTGCCCCAGTCCTAATTCTAATTAGAAGTACATGTGAATGATAACAGATAAGATAACTCTAATGTGTTTTTGTCCACAATATCCACTAATAAGCACATCGATAGTTACTACCTCCCTACTAATTACTACCGAACTTATCCGCATAGTAATGCGGAAGAACGGCCGACAAACTAACAATGCGACAGAGCCATGAATATTCAGTTGTTCCCATGGGCTGATAGGCCATGATGATAATCTAAACGTATCTAGTGGTAGGTACACGACAATCAAGGGTAAAGTTGTGCGTCAACATCGACTACAGTGGCAATTATTGTACTTAGTTATTTCCTTGTATTGACAGAATCACAGCTGCTCAGCTGTAACACGCAATTGTTTTTAAACTAAACACCGATCATATTGATAAATGGCTTATTATTGGTACTAAACTTGGCAATAGTAATAATAACCACATCGGTATCTAAGCCAATACATTGCCCACAGCAGAGACACAACACAACCTTATCTCATGTAGAGAAAGAACAAAATATTCTAGCCTACAGGAATGACTAAAGTCAAGTTCAGTTCACACGGAGCTAGAAGAATCATCAACAACTAGAAGGAATAGGAGCGAAACGAGCATCGTTTCCATGTCACAACGATGTCACAACAAGTTACAACAGAACAAAATATAATATATGCAACCCGCTCGTATTAGCAACTAATCAAACGTAATGCACTTCATCATAGTATTTAATAGCACGTTACTGACGCTCGAGGCGTTCAGAATATAATCACGGAGAGTTTTTAAAACAATTGTCTCCTGATTCGGTCAATGAGAGTAGACAAGTACAAGTTCAGTCGCTCTCCTTGTTCAGTTACTGCGAGCGAGCATGTTTGTGCAGTTGCGAGCTAGCCGCCGCGGCAGTATTACTTACAATAACAGATTGTACGAGTGTGATACGCCGCCGTAATCTGCCTCGCGACAACCTGATAGCTAGGCGTCGCCCCGTCCTCCTGCAAACCTAATGTTTGGCGTACACGCGGCTACACATCATGTTATACATTTCCAGTTTATGCTGATCTCGCATTGTAAAGGATTTCCGTACGATGCGAGGTCAGCTTATACTGGAAATCTATAGCTTGATGTGTAGCCGTGTGTACACTGGCAGGTGTAATGGTGTCTATGCAAGACGCGAGCACTAGCTACAGATACACGGATACACCTACACATACTTTATGCGTTAATAGTTGTAGCAGCCGGTGTTGTGGCACTACAATGTGGCCCTTGTCAACAGGGCCTCAACTGACCTCGTTACATTTGGGAACACTACTAAATATTACAGACACACTGACCAATCCACGGCTCGGAGACCGCGCTGACCAGTCCACGGCTCAGGGACCACGCTGACCAGTCCACGGCTCGGAGTCGCGCTGAGGCGTTTTTGGGACATGGTGATGTTCACAAATCGTTTTTGGTTTTCAATACATTTTATTGATAATAGAATTAAAACAATATTCACACTCGAGTACGTGAGTAACTCTAGCTACACATTTAGATAATCAATTATTAAAAATCAAAATTATTTGAAATCGTAAAATAAATTACACACAGTGTTTCATTCCTATGTACTATAAAACGTAGGTATCTATAGCGGCTAGGTACCTAGGCTAGGTAAATATATATACAACAACACTTTATTCAATTCAATGGCAATTTCTATAGCACGCTATAAATTATATTACATAATATACGTGGTAAAACAAAATTTACATTAATTGTACAATACGGGGTGGTGGGTGATGCACGATCAACCTGCGCTTGCGCTTGCGCTGCCTCCGATGTCATTGTTCCTGTTCCAACAGACGTGCGAGCGCGCGCGGGCTGGCAACAGCGCCGCGCGGAGTGGCAGCCGCGCCCGCGCTGCCCGCACGGCGCACACCACAACACCGGCACGCCTCCGCACAACACACATCACAGTTTCTTGACGATGTCAAACTTGGACTTCAAGTCCATCGGCACTTTCTTGGGGTCAATTTTCTTCTTGGCGGCGAGATGCGCACGCATCTCGGCCGCGGTCATGCGTAGATTGAGCCGCGGCGGCTCGGGCGGCGGACTATCGCCGGCGGGAACGTCGGCTGCCGGCGCCGGCGCGTCCAGGTCTGGCACCGGCTCGCCGGGCGCCGGTGCCGCCACCAGCAGCTCGGCGTCGTCCGCGCGCTCCTTGATGCGCGCTACCACCTGCTTGTGGCTCTCGCCGGCGATGCTGTGCCCGTTCACCTCCAGGATCCGGTCGCCGCGCTTCAGGCCCGCCGTCTCGGCCGGCGAGCCGTCGTCCACCTTGCCGATGTACTGGCCCGGCTTGCCCTTTTCGGCGTGCAGGTTGAACCCATACCCGTCGAAGTCTGGCGTCTTCCGCACGTGGCAGAGCCGCGGCTCCGTGGCCGCCGACCCGTTCGCGGACATGTTTCGCAACTGCAGTGACGCGCGCTCCGCGTCGCGCCCGAACTGTGACTGGCGCCCGCGCCCGCGCCCGCGCGCCGCCCCGCGGCCCGCGCTGCCTGCGCGAAGCCTCCGCCCGCCGCCCGCAACCCGTGCCCCGCGCACCTGCGAAGGTTCGCCTCAGGTGTGACAGAGAAGTGGGGGAGAGGGGCGCTCGCGCCGCCTCGCTCTCCAGTACACACCGAATCGCCGCTGAGGCGCCAAGTATTGCCGCAAGTGATACGCACGAGCTCACGTTCCAAGCTGTTATTGTTTGTTCCCGAGTGGCGCAGACCGGGGTGAGTACCCGCTACTCTGTGGTGTCCGTACGTGGGGCATGCAGTGAGGGCGCGCAGCACTCCCGGGGGCGACACGTCACAGCCGGCGCCCGCGCACGCCGCTCGGGATCGAGGCCGTGCCGCTTTCCCGCAGAAACGTCGCTGTGTGTGTCATGTGCCACTACTAGCATACCGTACCTCACTTTTACTGTGATTCGAGAAGGATTTCGGTGTTTTCGGTTTAGTAGAATTTCAGTGTTCCTCATCTTATGCATATCTAGGACATTCCAAAGGTAGGACACCAGCGCATTTGTCGTTCGCTACGTGGACATGTTCCTGGTGTGTTGATGTGCTACAATATGGTGCTGCATCATTACAATTCGTTATTTAAGAGTCAACATAACAAAGCAACAAGAAGAAGTTAACGCAAGGAAAACAATGTGAACGGTTGTGGTGCGGCGGTGACGAGTGTGTCCGATAGATGGCGGTGCGCGGGAGCATCTGCCGGCGCGCGGTCGTTGCTCCGCGGGCCCCTGCCGGCGCCCGGGCCCCGGCGCAGCCCGCGCTGATAACAACTAAACACTGCTGGAGCTTGCGAGCTGCTGCAAGCTGCGGGCGAATTGTGTGACATGACGGAAGCAAGGTGGAAGTGCCCAGTGCCACTGTACAGTTACCTACCAGTATGGACTTCCTGTACGTGTGCGCACTACATTACATTAGCGCTGAATCTTATAAGCGTCTCGACTAATAAATAAGTAAATTCGGCAACACGTCATCGTTAACACCACTGCGCACCGTCGGCGTCGTGAGCAGTGGTGTTATCACCATTTGGACCGGCCAAGTAACGAACGACACGCTCTCATAGAAGAGAAACATTTTGTTTGCTGGTTACGAAACTTTATCGGATTGTGTGTAATAACCGTAGTAAGAGTAACCCAGTTGTGATAAAACATCTCACGTAGTACATGTAAGTTCCATAAGGAAGCACTTCACTTAAGATTAAAAAGCTTTGATGTTTGCAAGGAGTCTGATTAGGTTTTGCTAGACATCATAATAATCTGTAATAATAATGCATTAAAAGTCATGCAGTGCAGTGAAATGTAATGAAGCACGGCTGAAGTGGAGACATCGCTGAAAGATCCTGTGTGCCACGGCAGGTGACGCCTGACGCCCCGGAAGACAATCTGTATGTGCCTCACGGGATGCCGACATACATATAAGTCGGGTGGCGTGACTGGCCGACGGTTTTACAATTGGGGACATATGACAACGAATTTTCAGTGTGAATTTTGAGAGTGTGATGTAAGATTGGAGAAATTGTGAATCAATGCATTTTTATCCACGTTAGGTATATTAACGAAAGTACATAATGAACAAGTTTCATTATATTGGTCATTCGATACGTTATCACTGCACGAATGTAATGACGCATTAATCATCTGTTCCGTAGAATCCGGTTGATATCATACGTGCAGTCGTTCGCTCCACATAAAAGAATTTCAATACCTTGGCATTGGCATATCTCGGCTGTCTGTTTGACCTTGTCAAAAACTTTATTATAATAATATAATATCACACCTGTTTACCCCGAAGGATCACGCACAGGTATACCTACCTAAGTACGCCCACATACCACTCTTTTGTTATTTCCTAGTGGGACTGCTCTTGACCTCGATCTCGCTTGATAGAAAGCGATGGTTGAGGCATAGTGTAATGAACTTGAGGTCTTCATTTTTGAAAAACGGAAAAACAAATAAAACTTTGTTGACCTGGGAATCATTCAGTAGCGTTTGCAACCACTAGACCGACGAAGTAGTCAAAAAAACGATGGAAAAATATAATAATGACTACACAGAGAGAAGAGGAACTCAGTCCCTACGTCCCTACATCCGGTGAAGTCCGGTCCGTATCAATTGTGAGTTTAGAAACTTGAACAAACTGGAGCTGATGAAGACTCGTGTAGACCAGCGAGACACGCGACGCGACACAAAGGCAAGGTATGCTGAGACGCAGCACAGCACAGTACAGATTGCCCAGGGTAGGGTAGGCGAGGCAGACGTAGCAGGCCGCGAGCGCATGCTGCAACACAGCTACACAGACACATTCGCGTCCCAGCAAGTACAAACAATAGACGCTAATGTCTTTTTTGGGTTCCATACCTCAAAAAAAACGGAACCCTTATAGGATCACTCGTGTGTCTGTCTATCTGTCTGTCCGTCTGTCACAGCCAATTTGCTCTGAATCAAATGGACCGGTTAAGTTGAAAGGACATGTCCTAAAATGGTTTTTTATTATTCAATAATTCTAACCAGGATAAGTTAAATATATTTGAATAGACATCCCAAAAACTAGTGGTTCTAACTATATCATACATTTTTAAAGACCTCCAATTTTGAGAAAAATCTTTTTATTTTAGTAAGAATTTACTCCTAAAACGAACAAACCTTTCTAATTATCTGGGATAATATAGTGAACACACCCCATAAAATAGTAAACTTGTCAAAATTGACACGTTACTGTCATCACTGTCAATTGATTGACAGTAATGACAGAACCATGTGTCAATTTATATCTTATTTGTCATAGTTGCCATCAACAAATAAAATATTTGTACTTTAATAGTTAGTAATTTTTCTCATAAATGGTGGGGTCTAAAAATATTATTTCAGTGGTTCCTAGTTCCATATTTTGTCGTTTTTATTTAGATGTAGTTTGATGCTGGTTAGATTTTTCTCGGAATGAAAAACCAACGTCCCTACAAAAAGCGGACATCTCCTTTGGTACACTTATATGAATTTCTGTGACTCAAATAACGTGTAACGTAAATAAATGAATTTTGAATACGGGCGTCACTTTTGGAAGGCAAATAAAAAAAAAATTTAAAAAAAAAGTATACCGTGTGACATATCAAACGAAAGGGCTTGTTGCGGGAATCTCAAACGCATTTTTAATAATTTTAAAATAAATGCTTTTAAAGATATTTAAGAAGATACATGATAGTTGACCATCTCTGTCGGGACTTTATCTCGGAAACTACTGAGCCAATTTTTTTTAACGGGTTCCCTCTATCTGGTAGAATTTTGATGCTCCGAAATTTATTTGGCATAACACACTTGGCGTAATCTTCTGTAACAAATATTTTAAAGGCATAAAAATTATTTAAATAATTATTGTTTGGCCGAATGTTTTTATGTCCAAATTTACAATGGCATACTTTTAAGATGGCAGATTTTTATTTGGCATAATGTCCTTTGGCAAAGTTAAAATTCCGCATAATTTCGTTTAGCATAACGTTTATTTAGAGCGACGATTATTTGGTACAATTTCACTTGGCATACTGAAGATGGCAGAATTTCATTTGGAATAATTTTATTAGGCATATTACCATTTCTATAAAATAGCATTTTTAACCTTAAATTAAAATAATAATATTGTCTTAAAAAGTCAATATGTTGTGCTACAAAAGTTAGTGACAGAAACGAATCGCTGCAAAACCGACTTTACGTAGTCTTGTCTGCCCTACCCCTAGAGTGTAATTTAAGCCCGCGTAGGCGCGGAGGGGCGAGACGGCCCGCGAGTTTTAACGCTCGCCGCGGCGGCTGAGGCTGGCCGGCGCCGGCCAGCAAGCCGAAGCTGCGGTGGTGAGCATTCAAACCATCTGCGACGATAAGCTCGCGTGGGACCGCTGGAGCCCCGCAGCGCCGGAGCCGTGACAGAAACCATGCCTGCTGCATGTTGCATGCTCGCTTACAAGTTTGCATGCAGCATGCTTGCTGAATGCATTTGATAGATAAGTCTTTCAATTATTATGGATATGAAATGTATGCCAAAACATGATTCTAACTGTACACTTTCAGAGATAATTATGGTAGTTCTGCCTTTTAATGACTATCGTTATGAAATGTATGCCAAAAGACGATTCTGACTGTGAAATTTCTGTGATATGATGGTTCTACTTTTTAATTATTATGGATATCAAATTTATGCCTAAAGATGATTCTGACTTACAAAATTATGAGTTTAGAATGTATGATAAATGAGTGGTTGCCAAACGATTTTCTGCGAAATGAAGTTTATGCTATCCGCTGTTATGCAAAATAATATTATGCCGTAAAAAGTTCTGCTATAAAGGGTAGACCCTTTTTAAACAAATGTAGAGAATGGTTCTTTACTCATAGCTTACAGGAAAACCTACAAAAAGGCTGTGATCTTAAAATAACATGGTAAATCTCTCGATATTTTGAGTACAAACTTACATTTACAGTGGGAATGTATGGGAGAACATGTTTTTCAACAACAATGTTAAGTTTATTCTGGGGATAAATTCATACCAACTACGGAACCCTTGATTGTGCGTGGTCCGACACGCACTTGGCCGGTTTTTGTATAGTCTGGATGATTAGTATCATACAAACAAGTTCACAACGAACCAATTAAATTTTCTGTCATTCTCATTGCAATAAAATTATGAATTAGCGGTAAAAAACACGTGCCGACCTGCACTGGTGGCGCAGAAGTCTGTGCCGGCACTACAAAGAGACGCAGAGCAGGACAGACACATGTCTACGTCCCACGTGCCTGCGCCGAACTCCGAAGCGTACGCAGCTCTCAGTTGGTTCAATTTCAATATGTCGTGATTTTTCCTCATTTCGGTGTTTTTTATTTTTGGAACGAAGTTCCTTACCGCGCGTTGCGAAAGGGAGCTAGACGGAAAAAATTAAGACCAAAAGTTGTAACGACAGTTTTTTTATTGTGTAACGACACTTTTTTTTTTTAATTTTAAATATCTCGGAAACGGCTGGGAATATCAAAGTTTTGACAAAATTCCCCCCTAGTACCCCCCTCTCAGTTAGAACCTACATTCAGTTAGACCCCTTAGACCCCATTTTTGACCCCATTTTCTTTTGACCCCCAATATCTGTAATTTTTCAGCTAGAACCTACATTCAGCTAGACCCCTTAGACCCCATTTTTGACCCCCTTTTCTTTTGACCCCCAATATATCTGTAATTAAGTAGGTATATCTTACAACTCTCTTATATATATACTCCCCCGAACCTCCCCTCGATATCCTCCCGCGACCCCATGATCCCGATACACCCCCTGCACACCTCCCCCTTCCCTCCTCTTTTCCCCCCTCCCCCGTGCCCCTTCAGGTTCCCCCCCCCCCCCCCCCCCCCGGGTCTTAACTTTGGAGCCAGAGGTCGTAGACTTATCAAGTTTGGAGTCCCCGAAATCAGGAGAAAAAGACCTCTCTTTTGGCTCCATTAAAATCACGGGAAAACGCCGCATTATTCCCTATTTAGGTATTGTGTGGTGCTGCGGTGTACGCTGTGTGTGTGGCGTATGCACTCACTTACCTACTCATTTTTAACCGACTTCCAAAAAGGAGGAGGATATGGTAGGATATGTTCGTCGCGTATGTTTGTTTTTTTTTTTGTATGTCCACCGATTTCTCCGTCAATTGTGGACCGACTTCTGGAACTGGAACTTCTGGAATCCAAGTCATACTACTCAGTAAAGGAGTTTTTAGATGACAAATCGATTGCAAAATAAAATTATTCTTTCTCTCATACACCAAACATTATGAAATATAATATAATAAGGATTATAGGAAATCAAATATAAATATTAATACATAAATAATAAAATGATTTAATAATAATGAAAATACTTCTAAAACTTTAAATAATAATTACCTATATTATTCTTATGCAATACATAAAATTAAAATCCCTAATATACTATACCTATATACACAAACCTAATAATATACAATATATACATAATAATAATAATATACACCCAATTAAACACATCTAAAATTTATAATAATATTGAATTGCTACTTAGCCCTCTTCCTCTCTCCTAATTTTGCTGTGTTATACCATCTATGTAATACATATGGAATGCAATAAAGAATTGAGTATTGAGTATTGATAATTCGCAACAAGTTTTCAAAAAAATGACGCGAGACTGACGTTTGATCGTTTCGTTAGAAGAAACTGCTTTTGATCTTGAAAATTAAAAAATATCATCAACATCATTATATGGTCTACTTGTACATAGGGAACCACTTTTTTCAACTTTCATACAAAATACAGCAGAAAAAAAAATTGAAATAACGTAACTTTCTCAAAACTTCAAGCCAAATAAATATTTTTTTCCTAATACATAGAAACACTTTTCAGAAATTTTAAAAATTACCTATTAATCTTCAATTAACCGTTTAATAGAAACTAAATTAATTTTATAAATAAACAATTACTTCATTTCGTAAATAAATGGCAAAGTGAACTACATAAACGATCGCGGAAAACCTATTCCGTCAGTAGCGAACGGGCCTTCCCAGCGTAAGGACGACTTTGCGTCGTAGCACGCACACACGCACGCACGTGTCCGATGTTAACATATTCCAGAAATTGTACGTCGACTACCACATTTTGATCCGCATTTTATTTTAAAGTACTTTGCTTGTTTTTGAAGAACATTAAAATTTTGCATGCCTGGCAATAAATCAAATACCGGTGTACGTGTGTTCGTAATTCTTCTTATCCTAAACGGCTTGACTGATTTAGACGTTTTTTTTTAATTCTTTTGTGTCACTTGGATGGTTCATAGCTATAGTTGGACCCTCGTGGCGCTGTTGTCGCAGGACAACGTCTGCCTGTTGGGTTCACTAGTTATATTTTGTCTTTAGGTTTCATAGTTTTGAGTAATTTTTGATAGGGGAAAAAGTTATGGGTTCGCGTCACCGACATGCCCGCGCCAATATGCTGTTGTAGCAATAAGTGAAGTATTTTTGGAACGAAGTTCTTTAACGCTACTGAAGACTACTTCATGTAAGTCAAAATAAAGATCCAAGATGGCGGCTGCGAACATTTAAAAATGTTTCGTCATGGGTGTCGTTTTCATAGTTTTCGAGGATGCTAAAGCTGATAGTGAGGTCAAAATATAAATCCAAGATGGCAGCTGTGACAATTTTCAAATTTTTCGTCATGGGTGTCTTTTTCATAGTTTTTCAGGATTCTAAAGCAGACTTTGATGTCAAAACGTAAATCTAAGATGGCGGCTGCGAAAATTTTCACATTTCTTCATAACGTCACGCCATCAATTTCAAAGTGTTGGGTCCTTTGAAATTGATGGCATGATGTTATGAAGAAATCTCATTTCCGCAACTTTTTCGCGCAAGTGTCTTTCGCGCAAGTGTCTCAGATCCCTTTATGGATATTGGTGCCAATTCTCTTGTCACAAATTCCTCTAAACTAGACTAAAATCACCAAAATTTCGTTTATTCCTGTCAAACGATGATTTCCCATCGTGAAATAATTATAGAATATATTTTATTTTGACAGCACTAAGATGGCAATATGGTGCCGATTCTCTTATATACCGAACTAAACTTACTAAACTATCACTAAAATTTAAAAGCTATTCTGCAACAAAAAATCTCTAAATTTAAATATATTTTGACGTACTAAAATTATATTTGACAATCGCGAGTCCACGTGGTACTTGTTTGCCCTACCCTGTGAATTTTTTTTAGAGCTGGAGGCGCACAGTGGGCAGCCTCGACGTTTTATATGGAATTTTTCACTTTTTGCAAGGAAAATAAGAAAAAATATTACCTAAATGTAGAGTGTCAGGGGTTTAAGGGTTATATAAAGGGGGTCGAAGTTGTCATTATTTTTGCGATTGAAAAAAGATATATGCAAAAGAAAAAATAAGTTACAGTACTATTTTTAGCATCTGAAGCGAGGTGTTGGTGTGAATTTTAGTTCAAGACGACTAATTTTATTCCGCACCTTTTTAATCACGATTAAAAATAGTCAGATTTAGTTAGATAATGGTGCCGATTCTCTTGTTACAAATACCTCTAAACTAAAAATCACCAAAATTTAGTTTATTCCTGTCAAACGACGATTTCATGACGATTTGTCATGAACTTTAAATTCACACCAACACCTCGACTTCAGATGCAAAAACAGTACTGTTTTTTTTTTTCTTTTGCTTATATCTTGAAAACGGTGTGTCTAATCGCAAAAATAATGAAAATTTTTACTTCCTTTATTAAATCCTTCAACCTTACACTCTACATGTAGGTAATAATTTTTCATGTTTTCCATGCAAAAAGTAAAAAATTCCATATAAAACAGCATTTTTATGTTGATTGTTAGAAATATACTAAACGAATATACACAAACATTCCAGACGTATTTCTTATGCGTACCTACGTAACTTAACAAAATACCGTCTATAGGATCAAAACTGTTTAAGCGATCACTACGCTCGATGTTTAGGCGTGTTTGCGTGAACGGTGCACACAAACATAGCATCGCAAGAATTTACCTATACTCTGTCGAGTGAATTCACAGCACGGAGCCTTAAGACAGAAGGTCTCTTAAGTAAGGACTGAATAAATCAACCGGCTTGGTATTACATGGATCAAATTTTGATTTTGATGGCATCTCATTTCTTTTTGTAGATAGACCTCCTTTTGTAGTTATTTTTACCATTGCCGTCGTGTACAAATCAGCGTTAATGTAGGGGTCTCCGCGCTCGTCACAAGTATACAGTTGTAACTCATCCCAATGCGCTATCACATACTCGACTATAGCAAGTCTAATCTCATACGACGACTCAATATTCCCATACATGGAGAATGACAAAGAATGAAATAAACACAAACCATCGCCAGGTATAGGAACAACCTGGTGTGGGCAAGGATGGCCATTCACATACAGTATCTCCGAATCCATTGCGACTACTAGTACTGGTGCGCAAGAGTTTTTTGTGCAGGAATACGATTAATGGGTAAACGGGACTTTAAAGTACTTAAAACGTATTAATATACTATTTTAAAATTATCCAAACAACGTTCGAATTGTTGGCAAATAATATTGGTAAACCAATAAGTAAGCCTTCCAATCGTCAAAGTAATAATAATAAGTAGCAATCGAAATTATAAACGAAAATCGCAAATTTAAGGTAAGATTACAACGTATTAATAAACCTTAAAATTATCTAAACAACGTTCAAATCGTTAGCAAATAATATCAGTAAATCAATGAGTAAGCCTTTCAGTCGTCAAACTAATATAGTAATCGAAATAATAAACGAAAATCGCAAACTTATAGGTAAGATTTCTAGGCACATCCGAACAGCACGAGGACGTTCGCGCATGTGAGCGCGGCTGCCGCTCGCTTGGCGGCATTCACATGTGCGCGCGCCCCACTCGCATTCACCTCTGCGCGCGCCGCGGTTATTTACAACCTTACTTACACACGTTGCCAAGCCAGCTACGTATACAATGTAATCTACATATACGAGCTACATATATTTATATATAATTATAATATAATATACTTATATTATTCATGTATATATCTGGTTATTTTATATCATATCATATGGGATTACAAAGTTATTTATGCAGTTGGTGTATCTAGAAAACTGGACCGAAATTGCAAAAAAAATAGTTTTTTCTTGATGTATACACTAAACACTAATTGTGTTCAAAATTTGAAGCTTCTATGTCTACTAGAAGTGCCTTAGAGTTTTGATGATCGGTCAGTCAGTGAGTGACAAAATTAAGAACTTTGACTAGTTGTAATTCTTAAACTACTGGTTCAAATTGAATGAAAGGACATGTCCTAAAATGGTTTTTTATTATTCAATAATTCTAACTAGGATAAGTTAAATATATTTGAATAGACATCCCAAAAACTAGTGGTTCTAGCTATGTCATACATTTTTAAAGACCTCCAATTTTGAGAAAAATCTTTTTTATTTTAGTAAGAATTTACTCCTAAAACGAACAAACCTTTCTAATTATCTAGGTTAATACAGTGAACACACCCCTTAAAAAAGGTAAACTTGTCAAAATTGACACATGTTACTTTCATAACTGTCAATTCATTGACAGTTATGACAGTACTATGTGTCAATTTATGTCATATTACATATTCAAATGGTAAACTTGTCAAAATTGACACATGTTAATGTCATCACTGTCAATTGATTGACAGTAATGACAGTACCGTGTGTCAATTTATATCTTATTTGTCATAGTTGCCATCAACAAATAAAATATTTGTACTTTAAATAGTTTATGATTTTTCTCATAAATAGAGGGGTCTAAAAATATTATTTCAGTGGTTCCTAGGTCCATATTTTGTCGTTTTTATTTAGATGTAGTTTGACGCTGGTTAGATTTTTCTCGGAATAAAAAACCAATGTCCCTACAAAAAGCGGACATCTCCTTTGAAATATACCGTGTTCATACAATGCTTGCTTGGTTACTAGAAATACAGGCTTCTAGTTTAATCCACAACGAAGTTATAGGAGGTCAAAAATGGCCTGAACTGCTTCGAGAAAAGGATGGTACGGCCGCCCCGTGCCGCTTTTATTTGCTCGACTTGGCGGACACTGCCGTGCCCACTGATCCTTATCCTAACATTTTATAAAACAACTAGCTTTTGCCCACGGCTTCGCCCGCGTGGATGTCGGAAAATATCCCACGGGAACATATTACCGAGATTTCATACCTAATAAATAACCTATTATTGATCGAAGCTAATAACCGAGGAAATTGTCATTGACTCCTACCGCTGCGCCCGCGTTGCTACGCGTAATTTTAAAACTGTGATATCTTTTAAACTATTCATTTAAATTTAATGATTTAAAGGCATATTTTAATCGAGATTAAATGCCCAATTTAAATAACATATTTTTTTGGATAAGGATTAATACTATACTGGTCAAAAAAGCATCGAAAATAACAATATTTTTTTATCAAATTCTGAAAGATAGAAATGGTTATTGTGGGTCATCCTTAGCAGATAGACATATGCCATCTCGGACTTTTTTGTTGAACTTTTTGAGATGAACAATACCGTAGAACATAAATTTGATGTATCTTTTTCGGTTTAGGCAGCGCACGCCAGTAAAGCTCCCAGTCGGCATGATTTTTTCCGACTTCTTCAACAATAATCATCAAATTTCAGCCAATTTACACAAAACTTTAATGAATTTTACACTAAAACCTTCCGCATGAATCACTCCGTCTATTGGTGAAAACTGTTTGAAAATCCTTTTGGCAGTTTTTGAGTTTATCGCGTTCAGACAGACATACAGACAGACGCGGCGGGGGACTTTGTTTTATAATATGTAAGGAAGTCTCCCGCCGCGTCTGTCTGTCGGTTTTTTGACCGGTATAGTATTAATCCTTATTCAAAAAAATATGTTATTTAAATTGGGCATTTAATTTATATTACAATATGCATTTCAATCATTTAATTTAAATGAATACTTTAAAAGATAAGTATCATAGTTTCAAAATTACGCGGAGCAACGCGGGCGCAGCGGTAGGAGTCAATGACGTTTTCCTCTGTTATTTTATTAGGTTTGAAATCTCGGTAGTACGTTCCCGTGGGATATTTTCCGACATCCACGCGGGCGAAGCCGCGGGCAAAAGCTAGTAATATAATAAGATAAAGATTCAAGCTATGTCGGCAAGCTTCGTTCGCCTGCGTATCTCCTCGTTTTTGAGTCGATCTCGCAGAAAAACAGCAAGCAAAGCCCTTTTGAAAGAGTATGGTATTGACTAATAGTCGATGAATGATTTTACAATGTCTCCATAAGAAATATTATATTATAATCTGCTCTGCTCTACGCTGCGTGGACCTGCGTCACCTGCGTCTCAGCACAGGTTTAGCCTAATAATATGTGGTCGGTTGTGTCGCTGGCATTAGAGACGTATTCGTGATTCAGTCGCCAGCACTCGCCATCACTCGCAGAGCCGCACCTTCCCAAATATTAACTTTCACTTTATCATTTGGCGGCAAGAGTGTAAATATTGGAAAGATAGTAGATACGGTAAAAATAAAAGCGGTGTGCGTGCAGGCCAGTTAATTTTAGAAATGTAGGAGCAAGGAGGTGCTTGAAACTGTTGACTGTGCAGTGTTTCTGGGTGTAACAGTAGATACCGGACTAAAAGCGTTTAGAACTGAAGCCTCGACTCAAAAGACTAGTGACTCGTAGAAACACGGATGGGTGTAGGACAGGCACACGTCGTTCCAGTATCAGGATAAACAAACTAGAGTATAGATGTACAATTCGGTATAAAACGTGCAAACAAACTACAACAATGAAACGATTATCTAAAAGGAAAAAATATCTCGAAATATAAACAAGGAAGAAAACAAATCTCATAACAGTCACGTTTCGATGACCACAGCGAAAGGTCACCAACTCCGCATGAGCTGGGATGATCAGCAACACCGTGAGACCGAGACCGACGGCGACGTGAGGGAAAGCAATGTAAAGCTTCTCGCGGCTGTTCCATGTTATGAGTCTGAATTAAAAGCTACACTACAACGGTTCACGGAGTTTTTCCCCACGGACTCAAAGCGCAGCTTCAACTGTATCTGATCTTGGCTTCTGCGTGATTTGGACACGGTTTGCATCGTCATTAATAGAGATTTTCTTTGGGTTTTTTTTTTTCGGTATGTAGGTACCGACATACGTCTACATAAATATAAATCATCCGAGTAAGTCGGGACGGGTCGCCAGTAGATATTATGTTGTATTTTGGAGTGTCGGCATACTAGTAGGTACACACGGCTACACATCAAGCTATACATTTCCAGTAAAAGCAGACCTTGCATTGTACGGAAATTGTACACAAATGCGAGATCAACATAAACTGGAAATGTATAGCTTGATGTGTAGCCGTGTGTACTAGGTCAGTCAAGGCAGACTGCTGGCGGCCGCATTCTGCCAAGTGCAGAGCGATTCACCTTCCACAGGTGCATATCGTATGTATATGCTGCCATGTTAGTTGATAGTTGACGATCCACTATTTATTGCGCAATATACTCTGGGCTTACACTGACCTTCACTTACTAAGAACAAGGGATCAAATGACCGCCACAATCATTGTTCTACTTATGTAATAGGTGTCTCTCCGACACTGTTCCGATAAGTATTTTCTCTTTTACAGTGAGGAACATATCTTATCTGATAGGAAGTCAATTCCGTAATTGAGCATTGCTCGACACTAAATCGTCTGCGCTCAGCTGCATAATATTTTGTATCGTAATGAGTGCAGCTGATGTGTGTGTGTGTGTGTGTGTGTTGCGAATGTAGCTGATGGTTAAATAACGACTCGAAATGGACGATGGCTGGTGAGGTGTAATGAATGATTAGGCGACATTCTGGCGGCGCGGGCGTAGAGGCGTTGCGGTGGGGGGGGGGGGGGGGATGGAGTGACGATATACGCCTCCAGCTCGACTGTCCTGTCCTGACCTACAAACTACATTCTAGATGAAACTTGTGGTAGGTATGCAAGTAGTTACGAAAAATTGTTAGTTCGCACTGCGCGCAACAGCATTCACTCATCTCCAGTCTCTAACGATTCGATGATGTTAGTCTAGCTAGGTACTCGTAGCTAACGGGGGTACGGGAGGGATGATGTGATAGTGACGTTGGTTTAGAAGCAATCCTTCATTAGATATCCACTACAGGCTACAGGTGCCAGTGAGCAATCCAGCCTGATACAGTTAAACATAACTCTGGCAATAAGATAGCCACTACGATTTGAATATTTGATTCCGCACAAAAATCATTCGATTACGTAAAGCTTGAAGTATGCGAAGAGCGCGGCGCGCGCGCCGGTACCGGTACCGGTATACATAGTAGGTACCTACTACGGCAGGTATGTCGTAGTACGTGTTCGTAGCCGAGGCGCGGGCGCAGCTCCGGGGGCCGCGCATATGTAGTAGTTTATTACATCCACCGAATGGTCGAAGCATGAGAGATTGAGAGATGAATGAAACGCGACTTATCGGAAAATTAACGATATTGTAATGATTGCGGCAGATATCGAGATATTGCGATAATTGTTTTTATTGTAGAAATACAAGTATGGGAACAACCTGTGGTAACAACGTACTGAGATCGCCGATCGGTCGTGAGTTCGTGACTCGTGTAGTAAAAGAGCGTTTAGTAATATTTTACCAACTGATATAAAAGAGCGTTTAGTAATATTTTACCAACTGATATAAAAGAGCGTTTTGAGTCTTGGGTAATAATATTGTCCCCGTTTCGTCTTGTCAATATTGTTCATTCATTTCATGTGTTTGTCGAAAGCTATTGTCAACCCATTTCATGAAAATAATCTGCATGTGAATACACACGAGTGAGTCAGCCCGTGCCGGGGACTCTCCCCTGTATGTAGGCAGCGTGGGAACTTTCACAACAGCAGGGAAGTGAACACGAGCGGCAAGCTAAACAGTTACCACATACAGCTCCGAGTGCTGTTGTGAGCTGTTTTGAAGCTCAAGTGTTGCTTGATGATCTGTTAATGTAGATCCGAATTTTATAACAAAAGGAGAAAGTTAGGTAACCATGCGCAATCTGCCACCAGTTTAATCCGTAACCTTAGTATGATTGACGCAAAATATCCATTACCATAAATATTATTTTGTTTTTCTCTCAATCACATTGAACTGTTACCAGACTGAGCTCCTGGTCTGACCTGAGCGCTTCGACAACTGACAATCGCTTTCAAAAAGCGTTTCATATTTCTACAACGACTGTCAACATGACGGACATAATGTTTCGGTAGTACTCGTAGCTTCTGTCAGTTCCATTCATTATCGTCGTTATCGCTGAAAGAATGTCACTTTATTTCAGTCCTCTGGACACCTTACGTGGATAGATATACTGACTCATGACTGAGGAACTTACTGCATCAGGTATATACCGGAATTATTGCCCCCCCCCCACCCCTCTCCCCCGCGGAATTAGAAATCAACGTGCTCATTAATATTGAGCAGAGCGTGTGTCACGTCAAGACACTCGCGACCTATGTCTATACGTATCTTGCACTCCCAGCAGGGATAGACAGAGTTGTAGTACACCCACATTGAGCCAGTTATGTTTAAGAGCCACATAATAGGTGGCAAACCTTCAACAATGATGATGAGCCTCGTACGAAGGAAGTAAACTGACCTGTTATGTACTCACAGATTTTGAATAATAATACGATGACGTCATCATCGGACACAAACATACAAGTACATAATGTAAGGAGTACATTTGCAACAACGTAACTTGAGACGCACACATGAAGCTAGTGCGAGGAACTCTTTATGAAAGTAATTTTCCTACAATAGCGCTGTTATCAGCGATACAAATGCTGTGCTATCAGTATGTTTAGTGTAAAGCCCCACTTAGCAATGTGATTAGCCTACCTACCAGTGTATTATTCTACCAATTTAATATAAAAGTTTATAATTTAGAAATTAACAATGTCTCGTTGGTACAGTGGTCCCGGTCTCAGCAACCGCGTTGGTCTGCGGGTGGGATCCCCAGGACGGGCAAATTGTATTGGGTTTTACAGAATACAATTATTTTTTCTTGTAGAATATAGGTAAACGAAAAAGACAGACGATAACATGAACAAAATAAACACGATGTCTTGCCTTCAACGTCGTACAAATATTCTAATTATAATTTTCTAACAATAAAATGTGTAATAATTGATTAATTAAATAAGTATTAATAGATATCGTTATTACTAACTTCTTTATAAGATAATGTAATGGGTACTTACAAAATATGGACAAAAATAGTCTGAATTATTATTTTTTTTTTTTTTGAATAATGGCAATGCTGCCGCCTTTTGGGCACTTTTCCTATTGACAGCGATGCGGACGAATTTTTTGATGCCCTATGATCATTTCCCCGCCCCCCCCCCCCCTTTTATATACTTGTACATATTATTATTTTAAATCTGATAGTTTTTAAATAATGTAAATACCTTTGTAATCGAATTTTGTGAAATATAATAAATATCTTGAATTAAAGATACAAAATTGAGATTTCTCAGTAGCAGCCCGCAGCCTGCATTCGTCGCCAGTACGATTATTTGAATGAATCACTTTGATGAAACATTAGTAATAGTTAGTTTCGCGTGGCGTGTGTGACGTCACGTGTCGTGAGTCACACCTTGCCTGCGCCCGCGCATCTAATTAGTTTCGCTTGCAATAGTATTGTTATAGAACGCACGGCGGTTACTTATCTCGAGTGCATCGTCACGTTATCGGTATCACAAGCAGCCACTCAACTTTTGATACATTAGTACTACAGCAGATTACCTAGTGCGGGTCCAGAGTGGGTGCCCAGGGACCCACGGCGTGCCCCGGGGCCTCGGCGCGGGTTGATCGTACTAAAGACATCAACGCGCGCACCTGCAAGCTCCCTTTTGTTCCCGGACCGAAACACTTTTTTTTTTGTTCTCTGTACCTATTGTATTTATTTATTTAACAGTAGGAATGCGCCATGATGTTGGCATCTCAAAGGTCGACCGACAGATTGCCGCCTACTTCCCTGTGATGTAACGTCTTTATAAATAGAGATGTCCAGCCAGGGCAATATACAGGGTGCCTTGTAATTCAAAGTATTCCTTCGTGATAGAGTGACCCCTTTACAACATTTAAACAACCCATATAGCCTAGGCATGTGGTCGGCAAATCACCGCCCGCGAGCCGCTCTTTGGCCCATAGAGTGCGACACTGTACTGTACAAATGTCGATGAGTGCAAGCGTAGATACGCGCGGGAGTCGGGGTTTCGGTCATTAAGCAAAATATCAAGTATTACTCAAAATACAAAGATTTATTTCCGAGGTATTTTCACCACAAACCAACAGGACATCGAAAACTAATCATTTACTGTAGGTACTTTCAAAGTTTTCCAAGATCTATACAATTTTGTTATTATTAACTTGCTAAAAAGTAGAATTATATTATCCAGCTGATAATATAATTCTACTTTTTAGCAAGTTAATTTTAGGAAGTGTTGTGGAGTGAAAGACGGCGGGAGTTTTAAGGATTAAGAAAAGTGTATTGAGACAGTTTGGTCACACAGAAAGGATTGGCTCTCATAATAAATCTTAGTCGTTACAGTATTGATATTTGGCTCCATTGACTAATGAGTTTGCCTACGTGAAAAACAGGTGAAAATCCGTGGGATTCGAGAATACCTAAGATTTGTGCATTTTTAAATAATTCCCACAATTCGTCAATAAATACCTATAAGTTTTCTGTTAACTCTCAAATTTAATGGCCATTAATGCTATTTTATTTGATAGTGAATATTCGTTAGCAAAACTTTCGACTTCGGATCCCGAATCCTGGACTTAGTTCAGAGCCAGTAATTCAAACGATAACTGTTGGCGATGCTACGTCACCTCGTGTCCGTAGTATTGAACTGCGATGCTCACTTATCTGCGATATCAACCGCTGTCTGCATAGTTGGCATGATTACGATAAACGGTGTGTGTGTGTATGTGTACACTACTCTCACTAATAATGGCCGCACTAATTCCAAAACCTTATCGTATTAATTGTTATTATAAATACTTCCAATCAGCTCGTTAGTAGATGTGACCTTTGTTTAAATTAAATTATCTAAAACTTCAATCGAGAGGTGGGTATGTAGTTGTGCGTTTAGTAAATGCAACATTTAGTTCAATACTGAAACAGATAACTGTTAGAATAGAACTCAAAGCGTCCGCCATCGCCAGCTTCATAAAGAAAGTTGTAATGTAATCAACAGCTTTGACTTGTACAGCATTTGAAATGAATCCTTGTTATGTTTCATATGATAAAGTGGCATTCCTGGACGTCGTCTCACATCCAGCAAGTATCTACCGAAGGGATAAATTTTACAACTTGATTTTGTTATTATTATTTACACACACGTATTTACATTATTTAAAAACTATCAGACTTAAAATAATAATGTGTACAAGTATATAAAAAGGGGGGGGAAATAATCATAGGGCATCAAAAAATTCGTCCTCATCGCTATAGGAAAAGTGCCCAAAAGGCTGGCAGCATTGCCACGTTGTATGGCAATGCTGATTCTTTGACCAAAGAATAGGCCAGCCCTCTGGTCACGTGAAGAGTCGACCAGCCGCTTGGCGATGTCTTGAAAAACAAGGTTGGCACTCGGACCCCATGGCCCTAATGTTTCAACCCCAAACGGCTCAAACATATAAGTCCCAATAAGATTGGAGTATTTGCGCCGTTTGAGGTTTTCCGCACCTGCAGCAGCAGCCCCAGCACGGCCCGCCGTTCTAGGAAGATGGGATGGCGCAAGGGTGTCGACACACGTTGCATCCCACACCAAAAGCCTACCTACCTTCCAAGGCATTATGGTCATTCCGTCTGGTCACTTCCCACCGTCGCGTGCCAAGCCATTGGGTTCTAAAACAACAAGACAACGACGGATGATGTCATTGATGCTGGCGTGCCGTGCTATCCGGCCTGCGCTCTTACTGCAGGATAGGCCATGGTGTCCGAGACAGTCGACACCTTCACCGCATTGGCAGCGATGCGGAGCCACACAAGGAGCACCCAGACGCTGACAGGTCGCGAGCCGAAGGTGGTATCACCCAGCATAGTGCCTATGTTGGGTGACGGTAGCGCCTGAAGCCAGAAGCCCGACTCCCACTCACCCACAGCCAGCAGGCGGGCACGCTCAGCAGTATTGGTGGACGTATTAATAAGATTGTTCCGTACCAACCTGCAGAGCGGCTCATCCCATTGCCTCTGGGAAGATGGGTTCACGGGCCGATCTGTATTCGGGCAAGTCGCTTTCCAGGCGTTCTCCGCAACGGTCAAGCACGACACTTCAGAGTTAACCAGGCAGAGGGCTAAAATTTTCCCGGTCAACTTTTCAGTGCTGTGGACAGAGGACAGGAACGCGAGTAAGCTAATACTGGTAATTTTGCGGACGCCGAGGCCACCAAAACGGATGGGTTGTGTAGCTTGCAGCCACGCTCGGTCGTCCAGGGCCACATTTAAAATGGATGTTAATAGGTAATACGGGCTGGTATCCGCAACTCCACGTCAAAGCGCGTATTTTGCGTATTAAAAAAATGGATGTTAATGTGCTGCGAATGATTTGGTAAATTTTGTCCAAGAGGTGTGACTGCTTCCGTAGGGGGAAGAGCGTAGACAATGTATAAAATTTGGACCAAAACAACAGTATCTAATCAGGATGAATGCCGAATGTAAATTAATTTTGGAGAGTCTGTCCGAGACGTCGTTAAAGTTTTTGATTTTTTCGTCAATGAAAGGAGAAAAACTGCCTTCTAAAATTGGGGAACCTAGGAGCTGAAGTGATTTTTTTTCTAAAATTTTGATTTGTGGGGCTATTGCATTAAATTATCAAGGGCCAATTTCAAACTCAAACTCAAAGCATTTATTTCAAATAAACCAATTACAGGCACTTTTGAATTGTCTGTCAGTTACGTCAGAAAGGAAAATTTCGCATTTTGATGGGTTAAGGTCCAAGCCAATGGATTTAAATTGTTGTTGTAGGTCTTTTGTCTACATCACCTCCTAGCGTTCCATCACCACACGTAAAATTTTGAATTTAGGGATAAATTGAAATAGAAGGTTGCTCATTTGTTGCAGTCGCTATGCAAGTGTACGAGACTTTGCAAGTGCGTCCACTAACAAACAGATGTTACGGAACAGATCAAAGCCACACCGATTGGGAGAGGCTAACAGCAGTGTTCTACGCGCGCCCCTATTGGACGTCGCGGGTCACGAGTCTTACACCTCACTCCCCTCGCGGGCCTGAGGTGGCCCGCAAAGGTGGGCCAGCACCAGCCGGGGATCCTGGAAGGCGCACGAGATCCTATGATCCCCGAGCCAAGTGGTGATGGTTTTTAAGTGTTCCCACTTAAAAAAAGGCTAACAGTTGAGAGTGTAGTGCAGGCACGTTACAGATGCGTGTCGCGTGCGCGAGTTACGGGCGCGTATGGCGGCCGGCCGCGGCACTCTCGCTCGGAGAAATCGTCCTCACAGAGGCACGGCCCGCCAGTGGTCAACACACTATGTTTACCCTGCTCACGGACTATTAGGAGAAAACTACATACCTAATTACTTACGTGCGCACAATCTTCTACAATCCGACACAACCTTGGAAACGTGAATCTGTGAACCTAAAACCATAGAATGACTTTTGTTGACGCAACGTCTGCAAAAATTTTCGAGCTCGCTTTGCTCGCTCTTGCATCCTACATTTTCTAACTTTTCTGTATAAGTAGGTCAACAAAGTAATTCCTATTTCAAAATTAAATCAATCAAAAGAAAACTTTAATTATGCGGAGTGCCAAATTTTCGACTCAAGCGTCGTCCTTCACCATTCTTTCTCTAGCTTTTCTTTTGTCGACAAAGTATCTTCTGTTTCTGTATCAATGGTGGAAAAAAAACAAGGGCTTTTAGTTTTGCCGCCCCGGGCCCCCGACAGGCTTAGTCCGCCACTGAAGGGAACTGCATGCACGGCACGTAACGGATTTTGGTTTGCTTTGTATGAATTCATATGGCACTGCGTCCACTATCGGTACCGCCCGCACCGAGAGCTCGGTTCATTTCTTCATACAAAGCAAACAAAAATCTGTTGCGTGCCGTGCGTGCGTTGCGGCTGGTGGGGACCAATGGACGTTCACCTTAAATCAACTTTCTGCTAACAAACAACACAAACGTGATGTTCTTTTGTCAGCAGGTGTCGTTAGTGTGAGGCAAGTCCCAAGCGTGTGTCCGGGCGTGATGTGTGGTAGCACTGCGTGAGAGCTCAGCATGGGCACGCGCGGCGGCGGCACGCGCGGTGGCGGGACCACGCGCTCACGCGGGGAGGCGCAGCGCGCGCTCGATGAGTTCGACGAGCTGGCGGGGCTGCGGGGTGAGGGCGGGGGCGGCAGGGGAGGTCACGATAGTATCAGCCAAGGCGAGCGCAGCGTATACGTGCTGGAGCACCTGGCCACTTTCACAGTCACGCGCGAGACCGGCATCGTGTACCCCGCCGACGGCATGAGGAGGCTGCTGCAGCTAGAGAAAACCAACGGTCAGTATCGTCTGTGTGTGCTTTAGATGAACAATCCCAGCCTCGCAAGAAGGCCAAGGAAGGAAGGGGAAGGGGTTTATCTTTATCTTTAAGGGAAGGCCCGGAAACGCCGGTTAACGTGCAATGCGCTTCACGTTGAGCACGACACCCAGCCTGTCACTCACATTCGACTGCTAAACAAAGTTTAATAAGGTTTCCATCATAATTTCTTTTTTCTCGGTTAATGGCAATAACTTCTTCCCTAATTATTATGAAGATCACAGTTTTTCCTAACTCTTCGGAGAATACAAGCTTGATGTTATACCATATGTGATGTTACAAAACAGACATAATATAACTTGTAACAGCTGATTAAGTTTTTTTGTTTGCAGGAATATGGAGCCAAAAGATGCAACTATGCCTGGAGGGGCAGTGGGTGCTGGTCATGGACTATGAGACAGGGGTATGTTCCATCTTATTTAACATAACAGCTGCGTCATCGTTTGCTCCGTCACGGAAATATGTAGTGGTCACGTGATGCCAAGCACCACCAGTTTGTTCAGCAGGTCGTAAGAGCCTGTCGATAGCGCCATGAGCTGTGCTTCGAGAGTTAGAGTGAGGTACTTAATAGTGTGTTATTTGTTCACAGTCAATAATGGAGCGGTTCCCGGCGTCGTGGGTGCACTCGCCGACCGCATTCACATCGCCCGAGCCCGCCGAGCTATACAACAACGTGCTGGCCTTCGTGGTGGGCGCAGCGGCGGAGGGCGAGGGGGGTGCAGGCTCGGTGAGGAGCTCGGGAGGCGTGTCTGGTGCAGGAGGCGCGGGGGGCACGCCGCGCAGGGAGCTGCACATCTTCCAATGCCACGACGTCAGTGCGCAGGCACTCGTCGAGGAGCTCAACGTACTCAAGTGAGGCTCACACAAATTGTTATTAAAACAACAGTTTCTCCCGCACAGGACATAACACAACTAACAAGTATGTCACTACGGTCAGTTCTAGGACATCAATCGCTAGTTAATTAGTAAACGCTCAAGCTGTCGTCAGTTCTCATCCTCCAAGCAATGATCAAAGTCATAAGTTCACGACCACACACGTTCTTGACTGATTTTATGACGGGCTAGATTAAATTAATGTTATGTGTTTCACTTGCTCGGTGCAAGATATTGTAATCCTCAGCGTGTTGCAGTCCACCATTTTCAAATACCTACACACAATATCAAACCACCGTTTGCCAATGCAAGCGGTGGTTACTGTTTACGGAAGACGGTTATTGCTCAATAGCAATGACCGTCTTCCGTAAATAGTTGACTTCAATAATTTACCTGCCTATGTTAACTGCGAGTTGCTTGTTTCACTTCCTTCACTCTAAGGACAGTGGGTCAGCAAAGACAAGTGTGAGAGACAATCGCTGAAACGAGTGACGTTACTACAGAAACTCTTGTTGCTCTGTCGCGCCAGCGTCGACCTTAGCAGTCGATACAACGTGTTGTTATGATACATGTGTTTGTCACGACACATATTCTCAAACACAAAGCTTCTGCCGCGTCGTGATAACGCCCTTTATCTGTGGCTCCAGTATCTAGAGAGCAGTCCATGTTATCAGCGCTTGTATCTCGCGAGCGCGGCGAGTCTCAGTCCGGTTTGGCCCCCGAATGATCTACATCAAGCATAAGATCGCGCTGCCCGTGGCCGCCTACTCCTGGTAGTGCTTCCTTACCTCACTACTCCACATAGTCCGTATCTGGCTATCCCGACCCTGGCAAATAGGAAAAGCCTACCTTCAGCACTGGATTTAGATAGGGAGTGATAAGATTGTGGTGCAAGGTTCAGTGTATCGGTTCTTGTGTTCGATGCTAAGGAGTATAATAATATGGAAACCATCCTCAAGTGTCAGGCTAATATAGTGGCATGCTTTATAGCAGTTTAACCAGCACATCATGGAGACTAAGTAAAAAAATCCGATGAACTATCCTGGTCAAAGAGCTTTGTGAATTTAAAGTGACTGGATCCATCTCTCTCGGAAACCTAATCTTGACTATGTTTGGTTGCCATAAACACACAGTAGGCTTCATTTGAGACTAATCTGGCACATCCTTGTGTAATATCGATGGGTCAAACATTTGTGTTTCTTGAAAGTGCTCTCCAGAAACATTTCTAACTGGGTAACGAGCACTTTGTTCAAGATGATGGTGTTTAACGTGTTTGTGTGTGCAGGGGCGTGAGCGGGGGAGGTGCGGGCGACGGGGGGCGTGACTTCATCATCGAGAGAGAGCGAGAGCGCGAGAGGGAAAATGAAGCCGAGCGGCCGCGCAGGCAGGTATGTTATGTATCAACAACATTATACAAGAGACGTCACTTCTTGCCATCGACACCTACTACCAGTCACTTTGAGCTGGTCACTTGTATTAGAGCAAAATATATTGGAGAAATGGTTAAATCCTGCAGATCGAAACTCTGCATATAAGCCAACTAAACAAAGCGAGTCCCGCGATGCTACGAAGGTCAAGTGGCAGTGGTACGGCACGAGTGATAGGGGATGGCCACATTATACTTGCGATAAGTCATCCTTTCTATAAATAGCTCACATTTTTCATGGTTTATTAATTAGGCTATTTTCACAAATAGAAACTCCACAAGTGATGCAAACGACATTTTAATTAGCACAATAATACATTGACTCTTAAATGCATTTATTTACGACCATTTTCATAAGTATACAATTATTAGTTCACATTGTTGATCCGGTTCTCTGCAATGTTATGTGTTCGCGCTTTTATTGCAACCTATTATATTTTAATGTCTGATAATAGCATTCCATCAGTATGTCGCAGTATACGGAACTCAAGAAAGAAAAAAGGAGCATTCATCCAAAAAGTTGGCAACGTCGCAAATAGCTATCAATTATTAAACTGTTTTGATAATTTGGCAACATTACTGTGTGGAAATAAGAAATATGGCTAACTAGTGAACTAGAATTGCAATTAATGAATTTGATGTTGTAACCGTTTTAGGTGTAAAAAAGACATTTAGAAAGTTTCTTTAGTCTCAGGTACTTTTTTACATCTAAAACTAAATATTCGGTCTTACGATATTAGATGATTATTGAATTTCATAACCAATATTTTAGTTCATTAGTTAGCCATATTTCTTATTTCCATACAGTAATATTGCCAAATTAATCAAAACAGCGAAATATTTGACAGCTATTTGCGACGTTGCCCACTCTCTGTATAAACGCTCTTAAATCAGATAATAACAACTGTCGACGGAGACAGACAGGGCGGCGCGCGGCGGCGGTTTGTTTTGGGATGTCATATCAAACCGCAAAGCCTGACTCAAAGCCTCAACAAGTCGCTAATATAAAGGGCGCAAACAGCCACTGCCCGCTACCATCCCAGGACATGATCCCAACTCATTATCCTGCGACACTCAGGCTGGAAACACACAAGCTGGTAATTTTGGGGCAACGTTGTAAATAAACGGTGCGTCATCAGGGAAAAATGTCAGTTCTAGAAATATGCGCGATAACATCTGCGACACGTATCGCGCGCTATCGCATCGATCGCCGCCGATAGCGGCAACGATAGCTTCGCTTGCATCACAAGCACCAGGCGGCGCGGTGAAACCCTGAATAACACTAGCATCAATTATGATCAGTTGACAATCAACGATAGCTTCGCTTGCATCACAAGCACCAGGCGGCGCGGTGAAACCCTGAATAACACTAGCATCAATTATGATCAGTTGACAATCAACGATAGCTTCGCTTGCATCACAAGCACCAGGCGGCGCGGTGAAACCCTGAATAACACTAGCATCAATTATGATCAGTTGACAATCAACGATAGCTTCGCTTGCATCACAAGCACCAGGCGGCGCGGTGAAACCCTGAATAACACTAGCATCAATTATGATCAGTTGACAATCAACGATAGCTTCGCTTGCATCACAAGCACCAGGCGGCGCGGTGAAACCCTGAATAATACTAGCATCAATTATGATCAGTTGACAATCAACGATAGCTTCGCTTGCATCACAAGCACCAGGCGGCGCGGTGAAACCCTGAATAACACTAGCATCAATTATGATCAGTTGACAATCAATCAACGATGACTGCCCGTTGGCCTAGTGGTCGCAAGCGCTATTGCTGAGCATGAGGTCCTGGGTTCGATTCCCAGGTTGGGCACTGTGTTATTGGGTTTTCCATCATAAATTGAGCAGCCCTGACTCAAGATTAGTGCTCGGTTGATGGCAATAGGCTCGCCCCCTATTACCTGGAACTTAAACATAACTGGTGCAATGTAGGAGTACTATAGTTACACCTCTGCCTAACCCTTCGGGGATTACAGGCTAACAATGACTGAATTGACGTCGTTAAAAGATTCAGGCCAATACGGGCCTGAATTGGTTTTCTAAATTAGTAGTATTATTTACATTTTATCACGAAAATAAGACCAAGTATCCGGCTAGTTGGATATCCGGCACAAGATGACAATCCGGCCGTGCGCAGGATACTAAAAAATGGCCGGATAGGCCGGATACCGGATAGTGGCCGGCCGGGTAAAGAGTAGTCTTTACCCTCCCTTGATGGAATGCCGCTTGCGACACTTTATCCGATAATTATAAGATAAGTGTCTGTTTGTAATGTCAAAATAACAGGTTTTTACTAATAAAAGCATATGAAAGTATAAACATGAAAGTAATAACAATGATTTTACATTTTGTGATTACGAGTACTTGAACTCACACACTGACTTATCAGTATTACTTGTATAACAATTAGGAATATCGCATAGGTACTTTTACAATGCTTGTAAATATGTGATCACCATCCATCACTTAAATTATTTTTTCTGTCATTGCTTAATTTTTAGGGTTCCGTAGTAAACAAGGAACCCTTATAGTTTCGTCATGTCCGTCTGTCTGTCTGTCTGTCCGCGGCTAAAGGAAAACTATCACAGCTAAGTAAGCTTTACAAGTTAACGAGTAATAATCGACCAACTTACATTTGCGGTTGCAAAAACATGTTTGATGAAAACATGTTTTTCAACTACAAAGTTAAGTTTGTTCTTGGGATAAATTCATCCCAACTACGGAACCCTTCATTGTGCGTGGTCTGACACGCACTTGGCCGGTTTTTTAACTATTTTTACCTATTGTGGTATGGTAATCTTATTCCAGGTGCATCGTCTTCACATATAATTATATAATTAATGTATACAAAATATTGTAAAACATTTTAAAAGAGTAACGGTGGAGTTCCTTGCCCATTCTTCTCCATACGAAAACTCCCTTTTGGAAGGGGCGACTAGAATCAATTCTATTTTTTGTAAATTTTGACGTTCGAAAGTGCGTTTTATGTGCCTAATTGAAATAAATTATTTGACTTTGACTTAAACGGTACCTCTACTAATAATAAAAGATATTGTTTTTTTTAATTTATGTCGCGGGACGTCTGGCAGATGTGAGGTATCGAAATGATTATGTACAGGTAATATGCATAAGAGGATAGTTTACCGACGCCACCGACGCCAACATTGGCGTTGGCGTTGGTTTGGTATTGGCACTGTTGGCGTGGCGACGCCGCGTCGCCACGCCTACAGTCGGTCTGACCCGCCGCTATAGATGTTTCACATCAAAATTGACGGGACTTTCACTGGCATAGCTGATGTTTTATGGAGTAACTTTGGCTACTTTTATTTTAGAAAAAGTATTAGGGTCCACGCGGGCGAAGCCACAGGCTGCAGCTAGATCTGAAAATTTAAAAATTGAGTATGGTGCAGTTCGAGCCCGCGCCGCAGTTTCGTGAAAACGTGTGGTGAAATAATAACAAATTTCTTTAACGATGTTATTTAAATAGATATTTACAATTAATTACAAAAATTAAGGTCCAAATGAATCTAAGTAAATATGAAATTATTTTGCTAATGTCAACTTATGCATTTTACCCCTAGTTTACGAAATATTTTGTTGTTATATCTCTTTAGCTCCTGGCAGTCGTTTGTCAATTCTTGGGAACGACACCAGAATCACTGTTCTAGCTGAACACGTTTTTTAAAATACTAATTGAAATTTCGACGTATAGTGAAAAATTGTGGGTCGCGCGCATGTGACGTCATATGCAAATTATATCCTGCCTCAAAATTGTTATAAATATGACCTATCTTTTGCGTGCTCAACTCTGGTAGTTATTAGCGATTGCAATCTTACATATTGTTGACGGTCAGGAATATTGAACTTACTGCCAGTACTCGTACTTCGAGCAAAAACACGTTTTTACGTCAATAAGAGTTTGTACGAAAGAGAGAAAGCGTATCCGAAATCGAATAGCATACGTCTACGAGTAATTCGTGATATCCGCAGTGTGGAACTGAAGTGCCCTGCAGGAGTATACGCGCGTAGTATAGGTGGGTACGGCTACAGCACATCATTACTAACTGAAGTGCCCTGCAGGAGTATACGCGCGAACTATAGGTAGGTACGGCTACAGCACATCATTACTAACTGAAGTGCCCTGCAGGAGTATACGCGTGAACTATAGGTAGGTACGGCTACAGCACATCATTACTAACTGAAGTGCCCTGCAGGAGTATACGCGTGAACTATAGGTAGGTACGGCTACAGCACATCATTACTAACTGAAGTGCCCTGCAGGAGTATACGCGTGAACTATAGGTAGGTACGGCTACAGCACATCATTACTAACTGAAGTGCCCTGCAGGAGTATACGCGCGAACTATAGGTAGGTACGTCCCGCCGCAAAATAAAGGCACTGTCAAAGTCAAACTGTTAAGTAAGTTAATTTTTACGTGATTGATACACATTGATGCGCATATTAATCGTCTACCAAATGCAATTGAAGCGATTTAAAAGACTTATTACTAAATAAAATACAAATTAATGGAAATTGATCGTTTGGGGGACCCTTTACCATGCAAATGCTGTTGACAGTACTACCTTCTTAGTACAGTACGGAAGAAAGTAATCTGAACACGGAAGACAGTATACGAACAAGAATGCGTCATTTGTACATGAATATACAATCATGTACACATTTGTGCTTGAATCATGCGATTATTGAAATTATCTAATCTTACAGTACCTACCTACTATCAGATATAGAACTTAAAGAAAACAAGTTTAATGATTATTACGGGATCCTGAACGCAGCGGAAACATTTTTCAATTCCAAAGGTCAAAAGACAGCCTTCCGATGCAAAATATTCATTTACTGCCGAATCGCACTTCGCTGGGGGTGGAAAGGATGTCTGTATCGTTGCCCGTGCATACGCGGCAGTGATGAAGTGTTGTGAACTTGCGGTATCTGAAGTGCTTCATGAATGGCACTAGTAGTTCGTGTTGTGTTTGGAGGAGCTGGTCGCTGATTAGCTCTTGTCAGCGTGTTATCAGCGCGATAAGCGCCGTGCGGCTCCGCGCCTCTCACTCGGCGCAGGACGGTCGCGGCGGCGACATGGCGCGCCTATACAACACCTACACCGAGAAGCAATGGGAGGCCGTGCTCAGCGTGAGTGAACACTACTCCCCGCCCCCTCCCCTCTGTGAGCTTGTACAGCAGGGCGTTGTGAGACCCTATCATATTAAACATGTGCAAACGTGAAACGCGCGCGTGAGGAAACAAAACACGCGAGCCAACGCTGGGGCACCGAGATGAACATCTTACTGAACAGCTTTTATGTTTTTGCAGCAAATGTCAGCGCAGCTGGGACGCGGCGAGCGCGGCGGTTCGGGTGGCGACCGCGACGACGCCTCCTCCACGGGCTCCGAGCGCCTGTACGAGCAGGACATCGCCATCCTCAACCGCTGCTTCGACGACATAGAGAAGTTCATCGCGCGGCTGCAGCACGCGGCGGCGGCGCAGCGCGAGCTGGAGCGGCGCCGACGGTCCCGCGGCGGCCGGAGGGGCACGGGTAACTACACAACACCTTGGGAGTTTCTCGCTTAAAAAGGCGCGCAGTCCCAACTAATATGTGTATTAATTAAAAATGTAATGTTACTGAAGTCATCCATAATCACACTTCTGTCACGTTTCTAACATGCTGCGTCCTCAGGTAGCGGTGCCGCGAACGCGGGCGAGGGCATGTTGGCGCTGCGCACGCGGCCGCCGCCCGAGCGCGACTTCGTGGACGTGCTGCAGAAGTTCAAGCTGTCGTTCAACCTGCTGGCGCGGCTGAGGGCACACATCCACGACCCCAACGCGCCCGAGCTCGTGCACTTCCTGTTCACGCCGCTGGCGCTGATCGTGGACGCAGCGCAGGACGCGGCGGACGGGCGCCTGCCCGCGCGCGTCGTGCAACCGCTGCTCACGCGCGATGCGCTCAACCTGCTCGCCAACTGCGTGACCAGCAAGGAGACCGAGCTGTGGCACTCGCTGGGTGACGCCTGGCTCATACCAAGGTACAATTTATTAAACAAACAAAAGGACGGAGGAGGACGGACGAAGGAGCTCCCCATAGCCTTCCACTCTTCCCTGTCTGTTCCTAGCTCCCATGAACAAAGTCATTTCGCCAGTGTTTCAAAATAAATTCCAGCCATAATTATAAATTCTTAGTGGCAGTCCGCAGCTGGAAGTGTTGGAAGAATATCCAATAAAGTGTTAATGTTATGTTTATCACCGTATCGCCGCGTATCTGCTTTCCGAGTAACGCCTGGCTGTAATCCTTGGCCATCGTGTATCATTAGCGCGCCAGATAATCCACACAGTATTAAATTCCGTGGTTGACCGTCGATAAACAGGTACCAACGAATACGCAATATTAGGCACCAGATAACCTAATCAGCTATATTTAAATTATTTTCATACTATGTAAATTATGTGCGTAGGTATGTAGAACACCACAAAACCTAAAGACTAAGGTGTTTGAGCAGTGAGCAGCAGTGTTTACTTAAGTGGAGCCCTCACCCTTACTTAGGCTGGTAATACTCATTGATATTAAAGCTGTGGTTGAAGTCTTGCAAAACTTGCGTCATAAAGGTATCCCGTAGATCGTACCACTTCCGTGATTTAAAATTGTAGTAGCTCAATAGCTCAAGTAGCTAATTCCTATCTTATCTTTTTATTACACGAAAAACTTATGGCGAATAGTTTTGGAATGCGGAATAGTATCAGTTGGTGGCCTTGGTGGCGCTGCCAGACGACAACATACGGACTGAACGTGTGACGCACGAGTGGGAGCAGGAAGGCCTCGGGAGCCCCCTGGTTTGTTAGGAATGAGATCCTCCATCTCGACCTAAAAATCCCCACCATCCACCAATTTCTCAAACGCTCTTCCAAGCGTTACTTCGATACTGCCGCCAAACATCGCAACCCTCTGGTTGTCGAGGCCGCTAGTTACACTCCCTCTAGTATCAATCGAACTCGCCGCCCTAAGCGAATCCTTACCGACCCTGTCGACCCCATTACCCTCCTCCAGGAGAGCAGTAGGGAAACCTGCACAATGTACAAAAACAGACGCCTTCCGTCATTCCGACCTCGCCACCGAGGTCCTTTGCGACCGCGACCGCGTCCCCGAGTAAATGATACTCCCCCCCGACCCTTGCTCGATAACGAGGTGCCAGCATTTGTTGCAGCTGAGCACGTAGCTTTAAATTCCCCGACTAATAATCATGACCAAAACTTTGATCCAGCCCGTCCCATCCTTGATGTCCTCCCTCTGGTTGACGCCCTAAGCCGAGGTTCGTACCCCACAGGGGGTGCCCTTAACGAGCGTTCACCTAGTTTTTATTAGCATAATTGAATAATAATATAATAATAATAATGTTTATTTATCCAAAATAATACATAGACACAGGTTGAGCACAGTAGTAGTTATACAAAAAATTATGCATAATTGTTTATACAGAAGTTAAAAGGCTACAAAAATCTATATGACAAAAACCCAAAGAATAACCCCTGGCTGGAGGTTTTAAGTGTAGTAGCTTAAGGCACCCACAGGAAAGCCCGGTTAAGTAGTCACGATCTCACAGGTCAACAACGAGGAACCCAACCTAAAAAAAAAAAAACGAGTGTGAGCCCGTCAGCGCCCATAGTGTACGAGCATGGTTCCAAAGAAAAATCAACCTTAATCAACAAATATACATAAGCTAGCTTTAAGAATAAGAATCATTTATTTGCAGAAAATACAGGTGTTACCAGTTGTAAAACTTGGTGGTTTAGTACAGTCCATATTTTGCCTGTTTAGGGCATGCAAATTAATTTTACATTAAATACTTAATAAGTACCTATTTATTTTACGCTAGCTTTTGCCCGCGGCTTCGCCCGCGTAAATATCAGAAAATATCCCACGGGAACGTACTACCGAGATTTCATACCAAATAATAACAGAGGAAAACGTCATTTGCTCCTACCGCTGCGGCCGCGTTGCTCCGCGTTGCTCCGCGTAATTTTGAAACTGTGATATCTTTTCAGATTCAGATTTACTTTGCCAACAATATAGGTACAGGTATAAGATGGTACATCACTAGGTTTTTCCGCTACATTTTCTACCTTACGGCATGCAAAGTCGTAAAAACTAAAAAATACAGTTTTCAAATAAATCATGCAGTCGTAAAAACTAACGATACAATTTTCATCCAAATTAACAATATTAATAATTAAGTAATTCTGTTATATATTTTTATCATTTAAAAAGTTTTTTATACAAAAATAACATTTTTCTAATAATAATGCAGTCAGCTTAGATTTAAATATTCGTATAGGGTGCTCTTTAAAACTGTGTGGAATTTTATTGTAAATTATAGGCCCCATTGCCATAATATTTTTCCTAAGTAGTGCTGTTTTGTAGTTGTATGTGTATGTAAAAAAAAATTATATTGCGTTCTCATAGGACCTGAACGTTTCCTAATATCGGCTAGTGACGGAAATAGATTTAAAATCATTTTAACAAAAATTGCTACTTCTAAAATGTATAACGACGGGAAGGTTATTTTCAGTGAGTTAAACATAGGCTCACAGGTGTCTGTAGTTTTCAGATTCGAACTATTCATTTAAATTATATGATTTAAAGGCATATTTTAATCTAAATTAAATGCCCAATTTAAATAACATGTTTTTTGGGTAAGGATTAATACTATACCGGTCAAAAAAGCTTCGGAAATAACAATTAAATTTTGATCAAATTCTGAAAGATAAAAATGGTTATTGTGGGTCATCCTTAGAAGATAGACATAATGCCATCTCGGACTTTTTTGTTGAACTTTTTAAGATAATCAATACCGTAGAACATAAATTTGATGTATCTTTTTCCGTTAACACAGCGCACGCCAGTTAAGCTCCCAGTCGGCATGATTTTTTCCGACTTCTTCAACAATAATCATCAAATTTCAGCCAATTTACACAAAACTTTAATGAATTATGCACTAAAACTTTCCGCATGAATCACTCCTTTGGTGAAAACCGTTTGAAAATCCGTTCGGCAGTTTTTGAGTTTATCGCGTTCAGACAGACAGACGCGGCGAGGGACTTTGTTTTATAATATGTAAGGATTTAACACAAAACAACTCGCACATAACAAAACTTAACCTAAAAATATATTGTAGGTAACAACAATTCTTAAAACGAAATAAAATAAAACACGCCATAAAACAATAGGAACCTTAATTTCTTTATGTTGCAGAAATTCTTGAAAACTATAAAAACAATTTTCTATTAACCATTTGCGTAGTTTAATTTTAAAATATTTAAATGGGAGCTCTCTTATAATCTTTTGTAACTTATTAAAAATTGTAATGCACATACGATTTTTTTTTTTTTTTTTTTGGTGGGAAATTATCAAATAACTTCTCCCGCTCTGGGTGGAGCGGGAGGGCGTGACATATGTTTTTATTAGACTTGTATTACAAAAAGGAACTAAAATTTTTGTTACATCTCTTGGTCTCTGTTTTGTGTAGTGGTCACCTTTGAATCTACGCCCGCGGCTTCGTCCGCGCGGATGTCGGAAATTGTCCCACGGGAACGTACTACCGGGATAAAAAATATCCTATATGTTAATCCAGGTTATAAACTATCTGTGTGCCAAATTTCATCCAAATCCGTTTAGCCGTTTCTGCGTGATTGAGTAACAAACATCTAAACACACAAACTTTTTCACATTTATAATATTACTAGCTTTTGCCCGCGGCTTCACCTGCGTGGATGCCGGAAAATATCCCACAGGAACATGCTACAGGAATTCAGAGTATACTATGTCCTAACACAGCTCATGGCCTCTCCGTATGCCTTTCATCTAAATACGTTCAGCCGTTACGGCATGAAAATAAAGGTAACAATAGGCAGATAATAAATTTGTTTTAGGGTTCTGTACTCAAAATGAAAAATTAAAACCTTTAAAGGATAACTTAGTGGTCTGTCAAGACCCTTTTTCTCAGAAACGCGTGGAGGCATCGAGTTGAAATAGATATCAAAAACTTAGATCTATGGTCCCTTGGAGCTGTAAAGAAAATCAAACTTCCAAATCAACGCAATAAAAAAATACGGCTATTTAATTATACCGCATATTTATGTTGACACTCGCAAATAAAACTAAGCCTATTTGGTACTTCCCGTTGACCTAGGAACACGAAGTTTGGCGAGAAAACTTTCATCCCCTATACAGTGTGATTCTTCATAATGTGCACATATCGAAATGAGGGAATCTATGCTTAATTTTAACGACAGAAAAAATATTTAAAAAAATCTAAATATTTTTTTAATACTTTTTACGGTTTTTTTTTTAACAGAACTGTGTAACTTTTAAACTAAATCATCTATCGCAATGAAACAAACTCCATAATGATTGGAAGTAATTAGGCGTCCACATAAAATGAGAAAAAAACTACCCTCAATTGAAAATAAACGTTTTTGTAGCAAAAATCTGTATTTTTTTCATAAATTTTTACAATAATTTTAAAATTGATACATAAGATGCCAAAGAGAAAAAGATTTTTTGATTTAAGAAAAAAAAAATATTTTTTCGTCGAAAAGTTAAGCATGTACTCCCTCATTTCGATATGTGCACATTATGAAGAATCACACTGTATATCACCCCTTTAGAATTATTTTTGATACAAAAAGTAGCCTATGTCCTACCCTAGGATGCCATTTATCTCCTTGCCAAATTTTTTCGAAATCCGTTCAGTGGTTTAGGCGTGAAAAGGTAACATACAGACAGACATTCTTGTAATCAAACCTCAGTTGGCCCGATATAGTTTTTTGACCCTAGTACTAAGAAATAGGATCGACTGGCATAAAAATAGGTTTTGTGAAAATTGACAATTTTCTTCTTCTTCTTCTTCGTATCGCTCTTGACAGAGCGGTCGTGGTCACAACGAACTGTGTCCAATCGCAGGTGTAGTCGTTGCCCGCTTCACGATCTCCCTCCATCTGGTTCTGTTACATGACAGTCTGGCGCATTCATTAATAGGGCCTCCAACCGCGGATTTTATTTGATCGGTCCACGTCATCGGTGACCTCCCGCGTGGCCTATTACTTCCACTCTGCCCTGCATCACTAGACGCTCTATGGAGTCATTATTCAGCCTGGAGACATGACCAAAAAACTTTAATATTCGAGACTGTACTAGTGCCTATAGACGTTGTTTGATGCCGAGTTCTTGAAGTATGGAGACGTTTGTGCGGAATTCTGTCCATGATACCCCAAGCATTCTTCTCCAGCACCACATTTCTAGAGCATCTACTTTTTTTCTTTTCCAGTTCTCGTAATGTCCACGTCTCAGCTGCGTACAGAAATATGAGGAATCCAAGTGTACGGACCAGCCTGATCTTAGTGGCCTTAGTTATGTTGCGATTCCTTCATATTTTTTTTAGTTTGTCCATTGCCCCTCTAGCCATAGCCATACGCCATTTCACTTCATCCACGCAGCTGCCATTGTTCTTGATCATAGCACCAAGATATATGTAGGACTGTACTACGTCGCAGTTCGCAATCTGTGTCATGTCTGGCGAGTTATTGTTGCTACGGTCTACAATCATCATCTTGGTCTTACTGCGATTAATCCTCAATCCAAACGTCACTAGACGCAAACAAGGTTGTGTCATCAGCGTAGCGTAGGTTCGCAATTTTGTAGCCACCAATCGCAACACCATCATTCCAGTCGTCGAGGGTGATTCGCATAATGAGCTCCGTGTAGGTGTTGAATAGGAGTGGCGATACAATACATCCCTGGCGGACACCTGCACTGGGATGGAAACTATCTGAAATGTGGTCGTCTGTTCGTACTAATGCTGTTCCTCCTTCGTAGAGTTCTCTAAGAAGGTGCACAAGGTGTTTAGGTGTGCCCATTTCCAATAGCGTCTTCCACAAGATTGGCCATTTCACAGAGTCAAATGCTTTTGAGAAATCAACAAAGCATATGTAGGTCGGCTTGTTGAATTTTCTTGCTGACTGTATTTTTTTTTCAAAATCTGTGAATCGGATCAACATGTTTCAAAAAGTTAAGGACAGTCTCCTAAGACTGTTTTCTTGTAGCGACAACGGTTAAGGTACCCGCCCTTATTGCTACATCTCAAAAAATCTACCCTGTATATGTTATGATTGACTGCTTAGATCCATAAAGCTATAGCGTGATGATAATCTTTTAAAAGGTTAAATCCGTAACTATCTGCAATATTCTAACCTTTTGGCTAGCCTTTTTACAATTTGCGGTAAACTATAGAAGAATACGAACTTATTGTAATATTGCTCATCCCCCATAACAAATAGCGTGATTATAACTTTGACTTATTGATTTTATTTATTTATACCAATTTTCAAGTTAACCAAGCCACACAGTAAAATCCTCCCCTGTAAAAAAAATACCCCTTTTCACTACGTTAATGGTAGATTTTCAACAAAAAAATATCCCTTATAATATAATAAATATTATAAGGGATATATTTTTTATTTATTTAATATAATAAATCCCTTATTTACGTTTTTATTTATTCTCAGTGTTAAATTTATACTTAATCATTTTAAGGCGCGGTCTGATTAACTCGAAACTCAGTATTTATATACTGAGTTTCGAGTTAATCAGACCGCGCGTTAAAATGATTCCATACACACTTTGACACCCCCCAATCCTCCTTTAGGGTTAGCTTAGAAAAACTAAAAATGGCAAACTTTACATCCCCCTTTTCACCCCCTTATTGGTTGAATTTCCAGAAACCCTTTCTTAGCGGACGTCTACTAACTATAAACTACCTTTCTGCTAATTTTCATCTTTATATATCAAGCGGTTTGTGATGAATGAGTGAATGAGTGAGTGACCTTTCACTTTTATACATTTAGATATTGTCTATTTGTAATGTCAAAATAACAGCTTTTTACTAAATGCTTATGAAAGTATGTCTACACGATACGATAACTATAACAAAAAAAAATAACAGTGGCACTCCGGGAGTGCCGACAGAAGTGAAAGCTTGAAAAAAAATCGGCACCATTTTCACTTTTGACCATTCCACACTTCACTTTTGACCATTAAAAAGACATCAACGCGTTGATGTCTTTTCAATGGTTTGGTCGCGAAATCAATGGTTTAGTCCCATCTCAAAAAAAAAATGCCCAAAGCGCCTAAAGAAGTTTTCACGACAAAAATTTAATTGTTGTCTGTCTGTTTGTTTCGGCTAATCTCCGAAACGGCTGGACCGATTTTGACAAGACTTTCACTGGCAGATAATAATAATAAAAAAGAACCTAACTGATTTTTGCTTTACATTCCTTACTCGTTGTTCATCGTCGACTTCTGTGTTTTTATTGCCAGGGAGCAATGGAAGACGACCATCCCGCCGTACCAGCCCGTGTTCATGGACGGCTGGAGCCCCGACTACCAGGTCGATGACCAGCCACTGCGCAGGTATGCGTACTAACTGCATTGATATTGGCAGCATTGATTTATTCATTTATTAAATGTTACACGTAGTCACGTCTAAATGTGTGAATAATTATCTTACGCTACCCAACCCATGTACTCATGTCCAATCACTATTATTTGTGTTCACCACATTTTTGTTTATTTACTATTCATAGTTTTGGTTGTAGGTATGTATTTGTACCACATCATGTTGTTAAACCATCATTGTTAGAGGTACCTATCTTTTTAACATCACCCTGCAAGTTTATGTTAAATTTGCTATAAATGTGTTGTGTGCTGTTGTATACGTGTCCGTGTAGCGTTGTGTGTGTGTGGGGCAGGTCTTCCCCGAGACGCAACTCAGTGGGGCGCGCCGAACTAGCGGCCGCTGAGCCCGCCACCTACGAGCGCTATGAGCGCGACGAGCCAGACCTCTACGCCGAGCAGTACGCACCCTACCCCAGGTAACCACTACCGCAGTACGCGCCCTACCCCAGGCTGATGGCTGCTGCACAGTGCATCCAGCTGATCATCTAAATCGTGACGCACCAGAGCTAACGCTTATAATCCTTATATGTACCTACTAAAGTAAAGAGATATGTTTCCAAAAACTATGGTAATAACAACTCCGTCACAGCTTTTATGTTTAGAACCACTTTCATGACATAAACGTTGTGACCATGTTGAAGACACGCTAAGTGTGACGACGTTGTTGACAGGAATATGCGCGGCATGGCGCGCGAGGACTCGGGCAGCGCGGCGTCCTCGCCTGACCGCGAGCAGGCGTACCGAGCCGACAGAGATGACGGTACGTTCACCATTCAAATTAATTTTCGAAATATTTTATTTCACAAAATCCTACATGGACACTTATGCTACGTTGGAAGCAAGGTGTACGGTTAAAAATGGTCGTTTCCTACGGAGAAGAACCGGTATGAAACTTCACGGTTACTCAAAAATAATTGGCTTTTTCTATATTTCCAAATTACATTCACATAACCCGTCAATAAATGAACATACAGAGCGAAACAGTGCTGTTCTACGGCACCACCTGGCGCCATCAGTTGGGACTGGTCATATCTTAACTGCTATGGCTCGTTAAATATTTTAGTTTTTTTTTTACTTTGTTCTAAATTAAGTAAAGATGCACTGCCATGCCAACACAAAATATGTAACCAATGAATTTGTATAAGTTTTTTGCATAAGAATCTACGCTTCGTCTCTCTGACCGACTCCTTGATAGTCTTAAAGTGCCTGTAAATGGTGAATCTGCTTTAAGTGTGACGACTGCGAGGGGACTACCTGGACTGGTGGAGTACGTGACGATGACGAGTAGTTAGTACAGTAACGTTTGTGTTTGCAGACGACCTGGGCGAGGCGTGGGCGCGCGGCGTGATGGCGCGCGGCGGGCGCGTCGTGCGCGTCACGTACCCGCGCACCGCCAACAACGACAAGGAGCTCACCGTCGTGCGCGGAGAGTACCTCGAGGTACGCACCGTTGTGTCGCCAGCACATGTAGCAGAGCTGACTGCAGGAGTACTCGTCATGGGCCTGTCGTTTGCTCTGGCCCTGCATTGTTAGACTGACATAGTATCATAATAATAAAATGGTTGTAGTTTAAAAGAGACCTCACAGACCTCTAGAGACCTCTGAGTTTGTTTCGGCATTTTTTCTCTGGGATCAGTCAGCTAGGAAAGGTGACGGAAACGATTACATACACTCTTGGGCCTGAATGTAACGAGATGAAAATGGTGTGAATTTATAGATTCAAAGTTTCAAACATACATTAGTGTATTGCAGTGACTAGTTGCTATCCCACAATTCACACAGCGATCCATAGTTTCAACAATATCCAATCCACAAGGTAAAACCCAAAAGAACAATTCTAAATCAATCATGTGAGCGACCTTCGGTGTCCAGTGTGAAAGCAAGGGTCGTACAAGGCACGCAGGGTCAGAATCCGTAAAAATCAAAGCAGTGGTCGTTAAAAAAGAAAAATTATTGGCAAAGCACTCAAAACACATCGGAAAACACGAAATAAGTGACAGCTGTCTAGTAGGGGTGGGCGTTGCGACAACGAACCGTTTACAAAAACCGTTTTGTGTTTTGTGATGATGAAACCATTTTACGTTCTGGGTTCAATTTCAAACATCATTAATTGCACAGAATATGCACTGCCAGTGACATAGACAAAAAAATAAAACTGATTTTAATCGATATGAAATTGATAATCATTATTTTGGTTTTTCAGTAATTAATGATGTTTTATTTAAATTAAATGCACTATATTGTTTAAAGTATATATAGTGCATTTAATTACTTTGAGTTAATTATATTTACCTATTGCGACCTCGTGGGTAGGTTTTCTTTTTGTAGTTGTGCAATCGATTACTTTAATCGATAGTCTCACGAAAACTATCTTTATCATATTTCTCCGCTTTCAGACAAAGAATTGAGCTGATTTTTGATATTCAGGGATAAAAAAATATGACAAATTTTTTGATCATATCTCAACTTGTTACATTTGGGCCCAACATTTTCCATCTCCTTTAAAATATTGACCAAAAAATTTACTTTTAAAAGATCTACTTGCGGAAAAAAAATATTCAAATCATTTATTGTGGATCATAGGTTCATAAGATGTTGTGTTAGTTACAGGTAAAGGCTCTTACAAAGAGGCGATGGTGTCTTTGTGTCGCGTCGCGTGTCGCGCCTGTTGGAGCCTTAAGTCTGCTATGTCCCGCCATTGAGGCTTACAAAATTCATAATTATCTGTTCGAAACATAGACAAAACATCATAATATTCATCGTTACTTTCATTTCATCTCTTGACCACTTGTTTTTCCATCTATTTCTTTTCAAAGGTCCGTAATGCTAGATAAGTAGTCGGTATTAAAGCATGATTGTATCTGTTACGTCAGGTCCTGGACGACTCGCGCAAGTGGTGGAAGGCGCGCAACCGGCGCGGCGTGAGCGCGCACGTGCCGCACACCATCGTGGCGCCGGCCGCCTCGCCGCCCGCCTCGCCGCACCTCTACCCCAACCCGATCTACACGCACTACCAGGTACATATCACCATTTTGTTTTCGGATGAAGCCTCGTGCAGACTAGCGCGACGCGACTCTAACAAAACAATTTCTAAGAAAACTACACGGTAGAACAATTACCGGCGTCGCGGCGCGCCGTCGCGTCGCGTCCGTCTGCACGAGGCTTAAGTGTGAGTCGGTCGTCCATTAAATGGTGTCTGCTGGTCCCAATGGCTGACCAAAGGAATCGTTACCGCACCAAAGGCAAACGCGACGGCTCCCAGAGTAGCAACAAGAAGCAGTATGTCTAACACTAGTCATGATACTACTCCATGAACAGATAGAGAATGTAGATGAATATTCCTTGAAACGATTGGTATTTATGTTCCAGGAGGGAGCAGGCGGACGCGGCTCCGGTGGCAGCAGCCCCACGGGCCCGGCTGGTAGGGGCGCTGGGGTCCACGGTGTTCACGGGGCCCATGTGGGCCAGGGGCCCGCAGGGGGCGGGGGGCAGGGAGGCGCAGGGCCGGGGGGCGCGGGTGCGGCCGACTGGGTGCGCCGTGAGCGACTTGGCAAAAAGGGCGAATTCCGATACTTCTAGCGCACTGAACATGCACACACATTGCACGCCTGACACTTGCCGCCCGGCGCACGCCCTCCGGTGCGACGGCAGCCCACACGAACTGAACGCTTACACGCTGACTCCCGTGTAAGCTAACGGTGCACTTGAGTGCGTGCGCCGGGTGAAGGAGGCAGTGCGTTGTGTGTGTAGTGTGTGTTGTGGTGCTAGGCGCCCCCCCCCGGCCGGGCGCGTGTGTGTGTGCGCTTGACTCGTGTTCGTATGTTTACCAGACGCCCCGGACCACCTCACGCTCCGCTGTCTATGCAACGTGTGGGTTGACGTAGTGTTGATCTCACACTGATGAGTGATGTGGTCCGGAGGCTGTACCGCCATCGCGCCAGTGTAGCGTACTAAGTAATTGTCCGCGTCAGTCGCGTGTGTTGACGTGAGTGTGGCGTGGCGTGACGTCAGCCGCCACGCATATCATACAAGTCTGATTTAAATTATTTACTTTGTAAATGTATACGTACAAGTTCGCAGCTTCACTCTGTACCGAGCGTGCGACGCACTAATGTAGTATCCATTAAATATGTACTTATATCTTATAAATTATTAGATTGTGAGTAATCGCAAAATATATACAAATAATATAATATCTAAAGCTAGATATGATGTAAATGAAACAAATAATATGGGTATATTTTCATACTATTAATATATTGTGTGAGCGGAGCGGGCGCCTGCGTGCGCGGGGTGCGGGCGGGGCGCCCCCTCCGTCGTCTAGATAATGCTCCGTATTTGTACCTACTTTACTATTAAAATTCATTTTTTATCAATCTAGGTTTTGGTCTGTTATAGTATAGTAATCCCTTCCCGTCCCGAGGAGTATAATCTGTTTATGAACCATAACATTAATGACCGCAGCCAGCGTCGCTGTTATCTTGACAATCAGTAATGATACGACCCTACCTCCGCCGAGCTGCATCGATCACACAAACACTCGCCGTTGTGTGTGTGGGTGTCGTGTGTGCTTTGCTTACATAAATGTTGTGTTCGTGTGTGTGTGTGTGTAACCTTCTCACGGTAAGTGTGCTTATTTGTTGTGTTTTATTTAGTAAATAAGAATATTATTATAAGTTTAATGAAGTCCTATTCGGATATAGCGATATCGCTGTCGCGCTCGGTAGTGATTCTGGTCCAGTGACAACCGAAGGCGGACCGGTATCGCTACCGAGCGCATGTTGTTTCGATTTGCGCCACATTCCACTTCCAACCAGGTTTTTTGGACATTCTGTATTAGAGCATTAGGTTCCTGTATAATACGACGAATAGACTAGTATTTGAGAAACTAATTCCAATAAGCAATGTTCCTTGTGGTTTGGTTTATCTTCCGCAAAATATGAATATTTAAAAGCGGAATATTATAAACATTAAGACTTAAGAGAAAAAAATCTTTTAACTATAGAAATTTAATTTCGACTATCAAAACGGGGCATGCTGTCGGCAGCTCGGGTGTCGTCTTATTTTTAACCCACTTCAAAAAGGTGGAGGTTCACATTTCGGCTGTATGTTTTTTTGTACGTTTGTTACGCGATTACCCCGCCAAATATAAATTGATTATGATGATATTATTTTTTTGTTTGGTAGGTCATACCTTAGAGGTGGTCCTATATAAATTGTATAAACTTTGCTTGGGTAGTTTTTGAGTTAGCTTCAATAATCCGTATTTTCCCACTTAGTGTATATGCATGTTGTTATATTATTATGACATCATCCATATAAACTAAGTGGGAAAAAGTACCTAGTTAAAGTTAATGTCACTGTTATTTACATAGCAGGTTTACATGGCATTCGAATGTGTGTGGGGTAGTTTCCACAACAAAAAAATTAAAAGTAAAAACTTTTTACAATGAAAACAAACGACTTTCAAAAAACACTACAAAATGGAAAATAACTTTAATTTACGTAGTCGGCGGCAAAAAAAAATTTTAAAGCCAAAGACACAGTTTTTTTTTTTTGATGTTTCTTTTCCACCAAATTCACTTTTTCCACAGCGTTGTCTGCATACAACAGTTTGTTTCTATTTACAATTTGAAATACTTACTTACAGTTTACAGTAAATTACAGGGAGTGATGTGTCGCGCTCTGATCCACGTATGACATGCCTATATTCTTACACAATTATTTCTCAAACACATTAATTCATCTAAATAGATTTAGAAAATTAAGTTGATTATTGGTATTTTAAACTCGGAACCATTTTACAAAACAAAATTCATAAAGTATTTTTCTTACTCTCAAAAATAGTCTACTAAAATAGTACTCGGCGTTTTGCATTTTTTTTTTAATAATTAGGTATTTTTGGAACTGATTCAATTTCATTAAGAGTCCGTGCACGAAAAACTCTCTTTTGTCAATTACTTAAAACAGAAAATAATTGAAAGACAGTTTTCATGGTGCTAAACCATTCGTGTGTCACGAAGTTCGTGTCAGTGAAAATATGGTACTATAATTTTCGCCTTTGATTTACTTAATAAAGATATTGTATAGTCATAAAACAAAAATTCGATTTTATCTCAAGAATAACTGAAGACTAATGTCTCATTTTAAATTTATTGATACGGTCAGCTAAATAATAAGAAAACAAAGGATAACATTATTTTTCTGCTATATTTTGTATGGAAATTAAAAAAGTGGTTCAGCCACATGCAAGTAGACCATATAATGTCCGTCATTTGTCAGAATACTTGTTGCAAATATTAGTGATTCTCCATGAATACTTAATTTATTTGAAAAATATCTTTCAGCCACATTCAAAACAAAGAACTCGACTATACAAATCACAAATAGTTTTGTTTAAATTCTTTTTCCCTTTCTCACGACAAATGAGCAAAATTGATCAAAATCTGTCGATTTCGTGCACGGCTGAGTTGAGTCGAGTTCCAAAGTCAGTAAAGGCAATAAAAATATAATGAGTGTGTGATTATACTGATTATTGCGGAGGTGTACAAGTGTTCACAATGTTGCAGAACGGTTCGCGCCACCACCCGCGCCCGCGCCCCCGCCGCCCCCGCCCCCGCCGCCTGCGCCTCCCTTGCCCATGGCCGTGCCCGCGCCGCCCCGCACCACCGACACCATGAAATGTGAGTACTGCACAACTATAATAAACACACACTCACGCGTATAACTTATCAACTCAACTCAAAGCATTTAAACCAATAAAATTACAAGCAGTTTTTAACTGTCAAGGAGTCGGTCAGTCAAAAAGATGAAGCTAGTTGCCCATTCCAAAGCGTAGTAGGTTCCTATGGAGAAGAACGGGCAAGAAATTCATGATCTACTACTCTGAAATTTAATTAAGTTACTCACTGCGGCTCTTTGAATGCTTCCAACATATTGCTGACGACCAACAAACTAACAGACGTGAGTGAACATGTTCACAGCAAACAAGTCGTTGATGAGCGGGAGCGGTGACCTGCAAGACGAGCTGAGGATGGTGCTGCCAGCTATCCAAGCGCGCAAGAAGATGCTCGACATCAAGAAGACGCCCGACATCTTTATCGACCAGGTACGCCCTAGTTACCACAACACACACTACACGCCACCGGAACAATACTTTTGGGAGGAATATGGTTTCCTTGTAACTGTACGAACGACGTAGATGCAACACAACATGTCGCATTTATACTTTTGCAAATGTACACACACACCCATATTATAATAATCTATTCCGAACAATGGTGCCGATTCTCTTGTACACCGAACTAAACTAACTAAACTATCACTAAAATTCCTTACTTTTGACTATGAGAATCTTAAAGCTATTCTGCAAAATAAATTCTCTAAATTTAAAAATAATTTTGACACATCTAAATCGAATTTGACAATCGCGACTCCACACGTGATACCTAACCACGTGATCTTTTTAGAGCCGGAGGCGCGCAGGGGGGGGGGCAGCCTCGTCGTGTTTTGTATGGAATTTTTCACTTTTTGTATGGAAAATAAGAAAAATTATTACCTACATGTAGAGTGTTAGGGGTTTAAGGGTTTTATAAAGGGGGTCGAAATTTTCATTATTTTTGCGATTGGACACACCGTTTTCGAGATATAAGCAAAAGAAAAAAAAAATGATTCAGTACTGTTTTTGCATTTGAAGTCGAGGTGTTGGTGTGAATTTATAGTTCATGACAACCAATTTTATTCCACACGTTTTTAGTCGCGATTAAAAATAGTCAGATTTAGTTAGAAAATCTAAATTTTAGGTGAAAAACGTCAAATTCAGAATAGCAAAAATGTTATTTTCACTAAACTAATATCTCGTTGCCATCTTAGTACTGTCAAACTAAAATATAGTTAAGTTGTGTCACTTTAGTCTATTTCAGAATGGGAAATCGTCGTTTGACAGGACTAAACTAAATTTTGGTGATTTTTAGTTTAGTTTAGAGGCATTTGTGACAAGAGAATCGGCACCACTGTCGTATATTGTTTTGTTTGAACCGTTGTGTTTGGGCCGTAGCAAATTTCATATTTTCTCTTTTTAGTATTATTATTAATATTAGTTTAGATTATTCTAGTTTAGATATATATATTAGTTAGGATATTAAATTGGGAATAAAGTTAGGATGGCGGCAACCCACCGCAGAATAACGACGAACCTCAGACAGGTACATTGTATTGTCAATGTTTATTTCCCACTTGCAGAAGTCGAACCCAGACGAGGTGGCGGAGTGGCTGGAAGCCAAGGGCTTCAGTGCGGCGACGCAGCGCGCACTGCGCATGCCCGGCCACCAACTGTTTGGGCTGACGCGTACGCAGTTGGAGAAGGCGCTGGGCGCGGACGAGGGCAAGCGCCTCTACAGTCAGATCCTGGTGCAGAGGAACGTCTCGGGGGTGAGTCGCCGGCTCTACGGTGAGGCACACACACCAGGCACTACACTCGCCCAGCATCTGCACATACCGTGACTATTACACGCCACGCCAGGAAGGACTCACCGCTACTTACAAAATATAAACCAAACTTTACTAAACAATTTAATAAAAATGGCGCTTACAGCACCGTACACGTGATAGAAGTGAAACTTATTAAAAATAAAGAATAAGAGACATTTAGTATGAGAGACAGAGATAGTTATATCTTTCTTCTCTCTCATGTAACGAAATGTGTCTAAACGTGACGAATCCTTGAAATTATCACTCTCAATTCTCGTCCAATTATCGAATCGCTGCCTAAAAGTATTCACTTCAATAAGTAAAAACTTTCTCTCTCGTACTAATTAGCTATGCCCGATGTACAAAACTCTTTATTTCTCTCTTTAAAATTACCTCCTACGTTTACAGAGTATAGTAACTATAATAGTGTGAGCCTCACAGAGGTCCAACAAATGAATGATTTGGACAAATCATATCCTAACAGATGATCTGACGAAGACGTTCGATTAGGTCGACGTCAATACACTAATCTTAAAACAAACTAATAATATCTTATCGTGCTCGATCATTTATTGGTAAAAATCGAACACTCGTATGTATCAATGCGTAAATAATAATCGACAACGTCACTGTCATCATTATATTGAAATAGGAGTGCCTCATGGTTATATCTTAGGCCCTTTTCGTTCCTTGGCTTAAACGATCTGCTGATTTTAATATAAGTATTATGATTTAAAAACCGTACTTATAAGACGGAGTGCTAAAATCTTGCTCATATTATTATTTTTCTTTTGCTTCTACAAGGCTATATTCATCTTAACATTGTGTGGTCACATCATATACTTTATCAATAGTTAAGAGTCCTATTACATTTTTTTTACGGAAATTCATGATTTTTGGCGCTATAATTTTCAGCTGCAGTAAGTTATTTTATAATTATTTGATTATAATAACGATAGTGCCATTCTCTGTGCCCTGCCCATTGCCACTTAAGTTTGGCAATTCTTCTGGCTATGTCTCTTACCTTGGTTCTCCTGCGGATCTCTTCATTTCTGATTCGATCACGTAGGTAAACTCCAAGCATAGCCCTCTCCATTGCCCTTTAAGTGACTTTTAGCCTTTTGATAAGGCCCATTGTGAGCGACACCTTTCAGTACCATAGGTCATCACTGGCAACACGCACTGGTCAAAGATTATTGTTATTCATAATAAAATAATTAAAATAACTTACTGCTGCTGAAAATTACAGCGTCAAAAATCATTAATTTGCGTAAAAAATGTAATAGTACTCTTAAACTCCTTTCAATAATGTTGTATGACGTTATATTACAGTACAAGACGACGTCGGCGTCGGAGCTGCAGAGTATCCTGCGCAAGGCGCGCGAGAAGGTGGAGGTGTCGTGAGCGCGCGTGCGCTGCTGTGGGTGCGCACGACGCACGCGCACAAACACGACGACGACGACGACGACGCCTCCACCTGCTGACGCACGATACACCATAGCCCACCACTTGCTATGGACACATCGTGGATCCGTCCGACTTCCTACTGCTACTCTCTAACGCATAGCGTTTCAACAGGAATATTATAAAGTTAACAACATTATACTACTTACCAATATTTAAATAAAAGAAACGAGCAATATTCCTATACAACGACATTATGGTTGACTATAAATCCTTTTAGTATAAGGGGTGTGAATGTTTTCATACATTTAATATAAGTGACATCTTGTTATTATTATGCATAATTTTAATAATTTGTAATAATTATTTATAATGATCATTAAATATTATTTTGTTTATTACTGTGTCTCTTATGTATTTCCTCGTCCTCCTCTCTGGAAGCATCTACTGATCCTCGTACATCGAGGGCTACAGGTAAATGGTGGTATGTGTGCGACCACCAGACGTGTTAGGCTAGCTGTTTACCCAGTGGTTCATTCCTTTATGAGATATTCTCACCTTTTTAGGGTTCCGTACCTCAAAAGGAAAAAATGGAACCGTTATAGGATCACTCGTGTGTCGGTCTGTCTGTCTGTCCGTCTGTCACAGCCAATTTACTCCGAATCTAATGGACCGATTAAGTTGAAATTCGGTACACATTTGTATTTCTGTGACCCAAACACGAATGTGTAACGTAAATAAATTAATTTTTTTTTTAATATAGGGGTCACTTTTGGGGCGCAAACAAGAAAATTTAAAAAAAAAGTTTTGCTAACAGTACCGTGTGACATATCAAATGAAAAGACTTGTTGCGAGGATCTTAAATATATTTTTTATATAATTTTAAAATAAACACTTTTAAAGATATTTAGTAAATTCAATGAAAATTGACCATTCCCCAACTCTTATCTCCGAAACTACTGGACCAAAAATTTTGAAAAAAATACATAGTATGACTCTTTACTCATAGATTACAGGAAAACCTATAAGAAGTCTATGGTCTTAAAATAACATGGTAAATCTCTCAATATTGTGCGTAAAAACTTACATTTCGTCGCTCGGCATTCAATAGGCCCATCTCTCTAGCTACTATAAATCAAAATATCAAAAGTGTTTGACCGTCTGCTTAATACACAAATAAATAAAACTGTAAATGTTCATGACAACCAATTCTGGTTTCGGCGTGGTTTGTCAACAGAAAGTGCAGTGTTGTGTCTTAAGCATACTATCACATACTTACTATACACAGCGTGGGACGCCGATTTATACTAGCTTCCTCGACTTATTCAAGGCTTCTGATCTGGTTGCTTATGACGTATTGTGGAGAAAGATGGAGAAGGATAGGTTGCCAACGGAGCTTATAAAAATCTTTAAATAGTTGTATGGTAACCAGATCAATAGTGTACGATGGGCTGGAACTTTTTCCAGGCCATACAGGTTGGAATGCGGGGTGAGGCAGGATTGGCGAGCTCAGCAACACCAGAGTGGGTTGCTATATAGATGGTATTTGTGTAAATAATATTAGCTATGCAGATGTAATGGTGCTTCTGAGCGCGTCAATCTGTGGTCTTAGAAAGTTGGTCGCCAAATATGAACAGTAAGTCGTACTAATAAGTCGGAGATCATGGTCTTTGAGGCTGGGGGTAGACCGGGTTATGTACCACCTGTATTATTCAATGGGACTCCACTACAAAGAGTATTTACATTTAAATATCTTGGTCATATATTGACCCCTGACCTCAATGACGGACTCGATATTGAACGGGAACGAAGGGCGTTTTCGGTAAGGGCGAACATGCTGGCTCGCAGGTTTGCACGCTGCTCACTTAAAATGTCAAAATTACTCTGTTTTGAGCTTATTGTACAACGTTTTACACGTGCAGCCTGTGGGCCAGATATACCCAAAGGTCGTGCAACGCCCTTCGTGTCCACTACAACAACGTTTTCAGGGTATTGGTGGGGCTGCCCCGTTTTTGTAGCGCATCGGGAATGTTCGCGGACGCACATATTAATTGCTTTTACGCAACGATGCGAATGATGTGTGCATCCCTGGTGCGCAGAGTACGGGCCAGCTCCAACAATATCCTAAAAAAGATCGCTAGCAGGCTGGATTGCATGTACATCAATCACTGCAGTGCTATCTCCCATGGGATGAAATAAATTTAAACTAGATTACGTGGGGCACTCAGAAAGTTTTGTGATACTAGAAAAAAATAAACTACAGGTTATAATTTTTTTTTTTTATATGTTTCAAAGAACTCTCCATTGGCGTCTATACACAGTTTTATAAGTCTAAACCAATTTTCATAACACATTTTCCAGTCCGCATCAGACACCTCTTCAATCTCCTTCTCAAATGCAGCCAGTGCATCTTCAGGTGAAACTGTTTTCCTTTGAGTTGATTTATTTTGGGGAACAAGAAAAAGTCGCACGGAGCCAAATCGGGACTGTAAGGAGGATGACCCATAAATTTGACCGGTGTGCTGTCCAGAAAGTCCCTTGTTTTGAGCGCCGAGTGAGCCAGCGCGTTGACATGGTGAAGCAGTAGCCCACGGAGGCCAGTGTTTGGTCGCTTGCTGCTTGCAGTAGTAAAAACTTCTGGCAAACATTTGGTAACATACCATTCAGCATTGATGCTCCTTTGATCTCGTCAGGGTACTGACACCAGATAACCCGGCAAAGAAATAAAACTTGCGATCAAAATTATGCCTGCACTTCTGGCTCGCTTCACTTTGGTAGGCGTTGGTTCATTTTGAAACAGCCACACGGTCGACTGACGCTTAATTTCTGGATCATATTGATAAATCCAAGATTCATCACCCGTAATGATATCTTAAACGCGCCGAGACATATCTCGGCTCTCCTTCTGAGCCTGCGTTAGATTTTGCGGTACCAGCGTGAAACTATCTTCCATAACCGAAGATGATGGTGTAGGATTTAATGCACACTTCCCGATCCAATCGGCAGTATATGCTGAACCTCTTCATATGTAATTCGCCTATTTTCTTGAATTAAATTTTTCACAGCCAGCACGTTTTGTTATGTAACAACCGTCATAGATAGGCCACTTCTTTCTTTGTCCGCCAAAATTACTCGACCACCCATAAATTCGTTAAACCAGTGGAAAACAGTCGCTTTAGAAGGGCTTTTTTCTATGAACACCATTCGAAGTCTTTCAAACGATTCTTCTGGTTTTAGTCGACATTTGAAATCGTACAAAATCAGCGCGCGAAAATGTTCTCGTTGTAAATCCAGTTTTCAGTAAGACAGAGTATTTTGATTTTGCTCGTAAAAAAATGTGGAGGGAATTTCGAATTTGGAATGATATGTTTTTTTATAATAAATAGTCATAGTTTTAATTGACATCAAAACCAGCCAGTAACCTATAGACAAAAACTGTTAGTCGCAAAACTTTCTGAGTGACCTGGTAAAATAAGCTAACATAGTTCATAAGTTTACTAACACAATGAGTCCTTGTTACTTGAATAAATAAAAATATCTGGATGACAATTTTTTTTTTAACGACGTTTTCAAAAAATTAAACCTAGCTAGATCCATTTATCGCTCCCGAAACCCACTGCATACTAAATTTCATAAAAATCTTGGAGCCGTTTCCGAGATTTAGATTATATTTATACATATATACAAAAATTGCTCGTTTAAAACTTATTAGATTTATAAATACCGCGAATGTGAATTTTTTTACGAAAATCAGATGTATGTTTTATTTCATTCTACACGTTCAAATAAGTGATCCTGCAATTTAAAAAAAAAAACGTAATAAATGTTACATTCGCGTTATTGGATGCCGAGCGACGATTAGCAGTTGGAATGTATGAGAGAACATGTTTTTCAACTACAATGTTAAGTTTGTTCTTGGGATAAATAAATTCATCTCAACTACGGAACCCTTCATTGTGCGTAGTCCGACACGCACTTGGCCGGTTTTTTTGAGAATATTCAAATTTATTTCTGGTAGAATATTAATAGAATACTCTTTAATATGTACAGTAAGCGTTCAAAAGTGCATAAGTACGCTAAGAGTCGTATTGCTGTGAACACGCGGTGTAGTCCGTACATTTGTATGTCTAAACAGTCAGACGTGTGTACGGCACACACACCACAGAGAACGCAGTTTTGCACTACACACTGTCGTATCGTCACGGTTCGCGGGCGCCGCACTTTACGCATTATACGCGTGACCTTGACCAGTGTATGGCATTGCTAAAATTCGAACGTATATTATATGTGCATGTATCTGAAGGCGTTAAGCGTTGGTCTTAGATTCAAGATGGCTAAGGTTCTAATCTCGTAAATCACAACGCTGTTTTTGCAAATATTATTATTTTTGTTTAAAATAATAATATTTTTTAAATATTGCTGCCTTTTTATTAATGTTGTTATTGCAATAAAGGGTTTAGAATAAAAAATGCGTGATATGATATGTGATAATAAAATAAAAAAATATTTAAGTATTCGTTATTTTTATTTTACTTAAGTATAGTTAACAAACTGCTACAATTAAGTATTTATCATTACTTCAGCTGAATAAGATGTGAAATTGAAACTTAGAAGCAATTTGTATTATTTTGACATGTTTAAATTTTGAAATGTTTTAAATTTTAAATGGATTTTTTTCACCATAAATATAAAGCTTTGATCATGGTCGAAGTAATTAAGCAATAAATAAGAATATTAGACTACTTAAAATGTAAAAAAAACTACTGACTAAATATTTGATTTTTTATTTATTTATTTATATAATCACTTACAACTATTTTTACAAGCAAAACCCAATGCAATAGGTTAAGTATAGGCAGTTTCGTTTACATTAATTATTTTAAATTTTATTTGGTTTTAGTAAATATTGGTTGGTATTGAGGTTATAGCTTAAGTATTCATTTTCTTTACGAAAAGACCTCAAACCTCAAATTTTAATCCTAAAATAATAATATTACTAAAATAATATTAAACATTTTCGATCTGCAAGAAATACGAAAAACACCATTTTGAAACGTGCTTAAAAAAATCGTTACCATAAATTCATGCAATAACGAATCTGTTGTTTATTAAGTTGGTATGATCAATATTTTAAAGTCAAAAACGGTTTTCTAGCTGGTCTTCAGTGATGCTAGCCTTCAGAGTGCACGGCGAACGGTTCATAATGACTTGTTTAATAATTCAGCAAAATATCTCGTTGGTATGAAACCATTTGTTTCATATTCATTCACCATTTGACGTCGCTGCACCTCGATAATAAGCCTCTTCCTCATATCTCTTAACCCTCACAGTATTTCTCTAGAACAAAGAATAACATTGTATTTATTACACATAATACCTAATTATTTATCATTCACTAATCGAATTAAACCTCATAATGAATTTAAAACTTTAAAGGCATCTTCTGTCTCAAAAATACCTCTGTTCTATCAACAATACCTTTGATTAAGATTTATGTTTAGTAAAATATGAAATATTTAAATGATAACACTCACACTTAGTCCGGTTTCATATCTTGTGTATATAACATTCACTTTTACGCAGCGCAGTAATATTTATCTCCCTTCAATATTTTTTGACTGCATTTTGAAAATAATAACCACAACACCGCTAATAGCTAAATACTCGTCACCAATATTATCTACGAACCAACAAAGTTCTATTAAGTGAATACTCGCTGTCTACCCCACAGAAATCGAAATAATTTACTTAGTTTTCTGTGGTCTACCTGCTAAACTTTAATATTTATGTGAACAAGACGAATGAAACAAAAAACTAATGATTATCGAACCAGTCATTGGTTGCAGACAAAGTGGGTGTGTGTGTTTGTACTGTGCGTGTCTATAGTATTGTAACAACTTATAGAAGAAGGTCGTAAGTCAAACCGAAGCGTCAATCTATTGCTTTGTTAGATTGCTTATGGACTTTTGGTCGGTACTGTATATCATGTGATTTACTGATATAAATGTAGAACTTTTACATAATTATAATGACTCAGTGGGCGGCCTTATCGCTAAAACCGATCTTATAAAAAAACAAATTTTAGATGGATTAAAGGGAGAAGGAGAGACATTAAGTCTGTGGTGTATGTACTATTTACAAATACAATAAATACATACTGATACCGGAATTCTGAAGATCGCATATCGAATCTCAACCTTACAAGCAAGATCGTACATCCTGGCTGAGTGACCACTGGCTGGAGGTGACCGAAGCGTGACTTCCAGCGCTTTGGTTTGACCGGGCGATTTAGATATCAATGTTGGAGTGTAATAATTAGTGAAGTTATTAAAGGAATCGGTAAATAACACACTTTTAATTATTGAGTTTAACAATACATACATAAAGCATAATTATTAATGTTATGGCTAATTTAAATATCTGGATCACTTATTGACCACTGGCCTCAAAGATGATGAGGATATTGACAGGGAGCGGAGGGCGCTGTGTGTGAGAGCTAAGATGATTGCCCGCAGATTCAGGCGTGCCTCTAAGGAGGTTAGGCGCACTATATTTAGTGTTTACTGCACGTCTTTTTACTCTTGCAGTCTGTGGGCTCATTATACTCAGAAATCATACGGCGCCCTTCGCGTCCAATATAATAACGCATTCAGGGTGCTGATGGGGTTGCCTCGATACTGCAGCGCATCAGGGATGTTTTCTGAAGCTCGCGTTGACTTCTATACTGTGATGCGGAAGCGGTGCGCACCCCTGGTTAGTAGGGTGCGGGGCAGCACCAACAGCATCCTGTCTATGATAGCAAGCAGGCTAGATTTTGCGTTTGTAAACCACTGCTGCAAGGTATCGGCTGGGCCTGTCACCTTGCAGCAGTGATGTCACAAATTGTTTCTGTTTTAATTGTTTCTGTGTTAATGTTTTGTCACAAATTGTTTCTGTGTTAATGTTTTGTCACAAATTGTTTCTGTGTTAATGTTTTACTAACGTATTTTATAAGTTACTAACACTATGAGTCTTGTTCCTTGATTTATTGAATAAAATTAATTAATTAATTAAAGTCGGGTGTGGAAATAAACTGAACATTGTCCAGTTAAATTTGAGTTTATATTTGAGGAAAGGCAAATTTTCAACTTATTGTGCATTTGATAAAATATGATTTAATTTTTAGCAGGCTAAACTGCACGGCTAATGAATATTCGAAGTATACGCGAGTAGCGGGGAGAGAGCACATGAGCACGCGACCCCTTCGTCGCAGCGTACAATTTTCTAAAAACACGATGTTTGCAAAAAATCATTATCTCAAAACACTATAATCGCAAATTATCACCTTCGCAAAATACCACATTCCCAAAACATTACATTCTCTTGTGTCCTCTAAACGAACCCCGGCATTGTGTGGTCACAGTTGTAACCTAACCTACCTTTCAGCCATTTTCATTTGCTACTCACTTTTAGTCAAGGCTAAAAATCTATAATTACTTAAGTTCAGCCGGCTAAAGATGAAAGAAATTAGCATTATCCTCTCCTCGAAAGGCTAATCTTAAGTTTATTTTCCCATCCATCCTTAGCCGTGTCGTTTCATATTTATTAACAGTAATATATTTCCGAGGCACTCGAGGCAGTCTGCCCGATACCTCGGTGGTTGTGATGTTGCTCCGACTAATGTAAACGGTTTTATATACGACTGTGCGGCAGATATGTATCTTTGGGAACACCATGCGATACAATAGTAGATTGTTATACGAGGGGCTAAAAAAACCCATTGTAACGAGGTAGTTTTACTCCCGAGCTTTAGCGAGGGAGTAAATAGAAACCGAGTTATAATGGGTTTTAGCGCCGTGTGTTACACTCTACTTTTCACTACGATTGCGAGAAAATGAAATAATCCAATACAATATTAAATAGTTTATTTTATTTAAATGTACAATTTGTACAATTCTAGATATTTAACGAGATGTTTTTTCCGGCAACTTAATTTCAGTCCTCTGTGAAGATGTTCTCACTAGATAATGACATTTTCACTGTTGTAAATTATATTACGGTCACCAATTAAATTCGTAATTAGAGAAAACTTCTAAAGATTTCGCGCCAATGCCTTTTTTATTTCTTCTGTAGCCGCATCGCAATGCACGCGAAGAGATAGCCGCATTTAGTACCATTTTCAAAAATACAATGTTCTTATTTTTTTTGTGAACCAGTAATAAGTCGAGTCCATAATCATGATTATTCTACATAAGAATAAAGACTTAGGCTCGTTGGAACAGACAAAAATTTTAAAGAAATTACTTTTTCCCCTAGAGCAAGAAATGCTATTTTTTCCCCGCTCTTGGTACTCTACAATGACGGCCTTTTTGAGCAAGAGGAGTGAAAAACATATTGACTCAGTTTTTTATGAACACTTTGATGGTGCAATTTAGGAGTGAGTGACTTTCTTAACACGTTCAGTGCCGGGAGTCCTCCTGGAGGGTTCACCTATTCGCATCTGGGATGCCGAGAGCCCTCGCGGAGGGCTCATTTTAAATGTAGGTTTTTCTTAGCGAATACAGCATTATAAACCGTGAAAATTAAATCTACATAATATTTAACAAGATTTATTAATAGGTAAATGCGTTGGTTTTAAAATCAAAGCATTACCTACATTTTTTTTTGTTCACAGTTACGAATATTCACGAAAAATTTAAAAGGTTGGAAACTACGTATAGCGACAAGACGCCCTGAAAACACATGTGTGTGTGTGCTTCGTTTTACAGTGTTTTATAACATTTTAAACCTAATGCCGTTGACCGTCCGCGATGGTTAACTTTAGCCCAAACATAAAGGCTCGTGCAGACTAGCGCAACTTGTCGCGCGACGCGAGACCGGTACTTGTTCTACCGTGAAGTTTTCATAGAAATTGTTTTGTGAAAGTCGCGTCGCGCCAGTCTGCACGAGGCTTAATACCGGTAACCCTCACGGAGGGTTCACTTCCAATATGTATGGCGGCATGGCGTATGAGTTCTATGAAAAGTGGGTGGAATCGAAAGTGTTAAGTGGCCAATAGATATCGCTGTTGGTAATACATTCAATGGGAAGAGGTCACTACTTTAACGAAATAAAAAACTGGGAATAGAACTAGTAAGTACGAAAATAAATAAAAAACATTGCTATAAAAAAAAATACATTTTATTCTAAAAATAAAAATCTACAAACAATAACATATTCGTAACTATACCTAAGTACCTATATCGATAGTATTACTCAATATATAACAAAAAAACAGTTTCTTTAACAAAGTACCGAAATAGAATAATTTATTGTAAATTGTACATAATGAACTGGTTCTTAGCTGCACTTCATTCATATTATAACGTATACTACTATATTACACAATTCATTATGTTGAGAATCATTCGCGCCGAGCGTCGAGCGACGAGACAGCACGCAGCTCGCAGCTCGGACGGTTATTGCACGAACCCAGTCAATGTTCATTTGAGATATTATGTTTATTCTTAGTTACTAACATGCATTAGCCAGATGGTCCTGGGACCAGCTGAACGCACCGGAATGCACGCTCATTAATATTTAAAAACCTATACAAAAGTGTAAAATTCTAAATTGTAGGATATGCATCTTGTTGTATTCTGTGTTCATGAATATATTCAGCGCACGAGTGAGTATGGCACGACATGTTCACACTAATAGCGACCAGAGTCCAGAGGCGACATTATAATGACATACAACCAACAACAACTCTCTATTCTAGCATACAGGCGAGTTTTAGTTCTCTTCCACATGGAGCTCATGACTCCTTTGACAATCGCCCTGGAGTCCCATCTCAAAAACTCATCCCTGTACTTATAATGACGTAGGTAAATTAAGAAACTCGGAAACACTTAAGAGGTGTAACCAGGTAAACTTTATAAAAAGCTTAGGCTTCTCCAACATCCATGAATACATTACAATTTATAATAAAAACAGTTAGTTACTCGCGAGTTATTGACAGGCCTCTGGTTCCCTACTAAACTTACATATAATATCTTTCAGTCCTTGTTACAGCTAACAGACGTACCTGTATGTACTCGCGACACGGCGCGGTTCACTTACTAAACTATGACCCTAACCAACTATAGTAACATTTGTCAAACAAATGCGCATCTACACAACGATCTCGACCAGCGAGCGTTACACTCACACTCATTGAGCGTTACACTCACACTCACACTCATTGAGCGTTCCACTCACACAACTCACACCCCCACCGAGCGTCGGGGTCGCATGCACATATAATATGATGATGATATATCACGTCACAAGCGAGCACTCGCCACCAACACAACACACCCACGTCTCAACTCGTGCTCAACACACACAACTCTAATCTCTAAAATGAGCGTAACAACATCACATAACAGTTATCAATATCATTGGGCGCGACGTCACTGAGGGCAGGACGACTTGAGTACGAGTATACTGACCAGGGATGTTAAGGAGCTCCGTAACCGTAACCGAAACTACCGGATATCCGGAATGAACATCTATCCGTAACCGTAACCGAATCCGTTATAAAAATTTCAGATAATTTCGGATTGGGGCGGTGTCTAAATAAGACACATAACGACAGGTTTTTCTGCCCAGCCGAGCCGATACACTAGCCGTGCGCGTCACTTATTGTTTATGGTTGCTATTGTTTAGTCATTGCTAGTCAGTCATTACGGGATAGATTATAACTATCCGAAACTAACGGATAATCCGAAATAATCTCATATCCGTAACCGTATCTGAAACCGGAATAATATCATTTCTATATCCGTATCCAGATCCGAAATTTCATATCCATAACATCCCTGTACTGTTGTAATAAAAAGGTATCGAACACTTACTTCTAACAACCAGTGTTGAGAAACTCATCATTCACCCATACATACTTAAAATTAACAACAATGTACAGTCAGGAAAATCATTTGTTAGGCAGATTGCCACACTACGTGCCTAGTTATAGTCATTCCATAATTAAGATTATCAAGAATGGTACTTGAGATTTGAATATACGAACAATTTCCCTTACTTTAGTAACAGAAGTTCTTTTTCCTCCGTTGTATATTCATGAGTGAAGTCTATTATGGCATCGGTTGATCTTCCCTACGTATTAGCGCTACTGCATATCCCGGTGTGTGGCACGCCTAGCACGCCTAGCACGCCTAGCACGCCAAGCGCGTGTCGCGCGTGGCCAGGCGCGCGGCGATAGCGGCCGTCAGAGCAGAGCCCTTGCCGCTGCCGTCCTCGGCGTCCAGTAGCGAGAACTGGAACAGATATAGATTTATTTTATTCACAACAACCAACATTTACATAACACAGAATACAAAGGCGTTTCTGAGGAGCTTGTTGGATCGAATAGTTGATTTTCGTACCCGTACACAAAATACGCGCTTTGACGTAGAGTTGCGAACACCAGCCCGTTGTAGAATACAAACAATGATACTAAGAACACAACACACACACACCCCCACACACACTGACATTAACAATATATATGTAATCAACAGAGTTAACAAAGAAATAAAACAGTTTTATAATTTTAAGCAGGTCTGGTTTTCACAACAATCATGGCTAGGTGTTCTAGCAATGTGATTCAATTTTTGATTTATAAAATAGACATGCTTCCGAGAAAAGAAACATACAAAAACACAACAGACAGAAAATAGACAAGACTGATAGATAGTGATGTAACTTCGAAGCATCAAAACGCCTGTAGGAGTGGCAACACTCATATGTACAATCAAGGAACTTGATTGTTGAGCATTGACACACAACGTCAAGTAGCCGTGTTGTGGCCATATCATACTATTGAGAAGAAATGACAGTTGTGATTTGAAGTTACAGACAATTTAAGTTGATAGTCAACTTGCATAAGAATTAAGTTCCTTCCTTGATAGCAAGGCCCCACGGCTTCGAGCGATGCGACTACACCAAGTATGCATAGCATTCATCTGTTCCCATCCGTCGCTCGGCAAGTCGCGTCGCGGTGACTGGCGCATGCTCTATACAATTTCTTTCATCTGTTTTCTCCGCAGTCGCTGTCGCGAGGCGTGCAGCTTGAACGTGCTCGTGGCCGGGCACAGGGTTATCCGCGGCACCCGCGGCAGTTAGCCTCACTACCACCTAGCAGACGGCTCATATTGTCCTAAATAGTGAGTCACGTGACTGACCGGGTGTTCCGGCGCCAGCAGCGCGATGTAGGTGCGCATGAGGCCGGCGATGCGCGGGTGGTGCTTGAACACCGAGCCGTCCACCGCCACGCCCACGTGCGGCCGCTCCATGCGCCGCAGCAGCGTCGAGATACCTGCACACACACAAAACAAAATCAAATCAAGTAAAAGTAACCTTGCAGTAGGTACAGTCTGTACCGCGACATGTAACCAAGTAAATATAATGTAAAAATACTTAATATATCTGCCGACGACCGTACGTCACTTTGGCACTAACACATGCGAGTTTGAGAAAGAAACTGACACAGAAGTTAAAACAAGATTGAAAGAGTTTTGTCTGGATGTGAATGTACCGTAATAATGTAAAGTTTCGTTCCTCTGAGAGGTTTATCGTTGAGAATGTGGAGTGTTAAGTGTGGGATGTGTGAGTGGTATGTACTCACAGACAGACACGAGTTGCGCAGCCCTGTTGGAGATGACGTGCGCGACGTGCTGCGCGACCTGCGCGTCCTGCGCAGTGATGGTGGCGCCCGGGCACACCTCGCGCAGCGCCGCCACCGTGCGGGTCACTTCGCCCGCAACGTTATCCCTGAACATACATAATACACATATAACGTTTCGTTAAAATTAAGTATACTATGAGAGACAAATCTCTGCAAACAGTGTGAACTTTTAAAAAACTTCATTTGAAAGAGCTATGATTATAAAACACCGCGTATCAGAAGGTTCTGCTTAGATGTGGAATCACAGAACCGGTCATTAAGGCTTGCTTGTGGAATGCTTATATCCACCAGTGGACGTCTTTCGTCTGGATGATGATGACGAGCACAAGAACAGCCAGGTCCATTATGATACACTTCTAACTAAGTTGAAGTGAGCTGTCAAGTCATTTGATACGAAGGTTTTTCACTACTGAGCTCACTACACTTCACCTAAGTTTTCACGGAGAGTTTTTAACAGAATAGATCGTCAAGTACTAACTCTTCGAAGAGGGAGAGATGCGCAGTCTGCAGCGCATCGTGCGCCGGCGCGGCGGGGAACAGTCCGGCGCGGGCGAGGCCACTTAGCGCTGACGTCAGCAGCGAGCCCAGATACTTGCCACCGATGTACTTTTCGAACCTGGAGGTACACGTACATTTAAGGAGTTTGGAATCATGCAGTTGACTGTACATTACAATCAAGTTTAGTAGAAACCTTAAGTCATCAAATATACAGCGAGACATCGACAGGCAAAAAAAAAATCTGTTTCATACATTTTAACCGTGTAGGTAGGTATTGCAGTTTCTTTTTTACTGGCCGACAAAAATGTATTCACTCGGAGGTCGAGAATCACGTGCTGAATATTCATGGTAACAGTTTGCGCGTCGATATCCCTTGCACCCTGTATGGCAGCGGACCATAGATATTTATATTTCTTTGTAGCGGACATAATGGAGTGCTCACATTGTTCTTGTTACAAAAATCATTTGTTCAAATTGTACTGAGAATCAGCACTTTAAAACTGTTTTTTGTGCAATTGCACCTGCAGAATACTACTTGTCACTGCGAGGCCACAGCTAACGCGGCCAATATAGCTAATTATTTGGTCAAAGTAACATATTAACGTGTGGGATTATTTACAAGACTAAGAAGAATACTAAGGAGGTATGTTGTGTGTTGCAGAGATGCTTTTTAATGTTGACCAACTTTAATTGTCAAGCACCTCGGGTGATCATGTCTTAAACCAAACGTACAACAAAGTATATTTTTTTTTTAAGAAAGTAATCGTTCATATCTTGATCAGGCCGTAAATGTTTCAGTAGAAACCATTTTAGTAGTTAGAAAAAATATGTGTTATTTAGCAATATTCTAATTTTGGTGGCGCGTCCACAAACTGTTTTTCTGGAAATTAGCACCGTTTAAACGAATCTACACTAATTTACTAGAAATTACTAATTTTATTTGAATTCAGCATTCGTTTTTCTATCTGATGACAGTTTTATTCTTATATTTGTTGCAACACTTTATCTTAAAGAAAATTGGAAAGGACGGTCCGCGCGAAATTTTAAATTTTGGTGGCAGTAATGAAATCATTAAGTGGCTCGCATGGAATAAACCCAGAAGGACTACACCACCATCGTTCACTTCGTTTAGCCAGGAGCTCACACGCAGCAGCGACAGACATGTGCCAGCCTGTTCTGATTTCCCGCTGAAAACGTAAGTCTTTTCGTAGTGATCGGACAAAAACGTTGTTTATCTAAGTCGGTGTTGAAATATATTTATAACTAGCTGCTGCCCGCGACTTCGTCCGCGTGGAATAGTTACTTTGGGCTAACGCTAACTAACCCGCGACTTGCTAACAGTTGGCTAACGGTAACGGTATTCTGTCCTGAGCTCATCAGTACTCACGTGAAGGACGTGGCGAGCAGCGAGCCGGCGTCCACCTCGCGGTCGAACTCCGTCTTGAGGAAGTCGAGGCAGCCGTTGTCCCCGAAGGCGCCCCACTCCACGTCCACGCACACGTCGCGCACGCGCTCGTGCGCCGCCTCCCAGTGCGTCACGCGCGACGCGCGCTCCATGTAGCAGCCGTTCGAGCCCGTGCCCAGGATCACGCCGATCTGCAACCAAGCAACACGTAACGTGACATTCATTACGACTGTACTCATTGTTAGGCACACGTGTACACCTAGTCATACATCCACTTCCACGTTCACCTATTCCCATTGATAACGCACAAATCCAGACTCCGGCCAGCCACTGCCTGTTATTACTTTACCCAATCTGGATATCTAGTAATGATCTTGGCGAGTTTGCTAAAAGCGCTACTACTTCTTTCCAGCTAAATAAATTAAATCAGCTAAATGTTTATTTCTTTTATTTCGCGAAGGCTGTCTTACGTAAAAATAATCATGATTTTATCGAATTATTTTGTATGAAAAATTAAATGAAAAAAAAATTACATGCTAGTCGATTCTTTGACATGGTCTCATTGCCTAGAGTTATAAAAGAGAAAAAATATCAAAAGATACACGAACACGTTGTAGAGCTTCAGTACTTCATAGATCTAACATGGCATGACTTAACAGAGAACTAACATAACAAGCATTATATTTGTCAGGTTTTTGGCATGTCAAGGCTAGCGCAGATAACGACAGGCCGCGCCGCAACGCAACGCAACGCATTGCAAAAATCCTCCTTCGTCACTTTCGTACATTGAGTACAAAACAAGACACACTACAGACGGGCCGCACCGCACTTGTTTGTGTGAAAATGAGTTACGCTGCGGCCCGTTGCGGCTTTAACGTGGCTGGGCTTTAGTGTGCACATACCCCAACATTGTCGTGCATGTGCGCGCCGGCCACCAGCGTGCCCGTGGTGTCGTTGAGCAGCACGCGCACGGTGACGCGCAGGCGGCGCGCGCGCAGGCAGCGCTCCAGCAGCGCCGCCACGTCCACGCCCGCCAGCCCCGAGCACTTGAAGCTCTTGGTCCACGTGATGAGCTCGCCCGACGAGATCGAGTGCTGCTTCATCGGGAACGAGAATGTGAAGCCTGCGGACGAGATTGTCGTTAGGTTAAAGACTGCTGACATGAATCCAAGTTGAAGTAAGTAGTAAGAGTATCCCTCCCTTTTCGTTCTACACCATACTTATCGGATTCTGTGTTTGAGAAACGAATTTATATGAACAACAACTTTTCAACTTATTATATCTATTTGCATATTCGATATCAATATGACAGGCAGAAATATGATGCAGCGAGGATGGTTGCAAAACGTTTTCTGCTTACAGCTGTGTAGCTTTGTTATTCTTACGGCTTGGAATAATTACTTTTAAATTAAAAAACCGGCCAAGTGCGTGTCGGACCATGCACAATGAAGGATTCCGTAGTTGGGATGAATTTATCCCAAAAACAAACTTAACTTTATAGATGAAAAACATGTTCTCCCATACAGAATGTATGGGAAAACATGTTTTTGCTAAGTACTGCAAATATAAGTTGGTCGATTATTACTCGTTAACTTGTAGAGCCTACTTAGCTATGATAGTTTTCCTTTAAATTTCGTTATATAAACTACTGCTGTATTTTTTTTTATACATCCTAAACCATAGATATAAGAAAGAAGGAGATATGCCCGGTAGTTGAAAATGTATCGAAACCCAATGTCTCCACTTTGTCCCCACCACGTCGCCACAACTACACATGCAGATCAGTAAACAAAATAGATACGAGGCTGCGCTCACTCTTGCAATTCATAAATCAGAACGTACTACACAATCAATTATAAACCTTATCCCATCAAACACAGCGTGCATTTACCATGCACCGTACAACTCACTCACACGAAAATATCATTTCTATCGTTGTGCTGTACAGAAACAATTTATTTCACATATACGCTAGTGATTGACTAAATCGGAAAGGTATCGATTCTTCCATTTAATATTATCGACGGTGAAGTATCAATATCTAATAACTAACATTTTGGCGGTTTTCACTTACTAATGTTTACTTCAAATGGTCAAAAACTATAGAAATTAAACGTTTTTTTTCTCCTCCTGTAAAACCATGTTTTTGTAATTATTAGATATTGATACTTCACCGTCGTTATACTTTAAAAATTTGGTGTCCTGAAAATAAAATAAATAAAATCGATTAGTCCAGAAAATATTATAATAAAAATAAAAAATAACCAAAATTCAAACAATTAAAAAATCCAGTGACGTTGGTTTAACCTGTCATAGTTTATTGAAACAGTAGATATTGTTGAACCCTGCTATGATGTTTACTCACTGACCTGTAAAGTGGAGGTATTAGTGCAGCATTTGACGCTTTGATATTACTGGAGTGGCATTTTTTGTCAAATTGTGAAATCTTAAATTAATATATTTTTCCATGACTGCTTTAATTAGAAATATTATGTGATTATTCATCGGAGACCGCTCAAATTGGTGAAACGTAATATTATCAAAGAGATCTAATCCTATGAAGTGAGGCAAAGCCTTTGTCATGAGTTCCTGTTTGACATTTTTAATTTTAACTGTTAATTTATTATTGATGAGACAAGCTGTTTTTATGATTATTTCTATTCTCTTACAAAGCATTTCTCTACCACGCTGTAAAATAATCAAAATAAGTAAAACACATTATTTCACATCGATCTTCCACCCGGGTAAGACAGTTGACAAATTGAAGAATAAAGTATTAGCAATAAATTCATTCGCCAAACGACATTGTTGTCGATAGCCTACGTTAGTGGATCTGCACAACCACATCACTAGCTCGTCGCCAGACACAGCGGCCGTACTGCGCGATGCATTCGCAGTCCACAGTATCGTTTTGTGATTTTTACATTGCTTGTTGAGTCACTGAGCGACATATTTAGGTAGTGGTTAACGAGCAATGTATGTAGTCCAAAAATAGTACAGTCGCTGTGATATTTGGAAACAAAAATAACGTAGTAAAAGCAAGAAATATTTTACGATTTGTTGTTTTTCATTATTTTAAAGACAAATATAGTAAAATACTTGTACTTACATATGGTAAGTGATTCCATGATTCACAAAGTTTTTGTTTTGACTTTGGTTTTTACAAGAAACCACTGAACAACACGGCATTCTTATAAATTGTCCCGATCACGGCCGAAAGCACACTAGTTCGCGGAGACGGCCATTTTCGTATGCAATGAGCACTTTGATCATTACGCGCGGACACAGACACGCCCCCATGCCACTTCTCCTGTTTTTTATATTTCTATGTCCTAAACTAACCATTTAGCTGGCAGGAGGACACTTGACTCTAACAAAAATTAACACTTTAAAGCTTAATATTTCGCAAACGGATCCCTGAATCCAATGTTTTTGAAAAACCTTTCCAAAACAAATAAATAATTCTATTCTATTCTATTTTAATAATACCCCACACCATGGGATAGAAAAAAAAACATCACCACTTCACGTGTAGGGGAGGTACCGTAAAATTGTTGTTTTTCCTAATTTTGTTTTATCACTTTATCGGCGTAATTCATATGTATACCCCTGCCAAATTACAGCTTTCTAGTAGAAAGAGTCTTGGAGCTAGACCGCGGCGGACAGACAGACAGACGGACATGGCGAAACTATAAGGGTTCCTTGTTTACTACATTTGCACTCTCATCAAAATTGAATTGACATTAGTTTCCATTCGTTTACATATGATGCAAATGATCAAATGATTTCAGTTCACATTCGGTTCGCGTCACAGCAACACCTCACACACGTATCAGGACAATCAGTAAAAGACGTATGGTGACAAACGGAATAAAATCATGTCACTAAGAAGCAAGACCGTGCTAGTTACCGAGAGAGAACTCCTGGTCCTCCATGCCCAGCTGCTGCAGGAAGTCCTGCACGCAGTCCGCCAGGTAGTTGAACAGCTCGTCGCCCGTGCCCAGCCGCAACGCGTTGCTACAACACAAACTCTTTGTTCACTTTCTGTTACAAACACATAATTTGGTTGAAAAGCTTTCTTATTTTTGATGTGTAACACTTTCCTCTCGCTTTCCTGCAATCTGTGCGAGTGATTTCGTGAAAAAGGACGGAAGTGTGTAACAGGAAGTCGGGGAAGCGCGCGCTATTTGATTTAACTAATGAGCGCGCGCACCTGGGACCTACTTGTTAACAGGCATACACTGTCCTGCTATATTGGTCGGTTCTCGGTCTCAGTTTCTATTAAAAATGTAATATGAAAACTAAGCTGACCTCCAAATGATTTGTAATAGGAAAATATCTAGACCCTACATCTACATCACCTGCCTTGCAAATGATTATGCATTTGCAAGGCAGGTGATGTGCAGAGCAGGTCAAGGTAACAATTAACAGTTGCACGGCTAGTTACCTGATGTGGTACTGCTTGACGTGCTGGCGCACCAGCTGGCCGGCGCTCAGCTCCAGCAGCAGCACGCGGAAGTTAGTGCCACCCAGGTCCAGCGCCAGGAACACACCCTCCTCTGTAACACATTACATTATCACATTAGTCTGATAAACTCGACTAATGGCGCTAACCCGTACCCAAATTCTGGGCTGATTTAGATTACCATCGACACGCTAAGAGCACATAAGCCATAATGTGCCAGTTGCCAACAATTAAGGGCCTATTTTTCAACCGTCGGATAACTTCTACCTGAAGAATAAATATGGCGTTTGACACATTTCTGCCCTTAAAACTATGTTTATTTAGAGGTCTGCCCGCGCTTGCCGTTCTCCAACTTCTGGTAGACTACTGGAGACGTAATGGTACGTACCGGTGCCGTCGGGCAGCTCGGGCACGTAGGTGTTCTCCATCTGCAGGCTGGAGGGCTGCTCCCGCAGACCTCGCTCCAGCTCTTGCTCGAACACGTCGGCCACGCGCCGTAGCACGTCGCCGCTCAGCACCAGGTCTGCGAGGCGAGCTTCCACCTGAAATACACACAAGAAGCTGTCAGTACTGGATAGCAATCCAGCTGGTGGCTAGTGGTTACCACTGACACCACACACACTACCAGCACGCTGGTGCAGTACCAGAGGCATCGCAGATGCTTGGTGATCCCAGACTGTCCTAGAGACAACTTATAGTTACTACAATAATATCCCTATGACAAGATTAAGGATCTATACCTTATAGTTACTACAATAATATCTCTATGACAAGATTATGGATCTATACCTTATAGTTACTACAATAATATCTCTATGACAAGATTATGGATCTATACCTTAAAGTTACTACAATAATATCTCTATGACAAGATTATGAATCTATACCTTATAGTTACTACAATAACGTACTACTCTCTAGTACGCTGTGAGTCGTGTTTACAATCATTAAAAACCAATTCCACATTGAAACTAGATGAGGAATGTGCAGAGTGTCTCATCAATAATAATTTACAAGTTAGTACTGCGTGTTCCAACAAACAACGATATAGAAGTGCTCATCGATCAACTTCGACAGTTGTGCAACTTGGGGCAACGCGAGCGGCGAGCGACACGAGCGGTGCGAGCAATACAAACGAAAAATTGAGGAAACTTTGTAGTTGTAAGCGATTTCTGCTTTGCTTTACACGAGTTGTTTCATTGTGGAACTGTTTAGGACGAGCTTTATGCACTTTGGCATCTAAATACATAGTTAAAGGTAAGTTTACTTTAAAACCTTATGCGACAGGGTCATTGCCGCGGCATTCGGCAAGTTTATCAAACATTATCGTACGAACATGATTAGGACATTAAATGAAATCACACGGCCTTAATGAGTAGGCAGAACTGTTAAAATATAATCGGTACATGTGTCGCACAGTGCCGCGTGGACTCGCGACACTGATAGCGATGTCTGAGATAACGTGCTCCATACATGCGACATTACAAAAGTATTTCAGATCATATAGATTGTCTCAGGCGGGCCACCTGGCGCGATTAAAAGACGACAGATGGACTCTTCAAACAACCGCTTGGAAAGGCCCAAACGGAAAGAGTGCAAGAGGCAGAATATTGGCAAAAAGAAATAGAAGAACTGATCAGTAAATCATGACTCATGAAAGCAAAAAAACAGAATAACGTGTGGACGGGGACCTCCGCCAGGAACGAAGTTCCTTACGCGCTACTCGCACGCACACATTAGCACAAGACTTATTCTTGTGCACATTAGTATATTATTAGAAAGAGACACAGAGATAAAGAAAGTCACATGGAGGAGCCGTAACGCTTTTTCATTACGTGACGGTTTCTACCAGTCAACTCCTACCGCAAGATGCGAATTAAACATTACTGGAAGAGGCCTACACCCGTCGAGGGGTACTTCATTAATTAATTTTATTAATTAACTTATCTTTACTTAATTTTGTTACTCAGTAGAATTAAAAACAGTTTTTTTCTAAAGGAATAATAAAGGTTTTTAGGGTTCCGTACCTCAAAAGGAAAAAACGGAACCCTTATAGGATCACTCGTGTATCTGTCTGTCCGTCTGTCACAGCCAATTTGCTCAGAATCGAATGGACTGATTAAGTTGAGGTACACATATCAATTTCTGTGACCCAACAACGGACATGTAACGAAACTAACTGAATTTTGAATATAGAGGTCACTTTTCGGGCGCGAATTGAAAATGTAAAAAAAAAATTGCAAACTGTACTGTGTGACATATCAGATGAAAGGAATTGTTGTGAGGATCGCAATTTTTTTCATAATTTTAAAATAAATACTTTTAAAGATGTTTAAGAAAATTTATAAAAATTGACCATTGACCCCCGATATTTCCGAACCTGCAAAGCCTTATTTTTTTTTTTATACAGGATATAGTTCTATACTTACAGATTACAGGAAAACTTATAATAAGACTATGGTCATAAAATAACATGGTAAATCACTCAATATTGTGCGTACAAACTTACATTTGCAGTTGGAATGTATGGGAGAACATGATTTTCAACTACAATGTTAAGTTTGTCCTTGAGATAAATTCAACCCAACTACGGAACCCTTCTTTTGTATATTTGTCATCTCAGTACTCACCCCTATGTAATCATAAGGATTATCTTTCACATCTCGATTTCAAGACTCGTACCTTGCGGCGAAAGGGTGGGAACTCGACACTGTGTGTCTAGTAGACACCATGACACTTTGTCTGTGGTAGAAAAGAGGCGCACCACACGTGGCGCGACATGTGCTGCGCCCGCGCATCTCTCGTTGATAACCTGCCACTAATGTACCAACGCTCCTACGTGGTGTACGACTAACAAACATGTTACCTACGTCACACACACGTCACTGACATCATCTTCCTTGATGGGTACTCTCGGTGGCTACCTACCTAGTCCTATTTAGGGACATCACTAGCGTTTAAGACCTCAAGTTGACTCGGAGTCGTCTTCAGCATCAAAACTCGCTTTAATTTATTTATTTAAGGAAAAACAAACAGTAGCACAATAAAAAACAGTCATATTAAATGTAAAATTTTAAACAATTATGCTACCCACTACGTTTTCCACAGATTACAATATGAAATATTTAAAAACTAGCTAGTAACACAGATACAATACCTACACGACTGGCACAGTGGCATTATCCTGGAACTCATATCTGGATTTTTTAATTTATAACAGAAACAAAAAAATAAAAAGTAAGTTTGTGTGCGTACTAATATCAAACATTACGTCATTACAATACTTTGCTGATCCTTTAGGGTAGCTTGGATTTGCTTCTTACATGCATTTTAACTAAGAAAAAGAATGTCGATTGAATTAGACTCATTGTTATATGTCTCAAACTCTCAACTAAACGATGAAGTGGTGAACGCGAGCCAGCGTTGGTTTTACAAAGGCGAGTAGCAAATAGACGTCGAGAGCGTACCTCTCGTCTCTCGCACATGAACTGTTCGAGGAACCAGGTAACACAGACTCCCAACTAAGTCCGGACAGTCAAACTGATTGCGGCAAACATTGAACAGAGTCATAACTTAATGTTTGAGGTCGATACATACTAACAATTCTTGAATTTTAACAAGTTGGAATTTTTCCAGACCGTAGTGTGTAAAAACAACTCATCTGAAAAGCATCCAAACGTGATCTTACCTTTCCGGTTGGTAAACTATATTTATTTAAGTAATTATTAAATAATGAGACTTCAATTAATATTTGCTACTGTATATTGTGCTATAATTTACAAGTTATCTGATAAAGGCCTCCTCACATTTACAACCGCGGCAATCGCTTTATGGCCTCGTGTGTATATCCTCTAATAAACATAAAACAATTGTCTTGATAACTAAATCCTTTATTTTTCTGGAAGCATTACATTAAAGAGTAATTCGGGCAAAGGTTCATAATATTATTATAAGTAGGTACCTTTGTTTAAGATCCATGTTAAAAACTCAAACTTAAAGCATTTATTTCAATTAAACCATTTACAAGAACTAATGAATTGTCAAAGAGTCGGTCAGTCAGAAATATGAAGCTAGTTGCCCATTCCAAAGCGTAGTAGGTACCTATGGAGAAGAACGGGCAAGAAGTTTTGAAAAAACCGAGAAAATTTTGGGAACAGTTGATTTTTTGCACGTGTTCGGGGTTGTTCATAATGATGAGTATAAATGAATCCTTTCCAGTACCCTAATTGCATAACTTATTTTCATAAACAATTTTGCCTAATTTGTTTCATTTTGACAATTCAACAACATTCATTGCGCTATTTACGTTGTTGAGCAGATGTTTTTTTTCTAACTTTTGAAGCAATGGATTAGCAATCTGTTTCAAATCGAAACAGATTGTGATTGTGTTGTACTTAGGCAATTAGGGTACAGGTTTCAGTTATTTCAATTACACCTTGTATTACCGGGTTAACTTAGGAACTTCAATAGTTGCTCTCGTACAGCAAACGTTGCGATATCTTAGGGCAACGTGTGCTTGTCACGTATCTTTGCGCATTCATAGTTTCCGCTACCGACCACTGCAGTGCTGCATTACCGTGGAGGCGCTGACATTATTATATTGCGATATTATTATTATGTTGCGCCTATCTATAAACCATTCTGTTTGGCAAGGGGTTTACATTTATTGTCACGTCAGATACCGTATCTGATCCACTGTAATATTAATATAATTATTATGTTATAACAAACAGCTGCACGTTCACAAACCCCTTTGTTTCAAACGTCAATATTTCGCTATTTGGCGTGAGTAGCTTTCCGCGTATACGTAAACTTACCAGCTCATTTTGACAAACAAGCTTTTATTATTCATTTGGAGAGCATACGTATTTACACCAATCTCCTCATTCGTGCCGGGAACATTATTTTCACTTCGATTTTCAATGTTTTCATGAAGGGATTTTCCAAAAAGTGCATCTCTCTTTCACACAGCAAAAGTTGTTTGTTATCTTCTTTTGTTTTGGTGTTTTCAATAGCTTAGAATTAGATTGTCAAGGAAATTCGACATTCGCGGAACTGCTTGACATAAATAGAAAATCTGCTAATGACTGAGATAACATCACACGCGCAAGTCAACGCGAAAGTAATCTGTCAGTATAAATATAATGTTATATAGTAGCACAAAGTAACAAGCTACTTACAACAGAGTGGAATATTAAGTTGTGTGTCGCATCGCGATGACGACGAAGCAGCGCCATTCACTCAATTGCTACTGATTGCTTTAATTGTAGCGCTGAGAATGGTCGCCGGTTACTCCACAGTAGCTTTATGTTTATGATTTGAACATATTGTATCATGTTCATGCATTTAACACTTCATATAAACCTCTGTACCTACTGATACAGTAGACACAAAGGATGGTTACTCGGGGCACCAGCCACCTGTTGCTTTAAACTAAATTGTTACCTACTTAATTAGTAAACAATAGTTTTGTAAACAAGACTTTTTTTTCCGGTAAATGCCCGCCACAATGTGCGCACTGCAACTCCTGAAACCCAGAATCAACAGTGACCAACACCAGAAAAAGCAATGAAACTCGAGTACCGGAGAAAATATTTGACTTTCTTGGAACCCGCCACGAAATTAATTTGAAAAGGACGGTTGAAGAGATAAAAAAAACAACAATAGAAACAGACTCGCCTAGTGTTAAAAACTTGTCATTCGATCTGCTAGCAGATCACTAAGTAGATTAACATTTTGTATCAATGTATTGCGATGGCAGGTAATACTCGCTGCTGCGCAATAATATTGTTAATCAGTAATAAAAACTTGTGTCAGTAAGATTATTGTCAACTCTGAACTCGTTGATAGCCGATAGCTCAGTACTGGCGACATCGCTGGAGATAAAATAATATTGCCTCCCTTGAGAACATAGTACGAATCACGATGACTTTTGACCATTTGTTAAATCAAATATTTGGCGGCAACATCAAGCAATGACATAATATGCACTAACACACAGACACACAATACACATTACAAGTTACATGTGAGTGAGTGACACCGCAACCAAAACGTTTGACAATCGAGTCTGCAATTAGAAACCAATTGAGATGAGACGAAATAGTCGCACTCGTGTGTGTATCGAGAGTAAATATCATACTTTCGATGATATTCGTTGGAAGCTAAGTACCTAACTGATGAAATAGTAGCAGAAGACGAAAATATTAGGATATGCACGATTTTCCGAGAGGGGCGAGAGAGGTGGTTAGTCGTAAAGATATCAATGTAGAGCTGCATGTTTGATATAGGATTTGCACTCTGGAAGTCACTGAAGAAACGCAAATATTGGCAATATAACTCGTAGTCAAAGTTTTCACAGAAAACTTAGACTTTGAGGTCTCAGGTGTGAAGCAGGCCTTCGTCATCAACCGAGCACAAATTCAGACAAGCAGCTACTTTTTTTTCTCTTGAGAAATCCTCACGGATACAGTCCGTCTTGGGAGAATGGAGATTTATATCGGACTCCTACCGACTAACACCTCACGGTTCCTTCCACTATCATGATTCGGGGCCCGGGAGATACTCGTACTTTCGCCGCACCCCCGACTGACCCTCTCGTCGACCCGAGGATCGAACCCAAGATTACAGGCTCTGCTGACGCTCTTGCAACCACTAAATCATCAACGACACAGTTCAGAGAGCATATTTTAGAGACTTTTTGAAATTAATTTGGGTTACCTTTTGCGTGCGAATCTTGTCGTCAAGCCGCAGCTCGGTGGGCAGGAACTGTTGCTCCCAGGGGCGCGGGTCGTGGTGCCCGTTGGTGCTGCGCGGGCTCCCGGCCCCCTCCGCGCGGTGCCCGTTCACGCGCCCGTTCAGCGCGCGCTGTGTCTCCACCGCCGCAGACATTGTGAGTTGCTCTTATTTAGGGATCTGAGGAGAAAGGCACAAACTTGTTAGTATAAACAGACAAATAGACTTATAAGTTTTAAAGCCTCCTCTCCTATTTTGCGGTGCTGTGCCCGACGGGGCGACACGGTCCATGATGATCATATTTTATGATAGATAATATTTTAAGTTAACTACCATCTATGTACACATTGTTTAATGCAATAACTGATTGAGTATCATATATCGTTGTTATAGCTTAGCATTTTTTGTTCGGGAATAATAAAATATGGGTGCATAGCAGTTGACCCGCCAAGTTCAATAGCAGCATGAATAAATTTTCACTTAAACATTTCTCTTTCCTATTGCAGGTACATTATTTGTTTATGCCTACATACAATAGTCGATTTATTAGGTAGACATAGAATTATAAATAATAAATAATTCTTCTTAAAAATACCGAGTTATTGTCACCAAAAATATATCAATTGAAATACCAACAGCAATCCACGTAGTTTGGTGCAAGCATGTGCGATACGAATCGTTTATCGAAACACAATAATGTTATAAGTACCTACTTATATTTCACACACAGTTAAGTAAAATCTTCACGATAACCTGCCAGTCGTACTTGACTCTGCGACACAAACAATAAAATGAATTACTGTGCTGACCCCAGATTCGCGAACTTTTCCATCCATAAGAAAAATGATAAAAGTGACCAATTATTAATTTTGTAACCAAGTTGTTTCTTGTTATTAAAGTTATCGAGTGATTGATGTTTTTAATATGACTTATTCTAGTAATCAAATTATAAGTCTAAGGGAGGGAAAGCTTGTTAATAGACAGTAATGGATATAAATGATTGGACCGAGATTAGCAAGTAATGGATGTCTATTTTTTGGTCTTCCTATTTGTACCTACAAGATAAAGAATCCCTTAAGGACCGGAAAGTACGAAATAGGAAATGTAAGCCGACATTTGCACGACGCGACCATTATATTTTTTAACATTTAATTAAAGGTTTTAACTTACAAACAATAAACCTCTTATCTACTAGCTCAAGTCACACGATTGAGTGCGTCTTTCAATTTAGGTATTGATCTAGCATTTATTGTCCCTCTTAGGTTCTTTCACAATGCGGGGCAGTCCTTTCTTTTGGTAGCAGCATATGACTTGCCATCTTCGCATTGGTTTGCCGTGTATGTTCAATGGGACACACTCCATAGTTCTTTTAGCCCACAGCTCATCGTATAGGGCAGACATGTCTGTCTATATCGTCGGCGTGGCGGTGACCTAAATAGCTGCGATTTTGGTCAAATTGACTTTTCACCATTTTCGTAACACCCAAATCATGCCGCATAAATAAATCGCAATTTTCTCCAAACAAGATTTTTTTTTATTATTTAGTTCTCCACCTACGCCAAGGATATACAGTAGATATATACATATTATATTAATCTGCACAGTTTTGACAGCGAGGGGAGCACCGGGAATTTTAATGACATCCGTGCATATGTGCTCAGTCAGACTGTGAGTATCCCACACGTCGTCAAACACGCTGTAAGCATAAGCATTGCCATAACTATGTATTTATTATAAATAAATTAAATTAAATTCATTTATTTCTGGTAAATAACACCCATATCCAAACATAAATTAAGAGATCATCTCATAAAAACGAATAAGATCAAATTAAATAAATTAAAAAACAAATTAAATCAAATCAAAATAAATTAATTAGAATGAAATTAAATCGAATCGAATCAATCGTACGGTGAACGAAAAATGGATCACATGTCGTTGATCATTCAATATACTTAGGTACAGTAATTAAGTTGCTTCAAAGCACAGTACAGTCGCTATATTTTTGTGTAAAATATCACAAATTCTCAATACTATATTCCCAGATGTCTGACCCCGATGTGGAGAAGAACTTGCTTGGTTATTAATTTCAAAACGTCTGCTGCACAACACTGCACAATCGTGGAATGTCACATTATTTTGGTAATCGTCATTTTGAACGAAGCTGCCAATTACCAATTATCGGCGTCCCGTCTCCTCAGAATTAAGTTTACTTATAATATTAAGAAAATGGTGTATCCATTAATTATTAGTATCACGCCGATACACGTCGCTATCGCATACGGCTCGTATCTGGTAGCAACCGGTTGGGATTAAACAATCCGTCGCGATAGCATTCACAATTACCACAAATTACAACAATACATTAATTTGCACTTTTCCTCTGCAAACAAACGTTTCATACGATTATAGACTTTATGCAGTCGATATAAGGGATTCATAAGATTTTTTCGGATGTCAAACTGAAAATTGATAGCAGTTTTTATAAAATTCCAATTAAGTCAATCAGTCTGGATCTAATTCGCAGTGCCTGCGATTAGCGCGATAATTTTCGCCGCAGGGTTTAGCGATAATAGTCAATAATCGACACTGCTATAGATCCACAGGTCGACGATGGATGGTGCCAGTGATTTAAACTAATTACAATCGTGACTGAATGGAGTAGGTACATATAAATATTTGTTTCAATTATACAAACTGATTTATCACAATATTGGACAGTCCTGTTATCCAGTATCCGGTAGGATTCAGTTTCCAGCAGTCACAAGTAAATAGACCCCATTGTCTATTAGCTCTATAGGTGATAAGTCTGAGTGTCTATTTATTCCAGAGATTTTTTTGTAGTAGGTACCCTTTTTTACATAGGAAAAAGAGTAAGGATGTAATCGTCATAGGTAATGCCTGGGGCCCGGCAAGCTAGGCAAGGCATGGAGTTTCACTGTCTTCAAAGATGGCATCATCCACAGCAATACATCAATTTATTACAGTACGGAGATAGTGCTACAGGGATTTTGGCGCCTGAATGATATTGACAGGGAGGCGTTGTTGGTACTTAAACAGTTACAAAATTGACACAGTTAATTCCGATTTTAGCCACGCGAAAGTCAAGAGAGTCTTATAGCGTTGTAGGTCTGCCTGAGCGGTGCGGCGCGGCGGCGCGGTGGCGCGGCCGTGACGCTGCGGCGCGCCCACCGCCCCCGAGACGCGTAAACACGCTGGCGCCAACGTTTGACAAGCCCGCCAACCGCCCACGCCAATACTTTACTCTCAGCATGCAAACGTAAACATGCCAATGTTTGTCACGTAATATGTTGGACGCCAACACTTTAGTCGCATAGTAAAGGTAAACATACCATTTCAATGTTTGCTGAGCGCACTCACGCTGTAGTCTGGCTGGGCACAGAGTAGAGAAGTAGAGAACCCATGTGGTCAGAGGGCTGGTCGTAGCGGTAGTTAGTTAAAGATACGACTGTGCTGTTTTTAATTGTTTTCTAATGGGCTACGTACTTAATTGATACCTTATAATTTCCATTGTATGGTTTGTAAGGAAAATTGAACACAGGACAGTGACAGGACCTAAATGTTGTTGTGGTGCGCCGACGCATGCAATAAATACCTACCTATATCGTTATCAAAATATCGCTGATTACTCCTCGAGAGGCATGTACCTACTAGTGATGTGCCGGATCGTTAAAAAATGTGATCCGCGGATACGGATACGGATACGGATCATAAGGGTCTAGATCCGCGAATACGGATACGGATACGGATCTCAACTTTCTTCAGGTTCCGCAGGAATTATTTATGATCTTCATCGTAACTGACTTTTGGGGGACAAAGCTGCCAAGTTACTCTTTTTGAAATACAATTTACCGTTACTCAATATTAATTATGACGTATATTTTTTTAAGTTCTTGAAAACAACATAGTTTTAATTGATGTGTTAACTCACATAATTATTTCAATTAGCATAGCACAAATATTAGAGGTTTGATCTCACTACAAAGATAGTTTAATTACTACCTTATAACTTAATTTACTGGTACTTACTCTACTTGAATTATAATAAATACGATAAAAACATTTTTTTACTAATTTGGATTGAAGTTATTAGTATTTCATTGCTACATATCTTTAAAATTTCATATACGTAATGAAATGTATTAATATAAAAGATCCGTTCAAGATCCTTTTTTCTCCCTTGGATATCCGCGGATTTGGATACGGAAATCCGGCACATCACTAGTACCTACCTATTTATGTAATACCGCGTAAACACCACCGAAGTACCGAACGCTGCCACTCGCACTCATGAATATTAGCCTCGAGTCATGGTGTTTAAAGAAACAACTTGTCATCTGAGCCACTGTTACAATTGGAAGCAATATACTTACCTTGACCTATCCCGCGGAATGTTGACTGAACTAAAAGTGACAGCTCGCGAGATAAATATAATTATATTTAACTTGCCCCCATTTGCAGCAGTTACGAGCTTACGACACGGTGAGGGAAAATATGAAAAGACGCAATATTTTATTGTTCCAGCACTCCCAAACTTATCACAGCTCCTACAAACTTGGCCTTGGATCTTGGAAGTTGGCAACACAAAGCAAACGTTTGTAGAGGCCTGTTTAAATAGGTAAACATGTAAAAACTATTTATTATGACGTATCGCTCGTGCCGCGTCGACGTAATAAACAGATTTTACAGATTCTATGTATAGTTTATAAGCTTTGGAAACTTCATTATATTAACAAGACATAATAAATCACCTACCTTTATTTAACAATGTATAGCGAATACCTACCATCAAAATATATGATGTAAGTAAATATAGCGTCCTAAGAGTTGACCTATTCTTAACATTTTTAGCTACTTAGGTCTTCGATCAACAATACCAACTGTTGATAGGAGACTTAGGTACTTGATAATCATAAATCGTTGTTGAACTTGTTGATAATTTTGTGATATTGTCTGCTACTGTCCTTGCTCTAAGAGTCGAAGTGCTTTCATAACTTGGTGTGGTGCACTGCCGTGCTCCCAGTACTCAGTTTTTATTTTTTTCATGTTATTATGCATCCACCATACTTTTGGTTTTCTATAAATAATTATTTCTAATAAGATGTGATTGTTACAAGTAAGCATGTCTGTAATAATATTAAGTTTGAGCACAGACACAAACCTCAGGCACTGCATAGGTAAGTTATTTAAATTAGCTATTATTTGTGTTGATATAAATGTAATACTTGCACCTCCTATGTAAATATTATGTAACCGACTACACACGAAGCGTTATAATGAACGGTCTACCGGCTCTACCGGCGTACCGGCGACTACGACTACTCTACGAATCCAAATAACATAATATTATGTAATGTCTGCATGTGCAAGTAAATAAATTTAATATTTTGAGTTTGCTCATATTTTGACATTACTCGCAACAGTAAGTAAATTGCAGACACGAATTCAACAATTTATTTTGTCTTGATTTCCTTCTTCTACGTTGGTCTGTAAGTTTTTAAATTAAATAAATAAACCAACCGATAACCGTAAATACTTAATAGTTTGTCACATAAACATTCCAACGGTCATTTTAATGACAACCGACTTCCAAAAAACACTACAAAATGAAAAATAAGTTTAATTTCAGAAGTCGGTGTCTTTCTTTGGTTTTGAATTTTCGTTTTTTGTCACCGACTTCCGAAATTAAAGTTATTTTTCACTTTTTAGTGTTTTTTGGAAGTCGTTTGTTTTTTTTTTTGTAAAAAGTTTTTATTTTTCACTTTTTAGTTGTAGTACCTACCCCACACAAATTCGAAAACCACTACCTGCTATGTAAATAACAGTGACAGGAACTTATCATATCATCCACACACTAAGTGGGAAAAAGTACGTATTATTGAAGCTAACTCAAAAACTATCGAAGCAAAGTTAATAAAATTTATATGGGACCATTTCGAGAGCATACCCTTTCAAACAAAAAAAGAATTTTCAAAATCGGTCCACAATTGACGGAGAAATCGGTGGACATACATAAAAAAAAAGAAAAAACAAACATACGCGACGAACATAATAACCTCCTCCTTTTTAGAAGTCGGTTAAAAATCATTATTAGTACAACGATGACCTTGTTTAGATAGGTACACTAATTTCCTTACATATTATAAAACAAAGTCCCCCGCCGCGTCTGTCTGTCTGAACGCGATAAACTCAAAAACTACCGAACGGATTTTCAAACGGTTTTCACCAATGAACGGAGTGATTCATTAGGAAGATTTTAGTGTATAATTAATAACAATATAATAATATAGATTTTTATTTCGGAACAGAGTCCATAGAGTGTTAGTAACATAATGTAAAAATAACTTATTATCTAGTTTTAGTACTAATTACCCTCTGCACAAACTGCTTGACATTTGGAGAGCTGAAGCTAACCGCTACAGTTCTCAGGATGCTGTTGCGACTGTCTCTCACTCTCCTCAGTAGGTAGTGAAGCAGTGTTCTTGCGAACAATCCAGCGATTAATTAAGGTTTTATGTAAATTGGCTGAAATATGACGATTATTGTTGAAGATGTCGGCAAAAATCATGCCGACTGGGAGCTTAACAAGCGTGTAAACCGTGAGAGATAAATAAAATTTATATTCTACAGGTTTGTACATCTTGAAAAGTTCAACAAAAAAGTCCGCGACGGCTGGCATATTATGTCTATCTTCTAAGGATGACCCACAATAACCATTTTATCTTCACAATTTGATAAAAAGTTCATTGTTATTTCCGAAGCCATTTTGACCGGTCTAATAAAATACGTTATTTAAATTGAGTATTGAATTTCGCTTTCCTCAGTTATTAAGGATGCGATCATCGCGTCACTTCCTTTTAATCCCGGTAGTACGTTCCCGTGGGATATTTTACGACATCCACGCGGGCGAAGCTGCGGCCAAAAGCTAGTATTTTATAAGTGTCAAACATATTATCATTTATTTAGGAATCAAATAATGACTGTACCCGCGTTTAAGTATCTACCGCACGTCAGTGAGCCACCAGCAAAGGCCCTTTTAATTGAACTATCAACTAATACCGTGGGGAACAATTTTATTAAGGCATGCGTCTCACTGGGGCGGAACGCGCGCTCACCGTCTGCGCGAATATTACGTAAGTTTCAGACGGTACCTAGTTTATAGCGGCATATCGCGCGGACGCGGGTTATCGTGCGACCCGCGATACCACCACACTGTCACGGTCACTGGATCGCTCTAGATTCGTCTGCCCTCTGCCAGATTCAATAGGCTTATGTACACAATCATTTAGCAATTTTTCTCGTAACATTAGTTAGGTACCTACCAAATAATGTGTTATCAGAGTATTTTCTGTTGTTAGAAGATAACAAACATGCTTTAGACTAAACTACGCTATTATTATGTTGTTATTTGATCAGGAAGAGTCAGAGAACTCTGACATCTATTCATGTTCAACCAAAAAAGTTGTTTATCTTCCTCTGCATAGTAGCTAACGAAATCTTGACAAAGGCAAAAGACTTTTTTCTGGTAACATCACAGTTTCCACAGAAAAACTTGGCAGAATACGTTTAATTATTTTCACTAAATTGACTCGGTCCTGGTACACCATGTGGTGGTGTGATACGGATCTGCGTCCTTCGCCGGTATCTTTTGCAGCGCAATTCTCGATAATTACAAGGAAGGCCTCGGATTAGGCACATAGGCCAGAGATAGCGATTAGCGAACCGATAGTTATGAAGACAATATGTTATGTGTAGGGCACGGATAAATATGTATTAAAAAATTCAAAATATGTACATATAATATGGAACAAAAAATGGAAAATATGGAGTATAAAATAAGAATATCTTTCGTATTAAACTTTGTTTATTGTGAAATATTACTACAGTAACAGTTACATTAAAAAAATTATAAAAAGATAGCGAAATGTTTAGGTAATTCAAATTAAAAAAAAGAAGTTTTATTCATCTTCCACTAAATCTGTCTACAATCACATGCTTTTTAAATTAAAACTCTGTCGATTTGGTCTAAATATAGCCTTAAGGCTCCTACAAACAGGCGCGACACAAAGGCACCACTCGTTGCGCGACGAGCGGTGTCTTTGAGTCGCGTCGCGTGTCGCGCCTGTTTGAGGGAGCCTTTATATTGGCTGAAAGATCTTTCAACGGATCTCTGAATTCAAAAATGGTTTTAACACACTCACAATTTTTTTGAAAGACGTTTCTAACGATACCCCAAGGGATAGAAAAAAAAAAAAAACTTCCCCACTTTACGTGTAGGGGAGATACCCTAAAAAAAAATTTTTTTCGTAATTTTATTTTACCACTTTATTGGCATGATTAATATGTATACACATGCCAAATTACAACTTTCTAGTACGAACAGTCTTGGAGCTAGACCGCGTACAGATAGACGGACAGACAGACGGACATGACGAAACTATAAGAGTTTCTTGTTTACTACGGAACCCTAAAAATCGAAAATATGGATGATTGTGACATTTTTTTTTGTAAAATATGGACTTAACCATGAAATATGGAAAATAAAAATTAGTTTTTCACAATCTATATATGATAATCGATGTAGAGAACACATTCGAGACCGAAAATCGTGTAAATTTAAAATATGTATTTACATATTAATCGGGGCCCTAGATGTGCATTTTGTAACATATATGCAAAGCTTTTTGGGACTGGTAATCACCGGCAGATCTTTTATTTTAAATTTACTTTTTGTTTTATGACAACTCTCCATCTGCATCTCTGAGACAATGTCTCACGTCCCCGTATATATAAAAAAGATTTCAGCCTCGGCAAGATTTTTTTGAAATAAAATAGGTACTTCTTAGCCGTACATACACTTGTGTAGTTAGGAGTAATCATAAAAGAACATTAACGAGTTGTTTTGGACTCGTTGACGACTTGGTGTCACGCGGAAACTACGAGAAGAACAAAAACGTGGCGAACATCATCACATCACCAATAAGTAATCTCGAAACACTTCTTACAATGCCTACGTGCACAAACAAACTTTTTGATGACGACACAATTTGAGATAGCTCCACTGGCTATAACAACACCCGACCATGACGTAGGTACCTACTAGAACATAAATTAAGATAATACAGAAAAGCAAGCGTCGAAAGTTAATCATAAATGAAACTCTACCTTTCAAAGTTTTACAAGGTTAAATTGCTAACTAGTAAAGTGCCTTCATCATATTATTATCAGCCGATCATGATGATGATGACGACATCTTACTTCTCAGCAAGTTAATTTTAGGAAGCGTTGTGTTGTGGAGTGAAAGAGGAAAAGAGTTTTAAGGATTAAGAAAAGTGTATTGAGACAGTTTGGACACACGGAACTAAAGGATTGGCTCTCATAAGAAATCTTAGTTTTTATAGTATTGATATTTGGCTCTATTGACTAATGAGTTTGCCGACCACTGGTGTAATATAAAGCACCGCTTAAAGTTTCTAAAGTTATTTTTTTACACCTTATATAGGTAAGAACTTTATCACAGTTTTTTCATAAGTTTAGATGTTGCTCACCAACTTTAAATCGTTAAAAATCCTAAATGGACATTCAAAATGAAAAATTATATTAGAAACTTAAAGATTTTCAAAGATCTATTCAATGATACCACACTTGACGTAGTTCGTCGACTTATTTTTTTTATCTTTTTCACAATTGACTGTCACGAGCTCTCCTGGAATTCGATAACAATTAAAATTCTATTGTGTCTCATTAATGACAAACTCAAACTCAAACTCAAAGCATTTATTTCAAATAAACCAATTACAGGTACTTTTGAATTGTCAAGGGGTCGGTCAGTCAGAAAAATGAAGCTAGTTGCCCATTCCAAAGCGTAGTAGGTACCTATGGAGAAGAACGGGCAAGAAACTCCACGGACACTCTTTTAAATCAAAATATTGTTACAAAATATTGGTTACATCATTCGTGTTGAACTTATACATGTGAGAACAATGTAGAAAGACGTGCACGTTAAAAGCGTCCGTAATAAAAATATAATATCAATTCAAAAATTTAAATAAATTAAAATAAACCGTGGCAGCTAAGAGATGACCAGTCCCTACTGACGGCGCCCGTTCACGAACATGACGCATGGATCAGCACCATTTAGCTCAACCATTTTGAAGGGAACTTAATGATCCAACACACACGCCACCATCAGCGAGACATTTGAGTGAGCATGACATACTCTCAGCCGCCAGGGCACATTCAAGTCAATGAAAGACGTACCCAGTAAATGGTAGCTTTATGGAATGTACAACATGGTCACAGTGCTCACACATGTGATATGCAATTATACAATACAAAGAGATTGAATTTATACAAAGGAAATATAGTTTTACAATCTTCAGCAGCTGCAACAATACTTTTGAATGCTAATCAATTAGTTTATGCGCCCTTGTGGAGCTGGACCAGCGCTGAGCCAAGCATTTTTATCAGCGATGTAATCCCCCAACTTATAATATGCTTGGCAGCATAGTGTGCGTTTTATACATGATTTAAATTTCGTTTCGTTCAGTTGGAGTATGTGGGAAGGTATTTTATTATAACATTTTAAACAGCACCCCATGAAGGATGAGTCTACTTTAGCCAGTCTGAAACAGTTGAGTTCATATGGAATTTTAATTACTGTCATGTTTTTAGTGACACATAAAAGATTATGACAAATCGATTAACGTAGAATCATCAAAATCGGCCCACGGGTTTGGTCTCGAGAGCGCCACAAAGGAACATACGTACCTACCTACATAAGCTGATATACAGGGCGTCCCAAAGTTATGGGACATGAAGGGAAAGTACCTTAAATATCGTAGATAGGGTATTTTGCTGAAAGAAGACTTTATGTTATTTTTAAAAGTTAGTAATTCTGCATTCAAAGATTTTCTAAAAATAATTTGCCTCGTCTGGGAATCGAACCGACTTAAATGTAAAAAGAATGGCCAAAAAATTATAACTCTTCTTAAGTAACATAGTATTTTAAAAGAAAGGAACAGCGTGAAATTAATCATTTTAATCAAATTAAAAACATACATGAAACTGCCGTAGTCAATTAAGTGGGTATTTTTTTGTAAATTAATTAATTAAATGCTCAAAATGTGATCCCTCTTGTCTTACGCAAGTCCGCTGCCTGTTGATTTTCTTATCATTTTATGGTGAATACTCGATATGATATGGCACAATTCTGTTTGTAACTCGCCCACGTTCTCGTATCGCTTTTTGTATAGCATATCTTTCACGTATCCCCAAAAGAAGAAATCTAATGGTGTAAGGTCCGGGGATCTGGCCGGCCATCTAATCGGTCCATTCGTGCCAATCCAAGTAGGAAAACATTCACTACTTTTCGAACGTCGTCGTCGGCAATCAATAACTTTCTTGAAATTTGACTCAAACATTTTACGTTGTTCGTTTCTTTTAAAATACTATGTTACTTAAGAAGAGTTATTAGTTTTTGGTCATTCTTTCGATTGGCATTATAAACGTAGGGGTGTTTTTTTTTTTACATTTAAGTCGGTTCGATTCCCAGACGAGGCAAGTAATTTTTAGAAAATCTTTGAATGCAGAATTACTAACTTTTAAAAATAACATAAAGTCTTCTTTCAGCAAAATACCGTATCTACGATATTTAAGGTACAGTAAGCGCTCAAAAGTGCATGAGCACGCTAAGAGTCGTATTGCTGTGAACACGCGGTATAGCTCGTACATTTGTATGTGTAAGCAACACGATACACACACCACAGATAACGCAGTTACACGAAACAACAATATATTTCCGTCGCTTTAAACATGCTAGCACACACGCACTATGCGCGTGAACTTGACCAGTTAATGGCATTGCTAAAATTCGATAGTTACTTAACAAGCGCAGATAGCAGAAAGCGTTAAGCGTTGGTATGGAATTCAATCTGCCTCAGGTTCTAATCTCGTGAAACACAGTGCGGTTTTTTGCAAATATTATTATTTTTGTTTTCGATAATAATATTTTTTAAATATTGCTGCTTTTTTATGTTGTTATTGCAATAAAGGTTTTAGAATAAAAAATGCGTGATATATGATAACAAAATTAAAAAATATATGTTTATTCGTTATATTTATTTTACATAAGTTAATAAACTGCTACAATTATTTATCATTACTTCAGCTGAATAAGATGTGAAATAGATGTCAAGAAACTTAGAAGCAGTTTGTATTATTTAGACATATTTAAATTATGAAATATTTTAAATTTTTAATGGATTTTTTCACCATAAATATTAAGCTTTGATCATGGTCGAAGTAATTAAGTAATAAATAAGAATATTAGACTACTTAAAATGTAAAAAACTACTTACAGAATAGGTAATTTTAAGGTTAAATATGGGCAGTTTGTTTATATTTTATTTGTATTAATTATTTTACATTTTATTTGACTTTAGTAAATATTGGTTGTTATTGAGGTTAAAGCTTAAGTATTCATTTTCTTTACGAAAAGAAGATTGAAACTAAACCTCATATTTTTATCCTAAAATAATACTATTACTAAAATAATATTAAACAATTTCGGTATATCTGCAAGAAATACGACAAACACCCTATTGAAACGTGCTTAAAAAATTCGTTACCATAAATTCATGCAATAACGAATCTGTTGTTTATTAAGTTGGTACGGTCAATATTTTAAGGTCAAAAACGGTTTTCTAGCTGGTCTTCAGTGATGCAAGCCTTCAGAGTGCACGGCGAACGGTTCATAATGACGTGTTTTTAATAATTCAGCAAAATGTCTCGTTGGTATGAAACCATTTGTTTCATTCACCGTTTGACGTCGCTGCTACTCGATAATAAGCCCCTTCCTCATATCTCTTAACCCTCACAGTATTTCTCTAGAACAAAGAAAAACATTGTTTTTATTACACATAATACCTTATTATTTATTATTCACTAATCGAATTAAACCTCACAATGAATTTAAAACTTTAAAGGCATCTTCTGTCTCAACAATACCTCTGTTCTATCAACAATACCCTTGATTAAGATTTATGTTTAGTAAAATATGAAATATATTAATGATAACACTCACACTTAGTCCGGTTTCATTAGATATTCACTTCACTTTTACGCAGCGCAATAATATTCTCTGATCTGATCTGATCTCTTCAATATATTTTATGCCTGCTTTTTGATAATAATAACCACAACACTGCGCTAAATACTCGTCACCAATATTATCCACGAACCAAAAAAGTTCTATTAATTGAATACTCGTAACAAACTGCATCTACCCCACAGAAATCGAAATAATTTACTTAGTTTTTTGTGGTCTACCTGCTAAACTTTAATATTTATGTGAACAAGACGAATGAAACTAAAAACGAATGATGATTATTGAACTAGTCATTGGTTGCAGACAAAGTGAGTGTGTGTGTGTAATGTGCGTGTCTACAGTATTGTAACAACTTATAGAAGAAGGTCGTAAGTCAAACCGAAGCGTCAGTCTATTGCTTTGTGAGATTGCTCATGGACTTTTGGTCGGCACTGTACTTTCCCTTCATGTCCCATAACTTTGGGACGCCCTGTATATATTACCCTCCTTTGCGTCGCGCAGTCGGGTAAAAACAAGAAGGTAACTACACAATTCTGAGAAGTCAGTTTAAATTAAGTTAATGCCAATCTGTGTGTTCTATAAATACTGCATAGTACCTTTGTGTGTATGGATTTACAAGATAAGATCGGCCACACAACACACAATATTTAATGGTTTCCGCAGAGGATGCGCATGCGCAGGCGCCGACATCGCGACTGTGGAGTAGCTCCGACACATGTACGAACTTCGTTGAAGATGATTCAATTAAACATTCAGTCAATTGCCTTGGTCGTACATATTCAATCAGTAGACCACGCACTGAAATTATACTTATTTGTTTTGACACGTTAATCTATCAGTTCATATAACACTCCACAGTTTGTTGTGATTAAAAAGTGGGTTAACAAGTTAATTCATGATGCTACACTTAATTCACGATACATGTTAGTGAATTAAATAAAAATTCATTCAAACCGATATGATATGCTTGACTAATTAGTAGTAGTTAGGATTGCGGCCCACTGAGGCGTATCAACGCTTTCGCACGCAAGTGATCAATTGAGCGTTCACTAACGTAAGATTTGTAACAGGTGTTAGTTACCATGTGACGCGTCAGTGGACGTTACAGACGAGTGTTATGGTGATGCAGATGATGTAAACAGCTGCTGTTTTTACTGAGAGTTACGAGTATGTGTTGCGTGCTCTATGCTTTACGATAGTTAATGAGAGACAAACAATCAAAGCGCTGGCTTTTTTAAACAAATCGGTATCTGTGACAAGTTACGGGGAGCTGCGCGTCTATGAATACTACGGCAGAATTGGATATTTTTGTAAGATCCTTGTTGAATAAATTTACACAGTTTTGAAAGAGTAAGACAGTGCTCATAATACACGAGCGTCACATTGCCAACGGCAGAGATAGTAGAAAATCGCCAGAGATTATAGATATGATAGAAATTCAGGGAATAGGAGATTGGCTCATCATAGCATCAAACCATTCTATACTTACTGTAAAATTGTAAAAATCTCAGAAGTGTAGATATATTTTTTGAAGAACCAAGTGACCAGACTTAGCATTGATAAATGATAATGATAATGATAAATGATTTTATTTCTGTAAGTAGGTTTGTACAAACACTTTTACACGTCAATCATATTTTAAAACTAGATGAGGTCGGCGTTTCCTATCTGACTACTCTGAGAAGAAAGGCCGAAACAAACTCAGAGGACTCAGTCTCTTTTAAAGTCCAGACATAATCTTGGTCAGATCATGTGAAGGCCATGTGGATTGGTGTCTGAAGTGGTCTTTTGAGGAAAGCACCACACAGATTGAGAGGGCCTGTCCAGTCAGTGCACGCATTTGTCAGTTATCGTGCAGCTCAACTCAGAATTTAAGGAGCTCAACGATTCGACGAACAATACCAAAAACAGGACATTTGGGTAGGCCACTTAAATTACTCAAACTGTCAGACCATGATTAGAAGTAACTGAGAAAATATTAAAAACAAAACAAAAAGGAATGACCCACAGAGTCTTCACATTCACAATAATTAAAATAATAAAATACTTTAAAAGTAAATATTCATGTCATTGTTTATATAAAATTCATTAATGTCAATGTGTATATAAAAACCCAGAAATAATCTTGGTCAGAGCATTTCATTTGAGGACCATGTAGATTTGTGTCTGAAATGGTCTTCTGAGGAAAGAACCATACAGATTTGAGTGGACCTGTCCAGTCAGTGCACGCATTTGTCAGTAATAGTATAGCTCAACTCAGAACTTAAAAGGAGCTCAACGATTCGACGAACAATACCAAAGAAGGGACATTTGGGTAGGCCGCATAAAGTACTCAAAACTGCCAGATTATCATTAGAAGTAACTGAGAAAAAAAAAAAAAAAAATATAAATGACCCACATAGTCCTCACATTCACAATAATTAAAATAATAATAATATTATACTTCACAAGTAAATATTCATGTCATTGTGTATATAATTTTAAAGTTTGCAAAATAAACAAAGTTCCGAAAGTAAAAAATAAAAAATTATAATCGGAGCAGCTCAATCCCAAGCCTTTTTGTCCTCAACGTAATCTTTAACGGTATAAAAAGCTTTCTGGCACAACTTACGTTTAATGAATGATTTAAATTTATTAAGGCTTAGATCTTGTACGTGGCTTGGAAGTTTATTATAAAAGCGTATACATTGACATCTGAACGAGCCACCTATTTTCTTGAGCCTTGTTGTAGGTACAACAAATTTGTGTTTGTTTCTAGTATTTATGTTATGGATATCACTGTATTTTTTAAACAATTTTATATTTTTATGGGCATATAAAAGATTATCAAAAATATACTGAGAAGGCACAGTCATTACATTAATCTCCTTAAATTTATCTCTGAGAGAGTGTCTCGGACTTAATTTATAAATTGATCGAACAGCTCTTTTCTGCAAAACAAAGATAGTCTGAATGTCGGCGGCATTTCCCCACAACAGAATACCGTACGACATTACACTATGAAAATAGCTAAAGTACACTAAACGGGCTGTCTCTATGTCAGTCAAATTACGAATTTTTCTAACAGCATATGCTGCGGAGCTTAGCTTTTTTGACAATTTATCTATGTGTGGGCCCCACTGAAGCTTAGCATCCAAAGTTAAGCCCAAGAAAACTGTGCTATCTTCAGGATTCAATTCTTCGCCCTTTATTAACACACTAGTTTTCACCTGTCTAACATGAGGTAGGGTGAACTTAATGCATTTGGTTTTTTTTTCATTAAGGAGTAAATTGTTAACATTGAACCAGTGAACTACTTTTGAGATCGCGCTATTTACATCGTCAGTAACCAGCTGCTGACGTTTAAGTTTAAACAAAAGTGAAGTGTCATCCGCAAACAACACTATATCATGGTTATCCTTTATGAAGTAAGGCAAGTCATTAATATAAATAAGAAACAAGAAAGGGCCAAGAATTGAGCCCTGAGGGACTCCCATTGTTACTATAGATCCGGGAGATCTTTTTCCATTAACGTCAACGCACTGAATCCTATTACTCAAGTATGAAATAAGAAGATTCAGAGCGCTGTTCCGGATCCCATAGTGGCGGAGTTTCCTGATTAATGTTTCATGAAGAACGCAATCAAACGCCTTGGACAAATCACAAAAAATACCCATTATATAGGTACCTACCATTTTTTTTTAAATATTTTACTTAAATTATAATGAACATGGCTAACTAGTGAAGTTAGCCATATTTCTTATTTCCATTCAATAATATTGCCATATTAATCAAAACAGGTAAATATTTGATAGCTATTTGCGACGTTGCCAAGTTTTTGGATGAACGCTCTTAAGTTCTGAGTTGAGCTGTACGATTACTGACAAATTTGTGCACTGACTGGACAGGTTCACTCAATCTGTGTGGTTTTTTCCTCAAAAGACCATTTCAGACACCAATCTACATGGTACTCACATGGTCTGACCAAGATTATGTCTGGATTTTAAAAGAGACTGCGACCTCTAAGTTTCTTTTGGGCTTTTCTCCTCATATAGTAGTCAGATAGGAAACGCCGACTTCATCTTGTTTTTATTTTTAAAATAGGTGTGATTGACATGTTAACGTGTTTGTACTAACTTACCTATACAATTACAGAAATTAAATTTTAAATAATTTATCATTTAGCAGAAGCCATCAATTGTGAAACTATTCCAGCTACTAACAAACTGCACAGTTCGACTAAAGCCAGTGTTTCGATATGTAATCATTTAATCAACAGTTTGCTGTGGTTTCACATCCTTACTATCCAATATCCGCGAGTACCTACTTACTATCTATTACAATAACACAATATTATGATAATATCACGAGCTAGCTGGATGCTGCTCATCATCACAAATTGCAATTATTTTGTCTAGACAGGTGTCATCAAAGTCACGAGAAACGCCTGGATGAGGGTCTTACAGAACCGGGAAGTATGGCAGAAGGCATATACCCAACAATGGCTGATTACTGGCTGAAATGATGATGATGTTGAAGTTTATTTTATTCATAAAGTTAAGTAATGGTGGAGCTACATACTTAATCAAAATAGTAAAGTACGTGTATTACCTAACTATGGAATTATGTAACGTCTATGAAGACGTTTATTTTATATTTGCAACCAAATGTATTTGTATAGTTAAGTACATCGGCACATACCTATCTCTGATACAGAAACTTATTAGAAAATTGATGAGCACGCCGTCAGTAAGATTGGTCGCGTGTTCGAGTCGTGTCACTGCACCAATTGGGCTGGACATTGGACATCGCTAACTGAAGGAAATTTCAATGACCGTGATGCAGAGAAGCCACAAAGAAACAAATTGGTCCGAATATAGACATCACAAGAGACGACCTGTCCCACAGCCCCGCTGTGTACCCGCGGTCTATAAACGGTACATGTAACGACAATTTGACTATTCTGGATGTCTAGTTTATAAGAATAGGTATAAGATCCCACCAAAATTGGAGAACTGAGGTCAGATATCTAGTAATTTCGTGCAGATTCACATACATTTAGTTGGACTAACACATAAAAAAGCTATTTTCTATAAAAATCTTTTAGGTATGACACCCAATATTTACAATAAACTATCTAAACACATCATGGAAATTAAAGATATAGATCTATTTAAAACCAAAACACGAATTTTTACTATTTAAATGAAAGATCCTAGGCCTACATCTGATTTACTATGTTAGGAATATCATTAGTTATTTATTATTTTGAACTTAATTATATTGATTATTCTGAAATTAAGTATGTATGTATTATTATTTAATTTAGTTATTATTGATTTATTCTCAATTATTTTTTATTGTTTTTAGAATTGCGATTTATTGGATTTAGTTGACATTGTTGATACTTTAAATTTTATGACACTATTTGCATACCCATGTAATGGTAAAATATTTTATGGAGAACTTTATTATAAGGGAAAAAGATATAAGTATCTCCGTTTGCCGTTGCATACCCATGTTTGCAAATAAATAAATGATTTATGACTAAAAGCCGGCCATAAACATTGTCATCGGAGGCTAGGCTGATGATGATATGTCACAACTAGACAATGCAGCTCATTTACTTGTCAACGTAGAATTGCTAATTTTGCTAATTTTAATTTGACTCTGATTTTCATTTGTTTTTTTATTGTAATAAAATTTCCTTTTAATGTTTGCATGCCTAATTGGTAGATTGTACAGGGATCTCAACATTTTGTGAACACCTTCATTTATGTACCTACTCTCAAAGCGAATAAATGATTATGATTATGATTATGATTATGAACGACTTGTCATTATCCCTCACAAATATTAGCGTCATGTTTTCTCTACGGATTTTCCTTAAGAAACAAATGACGCTCGATGGCCACTCAAGCAGATTGACTGACAGAGTTAATGGCTCTCCAAGATAGCTTCTACCTGTGGTCTGCGCCTTGGGAATTAAACCTAGGATACTGAACAAATGCAATGCTGATTTGATGGTCGTTTCGTTCATAATGTTGTAAAACTTTATGCCATCATCACTACATAGTATAAAACAAAGTCGCTTTCTCTGTCCCTATATCCCTATGTATGCTTAAATCTTTAAAACTACGCAACGGATTTTGATGCGGTTTTTTTTAATAGATAGAGTGATCGAAGAGGAAGGTTCCGCGGGTCGCTAGTAATGTAATATTGCTCATCCCCCATAGCAAATAGCGTGATAATTTATACCCTATAACTTGACCAGACACACAGGGAATATCTGTGCAAAATTTTAACAGAATCTGTCCGGTAGAATTTGCGCCATGCTGGAACATACATACAGACAAACAGACAAACGGACAAAAATTCTAAAAATTATATTTTCAGCATTAGAATCGATCCTAGACCTCGTAGCAATTACTTTTTTTCAAAAATATGAAATGTACAGTTTTGACTTCGCTACGATTTTATTATAGGTATGTTTAGATGAAATCTCGGTAGTACGTTCCCCTGGGATATTTTCCAACATCCACGCGGGCGAAGCCGCGGGCAAAAGCTAGTATTCCATAAACCACTACATAAGGTTTCACTTTTGGCTACATTACATTGCTCACAGCTGCACTGCTAAGGAGTTTGTTGCGCCCTTTCTTCTTCCAAGCCCTAGGAAGCCTCTTCTTCTGATGCCATACTCCCTAGGAAGTGAAGGGCGGGCGTTATGGGGGACTGTCTTATGTAATTTTGACGTACAAAAAGTGCCGATTCTCAGCCTAATTTGACCCAAATGACTTTTGATTTTGATTTAATTATCATCACAGCGATACTTCCTATTTTCCTAGCGATACTTCCTATTGAAATGATTAAGAACGATCTGAGGTGACTTTACTCAAGGGTCAAGGGCTCTGGCCTTAGGTCATGTTTATTGGGGCTGCCCCCCTCACCCCCTGGTTGCCAGGCACCTCACCCACGCCGCCGATAAGGGCGCGATTACACGCCGATACGAGCCGTCCAAATAATTTATCATCAATAATAATGACACACCAAATGTACGCAGACGGCGGCGGTGGCGCGGCAGCGCGGCGGCCGAGTCCCGGCGCAGTGGGGAGCTTATTACATTGATTTGTCTCGGAATTTATAACCAGATTATAATATTTAAAGTAATATACCTACATCATCATCATCATCATAATCATTTCAGCCGAAAGACGTCCACTGCTGAACATAGGCCTCCCCCAAGCACTTCTACTTCGACCGATTCTGTGCTTTCCGCATCCAGCGGATTCCTGCGGCCTTCACAAGGTCATCGGTCCATCTTGTGGGAGGCCTTCCAACGCTACGCTAATATACCTACAGTTAAGTAAAATCTCGAGCCTATTAATTGCATTCTTATGATTTTTATTCCCTGTATCACAAGATGGAATGTATAGCAATAAACTCAAGTACGTGGTGGTCGGTCGATGGCCCTCAATCAAATCTATGAGTAAGCAGAGTATGTACAATAGCGCCAACTGATTTATTGGCTTAAATGGCTAATTTGCGAGGACGGGAGGTCTGCCTTCTGGGCTCGGGGAACAATCGCGAATGTTGGCTAGTTGAACAAACCGATCATATCGCGACATCTTTAGTAGAAGTGGAGCGATGAGTGGAATGACAATGTGAACGATGGAGGAGACTTAATAATGCCATACGTCATGTATGTGGCGCAAAGAGGGTTCCGAGCAATGCAGTAAATACAACGCGACGAAGTTCTTGTGGCGCGTGCCCAAAATCGTAACTGACGATCTAGTTTTCGCAATACAATTTCTGTGACAATTTCACAAATGTTTACCAACAACGGCTCCCTTTCAATGTCATTCAGGCGCCAGAAGCTCCTTATATACAAGTTCATGGGAAAGGACACATCGCTGATGAGCTTGCGAGACAGTGTCACCGAAGATATTGACAGGAAGTGTCATATGCAGTATTGATTTGAGACAATGCATATTTTTAGCAACGAGCCTTCGTCCAACACGTGTGTGTTGTCATTAAGTAAGAATCGCTGAATCGCTATAATATGGTAAACACGAGGAGGTGACGCGGGCGGCGCACACGCAGCCGGCTATTTAATGAACTTGGACAGCGCGGCCTTGCTGACAATGAGTAAATACTGATATAGTGCGGTGATTACTACGTCGTGGTGAGTATTTACACTCAGTCCTCTTGATTACAAGCAGAGATCAATAATGTTTTTTAATAGACAATCAGGTGCTGGAGCGGATCTCACGATGAGATTGAGGTTTTCTGTGTTGATATGACAATTACTTAGGTAGTGTTTGCATTATACTAAGTAGGTAATAGCAAATGAAAACCTAATCTCCCGGCATTCAATTATCAATGATAACAGCGGAATTAGATAATAGTTAACATTAGAAACCAATTTTTAATGAAATAGGTAATGTACCTACGTAAACAGTTAGAAACTAAAAAGGTGGGAAAACATTATTTGGAGACAGAACCAGGCACCAGCAACTATATATGTATATGAGTAGAGTAGAATATTATGTAGCAATAAATAATTGAACGACTATAACACTATAACAAGTGGGCCTCCAATTAGACAAGTGGACGATGATTGCTGCTGGCCAACATCGAGCAGGCGAACAATCGAGCAGGCGAGCAATCGAACAGGCGAGCAATCGAAAAGGCGAGCAATCTACCAGGCAGGGAATCTAACAGACGAGCAATATAAGCACCAGCCTGGTACTACTAGGCGAGTACCAGCTTTTGAGTGTTGTCAAAACAACTGACGCACGACACCATCGGCCCCCAGGCTCCTACACAACGCTGAGTTTACTTAACTAATTAGTAATTAGCCACACTTGGACTAAGTACGTACTGATTTGTTTTTATTCGTTAGTATTGCTACACTGAGGTTGCTCGACTCACAACCATGCTGTTGCACAATTTCATTAATCTTACTTTTAGTTCGTGTATCATCAATTCGTCATTATCATAATAATCACACTAATATTATAAAGGCGAAAGTTTGTGAGTGTGTGTGTATGTGTGTGTGGGGGGGTGTGTGTGTGTGTTTCGTCTCTTCTTCACGCTCAAACGGCTGGACCAATTTGGATGAAATTTGGCACACAGATAGTTTATAACCTGGATTAACACATGATACTTTTTATCCCGATATTTCCACGAGATCGAGACTTCTGCGGGTGAAACCGCGGGGCGCAGCTAGTTATTTTATAAAACTCGAGGGTAAAGGGTCTCCAAAGTGTCCTCATGTCCTGTTACATCATCATCATAACACAATAACTAGAAATCGATTCTGGATTTGAATTTGCATTCGCCAACACTCGCTTGTTGCATTTTATTCATCTTCATGTAGATGAATAAAATGCAACAAGCGAGTGTTGGTGATTTGTTCGTAGGTATGTATGCAGGAGAGTCTGGGACCCTATATTCCCCACTTTCAATCTAAAATGAATCAATGAAGACTGATGAGTCTGATGAGACATCAGTCACGCCCTCCGTGCTGCCAGTACCTATAAATTAACACAATTAATTAGGTGTGTAGGGCTCAACAATCCCGCGAAAACTATCGTAATTTTGCTGCGGATACAAGAGTAGAAGCATTCTGTGCATCGTAAAGCACAACGGATAGATAAACCAGATATTACAATTATGAAATAAGTATTTTAGCGGTTTAAGGAATATTTCAACAATGCGCAGAATGTTGCTAGAGGTTACATAAACGCGTTGAACTGCTGTTTCAAAATAAAACATATCTTGTTTATTGGGCTCATGAACATATTACTTTTTATATTTTTCAGCTTTCTTTCAGTTTATATAGTTTGACAATACCTATATTTTTCTATCTCACGTTGTGACGGATTGTTGTGGTTATCTAAAGTAAACCTCCGTGATTACCAGTGCTAACAACACGCGCGAGGTATCTACAGAGTGTAAAATCAACACTTGTTTGAACCAATCAAGGCAGCCTCACGTCACGGCAGTACCATGTTATGATAGGATAGGACTGGTGCATCATAATAATAACGTGAACGTTTAGTTCCGCTTGCTAAAAGTGAACGCTATTACCTACAGCCTGTCATCATTACCGTGCATACTATGATTGTCACCGATTCATTGTTCATTGGTCTAGAAGTGTGATTGTATGTACAATACAACCGTAAATAAAGTCCGAGATACGAGGATGCGACCCCCATTTCAAGCTATTTTTTACAATTAGACCGTTCCATAATCTGCGTCTTATTCTTATAGCCACTTGTTTTCCTCTTTCTCCTTCATTGTCCTCCTGTCCTTGTCCCAATTTATTTGGGATGGGCACAGTACGTCTTCCTCTTTCATACATCTCTATTAGCTGTCATTTCAGTATTCAATTCTATTTAGCATTAGTTAATTTCTTTTCTTCTACAGGTTTTAATCTAGTTTCCTAAAGGAACCCATCTGTTAAAGGTCCCTTGAGACGCGTCAATGACGTCCGAGCTGCAACAATTCGTCCACGTGCTTTGACTTTGTGTCCTCATCTGACAGCGTCGCGTCTTCAATGAATATTTAGTGCAGGACGCGACCCGTCCAACTCCGAACCGATCCCTATTGGAGCTGCAGTTACGCTCGTCTCCGGTTATTTATATCTTGTTACTCAATCTCGCCTCCCCATTGTAACGCGAATTATATTCTATGCAATAAACTATATCACTCGGTACCTATCATTCAATTCGAGACATTTGGATAGCGGTCGCGAAGAACGACAAAGACACTATACGGCTTTGTGGAGACTGTGAAGTTTTTCAAGATTCAGTTAAAAATTATAACTGATGAATGAGGATAAACGATTAGCTCGTCCCGCACCATTGGCCATAGGATAGGACCTTGCAGAAATCCGGGCGACAAGTGTAACAAAAAGTAGCAAATTATCAGAAGCATAGTCAGACTCTATAATATAACGAACTACATTGTTCAGTAAAAGTACCCACGAGACGCGATCATTTCCAGCGTCCATTGTAAAACACAAATAAAATAGATGTCGATTGCCGAAAATAGATCTACACAGATAAATATACGGGAGAAGAATACACTGCTCCAGTCAAGAGATTTTCCGAAGACATAAATATTATCTCTGTAGGGAAACTTCAGATGTTCACGTTCGCTAAATCAGAAGCCATTATCGTAGAGTTCAAGTGCAAGTATGAATGATTTGGGTAAACAAAGCGGTTCGCGAACATCGGCCAGCGGGCGTTACATTATTTTGTATCTATTTACGCAATCAGCTTAGCTAGTGTGCGCGAGCTATCGCGCCAATTCCTTCAGATAAACTTTATTGTAGAACGCACTTTAAAATCGTGTAGGTCGGTACTCCTGTGAAAAACGAGAAAATCTATACGAAGTTAGAATACATCATACGGGAAGAATTTTGTCAAGCGTGCTGAAAGTACGTGTTTGCAGAGGATATCACTTTAGAGTTAGAGGCAACTTTAGTGTTTCTACTCTGGGCTTCTGTAAAGAAGCTGAAACTAATAACAATAAGATTGTTTGATTGACTTGGGATTCAAACCCAGCTTCTTTGACTCCAAAGCAGTTTATTCCTGCGTCACGAACATAAGTTTTTATTTCTGTAGTAGGTAATTACTTTGTGTGTATGTGTGTTTGAGATGTTTTCAGCGCACTTCAGTGTTTTGGTTTAGATAACACTATCTGTTGACGAGTCGCGGGTTCTTTCTCCGGCGAGGTCGCGACGGGGTCACGGCGGGGTCGCCGGGGGTTACATGGGGCCCGCATGTTTTAACTCTGATTGAGACGTCCGTCAGCATATACGTAGATAACATTTATCAATCAATACTTATTGCGTATTTTAATGAAAAATATAGTTGTAGGCGCGTCAGCACATTTTTGTAAATAAATAGTTGGTTGTTTGCTCGAAGTTGTCTCCTAAATATTAGTTAAGCAGGTACTTTGCTAATAGAAGTGCTTCCGTAGGCGACACTGATTCGTAGACCAATGAATATTAATTAAATGCTAATAGCGGACGATAGGTATGTTTGCCAAAGTAGTTTTTGTCAAAACGTTATTTTAATAGTAAACGTATATTTTCCTACACGTTGTTTTGATAGAGCTGATAAAGTCTCATTGAATCTTTAAATAACTTCACAGTTCTATGAAATAAATTCCTGAAAATTTTCATTTGATAGAGTGCAGCGTGAAGAAAATGTTTTGTTTATCAATTTATATAATTTTCATGTTTGAAAATAAAGGTTTGTTCACATTCTGATATCCTAAGAAGTCACTTGTTTTTCAATTGATTAGGTATCCTGTTTTCAGGATTTCAGTGTCTATCAAAACGATTTTATCCTGAAATTGGCCGTATGTAGGAGTATCGTAGTAAATCGAAAGATACTCACATGTGGGTCCGGAGACTGGACGTACGTACACCGGCGTCGAAATAGCGCCAAGGTCGGCTGATATTATTGTAGAAAAATACGATGTCGCTGTGCGTGCAGCTTGGACAGTGATCACGGAGATACTGGTGACAAACAGACCAACAGACAGGTGCCTCGGGCCGCGCTCGGTCGTACACTGCCGCCTATCAGCCGCCTCTCATCAACAATACTGGTCAGCAACACGCGACTAAATAAAGAAGCACTCTCAGTCCTCACAACACTACACTAATCCGGGCGCTTCCTCCTCGGTCGGGTAGCACAGGCGCCACAACCTGACCGACCGGCTCCCCAAGCTCCGCAGTAGGTGCTTACTCTCAGTTTTTTAAACAGGTGCCATTGATGCAACAAGTTGAGTAATACAAACAAACTTTTAAGGTATTGCGCACTTTGGCGCCGAATGTGGAAGCCTGACTTCACTGTTTATGAAAAACTGTTTTTATTTTCTGTGTTTTCCGTATGATGAAACGAAGAGCAACAGGTCCTCGGCATTACGTGAGGTGGGCCGACTAGGCACCGCTACTATACTAAAACGAAGAGCAACAGGTCCTCGGCATTACGTGAGGTGGGCCGACTAGGCACCGCTACTATACTAAAACGAAGAGCAACAGGTCCTCGGCATTACGTGAGGTGGGCCGACTAGGCACCGCTACTATACTAAAACGCCATAATCCGGGCTGCTACTGAGAAATTCTCTTTCAAACTCAATTCATTCAATTGGACATCTAAGCGATGAGTAATAATAAAAGTTAAATTTAAAAAGCAAAAGAAGCGTCGTCGCGTCGGGGGATGGCATGCTATGGTAGAAATGATATTTCTATTCGTCGTCCCCCGACGCGATGACACTTGTTTCTAAATAAGTATTACCTAAAACTTATTTAAACTTACAGGGCCAATACATTTTATTTTATTACTTTCTAAAGGATTTTGTTTGTGTCGCTGTCGGGGGTTTTTAATTTAACTTTTATTTCCTGCTTTGTAAACTATATAAACTTATTACTAGTAGACACGCTACGATCGACACAAGACTCGCTTAAATCTGCGCAGCGGTACGTATTTTTCCCACAGTAAAGTTATTTAATAATTTACCCTCATTTCTTTTGGGTTCTCCATCATCAGACATTGATTACCATCTACCTATAACCTATTCATTGAGACCATTCCAATGAGCCCAAACACGATACCTCTGCTGTAAGATGGTGAGGGATTTGGGTATCCTGCAAATTCCAGGTGATGCTGTAACATCGTTCAAGGTTACTATGTTATTCTAATATCATTGAAGTACAGAATACCAAATTTCGACTCGATCAGACCTGTGGAAGATGCTCACATCCATTCATCAACGAGAGAGAAAAGAGCTGATAATCTTCAACTGGCTGAATACATTTTCTTGAATTATGATTCAAGAAAAATTTAACTAAAAAAAATCTAAATCGGTCCATCCGTTTGGGAGCTACGATGCCACAGACAGATAAATACAGACACACACGTTAAACTTATAACACCCCTCTGTTTCCGTCAGGGGTTAAAAATAGATCAGTACCTATTTGCTAGATATATATTTGGTAAGAAGCGAACGCCGTTATCTAACAGCGTGTATGCATGTTGTGCAACAAGTGAGAGTGTGAGCCCTCGGGTCGGCTAAAGTCCGGACTCCACCCTCTAGTTCACAGGTTCATCTACATTATTTACATCTACACTGTACAGGCTTCAGCCTGAAAGGCCAGTGTTGTGTACTAGGTATTTCAATACCTTCTACACATTGGCCTTTTCCTTTCATGCATAGGATATAAGGAGTTTTTAATGAAACTGAATGAAAGTGGTTTCTGCCGCATACGGACGCCTCCGGCTGGCACTAGGGGGATTTTAATCTTACCTGTCATTTCACCAGAAACATCAATAAGAATAGTATTAATGCTGCTTGGTCACAGATGAACTGCTGTTGAGAAGAATAGGTATACTTGAACGTACGATGGCTAGCCGAGTTATTTTAATAAGGTGTGTAACATACTACGACCACGTATGTGCCACATTATAAACTTCTTTATCAGCCCGTTTCCATACATGAACACAATTTTCCTGTTTTGGCAACATCGGAACATTTTATAACTTATAAAAAGTCTAACCGAACTGACTGATAGATAAGAGTAATGTTAAATTGTTATTGAGATGTGATCTGCTGCTATCGGCCAATTAATTATACTCGCGAATAATAATGATATAACGATGTGGACAGTTGGACACGGTTCAGGCGAGCCGTCTAATTACTGATACACATTGCTCGTTAATTGTGCGGGCACGTTTAGGAACCAGTAGGGATCCGAGATGTTAGACTGCTTACAGTCGTATATCATATGTTTAGGAACCAGTAGGGATCCGAGATGTTAGACTCCTTACAGTCGTATATCATATGTTTAGGAACCAGTAGGGATCCGAGATGTTAGACTCCTTACAGTCGTATATCATATGTTTAGGAACCAGTAGGGATCCGAGATGTTAGACTGCTTACAGTCGTATATCATATGTTTAGGAACCAGTAGGGATCCGAGATGTTAGACTCCTTACAGTCGTATATCATATGTTTAGGAACCAGTAGGGATCCGAGATGTTAGACTCCTTACAGTCGTATATCATATGTTTAGGAACCAGTAGGGATCCGAGATGTTAGACTCCTTAAAGTCGTATATCATATGTTTAGGAACCAGTAGGGATCCGAGATGTTAGACTCCTTACAGTCGTATATCATATGTTTAGGAACCAGTAGGGATCCGAGATGTTAGACTCCTTACAGTCGTATATCATATGTTTAGGAACCAGTAGGGATCCGAGATGTTAGACTCCTTACAGTCGTATATCATATGTTTAGGAACCAGTAGGGATCCGAGATGTTAGACTCCTTACAGTCGTATATCATATGTTTAGGAACCAGTAGGGATCCGAGATGTTAGACTCCTTACAGTCGTATATCATATGTTTAGGAACCAGTAGGGATCCGAGATGTTAGACTGCTTACAGTCGTATATCATATATTTAGGAACCAGTAGGGATCCGAGATGTTAGACTGCTTACAGTCGTATATCATATATGTAGGAACCAGTAGGGATCCGAGAAGTTAGACTCCTTACAGTCGTATATCATATGTTTAGGAACCAGTAGGGATCCGAGATGTTAGACTCCTTACAGTCGTATATCATATGTTTAGGAACCAGAAGGGATCCGAGATGTTAGACTCCTTACTACTAACACTCCCTAATACTACTAACACATTGGTGCCGATTCTCTTGTACACCGAACTAAACTAACTAAACTATCACTAAAATTCCTTACTTTTGACTATGAGAATCTCAAAGCTATTCTGCAAAATATATTCTCTAAATTTAAAAATAATTTTGACGCATCTAAATCGAATTTGACAATCGCGACTCCACACGTGATACCTAACCACGTGAATCTTTTTAGAGCCGGAAGCGCGCAGGGGGGGGCAGCCTCGACGTGTTTTATATGGAATTTTTCACTTTTTGTATGGAAAATAAGAAAAATTATTACCTACATGTAGAGTGTTAGGGGTTTAAGGGTTTTATAAAGGGGGTCGAAATGTTCATTAGTTTTGCGATTGGACACACCGTTTTCAAGATATAAGCAAAAGAAAAAAAAAAAGATTCAGTACTGTTTTTGCATCTGAAGTCGAGGTGTTGGTGTGATTTTAAAGTTCATGACAACCAATTTTATTCCACACGTTTTTAGTCGCGATTAAAAATAGTCAGATTTAGTTAGAAAATCTAAATTTTAGGTGAAAAACGTCAAATTCAGAATAGCAAAATTGCCATTTTCACTAAACTAATATCTCAGTACCATCTTAGTGCTGTCAAACTAAAATATAGTTAAGTTGTGTCACTTTTAGTCTATTTCAGAATGGGAAATCGTTGTTTGACAGGATTAAACTAAATTTTGGTGATTTTTAGTCTAGTTTAGAGGCATTTGTGACAAGAGAATCGGCACCAATGTTTACCAATTCCAGATGGAACTCGGATCTCGAATTCGAACTCGGATCGGATCATCGGATGCGCACACGCTCTTAGTGTTCCTGGCGTGGGTCGCATCAATAAATTTCTCAGCGTGTCGGAAACCTTAAACACTGCTTCATCATAAAACCATAACATTTTTGATTTATTACCCACTTTGACTCTGTGAATTAAGCCATTAAAATATAATATAATAAGGCCGACTTTAAAGATATCTTACTAAATACAAATAACCCTATACATAATTAAATCGCCTTTGCATGTCGGGCAGTTACGTCAGTTAATATATGGATTACGTTATTTAAAATGTAAATATATATTTGGTACTACTCGCATTTAGTGAGTAATCGTGAAAGCGAGCCTCAGTACAATATTTGTCATTCTTATTATCTTGTAAGAGGAACCTAAAAACTATTTATCAACAGATGGAGAATCAATAATTGTTTAAGTACTAGGATTTAACCGTCTTATCCAGTAAGTATGGTATTTATATCAATCGGCTATCAGTTGCGAGCCCGTCAGATAATTAATGAACCTACTGATATAGATACAAACACAAAAGTTATCTCTATATGCACGATACCCCGAGGGCCCGACCTGTACGGAGTACGGCGTCCTATGGGACGTGGAACGTGTTAACGTGAACGACTGAACTCAAAGAACATTTTTTAAAGTCTTAACGATCGGCCCCTACCGTTGTTTTAATCGGCTAGTTTTATGAATATTTCATCAGATTTGTAAACTAGTGCTCAGTTTAGCTCCACGTAGTTGAAAGTAAACAGCGTGGAACTTTCGAACATCCTGTATTTACATACAGAATGTTTGAAAGTCCTACGAGAAGCAGTCCTAAATGGCGATATGAACTGTTTCAACTCGTGCCTTCATTGTCAACGACAATTTCTTTGATCGATTATACCATTCTGAACCCTATTTTGCAGACCACAGAACACAAAATTCAAGTTCATAGCGTTATCACGATTAGATCTTCTAATCAACGGAGGGTGTTAAATAAAAATCCCATTAGTTAATAAGTCCGTGTTATCAGTAGGAAACATATCACTCGTTAGTTTGCGCTTCTTGCTAAGCTATCAACAGTTGCATATCAAATCATACAATAGTACTGTCAACACAGTGGAATCATTATTTATTATATTATTGTCTTCGACAAATATTTCCATTCACTTGCATTCATTGACGAACTCAATTAGGTATTAAATGATAACCAGTTTAGTTTCAACTCTTTGACAATTATAACTCAAAAAATAAGTACAGACGACTAAACTGACAAGTATGCAGGTAGCTAGCGACATCTAGTTGGCGAATGCATAACCATAATCAGCCTATAACGTTCCCTTTGCTGGGACACTGCTGTGTCCCTCTGTTTTTCTTGGATAAAAGCTTTAACTTAAAATGGCATTAAATGCAGTTTTTTTTACAAAAATACATTATAACGTCGTATGTATAATTAAGTTAATTGCAATGATTAATTAGTAGTTTTGTGTGGAGACACGTTTACGTATATCTTATATTATTATTAATTTATTATAGTTACTTTACAATACAACTCAATTTGAGAAAGATCTCCCCTCTACCTCAAGATACAGGTAACTAAGTTATTCTTCAAAATATTAATCCATGAATCAGTTTTATTATGGAAAAATGTGATTTTTTTGTGTTCTACTAAGTATTTGTTTTTATAAACTTTCGCAAAGTCATCGTTGTCTTGAAAAATAAAATGGATGGGGTTTATGTCTCCGGTTGCTACAGCGCAAATCAGGGTATGATTTTGACTACGATACTCTATATTTTAGCATTGTATATTCCCAGTGTGTACTTATTAAGAACATCTCTGTGGGTAAAGGAGAGATGTTTCCCACGATACAGAGTGTTTTCCCAAAAACACAACTACACAATTTACATATTATCACATGGTGAGGCACTTGTCTCTAAATACTATGTTTGTATTCACTTATTATTTATTTAATCCCACTCGAGTTAGGAAGGTGACTACTGACAATTTTCATTACATTATCGATATTAATAGTAGTCAAATGCCCATTTAGTGGAGTTTGATACATCCAACACCCTCAAATAAAATCATTACATTTTAACATTCCAATATACAGGGATGAGCCGTTACAAATCATAGAATGCAGCTTCTCCTAATTCTAAAATCGACGACGTTGTTTCTTTCTAATTGTTTCAGATTAAATAACAAATGAACGCTCTCAAAGTCTTTTCAGATGTATCAAACTGCAGGTAACATACATTATTATCTACGTAACGCTAGGTACACCGGTAGGTACGTATTTAAGTGACTTAACAATGTAATTAGACTCCTTATTATTAGTGAGGACTGGACTTAATATTTATTGTTATTAAACTATATAAATACAAATTAATTTAAAATTTTGTGCGCTACAATTTACAGACAGTCGTGAATTTATTACTAAGGTCTTAAAATAAACATAACAAAATTTTCTATTTACGTAGGCAAGTATTCAATCCGGATAAGCAGAAACCTTAGTATATCTGTAAATGTATCAATTTTGTATACCTGCTTCAATCGATTTGGTAATACTAAAAAAACCGGCCAAGTGCATGTCGGACCACGCACAATGTAGGGTTCCGTAGTTGGGATGAATTTATCCCAAGAACAAACTTAACTTTGTAGTTGAAAAAAAAAATCTTTCATACAGAATATAATGGGTGAACATGTTTTTACAACCGCAAATTTAAGTTGGTCGATTATTACTCGTTAACTTGTAAAGCCTACTCAGCTGTGATAGTTTTCCTTTTAAATTCGTTATATAAGCTACTGCCGTGAATTTTTTCACATATCTCAAACCAACCATTTAGCTGGCAGGGGGGGGGACACTTGACTCTAACAACAATTTGCACTTTAAAGCTTAATATTTCGCAAACGGATCTCTGAATTCAAAAATGGTTTTAACACACTCACAATGTTTTAGAAAGACCTTTCCAACGATACCCCACACCAAGGGATAGAAAAAAAAAACATCTCCACTTTACGCGTAGGGGAGGTACCCTAAAAAAAAATATTTTTCATAATTTACCACTTTGTCGGCATGATTAATGTGTATATCCATGCCAAATTACAACTTTCTAGTACTAACAGTCTTGGAGCTAGACCGCGGACAGACAGACAGACAGACAGACAGACGGACATGACGAAACTATAAGGGTTCCTTGTTTACTACGGAACCCTAAACACTATCAAGTTTTCAGGACATAGATGCAAGTAGCAATCAATTTTAAAAAGATTTCCTGTGAGATACAGTTCACACATAGCGAGTGAAGCCCTAGGAGCTCAAAAGCGTTTCTTCAGAGTTGTGATTAATTATTTCCCAACCTAGGGGACCTAAACTGCGTATTCGATACGCGACTGGCTTTTATTTACAAAAACAAATCTTCAATGTCAAATGTAGCATTAGTATCTGGAGTCTATAAGAAATATTAATGTCAGTAATGTGTTACTGACTACGACATGTTTCAGCAATTAGGTACATAGAAGTGTTTCTCAAGTTTCGTCACTGTCGTAATATAGGAAACAAGCGACTATCGACAATATTGTTTATTGCTATCAGATAAGAGACTGCAGCGCAAGCGGCGGAGAGGCGTGATCTTACAGCCAGAGTAGATGGGTACAGAAGGTTGGCGCATACAACGACGTACGGTTCTTAGACATGCTCTCAAGGTAGAGCGAGTGCCGGTGCACTCGCGACTGGCATTTAAAATATTTAATTTCACATAAACCTACATGGGCACTTATTTATTTAAGTGTACATGCACAACTTACAGAATAAAGAATCCCAAAGTCCCCTGTTGTGGCGTGGTTTATGAAACATCAGAAGCTAGGTGCACGATTCTAATTGGTTGTTTCCTATGGAGAAGAGCGGGGAAGAAAGGTTACTCTTTTAAAAATAAGGGTTATACAATACAATATTTTCAAATTACAGTGGTAACAGGTATGGGAGGACAGTGTAGGCATGTCAACACCTACGTACCTGGTGGTACTTAACGAAGTAGAAAATGGATGAATCCATTCGTTTGAGATCGCCGTACGGCTTTGTGTGCGTGCACGTGTGTACGCTCGTTGTATGGAGCCGACCTACTGTAGGTACTTATTTATTTAGTGATGCTGTGCCTCGTTTATGTAATGTCACTACATGCATACCATGCTAGTGTCGAGTAAACACATATTTAATACTTTCCATGGTATATTATTTATTTATTTATAGAACGAATTGATACACGGTCAATTGTTTTTTTTTATAATTACTAGCTTTTTCCCGCGGCGTGGAAGTCGGAAATTATCCCATGGAAACGCAACCGCTGATGTCAGTCAGTCAGTTTCTCTTTTATATATCAACGGTGGAAATTTCAAACGTCGTAAGGGACATTATATTCCCAGTCCCTTGCGACAATTGAACACCGTCGATATACATATAGATGCAAGCCACATGTTGGTACTATTATAAAATAAGAACATTTATCTTCACTCTGTAAAACAAATATTCGTTTTAATTCAAATATTTGCAATAAGATTTATTTTCGACCTGAGACAATAGCATATTATAAGCGGGACGCAGACGGGAAACTATCGCTATTCACTCGTCACTACTACAAACACTTCTCATTATGTTTATCATTCGATGTGGAACTATCGAGACTTTCTGGGGCTTCGATATCGTATAATGGTGCCGATTCCCTTGTTCACAAACTAAACAAAATTTAAGTTCAGTGCATCTTTTTCTTTCTATTTCATTAAGAAAAGGACAGAAGATAAGTTTTAGTTTAGTCCTGTCAAATTAATCAGCGCTTGACGTAAATTGGCGTAATTTTAGTAGGCAAGTTTTTAATCACGTCTAAACTTGTATGGAGTAGGGACAGGCGCTGATTAATTTGACAGGACTAAACTAAAATTTATCTTCTGTCCTTTTCTTAATGAAATAGAAAGAAAAGGATGCACTGAACTTAAATTTACTTTAGTTTGTGAACAAGGGAATCGGCACCATTGTCGAGATAGACTCGGGAATTTTACTACAAGTTATTGTATTATTAGTTTGTTTTCACTAAATGAGCCAGTCGCGGTAAATGATTGAGTTTCTTATGAGTCTACAACCTTTGGCACTACGTTTTTATACATGAAATATAAATGATTTTGAAAGGTCATGGGAAGTCCACGATACGTTCAAGTCACTGTTATGAATACATTACTTTGTTGACATAACTGTTTGACATCACTGACATTTGCCGTAGTTAGATAGTTCTGTTTGTGATAAAAGAATTATCACAAGTTTTATAGTTTTATATAATGAAAAAGTGTTGAAACTAAAACGAAACATAAATGTGCGCGTTTCTTGTAAAAAAATTAAGTGCGAATATCCTTCTGTGAATACAGTTTGGAAATAGTCAGGGAACGTTTAATAACCAATGCTCTCCAAAACAATAAATACTGGCGATAAAATAAGTAAAACATAGTTTAGAACAACCCTAATAGGTACAGTCAAGTACTCCTTAAGTAATTAGTTGCAGAACCACTAACGTTATATCACATGAAGCTCCGTGATGTCTCACTATGTATTACTACACTATACATAGTTAACTGTGTAATGTACACATGTACACGCTACATAATATACACGTATATCTATACTTATCGTACGTATCAGTCTATCTGCGCTACTCTCCGGACGCAACCTGCAACAAAACCGATTTTGTCAGAAAAAATCAACATATTCTTGATGTTTCATAAGTGCCGATGTACAGTCAGCGTCAAACATACATAAAGCTGTACAATATTTTTTGGCGCGTGGCCAAGTTCGGAACTAACGCCGCCACCTTGTTTTTTCAAAACATTAAAAAAAAATAACTGACAACCAACATCATTCGAATGCCAAAAGATCCTTGTAGCAAGTTATGTGTTAGTACACAAGGCTACACATCAAGCTATACATTTCCAGTTTATACTGATCTCGCATTGTATAGGGACTACGGACATACAGTTTTATTATTTTATTTGGGCATCAGGCAGATGAACGAAAATAAACGAAAAACCGATAAACGATCGGAACAAGAAAATTTAGCTTTATCTTAAGGTTCATATTAATACATTACTGCCGCGGTCTATAATGACTACTTTGCTGGTCGCGCTGATGATGGCCGACAGCGCAGCGTAGCGCAGCTCCAGGCCGACACAGCGCGGTCAGCGTGCAGCACTTGATGGACGAGCTGAGATAAAGGCCGAGGCCGTAGGTCGAGGCCTTTACAGCGAGGACAGCAAGGGCTGCAATGATGGCCAAGCTGGAAGGCCTAGAGCGTAGCTAGGCTAGCTCGAGGCAATCATAGCGTGACCAGCGAAGCAGTCATAGTGGACCAAGGCTTGTATAGTGCTTTACTCAAAAATGCAAGTACCTACCTAATCTAAATAAAACCAGCAAGTAATTTCAATAAAATATATATTAATTAACTAGAAATTTAATTAAAATGACAATTATGAAAAGTACAGTTACTAAAATTCAACACCGACTTTCCCGGTTTGATATTACTAATAGTTTGCGATAATTTTAATGCGGTGTTTGACTGCTGTATTATTTCTTCATTTATTACGCAAAACAGACACTAAATAAAAATAAAATTTTCGCTGAACCGCGCTTTTGTTACTTCTTTGTTTTTTTTTTTAACAATGGTTGTTGGAATAGTTCCAACAGCCAAATATGGAATAAAATCTTTTTGTACCTATCTCTATAAATACAAACAGCTGTGTTTTAAATAAAATCTTTTTGCATTTGATTTTTTAAAACGTTGAAACGTCAAAATAGCGGCCGGCAATGTTTTGCTGGCCTGTTAGAGCGACCAGCAAAACTTTGCCGGCCGCTCCTTGAAACAGAACGGCAAGGTCGACTTTGCTCAAACAAGGTTGTCAAAATAATGACCACATTACATGCATTTTTGAGTAAAACAGTATTTTATTTATTTGACAGGACTAAACTAAAATTTATCTTCTGTCCTTTTCTTAATGAAATAGAAAGAAAAACATGCACTGAACTTAAATTTGGTTTAGTTTGTGAACAAGGGAATCGGCACCAGTGTCTATAACTATCCATTTCCTTCCTAAAATGGGTTTTATTTGTGATTTGTTAAAATACATTTAATAGAGTATATAGAAATGAGAATAAAAATTTACTTTTATAAACAGTCCAATATGTTATCAATATAAACAGCCCGTTCCACAAAGGTCGCGCTGACGGGCGCCATCGTTTTTATTTCTCGAGCGTACACAAACATTACAACTTGATTGACGTTTTTGTCAAATAACATGTCACCGATAGGTAACATGCTCGTAATCACTACTACTACTACTATTTACATTCATAACTGTGATAACACTAAAAGCATACTAAACGAATTCTCATAATATAATCTCGCCGGTTATGTTTAAGTCACATGTAGAAGGCGAGCCCATTATTATTGGAAACAAACCCAGGTGCAAGGCTGCTGCTGAGAATTTCCAAAACAATACGTTCGACGCAGGGTTTGAATCCATGTCCCTACGGACCGCAGTCATACTTGCTACAACAAGGACTACCAATGAGGCAGTTACGAAGTTTTAAATGATGATAAAAAGTATTTTATGGATTTATGAGACGATAATAATGATGGTTGATAAAATAAATCGCATCACAGAGGATCTGCAGTTAGCCATCTACTTCACACATTTCATTCACGATAAGAAAAATAGAAGATTTTGTCCACCGCTGGGCCTCAGGCTTCCTCTCTATGATAAGGACTCAGCAGTAACCACGCAGGCACTGTGCGAGCTGGTAGACGTAACAGATGTCTTGTAATTTTTAGTTATAGGACATTCCGATAGGAGAAGAGTTGGCCCAGTAATAACGGCCTAACTTACGAGCTATAGGTTGGGGTAAAACCTAGATATGGTCTGATCCAATAGTATCTGATGAAAGTGTAAATAAATCCTGTTCAGGTCAAATTCTTACGCAATCACGCACTAAAGGGAATCACTAACATATTCATCTGCATTTAGAAGGTTTAAACTTTATATCTCACCACTTTTTCCAACAAATATTAATTGAACAACATTATTAAATTATAATTGGAAAATCATAAATCATCATCATCATCATTGGGTTTATAAAATAAAACTTAATTGTCAAATTAAAAATATCTAGATGATTTAAAATAAGAAATTCGGATTTAAGTCTTCAAGTGATCAAATCAGAGCACTCAATTTTCAAAGACATTTTCTGATCCATTTGTTTACATTTTCATGAGATACTTTTTGAACAGATCATAGACACTTTACTTCCCACTATTTATTTCATCACCACTGTTCTTGAAACGGTGAAGGAAAACATACGTTACCTGTGTGAGCAGGCGCTATATGCAGGTGGTCTTGAGATGCATGGACAGCAGGCCCTTGGCCACGAAGCCGCGCCCGCACAGCCCGCACACGTACGGCCGCGCGCCCGAGTGGTACCTGCGACAATATGCAATATTCATATTCATTTATTGCGTTCCATAATAATTAGAAAAGATGTTACAAAAAGCTTACAGCTAGGTAAAAACAATGGAACCGGAACATGGGCACAGCAACAGAATAAAATAATACAAAACACAAAATTTAAACTATTAAAATTATTGTTACATATTATTTAAATTCAAATTCAACAAGAAAATAAGGACATAAAGAGTTCTTATAAATATTAGATGACGCAATAAGGTCAATAGACGGCACTATTGTGCACCGCTAGATCGCGATGTCGGTGTCACTCGCCAAATTTTGATGTTGTGCAAAAAGAGTACCAATCTACTTTCAAGACCAAAACTATTAACATTAATGGCACCTCCGTTGGCTTTAACCAATGGGCTACTCCTGGTATTTATAAAAGTAGAGCGACACTATACGAGTTATATGGTTTGAAAAAATACAGGTTTGATACTCCTTTCTTGGAGTATGTCAAAAATTATTCAAAATTATTTAAAAATATTTGTGTTTTTGCAAAATCAAAATTTTTAGGCGATACAATTAAAAATTCAAATAATAAAGTAAAAACCACTTGGAAAATTATTAACAATGAAACGGGTAAGTCAGTTAAACAAGAAAAACAACTCGAGATTATGGTCGACAGTAAATTAGTTAATATAGCAGCCGACGTAGCTGAGGCATTTAATGAATTTTTTGCCAACATACCTATAACTACGACTCGCTCCTTAAATTCGTCCCCGTCTAAAGCTGAAAACCTTTTGCATAGCAGTGTGCCTAAATGTAGTAGCTTATTTAGCTTCGACCTTGTAACACCTCGTGATGTAGTTAATGTTTTTAATACACTTAAGTCTAAAAACACTGGTGATTACTGGGGCATCTCCATAAAACTATTAAGTAATATAATAGACATAGTAGCTCCATATTTAGCTGTAACTTTTAATAAATGTGTTGATTTAGGAACTTTTCCTGACCTCATGAAGAGTAGTAAAGTCATACCATTATTTAAATCGGGTAACAAAAATGACGTTGGCAATTTCAGGCCTATCTCTATCTTACCTGCATTCAGTAAAATATTTGAAAAGTTAATACTCAAGCAGTTGCTAAGACATTTTAATTTAAACAGACTTCGTCATGATGAACAATATGGTTTTACAAAAGGTCGTTCGACCACAGATGCGGGTGTTGCTCTGCTGAAACACATATTTAACGCATGGGAGAACTCGCAAAATGCTATTGGAGTTTTTTGTGATCTCTCCAAAGCCTTTGATTGCGTGCACCATGACACACTTTTGCGTAAACTACGTCATTACGGTGTCCAAAACGAAGCTCTTAAAGTAATAAATTCTTATTTACATAATAGGTTCCAATGTGTAGATGTTAATGGTGTGAAATCTTCCGGGCTACCAGTTCAGTTAGGTGTACCTCAAGGCTCAATACTGGGTCCATTCTTATTCTTAGTATATATTAATGACTTACCTTTTTATTTAAAGGATATCTGTAACGTTGTACTGTTTGCAGATGATACTTCTCTTATTTTTAAAGTAGACAGGAATAGACAAGATTTTGACGACGTAAACAGTGCTCTCTCAATGGTTACGGATTGGTTTACGACAAATAACCTAGTTCTCAATGCCAAGAAAACGAAATGTGTAAAATTCGCTCTACCAAATGTTAGAAATCTAGGACCCAACATCGTCTTAGATAAAGAGGTGCTTGAAACTGTGAACTCGGCAGTTTTTCTGGGCATAACAGTAGATGCCAAACTTCAGTGGGGCCCACATATATCAAGCCTAGCGGGAAGGCTCAGTTCGGCCGCCTATGCTGTCAGGAAAGTAAGACAATACACTGACGTTGATACAGCTCGGTTAGTCTATTTTAGTTATTTTCATAGCGTTATGTCCTATGGTATTCTGCTGTGGGGTAAAGCCGCTGACATTCAAAATATATTTGTTCTTCAAAAACGAGCAGTTCGAGCAATTTACCAGCTAGGTGCCAGAGTTTCTCTAAGAGATTTTTTTAAAGATGTTGGTATTCTCACGGTGGCATCACAATTCATTTTCGCCAACATCTTATATATTAGGCAAAATATACACTTATACACTAAAAACAGTGATATTCACAATGTTAACACTCGAAATAAGGACAAACTACGAGCTCCCTTTCACCGGCTTCATAAGGTTCATAACTCATTTGTTGGGCTTGGTATAACCTTTTATAACAAGCTACCCTCTTCTTTGCTAGATTTGCCTTTTAATGCGTTTAAAACTAAAGTAAAATCCAACCTCTGTTCAAAGGCATACTATTGTATCAACGACTACTTAAATGATAAGAATAGTTGGTTGCTGTGATTAACTCAAGACAATGTTTATGTTCTTTCTCCAGAATTAGCTTACCTACTGACAGTTTATATGAGTTTATATAATTGTTTATTTTATTTGAATTTATGATTCAATTTTTTATTTATTTTAACGAGTCAATTTATTTTTATTTTATTTTATTGTTGACATAATCTACTCATTACAATATTTTTGTTATGAGTTGTATTGCAATTTGTGGTTAGCCAGCGACCTCGACAATTGATCATATTATTTTTTGCCTGAGCAACCGGCAGCAAGTTCGTCATGCTCCCTTAGATGTCACTGCTTGCGGTAGCGTCGGGGGTCGGGTTGCCTCCTTCCCTCAAATATGGCGAGGGGGGTAATGGCTGATCTTTGCGTTATGCTCGTGAACGGGTGCTGCTTGTGGTGACTGGTCGTCTTGCTGATCATGGTTTTGTTATTGTTACTAGTAATTAACTGTACATTTATTTTATCTCGATGGTCCTAGTTTATCATTTATAACTGCCAATTACAGCTTTATGTAAGCGGGCACGCCCTTTATGTCTGGAGGCTTTTATTTAGTTCAGTTTACGTTTAGTTTTATTTTCTTTTTATTTTTTTAAATAATGCTTGAGTATAGTCCTCGATATTTTTGGTTGGTATATTGGCGTGTGCTAGCTGACATATGGCCTATAATTTATCATTTGAATTATGTTTTGTGTTGCATAATGTAAGTTATTTTGGTTACTATTGTATAGAATCATTCTCTAACTTGAACAGACAGCTGTGCTGCTGGGGAGTTTGTTGCGCCACTTCTTCTTCCCAGCTAAAGGCACTAGGAAGTGGTGAAGGGTGGGCGTTTTTGGGGGACTGTCTTATGTAATTTTGACGTTCGAAAAGTGCTGATTCTCAGCCTAGTTTGAATAAATGACTTTTGAATTTTGAATTTTTTTGAAATGGTTAGCCCATCGAACATTTTGTGTGACTGAGTTTTGTTAGGTGTAAAATGCTTCAAAAGTAAAGTCTCATGTTTATCAGATAATAATTGTTAGTAGTGGGTTAGTTTATTTCTGTTTAATTATCGTATTGCTACCATAATGCTTTTTAGTAACCTACAGCCACAATCGGGTTTTTTTTTAAGTTGGATAGGTATATTAACTATAGGATTTTAAACTGATATGGTTATTTTCAATACTAAAGTTATTTAAAACGGGGTCCCGTTTTATTTCGACTAATTCTAATATCTCCTTTATCTTTATTGCAATCCATAATGTACACATACAGGTGGTAGGGAAAAATAAATTGAAACAATTATGGACCCTGTCGGGCACAGCAAAATTTTAAATAAGTAGGAGAGGAAGCTTATTACTAAATATTTAAATGATGTCCTATCCTATTATAATTATTATTTTTTGCAGCAGTATTAGTTATTGTACTCCTCATTCAATACAACGTGACATTCACTACTTTTAGTCTATTAGTCTATTTCTTACGGTATTTTACTATGGGGACGGGCGGCAGATATCGAGTCTATTTTTATTCTGCAGAAGAGAGCCATCAGAGCAATATATGGCCTCCGCAGACGCGATTCTCTAAGGGAACTGTTTAAAGATATTAACATCATGACGGTACCTTGTCAATATATCTATGAAAACATCATGTATGTAAGGAAACATCTAAGTCTTTTCAGTAAAAGAGGTGATAGACACAATTATAGGACTAGAAATAGGGACCAATTAGTTCAACCGGGTTTCAGACTGGCTAAAGTAGACTCATCCTTCATGGGGTACTGTTTAAAATGTTATAATAAAATACCTCCCCACATACTCCAACTGAACGAAACGAAATTTAAATCTTGTATAAAACGCACACTATGCTGCCAAGCATATTATAAGTTGGGGGATTACATCGCTGATAAAAATGCTTGGCTTAGCGCTGGTCCAGCTCCACAAGGGCACATAAATTAATTGATGAGCATTCGAAAGTGTTGTTGCGGCTGATGAAGATTGTAAAAACTATCTTTCTTTGTATAAATTCAATCTCTTTGTATTGTATAATTGCATATCACATGTGTGGGCATTGTGACCACGTACATTCCATAAAGCTACCATTACCTGGGTACGTCTTTCATTGACTTGAATGTGCCCTGGCGGCTGAGAGTGTCATGCTCACTCAAATGTCTCGCTGATGGTGGCGTGTGTGTTGGATCATTAAGTTCCCTTCAAAATGGTTGAGCTAAATGGTGCTGATCCATGCGTCATGTTCGTGAACGGGCGCCGTCAGTAGGGACTGGTCATCTCTTAACTGCCACGGTTTATTTTAATTTTTGAATTGTTTTTATTTTTGTTTTTTGTTACGGACGCTTTTAACGTGCACGTCTTTCTACATTGTTCTCACATGTATAATTTCAACATGAATAATGTAACCAATATTTTGTAACAATTTTTTTATTTAAAAGAGTGTCCGTGGAGTTTCTTGCCCGTTCTTCTCCATAGGTACCTACTACGCTTTGGAATGGGCAACTAGCTTCATCTTTCTGACTGACCGACCCCTTGACAATTCAAAAGTACCTGTAATTGGTTTATTTGAAATAAATGCTTTGAGTTTGAGTTTGAGTTTAACATTCGGTAACGCGAATCTTATGCATTTAGTTTTCTTCTCATTCAATACCAAATTATATGCATTAAACCAATTATGGACCTTAAGCATAGCGTTATTTACATCGTCAAGCTCAGTACTGTGTTATCAACACATAACACCGTTTGTGATCGTTTTTTTCAGTAAATGAGGTAAACCATTTATATATGCTAAAAAGAGGAACGGACCCAATATTGAGCCTGGCTGATCTTTGCGTTATGCTCGTGAACGGGTGGTGCCTGGTCGTCTTGCTGATCTTGGTTTTGTTATTGTTACTAGTAATTAACTGTTCATTTATTTTACCTCGATGGTCCTAGTTTGTCATTTATAACTTCCAATTACAGCTTCATGTAAGCGGGCACGCCCTTTATGCCTGGAGGCTTTTATTTAGATATTAAGTTCTGTTTACGTTTAGTTTTTTTTTCTTTTTAATTCTGAGTATAGTTCTCGATGTTTTTGGTTAGTATATTGGCGTGTGCTAGCTGACATATGGCCAGTAATTTATAATTAAAATAATGTTTTGTGTTGCATAATAATTTTGCATACTATTATATAGAATCATTTTTTTTTTCTAACTTGAACAGACAGCTGTGCTGCTGGGGAGTTTGTTGCGCCACTTCTTCTCCCCAGCTAAAGGCACTAGGAAGTGGTGAAGGGTGGGCGTTTTTGAGGGACTGTCTTATGTAATTTTGACGTTCGAAAAGTGCTGATTCTCAGCCTAGTTTGAATAAATGACTTTTGATTTTGATTTTGAAAAGGATATCTAGATATCCAATATTTTTTTCTTTTTTATCCGTTTGTTAGTGGTCCCTAGGGATCACTAACAAACACGACAAAAAAAGGAGTAGAAGCAACATGCACATTTGAAAAAGGTCAGAGTTCAGCCTAGTTCGTGCTGATAAGGTTTTGGTGGTAAATGGATCTAATGAGAAATCTGTACGAAGCATATTAAAGTTCCTACTCGTCATACCTGACATACAGATTTATCAGGAAAGATATGCGCTTCGGCAATTATCGTCTATCTTTGGAGATACTAACGCGCGATGATGAGATCTAATATAGAGCCGTTACAAGTTTATAACCATGGAAGTACTTGCCTATTTTGTATTACCATGGTTGGAAAATTATAGATGAACAACTCTATGCAATTCCAAAAATACAAACTTATGATAACGAGATGTGACCGGATTAGGTAAGCCGACAGTGACAAAACTTCTTACAACAGCGCAATGATAGGTGCACCACTACAAAGTGCGGCAGTACAAAACTTAGAAGAATTAGCTCGGTGGGGGGTTACTCTGTGTCGCGATATTCGTGCTAATTCGGAAATACGATAATTACCGAAACTCATACCTTTTCCGGTTTAAATGTTACTACGTAAAGCGAGTAAATGAAAGAATGAATGCACTCGCGTCGTATCTCTTACCGCTCGTGAATGACCAGTGTGGATCTCTGACTGAACGCTTTGCCGCAGTGCGAGCACACGTGCGGCTTCTCTCCGGAGTGAACACGTTCATGAAGCGTCAGGTTACATTTTTTCACGAAACCTTTGCCACACGTTCTGAAATCAAAAATACCTTAGTTAGAGAAAATAGCTTAGAAAAATTTCCATGAGAATCTAAAAATTCTGTCAGGTCTGAAATATTTTTAGATTTAAAGGAAGCGTTTGACACTATTTCAATGCTAAATCAAACAAATTCAAGGCAAAATATGCGGAGAATTGCGTAAAAAATAATCTGCAATAAGGGCAATAGATGTTATCTAGGAAAAGTTGTGATCTTCACGTAATTGGTTGCTAATTTAATTAAGTAGTAGAAAAATTGCTGTAGGGTTCGTCAGGGCAGCATTCTTGGCCCAACTATACAGTTACGTATGTACGTTACGTGCGTCTGCTGAGCAATATTCGATACTCAGATCGGGTGAAGTATTATCTAATGCGCACGCCGCACACGTACTGCTAGTGTGTACTTACTTGCACACGTTGGGCTTGTAGCCCGTGTGGATGCGGATGTGGAACTTCAGGTGCTCACGCGAGGACAACGCCTTGCCGCACACGTTACAGAGGAAGTTGCGCTCGCCCGAGTGCGCGCGCAGGTGGCGGCGCAGCGAATTGATGTGCGCGAAGTGCCGCGCGCACACGCCACATCGCAACGCGAGCGCCCGGCCGGCTGCCTCCGGGTGCGCGCGCGTGCGGTGCGACAGGAGGTAGCTGGGGAGGTACAGTACTCACTCATTGTTAAGATCATCACAACCGCTAAGCTCTAAAAACAGCGATCGCTATTCGAGCGTGGCGGCCTTAGGGTGCAACAGAACCGCAATCTATCGACGATACCGTAAAATATTTGATGTACAGTACCGGCCAAAAGTCCATTGGCAATCTCACAAAGCAATAGACTGACGCTTCGGTTTGACTTACGACCTTCTTCTATAAGTTGTTACAATACTATAGACACGCAGAGTACACACACACTCACTTTGTCTGCAACCAATGACTAGTTCGAAAATCATTCGTTTTTTGTTTCATTCGTCTTATTCACATAAATATTAAAGTTTAGCAGGTAGACCACAGAAAACGAAGTAAATTATTTCGATTTCTGTAGGGTAGACAGATACAGTTCGTTACGAGTATTCAATTAATAGAACTTTGTTGGTTCGTGGATAATATTGGTGACGAGTATTTAGCGCAGTGTTGTGGTTATTATTTTCAAAAAGCAGGCATAAAATATATTGAAGAGATCAGATCAGATCAGAGAATATTATTGCGCTGCGTAAAAGTGAAGTGAATATCTAATGAAACCGGACTAAGTGTGAGTGTTATCATTTATATATTTTATATTTTACTAAACATAAATCTTAATCAAGGGTATTGTTGATAGAACAGAGGTATTGTTGAGACAGAAGATGCCTTTAAAGTTTTAAATTCATTATGAGGTTTAATTCCATTAGTGAATAATAAATAATTAGGTATTATGTGTGTATTTTTTTGCCGGTGTCGGCGTCTGCGTCTCATTACTTGTCTCAACGATGCCTAGAGTACCACAGATACTAAAGGCATAGACAAGTAACTGATGTTACGTCGGGTGCAGACACGCGGACTACATAAAGTTTATTTTTTACCTTTAGTATTTCTCAGATCTATTGTTTATTTTATTATATTTATTTCTGTATTTTATCTATCCGTGACATCACTGCGGGCCCTATCAGAATACCAGCGCTGCGTCATTTATTTATTTTTTCTTAAATGTCGCAGCATATGCTGAGATGGGAGCCTTTTGGCCTCGTACAGGACTTTCTGCTTTTATTTTAATTGTTTTTATTTTTTTTAATGTTTTTATTTTTTATTAATGTTTTAATGAGTGTATTTTAGTTTAATTTGTGATTTCCTGTGCGAGTCTCAATAAATACTTTTTCTTTCTTTCTTTCTTTCTTTCTAATAAAAACAATGTTTTTCTTTGTTCTAGAGACTGTGAGGGTTAAGAGATATGAGGAAGGGGCTTATTATCGAGTAGCAGCGACGTCAAATGGTGAATGAATATAAAACAAATGGTTTCATACCAACGAGATATTTTGCTGAATTATTAAAAACACGTCATTATGAACCGTTCGCCGTGCACTCTGAAGGCTTGCATCACTGAAGACCAGCTAGAAAACCGATTTTGACCTTAAAATATTGACCGTACCAACTTAATAAACAACAGATTCGTTATTGTATGAATTTATGGTAACGAATTTTTTAAGCACGTTTCAATTGGGTGTTTGTAGTATTTCTTGCAGATAGACCGAAGTTGTTTAATATTATTTTAGGATTAAAATTTGAGGCTATAACCTCAATACCAACCAATATTTACTAAAGCCAAATAAAATTTAAAATAATTAATATGAACAAACTGCCTATACTTAACCTTAAAATCAACAATATTGTCAGTAGATTTTTTTACATTTTAAGTAGTCTAATATTCTTATTTATTGCTTAATTACTTCAACCATGATCAAAGCTTTATATTTATGGTGAAAAAAATCCATTTAAAATTTAAAACGTCAAAATTTAAATATGTGTGCACCTAAGTGCTAGATTTTTACAAATTCCCTGGACCCCTCTCTAGGATTCCCTGTGTCGTAGGGTCCAGTCTCTTCCCAAGTGAGTAAAGGAAACAAGCGTCTGTCTTTGATGGTGTTTATTGGCAACTAACTTAATAATAATTGATACATCATATTTAATGCGGGCGGCGACTAGCTACTTACTACTATTAAGAAACGTGGACTGTATGTTTGTTCGTACCTACAACTTTTAAACCTATTGAAATTAGCTTCAACATTACCTGTTGTAACGTTATAACGTTCCATTTTTTAAATAAATATAATAATTAATAAAAAATATATAAATAGGCTTCTTTTAAGCATTTGTTTACTGATAATAAAACCAAATTGCCAAGTTCTCACATATTCTACGCGATACGCGTGACCTTTAGACACAGTCCGTTGGCGAGGCCCTTTCCCTCTCTCCTGACAATCTCGGCCGTCAATCTGTGCGCGCCGGTTCGACACTGGACACACCGTCATGAGCTGGCTAGGGAGGTTCACGTTCGCGTCGCTCATTCTCAGCGGCGCGACTCTTGCGCGTGAGACCTCCCCGATAGCCACGGTTGTCTTCGCAGGCAACAGTTTTTATTGACTCGTATTAGTCAACCCTATTAAATGCTGTGTTTCCGTAACCCCATACTGGGTAAGTGTTGAACAATGTCGCTTGTTATATTGTGTGTACCTACATATTGTCTAGGTCAACTTAGGGCGTGTGCCTATTTGCTTGTTATCTTTTATTGCATTAAATTAGTACGCCTTCTGCGTAATTATTTCTTTAAGCAACCTATTTGCGATTAGCTCTGCGCATTTTATATGTATTTTTCAAAGACTTAAAATGTGCAAGTCATGCCGTGCTTCTCACTTCATGTAAACTCCGTACTGATTGTGACATCCACACACCACCTTCATTAGCGCACTAGTACATCTCGCTTTGCTTATGCTTGGTGTCACGATCAGCGGAGATGACTATTGGTCATCTTGTGACACGCTGGACGTTGTTTCCAGGGTCCACAGTTCCGGCTTCCATCCAAGGTTCCGGCTAACACCGTGCATAGTTCCGGCTTACCGGCTTATACGTTTGCTGACGTGCTCCGTGAGGGTACATTATCTACCTGCGTGTGCACGTCGAGCCATCGCGGATCAGGCGCGACCAACCGCCGACCGGCACCATTCCTGGCGTCTGCAGCGTGGCACACCCGCTGGGGTCATCGTCGCACCAGGCTGAGCCAGGAGAGTACTGCGCTACTCCCAAGGGAATTGAGGGAATCTTGTGACCATAAACCTACCTACCCCTTTTTGTATTTTACATAAATATACCTTTTTATGCTGACAAGGTTACGTGGTCTTATTTATACCCCACGTAAACCCATTCCGTCACACTGTAATGAAATAAGGATACTAACATCGAATCAGACCAGAGACACTTTTGAATATTTTTCGCTATTTCTTATTTTTGTCTTATTTTTTTTAATAATCTGGTCATCTCTGGTCATCCACGCACAGTTCGCCCTGTATTCATGTGAGGCAACTTATTTAAAAAGCGGCCGCGACCGCCGACACGACCGCCGACGCGGCCGCCCCTTTCTGTTTACACCCGAGCGCACATTCATTTATCGCTTATCGTCGTTGACAAGTGAAAACCTCGTAAGTCGAATTTTTTACCAAAAACACTTTTTAATGTATTTTATTTTATTTATTTATTCATATAACAATTCGCATTGTGTTTGAATTTTGTAGTACATTAATTAATATTTTACAGCTAAAAACAATAAATTATTAATATCAAACAGTAAATTTCACTAAAAATAAAATCAATAACTTATATGATAAATTAATATGTCAATAGATTGTAAATAGTAATTATATAAATTATTGTAAATATTATCATGTCAAATTCGTATAAATCTATTCTCTAAAATGCCAAAAAATCGAACAATGTCTTGAATGTATATTTAATGTCAAAAAGGTAAATTACCAAAATATAAAAACTATTCACCATCATTTGTCACCAATTCAGATATAGAATATAAACATTTATTCAACAGGAATGCTTTAAGTTTGGCTTTGAATAGTGTACCTTTGTAAATCAATGATCTTAAGTCAGTAGGCAACTTATTAAATAATTCTACTGCTTGGTATTTAGAGCAATGTTCAGCAATATTAAGTTTCGGCGCTATTTTATTTTTTATAACGTTTCTTCTAGTTTTCTCTCTAAGTTCACGTTCTTCCTGTGATTCGTGCTCGTGTATGTATTTCGCAAAGTGGCTGAGTAGTACTTTTTAGTATAAACATATAAACTTGGCACTGTTAAAATACCTAATTTTTTAAAATATTCTTTACATGACTCTTGTTGTGGGATTCTGACAATCGTTCTTAATGCACGTTTCTGTAGAATGAATGCTCTTTGGCAATTGTACCCGTAACTACTCCCCCAAAACATAATGCTATATCGTAATCTGGATTCTACTAATGCATAATATACAGATTTAAGTTGCTTAAGATTAATATCGTCCCTGAGGCTTCTTAGCGCGTAACAAGCTGAAGATATTGAGGAATCAATGGCGGTGTAATAAGTAAGAAAACCTCGCAACGCACATTTCTAGCTCACCTATAATTCGAATGTTCGATTGTAGCGCCATCTCTCGCGTTCAATGAAAACCTCGTAAGTACTAGGTGTCCGCCATTAAAGAGTGATAAACTCGGCAACACATGCTCTGTGCTCGGCAAGACGGCTGACGTGTGAATTCTTGCTCTTTCATTTGAAAAACTTTGTTCAAAGTAGTTTTCGTGTTGTGAAAAAGGTTTCATACAAAAATATTCAGGAGACGGTTTTTTGTCTCTCCTAAACAATTTTGTTTTCGATACTCCCGAGGTTTTCACTCGTCAACGACGTTATGTTGTTTAACCGTTTGCTTTTCTATTATAAGTCGACTATTTTGCGCAGTTTTGCGATGTAACCATGCGTACGGCTGATGATATAGAACATGGAGAGCTACAAGGATCTTTTGGCGGCTGAATGACATTGACAGGGGAGCGTTGTTGGAAAACTTTTGTGAAATGGGTATAGAAACTGCCTTTAGCTCACTTCAGATGTCGCTACTATAACGTTTTTAAAAGACGAAAACTGTGGAGGAAAGGTCCCATAAGACAAGCCCACTAATTCGTCGATACCAACAAAATCTGCTGTTTCCTACAAAAGTGCAATCCCTACGCGATCAAAATGTTTGGAACAACTATTTTTTTTTTTATAATACCCGACGAAAATTTTGTCCAGAATCCGTGTTTAGTGCTAGAATGAATATCTCTGAAGTTTTCCAGTGCAGTAATGTTAGGAAGATCATCCTGGAGTTGGTATATATACAGTGGCGTAGCGAGGGGGGGGCGGCGGGGCGGACCGCCCCGGGCGCCACCATTAGAAGGGCGGCAAAAAAATATATTTTGTGCGGTCACTGGCGGTCAGTCAGACAATTAATTTTTCAAGAAGTTAGCTTTTACCCCTCCCGCCCAAAACAATTGATGCAAATCACGAGTGCGGTCGGCCCTTGTTTGTGTTTACACGTGTACATGTATGGTGTTAATGTGAGCGCGCGGGGCGTATGCGGGCACGCAAACTGTCACACCACGCATCTACACGTCTAAACACAACCGATAGGTACGTCCCTTCAAGGAAGTACGTGAAGGTTTGACAATTCAAAGAAAGTTTTTTATTTGTTTTTTTTAATGCAAAATAATTATGACTGTTCTTGCTGAAAAGTTCTCTAGAATTAATGTATGTAATGTATATGTTACCGTTAGAATACGGAATACGTTTTAAACGCATTAACTAGATAATCTGCAAATTACCGGGAACGATCCGTTAAAGTTTAACATTTTACTTAAAGTAGTAGATATATGCATTCTATCGAGTTAATCTGCATATTAACGAATGCTACACCGTTACATCGCGGAAGACAATGAGCGAAACGCTTCTTTCTCGTTTTTGCTAACGTAATATTTTTCAAACATGCAAACAAGCATACACCATGCAGGCAGCATGCAAGCAAGCACGCAACATGCAGCACGCATGGTTTCTGTCACGGCTCCGGCGGCGGCGGTCCCACGCGAGCTTATCGTCGCTCGCCGCCCGCGGCTGAGGCTGAAGCTGCGGTGGTGATAAAACCACCTGCTCCTCAGCTCGCGAGCCGCCGCGCCCGTCCGCGCCTACGTGGGCTTAAATTACACTCTAGGGGTAGGGCAGACTGGGCACGCGACAATTGCGGCAATAAGACCCCTCTTTGAGGAGTGGCTTGAGAGGCGTCACGGCGTCCTCACCTTCCGCCTGACCTGGTCCTCACCGGACACGGCTGTTTCGGGAGGTTCCTGTTCAGGATAAGGCGGGAGAAAACGACCAGGTGTCACCATTGTGTGGATCGCCCGGAGGACACGATGGAGCATACGGTGGAAGACTGCCCGGCTTGGGCGGAACATCGCCGTGTCCTCGTGGAGGCGATCGGCGGCGGTGATCTCTCGCGTCCGGCCCTGGTTCAGGCCATGGTACGGAGCGAGAGGAAATGGCAGGCCGTCACCTCCTTCTGCGAAGCGGTAATGCTCGCGAAGGAGGAGGCGGAACGCGTGAGCGAGAGGCAAATTTCGCGCCCTCACGCCCCTAACCGCCGCAGGAGGAGACGCCCTGGGCGGGAATCGCGAGCCGACTTCCGGCCACCGTAGGCGCGGGCTTGCGGACGGTGAGCAATGGGTAGCTCGCCGTCCGATAAGGACTAGGCCCGGGTCGACGGCGCGTTGTGTTCCACGCGTGCCTCAAAGAGATGTCAGCAGAATTGACGGGGTCCGCTAGGGCCAATGCCTGCCGGGGCTGCAAATAAGGGCCGAAAGGGACATCGTGGCCCCCGGCAACAGGGCAACCGAAGGAACACGGGTGGGTTTTAGTCAGTAAGAGTCTGACACGCCCTCCCGCTCCACCCAGAGTGGAATAAGTTATTTGATAATTACCCATCCAAAAAAAAAATGGGTAGGGCAGACAAGACTACGTGGAGTCGGTTTTGCAGCGATTCGTTTCTGTCACTAACTTTTGATTTTTGGAGCTAACCGTATGCTTGGTCGTTAGTCTGCAGATTACCTAAGAAGTCTACAGATTATCTGTTAATCTAAGAACTAAAACAATCTTTTCCACTTTATCGGACTCGACCAGTTAATCTATACTCTAACAGATTTACGCACATTACCGGTAACATATACATTAAATTGAAAAACCTAAATAAGAGGGCGGCAAAATTGTCTTCCGCCCCGGGCGGCCGACACCCACGCTACGCCGCTGTATATATATTCAACTCCGATCAGGTTATTTCTGTAATAAGCCTCTAGTATTACCAAAAAAGAACTCTAAGTTTAATATAGCTAAAAGTTCATACTTAATTTACCTTTCCAATAAAGCTGCTTTTTTACTAGTGGTAGGCGCTTCCTTTTTCCTAAGCTCGTCTTTTAATTGTGCTACACTCCAATTCACATAAATTTTTATCCAATTTTCGTTTAATTTGTGATCGACACAACAGTAAATACATACGCAACAATGGCGTTTTCTGAACTAACAACAATACTGCCACCTATGGCAAGCTTTCAGTTTTTAAACCCAATGTGTATTGACAAAAGAAGATGGCGGCGTTAGTTCTGATTTTGGGCACGCGCCACAAGATCCTTGTACAGCTACAATAGTAAGCTATCGTAGCATGAGCCTCACCGCATGTAGACGAAGGCTTCCGGACACAGGTCGCACACGAAGCGCTTGTTGACGGGCTCGGCCGACGCGCCCGCGTCGTAGTTGTGCGTCAGCCCTGTAATGTGTTACAATAAGTTTCACAGATCAGACGACCCTTATCATTACATAGGTTTTTGTTTGATAAAAGTATAATAAAAGTAAAAGCAGTACAGTGTCAATCATTGAACCATATATTTTCTCGTAAGGAGGTATTGATTTACGGGAAATATTTTTTTTCGGGTGAAAACAAAAATTTCCGAAAATGGTGCGTGGACAGTTTGTGTGAGTTTAAAGTTAAATAATTGACACTGTATGTTTCTTCTACTTTTATTAATTGAACTTTTACCAAACAAAAACCTATCTACAAACAATTTAATTTCTTCGTAAGTCCCAAATAAATGCAATTTCCTTTTTTGTACCGTGTTTGAGTATCTGGTGCGGGTCGCGGAAGGTCTTCTCACAGAGCGCACAGCGGTAGGGGCGCCGGTCGCGCTCCCAGTGGCGCGTCCAGTGCGCCGCCCACTCCGCGCGGGGCACCGCCTGGTAACAAGCAGGTTGCTTGTTTATTTAGAACATGGAAGACTAAAGCCCCGTGCAGACAGGCGCGACGCGACACTGGTAATTGTTCAACCGTGAAGTTTTCTTAAAAATTATTTTGTTAGAGTCCCGTCGCGTCGCGCCAGTCTGCACGAAGCTTAAAGCTACGGTTTCCTAGAAGAGCAGTGACCGCCACATAACGTCTGCAATTTACCGGTGAATGACGTCACTAAAACGATACCTAGGAAAGTAAGTAGGTGTGTTTTCCAAGAGCGCGTTTTTTAACACAACATCATGTTCATGACCGCCGTCACTGCGGCCGTTCTGTGGCGCCGTTAGTCTAGGAAACCGTGGCGTAACAACCGGTTTCTGAATAGAGAACCTTAAGTTGAGAACTTGTCAAACTCAACTATAGCTTGACTTGTCAAAATTAAATTTTATATTGCAAAAAACTTACACTGGAGGTATAAATTACCTTTGGGTAGGTCTAGAAAAATATGCACTGAACATAGGTTTAGTCTACAACCCTAGAACTACCAACATAAAAGAGTTTCTTGAAGTGTACTCATCACAATTGATTAGCAAAAAGCGAGCTATTGTCTTTGGTGATTTTAACATCGACTTATTAACAAAAAATCCGTACAAGAATCTGGCTACGAAATTATTAACCATATCAGCGAAGATCACTGCACACGTGAAACCACTTCCACAAATACTATTCTCGACCACGTATGCTCAAACTTGAAACACACTTGTTTCCACATGGCAATTGTGGACTCACCTATGTCCGACCATAAGCAGATCTACCTATCAATGAAGAAGTGCAAACCACCACCTAGAAAACGTGCCAAATATGATGCAGTGAACTACGAAAAACTATAAGTCAAATGACAACTACTACGAAAACTATATAAAGTGTGCAATTTTAGAAAATAAAGTTACTAAAACGAAAGTCCTAAATCCACCCCAACAAGACTGGATATGCAGAGATATAATTAAAGAGATATAAAACAAAGATTCATGAAAGAAATATAGTTTGGCACAAATTGAAGATCCGGAAGACGAAGAATTGAATAAACAATTTATAATAGAAAGGAACAAAACTACAGAAAGAATACAAAATACTAAATACTACTATGAAACATTCAAGAAATACTCAGGTAACCCAAAGAAGATGTGGAAACTTATTAACACACTGTCCAACAACAAGGTCAAAACACATTGTACTCCTCCAAATCTCTTAACCAAAGACGGGCCTGTAACCGATGGTAGTGAAATCAGTGAGACTTTAAACATCTTCTTCTCAACGATCGGTTCGACACTCGCTAACACTATCCTAACGACACAGCAAAAACACAACGTAGAGTGGTGTCTACGTTGTGTTTTTTTAACACAAACAAGAGATTACACTAATGAACTAACTACTTTTACACATGTCAAACGGACGAAATCTCAAAAATAATCGTTAGTCTTGATCCAAACTGTAGTGTAGGAATTGACGGGATAACCACCAAAATGATTAAATGTTTAAGAACCCTTATATCAGACAAACTGACAACTTGCTTTAATGAACACCTTGCTGAGGGAACGTTTCCAGATGCTCTGAAAATCGCTCAAAAAAGTTACTCCTATCCACAAATCTGGCACAAAATCTGACCCTAACAATTACCGGCCTATCTCCGTCCTACCTGTCGTGTCGAAAATTTTTGAAAAAGTAATTTATTTGCGACTAGACAAATACCTCACCTCTATTAACTTCCTTTACAAAAGACAGTATGGGTTTCGTTCTCTGTCCAACACTTCATCAGCCACAGCAGACCTAATCACAGCAACACAAACCAATATTGATCAAAAAAAGATAGCACTAAGCCTTTTTATCCTTACATATTATAAAACAACTAGCTTTTGCCCGCGGCTTCGCCCGCGTGGATGTCGGAAAATATCCCAGGGGAACGTACTACCGAGATTTCATACCTAATAACAGAGGAAAACGCCATTGACTCCTACCGCTGCGCCCGCGTTGCTCCGCGTAATTTTGAAACTGTGATATCTTTTAAACTATTCATTTAAATTGTATGATTCAAAGGCATATTTTAATCTAAATTAAATGGCCAATTTAAATAACATATTTTTTTGGATAAGGATTAATACTGTACCGGTCAAAAAAGCTTCGGAAATAACAATTAAATTTTTAACAGACATAATATATCTAAGGAAGTCCCCCGCCGCGTCTGTCTGTCTGTCTGAACGCGATAAACTCAAAAACTACCGAACGGATTTTCAAACGGTTTTCACCAATGGACGGAGTGATTCATGCGGAAGGTTTTAGTGTATTATTCATTAAGGTTTGTGTAAATTGGCTGAAATATGACGATTATTGTCGAAGATGTCGAAAAAAATCATGCCGACTGGGAGATTTACTGGCGTGCGCCGCGTATACCGTTATGCTCGGGCCACACCAACGGGAAACGCCGTTAATTATCACGACGATGGACCTTAACCCGTCGGAATAAAGTCTATCATCGCGATAATTAACGGCGTTTCCCGTTGGTGTGGCCCCGGCATTACAGATACATCAAATTTATGTTCTACGGGATTGAAGATCTTAAAAAGTTCAACAAAAAAGTCCGCGATGGCATATGTCTATCTTCTAAGGATGACCCACAATAACCATTTTTATCCTTCAGAATTTGATAAAAATTTAATTGTTATTTCCGAAGCTTTTTTCACCAGTATAGTATTAATCCTTATCCAAAAAAATATGTTATTTTAATTGGGCATTTAATTTAGATTAAAATATGTCTTTGAGTCATACAATTTAAATGAATAGTTTAAAAGATATCACAGTTTCAAAATTACGCGGAGCAACGCGGGCGCAGCGGTAGGCGTCAATGACGTTTTCCTCTGTGATTAGGTATGAAATCTCAGTAGTACGTTCCCGTGGGATATTTTCCGACATCCACGCGGGCGAAGCCGCGGGCAAAAGTTAGTCGACCTATAAAAACCTTTCGACACCGTTAGCCATTCAATATTACTATACTACAAAAGCTCAGCAACATAGGTGTCTCAGGGATGGCACTCATGGGCACGCCACAATTGCGGCGATAAGACCCCTCTTTGAGGAGTGGCTTGAGAGGCGTCACGGCGTCCTCACCTTCCGCCTGACGCAGGTCCTCACCGGACACGGGTGCTTCGGGAGGTACCTGTTCAGGATAAGGCGGGAGGAAACACCCAGGTGTCACCATTTTGTGGATCGGCCTGAGGACACGGTGGAGCATACGGTGGAGGTCTGCCCGGCTTGGGCGGAGCAACGCCGTGTCCTCGTGGAGGCGATCGGCGGCGGTGATCTCTCGCGTCCGGCCCTGGTTCAGGCCATGGTACGGAGCGAGAGGAAATGGCAGGCCGTCACCTCCTTCTGCGAAGCGGTAATGCTCGCGAAGGAGGAGGCGGAACGCGTGAGGGAGAGGCAAATTTCGCGCCCTCACGCCCCTAACCGCCGCAGGAGGAGACGCCCGGGGCGGGAATCGCGAGCCGATTTCCGGCCACCGTAGGCGCGGGCTTGCGGACGGTGAGCAATGGGTAGCTCGCCGTCCGATAAGGACCAAGCCCGGGTCGACGGCGCGTTGTGTTCCACGCGCGCCTCAAAGAGATGTCAGCAGAATTGACGGGGTCCGTTAGGGCCAATGCCTGCCGGGGGTTCGAAGAAAACCGATAGGGACATCGTGGCCCCCGGCAACAGGGCAACCGAAGGAACACGGGTGGGTTTTAGTCAGTTAGAGTCTGACACGCCCTCCCGCTCCACCCAGAGCGGGAGAAGTTATTTGATAATTTCCCACCCAAAAAAAAAAAAAAAAAAAGGGATGGCACTCAAAATTATTGAGTCATACCTAAAGAATAGGCTTCAAATAGTAAGTTGGGGAATACCAAAGTAAACCACACAGCACAGGCTCATTCGGTGCGCCCCAGGGATCGGTTCTTGGACCATTATTATTTCTCATTTACATCAATTCCGTACACGAAATTTCATTACGCGGACACCTTTCCCTTTATGCTGACGATACCTGTCTTTTTACTATGGCACTACGATTGACGACATGATCAACCAAGCACAGCAAGATTTAAACACATTATCTATTTAGTTCCAACAAAATCTACTCACAATAAATGCTACTAAGACTAGTTAAGTCATCTTCAAACCCAAAAATAAAAAATACCAGCTCATCCCTCTTTGACCATTGATAATCAAGTAATACATCAAAAACAGTACGAAAAGTACGCTAAGAGTAGACTGTCAGTTAAACTGGAAAATACAAATTGATCACATCAGGTCCAAGCTTTCCTCACTTTTGGGGTCATTGCGCAATGTTTTTCATTGCCTTCCTCATAAGGTGCGCCAGACCATTTACAAGTCATTAGTGAAACCACATCTGATGTACCTAATTGAAATATAACGCGCCAAAAACTAACCTAAAAGACACTACGATTACCTTACACCTACAATTAAAATTTACAGGGAAACGAAAATCATGAATATTAAACAACTGCATGCATACTGTACAGCATACTAAAAAGAAAAATTCTAAACAAGTCCATTCACACACAAATACACTTCACTAAATACATCAAGTACATAATCGTAGCAGTCGTAGGAAGGATCACATTTTACTACCACGAGCGCGAACAGTCAATGGCGAGAGAACCATTATTTTTGCGGGAGTGCAACAGCATAATAAGCTACCTTAAGGGGTAAAGAATGCGAACTCGTTTGATATTTTCAAAAATAAATTAAAAATCACATTCTAAATGATCCAACACTACTACCATAAATGGACATGCCCTACTGCTGCGTTGCTGTATTGTGGCACCTGGTTCTCACTCCTTATCTATTATGCCGGGGCCACACCAACGGGAAACGCCGTTAATTATCGCGATGATAGACTTTATTCCGACGGGTTAAGGTCCATCATGGAGATAATTAACGGCGTTTCCCGTTGGTGTGGCCCGAGCATTATGAATACTTGCGACCATAGTAATTATTTATTTAGCGGGTGGATCGAAAAGTTTTAAGTTTTGTGACTTGTGTAATGTTATTTGCATACAAAATGAATATTATTCCGTTAATAATTTGTTATAAAGGAAAAAAAAAAAAACAATAGCTGCTTAGTTTGTGTGTCAAAGTTCCTTTATTACTATATTTTAAGTTTAAAAATGTTCTCAAGTAACTGAAATCTTTGTAATTTCTTATTGAGAAATAAATTTCTTTAACCATAAAAACGTCAGAAATGCTGTACGTCAAGTCCCGTGGGCTAAATTGAAGGAATCACCAAGTACTACTAAAGTAGAGTAGGTATGACAAGATTCAAATTCAATTTTTTATTGTTAGCTTGTGGTAGAGAAGTTATTATAGTGTTAAGGATTCAACCCCTGACATGATCCCTGTAAGGGCACAGCAATTTTTAAGATATGAAATGTAAATTAATATTCATTTTAAATAAATCCATTACGTTTAAAAATACATAAGTGTGTAGATAGTTGTTACTTCTAAACATGGCTAGGTAACTAGTTATATACTATATTTTATGAGGTTCATTTGTACATGGATGTTTTTACTTTTAACTTCGAAAAACTCTTACAGCAGAAAATCAGAATGAATAAAAATAGTATTAATGACAAGCCAATAACGTCGTCACTGATAGACATCTTTAAAAAATGGAATTTGGAAACCTTCTAGTGTAATTCTAGAAATTCCCACTTTTGAACATTAATAATTAAAACAATAACTGATCATTATTGGTATTCTTACAATAGTAATTAAAAAACCAGTGGCCCTGCCGACAGAAGTGGAAACTTGAACAATTTTACTGTGCAGGAAATACTTTTAATGGGGTGTCGGTAACGAAGTCGTGAGTTCAATTGTTTTTTCCCATCTCAAAAATGCCCAACGCGCCTAAAAAGTTTTCACTTCAAAAATCAGTTTGTACTGAGCTTGTTTCCTCATTTTTCATGAACCTTGTTGAAATGTATAGGGGTTTAATGTTAAAAATCCATCTATCTGTGTACATTAGCATAATCAGCCTATAATGTTCCCACTGCTAGGACACAGGCCTCCTCTCTGAGAGGGAGTGGGCCGTAATCCACCACGCGGGCACAGTGCGGGTTGGTGGATGTCATGTGTCTTCGATATTTTTTTTGGTTCTAGTTCTAGAACATACCGATTTCCTCACGATGTTTTCCTTCACCATTTTTAGAATAGCCATGATGAAATAATTTACACAAAGTAAAGGGGCTTCCTGGGTTCGCACCTACGAACTACAACAGTAAGTCGCGGCCGCTTCGACTGCGCTATCACTACAGAAATTATGGTGAATATATTCATATAAAAGAAAATATGAATTCCTTTGGTTTTCCTCTACTATTCTAAAAGGGTTTAGGCAATGTTCTCCAAAGAGGACAGTATGAAGCCATGTAGTAAACACGTACCTTCCGACATCGCGTACAACGGAGAGGCTCCTGGTCGGGCGGCGGCGGCGCGGCCGGCGGCTCGCCTGCGTTCGAATCCGCCGCGTGCTGCCTGGAACAGGACAAGCGACGTCTTCACATTATCCATAAATATTATTAATTAAAGTTGGTTTTCGTGTCTGTCTGTGTGACCACGTTGTTCTTCTAAACTACGCAACGGATTTTAATGTTGTTTTACCATCATTTAGAAAATTTATTCTGAAAGGTTTATGTGCATAATAAATCAATAAAAAACTAACTTAAAATAAAAAAATCTCGGTTTATGTCAAGTCGTAAACCCCGCGCGAAGCAGACGCGGGTTAGTACATACATAAGCAACAAGCGTTTTGCGCATGAGGCTAGGCAGAAACTACTGAATGCCAAGTAGTGTCACCATCCTTACATACAGATAAAACATATTCATCTCCAAAATGTAGGCAGCTATACAACAACATCATATCGATATTGACATTAAACTAGGCAAGACTGTGTGTCTTGGATGACAATAAAGAGGGACATACTCATAACATCACGCCTTTATTTTGTGCAGAATAAACAATTTTTCTTTCTTTTTCTTTCTTTCTTTTCTTGTTACCTCGAAGGGTTAGGCAGAGCTGTACACCCAAATTTCCCCAGTTGTGTTTAAGTCCCATGTAATAGGGGGCGATTTGCTGAGGACGGCGGGAAACACATGGACTAGACAGGCAAGGAACAAGGAGAATTGGAAGGGTATGGAGGAGGCTTTTGCCTAAGGGCACACAGTCTCAGAACTAAGATAAAACGTTATTGTAATACAACTGTCACTCTGAATAAATAAATAAATAGGGGCAAGCCTATTGCCACCATAAGGAACCAATCCAGGCTCCAGGCTGCTACTGAGAAATTCCAGATGGAAAAGCTCAATAACATTTTGCCCGACCTGAGAATTGAACACAGGACCTCAAGCTCAGCAGTAGCGCTTGCAACCACTACACCAACGAGGCAGGCAGGGATACTCCTCTTGCTTTTTTCAAATTCCTACATCTATAAATTAGTTTACAAATTTACATTTTACTACTGCATCACAGCCTTAGCTGTTCTCGAGAAAAAGAAACTGAACCTCTCCTAGTATGAATGTGCCTCAGAAATTGTTAGAGCATGTACAAGCGGGGCCAATTAACATGACACCATGCGGTAGATAATTTGGTAAGTGCTGACTATTTGTGACTATGAGCCAAGTATACAACAAGATACTATTAATATTTTCTACCATTACACTATTGAACATAATATACTAAAATAAAACTATTAGAGTACCAAGCACATTTGTGATGCTACCTGTAATGCTGCAGTGCCTCAGTCCTGCTGAAGCACTGAGTGAAACAGATACAGCAGTTGAACAAATCTATATCTTTGAGCTGCGGTGGCTTCTCATCAAGCAGCTCCTCCTTGATGCTGTCAAGTGGCACCCCGCCGTCACCTCTATCCACCACCGTGATTGTTGCATCAGGCAAGCAGTTGATCAGCTCTCCCCAATCTTTCATGTTATTAGTCTTCTTTTTCCTTCCTTTTTTCTCAGTAACTGACCCATTGACCGATTTTTTACCCTTTTTCTTTTTCAAGCTTATTAATGATATATCATCACTGCCTGAGGAGCCATTGTCAAAGTGATCATTGTCTATATTATAGTAACAATCTTCTTCTTTCTTGATGCGTGTATCTGATGGAGGTTCCTCTTTGACTTGTATGGAGACATTACAGTCATATGCTGCATCTGTGCTGTCAGTCTGAGTGCTTCTCTCACAGTGTTTGGCATGGACGGGGGGAGGCGAGCCACTGTTTTTGACGAGCGTGAGGTCTACTGAGCCATCAATACAGGCCCCAGACGGCAGGAATAAACTGCGCAACCTGAAACCAGAAAGACAAATTATGTTAAATTATTACTGCTACTACTACTGTGTTGGCTGTAAATGAGACTTACAGCTTTTCGAGTGATTGTTTGTTTATTTGGAAATAACTTAAACAATTTACTTTGTCATTGAACTAACCTGTTAAAATTTATTAAGAACTGTTAGTTTCAACTGTATTCATTAACTTTTAAACTATAACATTGCTATTCTTTGAACTACTACTGAATTAATTAAATAAATTAAGATAAGTACACCGGTTCTTGCTAACAACTGATGATAATCGAACGTTTCAAACACAAGACTCACCTATTTTGAACTTCAATAGTTTCATTACAAAACTGATAGAAGTCGTTCACTTTGCAACTACACTTGTCGCACACCTTCTGAGGGAGCCGGTCGTTCTTGAAAACCTATCAATAAACATTATTAATATCGTATAATAAATTGGTAAAATATCACATGAAAAACGTAAAGACACATCAACGAATATTACCTTTATTGGTAGATATAGCGACAATTTGAGATACAACGCATTTTCTTCGTCAAATATATCATTATTGACAAACTTCGTTGAACAACATAATCGACAAATTTCATCCATTATTATTTAAAAAAATAAATAAACGATCCGTTCGTAGTGTTTATTCCACAGGAAAGTGACAGATAGCGGCCATTTGTCAAATATTGACCTTTCCAAAGTCTGGGTTGCCAATTAATATATGGAGGAATGGAGTATTGTGTGAGACCTAAAACATGAAATATATTTTCTATAGTTATGTTTTCAAGAGAGGAGCAGGGGTGGGCGGAGGCGGAGTTGGAGGATGTGAGGCGCTGCGCCAAACTTTTGATTAATGAACACGATGTTTGTAAAGTTAACTTACTTCAGTTAAATTGCTAATATTCACAACATTGAAAACTTTCGTAATGTGCTGTTAACTTTAAGTATTCTCGATGTTATTGAAGATTTATTCAGTGAAATATTTATGTATGACCTTCAAAATAAAAATAATAATAATCTATTCTAATCATCTGCAGGTAAGCCTGATTCCTGGACATTCAGATCAAGGACATAGATGATGTTTTTTTTTTTAAATAAGTATCTTATTATTTATTCGTGTAAAACCCTTTCAATTTAAGTAGGTACCTATAAATTTTATTGTAGGTACTTAAGTAATTAATATTTTAATTATGATAAGCTAAACTCTAATTTATCTCATTTATTTCTAGATTTTACTACATTAGGTACCTACCTACACATTACAGTTTAATTTTAGATTACCTTTATAATTTTACTAACGTAATCAGCTCTATACTTCACGGTAGCCACACTCTAGAGAACAACATTTATTTGGTAATAGAAACATAGATTTAACTACTAGTAATACTACAGAAATAGTGGGATGGTTGATGATGTGGAATTGGATCTTTATTACCCAGTAACACGTTTGTCAACAAGTTTTAATGATGACTAATGCACGCTCGAACCTATGACACGTGACCGCTCCGTAGCTGGGTGCAAGGTCCGGAGGATTTAACTAGCAATAAACAAAAACATCTAAACTATGATCTGTATCATGGCTCAGGAACAGGCTAGCTAGATAGCGAATTATAATGATTAAGTCGTAACATAATAATATATGAAGTAATTACATTAGAATGAGCACGGCATAACTTCCTGAAGCGAGTAGTTTTCGCGCGATAGCTTGCGATAAAAGCGTTGACTGCCACTTATCTTTATCTTTATCGTGCGCCTTCAGCAAATAAAGTGTAAAAAACGAGATAAAGCCGAGGTAGGTACTATTGTGGCTGAAGTGACGGTGCATACGTTTATATGTTCTCTGGATGGCTAATATCTTCTAAATTGCGGCAAGGCTCGTGAAGGAATTCGTCGCCTACGCTGAAACAGGTAGGTAAAGCCATGAGAGGCCGTAATTTATTGTTACACATTTGTACAGGTAAGCCAGTACATTATGAATCCAAACGTCTAAAAGATGAAAGGAAAGTTGGCAATAATGATCGGTTTTGGTCCAGTGCCATAAACATTTAACCATCACTCTCAGCAAATGAGTTGATGATCGAGGATTGATAGACTTAATTAGAGGTGCAAAGACTTCTACTGTGTTTACCTCTACCATTGCTACTGACTGATATACACAATGTAGAAACTGCTCTTTTACTTGTAAGATGATCCACTTGAACACCTTTCATAGACACCTTCGAAGTACAGGACAACATGGGTCCCAGAAATACCAACTACTTATGATGTCATTGATACTAGACTACTAGGAATAATCGATACCTTTATCTTCATCATGTTTGATAAAACAGAAGCTACTACAAATACCTAATCAATATAATTAGGTCGACCTTTAGTACTGAACTATGAAATAATTTAGGTACCTACCGACTTGACACGTTTTGTTTATTGATAAAAGTTATCCTGTTAAAAATATCCACGTGGATTTTATTGTTAATAGAAATAAAATGAAGATATGGAGGTTCTAATTCCAATCATTAGGCCCTTAGCACATCATTTCAAATAAAAATGAAATGCTATACAGCGCGCCACTTGAGAACAGCTAAACAATTTTTTTTTTTTAAATGTTCCTCTGTATAGACCGAATAAGGTTTTTGGGGAAAGAAACACTAGAAAAGTTGCCCGGAAAATTGGAAAATTTGGGAAGAACTGAAAGTGCTTTTTTCTAAGGGATTTTTGTATGAATTATTGAAATTTAGGCAGAACAACGTCTGTCGGGTTAGATATAATTATAATAATAGTGAATATAGGGATAATCGTCGGTTGATTCCTCATTCCATTTAAAACTATCTAAGGACCCCAGGGTCCCGAAATGTTGTCAAAGAAGAAAACAATTGAAATTGAAATTGTTTGATTGTTACTTGTTTTTTTTTTTTTTACTTTATTTAAATTTAATTTAATTTTTATTTTAATTTCGTTTTATTCTAATTTTTGTTTTTATTTTAATTTTTGTTTTTATTTTAATTTTGTTTTTATTCTAATTTTGTTTTTATTTTAATTTTGTTTTATTTTAATTTTATTTGTATTTTAAGAATTAGTTTTATACTTTTTGCTGTGCCCTACAGGGTCCGTAATTGTACCATAGCTTTAAGCCATTGTAACACCTATACCTACATTATGGAATGCAAATAAAGATGAATATGAATATGAATATGAATATATCAGTAGCGAAAGACGCCAATTAAAACTAGGGACAAGCTAGTCCGTTGTCATCTTTTCACCCCAAACATTTTCATTAGGTACTACTTAATTATAAATTAGTTAGGTTAAGCAAAATCACTACCACACTTGACAGACAATTTTTCAGATACGTATATTATGTCTACGATTAGAGTTAGATACAATTTGTGCACATATGGTTTTGGGTCTATGTTATTTCTCATGCACTTCTCAACAACCTAAATATGTCAGAAATGAGAGCCTTTACTTTGATTTAGGTACTTGCTTACCTACCGCCAAGCACTATTGCGTTAGGTTTGAAGGGTATGGGTGGCCGCTGAATTTATTGCACATGAGACATATTAGAGGTTCAACGTATCTGCGATGCTTCTGGTATTGCTGGTGTTCTTACATGGACGCCGGCAGGTTTATTTTTAGGGAAGTGCATCTTCAGCTCCACGAAGCGAACTCGATCTTTTTTGCTGTTCACATCGGATATGTTAGGTTATCGTTCGTCCATTCACACAAGGAGTAACTTTGTCGACTTATGCAGACAAAGCTTAACAAATAAGAGAATGTAGGATGCCAAAGAGCGAGCGAAGCAAGCTCGAAAATGTTTGCATCTCGCCTAGGTCCGTTTAGATTTTCGGAAATAGGAGTTCGGTACTTTGTCCACTAATGCACAGAAGCTTTAGAATTGAGAGAAAATCTTAGAATCTCGCCTCGGATAGGTTAAGTTCTCTATTATTGTGTTAGGCGTTTTCTGATATTTCTTCAGTTCTGAATGTTTTTACAACTATATTTTATTTCGAAGCAAGGGAGCTGCAAGTATACCCTCTTGCACCTCGCTCCCGGCGCCCATGTGTCCTTATTATAGACAGCAGTGCGTGAGTGACCTTTTGCCAACAAGTGGCTAGCCTGATTAAGTTTATTTATTGTCCTGTTCAGAGCAACTGGCAGATGCCCTGTGCAACTAAACAACAGTTCTAAATTGAACTGGAAAACCTCAGCAGACACTTGTATCACAATAACATTTCCAAGGTGGAACCTTGACAGCCGCAGTACAATACTCGACACGTAATACTCCGCCTGCCTATTTTTAGCAGTGATAAAGGATACTAAGATAACAATACTTATTGCTTGAATGTAATTGGTTCATGGAATCAGCTGGCAGGCTGATGGAGTGCGGCCTATGGAAATTCACTATCATGTTATTGACTGGTTTCGTTTTTCTGAATACCGAACAGTTTCGTTTCTTGCTTAACTGTAAGCTTATAGCAGTCCACTGCTGGACACGGGCCTCTGTGCACGCTTGAGTGGCGTTGATCCTCGGGTATCCTCATGAACTCTGATCCAGCTTCGTTCCTAGGATGAGTTTATTTTAAAAAACTACACACTCACGATAGTAAATTCACTCACCAACAGCACAGTGGTGGTTCTATCGTTATTGTAAGCAGTTTTGCCAAGCAAACTAATCACGTCCACACCTAAAGATGAGAAGTTAGGTACAGCAAATATTTAACCATCCTAATGTTCAATTTAATATCGAAGATATGAGAACAAACACGTGACTATAAAACACTTTGTACTTACTGGATAGTCAACATAGTTGATTACATAGTGAAGATTACTCCAATCTTAATTAAATTAAGATAAGATTTAAAAAACTAAGTTTTATAGTACCTACCATATTATTTGAATATACCAAATCGATTCTACTACAGTAAGTTATTAATCGGCTAACCTAACCAAAAAAAGTAATTTAGAGAAAGTTTATCTGGAACCTGTGTAGTGATAAGGAAAAATGGGTTCAGGTGTGGCTGTTATCAGATAGCGTAGCGGGGCCGATGGATGTGTACACGATACGCGCACTCACACCCAAACCTAATGCGTGTTATGTGGCCAGGGACACAGTTCACATAGTGCGCAATTACACGTAGATTGTCAGGTAGCGTTCAGGATCTGTTACTGTTTGTTACGCCCTAAGTTTTATTCTGTGGCTCTACCTTTAGCTCCAGCTGACCTGTCAATCCATTTTCTCATGCCCACCATGTCCACGCTAGATTTTCAACATTAACATGGACTCCTCAGATGATTAATAAGAATAATTTTATTGTCTATCGGTTAGTCAAAACAACTTATATTCAGTCAAATATAAAGTTTTTATGACCCAATACAAAAGTGAGGGATCATGTGTCCCAGTTTCCCCTAGATACGTATTAGGTATTATTGTAAAATTAATTTGCATGCCCTAAATAGGCAACTTTTACAACTGGACCCACTTCTGTATTTTCTGAAAATTAATCCTATCCTATCCTATTATATTTATATACTTACTATTAAACGAGCAACATTTGTATTTAAATGTATGTCGGAAATACGTCAGTGATTTGACAACTCGGAAACCCCATACACACATAAAGATGCAGTTGAGGTTTTTAGAGTTGGCAAGCTATTTTTAAATGAATTGGACCATGGAACTCTCAAAAGGTGCTGTGGTCCAACTATTTTTAAAGTTGGACAACTGCCCCTAGTAAAGACCCATGCTCCAACTAGTTGGACAGAGCAGTTGGTTTAGAACAAAATATTGAATAATGACATAAAAATAATGACATTAGAATAATGACATGCCAGCATGGAATTAGTAAGCTCCTACTATCATGGCAACATGGAATAAGTAGGTGCTATACCTACACGGATTAGTATGAACTTTCCTATACTATTAAATGAGCATAAGTACTCTATTTTCACCAGACCAGAGCTCGGTCGCCCAGGTACTGATTCTTCTAAATGATAACATTCTCTGAACATGAACCCACATTTCTCGATCTTTAGTTATTACTCTGTGTCATGATTGAGTTCATTTTTTACTAGTTTTTACTGCAGGCATGCATCTTCCCACAGCTGGCTGACTGATGACTTCCAACTCATGTATCAAGGGACACAGATTGTGGGTTTTTTCCCCATAAATCCATCTGCATTTATTTTAACTACCCACCCGGCACAGTTACACCAGCTACCATCAATTTCACTGGCGGTGGCGTACTGACTATAATAGTATAGTGGTAGTGGTGCTATAGTGGTATGAGGAACAGGGTGTAAAGTTCACTCATCCACCATAGAAAAGGGAGGATCTTCCGACCAGACGGGTGTTGTGTCTGGCGGGCAACTGCCCATCGGTTGGAAGTTGAAATCTTGTATGTATGTCGATTGCTCGGTAAACTCTAACTGCGCGATGCAGGATTTGTGTGACGTCATGTCTTTGATGCGTAGTTTGTATTTGGCGGTGTAACCGCTACATCACTCCCCTCCGGAGACCGGAGGTCGATAGTGGGCTGAATCTTGCGATGCTTCGCACAGTGCCAGCTGTGGTTCCAGTGAGTCGGAACCGGGTGCCGCATAGTTCACGGTGAGTCGGAACTTTCTGTGGTGATTGCGGCGATTGTGGTGATTGTGGTGATTCCCCAGTGAGTCGGGATGATTGAGGTGATTGCTGTGATTCCCCAGTGAGTCGGGGTGATTGAGGTGATTGCGTTGATTGCGTTGATTCCCCAGTGAATCGGGGTGATGAGGCTAATTGCGTTGATTCCCCAGTGAGTCGGGGTGATGAGGCTGAGGGTGATGACCAGGAATGCGCGTTCGCTGCATGCTGGTGGTCAGGATACCCGTTGAAGCCGTGGGTGCTGGCTGGCTGTGTGACTCGCCTCACGAAAGCTTGCGGGAGTGATGATGATGATGACGTCACGCCGAAGTAATTGCACGAAGGCTGCGTTGACGTTCATACTCGGGGTCACCAATTTAGTGGTATGAGGAACCGGGTGTAAAGTTCACTCATCCGGAAGTTGAAATCTTGTATGTATGTCGATCGCTCGGTAAACTCTCAACTGCGCGATGCAGGATTTGTGTGACGTCATGTCTTTGATGCGTAGTTTGTATGTGGCGGTGTAACCGCTACAAGTACACTTGGTTTATGGGCAGAATCCAGACTATGAATAAATGAATGAATGAAATGCACCGACCCCGGCGTGGTTTAACCAGACTCGATAAATCGAATGAATCCCAAGATTTGCACTAGCCCCTGGAATCTCATGCTTCATGGGGCTACAAAAGCCATTGCATATGAAGGAGTAGAATAATGTAATGTCGCTGTAATGGTAGGGAAGACGTGCCCTTAGGATATGGAAGGATTTACGAGCCGTACCGGATATTCTATTGTAGAAAACTAACGCTATTACAAGATGGGACAAGCAACATCAAAAGATCTGCAGTAGTTTTTTTTGTAAGCACATTTTGAATCCAACTCTCCTTACAACAGTAATTACAGTATAGAGTTAGTGATCCCACCATACTAATTTGTAAAGTAGGCGATATGCAAGATGGGCAGGTCAAGGAGATAGTTCACAGTTGGTGAGCATTATGCTGCACATTCACATGATTGCAATGACTCTTCACTTTCATCTAATATTTACCTTGTAAATCAAGTTTGGCTGCCTATGCATGTTGTGTATTTTAACGGTCTGAGTTTAATAGCGAGGTCACAGTTCATTTGGTGACAGCAAAATCAAGAGTGTGTCCAAGTAAAGCTGTCACTATGCCTAGGCTGGAGCTATTAGCCGCTTTACTAGCTGCTAGAGTAGCCGCTGATATAAGACGGGACCTAAACTTAAACTGTCCTTTATTCTATTGGACCGATTCGTCTATAGTACTAGCATGGCTCAACAGAAAGGTGAAGTTGAATGTATTTGTAAATAATAGAATTCAGGAGATACTAAATAAATCAGTTTTGCACGAATGACGCCATGTTCCAGGAGAGTGTAACCCTGCTGATTTGCCATCGCGAGGCTGCAATGCAGAAAACCTTTTTAAAAGCAAATGGTGGGAAAAGGAACGGTGGGAAGGTCCCAAGTGGCTAAAGAAACCTGAATCAGAATGGCCTCATATAGAAGTGACTCCGGATGAAAATGAGGTTTTTAGAGAAGTAAAGAAGTCGTGTTTGTGTGTAGTGAACACAAAAGAGTTTTCTAAAACCTTCCTTTATTTTAGGAAATATTCGAAGATAGTAAGAATGGTTGGCTGGTGCTTAAGGTTCCATAATAACTGTGAATTAAGTTTGAAGAAAGAACACAGAAGAGCAGGAGACTTATCAGCAGAGGAGTACAGAGAAGCTGAAACTACTTACTCGCTGTACTTCAAATGTTTTTTTTGTTGTTTTTTCTAAAAACAATAAGAAGTTACAAACCTTTTTTAACGATACTCGTTTGTTAAGATTCGTTTAAACAATGAGCAATGACAGCGACGGTTTCATGTCACATATATTAGTATCAAGTGATAATGTTATTGTTGAGAGAATTGTGCAATATTTTCATGTAAAATACCTTCATGCGGGATCACAAACTTTAATTAGTAAACTTCGTGAAAGATATTGGATTATAAGCATTTGTCGTCTTGCTAAAAAGGTAGTACGGCAGTGTGGCGCTTGCAAGCGTCTCAGCAGCAAAAGTTGTACAGTAGGTACCCTCCGCACCGTTACCAGGATACAATGTGGCAGTCCATTTGAGGCAACCGGTATAGACTTGGCTGGTCCACTGTATTTAAAGACGGGAGAAAAGTGCTGGATCGTATTATTCACATGCGCTACATACCGTGCAGTCCATTTAGACCTGTGTTCTTCACTTTCTACAGAATACTTTATTTTAACGTTCCGCTGGTTTGTGGCAAGACGAGATTCCGTAAGGATACAGACAATGGAACGAATTTTCGCTGGCTCTACTTACTCAGAAATCAATGGCTACTATTAATTAATCCAGTTGAAATCGGGGACATAGTTTTGATAGGGTCTGATGATGTAGAGAGTTATGACTATTAGGTATTGTTATTGAGATGTTGCAAGGGGTTAATTAAAAGCCGAGCGGGGACGCCCTAGAAGGACATATACTGACCTTATTGGTGATGTTCTTCAGAAAAGCCAGGTGCGTAGTACTCGCAACCGGCGTGCGTGTATGACCAGATGTATGAACGTAAATGAGGCAAAAGGAATATGTAAGGATCGTAGCAGGTGGCGTTCTGTAGTTTCTGCCTTCCCTCATGGGAAGAAGGCGTGAGTTTATGTACATACATACATACATACTCGTATATGTTATAGTTAATTAAAACGGTACAACACCAATTACATAGAAACTTAAAAGATTAATATTGACAATTTTGTTGTGTATAATAATTAAAACTAAAATAGAACAGTGGACTTCCTTGCATACTTTTTCTCACAGAACACCAGACATATACGCATAATTTAATTCCATTCATACGCAAACACATCACATTCAGGGTTGGCAGTCAGAAGGGCGTTGAGCATCTTCAAAGTAGGACACACTGGGGATTCAGCTCTGGCGACAGTTTTGGATGACGGTTGCGCAAACAGATTGTGCCGGCGGCTCGGACAGTGTCCGATGTACTTGTCGGGCACAAATAGTAGGCAGAAAAGGCCATGGAGGTCTGGGCAGTCTATACGTCCCCGTAAGGTTTTACAGGGTACCGTGAGCTGATCAAGGCCTCTTCTCACCTCCAGTGAATTAAAACCCAACATCCCTAAAAGATAGTTGGTAAGGTACATATGGTAAGCCTCTGGAAGAGGCATCTTAAGAACGTTTTCTGTACCTTTTCAAGCATCAATGTTTGGGTCGCGGTATAGGGGTGCCAGACACAGGCACTGGACTCGAGTTTGCTTCGAACCAGAGTGGTGTACAACAGCTGAATAACATCTGGATTGCGAAAGTCACGAGCATTTCGCAAAACAAATCCCAGGCGCCTGAAAGATTGGATCGCCCGGAGGACACGGTGGAGCATACGGTGGAGGTCTGCCCGGCTTGGGCAGGGCATCGCCGTGTCCTCGTGGATGCGATCGGCGGCGGTGATCTCTCGCGTCCGGCCCTGATTCGGGCCATGCTACGGAGCGAGAGGAAATGGGAGGCCGTCACCTCTTTCTGCGAAGCAGTAATTCTCGCGAAGGAGGAGACGGAGCGCGTGAGGGAGAGGCAAATTTCGCGCCCTCGCGCCCCTAACCGCCGCAGCAGGAGACGCCCTGGGCGTCGGGAATCGCAGGAAGATTTCCGGCCACCGTAGGCGCGGGCTTGCGGACGGTGAGCAATGGGTAGCTCGCCGTCCGATAAGGACCAGGCCCGGGTCGACGGCGCGTTGTGTTCCACGCGCGCCTCAAAGAGATGTCAGCAGAATTGACGGGGTCCGCTAGGGCCAATGCCAATGCCGGGGGTTCGAAGAAAACCGATAGGGAAATCGTGGCCCCCGGCAACATGGCATAGGAAGGAACACGGGTGGGTTTTAGTCAGTAAGAGTCTGACACGCCCTCCCGCTCCACCCAGAGCGGGAGAAGTTATTTGATAATTTCCCACCCAAAAAAAAAAAAAAAAAAAAAAAAAAAGGCGCCTGAAAGATTCCTTCGCAAGGGTAGAAATGTGATCTCTAAAAGTAAGACAGCGATACAGCGGTTGAAAGTCACTCCCAGGTCCTTTATGTTGGTGACACGAGTTACTACTTCACCACCCAAACAATAGTCATAATGGATTGGTCGCAGCCCTCTACCGTAAGTCATGACGTAGCACTTGCTACGGTTGAAAATAGCTTATTTACAATGCTCCACTCAAAAACGGCGTCAACATCCCTTTGAAGGAGTTTGCAATCTTCGTCTGTTCCGATATGTGCGACAAGCTTTAGGTCGTCGGCATAAAGAAGGCATTTGGCGAACCTAACATTTGCTATGAGATCATTGATCATAATCAGGAACAGAGGCGGCCCCAGTATCGATCCCTGACTTACGCTTGAGCATGTGTCATAAGGCTTGGACTCGAAGCAGCCATGTCTGACAAACTGCTTGCGATCCCGCAGGTAGTCGGAAAAGAAGTGAAGAAGACCCGACGAGAAACCGATGGCCCCAAGCTTTGTCAAGAGCACATCGTTGTCAACTCTGTCGAATGCTTTCCGGAAATCAAAATACAGAGCGTCAACCTGCGTACCGATTTCCAAGCCACTAGATATGTAGTCTACATGAATCAGTAGATTCGAATTTACAGAGTGACCCGGCCGAAAACCGTGTTGATCGTCAGACAGAGACATATTTAGGCGATTGTAAATGAAGGAGTGGAGTATATGCTCGAAAACTTTGGCAATGGTTGGCAGAATAGCGATGGGCCTGTGTTCCTCTATAGATGTTTTGTCACTGATTATAGGGATGGGAGTGAATCGTGAAGTTTTCAATTGCTCAAGTTATACGCCGGACTGCAGAGCTAGGTTATAGACATGACATAGAGGAGCTGCCAAGACATCATGACACCCCTTAAGGATAAAGGCAGGAATGTTGTCAGGGCCAACCGAGCTACAGGGTTTGAATTTAGTAATCCCCTTAACTATGTACATCCGGAGGGATGAACTATGTTCATCCCGAAAAAGTATCACCATTGAGTATGACGTTTGTCTCGAAACCGCCTTTGATCACAGGCTAGAAACATACTGTCAGAACTGTCGCGGATTTTTGCTCAAGTTATCTTCTAAGGTATTACTGTACAGTCTGTAGGCGTCCTGGATTCTTGCTTTTAGATCCGATCGCAGAGCACTAAACTCTGCATATGTAAGATAACATCGTGAAAGTTTCCATTTATAATACAGTTTAGTTGTACGCTGAGTATCGTTTACTATATCTCTAGTAAACCAGACTGGATACCGCCTAATTCCAGCGATCATTCTCTTCTTCTTTGGAATGGAAGAATCAAATAGGTCATAAATTATTTTGTAAGACTTACCAGCAGCGGAGGGTACGTCGTTGCAGCAAAAAACGTCGTGCCATGGAGCAGAATGAATTTGATCTCTAAAAAGTGCGTAGTCCCCTTTGACAAAGTTCCAATCCCTACTACGATCAATGTTGCTTGGGTCCAATTTTTCCCTATCCTTATGCGTTGTGATGGTAATCGCAATATCTAAAGGAGGGTGGTACAAGTCGATTGGAACCAGCTCTGTACCTATGACATGCTCGCAGTTTACTTTGGTACCCTCCCGAGCAAACACTACGTCTAACTTACTCCCACACATATTCACCACTTTATTCATCTCAGTCAGACTACAAAAGCTTAAGAAATAACAGTAATAATTATTAATATTGACACTATGCACTTTTTAAATTAAGGTCGCCTAAAATTACTATCGTTCCATTCAAATTGGAGATTATGCTCATGTAATCATCATCAGTTGCAGTGGGCTTTACGTAGATAACACACACAGATATGCTATGGCCGAAAATTGTCATCGTAGCCCATAGGTCTTCGCCACGGTCAGTCTCTAAATCTTGCCGCCTCTTCATGATAACGCCGGGGTGCGAAGCAAGCAATACGCCGCCACCCAGAGTAACTCGGTCTCTGCGTAGGATGCTCCAATCTCCGCTTGACATTTCTGAATCCTCAACTGGATTGTCCAGATTTGTCTCTGTTACGGCAATAAAGTTATGCTCGGAGATTAACAAGCTTGATCTCCTAGGTAACTTTGTTTTGAGTCCCCCCCCGCACATTCTGGTACAGTAAACGTATATAGACATTGCCGTCAGTAGAGGCGGGTAAGGCAGGAACGTTTGAGGGCTTACTGAGTCTCATTACTTCGGCCACGAAAGTTACGGCGCCACGGTTTGACGCAAATATCCTCTGCCCAGTTTTGGGCTGCCATAACTAGTTCATCCAGTTTTGAGGGCACACCCAATTTGCAGGAGGCGTATTTGCCACGAGATTTCAGCACTTCTACCGTGCAAACATCAGTTCCACAGATGGTAATTAAGTGGTCACGTCCCTGGCTATCAGAAGGACCCTGCTTCACGTAGAAGAGGTGCAGGTATCTCCATCTTTCCGAGGCCTCTAAATTGGTGCTACCAGGTGCCGCTGTTCCACGCAAAACATTGCCGACCGAAAGTTGGGAGCGCCTGTGTCAAACTTCCGTCCAGTCATCCTTCAAATGTACATGGTCTTTGTCGCCCATCGTTACATCCGCTACAGCAGCAGGCACCGGCAAGACGACATGGGGTTTGGGAGCTTTGCGGGTAGCTGATGATACCAGTTTACCTCGGTGGTTTCCCCCTTCTGGAATCATCAATATGGGATCTCCTACCTCTTCAATACCATCATAGGCGTGTAGCGCAGGTTAGAACTGCAAGAGGTGAACTAATCAGACCTCTGCAGCGCCTCTTCCCTTTAGAGGTTCGTCATAGGGATATATGCCAACCACTGCACCTGCACAGCAGCTGCCCACAAAATGCACGTCACTCGTTCCGGTCGGCTGGTGAAACTGCCCACTAAGTATTTATAATTTTTTATTTAATTTTATTATTCCCGAACAGTATTTTAGTTTTATATACAGGATGACTGGTAATTTGACGTATTCCTTCCAGGACGTGATAGTGTGACCCATGTGCAACAATTAAGCACCCCATAAAGCCTAGGCGAAAATTCATGGGAATCGAGAAAACCCAATTTTTATGTTATTTTGAAAAAAATCCAGAATTCGTCACTAAATAAAACCTTTCTCTAAACTCTCAAATTGAATAGCCTTCATTTCCATGGGAAACCTAATACTTTAATAAACCTTTCGGTGTAACCAAATTTTCTAAAACATCAAACAGGTAAAAGTAAAAGGAAGAAGTTTACTAACAATTTTCAAAAATCATTTAAGTAAGTACATGAACTTTGACACCAGTTATCTCGAAATTTTACTATGGCATTAAGCGTACAAAATTACGGAGAAGACATCTTCTTTTAATCAGCTACTTAACGCGGTACAAATGTTAAAAAAATATTTAGAGGTGCCGATGAAACAGTCGATAGTGCTGCCAAAGGTCGAATTTGCTCATTGTTGAAATACTTACTTAAAAATTGTGAGATTAATTATCGAAGTAATTAAAACTGGTTTATGCCATCCCACTACTTCCTAACCTCTCAGCAATTTAACACACGGCAGGCAATCAGATCGTCATAACCAGATAACAAGTCGCGGAACGGTTTTTGGGTTTTTAACATTACTCACGTTCTACTCGCTGGTCACGGTTCAGCATTCCAACAGATGGCAGGCAATCATTTTGAAAATTGTTAGTAAACTTCTTCCTTTTACTTTTACCTGTTTGATAACATAACATCACGCCTTGTTTCCCCGAAGGGTTGGGCAGAGGTGTCCCTGTAGCAGGTACACCCACATTTCGCCAGTTATGTTTAAGTCCCATGTAATAGGGGGCGAGCCTATTGCCATCAACCGGGCACAAATCCAGACTCCGAGCTGCTACTGAGAAATTTCAGATAGAAAAACCCAGTAACACTTTGCTCGACCCGGGAATCTTTTACCTGTTTGATGTTTTAGAAAATTTGGTTACACCGAAAGGTTCATTAAAGTATTAGGTATCCCATGGAAAAGCAATGAAGGCCATTCAATTTGAGAGTTTAGAGAAAAGTTTTATTTAGTGATGAATTCTGGATAATTTTAAAAATAACATGAAAATTGGGTTTTCTCGATTCCCATGAATTTTCGCCTAGGCTTTATGGGATACTTAATTGTTGCAAATGGGTCACACTATCACGTCCTGGAAGGAATACGTTAAATTACCAGTCACCCTGTAGATTTCTTCCGCTTTCTCGCGGGGCCGGAGGATGTTGTGAAATTGTCTTTGATTCCGTTTAAGAAGAAATCGTTTTTTTAATGAAAAAACTGCCACTATAGAAAAAATATATGAAAGTCTACATATTTCTGTGATCCTTTTATTTTCAATCGTTGTACCTAATAAAGTTATTCCCGACCCAATCCGTAATAAGAATGATGTTTACCACCTTTCATTCTTAAAATTGAACACAACAACTATAACACAATCAATGACCGCGCCTCTGCATTCCTCCTCCTGTCTTTCACTTCCAAACACGTCACAATGTCATCAAGACCTTTCTCTTCCAGTACTAGCTCCAATCTGAATATCCAATTATAAAAATTATCCCCGTCTTCCAACCGATCACGTCTTGAGATTTCGTGCAAGCCATCCTTGAAGTACCTACATAGTTAAAAAATAATACTGTTAAAACCGTAAAATTTACGAATTTTAGGAATAAGGGGCGGCCCATAACTTGTTGAACTCCTATTATTACACGGAAGACACCTATATTCCAATCCTATAAAATAAAACTATTATACACGTTGTTCACCATAATTATTTTATTTGAATTAACTGACAATCGCTACCATCAACACCATAGACAATTGTCTCATATACAAACTGAAACTTCTACAACATTTACATGCTGTACCATAGAGGAAAGTAATATATATCGGGGCTGTACTTACAGTATGCATTTCAAACAAAAACTACTTACTTCTAGTTAGTTTTTCTAATAGGTACTAAATGTTATGGAAATTTAATCATCATCAAGTGTGCGAGGAGAGGTCGTGTCATTGTGACATCACAGCCGCGAAGGATGTGAGACCCTGCATGCGCTTGCGCCGCGTCACTGACGCTATTATTTTGTTGCTGACTCAAATTCATAATGACATGTTTTTTGCAAATTCAGCTTCGTTTTTTAAAAGTCTAATAAGTTTAAAATTATTTTCTTCCAAGATTTTAGAAACTATTATCTGCCTTACCTGCTCATATAGTCGTGCTTATCGGTGTTATTCAAGCATTTGTGTAGAGTAATATGCAAAAATAACTGTAATTTAAAATTAATCAAAGGAATAATACCTGCCTATCTCACCAGTTCGTCAGCGAGTGGAGCATCGACCACTACAGTTGGCTCTGTGGAAATTAGACTTTGGCAGATCGTCGAAGTGCTTTTCATTAAAAGTTTGTAAAGCCAGCATGTCTACATCACATCCGATCATAACCTAATATCAGAAAACGTCTGCAACCTTGAAACATTTGGTAAACACGAGATGAAAATCGATACGACAAACTTGAGAGTGAACTTTGCAATCGAGTAAAGCGGGCGGCACACACGTTGTGAACTCTGGCTTAACTTTAACCCACATAACAAAGTTCAATGTAAACACAATACGACAGAAGTTTCCGAAGTTCCAGTTCACGGCCGCCGCCGCCGGGGCGCGCCCCACCTCCGCCGGGGCCTGCCCCACCCCCGTGCTGGCGGTGCTTCCACCGGCCGCCGGCTCCCGGCCGCCCAGCCACCCGCCCGCTCGCGGGTAGGGCGGCTCGCGATATTCATACTGCTCGCAATTTTATTTCTTATTTTGTGTAGGTTTGATTCATCGAATGCACTCGGACAGTGCATCGATTGATTTTACCTCGTAACATAGTTGTTTTGTTTATGTTCTATGATGAATGGGGTCGTACGTTTGTGTGTCGCGCTCTCGCTCTAGGGCTGTGAGCAGACTTGTAAACGACAACCGAAATAGAAAATTTTTTGAATGCAGAAATAGGAATGTTTATTTGCAGATCCAGCAGAAATAAACTCATTCTATCTTTTTTAGGATTTTTCATCAGTCTTTATCGTTTTTCCAGAATTTGATGAACCATCTGACCCCTCGATCCAACTCAGTCAGTCAACTACCATACCTGACTACTTGAGCCTATCATCATGATAAAGCCTTCATCCGAAAATGGAAACAAAAGTTTCGGGATATCCAAAAACAGCATGTTGACGAAGACAGTTGTCACTGTTTCTGCGTAATATTTTATAATAATGTGCTGGGAACATGTGGAGCTAGGACGTTGCAAATTTATTAGTAACCATTATGTTTACAGCGTTAGGATTATTTAGGATTATATGTGACTTTTAGTTGTTGTAAAATCCTTATCTTACACTCGGTGTATGTTTACTGTTTATCAGTTCACGCTGAAAGGTGGCACTCAAGAATTTGGATTTCAATAATAATTTCTACGAACTAGTGCCAATAGAAGTCCAAACAAGTTCTAGAATAGAGAGCATCACACTTTGCACACGTAGACCTCAGATAAGTAGACCTTATCACTCGATAAACCTTTTTAGTCATCATTTAGTTAAAAACTTTTCTTGTAAAGAGGAATGAAGTTTCGTAGTAGTCGATGACATTATTTAACAAATTAATAAAAAAAACAAGTAAGGAACTCAAATAAATAAGTAGCAAAAAAAATATTATGCTCTTCCAGCGAATCATAGATAGCTATTTAAAAAAATCACTCGAATGTGGGCGAGCGAAAAGCGCAGTTTCCGTTTCCACCAACTCACAGCCGGCCGTACCCCGTAAACTACTACTACAACTAGACGACAACTAATACTTGCTTTTCTGTTTTCAGCCGCCGTTCTACCTACAGCTAAGCCTGCAGCATAGATTCTTTCTCTTATTTGACACAGCTTTCAGCCAGTAAGTTGAAAATAGATAAAACTAGCTGAGTCACCTTTACCGAGGATATAATAATTGTGAAACATTCGGTCCTAATCACAAAGCCGTGCATATTGGGCGCCGGCTTGGTAATCTAGAAGCTGATAACTTCAATGAACCAGCACATTGGATGACCTCGGACATGTTGATAGTATATTGAAGGCTGTGGTTAAGAAGGTTTAGGTTTTAACAAAGTACTAGTAGTGTGGTTCAATCAGCCTCTTGCTCTTGTTCCAGTTGAGTTCGGTGCTCCTAAGTATTTTCCTTCCATACATCTCTAACAATCATCATTTCTATGGTAACTTCTTTCCTAGCCATATCACCATCATCATCATCTTCAGCCTTGTTCCATGTTACTTGGGGTCGCCGGTCGGCGCCACCCGTTTTTTTTTTTCGATTCTCTGTCAGTCGTCACTCTATCATTCCCTCCTTTTTAGGGTTCCGTAGTAAACAAGGAACCCTTATAGTTTCGTCATGTCCGTCGTGTCTGTCTGTCTGTCTGTCCGCGGTCTAGCTCCAAGACTGTTAGTACTAGAAAGTTGTAATTTGGTATGGGTATACATATTAATCATGCCGACAAAGTATTAAATAAAATTATGAAAAATATTTTTTTTAGGGTAGGTACTCCCCTACACGTAAACAGGGGATGTATTTTTTTTTTTTCTATCCCTTGGTGTGGGGTATCATTGGAAAGGTCTTTTAAAAACATTGTGATTATGTTAAAACCATTTTTGAATTCAGAGATCCGTTTGCGAAATATTAAGCTTTAAAGTGCAAATTTTTGTTAGAGTCAAGTGTGTGTATCCCCCTACCAGCTAAATGGTTGGTTTTAGGTATGTGAAAAAATTCACGGCAGTAGCTTATATAACGAATTTAAAAGAAAAACTATCACAGCTGAGTAGGCTTTACAAGTTAACGAGTAATAATCGACCAACATAGATTTGCGGTTGTAAAAACATGTTCTCCCATACATTCTGTATGAAAGATTTTTTTTTCAACTACAAAGTTAAGTTTGTTCTTGGCATAAATTCATCCCAACTACGGAACCCTACATTGTGCGTGGTCCGACATGCACTTGGCCGGTTTTTCTTTTATATCCTCCCTCTTTCTCTCCCTCTCCATCCATCCGCATTATTAAATTCATCACTCTTTTATTTAGTTATATCTTTAACATAACTTCTTTCTTTGGTCTGCTTATTTTTTTTTACCTGTTGGTGAATGCAGCTTAGCCATCCATCTGTGTGTGCTTTTTAGGGTAAGCAGATATCTGAAGCCTATATATTCATATATCAGTCAGCAATATTATTTCAACATTTAGGGCAGGCCTATCGCTGCTTATCAGGAACTACTTCCATCCCGGGCTATATCTACTTGAGATTTTTTCCCACAGGAAAACCCAAATAAGTATATATTTTTTTATCTTGGAAAGGAAACTTTGATCGATAGATCAACCAAGTATTCGGCTAACAATGAAGCGAGCGAGTCTCTCATATTATTTACTGAAGAAGGATTTATTACCCTTCGTGTAAATTCACAAAGTGAATAATATGTAAATGATAGTATAGTGTGTAGTTGTGTACCTACTCGCACAGGTGTATGATATGCTCCAGAAAGCACACACCTTGTGTCTTATCAAATGACACCGTTTGATATGCGCCTTTACCACCTTATCTATCGTGTCGAAATTCTTCCACGTATCACGTATCCTAGTAAAGTAGGTTCGTATCAAACATGTTGTATTTTCGCATTTAATCATACATAAACTTTCATTGGGTTGATCTAAGTACTAAATAATGGACTCTAGAAGCCGACACTTTTTTGATGTTGTGTTATTTTGATTAATGTGCATTTGTTGTTATGACGCAAGTATCGAAATAATGTTATCACCATGAATCATTGGAAAGAAATGTTGCATTTTCTACTCTCGCGTCTACTGATAGACTTCGCGTGTCTCTCGAAGAACTATGAGAAAGTGATGAAATTATCTGTCAGCAGCAGCTAGATAATAATTATAATGTAATAAAGGTGTATCTCAACTGTAAACAAGACACCTAGTCGAGGTGGTGGTGTCGTCGCCAGCAGATAGGCCGCGGTCGCCAGGCGCGCGGGTGCGTGGGGCGCCGGTGTAGCGCCCGCGCCGTCACCGCCGCGCGCCGCTTATCACCGATACCTTGCCGATTGGCTGAGTGGAGTGTTTGCGCGCCTGATACGGCTGACGGGGGCCAATCGATTCCCCGTTCCTTCAAATCTTATCACGATCATGGTGGACGTTTGTGCCTCGTGTCGGTAAACCGATATCATATCTGAAGATATCGACGAAAGTATAAATATGGGCCCATCGATCGATCGGGTCTCTATCGGAGTGTGAGCTGTGATTACGATTGACTGTGCAGACGAGCTGCGCGTGTTTACTTGTGCTGAACCCCCTCGCCGCCGGGACCCGGAACTCCTCACCGGTGCACAATTGACGGTGTCGTTCCATTTGTTGGATCTTGGTGATACCAAACCTTTTATTTTATATCTTGTACTCGTGCCTCGATGGGAACTGTAGACGTGGCAGCCATAATTGATCCAGCAAATTATTGCGATGTTCATAATTCGATCACTGCTTACCCAGTAGGTAGTCGTTTATTGTGCCGACAATTTTGCGGTTGAATTAGTGTCACTGTTAATACAAAACGACAATGATTACGTAATAACATATGGTGGTCCAATGGCACATGTGTGGGCTCGCTTCGTGTGATTTGCCGCTCGGAGTATGTACAAATTATCTTCTTAATGTGGCGATAATTAAATTGCGGCTACATTCGCTACACAGCTATGCAGGGTCGCTGACGCGACAGGGAAAAGCGTTGCTCTTATCAGAAAACATTAGCCGCACCTTTTCAAGCGGTGATAGCGAGTCGCCCGGCTTCATATCGAGTGCGCGTGCTACGATTGTCACACTGAACAAACACGCACCAGACAACATTCATGTCGTATAAATATTCATTTTGTTTTGCAGAGTTCACCGGACACCGCCACGTGCTAGGCCTCACGTCTGAGTTGGACAGGGGATCTTGACAGTTTGAGCCATGTGCTGCCAGATCTATCTTTCCAGCTCACGCGTGAAGCCGCCTCGTCTCGACGTCGACATCATCGCACCGTGCACTCAGGAAGACAACTGCTTCTGACACTGACTCCTGACCATCGACGCGTGAAGGATCAAGTGGAGGTGTGATCTCTTCACTTTTTATGCTTAAAGTGAGATTCAACTCCTCCAACTTAATTCCGAAACGCATATACTACGCAAAACAACGCAAGATCTACTCTTTCTGCATGATTAACTTATAATTTTACTATGTATGTATGTACTACCATTTATTTATTACATTTTATATCAGCAAGGAGATTCTAAAGTTTAAGATTATTTCACGCTGGTCTTTTAAAATGTACAAAATAATATTAGCAGGTTTTCAAACATTTTATGGTTATAAATAAATATTTAACAACATTATATCCTTTGTTATAATTTCATAACTCAAACCCTATTTTTATCTACGTCTTTAGTTGACTATTTCAAATACTGGCGCCACTGTACACGACACGCGAGCATTATGGAAGACCCAACGCTACGCGACTAGAGTGAAGTGCACCGCAAATCACTAGAAAAAAAATCACAACACCCAAAACAAAAAATGGGCAAAAAAATGTTGGTAACACCGGTGCGCTAAAAAAGCTTGCAAACTTCACGCACCTAACCTGCGCTGGACATCGACTCGTCCGTATCTCTAAACTCTGGGAAAATGTATATTGATTTTTCAAAGAAAAGTCAACCGATGTAACAAAACACCGTTCGCGGAGTGTTTATACGCGTATAGAAGTGCCGCGGTCGATGTGCTGTGTCGTCAAGATGATGCGACGGTGTTCGTCGTCCCGTTCCGAGTGAGATCGGAGAGAGTGTTGCGTCGCTCGGCCGACGGCCCGGAGCCCGGCCGCGGCCAGGGCCTGGGCGCGCCATGGACGCCGGCGCTGCTGACCCGCTGCGAGTGGCCAGGCCGTGAGTATCGTGTCTCGTTGCCCGCACCCATCGCCTGCAGCGTGCCGTACTCGTTCCGCCCGCGTTCTTACGTCGTGGATTATTTCGGTCCCCGCGAGCCCATCCGAGGTTGCGAAACGGCCCGTCCGCGCTCGTTTCTCGCTCGCGCCGAGCGGACATTCTCTCGCTCGTGCGGTCGCGGCGTCACGGCCTCCGCGTTGCGCCATTTCGAAACGGTCGCATCGTCCGCTCGCGCTAGTGCTCGCGAGCCGAGGCGAGGACATCGCGGCCAGCCCGATAGCGATCGAGCAGCGAGCGCGGCGGTCGAGCGTGACCGCTCAGCCCCGGTGCCTCCCGTATGAATGACTCGGCCAGCCGGGATCGTAAATCAGAATCGTGTTTACAGTTTTTGCGGGGCTCACGAAACCTGTCGCGCCGCCCCCGAGACAAAGGGCGGCGCGAGAGGCACTCGGCCTCGCTGCGGCCCGACCGTGGCGCTCACCGAACGCCCGAGTGAATTATGGCTAGGTGCATATAACCCGTGCACTATACACTACCACATACCTAACATACGCGCCTACCTATCTATAGCTATATGCAGTGAAGGCTGCGAGTACGTACCTACCTACTCAAACAAAGCATTATGCCCACAAATCCATACTGCTAGCCTCGCACGGCCAGCGTTCGCGTTCTTTGTGAAATTTCGTGTGACTCCGCGGCGGAGGTGATGTCATGAGTGTGTTTGTCGTCTTTGCGCTAACATCTGGGTGTTTGTCAATTGTTCATTTTAGTGTGCATTTTGAGGTTAGGTCGTGACTGTGCCTTCGAGTGGTCCAGGAGAGGCGCTCGGCCCTCGGCCACGCAGCCCGGCGCGCGGGGCTCTGCTGGAGTGCAGTGTGTGTGTCACAGTGGACAGTGAGAGTGTGCCGCTGTGTGAGCTGGGTCCTTTTTATGTTGTCTCAGCTATTAAATGCAGCAATTCCAAGTTAATTGCTCATTAAACAGTTTCAATTAGTGTTGGATGTGATTGTGACAGTGAGCGTGCAGGGAAGTGCTCAGCAGGGTGTGCAGTTCAGTGCAAGTGACACCGGCAGCCCCATGCTCAGGTGATGTGTAGTGGCTGGCGAGCAGCATGTTGGCATTGTGTTCCGTACCTACCTACACTCGGGTCATTTACCTGCTTAGCAAACTATTAACAAACTGGTAGGAGTGATAAAACTAGAAGGACTACAGGTTTTCAAGTGACTGAGTTACATCATGCTCATGATTGCACACAAAGTTGTTTTATCTCTGCATTCTTTGTTGAACAGTGTAAAACTGGATAGTAGTATCTACGACTGCCAGGCTAGTTTTTAAATTATTTGAATTTGCCTTTAAATGTTAATGGTTCCTGTGTCACAACACTTTGCATATTTAACACATTTGGAACATGTTTGTTTCCAGTCACAAGCTCAATCTATCTATTTAATGAACAATTCTAACTTCACTGTCTACTGCTAGTCACTCAGAATACAGGAAAAATTTACACTGTTTATATTTATAAACAAATAATCTACATGTAAGTCACCACTTGCAAACATTCATGTGTATTAGAAGCACTTGATTTATAGTTATTATGAATTAATTTAATGATGTAATAAACATCAATCTGAAGTTCATTTTGATTTACAATTTGTAGAACTCAGCTGATAAATGAAGCATAAATTGACAATATAAACAAACATAATGTTAGTGTTAATGTCTATGAGTTGTGATGATGAGCAGTGATTCAATCTGATGAGATGCACATGCAGGAATGCTGTCATTGATATTTAGGAAGATATAGTGTGTACTGTGTTGTGATGCTGTGTCTGACTGGAAGTGAGTGGCTCTCCTCAAACACGATCCCCCCTGTTTTTGGTGCACCTAGTGCGGGGTAAGTTATTTGACTAGTTATTATTATAATCACACCCAGTATTTGTTTACACACAGCTCATTAAGGCTTACTATACATTAAACAATAGCTTATCTTTCATATTGACATAATATTTTAATATATAAGTGTCTGTATTTGCAGATGATTAGCTAAATACTACATAATGCATGTGCAAAGTATTGGCACATATTACTCGGCACAAACTGATAGTATAATAATATAGTTGTCGGTGCATCTAGTATGTTGTGTTTAAAGACGTTCTAAAAAAAACAAAACTAATTATTATCAATATCTTGGAGAGGTAGGCAGAAACTGTGCTATGATCTTAACACAAGTTTTTCCTTTCTTCACACCAGTTAAGCTTTAGTTATTCATCAGTTATTTATATCAAAATTGATATTGATAACTATAATGCCTGTCTATAAAAAGTTAATAGTAGCTAATTGACCAGACAAAGCACTATGATCAATTACTTAAGCTTTGTAATTAATTGCTTATGTAATTACCACCAAATATACTTCACAGAAGACTATGACACAGAAGGTACTTGTAGAAGTACATGTTCCTATAAATATAGCTTGGTATACCTATTGTTGTATACAGTGGACACTTGTGCGTGAGGACATAATGTTTCACCACTTGATAAGTCGACCTCAAAAACAATATTTAGAATGGTTTTCCTTCACTGATTGTTACATGTTCAGGAACTAAGTTTTCTCTTGAATTATAACTATTGAACAACTGTCCAAACCAACATAAGTAATGTTAATAGGTCATTTCTGTGTGATGGTCATTGTAAACAACAATATTATAGTCCAATACTATTATTAGCACTATTAGTATTCTGTACACACACAATTACTCATACACATATTATTATGCTAGCTATAGCAGGAACACATTAAATCAAACAATTTAGTCATTGTAAAGGTGTATTTAGTAACGGCACCACGGTGTGCCTAGTGGTAACAGCCCCGACTTACGAGTTGTAGGTCGTGGGTTCGAACCCAGGCAGGCGCTTTACTTTGTGTATTTAATTTCATCACCACTGCTTTCAAAACGGTGAACGAAGGTGAGGAAACCGGCATGTCCTAGAACCAAAAAATTCGAAGACATGACATCTACTGAACCGCACTGGGCCCGCGTGGTGGATTACGGCCCACTCCGTCTCATCGAGAGGAGGCCTGTGTCCCAGCAGTGGGAACATTATAAGCTGATTATGATGATGATGAAAGGTGTATTTCAGTTTCTTTCACAACTTTGTATGAGGCAGAAACTAAAACTAACTTGAATCAGTGTTTGGTCTAAGTGCAGTTAGTGCTTAAACTTAGTTATGTAACAGAACTAAGTAAAATAAAACTGCTTAAAACTGTGCTCACTTATATAACTAGTTATGAACTCTCACCTGATTTCACTCACAAGTTAGCACATTGGCTTGTTTCATTATTTTGTTTTATACCTCTATGGTCCTGCAGCATATTCCAAGTAATTATATGAGAATGAAAGCCATTGTTATCAATCTACTCAGCATATTGCAGCCTTCTGGTCGTAGTGGACATGGACCGCTCTCAATTTCCCCTAATAGTGCTATTATTTTATGAGAGGAGATTACCTGCAGATATCCACACACAAACAAAATAATAAAGTATTATATGTATTTCATATTATTTTGCATGTGTATTTTTTATTAAGATATAACTCATTGTCTTATTATGACTAAAATGTGGGAACAAAAATATGAAAAAAAAAAACAATTAGTATGCTGAGTTATGAATATGTCATGACGTTACTGAAGGGTTCTAGGGGCAGCAGTTGCAGTACTTACGTACATCACACTTCACCATCAATGCACCACACTAAAATGAGTGATGTTTCTTATGCAGAAACCATTTTATGACCAAAGCATTCTTTATGGAAGGTGTATCTTTTTACAAGTGGATATTTGTACATATTTTTTGACAATGAATGGCTTTTTTTTTCTTGGACGACTTTTTTAATTTCTGCTTGAAGCCAGAACACAAATATTCTGGAGTAGTTGTCAGGATCTCAAGGCCTATAAAAACGAAAACACGCATTGTTTCTCTTTTGCTTGTAAGTTTAAATCTGTTCAAAATGGGACATCTGAAAAGTACAAAAGTAATTGCCAACTCTTTGTAAACTAGCGCACTTAACTCTGTCCTCTGGGAAATTATTATAATGTACAAAAAGTCTCAGCACACATAATATACTAATTATATTTAATTATATTCCAAGATCATAATAATACGCGTTTGATAGCGCTGAAGATTGTTGCTAGTCGATCGCCGAGCGAACGAGAGGAAATCCTGAGATAAGCTGGCTCTATGTACGCGTTATCTGATAAGAAAAACAAAATACAACCCAAACATATATAAAAACTCGTGTTTGGACATTTGTGTCGGACGTGTTTACAATTTGTTCTTGTGTACGCCAGCTTATCTAATTGGGAGTTGAAACAAAGGCCTCGAGCTGCTTCGCCTTGACCGACATGCATACTTGACCAGGATGTCTCGAAGGATGCACCTTCGCAGCACGACACGTGTCAATAGACGAGTAAGACACGTTGGAAGCTAAAAACCTATTTGAAACTATTCACCTTCACACGGCTGTAGCTGTATTCGAAGTTGTGGAGGCTAATCTTTTGTTAAAAGTTCCCAAGTGGAAAAAAAAATGCAAAACGTCTTGCTTTCAAATTGGTGTGCCACGCTCGGATGGAGTTTCTTCTAACCACTTTTCTGCATAGTTTTGAAATTACCATGTTTCTAAACCAACCCTTACTGTTCCAAAGAGCTAGTAACTCATCAGCCAGCATCATGAGGCATCATCAATCATCGTGGAATGCAATTGTTATGCAATCACACTTCAAACTAGTCATTGAGTTGTGCTATTGTTTAACAATTACTTCTGCCGTGTTCTTCGGATGTTATACCTTTAGCCGGTAGCGTCCTAGAAACAGAATCTCTTGCAAGAAGAGTAAGCTTAATTCAATCAATCAATCAACTTTATTTTCTCACCACAATATATTACATAAATTATTTTACATTGGTCAGATTCGACAATGATACACAATTCAGGTAAGTATTATTGTGGGAGACTGACACCAAAACATTAGTAAAGCCCATTATAGAGGCGGTAAAATCCGTTCAAAAATATTCGTTGATTCGTCTGCCACAATGCCAAAATAATTACCTGGAATTAGACATACGCACGCAGTTAGCAATAGTGCTGTATAACATAAACTTGAGTGGCATGGCGTTGGAAACATCGCAGCGTCGTCAAGGCTCCAAGCAATCATAACGGATGACTTGGAGAGCTAAAGTCATCTGTGTGACGTCACATTGCGCTGCACACGTCTGCCACCGCGCTGGACGCACCGACCAAACTAACGCCATCTATGGACCAACTACGAATTAAAATGCAGACAGAACCATTGAAAATTGCTGTACTGAAACACAAAGCCATGTTAGGCAAAATGTTATTGGGTTTTTTCATAAAAAATTTCTGTTCTCAATTTCTAATTCCAGATTCTGAATTTGTACCCAGAGAACCCAGTAGGGTCGCCTCCTATTACATGGGACATAACAAAAATGGCCAAATGTTTGTGTACAATACACTTCTGCCTAACCCTCCCAGAATCCAAGCGTAATGTTATGTTTTATATAAAGCCACGTTTAGTCCCAAAACAATTGGGAAATAGTTGTGTTGTCCCGACAAAGTGCTTGCGAGCGTAGAGTTGCTCATGCAGACACGTCGATGTCGATGCGCCCTCCACACCGCACACGTCTCGCAGACGCACTGCCCATTCCGTGCACCTGCGCTTTGTGCGGCCAGCCTTTACGGCAACTTCACATACGTACATAGTACGTATAGTCTAACATCAACCAGCCGCAGCCGGCTTGAGGTAATGTGTTCTGAGATCCAAATTCCTTTTACAGTAGGCCCCCAGATCTTTTGTTTGGTGCGAAGAACGCTTTAGTGTATGACGCTACAGTCAATCTTCAGAAGTTGTCATTCATACCTTCACGCTATATTATACCTTCCCCTTATGCGTAGCCAGAATTTGCAAAATGCTCTACCATTCTTACGATACATTTATGTTACGAACATCAATCGGAATTACTAGAAATACCCTAACAGGAAATCTTGGGCGTGAAAACTACACAAAAGGCAGATACACGCAAGCACCCGTCCACTCACAGTTGCTCAGCTAAACACAAAATGGACGTAGCAACACGAAATGGGATCCTGAAGTAACGGGACGCCATCAAATCCGCATGGCAGTGTGATTGCATTTCTCAATGACCTAGAAGAAGATTCAGAATTACCTAAGTTCAACAAAACACAGATTCTTGAAAAGTATTGCGACATGAGCAGGGAACAATGCACCATAGCGAGTACGTAATGTCACAACATGCTGATTGTATGTACCGAGGCGCGGTGCCTCCAGTCAGTGTGCAGCCTGCAGGCAGCTTGGGTACTGTTTTATGATGGTACCTAGCATTAATTGTAGGTGTTAGACGCTAGCTTCCATACTTATTTATTTTAGAAAAGCAAATTCGTTAACATAATGAGAGAATTTAAGTAAATGCGTTTTTGAATTCATGTTTTTACGCGATAAACTATGCAGTTGCTCGCCTCCGTCCCTCGCATTTCACAGTACTTTATGACAGGGTCCTATTCCCGTCTTCTAGCTAGGTGGTCCGTAGCTACACGAGTGGTTGTTACTGCAATGCTGTTGAATTATGAGCGACCGTTCATAATTCCTTTAATTTCGCTGTAACGAATTAGTTTTTCTCATACATTTGTTTTGTATTACCTCCCATAGTGTGACATCCCTGTATCCTTCCGTGTCGTCCCTAATCATATTGCGGATTATATTGGGTCATCAAGTGGTAATAAGCCATTAACACTTTATGGTCCGTTGCGTCGAATTCAGTTTTTCGTGACGTAGCGTGCACGTTACGTGACCAATCTGTATAAAAAAATCTCGCGTTGATACCACTTGCTATGATTAGCTCATAAGCAAAAGTTGACGTGCGGAAATACTCGAGTATGAATAAAACTAGCTCTCATATCTAAATCGATTCAAGTATTTCACGCCGATAAGTAAGGCATAACTTTTAATAAATATGTTGATGTAAAATCTATGAAGTCTTCTCGTTTCGTTGTTAACGTGATTGAAAACTATCTGACTGTCCCAGAAATCGATTCCCATATTCTTGTTTCTCAAAGCTTCATCAGTTGATTATTCAAACTTAAACATACACCTCATCTAGTTTGGATTTCATTGAATCACCTTGTCTCCTGGTCCTGGCTCACGACCATGATATACAACGACTTACTTCGTTGTCTGTTTATATCTGTTTCTGTTTATATCAATCCATGGTCCATACGTATGCTTATACTCATAATATTATGTCCTCTCACTGCAACTGCTTATCGCAGTCCACAATGGACACAATGCTGAATTGAGCCCCCATGCTTTGAAGGAGCTCCCGCTCATAGCGCTCTACAGCGTCTGCTCATACATATAATACCCTGAGCCGTTGTGCGCCGCCAGTCGAATCCCATTCGCCTTGCTGTTCGAATTTGCCCGTCTCTCAGAATTCTGTCTTAAAACGCAATTACCTAAGCATTTACACGTGGTAGCTACAGATAAAAAACGCTCAATTCTGCCGTGCGCTCTCCGCGCTAATTCGTATTAGACATTGGCCTATGACCCGAGAGTAGGGTTGCTAGGCAAAAATACAAATTCAAATCGTTTACCACCACACTCGACATTGAAGCTTAACAATAGGGGAAGAAAAGGATTCGGATACCTAAAATTTGTTACAACATAAAAAAATCGCTTAGGTACCCAAAAACGGTGTTATAGATTTTTTGCGCTGTTCTAGGCCATTGGCCTTTGTGGTAACTCAGTTATTGATTGAGAAAACCTAGGACCGTATTCCAAGGCGCAAAGTCGTGTCATTTTCACAGACAGACGAATACACTTTACAAGACAGTATTCTAACAGAAAACCTGTGACCTCGATCCTTTTTGGAGCGGAAAGACAATTTTGCGTGTTTGTCCAAATGGTATTAGTATTAAAATACTCGGAATGCGAGAGAGTTGGTAAAACGATCACCTAAAAAAAGTATTCCAGTATTTTAACAAAAAAAATTGAAGCCGATAAATTTTAGCTGTCGACTTCAATTAATTGATGAAGTGTGCAAAATGCCTAAATAGCTACAGCCAAGACATGAGACAATAAGGAAGACTCCGACGCACTAATGCCAGCCCTACCTTGACACTTGACATTACTCTATCAGGCACGATTGTGCCGAACAGCCGAACACACGCTCGACTCACTTATAAAAACTTTTTCCGTTGTGAACGGAAACCGTACCGCCACGCAAATGTATTCATCTCGTAGGTACACAAATACCTACACATAGTACGCTCAACTTGAAGACTTGTTACTTCGGCCACCTGATGTACTCAACTGTATACGTTCACGTATAGTTTAACGCCAAGTGCAAGTGTTTATAACTTGCTAATGAGCTCAAAACCAGTTTCTGAAGCAAAGCTGAGGCTGGCAATCTGTCTTCTTAGCTAACTGCAGTCCAAGGCTGGATACAGTACGTTCTAAAGAGGGATCTATCTCCGGACATGTGAGAGACTTACGATGATTAAGACAAGAATCGCGTCTTTTTTGGTCACTGAAAAGTAAAATGACATTGAAACCAGCTGCTTTACTTAAAGAAGTATGTGTTCACTGCTCTGTAATTGAATTGCGACCAGTTTATTTGCACTCAAATTTTTTTACACATAAGTAAGCTGCGCTCTAAAACTTGGAGAAAATACAATAAATAATTTCAACGATCAAGAGAACTTTCTACTGAACGAATTACCAGCACACTAAGTGCGAACAACTTAATCTAGGTAATAGAGTCTTCAATTAATTATGAAACCCTTGCTTCACCTGATGTTCTAGAAGTTGGGAACGTGAGCAAGTTTTTATTTACCACTTTAAAGTCTTCTAATTGTTCATACAAAAACTTTGAACTTACGCAACGGATTCGCTTGGAAATGTGTTGACAAAGGACATTGTATCAAAATTCAATTCGAAAAGAAGTCCATCAAAAACTTTGTAGAGCTTTTTTCTAAGCAAGAGTCGCAATTGGGTCCCCAACTCCCCCGAGAAGCCTTAAAACTACAAAATGTTGAATAACTCAATTCAATCGTAAGCAACGTAATCGTACCGTGCAGGCCTCGTCGACAACTAGTAATTTATAAGTTAGGCTAAGGAGGGACAGGACAGCGTTTATCACATACAATATTCAGCAGCAAGGTACAAAGATACTGAGTACTTAATAAGTGTGTGCCGTCAGATCGGGCGACCGCCATCGATCCGAACCATAGCAACGGCGGCGTCGAAACAAGACACATTGCCTCTCCCAGCCGGCTCGGAGCTCGCTTGCCAGTTGCCGGCTCGCCTGCTCCTACTTACGTAACTACTGTTCGCAAAAACTCATTTACGAAACGCAGTATCGTTTCGAATACTTGCCTAATTAACTATTCGCAGATAGGTACCGTATGCTCTTTACTTTTGTTGCTAACCTAACCGCCTTTTGAAGTTTTTTAATCCAATAAGTGTCACGCTTAGGTGTACGATCGTGGGATCATTTCTTTATCTGCAGCTGGGTCTGAAGTGAGGCCCGTTTTTATTATAAACACTTTCTTTTGTATCGATTTTGAGTTTTATAAACTTACTCTTAAATGATAATTTGATTAATGAACTTGTATGAATTTGACACGTTAAGTTGAGACGGCGTTTTGACAGCTTCTCAAGTGATGCCACTTAGCAGACATTCTTGGAGTGATTTCATAACTCAATCCTTGGTACCGGCCCAATAAATGAAATCCTGGAACATAGGTTTGTATAGGTCGCTCGGGCTCACTCCCACATAGTATGCGAGTACATACAGCTGTGGGTACTATAGCTAGGTGTGTATTGTGGCGGTTGGCGTGATGCGGCCGGGTTCGTTTTTACGGGCGGCCGGTCACCTCCCAGTGTCTGCCTGTCACTTGTAGGACGAAACCTTTATCATAGCAGCGACCGACACCACTCAATGACATCCACGCATCCACGTCCACACGCATTCCACAACTACGTGGTTTAGTAATAATAGCTGGACACCTAAGCCAAGCCTATTTGCGCGGTGGTTAAACACACATTTTCGTTTTACCTTATTTGTCGGCATATCATTTTGTCCGCCAGTCCAACATCGAACATGTGCATACGAATTCTTGACGAACTAAAGAGGTTAACGGTACCTAGGCAGGCATAACGTTAATTTACTTCGCAGCAACCGTTTAGAAAAATCGCTTAATTGTGGATTCTATGCGAACGAGTTTATATAAAATGCGTGTGTGGATGTAACAATAGCGTACAGCACACACATGTACTCTGTATCTATAGGAGGAAGTGTCCTCCCTCACTGACGATGACGTGTCCGCACTCCGCACCGAACTGCGTTGCAATTAAATTGTACACCATTTCTATTCTACTTCTAAATACAACGTTTTCAAAGCGGGTCAATAAGAGTTTGGAAATGAGGCTCAGCTTTACGTGGTTTCCTATTTGTAGTGTGCAGAAACCATTCCAAGTTGAGCTGCTAGCAACGAGCGCCGAGATAAAGAGCTCGTTCGTCAAGCGCCGACGACTCGCTAGGATATATCTATACGTGGCTGTATAGTAAGCGTATGTGCTATAAGTAATGTTGTAGGAGTACAGTGAGTAACTGAGTACAGTCCGCCTTCGAGTTATCATAACGTGCGGCGTATAGTGTAATCATCGAGTCAATATCTGCGGCGTTATCTGTTCAGAAGTGGGTCGTTGCTCTTCTGGCGAGTGCTGCACTGTACTACCCGCCGCATCTCGTACACACACACCGTCACTCACACACACACTACGTCCACGTAGGTGAGTGACTGAGAGCTCTGAGCAAGTCAGTTTACTTGAAACAACAAGTCTCACACGTTACACAACGCATTGTATCTTGACCTTGGGGGTCAAAGCATATTGAAATGAGGTATTATAAAACCTAAAAGAAGTAAACAGTAAGTTAAGATTTCCAAATGTGGCGAAACTTGGAATTGTATGGCAGTAAAGATCTGGCCACCATTGCTCCGTCTTGCCAGAACTGAAACACAATGTGTACCAAACTATTTGAGTGCGTTGACACAGTATGCAACAAAATAACAGTCATTTGCCCTCCATAAAGATTGTAAGAGTGCACAAGTTGCAACAAAGAACCGACAGATAACTGCGAAACGTTTGCGCTCGTATCGCTACGATACGACTATTACAAATATAACAAATCTGTTGCTCCCACCGTCCCATCCCTTAGCGAGATCACACGTATTCCCCAACACCGGGCTGCGGTATTCGAAGCGCTCGTATTGCGTTAAATGTATAAATAAATACATTACAAACGCACCCCACCTGCCGCCACATTCTCAGATTCCACCCCTCGCCCCTCTGCCACGCAGCACCGACAACACTGCCGACTGCGACCCAACAACCACAATCACATTTTATACATTAACTTGTACGCGAGTAGGTACAGTAGTAAACGCCACGACTGTTCGTATCGCCATAAATACACTTTTAATAACATTATTATCCAACAAATTAGCATTAACATCTGAACATTTAAATAAACAATTCATTTTAGTTAATAGTTCATAAATAGTTACACAACGGAATACTAATATCAGCTACTATGTGTTTACTACATCAATTCCAATAATAAGTAAGTAACGAGCTGGTAATAATTCAAGAGAACACTTTTATGAATGGAGCTCGTTCAGCGCCGTTTATGTTTATTACATGTGGCATAATGTCCGATGCGAGTGCACTCGTATGATCAGCTGATCTAAATATTCCATTTGGAGTTTGTGTCGTACGCTGGCTCCACACGGTCAAGTTTGCGCTGACGTCTAACTGGTTCAATCACCTACACTTCTCTTGAATCGATTGCGAGCGTATACTAAAAAGCTTTATTTCACGATATAATTCTCGCTCGTTCGGAGTGTGCACTGGCTGTGGCCACCGGCAGGAATTTGCGTGAGAGTGATGTGAAAAATGTGCGTGACGAAAGACGTTAGGCCGCTACTGGCTGTCCACGACGAACATTTATCAAAGGAACGATGATCCGTCGCCACAAATCAGCCAGACAGCACACGTTCAGCGGTTTGGTGCTCTTTACACTAGATGTTTGTATGCCGAAGATATTTGTACCGAATTCATGTCTGACTGGACGAATTTCGACGCTGGAGAAATTCTAGTGTAGGTTAAAAAACGTTACAAACACCTACGAAGAGCTTCGAGCTTTCTTCGGCTCAAGCTACTTTAGTCCGTATCTTGTAATAAACTCGATCCGAATCAAATGATTGTTTAATTCGCTGCTCGTTGCGGTAATAAAAGTAAAATAAGGTATTTGTTTAATGAACATAATGGCGGGTAATTTGTTTAAGATTAATTTTATGTTATAGCATGTAATCTGTGTTAAGATGTGTTCGGAACGCGGCACGCTGCTCATTATTACAACTTTATGACCCAACGAGGATTTGTGGGTTTATGTTTAAAAAGAATTTAGTAAACTACCGTTTTCTACACTGCACAAGCAGGTTACTAATCGAACCCAGTTCTGAAGATATCCCCAACTTTCGGTCTTTATGGATATACTCACTTATTCTACCTGCAGTTGTCCCATGTTACCTGGGGTCGCCGGTCGTCACAAAATGTTTTGTCCATTCTCCCCAGTCAGCTGACACGATATTGTTAACTCCCTTTTCATTCATATTATCATCATTCGTGTGTCGAGTGTGTTTTAAAGTAGTAAAAGTAGCCATATTTGACAGACGTCAAAAAATTCTTGCTACAGAGCTGTACAATGTCGATACGTTTGTCATTAGTTGTGTGCGGTACTTCAGAGCGCCGTACGAACGTAAAACTAACTGTGTTCTGTGTGTGTTCCAGGGAGGAGGGCGAAGAGAAGCCGAAGCCGACGGAGAACCAAGACGACGGGTACGAGACGTCCAACAGCGGCGAGGCGGCGCGTCGCAAGCCCTCGAGCGCCGAGGGCTCGCCCGCGCCGCCGCCCGAGCCCTCGCCGCCGCCCGACGCGCCCTACGAGCCGCTCATGAGGCACTACGAGCCGGAGCCGGAGCCCTACCGCCACTTCGAGCCGCCCGCGCCGCCGCCCCCTCAGCCTGAGCCGCAGTACCAGCATTTCCCCTTCCCTAAATACGGCGGTGACCCGTACGCGTTCAAACGCGAGCCGGAGGTGCCGTACGACATGAGTCAGCACCACGGCTACGGGCCGGCGGTTAAAAGAGACGATGATTTATACAACGGCATTAAACGAGAGTGCGAGGACCCGTACTCGTTCGTGGAGGAGGAGGCCATGTGCGCCATGCTGGGCCAGCCCGCGCACCACGCCGTGCCGCCGCACCTGCAGCACCACGACCACCACACGCACATGATGCATCCGCAACAGATGATGCTCAACCAGCCCAAGAAGAGGGGCCGCAAGAAAAAAATTAAGGACGAGAACGGGTCAGTACCACGCGCTGATACAAAACTTCACACGTTAGGGCGGTTTAGCGGAACTGGTCGCAGTTCTCAGCATCAATGAGCAAAATACAGGAATAGAAACTTGTCAGTCTCATTGTTGTCAGTAGCAAAGGTAGCAACTCAGACGTATTTGTGACTGTAGAATAGTGATACAGATCCCCTTCAGGGAATACAGTCATGATTACAGTTCACATAGTAGCAAAAGGAAAAATTACACATTACAGAACATGTAAATTTTCTGAAACAAAGTTCTGAATTGATGCTGAAAACTGTGATAAGTTCCTAATCATATGCACACAAACGATCGAATCTTACATTAAAGTAAATCTCAAGAAACCGAGTGAACTCAAAGAAAACTGCGCCAACATCTCTAATCAATCTTAGGAGCTTATCAATATTTATTACCGTTAATTAACTGCATAAGATTGTGCCATAACAGCGGCCGCAAAAGTGAGGGTAGAGCAAGCATGGCGGCGTGTCATGGCGGTGCAGCATGGTGACACAATTAGTGCGTCGGCCGCTGACCCCGCCCGAATTAGCGATCCGCGCGCGCGACCCACTTCCCCACGGAACCCGCGCCCCCACACCACGGTGTACCAACTTATAGCCACCAACACCTTGATAATGTCTTTAGTATTTCCGCGCGGCTATATTCGGGATCCCGCTGGATTGCGTTCTGGAGGTCAGATGAAAAACGCTCTGTTGAAACTAAATCAGTCGCAAACGATTAGATTGCTTCCCCCAATGCGGTTGCTGAAAGATTCTGATGTTTTTTAAGCAAACATTGAAAGAGTAGGTTCATTAGCAGGCTGGTTTTAGAAACATACGTGACTGTAAGCTCCGTTTATTCCGCCTCACATTAGTGCCGCGGATGAATGAGGCCAAAACTGCTATCAAACGAAATTAAAGATTTCTTAGCTGAGCTAGTGATGCAAATGACAGTGGAACCGTGCGCACGCATGCCCAGATATTCATGTATATGTAATGTTGATGTGGGATATGCGCGGGCGCGGGCGCGCGATTGATAGCGGCGTCAACACAACCAGCTAATGAACGTTTGATGTTGTGTTGTAGTGCGCGCGCGCAAGAGCCCCGCGCCTGCGCGCACGCCGCCATAGTGTTTACGTCGCGGGGGTATTTCGGTACCGGAACCGATGCCGCACTATCGCTAGCCAAAAATTCGAGCGAAATAATCAGATCAAGGTAGAATCGTTGAAACGGAAAGCTGATGATTTTCACTTTCTATCACAATCTATTTGTTTAGGGCCGCCAGACGTGGAAACCGATTGTGCACGGTGACGGCCGAGCCGGCGTCGCGCCGCTACCGACCACTCGACCACTCGGCATCTCGGCCGTTGATAAATATTGTACCGTGGACTAAACTAATAAACAGTATCGCTATCCGTAATAAGCGTAACAACCACGCTACGTATAACACTTTCCAAAATTAATTTTGGGTCGCCCAGCCGAATAGCAGCTGAACACTGGAACCGTGGAAACGATTACTGGGTCAAACGTATAATGTTTAGCGAATATTCTAAACATAGTTCGGGCGATTGCGCCGGCGCCGCTGCACCAAAGCCTCTAGAAAGTAAAATGCAATAGAAAAACGAAAGAAAAACGTCAATGAGGCAGACGGAGTGTGACAATACTTTCACGGCGACGAATGCAAATGTGCTGCACGCTTTTATATGCACTTTGTTGTGCGGACAATGGTGTCTGCCGGTGGTGGCCGCCTGTCGGCTGCCAAAGCCACCGTGACCACATGTCGCAAGCATATTATGTATTGGCCGATTCTTATATCTTACCGATCGCGACTGCTTTATTAATTGTCAAATTCCGGCTTCGCTGCCCGTTATGTGGTAAAACACCAACCTCGTGACTTTGCCAATACTCAATACAGTCACGGAGCTCAGCAGGCGATCCGTATTGATAACAATTAGTTTTGGACATGTAATCTGGGCGGTTCCCGACAAAGAATAACCCATCCCCTATTTACTCGTGTGACTGTCGTACAAGGCATTATAATTATGCCTTTTACTAACGCAATTTCGTTAGGAAAAGGTATCATTCTGTTTTGTTCTTTATCGTCCAGCATTCGTCCGTCTGGCGGGCATATGTAGAAATATAGTTTATCGATTACATCATAACTCGCAGGCCTATGGTGATCGAATTAACGAACAACTGAACATGAAGAAGATTCTCGTTATAGTCACATTAACTGCACTTTTATCGTGTTGTAATCATTTTTATTCTAAAGAAAACTCGCCACCAATGAAAGTTGCAGTCGACACTCGACAGATTTCATTATTGTAAAATGTATAATGGATATCTATTAAATTTATACGTCAAGCCGCCTGATTAGCTGAACACAATTGGAAAAGCTCTCCTCATTAAATGAGAGGTAACTTTCATGTTAGCGTCACACACGTCCAGTGAGTACCCACTGCTGACTGAGGTCACACCAGAGCGATAGGATATAGGGTCTATCTATGACAACATCACTAATAATGGTTTAGTGATCGCAGTATGCTCTGCACAGACTTATGTTCATCTTGTGATTAACCCACCATAGCGTGTCGATGGCAAATAGTTGCGGCCGTAGTTCACCGGAAACTCTTCTCTTTGCCAGTAACCACATGTACTTATTTCTTCTAAATATGATTGCATAAATAACCAAGACTGTACTCAAGGTTATAATATTGTAATGCTTAACATTGCAAGCCCTCCTAGTGGAGTCAACTACATGATGTGGTAAGTTTCAACACTTCCAACCAGTTTTGACACACACTTTCTGTTTACAACGTTATTTACGTCAGTGGAGGGACCTATGGCCAGCATTTGATGTTAAACATTTTGGATCCACAGGTCATCCACTGCATAAGAACAACGTATCCAGCGATCATTTTCCGGTTACTAATAAATAATAATAGTTTTATACTTTGATTTTTTCTCATGTACACGCTACATCGTAACTTAACGGCAACATTACGCAAAATTAAAAAGCTATTTCCTCACCTTACGCACATGATATTCTCAAAATCATATTATTATGAAATTGGTATTTTCTCAAAGTTATTTCACGAAAAAATCGCTTTTAATTTTGCGTTAGTGTAAGGTCACGTCAGTGATGATAACATTTGAACTATGAAAGTCGCATGTCTATGACATAAAGGAGGACGTGGCCAAAGATCTGACAAATTTATCTTTATAGCATGGAGATCAAGACAGAACCTGGTATGGAGGGCACGCTGGTGCCGCGCGTGGTGAAGGAGCGCAAGAAGCACGACCGCTTCAACGGCATGAGCGAGGAGGAGGTGTCGCGCCGCACGCTGCCCGACCATCTGGCCGAGAACCTCGACATCATCATTGTGAGTATGATCAACGTTTACTGACGCTACTTTTATTAGCTAGTTGTAGTGTTGGTATTAACTATAGAGTTCATTTTGGTACCGCAACTAATTTTCGGTTTCTGAAAGTCTGAGCATAGAATAGAATAGAATAGGTCTTTATAATCTTACATGTTTGACAAACAAACAAACAAACCACTGCTAGCCTGTCGAATGGTTGTGAATAGTTACAATTCAAAATCATTCGACAGGTTTCCGAGTCGAAAATCACACATTTTAGGAAACCTAATTTGCCTTATTCCCGAAAGCTAATAGCCGTCGGAAAAAAGTACGATTTGGTTTAAACTGTAAAAAAAAATCGGGATTTGTGAACAGCGTTTGAAGCAGTCCTTCGATAACATTGATTTTCGATTCGGCACGGAAGCGTATCGAATGGTTGTGAATAGCTATGCAGATGGGACATGAATATAAGTTCTTAAGTGGTGTAGAGCTGCACTTAAAAAGTTGTTGTTGTTACTTGACCAAAAACTGAACAGATAAAAAAATGTTTAACTTGGAATACAAACGTGAACAAATTCGCAAGCGGCGAAATTCTTAACTAATATGATTTGAGCTTTGTTAAGTTGATCAACCAACAACTAACACGAGATTTGGCAGCCGATTTACTGATTAGAGACTTGATTATCACTTTCAGAAACCGGAGGTGAACAAATAGATCAATCTGCCAGGTTTAGGGTCAGTTTCTCGAACGAAAATTGTTACATTTATGTGACAAATTGTCAATCGGGCGTAAACTGCTGCGATTCATTTCAGCCGCAAGACCTCCACTGCTGGACATAGGTCTCCCCCAAGCACCGCCACTTCGACCGGTTCTGTGCTTCCCGCATCCAGCGGATACCTGTTTGGTTGCTGATAAATCATTCAAACATCGCAGCAGTTCCCGCGCGCTCGTTCGAGAAACGGCCTTAGCTGTGCTTACCGCGGTTAGTTCGGATTGGTAACTGCTATTCTCACATCAAGAAATGGGAAACGTCTAAATTTATGATAACACACAAAATTCCATAAATTCTGATTATGAAGTAGCAAGTTTTGGAAACTGGTTGGTTACACATACGCGACGCATTAGGAACTTGTTAGCAATACTAATTATAAATTATACAGTGTGTGACCCCTGCCCCGTGTACTAGCGTTCATGCTAATTCTGAACATACGTGTTTTACTGATGGAGCATTTACATTATTGTGCCCAGCTAACCCAGCTGCTTACGACACATTGTTATTCAACCCCTTTACACATGTAAAAAGAAATGAAAAATTTCGTAAACAGCATATCAATCTTATTGGCAATTTTTATCTGAAACTAGCTGACCCGACATGTTGTCCTGTCCAAATTATTGTACGGAGTAGCGCCCTTTAGAATTAGTTTTGCGTAATATTCCCTATTCTCCTGATAACTTTTCCATCTACAAACGAAACAAAAAAAATGTTACCCATATCCATCGTTTGAATCTTGAATTGAGAAAAAGGACGTTAAATTTATCTTGAATTTGAACATTTTGCGGGCAGCTTCGTTCTCAAGTGATGCGCTTACCAACGAACAGCATTTCATATTTCTTTATACAGCATGTATCAGAAAGGTGTCATATTTAGGGGTGTGGTACAGACTATCAAACTGAACAACTTTCTCTATGGGGAAATAATCAACTGTCCTATAAAATAGTCCAAAACCTGCTCGTTTCGCAATTATGAAATTGTTCCCGTGGAGAAAGTTGTTCAGTTTGATGGTCTGACATGAGCACACATTTCTCATACACAATCTATACATACACATTTCTTTCAGAAACCGTGGGTTAGTATGGTCAGAGTAGGCCGGCAGGTCTCTGATGAGTCGATGACTGAGTAATTGTTTATATTTTAATTAAAATTGCTACCTTCTAATTGGTTTGAATGTTTTAGTATTATGAAAATAAGAAAGAAAAGAAAACTTCTTCACAATAATAATCTGTTTTTAGGCTTCCATACCTCAAAAGGTAAAAAACGAATCCCTTATAAATTACTCTCTTGTCCATTTGTCCGTGTGTCACTACCGATTTTGTCAGGAACGGGTTGACCTAACAAGTTAAAATTTATACCAGATACAGAGGTCTATAGTCCCTATTATATCAAGGTCCTGAGTCAACACGATAAAAAGATATGGGCAAATTTAGATTTTCGCGAAAAGCAAGGTCTTACAGCACAAATAAAGGAAAAATTCCGAAAAATAAAAAGTTGAAAATTACGGAAAATTTTGGTACTTACAAGTTTTCGCGAAAATCTAAATTTGCCCATATGTTTTTAGATATAGAGAGGGAGCGCAGGGCGTTGTCTGTGAGGAGCAATATGCTTGCCCGCAGGTTCGCTCGTTGTACTACAGACGTCAAAGTAACCCTTTTTAAGGCGTTCTGTCAATCCTTTTACACGAGTGGCCTGTGGGTGTCATACACGCGCCGTGTATACAACGTCCTGCGTGTTCAATTTAATCATGCTTTTAGGATGCTGTTGGGGCTGCCATGGCGTTGTAGCGCTTCAGGAATGTTCGCGGAGGCTCGCACAGATGGCTTTCATGCCATCATGCGAAAGAAAGCGGCCTCATAACTACAGCGCCTGCATGGTAGTGACAACAGCATTCTAAAAATGATCGCTGCCAGACCGGGCTGTCCCTTTCAGGGACACTGGGTGGGGACAGTCATAGGTCCACATAAATAAATAATCTTGTAATAAAACAACAATACTAACCTATTTATTTAAGCACCATTGTTACTAACACCAATATACTAACAAAATTATGGACCTTAGTCTGAAATAAAGTTTTATTTAATTTTAATTTTTACCAATAAAAATTATACCAATTTTATTATGGCGGTATAATGGGTAGGTACGGAACCCTCGGTGCGCGAGTCCGACTCGTTCTTGACCGGTTTTTTTTATAACTCGGATAAAACCTAGAGCCTATTTGGCCGCGTTGTTTTTTTGTATTTGTCGACATACTACAATAAAATAGTTTTTGCTACTCTCCTATATTATGTACCTACAAGTTGTAACACCTAGATGCATAACATACACAGCTATTAGAAGAAGTAAAAATAATGAGATCAGTAACTTAAGTTTTTAATGTTATAATGGACAGGGAAACCGTATCTAGATTTTTGCAAAATGAGCATGTCATGTTTTAACTGAAAATATGCTCATCGTCCTCCTCCTGCCTTTGCTCCATTATATTTAGAGGTCAGCATCAGTCACAACTATCTGACAAGTCTTTAGCCAATCAGAACAGAGTGTGCCCCGTCCATTAGCTTTCCAGTCCAAAGCTCACGTGTCGCTGACGACTGCACCGCCCACACGCGCTCATTACGTAACATGTCCGGATCACAACATCACGCCTGTATCCCCAGGGGGTTAAGCAGACGCGAATATTACACCCACAATTATTCGCCAGTTATGGCTAAGGCGACGATAACCGACTTTTAATGATTTTCTACTGAAAATGACGTCTAAACGAATGGTGTATTTGGAAAAGACATTATGTTAAATTAGAGCATTTTCTTAATAACTTAATATAGGAATATTTTAGATTATGTTTATATTACATAGTGAAACTAATTTGTAAAGTTATGTCTAATGCGGATAAAAACTGAGAATCACGCAAAATCTATCAAGCGTATTTTTCTGAAACCTGGACCATTTTAAAAGATTTTAATTATTGATCTTTTAGTATACGTGTTTTATTAAAATACTTTTTGTTTTATGTATAATAAATTAATAATGCGTCTAATTTGGGACAGCGCTCTTTGATGGGCGAGTCCTTATTACTGGCTGGACATACGGCGCGTTGCGTGAGCTCAATACAGAACACGCAAGCTGGGCACTGGCATATATCTGCGTCTTAAGTCCCACGTAATAAGGGGTGCACCTGTTGTCATGAACCAGGGCACAAGTCCAGATTCCGGGCTAAAACAAAATAACACTATATTATGCAACATGTACAGTCAACTGCATGTCTGTGTTAGCCATTTGAAATTGACGGCGCGTTTACGTCGTAGCAGTGAGGTCGAGCGGTGGACCATGCAAGTCTGTGTTTGATACAGTAGCAGTATTTAATAGCATCGACCGATCATAATAGCAATTTTGCCTACCTCGGGCTAAAATTGCTATTTTACCGTGAGCTAGGTAGGATTTAGTGACTGTCCATCTGCCAAAGAGATTATTTACAAAGACATTACCTACATAGGAATTATTATAACATGTTTGTACACATATCTACAAAAGTGCTTGTGGTACAGATCGGCATCAACCCCGGGCTGTTCGCGGCGTACAAGGGGCACCACTACGCGGGCCCCGGCAACCACTTCTGGAAATGCCTGTACCTGTCCGGCCTCACACGGGAACAGATGAGCGCTGATGAAGACTACAAGGTTTGTTTTTTTAATTATATTTTATGTCAAACAAACTGACCCCGATGGTCGATATCTGCAACACCTGATGCAGATGCAATAGTTACCGACCCTGAGACAAAGCTGAAATGACTTTATGTGCCTGTAATTGAAACCGTACCCTGTTACAGAGAGTGCAGAAAAAAATGGAACGATACAACATTTAACACACGACGTAAATAATATCTCTCAATGTCATTTAATTGAGAGGGATAAAAACCACAATTTTAGTAATACGTTACACGTTTGTAAATAAGAAGCTAGTAAACTTTTGAGGTTTTTAAATTACTTTAAAATGTGCACACATAAATGTCTACTGCTGAACATAATTATGTCAAAAACTACTACAATTGACGCTCAAAAGGATGTTCCTAAAATGATCACGCGCGACAAATGGATCTGTGTCTGTGATTCCTATTACTTTTTGCAAAGAAAGACGACAATGGTCGTCTATTATTTGCAGAGAAAATCTCCAAAAAAACTTGGTCTGCACGAGTGCATTCGCACTGCTCACCGTGTTGCCTGCACTTTCTAGTTTTCTAAGAAGAGGTACCTATATGTGCAACACTGGCTAGCGATAGTAAACTTTTATTTTGTCAGTTAGTCTATAAAAAAGCATTGTTATTGAATAATACATTGAATTACTGTTGCCATTTTATTTTTGCTATTTCAATTTGTATTGAACCAAGGCACTTTCAGTGTGACTGGACTGTTACTCTGTTAGGTAATTTGTATTACAGGACGTACGTTCAGGAAAAAGGTGACACTCAACCGCGCGTTCATGGTGATAATTACAGTTATGGCATGCATTGACTGGAGAGTTTACAAAATATATAAGAGAAAAAAAAACCTATTAGTAAGTGCGGGTTTCGTAGTTCAGGAGTTACTTCTGGCGTGCGTACAATTTACAGTTACAGGTTATGAAAAAATTTTTTTTAAATAGGGTGGAAATTTGATATAGGGTATGAAGGGCAGCTCTCTCTGAGAGAACTAAACTTTTGTAAAAAATCACCATTTAATAATAATTTAGCTAAGCCTACACATATTATTTGCCTTAAATGTAACGCCGCTGCATCAAGTTGTATTGGTATTACAGTTAATGTTCATCATGCATGTTTTACTAATAGGTACCAATAGTACGGCACTCGTTTACAGACAATATAAGGCTGTCAGTAGTGAGTATGTACGCATTACTGTAAGGTTCTATTTACATATACGTCGTCGCTTCAATACAAACAAATGCGTGATTATAGGTTTTACTTTTTAAATTCAACTTTACTATAAGTTCAAATGTCAAATCTTTGTAAGCCTTTGTTTTTTAGTCTTTGTAGTGCTCAGCAAATATGCCAAGTAAAGGGACTGGAATTTGACTGGAATTTTTAAATCAAATTTCTCGAACCTATAAAAAAATCCGGCCAAGTGCGTCTTGGACCACGCACAATGAAAGGTAAAAAAGTTGGCATGAATTTATCCCAAGAATAAACTTAACATTGTAATTGAAAAACATGTTCTCCCTAACATTCCAATTACAAATGTAAGTTTGTGTGCGCACAATATTGAGAGATTTACCATGTTATTTTAGGACCATAGACTTGAAAGTTTTCCTTTTATCTTTGAGTAAAGCACCATACTCAGTATTTTTTCAAAATTATAGGCTTAGTTGTTTCGGCGATAAGGGGAGGGTTGAAATACAAAAGATGTAGATATATTGAACGTCTTGTGTTTGAATCACAGAAATTCAAATGTGTACCAAATTTCAATTAAATTGGTCCAGTAGATTCGGAGCAAATTGGCTGTGACAGACGGACAGACAGCCAGCCAGCCAGCCAGCCAGACAGACACACGAGTGATCCTGTAAGGGTTCCGTTTTTTTCATTCCGACGTACGGAACCCTAAAAATAAGCCACAGTAAAAAAATACATAACTTCACGCCTGTATTCCCCGAAGGGTTAGGCATAATTGTACCTATAGTACACCCACATTTCACCAGTTATGTTTAAGTCCCAAGTAATAAGTGGCGAGTCTATTGCCATCAACCGGGCAGGCTACAAATCCAGCCGGGATGCTACTGAGAAATTCCAGATGGAAAAATCCAATAACACTTTGCCCGACCCGGGGATCGAACCCAGCACCTCATGCTCAGCAGTAGCGCTTACGACCGCTAGACCAATGAGGCAGTAAAAAATGTTTAAATATATCAAAAACTGGCGATGTTGTAAGTGTTGTAAAGTCATTCAGTACAATGATCGTTTTGCGTGACAAGGCTAGACGAATAGTTTTGAAAGCGCGGAACTTCTCCGTTTGTCCACTGATTTTATGTTTAATTTCACAACTCGTCTGTTTTAGTAACTTCTTTATAATAAGTATTATTTCTTGTATAATGTATTTTTGATCATAGTCAAATACCCTATTATGAAGAGAGAATAAATGACATTCGAATTTATTGAATGGAATTTCCTCACCAATCCATCCTTCTAGCTGCTGAACTTCGGCATCGGCTTCACAAACATGGTTTCCCGACCTACGAAGGGTAGCGCCGACTTGACACGGCGCGAGATCAAGGAGGGCTCGACCATCCTGCTGGAGAAGCTGCAAACCTTCCGGCCCAAGGTGGCCGTGTTCAACGGCAAGCTCATCTACGAGGTCTTCTCAGGGAAGAAGGACTTCTGCTTCGGGAAACAGCCCGATACTATTGCTGGGACTAATACTGTGAGTGGCATGCTGATGTTATTGAAAGCTTAGTTATTTTTTAAAGATTGATGATTTTTAAATATGTTTTTGTACCTACTTGTAAAAAAATCAGTCCTGTTTTGTGATAATTTTGTAAACGTAATTTAAATCTTTCTTGCAACTAAACGAACGAATAGGTCTAGTAGATGAACTTCTTGTGAAAGTCTTCATCCGAGGACGTGCTTCCACCATGCCTAATTTGAGTCTAGCAATAGAATCGTCATGACGGATGTTGAAACAGTCGTGGATTGTAACCACCATTTTTTGTGTGGATGGCTACCGGCCTGTGTGCTAACTTGTAAGGATAAACAAGTTTACTTACACTCAGACATTAGAAGCATGCATTGTAAGATACCCTAAACCTAAACCCATAATCATTATTTGACATTTTCACAATACTATGAGTGGCACTTATTTATTTAACTTTGCTGAACTTCCTATTTAAAATCACTTGATTTTATATAATATTTAGAATTTCTAGAAATATCTTATTTATCTTTATAATTATTTTTTAAATGTAAATTTAACTTTTTTTACACGCAATGTTAATATTAAATGTGAATTGTTTTATGAATAAATGATTAACCTATGTAACCTCGCCGTCCCTGTACCCTGCAGTACATGTGGGTGATGCCGTCGTCGTCGGCGCGCTGCGCGCAGCTGCCGCGCGCGGCCGACAAGGTCCCGTTCTACGCGGCGCTGAAGAAGTTCCGCGACTACCTCAACGGGCTGGTGGCGCACGTGGACGAGAGCGAGCTGGTGTTCCCCGACAACACCAGCCGCCGCCCGCAGGAGGAGATGGAGATACGACGGTACGTCTCCCTCCCAGTTTAATATTGGCTGTAAAAAGACATATTACCAAGCCGAGAGACACATATTATTCTTCTCCATAGGTACGTACTACGCTTTGGAATGGGCAACTATTAACTTCATCTTTCTGACTGACCGACAAAACATTGGTATTGGACTATGGCTGGGAAACGTTCTTTTATTTAACTTCTCACTTCCTGAGTTTTCCGTTCGGTTCTACATACACGCTACAGTTAGAAGAAGTTTTGTCATGTCTTAATATTATAAAACAAAGTCGCTTTTCGCGTTTGTCTGTATGTCCGCGTTGTTCTTCTAAAGTACGCAACAGATTTTGATGAGGTTTTCACCATCATTGAGAGAATTTATTCTAGAAGGTTTCTGTGTTTAATATAATAACATTTAACTTAGATATAGCACAGAAATCTCGATGTTTTGACATGTCGCCACATCAGTACATTGCACCCGTGCGAAGCAAGGGCAGGTCGCTAGTACCCGCGGGCTTGCGGACGGTGAGCAATGGGTAGCTCACCGTCCGATAAGGACCAAGCCCGGGTCGACGGCGCGTTGTGTTCCACGCGCGCCTCAAAGAGATGTCAGCAGAATTGACGGGGTCCGCTAGGGCCAATGCCTGCCGGGGCTGCGAATATGGGCCGATAGGGATATCGTGGCCCCCCGGCAACATGGCATAGGAAGGAACACGGGTGGGTTTTAGTCAGTAAGAGTCTGACACGCCCTCCCGCTCCACCCAGAGCGGGAGAAGTTATTTGATAATTTCCAAACCAAAAAAAAAAAGGTCGCTAGTACCAAAAATAAAAGCCCCGCAGTTTCCCAGCAGTTAGTTCTGCTCAATGTTACGTAGTTAAATGGAATATGTAGATTTCGGCTTGATGATAGGTCTTTTCACACTCTGTATATAAATGTACCTTAGTAGAAGAGGGTTACTGGTGTTTGAGATTGAAATTCCACTTATTTCGGGATCCTGACGCTAATAATTCATTGTTACATTAGTGGACGTAGGGGGAAGCCGTTATGCGTAGAAAGCACCTACACGGCCAGATTTTCGTAATGGCGGAGAATAATTCATTTTGATGCAAGTGTGCAATGACATGTTCACGCGTATCAAACTACGTTTTTCAACACTCTTTTCGAGCAACTGTGTTGAAAATTAAATATCAATAGAATGCAACAATAATCATTGCGTTATTTTTGCTGTGAATTTTGTTACATTGTCAAAATAGGGTGCAGGGTTGGGTTCGGTCACTTTATAGAATTATTTGTATGTATGACTCTGGTTTGGGATCATTACAGGTTGTATGTGTATGTGTAACTGATGTCTTGTATGAATTGTGTACTTGTATGGTTACATGAGTAACTCATACTAGATAGTTTATTAGGGTTGAAAAGACATAATGAAGAATAGTTTGAATCTGAACAAAATAGTACCCGCTTATTACTATCTACATTGTGTTCCAAATAAAACTAAAGGAATTATTTGAAAGTGGCAAGTTTTTGTTTCCAACGAGTCTTTTGCTACCTTCAACAAAGTACAGGACTGCAGCACAATAGGCTACTGGGATCAACCTCAGTTCAACCATTAGTGGCCGCTTCAGAATGTGATAGATCATTTTCATACCATGCTTTATGAACATAATATTTTACTTGGCAGTATAGTATATTATAGCGCCGTGTTGCCGTCTAAACACGGGCCGAACGCGCTCACAACGCAGTGGCGTGGCCACTAGTCGCTCGGCTTGGCTACTGGCTAGCCATTATGTTAGGGTCTCCTAATAAACGCTATCGGTGTCGTCTGGCATCAGCGTAAACGTCATTTAGTATTTTGTTATAGCTGTACAAGGATCTTGTGTTTGGCGTTTGGCCAAAATCGGAACTTACGCCCCATCTTGAGTTTTCACGAAACAATTGCACAAATGTTTAACAACAGCGCCCCCTGTTATTCGAGAGCCAAAAGATCCTTGTATCAGCGTAGCTGCAGTGAGCATGACAAAGAGACCACATCAGTTCCTATAGCAACCATCGACGCGCGTCGTACAGCAATACGCTGTTTGCGGCCTATGACGTTTATAGGAGACGTTATCCTTATAGTTGGCAAGTTCGCGACAGGGTGTACAGTGTAGGTAGGATAAGTGACCTAGCCTGACTAACCTAGAGTATCTGTAGTTGTGTTGAGTGTCCTCTCTGTATGTAACGTAAGTCAATCTTATGTCCTTCTCGTTAGTGTGATAGATTTGTCACCAAACTGGCTCACGAGCAATTCCAGACAACTGTCCTTAACTTTATAGTTTTCAGTCTTGATCATATTAAATAAAAATCCCAAAATAAAATGAATATTTATCATTGTAATGTTTTAGTATCAAATCTGTGTTAGCCTTGTAACTAATTATATAAATGAGACCAAATTATTGAATAACAAGCAATAATATCTTAACAGTAGAAAGAAATGATAACAAAATTTTCCATTTATGTAGACGTTCCCTTTGTCCCGTACCGACACGCTGGCCTCTTCCCATTTGTTCAAGATTTTTAGTTTTTGTACTGATTGAACTTAGCCCATTTATTTCAAATTGTTCGATTGTTTCAGCCAAGCCAGCAGGTAATATAACTCGCTGCCAGTAAACATAACTTTTGGTAGTTCACTATACTTTCGATTACAAAACATTTTTTATTTAAAACAAACAATTTGACATCAAATATTTTTGTTGGAACCTTCACGGTGACTAGCGAGTAGGTCGTAGGTAACTATTAGGAGTAGATGCTCACTGTGTGAAGCACAGAACTTGCTAGATGTATGGAAAGTGCGTATTATTGCAATTGGCGTAGGAATTGATGTCAGTTTGTAGACGAGGGTTGAGTTGGACCTGCACGCTTTGTATGTTCTGTAGGCGATCGTTATACTTACTATGTTACGGCTAAAACCGCAAGAGCTACATGACTGTAGGTGTTAACAGAAGTCTTATCTATCTTTTGGCTTTTTATTTGGTTGTCGTGCAGTCCACGGTCGTATCTCTGTGTTTTAGCCGAGACATAGTACAGATAACCCGCATGGCACCACGACCACTATTGTCTGCTGGTGCCATGCACGTTGTAAAGTGCTGCTTCCAGTAGTCCACAGCATCCCGCGTGTCCACCACAGCTCCCGTTCAGCCACGAGCGTAACCTTACAACTACGCAAGATTCAAAAGTGATTTGTTGAAAGATGTTTCATAGTGTTCGAAACCATTCTGTTACGCAATAGGTCTTTTCTCATAGTTGCGATTGTTATTTCACGAAAAAAACGTTTTTGAATTTTGTGTAAGTGCAAGGTGTTAATGCTCGTGACTGTACATGTGATGCATGCTCAACATGCTATGTAGTCAGACCGCCTGTCCGGACGTGTCGGTTTGATTCAACCCTTTCTAATATCTACCTATTTCTGGGATTAAGTTTGGTGACAAATATATTTACACACTTATAGTTCCAATTCTAGCCCTGTTAGTGGCCTATACTATTTTACTGCCATATCAGGGCCGTCTCGTTCAGTCGTTCAGACGAGTACGTAAGCGGGGCGGGCATGAGAGTAGGGCCCTAGGTGAGTGAGGTGAGCAGACGAGTGAGCGAGGCACGTTGCAGACTGACGATGGAGCCGGAGCCGGGAGACACCATCATCCTGGAGGACGGCACGGAGGTTCCTCTTAAGAAGAAGCGCGGCCGGCCCAAGAAGGTGAAGCTGGAGAACGGAGAGGTGGCGCCAGTCGTGCCGCGCCAGCCGCGCCAGCCGCGCGCGCCGCCCGCGCTCGACGCGCAGGACCAGCCGCCCAAGAAGAAGCGCGGCCGGCCCAAGAAGATACGCCCCGAGGAGCAGCAGTTCCTGCTGCAGCACCAGCAGCATCAGCAACAGCAACAGGTGAGCCACGACATACAACGCTACAAGGTTCTTTTCGCGCGTAGCACAAATCGGACTAACGCCGCCATCTTGTTTTGTCAACATAATTTTTGCGACAATTTCACAAATGTTTACCAGCCACGCCCAATGTCAATCAGGCGCGTTAAAATCTTTATCTACCTACACCCATGCTATAAAACCTCTATAAAAGTTTCTGAAACAGTTCGCTTATTGGCAACATTATAACAGCCAGTGTCATAGTAACCATTACATCATCCAAACGAGTGTTATAATGTTGTACTAAATTTCATTATGCAACTCGTTTCAATGTTCATGCGGGGGACAGCACACCCGCTGCACGCATGTGTGTGTGACGTGCTGCTGCCGGCGACGTACATACGTGGACTTGTACTGAATTTCGTGGGAATTTCTTTATTCTTGATCTTGAATTACAAACACTCAGTTTCAGAAACTTTTATAGAGGATTCATATCATGGGTGTAGATAAAGTCTTGTATGCAACTGTTATAATTAGATATATCACACTCGGCTTCGCCTCGTGTGATAAGCCCACATTCGTGTTTTAATACCCCGGGAATAAGGGGTTCACAAATAAAGATTGATTGATTGAAAAGTTGCATAAATTACTATTGTAGCACTCTACACTACTACGCGTTAGAACTTGTTTTATTTCGAAAAGCTTAGAGCGGGTTGTACTCTTGATATGAAACATCTAATGCGTCGTCACGCGCTCGTAACTCTGTGACTCTCTTCCCACTCGGCTCGGCGATCGTCTCACATCGTGCTGAAGTCGTATAGCGTATTTTCTATACAAAATAGTTTCGACGACTCCATTTTTTATTTTAATAAATATTACTGATTAAATTTTTTTTTTTTTAAGTCTTGCTTCAGCCGGAAATCGGACAAACACAATTCTGTATATTTGGTCACTAATCGATAAGGTTAATCATAAGGATCAAATCTCTAATAATCATTGTTATTTAACAGTGACCGTATTTTTTAAATACTTCGAACACAATGGAAAATCTCGTTCTCGGACTCGAAAAAAATTATAAAACGTAACTTTATGATACATTTATGTCGTTCTATTTGTATATTTACGTATAAGCTAGTACGGCATTCGGCTTCATTATGGACCCCTGTCGGGCACAGCAAAATAGTAAGAGAGAGGAAGCTTTAAAAAATGACTTATGTATTGTTCCCTCCTAGCAAACAAACGCGATGGTCCAGCAAAGCAGCGGCCTGTCGTCGCTGCAGCCCATCCACGGCCACCCGCTGCCGCACGAGCAGGGCTACCTGGCGCCGGGCGACGCCTTCCCGCCGCAGCTGCCGTCGCCGTCGCTGCTGTACCCGCACCAGCAGCACCAGCAGCTCACCAACGACTCCGGGAACTACTTCCAGCAACAACCTACTAACTCCGGTATGTCATTTGAGCTTTTAGAAATGTATCGTTTCTATTATGTGTTAGCAAAGGCAGTTTTCGTAATTTTAATATTACGTCTGGCACGATGTGCTTCGTTTTTCAGCCTTCAGTTATAGTATTTTTCATGTGACTGTTACTAAATTACTCCAAACTAATAAAAATTTCAATCTTCCTAAATTAAGCATCAAACTCCTTATTTGTATATTTAATTTTAGTTTAGGACGAGCATGTTACGTTTTCAACTTCTTTACAGTTGGGTAAAGCTTACACAAAACCTGATTTCTATTTTAAGAATCCTACGCAAGTGGTGGAGAAGCCATGATCTTGATTGGTGGAGGAGCTGTGATCGGTTTGTTTAGAACTACTGCACAATTGTCTAGTGTGTACAGCCCAGCTTCCTTTTTATGCCCATAAGTACCCATGTCGCGAGACACCATGGGCGGGTCCCGGCTGTCATTCGTAGATCTTTGATAGTCGTTTCAGGTAGTCAGGACCCCGAAAGTCTTGACAACAAGTTCTACCTAGGGGTATCATGACACCTAATAACTGGGTTGTGGAGGTCAGATAAGCATTCGTTTCATGTAAACTACTGGTAATCAGGTTCGACTGGAAGCCGACCCCAACATAGTTGAGAGAAAGCGTAGGCAAATAGAATAGAATATTATTTATTTCTGAGCACTCGGTTAATCAAAAAACACAGTAAAAAAAAGTCTGAGTACATTTTATTTTATTTTATTATGTTCGGGAAACTTACAGCTAACTTACACAGTGTTCTTAAATTATATAAAATTGAAGGCCATTTACAAGTTTCCACTGATAAACACGTGACATAAAAAAGTGAAAAAGAAGGTCGGTACAAAATACCTATTAAACATAAATTAGGAAAAAAAATAGCACACGATAAATTACAAACTAAAAATCAGATTTTGCTAACAATTACTTTTCCGTAAAGAAGCTTTTTACCAACAAATGCTTAAGCCGAGAAACACTGGTGTTGAATATATCCAAATCATGTTCACCAGACAGTTTATTAATGCTCGCACGGATTAGAAATTAATTCTGCCTGTACGCGGACTTGGAATGAGGGACATGCAACAAACTAGGTTTGCGAAACATTTTGCAGTGTGTTACTAACCCTAAACTACCTAACAGCTCAGGGCAATCTATGGTACCATTTGCGATTTTAAGTAAATACGTCATATCTGCAATGCGTCTGCGCTCATGAAGTGGTAAGATGTGAAACCTTTTACATCGCATTATATAATTGGGAGTATATTTCCTAGTTTTTAACCGACTTCCAAAAGGAGGAGGTTCTCAATTCGTCAGTATGTTTTTTTTTTTTTTTTTGTATGTTTGTTACGCGATTACTCCGCCAATTATGAATAGAATTTGATGATTCTTTTTTTGTTTGGTAGATCATACTTCAGAGGTGGTCCCATATAAATTTTATTAACTTTGCTTGGTTAGTTTTTGAGTTAGCTTCAATTATACGTATTTTTTCCCACTTAGTATGTAGATGATATGATAACTTCTTGTCACTGTTATTTACATAGCAGGTAGTGGTATTCGAATTTGTGTGGGGTAGGTACCACAACTAAAAAGTGAAAAATAAAAACTTAAAAAAAAAAAAAAACAACCGACTTCAAAAAAAAAACACTACAAAGTGAAAAATAACTTTAATTTCGGAAGTCGGTGACAAAGAACCAAAATTCAAAACCAAAGACACCGACTTCCGAAATTAAAGTTATTTTTCACTTTGTAGTGTTTTTTTTTTTGAAGTCGGTTGTTTTTTTTCTGTAAAAAGTTTTTGTACTGCAAGAAACGTAGGAACCGCTTTTGAATTCCCTCAATTCTGTCTATATAAATATTATAATTAGGGTTCCACACTTGCGAGGCGTACTCCAAATGGCTGCGGACAAAAGCACAATAAAGAATTTTAAACGTTTTTACGTTTTTAAAATCAGTCGATAACCTAAGTATAAATCCAAGTGCTCTGGAAGCTTTATTAACAATGTTTTCGATGTGTGCATCAAAAAGGAATTTAGAGTCAAACGTTACTCCCAGGTCCCTGATAACGCTTATCCTATTTACAATAGTACTATGTAACTTATACTGAAACCTGATTGCATGTGGTTTGCGTGTGTAAGTACTAACAAAACATTTAGAAACATTCAGTTCAAGTTTATTAAGGAGACAATAATTTTGAAGTCCATCTAAATCCCGCTGTAAACCAAAACAGTCGGAAAGTTCCGATATAGGGCATAAAATTTTCATGTCGTCGGCATAAAGAATTATTTTGGAACGGGCAAAGCACGAACCAATGTCATTTATAAAAATAATAAAAAGTAAAGGACCCAAAAGGGATCCTTGTGGTATTCCCGAGGGTATTTTAACAATTACAGAACTGTATCCATTCAGTACGACTGTTTGACAGCGATTCTCAATATAAGATGTAAACCATCTGAATAAATTGCCTCTAATACCCACTGCAAGCAGCTTACGTAAAAGGATACTGTGGTCTATACGGTCAAATGCTTTGCTGTAATCAGTGTAGACCACATCTACTTGAGAGGGTTCTGACATGGTGGAGGACAAGTAGTTGGAACAGATAAGCAAATTGGACACAATAGACCTGTTTTTTAAGGAGCCATGTTGACAAGTATTAAGTGATTGTTTAATAGCACAATAAACTGAAGAGTAAACAATTTTTTCCAAAACCTTTGCAAACAAGCAAAGCTTAGATATGGGCCTGTAGTTCTCCACGTTGTCTTTAGGGCCTTTTTTATGTACGGGGGTAATAAAAGCTGTTTTCCAAACGTGTGGCACCACTCCCCCACCAAGAGAACGCCGAAATATTAAGGTAAGTGGGAGAGTTAAGCTTTGAGCGCATTGAATTATAAATATAGCAGGAATCCCATCAGGCCCTGCTGACTTATTCACGTCAATAGCCTTTAGAAGTTTCAGTACCTCGGTTTCGCAGACTTCAATAGAGCTTAAATCAGAGGCAGACGTTTGAAGACAGTGCATGTTACTATCCAACTGAGTTACACCAGGGATAGTGTTCTGGAGAAAATTAAACTTAAAAACTTCACTGAACATGTTGCATATTTCATCACCCTGTCCCGACGAGCTATGTCCATACTTCATAACCGATGGAAATGTATATGAAGACTGTTGCTTGCGTTTGACGAAAGACCAAAAAGCTTGAGGTGATTTATTAATACTATTTTCTATTACCTCAATGTAACTCTCATACATTTCTTTTTCTAATAATTTAGCACGACTTCGCAAAGTTAAAAATGAATCATAGTCTGCTAAATTGCCGTATTTCTTAAACTTGGAGTGATATTTAAACTTTTCTTTGATAATTTTGATTAGAGGGGTTTTATACCAAGGGGGTAATTAGACATAGATTTTATGATTTTAGTTGGTATGAATGTTTCACACAATTTATTTAGTCTGACGTATAACAAAGACAAGGCATCCTCCACTGTCCCTTTGGCAAGATCACAGCGCCAATCGAACTGATCAAGTTCTTTCGTGATAGATGGAAAATCGGCTGATTTACATGGTACATTACAATCTTAATACTAACATCTTCACATGTACTACTACTATGATTACGTCAATACAACAATAATTTCCCGATAATGAACTGCCTATGACGTCATTGGTTTATAGTGTGTTGTTCGCCAGGCATGGAGTCCCCGCTGGACGTGTCGACGCCGCCGATGCTGGGCGGCATGACGCGCGGCTACGGCTCGCCGGGCGGCTACGCGGCGTCGCCGCGCGGCGTGTACGCGTCGCCGCGCTCGCAGGGCTACTCGCCCTCGCCCGCGCGCCGCCCCGGCACGCCGCAGCCGCAGGTAAACGGACATTTGTAAAGTAAAGCGCCGGTTGATGGCAAGAGACTCGCCCTCTATTACATGGGACTTAAATATAACTGATGAAATGTGGGTGTACTATAGGTACACTTCTGCCTAAACTTTCACAGAACACAGGCGGGATACTAGTTGTGTTGATACTGACCGTTGGCCCCTCCCCAGGAGCAGAGCCTGCTGCACCAGTTCCCGGCCAGCCCGGCCGCCTTCTCCGCCCCGTCGCCGCCGCGCGCGGGCTCGGGCGGCGGCTACGGCTCGCCCGCGCCCCGCGCCGCGCCCTTCAGCGGCCGCTCCCCGCTGTATGCACACAGTCCTGCGTCCTACCAGCACCAGCAGGCACAGGTAATGTTCCCGCCCCGCCGCGCGCGGGCTCGGGCGGCGGCTACGGCTCGCCCGCGCCCCGCGCCGCGCCCTTCAGCGGCCGCTCCCCGCTGTATGCACACAGTCCTGCGTCCTACCAGCACCAGCAGGCACAGGTAATGTTCCCGCCCCGCCGCGCGCGGGCTCGGGCGGCGGCTACGGCTCGCCCGCGCCCCGCGCCGCGCCCTTCAGCGGCCGCTCCCCGCTGTATGCACACAGTCCTGCGTCCTACCAGCACCAGCAGGCACAGGTAATGTTCCCGCCCCGCCGCGCGCGGGCTCGGGCGGCGGCTACGGCTCGCCCGCGCCCCGCGCCGCGCCCTTCAGCGGCCGCTCCCCGCTGTATGCACACAGTCCTGCGTCCTACCAGCACCAGCAGGCACAGGTAATGTTCCCGCCCCGCCGCGCGCGGGCTCGGGCGGCGGCTACGGCTCGCCCGCGCCCCGCGCCGCGCCCTTCAGCGGCCGCTCCCCGCTGTATGCACACAGTCCTGCGTCCTACCAGCACCAGCAGGCACAGGTAATGTTCCCGCCCCGCCGCGCGCGGGCTCGGGCGGCGGCTACGGCTCGCCCGCGCCCCGCGCCGCGCCCTTCAGCGGCCGCTCCCCGCTGTATGCACACAGTCCTGCGTCCTACCAGCACCAGCAGGCACAGGTAATGTTCCCGCCCCGCCGCGCGCGGGCTCGGGCGGCGGCTACGGCTCGCCCGCGCCCCGCGCCGCGCCCTTCAGCGGCCGCTCCCCGCTGTATGCACACAGTCCTGCGTCCTACCAGCACCAGCAGGCACAGGTAATGTCTCCTCACCAGGAACAGAAACATATCCATCTATGCACAGCAGCTGTATCTGTCGCCACGTTAGGCCTATTTCTACCTTACCTGCATTTAGCAAAATGTTTGAAAGATTAATAAATACTTAAGCAGTTGCTAACACATTTTTAGTTTAAATAGCCTCCTTTATGATGAACAATATGGTTTTACAAAAGGTCGTTCGACTACAGATGTTGCTCTGCTGAAACACGTATTTAACGCATGGGAGAACTCGCAAAATGCTATTGGAGTTTTCTCTGATCTCTCCAAAGCCTTTGATTGCGTGCACCATGACATGCTTTTACGTAACCTACGTCATTACAGACTTCCAAAAAGGAGGAGGTTATATGTTCGTCGCGTGTTTGTTTTTTTTTTGTTTTTTTTTATGTATGTCCACCGATTTCTCCGTCAATTGTGGACCGATTTTGAAAATTCTTTTTTGTTTGAAAAAAATCAAAAGTCATTTATTCAAACTAGGCTGAGAATCAGCACTTTTCGAACGTCAAAATTACATAAGACAGTCCCCCAAAAACGCCCACCCTTCACCACTTCCTAGTGCCTTTAGCTGGGAAGAAGAAGTGGCGCAACAAACTCCCCAGCAGCACAGCTGTCTGTTAAAGATAGAGAATGATTCTATACAATAGTATACAAAATAACTTACATTATGCAACACAAAACATAATTCAAATGATAAAAAACATCGAGGACTATACTCAAGCTATATTTAAAAAAATCAAAAGAAAATAAAACTAAACGTAAACAGAACTAAATATCTAATTAAAAGCCTCCAGACATAAAGGGCGTGCCCGCTTACATAAAGCTGTAATTGGCAGTTATAAATGATAAACTAGGAACATCGAGATAAAATAAATGAACAGTTAATTACTAGTAACAATAACAAAACCATGATCAGCAAGACGACCAGTCACCACAAGCAGCACCCGTTCACGAGCATAACGCAAAGATCAGCCATTACCCCCCTCGCCATATTTGAGGGAAGGAGGCAACCCGACCCCCGACGCTACCGCAAGCAGTGACATCTAAGAGAGCATGACGAACTTGCTGCCGGTTGCTTGGGCAAAAAATAATATGATCAATTGTCGAGGTCGCTAGCTAACCACAAATTGCAATACAACTCATAACAAAAACATTGTAATGAGTAGATTATGTCAACAATAAAATAAAATAAAAATAAATAAAAAATGGAATCATAAATTCAAATAAAATAAACAATTATATAAACTGTCAGTAGGTAAGCTAATTCTGGAGAAAGAACATAAACATTGTCTTGAGTTAATCACAGCGACCAACTATTCTTATCATTTAAGTAATCGTTGATACAATAGTATGCCTTTGAACAGAGGTTGGATTTTACTTTAGTTTTAAACGCATTAAAAGGCAAATCTAGCAAAGAAGAGGGTAGCTTGTTATAAAAGGTTATACCAAGCCCAACAAATGAGTTATGAACCTTATGAAGCCGGTGAAAGGGAGCTCGTAGTTTGTCCTTATTTCGAGTGTTAACATTGTGAATATCACTGTTTTTAGTGTATAAGTGTATATTTTGCCTAATATATAAGATGTTGGCGAAAATTAATTGTGATGCCACCGTGAGAATACCAACATCTTTAAAAAAATCTCTTAGAGAAACTCTGGCACCTAGCTGATAAATTGCTCGAACTGCTCGTTTTTGAAGAACAAATATATTTTGAATGTCAGCGGCTTTAACCCACAGCAGAATACCATAGGACATAACGCTATGAAAATTACTAAAATAGACTAACCGAGCTGTATCAACGTCAGTGTATTGTCTTACTTTCCTGACAGCATAGGCGGCCGAACTGAGCCTTCCCGCTAGGCTTGATATATGTGGGCCCCACTGAAGTTTGGCATCTACTGTTATGCCCAGAAAAACTGCCGAGTTCACAGTTTCAAGCACCTCTTTATCTAAGACGATGTTGGGTCCTAGATTTCTAACATTTGGTAGAGCGAATTTTACACATTTCGTTTTCTTGGCATTGAGAATTAGGTTATTTGTCGTAAACTAATTCGTAACCATTGAGAGAGCACTGTTTACGTCGTCAAAATCTTGTCTATTCCTGTCTACTTTAAAAATAAGAGAGGTATCATCTGCAAACAGTACAACATTACAGATATCCTTTAAATAAAAAGGTAAGTCATTAATATATACTAAGAATAAGAATGGACCCAGTATTGAGCCTTGAGGTACACCTAACTGGTAGCCCGGAAGATTTCACACCATTAACATCTACTCATTGGAACCTATTATGTAAATAAGAATTTATTACTTTAAGAGCTTCGTTTTGGACACCGTAATGACGTAGTTTACGCAAAAGTGTGTCATGGTGCACGCAATCAAAGGCTTTGGAGAGATCACAGAAAACTCCAATAGCATTTTGCGAGTTCTCCCATGCGTTAAATATGTGTTTCAGCAGAGCAACACCCGCATCTGTGGTCGAACGACCTTTTGTAAAACCATATTGTTCATCATGAAGAAGTCTGTTTAAATTAAAATGTCTTAGCAACTGCTTGAGTATTAACTTTTCAAATATTTTACTGAATGCAGGTAAGATAGAGATAGGTCTAAAATTGCCAACGTCATTTTTGTTACCCGATTTAAATAATGGTATGACTTTACTACTCTTCATGAGGTCAGGAAAAGTTCCTAAATCAACACATTTATTAAAAGTTACAGCTAAATATGGAGCTACTATGTCTATTATATTACTTAATAGTTTTATGGAGATGCCCCAGTAATCACCAGTGTTTTTAGACTTAAGTGTATTAAAAACATTAACTACATCACGAGGTGTTACATGCTCGAAGCTAAATAAGCTACTACATTTAGGCACACTGCTATGCAAAAGGTTTTCAGCTTTAGACGGGGACGAATTTAAGGAGCGAGTCGTAGTTATAGGTATGTTGGCAAAAAAATCATTAAATGCCTCAGCTACATCGGCTGCTATATTAACTAATTTATTGTCGACCATAATCTCGAGTTGTTTTTCTTGATTAACTGACTTACCCGTTTCATTGTTAATAATTTTCCAAGTGGTTTTTACTTTATTATTTGAATTTTTAATTGTATCGCCTAAAAATTTTGATTTTGCAAAAACACAAATATTTTTAAATAATTTTGAATAATTTTTGACATACTCCAAGAAAGGAGTATCAAACCTGTATTTTTTCAAACCATATAACTCGTATAGTGTCGCTCTACTTTTATAAATACCAGGAGTAGCCCATTGGTTAAAGCCAACGGAGGTGCCATTAATGTTAATAGTTTTGATCTTGAAAGTAGATTGGTACTCTTTTTGCACAACATCAAAAAGGGCTCCATAGATTTCATTAGGTTTCTCGTGTTCTACTATAGATGGTGTAATTCTATGAGCTATATTATTTTTAAACTTGTTGCAACGACTAGCTGTATAAGGCCTGCATTCTATTTTATGTGGCTTTTTACGTAATGGCATAGGGAAGCTAGCTAGTAAACCACAGTGGTCAGACGTTAAGTCACTTAAAACTAATTTATTTTTGGCATCACAATCACTAAACATATTATCGAGACAAGTCGACGAAGATGCCGTGATCCTAGTGGGTTCAAAAAACAAGTTAATTAAATTATAAGATTTGAACAAATTGAGAAGTCTAATATTCAATGGAGTATCATCTAAAATATTAATATTGAAATCTCCACATAAAATTATACTTTTATTACTAGATTTTAACCTATGGAGTGAATCCTCCATTACCGATTCGAAACGAATAAAATCCCCAGACGGGGGTCGATAAACGCAAATTATAACGTATCGCTCTAGTTCAACACAAGACAACTCAATAGTGCGCTCGATGGAAAGATTAACTAAATCTAAACGTTGTTTACATTTCAACTTGTTTGAAACAAGAACTAAAGACCCACCGCGGATAGCACTTTTTCTTACAAAAGCACTTTGTACAGTAAAAAAATTATCATTGATAAAAACTACTTCATGTTCTTTCAACCAGTGTTCAGTCAAACATAGCACCTGAACATCATAGTTCTCCATAAATAAACTTAACTCTAGCTCTTTGCCGGACAGACCCTGCATATTTTGATGTACAACATTTAACATATGCGGCTTATCCGTTGTCGCTCCTAATAGTTTAAACTACAAGGGGTATCAAAAGTAGTGTTAGAACCACTACTAACAGTAATCGAAGGTACACTACAAGTACCAGTGTCACTGTGTATATTGTATGCTAAAAGATTAGCAATTTGTCTCCTACAACTAGGTGGCAAATACATTGTATAATTTGTCAGTTTGTAATCAGTAATAAATTGATTACAAGAAAATATAAAATAGCGTCATATTTAAATTATAAATGTGCCTATTTTGCTCATCAGACAAATATTTCGAATAAGGCAAGGCACAGAAAATAAATTTACAACTATTGGTCTCATTGAGATGTAACATCAAATGGACACATTCCATTATGTCCTTTTTCCTTACAGTTAAACTATCCCCATATAATAATATAACAGTAGAACTGGGGTTAATTTTTGTCAATTTAATATGATTAATTAATTGGCTAAAACTGGCACCGGGTAAACAATTATTAATTACATATTGTTGCGAACACTGATTAATTAGATTACCACTGAAAGGGTATGCTCTCGAAATGGTCCCATATAAATTTTATTAACTTTGCTTCGATAGTTTTTGAGTTAGCTTCAATAATACGTACTTTTTCCCACTTAGTATGTGGATGATATAATAAGTTCCTTATAAGGGCGGGCGATTTGTGTGTAGAAGTTTGATTTTCAGCCTAGTTTGAATACATGAATTTTGATTTTGATTTAGAGCGTGCAATCAAAAACCTTTGCCAACTTTCAGAATGAAGCCCGAAACCTTAATGATATTCATTATGAGGTGATATATTTTGAAGCGATCAATATCGTCCACTAGACTCCATTTACATCTGTGCATAAGCAAAGCCACAGTATTTACAACAGTGTGTACAACCTCCCATGTATATCTGAAAGTTGGCTAACTGTCGTTGCTCCCCAGCAGAGCCCGGCCCCGCAGGCGCGCTTCTCGCAGTCGCCGCACCCGCACCACCCGCACCCGTACTCACACTCGCCCGCGCCACAGGTACGTACTCCTCTAACTATCCTATTGTTAACTAACTGAAATACTTAGATCAAGATTTATATTATACAAGTGGAATAAATGTAGGGAGACCTAATAATTTCAAAACATAATTTAACATAATAAATGGCCGCTATCTTGAAATACACTCAATATTTTTATTGCATTCCACATGTACTAGTCTTAATTTTTGACCCATAACGTAAAACTGGATTTAGGAATGAACTACATTTTCGCATTAACACCACCGAAAGCCATGAGAAAGACGAAATTATGCCAAAAAAAGGCACCATTTTTGATTTGATGACACCATTGTCCAAGAAGCTTTTTTCGTCGTCGTTATTTTGAATTTTGACATTAAAATAAAGGATAATGAGCATTTCCAAAGAGTTTCGTCCCTACTTTAACATGACTATGTGGCTTCATCGTATGTTCTTTTGCAGTCGCAAGGCCGTCCGTTCTCGCGCTCGCCCGCGCCAGTCGTGGGCGGCACCACGCCCTTCCCGCAGGCGTCGCCCGCCGCGCTCCACAGCTACACGCCGTCGCCCGCGCACACGCCCTACAGCCAGCACTCGTCGCCCGCGCCCTCGCGCACGCCCACCTATACCGACACGCACCACTTCCAGCCGCAGGTAATACGAGGATACCAAACTAACCGCCGACGTACTTCAAAGTATTCAGCTACTACAAAATTGATTCCGGTCGTGAATCCCACACGCTAAACTGTGTCACTGTCCAGGGCGGCAACAGCACGAGCGGCAGCGGCAGCGGCTCCGGCTTCGGCGGCGAGCTGTCGCACGACATCGGCGCCGCCATCTCGTCGCCGGCGCCCGTGTCGCCCGGCATGGCCGCGCTGGACTTCGAGCCGCCGCGCGAGGAGCCCGACCGCGACCACAGTCCCATGGGCAGCACCGACATGCATCCCGGCTCCAACTCCAACTCGTCGCTCTCCGACTACAACAAGGTGAGCGTACCGATACTGTCTGTGGCTCATCGCCCACACTACACCTAAATCTTTTCATCTAAATCCCCAAAAGCACGTTAATGGTACTTAAATTTTAGCCGTCATCTTGAATAATCAAATCATTTATTTTACAGATCATAAAATTCAATTTGCACTACATTTGGCAAATTATTACCAATTTTGAAATCGGCATGTCTGAACTACAAACTAGCACTAGATATGCTAGCTTCAAAGTAGCTAAAGTGTCAATGTTCAATACTCTCAATCATTTATTGCAATTCATAGATTTAATGAGATCATTATAGACCCTGTCGGGCACATTAGGAGAGCTTTAAAAACTTATGTCGTCTTATCTATACTTTATGTTATTAGGATTTTATTCTAATAAGTAGTACGATCTCATCCTCGCACAGACGTCAGCGGGCAGCGAGATGTCTCCCGCCGGCGTGGGCGGCGCGTCGTTCGGAGGAGCGCTGTACGAGGCCGAGCAGCGGCTGCAGTACTCGCACCTGCACCACACGCACAGCCCGGCCGAGCACGACAAGCAGGACCACTACTACCGGCAGGACCAGGGTATGGCGGACATACGTAGAACGATGGAATACTCTTTCATTTGTACACCACAAATTACAGATATCAATGTAGAAATTTCCTCCATTCTTGACCTCATTTTCTGTATCACCTATGAAGACACACTTTCAATTTTAATATAACTTTTGAGGGAAATATGTAACCAAATTCAATATTGTGATTTCAGGTGCTGGCGTCGGAGATAGTCCCAGATTAGACCAGTTACATCAGCATCCCTCGTCCATGTATCCTAGCAATTTTAATAGGTAAGTCCCATTCGCCGACACAATTTCCGTCGAGGCTTTATTTCTCACAGATTTAGTTCACTACTAGGCCAGGCTAACATGCGCAGTGAAGCAAAATGTTTTCCACGCATCATCTCGCGTCGAAACGAGTTTCGTTATATATATGTCTCGCTTTAGCAAGAGATAATGCGTGTACAAAAACCTCATCGCGCTCACATTTTTGCCAAGCTATTTATAGAAGTCGATCACTGTGAACTGTGTTGTTGTGTTGCAGCAGGTCCCCGCCGGGCAGCGGCGAGGCGTCGTTCGCGGCGTTCCGGCCGCCCGAGCAGCCGCACACGCCGCACACGCCGCACGCGCCGCACACGCCGCACGACGTGCACGCCGACCACACGCCGCATCACCATCAACCCGGTACGTCAAACAAATAAAACATTCAAACAAAACTTACTACATGATAAATGATTTTTCACTTCAGCACCTCAAACAACCAGGTTTTGCTGTTTATAGACAGTGAGCAAAATTTGATTTTGCTGTGAGCGTGAGACAAACTTTTCAATAAATGCTATTTTATTATATTTTTTGGAACGAAGTTTTTTAACGCGGCTTGCGGTAGGAGTGTACTGGCAGAAATCGTCACGCGAAAGGGCGCTTGCGACTGTCTTCTTCTAATTCAAAGAGAGAGATAGAAAGTGTGAATTTGGTCAAAAAGCAAATCCACGATGGCGGCTGCGAAAATTTTCACATTTTTCTTCATAGGTGTCGTTTTCATAGTTTTCGAGGGTGCTAAAGCCGATCGTGAGGTCAAAATGTAAAGCCAAGATGGCGGCTGCGAACATTTTCAAATTTTTCGTCATGGGTGTCGTTTTCATAGTTTTCGAGGGTGCTAAAGCCGATCGTGAGGTCAAAATGTAAAGCCTAGATGGCGGCTGCGAAAATTTTGTTTCTGTTTTAAATCATACGTTAGAAGGAACTTTGTTCCTGACGGGGGTCCCCCGACCGCACACGTTTTTTTTTTCTTCTAAATAGTCGAATAATGTTTTTTTATAATCAAATAAAGAAAATGTTGAAGAAAAACATACGAAGTATATCTTGTTGTATTTTTTTACCTTTAGGCATATGGTATATGTTCTCGCTGCTGAGGTGAAAAGTTGCATGTGTTACACAAGACCAAAGTTATTTGTACCTCGTGTCCCAATCCTGAGCGGATTCTAACCTAGAATCAATCGCTACGCTCGTGATTCAATTATAATATATTTTGCTTACTTGGGATTTCAAATCAACACTCGCGGCAAAAACCAACTTTGCTCTCTTGTTGCACACATAACTATTATTTCTGTAAATAGGTACCAAACACTTTAACATGTCAATAATATTTCAAAAACTAGATGAGGTCGGTGTTTCCTATCTGACTACTCTGAGAAAAAACACCGAAACAAACTCAGAGGTAACAAAATAAAGTTCAGACATAATCTTGGTCAGATCATGTGAGGACCATGTAGATTACTAATTTCCACTTTAGGTTAGCAGAAAAACCTAAAAACAATTACCGTTTTCCTCTAGAACCCCACGGTCAGCAATCGGTTTTGTTACTGTTACATTATTAGAATAATGAGACAGGCAGTGTTGAATTATGTAAAACATTATTGACATTTAGTAAGAAAGGCACAGGTGTGGAACACACAGTCTTTCTCACATTATTAATTATTGAACGAAGTCTGTAAGTATTCTCACGACACGACGGCTTTTTCGTTAAAATTATAATAAATCCCCCCATAATAATCCCTTGTCTGATTCGCTCCGCTTTGAGGTTAACTCCGAACTCCCCCGCTGCGCTCGGGAACCCTAAAATTCTTCGTTATGCTCGGGATTTTATACTGCATGCATTAGACACTACCTAAACCATACCATGACCGTGCTATAATAAACGTAACAGGCACGGAAAAAAATATGGCACGGACTATTGTGCTCTAGCCCAATAGAACATATCAACAGCGTATTATACCCATGAACAACGGTTTTAGTGCACACTATGCTGCCAAGCATATTATAAGTTGGGGGATTATAAATCGTTGCAGTGCCGAAACCAGGTAAACCCTCAGACGACCCCAAAAGCCACCGGACTATATCTCTATTATGCCACACCTATAATCTGTTTGAAAGACTGCTACTAAACCACCTCACAGCAGCAATTGATCCAGCACTAATACCAGAGCAGGCCGGCTTTAGGCCTGGCAAGTCTCGCCTCAGCCAGGTCCTCCGATTAACGGAATATATAGAGGATGGGTACGTGGCTAACAAAGCACTGGTATCGTATTTGCTGACCTCTCGGCAGCCTACAACGCCATAAACATGAAGAGATTACTCGGCAAAGTAAACACCGTAACTAACGACCAAGGTTTTGTGCGCCTACAACGTGAACTTCTGCACAACTGCCGCTTCCAAGTGTGCTTCCAGTCTGGTAAGAGTAGATGGCTATGGCAAAAGAACGGCCACCCTCAATGCATTATGTTGACGCCAATGCTTTTTAACATGTATACCATCGATCAGCCTATCACACCACGGAGCAAATTCACACAACACACTCGAGCGCTTCCTATACGAGGATGACTTGGCCCTATCGACTCAATCAACAACTTTCAATTGACATTGGCACTCGACTAACTGGGTAAATATTATGACAGTAATGTCCTCTGGCCGAACCCGTCCAAGACATAGTCGTGCTGGTGGCGGCATCTACATCGCCACATGCGAACTACGCATCACACTGACGTCACGCTAAATCCGGCATCGTGTAAATACGGTTTACCACACGACTGGCATATATACAACGTCCGGACATCAATCGTCGGGCAGCAGCCCACCAGACACAATACCCGTCTGGTCGGAGGATCTTCCCTTTTTTATGGAGGATGAGTGAACTTTACACCCTGTTCCTCATCTATATGCTCATTCCATCTTGGCAAACGGAAAGTCAAATCGGTCACTTAACATCACGTGGCGAGGAGGCTCACACCAAGCAGGTAAACATTGCCCTAATAGAGACGTATCGGATAATATTGGGCTGCTTGAAACTGACTCCACTTTGTAAGCTCTACCCGTTCGCAGGTATAGCACCACCTGCCGCGCAAGCGCTGGAAAAAAGACCCAAGAATCTGATTCCCGGCATCCCCTCTACGACTACACGACACGACTACTCCGGGTAGACTTAGCGCGAATTTCACCAATGAAACTAAACTCGATCAGCACCTCTAAACCGCGTTCACGAGCTATCAGTGTCAAAATTGTTTTGGAATATTCACACTGACAGCTCTTGAACGCGGTTTAGATATGCTGAACGCGTTCAGTTTAATTGGTAAATCCGCACTAAAAAGTCGCAGGAGCTTCTTATGGTCCACACAGACGATCAACGACAGGCCACTCAAAAAGCGGAGTAAATTGGGAAGAGCGGTATCCGCCACCTCAAGACTTGTAAAGCCCGGTCGTGAACTGCAGTGGCCTATTTGGAAAGCTCTGAATCGATTGCGCAAACATAATTTGGCGAAGTGGGGCATAATCGATTCGCCCAACATTCAATGCGAATGCGGTGCTCCTGAACTATGTCCCACCTGCTAGACTAGTGTCCCAATACTTCAGTGAAAAGTGATGTAACTGGAAAATCATGATTTTGAGAAAATTAAAGTTAATGTTTAAAAAAATCTGACTCTTTGTCTACTTCACTAAAATGAGTACTGATTACTGACATTGGTAAACAATATCTTAGAGCATGATTTAGTGTAAGAAGAAACAGATTAATTTGTAATTTTTTTTATAATTTAAAGAGAAATCCAGTTGCATCACCTTTTTTTATTTTTTGGCTAGGAAATTATCAAATAACTTCTCCAGCTCTGGCTAGAGCTAGGGCGTGTCAGACTCTTACTGACTAAAACCCACCCGTGTTCCTTCGGTTGCCCTGTTGCCGGGGGCCACGATGTCCCTTTCGGCCCTTATTCACAGCCCCGGCAGGCATTGGCCATAGCGGACCCCGTCAATTCTGCTGACGTCTCTTTGAGGAGTGCGTGGAACACAACGCGCCGTCGACCCGGGCCTGGTCCTTATCGGACGGCGAGCTACCCATTGCTCACCGTCCGCAAGCCCGCGCCTACGGTGGCCGGAAATCGGCTCGCGATTGCCGCCCAGGGCGTCTCCTGCGGCGGTTAGGGGCGTGACGGCGCGTCCTTCTTCGCGAGCATTACCGCTTCGCAGAAGAAGTTGACGGCCTGCCATTTCCTCTCGCTCCGTACCATGGCCTGAACCAGGGCCGGACGCGAGAGATCACCGCCGCCGATCGCCTCCACGAGGACACAGTGATGCTCCGCCCAAGCCGGGCAGACCTCCACGAGGACACAGTGATGCTCCGCCCAAGCCGGGCAGACCTCCACCGTGTCCTCCGGGCGATCCACACAATTGTGACACCCGGGCGTTTCCTCCCGCCTTATCCTGAACAGGAACCTCCCGAAACAGCCGTGTCCGGTGAGGACCTGCGTCAGGCGGAAGGTGAAACACAACATATTTTAAAGTCGTTTTATGTGTAAATTAATTTAAAATGACTTGAACCATTTTGCACATTATTTATTGGTTGGCGTTGGATGATTATGTGTACTTAAATATATCAGTTTGTACTAATTCGAATAGATCGTGTAATAAGAGTCACATACATTTGTATTAATATACATTAAGGTACTTGAAATATTTGTTCAGTTCACATTGATATTATTTATAATGTATTTTATTACACATTAATAAATGTAAAAAATGCTTAGTTAGAGCACTTTACACATAAATAAGGTTGCTCAATTTTAATGTTAGAGGGGTACCAATTAGACTAAAAAATTTTTTTTTTTTTACTGTTAAACTTAGTGTAGGAATATTAAAACTGATATTTATTTATTAATAAAGGTACACCAACAGCTTCTGTATACAACAAGAACAAACGTTGTTCAGACCATGGTCTACTACCATTCTACAGCATCCAATAAAAAACTTTTTACAAAAAAAAACAACCGACTTCCAAAAAAAAACACTACAAAGTGAAAAATAACTTTAATTTCGGAAGTCGGTGTCTTGGGTTTTGTGTTTTCGTTTTTTGCCACCGACTTCCGAAATTAAAGTTATTTTTCACTTTGTAGTGTTTTTTTTTGGAAGTCGGTTGTTTTTTTTTGTAAAAAGTTTTTATTTTTCACTTTTTAGTTGTGGTACCTACCCCACACACATTCAAATACCACTACCTGCTACCAGTGACAGGAACTTATCATATCATCTACATACTAAGTGGGAAAAAAATACGTATTTTGTAGCTAACTCAAAAACTACCCAAGCAAAGTTAATAAAATTTATATGGGACCAATTTGGGAGCATACCCTTTCAAACAAAAAAAGAATTTTCAAAATCGGTCCACAAATGACGGAGAAATCGGTGGACATACATAAAAAAAAAAAAAAAAAAAAAAAAAAAAAAACAAACATACGCGTCGAACATATAACCTCCTCCTTTTTGGAAGTCGGTTAAAAAAGAAAACATAATTGGTTTTTGAAAAAAACAAAAAAAATAACAAAGTTTAAAATGTCGAGATTATCGTTACTTCCTACAACACAGTCACTACGGCGCTCGCGTATCAAGCTATTTTCATATTAAGCCCGCGGTATGAAAATTTTATGAGTAAAATCTATGAGTATAATTATGAGTTAACTAAAGTGAGGCGTTATTAGAACAAACATTTACAAATTATTATTAACTAAATAAAATTTCCATACATAAAAATGACCGTATCTTTTTGTTCCGTCGGCCGATTTTCATGAACTAAACGCGACAAATGGTTTTAAGTTTAGACCTTTCATTTAAGACCAAAACTAAAGAAATATTTTTACAAACAAAAAAGTGAGTTTTCAAGTTACGTAATTATGACAATTTCAATTTGCTCAAATTTCCTTCCAAATTAACTTTTAACTCTGTTAATGGATCAAAGTAAGCATTTTAACACGAACCTAATATGAATCTACCTGAGATCACAAGATAACAGTTAGCTGTGCACCAAGACAACTTTGATTCCAATTTCTCTTCATTCTTATCGGGCCAGCTAGAATTTCTGACGATCCTAAGATCATCAGTAATTCTAGCTGATGTTAATTATTAGTTCTGGTAAGTAAAGTAGGTACCTACCTACTTAGTTACTTTCTTACATCACAGTTCAGAATGTAGGTACAAAATTGCACGCAAAACGCACCATATCCAACACCACTCCACATTAAAATAGTTAGAACACTTAGAACTTATTTTCACAAAAAAACGCGCGATACGTGCCCGTGACGTAAGTACATCGGATGCATACGTGTGACCCGCTCGAGAGATTTCGGTAGACTGGCTACCGCTCGGGTGGCGGGGGCGGCTGGCGGCAGTTAACAAAAGAAATGGGCGGGACGATATTTCGCGCGATTGCATGTCATTGGCTAATGATTTATTTGCATTTCGGCCCGCATTGGCTCCTTGTAGTCCACGTGGACTCCTCATAACTCTTTTGAATGCCATATCACTGCCGCGATGAGTAATTCGATGTTAAGGTTAATGTTTGAACACGTTTGAGTAACATAAGACTTATTTGAGAACGCCTAGTTCAGTTTGTTTTAATAACATATTTGATACTTTAGAATGGTAGTAGACCATGGTCTGAACAACGTTTGTTCTAGTAAAACTGTGATTCAAATTTCACGGTGTATAATATATCATAAATACTATAGCTAACAATAGCCTCGTCGCTAACAGTCGCCAATTACAGGATAACCAGCAATCACAGAAATAGGTCACATAACACTTAATAAAACAAAGGCTCTAGAATTAAGAATTATGAAATTATGGTAAAATACTTCTTAAACTTTAAAAAAATAAAATTACAAGACGAACAATAATTTTGCCCACTTACTTAAGACTAAGACATAAACAATATAAATTGAAATAAATATGAGATCACTAGCTGACCCTGCAAACGTTGTTTTGCCATATAAATGTTTGGGGTGGACCATCTTTATCACTTACTACCTACCCTACTTACCCTACCTACCCTATCAACCCTACCTACCCTACCAATCCTACCTACCCTACCTATCCTACCTACCCTACTGCTATAAACCTCACGGAGCCCGAGACCTTTCCAACGAATGCAAAACCGTGGAAATCGGTTCGTGCGTTCTGGAGTTATAGCGTCAGGAAGGAAAACCCGACTTATTTTTATATAGTAGATAAAGGAAAGTATAGTTTCTAAAATAAATTATAAAAAGGGTGAAGAGTTACCAAAATATATATAAATAGATATAGGTCTTCTATACTTTTCACTGAAGGTACAGAATTGTCGTGGCCACCTACTAGACCCAAGTTGTATAGATGTACCGTCGAAATGGAAAGAAGCAGTAGACGGGCTTAGAACCGTCTTCATACGCGGTTATAACCCGCATGCTCATCGTTTCGCTTCGTGTGCGCACCGGTTTGGCAACGTCGCGTGCTATGACCGGAGCGTCTCAGCACCGGCCAAATATTCTGTTGGTCGGTCACGGAACGGTCTAGTGAGCATAGCCTCATATTTTACATAACTGACAAATGCGTGAACTGACTGGACAGGCCCTCTCAATCTGTGTGGTGCTTTCTTCAAAAGACCACTTCAGACAGCAATCCACATGGCCTTCACATGATCTGACCAAGATTATGTCTGGACTTTAAAAGAGACTGTGACCTCTGAGTTTGTTTCGGCCTTTCTTCTCAGAGTAGTCAGATAGGAAACGCCGACCTTATCTAGTTTTTTAAATATGATTGACGTGTAAAAGTGTTTGTACAAAACTACTTACAGAAATAAAATCATTTATCATTTACAATACAATTAATATTTTTTTCCTGACACCTTCCCAGCACTGTCATGGTATGATACGGTGTAGTCCTTTATTCCCTAAATAATAATTTACCATTTTAACCTACTGTTATTGATGTATTAATTTGATGTATCAGGGTCGCCCGTGGAGTACGCGGGCGCAGTGAAGCCGAAAGCACAGGACGTGGCGTCCAAGTCGCTGTCGGGCCTGGAGTCGCTGGTGGACCAGATCCCCAGCATCGCGGAGGGGCCCGGCGGCGCGGGCCCCGGGCCCCCGGGCGCGCAGGCGGCGCCCGCGGCCCCGGCGCCCGAGCAGGCGCCCGCCGCCGTGGCCGCGCTGCCCGACTACGCGCCCGCGCTCTACCCGCCCTACGGCGCCTACGGCGGCGCCGCTTACGGGAACAACGGGTCAGCATCGAGCCACACGTTCGACGACTCTGAATGAGTTGGTGACATATGACAGCTGTGTGTACTGTTACAGTTACGGCGGGCCGTTCGTGGGCTACGGCGGCGGCTGGGGCACGGCCGTGATGCGACCCACGCCGGGCTACCTGTCGGAGTGGCAGTACGGCTACCCCGGCGCCGTGCCCGCGGGCTACGCGCCCTACAACGCGCCCTACTACAACGGGTACGCCGGCCCGCCGCCCGCGCACCACCAGCAGGTAATCATATTCATGCAGAAGTAGCTGACCCGACAGACGGCGTCCTGTTCAAAATTCAATAAAAAAGTTGTGATCCTTTTGTCTTGAATTCACAAAAAAATCCCATAGAAAAAATAACGTTCAGTTTTCCGAATTTAAACATTTTCCGTCTGTTAATAAAAACCTTTTTAATATTTCTCAACAAAAGTATCTGACAGTGACAAGTAATCAAATATTCGGTAATCGAAAACAAAATTGTGACTGCGCATTGTTTTGTTCCTCAAACGATCCGAAATTCTAAAATGACTCTTTAGCAAACCTCAGAGATACTGGGACCAGCTTGACTCCTATCGAACGAACTGGCTCTTATTAGATCAGAGAGGGAGGCCTGCGGTGAGACAATACAGGCTAGATATATAGAACACACACACCCACATGGAACTTAAACATCCTGTGTACCTATACTACAGATACACTACTACCTATTTATCACGTATGTGTCGTGTCGCAGGCGCACTACCTGTCGGCGCCGCCACTCATCGACCTGCACAAGAACGGCGAGCACGCGGCCGGCGTGCCCGCCGTGCCCGCCGTGCCCTCCGTGCCCACCGTGGGCTTCGGCGGCTTCTGTTAGTGCGCCTCCAGCTCCAGCAGCGGCTTGTTACAGTTGCGTGTTGCAGGCCCGATCCTAGCTCAGTTACTAACATTACAGTGTCTTGAGACTGGACTGTTAGAGCCTGTGTTTAAATTATTATAATATATGTCTGGGACTGACCATGTGAGATGTGTGCAGGACTTGGTCGAAATGGACATACTAGAGATGTTGCAATTTTAGTAGCTCGGCTATGATAGTGAATAAGTTGTAAGCTGTCAACGTTCAATTGTTTCGAGTGAGGTTTCGGGAGTTGTGCGAAGAGCGAGCCGGCTCGTATCGAGGTAGGAGGAATTCTTAATTTTGTAAGCGATCGGCGACAGTGCGTGGAAAGAGAACGGTCGCGGCAAGTACTTTCCTAGAGTAAGTAGCAAATTGGACTGAAGTATCGACGTGAGGGAATGTTTTGTAAAGCAATCGTTAGTGATGTAATTTAATCTTTTTCAAACTGAGGAGCTTAATTTGTAGGATTTATTTGTAAATATTGTATGTATTTGTTTTTGTTTCGGTCCATCACATGTTTTATTTAACCGATCGCTAGTTACATCACACGCCAGGTCTGTCGTGATGGTTTAGTTCACGTAAGTAGGGCACGTCTGTGATTTGAGTGGGCGGCGGGGCGTGCGACATGTACTTAATGTTTTCGGAATGTCTGTGATCTTCAGTGATGTCTAACTAATAATGATGGCCATTTTTATTGCCATACTGAAAAATAACTAGTGTTCGGAATTAGCGGCCGAGTGCGCTCGTAATACGAAGTCTTGCCAATGATGTGTTTCGCGTTCTAGTCACTTACTAATTCGTGTCGGCTAGTCAAATTGTGAAGTGTACCCCTCGCCGCACCCCCCGCCCCCAGCAAGTTGCTCCATTCGTTTGTTATCTAAGTCACAACAACGGCCTATGAGATATATTATTGTGTATACTTTATTTAGATTTTAATTTACGTATTCGTCGCACGAGCGACGCTATTTATAATTCAACTTTAGCATTTGATAACTATATTTTTACAGTCGCAGGAGGCGGCCATTTTATTATAAGCGGTCGATGACCTTTACCACTGCACAAATACCGCCACGTGAGGTACTGTCTGTACTCGCTGTACTCGCTGTACTCGCAGTACCCGCAGTACTCGCAGTGCTCGGTACATGCGGCGGGCGCGTGACGTCACGCCGTGCATTTTACACAACGTTACCCGAACAGTTACATTAGTTTCGGATCGCTAGTGAATAGCATAATTTTACATAATATTGTAACCTATATTTTATTATACACGCGCCATTTTATTGTAAGGCTACCGCGCGAGACTAGACGACGTGTGTCGGCTTCCTTCGACGCTCTGTTTATTTGTATATGGGTACTGACATGTTACCAGCTAAGTTATCGCGTCTCGGCGGATCTACTGTATGTTGCCGAGTGACAGTAGACGCACGTGGTGTAGCCTCGCGCCATCTCGTTGTACCGTATGACTGGTTATACCCTCTCTAGGTTTAATTTAACGTTAACACGATGCATAATGTTTACATAGGGTGCTGATGGGTTCCATAGTTTCCTTATACGAGACGCAGTGCGCGCCTCGGCGTACTTGCGTGCGAGTCTTTTTACTGTGTTGTTGAAGTTTATTTCATTTTGATGGTGTATAAGGTATCGGGTCGTGTAAAGAGTATATAGATCTTCAATCATAGGGGTCCTATTGTAGTAGTCGACGTGAGTCCTTCCGCATGCTTTATACAAGCGTGTGCAGGCGGGTGTACATAACGGGAGGATACATCGGGGAGTAAAACAATCTTGTACAAAAAATCTTAAATTAGTAAAAGTCTTTTCTTTGCACAAAATGATAAAGTCTTAAATATAAGCTAAAAACGAAATAACATACGTAATAAAGACATATACGTTAATGATAGGTTTACTCGGAAGAATTTATATGATAGTTAGTGGAGGGATAGTCGCCGGAGAGGTCTCGTGATCGTCGGATCGTGCTCAATGTGTTGCGTGCGCGCATAGTGCCGCGGCTACGGCTCGCACACACACTCTCACACACACACACACGTGACACACACCACACCCACAGCGACCTAAATACAACTCTAAACTGGACGGCTCTCTCGCCGCACACACTCGCGGCACAAAATAAATAAGCGCAGAAGTTCGGCTCCACACCACGAACGAACACGCACGAACACATAGACGTCTATGCACGTGCGGCGATCTAGAACAAATGCCAGCCGCGAGTGCACTTGCTAATGTGTGCGTGCGTGTTGGCGCGTCATATGGAGCTGAAGTTCTGCAAGTACACTTTATACAAGTGTAGTAGCCCCGCGAGAGTGACGTCAATATGTAACATGATCTCCAATATCGTTCTGGTCTGGCTAGGTTTAGGTTTATCGTACGAGTTCGTACCGCAGCACTATTGCAATGCGTTTTTTTTATTATTTTTTTCGTAATTCAAAAGGGGAAACATGATAATTTAAAAAAAAGAAATCAACAGGGTATTTAAGATTGCTTAAGATATATTATTTTATATTTATTGTGACTTATTAACGATGCGCGCTTGTGGCGCCATTGTGCTTAGTGTTACTGATGTTTGTTTTAGTTTTGTTGTCGCTGCTGCGCGCGAGTCAACCGGGACACACTTTTAGAAAACGTGCTTCAAGGCCGCTAAAACAAACTAAAACTGAAAATAATGTCAATTCATTATTCATTAGTAACTTGGGTGGTTTACTCGAATATAATGAACTTCTCCAACTAAACCCAAGTGAAAGCAACAGCCAACATAAACGTCCATTGTGAAGAGATTTAGCAAAACAATGTTTTCTCTATATAACTAACTATAAAATCCATGAATAAATATTCGTGTGTCAGGTTGGAGAGCGCGTGGCGTCGACCGCGTGAGACACCGTTGAGCGACAATTGTTCACAATAACAACGCCTTGTACATAATGAGTGCTTTATTACGCTTTTTGATATTATATTTTTTATTTAAAAATAAATATTACAATAACACTATTTCTATATTTTTGCTTTTATTTTGTACATTAACGCGGTCGTGTATTTTGTATGTGATTGAAACGTTTTTGTTTGCGTCCTGTTTGTAAGTACTCTTGATACTAATGCCGCGGTATGTCTGTATATCTTTGCATTACTTTCACGATTGCTGGTCTTTTCGGATGTTTTTGTGATAATGTCGGCAGCGCCACGACTCTCAACCTCTGAATAGATCCTTATGTCTCAACAAGCGAACAATACGTTGGCGCACAGTTTGCCGCTCGCAAGCTGTACGCGAATGTTCCTGTTCTCGAATTCTTTAGAATACCATGTGTTACGAGCTGTGATCTTTTCAAGCGATAATTTTGTACTTAAATCAGTTTTTATTTATCTACGCTTTTAATCAATCATTTATACTTTTTTGAATATGACGTTTTTAGCAAAGAGTTTTGATAGTCGTGATGCGTCCGCTGTGAACGAAATAAAGGCCTACACACGCTGCCACTGCTTTATAGCCCGGTGCCGCGCGGCGCGACTGGCGCGACTGTGGCGCAACGTGGCGCAACGTGGCGCGATGCTCGCCCTGCGCCGCAGTCGCACCGCGTTCGCATCGCTCGTGATCTTGAGTGTTCGGCGCAGACGGTCGATGTAAACGCACATAGCAACTTCACAGGAAATATACTAAAACGATCTGAGAAACTTCTCAACGCGCAAAATGTTCGTTTTATTGTCTCCTTACATTAGTGAATATGCTAGTGGACACTGTCGCTCGGTTTACTTGACCGTCTGCCCTGCACGTTAGTTGTATTTCTAAGTTTTTCATCTCTCGAATAAGACTTATCGGCCAATATTCCTTCCTGCAACGGAGTGCAATGTCGGGAGATTAGTGTTCTGTCTCGTAATTATTATCTCTATTGTTATTATTATATTTTTATTATTAAATTGTAGTTACGTCGTGTATAATAGTGTCGTTAAGGGCCGCTTGCACTTAACCGTTCGGCTAACACGAGTGACTTTCGACTTTCCTATCAGGTGCATAAAGATTAGATTTGTATGATAGAATAGAGGCGAGTGGTGAGGTCGGTCGTGCTGGACTAAACTGTAGCTTAATGTAAGTCTCTATCAACGAGTTAGTGTTAGTCTTGTACACACATACACACCCGAGGCGGCGCCAGCGAGGCACTGCGACCAGCTTGAGAGAAGACTTGCGGTCAAACTCACGACACCTAACTGAACACGCCAACTCTTTTTTGGGTTACTTGAAGTTACATCTTTGTCTCGGTGTCTAATTTAGAAAGGAAAGCACAATCATGGTTTGGGATGTAAGTTAGATGTGTTCAGCGAGATGTCGCGAGTGTGTCGGCCAGCCTGGCCCAGTGCGCCAGTGCGCCGTGCCCGCTCGCGCCGCGCTCGCTGGGCAGCGCGCGCGCAGCCGCGTGTAGGGTTGACCAGTGAATGCATTGAGTCGCTCAACTATTTGTACAATATGTATATTTTTGTAAAATTCACTCTTAACTCGACGCAATATTATGAAATTTTGAAATATTATCTATAATATTAAAAATTAGTACAATTGTTATAAAATCATTGGTTCTGTCTTCGTTCGCCCATTATTATAGTCTCATTAAATCAACGTGAGCATACCATCCAAGTCGAAGCTAAGATTACAGACAGGACTTGAGTGTCGGGCGGTGAGCTAGTAATCATTTTATAGGGAAATCGAAGCATTTAAATATAGCAACGATCTTCAACTCAAGTTCTGTGGCTTATTGGCGACTATAGTTGCACGACTCACGAGCTCGCACTGCTGTCGAATTCTAGGCCCGTCTGAACACGTCTGCACGACAACTGTGCAACTTATGAACATTTGTAATGAAGCTGGCTTCTTTATCACACGATTTAATGATCTTACCTGAACTTTATTTATGAAATAGCTCGATGTATTTGAATTAGATGCGGCAGAAATGTAGAGTGATATGATCATGTTAACAAAGACGTTCAATAGCTCATTGCATGAACTGAGCCGAGTGTCGTGCAGACGGCGCGAGTCAGGTGCGTAGAGTTGTATGATAACGCGCCCCGGCGCCGCTTGGTTGTGAATTAGTCTCGCTTATGGCCCCACTCCGTCTGCCGGACGTCGCGTTCATCCGTGTTGCTTCACTCAGTATTGTCGTGCCAAAACATACGTAAATGCAGGAGTAACAAAGCAATATCGTAACTATATAGTCTCGAATGAAAGCAATAATATCGGCGAGTGAACGCTGCAGTACTCTCTGTACTTCGCCTCTCTAATTAAATTATTTTATCGGAATACTTTGTCACGTCACTTTCAGTAGTTGCGTACACAGCATTTATTGTTGGTGACCCACCTCTGCACCACTCATCCTTTGAATTTTAATGAACTTTTATTTATTTAGGTTGACTTTATTATACTTAAATATTTTAAATAAGGAGATACACGATGATGGCGTCTGTGACTATTACAGGCGCCAGTCTTATTTACATATTATGTACTTAACAGTTCATATTGCGACACACGGTGTGTGGTGCAGGGGTCGCGCACCAATCAGAAGGCGGAGTTCTTATCCTAGCTCAATTTTATTAATTATTATATTATACTTGCTTGTTATTCATCGTTGAAATATAGTTATTTTGAACCTTGGCTGCCTCATGGCTCCATTTAACTAAACCGTTGAACGTTATAAGTACATAGAAGTAAAGTTTATCGCATATCATAGTGGTCTCGTAATCCCAGTGCGAAGACAGCCAAGGGTTTATTCCAGAAGCCTGCATTACTCAAACAACTCGCATTTGATTACGGTGCTTGTTATCATAGTGTGAGCGGCGCGGCGCGGCACTTGTGGCGCGACCCTGTCGTGTACGGACTGCACCCACCTGCTATGTGTGTGGAGGACTGTACACTACAGGGCTTCGCAAGGTAAATCTTTTTGTGGTCGGAGACAGCCGTTGAAATGCAATGTGTTCCAATGAGTGTTGCGGAGAATTGAAGCGACGGCGTGTCCGCAGTAACTGCCGCCGACACTTGAAACATTAACAGGAGCGAGTCGGGCCACAGTTGCCGCGACACGGCGCCGCCGCGCCGCCACGGAAGCGAGGTTTAGTTGCAATTCGTTTGGTCAATTATTGACAAGTCTCGCAGCGCCGCGCCGCGTCCGCACGGTTCGCATTATAAAGTACAATTTATCTTAACCTGTATTGTATTAATTATCGAATGTTTACAGTATCGTGACTGTTGAGCGATGTCGCATGTTCACATCTGATCGTGATTGGTTCGTGTGTCCGTTTATAATATTTACGCTAGCGGTAACACTAAAGTTGATATGTTTGTACAGTTTTTAACGATAAAACTACTTCTCGTAGTGACTAAGCAAGAAATATTTTTAGTATAATAAGATCTAATCGAATTACATCATAGTGTATCATAATAAACTATTCGAGGTCGATTTTTCAAAATTACGTTAAACTTTGTACGATCCTTCGGAATATTTGGTTTAAATTAAATTATAAATGTCTCTCATCTGAAACTGACTCCGTGAAATGTAATTAGAAGTTAAACAGGAAGAATTTTAAATATTGAAATACAACATTAATAATAAATAAGTAATGTATTATAAATAGATATAAGGTAAAAAGTTATTATTAACATTGTATGGAAAAATTGTGACAAAAATTATAGTCATTTGTAATATTACAGTGTTGTTTCATTCATTCCATATCCCTTTTAGCGATCTCTTCAACCGACAAAGACTTAGGATAATGGACCTAATTGAATAACATCCATATCAGTACCGGCAATTACTGATATGGATGTTATTCAATTAGGTCCATTAAAAAAAAAATTCTGAAAATCATCTTTTCTAAAACTCGTGTTTGTTTAAATTTTTGGCAAATAAACTTATTTGCCAAAAATGTAAACAAACACAAGTTTTAGAAAAAAACAACTGTAATGCCTACACATAAGGTTCAGTTTGCGCTACTACTTCATAATTTTGATGACTTTTTCTACAGTACTAGTCAGTCTAAAATCAACTTTATTTACACAACTATAAAGTTGAGTGGAAATAATATCATTTGGGAACAAGGATTTAAATAGACCTATGTGTGTAATATTATTAACCCAAGTAGCACAAAAGTGCTTTATAACAGCATTTTCACAGTGCACCGTGAAAGCATTAGCTGCTTAAACTTGCTGTATAACAGCGTAGGCAGTGCATCCTCTGCTAATATAACTCTAATTTGGGCACAAATCATTAAGCACAAAGCTGTATAAGAATTCCAATTATCAAATAATTGAATTATATCAACATTATAAAAGCATTTATGTGTGTAACAATCACCCCAAGAGCTGAAAATTGCCCGAATAACAAGACACGTATTACCTTTAATACAGAAAAAAAGACAAATGTGTACAATTTATGTACTTTTACACAGTTGAAAGTACACTCTGAGCGAAATTGTGGAATACAACAGCTTTATTATTTATTTTTCTTTAATATGAACAGTCAATTTGTTAAACATGACGTGTATAGAAAATAAATATAATTTACGTTTTGTAAAATTTCGATTTCTTCCTATTATGTCTGAAATCTTATTGGGAGGTAACTTTACTGTGAAATACCATACATGTTAGTTAAGCACTTGTGAGAAACAAATCAGCTATGGATCGATGTGAAGAGTAGTAGTGACAAAGGCTCATTAAGCTTGTAGGTTGTTTGTTTAGCTGTATTTCCATTTACAATTTTTAAGTATTCTGCATTGATTTTACGGCGTATTCCACCAGTTCTTTCTTTGGCTTTCCACATTTCGTAAAACAACTTAAGACGTCAAGAAGCTGTCAAAATAGCCTAGTGTAGAAATATTCGTTTCATGTTACATATAATTCAATCAGCAGATTAAATGCCTACGCAAGTTCAATTATTCAGCCCAAGACAGAATGGCTGCCAGGTTTGCTGCTATGTAACTGCATAAAAGTCCACTTTAAGTTTTGACTCGGCCTAAATAAATGCTGTTATTCGAGTGTATAGTAACACCTGACTAATAGGGTAAAAGTTTATCTGTATGCAGCATAAAGCATTAATTCTTTGTTAACTTCACAAAGTAACTGCAGACGTTATAGTAGTTCATATGTTCTCTCTTTAAATGCAATGGTTTTAAAGTACAGGCTTGGGTTTTTATTCAGGAAACTGCATTATTTGTGTTCACAACTCAGACCAACAACATTTTTGTTGGTCTAAGGGTCACAAACATGCGCTCTTGCAGCTGATAGGGTACTGCACTACTAAACGCTGAATAACAGTGATATTTGTGGCGTGTTTGTGGTGTTTAATAGATTTACAGTACAGAAGAAAGCGTTAAAGTGAGCCTCATTTTCTTCTAAACAGCTGTTGCAGCCCGGGTGAACTCTAATAAGTCGGTATAAATGCTTAGATTAACGCTGTGGGCCTTATGTGAACAATTTTAATGCGTTTCTGTGCTACTTGGGAATGGAATGTATATTCACATAAATGATAATCTATTAGGGCTTCCAAACAAATATACAAAATTAAATAGGTGTATGTACAGACGCCAGCACGTCAAATTTTCCCAATCAACTTTAAACATTATGCTGGAGCGATAAAGTTGAAAATCTATTAAAGAAATTTGACAGATTGTAGTAGCTTGTGGTGCTGGCGTCTGTACCTATGTTTGTCCACGCATTTCTCCAAAACTATGAATCGGATCGTAGTGTATTACAGAGACCATTTTTCGGACGTCCGCTTTTTATTAGAAATACAGTTAGTCATTCAAAACGTGAGAGTAGAACCCCCAAGTGACAAAATAATATGCGCATAATCAAGTAGTTTTTAATCTCACAAATTTCCGTCTGGATAAAGTTTAAAAAAAAATGCATCGGGCGGGCGTTTTGGGGGACTGTCTCATGTAATTTTGAAGTTCAAAAAGTGCTGATTCTCAGCCTAGTTTGAATAAATGACCCGATTATGACAACTGCAACAATGTGGATTAATTGTAAAAAATACTAAACTAAAATTTAACGAAACGCTAAAAATGTATGTAGTGAACGGAATTGGGTTATTAGACTTTCGTTGCTAAGTGTATCATTCATTAGTCACCAAGTTGTTCCCAAGCATAAATCGACGATGTGTTTAATTAGCTAAAATCTCGCTGGCAGTCGCTGGTCATGTTGCAGTGCTGCCCCCGGGTAGACTGATTGATGATCCGGTAAATGTGATGAAAACAGGACAAAGTATCAGTCAGGGACCGCGGAAGTACTCCATGACGAGGGCAGCAAACTTCTTTGGTCACCCCCTTCCAAAAACGATATAATGTACACACTGCTACACATCAAGCTATACATTTCCAGTATAAACTGACCTCGCATTTTACGAAAATCCTATACAATACAATGCGAGATCAACATAAACTGGTTTTGCATAGCTTGATGTGTAGCTGTGTGTAGGTACATACCTACTGTAATTTATTAGGTACTTTAAATTCCGTCAAAACAAAAAGCAAATCAAACAATCAAGCAAGCAAACAAAGGTCCAAAATAGTAGGTACCGCCCCGTTGCGCCATCGTAGGTTACTCGTAGAATAGCGCAACGGGGCGACAAGTAAACAAACAAGGCGACAGGAACATATTTTTACACCTTTTCTTTCTAAACCGTTTTTTACAAAGTACGGCCCCCTCTGCCCCCACTTTCGCGGTCCCTTGTATCAGTCAGTGTGAAAAAATTAAACAGTACCTACTACTTATTAATTCTATGAAGAAATCCTAGATTAGTAACGCCATCTATATGGCTTTATGAAGAAACGCGGAACCATGTAGTGACATCTACGATCGCGACAAGTAGTCACATACAACTCTGAAAATTACATTTTGCAAAAACTCATTATCGGAGTTATTGCAATCGCTAAAGTTCAACATTATCCTTTGTTTTGTTTGTTGTAAAACTGTTTGATACTCTGAGGTTTGCCATCACCAGGCTAGTACGCGATGGTGATGGCAAAACGGATGGTTTTCTCTGTGTTGCCATGTATAAGAAATGCCCCGCAACGATGAGAATGGCTTTGGTTTGGAAAAAAGTGTTACCCACACAAATAAGCATACTGTACCGCTACTCTTTTCATAAATTGTTGCCAAAGGAACATTATTCTTTTTTTAGTTAAATGTGTTGGGATTTTCATTTTAACACAAAACTTATTTCACAAATAGTATTCAGTGTGTTCAAACTATAGAAATAGAAATGGTTCAGACACGAGAGTTTTCCGAGTTTACCTAAGTATGTCACAAGTCACATTTGACAAAGAATGTCAGTACCATAGCCTAAAGTCTAGAGTACAAGAGAGTGCGTCAAAAACTGGAAAGGGCTGTTTTAATGTCTTAATGTAAACTCACCATTAGAGTGTATGCAAAACGAGATGATGATAAAAATTATACTTCTTTCATACATTACAGTATTTTAATTTTTTATAGTACAAAATATAGGTAGTGATAAAAAATAAAAGTAAATTATTCTTTGTGTTGTTGAAATCGACACCATAAAGAACTTAATTTTGATGGCTTCGAAACCATAGACTATTTTGTGCTGTCCGAGAGTCTCCGAAAAGATCGGTGGATCGCCTGTAGAATTCGGTGTGGATTGCGATGTCGGATATTGGCAGCGGTGACGAAGGGATTTCTAGTCAGAGTACGTATTTATTTACAGCGGTGTAGCGTCTGGGATATCTCGCGTTTCGCGCCGCGTCCGTTAACCGTCATTGACGTCGTCCCCGACCGTCCTAACGTTCAAAAGTAAATATCTCATTGTTCCCGTTTCAAAATGGCGAATTTGGGTCTGTTATATCTCGGACGCTGAAGCTTTGGAGGGATCTTCGCGCGGGACGGTCCCTCGGCAAGCGGGTGGCGGCGTGACGGCCCGCCCGGGACCGGCTCCGGCCGACCGCCGGCAAAGGTTGACGACCTATCGATTTTTTTGTCTGCGACCTCTCGTCGTCGGGCGGGCCGGTGTCGGCGGCCGAGGTGGCCGAAAAGCTCCAGGCTCGGCGGAGGCGGGCTGGTGTCGGGAGCCGCACGTAGTCGCGCCGCTCCGCGCCGCGTCGTGCCGCGCTTTGTCTCTCGCCCGTCGTCAGCTGAGCGGCGCGCCATCATGGCAGGTCAGTGGCCGTGCCTCTCCTGGCCCTCGCCTCTCTATACTTACCCACTGACCTCGCTAATTTTATTAGACCGGGTGTGATTGAGCCGCAGTCGGGAGATGCGGCGCTAGACGAGCCTCTTGTTGGCGAGTTCTTTGTTCTCGTGGTCGGTGCTACCGCGGTGATGATGAGTGCTCCGGTCGCCGGCGCCAGTGTTCAGTTGTGCAATAGTGAAAGTGTGCTACCAGTGCCCTGTGACTGTCTGCAGACTCCTACATACAAGGACAAAGAGTTCAGTTTACATACACTTGGACTGAAAATCAAACAAAGAGAACTGTTGTGTTGATCATCTATCAGCGGATTATGGCATTGATGAAGTTTGTGATGTGAAGAATATGCCATCATAGTAACATGAAGCATACCAGGGAGTTGGTGAAGTGTTGAAAAGAGTAGCGGTGAGGTCTGTGTGTAAAGTGCTGTCACATGCTGAGCACAATCATCATCCATGGATTATCCTCATCATCTATATCATTGAACTATCATCACTGAAGAATTAGAACTACTAAATCTATATGTAACTCATTTTATTGTGGTTACTTAGTACTATTGCATGATATTTTGCTTTATTGAATAGAGCTGCTCATAGCTTGCTACAGCCACATTCTAGGTTCCACAACCTGATTCTATAACTCTCACCATTGTTCATAGAACATGTTCTTAAGTTTATTACTTTTGTTCAATCTTGTTCCTTCCATCTATTGCAACATCATATGCCAATCAGTTGTCAATGTAAACCAAATTACATTAATTTGTGAATGCGTTCAATGCAGTGTGTTATCGGAAAGTGAAATAATTCCCTTTAATATTTATGTTAGGACACTCCATATGCCAGTAGAATGATCTATTTTCGCCACTTATTGTATTATGGAAAACAGTAAGTTTGTGTATGAACGTAAACTAAATGTACCATTGTGTATCATGCTCACTACACGGGGTGTGTTGTCACATTAGAATATAATCAGCTGTTCAATGAGTACTATATTCTGATAAGATTGTACTATAGATGATTGAAACAATCTGGTAATCAATTGTGGGTATTGTTGTTTTAACACATCATATTATTTGAATCTTAATTCTGTTAAAACAAATCTAAAATTTTCAAATTCCATACTAAAATTACAATGATTGCATGTTGCACTTTTTTATCAGTCTGCAATGAAAATCATATGGCTACGGTGCATGCAGAGGAAACTTTACGGATTCATACATGAGCGCATTCATGCAGTAATAAACTGCATGAATACACTTAATGCAACCTTCGGTACAGTTCAGTTCTAACAATTTTGTGCTGAATTATTTACTGAATGTATTGCGATAATAAAACAAATGTTTATGTTCAATATCAATAGTTGAGGTTATTCTAACTGGAAAATATGACTATGTTAGCCACTGCAGCTTATCAACGGTGTGGTACTTTTGTCCCATTTACATTCAGTACTGAAGTTGATTGTAATATTGTTTGCACAACATGGTGTAATTTCTTTGACAATTTTTCGCATTTAATTAAGGCGGGTGGCCTAGAAAGCTTTTATCTTCTGTTTTACATTGTTTTTTGGTTGCTAAGGTGTTATTAAGCCATTTTTCTTTTCCATCGGTTGAAGTTGTTTTGGATTTGATGAAGCAATTAAATCATTGAATTAAATAGAACTTCTGAAAGAGTAAGGCATGTTGGGAATCCATTTAAAAATGGGTCTGTGAGTTTACATTGGAAATTGGCATGCTTTCAATTTCTTTTTGACATGGATTTGTTTCAGATCCTATAAAAATATCCCTTGGATTTACAAAATGATAACATTGTGGCTGAATAATTTTGTAACAATCGTCATTGGTACTGGTTCACAAAATGGAGGATAGTGTTGTAAAAAAAAAACTGCTTTTTATAATTTTGCAACAATCCTCATCGCTGTTTCATCACAGCCTATTCCACTGCTGGAGTTAAGCCCCTTTTAAGTTGTATCATTGCTGAGAATCTATTCATCTGTTTTCAATCCTGCATAGGTATAATTTTATTTTAATACTTTGTCGCCATCTTTAATCGCCTCTCATTTCCTTTGTCTCAGTCCTTTTGCTAAGCATGGCGATTATGGCAACATTGATGGGCGTTTTTAGCGAATCCAGGCTTTTAGTAGGAGGCGAAAATGTTGCCGCAATGACTTGAAAATAGATTGTGGCATCGCCGACGACATACGATTCAGACTGCGGTTTCTTAGACTTGGAAGTTTGTTGACGATTTGAATTAAACATAATAAAAATATTAATCATCTTGTTTGACAACAAGCGTGAACTAGTTTGGTATCTGATCAACTTACATAAATACATAAGAATGAGTTATTCACATTAGCTGAACAAATTATACGCGATCTGCCTTTGTTTGTCAAACAAATTAATTGGAAATCTATGTATTTAGGAAGTAGTTTTCCTCATTATCAAGTTTATATTGATTACCGCCCGAGGTTCTTTTCGGAATGAAAAGTCTTTTTCCGGGTTCCAACTGTCCCTCCCAGACATCCTATTTCATTAGAACCGGTTTGTAAGTTCAGCATTAAAGATGTAGCCACCACAAGCTCACTCTCGACGCGAGTAACATTTGCAAAGGATTCTCCAAAGTGTAATTGATAAAACATGTTGATATGTCAAAGGGGTATTATATTCAGTTGAACCTCGGTTTTAAACCGCGAGCGGCATCGCTAAGGTGAAATCTATTAGGCCGAACAAAGTTTTTATGTAATAACGGCCTAGCTGTCGAGACAGGCGTCTTACATTGAATTTAGAATGTATCATTTCAAAATAAGGCGTTTTATAATGGTATTTGATGGTGTGTGATGCAGGTGGACCAGCCGAGGTCCAGGGTCTCGCCAGAGGCTGCCAACATTCGCGATAAGCGATTACGTCAGCCACCTCTCAGTCAACTCTACAAGAGAGGCTTTTGACTCGGAAAGACTCCATTTTTTTTCTAATCTACAAATCTATCAGTGTTGCAATCCCTCGCAAAAGAATCATTGCTAAAAGAGCGCGAAATTAATTTAATGAAGTAAATGACCGTACAGCAATTAGATGAATTTCAAGTTAACGTTTCTTAGTTGTGGCTCATAACGTGACTGTCGTTTCGTTTCTTCATTCATTATCATTACCAACCGTGCTGCGGCTGTGGTTTTTTTTAATGAAAAACTGAGGTTTCACTTTTTGTCCGTCTGGCTTATGTCTGCAACAATATCGTCTGCTGCCAATGACCCGCCTTGAACTACTTACATAACTACTTTAAGTGTCTCTTGGCACACACTCTTACACCTTATTGGTTGTTTAACTTTGTGATAGACACCCTAGATCGGGCCCCGCTGCGCCGCTCGAATTGTTTAACCGACTTTTAAAATGGAAGTTATCTTTTTATTAGAGCTTTTACGACTTCGCAATTAATTGTCTGGTGATTTGATAGGTTTTTTTTATAGTGCGCGTACGTTGCCGACGCGTCGGAACACTACGGCGCTGTTTGCCATTATTCAGGTCATGCGCAACGCTTACAAGTAGATTGGCAAAAAATGTGTGAAGAAATGACGCCTGGTGTGATCATGGCGGCGCTACGTAAGGAGGTTATTAATATGCGGCACCTGAATGAGACGCGCGAATTAATGTCACTTGTACCTATATTAGCAACAAAGGATAAGATTTAAAGATAAAAAAACTGTATTAGCATGAAAACTATCGCGGCGGTTCACTCTCAGTTTTACGACGGTGATGGCCTACATTTTGGGTTCTCAATTCTTTCGAACATATCTAAGTTTAGCCGTCATATCATGCCAGAATGTGGGACGAGCATGTAATGATAAAGTCGCTTCCTTGTGCTAACCGCACAGGATTTCGCGTGTTCGCACGACGTCTTAAGCTTCACAAGAGATCTCTTTCACAGCTAAAATGTAGTTGGACACAAAGCACTGAATCTATTATGGCTTTCGAATTGGGAATCACAAGGTTTGTTTAAATACTTCAAGATGATTAAGGCGTCGTAGTAGGTACGGTCAGCATCAAAAGTCGATTAACACTGTTACTTTGACGTTTATCAACTAAATAGATACATGGTTTGATACTTTGTTTTTCAACATTTCATACAATAGCTATGAGTTAATGCTCTTAAAATTTTATATTTGTTCAGAATTTTTATGGATATTTTGCTCAATAAATAAGATTGAAAAAACTGAAGTGTTAATCGACTTTTGATGCTGACTGTACCTGAGAGGGATTAAGTTAGCTAGTGTACTCAAACGAGCCTAATATAATATATGAAGCGTCTGCTCCAGACTCAAAGAACTAAAGAGTCTCACAGTTTTCGCGTTAGTAAAAAACCAAAGCTTACCGGAACTGTAGAGGAACGAACGTTAAAGTTGATGAATGTGCTGCCACGATGATTTTTACATACAGATTTATAATTTGCCAAGTTTTACGATACGAAGTGGTCGTAAACGGTTTAATCCACTATAAGTACTGTGAGAATGGTCGTTAATCGTTCTCGTTATATGGATAATAATTTGTAGCGTCGTCTGCCGAGTGCCGACAGCACCGCGATATGTTTCGGACGTACAAAGGAGGCTTCCTGTCTCCTGAAATATACCTGTGAATAATGACAGGAGTGATTGAAGGACATGTTGGTTTTGTTTGATTTTATGGATACAGGACCAAGTCAACCTAGTCCAGACTTATTATAGCCGCGTATTCAGAAATTTGAGTCTGGATCAAATAACTTCAGAATCTGGCATGAAATTGCGAGTCGCTTCGTAAAAACAGTGAGCGCCAAGCGTCAATGCAGAGACACGTGTTTGTGTCGTTTATGGTGTTATAAGTAATTATAATTTTTAATTGCTCAAAAGAGAAATGGATTTAAAGCCATTAATGGCTATCAATCTCTCTTAAAATTGTCTTGAATGGAATGTGTAGGTTTCTAGTCGTTATTTCCTTTTACGAGATATTTACTGGTATCTGATTATTTTATCTTTTGTTATTTGATTACTCCACTGTTGGCCACTAATGGACAAAAATCCGTCCCATCTATCGCTTCTGGGGTGGACAACCCAACAGAAGTCTTAATTTTCTGTATATTTGAGTGTTAATCAAGACCAAATAAGATTCGTCGTCAGTTTGTCAGTCGGCTGCAGCGCCTACAGCAGCACATAACGTCTGTGTACAGCACGCAGTCGCAGTCTTCATTGATCGTTTCCATTGCATCGCCCAAGGTCACACGTTCAACGTTCTACTCAGTTTCGTTTCCATATTGCATTTGTCTCGCTTTGTACAATATCTTCGTATTCCAAGTAGTGTTGTTGCATTTCACACATTAATACGTCGGCCGCTAATCAGTGCACATTTAGCACTTGCCGGTCGACTGCGGCTTGGCCAACTTGGTCGCGGTGTGTGTATCGGTAACACTACACGACCGACCTCTGACCAGTCGGCTGTGACTCGCTGATACCACAGATATACTTGGTTTTCTATACGCACACATTTGGCTGCGCTCTGTTCGTAACTTCAAGCCGTGTACGCACGTACGAACACGAACATCAAATCTGAACATTTGGTTCGTACGTATGGACGGCATATTCGAACACGAATGCGAACATAGTTCGAGTCGAGTTCACGCACAACAGTCGTGAACTCTGTTTTAATAGCCATGACGGCGCCATTGGACATTTATTAAAGCTCTTCGAACACCGTCCATACAGAACATACTAAAAGGATCGCCGCAAACATGTTTGACGAACAGAGTATTCGATGTTCGTTAGTGGTATGCACGTGCGAACCAAGTTGTTGCGTATCATGCAACGCAACAAATTTGTTCGTACGTGCGTACACGGCTTCAGGCGTCGATAAGGTACTAAGGCTGTTGTATGTGTGCTTGCAATCAGAAAACGATTAAAGGAAGTTCTTTGTCTTTAACGTATGCGGTCTTTCTCGATATCTGCTAAACATTTATGTACTTGGTACCTATGCTCGTACCTACCATCCAAAAATGTCAACTAGCTGTTACGAAATTATAGCGAATGGTCGCGTATGTCCTACTTTTATGTATCCGCCACAGTCCGCGGTGATCTCATAGTTCTAAAGCCTACCTTCCATTGTATGGCCTAGCACATACATGGTATTTGGGCAACTGCTGAGCTATACGAAGAGTATCGCCAAAATTTACCGATACCAAAACAATCGTGCGGACGAATTCGTAGCAGATTTTTCGCTTCTTGGACATAATTTTAATGAATACGTAGAATCTCACAAGGCTTCAGGGAGACGAAGACGATCAAGGTTTATACACCTACATTATGGGAATTTACTCATGTATTGAGAAATTAATGTGGCGGATCGATTTGCATACTCGCTTAGGGCGAAATAAATTAAGACAATTTATGCGCGATTGAGACGTACATGTACCGTTTGTAATTCATATGCGACCACGTTACTGTTCGACAGAGCCAAGATACACATAATAAATGTCATCCTTAATTTATTTCAAATAACGCGGTACAATTCGTTCATATATTTTTTGCAGAACCAGTCTCCATTATTTTCATGAGGATAGTACAATAAATATGTCGCGCATGTCCATTCTCATCCCAATCTCGTGAAAGCAATCGTTCGCACATGACATCCACTTGGAAATTAATGAACGCTTTTGTCTGTGTGTAAAGACTTCTTTTGATCATTTCCTGTGGCAAGTCTATACTCTACGATCGATTGGGCCCCTTGCTAGGCACCCATCTTAATCAGATTAGGGTCGATTTATGCGTTTTCGTACATTGTCATTTCATATCACAGTTTCAAAGCACGCTATCCTACGCATTGACAGGGTTTCATTTGATTGGTACTTTATATTTCTTAATATTTCTATAATGCTTTTCCTCCCACTCCCAATCGAACATATCTGGGCTTCAGTAAATCAGGACAGAGTATAGGTCTTTGTGTTCAACTGTGTTCAATGATACTAAATATCCAACTAGTGTATTTGCGAATTTTCGCCATAATGTCTCTGCGCGACCAGAAGTAATCCATCATGTCTTTGTTCTTATGCTCGCGTGTAGTACAGAATTTGTAGTTTTCTCGAATTTTCCCGTCAGTTTGACAGATAGCTACAAGCGTAACAATCGCTGCATTGCACATGAAAACAACAAATAAATAACTTTGAGATGAGCATTTGCCAGTAGGTTGTAACGTTGTATGAGTTCAATTGATTGATGACCGTCGTTCTCGTTTCATATTCGATGAAAAGTTTAATTCAATCGATTGTTATATTGTTTAACTCAGCATATAATTATCATAGAACATCCCCAGCATAATCAGCCTATAATGTTCCCACTGCCGGGACACAGGCCTCCTCGGTGAGAGGGAGTGGGCCGTTACCCACCAAGCCGGCCCAGTGCGGGTTGGTAAATGTCACATGTCTTCGAATTTTTGGTTCTAGGACATGCCGGTTTCCCAACGAAGTTTACCTTCACCGTTTAGTAATTTTTTTGTACGAACCTACAACTCGTAAGGCGCGGCCATTACCACTGTGCCACCACTTCTCTCCAGAACATCCCCGCTTCTAGCTAACGCTGCTTTTCACAAAGAGCTCATCCAAAAAAATCTTACCCAACTGAGTACCACATTACGTAGACTTGTTAACACATCACATTACTATGCAAAGCCGATGCATACCGAAGGATGTTTCGGACAGCACCTGCAATTATTATATCAGCTAATGGAGCGCTCGTAATTAAATGCAGCGTGTGTTGCGTGCTCGGCTCCGGGTAGCTGCAACAGCGGTAATTGCCTCACGAGTTTATTTGGCGAGCATACTTCGTCCTAGTTTCCTGACCCGTCCTGAAATTCAGAATTTGCTGAAATGGGCTATAGGTAACTGAATTTTGATTTATTTCATAGTTCAGCATAAATCGTTCGTCGCTTTGCTGGTTCGTTGTTGAGATATGTTTTGGTTTAGGCCGAAAACTATGGAAGCATAAAACCATAATTCTAAGGTTTTGGTTAACATAAAAGATCTGCTAGAAAAACTAATTATTTTAATAATTTTATTGTTTATGGCGAAACAAAATTAAGGTGTTGTAATATCTCACGTCCAAAGAATTTACATTTGGTTTTGGTCCTAGTTGCTTAATAACATTTCTAACTTGTTTGGTTAGCATTTACGTTCCTTATAAGGAGTCTGCCTGCTGGTCTTCTGTCCTGATACATGCTAATTTGGCCTTAGTTTTACAATAAATCACTTATCATTCCGCTCATTCTTTGTCCTACACGATTCACATAGTAACATGATGATGTTGTGCAAAATATTGTAAAATTCGCTAATAAAGAGATTGGAAACATATTCGCGTTTAATTTATTCGACCCTATGGTAAATGTATGGGGAGGTCATCGGGCGGCGGAGGCCAAGGCAACAGACAGCACATTTGGCAATTGTCTTACGCAAGGAAGGGACGCACGAGGCAGTTGTGACGCTGATGAACTGCCAATCAGACGTCACTGGACGTACGGTTGACATGTCTTGGATCTATCATGGAGGACAACCAATTTTAAGAGCTGCTATTGTGGCTAAACAAGAGTTCAGCTTTTCAAAAACTGCTCTGCAAGAAACTTGAATGAATGTTGAACCTTCGTAGAATCCTGTGATTGGTTTTCTCAATCTTTCTGCTCAGTACGGTAGATATCCGCTTAATTGAAGCCTCTAGCCCGATGAGGTCTCCATTTAGTTATAAATAGAACTTAAAATAAAAAAAATACTACGCTTCATGTTATATTATCTTTATTAATGTAAGTGTCTTTGTCAATGTGTTACAGAATATCATGGGCAAAGTATGGACGCTGGCGGGAATAATTTTGACTCCGGTAAGTTCAATGACCTTTTTACCACATAATAAATGACAACAGAAGGATCACTCCAAAGACAATAAATTTTTAACTATTGAAACAATTCCCTGACCAAAAAGTCTATCATGGAATTTGTAATATTATAATAATGTTCCTGGGATATTTCACCTTCTATACGGGTCACGTGAGTTGAAATTTGAATGCGAACGATCGTCGACAACGGCTTGCTTTTCACAAAATAAAAGTCAAACAGCTAGTGTCCTAAAGATGTGTTTTATGTTTGAGCTCCTTGTACGGATTGAGCCTTCTGTATACTAGTTGTGCAATAACTCGTAATATCTTTCATGATAACAGCCTGACAGTTTCAGGCCGATTTAAAATAATGAACGTCGCTCCGACAGATGTTGTGTTGACTAATTTTAAAAGATCCATTTTAATACCAAACAGCTTTCTGTTTGATTAGCTACGATAAAATAACACTGTCTAATGAGATTTATGAAATTACATGGAACTTTTTATTTTTTTATTTAAATCTCTTTTTAGGGTTCCGTACCTCAAAAGGAAAAAACGAAACCCTTATAGGATCACTCGTATGTGTCTGTCTGTCACAGCCAATTTGTTCTGAATCTAATGGACCAATTCAGTTGAAATTTGGTACTTACACATTTATTTCTGTGACCCAAACACGGACGTGTAACGAAAACAAATGAATTTTGTATATGGGGGTCACTTTTCGGGGGTGAATTGAAAAATTAAATTAAAAAGTTGCAAACTGTACTACTGTGTGGCTGTACTGTATATCAAATGAAAGGACTTGTTGTGAGAATCTCATTTTTTCTAATAATTATAAATTAAATACTTTTAAAGATATTTAAGAAAATACATGAAAATTCACCTTTTTTTAAATACAGTATTTAATTCTATACTTATAGATTACAGGAAAACCTATAAGAAGTCTATGGTCTTAAAATAACATGGTAAATCTCTCAATATTGTGCGTACAAACTTACATTTGCAGTTGGAATGTATGGGAGAACATGTTTTTCAACTACTATGTTAATTTTGTTCTTGGGATAAATTCATCCCAATTACGGAACGCTTCATTGTGCGTGGTCTGACACGCTCTTGGCCGGTTTTTCTTTTTAATCCTCAAAGGGAATCTGTAGGAATTAAAATACAATGTCAGACATCATAACACTGGTGAGAATTATTGGGCACCTTTTATGCGGGAAGGTTCGTAGACGTTGCGGGGCGGGGCCGAAGAGCGGGGGTATAGAGGTCGTAGGGAGTGGGGGAGGGTCTACAACAACTCAGCCTTGAGGAAAAGGGACGTTTCCGCCGGAAATTGTCTAATGATATTTTTACCAAATTAGATGCTAAATACATTTAGCAGAATGGCAATTATTATCGTTTAAAAATGGCCGCGTTACTTTCTATTTCATTTGATCTGATTACATTCAGACATCTTTTTAAATAACCGTAATACCGAGATTGGTTGTGATTGATTTATATTTAGGACACTGTCGGGAAGCTCCGCGTCCAGATCATTCACTACTACTTAACACCTCGTTACAATACCGCGATATACCTCCAGAATAATTGCGAGAAAGACAGTTTTTCTTACAAACCAACATCTAGTTAGGATCAATACTGGGCCAGCACATTGTCTAGACAGTTCTAAAGCATCTGCTATTCAGTCCTATTCCTAGTGCGGTCCTGAAAGGAGCCGTATCTACAAGGTCATTAATCACGCGGTTGCCATGCAACCATCCGATGGTTTTTGCGAAGGTTGCCGAAGGGCAGACGGACGCCCACGGGCGCTCGTTTTACGCAATATTCCTGATTAATAATCTACTGTTTATTATCTTCTGGACCCGGTCAGTGCCCGTGTCAACAGTGGCTAGCTTTTTGAGAAATCAATGTGTCTTTTTGCCTGAAGCCTACTTCATTCGCTTTAAGTTACGGCTTATGTATCTAATCCCTGTTAAATATTATAAGCATTTTTTTAAAAGAACAGTTAGCAAAATTATTTAGACAGCGCTAATTCAACTTGATTCAATTATCGGTCAGCAAAATACAATTAAGTAAAAAATATAATATTTTAAGATTCTAAATTTGTTGCTTATTTTGAACACGCTTTTATTATCTACCTAAAATCTTGAAATTATATTTTAATCTAATTCCAATTCAATCAATCTGCCTAGCCTTTTCTCAACTATGTTGGGGTCGGCTTCCAGTCTAACCGGATGCAGCTGAATACCAGTATTTTTTAAATCTAATTCCAATTTTCGTATAGAAATGAAACTTTGTATGTATGTGTAGTTCGGAAGATAATACTATAATTTGGTATCTTGGAACTGATCTGATGATGGAGCCAGGAGGTGGATAGTGGAACTCTTCAGTGGCTACTACTGCCGTACATTGTTTAAAATACGGTTAAACCCATAAAGTAGTTTCAGAGATATCGGACAAAAACCTGCGAAATGATGTCTCTTCCAAACGAATAAAGATATAAAAATCTTTCTAAGAGACAAATGTCACTGGTTTATCAACGATTTTTTTTTGGGGTATGAAAACTGAAAACATCTTTCAGTCTTACAATAAAACAGATATTTGTAATTAAGCTTAGCATTTCTTCCCAGTTTAGTAATTAAATACTGCATAATAATAGGGCTAACCCTACTCTAACGGTATTATAACGTAGTAATTGCTTTAGAATTGTACTACTAAAAATTTTATTTAAAGTTATCAAAAAATACGTCATTACAATACGGCTAAGCTGCATAACTATGATATAATCAAGTAATGACTGTAAAATTAAGGTTTAGCCCCTTGGTTTATAAACAAGTTAAGGCACTTAGTGATCATTATAATCAAGTAATTGTGTAATAATATATTAAGCGGCGTCAAGTTAAACGGTATTGCTTACTTAAAACAAGGCTACTCATACTTCGCTCGCGGTTAGCCGTTTTATAGATAAGCAATGACTTACAATTATTCGAGAAAAAAAAAGAAAACAAGCAAGCAAATTAAACAAATTATTTATTAATCATTTATTTCAAACAATTTTAAATGGTTATCAATAACATAAATAATTATTTTTGACATTTGGGCTTAGTAATATTCATAATTAAATCACAATATTATCTTAATATCAAAACATTCTCTAACTTAAAACCCTGGAGTGAAAAGTGTCTTAAGATAATAAAAAAATATAACCATCTATCTCACTAGCTGCAGTTGTCATAAAACAACCTGCTATAACAATTTTCTTCAGTCTTAAGACTATTATATAGCTTTCTAAATTTTACAATATAATCAGTCTTTAACTAAAAAATTATCACAATCATGTAATCAACTGAGTCCTCTATATAGAATTAAATCTAATAGGGGTCCCTATTAGGTTTAATATGTAATATAATTAATAATTAGTAATAAATATATAATTATTAATAATAAAGACTAAATAATTTAATATATAATATAATTATTTAGTCTTATGGCACTAAGTAATATATACATTTAAGTAGTTATATTAAAATAAAAAAAGAATTGTAGGCACTTGGGTATTTAAAATGGCTTTCTTAGGTTTAGGTAGTCCTCCTTGAATTTTTGGTCGTTTCTGTGTTATTGTTTGTAGGCAATCCATTCCAAAATACCATTTTATGTTTTGGAATGATAGGCGACAATTTAGTTATTAAGTTAGATTTACGTTCCTCATCAATGCCTTTCGGCTGTGTCCGGAAGCTTATGTTGGTACGTGGATTTCTTAAGTACTTGTCATTTAAAAATTTAAAACTTGAGTATTCATCACTAAAATCATTTTTATACAACATGTCATAACTTGACCTCTTAAACGAGACTTGTGTTATATTTTTCAGATAGACTCTAGGGCATGCTTGCTGAATTCGCCGCTCAGAGACATTATTGGGTAAATTGAGAAATTCATTTGCTTGTAGCGCTTTGACAGTTACTCTGCCATTGTTTGCAGAGGCTACAGCTTCCTCAAAATCTGAAAAGTCATATATTTTACCCTTCTTTTTCATTGCAAGTTCCACTTGATGGTGGAACTGGTCGCAGCTCATGAAGGTGTGGCCGGGTTCGAAGTAGTGTAAAGTTATTGTTTCTGTACTTATAACGTCACTGTTTACTAGGTCGACTAACATGGAATAAAACAGCCAATTCTTGTTCTGTGATGTACAATTATCTAACCAGATATTAACATTCTGAACGTCTCGATGACGAAGGAAAAAACTGTAGTACGCGCTCATAATATCCTCTTGTTTTCTACCGGCTATTCCGTCGTGCCAAATTGCAGCAAGAGGTTTCGATTCCTTTGATATTTTTCCAACCGGTGCAAAGGATTGGTTAAAGAGCGTCAAACGGGGACAAAATATAACCGCTTTGAACATCTCCATTCTAGGCAGCATGATAACTTTTTCTAGATCGCCGCTAAAATAAATACTATTTTCGTTTTGCTTTATAGCTTTGTGAGCATCATAAAGGGCTCTAGCTTTTTTGTATCGATCATGATGCTTAGCCCAAGCCAAGCAAGTGTCACAATCAGGAAAACATTGCTTACGAACATCATGGCTTGTTTCTTTAGTGTGATGTTTGTATGATTCGCACTGTTCGCACTCCTCATTCCCGAGCCGAGTGAAAGATATATTCATTGATTTTATGTGAGATCGATATAAGTCATAACTGAGTTTTGACTCGGGATTTTTTGAACAAAAGTCTTTATACATAAAATTTATATTAATGTCATTGGGCAAATAACGCCGATTTGGTGCGTGCTCTCTACGGTAATGAGGAGCGCTGGGATTGAATGATTCAACATGTTGGTTGAGTAAATCACGATTAAACGCCGGTTTCTTGGTATGTTTACCACGTTTATCTGTATCTTTTTCAGTATCGAGACAGGTGGTAAGTATAAGATCATTGTTTCTATTGAAACCTAAAGTTGTTAAAAAAAAATTTTTACATACTTGTCTTACGGTTCCGTCATTTTTCTGCAGCGTAAAAGTTCTTTTGGGGTTTCTTTTAGGGTCAGATGTGTACTTACGCTTGGGAATGGCTACAATATAGTTTGACCTTATAAACATTCTCATTTCCCCGCGTTGCAGACTCCAATATGTTTTATTTATATTCTCACGTTCAGATTCATCAAATACAGAACTACATTTTTTTATACATTTCTCGTCACATCCAGGTTTTACAGTATATTTCAAAAGTTTTTGTTTTTTTCTTTGGATTTCTCGCTGTTTCACACTGCTATTGTACTTTTTTCGTTTCCGCGCTGTTGAACCTTCTTCACCTTCATTATCACTGGTGGCTGGGTTGTCAAATGGTGGCATTGATATAATAACAGCAGCATCAGTCGACGCTCGTCTCTTTTTGAAAACAGGATCGTGAACAGCAGCTCTTTCGCCATTGTTAAATGAGTGACGTCGAGATATAACTTTATTGGGAAAGGAAGGCACACATTTTTCTTTCTCTGCTTTAGAGCTTCTCTTACCTTTTCTTTGAGATATGCATTTTATTTGGGACTTATGAGCAAGTGTTTTTTTAATATTCCTGTCCGTATCACTCTCTTCACTTGAATCGACGTAATTAGATGTAACCTCGTAGTCCTTGTCCTTAACCGAATCATCCGAATCAAAGTCACAGAAGATTGGAGACAGAGAATGTAAAGACGGCGGTATAGTTTCATCGCAGTACAGGAAACTGGAATCCGAAACTTTTGATGTACCAGGTTGAGGATTTGCATATAAATCGATGCCATTATTAGCTGAAGGACTAGAAGGATCACTTTCATTTAATGAATTTGGCATGCTTGTTAAGCCAATGATTTGTTCTTGAATACGTAATTTGGGTGGTTCGACAGGTACGACCTCTCTATTCACAATGCTCATCATGTTCTGAATTCTTTGTGGAACCCCGGAGCGTCTACAATAATGACAGACACAATTAGTTAAATACCTAATTTAAAAAAAAAATTAATTAAAAAAAAACTTATAGGTAGGTACTTTATTATTCTATATCCTCGTCGTCAACGCAATAATGCGTAAGAATAGGAAAGAAGGTAAAAAGCAAAAAAGCGCGCGAAAGCCCATGTCCGATAGGTATTCGTTTCAAACATACCGCCCCAACGCGCTGCACCTACTCATCGTTGACCCTGACTCGAGATGCGTGTGATTTCATAGCGGCTTCAGAACGATAAGAAAAAGGATTATTTCGTTCCAATCAAATATTTATAAGCTAAAGGTTATATACCTGTCACCTACCACTACGTAATTGAATGAATGTAATACTTATTTTAAGAAAATATTATAAATATCGATTATCTACATACTAATTACATAGGTTATTAAATTCACTGATGCATCTATTCTATTTAGTGAAATTATAAAAACCTTACCTTGAGTACGTATGACGCGACATGGTAAAACATTTATGGCGCGCCGCCGCTCCGCTCCACACACACACGAGCGCTCCCCGTCGTCGCTGGTAGCGAAATGGCCGAGGAAACCGGGAACGCGGGGGACCGCGGTTCAAAAATGTTTCTGGGTTTAACTAGATTTTAATCTAGCATATCTGTATAGTCGTATTTTAGTAAAGAATTTTACACTTTAATCCATCGATAAACTTTATTGAAAAAAGGCTAAATGCCTATAACTATAATGTAATGTATTATTCTATAGTAACTTTATTATAACATAGTTTTTGTTCTCAGACACACCTGTAAGTACTTGATTATAACACGGTTATGGTCGTATAGCTTAATTTAAGTGCAGCATTGTGTGATAACTGTATTATAATAAATTAATATCGCTTGGAACGATCCGTGATAATAACGTTACCATCCTTTTGCCGTGTTATAACATAAATTTGAGGAATAGCTGTTAAATAATAAAGTAAACTGTAAAAAATATGTTACTTAACGGTTCACACCCGCTCTATATCTCGGAAAGTAAAAGTCGTACAGTAATGGGACCCAGCACAAAAGATAGAGAATTTTTCAAAACGTAATGTGTGATTCAAAACTAAAAAATGGCAGTTTGAGGCTTAACCGTGTTTTAAGTAACGTACGGCAGACTAGTAAACCCTCGAGCTTGGGCTCATATGATTTTTTTGACGAGTTCTACAGAATGGGCTTGGTAACGAGGGTCTGATGATGGAGCCGAACTTACTTTTTATTTAAATTATTTTGGGGTTATAATTTCGTGAAAAAGTATTTGCAGAGCAGCTTAAAATTTGTTTTGTTTGGGTTTTATTGTGTAATAGGTATTAATTTTACAGCCGCGCCGTACGTAGCATGAGACTTATGCTTGTTTTTAACAATTTAAACATAATTTATTTACTTACAACAATATGATATATGTATATATATATTTGTAATGTGCTCGTCAAGCACTTTCATTTGCTAACTAAAATGGCAGGCTTACTAAAAAAATTGTAAGCCTGCCAGGATTAATTTTTTTTTTAGTTCATGACTTTGTATGTCCTCTGGAGGGCGCCTTGTTGCATTTAATGTGACGTCACATAACCTATAACCAGCGGACGACCAAGACGCTTCCAATGATATATTAATTGTCAAATAATAATCGCTAGACGGGCGGTGCCTTTGTGTCGCGTCGCGTGTCGCGCTGGTCTGCACAAGCCTTTATGCGGTAACCGATGAACGTTCATACATACATACATACCGGTCAAAATCATAACCTTCCTTTTAGTTTCGCCGTAGTCGGGTAAAAAACCGACAAGCTGCAGGTACTTACGAGTACATCGTAACTGATAAGATTACTAATTTTATAATTTTTTGTGCGTGATAAAAGCGATTTTTGTTTTTAATTTGAAAAACAGCGATTTTTTTTCATATTTTTTATTTGACTAAAACAACAACATCACGCCTTGTTTCCTCGAAGGGTTAGGCAGAGGTGTACCTATAGTACACCCACATTTCGCCAGTTATGTTGTTGCAGTTATGTTGTCCAACAGACTGGATTGCCTTTACATCCGGCAATGCTGCAGCAGACATATTGTTGCTGTGTAAGTGTTCGTTTTTGTCTGTGCTTGTTATGTAGGTATGTAATATGTATTTATTTTTGATATTATTTGATTTAATTTAATTTTATTATGTCGTTTTCATTTCTTTAATTGATTTGGATTCAAAATAATTTATTCTCATTTTATTTTAATTGATGTTGTATTTTATTGTATTTTATTTTATTTTATTGATCTCATTTTATTAATTTGTGTTTGGCTATGGCTGTTATTTTTACCTGAAATAAATGAATTTATTTATTTAAGTCCCATCAAGTCCCATGTAATAGGGGCGAGCCTTTTGACGAAAACGTTAAATATAAATTTCTTAAAAATAAAAATAATATTAACTTGAACTTTACTAATTGAAATAGTTAATAGCAATAACGTTTATAATCTCCGTCTAAACGTAGACATTATAGACCGAACTGAACTTAGGGATTCTTGGTCCTTACATGCAGAGAAGGATCAGTCTGGTCCTAGCACCTATTCTGCGTCGCTGTAACAAATACCAATAGCAAACCCTTCGAAATAAACGTGAATTTTCAGCTAGCTTTAATAATAAGCTTTTGTAACAATCAAGTCAGCTTCAGTCCACTGCAGGAGGACAAAGACCTCTTCGCAGCTGCACCATAATACTCTGACCTCTTACTTCCGCATCCAGTTAACCTAGTTTATTTTCTAATTTTAGAATTAGGAGCTACAGCCAAAACAATATGCATCCGCTATTACTCGTCATAGACTAAATACGAATTCAATAAACAACACAAAATGATCAACAAATAAATTAAGCACATCTAATATGAAACAAGTGAAATCGTAACGGACGTCATTGGACGTCGCGCCACGCCCTTCGGCGATCCTATTACCGTCTGCCCAGCTAGACTTCAGTACTTAGTAATTAGTGCGGCCGAAATTAGGGGCGTTGTCGAAACCGAGTGCACCCGCCCGGAACGAGTTGCGTGCATCGGAATCGATCACACGTCGATTTCTAACGGACTCGCTGCCTTTGTTAAGCCTTGCCGCTGTCCGCTGTTCGTCAGTATTAGTCTCTTTGTTGTACGCTCTCTGTACACATTTTTGATAAATTCCTCGGAGCCCTTGCAGATAGGACGGTCATGCGCTCTGCGTCGTGTCTAGTACTTTCTTTGTCCTTTATGCCTGGTTTCTCGATATTGCATTAATTTACAAAGGACGCGTGATTTGTACTATTGATCGGTTTCTGTCTGCATGTAGGTTTCTGTACCTTAACAACGTTATAACATCTTATTGACATTATGGAATGCAAATAAAGAATATGAATAAATGCATTGATTCTTTCATAGTAACTTTTATCATGTATGTAACGGTTTAGCGTTTGCCTCCGAGTTACTACTATTGATATCTCATTTCTACGGAATTGTTTAATTCTTCTTTAACGATATAGGATTAAATCATTTCTAAGAATTACGTCATGGCAACATAATAATAAGTATATTTTCAATTTAATCCTTTTTTATCATGAAATTTTCATGAACTCTGTTGAGTTTTCGTATCTTCACCAGTAAACGTTTTATATTATTATGATCTTATCTATCGACGAAGTATGTCTGGCAGATCTAGAGAGGCGGCTCGTGACGTCACACACTCCTACCTATATCTAGACTTTCAGATGAAGTAGTAGTTCATTGATTTAGTTTAAGAAAGCGTGAACTAACGCAGGTATGTGGAGAGATAAACTTCTTTGCGAGGTTTTATCCCTTTCGGAGGTTGTACAAGATCGATTGTAATCAGCTCCATTATGATCTCATCTCATAACACAACATCACACCAGTATTCCGAGAATGAGAGCTGTCTGTTTAAGTAGTACACACACAGAAATTCCGGGCTATTACTGAGAAATTCCTAATCGAAAACCCCTATAACACTTTATCCGACCTGGAAATCGAAGCCAGGTCCTCGTATTCAGCAGTCGCGCCTACGACCAGTAGACCTACGACCAGTAGACCTGCGAGCCACTCCATTATTATAAACCTAATTATCTCGTCAGTACAAACTGACTGATCTATACATTTATAATTAGTCTCTTTTCGTGTCTGTCAGTTTGACTGCGGTATTCTTCTGGTTTTGATGCATTTTACACGATCATTTGGAGAATTTGTTCCAGAAGGTTTATGTGAATAAATATATAACTTAGATATAGCACAGAAATCATGATGTTTTGACATGTCGCTATATCAGTAGGTACCTATTCTACATAGTAACCTGCAAAGCAGGGGTGGTTTGGTTCTAGTATTCAATATTGCCTTTATCTGATCTGCCTGTAAACCCTGGTGCTTCTGGTGTGTACAGGTCAGCAGCCACAGGAGCAGGAGTTGGCGACGAAAATGCTGCAGATCCAGTCCAAGCGGTTCTACCTGGACGTGAAGCAGAACCGGCGCGGGCGGTTCATCAAAGTCGCAGAGGTGAGCGTACGTCATCTCACCCATCACTCGTAGATATTCCACATGTAGTAGAATGGCGAGGATGGTGGTGTTGTGAGGGGCTTGTGGCTAAGTAATAAGTGTAATAACAGTCGCACGGGTCGATCTATCAGGTTAATCTACGCTTGCCTCGGTTGGTCCGTGGATGGGTGACCATATTTACATACCAAGACCTCTCAGTGCCTCGGAAAGCACATTAAGCCGTTGGTCCCGGCTGTCATTTGTAGATCTTTGACAGTTGTTATACGTCGTCAGAAGCCCGAAAGTCTGACAACCAGTCTTACCAAGGGGTATCGTATTACCCAGTAACTGTGCTGTGGAGGTCAGATAGGCAGTCGCTCCATGTAAAATACTGGTATTCAGCTGCATCCGGTTAGACTGGAAGCCGACCCCAACATAGTTGGGAAAAGGCTAGGCAGATGATGATGTAGTAGAATGTTGTAGTTTACACGCTTCTAGGCAAATGGTACTGAAGATTGCCGTGACAGGATCATTAGTTAAGGAGGTAGGTTTGAGCATGAATGTCACTGTCACTGCCGCTAGATGTAAATTCAGGGAAATTAGTTTTAAGCAAATTGACTACCAACTTAATAAAATCACAACTGCCATTCTTTGACAGTTGTACGAAATGCTATGAAACGGCAAACTGTCGTGGTAGGGTGTCAGTGTGTTTTTTTTTTGTTAACCTATTTTGTCCCACTGCTGTGCAAAGGTCTCCCCTTCGAGATCGAAGGGTCTCCCCCATACTTTTCCAATCAGTGTGTTAAACAATTAATTGCTTTGACTGTACAATAAATACGGTTAAACGAAGATCAGTAGTCATCATACTTGAATGAAAAGAAATAAACGCGCTGTCAATGTCCAATTGTCATCGATCGGACGTGCGGTTGACTGCACTAAGTTCAACTTCGGAGTGAATTTATGTTTTGGAATTTATACGTCATCATTGAAATGGCGAGTATCTAGAAAACTACTAGATTTCATTACTTCACTAGACCTAAGTTCTATAATATCGCAGCAGAAAATATAAAATGTTACCTTGAAGGCTTGAATTAAATTAGTAAAATGAACCCAAAGAAACAAAGTTAAGTTATAAAAAAGTTATTTCAAAACAAATTGTTTGTAAAGGAGTGTTTATTTAGAACTTGGAGTAAAACAAACACTGTGCCGTAACTGGCAACCCTTGTGCTATGAAAACTGTCAGATGACGTAACGAACGGGTAATGATTGTAATTGGCAGCTCTCGTGAAAACCTCTCATGATGTAACGCGAATAATGATTATAATGATCACAATACCTGGTGGTGTGAGAAGGTATAAGTTCCCCTCGACCTTTGACGCCCACAGACGGGTCGCTGTGCGTTGGATAAGCTTGTCACATGGAATGTAACGTGCAGAAGTTTGACTTCTCTAACGTGGTGATAATAGGGGTGGAAACAGATTTGAAATAGTACCTCCGCAGATTGATTGTGTACTGGTATGCGGTATTTTGATTTGGAATAGGGTGAACGCCCAAATATTTAAGAACCTTCGAAACCAATGTGACTACACCAAAAAGTCATAAAGAATATTACGCTCTTAACATCGACATATCGTAACGTGTAAAATAGAACGCACCATTGCAGGAAGACAATTATTTGGAACCTCCTCAGCATCAATTCAGTGGAAGGCGTATTTCCCACTTTTGAATTGGTATGTGATTATATATTCCAATATTAGAAAAATACTAAGGCCCGTATTACAGAAGCTCACTCAAGACTCAAGCTTTACTTAAAACTAGTTTCAATCAACACCAAATTGAGTTTTGTGTGAGGTTCTGTAATACGGGACTAAGTAACGGAGAAGATTGGATAGTAGAACTTTTTGAGTACCTATAAAATTCCAACACAAAGTATTTATTAAATTGTAATACAAACCTAAGGTTACAAATTTTATGAATTGACTTTGTGCTATAACAATAAATACTTGATTTAAATCAAAATGAGGTAATCAAGCCAATCCTGCTATCACTTATCTCTCTTCAAAACCACCTAAATATCCACTGACGCAGTTTGTTCATATTTCGCAATGCTACGTAGTAACTAGTGGGTGTGTCAGTTTTGTTACGGATTGTTTGTAGTTGACCTTTTGTAGCAGATTTGTTGAATGCTTGTCGTTAAGGTTGTTCTAAAACGAAACGGTTTTTACAGAGATTATAAATATGCTACCGACTGTTGGCATAACGGTTATAACGCCTGCCAGTTATAATTATAGTTAGTTTTACATTTTCATTATAGTTTTCAGTGCAATCAGCTGCAAATAATTTAGACAAAGAGATTGCCTCTCTAATATAACTTGGTCTTCTAGACATGAAGAGTAGGTACAGAGCCCAACCGAGATATGGCCGCTGTAAGCACAGCGCGTTGACCACTAGTCATTTTCATCTAAATAACGACTATATTTTTATAGCGCTTACTTTAAAAGCTTGAAAGATTTGTGATACCAACTAGAGTTTGAGAAGTCTCGATAGTCTCAAAGTCTCGGGACACGAGACAACCCACGATCAAAGTCCCGGGGCATCCCGGGAGTAACTACAATGCCCCACGTTGGGCGCCACTATAACGGCTAGGGCTTTGCAGGTAGGCTGCGCAGGCCGTTACTTTTAGGTAGTGTAGAGAGATAATTGAAACCAGCAGAATAGGTCGCGGGTAAGGTCACTGATTCCACTGAGCACTCGCACACTTAATTAAGTAGGATACCGTCCTTGGTAGCACGTGGCAGACGTGGGGGCCTGTCAGCACAGGCTAAGCAAGAGGCCGGTCAGGACTTCGTGAGACCTCAGGTAGCGCACAGGCACAGTTCAGCTACGCACGCCGCGGTGGGCAGCGTGCAGTGCGACGTTCAGAGCAGCGTGCAGATTTGTGCAGTGTGTATATATATATAATTAGGTGTACATATTATATTTATAGTTTTTAATAGGTATATGTACATCTTTATATTTAAATAAATATTTATTCCTCAATTCTCGCTATTGCACCTACCACTGTTTGTCTCTGCATCACCAGAAGGTTGACTGGTAGAAAATGCATGTGGCTTTAAGTCCGCCTCTCTACATTTGTGTGCTTGAAGTATTATATAAATAAATATAAAGATGTCCTGCCCTCAGTCTAGAACCCTGTAAGGCGCGTTGGGAGCTCATGCTAGATGCGATGCGGTGCAATTATCAGCAAGCTGCATGCGATGTGCCAGCTTCTTTCCCCTTTACTAATCATTAATAATCTAGCCTAGATAATGATTATGAATGATAAGTACTATTACTAAGTTTGTTTTATAATTATAAGATTTTACTGCCAATAACTGAATCTGTGATTATAAGAATTAAATATACGAATTGTTTTGACTTTAATTAACGTTATTAATGTTAGAATTTCATTGTATGTTTAATAAAATGTAGATTAGTGACAGACAGTCACAAATATCATGATCTCATAAACGAACGTCACAAAATAACAATATGACGGCGAACGCATTTGTTGTGTACTCAGTAAGTTACCTAGAGTAGTATCAAGTAATTATTCGTTAAGCTAATAGATGGCGCTTTCAATGACAGTGCTTGAAGCTAATAAAGTTTATTATGACTTTTGGAAAAAAATATTACAATACAATTTCAACAATCGTGTCTCAAGTCCTCGACCCGAGACAGCAAAATTTACAAAAAGTCCCTGAACTTTGAGACACGAGACGTCCCGGGACCCAAATCCTAAACCTAGAACAAATTATTAGAAGTCGCCTCAGAATTTAATAAAATGGTTGGTGGTTAATGTTTACATAGAATGAGTTATTTATTTACGTGTTGCGTAAGCGCGGCTTATGTACACGATAACGATTTACATAATAGATAGCAACAGCTGATGAGGATTCGCTGATAAGGACTTTGTTCCTAAATGCTCAATTATAGTAGACTGCTATCATTATCATATCAATCTTCGGCTCGATAAAGGCCTCTCCCAATTTGTTGCTACCAGGATTCTGAAAAACAGGCCTATGCGGTAAAATATTGACGCTGATGCTCTATCTGAATACTGGAGTATCCGACCCAATCTTTTTCTGGTCTTTCGGCCGTAACAAACAACAAGTTGAGCGGAATCATTTTGCCTTACAGCCAAAGATTAAATAAGAAAACGTCTTTCCTTTCCCAAATTTTTATCTGTAGATTTATAAAATGGAAAGGATAAGACGTTTTTCAACAGCTTATCTTTCCAAACGAGTTGATTGTGAATGAGTGCGCCTCTGATTTGTGCTGTAGATTTCCTGGAGACAAGATTACATTTTAAATTTCACTTCACAACTTGAAAACAATTTTAGATCGTTACCTAAATATAGCCTCCTGCTTGCTGTGTTTTTGATTGCAATAATGTTGTTATTAGCAGGCATAGCACCAATATCCTCCGAACAGAATGTATTGATCACTTTTTACGTTTACCACATCATGCGAAAAGATAAATTGATGCACTATTTGATAGAAACCACAATATTCTATATTAGTGGTACATCTAATATGATATTTATAAGCGGGCGAGTCCTTCGGGCGTGAGAAGCGACTAGCAGCATTCAATTTGTTATTGATTTCACTCGCGCCTTCCCGAACATTTGTCGAGGCTATGTAGTTTGCAACCCAACACTAATGTTTGTTGCACATTTTGTGACTTGGCACCAACCTTTTCTTGGCAATATCAAAATTAGTTTTCAGGATTTATTTTGTATTACTTAGTATTTGGCTAACGATTTCTTGTTTTTCTTAATTTGAAGATTAATAACATCTCTTGAGTTTAGCAAATGTGGGTCAGGTACCGTCGCATCGATTGAAAAAATATAGGTTTAAACACTCGGAAAAGGCAAAAAGCGAAATTAGGAAATAATCCTTTTTACCTTTTTTTTAGACAGTTTTTGCGGGTCGTAAGAAGCTCAAAAGTCGTATCGTGTTATCCAGTAACTGGGTTGTGGAGGTCAGATACCAGTCGCTCCATGTAAAATACTGGTATTCAGCTGCATCCGGTTAGACTGGAAGCCGACTCCAACATAGTTGGGAAAAGGCTAGGCAGATTGACTGATTTGACCTTTACACATCGGTTGTTTATAACACAGGCATGAATGCACTTTTCAGATAAAGCTATGAATATTAGCCATACAATATTTGGTGTAGGTATTCTTGCTTTTGAGTATTTCAAGTAGAAATATTTTAAGTTTTCTTTATTTCAAAGAAAATTTAATTTAATTGTTAAATTATGTTACTGAGAGGCGGTGAAGCAGTGGGAACGGATATCCTGTTAGTTTTCACTTCCATGCTACAAATAGAAGAAAATAAAAACAAAACGGTTCATTTTGTTATGTAAAATATTTTCTTTTAGTTGAATTGTCATAACGTTTTCCTGCTACAGGATGTAAAATATTTTCTTTTAGTTGAATTGTCATAACGTTTTCCTGCTACAGGATGATGGCGACTTTTTACCATTAAGTCCAGACAATTAAACAATATTCATTGAGTTAAGTCGTCGAGCAGACCAATGTTTCAAAAATATGAAGCAAATTGTGATATTTGATTGTGATATTCAAATATGTGAAAGTTTGTATGTTTGTTACTCGTTCACGCAAAAATGGCTGAACGGATTTGGATGAAATTTGGCATACAGATAGTTTATAATCTGTACGTACGTTCCCGTCAATTTCCGTGGGATTATTTCCGACCTTTACGCGGGCAGAGCCGCGGACAAAAGGTAGTGTTAAAATAAAGGGAAATAGTAAATAAGTTGTTCACTTTCACAGACAACACTAAAGCTGCCTCGTTGGTGTAGTCGCAAGCGCTAGGAGTTCCTCAGGGGTCTACTCTAGAGTCCGTCAACGAAGATACGGGCCCGTCCGAAAGTAGTTGATCCGTCAAAACAAGTGTCAAATTAAATTTTTCAGGCGGGCAAAACCACTTCGGGAGTAAGGACAGCTGTCAAATCGTGTTGTCAGTCATTCTTAGGTCGGGCCCCGAACTAATCTTATGTCAGTAAGCGATACGAAGTTGGAAAAATGGCCGAAACTACGGACTCCGTGCTTAGGGATTAGACTCCCCAGTAGCGGACTGGAGTCTGAATTGGTGCCGGTTGATGACAGTAGGCTCGCTACATATTACATGGGACTCAAACATTACTCATATTGACATTTTTGCATGTCCTCCCAAGTAAGTTCAAAGTCTTATACTTAAAGAGTTCTCTTGATTTATGTGTAAAGATAAAGATAGTAAAGTAAGTTTAGTTTTTAATATTATTATGTATTTATTACCCTAGCGTTTAATTATTTGTATATTATATTCCACAGTTAATCTGTGAACAGCATTGTGGGCTACAATATTGTAGCTGATGTTGAACAATATGAATGAAAAAAAAATGCCAGTTATTTTATAATTCACCTCAATACTCAATCATTAAATGCAATCCACAATGTGTACTCAGGTGGTAAATAAGAATTTAATGAGATCATTATGGACCTGTAGTGAAGGCTGAATTTATGGAGGAGGGAAGCCGGAGCAGCAAAAAAAGAAATACATTATCATCATCATGCAAATTTGTCAAATAGTTCTATTCCTACCAATCCCGAACTCATAAAACAGCTACGAATATGTTTTACAGTCTGCACATCTGTTTTAATGAATTCGTCAAATTAAAATGTAAAAAACACCCTATATTCTATAAACAACTACAATCTAAGAAAAGTAAACACGGGAACAATACATTTTATTAAATTTACGACTGCTAGACAGTCATTGATATTTATCGTAAAGGGAAACATTAAAATGTTTGAACGAACCATCGCGGCGTTTGTAATTTATAGTCACATCTGGGCGAGCACGTATTTTCAAAACTTAACCTTGAAAAGCATGTTTCTTCACAAAGTAATCTGTCAAACGACATTCTAAAACTATGAATGCCGCCACCCTAATAATATCGTACTAATTAGTTTTCAAATCTACTCTAAATAAGTAATTTCAGCTTATATAACTATCTACTTACCCCAATACCTAATTACAACGTACTTTACTTTCACATCCAATAAACTCAAAACACTATGTTAATCACTGTCCTATAACTACAAACAAATAATAATACTACTAGTAATAATAAACTAATGAATTCAATTAATACTGAGCGAACAAAATGCAAATTAATATGGTTCTAATGCGATTACGTCAAAAAGCAACCACACATTGTCATACGAATAATGAAATGTTTACGAACTCCGAACTCCTAGCCGAACGTATTACGAAATTCAACGAAAACTACCGAATCAAATGCGTGTGCCAGAAAGAGATGGTGCAATAGCAATAATTCCTTCTCGCTCCCGCGCGCACGTTTCTGCTACTATGTGCCTACAATAACTCGTTACAGACCGGCTTACCCGGCTCATAGAAACCGCGGTATCACGTGACCGAAATGACGTCATGATGACTTTATTTTTTGTAAGGAAATTGAATTTAGCATAAGCCGGACGGACGCGCCTACGATTTATTTTAGCGCAGTGTTTTGTTGTTCGGTTATTAAGATAATTTTTAATGTATGTAGGCGTTTTGTAATAGGTATTTTAATTTGATGGTGTATCAAATACTTATAATTTGATTATTCAATGACGATAGTGGTTGTGTTCCGAATTTCCAAAAGGAAGCCGGTAGGAATCGGCTTATATGGACATTTCGGCCCTGTTATGGACCCTGTCAGACACAGGAAAATAGTAGGAGAGAGGAAGCTTTAAAAACTTATCAGTCTTCTTAAAGATAATTATCTAATGAGAGTGTTTCTATTATGTATGAATTTTCAAATATATTTATTTATAGTTAATTAAAACGGTACAGCACCAATTACATTAATTACATACAAAAGATTAATATTGACAAATTTGTTGTGCATAATTTAATTAAAACTAGCATGGAACAGTCGACTCCCTTGAATACTTTCTCTCACAGAACACCAGACATATTCGCATAATTTTCCGCCATTCGTCCGCAAACACATCACATTCAGGGTTGGCAGTCAGAAAGGCGCTGAGCGTCTTCAAAGTATGACACACTGGGGATTCAGCTCTGGCGACAGTTTTGGATGACGGTTGCGCGGACGGTGTCCGATGTATTTATCGGGCACAAATACTCAGCAGAAAAGGCCATGGAGCTCGGTGCACTAGGTTTTACAGCCTATATATATACCGTAAGCTGATCAAGACCTTTTTTCACCCGCAACGAGTTAAAAGCATAACATCCCCAAAAGAAAGTTCGTAGGTTACATGTAGGGAATGAAATGGTGTAACATTTGGAGAGGCATCTTAGGAAGGTTTTCTGTACCTTTTCAAGCATCAGTGTTTGGGTCGCGGTATACGGTTGCCGCTGGTTCCGCTGGATGCGGAAAGCACAGAATCGGTCGAAGTGGAGGTGCTTGGGGGAGGCCTATGTTCAGCAGTGGACGTCTTTCGGCTGAAATGATGATACGGTTGCCACAGGCGCTTGACTCGAGTTTGCTACGAATTAGAGTGGTAATAGTATAATAATTATATAGTTTCTGTACAAATAATTACCTCTGCCTCACCCTTTGGGAAAGAACAAGCGTGATGTTATCAGTTTATGTAATTCTAAAGCTAAACGTTTGTCTACAGATCGGCGCAGACGGGCGCCGCAGCCAGATCTTCCTGGCGATGTCGACGGCGGCGGAGTTCCGCGACCACTTGTCCAGCTTCAGCGACTTCTACTCGTCGCTGGGCCCGCCCAACCCTGACAACGTGCCCGACGACGGCAAGCTCAAGTCCGAGATGATGCTCAAGGTGAGACAGAGATGCTACTACCTAGGACTTCCAATGAAGCATCAGTGGCCAGCGAGTCCTTGGATCCGTTACCGTTGTACCATGACAGTACGATGTGAAACGTCGAATCTGTCAGAAAGGCTAAAAAATACAACAAAACCAAATGTGTCTCCATTTTTAGTCAATGGTAAAGCAATGGTTTAAAGTCAAGAGTGTGAAGCTGGGCGAATTTGCTTTTTGCGAATATTTATTATTTGAATATAAAATAAAAATGAACCAAAGCTACCTACCATTAATTTTACAAGCGTTTGGTAGATAAGTCGCATGGCCAGTATCGCAGTAGCAAGCATGTTGAAACTGTTGAAAGAACTATTAAGTTAGGCGTCAACATTGATTGTGATCTAGTTGTGGGGCTGACGGACAGCGAGTGTGGCGTGACTGAGTGAAGGTTTGTGCTAGGAGGCCGGTATCGGGAGACATGACCATGTTTTCCACTAATGTGTTTATGTTAAGTCCTCTAATATTTTAGTACGCATAATTTTATTTTTCACGAGTTTTCGATAACTACGCATTGCATTTATGTTTCGATTAGCCACGTGCTTGATTTTCTTGGTCTACGTGTCCGCAGTGGTTTCTTTCATCGTACTGATAACAATTTTTAAGCTGAAATTCCTATACTTATTATAATATGGCTCTGTAGCCATGATTTATTTGAATTGAATTGAAACTAAACTATTCGATTTTTTAGAGTTCATGAACACATTTTTAACGAAAATATTTTCATTGCTGGTGCTAGCAATGCTCTGATTGTCAGAAATAGTACATTACCAGCAGCATTAACTGAACGCCAGTTTCATTGGTGAAATTCACCCTAAATCTTTAATTTTGTAAACATGGTAATATTGGCAATACAATATAGGTAAGACTTGACCGCGCCTCCCGCCGCTCTTTCCGCCACCCCGGCGAGGACCTCATACCGCTAAACAGACCCATAAATCGTCTACCGCGCAAGTCATACCACGTGGTGTGTCAAGTCTCATCTTTAATGGCATGACTTGTACTTCCATGGTTGTAACAAACAGCTCTACATTAGATCTCATCATCGCACGTTCGTATTTCCGAAGATAGACGATGATTCCCGAAGTGCATACTTTTCTTTAGAACGCTACTCCTGCCAACATGAAAAGCAAAACATCGCTATACGAATGTATGATTAATGATGTTCGTACTGTAGGACAACCGACGCTACTACCTGGACCTGAAGGAGAACTCGCGCGGGCGCTTCCTGCGCGTGTCGCAGACCATCACGCGCGGCGGTCCGCGCTCGCAGGTGGCGCTGCCGGCGCAGGGCATGATCGAGTTCCGCGACGCGCTCACCGACCTGCTGGACGACTTCGGCACTGATGACGGAGGGTATGTATGTGATGACGAGGATTTTGTTACCACCCTAAGGCTCTAGGCCGAAGAGGAGCGCGTTCAGTAATTAACCTTATGCCTCTTAAGAAAGCATTGAACGGTTCCACAATAACGTCCAAATACAGAGCGTTTTTTGACAGCTTAATGTCAAATGCTGGTGAAAATTACAGATTTTTCATGACAGCCATTATATGACAGAACCGTTTGCCTAGGAAATCAAAGCTTCAGAGATGACGGCCATTTTTTCCGCGAATGACCGCGACAGACATCATCCGACAAGCATCCGTAGAGCGGTCGTTTTGTCCTCCGAGTCCGTTATTGCATAGATTTCCATATGTTCTATCGTCGCGGACGAATTGTCCATCATCTGCTCAGCGCCTTATAATATCATTGTTTTAGACCCGCTTGCACCACTATTCACTAAAGGCGTTTAGCGCCAAACATTATTCTGTCTCTGTCATCTTTAAACGATTGATTAAACAGAACTATATTTTAAACTAGATTCTGCCCGCGACTTCGTCTGCGTGGAATAGTTACTTTGGGCTAACGCTAACTAACCCGCGACTTCGTTTACGTAGAAGGTGAAAACATATTTTTTTAAATGACAGGGGCCCGCCCCTGCAGGGTCCCCCTCATGACTTGCACATCATAAATGCGCGCGCAGTACTTGATCATTATTTTGCTGCGATGTTATTTTAAAACTGCGATATCTCCTAAGATATTCATTGAAATCGAATGATGTAAAGGGCAATTTTGTTTTAAATTAAATACTTGTGATGAATAACGTATTTATTTGAATAACGATTAATATCATGTTTATAAAAACACCTTCGCAAATAATGCATTATTTTAGAACAAATTTGGTTAGCATAAAAAAGGTTATAGTGAGCCAACCTTAAAAGATAGACACATGCTGTCGTGGACTTTTTTTTTGAACTTTTAAAGGGGAATAATTCTGTCATACATGATTTTTGCGAAACTTTAACCGTTTACGCAGCGCACGCACCAGAAGTTCTCAAAAGGAAAAAAAAAAAACCGATTTTGAAACATTCTTCATTGGTGCTTCGCTTCTATTGGTCTTAGCGTGATGATATATAGCCTAAAGCCTTCCTCGATAAATGGGCTGTCTTACAATGAAAGAATCGGACCAGTAGTTCCTGAGATTAGCGCGTTCAAGCAAACAAACAAACAAACTCTTTAGCTTTATAAATTAAAATTATATCCTTACATCCTTACATATTATAAAACAAAGTCCCCCGCCGCGTCTGTCTGACTGTCTGTCTGAACGCGATAAACTCAAAAACTACTGAACAAAAAGTCCGCGATGGCATATGATGGGATGACCCACAATAACCATTTATATTTTCAGAATTTGATAAAAATTTAATTGTTATTTCGGAAGCTTTTTTGACCGGTATAGTATTAATCCTTATTCAAAAAAATTCGTTATTTAAATTGCGCATTTAATTTAGATTAAAATATGCCTATTAATAAACTATTCATTTAAATCATATGATTAATTAATGAATATTTTAAAAGATATCACAGTTTCAAAATTACGCGGAGCAACGCGGGCGCAGCGGTAGGAGTCACTGACGTTTTCCTCTGTTATTAGGCATGAAATCTCGGTAGTACGTTCCTGTGGGATATTTTCCGACATCCACGCGGGCGAAGCCGCGGGCAAAAGCTAGTATTATATATTTAAAAAAATACGGTAAACGCATTTATAGATTTGTGATGCAAGCGGGCCTTGAAAGTGCAAATGAGCTCGAGACCCATGTGAAGATCGTTTGTTTGCGTCGATTTACGTACAACTTTGCACTTTACACAACTAATAATAAAGGCTATTATTAAATGCCATCAGAAAATCCTCTAATCTACGCTCTTCTTTGGTCTACGCGGAGCCAGTTCTTTAGAATATGTCTAAAGGCTTCTTGCACATGCCGGCGGCATCGTCACCGTAGTTTTGTACGTCACAATAGAAATGATGCTTCGTGGAATCCTGGCTTCTGCAAATTGTGTAGGAAAATCGGCTCGCCTGACGGCACGGCCGCCTGCAATGTGTAGGAGGAGCCTTTAAACATCGTTTATTAAATGACCTACTTAATTAAAAAATAATAGCGGAGCTTCATTTACCCAATAACTATGTGAAACCACGTGATCATATAATTATTGGGAAAATATCAGTAAAACACACGCCCGCAACAGTAAACGAATGCATTCTCACGTACCAACTAACTACTTGTTTGTTTAATAATCGCAAAATGAAATAACCGGCCGTTAACGTAGCGACGATTAGACATATAGGTCGCCGGTAATCTTATCCAGCACTGTTTATATTGCCAACCACTTCCTCTTCTATTACCGACGAAAGAGAAAGTTAGATTTTTTAAATAGATTGTTGTATTTTTTTAGTTTTACCAAGTTGCGTGAAACAATGCTTCGATATTAGGGTTTCTCTTGATCTGTCACCTCAGCCGGGCTTCTAAAACAAATAAAAATCAAATAATAATAGCCTGTTTTATCGCACTGCTGGGCAAAGCCCACTTCTTAAACACAGAAGGCAAAAACAAATAATAATTTATTATATTTTTATAGAAGTAGATAATTGTTTATGTTTTTCGCAATAACCCTCCCAGAGTGAAACTATTACAAATTTTATAGTCTGTACAAAAACCATAAAACTGCATTCATAGTAGTAACGTCAAAGAACAAAGAAGGTCCTCAATCTGTTAAAACAAATCAAAGTGCATGTAAATACAACATAAAAACAAAACAAAATGTTCACCGAAGGTTGCAGTTATAAGATGTTCTTGAAGTATAAAGTATACATAATTAAATTATCCTGTGAACGAGCAGCCCGCGTATTGATCGATCTCTGCTTGTAACGCGATATAGACGTTACTGGCGATGCACTTATTAACTATGGATGCCGTTATTAAGCCTTTTCTTTGTTCCGAGCTAAATACGGGCAGGTCGATGGGGAATGCGGTATCGCACTGAATAACTAAGTTGACAGGGTGGGCGTTGTGAACTGGACAGTTTAATGTTAGGATTAAAATGTTATCCTTGTAACATTGTAGGTACTGTGTTGTGATAAGTGACTAGCTTCTGGCCACGACTTCGTCCTCGTGGAAGTCAACTGTACCATAACACATCTAGTGGCAGGCGCCAATAGTGTAGCTTTCTATGAGTGAAAGAATTTTTGTAATCGGATCAGTAGTTCCAGAGATTACCTCTTACAAACAAACAAACAAACAATTTAGGTACCTCTTTATAATATTAGTGTAGATAGATAGAATATTCTTTATTATGTACACCATGAAAATTGCAGACTTAATATAGAAATTACATAATTACATATTATTAGTAGATACTCTCCAAACGGTGAAGGAAAACATCGTGAGGAAACCGGCACGTCCTAGAACCGAAAATTCGAAGACATGTGACATCTACCAACCCGCACTGGGCCCGCGTGGTGGATTACGGCCCACTCCCTCTCACAGAGAGGAGGCCTGTGTCCCAGCAGTGGGAACATTTATAGGCTGATGACGATGATGATGAGTAGATACTATTTACGGAAGTCGAAAGGGGAGTCCCTTTGTGTAAAAATTTGTTATTGAATGATTATCTCGTTAGATTATTTAGAAGCCGACCTTAATTTTGCCGAATCAAGTTACTGAAGGCCTAATAAAAATAATGGCTGAAATATACTTTTTCTTAATTATTGTTTTCAATATTATTCTCCATACTATACAAGGCTGTTAACAAGAGGTTTATTACTAGCGATTCTTGTATGTTTACCTCATTTCTTTTTGGAATATTTACCTATCAAGCGTCAGGTTGTGTGAAATCATTATAATCCTTACATATTATAAAACTAAGTCCCTCGCCGCGTCTGTCTGTCTGTCTGTCTGAACGCGATAAACTCAAAAACTACCGAACGGATTTCCCACCGGTTTTCACCAATGGACGGAGTGATTCATGCGGAAGGTTTTAGTGTATAATTCGTTAAGGTTTTGTGTAAATTGGCTGAAATTTGACGATTATTGTTGAAGAAGTCGGAAAAAATCATGCCGACTGGGAGCTTTACTGGCGTGCGCTGCGTTAACGGAAAAAGATACATTAAATTGATGTTCTACGGTATTATTTATTTTAAAAAGTTCAACAAAAAAGTCCGGGATGGCATAATATGTCTATCTTCTAAGGATGACCCACAATAACCATTTTTATCTTTCAGTATTTGATAAAAAAAATATTGTTATTTCCGAAGCTTTTTTGACCGGTATAGTATTAATCCTTTTCCAAAAAATATGTTATTTAAATTAGGCATTTAATTTAGATTAAAATATGCCTTTAAATCATATCATTTAAATGAATAGTTTAAAAGATATCACAGTTTCAAAATTACGCGTAGCAACGCGGTCGCAGCGGTAGGAGTCAATGGCCTTTTCCTGTTATTATTACTTATTAGGTATGAAATCTCGGTAGTACGTTCCCGTGGGATATATTCCGACATCCACGCGGGCGAAGCCGCGGGCAAAAGCTAGTAAAAAATAAAAAAGTTTAGTTTGTTTAAAAGTTTAAGTTTAAAATAAACGTTAATTCATAAAATATTAATTATTTGTTAAAAAAAGTACGTTTACTAAAAAACCACGAATACAAAAAATCATAACATTTTCGCACATAGTAAGGCTTACGCACGTTATCGCACGTTTGATTAAACCGCGTAAGCGGCGACCCACTTCCTGCTATCGAGCTGATTACACAAATCATTAATGGAGTTGTTCCCTTAGCTATTGATTCTTATCGGTTGTTCGTTTATCTGTATCTACTTGTTTTTATTTACTGTCTTCGCAAAATATTTGTGCAATCGGCAGCCTATAATGTGTTGGGGTGTCAAGTAGTGCCGGAGCTAACCGTCCGGATTCACATTTTCCCGTAAGTCTTTCCTTTTCTGTCGCTCAGTAACATGTACTTCACTAGACCGAAACAGATTGTTTGCAAACAGGAAAATGTGAATTGGGGCGGGTGATAGGTCTGGTTCAGCTCTAAAAATAATTCCACAAGAGGGAAAATCCCAGGTAGAAAATAAGTTAGTCTTAGAAGTCCGTAGGCTACGACTAAAAACATATTGTAAGAATTTTACGGAACCTTGGGTCGAGCCCAGCTTCAGTCCAATACGGCGGTTAATAACTTTTTTTTTTTTAATGCGGTCTATTTTCACTTCTTCACTGATTACTGACGTACAATACACGGCGTGAGGGACACCGACGCACAAACTGTTATCATGAATTAAGCACGTGGTTCTAGACACCCAAGCGAATAAATTTTTCGTCGTTTAAAAAAAAACTACTGTTCTATTGATCAACTGTGTGTGTATGGAACAGTAGACTTTTTTTATAACTGACGACACGTTCCGACCCTGGTGGGTCTAAAATCATATCATTGTACTGAGTTCATGGTAACAGTTTGCACGTCAATGTCCCGTAACACCCTGTATACTTGCTATAATTTGTTTTGTTTGTACATTCCCACCGTGTATAATATATCAGCTTTATGTTTTTAACGGGGCCTTTTCTTTTTCTGATTCTTGCCACTGCCGCCGTTAGCGATCACCCGGCTGAGGCTTGGTTTGAACCGGAATGGTATGATTTTCATTATTGGGGAATGGCGTCGTAATATTGTTGTTGTACCGACTGTAATACACACGTTTGATGCTTAAAGTATTAGATTGAGATGTAGGTACCGCGATGATAGTGTCCTAGCGTGCATGCTGGATGTGTGAGTGTGTGCGCGCGCGCAGGCGGTGAGTGACGTCACGCGTGTTGCAGGTTCAAGGGCGAGCTGCCCGAGGGGCGCCACCTGCGCGTGGACAACAAGAACTTCTACTTCGACATCGGGCAGAACAACCGCGGCATCTACATGAAAGTCAGCGAGGTGAACACTAACGTTGTCTTGTTACAGCATGCGCAACCTGTCTGTCGACAGCCTGTATTATATATATGCCATTGTTGTTGTGATCATGTAGTGTGTATCATTGAGTTCAGCTTGGGTTTCTTAAGGAAACGTTGCCGTCATATGACGGCAGTGACGATAATGACTGCGGGTATTTCTATAATTATGTACGTTATTCGGTTTGCGTCGTTATATGACGGTACCGCTTCGTTAGGAAACCCAAGCCTAATGAGTGTCCGTTGAAAACGGTATAAACTGTTGTCAGGAAGTAGTCTCCGAGTGGAAACAGTGTAAATAACATCTTGTAGCTATCATTTCATATGTATCAGCATTCTCTCCGAAAGAAACATTATTGGAATCAAGATTAGTCTGATTTATTTTTCTAGTGTCATTTTAAAGTTATTATAATCCTATCAGATTTTTTTTTGTTTATTTAATCATATTATTATTCTTACCATTTCATGTTCATGTCATCTAAACCTGATTTCAAAAATGGTTATTAATCATTTGAAACCGAGCTATGCTCTAGCTTAGGTTTATTAATTCTACAAGTTCCGGAGATCGAAAGATTCAATTCTTTGCACCCATAACGTAATGAAAATAAGAAAAGGGCCGGCGCAGACCTGGCGAGTCACTGTCAATAAGAAAATCAACTTAGCAGAAGTTGAAATAAAGCCGAGAATAAAAAAGCGTCTTATTCATTGTCTGCTTTGATGGTCACGGACATAGTTCGAGTTGATATTCTTTTGTCATTGAAACCCGCGCTGCACTGCGCTTCGCCAGGTGTGCGCCGGCCCTAAGAAATAAAACCAGTTTTAATTTTCCCCCAAAGCAAGCAGGAGGCCGAAATGAAGTTAGTACTAAATTGACAAGTACCGTTGATAAACTTTTAATATTGAAGGTCAATAAGGTGGTAAATGAACTCGTTTGCAGGTGAAAAGTAACTTCCGCACGGCCATCACTGTTCCTGAGAAGTGCTGGACGCGCTTCCGAGACATCCTGGCCGACTACTGCGACAAGATGTGTCGCGCGCACCAGCCCTCCGACTCGCATCAGGTACGAGCTTAGTCTCCTGTCACCCTGGTACTTGTGGTAGCATGCTCTCACGCTTTCTGTCAATCGTTTGAAGATGACTGAGACAGAATGATGTATTAAATTCATTTAGCGTTAAATGTGTTTAGCGGTTTGTGATGCAAGTGGGCCTAAGTGCCGGACGACATCCTGCTGACTGCCGCAGCAACATTGTGCCGCCGGCCTGTTCTTATTTTTAATGCACCTGTTTGTGTTTATGTGATCCTGGTACTTCGTCGGCTCAGACAGAACTAAGGTTTAACTGAACGGGAGGAATATTGTCTTGTGTTATACTAATGCTTTGTAAACAGGATCCCGATTAGCATTAGGTTGCTACTGTACATTTATGTTACCTTTGTACCCCTTCACCCCTTTCGACGTAGTGTTGTTTCTGAATTCTCTGGTATTATCAAAATCGATTTACCTATATATAGGTGACCCTTGTGAAATATCTTGATTTTATACAATGTTGGCCCCACAATTTTTTTTGCGTTGTATTTTCGACGAAATCTCCTGTCCCAATTTAAATAGGTACACACTAGGTTAACATGTGCCGACACAGTTGTGAGTTCAGTTTGTGGTGGCACAGGGAGGGGCCGGCGGCGCGGGGCCGGCGGGGTACGCGGGCGGCGCGGGCGGCGCGGGCGCGGGCGGCGAGCCCAGGGACCAGCCCGCGCCGAGAGCCTCCAACATAGTACGTACACACATATACTTTGACGACCTTCAAAGGATCCACTATTTATCTTCGGCGCGAAATATGGCGAGTAAATCGTGACTCAAATATACATATTTATATTCTCGCCTAAACCTAATAGGTTGACGTACTTGTACCGTCAGTCCGTTATTGCACCAGTCACATATTCGCCCAATATCTGTTCTACCGAAGTTTAACGATAGAATCTTTGAACGTTGTCAAACTATACAACATACAGACCATCATACGCTTACAATAGCTTAGTGACACGGAGTAGTTAACAAATGGAGTACTAACATATGAGAGTGTATTCATACCATATCGTATCCAGGATCGGAAATAATTGGTCACAAATATTTTTTCAAAACTTGACTCAGCTATACGAACACTGAGCTCGGAAAGCCTTGAATCGAAACTGTATGGATAGAACTTGTAACACAATTCGGAATTAATATCAGACTATGTATGTAGTACTTATTTTAATAAAAAGCCAAATGCTTCAAAGCAATGAAAGGAGGTAGATCATTAATCAAATAATCACCACACGTGCTTCTATTTCAATTTAAAGGCCCACTTGCACCACGAATTACTAAATATGATTAACGCTAAAGGAATTTAAAACATAGTTCTGTCTCTTGTCATCATCTATAGATTAACAGAAACATAACCATGTTTTAAATGTGTTTCGCGCTAAATGCATTTAGTGATTGATGGTGCAAACGAAGCTAAATAGTAAACATTGTCATCACTCGCATTTCTATACTCTATGCTGAAAATCATCGCTGCCAAACATCAACAACTGTAAGGGCATCACTGTGGTTAAATCTATTTGATGCCTTTAAATCAATTATGATAATTGCATTAATTTTTATTCTCGTATTAGCTTTGCGAATAAATATCACAAAAAAGCGCAGAGAATTCACTCAACGACATTGTCAAAAACATAGTAATTCACACTAACTTAGAGTTTGCACTACTTAACAAAATATTTATAGCACTTTGTAGGGAGTGGATATTCTGTGCGTTTCATCTTGCGTTACACGTCTACACTGGCAGCGTTGAGTAATAAAGTCGTCGTGTGTTTCAGGACACATTCACGGGAAGCGCGCCGAACCGGATTTGATGCTCGCGCGCTGGCGCCCGGTACTGAGCTCGCTCGGCTCGCTCCGCTCCGCTCGGCACGCGCGGCCAGCTCGCGGCACACGCCGGCCCCCGGGCTGTCCGCACGTACCACATCCCACGAAAACTGATGCTTTATTATTATGTGTATATAGTATTTTATATGATTATTATGTAGTATGTTATATATTTGGCGCTACGACGACCCACCCGGGCCCGCCCGGCCGTGGCGCGAGCGCTCCGCTCCGCTCTCACATGGTACTAATAATGTTTGCACTTTGACAATTTTATTTCTTGTTAATCATTATTATTGTGATAGGTTACGTTGTGCGGACGAGGCCGTGCAGTCACGCCTCGCACTTTACATAATACACTTGTTCGTGGCCTTTTAAATCTAAATTATTACTTGTACCGCTACTCCGAGAGGGCGTTATATTAATTTCTCAGAAAAAAAAAAACTAACTTTAGACGGCTTTGAGCTTTATTTTTAAATTATCACTTTATTTTTTTCTCTTTTTGTCTAATTTGTGTAAATAGTTTTCGGCACATGATATCGAGAATATGAAGTGGAACGAATGTTGATACACTATAATATAACGAGATGGAGTTGTAATTCCAGATTATAAGTCATATTATTTTTGCTAAGTTATATGATATTAAACAGCCAGGTGACATCAATGTCGATATGTTTGGTATTATTCGGTGAATAGGCAAAAGTTAAATAAAAGGAGTACATCCCTGGCTTGGTCATATTGTAACAACATAATAAAATTTCGATAAAAAATAAAATTGCCCACTTAGCTAGTTTGTAGGTGTATGTGTTTTTTTAAAATATGAATTATTTAATTATAGAGTTTTTTTGTCTGTTTACACTGAGATACGACAGGCACGGGTGTGTGCGGGGGGACTGGCTTGTGCACCGCCCTTTACTATTACAATAACATGAAGCTTCTCATCTAAATCACAATATTGTTTAGATAACTAGTTGACACATGAATGAATCCGCGATAGCCGGTGAAGGGCGGTTCGCTGCAGGCTCCTGATGTAACAATAAGGCACCGGGTGTTTACAGGGCTCGTTATAAGCCGGTGTGTCGCCGGTGTACTCGAATCATTAGATTAATGACGCACTACTGTGATATTCATAGGCGTACGATCCGACGGATTTAAAATGTTATTACGTATGAGATGGGCGCGGCCGCGGACATGTCCTCGTTATTTGGTAGAATTCGAATCTAAATTGAATAAAAAATTGGCTTCGATTCAAAAATTTTGGTTTCAAAATTATTAATTGGCGAATTATAAATCTTAGGTCGGTTTCGTCACTTGCTGGTGGTGCGTTTGATAATATTTGACAAAACAATATATCTCACCTTATCTGCCTGCCTGTCTGCTGGATATTCTGACATCTGACAGGAAAAATACATTTGAAAACATAGAGCTGTTTTAAGCTCTGCCACAAAACTTACCAGCGAGTGGCGAAACAGAACCTACCTTGTAAAAATTGTATACAATTCGACTGGAACTTAAAAAGTATTCTAAAATTGTATGTTTCGGCAAATTCGCTCAAAATGATTTACGTTAGCACTGCCACTAACAAAAGACACGTATGCCGTGTGCACGTATCCGCCTATGTGCCGCGGCCGCGTACATGGGTAGGTTAAGTTTGGTTATGTAAGCACCCTGTGTTGCGACACACCCGACCCGCTCAAGGCGCACAATAATGGCTCTTATGAAACAGGGTAATAAGTAAATAGAGAGACGCATGCATCGCTGCGACAGTCGATTGTCCAATGGCAGAAGCTTCGGTTGTACGCGCATTCGGTGTAAACGCGTGTTGTACGAACGATGGGATTCGTTCGTACAACACGCGGTCGAGCACTCCATTTACTTAGTACTCTATGGTCAACAATGTAATAATCACTAGTGCCAACAGCACGCATGTTCAGCTGTCCCTCGTCCACAAGTTACTAACAAATATATGATGCCGGTCTCAGCCAGTTGTGTCCGCGGCGCGGTCGGGTCGCGTCATGTGTGCGTGTGTGCGTGTGTATATATGTATGTAAGTATGTATATGAGTGCGCGGGACGCAGTAGTATAAGGTCAGCACTACACCAGGCGTCGGCGGTGCCTTCTAACTTACTTTACTAAAGTATTTATGCATTTTTGTTTTTCATTATTATCATTTTTATTATGACTACACCACTCCGGAAGTTTCACCCTTTATTGGTAGCTTTTAGGCGTATCGCAACGCGGTCGCATCATCCGCTGTAGCTTTATATTTAAACACTGTATTGTACGTATTCAGTATCAAATACTGGATTTCTTTTGTTGTTAATTAATTATGGACTTAAATGAGTAACAATCGTATGTTGTCGTTTCAATGTATCTCCTAATGTGAACAATGCAATAAAATGATCGTTGTGTATCTATGGCCTGATATCATTTGTGTGTGAACAGTTGAACACGTTTTCATATGAAGTTGTGTAATGTATTTGTTCGAGTGTTCAGTGGTTGATACTGGGCGCGACGAACATGTGTTGGAACATATGGTACTGTGTCAAGACTATGTGCAGACGTCGCCAGTCGTGGATGACGCGCGATTCTTCGACTAGTGTATCTGGTTGGATGTTGGATGTATGTTGACATGCAAGCCGAGCCGGGATGGTTGACGGTAAAAGGTACGTTGCACAGATTGTTGGTCAATGAATTATTACATCATAAATTGTTTAACTTATTCCGGTTGGTTTTCAGTCAATGTGTGTCCAACCGTAGGCTGCTGATATCTGAGGGAAAGTGCAACTATATCGTACTTAGGTTTGTTTCACACTGTTGGTTAGTGCGCCGCGGACTGTCAGCCGCGACACTGTTTCATTCAATCGTTTTATTGTATTTTACCCTCAACTCTCTCTCTGTTCTCATGTTTCCGAGATTTCGTGTGAAACGAATATAAGTATACATTTTAACATTTCTGTGGAATAATTATAAAATTAATTGACTGCAAAATTATTATAAAATGGACTGCGAGATCTATTATAACGTTAATATTGTATCTTTCGATATGCGGTTACTTGGAGAATATTGTATATATTTTCATTGTGTAATGTCTGTGGTTAACGTTGTTGTATCGCAGCGATAGTGATGTAGCAGTAACACAGCTTCGCCACGTTGTGCCGTATGTATGCGAGGTTATGTACCGCTCCGTACGTAACTGAGTGAGCGGAGTTCCTTTACGTTATGTTGTTCAGTGAACTTACGAAGTAATACACAGTATGTGGTTAGTGCAGAGTGCGCGCGGGCAGACCTCGCGTCCTGTCTGACCGCGCCTCACTCAACAAATAGTGTATTTTCACCCTGTAAGGTTACTTAGACATGTCCCGCGCTGCGCCAGCCGGCCGGCGCGACCTACGTAGGTTAATTTACAGTACATTTTCCTCTGGAGACCATTCTATCTATATAGAGTGACATAAGTTGGTGACGTCCGATAAAGAGTTACATAGAGTAAAAAAAAGATAAAAATACCTATATAAAAAAAAATCATTTCTCTATACGAATAAAATATAGAAATATTATACGTAGCGGGGGCGTCGCGTGGTAGTCGCCGTAACGTAAGTTAGGATAGTTTGTGTCTGCGGCGCGGCGGGACCGGGGCCGCGCGATCCTTACCGTGACCCGTACCGCAAGTGCGACGCGCGGTCTGCGTGCGGCGTGCGCGTGCGCGTGCGCATGCGCGTGCAGGCCCGCGTCTAGTGGCTTAATTTTAAAACAAAACAATTTCATGGTACAAAATGTAATTTTAGTTCCATAGACGTTTAAGATCTACAGAGTTTATATTTAGACTTGAAATAAAAGAGGTTATATTCGCTCGGTCATCGGCCGGCCTGGCACTCGGTCAATAAAATATTAATAAATTAATGCTATATGTATAATGAAATGTATAACGTACGATATAATAGTCTATATGTCGGAGCTAGCTATCGCGTGGGTTCAGTCCGCCGAAGATAGGCAGTCGTGCGCGAACCGCGGGAGCTGCGCGCCGGGTCAGTGACCTCGCGACCGTGGGGTCACTGATTCCGCCTGTCTGCGCGGCCGGCGACGCCGTCCAATACTGCTGCGCACACGTCACATGTTAACCAGATCTGTCAACAATTGACATTCTTTGTTCGACGCACGCGCAGTGTTTCACTAAGACAGTTGGATTCTGTGAATTGCGTGTGTTAGTGCGGCGGACTACGTATGTAAGAAGACTCGAATCTGTGTAGTATGTTATATGTGCCGGTCGCCGGTTCGTCGTGTGGCGTGCGCCACAAAATAGATAGGTACAGTATGCCGGATCCATGCAACGAGCGAAAATGCACGTCTACGTACAGCGAGTGTAAGCGCACTCGCGATTGTTTGAGATCACCGTACTTACGTGTCTGTGTGTGTGCGCCTGTTATAGCTCGTTGTATGGAGCCGGTCTTCTGCACCTACCTATTCCGTGGTGCCTGCGCAAGTCTCGCTCGCTGTGAGAGAGTGCTGCCCCCTGTGATACCCGCGCGGCCCCCCCGCCGCCGCCCGCGCCCCGCCCCCGCCCCCGCCCCACCCTGCCCTTCACCCCCGCTTGTCAGTTATTCTCATTAAATTAGGTTTATGATGACAATTGTGGCATACGTTCGTGATTGTCGCCAGTTTCGGTCTGCCTACGACCACCTCGAACTATTCTCTTGAAACTTTCGCTTTAGAGCTTTCCTGTCCGTTCTGAATGCGTGGCTAGAGCGTGATGTGCATGGTCTGGTGGTCGTTCTCACAAAGGTGACCTCGGTTATGTCGGGTAATGTGTGCGCGCGACCGTTGGCTGACCAAATCCATTCAAGACTTCAGTATTTTATAATATTTGATTAGCCAACAGCTATCCAATATGTAGGCCCGGTTCTATGCTCGATATGACTCCGATTACATTGGTAAGGCTGATGACCAGACCGTGTACAATTGGAGTTGTTCAAATTCATATGTAATCTTAAATTACGGATCTGTCTAGTAATACTCGTCGTAACTCGTAGTTTCCGATGAACGAACGTATGTCGTTTGTGCAGCGCTGTGTTAGTTCGAGTGCAGTCTGATGCCTGGCGGTGATAGTCAATTATTATAATATTCATTATTCGCGACGCACCGCCGCTGCCACATCCACAACCACAAGCGAAATTATCAGTCAGCGAATAACATAGGCGAAGAAACAATCTTCCGACTACATACGATAAAGTTACAAAGGAAAATAATGTCTAATGTTAGGCGCGATAGAAGTGTTTCGATGAGAGTAAGTGGCAGCGGCGGCGCAGCCCCACGCCCCCCCGCTTCCTAAGTGTTAAATAGGTCACTATAGTTACGAATCGAATCAGCTGCTAAAATAAAAACTAAAAAAAAACAGAGTTATAATAGTACGTTAGTTTTAATTATATTTCTGATATTAATTGATGTTTTGCTAAAAGATAATTTATCTGTACGTTACGTCTGATGTCGCGTGCGAGTGACTCGCCTCAACTGAATTGTTTTACTGCGACTACTACACTGTGACACCATTAATTGTTTTACTGTTCCCGTATACACTGCATAGCATCGCATGATGCGAGCGCTCACCAGAAAACATAAAATGTTATCTCTATATTCTAAGTAGCTCAGTAGTCCGGTTTTAGTTTTCTGGTCAGCCTCTACCACACCAATTAACCGCCAATGTACAAAATATAAACTTGTGAAAAATCATTTTATAATTACATGTAAGCAATACCACAGTACCTGAGATTGAAATAAAGAAAATTATTAAAAATGTAATAGTATGAAAATAGCGGTTGGACACAATACAGACAAGTACTCGGCGGTTCTCGAAGAGCAGTAACAAAACAGGATAGGTTTGCAACTCCATATTGTGGATTTAGTTAGGTATGTGTTTTATTTAGGTGCGGTCGATCGTCAGCGCTCCGTCTGCAGAGCGCCGCAGTCCTGGACGGTAGCTAGGTTATGATATTGTCACGTTGATTTGCGATGCTTTCTCGAGAGTGGATCAGAGTGTCGAAGCTTAGAGTCGGAGGCAGCAGTACAGCTACAGGGGACACGGCCACTGTGTGTGGGCGAGGCTGCCAGTGCGGCCCATCACCAGCCCCGGTTAGTGTAAACGGTTGAAGGGATCACATGCGAGGTGATAGGAGTTGTTTATAGGCGTAGGGAGTATCTCGGCTTGGAGGCGTGTGTGGACTGTGCTCGTCTCGCGCCTGAAGCGAACATCTCAGGATCGTACGGATAGGTGGCAGCGTGCAGCTGGTCTCAATGTCCTATTGAAGTAAGCGGTCTACACACACCGACCAGGTTTGTTAATGTATGCTTAGGACGTGCCATAACACGTTTGCGTCATCAGGTGCCGCGCGGCGCACGCTGCGCCCGCGGCTTCATCACATGTATGTATTAGGGTACCCTTTGTATTTACGTCCATGAGGAGGAAGGAGACGGCTTCAGTTTCACGTCATTGACAACATAGATCGATGACTAAGTTTGTTTAATTTTTTGTTCTTGTATGTAAGTCTGACCCGAGCGCGGTCGCGGGCCGGCGCCTCCGGCCGGAGCCTGCCGGCTCGGCACCGCCGTCGGATGGTATGATAAGTGCTAAAGTTTCGTTCGACGGTATTAGTGAAGGTCTGGCTCGCATTGTTCGCCGCCGTCGCGTCGTGGCCGGTGACACGCGCGTGCGTGCTCGCGGGTCTTCTCGTGGTGGCAAGCGAACGCGCGGTGGTGCGGACCTCATGCCGCGAGCCACGTCACGATAATATCATGAGAGTCAGGGGGAGTTAAATAAATGATACTGCCAATCGATTGTAGTTTATATTTAATAATGGTAAATGATTTGTAGACTTAAAAAAAAGTAACAATTTCGAGATATTGTGTCCTAAATATTTATGTATAGTATCGATACATTTGGTGGCTCGGTGTTGTTCAAATATTCACTCTTCTATTCCGGTCGTCGGCCGCTGCTTGTCGTGGTTCAGTTGGTTCGTGCCTTCACGTGCATACGTCTTCATCTCTGCTGCAATAGCTCTGGGTGTTAGTTTGATACGCCACACTCGTGGGTGTTTGGACACTGTCGGCCACCATGAAATGTTTTTCTTAGGATGAGGACGATGGATACAAACTGTGTTCTGTAGAGTACCGATCGACAGGGCGTTGTCTAGATAGGATTGCACGGTGACCGCGCGCGGGTGCCAGTGCGCATGCCTGGCGCCCGCGCTCGGCACCTTAATAAACGTGGACTGCGTTCGCGAATGAAGCTAAGATGTAAAAAAAAATAGATTGCAATATAAATGTGGTTGTTAGGTATAATGGTGACGGCATATTGGGTGTTGTGTATGGAGAGGGAATGTGACTAGGTGGAGTGATATGGGAGGAGGAGGGTTTTGATATGATGCGTTTAGGACGGTCGAAGTTTTAATTATTTGCATGTTTGTATTAATTTCTAAAATAAAAAAGTATCCAACTTAAAGTGGATTAAAATCTCGGATTTCTAAATAAAGGCACCCAATATGCAACGGATTAGTTGGTAATGTCGATATCGTAATGTTCGGAACTCTGGGACTGACATGGCTCATGTGATGAGGATAAATTTTTTTTGAATGATTTTTTGTCAAAATTGTCAAAACTTCTCAATTCGTGTATGACACGGCTCGCTAGTATGAGACTGGTTCGGTGTGACAGTCGCCGGGCGCGCGCCCTCTGCCGCTGGATGCCGGCGACTAATGTGGCGTCACGTGTCGCGATAAGCGATGAGGTGAACAGAAGACGCGCGGCCGGCGACTCGGGCGCACATGTCATGTCACTTACAATTGCTATTTAAATTATTTGATTGATTGACATCCAGTGTAGAACGTTCAACTGTAACCCAGCGATTAGTATCTGGGATGAGTGTAGATCTCCGAAACAACTGATAAAGTTACAGTATCGAGTAGCAGCTGCAAGTGGCACTTGTGCGCCAGTGAGATTTTGTATCCAAAGATTGTATAGTGTGATGTATTACTTCCTATAGGTTTATTAATATTATACTAGTATTTTATATACTTGTTGTTTTCTATTGTTTGACACTAGGCGGTGTGACGGTGATGTTTGGAACATTGACAGATCTCCCGATCGAATTTTAATGTATAAAGATTTGCTTGTAAAGTTTTATAAGTCAGTTAACTGGCGCGGTAAGCCGCCATTAGCGGTCTGTCTTAGAATTAAATTCAAAATTCGATGGATTAATAGCAGTGTCTGTAACATTCATTTTGTATGTATAATATATATTTTCTGAAGGAAAGAAATGGAACTCCGTGCTACGACTGTAAATTAAAGTTTTGTAATAGCAAACTTGCCAAGCAATGTTCGACTCTGTGTCGTAGCGCGGAGAGTTGATGACCATATGTGTGAGGATGGCAGTTAAACTGCAGCTAGATGGTGCTTGTGTGTACTTACGATGGATATAATTTTATTTCTATTTTACAACTGAAATTAAACGCCTATTTATTTTGTATAAGTGCAAGTGAAATTGTTATATTTTTTATCAAAATTAATTTGGTCAAACTATCCATGTCTTACTTAGTTCTTGTAAGCGCAACACGTTCATGTTAATAATAATGTAAATGGGCGCCATCTATCGGCCGCCACCGAGTACTAATAAGTAGCGGGTAGTTGTGTGGACGTGTTGCGTACGACCGAGCTGTCGTGACGTGAGGGGCGTGTGTCGCGCGGCGGCGTGGCGTCGTGTCGTCATGTCGTGTGTCGTGCGGCGCCGCGCCGCTGTCGCGCGGAGGATTGCTCGACATACACAAGGCGGAATATTGGTGCGCGACTGCGACGCGCGGTGTGCCGTAGGAAAGTTTTACGATAAATGGTGAAAAAATAAAGAAATTACAAAAAATAACGTTTATTATTTGGTAACCCATCAAGAAACAGTGTGTAGTTTCATTACTATGTTACTTTCGTGTATACATAACATATACACGAAAGTAATATGTAGTAAATTAGTAATCAATCTACACACTGTTTACGCAGTAGTCATACATAAGATTACTGCCTGTGGCGCACTCTGCCACTGACGAATTAAGCTATGATGTTACCAAAAACTAGTGCGTTTCATCAAATAGTTCCTATGCCGTAATGTTGGCTGCACTGATGTAGGACGAACATTAACGCTACGGCGCCACGTAATTGGTCCTTTGTTAAAGTTTAAACAGTGGAGCCAACATTACGGTAAAGGAACTATTTGATGAAACGCACTTTAGGGAAAAAACTGAGTAGGCTAGCGCTAAAGAAAAACTGGAAATTCGGGACTGTGAGGATTGTATGCCTACTTAGCTGTGCTAGTTTTCCTTTTAATTTTGTTATTTAAACTACTACTGTGATTTTTTTCACTCATCCAAAACCAACCATTTAGCTGGCAGGGGGGGGGGGGACTTGACTCCAACAAAAATTAGCACTTTAAAGCTTAATATTTCGCAAACGGATCCCTGAATCCAAAAATGGTTCACAATTTTGAAGGACCTTTCCAATGATACTCCACATCACGGGATAAAAAAAAAAAAAACATCACCACTTTACGTGTATGGTTTTTTTTTAATTTTGTTTTACCATTTTGTTGGTATAATTAATATGTATACCTATGCCAAATTACAGTTTTCTAGTACTATGGGTCTCGGAGCTAGACCGCGGACAGACAGACAGACAGACGGACATGACGAAACTATAAGGGTTCCTTGTTTACTACGGAACCCTAAAAAAGATGGCGCTAGAATAGCTATAAACGAGGAACAACAAGAGTAGCGCCCTCTAGTGAGAATTCACACTATCACATTAAAATTGAATAGAAGGCGCTTGCATGTAGGTTCATATCTAACGAGCAATTTATTCTTGTTTATTCTAATTATATGTAGGTACATAAAATAATCTGAATCCCGGCAACAAGTCCAACGATTTTCATGAAATTTAGTAGGTGTGCAGCACTGCGCACTTTTACTACTATGTTCTTTAAAGTCAAAGTCAAATCATTTATTTCAAATAGGCCCATGTATGGCACTTTTGAACGTCAAAATTTACAAAATATTAAAATTGATTCTAGTCGCCCCTTCCAAAAGGTAGGTAGTTTTCGTATGGAGAAGAATGGGCAAGAAACTCCACCGTTACTCTTTTAAAATGTTTTACAATTGTTTGTATATGCACGTACATTATTTAAATAATATTACGTATATGTGAAGACGATGCACCTAGAATAAAATTACTATACCACAATAGGTTTAAGAATTAAAAATGAAGCAACGACAGATAATTTAATATGTGATAGATACATGGTGCTCACATATTTACAAACATTGTAAAAATAGACGATTTTCCTAAAATTTTGTACCTAATTAATAAGTCAATGTGTGAGAAAGTAATCACAGAATGTAAAATCAATGTCATAAAACACAAAATAATCAATTTTACAATTAAATTAGCAACCAGTTTGATTTTGTCTTGATTCTAAATTGTCCTATGGAGCAGGACCAGCATGTTTCCAAGCACTCTTATCTTGGATATAAAAGAAAGACTTTAAAAGAAAGACGAAGCGTTTTTGTATCAATATCGGTCTTTATTCATTTACCTAGGTTATCTGCCTAGTAAGAAAACTTAAAAAAAACGGTTTAGGAACTATTTAAAAAAATTGTAGCATCCTTAATGCGTACTTTTGCACAACGTATGAAGACAAGAGCGCGCAGCCAGATGTGCAAGTTTGCGCACGTAGGTCAAGAGTGCGCATCACTCACAAATTTCACATTTAAAGCTACCATAGCCTACGTACGCTGTGCATTTTTCGTACCAACAGTTTTTGCAAGAAATATAGGTACTCGATTCAGTCTTCTATAATTGGTTCTCTAAGCACTTCTGAGCTTCTTTGGTTAGGTAGTCTTAGGCAAACGTTTTTCATTCTTATTTTCGAATTCTTCTTTGAGTATTCTTTTGTGCGGAAAGCGGCTTAAAATTTCAGACCTTATGCTTCTCTTTTCGGTCGCGCGATAGATGACTTTGGATACGGTGACAACTCCAATAATTAGACTTTTTCTCTTACATTCGAATCTACTGTTTTTCTCCTCGTTGTTCTTTGTCTTCTTGATATCATAAAAACATAAATAATCAGTTTATTAGCATAGCTGTAAACATATATAATTATAAAGCACATAATTATCATGTTATATAAAAGTTTGATACAGTGGTGTCGATTCTCTTGTCACAAATGCCTCTAAACTAGACTAAAAATCACCAAAATTTAGTTTAATCCTGTCAAACGACGATTTCCTATTCTGAAATAGACTAAAATGACGCAACATAACTATATTTTAGTTTGGCAGCACTAAGATGGTACTGAGATATTAGTTTAGTGAAAATGGCAATTTTTCTATTCTGAATTTGAGGTTTTTCACCTAAAATTTAGATTTTCTAACTAAATCTGACTATTTTTAATCGCGACAAAAAATGTGTGGAATAAAATTGGTTGTCATGAACTTTAAATTCACACCAACACCTCGACTTCAGATGCAAAAATAGTACCAAACAGTACTGAATATTATTTTTCTTTTGCTTATATCTCGAAAACGGTGTGTCCAATCGCAAAAATAATGAAAATTCGACACCCTTTATGAAATCCTTTTAAACCCCTATCACTCTACATGTAGGTAATATTTTTTCTTATTTTTCATACAAATAGTAAAAAAATCCATATAAGTGTCGAGGCTGCCCACCCTGCGCGCCTCCAGCTCTAAAAAGATTCACGTGGTTAGGTATCACGTGTGGAGTTGCGATTGTCAAATTCGATTTAGTTATGTCAAAATTATTTTTAAATTTAGAGAATTTATTTTGCAGAATAGCTTTGAGATTCTCATAGTCCAAAGTAAGGAATTTTAGTGATAGTTTAATTAGTTTAGTTCGGTATACAAGAGAATCGGCACCAGTGTATACAAGACTGCGCACTCTTGCACATGGAGCACTAAAAGACCACTATTGCCATCTTTTGGGCAGGACGTCGTATTAACTCAAGTGAAACACGTTTCGATAGTAATTTGATAGAAATTTACACATAAAAACAGCTTACCTGGATTGCATTTCTTACAATCACGTTTTCAAAGCACCTAAATATTGTAACACAGGTAAGTACTTATAAAAATTAGTTTTTTTCAAAAAAATCTTCGGAAATTATATTAAAAACGAAAATGTTTGTGCCGCCACGTTTAAAATATTGATGGTGCGCTGTCAACCGAAGTTGGCCACAGAAGACTGTTTCCTGATTGCAGAATCGCTCTGTGTACTTATTCTTGTACGCTGCGCAATCTTGCAAACCCTTATCCTATGCAGGGGGTTTCGGGGGCGATAAATCGATCTAGCTAGGTTTCATTTTTAGAAAACTACAAAAAAATGGTCATCCAGATATTTTATATAATGTAGATAAGTTAATTACCTACCTATATTAATTCACCACATGGACCCATTGCGGTAATTTTTCTAGGACATGCCAATTTCATCACGATGTTTTCTTTCACCGTTTTGAGAGCAGCAGTGATAAAATAAATTACTCGAAAGTAACCCGCCTGACTGGGTTTGAACCCACGACGTATAACTCGTACGTCGGGGCCGTTACTGCTGGGCCACTACTCCTATATCAGCTATGTCCTTATTGGATAAAGTAGGGCCAACGTAGTACCTCATCATTTTTTCAGCCAAAAGACGTCCACTGCTGTACATAGGCCTCCCCCAAGCACCTCCAGTTCGACCGATTCTGTGCTTTTCGCATCCAGCGGATTCCTGCGGCCTTCACAAGGTCATCGGTCCACGACTCCACGTAGTACCTATGCCTACCTATATCATACCAATTTTATCCACTTGAGATAAAAACAAGCACTGGCATTTGGGCCCTCTTGAAAAGTAAAAAAAAGTCTATGACAAAAAAAAAATCTGTTATGGTTTTATATTTACTATGGGTAATTGGTACAAATCAAATAAGTATTTTAAATAAAATCCTGCAGGTTTGAGTTGATTTCGAATTTACGATAGAGGTTACGTTTTAAGCACATAGGTAGATAATTGACAAATTAGTTAGGTAGTTGTCCATGTCGTTCGTAATAAAAAAAATATTCTCTTTAGGTAGGTAGTTGTGAAAATGAGCGCTCTCTACTAAATTGGTAATTATCAAGTAAAGGAATGTTCTTGTAGTGACTTCAACATTTGGAAAACTTTCTTCTAATTTATCGGATTTTGTAAGGTTGAGATACTCAAATTCTGCTGATTCCTTTGATGAAAACATTCTGATTTGAGCTCAATATAATTGTAGTCAAACTCAAACTCAAACTCAAAGCATTTATTTCAAATAAACCAATTACAGGCACTTTTGAATTGTCAAGGGGTCGGTCAGTCAGAAAGATGAAGCTAGTTGCCCATTCCAAAGCGTAGTAGGTACCTATGGAGAAGAACGGGCAAGAAACTCCACGGACACTCTTTTAAATCAGAATATGGTTACCTACAAAATATTGGTTACATCATTCATGTTGAAGTTATACATGTGAGAACGATGCAGAACGTTAAAAGCGTCCGTAATAGAAAATAAAACAAATAATACAATTCAAAAATTAAATTAAAATAAGCCATGGCAGCTAAGAGATGACCAGTCCCTACTGACAGCGCCCGTTCACGAACATGACGCATGGATTAGCACCATTCAGCTCAACCATTTTGAAGGGAGCTAAATGATCCAACACACACGCCACCGTCAGCGAGACATTAGAGTGAGCATGACATACTCTCAGCCGCCAGGGTACATTCAAGTCAATGAAAGACGTACCTAGTAAATGGTAGCTTTATAGTAGGTACATAGTACTCACACGTGTTATGCAATTATACAATGCTAAGGGATTGAATCTACACAATGCAAATAGTTTTTAAAATCTTCAGCAGTTCCAACAGTATTTTCAAATGCTAATCAATTAGTTTATGCGCCCTTGTGGAGCAGGACCAGCGTTCGGCCAAGCACTTATATCAGCGATGTAATCCCCCAACTTATAATATGCTTGGCTGCATAGTGTGCGTTTTATATAAGATTTAAATTTCGTTTCATTCAGCTGAAGTAAGTAGTCTCTGTTTGAGCTCATATTAATATCTTCTACAAATTCTTTTCATTTTTTTGTTAACTAGTCAGAATATAGGATTGTTAATTAGATATTAACTGAGAAAAAAAACTAAAACGTTTATCATAATATTAAATAAAAGTTTAAAAATCTTATCTGGTGCCCGAATAATATTTCAATTTAGAAATGTTGACGGAACTATTACATTTGCATCTAAGTACCTACCTAAAAATAGAAGAAAAAAACGCTTTTGAGTGCAAGCGTTGTAGGTATTCGGCTTACGGGGCCCCTGTGAGGTCGGGGGCCCTGGGCGTAGGCCCCCTGTGCCCTTATGGTAAAGACGGAACTGGCAATGCGTCATGTTCGTGAACGGGCGCCGTCAGTTGGGACTGTCATCGCTTATCTGCCACGGCTTATATTATTATTTTTATTTAATATTCTTTTAGTTGTTTCTTTTTGTTGAACTCTGGAAGCTTTTAATAAGCACGTCTATTTTACATAATTCTCACATTGAGATAACTAATAAATGATTAACAATATAATTTTAAAGAGTGTCCATCCATGAAGTTTCTTGCCCGTTCTTCTCCGTAGGACCGAGGTAGGTACTATCGAAGAAATCCATACCTAAGCACCGTAAGGACTAATTTTGCTTGCAGCGCTCGGCCGCTATAGAAATCTCATCAACCAATAGCATCGCAGTATCAGATTTTTGCCGAGTCCCTTATTTTTTTAAATGCAAAAAAAAACAGTAAAAACCAGCTGGGGTGATGCGTTTTTTTTCAACGGTAATAAATATCAATGGGAACCTTCGTTCGGTCGTAGTTCGAGCATGTTTGGGACAAGAATTTTTTGTTTTTTGCTGAATGGGGTTTCTATGCTATTCGAAAAGTATAAAATTAGCATCTCAGTTGAGTAGATTTCTCACAGTTAGCAGTTTTTGGGTGAGAGGCGGAAAATTTCCATAAAACTTTAAAGGCGCAAAACTCGATAACCACCGGTCATATTGGTTTGTTTAAAAGTAATGTTTGCTATTTATTATATGTTAATTAATTAAATTAAGTTAAAATACCAATTTCTAAGCCAAACAAATATCAACATTGCATACCTTAAAATAAAGTCGAAAATAAATAACCTGAGATGCGCACCTTTTTCCCCTTTAGATATGCTCTCGAACTAATGGAAGTTTATTTATTCTCAACTTTTTTGCAACTGACACAAGGTCGATATTTGTTTGGCATTGACAACCGCGTTGCGTTTGACTTCGCCAGATGTTCCCCGGCCCTAAATGGTTAAGTAGAGAGGCTAGAAAACTGGGTATTATAAAATAAAATAAATAATCACAAAACAATTTTTATATTAATTCAACTATAAACAAGGGGAAAGTGGTATGGAAAATTACTAATAACTAGCTTCTGCCCGCGACTTCGCCCGCGTGAAATTTCTTGTTCCTTCGTAGGTATCGCGCGCCTATGCTGATACTTCGCTTTCACTTAGCGTTCTTTCTAACTTTTTTACTTTTGCTCGGCTCCTAATGGTAATGATAATCAACCTTGATTAGACTATTTAGTTGGATAAGAATTAAAATAATCATTATACGAATATCATAATTTTTTGATTCTATCCGTGTTTTGATTTACTAATTTGAACAAAAATCGGTTATTGTGACTTAACTATAATAGTTAGACATATCATAGACTCATGTCGTTTCTTTTGTTCTATACCTAGTGGTCGAAAAAGGGTCAGACATCTGTGATCAACTAGTTACTTGAAACAAAATGTAAAGTATAAAAACTTTCTCATCTCGTTTCTTTTGTTCTATACTCAGTGGTCGAAAAAGGGTCAGACATCTGTGATCAACTGATTTTTTTACAGAGCCTACAAAAAACACGAACATCAAAAAAACAAAAACGACAAAATTATTATTATGTATTTTTGTTTCATTGGTCGACGCAAAAGGGGGCGTTAAACAGATGTGGTCATCGTGTTCACTGGATTTTGTTTTCGATATGCTTAGTTATGGCTTTCTCCCATAGTACCTACCACGCTTTGGAATGGGCAACTAGCTTTATCTTTCTGAATGACCGACTCCTTTTACAATTCGAAAGTGCCTGTACCTAAACGATTGATCATTTAATAGTAGGTATAGGAAAGTTCATACAAATTCCATGTAGGTATATAACATACAAATTCCATGCTGCCATGATAGTACATACAAATTCCATGCTGCCATGATAGTACTTACTAATTCCATGCTGCCATGATAGTAGGAACTTACTAATTACATGCTGCCTTATGTCATTATTCTAAGGTAGCCATCTTGTTCTAAATTTTGGGCGACCGAGCTCTGCTCGGGTGAAAATACGGAGAAAACGAATTTTCCCATATATGAGACCTAGCTAGATCGATTTTTCGCCCCCGTACCAAAAACCTCTACATTGCAAATTTCATCAAAATTGTTAGAGCCGTTTTCGAGAACGTGATTACGCATATATGTAAATATATAATACATACAAATATTGCTCGTTTAATAGTAGGTATAAGATTTATTTCAATGCTTTGAGTTTGAGTTTAACTATAGTATAGCAATGATAGCGTAGTGATGTGACCGTCGAACTGCCAAGTCATAGGTTTCGAGTTCGAACCCAACCAAGGCACGTACAGTAAGCGCTCAAAAGTGCATGAGCACGCTAAGAGTCGTATTGCTGTGAACACGCGGTATAACTCGTACATTTGTATGTGTAAGCAACACGATACACACACCACAGATAACGCAGTTACACGAAACAACAATATATTTCCGTCGCTTTAAACATGCTAGCACACACGCACTATGCGCGTGAACTTGACCAGTTAATGGCATTGCTAAAATTCAATAGTAACTTAACAAGTGCAGATAGCAGAAAGCGTTAAGCGTTGGTATGGAATTCAAACTGCCTCAGGTTCTAATCTCGTGAAACACAGTGCGGTTTTATGCAAATATTATTATTTTTGTTTTCGATAATAATATTTTTTAAATATTGCTGCTTTTTTATGTTGTTATTGCAATAAAGGTTTTAGAATAAAAAATGCGTGATATATGATAACAAAATTAAAAAAAATATGTTTATTCGTTATATTTATTTTACATAAGTTAATAAACTGCTACAATTATTTATCATTACTTCAGCTGAATAAGATGTGAAATAGATGTCAAGAAACTTAGAAGCAGTTTGTATTATTTAGACATATTTAAATTATGAAATATTTTAAATTTTTAATGGATTTTTTCACCATAAATATTAAGCTTTGATCATGGTCGAAGTAATTAAGTAATAAATAAGAATATTAGACTACTTAAAATGTAAAAAACTACTTACAGAATAGGTAATTTTAAGGTTAAATATGGGCAGTTTGTTTATATTTTATTTGTATTAATTATTTTACATTTTATTTGACTTTAGTAAATATTGGTTGTTATTGAGGTTAAAGCTTAAGTATTCATTTTCTTTACGAAAAGAAGATTGAAACTAAACCTCAAATTTTTATCCTAAAATAATACTATTACTAAAATAATATTAAACAATTTCGGTATATCTGCAAGAAATACGACAAACACCCTATTGAAACGTGCTTAAAAAATTCGTTACCATAAATTCATGCAATAACGAATCTGTTGTTTATTAAGTTGGTACGGTCAATATTTTAAGGTCAAAAACGGTTTTCTAGCTGGTCTTTAGTGATGCAAGCCTTCAGAGTGCACGGCGAACGGTTCATAATGACGTGTTTTTAATAATTCAGCAAAATGTCTCGTTGGTATGAAACCATTTGTTTCATTCACCATTTGACGTCGCTGCTACTCGATAATAAGCCCCTTCCTCATATCTCTTAACCCTCACAGTATTTCTCTAGAACAAAGAAAAACATTGTTTTTATTACACATAATACCTTATTATTTATTATTCACTAATCGAATTAAACCTCACAATAAATTTAAAACTTTAAAGGCATCTTCTGTCTCAACAATACCTCTGTTCTATCAACAATACCCTTGATTAAGATTTATGTTTAGTAAAATATGAAATATATTAATGATAACACTCACACTTAGTCCGGTTTCATTAGATATTCACTTCACTTTTACGCAGCGCAATAATATTCTCTGATCTGATCTGATCTCTTCAATACATTTTATGCCTGCTTTTTGATAATAATAACCACAACACTGCGCTAAATACTCGTCACCAATATTATCCACGAACCAAAAAAGTTCTATTAATTAAATACTCGTAACAAACTGCATCTACCCCACAGAAATCGAAATAATTTACTTAGTTTTTTGTGGTCTACCTGCTAAACTTTAATATTTAAGTGAACAAGACGAATGAAACTAAAAACGAATGATGATTATTGAACTAGTCATTGGTTGCAGACAAAGTGAGTGTGTGTGTGTAATGTGCGTGTCTACAGTATTGTAACAACTTATAGAAGAAGGTCGTAAGTCAAACCGAAGCGTCAGTCTATTGCTTTGTGAGATTGCTCATGGACTTTTGGTCGGTACTGTACCTCTGACTTTTCGGATTCATGTGCGTATTGTATAATTATCATTTGCTTAAAAAACGGTGAACGAAAACATCGTGAGGAAACATTTGTATGCGGCATGCCTGAGAATTCTCGACGGCATGTGAAGCCAAGTCAGAAGCCCACGGGCGGTATAAAAACTCTGACATCTTACGGTTAGTCACTAACCACACGAAAAAGAAAGACCCACCTACTTATTACGTGGGCAAGTACACTGATTGATACTTGTAATGATTACATTTTCATTGACTTGATGCAAATAACAAAGCCACGCAGGACCTAACCTCTTGAATATCACGTAGATAATCGACCCACCATGCAAGTAGGTACATCGTCTATCTGACAGCAAATCACTTTGAAGGCGCGATCAAATCTTGATTACTAGAAACGCGAGGGGTGTGAGATCGCGGTACGATACGAGGTAGGAGGGAAGGGGGCAGGCTGTCAGCTAGACACAGATACCTACCGCGGTCTCGATCATACGGCTGTAACACGACAGTTGTGAAATGGACACTCGCAATCTGTGATTTATTCTTAGAGGTGGTGATGAGATATCGAGTGAATAGGTATTATATTGTGATCAGATATAGGTACGTAAGCCTGTCTACGCACGGACGACATTATTACTTAATGATAGACTCACAAGTAATACACAACAGTGTCTCATTCTGCCCGTCCCAAGGTAGAAAACTTTTGCACCACACAGCACCGCACGTAGTCTAGCCGTCCGAATAAGAAATCTCTGAATAACATAAAGCCTTGTTGGACATCACGCGCCCTATCCAAGGCAGCCCACTTACACTCGCGGAGTCGCGAGGGTCGGAGCGAGTGGCATCGAGAGGGCTTTGATCTCCGCTATCGACTTCTGCTTATTTGCTTATTAAAGGATTTATTTAATTGAATCCTCCTCTGTGGACAGGAAGCCATTATTTTTATTTTATTGCCGCGACAAGTGTCGCACAAATTGAAAGAGAACCGCCGTCAAACGGTTGTCACCCTGCTTCTATTCTGTAGGACTTCTTTGTGAGGACGTGTAAGGGTTTTCTTTTAATTACTCACCTATCTTAAGGGCTGGTTTGATGTTGATTTTTAACCGACTTCCAAAAGGAGGAGGTTCTCAATTCGTCTGTATGTTGTTTTTTTTTTTTTTTTTTGTATGTTTGTTACTTTGCTTGGGGAGTTTTTGAGTTAGCTTCAATAATACGTATTTTTTCCCACTTAGTATGTGGATGATATGATAACTTCTTGTCACTGTTATTTACATAGCAGGTAGTGGTATTCGAATTTGTGTGGGGTAGGTACCACAACACTAAAAAGTGAAAAATAATTTTTTTTACAAAAAATAAACAACCGACTTCAAAAAAAAACACTACAAAGTGAAAAATAACTTTAATTTCGGAAGTCGGTGACAAAGAACGAAAATTCAAAACCAAGACACCGACTTCCGAAATTAAAGTTATTTTTCACTTTGTAGTGTTTTTTTTTGAAGTCGGTTGTTTTTTTTTTGTAAAAAGTTTTTTTAAGAATAATTTGAGATCAGACTGAGTTAAAACTTAATAACAAACATAATATAGGTAGCTATGTTGCCTAAGGATTTGAATCCAATTATCTGACGTTATTAAAGGTGCATGTGCACATCACACAGCACGACACACTTTCGCTAAATATGATAGGTAATAGCACCCTACATACTGTAACGATATCGATAGTGGACATTTCAATTGTCGTAAAGGACATTGTATTCCCTGTCCCTTACGACATTTGAAATTTTCACCGTCGATATTTTTGCCAGGCTGGCTAAAAGGTGCTGCTGCTTGCTTTTCAGAGGTGTTTAAAAATATATAGTACAAAGTAAGTAATATGAGTATCATGCGATTTTAATAAGTAAATAGGCTAAAAGGTGTGGTTTGTGTAGCACAATACCACGTAAATATACTAAAAGATGTGATTTTGTTTAGCAAAATATAGCATTACCCACGTTTAGTTGGGCTGGGTAAACGTATTGTTACAATACTTACCTACATAGAACGCAGGAGAGCAACGTCATACCTCAATCCTACACTTTCACAACTCACAACATCACACCGCTATCCAACACTCTCACAACACCTCACCTCTATCCTACATTCTCACAACTCACAACATCAGACATCTATCCTACACTCTCACAACTCACAAAATCTCACCTCTGTCCTCCACCCTCATAACTCACAACATCACACAGCTATCCTACACTCTCACAACTCACAAAATCTCACCTCTGTCCTCCACCCTCATAACTCACAACATCACACAGCTATCCTACACTCTCACAACACCTCACCCTTATCCTACATTCTCACAACTCACAGCATCATACCTCTATCCTACACTCTCACAACTCACAAAATCTCACCTCTGTCTTCCACCCTCAAAACTGACAACATCGACACAACACATGACACAGCTATCCTACACTCTCACAACTCACACATCACACCTCTATCCTACACTCTCACAACATCATCATCAATTGAGAGACCGTACTCCAAAAGACATCCTGCGAATGGTTTATTTCGCAATATGTCAGTCCATCATTCAATATGGCATATCAATTTGGGGCGGTGCAAGAAAAACGACAATGATTGAGCTCGAAAGAGCTCAGAGGGCTGTTATAAAAGTACTTTTAAAAAAGCAATTTTTCTACCCCACTGACTCTCTGTACAAAGAGTTTCCAGTTCTCCGTGTCCGCTAACTGTTTATCTTCAACGCATGCCTACACACACACAAAAAACTTAAAACCAGACCAGACTACCACTCATTAACTTCCAAACGCGTCTTCCACATTCCACTTCCAAGAGCCAACTCTCTCCTAGCCAGACGATGTCCCGCGTACCTTCACACTTTTGTATATAACAAGATCACCAGTCTCTTGCCTTCTGACTTAAAAGATCTCACCCTTTCTCCATGTAAAAAGTGATTAAAAAATGGCTCTTAGGTCTTTCATACGACGAATCCGAAAGCTTTCTCATAACTTAACTCACACTCGGAATCTCACTAACACGACAGACACACCCACATACCTACTCACTACACTCCACACGCACATGCACCCACACTTCTTATTATTATTTTTCATTGTGTATTATTCCTTAGTCTTAGCTTTGACCAATACAATTCAAGTTCCTATCTTGTTCATTATAACAAAATTTAAGTTCTGTATTTTGTTTAAAACTAGTCTTTATTTTTGATCTCATTCAAATTTTTAATTTAGATTTCTTATAACTGTTTGCAATTTATTACCTACATAGCAACACCAGTGAAAAAATTAATAAATAAAATTATGTATCACAACTCAGGTCCCCAAGACACAGGCACCGCCTAGTTTGGGGACCACCGCTTTGACATAATGAATGTCACCAACAGTTACAGATAGAATTATTATGTACAAATTTTTAAGGTAATAAATAATAAATAAAAATGTTTATTTCATCAACTTATGTAAATTACTTTGTTAGATTTGGAGTCACCTTTTAAGCAAAGATTTGCTTGTATTAGGTGGTTCCGCTCTTCCAGTTTACACTGACTATACATAATGTGTGGGAAAATAAACAAAAGATAAATTTGAAAGCATGCAAAGGTTTTTAACAATACAAAGAGTGAAAAAATAAAATAAGGAATCCGCATAGTGTTATGTGTGTGTGTGGGGGTAGTATGTGTGAGGTGGGGTGTGTGTGATGTACGGGTGTGAATGTTGGTGTGGTAATAATTGTAACAATGTTTAATAAATTTTATATTTTTACAAATCTCGGGACCATGGGTCCCGGTCCTTTGGAAGGCGTACGAGGGGCCGAAGCCAACTCGCAGAGGCCCCTAAGACATTTTTAAGTGTTGAGGCACCAACCGACGATTATCCCTGTATGCACTATACAAATTCTTATATTATTATTATCACACCTCTATCCTACACTCTCACAACTCACACATCACACCTCTATCCTACACTCTCACAACTCACACATCACACCCCTATCCTACATACTCACAACTCACACATCACAGCTCTATCCTACACTCTCACAACTCACACATCACAGCTCTATCCTACACTCTCACAACTCACACATCACAGCTCTATCCTACACTCTCACAACTCACACATCACAGCTCTATCCTACACTCTCACAACTCACACGTCACAGCTCTATCCTACGCTCTCACAACTCACACATCACACCCCTATCCTACACTCTCACAACTCACACATCACACCCCTATCCTACACTCTCACAACTCACACGTCACAGCTCTATCCTACACTCTCACAACTCACACGTCACAGCTCTATCCTACACTCTCACAACTCACACATCACAGCTCTATCCTACACTCTCACAACTCACACATCACAGCTCTATCCTACACTCTCACAACTCACACGTCACAGCTCTATCCTACACTCTCACAACTCACACATCACACCCCTATCCTACACTCTCACAACTCACACGTCACAGCTCTATCCTACACTCTCACAACTCACACATCACACCCCTATCCTACACTCTCACAACTCACACGTCACAGCTCTATCCTACACTCTCACAACTCACACATCACACCCCTATCCTACACTCTCACAACTCACACGTCACAGCTCTATTCTACACTCTCACAACTCACACATCACACCCCTATCCTACACTCTCACAACTCACACATCACAGCTCTATCCTACACTCTCACAACTCACACATCACACCCCTATCCTACACTCTCACAACTCACACGTCACAGCTCTATCCTACACTCTCACAACTCACACATCACACCCCTATCCTACACTCTCACAACTCACACGTCACAGCTCTATCCTACACTCTCACAACTCACACATCACACCCCTATCCTACACTCTCACAACTCACACGTCACAGCTCTATCCTACACTCTCACAACTCACACATCACACCCCTATCCTACACTCTCACAACTCACACATCACACCGCTATCCTACACTCTCACAACTCACGCATCACACCCCTATCCTACACACTCACAACTCAAACATTACAGCTCTATCCTACACTCTCACAACTCACACGTCACAGCTCTATCCTACACTCTCACAACTCACACATCACACCGCTAACCTACACTCTCACAACTCACACGTCACAGCACTATCCGACACTCTCACAACTCACACATCACACCCCTATCCTACACTCTCACAACTCACACATCACACCGCTATCCTACACTCTCACAACTCACACATCACATCCCTATCCTACACACTCACAACTCAAACATTACAGCTCTATCCTACACTCTCACAACTCACACGTCACAGCTCTATCCTACACTCTCACAACTCACACGTCACAGCTCTATCCTACACTCTCACAACTCACACGTCACAGCTCTATCCTACACTCTCACAACTCACACGTCACAGCTCTATCCTACACTCTCACAACTCACACGTCACAGCTCTATCCTACACTCTCACAACTCACACGTCACAGCTCTATCCTACACTCTCACAACTCACACGTCACAGCTCTATCCTACACTCTCACAACTCACACGTCACAGCTCTATTCTACACTGTCACAACAGCACATATCACACCTCTATCCTACATTCTCACAACTCACAACACACTCTCACAACTCAAGCATTCCATGTCAAACTATCACCTTCCTAACTAGTTCCATTTACCCGACAAACTACATAACTCCCACCTTCATACATAATGCATCACATTATAATAACCGACATGAACTTGAACATTGAGCACGGAACACCGCGGCTCAAGCTCGCTTTGACATGCAAACGACGGGCGCCTGCTTGTGATTATTATAATATAAACGGGTCTTAGTATAAGCACGGTTTCATTGAAGGATGCTTGGATGCTTCGCATAATTTACATTATCTAGCGGTGTAAGCAAGTGGAGAAGTTGTGAAGATATACTTACTAGGTATCTGCACAACTTCTCCATTTTGCCACCTCAGTAGTTATAAATAGACGCTTAAACCAAGCATTTTACCTGTACCTACCTACCTACCAGTGGTTTTTTTGGTATGTAGTATGGAATTTATGACTCTTTTTAGCCGTTGTAGGCAATACACAGTACATATACAATAAATAGATTTCTTAGTTCAGTACATAGTATTACATTATCTGTGGTTCAGTCTAATACCTCCTAGTAGATAGTAGTTAAGTAAATCCTTCGACTGTGTGAAAAATAGTATGAAGCAGTACGCGTAGGATATGAAGATTATATACTTATTTAGCGTGCACCTACCTTGGAATCAACCAGCAGCAAGCAGTACTCCTAAAGTGGATTCCAAATCGGCACGTCACGTTTCGCAGATCTATTTCTCCCTATCTCCAACACTTATCAGAATCTCTCTATCTCGTTACCTGTGGAACTGTATCGTTTACCTAGGTGTTTGCTATGTACTTACACAAGTCGAGAGCAATTGACACACATGCACGTGTGGTGGACGAACATGTGTCGATTGCTCTCGACTCGCGGAGAATGATCGATTCATACATACATTCCTAAGTGCTGCATCGATACTGCGAGTTCAAAGGATCTCACTATTTTCTGTAATTTATCGTGGTACTGGTAGCATTCCTAGGAGGGTGGTAGGTAGGAGTACTTAGTTTGAACCTGCGGATGTGCAGGAGTAGATCATTATTTGCATAAGTTCAAGCTTTTGTCGTATAATTTCTCAAGAAAAATTGCTGACTATCATCTTGACAATCGGTAAACGTAATTTTGAAAGCATGAGGTCCATGGGGGGCTGGGAATTGAAATAGATAGAAACGATACTAGGAGGTAAATAAATACAATATCCGAGTATTTACTGCGTTTTATCAAAATGTGTTCGATCGGAATTTTAATCGTATCTAGTTAGGTACTTACTACCTGCTACCTACCAGAGTTTTGTCTAATTTTCTCTTTCAATATTATTTTAATGCTTTTAATCTCGATGTCGCGCAGTAATTAAAGACAATCATACCTCTGTATGAAGCGCTTTACGTACAAAAACGTTGTTTATTCATATGTTCACGACTCGAGTCCCGAGGGGAGCAAGCACACTCGAAAGCCCTCGTTATCAGCCACTCGCTTTGACATCGTACTATTTTTATATTGGGCACTGAAGTACCAAGTATACCTAGAAATACTGTAAAATCAAAGCTCTGTCTGTCCCCCTCGACAAGGGCTGGGGTGAACATATTTGTGTAATTATTCTGATTGATGTTTAAGAAAATAATGGCTGTAAGAAGACAAACGGTTAGAAGTGGGCGTTAGATGTTTTTCGGGAGAGGTTTTAAAGGAAGGAACGGAAGATTTCTTGAACAATAATTAACTCGATGCAACAATTACATGGGTAATTATTGCATCGAGTTAATTATTGTTCATGGGTTCTACAAGTAGATTCGTAGCCAATAGTAAGGTGATGTCGCGGCATCGTAGCAATCGTAGCGCTACGCTCGTAGCGCGTAGCGGCCTCTCTCCACTTGACCCCGAGCAGCGAGTTTGATAACAAACGCTACGCTTTTCAAGCTTTTACAATATCATTTAACTGGAAACTGTATATCACCATGAACACAATATGTTTATTTGTTTCGTGACTTATAAATCAATAATGGGTTTTTGACTCCGTTTTCCGATTACGGTTTTTGTTTTTTGTCAACTCTTCTGTTTTGTTTTAAAATCAGGTTTTCCTATTATTTTTTCATTGTACATAAAAAAAGAGCTTTTCTTTTTTTTAAACACAATGAGTTACTTAACAAGAAGCTTTTACAAACAAAGAAAACTCAATCATGTAAATCGACTACGTAGACATAACGAAATTCCTCTGTTGGACGCTGGTCATTCAATTACTCTGAACTATCTCTGTTCTCATCGCCTACTCTGCACAGCACCATACAAAATGCGACTGGCAAGCGTCGAGCAAACACGTCCGCGAGACTAACCTAATGAGAGCGAATGAGACACACATACCAATCACCCGCGAGACAGATAGAGACCACTATAGGTGGCGGCCGAAAGCGCAATACCTACTGTACAAAGCGAAGGCGAGACAGTGATATACAACAGTCGTGGGTTAGAAAGAGAAGGGTATAGGTGCTCAGTGTTGCTTGGTTAGTGAATAATTTAGTCGCGACCGCCCTTTCGCGTCGCACTAAAGCCTTCGTACACATCGATTTTGAAACAAGTTTGCTCTTTATGTAGCCGTTACGTGCGGGTATATAACGGTACCTACTCGTACTCGTACATAATATATGGAATACATAAGTGTAGGTATGTATTGTACTTATACTGCAAATATGGATGATGTTGGAAGGAGTTTCAGTAAGTATTTAGTATTCTAGGAAATTGTATTTTAGTTTGTTCGTCGTTGCTACCTTCCCATAAGCAGTAAAGTTATTTCCGTGCAATTTATTTATTCGTTTGAGTTTGTAAGTAAGCGATCTTCTTCGAATATTTAACTCAAGATAATTACTTCAATACCTTAGTTAAACACAGAAGTATGATTTACTGAAGGCTTTATTCCTCGAAATACCATTTGAGACCTATTATTTATACTTAAATAATAGGCAGTGCTGCCGATTCTCTTGTCACAAATGCCTCTAAACTAGACTAAATCACCAAAATTTAGTTTATTCCTGTCAAACGACGATTTCCCATTCTGAAATAGACTAAAGTGACAACTTAACTATATTTTAGTTTGACAGCACTAAGATGGTACTGAGATACTTATTAATTTAGTGAAAATGGCAATTTTGCTATTCTGAATTTGACGTTTTTCACCTAAAATTTAGATTTTCTAACTAAATCAGACTATTTTTAATCGCGACTAAAATGTCACTTTCGATTCGATTTCGCGTTCGATTTAGATGAATTTATTTTTAAATTTAGAGAATTTATTTTTCAGGATAGCTTTGAGATTCTCATAGTCAAAAGTAAGGAATTTTAGCGATAGTTTAGTTCGGTGTACAAGAGAATCTGCACCATTGTGTATGTATGGTTTTTAAAAGCTTTAAATTTCTAATTGACCCATTTCTTCACACCTGTAAATCTTAAAGGAATAATTGTTTTGGAAGTGGTTTTTATTAGCAACGCGGAGTAAAGTTACGCCAAATGTAACTCTCGAGAACTGTGCGGTTAATCTGAAGGTTATACTTACTGGTTTTAAGTTTACTTCGCATTAATTATAAAGGGGCTATGTGTTTTAGGGTCTAAGAAAGACAATTTTCTGAAAATTAACAAACCAGCTCCTTTAAGAAAGTTAGATCTATTCTATAATAGCGTGGGTACACTCATTTAAACACTAAAGAATGAGAAGTATAGAGACTGGACTTACTTCAAACATTTTTTTTTTCTCTACCTACTACATCATTGATTTCAACCAGCCTACGAACCTCAGATCAGACAAACACTACGAACAAAGGATACTGCATAATATCTCACTATTACCCCAGAGACGTGTCCCGGGTTCGATTCCCGAACTCCCAAACCGATTACTGCAAGTAAATATTGACTTCGCGGCTGTTGACACGAGGCTGGGGTGCTGCCTACCCCCAGGCCGTTAGGTCGGGATTGATACTTTGTAATTATATGAGTTTTAATTGAGGGCAAAAACTTTCGAGACGATTGAAGAAGTGATGCTAATCATCACAGGTGCTCACCTGATTGTTAATGATAACTATATCAAGTGTGGCAGTCACATTGATTGGGAACGGTCGTTTCGAGTCAAAGCCCGATAGTCACTATACCTACCAAATTTTAATGTTAGAAAGTAGGATCGGATGCTGCTCCGTAGCTAACTAGGCGGTGAAGTCCAATTGAGTTTTCAGTGCAATGTAGATGTTTAGTATTTAATTTTAAAAGGAAGTCGACCATCATGACCTCAGCATACTTAGTTAGGTAAATGATAACAAATAATTAAATTCCTTGTTAAAGTAATCGTAACTTCTAACGAATATTAAGGTAGGTACATCAAACATGTTAGAGCTAACAATATTAGACATAGTTTAGACTAAATCCCAATAATAACCGTTTAAGTTCACCCTCAATCAGTCTTAATATTCATAATCACAACAGGTACTTAAGTACAATAATATTCTCGTCCCTATCACAACACATCACTCCATCCGGTCTGTAATGTTCGTATTAAATTAGTTTCGGCCATAATTAGTTGATGGGTGTCGTCGCCGCGCCGGCCGCGTGCCGGACACGTGCCGGACGCGCCCCGGACACACGGGAGCTCGGTGAGAGGTAGATGTTTATCTTTATTGACTTCGCTTTAGTTTGTTTTTATCGAATGAATTATAAAATTGCAAAAGAAATATGTACCTGACTGAATAGAGTAAGTATAAATATCCTTACATATTATAAAACAAAGTCCCCCGCCGCGTCTGTCTGTCTGTCTGAACGCGATAAACTCAAAAAGCAAGCGAACGGATTTTCAAACGGTTTTCACCAATGGATGGAGTGATACATGTGGAAGGTTTTAGTGTATAATTCATTAAGATTTTGTGTAAATTGGCTGAAATTTGACGATTATTGTTGAAGATGTTGGAAACTACCGACTTCCAAAAAATACACTACAAAGTGAAAAATAACTTTAATTTCGGAAGTCGGTGTCTTGGGTTTTATTGTGTTTTCGTTTTTTACCACCGACTTCCGAAATTAAAGTTATTTTTCACTTTGTAGTGTTTTTTTTGGAAGTCGGTAGTTTTTTTTTTTTAAAAAGTTTATATTTTTCACTTTTTAGTTGTGGTACCTACCCCACACACATTCGAATACCACTACCTACTACCAGTGTCAGGAACTTATCATATCATCTACATATTAAGTGGGAAAAAAAATACGTATTTTGTAGCTAACTCAAAAACTACCGAAGCAAAGTTAATAAAATTTATATGGGACCAATTTGGGAGCATACATACGCAGTGGAACATATAACCTCCTCCTTTTTGGAAGTCGGTTAAAAATCATGCCGACTGGGAACTTTATTAGCGTGCGCTGCGGAAATCGTAAAAGTTACATAAAATTTATGTTCCACAGTATTGCTCATCTCAAAAAGTTCAACAAAAAAGTCCGCGATGGCATATGTCTGTCTATCTTCTAAGGATGACCCACAATAACCATTTTTATCTTTCAGAATTTGATAAAAATTGTTATTTCCGAAGCTATTTTGACCGGTATTATATTAATCCTTATCCAATAAACTATGTTACTTAAATTGAACATTTAATTTAGATTAAAATATGTACAGACATCATTTCATTTAAATTAATGGTTTAAAAGATATCAAAGATTCAAAATTACATGTAACAAAATAGTTATGGTTGACGGCAATGCGGGCGGAGCGGTACGAGTCAATGACCTTTTCCTCGGCTATTAGGTATGTAATCCCGGTATCGGTAATACGTTCCCGTGGGACATTTTCCGACATCCACGCGGTCGAAGCCGCGGGCAAAAGCTAGTTTAAGATAAAGTATAATGAGCAAAATATTACATGATTCTTTCTGGCTTTCACCAGGGGCCGTCACCAGGGGACGTTGTACGACTGACGCCGGTGTCACCTTATTAAAGCACATACGAAGAAGACGTCATAGGAATTTTTTGTGACCTCTCCAAGGCATTTGATTGCGTCGTCTATGAAACCTTAATCTCGAAACTTGAGCATTACGGACTTGGAAAACTTGCGCTCAGTTTAATAAAATCCTATTTAAATGATAGACAGCAGCAAGTTCAAATAAATGGTGTCATTTCATTCGGTTTAAAAGTAAAAATGGGTGTACCGCAAGGATCAATATTGGGTCCTTTCCTCTTTTTAGTATATATTAACGATCTACCCCATTTGTTAAAAACCCAACCACAAATGGTGTTATTTGCTGACGATACTTCCTTAATTTTTAAAATTAATAGACGTGCATCAAATCTTGACAACGTAAATAACACCCTACTAAAATTGGTTCACTGCTAATAATTTAGTATTAAATGGTAAAAAAACTAGATGCATAAGATTTTCTTTACCAAATGTCAAAAGTAGTAATTGTGAGATAGTATTGAATCACGAGAAACTAGAATTTGTCGATAAAACGGTTTTCCTGGGGATCACGCTCGACTCAAGACTTCAATGGGTTCCTCATTTAACATCCCTTTCAGGACGTCTAAGTTCAGCAGCATATGCTGTGAGAAAAATCCGTCAATTTACTGATGTAGATACCGCGAGGCTAGTCTATTTCAGTTACTTTCATAGTATTATGTCGTACGGTATTTTACTATGGGGTCGGGCTGCAGACATCGAGGCTATTTTTATTCTGCAGAAAAGAGCCATCAGAACCATATATGGCCTCCGCAGGCGCGACTCTCTATGGGAACTGTTTAAAGATATTAACATCATGACGGTACCTTGTCAATATATCTATGAAAACATTATGTACCTACGTAAGGAAAAATCTACATCTTTTTAGTAAAAGAGGTGCAAGACACAATTATATCACTAGAAATAGGGACCAATTAGTTCAACCGGGTTTCAGACTGGCTAAAGTGGACTCATCTTTCATGGGGTACTGTTTAAAATGTTACAATAAAATACCTCCTCACATACTTCAACTGAATGAAACGAAATTTAAATCTTATATAAAACGCACACTATGCAGCCAAGCATATTATAAGTTGGGGGATTACATCGCTGATATAAGTGCTTAGCCGAACGCTGGTCCTGCTCCACAAGGGCGCATAAACTAATTGATTAGCATTTGAAAATACTGTTAGAGCTGCTGAAGATTTTAAAAACTATCTTTGCATTGTATAGATTCAATCCCTTAGCATTGTATAATTGCATAACACATGTGTGAGTACTATGTACCTACTAAAAAGCTACCATTTACTAGGTACGTCTTTCATTGACTTGAATGTGCCCTGGAAAGAAAAAAAGAAAGAAAAGAAAATACATTTATTTAGCACAGACCAAAAAAACACACAATATAATTAACAGCAGATAGAAAAAAAAAAAAAAAAAACCGGCCAAGTGCGTGTCGGACTACGCACAATGAAGGGTTCCGTAGTTGAGATGAATTTATTTATCCCAAGAACAAACTTAACATTGTAGTTGAAAAACATGTTCTCCCATACATTCCAGCTGCAAATCATCGCTCGGCATCCAATACCGCGACTGTGACATTTTTTTTTAAATTGCAGGGTCACTTATTTGAACGTGTAGAATGAAATAAAACAAAAATCAGATTTTCGTAAAAAATTTCACATTCGCGGTATTAATATAATAATAATACCTTTAAACGAGCAATTCTTGTACATACCTATGTATATATAATCTGAATCTCGGAAACGGCTCCAAGAATTTTTATTAAATTTAGTATGCAGGGGGTTTCAGGAGCGATAAATCGATCTAGCTAGGTTTCATTTTTAGAAAACGTCGTTCAAAAAAAAATTATCATCCAGATATTTTTCTTTATTCAAGTAACAAGGACTCATTGCGTTAGTAAACTTATGAACTATGTTAACTTATTTTACGAGGTCACTTAGAAAGTTTTGCGACTAACAGTTTTTGTCTATAGAATACTGGCTGGTTTTGATGTCAATTAAAACGATGACTATTTATTACAAAAAAACATAACATTCCAAATTCGAAATTTCCTTCCACATTTTTTTACGAGCAAAATCAAAATACTCTGTCTTACTGAAAACTGGATTTATAACGAGAACATTTTCGCGTGATGATTTTGTACGATTTCAAATGTCGACTAAAACCAGAAGAATCGTTTGAAAGACTTCAATTGGTGTTCATAGAAAAAAGGCCTTCTAAAGAGACTGTTTTTCGCTGGTTCAACGAATTTATGGGTGGTCTAGTAATTTTGGAAGACAAAGAAAGAAGTGGCCGCCCTATGACGGTTGTTACATAACCAAAAGTGCTGGCTGTGAAAAATGTAATTCAAGAGAATAGGCGAATTACATATGAAGAGGTTCAGCATACACCGTGAAATTTGAATCACAGTTTTGCTAGAACAAACGTTGTTCAGACCATGGTCTACTACCATTCTACAGCATCCAATAAAAAAAATTGATAGAATGGTAGTAGCCCATGGTCTGAATAAAGTTTGTTCTAGCAAAACTGTGATTCAAATTTCACGGTGTATACTGCCGAATGGATCGGGAAGTGTGCATGAAATTCTACACAGGCATCTACGGTTATGGAAGATAGTTTCACGCTGGTACCGTAAAATCTAACGCAGGGTCAGAAGGAGGTTCGGGTAGAATGGTGCCGAGACATGATAGCAAAATTGGTAGCAGGCTCGTCTCGGCGCGTTTAAGATATCATTACGGGTGATGAATCTTGGATTTATCAATATGATCCAGAAATGAAGCATCAGTCGACCGTGTGGCTGTTTCAAAATGAACCAACGCCTACCAAAGTGAAGCGAGCCAGAAGTGCAGGCAAAATGTTGATCGCAAGTTTTTTTTTTTTCTACCAGTTTATCTGGTGTCAATACCCTGACGAGATCAAAGAAGCATCAATGCTGAATGGCATGTTACCAAATGTTTGCCAGAAGTTTTTACTACTGCAAGTAGCAAGCGACCGAACACTGGCCTCCGTGGGCTACTGCTTCACCACGACAACGCGCTGGCTCACTCGGCGCTCAAAACAAAGGACTTTCTGGACAGCACACAGGTCAAATTTATAGGTCATCCTCCTTACAGTCCCGATTTGGCTCCGTGCGACTTTTTCTTGTTCCCCAAAATAAAAAATCAACTCAAAGGAAAACAGTTTTCATCACCTGAAGATGCACTGGGTGCATTTGAGAAGGAGATTGGAGAGGTGTCTGATGCGGACTGGAAAATGTGTTATGAAAATTTGTTTAGACGTATAAAACTGTGTATGCCAATGGAGAGTTCTTTCAAAAGATATAATAAAAAAATATATAACCTGTAGTATATTTTTTTCTAGTATCACAAAACTTTCTGAGTGCCCCACGTAATCTAGTTTAAATTTATTTCACCCCATGAGAGACGGCACTGCAGTGATTGATGTACATGCAATCCAGACTGCTAACGATATTGTTGGAGCTGGCCCGTACTCTGCGTACCAGGGATGCACACCTCATTTGCATCGTTGCGTAAAAGCAATTAATATGTGCGTCCGCGAATATTCCCGATGCGCTACAAAAACGGGGCAGCACCGACCTATTGGAGTTATATATCAAACCATGTGTTTTGGCATACTGCTCACATTTGGCGACCAATTACTTTCTGAGACCACAGATTGACGCGCTCAGAAGCACCATATCATCTGCATAGCTAATATTATTTACACAAATACCATCTATATAGCAACCCACTCTGGTGCTGCTGAGCTCGCCAATCCTGCCTCACCCCGCATTCCAACCTGTATGGCTTGGAAAAAGTTCCAGCCCATCGTACACTATTGATCTGGTTACCATACCCCTATTTAAATATGTTTATAAGCTCCGTTGGCAACCTATCCTTCTCCATCTTTCTCCGCAATACGTCATAAGCAACCTCATCAGAAACCTTGAATAAATCGATGAACCTAGCATAAATCGGCGTCCCACGCTGTGTATAGTAAGTATGTGATAGTATGCTGCAGTTTCTGTTGACAAACCACGCCGAAACCCGAATTGGTTGTCATGAACATTTACAGTTTTATTTATTTGTGTATTAAGCAGACGGTCAAACACTTTTGATATTTTGATATTATAGTAGCTAGAGAGATGGGCCTTTTGGATGCCGAGCGACGAAATGTAAGTTTTTACGCACAATATTGAGAGATTTACCATGTTATTTTAAAACCATAGACTTCTTATAGGTTTTCCTGTAATCTATGAGTAAAGAGCCACACTATGTATTTTTTTCAAAATTTTTGGTTCAGTAGTTTCGGAGATAAGGGGGGGGAATGGTCAATTTTCATTGAATTTATCAAATATCTTTAAAAGTATTTATTTTAAAATTATATAAAAAATATATTTAAGATCCTCGCAACAAGCCCTTTCATTTGATGTGTCACACGGTACTGTTAGCAAAACTTTTTTTTTTTTTTTTCTTGTTTGCGCCCCAAAAGTGACACCTATATTCAAAATTAAATTATTTACGTTACACATTCGTGTTTGGGTCACAAAAATACACATAGGTACCAAATTTCAACTTAATCGGTCTATTAGATTCGGAGTAAATTGGCTGTGACAGACGGACAGACAGACAGAAAGACAGACAGACAGACAGACAGACACACGAGTGATCCTATAAGGGTTCCGTTTTTTCCTTTTGAGGTACGGAACCCTAAAAACATTAAAAATCAAACAAAAGTGTAAAGAGCGATGTTAGAAATTGGCAGGGGAGTGTGCCTCACGGCTGCGCCAAAAAGGCCCAGTTCAGCAAAAATGCCAGACAACAATAAGTGCCTGACGCTGGTTTTCAACTGTACCTGAAAGTGTGATGTGACGGAAATCAGTTTTACAATGTAACGTGTATATGTATACTTAAATAAAATAAATTTGTGTCAGATAAAAAAATAAATAAAATAACGAATATGTAGGTACAATAAATGAGTAAGTGAAACGGACGCATGATAGACCATTGTATACTTAAATAAAGATATCCTACGAAAATGAGTCTGAACAAAAAACCTACTTTGAACGATGCCAGACTTCCATGTTCCAACAAATTGTCATAATTTATTAATGCAACAAGAACAAGAACCTCCTGCTCGAGGACATACGGGATGTGAGCCAGTGAGCCGAGCCGAACGTCAGCATGAGCCGGAGCAATTCCCAGCAATGAAACTGTATAGTATAACAGCACACGGACACAGCCACTGACACATACTCAATACTCAAGTGGACAGGTACATACATCATATAATTGAGACATTCAGGGTGACCATATCCAGCTTCCGTTGCGCTTCTATGAGGTACTGCCGTAAGAGTCGTCTAAAAGTATCAATCGTATTAATTATCCTAATCGGTGGCGGCAGGTTATTCCATACTTTGGAAGCCGCATAACGAAAGCTGCCTCTGAAAGCGGCTGTACCCTGAGACCGAGTCGAGAGTTGTTGTGAGCATTGCCTTCTCCCGCATTCCCGTCTACTAGTAACCCAACTCAACTTGTTGAATAGGTAGTCCGGTTTCTGACACTTAACTACACCGAACAGAAGGCAAGCCAAGTGTAGTTTGCGTCTGGACTTCGTTTTCAGAGAATTTTTTTCGGCTGAGAGTATGTCATGCTCACTCTAATGTCTCGCTGACGGTGGCGTGTGTGTTGGATCATTTAGCTCCCTTCAAAATGGTTGAGCTGAATGGTGCTAATCCATGCGTCATGTTCGTGAACGGGCGTTGTCAGTAGGGACTGGTCATCTCTTAGCTGCCATGGCTTATTTTAATTAAATTTATGAATTGTATTATTTGTTTTATTTTCTACTAGCTGACCCAGCAAACTTCGTTCCGCCTAACAGTCAATGAACACATTCATTGTTAGGATTTTAAAATTTCCACCCTACCTACCTACCCTACCTACCCTACCTACCTACCCTACCTACTTACCCTACCTACCTACCCTACCTACCTACCCTACCTACCCTACCTACCTACCCTACCTACCCTACCTACCTACCCTACCTACCTACCCTACCTACCCTACCTACCTACCCTACCTACCTACCCTACCTACCTACCTACCCTACCTACCTACCCTACCTACCTACCCTACCTACCTACCCTACCTACCTACCCTACCTACCTACCCTACCTACCTACCCTACCTACCTACCCTACCTACCTACCCTACCTACCTACCCTACCTACCTACCCTACCTACCTACCCTACCTACCTACCCTACCTACCTACCCTACCTACCTACCCTACCTACCTACCCTACCTACCTACCCTACCTACCTACCCTACCTACCTACCCTACCTACCTACCTACCCTACCTACCTACCCTACCTACCTACCCTACCTACCTACCCTACCTACCTACCCTACCTACCTACCCTACCTACCTACCCTACCTACCTACCCTACCTACCTACCCTACCTACCTACCCTACCTACCTACCCTACCTACCTACCCTACCTACCTACCCTACCTACCTACCCTACCTACCTACCCTACCTACCTACCCTACCTACCTACCCTACCTACCTACCCTACCTACCTACCCTACCTACCTACCCTACCTACCTACCCTACCTACCTACCCTACCTACCTACCCTACCTACCTACCCTACCTACCTACCCTACCTACCTACCCTACCTACCTACCCTACCTACCTACCCTACCTACCTACCCTACCTACCTACCCTACCTACCTACCCTACCTACCTACCCTACCTACCTACCCTACCTACCTACCCTACCTACCTACCCTACCTACCTACCCTACCTACCTACCCTACCTACCTACCCTACCTACCTACCCTACCTACCTACCCTACCTACCTACCCTACCTACCTACCCTACCTACCTACCCTACCTACCTACCCTACCTACCTACCCTACCTACCTACCCTACCTACCTACCCTACCTACCTACCCTACCTACCTACCCTACCTACCTACCCTACCTACCTACCCTACCTACCTACCCTACCTACCTACCCTACCTACCTACCCTACCTACCTACCCTACCTACCTACCCTACCTACCTACCCTACCTACCTACCCTACCTACCTACCCTACCTACCTACCCTACCTACCTACCCTACCTACCTACCCTACCTACCTACCCTACCTACCTACCCTACCTACCTACCCTATCTCGGTAGGTAGGTAGGGTAGGTCCCTACCTACCTACCGAGATATCAAAAAAGCCGATCCACACAAAACGTATGAGAACGTGAATTTTCTTCATATTTTTTTTTTTTTCGTTAGTTTTTCCATATTTTCTCACCGTTTAAACCTTCCCTGGACTACGACAAACATTTCAAAACCAAAATCAGCTAAATCGGCCCAGCCGTTCTCGAGTTTTAGTGAGACTAACGAACAGCAATTGATTTTTATATATATAGATTACGGACGCTTTTAACGTTCTGCATCGTTCTCACATGTATAACTTCAACATGAATGATGTAACCAATATTTTGTAACCATATGTTAAATATTGACAAAACCAACTGCTTGTGTTTCTACAAAACCCAGGCCTCAGCGCCCAAACTACCACTTGACATCAAAATCCACTCTGCAATCTGTGACCCTCTCCTGTGCTCCTGCGAGAAAATAAAAAAGGTAGAATGGGTTAAATATCTGGGGGTTTTAATAGACCAGCGGCTCTCTTTCAAGCCCCATATTGACCTGGTGGCCAAACGCACCAGAAAATTGATTCACATAATGAAACTCTTGCGTAACTCCGCCAACAAAAAAACTCTAAACATGGTTTATGTGGCATTATGTGAGTCAATTCTATGTTACTGTATAACAATATGGGGTGGAGTTGGAAGCACCACTATGATCCAATGTGAACGAGCCCAACGATCGGTTTTGAAGGTCATGCTCAAGAAACCTTTCAGATACCCGACAACTCTCTTGTACAAGGAAGCCGATTTCCTCAATGTCCGACAGTTGTATATTTTAAAAATTGTACTGAAACAACATAAAATTCTAACACGGACCCCGGATTACTCGCAACTACTCAAACGTCGAGTTTTTAAATGTGCTTCGATAAGGACCCGTACAGCCTTTGCACAACACATGCAGGATTTCATGCTCAGTCACATATACAACAAAGTGGTGAAGATTTGTGACATCAGTAATTCTAGAACTAGCCTAGTCAAAAATATTGTTCGCAAATGGCTGCTAGCACAATCCTACAATGAATCCGAATCTCTCTTAAAGGTAATTACGTAACACACCAACACATACACTCACACTAGCACCCCCTCACACACACACACATTGTGCACATTTCGCTCAAAATATTCTCTTATCCATCTATATTACTGTTTTAGTTGTTTAATTTTATTTTATTTTATTTTTGTATTTAACTGTTCTTAGTTTAAACAATGTTTTGATTAACTAATAACACTTTTTTATGTGCTTCTGAATTTGTAGCAATAATTAAATATGTAATACGCATTTTCATATGGCAATACCACCCAAGGACTCCACGAGACAGGCACGTCCTAGTGTGGAGTTCATAAGCAATGTACTTACTTCCTTTGCGTCTTATGTCACTAAAGAATATAAACCTAGCTAATAATGTAGACTTTAAGGAAATGTAAAGCACTATTTTTAGCAAATAAACATTCATTCATTCATTCATATTCTGATTTAAAAGAGTGTCCGTGGAGTTTCTTGCCCGTTCATCTCCATAGGTACCTACTACGCTTTGGAATGGACAACTAGCTTCATCTTTCTGACTGACCGACCCCTTGACAATTCAAAAGTGCCTGTAATTGGTTTATTTGAAATAAATGCTTTGAGTTTGAGTTTGAGTTTCATTTTGTAAAGGTTGTAAATATAAATGTCCCTTAGCATCGCGTAGTACGGCATTGCGTCGCGTAGAACGGCGTAGCATCGCGAAGTACAGCGTCGCGTTCTACAGCGTAGCGTCATGTAGCATTGCGTAGCGTCGCGTAGCAATGCGTAGAGTTGCGTAGTACAGCATATCGTCTTGTAGAAAAACGTAGCATCCCGTAGCACTGCGTAGCGTCGTGTGAAACTACGTAGCTTTACGTAATACAGTGTAGCGTCGCGTAGAACGGCGTAGTAAAGACTGGAAAAATATTAGGGAAAGCATTTTGTTACCGCTACGTCAAGCTTGGCCACGTCTGTCATGGTAACTATAATGCTTGATTGATTTATAGTGTTCGACCGAACCTTCTTTACTTCGGCCAATAAGTGCCTAAGGTATGGCCGAAGCCGAAGGTTCCTAGCAAGCGCCGAAATTGAACGAACTGGAATGCATGAGAGCTCAATGGAAGAGGCAACTCGCGGGGGTCGGGGGTCATACTGCGTTGCGCCGGCCGCCATGGCTAGTAGTCATAAATCAAAACAAAAGAACACAGCCTCAATAACATTTTGAAATAATCAGTTTATTTATTAACCGACTTCCAAAAAGGAGGAGGTTATTTTTTCATGTTTTTCACAGCCTCAATCTACTTTTTCGCATTTTTGATTATTACTTTGGTGTTTTGTATTTGATTTTATCACAATTGTGAAAATCTTATTTGATTGAGAAGAAAAGTAGATTGAGGCTGTGAAAAACATGAAAAAATAACCTCCTCCTTTTTGGAAGTCGGTTAATAAATAAACTGATTATTTCAAAATGTTATTATTTATGACAAGTTTAACAAGACAGCAGTCAACACAAACTTAAAAGAAAACCGGCCATGTGCGAGTCGGACTCGCACACCAAGGGTTTCGTACTAACCGCTTTCATGAGGAAAGGGGTAGTAAGTTTAAAATTAATATTAAAAACCTTTTAATTTTATGCTTTTCGCAATTTTTCCTTTATCTGTGCTATAAGACGTTGACGTATAAGACGTTCGTACCAAATTTCAAGATTCTGAGTTAACGGGAAGTAGTACCCTGTAGGTTTTGATTCCCTTGCGAGTGTCGAAAATTTGAAGTATAAACGGCTGTATCTTTTGATTGCGTTGGCTTAGAAGTTTGATTTTTTCACAGCTCCAAGGGACAGTAGACCTGAGAATTCCAGCTTGATAACTCCACGCGTTCCTGAGAAAAAGGGTCTTGACAGACAGACGGACAACAAAGTGATCCTATAAGGGTTCCGTTATTTCCTTTTGACGTACGGAACCCTAAAAACGATTATTTTATTCACTTTTAGCCAATTTGGAATTGAATTTGTTCTGAATTTGTTTATTTTACATAAAATATTCAAGAAGTAAAAGAAGGAATGCAAAATGGGATAAAAAACAAACCAGCAGGGTTGTATATGTCACAGTATAATTATGAACTTCGTTAGTTTATAAATAATCTATCGATATTATTTCCGTTAAATTATAAACTGTCGAAAAATTGTGAACTGTGACAAATCATTTACAATTTAACGCATTATTTTTCTATAGTTGATAATGTACCCATGAAAAACTGACAAATTGTGAACTGTTATCAAACTTGCTTGCGACGTAACGCACCTTGCGCTAATATTAAATAGCCTGCCTGGCTGCGAGCAACTTGGAAGTAGCGCTCGCTCGGCTCGCGTGCGATTGGTCACAGTTCTAACTTAACCTAACCCATTTCACCCAGTTCACAATTTTTCGACAGTTTATAATCTAACGGAAATAATTCCGACAGATTATAAACTAACGGTTCTCACAATATTACGGTGACATATACATACTCGTATATAATAAATAGATAAACACACCAGTAATCAACATTACTAATATTTTTCACAATAAAAATGTCAGAAATGGGTAACTAAAGATGTTTTACGACTTCAAATGTTAGGTATATTACTTAATCTAGCAAAGTAGTAAATACTACCATAATAATAAATGATAAATGATTTTATTTCTGTAAGTAGGTTTGTACAAACACTTTTACACGTCAATCATATTTTAAAACTAGATGAGGTCGGCGTTTCCTATCTGACTACTCTGAGAAGAAAGGCCGAAACAAACTCAGAGGTCTCAGTCTCTTTTAAAGTCCAGACATAATCTTGGTCAGATCATGTGAAGGCCATGTGGATTGGTGTCTGAAGTGGTCTTTTGAGGAAAGCACCACACAGATTGAGAGGGCCTGTCCAGTCAGTGCACGCATTTGTCAGTTATCGTGCAGCTCAACTCAGAATTTAAGGAGCTCAACGATTCGACGAACAATACCAAAAAAAGGACATTTGGGTAGGCCACTTAAATTACTCAAACTGTCAGACCATGATTAGAACTAACTGAGAAAAAATTAAAAACAAAACAAAAAGGAATGACCCACATATTCTTCACATTCACAATAATTAAAATAATAAAATACTTTAAAAGTAGATATTCATGTCATTGTTTATATAAAATTCATTAATGTCAATGTGTATATAAAAACCCAGAAATAATCTTGGTCAGAGCATTTCATTTGAGGACCATGTAGATTTGTGTCTGAAATGGTCTTCTGAGGAAAGAACCATACAGATTTGAGTGGACCTGTCCAGTCAGTGCACGCATTTGTCAGTAATAGTGTAGCTCAACTCAGAACTTAAAAGGAGCTCAACGATTCGACGAACAATACCAAAGAAATGGAGTCTGATGCAGTGTTGTGCCCAGAAAGTGAAGTGAAATTGGTGTGTCCGTCATCCGTCACCTACAGTTTTGATGTATGAGCGAGCATATGACCAAAATAACAAACGGCTTTCGTGCTGTGGAGATGTTACAAATTGAAATAGCCGGGTCAACATTTGGGTAGGCCGCATAAAGTACTCAAAACTGCCAGATTATCATTAGAAGTAACTGAGAAAAAATAAATAAATACATAAATGACCCACATAGTCCTCACATTCACAATAATTAAAATAATAATAATATTATACTTCACAAGTAAATATTCATGTCATTGTGTATATAATTTTAAAGTTTGCAAAATAAACAAAGTTCCGAAAGTAAAAAATAAAAATTATAATTGGAGCAGCTCAATCCCAAGCCTTTTTGTCCTCAACGTAATCTTTAACGGTATAAAAAGCTTTCTGGCACAACTTACGTTTAATGAATGATTTAAATTTATTAAGGCTTAGATCTTGTACGTGGCTTGGAAGTTTATTATAAAAGCGTATACATTGACATCTGAACGAGCCACCTATTTTCTTGAGCCTTGTTGTATGTACAACAAATTTGTGTTTGTTTTTAGTATTTATGTTATGGATATCACTGTATTTTTTAAACAATTTCATATTTTTATGGGCATATAAAAGATTATCAAAAATATACTGAGAAGGCACAGTCATTACATTAATCTCCTTAAATTTATCTCTGAGAGAGTGTCTCGGTAATATGTTATGTACAGTAGGTTTCGACTTACTGGTACGTCGGGCCAATAGACATTCGATGATAGGACTATCGTTGTAATGGCATTTCCGCGAAGCGGACGCTCGATCTATAATGTGGGCTATTCGAAATTGTGGTACATCGATGCTATGGAATTTCGGCAATTCGGACGTTCGATCTGATGACTTCGGGGAATTCGCCATCGGGCATTTGACATTCGAAATCAAGCGGTAAATTCCGGTCACAGACAGGCACGAAAAGCGACGTTAATTAATAATAAGTTTAGATTTTTATGTCTTGCAACCCTTGCGACCTACAGTCGCTACGTTTGACTGTAATAGAAAATATACAAAACTATTTGTTGTTAATATTCATGAGAAATAAAGCTGAGAACCAAATAAACAAACAAAGAAATAAAGTTGGAAGTCGATTAAACTATAACAACGTTCATTAATTTTTAAATCATTTTTATCACAATATCCAGAACCCTTTGAAACATTTTCTAAATCAATCAACCAATAAACTGATTGCAATTACAGCACTCCAGTGAACAGAGGAACTCGTTGAGCAAACAATCAATTGATTCAGTTCGCAGGGCTGCGCCCGCGCATCGTACTTGTAGCGCACAAACACACACATCGGTGAAGTCGTTTTGATTTTTTGAGATAGAATTTCTCAGTAGCCCGGTGTCTAGATTTGACAATAGGCTCCCCCCTTATTATATGTTCGAAATCGGGGTAGTTTGTCTTATATCTACCGAGGTACTTACCTGTATGCGTTTAGTAAAGGTAGGTATTTCAATTCAGTCAGAAACTTACATTGATTGCTTCAGCCTATCTGACGTGTCTTTTCTGCTTTACTATTTAATAATTTCAATCCTAATCTTGTTCTAGAATGAGAATGATAAAGATCAAAATAACATATAAGTAGGTACTATAGAATATACAACAACTAGCATAGTCAGGAAAGAGGAAACAATCTATATTTAGTAACAATATTTTGATTTAAAAGTGTCTGTAGAGTTTCTTGCCAATTCTTCTCCGACCCCTTGACAATTCAAAAGTATCTGTAATAGGTTTATTTGAAATAAATGCTTTGAGTTTGAGTGGAGTTTCAACATTTTCTCGAAAACACTCACGCAGTTACTCTGTCCCTACACCCACGTTATTCCGCCTGTGTGCACGATGCGGGCGGCTGCATCAAATGAAGACAATTGGCGTGAACAAGTGCTGGTCCTCGGCTGAAGGTGCTTCTGTTGAACTAGCTGCATCCTGTTTACATGTATTTTATTAGATGATGAGGACTGCAGCTCTGCAATCTGTCGGCTAGGACGTTTTATTTAGAGACACTTAGTTCAGATATGAATGTAAAACTGAAAAGATGTGTGAAAATCGGTTTTCATGACAGGGTATGTGATGCGGAGAAAAGAGTAACATGTCTCGTGAGGAAAGTTTTGAGAATGAGTGGATAGCTTTAAGAGTATGTAGGGGAAGACCAAAGAAACGATGGATGGACTGGGTGAAAGAAAGTTGACTACCGAGATGACGACTTGTAGAGAAGTATGGAAGAAAAAACATGTTGCGCCGACCACTAATACCATATATTGGGATATTATGGTAAGAGATAAATGTCTAGCTGTTGCCCGCGGCTTCGCCCGCGTGGACCCTAATTCTTTTTCTAAAATCAAAGTAGCCTTAGTTACTCCTTATAACATTAGCTATCTGCCAGTGAAAGTCCCGTCAATATTGGACCAGCAGTTTCGGAGATTAGCCGGAACAAACAAGACTGACAATTTTTTTTTTTTTATAAGTACCGTTTAATAGTGCTTGCATATGCATTTAGTTGTTGCTTGTTATTTGCTGTTATTTTGAAATCACCGACACTTCAATTCTATTTATTTGTCGATTTTGAAGAATCTATATGGTTTTGTGTTGTTGGAAAGTTGCCGATATGACGCAAAGCAAACATCTTCTTTCTTGTTATTGTCGTGTCGATTGATTTCCCACACAAATGTCCGACCAGTAGGTATGTAGCGACCTGAACAACTCTGTTATTAGTCTCAAATCCTAGACAGCTAGCACTCGGTAACGCTGAGTCAAGCTGACCAATCCTGCACATGACTTAAACTCACATCTTTCTAAAACCTCCTATTTTCTAACTATTAATGTTGTAAAGTTTAGAATTGTTTACAATATACGACTACGTTCGAACTATGTGCATTAAATATTTGTGTCTGCATGGTGCTCTAAAGGACCAAAGTTTGAATGCTATACATTACCTACACATAAATATTTTATATCAGTAGGTAATGAGAAGGTAAATTCCTTACTCCCCCTCTAAATAAATAAATAGTGTATCCCTCAAAGATAGATATCCCTTATTTCGGGGTTTCCTGGTTACAAACAATCAATTTTCCGATTGATTGACTATCACGAGCGGCGTGTGTCGGCAAATTACTTTCACTTCTCGTTAACTGTACGTACGTGAGAGTTTTGGTAATTTTCGTAAACCAATTGGTTACTGTTATGACTTACAAGTACCTAAGTATAATTTCCATTTTGCATGGCTTTGTTTTGTTTGATTTCCAACAAAGTTTTGAAGTTTTTATATATATCCCTTGTTTTTGTTTTAACCCTCATTCCACAGAAATGCAAACTATTGTTGAACGAGTTAAGTGTGAGGGAAACTCTTGTCATTGTGTTGGTTTGCTTATATTTTTCAGGAGGATCTAAACTTACAGGTGAGACTATTTAGCACATAAGTAAACAAACTCTAGGACTGATCGTGGTTGTTTTTATTGTTGGAATTTTAAGGTTACATCACTCGATTGCAATAGGTAGTTACTTACCCACTTACCTACCACATCGATTACCGATAGGTAATAATCATAATAAACCTGTAACAAATACTTACCTACTTACTTTAACAAATCCACAACTAAGTGCAAACAAAATAATACGTATGTATTTCGTCCGCAGCGTCGCAGTGTATAGGAGGACATACGTCGCGGTGCCGCCGCGCGCCGGCGCGGGCGGTGCGCCAATCGCTGAGCTAATATTTACTAGTAGTTATGATCTGTTACTTTTTATTATTGTTTGCAAAAGGGCAGGGGTCTGTCGTTGAAAAAGAGTTGAAAGGTTGCGTTTAGTTTTATGATGAAGCGAAGTAACTTCATATGTGTACTGGTTACTAGTGCAATTTAAGATTAATACACACAAGTAGTATTGAAAGGTTAACAGATTCAAAACACCTAGTTAATTGAAATCTGTTATCGTAGTTACTAAAGAAAACATAGGCGTAGAGCGTAGCGTAACGTAGCACGTCACGTAGGCTCAATATTTCGCATCGAGTTGGATTATTTATCAGGAAAGAAATAAGTAAAGCATGTTTCGAAGACCGAAACCGTCGAACCGTCGTGATTCCGTCATTTATTTAAAATTATCTCCGAGTGCTTTTGAAAGAAAAGAAAATAAAGAAAAATAACATTTATTTGGACACAGTTCGTGAAACACAAAATATAAATAACAAAATGAAAATAATGTTTTAACAAACAGTAGTGTGTGCCTCACGGCTGCGCCAAAAAGGTTCATTTCAACATTAATACCAGACAGAATATGCTGTCTGACGCTGGTTATCTAATGAACCCTTAAAAGGACAAGTGACGGGGAGTACAAACAGAGTCAACATACCTAATACCTAATACATAATTTGTATACTTAAAAACTAAATAAATTAACAAGCACGTAATCAAATAAAATACAAAAACAAAAAACATACGAAAACAACAAGAACTGTCCCAGAAAAGGACGGAAAATCACTGAGTGTGCGCAACCACCCGCATACCCAATATAAATGCATAAATATGCTTTTTCCTTCTCTTGTCCGTCTGCTGTCCCGAATACCTATAATTGGCCTTCCTTCACTAATGTTTTTACTATCTGTAACCTCGTAGCTGTAAGTTTCCTGACGAAAAAATAAATCGTAGTAGGTACTTACGTAATACGTTACGTACGTTAAAGTATATTATAACAATGTTTAGTAGGATGGGCGCTTTGGTGTGAGAGCCCAGTTAGAACAATAAGAATGATATTAAACGCAGGAGGTAAGTAGGTAACTTCACAAATAGCAGGAAGATTGCTTCAATGCCCTTACTACTTCAAATAATATAATATGTGCACGGTAGCATATTCTCTACCTAGTTCCTGAGATTACCGCCGCGTATCAAAGGACCAGACACAAAACATCTGCTTTGTCCTTTATATTAAATTCCTTTGATTCTTCCTATATTCTCAGCATGTATTTGTTGAATTACGTACATTATGTGTTTGTCTGTTGCTCAAAGTAAGGTTCCGGTGCGAAGGTTTTCTTTGTCGACTTCCTATTAAATTATTAAAAGCTTTCCTTGAATAAAATAAGGTTTTCAAATTATAATCCGTACCTAATTCGAGCTCCTTTCCTAATAAAATATTGGTAATATTAAAATTCTGGACAATCCAGTAGGCACCTAGATAAGTAAGTCTAGTGGCAACATGTCTTTTCCGAAAATGCATGTCGCAATAAGATGGTTGAAGCCGTGATATAGTTATATCCCTAGGGATATAGCTATATACCGTAATATAGTTATGAAAGCGATTCATAACTGTCTTACTAGGAATATAACTATGATACGAGCACGATCTAGTAGTATAACTATTAGGGAACTCCGACCAAATAGGTTAGGTTAAGTTAGAACTGTGACCAACTACGGCCGGTGAGTGCTACGTCGAATTTGGTCGCAGTAACAAAATTAGGGCACTTCGACAGTGTACGCACCAGGACTTGGCTTAGTACGGCCTTATTCCAAATGCGTACAGTGTGGCTATGTTTAAGGCAATCGAGCCTGGTACCTAATAGCTACCTAAGACCCTACTGACTAAAACCAAGCCCTATAGAAATACTTAGCACCCTAGTTATCCTAACACCCTTCCCTACCATACAAACCATACCAAACGTGAGTTACGTCGGTTATACGTGCGGGAAGTCTGTTACAAGGAGACCTACGGTACCAGACGGAAGTTGGGAAGGAATAGGGGTTTGTGTACGTCGTGCAATGTACACAAGAAATGGTTTTCTCACTGCCGATCCCACAGACTCATAGAATCGATGATGGCTAAAGGTGTCTAGGCCACAGTAAGAGGAGGTACCTATAGGATATAAATCACACTCGACTCCAGCTTGGTGACTAGTTTATTACAATAATTAACTTAATTATATACTCATTTTGTGGTCCATACACATTGATAGGAACTAATTAATATGTGTGTTTGTATGTATCGAGCCGATGAAGCGAACTTCTTAGCGCTGACGGTGCGATGCTGTTGTTGCTTGTTCACGGTTGAACAGACAGTTATAAACCGCTTTCATATAACTATATTACGGTATATAGCTATATCCCTAGGGATATAACTATATCACGGCTTCAAACATCTTAATGCGACACATAGGTACATATTGTAAAGACACACAAAACAGATCGGAACTATTTAGTGAAGCAGTGCAGTGAAACATCCGGACAGATACGTCTCCACATAATGTTATGTGTTACAATACAAGTTTCCGGTCTGTGCGAGCTTTGTCCGTAAACCCGGTAAACACGGAGCTTTAATGTTCAAGTGTTTCATAGTAAAGTACTTGGAAATTGATATCTTTTGGACTACCTCATTATTTTTACTGTCTAGTAGAGCAACTGAGTCGGATACACTCAGCAACGGAAGAATAAGAGTAAACTTAAAAATATTTAAAATTAAATCTCCCTCATATTTGCCATAACACAAGAAAAACATTTTAACTCGTCGAACGCCTCCACTAATTCATCGTTAGATTGCTGACACCCACAAACATTGTCCGGTATTATGCACAAAGCTTCGACGTGTGGTAACACGCCGTAATGCCGGCATTAAGCTACGCTTGACCGCAAACGGATCTTAAAATCCCCATTGATCCGGAATTAAAGTTCCGTCTATAAGGAATAGGATAGATGCTTCCGTGGGCACGGGCTATTGTCGAGCACTATGTAGCTCTCGGGCTATTGTGAGGCTGCAGGCAATATTGTGCGAAATATAAAAATTTGTGCAATAAATACTTACGTGGAATTGAAGTGTGGCGTAGCGGAGTTATTTGATGTATTATCAAAGGATTTGGCTCTCGTTGAAAAGATTTTGTGGTGACAATTTATTTTTGATTGAATTCGTGAATTAAATTCAAAGGCGTGTTTGAAGGTAGGTTCTTAAAGGGTTGCATGTTCATTAGGGCATGGACATAATTCTAGATTAGTGTTGAGATGATATAAGGAAACGTCCACAGCTGAATAGAAATCTCCCTTAGATTTTCACAATCAACAGCTGTAACATAATTAGGTATTACAAGTTAATTCTCTTAAGTAGTTTGTACAGAAACAATTCAAAGTCAAAGTCAAAGTCAAATCATTTATTTCAAATAGGCCCATGTATGGCACTTTTGAACGTCGAAATTTACAAAATATTAAAAATGATTCTAGTCGCCCCTTCCAAAAGGTAGTTTTCGTATGGAGAAGAATGGGCAAGAAACTCCACCGTTACTCTTTTAAAATGTTTTACAATAGTTTGTATAGGTACGTACATTAGTTAAATAATTATATGTGAAGACGATGCACCTAGAATAAAATTACTATACCACAATAGGTAAAAAGAATTAAAAATGAAGCAACGACAGATAATTTAATATGTGATAGATACATGGTGCTCACATATTTACAAACATTGTAAAAGTAGACGATTTTCCTAAAATTTTGTAATTAATAAGTCAGTGTGTGAGAAAGTAATCACAGAATGTTAAATCAATGTCATAAAACACAAAATAATCAATTTTACAATTAAATTAGCAACCAGTTTGATTTTGTCTTGATTCTAAATTGTCCTATGGAGCAGGACCAGCATGTTTCCAAGCACTCTTATCCTGGATATAATCCTCTAATTTGTAATATGCTTGTTTACAAAGTGCACTTTTGATATGAGTTTTAAATTTTCTTTCATTTAATTGCAATATGTCACAAGGTATTTTGTTGTAACATTTAACACAGTACCCCATAAAAGATGTATGTACTTTAGATAATCTGTAAAATGGTTGATCTAGTTTATCTTTATTTCTAGTATTAAAATTATGTCTATCACTTATTTTATTAAAGAGATGTGGATTTTTCCTTACAAACATAATATTTTCATAGATGAATTGGCAAGGTACCGTCATAATATTAATCCTTTTAAAAAGTTCCCTGAGAGATTCGCGGCGACGTAGATTATAAATGGCTCTGACAGCTCTCTTTTGCAAAATAAAGATGGATTCAATGTCAGCAGCCCGACCCCACAGTAAAATGCCATACGACATAATGCTGTGAAAGTAGCTAAAATAAATCTGTTATCTCCATAAAGGAAAACATATACCTATTTACAAAAGCTTGTCTACAATTAAGTTTCATATCAACTAGTTCAATAACACAAACAGATCTCAAATGAAAATAATGTTCTATTCGTTGATGATATATTATATCGTGCGAAATTGTACACATGTCTGTTTGTACACCTAAAAGACTCTTGGTTCGTAGAGAACGAACCTATTCTGGTATTGTTTATTGCCAAATTACGGTAGGTGTTAGGTCGATTTTTTCTGTGATTTCTGATGTTTTAGGTCTAAAATAATACTTATTGAAGTATTTATTTAACTACCTACTAAAACACTAATAACTGAACAATAAAAAAAAAAATCCGCACAGTTTTAAAGAACACCTTATACGATTATTTAAATCTAAGCTGACTGCATTATTATTAGAAAAATGTTATTTTTGTATAAAAAACTTTTTAAATGATAAAAAATATATAACTATTAAAAAATATAAATGACATGTACGAGAATTTAAATTATATCAGAATGACTTAATTATTAAGTAGGCGTTTTTGATAACAGCACAGTTTACAATAACGTTTCATTTTGTGTGTTAGATCAGTGGATGGAAGGAATTAAGTAAACGTTTTGTATATTTGTAGGGAATATTTGAGCTTTATGTTTTTTTTAAATATAATCAAATAGGAGCGAGTCGGAAGCTTTATTTATTTTTTGATTTTAGAATAATTGGAGAACCGTTTTAGTTTTTGTTTTTATCAGGACGATTATGTGTAAATAACCGGTTCTGTTTTTTTATTATTGTTTTATATTTTTTAAATAATATATAATTTCAACTTCATTTCTGAACTGTATTTGCTGTGCTTACTACCCCACATTTTCACGTACCTACCTATTTGTTTTTTCAGATTCAGATCTATTTTGCCAACAATGTAGGTACAGGTGTAAGATGGTACATCATTAGGTTTTTCCGGTACATTCTACATTACGGCATGCAAAGTCGTAAAAACTAAAAAATACAGTTTTCAAATTAATCATGCAGTCGTAAAAACTAACGATACAATTTTCATCCAAATTAACAATATTAAATTAAAACATAGGTACCTACTTCTTTATTGGAAAAGGTACAGCCGATCCACCACATACATCCAATATATCCTCTTGATGTTCCTTTGATACATAAGTTCGTCTTACTAGACCTCTAACGGCTCTAACGAAACCATCATCTGTCCATTTTAATTGTACAGAATTACATTCATAATCCTCGGAATTAAACTATTTTGAAAAAAAAAATCAAAAACACCAATATTTCCGAATATTACAGAATACGTGCTCTAATCTCCTCAAAATTGTACAAAATACGCGTTTTCTGAGTAAAATGTCACAATGGCTGTAATCCTCGCGTTCTGTACAACACACAATACGACGGAGGTCGCTAAGCCTATTACGTGGATGTGTCGATGGATGATAACAGGATCGCGTGGATGTTTGGATGTACATAGGTGAATGAGTCCGTAATGTCTTTAGACATGTTTATTGGACGTAAATAGAGTAGTGAATGAGAGGGAGTGACAGTATTGAATGTGTAAGTAAACAATTGACATGAGGTCACGAATGTTTCATTGGTGGGGTGTTGTGTAAGTAGGGATTATTTTGCAGCTCAATTGCTCTGTGGTTTGTGTTGAAATCATGAAATTACGAACTAGGCTCCACTCTGTTTCTTACTTACTTATGCAGCTTATTTTTACAAGATGTTGTCTTTAGGTAACCTATATGTATATAGGTACTTGTTTTTCTACAGCGATGGATGCCCATGGCAATTTGACCTGACAAGGATTTATTTTTTCTTCATATTTTACCTAAGTATAGGCTGTTCCAAAATATCTAAACAAAATGTAAACAAAACCTGTTCCGGTTAAATTCTTACGCAATCACTCACTTAAGGGAATGAGTATCACATTCATCTTCATTTAGAAGGTTTCAACTTATCTTACACTTTCCAACAATTATTGTTTTAACAACATTATTAAAATTGTAATTAAAACTCATCGGCAAAAATTGAAGTAAAATAAACATCAACTGTGAAATGAAAAACATCTTTAATGTGATTTAAAATTAGGATTTCGGGTTAAAGTATTAAAATAATCAAAACAAAGCACCCACTCGATTTGTTGGTGGCTCTAATAATTGGCAGCTACTGGTACGTTTTCATTTATTAAAATACAACAGACCACACAATATTGCATTTTGATACTCCCAATCATCTCTTTTTAATCTCCTGATGAAGTTCTTACAATATTAACCCTAACGACCCTTATAATTTAATTGCCCCGGTACAAACTCGTTTGTATTAACTTTGACCCTAACAGTTACAGTTAATAAACAGTAAACATTAGTTAATGAACCGACAGCACCAATAAGCTCTATGTTAACTGCACTCCAGTGAGCAAATAATAAACGATATTTGAGTGCTCACGAAAAAATCGTAATCATGGGGAGAGTAAGTAAGAGATACAGCAGATGGGACAGTCGAGTGAGATGTTTGTATTTTTTTGCCAGGTTAGATTCAAGTACTTAGGTAAATTATATTTAATCATTAGTTTGTAAGGTAAACAAATATAAAACCTTACTTTTTGTCTCAAGATTTTGTAATATAATTATAAGTATGTAGATTACAAATCTTAAGAGAATACGGCTTTTGTTTTTGTATCACCAATAATTTAATTTACGATAGCTAAAAATATCGTTAGAAAACATGGATTCGATTAATACATTGCAGTCTGAAATTAGCTAGACATTATGAGAGAATAAACATTAAGGTACAAGTCTGGTAAGTAGGTTCAAGGGTTTGGGCTGGGCGGTGATGAGTCAGTCAGTCAGGACCTTTCTTTTTATTTATATAGATTTTGACTAAGTAGAGGTACCTACTAAGTAGGTACTTACTTAATCATTGTTTCGCTTTTTAGTTTTTCAAACTTTAAATCACTTACCATTTCTCATTAACCTGTGATTCACTCTGCATCCATTCTGCATCATAATCTATGCCCCGCCCGCGGCAACGTCAAGAGTTCGCAGATTCGTTTTCATTGTTCGACCCCGCGTGGGGCAACAAAAAACTCGCGCAATATGCTCCTCATAAGAGCCCTGCAGCCCCGACGGGAAATATAGCCCCGTAGCCTCGTAGGTCGTCCCTCATAGCCCCGTGCTCATTGTCAGCTCAAATCAGGCTCGCAGTTTGATTGGCGGGATGTTGTTTAGACAATCTGTGGATGTCTCGTAATCCTTTGTGAAGGGTTGGTGTAGCAAATACAGGGTTATGTTACGATGTTTGGTATTTTAAATTGTGTTTGCATCGTTTTTATCTGTTTTGGGGTTGGAAGAATTTGTTATAGCTCTATTTCATATTGTTATACTTACCTACTTATGACAGCGTGACAATGCGACTATACCTACTCGTTCGTACGATTTTGACATGAACTTAGCCGATCGACTATCTTTGTCAAGTGTACTTATGTTGAGTTACTGAAAACATGTAGCACAAGGAACAATTTTTTCCGAGTAAATATTGGAGGTCCATGGTCCAGCAACGTAATGTTATATTTGGTTCACTTGCGAATTTTCAGTGATAAACAACACTCTTTGAGTTTATGTTAGTCTTAACAGGGTAAAGATTTAAATTCGTCTACTTAAGTATGGTAACCAGAAGATCCTCCAACAGAACTGTCAATCAAAATTACACAAAATAACTTCTTATAATTACCGGTCGAAATAACACGTGACGACTGTCGCTTACCCTAGATTTCATATACTTGGGATTAACTTTTATTATATAAAATCTTCAGTGTCAATAGTGGATAGCTGCAGCCCGAACTACGAACTCTGCTGATGACACGATTATTACCGAAACCTCTTCAAATTGGCTGCGTGTCACGAGTCATACTATGTTCGGCGTCGCATGGTGGCGCCACATGAGAGAAAACTTCAAAAGAGCCACTTTTCTACGTAATGCGGAGCTAATACACATGAAGGACCCTTATGGATCTACAGCAGTGCCTAATTATTGCGTAACAGATCCATCAAGAAACGTGATGCATGTTAGCTAGGAAGTTGGAAGGTTCTCATACTTACCGTATCTACTTATTCTTATTCTAAAACATATTCTGTCAGTAGCAACCTATAGATGAATGTGAAACCGGAGGCTTTTGCAGCTAGGTCCGCAACCAAGCCTATATATAGCTGCACTGGCTGATCTCTTACCATTGGAGAAGAATCCATTTGGTAGAAACATACATCCTATAAACTAGTGTTATGCAAGTGAATGAATTTCAAGAGAACAAATAACGCATTGTGAGGAGTGGTCCTTCGGTATATTGTGTGTGCTAGTACCGTGCCGCTACCCCGCCGTGCCACAGTCCCGCTAACAAGGCACGCTGTCACTTGCGTTTGTCACGTACCGTGATATCACGGTATACAGGAAGCTCGGGACATTCCGAATAGTCGGGAGAGCTGTCGTCAGCATTGAGATATAATCTGTTGTGAACAAATGTGTTTTTATTAAAAATACTTATTTTCATAGACGGATAGATAAATAAAATACACTTTATTATGTACACCATATAAATCATATATATGGAATGTGTGTACGTGTGTGTAGAACGGTGTTTCTTGGATAGCTACTGGCGTATCACTAACTGGATATTTCTCATTTTCAGTAAAATTGTCTGTGACAGAGATTTTTTTCTTTAATAACACAGGGCACGTGGACTTGATATATTTATCAAGGTAGTACTACCATGTCTGGTGAAGACTACATGAAAATATACTAAATTTATTGATCACATTATTTTAAATATTAAAAAATAATCGTGAAAATGTCTTTTGCGTGGATGTGACTGAAGCAAATTTACTGATATAATAATTTTGTCCCAGTCTTTACCATGATATTTCTAATAAACTCTAATAAATACTGACCTATATCAGCTTATAACTTACTATCCAATTTATAAAAAAGAGAACAAAAAACCTAATTAAAATATGTGACTTAAATTTTGGCCACTTCCATGGACGAAGGTCACAATAACTTTTTACTGACAAAAAAAACTGCGTGTCTCCGAATTTATGTGAGCGTTGACAAGCCGTCACCTGTCATAACCATAGTGAGATGTCAATTTCTTACTGGCTGCAATACGTTTGTCGTGAAAAAACAATAAGATTACTTAGTTAAAACTCGTCAAGCATACGTGGTCACTACTGTGGTTGTTTCGCCAAGTAAGTATATAATGTTAAATTTACATTTGTTTTGCTGTTTTGTAGGTTTGATGGTCAAATTACGATTGCCGAAATAGGTTGTAAAGACGAGATTTTTTAGGTTAGTTTTCCGTATTTGAACCAAAAAATGTCCTTTCCATTGATGTCACTTCCATTGATTACGTGGATAATTTTCCTCCATGGAAGTGGCTACAGGTCCAGGGATGTGAACTTTAACTTGGATCATTCCAATTATTTTGTTTGTTTGATTACTGCCATATACATACCTAAAACGCTTTTTGATACAAAAAATACATGTTTTACTTTTTTTAGATGGCGCGAAATAAAAGACCAAAGACAGCAGAAGAAATTCGTAAACAAAAGAGAGAATGCGAACGAAAACGAAGAGCTCTTATTAAGGCTAACCCCGACTTGTATGAAGCCAGTAAGAGAAATGATAACCATTTTTTTTTGCTTGGGAAATTATTAAATAACTTCTCCCGCTCTGAGCGGAGCGGGAGGGCGAGTCAGACTCTTACTGACCAAAACCCACCCGTGTTCCTTCAGTTGCCCTGTTGCCGGGGCCCACGAACTCCTTTTCGGTTTTCTTCGCAACCCAGGCATCGGCCCTAGTGGACCCCGTCAATTCTGCTGACATCTCTTTGAGGCGCGCGTGGAACACAGCGCGCCGTCGACCCAAGCCTGGTCCTTATCGGACGGCGAGCTACCCATTGCTTAACGTCCGCAAGCCCGCGCCTACAGTGGCCAGAAATCAGCCTGCGATTCCAGATGCCCAGGGCGTCTCCTCCTGCGGTGGTTAGGGGTGTGAAGGCGCGAAATTTGCCTCTTCCTCACTCGTTCCGCCTCCTCCTTCGCGAGTATTACCGCTTCGCCTCCCATTTCCTCTCGCTCCATACCATGGCCTGAACCAGGGCCACACGCGAGAGATCACCGCCGCCGATCGCCTCCACGAGGACACGGTGATACTCCGCCCAAGCCAGGCAGACCTCCACCGTATGCTCCACCGTGTCCTCCGGGCGATCCACACAATGGTGACACCCGGGCGTTTCCTCCCGCCTTATCCTGAACAGGAACCTCCCGAAACAGCCATGTCTGGTGAGGACCTGCGTCAGGCAGAAGGTGAGAACGCCGTGGCGCCTCTCTAACCACTCTTGAAAGAGGGGTCTAATCGCCGCAGCGTTATGCAGAAAAACGACGCAAAAATCAGGTAAAACTAGTATCCGAAATGACTGCAAGAGAACGACACGACGTGCTAATCCACGTGAATGGCGAGAACGTAAAGCTAGGAGTAGACAGAATAAAAACGTAATGAGCGACTACTACAAAGTTTCAGAGAGAATACTCCAGAGTCCATTGCTGACCAAAAAGATAGCGAAGAATAGGAGAATAAGGAACCGGATAGTGAAGCCAAAGAACAGGAGAATATGGTACTTGACAATGAGACGAAAGGACACGAATACGATGAACTGGATGATGAGACTGCAGAACAGGAAGATAAAGAACTTGATAATCAGACTGAAGAACAAGAACATAACGAGCTTGATAGTGAGACTGAAGTACGGGAGGATAAGAAACTAGACAGTGTGATTGAAGAACTGGAGGATAGAAAACTTGATGATCAGACTGAAGAACAAGAAGATAACGAGCTTGATAGTGAGACTGAAGAACAGGAAGATAAGGAACACGATAGTAAGCCTGAAAAGAGGAGGATGAGGATCTTTGACAGTGGGAACGATGACAACCTCGAAATATTTTAATTAAGAAATATTTCTAAAGTTATAAAAAACTTGAACGTTTTTATCTAGCTTCTGCCCGCGACTTCGTCCGCGTGGAATAGTTACTTTGGTGCTCCACTCCTATTAATCTTAGCATGATGATGTATAGCCTATAGCCTTCCTCGATAAATGAGCTATCTCACACTGAAAGATTTTTTCAAATCGGACCAATAGTTCCTGAGATTAGCGCGTTCAAGCAAACAAACAAACAAACTCTTCAGCTTTATATATTTAAAAAATAGTATAATAATAGATTATTAAGATTTTATTGAGACTGAAATTAGAAAGTGCCTTAAGTACAATGTTTTTGATCTCTTTAGCAGTTACTTTTAAAAATATATATGTTTCATATTTTATTACAAAATATTGTTGATACCATAATCCTAAGATAACATGACATGTGATTTAGGTTAAAGTTAAAAATTCAAAGCAATTAAAGCTGATTTTCAAAACATTTGTTTTATTTAATAAATCCAATGTATTTATACACATCATAATTTCCTTGGATAAAATAAAATTTGTGACTTAAACTTTCATATAAAATATATAGAATGTCAATCAAAATCATGGACGTGAGTCCATGATTTTGATTTAAAAGTCATTTCCATGGTTATAAAAACTGTAAGGAAAATCACTTCCCTGGATTCAGTGTCACTACCATGGACGTTCGAAATATTATTGGATATTTCTAGTAAAACTAAAGAGTTGTAGGCTCGGTACATATTTTTTTATAGTAGATTTTGACCAAAATTATTGATATTTACAGCTATTTCACGTAAAGTTGATCAAAATTTTTTTTTGTTTTCGTCATCAGAAGTAAAAAATACCCAACTGAAAGTTTCTGGTAGAGAAACGAATCCACGCGACTAGTTGTTTCCCTCAGTCAACAATAGATATTGTCAATCAAGTGGACGTCTTGTTTTGCTAATTGAAATTGGTGGCTCAAGTCATTTAATGAGAGCTTTCTCGCGCTTTCAAAGCGTTTCTTATTTCCACAACAACCTTCAACAGGATTGACATAAGCTGTTCGGGAGCTTATGTCAATCCAATACATTTATGATGTTTCCATTATCGTTGTCGATAAAAAATGTCACTTTGTCGAGGTTCTCAGGTCGTCCATCTTCTTTAGCAAACTTAAAGGTGCTTGCATACAGAAGCAGTTCCCGGTAAAGACTATTTAGTACAGATCGGTGCGGGTAAAATATACTTATTCTGTACCAGAAAACCCTCTAAGTACTTTATACAATATTAATGTCAATCGTCGACAAACCTCATATATGCTAAATTTGCGCATATTATAACATCTCGTGTAGCAAAAATAACAAAACCCACAACAATCTGTACCGCAATCATCGTGCACTCAAAACAATACTAAATACCAACCGTTTTAATTAAAATCTGCTGACTGCCATTGTGGCGGAAACAATATGGCGCGAAACCGTTGCGCGCGCACCCGCCACGTCACTTCCGGCCGCGACAATGCGCAGGCGCACAAAAGCGCAGCGCGATATTATTTCAACTATTATTTAGTACTAAATAACACACGATTATAAGTTGTAAGAGGCTCGGGTTACGTGACGTTGACTTTGCACTGATTACCGTTAGGTAGCGGTATTCAAAGTTTTTTGCGTAATACACGATCTGAATCATTTTGAAACAGATTGATAATCCATTGCGAAAAAAAAATCTGCTCAGCAACGTAAATAATGTTGAACTGTCAAAATGAAACAGATTAGTCTAAATCACATTTTCATTTAATTAGTCGGGGGGCACGGAGCGCTTTCTTTCGCGAGTCTTCGTTGTACCTTTTGCTGTCGTATGTAGTCGATTTCAATCGAAATGTTAAGTACCTACCCATTGTTTTATCAAAAACGTCCATTAGTTACTGTAGCTCAGGCCGGATATACCTACTTACTTACCTACTAGTTTAAACATTTCGGTAATAGGTACTTCAGGTGTGACTTATATGAAAACTTTGATTTTTAAATTTTTCAGATAAGATTACTGTCTGTGATGCTTTGTGTAGAAAAGAAAAGATGCATTTAAAAATAAAAATGTGTTCAAGTCATCGATTTTAAAGTTCTGACCAGGGTTGTTGCTGATGCATATTTTTTTCACATCAGCGGATGCTGATGCTGATGCTGATTTTAATTATTTTCTTTAAAAAAGCAGTGACCGTTATAAATTTATACCTAAAAGTTGCACAGTTTTCCTTGGTATTGAAATAAAAGGTTGGTTCAATAATTTTGTGACTTTTAATAAAAATAAAATCAAACAAAGTACCTAGTTTAGTAATAATTACTACTAGGTTAGTAATTAAGTACCTAGTATTAGTACATAACAAGTACCTAGTGGTAGGTACATGTACCGGGTGCGGCGATTGAACTGTCCGTATGTGAAATTGAAATATTTCTGTTAATTTTCAATATTTATTTATACACTTTTGCCATGTGAAAATAGAAAGTTCAAAGTTTTATTATGACTTATTCCGAAGGAATAAAACCGCCTTTAACCTTTACTACAAGCTGCCCCGCCCCCTCTGCGGTCATGTCACGACTCGAACTTCAGCATTCATAATCAGCATCGATCAATGCGGATGCTGATGCTAATGTTGAAAATGATGCTGAAGTTCTGCGGATGCTGATGCTGATGCTGATGTTCGCAATGACCCTGGTTCTGACCAAACACTTGAATCTTTTATAAAGCGGGAAACTATCGGATATTAATAGAGTGTTCAGTAAATTGGTGTTCGAAAATCATTGATACAAGTTTGAGCACCACAGCCCACAGCACAAAGTTCAAGGTTATAATTTGCGCGGACGGAGCGCGCGCACACACTGACCCGCCTTAACTGTTCACTTACGATCATTATGATTGAACTCCATTGTTAAACTCTGCCTACCCCACAACTTGAAGCGGCAGCTGCCGGCATTTCGGAGATGAAGTATTGCTGTTAAATAAATTAGAGCATTTTTTTGATAGTTTTTAGTCTAAACTGCTTTCATGCGAAGAGCTTAAAAGTATAATAGATATTCATGAAGAGTTCGAAAGATGTAAACGTCGCATCTGAATTCTATTTGATGTTATGAGAGATTTTATGAGATAAATAATCCACAAGTAGAAAAAGCTATCAAATAATAAGTACAGGTTTATTCATACCTACGGGTCGATGATGTTAACTGCTGTGGCCAGTTGGCCACATCATGAATTCGAAAGGATTTATTGTTACATAAAATATCTATAGTCTTATTTTTGTTATTATAAAACAGCTTTGTTATTTTCAGTGAAAGCAATCTATTGACCTCTTTAAAAGCCGTCGATGTGATTTTCAGCCTTACATTCAATCTGAAGTGAATCATCGGTCCTACATTCCTATATTATAGTCCTACAGTAACACCTAGGGACTCACTTAGAACTGTATTCAAGCAGGTGCAATAAAAGGACTAGTAGATTTCACAGCGCATATATTTATTCATTTACACTCAATATTGCATTTGGTAATTATTATTATTTTGCTAACATAACACTACTTTGTACAGGCTAATGATCACTCCATTTATTGTAAACAATTAATAATTGTCTTTTCGAAGATATTGTAAAGATTTAAACACGATAATGTGAGTCGGTAAGTACAAGGTATATTTTCAAGACTAACATTTTTCATAAAACTGTAGGTATCCCATCTATCTGAGATTGACATCTGACTTTTACTTAAATAAAATTGTTATCTGCCCCCTAATTGCGTAACACATGATCAATCACAATCTGCTTCATTTTGACAGTTCAACAATATTAATTGAGTTATTTACGTTGTTGAGGAGACACATTTTTGGAACATATGAAGCAATGGATTAGCAATATCCTTCAAATTGATTCAGATTGTGATTGATCGTGTGTTACGCAATAGGGTGCTGGTACAAAGTTTATTAACAGTGGGCCTTTAGGATGACAACACATTAAAAGAGAAATGTGTAAATAAAATAATAACTGTCGGTGATTATTTTATTTTACTATTTTTGCTTTGTACCTACTTAGATACCTATTTTTAAAAGAACGTCGTAAAATGAACGAAATCGATGAATGAACCTAAACCCCAAAAATCTAAATTACAAACGAAATCTAATGGCAGACACATATCTTACATATTTATTCTACTTATACCTAATCAATTATTTACAATATAATTATATACAGCGAAATTCTCTATTATTATTCTTACATATACATAAATTCCAGATTTTCTACATAATATATTTTCTAATTTTATTAAGATTCACTGAATGTTTCGAAAGACGATGACGGTTTCAAATTAGGTTAATGTTTATATTCAAAGCCTAAAAACTCCTGTATGAATGACAAACCAGTGACACAAAAATCAAAGGACGGCTTAACATTAATACCTATAACCAGAAAACTGATCGATTTAACTTTCAGAACTAACTACTACTTTTTTGAGAAATGATCACAAAATTACAGTTCTGTTCTACCATCAAATCCTGCATCAATTCACTCCTTGTTGTCTCCATAACCATTGAAGTAACCAGCCCCGGGTCACAATAACTTTGAGAAGAAAGTGTTGGGCGCAGTCATCCGTGAGGGATCCAGGATCCGAGGGTATGAGGAGCCCAGGAATGGCCTGAAAGCAACCCTACTTGCGTCTTCTACTGGGCTGGTTGTCGCTTCTTGGGTGGATTCATCTTGCGTGTCTAAAGAAGAGTCTCCATTGTTGGAGCTTCCAGCACCAAGGTGCAGTTTCCTTGTGTGCTTCTTGAGATCAAAGTTCCGGCAGAAACCTTTAGCACAGATACTGCAGGTAAAAGGTTTCCGCTCGTTGTGTGTGTGCATGTGGAAGGTCAGGTTGTAGATCTGATGGAAGGCTTTGTTGCAGATACTACACTTATACGCCTTCTCCCCGCTATGCGTCAGCCTGTGGTTCTTGTAGTTGCCTTTCTGGTGGAACCCCTTCCCACAAAACTCGCAAACAAAAGGTTTGTAGCCCGCATGGATTCTCGCATGCGTGTTTAGAGTCGACGATCTGTTGAAGGCCTTACCGCAAGTCAAACATTTGTGAGGCTTTTCTGAAGTGTGTATGATCTTGTGTCGACATAACGTGGATGCCTGTCGGAATCCTTTGCCGCATATCTTGCAAACGAAGGGCCTGGCACCTGTGTGGACTGGCATGTGTCTGGTAAGGTTGTAATGAGCGTTGAAGACCTTGCCACAGTCACCGCAAGCGAAGCTCTTGTTTTTGGCGGGAGAGGGAGTAGGTCCTGTGGTAGATGAGACGGCATGGTCTGCCGCTGGTGGTCGAGGACTTGGTGGACGCTGAACGGGAGACGTCGGTGGTGGAGGCCGGGGTAAGTGCAGCTGATGAGCGTATGTGAGCGAGACGAGATCAGGCCCATAGTATAGCAGAGGATAATGTGATACGAGCTGTCTTCTCGCCGCTGGGATGTACTGCTTAAACGCTGAATCTAAAAGCTGTGCTCCGTAAGACAGGAATCCTGGCGGTGGCGGTGGTTCAGGAGACACTGACTTCTTTCTGTCAGGTTCCATGAGCCGCGCGATGGAGAAGTTGAGAACTGGTGCTGTGGGGGTGTCGGGAGATTTGGCTCGCTCGGGAGAAGACTCCCGGGGTCCCTCGGGCCGAGCTGTCGATTGGAACGGCTGCATTTTCGTATTTTGAGTGGAATTGTGTTAAATCTGTAACAAGAGACAATAGCGTTATTAGTATTATTGAAATACTTAACCCATTTTAGCAGCTGGGTTTAAAATGATCGAGGAATAAAAACATCAGTTGAAATCATGAAAAGTCAGGACATGTAAGATAAAAAAGGTCAGTTTCACTGCTGATGATGTGCAACGTAGGTGGCTCGTTCAGATGTCAATTTTATAATAAACTTCCAAGCCACGTACAAGATCTAAGCCTTAATAAATTTAAATCATTCATTAAACGTAAGTTGTGCCAGAAAGCTTTTTATACCGTTAAAGATTACGTTGAGGACAAAAAGGCTTGGGATTGAGCTGCTCCAATTATAATTTTTATTTTTTACTTTCGGAACTTTGTTTATTTTGCAAACTTTAAAATTATATACACAATGACATGAATATTGACTTTGTGAAGTATAATATTATTATTATTATTTTAATTATTGTGAATGTGAGAACTATGTGGGTCATATATATATATTTTTTTTTTCTCAGTTACTTCTAATGATAATCTGGCAGTTTTGAGTACTTTATGCGGCCTACCCAAATGTCCCTTCTTTGGTATTGCTCGTCGAATCGTTGAGCTCCTTTTAAGTTCTGAGTTGAGCTACACTATTACTGACAAATGCGTGCACTGACTGGACAGGTCCACTCAAATCTGTATGGTTCTTTTCTCAGAAGACCATTTCAGACACAAATCTACATGGTCCTCAAATGAAATGCCAAGATTATTTCCGGGTTTTTATATACACATTGACATTAATGAATTTTATATAAACAATGACATGAATATTTACTTTTAAAGTATTTTATTATTTTAATTATTGTGAATGTGAAGATTATGTGGGTCATTCCTTTTTGTTTTGTTTTAAATTTTTTCTCAGTTAGTTCTAATCATGGTCTGACAGTTTGAGTAATTTAAGTGACCTACCCAAATGATTTTTTTTGGTATTGTTCGTCGAATCATCGAGCTCCTTAAATTCTGAGTTGAGCTGCACGATAACTGACAAATGAATGCACTGACTGGACAGACCCTCTCAATCTGTGTGGTGCTTTCCTCAAAATACCACTTCAGACACCAATCCACATGGCCTTCACATGATCTGACCAAGATTATGTCTGGACTTTAAAAGAGACTGAGACCTCTGAGTTTGTTTCGGCCTTTCTTCTCAGAGTAGTCAGATAGGAAACGCCGACCTCATCCAGTTTTAAAATATGATTGACGTGTAAAAGTGTTTGTACAAACCTACTTACAGAAATAAAATCATTTATCATTTACGCTTTAATGACCGACTCATTTGACAATCCAATAGTGCCTGTAAATGGTTTAATTGAACTAAATGCTTTGAGTTTATGTACGTAGCTTAAAGATGACTATGCAGTTTTATTTAGCAGTATCGTAATCATAGAGATGAAAGCAAGGCACCCAGTCGCCAATTCTACAAATCGACTCTGATTGCCGCTTTCAAAAATCTGCGGGTGGGAGTGCCAACCCGCCCGCGCCGTGTGGCGTCAGCGTCGTGTCGCGGTCGCAACAAAGCGCGATCTACGATTGTGCTTGTTTTAAGTAAATTGGAAAGCGCCGCGTTGGGGCGTCGCGGCGCACAGTCGCTGCGTCTGACGCCACCCTTGTTCATACACAAACCTCTGCCATTGTGCTGAAATCGGCCGCAAACTGACGATAGAAATTATTTTTATTACGAGTGCTTTTGAATCGCAGAATTGGAAAGGTGCTTCTGAGATTATGGAAAGGTTTTTTTTTCATTATAAGATTTATTTCGGTGTCTGAAAGAATGGTTGAAAGTGCTTCAGTTTTTATTATGATGTTTATGATGATGAAATTAACGTTTTTGCACACTGAATCTTATTTTAGTCGAGTTCGTATTCAAGCATTCTTTGTCGTAGGTCCTGTACCAATTGTCATAACACAAGAGAGGTTTTCGTTTTTCTTCCTAAGTTTAATCTTATTTACTGAATGATAGATGAAATAATAAAATAAATTTCTTAAGAAATAAGCAGTACCTACATACCTAAGTAGCTTTGTACAGAAAAAAAATTGAAAGTCGTATCTCTATGTATTTTACTGTGTTACACTGTGTACCTACATAAATAATAAAATAAATAAATAGATAGGTAAATTGAAGAAAGATGAAAAATGAGAGAATGAATGAAATGAATGAGATGAATGTTAAATGTTCAAGAAATTTTCGGCATCTTCCCAAAGAAACAAACAAGAAAATAAAACAATAAATCTTAAAACCAAACCATCAAACAAATAAAAAACAAGGGGTCTTTCGTACCCCTAAAACAAAGTAGCGCGGGAGGGTTATGTCACTTATATCGCGGCAATTACTAGGACAATAGTTCGCTCGCACGACTAACCCGCGGAATATGCTCGTGTGGTCGCCAATACCCCAAGTAATTGACGGTCGGACCCCCGCTGTGGAGTGTTTGTTTAAAGAATTAATTGCTAGCGGAGGCAGGTTTTTGATGAGGATTGAAATCATTTGAATCAAACGATAGTGTATGTTTTATTTTTCTTTGGCATGACTTAGTCAAAAGGAAATGGGCCTTCTGCCATTAAAACCACCTTCCACAGTTCCACCTGCTACCATTGCCATTAAATTCATTGCTTCTTCCGTACTTGGAGTTAGAAGTCCCAGTCCTTCGGGAAGCCGACGGGAATAATTACTTATTTCCGGTTTCTTATAGCTATTGTTTTGTTTGCTTTTTTAGATCTTACGGTTGAAACTAACGCATGTAATTTTTTTGTAATGTTCTACTTAATTCATAGTATTAAGTAAGTAGGTACTTGTAATTTTATATTGCGACCGGTATTTTAAAATTCCTCCTGGGCCTAGCCCTGTAAAGTGTAAGTGTTTTACTTGACTATCTAATAGCCTTGAAAAATAATAAGTAAGTAGACTAATGGTCCGACGGACGCAATTGCTGATAATGCTGGTGAAAAATTTTCATTAAGATTTATTTTCGGGATTTGTCCTTAACTCACTGTCCTGGGCTATATTGGAGGTTGAACTTTGATTTTTTGCTTTACTATTATAGCTGTGCCCCGCGGTATCACCCGCATAAGTTACGATCCCGTGGGAATATCGAGATAAAAAGTATCCTATGTCCTAATCCAGGTCATGGTTTACCCCATGAGCTCCTTAAGTTCTGAGTTGAGCTCCACGATTACTGACAAATGCTTGCACTGACTGGACAGGTCCACTCAAATCTGTGTGGTTCTTTCCTTAAAAGACCTTTTCAGACACTTATCTGCATGGTCCTCATATGGCCTGACCAAGATTATGTCTGGACTTTAAAAGAGACTGCGACCTCTGAGTTTGTTTCGGCCTTTCTTCTCAGAGTAGTCAGATAGGAAACGCCGAACTCATTTAGCTTATTTTTAATATTTTTTTATATGACGTGTAAAAGTGATTTCGATATCCTATTTACAGAATAAACAATTTCATTTCATTTCATGTGCAAAATTTCATCCAAACCTGTTCAGCCGTTCAGCGTGAAAGCGTAACAAACAAACAAACTCACTATCGCATTTATAACGTTAGTTAAGATTAAACTTAATGCAACATAAATAAAATGTCCAAAGGCGGACTACTGATTCATAAAATAATTCAACTTAATACAACGTATTTTTTTACAATTGTTTAAATACCGACTCTAACGACATGTTTACCCAACAATGAGTCGCGAAGCATATTGTTTAGTGCGCACTAAACTCGCGTATTGTTTAAGTGCGCCCTAACTCAGACTATTGTTAAGTGCAGCACTTGAAGTAAGAACTTGCGTTGATTGTCGTATTGCGTACTACCGGTACATTGTCGACTGTTGCGCGTAAGTGCGTACCGCTCAAAATAATGAATTTACAGTTATTGTTGTTCTAAGTTCGACTGGGGTTCTGGGGTTGTGAGTTGTTGATGTTAAGAAATATGTTTGAATTTGGAAATTATAATAATTCTCAATGGCATGAGTTCATTATTGTTGCTACAGTCATGATTGGTTGAAATTATTTATGCATGTATTGTTTCCCTCCATACGTAGTTACTTACCTACAATAAAAGCTTTTGTCCGTTCATCAAATGCTTGCACTAACTAGACAGGCCCAAATCTGTGTGGTTCTTTCCTTAAAATACCAAATACTAATAATCTCAATACTCAATATCTTTATTGCTTTACCATAATGTGTACTTAGGTGGTAATTATATAATTTAGATCATTATGGACCTTGTAGGGCACAGCAAAAAGGGTAGGAATCTACATGGTCCTCATATGGGCTGACCAAGATTATGTCTGGAATTTAAAAGAGACTGCGACCTCTGAGTTTGTTTCGGCCTTTCTTCTCAGAGTAGTCAGATAGGAAACGCCGAACTCATCTGGCCTATTTTTTATTTGACGTGTTAAAGTGATTCCGATAGCCTATTTACAGAATAAACAACTTCATTTCATTTAATTTCTGATGTTTTACTAGAATCTAATTATTGATTGATAAATGTCCTCACCCGGTATCTGAATTAAGAACTTGTCAAAATCTTCTTTAGTTTACTTTACCTACATTCCTTCAACATAGCGCCGCGTGCAATTCAACATTTCTTACATTTTTTTCAAAGAGATGGATACCAAAGTACTTACCTACTTTTACCTACCTTTTCAACCCTATGTTTTCTGTTGTGGTACTACTATGTTGTAGTCTGTATCCTCCCAACTAATATTATAATTGCGAAACTGAGTTTGTTAGTTTGTTTGTTACGCTTTCACGCTAAAACGGATGAACAGATTTGGATGAAATTTGCCACACAGGAAGACCATTACCTAAACTAGGACATAAGATACTTTTTATCCCGACATTCCTACGGGATCGAGACATTGCGGGTGAAACCGCGGGGCGCGGCTAGTCCCTTCATAAATAAAATAGTTTGACAAGTTCTCCACTTCAAATTCTAATTCCGGATATTAGGAACCTACCTTTTTAATTACGAGTAGGTAGCACTTTATTCAAACTAAGTACAAAGGTAGATACTAGCTTCCGGTCTACCTACTCTAATCAGGTAGGTACTAATACATTTTGATAACTTTATCTCACCATCCCCCTGCAGACTCCACAAAGAGATCACCCCTAATCTTCACTTCTTAACCCTTAATCTGCCATCATCATAATATCATCACACAAAGATATCACCATCTCGTCAGTCATCAGATACCATCCTTTGTGTGATATCAGTGTCAATATCATAATGACACTTGTGACGTGTTGCCTTATCCTTTGCCGGGATCGCATCAGATATGATAGGTAGGTACGTACAGTGGGTGGCTCTTTAGATAATAAACTGATTAGGCACATATTACTTGAGAGTAATGGTAAGGGAAGTTGAGACTTAGGGTAAGGGAGTAGGGTTTAAAATTGAATGTTGATGATGGCTCGTTTTGTTAACTTGTAGGATAAGATTAACTAAGTAATTGATTTGTGTTTCATAAGGAAAAATTAAAATTCCTTGTCAAAGAGTTCATTTGGCAGAGAGGAAGAGAGAAAATGAATGTATTACAATACGTAGGTATTTCTAAGGCCAAGCAGAATTACTGTGTGTCGTATGAAAGTAAAATATACAGGTGCGAGTTTTTCGAACGTCAAAATGTTACACATAACACATTTGACGACATATGAAATAACTTATGGTCGGTAAAATATTATCAGTAGTAGAAGGTAGTAGTTAATTACGAACTTAGAAAACAGAAATCTCTTTATTTAGCCGAGTCTCCTTATCTTAATGTTGAACCAACCAACCCTTACATCTTCATAATCGACTCTCCTCCATAACCTCCAGTTAATCTAAATCTCCTAGCCTCACTCCTCGACGTCACTCTCTCTGACATCTGTCAAATAAACAACTCATTACCGTCCCATTTGGCCGGGAATCGAACCCGAATCATGTTCCCGACATGCGTCACCTCTAATCCCTAAATACGTTTAATCGCTACTTCCATCCCTTTCTAACATACGTCAAATAATACGTCTGTCTCGCTCTCAAATCTATGATATTTCTATTCGACAGAAGTCATTAGGACCAACCAGTTTGTTAAGAGCTCTCGTAGTTGGTCGTCGTCAAACAATTTGTGGTGAGTGAGGGGTGTGTCAGAGGTCTGCTTGTGTTGGTCTGTTTATGGCACTGTTATGGGGTGTTTGTGTGGATGGGATGGCGTGATGCGGTTGATAATTGAAATGCTATGATTGTGCGGAAATTGCTTATTTTCGTGTTAACAAAGTATTTACGTTTTGGTAAAGTCGATTAGATGCAAATGTTACTGTTGAACAGAAATTTAAGCTAATACAAAAGAAGTATTTAAGTAGGTAAGTTATGGCTCTAAGCAGGTACGTAAATATATAGAAAGAAGTAACCTGCTGTGGACTGCTTTTATAAATCAGTCAATAAACTACAATAGCCAAAGCAGACATGGGTAAATTGGTCAATTCAATGGGTTAATAAAAATATGAAACCTTATTAGACCTCATCTCATCGTTTCCATTTCAACGACTTACGCACAAGAACGAAATCAAATTGTATAAGAAGCAAGTCTATCATAATAAACCTATTCATAAAAATATGAACTCCCTCCGACGGACTACAATAAACCTTTACTAATGTCTTAAAATATCACAATTACTGTCATTGCCTACGTCTGTCAAAGTTGCGTCCCGTTCACACTTGACCGGTTCTCGTAACCCAAAGTGAGGAGAATTGACGTCATCTGGCGAGATTGACGAGATCGTCGCGACGTTGAGTGGCGAGGGGTTAGCCGCGGCTTATATTATATTTTTATTGTATTGTTATGGCGGAATTATAAAGAGGTTTGTCAAGATGTCTTTACTCATAATTTAAATATGGGTACCTACTTATAATGCGTGGGTGAGTGGATTTGCCGAATTTTTGTTATGTTGAATTGCTCGCCGCGACATAAGTAATTTGATATTTCTCCTCCGCTTCTTAGATGAGTGCAATTTTGGAATCTTGTTATAAGAAAAAGGGTTTCTTTAAAGACTATTATTTTTGTCACGAATTAGCTTTACTTCATTTTTGTTATATTCATTTTTGTTACTATACATAAAAACGTAACAAAATGAAAACAACCATTCGAGTTGAATTACATCCTAAAACATTTGGAGATTAGAAAAAATCTTATTGGATTTATCCAGCTTGTTTTTCGAAGTTGGTAAAAATATTCTTTTACGCGATAATAATAAAAGAGAGCCTCGCCGTAGTTTTTTAAAGCTGAATAACCAAAATGAAAGTTTTATTGTTGAAAAAAGACTGCACAGAAACAAAACACTTTTCTTGTCGGTGGCATCCGATATTAAAATGGCGGCGAGACGTTTTGTTGTCATCTGATTAGATGGTTTTAAATAGAGACTGGTGCCGATTCTCTTGTCACAAATGCCTCTAAACTAAACTAAAAATCACCAAAATTTAGTTTATTCCTGTCAAACGACGATTTCCCATTCTGAAATAGACTAAAGTGACACAACTTCACTATATTTTAGTTTGACAGCACTAAGATGGCAACGAGATATTAGTTTAGTGAAAATAACAATTTTGTTATTCTGAATTTGACGTTTTTCACCTAAAATTTAGATTTTCTAACTAAATCTGACTATTTTTAATCGCGACTAAAAACGTGTGGAATAAAATTGGTTGTCATGAACTATAAATTCACACCAACACCTCGACTTCAAATGCAAAAACAGTACTGAATCTTTTTTTTTTCTTTTACTTATATCTCGAAAACGGTGTGTCCAATCGCAAAAATAATGAAAATTTCGACCCCCTTTATAAAACCCTTAAACCCCTGACACTCTACATGTAGGTAATAATTTTTCTTATTTTCCATACAAAAAGTGAAAAATTCCATATAAAACACGACGAGGCTGCCCCCACTGCGCGCCTCCGGCTCTAAAAAGATCACGTGGTTAGGTATCACGTGTGGAGTCGCGATTGTCAAATTCGATTTAGATGTGTCAAAATTATTTTTAAATTTAGAGAATTTATTTTGCAGAATAGCTATAAGATTCTCATAGTCAAAAGTAAGGAATTTTAGTGATAGTTTAGTTAGTTTAGTTCGGTGTACAAGAGAATCGGCACCAATGCCAGTTGGAAACTAGTGCAAATATTTACTAATATTGGTGTTACAATAAAGAATAACAAAAAAGAAACGTAATGGAGACATTTATATTAAAACGATATTATTATTATCAGCATTAGGTTATTTATTTTAATTTTATATCCTCATCATCGTAATTAGAGTCACAAAGATATTGCGCAATGAGAGCATGTAAATATGTGAGTAGTTTCTTCTTTATGAAACTTTTTATATCGTTCTCGTGCTTAGGGACACGGGGTTGATGTATAGAAATATTCTGACACTAAAGAAGTTAACAAGTTTTTTTTTTTCTTAATTATAGGTTATTTTGTACTAAAATGTTGAAACCCATCTAGAAAAAATGTTGTTCAAGTATAATAATACTAATTTGATCGCTTCAATGTGTTATTTCTGATCAATATTCAGGTGGACGTTTTAACACAACAAAATGTACAATTTTTTTTTAAATGACCCATAAAACAACATACTGGTCATAACAAAAAAGTATAAAAACCACGTATGTAAATAATTAATTGTAGCTCTGAAACTCTCAGTAGTAGTACGTGCGAGTTTATACTTAAGCACATCGAGTACTTTAATAGTCGCTTTTCGAGTCTGTCTGTGTGACCGCGTTGTTCTTCTAAACTAAACATCGGATTCTGATGCTGTTTTCACCATCATTTAGATAATTTATTCCGGAAGGTTTATATGTGTATATAATACCTACACTAGCTTCTGCCCGCGACTTTGTCCGCGTGAAATTTCTTGTCCCCCGACCCACCCCGTCGCATCGCATCGTCTGTCCGCGCTATTACTTAATTTTAGTGTTTGACTTTTTTTCTTTTTGCTCCTAGCGTGATGTTAAATAGCCTTCCGCAATTGACATATCGAGTAAAAAAACTTTTTTCAATTCCGACTGGTGAGAGAAATTAGCGCGTTCAAACAAACAAACTCTTCAGCTTTATTACTAGTTACAATAAAGAAATCTGGATGTTTTGTCAAGTCGTAAAAATGTGCGAAGCAGGGGCGGGTCGCTAGTGTTATAGTTACGCTGAGAACAATCATTTATTTTTATTATCTCGAACCAACCTATGTCGTAGCCTCGTAGCAAAGTATGCTACGCCTCGTAGCACCAAACGCTACGAGCCGTAGCCCCGTAGCACCATTGTGATTGCAGAGACTCAAAAACTGTAGTGTATTTTTTAATATTAACAGCCTTACTGTCCCACTGCAGGGCAAAGGCCTCTTCTCACACAGAGAAGGCACGAGCATTGATCACCACGCGCGCTCAAGACGGGTTGGCGATTTCAGACTTATATTAATGGTGATTTCTTCACGCGATGATTTTGCTTTACCGATGTCTGTAATTTCCAAGATAAACGCAGAAAGCATATATATTTAAAAAAAAAACTCACATTTGTACTTGCCCGGATTTGAACCCAGAATATGATTACTTCTTTTTTTATTAATTATTTCATCTTAATGTGGGTGCATCTCTGCCTAACTCTGTTATTTCGTACAGTGTCTGTTTAGTTAGTAGTAAAACCTTAAATAATTTATAAACGTTCCACGGCTTACAGTTAAATTAATTTCTCTAAATCACCTAGTATTTTATAAAAGTAACGCAATTAAATAACTTCCTTTTGTCAGCAAATACAATGATACTCGTACATGTTCAAACACGTACCGCCCACAATTAAACTATTACGCTAAACGTCTGCTAATCCTCGTTAATCTTTCCGCTTTGTGTTCGCCTTCCGACGGAAGTACCGCCATAGTGCTGAACCACGCTTTTGTATGAAGTGTTTGTGTCACTTTCACTAAACGATTTTGCGGAAGAAATGTAGGAATTTTATTTACAAAAAAAACTTTTGTTTATATTTTTGTTGTAACTTTGAAATGCGGTCGTATGAATGTATGTAGAGATTTGGACTATTGAAGACATTGCAGGCGATATTAGGCTTATTACCTAAGTATTCAGAGGTGAGCCAGTTTTCAAAAATCTTTGAATAGGTAAAGGAGTTTTTCCTTTGAGTAAAACGTCCGTTTGTTATAAATAAATTCATGTACATCTATCATCATTCATTGAGCTACTTTCCCTCTAGTGAACGTCTTTTGTCCACCACATTATATCGTCGACCGTAGGTTCAATTGAGGTAAAGGACAAAATAAGATTTTTTTTTTCATATTCACCATTCGATAGAGCGAAAAATTCTGAACAAAACTGTATACTCAACTCATTTTGGGTAATTTTGTCACTTACCTCAATTGAACCTACGGTCGACGATATTATTATCTATGATTTTTACGTGTCGTCGAAAATGCTTCAAACGGACTGAATGTAGTGAGGATAATCCTTCCAAAGAAAGTGCAAAACATATCACTTAAGGTGTAAACAGCACTACAATAGCCGATACCAAACACACGGCAACACTTCCGCCGATACATCGCACACAGTCGCGCGCTCCGAGACAGTCTGTCGCCATGACGCTACTCGTAGAGCCAAATATGAGGATTATGTAGGATTAGAAGCTATTTACGAATGTAATCTTGTATCTGTAGTTGCCGTACGGAATCACGGTGTTGGTTATTCAATATTTATTTATTGAGGACCTCCAACAAAAGAAGATATTACGTAGTTACACCAAAAACTTCAGTCAGTTAGTCAGAAAGTTGAAGCTAGTTGCCCATTCCAAAACGTAGATCTCTATGGAGAAGAACGGGTAAGAAACTCCAAGGACACTCATATAGCATATTCCCATCCCATGTATATGCTGTTGGTGTTCTTTATTAAATAAATAAATAAATGTTGGGGGCGGCTGTGTAAACAGTAACTAACGCCTAAATTAACTTAACACTTTCGCTGACATTACGGTCAGAGGCGTTTTTGTTTTCGTGTTTGATATGACGCTACGCCCATAGCCAGATAATTTGATCAAGTCCAAACAGACAAACCGCCTATACCCGTGTAAATTTGCGTACAGTACTAAGAAGCCACGTGATCCAGTGTCGTATTGCACTCACTTAATTTTTTCTAGTGTCCAGGCAAGAACAAATTTAAAAATATTTCGTGACCCCCCCGCCGCGCGCCGCTCACATCGACGCGCATGTACGACGCGCCTCTGGACGTTAGTTCTCTTTACCGCCACTCGTGGAGTGGCACGGTACTCAAGGTAAACGTCATAATACAGGTTAACAGATTCAGGTCATTTGATATGATAGTCCACCTGTGTACGGTACCGGCTATAGACGGACCGTCATATTACAGGTACAGTACCGACCAAAAGTCTATAAGCAATCTCACAAAGCAATAGACTGACGCTTCGGTTTGACTTACGACCTTCTTCTATAAGTTGTTACAATACTGTAGACACGCACATTACACACACACACACTCACTTTGTCTGCAACTCATAATAATGACTAGTTCGATAATTATTCGTTTTTTGTTTCATTCGTCTTGTTCACATAAATATTAAAGTTTAGCAGGTAGACCACAGAAAACTAAGTAAATTATTTCGATTTCTGTGGGGTAGACAGGTGCAATTCGTAACGAGTTAGAACTTTGTTGGTTCGTGATTATTGTCGGTGACGAGTATTTAGCTATTAGCGGTGTTGTGGTTATTATTTTCAAAACGCAGTCAAATAAAAAGTGAATGCAGTAAAAGTGAATGTAATTTACACAAATTTATAATGAAACCGGACTAAGTGTGAGTGTTATCATTTAAATATTTCATATTTTACTAAACATAAATCTTAATCAAAGGTTTTGTTGATAGAACAGAGGTATTGTTGAGATAGAAGATGCCTTTAAAGTTTTAAATTCACTATGACGTATAATTCGATTAGTGAATGATAAATAATTAGGTATTATGTGTAATAAATACAATGTTATTCTTTGTTCTAGAGAAATACTGTGAGGGTTAAGAGATATGAGGAATAGGCTTATGGTGAATGAATATGAAACAAATGGTTTCATACCAACGAGATATTTTGCTGAATTATTAAACACGTCATTATGAACCGTTCGCCGTGCACTCTGAAGCCTTGCATCACTGAAGACCAGCTAGAAAACCGTTTTTGACAGAAAGGCATAAACCTGAACATTTAAGTTTCGCACGATAATATTAAGACTTCAAGTGGGACACTGCTATATTTTAACCTTAAAATATTTCCCATACCAACTTAATAAACAACAGATACGTTATTGCATGAATTTGTGGTAACGAATTTTTAAGCACGTTTCAATATGGTGTTTGTCGTATTTCTTGGAGATAAACTGAAAATGTTTAAGATTATTTTAGTCATATTATTATTTTAGGATTAAAATTTGAGGTTTAGTTTCAATCTTCTTTTCGTAAAGAAAATGAATACTTAAGCTATAACCTCAATACCAACCAATATTTACTAAAGTCAAATAAAATGTAAAATAATTAATACAAATAAAATATAAACAAACTGCCCATATTTAACCTTAAAATCACCTATTCTGTAAGTAGTTTTTTTAATTTTAATTAGTCTAATATTCTCATTTATTACTTAATTACTTCGACCATGATCAAAGCTTAATATTTATGGTGAAAAAAATCCATTTAAAATTTAAAACATTTCATAATTTAAATATGTCAAAATAATACAAATTGCTTCTAAGTTTCTTGACATCTATTTCACATCTTATTCAGCTGAAGTAATGATAAATAATTGTAGCAGTTTGTTAACTTATGTAAAATAAATATAACAAATAAATATATTTTTTAATTTTGTTATTATGTATCACGCATTTTTATTCTAAAACCTTTATTGCAATAACAACATAAAAAAGCAGCAATATTGAAAAAATATTATTAACGAAAACAAAAATAATAATATTTGCAAAAAACCGCACTGTGTTTTACGAGATTAGAACCTGAGGCAGTTTGAATTCATTACCAACGCTTAACGCTTTCTGCTAACTGCATTTGCTAAGTTATATTCGAATTTTAGCAATGCCATAAACTGGTCAAGGTCACGCGCATAATGCGTGTGTGCTAGCATGTTTAAAGCGACGGAAATATATTGTTGTTTCGTGTAGTGCAAAACTGCATTATCTGTGGTGTGTGTATCGTGTTGCTTACACATACAGATGTACGGGCTATACCGCGTGTTCACAGCAATACGACTCTTAACGTGCCTATGCACTTTTGAACGCTTACTGAACCTTGACTTGTTTTTGCGGCAATCCGGCTATAGGCATGGTATTATTTTGTAAGAAAATTTGTAGTGCTATTTTTAGAATGTCAACTTCATGTCAGTGTCAGCGAAAGTGTTAAAAGTAAAATGCAAAGATTCCTAATACTTACCTAGTATTTTTGGGAGGATATTAAAACATAGGTACTCGCAAAATTTGGAAGTACCTACAAATATAATACATCTACCCAGTGCTGCCCCTACGAGGAATGCTAGCGTGATGGTCTGTTTCAACCAGACAAATTCCCTTTGAAGCCTATAGCCTAGAACATTCTATCCACAAGTTCTCGAGCTTTCAGTTATTTAGGTAGGTACGCTCTTTAGGTACCAATTCATGAACGTCTTGATCTAAATATGTAAGATAAGAAACCGTCGAAAATCTGCGGCTAATTAAAATATTATTAAAAATAAAACAGTGGCACTCCGAGAGTACCGACAGAAGTGAAAACTTGAACAATTTAATTGTGCAGGAAATAATGTGTCGCGCGTTGATATCTTTTTAATGGTCAAAAGCTGTAGTCGCAACAGTGTGGCGAAATCAATTGTTTGGTCCCATCTAAAAATGCCCAACCCTAAAGAAGATTTCACTTCAAATATGTTTTCTTACGTTTGAAATCTCAGAACGAAAAAAATCGGTGAAAAAAATATACCTAGATTTAATAAAAAAAAATTGGTATATGATCACCATAGAAAGCCGGTAGGCAACCGATCAATTTCTACAGTTTAATTCCTTGCGACATACGGCAACAACAGAGGCTCACACAGCTACAAGATTATATCAACAAATAGCTGTTAATCCTTTGTAATCCTCATCTTTGTCGGTGTCCGCCTGTGTCCGACCGTGCTCGACTGTATCCGATGTTCCGACGGAAGTGAAACCATTTCTATGAGCTATTGTAGTGTGTTTACACCTTAAGTGATACGTTTGGCACTTTCTCTCGAAGGATTATGAGAAAAAAATCGCTTTGGTTGAATAAAATGTCGGAATTTGTTAAGCAAAGCGTCAGGAGGAATTATAATAATGAATATACTGTGTTTCAAAAGTGTCTGATGAAATTGTAATGTAAATAGATCAGAAAACTGTGGATGATTCTAATTTAAATCACCTTAGAGATGTTTTTTATTTGAAAATTTTTTCGTCGATGATTTGTCAATCACAATATATCGATAATATATATCGTTATTCAAATAATTATTATTAGAAAAAGTGGTGAGAAATAAAGTTGAAGCCTCCTATGCAAAACGAGGGACGCCTATTTATGCTTGCTTCCTGGACTTATCAAAAGCATTTGATCTAGTTTCCTACGATGTGTTGTGGAGTAAACTAGAGCGGATAAATTTACCCACGGAACTTATTAACATTTTAAAGTTTTGGTATGGAAACCAGATCAACACTGTACGATGGGCTGGGGCGTTTTCTCGTCCTTACTTACGGGTTGGAGTGTAAGGTGAGGCAGGGTGGATTGAGCTCACCAACGCTTTTCAACCTTTACGTGAACGAGTTGATTGGCGAGCTCAGCAGTACCAGGTTCGGATGTTACATAGACGGTACCTGCGTCAATAATATCAGTAACGCGGATGATATGGTACTGCTGAGCGCGTCAGTCTGCGGCTTGAGAAAATTGGTTGCTCAATGTGAGGCGTATGCTGAAGGTCATGGCTTGGCATACAACACTAAAAAGTTGGAGATCATGGTCTTTGAGGGTGGGGGTAAAAGTCCTAATGCAGTACCGCCTGTATTACTTTATGGTACACCTTTGCAGAGAGTCTACAGGTTTAAATATCTTGGTCATATATTGACTCCCAACCTCAAAGACGATGATGACATTGAACGGGATTGTAAAAACTATCTTTCTTTGTATAAATTCAATCTCTTTGTATTGTATAATTGCATATCACATGTGTGGGCATTGTGACCACGTACATTCCATAAAGCTACCATTACCTGGGTACGTCTTTCATTGACTTGAATGTGCCCTGGCGGCTGAGAGTGTCATGCTCACTCAAATGTCTCGCTGATGGTGGCGTGTGTGTTGGATCATTAAGTTCCCTTCAAAATGGTTGAGCTAAATGGTGCTGATCCATGCGTCATGTTCGTGAACGGGCGCCGTCAGTAGGGACTGGTCATCTCTTAGCTGCCACGGTTTATTTTAATTTTTGAATTGTTTTTATTTTTGTTTTTAGTTACGGACGCTTTTAACATGCACGTCTTTCTACATTGTTCTCACATGTATAATTTCAACATGAATAATGTAACCAATATTTTGTAACAATTTTTTTATTTAAAAGAGTGTCCGTGGAGTTTCTTGCCCGTTCTTCTCCATAGGTACCTACTACGCTTTGGAATGGGCAACTAGCTTCATCTTTCTGACTGACCGACCCCTTGACAATTCAAAAGTACCTGTAATTGGTTTATTTGAAATAAATGCTTTGAGTTTGAGTTGAGTTTGAGTTTGGGAGCGGAGGGCGTTGTCGGTTAGAGCGAACATGCTGGCTCGCAGGTTTGCATGATGCTCACTTCCTGTAAAGATCACGCTCTTTCAAGCCTACTGTACTAGTCTTTACACGTGCAGCCTGTGGGCTAGAAATACGCAAAGATCGTATAGCGCTCTCCGCGTTCAATATAACAATGCGTTTAGGATACTGGTGGGGCTGCCCTGTTTCTGTAGTGCATCAGGGATGTTCGCAGATGCGCATGTAGATTGCTTTTACGCAACAATGCGTAAAAGGTGCGCTTCCCTGGTGCGCAGGGTGTGGGGCGGCTCCAACAGTGTCTTAAGCATGGTTGCGAGTCGCCTGGACTGTGAATACGTTGGTCACCTTTGTGCCCTCTCTCATGGGATGTCGCAGCGGTGACAAACTGTTATTGATTGTATTGTTTTCCTTGTTTTTGTTTAGTGTCTGTGCTTACTAACATAGTCGTAAGTTTTACTAACAATCTTGATGAGTCTTGGTTACTCAAATAAAGAAAAATTCTATTCTTTTCTAAATATATACATATGAATGTGTTACTAATTCCGTTTAGAGTGATTGCGTAAGAATTTCACCTGAACAGGATTTGTTTACACTTTCATCTGATACTTCTGGAACAGTTTCTAATATTAGAACTCTCCTTTTGGTCTAAAATTATTTGCAGATTGCCAAAATTTTGCGACCTCTATTTAAACATTCAAATCACAAGCGTCATCTAGAAAGCCACATTCCAATTTACCACAGTAATGACATGTTCCGGAACGCGTGACGTCGACACCCTACGTGTCAACATCACCCGGGAGTCGAACCCGGGCTCGCGCCAATTACTACCCGCAAATATTTGAGCCACACATCCATTTGTATTTGCTAAAGAATAGATTATGCGTCTGGTGGCGTTTTGCTCCTAAGGGACGGGTGACGGGAGTTTAATCGGCTAAATCTGTTGTAAGATTGGTAGGTACTGTTTCATTCGGTGCATTTAAATATAAATTGAACTTTGATTATTATCCAAGTAATACATAAGCAGGTACATAGATAAGTGAGATTTTAGTGGCTTCAATTCAATTCAATTTTCATTGGGTGACATTACTTTCCGGCTCGCTACAAGTCTGCGTCTGGGTGCTCCTTGCGGGGCTCCACATCGCTGTCAGTGCGGTGAAGCTGTCGACCGCCTAGCACACCATGGCCTTTCCTGCAGCAAGAGCGCTGGTCGGTTGGCACGGCACGCAAGCATTAATGACATCTTCCGTCGGGCTCTTGTCACCGCCGGGGTGCCAGCTGTTTTAGAACCCAATGGCTTGGCACGCAACGATGGAAAGAGGCTAGACGGAATGACCATAATGCCTTGGAAGTTGAGTAGGCCTTTGGTGTGGGATACAACCTGTGTCGACACCCTTGCGCTATCCCATCTTCCTAGCACTGCGGGCTGTGCCGGGGCGGCTGCTGCAGGTGCAGAAAACTTCAAACGGCGCAAATATAGCAACCTTACTGGTAGCTATATTTTTGAGCCGTTTGGGGTTGGAACACTAGGGCCATGGGGTCCGAGTGCTCACCGAGTATTCCGGGACATCGCCAAGCGGTTGGTCGACTCTTTACGTGACCAGAAAGAATCAGCATCGCCATCCAACGTGGCAATGCTGCCAGCCTTTTGGGCACTTTTCCCGCTGACAGCGATGCCGACGAATTTTTTGACGCCCAATGAGCTCTTGTCTTTATTTTTAACTTTTTCCTTTACATACTTGCACATAATTAATATAGTAGTTAGTTGTAAATATGTTTGTCTATATTATATGTTAACATTAAAATTATGTGTGTTATGTTGTGTTCATCCCCTTAATTTAATTTGTATTCAGTTGTATTTTATTTGTTGAAGTTGTGTTTAAATGTTTAAATCTTACTTTTAGTTTATGAGCTGTTTCCGTCCAATGTTGTTATTCCTTAAATGTTATGTGCACCTATAATTTGTGTATACATTAGCAGTAATACCTTTCTTAATTATACTGATTATCTTTAATCCAATTGTTGAATGTATATGCTGTTGGTGTTCTTTATTAAATAAATAAAATAAAAACATAGTAAACATTAATAATGTAAACAAAATGAATAAATGAGTATGTATGTCATTACATTCAATTTTATTTCAGGAACGATTCAAATTGTGTTTGAAAACATAAATTAATAAAAACATGTTCATTAAAATTATAAAACTAACACATTCATAGTACAATAAATTATAGAAAAAAAAAAACAATAACATTACAAATTAAACATTAAAACAATTTTAAAAAAATCAACATCATAACAAGCTACTTCATCATCAGCCTATAATGTTCCCACTGCTGGGACACAGGCCTCTTCTCTGTAAGAGGGAATGGGCCGTAATCCACCACGCGGGCCCAGTGTGGGTTGGTAGATGTCACATGTATTCGGATTTTTGGTTCTAGGACATGCCGGTTTCCTCACGATGTTTTCTTTCACCGTTTTGAGAGCAGTGGTGATGAAATAATTTACACAAAGTAAAGCGCATGTCTGGGTACGAACCTACGAGATACATTTCGTAAGTCGAGGCCGTTACCACTGGGCCACCCACTGCTACTTCCTTCATATATATTACCGAGTCACGAGCTCTTATAAATTATAGTTTTTAAGTCCAATGGCAACCTGTTAAAAATCCGCACTACTTGATATTGAGGACTATGTTGAACAATCTTAAGTTGGGTTATTATTTTACTTTTAAAATCTTTCCTGCGCGTACTTTCTCTCAACTGTGTCTCCTCATCTGTTTCATAGTTATGCAGGTATTTTTTTAAATTCACCAACAATACTATAACATTAGAGGCTGGGCACAGTAAGAACTTTTTATTTTATAAAGTGTTGCCGAAAGCTCTCTATTTGTGATATCCGGACCATGGTTCGTATGGCTCTCTTTTGGAGTACGAAGGCTCTCTGGCAGTTATATTTAAAACTATTCCCCCAAAACTGAATACTATTTCTCAACCTTGATTCTATTAGAGCATAGTATACCATTTTAAGGTATTTATGTCTATTTCATCCCTAAGACTGCGTAAGGCATAAAACGCTGAGGAAATACACGAATCAATGGCTTGCAATTCCCTTTTCCAATTTAAATATTTGTCAATGTATACCCCTAGAAACTTTACACAGACCAATGGGAACTGATTACGTGTACCTATTTAGGAATATACACATACACACAGTAGGTACCTAAATTATGACACGTGTAGGTATTTACGTACACGTACCTATCTCCTTCAACAAGATGATAATACCTAGCTAATATCTCCCTCGCTCATTATAATCCTCTGAAATCCGCTCACAGTCTTCATTAAACCATTCAAAGGGGTGTCGTGATCTTCACCAGATGAGTTCACCCACAGTCGCTCATTACGACAATGGCTAATTTGTCACCCTCTGTGGGCCCCTGTCACCTGATCAGGTAACCCTCTCGGACGGAAGAGGGCAGTTATTAGATTATAACTCACAGACGACCGGAGGTAATGTTGTTCAGTGATTGTGACAATTTGTCGTAGCCTCGTAGGGGGCGCTAATCGCCTCGTAGGGGTGAGAAGAAATTGTTTAAAAATATTTTATTTATGCTCTGACGCGTCCGCATGAGTTGGGCTTTCACACGGCTTTAAAATTAAAAGGTTTTGCTCTAGTGACCTGCGTAGGGTTAATCTGGGAGATAGCTTGCGTGTTTTTTCAGCCCAACTCGTAATGGAAGCACACACTCTACTTATAATATTTTACCTAAGTGGACAGATTCGCGTTTCGTAAGTTTGTTTTATCCATTGCATTTTCTTCCGGCACTGAATTTACGACAAGGAACTTACTTCAATTAAGTAGGTAGCTACATATAAAATTTAAGATAAGCATAAAACGAAAGATATTTTAATGAAAGAGATGCGTTTTGTATGTTTTACAAAATCTAGGACCATTACTTATGTAATAAATGATTTAATCATTACTTTTATAATAAATTTCAAAGCCACGTACAAGATCTAAGCCTTAATAAATTCAAATCATTAATTAAACGTAAGTTGTGCCAGAAAGCTTTTCATACCGTTAAAGATTACATTGAGGACAAAAAGACTTGGGATTGAGCTGCTCTAATTTATTTTTTATTTTCGGAACTTTGTTTATTTTGCTAACTTTAAAATTATATACTTACACTATGACATGAATATTATTATTATTTTAATTATTGTGAATGTGAGGACTATGCGGGTCATATATATTTATTTATTTTTCTCAGTTACTTTTAATGATAATCTCAAAGAATAGGTACTTTATGCGGCCTACCCAAATGTCCTTTCTTTGGTATTGTTATTGTTCGTCGAATCGTTGAGCTCCTTTTAAGTTCTGAGTTGAGCTACACGATTACTGAAAAATGTGTGCACTGACTGGACAGGTCCACTCAAATCTGTATGGTTCTTTCCTCAAAAGACCATTTCAGACACAAATCTACATGGTCCTCAAATGAAATGCTCTGACAAAGATTATTTCCGAGTTTTTTACACATTAACATTAATGAATTTTTATATATAGGTACAATGACATGAATATTTACTTTTAAAGTATTATATTATTTTAATTATTGTGAATATGAAGACTTTGTGGTAGCAAAGCTGAAATTGAGAATAGATAGATACTTTTAGATACCTACATTCAAAGCGAAATTTTTTGAAGTCTCTCGCCAATCGTTTCATGAAGATGATAAATTAAATCATCCTAAGGCCGCTTTCACATTAGGATGTTAGCAGCGCGACAGTAGCGCGGCAGAAGCACATGCCTTCACATTATAAGAACAGCCGCGCGTTAGCAGCGCGGCTGCCGCGCCGCAGTTTAGATCAGTGTGGCGCACTTAATTTAAAAAATGGACTATACCTAATCACGTGCGCTTGCTGTTGGGGAAATAATGGGGGGTGTAATAATAATAACTTGGTCTACTTGTATAGCTATAATTATATTTCAACATCCATATTTTTTTTCTTCAATTAATAGTAATAATCTTTATTTCTCTGTTCACAAAGGTTCATATAAGTAGTTATAATGAATAGAGATAAGAAATATAGCGTTTTGACAAAAATGCGTAAAATATGATCCTTTGCGAGAGGCTGGCGTCCATACTAGGAAACCCTGTGTCACGGATCACCAGGCTCTCGCCCCGAATTTAATCTAATTAACATTACAATGGCCAATTTTCAAATTCTGCACAAATTATTTATTGACGAAGGAAAAAAAAACAGACATTGTTAAAATTAATTAACTAAAAATTACAAGTATAATAAAAAGAGCATCGACAATGTCAATAGACAATAGTCGCATAGACAATCAAATCAAATTGAGTTTGTATTCCGACACTTGCAAACTGGCTCATCGCCGATTGAGCGAAACCGGTGGCCGCTACGGCCGCGCGCTGCCGCCGCGCTTCTGTTTATGATATGAAATTCTGATTGCGCGACGGTCGCGCGTCTGTCGCGCGACTGTTGCGCTGCTAAAGTCGCCTTAATGTGAAAGCGGTCTAACTCCCATGAATGTTCAGCGATTATTTAAAGGAATTTATTTAATCGAACCTTTGTTGCATCCGGTCAGACTGGAAGCCGATTTAATCGAACCTCTAATAATTATCGTTTTGCGCTCCTAACAATATTATTGAACACTTTAATACAATGATTGCGCCTCTTTTTGTGAATCTCAAATAATTTCTATTTTGAGGTCTTAAAAATACCTACTAAATAGCCAAGTAACTCGACCAACTAGGAAGTAGCGCTCGCTCGGCTCGTGCGCTGTTAGGTTACAGTTTACTTACCTAACCCATTTGGTCGGGAGCCAAGAGGCTCAATTATTTAAAAAACAACAGCCAAGTGCGTGTCGGACTACGCACAATAAAGGGTTCCGTAGTTGAGATCAATTTAGCCCAAGAACAAACTTAACATTGTAATTGAAAAACATGTTCTCCCATACATTCCAACTGCAAATGTAAGTATTACGCACAATATTAAGAGATTTACCATGATATTTGAAGACTTCACTTCTTATAGGCTTTCCTGTAATGTATGAGTAAAGAACCATACACTGTAATAAAAAATAAAAAATAAACTTTGGCTCAGTGGTTTCGGAGATAAGGGGGAATGGTAAATTTTCATATCTTAAGTACCTATCTTTAAAAGTGTTAATTTTAAAATTATAAAAAAAAATCAGATCCTCAAAAAAAGCCCTTACATTTGATATGTCACACGGTATAGTAAGCAACATTTTTTTTTTGCTCCCTAAAGTGACCCCCATATTCAAAATTCCTTTATTTACGTTACACGTCCGTGTTTGGGTCACAGAAATACATTTATGTGTACCAAATTTCAACGTAATTTGTCGATTAGATTCGGAGCAAATTGGCTGTGACAGACGGACAGACAGACACCCAGACACACGAGTGATTCTATAAAAGTTCCGTTTTTCCCCTTTAAGGTACGGAACCCTAAAAAGCGTTATCATTAGAAGGTCAAAAAGTTTTCTTAGGATCAGTTAAATACTTTCCTTAATATAATTTTTAATTAATAAAGGGAGTTGTGGCAAAGACTAAAAACTACGGAAAGTTTTTAAAACTCTTATGAACCACTGTGAAGAACCCTGTTTTCGGATTTTATTTCATAATACCACAAACAATTTCAAAAACATTGATGCCGATTCTCTTGTACACCGAACTAAAGTAACTAAAATTCCTTACTTTTGACTATGAGAATCTTAAAGCTACCTAGTCTGCAAAATAAATTCTCTAAATTTAAAAATAATGTTGACACATCTAAACTCCACACGTGATACCTAACCACGTGAATCTTTTTAGAGCCGGAGGCGCGCAGGGCGGGCAGCCTCGACGTGTTTTATATGGAATTTTTCACTTTTTGTATGGAAAATAAGAAAAATAATTACCTAAATGTACCTAGGGGTTTAAGGATTTTACAAAGGGAGTCGAAATTTTCATTATTTTTGCGATTGGACACACCGTTTTCGAGATATAAGCAAAAGAAAATTTAAAATCAGTACTGTTTTTGCATCTGAAGTCGAGATGTTTGTGTGAATTTAAAGTTCATGACAATCAATTATATTTCACACGTTTCTAGTCGCGATGAAAAACGTCAAATTCAGAATAGCAAAATTGCCATTTTCACTAAATTAATAAGTATCTCAGTAGGTACCATCTTAGTGCTGTCAAACTAAAATATAGGTGAATGGGGAATCGTCGTTTGACAGGAATAAACTAAATGTTGGTGATTTTTGTTCTAGTTTAGAGTTATTTGTGACAAGAGAATCGGCACCCATTGTCTTTCACACTAAAAATGTCATTGGAGGTAAGTACCTAGTTAAGAGTACAATTCACTCCGGATATAGGTATCTACGTAGGTATACATACATACATACATAAATTCACGCCTTTGTCTCATGGGGGTAGGTGGAAACCAAGTACCTACTTAGGCAGGTACAGTACGCCACCTGCTAAGATCCTCACATATCTACTCCTTTTGCTTCGTTTACGTTCATACATCTGAACATAGTGAGACACCCTTTATTCTCTCAACGTAACCAAACCATCTAAGCATAGGTACTTACTTTTTACAATTTTTGTCATGCACTAGGTACATCTTCTTTTAAACCACAACGTTGCCTTATCACATCATCGTCCCTCAGCGTATCATTCATAGTCACACCACCCATGCTTCGCAAGGAATGCATTTCCACAGCATTTATTCTACTTTCATGCCTCTTTTCCACATCCAACATTCACTTCCATTCATAGGCGCATGCACCAACACACCATTGTTAAAAGCCAATCGAGCCTTTTTGGACATCGACTATGTAGTTCGTAACAATCGCATGTACAGCACCCTTCCCTTTATTTCGCGCATTCACACTCCTTTCCACGTCTTAATCAATCTTTCCATCTCTTGTAAACAAGCTCTCCAAATATAAAAACTCATTCGCTTGCTCCACACTCTTATCATTTATTTTCACATCACACACACCTACTTAGGTACACATCCTCTTCTCTTTCAAACATCATGACCTTCGTCTTATTAACATTACTTAAATTGTAAATCATACTTAAATCCCTCGAAAGCTATTCCAAATTAAGTCTTAATTTCTTTGAACAACTAGAGATTTTTTATTCTTTTTCATATGGTTTCTGGATTGGTTCCCTGTCTCCTCCTGGATCTGGGGTCCTCATTTATGTCAAAGCGATTATATCTTACTGGATATTTAAAGATTTATCAATTAAATAGTTAGGTACAGAGTGTATACAAAGTAGTCACTGCATAATTTATCCGTCAACCTGTTGTTCCTATTTTTGTAGTTAGGTAATTTTAGGTACAATAATAAAAATTTGGTGAGGTAGGTATGTAGTATAACTTTCGTGTTCATAGAGGTACGCCACCGTCGCCACACAACAAGAATACTTTTATGTAAAAGTCTGCGGACTTTAGGCACAAGTTGTTGGTGTTTTGTATTTGTCTACGTGGTAAGGCTTATAGAGTTTTGGTATATGCCTGCCTATCCAAAATTCCTATTCTTAATAGGTATAGGTAGTAGATACCTATTCAACTTAGGCATCCAATCAGAGACATTCATGGAGATTAAGAAATTTATTGGAAAACTGACAAACCTGCAATCACTGTTGGCACTCCAAAGTTCAGCAGCAAGTGCTATCCATAGCAGCCAGAGATGATAGAACTGAACAACATCTAAACAACTGGGAACGGACAGTCCATCACAAAGTGAGCATCGCAACACCGGTCATTGCACTGCTTTGAACGAAAACCAAAAAACTGGCTAAAGATGGCGGTTGCAAATTCAAAATTGGTGTGACGTCGGAAAGGCGCGCGGCAAGTGGCCGCGGCAAACACCCGCGCGTGCCCTCCCCCCGCGTGCCGCCACTCGCTGCCCAAAGGGCGGTCGCCCGCTTTAATAATTCACGACAACGACCAACGGCAACACGTCGCGCGCCTCCCTCTCAACACGCCGCGCCCCATATCGCGCTGTCTCGCTCTCGCTGTTGCGCATTTACTACATTTTATACTCCCTCTCTCTTCGTCTTGTGGCCTCTACGTATTCATGTCTCGATCGCACTCATTAGGTGGGTCTTGTGTCGTGTATTATGCAGTGTTTGGCGAACGTTTTATAAGATTTGCGCAGCGATGCACAGAGTAGGGGATGAAGTAGAGACTTCAGAATTATTTAACGTTACAAGTTACAAGGTAGATAGCCTTGTCAGCTATTGGCTAGTACATTTATTAGGTTAGACACATTAGATAGGTTCCTAGGATTCTTTACCTATTTATTAACTACTAGCGGACGTCACGCGGTTTCACCCTCGTAGTTCCCGTTCCCGTGAGAGTACGGGGATAAAATATACCCTATGTTACTCGCTGATAATGTAGCTATCCATTGCTGAAATAATTTTTCAAATTGGTCCAGTAGTTTTTAAGTTTATTCGTTACATACAAAAATACAAATATTTCCTTAATATAATATTAGTATAGATTGCCTTTTGATACATTTACCTATGTAGTGTAGAGGTACGTAGTACCTACATACCTATCTCAAGGCGATTCCAGTTGTTCTTTACTTTGATTTCAGAAAAGGGTTTGAGAAAGTCAATCATGTAGTTACTTGCCTACCTAATGACAATGCTATTAAATAGGTATAACGTGTCGTCAGAAGTGCATTCGAGGCTACGAATCGAATACTTGTTACATCACGATGAACCTAGGCATCTACCGGTAGATAATCTACTTAAAACATGAAATTAACTCGGGTTGTCACCCAAGGTTCAATATTAGGACCCTTATTATTTTAATTGTGATCTTGCGCTATTAGCTTGCGCTATTATCTTTTTTTCTTGTTTTCGCTTCAGCTGATGCCTTCTCGGTTTTTCAAATAGGTAAGTATGTCGTGATTAGGCACAAACAGTAGCTATGGTCTGTTCCAAAAGTAAATATCTGATGAAAGTGCAATCACCACAGTAATCTCTTACTAAAGGACTTAAAATTAACTTTAATTGTCAAACATTGTTAAGATGATTTAGAATTAGAATTTCGTATTCTTATAATCAAATCAAAGCGCAATTAATTTGTAAGCGGCACTACTTAGATACAAATTTGCATCCACAGGTACTTACTACGTTTTGGGATCCATTTGTTTACATTTTTATCAGATAGGTAGGTAGGTACTTTTGCTACATACTGTAGGCTCCTTGCGTCCGTCAATTGTTGTGATTTTCAGAATTCTGAGTCCAACAGTGAGACGTTTACAGATTGATTGGATATTTTAAAAAAAACCGGTCAAGTGCGTGTCGGACCAAGCACAATGAAGGGTTCCGTAGTTGGGATGAATTTATCCCAAGAACAAACTTAACTTTGTAGTTGAAAAACATGTTCTCCCATACATTCTGTATGTTACTAACTTTCAATATGTTAATTTTTTCTTGAAGTGACAATGCCTTTCGCTTAATTGTAGACATTTTATATCAAACAAATGATCAACGCTGACACGACGTGGGTGCAGGTGCAGCAGTGCGCGGTGCGCGGTCGTGGTGGCGCGGGAGGGCCACGCTCACGACCGCGCACCCCGCACCGCTAAGACAGACGCTCGCCGCAGTACTACTTAGTCTGTGCTCGCCGCTGCCACGAGAGAGCCCTGGCTGGAGGCAATAAGTGTAGCAGCTTAATGCATCCACAGGATTGCCCGGTTCAATAGACACGGTCGTTAGAGACCAGCTATGAGATGCCATCCAGAAAAAAAAAAAAAATGCCCCGTGAGACAACACGCGTGCGCATGTAGGCGTATTAAACAGGATGACGAATCGTATTAAGCGTTAAGAAATGTATGAAAACATGTCTCAAGTTGTAGGGACTGACGTAAAATTACGTATTATGCGAGAAATCGTTTTAAGTGTGATCGTGTTAAGAGAGTTCTACTGTATTTTATTGCCCATAATGTACCTATGTGTCATGTATTTTGTACCTACATCTTTTGTTGGAGATCTTGTAGCGGTTACACCGCCACATACCTACAAACTAGGCATCATAGACATGACGTCACACAAATCCTGCATCGCGCAATTAGAGATTACCGAGCGATCGACATAGATACAAGATTTCAACTTCAAACCGTTGGGCAGTTGCCCGCCAGACACAACATCCTTCTGGTCGGAGGATCCTCCCTTTTCTATGGTGGATGAGTGAACTTTACACCCTGTTCCTCATGCCACTAAATTGGTGACCCCGAGTATGAACGTCAACGCAGCCATCGTGCAATTACTTCGGCGTGACGTCATCATCATCATCACTCCCGCAAGCTTTCGTGAGGCGAGTCACACAGCCAGCCAGGACCCACGGCTTCAACGGGTATCCTGACCACCAGCATGCAGCGAACGCACATTCCTGTTTATCACCCTTAGCCTCATCACCCCGACTCACTGGGGAATCAACGCCATCAGCCTCATCACCCCGACTCACTGGGGAATCAACGCAATCACCTCAACGCACTGGGGAATCACCTCAATCACCCCGACTCCCTATAACTTACAGGCAGCAACACGCCGGGTATCAGCAAGTACCTACTTATTTATATAAATATTAACTTAGCCTCCACACCATTAGGTATCGGTTTGTTACAAATCTAAGTAGGTAGGTTACTTAGATCGTCATCATCCTACAGCAAATCTGCTGTTCACAAGCCTCTTCAGTTGCACGCAATAGAGCTTGATCTTCGGCTAACTCATCCATAGGTATATCCCATTATCTTACGAAGATCGTCAAAGAGGGCACCCTACACTAAGTTTGCCTACTCTTATCTATCTATGAGGGACCATCCTCCTTGTGAAGGTCATCGCTCATATTCTGAACTGAGGGCAATAATTTTTTTGCCAATTAATTTTCTTCGCTCAAGAACAGTTTGGCTCAACGGACCATTGCCATTTCAGCTTGCTGATCCGTCTATCATGCTGGATTCTCTGTAGTTAAATCTAAGTGCTTATCTACATGAATTTGGTGAAGCTTGCGCCGTCTGTGTCAACTAACTTGTATAGAAGTTTCAAGCTGACGTGAATTAGTCACGTGACTTCCTAAGTCGACCCGCGCAGTTGCGTTCTGCGTCCCAAGCGGGATTAGCAGAGGTACCTATGAGGAACAGGGTGTAAAGTTCACTTATCCTCTATAGAAAAGAGAGGATACTCCAACCAGACGGGTGTCGTGTCTGGTGGGCAACTGCCCAACGATTGATGTCGGGGAAGTTATTATACATAATATAGATAGATAGAATATTCTTTATTCGCGCGGTCAGATCTTTGATGCGTAGTTCGCATGTGGTGATATAGATGTCGCCACAAGCCTCTGTGTGGCTAGAGTATAAACGTAAAAGGAGGTTTATTGCGATCGCATTGGATCTCATTAGGCACACTGTTCACTCTGCATACACCTATGGGATAAAGGAGTGATACCTAGCGTCCTCTACTGTCAATGGATGAATACCGTGAGTCTAACAGCTACAGCTGGTGAAGTAGCTTCCTATTTCCAATCAGTTTCAACGAACCCCAATAGATGTCGCTGCGTAACACCCTATCGGCCTTATTTCAAAACAAGCTTTATCTTTAAACCCAGGTTTAAACCATTGAGTCAGTTTTTAATTGAAACTTTTTGCGACATAGTTAATTTTTTTTAATCAAAAACTGACGTCAACCCATTCTACGTTGTCAGTTTTATATTAAGAACTTTACTGTTTTTAATAAAGTTCAAAATACAATAACTGGCTCAAAGGCATAAATAAGCTTTGGACCCAAACTCAAACTCAGCATTTATTTCAATTAAACCATTTACAGGCACTTTTGAATTGTCAAAGAATCGGTCAGTTAGTCAGAAAGTTGAAGCTAGTAGCCCATTCCAAAACGTAGATCTCTATGGAGAAGAACGGGCAAGAAACTCCAAGGCCACTCTTTTGAATATAGATATTACAAAATTCTGGGTACATTATTCTTGTTGCTTCTATATGTGAGAACAATGTACAAAAAATAATTAAAGCAGTTGAAAATATATGATTAAAAATAAGCCCTGGCAGATAAGAGATGACCAGTCTCAACTGACGGCGCCCGTTCACGAACATGACGCGTGGATCAGCACCATCCAGCTCAATCATTTTGTAGGGAACCGAATGATCCAACACACTCGCCACCATCAGCGAGACATTTAAGTGAGCTTGACATTCTCTCAACTGCCATGCTTTTTCAAGTCAACATACATCATAATACATAATAAACGGCTCCATGGTACTCACATTTACAAAAAATCTAAAAATGCTTCTAAATAAAAAGACCAAAGTTAGAAGTCGTTTTAGTGAGCTGTGAATATTTTAATATTTTCTTGTAGTATGTAGCCGCATTCTGTACGTGTTCATATCCCTACTCAATATTTTTGATTGTTTGGGTTTATGTAGTTTTATTCAAATCTTTGTCTGCACTCAGCGCTCGGTGTGGCAACACGCCGTGTTCGAGTTCGCAACAAGTCCATCGTCATCCTGAGGATGCCTCGTTGAGAGGTGAAACACGTGTCAATTTCTTTCAGGAGTTTTTTATGGCTGTTTAGAAATAGCTAAGCGGAACAAGTTACTAAATATATCCACGTCTATTGTATTTCAAATCTTTGTTGTTATTTAAAATTATAATGTACTTATTTAAATTTGTGTAAATTAAATAATATGATTTGCATGCCCATGTGACGGTAGAACATGAAGGACTTTTATTATAAAACCTCTATGTAATAATTACCCATGTTTGTAAAGTAATAAATTATTTGATGTTTTTATTTGTAGGCTCTGCTGCGGCTCAACCTATTGAACCTGAGGGTACTAGGTAGGTTATCTTCGTTTGGTCAGTTTGTCAAACATGACCTTCCATGTTTAAATTTGAAGAACTTTTGTCAATATTCTAATAATATTTGGGTAATGTTGTGTATCAAATTGAATAAATAAAACAACAGTAAATATTTTAAACCAACTTTATTTTTAGCTAAAATATAATAATTCATACATCAAAGAAGTTCCCTAATTATACAGTAATAATACCGAGATAATACGAAAAGAAAAAAAGAAAAATGTATTACAATAAAGTAGTTATGATAAAAATAAAAAATAATATAAGTAGCTACCTCAAGTAATACTTTAGGACAGACTGAATGTTCAGGGATGCCTGTTTTGTGCGGGGTTTGAGCTTGGACTCTAGAAACTGTTTCAGATCTTAAGAAGTAAGGAAAATGGGGGAAATGGGCACTGGACGGTTGTCGGGTGGACATCAACAAACAATAACTAGAACAACGAACAAATGTTTGGTGGAAAACAAATCGTTGTACGAAATATAAAATGGCACTAAAATTGTTCATCTAGTAACGAAATAATTTAGAAAAGTTAACAAGTACCCAAACATAATTGCTCGTTGCTCCTCGTGTGACGGGCTCTCTGTGTTAGCTGGTTGTTTATATTCGAAGATCGATCGATTAGCAAACGTTTTGTCGAAAAAAATTAAAGTTATAGCTACTCTTGATATTTTATTTTTAAACTTATTTCTCGACATCTTAGTCGAATGACATGAACTGATTGCGAGTCCTTTGGAGGAATATTTTGTTATTATTCGAGCTGTACCAGAGACCGCCTCACACCAAAACTTAACGTAAAACACAACGCAGTCAGAACAGTGAAACAGACAGAAAACAACACGTGACGTCAACTAGAAGAGAACACCGATGATTATGTCCACAACATTGCTTACCATTGTACAGTCATATCTATGCTAATATGGCAAACGGTCCTTGATATGCAACGTCCGAGAGAGACAGAGCGAGGCGGGCGCCGCGCGACGGAGCGAGACAGCGCCCAAGCAGAACAGTGGACAGAACAGAAACCTACCTATACTTACGCCTAAACGACGACGCGTCTTCGTTTGCCATTTCCCGTCAGCGTCACTAACACATAGCCACTTAGTACCTAATTGTTAGTAAAAATCCCTTAACGCATTCAAAATATATATATAATTAATATAGTTCATTATATAGTAGCTGATCCTAAACCGATACCATCTGTATAATGTGTATAATATCGTACATCTATTTTTTTTTTTCAAATAACTCTGTGCCTAATATACATTTAAGCCGATTTTGTCGAGAAGCTCGTAAAGGGTTAAGTGTTGGACATTTTTTGTCGAGAGACAAATATTTTTAAAAACTACACACATGGGGGAATCACGAAGCGTTTTGTACCGTAAATAAATGCGTCTTTTTCTCTTGTACTAAACTAAATGCGGGAAACTGGCGGGGATCCAAGATGGCGCGGATTTAACCTCAAAATAATAAAAGATACGTCAAAAAAATACGCCATATTGGATTTCCCCGTTTTTGCAAATGAAAGGTGTAGAACCAGTGAAGCGTACATTATCTTATGTATCCAATAATATACAATCATAGTATCTGACCGCTTACATACTAATTATCTTCTTATGACCGATTCCATACGAAATTACAACGACTACGATTTAATACATACAGTTTTTTTTTTCATTTGTCTTAAGTGTAGAAACGAATAGAAAAAGTGTAAGAGCTCTATATTTTAGAACAACGACATATTTCCTTCTACGAAAGCAAGCGAGGAGTCAAATTATATTTCGTTTTACGTATAAATTTGATATGATCATTTTTTAAAGACCTTAGAATAGACTACAAATAAAATGTATGCAGTCGCGACCAATGCACGCAAGTGCCTCACACGTGCGTTCAATCTCACTTTTTTATGAGTTTTATTAAAGTTTTTGACAGTTGATTGGCAGCTGGTGAAAACCTGAAGTTGCCAAATAAAAATACAAATAGTTTAGCCAGATTTTCGTGTTCCAATAATCTCATAAATGTAAAAATAATCTCAAATCGCACAGTTGACAACCCACTGTCAAAACTTTAACCCACACTAAGGCCACGGTCACACGACGTTGATCTGTTTTTTTTTAACTGTATCATTTTGGATCACTTGGTAGTTTCATACAGCATAATTTGTAACCGTATGGACAGCGGTGTGTTGACACGTGTTTTTTTTTTTTACTTTACCATAAACCGGCTATCGTCTAATTACATTCCAACTTTTTACCGTAAAATATTGTACAGTACAGCGCCGTTTGAACGGCCACTAAGATATTTCTTAATGATAAAGGTGAGATTTTCCGCCAACCTCGTGGTCTGTACGTCCATTGATCGCGACGTAGCACACCAAAGTCTTGTGCCACGCGTGTGTTTGTGCCGAAAGCTTCCATACAAACTACATAGGTACAACAACCGACTGACGCGGCTTATGAAATCAATTCCGTTTCCGAAATGTACTGAAATGTCTCGCTTTGTTTCGATATGCGATGTTTATATACACGTATCTAATATATGAGATATAAACAACCTCGCGAACGACGATGCTTTAAGTACGTCCGGCGCACTCTGGGCAGTCTGCCCTGCTACCTCGATGACTGCCTATATAAATTCAGCTGCCATTATTTCCGTCTTATTGTAAAAATTCCTTCTAATTGTCAAGACGTCTTTGCTAATTTGAGTTTGTACAAAAACAATTTTATTGAAGAAGGTATAGCTTGTTCGTTCTATTAAGGAATTTTGTTTCTTATTATTAACATCGATATCATCTAAATATATTAATTTGATCTTAATTTTGATCTTCACACTACGTTCTTCAGTAACCTTGTTTTTCACAATTAGTGACAATTCTCTTTTTACGCCTCAATGTTTCACGGGAATGCGAAGTACTCTAGCGAGATATGAAAAAAGAGAACATCGTAATCCATTGCGCTATTTTCAAAACATCAGTACTATAATGACGATTGAAAAAACGCAATGGATTTTAATAACAAGTACCTAATGAATAGATACATTACAAGAATAACAATAGTTCAAAACAAACACTTGTCTTAGCGATAAACTCACACATAGAAAAAAGCTAAAGAAAACCAAAGACAATATTAAATAATATGTCTTTTTTGTTTTGTTGTCATTTATATCATGAAGTTGTTATTCGAGTAAATTGCAATACGTGTACAGTATGTTATTTTTTATATTGACTCTAGTGTATGTGTGAGTTCGCCGCGTTTAAATGATAAGTTAATATTTTAAGTGTTGAAAAAGAGGCGTTTTTTTCTTATTTCGAGTTAGAACATTATAGAAGCCGTGTATAGAAACATCGCACAAGTCGTGTAGCCGCGGGGAGTAGACAGGAGGGGGGGGGGCACGTGTGCGCGTGCGCATTACATCGTGCTGTTGTCCCACTCCAGCTGGCTGATGTTCCTGTACTTGTGCTCCTTGCCTGGCATCACTGGAAAGAGATCAGGAGTGAGTGGCGTAGTTAAAATATTGAAAGACTTTACTGGCTTTAGTTCAAGTAAGTTTCCCATCATGTCTAATTGAAACAAGTATCTTAGTCAGGTATCCGTTACTGAAAATCTGATTTCTAGTTAGTTACCTAAACAAAACAATTACCAAAAGTCAATAGCCATGAAATGTGATGCTGTGTCAACTCTTATATTCGGTTCTACCTCTATTAGGTTTCCAACTAGGGTTTTCATCGAAACTTTCTAAAATATGAATGTAATGTCACCCTACCGAATGTATATAGTGAGATTTCATTTGATGGATATCTGCGTCAAAGTGATATAAAAAAAAAGAAACTTAAAAATGCAAAATCTTTTTTTTAGCTTGGTTCCACAAAGCAGGTACTTAATGAACATAATGTACGTAGTTAGCTTACCTTCGTCATCGTCGTCGGAGGAGTCGTGCTGGTCGGAGTCCGTGTCAGAGCACGACTCGCCGTCCGAGCTGTCCGCGCCCGCGTGCGTACCGCACGACGGCGCCGCTTGCTGGAACGTACCAGTTACAAATGAGTACCTAATTATAATATCCTCCCGACCGAATTTCATTATAGAAACTAATAGGACATCCTAACCTGGGGATCGGATCCATAAGATGACTAGATCAATAAAGCAGTTAAAGTACCATAGAAAAAGTATGTGCTTCGGGAATCATCGTGTTTCCGAATTAGCACGAATGTCGTGCTACAGATTAATTAACCTCCCACCGAGGCAATGTTTCTAAGTTGTGTTGTATTACTGTGTTTCGAAGAAGTGCACCTATCATTGCGCGTTTGTTTATGCGCAATTTCAGTTTACTCTGGTCTCAAATTTCAAGTTTTGTAAAGATTTTTTTTTTTTTAATTGGCTGCTGAAGTTAACAATGTTATTTTTGTTAATTATTGTTACAGTTTCAGCTAACACCACGGTAATACAAAATTTATGGTCAAGTACTTTCATGGTTGTTTACAACCATGAAAGTACTTGACCATAAATTTTGTTCTATATTCATAAGCTCTATAATAATCTCATCAGCGCGCGTTCGTATTTCCATAGATAGAGATGATTCCGGAAGCACAAATTTTTCTTTGGAATGCTGTATTTACTTTTTAGTTATCTATCACAACTGGCAACAGCTCACGAACACTAGTTTCGGTCAATATTTACAAAAAAAAAACATGAAAAAAAAGTGTATAATGATCATGAACCGTGAGCTGACACTTACTTCCTCCATAGGATTAACAGTGATGGTGAGCGCGGAGTCGTCCCAGGCCATCTCGGCGTCGGTGCGCGCGCGCAGCGTGTGCAGCGCGTGCGCGGCGGCGGGCGCGCGCGCGCGGGGCCGGCCGGACGCGCGCGCACGCGCCAGCCCCACGCCGCCCACCACCAGCAGCACGCCGCACGACACCACGCCGATCAGGAGCGCTACGTGGTCTGTGGAGAGGGTTGCAACTTGATTATTATAGTTGAGGAATGACTTTTTTTGATGATAAACAATTTTTTAGTAATGGAGTAAAACCATGTAAACCATTATACTGGAAAAAGTTTCCTTAGGAAATATGTACTTTTTGTATTGGATTTTGAATTAAAGTCTAGTTTTTAACATTACAGTGACGATAGCATTCATAAAATGGAAATACTATATTTTTCTTGCAAAAATGGAAATACGCCCATTTGTAAAATCCCTCCTCAGTTGTACCCGGATCTTATAGAGTGTGGCCAAAATCCGAACTAACGCCGCCATCTTTTTACTTCCTTACATTTCACAAAATAATATTACACAATGTACTAATAGTGGTGTTATCGCCATTTGAGTGCCAAAAGATCCTTGTAGCACATTTTCATTGGAATTTTCACACACACAAATTTTCACGCACACTTGCACAATCCATTGCTTCATATTTTTGAAAAATTTGTCTGCTCAACAATGTTAGTAAACAAGGAAATCTCGGGTCAATCGTCGACGGGGGTGCATGCGCATGCATTCGGGCCACTGTTGTCCTATTTATTTCGAGTGGTGTGTGGTGTGCTGTGTAGTGTTATAGATAATTTTTAATGATAGTGAGTTTTTAAAATGCATACGAGGGACTCATTGCCTGCCGAATGACTCAGTCCGAGCGACATAGCTTGACCCCGTGCAAGCTAATCTGGTGAGATTTAAAAAAAGGTCCATCTACACCAGTGCATCTGCTCTTTGCTGTTTCCAATGTCTTCGTCTGTGATCTCGTTGCTATCCGTTTCAGGAACCGACCTAGCGGCGACGTCATAAAAAGATGCCCATCAATAGATAAATATCACCCGTCTCTCCACTATTCCATTGCCTACTCTAGAGTGCTTATCCGGTACGGCTCGCAAATCCTTCCATATCCTAAGGGCATGTCTTCCCTACCATTACAGCGTCCCCCGGTCTACTCCTTCATATGCAATGGCTTCTGTAGCCCCGTGAAGCATGAGGCTCCAGGGGCTACTGCAAATTTTAGGGTTTATTCGATTTATCGAGTCTGGTTAAACCACGCTGGAGTCGGTGCAATTCATTAATTCATTCATTCGATAACGTTAGTAAACAAATAAATATTATTGAATTTTCAAAATGAAAGGCATTGCCATTGCTAGCGTGATATGCACGCGCGTGTGTGTGCTGCGTTGTGTGTGTTTGGCTGTAGAACACGCTGTGAGTTTTGCATTATCAATAGCGTTCATAACAGAAAAAAATACATTTTATTTCAGTGTTCATAATGGTAAAATTTTAACGGACTAAAATTAAAGTAGGCGGTTTTGAAAGACATAGTTATTTGTATACTGACTGGTAGGCATCTGCTCGGTGTGTAGATCGATGAGGCGCGGCGCGGGCATGTCTGCGGCGTGCGCGTCTCGCTGCGCGTGCGCCGCGTACACGCGCGGCGTCAGCGAGTGGCCCTCGCCGCGGTGATGTGCGTGTTCGGCCTGTGGGGGGAGGGGGCATGTTATTATGATGAACTGTTGAGATGAACAGTGACTCGGTCCCCAGGGCATATAGGTAAAAGCTATGCATTCTGAAAGTTGAAAACGTCGCAAATAGCTATTAAATACTTACCTGTTTGATTAATTTGTCAATATTACTTTAAGGAATTATTAAATATTGATTATGAAATACAATCATAAAATGTCGTAAAATTAAGGGGTTTATTTATAAACGTTGCTTAAAGTTAAGTAATGATTAGCGACTGTTTAACCATAAATTTTTGACGTTTGAACGTCACTTATCTTTAAGCGACATTTATAAATAAACCCCTAAATGTTTAGTTTTAGATGTAAAAAGTATTTGGAAACTTTCCGAATGCCCTTATTCCTAATACTGTTACAGTGTTATTAGCAATTCGTATTTAATGTTATAGTGCACTATAGAGCGTTATTCCATAATAATAAAAACAGGTAAATATTTGACAGTTAATTGGAACTTTTGTTTTTTTTTAGGTAGGGCATCTCGTAGTTGACCTCTGAGATCATGACTATTTAACCGAGCTTTCCTGTGAGTGCCTTAAGCTACTACACCTAAAACCTCCAGCCAGGGGTTATTCAACTATGCTAATTAAAACTAGGTGAACGCTCGCTAAAGGCACCCCCTGTGGGGCCCTGAGTCAGATCTTAGAAAGTCTAACGATGAAGTCTCCTGTTAACGTCAGTCAATTTTAAGATAGATAGAATATTCTTTATTATGTACATCATCAAAATTACAGACATAAATTTAGAAATTTTACATTGGGTGACACAATGGGCGATATTTCAATAACATTTTTAACAAATACAGGTACGTTTATTTACACCCGGTTTCTGAATTGTCAATTTGAAGTGACTCCTTCAATGTGGCCTGTGAAATTCGAAAATACTTCGAATGTAAAAAAAAAATTGCTTTTCGCGAGCTTTCACCTTAAGTAATGCTAAGGTAGTTTGACAAGTTGTCACCTTCAAATTCTCAATTTAGAACTTATTAGTTAATTGCATAGTTGCTTGTTGAATGCGTTCTTGACACCTGTCATTTTCATATTAACGAATGTGTTTTGAGAATTTGATTCTTATTACTACTACAAAGTTTACAACTGACAGGTGTCAGGAACGTATTCTCTCGACGGCCAGACTGTAGTGTAAATAATTCGATAAACAACAATACGAACATAAATGCAAACACTGGCAATACTAATTAATACATAGGAGGTATTTTGAAATTTAAAATAAATTCTAACATCGAAATTAAAAACAGTTTTTTTCAAACAAAATAAATAGTAGTGATGGGCCCACTATGGGTTTTGCCGAAAAGTGTTCTAGCTATAGTGACTCAACTATTGGCTATATTTGGGAACGTCTAAGAGATACACAGTTTAATTTATTGTCGTATTGTCGTCTCCACCTTGTTTAATATTTTACTAATCTACTGTTTAACGTGCAATAAATCCTGAACAATACTTATTAACACCAGTATTTCTAGTCCCTATAACGAAACGAGCGTGGAGTGTTACCTGCTTGTCCCTAGCCACCGCGTCCATCTTGTCGGCCATGCCACTCGGGTGCAGCTCGCGCGACAGTCCCGCGTCGCCGGCGCCCGACATGTGCGGGTGTACCACTGTCAGCTGCACAACAAATATTTTGCTCATTAAATAAACTTAGCTTAAGGGAGCTTGCACCAAAACTCACACATCAATCGTTTGAAAACAATAGAGATAGAATGATCGTCCGATCGAAAGATTGATTGATTGATCGATGATAGGATGATATGATGAATGATGATGATGACGATGAAGGTTGACTGGTAGAAAATGTCTTTGGCATTAAGTCCACCTCTGTACATTTGTGTGCTGGAAGTATTAAATAAATAAATAAATAAATGATCCTTTAAATATGTTTAGCGTTAAACGGCATTCAGTGATTTGTGATGAAAGTGGGCCTCGGTATCCTCTCAATGAGAATGCCAGCGCTGATTTGCTGGATTCGTTTTCTTCTCTACCGATAGTTATTTCTCCTGATAAAGTTTATTTTGTTATGTATGTACTTATTTATTCTTTTATTTTATGGTAATTTCAGAGTTATGTTTTACGTTGCATCTGCCATGTTTTGTTTCTGCATCACCCTAAGTTGCTAGACAATGCCTCAGGCATTAATCCGCCTTTGTACAGTATTCTGTTACTTGTGCATAAAATTAAATAAATAATTAATATATGTGGAGGAGCGAAACTGTTCTAGTCGTGTGCGTACGTACCGTCTGCACGTATTCGTTGCTGGTGAAGCGGCCGTTGAGCTCGGAGCACGTGAGCTTGAACACGCGGTTTAGGTAGTACGCCGGCTTCTTGTTGCTGTATTCGATCTCGCGGAGCACCTGCGAATAAAACCAGAATTATTTATTGATAGTAAAAAGTATGACCAATTGTGTGATTGTAGCATTCAGGTAGCGAGGCGAGCAACAGCACACGTCCATAGTCTACCTAAATCATTGTTGCAAGATCTATTCCCTCCGCAATAAATTATTGTTCTACATCGTCATGGAATAGCCTTCGAAGTCTCCTGAACACAATGTGTAAGGTTGAACTTGTCTATATAATAAAGATCAATATTTTACACGAAACCATGGCTAATTGACTTTTATTAGGCTTTAAAAGTAACCACTATTTCATACGTCAATTTCCGTGACAAGCTTGACTTCCGACCTTGACGATTCTTTACCACAGTAAGTATGAAGTTTTCGTGTCGACACTAAAAAACATTAGTGTTGTGAAAAAAGGAGTTGACTTGATATTTCAGCACAAGGCATGGATGCTCCAACAAAACTCATAATACTCTGAGGGTTCTGATACTCGTGACAGTGTTAAATTAAGACCAAATTGCGTATTAGCGTGACCGATCGCTTTGGTTAAGACACGAGGTAGGAAAATATGTGGAATAAGGTAAGTCATATACTTATTAAGAAATAAGTCAATTAAATGAAATGTAAATAAATAGAACGGTAATGAGTCAAAAAAGATTAGACCTTCTGATAGTTGTGCACGGTGTCGGCCCCGGAGAGTATGACGCCGTCGCGCGTCACGGCGGCGCGGATGTCGTAGCGCTGCGGCAACTCCGCCGCGTCACGCAGCGACAGCGCCTCGTGGTCCGGGTTCAGTGCCGGGTACACCGACACCACGCACGAGTCCAGCTTCTGGCTTTGTTCTAGGGGGAGAACACGACATTTAGCAAGGGGCAAATATTACTAGTCTCACAGGGAAAGAGATGAGCTTTTCTGTTAAAGATATTTGAACTTTGGCATTAATAGTAGTTTATGAAACCATTGCATAGCACAGGTTTATAATACTATCAAACAAGTGTTTTAATACCTAGTTATGTGTAGTTTCATCTACTACTTTATCTAAATATGTAATTTCATTTAAACACAACAATATCATAAATATCTCGCCCGAATTTAACATTCTGCGCGGGACTAAGCGTCACAGCAGATTCCACCACAGATAAGACTACAATAATTGAAAACTGCACTTTAAGAAAGTGTATTTTAATAAAACTTTTTAATAATATTACAGTTGCACACGACGTGGACGATACTATTTTTCATTTCAAAATAACAAATGTACGATATGTGTAGATAAAGAATTACATTTTATGTTACAAGTTCGATTGTATATCGATAAGAGTAAACGATATGATAGAGTTATTTTCAGTTCTAAAGTATGGGGTAAGTATTACCAATAATCTTATAGGTAAAACGTTATTTCTCTCACCAGCCATAGGATGTCCGTTCCCTCCGGCCAGCACCCGGACGGCCAGGTCCGGGAACACCGTGAGTCCGGCCCGGAAGTGCGTGTAGTCCCGCGCGAGGTCCTCGGAGCCGTTGAGCAGGATGCTGGGCGTCTGCGGGGCCAGCACCATGATGTACGACTCGGCCGGACGCGCCTTGATGATGCGCCCGTTGTCGCAACTGCGGAGAAACATGAGAAACATGTTAGTAATAATATCTTTGGCGCTCGAATGACATTGAGGGAGACGCTGTTGTTAAATATTTTGTGCTATTGTTTTGTGAATTGTATTCAAAAAACAAGATGAACAACAGCGTTATTTCCGATTATGACCACGCGCAAAATTAACCTAGTAGCGCTATAGTTGTAGTTCTAACTGAGTGCCATTTACCTGTTAAAAAAACATGGCAGTTATAATACGCCGTACGCCACGCGCCGCAACAAGTCTCCACTATGTATACATACGTGATGGTAGTAGCGACGTGCACGTTCCGCCGGCCGGGCGTGGGGAAGGCGCGCGCGTCGCCGTACGCCACGCGCCGCAACAAGTCTCCACTATGTATACATACGTGATGGTAGTAGCGACGTGCACGTTCCGCCGGCCGGGCGTGGGGAAGGCGCGCGCGTCGCCGTACGCCACGCGCCGCAACAAGTCTCCACTATGTATACATACGTGATGGTAGTAGCGACGTGCACGTTCCGCCGGCCGGGCGTGGGGAAGGCGCGCGCGTCGCCGTACGCCACGCGCCGCAACAAGTCTCCACTATGTATACATACGTGATGGTAGTAGCGACGTGCACGTTCCGCCGGCCGGGCGTGGGGAAGGCGCGCGCGTCGCCGTACGCCACGCGCCGCAACAAGTCTCCACTATGTATACATACGTGATGGTAGTAGCGACGTGCACGTTCCGCCGGCCGGGCGTGGGGAAGGCGCGCGCGTCGCCGTACGCCACGCGCCGCAACAAGTCTCCACTATGTATACATACGTGATGGTAGTAGCGACGTGCACGTTCCGCCGGCCGGGCGTGGGGAAGGCGCGCGCGTCGCCGTACGCCACGCGCCGCAACAAGTCTCCACTATGTATACATACGTGATGGTAGTAGCGACGTGCACGTTCCGCCGGCCGGGCGTGGGGAAGGCGCGCGCGTCGCCGTACGCCACGCGCCGCAACAAGTCTCCACTATGTATACATACGTGATGGTAGTAGCGACGTGCACGTTCCGCCGGCCGGGCGTGGGGAAGGCGCGCGCGTCGCCGTACGCCACGCGCCGCAACAAGTCTCCACTATGTATACATACGTGATGGTAGTAGCGACGTGCACGTTCCGCCGGCCGGGCGTGGGGAAGGCGCGCGCGTCGCCGTACGCCACGCGCCGCAACAAGTCTCCACTATGTATACATACGTGATGGTAGTAGCGACGTGCACGTTCCGCCGGCCGGGCGTGGGGAAGGCGCGCGCGTCGCCGTACGCCACGCGCCGCAACAAGTCTCCACTATGTATACATACGTGATGGTAGTAGCGACGTGCACGTTCCGCCGGCCGGGCGTGGGGAAGGCGCGCGCGTCGCCGTACGCCACGCGCCGCAACAAGTCTCCACTATGTATACATACGTGATGGTAGTAGCGACGTGCACGTTCCGCCGGCCGGGCGTGGGGAAGGCGCGCGCGTCGCCGTACGCCACGCGCCGCAACAAGTCTCCACTATGTATACATACGTGATGGTAGTAGCGACGTGCACGTTCCGCCGGCCGGGCGTGGGGAAGGCGCGCGCGTCGCCGTACGCCACGCGCCGTAACAACGTCTCCACGTCCGCCACGCCGTCGCCTTCCACTGATACTGACTTCAGATCTACAACAAACAGTTTATTCTATTATAAGTTCTAAATTAATCAAGATTGATATTATATTCACAACTTCCTCGTTCACACGTACAGTCAACAGCACGTCTATGGCAACAATTTGGTACAGACAGCGACTTTATGTCAAAGCAGTAATAGTGATTTTTAATCGACTTAAAGAAGGAGGTTCTCTATTCGACTGTATTTTCTTTTTTCTGAAGTGAAAACTTCTTTAGGCGCGTTGGGCATTTTTGAGATAGGAAAAACCAATTGAACTCGCGACACCGTTACCGACACCTCATTTTTGTAAACGCGATTGTGCTCTTTATTTATATTACGTTACGGATCAATTTTCTATACAAGTTCAAAAACCTTTAAAGTAAAAGTATTTTTTTTTTTTGTAAACGCGATTTTGCGCTTTATTTAGATAAGATTACGGACCAATGTTCCATAGAAGTATTTTTCTTCAACCAAAGTGATCTTATTCAAGTTTTTACTTCTGTCGGCACTCCCGGAACGCCGCTGTTTTTTTTTTTTAATGGTTCTACCCGCTGCCAAAAAATACACTACAAAGTGAAAAATTTAATTTCTGAAGTTGGTGGCAAAAAACAAAAATTCGAAATCAAATCAAGTGTTACCACGGGCGTGCGGTGCTCCTAGATTTAATTTTAGAAACAGAGATAATGGTGCTGATTCCCATGTTCACAAACTAAACTAAATTTAAGTTCAGTGCATCTTTTTCTTTTAATTTCATTAAGAAAAGGACAGAAGATAAATTTTAGTTTAGTCCTGTCAAATTAATCAGCGCTTGACGTAAATTGATGTAATTTTAGTGGGCAAGTTTTTAATCACGTCTAAACTTGTATGGAGTAGTAACAGGCGCTGATTAATTTGACAGGACTAAACAAAAATTTATCTTCTGTCCTTTTCTTAATGAAATAGAAAGAAAAAGATGCACTGAACTTAAATTTAGTTTAGTTTGTGAACAAGGGAATCGGCACCAATGTTATCTTAAAAATCTTTGCAATTCCAAAGTGTTTTTTTTTTTTGCCAAGTATACTACATTACAATCAGTAATGATCATGTTGCGTTCCTCTCAGCAACTAAGCGAAAGAAGGTGCTCCTTGTGGCATTCATCCTTTCTGATCCTTTAGGAACATTGAAAGAACCAATCAATTTGTAAAACGTGTTAATGGCAACATACTCATTAAAACCCTAATTTGACGATGACTTTGGACTAGCAAGCGGGATTCTATGAAATGCATACTCACATAGATCAGGCGCCAGACTGAGTCCCTCCCGACAGTGCGCCAGGCACGACAGAGCCCGCGCGGGCTGCACCGTCCCGCGCGCCACGCCCAGTCCCGCCAGCCAGCCGCGCAGGTGGTGCTTCATGTCGGTCTCTGTACCTGGGGACATTCCACATTATACTTAAAGAGAGGGGGTAGGGTTGATGATAATAGACCTATTTTTATTTCATCTCAATTTTAATAGTGAAAGAAAGAATATACATTTATTTAGCACAGAGTAAAAGACACAACATATTCTGCAAATTTAAATTAAATAAAAAATGTATTTCGTTGCAAGAAATTTGCAAGAATGTGTATCTCACGGCTACGCCAAATAAATGATATTATTATTCCACTTTATAGCTAAGACAGTAAGGTACACTTTACCTTGCCAGCAGGCTCCAATGACTAATGTCGTGTTAACTCCATGTGCTGGGTGCAGAGGCCAGTCGTCAATGACCTCGGGCCCCTTGCCGTCCACTGCACGGTAAGGCTCGCCGTCCACGAACAGTTCCACGTTCGGGAAGCGAACGTTCACCGCGTAGTGATGCCATTCGTTGTCACATACCTTAACGGAAATTACGGATTAACGGAAATTTTAAATAAAGTGATACAGCTTCCTTTTGTAAATAAAGATACTCGTCTTTCTTATAAGAAACGGTACATACTTCAGGCAGCTTCCACCTCCACTCGGCGGGTCTGAAGATGTTAAGGTCGCCCTCGCCGAAGTCGCGCCGCAGCAGCAGGATGAGCCGACAGTTGCGCACGAACAGCGCGTAGTGGTGCCGGTTCATTTCTGAGAAGAGTAGAAAATGTTTAGTTCTTTCAGGTAACAGAGAATGTTGTGTGTGATTCTTTTTAATTGGTCTTTCGGAAAGTTAAGTGCTGGAGGCAAATTACAATCTACGTCTGCTTCAATTGTAGACTATTTAGAAGTTCCAACTGTGACATATTCACGAAAATCTAAACAAACACATCCTTCCTTATTACCTTAAACTCATTCACTGAAGTCTACTTAGCATAATGAGCATGAACTACTAAGGTATTAATTTTTTCTTTCTCTATTTTTCTGAAATAGCAATGACCTTACAAATTGATGCGTTTTTATCTTGATTTGACAGCACAGTAACTGCATAACGATTTGAGTAGGCTTTCAGTAAAGGAGTATAACTTTCCAGCCGAATCCAGCCTTATTGGTTTGCAGTAACTAGTGCTCCATTATGCAACTGGACAGGTTGCATGCTAGATATTATTCCTCAGCCTGCCCCCAAGTCATATGCTCGTAGTACTCACTGTGGTCGTCCGCGAGACACAGCACGTGCTCCTTGCGGTGCTTGTCCGCGTCCGGGGCCGGCGCGTGCCGCATCCAGGTGCTGATGCTGAAGCTGCCGACGAGATCATGTGGTAGGATGGACTCCGGTACTACTGCTGCTGTCGTTTCGCCGTCGAACTCGAACATCTGCTCACCGTCGCGACCTGGAGAACATTTTGAGGAGTTGAGAGAAGATTCGAGATGTGAGTGGTGTTTTATTGTTGGAAGATGTTGTAGGAATGATCTCTAAAATCTAGTTCAATAGTCAGAAACTCTATTAATCATGTGTTTCTGCTGTTGTTTATTTGCTAAAAATATGTGTATAGATACGGTGTTAAAATCCTGATTATTTATATTAAAACTAACCTGAATCTGGTTTCAGTGACTTCGCCCATTCGTTTCCGACTCCGGGGCTTGGAAGAAGGTCGATCGTTTTCGGGTCCAATCCTGCAAATAGGAAACATATCTGATCAATGATACCTTTTATTTTTCACTCCGAAGGATATAGTTAAAATTGTCATAGTTAAAATTGGTATAAGTAAAATTGGTATGGGTAAAGTTGTTATAGGTAAAAATGTCGTAGGTATAGATAAAATCGTCAAATAGGGTAGTATTAGGGTTATTCTTACCGCAAATAGTCCTCTGCGAGTGCAGCGAGTAGGTATCCCTGTCGCAGCCGCTGCCGGCACGCGAGGCCTGTAGCGTGACGGCGGCCTGTATGCGCGTCACGCCCGGGCAGCGCTCGTCCGACGAGCACGTGTCCAGGCGCGCCGCCGGGAACAGGGCCAGCGGCCCGGTGCCGGGCGCGTAGTCCACGCGCTCGGCCACGCCTGGGGGGACGAATAAGATGGTGTAAGTAGTGGTACTAGAGGCACTAAATTAAGTGATAATTAAGTTTAGTGATAAAACCAAACGTAAGGCACTTACGAGAGTTATGATTATTGTTGAACCTACACGAAGGATTTCAAAATAACGAAAATGTATCGGTTCTTCGAAACATCCTTTGTATTTTGTTGTAAATTTGGCCTTAAAGAGGGTTTCACACGTGTAGTCCTACAAAATCAATGTATTTTCGCCAGTGCGTACTCCTACTGCTCGATATGACCCACAACCCAGGCGATCCGAGGCCTGATGTTGACATATTTATGTATAGCAGTAAATCTATGTTTAATGTTTAAAGTTTTTTAGTTTAATATTAAGTATGTTGTTGGCTTGCTGCATGCTTTGGTGTTTACTGTAAATGCAGCAAGTTATATAAAAAAATGAGTAAAAGCAGAAATAAATGGACTTGAAAAACAGCAATTATTTCATTCTATTCACTCTTTCTTTTCTATCATTTCCAATCAAAACCTAAGAAACGAAAATTATATTCCTTTTACTTATATTATTTTCTTTTCAAATAAAACTAGCTCTGTGTGCAACTAGGTACAAGTTTGTGTCCAAATACAAAGTAAGCATGGCGACTTGAAGTATAATCAATTAATTAATATCGCCATTTCTGCGGCTTCGTCCGAATAGAGTTGTTATAATAATCCCGCACTAAGCCTCCCAGTCCGTAGTTCGGGACCCGGGCCCGGGGCGAGCCCCATCAATTATTTAACGTTTACATATTATAGTTTGTCGGTTTGTTGTGTTTATTGAATAGTGTGGCCCAGTTTGGGGAACAATAGCGTTTCCTTGAATACCCTCAAATACCCTGACTAACAAACTAACTCGTTCGCTGCTACGTATGGTGTCGTAGTTTTCTTCCATATAATTGGTGTTTTACTTGGGTGAAAATATATAAATAAAAAATAATTGTGAAGTTATTTTTCTTCATATCTAGGTAAGTAGGGTGCAACTACATATCTAAAAGCTAATGAAACAGATCATACTCGATGTCAATAATTTTACACGAAAATACCGAAGCTCAAAAAAATATACGAGTGGAGTATCGTCCTGCCTTGGGCATTCAGTCATTCCAACTTACTTACTCATTGACTAACTAGTATATTTAACTTGGTAAGACCTATTATTATTTCGTGCTAATACAGAAAATCCCAATTCAAAATATATTTTTTCACATAAATCTACAAGGGCACTTATGAAACGTCAGAAGCTAGGTTAACGGTTCCAATTGCTTGCTTCCTATGGAGAAGAGCCGGCAAGAAACTTCACGGTTACTCTTTGAAAAATAAAAGACAGCATATACGAACCTTTCCATCCCGCCCTGCAGGGCTTGTTGACCTTGATAGTGACCATGACGGGCGCGGACTGCATCATGCCGCAGTCGTACGCCACCACCGACAGGATGTGGTTGTGCGACTTCTCGTAGTCCAGGGCTTCCGTGTTGCGGATAACACCTGGCGAGCAGAAAAATATATTACTTATTAAGATAAAATAGGTATGTACAGTCAGAGAAATACATTGTTACGCAAATTGAAACCCTACGTCAATTTGCCGTGTTATAGCAACTTTGTACAACTGTCAAATAATAACAGTCGTGATGTGAATATACGTACAATGAAGTTAAGAAGTGATTTGCTTAACAATGAATTTTCATGATTTTGCTTAGGTTTAGTTGCGTAGTATAGTGACCTATAGTCAGTTGGTGAACAATTGTAACAAACCCACATTGTCTTACCCTGGACCCAGGTCCTAAAAATGAGCGGTGGATTTGGCTGTCTAATAAGGCCGTAAGCAGCAGTTTTATTGATTTTCAGATAGGTAATTCATATAATGATGCATTATGCGGTATAGTCCGTAAGTTAAAGATCTTGACTTTAAAATAAAACAATGTCTTTCTAGAGCAAAACTGACGAATCGGAAGAGCAAACTGCAGGCTTTAAAAATCATGAATGTGACCAGAGACCAACTTCACACCACCCCTCATGAATCCGTTCAAACCGTCCTCTCCACAGTTAAAATGAAATAGATTTATTAATAATATTCTAATAAACAACATAAATATTCAAACACCCACCTTCATTATCGATAGTGAAGGGCTGGCTCCTGTCGGTGAGTATCTCGTACTTGCACACGTCGCCGTAGCGCGGCGTGCAGTCTCTGTCCGTGGCCTCAACGCGCACGATCTCGTCGTACACGCGGCCCTCGTCCACGGCCTTCACGTACGCAGCCTGGCTAAACACCGGCGCGAACTCATTCACATCCGTCACTGTTATGTGGACTGGCACCCTGGGGGAGAAAGGGAGAACTTTAAATATCAAAAAGTTTTAGGAGAGACTATGGGTTTGTTCATTTTCAAGTTAACGACCCGAAGATCCTGCTTTACCTACCTACAGGCAGTAAGCTAAGAATATTATGGATTGAAGTTCCAAATGAATGCCTGGACTGATACGGGTTTTTACAGTTACAGTAAGCTGCTCTGATGTTCCCAACGTTTCTAAAACACTTTGTTAACGTTCCGGTAGTCGTACCTAGGGTAATGTTTTTGGGTCATTAATTATTGATAACCCTTTCCTTGTTTCAGGAACCTCATAATTATAGTTTAGGGTGATTTTCTAAGTTTTGTGCCAGCTTTGCGGTCAGTGAAAGTGATAAACTATTCCCTGTGAGATTTTTCTCAGAGTTGTGTATCTTGAGAATAGGGTCGTCTTTGATTCAACTCTTGAGGTCGGAGAAAACCAGCGTCGTGCCGTTTTGTTTGGGCGAGTTTCCGTAGAGACCTATTTGTTTGGGAAAAGTCATTTTCGGTAATAAACTGCGATAATCTGAGTATTGCTTAAGATCCACTGTAAATAAAACGTACGTGTTTGAGTAAGAGCCGTCGCACCCTACGGCGGCGATATCAAACTTGTAGTTGCGTCGCTTCTCGCAGTTGAGCGGGTAGCGCACGCGCAGCCGGGCCTCGTTCTCGTCTATTACCATAATCTGGAACAATAACCAAGGTTTAGATTATGAGAAATGTCGTAGAATAGTTAGTTATACGTTTAGTTTAGCTGCAGGACATGTGCCATTTCTGCGGATAGTTTCGATGCACACAAACACTGCTACAGTCGTGTGATGCGATGACACTAAAGAGACAAATGACGATCGTCCACCTTTATTTTGTTTCAGAGCTACAACAGTTTCTGAAGAAAAAACAAAAAACAATCAACGTGCAGACACTCGCAAACCTTCCGTGTTCAGCAAAAATCATTCACGCCCGATTATGCACTAAACAAATGAAGCTGGCCCAAATAAAATCCTACAATATAATAACAGGTCCATTATCAAAACACGAATCTATCCTATATTCCCATCCCATCCGGTCTTTTGGGCCCGACCTATCAACTCCAGTCGAGCGAGCAAAATAGAAAACTTATCCGAACGACCATAATTCCCATAAAATATTTGTAGGTCCTTTAATGAAAATGATTCCGGTCAGTAATGTACAATGGTATTGTTTGGTTGCCATGGCAACGGGTCCGAGGGTTTCTATGGTTTTGTGATTAATGTGGCACATAAATTATATGTTTTCTTTGTTGGTAGAATGGTTTGAATGTGGGGTACCTGTCAGAAATGGTTACAGTACCCCTAAATGAATAATAAACTTGAGGTTGTTTATTAAATAGAGCGTGCCCAAATAATCAAAAACTCTTTGAAAAGGCTAAACAGAACCACACTCATAGCAAACCAGGAGCAATTCGATCTTGATTTAAAAAGTAGTTTTACTTTACTAGAAACAGAAGAAAAAATGTTATAAAAAGGTCAGTAGCAAATTAAAAACAAACAATTACATAGATAGTAAATTAAGCTACCAAACAAAACAGCTGTCGAATTAAGAGAGACACGAACTAGCCAAGTACACACCAGCATAGTATACACAGCTACAGATACACTTGTAAAGCATAGTATACCTAAAGATTTAAGAAATCGCAATAAACATCTTATCAAGATTGCTTTGGAACAAAATAAATCTTTAAATCAGTCAAACAGGGAATTTCAAGTAAAGGACGACCTACTATTGCCTGTTCAGGTGCGAGGCAGAACGAAAATTTTTACATTTGTACCGAATTTTATAGAAATCTTTACAGTGAAGAACCGACCCTCCAACCTAACACAACAATGTATTCATGCTCAGATCTAGTGATGGGCGAGTCGAGTTATTCTCTTGAGTAACTCGATTCAAATCGTAAACGAGTGAACTCGAGTTTAGTTTTTACCAACTCGAGTCAACTCGGTCGAGCGATAGCCCGCCCGAGCCCGCGCAACCCGAGCGCTAGCCCGCCGCGCGCCGTGATGATGCCTATTGCATTGCATGATTCACATCTCGCTCTACTCGATGTGAGTTGAGTGAAATAGCAATAGCATGCGCGTTGCGTTGTAAGTTGCGTTACTCGTTCAGGGGGCTCGGTCAGGATCAGAATTGCGAGTAAAAAACCGCGGTAAATGTTTATTTTCACTTGTATTTTAACATTTTGTAAGAAAGAAAAACAATAAGTCAACTCGAGTTGCGAATCATCTGACTCGATCTCTACACTACAATACAATACATTACGTCATTACGAGTCTACTCGCACATCTGTATACACTCTCTACAGGCACCATGTCGAGTCAACTCGAGTTGCGACTCGAGTCAGTAGCGATATTAACTCGAGTCCAAAAAAATCCGACTCGGCACATCGCTACTCCGATTACATTCCACTATTTACAGGTTGGGAAGTCCACAAGGCCCTACGGAGCATGAAATACAGCGTGAATACTGAGATTGAGATAACGGCTGATAGGAATATAAGTATGAAAGAAGATATGAGGAAGAGGATAATGAGGATATTGTTGTTGTTTGTAATTTGTTTTACAAGATGTTAATATCGATTAAGTTAGGATAGGCGCATTTATCGCATTGGGTTATCTTGTAATGGTAGATGTAAGTAGATAAATAAATAAATATTCGGGATCTGTATCAAAGGTTGGTAGAAATAAATAGGATAAACTAGAACTAAGGCAAAACTATTAATCATTCAATGAAAATACATTTAGTCTTTAGACTGAAAACCGACCACTATACCCAAATATATATATATACTTATATTAAAAAAAAAATATGTATATATTGAAAAAGGACTAAAACGCGTTGGAATGGGCAATAGCAAAGTCCTAGTTAAATAAATAAGTATAGATAGAACGTCAAATTGATTCTCATAGGAGCTCTTAAATAACAGTGGTTTAATCATGCGGACATTGGAACGAGAATAACATATTTCCAGACATATTTTCACCCAGAATTTTCTGAACAATCCATCTCTATCTTGCTACAAGCTGCAGCAGCGAGATAAGTTCTAATCCGGTGTCTGCCATCGATTACCTGTCAGATTCTGTGCTGGCTAAACGAGGCTATACATGGCTATCCGTGCTTGTGGCCGGTCCAACTTGACAACGACCAGTAAATCACGGAAGTTCGAACAAGTTGCGAAGTTCGGCTTTAAAATAGATTCGGTAATGCACAGATTTATGTATTTTATTCTGAGTTATTGGGAAAATAATCTGACTGGATTTATTGAGTATTTTTGAGCGAAATGATTACTGAGGATCTCCTCGGGGGCAATTTCCGTATTTTTATGAACGTTCGCATTCCAATGTCGGTCACAATAAAATCTCTAATTTACCTACTTTTTGATAAGTTTTTGACACCAGTTGTCGCTGAGATGAGATTGCAACTTGAATTTGTACGATTTTTTGTGTATGAGAATTAGCCGCCTAGGTTCTAAAAGGCAATTTCATAAAAGGTATTTTGGCAAATCTTAAGTTGTTCACGGCCATGTGGAAAATGACCTGTGCAAAAGAACGTCCTTGGTTCTTATTCGAATTTGAACATACTCAAACTGACCAAGATTATATCTGAACTTTGAAAGATACTTTAATCTCCGAGTTTGTTTCGGTCTTTCTTCTCAGAGTAGTCAGGAAACACCGAACTCATCTAGTTTTAAAACATCATTTAATTTTATAGGTAAGCATGTCCTTTGACCAAAAGACCAAAGAAATGTAACTTGGTACCTCGCAAATCAGTAACTTTTTATTCGAAAAAGCACGCGCTAAAGAGTGTCATTGCATGAACTAATATTTTAAATACTATTGTAGGTAAATATACCCATAAAACTAAAGACAATTTACATAGTTCCGGTTCCGAATCGTAAACTCAACCACAGAGCCTGCTCAAACACAGTAGTTCAACACAATAAGGTAATATTACTGCCGTACACGACGACGTTGACATATCACTGTGTGCGGATCTTACGCCGTGTTGACACTACACACTGGCACAGTTTGTAGGCTGTGGCACATTTGTGGGGGCTCATAGGTTGGGATATGAATCAAATTCGAATAAACTCTCGATCTCTCGACTCGTGGGTTTATTCGAGTTACATGATGTAATCAGATTTGAAGGCGTTTTATAATTCATCATCTGCCTAGCGTTTTCCGAACTATGTTGGGGTCGGCTTTCAGTCTAACCGGATGCTACTGAATACCAGTATTTTACATGAGACGACCCCCACAATCCAGTTACTGGGTAACACAATACCTCTTTGGTAAAACTGATTGTTAGGGAATTATATAACGAAGCTTCGCTTAATGCTTTTAGTTCAGCAATTTAGTTAATGGTGCCGATTCTCTTGTACACCGAACTAAACTATCACTAAAATTCCTTACTTTTGACTATGAAAATCTCAAAGCTATTCTGCAAAACAAATTCTCTAAATTTAAAAATAATTTTGGCACATCTAAATTACTATTTATAGGTCATTTTCCACATTTTCCTAATTACTATTTATAGTCTTCTGTTAGTGAGAATTTCACACCATGCTAGGTTTTATATTTAAGAACTTTGTGTAAGCTAAATAAAATGAATTTGAATGTTAAAATGAAACAAACACAAACTGTGTACCTACTTGTGCAAGAAGGAGCTACCTCCTTCCTGCACAAGTAGGTACACACAGTATGTAGCTAGTCATTACTAGCAAAATTACTAACAATGTGTAGCAGCCATTACTAGCAAAACACAGACTTTGTAAGCATTTTATAGCTCAGCCTTGAAGCTGTAATAACGAAATAAAGCCGACAATGTAAAGTTTCAGTTATTGGCTCTTCAAAGTTGCCACCTGCCTCGCTGCCCACCCCCGGCAATCGCAGCGTCGTGAAACTTTGCAGCTGGTGCTCTGTGGTGCAATCTAAGCTACAGAAAGTTGCTACTTTCTTAGCTTTATAAATATGCTTGGAATATGTGGAGAAGGGTTTTGAATATTTTTTGTCTTAGGTTGTCTAGGCTAGGTTTTTCAATTCCATGTTTAGTTGAACATAAAGTTGCTTTATACCGGGTTCACACGGTTCGGTTTTAGTTGAACAAGTTCTGTTGTTCAACAAAAAATACTTTGAATTTGAAATGCAATATGATTCAAGGTCTGTTCAGACGGTTCAAATCGCTTTCGACTAAGCAGTTGATCAATTTAAATCGAACCGTATTACTTTTCTAAACGTGAATGTCACTTGTATTGTATTGTATGTCATACAACGACAAGGTCTATTTTTGCTTTCAAGACCAATGTGAAAGTTTAGGTCCAAGTCCGTAGCCGAGAAGGCGATGTGTCGCCGCGACACTCAGGATTCTATGGTATTTCTATGAAATCGAATCGAATTTCTATGAAGTCACCTGTTGCTGCTGCCTGCAGTCGGCTACGGAATTGTACCTTTAGATACACATAGTTCAGATAGTACCTTAGTGCAGTTTCTATGTACTGCGAGTGTTCGCATAGCAATTAAGATGTCATCTATACATGCTCGGCTAGACTTGTTATAGTTTCTACTTGTGGTATTAAAACCTTGGTCATCATCACCACCATCATTCTCCTGCTCTTATCCCAATATATTAGTGGTCGGCGCAACATGTCTTTTTCTTCCATACTTCTCTATCAGTCGTCATCTCGGTACTCACTCTCCAGCCATACACACACGACGTGTTCATATCATCTTTTAAAGTTGGTCCTTCGGTACAAAACTCAACAAGTCAACACAGGAAAACTAAATCACTCGCTCACCCACTAGTCACAGAAATAGGAAATAATGTGACGAAGCTTCGGGAAATGCTTTCAGTACAACAAACTTAGTTATTGTCCGATAAAGAATTCATGGGCTCGCGTTGCCAGTTTCCTGAAGTAGGTACCAAGTTTTCTCAAAGTTTAAGATAGAGAAAAACAAGCGAACAAAATGTAGAAATCTTGTGCTCTAAGGGATCTCACGCACTAGACGGCCACGGCTAAGACTAGTGGTCGCAGCGACCAGGTAAACTATAAATTCAAAATTCAAAAGTCATTTATTCAAACTAGGCTGAGAATCAGCACTTTTCGAACGTCAAAATTACATAAGACAGTCCCCCAAAAACGCCCACCCTTCACCACTTCCTAGTGCCTTTAGCTGGGAAGAAGAAGTGGCGCAACAAACTCCCCAGCAGCACAGCTGTCTGTTCAAGTTAGAGAATGATTCTATACAATAGTATACAAAATAACCTACATTATGCAACACAAAACATAATTCAAATGATAAATTATAGGCCATATGTCAGCTAGCACACGCCAATATATCAACCAAAAACATCGAGGACTATACTCAAGCATTATTTAAAAAAAATAAAAAGAAAATAAAACTAAACGTAAACAGAACTAAATATCTAAATAAAAGCCTCCAGACATAAAGGGCGTGCCCGCTTACATAAAGCTGTAATTGGCAGTTATAAATGATAAACTAGGACCATCGAGTTAAAAAAAAATGAACAGTTAATTACTAGTAACAATAACAAAACCATGATCAGCAAGACGACCAGTCACCACAAGCAGCACCCGTTCACGAGCATAACGCAAAGATCAGCCATTACCCCCCTCGCCATATTTGAGGGAAGGAGGCAACCCGACCCCCGACACTACCGCAAGCAGTGACATCTAAGGGAGCATGACGAACTTGCTGCCGGTTGCTCAGGCAAAAAATAATATGATCAATTGTCGAGGTCGCTAGCTAACCACAAATTGCAATACAACTCATAACAAAAACATTGTAATGAGTAGATTATGTCAACAATAAAATAAAATAAAAATAAATTGACTCGTAAAAAATAAATAAAAAATTGAATCATAAATTCAAATAAAATAAACAATTATATAAACTCATATTAACTGTCAGTAGGTAAGCTAATTCTGGAGAAAGAACATAAACATTGTCTTGAGTTAATCACAGCGACCAACTATTCTTATCATTTAAGTAGTCGTTGATACAATAGTATGCCTTTGAACAGAGGTTGGATTTTACTTTAGTTTTAAACGCATTAAATGGCAAATCTAGCAAAGAAGAGGGTAGCTTGTTATAAAAGGTTATACCAAGCCCAACAAATGAGTTATGAACCTTATGAAGCCGGTGAAAGGGAGCTCGTAGTTTGTCCTTATTTCGAGTGTTAACATTGTGAATATCACTGTTTTTAGTGTATAAGTGTATATTTTGCCTAATATATAAGATGTTGGCGAAAATGAATTGTGATGCTACCGTGAGAATACCAACATCTTTAAAAAAATCTCTTAGATAAACTCTGACACCTAGCTGGTAAATTGCTCGAACTGCTCGTTTTTGAAGAACAAATATATTTTGAATGTCAGCGGCTTTACCCCACAGCAGAATACCATAGGACATAACGCTATGAAAATAACTAAAATAGACTAACCGAGCTGTATCAACGTCAGTGTATTGTCTTACTTTCCTGACAGCATAGGCGGCCGAACTGAGCCTTCCCGCTAGGCTTGATATATGTGGGCCCCACTGAAGTTTGGCATCTACTGTTATGCCCAGAAAAACTGCCGAGTTCACAGTTTCAAGCACCTCTTTATCTAAGACGATGTTGGGTCCTAGATTTCTAACATTTGGTACAGCGAATTTTACACATTTCGTTTTCTTGGCATTGAGAACTAGGTTATTTGTCGTAAACCAATCCGTAACCATTGAGAGAGCACTGTTTACGTCGTCAAAATCTTGTCTATTCCTGTCTACTTTAAAAATAAGAGAGGTATCATCTGCAAACAGTACAACGTTACAGATATCCTTTAAATAAAAAGGTAAGTCATTAATATATACTAAGAATAAGAATGGACCCAGTATTGAGCCTTGAGGTACACCTAACTGAACTGGTAGCCCGGAAGATTTCACACCATTAACATCTACACATTGGAACCTATTATGTAAATAAGAATTTATTACTTTAAGAGCTTCGTTTTGGACACCGTAATGACGTAGTTTACGCAAAAGTGTGTCATGGTGCACGCAATCAAAGGCTTTGGAGAGATCACAGAAAACTCCAATAGCATTTAGCGAGTTCTCCCATGCGTTAAATATGTGTTTCAGCAGAGCAACACCCGCATCTGTGGTCGAACGACCTTTTGTAAAACCATATTGTTCATCATGAAGAAGTCTGTTTAATTTAAAATGTCTTAGCAACTGCTTGAGTATTAACTTTTCAAATATTATATAAACCGATACGGATCGCGCACTTGGTCGCACCGGCCAACTAGCCGCACACCATACAATATCACTCACTATGTCTAGTGTGCGAGATCCCTAAAGATACAGCTCAAACTTAACAACAACTACCCAAATACGACCGTTTCACAAAGCATCCAATCCTTTATTTAGACATGGCGGATGAAAAATGTGTTTTGATAAATGTCGGAAATACGTTACTGAGTTGACTAATCGGGACGCCAGCGCACCCTAGCGGCGCTTGACAGGGTCTACAACATAACGCTTGGACCGGCCGGACCCGGAGCTGAACACAGTTCATGGCTGGCGGTCAAGCAGTGAAGACGTTTAGAAACTGTCGCGCGTGTGAATTGCTAGTGTGATTAATTTGATAGTAAATTATAATGCGATCTGAACTGCAAACGGTTTTTCTATTGCGCAATAACCAACACTACCCACAGTAGTTAAAATATGGCTGATAATAACGAAAGAGACACCTACCCCCTCTCCGTCATAAATAAAATGTAATGTTTTGTTTTTATTATTAAATTATGTGGATAAACTGTAACATTAGGCTACGTTTATTACTACGAACACCTATGGATATATTTTTTGAATCCGAAATAAATATATTTGATTTGATTTGATAAACATGTAACTAGTTTTCTAGCGGAGAGGTTAAAAGAAGACTAGAAACATAATGTTGGGTGGGAATTGCATTATTATGAGTGGCGGCTCTGACACCTGCCAGCCGAAGTTAAAAATGAAATTTTAAAATGGTGTTTTTGTGTAAATTTTTGGTTCAGCAAATTTTTTATTGGACATTTTACAAGCATGAGAGCCGTTTTTAAATGTCTGGTGTTAAAAGAGAACTTTTTTGTTAACGTCTAAAGTAAATAGTCTGCTCTAAGGCAGTGTGTGGAATAACGAATAAAATCTAGACGGCTTTCAAGAGAAATATAGTAAACATATCACTTTTACCAAAACACAAACATTCATAAACTACTCGAAATCTATCTAAAAAGTTGTTCGTATCAAGAAGTACACTTCACCAAATCGTTGCCATCGCACCTCTAAAAAAAGCCAGTCTTTTAAACAGTTTGCGATTTCAAACTACCTGCATTGATGCAGTTTATCGCTTGCAATCCCAACTTTTTCCATTTCTAGTTATCGTCTGCACCGAACAATAAAACTACGGCACACAATACAACGTGCGACGTTTATTACCGCGGAGAGTTTATATCGCGTTGTGTGAGTTACATTGCTGCGCGGGTTCGTTGCAAATGGGGCTTGTTTACGAGCAGAACGCGCAATGTTCCTGTTGATTTAGTAGCGAGTAGAGGGCGGCTCGGCGCATAGTTCGGAGTTATCCTGGGATGCGTTAGTGAGTTTACGACGTATCATCACAGTATAATAAAATAACAGTATTATGTCTCGGCAGTGACCTTGAAATAATTACCTACGGCTGCTCGGTAGATAAACCTTCCGCGTCCGTGCAAACTGACTGAGACTGTTGCGTAATGATAGGTATTATTTTACACTGAGATTTCGGAGCGCGTCGTTTTCAATGAAGACATAATACTGTTACTTGTTTATACTGTGGTATCGTGGTACAAAGGTCAGTGCGTGTGGTTTGTTTGTAACTTGGTAGTTTTGTCTAGCTATTATCCTGGATAGAGTAACTCGTCAACTTTGACTTAGAGGAACTACTAAAACTATTCTGCTTAACTGAATCTGTTTTTGAAGCGTTTTCTTCTACAATGCAGTTGACTATCTCATTCATTTATTGAGGGATATCTAACAAGTTTTTGATCATTCCATTAATGAGGTCGCGAAACAAATCTATTCTTACCTGCTAGCATAAAAACCCACCATTTTTGTCGTTTGACAGAATTCCTAAATTCGTCAAATAGATAATTATGTAGAGGTACTCCCATAAGACTAAATGGATTAGATTCATCAATAAAAAATACAGTATATCTACAAGGTAACCTATTCCTATCTTACTGAACTATTAAACTTAAACACTTCCAACAGTTCTGTGTACCTACATATCTGGACGACACAGCTTGCAACTTACCACTCACAATTATACAGGTTCCCTGGCGACCATTCCTAGTTCAGGCAAACAAGATTACAGCGTTGAAAATATATGGCGGACCATGTCCAAATAACGTTTATTTGTTGTTGTGGATACAAGGAAGGCGCGACGGTTTTCTTTTGCAACAGTTTTAAAACTGATTCTTTTCCTGATATGTATCCCTAGATTATGTAAGCCTGGAAAATCTCTATTCAAGGAATCGCTGTGCTGTTGTGATTGAACGACTAATATCTCAACAGCCAACCATAAAAGGATGCACGTCATACCTGGTCAAAACAGTTTAGTTTGAATTTCGCAGTGCATTTTAACAAGTCAGTTTTGATGAAGGGTGTTTAACAGAATATAACATCATTGTTTTCACAGTGTTGTAGCCTGACTTGAAGACAGTTTTGTCTAGTTCTGCACACGTTCGAAGTTGGCATTAGATTTGATTACAGAATCTTAAAAATTAAAACCAAAAAGTCAAGCTAAATACCTTAAAGCTACACCAGAGTTTGACGATGGGCTGGTTCAAGAGAACCAACTTCGAATGGAGCCTCCCCAAGGTGTTTGTTATTGAGGAACAGAGCGGTCCTCTCGCGCGGATGGCCGGCGTCACCTCTCTTCCTAGATCAGTCCCACAGTGTACTTACTAGTTTGACTAACACTAACCTCAAAGGGAGCCTCCCCATGGTGTTTGTTGTTGAGGATGAGGAAGGAGCAGAGCGGTCCTCTCGCGCGGATGGCCGGTGTGACTTCCACCAGCGTTTCGTTCTCCTTGATCAGCCCGTGGTAGCCTTCCTCCGGCTCTGCCAGCTCCAGATATGGAATGTCTAGAAAGAGGAAAAGGTATGCTTTGAAAAAGAAGGTATTTAAGGTATGTTTAGGTTGAAAATAGACGAGATCCAGTGGTCAGACTGATCTAGTCTTCTGCTATCACTCCAAAGGAGTAACTTTCGGGATAAGTTTTTACTAGGGTTATTTTTTCAAGAAATAAAATACTGTAGAAGGGTTTATTATGTCTGGATTTTCTGAATGCCGTCTTAAATTAATTTTTTCAAGCAATGTAATAGCCGAAAATAAATTAATCATTTTAAAATAACTTCTCAAGACTATATTTTTAATAACCACAAGCATGATTAATAGTTCTTTGTTCAACGTCACTTTACAATTTGAATACAAGCCGTGACATGTAAAAACTTTGTAAGGCAAAACTCATTTCATTATAATCAAGAGGGCGCCGCCATTAAATATTCAGTAATAAAATTTAATAATTTGCTCGAAGGACCAGGGTCTCAAGCTCCGGAACAGGCCATAACCGTTAAAGAGGCTATTAGCCTCTCTGCCGGAGAGGGCTATCCGCAGATTTTAATGAAATAGCCTTTGCCTTACGATCCGATGCAGTGTAAGGCCCATTCTGGGGACACTGAAGGCCCATTTTTGGGACGATCTTGTGTAATGTCCGTTTGTGATAAGGATGGGGGTGATTCGAATCCATGGGGCGAATGAAAAGCGTTGTGGGGATTCTTTTGTGTAGAATTTATTTTGATGATAAATGTAAGCTTGGGATTTTAAATTAGATTTGTTGGAAACATTATCTTCGAACTCAATCTTGCTTCAATACATTGCCTTCTTTTTAGAAAAACCGGAAGAAATCCCCGACACGGTTTAATTCCACAGCCTTTCAATATCGTATGATATCCACGAAACAAATCCCAACAGTCTTTAACCGTCTGATCAGATTCGAACAGTACCATGGTACAGTACACATAAAAAATACGCTCGTAAAATTCTGACCCGGATTCCAACACTCTACGCTGCGTTTACGACTGGGTGCCCACGCACCAGCTTGCATTTAATCCCGCCCAGGATCGCACGGGATCGCCTAGGATCGGCCGGGTTTGTTTACAATCTCGTATGACAAACATAGCCCGGACCTCTCAGTCTCTCGTTAAGGGCGCGTTAGATTCGTCCGCGGCACGCAATTTGTGCCACGCTGGCCGCATAAGCCAACGATCAAACGCGAAAGCCTCGACTTTTCCTGTTATTCTTGCGTTCTGTTTGAATAATGGAAATTTTTCTCGGTTTTACGGCCCGAAGGGTTGAAACGTTGGCAATTGTTTGTTGTTACAGAAATGTGACTCAAATTCGGGTTTCTGTGCAAATATGTGCTCGGTAAGCAAAAATGCGGGTCCAACGGTCGTGATTCTTTTGTGACTTTCGAAAGATCAGGTATGTAGGGCAACAGAAACGTAAAAACCTGCTTCTGGGAAACACACAAATTCATGTATTATATAGAACAAATGCAAACAAGCTGAATTTTAGATAGTTGGATTTATGTCCTATCGCAAAATCTTTTGGCATAAAATCTGTTTACATCAACAAAATAAGATCGGACATAGCAAGACATTGTATCAGAGTCCCACACAGCGTGTGCCAAAAGAGGCTTGACCTGTTTGACCCAGCAACAATATTAAAATAAGTAAGTATTTTATGAAAAACTCAAGTAGCGTCTTTATAATCATGAAATATTATTTGTAAGGTTTTAAGGGCTACTTAATAAGAGTATTAGAATTCATTAATGAGTATTAATGAGATCCTCCGGGAACAAAAATAGCTTCTTACATTATATTAGTAACAGTTTATTTTCTGATGCGAACCGTGAATTTCGTGTTTTTGAGAATGTCTATTATAATCTGTTAGAATTTTCTCATGTTTAGAAATTTTTTGTGTTTGTGTTAAACCTTTTAATTTTGACAAGGTCATTTGCTCTACTTTACAAAAACAAGTAACGCCCTGAAAGTATTTAATCAGTTTCGTGAGGTGCTAAGAACTCCTGCAACGCACACAGTGTAGTGTTGCTGCAAAACATAAATACTTAACCATACCACCCACGCTGGCTAACTTACAACTGCGCAGGAAGATAGCAATTTTCATGTTCTAGATTTTTCCTCGAACTGAGTTTAGCATGAAACTTTGCTCGTACTAAAATAATACTCGTATTTCTCCTCACACAACACTTTTAAATTACTCCCGGAATCAACACTTGCTGGAAAAACGCAAAGAGGAAAAGGTTTTATTTCACAATCCGTTCCTAGAATACAGAAACTCATTCGACATCGACAGTGGGTACTTAGCATGTAAACTGCGCACTTTGAACACAAAAAAGCTTAAAATTTTCTACTACATTAATTAAAAAGAGGTCATTACGCGAAACGAGAGGTAATTTCGCTCGCAAAACGGGTAGATTTTTTTTTTTATTTCGCTTTTGAGGGTAGTCCGTCATACTACGGGCCTTATTTAGTATTCACAAGCGGTGTCGCTGCGGTCTCGGCTTCGTGTGAACGTGGCCTTACTTACACCCAGTAGGTGAATTATTACGATCAAGTTAAGGTATTTGTTTCAACTTTTTGAGTGTAAATCATTGTAAATATTATGTTTTGGGATAATATTTTGTTTATTTGTTCATTTTGGATCAAAACTTTTGTCCAAATAAGCCCAATTTACGTAATTTTATTATCAAGGGCCTTGTTAATAAAGTGTAGGTGGATGATCCTAACTTTTGCTATTGTGTTCGAAAATAATTATTTTGTCTTGTTTTTAAAAATTAAGTTCTCTATTCATTGGAAACTGCTCTAGGCACTTTATCGTTACATTTTACAGCAGTCACCTGACCTCGGCTATATCTTAAGAAAACCAGGTTAGGAATACAGTGACACGTAACTATAAACTACTGCGACCTTTCACAACGAAATAGTTGTACAAACTTCACTGCCAGTGGAAATTTCGCTTTGTTTGGGAAATACCTATTGAATTATACATTTAACAACTGCTTTGTTGATTCCAGAAAAATAAAACAAAAAAACATTTCCAATACCAACATTAACTTTTACGATAGCAATACATATAACAATAACTTATATTCTGACATTATGCCTGTAAAAATACTGCTTACAATAGGGCTTGTCGTAAAAAGAAATGGTACGTGTAGTTTTCGCGTCAAATGGACTCGCTAAATACTGAAGTGACATACATTCTGGGAGGGTAGTCGACGCGTGGAAACGAACGGCCTTTGTACCGATGACATGTATGTAGCGTGCTGGTACCGACAAAAAGTTTAGATTTGTTGGTCCCACCCTGGGCGCTAATAGTGGACAGTGCGGGTATTCTGAAAATGTTAACACTTTCTATAGCTGTATTGGCGTAGTTTAAAAACATGTTATTTTTATTGCTTCGAGTTTACGCGCTAAGTGGACGTGTTGAATACATCTCAATTTGGAGTGACATAAATAAACAGTACCTTGTCGAAAAGGTACAGCGGTTAAAGTATATAGCCTCTATAGTGATGACGAGTAGCATGATGGTTCGGACAATACAAACATTAAGTACTGTTTGTTGGTCCCATGTTGGGGCGCCATTAGTAGATAGTAAAAATTTATGTACAATTTATGCAGTTTTACTGTTGCGTATGTCCGTGCAATTTAAACAGCATTCGATCTTCATCACGTCAAAGTTTCGTACTAAATGGACTCGCTAAATACTGGTCGCTTTTTGGTAGTAACATACATGCACGGATGGTAGGCGACGCGTGGAAACAAACGGCCTCTAAATGATGACGTGTGTGGTGGTAAACGTTTCGATATGTTTGTCCCACTGTGGGCGCCAATTGTGGTTTGTGAATGTAGACATACTTTGTACTGTGTACAGTGCTCTGAAGGGTAATTCCCGTATTTTTATTCTAATCTCAGTCTCAATCTGTCAAAAATGCAATCAATTTACCTACATTTACTACGCAGAGATGATATTAAGACTTCAATTTGAACTTTTTTTAAGTACGAGAGTTGGTCTTCTGAATTTCTGATATAATAAGAAAAATATTCGTTTTATACATAAACCCTCAGTCCTCAATACAGAATGTCAGAAAAAGATCCCGAATGTAAATAAAATTTCCAAAGTAAATACCAACATAAAAAGGTTATTGAAAAAGAAATCTAAATCACACGAACAATTTATCACAAACGTTGACTTCCAACAACATCCTAACAGACGAGTAAGTCGATCATTTATTTCAATTACTCATTCACGTGAAGGGAGCATAAAAAACCCTTTTTGGCGTAGCCTGCGATCGGAAACCGACAACCATTAATCTTAGCGCCATGTGTCAGTCAGAAAATGTACATAATGTGACAATTACGGCAACTGGATTTGAATAACAACGTTGTAGAGCCTCGAGAAGCGTTCCCCGTAAGAACTCCGGATCCGATCCCACGAGAATTGGTCATAAATGCAGATACGCCGCAAAGGGTGATAAAATCGGCGCTAAATTATTTAAAAGGCTGAAAACTGGGTAGTATGGTGCTCGTATGGGTGCTCAGCGGTTTTGTCGGTTTGGAAATTTGCGGTGAAGTGGTAAAGCTTTTTATTGTTACGCCTCGCTGTTAAATTTTATAGACTTTAAATTCTGATATTATTTTGCTAGAAATGGAAACATCAAACAGCTATATATGTATTTATGTGTTTTTCTCTTATAAGATTTTGTGGTTTCATCTTTCTTTCTCGCAGGTTGAGCAAGGTTAAATTCTTTTATTATTAATGCTATCCCAAAACCAATATGCACCATACACCATAATCTTTTGAAATTACCATCATCATAACAAAGCCACAAAACGAAGGTCATCATTAAACTTTTTACTACCTAACCTCCAAAGATAAGGCAAATATGGTGAACCCTTCGACACAATGGGTTTACGACACTAACCGGTCATTTGGCAAAACTGCGCCGAAGTTACCTACAAAAGTTGCGTATTTTATGGTGTCTCGACTGGCAGGACTCATCATTTTCACTTAAGTTTGTTACAGAAACCCTAAAGTTGTGAGCTGCGGGATTTGGGGGATTATAAACTATGATCCCTGCTGATCCCAGCTGTGGGGGCAATTGATGGGCTTTGTTTGATGACAGTTTGTGGAAAAATTTTAATTTATAGATATTTTATGAGTGGAAAGCAGAAGGGTCAAGCCATTTGAATTAGTTCTGGGAGAAGTTATTCGGTTCTATTTACCTGACCGTTGTCCATCATGACTGGTTGTAAGAGATCAACTTAAAACAAAAGTATAAATTCTGTATAGCTAAATCGAAAGTAAATAAGCAATAACAATTTATCGATTCACCTTAGCAAAGGCCACAGATACGCAGATTGGCTATATCAAATATTTATTTATGAACTTAAACAGTTTCAAACCCACGCTATAATTCCGTTTAGTTTAAATACCGTTAGAATGTCAAAAAGAAAGAAGTATATCAAACACCCACTAGTAACAGTATGAGACCGATGTTTTTCTAAAAAAAATACCAGTTCAGAGATAATATTCTATTAATATACTGAATCAGGCCTAGGACCGAGCTTGGGGCTTAATTGAGGACTTTATATTTAACTGTTGTGTAGACAAAGTGTGGTTAGAAGTAAAAGATAACTTAGCATTAGAACTCAGTTATCATGTATGTCTGCTTGCAGCGAAATAGAGCTCAGTTTAACCACACAAAACCATTTACCCAAACGAAGAAACTTCGCACGTAAAATCAGCCCCAAACGCTGTAGCAGTTTAAATCAAAATCCGACAACTTCTACACTACACCCGTAATGGTCGTGACATACATTATGCATGGATGTAAGCTGCGTGTTCTTCGCTCTACGCCATGTAGTATTGATTCCAGTCCTGAAGCAGGCATCACTAAACCTCCACCTGTCTCACTCTAACCCCTCAACTTTTGGAAAGAGTGACGAAGACGGGATTGAGGCAAAGAGGTCGTGCGATGGTTCCATGAAACGGCAGAAAGAAAGGCTGGTTACGGCGGAATTACTGTGTAACAGCACTGTCATTGGGAGTTCAAGTATTTTGCGTCGCTTTGAAGTTAATCGAGTGAGTGGATAGCTACTTAAATTCGTTTGGGTGAAATCTGAACGCTGAATCTTCTTAGTTGTGTGTTTAGGATTTTCGAGACTTTGATTTGACTAAGTTTTTGTGTCAAATAAGTCGATTGTAGGATATTTGGAAAGCTTTCTCCTAACAATTTATTTCCAGTGTATCAATTGCTAGAGTTGGTGGAGATTCCTCCGAGATTCTGTCGAAGATTTATGGGAGATATTACTTTATAAGTCTTACGCGTCCGGAAGAAAGCTTCGAAAGTGAGTCAACTGCTCTGTTTGGTGTATAGAAGTAGACAAATACATAACTGTTATTGTTGTGATCCCGAAGTTTATGACAATAAGTTTAATAACTTCTGAAATTGCCATAAAGGAAATAGTAAGTACCTACTACTTATGTCATAAAATACCAATCACACGGCAAAAGGAAACCTAACTCAGAAATACAGTACCTACCCTAATTAAGACATTTGACCAAATCTCTCAAAACTGATATATATGTATATGCTGTTTTAGAATCTATCAAATCTTTCCGAAACCACAGAATAGTTCAGAAGGCGCACTGAGCATTTTAGGTATGAAGCTACAAGTACGCGGCGGGCCCGTCTTGTCGGGCCAATTCAGTGAGCGTAACGTAGTCAGAAGATATAAGAGTTACGCTATAGAAAGAGTGGTCTAGGTGAATATAACTGTAGGTAATTAGCGCTGTGCAACCTGAATTGCACTGTATTGTGTCGTAGCAAGAGTCGCTTTTTATTTAAATGATTTCGGAGTGAACAATCTGTACAAATCTGTGCCGAAACGTATACACGTTAGCTAAACACACAACTCAATGATATAAGGGTTATATAATTGAGTTGTGTGTTTGCTATTATCTTAATTAATTGAAGATGATTGAGATAACATTACTCAATGAATTCTTGATGTTCTTGAGATAAGAGCTTGTCACTTAACGTAATACATTTCAATATCAAATGTCTGATATATTTGTCCTTGACAGGTGACATTTGTTTCGGATATTATTATAGGTAATTGGTTTCTACATCCTTTAAGCTCCACTAGCTTTTCCCACGGCTTCGCCCGCGTAGGGGTCGGATATTATCCTAAGAGAACTACTGGGATAAAAGTATCCTAACACAGATCTACTTGTGTGCCAAATTTTATCGAAATCCGTTTAGTCGTTATGGCGTGAAAAGATAACAAATAGACAGAGTTACTTTCGCATTGATAATATTACTAGCTTCTGCCCGCGTCTTCGTCAGCGTGAAATGTCTTGTTCCCCGTCCCACCGCGTCGCATCGCATCGCATTGCCCGCACTATTATTTCGTTTTCGCTTAGCGTTTTTCTGACTTTTTCTCGGCTCCTAAGAGTCGTAGCATCTGCCTAGCCTTTTCCCAACTATGTTGGGGTCGGCTTCCAGTCTAACCGGATGCATCTATTTTACATGGAGCGACTGCCTATCTGACCTCCACAACCTAGTTACTAGGTAACACGATACCCCTTGGTAAGACTGGTTGTCAGACTTTTGGACTTCTGACGACCCGTAACGTCTGTCAAAGATCCACGAATGACAGCCGGGACCAACGGCTTAACGTCTTGGTATGTAAAGATGGTCACCCATTCACGGAACAACCCCGGTAAGCATAGCTTAACCTGATGGATCGTACCGTGCGGCTGTTATTGCTTAGCCACGAGCTCCGCTCGATCGAGCGTGATATTAATATACTATCAAATTCAATCCGAGTAGTAGTAGTATTAGGGCGTTCAAACAAACAAATTCTATTAAAATAAAATAAAATAAACTGAAAATCTTAGGTGTTTCTAACTAGAGCTAAAGCACCCTATTATCCTTCACAACCCGAAATAGCCAATTCACGAAATCGGATTACTGGAAAATACAATTCTAAGATGCTTAGAAGTAGCGGGACAACACGTAAGTACACAATGTGTAGTGGCAAGCAATTCTGAGCTAGATAGTGATTGGTCCTTAGCTCCCCGAGGTAACAGAGCAGCACAGCTCCCAGCACAGAACTCAATAACGTCGGACGTACTAAGGACCAATTCACTTCACCTTCAGTTCTCTTCGCAGTGAATTTTTAAAACGACTCAGCTCACACGGCATTTGAAATAGCATAGCCGGAGGCTGAATTGCTATTCCCAAAGAATTTTCCACTCTTACTCCTTTGACGTAGAGTTCCGTTTCAATTGGAGTGTATTTCGAGATTTTTAGCGCAAGATCTCGAATTGTTGTGTTGGTTATAACACGTTCGTATAAGTCTTATAGTTTATTGTGTGGACTGTATGAGTACGATATCGTGAAACCGGGGGTTTGTTAAACATGAAGCACCTTTAATAATAAATAAAGCTTCTTACTAGCGGGATTAGAAAACCGTGGAAGCAGAAAAAATAAGAAAATGATAAACAGAAATGAATACAAGGTATTGGCTTGTATCAGCCAAAATCATAAATATTTTAAGTTATTTAAGCTCCTACATCATTTTCCGTGGAACTTAGGAATAAAACTAATGAAGATAGGCATAAATAGCCGCTGGAAAACTTAAGAAAACTCATTATAAGAATGCTGAGACGAGACACACTTCTACAACATGTATCTTCATAGAGCCGCAGATTACCTCATACCTTCACAAACTTATATTACTTTTTACTTAAAGGTTACCTTACACAGTAGGCACAAGTAAAATTAATCTAAAACTACTAGCCTAACCCCTATAGACGACGTCGTAAACTCATCTGGTCCTAAGGAGCTAGGCGTAGGAGATCTAATAATTACAAACGATTAACTTAATGATGCTAGTAATTCTGTCGGACCTAACACTAAAATCTAGGGTCTTATAAAGTCCTTGCTTGCACGTGTCTAGTGGGGTAATAACAAAGATTTAAATCGTGAGATTCGCCCTACGTCAAAGGATAGTTACGTTTCTGTTCGTTTTGGTACACAATAACACAAGTAACTTGACTGTCATGGAATTATTTTTTTAAATGAGAATGCAAATGGCGTCATTAACGTCATAATAGTTTATTATAAAATTGTAATGGATTTATGCAGTTACACATGAAAAGTCACACCATTACCCCCCTTTGACTTACATTTGTAATCTTGCCTTTTCGACTGGCGCTTTCCCAAACTGTCTGAAACTTGCTGAAATTCACCCTATACATAAAGGGGGGGACAGGGGCTGTGTCAATAACTATAGACCCATTTCTATTTTGCCAACGGTATCCAAGATTCTAGAAAGGTTAATAAATAAACGATTAACTAAATACCTCGAGTCAAACAAACTGTTATCACCATCTCAGTTTGGTTTCCGATCCGGAAAGTCAACTAGTGATGCCGTCCAAGAACTGGTGAACTTTGTTTCCACAAATCTCGATGGTAAACAAAAGGTGCTGGCGATCTTTCTAGACTTAGCAAAAGCTTTTGACACAGTCTCTGCCCCGCTCCTCCTCGAGAAGCTGGAGGCGTTTGGAGTGAGAGGCACGCAACTTAAATTATTTTCTGACTACCTCACAAATCGCGTGCAGAGAGTAGGGCTTGGTGATGTGTGCAGTGATGATCTTGACATTACCCATGGGGTACCACAGGGTAGTATCCTTGGCCCCACATTATTTTTGACGTATATCAACGACCTTTGTAACCTCAAATTACATGGTGGCAGGATCATCACATTTGCGGATGACACAGCTCTGCTTTTTCACGCGGACTCATGGGAAGAAGTTTTTTCAAATGCTCAGCTTGGTTTTGACATGGTCGCAGAGTGGCTAAAAAATAACAAACTCACTCTTAACGTGTCAAAATCTATGTATATGCCCTTTACCATGAAAAATCACGCGATCCCATCTTACACAAATCTTTCTATTACATCCCACACTTGCTCTTCCCTGCAAGGCAATCCTTGCACATGTCCTTCTCTCAAAAAAACGGCTGTTATCAAATATTTGGGTATTCAGATTGACGATCGTCTTAGTTTTCAGCCGCACGTAGACGCACTTACAGCGAGAACACGAAAATTGATATATGTTTTCAAGAAGCTATGCCATGTGGCGGAAGCTAGGACCATCGACACCGTATACTATGCACTAGTTCAGTCAATCTTATCATATTGCATAACAGCATGGGGTGGAGCCCCAAAGACATCCTTGCTGAGGTTGGAAAGAGCTCAGAGAGCTGTTCTTAAAGTTAGTCGTAAACTTCCGTTTCTCTTTTCAACGAAAGAACTTTACCAGCAGTGTGAAGTACTGACAGTTCGCCAATTATTCCTTTTAAATATAATCATTCGTAGGCATTCTCAACTTCCATACAATCCTGTCGAAATCCTTACCAAAAGACGCAAACACACAGTCTGTAAATCAAAGTCCTTCAAAACCAGCTTCAGTCGTAGATTCTTTTGTTTCCTAGGGGATTACCTTTACAATAAAGTCCATAAAGCCATTTCTATCTACTCCTTATCCATATTCAATTGCAAAAATAAAGTCCAAAATTGGCTTCAATCTCACGATTATGAAGCCACTGAGAGACTCTTGGAAGTCATCTCATAAAAGCAGCTCAACATGTCCTCAATAGGTATAGGATATTAAGACAAGTTTTTGTATACCACACACACATGCACTGCATACCCACACCCACACACCCACACCCCACACACCTTCACACCCACACCCACGCACTTACACTCACACCCATAGACCCTATTTTTGTTGTCTAATTAATTAATTAATTATTTGCTGTGTATTTTCTTTGTTTTATATTATTTTTTGTTTTTTATTGTTCACCCCATTATCATCTTTTAGTAGTATACATTTCTATCAGTGTAACTTGTCCGTGTAGTTTGGAGGCCTGGAGACCTGTAACACAGGTATTCCTAGTACAGGCTCCAGTCTCCACAACATCAATGTATTTTTTGTGTACACACAAATTTTTCATTATGTGGTGGAGAAAATAAACGTTTTTTATTTTATTTATTATTTATTATTACCTTTGTTAGAACTTCTTGAGTTGTTCACCTGCTGCAGGCAGAAGAGGGCATTTTAACAGCTGTTTGTGTTGTATTTACCAAAAACAATGAAGTTTTTTGGCGTATGTCATGCACTGCTTTCTTTAAGCGAATGATCTCGGATGTGTTGTGTCAATCAACTCAGTATTGACACTTCTCGTGCGGTGCAGGCACATCTAACGATTTAAATCTTTGGGCAAACTACTAGAGTAAGTAGTATATCAAGGGCTCCTGTGTTCAAGGCCCGTTTACCTACAAAAGCCGTCACGTCCCTGTGTAAAAAGGTTCCCGTAGAAGCCGTAAAGGTGTCGCTCTGACGGACAGTGTGATTTTATCGCCGCGATAATGCAGTGGGATAACGGGGGAGACGTGCTCCGCTTGACGAGGAGGCGGGTTCAGACGTGACTAGTGGTTGCAGCCAGTAGATTACTAGTACTGCTAGTACTGGCTTGGTTTAGTAGGGTAGTGCAGTGTAAGGTCGGTTAGTGTCTAGTTTACAGTTATTTTCTACTTTAGTGTTGTGAGTGTAAAATTTGCTGCACTTCCTTTTAGGACTTTAGTATGGTTATCAAGAGTATTTTACATTTAGAAGTAATCCAGAACAAAAGTGTTTAGTAGTACAGAAGAGGGGATAACTTCTTACTTAGGCTCCTTTCCTTAAGATTATCAGTTTAATACTTGGCTGTCGCTAACCGTTAACTTACGACGGTTTGTTCGGGAACGAAAATATTTATGACCCACTAAACCTATTTACAGCCTGCGGAGTTTATAAACCATCAAACATACATAGACATATACTCGAGTATTTGCCAATAACTTGGCGATCACCCAAACGTTTACCGACGACAATACAACTAACAATACATACAACAGATCCAGTACTATTTGACCACTCACCTCAACAAATATTAGCGCACTGTCATCGTGTGAACACGGCGTTAAGAGAGTCACATTTGGCAAATGGCCGGAGTTGTGCCTATCCACATAACGCCCACATCTCGATGCCGAGACACTTCGGATTACTTTCAGTAATAATTCATTTTCCAAGTTTTGTTCAAATTCTGTAGACACTCGTAATGTGTTTGGGAGAAATGTTGCTGCTATTACACGTGCGTGTGTGTACGAGTGTACTTTTAGGAGCGTGCTAGTGATTTTCCTTGTACAGTGTAATGTAATTTCGGTTTTCTCGTAAACACGTTTAATAAAACCTGAGAATTTCGTGGCGAATAATGACGTAGGTATACAAAATAAAAAAGCTCGTTTGTTTACTGAATGGAGTAAAGGTCAACACAAAACAACTAAACGGACAACAATGCCAGCACCAAGTACCACCTCATTAAACATGATTTAATTTTGTTTTCAGAAATGGTCGTCACTATAAACAGACCTTTCAAAATTGCAAACAAAACACCTAACTTACTCTATAATTGGGGACATGTTACAATTCAAGCTTTCGCTCAATAACTAAACACACAAAGGTTTATTTTCATAGACAAGAGATTACAAGATCTAAAATCTGTTAATGATAGAAAGAAGTAAAATAAATGAAGATAAAGCAGGACTTAGAAACGGAACATAAACAAAGTTAGTAAGCACAGCAGAGATCAGAAGAGACAACGAAGGATCAAATAGCTGCATGATACTACTGTACTATACAATAAAATGGATGATAGGATAATGCAAATAATGTAACGCTATAATTGACAACCTTATCTTGCCATTGTTTAAGAAGATCTGCCATAATTAAGATCAAATCACACTACCATTTACCGTAGAACAGCACAATCAAGACACGTTCCTGATCAGTTACCTCACAGCTCAGGTATCAGTTGGAACAACTGTCCAACTCTTATAACTGATACTATCGTACGATACAAATTGTAGTTCCGCAGTAACTTAATGTTAGAGATAACCTGTGGTAGGTCGTTACGTAGGCACAACACGTGCATGGCGTTAGCAAATAGCTATAGGCAGGCATTGCTGTGATGTAATCGGTGCGGCTTCCTTGAAGTAAGAATATAGATGCTTTGGTAGTGGTAACACAAAACGGTACGGTACCTTGGTGAAAAAAAAAAAATCACTATGGGACGGGATTTTTTAAGAGAAAGAGATTCATAGGAAGTACCAACCATCCAGTTACTTGTCAAATTATCAACACCACAAATCAAAACTCCGGACTGCTACTGAGAACTTCCTGACGGAAAACCCAATAACACTTTGCCTGACCTGGGAATCGAACCTAGAACCTCTTGCTCATCAGTAGCGCTTGCAACCAACGAGGCAGTCAATATCAAAAAGCTTCTACAAAAGGACAGCTTCTAACTAACAAAGGGTAGATATAGCCTTACCAATTTATTTGAAACGAACCCATAACATTAGATAAATCAATCAACAGTCTGATCATGCAAAGCTGCATTATCAAGCCAAGCTCTTAGCGCATCGCAGCTGAACCAATCGATTCACTCGATTCAGGTAGCGAGCCTGGATGCAACTGTCCAAGTTTCTATCTTGTTACTAGTTAACGTTGAAGTGATTCCGTTAGTAACCGCTAGCCACGGGGTTGTTTGAACCATATCTATAAGCTCTGAGTTCAATCTGAGAGTAATAGTTAAATGAGTTTAGCAAGTTATTTGCTTTGGTTTAAGCTAGAATTGAAGAAGACGCGGGAGAGGTGATTTGTCAAGTCCTTCATTTCATTAAAATATTATTTCTTTGAAAGCGCTTATTTATTGTTCCCATCAGCCTATCTAAAGGGAAATATGTTTTTACTTTCAGCTGAGGCTGCGAGTGTATTCTCCAGTTATCATTATCCACGACTTCTCTGCTTCATCTTCCCATTAATGTTAAAATGGTTTTACAATACTAATTATCGTTTATAATTTATCTCCAAACATATTATTACCTTTTTTGGACCATTGTTAACATGCAATCAAAATTAATTTACATGAAATTCTCAATCTTTTCAACTGTAAGTACTAGAGTTTCATACATCTAAAGAGCTTTATTTTACATCACTTGAAATCCTACATCTCCTTCAGATAAAATAAAGGCGTAGATATTCAGAGCCAGGATTAACATCTCCATTAAAATTGAAGCACTGTGCGTAGGGAGCTTTTTAGTTAATGACTTTTGACTAGGATCGCTATATGTCAGCCTTGTTCATTTCGCTCTTTAGGATTCAAAACAATTGGGCACGCCAAAATTGCGGCGATAAGACCCCTCTTTGAGGAGTGGTTAGAGAGGCGCCATGGCGTCCTCACCTTCCACCTGACGCAGGTCCTCACCGGACACGGAGGAAACGCCCGGGTGTCACCACTGTGTGAATCGCCCGGAGGACACGGTGGAGCATACGGTGGAGGTCTGCCCGGCTTGGGCGGAGCATCGCCGTGTCCTCGTGGAGGCGATCGGCGGCGGTGATCTCTTGCGTCCAGCCCTGATTCGGGTCATGGTACGGAGCGAGAGGAAATGGGAGGCCGTCACCTCCTTCTGCGAAGCAGTAATGCTCGCGAAGGAGGAGGCGGAACGCGTGAGGGAGAGGCAAAATTCGTGCCCTCACGCCCCTAACCGCCGCAGGAAGAGACGCCCTGGGCGTCGGGAATCGCGAGCCATTTCCGGCCACCGTAGGCGCGGGCTTGCGGACGGTGAGCAATGGGTAGCTCGCCGCCCGATAAGGACCAGGCCCGGGTCGACGGCGCATTGTGTTCCACGCGCGCCTCAAAGAGATGTCAGCAGAATTGACGGGGTCTGTTAGGGCCGATGCCTGCCGGGGTTGCGAAGAATACCGAAAGGGAAATCGTGGCCCTGGCAACATGGCAACTGAAGGAACACGGGTGGGTTTTAGTCAGTAAGAGTCTGACACGCCCTCCCGCTCCACCCAGAGCGGGAGAAGTTATTTGATAATTTCCCACCCAAAAAAAAAAGGATTCAAAAGAATGAAATGGATATTTGTTTTAATTTCAGTTTTAGTAATAATATTTTGCTGTTCGTTATTTCGAACTATGGGAAAAGGCGTAAGTTTTTGTATTCGTGCATTTCTGGTACCTATATATGCATTTTGAATGTGGTCTTCGCAAAAGCAAATACGGTGGTCCTTTGTATATCGTCCTTTAGCACCTTTGAAATTATTGAGAAGATAAAAAATTCGACACCGTTTAAATCTCTTGATCCAATAGAACCAATTAGTTTATCTAGTCAAGAGGCAAATTCCATTAAAAGGCATTTGTATTTCAATATTATCCTTAAACAGTTATTAATTGTGCCAGCCCTAGCATTAACAATTTCATCTGTCGTGACTGTGTACACTGCCGGACGGAATATTGAGACCATTTGCGAGAAGCTAATATCATTTAATAATAACCATGATGTAAAGAATAATAAAGTCTATTTGGACACAGTTCGTGAAACACAAAACACAGATAACAAAATAAAAGGTGAAAATAATGTTTTAACAACAATAAGTGAGTGCCTCACGGCTGTGTACACGACTAGCAACTGAGAATCACGTCATATTTAAATTATGCACAATTATCCCGTCCATTTATTTGTCTCGTTCTTACTAATTGAGCGAAACGAATGTTGTTTTTCTTATAATCTATGTGAAAAAGAACATTATGTTGATTATGTACTCACAATTAAAATTAATTACGAACCGTTTTATAAACCAGGAAAGAGTTAATGTATAATAAAATTAAAATTTACATAAAACACAGAGCGTGCAAAACAATTTATACACGCTCAAAATAAATGAATATTTCACGGAAAACCCATCTCAAATGCAAACTCCATAAAATTAACAGAATTCGCCCAAGGCTACATAAATAACCCAGGTTGGCAAACAGTGAGAGCGTCGGCACGTTCTCGAGGCTCCGACTGCTCCGAGCACGTTAGCCGATCAAACATTAAAGATATCGGGTATCTGGCCACGTGAAATGTGTACACAGCGCCGAAAACCTATTGCTGTTGATAAACCCTGTGCTTGTCTGCACGTCTGATCTTCGATCACTTGTTTGCGAATTTTAAGGGTGCTACAGTTTCATGCGCCTCAAGTGTACGCTCCCAGTATGTCTGGGTTGGTTCACGCCATTTTGAACTTTCGAGTTGTAGGTAAAAGTAAATTGCTTATAGTGTTGTGAGCACGTTGGAAGCACCAGAAACTCATCTACGAACGGTCTGTATAAAGAGCTCCCGGTATTTCCATTGTGATATCGTTTAGAAAGAGAATGCATTAGCCCAAGCCCTTTCGTCAGACCAACTTCCTGCAGACTAAGCAGTATAGCTTTATTCGGTTGTTTTTGTCGTAGTGTTCTCCTAATTGTAGGAAACTAGGAACGGTTTCTTCTTGGATGAGATGCTCGGGTTCGAGAGAGGGTACCTAATTAAGGCGTTTCTTTAAAAAAGTCTCATTTCTCGAAGCTGAATGCTACTTTTACAGAAAACCTGCTATGTCTGTGGAATGGTTTTCAAGCCGCGCTTCAATTTTGCTAATAAGCTGAAAGAGATTGCAAGAATTAATTACGTTTTATCCAAAACCTAACAATTTCCGTACAACACCTATCGAAAGAAAAACTTGGTAAAGTGAGAAATGACTCGATACTGACTCTTCCCATTTTCAATACTAAAGTAATAAATACCTACTCTATTCTAGATTCGTGAACTTATGTACGGTTCCTTATTAAATGAACGTTAATTAATTTACTAACACACCTTAGATCTATTTATATAAATTATACAACTAAAACTCTTGTGAGTATCCAAAGACCACACGCCACATAAAGCCATGTTTAATTAAATCTATATTAATTCCGTGCCTATGACTCGCCTGCCTACCCACAAACAAAGGCACGCGGGACTAGGCGTTGTGTTCAGTTCAGTACCACGTTTGACAAATTAGTGTATAATTGGCGAGGCATTGATTACTCGCCCTACGTTTTGTGTCACAGAGTATGGAGGAAATGGATTAACAATAAGCTGGCAAAGGGCGCTCAATCTTTTTCGGACATCTAAATAGTATTTGCAACTGCCACCCAAATCGTGAAAACGCTGCATGAAAGAGAAAACCTCATTAAAAAAAACAAACTTTAACATTCATGATGCATGTTGTAAAAAGAAGAGTGCTTACTTCTGTGGGGTAAGCGAAAGTATCTTTAAATGGGCGGCAAGACACCCAAAAATAAAACAATACATTTGTCGCAGGTATCAATTCGACTGTATCATGCATACTTTGGAAGCTTTAAGAGCTTTCACAAACTCTTTAGCACTTACGTTTTCTTTAATACCATAGGTATTGTACGAGATAGGTAACTTTTCACCACAGTCCTGCCGCGCATCGTTGGAGAAATAATCATATTGAGTGAGTCTTCCATGTCTTTCGTTAGTACTCCTTGTCACTTAATCGATTGGACTTCAGACATACATTACGCGCTGCCTACTATTGTCTGCCACTATCTAGCGGTCTGGCCGATTACAACCAGCCTTACTGGCTTTGAACTGCAGCGTATTGATTGTGAGACTAACTGTTTACCGTTAAGTTATTATAATTTGTTTGAATTAATCATATTATATGTATATAGGTATGATTGTAAAGCCATATGCTAGTCCTTTGGTGCTTGAGGGAGGCCTATGTCCAGCACTGGACGTCTTTCGGCTGAAATGATGAGTCTGTTGGAGTATAATTTCGCTACTAGAGTCTATGTTTTCAAGTAAATATGGTGATAATGTAGTATGGGATAATTATGGTGATAATATGAGCTTATGGAGGAATCTATGGAACGTGCGAGGTTCTAGAACTACTAGTATTACTCCACGGTCACATAGCTGATAAATTACTCTCGCAATAATATTTTCGAAGTAAATTACTACATATTTACTTCCCTAATTTCCACTTAATTAAATTCAACCTTTCGCTACAAACGCTATCACATTTCCATTTAAAAACATCACAGAATGAGCCACTATTTTCCTTTGTGCCATGCTCGCAATTTGAGCACATTTGCATCCGCGCGGGCGACCACCGGCAGCTCAGATAAGCACTAATATCTAGCGAAATGGACGCAGCACCACAAAGTGAGGAGATGCAGAAGTTCTATTATGAGAATGAAGCAGTTACCAATCACCAATTGGACGATATACTTTGCGTTTAGAAATACAGAAACACTTTCTGAACAGAATGCAAAATGCGCTTTGGAAGGGTAGGTAAATAAAATTAAATATTATAGTCGTTGCAACTGTTTGTTTGACATGAGAATCAAACAATTAACGCAAACAAAATTCTTTGCATGTATTAATCATATGTGGCATGGAGTGGTGCTTCTGTACTAATCTATTCTATGGCTCTACAGGACGAGCCAGGCTAGAATACAGGGAAATCACTAATGTATTGCGTGCACTGCCGGTCTGTAAGGTCTGTTTTTAGTGGAGTTCAGTTCTGTGTTTAGGTTTAATGGACGTGCTTTGTATGAGGTCCAAATTGTGAACTGGGTTTTCATTTTCATAATTTATGTGGGAGAATTTCCAAAGGTTGATATTTCCATTTGTTGGTAAGTAGCCATCGCTAGGAAGGTATCTATTTCACTGCATGTACATAAATACACGAACTTGGGACCGCTTTCAGAGTCAGCATGTTTTTGCGTTTCTCTTATTAGGTACAGTCTTATTTGTTTATCGATTGTAACTAGATTTTTCGTTTTAAAAACGATTATGATTTTAGGAAATATATTTTTTATGACATTCAGACGATGTTACGCTTTGACCTTTTGGGTTATTTTATAGATTTATTCAAATAAGCTAGCAATTGCTAATTGTTATTACATACCAATTTTCCTTCAGATTCTGTTCTCAAGCGCCTCGTTGCCCCTAAAACTATACAAGTTTGCCGAGTGTTCAGAGTTTCGTCAAATAGACTTATGAAAGTTTGATAAGTTCTTCGATAGAATATTAATTATGGTAAAGAAGACCTATCGATCGCTTTTAGCGATAAAACCGTGCATTGTAAATGATAATCATAAATGATTTTATTTTAAGTAGGTTTGTACAAACAGTTTTGCACGTCCATCATATTTTTATTTTAAATACTAGATGTGGTCGGCGTTTCCTATCTGACTACTCTGAGAAGAGAGACCGAACCAAACTAAAAACTTGACAACTTTATTTGAATTACCAAACAGTCCCACTTATTGTAACTAAATAACTATCACCTTGTCTACCAGATGATATTGTTCCGCGAGAACTGGTACGAGGAGGTGTTGCGTCAGCTGCGTGCGGGGCTGGCCAAGTGCCACGTGGTGGCCTTCCACCACCGCGCCGGCGTGGCCGACGCCACCGCGACGCCGCACACGCTCAACTTCATCAAGAAGGTCATCTCCACCTTCGGCATCGGCATTGGTATAAGTGAGGACACACCCTTTTATGTGATACCAGATTTAATTTTGTTTTGAACTTTCTCTGTCTATGGTTCAAAAGGATTAGGTACACCGTAGACAGAAACATACAGTCTGATTACACCGTTTGTTGTCGTTTCAGAGGTCGCAGTCTCTTTTAAAGTCCAGACATAATCTTGGTCTTTTGAGGAAAGACCCACACAGATTGAGTGGACCTGTCCAGTCAGTGCACGCATTTGTCAGTAATTTTGTCACCCTATGTAGAATTAATAAAGAGTATTCTACCCATCTGAACATCTCTACAAGAAGGCAGTTTATATATAATTGGAAAGTTATGATATAGCCAAAGTTTTTACGAAGGTACTTATATCTAAATTGACAAAAAATATGTTCTTTTTTATACAGAAGGCAAATTACGAATTTGTGGTGAGAATACCTTAGGGCCAAATATTTTACCGATGTTCCAGGATTAGTTTTAATGCTAAAATATAACACTATGGAACGATAGAACCAGTCTTAGTGTGGATGGTATCCCCGCGGGGGTCGTTACAATTAGCCACAAAAATTAATCACTTCGGTGGCCTGGGCTAAGACCTGGTGGACTAATAGTTAAACATTGTAAAATATTTTGAAAATCAAAAGAAGCTTTGAGTTTAACTTCTTCAAGTAGGATTCATAAGAGCTCTTTTAGAGGTCGATTTGTGATTTAGATAAGATAACGAGCCATGTAAGATCTTCATTTAAACTAATTGTACCTTAGAGGTCAAAAACGAAATCGTCCCACGATACCAATTTCGACGCCAGAAGAAGAAATAGGTTGTTCTTGACCTAGTACGCGGACCTGAAGATACAATTCGGTGAAAAAAGAACCGATTGTAAATGTTCCCGATACGAACTTGCATTTTTAATACCCTAAACCTCGTACACAACACATTTCAGTGAAATCCTAACTGGCAACAAATTTAAAGTTAGCCTAACTTGGCCATTGGCGTCATAAAGTTATGACGCGAGTGCCTGCAACAGGAAAAACTTGGGAAACTACGCCAAGTTACCAAGTTTCGGTGCACGCTAGTTAGAAACTTGGCATCCTCTGCGCTTGACGTGTCGCCTCGGTACAAGATTCGGGACTCTACTACATTTTTGGGAAAGTTATTTTACATGCATATTCTTAAAAATATTTCGGAAACAAGCTTGGTTTAACTATGTAGACGGTGGATGGTTTACTTTTAGTTTGAAGGATTTTTAAATGGATTAAAAATGCTTGAGGTAACTTCTTCTCAGGTTGCATGACGCAATAGCTTTCTGTGAAATTATGAATGGCGGCTCGCAAGTATGATCCCCGCATATATGACCTATTCCGGATCTGGGTTTTTACCTACCCATGAGCTTTAAACTTACTTTTTTTGTTTCTAATCGAATCCATGATGGGTGCAAAGCAAACTAAATCTTAAATAGAACATTCACGACACATTTTTTTTACGTAAACAGTAAGTCACTGCAATGTAACTCTTATTTGATTGTTATAAAGTATAACTTAGAATGATTGCTGAAAGTTATATAAATAAAACTCACGATATCAACTCAACTCATTTAAGGCGATGTCGGTCGCATCAGCTGAGAGAACTTAACATGAAATGACAATAAAATGCACAAAAACTACAATTACATCAAAAACCATTAAAATAAGAACTTTTCACTTAATTTGTAACAATGTATTGGGAATTATTCATTTGTAATACAAGACTATCAATAAATATTAATTAAACTATTTGATCGACATCTGCTAAGAGTTTAATTACAATAATTTTAACGTTTAAAGCCCAAATATTTACAAAAACATTACTCGATTTTAAAATGGAGTATTTTAGTACTGGTACTGATAGTTCTTTCAGACTTGGATAGACAGCACGTCGATCGAAAATGTCGAAAGTTAACATGGAAATGAAGTCGATTAAAATCAATTAGGTAAATCTGTATGCACCTTAATCTGAGCTTTTAGGGTTCCGTAGTAAACAAGGAACCCTTATAGTTTCGTCATGTCCGTCGTGTCTGTCTGTCTGTCTGTCCGCGGTCTAGCTCCAAGACTATTAGTACTAGAAAGTTGTAATTTGGCATGGATATACATATTAAACATGTCGACAAAGTGGTAAAATAAAATGATGAAAAATATTTTTTTAGGGTACCTCCCCTACACGTAAAGTTGGCAAGTTTTTTTTTTTCTATCCCTTGGTGTGGGGTATCGTTGGAAAGGTCTTTCAAAAACATTGGGAGTGTGTTAAAACCATTTTTACATTCAGAGATCCATTTGCAAAATATTAAGCTTTAAAGTGCAAATTTTTGTTAGAGTTAAGTGTCCCCCCCTACCAGCTAAATGGTTGGTTTTAGATATGTGAAAAAATTCACGGCAGTAGCTTATATAACGAATTTAAAAGGAAAACTATCACAGCTGAGTAGGCTTTACAAGTTAACGAGTAATAATCGACCAACTTAGATTTGCGGTTGTAAAAACATGTTATCCCATACATTCTGTATGAAAGATTTTTTTTTCAACTACAAAGTTAAGTTTGTTCTTGGGATAAATTCATCCCAACTACGGAACCCTACATTGTGCGTGGTCCGACATGCACTTGGCCGGGTTTTAGCGATAAGACCGCCCATTGTCACCTAATGTAAAATTTCTAAATTAATGTCTGTAATTTTTTTTGGTGTACATAATAAAGAATATTCTATCTATCTATCTATCTGAGCTACCTATATACTTTTTGTTATGTAGACCAAAATAATGATTCTATCCTATATATCTTCTGTTTATAGAAGATCACCCTTATCACTTTCAATTACGGCTGCCATTACCAACTGCTACACAGCACTCTGCTTGCCCCTTAGGGGAAATGGCGTGAAGAAATTCTTCCAGGAACACGAGCGTGATATTATATTATATATAACAAACAACTCGAGGGAATACAGGAGGAGAGCTTTAGGAAAGAAAGTGGAGGAGTTCGAGTACATAAAAATGTGGGTAATAACATAGCAATAAACGACCACTTCATACTATCCAACACTTTATAGCTGACACTAAAAAGAAATAAAACACTTCTCTAAACAATGTTATTCGCTATTCGGGTGACATCAATTCAAAATCTGTACTAACACACTCCCGGGCTCCTACATCGAGCCACCCTACATAGTTTTGTATACAGTTCTATTACCTTTTTAATTGATCGTGAATTCAAATTTGGAATAATCATGAAGCCAAAATGATGGCCAGTATGTCGACTTCGAAACTGCATTATAATTATTTCTTTGAAATTTCATTATTTTGATTTATTCGAAATACAGTGGCTCGATTTAGGAATCCAGGAGGTTTTAATAAAGCTGAAGAGTTTGTTTGAACGCGCTAATCTCTGGAACTAACAGACGGATTTGAAAAAATATTTTTGCGTTTGATAGCCCAACTCTTGAGGAAGATAAGTATTTGACATCACGCTACGTCGCTTAGGAACCGAGCAAAAATATAGAAATCCGACGTTACCTAGAAGAACTTCGGTAGGTACCTTCTTCTTTATTTATACTTTTTAATGCATGAAAATGTATCCCTTTCGCCTTTTAAATACATCACAATTCAACCTCAAAAGTAACAAAAGAATCCTGTCCCTACTTCATCTACCGATGAAAATGCTCTCAAAAGGAATTAAGTATACCCCAAAACATATTTACCGAACGCCATTCTACCCTCGTATGTGCCTCTTAACCGATTTATTTTTAAAAGAGGTTTGATATGTATGTTGTAAAACTGACGTCAGATCGCGTTTTATTAATTCTAGTGGCGGGAAACCTCAGTGGTGTTGCGGTTTCCAGTGAGGATGGATGTGGAGGTCCAAGTGAGGAAAAAGTGCTAGAAAGGCATTTTTTGTGTAAAAAATAAAATATTGTATTTATCGGCTTGTGACTTCAATCTGACTCAATATGGTCACCGATGCTTTATTTAGGCTTGCTTGAAGGGTCACTATAAACGCTGTATAAAAGATGTGACAAGCTCAAAAAAAATTGTTCCACTGATGCTATTCGTGACAGAACTTTATGAAAACTTTATTAGTACAAAGGGAAAACTCCAGGTTACCTTAGATTTTTCCACGAATAAATATTGATCCAATAACGTTACTTTACTTCAGTGGAAAATTTCACCAGTGCGGTTTTGACGTCACAAGTTAATTACCCAAATTCCGTGAATTTCCCACTAAATAGTGTAGGTAAGTTTTTTACGGTTATTACCGGGTAACCGGGCTGCCAGCGTTGCCAGTGGGAGTGCGTTATGTGGGTAGGATTGAGGTTCGGCCGACGACGGGCCAAATGTAGGGAGGTGGCGGTTAAGAGCAATCCCTTGTTCGCAAACCGCTTTGTTTACGAACTGTCACTTACAAAGGGTGTTCCTCCGAATGTCGTTCGTTTATAAATCCTTTAGGAGCATTTATTGGGAATTGTATTCATTGGTCTTACCTACATAACTGTCAAGAAGGAGATTGTCGTAATTGACACGCTTGACTGACTACTTATGCTAACATGTAATCATCAGAAAAGTAAAATTAATAACACATGCTGAGCGGTACTTTACCAAGTAATAACACCGCATATGAGCATGTTTTAACTCCAGCGTCCGCCCAGCTTTAGCACTCCGCAAGATGATTAAACTAATTACTGGCTTCCTGGATTAAAATCCCCAGGACGTAGTACCGCCGCACAAAATCGGTGTAAATATTTTCTCCTCGGGCTGCACTAAAGGGCCCACATCAGAAATTATTTACAACACTATTACATGTGCCATTAAGCTACCATTATGGCCCCAGCGTCGCCATTTTGATGCCGAATTACATTTTACTCGATTTAGTATAATAGCACGCGCGGTTGCCTTCTCCACTTTGACTCGTAATGGTTGACTTAAGTTTCTCAGGGCAAAACGTAAATTACGTGAATTGCTTGTATTTAAATCAGTCCCATGTTGGGCGCCAAGATCGAGGTTCTCCATATTCCTTTTGATCTTTATAAGTATCGACTAACGAGCGGCTCCAGACGCTAATTTAAGTGAAATTGGAACATTCATGACACAAGGTCTGGTAACGAAATAATATTTACCATCTGAGGTTTCGTGGTCTACTTCAGTATTCAAGTCACTAAGTAAAACATGTTATCTAGCTTTTATTGTACCCTACAGCTTTCAACAAAAACTTGTATATCCCAGTAGCCCAGATTGCGGCAAAAGAAAATCTTACGCAACCTTGTACTTGTACGTATACTTTTCCTAGAATATAAAAACTCTTATTCATAACAATTTTCATGAAAAGCTTGCTTGGAATACTAAGGGAGAGTGAGACTGAGAGCCTCGGCTCGTTAATTTGGAACAAACGTGGTACGAGTGTTTCACATGGCAACTGAGATTCCGTAGAGGAGGGTAGAAAGGGAAAATTAAGCAAAAACTGTTATATGTCGCGAGGAATTGATTCGGAGTGGCAATGTGTTTCGAGAAGATTGAGTTCGGGTGGGTTGTAACATATTTGAAATAAGAGGGGAAAATCTATGGTGTTTATGGCTGGTGGAATATGTGTAAAGCGTACATTTGTTCTCGGCCTATTTATTACCCTTTCTGCAAGAAAAGGGGTACTATTTTTAGTAAATTTATTTATCAAAGGGACGAGAACTGAAATGAGAAATGTTGGCAAAGCCACGTTTTTTGGCCTATTAAGTACTAAAAGTAGGTCTCGATAAGAGCACAGAGATCATTCGGAGTATGTTATTACAACTTTACCAGTAGCAAAAGTATTTAACTTCTCCTGCCAAACCAAACTTCTGTAAACTGAACTAGCCAATGAAACACTAACTCACTAACATTATTCGCCAGAAAGCCACCCCGCCCATAATGACTACATCGCCGCTCTGACTACGAACTACTATCAACTGTACTGAACTTTCACATAATTAATATGCGGAGAGCTCGCGTTGATAGTAATGAGGTACTAAGTGACGTCACTAGACGTAAGTTTTGAATTTGGAGCGGTGGTAACGTCATAATTTTCAACGGCTTAGATTTGATTTTAGTTCTGGCTCCCTGGTTACTTGGACGGAGTTTCTGGGTTTCAATTTTGGCTGAAGTTTCTAGTTTCGCCGGTTGCTACGTCAAAAGCGGGCGTTATTTAATAAAAAATTAAGTTTAATAAAAAACTGTAATCCGACTACAGGAAAATAAAAATGATCTGAAAAGTACGAAACAAGCCAATATTTCAGACAGAAATCAAGACATAGGTACAAAAATGGTCAAGGTAAAGCCGTGGTCGCATGCCTGTATACCATGTTGGTGCCAGGAACACCTACAAAAGCTAAAACACTTTTTATTAAACTTTATTTTATACTTTTCCGTTTTTACGCTTGATAAACGTTACGACAACGTAAATAAGAGTAATACAATAGATCAGTAATTAACCTATTTTAAATTCCAATAGCAGTGCATAGTGCTTTGGACGAAACCATAACGCGATTTATTTCGACGTCAACACCTTAAATCGAGCTTCGAAGAAATCCAAAATATAAATATTTCGTTGTACTTGTTTTTCTTCATAAGAGTGGAATTACAAATCGTTACTATTTATTAAGATTTGATTAACTGCACGTTGGTATCATCTTGCGATACTACGTAGCGCAGTTTTACTTTTGTTTGTTTTTAACAATTTAAACATATTTATTTACTTTGAGTATATGATATTAAATACATATTTGTAATGTGCTCGTCAAGACCTTTCTTTTGATACCAAACATGTCATGATCTCATTTTAATTTTTTTCGAGGTTAGAAATTTACGTGTAAAGTCCACCATATTAAATTTAGGGAAAATTTATATAGCCTATGTCACCTGGACCATTATTACGAATCTATTTTTACCTCATTCATCAAAATCGGTTCACTAGTTTAGGCGCTACGGTGGAACACACGTAAAAGCAAACATACATACAGTACCGACCAAAAGTCCATGAGCAATCTCACAAAGCAATAGACTGACGCTTCGGTTTTACTTACGACCTTCTTCTATAAGTTGTTACAATACTGTAGACACGCACATTACACACACACACTCACTTTGTCTGCAACCAATGACTAGTTCAATAATCATCATTCGTTTTTAGTTTCATTCGTCTTGTTCACATAAATATTAAAGTTTAGCAGGTAGACCACAAAAAACTAAGTAAATTATTTCGATTTCTGTGGGGTAGATGCAGTTTGTTACGAGTATTTAATTAATAGAACTTTGTTGGTTCGTGGATAATATTGGTGACGAGTATTTAGCGCAGTGTTGTGGTTATTATTATCAAAAAGCAGGCATAAAATATATTGAAGAGATCAGATCAGATCAGAGAATATTATTGCGCTGCGTAAAAGTGAAGTGAATATCTAATGAAACCGGACTAAGTGTGAGTGTTATCATTTATATATTTCATATTTTACTAAACATAAACCTTAATCAAGGGTATTGTTGATAGAACAGAGGTATTGTTGAAACAGAAGATGCCTTTAAAATTTTAAATTCATTGTGAGGTTTAATTCGATTAGTGAATAATAAATAATAAGGTATTATGTGTAATAAAAACAATGTTTTTCTTTGTTCTAGAGAAATACTGTGAGGGTTAAGCGATATGAGGAAGGGGCTTATTATCGAGTAGCAGCGACGTCAAATGGTGAATGAAACAAATGGTTTCATACCAACGAGATATTTTGCTGAATTATTAAAAACACGTCATTATGAACCGTTCGCCGTGCACTCTGAAGGCTTGCATCACTGAAGACAAGCTAGAAAACCGTTTTTGACCTTAAAATATTGACCGTACCAACTTAATAAACAACAGATTCGTTATTGCATGAATTTATGGTAGCGAATTTTTTAAGCACGTTTCAATAGGGTATTTGTCGTATTTCTTGCAGATATACCGAAATTGTTTAATATTATTTTAGTAATAGTATTATTTTAGGATTAAAATTTGAGGTTTAGTTTCAATCTTCTTTTCGTAAAGAAAATGAATACTTAAGCTTTAACCTCAATAACAACCAATATTTACTAAAGTCAAATAAAATGTAAAATAATTAATACAAATAAAATATAAACAAACTGCCCATATTTAACCTTAAAATTACCTATTCTGTAAGTAGTTTTTTACATTTTAAGTAGTCTAATATTCTTATTTATTACTTAATTACTTCGACCATGATCAAAGCTTAATATTTATGGTGAAAAAATCCATTAAAAATTTAAAATATTCCATAATTTAAATATGTCAAAATAATACAAACTGCTTCTAAGTTTCTTGACATCTATTTCACATCTTATTCAGCTGAAGTAATGATAAATAATTGTAGCAGTTTAACTTATGTAAAATAAATATAACGAATAAACATATTTTTTAAATTTTGTTATCATATATCACGCATTTTTATTCTAAAACCTTTATTGCAATAACAACATAAAAAAGCAGCAATATTTAAAAAATATTATTATCGAAAACAAAAATAATAATATTTGCAAAAAACCGCACTGTGTTTTACGAGATTAGAACCTGAGGCAGTTTGAATTCCATACCAACGCTTAACGCTTTCTGCTATCTACACTTGTTAAGTTACTATCGAATTTTAGCAATGCCATTAACTGGTCAAGTTCACGCGCATAGTGCGTGTGTGCTAGCATGTTTAAAGCGACGGAAATATATTGTTGTTTCGTGTAGCGCAAAACTGCGTTATCTGTGGTGTGTGTATCGTGTTGCTTACACATACAAATGTACGAGCTATACCGCGTGTTCACAGCAATACGACTCTTAGCGTGCTCATGCACTTTTGAGCGCTTACTGTACATATAAACATACATACATAGACTGCTAAAATCATAACCCTTCCTTTTGGCTTTGCCGTAGTCGGGTAAAAATAGGGTTAATATTAGAAATATTGCAATTCCTGCGGTCAAGGACCAACCGCTTGATTTGGGTTTAGTTTTTTGGCCGCGTACCTATCAAAGAACAGAGGAAAATATTCACAACTCAAAATTCTATTTCAAAATAATGAAATTCTAATAAACATGAAGAGCTAACTGGTAGTAGTAAGTCACTCCTATTATATGACGTCACAATCCACAAGTTTGGAGCCCCCGACATCATAATACACTACTGCCTCATTTTCACTTTGTTATTAGGTTGGTATCCCTCGCAGAGAACAATAGCATGAGATGTGTGGTATTGCAAACACTTCGTAAATATGAACATGGGGATTATTGTATGTGTATATATACACAATTGCTTTCAGAGTAATGGAATGTGTACCTAATGAATACAAAAATTATCTGTGGTATTTAACAATTTTTTTGTTGTTTGAACCGCTAATCGGCAGGCAGTTTAAGACGCCTTTTCTGCTACATGATAAACCACTTTAGGGAAGATTGGATATAAACGGCACAATACCAGGAAAATTTTATCCAGAAGTAGCGAAGGGTCGAATGGATTGATCATTAGTTTTACCTGCTTAGTGAAAGTTCTGATTCCCGGAAACTAAATTGTTCCCAAGCGACTCTAGCGAAAGCTAGTCCCTAATTTAAATAAAACTAAACAAGGCTCAAATTAGCATTTCCGCTTCCAGGTAAAACTGCCAAAAAACCGACCTGCTTCAGTCCCTAATTACAGATAGTCTGTTGTCGAAAACGGTAGTCTGGCTGTACTCACAACTTTTTGTGGGTAGTCGTTGAAAGTTGTTCTCATTAGTGTGTGCTGAACTAATGTCCACGTGTGACGGACATGTTTCGTGAACAACCTTTTCGGGTAGAAGGACCAAGGTTTTTCGAAGGTCGAAACTATAAAGTTTAAAATGTAAATGGGCTAAGGGATATCGGTTCTAATGATCTATTGTGTTCAAATAAATAGTAACGAAATTAGGTCACACGTGGCGGGCGGTATTATAAACCTTCCAAGGTAGTCATAAAACACAATAGTGGTCAGGTTTTCCTTATATTTTCCAATCTTACCTTCCGGTTTGGCCAATTTCATTGTGGTAATATTTCTTTGAGACAAAAGGTACGTTTTGCTTTTATCTAAACCTTGCTTTTGTGTACATTCCATATTTTAATTGGCACACACTAGTTGCTATACAGACTATTTATAGAATACAGTGAATTAATTCGTTATCCCCCAGCTGTTTTCCATATCTAGCGGACGCGGACGTATTATGTCTAGCTATCCAGTGAGTGGGGGATGGGTAAATACGCCATATTATCCACATTATCCACCTACAATTCCGTTAGAAACAGGAGATGTTCCATTTTCCCACGAGACCCATATCGTATGCTACCTTCATATTATTTTATTAAAATGTACTTCAGATATTACTGTCTGGAGTAGCAGGAAACCTTTGTGTACCTGGAACAAATAATAAAGGATTGTTAGTGTTATATTTCATAATAGCAATATTTCAAAGTTAAAGGTAGAGGTTTTAAGAACAGTAAGGGCTATAACAAAGCCAGTCAGCCGTAAACGACGGCGAAAGATGAATGTTTCTAATACCAAAGGCCCTATTTTGTAACCATACAATAGTTTGATCGTTTCTCTAAAAGCAGGAAACCCCATAACCCACACCAACATATTATAATTAGACAATAAACTACACCACTTCAGATATATCAAAGTTCAACCGAGCACAATTTCATTCGATAGTCAAGACCCTATCGCGCCAATATACCATATTTAATAATCATACGAGAGGGTAATACCGCCAGGTTGTAATGAAACACACATCAAACGGGACCCGGCGATATTGCCACGTTTACTGTCAGACCCGACTCCAGGGGCAACGACACCTTAAACACCTTTGATGTGAAATGCTTACGACTGCGCCTTAAGTTATTACTTTTCTTGATATTCAGATTTAAATCTTGAAGTGGTGTCAATGGTATATAAAAAGCAATACGTTTTTATGTAAGATGAATGGCAAGATTTAGTGATAAAATTAAATATGTAATATATCTTTTGTGTTTCGAGACGCGCAATAAAGACTAAACTTTTAAATCGAAAACAAGAAGCTTTCTCTCATTTTGTGACGTTTCTCCATTTGAGTATCGCAGGGTAAAATAATCATTCAAGCTGATACCCAATATGATATTTGGTCAGACTGTTCCGCTTCTTTTTCATCGAGGAGACTATTGGCTGATTAACTCAAAATCCGCCCTAAAACGCTTGCCACATGAGTGCTCCATTCTTTCTTACTCTGTGCCACAAATCAACCCGTTTTACCGTATCCTATTGCTAAGCTACGTGTGGGTAATATAGCAATAACTTGCAAAGGTCAGGTGTCAGACATATTATATCGAGTCCCTAGTGGCGGCTCTTATTTGGAAATATAAAGGTTATGCTTTATTCTTATAATTCAAGAACAGGTAGAACGGGACTCTAGTCGTAGGCACATCCATATATAGCTGTGACAATGAATATGACAGACATAGATGTAAACTGCTATTCATACAGAAGACAATTTTGGCTTCTGTCTGAAGACGCTTTCTTCTAAGTAAGATTTTCACACTGAACATTAAAGTTTCAAGTTATACCTAAAGAAGGGCAAGTAGTCGGTATTGGCAAACAAAAGGAAAGCAAACCCTTTGTCCTAACATAAGCGACCGTCGCGTTTATTTTGTTTGGCGAACCCGAATGCGTCGCCTCGTGCCGACAGACGGTGCGTTCGTTCTAAACGAATTAGTGACAAACATATATATATATGAAGCAAGAATGAAAAAAAAACAGAAACATGTGCAGATAAAAAAGACAAGTTACGTCGAATACGTAAAACAAAACAAAAAAAAACCCAGCCAAGTGCGTGTAGGATCACTCACAATGAAGGCTTCCGAAGTTGGGATGAATTTATCCCAAAAAACAAAAAACATGTTCTCCCATACGGAATGTATGGGAAAACATGTTTTTGCAACTGCAAATATAAGTTGGTCGATTATTACTTGGTAACTTATAGAGCCTACTTAGCTGTAGTAGTTTTTCTTTTAATTTCGTTACATAAACTACTGCTGTGAATTTTTTCACACATCCAAAACCAACTACATATTTAGCTGGCAGGGGACACTTGACCCGCCATGGGATCTGGAGGCAAAGGTCCTCGCGCACATTTGGGAGTGGCGCGAGGAGGCGAAACGCCGGGGCTTAACTCCGATGCCGCAAGAAGTCGCGGCACAGCGGACAGAGCTCCGACGGGATCTCATGGCGGAATGGAGGGTGCGATTGTCGCAACCCAGCGCTGGGCACGCCACAATTGCGGCGATAAGACCCCTCTTTGAGGAGTGGCTAGAGAGGCGCCACGGCGTCCTCACCTTCCGCCTGACGCAGGTCCTCACCGGACACGGCTGTTTCGGGAGGTACCTGTTCAGGATAAAGCGGGAGGAAACGCCCGGGTGTCGTCACTGTTTGGATCGCCCGGAGGACACGGTGGAGCATACGGTGGAGGTCTGCCCGGCTTGGGCAGGGCATCGCCGTGTCCTCGTGGATGCGATCGGTGGCGGTGATCTCTCGCGTCCGGCCCTGATTAGGGCCATGCTACGGAGCGAGAGGAAATGGGAGGCCGTCACCTCTTTCTGCGAAGCAGTAATGCTCGCGAAGGAGGAGACGGAGCGCGTGAGGGAGAGGCAAAGTTCGCGCCCTCGCGCTCCTAACCGCCGCAGGAGGAAACGCCCTGGGCGTCGGGAATCACAGGAAGATTTCCGGCCACCGTAGGCGCGGGCTTGCGGACGGTGAGCAACGGGTAGCTCGCCGTCCGATAAGGACCAAGCCCGGGTCGACGGCGCGTTGTGTTCCACGCGCGCCTCAAAGAGATGTCAGCAGAATTGACGGGGTCCGCTAGGGCCAATGCCTGCCGGAGGTTCGAAGAAAACCGATAGGGAAATCGTGGCCCCCGGCAACATGGCATAGGAAGGAACACGGGTGGGTTTTAGTCAGTAAGAGTCTGACACGCCCTCCCGCTCCACCCAGAGCGGGAGAAGTTATTTGATAATTTCCCACCCAAAAAAAAAAAAAAAAAGGGGACACTTGACTCTAACAAAAATTATTTATTTATTTATTTATTTATTAAAACTTTATGCACAAGTAAAAAAAATACTGTACAAAGGCGGACTTAATGCCTGAGGCATTTTCTACCAGTCAACCTTAGGGTGATGCAGAGACAAAACATGGCAGGTGCAACATAAATGACAGATAACTTGAAAATTAATATATAGTAATACATAGATACATAAATACATACATATAAACCAATTAAACTTTGTCAGGAGAAATAACGATAGGTAGAGGAGAAAACAAATCCAGCAAATCAGCGCTGCAAAGATTCTGCCAACTTTTCACGAATATGTTCACGTGCTTTCACTTTGAAAGATAACCGACTGGTTGCCATCCTGATGTTCAGAGGGAGCGCATTCCAAAGAAATACCGCCTGGACAAAGTAAGAAGAGTGAATAAAACCGGAGCGGTGAGAAGGACAACGTAGAAGACGATTATTGGTAGAACGAAGATTTTTACTATGGGCAGAGCATAGGTATTGAACATGGGAAGTGAGGTAAGAAGGAGAAGTGGGTTTGTCGAGTATAGAATACAACATAGACAGAGCCCTCAACTCTCTGCGCTGACGTATGGGTAACCATTTTAAAAGCAATCGATGCGCAGACACATGATCATACTTACGAAGATTGAAGACGAATCGAATACAGTTATTTAGAAGGCGGTCAAGTTTATTGAGGAGATCTGCATTCAGGTCATAGTAACACACATCACCATAGTCTATTATGGGAAAGATTAGGGACTGTACAAGCATTGCCTTAATGTGTGATGGGAGAAGGTTTTTCAACCGATAAAGCGACCGCAGCGTTCCGGTGACTTTTTTACTTACAGTCGTGACCTGCTTTCGCCAGTCAAGACATGTGTCCACATGCAGGCCGAGGTCCTTAACATCGGAGCTAAACGGGATGACTGAGTTGTCAAACATTACAGGTGGCACAGTTAAGCCATTCAGCTTCCGCATACTATGAGTGCTCCCTACAATGATAGCCTGACATTTGGTAGGATTAACCGCCAACCCAAAACGATCAGACCAGCTTTTAACCACACCTAAATCCCGGTTTAGCTCCTCAGTCGCATCGGATATGTTATCCACACTAGCCTGGCAGTAAAGCTGCAAATCGTCAGCATAAAGATGATACGCAGTGCGAAGTTCAGTGGTAATGAGATTAATAAAAATGGAGAACAAAAGAGGAGATAGTATACCGCCTTGAGGGACGCCAGCTGCAAGATCACACCAACCCGACGAAGAGTCTCCAGCACGCACAGACTGCTGACGCCCCTGAAGATAAGAGGAAAACCATTCCAATACGTCCCGAGAGACCATAAGATAGGAAAGGATGGATAAAAGGACTTCGTGACTGACGGTATTAAAAGCATTGGAGAAGTCAATTAACACTAAGACAGTAACTTTAGTGTCTTCCATTCCCCGCCTTATATCGTCAGTCACTTTAAGGAGAGCTGAAACGGTACTGTGCCCAGGCCTGAAACCGGATTGAAATGGACTGATGAGGGAGTTGTGGTGAATAAAGTGGGAGAATTGTTTATGAACACAGGCCTCGAGCACCTTAGATAGAAAGGGAAGGATGGATATTGGGCGAAAGTGACTAGGAAGAGAGGGATTGGGTATCTTAGGCAAGGGCCGCACAAGGGCTTTACGCCACAGGGAAGGGAAAACACCAGTGTAAAGGGAAAAGTTTATGATGTGGGAGATTGCAGGAAGGAGTTGATCAAGAGCCGCCACGATCATATGGCGGCTGATATTATCACAGCCCACAGCTTTGGATTTAATGGAAAGGATTATCTTTTTGATCTCTCCCGGGTCGACTGGGGTGAAAACAAAGGGGTTAATATTGGGACGCGTCAGACCAGCAAGGTAGTCGAGGGTTTGACATTTGGTTAGACTATCTAGAGTGGGAACAGTTGAGAAATGGCGATTTAGATCGTCCAAACCAATTGTGCTAGGAAGGTCCGAATGTCGCGATTTGCCGATGCCCAGAGTTCCAAGGAACTTCCAAATATCGGCAGGAGAAGAAGAAGTGATATTATTTAGGATGTGGCGGCGTTTTGCGTTGCGTATCATCAGGTTACATCGATTCCTAGCAGCCTTAAACAAGGCCCAATTGTCATCCGAGCGATCCTTTTTAAACTTCCGAAACGCACGATCCCTCCGTCGCATTGCCATCCGAACTCCCCTGTTCATCCAAGGCGCAGGTGGACGCTTTAATTTGATTTTCTTGATAGGGGCATGGGCGTCATATAGCTTGACCACAACATCGTTGAACAATATGACCTTTTCCTCAACTGAAGCAGCTGCTTCCAGAGGTGACCAGTCAATATTGGAGGCATCTTGTTGAAGCCTCTCACCATTCATACGCGCAAAGGCACGCCTGTACTGAAACGTTGGTTTAGGTTTAGGGGGTTTAAGGACATAGGAAAAATTAGCACTTTAAAGCTTAATATTTCGCAAACGGATCCCTAAATCCAAAAATGGTTTTCACATACCCGCAATGTTTTTGAAGGAACTTTCCAATGATATCCCATACCACGGGATAGAAAAAAAAAATTCCCCTACACGTAAAGTGTAGGGTAATTTTTATTTTTTTTCATGTGTCTTTTTACCACTTTGTCGGGGTAATGAATATGCTTTCTAGTACTAAGAGTCTCGAAGCTGGACCGCAGACAGATAGACAGACAGACGGACATGACGAAACTATTAAGGTTCTTTGTTAACTACGGAACCCTAAAAATGGAATTAAAAGCACTAAAAATGCACGTAACAATCGCGTAATTCGCCCGAAGATGGCCTAACCGTGTTAGGCGTGATACGATGCACGTCTAAAATAAGCTTATAACACAGAAAATTTCAATAAAATATTCTAGATGAATAGATAATGTTTCAGCTAAATTAAACCTAACATTATCTACCTCGCATTGTCTAACTGGAAAGTTTATTTCGAAGTTACGACGGTCATGATTACAAAAGGGTTGAAATTGAGAAATAAAATGTATAACAAACAGTTGGTGTCCTTTGCGTAAAATGTTTTATAAAACTGTTTGAACGAGTCATCATAATGATTTGGGACAAAGTTTTTCTGCAACCAAAACTTTTGCCACCATATTTTCGTAGGCTTGCCTGTGGTATACCCTAAAAGTTCACGGTAAAAACCTCGCGATGCGTTACCTCGTGTGCAACCATGCTACACCCTGGAATTGCTCGTAAGGTTGGTGCGGTCTGCGGCTGCCAATTTGTTACCTTTGGCTATAAAAATCCTGGTTTAGGTAGACTAATCATTTTTTTCAGATTTCTCTTTCTAGACCACCTGTCAGGTAACTTATTAGGTTCAGAAACTTCTCCTATAAGTCTTTTTCAATAAGGAAAGGACTATAATACTTCTTGAAAGTAATAAGCAAATTGCCTCCTATCAAGGCTATTTGTAAAGTTCGCAACACCAAGTTTCAGGCTTCGTGTGTATTCAATAAAGTCCAATCAAAAGTTGTCGGCTTATTTAACGTTATTAACTCTAAGGTTTGGCCAAGTCAATTACGGCAATGGCTGGAACTTGCCAAGTCCGTCACTTGCGCCGAACATAAACCGGGATAATAATTTGTCATGGGTCACTTTGACCCATTGTTTGTATAGCGAGTCAGGTAATTGGGTTTGTGGTCGTGGCGACCGCGGTAGGCGCAGTGTTGACGGAACAACTTCGGCCAAGTTCGGTTAACTTCGGGAAAGTTCGGCGACAATACGGGCACATAGTCTTTGTCAACACACTCTTTGAAGTTTGGCAAATTGGGTTTTTATTGGCGGGAATTAAAACCAGGGAACGGGATGTGGGATTCGGGTCGGAGAATGTTGAAACAATTTCGTGTTTTAGCTCGGTACTAAAACATTTCAGATATTTGGGAGATTTTGAATCATCTTTCTAATTCGATAGCTAAAGTTTTGACCACTATCTTCTTCGATGTATAGCACAATCATTACTTCAGATAGCTCAATTATTATTGTTAGAAACGTAATTATAATTGGCAATAAGCTAAACAAACTTCAAAATCTACTGTTGAAACCGAACAAAGCAACATCCAATTCCTTTCCCGACACAATACGAAACCAATCCTCAATATTATTCAGAATATCATAATCTTAAACAATAAATACTGGGCACGTCCAGTTTCGAATCGTGATAATGTTGCCATATAAATAGCAGGTCGTTAAGTTGTCCTTGTAACCACGTTGTGGCGCCTGCTCAGCACTTATCGTGACTATATTTTACTTTCCATGTTACGGAAGGGGAATAAAAATAAAAGGATATCCCTGATTAGGGAGAGAGAGGAGAGGAAAACATTGTGATGTCTTATCTTTGTAAATCTTGAAATATGACTACGGGAAAGTTAGCCTAGGTTTCCAACGGGAGGAAAATCGATCAGTAGTATCTCTGCGAAGTGGAAAGATTGAATTTTGTCACCGTATCAGTTTCTACTGCAGGGCAAATGCCTATCTACTAACCATTCTTTATTATTGTTTTTGTTTTTTTTTGCCCTTGCTGACCCACTTCTGGGCAAAGACCAAGTCCTTCCAGGTATTCTTTTTCCACGCCTACGCCGTCCCGAACTAGCCCTCACCCAAAACCCTAATTGCGTAACTTATTTTCGTAAACAATTTTGCCTAATTTGTTTCATTTTGACAGTTCACAACATTCATTGCGATAGATACGTTGTTGAGCAGATTTTTTTACACAAACTTATGAAGCAATGGATTAGCAATCTGTTTCAAATTGAAATAGATTGTGTTGTATTGCGCAATTAGGGTACCGGTGCCTACCCGTTTAAATAAAATCTAATCCTATACTATTAAACGAGAAATATTTATATATTTGTACTCACGTTCTCGAAATCGGCTCTAACAATTTCGATGAAAGTTGCAAAACAGGGGTTTACGGGGCGAAAAATAAATCTAGCTTGGTCGCCCAAAGTTTAGAACAAGATAATGAATAATGACATGAGAATAATGACATGGCAGCATGAAATTAGTAAGTACCTACTATCATGGCAGCATGGAATAAGTAAGTACAATACATGGATTAGTTAGTATGAATTTTCCTATACTATTAAATGAGCATTCTCTATTTCCACCAGAGCAGAGCTCGGTCGCCCAGGTACTTAACATTATACCCTTTAATCAAATACCGTTCAATCTTATTGCATTTACTAATACTCTATATCTGATTGTAACAATTCAATTCAATTTCCCAGGACTCACAACCATGATTTTCTTACGTAAACAAAAACACGAACCAGGAAATCCTTGCAAGTGACAGAGGATGAGACAATACATGTTGTTACGGAAACGATAGTCAAACACAGCTACTCGTAGACGCCGCAAACTGGGCGACGAAACATGGCCGACAAATAACCGATAGCATGTGTGACATGTGTCAAGTGAACAAGATGGCGGATGAGATTTATATTATTTAGTTTTTTGGATGTCAGTTGTGAATTATTTGTAACTAGCGACCCACCCCTGCTTCTCATGGGAGCTATCTACTGATGTGGCGACATGTTGTCAAAACATCGACATTTCTAGAAGGTATACTATACTATTATCCCAATTTAATAGAATTGCTGCCAGCCCATTTTGCTAGGTGCGCTTGCAATTTTTTTAATTCAAATACGAAGTTCTGTCGTGGCTTTTATACAGATACAGAGTAATTTCCAGTAATTGTATGACATTCGCAAACACGCAATCTGATAAAAGTATTCGAAACTCTTATAATCAAAATAAAGACCCGAAAAATTTATACCGATTTACGTAAAGTGAAATACAGGATCCATTTTATTTCGTTGTCCAATCGCCCAATCTTATTATTCGACAATATTGTTTATTGGATATTTTCAGGAAAATGTAGAACTATTGTTATACTAACGTATTCGAGATCTTATTATGACAACAGCTTCCCCGAAGCTATCTTCATTTTATCGTGAAATCTTAGTAGATACCTAACACAGCAAACAGTTCTTATAAAAGTCTTCCTAGACTTTACAAGATATTTCTTTGAAATACAAATATTTTACGATATTCTTGAGACAGTAGTTAGTGCTGCGGTATTTTTTACATCTCCTCGATATTCAAAGGCACTACAATAAAAGACCGAGGTTGAATATTATTCTCCATCTAAAAACATTACTCGTAGCCGTCATTATTTCTTTGTCATGTCTCTGCCAATTTAATTATCCTTTCAAATTACTTAGAGCGGAAGAACGTTGAGCAAACACAATAAAATCATAAACACACGCCATTTACCCAAGTTATTAAACCTACGTTAAGTTTGAACAGGAACAGCGTCTCCTCAAGAATAGACCATTTCAGGTGAAATTATTGCTGCCGTAAAATTTCATAGCTACGCACACTTGCTACAAAATAAACTTATACAGGTGTATAATAAATAACATATCGCTGCTGTACAGTATAATTTTAATGTGTTGAAAACAATAAAATATTTTTTGTTGGTTCTCGCTTAGTTGGCGCCCACGTGGGACTCATTTCAATTATAACGGACGAGAGGAGAATAACATTTGGAACTGATGCTGTTAACTCTGTAACAGATTGTTTTATTAATAAAATAAAACTCAGTGTATTGTGTAAACTGTGTGATACTTCAAATTAACAAAGTTTATTTCCATAAGTTAAACGTGTTTGTTTAACAACATTAGTTTCTTAACTAGTAGTGGTTTAATATGTTCTAAACGTTCCCATTATGGCCACCGCAGCGAAAGCAATTAAGGACAAGAATCATATTTAAACATATTTGCGGAAACCCACTCCAACTACTAAATCAAACTTGAAGATATGTGCACACTCCTCGGTTTTAATTACTTTCCTCCATCCAAATACACGAAGAATTCTAAATACCCTCATATCTCGGTGAAGTTCCCACATGTTCGGACAAGTTGGAAGTTTGAAGAAGAGGGTTTAAGCCAAGATCCAGTTGCACCGAAGGGCAGCGAGGGATTGAACACTGAATTAATTGAAATAGCGAGATAAGAGTTTGTGAAGCTGTCTTCTGGCGTGACTGTCAGCCTTAATCCGGCTGCTTACACGGATAATCCGGCGAGTTTGAGTGGACTGCTCCCTGTTAACCCATTCGTAGAACACGCGAGTTCACGCGACCTACCGAATCTGGTCGGCTTCCAGTTTTTGCGGGTAGGATTTAAAATGTTGACGCGTTCCGGTATTCGAGTGAGACAGTTACCTAAGAGGTTAATTTATTTATGTGGAGCGTGTTTTTGTGAGGCTTTGGCTGAGGCTTATGTGGGATAATAGGAGTCCAATTGTTTAATGAAATATTATGCGATTACGTCATTCTTTTGTTGAATTATGAGGTGAAGTACTGCTTATTTTTTCCACGCATGAAAGCAATTTGAGCAAATATATCATAAACCTTTCATACTAACAAAGGATTTTGTAAGAGTCCTATTTCAAATATGAAACAGAATAGGTAAGTACAATTTTTATATCGGATTATATTTATAGTAAGCCATCTCCCAATTTGTCTTTTTTTACACAAAATGAATAAAATCCAATTTTCTTAGAATTATTAATGTACAGAAATACTGATTTACTGTTCTGAAAGAAGGCGGCTTGATTGACGGGTCAATTCGTTTGGCTTTACTCAGGAAAGCTGAGCCTTTATCAGAAATATGACAGAATAACTTTCGCGATCGTTTTCTTATTGTGCTTACAACAATTATTATATATATATTGCTTGCCCGAAATAAGTAAGTGCTGGTTTTATATTTGTTATTATATGCGCTGAAATTGAAAAAGTATTATTTTATTACAAAGGTCCTAAATATAATTTCATTATAATGTATCCGGAGGCCAGTAAAAAAAAAAGAGAATTAACTCTTTTAGCATTTAATATTTTACTTTACAAGCGAATTAAAAACCGTATAAGTCATATTGTACCACAATACATATCTAGCTAACCCTTTGGGAGTCCCAGGTGACAGCTATGAATGAATCATGAACATAAAAATATATTGGCGCCCAGCGTGGGACTACTTCATAACTGAATCTGACCATCGGAATTCATCTTATCCAATTTTTATGACGGTCACCGCGTATCCGCAAACAAAGCAATGTACGGGAAACAAAAGTTGCCAATATATCGTATTTTCCGTAAGACCATTAAGTTGCGTCCGTAAAACGCGGACAATGGGGTTTATTTTTCTTTATTCCAAACGTTTTGTCCTTTGTGACGGCTTTCATCCTTTATCTGGAAAAATGGATGGTAGGGCTGTTCAGGTGGGCGTTGCAAGTGCACATTTGAAATAATGTTGTGATAAGTCCCTTTTTATAGGAAGGGAATAAAACTAAACAATTTGTCTGTTTCATCCACTTTTAATAGGCAGTGCCTTTACATTACTATTACAAAAGACAAACTTTTGTGTTTACTATAAACTCATGTATTCTGGAATGATTCCAGGCAGTTCATAATTTTTTCTTCTAAAATGGTTATGAATATTTTCGAGAATAACATAACACATCACGACTGTAACCCTCGAAGGGTTAGGCAGAAGTATTCCTACAGTAAATCCACATTTCGCAAGTTATGTTTAAGCCCCATGTAATAGGGGGCGAGCCTATTGCCATCAATCGTGCAGACTCCGGGCTGCTACTGAGAAATTCCTGATGAAAAAACCCAATAACACTTTGCTCGACATGGGAATAGAACCCAGGAACCCATGCTCAGCAGTAGCGCTTGCGACCACTAGACCAACGAGGCAGTCAGATTTTTGATAATATTTTTTTTTAAATAATTACTTGATCATCATTACTTGATCATCACCGTGGCAAAAATTCGTTTCATCCTTGACGTGCAGACGGAAAATAAATCCCTAAAAAGCCTAACAAGTGATTAACATTAACCCTTTATCTTGCATCAAGGGAAGGGAAACATTTCACTCAAGGTTACCTTACTACCCTTAGTCCCTTACTTAACCGACCCTATATCCGGCATAAGAGTTTTACACCAGTTCCTTTTTGAGTTAAAAGCAACATGAACCTCATCCATCCACCGTGTGAAAGCCTTAAGCTGTATCAACTCAACCCTATAGAAATTATAGGATTTCTGTGTTCTTTCAATTTACAAACCTTCGACCCTTTTAAAGAAATGAAAAATATAACAGTGATATATTCCAGACATAGACCTTTTGAAAGAAGACCTAAGAGCTGCGTATTTTCTTTCAATTATAAAAATAAATAAAAGAAGTTGAATCAAGCAAAAATAAATTGGAGTGTTTTGAGAATCGAAGGGCACAAAATAAAATGTTTCGATGTAATTGATTCGAAACTTGTACCCATTTTCGTAAAATATAAATCTAAACTGAAGCTATGAATAGATCCCATTACCATATTTGTTAACACAGAGCCAACGAGCATGAAACGTATGTACATAAATAACCCTATCTCAGAGCTACCTCTAAACGAGTATCTAGTCAACATTCAACAAAGCCTAGGCCCTGAATCAGTGAGCGATACAAATAAATCAGAAGTTGCCTCTCGTCTCCTATAATCCAGGATTTATCCGGCGGCTTATCAGCGCAGGGCACGCGACGCGTCCGCCCCGCGCGGCTTCCGCGCGATAAATAACGAACTTCGCCCGAAATAAACAACTTTAGCTTATTAAATTCGGATTTTAAATGCAGAACGTGGAACTAAAATAATTTAGGTTCGCTGATTTATGTGTTTTCGTTCGCATTTCTATCTTGATTCGTATATTTTGTACACTTTGTTTCATAGTCACGCAGATTACACAAAAAAGTAATATTTTATCTGAGCTAATATTATAAAGAGAAAAAAATTATTTGTTTGTTTTTAAAAGGTAAACTCTGAAAAAACTGATATGATTACAAAAATGATTTCACTGATAGACAGCTACACCATTGCCGAGGCACAAATGATATATTTTATGGTAAAGTTGACTTCCAGGCGGACGTAAGTCTTTGGCAGAAGCGAGTTTAAAAAAGCGAGTGTGACAATATCTTTTTTCGCGCTGTTAAGTTTTGGCAAGTTGACAAACAGTATGTTTAATAGAACCGCTCAAGGCGATGTGAACGACATTGAACCGACTGTTGTAAGGGTTCGTGTGTTCACATACTTGTACTGAAACTATACGATATTTTGTCGAATGAACAATCTGTTTCTTTGATGGATTTTGAATAGTAAAGAGCTGATAGTGACGAAAGTTTAGAGAAATGTAAAAGAATATAGATATGAATTATCCACTTAAAATCACTTGAAGTATTGGTTAATGACATCCCGGAAATAAACCACAATGACATCATTAACATAGCACCAATGTATTCATTCTAACTAATAACTGAACTACGTGGAATATTGCTCTCCGGTCCATTGGTCCGACAATGAACCCAACACGAGCACCTTTGACAATCGTTAGTGAACCTAGTTCAGTTTCCGAGTCACTGACCGCCGCCATACTCAAGTTACTAGTATTTTGGGTAATGACCTAATAACTACTATGTTAGTAGTTTATTAGGAAGATTCAGTTTCCGGAACAGCAGTGTCCAGTCATAGGTTCACTACTGCGGAATTCGTCATATCCTTATTGGATGTTCGAGAACAATAGTGACGGATTATAGAGAAGCATATCATTATGTCCAGCATCCCAAAGCTAGCATTGAAAATGACGATCATGATCAAATCACTATACCAACGTAGTTAAAGTGGTTGGATCATCAGCGTCATGCTATTGTTATAAGTACGAGCAGTAAAAAAACTTTTCAGAATCTTGATAAAAAGAAGGATAAGAGTACAAGTAATAGAAAATACTAGAAATGACATTTTATATATGTTTTACAAAGTACAATTTGGACACACTGCCAAAAACCAACAAAAAGACGGACAGTCCAGTCCAGACCTCTCTAATAGCTCTACAATACAAAACTGTCAAGATACCAACCCTACACTGCCACTATAAGGACCCAAGGTTGAGATAAAATCGATCCCGCTTAACCCCCTGCCCGACCTTTTGTCGGCGAGTCGTGAATCAAAAGTAACGACGCGTCTGAACAGATAATGCTAAGTAATGGCGGTAGGAGATGCATTATAGAACGTTGTACAGGGTTCAAATCAGGCTAATGAAACTTACCGACAAAGTTATACTGCGTTACCTATTTACCGAGCGTTATCGGTTATAACTACGAATAGTATTTCTGGTTCAATATTAAAGCATACTCACTTACGCGAAATTCCAATTGTGGCGCTCGTAGCTAAATGATAACAGCCGCACGGGTCAATCCAAGGTAAAGCTAAGCCTGCCGGTTCGTGATCCTTGACGGTCGGTTCTTGATATCGAGATCCCTCCGTGCCTCGAAAAGCACGTTACGCCGCTGGTCTCAGCTGTCATTCGGTAGATTTTTGACAGTCGTTACGGGTAGTCAGGACCTTGAAAGTCTGACAACTAGTCTTACCAAAAGGTATCGTGTTACCCAGTAACTGGGTTGTGGAGCTGAAGATAGGCAGTCGATCCATGTAAAATACTAGTATTCAGCTGCATCCGGTTACACTGGAAATCGACCCCAACATATTTGGGAAAAGGCTCGGCAGATTTCGGATGGTTACAAAAATTATAGTATTTTCGTAAGCGTTACACTCAATAGGCGAAAATTGCTTTTGAATCTTGCGTAAATGTAAGATATTAATGCTCGTACTGTCTGTTACTGTCGTAACTAACGGCTTGAAGAAAATATTGGTTCTCTACTGAACCAATATTTTCTTCAAGCCGTTAGTTACCATGCAAATGTAGCATTGGATTCCAACATTGACAAAGAAAACATAAATTGTTACAATGTCAGAATTTCTCCAAGTATTTGTAAATCCTCCAAAGGATCGCTCTAAGCTCTGGATGCCACCCTTTTACTCAATGTACATGTTCCTGCTGAATAACATGAAAGAATATTGACATTGATTGATTGGCACAAGAAAACTACTGTTTTTATATGTATAGGTAACAAGTTGTGAAATTAAGTTGTATTCTATAACTATAGTGAATTCTTCTTATACCATGTTAAGGAAAAGTTGCCGGAAACAGCTATAAAATAAGTGTTATGTCAGCGAATTACACGTCGTACTCGTGTGACATCACGGTGACAAGTGACATATACTTAAACAGGGTGTCATATTTTATTGCGACAATTTTGACGTGTTTTGTTCTGAGGATATATTGAGTGGGTGTTCCGTATAGCCCCTTGGGATTTCGCAGTTTGAAAATGTTTACAAGAAGAAATGAATACTTAGTGCGATAGCTCGATTTTATTTTTTAAGATTATCTGTTAAGCCTGAAAGTAATTGGCTCTAGTCTGTTGTAATCCTAAAGGTTTTAAGTAACTGAAATTAAATTCAAAGTGGGATTATTTATTAAATCTAGCTTTGATTTCACTGCTTTTTATTTTCGAAGACTATATTAAGGCTTTTTAATGAGTTTTTTTAACTAAAAACTGGCTTTTTATTCAAATTTATTGAAGATTTTCATCAAAATCTTATCAGTTTGAATAAAGTTAAATCAAGTTTGATTTGAAATAATTTTTCAAACCGATTTTACACTAAGAAATACGCTCGCTCAAGACTTCATGAGGTCAATTTTACCTCCAATCCCAAGCAACATATTCCTTGGATTTCGTGTTAATAAAGTGAAAATCTCCGGCGAAACCTACTAGTCTTAGCACTCAGTACATTAATATTTCACCAAAGTGTTCCTCCTCGTTTTTACGGGGCCGTCAAGGAACACCTTATTTATTTATGGGACGCGTATAAGTTAAACTTTTGATCCTCGCGGATGAAGGTAGAATACTAATCTTGGCCTTCGGGACTAGCGACATAACGTTTGAAGAGAATTTGTGGGATAAACAGATGCAGTAGTAGTTTTTAACCGCGTTCAAAAATGGAGGAGGTTATGCATTCGGGGAGTTTTTTCTTACTATTGAACAGATTTTCATGTTGTTATGTATGTGGATGTTAGATGTATATAATGTACAAGGACATTATAGGAGGTCGCTGTTGGTAAATATATGTGAAATTGTATTGAAACAAGTACGTGTCGGACCACGCACAATTAAGGGTTCCGTAGTTGGGATGAATATATCCCAAAAACAAAATTAACATTGCAGTTGAAAAACATGTTCGCCCATACATCGATATACGCCACGGTCAAATCTCCAACTGAAAATGTAAGTTTGTAATTTTCGATTATAAACCTACAAATTAACGATTTTCGGACTTTTTCCTTTACTTGTGTTGTGAGACCTTGCTCCTTGCCAAATTTCATGATTCTAGGTCAACGGGGAGTACCCTATAGGTTTTGATTTATGCGAGTATCAAAATATATCGCATAAATGACCGTATTTTTTTATTGCGTTGACTTGAAGCTTGATTTGTTTAGAGCTCCAAGGGATCGTAGACCTACGTATTAGATATAAATTTCAACTTGATCAAACTTGACAACGAAGTGATCCTATAAGGATTCCGTTTTTTTACTTTTGAGGCACGAAACCCTAAAACAAGATGGCGGTTGTAGTTCCGATTTTGACCACGCGCAAAAATATCTTTTTAAACTATACCGATGATTTTACGAAAGCAGACATCGTGGAATGGACGAGGAAGACCTAAAACTAGGCGGTGTGACACAACATCCTGTGTTAGCAATTTAATAAGTAGGTCCGTCGTCATCCTGAGGATGCCTCGTTGAGAGGTGAAACACGTGTCGATTTCTTTCAGGAGTTTTTATGGCTCTTTAAAAATACCTAAGCGGAACAAGTTACTAAATATATCCACGTCTATTGTATTTTTTAATTGTCATTGGTCTAAACTAAATTCGTAATGCAATGTAAATGAGTTGTAGTGCAAATTCAGAACGCCTCATCTAGCAGAAAGGATGATGAATGGATTATTTAAATGCAATCGTCTAGCTAGGAACTAGTAACGCCACGGTTCATAAGTTCTTGAGTTAATTTCCCAGAAAAGAAAATAATTATTATAAGTGCATCATCATTTTCTGGAATAGAAAGTTTTCTGAAGTTTCTAGAAGGTTCTATCATTGTAGAGAGCTAACTGTTTGAGCAAATACCTATCTAATTAAAAATTATGCTAGGAAAAGGATTTAAAGAGAACAGTACTCTTGGGAGCTTATCATTATTTAAATAGGTACGCAAAATAAGAAATCGTTATAAGTAGTTTATGGAAAAAGCAAATGCAGCGTTTTATCAGAAAACAATGAGTATTTTGTGGAAATTACGAAGAACGCACACCGTAGTCTTTAAAATCAATAACCATAAAATTTCAAAATACCTACTAAATTTGTGAAGACATTTTTCACTGAAACACGATGGACAAAAAATATAAGACGAAATATAAAACTTCGTGCGTTTTATACTTCTTTAAAGGTCCCGTTCATTTCCAACGAGTTTTGAATACACACTTCAATCGTAAAACACGATAAATGAACAGGCAACAAATATTTAAAAACTCGTTGGTTTCAAACTTGCAGCTGACGTTTTACAGCGTTATTACGTCAAGACGGTGTCGTAAAGGTATCTAACGCTCCTCGATTTCCCGGAGGCGAGGGAAAATCAAAGTGCGTTTTTATTAGTCTTTTAAACAAGTTTTTAATATCTTTTACTGAGGAATAGCAACTGTGTTGGGTAAAAAATTCTAGGTTTTTAGTGATTGGTTTTAAAGTTTTTCCAATGTAAGGCTGAAGAATAGTCGCGGTTCAAAATTCATAAAATATTTTTTTCTTTTGTTTATAGTAATTTGTCCATTAAGTTATTGCCTACAAAGATTTTGATTAGGGGCAAAATTATTAAAACAGTTCATAGCCAGACGTATGTTTCCTATATATATACAAGCAACTCATATTTTGATGTCGCTTGTAAGTAGCGAAAAATTCTTTTCCCCTGCCAACCTATCACTAAAATACTATCTCAACTAACATTTTTAAGAAAATACCAGTTAGTGGTATAGGTATTCTCTATGGGCGGAAGTCGGGTGGCGCGCGTCATCCGCCACTAATGGCAGGCCGTCATGGCCGCCAGCGCTTCCGGCGGAACGACCGCAACTATTTGATACGTCTCTTAAATTGTAAGGGTATTCTTTTTGCGAAGACTGAAGGTCGTTGCTAAAATAAATTACATTAAAACGTAAAAGTTTCACACCTTGTCCACAAAAGACGGCAGTAACCAGAGTGACTGATGACGTTGAAAAAACCATAACCTTGTTTGTTCACTGTTCGGTGAGGTTAGCTTTTTGATAACGTCTATGGTCAAATCAGTTTTATCATTGGTCTTTGCCATAATTTTTTTGCTAGCACATTAGTTGTTGTACTCGTTATTGATACGTGTTTCTTCATCCATTTGTGTGGCCAAAAAATAAATCTCAACACCAACAATGAAAAATGAAAAAATTAATATGGATATGAACAATACAACAAACCACAAAAGATAAAACCGTAATCTACCCTACAACCAACAGAACGATATCATATTTAAGTGGTCAAACACACAACACAAACACTACATCGCAATTCAATCTTCGTGCAGTACATGGAACTAATGGTGGCAAATATTAAGTGTCGGTCCGGCCATCCGTCTCCGTCGGCCTGTTTGTCCGAACGCCGCCATCACTCACCGGCCAGGGGTGGGGGGAATGTGTTTGTCAGTCGGCTTTCGGCAGCCTAACGAGCTGGACGTCTGTTGATGTTATAAAATGGTTGAGGTTCAAAGGGTTTAATAGGATATGGTGTGCCTCTAGTAGAACAATATGATTTGCTTGTTACTGTTCATTGATATACATGAAAATTTAGTGCCATGCAGCTTTCGTTTTATATGAGGATTGATAGTTAACCGTTAACGCATTTGCATCTAAAACAATATGTAAAACTTAAGCTGACAATATGCAACAGATGTAAATTGAAGGGAAAATTACTTAATAGTGGCCCGCAGCGATAAGAGCGCTGTCATTATTTGAACATTACCATAATCTTTAGAGCCATTATGTTAATACTCTAAGCCGTGTGTTGATGTTGCCCGGAGCACTAACGCTTAAAGGTTAATACAACGCCTATTTGGTTGAACCCTTGACTTCGAAGGGTTAAACTGGTAGCCGTGACGGTTAAGATAATGACGTATTGATTGAGCCAGATTTAGGAAACTAGGCTTGATGGCCTAAAAGGCGAATTAGATTAACTAAAGCACCTTCATTATTTTCGCAGTTTTACTTATCTCTTTAGGTTAATTTATGAACCTAAAGAATGCCACTGATGCCGCGATTGGCGTAGCCACCTACTAGACCCAATTCGTTTATTATGTTTTACCAACGACTCGAAAAGAAGAAGGTTTATTCTAACTAAAATTTTCAAAATTACATAACCCAGTTACATAATGCCATACACAATGACTATCACCAAATGTCAATACGCAACTTCCATTTCTAACAAAAGACATCTATCGACTAAATTCGGTTACACGCTATCCATTGCCAACTCAGTACGGAGAACATTGTGCTTAATGAGCTAATTACAACGCGACGTAGTGATGGATCGCTGTCTCGCGAGTGTACGTTGATGAGTTGCTGCTGGATCACAGCTTCGGATTGAACGTTATGTTCGACGCTGCGGGGATTAGTGCACTGATGTTGTGGAAAATATTGGAGGGAAGGAAATGTGGGGAAATATTACCGTACTTTTCAAAGCAACTGCTATTCTTATATCTGCGAGACCGTGATGGAGGCAGTTAGGTTAATATAGTACTTATTTCTTTTCTTTACTTTTGTATAACGCAAAAGACGTAATCGATGACAAGATTTCTGAGAAGTATTTCTATTGCCAGTTCAGAAATCCAATCCAATCCTATTTTCTGACCAAATTCTATACATGCGAATATTGGCCAACCAACTTAGCGAGGCACCGGGATGCGATCAAAATAATTTAATCAGATTGAAGCATTGTGTCTGACACAGCTCATTAGCTGTTCACAAACCCGAAACAAGTTTATAACGAGCTCTAAAACATGCTCGTTTGAGCTTTTCAGGAGCATTCCCAGCGATGCGTGTAAACAAAGACATTACCAAAGTAAATAATATACCCATAGCAGAGATAATAAGCTTGTAAGATTAAAATGAAGTCAAGAATGTTCTCATTACGCAACTTCCAAGTTTCAAAGAATTACTAATATAAATGAGAAAAGTTTAATTTTTTCATTTGTTGTCTGATATCGAGATAAAAATGTGCAAACTTTGTTTTTACCGAACACTTTTAAATGAAAACTAACGTTAACCAGGAATAGTTCTGTAATTCAATTTAGAATATAAGAGGATGAAATATGGATGGCAACCGTAAATAAGTGGGTGCGTTTATTACCCGAGCCACGCAAGCGAAGTTGGAGGAAAAATAAGAATCGAATAAAAAAATTAAAATCCGTTCTTGGCTTAAAACCTCAGCAAGTAATAAAATATATAATACGACTCAAAATATAACTGTTATTAAGATCTAGATGAGATTACAGCCAAATATCAATTTTAGGAAGAGTCCCACGCTGGGCGCCAACAGGAAAGTTCGAGAAGCTTCGAGTTTAATTAAGTTTAATAGATTATATTACAACACTAAATTATAGGTTTAACGTTGTTATACGGCATTTCGCAGTATCGAATTATATCGGACGTGTTTAAGCTCGTAAATCAACTACTTAGAGGGGATAATAAAGGAGCCATTTGTTGCTAGGTTCTTTAGAAATTATGCGAGTCTTTTAAAAACGCAAGACTTGGTTTTAAAAGTAATAACGTGGGCAATGGATATCACAAAGGTAATATCTGAATTTAATCCAATTTATTTTGCAATTGAAGAGTCGTTAACATGAATTGTGTAGTTTATTGGATATAAATCTACCCTCTATTCGAGTAATATTGTAGCCCTCACGTTGAGATTGCTGGAGACTGCTTATAATTTTACTCTGAACGTCGATATTGTCAAGTGTCACGAAGAACCACAAAACGAGTAATGGTTCAAGAATTTTCTTACGTTAAAAGCTGCTTCCAATCTTACCTGTGTGACATTAAGCAAGGAAAAAGCGCCTAAAATTGCTATCATTTTCAAAAATACTCCAATAAAAGAGAATATTTCGCACAGTCGACATTTATCTAAATGTGTTTTTGATGTGTGCATGCTTTTGTAGATTGCTATCTCAATTTTGTACACCACCTGTGTTTCATGCGGGTAGATTGTATTTTGCATTTTACTGAAAAGTTATTTTACTAAAATTTAATTCAACGTTGATGAAGCAAACTATTGATGATAAAACTAAAATCGAATTTTCAGTATTTTCAGTAACATTAATAAGATTTCTTGAAAAAGTAGTCGGCTAATGAACTTTTTTCATTTCTTCGCTTCGACATCTATAAAATATGAAAGAACGCACTGACATTTTCCCAAGTGTGTCTGTTTTATAACATTTTAGTTGTGTCACGTTAGTAAATTGTAGATGAGACTGTTAATTAATTATGTAAGTAACAGCAATAACAATAATTACCTTTAGAAACACGCACATTAATATTTCAATCACCACTCTAATTTATTAGTAAACTAGGCTATCATAGCAGTGATAGCCTAGTAGTGTGACCGTCAGACTGCCGAGTCATAGGTCTTGAGTTCGAACCCAAGGCACGCACCTCTGACTTTTCGGATTCAAGTGCATATTGTATAATTATCACACATAACACATAACATCACGCCTTGTTTCCCCGAAGGGTTGGGCAGAGGTGTACCTGTAGTAGGTACACCCACATTTCGCCAGTTATGTTTAAGTCCCATGTAATAGGGGGCGAGCCTATTGCCATCAACCGGGCACAATAATTATCACTTGCTTCAAAAATGGTGAAGGAAAACAGAAAATAGAAATATCCCTCAGGCATGCCGGTTTCCTCGTGAGGAAACCGGCATGCCTGAGGGATATTTTCTAAGGATATTTCTCGACGGCATGTGAAGCCAAGTCAGAGGCCCATGAGCAGCTTTAACTCTTGACACCAGTACTCTCAATTGCGTAATACACGATCAATCACAATCTGTTTCGATTTGAAACAGATTGCTAATCCATTGCTTCATAAGTTGGGAAAAAAATCTGCTCAACAACGTAATAAATGTTGTTGAACTGTCAAAATGAAACAAATTAGTCATAATCGTTTACGAAAATAAGTTACGCAATTAGGGTACAGGTTAGTCACTAACCGCACGAAAAGAAGAAGATTTATTAGTCCCTAGTCCTGTTCTACAACCGACAGAAATAATCAGGAGAAGGCAGTTTCCTTACAAGAAATATTCTCAAATGTCATTAAGACCCCGAAAGCCCATCGGAGGCTCCATTAGATGACCGGAAGTACCGGCTCAAGGCTTTTTAGAGGCTTCTAAAGCACTTCCGGCGAACAGGTGACCTGGGTATATTAGATTTACTTCCTCTACTTCCTCTTAATGTACTTTTCTTTGAAGTTTTCTTCCGCGTGTTTGTTTACCTGGAACAAATTAAGGTAAATTAAATATTGCGTACTGCAGTGTACTCTAGGGTTAATTAAAAAGTATGTGTTTGTTTAGGAATGTGTTCTGGCTTTGTAAGTTATTTGTTCATTAAGGAGTGTGTGGCTTTGCACGCTTGAAAATAATATAAGTTCAGAAGAATTTTCTAAATTAACTTCATAATGAAAATTTAATAAGAATTTTCGTGGTTGGCCCCATTTAGGATCAATATAAAATTAAATCAATTATGTATATTATATCGGGTAGTATTTAAACGCAAATCAAAAAATATCTTTTTCTATACAATAAGATTCCGAATTCCCATCAAAATTACTGATTGCACAGCAAAATATTCAACTCAAAATATCACTAAACACACTACAATTTATTTTCGCAGCGTACAGCGATTTTTCCTAAAGCAAAAGCTTTTTCATCAATGCACAGCTAATAATCTTAATGCACATTATACATGTTAACTCTTTTTCTTTTAAATATAGCTTCTATTTTTATATTATGTGCAGCAGTTTTCTAGTGAGACTGTTTGTTCCCAACCTTTGTTCCCACTAGTACTACCGAACTGAACCACCGGTGATACTAGCGATAGTAACTGCGATGTCCAACTGGTTGTACTACGGAGAAGTAAATTTACCCATGGTTCAACTGGTTGTTCTATGGGGAAATATCTTGGTAAACTGCACTCGAAAACACGGTGTTCGCACTGGCACTCGCCGGCCGCTGCCGCGGCACCGCTCGCTTCGCTCGCTCGGCTCGTGCGGTATATTATGTGGTCACAGTTCTAACCTAACCTAACCTACCATTCAGCCATAGAACAACCAGTTTTGTTTTTTTATATTATTAATTTGCTGTGCAGACAGTATTATTTATGCTATATATGTAGTATTTTTGTACAAAAATAAATATAACTGTATTGCATTATGAGGAAAAAGTAATGTTATATTGATGTATAATTTCGAATTATCTGCAGTTTGAGTTTTGGTAAACATTCAGTTTATTTGTAGTGAAGTAAGTTATTTGATGTAAAAAAGAATATAAATGATGAGTATGTATTGATAGGCGATTATTTATTTGATCTGCAATTTATAATATCCCTATTATATAATTATCTGTAAAGTGAAGAGTTAATGAATATAGGTTTCTATTAAGTCTAAAAGGGGTAAAATATACACCTACAGAAGATCGCGAGAAAGACCCGGGAAGCATGACACAAAAGAGAGGACGCGCCTATACTCAGCTGTGGAACAATGCTGACAATGATGGTGATGACGACTTGTGTGACGTGACGAAACCCTAGGACGCTAGCTACTGAGAACAACTCTAATAAAAAATAACACAGCTTCTAAATACAACTTTGCTTGAATCAATAGCTTCTTCACACATCCAGTTCAAAGTTCAAACGACTCATAAAAGGTAATAAGAGAATGGATACGAGTTTCTAACTACTAAACATCCAAATAGTCTTCACAATATCTAATATCAGTGAAGTCTATAAGAAACAAACTGCTATTAGGACGCGGTTTTGTCGACAACGAAATTGCAGATGACCGTAAAACAAAGAAGTTTTATTAGACATACCTACTAAGGTAGACACATAGCACTTGGCATCAATTTCAACCAATTCTCATATGGGGTCACACGAAGATTTTGTCAAATAATAAATTCTAAAACACAGGATGCGATCGCTCAGCAACTATCAAACAAGATTCACCTTGATCCAATTTGGCGAACGATCTGTTTGTCAAATTGGATAGAATCAAATCGCGAGAGCCATATCCAGTAAAATGAAATCTTACCAACACATACTAAAAGAAACGGTGAAGGCAAACATCGTGAGGAAACCGGCATGTCCTAGAAAAGAAAATTCAAAGACATGTGACATCCACCAACCCGAACTGGGTCCGCGTGGTGGATTTCGGCCCACTCCCTCTCACAGAGAGGAGGCTTGTGTCCCAGCAGTGGGAACATTACAGGCTGATTATGAACGTATTAAAAGGGACCTTTGCAGCAACTTCACTTACATCAATTCGCGTTACGCTACCGCTTCTCCCAGAGCCCAACGCCAAACTGTCGTTTAAAGCGAACATTACAGTAAAAAGCTTCATTTGCACTGAAGAAACAATCAAGACAAGCCATTAACTTAAAGCGCTGCCATCATTGACGGGATACAGCTGAGATCGCTTCCAGCGCTTTATCGCAACCCGTATCGCTTCAAAGCGCTTTATCGCTAGCCTGTAATGTGCACTAAGTAATATCATTTTTACGACACGTTACGTTGTCTCAGCGATGTTTTTTTTTTTTTCTTTTAACTTGAGAATGTCGATTATATAACGCGTGTTGATAGGAAGGTGAAAGGGGATATTAATGTAATAGATTACCGGGAAACACTGAAATATATCGGCGACATCTGGTTACATGTCCTAGAGATTACGCTTCTTTCGTGAATAAGTATTCTGGTTTTTCAACCGTGATATTATAAGGCAGTTGTCCCACCGTCGGCGAGGAAGCGACTAACTATTGGCTATTTTCTCGCTCAAGGAACGTACATTCCGTGTAAACAAAAGAGATGCATATATTAATAGTTGATCGCTGACTGTTCACACCGCCGGCGAGGGCTTGCTCCAGTAGTTTGTCGCTGAGCGATAAGAACTATCAAAAATAATACTCGCTCAGCAATACTTGCTCAGCGATGCTCGCGTAGCGGTCAGAACTCACACCGAAAGACCAAACAACGGTAATTTCGACCCGAGCGAGTGGTGCGATTAATTGCCCGTCGCACTCGGACACTCGCTGATAGTCCAGCGACAAAACTATCGGAACTAGACACTCGCTGCTCGCCAACTCGTTTTCAGTTGCTAGCTCTACTAGCTACTCGTTAATCGCCGGCGGTGGGACAACTGCCTAAAGTGTTGTGTGTAAATGGTAGTAGGTACTTAAGCGACTCCTGGAAGGGCAAACGATTTTATGCTTCAACCATGATGATGCAAGGTGCAGGTTACAATGGAGTAGGCCAAGCTGTCTGCTAATTATTCTATTTTAGGTTGTCATCAAAAAAATCTCCCGTCGATGGTGTAAAAGATAAGAATGATCAGGTTTAGAGGATAGGCAGTAGTGCCATTGCCAATCTACCTGTCAGAAACTACGTTATGTTTGTCTATGGACATTTACAGGCGAATAATATTCTCTAACAAATTTATTAATTACTAAAAGCTTGTTCAATCTGACCCTTTTGCCTCGCAGTCTTAAGGAAAACTAGGTTCCGTTTATCTTAACTGCTTACTTACCAACTTGAAGTAGAGAAAGGTAGAACACACTAGACTGTTTCTAAGTACCTAAGTACCTATCCACACAGCCGCTGTTTTCTTTGCAGAGTAGTTTCCCGAGTCGCCGATAGATGGCGGTGTTTAAGTTATGTTTAAGTTCAGAACTATTAGTAACAGAAACCGAAGTTAGTTCGTGAGACGGCATAAATTATACAGTGTGTAATGTTAACGGAGTATCTACTGCCCAATCAAAGATTGAGAATAATGGCCAGTTAGAAAAAAGGACATTTTGTAAGGAACTCTGCAAAAATACTCAAACTCAAAGCATTTATTTCAATTAATCCATTTACAGGCACTTTTGAATTGTCAAGGGGTCAGTCAGAAATGATGCTAGCCCATCCCAAAGTGTAGGAGGTAGGTTCCTATGGAGAAGAACGGGGAAGAAACTCCACGGACACTCTTTTAAATCATAATATTGGTTACATCATTCATGTTGAAATTATAAATGTGAGAACAATCTAGAAAGACGTGCACGTTAAAATCGTCCGTAATAAAAAGATAAAAACAATTCAAAAATTAAAATAAGCCGTGACAGCTAAGAGATGATCAGTCCCTACTGACGGCGCCCGTTCACGAACATGACGCATGGATCAGCACCATTTAGCTCAACCATTTTGAAGGCAACTTAACGACCCAACACACACGCCACCATCAGGGAGACATTTGAGTGAGCATGACATACTCTCAGCCGCCAGGGCACATTCAAGTCAATGAAAGACGTACCCAGTAAAAGGTAGCTTTATAGAAGGTCACAGTGCTCACACATGTGCTATGCAATTATACAATACTAAGAGATTGAATTTATACAATGCAAAGATAGTTTTTGCAATCTTCAGCAGCTCCAACAATATTTTCGAATGCTAATCAACTAGTTTATGCGCCCTTGTGGAGCTGGACCAGTGCTGAGCCAAGCATTTTTGTCAGCGATATAACCCCCCAACTTATAATATGCTTGGCAGCATAGTGTGCGTTTTATACAAGATTTAAATTTGGTTTTATTTAGTTGGAGTTTATACCTACATGTTTGTATTTCCTAACTCGTGCAATTCCATCAAATCTAATTTAAGAAACAGCCTAATAATTATTTGTACGGATATAACATTCCTTTTGCAGATATTATCCTGCAGTAAAGATAGGGCTCAATTCCGGGAATCGGGAAACTCCCTCTCTGGGGATTAGGGGAGTGGCTCAGAGTATAAGCATCTAATATTACTTCGATAGCAGAGCTTAGCACTGCGCTGCAGTTGTTAGGGATCTGTTTTCTATTTACTGAACAGAACAATGGGCCACCTGACATTGTGTAAAAGGTGTCTGCATTACTACCCATATTCTGCAAAATGAACCGAAGATGTAGAATGAATTATTCATTATTATCTACCATCATACCATGCCATTTAATTGCAATAAAAAATTCAAAGATTTATTTATATACTTAATTATTAAACTTTATGCGACATAAAAGGAACAAAGGCGGATTTAATTTTATTTATTATATATATCACATAGACCATTTGAAGTGTTAAGGCATTTATGAAACGTCTGATTTTGGGCGCAGATTTTCAAAATTGACGTTTTTTACAACTGAACTGACTCCTTAGTTTAAGAACATTGTGTTCTTCTAAATTAAACTATACTCAACCCTTATATGCATTTCTCTAAACCCTTCAGCATTGTTGTCTTGTTAATATAGCACCATTACTTACTCCCAAATAAAGTAACTTACAGCAGGATGTCGGCAGCCTGTGCACACAATTTATATGGTAATCGTCCGGGACTCGAACCTGCGGCCATTCTCGTCCTTATTTAAGTTACGGATTGGCCAGTTAACCAGAAGGGTTTTCGGGTCTGATGGTGAAAGATTCCCCTTGTTTGTTGAGGTAGTACGTTACAGTACGCGTTGAGACTGTTTAGGTTTTTGGAAAGAAAAGGTGATTGTGTGCTAAGCAGCCATTTAACTTCCTTGAATAAACTTAAGTAAGTATAAGAAAAAGCAGAGTAAAGGCTTAGAGTTTTTAGGCTCGCCTCCTATTACATGGGACTTATATATCTGGGTAATGCGGGGTACCTTTGCCTAAACCTCCGGAAAAAATAGGCATTATGTTATGTGTTGATTTTTTATTATAAATATTTCCTTCTGGAATGGAAGCTATAAGATTTATCTGAGGTGCCTTTACCAACAAGAGTTCCAAAACAATTAAAGGTCAACGTTGTAACAGGATCGACTAATAATATATGCTCGTTCATGTCAATAGTGAACTCACAACCTCTGCTTCAACCGTCCTACAAACATGCCTTTCTGCTATAATTACATTTTTTTAAACTAAAAACATTAACCTAACACCCCGCTTTCCGACTTGAGAATTTGAAGTTGTGAACTTGTAAAACTCTTAAATATAGCCCGCCAAATTCCTTTATTTGCAGAAAACCAAAGAAAGTTTGAGTTTCGCTACACCCCTTGCCTGTCACGAGCTCTCCTGGAGATCGATAACAATTAAAATTCTATTGTGTCTCATTGATGACAGTTGAGCTCTTAAAGGAATTAAGTAAAGCTAATATTGAGTTTGATCTATTCTGAACTTCAAATGAACGATTCAGACACCGGGTGTTAACAATCTTTCGCAAGGATCACTTTAAGTTCCCTGCATTAGTTAAAGAAAGGATCAACTAATATATTTCAAGGAGCACCTAAAACCCCTAACGTTCTTAAAAGCATGTTCCCCATAAAATGCGTCATGCGTCCCATGGACCCACGTCACAGTGTGGTGGAAGGGTGTGACGATCCCATTGACGCTATTTCAGGCATTCATACGGTCGCCCATTATTGGTCCGGGCAAGGGGTCGTGTACCCCATGGGATGGGCCCTTCGATATAGCCCGTATTCACATTGAATGATATAGAATGTTGTGTAACGAGAGTACCGATTGCATCTTTTATTCAGAATAGGTAAAGATAGTAAACGAACCGACTTATAATAATATTAGCTTGTTTTCTCAAATATCAATGACAGGAAGTTATAAATTTATGTCTGTAATTTTTATGGTGTACATAATAAATAATATTCTATCTATCTATACCATCATCAACATACACATAGTGAATTAAATATGTACGTATATTACGTTTACGTTTTACATTGTATTGTATTCGTTTTATCGATTCTATTATTATTTTTTTACCTATATTGTCCCACTGCTGGGCAAAGGTCTCCCCCATACTTCGCCATTCATCTTTGCCTGCTGCCTTTTCCGGCCAATTAGTCAAGAAAGAGCTTAAGCAAAGTTAATAATATAAGACCCCCGCGGGGGCTTCCTCAACCGAATAGCGAAGGCGTTTTAGAGGACTATCTTATGTAATTTTGACGTTCGAAAAGTGCTGATTCTCAGCCTAGTTTGAATAAATGACTTTTGAATTTTGAATGAAAAAGGAATCACGTAAACCGGCCCAGTACTCACGGAGATATCAATGTATATTACATGGAAAAACCTCATTTTTGTGAAGTCAGTTAAAATATGTAATGTTTTTGCCCACTAGTTCTCTAGTTAATCTTATAAGTTGGCAATCTATTTAACTCTCTATGTATTTACTGTACTAAACAAATCCAGCAGAACACAAACAGATCTGACATAACTCAAATATTGAAACAGCACTACGTTACATATGTATGAAATCTCTCAATTAACCAAACCAGCCGATCCCTGCGTATTTCGGAAACCGATTATGATGATTGAGTCGGGCTGCACTATCCGATGCAGCAGATACTCGATGCACAACACTAGGTAGGGCTGCTACTCGATCTTAATAAAATCGTGACATCAGTGCAAGTTATAACAATGCATTTGTAAGGCAGATTGAAACTTTACACAGCCAATGACGCCATTGTTTTGCATTTAATAGGAATATCTTATCGTTGGCGCAATTTGTTCAAACGTGTATTAGATTATTCAAAGTGCATATAACATCAATTATTACAATAAGCTGAACTGTTGAATACAGACGAAGTAAAATAAGAAACGAGAAACAAAGCTAAACAAATAAAAAGAGCAAACCCAGCGATCCCATATTCATATCACAAAAACAGTATTTCAATTTCTAAATCAGCATTTTTTCGATAAAACCCTGCGACATTTTACCCCTTTCTTATATTAAAATACAAAATCGTATTCCTGCCAGCCCTGAAGCAATACCTTTGCTCCATTGGTCCGTACGAAATCCGTCAATTTGCCCCGCGGACCGCCCAAAATTAATAAAATGTAATATCCAATGAGCGACCTGAATTCCATTTTTAAATAGTCCCGCGGGATTCGCTGAATAAGTTAGTGCTTGTCCCGGAATTTATTAATAATTAAATTAAGAATGACTGAATGAATGAGGAAATAAAAAAATTATTGGCGACCGATAAACTTATGAATTTTTGGACCAAAGCTGGCCCAATCAAAGAGAAGATTATGCTCAGCAGTGGGTGAAGTCAGTCTGTGGACGATGATGACGATGATGAAGTTATTTGCAAACGACATACCCAGAACCTCCTGCCTGGAATCTCTCAGCAGCCCGGAGTCTTGATTTGTGCTTGGTTGATGACAATAGGCTCGCCCCCTATTACATGGGACTTAAACATAACTGGCGAAATGTGGGTGAACTATAAGTATACCTCTGCCTAACCGTTCGGGGAATACAGGCGTGATGTCATGTTATGTTGTAGCTAGAACCAGAAATCACAACACAAGCAATACAAATATCCACAAGTTATCCTAAACAAAATTGTTTCCTTCCAGATAAAGTTTTACGCTGAAGGGTAAGATTTCGCGTTATTTTGTTTGATATACATAAATCTATCCTTCGTGGAACTCGTAAAACTGTTACGAGGAATCCGTTTGTGCTCGTAAGTCATATGAGGCTCATAACTGTCACTAGGTAGGTCACATGCCGTCTGGAGAACCTACCGTTACTCATTCCTGTCGTTTGACTTTCAGATGCTGAATCTATGCTAACTTCTTAATAAGATATTTATAGCTTTTCTTACGTGATATCTTAGACCATGTTTTAAAGTAGCTTTTGTAATGAATGGCGATTACAAGGCAAGCAAGCATATTAACTGCTAAGTACCTGCTTTAGAAACTCTAGAAATGAGGAAGCCTATTAGCACCTTCTTTTAGACGTTTACTGTTGAATAATGGAATAACTTTATTCTTAAGAATTGGTCTATGAAAATTGCGCCACTTAAACTTCCTTTTATTCTGACTGAAAACCCTCCAAACACATTACTTTTCCAACTTCCGGCGACCGCGACCACTGAGCCCACACACAAAGTTATCTCGCACTGGTCTACCGCAGTCGGAAGAACAGTACAGAGAACTTCACGACTGTGGTAACAATTTGACATTGACAGCGCCTTTATGTCGTAGCAGTAAGATCGTTTTTCGCAGCTCAAGTGTTACTAACGTGCGGTTGGCCAAACAACAGAACACGAGGCTACAACTGCTGTTGTTAGAACTCGTATGATAACACACAATATTAAGTTTTGAGGGTAGGATGACAGCGATGACGTAGTGTCGGTTTGTGTTGTAAAGTTTAGAAGTTGTCATTGTTGTGGTAAAGAAAGTCAGTATCATACTGCAGCAAGGCAAGCGCGCGAAGTTGTGTCAGTTTGGCGTGATATTTATTTAAAAATTCTAAAAGTTGATTGATTCATCAAACATATCGTTTGTATTGTATTGTAAGTACGACCTCGTCTGGTACAGTAGGTACTGTTTTAATCAATAAGCGTTTGAGTTGAGCGAATAAAATCGATGTAAATGTTAATAAAACTAGAAATTCCGCATTTTTGTTGAAAATCCGCGTTTTTGAAGCAAAACTACCAACCACATGTTCAATTTCGTCATCTGGCAACACCTGTGTGGTGGATTCGAGCAAGGTTAGACGTGCTTGGATGAATTAGAATATGAAATTGAATTTATGTTTTTATTACAAATACAGCAGTTGTCTTTGAAGATCAGTGAAAAGTGTTGACTATACCTATAGTTTGTTCAAACTATCTAATGGAAGTGTACACAAACCCTGTTTAGGTTAAATTCTTACGCCGTAACTCACTCAAGGGAATGAGTAACACATTCATCTGTATTTAGAAGGTTTCAACTTCATATCTCACCACATTTTCCGACAAGTATTATTTGAACTCAAACTCAAAGCATTTATTTCAAATAAACCAATTACAGGTACTTTTGAATTGTCAAGGGGTCGGTCAGTCAGAAAAATGAAGCTAGTTGCCCATTCCATAGCGTAGTAGGTATCTATGGAGAAGAACGGACACTCTTTTAAATCAAAATATTGTTACAAAATATTGGTTACATCATTCGTGTTGAACTTATACATGTGAGAACAATGTAGAAAGACGTGCACGTTAAAAGCGTCCGTAATAAAAATATAATATCAATTCAAAAATTAAAATAAACCGTGGCAGCTAAGAGATGACCAGTCCCTACTGACGGCGCCCGTTCACGAACATGACGCATGGATCAGCACCATTTAGCTCAACCATTTTGAAGGGAACTTAATGATCCAACACACACGCCACCATCAGCGAGACATTTGAGTGAGCATGACATACTCTCAGCCGCCAGGGCACATTCAAGTCAATGAAAGACGTACCCAGTAAATGGCAGCTTTATGGAATGTACAACATGGTCACAGTGCTCACACATGTGATTTGCAATTATACAATACAAAGAGATTGAATTTATACAAAGGAAAGATAGTTTTACAATCTTCAGCAGCTGCAACAATACTTTCGAATGCTAATCAATTAGTTTATGCGCCCTTGTGGAGCTGGACCAGCGCTGAGCCAAGCATTTTTATCAGCGATGTAATCCCCCAACTTATAATATGCTTGGCAGCATAGTGTGCGTTTTATACATGATTTAAATTTCGTTTCGTTCAGTTGGAGTATGTGGGAAGGTATTTTAAATAACATTATTCAATTGTAAAATAATGTAAAATAAAAATAAACCTGAATTGTCAAATAAAAACATCGATAGGGTGATTTAAAATTGGAATTTTGGGTTTAAGAAGTATTCAAATAATTAAATCGAATTATTCAATTTGTAATTGGAACGAATTGGCATCCACGCGTACGTTTTCTGATCCATTTGTTTACATTTTTACCAGATAATTTTTGAACATACTATTTTACGTTATAGCTGAGTCTTCAAGTCATACATAAATAAGATCAAGGTGCGGTAGTCGTACAACTCAAAACAAACTGCCATAAATAAAATAACGTAATAACGTGCATTGCAATTGCAATGCAAAAACGTTTCAAATTTTTTTACGCAAATTATATCAACTTTACTTTGTTCTTCTAACTGAACAGACAGCTGTGCTGCTGGGGAGTTTGTTGCGCCATTTCTTCCCAGCAAAAGCACTAGGAAGTGGTGAAGGACGGGTGTTTTGAGGGACTGTCTTATGTAATTTTGGTGTAAAAAAGTGCTGATTCTCAGCCTAGTTTGAATAAATTACTTTTGATTTTAGGCTTTTCACTCAAGTGTTTCTTTTACTATTTGAAACCTGGTCAAATTAACTGCTTCCATACGTTTGAAAACGCTTTGATTAATTCTGCGCATTATTCTTCATTACGTCTGAGAAATCCTCACACGCGCCACATTGATTAAACGTACGTTCATTACAAGCCATCGAATTAGATGACCTCGTCCTCATACTGTAAGTAATTGACGTCCTATGTCCGGTGCCTAAAGCTGGACTAATTAGTTCTGGAACCTATATTAATCAGTCCCTGAGGACTGCGGGTTATAACGTGGGTAGTGTCCTTGTGGTGGATGTTGTCTGTAATTATTAGTTTGGAAGGGAGAAATCAAACAAGGTCATGTTAGATCACATTTTGGTCAGTGGGTCGGCTTAGGGGCGGATTTGTCGGAGTTGGAGTATACGCTTAGAGGCACTATGAGCAACAAAGAAAACAAAATAAAAATAAATTTGAAAAATGTTTATTTTTCGGAAATCTACCAATTTTATTGCTGTATCGGGTTAACCTTGTCCATAGAAACCATTTCAGGCGGAGATCAATAGACTGGTTGACGGATTTTGAAAAAACAATTAGTAATGTTTCTTGTGGTTAATTTATTTACCTCAAAATGGGAATATTTCAGCGAAATATTAACATTGGCAGACCAAATTTTTCACATAAAAACCGGCCAAGTACGTGTCGGACCACGCACAATCAAGGGTTCCGTAGTTGGGATGAATTTATCCCAAAAACAAACTCAACTTTGTAGTTGAAAAATATGTTCTCCCATACGAAATGTATGGGAAAACATGTTTTTGCAACTGCAAAGTTAAGTTGGTCGTTTATTACTCGTTAACTTGTAAAGCCTACTTAGCTGTGATAGTTTTCTTTTTAATTTCGTTATATAAACTACTGCTGTGAATTTTTTCACACATCCAAAACCAACCATTTAGCTGGCAGGGGGGGGGGACATTTGGAATTGCGAGCCGATTTCCGGCCACCGTAGGCGCGGGCTTGCGGACGGTGAGCAATGGGTAGCTCGCCGTCCGATAAAGACCAAGCCCGGGTCGACGGCGCGTTGTGTTCCACGCGCGCCTCAAAGAGATGTCAGCAGAATTGACGGGGTCTGCTAGGGCCAATACTTGCCGGGGCTGCGAATATGGGCCGAAAGGGACATCGTGGCCCCCGGCAACAGGGCAACCGAAGGAACACGGGTGGGTTTTAGTCAGTAAGAGTCTGACACGCCCTCCCGCTCCACCCAGAGCGGGAGAAGTTATTTGATAACTTCCCACAAAAAAGAAAAGAAAAAAAAGGGGGAACAATTGATTTGAATTGAATTGAAAACATTTGACTGTAACAAAAATTAGCACTTTAAAGCTTAATATTTCGCAAACGGATCCTTGAATCCAAAAATGGTTTTAACAAACTCAAAATGTTTTTAAAGGACCTTTCCAATGACAACCCACACCATGGGATAAAAAAAAAAACATCACCACTTTACGTGCAGGAGAGGTACCCTAAAAAACAATGTATTTTGTTTTACCACTTTGTCGGCGTAATTAATATGGTATACCTATGCGAAATTACAGCTTTCTACTAAGGGTCTCGGAGCTAGACCGCAGACAGACAGACAGACGGACATGACGAAACTATAAGGGTTCCTTGTTTACTACGGAACCCTAAAAACGTGATTTCATTTCGATTGTCAAAACGGGGCATTCTGTCATGGCAGCTCAAGTGACTTCAAGACTGTCGTTCTGTCAAATCTGCGAGTTTTTTTAACAGTGTTGCTCGCACACAAACTTTATTTTTTGCTTCTGTTGGATTATTATATTCGGTACAGTTCGTTTTTAATCCCAGAGACTTATTTGACAGGTACAAATGTCAAACTCCAAATTGAAAAAAAAACAAACAACAATCACTTGAAATGTCAAATTAGTGTCTGGGATTAAAAACGAAGTTTAGATTTAACTAACAACTTTTTTAAATATTAAAAAAGTAGGTAATATTTAAAGCAGACAAAATTTTTTTTTGTTAATGTCTACTTTGACAGTTGTGTAGACGATTTACATTTCATAATTTTTTATGTGTCTGGACAAAATATGACTTAATACTACTAATTTAGTAGATGAATAATGAACACTGTCACATTGTGCGAGAGGGACACACTTTTAATAATCAGTGTTGTTCCTTTCGTACGTTTTTTAGTTATTGCAAAAGAAACTTTACGTCTGAAAGTCGTGACGAAGAATTAATTTTAAATCATTTACAAAATTTAGTTGATATTTTTAGATTCCAATATACAATGCAAAATTCATAAGGTTTTGTTAATTGTAACTGTCAATGCAAGAATCCTTGAACTAGATTGACTTGAACCATCGAAGAATCTTTGAACCATCATTTGGAAGAAAGGCTAGTAACGAAAGGAAGCTTTCAAGAACAAAGATTTTTTTACATATTATACATAGTTATAGGCGGGATTGGTCCATATTGGCGCAGGATCGAGTTGAGTGGAAAAAGGAAAGGGAGGCCTTTGCCCTGCAGTGGCACAATACGGGCTATTATTATTATTATACATAGTTACTCTGTCCTCTATAACCGCCTTATAACAGTAACACAGCAATGCTCCTTGGTTATAATATTAGGTATAAAAAGGTATTATTTTCACATTTATTTTTCCAACCTACTTTCTAACTTTTAAGTTTATGGCATTAAGTCCGCCACTGTAGGTACATTTTAGGTGCTTAAAGTATTAAATAAATAACTTTAGCTACTCTCCCAGTATTTACAAAACTGTGTCTAAACTTGATAAAACAAACAAAAAACACGAAAGAAATCATCCCCAATCACGTTCCCCGCCAACGTTCTGTCAGGTTGACAGTTGACAGCACATAAGCTTGTGAAATTACCCTCCTCATATATCAGTCACGTTCTCTACTATACCCACGTTTTTCTTACAACGCCACGACATCATTTAAAGACAAAAGAGCCAGTCGTGACAGTCAGCTAAGAAACCCTCCCATATTTCTGGAATTCCTACACATTATGGATGCAGCAATTCGTGAAATACGGGAGGGCTGTGACACTTGTGATCTACACCCTTTTTTTTTGGGTTGGAAATTATCAAATAACTTCTCCCGCTCTGGGCGGAGCGGGAGGGCGTGTCAGACTGTTACTGACTAAATCCCACCCGTGTTCCTTAAGTTTCCATGTTGCCGGGGGCCACGACATCCCTTTCGGACTTCCTCGCAACCCCGGTAGGCATCGGCCCTAGCGGACCCCGTCAGTTCTGCTGACATCTCGTTGAGGCGCGCGTGGAACACAACGCGCCGTCGACCCGGGCCTGGTTCTTTATCGGACGGCGAGCTACCCATTGCTCACCGTCCGCAAGCCAGCGCCTACGGTGGTCGGTAATCGGCCTGCGATTCCCGACGCCCAGGGCGACTCCTCCTGCGGCGGTTATGGGCGTTAGGGCGCGAAATTCTCCGTCACGCGTTCCACCTCCTCCTTCGCGAGCATTACTGCTTCGCAGAAGAAGGTGACGGCCTCCCATGCTCTCTCGCTCCGTACCATGGCCTGAACCAGGGCCGGACGCGAGAGATCACCGCCGCCGATCGCCTCCACGAGGACACGGCGATGCTCCACCCAACCCGGGCAGACCTCCACCGTATGCTCCACCATGTTTTTTGGTGTAGATGTAGATGTCATATCATCGTAGTAGTATGTAAGAAACATTTTTGTAAAACAAAAAAAAAAAAAATCTTGAACGGCTCGCCGCACACAGATAAACCCTGAGAGGTTTTCGTTGTGAGGCTAAAACCAAAATGTAATAGGTTAAGTGTTATAGAAATAAATAAATAAATAAATAAAATAAAATGTCCTCCGGGCGATCCACACAATGGTGACACCCGGGCGTTTCCTCCCGCCTTATCCGGAACAGAAACCTCCCGAAGCAATCGTGTTCGGTGAGGAGTGATCTACACCCTACAGTGCAAAAGCATTACCAAAAGGAGTGACTGTCGAAGATAACGACAAATGCTTCCATAAAAAAACCACCAGCAGATGCTATTCCTACTAAGAGGCTTCTGTAGCAAATAATAATAAAAATCATCACTTTTGCGGCAATTACCTACTTTTTGTTATTATTATTATTTATTTTGTTTTTTATTTTTCCAAAGTAATTAGTTCACCTCAATTAATCATTGTTTGCCTTACTTGGGAAGAGACTGGACCCCACGACACAGGGAATCCTAGTGTGGGGTCCAAGGTATTTGTAAAAATCTAGCACCTAAGCCTCCTATGTAATCTATTACTCGTTTTTATATTGTACCGTGTTTTTCTGAACTGAATAAAGCTTTTTTACTTTTTCGTTGGCGACTAAAGTTTCATCGCAAACAGTCAAGTATACCATAAAATGTCTCATCTAATCTATGGACATGGGTCTTATCCGGAACGATAAAGTACTTTTCAACTTGGAGTAGACCTTCTGTTATCAATTCTTTATAGTTATTTGTCACAGGAAAGTGCCAAATTCGGTGTGTCATACAAATTCGTTACGAGTGCGTCTCCTACATGCAAATTACTTCCCTTCCGAACTTGTCATGACACAACGAACGCAGATGACTAAAGTTCTGATTAGCACGATCGAGGTGTCAGGTTACATCTCAACCGAAAATGATACCAATACAATAGAATAGGACAGGTTTCAGTAATTAAGGGGAAGTCTGTTTTAATAGACACGAGTAGATAATATTTCTTTTCTTGAGAATAGGTTGAGAACGATGCTGGTATTGCTAATTTAATGAAGGAGGCATTATCAATTCCCATAGCAGCTGTAAGTGATCACAAAGAACGAAAAGGGAAGGAATTGATATGGTCATTTAGGTTACTTACGATTTTATCTTTTACTCCAAAGGACATTTTTTCGCATTTGTTTAGTTTTATAGCCCATAAATCACTACAAAAAACAATATGGCTGACTGAGCGTACTTACACAGATAAAAAATAAACGTGTTCTGCTGCAAGTTTCCAAATTCAAAAAGTTCTCATTTCTCTAACCCTCCCTCGGCGCGTTCATTCGGCAGCGTCGCTCTCGTCAACAAGACTCGTCGACACGTCTCGTCACCGAATTAATTTCCTTCCCTCTAATTGGTTCGCGGCGTGCAACTCCTACAAACTTTACACGCGTAACGCTTAGTAATTGAAACTGGAACATTTTAGGGTTAAGTTAGTTTCATCTAATGATTTATGTTGTTTACGCGGCCTTTCCTCGGCTTATTGTATTTGGCTGGCCGTTAGTTACAGTAAAGGCCTATGTAATAGGGAGAAAATGGACAGACAGCTATTTACAAGGCACAATGTTAAATTGGTCAAATCCTAAGATACTTAGTTAGCTTTAAAAGATAAAATTAAATGATTATCATACATATGCCTCATTATATCAAATTCGGTTCGTTATGAAAGTCTACAAAACAAAGAAATAGAATAATTGTGCCAAAATTCTTACAAATAATAAAATAGCTTTTTACGCTCTTGTTTTCAGTACTCAAAAAGTAATAAAGAAAAAGGCTTAACTTTAGTCGACACGTGTCGTCTTCTACCGATCACATTTACTTGAGAGGCTATAATAATGGCCGATAGGCAATTTCCTACCATTTCTTATTATCACACGCGTGTTGTTCCCATCCTTTTGATTAAAAAAACAAGTGAACTGTAGGCGTCAGTTCAACTTGAAGACTTCAAAAAGGTCTTTAAACAAAAAGGGAAAGATATTTATTTTATTCAGAATATCAATAACAACAGGTAAATAAAGAGAAAGGAATGTGAGCGTGAGGGGTTAACAGAGTATTTGATTAAGGTTAATTTAATTAAGGTTTTCGACATTAAAAAATATTCCTCCCGCAAGTACTAAATACCCACTGCCCAAAATCATACTTGAAGCAATACAATTCGTTTTTGTGTGAAGATCAAAGCAGGTAGGTAGCAATAATAATATAGTTCGTCACGTTTGCCCGAACTTCAATTGTCCGAAGAACGTTCGCCCGAATGAACGATTGTCCGAAAAACCTTTGACCGAAAAATAGGCTTGCTTAACATGAGATTCGAAATTTTTTGGTAAAATAGTCTCAAAACATGGCATATGTAATTTTTTTAAAGAAAAGCAAGAAAAATATTTAATTTGGGACACGCACAGGAAATATAAACAGTAATAACAACTAAAAAGGAGCATCTAAAACTAACAAAAATTTTCGAATTACCGAAAGGAAAAAATAATAATAATAAACGACCTGTGCCAGGCCAAAAAGGCACCTATCTCAGCTGCGATATTCAAAAAATAAATACCGCAGCGCTTGTATTCTGATAGGGCCCGAGTTTTGGAGTGAATGTTTATTTTCCTATAACTGTAAGAACAACGATAACCAGCAAAAATATTACACCATAATGCCCATCCCATAGACCGCACAAGCCTTAAACGCCATCAAATAATAAATGTCGGCACACAAATACTAAGGTAGGTAGCCATTTGATAAATGGGGTCTGTTTGATTTATGACTCGCTACCGTCTGCCCAGCCCCATCGCGCGGAACCTTGAAGGTATGGCGATTATATCTAACGATTACTAATGTACTTATTGAATCTATGCTTTGATTAAATAAATATAAATTATGATGGGATGTGGTTAAACTTATTAAATATCCGAAAGCCGAATTCTTTTAAGGTTTGTGGTCGAAAACCGAAAAATACTCCGGGAAATTATAACGGATAGGTAGGTTATTTAACGAACAATAATTGACCAAGCTTTGCAAGAGACTGAATCTCAGTTAAATATTTTTTTGGTGTAGTGTTAGTTAGCTTGTCATTTTGGCAAGCTTCAGATGTCAAATGACTCTTTAATGACAACAAAGTTATGGCGCCTTACGTCGTCATTAATAACACCGCGGCATGAACAATGCGGCAGGAATACTTATGCAAAACTTCAGGCGGTAAATATTCGGCCTTCGACTTGCGTCATAATTTAAAAGCCTTGTATTTTCGGCGCCTGTCCGGAGTGTCCGGCCCTGAACCGACTGCGATGCAGAATGCGGTCGAATACATTAGAGACACAGCGCGAGGTCGCAGGACGATCGGTTTTCATTTCTTTAAATATTTAAGGGAACGTATTTCATTCTTGCTTTTAAATAAATTAAGGCGCTTATTCTCTTGACATTTTGGTACGTTTTTAAACGTATAGAAAACGCGAACAGCGTTGTCTTCTTCTACACTAATATTATAAAGACAAAATATTTTTATTTTTGTTTGTATAGATAAAACTCACGCGGGCGAAGCCGCTGGCGGAAGTTAGTGTGTGATAAATAAAACAACAACAGTCGGTGTTAATTGTGAACATTTTGAGACTAAATAAAACACTAAATAATGGCGACTGAAAAGGCGGAATGGAGGGAGGTGTCTAATTTAAGTTTTCGTATTGTCTATTTACACACTGTGTCTACGTTTCTTATCCAAGTCGTCTGTCGCAGGTCTGCTGGAAGAAATTTCTGTTGAAATAACTGTGCCTTTGTGCTCTTGTATCTTTACGTATTTTTCTCTATTAGTTATTTCGTGTGTACCTACATGAATAAATTATTAAATGGTGATGATATTAAATAATATCTGTAGTTATTAAACTAATATTTTTCCTAAAAATACCAGTGGCAGTGCCAATGACCCAGCCAAAGTTTAGTCGTCGAACATTAGCTTGAGTGCTAAGTGCGGTTAACTTCACCCTCCCAACTTTTTGCAAATAAATGTTTCGTGTGATCTATGGTGATTACGCTACTACCGCTATCCTTTTATTAAAATACCAGTGGGTCATTCACCGAATATTTTTATCTGCAAAAACGCGACCGTCAATACCAGTCTGGAAGCAAAATTATTTATAGCTTCGGACATTTGATATGAAATCCCGAACGATGCCGGATGCGGGCACAGACAGGGTCGGACAACAAATCAATCGCGGATAACGTTGCGGATACGGATACGCTGCAATTAGAGCCGGTATCCGTCGCAGCATTATTTATGAAAGGCTCAACCCTAGTTAGATGTCCATTCGCGATTTTATTTTATGTTTTTGTGAAGAAGAAAAAAAACAACTTATTGTCCCACTGCAGGGCAAAGGCCTCTTCTCATACAGAGAAGGCACGAGCATTGATCACCACGCGCGCTCAAGACGGGTTGGCGATTTCAGACTTATATTACTTAACTATAAAGTTCAAGTTTCCTCAAGATGTTTTCCTTCACCGATGTTAGTCATGTCCAAGATAAACTCAGAAAGTTTTTGTGAAAGTATTTGAAAAATGTAAAGCAGTGGGTGTTTATTAGCGAGGGAGTGGGAGAACTTGGGCGTGTCGTCTGCTGTTTTACAAGTTATTTTCAATTACTAAATAGTGTGACTGTGTGTCATTTGCTCCTATTTTAATAACAAAATATTATATTTATTTTAAATTCGGCACACAGCTCGGGCTTCCTAGAAATACATTAAATCTCTATTTTATGGGCTGACAGTTCGACACGTTACCCTAATTAATTACAAAATATCCTATTTCTTTAAAATTGTGAAACAATATTGAACCTCTTTCAAACCACTTTACGTTTATATTTTATGGGATGCAAGCTTTACTAATTCTAAGAACTGAAACCAAGGCAGGGGTAAACAACACGCGGCCCTTGAAATGCGTGTGAGAAAGTGTGGTATCATATGAATATAATAAAAAGTAAGGTAAAGAAACCAACTAACGAATATAAATTTAGAGTCAAGCTTGAAATTTAAAACAACAACTTATTAGCTAGATTTAACCAAACTTTCAAAAGTAACTATATATTATCCAATAACTGTAATTATATTATTGGATTAATTATATTATTATTCTAGCAGATAGCTAGAATAATAGCTGCTCTAATCAATTTTGTGCAAAAACATAATTGAATGTTTATAATACAATTACATAAATTGTTACTTTTGGCTATCCCGTCTCAAAAGGTTGGCAATCCCTGAACCAAAGCAGTGGACATTATTAGAGCCACATCTGGTGAGCATTAAGTTAGCCCCGGCAATTCAAATGGACCCTTTTGAAACAATTGAGAAATTGTACAAAAAAACTATTCTGCAAAAGTGTGGGAAGATGGGCCAAACGTGGTGTTTTTTAGGATTTTTAGGGGACCAAGGAATAAAGTCAGGGCAGTTGGTTTTGAGTCGCGATAGGCTACTGACGTAATAGTCCGGGCTAGTTAAGTTAGGAGTCTTGGTGAATACCAAGAGGTGATGTCTGTGGGCTGTCTTAAGGGACCTAGTATTACTTATTAAGTTGATCGGGAATTTAAGACCACGTTAGGTAGCGGACGACGTAGTCTAAGCTAGAGTTAGTTTTGAGGTGCATCGGAATTCGGAGACGAGTCGCGATCGAGGAGCAGTGTCTGAGGCGAAGCTGGTACGTGTTGTATTGTGTGAGTTGTAACCTAATCCTCTCTAAGGAATTGGTAAGTGTCAACTTTAATTAACTATTAATGATCGTTTATTCCAGAATGGCGATATAACTCTTATTTAGTACAGTGGTTTATAATTAACGCTTCATTCCCGTGTATTACGTGTCCATATCCTAATCCACCCCTTGGCAGGGTAGTCACTTGCTTTTGGTTATAGGGAAATGGCGAAAGCCTTCCACCATACTTGACACTGAGCACTAATGCTCCTGACTTTTGACGACTCTTGATCTTGAACTGACATACTACATTTGGAAGGCAGAACCATAAATACTCGCAGCTCATTTAAAGCTGAACTAGGCTTTAAAGCCAATGTGCAATTGCATTATAAAACAACCAAATGTTAGTGATGATATCTGTATCCAAAAAGGTCTCGCCACAGAATAGTTTGCGTGAGACTTGTTGCCGTACATTTCCGGGAGAGGGGTTAGGCTTCACCAAGTACCCCAAACTGAATTGGTAGACGTTCAATGAACGCTAGGGACCGTATCTCGATAAATAACCCGTCCGTTCTGTAGGACTATTACTAAATCGTCACTATTTATCGAGACACGCTATTGGGACGCTAAGCCGCTAAATGCCGCAAAGCATCCTCTAAATGGGGCAGATTAACGAAATGAGAAGTGACGAACCACCACTTCGGCGTTCACCAAGTTCGATCGTAATGTATTCTGCTAGAGACTGAGTCTACGGTGCGCTTGTGCTAGTTTTGTATTATCTTAGTAAAAAGGGGCTAGGCCGCCGTAAGGGTGTCTTTCACACAAGTACGCGATTAGAACTATCCGATACTTGCCTTCCTCAATAACAGATGGACTTCGCAGTACCCTGTCTTAGGATTGAGTAAGACATTTATTGAATGCTTAGGAAACGTGTTCCGTTAGAATCGTATTAGTTCCTCAGAGGTTCTATGCGTTAGGTCTAGCAGAACACGTACATTGAGACAAAACGTTGTAAAACGGTTCCCGGTCTCACTGAAGTGGGTACATTGTAAACAGACAAATTAACGTAGCTATGAATAGTGATTTGAAGCGCAAGCGTAACGATTCCTTTACCCCTTAACTTTATAAAGGTTATATTGCAGCTATCGGTGCTCAACTGCGAGAGGGGAGACGCTGTTCCAACATTACATACTAAACATAATATTATATTATATACTTTTGCATACCCTCTTGTCTTCTTAGCTTCATATTATAATACTTATGTTTACTAACCGTGAATTCCCAATATTAACTTCACCTAGTATCCAATCCTTGTCCCTGAACTTTTTATAAGCCGGGACAAGACAGTTTAGAGTAAGGGAATTCATTTCTTTCCTATATCGGTGGGAGGGTGACCAGTCTGGGACGAGCCCTACAGAACTGTGCGGAAAGGAGGGGCACTGTTCTTCCCCTAAGGGGGAACCGACCTAAACACTAATGTTAGCATAATTAGGAAAAACGAAAATTTTATCAGCCTAGGGTAATTCAGGTACAGTCACATGTGGTGCCGTGACCAGGATTCTCGTCATTAAATGTACTGATTCACTTCAGTACAACGAGAAAGAACTTATGGGTTACTACAATAAAAACACAACGTAATTTTATGGTCCTATTATTAATTATTATAAACGGCGAGAGTATATAACGTTACAATAACTTATGTTTAATTAAGTTACAGTTTGATAATGGTGGTTGAATTCTTCAACTACAGGTAGTGGGTTCAATTCCCGCATAATTTGTTTATGAGTGCTTGGACTCCTGTGTCACGGCTTGTGGGTTCAATTCCCGCACGAATAGTTCATGTAGGGCATTGGTTCCGATGCTACTGATAGTGGGTTCAATTCCCAGATGCACGGACGTATTTTTAAGTGAGTTAAGGTATGGTTGTTGCTTGGGTTCTTGTGATACTATAATAACGGGTTCGACTCCCTGCAAACGTGAGTTTTGTATCTGACAGTTTGTGAATACGAAATGTGTTGTGCGTTTGACATTTACATGTGTGTGTGGAGAGAGCTTAGGTATAAAACACACCCCTATTTTATGGGTAAACGTAATATTATTAGTAAGTGAACCTACGAAGTGTACCTACGAAGCGTAAACCTTATAAAATGACAATTAATTTACCAGGAAGGTACATTAACTATCGTCATTAAAAGTAAACATAAATCTTTCCAACTCTTCAGTTGGTGGCGTATGTCATATAAATGAACAAATACTCGTGTGGCCTTATTTCAAATTCCAGGATATTTAAGTCTTCGCTTGGCTGCGCCTACGCTATGTCTAAACCATTGGTTTATGAGAGCGTTTGGTTTAAAGTTTCCTCAAAATCAGCTGACATTGGCTGACTTCAACAGCAGTGGCTGTAGCGTAGCTCCTGTTACGAAGCTAAGTTTCACTTTTATTAGACACTTCAGTTACCCGTTACTACGTGGTATGATTTTTGTTATGTCATCTAATATTATAGGTTTATACGTTTTAGGGCTATGGTACTACAGTTATCAGTTCAAATATTCTAGAGAATGTTCTTGTCAACATTTTTATAATCTGAGGGGATAGTTTGTTAACTATCCACATAACATCTTACAGCATTGTGTGCTAATAAGCCAACAATTGTTTGGACAATCTAGGATGCCTATATTTTCTAATCAGTATAACTTTCCAACTCTTATTAGATTTCAAAACGACTCTAACCTCTTAGAATCAGAGGGGGGCGACTAATTGGAATACAATCTAATATGTTCATGTGCGGACTATTTCAGTTATTCCTGGATACGAATGCGGGCAGCTGACTAAGCTGACTCAGCATCGAGGCGCATAAGGAAAGGCCTCTGTCCACCGGCAACTGCGATTAGCTGAGTTTAGAACGAGAGCGCACTGTAGGTAGTGTGCCACATTAACACAAATACTCTTAAAAGGGACCCTGGTATGTAAAACTACATTATAAGCATGCACAGGTTTTCTGAACTTAACTGAGGCGCGATAATGTTCATGTGTTTATCATGAAAAGAGTATTTGTAAGAAGAATAATAGTTCAAATATTGAAGAAAAATTATATGTGTATCGATTGAAGATGCTTCTGCGAAACAGTATTAAATTCTAGCAGACCTTGCATCGTATTGTGATCTTATTGGATTCATGTTCCAACTAGAATAATTATAATTATTTGATTAGTTGATCATAGCAGATAGGTCTATAACGCTTTCATGGAAAAGCAGAGCTCATCATATTGTGAAAGCTCATCCGCTGTACTGCGTCACGCGTCTGATTTTCAGAGGGGGGAATGTGACTGTGTGTCATTTGCTCCTATTTTAATAACAAAATATTATATTTATTTTAAATTCGGCACACAGCTCGGGCTTCCTAGAAATACATTAAATCTCTATTTTATGGGCTGACAGTTCGACACGTTACCCTAATTAATTACAAAATATCCTATTTCTTTAAAATTGTGAAACAATATTGAACCTCTTTCAAACCACTTTACGTTTATATTTTATGGGATGCAAGCTTTACTAATTCTAAGAACTGAAACCAAGGCAGGGGTAAACAACACGCGGCCCTTGAAATGCGTGTGAGAAAGTGTGGTATCATATGAATATAATAAAAAGTAAGGTAAAGAAACCAACTAACGAATATAAATTTAGAGTCAAGCTTGAAATTTAAAACAACAACTTATTAGCTAGATTTAACCAAACTTTCAAAAGTAACTATATATTATCCAATAACTGTAATTATATTATTGGATTAATTATATTATTATTCTAGCAGATAGCTAGAATAATAGCTGCTCTAATCAATTTTGTGCAAAAACATAATTGAATGTTTATAATACAATTACATAAATTGTTACTTTTGGCTATCCCGTCTCAAAAGGTTGGCAATCCCTGAACCAAAGCAGTGGACATTATTAGAGCCACATCTGGTGAGCATTAAGTTAGCCCCGGCAATTCAAATGGACCCTTTTGAAACAATTGAGAAATTGTACAAAAAAACTATTCTGCAAAAGTGTGGGAAGATGGGCCAAACGTGGTGTTTTTTAGGATTTTTAGGGGACCAAGGAATAAAGTCAGGGCAGTTGGTTTTGAGTCGCGATAGGCTACTGACGTAATAGTCCGGGCTAGTTAAGTTAGGAGTCTTGGTGAATACCAAGAGGTGATGTCTGTGGGCTGTCTTAAGGGACCTAGTATTACTTATTAAGTTGATCGGGAATTTAAGACCACGTTAGGTAGCGGACGACGTAGTCTAAGCTAGAGTTAGTTTTGAGGTGCATCGGAATTCGGAGACGAGTCGCGATCGAGGAGCAGTGTCTGAGGCGAAGCTGGTACGTGTTGTATTGTGTGAGTTGTAACCTAATCCTCTCTAAGGAATTGGTAAGTGTCAACTTTAATTAACTATTAATGATCGTTTATTCCAGAATGGCGATATAACTCTTATTTAGTACAGTGGTTTATAATTAACGCTTCATTCCCGTGTATTACGTGTCCATATCCTAATCCACCCCTTGGCAGGGTAGTCACTTGCTTTTGGTTATAGGGAAATGGCGAAAGCCTTCCACCATACTTGACACTGAGCACTAATGCTCCTGACTTTTGACGACTCTTGATCTTGAACTGACATACTACATTTGGAAGGCAGAACCATAAATACTCGCAGCTCATTTAAAGCTGAACTAGGCTTTAAAGCCAATGTGCAATTGCATTATAAAACAACCAAATGTTAGTGATGATATCTGTATCCAAAAAGGTCTCGCCACAGAATAGTTTGCGTGAGACTTGTTGCCGTACATTTCCGGGAGAGGGGTTAGGCTTCACCAAGTACCCCAAACTGAATTGGTAGACGTTCAATGAACGCTAGGGACCGTATCTCGATAAATAACCCGTCCGTTCTGTAGGACTATTACTAAATCGTCACTATTTATCGAGACACGCTATTGGGACGCTAAGCCGCTAAATGCCGCAAAGCATCCTCTAAATGGGGCAGATTAACGAAATGAGAAGTGACGAACCACCACTTCGGCGTTCACCAAGTTCGATCGTAATGTATTCTGCTAGAGACTGAGTCTACGGTGCGCTTGTGCTAGTTTTGTATTATCTTAGTAAAAAGGGGCTAGGCCGCCGTAAGGGTGTCTTTCACACAAGTACGCGATTAGAACTATCCGATACTTGCCTTCCTCAATAACAGATGGACTTCGCAGTACCCTGTCTTAGGATTGAGTAAGACATTTATTGAATGCTTAGGAAACGTGTTCCGTTAGAATCGTATTAGTTCCTCAGAGGTTCTATGCGTTAGGTCTAGCAGAACACGTACATTGAGACAAAACGTTGTAAAACGGTTCCCGGTCTCACTGAAGTGGGTACATTGTAAACAGACAAATTAACGTAGCTATGAATAGTGATTTGAAGCGCAAGCGTAACGATTCCTTTACCCCTTAACTTTATAAAGGTTATATTGCAGCTATCGGTGCTCAACTGCGAGAGGGGAGACGCTGTTCCAACATTACATACTAAACATAATATTATATTATATACTTTTGCATACCCTCTTGTCTTCTTAGCTTCATATTATAATACTTATGTTTACTAACCGTGAATTCCCAATATTAACTTCACCTAGTATCCAATCCTTGTCCCTGAACTTTTTATAAGCCGGGACAAGACAGTTTAGAGTAAGGGAATTCATTTCTTTCCTATATCGGTGGGAGGGTGACCAGTCTGGGACGAGCCCTACAGAACTGTGCGGAAAGGAGGGGCACTGTTCTTCCCCTAAGGGGGAACCGACCTAAACACTAATGTTAGCATAATTAGGAAAAACGAAAATTTTATCAGCCTAGGGTAATTCAGGTACAGTCACATGTGGTGCCGTGACCAGGATTCTCGTCATTAAATGTACTGATTCACTTCAGTACAACGAGAAAGAACTTATGGGTTACTACAATAAAAACACAACGTAATTTTATGGTCCTATTATTAATTATTATAAACGGCGAGAGTATATAACGTTACAATAACTTATGTTTAATTAAGTTACAGTTTGATAATGGTGGTTGAATTCTTCAACTACAGGTAGTGGGTTCAATTCCCGCATAATTTGTTTATGAGTGCTTGGACTCCTGTGTCACGGCTTGTGGGTTCAATTCCCGCACGAATAGTTCATGTAGGGCATTGGTTCCGATGCTACTGATAGTGGGTTCAATTCCCAGATGCACGGACGTATTTTTAAGTGAGTTAAGGTATGGTTGTTGCTTGGGTTCTTGTGATACTATAATAACGGGTTCGACTCCCTGCAAACGTGAGTTTTGTATCTGACAGTTTGTGAATACGAAATGTGTTGTGCGTTTGACATTTACATGTGTGTGTGGAGAGAGCTTAGGTATAAAACACACCCCTATTTTATGGGTAAACGTAATATTATTAGTAAGTGAACCTACGAAGTGTACCTACGAAGCGTAAACCTTATAAAATGACAATTAATTTACCAGGAAGGTACATTAACTATCGTCATTAAAAGTAAACATAAATCTTTCCAACTCTTCAGTTGGTGGCGTATGTCATATAAATGAACAAATACTCGTGTGGCCTTATTTCAAATTCCAGGATATTTAAGTCTTCGCTTGGCTGCGCCTACGCTATGTCTAAACCATTGGTTTATGAGAGCGTTTGGTTTAAAGTTTCCTCAAAATCAGCTGACATTGGCTGACTTCAACAGCAGTGGCTGTAGCGTAGCTCCTGTTACGAAGCTAAGTTTCACTTTTATTAGACACTTCAGTTACCCGTTACTACGTGGTATGATTTTTGTTATGTCATCTAATATTATAGGTTTATACGTTTTAGGGCTATGGTACTACAGTTATCAGTTCAAATATTCTAGAGAATGTTCTTGTCAACATTTTTATAATCTGAGGGGATAGTTTGTTAACTATCCACATAACATCTTACAGCATTGTGTGCTAATAAGCCAACAATTGTTTGGACAATCTAGGATGCCTATATTTTCTAATCAGTATAACTTTCCAACTCTTATTAGATTTCAAAACGACTCTAACCTCTTAGAATCAGAGGGGGGCGACTAATTGGAATACAATCTAATATGTTCATGTGCGGACTATTTCAGTTATTCCTGGATACGAATGCGGGCAGCTGACTAAGCTGACTCAGCATCGAGGCGCATAAGGAAAGGCCTCTGTCCACCGGCAACTGCGATTAGCTGAGTTTAGAACGAGAGCGCACTGTAGGTAGTGTGCCACATTAACACAAATACTCTTAAAAGGGACCCTGGTATGTAAAACTACATTATAAGCATGCACAGGTTTTCTGAACTTAACTGAGGCGCGATAATGTTCATGTGTTTATCATGAAAAGAGTATTTGTAAGAAGAATAATAGTTCAAATATTGAAGAAAAATTATATGTGTATCGATTGAAGATGCTTCTGCGAAACAGTATTAAATTCTAGCAGACCTTGCATCGTATTGTGATCTTATTGGATTCATGTTCCAACTAGAATAATTATAATTATTTGATTAGTTGATCATAGCAGATAGGTCTATAACGCTTTCATGGAAAAGCAGAGCTCATCATATTGTGAAAGCTCATCCGCTGTACTGCGTCACGCGTCTGATTTTCAGAGGGGGGAATGTGACTGTGTGTCATTTGCTCCTATTTTAATAACAAAATATTATATTTATTTTAAATTCGGCACACAGCTCGGGCTTCCTAGAAATACATTAAATCTCTATTTTATGGGCTGACAGTTCGACACGTTACCCTAATTAATTACAAAATATCCTATTTCTTTAAAATTGTGAAACAATATTGAACCTCTTTCAAACCACTTTACGTTTATATTTTATGGGATGCAAGCTTTACTAATTCTAAGAACTGAAACCAAGGCAGGGGTAAACAACACGCGGCCCTTGAAATGCGTGTGAGAAAGTGTGGTATCATATGAATATAATAAAAAGTAAGGTAAAGAAACCAACTAACGAATATAAATTTAGAGTCAAGCTTGAAATTTAAAACAACAACTTATTAGCTAGATTTAACCAAACTTTCAAAAGTAACTATATATTATCCAATAACTGTAATTATATTATTGGATTAATTATATTATTATTCTAGCAGATAGCTAGAATAATAGCTGCTCTAATCAATTTTGTGCAAAAACATAATTGAATGTTTATAATACAATTACATAAATTGTTACTTTTGGCTATCCCGTCTCAAAAGGTTGGCAATCCCTGAACCAAAGCAGTGGACATTATTAGAGCCACATCTGGTGAGCATTAAGTTAGCCCCGGCAATTCAAATGGACCCTTTTGAAACAATTGAGAAATTGTACAAAAAAACTATTCTGCAAAAGTGTGGGAAGATGGGCCAAACGTGGTGTTTTTTAGGATTTTTAGGGGACCAAGGAATAAAGTCAGGGCAGTTGGTTTTGAGTCGCGATAGGCTACTGACGTAATAGTCCGGGCTAGTTAAGTTAGGAGTCTTGGTGAATACCAAGAGGTGATGTCTGTGGGCTGTCTTAAGGGACCTAGTATTACTTATTAAGTTGATCGGGAATTTAAGACCACGTTAGGTAGCGGACGACGTAGTCTAAGCTAGAGTTAGTTTTGAGGTGCATCGGAATTCGGAGACGAGTCGCGATCGAGGAGCAGTGTCTGAGGCGAAGCTGGTACGTGTTGTATTGTGTGAGTTGTAACCTAATCCTCTCTAAGGAATTGGTAAGTGTCAACTTTAATTAACTATTAATGATCGTTTATTCCAGAATGGCGATATAACTCTTATTTAGTACAGTGGTTTATAATTAACGCTTCATTCCCGTGTATTACGTGTCCATATCCTAATCCACCCCTTGGCAGGGTAGTCACTTGCTTTTGGTTATAGGGAAATGGCGAAAGCCTTCCACCATACTTGACACTGAGCACTAATGCTCCTGACTTTTGACGACTCTTGATCTTGAACTGACATACTACATTTGGAAGGCAGAACCATAAATACTCGCAGCTCATTTAAAGCTGAACTAGGCTTTAAAGCCAATGTGCAATTGCATTATAAAACAACCAAATGTTAGTGATGATATCTGTATCCAAAAAGGTCTCGCCACAGAATAGTTTGCGTGAGACTTGTTGCCGTACATTTCCGGGAGAGGGGTTAGGCTTCACCAAGTACCCCAAACTGAATTGGTAGACGTTCAATGAACGCTAGGGACCGTATCTCGATAAATAACCCGTCCGTTCTGTAGGACTATTACTAAATCGTCACTATTTATCGAGACACGCTATTGGGACGCTAAGCCGCTAAATGCCGCAAAGCATCCTCTAAATGGGGCAGATTAACGAAATGAGAAGTGACGAACCACCACTTCGGCGTTCACCAAGTTCGATCGTAATGTATTCTGCTAGAGACTGAGTCTACGGTGCGCTTGTGCTAGTTTTGTATTATCTTAGTAAAAAGGGGCTAGGCCGCCGTAAGGGTGTCTTTCACACAAGTACGCGATTAGAACTATCCGATACTTGCCTTCCTCAATAACAGATGGACTTCGCAGTACCCTGTCTTAGGATTGAGTAAGACATTTATTGAATGCTTAGGAAACGTGTTCCGTTAGAATCGTATTAGTTCCTCAGAGGTTCTATGCGTTAGGTCTAGCAGAACACGTACATTGAGACAAAACGTTGTAAAACGGTTCCCGGTCTCACTGAAGTGGGTACATTGTAAACAGACAAATTAACGTAGCTATGAATAGTGATTTGAAGCGCAAGCGTAACGATTCCTTTACCCCTTAACTTTATAAAGGTTATATTGCAGCTATCGGTGCTCAACTGCGAGAGGGGAGACGCTGTTCCAACATTACATACTAAACATAATATTATATTATATACTTTTGCATACCCTCTTGTCTTCTTAGCTTCATATTATAATACTTATGTTTACTAACCGTGAATTCCCAATATTAACTTCACCTAGTATCCAATCCTTGTCCCTGAACTTTTTATAAGCCGGGACAAGACAGTTTAGAGTAAGGGAATTCATTTCTTTCCTATATCGGTGGGAGGGTGACCAGTCTGGGACGAGCCCTACAGAACTGTGCGGAAAGGAGGGGCACTGTTCTTCCCCTAAGGGGGAACCGACCTAAACACTAATGTTAGCATAATTAGGAAAAACGAAAATTTTATCAGCCTAGGGTAATTCAGGTACAGTCACAATAGGATTTAGATGAAAAACTTTTGCCTCGTGTCGTTTTCAGACGATGGCCTTGTTTCACTAAGTGATTAATCCTATACTATTAAACGAGCAATATTTGTATATATATATTTGTGTGTATATAGATTTTGTACTCACGTTCTCGAAATCGGCTCTAACGATTTGGATGAAAGTTGCAATATAGTACGGGGGCGAAAAATCGATCTAGCTAGGTCTCATATCTGGGAAAATTTGTTTTCTCCTTATTTTCACCCTTACAGAGCTCGCTCGGTTTAAAGTTTAGAACAAGATAATGAATAAAGACATGACAATAATAATTAATAACATTAGAATAATGATCATGGCAGCATGGAATTAGTAAGTACCTACTATCATGGCGGTATGGAATTAGTAGGTACTATTATATATTAAGGATCCTACAAACAGGCGCGACACGCCTGTTCGTAGGAGCCTTTATTAAATGAGCATTCCCTATTTTCACCAGAGCAGAGCTCGGTCGCCCAGGTACTAATTTATTTTTGAAAACAACAGGAAAATGCCATTTAATTGATCAAATATTTATTTTTAAAAAATCGTTACATTGCTGTCTCTAAACGAAATGAATTAAACCTACGATATCCAAGCAACATTATTGAAATAAACCCACTGCAAACTGCTTCAATTTAAAACTATTCAATTCTAACCGTTGCTTCAATTAAAATAATTGTTTGCCCCAACTACATAGTGTTGAGGGCTTCATTACGTATTTTTAATTAATTTGTCCGTCTATCGCCACCCACTAAACATATAGTTATACATAGTTATAAATTGCATCTATTCACGGTGCAATTTCTCTGAGCAATTAGGCGTACGCCGCACAGAGCATCGCGCGAGAAAACGCGACGCGCGACAGCGGAGACGCGTCTAAATGTGTCAAACGCGCGCCAATTAGCGTTCAGTGTGAAGACGTTATTGAATAACGTGCTTCGTCTTATTTCGTAGATAGATAATAATTGGTTTGAAACTTGTACGTATTCATGTTCTTACATTACCTGCTGAAGCCCATGAGATAATTAGAGCTTTAGATTAAAATACATTATTGTAATGGGAGTGTTTACACGTTGATTGGTTTAGTTAAGGTGTTTCTGTTTTCATTATTTCTTGCCTCTGTATGAGAAGCGGCCTTCGCCCTGCAGCGGGACAATAATAGGCTGGTATTGTTACTATTATTATTTTCTTGTTGGAATAAAGTAGTCAGCATCAGGTTTCTTTCGGCATTTACTTATGAGGAGATTACAACTATATAATTAGCATGCGCACGCCTGTGACTTATTTACACAGGACGTTTTTGTAAATACTCCATCTAAGTATTAACTTGTACATGTTGTTGCTGTGCCTTATAATTAAATAAATTATGTACCTCCATTTTGTGTACAACCGGCATTACTATTATTGTCCTATTTAAGAAGATCGCTCCATTAGAAGTGTGACACGAGATTGTAGTAGTCACGTTCGCATTATATCGCGTTTTCCTCAGTGCATGCAAGTCCTAATTGCACCTGCATATTCCTGCAACTCTTTGTGAAATTATCCCAGGATTTATTCTGAGTAATCATTTTCATTTTGTCTTACGTTTGTCTGTGAGTATTTTGAGGTGAAAACCGTGGGTTTGTGTGGGTGTAAGGTAAGTTTAAACTTTCGTTTATCACACTAACTTCTAATAATAACTATCATCTAGTTGGTGTACCTACCAAAACAATATTCAACGCCTAGAAAGTATACAAAAGAGGTTTGTTAGGAGGCTCTCGAGAATATCTGGTGTTCAACGCACAATTAAGCACTATGATGATAGGCTGAGTCACTTCAAAATGAAATCGTTACAATGGCGTAGAGACTTCTTAGGTTTAACTTTCATATTTAAAGTCGTAAATCAAGGCGTAGATTGCCCAGATTTGGTGAGTCAGCTAAGCATGAATGTACCTAGACCATCCGCCAGAGTTCAAAATTATAGACCTTTCTCAATCAAATCCGGTCGAAACAAATACGGATACAATGCGCCCCTTTCTTATATTCTCGGAAGATGCAATGACTTGTTCCACAGTTGCGACCTTGATATTTTCGGTGATAAATTATGTATATTTAAGAAAAATATTTTTGATAAAATGTAGTGTTATTATAAAAATCCCAGCTTTTGTAAGTTATACCGTAGTATTCACAGTATTCAACATTATTTTTTAAATTATTTTTGTAATTATTTTATTGTTATTGTTTGAATTTGTTTTATTACTATTATATTATTTGATGTTTTTAAACTTATTTAGGCGCGTTTGAGCGGTTTGTGTATTAATGTAGTATGCTAATTGATAGTGTCGTGCTTTCCTGTAATTTAGATACATGCGAGATCTTCATTTGACAGAGACTTTGGGATAATGCTGTGTATGTGTTTAGTTGGTAAGCCTTTAAATAAATAAATAAATAAATAAATAATTTATGAAGAGCGTTGGTCAGGTAAAGAGTTGGTTACTCTGTATCGAGTCTTAAAGAAGCAGTTTTATAAACCCTTAAACGGCAAATGCTAAAAACAGGAATTTAACATAAAAAACTACTACCACCATATCATCACTAAACACTTCCAATACATTGACATAAGAGACAGAAGAATAAGGAAATTATTGATTTGTCTAGTCTTGGAACCGAGACTAATCTTGATAATCAGGTATAGCCACCAAACTTTTAAAAAATGCCACATGCAAAGACTCAAATTAAAGTTATTTACCTATTTCATAACAAAAATACATTCGTGTCGAAATATCTGCAGAGTAGGTACACAAAAGAAACAACATAAACAATTATAATACAAGCAACCTCGTAATATCATAATTCATAATTCGATAGACGTTTTAACTTCGATGATGGGTGAGGGCCCATCATCGAAGTTAAAACGTCTATCGAATTATTAACATCATCGCATGCATGTATAGCTTAGTCAAAAAGCAATGGAAATATCCTTATTTATACTCAATAAAATACCCATAAAATCTGTGCCTATTCACGCATCAACAAATTTCTACATATTCCCCTGTTTATTATGAGACAGAATCTGTCCACCGCAGTGTAAAACACAGAGTAATTAGCGTAATCATCTAATTAGTCTAAACGTGTTTGCTGGAAACAGATTCGCCACAATGGCGGCAGATATTGGAGGGAACAATGTAACGTGTAACTTGTAGCATGTGTCATGTTCACGGTACAATGAAAATGTAATTATAATTTGTTCAAAGGGAAATACGGAATGGAGTGTCAGGCTTGTGACGAGTTTGGTTTTGCATCAGGAAGAATGTTTATAAATAGTTGATTTTAAATTTTGTATCGTTTAATTCTTTTCTTTTTGTTTACTGTGTTCGCCTACCAAAGGGTAAAATAATCTATCTTCTCTAATAGATTAAGATAAAAATTAATAAATTACATGCTGTTCGTTTGTAAGCGCATCATTTGAGAGCGGCTGCTGGACTGATAAGGGTATTTTTTGTTTTAAAATGTTCGTAATAGTTTGAATTAGGTTTTTATGGAAAGTTTCGAAATGTTCCTCGCAACGGCTCAGCTAGTTTGTTAATAATAACTTAAAGATTTAATACGCACACAACACACTGTTTTTTTTTGGGGGGGGGGGGGGCTGGTTGCCTGTGACAGGTTTTCCTAGTGCTGATTCCAGTCTCCCAGAAAGGATTTATCAGATGTTGTAATTTGCATATTTTTAAGGCACCTTCGTGGAAGAGAAATATATGTTTATTATTATTAATAGTTTTTGGGATCAATTTGTTGCTTACTATAACTTACTTTATTAGTTATTACTTATTACTGTAGTAAATAATGTGATAAAAATAAAGGAAAACTAAGTAAAAGTTAACTTATTCGAACTTGGGAAAAACTGCACAAGTTCCTTCCCTTCAGCTTTTGAGTGCGAGTTTTCTGTTATTTTTTTAATAAAGGAAAATCAACTGCGGTACTTTAAAGAGTTCCCACTTCCTGAAACCACTTACAATCATTTAAAAATTAAATTCGTTTCCGTCCCAGACATAAATTCAAGAACATTATGTATTCATATTGTTCAGAACCACACCTTTTTATTTACTGTCCAGTGTTAAGCACAGCCGGGCAGGGTACAGGCACAGAAAAGATAGGTACAGAAGGCTAGCTACATACTACGAGCGAACACGCATGCACACAAAGACGCGTACGTACGGCGATCTCAAACGAATGCCAGCCGCGAGTGTGCTTGCACGCTGTACGTGAAGCGTGTCTATGTGTCCAGGTCTCCTGCTTTCGCTCCTTGTATGTAGCTGGCCTTCTGTACCTACTTATGCTGTGGTACGGACTCGCTGGGCAGTGTCAGCAGTAGATTACTGTCGCTCGGTGGAGTGGAATAACGAATGATATTAACCACCGATATTGATTTTGTTGACGAAATACAACTAAGATACTTCCCCCTCTAAATCTATTGGATTGAAAGCGACCTCTGATAATTGTAGGACAGTCTCGTAACATCTGAACAGTGACAGACAAACAAAAATTATAATTGTTGATATTTTATCTAGGGTTGTTCCGAAATAGTGAATATTCGTTATTCGATTTAAGGCAAAGCGAATATTCGGACTACTTTAAATAGTTGACGAATAGTCAGCAGAACGTGTCTGCTTTAAAATAGGTTTTATTGTTTACTCTGGTCCACGTGTCCCTACAACGTTATAAGCTCATTATACTCTTGAAGTCAGTTTCATTTTGCAATAGGGTAGTTGCCTAGGTAAAAAAACAGAAATACTATTTAGTCCGTCTTTCAGATAATAAAAAAATATTAGACACGTATTTTTTGCTTTATCATATTAATCAAAAATAACTCTTAGAAAACACGCATTAAAGTTGGGGAGTGGGGGCTCGCTACGTCACAACGCACTATTAAATCTAGCAAGGCGTGACGTCATGCCACATTTTAACTCAATGTATCACCGTAATCTTTTGATTACGTCAAAAAAGAAAAAAATACGTGTTCAATATTTTTTTAATATCTGAAAGACGGACTAATAATAAAAAAATTGGACACAGGCCTATTCATTGAAAAACTCGTCGTCCAAACTCGTTCGAAAAAGGCTTACTCCAACATACTTTGAACCTTTGAACAATACAAACAACAACAACAACAAAATATAGAAAAATTACTTGGAAAATAAATACCGTTCAGAAGGCTCCGACAAATGACTGTCCCCCCCCCACCCCTCATATTGTGAACCCCCACCGGTCTTACATTGGCAATGGCTTTGTTTTCAGCGTCGTACAATGGTGGCGGGATGAAAAGGATGGCTTTTTGCTGCCCATACGACGGGGTTTGATTGGATCGGAGTCTGAAATAAATGAGGTTTGTGCCTGAAGGATTGTTAATGAAAATCAGTACGTCCTTTTGTAATAAGAGGTATTTAAACGAAATCAATAATATGACAGCCAGGGGCGTAGCTACCGCCCTATCAGCCATATCAATGACATACGCAGCCTCCAAGTTTCAGGGCTACGTAAGCAAAAATCCGTAAAATATTATCCAAAACCTCAAATTGTTATTGATAAGAGCCCCGTAATAAATGAATACCCATTGTAAATATATAAACGAACGTTCCTGATTTGTTTTGGATTACAAAGGCCTCAAGCTAAAGGTGCAGCCCAATTCTCAAGCTCTTGCATTCATTTAGTCAAAACACACAGAAAAACTAACCTTTCAGAGTCGGATGCCATTTTATTTATTTTGTAAAAAACGATACCGTCTTTTGGAACGTCGCCACAGTCGGGTAAAAAAGGCCCTCAACAATTTTTGAAACAGCGCTTTAGGACTAGCATGTCAGCTTGATAGAGAAAGCTTCCCAAAACGTAGCAAAGGCGTAGTTGCTACGGGGTCGTAGCACAGCGCGAGCTACGCCGTAGATCGCATAGACGCGTAGCATCTAGCTTATGTTAGCTACGCAAGAAAGTCGTTTACCTTTTGAATAAAATGGCTCATTGTTATTATTCAAATGCCATCTTGGATTGTTCCGAAAGAATCGTTATGTATGATTTTCTTTTAATTACAAGATCTTTTTTTTAACTTACAAATTTTATAACGAATAAAAGACAATAAATTCTTATTATATCTAAATAACGACGTACCCAGTCTACAACCAAAAATTCAATCAAATACATTATAATTATCCAATTAGTAATTATTGCTGGTCGGCTGATTGAGTCAGCCCAACACTACTATTTAGATTGTTTGGAAAAATACATTTAAATAATTTCGATGTTTGGATTTAAGTATGATGGTTTCAAAATACTCTTACGCATAGTGTTCATTAATTGACGCAGAAGAGCCAAAGTCAGTAACTATGTATTTCCCGTTAGCTTCAAAAACTTCAACAAAATTACTTCACAGATATTTTCACAGTCATCTATCTTCCATTTCACGCCATTTTAACTCATTGTACCAGCTATATAAAGGCACAGTCCACTTGCGAGCTGCCCAGTTATTGCACCGACCATATCTTCCGCTGCGCGCACAGAATATCAAACAGATTACGAACATCTAATACTCTTGAAGAGAGGATAATAGCGTTATGCACTTGGTTTGATGTAGTTCTGCTTACCCTAAGCCGGACTAAGCTTTATTTTATTAAATCTTTACTAGGTAATAGTCAGTCTCTCTCTCTCTGTCTATTTAGTTAGATTTTTAACCCCCGATGCAAAGAGAGGGGTGTTATAAGTTTGACCGCTATGTGTGTCTGTCTGCGGCACCGTAGCTCTTAAACAGGTAAACCAATTTAAATGCATTTTTTTTATTTGAAAGCAGGTTTTCTAGCGATGGTTTTTAGACATGTTTTATCAAAATCGGTTGAAGATCATCAGCTCTTTTCTAGTTGATGAATGGATGTGGTTCACTTCCACAGGTCTGATCGATTTGAAATTTGGTATTCTGTTACTTCAATGATATTAGAAGAACTTAGTAACCTTGAACTAATGCTGCAGCATCACCTGGAATTTGCAGGATATCCAACTTCCTTACCAACTTACAGCACCGGTATCGTGTTTGGGCTCATTGGAATGGTCTCAATGGATAGGTTATAGATAGATGGTGGACAGGGTCTGGTGATGGAGTAGGAAAGAGAAATGGGTAAATGTTTGAAATAATAATAATTGAGGAAGAGTTAGCTCAGTAGGTATTTTATTTATTATTATTTTCCTGCTCTTATCCCAATTATGTATATATGGTCGGCGCAATGTCCCTTTCTTCCATACTTCTCTATCAGTCGTTATCTCGGTAGTCACCCCCTTTCTATCCATATCATCTCTCACACAGTCCATCCATCGTTTCTATGGTCTTCCGCTACTCCTATAGCCATTTAGCCATCCACATTCATACTCAAAACTTTCCTCACGACGTTTTCCTCATTCCTCCGCATCACATGCCCATACCAAGACAACCGATTTCCACACAACTTTTCGGTCAACGGCGCCAGTAATTGGATGCTCTTCTATCTTAATGTTTTTTCCTCTATTACGTGTTTTTTGTGTATATAACATAACACATAACATCACGCCTTGTTTCCCCGAAGGGTTGGGTAGAGGTGTCCCTGTAGCAGGAACACCCACATTTCGCAAGTTATGTTTAAGTCCCATGTAATAGGGGGCGAGCCTATTGCCATCAACCGGGCACAAATCCAGACTCCGAGCTGCCACTGAGAAATTTCAGATAGAAAATCCCAATAACACTTTGCCCGACCCGAGAATCGAACCCAGGACCTCATGCTCAGCAGTAGCGCTTGCGACCACTAGACATATATGTGTATATGTCACAGCTAAAACCCGAAGTGCGGCTACAACTAGGTGCAGCTAGTAGCAGTTGGTGAAATTTAGTTGTAGCAAATGAAAATGGCTGAATGGTAGGTTAGGTTAGGTTAGAACTGTGACTACATAACCAGCCAGAGTCCATTTAGGCAAGTTTACCGCTACCGGCCACACCTAGTTGTAGCCGGCTAAAACTAGGTGTAGTCGCACTTCGGGTTTTAGCCGTAACATATATAATAAATTAATAATTGGAGAACTAAGAACAACTTAGTGGGCATTTTATTCAGAAAAAAGTTTACATACAGCTGAAGCTACCATATCTACGCAGGTCACATAAAAGTTCTGCAATGGCTACAAACTATATCGATGTATTAATTTAAACTAACATTGAGAGCTTACAAAATGATCGATAGGGTATAAAAAGGTCTCGGATGGGTTCTGCCTTCACGTTGCATGTGGTATTTCTGTTCAATATAATTTTGACAGAATTTTTAATTAAGATGTATGACTGTTTCATTGGCCGCTACCATATTCCCAACGCGAGGGTACACTCACGAGCACTAACATGTATACACATAGTAACTCTAAAAAGTAATTTTTAACCGACTTCCAATAGGAGGAGATTCTCAATTCGACTGTTTTTTTTTTTTAAGTGAAAACTTCTTTAGGCGCGTTGGGCATTTTTGAGATGGGACTTAAACCATTGATATCACGACACTGTAACGCAATTTACCGATACCGTAGAGTAAAAGACATCAACGCGTTGATTACCGCGGTGCAATTTTTTTTTCAGGTTTTCACTTCTGTTGACACTCCCGGAGTGCCACTGTTTTTTTTTTGTTTGTTTATTACGCGATTATGAACTGATTTTGGTGATTCTTTTTATGTTTTATAGGTCATACTTCAGAAGTAGTCCCATATAAATTTTATTAACTTTGCTTGGGGTAGTTTTTGAGTTAGCTTCAATAATACGTATTTTTTCCCACTTAGTATGTAGATGATATGATAAGTTCCTGTCACTGTTATTTACATAGCAGGTTTATTCGAATTTGTTTGTGGGGTAGGTACCACAACTAAAAAGTGTAAATATAAAACTTATTCCAAAAAAAAACAACTGACTTCCAAAAACACTACAAAGTGAAAAATAACTTTAGTTTCGGAAGTCGGTGGTAAAAAACGAAAATACAAAACCCAAGACACCCGACTTCCGAAACTAAAGTTATTTTTCACTTTGTAGTGTTTTTTTGGAAGTCGGTTGTTTTTTCTTCTACTGTATTGATTGGGTCGGCGAAATGTGTGTGTAGTGTAGATACACCTCTGCTTAACCCTTCGGGGAATACAGGCGTGATGTTGTGTTGTATTGATTGTAACGTATATTACTCATGGTCATTTACTGAGTAAAACAAAACCTAGTCAAGTATTATATTATTTGGTAAAAGAAAAACTACTTCTCAAACATAAATACTGCCTAAATCAAACATAAAGTTTTCTAACTCTGAAAGGTCTCTAAAACGGTTTTCGACGCACTTTCCAAGTGTTTGGCTAAGAGTCATCAAGACGCCATTATATCTTGAGAGAGAACTCTCAGAATATCGATTTAGTTTATACTTTACTGTGTAGTCGTGCCCTAAGAGCTAAGCTTTGTTGTACACTTTGCCTTAATGTGTTTAGAGTTTGTAAACAAGCAAATAATATCCCTTCCGCTGGTATGAAATGATATGTCAAAGTTTGCGTTAACCAAAAAAAACCTGTTACGTCTCCATACTTTGATGAACAATGTTAATTATAGCACAATATCAGCTTAACGAATGAAATATAAATAAAGCCATCAAAAAATCTTCACAGAGCGAAAAAAAAGGTAATTTGAACACAAAAAAGCGTTGCTCATCATTCACGGATGAATATTTCATTGTAGTCACAATTCGCACGTTTATGCCCACTGACCCAGATTGCCCACATTGCCCGGTAATGGACAACAACAGGGTATTATGGGCAACGTCGGGGGATATTAGTTACCTGTGTTCCTGTTAATTACATTAGTTTCCAATGCTTCAATAAATGATAGAATAACAAATGACTGTGCGAGAGCCAATTAGGTGCTGCCGGTGTTATTTCAATAAATGAGGGTATTGTTTTGTTGATTTTATCACTTTGTACGATTCATTCAGTTAAACGTATTTGTGTTACGGAAATGTTGTTGTGAATAAACGATATTACTGCCTGTTTCTGTCATAATTGCACATTTATTTGTTAAAACGGGCAACGGAAAATGTTTCCTGTAGGTAAATAGACTTATGTAGAGGAACAATTTCCTAATGTCAAACACAAAGTTGATTCCTATTCTTTATAGCACACACAACATAAGATCCATTTGTTTTACAAGATCCGTTCCGTTTTCCTTTTCAAATGTTTGTCAAAGAAAATCAGTGCAATAAAACCTTCAATATTGACTATCTATCGTTCCCAGTATCACTAGGATATCTATTTGAAAACCTGTGCAAATATTACCGATCGCTTGCCTTGGGTATGAGTTGGGACTTATTTTCATTGCACTCTTCGCTCCGGGGTAGACTTTGATGTTGCTGTAGAGTACATAATCGTGTGCTCGGAGAGGTACGAATAAGTAAAGTTCGGTTTGAGGTTGTGTTTTCAGTTTTCATATAAATTCAGCATTGAAATATTGTACCGTTTTTATTCAATTTACAACTTACCGCTTTTTGTTTTAGAGCTACCATCATTCAAACACAAAAAATATTTGATAGCAGTTGCCGTTTCCCGGTGCATATTGAATCCACAAATCAAGATCGAACTTTAAAACGCAATACAAACCTTTGAACGCATAAATCCGAAACTGTGGACGACATCACTATCCGCACTAACGAAATTATTACCGACTAAATGAAAACGTGTAGTGTAGTGCGATCCACACATACGCAATGCACGTACGTCATTGGTTGAATTATTGCACGAATGCCGACCGCGCAACCACACGGGGTGGTTATTGCAATCGTATATCCATGATTGTTAACGATACTATTTATTCGCTAAAATATTGAAAGGTTCTTGAAAAAGAAAGTGCGTGAATCTATTACTCTTAATGGATGCGTAACATGTTACAAGGAAAATCCATCAGTAGAATAAATGAATAATGTTTTGAGCCAATTTACGAAATGATTTCGTATAACGTAAACGTAGATAATAGAATAGACAAATGTACATGTTGAAAGCATTTAAATATTTCTTTGTTGTTACTTTTTAGACTGGAGTCCTAAATCAACACAATCTTGAGTCCTTTAGGTCTCATATCGCGGCGGACGCCTATTATTTCATATTATGTCAACTTTAATGAAAATTTCGAGAAACGTGAGGCCATTTTACCAAAAACGACTTCAGTCCTTATAAACTGTCTCCAAAACTTACGGTGCGGCTTTCATGAGACGAAAATTTACATACCAAGAACATAATTATTTTAAGGTTTCGCTACTAAACTGAAAACGTGAACAATTTACTGATTTTATGAACTTTTGGGCCTTTATTAAATGGCTACTATTATGTGAAGGCCCTTTGGCTATTATGGCCAGGTGATTTAAATATGGCGCAAACAGCAACAAAATGGTGGGTGTATTAGTGAACAAGATGGCGCGAGTGCTCTCGTAAAATTAGGACGGCGGCCATTAGAGTTGATGAGATGAACATGTCTGGACTTTATAATAACTCATTATGGTAATTACGGGTGTATGTTTTAATTAAACATTACGTCTTTATTATTCTTCACTGGGTAAATTTGAGGCTTTTGCGATATTAACATTTTAATGTTTTCGTCATGAATTTGAAACTGAAAACATAATATGTTGCAGTACAACATTTACCAATATCTAGCAAAAAATACCACAGCATAAAAACAGACCACCAAAAATATCCAAAAACGTATTCAGACGGGATCACAGAATGTCCCTATAAACACAAACTTGTGACAAAAGAAAGGCGACGGTTTCGCTCCTGATAGCCGAGTGACGTCATTCTTATAGTAAACTGCGATCGGTATTGCACCGAGCATGGCCCTTATTGCCCGGGTCGCGGCTTATAGCGTCACTTTTGTATCGCTCGCTCCGTAAGTTCGGCCGTTCCGGCGAATTGGCGAAGCGACTGAATGGATGCCGCATGTATGGCGTCGTATATGGCGAATGTATTGGAAATTGGTATATTGGTATTGGGGATCAGGGCGGAAGATGACTTGATAATCGAAGGGAGATCGGAAAAGTTGCGAATTATGTGTTGGCGTATACGATGATGGTAGGTGTTACTTACTATGAAAGGTATGCGTTTTCACCCTTTTTTATGGGAATAACCTAATGCGGTCTTTGAAAACTGTGGGTTTACGGTAATAAGTTTCCGAGGAATGGGGTTGGTGTTATCATAATTGATTAGAGGTAGAACTAAATAGCTTGCCGCCTATCGCGTTTTCTTATTCAAGGTTCTGGAAATGATTCGTTTTTAACCGACTTCCAAAAGGAGGAGGTTCTCAATTCGTTTGTATGTTTTTTTTTTTTTTTTTGTTTTTTTTTTTTTGTATGTTTGTTACGCGATTACTCCGCCAATTATGAATATATTTTGATGATTCTTTTTTTGTTTGGTGGATCATACTTCAGAGGTGGTCCCATATAAATTTTATTAACTTTGATTGGGTAGTTTTTGAGTTAGCTTCAATTATACGTATTTTTTCCCACTTAGTATGTAGATGATATGATAACTTCTTGTCACTGTTATTTACATAGCAGGTAGTGGTATTCGAATTTGTGTGGGGTAGGTACCACAACTAAAAAGTGAAAAATAAAAACTTTTTACAAAAAAAAAAACAACCGACTTCAAAAAAAAAAACACTACAAAGTGAAAAATAACTTTAATTTCGGAAGTCGGTGACAAAGAACGAAAATTCAAAACCAAAGACACCGACTTCCGAAATTAAAGTTATTTTTCACTTTGTAGTGTTTTTTTTTTTGAAGTCGGTTGTTTTTTTTTTTGTAAAAAGTTTTTATGTACCTTCATGATCTCAGTGCGGATTGGATATTTTCCACCTTAGTTCTACATGTATTTGGTGGTAGGTATTACAATGGACAGATGGATCAATATAACGACGTAGTCACACATTTTCCAATAAAATTCAAATGGCCACCGAATTTTATTTACAAATCAACTCAATCTACCGATGTTCGCACAAAATAAACTCGATCTTAATTTGAGGTATGTGTTAACAGGACTGTGTCAAAGGTACACAAGCGGACGCCACACAGACAGGTACAGAAGGGCCACCGTGTTTACGTATTGTAATTGTTAATAAGCTTATGGAAACTACATGCTCAGCGAACCCAAACTTCCTGTAGTATATTTTTCGTTTAGCTCAGGTTTGGAAGAGCGTATTTTTGTGACATGTTATTGTGATGATTATTGGATGAATGTCGTGATGGTCCAGTGGCCTTGTCTCTCATAAGCGATTTTGTGAGTTAAAACCTGGGCAAGTTCAAATGTGACTTTTTAATTTCACATGTAGTACGTTCTGGGTTTATCTTGGACATTAGGTACTTACTGACATCGGTAACAGAACACATTGTAAGGAAATCGGGACTTATAGTTAATATAGGTACCTAATTCTGGAATCGCCAACCTAGAGCAAACGTGGTGATCAATGCTCGTGCCTTCTCTGTATGAGAAGAGGCGTTTGCCCTGCAGTGGGACAGTAAATAGGCTGGTATTATTATTGTGATGACGGGGAGATGAGATGACATAGTCTTAAGCTGAAGACTGAAGCGGAAGACTTGATGCACCAGTGACTTGCGATAACCTTACTTCCTTGCCTCATTGCATGTTGCACCGGTCGACGTCATAACGTCAACGCCGGCTGTCGCTGAAAACCAGCCGCTGGGGCTCTGTCTCGCATAGGGTCGCAGCATTATACTGAGCGATGGCCGTTTTGCGTGAGTGTGGCGCATGTTTTCCCTCAACTTGTTATTTTTTATTTTATGTTCTTTTTTTGCGTCATGTTTACCGCAAATAAACGTGTTTTCTTTCTTTCTTTTTTCTTTCTTGCTGAGTTAGTTATTGTTACTTTTTGCGTCAAGCGTATAAGAGAAATTGAGCATCAGTATTGCCGCGTGGTACCTATCCAGACCTTATAATTATCAGTGTTACTTCTACAAGAGGTTTTAAGAGTAGGACTTCTGCATGTCTTTATATCCGAGTCATAGTTACACAAGCCGTGACCCAGGTGACCACACGCACCATAAGGGACTCAGCGCGAAAAGTACTGGATTTAATTAAAAGAGAGAGTTTATTTACGTCCATGCGGTTATTATTGGTTCTAGATTGCTTTTAAATGTAAAACAACTTACGTCTACTCCTCTTGAGGTTTGCTGTGTAGGTGTGAAAAATATTTACCTGAAAAGAGAAACAAAATAATTTAGTAACGAATTAAAATGTATCAAATTTCACCAATGAAACTGAATGCGATCAGCACATCTGAACCGCGTTCAAGATCAGGTAATCTCAAATCTATATGGTTCTTTCCTCAAAAGACCATTTCAGACAAAAAATCTACCTACATGGTCCTCTGACGAAGATTATTTCCGGGTTTTATAAACACATTGAATTAATGAATTTTATATATACAATGACAAGAACATTTGCTTTTAAAGTATTATATTATTTTAATTATTGTGAATGTGAAGACTATGTGGGTCATTCCTTTTTGTTTTGCTTTTAATTTTTTCTCAGTTAGTTCAATCATGGTCTGACAATTCGAGTAATTTATGCGGCCTACCCAAATGTCCTTTCTTTGGTATTGTTCGTCGAATCATTGAGCTTCTTAAATTCTAAGTTGAGCTGCACGATAACTGACAAATGCGTGCACTGACTGGACAGGCCCTCTCAATCTGTGTGGTGCTTCCCTTAAAAGACCACTTCAGACAGCAATCCACATGGCCTTCACATGATCTGACCAAGATTATGTCTGGACTTTAAAAGAGACTGAGACCTCTGAGTTTGTTTCGGCCTTTCTTCTCAGAGTAGTCAAATAGGAAACGCCGACCTGATCTAGTTTTTCAAATATGATTGACGTGTAAAAGAGTTTGTACAAACCTACTTACAGAAATAAAATCATGTGTCAGTGTCAATATTCCACATTAATGACCCTGACAGCTCTTTGAACGCGGTTTAAAAGTCCAAATAGGTACATAAACTATGTAAGTAGGTATTTTCGTTGTATTATCTACTCCAGATTAAATCGTCTTGATTAATTACTTAGTTATTGAAATCGGTTTTGTTTTTAAGACGATTAATTATTAATGATGTCAAGCTTTTATCTTTGCTAACATTAATCCATATTTTACAATATTATTTTATGGCCAAAATTATTTTTTATTAAGCTAATGACCTGGCTTAAAGGTTTAAGTACCTAAAATTCTTTTAACCTTAGATGTCTCTTTTGTATTATTTGAAACCAAAGTCAAACAAATGTAAAAGCCGCAGTTTATTAAATAAGCTATCTACTTAATTGCGTAACACAATGATAAAGACTAATAATCTGTTTCATTTTTAACCCCGACGCAAAAAGAGGGGTGTTATAAGTTTGACCGCTATGTGTGTCTGTCTGTGGCACCGTAGCTCTTAAACGGGTGAACCGATTTGAATGCGGTTTTTTTTATTTGCAAGCATGTTTCTAGCGATGGTTCTTATCAAAATCGGTTCAGGGGGCCAAGTCATAAAGTAGTATTATTTTACTATTACTTCAGTGGGAGAAAGAGCTATACGTCCTGTAGAGCTTCATCTCTTTCTCACACTGAAGTAATATTAAAATAATACTGCTTTATATATGAGCTTGTGGTAGACCCCCAGTAGTTTAAAGATTATCAGTTCTTTTCTAGTTGATGAATGGATGTGAGTATCTTCCACAGGTCTGATCGATTGGTTACTTCAATGATATTAGAAGAACATAGTAAACTTGAACTGATGCTGCAGCATGTTGCCCAACTCCCTTACCGACTTACAGCACAGGTATCGTGTTTGGGCTCATTGGAATGGTCTCAATGAATAGGTTATAGATAGATGGTGAACAGGGTCTCGTGATGGAGTAGGAAAGAGAAATGAGGAAATGTTTGTGTCGGGGGTTTTTTAAATTTTAACTGTTAAAATTGTACTTGTGACAGTTCAACAACATTCATTGCGTTATTTACGTAGCTGTGCATATTTTTTTTTAATTCAGATTGTGAATGATCGTGTGTTACGTAATTAGAGTGTTCGTTTCAGAATGTTACAGACATACATAAGCTCACGCTTTTCCGTCCATGAGGGTAGGCAGTACCTGAACTACTAAACTACAGAACACCATATTACGATACTAAATAGGAATTTCATTCATGACAGTATTTAGCCAAATGTATTAAGCTAATCTTAAGTTTAATTTGTCAATGCAAAAGTAACTCCCGAGGTCAAGAGCAGCCCATCTATACGAGTACCTACTATTATAAAGAGGAAAGATTTGTATTTTTGTATGTAACGAATAAACTTAAAAACTACCCGACCGATTTGAAAAATTATTTCAGCAATGGATAGCTACATTGTCAGCGAGTAACATAGGCTATATTTTATCCCCGTACTCCCACGGGAACGGGAACTACGCGGGTGAAACCGCGTGACGTCCGCTAGTTCGGCAATAAAAAAAATAGTGCGTGCAGAACCGCACACGTGATAGAAGTGAAACTTGTTAAAAAATTAAGAATAAGAGAGATTAAGCGTGAGAGACAGAGAGAGTTATATCTCCCTCATGTAACGAAATGTGTCTAACCGTGACGCCTTTGAAATTTCACTCTAAATTCTCGTCGCTTTTCGAATCGCCGCCTTAGAAGCTTCACTTTAAGAACAACTGGGTTTTACTCCCTATAAAAATCCATGTCCTCCAGCTGCCACCTAAGCTGTAGTTCTTATTAAAACTATTAGACGATATGGTCGTAGCTAATTCGATAGTGGTCGGCGCGACCCACAAGTAGCGGCGGTGGGGCTGACCACTAATTGTGGTCATACCCAATAAGCGCAGCAGACTAACGGGGCTGTATAGGAACATTAGGAACTTATAGAGATGAGGTTTCAATGTTTAAGAAATAATTAATAGGACAAAGGTAATGGAATATACTCGTAGGGTGGATTTCGTCCTGCGTCCTGCAGTGAAAAACTTCAGGTTTTAAATGTTAATAAGGTCGAGGTAGATGAAGGCAGTTAGAGAGATGTGACCACTTTTGAGCAATCAAACTTGAGAATGACGGACCGTTTTTTGAGATATTACAAGTGCTTCAAAGACCGTCTTTGAATTGCAACATTTCACCGGCAATTTTTATGTAGTTATTGGCCACGGTAGCTTCCTCTTCAATTGGATTCTTGGTCAATATTTTTATTTTCTTAACCGAGTAAAAATATTGATCAGAGAAATATGCACAAGTTTTTATACTCAAACGCACAAGACGTCATCGCTGCAACGGCCTGCCAATTCATAAAGTAATTTCTACGAAAAACAACCCTCTAGGTGCGGCTCGCGGTCTCTCCTACCACAGTACCCACCTGTACCCCTCCCGCACCCCGCACTTAGCTAATGAAACCGCTACCCCGGATTATCAGATAAGTCCAGCGCTCTTATTTAGTGCACGTACCGATTAATTCCCACATACGGTAATGTATGGCCTACAGGATTTATTTACATTGTGTGTGGTATACGAGGGAAAAAATTGTGGCTGTTTTGTTTATTTGTAGAAGAAATTGGGTTGATTTAAGTTTTGTTAAAAGTCTTAGGTTCTATAGGCTAAATAATTTATTCGAGGGAAAAAAAACATTGAAATATTTATTACGTTTTTGCTGGTTGGTGAATATCATTCGAAAATCTACGCAAGAATCAGGGTTTTATAGCTGTGGTTGAACCCGATACCATAACCCATGTAATGTTCTATGTATACTTACTTAGAGGGCCCACAAAAGTTCTAGGGTTAATTTAGATAACTTTATTAACAACTTGAAAGTAATCAATTTGATACTACCTACGTCGAAGTAGGAAACCGATGACATGATATTACCACATTCTGTCAATTCTTGGAAATTTGGAATGTTACACCGGAACAAGGGATAACGCCACTTTTTATGACCTGTGTTTGGCTTCAGACACATCTGTTAAATATGCTCCGATCTAAAAATTAACAAAGGCCTACGAATTGTATTGTATTTACAGAAGTTCTAAAAATACAACAGCAAAATGTTGTAATATTTAAATCAAATAAACAATTGAATACCTAAACAAAAGAAGCGTGGTCAAAACATGGAGGCTTTGTAAAAATATGAAAAAGTTCCGTAATACCACCCTTTGTAGGATTGTAGGCGACCGCCCCGGGCGATCTTTTGGCGTAGAATCATAACAGCCCGTCGCAGATTTGAGGACCTCGTAAAAACTAATATTCAGCCAAAATGTCGGACGGTTTACTTTTTAATTCGACTTCCCTTTGCTTGAAGCACGGACATTTGTAATGTAATACAATATTGGGGGACTTATCAAAATACGGTCGTAATTTTTACGGAGCGAGAGGGAAATTTGCGAATTTCTGCTTTTACTTTTATTCCTTAAGCGAAAAGTTTATTCATAACTTAGTAAATGCCGCGAAAACTTGCTATTGTGTTTTTAAGTTTCGTGTGCCATAACGTTTTATTTTATACACATAAAATTATGCGCCATAAAATATTGCGTTTCGTGCCAAATTCTTTGTTGATAATTAAATAAAGAATTTGGAACTAGGTTTATGTCTGACATAATAGTGTTACCGCTATTAATTTTGTGTTATTATCTTCTTCTGAGAATGTAACAATAAAATTATATCTAAACTGCAGCTAACTAAAATAATAATGAAATTAAACATTTAAGTTAACCCTTCAACGCTGCGTATTATTATCCAATCAATATACCTTCTGCCGTCATTATTATTATCTTCAAAAATAAAATTACAATTATAAATATTCAAGCAATGGATTTAGCCACAAGGTCGCTTAACTCTTAGTATATGTTCAACCCACCTGAGCCTGAATAATAGATGGCAATTAATCCTTTTACCATCAGAATCAATTCGGCGCGTCTAATTCTGGCAGGCGTCTGAAACGGCGACACAATACTGCTTTACTGAGCATCAATAATTCAGCTCCTGATCTGAAATACCTTTCAAATGGGACAGGGCTTCAGTCGGGGGGACGAATTTAGATATTTAAAAGTGGTAGGGTTGGTGGGCTTTTAGTTAAATGTCTTTAAGTTCGAGGTTTACACAAATTTGAAGATGGTGGTAGGTACTGTTTAGTTCTGGAAGTTAAAAATATGCACCTGGCTGTTTGAATAGAATATTTTATATTGGTTCTGCCAGCGTTACTTTATTAGGGTTCTGTACCCAAAGGGTGCCAAGAGGACCCTATTACTAAGGCTCCGCTGTCCGTCCGTCCGTCTGTCACAGGGCTGTACCCATAGAAATTTTATCTAGTATCTTTTGAACCGTAACAAATGCAACGTAACGGTCGCTATAACAAAAAAATAATTTAAGTTTAAAATTATAGAGGATTTCCATACATTAAACGTGTTTATTTCGGCGTGTTTTGTTCGTGGTACAGAACTCTTCGAGTGCGAGTGCAACTCGCACTTGGACGCTTTTATTTTAATTAACAGCCCAGACAATTCTACGATACTGAGAAATTCCAGATGGAAACAACCAATACCATTTTGCTCAACCCGGGAATCCAACCCAGGACTTCATCCCCAACAGTAGTGCTTGCTGCGAGCAAATGCGGCAGTAAAATATTTCCAGTACTTAGTAGAAAATATAGCACAAGACTGTGTAATTTGTACTTCTACTTCTCTTTCTAATTTTTTTTTTCTAATTTATCTTTCTTTCGACCGGTAGGTCAGTATGGTAATAATTCCCACAAACATCTGCAACTTATTATTCACCTCGAATTTCAGATCAGCTCAGTTATTACATAATATACTTTAATAAAAGTCCTCTATATTAAATTCCCTTTAGGTTGCTTTAATAAAACACTCCTAAATTGTTTTAATAATTGATTCCTCTCGGCTGAACTTCAATGGGTTTGAGACTAATTCAAGTGAATCATAAAATATCAATAGATTCTAAGTTATTTAAACTAATTTCAAGTTAAAGCGATGCCTACAATTAAATATGAAATAGTACTTAAGTAGTGAATATGGCGCTCGGTTGAGTCCAGGACACTGTGATGTTATTTTTAAACTTCTTTTGATCACACAGGAACATCACGCCAATAATCCCTGGAAGGTTAGGCAAAGGTGTTCCTATAGTAGGTACACCCAGATTTCGCCAGTTATGTTTAAGTCCCATTTAATAGGGGGCGAGCCTTTTGCCATCAACCGGACACAACGCCAAACTCGCCCGGAGTTTGGATTTGTGCCGGGCTACTGAAAAATTATTCTATTTTCTGGACCGTTCTGATAAAAAAAAGCAAAATTGAGATATTTTCAACGTTAGCCTTATCATGCGCTATATTGTATTACACGTTTTGCAAGCTCCGAAATAAAAGACAAAGGTTGGCTAAGCGCCATTTTTAATAAGCCAAATGCACTAGAGCACGTAAGTACGTACTTACATTAATCATACGAAATTCTTTATATGTGCAATGAAATCAAGCACTAAGATTTCAACTTTACTGCATTTTATGAGAATTATCTTTATTAAACATGTGAACGTTACGTACATAAGTACGCAGTCATAAAGATTTTAATTTAACCCGTATCGTGTCGTTGCATTATGTTGAATTTAAATATTGAAATCTATTTAATTCTAATTGGAATGCGTTCGTTTACTGGAATTATAATAATTTTATTGGGAATATATCTCCAAAACCACTCCATGTTTATTTATGCATTATAAGTATTTTTTTGTTTAATTGAAAAAAAAAACAATGAAAAAATTGCGGTTAAAATGACACTCGTATATAACATTAAAACCAAATAAATCCTTTCCAAAAAATGTAGGAAGTGTACACAGACCAACCTTCGAAGTTGTCGGTTGATCAAATTAAGCTTCCAACTATCTTGCATGGAGTTGCAGATGAGTTGACTATCGAATAGTCGACTATCTATGCGTCATGCTTACCGCGAGAATCGAACCCACGATCTCGGAAACACGAAGCGAACAGTATAGCCGATGGACTGAGCGACGAGTTAAGTCATACGTCCAATTTTATCAACACTAGCGAAGTGGGTGACGTCATCGACTCGCGCCGCCGACGGCGCACATGATTTTTTGTTTACGCTGCGCGGGAGTCATTGTGTCTTATGCACCGAACGGTGAGTTCGGTTTTCTACCTGAGTTCAATTGTTAACATTCGTTATTAGTTTAAACACTTAAAAAAAAAAATATATAATTAATAACATAAATAAATAAGTTGGTCCTTATATTATATCCAAGTATAAATAAAAATGGAATGGAACAACGAGAACCACTGGAATAAAAAGTCAGTTGTTTATCTTTTTTAACGGCCTTCGTCCTGATATACGAGAGTAGGTAGAACATTAACCATATTTCTCAGGAAATACTTTATAAAGGCATTTCAATTTAACTTTGTTAAACTTTAATTAATGGGTTTTGTACGAAAATATAACAAACAAACTTCACGTTTACATTATAACAACAACAACGAGGAAATTTTAGCAAAATTGATTATTTGGGAGCTTTATTTCATTAAACAAGTTATAAAATCAGCAGAGGAAACATTCGACAAGTCTTACTACTATGGAACTTTAAAATTCTCGAAGTTTTAAGAGTTTGGAGGCTGGAAAACTCGCAAAGTTTTTAAAATTGGAAAAAATCTCAGATACTGGCAGCCCCATCCCTTCAGCGGCTTCACAAGTTCGAGGGTCGCAGTTTGAAAGGTTCGCTGAAAGTAAGCCTCGTTCGAGTGCCCCAGAGTGTTTGCCTTGACTGGATCATTGAATTGGTTATACCCGTGGTTACTAACTTTCACAGACTTCTAAAGTTTTTCCTTTGTGGAACTACTAGGATTATTTTGTGATTATTATTGAATAATTGAACGAAACAAGATGTCGTGATAAGTTGATTGTTACTAACATACAAATACTGGTGCCAAGTTGCCAACGATTTAGGCATAATTTGAATATTAAAAAAACATTGTTAAGATAATGAGTTGCCAACTGTAACGTAGATACAAATATTAATAAAATAACAACTAACTAAATAATAACAGTAGGCTAGGTAAGCCCACAATAACAATTTTACCCGTACATATCCGGGATATTACAAAAATGTCATAATAAACATCAATGGAGGTCTTTATATGGCATTTTTTTGGGCAAACCGATGATAATGGCCGCTGATCCCTTCCGTATGAGGGTCGCGGTGGCACTTCCACTACTGTTTTGAATATATTAAATTGTGAGTTATTTTCCGACAAGGGTATGAATTGAATCGTGGTTTTATTAATAGATAAGTAAACCTTTTCAGCCAAGTTTGAATGGATACGTTAAAGTTACAACAAGTTGAATAACATATATTCTACGGAAACAGTTTAATTGTAATATGGATTAGATCAGCGACAGACAAGACATGACAAAAATATTGTTTATCAACTGCAAAGTAAAAATGAGTGTCGTTGGTAGTTTTGGTACAGGCATAGGCCGTATGACACTTATAAAGTGCGAATCTTTATAATGTGCACATATCGAAATGAGGGAATCTATGCTTAATTTTATCGGCAGAAAAAATAAATCTTTTTTATATTTTTAAGAAATTAAAAAATAAAATTGTAACGAAACGGTGTAATTTTTAAACTAAATGATCTATCGCAATAAAACAAACTCCATAATGATTTTCCAATCATTATGGAGTTTGTTTTATTGCGATACAATTTTCATTTTATGAGGACGCTTAATTACTTCCGTAATTAAGCGTCCTCATAAAATGAAAATTGTGGAAAAAACTACCCTCAATTGAAAATAAATATGTTTATTTAGCAAAAATCTGTTTTTTTTTTATCAATTTATACAATAATCGTAAAATTTTTCAATAAGACGCCAAACAGAACAAAAAAAAACCGCAAGTAGTTTTTCTTCGAATTACTTTAGTCATACGTAAATCAGGCTCACACACTAAATCTATAGAAAGTTAGGTTAATCAATTGCCGCACGAGAACGGCTCGACCGATTTGGCAGTTTTTTTTTTTTTTTTTTTGTTATCTTCGTAATTGTCAGGAAAAGGCTAGTATGTTTTTTTATCCACCTGTATAGTCGGAAATATGGATGGTAATTTTGGATCAAATTCACCCGGGCGACGACGGGCGCGAACAATTAGTAAGAAATAAATATAAAAATCCATATTTCGACACATAATAATAATAATGCTTCTGAAACGAACCTATGACAATCAACACACCCAAAACGAAGCCTCACGCCCGCCATCAACGTGAACAAAACTAGTCCATTATCAAAATAAATTAGTAGCTCTCTTCAATGTACTGAAAATATCATGAAAACCAACTTCCCACGCGTGTTCGCAGGCAGTAACATAACATGACACGCGACGGGATCGTTACGATATTTGTACAGCCGTACGTCACCGCGACGTGCTGCGACGTGACGACGTGAAATATTATTATTTTGCGTTACCTTATTATCGCTCGCCGGTGGAGGGTTAACGTCGGGTTTGTAGCTACAGCGTGAAGCGTTGTGTGTGACGGAATTTCGTAATAGATAATGTTATTTTATTACATATTTGTTTATGCTACCGGTTTAGTCCCGAAGGGTGTAAGCACGTATATAAGTAGGTTAATATGTTGTAAAAATAGGAGGTAATTTAATTTGTTTCAGAATTTTAGAGCATCATGATCCTGATGTTTTATCGTTATTAACTGAAAAAAAGTTACATGAGTACAGGGGGCTTACCACAAGCTCATAAAACAGTATTATTTTAAGATTACTTCAGTGTGGGAAAGAGATGAAGCTCTACAGGACGTATAGCTCCATCTCTCTCCCACTGAAGTAATATTAAAATAATACTGCTTTTGAGCTGGTGGTAGGCCCCCAGGTACTTAACCAGATGTATCAACGAAAACGGAGCAAAAGGAGTAGTACGTAAGGATGGTAGCAGATGGCGTTCTGTAGTTTCTGCCTACCCCCATACTAAAGAGGCGTGCTTTTATATATGTATATAGTACCTTCTTGCTAGTTTTTGAACCCCAAAAGCTAATGTATTTTTTTTTTTGGGTGTTCTTTCCTCGCAGCGCTCCAACTTTGAAACGCACCAAATAAACTGCACCAAAAGTATTCCTCAAAACGCACCAACGATGAAACAGAGATGAGTATGAAGGATTCGTATTAAATGATATCGATAAACGTTTTAAAAATCAACTGTCCTAATGGTTTATTTATTAAAACTACCAGAAAAGCAGAAATGAACTGGAACTAGGTGCATAAGCGACTTACTAATATTTCAATAATGCAACTACTTCTAGTTCTTTTCTGTTTTCCTTGTAGTTTTAATAAATCAACAATTAGGACAGTTGAATTTTAAAACGTCTATCGAAATTATTTATTACGAATCCTTCATATCTTCTCTATGTTTCATCGTTGGTGCGTTTCGAGGAATACTTTTGGTGCCCTTCATTTGGTGCGTTTGAAAATTGGTGCGCTTCAAGGAATACCTCATTACTAAAAATATGGATTCTCTCAAATTTCAAACAATACTCTGAAGCATCGATACAGCACGTCGGCCATCAATATTTTCTTTCGCCTGTATAAAAATAAATTCAGGTAACAGCTCCAATAAATTCGTACCCGAATACAACTGAATAAAACATTGCACTCTGGTATTTTTCTTCTCGTTTCTGTTTCAAAAACACATCGCGGAAACATGCTGCTGAAATACAAATATATCCTACATGTTTTAATAAAAATATTTGTGTGAATATGTATACAGATACAGTAACATAACATCACGCCAGGGCCTCAAGTCTGCTATTACAATAGTGTCAGAATGGTCTATCATTGATTTCATAATAGTTGATTTTGACAAGTTTGGTAATCTACTAATATAATGGCGTCATTATGACTTTCCAATGGTCAGCCACTGACACTCCATTGAAAGAAATGGCACTTATTGGTAATCTCGTACATAATGACAAATGAATGACTGACTTAGGCGGTATCCTTGGTCGTATTGTACGACAATGCCATTATAACACAATTCTATTACGAGAGCATTGACCGACCAATGATCGACCATTATGAATTTAGCAGATTACGAACTTTTAGCAAAATGACAATGGGATCGTGTTGGAATGACGAATTTATAAAAATAGCAGACTTGGGCCCCTGTTTTGTTGCTATTCTTTCTTTCTTTCCTATAGTACACCCACATTTCGCCAGTTATGTTCAAGTCCCAAGTAATAGGGGGCGAGCCTATTGCCACCAACCGGGCACAAATCTAGTCCCCGGGCTGCTACTGAGAAATTCCAGATGGATAACCCAATAACCCTTTGCCCGATCCGGGAATCGAACTCAGGACCTCATGCTCAGCAGTAGCGCTTGTGAACACTAGACCAACGAGGCAATCAGACGAATATGTATGTAACATGAATGTAATATGTAAGTATGTAACATGAATGTAATATGTCATGCTCTTCGCATGTCTGACACCTATGTCAGTAGGTATACTTCGATGGAAATTTTGTTCTAACAGGACAATGAAGATTAAAAAAGGTGGTCATTTTATGTTCTACTTTTTTTATTCTATTGATTTACTCAGGAATAAAGCTTTAGTTCAAAACCCAGCAGTTAGCCCAGGTTCGCACGGACGTAAAAATATCGCGGCGGGATTTTATTGCGCACTGGATTTTCAACCCTCAGTGTTGAGCCGAGCGTTGAGAACCCAAAACTCTCGGCACTAAACAGAACGTTGAAAATCAAGTGCACAAAAAAAAGTACTTGGGCTTACTGAAAATCTTTCTCAGTGTCTTTTTTACATGGTTATACATATCGTCACTGGAAAGGCAAAAATACTTAACGCCATATAAATAATGTGGCGGTTAAGTAATTTTGCCTTTCCAGTGACGATATTATCTGTATCTACTTCACAGATGGAGGGAACCTAAAATCAATTTCTGTGAATCGTCAGTCGATGTACACCTTTGCCCTCTTCGGGGATTAAGAGACACGTGTCGATTTTATCTAAGTATACACGGAGACAATATGGCTTGTTTATAAACGTTGCAGTTTATGAATAACGTCTGCTTAGCTTATATTTTTTGACGTTTAAACAACTGAACTTTAAGTTGTAGAGTAACTATTTGAATAAAAAGAAAATTTTACCAGCATCGCATTAAGGCCTCCGCAGACAGGCGTGATTCGACACCAGCAATTGTTCTACCGTGAAGTTTTCTTAGAAATTGTTTTATTAGAGAGCCTTATATACATGTACCTACCTATTATTTGTACCTACTATACAGATAATAATAATAGGTGCCTACTTATAGCCATGTTAAAGGTTGAGAGGTGTCGCGGGACACCCGGTCGGAACGAAGTTCTTTTCGCTATATATTATGTATTAATACAGAGCCATCTAGTATAAGTTATATTTCTTCTACATGGCTCTGTTAACCTTTAAACTGACTTTTTCGATCATAACGCTTTTGAGTTATGTGACGTTTCCCACCAGTCAACTCCCACCGCAAGCCGCGTTAAAGAACTTCATTCCAAAAACACATTGAGAAAGTTTTTCAGAACTTGCGTAAATTACTTGTCAAAATAAATGGAACTAGCTCGCTTGAAGACTAGAAACTTAACACCTTCATTTGTTTCAGACCACAAACACTTTCATTTGATGTGGCTTTTATGCAGAAACTTGTGGTGGGTAGTTTCTTTAATAACACATACATACGCAAATTCACGCCTTTTTTCCCTTGAGGCAGAAACTATTAATTAAACTATAATTTACTGTGATATTTATAAGTTAAGCGATGTTGGTAAAACATTTCTTTTGATCAATTAAAATACTTTTATTACGTTATTATTCATGTTTCGTTTCAACGTCAAAAAATTTAGGGTTAATAATAATAATATAATCTTTATTTCGGACTACACATACAAGTACACACAATCCATATAGGTAGTGTTAGTAACAATGACTTAAAAACTATGTTACTAAACTTTTACAAACTAAAACAACTAAAACAACTAAAACTGACGTGGCCCAACACACGTTGGCACGTGCCTCCGTGCCCAGTGCCTTATAAAGGGACTGTCCATTTTGTCTAATAATGTTTTTAGGATGCTGTTGGAGCTTCCGCGCAACCTACCCATTATTGACGCTGTTCTCTTCCTCATAATACCATGAAAATCGTCAACACGGGCTTCCGCGAACATCTGCGAAGCGCTGCAGAAGCGCGGAAGCCCCATCAACATCCTAAATCAGACAGAGTTAAAGTTAAGCAGACATTAATTATTCAAACTCAAACCGTTTATTTCAATTAAACCATTAACAGGCACTGTTGAATTGTTAATTCAGAAATATGAAGCTAGTTGCCCATTCCAAAGCGTAGCAGGTTCCTATGAAGAAGAACGGACAAGAAACTCTTTTAAAATACGTATTGTTATAAAATATTAGTTACATCATTAACGTTTTAACTCAACTTTAAGCAACGGTTATAAAATAAACCTTATCGTCTCCGTGTATACTTATACTTAGGTAATATCGACACGTCTCTTATCCCCGAAGAGAGCAAAGGTGTTCGAATGTACATCGACTGACAATTCACACGTCATGGTATTAGGTTGCCTCCCAGGTGGTTTGGGACGAACCTGTTCTCGTCCTAGTTACATACTTGTAACCTAGTACCTACTGGCAGTAGTCCTATATCTACACTATGGTAAAGCCTCTAACAAAACAATTTCTAAGAAAACTTCACGGTAGAACAATTACCGTGTCTCGTCACGGCAGTCTGCACGAGGCTTAATGATTTCTGAAATCATAATATTAGTTAGGTATACCTACAGTAACAGTGGTCAGATCTTAGTACAAGTTCCCGCAGACAGGCGTGACACGATTCTGGTGCAACAATTTCTATGAAAACTTCACGGAAATTGTTCTACGTGTGACTAATCGCGCATGTCTGCATGAGCCTTAACTTGTATCTGTTTGGTTCTTGTTATTTCGGTCAACAATTACAAGAACTAACGTGAGATTTGACAGGTAACTTACTAAACTAGACATTATCAGAAATCAAAGGCACCGTATTTTTGTACAAACGACATATCTGTTCATTTACCTAAACTTCTCCAACCTGGTTGGTTAATGACTAGAAGCCGTCACTGTTCCTTAGCGAGAAAAAGATACTTAGTGCTATTCGTCCTGTATAGCTCCACCTCTTTCTCACTCTGAAAATATGATGGCTCAGACACGTCACAGTAAGGCACTCAGCGTCAGTGTGTCATTTCAATAGTAAAATCATACTATGGGCCGCTAGGAGCGTGTCACCTAGCACTAAGGGCAGTACCTAGCTGTGTGGCTTCGACCTCAGCTTCAGTCCCTAGAACAGATAGTAAGAAAAGACTTGTTCAATATTTCAGTGCCTTCATAAGTTCAATAACAAAGTGTCCTTGTTGAAATAAGGGAGGGCCGCAAAGAACGAGGTCGAGGTCATTTAGCGATCGATATTATGAAGAAACAAACGACCACTCGTTTTGTTACTTTAAAACATATTTATATAAATTGTGTTTCATGGTCTGCTTACCAAGTTGTTAAGGAAAATGTGAAAATTACTTAGATTAGAAGCAAAGAACAGTCCTGGTTGGATCTAGTTTAGTTGGTATCATGTTTCCTACGACTCCCGCCATCGCCCTCCAGGTATTCTGTAACATTTGCCTTTACCATGTACACTCTGTGCCCTGAAAGTTAATGCGGACAATTTTTCAGTTCTACGAAAATCTGAAGTCCAATTCCCGTAATTAAAAACGTTAAAAAACTAGCCCCAATCTCATCTCAGCGAGAAACAAAGTCAAAAACATGAAAAAAAATTAAAAAATTTGAGGTATTTTTTTTACAGAATACTTCTTTGTCTTTTCATGTGGTTACTGACTAACCTGGTGTCAGAGTTTTTATGCCGCCCATGGGCCTCTGACTTGACTTCACATGGCCGGGCCGCCGCCGTTTTGAAATATCTCTGACGCAAGCCGGATTCCTAACGATGTTTTCCTTCACCGTTTTTGAAGCAAGTGATAAATATACAATACGCACATGAATCCGAAAAGTCAGAAGTGCCTGTCTTGGGTTCGAACTCGAGACCGTTGGTTGGCGTTCCGACAGTCACATCACTTGCACTAGACTATCACTGACTAGGCCATCTACAGAATACTGAGATTAGAATGCGAACGTTCTTAAAAATACAGGAATTGGCCTTCTTAGGTACACTTAGTATACTTACACCTTTTTACTAACACAGCGCCCTCTCAGCGGAGTTTAAAAGTTTCGAAACATTGCGCATCAATAATGCAAGTTTTTTGTTATATTGACATCGAGACCTGGATAGTTACGTCATAAAGAGGCACCCAGAAGAATACTAGGTGAAGTATGAAGACTTGCCACGTAGAGGTGAGGTGAGGTAATTAAAAATAATAAATAAACTCAAGCGCACAAAGTATTTTACTTACTTACCTACGTGAGCTACTACAGCGCCGCAAGAAGCCACTTACATTAAGTAAGGTGTCTTATAATTACCTGCAAACAATGAAAAATTTATGAAAACACTCGTTTGACTGTTTAAGAAAATAAACGTGGTGCTTTATTAAGCATTTAGGTGTCCATGCTGACAAAACTTTAATTATTATTATTAAATTACTTTGAAATACAGGTACTTAACATTTATTTTAACTGCATATTGCAGACACCTTTAGTTAAATTCTAAATCGTTAATCGTACTAAAACGTAAGCAAATAATTAAGTATAAAATTAACAACCAATTTGCAACGGGCCATGGCACAGCAAACCGTCAGGGAATGTTCAGTTCATGTACAGCCGGACACAAAATGTAGTACAGGAATAGCATTCATACTTATTTAAAGCATCTTTCGCCATAATATCTGAGGTATAAATCACGACCAACGTCTGGGCCCGTAAAGCTATGAAATAAAATACGCCCATTCCACAGTTTATGACTTTTCAGTTCATGCCGGGACTGTCCGTAAGACAGGCCAATGTCATTGACAGCACATTTTCTGAACTGTATATGTGGTCCCAACTTTCGTTCGAAATTTAAAATGGTTAATTACAGCTGTCAAAATTATTACAGTTAAGAAAAATTACTTATCTTATGGATATTTTTGTATCATCAAATTACAAATTAATCTATTCCTTTTCATGACACCTGTGACGCAATTTATTTACTCTAGAAGACGATAACTCAAACTCAAAGCATTTATTTAATTAAACCATTTACAGGAACTTTTGAATTGTCAAGGAGTCGGTCAGTCAGAAATATGAAGCTAATATTCCCATTCCAAAGCGTAGTAGGTACCTATGGAGAAGAACGGGCAAGAAATTCCACGGACACTCTTTTAAATTTAAAAGATTTTAAACATTAGTTACATCATTAATGTTGAATTTATAATTATAGTTATGTGAGAACGATGTTAAAAAGATGTACGCGTTAAAAGCGTCCAGAGTACAGAAAATAGAAACAATAGAAATTTAAAAAAAAAACAGTGGCACTCCGGGAGTGAAAATTCGGCACCGCGGTAATCAACGCGTTGATGTTTTTTACTCCACCGCGATATCAACGCGTCGATGTCTTTTTAATGGTCAAAAGCTGGTGTCGTCACAGTGTCGCGAAATCAATGGTTTAGTCCCATCTCAAAAATGCCCTACGCGCCTAAAGAAGTTTTCACTTCAAAAACCGATTTATCTGTATTCATTACATAGGTAGGTAATGATGACACAGATCCAATTCAGGCCACATCCGTATATTATTGGCCTGACAAATATGAAAAAATTAAATCATTTCTTGAAACGATTACATACTTTATTTATAGCTTTTGCCCGTTCTTGTAGCTTCGCCCACGTTATCAAATGTATTCCCTGGAGTATATACCTAGTAGTTATGGTCCTCTTTACATAACTAGCTTCATTTAATAGATTTAAATGTAGTGAATATTTATTCGTAGACTGTACAAACTGTACAAAGGTAAGTACATTTATTTAGTTTTTAATTCTAAAACCTTATTAATAGCATTTTCCTGCTCTCTCGGGGATAATAAGTATATATCTATTTATTTCTGGTACAAAACATATTAAAAAAGCGCATAATCTATTTGACGGATTCCCGTCGACCGACCTAATTTCTTTAGGCTGGAATGATTGATTTTGAAATTATTTCGGGCCAGAAATCAGTAAGACAGTCGAACCCCCATTTTCTCAATTATAATAATAAGCTATTGTGTGCCACAAGGCCTGGCCTCGAATCTGCCCTAAATAATTGTACCGTTGCTTAATCAAATATTGAAATGTATGAAGCCCGGGGTTGTATTTATTGTTCGTTATATTGTGGCCTGTACTTATTAACGTGGCTGTAATTAATGTTTGAAAAGGCTTTTATAAAATTGGGTTCGTGATATTTTATTATTACATATTTCATCTGTTTGTTAATGTTTTGGTTCGGCAAACATACAGACCGTGAGGCCGCTCTCCCGATTTTAATAAGCCACCCGTGTTTTTTTACCGTGGTAATGGGTCCGCAGGGTAAATTAAAACACTAATAAAAATAAATTAAAATTATCATATTAAAATCTCTATCATTAACAGCAAGAGCACCTACTTAAATCCTAACCTAATGTTCAGCAGTTTCCAAAACAAACGCGATTGATGATTTAAAAAAAAATGCCATTCGTGTAAGAAGTGCACGGGTAGCATTTACCTAAGAATTCTTCGTTTTTCCCCTGATTCAAACAACTATTTCATCACAAATGGGAAGCCTTCAGAATGTGCCATTCCTTTCCGTCATTCACACACTTTGAATACAAACACTCCTCTTTCACCATCTACCCTCAACCCTTCATTAACCTCCGACCTCGCATTACCTCAGCTACACTCCTGCCTGCCCTAGTTTGACAGATAGCATGTAGTTTACTCCGCGCCCTCTCAATGGGCCCTCAGATTGCGAGCACAAATGTGGGTAAACTATCAGAGGAACCGACTGTACTTTGTCAGGGTTTATCTGATTGCGGCAAAATGGCCGGACCTTGCTGTTTGTGTGATGAGGAAAATAAGAAGTAATGAGATCATTTATTTAGTGTTATTAATGACTGTTTAGGTTTATGAAAGATTTCATTGTCTTGAAGAGAGAATGTCATTCAAATTATTAAAAAACTTTCTGAAGTGTAGTCAATCATGAAACGTGGTAGAAAATAAGTAATTTACTAAGAATAAATTATTTCTTTATTTCATTAAAGTTGTCATATCGTCACTCAAGACGTTTCTACACATGACTGTGCAAGGAACTTCGGGCGCGTGGCCAAAATCGGAATGAACGATGCCATCTTGTTTTATAAATACATTTAATTAAAAACCGGCCAAGTGCGTGTCGGACTACGCACAATGAAGGGTTCCGTAGTTGAGATGAATTTATTTATCCCAAGAACAAACTTAACATTGTAGTTGAAAAACATGTTCTCCCATGCATTCCAACTGCAAATGTAAGTTTGTACGCACAATATTGTTATTCCTTAAATGTTATGTGCACCTATAATTTGTGTATACATTAGCAGTAATACCTTTCTTAATTATAATGATTATCTTTAATCCAATTGTTGAATGTACATGCTGTTGGTGTTCTTTATTAAATAAATAAAAATATTGAGAGATTTACCATGTTATTTTAAGACCATAGACTTCTTAAAGATTTTCCTGTAATTTATGAGTAAAGAGCCTTACTAAGCATTTTTTTCAAAATTTTAGGTCCAGTAGTTTCAAAGATAGGGGGGAGTGGTAAATTTTCATCGAATTTCTTAAATACCTTTAAAACTATTTATTTTAAAATTATATAAAAAAATATGTTTAAGATCCTCGCAAAAAGTCCTTTCATTTGATATGTCACACGGTACTGTAAGCATAACTTATTTTTTTAATTTTCTTGTTTGCCCCCCAAAAGTGATATAGGGGTATATTCAAAATTCATTTATTTACGTTACACGTCCGTGTTTGGGTTATAGAAATACATATGTGTACCAAATTTCAACTTAATCGGTCCATTAGATTCGGAGCAAATTAGCTGTGATAGACGGACAGACAGACAGACACACGAGTGATCCTATAAGGGTTCCGTTCTTTCCTTTTAGAGGTACGGAACCCTAGAAATTGCAAAAATGTTTATCAACAGTGCGAACCTGTAATTGTCATTGAGCTTAGTAAAAACTAGAAATATATTAAAAACTTCGAATGGTCGAAGCTTAAAACACATAAAAACAATGACACAAAATTGCTTGACAAAAACATAACGACATAGGATCATTGCTTATAAAAAAAAATTACAACACATTTCATATTCCTTTAATAGTCAAATAATTCTGAACACATCACACACATACTTGGTTTGATGGTCACATAAAAGGTTCATTTACACTTGTACGAACGTGCGTAGTTGAACGATTGCGTGCTATTAAGGACGGATAGCACTTAAGGCTTAATACAATTAAAAGGGCAAGAAACTACTATTGATATTCGTGTTTGTTTGTTCTTGAATAATCACTTTTAGGCCTTTGACCCGGCCGGTCAAACTGTGGCGTGGAAATTTAAAGGTTCAGGTAGGTAGGTTTCATTGAACTTGGACTTACTGCCTTTGCTATCGGTAGGTATCTAAATGACTACTTAATGGCCATCTCAATTTAAATTAATTTAGAAGATTATGCTCTGAAAATTGAACCCATCAGGCGGGATCGAGGTCAAGAGCAGCCCTATCATCATCATCATCATCATCATTTTATTTATGGTCGACGCAATAAGTCTTTTTCTTCCATATTTCTCTATTAGTCGTCATCTTGGTAGTCTATCCATCGTTTCTTTGGTCTTATAACCGTCCCACATTCATTTAAATCCTATATAACAATTAAAAAATACAGGTAGAAATGTATAAACATTGAAGGCGCTCTAGCTAAATTCTGTTGATCAAAACAAGATCTTAGCTTGAGTCATTTAACAGACATTTAACTGTATACCAGTATAACTTAACTATCAATTTAGGTTCCGCAACCAACTTGGAAACGTGTTTAATTAAAACAAGCCACAGATATGTTAAACTAAACCTGTCGGTCTTTGAGCGCCTGCGGTTACTCCGTTCTACATTCGATGTAACGTCACTGCTTGCTATGATATTTCTGACAGGCGTTCGGTTTCATTCGATATTAGAAATGGAAAAATAGACTGTTTCATACATCGTGTTATTAAATAGTGTTGTAAATGTTGACTTTAAAGGTGAAATAAAAATTCATTTGAAAAACTTTGAATAAACACGACCACTTCGTGAAAAATATATTAAAGTACCTACTTAACTATGTACGAAGTAGAAGTATCTATCTACTCATAATGTATTGTGACATTGACCCAACAATGTCAGACATAAAATGAAAGATAAGATGGTGTATCAACAAGCGGCCAATAAAAACAATGGCTCGTAAAAATATGGCCGCAATATATTGTGGCTGAAATTCAGCAAACAATATAAAACTCAGTGATCATAGCGACCGTCTGTCTTCACAATGTAGATAACTTATACCTATAAGGCAAACCTAAAACAGTACAAAGCTATATTGGGATACTTTTTAGGGTTCCGTACCCAAAGGGTGCCTACTACGGGCTATTACTAAAGCTTTCCGTCCGTCTGTCACAGGGCTGTCTGTACAGAGTGAGTGTGTACAGTCACGAGCACTAATATGTATACAATTATCAACTTTTTGAGTTACTTTCTCCTACTGTATTGATTGTAATTGTATGTTGTTAGAAATATAGTATTTTGGAATCCACAGTCCCATACTACATAGGGCTTATGTTAAGTTGCAACCGTTTTTCTACGAGAAAATCATTTTGAATTTTGCTAAGTGTATGCATATTTTTGCTCGTAACTGTACTACTAGACTACGGCCGCTACCTATAACAACAAATAATAAAGGTAAAATAAACTTAAAATTAAAGGGTGTCCTCATACAAGAAACGTATTTTTTTTAGGTGTTTTTAGAAAATAGTGTTAAATATTGTACGGTGGTACGGCACCCTTCGTGTGCGAGTCCGACTTCGCACTTGGCCATTTTTAAATATTAAACATGATTTTATAGATACTATGGTTAAGTTTGCACTGCAAATTAATCTTCGTGAGCAATTGTTATTTTAATAAACTTTATAAGATGTCGAACAGTCAACATCAGAAGTGTTTTTCAAAAAACTTTAAAAGGTCATTTTAAATGAAAACTTGTTAAGTAATTTTAAAATTAAATAAGTACCTTTGTCTTCTGAAGAATGATTATTAAAATTTAAAAATATCTCAAACAGTTTCAATCCTTAATTTCAACTTTTATTGAAAAAAGCAACAATTTAAAATAAAAATAAGTACCTAAAACTAAGAAAAAAGTTCACGTCCAAGCATGTCATTATTTACTCAAAAAACGTGTGCAGTTGAGGTGACATTGTTCGTGCAACACTGTAGATTAGAAAACTGTCTACAATAAAAATATTATCGTAATATTTCAGCTGAATTTCAGGGCTCTCAGTGGAAAATGAAACTCGATAATGATAGCGCAGTTATCTTAAAAATGTTGGGTCACACTGCTAGCGGAACGATAACTGAGCGGATTCAGATATTATAGAAATTAATGCAGATGAGAAGTTGCCAAGTAATTTGTAATGTAGGTATATTGCATATTTAATACTGATCGATAATGCTCTAAATTCTAAACTGTTTAAAAAATGTTTAGTTTCTTTCAAGAAATGAAGATTTCGTTTTTGAAGAAAATAACAATAATTAAATCAGATGCCTTGTAGTGATTTCCACAGAGACTCATTAGTTGACTTGTAATACTCCTTGCTCCATAATTTCTCAAGAGACTGAGTCAACTGTACATTCTTCATAAGTTGAAACTAACTAGCAAATACAATCAAAGTAATGAAGCAAGAGTAAAACTGTGTTTAAAGGTCTTAGTATAAACAGAAAAGTTTTATAGTACCTACTGCAAAGTCCTTTTATTGGGTTTCTCGTCTTGTTACAAACCGTTAGTATTTCTGCCCTGAAATTACTATTAAGTTAGTTAAGGTAGTTAAGTGCCATACCAACTGACACGCAATTTTCTTATTAAGCCCACTTTTCATTACGTAGGTATATACCTCTAAGTACATACCTCTGTGTACATTTACTGTTTTTTCTTGGCACGATGGAAGTTTACATATGTATAACATGACGCCTGTTAGCCCTAAAAGGATATGCAGAAGTGTGTACATTTCGCTAGTTCTGTTTCAAACTCGAAGTATTATAATAGGAAGCGAGACATTACCAGTAACCATACATATTCCGGGAGGTTTCTAATGGATAAGCCCTACAACATTTACCGAACCAGGAAGCCACGATCTGGCTTGGGATCGCTGACTAACGAGCCTGTCACTTACTATAACAGTTCTTTATAATAACTACAACTCAATACGCCGAGTATTACTCGTTCTTTAATATACCTTTGACAAATAAAACAATTTTTCTCTGCCCCGCTAATCGCCCACACTGTAACCCCACCCTAAGTAAAACAATAGCTCAGATCGATGCCGCTAATGGCTGCGCTGCTTAGCAGGCGTTCCAACAGTGTTGATACACTCTTCAGCCCCGAATACTCCGCAGAACAGTTTGTAATGATAGCAGTGTGCAGTGTAATCATACCAAAACAGATGAGTCATTTCGGAATGAAAATGGAAGGAAATATATAGGGGGTTATGAAAAACAAACTTTATATTTCGAGAGCATTAATTTTATTTATTATGGTCGCAGTTCTCCTAACGAGCTCGTTTCGTATCTACTCCAGAAACTTTCATTTTCTACATTATTAGAAACTCGAGAAATAACTAGAATAATAACGTTAACCAACTTAAAAAGTCACCTAGGTTCTGAATTTTTAAGACCGCAATTTGATATTCTTACAAAAATTCTAGAGATTTCCGATAAAGAGAACGCCACAATCTGAATGGCAGAAGTAGCTTTGTAGATTAAATTAATTATAGAGCGCCTGGCAGGAAAAACTTCTACGTAGGTACAGTAAACAAAACTGTCAATTAATCCCCAAAGAAACACAAATTCGTAAAAGTACCATAAATAATTAATAATATAGAAGTAAACTAAACAAAGTTGTTTGACAGCACGACAGAAGTTGGGCAATAATAATGAGTTCGTAAACTAAGCAATAATGGCGCTAATGTCCCCAATGACAGTTAATTAGAACCGCTTTGTAAAACGTTATGGCTCAAGTTTCGTTTTAGCTCAAATATTTATGTATTAAAAGTGATTGTAGAAGTTGAGCGGTTTAGGGTACACTAAAAGAACCAATATTTCAAATTCAAATTCAAATTCAAATAATTTATTTGCTTGAATATGGGTAAGTACATGAGGTGACATACAACAGAAGATCTTTAAACCATATCCTACCTTAATAGGTGTGCAAATATCTATTACAATAAAAATAAAAAATCTTACATTAATCATACATTTATCTATGGCAAATATTATTATTGGGGTATTTATGACATTCATTAACTATATAATTTTATTGTTATTACTTACTTATTTAAAAAAATTAATTACATTTTTCATTTAAATAATCAGTAACGCTGTAATAGGCTTTATTAATCAAGTAAGTCTTTAATCTATTCTTAAATGATATAAAATTATTTTCTTCCTTTATATTATTAGGTAATTTATTATATATTTTCAGTTTCTTCATTGTGTTTCTGTAATGATCTCACAATAAAGAAACTTAAATGGAAGTGGGCAGGGCATACTATCAGAAATAAAATAGATAAATGGGCCAAAGACGTCACTGAATGGTATCTGAAAAGAGGAAGACCGGTGCGTAGGTCCGGATGACCTGAGATCGTCAGCAGGTGTGACATGGACAAGGAAAGCTCACGATCGAAAACTGTAGAAGAGTCTGAGGGAAGTCTACGCTGGAAAGCAAAACAAACTTAAGTACCGATATTTAAAATATTTGTAGTATAGTTTATTAATAATGGCTATTTGAATTTGAAAACACGTGGAAGATTCCACGTGTAACTTAAATGTACGATGTATAAAGTTCATTATGATATAGAACAAATAATACTTACATACATCTAATTGTAATCATTTCATAACAGCAGCGCCAAAAAGATTTACTGCTCAAATCATTATCCTTTGTTGCTTCTCAGTCTCACTACTATGTTCATAAGAATTGAAGCAGAATCTACCATTGCTATCGAGCAGAGGAGAAAAACTATTTGAAATCGACATACCTAAATCGAACAGAGAAATCAAACCATTTCTATTCGCCGGCAATAATTGATATCACTTTCACCACACGAAAATGCAGTAGGTTAATTCAGGTCGTAAATTGGTGAAGTATCTGAATTTATGATACCCTGAAAAAATACGCCAGTCAGATTTAACCATCCATATTTAGCTGACCGCCACCCACCTGCTCCAAAGCTGTAAAAAACCCGCTTGACACGAAAACACCGAATAAAAACATGCACAGCACATGATTACAGGCAAAGGGACCAATTAAAAATGTTCGTTATCAAAGGCCCGAAGTGATCCATGTATTTGGGGGTGTTAATTTCAGCCCCGGGATGAACTCTCCCCTCAAAACTGTGTAAATGGCGAGTACCCTTGGCAAGTGCTCTCAAAAATGTTCTTAGCATTTTTTCTTGCTATTGAGCTGTAATGAATCTTGAGTTCAGTGGTTAAAGTTGATTTTTGTGTGAAGTGGTTGATTTAAAAAGTTGCAGTAAGCTTATATTATTATAGTGGTGTAGTCGCTTAGTTAGTAAACTACTAAGCGGTCTTATATTATTTTATGCTGAATTCAGTGCACCTAATTGGGTTAATCGCCATAACTTAGTCTCAACTAAGGGACTGAATTAGTACTCTATCTCACTCTATCAACTCTATGTAGTGTACCCTATAACCCTCAGTCGCAAGTAGAGCATAAGAAAACCATTATTATGAAAAAGAGGTCCAGTTCAGTACAAAAGACGTACGTGATGTTCAGCTTCTTCGATAAAAGATTTGAGATCCTAACGAGTATTAAGTTCTGTAAAAGTTTCTTAAACCAACAGGAATAAAAACTTCTTCAATTGCTTTAAAAGACTGTATATTTAATGAAACTGTCTTTTCCCAGACTTCAGATTGTACTCGTAATTGCCAATCAAATCCGTTAAGCCGTCACGGCAATGATCGAGCGTCGATCGCATCAAACATGATCATTCGCATCTAAAAATGAAAATCATTATTAAATCAGCATCCCCAAAAGCAAATCTACAACCTCACCAAAACGTAGACATACAACACGTACTCTACTACGAGTAGACATAATGTCTACACATCACATACACAGGCATAAATCCTGCGTATGTGTTTACAAGGTATTTGTTATACCATACCAGATGCGGTGCCGATGCGTCTGATCGGTACCTCATCAGATATGGTACTGACGTGCCTGCCGCAAAAGGGCGCCCTCACTGAGTCTGCGGGGGGAGGTGAGGGAAGCAAGGGAGGGGGAGGGACGCGGAGGGATTCATCAGAGAAGCCGGACAGTTATTAATTTTGAACCATAATGGACGACGCGATTGATTTTTGATGTTGCAGTTTTGGTTTTCAGACGGAATATTTTCCAGATAGCGGGATTAACGAAATTACTCTAAAACTTTACTAATAAAAGTGACAATCGAAGTGTAAAGAGATTAAGAATAACCAAATTACACCTGGACAATCGACCAACCCTTAATCGTTATTAATATTAAAACAATAATCACAACTACAAGAAACTGTCCCGTGCTTTTCTAAACAAGAACATGCAACAACAAAATAATAGACGATGACGTCCAAAGCGTTCCACCTACTATTTGTTACTGACGCTCGGGTCGCGCTCGGGTGGCGGAGAGATGTACTACCGGCCGGCGCCGAGGGGTGGGGGTGGCGGCTCTTTCACTCCCATCCTCACACCTATCTCGCTCGCACAGCATACACTCACAGATCAACTGACGTTATAGCAAAATAGAGCTAATTGGCTGGATATTCTATAACTTCAAAGCAAAGTGGCACTGCATACATATGAAGTGTTCGATGAAAATGAGTACCTACCTAGTAGAGCGCTTTGTGAAGAAGTTAGCACCATACCTACTAGCATGCCTGCTTCAGCCGCCAAGCAGTGTCCTGTGTTCCAATTTAAGAGTGTAATATTAAGACATTTCAGTTTTTTCTCTGAGATGAAAATGTCCCTATGCTTGTTTGCTACCCAAAAACAAATCGTCCTACAAGAATAGAAAACTATTATCGGTGACATTCCAGCCGACTGGACAATTTTCGGCAGCAGGAAATGTTTGCAGAGCAACGCAGCGAATCTGGCGGGGAATAGCGTACCTCCGAAATGTCGTGTCTGTAATGTATATTATTCGAGGACACTACACACAAACGGGTAAAGTATTCTGGTTACTCATTTAGTTACTATGATCACTAATAAAGCTAGAACAACAGGGTCTCTTCCATTGATTTCCACAATGGCCTTAGCTTGTCTACAAACACTGCCCCTGGTTTCTTCAACCAGAGCCTTCCAAAACTCTGTTTCAGTCAAGTTGTTCATTGAGTCACTACAGTATAAAATCAACTATACCACATACTGTATTAAAGGTGCCATGCTTATAAAGGCACGTGAAAAGAGGGTACATCTAAAAGAACGAGATAACGCGCGGGTAGTAATTAAGTTTGCTCTACCTCCGCACTCAACACGAGCAGAGAATGTTCGCCACATTAAATTAAAACCAGCAGAATTTCCAATCTACAACATGGTTCGTTTTAATGGAAAAAAGAGCAAAAAATATTTTGTAAATACTGTCAATATTTATACATACGATATTGCTATTTGAATTCCAAGTACTTTTTGGGATGCGGGATTCAGCTATCGGTTTTACGCTTTATAAATATTGAATGTTGCATCAAAAACTATAGTTACAAGCCAGATACAAAAATAAAGAGTTAACAAGTTAACATGTAGCTAGATATTTTGGCTAAAAAGTAGCAAAAAGCTAAGCTACAGTTTATTTTGTACCTATTTTTGTAGATTAGCAAAAAGAAAGTTTCTGTATTAAGGGTCGGCTATAGGAAACCGTGTTATGGGTTTTGATAAGTTTATAAATCAAATCAAATCCTTATTTGCTTGAATATGGGTACATATATACACAAAACATACATACATACATACATAGAAAACCATTGAAGTTTAGGATTGAGGATAAACCTTGTAGATGATTGTTAAAAAAAAGAAATATCACTAAAAACGTGCAAAAAGTCACCTAAACTTAAATTAGCTTGGATACAAAAAGCCAAACGAAAGATTGACAGAAGCACTCTGAAAAGCCTAACTTGTCCAGTAAGCTATAAATAATGTGCACAATGAACACGTACATAAGAATGTAGTTTCTAATGCCATTGTTGTAAACAAGTAGGCGATCCATCCGATGGTAAGTGGTCCAGGTCTTTGCCGCCTCATTGATATCTACATCACCAGAGGCGTCGCATATTATGTTGCCAAGTTCTATGTTCTTTATCTCTGATAAAACTGAAAGGTTTAATGCGCCTGTATTTACCCTTAAATACTGTTCAAACAAAAACATATATCAACGCTTCTTGGCGACAGAAATAAGCTATGGTGGTTGCTTTGCGAAAATGGCGCTCGATTTTGAGACCGACTCCTTTCATCTTAAGTATAACAGTATGTGCCACTAAAGATGAGACTTGACGCACCACGTGGTTTAACTTGCGCAGTAGACGATTTATAGGTCTCATTAGCGGTATGAGGTCCTTGCCGGGGCGTCATCGGGGCGGCAGGAAGAGTGCGGGAGGTGCGGTCAAGTCTCATCTTTCGTAGCGCGTATTGTACTCGCATGAATCGTTCTTTAAAGTTTTCGAAAACGACCAATACCTATCATTCAATCGGTGTCAATACCTAGCTTCAGTTGCAATGACAGCTCTCTTCACATTTCAGTTGCAATGACAGCTCTCTTCACATATGTTTTCACGATAAGATTTTTACAAAGTAGTTCGACTGGTCTTAAAGTAGACCTTCTGGTCCTAGCTCAGTGATTATACCTCATAGTGAACATCTACTACACACTAATGTGTACTAACACTACCTCTGCACTAGAAAACACAGGATGATTCATTTCCACCTTTATCGCCACCTTTAATTTTGTTTTGGATTTACGTTTTCTACATGACTGCGACTTACGTAATTACTATGAAAAAGACAAACGTTATCCTACTAATGAAGAGTGTTTCCGACTATTTTCGTTTATGTTCGTTCTCCGCTTATATTTCTTGTGTTTACCTGTTTAACATAACATATCATCACGCCTTGTTTCCCCGAAGGGTTAGGCAGAGGTGTACCTATAGTACACCCACATTTCGCCAGTTATGTTCAAGTCCTATGTAATAGGGGGCGAGTCTATTGCCATCAACCGAGCACAAATACAAACTCCGGGCTGCTACTGAGAAATTCCAGATAGAAAAATCCAATAACACTTTGCCCGACCCGGGAATCGAACCCGGGACCTCATGCTCAGTAGTAGCGCTAGACCAACGAGGCGTGTTTACCTATTTATTTATTTATGAACAAATAGTAAAACATACTTTTACTTTGTTACTTTGAACATGCACCCTACGAATCTAGCCAAAACTGCCATTTGCTGTCGTTTGTATCACGTCTTAATCAAGTCTTTGATGGTGTGAATACTGCCTTAAGAAAATAGATTGGTCATATCAGCAAGTATTTTTTTTAAATTAATATGTTTCGTCACCCTCCTGTCCTTGAACTCGCCTGATAGAAAGCGATGGATAAGCTCTACGGTGAAACAAGCGTACCCTGAGGATACGCTATCTCTTTTCCACATCAGCACTTTTGCTACTAATTGCACCTTCTCTCATTTTGATAGTAACGTGTAGTGCAGAATTAAAATATTATTTATTTTGATTTTCTGCAAGTCGTCCTAAATGGGCCGTAGGCATGTAGGACGACTTTATGAACTACTTGGTTTAACACACACTACATATTCTTTTGGCGCGTAGCAATAATCGGAACTAACGCCGCCATCTTGTTTCGTCAAAACAATTTGTGACAATTTCACAAAAGTTTACCAGCCAATGTCAATGTCATTCAGGCGCCCAGACACCCTTGTAGCACTCTCCCACACAGACTGTGGTTAGATCTCCTGACATATCTCCATAACTAGATACATTATGTTTCATAGTTTAAATAATGGATATTTGACACTATCATTATAATTTATGATACCAGTTTAGTAGTTGATACAACAGTTGCACGTGGTCGTGTGGTCGTGTGGTCGTGGTGCCACCTTCGCTTATCAGTAGTTTGCTACTGTAACATTAGTTATCTGCCATCGTAAAATAATATCTGGTTCTCTCACAATATAAGGTGTTTATCTAGGTGTCTACAGATTGGGTACGCCACAATTGCGGCGATAAGACCCCTCTTTGAGGACTGGCTTGAAAGGCGCCACGGCATCCTCACCTTCCGCCTGACGCAGGTCCTCACCGGACACGGCTGCTTCGGGAGGTTCCTGTTCAGGATAAGGCGGGATGAAACGCCCGAGTGTCACCATCGTGTGGATCGCTCAGAGGACACGGTGGAGCATACGGTGGAGGGCCTGGGCGGAGCATCGCCATGTCCTCGTGGAGGCGATCGGCGGCGGTGATCTCTCGCGTCCTGCCCTGGTTCAGGCCATGGTACGGAGCGAGAGGAAATGGCAGGCCGTCACCTCCTTCTGCGAAGCGGTAATGCTCGCGAAGGAGAAGGCGGAACGCGTGAGGGAGAGGCAAATATTTCGCGCCCTCACGCCCCTAACCGTCGCAGGAGGAGACGCCCAGGGCGTCGGGAATCGCGAGCCGATTTCCGGCCACCGTAGACGCGGGCTTGCGGACGGTGAACAATGGGTAGCTCCCCGTCCGATAAGGACCAAGCCCGGGTCGACGGCGCGTTGTGTTCCACGCGCGCCTCAAAGAGATGTCAGCAGAATTGACGGGGTTCGCTAGGGCCAGTGCCTGCCGGGGGTTCGAAGAAAACCGATAGGGAAATCGTGGCCCCCGGCAACAGGGCAACCGAAGGAACACGGGTGGGTTTTAGTTAGTAAGAGTCTGACACGCCCTCCCGCTCCGCCCAGAGCGGGAGAAGTTATTTGATAATTACCCAACCAAAAAAAAAAATAGAAAAAAAAAGGTGTCTTCAGATAAAATACTAACATTATTAGAGTTTAAATGTATATTAAAAGAATACGAGTTGACTGCACAATGCAAGGCAAACTGATTGATGAGATAGTTTTATACGGTTTTGAGGAGATGATTCGCCCGTTTTGGGCGAATTCATTTCGTGCGAATCGACAAATAAAGGCTTGTGCAGATCAGCGCGACTTGTCGCGCGACACAAAGACACCGCTCGTCGCGCGACGAGCGGTGCCTTTGTGTCGCGTCGCGTGTCGCGCTGGTCTGCACGAGCCTTAAGATTTTTTCAATAGTTGGCACAAATCACACGCTCAGTTTCGGCTAATAACAGAAAAATCGAACATAAACCTACGACATGAAAAAAATTGAAATGCGCACTTGATCATTCTAAAATAATCCTTATTTCTTACAGTCAAAGTCCATTCCGTTCTAATCGACAATATTTGTGCCACTTATCATATCCACAACAAATAAGATCTTTAACACCTAGTATTTAACGATCATTTTCGATTGACCCACATAATATTTCTAGACGAATATTTTTGGTCGCATGGTAGTTTCTTGAGTGGAACCACGTGTGTTGGTGGATTCTTACTAAATATAATATAAATATATTTACATAAACGTGTCAACGATCTTTGTTGCATCATCACACAACGTAGAAAAATAAATAGAATTCTTTACTTCAGAAAAATAGGCAATTATTGTTAATGAAAACTTACAAGGCAGGAAAATAAATAGAATACCAAGAATTTGAGAAAGTAAGTTGCCATAATTCGAACCTGGAACTAAGAAGCTATCTCTAAAGAACTATAGATAGAAAAAATAAGTTCCAATTTGCAAGACAACCCTAATTCTCATGTTTATGACAACAATGATTGCAGGAGAATTGCAGAAGGAGTGTGTAAGGGTCGTTGCAGGTGGCGTTCTGTAGGTTCTGCGGTTCTGTTCTGTAGAAGGGCTGAGTTTGATGTTAGGTTTTATAAATTAGCCAAGAGCACAAAACAGAGATGAATGACATGCAAAAGATTGTTCGCCTGCTATCCAAATTCTAGACTCCATAACAATATCCGGCTCGAAGGACCATGCTAAGACTCTCCTTTGCAGTTTTTAGGTACTATTAGCTGGTTATTTAAATAAAATGCTTGTATTCTTTGAACTTTTTTAAACTGTTGTTAGACTTAACATGCAGCACTCCAACCATAGTCCTTATTATTCCCGTTGATTTACCATCAACAACTTCTATTTCTGCTCCTGACTCATGCAAGCCCTTAATGGTACACACAACGTGAGATAGATTCAATGTAAACAAACAGCCAAGGTTACTACAGTTAATTGAATCAACCGCTGATGAATATACAGCGCTACTTTTGTTTATAGGATGAACAGTAGTTTACATTACACAATGATGTTCTTTTACGATTTTGTAGTAGTGACGACGAAACCCAAGTCTAAAGTGGTGGTTTCGTTCGTATCTTATTTAAAGCATTTGGGATTTTTGTGATTCTCTAAAATTGCCATCCCTTTGTCACCAGTTAGGAAACCTATTTAATTTCGGGATCGTCCTAATGTCCAAGCTGCTAACAACAATCCATCTGTCCAAAACGTGATGATAATTTTTCTACTTTGCAGTTTATGAGAAGGGTTGCTCTAATAGTGGTTGTTTTGTTACAGGGTTATTTGGTGTTCAATGTTTGTAAGGATAAATGCATGACCGATACTAATTCTATCTACCAAGTGTTGTCAAAATTGTATTAAGTTCAAAGAACATACCATGAAAGCTAATCCTAATTACACTAAACATTGATCCAATGGAAACTACGAATGTACTTACGTAAACACTTCCAGAATCCAACATCATAATTGCTTAACAAACTCACAAGTTGGACAGAAATAGTATCATACGTGCCTACATTTGCGTATATTTGCATCATAAGAGGCGTATAGAAATACTAGTTGGTATCGTCATTAGAGAGGACGTTGAGGTTAACCTATGTGAATAGAAAACCACGTAGTTTCTGAAAGTAGGTGTCAAAGAATAGCACAAAGGTATTGAATTAGATTACAGGAATATTTAAGATTTTAAAGGTCATGAGAGGAGTGTCATAGGATTAGAATAATATGTTGGCGACAAAGAGAAGGATCTAGATGTGGAAGTCTTTGTACCTACTCAAACTGACCAGATATTTCAGATAATTCTGACTAATACTGCACCCTAATTGCGTAACACACTTTCAATCACAATCCGAATGTTTTGAAGGTTATCCATTGCTTTATAGGTTTGAAAAATTGTTCTGCTCAACAACGTAAATAACGCAATGAACGTGGATTGACTGTCAAAATGAAAGTCGCTGCGATCAATTATCATTTTATGTATGTTGCGCATTTACTCAGTTGGTCTATATCCAGAATTGTAAATAAATCTTGAAAGACATGTTACCTAGCCAAAAACAATAGTGAGGTAAGCAAAGACAAATCCTTCATTTAAATTACAAATAATCTACTTTTGGAAACATAAGAATGATGTGGAGAAAATAGTAATTGCAAAATACATATACATAGTTTCCTTTGAAGAAGAACGGTTCAGAAAAACAATAGAATATTTTTTGAAAGGAATCGTTTAACATAATTCTCGTTTACTTACACAATTTTTATTTACAAATTTTCGTTTTTCAGTAGTAGTTAAAAAAATATATATTGTCGAGCAGGCTAATATAAGAATTCCATATAAAATTCCCGTACAATTTATCCAGTAAGTAAATCCCTTGGCCTTAGCGGACCAGACAGTCTCGTTACTTATTCATTAGACAAGAATTCAATGATGGCGGCCTGTCCCAGCTTAATTAATATCAGCAAAGAAATCTTCTGTATTCCCCATAGAATGGAGCCTGACGTTCAATTAATGCTCGCTTATTTAAGAATTGTTCTAAAGGCCTTGTGAATTTGTATGGAGGAAGGACAATAGGTTTTTATGGAGCTATTTTAGAAATATAGTAGCTTTGAACGTCTGTGTTTATAGATGCTGTTCTGCGTTTATTGGCTGAATAAAGTTCACCATTTAACATGGCTCACTAAATAACACAATCTGCCTAACTTTTTCCCAACTATGTTGGGGTCGGCTTCCAGTCTAACCGGATGCAGCTGAATACCACTATTTGACATGGAGCGACTGCCTATCTGACCTCCACAACCCAGTAACTGGGTAATACGATACCCCTTGGTAAGACAGGTTGTCAGGCTTTCGGGCTTCTGACGACCCGTAACGACTGTCAAAGATCCATGGACGACAGCCGGAACCAACGGTTTAACGTACTTTCCGAGGCACGGAGGAATTTCGGTATGTAAAGATGGTCAGCCATCCACGGACCAACCCCGGCAAGCGTAGCTTAACCTGATGGCTCGACCCGTGCGACTGTTATTACTTAGCCACGAGCTCCGCATTAAATAACTACTGTCGAATATATCAATTTATTTGGAGCTGTATGAAAGTCTTTTTCTTTCGTACAAACGTGCGCCACACATCAATTTTATCCAACTATGTGTTCCCAAAAATTCAAAGACATGTGACATCCACCAACCAGCACTGGGCCCGCGTCGTGGATTACGGCCCACTCCCTCTCACGGAGAGGAGGCCTGTGTCCTAGCAGAGGGAACAGCAGTGGATTGATTATGCTATGTGTTCCTTGTCAGAATTCACACATGGTTGCAATATTAAGGAAATACACACACTTAGTTCTACACTGACTTAACTTTTAAAGCATCATCGAGCACGAGCACCAGAACATTTAAATATCTAACCCGACTTACAAACTAAACTACCACAGTAGGCAGTCGCTGAACAACTACATCTAACAACTGGAAAAATATCAATCTCAGAACAGTTCAAATGCAACGCCACAGTTCCCAGTAAAACTACATAATTTGGGAAACCACATCGATTAGGGTTTTACAAGAGGAAATCTCGTTTGTGACAGAATTCTCTAAAGTTGAGAACATTACTACGCTCGTCAGGCGGCCGTCATTAAGACCTCGTTAATTAGTCATTAGATTTGGATATTATAAAGGTATATAAGATAGGTGTGTTGTAGTTTTAGACATTGTGTAAACAGCTGTGATACAATAGTGACAATGAAGTGCATGGTAAGTTGTCTCTCACTTTATAAAAATATTCTACATATACTCCACGGACTCCACCCTTTAACTTTCCAGTTAAAGTGTTTCATTTAACTACTCCATCGGTCTATTTGATATGTGAATTAATAAATTACTGACTTACTGCGTTTCAGTTTTAACTTTTTGTTTTGACTATTAACTTCATTGTAACATCAGTTCTGCTATTGAATGTTTTGTCTCCAATAAATGCAGTCACTGCTCTTTGCGTAACAAACTCACAATTACAATAACTTTTATTTTTGCTTTGATTACTATTTTAATCATGGAAATAACTGTCAATAAGCAAACCTAACATTAAAACTGCAGTTTTCTCAAACTTGAACAATTACTTGTAACTTCTTCAACTAATTCTCTATTTTTCTACCAGATTATCGCAGCTTTGGCCATCGTGGCCGCGGTCCAGGCCAAGCCTTACGGTGGAATCGGGCTCGGTGTCGGGCTCAACGGGGTCGGCGGTGGGCTTGGTGGGCTCGGTGGCGGGCTCGGTGTCGGGCTCGGTAGTGGGCTTGGTGGCGGGCTCGGTAGCGGGCTTGGAGGAGGTAATTAATATTTTCTTCTTTAAACTAAAGTGCTGGAGGGACGAAAGATACTTAAAAGAATGAGATTTTCTAGCACTGGCTAGTGGCCACACCACGTGGAGGTCAGTGCAAAGCCTAGTAGCTGCCCAGGGGGCCTACCACCAGCTCAAAAGCAGTATTATTTTAATATTACTTCAGTGGGAGAAAGAGATGGAGCTATACGTCCTGTAGAGCTTCATCTCTTTCCCACACTGAAGTAATATTAAAATAATACTGCTTTATGAGCTGGTGGTAGGCCCCCAGATCATATTTGAGCTTTACCGTATTCAGAAAAGTCAACAACCCGATGTGCTAATATTCGAATGCTTCCAAAGTTATGTCCCTACTACTTACTAACAGCTAAAACTGCTGTATCTTTTCAAAAAAAATCGAGTCCCAGTAAACTTTTGAGGGATAGAGAGATAAAATAGTATTAGGTACTGGTGTAGTTGCCTATTCTATACATTAAGACGTTCCCAATTTCTTCTAGGTCTCGGAGGACTTGGTGGTGGAATTGGCATGGGAGGCATCGGCGGAGGATACGGTGGCGGCGGTGGTTACGGACAATCCGGGTACGCTGGTGGAAGCAACGGCTATGGAAGCAGCGGCTATGGTGGAGGCGCCCTCAGTAGTGGCAGCAATGTTGGTCACCAGGAGAGCGACTTCGATCAGGTGAAACTATTATGTTAATGATGCAGCTTATAGTTAGATATATTACCGAGAAATTCAATCACGTTATAAAAACGTGGATCTCTTCTGGGGGTCTAAAACGGCCACATTAAGTAATTCCGCTAAAAGTAATTAATTTTCTGAATTTCCAGGAATTCCTCTATGGTGACACATATTTTAGCTGAATCATATTCAATTCATATCAGAATCATATTTGGTGTAAATATTGCCGCATGAAAAAATTAAGTTTTTATTCATCAAAAGAGATTTTATTTTTTTTATTTCTACAGTTAAAATGTTATTTCATTATATTATAAAACTGTCAAACAGATGAATTGCGTAATATGAATTGAACGCAGATAATATTATGAATTGTCAGTTTGGCAGATTCATATTCATAATATTATCATATTATGATTCTGCCAAAGCGGTCGTTTTAGGTTCCCTGACCTTTACCATATTTCACTTGTTACTTGTCAATTAATGTAGGTATCTCTTTTACTTGTGTATTGCATTGACGCGTCAATTTTGTCAAAGTCATTTGCATGACTGACTGCATGTATGAAAAATTCTCCGAGAATGTAGTATCATCATCATAATTGGCTTTGTTCCACCCATTGCTGCGTATAGACCTCCTCCCTTATGTGCCGTGCTTCCCTGCTCTGTGAAAAATGCAATATGAATCATTTTTCCTCGTTCTCAGGAGACCCATCACCACCAGTCCTCTGGCCATGCAATCGGAGGCGCCTCACAGATCGGCCAGGGAGGCCAAAGCCTCTACGGCCAAAACCAGTATGGCGCCGGCCAAGCGGGTTACGGCCAACAATACGGCGGCGGAGGCTACCTCGTCTAAATACTTGAACAACTACGTGTTCCGTTGACAATGTCGACCCCGAGTTTATATTAATAAATATTTATTCATATTACTTTTTACATCTCAGATTCTGTTATACAGTCTCAATCGAAAAGACATTACCATTTTGGCAGTTGAAGAATGTTGTTTGCCATATAAACATAACTTATATTTTTAGCCTGTTTGTGTCAGTAATCGATGGAATTGTTCATGGGTTGAAGTTCTATTTGCTGAATAGGGCAATGACCCATACACTAAACTCAATGTATTTTTAAAGTACGTACCTACTCTGTTATTTTAAACAGTTTGACGATCGTCACTTCTTTGTAGGTTTTTTAAAAATAAGTACCTGAAACAACAAAAAAATAATAAGTATATCATTCATTTATTAATTGACACTTGGCATATGTTGAAATGATATATCCAAATCGAGTTATTAAAAATCGTTTTAATAAACATTATAATGCAATTTTGTGCGTTAACTAATTAAGAGTTGAAGCAAATTAGATAGGTAACTTTTACAAATATTTAAACATCATCAGTATTTTCATTAAAATGATCAAATGAGGCAGTAAAACTAAAATTACTTTTTAACTGACGAAAAAAAGGAGGAGTTCTGTATTCGACGCGTATTTTATAACATTTTTTTTTTTAGTTTAGGAACTCGTCGCCTAACAAATACCATAACATTGAAATTTATTTATACGAGTACATATCAGAACTAACCAAACCGACATTCAGGCATTCGAAAACTTTTTTTTAACAATGTTTCACAGGCACCATTTCGACACACACTATATGATGTCACCTCTCCTTTATAAGGATCCAGCGACCACACTGAATCACATTTGGGATTGGAAAACGAGCCATTGTCGACCGGCTTTTTGAGGTCAATTCTTTTTTTTTGGCGCCACTTTTATGAGTCTACGGCACGACCAGTGTAACTTGACATTTTAGAGTCGCGCTACTTACTATGGTAAATTGTCAATTGTGGGTCAAATTCAGTACATTTGATTTTGGTTCCTGATTTCGCCACGTGGCCGTTTATACTGGGCTGCCTTTTGCCCTGAGGGCTTTTTATGTGTACAATTTTTAGCTTGGTGCGTAATTTCACTTGTTTTAAGGAACAATGGTTGTGATTTCATATTGGGTAATGTAGTAGAGTTCCATATATGGGACATTGGAACTACTGATTTAGATACTTAATCAACAAAAAAAACAAAACAAAATAAGATTATTATTTTTTTTATTTATTATTATAGTAAAACCCCGTTTACTAGAAGCTAGTTTTGAAACAATTCTACACAGGAATCTGACAAAGCACTAAACCTAGAATTATGTAAGCAAATCACGTAATATAAAAATGGCGGCATTCAAATAAAACGCGGGAACGATGAGACACGTAAATACAGCAGCTGACACCTTGTTACTAAATGCGTAAAGTTATTCGTAAAAGTTTTATAGAAGTTCTGAAACTGAAACTATTGCTATTGGCAGGTAAAGTTCAGAATTTTGAGGTACCGACGTACCGAGTGGTTTATTTATAAGTCTGTACAGTCACGAGCAATAACGTGTATCCACTTAGCAACTTTAAAAAGTGATTTTCTCCTACTGTATTTTATTGTATTTTGTATTTTGGAACGCATACTAATATGAAATAGGCTTTATCTCAAAGTTGCAGTCGTTATTCCACGAGAAAATCGCTTTTTAATTTTGCTAAGTGTGTACATATTATTGCTCGTGACTGTACGTGCTGAATCAAGAAACATTTTTTTTTTTGTAGTAAGTTGTTGTACTTATAAATAACACATATACACCTCAAAAATTATTTAAAGCTAGCATTTGGTCGGTATACCCAACTCATATAACTAATTTCCACGGTTATACATTGATTTTTTATATTTGATCTTCGTAATTAGCGTAGAAACCAATCCTGCACCTTAATTGCGTAATACACGATCAATCACAATCTGAATCATTTTGAAAGAGATTGCTAATCCATTGCTGCAATGAATGTTGTTGAACTGTCAAAATGAAACGGATTAGTCTTAATTATTTACGAAAATGTGTTATGCAATTAGGGTCTTTATTAAGTCGCAGGCACTTTAGGTGATCGATGTAACTTTATACTTTTAGGGTTCCGTAGTAAACAAGGAACCCTTATAGTTTCGTCATGTCCGTCTCTCTGTCTGTCTGTATGTCTGTCTGTCTGTCGGTCTGTCTGTCCGCGGTCTAGCTCCAAGACTGTTAGTACTAGAAAGTTGTAATTTGGCATGGGTATACATATTAATCATGCCGACAAAGTGGTAAAATAAAATTATGAAAAATATTTTTTTTTAGGGTACCTCCCCTACACGTAAAATGGGGATGTTTTTTTTTTTTCTATCCCTTATTGTGGGGTATCGTTGAAAAGGTCTTTCAAAAACATTGTGAGTGTGTTAAAACCATTTTTGAATTCAGAGATTCGTTTGCGAAATATTAAGCTTTAAAGTGGAAAATTTTGTTTAGAGTCTAGTGTCCCCCCCGCCTGCCAGCTAAATGGTTGGTTTTAGGTATGTGAAAAAATTCAAGGGTAGTAGCTTATATAACGAATTTAAAAGGAAAACTATCACAGCTGAGCAGGCTTTACAAGTTAACGAGTAATAATCGACCAACTTAGATTTGCGGTTGTATAAACCTGTTCTCCCATACATTCTGTATGAAAGATTTTTTTTTCAACTACAAAGTTAAGTTTGTTCTTAGGATAAATTCATCCCAACTACGGAACCCTACATTGTGCGTGGTCCGACATGCACTTGGCCGGTTTTTTTTAAGTTTCAGTCTAAGTAAACGATGTCTTTCTGTAAGTATATCTTTTCACTATTATACGCACTACATTCAGTGTGTAACTTCCTCTCTTCTTTGTTTTAGAATTTCAAAATATATTTCGCTTATTAAGAAACGCCATGCCAAGTCACTCCAACACTCTCTCTATAACTGGAGATGTAGTGTTAATAAATAATAATACTCAATTCTATTTTAATAACAGAAGTTTATACGAGAGACGCCATTTATGGCAAGACGTAAAATGTAATAATTGCTTCATACTCAAACCAGGCGTTGCTGAGGGTCAGCAGCCAAGTATGATGGAACACGATGGGTGCACGTGCGATGCAATAGGTGAATAGGCTGTAAAGAAACAGTTGAGGTAGTGTGACATATATGTCCCATACATATGCATGTCGTCGCAGCTGTGCGTAACTGATTCTGCATGTGCCGCTATGTTGCTTGGGAATTTATGTCACTCTGGTAATTCATTGGGATTGATCAGGAGTTACGGGTAATTCTGGTAGACGACATAATTGATCATCTACGTCCTAAATTCGTCTTAGTTCGTATTATAAAATAAACCATGTTTATGGTTGTATTACTAATAACGTGAATATTTTTTAAACCCGCGTTTACAACCAGTCCTGATACTTGTTTAGTTTTGGACAGGCTTTCTACACGTTTTGTATACAACGAGGCTTTATAACTTGTTTTAGGTGTAAACGATAAACGAAGACGTAGACAATGTGTAGAATATTAAGTTTTATATCTTGGTGTAAACGCGGGTTAACAGTAGACAAACGACAAATAATCAAATCGGACCAAACAAGAACATCCGCAACATCTAAAACTCAGCATCTTCGATTTATTTTAAAAGGCACTCGTTACTTGAACGATTCCTATCTCGGATTGCAGCGCATTCCGAATTCCGAACCATACTCCACTGGACTTTACTCCAAATACGAGTAACTCAATTCCTACATTCTAAATCGTCCACAATAAAATTCTGCATCAAAGCATTCATCATACCTATGCAGCCTTCAACTGTAAACTATACTTGTACACTTTTATACAACACCGCATTGCTGTCGGCTAGTCGCTAGTTCTGACGTCAGGCACTAAATAGGACAGACATCAGACAATACTACGGTTCTAGCTTAGATTCTTTACGAATTGTAGAGGAATTATTAATGTTAACTCTTGCGTACTGTGCTCCCCTGGTACCGGATTGAAAATGCTTTGAGTTTATTTGGCTGAGTAGGTCAGGCTGACAATCTTTATGAGATATTGTTGTGGAACTAGAAATATTCGAACTCTTTCGTGCCATGGTGCCCTGGTATTTATTATTGACAATGCTTCGTGTTAACAACTGGCCTAAATACTTAGGCAAATCTATAGCTAGATTATAGTGGAAAGTGGATTTATTGTTGAGGAGCTAGAAAAATAACCCTTTCGTGTTTTCTGCACAGGCAGGTATTATTGACAATGTTTCACCCTTTGAACTGAATAGGTCAGACATAAAGCTACCAGAGTTCGTCTACCTATTGCGTGCACTATGAATGTAAGCACTCTGATGGTGCCTTGGTAGTTTAAAAGTTATATCAAAAGCTCCGTCACCAAGCGATGAACTTGGTCCGTCTGTCACCAAGTGAAGAAGTTGGTCCGCTTATGCAAAATTTTTGCCTGGAAAAGACAGTCTATCCAGAATAAAGCACAGACAAAAAGGAACAATACAGTTACCATTTCCCTAATTTATTCATTGAAACCAGGACAAACTTCACGAGCATTGTTCTATCCGCTAATCCGAACGACGCAAACACGGCAAATAATTGAACAACATTAATTAAAATAAGTAAAACTCCGAATCTGATCATTAATCAAGTTGACGCGGCTGTCCCAGGTGTCCAGACTTAGTTCCAACAAATTAGCATAGATTCCATTATTAATTCCATTAATACCAAGGCTTGGGGTTAGGAACTGCTTATTTACAATGAAAATGCGAAATTAAAGCTTTGCTTCAAATATATTTAGGCTTAGATAAAGGCGGTCTTTTGTTCACTAGAGAGAAACCTCATGATGGTTTTATTGAAAAAGGTTACAAATGCTGAAACAATATACCAAGAATAATAAGTGAATTTATTGTTAAAGTAGTTACGGTAAAATATTAGTCTGACTTGGAAATCTAAGACAAAGATGAACTGAAAGAAAAAGCAAATGTAAAGCATAAGCAGTTAAAATTGGATAGAGTAGTGGAAATTACCAACTATAAAGGATATTTCACCTATTTTTGTTGCACTAGAATTAATGTACACATGGCACAGCCAGAAGATGAGGGAATTCGAAGACTAGTAGAAATAACGAAAGAAGGAAGGAGAACGAGAGAGTGGGATATGACTCAGTGAGTCCTGAAAATCAGGCTCGTTGGGATTATCTACCCATTGCTTAGATGAATTTAGTTAACAGTGACAGTTGATGTTAATTAAGTAAATCCGGATGATGTAGATTCTCATGAAGTACAACAAATAGTAATTTGAAACGCTGAATTTATTTCTAGATGATGGCATAGCATCGTTTGTAAAAGTGAACATCCATATTTTTTATATCAATATAAATATTAAAATAACTCTGTCAGACTGTGACCTTTTCACGTCTAAACCGATAGTTACGAAATTTGACAGGTAGGTAGCCTGAAACCTGGAACCGGACAAAGGCTACTTTTTTCATCTCGTATATTTGTATAAAAATGATGCCCAGAAGAAGTTGCGCTCAACAGCTAGTTTTATATTTAGATTGGCCGGCAGTTTAGACGTCATATATCTACATTCATGAAACAGGTTTTTTACTTTATTTATTTACACAAAAAATATTAACATTATAACAACCTTATTGCGTATAAAGATATTTGTAGGCTCTAATGAAAATAATACGACATGGGAGCATCTGCAGCCGAACTAGGTGAAAAACCGGACCAAAATATCGTTACCACTATCATTGGGCTTGCAGATTCGACAAGCGAATCGGGATCAATTAGCGGCGTGTAGATTCTATTTGACATACGAAGCGTCGAGGCGCGGTGCTCGAAAACCTGGTATGTATCTATTTGTATTTTAGGTAGGTGTTATTTTTGGGCGCTGTTAATCCTGAGAGTAAGTTCTGCTTTTACCAATAAAGCCAAAATATATAAATCATCTCACTCCAAATTAAATAATAACTGCCGCACGGGTTGGTCCTTGGATGGGTGACCATCCATTACATACCGAGACCCATCCGTGCCGGAAAGTTGCCGTTGGTCTCGGCTGTCATTCATAGATCTTTGAAAGTCGTTACAGGTAGTCAGAAGAAGCCCAGAAGTCTTACCAAGGCGTATCATGTTACCCAGTAAGTAACTGGGTTGTGGAGTTCAGACAGGCTTCGCTTCATGTAAAATACTGATATTCAGCTGCGTCTGGTAAGACAGGAAGCCGACTCCAACACAGTTGAGAAAAAACTAGGCTAATTGATTTTAAGTTAAAGTTTCTGAATAATGTTACCCAAATAATTTTAGACCATTTTCGATATTCTGTTGTGTTGTCATGTCAAGTCTTGGTTTTTCTTACTTGCCATTTAGAAAAAGCTAGGAATCACATAATTAGTCCACAAAATCCATTGGGCTATTTACCTAAGGAACCGAAGATATAGGTGATATGACTCACGGCGCGTTTTAAAACGGGTTGCCTTGAACCGAAGCTCGTAAACCCGGTTGCCTTCACCCATTTAATATTTATAATATTCGGGCCAGCAAGCGTAATTGCCACTGTTCGGTAATTATATAGACAGTATATTAAAGTAAGGAGTTTTTGTTTGACTTCATGACAAAATTAGACTTGGGAGATCCATGTTCAGTGGGGTTATTGCATCACATACATACAATGGTAATCCCTTAATTTTGACAATTCTACAACATTCATTGCGTTATTTACGTTGTCGAGCAGACGAATTTTTCTAACATATAAAGCAGTGGATTTGCAATTTCTTTCAAAATCCGTTGGATTGATTGAAAATGTGTTACGGAATTGGGGTGCAGGAGTGGACTTAGGTTAAGTTACTTCTAAGGAAGATATTGATGAACATCAAAACAATATAGACCCAAATAGTTATAGTTACTGTTGATTTTTGATTGAACTGTGGTAAGTTCTTTCTCATGAAATATTTATGCCTGTAGGGACTACAGGTAGCAGTAATGCTAGCGGTGCAGAATGCAATGTTCCCCGCGCATTAGGTTTAGCAGCCAGTCGTTATCCCAGCACCGTGGCAATAACTTGTGTACCGTGTAACTAATATAAGAAACATCATTGTGCTAAAGATTCATGGTCATATGAATAGACTTTATATTGTACACCTGATTTTCATTTATTATCCCTCTCCAACCACGATACTCATAAGGTCCCAACAATGCCAAAGAAACGTCAATTGACTATTATGTTTAAGGAGCCTTGAAGTTAGTCAATTATAACATCAATAACATCATGTTTATAAAGTAATGTAAACAGAGTTCAATGAATTGGGTTAAAATGACAAATTCCTTTTAGCGGAGCTTCTAATTGTAATAGACATCTAAACAAATATACACTTCGTTATAATCTTCAAACTTGTTAAAACCATTACAAAATGTATTTCTTTGAAATAATCTTTCAAGAGTAAAATGTAAATGTAAAAGAAATATAATTTCTTTTGAAACAAGTTCGCCTAATGTGTTCCAAGAATCATTTACGTGAGCTTTATTTCGTAGTTGATCAAAGGTGACATTATATTCACAATCACAAGAACTTAATATGTGCAGGAATATTTTATTTTATATTGGACTGCGTCGTTGGTCTAGTGGTTGTAAGCGCTACTGCTGAGCTTGAAGTCCTGGGTTCTATTCCCGTGTCGGGCAGTGTTATTGAATTTTTCCATCTGGAATTTCTCAGTAGCAGCTCAGAGTCTGTATTTGTGCCCGGTTGATGGCAATAGGCTCGCCCCCATTTACATTGGACTTAAACATAACTGGCGAAATGTGAGTGTACTATAAGCTATAGGTGCACCTCTGCCTAACCCTTCAGAGATTACAAGCACGATGTTATGTTATATTGCACGGGTGCAGACACGCGGACTATATAAAGTTTATTTTTTAATTCTCAGATCTATTTTTTATTTTATTATATTTATTTCTGTATTTTATCTATCCGTGACATCACTGCGGGCCCTATCAGAATACCAGCGCTGCGTCATTTATTTATTTTTTCTTAAATGTCGCAGCATATGCTGAGATGGGAGCCTTTTGGCCTCGTACAGGACTTTCTGCTTTTATTTTAATTGTTTTTATTTTTTAATGTTTTTATTTTTATTAATGTTTTAATGAGTGTATTTTAGTTTAATTTGTGGTTTCCTGTGCGAGTCTCAATAAATACTTTTTCTTTCTTTTCTTTTATATTCTTGAATTGGCGAAGCTTTAAGATCCCTACACAAAAACCACTAGCACTTTCATTTCATTCTCAGAAACACAAGAGAAAGCCAATGTAAAGCTAAAGTCGTAGGTGTACCTGTGATTTCTACGCTCTGCAGTGGCAATATAGGAGCTTTGACAACATTGCACAAGCGCTTACACGACTAAGCTTACGGTAAGCAGCTTAGCCCACGCGGTGACATGATTGGTGAAACTGTATGGCTAACTGTCGTTATGGAGACAGACGACAAGTTGGAAGTTATTGTGGGATTTGAATCAATTAGGAATACATTTGAAGAATGGAGGAACAGGAGGAAGGTCCCACCATTGAAAAGGGAGGATCGTCCGACCAGGCGGGTGTTGTCTCTGGTGAGCTACTGCCCGGGAGTTGGATGTTTTCAAGCTGCTGTAATCTATGATATTATTATGCTGAAGATTTCGCCGTAAACTTTGCTTGCACGATATATATAGGAAGTGTAGTCAGATGTCTTGGGTAGTTCGTATGTGGCGGTACAGTTGCCGCCACACATTAATTCATAATCATGTATGACTTCATTTGTATGGGCTACTTATTTACTGATACTAAGAACTCATTGGTACAGTCAAAGTGAGGTCATCAGGCAAGCTAGGGAGGTCAATTTAAAGGTAGCCTGTCCATTTGAGAGGAGAGCAGTAGAGAAATGCAAACAAACAAAATAAATTCCAAGAAATAAACACTTCATGTTTTAGTGGAATTCTATTGGTTAACGTTTGCACTTCTCTGCTCCGGTTTTAAGTCCTCGCATCAAAAGATATTTAATATGATGCGCCTCGCTTGATTACTTTAATTAAAAGCCCTCACATGCACAATATCAGGCGCCAACAGTTAAGACATACAAATATCATCATTCCACCAAAGTGGAGGTCAAAATTCTACCTAAATCGATTTATATCTCTGGCTAAATTAAATTAATCATTCAGCCACCGCACTCAATTTACCAATCCTTTTATGTAGTTATATTTTAAGAACGCATAAACGTGTCCTCCAATCGTAAATGAACCACCCTCCTCCGTATGAACCAGTAATTAGTGGCATACTGTCCATTCCATCGGCTCATAGTGAATGCCTAATACCAACCAGCACATGCAGGCCCATTGTCTTAAGATGGCACGCTACGGTAGATGCCCTAATGATCTGGCTGGCGACCAAAATGGCTGGCTGATATAATTATAGCCTCCTGATTCACTGGAATAGCGCCCATATTGGTGCGTTATTAACTGGAAGATATTCTTCAAAGTGTGATCAATTTGGTGTGAAGAAGTTTTGAGAATTTTAAACAAAATTACTTCACAGATTGATTCTGCGAGATTCTGCATTGCTATGGTACCTACCTTTATTTCTTTTGGGAAGACCTTACGAGTTTTTAATACTTGGAATGAACTTTTACTACAAATTGCAATAAAAATTATTGACCAATATTTGTTCATTGCAGGATTGCACATATATCCCCAACTTGTTGTTAAGCCAAGTCCAACTTCTATCAAAGCAATTATCATTTCCATTATATCTTTCATTTTCTGTTTTTAGTTTTAGTCATGGACGCCATAATAAACAATATTTCTTTCTATTTCTTGAAGAATATCGTCTAATCCAAATATAGGTAGTTAACAATGATAGAAACTTGAGTGCGGACACTCGACCTACTGACTCAGCCTCGGGCACGTCAATAGCTGTCCATTGTCTTGCTTGTTTTATAAACCCACTACATATGTTTGTGAAAATGTTATTAAATTAGGAGTAGAGGATATGAGAATGACCATAGTTTTGATAACATTATAATGTAATTCCATCACTGCAAGTACATGAATTAAATAACAAGGGTCAGCCGACAAAAACAGTAAGAAAAGGAATAATAAGAAAAAGACGAGGAGATGATCGAAGAAGAAGGCGCAGAAAGAATGGCCACTTTTGTTAGCAGTTTCACGGAAGGCTTGATTATTAGCTCACATATATTCTTTTATTGGATAAATGAGGTTGAGCATATTTATAGAGGCTTTTTTTGCTGCAGTGGATGACGATAGTCCTGAATTGGCTAAACTATATTGAGATTATTTTGAGCTAGCCTTTTCGTTTACCTCTTTTAGAAGCATTATTGATATACCAACCCGCACTGGGCCCGCTTGTTGGATTACGGCCCATTTCCTCTCACTGAGAGGAGGCCTGTATCCCAGTAGTGGAAACATTATAGCTGATTATGCTATTGATCTACCAAGTATTTACCTGACCTTCACCACTATATCTGCGACTGATCTATGCGGTCTACTCGACCTAGTCACTCAGACTTGTCGAGACAAATCCAGTCCCTTTGTTTCTTGTAGCTTGTTTTAGAACTCAATTAAATTGTAACTCGAGTTATTTTCATTGGTTTCATAACAACTCGATTGGTCGAGCGACTATATTTGTCGCGGATTTTAAGCTCTTATTTATCCCAAAGTTCCACTATTATAGCCGTCTTCGTGTCCACACTATATTCTTGAAATTCTTGTTATATTAACTTCATTAAGTCGACGTCATCATCATTGATCTCTTGCCCATTATCATCCTTATCCAATTTATTTTAATCACTTTCACACATCTCCTGATTTGTCCTTACACCAAGCTTGCTGTTTCGCTAAGCTTTTCAACATGACTTGAGCTTTCTTGGAGCCGACAAGACAAAACTATGTCCTTTTCTTTCCAATGTCCAATCTAAACAATACCGTTTAAACACTTAATCTTTTATCGTAAGTAAATATTCGTAACAGTCACTAATGTATCATCTAACCTTGATGTCACACGCTAAAAACATTATTAAGTCATGTTTGTGAACTCTGGTTAAAATGATGTCATGCTTACGCAACTATTCTGCTCTGTGGCTTATTGAATTGTTACTGGGAGTGTCTGTAATTTGTCTTGTGAAGAAAGGCTTATTTGTAGTCGATTTAGGGGTAACTGGCCTATTGACGTGCTTAGACCTTTCCCAAATTACATCGAACCTTAAAGGTTTTGCACAGCTAAGCCTAAACTGGTATTGTGGAAACCGACTTAACTACGTAAATTAAAAATATGGCTTTTGACATTGAGATAAGTTGAAAAAACCTTCAAATTAAATAATTTTCACGCTAATTTCGAGATAAGAGCATATAATTCTATTTAAAGTTTTTGTTTATCTTCCCTTTTGTGTTAACTCTATTCGTTCCATGTAACTGGTTAATTTTAACACATTTTCATCAACACCTCACCACAACTGAGGGTTAATTTTACCAATGAAACTGAACCCGATCAACACATTTAACTCACGATCAACAAATCAACAGTCGTCAGTGTCATCATTGTCGTAAAATATTGACAGCTCTTGAACGCAGTTTTGATGCTTACATGCTTTAACGCTGATCGCGATAAGTTTCATTGGTGAAATTCTCCCTGACTCCTACACATTCACTAAATCCAATTTCAATGCAGTTTCTCTGTAGACCGCAATTATAAATTGCTAGTGATCTAACGCCCATTACTTCATCTGAAGACCAAGTTATTGGCCGAAAATTTGGCTCAGCAGTTTGGTCCAAATTGATTGGCAATCATTCGATGCTGGTGAAGCGTGTTTTGATTACTATGAGTAGAATAAGTGGGTGGCACTGGAGAATACATTATTTTAAACTATCTTTTGCCCGTGGCTTCTCCCGCGTGGGGGAAGGAAATTATCCCACGGGAACTTACTACCGGGATAAAAGTATCCTATATCCTAATACAGGTATTGAACTACCTGTGGGCAGTTTCACCGTAATCCGTTAAGCCGTTAAAGTAACAGACAGACAGACACTTTCGCAATTATAATATTAAGTAGGTATGGACTATCGATAATCGCATGATATAGAAGGTGTTTGGGATTCTATAGGGAAAGCACTGTTAACAGATCTTTTTATTTATTAAAAATATTGTGTGCTTAAATACTGCAAAATAAATTAATTTTCTTACTTTCTTTTTTACACGTTTGGGACATGTCTGATAGTAAATTAATCATAGGAATCAATAATTTTATTCAAATAAGGGCCTTCCTTTACAGTCAAGATAAGTTACTTTAGCCACATCAGAGCTCATGCCCGTAACTTATAGTCGTTGGAAACAAAAATAGTCACCACAGCCGAAATCGGCATGGGATCTCAGACCAAATAAAAAATCAAGACATAGCGCTGCGAACAATACAGTGAAGCATGCCAAAACTACACCTCCGCTCTGTGCATACACGCTCACACGCACACATTTACAAATTCAAAAGTCATTTGTTCAAACTAGGCTGAGAATCAGCACTTTTCGAACGTCAAAATTACATAAGACTGTCCCCCAAAAACGACTACCCTTCACCACCATTTACAATCAAACTACACCTCACTAAGTGCACACTTGTTTACAAAACCGGCTTCACGTCACTGTTGACAGCGCTCTGTCTAAGTTTTTTATTTGGTCTGAGCATAGGATGTATATTTTTAAATAATAATAGGTACAGCTATATTAAATGAAAAATAGTCCCCTCTGAATTCGTGCAAACTTTCTTTAATCCCACAACATACTCGCATAAATTCTGTTTCATTTTGATTAAATCAAACACGTCATAGTTTTTACACAAATATACTGAAAATATTAGTTGGTTTATTAAATAGAAATATGTGCAGAATACGTTGCAATGTTTGCAGTCCATTTCAAACGTGTTGTATCCCAACCGTGTTTCTGATTTGTAAATTAAAATTTTATCATATCGATCAGGAGGGGCTTGTGGCTAAAAAATAACAGCCGAGGGGTCGATCGAAGGTTAAGCTACGCTTACTGCGGTCGGGTAGTGGATGGCTGACCATCTTTACATACCGAAACTCCTCCGTGCCTCGGAAAGCACGTTAAACCGTTGGTCCCAGCTGTCATCCATGGATCTTTGACAGACGTTACGGGTCGTCAGAAGCCCGAAAGCCTGACAACCTGTTTTATCAAGGGGTTTCGTGTAACCCAGTAACTGGGTTGTGGAGCTCAGATAGGCAGTCGCTCCATGTACAATACTGGTATTCAGCTGCATCCGGTTAGACTGGAAGCCGACCACAACACAGTTGGGCAAAGGCTAGGCAAATTGAATCACTTCGACCGATCACGAGTTCACTAGTATTTGGGCTACAACAAAATGGCGAATACAATGTGTTTAACGTGCCAAGCCTTAGCTTAGATTGACTTTAGTTACGTCAATGGTGAGACCATCGTTTAACCAAACCGACAATTTAGTTTAGCAGACCGTTTACAAAGTAATTGGATTACTACACAATTTAAATAATTCACGTTTATATTGTTTGGTCAAAATACCGTGTTCCTATCTTAAAATAACAAGATTTGTGTAATTTCAACGCCTTCACATTGGCCTTTAGAAAAAGGTTCTATACACCACTCGGTTAAAATAACATCGTCCCACAGGTACCTAACCTGGACATTTCTGAGAACGGTCAGAAAGGGTTAAAAGTTCTGACACAATTAATATGAAAGACTTAATAAATTGTACAACGAAACGAGCGAATACTAGATAAAGTAGGTAATCTATTCCATCGTTTCGAAATATTAACTTAACTAGAAATTCCTCAAGTATCTAGGTAAAGCCATTCGCAAACCACATTCCTTCATTATTGTAGGTCCGATTGACTGTCTCATTTGTCTTTCATTGTTGACATTATAATCAACAAATGTCTAAAGAAAACCGAATGTTTTTGTTATCATAGCCTACTTATGCAATTTCTGGGCGTCTTGATGAGCCTAATTTTCTTCAACTCCGTACAACAATCGGTGCATTTCGTCACAAATTTTATTATAAACAGTCTCTGTATAAAAAGACGCCATGTTCCCACGCGGTCCCATCCCTAAGATCCCGTAAAGGACAGTGTTCTCTTCGTGTTATCTCTTTAAACGGAATCTAAATCACGGGCACAGGGCCCCGGGGAAATTAAAACGAATCAACTATTTATTATACACACTAATGATTTTGTTGAAGATACTTTAAGAAGGAAAAATGTTGAAAATGTCAGCTGGGCTTATGTAAGATGAGATGAGATTTGAGCCTTAAAAAAGTAAAAGTTAAGGTTTAATTTTCCAAATCTGTGATACCTTGGTTGTATCTACAAGCCGGATCAAGTCTATGTAAATCTGCCAATCAAATCACTGTAACTACATAAGCTTTGAAAGCAGAAAAAAAATTGCTTCCTGGAATTTGGTAAGATTTTTCGTTAAGATTGGGACAGATTTCCTATCTAGAAAACCTAATTTTGTATATTATGTCACATCAGTGCTCCAACACAAAAAAGCGAAGCGCTTAGCTAATTCTTATTATTCTTTAATCAAGATGTCTGGACAATCATGGAAGAGGTCTTCCGCAGCAACGGGCACATTAGTTGAAGATCAGCAACTCCGCATCCCTTTCTCTAAACACAAACATGAGACCAAGTTTAATAGAAAACCTAGATTCTATAAGAGAAACACAAGTCTGAAAAATATAGTACGGTTCTGATACTGTTTGATGTATTGGCAAAGACGTCGGAGCGACACGTTGCAATGTATCTTGTTATTATTGATACAATTTCTAGAATTTTCCCAAAGATCCTATTCATGATAGCTAGTCTAATACCACATGAATATAATCCAACTTTTGGAGGCAAAATAAATGCAAATAGTTTTGACTATCGTCGCCTTAGAGTAAGAACCCCATAAATGCGAAAAGCAACTTTACATGAGTAAGAATAAACTGCACCCTGTAAAATTTTATTAACACAGCTTTTTCAAATATGTGTCTTTTAGGATGCAATTTGGATACATTTTCAGATGCATAAGATAAATATTTCATTTTATTATAGTAAAAGCGTACAATGCTACTTGCGAGCTTTTCTTAAAAAAACATGGTTTGCTAGTGGCAGTTACAAGTTGATCAATGAAACAAAGAATAAAATCGATGTACTTTTTTAATCCGTTTTATTTCGTTGCCTTGCTTAACTAAAACTTATAATATATAATTATGTATAAGTAACACTTGAAGTATGTGCAAATAATCATCAAAAAACTCCTAAACATAATTAATATTTAAAAAAATAAATTAAGTGTGTTGGTAAATTGAAAACCTCGTATGTTCGTTTGCGAGTTTTTCAAACTCGTCATAGATGGCGTTACAGGTTACTAAACTTTTGTTGTGTGAAACAGGGCGTGCGTTGCGAGGCTTTCTTTCCAAAAATGTAATAAAATAAAAAAAACAAAATTGCATCCCCGAGCTTTTCACTCTAAGGCGACGCTATGTATTTTTATTCATAGGAAGAGTTGACGATACTATTTTAAGGAGTTGGTGTAAAAATTACTTACCTCATTTGTCGAGGTCAAGTTAACTTTCTCTAAATTCCTTTGTTTTCACCCCAGACATGTATTTATGCATTACTCCATGCGGTACAAGTAAACAAAGTAGTAGATTACGATGAATCGACAAAGCTGCAGTAACAGAATTTAGCACCTACTCAATAGAACAGGCAGCAAAAGCAAATCACCTTTTTTCCCGAGATTTAGAAGAAAACAAAAAACAGTAGCAATTTAAAACAAACCCAACTCATTAAGGGTTTCAAAAGGTTTCGTGTGAAGACCAAAAAAACCCACTTAAGTCACATTCCGGTAATATATCGCAGGCAATTGGCTATATCTATTGCCTCCAGGCCACTTTAAAAGCCTCCGAATAAATTCGCGTATATTTTTACACCTGGCAACCTTTTTAACTGCTTAAGGCGTTAAGAGAAATGGGTTGCCAATAGCTCTTCTCTCGTACAACCTAAATTAGCGAATTGATTTTGACATATTACTTGTCCAAGTCTAAAAAGATTTCAAGATGGCCGACTTCTAAACCTAGTGTAACTATATAAAGTTGCTTTATACCTTAAGTCCGGAACCTACTTTATTAGTTAGCCTGAATTACTTCCTTCTCAAGATATGGGGTAATTTTTTAATCTAAGAAAGTTTAATAACTTCGCAAAGTTGCAATCAGTTACCAGCATTTACTTCAAAAACTTTATTCTTCTGCAAGCACTATGATTTAAAATCAAAGAAAGTGAATACAGTTTGATAACCTCGCTAATACGCTACTTTCCGTTTACGCAAAAAAAAGTTGTATCGATGAAAATTGCCCAGTTTTATTTACGCTAGTGATGTACTGAAACTCAATATCGATAATGCGATTAGGGGAGTCGCTCACAGCGCGTTATGTCCGGGCTATTGCCTCGAAGGGTTATTATCGCCATCCAACGCAATAAGCATTTTCATTTTAAGCGTTTGCACGTTGTTGTGATCCGGAATAGGATTTTATTGGACGCAGAAATTGGTTGTAGGCGGGATTTAGTTTCGGAAAAGGTAATAGGAAAATGTTACGTAGTGGCGGGCGTAGTGATAAATAGGTATTTGATTTGCCGTAAGATCAGACAGTAGTTTGAATAGACAAACCGACATATTTCTTTGTGCTCAATCTCAATCGCACTTACATCTCTAAGATATAAGCCCTGCATAGTTTGGGATCAACGTTCAAACCAAAACATTGTGATGTACAATCTTAATTGTGTTAAGGCGACCATAACCGACTTTTAATTTTTTACACTGAAGATCACGTCTAAACTAGTAAAAAAAAATAAGTATGTTAAATTAGAGCACTTTCTGAATAACTTAATATGTAAACATTTTAGATTATGTTTATATTACATAGAGAAATTAATTTGTAAAGTTAAGTCTAACGCGGATAAAAAACTGAGAATCACGCGAAATCTATTTATTAAGCGTATTTTTTGTTTGCACAAAATTACTATTGCTTCCAGTGAAAATAATTCCTATATTTCTGGACACAAAAGAGGGCTTGTACTACACTTGAAGCCAAGCTTAGAGGCCTAAAAACAGACGCTAATCAAAGCTTGAGGGTGTAACTTGACTTTGACACGGCCGTCTGTGGAGTTCCGTGAACACATCGCTAAGCTAGTTCTTAACCTCAATGCAGTTGTATTTTTATCTCATATTTATAGCCCAGTCGTTATTATTTATGAGTCTTTGGTCAACTAGACCTACTCGAAATGTATTACAAACATTTGTTTTGCAGCAAGAAAGATTTACGGTCGTCTTCATCAAAAAAATCAATCAATCAATCTGCCTAGCCTTTTCCCAACTATGTTGGGGACGGCTTCCAGTCTAACTGAATAGAGCTGAACACCAGTATTTTACATGGAGCGACTGCCTATCTGACCTCCACAACCCAGTAACTGGGTAATACGACCACGGTCACGGTTCACCAATTATACTAATTATTTTAAATGCGGACGTAACTCTGTCTGTCATCTTCTGACGACCAAACCACTGAACCGATCGTTATGAAATTTGACAAACCGGTAATCTGGGACCTGGAGGAGGATAGGCTACTTTTCATCCTGGATATTTATATTCAAAAATTATGAAATACACACACAATGTTTAATCTCGTTTATTTATGACAATAGCCTCTATGACCTCATGTACAATAACAGTAGCTGCAAGCAGGTGTTTGTGCTAAATGTAGTGGAATATCAGTTGGCTGCCAAATATCACAACATGAGGTAATCTGTGGCATTGCACAGCAGCCCGGTTGGCGGGTTATTAGGTGTAGCGATGGGATCATTAATGTATTAGTTTATCTTGAGTGATTAGATAATTACTAAACCTATTCAAAATCAAACTATGATATTTCACCTACATGGGCAATTATGAAACGTCAGAAGCTAGGTGCTCGGTTCCAGTAAGAGCGGGCCAGAAATTCCACGGTTAATCTTTTAAACATAATAGGCTTTTAAATTGTTTTCAAATTACAATGTTAATGGGTACCTATGACACATTAATAAAAAATCATGTGCCTATGGAGTAGACCTGTCAACCAGGGATATTAAGGAGCTCCGTAACCGTAACCGTATCCGTTATAAACGTTTCGGATAATTTCGGATTGGGGCGGTGTCTAAATCGGACACATTATGAAAGTTTTTTCTGCCCAGCCGAGCCGATACACTAGCCGCGCGCGTCACTTGTTGTTTATTATTGCTATTGCTTAGTCATTACTAGTCAGTCATAGCGGGATAATATTATAACATTACAATTGATGATTCACTAACTAATTGACATACCTACTATTACCCTAATTGACATACTATTACCCTAATTGACATAATTATTGGTTCGCTTACTTAGTCTTATTTTATATTTTTTTATTGCTATGACCACACTGACATTTTTATTTATTTTTTTGTAATTCCAATGATCTGCTTATCTCAATTTTTTTATTTTTTTATTTGGAATTGTAAACCTTTGCATGCCTATGTGACGGTAAAATATGGAGAACTTTATTATAAAAACACCTATGTGCTATACCCATTTTTGCAAAATTAAATTAAATTCTTTATTTCGAGCAACAATGAGACTCATACAATGTTAGTAACAATAAAATAAACTTACAGCTATGTTAGTGATACAATTACAACAAAAATTATCTACAAAAACACACAAACACACACACACACACCCTCCCACACACACACACACACCCTCACACACTCAACAAATTAGTCACTGCTTCAGTATTCCAGCTGAGATACTTGAGCAACGACTTACAACACAGGAGTCCAGCCTGTCAGCAATAACTCTCAGGATGCTGTTAGAACTGCCTCGCACCCTGCGCACCAAGGACGCACATCTTTTACGCATTAATGCATAAAAGCAATCAACACGCAATTCCGCAAACATCCCTGATGCGCTACAGAAGCGAGGCAGCCTCATCAACACCCTGAACGCATTATTATACTGCACGCGAAGGGCGCTGTACGATCTCTGAGTAAAATGTACCCACAGGCCACAGGTGTAAAACGAGGAACAGAAGGCTCTAAAAAGTGTTTTTTTAACCTCCGTAGAAGCACGCTTAAACCTGCGAGCAATCATATTCGCTCTGACCGACAGCGCCCTCCGCTCTCGCTCAATATCGTCATCGTCTTTAAGGCTAGTGGACAAAACATGCCCAAGGTACTTAAATGAGTGTACTCTCGATAACGGTATACCATTCATCAGTACTGGAGGTACCGTTTCTGGACATTTTCCACCAGCCCCAAACACCATCACGACACTCTTTTTGACATTATACAGTAGGCCATGAGCACTGGCGTACCTCTCACACACACTCACCAGTTTAAAAAATAAATGATTTGAATTGATTTGAATTTCTTAAAAATGTAATAATCCGTAACCGAAACTATCCGAAACTAACTAACTAATCCGAAATATCCGTAACCGTATTCGAAACCGGTATAATATCATTTCTATATCCGTTTCCAAATCCGAATTTTCGTATCCATAACATCCCTGCTATCAACAAGTACCTACCACGTTCCTACAACGAAATAGAAAATGGCCAATATAATATCAAAATATTTATGAGTCTACATTGCCTTTGTTTTTTGGACCGCTAAGTGGTTAGATGTTAGTGTAGGTGGTGGTAGTTTCTATCAAAAGAAAGGTATTAGATGTCTAAATTGGGACTGTGTCCTATTACGAATTATATTAGGCTCGCTCACATGACGTCGGAAGATACACGTTATTACCAGAATTGAATGATTTCTATTTCTGGGAGACTTTTCATTTAGGCAGGTACCTAAGTACTACACCGTAGAAAGAGCATTTAACTTTACCTACCTAACTAAAAAGCATTCAGGAAAAAGCAGTCTTTTTCTTTCAAATACTAAGATAAAGAAAAGACAGTCCGCGATGGAAAACGAAGACAGCGTCTAAAGAAAAAATCCAGCAAATTAGTTTAAAATATCTCATTTTTCCAGTTTTTCATTCTCAACTAAGTTTTTCTATTACGTATATTTTATTCAAAGACTTGAGAAGTAGTGTTCTGAATAGTAATTCATAGTTTAGCACCTGTGGATGACAGTTACGTTCACAGATAAAAATATAATATCTTTTGTATTCATTGAGCAATCCTTTTTCCAGACTATTGCAGACAATAAAAGGCTTTAAAACTTAGTACCTTTGTTCTCGATGAAGCTTTGGGAAAACCAATAAAATGGTGGTCTGACGTTTACGTGGGAAACATTTGAAATACGTTAGCTAGGATTATAATTTCGTGCCCAGCAGGGTTTTTATTTTTATAGACTACCAATGTACTAAGTTTTAACTTTTAGGGTACCGTACCCAAGGGTGCCAAACAGAACCCTATTACTAAGCCTCCGCTGCCCGTCCGTCCGTCAGTCTGTCAGCGGACTGTATTTTATGAACCGTAATAATTAGACAGTTGACATCACAGATTGTGTATTTCTATTGCCGCTATAACAACAAATAATTCAAATTAAGAGGATCGACATACAAGAAATGTGTTTTTTCGGGTTTTTTTGCTCGATTTTAATGCAGTACTGAACCCTTTCGTGTGCGAGTGCGACTCACACTTGGCCGGTTTTTCTTATTAATTTAATTTCATCTTCTTTTTTATTTTATTTATTATTCTCAGAGAACAAGTTTATTGCCAATTCAAAACATATTAGGTACTTAGGTGTTTTACGCAAGTTACTTCGCAAGCGAAAAATTATGAAAACCGATTCGATATTTTAGTGAAATCGTGTAAACGTGGAAAAATACAGATAAGTACCAGTATGAATTTTATTGTTGTTATTCAAGAAATATGACCGTCTTGTGAAACTGTTGGCGTAGTGTATTTTATGCTGATATTTATAAATGTATATACATATCTTATCTTATCTATCTACTAGCGAACCGCCCCTGCTTCGCAAGGTTTTCACGACTTGACAAAAAATCGAGATTTCTTAATTATCTATAAGTTTAATATTAATGTATTATACCTACATATAAACCTTCGGGAATACATTCTCTTAATTATGTTGAAAACCTCATGAAAATCCGTTGCGTATTTTAAAAGAATAACGCGGACATACAGACAAACGTGAAAAGCGACTTTGTTTTATAATATGTATAGATTAGACAGCCTCGTGGTCTAGCGCTCACAAGCTTGTCTGCTGTGCATAAGGTCTGGGGTTCAGTCTACAGTTCGAGCAAAGTCTTATTGGGTTTTTACATAAGGAATTTCTCAGGTCACAGTGTCTGGATTTAGGTATGCCAGTTGACGGCTCACCACATAAAATATAAAAATGAAGTATTTTTTGGTACAGGAAATATAAACAATATAAAACCGGCCAGGTGTGAATTGGACTCGCACACGAAGGGTTCCGTACCACCGTACAATATTTAGCAAAAAACGCTGAAAAAAACACATTTCTTGTAGGTTTTTTTTTCACTAGGTATACAAGAAAAGTGTTTTTTCGGCGTTTTTTGCTTTGCCATTTAATTTTTAGCTTTATTTTATTTTTGGCAATAGAAATACACAGTCTATGAAAATTTCAACTGTCTACCTGTTACGGTTAGTAGGTAGGCTTAGTAACAGGGTTCCGTTCGGCACCCTTCGGGTTCGGAATCTTAAAAAGGACATTTAAAACTAGTAAAATAATTAAAACAGAACAAAGACATTGAGTATTGAGAATTAAGACCTGTGCGAGGCCCAAAAGGCTCCTATCTCAGCATAATTCTGCATAGAACTTCGATATAATTGCCGAAACCTGGGTGTACTCTACACTTCTGCTTATCTCCTTCGGGAATTAAAGTCGTGATGTTTTATATTTGTCATTCGATTTTATGTTAGAAATACGATATTGTGTAGAAAGTTTATTGGGGACTGCCTCGTTGGTCAGTGGTCGCAAGCGCTACCTGGGTTCGATTCTCAGATCGGGCAAAGTCGTGCTTGCGGACGGTGAGCAATGGGTAGCTCGCCGTCCAATAACGACCAGGCCCGGGTCGACGGCGCGTTGTATTCCACGCGCGCCTCAAAGAGATGTCAGCAGAATTGACGGGGTCCGCTAGGGCCAATGCCTGCCGGGGTTGCGAAGAAAACCGAAAGGAAGATCGTGGCTCCCGGCAACATGGCAACTGAAGGAACACGAGTGGATTTTAGTCAGTAAGAGTCTGACACGCCCTCCCGCTCCGCCCAGATCGGGAGAAGTAATTTGATAATCTCCAGCCTAAAAAAAAAAGGTCGGACAAAGTGCCATTGGATTTTTATATCAGGAATTACTCAGTAGCAGCTCGGAGTCTAGATTTGTACCCGGTTGATGGGAATAGGCTCGCCCCCTATTATATAACTGGCGAAATCTGGGTGTACCCCGATCAACATGTTACGTTGATCGGGGAATAACATTAAATATGTTTATCGCTAGTTGCTCTTCAATAAAATTAATATGGGCATTACGGTATTGTAGGTACCAAGAATATCTAGGTCAAATAAAAGTGGTTTCTTGTGAAATATCTCAGACAATGTACAAGTACGAAGAATACGTAGCACAAATAGAAAATTCCTTTGAAAAGACTGTGTCAGCTGAGGAGGTGGGTATAAATACTTTCAGCTTTCTGTTAGGTATTGTTGTATTCAAGTTCGTAGAATCTGAACACCTGGGAAAATAAAGACAAGTGAGATTTGAACGTCGTATTCGTATCGAAGAACCGGAATCGGCATTTTTAGAAGTTGGACATTTTGGGAATTGGTGATTTTAGGAAGTGGACATTTGAAAAAATAATAATTAATAAAAAGTGTTTATTCAAACATTATTCACTGCAAAGCAGTTCGTTGGCAGACGTAGCTAGATTTTCAGTACTTATATAAAATATTTACAATAACACCTCTTCACATATACCTACCAAGGCTTTTTTATTCATAAATACTTTAAAAAAAAAACATTTGAATTGGCCATTTTAGGAACAGGTGTCCTCCTGTTCCTAAAATGGCCAATTCAAATGTTTTTTTTTCTGAACTTAGAAGCGATAGTATTTTAGAGGTATAAGGAATAGGGTGTAAAGATCACTCCATTCTCTTTAGAAAAAGGAGGTTCCTCCGACCAGACGGGTGTCCTGTCTAGCGGGCAACTGCCCAACGATTGATGTCGGGGAAGTTATACATATACAATGGTGTTCGCGCGGTAAACTCTAATTGCGCGATGCAGGATTTTGGGTGACGTCAGGTATTGGATGCGTAGTTCGTATGTGGCGATGTAGATGCCGCTACTGTATCTACGTACTTTCCATCAGATGAGTAGTCAACCAGTTTTCAAACCTACCTTACTATTACATAAACTACATAATGACCTATTTTTCCCATGCGGGAAGTTTTATATGTTCATGCGCACTTTTAAATTCAAAGAACAATAACATAAATTCTTCCTAGTCTAGCTTTTCCACAAAATCTAACCAGTACGTTGACTCTCATAACAATTTTCCGGTCAATCCTTACAAAAATATTCTTACAAGCAATATTTTCTATCGCCCCACTTAAACTTGTATTCAAACATGGAATATTAGAAATATGCAACCGTCACGACATTTTAAGCGGGAGGGGTATAACCCGGCTTCGCCTGGATGCACCAGCTTTTCCAATCGTTATTGCACTGTGAGAGGCCTCTCATATTTTGCAGGATTGCACGGATTGAGGGGCTTTGTACCAATATCGGAACGCTTGAAATCGCCATGTTGGATTTATAGATTTGTATTTGAAAACGTTTTTATTTATTTATTACATATTTTATATCTGAAAGTTGGGAATTTGTTTAGAACTTTAGATGAAGGATTAATGATTTTTATATTTATTTTTGAGCTTTTAAAATGGAAGCCTCTCCCCAGCTCTACTTTTGAGTTGGTTTTGTAGTTGCTATTCCACTATAAGCACAAAACGAATTCCTTTCACTAATAAACTAACGGTTTGCAAATAATTGTACTTTCGAGACGGGTTTAGAAATAACTTAATTCGTTTGGTAAGTGCGCTAACCATGGAAATAGCCTGCAAACCTCAATACCTAGATAAAACATAATACGCTCAGATTATGACACACTGCGCGCAAGTGGTTTACTCTTGAAGATAAATATAATTGAGGTAGGTACTGTACTCGCCCCACTCACAGATATCATTGCTACGTTAGACCTAAACTAGGTCATCTAGTGTGAATAAAACCTGACCCAAAGGGCTTACGAAACTAGGCTACAAAAAACCCGCTCCATCGAAAACTATCGATAAAGAAAATCGATTATATCCGCCCATAAGCGGTAGTAATCCGGAAAATTCCGGTTCAGAGCGGCTCGCGCCTGAATAAGCCGACGCCGGCCGGAGAAAGCCATGAATATGCATCGCTTTTGTGATTTAATGCCCACGCTTAGTTCAATTTCGATAATACGAAATTCTGAAGGAGAAATATTAACTTTAGGCTGTCGGTAAACAGGGAAGCTAAAGTGCTAGCAAGTAAAACAAATGGAGTTTGCAGCCAATCATGTGCAAAATAGTGTGGCCTCCGCTTACATCAAACGATTTCTCAGTTCTAGTTCAGTGAATGAAGTGATTGGCACAATATGGACTCCGTTTTTGCGGAAATTGTTGCCAATGACAAAAATGTATCCTACTCCTAAACACTGTTGCCAACGCAAAAAGAATGTGCGTAATAACGCCGGTGTCACTAAAGGTTGGGAATCTATTCAAAGGCTCGAAGACAAAAAGCTCAATGTATGAGCAAAAAAGCAAATTAAAAAACCTTTGGGTGCCTTTCAATCCGCGTTTTCATTAAACCAGGAATTTGTAATTAATCCATCTTAAAAAAGGGTATTTTCCTGTTTAAACCGGTTCAATCTGGTTTGCGGCGGTTTGAGCAAGCAGAACAAATGCTATACAATTAGCATTTGTTCTGCTTGCTACGGTACGACTAGATAGATTTAGATTTCACAGGATCTTAATTAAGTAAATCTGTGTTTAGCTAAATGACTCATTTACAGATGTTCAAGTTTGAAGGCCAGGTGTAAAACATCTGTTCATTAATGCATTCATTTAATTAAAATCTTTGCATAAATAAAGCTCTTATTAATGAGGTCGTTATCAACTTAATTAGTTATGCAAACGTTATTCGAATATTAAATATCGAATTACTGATATCATAAGGCTTGGCAGAGGTTACATCATCATAAGCCCAGTTTAACAGCGGAGCATCATCTTAGACATCAATTAGAAATCATAGTTGGGTTTCACGAAACTTACAAGAGAGGTCTCATACTTATTTCGTGCGAAGAAACTAAGGGCAAGGCACAATATAAGACTGGTCGAGACACCCACAAACAATATACCAACCAGACTAAACAGAGGACTACACAGGTATGGTAGTGCATAGTTGTGAGGTCCTCTGTTTAGTCTGGTCCAACTACGGATTTTATGGACTCGCATTTAGGTCAGACATGTCGATATACCTTTCAGAATACTAATAAAGGTGTGGCAAGTCTAAAAACGAACCTATGAATCAGACGCTTACAATGCACAGGTCACTGGCAGGCAACCCGAAAACCAGCGGCGAAATAAAAAAAGTACATTAACATACATAACTAACACTTAAAATTTAAACTGCAGAAGGAATAACGCTATGGCCACACTGTCGAGACACAAGCAATTCGTCACATCGACAATAATTCAGGCGAACTCGAATACGAACCTGCGAAGCTTTGTAACAATGTGGCCAATATAGTTCGTCGTAGATCGAACACGAAGTTTTAATCGCGACAACGTGACACAAATCTATGCGCGACAATGTGGCCGTAGCGTAAAGAACTTCCCGCAAAAATAAACGTAGACCAAAGAGTATTAGATAAATGGAGTGTTTAATAACGTCTTTTTCCATCGAGGCTCAGACGAGTCATATGTGAAGCGTGGCGGGAAATTAAACGTCTGTCATTGGACGAACGCCGGCGTCGCGTCAAACGGCACGTTTCCGATTGGCTAGGGGCAGTGATATGAGCAGTTTGCCGTACCTATATGTAGTTACATAGTCAGTATATTGAATATGTAACTACATACTTGCTTATTTTGTTTAACAAAAAACGAAAGCATTGCTTTAGCAGTGGTTTGAACTTGTTCCAATTCCTGTGTTTTAAAAATTTGCTCACAGCCACAGTAGTGTCCATTAGCGAATTTTGTAAAGATATGATCTTTCTGTCATCTACACTTATTCATAGTCAAGCTAATTTAGCATGCGCAAACGCCGCCTGTATGATATCCTGTGTTAGTCATTCCGCGTGCTGAGAATACACTGGATCTACCTGATATGCATCTACTTACCGACGTCAGTATTCTTATTTCCTTTTAATAGCTTTAGTTTTATAAAACCGGATAGTTGCAAGTATGGAGATTGTTTTGAAGTGTGTTTGAGCACTCGTTGAGTTTCTAAGGACGATAAATAATGGAAATAGACATTAATTTGCGGAAATGTATGACAAGAAGATTGTGCCTCTAAGGACTTAGATTTGATTGCTAGTTACTATGTTTATGCTGCTATTGTAAAATGTTAAAAAGTTGATTGTTTTAGTAGAAATTAAACTATTTTATTTTTCAATCTGGCCTGAGAGAGAACAGATTTTTTTGGTCTTTGGTATCAAAATCATTGTTACAATCAGTACAGTAATTAGGTACTAGACCCCGCATGCTGCTCTTTTGAATTTGTATTAAACAGAAACTTTACTCCAGTCCAGGCCTCCTCTCACCGTGAGGACTGCACTGTCCCAGCAGTGGGAACATTATGCTTATGCTTACTCCAGTCGTCTCACATCACCCGGCTCTCCACCTTTAGCATCTATTTGCAAACAGCTGCCTCCACAGAGATTTGAATAGAAGGATATTTTTAGAAAACTGAACGAATACGGAATGGATAAATGTTTTTAAAAATAGATATTTGCGTAGCGTAATACGGAAACGTATGGCGAGCCATCATGCCGATTGGATTCTTTACATATGAGATTGAAAATTGAAACATATTTTTCTTAGTAATACCTAAATGTAAACCTTTTTATATGTTAAGTACTAGACTAGGAATAAAAAATATGTTTGAAGTTATTGCTGCAAAACAGACAAGTACTTTAATATCACAATCACAACAAATTATTGGTGGCAAAGCATTGTGCTTGCATTATGATTTCGTTTGCTCACAGGAAGATACACCATTCAACATCCTGCCATCCGCGTTTAAAACTCTCACAAAAACAAGAACGGTCTATTAAACCCAAAAGCACGGTTTACTCACACAATATTTAACAAATTCATCACTATTAGTGGCCCAATTACTCCACGTGGTTCTTCCCCCCCGGTCGTTGTCTCCAAAGCTCAGTGCAATACAGATTGATTGTCAATTACCCCAGCGTCGGGGCCCGGACCGAAGGGCCGTTAAAATGACGAACACTTATCGAGATTCGATACTCTGCCATGTTTTTAATTAATGGAAACTTAATAACTGTTTACAGTTGAGTGGACAATTTGTGAGTGGATCAGTTTACGTAATTATTGTGTGTTTCATGTTTTGGTGTTGATGTGTGATGTCGTTATGATATTTAATTTACTAGCTGCAGCACGGTTTCGCCCGCGTGGACCCTTATACTTTTTCTAAAATAAAAGTAGCCTAAGTTACTCTTTATAACATAAGCTATTTGCCAGTGAAAGTCCCGTCAAAATCGGTCTAGCGGTTTTAGAGATTAGCCGGAACAAACAGACAGAGACAACAGTTTAAGACTTCTAAAAGGAGGAGGGTATGTCCGGGCATAACTCCATCATATATAGACGGATTTGCAAAATTCTTTTTTTCGTTTGAAAGGGTATTCTTCTGAAATGGTTCCATTGTCATCAGGTCAGGATCTGGATCCTGGAGAAATCGAGGGAACTCTTCAAATTTTATAAGCACTCCTATAGCAATTTGGGTATTTTTTTATAGTAACTCATGCAGTTGCTCTCCAAAAGAACCATTTGGTAAAGTGGAACTGATGATGAAAAATTATCCCAATTTCATCAAAAAATTTCAACAGGGGTCATAAGTCATGACATGTAGACACCCGCTAAATGACGGCCGCCCGCGCCCCGTTGAAATAAACCGACAAAATTTCCTATTGAAAAAAAATACGGCGGTTTTTTTTGTTATTTCTAGAAATTTACCACCTAAATACACTCAGTATGATTCTTAACAACACCCTCACGGATCGGACAGGGTTTTTGTTACACGCTGTATACTTTCATAAACATTTAAAAGCTGTTATTTTTACATTACAAACATAGACTTCAATTTATTTGTATAGATATAGAGATTTATTTACTTTAGGCCGTCACACAGTGGAACGAATGTATGGGAGCGGTTGGACGTAGACATTTCCGAAAAAAAAGAGTAAAATTATGCCAAACTAATGATGCCATCTTATTCGATTACTTAATGCCTTCATAACTTGTGGTGATGAATTTCTTCATAACTCCCATATTTCGGGAGTAATTTGAGAAAATGTGAAATTTTACTATGAAAATGAGTGTATCGAGCTCTCTCCCTCCTGATTCCGGGCTTGTTTCAAGTAGCGGTCTCTAATATCATAATGCTAATACTAAGAGCTATATTTAATACTAAGACACATAGTGCGCCAAATGTGCACTTTCTGGGATAAAGAGTGATGTTTATTTTATAACACAATTTTTTTATTTTTTGTTTATTTTGTTGATTAAAACCGTTTTTCTAAAGGTTTACCTTATTACAATAACATTTCTGAGCAGCCAATTAGAGAAGATATAAGCTAATTAGGATATATAATTAGGGACTTAAGGTTTACATATAAAACTGATGCACTAATGATTACTGATAAGAACATTGCTATTATTTAATTACTAAATGGCTCTTAATACACTAATTTAGCATGCATCATTTACTAATTATCACAATAACTAGTTACCTTGCAATATTTAACAAAGGATACCTGGGATACCTGGATTTTATATAAATAGGTCACTATTAGTAACTTTAAAATCAGTGTTGATTTACACCTCGTTGTATCCAAGCTAATCTCGCAATGTATTTTCCAAATTTTAATACAAATCTTGATATTCACGTTGCTTTATGCGCACGCGCACATAAAGATTTACGCGACTTTAACTATTTGTTCAGTGTTTTAAAAGATAACAGTTGTGTTCAGTTATGTGAAAGTGCTGAAACAAGTTTAAAAGACTGGTGTCGTCGATTTTGCTACCGCATTTATGCAAAATGGACACAGTCTGGAAGAAGCACAGATAAGTTTCGGAAGAAACATGAGATTTGGCTACAGGCTGCAATTCAATGGCCGGAATTACAGAATGAAAATATGGAACCTTCTACAGAAAATATAAGTGACGTCATCGAGCCCATAATTTCTCCTGCTAAATCTGATGCTTCAACTTGTACACATCCTAGTCCTCGTAAATCTTTTGAGGACCTTAGTAACCGGCAAAAAAGAAGACGCACTGAAGATAGTCTTTCATGCAGCAGTAGCAGCGCTGAAATTATGTTTTCGGCCGAAAGGGCGCTTCAAAAGGCAGGACAAAGCGATACAGCTTATGTTATGAAATACTTGACGGAGAATCCAGAAGAGGCCTCAAAAATCAAAGCCTTCATTGAAGGTAAATCAATTCAGGTACGGGAAATATCCCCTTTGAAGGCATTGGCTCTTTATGTATCGATGAACTTATCGAAATGGCGCTATAACACTCTTCGGGATTTCAACACTCAAGAAGGAGCTCTTCAATACCCGAGTTACTACATGTTGGTTAAAGAAAAAATTAAGTGCTATCCGGCCAAAGAAGATCTCACAGTTACAGAGAGCTCTGCAAAAATCAAATTACAAGCCTTGATGGATTTAACCTCAAGAAGACTTATTAGGTCGTTAGAAACCCCTGTTGATCCCAATCAACAGCTCGTATTGACCAGCAAATGGGGTTTTGACGGATCATCTAGCCAAAGCATTTATCATCAAAGGACGAGTGAAGATGAGCAAATCGATCTTGCTAGTAATTTTATGATTAGTCTTGTACCACTGCGGCTCGTCTCAAAAGGTGTAACAATTTGGGAAAACGAGCGACCATCTTCCACTTCATTTTGCCGGCCAATATTGTTTAAGTTTATAAAGGAAACCAAAGAAAATGTGCAGAGAGAGATGGCTGAAATCGAAGCAGAGATTGAAGCCTTAACTCCATCCACCATCACTGATGGAATTAGTGTCAAACACCAACTGCTGTTGACAATGATTGATGGTAAAATTCATTCCATTATATCCAATACAGCAGCTTCAGTGTGTGACATATGCAAGGCTTGTCCTAAAGAAATGAATAATTTAGAGTTAATCAAAGATAAACACGCAAACGAGGACATGTATAAATATAGCTTAAGCACCCTTCACGCTTGGATTCGCTCAATGGAATGCTTATTACACATTTCCTACAAATTAGACATAAAATCATGGCAAGTAAGGGGTGATATAGCAAAAAGGCAAGTTGATGACAGGAAGAAAAGAGTTCAAGAGGCTGTAAGAAGAGAAACGGGCTTACTTCTCGATGTTGTGAAACAAGGCAGTGGATCCACCAACAATGGCAACTCGGCAAGGAGATTTTTTGAAAACTACACTAAATCTGCTGAACTGACCGGAATAGATGCTATGCTTTTAAGAAAAATCTGTGTGATCTTGCAGTGTATTTCATCAGGAGAGAAGATCAACGTAACTAAATTCCGAGAGTTCTGCTTTGATACTGCTAAGCTTTACGTGGAGTTATACCCATGGTATTATATGCCTTCTTCACTTCATAAAATTTTAATGCATGGGCCAGACATAGTTCAGAACATGTCAATTGTGCCCATTGGTTTTCTATCCGAAGAGGCATCTGAGGCTAGAAATAAAGATTTTAGAAAATATAGAGAGGGGCATTCTCGAAAGCATAGCAGTATCTCATGCAATGAAGATATTATGCACAATCTTTTACTGTCTTCTGATCCACTTGTTACAAGTATCCGTCCAAAAGGAAATAAGTTTGTAAAAAAATCTTCTTTTAAGGAATTTTATGAGCTTACGGATTCTGAGAAAAGTGATATCGAATTTGTTAACATAAATGATTTAGCGGACATCGATTCTGAATTTGAATTAATTGATGATGATGATGATGACGAAGATAATTAAATGATGTTATTGTTTTAAAATGTGTAACTTAGTAAATTAGAGCTTACATCTTAATTATTTATTGTACTTTTAATGAAACTAGGTAATTTATTATCAACTTACTTAAAAGTCATACTCTCATCAGTTCTTGTGAATATTTTTGTTAATATATATTTCTGTATATATATAATATATTTATAGACCTCTTAATAAGTCTGTCTGCGGTTTAAAGTAAATACAAATGGGGAAAAAACGTTTTTTTTTTAAATTTTCATTTCCTTTTATCCCAGAAAGTGCACATTTGGCGCACTATGTGTCTTAGTATTAAATATAGCTCTTAGTATTAGCATTATGATATTAGAGACCGCTACTTGAAACAAGCCCGGAATCAGGAGGGAGAGAGCTCGATACACTCATTTTCATAGTAAAATTTCACATTTTCTCAAATTACTCCCGAAATATGGGAGTTATGAAGAAATTCATCACCACAAGTTATGAAGGCATTAAGTAATCGAATAAGATGGCATCATTAGTTTGGCATAATTTTACTCTTTTTTTTCGGAAATGTCTACGTCCAACCGCTCCCATACATTCGTTCCACTGTGCGTCATATTTTATCAAGTTTAATTGTTTTAAAATTCCACTGCAGTGAGAGGGTCCTCCACTTTTTGCAGTGTTTTTTTATTAGGAGACTCACTGCTACTGCTACTATTGAGCTACCATTAGTAAACACGCATTCCAAAAAAATCTCAGAAAAAATTTAGTTCAGCACGCTCTTGATTTCAGTCGTTACTTCTGTGTCAAAACTTTTAGCACAGAAAAATTCATAACACTTCGCAACAAAGTCCGCTCAACGATCCAAAATTGGCATTCCACTTATCTAAATAATGCAGTTACAGAAAAGTTCCGCGACGACGCCATTATCGAGTTAGAAAATACAATTTCATCGCGATTCTAAACTCGAAGTAATTTAATTACGACTAATAAGTGAGGAGGCGCCAAATATATGCGTACAGAAGGACCACTTTACAAAATGTATCGCTCAAACACACACAATGTACGATTAAAATAGTGGTGCATGTTCTAGTGCATAAATAACTAAATACCAGTATCTTATGGCCATTGGCAATATTCCATTGGGCACATTATTTATTTTATTAGTGACCTATAAGAAGACAAAGTTAATCAGTTAGATATGGACTTTTACAAGCTGAAAGAGTGACTAAAGATCACGGAGCGGTTTGAGTCGAGAACACAAGCCAGTATGTTCTGTAAAAACCGCGAATAATTAGGCGAAGTGAGCTTAAATTGAACTGTCATTCCACCTAATGCTAGGGATTGACACAATTGACAGGTTTTCAGGGTGAGTTTTGTTACAGAATAGATCGGTATGACTACGTTTGTCAAAAATAGCAGTGAGCCTTCTGTGTTTTCTTATTCTGTGGTCTAGTGAATAACAACGAGCACAATGACAAAGTTTGTCTGCGTTTTGGGCAAAGACAACATTGTAATGCCTTATAATATGCGATGAATGCGCTGATACCCTTTGTTAGAGGGACAATGTTTGAAGTTGAAGAATGGTTTAATGACTGCGGGCGAAGATTAAAGTTTCAAATCTTTCTGTATGTGATCCATAGAATCTTTTGTTAAAGAGACGTTTATGAAGTATATGTATTTTCCTTAGTATTTTCAAATAAGAGCAAAATCATCTATGTATATTCCTTTATTTTTAACATAATTTGATATGTAAGGATAAAAATAAACAATTATCAAGTGAAGAAACATTGCAAGAGTCAACTGAGGAAAACACGACCTCGGTACTTTTTTCTATTTAAAAATAGAAAAAAAGTAGCGAGGTCGTGTTTTCCTAAGGAAGAAGAAAATTATATAATAACGCTATAATAATCACAGATGCTAAGTTTCAAATTCCACATATTACTTTCATAATATATTCATGGCAACGTTTCACATGCATTTCACAACACACATATTTCAACAAAAATAATAATTAAATAACCCAATTTCAACCTATGATATCCTGTCATCTAATTCCCTAGACTGGGCAAAGAAAAGAATCTCCGGGCAAAGTGCCAACTAGTCCTTCCGGTACCAAAAAGTACCACCTGCGTACCATCTGTCACTATATGACACTGTTTAGTGTCAGGCACTGCTTGTAAACGTTATGTCAGTCTCAGGTAGTTAAATTAACGGCAGGGGAGATTTCCAGGGGAAATTATTTTTGGTTAGTGTCAAAATGTTTGTCAACAAAGAGGTTAAATGGATCCCATGTGGTGATTTGTAAGGAAATGGTGTGTGGTTAGAATTTATGTTGTCAAATGGTCAATTTATGGGATATTGGGTTATAATAGATAGCTCTGTTAGTAACCTTTTTTTGTAGTTTCTGGAATTATGTTATTTGGAAATAAGATAGTTATTTGATTTGAAATTTAGCTTCTATTACATGGTAATAATTTATATGACCAGAAAAAAATAATAGGCACCTCTTTTATTATAAGTTGGTAGACTGTAAGTTCCAAGAAATAATCAAAATATTGAGTTGGTATTTTCCAAGTATTACATTAGATCCAAATCGTTTTCTATACTTTACGAAACCATTTCACAGAATAAGTATAACATTAATAATAAAATCACTTTTTCCCCAGACATTTTTCTTTTGACACACGTATTTAATTAAATTTGTGATTTACTACTGGGGGTCTACTCAAATTAGAATAATTAAGTCTCATCCATATTCGAGATGACGATTAATAGAGAAATAGGTATGGAAGTAAAAGACATTTTACGCCAACCACAAATAAATTGGGCAGGAGAATGATGATGAAGTCTGATCCATAGGTACATAAATTATTACATATACTTAAATGAGAAAGTACCTAACTCTGTCTGTCTGCCTGTTACCTTTTCACGCCTTAATTAAGGGCTGAACGGATTTTGACAAATTTGGAACACCGCGCACCGGTAGATGATGCCCTGCGTTAGGACATGGCGTTTGGTTTGGGTTCGGGATTTTACCCAGTAGTACGTCCCCGGGGGATAATTTCCGACCTCCACGCGGGCAAAAACTAGTTTCTAATTTATGTTTTACGAAAATTTACCGTGCCTATGTTTATGCTCTCATAAACATAATATAATACACAGTAGATACAAATCCCCTGAGATCCATCTCGTGTTGATGAGGCGCCTGCGGATTATTGACGGTATTTGACAGCAGGCTCTAATTATATATCTATTTATCAGTAAAGCTCTCGATGGTAATGTGAAGATAGAATTAATTCCTGGTTTCTGATGTAGTAACAGAAAGCGCGACAGGCAAATCCTGCAAGTCAGGTCAAAATCTACTACAGTTTAATTTGTCGTACAACTCAGGTTTCACATATTAGGATTTAAAACAGTAATAATTTTAAAGCAGTAACATGTGTGAAACCTCATCTAATTCTAAGAATTTTACACCGACTTTATAATTCACCTGTCATGATGTCTTCTGCGACCAGTCTACCCTGGCACTTCATAGTGGCGCCACTAGTAACAGCAAAAGACATACAAACTGTCAAATTCGGTACATTTACAACTTAGTTCTTTACTTCGCCACGTATCATGATATGCTGGGAGAGTCGTATGAACAGGATTTCACACGTCTGACACTTAATTACGAGTCTCTGCTTACAACTTACGGAATTATAAACAAGACTGCCGTTTTGTGAACCCAGCTTGTGGCCATGTATTATCTTCGAGGTAAGAAACTTTCTTGGACAACTGAGACGTTTAAAAGGCTCAACAGAAAAGAAAGAATAGAAATGTTTATTTACATAGAACCTGTAAATTTGGTATATAGCCTGTAAAGGTGAGTTGTTACAAAAATCCAGGTACATTCTACCATTTGGAATACAAAAACTTGTACTTATAACTCCATATAAGCCGATTCCTACCGGCTTCCCTTCAGAAATTCGGAACACAACCACTCTATCGTCATTGAATAATCAAACTATAAGTATTTGATATACCATAAAATTAAAACACCTATTACAAAACGCCTACACACATTAAAATTGTCTTAAAACCCAACAACAAAACACTGCGCTAAAATAACTCGTAGGCGCGTCCGGCTAATGCTAAATTCAATTTCCTTACAAAATAAAGTTCATCATGACGTCACTTCAGTCACGTGACACTGCGATTTCTATGAGCCGGGTAAGCTGATCTGTAACGAGTTACTGTAGGCACAGAGTAGCCGAAACGTGCGCGCGGGAGCGAGAAGGAATTATTGCTATTGCACCACCTCTTTCTGGCACACGCATTTGATTCGGTAGTTTTCGTTGAATTTCGTAATGCGTTCGGCTAGGAGTTCGTAAAAATTTCATCATTCGTTTGACAAATATGTGGTTGTTTTTTGACGTAATTGCATTAGAACCTTATTAATTTGCATTTTGTTCGCTCAGTATTAATTGAATTCATATGTTTATCATTACTAGTAGTATTGTTTGTAGTTATAGAACAGTGATTAACATAGTGTTTTGAGAATGATTAACATGGTGTTTTGTGTGTTATGAATGTACAGTAAGCGCTCAAAAGTGCATGAGCACGCTAAGAGTCGTATTGCTGTGAACACGCGGTTTAGCTCGTACATTTGTATGTGTAAGCAACACGATACACACACAACAGATAACGCAGTTACACGAAACAACAATATATTTCCGTCGCTTTAAACATGCTAGCACACACGCACTATGCGCGTGAACTTGACCAGTTAATGGCATTGCTAAAATTCGATAGTAACTTAACAAGTGCAGATAGCAGAAAGCGTTAAGCGTTGGTATGGAATTTAAACTGCCTCAGGTTCTAATCTCGTGAAACACAGTGCGGTTTTTTGCAAATATTATTATTTTTGTTTTCGATAATAATATTTTTTAAATATTGCTGCTTTTTTATGTTGTTATTGCAATAAAGGTTTTAGAATAAAAAATGCGTGATATATGATAACAAAATTAAAAAAAATATGTTTATTCGTTATATTTATTTTACATAAGTTAATAAACTGCTACAATTATTTATCATTACTTCAGCTGAATAAGATGTGAAATAGATGTCAAGAAACTTAGAAGCAGTTTGTATTATTTAGACATATTTAAATTATGAAATATTTTAAATTTTTAATGGATTTTTTCACCATAAATATTAAGCTTTGATCATGGTCGAAGTAATTAAGTAATAAATAAGAATATTAGACTACTTAAAATGTAAAAAACTACTTACAGAATAGGTAATTTTAAGGTTAAATATGGGCAGTTTGTTTATATTTTATTTGTATTAATTATTTTACATTTTATTTGACTTTAGTAAATATTGGTTGTTATTGAGGTTAAAGCTTAAGTATTCATTTTCTTTACGAAAAGAAGATTGAAACTAAACCTCAAATTTTTATCCTAAAATAATACTATTACTAAAATAATATTAAACAATTTCGGTATTTCTGCAAGAAATACGACAAAATCCTATTGAAACGTGCTTAAAAAATTCGTTACCATAAATTCATGCAATAACGAATCTGTTGTTTATTAAGTTGGTACGGTCAATATTTTAAGGTCAAAAACGGTTTTCTAGCTGGTCTTCAGTGATGCAAGCCTTCAGAGTGCACGGCGAACGGTTCATAATGACGTGTTTTTAATAATTCAGCAAAATGTCTCGTTGGTATGAAACCATTTGTTTCATTCACCATTTGACGTCGCTGCTACTCGATAATAAGCCTCATATCTCTTAACCCTCACAGTATTTCTCTAGAACAAAGAAAAACATTGTTTTTATTACACATAATACCTTATTATTTATTATTCACTAATCGAATTAAACCTCACAATGAATTTAAAACTTTAAAGGCATCTTCTGTCTCAACAATACCTCTGTTCTATCAACAATACCCTTGATTAAGATTAATGTTTAGTAAAATATGAAATATATAAATGATAACACTCACACTTAGTCCGGTTTCATTAGATATTCACTTCACTTTTACGCAGCGCAATAATATTCTCTGATCTGATCTGATCTCTTCAATATATTTTATGCCTGCTTTTTGATAATAATAACCACAACACTGCGCTAAATGCTCGTCACCAATATTATCACGGCACGAACCAACAAAGTTCTATTAATTGAATACTTGTAACAAACTGCATCTACCCCACAGAAATCGAAATAATTTACTTAGTTTTTTGTGGTCTACCTGCTAAACTTTAATATTTATGTGAACAAGACGAATGAAACTAAAAACGAATGATGATTATTGAACTAGTCATTGGTTGCAGACAAAGTGAGTGTGTGTGTGTAATGTGCGTGTCTACAGTATTATAACAACTTATAGAAGAAGGTCGTAAGTCAAACCGAAGCGTCAGTCTATTGCTTTGTGAGATTGCTCATGGACTTTTGGTCGGTACTGTACAGTACGTTGCAATTGGGTATTTGGGGTAAGTAGATAGTTTAATAAGCTGAAATTACTTATTTAGAGTAGATTTGAAAACTAATAAGTACGATCTTATTAGGATGGCGGCATTCATAGTTTTAGAATGTCATAGTGTGTGAATGTTGTGAAGAAACATGCTTTTCAAGGTTAAGTTTTGAAAATACGTGCTCGCCCAGATGTGACTATAAATTAAAAACGCCGCGATGGTTTTTTCAAAAATTTTAATGTTTCCCTTTACGATAAATATCAATGACTTACTGGCAATTGTTCCCGTGTTTACTTTTCTTAGATTGTAGTTGTTTATAGAATATAGGGTTTTCTTACATTTTAATCTGACGAATTCATCAAAAAAGATGTGCAGACTGAAAAATATTATTCGTAGCTGTTTTATGAGTTCGGGACTGGTAGGAATAGAATTATTTTCACTAATTAGCATGAAGCTCATAATAGAAAAGTAGTTTATCGGAATTTAATGAAATTTAATTTTTATTGATTGATTGATTTACGGTAAACAAGAGGTTTTTCTTTTTTCCTGCTCCGGCTTACCCTCCATAAAATTAGCCTTCGCTACTGATAACTACTACATTTCTAATTGGTGATTCTTAATCTTTATTAAAAATAAAATAACATGTCTAACATTAAAAAACGAATTATAAACTTGAGTTGCACATGCAGATGGTGCTTTTTGTCTAACAAAAACACTTAGCAACAGCAACTATAATAATAGCCCAGACCTTCAGAACCATGGTTTTTGTTCCAGCATTTCCCCCTAAATAATTCGAACCATTAGTTATCACAAAGTAGACGTGAGCAAATGAAATCTACAACTCTGTCCAAACTTCCGACACTCATAAATACACAGAAAGTAGTTGGAAAACTCGATTTGCACACGCAGAATGGCACAAAGCGACGTTCAGAATGTCAAGCACGCTACGGCACCGTGCTTCGTTAAGTGTTAAGTCAACAAAAAATAGGGGTGAAGTTGGGAAACCTGTCGAACAGAAAATGCTCGCTTTTTTGAGCAAATAACAAAGTTTTCTTGATCTACATATTTCTGACTTAGGCTTTTCCAGATTTTCAACATAAGTATTTACTTAGGAATCTTAGCGAGTTGAAGCAAAATTCCAGAAAGGTTCTCGTGTAGGTACCTAGGTAAATATTTTCGGCTGAAAATGTTGTTGCTTTTGTAACGCTAAAAGACTAATGAAACCTTACATGGTAACAGAGAGAGACTAGGTAGTTTATAAACACGGCAGAATGCTTCGAGAGACATTAACGTTATCAACTTGATTCTGCTTCTAATTACCTTTTTTTCCAGACTTATTTTCGAGCAATTCCACGAGTTTAATGCTGAAACTTTTCAAAGGAATTTTTATCTCGAAACTTCCTAACTGAACAAACTTTTAAGGATTTTTGTATAACAAAAGCGTCGAAAAAGAAGAAGAGGAACGACCTCACTGGTATTCTTATTGTAAAAATTAGCCCGGAGAAAACAGAGTGTGACAATAGACAAAAAAGTAAGGCACTCCAAACTTTTAGACACAAGTAATGTTTTATTTAGATGTTCCTTCAAAACAAAGATAATATACCGTCTGTTTACTTCCGTATCTTTAAACATAAGAAAACCTGAATAAATAACAGCAATTAAACATACAAATAGTGGTCTCACAAAAAATAACCCTTTTAGACCGATAGACATTTATAAATTGTCAAATTTTCTCGAATCGGTCTCGCGGGCGATGCTCAGAGCAATTTTCGTGATCAACTGAGTGGATGATTGTTTAAATTGCTCGTCTTGTCTTGATGCGTAACAACATTGCTTTAGGCAATTTATGTAGCATTTTACGGTTTTTCTTTTATAACTGAGTACGTTAAATATGAGACACCATTACTTTTTGAGAGCTTTTAGAACAGAATTGAAATTCTAGGTATTAAATGAATAAATTACAGTTGAACGGTTTATAGTGACCATCGGAATATTTTATTACACTTTTATAACAGACTTTCGATATTAATGACCGGTACGTTTTGCCCCAGTTAACCCGAAATAAAATGCATTGTGCAAGAAATTAATGAGATTTAAATTATTATGGTGACTATTGTTATTTTCAAATTCATTTCAGCTTCTTGTCTTGATAGGACAGATTATTTAGTTAACGGAGATGATGAATTATATTGATCCTTATTTCATTTTATGCATCTTATTTCAAATGGAGTATACTTAGCTCCATTTGAAATAAGATTAGACATTTAACTGAGCCTTTTTTACAGTCCGTTCAACCGATTTTGACTTCTATTGCGTTGGTGGCATGACAAATGGCTGCTGCAGTAAACAGTTGGTATTGTAACCACTTTTTTGCTTTTAATGCCATCCTTATAACTACGGTATAGAAGGCAGAATCGGTTGAACGGACTGTAAAAAAGGTTTGTTTAAATGTCTAATCTTATTTCAAATGGAGTATAGATGTCTATAGGAGTAGAGGAAAACCAAAGAAACGATGGATGGACTGTGTGGGAGATGATATAGCTAGAAAGGGGGTGGCTATCGAGATGACTGATAGAGAAGTATGGAAGAAAGGGACATGTTGCGACGACCACAAAAGAAGAGAATCATAATGATGATGTTGACTATAGTTATATTTTTAGTCATTTTAGTTTCTTGTGCCCACACTTTATATTGCGGGAAAGAATTTACTGACCACTAATATAATTCTTCCCTAGGCCGCGCGCACTTTGGATGCGTTTTCGTACGAATTTCACACGTACGATCATGGTCGTACGAATTGATATGTTTTTCTGCGTCAAATAGAACAAATCCGGATTGTTTTCGGACGTCGGAACTATACGTAGGTACGTATACGTACGACTTAAGTCGCACCCAGTCTGCGCGCTCCCTTTTACTTGGGTCGGGATCGTTCGTGCGTGTTCGTACGTGTACGCACGATTGAAATTCGTACGAAAACGCATCCAAAGTGCGCGCGGCCTTAGTTTCTTGACAGATTATTTAGATAGGTAATGGAGATGACAAACTACAGATACCCACATAATTTAATCCTGTAAAATGCAATTTCCTTACATTCACCAATTTCCTTGGCCACCTAGCTGGCAAGACTGGGTTGTAAAACAAATAGTTCCCGGTCCAGCAGATTATGCAAAACGGTTTATTTAAATTTTATACGCGGCCGCCATTATGATAATGTTTGAGCAGTTCCCTCCAAAAACCGAAGGATTCAGTTTGTCCGATATTTTGTCGACATTAGTAGCGATGACGTCACGGGTTCAGTTTGTTAGCTTACCTGTAACAAGAAAAATAAAATGTTAGAATTATTGGACATCGTTTTCTGTTTCGCCTTTGCAAGCAAGATCATGACAGGGGTCGCAATATATTCAAATTGTTGTTTATTTATCGTTTCCTTGTATGAGTTTGTGGTTGTTTTTTTTCCTCGTTATTCTAGGCTAAAACTGGGTCAGCAATACAACCTTTTATAACGGGGGAATGTTTGAATACCCTAATCACCTTGGACTAAACTGAAACGACTGCTAAACCTTTAATAGGTACATGAGCTTTCCAGTTATTAGTTAAAGCATAGAAATATAAACAACTTCTTTCATATATCTATGAGTTAAAGTGAAAATTGCCAACACGCTTGGCAAAAAGATTTTTATCATGCGGTTCCATTATCAGCTACACCCTGTTAGTAGACTGAAAGTCGACTCCAACAGTTCTGAAAATACTAGGCTGATGATGCACCACAAAGAATGATCAAAAACCGTCTCAAAGATAGTCTTCAAGTTATACAAAATCACTATTCAGTACCTACATTAATACTTATCACTGTTAATGCAATATGCATATCACCTAAATGGGTTTATGCATATTAATGCATATAGCAGCGCCATTAGACATGTCGTTAGACAGATTTACAAGCAAGCTTCTTAGGCTGTGGTTTGTTATGACGAGTTAAAAAACTTTTTTACAAAAAATACAACCAATTTCCAAACTACAAAGTGAAAAATAACTTTAATTTCGGAAGTCGGTGTCTTTGGATCAGTATTTTAGTTTTTTGACACCGACATCCGAAATTAAAGTTTTTTTTTTTTTGTCATTTCGTAATTTACAAATGGTTCTGTAGGTAATCGAAATAACTTAATTTCCACAAAGTAAAGCTTATTCCAGCTCACTTATTTTCCATTTTCTGCCTAAATCGTAATCTTTTGAAATACCTTAAAAGTTCTTTGGTAATGTTTTAGTGGCTTAGCCTACAAACGATTCAAAACGATGATTTGGTTCTTCAAGGTGTGAAAACCACCTAGTTTCGATTGGAAGATAATCCCTTATAGCATTATGTTCACCAATTTAACCAATAACGGTTAATAAAACTAGAAATCAGACATTAGTTTCTACCTTAAAAGAAAGCCCATAAAACTCCGCGTAACCAGTAACCAGGGAAAACGTTTTACGTAACGGTGGCTCTAACCTACTCATTACATTACTCTTTGGCAGTCGCTGGGTGTTATCTAGGTACTGCGTTTCAATCCGATACTTTGTTGATTTACTGACATAATACCTAGCTACTGTAGCTATACTATGTACAACGTTATAACGTTCTTTTAGCGCGTGGCCAGAATCGGAACTAAAGCCGCCATCATCAATACAATTTTTATGAAAATTTCACTAATGTTTACCAACATCGCCCATCTGCCAATGTCATTCAGGAGCCAAAAGATCCTTGCAGCACTTTAATTAGACAGCAGTGATAGCCTAGTGGTGTGACCGTCGGACGGCCAAGTCATAGTTCTCGAGTAACCAACCCAAGGCATACCTATGACTTTTCGGATTCATGTGGGTATTGTATAATTATCACTTGGTTTCAAAACGATGAAGGAAAACATCGTGAGGAAACCGGCCGGCCTGTGAGATATTTGTCGACAGCATGTGAAGCCAAGTCAGAAGTACATGGGCGGCATAAATACTCAGCATAATACACACGAAAGAGAAAGAAAAAGCACTTTAATAATTATGGCATTCTACTTTTAGAAAAATTCGGCTCCTCAGGAGAGCGTTTCTCCGTCACTCATACCTGTGTGGCCGTCTTTTTCTGAAGATCGATGTCAGATTTACTCCCGGGTAAGATTACTATAGCTGTACGATACGAGCATCTATTGACGCGTGGCGAAAACCAGAACTAAGGTCGCCATTTTGTTTTTTCAATACAGTTTCTGTGCCAATATAACAAATGTTTACCAGCAGCGCCCCCCGTCAACGTCATACGAGTGTCAAGATCTTTGAAGCAATTTCATTTACATAGTTATACTTTGTTGCTTTACTGTCACAATACTTAACTACGACAAAATGGCGTAAGCTGGGCACAGTGGGTCGTGTGGATGGTCGATTGAACCTCGATGTCGCGCCTTAAAAGGGATTATTGTCAATTTGCTACAGGCTAACGATTGCGTAGTGTAGGTTTTTATTGGAAGAACTGTTGTTTAGTGTATGGAAGTTTACTGGGCTCGACCATCCAGGAGTTAAGAGTTAACCTCTATTCTGTAATAATCGTACCTTGAAAACTTAGGTGAAGTGAATTTGAAGTGATGTATCAATAGTGTCGCGGGAAAGTCCGAAAGGGATACCATGGCCCCTGGCAACATACAGGCAACTGAAGGAACACGGGTGGGTTTTAGTGAGTAAGAGTCCGACACGCCTTCCCGCTCCGCCCAGAGCGGGAGAAGTTATTTGATAATTTCCCAACCAAAAAAAAAATAAGAAAAGGTGTCAATATCTCTAGTATCAGGTGAAAAGACGGCTCATTTTACCCAAGGGCTCGTGCAGACCAGCACGATATCGCGGACGCGACAGGCAGCGCGACCATTGTAGCGCCCGCGATATCGCGCTGATCTACTCGAGCCTTAACTTGTGATATTTTTGCAGAATGGCACCGCTGGCTGGTTTCTGAGAGACGAGAAAATTATACACGGGGTTAATAAAATTCAAGAGCACATCAGTTGTCTGCTCTAACAAAGAACTCAATTATAAGACGATTCTCTGTTGCTCAGTTGTAGTTGTCTCAATAACTGTGCTTTTAGTTCGGTTACACTTGCACTGTTACCTCACACCTATTGTGCTAGATTACTATCTGCAGCCAAGACAGTAAGTAGCATAGGAAGGTAAGGTAGGTACATCGGTAAGTACTTAGTTAAAACTTTAGGTACAGATATACATAAAAGCGAGGTGTGTAAGTGGGGCGCCTCAAACTAGGCTATCACGACATCTGATACCGAAGGAATGTCACTTGCCGACAGGGTTGCTACTTCGCAGGATAGAATATATTACTTTTATTTTCTTTGTTTTTCACCGGAAAGTGCTAATTTGGCCAGAATTCTATTAGAATTTTTTTTAAACGCTCCATGTTAGATGTGACGTTAGCGTGTGTTGAAACACGTTGAGCGACTTGAACGTCTTCGCAGAGATCGTGTATGAAATATAAAGTCACTATTAAGTATTTAAAATACTATTAAATACATACATTTATACATGTTTTTTTTATTTTATTTATTTACATTCGGACGGACATAATATTCAGACGGCAAAAGTAGGTACAACGTAATGATTTTTTCTGAAAATTAAAAGTACCTAAAGATAAAAACATTTGTATTCAAGCAAATTTTAAAATGCCTAATTAATTAAAAAACAAAAATTAGGAAAGTACTTACTTATTTAAATCGATAATTACTGTTTCTACTTTTCTTTGTTTTTAACAAGATATAATTTTTTTAACCTGGCAACCCTACCGGCTGCATGCGCTGCACTAAGTATACGCAGGTAGGTACACAATAACGTATGCGTCGCATTCCATAAAAACGACTCGATTATACGTGAGGAGGAATAACTTATTCTGACTATTGCGTATTTACTTGTTTATGGAAGAAATAAAACAGTTTTATTACTTGGTAGATAGAAGCGATGGTGACAGCCTTGTAAGTATAATGAAAATGATAGACGTCACTTCAAGTAGCTCGCTATAGTCGTTGGTATATCTGTGTTTAGAAACCGAAGATTCATTTTATCTAATTTCTTAAACATAATTGGCGAAATACTAGACTATATTTACTCAGCAGTGGACCAGTACCAATAAAATTATTGGTCTGAGGCAGTGGATGGATCAAGGCTGGCAATGATGATGATGTAATTTCTTAGCTTCAAGACAGCACATTTGAGTTTTAAGTTTTTTTGGCTTTGCTAAAACCATTTTGAGAATCTACATAATTTCGATGCAGTTGAGCATTTTATTACTATGACATTAAATAAACTTAGATACCCTGTTAAAGCCAATGTATTAAACAGAGCAATGCATTAGCAGCACAGGCGACAAGAATTCCAGATAGCTTCTTCAAACAACAACAGACAGTACTGTTTCCGTTGACGTAGCTAGTCTGTGCCTCTCAGTTAACCGTTGTATTAGAAGCGAGAACCGTAGTTAATCGAGTCGAGATTTACGACCGACACGGGAAAAGATCTAGTCAGATGCAATGCATATAAACTAACAAGACAATTCGTCAGGGATCTGTACACGATGCTGATGATGGACGTTCATTGTCCATTTGTCAATATTAGTTCAGCAGAAAGTAGCTATCGATGTAGCGGTTGGTAAGCTTGACGTCCAAATTGGATTTCCGGATGAGGAAGTTTCTTTTTCTGTAAGATTCAGTTTCAGTCGTTGAAAGTTGCCGTCCGGTAATTGGTGATATTAGGCTCGTTCAAGATACAAATCTAATACTAACGTATAATCATGATATTACGAAGAATTGTAGAACCGATAAAGTTACTAGTGTGCAGGACCTTGCTATCAACGTTTTCACTTCTAAAGTCATACGTGAGAAAGTGATTGATGATCAGTGACAGTATTCTATTTTTATTCCTTGTGTATACAAAGATAAGCGATAAATGCGCAGAAAAAATGTAACAGTGATCTAATTGTAAGGTCAATCACCTGACGTTTTATATGATTAGGGATTACATAACTCTGTGACCTTCAATGTTTTTATTGCTAAAGCATTTTACATTTTAAACAGAGCACTAATTAATTATGTAGATAGAGCTACGTAGAAAGGCCACTTCTTTTCTCTGTAGAAGGAACTCTTTTCATACTAAGAAGCAATTTTGTGCAATAATTTTTCAATCAAAATTGTTTTAGGGCCCCTTTTACACAGGGTGCGACGCGACGGCGGCGCTACGCGACTCTGGTGGAACAGTTTCTATGAAAACGGGAATTGGTCTACCGGTGTCGCGGCGCGCCTGTCTGCGGGAGCTTTTAGTTCTCTTGCTAGCAAAAAGTATGAAAGGTATCAATTAGGTACTCGAATAAACGAAAATATCTAAACACATTAACTGTGCTAGGACATCCATCAACATGACAAGTAGATGACGTTGTTGCCAGCCTAAAAAAAACTGTTCTGATTCTGACACGTGTCCAAAATTATTGTAACCAAAACAGTAAGTATCCTACTAATATTATAAATGTGAAAGTTTGTATATCTGGATGTTTGTTAGTCAATCACGCAAACACAGCTGAACGGATTTGGATGAAATTTGGCACACAGGTTATAAACCTGAATTACCACAAAGGAAACTTTTTATCTCGGTAATACGTTCCCGCAGGATAATTTCCGACATCCACGCAGGCGAAGCCGCTGGCCAAAGTTACTTGGCTAGTATTTAATACAAAAGCATCAAATAATAATCAGATGGGATCGTGCAACAATCCATTAATTTCGTAAAATCATTATGGCCGACACGCCAAACGCAAAATGACGGGAAATGCTTTTCGCTAATGAGTTGCTTTCCATGTTAATGTGTAATTTCGGGTGTCGGATGTAGCAATATTGCTAAGTTAATCTGGGAGATAAATAAATAATATTTCTCTATGGACATAATAATAGTGAAACATTCACAGTGTTAATGGTTTGTTTGGAAATGCTCAGAACTACCAGCGTTTGATTTTCTCTTTTACTAAAGCAAGAACATGCCTAACGCACCTAAAGTTAAGGTGAAACAGACTTTATAAACACTGGTTATCAAGTAAAGTACTTCGTCTTTTCGCATTTTTTTATATTTCTGATGATTTCAGTTTTGACTTGAAAGTTTTATTGTTCTGAAGAGAACTTTATTTATAACCTTCTAGAATTCATTAAAATGACATCCCTCTTCGAAACAGTGTACTTAACTAAGTATGTTTAGGTGTACTTAAACTCTGTAATTATTGGAACGTTTCTAGAAGTGGTTACCTACGGCTCTCGTTATTCGTTATCTTAACTGCATTACTTTTGCTAGTTCTGTAATTGACTGGTTGACGTTGAGATGTAACAGACTTAATGCAACATAGACATTAGTCGTACTCGTAGGTAACAGATTCATTAGAGCTTACCGATGAATTTGTAAAGCTTGTCCACTTAGCTAGAGAAATACGAACCAAGACCAACTCTTGGTTAGCTTTAATCCTAATGTTATGTTGGTCGGTGCAATTTGGCAAATACTGGCTATACACCGTGAAATTTTAATCACCGTTTTGCTAGAACAAATGTTGTTCAGACCATGGTTTACTACCATTCTACAGCATCAAATATGTTATTAAAACATACTAAACTAGGCGTTCTCAAATAAGTCTTATGTTGCTCAAACGTGTTCAAACATTAACCGTGACATCAAAGTACTCATCGCAGTAGCGATTTAACAGAGACCAGTCGAGGAATCCCTAACTCAAAATAAAAAAACTCACCCATGAAAAGTTCCGTAGCAGCAAGTAACATAGTATAAAAGTTCTTGTAGTTCGTTGTAACTTTGATCGATGTTTTAGTAATAGTGTATTGGTTTACGATTTATGACGTATTAAAATAAAACTACTTACTAGATCTCGTTCAAACCAATTTTCGGTGGAATTTTACATGGTAATGTACATGAAGTTACAGGAGTTACATTTTACCACTTTGGAAGTGTCTCTCGCGCAAACTATTCAGTTTAGAAAAAAAATATATTAGAAACCTCAATATCATTTTTGAAGACGATCCATAGATACCCCACACGTATGGGTTTAATGAAAAAATAATTTTGAGTTTCAGTTCTAAGTATGGGGAACCCCCAAAATTTAATGTTTTTTTTCTATTTTTGTGTGAAAATCTTAATGCGGTTCACAGAATACATCTACCTACTTACTAAGTTTCAACAGAGTAGTTCTTATAGCTTCGGAAAAAAGTGGCTGTTACATACGGACGGACGAACAGACAGACAGACATGACGAATCCATAAGGGTTCCGTGTTTTGCTATTTGGCTACGGAACCTTAAAAAGAATAAGATAAAGAAAAACGCACTTCCTTGCTCATTAATCGACTGATATTTCCACATCCACCCTTTAACAACCGGAACACGTTCAAACCAACGGGTATAAATTAAAAACTTTCATAAAACAACTCGTTTTTGCAATGGCGCCCATTAGCGATCCGTGATTTACGTGAACATATAAATTTTTAGAGGTTTCATGAATGACCATTAAATCATCCAATATACGTGTTTCCAAATACATTTTGTAAATCTGAACATTTATGGGAAAAATAAATTAATCAACAATGGCTCCAAGCATAGACAGGCAGACGAGGATATTCTCAATGGAAAATGTATTAATACAAATGCAAAACTATCGATTGAAGGCGATTGGCTATAAGCCCAATCTCTAGCATATTTAAAATTAAAAACAAGCCATTTTCACAAATGATACAAAACATTAATTTTCATCGGTGTAAAAGCAGCTGTTTTAAGCAGTTTTTTTTTATGGATTCTACCTACTGTAAAACTGGGACGACTGGGAGTGAGCTCAAATAGGCACATTAATTAATGCTGACGCATTTATTCCACAAAAAGCCAGAATACATTTAAAACGATGACAGTTCTTCATTCATGAGTCCGATTTTCGGAAATACTGAAATCAACGGAAAATGTCCATTCTTATCTGTCACTCCATATTATTTTCTTCGATATAATCATCTACTTAGATTATTAAAATGTGATTCATGAATACTATACTAGGAAATATCCTGAATAAGTCAGAGTTCCATTTTCTGTGATATTTTCACGAATAAATGCGACACGGAAATGACACAACTCCATGTTAATAATTCTGACAGCGGCTATTGTTATTTTTTCGTGTGACAACACTGTTAACAAAAGTGTCATGGCGTCGCTCTCTGTTATTTTAAATTATGGATTGCATGTTTTTTGGTGTTGTAGGTATCATTTGGTGGAATGTAAATTGAGGTTTTAACAAACGAAATTACTAATTAAAGCGCTATGTTTTTTGTTCCTTTTGAATTTTATTCGACAAATGTTTCGTTTCATTATGTTGTTTCCATCTGATCTCCCCTTTTCGACAATCTAAGCCAAAGCTCGTGTTTCGTTAAAGATGTCCCGAAGCATTCCTTCGTCCTTTGAACTGTAGGAGACGATCACAATGAAGAAACTCATTTAAATTCTCAGTATCTACTTGCATACGTGTGCAATGTAATTGGAAACGGGAAAATATATTGAGTTAGGTACTCGTAAGTCGTATAATGAATCTGGATATATTGGAAATTTTGGCGATACACTTTTTAAAATTAAAACCGGCCAAGTGCGTGTAGGACCACGCACAATGAAGGGTTCCGTAGTTGGGATTAATTTATCCCAAAAACAAACATAACTTTGTAGTTGAAAAATATGTTCTCCCATACGGAATGTATGGGAAAACATGTTTTTGCAACTGCAAAGTTAAGTTGGTCGATTATTACTCGTTAACTTGTGAAGCCTACTTAGCTGCGATAGTTTTCCTTTTAATTTCGTTATATAAACTACTACTGTGATTTTTTTCACACATCCAAAACCAACCATTTAACTGGCATGACACACATGACTTTAACAAAAATTAGCACTTTAAAGCTTAATATTTCGCAAACGGATCCCTGAATCCAAAAATGGTTTTCCCAAACTCACAATGTTTTTAGAGGACCTTTCCAGTGATACCCCACACCATGGGACAAAAAAATAAACATCACCACTTTATGTGTATGGGAGGTACCCTAAAAAAATATGTTTTTCATAATTTTGTTTTACCACTTTGTCGGCGTAATTAATATGTATGTATACCTATACCAAATTACAGCTTTCTAGTACTAAGGGTCTCGGAGCTAGACCGCGGACAGACAGACAGACGGACATGACGAAACTATAAGGGTTCCTTGTTTACTACGGAACCCTAAAAAGGAGTTAAGTACAATAAATATTCCTGTTCAAGTAGCAGGAACTCCAATTGCCGATATGTTCTAATTCACAAATGCGGCTGCAATACCACGGTATCCGGCTAAGCCTACTATTATTTCTCTCTAATGCCGGCTACCTACGTTAAACTACAGCTTAGATCCGTTTTCCCATAAATAGATATAACAAAGCCATGCAAATCGGTGGGTGGTCTACTTCGCTATTAGTTAAGCCTCAAAAACCTGCATTATTGTCTGCTGGTCACACGACTAGGGTTCCGCAGCCAAGAAACAATTATTTTGTAGTAGTATTACGTATTGATAATAGAAAAAAAAATACTTGCAGCGTTTGAAATACTGCATTTTTTTTGTTTTCATGGTTAGTGTAGAATCCTGTTGATCCTGTATTTAAGCTAATTATATATCACTACACTGGGTCATCACCCAGCATCCTGTGCAGGAGCGCTCCACTTTTTATTGTTTCCCGCCATTAGTGGTGAACTGACAGTTGACATTAGTGACACTGAGTTTACATATCTATTAAATAGATACACTACAGTTAGAATAGACATCTAGAAGAAAGAGTTGCGGAGCATCACACTTGAATTTGATATTTGTCATACGCCTACGGAACCCCAAAAACCAGCTTTGTTAACTTGATACTGTATCGATCAAGTCAATCAGTCAACGAACTTTAGACCAAACGCGCCAGACCGAAAAGCATTAGAACTGAGCCGTGACTTTGGACAGAATTAGCAGACATTGAGTACAAAACAATGCACAATGGTGTTAGTTGACAGCTTTGTAAACAAAGACAATTCTCTAAAGTGCTTTGTAGTAATAATTTTAATACATTTGTGGAACTTCAGTGTAGAAAATTCTTTTTTTGTTTGAAAGGGTATGCTCCCAAATTGGTCCCATATAAATTTTATTAACTTTGCTTGGGTAGTTTTTGAGTTAGCTACAAAATACGTATTTTTTTCCCACTTAGTATGTAGATGATATGATAAGTTCCTGTCACTGGTAGCAGGTAGTGGTATTCGAATGTGTGTGGGGTAGGTACCACAACTAAAAAGTGAAAAATAAAAAACTTTTTACAAAAAAAAATAACCGACTTCCAAAAAAAAACACTACAAAGTGAAAAATAACTTTAATTTCGGAAGTCGGTGGCAAAAAACGAAAACAAAAAACCCAAGACACCGACTTCCGAAATTAAAGTTATTTTTCACTTTGTAGTGTTTTTTTTTGGAAGTCGGTTATTTTTTTTTGTAAAAAGTTTTTTTACAGATAGCATCTTCAGTTGTAAACAAATTAAACTTGAATAAGTAAATGATTTGCTGTCAGCGATAAACGTTAACGTGATCCAAAATTGTCAGGACTTAGGTCAGTATATTATTAAGATATTTTTAATTGATGATTTTATTTCGAAATGATCGGCGATTATAATCCGTCAGACTACGCATATAAGTGTAGCTTCTAAGTATCGTGACTCAGTTATTAATAAGGCATTATCTAGCTTATTTCAATGCGGCAGCATCGTGTTACCTATAACAATTAAATCTATTTTCTCAAGCAGCCTCAGTATATCAAAGTACCGTTGCTAATAATGGCGCTACACTATGATTCAATGTCTAAAATCAGAACAATAGTAGCTTTAATTCCTATTGTTAGGTGATTGTTAGTAACGACCAGACTGATCGTGGAGCTGTCAAAACTAATCACGGAACAATATCAGTTTGACATCTGACAGATTACGAAATGTCAGACGATCGATTACTTAAATATTATTGTTCTATGGCAACATTGATGAATCGTGGTTTTTTTTTTCTGCAGAAGTGGTTTGCAGAAAACGTTCTTGAAGAAGTAGGATTTTATATGAAAACACTTAGTTCCAACTGAAAAAAAAAAAAGATTACTTATTGCAAAAAATAAGCAGATATGAAAGATTTCAAGTGTTATTTAAAGCCAGTTTACCCCTACTTTTTAGATCATGGTCAATTAAACAGTCTGTTAGATCCAAGTCTAAACATTACTCATCATTATTAAGTTAGCAACTTTTTAAACTTAACACTGAAGTGAAGTGTAGCAAGCAAACAATATTAGTTCGGAGGTCACAGTTGGTAAAACATTGCGCTTCTGCTAAAATCAAATAAAGATGGCGAGGTTGTCTCGTTCTACACTTGAACAAATAGCTCAATTTAATTTTACTTGTATCATCGTGGCTCCGCTCTGTTATCTTATATCCGACTTACTACAAACCGTATTCTATAAGCATAAATCTCGATTGAACGGTAGATTTGAGTATGAAATCTAAAAGAAAAGGTGGGGTGGACGTGTGAAAGATGATATGGCTCGAAAGGGGGGGACTTCTGAGATGACGTCACAACTAAATTGTGATAAAGGCAGGAGAGATGATGAATGATGATGATGAATTGATGACCTATGACTACGGTTTATAGAACTTATTCAAAGTAACCATGTGGCTGTAGTGGTATGTAACCCACACATGCACACAACTTGCGAACTCAAGTACTAAGATGTGCGTCGCCCGTCTGCGAGTTCAGTCAGTCAGAACTCAGAGACAGTTCGAATACACACACAGTCAGTCATTAGCTGCTGTTCGCGTCACTCGCATCATTATATAATCATAATCTTAGTCATTGCTTATGAACCGTGTTTAGTTATAGTAACTTCGTCATTAAATTCATTGTGTTATACTTACTCGTACTTAATGAACATTTCATTTTAACTACTATAGAACATATAACACACCCTAACAAAAGTTCTATATGGCCTTACCCGTTTAATTCCTATTACTTTTAAATCGAATTCTTATGTGAAAAGCTTAACATCTTTTTAAGAATCTCTCAACTAAGAGCACATTATTAGATAGTCGAGATAAAATGGAGCAATATTCCGAATACCAAGGCGATTCCCGTCCGATAGTGGTCTAGCGGTATTTGATCCAATATTCAAAAAGAATTGTTGAACATTTTACAATCTTTTAAATAGTTACTTTGCTGTTCATTGCAGTGTGAGGTTTAGTAAAATGTAGGGAATTTTGTGAACTTTTAACATGAACATTGTTAAAACATAAGATTTTCTTTTATCTACTGAAATACGCGCAGAAGAGACAAGGGTAAGGGCTTTCATTTCCATATCACGAGGCACATAATAAATTGTCTCAAATTACACAAATATGCTATATTTTACATTGCCCATTTGTCGTGAAAGCTAACGGCGAACACAAAAGTACCATTATAAATAATATCCAGCAAAACAAAGGTCGGAGCCGCCATGTTTTTGACACTTTGTTGGAATCAAATTAGTTTCGCGGGAAAATTTAGTAACCTTATACAAAGTCCTGTCGTTTTTTACCTTTGTTACCGTCAAGGGAATCAGGAGCAGGGTATACTGTGGCTGAAGGGCCTACACAATGGCTGCGTATCGTGGTTCTATGGGACATGCAAGTATAATTGAGTTTATTTTAACAGTGAAGCCATGAAATTGACTCTGACAGTATCGACATAGATACCCTTTACACGGCGGAAAATAATGAAGACAGAACAAAATTTATCTCGGAGCAGACATTTTATCAATTTCAAATTCAGATCTTGTCTATGAAGACACCCTGCTAGGTGCTTATAATAGGACGACGCGACGATCAACTTAATTGCTACCAAATTCAATTAGGTACCTCCAAAAAACTTGAGTTATTTTAATTGAATCCAGAAAGCGAAAACGTCTGGCTGAGTCCACAATAAACAGCTAACTCAATAAAGTCAAGTAAGTATTGTAACAAACTTATGTTCGGCCGAAACTGGCTAACTGAATAAATGGTAGGTACCTGCGACCCCAGTTAGAGCTGGAATACTTTTTATTCCGGAAACATTTACTACATTTATTCAGGAGCCCGTGAATAGTGGACTTAGAATAAACAAGGTTCAGGGTTGGTAGTTCAGTGCGCAAAGATTTGCGGGAACGAAAACAATCGACTATAAAACAAATGTTTGCAATAAAAAAACATGGAGGAGACAATTTTATGTCTGTTTAGAAAGTGGTTATCCTGGTGTTGGCTGACATGACAACTTCAGTGTTAAGAAAATAGATTACTTTCTTGCAACATGTTATTCAGTCTACATCCCCAAAAACAAGAACAAAAACAGCCACTACACGGTCTCGCGATCATTTATCATCGGACCCGACTCCGGGCTGCAGACACGACTACTGTCAACCCTGCGGGTTCCGGCCTGGGTCCCGAGCCACGCCGTATTAACATTTCCGTTAACCAAACAAAACCCATTTTACTTCGGAACACCTGTAAAAACTCGCAACTCGATTTCGTTATCAGCGCTCCAGGGATGGGAATTGCCTTAACAATTTTCTCCCTAAAATTAAGGGCGTCCGCGCGTTAGTCGCAGATGCTTCTCGACTGGCGAAATTCGGAAAATTCCCGCAGTAATGCGCCTCGATATACCTGAATAATCTTCCAGTCTTACAATTTTCTTGGACACGAAGATTGGAACTTTTAGAAATTCCACTGATTGGACTTGTACTTTGCTTTCTAGATACCTAAAGCAACGTTAGCATTCTAATAACGTAGATTTTCATAAATAGAGTCGAAAAAGTTAAATACACACGTAATTAATTATCAATCCGATTTTATTGCTGATATTAATTTTCGTTCGAAACATTAATCAAGGTATTAATAAAAGAAAATTCTTTCCCATGGGAAATGATCCCAAATTAGGACGTGATCAAATTAATTAGCTACATATTAAATGGCCAATGGGGCCGAAAGGTTCTGGAGTGGCGACCGCGTACCGGAAGACGTAGCGTTGGAAGGCCTCCCACAAGATGGACCGATGACCTTGTGAAGGCCGCAGGAATCCGCTGGATGCGGAAAGCACAGAATCGGTCGAAGTGGAGGTGCTTGGGGGAGGCCTATGTCCAGCAGTGGACGTCTTTAGGCTGAAGTGATGATGATATTATATTAGCCCTCCCGCTTACTTTGAAATGACGAAAAGATACTCCACTCGAACTTAGCCTACAACCCTTATCTTACCTTTTTATATATATCCTCTGGCTAATCCAGTTGGCAGTTGATGTTGGTTACCACGTACCACTGAGCTCTCACTCTCACCGCCATCTTACTTTTACACAGTTAATTGAACAAAAGCATGATGCTTCTAAAGATGTTCCAATTAAAATTGAACGTAATATCTTACAATGTTCTCCTACCATAAACTTTATAATAATGACTGTTATTAGAGCCAGAACGCAGACATTTTACTACCTCACTACTAAATAAAATGGCTGTACATTTCAACGGTATAGTAATTAGAAACAGGGTTTATTTGAGGTCTCAAGGGTCAGTAATCAGAGTTGGAGTCAGCCAGACGTACCCTTATTTAGACCAAGCCTCTGAAGTAAGTACCTACTAACTAACGAAACTGTTTGTACCTATTATTTCGCAGAACGTTGCTATTTCTTCTAAGAAAATTATAGAGCTGCAAAATGTCTCTGTAAATTGTATTCAATGAATATTTGATCTTATTTATGATATAATTGGGTTTTACGGCACTCATTCTGACTTTTATGACCTTCGTTGTGACACTTTAAAATGGCTATGTTGGAGTAGTAAGACCATCTTTTCCTTGACAAACCAAAAAAGCTGAATGAAAATGAGCTAAATTCCTCTGCCAGGTTACCTTTTTTACCGTACAGTTGTTAACTTATCGATACAACGAATGACTAAGCATTGCACAAACTAACACTGATTGTACACAGTAACATTGAGTCTAAAGATCAAAAAGCGCAAATAGAAACTCGTTGCTATGGCAACCGACCTATGGGCACCGCAGGAACCCGTTTTCTCATACGTACTATTCATAACTTATAGGGAAACAGCTATTTATTATTCGCTGCCGTAATGTAGCACCATATAAATTCTATCATGTCTTAGAATTCAAATCGAATGTAGGCCCTCAAAATAGATTGCTATGAAGCATACTAGTGGTGGAGCTTTTAGTACGAACACTACCGTTTTCTAAGTAGTGTGGTGGTGGTAGGATGCTGAACAATGATGATACTGCTAAGTACCGATCTTAATTCTGTCCCTGGAGTAGTTTTGTCATTACAAGTTTTTTAAAGTGAAATATAGGAGAGTATTAGATAAACAAGAGCGCAAACAGCAATTTGACCTACCCGCAAAACAGTGTTAATATTTATGAATGCATACCGCATTAAATCAAACATAGCTATCTGGATCGTTGGTCCAATAACAGGTAATTTATTTAGGTACGATAGCATCTAGTCTATTTTAGACATTTCCGATCTAACATTTTATTGTGTTATACTGGAACTTGTATTGGGTAATGTCTAGGTTTAGTTTTTTTTTAACAAGGTCAGGTTAAAATGTAAGTGTAGGTTAACGAGAAATATCTCCATTTTACAAGATGTCGCCGACCAGTAAGACTGACTAATTAGGGCCAAGCTTTCGATTTGATCAGCACGTACGATTCTTAGATCTTGTTTGTTTAGGAAAAACAATGAAGCGAAACTATTTTAATGTAAGGAGATTTACGCAAACACTGTCGAAAGATATTTTAGCAGTTATTTTTTCTGAATTTGTACTTTGCTTCTCTCCTGAGGTAGCTGCGCGGTGCGGGAGGGTGTGGTGTCGTGATGCGAGAGCTCAGTGATTCCTCAACTTGTGACAACTGTCACTCCCCCCGCACCGCGCACGGACTCAGTTGAGCGGTCGGCCTAACTAATACTACTGGCAGGTAATCTATCTTAAGACGACCACTATAAACACCAATCATTACAGAAAAATCGATAACCATAACTTATATAGATGAAGTCTAATGAAAAGACTAATCGATCTAATTTCCCTATCACCGGCAGACGAGCGTGAAATTACCTCTCAACGTCGCGTCGTCATAACTTACAAACACGTATAATAACATTTCAGACACTTGTTTATTTTTATTAAGATAAATATTCATGATACAGACTCAAAGCCCTTTAATATTAAAGCTATTTATAACTACGACTTCCCGCGACGATGGTGTTTTCTTCCTTGTTCCCCCATGATGATACACCATAAGCAGCTGTGACTTTACGGAAATTGGTTTCACGTTTGCAATTTTCCGAATTCGGCATTCGATTTGTGATTATTCGTGTTAAACCGTTTCGGATGCGGTCCTTACAAGGATTTGCATGAAGTTTTGGTTCTGGAAAGTCATACCTACTCTACGAATATAAAGCAGTGCATTTCACCGTAAATCGAAATAGTACCTAATTACTTCCGACTACGAATATGAATTTAAAGTACTTTCACTGTTATATATGACAACGTGGGAGTGGATTAATGGGCTAATATAAAATGTAGAGGTACGAGGAAAGTAATAAAAGTCAGCTTATTAATAAATAACAATATAGGTATGAGAAGGACATGAAGGAAGCTTCAGTATGTAGCAGTGGGTTAAGTTAACTGTATGAATTGGGGTGACTTAAAACTAGGGAAACCAACAAAGCGTAATAGGCTTTTGCCTTTTATTGACATGACAATGACCAGCATGCGGAATTTGTAATAAAAAAATAAGCGTGTTTAAATGCACAATGGTTTTCGGGGACAATTCTGCAAAAAGCATGCAGTGCCTTTTCTAAAAATCCGTGTTCTTTTCTTTGGGGTATTTTTCAACATCTAACTAGATCATGAGTCAACATTTAAGTACTTTACCGAATAATAAATTACGGTCAATCTCACAATATGTCATCGAACCGACCGAAATGCCTAACTAAAATAAATGTCGTGAAATAAGACGCCACTAAAAAACCGACATAAAGCGAGGAGGGAAACGAGTGATTTATCTGCAAACTTGGCGGCCATTTTGAAGCCGACCTCATCGGCATACTGCCTCCTTGATCAAATATTAAAAAGTATGAATATGGACGAATGAGTTTTTATTAAATATTGGGGTGCTGTAGTTTTATTAAAATGATTTTTCGATGAAAATATCGGATATTTATATCTGAACATAATCGAGTTACTCAATATAGCTCTTTATTCCGGTGTCAAATGCAAATTATTACTTTAATCAAAATGACGACTTGTTAAAGCAATTTAGCCAGCGGAAACTAAATTAAAAGATACTTTACTTGATTTTGACATATCCTCCATCACCCAGCCTCAGAAGAACGCGACTAAACAGTCATTATACTACATTAGTGCCCTCGAGGTTTCTGCTTTCGAGTTTTAAACATTTAATATTTTATCTGTACATCAAAAGCAATTTTTTTCCACTCAATTAAGTTGGCGCAGCATTTTTTTTATCCATCTCTATCACTTAGTAACGGAGCCATGATGCTTTGTTTTTTCCCGCCTCGGTGACACCGCGCCATTCTCGACGCCATTTTAAAAGCATTGGACAGGAAGTGTTTTTTGACAATAATTATCTTGTAGAGTAAGTGCCTACTTGTAAATTAAGCTTTTAATTTAAAGCCTGTTTAATTAGCATGAAATTGTAAATGGTTTCAGTTGGAACGATGTTTTTCAGCGGAAAAGATAATTGTACAAGATAATCTGAATAATTTTATTGTCTTCATCCCGAGTGGAATAACATGGACTGTAAAAAGCAAATCGCATATTGCGAACTAGATATGAAAAGAGCTATAGTGTCCCAACTCAAAAGAGTCGGTACTCCAGCTACCGGGATCTGTTCCTGTAGATGTTATACATTGTGTGAGAGACTGGGCAAGGTTATTTGATAACTTCATTTCATTCCCGTAAGCAGTTTTTCCGTAAACTCACTTTTCATTATAATTTATTGTTAGTTAGAATTATACCATTTTTTTTGCGTCACAAATATTTTAACTTTTTACATTTCATTGATAACGAAAACTTTTCTAGAAACTTTTCACGGTACGAAGCCGACTGTACAGACCTTCATAAGTTCATAACGAACGGTCCAAAATCCAAATCACTTTGATATTATAATTGTAACGTTCCCAAAGTTTTTGAACCTTGAAGTAGCACTCGATCCCAATCAACGTCTCTCAAGTTTACGATAAAATCCATCGTTTGGAGTTGTCACATCGAATAAGGTTCTAAGGAAAGTCAAGTGTATTAAAGTGCTGAGCGAGAATCTTCACAACCGTTATGAATTGGATTCGTTATGAATATTTTCTTTGGCACTGATGAGATCCACTTTGTGCTTGTTAGGGGACGTGTGTTAAGTTTAAAACTTGGGAGTTCAGGAGATTGAGCTGTTTGAATTGAATATATCGGGCATGAATGTGTTTTGAAGATAACAGAAGTTTATTCCTTTAGGTGAGATAATCATGTCATCCATATAGAGTTTAAAATTTGATGTTCTTTCAACAGGCTTCCTTCTTCGTTTCGCAGCTTTCACAAGAACATTATTAATCATTTTAATCTATGTTTTACCTCGTTTCCAAACCACAACAGCTAACTTACTTAACATTAATATAGTAGGTATTAATTAATACACCAACTCCTAGGAGCATTTACAACCTGTTGGTTAAGAGTGTCGCAAGCCGCGGCCTGACCGCAAGTATTCCGATCTGGTCTAAGCCACTAGTTGCACTGACTTACTTAGGTTATCTAAAACAGGGTTATGCAGTAATATTTGCTTAACCTAACTCTGTTTTCCCCCATCTTCTTGTTGTCTCGAGTTTATTGCCGGCATTACGTAAGGCATGCAGAGACAGATTGTGTGGAGACATTGCATTTATGGCTTGGCTTACAAGATAAGCGGTATTTCAAGCGATGCCTCAGGAAATTTAGTGTGATTAACATGTTCGTTCGTAGTATATTTTAACGTTTAACTTCATAAACGAGTTTGCTCTATTGAATGCTTGCTGTGCATTTTTGATAAGTGGAATTAAATTTGCACAAACTGCGGAGAAAACAAACGAGAAAAAAACTGCTTTTGTGCAAACAACGTTACTTGTTCTATCGACTATGGTAATATTGAAATTAGGAATTCTATAATTGACCAAAGGATTCGTCCAGCTATTTATACAAAGAACGAGAGAAAAGCAAATATCTAAATATGATTCAATTCGTTCGTTTACTCGTTCATTCATTCATTCGGTTCTGCGTTGAATTGAAAATAACCATGTAATTCCATTTCAACATTTTCAACGGTCTCAAAGGGAACATGGGTTTGAACAAAAATTCGTCCGATTATATTTTTCAGAGGAGAAAATGTTAACTTCTTCAACTAATTATAATTGTTGAGCGACTTCAAAGTTGTAAGGAACTTCGTTACAGAGGACTTTTACAAATTTTAATAGGACATCTACTTTAGTTTTACGAGGTCACCAAAAAGTACTTACAAGCCATCATAATGCAGAACTTAGTAGTCTCACGTCTCAAACTCCCCCCTACTTAATAAACACGAGCCGTATTGTTCTAAATTGTCATGAACTTAGCGCGATAAATGGCAGGTTTAAAATATTTTATTCAGAACCTTTTCAAGCTTAATTTTTTGTCAAACTAACTGGGAGCCTCTGTTCTATTTACCCTTCAGGGTTTATATTTATAAAGATAAGGTATTTAGACAAGATAACTTAATTGCACCCTATTTATTTCAAAGCAGACGGATAAAATTAACATATTTCGTGCTAATTTCACGCCAGTCGGGTCAGGGAACTGATTATACAGTCCGCCCACGTTTCTGCAATTTTTTTATGTTTGCACTCATCTCGCTATAAATTATACGTCCCATACCTGAAGAGCTTATTAAGCTGAATTTATAAGGGCCCGGATCAAAGGTAGAATCGTTTTGGAACTCCATTGATGTTGGCGACTGAATCTAATGACCTGTTTGGGCATAAATTGGGTGATATACACGCTACCCGACGTCAAATTTATTCCAACTCCGATTGGATTGTGTCGCAAAATGTCAAGTCAGGGTCGAAATACTTTTTGGTGATTTGTCAGGCAACTCGTAAAAATACTGAAGAGTCATTAAGGTGGTGAGGGTCATAGGTTAGCAAGTCATCTTTATTAACGGGATTAGAGGTTAACACGTGACTTGCTTGCTGGTAGCAGCAACAGTAAAGTAATATTGCTTTTTGGACCCTAGAAGCGTTCAAAGCCACGTTTCGAGACAATACATTCTCAAAAAAATACGGACCTGGATATCACAAAGATTAATATTAGCCATAGGACAGTTTTTATGTCCGAAATTAAGAATTTACCGCCCATTTCCAGAAAAAATGATTTGTCTTCATTTCATTGTGTGCGCAGAACAAATTCAGGTCTTTTCATTTATGATTAATGTTTCTATAATTACAAGGTAGAATGAGACTCGGCAGATTGTGGGCGTATCAAATGTATATTGTTTATAAAGGAAAGATTGATTATGTCTCTTCAGAGCGCTTCTAAACTGCCTGGAGGAACTGGATATAATTTCAAGACTTCTATATCTTCAATCTTATCGCCGAGGTCTTAGTGGAAAGGATGCGGAATTTCTAAGGTAACTGCAAAGTAAAAAAAAAATAACTATAGTGTTTGGTAATATTTCAAACATAGCTAAAATGGGATGTATAGAAAAAATATAAATTTGCTTTAGCATCATAATTCATATTCAATATTATCCATTAATTTAAAGCAAAGCTGTAAATCATGAACCATATCTTCAATGTCAGCTTAAAACTGTATACGACCCATAAAACCATAAACATCTAAGCATCAAAATAAAATCAGTCAAACAAAATTTATAAATAAATCACTACTCTATTAACCAGACCTTGTTCAAAACTAAAACTACAGAAACTTTTGTAAAACGAAATCAGACTACTCCAGCAATTTTTGCATAAATAACGCCCAATCTTTCTGTAGAAGACTGGAGGCGCAGTTGTTTACAAAAGCTATTAAAAGCACCAATTAAACTAATGAAATACATGGAACCATTTCGTCGAGAACAGTTTAAAGCTAAACAGAGTCTGAATACGTAATGATGTCGTGGAAACTTGAAGACACAACTAAAAGGTGAGGTCTTCGTCAATTACGAATTCAAAATAATGTCGTCTAATGAATTCGTTGGAGATTCGTTTGTTGGAATGATGAATAAAAATGTGTGTATTTATGTTTGGCTTAATTTGATAATAACGACGTTGTATTTGTATTGAAAAAGATATAAATTAGTATTGAATGGGATGGTGGCTATAACTCATCATCTGTTACGACGCCTCATTGAGGTGGATAACAATTAAAATTCTATTGTGTCTCGTTAATGACAGTTGAAAGGATAACTAAATAAATCCCCTTTTTTCCATATTATAGGGCAAAATCACAAAAACTACAAACCCAATAAAAGAAGCCCAAACTACATTAACTATCCAAATTAATTGACGTTTATTTCCCCTTCCAATCACACAAGCCTTTAAAACACCGTTTACAAAACACAAGAGTAAGCAATGACCAGCGTTTCGGCACGAAGCCTCAATTCCAATCGTGATCAAGCAGAAATTTATTCAGTGAACTCGAAACACTTCGTTTTGTACTAAAATTATCAACACAATACGTTCATTGGGATAGTGAAGTCGCTGTGGCATTCGAAGCCACATTCTTTCCACTGATAATAATTAAAGTAAATATTGAGCATTGGAAGGAAGAGGCACTTTAAGTTATAGTTTAATAAAAACGATGCGTTATGATAGACTTAGCAATTCGTTTAAAATAAAATGTTCTATGTTTCGTCTATAAAAGTTTACTTTAGGGAAATAAACATCAAGAATTGGTTCCTTTATCAAGACCTACCAAATCTGTCGAAAGTTTATTTGGACTACACCTAATACAAAAAGATTTTAGTGATACTAAAATGAATGCCATGAATTATTCAACTTCATAAAAAACTTAGTCATAAATAACACCCACTTTGCAATTTTTGTTGCGAACAAGCATAATATTTACGGAAAGAGTTTTCCAAAACTCCAGTCATTATAAATGCAAAAGCGCTCGTTACTGCAATCAAAATTCACGGTGCATTTGTAACGAGAATTAAGTGACCCACAAGCGTAGCAAGTGTTAATTCTTGAAACTATGCAGCAAGCAGCTATTGAACCAAGCACTTGTTTGATCAATGCTCCACTGTTTGCTCAAAAAAGTAACATCAACTCTATTACTTACAAATATTTTCAACCCAACCGTAAAAATATATATGTTAGCAAAAAAATATACAAACGTAACAACTCAAATGAGATTCAGCATGCCTGATAAAATATATCAACACAAAAGATGGGGAGAAAAAACTTCAACAAATAAAAAAACAGGTTCGGAGACTCGTTAATTCTAGGTCTCTTTTGACACACGAATATGATTTATGTGAATTTAAGTCGTATGACAGTGACAATAACGTTTAAAGTCCTGATGCAGACAAAATTAAAGAATTCAGATTCAAAGACGTCTCTTAGGAAACTTTTGCGAATTGTTCCTTTTAGTTGGCGGGATTCAAAATACGTTATTAGGTCTAAACAGAAAAACTAAGAATAACAGAGCTTCAGCAATACAATTAAGTCTAATTTTCATTAAATGTTGATGATCTTAAGGCTGGGAATTACACCTGTTAAAATAAGCTTAAGTACTTTGTTGGTGTGAAACTCAGCAAGTGTTTTAATCTGCCAAATTACAGACCCTAACTACTGGTGGCCCAACAAGCCAGAAACAAGTTATGGCCAACAATAACGCGGCTCCCTTCAAATTTGCTTACCACCGCAAAAACAACTTTGGGGTCTAAAACAGCAGCTTAATAACTCCACCAACAAAAATAATGCATTTTAAAGTAACCTAAACAAATAGGTATGCAGGCGACGGGATCATTTAAATTCCATGGCCACGCCAATCTGCCACAGGACGAAGGCAATCAAAGTTACCAAATGAAAAAGTTGCGCTCAACCGATCCTTTGCACGGTTTGTTTGTTTTCTTATTCTGTCTCGTTTACGTTTTCTCTTTATTATTTTTTATAGGATTCTATCTTCAATTTCCACAAGGCTCTACTGTCGAGCATTTCTGGAGGGTGAATTTATCACCGAATGTGTAACAGGAGCCGGGTGTATACGGAAACCAAACTGTTTCATGTGACAAACAAGATTTATTACATCGACTCCCGCTGCATATACAAGTGGCTTTGGCTCCGCATTTGTCAAAAAATCATTACATTTGGCTTCTATAGAAGACGAATGGTGGGCATGTACAGAGAAAGAAAAATGTACAGTTATTGACTTCTCTCTACCAAAAGCTTTCAGCAAAAAGTGCGATTCCAACAAGAAATGTAACGGATTTGGCAAGCACCAGTGGTTCCCTTTGATTTATAACCAGTCTTAAGTTTTTGTAGAGGTTGTACTCAAAACGTATTTCAGATATCTCAGTTACAGCGACCCCAAATCATAAGTTATATTGTTATTTCTGTTATATTTGTCTTCATTTGAGAGAAGGTCTGAGCTTATTAGCGTCACATTTATTCTAATATTGTCAACGTCTTCTATTTATTATTCCACAACCACAAACACAGAATTATTCCAAACTTAGAGAAAGTTCAATAAAACTCATGATTTGAACGAGCAGGCGCGGTCATAATTGCCCGCCCACTAGTTATTCCATAACAGGAAGTATTGGGTGTGTGCCGACTATAAGAAAACCTTTTTACACCCATTATAAAATTGAAACAAAGTTCTGTTGCTGACGTGAATAAGAGATTCTTACGAAAGCTGTCACTGGAACCCACGCAAGCAATAATAAGCTAACTAGAATGCTTCAACACTTAACAGTTCAAATCGTAGAATCTTGGCATCAGAACAAATTCCTTATCAGCAAAGTCCTGAAATTGAAGCGGAAAAGCTCACCCCATTCCATCCACCGTTATTTATAGGGAGGTGGATATCAAGAGACACTCCCCGTCTTTGTTTACAGGGATTCTTCTGAACTTAACCCAAAAGTATGTCCTTAGTTAGTTTCTTTTCTTTAAATAATTCTTGATAGTGGTTAAGTGGTTTGGGTGGACAATAAGGCTAAATCGTCGGTAACTGGGTCACGAGCGACCCACGCTTCTTCAATCTCTTGATTAATCAATAGTCGATCCGTAAGATCGACTTGCCACAGACATGTGGCAAGTCAATTCTTTTTGAGCGGATTGTAATTATACCCCTGCAGACCCTGCAGTCAATTACCGACTTTTCCTATTAGCATTTTTTACAGTTCGAAAAAGGTGAGTAATTTTTCCGCTATTCAAATCGTTTGGTTAGCTTCTTTGCTATAAAAAGTTCGATGAAAAGAATAATCTTTTTCGTTCGCGTCTTGACCGTGACGTGGTATTTTAAGGAATTAATTCTGAAAGTTGCAAAGGCTAGGTTGAAAATTGAAATATTCACTGACTTCTGCGATTATTTTATAAGAGAAAAGAAATGGAGCATTTTCTAATCTACTTCTCTATTTGATTATCGTTTAGCTAGTTTATTAGCGGGACTTTTCTTCCATGGACATTGTGAATTATTAAGTTCTGAATAGCTCGTAATTAGTTCACGAACATATTCTAAAGCAATCACATCCTCAACATAGTTTCAAAGCACTTCAAGCCTGTAATATGTACATTTGACAAGTACCAGTGTTGTTTCAAACAGCTTCAAATGTTTTAGTTTGCTTTGAGCACTAATATAGTGCATACGGGCCACTTGCACCAACTTTGTCAAGTATTATAATTGTACTGCCACAGCAGTTCCGATTCGTTATTCAGTTTCAATTTTAATTGTTTCAGAGGTATCAAAGGCAACTTTATGCTTTGAGGACATAATATTTGCAGTACCACATGTTGTAAAATATAGCAAGTTTCATGCAACGGTTAAATCAAGTCATTGCTGAAGGATCGAGACATGAAGCAAGCTTTTTGAAAAGGCATACATAAAAGTTGAGCCATAGTCATCATTGTTGCTGAGGTTGAGAAAAAGGAAATAACACCTTAATAATTGTCAATATCGAACAAAGGATTTGTGAGAAAAACGTAAAACTATTATATTTATAGTCATTACTTTGTATGTATTCTCTTAAACACCAAGAACCTGATTGAGGTTTAAATCGATTTGACATTTTGCTCATTGATATTAAAAAGGAGGTTAAGAAAAAAATCGCAATTCCTTCGCATAAAATCATTCTCCCCAATCCATAAAAATGGATAAAAGCTTAAGTAAACTTAACTAAACCTTCTTTCATTATAAGTAAGATTATCTTCGAATATTTAGGAATAAGAAAGTTAACCTTTCGGCTTAAACTTAATAGAAGTATCAGATAGAATCCTATCTGTTTACCAGTTTAAACAAAGATCCACAGTTTCTAGTGACTCCAAAATACAAGTTATTTTCTAAAGGTAACTCTTAGCTGGTAATTACTGGCTCTGATAGCTGTAATGAAAGGTTTGTCCTACTTTAAGTAGCGATAAGATTTTACAGGAACCCGTTGTTTTCAAACAGAAAACGAGCTAACATTGTTAAGACCCTCCGTTATTTACCTGTGAAACAACTATTATTATAAGTAATTTAGCAAAATATTCACAACGGCGGGAGACTTTATTTAAAAAGTGCTTCTTTAGAAATAATGAAGTTTTGAGGAATGAAAACTCATCGTTCTTTCTAATCAAACTAATTATGACAAATGTCTGAGCGCTCATAAATCAAATTTAGGTCCTCATCTTTGTTCCGAGCAACGCAATTCTTTTAAAATAGAATTATATCATTACACAGGAGAATTCGAACCAAAGCCGACCGATCCGCCTACACAAATGGTTCGCCGTACTGTGACCACCTGCTATCCTGTCACATGAAAAAATACACGGTACAGGGGTAATGTAATTCAATACGTTGCGAGCAGATGCGGAACCATAAAAAAAAGTACGCCACCTGCTCGTTTGGCACTCGACAGGATGTAAAATCTGGGGCAGGCAAAGGTGCTGAAAGATCACTCGCGTAACGTCAAAAACTGTCAAAGCCCTAGCTTTTGACGTTACGCGAGCGATCTTTCAGCAACAGCAAAATTTATCAATAGCTTTTCTATAAAACGACACCGTAGATTTTTTTTTGAAGCGCACTGATCTATTGTAAATTGGTAGATAGACAACAAGAGAGATCATCAAACCTGTGCTTTAGAAATATGTCAGGCTCAACTTTTCCTTTGTGACTACGAATAAAAGTTTTGTTTTATATTTGGAAATCATTACGAGTTACCGACGACCGTCCAAACAATGATAATAATATATACACAGAAGCACCGTTCAAATATTCAAATATATTTCTCAGAATTCCGAATTCTCAAACGTGCAAAACCAACGCTAGGCATCGTGACCTAACGTGGTTGGTTGGAAAAACATACTCGACATATTCGATGAAATAGCAAAGTTTATTGGGCAGCGATAGAACTCTTTATGTATTCAGCCAAATTCAACCAGCATATCACTGTGTGCCAAATATCAAAGCAAAAACGTGTGCGCTACGAATCCGAAAAATCAAGCTTTTTTCACACAACCGCATAGATGAAAATCGAAAGTACGGTTTGGCTCTTTTTTTCAATCTGTGTTTGTTTTGCGAAGCGCGTATGTGCAACTGAAATTCATTTCAATTTGACACAATATGCAGCTCATCGGGACGCGTGAATGAATGGCGACGTTTCAGCACTATCAGCCTGATTGATGGGAACAGCGCGTTGACATTTATCTATTTTCAAAAAAATAGGCTATCGTTAGATCTATTTTCGATTATCGGATGCGTCAGACTGATTAACTACCTGCTTTTTGTATCTGGCAGCTCCAAATTATGTTGATAGATTCTCGGCAGTTACTTTTCACGTTATCAATATTGACACAGATTTACTTAACAGATTTGAGAGATAGAGATTCAAGTTTATGTGATCGCTTTATGAATAAACAGTTTTATTATATCCATACTAATCCATACCAATATTATAAATATTAAAGTAACTCTCGTTTGTCTGTCGATCTGTCAGTGTGTTAATATTATAATTATTTAACTAATGTATACCTATACCAAATATTGTAAAACATTTTAAGATCTTTTCCATACGAAAACTACTTTTTGGAAGGGGCGACTAGAATCATTTCTACTTTTTTGTCAATTTTGACGTTCAAAAGTGCTTTATAAGGGCCTATTTGAAATAAATTATTTGACTTTGTTACCTTTTTTCGTCTTCAGATTTCTATGAAATTTGGCACACAGGTAGAACATGGCCTGGGTTAGGACATAGGATACTTTCTGTCTCGGTAGTACGTTCCCATGTGATAATTTTCGAACTCCACGCAGTCGAAGCCACGGGCAAAAGCTTAGTAGGACATAATGTGCCTCCTAGTTTATGCCACATCATTTATTTTAGTAGTCGAGGTGCGAATTCAATTTAAAATACATCTTTGTAAGAACGATCTCCAAATGGATTTGGAGAAACCGTTATCAGCGACCCTTTGGAAAGCGAAAGGCTTTTTACACACAGCCTCTTTTAAATAAATGCCCAGGTTATCAAACAGCTCTCCAAAACGCTTTTGTATCGTTCAAGTCTGAAACCTCAGGGGATATCGACTGAGCCAGTTCGGAATTACCTGTGAATTACCTTCAACGCTGATTTCCTTTTGATACAACCGATATTGATGATGATTTTTGTTATCCTCATAAGGACACTGGAAGCAGTCGTCTCGAAACTGTTTGTAACAGGTTATCTACACCTCTCCAATTAATTAATATGGATGAGCTTTCCTGAACGTTCTCAAAACCATAAACTTATTCATTGAGTTTACTGCAGTCATTCGACCGGTAGGCTTTTAAGGTATCATGGAATAATTCTTAAAATATGATAATCCCGACAGCCGCTTCGCCTATTCGCAGACAAGCTTGACAACTTTTTAGCATTCATCGACGAGCATTGATGAAAAATCCTTTACAGACAAAGATAAAATTCTACTTTTAACACACCCAAAATTGCTCCTACCTATACCCACTCTAAAACTGAGACAGTAAATTCAACACATAATCTTAACTACAATCTAATCCTTTTACTTAGTGAAATTGGTGTAGCAATTAGCATAAATTTAACTCCAGCAGTGGCCCTTTCATCCCAGACTAAATTCAGCAATGTAGTAAGTTTATAGAGGCAACAATGGAATAGTCGACAATGTAGAAACGTAATACGAGTGTGTATGTATGGCCTGAACCATTGTTTGACGGAATGTTATGTAACTTGAATATTAAATAGTCGTTTTCATTTAAATATTTCTACATGGTCAGTAATTTGAACTTTGGCATTGTTTTTTGCGACCAAAATGCGTCTCCGGTACAAAGTATCCTTATAATGTGAACAATCCTTCCATTATCTGTATTCTTAGGGTCGTGTTCAACGATTCCTATAATACAACTTGTTTTCATTTCCTTTAAGGAAAAAACATTTTTACGAATAGAAAATTCAGTTGTGACTTTCAAAGAGTTCATTTATTTGATTCCCTTTAAGATTTTTATCTTCCGCGGACTTCGTTTATTCGGGCAGATACAATCTTTTCGTCATAAATTCTCTTATCTTACGGTACTTTGTCCACAATTGAGCAACCGTGTTGAGGACGCCAGGGCTCCGTGAAATTGATTTTGAGACCGTCTGAGATTGCGAGGCGGTGCAGCGGAGTCACGAAGATAGCGGGACACTTCAATGTGGAGGACGTGCAATCGTGCTTATTAAAAAATGCAAGAAAATCTCGTTCATCTTGTGGAAAACAGCTAGGAAATGCTATTTCTTGAGAATCAAAACAAATGACTGCTTCATTCCTTTCATATTGGATGAATAAAAACGAATCATCAAATATATGTGTAGAAGTTTACTTGACCATAACCCGAGGCTGTATCAGTATCATCACTTCATTACAATGTACCTAGCGTTTACAGCTTATTACTATCGTAGACTCCCGGACGATCTCCGACTAAGTAAGGATTAGTATTCAGGATCCCCAGTCAGTTACGTGCTAATAGCCGAACCACGGATCATTGTCCTTTATTCGATTTAAAATTAGCTCCTTGATTTCCCTTTTTTACCGTTTCGTAGTCTAATCTAATTACTTGAATTGTGTCTTCGGTTTCGACCGATATCTTTGTTTTCTCCTGCCTCTTGGATACTCCTTGAAGTTTTTAGGTCATTTGTATCAATCGAGAAGTACATTTAAAGATTTTATTGATGACACATACCAAAAAGTGGCCATGGATGGAGCTGGTACGGGATCCAGGGAGGAAGGCTGTGAATCATTATTAGGCGTATAGTCTAGCTAGACGATTCTTTGGTAATTTTTCATTTCAAACATAAATAACAAGTTAGATGCAAGTTTCATCTTTAATTAAATTTACTATCAATGAAGCTACATTAAAAGCCTGCTGACATTGTCAAATGATTTCGCATTCGTCACCGGTGTGTAGACATTCAAAATTATGCAAATAACAAATTAATTCGCGTTTAATGCTGCCATTTGTAATTTTCGACCACCTATTCGGCTAGCGAGGAAGTCTAGAATCTAAATGTTGCCAAAATAATGGGATGTTGGCTTCTATGTATGATATAATTATTTGCGGTTGGAATATTGAGTTGTCAATCAATGAAACATTGACTAAGTGTCTCCTTTGTTATAAAATGTTGATGTAAATTGAACATATTTCTTATGCAGCGGTTTTGAGCTTCCTGTTGATGTTGTGGCTTTATATGGTATAGTTGAGGATTATCTGTATTTGTAAGGTGTTGAAGATAATGATACTATGTATGTATGTTGCAATCTTATCGTGAATAGATGGGATGTTTATTAAGATTCTGGTGTCTTTGAATGAGACTTGATGTTTCTTCTGTCGATGTGTTATACTGATGATAAATTCCTGCAGTAGCACTTAATTTCGCACTTGTCTTACGGGTGATTATTGCATTCAAGATTGAAATTATTTTTTTAAGTAGAGTGCTTCGTGTTTACGCCTATTTTATCTGCTCAGAATAAGCGACTGTTTCATATGCGCAAGACCATTTCGGAATACTTAAGTAAGTACCTATTTCTAGATAAAACCAACAATTTTATCATATTTCTTATTACGAAAAGAAACAGATGGTGTCTGTCAATTAAAGCTGAGTAAACTAAAAATATCCAAAAACTTCAAGTATACAGTCACATACCTACTCAATATTTACTTTTCTGAATCAGCGAATTTTACGTCAATGCTATTCAAACTTCACATGGCAACAAGATTTTTTATACCCATTCTTTTGAGACGTTTTTGCTATTGAACGGACAACAACAGATTTTTTTTCTTGTAAGGAGGGTATTATACCTATATTATAGAAGGACATAATTATGGTCTAATTGTCGTGTTTTTTTTTTCTTGCAGGGAAGGTAGAATTATAAATTTATAACATCATAATTGGTTCTTTTGCGTCGTTTTTTTTTTTTTGTAAAAGAAGTGGTTGTATGTCCAGCAATCACTATTAAGTTCTTTGTATTTCATAACTAGAATGTGAAAGGCAGAGTTGATTGATTAGTCGTCCTTTTCAAGGACTGTGGCTGATATTCAATACTAATTAAGTTATTTATGGAGGTACTCCCACATATTCTGTATAATAGTAATAAAGGTAGTGAATACAGCCTTAACTTTAACTATAAATCAAATGAGCCTCTCACAGGCCAGGGGGACATAGTTGCCTCATAAATTATATGCAAAATGTATTATTCATGGTCTCAATATTAATAAAACCATCAAGAAACCGGCCTCTTAGGCCTACTACAGATAGTGATAATGTGTTAGCGTTTTTTAATGATAATTTTTAATGTTTTTACTACTTATTTATTATATTTTTTGTATATGAGTATTTTGCCTGAAATAAAACACTATTTTATTTTAGTCCTTATTTCATCACCATTTCACAAAGATTATCATGAAATATTACTGTCCATCATAAACATGCCATTACAAAGACTATTATATCTGATAAAATTATTGTTGAGTATCTAGTTGCCATGGTAACTGAGCTACTTTGTAACATATTCATATTAGCCTTGAACTGGAAGTTCTAGACAGACTACCAAAGTATCTTTGAGATCATAGCATATAAAATATGTTATGATATAATATTAGACTACTCGATTTCAAGGTATTTATGGAAGGAATAGATTTATTCTCAGGTAAGTTGTTTAGCCTAAAACCTTGTGGAACAGGATTAATTTAATTCATCATAAATTAGTTATTCAGCCTCTATACATGGGACTTATAACATAACTGACAAAATGTGGGTGTACCTCTGCCTAACCCTTCGGGGATTACAGCTGTGATGTTTACATGTAAATTGGTTATTTACAAAAGAAATTACTTTGTCTGTTGGTTACAGAAACTACTGGTTTTAGTGCCTTTAGTTGGTCAACAATTAGTATGGTTACTATTTGCTAAATAAAAACTGTTCTCTAATACATCTTATCAGTCAGTTTGCTCAAGCTTTATAACCCCGTAAAAGATTCCTATCTACATTATAAAACCTATTTTTTTGGTACGGAAATGCAGTTCCTAATTGAAAGCTTTTTAAACGTTTCATGTTAATTGATACAGTATTATGTGTTAACTGCGTTTATAAACAATGTTCGTTGCATCAATGAATCATAATTCTGTTTCAGTTCTTATAGACATATTTTAAGAATGATTGTTGCTATGAGAAATTGTATTTGGAACTTACAGATGTGACAAGCACTTTGTTTTAGAAACTCTATTTTTATGGTACGGGTGAGGTACATAGATGATGCAATGAATAAAGGCTTGTTTTAAATTGATACAGGTAAGTTTCATACACCTGATCAAGCTCAGGCAGGAATTTGATATGAGGTTTTACAATGAATAAGTAATAAATGTTGTGTTTATATCAGACGTAAGATAATTTATTTTCTATGCTATCTAGGTTTCTTCAAGAGGTTTTCTAAAAGTTCAGCGACAAATGAGTAAAGTGAGTGAGAATACTTGTTTTTAGGTCAATACCTCCTGAGAGCTTAAAAAGAGATTAAATACACAGAATGACGAAATTATATTCATCATGGTGATTTCACACACGAGCCCAGAATCCAGTAATAGACGCAGCTTCATGATAAAAACAGTGAGTAACATTCATAAAGTGAATGAATCAACTGCAAAAACGAAGCCAGCGGTCGCCCACGGCGCGAGAGGTGCCGCGGAGCCGCGCCGAGCCTGCCCGTGTGTGTGTATGCATTGTGCATGGCAAGAAGTCGTCAAGCCGGTCCCACTATCTAACACCCACTCGACACTCGAGCCACACGGTACCGCATACACCTCCAACCAATCGCATCGACGCCTCACACACAAGTTTCAACCATTTTCAATATGAAAATAAATTCATAACACGAGAAAAAAGAACAAAACTAAAACTCATATTTAGATCACACCGCTATGTTATTTCTGAATGAAAAATTACTCAGGCCAAAAACAAAAACAAATTCGCCCCCAATTACTCTAATACACACGCCGGTAAAATTGGGTAAATGATAACAAAATAAATAATGCACACGTAAAAATTACGTACCTTCATTGTCGTTGTTTCCCTCAGCGCTGAACACCGAAGTCGCCAAAACTCCAACGCACAAAACGCTCAGAAACCTCACAATCATTTTAACTGATTATTATCTTACACTGAGTTCACAGTTTTATCGAAATTAACAATTTATACACTCGACATAATCAAACCGATGACACTCGCGCTGCTGAGCAGCGATCAGCCTTTCGCAAATGGCGGCGGATGACGGATGTGTTCATCGATTGCACTCGAGCCTGCGCGTTTACAAAGCCTCTTTTGTACAATGATAATTTACTTGCAACACTGACCACGTGGGAGTATTTTCTATAAAAATGTACAGTGGATAATTATAATAAAAAATCAAAAACTTAGAATGACTCTATTCATTTTTCTAAAACTCGTTTGATACGGGAAATAGTTAAATTCTGTTTACTGAATATATTCTAGTTTAAATCTTGGAGAATGAATATTTAGTAATGGCAACTTTGAGAAACTCGAAATGTCTCACAGATTTCTATCTCTTTCGTGAGTATCCAACTATAAGTTGGCTGGAAAAAGACAAGACGTAGTTTTTGGTGTTTCTAGGGTGTCTACATTTTTCCCGATTGTAGAAAAATAGGTTGTTAAAGTGAGCAACATTCATTTGTGATTCATTGTTTGTGCGTTTACAGGGAAAGTTCTTCAAACTTTTCATATTTTTTTTTCTCTTCACTAACTCTTGTATCTTGTATTTTATGAGGCAGTACTTATAAAAAAATATTTGAATAATTTGAACAATCTTTCCTATTGTAAACAGTCTCCATAAAGGAGATCACTCATTTTGGGCTAAATTAGGAAAGTGCCGGTCAAACAAAAAAAAAGTTATTTTCCTTTAGAACATGTTATTGTCTTCACTTTTCATTGTGGGACCAAATCTGTAGGGCTATTCCCTGCGCTGTTATACGAGTTTGAAAAATACTGTTTTCAGTATGTTTTAAAAGAATAACAGTAATATAATTATAGTAAACAGTAACTAGAGCTGTAATAGTAATTACAGTAACAGTAAACATTACAGTTGTTATCTTTTACTACGAAACAAGGCTCTAGGATTATTCTCAACTACAGTATCATGCGAAATAAAGTTTTTTTTTTACATGGTTTTAGGTCTATTTAGTAGTTTCTATTCTCGTAAAAACAGTGAAATAAAATAACACATTATTTTAGATAAATAAATAACGGATGTAAAAGAAGCATAACGAAGCCGAGAGGAGATATTGATCACTTTTTTTCACGAAAACAAGTTTATATCTAAGAACTCTATCGGATTCTGAAATTTAAGTAGTAGGTCTAAAGTTTCCTAGTATGTCTGCCTCTTATGGGCATCCAGTTTTGGTCTTATTGAAGTAATAAGAGGATCAGAAGAGACGATAAGTATATTGAGGACATCCTCGTTTGATGCTTCTCTGCTCTTCTTCCTCGAGTGGTTTTCTCTGAACCTCCTAAAATCTTGGTTTCGGGCCTCTGAAGCTTCTTCCGAAAGACTCACAAATGGCACAATAGCATTTTCTGCGATTATGTCCCCTCCATGAATGTGCACGGTCGATGTCATGTAGTACCAATTATACAGTTCGATATATTTTTCCGCGTTTATTTTTATGTACAGACGCCAGCACATCAAGCTACTACAATCTGTCAAATTTCTTTAATAAATTTTCAACTTTAGTTCTAAAGAATAAGGTTCAATGTTGATTGGGAAAATTTGACAGATTGGAGTAGGTTGATGTGCTAGCTTATTGACTTCCGTAGGTTTAGCCAAACACAAGTAGCTTTAGCTTCAGAAAGATACGTACAGACGCCAGCACATCAAGCTACCCGAAACAGTAAAATTTTCCCAATCAACTTTGAACCTTATGAATGAGCAATCAGGTTAAAATCTATTAAATAAATTTGACAGATTGTAGTAGCCTGATGTGCTGGCGTCTGTACAAATATTACCACATTTTTTTTTACAACTGTTAAAATTAAACTTTGTCATAATCGTTTAAGAAACTGTACCCTAATTGCGTAACTTATTTTCGTAAACGATTATGAATTTATGGCTAATTTGTTTCATTTTGACAGTTCAACAACATTCATTGTGTTATTTACGTTGTTGAGCAGATGTTTTTTCCAACTTATGAAGCAATGGATTAGCAATCTGTTTAAAATCGAAACAAATTGTGATTGCAGGGTTCAGGTTTTGCTAGCTAGAATATGTGTCATCCACAAACTCTCAGTGGTGATTGTCAGTGATTGTGATTCACGAAAATTTTAAATGATGAATGGCTGGCTTTGTGGAAGAGACGCAAAATTTCGTCATAGTCACATATAATTTTATAACAGTAATTGAAAATATGAAATCAATTAAAGAACTTATTCGAGGATGGATCAAAACTTCGTAAAAGCACCAGTTAAAAAAATTAAAAATATTGTTGAGTGGGCAATGATTTTATTTTTCACTTGGCAACACCGCAGTTTCGAAAGTTCAATTTCGCATGGCGGACGTGCAAGTGAACTCTGTTATTTGTTGGTGATAATTTCATTTATTATCTCGTTGTGATTCCTTATGGAAAGACAAATTCTGATGCTTCTATTTCTTTGTGGACGTGCTTTATTCATTCCTTAACATTAGATGATGCTAAAGTTTTATTTATAGTTGCATTTGTGTGAACTGCATAGTGTTTCTCAAAAATGGGAAAATGTGACGAAGCTAACGTCGAAGTTAGCATGGGGGACTCGGCGTCCCCTACTATGAAACCTGATAATTTCTCGTTCACCCCGCCTCCAGAGGCACCAGTGTTCGAACCCACGCCAGAGGAATTCCTGGACCCCCTGGCATACATCAGCAAAATACGACCAATCGCTGAGAAATCAGGGATTTGCAAGATAATACCTCCAGCGGTGAGTAAATTTCTTTGTTTCGACAAGCAGTGTGTCACTAAATAGGCCTTACAAAGTGCGTTTATATCGATAAAACACGAATATTGAGCAGTTTTCTAACCATAAAACCACTCGCGAATTACGTGTGATGCAACCATATTACCTCGACTTATTATGCTGCTCGTTATCTAAATTTAATTTTTACCTTCTAATCCCGTGTAATACGTGTCAAGTGTCGTCTGAATACGGTTTCAGGCATCATATTTTGTTTATTTAGGTCTAAATGCAGTTGCATATTGTATTGTGGAGGCTGGTTGCCATTTTGTGTCATGCCCTCCTGCCTACGATAGTTTAGATAAAAAAAGAACTATTGCGAGTTTTTTTGTCGTGACTAACTGTAATCTCCACAGTGGTTGTTGAATGCACACAAAAATTTGACAATGAAGCCTCCTGTAGAAGGATTATTAGCATTTAAAATGGTTGCAAACACACCAAGAGAATGAATTTGCACTTTGCTATAGATAATCAACTAAATTATTGGTATGCAAGACCTACTTTCTGTATAATATTTGTCCATGAAATTGTATGAAACACTCACATGGAGAAGACTGCTTTGTCATCCATTTCTGTAAAACAAAAAATAAGAGATGTTGGTATTTGAAGAAAAAATGGCAGATAATTACTGCACTTGAGTTGGTCTAACATTTATGGTTGCATAACATTTATGATAAATCAATGAATTAGAATTTATCTCCAATATTTTGTATACATGTAGATTATCTTGCATGCTTCTCAAATGTGCTTAATCATAAAACAACCATATTGATACATCATGTTTTTAATTATTTCAAAATTAATTTAAATCGGTTTATGATATCTATTCTACCTAACTGTATATAATATAACAGCAATTTAAAAAAATCAAAAGATTTAAACTAGAAATGTAACAAAGATATTATCACAAACTACAAGAGTATAAAAATAGGTTTACTATTAGTTTAACCACACCCTCGAGCATTCACCCCCTGGACAGTGGACCATCTCCAACCAAATGTTCTGATGTAACTATTATTCAACCTCAAAAATCTATTATTGAATTTTCAATCAATACCTTTTCTGCAACTAATGTAATCTGATTAAATATAAACTGTATATGAAAATTACAATTACTGCTGCTATTATAATAGCTTCACGTAATTACACTATTTCCATGTATTTCAAGTGCCAAATGATTAAAGAGTTTTTAACTATGAGTGCCAAAATCTACTAATCTTAAATCAGTAAGCCAGTAGACTAATTATTATACTGGCAAGAAATAATCTGTAGTAATTAGGTTGTGGTTTTTCTTCATTATAATATTTACCCTATAAGGTAATTGTGTTGTGTTAGTGAAACTATGTCACTAGGTTTTTCACTGGAAGTGGCAATACTAATCTATGTGTAATGTGACTTTTTAAAAGTAAATATTGTAATGTGGATGGTTTCTATAGCAACTGCCAGTAACTGAGTTGTGGAGGTCATATAAGCAGTTGCTCCATGTAAAATACTGGTGTTCAGACTCCAACATAGTTGGGAAAACGCTAGGCATATGATAATGATGGTTTCTATAGCAATACTACTTTAAATGTGGTCCTACTATGATCATTATCAAAGACTGATAACTTGGTAAACTATTACAGTTATTCAAATAAAAACAGTAGTTTAACATACAGCATAATTTTAATTTGTAATAATTCCAATTGAAGAATAGTATTAACGGAAAGGAAAACGGAAACGGAAAGTTGATTAAATGTGGATTGTGCAAAAGATGTAAATATCATCATGGCATTATCTTTCTGCCTACCCCATTAGAAATAAGAATGATGTTAAGTATGTAGGGATTAGAAACAGTTATACGTAATCTAACACATCTCTTCCTGAGCTTATATTTTATTAATTGAAATTGATGATTTTAAAGTAGAGCATATTATTTTTTAAGCCCAGCATAAAGAATCTACTTATACTATTAATATGTTAAAATATAACTGTATACAATGTATTGTTCACCATATTTTTTTTTATATTTATCCAAACACATTAACACAGGAATGTATCATTTGAACCACATTTGGTTTTAAACGTGTGGCAGCTTGTAATTAGCAAATTTTCCTACCTATGAATTATTTTTTATTGTGTTATTAGTCTGTAAGCTTTCTGTAAAATAATACAAAATAAAAACATGACAAAAACGACGTAGGGGGCATTCCCTATTTTGTGTTATAAATATTGAGTATAAGCTAAAATAATTATTTCTTAATCAATCTGCCAGGGTTAAATAGTAGGTCATTCATGTCAATTTATGTGTTAATTAGGCTGCTAACTCATTTTTGCTCCGTGACACATTTATGCAACAGGTTTTTGACATCAGTATTTATTATAGTAATGCTAAAAGGTATTTTAACTGTTACTTATAGTATACAGTACTTTAGTAACAGTGATGATAATTTGTTTAAAAATATTGTGGTTGTGTTAATAAATTACTGAAACAAAAAACCTATTTTTATAAATTATGATTTTATTTGTATAATGATACTTTGTTGGAGTTCTCCAATACAAGTAAATAAATGAACAACAGAACAAGTGTGCATATTATAATCAATATTGGAATATATTTTGTATGATTTTGTTTTGTTTTTTTTTGGTTTCTGGTTTAAAACAAACATGGACCTGTATTATGACTATATGCAATAAATAAACTAGCCTGTATCATCCCACTGCTGGGCAAAGGCCTCACTCCATGACTTCCGGTGCTTTTACAATTTTGAATTTAAATTAATAAAATGAGTTCAAAGTTGCATGTAGACATCATAGTTTTAACATTTTCCATTCTGTGGTTTTACAGGGACTTGTAGAACATTAGCCTTGAGTTACACTGTCTCTCGAACTACTCTCTCTTATTACTAGCTCAAATCTTATTGCCAGGATCTAGAGTATACAGAAGTGTGTAATTAATGATAGACTAGAACTTAATGAATAAACACCTTCTTTTCTTTATACTCTATGCCTTAGTGCTGATCTGTCTTGTATATGTCATGTTTCATCTTGGCGCCAAATTATATGTCGGTACTGGCCCAATCTTGAGGGTTTCTGATACAAAGTACATAGTATGTATTTATTCTAGTATCATTTTCTTTATACTTATTTGAATATTGACGTAGTAAACTTATTTTTTTTTGACATGTAGTATTTTTCTTATCATTTATTTTTGAGAAAGTCAATTAATATTGTTTGATTAATGTAATTATGTTATCAATTTTTTGTATCAATGACATCCATGAATATTTGTACGCCTTCTGGTATAACATAGCGCTCTTGTAATATTTTTTTTATACCAACTATTTTATTGTACCTATGTTAACAAATTATTAAATGATTATGATTAAGACCATAACACACAACCTGTTTTTTTCCTTTAATTTTCATGCTCGTGATTGTATGGTTATTTTTAATTGTGCATAAAGTCGTAATAAAAATAGGCTCTGTTTTAGAACTCATTGGTGTTTCAATGTCAGTGACCTATGCAATAGCAGTAAAAAATATATGAAGGTTAGTTGATTGATAAGTAGTTGCTGTAACCTACTGCCCGAATTTTTTGTGTGACTGTTGAAAATTAGTACAGGAAAATGGGCAGGATTGCAGTCTTATAAAATTGTTGTTGTAAAAGTGTTGCTTAACATAAAAAAATAAAATTATGTTACAATTATTCAGCTGTTTCTGGTTAGTTTGGAAGCCAACCTCAACATGGTTGGGAAAAGGTTAGGCAGATTGATTGATCGAATATATTAATGCAGCTTTAATACAACACACATTGTACCTATGTTATTTCATTTAAAAAAATGCAAAAATGAATTAAGTATTGAAGTGTACACTTTTGGATTATGTCTTTGTCATTTTGAGATGTATTGTGTGTATGCTTCATAAAAATAAAACTGATAAATAATTTCGGCCATGAAATATTATTTCCAGACATTTTTTTTAAATTTCAGTTACTGCATTTTTAATTATTTTTGTACTCACAGCTGTCAGTGACTTAAAATAAAACATTAATTGTACTTATCTTAAACAAAAATCACAACAAAGATACTACTCACAATATTTTGTTTTTAAAACTATAAAATTTATCTAGGTGTGTTGTTACTTAGTCTTTAAAGTGTCACATTACTCAAACAGCTGTAGTGCTATAGCTCCACAGCTAGAAACCTGATCCTCGCAAGATCTAGTTTAGCGTTTATACATTGGCAGTAGGACTTACAGTTACAAGACCAAACTAGTACTTTGAAACTGCTTTGAATGCACGCAGGAAAACATTTTGTTGTTGGTACTTTTTAACCGACTCCCAAAAAGGAGGAGGTTATATGTTCGTGGCGTATGTTTTTTTTTTTATGTATGTCCGCCGATTTCTCCGTCATTTGTAAACCGATTTTAAAAATTATTTTTTTGTTTAAAAGGGTATGCTCTCAAATTGGTCCCATATAAATTTTATTAACTTTGCTTGGGTAGTTTTTGAGTTAGCTACAAAATACGTATTTTTTTCTCACTTAGTATGTAGATGATATGATAAGTTCCTGTCACTGGTAGCAGATATTGGTATTCGAATGTGTGTGGGGTAGGTACCACAACTAAAAAGTGAAAAATAAAAACTTTTTACAAAAAAACAACCGACTTGCAAAAAAAAAAAAACATTACAACGTGAAAAATAACTTTAATTTCGGAAGTCGGTGGCAATAAACGAAAATTCAAAACCCAAGACACCGACTTCCGAAATTAAAGTTATTTTTCACTTTGTAGTGTTTTTTTTTGTAAAAAGTTTTTTATTCCAGAATTATGTGGCCATGTTTATAGTTGTCATGCTATAGCATAAGATCTTCTTTGCAGTAGTGAATGCTTTTATTTTTTTCTTAATTTAAACATTCTTTAATAATAATAATAACATAAGCATGAAGATTATTTAAGAGTGTTAGATAACAAGGCACTTCATTAAGCTGCTATTAAAATAAATCTTACTAAACTTATCCAATGTACTTCAAACACTATTTCCCTATTTTTATGTATTTAGAGATTAAGATAGAACTGCCTTGATTTCAAGATTCCTACAATAGTATAATACTTGTTACGGCAGTAATAATTCAATTACCTTCTAAAAATCTTGTAACATATTTATTTCCACCTTATAAATTAATAATAATAATTATGACTGTTAAGGGGGCCCTTCCCGATCCGTCTATCGTCAACGCGAGCATGGTCGAAAAGCTTGTTGTTTCATCCAGCGCAAGTGAGAACCGCTAACAAGCAAGTGAGATCGCGATAACATTGTACGAAAAATAACTGGTTTCAGGAAATACGTGTTTTTGAATACGCCTTACAAGTTTGTAAAATATATTTTTGTAATTTAGAATCTCCTTGACATGGGCGAGGTTTCTATAAAGATGTTTTCTTTACTTTTACAATTTATAAGTACATTAGGAACGGTTAAAGTTGAGGTAAAATTTGTGCAAAAAAGCAGATTTTTGGAGGCTTATATTGAATTTGTTTCGCCAAATTTTTATTTTTTGATTTCGTAGAAACCTAGATATAGTGCACAAGATACCCATTAGTTTAAAAGAATTAAAGAAAGATGTGTTACAACGCCATAATCACGTACGAGCGTTTGTATGAAAAGTATGACGGGTTGGCCACTCTTAAGGGTGGATATGAATTTTATAGAATTTGAATTGAATTTTATATTCTTGTCTCATTACCCCTCACTGTGGCCAAGAACCTGGAAATCCTGTCTATCATCCGTCTGTAACCTTAGGTCGCATGGTGCAGACGTCCTGAACTTATTTATATATTACACTAGGTATATGATAGGTTAGGGCTGTATAGGGCTTAGAGTCGTAGGGACTGTTAGGTTTGTAGGTCTTAGCAACTTCCTTTAACTTATCATATATTTTCATGTATTGTCACACCCTTAACAGTATTGCGGCCTTAAGTGACGTTTGTTAAGGTTGGATGTACAAAGACTGTCTGTCTTATTGCATTTTCAAACAAATACCTCTTCTCATACAATCAGGAAAAAATGCATTGATTACACTTGTTTACTTACTGCAAGTTGCAGTATCCATAATTTTTAGGGTTCCATACTCGGAGGGTGCCAACGGGACCCTATTACTAAGGCTCCTATGTCCATCCGTCTGTCTGTCACAGGACTGTATCTTTTGAGCCGGAATAATAGTTAGACTAGACACATTTTTTTTTACAAATTGTGTCTTTGTCTGCTATAACTTCAAATACTTAAGAAAAATAAAATAAAGTTAAAAATTAAAGGGGGTTCCCATACATGAAGCGTATAAAAAAAAAATAGTGTTCAAATTGTACAATGGAACGGAACCCTTAGTGGCCATTTTTTTTCCTCTCAAGCATCACATTAAACATTTTATTTCATTACAGCACTGGCAGCCCCCATTCGCAGTGGACGTAGACCGGTTACGTTTCACACCGAGGATACAAAGACTCAATGAATTGGAGGTAAGAACACTGAATATAGAATTATTTTATTTTGCAATTAACCAACTTATTATTAATCAATTAATAATCAAAGAAATCTTTAATCATCTATCAATCTCTTATCTAAATCTAAACTAATATTATAATAAAGAAAAAAGATTTGATTTTTTGTATGTTTGTTTGTGTAATGAATAAACTCAAAAACCACTTGACCGATTTTAATAGTTTTACTAGTAGAATACTATATTATTATAAAGAAATCATGCGGGCGAAGCCGCTGGCGGAAGCTAGTATAATAATACATATAAATCAACTATAGGACAATTACTTTAAAGTAGGTATACAACTTACTGTACTATACAACAGTCATACATCTCACAATACTTAAATTAACTAAACAAATGTCCACACAAAATAAAGAAAAAAAGTAGGTTACTAATCGGTCGGTCGGTTTGTCTATCTGTTAAACTAATCTATACTAACAATAAAAAGAGCCAAAATTTGTCAGTTTGTATGTAGTGGGTAATCTTCAGAACTACTGATCCGATTCCGAAAATTCTTTCACTAATGGGAAGCTACAGTACTGCCGAGTGTTATGGGATATATTTTATGTCAAAACAAGAAATTTCACGCGGACGAAGTCGCGGGCAGAAGCTAGTTTAAGAGGGTTTATCCTTAAAGTTGACAACGTCGTAAATAGCTGTCAAATATTTATCTGTTTTGATTAATTTGGCAATATTACTGTATGGAATTAAGAAATGTGGCTAACTAGGGAACTAAAATACATACACATACATAAACTCACGCCTTCTTCCCATGGGGGTAGGCAGAAACTACAGAACGCCATCTGCTACGATCCTTACATACTCCTTTTGCCTCGTTTACGTTCATACATCTGGTCGTACACGCACGCCGGTTGCGAGTACTACGCACCTGGCCTTTTTCCTTTTTTAACTAAAATATTGATTATGAAATGCAATAATTAATATCGTAACACCGAATATTTAGTTTTAGATGTAAAAAAAGCTTTCCAAATGCATTTTTTTACACTTAAAACATCAAATTCAGTGTTATAATTGCAATTCATTATTAATATTCCATATTTATATTCGCTAGTTAACCATATATTTGATATTTCCATACAGTAATATTGCCAAATTAATCATAACAGCGAAATATCTGACATCTATTTGCGACGTTGCCCACTTTCAGAATAAACGCTCTTAACATAAAGCTACCTACCAAAGGACAATTATTTTAAAGTAGGTATACAACAACAGTCATGTCATCCCACAATATTCCAGACATACTAAACAAGACTCAATAAATAGTAAGGTAAAGTATGAATTTGGAGGTCTTGCTCGATGCCTGTATGCGGTTGTGATTTGCAAGTTGCAGCAGGCTGCTACCCAAGTAGAATTGTTCAAAGAAATATACCATCGCCCTCGAGAGGGCACTGAGAAATATTGCTTCGTGAGTTTGTCCTCTTTGCATTGTACCAAGTTTAATAATTGTCCTTATAAATAAAAAACTATTTACAAAAAAAAAAACTACCGACTTCCAAAAAAAACACTACAAAGTGAAAAATAACTTTAATTTCGGAAGTCGGTGGCAAAAAACGAAAACACAAAACCCAAGACACCGACTTTAGAGACAAACATTGAAAATAAAAAATGCTAAAAATCTAGAATTTTTAAGATCTAGAATTTCTAGTGCTTACGTAATTTTCTCCGTTTCAAAAAAATATTTTTTTGCCGTATTTAGGCGAAAAAACATGCTAAAATTATTAGAAATCTAATAATTTGTATAAAAAATGGGACTTACACATAAAATATCGACGATCACACACCAAAATACCACAAAATCACAGCACGGTCACTTTTTCATTCAAATGTTTGTTTACACTTTTTGTTTAGGTCAAAATAGGTATAACATGATGTTATTTAGTGCGAATATTATCTAAAACGATGTAATATTTACTTCAAAATGAAAATATCACCACTTTCCGTCGATTTACACACAAAAACCATTAAAAAACGAATTATTACAGCGAACGCGCGCGTCCCGGGAGTGACGTTTGACTGACATTTTACCGCGCGGGAACGTGATTTTCAACATTTTTTTAAAATGTTGCCTTTAATATTTTTGCTTTTAGTCGATTTATTTGACAAGAATATTTATCCGACCATAGACTGAAAAATTAACAGACAATAATAGCCATTACAGCGAGTACAAATAGAGTTGTAAGCCGCGTGGGTACTTGGACGCACCGGTGCGTCCGCGGTCCTTTATGGGCGCGTTTGCAAATCGGACAAAATTATGCTGTTTTTCGGTACATTTTGTGACAAAACTAAACCGAATCAAATATAACTAATAACTACCACATATAGATTGGTTCTTCATCTTCAAAGATAAGTAATTTTTTTGTTCAAAATAATAGTTTTTTGTATTGTAAAAACGATCTTCCGTTGGCATTTTCCACAAAATTAACGAAATCGGTTTGAGTTTCGGTACATTTTTTGTTCTATTATCAACCAAATTTAGGATTTCTAAAAATACTGTAAGTAGGCACACATATTCAATTCTAAAGATAAGCAAAAAAATGGCTCAAAATGTCACAAATAGTCGTAAAAAAAAATTTAAACCGAAACTAACTTTTTCACATATTTTGCTATTACGGATGAATCTTAAGTGCAAGGAATTAAGGGTTATTTTATTTTTGGTTCCTGTTTTGATTTATTGTATACATTCGGAAAGAAATCTCAGTCTGCGCTCGGCCGTTGTCGTGAGTGGACCCTGTATTGCCTTTTTGCAGCGGCTCGTGTGGAAAAGATCGCTGTACAAATACAAAATATTCGATAATCCAAATTTGATACTTGATACGGTAAGATAATTTTATGATCTCAGATTTTGATTCAAATATTTTATTTCGGTAAAAGTAGGTAAGGTTTATACATAAATGCCTATTCGTCTAGGACTTTATGAAATTACCTGAAGGTGTACTTTGATGACTGCTACTGGAACTCCTCGAGGAACAGAACTAGGTGTGCCGAGTTTGGGCTCGTTTTGTTAGTTATGATGAGACCTTACCTCTGGACCTGATGGAGTGACCTGAAGGTGTACTTCGGTGACTGCTAGTGGAACTCCCCGACGATTAGAACTAGGTGTGCCGAGTTTGGGTTCTTTTTGTTAGTCATGATGAGACCTTACCTCCGGACCTGATGGAGTGACCTGAAGGTGTACTCGATGACTGCTAGTGGATCTCCTCGACTACTAGAACTAGGTGTGCCGAGTTTGGGCTCGTTTTGTTAGTTATGATGAGACCTTACCTCCGGACTCAATGGAGTGACCTGAAGGTGTACTTTGGTGACTGCTAGTGGAACTCCCCGACGAGTAGAACTAGGTGTGCCGAGTTTGGGCTCGTTTTGTTAGTTATGATGAGACCTTACCTCCGGACCTGATGAAGTGACCTGAAGGTGTACTTCGGTGACTGCTAGTGGAACTCCCCGACGATTAGAAATAGGTGTGCCGAGTTTGGGTTCTTTTTGTTAGTCATGATGAGACCTTACCTCCGGACCTAATGAAGTGACCTGAAGGTGTACTTCGGTCACTACTAATGGATCTCCTCGACTACTAGAACTAGGTGTGCCGAGTTTGGGCTCGTTTTGTTAGTTATGATGAGACTTTACCTCCGGACTCGATGGAGTGACCTGAAGGTGTACTTTGGTGACTGCTAGTGGAACTCCCCGAAGAGTAGGACTAGGTGTGCCGAGTTTGGGCTCGTTTTGTTAGTTATGATGAGACCTTACCTCCGGACCTGATGAAGTGACCTGAAGGTGTACTTCGGTGACTGCTAGTGGAACTCTCCGACGATTAGAACTAGGTGTGCCGAGTTTGGGTTCTTTTTGTTAGTCATGATGAGACCTTACCTCCGGACCTGATGAAGTAACCTGAAAGTGTACTTCGGTGACTGCTACTGGATCTCCTAGACTACTAGGTGTGCCGAGTTTGGGCTCGTTTTGTTAGTTATGATGAGACCTTACCTCCGGACTCAATGGAGTGACCTGAAGGTGTACTTTGGTGACTGCTAGTGGAACTCCCCGACGAGTAGAACTAGATGTGCCGAGTTTGGGCTCGTTTTGTTAGTTATAATGAGACCTTACCTCCGGACCTGATGAAGTGACCTGAAGGTGTACTTCGGTGACTGCTAGTGGAACTCCCCGACGATTAGAAATAGGTGTGCCGAGTTTGGGTTCTTTTTGTTAGTCATGATGAGACCTTACCTCCGGACCTAATGAAGTGACCTGAAGGTGTACTTCGGTCACTACTAATGGATCTCCTCGACTACTAGAACTAGGTGTGCCGAGTTTGGGCTCGTTTTGTTAGTTATGATGAGACTTTACCTCCGGACTCGATGGAGTGACCTGAAGGTGTACTTTGGTGACTGCTAGTGGAACTCCCCGAAGAGTAGGACTAGGTGTGCCGAGTTTGGGCTCGTTTTGTTAGTTATGATGAGACCTTACCTCCGGACCTGATGAAGTGACCTGAAGGTGTACTTCGGTGACTGCTAGTGGAACTCTCCGACGATTAGAACTAGGTGTGCCGAGTTTGGGTTCTTTTTGTTAGTCATGATGAGACCTTACCTCCGGACCTGATGAAGTAACCTGAAAGTGTACTTCGGTGACTGCTACTGGATCTCCTAGACTACTAGGTGTGCCGAGTTTGGGCTCGTTTTGTTAGTTATGATGAGACCTTACCTCCGGACTCAATGGAGTGACCTGAAGGTGTACTTTGGTGACTGCTAGTGGAACTCCCCGACGAGTAGAACTAGATGTGCCGAGTTTGGGCTCGTTTTGTTAGTTATGATGAGACCTTACCTCCGGACCTGATGAAGTGACCTGAAGGTGTACTTCGGTGACTGCTAGTGGAACTCCCCGACGATTAGAAATAGGTGTGCCGAGTTTGGGTTCTTTTTGTTAGTCATGATGAGACCTTACCTCCGGACCTAATGAAGTGACCTGAAGGTGTACTTCGGTCACTACTAATGGATCTCCTCGACTACTAGAACTAGGTGTGCCGAGTTTGGGCTCGTTTTGTTAGTTATGATGAGACTTTACCCCCGGACTCGATGGAGTGACCTGAAGGTGTACTTTGGTGACTGCTAGTGGAACTCCCCGAAGAGTAGAACTAGGTGTGCCGAGTTTGGGCTCGTTTTGTTAGTTATGATGAGACCTTACCTCCGGACCTGATGAAGTGACCTGAAGGTGTACTTCGGTGACTGCTAGTGGAACTCTCCGACGATTAGAACTAGGTGTGCCGAGTTTGGGTTCTTTTTGTTAGTCATGATGAGACCTTACCTCCGGACCTGATGAAGTAACCTGAAAGTGTACTTCGGTGACTGCTACTGGATCTCCTAGACTACTAGAACTAGGTGTGCCGAGTTTGGGCTCGTTTTGTTAGTTATGATGAGACCTTACCTCCGGACCTGATGAAATGGCCTGAAGGTGTACTTCGGTGACTGCTAGTGGAACTCCCCGACGATTAGAACTAGGTGTGCCGAGTTTGGGTTCTTTTTGTTAGTCATGATGAGACCTTACCTCCGGACCTGATGAAGTAACCTGAAAGTGTACTTCGGTGACTGCTACTGGATCTCCTCGACTACTAGAACTAGGTGTGCTGAGTTTGGGCTCGTTTTGTTAGTTATCATGAGACTTTACCTCCGGACTCGATGGAGTGACCTGAAGGTGTATTTTGGTGACTGCTAGTGGAACTCCCCGAAGAGTAGAACTAGGTGTGCCGAGTTTGGGCTCGTTTTGTTAATTATGATGAGACCTTACCTCCGGACCTGATGAAGTGACCTGAAGGTGTACTTCGGTCACTACTAATGGATCTCCTCGACTAATAGAACTAGGTGTGCCGAGTTTGGGCTCGTTTTGTTAGTAATGATGAGACCTTACCTCCGGACCTAATGAAGTGACCTGAAGGTGTACTTCGGTCACTACTAATGGATCTCCTCGACTACTAGAACTAGGTGTGCCGAGTTTGGGCTCGTTTTGTTAGTTATGATGAGACCTTACCTCCGGACTCGATGGAGTGACCTGAAGGTGTACTTTGGTGACTGCTAGTGGAACTCCCCGACGAGTAGAACTAGGTGTGCAGTTTGGGCTCGTTTTGTTAGTTATGATGAGACCTTACCTCCGGACCTGATGAAGTGACCTTAAGGTGTACTTCGATGACTGCTAGTGGAACTCCCCGACGATTAGAACTAGGTGTGCCGAGTTTGGGTTCTTTTTGTTAGTCATGATGAGACCTTACCTCCGGACCTAATGAAGTGACCTGAAGGTGTACTTCGGTCACTACTAATTAGTGATGCAACGAATACGAATACGAATATTCGTATTCGCCGAATAGTAGACATTTACCGAATATTCGTATTCGGCGAATACTAATACGAATATTTAAAAATTAATATGTTTGTACGCAAATCTAATTACTGGCAGACTTGGAAAACGCGCGTCGTCAAAAATGTCTTCTCATAAACGAGATCAAAGTGACATATGGAAACACTTCGATAAATTACCAAAACATTTCTTACATTCTCATTTCGACTTTTTTCCTTCTAATCTTGGAATGGTGAGTGACGAACAAGGTGAACGCTTTCACCAAGATATTAAACGGATAGAAGAGCGTTATCAAGGAAGATGGGATGCCAAAATGTTAGCAGATTACTGTTGGCTTGTTATTCAGGAGGATTTTACAGTCTACAAAAGGAAAAGTTAATTTATTGTAATTTTCTTTCATAACATGTGGCTCATTTTTTTAACATACTTAAACCTGGATTATTTTTGTTCACAATATATGTACAAGTATATATTCAAAATACAGGTGACTAAACATGTTTATATTTGATTTTAAACTTTTACACTGTCTTATTTCATTTATGGAAGTAAAATGTATCATAACTTTAAAATGGTACGTGTTACAAGAAATTTATTCATATATTCATGTTCAGCAGGCCCAAATTGACAGAAATCAGCTATTGAAATCACTGTTAATTAAAAAAAAAAATTGTCCCACAGTGTAATAGAATAGGTACTCTTTGTCATCTAAATAGTATAGTAAAAGTAAAATTTAATTTAAATATGTTTTTTTACAGGGGATTCGCAAACTAAAAACGAGATAGATGCTTATCTAAAGCTCCCAAATTTATCACCGACTGCTGATCCACTGGCCTTTTGGCGAGAAATTGTCCATTTTCCAAGTCTGAAAAAACTCGCCTAAAAATATTTTTCACTGAAGCCATGTACAGACGCCAGCACATCAAGCTACTACAATCTGTCAAATTTATTTAATATATCTTCAACTACACTATCACTACTTTATCGCTGAAGCATTAGGTTCAAAGTTGATTGGGAAAATTTGACAATTTCGGGTAGCTTGATGTGCTGGCGTCTGTACAGTCGCCTCGGAAAGACTTTTTTCAACGGCTGGGAACATCCAGACTGAAAAAAGAAATCACCTAAAACCAGAAAATCTACAAATTTTATGTTTTTTAAATAAAAATTTGCCTATTGTAAATTTAAATCATTAGAAGAATAGAAATTCTTCAAATAAATTAGTCTTTTATTCGCCATTCGTATTCGTATTCGCCAAATAGTAGGTTTGATATTCGTATTCGTATTCGTAAAAGTAGTATTCGTTGCATCACTACTACTAATGGATCTCCTCGACTACTAGAACTAGGTGTACTGAGTTTGGGCTCATTTTGTTATTTATGATGAGACCTTACCTCCGGACCCGATGAAGTGACCTAAAGGTGTACTTCGGTCACTACTAATGAATCTCCTCGACTACTCGTCTACTCATCGAGGAGTTCCAATAACAGTCACCGAAGTACACCTTCATGTCACTTCATCAAGTCCGGAGGTAAGGTCTCATCATAACTAACAAAACGAGCCCTTACTCGGCACACCTAGTTCTAATAGTCGAAGAGATCCATTAGTAGTGACCGAAGTACACCTTCAGGTCACTCCATCAGATCCGGAGGTAATGTCTCATCATAACTAACAAAACGAGCCCAAACTCAGCACACCTAGTTCTACTCGTCGGGGAGTTCCACTAGCAGTCACCGAAGTACACCTTCAGGTCATTCCATCAGGTCCGGAGGTAAGGTCTCATCATAACTAACAAAACGAGCCCAAACTCGGCCCACCTAGTTCTAATAGTCGAGGAGATCCATTAGTAGTGACCGAAGTACACCTTCAGGTCACTCCATCAGATCCGGAGGTAATGTCTCATCATAACTAACAAAACGAGCCCAAACTCAGCACACCTAGTTCTACTCGTCGGGGAGCTCCACTAGCAGTCACCGAAGTATACTTTCAGGTCACTCCCATCAGGGCCGGAGGTAAGGTCTCATCATAACTAACAAAACGAGCCCAAACTCAGCACACCTAGTTCTACTCGTCGAGGAGTTCCACTAGCAGTCATCGAGTACACCTTCAGGTCACTCCATCAGGTCCGGAGGTAAGGTCTCATCATAACTAACAAACCGAGCCCAAACTCGGTACACCTAGTTCTAGTAGTCTAGGAGTTCCACTAGCAGTCACCGAAGTACACCTTCAGGTCACTCCATCAGGTCCGGAGGTAAGGTCTCATCATAACTAACAAAACGAGCCCAAACTCGGCACACCTAGTTCTAGTCGTTGGGGAGTTCCACTAGCAGTCACCGAAGTACACCTTCAGGTCACTCCATCAGGTCCGGAGGTAAGGTCTCATCATAACTAACAAAACGAGCCCAAACTCGGCAGACCTAGTTCTACTCGTCGAGGAGTTCCACTAGCAGTCATCGAGTACACCTTCAGGTCACTCCATCAGGTCCGGAGGTAAGGTCTCATCATAACTAACAAAACGAGGCCAAACTCGGTACACCTAGTTCTAGTAGTCTAGGAGTTCCACTAGCAGTCACTGAAGTACACCTTCAGGTCACTCCATCAGGTCCGGAGGTAAGGTCTCATCATAACTTACAAAACGAGCCCAAATATAATATAAACAGCAATACGGAATGTTTTTTGTAGGTTCTCATGTATTATAATATAAACAAATAAAAAATAAACTTTCAAATATCAAAATTTGTTCACTTGACTACTATTCCCGCAGTTTACCGTGCTTACACTTGTATGTGTGACCTGTGTCAATGTAGTAGCTCGATTCTTTACCTATCAATTTTGTAAACGCGTCCTTATCTGAATTCAGTTTTTCCGTAAATCTATGACCCACTTATTTTTCCCGGAAATACATAAATTCGTTGCATATAAGGGCACAGAATACACAATAGTACAGCACAGAAGATTCACTCTGCAAAATCATTTAAATAAATAGCGACTCATGCTATGACACAATAAAGTGCAATTCAGGGGGCCTACCACCAGCTCAAAAGCAGTATTATTTTAATATTACTTCAGTGGGAGAAAGAGATGGAGCTATACAATATAAATGGGGAGAAATAAATAGAGCTGGTCGCACAGCGCTAACTACCTACAGTTATATTCACCTAGAAATTGCCTCTCTTTCTATCGCGTAACTCTTATGTTTTCTGACTACGTTACGCCTACTGAATTGGCCCAACAAGTCCGCCGCGTACTTGTAGCGTCATTCCTGAAATGCGGAGTACGCCTGGCCTGACAAGGCTTCAAGTTCCCTGGCAACTGAACAATTAATTTAATTCATTAACAAAACTATTGCCTATTTATTTAGTTACTAAGTAACCGTATCCTATACTCATAGCAATGTGTAAAATGACGTATTTGTAGGCTTCAGTTAGCTCATTTGTAATAATCATGTAACTGCCCTTGGAGTGTGCTAGCACTGTTTGAGTTAGTGTCCATATTAATTGTTACTTTTAAAGGCCATTATCATTCATTGCTGTGGAATTAGACCCCTCCGTGCCTCGGAAAACAAGTTAAGCTGTTGGTCCCGGCTGTCATTTGTAGATCTTTGACAGTCGTTACGGGTGGTTAGAAGCCCAAAAAAGTCTGACAACCAGTCTTACCAAGGGGTATCGTGTTACCTAGTTAACTAGGTTGTCAGATAGGCAGTCGCTCCATGTAAAATACTGGTTGGTATTCAGCTGCATCCGGTTAGACTGGAAGCCGACATAGTTGGGAAAAGGCTAGGAAGATGATGCTGTGGAATTAGTCAGTTTAAATGTAAGTTCAGTCAGTATCCATCATCTACAGCCCGACTCCGCCCACTGCTAGGCACAGGCCTCTCTTTTCTTGTGGAACAACGCCGTCCCCAATCTCGCCGCCGGACGACCAACACTTCATCTTCCAATCCTTGGACACTACTCGGTGACTGCTTTACTCTCTTATAAATACGAACACCTTCAAAATCGCTCTATATATGCTACAGGTTCGAGGCTTATACGCCTAAATTCTCATTTTCTTTGGCATTGCCGACTGTGGCATAAGTAACAAATAATTATTGTTGTATTGAAGTGATGTAAAAAAGCCTTGTTGGTCTTGTCGTCGCAAGGGCTACTGCTGAGCATGAGGTCCTGGGTTCGATTCCCGGGTCGGGCAGTGTTATTGCGATTTTCCATCAGGAATTTCTCAGTAGCAGCCCGGAGGCTGAATTTGTGCCCGATTTATGGCAATAGTCTCGCCCCCTATTACATGGGACTTAACTGGCGATGTGGGGGTGTACTATAGGAGCTTACACCTCTGCTAAACCCTACAGTGATTACATGTGTGGCGTTATATTACGTTATGTGAAAAAGTATGATTACTCGTTACAGAGGCGAATAATTGTAATGGAGCACTATAAATACTTCTGTCACAAATAAACGAATTTGGTTGACTGATTAGAAATTATAAATAAACTATTTTCAACTTTTACCACAGTTTATTTTGTATACGTGTTGTGCCTTTGATCGCGGATGAATTTGTCTGTTTTTCAAGGTTAAATATACCTTATACAGTATTTATAATATTAAAACCTAGGCCGCCTATTTAACATGTGGCCAGATATCGATCTAGTAGCCTATTGTGAGCTAGACTCGGCACCAATTCCCACAAGCCTATTTCTGTAATAATTCCAAGCATTTAGAATTTTTAAGAGGATTCTATCTGCGAGGTATTGTCATTACATGGCACAGTGTTTTATGAAGCCCGATTTTCGGACATCCCATTTTTATTGAAAAACCAGACAGAAATGATCATTTAAATGCAAGATTTCGTATCCCCATTTAGCTACTAAGTCTAGTTTCTGCGTGATAATTTTTTGAAAATCGACCAAATTTTATTTCGACTTTCAGAAAAAAAAAAATACATTTAAACTAAGCGTCATAGAAATAACGATGTTAGGTACATTGATGGCACATCTTATGCCGAGTATTTTAGTGCATAAATGAACCTCGTAACTTTGCTTGATCCAGATATATACGTGTTTTTCGGTTTTTAGTTTTTCTTAATTTTCTCGAAAATTCCGTAATTTCGGGAAAAGTTGTTTATACTGACATTATTTCGATAACTTCTCCAACACACCACATAAATTTCACATCCCAATTCCATGGAACTTGGAAACCACAACGATTTTAAGTTTTATCCGGATTTTACGTCGTTAGGGCTGTCAAAATCTCAGATTTTTATTTATATCCGGATTTTATATAACTTTGCCAAAAAATATATCTACCTTGTAGTAAAATCGGTGGTTTGGATTATCTGACGTGAACAAGCCAGGATACCAGCTTGGTATCTAAATAAAATATTATTCATCGATGTACGTTAAGAGGCATATTCAGGCATTTTGTGTTATTTAAGTTTTTTTGTAGTACGTACTAAATACTGCTAAATGACAAGCAATATCCACATAATGCAATAGCAATAACATAAGCTGGGAGTACCTCCACGCGGTGAAGGCGGTAACAGTTTCTACTGGCTAAAACTCCCATAAATATTTTTAACTTGACCACCTATGCCTTCGGGCTTATGTTGTTTTCGTTTGTCTATTGCGTACATCTGTTTAGTGGCACGGTAGCCTACCCGGTAACGCAGGGGAGCAGCCACCAAATATTTTACTCAATAGTAAGCAGAATTCGTTAGTAATCATGGAGCCGGTCACGACCCATGGGACTACTCTACCTCAGCAGAACCTGACCCGCTCTGCTGGAGATGGTCTTTCTGGGCCCCGACCAGATGACTTTTTAATGCCAGGGGGGCATGACAATCCCAATGCACATGATGGTCAGCAAGTGGCCTCTATGTCAAACGAAGCTATGGATAGCACCGAAGTCGGTACTTTTCAGTCCCTAGAAGTAGCAGCAAACGCACAGGCCGTGGAAAATCAGCCTTCACAAAAAGTGTTGACAAGATCAGACGTTTTTAATTTGTTTACGAATAAATTCAAAGACCTGTCAATATCTGAACTAGTAAATAAAATTTTCGAATATTTTGGGGAGAGCTACCATATCTCTCATACTAAGGAAGAATTTGCCCCTGTTCTTGGTACATTTTTAAGCAAAAGTAAAAGCATGTATAAAAAATGTAACTATACAATGAAACATTTCGAGAAAAAACATCAAGACTGGTTAAGCCAAATAATGATTACCGGGCAGCTGATGGCTGAAGATTCAACATTGTCACCTAAAAGTAGAACATTCGCGAATTTAAGTATGCGGCAGCAATTAAGAAGTCGTCGAAGGCTCCAAACGCAATTGCAGGATGAGCCTTTAAAAAAAAAAGTGAAATCTTTTACTGCATCACTGTCAATTGAAGGCGTTTCTTTACAATCGAAGCCAGCGAAAGATTTAGAAAAGATTATATATACATGTTTAGAAGCACCTGAAGCACCAACAAATATTTTACAAAAAATAACTAATTGTTCTCGGCCGTATACCCCGGAAGAAGCGCTATCAGTGGTAATAGATAGAAATTTAACAGTCGAGACCTACAATTTTCTTCATATGGATCTTCAAGATCGCGGATTCCCTGCATTTCCTCCATACTATAAAGTTTTAGCAGCAAAAAAGGATTGCTATCCATCCAATATTACAATTTCAGAGCGAGAAGCCTCAGTTCCTTTCCAAGATCTTTTACAACACACATTTGACAGATTATTGAGAGTCAGCGATGAAGTTGTAACAAAATTTTGCGAAAAAAAATCTGTGAAAGAGTTGGAATGTGTGTTGGAAGGAAACTGGGGCTTTGATGGGAGTACTGGACAGTCACTGTACAAACAAGCCTTTTCGGATGCTGAAGGCGGTGAAGAGAATAGTCTCATTGCAACTACATTTATTCCGTTAGTAGTAAGAACGAATAATGTTATACTCTGGAAGAATCCAGCCCCACAATCCTACAGGTACTGTAGACCAGTATGTGTGCAGTACAGGAAAGAAACGGCAGCATTAATAATGTCGGAAAAATCAAAAGGGGAAGACGCACTAAATAATCTTTCACCTTTATTAGGCGAAACCACAAAGGGACACAAAATAAAAACTTCCTGCTTATTGAATTTAGCTGCCATTGATGGCAAAGTCTTAAATACCATTTTACATACTTCCTCCCAAATGCGTTGCCCATATTGTGGTTTAACGGCGACACAGTTCAACAATATTGACCTAGCTTTAGAGCAACCTATAAATATTGATGCCCTTAAGCATGGTGTGAGTCCACTTCATGCGTGGATCCGAGTGCTCGAGTTCCTCTTGCATTTGTCTTATAAAAAAGTGGTAAAGAAATGGAGGATACCTAAAAAATCAGAAGAAAAAGGCCTTGTAGATGCTCGAAAAAAAGCTGTTCAGCAACAAATTAGAGAAAAGTTAGGCTTACTAGTAGACGTTGTTCGGCCAAATTCTGGCACCACTAATGACGGCAATACTGCGCGAATCGCTTTGTCCGACAAGAATCGTCAAATTTTTTCAGAAATTCTTGTCCTCGACCAGTGGCTACTAGATGACTTACACGTTATTTTAACTGTTATGTCTAGTGGTCTACCAATCGATGGTAATAAATTCGGCGATTTTTGTAAACAAATCGCCTTTAAATATGTTGAAAATTATGAATGGCATCCGATGACAGTGACTATACATAAAATATTGGTGCATGGGGCTGCAATCATTAATTCAACATCGCTTCCCATTGGAATGCTCTCAGAGCAGGCATCGGAATCAAGAAACAAGTTTTGGAGAAGCGACCGTGAGCACCACTGCCGAAAAATGGACAGGGTTAAAACGATGACTGATTTATTTCATAGGGCCTTGGAGTCATCCGATCCTGTAATATCCCATGCTCACCTGCGGCAAAGACAAAAAAAGAAATGTAAAATTCCTTTGTCTGCAATCGCAATTACATTGCTAAAACCTCTACCAGACCCGAACATGATGGACGAGCTTACCAGTGCTGACGAAACTGAAAGTTACGATGCAGAAGAATGTGTGGTGCTTTGCAACGAAGAAGATATAGAGAGTGAGGTTTGATTTAAATAATCGGACACATCAAAATCGACTGCAAAATTTTAAAAAGCATTAAATCCAAACTTTATATGCACTTGATTTGCAATTTATTTCGAATACTACTTAAAAAAACAAATGAAGTAAACCTAAACTTTTAACTTGATATTTCTCGCAAGAAGTTGGTAGAATCGTCACAGTGGTAATTCGTCGGACTCTTTTTTTCTTAACAAAATTGTTTATATGTATGTATTTATCAATTATATTATATTCCTCTTTGTTTCTCTTTTCCGCCATGTTGTTTCTGAACTACCATAAGGACAACTGGTAGAAAATGCGTAAGGCATTAAGTCTGCCTTTGTACAATGTGCTTGGTATAATAATAAATAAAATATTATTTTGAAAGGTCTCAGTAGGCTGCCAGTAAACTGATTCACGTTCTGTTTGTCATTCTGTCTAAGGAACTTTTACTTTTACGAAAAATTTGATCCACAAAATTAGGATTAAAAAAATTGACAACCCTAACAAAAATAGTTAAATTGGAATAACTTCTGAGTTCCATGGATTTGGGATGTCATAATTATGTGGTGTATTGGGGAAGTAAATAGAATTATTTCTGTATCGATAACTTTTCCCGAAACGGCGGAATTTTCGAGAAAATTAAGAAAAACTAAAAACCGAAAAACCCGTATAAATCTCGATCTAATAATGGTGCGAGGTTCATTTATGGACTAAAATACTCTACATAAGATGCGCCATCAATGTACCTAACATTATTATTTCGTATCACGCTTAGTTTAAGCGTAATTAATTTTTTTCTTAATATCCGGATGGAAAAATTACGATTTTCAAAAAATTATCACTCGGAAACTAGATTTGGTAGCTAAATGGGGATACGAAATCTCGCATTTAAATGATCATTTCTGTCAGGTTTTGCAATAAAAATGGGATGTCCGAAAATCGGGCTTCATAAAACACTGTGCATGGCCTAAATGGGAGACCATTGTCACCAAGGTTACAGCATCGTACCTTGGATAGAACGACGTTTTGGTGTCGTACGATACCAGACTGGATATTTAGATTCCCACAGGCTTAACCAGGTTCCCCAGGTTTCCCCAGTAACTAGATTTTGAAGTACATTATCTTAGCCGAAATTCGGCTCTCTCTAGCAACGTTACAACGGCCAACGGTCATGCGCTTCCCGCATCTTACGGATTCTCGGGCCGTCCTTACGGTCGTCGGTCCACCGGGGGTAACTCTGATAGTAATGGCTATGATACCATGTAAAATGACCCAGAGAATACAAAACTTGAAATGGTAGGAAGTCTTACCTGATTTTTTGAAAATAATATGTATTTTTTTCTGTGCCAGGCGATTACCCGAGTGAAGCTGAACTTCCTCGACCAGATCATCAAGTTCTGGGAGCTGCAGGGCTCCGTGCTCAAGATCCCCACGGTGGAACGGAAGCCGCTAGACCTGTATGCTCTACACAAGATTGTCAAGGAAGCAGGTATGTGCCTCAAGTCTTCATTTTCTTAGGGGTTAGTTGAGTACATCTGGCGTATATTGGGAACCAAAAAAAAAATGAATACATTTCAGAAAATGACAGTAAAATGCAAGGAATATCAGTAAATGCTCAGTAACCGTGCCTTGTTGGACCCGGACTCGTAGATCATCGACAGTCGTTACGGGTAGTCGGAAGCCCAAAAGTCTGACCACCAGTCTTACCAAGGAGTATCGTATTACCCAGTAATTGGGCTGTGGAGGTCAGATAAGTAGTCGCTCAAGTTTAGTAGATTAGTTTAGTCTTTAGTGGATTAGTTTATAATTGTTACTTATGCCTACTTACTGGTAAAATATGGCTGAACCTATTCCCTATATCACCATGTATTATACCCATATTTGCAAAATAAAATATCTTTACCTTCATGCAAAATACTGGTATTCAGCTGCATCAAGACTGGTTACTGGAGAGGACTGGAGCTGACCGCTACATAGTTGAGAGAAGGCAAGCGCTCAACGGTGAATCTAAATAAAAATGCAAGTTATCCGACTCAAACCGCGTCTAATTAAATTATGTACAAAAATGCATCATCAACGTACATATATAAGCAAATATAAATAATCTATGCTCTGCCGCATGTCAAAGCAGGCCCAAATATAGGTGGCGATCAAAGTGCAAATGCCAGCCTCGCTATCACCCGTCATCGTCACCAGCCTACAGCACTCCACTGCTGGACAGGGGCTTCTCCAATCTTTTGCTATTCGTTTCAATTCTCGGCAACTCTCATGCCAGCTGTTACCAGCCACCCGTCGAAGATCGCCCCTCCACTGAGCCTGAAGGCGTCCTACCTTACGTTTGCCAATTCGTGGTCTCCACTCAAGTACATGTGTACCCCAACGGTCATCGGTTCTACGGGAGATATTGTCGGCCCATTGTCACTTCAACTTCTGTGACCTATGCCGACTGAATTTATCATAACTTGTGTCAACACGATGGAAAACGAAGCATGTTACCCTGATATAAGTTGTGGAACATTGCATTAATTAATATGCAAAACCACTTGCAGCAAAGTACAAATTGCACACACACAAAGGAAAATTTAGGGAATGCTTCTGTGTCAAAAAGTAAGCTTGCAGGGATATAACATGTTTTTTGACATGTGAACTCGAACAGTGGTGAGAGCAGTGGTGGCCCAGTGGTAACGGCCGCGACTTACGAGTTGTAGGTTGTAGGTTCGAACCCAGACAGGCGCTTTACTTTGTGTAAATTATTTCATCACCACTGCTCTCAAAACGGTGAAGGAAAACATCGTGAGGAAACCCGCATGTCCTAGAACCGAAAATTCGAAGACATGTGACATATACCAACCCGCACTGGGCCCGCGTGGTGGATTACGGCCCACTCCCTCTCACAGAGAGGAGGCCTGTGTCCCAGCAGTGGGAACATTTATAGGCTGATGATGATGATTAACTCGAACTCACCCCTTATTCCAATGAGAATAAGGCGTAAGGCGGGTTCCTTACATACTCCTTTTGCTGTTCATACATCTGTTGGGAAATTTCCGTAATTAAAAACCTTCAAAATCTAGTCGTAATCTCATCTTAGCGACAATCAAAGTCAAAAATGTATCTAAAATATAGGTAATTTAGTACTTTGACAGACTGAGATTAGAATGGAAACGTTCTTAAAAATACGGTAATTGTCCCTCTGCATCTTAATTGCGTAACACACGATCGATCATAATCTGAATCATTTTGAAGGATATTGCTAAGCCATCGCTTCATTATTCGAAAAATTTGTTTGCTCAACAATGTAAATAACGCAACGTTGTTGAACTGTCAAAAATAAAGCAGATTGTGATAGATAGTTTGTTACGCAATTAGAGTGCTGGTGATACACGCACGCCAGTTGCGTTTGCTTGACATAACGTGCCAAAGAATAACCTTAGAACATGCTTTGGCAGCTCAGCTTTTGGTTTTGTCTCATGTACTTACTGCTTATATAAACAAACGGTTAATTTAATTGTTCCGCGTGTAAATTAGCCTCTGAACTAAACTTGATAATTTAGCATTATTGAGGTAAACTGGTTTCCATATAATTTTCCTTGTTCATTGTCTTCGTTCAATTTAACAAATCTTGTTAACAGTAATTTGCTTACGCTGAAGTCTTAAAAGTTTAGTCAATGTTTGTAGGATGATTCACGTAGATAATTTGTTAATTAATTAAATTGATCCAACCCATTCTATGTGACTCAACGGTAACACTTTTACATTGACTTTTTCGAATTAGTTTTTGCTGCATCATCAGTATGGTACATAGTGACTTTTGTGGTATATTTTTGTAGCAGTGGACTGCACCAGGCTAAACTGACGAGCGTTTATCATGATCAACAGTTTTGTGATATTAATGCCAGGACTTGTATCTCGTCTAAGCTGAAGCCGTCACCATTATATCCGCTGAAGGACGTCCACGGCTAAGCCTAAAGCATCGATCGCAACCTGGTACCTACCGAAACCGGTATGATCAATACGGATATTTTTTTCTAAATAATCTTGAATCCAAAATGGTACATAAAAAAAAAATATATGTGTTTAATTAAACTCCTTCCAGCGAAACCATAAAAATGAGAAATAATGATTGATTACATGCATCTCCTCGTAAAGTAAAAATTATTTAATGTTACTACTAATACTGATAGACAATTTAAAATGAACATTTTGTAACAAATATTTTTTTCAAAAGACCAAAGGGGGTGTCACCAAAATCTGCCTAAACGAAGTACCGAGGTACACTTAGTGGCATAAAATACACTAGATTACACTGAATAATATTGCATTTATATATTTTTCTTCTGGTTACCTGGCGACGAGAATAAAAAAAAACTTTTAAGTCAATAAAAAGCACGCCATTTTGGCACTCTATCATCGGCACAAGCACTACCAATACCACTACAATAAGTTAGGTAATTAACCTAACTTATTTTTAAAAAAAACTTTCAAAGACTACTATAAAGTTGACAGCTGTCTGCTGTCGGCTTCTACAGACACTGTTGTTTCACGTTTGTTTCATTTCGAATATTTATAAATAATTCAATCTGAATTCAATAAGAACTCATTGTATAATCGATTTTCGCTAGGCAAAGTTATGTATTACCCAACGTAAGGGCCGGACTCCACCTAAGCGGAGAGGTGTGGAGAAGTCCGAAACGGAGAAGAGATGTTTTTCAGGTAGGCTGTATCCACCGAAGCTGTGCCGGATGCGTACTGGCTAGACTAGCGCGGAGATGTGTGCTGGCTAGAGCGGAGGTGTCTGCACACCGCTCACATCTCTTCTCGTCTCTGCTGCGCGCCGTCGCCAGCTTGCGAGGCACAGCTCGCATCTCCGCTTTGTACCGCCGACCAGCTCTAGGGAGGCACAGGTCAAATCTCCGCTACGATCGCGCCGTACAAATATGATACATCTCCGCTCAGTGGTCTCCACTGAAGCTGAGTGGAGACGAGATGTGTGAATAACGAAATTCTATTGGATGTTTAAAACAGCTCCTGTCCTCTCGTCTCGTCTCCGCTTTGGTGGGGTCCGGACCTAAGAAAGGATGTTTATACCCAAAAGTAGGTGAAGACCACGCTATGAATGTTGATAAACAGTAATGTAAGAAGCAGCTTTAGAAGTCTTTCAGAGCGATTAACAAACTCGATAAATAAATGAGTCCCAGCGTCAATATCAAAGTTCGACATAAATCAAGACAGATCAACCAGGCTTCAGTGAATTGAAGTCGCACAAAGCCTTCTATTGTGTGTATTTGTTTTATCTTGATTTCTTGAAATAAATAGAACATCAGGCCAAGAAGAAACATTAAATAATTGCATAAAATACCCGTTTTATGCTTAGCCTGCCTCTATTGTGATTTGTGATGTGCTTATGGGGTGGAAGTTGAATTTCTGTGATTCGATACTCAGCAACCTACTTCATGGAATTCAAATAAACTTTCAAGTGCCGATTATGATACACAAATACACAATTCATTTCCTATCGTTATTGAGTCGTGCCTGTTAATACCATATGGAATAAAATAATAAATATCTTTTAGTTTTTTACTATCGTTCTTCATTTTTATTTTCATCTCTCACTGAAATATTATCAAAGAAAGTGGCAGGCGCTGTTATATTCATAAGGGGACGAATAAAATCACAGATTTCAATTAAAAATGATCCATTTTCTCTAATGCGTTCTCCATCATATATGACCGGGCCTGCTTGATCTGGTAAGTTCCTAGTGCAAATAAAATTAACTCTGATATTGTCATCACTGGGAACTCTTCTAAACATGTTACACGCAGGGTATACCGGCAAAAGTGCCCGAATTTTAATTGCCCTAATATCATTTGCCATAATAGTCAACAGCCATAATATTATATGAAGTAATATTTATTTGCCCTACTCTTATTTGCTATATTAGTCACGTGCTAGAAGCTTTGTTTCCCATAAAGTCACTTACCATAACATCATTTGTCATAATCTTTGTAAGCTCTAATTATCACATGCTATAATAATTATCATATGCCATAACATCATTTGCCATCGACATTGGGTGTGTAACAGTTGTTATATCAGGAGAAACTGGATGCAATCGGGACTTTAGGGCACCCCGACTCGGATAGGTTAGGTTAGAAGGGGATGGCGGGGTCGTGTGAGCGAGCGAAGCGAGCAAATAGACCCCGCTATCCCCTTCGTGGTTATTTTTTTATAAACCACACAGAAGTAGGAGCCCCGCTGAGCGGGGCTCCGTCGACCAAGCCCACCATCAACCATGCATAGAATATTTTAAAGTTTGGTTAGGTCTATTCGCTCGCTTCGCTCGCTCAAACGACCCCGCCATCCCCTTCGTGGTTATTTTTTTATGAATCACCCAGAAATAGTTTGGTTAGGTGCCATTTGAGTTAGGTTAGAACTGTGACCATTAAACTTAAAAGAACTTAAATATTTGTCTAATAATTATTATGGCACTTAAAAATATGAAAAACAATACGTATGGCACTCGTATCTTATGGTATCTAAGTTTCGGGCAATTAAAAGTATGTCATATGTCTTTTAGGGCAAACAAAACATTCGGGCAAATAAATCGGGAATATGATGATTTTCTTTAATTTTTTCTTCTTTTAATTTCTTATTTTGGGTGGCCTAGACTTAATATTCTTTTACATTTTAAAAATATTGTGTTAGCTATCATGCTATACAAAATAGGGAGGGGCGGAGTCTTCTACTACAGGCATTATTTGTCTAAAAGAAGATTCCGAACACAACAATTTGTAAGACCAATTATTTGACACAATAAATTTTTTTTTATTTATTTTTTTATTATTTATGGTATATTATCTTCGGGTAAACAATAGACAACCTACACGCAGGTGTAACATCAGATGATGCAGATCAATACTATGAAAATGTGCTCTTCGTCTGTTCATATTATTTTCAATTACAAATTCTGATAATATATTTGGTACAATTAGTTTTTGCTTAGCCCGGTCTAAAATAGCACTTGCATCTGACCTATTTGAGATGGGTACATGAAATGCATTTAATATAGCCCCTGCAATTCTAAAGTTCATCATTAGATGGGTAGCATTATTACTTAAAAAATCTTTATATTTGTTATGGAATTTTTAACAAAACGGTGTAACTTTTAAACTAAATTATCTATACATAACAAAATTATTGGAAGTAATTAGGTGACCTCATAAAAAGAAAATTGTAGAAAAAAGCTACCCTTCTGTACCACTACCCCTTGACTGAAAATATATACAGGGTGTCATGGATATCGACATGAAAACTTTTACCATGGATTCAGTACAGCAACTTTTTCGTTGGTTATTTAAAAAAAAACCTGCTGTTCCATTCATTTATACACCGCGTAGGTATGGCATTTTTCTATGAAACAGCAGATTTTTTTAAAAAAATCGACGAAAAATTTCAACGCAGGGGAGTTCATAATCATGTACTGAATCCGTGGTTACAGTTTTCGCGTCGATGTCCCTGCCAACCATATTTTTTTTTCTGTTGGAATTTATCAAATAACTTCTCCCGCTCTGAGTGGAGCGGGAGGGTGTGTCAGGCTTCTACAACAAAACCCACCCGTGTTCCTTCAGTTGCCTGTATGTTGCCAGGGGCCACGGTATCCCTTGCGGACTATCCCGCGACCCCAGCAGGCATCAGCCCTAGCGGACCCCATCAGTTCTGCTGACATCTCTTTGAGGCGCACGTGGAACACAACGCGCCGTCGACCCGGGCCTGGTCCATATCGGACAGCGAGTTACCCATTGCTCACCGTCCGCAAGTCCGCGTCTACGGTGGCCGGGAATCGGCCTGCGATTCCAGACGCCTAGGGCGTCTCTTGCGGCGGTTAGGGGCGTGAGAGTGCAAAATTTGCCTCCCTCATGCGTTCCGCCTCCTCCTTCGCGAGCATTATTGCTTCTCAGAAGAAGGTGACGGCCTCCCATGCCCTCTCGCTCCGTATCATGGCCTGGACCAGGGCCGGTCGCGAGTGATCACCGCCGCCGATCGCCTCCACGAGGACACGGCGGTGCTCCGCCCAAGCCGGGCAGATCTCACCGTGTCCTCCGGGTGTCCCTGACACCCCTGTATTTAGATTTATTTAAATATTTTTTCTGTAGATAAAATTAAGCATAGATGTGCTCATTTCTATGCAGCACCAGCAAATACTATGAAAACGATACCCACGGCGAAAAATTTTAAAATTTCAACTGACAGATACACGAGTGATCCTATAAGGGTTCCGTTTTTCTTTTTGAGGTACGGAACCCTAAAAAGCAAAATTATGTATGTTTAGGTTACTAACGTACTTCCTCTTCAATCTAAAATCCCTTCAAATCCAACTCTCATCTCGCTAGTCTGCTGGAAGAAAATTTCTAATGAAATGAGTAGTACCCTTGTTTTCTTCTGAATCTTTATTTATTTTTCTCTATTACTTATATTTTGTGTGTACTTAAATACATATAAAAAGTCGTTCCACTTTACATTTTCCGATTCGCAATCGACCGGTCCTGCGCTATCCGAATCCAGCAAACAGATAAGGCAGCTGTAAATGCATTGAACATAATCATGGTTCCTTCCACAGGTGGCTTCGAAGTATGCTCATCGGAGCGAAAATGGTCGAAGGTGGCTCGTCGTATGGGCTTCCCGCAAGGCAAGGGCATCGGCTCCATCCTCAAGAACCACTACGAAAAGATCTTGTACCGGTACGACATCTTCAAGAACAATGGAACCGATAATAAGGATACAGTGAGTTTGTTTAATTTAAGGAGCTTGTCGCTAAGTAATAACAGCCGCACGGGTTAATTCATCCGGTTAAGCTACGCTTGACCATCTTTAACCGACTTCCAAAAGGAGGAGGTTCTCAATTCGTCAGTATGTTGTTTTTTTTTTTTTTTTTTTGTATGTTTGTTACGCGATTACTCCGCCAATTATGAATTGATTTTGATGATTCTTTTTTTGTTTGGTAGATCATACTTCAGAGGTGGTCCCATATAAATTTTATTAACTTTGCTTGGGGAGTTTTTGAGTTAGCTTCAATAATACGTATTTTTTCCCACTTAGTATGTGGATGATACGATAACTTCCTGTCACTGTTATTTACATAGCAGGTAGTGGTATTCGAATTTGTGTGGGGTAGGTACCACAACACTAAAAAGGGAAAAATAAAAACTTTTTACAAAAAAAAAAAACAACCGACTTCAAAAAAAAAAACACTACAAAGTGAAAAATAACTTTAATTTCGGAAGTCGGTGACAAAGAACGAAAATTCAAAACCAAGACACCGACTTCCGAAATTAAAGTTATTTTTCACTTTGTAGTGTTTTTTTTTTGAAGTCGGGTGTTTTTTTTTTTGTAAAAAGTTTTTTTATATACCGAGACTCCTCCGTGCCTCGGAAAGCATGTTAAGCCGTTGGTCCCGGCTGTCATTCGTGGGTCTTTGGCAGTCATTACGGGTCGTCTGAACCCCGAAAGTCTGACAGCCAGTTACCAAGGGGTATTGTATTACCCAGTTACTGGGTTGTGGAGGTCAGATATGCAGTCGCTCCATGTAAAATACTGGTATTCAGCTGCATCCGGTTAGACTAGAAGCTGACCCCAATATAGTTGGGAAAAGGCTAGGCAAATTGATACTGAGTTTGTTTAATTAATATTTTTAATAGGAACATGTTTTTTAATTAGTAGCAAGCATTCTCCTTAGGTAAAGTGATTGACTGCAACTTGAGCAGGATTGTTGCTTCGTTCTTGGGAATAGACTTCAGCAAGGTTACTCTTAACTTATCGTTAAAATATTTCTTGCTCTAGCCAGGGCAAACAGAACTTTAAAGGAAAGCTTAAAAATTGTTAGTAATTTTATTTCTGAAATACCTATAAGTTGTTAATAGCCTATATTCACGAAAAAGATCCTTAACTGCAAAACAATTAAAAAAAAAGAATCTTAACTTTTAATTCTTGCTTGAAAACTTATATTAACAAAATTGCACACAGTATATGAGTGGAAGATGTTTCCAGCAACACAAAATTATATCGCAGAAATCATGTTGCTCAATTATTATTTTTTGTTTATCTTGAATATGGTACGCTTTAATATTAATAATTCTTTATTTATCAGATACTTTGTATATGATCCAATAATTACAAAATAATACTTACAATTCTAGGTGTTAGTAAAAAATTTAACTTATATAAGCTTTTATATTCTACTACAGACCAAGTGATTTTTTTAATAAGATGCCTCACTATGTGGCTTTCATCGTGCCTATCAGCAATAACTTTCAAAAGGCTGTTGCTACTGCCCCGCAATCTGGCTTTATGTCTTGGATCAGCAAAAACTTAAGTTCCTAAAATCACATAAACCTTCATCCCACTAGGAAATCAAAGTAAAAGGAGAGCAAACGCCTGAAAAAGCAAGCGGCACACGCAGCCGTTCAACAAGCAAATGCACGGCGGCCGCGACCCCGCCGCCGGCGGCGCGCCGGTTCAAGCCGGACCCGGACGGGCCCACGCCGGCCGACACCGTGCCGGCCGACCGGACGCTCAGTCAGCTGCAGGAGGAAGCTATGAAGACGCCTGTTAAGGAAGAGAGTCCTGAGACTAGGAGGAGTGAGTATACAGCGTCATTTATTTGACTTGAAGACTTTTTCTTGATAATCTCAATAAAATATGTCCAAATGCCTGATGAATATAGGACATAATGACTTCCATGTGAACAGCTATGTTCGGTTCCTAAATTATCTGATTAACCACTACTCGACAAGATTTTGACATATGACATATCAGCTGACTCGGCGGGATGTTACGAATTCAGAAATTTACATCAACTTTTAGCCTTCGAATTTATTAAGAAAAATATGTTACTGCAGCTATTTTATACAATAAGTTTGTGGCAAATGTCATTAATTACATATTGAGGTCGGTCAAACCGCGTTAGTCTACTGCGGAATTTGTGTAAAATAGGTATTACTACACCTACCCAAAAGGTAGGCAACTGAGATTTGCTGGAAATAATATATGTGCATAAACAACCTTCTTTCTCTCTTGCTCAAAAGATGCAAAGTGCAAAATAAAGGGCTGACTGTCCACCCAAGTTTCTTATTTCGATTCAAAAGTTGTATTCAGCCTAATCGATACTCGTAATAAAATCCAGCTTGGCAAATAAGAGTAGAAACTCAATAAAAACGATTTGATATATTTTTCATGAATATGAAATCCAGCTTGGCAAATAAGAGTAGAAACTCAATAAAAACGATTTGATATATTTTTCATGAATATGAAGTACATACAAGTAGAACGTAGTGTGTGTACGTACAAGTAGGGTGTAACTTTATAAGTTTAAATTGTAATTATTTTGATATTTTTAACCGACCTATAAAAGGAAGAGGTTCGTTATTCATTATCATCACTACCAAATATAAACAGAATTGTTTATTTCAGGCTTACGTAGTCCATATAATTTTGTCTGTCTATGTGCCTGCCAGTCTGTCTTGGTCCGTCTGTCACAACCTCGTAAAATCTAGATTTTAACCAATTTTCAAAGCCCAGCATTCCTTACAGGCAGTGGGGCAACACGGGCGTATTTTTATTTTTTTGTAGGGCATTCGTGTAAAGTAGATGGAGCTTATGTCGATTCTCATAAACATTAGTTTCACTCGATATCCAAAATCCATTAAAAATGCATTTTTAGGATTCCGTAGCCAAATGGCAAAAACGGTCCTTATAATTTCGTCATCCCCGTCGTCTATCCTTCTGTCGGTCGGGATGGCACACAGCCATTTTACTCTAGAGACTATTTGCACTATATCAATGGAAATTAGAACGAATGTGTTTTCTGTACACAGCCAAGCAAAATGATGTTGCAAAATTATGAAAAAATATCGTGATTCCTGAATAAACAAACTACTCAGTGCAGAATTACTTGATTTTTGAAACACGAGCAGTTGGTGATCGTAGCATCTTAGATTTTTGCTGATCAATGAAGATTATGCTGCCATAGCTATTTCAAAGTTCATGTGGAGTTTTATTATCTGAGAATTCCGTAATCATAATATTATTTGGTCTGATCCTCATGATATTCTTGCTAACACTTCTCGAACGAGAGTCTTACTAGATCTTTTGTCCGCAGGTCCTCGCGAGAACAAGTGGATGTCGGCAGCTGGGTCCTGCGGGGCCAGATCCAGGGTAACGCGCGCCACGCGCCTGCGCGAACACCGCATGTCCAACATGACGGTGTCCGTGACGCCCGCGCCGCCCTCCAGTCTTGCGGTGCATCCGGATGACCCGGTAACATATATTTAGAGAAAACATTTACAGGTTCTTCGCAGTAACAAGGCAGGAAATGGAGTCTTAACAAACACGAGGCCCTACCCGCCTCACAGTACGCCTAGATGACTCGGTAACATTTTTGAGTTAGGAGTAACAAGGTTCCTCCAACACAGGCAGTTGTAGAGCCTTCAGTCAGGTTTTACATACGGGTCTTCATAAAAACAAGCGTTATCAGCCACGCCCTACACCCGGACGACCCGGTAACATGTAGTGTTAGAGATATCAGTTACAGGTTCCTCGCGAGAACAACATGGAATGAAGTCCTCTGCACGAAAACGAGACCTTGCCAGCATCGAGCTACGCCAAGTTGACACGGTAATCTTGTAGAATTAAGAGATAATTGTGGCGCCCGGTCCCGTGTGGTATCATCTTGGATTTGGAAGTAAACTACATTTTTAGTATCAGCACCCACGAAAGTCGTGAAAAAGACACCCATGTCCAACTTTTAGTTAGTGTTTGTCTATGGTCGCCATCTTGCATCCGAAATTAAAGCAGCATCAGCGGTTTGGTGACCTTTGAAAAATACTTCAAAAACTTAACTTCCCATCATCTTGAATAAACAATCAAGCATATTCGAAAAAATGAAGTAAATCAATCTGATGTCTCCTCGTGTTCAGTTCCCATTTTTTCCTAAAGGCATTTAAGATGCTGACCATTATCTAATGTAGGCTCCGCATATAACAGGAAAAACCCTTTCACAGCAGTTGCAGTAAAATTGGTGAGTTTTTATTCAACATAAAAGCTATACAAAATTAATTTTAATTATGATACAATTACATAGTTGATTATTTTATGTTTTTTTGACACTATCTTGATGTTCAATGTTGCATGCTTAATTCTGAATATTCTATTAGGACAGGTGGCACTCTATCCATCCACTTCCTATGTTCCATTAGGGGCTTTTTCCAAAATCCTGGGTAAGAGTTGTCCGGTGAGGAGATCATGTTTTTGTAAATAATCACATATTAAGTTTGTATTTTGTAAATATACAAACAGTTATTAAATATTTTGTACATACATATTATAACACTATATTATGAAAAGAATACTGTGTAAATTTCTTCTTTAGCTGTCTTTCAAAGCACTTTTATATAGAATACTCAATATGTGGGATACATTGGGCAATTTTGAGTTGTAGTAACTGTCTGATTTGTAATTCAAAAGCAAAATGATGTAAAAATTATTATCCTTGGTTTTTAAATAACAAATCGGTACATTCGAAACCCAACATTTCCATACTTTGAATTTATTGGTATATTTACTGGCATTCCCAGTATTCTTGTTGGGACTGTTCGGAATGGGTTCATGTACTCAACGGGTTGGTTTTGAATTCAAGTCCTTTCGCGCGCTTTACCGTTGGCCAATAATGGAACAAACGGAAAAATATATAAGAAAACAAATTTCTCTTTGCTCCAGCTGGCGAAGTACATGTGCCACGTATGCGGGCGCGGTGACGTAGAGGAGCAAATGTTGCTCTGTGACGGCTGCGACGACTCTTACCACACCTTCTGCCTGCTGCCGCCGCTCGCGGACGTGCCCAAGGGAGACTGGCGCTGCCCCGTGTGTGCGGCTGAGGAGGTGGGTACTACTGCGGTTTTGCGTAAGCTGAGACTAAACTATGAAAGTAGGACAGAAAAGAAAAGAAAACAGTCTGTGTTAGTCGTGTATAAGTAAACTTGATGTTGCATGGTCTGTTTATTGAATTTTACTTTAAAACAGTGAATTTTAATTCCCACATCTTTTTACAAATGTATAAAAAATGTCGCAATAAAGTTCACTTTTTTTTCCGTACGTCAATTATTTCAGAACTCATAAATAAGTCTCATTACAGCCTAATATCCTAAACCCCACTTGCAAAAGAAAACACAAAATATGTTAATCGCTAAATAAAACACAAAATACATAATTCTGTCTCTGTCAGCTTTATATTATTGACAGAAATCGAATGATGTTTTAAATTCGTTTTTAGTGCTAAGTGTGAGTAATTAGTGAATACTGCTTCCATTTTCAGATAGAAATGTCTATTTTCAATAATAATCATTTGACTTCTCATTGCCACCAGGTATCAAAACCGACCGAAGCGTTCGGGTTTGAACAAGCGACGCGAGAGTATACACTACAACAGTTCGGAGAGATGGCCGACCAGTTCAAATCAGATTACTTCAATATGCCTGTACATGTGAGTTTTTTTTATTATACTGGTTTAGATTTGTATATAAGAAATATAAGGAATTTTCTACTTTTTGGGATTTGAAAAAGATAATAAAAGATTTATCGAGATTAAGAACAAGATTGACCAGTATCTTTTTTTTCTCATTAGCTTTATATCCTACCTTGTTGTTGACCTATTATCATGTTCTATCACTAGATGGTGCCAACATCAACGGTAGAGAAAGAGTTCTGGCGCGTCGTGTCGTCATTAGACGAGGACGTTACCGTGGAGTATGGCGCTGATTTGCATTCTATGGACCATGGTTCTGGTGAGTAAACTTTGTAAATTACTATTCATTGATAATCGCTTGGATTCAGAAAGACTGATGCCCATGTGCCAAATAAATTAGGAGTGTGTATTAAGCAAATAATCGCACGAATATAGAATACCAGCTATTTGTATGATCTCAATGCTAAATGCGGAATATAGAATACCAGCTATTTGTATGATCTCAATGCTAAATGCGGAAAACAATGTTACTGACACAGTTAAACTCTCGCCAAATATAGATGTTCTGCTTGTTTAGTCTTTTGCGTGCTATTAGTTATGTTCTGACTAACCTGTGTTACATTTGCTCAGGATTCCCCACAAAGACACACGCGCACCTGTACCCAGGTGAGCAGCAATACGCCGACTCGTCGTGGAACCTCAACAACTTGCCCGTGCTCGAGGGCTCCGTACTCGGGCACATCAACGCAGACATCTCCGGGATGAAGGTACAGGGCTTCGCATATATGTATAATATAAACGATACTTAAAAGTTACGTAGACATTAACGTAACGGAATTTCGCGAAAACTCAAGCTGACGTCGCGCCCAGTGGTCGAAAGCTCCCAGTATTTTCTCCAATATATTATTTATGTAACACTAGCTTTAGCCTGCAGCTTCGCCCGCGTGGATGTCTGAAAATATCCCACGGGAACGTACTACCGGGTTACGTGTAATATTGAATTTGTGATATCTTTTAAAGTATTAATTTAAATGATAGGATGTTAAAAATTAAATGCCCAATTACAAAAAATAAATAACCGAATAAAAAAAATAAAAATCTATTCAATTCTAAATAACATAATATATTTTATTGGATAGCGATTAATATAATACCGGTTAAAATTGCTTCGGAAATAACATTTATTTTAATCAAATTCTGAAAGATTAAAATGGTTATTGTGGGTCATCCGGAGACATGATATCGCGAACTTTTTTGTTGAAGTTTTGAAGATGTACAATCCTGTAGAACATTAATTTTATGTATCTCTAACGGTTTATGCGGCGCACGCCAAAGACATTTTCAACAATAATCGTCATATTTCAGTAAATTCACACAAAACTCTAAGGCAGGGTTCCCACTACGCCGGACCGGCAGATCTGCCGCGCCGGTAAATCTGCCGGAAGGGCTAGTGGCTGTACAATTTATATGAAGCTATTCACATTATCCCGGGTCCGGCATTTTTGCCGAGCCCGGCATTTTTACCGAGCGTTTTGTCACTACGAATTGCCGGTAGAACGACCGGGCCCGGAGTAATGTGAATGAGTTTGTGCCGGTATCTGTCCCCCGCTCGCCCCGCTCGTGCTCCCCTCGCCCCGCCCGTGTTCCATTCACGTCATTCGGCTCGCATTTTCTGGTAAAAGTAGACGTTTAGCATGGATATTCAAGCAGAAACTTTAATTACGCTTGTCCAAGAGAGACCTGTTCTGTGGGTCAAAGTCAAAGTCAAATCATTTATTTCAAATAGGCCCATGTATGGCACTTTTGAACGTCGAAATTTACAAAATATTAAAAATGATTCTAGTCGCCCCTTCCAAAAGGTAGTTTTCGTATGGAGAAGAATGGGCAAGAAACTCCACCGTTACTCTTTTAAAATGTTTTACAATAGTTTGTATAGGTACGTACATTAGTTAAATAATTATATGTGAAGACGATGCACCTAGAATAAAATTAATATACCACAATAGGTAAAAAGAATTAAAAATGAAGCAACGACAGATAATTTAATATGTGATAGATACATGGTGCTCACATATTTACAAACATTGTAAAAGTAGACGATTTTCCTAAAATTTTGTAATTAATAAGTCAGTGTGTGAGAAAGTAATCACAGAATGTTAAATCAATGTCATAAAACACAAAATAATCAATTTTACAATTAAATTAGCAACCAGTTTGATTTTGTCTTGATTCTAAATTGTCCTATGGAGCAGGACCAGCATGTTTCCAAGCACTCTTATCCTGGATATAATCCTCTAATTTGTAATATGCTTGTTTACAAAGTGCACTTTTGATATGAGTTTTAAATTTTCTTTCATTTAATTGCAATATGTCACAAGGTATTTTGTTGTAACATTTAACACAGTACCCCATAAAAGATGTATGTACTTTAGATAATCTGTAAAATGGTTGATCTAGTTTATCTTTATTTCTAGTATTAAAATTATGTCTATCACTTATTTTATTAAAGAGATGTGGATTTTTCCTTACAAACATAATATTTTCATAGATGAATTGGCAAGGTACCGTCATAATATTAATCCTTTTAAAAAGTTTCCTGAGAGATTCGCGGCGACGTAGATTATAAATGGCTCTGACAGCTCTCTTTTGCAAAATAAAGATGGATTCAATGTCAGCAGCCCGACCCCACAGTAAAATGCCATACGACATAATGCTGTGAAAGTAGCTAAAATAGACCAAACGCGCGGTTTCCACATCTGTTAACTGTCTTATCTTTCTAACAGCATAAGCGGCCGAGCTTAACCGCCCCGCAAGAGATGTTATATGAGGTCCCCATTGTAATTTCTCGTCTAGCGTGATTCCTAGGAAAACTGTTTGATTAATAAATTCCAGTTTTTCTCCATTCAATATGATGTCACATTCGCTACTTTTAACATTAGGTAATTTAAATCTAATGCATTTGGTTTTTTTTTTATTAAGTACCAGATTATTTACCGTAAACCAATCTTGGACTTGCAGAATAGAGCTATTCACGTCGTCAAGATTTTGTGACCGTCGGTTTATTTTAAAGATTAATGATGTGTCATCTGCAAATAACACCATCTTCGGTTGATTTTGAAGTAATTGGGGTAAATCATTAATGTAAACTAAAAAGAGGAATGGACCCAATATCGAACCTTGAGGAACGCCCATTGCCATTTCAGACCCTAATGAGTTTACGCCGTTTACCTGAACTTTAACATTTCTATCTTTCAGGTATGATCTAAATAAATCAAGAGCTGTATTCCTAATCCCATAGTGCTCTAGTTTCAGCAGAAGTGTCTCATGGTCTACACAATCGAACGCCTTCGAGAGGTCGCAAAAGATTCCAATGGCATCTTGTGCTTCTTCCCAGGCATTAAAAATGTTCTTTATTAGGGTGACACCGGCGTCAGTAGTACAACGCCCTTTGGTGAAACCGTACTGTTGTTTATGAAAGATGGAATTTTTATTAAAGTGAAGTAACATTTGATTGAGCATCAACTTTTCAAACACCTTACTGAGAACTGGCAGAATTGACACAGGCCTATAATTGTTGGGTTCTTTACTATCACCGGATTTGAACAATGGAACTACTTTACTGTGTTTCATGAGATCCGGAAAGACTCCTTGGTCTACACTGGTGTTAAATATGTAAGCTAGATAGGGCGCAATGGTTTCGATAATAGATCTACAGACTTTTACAGACATTCCCCAGAGATCTTCTGTTGATTTAATTTTAAGATCTTTAAAAGCTTTTATAACAGCCTGGGGGTTTGTATGCTGAAACCTAAACTCTAAAGGGCATGCCTTCACATTTTGTCTAAGTAAAGCAGCAGAAAGCGCGGGTGAGGAATTTAAAGCTTCAGTAGTTTTAAGGGGAATATTAGCAAAAAAGTTTTCAAATTCTTGAGCTACTTCTATATCTGAGTTAATGGGGCCATGTGCAGTCTCTAAATTAAATTCAGTATTTCGCTGTTTTTTCCTACCTGTTTCATTATTTATTACTTGCCAGGTAGTTTTTATTTTATCATCAGCTGATTTTATTTTATTGCTAATATAAAGAGCTTTAGCTATTTTGCAAACACTTTTAAAAGTTTTTGAATATTTTGCAACATACTTATGAAAGCTTGTATTATTCATATGTTGTTTTAAGCCATAAAGTTCAAATAGTTTTTCCCTGCTTTTACGAATACCTGGAGTCGCCCAATCACTAAATAAGAACTTTGTGTAAATACTTTTAGTCTTTAGTGGAAAAGTGTCATTAAATTCCGTGTTTAATAGTGAAAAGAACTCGGCGTAGAACTCATTTGGGTCACCTATATTATTAAAACTCTGAACACATAATTTATTGGCCAAAGAATGATTTAATTTCTCTAAACTTTTACATGTAATTGGCCTAAACCTTATTTGAATTTTTTGTAAAGGTATGTAGGAGCAAAATGTTATTGTTTGTCCACTGTGATCTGATGGCAACTTATTTACAATTTGTTTGTGTAAGTAATCACAGTTACAAAAAATATTATCTATACAAGTGGCAGAAGAAGCTGTCACTCGGGTTGGTTCAATAAAAACATTTGACAAATCAAATGACCTAAAAAGACTTAATAATCTGACAGTATTTGAGTTATTTTCTAATAAGTTAATATTAAAATCACCACATATGATTATTGACTTACTACTAGTACTAAGTTTCTTTAATACATCTTCCATTACAGAATCAAACACGGATAGATTCTGGTAACTTGGAGGTCTGTATATGCATACTATAACATGCTTATCAAGCTCAACACAGGACAATTCAATGTTGTGTTCAACAGACAGTCCGATAATGTCTTTTCTTTCTTTCGATTTAATAGAATTTTTTATCAATATTAATGACCCGCCATGTATCATACGTTTTCGGCTGAAATGGCTAACTACACAATAATTTTCATAATTAATTGACATTACTTGATGATCTTTTAACCAATGCTCTGTTAAACAAATTACATCAAACTTGGTATTTTCTAAAAACAATTCTATTTCCAGTAATTTGGAAGAGGGATAAGACCGAAGACGTCTATAAAGACAAAAACTTAAAGTTAGCAGCATGATACCACCACAACACAACAATTTCGTCGTCCATTGTGCGCGCAGGTCCAAATTCAACTGAGTACTTCTGAATTTCTTCCGGGATCCGATGTAATGTGAACACTCTGTCCGGTGTCCGGTTTCCGGCAGATCTGCCGGTCCGGCGTAGTGGGAATGCTGCCTAATGAATTATACACCTAAACCTTCCTCATGAATCACTCCGTCCATTGGTAAAAACCGTTTGAAAATCCGTTCGGTAGATTTGAGTTTATCGCGAACAGATAGACAGACAGATGCGGCGGGCGACCACCTCTAGCTAGACTTAGTCTAGACGAATAGATCTAGAACTGTATCAAATTGCTTGTATCCGACAAGTATTATGGGTGAATTAACATTGCTATATTGTCCGCAGATCCCCTGGTTATACGTAGGCATGTGCTTCGCGACATTCTGCTGGCACAATGAGGATCACTGGAGCTATTCCATCAACTACCTTCATTGGGGAGAGCCCAAGACTTGGTGAGTTAACCAATATAATTTCATGTTATAAAAGTTAGCCGGTTGTCTTTTCAAATGTACCTATCGCTCGTCTAAGCTGAAATGACGCGCCCCATTACTTAAAACGCGACTAAATGCCAGTGACCTTGAGTGGTGAAGAAAAATACGCTTGATAGCAGGGTTGTAACGGATGTCGTATGAAAACTAGCCCTTGTTTTTTACACCTGACACCACAATCATGCCATCACTGCCACGTGCGGCCGATCGTCTATCATAGGACAGGGACACTGCGAATTCAGGCAATAGGAACGCGTTACTCACACTCCGGCCCGCACATTTAGCTCGGAGCGAGTTTAACAAAATTCACTATTTGAGCGAACAACGTGGGGTCACAACCCCATAGAAATTATGAGGATGCGGAGCTTTTAAAATCAAAAGTTAAGGAAGTGGATGTTTTGCGGATATCAAAATGTATGCGGATGCTCCGCAGTTGCGGATGCGGATACGGATATCCGTTACATCTCTGCTTGATAGTTTTTGCGTGATTCTCAGTTTTTTATTAGCGTTAGACATAACTTTACAAATTAATTACACTATGTAATATAAACATAATCCAAAATATTCACAGATTAAGTTATTAAGAAAATGCTCTAATTTAACATATATTTTTTCTAAATCATTAACACTACTCGTTTAGACGTGATCTTCAGTATAAAATCATTAAAAGTCGTATATTCTCGCTTTAATTGTATACGTACTCGATGGTAAATGTGGTGGTGGGGCGCGTCATTTCATCTTAGACGAGCTCTACTTGTTTTTATCTTTTTTTTCTTTGCATTATTATATTTCACATTAGAGACTTAAAAACTTTTTACAAAAAAAAACTACCGACTTCCAAAAAAAAACACTACAAAGTGAAAAATAACTTTAATTTCGGAAGTCGGTGTCTTGGGTTTTGTGTTTTCATTTTTTGCCACCGACTTCCGAAATTAAAGTTATTTTTCACTTTGTAGTGTTTTTTTTGGAAGTCGGTAGTTTTTTTTTTTTGTAAAAAGTTTTTATTTTTCACTTTTTAGTTGTGGTACCTACCCCACACACATTCGAATACCACTACCTACTACTAGTGTCAGGAACTTATCATATCATCTACATACTAAGTGGGGAAAAAAATACGTATTTTGTAGCTAACTCAAAAACTACCCAACAAGCAAAGTTAATAAAATTTATATGGGACCAATTTGGGAGCATACCCTTTCAAACAAAAAAAGAATTTTCAAAATCGGTCCACAAATGACGGAGAAATCGGTGGACATACATAAAAAAAAAAACAAACATACGCGTCGAACATATAACCTCCTCCTTTTTGGAAGTCGGTTAAAAATAGGAAATTATAAACTGCCGATTGAACCTATTGGCCATGTCCAAAATTTTCAATGGACACATCTCGCATCACAGAAAGTATCTCGTAATTTTTACGTTCAATAAAATGCTGAATGTTAGTATAATTTGATTGAATGCGTATTTTCAATTGATGAATAAATAATAAATAAAGGTCCCCTGACCTTTATTTATTATTTATTCATCAATTTCTCATTTTTTGTAACCTGTTTTATGCCAATAAATAATTTATATTGAATCCAATTGAGTATTGGATGTTATAGTATTGTTTTTCAGGTTTACATTTTTCCTATAACTAAACCATGTATTCTCCCCAAGGTATGGAGTACCAAGCTCAAAAGCAGAGCAGTTCGAGGCTGCCATGAAGGCGGAAGCACCTGAACTATTCCAGTTACAGCCAGATCTTCTGCATCAGCTGGTCACCATCATGAACCCAAATGTTCTCATGAAGGCGGGAGTGCCTGTGTACAGGTGAGTTGTTACAAAAATATAAATAAAATTTTCTCTTTTTGAATCAACAATAATCTAAATTATGCTAACCGAGAACTTAGCAAAGAGTGTCTTATTGTCAGTATATTTATTTTTCCTTCGGCGTGCAGGTATCAGTATATAATAAATAAAAGCCGTACAAAACCACTAAATAAGTGCAAAAATTGTAATCAAAGTCTTGAAAAGTACTCATCTTGTGCCTCGAGCAGAGCTACTTCGATTGTACATGAGTTTGATAATGATAATTTTTCTGCAGGAAAATAGTCCCGCGGAGGATCCGCAGCGTAATAAGCAGGCAGTCTGGTGATATCTAATAAAGTTACTAAATGATTATCCCTTTGTTTTTCTTGTTTAGGATGGACCAACACGCTGGCGAGTTCGTGATCACGTTCCCGCGCGCGTACCATGCAGGGTTCAACCAAGGGTACAACTTTGCCGAGGCGGTTAATTTCACACCTGCTGACTGGGTAAGATAATAATATATGTTTTACTATTGATTATTAATCGATTTTTCCTCTACGTAACGTAATGTTGTATTGGATTAAAATTCCAACAAAAAAAGTTATAGTCAATAGTTTGGTAAACAGGCAACAAATGAACATGGTTGGCACTGCAAATGTAAAAAAAGATAAAACAAATGTTTTTAATTTCATTTCCACTTTTAAAGTCAAGAACACTTAATACTTACAATATAAACACTTTGTTGTATACTTACAAATAAAAACTTCGATGTAACGTAATAATAATTTTTCAACATACAACACTCCAACAAGTTATGTCAAAGATTTAACTTCTAAATAGGAACTCAACTTGAGTTAAAAAATATTGTAGTCACAAAAATAGGCTGTTTACTCATAACTTTTATCTCCTCTTATTGCTACATCTAAACTACATCTCCCTTTTTTTCTAGCTAAAAATGGGTCGCGAATGCATCGCCCACTATTCGACTCTGCGTCGGAATTGCGTGTTTTCTCACGACGAGCTGGTCTGCAAGATGGCGCTAGAAGCTGATGGGCTGAGCCTCACCGTGGCACTAGCGGCCTACAGGGACATGAGGACCATGCTGCATGATGAGAGGAAGCTCAGGAAGGGGCTGCTAGACTGGGTAAATGGAATATCACAGACCTTCTGATGAACTTGTGTTGAATCATACTTTCAACTCGCAATAATGAAAACAAACTGACGCGTCCAGGCTATAAGCTTTACCTTTTAGAAGACTCTTCAATCGGTCCCTCATTACTGAGGATCGTGGTTCACTGGATCCCTTTAAACGGACAATCTGCCTCTGTCGACTCCGGTCCAAAGTTGTCATTAGAAGACTCTACCCCATAAAAATGGAAAAAAAAAACATTTGACATCAGAAGAATTGCACTCTAAATAAGAAGTTAGCCACTTGTGAGCGGTTATTTTGTAATTTTCAACATTTTATTTTGTAACATTGTCTTCAAACCATTTAACTTTACCTTATTTTTACCACCAGGGCGTAACCGAAGCAGAACGCGAAGCTTTCGAACTACTACCAGACGATGAACGACAATGTCAATTGTGTAAAACAACGTGCTTCCTATCGTGTGTGACGTGTGTGTGCACGCCGCACGTCGCGTGTCTGCGGCACTACACGCAGCTGTGCGACTGTCCCGCACAGAAGCACAAGCTCAGGTAATACTGACAACACTACGTGCACCTTATCGTGCGTGACGTGTGAGTGCACGCCGACATAATGGAAAATTAAATCAAATGTCAAAAATTATGATATTCAGTAGACCAACTCACTTATATAATCAAAGCTGTGCACGGTCGCTAGATTTTGTATTAATACCTGTAACAAAGGTACAAATTTTGTTGCAAATTAGATCAAAATTATTTACTTCTAAATATCTATAGTGTTTGAAAATCAGTCTTTAAAAAATTTATGGGGAAAGGAAATTACTCTCGGCAGAAAAGTTGTGGGCCCAAATGCTCATGGGCACTAAAATACTTTTTACTAATCATCCTCTTCTTCACTCCAGATACCGCTACACCCTCGACGAGTTGCCAGCCATGCTGGAGAAGCTAAAGAAGAAGTCCGAGCAGTTCCGAGAATGGGCGGAAGCAGTACAGAACGCGCTCGACCCAGACACGCCCAAGACTTGCGACCTGGACGGGCTCAGGGCGCATCTGAAGAGGGCACATGATCTCAAGGTAAATATATCTCATCATCTGATCAATACTTTGTTTTTCTTGCCTAGTTCTTTTATTCAACCTAATTTCTACCCTTTCACCAACAGATGCACAAAACCGAGCTCGTCCGAGCTTTAGAAACCGCAATAGAAGACGCAGAGAAATGCGCGTCAGTGATCCAACAGCTGGACCTGAACAAGATGCGCACGCGCACGCGACACCACGACCCTAAGTACCGCCTCACCATACACGAGCTCACGCTGTTCGCGGCGGAGATTGATGGGCTGGCCTGTGTGCTACCTGAAGGTAAGAGATAACTAAAATAAAAATAAAACTATTTCAGACATATCAGTTCATAAGTTGTTAGTGGCGTCATCTCATGCGAATTACACATCAAAAACCTGACATCACACAAATCCTGCATCGCGCAAGCAAAGTTATCCGTGCGACTAGTATATACCTAATATACAACATCCTGACATCAACCGTGGGGCAGTAGCCCCACGTAGCCTCCCCAGTAGGTGCATCTTTGCCTAATCCTTCGGAAAATACGGGCGTGATGAGCGTGCGTATAGCATAATCATAGATAAATTAGTCTATAACGTAACCATGGTAACAGCAAGTGACAGCGATTCAACAAGCAATATTGGTGACTAATTCAGTGTATTGCGTATTTGCTGTGGTGGAAGTTAAGATTTTTTGTGCATAAATACAGTGGAAGGGCGTACAATTTTAAATTAAATGATTTATACATTCAAAGTTTACTGTGAAGAGGCAGCTGCATTGATGTATCCACCAAAATAAAAAATTGCGCGTGCATAACCGTACACGGTACAAGTGATAGAAGTAAAACTTCTTAAAAATAAAGTATAAGAGAGATTTAGTGTAAGAGACAGTTATATCTTTCTTCTCTCTCATGTAACGAATAATGCCTAAACGTGACGCGTCCTTGAAATTTCACTCTCAATTCTCGCTCAATTGGCGAACCGCCGCCTAAGATTCACTTTAAAATTAAAAATTGATATTTTACTCATCAGGTTCCGCAGTAAAAGAAGTATTACGACAAACGTCGGAGTTTGAGAACCGCGCCACTGATCTACTCAACAAAGATCTAGAGAAGACAGATCAGGCTTACGTCAGGGAATTAGAAGAGGTATGTTAATTTTCGTTTAAAAATCCAACCCTTCTTGTACAAAGTTTACTAAAGCGAAGATGATTCTCCTTACATCATAAGTACTTATGATGTAAGGAGAATCATCTTCGCTTTAGTAAACTTTAATATGCAGTTGGTTAATATTGATAGCTGTGTAAAATGGTGCATGATATTATAATTTGTTTACCTCTGTCATAGAAAGCAAGTCATAACATAATTAACTCTTTTTTATGAACTTAGGATCAAATTCGTACAACGATACTAGAACACTCGAAGCACTGAGTAATTTTATAGTAATGCAATAATTCAAATTACTCACATGGTTATGTAGTGGTTACAATATTTAAAAAAAACTTGCATTCCGGGAGTGCCGACAGAAGTGAAAACTTGAACAATTTTATCGTGCAGGAAATACTTTTCTTTTTTTAAGTCGGTAAAAAAAGGGAAATGTTAATCATGTCGTTGTCATGTCTCAATGTTTGGAATGTCATTAATCCTAAAGAAAAAGTATCGCGCGTTGATATCTTTTTAATGGTTAAAAGCTGGTGTCGGTAACAGTGTCGCGAGTTCAATTGTTTTTCCCATCTCAAAAATGCCCAACGCGCCTTAAGAAGTTTTCACTTCAAAAATACAGAAAAGAAGTCAGGTTTTAGCTTGTTTCTTACTTCTAACCACTCTTCCAGACATCAGAACTCGGCTCCCGCCTCTGCATAGTCCTCCCACAACTGCCTCCCCTACAAGCGCGCCTCCAACAAGTGAAGTTCATCGAGGAAGTGCGCGGCTACCGAGAGGACTACTCCACCCTGACGCGTGACGTCATCGACCGGTTACTGAACGACGCGCAGAACGTCGTGCCACACCACAAGGTGGAGATGGAGAGGTCGCTGTTGTTCAAACTGAAAGGTATGTCGCGTACATGGATATTATTTTTGCCATTTTATCTACGGTAACACCCCAAGAGGGTTGTGAATATAATGGTAAATTATATTTATTTCTGTATATTTGTTCAAAAAAACACTTATGCTACAAACAAGTCTACCAGTGTTCCTAAACTTAAAAAAATACTATCTAAAAAGTTCTTTGAAGATCACTAAAACCTGTTTAGTCTTTTCTTAATTCCGAGTCTACGAATAATATACGTCTTTTATTTTGTTTTGCTTAATTTTTTTATGAAATGTACAAGTAAAGGATAGTATGTATACATAAGATACTCTGTTACCTCAACAGCTGGTTATGTGTCAGAAAAATACCATTAAAGCAATTTAATTGTAGTTGGGGATAAAATTGTATGTAAATCCATTTATATCCATTGACACATAAAATACAATATGGTGCTGTGGTAGAAAAGGGATTTTTTTTTGTATTTTTGTTCGTACTGCGGTTTTACTGCGGTTTGGTTTTCTTATTCAGGCATCAGTTTCTGGGATTTTACATATCACAGTTTTGTACCCAGAGTGGTGCAATTAGGAAAATATTTTTTTTTTTTTTTTGTATTATTTATTAAAATTTGATTTTGTATATTTCGAGCATTCTAAGTTTATTATTATAATCCTGTCTCAAGTAATAACCATTCAAATTATTACAAATTTTTTCCAGCTCAAGTAGATGAATGGGAAACCCGTGCCCGGGTGGTCCTCCTCGACACTTCCAAAAACTCTCAAACGGAGCTAGAACCCCAGTACACCACGCTGTCAGAACTGGACATATTGTTATCTGATGGAGAAGAGATTGAGGCAGCGTTACCGTCCTACCACGCGTTACAGACTGCTGTGTCTCATGCTAGAGATTGGCTCAACAAGGTAATATTTAGCTGTATATCTTGGGAACTATTGGTTCACCGCGAATTTTGTGGAAGACCTTTTTGTGCAGAAAGGAATAAAGTTGTAGGAATATAAGTTATTATATATAGTTGTTGTAGGTGTCCATAGACGTTGGCCAGCAACTTCTATAAGTAGATCTCTGCCGACGGCATTCCTTCATAGAAGCCAAAAAGTCCGGCTTGCCCTAATAAAATCATAATTCACAAGAACAAACCTAAGCCTACCAATAAAAAATAAATTAACCTGTTAACCGCATAGGTTTACCTAAAAGTACAAAAAATGCTTCCCTAGTACTAATTTTTGGGTAGGCCTTCGGAAAAACGAAGAATTCGTGAATAAACAGCCAATAACACGGCATATATTATACTTTCCTGCCTTCGTTGTAACTTAATCCAATTAGAAAATGAAATAAATAGTCTATCACAACTGGCCTGGTTTCGCAGCAATGTGATATGTTTTCATTTTGATGATTTTCACTCGAATAACCTTGAAACTTTATCACAATATATCGAATTCACACATTCATTCACCACATAAACACTTGATTACGATAACAGAATAGTGTGTAGGCCACATATAAACACGATAACAGAAACTCACCTGAAATACGACCTATGTGATAAAAAGTATTTGTTTACGCTACGAAAAAAACTGCGCCATCATGCGGTGCAAAGCGCGCGCTCCTGTTGTAAAAACTGGTAAAAACTAGTTTCGCGGACCGCGTGTACCGTCAGCACGTTAGCCCAAAAACATTGCGAATGAAATATTTTATTTTATAATAATTTTCAAGATTTTTGTTGTTATTTTATTCTGTTACTTTATTTTAGGTAACATATAATATTACTCTTTATTATCCCGCTGTTTGTGTTGGAATAAAGTAGTAATGACCTGTTCAATAAAAGATCAGAGATATTTTTTTTGTGAGATATCCCAATTATTATTATTATTTCGATTTCTTTGAAAATAATGAGTCATCATAGAAAATACATTACATAAATTATAATTCTATCTATATTTCCATATAGGTACCTAAATCCATCTACAAATCAACCCATTCTCTCTCACAGACAGGAGGTGGAAAAATCACGGTCCAAAATAGTAGGTACGTAAGTTACTCGTAGAATAGCGCAACGGGGCGACAAGTAAACAAATAACGCGATAGGAACGTATTTCTACACGCAACGCACCGAACCGTAGATATAAGTTATATTTCTATGAACCGTCGTCTGAACGACATGCCGAGGCGGCGACAGAGTTGGCCGAGTCGCCACGCCGACCGTCGGCGGCTGACACGGCAGCAATGTCGCGCAGCATTGCTGCCGTGCTCTGAATATAGGTAATCTCAAAATCTGAAAATGTGAACAGGGTGTAAAGTTCACTCATCCACCATAGAAAAGGGAGGATCCTCCGACCAGACGGGTGTTGTGTCTGGCGGGCAACTGCCCATCGGTTGGAAGTTGAAATCTTGTATGTATGTCGATCGCTCGGTAAACTCTAACTGCGCGATGCAGGATTTGTGTGACGTCATGTCTTTGATGCGTAGTTTGTATGTGGCGGTGTAACCGCTACATCACTCCCCTCCGGAGACCGGAGGTCGATAGTGGGCTGAATCTTGCGATGCTTCACACAGTGCCAGCTGTGGTTCCAGTGAGTCGGAACCGGGTGCCGCATAGTTCGCGGTGAGTCGGAACTTTCTGTGGTGATTGCGGCGATTGTGGTAATTGTGGTGATTCCCCAGTGAGTCGGGGTGATTGAGGTGATTGCTGTGATTCCCCAGTGAGTCGGGGTGATTGAGGTGATTGCGTTGATTCCCCAGTGAGTCGGGGTGATGAGGCTGCTTGCGTTGATTCCCCAGTGAGTTGGGGTGATGAGGCTGAGGGTGATGACCAGGAATGCGCGTTCGCTGCATGCTGGTGGTCAGGATACCCGTTGAAGTCGTGGGTGCTGGCTGGCTGTGTGACTCGCCTCACGAAAGCTTGCGGGAGTGATGATGATGATGACGTCACGCCGAAGTAATTGCACGAAGGCTGCGTTGACGTTCATACTCGGGGTCACCAATTTAGGTGTATGAGGAACAGGGTGTAAAGTTCACTCATCCACCATAGAAAAGGGAGGATCCTCCGACCAGACGGGTGTTGTGTCTGGCGGGCAACTGCCCATCGGTTGGAAGTTGAAATCTTGTATGTATGTCGATCGCTCGGTAAACTCTAACTGCGCGATGCAGGATTTGTGTGACGTCATGTCTTTGATGCGTAGTTTGTATGTGGCGGTGTAACCGCTACATGGGGACTAGTAGTGACGCGGCAGCACTGCCGCGTGCAGCGTTATTCGGAATCATACCTCACATGCCCCCACCACGCTGAGGTCATGTTATATCTCCCTCTCTCCATATGCACGCCGCCACACTGTCTTGATTGTGTCGGCTTCTGCCTCATATAAAATAGTCAAATGGTCTGCTCTCTCCGACAATTTTTCTTACGTACAAACGTTCAAAGCTCTGTGAAGGATAGCACAAAGAAACCTTCTTTACCAGGTAGTAAAATTGGAGGGGGCGCGGCCACCCTGGTTCGATTTTAGGGGTGTATTTGACCCCCTCTGCCTCTCACTTCTGTGGTACTTGAGGCCTGTGTTCCAGCAGTGGGAAACATTATAAGTCCGATTATGCCGAATTTTACTCGGGAGTACATGTACGACCATGGACGTACAAATTAAGTGCGCACACTGGATATGTTTTTCTCCGTCAAATAGAACAAATCCCAACAAGTTCGGATTGTTTTCGGATGTCGGATCTGTACGTACGACTAAGTCTCACCCAGTCTGCGCGCTCTCTTTGTACTTGATCGATCGCGTACGTATACGCACGAGTGAAATTCGTACGAAAATGCATCCAAACTGCGCGCGACCTTGCTGCCTTCAATCCTCCTGCGGTGCTGAACATGACGCCCTGTACTTACGGATAGTTATCCCAATTTCATGAAAGAACCTAGGAAAAATTTTAAAGAAATTAAATACATTTTGTTTTCAAGGTTTTTTTTAAACCACAAAACTCAAACTTAAAGCATTTATTTCAAATAAACCAATTACAGGCACTTTTGAATTGTCAAGGGACTAGTTAGAAAGATAAGCTTGTTGCCCATTCCAAAGCGTAGTAGGTACACACGACGACATATCGTATCGACGCGTCGCTAGAACCGGGATAGCATGGAGGCGGCTAAAAAGATAAGAAATACAAATTACTCCGCTGAAACTAAATAGATATAGGTAGTAATACGCTATACAGAAAATATTTACCACGGCGCGCGGTGGAGCCATGGGACAGTTCAGGATCGGGACGCGAGCCAGCGTCAAGGAACCCCATGATGATAGCGCGACGTGTGGCGCTCTGTCTGGGCGGAAGTCACGCTCAGCGACCTCGAGGTCAGCCTCGCCATGCTGAAAATATCATAAAACAATCATTTCCTAAAGTAATAGTCTACCTGTAAATACCATGATCTTAAACAAACATTCATTCTATTTGACATCCACCTTTTCTTAAGTCGGTAAAAAAAAAAATATTATCTTGACATTTATTTTTGTTACACACGTCAGATAAGAAAACTTCATGAAATAATAAAAAAACATTTTTGTTCTAATTGGAATTTTTGAAGTCTACATGAGCGCCTACTATGAGCGTAGTGTCATGGTACGGGATATTACGCCGAATTTTACTTTTGGAAATACGATTACGATAAGAATACGCAATAGTATCAGTAGCTATTAGTCAAATTATGTTCGTAGACAAATAAACTAGGTACAGTAAGCGCTCAAAAGTGCATAAGCACGCTAAGAGTCGTATTGCTGTGAACACGCGGTGTAGTATAACATTTGTGTGTGTAAACAGTCAGACGTCTGTGGTGTGAGTGCCGTACACACACCACAGAGAACACACACTGTCGTATCGTCACGGTTCGCGGGCGCCGCACTTATATTTCCATCACTTTTGTTAGCACGCATCATACGCGTGACCTTGGCCAGTGTATTGCATTGCTAAAATTCGAAAGTAAATTATATGTGCAGATAGCAGAAGGCGTTAAGCGTTGGTCTGAGATTCAAGATAGCTAAGGTTCGAATCTCGTAAATCACAGGGCTGTTTTTGCAAATATTATTATTTTTGTTTGCAATAATAATATTTTTAAATATATCTGCCTATTTATTAATGTTGTTATTGCAAAGGGTTTAGAATAAAAAATGCGTAATATGTTATAATAAAAAAATAAATAATATTTATTCGTTATAGGTATTTATTTTACTTAATATAGTTAACAAACTGCTACAATTATTTATCATTACTTCACCTGAATAATATGTGAAATAGATGTCTAGAAACTTAGAAGCAATTTGTATTATTTTGACATATTTAAATTTTGAAATGTTTTAAATTTTAAATGGATTTTTTTCACCATAAATATAAAGCTTTGATCATGGTCGAAGTAATTAAGCAATAAATAAGAATATTACTTTAAAATGTAAAAAATCTACTGACAAAATTGTTGATTTTAAGGTTAAGTATAGGCAGCTTGTTCATATTATTTTAAATTTTATTTGGCTTTAGTTGATTGGTATTGAGGTTATAGCTTAAGTATTCATTTTCTTTACGAAAAGAAGATTGAAACTAAACCTCAAATTTTAATCCTAAAATAATAATATTACTAAAATAATATTAAACAATTTCGGTATATCTGCAAGAAATACGACAAACACCCTATTGAAACGTGCTTAAAAAATTCGTTACTATAAATTCATGCAATAACGAATCTGTTGTTTATTAATTTGGTACGGTCAATATTTTAAGGTCAAAAACTAGCTGGTCTTCAGTGATGCAAGCCTTCAGAGTGCACGGCGAACGGTTCATAATGACGTGTTTTTAATAATTCAGCAAAATATCTCGTTGGTATGAAACCATTTGTTTCATATTCATTCACCATTTGACGTTGCTGCTACTCGATAATAAGCCCCTTCCTCATATCTCTTAACCGTCACAGTATTTCTCTAGAACAAAGAAAAACATTGTTTTTATTACACATAATACCTAATTATTTATTATTCACTAATCGAATTAAACCTCACAATGAATTTAAAACTTTAAAGGCATCTTCTGTCTCAACAATACCTCTGTTCTATCAACAATAGACTTGATTAAGATTTATGTTTAGTAAAATATATAATGATAACACTCACACTTAGTCCGGTTTCATTAGATATTCACTTCACTTTTACGCAGCGCAATAATATTCTCTGATCTGATCTGATCTCTTCAATATATTTTATGCCTGCTTTTTGATAACAATAACCACAACACTGCGCTAAATACTGGTCACCAATATTATCCACGAACCAACAAAGTTCTATTAATTGAATACTCGTAACAAACTGCATCTACCCCACAGAAATCGAAATAATTTACTAAGTTTTTTGTGGTCTACCTGCTAAACTTTAATATTTATGTGAACAAGACGAATGAAACTAAAAACGAATGATTATCGAACTAGTCATTGGTTGCAGACAAAGTGAGTGTGTGTGTGTAATGTGCGTGTCTACAGTATTGTAACAACATATAGAAGAAGATCGTAAGTCAAACCGAAGCGTCAGTCTATTGCTTTGTGAGATTGCTTATGGACTTTTGGTCGGTACTGTACTTATGTGTATTTCAAACAGTACACAAGAATATTTATCATAAAAAACATCACTAAACACGGCGGCGACAGCATAAATTTGTGCATTACAAAACTTTCGTTAACTTTTCACGGAAATATTTATCACTTTTCGATAAACTAACACTCAATATGAAATCTACACTTATTTATCAGTAATTCTGTATAAAATTCTAATAAGATTATTCACCGTTTTCTTCATAAACTCATTGCGAACAATTGTAAACAACACACACACTTCACGAGTTTTGACAGTATGGCGTCGTCGCGTCACACAAACCACAGATACATTTGTTTGTTATTTTTTTCGTTCATTTTAGTGGTGTTCCCAGTAAATTGTTGCTAAAACCGGTCAAGTATTAATCGATTAGTCGAATGATACAGCCAGATCGTGTTGCAAGTGCAAATCAATGTCAAATATCATCGTTCAATGGCAAGCGGAATCCTTATGCACCGACATTTGACGGTTCTTTTCTTATGCACGGGGGTCGAGATTTCAAGAGTAAAAAAAAAAACAGTCAATGAATTCGAACTCAATCATACATGTCATAGGAATTATAAAATTTTGAAATCCCCGCATTTTTGCCGCGCGCACTGTGCTAGGTTGCCAGATCTACGCACTCATTGAACCCAATCATTAATTTAGTAATCATATGAATAAAATTCCGCGCGCTTTGTTGCCAAACCTACGCGCCAATACAATGCATTCAATTGCGCCTTCTCGCTCACACTCGGGGGCTTCTTATCTGGCTTGCCTTACCTTTCTTTGTCTCGCAATAAAAAATAAATAAATTAAATGCGCGTAATAAAAAATAAAAAATAATTATCTGCGAAACGAGTACCGATCAATACTGTATGAGAAGATTATACTCATTTATATTGTTTTAAAATAAAACAATCAAAAACGTTATTAGTATTATATCATATATTTTTTTAGTTTAGAATATCGGTTCTATAAATCGATCATAGTCAGTTTTTTTTTCTGGCAACTCCTACTATATCCCTTATAGAGATGATCGATCCGGTTGTTTTGTATCGATATTCTGCTTCGCAATTAATCATTTCGAACCGAGTATCGAAATAAAATGCTTTAAATTAATCATTTTTGGTATGTTTAATGCCTTTAATTCAATTCAATTTCTTACTATGGCAAATAGAGTTCCGGTTTTGCCCGAACAATTCTGCCAATATCAGTAGTGATTGAGAAGCGTGTTTATGGAAAATAACGGCCCGCCTTAATAGTATTTTTCCTGAGATTTTCAGTTTTTCTCATTTAACTAAACACATGTTCATAGATCTGACCACTACGATTTTACAGTACGATTTATCCAATCCTCACTACCTTTATTAATTTACACTAGTGGATCGTATATATTGTTGAATCGATGTGAAAATCAATCAAATCCCGTTGTATCGACCCACTTGAGTATCGATACATATCGAACATCCCTAACGTCAAGTCAAGTGAAATGACATCTGACAACAATGAAAAAAACTATTCGCTTTGCTTTCGTGCACTGTGGATGTTATTTTGTTTACTCGCAGCTTCAAACGTTTGTTTTTCTTATCATGGACTCCGATACCGCTCCTCATGATGACCCGGCCTGACCTTCGGATACTGAATCTGCACCTCACGTTGAACCAAAAAAAAATTAATAAGAATCCTTGTAAATATAGAAGATACCGACAGTTGCAAACCTCATTTCCAAGAAAATAAAATACTTACCCTCCCTTGCCTATACATTCTAGAAATATGCAAATTCGTTCGAAATTCCCAGCACTTTTACACGACAAGAGAAGACATACAGTCTAAATATACTTTACGCCATAAAAATAGGTTTAACTTACCAGGTTCTAAGTTAAAAATGCACTCAACAAGTACACTAGTCATGTCAATTAAAATATATAATAAATTACCAGAATTAATAAAAAAATAACAAAAATTTAATACATTTATAAACAAATTAAAACTATTTCTATTATCTAAATGCTATTATGATTATTTAAATGACAAATTTTAATTTACCAGTTTTATAAAATAATTACAATAAATAGGTAACAAAATTAAAAGCCTTCTTCCTCTCTCCTACTTTTGCTGTGCCCGACAGGGTCCACAATGGTCATTATTTTGTTAAACTTACCACCTAAGTTCACATGTGGAAGCAATAAATATATTGAGTATTGAGTAACCTGGCGCTATTATGGGCCTCGAACCGGCTTTAAATGATAACCACGGCACGAAATTAGGCCGCATTCCGAGTTACGCTAAAGTCCAAAGTCACAATTATTATTCATTATCCCTTATATTTTGTGACTATTAAATTTGGTCGGATTCGCGATATTATCACTTTTAGCGTAATTCGGAATGCGGCCTTTGACTCTTCTGCTACACGTACTTCGAGTGAGAATGAGGAACCAATACGATGTGTTAATTGTGGCGTTGATGTAATGCATCGCAGAAGACACACGTTGCAGCTATACCATATACCATGAACAACATAATGAAAATAAGTCAATCCCTCACTATGGCAGATTTTTTTTTTTATTTAAAAAAATCCGGCGGCTTGCCCTAATTTTGACCCCTAGGCACGCCACTGTTATTTTCTGTCGTCAGTTATTTTTCACAACGCAAAAAAAAAAAAAAAACTGAGATAGACAATATCTATGTTTACATACGTCAATTCTTATGTTTCCCAGGTAGAAGAGATGCAATCAAAGGAGCTGTACCCGTACATGCACAGCGTGGAGCACATCGTACGGCGCGGCGCGCACATCCCGCTGGCGCTGTACGAGAAGGACACGCTGCAGCAGGCGCTGCAGTCGGCGCGCAGCTGGAAGCGCGGCGCCGCCGACATGTTCCTCAAGAAGGTCGGCTAGTTATGTCATGTTATACGATATGTTGTTACATCGTGCGGCGCGGGCGCACATCCCGCTGGCGCTGTACGAGAAGGACACGCTGCAGCAGGCGCTGCAGTCGGCGCGCAGCTGGAAGCGCGGCGCCGCCGACATGTTCCTCAAGAAGGTCGGCTAGTTATGTCATGTTATACGATATGTTGTTACATCGTGCGGCGCGGGCGCACATCCCGCTGGCGCTGTACGAGAAGGACACGCTGCAGCAGGCGCTGCAGTCGGCGCGCAGCTGGAAGCGCGGCGCCGCCGACATGTTCCTCAAGAAGGTCGGCTAGTTATGTCATGTTATACGATATGTTGTTACATCGTGCGGCGCGGGCGCACATCCCGCTGGCGCTGTACGAGAAGGACACGCTGCAGCAGGCGCTGCAGTCGGCGCGCAGCTGGAAGCGCGGCGCCGCCGACATGTTCCTCAAGAAGGTCGGCTAGTTATGTCATGTTATACGATATGTTGTTACATCGTGCGGCGCGGGCGCACATCCCGCTGGCGCTGTACGAGAAGGACACGCTGCAGCAGGCGCTGCAGTCGGCGCGCAGCTGGAAGCGCGGCGCCGCCGACATGTTCCTCAAGAAGGTCGGCTAGTTATGTCATGTTATACGATATGTTGTTACATCGTGCGGCGCGGGCGCACATCCCGCTGGCGCTGTACGAGAAGGACACGCTGCAGCAGGCGCTGCAGTCGGCGCGCAGCTGGAAGCGCGGCGCCGCCGACATGTTCCTCAAGAAGGTCGGCTAGTTATGTCATGTTATACGATATGTTGTTACATCGTGCGGCGCGGGCGCACATCCCGCTGGCGCTGTACGAGAAGGACACGCTGCAGCAGGCGCTGCAGTCGGCGCGCAGCTGGAAGCGCGGCGCCGCCGACATGTTCCTCAAGAAGGTCGGCTAGTTATGTCATGTTATACGATATGTTGTTACATCGTGCGGCGCGGGCGCACATCCCGCTGGCGCTGTACGAGAAGGACACGCTGCAGCAGGCGCTGCAGTCGGCGCGCAGCTGGAAGCGCGGCGCCGCCGACATGTTCCTCAAGAAGGTCGGCTAGTTATGTCATGTTATACGATATGTTGTTACATCGTGCGGCGCGGGCGCACATCCCGCTGGCGCTGTACGAGAAGGACACGCTGCAGCAGGCGCTGCAGTCGGCGCGCAGCTGGAAGCGCGGCGCCGCCGACATGTTCCTCAAGAAGGTCGGCTAGTTATGTCATGTTATACGATATGTTGTTACATCGTGCGGCGCGGGCGCACATCCCGCTGGCGCTGTACGAGAAGGACACGCTGCAGCAGGCGCTGCAGTCGGCGCGCAGCTGGAAGCGCGGCGCCGCCGACATGTTCCTCAAGAAGGTCGGCTAGTTATGTCATGTTATACGATATGTTGTTACATCGTGCGGCGCGGGCGCACATCCCGCTGGCGCTGTACGAGAAGGACACGCTGCAGCAGGCGCTGCAGTCGGCGCGCAGCTGGAAGCGCGGCGCCGCCGACATGTTCCTCAAGAAGGTCGGCTCAGCACATAGGGAGAAGTGTACTTACAGTACACCATTAATCGCATAAATCTAGACTCCGGGCTGCTTCTGACAAATGTTTGATGGAAAAGCCCAACAACGCTTTTTATGTGTCATGTTATACAATATGTTGTTATTTTCCTCAATCACAATATCTAACATGACAGTCACTTTTACTTACTTTTGACTTGATTGCGATTTTAGACATCATGGTCTGTATTTATAACGATAAAATACTTTAACTCGAGTATTTTCCCACAGAACTGGCCTTACTCCTTACTCGAAGCCCTATCCCCGCGAGTGGAAGCGGGCGAGGCCGTGACCCGTCGACGCACGCGGCCGGGCGGCGAGGGTGCGTCGTCGCTAGAGGCAGGCCTGTTCCTCAGGAACTTTAGCGAAGACTCCACGCCCACTGACATCGTGGCCGCCTTCAAACACGCCGAGCAGAGGGAGCTGCAAGCTATTAAGGAGTTGAGGTGAGGGTAAAGCCGCGTATTCATTGTGTCACAAAATTACGCTATATTGTTACTGCAATAAGTTTTGTATTGCGGAAAAGATGTTTCTAGCAACATGGCATGTTGCAATGTTGCTAGCAACAAGCTAATGTTCGGTATTCATGGTAAACAAAAGTAGTACTATGCTTTTACTCACCCCTTAGACATTTCGTCCTAATGTTAATTGTTTTGTCACAGAGCCCGTAACATGCGGAAAGAAGTCCGTGCGCCGGTATCAGCCGGCGTGACGTTCTGCACGTGTCAGAAACGACAGTATGGCGTCATGACACAGTGCGAGCTGTGCAAGGACTGGTTCCATGGTGAGTAAAGTAACTCGTTCATTCTTACCATCAAGTGTAATGCCGGGTACAGATTGATGAAATGTAACACACGTTGAAACAAATTCGCCTAGTCATGTAACGTTTTACTAATCTGTAGCCGGCATAACAAGGCACTGGTCACATAACATTGTAATAGAGTGCAGAAACTGGAGCCCGTATTAATAATAAACTATTTCAACGTGGCGCCTGAAAGTAAAATATCAAAAAGAAACGCTCACAATGTCGTCTCCATATTATACATATCTCAACACAACGTAAAGTTGTCCTGCGAAATAGATGCGTAAAAGGAGTTCTCTACTGAAATTGGTTGACGCATTGGCTTCAAACAAACGTCTTGTGTGATTTTTTATATTCTTCTCAACATTGGGAAAGTTCCATAAATTTACTTTTATGTTTCAAATGTCTAACCATCACATTATTTACAGCAAACTGCATAGCAGCATCCAAAGAAGACCGCGAGGAGTCACCGGAGCGCGTCGAAGTTCCCTTCCCTAACACTGAACCCAAGTTCCTATGTCCCGACTGTATGAGGACCAAGAGGCCTCGTCTGGATCGCATACTGGCGTTATTGGTAAGTGTCTATAAGTTACATAATTATATTACTTCTTTTCCTTTCCCCAGGCCTCTTGTCTGTGAGAGAAGCGGGCCGTAGTTCACGCGGGCACAGTTTGGTTTGGTGGATGTAGCATGTCTTCGTTTTTATCGGACGTTGTTGCGAAAAGGTTAACTGCTGCCTTGAACATTTTCGTAGATAGAATTTACCAACATCTATATTTCTCGTCATGGTCTCGACATGTGGGCTTTGTACTATGTACAGTACAACACGGTCTATCTGTGGACTTCAGAGCTATCTTTACCCAGTTGTTGCTAAAACCCTGACCAAAATTTAAACTTTACTCCATTTTCTCTCTCAGGTATGGCTCCAAAAGCTGCCCGTCCGCCTAGCCGAGGGCGAAGCCCTACAGTGCGTCACAGAACGAGCCATGGCGTGGCAGGACGCGGCCCGAGCATTACTCGCTAGTCCAATGCTCGCGTCACTGCCACTGCACGAACACGACACGTTACAAGCTAGCAGGGAGAAGGCTGATAAACTTAACGCTGAGTTGAAGAAAGCTACGGGGAGGGCGCATGATTCACATTCTGCGCAGAATGCTAGGTAAGTGTCTTCATATTAGTAATATTAGGCAGTGCTCAGGCGCATATGTGACATATGGAGCTTAAGGAAGAGACTGGAATGAGTTATAGACAACACAAAAATTGTCTAAAATGCGATGTGCGAACTATATGTAAGTGAAATAAATTAAAATTGACCATATTTTAGTTGTACTAGCTAGACTAACTAGCAGTAACTAAATTTTTCACAGCAAGTAACATTTGCGTGCAAATTCGGCTATCAACGAGTGTGCACGCCATGGTGTGCACCAATATTATTATGTTCTACAAAACCATACTGTACTGCGCCGCTGCCAGTACAGAACACATTGCGCTTTGACAACAGTTACTCACGCCGCATGCGCATAAATGTACACGTCCCAAAGGCAATCTTCGTAAATGCAAGCAATTAAAAACATTTGATTCAAGAAGAGGAGTTCATATTTCAATCCCCTTTAATGAGTAATGTACACACGACTACACATCAAACTATACATTTCCAGTATAAGCTGACCTTGCATTGTACGGAAATCTTTCACGATGCGAGATCAGCATAAACTGGAAATGTATAGCTTGATGTGTACCCGTGTGTACTGGTTTGTCAACGTGATATTTTGCAGTTCCTTATAACGACGCTGTCTTGCATCTTTCTCAGCAATATCTAAGCATCATAATTGGCTTGATTTCCTATGCCTATCCTGTTTTTTCTTCATCGCAAATTACTAAGCATTCGTTGATGTTGTTCGCAGGTCATCAGCGAGCGTAGAGCACGCATACAGCGCGACTCCGCGCTCGCCGAGCACACGGGTCGCGCCCGGGTTATTACAGAAACTAGAAGACTTGATGCTGGAGGGAGACTTATTAGAGGTAACGTTAGAATTGCAACTGCTAAATATGATTACAGTTGAATTGTTGTAAAAAACTTTAATTTTTGAACAAATATTTCGTTAATTTGACGGTTGATGAGCGCATCTGGCCATGAACATCTACGAAGGACAATATGAGCGTCACATCTGCATTATTGTCTTACGACGAGAAGGTGATGATGTTGCTTGACATGTTTAACTTTTTTGGGATGAAGTTCTTTAACGCGGCTTGCAAACTTTCAGAAATCGTCACGCTAAAAAGTGTTAATACTTGCAACTGTCTTCTTTTGATTCAAAGAGAAAGAAAGAGAGAGAGAATGCCGGCAGTAAAAAACAAAAGAAAAGAGTAAAGTGATTACAGTGTCGTGGGATAAAATTGTACACAGGCCCGAGTACACTGCATGTCGGGAGAGAGAGAGAAAGTGTGAATTTGGTCAAAATTAAAATCCAAATTTTTCATCATGGGTATCGTTTTCAAGGGTGCAAAAGCTGATAGTGAGGTCAAAATGAAAATCCAACAGGGTGGTTGCGAAATTTATTAATTTTTGGTCATGGGTATCGTTTTCATGGTTTTCGAGGGTGTTAAAGCTGATAGTGGGGTTGAAATGTAAATCCAAGATGGCGGCTACGTAAAATTTAAAAAAATTTCGTCATTGGTGTCGTTTTCGAGGCTGCTAAAGCCGATAGTGAGATCAAAATATAAATCCAAGAAAGCGGTTACGAAAATTTAAAAAAATTTCGTAACCGCTTTCTTGGATTTATATTTTAGAAAATTTAAAAAATTTTCGTCATTGGTGTCGTTTTCATAGTTTTTGAGGGTGCTAAAGCCGATAGTGAGGTCAAAATGTAAATCCAAGATGGCGGCTGCAAAAATATTGTTCTTGTTTTAAATTCTACGTGAGAAAGAACTTCGTTCCTGACTGTGGTCTCTAGACCGCACATGTTTTATATTTTCATATGTTTTATTTTCGAATATGAGGCTTTTGGCTACTTAGATAATTCTATATTTATTTGACTTTTATTTGTGTCGAATAAATAAATTTTCTTACTTTGTAATGTTGTGGAATATTGGCGTACAAAATAGTTCTTTTTGAGGCTTTTTTCAATATTGCGCGTTGTATTGCGACGTTACAAAACATGTTGAGCGTCACGAGAACGTTACGAGTTTTTTATATCGATGGTTGCAAAGGGAAACTACCCGGTACACTTTGAGACGGAAACGTTTCTTGTCGGTAGTAGAACTATTTAGTGAGTCCAGAGTCAATATGGCGATGCTTAGTCGTAATGTAACTCCCCAGGTGCGGCTAGAAGAGCAAGTGCAAGTGTGGAGCGCCGTGGTGGCGTGTCGCGGCGCGGAGGGCCGGCGTGCGGCGCGACACGACGCGGGGCGACGCAAGCGACACTCGCGCGCGCCGCGACACCACCTGCAGGTCAAGCGCACCCGCACGCGCCACCACCACGGTAAACACGTTACCTCGTCACCGTCTACATTATTCAGCTCAAAAACTGCTGGAAATATGCCTCCCCAACTATCGTCGCGCTGCAAGGGGTCCTTGTACTTCTCGCATCCAGCAGGTTCCCATGATTTTCACCAGATTATTTGTCCACCTTGTGAACTATCTACTTACCTGACTTATACTAATCCAATTATAAATTTATTTATTTCTCATAAACACATTCCTATTTTTGAAGTGAAAACTTCTTTAGCATCGTTGTGATTTGAAAGTTGATGAAACGAAAAAACGACAGTAAAAAGAGACAGACACATAAATTCACAAGATTTAACGTGGGAGAAAATGAGATCGGAAGCATTATACAGTGTTGCTTATGTTCGTGGTTCTCTTTGTGCTCTGTTTCGTACCCCCTCCACTCGTGTTTACCAAGGCATAGTGGGAGTTTGCTTGGGCCTCAGCGTTGTACGTGTGTTAATACGTGTTTGTGCGCGTACAATTTTTTTTTTTGAAGGTTTCACTTCTACCACGTGTGAATTGCACACATGTTTTTTTTCTTTATTTTTCAAGTAATCCCAGAAAATAATATTTTTCGTTTCATATTATTTCCAACAAACTCATGAAACACAAAAATGTTATTGTTGTTTTTTATTACAGTTGCACCAGTTGCTAAACCTACGCTCAAAAGAGGCACAGCAACCACCACAAATTATTTAAATAGGAAACAGGTAAGATTTTCTTCATATACTTTTTATCCAATTTTGAAGTTCAAACTATTAGTGTGTAATGAGAATCTTCGCGAGTTTCGATATTTCGTTACGTATACGTAAGTCATACGTTGGACGCGCTCTATGAAATGTCGCTTGTCCTATTTGCAATGATGATGATAGTTTGACTGGCATCACTATTCCACACCTTAACAATACGCGGCGAAGCGTAAGCAGCGTTGACCAATGAGCGGCGGACGAGACGCCGCATAGCATGAGCGTTGATTAACGAGCGGCCTACCCTGCCTCCTCACGAGAGCTGCACCTATACGTCAGGCGCGGAACATCGGTCTCAGTCAAACTATAATCTACTCGTAGTACTTAATAAGATGCGGATTGTATGAATGCGACGGTTGTGTCCCCAGGGCATGTCGTCGGGCTCGGGCCTGATGATGCGCAAGCACTACATGGCGCGCCAGGAGCGTCGCAAGCGCGGCCTGGCGCCCGCCACGCGCGGGAAGCACCCGCGACAGACCAGGATGGGTGAGTTATTTGTATCTGTACTTGAAATTTCAGCTTTCTAGAGCGCCGTGTCTGTCACTTATCATCTGTACAGTATTTTTATTTCACGAAGCGACGCGTGGTTACCAAGTGTACAAACACGCTGTGAATGTGTGTGTAAGCGTAGTAGCTCTTGGTACCGTCCGAGATAGCAAAGTCGAATGTGTGTGCGTGTGTGTGTTATGTGCTGACGCCATTCGTTTTTACACACATTTACAGCGTGTTTGTACACTTGGTTACCACAAGTAAAGCGCGCGTCGCTTCGTGAGATAAAAATACTATAACCTATGTGATCGTCTATTTCTAAATCTCGATGTGCCATCGTATGCCTGAGTACCGTACGACATTTTAATGTTCTTAGGTATTTGTTGAGTAGTTGCTTAAAAAGTATCCATTATATTTGCATCGAATGATTGTGTTACAGCTATAATTTATCTATAAATAATTTTATACGACTTTTACACAGTTAGCAACTGAAATCGCATCATGCTCATCATTAGTCAGTCAGCTCCGGTTACCACCTTGCGGACGATTAATACGACATTACAAAATAAACGAAGAAACGAGAAGTGTTTTAATGAATCAGTTTGTCCCTTTAGGTCAGCGCGCAGCAGCCAGCAGCTCGGGCGGGCGCGGGGGCGCGGGGGGTGCGGGGGGCGGCGGGGGGGGCGGCGCGGGCGGCAGCAGCCAGCGCCGCAGCAGCTCGTCGTCGGCGTCGTCCGCAGAGGACGAGGAGGACTGTGCCGCACACAACTGTCTCAGACCCACTGGTATGGATTCTACTTTCTACAATGCATATTAGTTGTACACTTGTCTTCTTAAAAAAAAACCTCTCTATTTAAAGCTATGTATTCAAGTAACGTTTTCTGATGAAATCGTGAAACAAGACAGGTGACATGACTTCTGATGTCTGATATTTCTAACATTTTGTCCCCTAGTGAATAAATCACCAGACAGTAAAAGTTTTAACTTACAAATGCTAACAATTAGTATTTACATGACATAACCTTTCCTCGCTAATACAAAAAACAGTCGTCGATCCAACCTTTTCTAATTTAATATTTCAAACAACCATTATAACGTATAATAATTAACTCTTATCTATTCAACAGGCAAAGTAGACTGGGTCCAATGCGACGGCGGCTGCGACCAATGGTTCCACATGCACTGCGTCGGTCTCGCGCGCGGCGCTCTACGAGAAGATGACGACTACGTGTGCGGGACGTGTGCGCAGCGACCACGGGACTAAACACACCGCAAGACCCATGCACACCCGTTAATGGGTTCTATGCATTCATTGCCAGGATCTATGCACCCATTAAACGGTACCCTGCATCAAAATACGGGTGCTGTACAATCATTAACGGAATCTATGCACCCATTAACGGGTACTATGCACTCGTTAATGGGTCTATACACCCACCAACTAGGGGCCTTGCACCAGCCTTTGAACAAGTGATACGGTTTGGACTGTTTTGTTATGTAGTTTGACCTTCAGTGATTATTTAAATGTGGTTTTTAAAGTTGTAACTGGTTGAATTTTAACGTGGAATATAAAATAATGGATTATAGTAAAACTGTTGAAATTGACTCAGTTGTTGTACTTAACTAAAAAGTTGGAAAAAAGCTAATGTTTTAAAATACAGTCAAAACTTTTTTTTATTGGATTTTGATTACTGAACAATTGATTAAATTAATGAAAGTAAAAGATATGAAAGAAAAAATATAGTTAAAATAATGGATAAACCAAAGTTTAAAAAAAAAGTTTTTATTGTATCTTAAAATCTTAGCTGTTTCATAACTTTATGAAAACGCAAATACATAATATATGAACATGTCCATAACAAAGATGAATAAATAAAATATTGACGTTCAGAATATTTCTGATAAAATTAATATAAAACTGAAAATATAGAACATTGTTGGTTGGTACATTTAGGGCAGAAGAGGGAGTTTCGAGAGAATCTGATACTTATTGTGCTGAAAATAAAGTTTATAATTACTGCAGCATTATTAGAGACTGAAAGCATACAAATGTTTAGTAAAAACAATAAGATCTATTACTAAATGCGTATTTAATATTAAAAGCCCTGTGTTTAACTAGGAAGTGTAATTAAACTTCCGTAACTGACTTGCACCATGGATACGCCCAAGGCAAGTAGACTTGCTGTGTTTACACAGTGCTAGTCTACTTACTCCGGTTGCGTTGGCTAAGTTGACAACTAACCAGCAGTCAATTTGACTTCAGATCTACTGTTGTCCTAGAATGATCTCATAGCTCAGTACACAAGGTACTAGCTCAAAGAAAGCTTATCTACGTAAAATAAATCATTGGACGATGCGCCTAAAAACACAGTGCTATGAAAATATCAAATTGCATAATAAAACATGTAGAACCAAAAAGGATCACTAGTGGTTTACGCAGCAAGTCTTATGTATCTAGCCTGTAATTTCCAATCACTGGGCAAAAAAAAAACAAGTGACCAAATAATGCGTATATAAAAGTACAGTATCATCTTCACTCGACTCTCCCCAGTTTACATAAGGGTAGAGAGACAAACGTAGGAACAACTTGACATAGCACTTGATTTACAAGACGCAATCAAATTTGAAGCTCATTGCAAAGCTATAAAATTGATTTTACAACGGAAACGTTCTCATGAATTTGCTAAACGCAAAGCATTTAAAACGAAGTAGTGCAGGCCAATGACTTTTGCGATGTTAAGAGTGAGAAAGCTATGCGACAGAAAGAGAAGGAACGATGCCTGTCATCGCCGCCATCGCAAAACATTAAATCTGTAATTTAACTAATATTTTTTGAAATTATCTCAATGTGGTACAATGAATTTAAATCAAATCAAGGCTCAGATATGCTATGACACAAAAATCTCGTAACAACTTTACAATTTTATCTTTGCAGCCCCTAATGACATTTGACAGATAAGTGTCAAATTCAGTACATTTACAATTAGTACCGTATTTAGCCACCTGCACGTTTATTGTGTCATAACAAATGGGGGCAGTAGTTCAATCATTCAATGTTTTAATAGAATATAATTCAATTATAACTGTTGTTCAATGTTTTCGCTATATTTGTGGGATTAGTTGTCTCGGTACACAGACGTTAGCGATTGATGTTTGTAGTGATACCCCCTCCCTGAAGTTATAGGGGAACAGTTACTGTAGCGGTGGGACGAGGAATATGTATTGATGTGTCTTAGAAATGGTGCCCTAGGTTTAGTGGACTGTTTTCTTTGTGAAGTTCGCCGAAGTCTTGTTTAAAAACTACAGACAGACTTTCGGGGATATGTGACAGTTAATTAGATTGTTAAGTCTTTCTGTCACAAGAAACCATGATTTAAGAGGGATTGGAAAGTTATAAGACTTTCTATCAGTCAGGTTATTCATCAGAAGTTCATCGGAGTTTTAAAAACCGGCCAAGTGCGTGTCGGACCACGCACAATGAAAAGTTCCGTAGTTGGGACGAATTTATCCCAAAACAAACTTAACTTTGTAGTTGAAAAATATGTTCTCCCATACATCGATGGTCAATTCATCAACGGCAAATGTAAGTTTGTAATCGCAAAAAAAAAATGTTTGTGACTAAGATACAAATGAAAGATTTTCGAACTTTTTCCATTACTTGTGCTGTGAGAATCTGCTTCCTACCAAATTTTCATGATTCTATGTCAACGGGAAGTACCCTGTAGGTTTTGAATTATTTGCGAGTATCAAAATATGCCGCTTAAATGGCCGTATTTTTTTATTGCGTTGACTTAGAATCTTGATTTTTTTAGAGCTCCAAGGGATCACAGACCTACGTATTTTATATTAATTTCAACTTGATACCTCCACGCGTGCCTGAGAAAAAGGGTCTTGACAGACTGACAGACAGGCAGACGGACAACGAAGTGATCCTATAAGGGTTCTGTTGTTTGCTTTTGAGGTACGGAACTCTAAAAAACTGCACACAGACTTTCAGGGACATGTGACAGACAAGTAGGCTGTTACGTCTTTCTGTTACAAGAAACCATGACAAAAGAATAGAAAGTTATGGAACTTTCTACTAGTTAGTTTATTCATCAGATGGGGTACTTCTACTTATTTGAGCTACTGATGATATTGTTAAGAACGTAGATCAAAGGAAAATACTGCGTAAATAGTTACATTTAGCTGCAGCTTGTTGGAATCCTCCCCGGACAGGCTAAGATGGCGATGAAATAAGAGAAATTGAGATAAATCATAAATAAAGTGGCTATACAGTCAGACTTAGCGACAAAAATCAAAATCCAAAAACAGTCGATCAATGTCTGATGCGTTATTCCACATAATTACGTGGAAAATTCAGTTATTTCCAGGTTTATCCAAAACAATTATGGTAGTGGTAACACCAAATAGATTTTATCGAGATGTAAGCCACCCCTACAGTAATTATTCCAACCTTAAATTAAATATCGATGTTAAACCAATGTTGTTGTTAAAGATATTAGCAAATTATACATGTCTCTCTCTCTCTTCACAAAGTTGGTATCTTCCGAACGCGACGCGAGTGGGATAGATAGAGTTTATTATTTTTATTACAACGTGACAAATAATTAAGAATTCGGGACTGGGAAACTTGTAAAATTATGTATGATATATATAAAATATTGTATTATAAAGGACTAGCTGTATAATATTACGGGGGTAATCGCTAAACCGTGTAGTCGGTTGTAACGATTTAAATAATTAGTGAGATTTGTAAGTTTGTCTAGTCCTTAACGATTTGTTTGGTATAAATTCTTATGGAGTGTATTATATGAATAGTTCAAAATCATCTTTCTATATGATGCGCATGAGTTGAAATTAGTGCCAAAATACTTCTTAACTTAGCATGGCATACAAAAACATGAAGAACTCTGGAAAGGCGTATGAAAATAATGGTGCTCTCAGTTTTTATACCAAATGAATATTTTTATTACACAGTGAAAAATATATTTATCAAACATTTTCCAGTCCTGTCAATGTTAATATTGAATGTAGCCAAATATTATTTTGAGATTTTATTTACTAATTTTGTATTTTATTTACTTTGCTATGCCGTTGAAAATTAGTAAATCTTATTTCTTTTTATTATTTTATTTAATAATCTAGTATTAATTGTATCCTTAGCCTAATTTTAACTTTTTAATTTTTTATAGTTTTTTTTAACAAAATCAAGTTTTATATTTTATTTTAGTTTGGCAACATTCATGTTAATATTACAAGAATGCTACAAGATGACAAGATTAGACGAGAAAATTTTGTAAATATTTTTTAAAAAAACGTTAGCGAAAAAATTAAAAAGTTTTTAATGTAATGGAAATTTTTGCAAGAAACTGATAGTGTAAGTAGTAGGTGTGTGTGAACTGTGTGTGTGAACTGTGTGTCTGTGTGTGTAAAATAAGGCACTGTCGTCGACTTATCGTAAATCACTAACTTAATTAAAGCTCGAAGTAAAACCTGGTCCGCAGTGCCGAAAATGTCGACATTTTCTATCGTATTTGTGTAGACACAATTTACAGAATAAAAATAAAAGAATTTCAAGTATTACCGAGCTGAATAGTTAAATTCACTTTTCTATAAAATTTTACACTGTTACACTAAAACATTATTAAGTTTATGTAAAATAATCGTGGTTACTCTGTAATTATATTACTCTGTGTATTTCGATTAACCTTTACGTGATCTATCAACATAAAAATTAAAGTAAATAATAACTACATTTTTCTTAGTTCAGCAAGTCTTGCTATGTACAGTTTTAAAGACAACACACACTACACAGAACTAGGAAAGGTACTTACGGAGAGATTTATTATCAGAAAAAAATAGCGGCATATCTTTTATGTTCATAGGGAAGTGAGAAACGATATTCTACCATTGTTTTCACCTCGTTAGCTTGAGTTCCAAGACCAACTAGTAAACTATGTGTAACTGCTTCATATTGGTCGAAAGCGTTTATCATATTGTAAATAATGTTTAAATGTAGTTCGATGTATGTATATTGAGGCGTTGTCGCTATACTTGTTAGTGTAATGTTATAAGAGCTTGCGACTTGTCGCCTAACCGTTTGTAAGAAAATATTAAAGACAACTCACATCTCACAGCTGTAGTATCACGTCACCGTACGATAAGTAGCTGTAAAGTGTGAGTTGGCCTTAAAAGACATATTTTTGCAGATATTAAAAATGTCTTCGGAGAAATTTGAGGTATTTTAAGTATTTTTGACTGAGTTGGTATCTGTTCTAATATGTTTCGATGGAGAATATTTATGCACTGGCCTTTCTTTTGTGAATCAATGTTTATAAAATAGTTTATTATAAGACGATTAAATAAAGCTAATACCTTACCAGATACTCTTTTTCTATTCCATTTACTTCGGGACTTTACGAACCGGTTTCGGTCACGATTACTTACGATTCTGAATACCTATCCCGTAATGTTAAAAACATAGTTGGGTATAAAAGATAGCTTTTTGAAAGCAGCATTTTAACTACATGTGGCACTCGTGATACGATTCCTTGTATTAAACGAAATTATACTTAGGTGTATATTATTCTATTTTCCATAAATTAGTGTCTTAAATAAATATTTGATGGCTTATACATAATTGTACAAATATATAAATTATACATTTATTTGGTTACTAAAAATATAATTACTTGTCAAAACATTTAAAAAAAGGTCTTTTAAAAATTTCTTATAAAATGAATAAAATATAAGCCCTCTTGCCTTATGGAAGTGCTACCAAACAATACAAAATTCTTACAAGTCAGGTCCTAATTTAATTATTTCTTTAAATTAAATAAATGCGATCATTAAATGAGACTCTTCTGGCTTCTAAAAGTCCGTTCAACACAATCTGGTTTCAAAATATCGTTGCAACTTGTGTTGGCGATTTCCTTTTTTTTTCCAAACAATCAGCTAAATTCAGATTTGACAGATTTGCTGATGGGACTAGAAAATTGGGGTTGGTCATCTGCTGAAGTTTTGTCTCCCTTCGACCTAAATCTCTAAAATTACTTTCTGGTAAGGTATTCATAATATTGATTTATGTAACAAAGACCCGCTATTTATACTAAAAACAATACATTATAATTTTACTATGCTATAAGTAGGTATCGGTACATAAACACAACTCTGCATGCAGACTTTACTTATTCAAATATTATATTAATTGAGAACTAATTTTATTTATTGATGTATAGAAAAAAAAATACTTAATATAATTTATACTCATTGATTCATCTTCATTTCATTATGTTAAGATGTAATATAAAATTAAATTCATATTTCGATATCTTTAACACTAATTTTATTCACAAATAAATAATTTGAGGATGTCTGTAAATTATATCTCTAGTTTAATGTAGTATTTTTTAATTAATAAAATGCAGAGTTGTGTATGTCACCATGCTGCTATATTAGTATGACAAATTGTAAGCCAATAAGAACTCTATCGCTTAGTAGACAAGATTTATATTTTGTTACAAGACGGCTTTCGCCGTCAGCCATTTAGCGCTAAGTCTCAACCGTTACAAATAACTGTTTGGATTGTTGCTAGATTTAATTGACGAGGTGCCATTGGTTTGACTATAATAATTAGCAGGACGCACTGCACTTCCATAAGTCACAAATGAAACATATACTTGGTTAAATTTAATATAAGTATCGTAACTTAATTATTTCATTAATACATGATATTTAACTGCGGTGCCTTGCTGCTTCAAAACAGTACGAGTAACTCTTAAACGAAGACATTCAGAATCGAGGGGCAAGATCTATTTTCACATCCCCGGCTATCGATAATAGAACGATTCGGCAAAGCTATCCATTAGGACCATAACATACAAAAGTTAGTCAAACCAACTGCACCAATAAATTGGCTGTAATACAAAGTTGACCGCATTGTTGATCTCTGGCAGCCCTCGTTCGATCTGACGTTATGTTAAAATAGTGTATTTATGTATGCCCGATATTAGCGCAGGCGACGATTTGGTGAATAGTGGATGTTAGGCCAATAGTTACGTTTTTTTGAAAATGTAATGATTGTGTAATGTAAATTATTTATTTATTTGACTTTAAGAATTGGTATTATGATTGTGAATGAACTAGAAAGTGTTTATAAATATTCATTTTCAAATTAAATAATATATAAACTTTGTTGAATGAATTTGGCACTTCTAAATTTCATGTTTCATGGTACCTGCTATCCTTTTTAAGCACACTACAAAAAGTGCTATAGCATAATTACCAGTACCGGGTGCCAAGTTAACTCATCCAAGAAATAACCAACTATTAAATTACCACTTTATAGTTTAATAAATAATTTAAAACTCCTGTTCGACCAAACCATCGACTCGTGCGCAACCATAATTGTACAGATATATTTAGTTAAGAGGAAGTCTACGTTTGTCCAACAATACTGGAAGCTCATACTATACCTGATAGTATTCTAGTGTAAAATTAAATTGTTTAAATGTAAATGAATGGATGCCAGCCCGTATCGTTGGACAGATCGACGTATTGTGTACCAAATAAATATAGAAAATTATAGAAAAAATGTCAGGGGTTTTATTTCATTTGTCCACTAGACATTAATTTTAGCACAGCTACATACATTCGGTCTTACAGCAGCAAGTTGGAATAACACAATGATATCCACAGGAGTCGGTACGGTCAGAAACGAAAGTTGCACACTGTTACCTTTTAAATATCATCTAAATAGACCTAAAATGTGGGTGTACCTGCTACAGGGACACCTCTGCCCTACCCTTCGGAGAAACAAGGCGTGATGTTATGTCATGTAGACCCAAAATAATTCGATAAACGGCTTCTCAGCATTTCGTTTAATTGCTAAGAATTTATAAGTACGATTTAAATTTTAACTGTTCCGGCTTTTTTTTATCATATACCTATATAGGATAGATATTACAAAACTTAAATATTATACTTCTACTTTCGTTACTAAATGTACCTATAGATAGTGCAATCCACGAAGACGCGCCCCACTCCGCTCCGCTCCGTACTAAAGTACAGCTTACAGTACAGTAATCGCGGAGTGGGGCGCGTCGTCGTGGATTGCACAATCTGTACCTGCGCTTAACACGTTATAAGTTACAACTTACAACACAAGATCTTAAAGTATGAAATGATATCTACATTTGTGGTTGGCGATGCTGCTCATAAGGTGAAGAGCCGATCCAAATTTTTGCTGCAATAAGTAGTAACAAATCAAAGTAGGATAGATCAATCATTGTTATCATTTAATTAGTATATTAATCCGCTAATTCGTGGATGTTATCACTACAGTAACCATTGTTGCACCCTCCGCGATACGTGACAGTAGGCAGTACGGCAGTGACGTCACTGAAGCAAGTGCAGTCATTTCACGAATACTGAGTGCTAACCTAGTTTGCTTTGATAAGGTTGTTAAAAAAAAGTAAAAATATTTCATTTCATTTCATTCGTTTTTGAACTTACTTTTTGTTTAAATTATTTTGGGGTTATAATTTTGTAATAAACAATTTACAGAGCCGCAAACATTTTTTTGTTTATATTTTATTGTATAATAGGTACTTATTAATATTACAGCCGCGCCGTACGTAGCACAGTCTCACTTTTGTTTGTTTTTAACAATTTTAACATATTTATTTACATATACAATATGATATTTAGTCATATTTGTAATGTGCTCGTCAAGCCCTTTTATTTGATACCCAAATATTTTTTTTAGTTCATGACTATGTCTTCTAGAGGGCACCATATTGCATTTAATGTGACGCTACATAGCCTATAACCAGCGGTCGATCAAGACGCTTCCAATGATACCTCATTTGTAAAATTATGATCGGTAGTTTAGAAGTTATGAGGTAACAGATGAACATACATACATACCGGTCAAAATCATAACCCTCCTTTTTGCTTCGCCGTAGGCGGGTACAAATACCACTACGGTTGTTTAAGCCTGGTGAGACACCCCACAGCCACCCGGACAGACATCCCGCTAAGAGGTAGTGGGCGCTTATAAACCGGACCCGATCTCTTTTAGTTATTATGTACAAACATATGCTAAGTTAACGCTGTGAACCTCATTGTAGCCTGATTAAATACCTAAAGTTTATTATTATTACTCCTATGTAGCCCACCTTGCAAACTTGAACTTTGCAGACCGCATAAAAAACACCGAAGCGTTTGATAGAAACGAAAGGAGGCCATATTATGATGGTGAGCAGTGGTGGCCTAGCCCAGTGGTAAACTGATCCGACTTACGTGTCCTACTGTCCTAAATCGTGGGTTCGAACCCAGACACGCACTTCACTTTGTGTAATTTTTTTCATCACTACTGCTCTCAAAAACTGAAGGAAAAGTCTGAAGAAACGGGTTTATGCTAGAACCAAAAATTCGAAGACATGTGACATCCACCAACCCGCACTGGGCTCGCGTGGTGGATTACGACCCGTTTCTCTCGGGGAGTAGACCCATGTGTCCCAGCCGTGGGAACATTACAGACAGTGCCGTCCTTACCATAAGGGCACAGAGGGACCGTGCTCAGGGCCCTCGGGCCCCGTCAGCCCGATACAACGCTTGCACTCAAAAGCGTTTTTTTTAACATTTCTAAATTGAAATATTAATCGGGCACCTGAAACCTGGCAACTTTACCAAAGGTTGTTTATTTTGCCGTATACCGCCTTACGAAGCAAAATAATTTGTTCCGTCAAAACTGTATTTTTTTTAACGTTTGTAATACCCTTAAATCAAATTAGAATATTGGATTGGCAACACTTTATTGTATAATACAACCCAGCTCTCATAGAACTGTCATTTTTTGGCGGTTACTTTTTTCCCGCGCTAACTGTGATTGACTTTGAGCTCCAAAACTTTAATGAAAATAAGTGGGATATACTTTGTGTAGATAAGTCAAACTTTAATACCACGTTCTTAATAATATTCTTTAATTAAAACCATGTTAATTTACGACTCTTTAACCAATTTAACATAAGAAATCACTGTTGGCAAATATACCAACCCAATGCAAAGATTTAGTAATGTCGACTTTGCCATATATTTTTAGAGGCTAGGGCTATCACAAAAAAGAAACTAAAATAGTGTTATTTAGTTTTTTTTTCCTACTTACCACCCCTAATTTTTCTGATGCAACCCTGACAGCTATTTCTATTTAGTTTGAAAAAATCAAAACAAGGCGGGTGAATTTGCCACATTTTGGAAAATCTATTGCCAGTGTAAAATATTATACAACTGTAGTAAGTATATTTTTATTGTGACCAAGCATGCGGTAATGATGACTATGATTTTTTATGGCAACTCTTTTAAATTTTTCTTAAATTTCGGGATGGCAATCTTACCACAAGTGATAGTTGACTTTGCCATAAAAGGTTTTTGGACTAAAATATCACGATAGAATGAGAAAACAATAGATGTAAGATAGTGTTTCAATAATGCATAAAATTTACTACATATCTCATTGGTTGCTTTTTATAACATCATAGAGTTTTTTAAGAAAAACTTTTTCAAACTTTTTTACCCACCGTAAAGTGGCAAAGTTGCCAGGTTTCACGGCACCAGATAAGATTTTTAAACTTTTATTTTTATGATAGATTCTGACCAGTTGACAAAAAATGCAAAGAATTTGCAGAAGATATTAATGAACACCAGACTAAAATTTTAATGAACTCAAATCCGAATGTTTTCTTGAAAGGAATCAGCAGAATTGAGTACCTATCTCAACCTTACAAAATTCGATAAGTTCCAAATGTTGAAGTCGCTACAAGAATATTTCTTTACTTGATTGTTGTGGAGAGCGCTCATTTTCACAACAAAAGAGAATATAAAATGAATTATGAACGACAATGTTACCAGAACGACTAACTAATTTGTCAATTATGTGCTTAAAACGTGATATCCACAAAAAAATAGACTTACTATAATAGAAGATTTTTTAGAACAGAAATCCCGAAAGAAACCATTATCGTAAATTCGAAACCAACTCAAACTTGGAGCATTTTATTAAAATATTTGATTTGTACCAATTACCCATCAGTAGGTAAATATAAAATTATAACAGAAAAATGTTTTTTTGTCATTGACTTTTTTTTACTTTTCAGAGGGGCCCAAATTCTTGTGTGCCCAGGGGTCCCGGCTTGCCCTAAGACGGCCTAGATTACAGACTATTTAAGCTTAAGTTAAGACTACCACGGTAATCGTATGAAGATTAAGAACTACGGTTACATTGTGCTCTACGAAACAAGAAAAGGTTACATAAAAACGTAAGTATTACAAAACGCAGCAACATCTGCGATAGTTAGATACAGATGCTATACATACAGAAGGAAAACAACAATAATATAGGTATCTATAACGTATTCGTATTAAACGACGATACGGTCTATTTCAGTCCGCAAAACAAGTAAAGTAGGTACCTACACACTTATAGGTGTCAATCGAATGCAAATCGCTTATCTAATACTTACTATGTTATCAGTGATTAGATTACTGCTCTCCTTTATCTCGTTGACTTTGATGATTTGCTAAAAAATAGTAAATCATCGTGTCTAAATATTGAAAATAAATTGAAAAAAAAGCTATTGGCACCTATCCGAACTAATTTTGAACAACCGACTTCCAAAATAAAAACTACAAAGTGAAAAATAACTTTAATTTCGGAAGTCGATGTCTCTGGTTTTGAAATTTCGTTTTTTGCTTCCGACTTTCGAAATTAAAGTTATTTTTCACTTTTTAGTTGTGGTACAGACGCCAGCACATCAAGCTACCGTCAAATTTTCCCAATCAACTTTGAACCTTATGTTTCAGCAATAAAGTTGAAAATCTATTAAATAAATTTGACAGATTGTAGTAGCTTGAAGTGCTGGCGTCTGTACCTACCTACCCCACACAAATTCGAAAACCTGCTATGTTAATGACAGTGAAAAAATCATATGAGACCACCTCTGAAGTATGACCTACCAAACAAAAAAGAATCATCAAAATCAATTCATAATTGGCGGAGTAATCGCGTAATAAACATAAAAAATTGAAAACCTCATTCTTTTTGAAGCTGGTTAAAAAGAGGCAATGGCTCAACAGTTAAGGCTCGTGCCGGCTCGCTCCATTTATTGCATTGTCGAAGTGACAGCCCCGGATCTAGATTTTTTTGAAGGCGTGGTAAATACTGCCGTCTGCCGCCCCCTGCCAATCTTTTATGGGGATGCGCTAAGTTAGCCCACGCGAAATTAAAATTTTCTCAAAATAAAAATGTTGGTAGCAACATATTAATCAAATTGTATCGATCGATATAATGCGCCAATTCAACAGGGGCGCCAAAACTGATGTAAAAAAGAAAAAAAATTAAAGATTATAAATGTGCTGCGCGTCTCATTTATTGCAAATTGGCTGTACTGGGTGGTGCATTGTCTGCTACGCTTGAATTTGTCGCCCCCTGAAGTTGGCGCCTGGCGCACGGGCCCAGGCTTGCCCCCCCCCCCCCCCTAGATCCGGGGCTGCGAAGTGAAACTACACAACAAGCACAATAGTTAGGTCAGAGCCTCAGAGGGTTATCAACAATACCAGTAGGTTAAAAATTTCCTTTAAATAGGTACCTACTTACAGTTATATTACATAGAAATCTAAAGATTTTTTATGCTAAAAGAAAATATTCACCCAGCACAGCAGCCTTCTGCACAATTTTTGTCATAATAATTAAATTAAGCGAATGTTTTATCAGAAGTGGCTCTTCACAGTCCTCACTTAACTTCCTGCGTAATTTATTGTTGTTGTTTCCCACTTAAACCTAAGTTTTGAATACTTATACGTGACTAATAGGAACTAAACTTGTGGACACTCGTGGGTGCGGTAGGTACTAATTCTAATCACTAATTTTCTAATACCTACATAGCAACTAAAGGGCCTACACGGCTGCCATTCGCGTCCCCGACAGAGGTGACCTTGATTGGCGACAGGCAGAGCTGTTTGAAATTTGGTCGTAAACCACCAACTACACGGTTGTAAACCACCAAGGTCACCTGTTGGGACGCGGTTGGCGACCGTTTAGCAGGCACTTTAGACATCGAATTTTCATAATCTAAATTGCACCAATTTATGGTATCACTAATTATCTACAATTTACATAGAGCAGAGGTGTTTAACCTCATAAGGCTCGTGTACCCCCCGGGGGTAACTTCACAAAGTTATCTAATTTATTGTGTCGCTGTGTTAAAGAGTTGCCTAGAATGACGTTAGATAAAGGTGGGTGAGAGACGGATGGTTAGCAAAGAGCCCGAATCACCTATTGCATTGAAATAATCGCTTTGGTAAATTACAGCCGGTTTCCGAATTGAGAATTTGAACTTGAGAATTTGTAAAACTCTACTTTAGCATTAGGTACTTAAGGTGATTCTTTTAATGTAGCCCGCGAAAGTCAAAATTTCTTTAGTTTTTCTGCAAATTGCAACAATAATGCTAAATTCTTACTTAATACACACGTGTTACGTACCCCCTTGCGCGAGCGTCCTGGGATTTACCTCAGGTGTTGATCGATTGATGTAGGTATAGCAGGTACGTGATCATGTAGGAGAAAATTATTGAGGAAATTAATCGTTTTTGCTATCTCATGATCAGCTGATTACTTAAACACAATTGATTGTTGGCATGATGTCATTGGCGATAAAGTACTAAGAGGACTAAAACAATGATTGGTCTGCAACACCTGTACACACCGGGGGTTAATCAAATTAAAAGTCAAACAATCTCATTAATCTTATAATAATATGAACTTAATGACACATTGGACACCAAACAACAGCGTGCTCGTACATACAACTTATCGTTACAATAAAAATTGTACTATTGCTGATAACTTATCTACATAATATCACTCCAAATCTTCGCGAAAGCGTAAAACAATTGACGATTATCTTGATGGTCCATAACTTAATGTAACAAAGGAGTGCTGAGTCTTCGCTCTGACATTTTCCTCTTATAAGTAAGGACAGGACATGATTGGAATATCATCCGCTCTTCCATCTCCTGAGGAGCCAACGGCCTACCTCTGAACTCATCCTCGATTTGTTGCAAGGTCTTTCCTTTCGTCTCTGGCAGTAGAACTGAGATCACTAGTAAGCAGTATGTGAGAAGACTCGCGTAGATACAGTACGTACCGTATATACCCACGCTTTCAACTAATCCTAAGAAAGTTTTTAGAACTAAGAAGAAGGAAGCTGACATCGTTGCTAAACTGATGCTTCCTCCGATACTTCTGTATTCTAGAGGGAACACCTCTCCACCAATCACGTTTGGTAATGGTAGCATTCCTGTAGCTACGGTGAAGAACTGCAGATTGATCAGCAGAGCTGGGATCCACACAGCGTCGTAGGTGAGTAAGCCTTCCTTCTTCAGATAAGTGTAGGACGCTATAGCTAACTGACTGAAGACGCACAGGCCACCTGTTAGGAACATCATGGTTCGTCTCTTTATCTTGTTTATGAGAAAAACTGCTACTGTATTAGAGATAAACCTCTGTGTGTCTAAGAATATCATCCAGAAGTGTGGGTTTACGTTAGGACCCATGATCAACGTTATGATGGTGGTGGAGTACGCTGCCATAGTGGTACCCCCAGCGAACTGCACCATGACATAAGCGTGGATCATAATGATTATTGGTTTGTAGAACTCCGGTTTGTGCATCGTCGCCATTGCATTCTTCACGCGGTTGGGTTTCTTTCCAAGCTTCTGTTCTTGTTTTGCCTTTTCAAAGACCATTCGTGCGTGTATCATTTCTTCTAGTTCATTGTTTTCTTCCTCTCCTCGCAGCCAATGGAAGACTTCTCGGCACTCTTCGTACCTTCCTCTAGCAACGAGCCAGCTCGGTGATTCAGGAGAGTATAGCGTCATGACAAGACTGAAGAATGAGAAGAACACGCAGATTAAAGCCGTCTTCTGCCAACTGAGGAGGGATCCCAGCACGTGGACGAAGAGTATACCGAAAGCCTGTGTCAAGGAGACGGTCGTGAGGAAGGCTCCTCTATTCTTTGGACTGGCGTACTCCCCGATCAGGATGGAACGTAGAGGAGAGAGCATGCCGATAGATAGACCTTGGAGTATTCTCCCGATAAGTAGGGGCTGGAAAAAAAAACATGATTTTAAAGGTTTCGATTTTGAAATCCTTACACTAAGATTCAGATAGTCCCTCAAAAGAATGAAATAAATCTAAGTGGATAAATTGGTCACCAGTGGTGGTATCTGTGCTTACCTCATAGCTAGCAGCCATCATAGTGACGAACCAACCGATGAGGACAGGCATGGTGACGGCCAGATGAGCAATCCTTCTACCAAACCGTTCCATGATAGGTGGCGTGATGAAGCTGCCTAGTAACTGAGTCACGCCTAATACTGATGCTGTTAAAGAAACGACGATTATGTTAGGTTTTAACTGAAACTACTGTTAGACATTTGATTGGGGAAGTATCATTTGGGATGCGACTTACAAGTCGCAATGTAAAGTGACCTCTACATTTAAAAGCTTTACTCAAAGCGTCATCGATGGGGATTGTTACACTGGAAGCCGACTTCATACAACTAATTGAGCAAAAGTGCGAGGGAGATGATGATGACTATGCTGATGTTATTGTAATATTCCAGAAAAATTAGTTGCTGGTAAGTTTGTTCTGCCGCGCCACTTCTTACCCAAGCTTTAGTGGGTTAGTATCTGTTGACCGTATTTTGAAACTTTGACGTCAAATAGTTCTAGCTTGTGTCAACAGTTCAAGGCAAATTCACTTTGGTTAGCTGTTAGTTGACGTCTTACCTAGCCATGACGCTGCAGTATTGCTCATCGGTATCTCAGAGTTTGGAACTAGCAGCTGTGGCAGCAAGATGGCGGGGTAGCCGATCACACAGCCGTGCCCAATAATGTTGCTGCCCACTGCTGCCGTCACGAAACACTGGGAAGAGATCTCTGTTAGTGCCTGCTATGGGTGGAGGGGAACTAAAGCTGTTTTGATCATACATAGGCGTTAAAAAGGTTAGGTTTAAAATGGTCTTGCTCTTTTTTTTTGGCGCAGCCGTAAGGCACATGTTCCTACAATTTTTTTTCAATGGAATATTTCTCCAACTTCAAAAACCTACAGTTTTAATTTTGCAGATGTTGTGTGACTTTTAGTCAGTACTAAATAAATATATTTTTCCTCTTTCTCGTACTACTACACGAGAATAGATTTTTTTCATGTAAAATATTAGTCAGTCAGGAAGTTGCATGCGGTACTGACCGCCCAGGGTAGGTACACAAACATAACGGTAGGTAACAGGTTTTTGGCAGTTTACCTGGTGTGACATTTTTATAATTTTAATTTGAACTACATAACGGAGAGACAACAGGAAAAAGAAGAGTAGACAGGCCGAAAAGAAGGTGGGCTGATGACATAATAGAAACAGCAGGGAAAGACCGGCAGTCTACTGGCAAAGACAGAGACACATGGAAGAAGATGGAGGAGGCCTTCACCCGAGGAGGGGTTCATATCCTACAAAACAACTAATCTGTACTAATATCTGGAAAATAAGTAAAACTACTAACTTTTAACTACTAACAACATTTGCAATGTAATTTAAGGATATAGAAATAAAAGGCTTTGTTATTTATTTATTATTTAACGGAGAGATTTCTGAATAACATGGCTGCTCTTTCAATATTTTTTGTTTGTTTCGTTTTGTTATTTTTTTCTTTCTACTTATCTTTTGTTTTAATATTAAGAGATTTCTGTTAGATGAGATTTTACTGCCATTTATTTCTTCAGATTTAATTCACTTGTACAAATATATTAAAAAATCTTTAACTCACTTGTCTCCAAAACGGTGAAAGTCTTTCCTTCCCCATCTTCAAAGATCACTTTCAACACAGTCTCATTTAAATTAACACATTAAACTAAAAACACTTCAGTTAACTTAAAGAATAACACTAATTTAACTTTAAAAATAGTATCACAATAAAAACATATCAGCACATTTTTATGAGGATTTGCTTAAAAAACGTCAATTAGAACGAAAGCCCCGTTTTATCCGATTACGAGTTCCATGTTTATTACAATGACAATAAAATGTGAAATAAAGTATGTTTATCATTTTAACTGCACTCAAAGGATTATAGGTATGGAAATATCGGTATCTAAGGGCAGATCCGCACTGATACAAGATCAATTGTCCACTGACAAACGGTCCATTTTGTACGAATATTTTATTTGAGATTATGATTTTATGATCGATGGATAGCATGTTACCGAAATGAGATATTAATACTAATTATGATAATGAGTCAAACGTCATTAATTGCGTATTGCTGGTCTTTCGATACCGTAGTCGAAACATTGTACTTAATTGTAATGCTTGCACGCGTGCCCAGAGTTTGATTCGTTAGTCTTTGTAATAGTCTTAATTAAGTTTAGATTTAGGTACCGTTATAGTATTGAAGACCAAAGAAAAGTTTGGTGGATTGTATGATAGATATTAAAGAAAATTTTGTAAATGATAGAGTGACGGCTTAAATGGGAGATTGGAAGAAAAAAACGTGCTGCGCCAACCCCACGTACCTAACATGGGAGAAGGGCAGGAAGATGATTATGAGTATTTTTTTTTTTTTATCTAGGCACCTACTTGGTGTTGGTTAGAACCGGTCTGAGCGCAAATTGACGTCTCTTTTATGATGGAATAAAAGACATAGTTACAGCGTTTATCTCGTCGTTTATTGTGTAATCTTATTTATTTGTGTGGTGTATCTTTATGTGGTTATCAAAATTATGCCTGTAAAAATCTACATGTTAATGGCACACTGTCACAGTAATTTGACAGGCATTTAACTTGCAACAACTTTTAAATAATGCTGTGAATGTGCTGAGATAAATTGTCAATTCTTTTACATCGCTCCTTATGTATGTATACCATACGCTTTAAAATTTTAAACTCAAACTCAAAGCATTTATTTCAATTAAACCATTTACAGGCACTTTTGAATTGTCAAAGAGTCGGTCAGTCAGAAATATGAAGCTAGAAACCCATTCCAAAGAAGAATTCCTAAAGGGACGAATGGGCAAGAAACTCCATGGATATTCTTTTAAATTATATTGTTACAAAATATTAGTTACATCATGTTGAATTTATAATTAAGTGTAGTGGAAAGATTTGTTGGACACAGAAATGGCTTCCTCTATTACATAACGTACCTACAGTACGTTATGTAAAAGAAGAGGAAGCGATTTCTGTGAAATATGTAATAAAGGCAAAATAATTGTTGACTGCCTCGTTGGTCTAGTGGTCGCAAACGCTACTGCTGAGCATGAGGTCCTGGGTTCGATTCCCGGGTCGGGCAAAGTGTTATTGGGTTTTTCTATCTGAAATTTCTCAGTAGCAGCTCGGAGTCTGGATTTGTGCCCGGTTGATGGCAATAGGCTCGCCCCCTATTACATGGGACTTAAACATAACTGGCGAAATGTGGGTGTACCTGCTACAGGGACACCTCTGCCCAACCCTTCGGGGAAACAAGGCGTGATGTTATGTATGTTATGTAATTGTTGATAAAAATCACCACATATTTACTGGGTAATATAATGATTACACACATATTTACTGAACATAGCTCCAATTTCGTTCAAATCATCCACAAAAACAACTAATTTTTTTCTCTTTCTTTTTCTAATATTTCTTTGGACCACAAATCCGCAGTTGTCCCTCCAGCCTTATATCAGCACGCGATATCTTTTACAATACCGGCAGTGGAACTACGCGATACTATTGACGTTTATCTGTTAGATATCGCGACAATGATGCGTTGTGGTCCACGCGGCGCTCGGGTGCTGGGTGCTGATGACGTCTGTAAGTCGTGATAGTGCCAAATTTTCGAGGACTGTTTGAGTTCATGCTAAGTGTAAGTTAGGCTGCCAGTGAAGATCGGCGGAAAACATCGGTTTGGGGTTTGGGTTTTGAAATTTTTAAATGGCGTGGACAAATGCTGACTTCATTTCTTGACATTCGCCATAAAGTACACCTATTTTTTGGGTGGGAATTTATCAAATAACTTCTTCCGTTCTGGGCGGAGCTCCGAGGGCTTATCACACTCTTACTGACTAAAACTGACTTGTGTTCCTTCAGTTGCCTGTATGTTGCTAGGGGCCACGGTATCCCCTTTGGTCTTTCCCGCAACCCCGGCAAGCATCGGCCCTAGCGGACCCCGGTTGTGCTGACATCTCTTTGAGGCGCGCGTGGAACACAACGCGACGTCGACCCGGGCCTAGTCTTTATCGGACGGCGAGCTACCCATTGCTCCCCGTCCGCAAGCTCGTACCTACGGTGGCCAGGATTCCCGACGCCCAGGACGTCTCCTGCGGCGGCTAGGGGCGTTTGGGCGCGAAATTTGCCTCACCCTCACGCGTTCCGCCTCCTCCTTCATGAGCATTACTGCTTCGCAGAAGGAGGTGACGGCTTTCCACGGCTTCCCACGGCCTGGACTAGGGCCGGACGCGAGAGATCACCGACGCCAATCACCTCCACGAGGACACGGCAGTGCTCCGCTCAAGCCGGGCAGACCTCCACCGTATGCTCCACCGTGTCCTCCGGGCGATCCACACAATGGTGACACTCGGGCGTTTCCTCCTGCCTTATCTGGAACAGGAACCTCCTGAAACAACCGTGTCCGGTGAGGACCTGCGTCAGGCGGAAGGTGAGGACGCCGTGGGGCTTCTCTAGCCTCTCCTCAAAGAGCCATAAACTTACACCTGGCATGGCGTGTCATGTTCATTTCAGCTGTAGGTACCCCCTTTAATCTAAAACCAAAAATACTGAAACACCCAGTTTCCACCCGATTGTAATTTGCAGCTTAATTTGTGCTGTCTGCCAACAAAATCTTAAGTTTTTCAACTGGCCTGAGAAAATAATTAAAGCACATTCTTCCTCCAATAAATCACATCCTATACACGTACAGTAATCCTGCAGTATCTTCCCCATTCTTCTCCATCATAGAAATTAGAACCCTTTGGGACGGACAACTAGCTTCAACTTTCTTGATAAATTAATCGACATCCACACCTTTACATTTTAAAAAAGCTGTAATGTGGCAAAATTAAAATGCTTAAGTTTCAGTTTCATACTATGTTGTAAATTATACATAACATAGGAGTTTAGTGTTAGTTATCTAGAATTGTAAAAGTGTAATTTATTTGCACTTTTATGACGGAGGATTGCTATAATCTTTATTGCGATCCATTAAGGTATCTCTATGTAATTAGTTCATGGGTAAAGTATTAAATAATCTAGAGCATTCAATAATTTAGGCATAAAAATTTTTGCGTTACCAAGTTTTGTGATAAATGCCTGGCAATTGCATGCTGCATGCAGCTGAGTTGTGAATGCTAAGAGGGATGTGTCAGTTGCGCGCGGGCGCTTGTCAACGTTAGACGCGCACACTGTGTGACTTTGAACCGGTGTCGACTCACATCGTACGACCGTGCGTATGAGTCATCGTTTAAAAATGCTAAGCACTAATGGATAGCAGCGAACGCGAATACGACCAATCAATTGAGACAGCTGATGTGAATAATGGCATAGAAGATTGTGGTGAGATTATTAGTAACAGTAATAGTGAGAATATGGAGTTAACAGAAGAAGGTATACAAAATAGTGGGGAAAGCGACGCAGTGAGATCGAGTAAAAGAAATAGACAGATAGACCAAGATGAATTGTGGACAAGAATTACGAGAGGGGGTAAACGTTTTGCCAGAACTAGTCATGTTCATGATGAGATAAGAATACCTGAAGATAAAATAGAAATTAGCATAACGTCTATAGAAAAGTTACCAAAACAGTTTGGATTAGCAAAATTATTAAAAACAGAAAATATTCCGGACATAACAAGTATAAAGTACATTAATGCGTTTAAGGTTCTTATTCAGTTTACTAACGATGAGAGTGCAAATAAATTAATTGAGTCAAAATGCTTGAAAGAAAAAGGACTTAGATGTCAGAAAACACTGGAGATTAGAGAAACTTACGGCGTTATTAAAGATATAGACATAGAATCATCTGAGGAAGAAATACTAGAGGGTTTGAGCTGTGACACAGAGATCATAGGCATTAAAAGATTAAAACGGCGCAACACAAATAGTGGACAATGGGAACCCGGAGAAACAGTCAGAGTAACCTTTAAAGGATCCTCCTTACCTTCTTACGTATACATCTTTGATACCAGGGTAAAAGTGAATCCTTACCAATTCCCCGTCACGCAATGCTCACGCTGTTGGAGATATGGGCATACAGTTAGAGTATGTTCATCAATCAAAGGTATATGCCCAAAATGTAGTAAGTTCCACCCTAATTGTGACACTACGGCCTATAAATGTAATAATTGCTCCGGAAAACATATGGCGTTATCTCGCACTTGCCCAATGTATTTAAAAGAAAGAAGGATAAGAGAATTGATGGCAGAGTTTAACTGCACATACAAAAGAGCTTTAACACTATACGTGCCGCCAGAATCAAATTATGAGGAGAATTCTGAAGAAATAGAACAGGAAATGGAAAAAGAACATCACCAAGTGTTAAGTCAAGAAACAAATACAGAAATGGGACCTATAACACAACCCCAAGATACATATGCTAATACAGTAAATAAGGCGGAAAGTTTAAATTCTAAAGCAAAGAAAAAGTCTACAGTAAAACAACAAGACAGTAATAAAAAGGGTGGGGTCAACCCGAAGAATAAACAAAAAACAGATACCGTGATTAATTGGGCGGCACTTTCTGACAGTGACTCGGAAATACATCATGTAGAAACAGAAAAAACTGATAATTCAAACAAAAAGAAGAAAAAGAGTTGGAAATGGTTATGGAATAAATTAAAGGAAAAAATTTGGGATAGCGGGACCAATCTGGAAAATAAAGTGTTAGATTGCGCAAAGGTGATCTTTGACTGGTGTACATCATTCATGATGGATTACATAACGGAGTTGCCTTTCTTATCTAACATAAAACAATGGATAACAACAATAGACACAGACATTTAAAAATCAATATTCTACAATGGAATGCACAGAGTTTACGACCGAAAATTACGGAATTTGAAGCTTTACTGAATCAGGAGAAAATTCACATAGCAATACACAGTGAAACTTGGTTTGACCCAGAGAGTATAGTCAGACTCAGCGGATACAATATATTCAGGGCAGATCGTGACGATGGGTATGGAGGTACAGCTGTTTTTACACACCATTCTATTAAGGCTATACAATGTAACGTAAATATTTCAAATACACAAATTCAAATTGTGCACATAAAATTACTCAACTGCGCTCATCTGGAGAATATCATTTCTATCTATTGCCCCTCGTCGGTGCACACGTGCAGAAGCGACTGGGATGAAGTTTTTTCAATAACACAACACAAAGCTCTCGTTGCAGGAGATCTGAACGGTCACCATTCAAACTGGTCTTCTAGAACTGATACAATTGGTAATCAGATTTTTGATTCTGTCATGGACAACAACCTATGTACACTTAACGACAACACACATACACGTTTGAAATTGGTCAATGGGGCTTTACAAAAATCTTCCCCAGATGTAACTATTGTTTCAACAGATTTGGTTTTAAAATTAAAATGGTGGGTCATGAATGAAAATCTGGGAAGTGACCATATGATAATTAAGACTTGCTTAGAAAATAATAAATCAAATATGGTTAAAAAACGGAGGAACTTTAAGAAAGCAGATTGGCAAGGTTACACTCGGAAAATAGAATCGGATTTAACAAACTTGGAGCTACCTTTGGATCATCAATCTGCATATAATACATTTATAGATATTGTAAACTCTGCAGCTGATCAATATATACCTACGATTAGAGTGAGCGAGAATCCTCTTCAGTCAGACAAATTCATACCAAAACCATATTGGAATCAAAATTTATCACATATTGTTGCACAGAGACGCCTTGCACTGGCAACTTTTAGAGGCAACCCCAATCCACAAAATCTTGAAGCTTTACAGAGGAAAGTGAGTGAGGCGCAAAGGCTAATACGACGAGCCAGGAATAAATCCTTTCAGGGATTTTGCAATGACATAGATAGTGTAACTTCTTCGGGAGAAATGTGGAAGCGCATGAGATGGATCAAAGGGTACAAACCAGCTACATCTGTTGTTGACCAAGGTAAAGCCGAAGGATTGTTACGAAGTCTGGCCCCAGATTACGTATCTCCACCAACTCCTACATTTTCCTCTTGTAACATGCAATTGGCCAACCCGGTTTCGGTACAGGAAGTAATTAACTCAATTAAAAAAACAGATTCTGCTCCAGGTCATGATAGTATTTCATATTCTATGATAAAACATTTACCCCATATTGCTAAAATTATGTTGACTTCCATTTACAATAAGTGTATGTTATCCGGATTCGTACCAGAGCAGTGGAAAAAAGTTAAAATTATTCCTATACCGAAGCCGGGAGGTGATCCAGGCTCAAGTGCGGATGTTAGACCTATTGCGCTTATATCTTGCTTTTGTAAGATGCTTCATACCATCATAACACGCAGGCTTGAATGGTTTCTAGAGAAAAATAATTTATTATCCCATGACACCACGGGCTTCCGAAGATTTAAGTCATGTTATGATGGTCTATCTAGGTTAGTTACACGGGTTGAAACTGGTTTCTCTAAAAGTGTGCCAGCTGTTGGCTGTTTCATAGACATTGAAAGTGCCTACAATAACATAAACTTGACATCTCTTTTAGGTATTTTGGATAACTTGGGGGTGGGCTCTGTCCTTTGTAATTATCTTTGGCAGTATCTTCATCAGAGACATTTATTCATTGAACTACGGGATAACAGTCTAATATGTCGAATTACTGGTATGGGCATTGCTCAAGGAGACCCTTTATCCCCTTTACTATTTAATGCGGCCACAATTAATCTTTGTAGAAGCATAACTAATGTGTACATTTCGCAATATGCTGACGACTTCATTTTATATGATATACAGAAAAGATTATCCGATTCAGTATCCCATATACAAAACGCGTTACATATTTTTCAAAGTTTGATGACAGATTTAGGTCTAAGTATTTCCCATAAGAAAACAAAGGTGTGCCTTTTTAGTAGAGGGAGAAGAAGGAATAGTATCCATCTAACTGTTAATAACAGCCTTATTGAACAAGTCAATTATGTCAAATACCTTGGAATGTGGTTGGATAGTTCCTTAAAGTGGGGTAAACATGTGAACGAAATTCGGGAAAAAGTTTGTCGTATTTTAAATCTTTTTAAAATATTAGCTGGTACTAAATGGGGTGTACATCCCTTACATCTTAGAAGGCTATACATAGCTATAATTCGAAGTAGGATGGATTATGGTTGCTTTCTGTACGGAAACTGTGCCAACTGTCATCTTCTTAAGCTTGACAAAGTGCAAAATCAAGCAATGAGAATCATAGGAGGATTCATTAGAAGCACGCCTATACATACGATGGAAAGTGAGCTGTGCCTCCAACCGTTATTTATTCGAAGACTGTTTCTGGCAGGTAAATTTTATTTAAGATCAAAATCAGTTTGTAACAGTAGTCTTATAAGTACCTTGGGGGAGCTGTCTGACCAATGCCAAGGTGTATACTGGAGAAACAAAAAGCTGCCATTATTAGTGGATGTCCACAGAGTATATGCAGAAATGCCTTTGTACTCTAGCCCGATACTAGATATTTATTCCTTGGACACTTGGGTGACCAATATAGATTTATCTAATGTAATATGTGATACAATTAAGGGCATAAGCTCGGCAAAAAGACTGATTAATGTAACGGATCTTAACAATACGTGTGTAAAAATGATAGATGATAAGTTTAGTCGACACTATAAAATATTTACGGACGGATCCAAGGATGGTTCAGACTTGGGAGCTGCTTTTATTGATCCTCAACTTAATACTAAAGCTAAATTCAAAATTAACGCCAATATTTCTATTATGTATTGTGAACTCATAGCTATATCTGAAGCCCTGTTGTATTTACTGAGTATAGATCAAGAGAACTTTGTCATATTTTCGGATTCAAAAAGCAGCCTCCAACATTTGGCTCGAGTACCCTCGAGTCTTCGAGGGATCCCGATAGCCATAATTATTTTAGACTCAATTCGTAAGATGCAGTCTATCAATAAAACCGTCACTGTTCAATGGATTCCCTCACACATTGGAATCATGGGTAACGAGGAAGCAGACGTAGCAGCCCAACAAGCATCATATGAGGGTATGAATTACACATGCAAACCGTTATACTCAGATTGGCTTGGTCATGTCAAAAATCTATGCAGACAAAGATGGCACGAATATTTTGATGAACGATCAAAGTTAAAGGGAATCTGGTATAAAACCATCCAGTCTGAACCGCTTCGTTACCCATGGTTTGAAGGAACGGAGATAGATAGGAAATATGTAGTAGCTCTGTTGAGGATGCGTTCGGGCCATATCCCATCGAATAAGTTTAAATATTTAATGGGTAAAAGTACCTCACCAAACTGCGAAGTTTGTGGGGTGATTGAGGATATTTACCACGTGCTGATGGAATGTGACCGGAACATATACGATAGACAATGTTCGCTCGGTGTAGGTTTTGAAGTGGGGGCATGTAATAGCATCCTAGCGTCCCCTTTGTCGGAGGAGGCTCGGATGTTGTGTCGTTTGTTGTTGGTTATTTACCAAAACAAATAAGTGCGAGTATAATAATTTCTGTTTATTATCCATTGTTTAGTTTTAAGTTGTTGAATGTTTTCTGTTACGGGGGTGACATTATCACTAAGTGATAAAACCCCTTCAAATTAATAAAGATTAAAAAAAAAAAAAAAAAAAAAAGAGGGATGTGTGGTGTTACGTGAATGGATAGAATAAGAAAAGGTACATAAAAGGAAGCCTGAAAGTGGCATCGGACACTGAAAAGTTGTGTGGAAATCGGTTGTCGGTATGGGCATATGATGCGGAGGAATGAGAAAAATGTCGTGAGGAAAGTTTTGAGTATGAATATGGATGTCTATAAGAGTAGAGGAAGACAAAAGAAACAATGGATGGACTGTGTGAGAGATGATATGGCTAAAAATGGGGTGACTACCGAGATGACGACTGATAGCAAAAAGTACGAAGAAAAAGACATGTTAATTTGACCCCAATAAAAAGACAGCCCAACTGGTGCAAAGATTCGATATTTACCTATTATTTTCTTATCATTGATTGACAAAGACAAACAAAACAACAAAATACTGTTGTTTTTTCTGAAAGCTATGGATTATGTAGGACAATCACTTCCCTTATCAGCCGCCTAAATGTATTTTATCTATAGCTTAATAGATCATTGTAAACAATAGGATGACTGATAGTGTTTCTATGGACAACTTAGTCAAATGATATCAATTCTCAGCAATCGTAAGTAAGTCGCGCCATTCACCAAACAATTTCTTGTAACAATTCACGCATTCTGTTGAATACCCGGTAGGTAAGCTGGTTATCTAAAAAAGATTCTCCAATCATATTACTTTTCACGAAGAATCCCCACTATTAACCGACTTTCAAAAAAGGAGGTTTCTCAATTCGACCGTACATATTTTGATTTTATTTTATTTTTATGTGTGTTCGGATAACTTCGTCGTTTATGAACTGATTTTGAGGATTCTTTTTTTGTTGGAAAGTGATATCCCAAGGGCGGTACCATGATAAGGAAACCAGGATCTGATGATGGCACCCCAGAGAAATCGAGGAAACTCTTCAAATATTATTGGCAAACCTATAGCGATTTGGGTATTTTTTATAGTAACTCGTGCAGTTGCTCTTGGAAAGCACCATTTAGTTAAGTGGAACTGGAAGACCACAAATAGCCACCGGAACTACTCAATAATAAGTATTTCACGGGTTGCGATTCGATTACTTTAATATGGTTGCAATGCAATTTATGCTCGTCACAATGCATATGGAGAAGTGGAGCTGATGGTGAAGTACCAGGAGAACTCCTCAACGATGAACGTCCCTGCATCGGGAAAAGCAATATTTTGTAAAAGGTGATGAGCAATTGGCATTATGCTAATGTAACTTAGATAAATTACAAATTGTCCCACTAAAAAGCTAGAAATCAAGTCTTTTTTACAAAAAAAAATTTCGGTAGTCGGTGTCTTTGGTTTTGTATTTTCGTAATTTGCCACCAATTTCCGAAGTTATTTTTCACTTTGTAGTGGTTTTTTTGAAGTCGGTTGTTTTTTTGTAAAAAAGTTTTTTAACTACATTTTTGAAGGAGCAGAAAGGAAAGTTATTTTAGGAAATAAAAATACTGTATTATAACAGAAATGAACACTTTTATTTTGTAACATTTCAATTGGACTAGTTATTTTAACTTAAAACAATAATCTATGGTCTCGAACTTATCACTCACTATGATTACCTAAGTCCGCCACTTTTCCATTCTCCCCATTAGTCTTCAGTGACCGCCTCTCTTCCTCAACTCCCACCACTCCTCTATACTCATCCTCAATCTCCTGCAGAGTCCTACCTCTGGTTTCTGGCATCAGAAACCATATCACAACCAGGCAGTAAGTCAGTAACCCAGCGTACACTGAGTAGGTTCCAGTTATACCCACACTATCTACCAGACCAGGGAAAGTTTTGAGAACCAGGAATAAAGTTCCAGCTACTGATGCTAAGCTTATGCTACCAGCTATACTTCTGTATTCTAGAGGAAAGACTTCCCCAGCTATCACGCTCGGTAGAGGCACCATACCTACAGAAACTGAGAAGAAATGCACATTTAGCAGTATACCTGGAATCCATATAGCTTCATAGCTCAATAGACCCTGGTCTTTCGAGTATACATAAGCAACTATGGCCAAATGACTAGCGACACAGAGTCCTCCTGAAGCAAACATCATGGTTCTCCTTTTAAACCTGTTTATAATATAAATTGCTAAAGTATTTACTAAGATTCTTTGACTGTCAAGACCTAACATCCAGGCATCAGCATTGACATCAGGGTTCATGACTAGTTTGATGATAGTTGTGGCGTAAGCTGCGGTGCTGGCTCCTCCTGACAACTGACCCATGGCATAGGCGTGAACCATCAGAATTATCGGCTTATAAAACTCCTTTTTTTGCACAGTAGACATTAAATCTAACTTCTTTTGAGTTCTCATAGACTTTTCAAAGTTAACTCTTGCTTCAATCATGGCTTCTAATTCTTGTTCCTCCTCATCACCTCTTAACCAGTGAAATACTTCTCTGCATTCGTTATATCTTCCTTTGGAGACCAGCCAGCTTGGGGATTCTGGAGTGAAGAGTGTCATGACGAGGCTGATGAAAGGCAAGAAGAGACAGACTAGGACTGTTCTTCGCCAGCTCAGGAGGGAGCCCACGAGGTGGACGAAGAAGATGCCAGAGCCTTGGGTGAGGGATATAGTGGTGAGAAACGCGCCTCTGTTCTTTGGACTAGTGTACTCGCCGATGAGGATGGAGCGAAGAGGCAGCATCATGCCAAACGATAGGCCGCCTATGATTCTTCCGAGTAGGATAACCTGAAACGTTTTATATTATATTTTAACGATTTGCAATGTAGTTTAATGTTTTGTGGTAAAAGTAGTCAAGGTGTCTATCGTGAGTAGTAAAACTACGGAATAGCATCAAGAACACGAGCAGCAGTGTCTTCCTGTCCAAAAACAAAAAACTATGCTCTGAAGCCGTTTTTATCAATCCGTCAGGTCTGCTGATCGGCGCATTGCAAAATTCAATTGGAAGATCTTTTACGATGTCAGTAGTTATAGGTTTTTTGAAGTCGACTGATATAAGGAGTTCTTTACCTCGACGCTATTAGCCATGAGTGTAGTCAACCAGCCCACGAGGGCTGCCACGCTGACTGTGTAGTGGGCTATCTTGCGTCCATAGTGGCCCATTATCGGAGTGGCGACAAAGCTGCCGATCAGCAGGGTTATGCCGACCACTGATGCTGAAACATTGAATTTATACATCTGTGGATTTAGCCAGAACTTCAGTAGATTAGTGCTTACCTTTTAAAAGAGAGAGGTTAGAGATAAGGGGTACTGAGGGAGGGGTTAGAGAGAGATTATTATATTATATATTCTATCTATTGTAAAGAAGAACCAGTGGCTGGGAAATAACATGGTCCTCTTTGCTTCTGTTATACCACATTTTCGATAAAAAAATTGATCACAAATTGTCTTAATACTTATTGAAGCTATCGACAGTATCGACAGATAACGCGTATATCGACAGGTAGCAGCTTATGCTGCGAATATTATCTACCTACATTGATTAGTATGTCGGTCTTTGCTGATGTATAACCAAGGTAATCATGGTCCAGAAGTACTGTAGTCACTGACGCAAGCAAGTAACTGATGCAAAATAACACCAACGACATCACGTAGATTTACTTAAATGTAATACGTGGGGCGCATCAGACAGTCAGCCCCTTTTCCACCTGGCTATTTTGGCTAATTCATACTAATAAAAGAAGAAGAAAACTTACCAATCCAAGAGTCAGCTTCCTTACTGGTGTGTATACCGGAATCAGGCTGATGCAGCTGAGGTAGCAGGACTGCGGAGAAGCCCACCACGGCGCCATGGCCGATCAGGTTGATGCCCACCGCTGATGTTACAAAACACTGCAAGAAATCACATAATTATCATCATCATCTTATGCTTCACATATCCGTTCCTACAGACAAATCGACGGTTTTGTGGGGGTATAGTTTTAAATTGATAAATAATAATAAAGAAGGTGACAGAATACATTGTGTTTTAAAAGTAAAAGAGGGGGAGGTGAAAAATTGCATTACCAAATTACAAAATATTTCTCTATGACTCTCCATAGTTTTAACCAATTTTTTTCTAATGACTCCAATCAAAAGTCATTATTCAAATCAGTACTTTGCGAACTTCAAACTACTAGTCTTTAATTTTTAAGACCATATTAAAAATTCAAATTCATTTATCAATTTTGTGAACATAGGGTAAAAAAAAAAAATTATACAGATGTTACAAATAAATATCGGTCCATACTACGTCCCGCCAGAATGCATACAAAATTGTTTAGGTAAATAGATAATCAAATGTTGTTAACAAAATTAAAATTAAAATATAAAGTCAAGGTTCATGTCACAATTTCATGCCAAACACTAATAGTTTCTAATAATAATAAAATGTCAACAAATTAAGACGGCACATAAACAAATAGGTATTTGGTCACATTCTCGTCTAAAATAATAAATTAAATAATGGGATGTGGACTCAGCGATCATTGTGCCGATAGTCGTATCAGCCAATGGCTTAATTGCCAAGAGCCTCGACCAACACCTAAGGAGGCTCTCGTTGGGCAGCTGGATCAAGGGCTTGATTCAGAAGGCGGTACTGGAGCCCTGACCGCCGGTAGCTTGGACCCTGTTCCCGATACCGGTGGGCTACTATTTTTTATATTTTTAAATGTTTTTATATTTTCCTTATTCTAATATTTAAAAATATAATTTATAAGTATTTAAATGAAATAAAAGAAATTAAATAAAAATAATAAATTGTAATTTTTTTTTAAAATCCTTGATTAGAATGAACCAGGTTCTTAATAATTAATTAATGTCAATATGAAATAATTATTAGAATAAGGGAGCAACATTTCAGCAAATAAAAATATCTGATAAAAACTCAGTCACACTGTAGTACGCCTTATCCTTTAAAAAATTACGTAGTCTACTCTTAAACAGCACTGTTGTCAAGTCTTTCCAACCACTTGGTGTCAAAAGAAAGTGTATAGTGCCGCAAACGGCAATTGTATCACTATCGGTTATATTGCCGTCAGCTTGCGGCATACTAGTAGGATCATTTTAGATAATTGTATTGCAAAGTTAACTACAATGACTTTTTATTTTATTTGTTTTGTTAGCTTTATGGAACGAAGTTCTTTAAAACGCGGCTTGTGAACTTGCAGGAATCGTCACGCTAAAATGTGTTAATACTTGCGACTGTCTTCTTCTAACTCAAAGAGAAAGAAAGAGAGAGAACGCCGGCATAGAAACAAAATAAAAGACTTAAGTGATTACAGTGTCGTGGGATAAAATTGTACACATCGGCCCGAGTACACTGCATGCCGGAGAGAGAGAGAGAGAAAGTGTGAATTTGGTCGAAATGAAGATGGTCAAGATCACCATCTTGCGAAAATTTTCAAATTTTTCTTATGGGTGTCGTTTTCATAGTTTTCGAGGGTGCTAAAGCCAATCGTGAAGTCAAAATGTAAATCCAAGATGGCGGCTGTGAAAGTTTTCAGTTAGGTTTTAGGTTAGGTTAGAACTGTGACCAACCACGCGCGAGCCGCGCGAGTGCTACTTCCAAGTTGGTCGTAATTTAGTCATTGTGTTGACTTTTGCAATAAATAGTAAAACAAATACAAATCAAAAGTCAGCAAACTAACCTAAACTCTCAACTAAAATAATAAGTGACATTGGTGCCGATTCTCTTGTCACAAATGCCTCTAAACTAAACTAAAAATCACCAAAATTTAGTTTATTCCTGTCAAACGACGATTTCCCATTCTGAAATAGACTAAAGTGACACAACTTAACTATATTTTAGTTTGACAGCTCTAAGATGGCAACGAGATATTAGTGTAGTGAAAATAACATTTTTGCTATTCTGAATTTGACGTTTTTCACCTAAAATTTAGATTTTCTAACTAAATCTGACTATTTTTAATCGCGACTAAAAACGTGTGGAATAAAATTGGTTGTCATGAACTATAAATTCACACCAACACCTCGACTTCAAATGCAAAAACAGTACTGAATCTTTTTTTTTTTCTTTTGCTTATATCTTGAAAACGGTGTGTCCAATCGCAAAAATAATGAAAATTTCGACCCCCTTTATAAAACCCTTAAACCCCTAACACTCTACATGTAGGTAATAATTTTTCTTATTTTCCATACAAAAAGTGAAAAATTCCATACAAAACACGACGAGGCTGCCCCCCCTGCGCGCCTCCGGCTCTAAAATGATCACGTGGTTAGGTATCACGTGTGGAGTCGCGATTGTCAAATTCGATTTAGATGTGTCAAAATTATTTTTAAATTTAGAGAATTTATTTTGCAGAATAGCTTTAAGATTCTCATAGTCAAAAGTAAGGAAATTTTAGTGATAGTTTAGTTAGTTTAGTTCGGTGTACAAGAGAATCGGCACCAATGCAATGCTTCCGGCACTTTAAACGGTCGAGTTATTTTGCCTTGCTCTTTACGGAAATCTAGATGGCGCCACTATTATGCCGCAAGGTGACGGCACTATAACCGACAGTGATACAATGCCGCTTGCGGCACTCTGCACTGACTATTAAATAATCCCAAGTGCCTGAAAATAATTTCCCGCAACTCAGATGATTACAACAATGCAGTTATCATTACTAAGAAATAATTAAATGAGCCTAAGCAGAATTTTTCTGACCCGGCAATCAAACCTAAAACGGACTGAAACCTCATTCGTGCATTATACCGGTTGACACGCTATTTGCATAATAATCGATAAACAATCAAACAAAATGATAAAGCAAGCAACACTGCCAAAACGTGAGATCTGATTACACCCTCTTATCTAAATTACTTGCTGATAGTATTAACTACTTGCTATTTAGCCACACTTTCAGAGTATGAAAGCCCAACCCCACAATTGTTGAAAAAGACTTTGAATTCCAGCACAATAACTATGGTAAGTACTAAAACTTACTTACCTGTTTTATAAACGGCGAAAATCTACTCTTTCCTCTTTCCATTTTCACACAAAAAAACGCTCAATGCAGAGTGCAACACTCTCCTGCTATCTAGACACAAAATATTTGCAATTATCTGATCTACATTTGGTATCAGACATGATAAAATTAAGACCAACACATACACGCCGAACCGAATACAGTGACAATACAGAAAGTGAAACTCGTTTCATACTCATAATAAAGAAAAACAACACTCAGACACAATGCACGATTGTTTTACACTGATTCTTGGGAAACGGATTGGTGATTTGATCACAGTTTGATTGTTATTAGGGAACTGTCGTGAAATATAATCACCATACTTTAGAAACGGATTGGTGATCGTTGCTACGTTGTCGTTAGCAGATCACCACGCAAAATTTTAATCACCACACATGGCAAACTAATGGCAATCAGTCTTACCAAGGGGTATCGTGTTACCCAGTAACTGGGTTGTGGAGGTCAGACAGGCAGTCGCACCATGTAAAATACTGGTATTCAGCTGCATCCGGTTAGACTGGAAGTCGTCCCCAACATAGTTGAGAGAAGGCAGATTGATTTTGACGTGGCAAACGAATACATCGATCGCCGTTAACATTGTTACTAGCAAATCCCCACGTGAAATTCATAATATTATTATGATCACTGATGACCGCTCTTGGCAGACGATTTGGTGAACACAGCAACATTGTTGCGCCAAAGCAAATGATGATCAGTCAAACGTTTCATTGTAGGAAAGCATTATTCTAGTTGACACGTTTGTATACACAGTTGCGCTGAATGTTCACTGGTATTTGATCACTTTCACAGACTACTATGTAAGACAGCACTCGGCATCAACTATCGTTCATCAAACTAAACACTTCCGAACGAATGCAACTTGTTGAACTGATACGAACTCGGACGCATTGTCTCAAGGACATTTATTTTAAAACACGTGTGTGGAGCGAAAATAACCGAATGATAGTTTATGGCGTTCATTTAGGTTCATCGATGAAATTTTAAGGTTGTGTTTGTCGAGCACTAAAGTTAAATAAAGACAATTGAACTGCAATTGAATGCAAGCTGCAGCCACAGTGACGCGTGCTGTTTTTAGTTCGCATGGTGACTGAAGGACTCAGTAATTATTCGAATGACCTTTCCTCATGTCAATAAGAACAATCAAGTTGGGTTCCGTACGGAATAATTTAATCACGGAGTCCTTGAATTAAGTTAATATTAGAGAGAGCAAGATTAGGGTATATCTACATGTTGATGTTATGGTATGTTATGTTATTCATACTTCTATAAAAAAAAATAACGAGTTTTTGAAAATTCAATAGAAAAAATTGAGATCGTAGCCTGAATTCTATGTTACGCTCTATTTTGTACATAATACCAAAGAACGATAAAGGAACCTTCGACAAACCAATCTAACATGCACTCAACCGGCTTCTTTCTAATACATGTAATCTGTGCTAATACACAAAAAATATCTTCGACAAGTTTGCAAGTATGTCTAGTACTTTTCTGTATGAATACTTATGTAATTATGGATATTATAAATATGCCTATTATTACATACCTTCACGGTGCTATTAATAAACGTGAATGAACTGTCAACCATTATTCGTATTAGCCATACATTTTTCGAGGTTTATCTTTGGCATAAAGTTACTTCACGTTTATTAAAAAGGGTGTTAGAGTTTTCCCACACACATCCAACCGAGGCAATGAAATGAAATTAAATGAAATTGTTTATTCTGTAAATAGGATATCGGAATCACTTTTACACGTCATATTTTTTTTTTAATTATAAATAAGCTAGATGAGTTCGGCGTTTCCTATCTGACTACTCTGAGAAGAAAGGCCGAAACAAACTCAGAGGTCGCAGTCTCTTTTAAAGTCCAGACATAATCTTGGTCAGGCCATATGAGGACCATGTAGATTAGTGTCTGAAAAGGTATTTTGAGGAAAGGACCACACAGATTTGAGTGGACCTGTCCAGTCAGTGCAAGCATTTGTCAGTAATCGTGGAGCTCAACTCGACGAACAATACCAAAGAAAGGACATTTGGGTAGGCCGCATAAACTACTCAAACTGCCAGATCATCACTAAAATTAGCAGAGAAATAAAAACAATATCCACATAGTCCTCACATTCACAATAGTTAAAATAATATAATACTTTACAAAGTAATCATGTCATTTTGAATATAATTTTCAACAATGTCAATGTGTTTATAAAATTGGTTTATGTTAATTTTACATAATAATTAAAATGTCTAGTTTTATGGTTTATCACAAGGCTTAACAGAGCGAGCAGTTCAATCCCAAGCTTTTTATCTTCTAAATAATCTGAAATTGTGTAGTACCCTTTTTTACAAAGTTTGGTTTTAATATAGATTTTAAATCGTTTAATGGGTAAGTTTCGAATGTCAATGGGGAGTTTGTTGTAAAAGCGTATACATTGACCCATGAATGAGTTGCCTACTTTGTGGAGACGTGTGCGATGTACAGCAAGGTTGTGTTTATTCCTAGTATTTAAACTATGAATATCGGTCATTTTCTTAAAATTTGATATTTTTTGTGTACATACAATAGGTTTTCAAAAATATATAGTCAGAATATTTGTTTCTTTGTATTTTTCTCTAAGGGAATCTCATGGACCTAGGTTGTCGATCAATTAAAAATAAGATTAGTCCAACGTCGATCATTTCTAACCATTCGACAAATGCTCAATCAACCCACGTAGATCTATGTTGACCTTTACTTGCAAGACCTCTGTTACACAAGTCTAGTTTGTATGACATTGAGTGTCCGTATGAATTGAGGAGCCATGTCTCATATTTAAACGCGGGTACTACCAATATTTAGTAGTAAATTAGGCAATTTTGTAGGCCCGATCCTGGAATTTGTAGTAAAACACTTTAAAAGATAAACGACTTTTAAGGTGGCTCCTCAATTCAGACGTCTGAATTGAGGTGCCACCTTACAACTCTAAAACTAGCCGACGGATATTTTTAAAAATTTGGTAGGATTTAGTAGTACTTATGTGTAACCTCTACAAAAAAAAATGGGTGTTGTACGGCTGAATTTGAGATAGCTACAATGTTTTGATTTTTCATAAAAATCCATAAATTTCACCGCGCTGTTTCTCGAAAAGTAATCAACCAATTATAACATATTTTTAGTATAATTTAGTAGTAAATACGTTCTAATTTGTAATATAAAAATAAAATGGACAAACTACATAATTTCGCTAATACAGCACATTTTATGTGGCTCCTCAATCCTGACGGTCTGTAGAAAATATATGTGCGTAGAGCTACTAAAGTAGTTGATCAAATCGGATAACAATAGCACCAATATTTAGTAGACGTCTGAATTGAGGAGCCACCTTAAAAGTCGTGTATCTTTTAAAGTGTTTTACTACAAATTACAGGATCGGGCCTACAAAATCGCCTAATTTACTACTAAATATTGGTAGTACCCGCGTTTAAATATGAGACATGGCTCCTCAATCCATACGGACACGACATTGACACAAAAAGTGTACGTTATAATGCATAATACTGAGGAACAACCGGTCAAATGCATAATCTTGACAAATAATAAAAGGCGACTTATTATTTCATTGAAACTGGATTACTGAGAAAATACCTTGGGACAGATCATATTATACCACACAGGTCATATTATAACCCACCTAAATACATAATAGTCCTCTTCACCGTATCGGGCGACAGCGACCCAGTCTAATTTTCTTTTATTTCGTGAGCTCTCTAATGACTAGCAAAACCAAAGGTCTTTAAAACCCGGTCATACCGTGTCATAATTAAGACATACCTTCATAGATCGTTGCAAGTAACGGCCCTCTCAGGATACGGAACTCTAAAAGTAGGAAGAGACAAAATTCATGTTGTCAATACCTATTTTGTTTATTTTGCATATAAAGAACTTACATAAAAAAAAAACAATATTATACTAAAATGTACATTTAGTAAAACAATATCACATTTATTATTAAAAGAAATTATAATACTAAGTATTTAAGTAACTAAGATAATTTTTATTATAATTACAATTCGTTCCTTACTTAATTTGTAATCTACATAACAATTCGTATGGCCTATTCGATTATGTTATCAATGGATTATTACAATAATGCTGTATAATCTAGGTAATATCACTGCTATACCTTTTCTTCTGTAAGAGTAGAATTTGCAATATTTACTTTCATATTGGCCTGTAACATACTGGTATTCAGCTGCACACGGTTAGACTGGAAGCCTACCCCAACATAGTTCGGAAAAGGCTAGGCAGATTGATTGAATGGTCTGTAAAGTCAAAGCTGTTAGTTCTCCATTACGTTGATCTTCGTCATGAGGCTGAAGGAATGCAACGTCATTTGGAAATATTTAAAGTTTCTTCTAGGAAGCGGATATTTCATTTTAGACTGAAACGTTGATTTTAGACTAAAATAGAGACAAAATAACACCAATTTGGTTATAAACTATCTGCACTATTAACCTAAAAATCACAGAGAGTCCATAAAACACCTAAATTCTACTTCCAGATCTAGGTATCAGCTGTCAACTTTAGATTTCTCAACATCCACTTTATCCTTCAAACTCTGCCTCACTTCCACCTCTTCAGGAACCAACGTCTTCCCTCTGAAATGCTCCTCAATCTGCTGCAAAGTCCTGCCTTTAGTCTCCGGCAGCAACCACCAGACCACACACAGGTTATATGACATAGCTGCAGCATAAACTGCATAAGAACCATGCAGACCTATGCTGTTAAGCATTACTGGAAAAGTTTTCGTGACCAAGAAATACCCAGAGGCAATGGAAATAATGCTGATACTGCCTCCAACACTCCGATACTCCAAAGGAAAGATCTCACCAGCAATGACGTAAGGGAGACAAACCATTCCAACAGCAACAGTAAAGAATTGAATGTTGATCAGTAAAATTGGCAGCCACACTGCTGTGTAAGTTAGCCATCCCTGAAGTTTAGCGTATACATAGCAAGCAATGGCTACGTTACTAAGAATACAAAGACCTCCTGTGGACATGAACATTGTTCTCCGCTTCACTTTGTTTACTACGTATACCGCCATAATGTTTGATATATTCCTCTGAGCATCCAAAGCTATCATCCACACATGAGCATCTACTTCTGGACCAGCCAGGTGAGCGATGACTGTCGTAGAGTAACAAGACATTAGAGCACCACCAGAAAATTCTCCCATTAAATAGCTGTGTATCATTATCACTATCGGCTTGTAAAACTCCTTCTTTTTGAAGAGAACCATTAGATCTTTACAGTTGGAAATTGTAGCTCTATTCGATTCACATCTAGCTCTGATCATTTCTTCTAATTCCTCTTCTTCTCCATCGCCTCTGAGCCATCGGAAGGTTTTTCTGCAGTCTTCATATCTTCCTCTCGCGGCCAGCCAGCTCGGAGATTCAGGGGTGAAGAATGTCATGAGGAGACTGGCTAGAGGAAACGCGATGAGGATGAGGATGGTCTTCTGCCAAGAGACCAGGGATCCTATGAGGTGCACGAGCAGGATTCCGAAGGCCTGGGCTACGGAGACCATGGTGAGAAAGGCTCCCCTGTTCTTCGGGCTCGTGTACTCTCCGAGGAGGGCTGAGCGAAGAGGCAGCATCAGGCCGAAAGACATGCCATGGATTACTCTTCCTACAATCATTACCTAGAACAGAAGATACGTTTTCATTGATAATTTTCCCTTGCTAGTCTCAAAAATAATTAAAGTTTTTTTTTTTAAATTATTTAAAGGGCTTCGTCGCTGAGCGACCATATCGCCCAGTGCAGTTTTTTTAAATATTATCTTATAGTATATTATTATCATAGTTATATTAATTAAAGTATTCTCGATTTTTATTCTGTATTTTTCTTATTTTAGACAGACATCGCATATCATATTCTATTCCATTCAACAAAAATGGTTGAAGGATTTCGCCATCGCCATTATAAATTGAACGTGAATGAAATTATTAAGTACGGAAATGACGAAATATTGTACGATTCATATATAAGACGACTTAAATGTCACGGTGTATAAATAATTTGAATATTATTTTTATTATTATGTCTCCATGTCAAATGAAGCGAATGAAAAGTTTAAATTTTATAACAATTAATTATGTTCTATAACTTAATGCACGAAATTATAATCGTAACTTTAAAAGCACTGCATTGAACAATTTTGCATGAAATAAAGAGACTTTTAAATTTTATTATTTTAAATTTATTAAATCTCAAGTAGCAATACCCAACTTACAGGAGCTTTTCCAATTTCCTTAGCTATGGGTATCACTGTTCTTATTTTTTTTTTTTTTTTTGGTGGGAAATTATCAAATAACTTCTCCCGCTCTGGGTGGAGCGAGAGGGCGTGTCAGACTCTTACTGACTAAAACCCACCCGTGTTCCTTCAGTTGCCATGTTGCCGGGGGGCCACGATAATCTTATCGGCCCATATTCGCAGCCCCGGCAGGCATTGGCCCTAACGGACCCCGTCAATTCTGCTGACATCTCTTTGAGGCGCGCGTGGAATACAACGCGCCGTCGACCCGGGCTTGGTTCTTATCGGAAGGCGAGCTACCCATTGCTCACCGTCCGCAAGCCCGCGCCTACGGTGGCCGGAAATCTGCTTGTGATTCCCGACGCCCAGGGCGTCTCCTCCTGCGGCGATTAGGGGCGCGAGGGCGCGAAATTTGCCTCTCCCTCACGCGCTCCGTCTCCTCCTTCGCGAGCATTACTGCTTCGCAGAAGGAGGTGACAGCCTCCCATTTCCTCTCGCTCCGTACCATGGCCCGAATCAGGGCCGGACGCGAGAGATCACCGCCGCCGATCACTTGCACGAGGACACGGCGATGCCCTGCCCAAGCCGGGCGGGCAGACCTCCACCGTATGCTCCACCGTGTCCTCCGGGCGATCCACACAGTGACGACACCTGGGCGTTTCCTCCCGCTTTATCCTGAACAGGTACCTCCCGAAACAGCCGTGTCCGGTGAGGACCTGCGTCAGGCGGAAGGTGAGGACGCCGTGGCGCCTCTTTAGCCACTCCTCAAAGAGGGGTCTTATCGCCGCAATTGTGGCGTGCCCAGCGCTGGGTTGCGACAATCGCACTCTCCATTCCGCCATGAGATCCCGCCGGAGCTCTGTCCGCTGTGCCGCGACTTCTTGCGGCATCGGAGTTAAGCCCCGGCGTTCCACCTCTACCTATCGTTATTTCTCCGGACAAAATTTATTCGGTTTATATGTTACATACATATAAACCGAATAAATTTTGTTCTATGTATTCTTTTTCGATTTAACTATCCCTTATGTTGCACCTGCCATGTTTTGTCTCTGCATCAACTTAAGGTTGACTGGTAGAAAATGCCTCAGGCATTAAGTCTGCCATTGTACAGTATTTTTTACTTGTGCATAAAGTTTTAATAAATAAATATCGTTTTTCCTAATTATGCTTAAATTAGGGTTAAGGTCGGCTTCCCGTATCATACTCACTTCAAAACTCTTAGCCAGCAGTATGACGGTCCATCCGACGAGGATGTTGGCGATGACCACGAAGTGCGCCACCTTCCGACCCAGCCGGCCCATGATAGGTGGTGCCATGAAACTGCCCAGGAGCAGGGTGATGGCTGTCACTGAGGCTGAAATAATTGAAAAAAAAGTTATTGTATAAAGAGTTCTACTACAATTGTTTTTGGTATTCGTTCAGTCGTCACGCAGTGGGTACCAGAAGTCAGGCGTGGTCGCCGAGGGAGGCCGAGGAAACACTGGCGTGACGACTTAGATGCCCCAAGATTGGTCGGAGAAGGCAACGCGTAGGGAACAGTGGAAAGCTATGGGTAAAACTTTTGCCCAGAATAGAGACAAGACCGGTTGAAAAAAAATATGGATTAGATCATCACACTATAATATTATAAAAGCCAAAAGTTTGTGAGTGTGTGTGTGTGTGTATGTTTGTCTCTTCTTCACGCTCAAATGGCTGAACGGATTTGGATGAAATTTGGTACCCAGATAGTTTATAACCTGGATTAACACATATGATACTTTTTATTTCGATATTCCAACGGGATCGAGACTTCTGCGGGTGAAACCGAGGGGCGCACCTAGTACAACATAAGCCAAAGATCAATGATGATAAAATGTATGGGTGTGTTTTATATAATATACAAATCTTAGTATCTATTGGTAGACATACCCAAACAGCTACAGATAAGAGAATTCGAACTGGAAATCCAAGCGCGTTCAAAACCTGGTAAGACCGTTTAGATTTCGTATGTCTTGAGAATATTCATTCGAAAACACATTGACTCTAAAACTAACAGTACTGAGGTAACATTAAAATTCTAACAATTTGGTGTGAAAAACTAGCCACAGACTTTTTTTGCAGTTCCCAGTCCCACACATTATTCTGTGATTTATCTTTCACTAGATCGTTAAGTACTGTCTGTCGGGGGTTATCTAGATTTTAGTCTATTGTTGTTCTGAAACGTACATTTCATATGATTGACCTTTAAACGTGTGCATTTTCTTCCTGGATTAGTATTTGACGTCATAATGCATAATAAATAAAACAACAAATTAGATTTACAGGTACGATTAGCAAAGTATGCATATTTAACATTTAAATGTAATAAAAATAGTCTGTATTTTATTTCTTTGCGAATTCCATATTTGTACTTTGTAGTACCGTAATATGTCATGTATAAGTCGCAGGCAGATTGTATGATTGTTTATCTTACAAACGGCGCTGTCCGTTTACAAACGCTCGCGAATTGGCAATTCGTTCAATTGTTATAATTTCGACATTGATTGTTATTGTAGGGTGACCATCATAAAACACAGGTTGAACAAATCATACTTTAGTTCAGCAATCAGTTTATTAACCTATTATGACACCGTAAAATTGTGAGAACCGTTCGTTTATAATTTATCGGTATTATTTCCCTTAGATTATAAACTATCGAAAAATTATGTTAAATTGTATAATAGTTAAATTGTAAATTGTTTGTTGCAGTTCACAATTTTTCGACAATTTTGTAGCAATAATATTCCGCAGGAGTCCTCCGAGCACTAGATTCCACGGACACTTTCCGTTTTTTAAGTGCCGGATAACTAAATACTTCAATTTGCCGCGGCATTTTGTAAACGGCGTTTGAATTGTCCATCAACTGTTGTGGCATACAAAGTGACAAGGCAATTTACATTTTGCCTTCGGCATATTTCATAACTGCGAGCGTTTGTAAAAAGCGGAATCATACAAATTGCCTGCGACATATAAAGTGTGTCTGTTAAACGGGGGACATGACCCGGAATCATGAAAAAACAACAACTGCTCCATACATTAACGTTCGCAAAACTCAACCAAATGTAGGGAACAGCGGATTGTTTCTCAGATTAATTTCAGAGTTGGTCTCGTAGTGAAAGTTGTTAATTTTCATAATTAGGTTTTACACTCCCTTAAAGTATATCCCTCGTTTAACATAACACGCTGAATACTTATAGTACTACAAACATAGTACAATCATACAACATGCAAAGTTTTAAATAAAACGGATGACAAAGAGAGTAACCGGAAACACATAGATACGAATGAAGCAAGTTATAAAGCTTGTAAAAATAGGGCGCAACGACAGAGGTTTCACGTCTAAACGTTGCTTAATAAGAATTTTTAACCGACTTCCAAAAGGAGGAGGTTCTTAATTCGTCTGTATTTTTTTTTTTTTTTTGTTTGTTACGCTATTACTCCGCCGATTATGAATTGATTTTGATGATTCTTTTTTTGTTTGGTAGATCATACTTCAGAGGTGGTCCCATATAAATTTTATTAACTTTGCTTGGGTAGTTTTTGAGTTAGTTTCAATAATACGTATTTTTTCCCATTAGTATGTGGATGATATGATAAGTTCCTGTGACTGTTATTTACATAGCAGGTAGTGGTATTTGAATTTGTGTGGGGTAGGTACCATAACTAAAAAGTGAAAAATTAAATATTTTCCAAAAAAAAAACAACCGACTCCCAAAAAAACACTATAAAGTCAAAAATAACTTTAATTTCGGAAGTCGGTGGCAAAAAACGAAAATCCAAACCCAAAGACACCGACTTCCGAAATTAAAGTTATTTTTGACTTTATAGTGTTTTTTTGGAAGTCGGTTGTTTTTTTTTTTAATTTTCAGCATTGAGTACCTGTCTCCATTTTTCATATCGGAAAATTATCTGACATGGATGAGTCAAGAACAGCTTGTTATAAAAACGATTGCTTACCTATCCATGACCCCTGGTCCTCAGTGAGGAAGATATGTGAGTCTGGTTTCTTCAGCTGAGGCAGCAGGATCGCAGGGAAGCCCACCACGGAGCCATGGCCGATTGTAGTGAAGGATACCGTCGCTGACACGAAACACTGGAATTTGCAAAATGAGAAGAATTAAATGCAAGTTTTGTTAAGCCTCCTGGTTGTACAAGATGGAGACGAAAATACGTTAGTAAATTAAACTTCGTATACCCAATGACGTTCCCAGTCTGCATACAAAAATACAATCAAATATATCCAATAGTTTAGTCGCTAAAGCTAGTAAAAGATTGGCAAAACCATAGTCGGCGCATCGGTGTCCCCTTGTTTCGCAGATAGAAATTTCATAGAATTTCGTTTCGCAGAAAATGTTTCACATAGGTAATATTTGGTCTTTGTATTATTTTTTTTCGAATATTTTTGTTTTAACGACTATTTACTTTAATTAAACAATTTCACAGAAACACAATTCAATGATTTTTTTTTTTATTTAACAAACTTATCAAACAGTAGAATAATTTTTTAACGAAAATGTAAAATAGACGTTATACGCTACGCTATCCATAATTTTATAAGGGTACATATTTGAAGGTCGAAAATTAAGTGTCGAATTAAAGTTGAATGAGAACTCCGCTGCAAGAGCGAGCGTAGCGAGCTCGGGACTCGGGGCACCCCGACTCGGATAGGTCAGGTTATTTTTTTTTAAACCACACAGAAATAGGAGCCTCGCAAAGCCGTCGACTACGCTGACTGAAAAAAATATATTTACCCTATAAAATTATAAAATTGAATATTACATCAATATTAAACCACCACTGGGATGGCGGGGTCTAAAGACATCCCAGTGGTGGTTCCCGTGTGTCCCGTGGTAATTTTTTTTTAAACCACACATATAAATATTGATAATTCTATGAAATGATAATATGAGAAAAAAAAATGTGAAACGAAATGCTATGAAAATGAAAGCTATAAAACAACGTACAACCGTGTAATTTAACATGAATGAATGAAACTGAATAAACAAAACTTAATATACGGGCGTTTGACTGGACTTTAGGTCCAAAATACTTCCATGCATTCATATTGTCACATAGAAATTGCATAAATCTATGCAGTAGCGCTACTCAAGTTGATGCCTTGCCTTCTTTTGTTTGTTACTCCCACCTACCAACTCATCTCATTTCCTAGCCTTTTCCCAACTATATTGGGGACGGCTTCAAGTCTAACCAGATGCAGCTGAATACCAGTATTACATGGAGCGACTGCCTATCTTACCTCCAGAACCCAGTTACTGGGTAACTACCAAATTAAATAATAACGGGTTGGTAAAACTGGTGGACGGATTTTCGGGCTGCTGACTTCCCGTAACGTCTGTCAAAGATAAATGACAATCGCGATCAACGGCTTAACGTGCTTTTCGAGCAAGCATATAGCTTTGATCTTCAATCGACCTGTGCGTCTCCGTCAATTACTGAAAAATGATAAAAAATGCGGGACTCCAGCTACATTAGGCGCGGTATTTCACAATCTACAATTATGTCTGTCACGGTCGTGATGTGTCTCCATATTATCTTTATTTGTCTAACCTGGCTTCTTTACAATTTATTTACGCTTGAATACTATATCACAATCTGAATTACGAACGCACAGTGGGTGTGTATGATAAAAACAAACAAAATCTACATTCGTGGAACTAGCCTGTGTTGTCCCAATGTAGGGCAAAGGTATTCAATTCCTTCTTTCCACTTTTCCTGGTGTACTGCGATTGCGGAAACTACTAATTAATTAATTATTTATTTATTTAATACTTCAAGCACAGAAATGTACTGAGGTGGACTAATTTAATTGCACAAATAGTGAAATTTATGTAGTTGATAAAATTGTGTATTGTTTTTGTACTTAATATGGATCAAGGACCTGAAACAAATGTTTTTTTTTTTTTTTTTTTGGCATTTTCTGCCAGTCGGTTATTTAAAAGTGTACCGTGGTTAAAATAATCCTAAATCTAATCCTAACGAATATTATAAATCAATGCGAAATTGAGTTGTTATGCTTTCACACTAAAACGGCTGAACAAATTTGGATGAAATTTGGCACATGGGTAAGACTGTGACCTGGGTACCAGAGGATACTTTTATCCTGATGTTCCTACGGGATTGAGACTTATGCGGGTGAAATCGGATTGCAGCTAGTATGAAATAAAAAACAAAAAACCGCTATTGTTTTGGCCGATTGACATTATCATTATACAAAAAAACCGGCCAAGTGCATGTCGGACCACGCACAATGTAGGGGTTCCGTAGTTGGGATGAGTGTATCCCAAGAACAAATTTAACTTTGTACCTAGTTGAAAAAAAAAAACTTTCATACAGAATGTATGGGAGAACATGGTTTTGCAACCGCAAATCTAAGTTGGTCGATTATTACTCGTTAACTTGTAAAGCCTACTCAGCTGTGATAGTTTTCCTTTTAAATTCGTTATATAAGCTACTGCCTTGAATTTTTTCACATACCTAAAAGCAACCATTTAGCTGGCAGGGGGGGGGACACACTTGACTCTAACAAAAATTTGAACTTTAAAGCTTAATATTTCGCAAACGGTTCTCTGAATTCAAAAATGATTACACGACACTCACAATGTTTTTAAAAGACCTTTCCAACGATACCCCACAACAAGGGATAGAAAAAAAAAAAAAAAACATCCTCGCTTTACGTGTAGGTAGGGGAGGTACCCTAAAAAAGCACTTTGTCGGCATGATTAATATGTATATAGTAACTTTCTAGTACTAACAGTCTTGGAGCTACACCGCGGACAGACAGACAGACAGACGGACATGACGAAACTATAAGGGTTCCTTGTTTACTACGGAACCCTAAAAACAGGTACCTACTTAATTGACTTTTAGGTTTTGTTATTTGGTTTTTGTTAAAACTAGTTTTTTATTTGGTTAAAACTAGTTTTAAGACTTCCGCGTATCTTATGGCACTGTTTTTAAATCTTTTTTTTTATTCGTCAAAAAAGGTTGATTAATGAGCTTTTTCGGCAAAAGACGAAGATCACAACCATACGTAAAAATGTGGTGCTAGAACATCTGACATTATGATCGGGCCAAAAACGGCCAGATTAAGCAATTCCTCTAAAAGCAATTAATTTTCTGAATTTCCAGCAATTCCTGTATGGTGGGTGACACATATTTTAGCTGAATCATATTCAATTCAATTCATATCAGAATCATATTTGGTGTAAATATTGTCGCATGATAAAAATGAAGACCGTAATTTTACTGGATAATTTTTCATAACAGTTTTATTAATGAAATGCGATTTTAATTTCTACAGTTTAAATGTTATTTCATTAAAATACAAAACTGTCAAACAGATGAATTGCGTAATATGAATTGAACGCAGATAATACTACGAATTAAAAAAGCGGCCAAGTGCAAGTCGGACTCGCCCATGAAGGGTTCCGTAGCAGCAAGTAACATTGAATGAAAGGTAAATTGCGGTTTACGATTTATGACGTATTAAAAAAAACTACTTGCTAGATCTCGTTCAAACCAATTTTTGGTAGAAGTATATATTTTTTTTGTTTTATCATTCTTTTATTTTAGAAGTTACAGGGGGGGGGACACACACATTTTACCACTTTGGAAGTGTCTCTCGCGCAAACTATTCAGTTTAGAAAAAAATGATATTAGAAACCTTAATATCATTTTAAAGACCTATCCATAGATACCCCACACGGTATGGGTTTGATGAAAAAATTTTTTTGAGTTTCAGTTCTAAGTATGGGGAACCCCAAAATTATTTGTTTTTTTTTTTCTATTTATGTGTGAAAATCTTAATGCGGTTCACAGAATACATCTACTTACCAAGTTCCAACAGCATAGCTCATAGTTTCGGAAAAAAGTGACTGTGACATACGGACGGACGGACAGACAGACAAACGGACAGACAGACAGACATGACGAATCTATAAGGGTTCCGTTTTTTGCCATTTGGCAACGGAACCCTAAAAACAGTTTGTGTGATTCATAATATTACCATATTACGATTTTGCCAAAGCGGCCGTTTTAAGTCCTCTGTTCCTAAAGTATCTCATGAGAATGTAAATTGGTGTGGGTGATGGAGAAGTTGGTGTGTGTCAAACTGTTTGTAAAGTGCCATATTAATATGTGCCTGCGGTAGAGATAAACAAGACGGAATGCGGTGACTATTTTGGGATAGAAAGTAGATTTTCGCATGTGTCATAGTCCAGTCATAAGCCATCCATTAAGTCCTTTTTTACACAGGTGTTTTGTGAGTGGGAAGATGTTGCGTACTTTATTGATTTTATTATAGAGGTAGCCTCCTAGAAAACAGAAGAATCGCTTGGAGAAACGAGTTGTAAATCTTCGACAAGGGTCATAGTGCCTCTTGCCGAGCATAGGTGTGAGGAAGTGGTGAAGAGTGGGCGTTTTTAGGGGGTGTCTTATGTAATTTTGACGTTCGAAAAGTGCTGATTCTCAGCCTAGTTTGAATAAATCACTTTTGAATTTAAATTTGAACTGTAACAAAGAAGTGCGTGTTGTTTCAGGGAGGTCTGTAGTCTGAATAGTTAGAACCCCACTTTCCCGGTACAGGTCGGTTGTGGGGTAGCAGGAATGGTCGAAAAGAAGGCTGTATTATGTCCTGTGTGCCCTGATATGTGCACTGCCCTGAAATAGGGGGTCAATCACAGCTCGGCTCGAGTCGAGTAAACTCGAATAATAATACCAGATACTACGTCGTCAAAACACCAAAAAAGTGGTGTGTACCGTCCGCATGAAAAGTATCGACCTCTTAAAATATTGAAGATTTTTTATTTGTGAATGAATAAATGTAATAAATTTTATTTATTTAAATACTTAATTATTATTCACTAGCTTCCGCCAGCGCCTTCGCCCGAATGATATCGTTATAAATTATAGTAGGCTATATTATCACTGAGTAACAGGTGTTACTCAGTGATAATAACACTCTACTGGTGAAAGAATTTTTTAATTCGGTCCAGTAATTTTTGAGTTTATTCTTTACAAACAAACATCCAAAAAATCAAATCGTTTTTCTTTCTAAAATAATATTAGTTTAGATATAAGGATTTCAAAATAAAATGGCTCATGTGGGCACGGTAAATTTTTCGCAGAAATGGCCTTCTTGTCTTTTATGTTCTAGATTATTGTACATTCGATGTGCAAGAGTGAGATAGAAAACTTTTCTATTGTCATCAGATACAATGTGTATTCTTAGCAAAGGAACGCTTGTCTTTTTAGTCCATACAATTTTAAAAACTAATAAAAAAATAAAAATAAAAATCATTTATTTCAGACAAAAAAGTCCATAGGCAAGGCAATTTGAGGTTGTTAGTAACAATAATTTCGCTTAAGACTAATGTTAGTAACTAAAATTACAAAAATTTAGACTTATATCATATCATTTTTGAAATAGGCGTTGTAGATAATAATTTTTTCCTGCTTTTTATAGAATAGAATAGAATAGAATAGAATAGTTTTATTTTGCAAATATGGGTAGTACATAATAGTTCTTAAATTACATTTAGCTCAGCCACATTTTACCAATCAAATAAAAAACCACAAATGTTAGGAAAACAAAATTAAATTCGTAATTCGTGATTTATTTTAAAATATCGATTTTCTGCCTGACCGTACAAATCACCGTAATCGGGAGTGAAATATCTGGTATTATTATTCGGGTTGAGTTGACTCGGGCCGAGCTGACCCGAATAGGACGCAACTCATAATGCTGGAGATCAGGGGTCAGCAAGTAATTTTAAGTGGGGTCCGGATACTGTTGAAATTTTTTATCGAGGTCCAGATTTATTTTTTTTGATTTATTTATGGACCACAGAAGTAACGCATAGCTAACCACTTTGAAAACAAAATCCCGTGCACACGACAATTTTTTTGTAAAAGATAATTAGTTAGTAATTATTTGGCGGTCCAAGTTCCGATCTTTCGCGGTCCGGATATAGACCGCGGTCCGCCGGTTGCCGACCCTTGCTGTAGACACTGACTGACAATATAGATTGACATTTAAAAAAAAAACTCGCTATACACTGTATTTTTATTACACCTGCCCATAAAACCCATTATGTAACAAAAACCTACCCATTACCTACATTCACATTTTGGTTTTCCCGAAACCCCGTGATAAATGTTCAGAAAACCGGTATTCAATTAATATAATTGCAAATTGCTTTATTCGGATTTATTTTATTTGAGATAGGTTTATTACTTTTGCAAATACAGGTTGTAGTTTAAATCTTTGTCACCCTTGCAGGAGTAAAAGTCCAAAACGCAAGATAAAATGTGGATTTCAAATCCATTGACAACATTCAATATCACCTTACCGCAGCCCTGTGTTGATTTGACATTTCCTGCTATCAATAGTTCAAATAAACCATCTAAACAAATTGTAAAAAATGATGTAGTATTATTTTGTGATGAGATTGGAAAGGACTTAGGCCACTTGTTGACAGATGAATATTCAGGACACTCCATAATAAATTACTGTATGCCTAGTTGTTCTTTATTTGACATTATGAAAGAAATTATTAAATGTAACTTTAACCAGGGCACTACATTATTAATTTTTATGGGTAATAGGGGAAATGTGAACAAAGGAGAATTGCTCCAATATTATAGAACATTGTGTAATCTAAGTTTAAGAAAAATTGTGTTGTTTACATTCCCATATAGTAACAGTTTGCCACAGGAAGAAAATAACTTAAGATTCGAATTAAATATGACATTGTATAATTGGACATTCAATAATAATCTGTTCCATCTAGTTGACACTAACAATTATGTTGGTAATAATTTGTATTTGACAAGAGATAGATATAATATTGTTATGTACTATCTTTCTAACTATTGCAAAGGACTGATAGCTGTGTCGCTATCATATTTTTTTTCTATTTCAGCCAAAAATTTGGCTAAACAACTTGCTTCTTTTGAGCAATGCAATGACATTTTAAATAATTCTGCCAATACTTTGGCAACAACTAATGACATTAATTATCATTTAAATTAGAAATTAGGACAATAGAGGAAACCTCTTGCTTGATAAATAAAGAAATTTTAAATACTGGTTTAAATCATCAAAATGTTAATAAAAGTTCTTCTTTGATATCTCACCCATCAAATTGTAGTAATCTAAATAAATGTAATAATAAAACTCTAAAAATTGTTCATCAAAATATACAGGGTGTGATAGGTAAGGAATTAGAATTGGAGCTGTTCATGAACTGTAGTAATATTGATATCCTATGTGTAACTGAACACTGGTTGAAAGTCCACCAGTTCATGTTCAGCTTTAACAACCACCAGGTTGCCAGCTCATTCAGCAGAGTTAATATGATACGTGGTGGCTCTCTAATAATTGTTCGTCACAATATGAAATTTAAAGAACGTAAGGATATTGTGAGCCTCTCTGTTGAGCGAGTTATTGAAATAGCTTGCATTGAGCTTGAGCAGTTCATTGTAATGAGCGTGTACAGGCCCCCATGTGCTTCATATGATATTTTAGAAAAATATATGGAAGAAGTATTATTAAAGACTTGTAACAGTAATAAAACAGTTTTAGTCTGTGGAGACTTCAACATTAATATACTGGAAAAATCTGCTGTAGTAAATAAATTTATAACTTTATTAAAGTCATATAATTTGTACAATACATTCTTTGAGCCGACTAGAATAACTGCCACTAGTGCTACCTGTATTGACAACATTTTTACAAACTTAAGACCTTCCAGCCATTTAATTATAAATGAGTTAGACTCTGATCACTGTGGCCAGTTAGTCACTTTCCCTCAGAAAACAGTCAGAACTCAAAGAAAACTTGTAAGTTTTGTTCCTGTAAATAAAAGTCGCTTAGGACAATTTAAAAATAATTTAATCGAAAAACTACCGGGTTTGCCTTATCATAACGACCCGGATCAAGCTTACACTTTACTATTTAACCTCATCAATTGTGAGTTTAGTAAGATTTTCACCTCAAAAACATTGTCTGTTTGTGACCGCGTTCTATTTAGTGATTGGGCAACTCCAGGTATTTACAAAAGTAGGCAGAGGTTATTTGAATTGTATCATGAAAAAACATGTAACGATGATGAAACTTTTAAAGAATTTGTTAGGAAATATTCAAAAACTTTTAAAAGAGCCTGTTCCTCAGCAAAAGCCATAAACATTAAAAATAAAATAAAATGTTCTGGAAATAAAATTAAAACCACTTGGAATATAATTAATTCAGAAACGGGAAGAACGACAGTACGGAATCGTGACTTCCATCTAAAAATCAATGATGTAGATATTAAGGCAGACGTGGAGGTGGCAACTGAGTTTGAAAATTTCTTCACTAATATTCCCATTTTAACAACCAAAACTCTGTCATCGTCGTCCTCCACTTCTGCTTACTCAATACTTAAAGAATGTGTACCAGAATGTGACAAACTTTTTGAATTCACAATTATTACTGCTAAAGACATTATAGAATCTTTTAAAAATCTTGATGTAAAAAAAACTGCTGACCTTTGGGGATTATCAGTACATACCGTGTCCTCAATAATTGATGTTATTTCACCCTTTTTAGCAATCGTTCTTAACTCTTGTATTGCATCTGGTGTATTTCCTGATCTGATGAAACTTAGCAAAGTGATTCCACTGTTCAAATCTGGCAGCACAACTGATCCCACAAATTTTCGGCCTATTTCGATATTACCTACATTGAGCAAATTCTTTGAAAAATTAATTTTAAAACAAATGTTAGGACATTTCAATGCACATAATTTATTTCATCTGAAACAGTTTGGTTTTACTAAGGGTCGTTCAACTACAGATGCGGGCGTGGAATTACTGAAGAACATATTTGAGGCCTGGGAGGAGTCGCAAGATGCTCTTGGCATTTTCTGCGACTTGTCCAAGGCATTCGATTGCGTACATCATGAAACACTCATCAGGAAACTGTACCACTATGGTATGAGGGACAAGGCTCTTGACCTTCTGACTTCTTATCTGAACAACAGAATTCAGAGGGTCGATGTTAATGGCAAGAGATCTGCAGGATCTACAGTCACCATGGGCGTTCCGCAGGGTTCAATTCTTGGTCCTTTTTTGTTTTTAATTTATATAAACGACTTACCTTATCACATAAGGAATAATCACAAGATCTTATTATTCGCAGATGATACTTCCCTCATTTTAAAATCAAACGTCAGTTAGTCAACTTTGAACAAGTTAATGATGCACTCTCTAAAGTTGTGCATTGGTTTAATGTAAATAATCTTCTCCTGAACGAAAAAAAGACTAAACTCATAAAATTTTCAATGCCAAATGTCAGGCAGCTATCTACCAATGTTCAGGTTAATGGAACAGAGTTGGACCCTGTTGAGTCGACAGTTTTTCTTGGAATCACTATTGACGGTAAATTACAATGGGGCCCACACATAGAAAAATTGTCAGGAAGGCTAAGGTCGGCCGCCTATGCTGTTAAAAAAATTAGACAGATAACTGACGTAGATACAGCCAGAATTGTTTATTTTAGTTATTTTCATAGTCTTATGTCATATGGGATTCTTCTCTGGGGAACGTGTGCGGACAATAATACTATCTTTGTTCTACAGAAAAGGGCTGTTCGAGCCATTTACAATCTAGGTCCAAGAGATTCCCTTAGAGAAAAATTCAAAGAAATAAATATTCTGACTGTAGCCTCACAATATATTTTTGAAAACCTATTGTATGTGCACAAAAATACATGAATTTTTTATATTTATAGTTTAAATACCAGGAATAAACACAATCTTGCTGTACATCGCACACGTCTCCACAAAGTAGGCAACTCATTCATGGGTCAATGTATACGTTTTTACAACAAACTCCCCATTGACATTCGAAACTTACCCATTAAACGATTTAAAATCTGTATTAAAACCAAACTTTGTAAAAAAGGGTACTATACAATTTCAGATTATTTAGAAGATAAAAAAGCTTGAGATTGAACTGCTCGCTCTGCTAAGCCTTGTGATAAAATCATAAAACTAGACATTTTAATTATGTAAAATCAACATATACCAGTTTTATAAACACATTGACATTGTTGAAAATTATATTCAAAATGACATGATTACTTTGTAAAGTATTATATTATTTTAACTATTGTGAATGTGAGGACTATGTGGATATTGTTTTTATTTCTCTGCTAGTTTTAGTGATGGTCTGGCAGTTTGAGTAGTTTATGCGGCCTATCCAAATGTCCTTTCTTTGGTATTGTTCGTCGAGTTGAGCTCCTTAAGTTCTGAGTTGAGCTCCACGATTACTGACAAATGCTTGCACTGACTGGACAGGTCCACTCAAATCTGGGTGGTTCTTTCCTCAAAAGACCTTTTCAGACACTTATCTACATGGTCCTCATATGGCCTGACCAAGATTATGTCTGGACTTTAAAAGAGACTGCGACCTCTGAGTTTGTTTCGGCCTTTCTTCTCAGAGTAGTCAGATAGGAAACGCCGAACTCATCTAGCTTATTTTTAATATTTTTTATATGACGTGTAAAAGTGATTTCGATATCCTATTTACAGAATAAACAATTTCATTTCATAACCACCAAAGATTTATATCGATATACCACAGAAAAAAAGTCTTACCCAGTGGTTATTAAGACCGGTTGTGGGTTAAAATCCGGATAAGTATTTGTAAACAACATGTCTCGGAATTAACGCACACCACCAAACACACCAATTAGAATATTATGTTATAATCGTAATACATACACTGAATTATTACTATTATGTATAAAGCATTGTTGATTTATTAAATTAGTTACACTGATTGTTGAAGAAATTTGTGGTCACATTACAACTCTACGCACGCACACAGTCACAGGGTCTAGCGTAGAAGGTACTTACTTCATCCATTTTGGTTTGTGTTGACTGTACAGCGGAAGTGTGACGGTAATTTACGTAATTTTAATTATTTTTGGGATTTTAAAATACCTATATTAAAAATGACAGAAATAGATTCAGTAAACGATTCTGAACAAACTACTTTGATAATGTGCATTAATTCAGTTACACATTGTGTAAGTTTATCTCGGACATTATTGACATCGCGAGGAAAATCACAAATCCGTCTTGAGCAAGCGTGGTGATCAATGCTTGTGCCTTCTCTGTATGAGAAGAGGGCTTTGCCCTGCAGTGGAACAATCATTAGGCTGATATTATTACACCACAGACTAGTAAATTATTGTCAACGAAAACGAAACATCGACCTAATTATTTTTATTCCTATTAGTTTGAATGACTGTGTACAACTATGTATGTAAATGACGTATATAATCACAAGACCAGTGACAGAGCAATGCAGGTCAAATCACAATTCCTAAGGCTTCACGCAATCTTTGCGGTATCCATGCTGTCATCAAATGTTTTGAAATTCTATTATGTTTATCTAATTAATTTCACAGTAATCAAAGCGTAACGGTTGATTAAATTTTTTACGTTAAATACGCAATAAATAATAGGCTTTTTTGTATAGCTTAATAAATTAAAACAGGTTTTTATGATAGTAGGTATGCTTCGAATATGTATATTAGATTGATAAAAATAATTGTTTTTTTAAATCAATAAGAATTAAATTAAAAATATTTTTCCAGCTTTTATAAAAAAAATCTTTATTGGTTCTGTTGTTATTTTATAACTACAAAAGTTGTATGGAGACATTACTTAAAAAATCTAAACTGACTAGAAATAATGGAAATTAATTTATTATTTAGTTCATGAAAATTAATTATCTATTAGTTTATGAAATATTTTAATATTTTTATTTTTACATTGACATATTATTTAGTTCATGAAATTAGTTATTATTTAGTTCATTATTATTTTACAAGACACGTTATTTAAAAAAAATGTTAATATTATTTTGTTCATCTTTTTTTTCTGAATAATTTTGACACTGCATCTTAATATACTAGTATTTTAAATGTAGGTCAGCTTGTTATTCGTAAATTGTTAATTATTCAAACATTATTTTAACGCATTGTTTATTCTCATTATCACTATCAAAGAAAAAATTGCTCTTTAAAATAGTCGCACAAAATGACGAAATACATGTTTCTTACGTAAAAATTAAATGTCACCAAACTTACTTGTTTTAAAAACGGCGAGATCCTTTGTTTTGACATAACAAACAAAATTCACGACGTCAACTTAACTTTGCGACTCAACACTGACATAAGTAAATGATATAATAATTTTATTTTTTGACATAAATTATATAGTTAATAAAATAACAACATTAAAAAAACTCGGTAAAATCTACATGTCACGCGAATGGCGATAGAACTACTGAATAGAAATAAACACCAGTTTTGTTCTAAGAAAGATATACTTAATTATAGTAACTTTCACTGCTTATTAATATTCAACTCTATCAGAAAGCAATAAGGTTAGTTTTGGTGTGCGAAACTACTATGGAGATATGTTCGGAATATTAATTCGACCGGTTTTGTAAAAACAACACGTGAGACATACTGCTTTTTGTGCCCGGATATGCTTATAAAAAATCGCCGAATCTTTGATTAGCATAAGTTATGCCAAAAAAACCGGCCAAGCCTTACATAATACATACACATACATAAACTCACGCCTTCTTCCCATGGGGCCAGGTAGAACCTACGGAACGCCTCCTGCACGCACGCCGGTTGCGAGTACTACGCACCTGACCTTTCTGAAGAACATCAGCAATAAGGTCACTAGGTATATGTTCTCCAAGGACATTCCCTCTCGGCGTTTACATTCACATTATAATTTTTTTCTCTTCTTCTTTTCGTGTGGTTAGAGACTAACCTGGTGTCAGAGTTAAAGCCGCCCATGGACCTCTGACTTGGCTTCACATGCTGTCGAGATCTCCCAGGCATGCCGGCCGGTTTCCCCACGATGATTTCCTTAAACGTTTTTGAAGTTAGTGATAATTATACAATACGCACATGAATCCGAAAAGTCAGAGGTGCGTGCCTTGGCTTCGAACTTGAGACCTATGTCTTGGCAGTCCGACGGTCACACCACTAGGCTATCACTGCTGGTTTTTTTTCTCTTATATTCTGTAAAGGTGTTACTTTTACCTATGTAATAAAAATAAACATTATGTAATCTTAATCAAGTACTTAAATTTGTTTTTCGCAATTTCTAATGTCTAATTTTATATCAACCCTCAGAATAAAAATTCTACATTTTATTACGTACGTTTATCGTTTATCCATGATCCAATACACTTCCAATCCGGTTAAATACTTAGTACATTGGGCTGCATCAATTGGGTACCCCATTGGTACTTGGGTACCCTACTGGTAGTGGTTACATGGTCGTCGGTGTCGTGGTTGTAAGCGCGACTGTTGAGCGTGTGGACCTGAGTTCGATTCCCACGTACGGCAGTGTTATTGGGATTATTTTTGTAACAGCCCGAAGTTCAGCGTACGTTAAGCCGTTAGTCCTGCGCCTGATCTCTTTCTGGTGCGCGAAGAGAGCGAGGGAAGAGAGAGTGCACCTGTCAGTCTGCGGACACACGTGTGCACTATAATGGGCCTACCACACGCACAAGCTTCACCACAGTTTTGCCTGAGCAGGCCGGTTTGTACGTGGAACACCGTGCGTGTGGTTGCTAAAACTCGCCGATTTGTATGTACAGTGAGCTACATCAATTACCCAATTGATGCAGCCTGTGGAGAAGCTTGAGCGTGTGGTAGGCCCATAATATCTCCTACGCTGAAGGCTGGTCTCCGTTGAGGTTGGTCGCCATGGCTGAAATTTGGTCTGGAGGACTATTAGGTACCAGAAAATCAGAAAATGAAGTATTGACCGACGGACAAGCAGCATCACTGGAGTAATAGTACTTATATACCTAACGCCGTTTTACCATCTTACCAAAAGACCCTAATAATAAATATTAGATATTTTACAACATTAGTTCATTAAGATGGACCATCATTATAAAAAGCTTGTGATCCACCTGACAACCGTGGTGTGCGATTACGAAAAGTTCCGCACCGTATTAAGATCAAGCAAAAAACGCCGAAATAAACACGTTTCTTGTATGGGGACCCCCTTTGCCCCCATAAAAAACCGTAAAATTTTGCATTTTTCAAATACCCTCTAATTTTGCATGCTATGTTTTATCCTGGCTAAACATGTTTGGGCTATTATAATTATATTTTAACATCATTGTATACCATGTTTTATGCAAATAAATTATTTTATTTTATTTTATTTTTATCATTAACTTTATTTAATTTTTATTACTTGTTATTGAAAAGTTCTACCTATTATTATGGTTCATGAGATACAGCCCGCTGACAGACAGACAGACAGCGGAGGCTTAGTCAAAGTCAAAGTCAAAGTCAAATAATTTATTTCAATTAGGCACAAAAAGGCACTTTTGAACGTCAAAAACAAAAAATAGAATTGATTCTAGTCGCCCCTTCCAAAGGGTAGTTTTCGTATGGAGAAGAATGGGCAAGAAACTCCACCGTTTTTACAATATTTTGTATACATTAATTATATAATTATATGTGAAAACGATGCACCTGGAATAAGATTTATATACCACAATAGGTAAAAATAAAAATGAAGCAATGATAGAAAAAATAATTATGTAATGGATACATGGTGTTCACATATTTACAAGCATTGTAAAACCTATACGATATTCCTAAAAAAAATACAAGTGATACTAATTCGTCAGTGTGTGAGTTCAAGTAATCACAGAATGTAAAAAAAAATGTTGTAATATTTAATTAATTTAGTTATAGGCTTAGTAATAGGGTTCTGTTTGGCACCCTTCAGGTACGGAACCCTAAAAAGGATGGTCAAGTGTGTGTCTTCTAATACGACCTTACTATTATAAATGAGAAAAAAGGAAAAAAAAAAGAGTCTGTGGCGAGATAAAATACGATTAAGTATTACGAATCGATCACCGTTTTTGTCAGTCTGTGCGCGTCAGGAATCAGTTCTTTTTCTTTCCATCTTTTTGTAATTATTTTGTTGCATTATTTTTTGTATTAGTATCTTTTGAATTTATTTATAGCATTACCTACAACATTATGCGATTGGTGCTGACATTATCGATAAAAATGCTGTCGGAAAAAGTTGCATAAAAGAAAATTATTTTCTTGTAGAATAGAAACACGCCTGCAAACATACAGACATGCAAATACAAGCTAAGTATTGAAAATGATTTAATTCTAAATACGTAAAATATGCAACAGTGTTGAACGACACAACCACAGTGTAACAAATAACTGGCTGATGGTCGGACTGCGAGACTGCGACATTTATATGAATAATTTATTAAGTCTGTGATTTGGATTTTAATATTGCGTTTAAGCCGACGTTCGCGCAGATGTAATAACGTTCAACGCGCTGGGACGAGTATGCGTCCCAGCGCGTTGGATTCTCAACGCTCGGCTTAACACCGAGAGTTGAAAATCCAGTGCGCGATATAATCCCGCAGCGATTTTTTTAGGTCCGTGCGAACGTCGGCTTATGGTTTGACAGTAGGTATTTACTAAGTTCAGTCGGCACTGGTTTGGCCCTACCTTTATAAACAGGACGGTAGGTAGGTACAGTCAGCCTCAAAAAGATATAAACAGACAAGAATTCATTTCCTTGTCTACAATTTGTGTTACATAATATATATTTTATTAGCATGTAGCTAGTTAACTTTCGGGAGCGCTGCCGGTGGTTATTTTTTAAAGCAAACGAGGATTCTTGCTTAGACGATTGTTTATTGAATACTGAAGTTTTTAATATCTTAATCTTAACAGAGCACTTATCGCTATAGTGAAATTTTACTTACTTATAGCCTAAACAATCTAAGTATAGACTAAACAAACTTATTAATATAAATCAATGTCAATTACTTATTATCTATCGCTGTGTCGGCGGCGACACTTGAGTATAAGAGCGTCCGTCCGCAGCACACTTAATATAAATAAAAATCTAAGTAGGTAGGTAATTCCTAAGAAATGTACTTTACATAACTAGTTACAATTAAGCACTCAATGCTATGCACATTAACATACCTACTGGTGACCTGTAACACGGGTTTTTACTAAACCTACATCAGGCACCAGCTCTCACAATGTGAATTCATATACATAGTTCAAAACTGTTAAGCATGCTACAAAACTTTGTGAGAGAAAATTTATAAAAAATTTAATTGATACAATATTACGTAACACAAATTGTAGAAAATCAAATTAATTCTTGGCGATGTATTACATCTTTTTGAGGCTGACTGATGTAGAAATAGAAATGCAAGGACATTTACATACCAGTGGCAAAAGAGGAAAGTTATCGTAAAGGTAGTCGGTTCAAAAATGTTTGTCTAAAGTTGTAGGTAATTAAATTACATGCTAGCAAGGGAAAACGAAAAATAATGACCGAATTAATTCCGTGTATACTTAATTAGTCATTTAATTTAGTTCCTACCGAAATAGTTGTATATTAATTGTATATAGGTAAGCAATTTAATGTTAAATTAATTCTCAAGTTTATATTCCGATCCGAATTAATTTTAGAAAAATAAATGAGGGGCTTGTGGCTAAGTACCTAATAACAGCCGCACAGGTCGATCAATCAGGTTAAGCTACGATTGCTGCGGTTGGTCCGTAGATGGGTGACCATCTTTACATACTAAGACTCCTTGCCTCGGAAAGCACGTTAAACCGTTGGTCACAGCTGACATTCGTGGATCTTTGACAGTCATTCCAAGGGGTATCGTATTACCCAGTAACTGGGTTGTATTCAGCTGCATACGGTTATACTGAAAGCTGACCCCAACATAGTTGGGAAAAGGCTTAGCAGATGAAATGAACATTAAAAAAACACGAAAATAATATTACTTTACTGTTGTTATAGTTACGAGAATACGTGTGAAAATATAACCAAAGTAAAACTGTGCTTTAGGTAACAAAAGTCTGATGAGACAAAATGTTCTAAAGTACCTATTGTAAAATTGGTGTAGGACATAGTATACATATATCATGAAAAAAAGAAATGAAAAAATAACCGAATGCATAACCTCCCCTTTTTTTGAAGTGGGTTAGAAAGCAAATTGCTGTCACCGAGTTCAGAAAGTCACACACAGGCACACAAGGAATATTTAATTTTACTTTATAAATATTTCATTAATGTATTTGCCTACTTGGTAAGTACTCAATGTTCTCACACTAATCACCTACTTGGTACCAGATATTAGGTAATCTAATGCTAAGCAGGTTAGTGACCGCGAGTCGTATGCGCACGGTAGGTACGATAAACTGACCTGACACGCGGTGGTATTCTGTAAAAGTCTCGCCTTAAAAACTTTGGTAAAGTGACCTGTCAGACTGACAGGTCACTTCACCTACGCTTACACTTAAGTTTTTACAGTGTCAGTCCACGCGGTGGTATTCTGTAAATCTCACCTTAAAAACTTAGGTGAAGTGACCTGTCAGTCCATGCAGTGGTATTCTGTAAAAGTCTCGCCTTAAAAACTTTGGTAAAGTGACCTGTCAGACTGACAGGTCACTTCACCTACGCTTACACTTAAGTTTTTACAGTGTCAGTCCACGCGGTGGTATTCTGTAAATCTCACCTTAAAAACTTAGGTGAAGTGACCTGTCAGTCCATGCAGTGGTATTCTGTAAAAGTCTCACCTTAAAAACTTAGGTCAAGTGACCTGTCAGTCCACGCGGTGCTATTCTGTAAAAATCTCACCATAATAATTTATGTGCAGTGACCTGTCAGTCCACGCGGTGGTATTCTGTAAAGATCTCACCTTAAAAACTTAGGTGAAGCGAGCGTGAAGTAAGTTGTCAAAAGTGTCAATCCCTAGCATCAGAATGACAGCTCACTTCACCTAAGTTTTCACGGGAGATTTTTACATAATACATCGGATTTTCACCTTTCACTAATACTTAAATGGATCTATATACGAGTATCGTAAAACTTGACAAAATACACAACTAGCCAAAATAATGATCCTAATATATGATTATAAATGCGAAAGTGTGTTTGTTTGTTTTTCTTTTACGCAGCAACAGAGCAACGGATCGACGTGATTTTTTGTATGGACATAGTTTATGGACCGAAGAGTAGGCAAAGGCATTTTACTAAATCACGAGCGAAGTTGCGGGTTTAGCTAGTAAAGAATATTTGTTTCACTTATATAGAATACTTGCAATAACAGTCTCGAATACAAAATAAATACCTTACACTAACTTGCAAAAGTCAAAAAATGATTTTCTCATAAAATAACAATTGCAACTTTCAGAAAAGACTTATTTCATAAAAGTTTAACAATAACAAAAAAAAAAAACAGTGGCACTCCGGGAATGCCGATAGAAGTGAATACTTGAACAAGTTCGCCTTGGTGGCAGAAAAATACTTGTATAGAACATTGGTCCATAACCATATCTAAATAAAGACCACAATTGCGTTTACAAAAAAAAAATACTTCCAAAACCTTTAAAGTAAAAATATTTGCATAGAACATTGATCCGTAACCTAATATAAATAAAGAGCACAATCGCGTTTACAAAAATGAGGTGTCGGTAACGGTGTCGCGAGTTCAATTGTTTTTCCCATCTCAAAAATGCCTAACGCGCCTAAAGAAGTTTCCACTTCAAAAACACTTAACACTTATTAACACTTTTTGAATCTTGCTTAAGTATAAGGTATATACATGCTTGTGACTGTACCTCTATTTAATTAGTAATTAATTTGTAACATGACAATAAATAAATTAATTGGTTTGCATCATTCATCTTGCAGCCGTATGGTTTTCGACCTTGAGGTAGTGGGTTTGATGTCGATTGAGATAAGATCGCCAATTGCAGCGGGACATGTTTCTTTAATTACGTTTTTATTAATTGCTTGTCAACATTGGTTTAGTAGCTAGAAGTAAGACTGGAGAGCCTTGAGTTCATTGATCAATTCCGGATCGAGAAAATGAAAACTGTTTTTGAAGTGAAAACTTCTTTAGGCGCGTTGAGCATTTTTGAGATGGGAAAAACAATTGAACTCGTGACACCGTTACCAACACCTCATTTTTGTAAACGCGATTGTGCTCTTTATTTATCCGGACCAATGTTCTATACAAGTATTTTTCTTCCACCAAGGCGATCTTGTTCAAGTTTTCACTTCTGTCAGCACTCCCGGACTGCCACTGCCATTTTTTTTGGAATATTCGCTGTTGTGTGGCTCGAATTAGGACTTGAGCTCGGAAAAAGATCTAAATAACGTTTATACAATATGTAAAAAAACCCTGTCCGATTCCGATTCTAAAGGGACACATAGGTAGGACAGGGCCGTCATCTACCCCGGTCACCAAGGAGAGTGGAACCGGCAAGAGATGTCGTGCGGTGTCCCACAGGGTTCGGTCCTGGGGCCGCATCTGTGGGACATCGGATACGACTGGGTGCTGCGCGCCGACCTCCCTAGCGGCGTCAGCGTCGTTTGTTACGCTGACGACACGCTGGTCCTGGCGCAGGGGAGGTCGTACCAGGCGGCGGCCGATTTAGCGACACGCGGGGTTGCGACAATCGTTGACAGGATCCGGCAGCTGGGACTCGAGGTGGCCCTGCACAAGTCCGAGGCCATGGGTTTTCATGGTCCTCGGAATGCGCCACCGTCGGGTTCCCAGGTAATGGCGGGAGGGGTTCACATCGGTGTCGAGTCTACGATGAAGTATCTGGGACTCGTCCTCGACAGCCGGTGGAATTTCGTCGAACACTTCCGACGTTTGGCTCCCAGACTGGACCGGGCCGGGGCTGCCTTGAAGCGGCTCCTGCCCAATCTGGGAGGTCCAAACGCCTCCTGCCGGAGGCTCTATGCGGGGATCGTGCGGTCCATGGCCCTCTACGGGGCGCCGGTGTGGGCGCGTTCATTGAGGCTGCGGCCAGCCCGCCGGTTGAACGCGTCCCAGAGGGTCATGGCCATTCGGCTGGCCCGAGGATACCGCACGGTCTCCTGCGAGGCGGCGAGCCTCCTTGCCGGACTACCGCCATGGGATCTGGAGGCAAAGGTCCTCGCGCACATCTGGGAGTGGCACGAGGAGGCGAAACGCCGGGGCTTAACTCCGATGCCGCAAGAAATCGCGGCACAGCGGACAGAGCTCCGGCGGGATCTCATGGCGTCATGGAGGGTGCGATTGTCGCAACCCCGCGCTGGGCACGCCACAATTGCGGCGATAAGACCCCTCTTTGAGGAGTGGCTTGAGAGGCGTCACGGCGTCCTCACCTTCCGCCTGACGCAGGTCCTCACCGGACACGGGTGCTTCGGGAGGTACCTGTTCAGGATAAGGCGGGAGGAAACACCCGGGTGTCACCATTGTGTGGATCGGCCTGAGGACACGGTGGAGCATACGGTGGAGGTCTGCCCGGCTTGGACGGAGCAACGCCGTGTCCTCGTGGAGGCGATCGGCGGCGGTGATCTCTCGCGTCCGGCCCTGGTTCAGGCCATGGTACGGAGCGAGAGGAAATGGCAGGCCGTCACCTCCTTCTGCGAAGCGGTAATGCTCGCGAAGGATGAAGCGGAACGCGTGAGGGAGAGGCAAATTTCGCGCCCTCACGCCCCTAACCGCCGCAGGAGGCGACGCCCGGGGCGGGAATCGCGAGCCGATTTCCGGCCACCGTAGACGCGGGCTTGCGGACGGTGAGCAATGGGTAGCTCGCCGTCAAATCTTATTATTATTGAAAATAAAAAGTTATTGCTATTTAAAAATCACATTTTTGGTACCAAAAGTTACCCCAAATCCATAAAAAATACCAAATTTTCAACAGGGGTCATAAACTATGACTTGTAGACATTCGCCAAACGACGGCCGTCCGCGCCCCATGTAATAAATAACCCGTACCCTAATTGCGTAACTTATTTTCGTAAACGATTATGACTAATTTGTTTCATTTTGACAGTTCAACAACATTCATTGCGTTATTAACGTCGCTGAGCAGATTTTTTTCCAACTTATGAAGCAATGGACTAGCAATATGTTTCAAATCGAAACAGATTGTGATTGATTGTGTATCAAGCAATTAGGGTATCGGTCAAATTCATTAAAAAATAAATGTGACGATTTTTTTTTCTTTTTTCCTGGATATTACCTCGTAGATAGACACCCTCACGGATCGGACAGGGTTTTTTATATGTTGTATATGTCAAAAATATTGTTTTTTTTTACTGGTCAGCCTACCCCTTTGGCTGTTCTGTATAATTATGTTTGTTGCAAATTATGGACTTCCTAAAAAATACAATAGACGTGGATATATTTAGTAACTTGTTCCGCTTAGCTATTTCTAAAGAGCCATAAAAAACTCCTGAAAGAAATCGACACGTGTTTCACCTCTCAACGAGGCATCCTCAGGATGACGATGGACTTGTTGCGAACTCGAACACGGCGTGTTGCCACCCCAAGCGCTGAGTGCAGACTGAGCCTTATCGCCCGTGAAACCCACTTATATAGTGTCGCCGTTATCAGTGCGACCGTTATTAGTGCGATAAGGGGCGAACAATCGCAGCAAAGGTGACCTAGGCATACTCGTATTTAATTCGTTCAACAGTGTAATGTTTCCGGTATTATTTTTGACAATTTCTAAACTCTCTAATACTGACATTCTGAAACCTTTATCACATGTGTGTAAAATTTCGAAAGTGTTATTATTATTTAACGAAATATATCGTTAAATAATAATAACACTTTCGAAATTTTACACACATGTGATAAAGGTTTCAGAATGTCAGTATTAGAGAGTTTAGAAATTGTCAAAAATAATACCGGAAACATTACACTGTTGAACGAATTAAATACGAGTATGCCTAGGTCACCTTTGCTGCGATTGTTCGCCCCTTATCGCACTAATAACGGTCGCACTGATAACGGCGACACTATATAAGTGGGTTTCACGGGCGATAAGGCTCAGTCTACACTCAGCGCTTGGTGTGGCAACACGCCGTGTTCGAGTTCGCAACAAGTCCATCGTCATCCTGAGGATGCCTCGTTGAGAGGTGAAACACGTGTCGATTTCTTTCAGGAGTTTTTTATGGCTCTTTAGAAATAGCTAAGCGGAACAAGTTACTAAATATATCCACGTCTATTGTATTTTATAATGGATTTCCGCAAGGTCACGCCTGAATCAATTAATTATATGGACTTCTTGTTGAATCGAGATTTCTACCAATAAAATACTAAGATGGTAAGTGAGCGGATTGGATTTTGCTTGGTAAATGGCAAGAAACTTGTGTTGCTACGAGCATTTATATTATCTACTGTATGCGATACATGTGTGCTCCATGTTTATATACATATGGGTATGTAAAACTTCACCACTGACTGCCTCGTTGGTCTAGTGGTCGCAAGCGCTACTGCTGAGCATGAGGTCCTGGGTTCGATTGCCGGGTCGGGCAAAATATTATTAGGTTTTTCTATCTGAAATTTCTCAGTAGCAGCTCGGAGTCTGGATTTGTGCCCCGTTGATGGCAACAGGCTCGCCCCCTATTACATGGGACTTAAACATAACTGGCGAAATGTGGGTGTAGGTACCTGCTACAGGGACACCTCTGCCCAACCCTTCGGGGAAACAAGGCGTGATGTTATGTTATGTGTATGTATGTGTGTGTCGCATAGCATATTGTTGGATAAACTAGAGACTATTGGGATTAGAGGACCTGCACTTGAATGGATATCATCCTATTTAGGCAATAGACAGCAACGTGTCATTATTAGTAAAATTAACAGTAATAGAGTTATGATACCTTACTCATCAGAATATAAGCAAAATAAATGTGGCGTTCCGCAAGGAAGCGTGCTTGGTCCAATATTGTTTCTTTTATATATTAATGACATCATAAAAATAACCAAACATAAATGCATTTTATTTGCCGACGATATATCAATCATAGTGACATCAGATAAAAAGAAAAACAAGACTGACCATGAGTTTGACATAAATAATACAATAGACAAATTACTGCTTTGGCTTGACATGAATAATTTAAAAATAAATTTAGATAAATCCGTTTACATTCAATTTAATCAATCAAATAATAATAAAAACAATATAAAACTTAATATTAATAAAATCGAAGAGGCAACCCATACAAGGTTTTTAGGCGTAATAATAGACAAAGATTTTAACTGGAAAGAACATGTAGATAATGTAAGCACTCGAATCAATAAATTTGTATACGCACTGAAGCAAGTTAAAAACGTAACTAACATAAAAACAGCAATTATGTCATACTACGCTTATGTTGAGTCGATACTGCGGTATGGTCTCGTAATGTGGGGTAATGGTACCAATATGAATAGAGCATTTATCGCACAAAAAAAGTGCATCAGAGCAATAAGTGGTATTAAACCTGATGACTCATGTAGACCAATGTTCAAGAGGTTTGGTCTGCTACCTCTACCATGTCTGTATATATATGAGGTATGTATATTCGTAGTTAACAACAAACATTTATTTAAATCAGCAAATGATGTAAATCCCAGAAACAGACGAGATCCTCATAAACTGGTATTAAGTGATTTGCCAAGACTTGCGAAATACAACAAAAACTGCCTTGCAATGTGCGTACGTATTTATAACAAAATACCAAGTCGCTTTAAAATATTGAACTCGAGAAAGTTTAAGATAGAATTACACAAGTGGCTTATTGAATGTAATTTTTACAGTTTAAAAGATTTTATGGATGTGAGATGTTGATTCGTTTTGTTAAAATATAAATTTTTGCATGCTATGTTGCTTAGCGAAACATGTTGAGCTACTGTAATAATATTAACATCAATGTATACCATGTTTTACGCAAATAAATGATTTACTTACTTACTTACTTAAAAACTAATGTACAGTCAGCAGTAAAAGTAAATCTTAATTATTGAGCCAAATATCAATTATAATCGGAACAGAAGTAAAATGAAAAGGATAATATTAACTTTTAGCTGATAGGTAGGTGATGCTATTCGGGTAGGACAACGTGTATCACGTCCGCTAGTTGAATTTAAATGTTAAGGTACCATTCCGTACCCGACCGCAGGAGGCAACTGCAGGCAACGTGTCGCGGCATCACCTCGCGGCAACACGTCGCGGCGTCATGTCGCTGCAGTCATGATTCCGCACCTGACCGCAGGCGGCAACTGCCCGTATTCCAGTCGGTAGACAGAAGGTAGAAAAACGTGACCATCGCTCGAGCGATGGCGGCACTACTGGTCTGCAGTCGGGCTGCACGTGTCGGCTGTCACTCGCCCGTAGCTGCTGACGATGTGTCGCTAGTTACGGAAGGTATTTCATAGAAATTCATAGAAACCAGTCGTGTCGCGGCGACACGTCGCCTGCAGTTGCCTCCTGCGGTCGGGTACTGAGTGGTACCTTTACTGTTACTGTTATAGCCTGCACCATCCCACTGCTGGGCAAAGGACTCTCCCCATGACTTCCAGCTCTTTCGATCCAAGGCTAATGTGGATCGCTGGTCGTTTGTATTCTCCTCCTCATCCCGCCATCTCCTTCTTATATAAAAGTATCCACGTGTAATAAAAATCACGTAAGTATATTGACGCAATTGAACGTTGCACCTAATAAATCTAAAGTAGATACAATTATTTACTCGCATTTAATGATTTTGTATTGTCATTCTCATGTATCTTCGTTGGTGAATGATTTTATTTACTTATTTATAAGTAAGTATTTGTTTCGTATTTGTTGCTTGACAAGGTCGTTGTGATTTGAAGAATTAACTACACATTGGGTTCAAACACTTTGTGTACTTGAACTGAGAGATATTTCTTGATGGCATGTGAAGCCAGGGGCCCATGGGCGGCTTTAAAACTCTGATACCAGGTTAGTCACTAAAGAAGAATGGATGTGGATAACATTGTTAGTTGATGGGGGTCACTTTTGGGAGCCAAACAAGAAATTAAGAACTAAGCTGCGAGGATCTCATTTTTTAAAATAATTTTAAAATAAATACTTATATATTTAAGAAAGTAGATCAAAATTAACCATTCCCCACCCCTTAACTCCGAAACTACTGAGCCAAACTTACATTTGCAGTTGAAATGTATGGCAGAACATGTTTTTTAACCGACTTCCAAAAAGGAGGAGGTTATATGTTCGTCGCGTATGTTTGTTTTTTTTTTTTTTTTTTTTTTTTTTTTTTTTTTTTTTTTTTTTTATGTATGTCAACCGATTTCTCCGTCATTTGTGGACCGATTTTGAAAATTATTTTTTTGTTTGAAAGGATATGCTCCCAAATTGGTCCCATATAAATTTTATTAACTTTGCTTGGGTAGTTTTTGAGTTAGCTACAAAATACGTATTTTTTTCCCACTTAGTATGTAGATGATATGATAAGTTCCTGTCACTGGTAGCAGGTAGTGGTATTTGAATGTGTTTGGGGGTAGGTACCACAACTAAAAAGTGAAAAATAAAAACTTTTTATAAAAAAAAACAACCGACTTCCAAAAAAAAACACTACAAAGTGAAAAATAACTTTAATTTCGGAAGTCGGTGGCATTAAACGAAAACACAAAACCCAAGACACCGACTTCCGAAATTAAAGTTATTTTTCACTTTGTAGTGTTTTTTTTTGGAAGTCGGTTGTTTTTTTTTATAAAAAGTTTTTTTAACTACAATGTTAAGTTTGTTTTTGGGATAAATTTATCCCGATTACGGAACCCTTCATTGTGCGTGGTCCGACACGCACTTTGTCGGTTTTTTTTAGGAAACCGGTCCTGTTCTTGATTTCCTTGTAGATCTTGCAATCTGACACTACACGCCGCTTCTTGGTGATAAATAAATCAGTGATAATTTACGCAAGCATTTGTGTCGTGTTTTGTTTTTGTTATCAGCATCTGATAATCTCATGAATGCATGTAATGTCAGATTAGTTTGGCAGGTCGGTAGCTGAGTAGCATCTGCCTCTGAAGTGATAGATAATCTAGGTAGGTTACCTACTTAACTGTATAATCAGGCTATAATATTGCTGGGACACAGGCCTCCTCTCTGTAAGAGGGAGCAGGCTGTAATCCACCACGCAGGCCCAGTGCGGGTAGGACACGGTGGAGCATACGGTGGAGGTCTGCCCGGCTTGGGCGGAGCATCGCCGTGTCCTCGTGGAGGCGATCGGCGACAGTGATCTCTCGCGTTCGGCTCTGGTTTAGGCCATGGTACGGAGCGAGAGGAAATGGGAGGCCGTCACCTCCTTCTGCGAAGCGGTAATGCTCGCGAAGGAAGAGGCAGAACGCGTGACGGAGAGGCAAATTTCGCGCCCTCACGCCCCTAACCGCCGCAGGAGACGCCCTGGGCGTCGGGAATCGCAGGCCGATCTTCAGCCACCGTAGGCGCGGGCTTGTGGACGGTGAGCAATGGGTAGCTCGCCGTCCGATAAGGACCAGGCCTGTGTCGATGGCGCGTTATGTTCCACGCGCGCCTCAAAGAGATGTCAGCAGAACTGACGGGGTCCGCTAGGGCCGATGCCTGCCGGGGTTGTGAAGAAGTCCGAAACGGAGATCGTGGCCCCCGGCAACATGGCAATTGAAGGAACACGGGTGGGTTTTAGTCAGTAAGAGTTTGACACGTCCTCCCGCTCCGCCCAGAGCGGGAAAAGTTATTTGATAATTTCCCACCCAAAAAAAGGCCCAGTGCGGGTTGGTAGATGTCATAAGTCTTCGAATTTTTGGTTCTAGGACATGTCGGTTTCCTCACGGTGTTTTCTTCACCGTTTTGAGAGCAGTGGTGATGAAATAAATTACACAAAATAAATAGCGCCTGCCCGGGTTCGAACTTAGGACCTCCAACTCGTAAGTCGTAAGCCATATACCACTGGACCACCACTGCTCCTACTTTACTGTAGTTTAGACGAATCCCTAAGTAGTTAACAGATAACTATGTAAGGACGATTGTAATAACTTTGTATCTGATGGGTACCTCTATAGGTGCCTCGGAAAGCACGTTGAACCGTTGGTTCCCGTAACGTCTGTCAAAAATCTACAAACAATGACAGTCCATTGTTTGTAGATTTTTGACAGACGTTACGGTCGGACAACCAGTCTTACCAAGGGGGATCGTGTTGCCCAGTAACTGGGTTGCGGAGGTCAGATAGGCGATCGCTCCATGTAAAATACTGGTATTGAGCTGCATCCGGTTAGACTAGAAGCCAAGCCCAACATAGAAAAGACTAGGCAGATGATGATTATGGACCTTCTTCTCCGCTCGTATTAGTGAACAGATCGCAGACAGATTATAAGTAAACCAGAGAGAGTGGAAAGAACATTATTAGGTGATGGAAAAAGACACTTTTCTGACATTCGTCCTAATTAAAATAATAGTACCTACTCACCACACGCCGCTGCCCTAAATGAACTCATTGGAAATGGGAATAGTAGCTTATGTCATACTTTTTTGGGAACCATAGTTCTACAAGTTGTATAGTCATCTCCCTAAATGAAAGCTCCCTGTCCCAACTAACTTTTCATCCCTACTAACACATTCTTCCCCAAAGCTCCTTGCGGCTTTGATGTTTTTTATTCATATCAATGACATCAAATTATGATGATTTTTGTGTGGTTTGTGATCATTTATGTACATATTTAATAATATAACTAACAATAATGTTTATCTGTTTGTTTCAGTGTACTACTAATACCCGTCAACAAGTTTCACATTAAATTCAATGATAGTAGATTTTTTTTTGTTTCCCTCCTTCGCACACATCTGACATTGGCAGAAGTATCGACATCGGCACCATTGCCATAGAGAAAAATAGAATAAAATAGTTCTACAAGAGTATCTTTTGGCGCCTGCTTGGGGACGTTGTTGGAGAAATTGTCACAGAAATCGTATTTAAAAAACAAAATGGCGGCGGTTAGTTTCGATTTTAGACATGCGCCAAAAAATCTTTGTACCGTTGTTTACGACCATATGTATTTATAACACAAATATCGATTTTCAGAAGTTAATAAAAAAAAAAGAGCCAGACGCACGCAGAACCCGCAAAACTTCATGTTTTACCATTTCCACGATGGACCCAAACATTTTGGCACAGTTCATTAACATCGTAACGTATATCGATCATCTTCAGTCCTTCAACTTGGGGGATCGGCAGAACGAGCGAGTATGCCACCGTCATAGATCATTGACAACTTATGGGCATTTCATCAAAATGCGTCACTATAGGTTATGTCTTAAGAAGCTTACATACAAGGCTATTTGGATTAATAGGCGAATAAATTGATTCCGAAGTATTATACGTCCAATTTATCTCCGAGGTAGGTAGGTGATTCATCGGCTAATCTCTACATGTACCTACCTAAGCGCAGGCGGTGCGATGGTACTATTTTCCATCAGGTGGTTCCATCAGTTTTCCAATTTTGATAATATTAGGTACCTACACAGAAGCTAAGAATAATAAAATAACGCTAATTAAAAAACCAACCACATATGGTGTTATTTGCTGACGATACTTCCTTAATTTGTAAGATAAATAGACGTGCATCAAATCTTGACGACGTAAATAACGCCCTACTACAGGTCCAAAATTGGTTCTCTGCTAATAAGATTTGTTTTATCGAATGTTAAAAGTAGTGATTGTGACATAGTTAGTATTGTGAGGCTTTAATATGAGATAGAACCTCATATGATAAAGACTGGCTTGAATGCTATGTGCTTCCGAATAATCTGTCAAAATATATTTAAAATAGGATTCGTAAGGGTTTTCATTTGTTGAAGAAAAAACTTTCTAGTCTGCCCCCGGGCTCCGTATGCGTGTGTCTTTGTATTAATGATTTAATTTAAAATATAGTCTTTGCTCTCTTTAAAAGTATTTAATTTATACACACTACACGATCCTGAGTGCCGCAGCCAAGCTGGTGCTTACAGTATTGAATAAGGAGAAAGCAGAAATAGTCGATAAAACTGTTTTCTTGGGGATCACGTTCGACTCAAGGCTGTAATGGGGTTCTCATTTAATATCTCTAGCAGGGTGGCAAAGTTCAGCAGCATATGTTGTGATGAAAATCCGTCAATTTACTGATATAGATACTGCGAGGCTAGTCTATTTCAGTTACTTTCATAGTATTACGGTATTTTACTATGGGGACGGGCTGCAGATATTGAGTCTATTTTTATTCTGCAGAAAAGAGCAATTATCAGAGCAATATATGGCCTCAGCAGATGCGATTGTCTAAGGGAACTGTTTAAAGATATTAACATCATGACGATACCTTGTCAATATATCTATGAAAACATCATGTATACGTAAAGAAAAATCTAAATCTTTTCAGTAAAAGAGGTGAAAGACACAATTAGTTATAGGACTAAAAATAGGGACCAATTAGTTCAACCGGGTTTCAGATTGGCTAAAGTAGACTCATCCTTCATGGAATACTGTTTAAAATGTAACAATAAAATACCTCCCGACATACTCCAACTGCAATGAATGAAACTATAAAACGTACACTATGCTGCCAAGCATATTATAAGTTGGGGGTTGGGATTACATCTCTGACAAAAATGCTTGGCTCAACGCTAGTCCAACTCCACAAGGGCGCATAAACTAATTGATTGGCATTCGAAAATATTGTTGGAACTGCTGAAGATTGTAAAAACTATCTTTACATTGTATAAATTCAATCTTTTAGTATTATACAATTGGATAGCACATGTGGAGTACTGAGCACTCACACTCGTCTTTCATTGACTTGAATGTGCCCTGGCGGCTGAGAGTATGTCATGCTTACTCAAATGTCTCCGTGGTGACGTGTGTGTTGGATCATTAAGTTCCTTTCAAAATGGTTGAGCTGAATGGTGCTGATCCATGCGTCATGTTCGTGAACGGGCGCCGTCAGTAGGGACTGGTTATCTCTTAGCTGCCACGGCATTTTTTAATTATTTAATTTAAAATTGTTTCTTGTAATTTTTTTATATTTTTATTACGGACGCTTTTAACGTGCACGTCTTTCTACACTGTTCTCTCTTGTATAATTTCAACATGAATGATGTAACCACTATTTTGATTTAAAAGAGTGTCCGTGGAGTTTCTTACCCGTTCCATAGGTACATACCTACTACGCTTTGGAATGGGCAACTAACATATTTCTAACTGACCGACCCCTTGACAATTCAAAAGTGCCTGTAATTGGTGTATTTTAAATAAATGCTTTGAGTTTGAGTTATAGTAAATCCAAATCATTTGATCAATACAACTGCTGACTCAGTGGATTATACCTACAATTATGAAGTAGGTATATTGTTTTACAGCTCGCTCCGTATTTAATTGTATGAGGTTTTCTCATTTTGGTGTGAGTGGGTGGTGGGTTTTATTCAATTGTTTGTAAAATTGATAGGTACTTGGGATTAACTTTAATTGTGTATAGGTACAACCCGGCCATCTAATTTAATTTAAATTATTTATCGTAGTAGAATTAGGTAGGTACCAGTGTTATAAATCTATTTATTTAGTAATCTACTTACGAGTACATCTATTACAAGATGGAACTGATAAGTATGAATATTGAAAAAGCTGTGTCTTTATTGCGTTTATTGTTTAGCTCGTCCGTGTACCACAGCTAGGTAAAAATCTTGACCAAATTTTTTACCCGTCGTTCCAGAGTTTAATTATGCAACCTAAACTTATAATACTTATATAATTTTGTATTGTCAGAGGGATTAGTGATTAAACGCAGTGCTAGTTCGTGGTGCTAAGTTAATATAGAAAGCATACCCTAGAGTGGGCGCGCTATGAGCATTTTGCCGCCCGCGCTTAAAAAACGTTAATAATTTTTAAAACAACTGTCCGTTAGGCTTGCGCTTTTTAGTAGCTGCCCCCAATCTCGTTAGCAACGCGTGCCTAAAGGCTGGACGCCGTCAGTGCGCAGGGGACCGCTTGAGGAGAAGTTTGTTACCACCAGGTGTCGCCGAGCGGCAAATTGCTCACCGTGCGCCCACTCACGAAAGGAATATTGTGTAATGTATTTTTTGCAAACTTGAAATGTAGACTTATTTTATGGTGCATTTATAGTTAAAACTAAAAAAAACATGTTTTTTTAGGATTTAAAAGTATCAATTGATAATAATAATAGAATATATAGATAATTTGAAAGAAATTGCCATGGTACTTGCTAAGCAATACATGACCACAAGGTCTTCTATAGATACTTTAAATAACCCTTTGAAGAACCAAATTGCTCGCTTTGTACCAGCAGAACAAGCATCTTCTTCAAAAAAGGAGGGCAAATGCAGTATATATATATCCCTCGAAGAAAAACAGGCGCACGAAAAAAGGGTGTTCTAGATGCCAAAAGTTACTGTGCAACGAACATTGCACATACCTTTGTAAATACTGTTTTGATAAAGCATATCCTGTAGATTTAGAAAATATATAATTTAGTTAATTTTTTTATTTTTTTAAAGCAATAAAGAGTATTATGTAGGATAAGGGAAAAAATGTCAGTTAAAATATTAAGTTTCTTAAAGTTTTTTGTAAACCAAAGTTTCTAAAACGGAGTTTAATAAATATGTTGATTTATTATTACTTATTAGTGTATTATTTAAATCCTAAGAAAAAAAACTGATTAAATTGCTGTATTACTAGTTAAAATGGTCAAAGAAAAGGGGCGGCAAAACGCTCCCCACGCGCCCACTGACGTTTCGCCAAAAGACGCGCCCACTCTAGGGTTAAGTTTAAATAATTGTTAGTTCAAAAACTAAGACGTTCGATGTGTAAGGTCCTTTATATCAAAGCTATCTCGGTTACGACATAACGATATAGGTACATATTGATACTTACAGTAGTTCCTGTAATAAAAATTAAACCAAAACTGTGGAGTCGACTCTATCTTACATAATTTAAAGTACACTTTAATTTTTTTTTGCAAAGAGGCAGGTGTTTGGCGTAGTTTTTTTATAATTTTATCGGTTTATGGAAATATTAGTGCCTACATTAGATAATCAAAGATTGAAAGTAGAATCAGATCAGTCGGTATAATACCTGCCAAGTTATCAGGATAAAAAACTTTTTACAAAAAAAAACTACCGACTTCCAAAAAAAACACTACAAAGTGAAAAATAACTTTATATTTCGGAAGTCGGTGTCTTGGGTTTTGTGTTTTCGTTTTTTGCCACCGACTTCCGAAATATAAAGTTATTTTTCACTTTGTAGTGTTTTTTTTGGAAGTCGGTAGTTTTTTTTTGTCAAAAGTTTTTATTTTTCACTTTTTAGTTGTGGTACCTACCCCACACACATTCAAATACCACTACCTACTACCAGTGTCAGGAACTTAACATATCATCTACATACTAAGTGGGAAAAAAAATACGTATTTTGTAGCTAACTCAAAAACTACCCAAGCAAAGTTAATAAAATTTATATGGGACCAATTCGGGAGCATACCCTTTCAAACAAAAAAATAATTTTCAAAATCGGTCCACAAATGACGGAGAAATCGGTGGACATACATAAAAAAAAAAAAAAACAAACATACGCGTCGAACATATAACCTCCTCCTTTTTGGAAGTCGGTTAAAAAGCCTTGATTTTTTTTAAAGTACTTAGTATCTACTGCCATAAGTTTATTTTCTTCATTTGGCATAGTTAGTAATGCCATCTATCGACAATAAACCTAAACTTTTAGCTGACCATACAACAGTCGCCTGATAAATAACGAAGAGCAACTAAATGCTAGAGAAACATTATAAGCATCATAGATTGGTAAGATTTTAATGAGTTTTTAAGATAGCGAACAATATTAATTTCAATAAGCAGCAATAGCACTAATCCTTACTTTACATCTTGGCAGACAAAAGTGTAATTAACTATTTCAAATTAACCTTTAACAATCAATTGCTATAGACATTTACCCATATTCTAAGTCGTTTCCTACAGTCAGAGCTACAATCTTCTAATAACAGAGGAAAACATTAGGTAGGTACACCACCCAAATTCTCAAAACTCAAACCTACACAAAAAAAGTCTAGCCCCAACACGACTCCATCGCCTCCGTATCCCTCCAAGCATAGGAGTGGTCTTCCACGCATCAGTAGCGCTCATTCTGCAACGAAAACAGCGGGCGGCCGAGCGTCCTCGTCAGACACAATATGTCCTTAGCAGAAGGAGCTTCAGACACCGAGCATAACAAGCAGGAGGAAGAACCCAAGAGCTCACAGCACACCCCCACTGGGATCAAGAAGAAGAACAACGATAAAGGAAGACAGGTTAGTTCTATTTCTTGTGTTAAAATACCGATTTACTAAGGATTTTCTTCAAAGGGTTTCTTGTAAGAAATAGTTCGAAATACTGGAAAAAAATAATTTTTGATAAGACCCTTAAAAGCTTGGTGGTCCCTGTAAAATAGTGTTCCCTTTGATTTTTTTTTGCTACAAATTGTGTAGTGCGTAAGTAAGTAATTGTGTCTTAAAAAGTTTTGCTTAAAAGCTTTCGTGCTTTTGTAATAGTTCTGTGTCTTTTTTGGTATTATAAGTTGTAAAAATAAATGTCTGTCATTTTGTTCATGGAAAGTTTTGAAAAGTGCAATCTGTTTGAGAAAGCTCTTGATTATCACTTGATTAAAAAGGGGTATTTTTTTGTGATCACTGAAACTAAAACCACTTCAATTGAATAAACTCAATTTTGTATTAAATTTAATATAAATTTGACTTTTGAATTATGAAAGCAATGATACAGAAATTTAAGATTTTCTTTTTGAACGTTTCAAACATCAATCAACAAAAAAACATTATCAGCTCGATTTGCACTAATCTCAAACAGTCTTCAAATAGTGTATCCGATAGTAAAATTATGTTCTTGTCCATGTATTTGAGACTCACTTCTAGACATTTTATAATATCCATAGCACGACCAAACAATAAATCACAATCGTGCTCTAAAGTTCAGAGGCTCTATTTAATTGTAGGAATAATAAAGCGATATTAGAAAAATTATGGCCAAATTATCCAGCATGAGATGAACTCATACAAACTGATTATACAGAAAAAGCTGCAGTGCGTTTGTAAACACTAAGTGAAAGATACTCTCTACTAGAAGTCTCAGTTAATAAATAATAGTAAAATAATAACATAAGCCATTTTAACGTTAACCAAAGAATTCAACGTTTTAAGAATGTTCCTTTTAACTTTAAAAGCTCAGGAAAACTCATTTAATTAATTTGATTACAATCATAATTTTTATTTTATAAAGTTTTCACAATACCAAGACATCCTTGACTTCCAAATATTTTTAATTAACACCAACTAGTTCTTCCGTTGGACACAATAAATAATTTTTCACTGAAATCGTCTTACAATTGGTCCAATTTGACCCCCAAGCCACACCATATGAATTAACCAATTAATGAATATCACCAATTTATACCATATTAGGTGGTATAGATCCGTGGGACAGCATAAGGCAATTGATGGCAATTTTGCCCGTTTCAACCTACTCGCCCACTTTAAAATGGCGTAATTATACAATGCCTGTTTTGTTGTACGATCTCTAGCAATTGGGTTGACTCCTACGCATTGTATTGCGTCTTAACGATGGCACTAACTTCAATTTATGATTGCAATTTTGTTGTTTTTAATTAGGAGCTTTTATTTATATAATCAATTTCGATGCTAGCTATAGTGGTGTCTTCTGATTTGATTTTTAATGAAGGAATTAAAAAGACTAATAAGCAATCTTTTCCATATAAGGCTTACATCCAAGATTCCACTACTCACATTGTGATAGCAGATTTACCTATCCAAGTGGATGTTACTGATCCATTTAATAAAATCCTCAGAATTTTTACAATAGTTCTTTTATTATTTTTATGTTAACTAGGGCAAGCATTAGGAGACTTAACTTTTTCAACTGGAAATTCTAATAATTAAAAAAAATATAACTCACTTTCCCTAATGACAGACTTTCCAATACAAACTTATATGCAACAAAGACATTTTCATGAAAATTCCACTAATCACGTCTTATAAAATTAGGTCATTCTCGGCTCCAGTAACACAGTAGGTGCCACAAATATCCGACTCATAAATCCGCCTGAAACTTTTGACAGCCGGAAACAAAAAGAACAATGCTACAATTAAGCTCGTAACATTTCTTGCGTGTGCGCACCCTATGTCCAGTCAAGCAGATCGTAATTATAGATCATTACTGTCGCAACACTATTCATGGGATCTATTGTATTCTTATTAGGATTATTTTTCTTGATCGTTCATAAATCGATTGAGTTAACGATTTAAAATTGATGGGCGGATTTTAATGGTTAGAATATGTTGTTGGTAATCGTTATTAGTTTGGCTATGTACTTATGTGTTTATTTACTGGTAATCCTTTATAGAGAAAATTTTAGAAATAATATGGTTAAGATTATTGTTTAAAAAGCAAAGGACCCAATATAGAACCTTTAAGAACCCTCATTAATCATTTCGATATCATGGAAATTTTTGTTTTTTCAAACATTTGGTAAATAAAATGAACTCCTTGCCAGATGTCAGACTCTTACATGTGGAAGGAACAGATCCATACTTTGATGAAGGGCGGAGAGAGTGAGTCCGATATCTCGGACTCCGAGCACTTCCTGACCAAAGGCGCCTTCCTCCTCACTCCCTCCCATGGCCTCAGCATGGAGAAAGCTTCGGCCGTCTGCGAGAAAATGGAGTTCAAAGGTTGCTTCTCACTCACCAAGACAGCCACTGGCATCCTTTTCAAATTCTCCAGCGTTGATGACTACCAGATGGTCTTCAAAAAAGGTTTCCATAAAGTAACAGGATCCAGATTTTATAGGAAGGTAATTGGTTTTTGTTTCTAAAATGTTTGCTTATGACAATGCTTTCTTTTGTTATGCTTTCAATGCTTCTTTTCCTGTTTCCTTTGATATTTTACTCTCTCTCTTATTTTACGTACCTAGTTGATTCTCTTCGCCCTTCTTTCATATCTTTATGTGGAATTTAATATTATTTTCAAAATAGAAGCTTAATGCCTTTTCATAATTTAGGTTCTCTTTTCTGACAAATTAAACTACTACTTTCCATATTATGTCTTCGTAATATTTAATCTAACAAGTGTAATTCTTAAAAAATTAAAAAAAAAATTAAAAGTTCCTTTATTGTAATTTCTAGCTAAACTTCGTATAATTTACCTATTACTAATTCAATTCCCTGCGTTTCCAGATCGCCATTCCCTGCAGACCTCAGAAGACGTTCACCATCTATGTGTACGACATTCCCGATGAGGTCCCCGAGGAGGACGTCCGCCACGCCCTCTACAAGTTCACCTCCGTCGTCGAGGTGGTGCGCCTGCACTTCTCCGGGTCCCCCAAGGATGGAAACACTGGTTGGTATAGCATAGGTATCAGTATCGCACCTTTCTTTAGCTGCTTTGATAGCAAGACGCGCTTCGACATTTTTTGGTTCTACCAGGCGCTTTGAGAGTTGGAACACAGATATGTCACTGGCCATCGTTTTGAATGGTATTGGAGCTGTTTCATGTCTTGCCATTGTAAACTCTTTAAAATCATTTTACATTATTACATAGTGCCATCGGGGTTATAATTGTACACCCTAGAATGGTTAAATATTACAAGAGTATTGAAACATTAACCATTAGGCACGCACCTTCAAAAATTTACTAACACCCGCTAGTCTCTGTGACTTCATACTCTTTCCTTCATAACTCCATACCATAGTCTCCAGCTATATCTCCATTCATCTTTCAGGAACCTCGACTCCTAAACCCATGGAGAAGTCATCATCCCGTGCCCTCACGACTATTGATGGCGAGCTGGTCAGCAGCATGATCCCCAAGGAAGCCAACAGCGTGATCCGAGTCACGTTGGCCAACATTGAGGAGGCTAATATCCTTCTGCAGAATGGCCTGGACTTCTACGGAGCCACGTTCTTTCCTACTGAGCTCGCGACGCCGGCTCAAGCTGCCAAGCTCATCAAACCAAGCAGGTATTTAGTTTTCTTTGATTGATTGGGTGAGTTTTTGTTTCCATGCATATTTGAGGGTGACAAAACCGAGGTCTGCAAGTGCATGAGATCGTTTCTGCAGCAACATGGTTGATATTTGTAGTACAAAAATATGGTAGTCTCATCATCCTCCTATCCTTATCCCTTCTTGTTTTTGGGATCGGTGCAAAGATCCTGAGGTTAAAAAATAACAAAATTGCAGATCAACATGGAAGCAAGCATCTTTATAAGTTTAACCTTCACAATATGCATTAGGTACGTTTGTTTTTTTTAGCACAAGCACATTTTTTAACAGAATGTTAAAGTTTGGTTGTCCCCAGGGTCACAGGCGGCACCGTCTCAGCCAGGGTCCGTGATCTACTGCCGGTGTTCGACCAGCAAGGCTTCACTAAGTTCGCGCCACCAGCCTCGCGCCTGGTCAAGCCAAGATCTAAGTAGACAACTAAAATCCCGCCTGTCATTGCATGAGATCTTTCAAATCACAGCGAGATATGATTGCGCTTTTGCTAGAGTTCGCTTGCCGAGCCAGAGATTAAGCGATCTCTGACTAAGCAACCGCTCGCAACAGAACTCTAGCTATAACTCGCTTTTTACTTGAAGTAATTAAAATTATGTCTGATATAACAGAACATGCAATGACAGGACCTAATGGAAGTACGCTTTGGACAAGGAAATCGAAACGAAAATAAATAACAACAATAAAATTTCATATTGTAGGATGATTGTATTAATATCAACTAATAATGTACATATAAACAAAAGTTTGAAAATACAATAAAATGTATGATGAGAATGAGTACCGAAATGCATTTAATATTATATTTAACTTAACTAAATAATGTGCCATTTCATAGACACTATTTTTAAAATCTGTTTTGTTACCAATTTGTAATAATAAATGTTATTTTCTACAGTTAGTTGTTTATTTGAAATATTCCCAAACTCTTTGGCGTTTGACCCATTAATATCTTTTACATCAGTGTTATCCAATAAAAATATTTTCCGAAAGGTAAATAAATTATGTTTTTTGTAAACGAGGGCAAACATTGTGGCTTTTCGGCATCTTTTGCTTCATAATCATTACAATAACGTTACTCCTTTAACATGGTAACTTTCAGAATAGTTCTTGAAAACGCGCCACGGAAGCCGTTGAATACAAAATCCAGAAAACTAGATCTATAAAAGTATTTTCTAACATTTTGTCTTTATCATGGAATGTTATTAAATCTCTTAAGATATCTCAATCATCCATAAGTGCAAGTAGATAAAAATAATATAATTTGGAATATTCTTTTAAATGTTGTACAGTTATTTAAAATCACTATGTCTTTTGAAAATATCAAGCTACATATATTTCATTAAATTATCTTACACTTCTACAATCATGGTCATGTAGATACAATAGCACCGATCTTAATGTATCAATCTTAATTAAAAATTGACTACCTAAATATCACAGTTTTTATTATTATGTCGCTTAGAACGAGCAGCACATTTTATATTTGTACATTGTTCCTTCTAACAATATGGCTTGGTCTGGTCATCAACACAAATAAATACCAATATAACTATTATACTTTAGGTCCACTACTCTGCTTCCCATGTCTAAACCTCTCCTCTATTTCTTGTAAGCTCTTTCCTTTAGTTTCTGGCAATATGAAGTACATAACAACGGTACCAATAAGTGCTACAACTCCATAACTGAGGAAGGTTATCACTTCTCCAAAATTGCTCATCATTCCTGGAGCTGTTTTGACCACAATGAAGAAAGCAACAAATGTTGTTGCGGTACTGATACCAGAGCCCAAGCCTCGCACTTTCGTCGGGAACACCTCCCCACACATGATCCATGGTAAAGGAACCAGGCCTATAGATATAGCACAAATGTATAACATTAATAACATTAAAGGCAACCATGACATGTTCTCAGGCTTCCAATAAAGGAAAATTGAGAGTCCGACCATGGAGATCGAAGTCCAAATACCACTTATGAAACATAAAGGCCGCCTTCCATATTGTTTACAAATTACGCAAGCGACAACACTCATGAGGACTCTTAATGAATCTATAATTATCATTACAAGGTAATGATCGAGACCCTTCCCGACGGTTTTCTCAACGATTTCAATTGAATAAAATGCGACTGCGTTCACTCCAGAGAATTGACACGTGCAAAAGAACATTATCATGATCACTAGAGGCTTTAGCAACTCAGGACTTTTCAAGCTTATCAGCTTTTCTTTCCATGACATCTTTGGTGCACTATCGTATGCCTTTTTACTGTCAAGAATCCCTTTCAATTCTAATTTTGCTTCTTCACCATATCCTCTCAACCAGTAGAAAGCTTTTACTCCATCTTCTATCCTTCCTTGTGATATCAGCCAGGTGGGACTTTCAGGTACAAAATATAATAAGCCAACAGTTAATACTGGGAAGACAGAACAGATGATTGCAGTCCATTGCCAAGATAAAAACGTTCCTATGACATGAGCTACTAGTATTCCTAGAGCTATGGCTAAAGATACTGCTGCGAGGAAGAATCCTCTGTATTTTGGTTCTGTAGTTTCTCCGATGTAGACAGGGACGAGGGGGCCGGCGAGACCAGCGCAGAGGCCGGTGAAGAACCTCCCGATGAGCATGAGACTGAGGTTGGAGGAGGAGGCGATGAAGATCCAGCCGAGGAGGAGAGGGCCGCAGGTGATGTATTGAGACGTCTTCCTTCCGAACTTCTCCATCATCCAGCCGGATATAAGACACCCTGGAGCCATTGGTAGTGCCGCCATTGCCGCTGTAATGAGAAAAAGAGATGATGTCAATAATGTACGGGACACGCACGGTAATGCACGGCGTCTACATCTCTTAAAAAAAAAAAAAAAAAAAAAAAAAAAAAAAAGAAAATGAAAATGAATGAATGAATGAATGAATGTTTTTTTCTTTCTTTTCTTTTCTTTCTTTCTTTCTTTCTTTGTATTCTCTGTCCTATCGCAGGTATGCTGGAAGAGATTTCTTTAGAGATAAGCATCACCTTTGTACGTATTTTGTTCACCTGTTCCTTTTGTCTTGTCTGTGTAATGTGTGTACATAAATGGTTAAATAAATAAATGTAAAAAAAAAATGTGTGCAATTCACACGTGGCAGAAGTGATACCTACAAAAAAAAAATGTACTCTCACAAACACGTATTAACACACGTACAACGCTGAGGCCCAAGCAAACACCCACTATGCCTTGGTAAACACGACTGGAGGGGGTGCGAAGTAGAGCACAAAGAGAATCACGAAATGAAATGAAATTGTTTATTCTGTAAATAGGATATCGAAATCACTTTTACACGTCATATAAAAAAATAATAAAAATAAGCTAGATGAGTTCGGCGTTTCCTATCTGACTACTCTGAGAAGAAAGGCCGAAACAAACTCAGAGGTCGCAGTCTCTTTTAAAGTCCAGACATAATCTTGGTCAGGCCATATGAGGACCATGTAGATAAGTGTCTGAAAAGGTCTTTTGAGGAAAGAACCACACAGATTTGAGTGGACCTGTCCAGTCAGTGCAAGCATTTGTCAGTAATCGTGGAGCTCAACTCAGAACTTAAGGAGCTAAACTCGACGAACAATACCCAAAGAAAGGACATTTGGGTAGGCCGCATAAACTACTCAAACTGCCAGACCATCACTAAAACTAGCAGAGAAATAAAAACAATATCCACATAGTCCTCACATTCACAATAGTTAAAATAATATAATACTTTACAAAGTAATCATGTCATTTTGAATATAATTTTCAACAATGTCAATGTGTTTATAAAACTGGTACATGTTGATTTTACATAATAATTAAAAAGTCTAGTTTTATGGTTTTATCACAAGGCTTAGCAGAGCGAGCAGTTCAATCCCAAGCTTTTCTATCTTCTAAATAATCTGAAATTGTAAAGTACCCTTTTTTACAAAGTTTGGTTTTAATACAGATTTTAAACCGTTTAATGGGTAAAGATGATGAGAGATGGACGAACATAAGAAACACTGTATAATGCTTATTCCTATCTCATTTTCTCCCACGTTAAATCTCATGAATTTATGTCTGTCGCTTTTTCGTTTCATCGACTTTCAAATCGCAACGATGCTAAAGTAGTTTTCACTTCAAAAATAAAGTTTACCAGTCCTTTAAGTATAGGTACCTGTCTGTATGAACCTATATTTTTAACCGACTTCCAAAAAGGAGGAGGTTATATGTTCGTCGCGTATGTTTGTTTTTTTTTTTTTTTTTTTTTTTTTTTTTTATGTATGTCCACCGATTTCTCCGTCATTTGTGGACCGATTTTGAAAATTCTTTTTTCGTTTGAAAGGGTATGCTCCCAAATTGGTCCCATATAAATTTTATTAACTTTGCTTGGGTAGTTTTTGAGTTAGCTACAAAATACGTATTTTTTTCCCACTTAGTATGTAGATGATATGATATGTTCGTGTCACTGGTAGCAGGTAGTGGTATTCGAATATGTGTGAGGTAGGTACCACAACTAAAAAGTGAAAAATAAAAACTTTTTACAAAAAAAAAAACAACCGACTTCAAAAAAAAAACACTACAAAGTGAAAAATAACTTTAATTTCGGAAGTCGGTGGCAAAAAACGAAAACACAAAACCCAAGACACCGACTTCCGGAATTAAAGTTATTTTTCACTTTGTAGTGTTTTTTTTTGGAAGTCGGTTGTTTTTTTTTTTGTAAAAAGTTTTTTGAAAACATATTTATTTAAAAACATACGAGTAAATACATTAAAATGTTATCTTTTAGTTGTTATTTTAACAATTCCAAACTTTGTTGTAGAACAAACATAATAAAATAATGGACCCCAATAGATAATATATCATTTTACCTTTTTTTTATTTTACCTTCTCATTACTTCATTCATTAATGTTTGCATGCCTAATCTAAGGTAGATTGTACATGGATCACATTTTTTTTTTTTGAATACCTTATGTTATGTACAGTAAGCGCTCAAAAGTGCATGAGCACGCTAAGAGTCGTATTGCTGTGAACACGCGGTAGGTATAGCTCGTACATTTGTATGTGTAAGCAACACGGTACACACACCACAGATAACGCAGTTACACGAAACAACAATATATTTCCGTCGCTTTAAACATGCTAGCACACACGCACTATGCGCGTGAACTTGACCAGTTAATGGCATTGCTAAAATTCGATAGTTACTTAACAAGTGCAGATAGCAGAAAGCGTTAAGCGTTGGTATGGAATTCAATCTGCCTCAGGTTCTAATCTTGTGAAACACAGTGCGGTTTTTTGCAAATATTATTATTTTTGTTTTCGATAATAATATTTTTTAAATATTGCTGCTTTTTTATGTTGTTATTGCAATAAAGGTTTTAGAATAAAAAATGCGTGATATATGATAACAAAATTAAAAAATATATGTTTATTCGTTATATTTATTTTACATAAGTTAATAAACTGCTACAATTATTTATCATTACTTCAGCTGAATAAGATGTGAAATAGATGTCAAGAAACTTAGAAGCAGTTTGTATTATTTAGACATATTTAAATTATGAAATATTTTAAATTTTTAATGGATTTTTTCACCATAAATATTAAGCTTTGATCATGGTCGAAGTAATTAAGTAATAAATAAGAATATTAGACTACTTAAAATGTAAAAAACTACTTACAGAATAGGTAATTTTAAGGTTAAATATGGGCAGTTAGTTTATATTTTATTTGTATTAATTATTTTACATTTTATTTGACTTTAGTAAATATTGGTTGTTATTGAGGTTAAAGCTTAAGTATTCATTTTCTTTACGAAAAGAAGATTGAAACTAAACCTCAAATTTTAATCCTAAAATAATACTACTTATTACTAAAATAATATTAAACAATTTCGGTATATCTGCAAGAAATACGACAAACACCCTATTGAAACGTGCTTAAAAAATTCGTTACCATAAATTCATGCAATAACGAATCTGTTGTTTATTAAGTTGGTACGGTCAATATTTTAAGGTCAAAAACGGTTTTCTAGCTGGTCTTCAGTGATGCAAGCCTTCAGAGTGCACGGCGAACGGTTCATAATGACGTGTTTTTAATAATTCAGCAAAATGTCTCGTTGGTATGAAACCATTTGTTTCATTCACCATTTGATGTCGCTGCTACTCGATAATAAGCCCCTTCCTCATATCTCTTAACCCTCACAGTATTTCTCTAGAACAAAGAAAAACATTGTTTTTATTACACATAATACCTTATTATTTATTATTCACTAATCGAATTAAACCTCACAATGAATTTAAAACTTTAAAGGCATCTTCTGTCTCAACAATACCTCTGTTCTATCAACAATACCCTTGATTAAGATTTATGTTTAGTAAAATATGAAATATATTAATGATAACACTCACACTTAGTCCGGTTTCATTAGATATTCACTTCACTTTTACGCAGCGCAATAATATTCTCTGATCTGATCTGATCTCTTCAATATATTTTATGCCTGCTTTTTGATAATAAAAACCACAACACTGCGCTAAATACTCGTCACCAATATTATCCACGAACCAAAAAAGTTCTATTAATTGAATACTCGTAACAAACTGCATCTACCCCACAGAAATCGAAATAATTTACTTAGTTTTTTGTGGTCTACCTGCTAAACTTTAATATTTATGTGAACAAGACGAATGAAACTAAAAACGAATGATAATTATTGAACTAGTCATTGGTTGCAGACAAAGTGAGTGTGTGTGTGTAATGTGCGTGTCTACAGTATTGTAACAACTTATAGAAGAAGGTCGTAAGTCAAACCGAAGCGTCAGTCTATTGCTTTGTGAGATTGCTCATGGACTTTTGGTCGGCACTGTACCTACAATCTATGCAAATAAATAAACTTTACTTTACTTTACTTTACAAAATATATTTTTCTAAAATACTTTATTAATAAAAGTGATTATGATTACAGTAAATTAACGCAAACGTTTATGCAATTTAATGATAAGCGGTCTTACTCTACTTCACAAAAGGGAATTAGCAGTTCAACTAGCAATTGGTTGCTACATATTTATGAAACCCCATTCCAAAAGTAAATTGAATTATTAAACACACCCAGGACTGTTTTGGGAGCAATAATACAATAAATGTTTTTTGTCAATTTTGTATCGAACAAAGTTTCGCTTCATTTCAACCATTACAATTTCAATTTGCTCTGGATTGATAGCAATTTAAATGATATTGTGTATTGGGTTTTTCTATCTGAAATTTCTCAGTAGCAGCTCGGAGTCTGGATTTAGCCCGGTTGATGGCAATAGGCTCGCCACCTATTACATGGGACTTAAACATAACTGGCGAAATGTGGGTGTACCTGCTACAGGGACACCTCTGCCCAACCCTTCGGGGAAACAAGGCGTGATGTTATGTTTATGTTAAATGATATTGTGTTATCTCCCACATTTAATTACATGTTTAGGATAGGATCACTTCTTGTGTGACCTGATACCAGCTCAGTAAGGAAACTTACGGCAGCTACGGATTCTGTAGCTATTGGCACTCCTAATGCTATTTAGTTGATGAAAATAGGCCCACCCCCATTACATGCTACTTAAGCATAGTTGATGAAATTTGGGTGTACTTTACCATGTTTAAGGTATAAAAGTGTATACGGGGAATATAGGTGTATTATGCTATTAAATATGTTAAACAAAATATTATGACTATTACCTATCCATGACGTAGTGTCTTCGTCCGAGGGTATGGGTCCAGGGTTCATCTTCAGCTGGGGCAGTAGGATGGCGGAGTAGCCTGACGTCAGACCAGCCACAAAAGTCAGCAAGATCGGCGCTGATGATGCCAACGTCTGAAATATACATAGGTTAGTTACTTTGTGTTCTTGCATTCGAGGAGGGATGGATGTATGGATTTTGGCACTGGTTTTGAGTTCATCACTGCCATAGCAATGGTTTGTAAAAGAAGCACAGACTATATATTTGTCAAATATTTGTCTCTTTTTTCTAGATAGCCGGAGGTTCAGAAATGATAAATGATTTTATTTCTGTAAGTAGGTTTGTAGATTTTCAATCAACCTTATGAGAAATCATAATATGCTCCACCATGGTTCCACCATAATATAATTTTACCAAGGTGCTGTTAGTAGTAACAACACTTTCACATTAGTTCCCTGAGCAGATTTATCATAAATACCATCTAATTTAATACGAGTATTTAAGTGTTTCGGACCATAACAATTATACACCAGGCTTGGCGAAAACTGATCGCAGTGAAAGGATACTACGTAGCAGTAGTCTAGTAAAGTAGTGGTTGTATCCCCCTGTTATCTCCTTCTAATTTCCCTTAAAAACCTCATAGGAGAGTGGATGATACAATTATGTTGAGAATTAAAAACACAAAACTACACAAATAAAAATATTCACATAATAATTACCTGTTTCAATAACGGTGAAAAGCGAGCAACAGTTTTAGTGTCAGTCAGTAAAGTTGTATCTTTCTTCTCCGAACCCAGAGTAAGTCCCAAAGAGGAATTAGTCATTTGAATGTTCTGAAGATAATGAGAAGATCTTCTTGAAGTTCTCTTCTCTTCTTTTTTCTCTTCTGCATCTTTCGTTTCTGTGTAAACTTCTTTATTAAATTTTTTAAGATGTTCGCTAATTAATTCTAGTTTGGTTGGTTTATTTTCATCGTTGGTATCATTATTTGGTGTAACTTCACATGTTTGATTGTTGTTATGATTATTTTCAGCAAATCCATCAGTTTGTTTATCTAAGTTATTATTCTGTTCAGTTTGGAGTTTTATATCTTTGTTATTGTCATCATTTTGCTGAGAGTTATTTTCAGCAATGCTCTTGTTAATTACTGGTATTTTCTCAGCGTTATTTTCGTCTGGTGTTTCATTGTTTGCTGCTTTGCTCAGTAAATCTTGTTCATCAGCAAATGTTTCGTTGTTTTCAAATGTGTTTACTGGTACATCGTCTTTTTCATTTGCTCCTACCGCCATAATCGTTCTGTAATTAAAGAGATTCTGTGATTAATTAAAGTCATCAATAAATATAGTTATTGTTTAAATGCAGTATCATGATGTGTTTATCTGTCATCGTCAATATAAATCTTTGTTTAAGGATTTCTTATCAGAGACACTTCACGTGTTGTGGTATCACGATTATGAAGCAATACTTGTTGTTCCTATCAGTTTATAAATATACATTTAAACTTTTACGGTAATTGATTTATTTTTAAGTAAATGGTGTGTGAAATTGTTTTTATACATTTCTGTTTGTATATTTTATACGAAACATATTGGGAACGGACACAAAATGTAATGCCATACCAATATTTGATCTGTTGAGGAGTCAAACTCACGTCTCATCCCATATATCAGAAGCCAATGTGCGCTTTTATAATTTCTAACTTGAGAGCCCTCACACCCATAACACAAGTTTAATCTTAGCTTGGGTGTCAGAGGTGTATAACTCTGCATTAACCTACAATTTATATGAAAAATGTATTATGTTATGTTATAAAATGTAAGAAAATAAGTGCACGTTGTAACGTTATCGTGGACGGAAATTTAAAAGCGTTATTATATATTTCCATACATTTTACACTTCCCTGGTTATCGTGATGCTGTGAGGTGGACGTGGAAGTCCACGATAATATTGTCACGTTGTAAAAGCGCACATAGAATCAGTCACTTTACTATAGGCTATTTTATAAGTTACTAGCTTTTGCCCGCGGCTTCGCCCGCGTGGATGTTGGAAAATATCCCACGGGAACGTACTACCAAGATTTCATACCTAAGTAATAACAGAGGAAAACGTGACTCCTACCGCTGCGCCCGCGTTGCTCCGCGTAATTTTAAAACTGTGATGTGATATCTTTTAAACTATTCATTAAAATTATATGATTCAAAGGCATATTGTAATCTAAATTAAATGCCCAATTTAAATAACATATTTTTTTGGATAAGGATTAATACTATACCGGTCAAAAAAGCTTCGGAAATAACAATTAAATTTTTATCAAATTCTGAAAGATAAAAATGGTTATTGTGGGTCATCCAAATCAACCAATCAACAAAAAAGTCTGCGATGGCATATGTCTACCTTCTAAACATATGCCGTCACGGACTTTTTTGTTGAACTTTTTAAGATGAACAATACCGTAGAACATAAATTTGATGTATGTTTTTCGGTTTAGACAGCGCACGCCAGTAAAGCTCCCAGTCGGGATGATTTTTTCCGAATTCTTTAACAATAATCGTCAAATTTCAGCCAATTTACACAAAACCTTAATGAATTATACACTAAAACCTTCCTTATGAATCACTCCGTCTATTGGTGAAAACCGTTTGAAAATCTGTTTGGTCATTTTTGAGTTTATCGCGTTCAGATATACAGACAGACAGACAGACGCGGCGGGGGACTTTGTTTTTATAATATGTAAGGAAGTAGTACCTACAGGTACCTAATAAGATGTTGGAATTTCTTCTAATGACGATGATTCATTTCTGATCTCCATTAACGTATCAATTCCACCATCATGAAAGAAACATCGGAAACTTTTAAAGGTGGAAACAAAAAGACACAAGATAATTGTGTTTAAGTGATAATTACTGCAGAAGACAATGGATAGCGTGTCTTATGTAGTAAATGTTAAACGCATTTATTGTTAGAACTCATTCGTTAAGTATTTATGCAGTTACATGGATATAGTCTATAAAATATAGGTCACAATGTAGCTAACTAGTAATTTGAATGAGAATAAAAGCATAATTTCGATTGCAAAAATTATGTCTTCACTATGAAGAACATTAAATTAATGCGAAAACTTATAAGGGTACCTATAACCTTTTGAGTTAGTTAAGTGCTGTGAGTGAATTTTACCTGAAGTGCAAGTGATGGCTATTATAAAGACCCCGTGAATCAAGTGTCTTCCCCTGAACATAAAGTGAATAAGAAAGACGTTATCGGACGATTTCTTAATTGTATAGTAACTTATTAGTTTTAGTTATATTTAAATTACTTATTAGGTAAAAGGCTGGATTTTAATGAGAATAAAGTATCACCAACTGTGACACTGTAAAAAAAACTATGGTTTTGGTTAGTAAGAATAACGATCCGTTTGTTTGGATAAAGAAACTAGGAAAAGTCATCCTTTATTACGACTGATGCCATTGCTGAAGACACGATGATCAGTTTAGCTTAGTTCCTATAACATTAGATACGGCTTCTATCAAAATTTGACACTGCTGGCAGACAGGACAAAACTAATACTATCGGTACGGTTAGACTGGTTTCTAGAATTTCATGCTTCTTCGACTGTCATAAACATTAGTAAGTTACCATTACAGACAGTTTAATGTGTTGAGAAACAAATCTATGAACGGTGTTACTAAGCCAAAAGTCTTTGCTTTCAATTCTAATGATGCAACACCTTCCAAATGGCGAAATTGACGTATGATCATTAAATTTAATGTTTCGTAATGTTAATTACTTTGCATATTATCGTATAGAAATTTACTAAGTTAACAGACAGCTGTGCTGCTGGGGAGTTTGTTGCGCCACTTCTTCTTCCCAGCTAAAATACTAGGAAGTAGTGAAGGGCGGGTTTTGGGGACTGTCTCATGTAATTTTGACGTCTAAGAAGTACTAATTCTCAGCCTAGTTTGAATATCTAAATTACTTTCGATTTAATTTGAAACATTTCTATTTCAAATCCAGTTAAAACTTTAACCCGTAAAAGTATCGTAATCAAACAAAGACACACCCGTCGGTAAATCATGCTACTATTACTGATATCATACTAATGAACGATGTAGTAAGTACTGTGATTGTGATAAGAGTAGCAGGTCAATCAACAAGGGTCATGTGACGTTTTATTGGATGATATTACCAGAGCCCGTGACTGGTATCTGAGAACTAATCAGTAGGGATGTTTTCCTCATTGTTATTCTTAGTGTTTCTTGTTATCTTGTGTGGTACGAGTTGTGTGAGAAAGCTCATGTTATTGGGAAAAGATTTCAAAAGATGAGAATGAGCCAGTCAGGTGGGATGTGGACCGACAGACCATAACGACACCGGACAGAACTTATACAATATGTTAAGTTAAACGAGGGACGTAGACGGGAGTGTCATGAAAATGAAGTTTTACCAAATGTGAAATATGAAAAATAAATCAGGTTTTCGCTACATTCTGTCGAGTTATGCGAACTCAAAACTCAAACTCAAAGCATTTATTTCAAATAAACCAATTACAGGTACTTTTGAATTGTCAAGGGGTCGGTCAGTCAGAAAGATGAAGCTAGTTGCCCATTCCAAAGCGTAGTAGGTACCTATGGAGAAGAACGGGCAAGAAATTCCACAGACACAAAATATTGGTTACATCACTCACTTATGTTGAAATTACACATGTGAGAACAATGTAGAAAAACGTGCACGTTAAAAGCGTCCGTAACAAAAATAAAAACAATTCAAAAATTAAAATAAACCGTGGCAGCTAAGAGATGACCAGTCCCTACTGACAGCGCCCGTTCAGGAACATGACGCATGGGTCAGCATCATTTAGCTCAACCATTTTGAAGGGAAGTTTTTACAATCTTTAACATAAGTAAAGAATGCTTTACTTATGTTCACATAACTCGACAAAAACAAAACAAACAGATGCCTGTTACCTGTAACCTAACACCTGTTGTATGTTCTGTGGTGAGGCCCATCTTGTATTATAATCTTTGAGGCTCTTTCGATGTATGTATTTTTTCTAAGTGCAGATTACCAACTGATGCATTGAGTTTTTTTTTACTTTTTATTCTTTCTAGCTTACACACAAGCTGGTGAAGATGTGGTAGGTACTCTTTGGTATTTTGTGTGATTTTTTCAACAATCCCTTTAAGTTTATAGCCAGCTCAAGAATTACGTCGACAGGTTAAGTAGGTCCCGTATTTCTGTCTATAACTTGAGGATTTGTGATCAACTTGAGGATTTCATATTGTTACTATCTTTGTGAATATGTCGTTGGTGTGCCTTGCCTTGCCTTGTGCCTTTAATAAATAAACTTAGATATTATAACAAACTGCGATCATGCCTTTTTTGAGTATAATAATTTTGTAATGTTATTTTAATAATTATTTAATTAGATTAATAATATATAAATACTATATATACTTCATACTTGAGTACTTTATGTTTATATTTAACTGTATTAAGCAAATAAATAATTTGATTTGATTTGCCTGTATCCATAATACAATCCTATGTGATTGTTAATTTATTGTAGTTTAATCTTATATAGAACATAATCTGAATAGTATCTAAACAACAGAAAGTTTCATTTTTATGACCGTGGGAATGGAATCGGAAATTAGGCGAGCGATGAACAGAATTCATGAAGTTACGAGTTAAATTTGGTTATCTGAATATTATAGATAGTTTATGGTGAGATTTTTGAGAGAGGAGCTCGTGGCTAAGTAATAACAGCCGCACGGGGCGATCCACCAGGTTAAGCTACGCTTGCCGGGGTTGGTCCGTGGATGGGTGACCATCTTTACACATCGAGACTCCTCCGTGCCTCGGAAAGCACGTTAAGCCGTTGGTCCCGGCTGTCATTCGTGGATCTTTGACAGTCGTTACGGGTCGTCAGAAGCCCAAAAGTCTGACAACCAGTCTTACCCAGTGGTATCGTATTACCCAGTTACTGGGTTGTGGAGGTCAGATAGGCAGTCGCTCCATGTAAAATACTGGTATTCAGCTGCATCCGGTTAGACTGGAAGCCGACCCCAACATAGTTGGGAAAAGGCTGGGCAGATTGAGTTTATGGTGAGATTTATTTAAATTAATTTCTTTGAAATTTATAGCAGGGTAACAAACTGTGTTTTAGTAACTTTTATATGGGTTTGTAACTATGCATCTTAAACCTACTTACAAGAAGAAGACCACCGCTGTTTTTTGTGACTTAAAAGTATTATGTGATATCATGTTTAACTTAACCATGTTAATTACGAAGTATCTCAATTATCCTTGTAGATATCTTCAGATATTTCATTATATTTATATGTAATTTATCTAGTCTTCACCGATCACTGCAATTGAACAGATACAAATAAATACTAAAACTCATAAACTGTAAGTAATGTTAATGAGTCATTAACTTAGGTAGGTACAAACATATAATTCACGATAGACAGTTTATTCCTGACAGCGATATGGTTAACCTTGATTAAAACGTATTAAATCTGTCATATTGTCATTAATAGTTAAACTTGTGATCAATATCGATGAAATTATACTGGCTACCCGTAAGCAAATGTCATTAACGTTAATTTACGTCTCTGAGTGCGGGTCATATCTAACCTTATCTAACTGTCATTGAAAGGTTATAAGGAAAATGGATTACTCTATCATGCATCTGCTAATTAGATATTATTATTTGACCTAGTTACATATATTTTGACCCGTAGACGTTCAGATATGAATAATTGTTTTACTCAGAGATGTTTAGTCTATAATTCCTGAAAACGATGTCGTTGGTCTAGTGGTTGCAAGCGCTACTGCTGAGCATGAGGTCCTGGGTTTGATTCCCAGGTCGGGCAAAGTGTTATTGGGTTTTTCCATCTGGAATTTCTCAGTAGCAGCCCGGAGTCTGGATTTGTGCCCGGTTGATGGCAATAGGCTCGCCCCCCTAATACATGGGACTTAAACATAACTGGCGAAATGTGGGTGTACTATAGTGTACAGCTCTGCCTAACCGTTCGAGCATTATAGGCTAGTGGTGTTATGTTTGCTATCCTGAAAAGTGAACGACTTTTTCTACACAGCAATAGAATTTAGCAATTAATGTCTTTAAATTGGGGACCATTTAATCTTTAGATTTACACAATGAAAACTTGATTATTGTCAATTGTAACTCATGGTCAACAATCAATTAAAATATCATTAATTTGTATAAACTCAAAATAATTTGTCGGGTCAATTGGAGCAGTGTCTGACACACTGACCCAAGATTACACGAGAAATATTTTGTAACTGCACAATTAAAGTGAAATTGCAAAAAAACCTCCTGTGTTCATTTGTCACCATAAATTGGCTTAGCTTTTTCCTACTTTGTAGTGATAACCGGAATTCTGATGATCGCATTTCGAATCCCAACCCTACAAGCAGGGACGTACATCACTGGCTGAGCGAGCTGTCACTTGAAAGTGACAGAAGCGTAACTTCCCGCGGTTTCGAATTACCGGGCGATTTGGATATTCAAATTCAAAATTATTTATTTTGGGACAACTAGATCCAAAGGTTAGTATACAAAAAACTTAGAAACTGTTGGTAGTACTTAAATACAATTACAAAGGACAAGGATATTAATGTTGAAGTATAATTAGTGAAATTATTAAAGTAATCGGTAAATAACACATTTTTAATTATTTAGTCTAACAGTTACATCAGTTTACATTCTCACCCAATCTGACTAATTAATATATGATCTTACACGAATCAACTGACATCTGACATCCGCAAACTGATTACTGGTCAACACCGATGCGACAGTTAGATAATACTAGAAGACGGACCTACTTGTAATAATATTTAGCTGTCCTAATTTTCAAACTTCACTTCCAAAAAATTTGTCAGTATCCCGTTTATTTAAATCAGTAGCGTACTGCGCATTAAATAAACTAGAAACGCGGTTAAAAGATCTTAATTCGAGATAAAGTATTTGAGATCAGAATGTTAAACAAAGCCAGCGGATCGGAATATTTACCTATTTTTATAGATTTATGTGGGTACTAGCTACAATAATTGTGCTTTCAGTCGACGTAGTATGTATGTTAATATATTCGGTACCAGTGTCGTCTTGGTACCGGTTTTGCTAGTGTAGTCCTGAGTTAAATTAAAGATCGATCGATGGTTAAAATAGTCTTAGAGCTTTTGAATTTCTGTAGAGTAATTGCAGTTGTTTGAGAAACCACGTGGGTTAGGAAAGGTGAAGAATTTTATGGTAAAGACGAAGATATCAACGTGGTCTTAACATAACATCACGACTTTACACTCTGAAGGGTTAGGCAGAGGTCCATCTATAGTAACACCTATATTTCGCGAAATAGACGGTGACTGAGAGGTGTAAGTTATTAAACAAAATGCGTTTACCAAATCTTCTGTACCTATTTATATGGATGAATGTTATGTCAGTAATAAAATTCTCAGCTGAACAATGAATCATAAAGTGGGCGTTTTCTGGTAATTCTTAAAACATTTAATTGTTATCTCGTTTCGCGGAAATGAATGTGGACCAGCTGTTTGTCACCCGGTCGATAGTTTTGAATGCGACATTTTGTATATAACGTGAGTGAAGTTCTAACAGTACGGAAGTCAAAAATGGCTACTTTACAGGAGATTGGTCGATACGATGCGCTTTATCCAAGACATTCAAATCTCAAAACACTCATAAAATGACTTACACACTGTTAGAACTTCACTGACGATATATCGAAGAAGATATCAGAAAGTAGCTTAAATGCTGATCACAATCATCTGGTCACCAAACAGTCTGCAATGCGTTATAATTACGACCATTTCACTTTTGAATGCTCGAAATGAAATAAAATCGCTTGTCATGTTACGGGTATGTGATGCGCAAGAATGAGGAAAATGGCCTGATGAAAGTCATGAGTATAAATGTCGATGGCTCTAAGAGTAGGGGAAGACCAAAGAAACGATGGATGGACTGTGTGGGAGATGATATGGATAGAAAGGGGGGGGACTACCGAGATGACGACTGATAGAGAAGTATGTGAAGAAAAAGACAAATAAATTGGGATAACGGCAAGAGCATAATGATGATGATTGGTCAAAACTGCGTCGTTGGTTTACGACTTATTAGTACTCGCAACAAGGCGATTGCTTGGGGTATTCTTCAAAGCGCACCAACTTTGAAATGCACCAAATGAAGGGCACCAAAAGTATTCCTCAAAACGCACCAACGATAAAATATAGAGAAGAGCATGAAGGATTCGTAATAAATTATATCGATGGACGTTTTAAAATTTAACTGTCCTAATTGTTTATTTATTAAAACTACCAGGAAAGCAGAAATGAACAAGAAGTAGTTGCTTAGATGATACTACTTAGTTAACTCTGTTTCATCGTTGGTGTGTTCCGAGGAATACTTTTGGTGCGCTTCCTTTGGTGCGTTTCAAAGTTGGTGCACTTCAAGGAATATCCCGATTGCTTATCTACGAGTATATTTAGATTGTGGAAAATGGCGTTCTGTAGTTTCTGCCAACCACCCATGGCCAAAAGGCGTGAGTTTACGCATGTTTTCTAAGTAAATGAGGGTCGGCAACCAGTCTAACCAGGCGTAGTTAAATAAAATTAGTATATTATAGTACGGACTGGTCGAGACTTGCAACCGCTAGTGCTATTAATGGGAATACCAGTTTCAAAAACAAGCTTACTATAAATATACTTATCATCAAACTATTTTGGTTTCTCTCACACGAGGATATGGAACTGTTATTTTGTTCATTCATCGAACTTGTTTATTTTTTCATCGTTACGTAAATTCCTTTTAAAGTTATGTTAAATCGCTGTGTTGTTGGTCACGTGTTGTGTGAAAGTAGTGAACTCACTCTCTTTGGCAATAGTAGTTAATGAACCATTAACACTCATAATCATCGTCTTCAATTATGTATCATCATTTATTATCATTAGCAATCCGGCCCTGCTCCGCACGGTTTTTGCGACGTGACAAAATATCGACATTTTTTCATTATGTATGTTTATGTTTAATAAAAATGTATTATACACATAAAACTTTCAGAGTAAATTCTTTGAAATTCTGAATGGTGGTAAACACCGCGTTAATATCCGTTGTGTAGTTTAGAAGAATAACGCCGTCACACAGACAGACAGACCCAAAAACCGGCTATATTTTGTAATACGTGTCTATAAATTATACAAAATATAGCCGCTTTTAAAATCATAAAGGTCAGCTTAACTATCAAAATTTTGTCACTTTCTCTTCATTATAACTTAGTTCTTTCCCTCGGCTAAAATACAGGACAGCCTTAATTAATTACCTTTTCGTTTACTAAGGAACATTAACGGAAACATGAATTTGGCAGTTAGTAGTTAATTAGACTAATCCCGTAAAGTAGAGCTTTCTTATAGATACCACGCATAACATAACATCACGCTTGTATTCCCCGAAGGGTTAGGCAGAGGTATACCAATAGTACACCCACAGGCCACAAGTTATGTAATAGGGGGCGAGAAAAATCCCAATAACAATGCCCGACCCGGGAATCGACCACTAGACCAACGAGGTAAAACTTAAGTCTACAATCACCATAATGCTATAAATAGAAGGTATTAAAAGTTATTTATGGATTTTTGATAATTCTCACACACGTGAATGATGTAACAAGCTAATTGACGTCGATTACGACAGCTAAGGTTAAACTTTTTTTGTAACTAGCTTTTGCATTTGCCATTTATAGTTAATCAAGATTTAGCAACTGACAGGTTGTGTTTTTTATTAGTACAGAACTGAGACATGCTCACTTTGACTTTTATTTTCTCTTCTCGTTTTTTTTCTGTTGAGAACGAGGCTTTTGGCTACTTTGTATTCAATCAATCTGCCTAGCCTTTTTCCAATTATGTTGGGGTCGGCTTCCAGTCTAACTGGATGCAGCTAAATACCAGCATTTCACATGGAGCGACTGCCTATCTGACCTCCACAACCCAGTAACTGGGTAATACGATACCCCTTGGTAAGACTGGTTGTCAGACTTTCAGGATTCTGACGACCCGTAACGACTGTCAAAGACCCACGAATGACAGCCGGGACCAACGGCTTAACGTGTTTTTCGAGACACGGAGGAGTCTCGGCTTGTAAAGATGGTCACTCACCCACGGACCAACCTCAACAAGCGTAGCTTAACCTGATGGTGGATGGATAACCTGATCAACCTGTGCGGCTATTATTTATTAGCCACGACATCCTCTCTTTCTCTCTTTTGGCTACTTTGTATTACTGTATGTATTTTATGTTTTAATAAGTAATCGAAGATTGTGTGTCTTATTTGTGCAGAATACGCAATTTTCTTTTTACTTTCTTTCATTGTAGATGTCCATTTGAAATAAATAACTAAGATTTTTTATGTTATCGAATGGCATAGAGGGTCTGCGGATGGAAGGGTGGTCACCGACGACGCCTTTATATATCTGCACTAGGTACCACAAAAGCGTTGCCATTCTAAAGACAAACCTTAAATATCTCATGTGCTGTTCAATTTTGTACCATTTGTATGATCCTTTGTTGGTGAAAGAAAATGTTTACTAAAAAAAAAGCTCTTTACGAAAATTCATAACAGGCAGTGAAAGTTATCCAGCTATCTCGTTGTCTGGATATCCTTCAGAATCGATAGAAGAACACAGAAAGACATGGCTATAGGTTCTTTAACTTTTATAGTTAAATCATATCATTATGTTTCTCACGAGAATCAGATAAAAAATATTTATCTCTTATCTATTGGTAGAGCGAATAGAGCGTAGTAATAATTGCATTCATCAATAAAATACTGGCAGATATTGTTACACAATATTATCTTTACTTTAATCACACTAAAGATTGTATGAGAGCTCTAAAAGAGAACCGTGTTTGTTATGGAATTGGAGTTCAGTGACCTTTTACACCAAAACTATTATGGTTTTTATTTATACGTGACAAATCTGACACATAGGTAGAAAGATAGAGTACTCTTTATTACGTAGGTACACCATATAAACCCATCGGACTATGAGAGTGAGGGAAGAGAGAGTGCACCTGTGTCTGCGCACACACGCCTGCACTATAATATCTCCCGCGCCGAAGGCTAGTCTCTGTTGAGATTGGCCGTCATGGCCGAAATACGGTCTGGGGGACTATACACCATAAGAACCTACATTTAATTTGACATACACACAATTAAGACAATGTTTAATGTTTAAGACAGTACTTACTAATTAATTCGCCAACTTGTTATTTATTTTTACTATAAAATGCATTGACAACAAGTAAACGTGATCAACATAATTTCCACACCTCTTATTCAAAATATTTATATAATTTGTTTGAATGTGTAGCCTTGAGGAGCTGGATAGCTGCCAAATTTACGCTAACTGATAAATACTTTGATAGCTACTAACGTGGAGTCAGCTGTTTATAACATAATTATGCTTACTCTTTCAATCATGAAAACATACTGAGTAGACGGAAAGGTCACTTTGGTTGATGGTTGAATTAAACATTTTAAACCTTAATAATGCACGCTACACACTGTTCAAGAATATCAGTCAATTAAATTATTTAAAAGTCATCTTTAATCTGCTCAATTTAGATACATACAGGTAATTATTTTTAACGTAAATGAAGCATTGACAAATCTGAACACCCTGTAAGTACTAAATAAACATTAGTTAATGACACACTAACTTTAATTGCTTGTTTCCGTGTAAAACAAAATTTGCCATCAAAATAATCAATGTAGTTATTGTTATAATAAACACTTGTTTCTGGCGAGTTCCATTGTCACTGTTGCCAATTTCCGCCTTCCGTCTAACACTTACGTCGAATTTGGCAAATAAAAACTATTATCTTATTAGGATGATTCACCAATATCTCTTAGTAATGATGAGACCGATTCATAAATTGTATAGCACTACTGCGCATAATTACTATCTCCTAATTCCTCGAAGTGTCACTGTCCAAATACCTAAGTGCTGTGTTCCAATCATTTCAGCCTGTCGCAGTTCACAACACCATGTCCTCCGCCATCCGTATCTAGTTTGTCCAGCCACCTTTTTAAGATCAGTGTTTTGTTCCACTATAAAATTACCTACCATTTAGGTAGGCTAAATGTAGGTAGGTACTTTTTGTAAACTTTTTAACCCACGATTTTAGGTAATACAGGGTTATTGGTTATATGTCGGCAATCCATTAAGGGGATGTAGGAGAGGTCATTTACAACCAAATGACCCCTTTTGACTTCTATGCAAATGTCAACCATTTCCGAGTAATTTGACATTTTATGTTTTTATTTCATTGATTTTAAAATATAAAATGTTAACTTGCTCGGAAATGTTTGACATTCGCATAGGGTTCATCAGAGGTCATTTGGTAGCAAATGACCTTTCCAACATCCCTATAACGTATTGCAATAACCTCTTTATGTATAAACTCACGCCTTCTTCCCATGCCCCCATGGGAAGAAGGCGTGAGGCAAGAAACTACAGAACGCCACCTGCTACGATCCTTACATTCTCCTTTTGCTTCGTTTACGTACGCACCTGACCTTTCTGAAGAACCTCACCAATAAGGTCAGTGATATGTGTGTTTGTGTGTGTTTTAGGTTATAAATTAATCAATGAGTTCTACTGGAATATCTCAAGACATCTAGGATAATAATTCAGATCCGAAATTTCAAACTACAGACAAATAATAAGACGCAAAGCTCGACCCAACTCGCGCGAGCTTTCAACCTTGCCCAATGTCGGGGTCAAATAAAAATAACTGACAAACTGTAAACGACTGGTAATCGTGACTTTTGTAACAAGACTACATGTTTGCGTAAGAATAATGACTCTCTAAAATAGTTCTGTAGCTATCATTTGAACGACCCTGAATTTATGGCTGGGAAAAGATGGTTTTTTTTTTGATTGAACTTTTCTTTTTAATCGTAATTTCTCTAACCCTGTCTGCCTATCCGCTAAAATCTAGACACTGTTGAACATAGGACTCTATCAATTTAAACCTATTCAAATACAAATATTTTTGAAATGAATAAGATTGTTTTTCCAATAATAGTTCCGGTTTTTTAACCGACTTCCAAAAAGGAGGAGGCTATATGTTCGTCGCGTATGTTTGTTTTTTTTTTTTTTTCATGTATGTCCACCGATTTCTCCGTCAATTGTGGACCGATTTTGAAAATTCTTTTGTTTGAAAGGGTATGCTCTCGAGGTGGTCCCATATAAATTTTATTAACTTTGCTTCAACAGTTTTTGAGTTAGCTTCAATAATACGTATTTTTTCCTACTTAGTATGTGGATGATATGATAACTTCCTGTCACTGTTATTTACATAGCAGGTAGTGGTATTCGAATTTGTATGGGGTAGGTACCACAATTAAAAAGTCAAAAATAAAAACTTTTTACAAAAAAAACAACCGACTTCAAAAAAAAACACTACAAAGTGAAAAAATAACTTTAATTTCGGAAGTCGGTGACAAAGAACGAAAATTCAAAACCACTTCCGAAATTAAAGTTATTTTTTCACTATGTAGTGTTTTTTTTTGAAGTCGGTTGTTTTTTTTGTAAAAAGTTTTTATTTTATACTTTTCGACTATAGAAAAATCAGTTCAATATCGTACACAACTATTAATCAATTACATCAAATAAATTCTGTCAAAGTTCACAACAAGAATTTCATCGATAATTAATTCTTTGCATGTTTAAAAGAATATTAATCAAGGAACGCAGACTTGTCATCACAATGACCGTGCGCACACGCAACCAGTACATAATGTTACGTCAAATTAATAAATTATAGTCACGTGTACCTACGTTATAACGGAACGTAAAAAAATAAGAAAGATTGTCGAATCATTCAATTGAATTCATAGGAGATAAAGATATTATAAAATAAACGCGTGCGCCTAATCTAATGATTTCAAGAATTTATTTATATGGTACTAGCTAGAATGAACTAGAACTCAGTCATAAATCATCAGTTTCAAAACATGATTTGAATTGAGATTATTATAGTAATCTGTCAGTCTGAGATAGTCAGTTGAGTTGAGTCAGATTAGTCAAGGCTCCCGTAGACAGGCGCGACGTGACAGCGTGATGCAACTCTAATACTCAGACCAAATAAAAAATCAAGACAGAGCGCTGTCAACAGTGACGTGAGGCCGGTTTCGTAAACATTTCTGCATTTAGTGAGGTGTAGTTTGATTGTAGTTTCATTGTAAATGGTTGTAAATGTGTGCGTGTGAGCGTGTATGCATAAAGCGGAGGTGTAGTTTTGGCATGCTTCACTGTATTGTCCTGTATGTCTTGGGTTTTTATTTGTTTTTTTTTTTTTTTCGTCACATGTCGAAAAATGAGTGGCCTAAAAAAAAAAGTCTGTAAATGTGCAAATAGCGCTCTTTCATATGATACCCAAATGCCCTCGTAGCCCCACTTCGAATTTTTAAGACCCCCCCTCAGTCCAAGTTGCAAAAAAAAAAAAAAACATTTTTTATTTCTTTCTTATTTGCAAAATAGTTGTCATCGTCAACGTCATCTAAAACTATTCCAAATTTCAAGTTCATAGCATTAGTAGTTCTTTAGATAACCAGCTGTGACAGACAGACGGACAGACAGACTAAGTCGCACCATAAGGGTTCCTTTTTATCATTTTAGTACAGAACCCTAAAAACAAGATGGCAGCGTTAGTTCCATATTTGGCCACGCTACACAAATTACCTTGTAGCGCTGTATATAACTACGATTTCCAATTTATTTGTCAAACGTGGTGATAATTTCAACACTATCACAGTTAGTTAATCATCTGTAAATGGCAAGTAACTAAGTGGTGTAAGCGTAATGCAGACTTATTGGTTAACTAACACATAAAAAACCGGCTAAGTGCTAGTTGGACTCGCGCACGAAAAATCTAAAAAAACGGCAAAAAAATCATGTCTGTTGTATGGGAGCCCCCTTAAATATTTATTTTATTCTGTTTTTTAGTATTTGTTGTTATAGCGGCAACAGAAATACATCATCTGTGAATATTTCTACTGTCTAACTGTCACGGATCATGAGATACAGCCTCGTGACAGACGGACGGACAGCGGAGTCTTAGTAATAGGGTCCCGTCTTATCCTTTGGGTACGGAACCCTAAAAACGAAATGATTGACTACACAACATGACTTAACAGCAAATAGTTCGATTAGTTTAATCTAGTTACTTTTGATTCATAACAAAGTCAACTTTCGGATCCTGGAGAGTTGAAACCTTGTTAATTAAATCTTTTATCAAATCTCAGCAAATTAACTGTTAAAGCTTTGAGAAATCGGGTTCATGTCAAGAAATTCTTCAAACTAATCTGTCTGTTTCCGAAGGGCTGAGCAGAGATGTAATAGAACACCTAAGTACGTTTCATCTATTATGTCCAGTCCCATGTAATAGGGGCAACCCTATGGCTATTAGCGAGAAAAATCATGTTATTAGCAAATCCTAATAACATAACCCGACCTGTACCCTAATTGCGTAACCTATTTTCGTAAACAATTTTGCCTAATTTGTTTCATTTTGACAATTCAACAACATTCATTGCGTTATTTACGTTGTTGAGCAGATTTTTTTTCCAATTTATGAAGCAATGGATTAGCAATCTTTTTCAAATCGAAATAGATTGTGATTGTTTTGTATTACGCAATTAGGGTACAGGAAATCGAACCCTAGAGCTCACGTTCCAAAAAACTAAGCAAATTCTGATGAAACTGTAAACAAATGATGATGCAACATTTTTCTATAATTTCACTTGATATACGGCTAGATCTTATCTTATTTTAAACAAATTTTAATATGTCTGACTCAAACTACGCTTGTGTTACAATTAACATTATCACTCTTTTAATTGTATTTAGGTCAAACTAAATACGCAATAATATGTATAGGTATATACATAATTAATTACTATGTAAATATTTAAGTCGCAGCTAGTGACAAAGATATATATAAATACAAAATTCTTTATGAATACTTTATGTATCTTATTTTTTTTTTGTGTACACATTTCGAGGAATGTAGCGAAAAATTTAAAAGTATTTGAAATGTGTTATAAAAAGTTCATTGACATTTGACTAAAGATGTAATTCGTTTTATTCGAGTATGTGACATATTCATACTGTCATTTTATTTTTTTTTAATTTTTTTTTAAATTGGCACCTTATTTTCTTTCTTTATTTTCATGTAATTTGTTATCATATAATTGTTCTTTTGTGTGCTCTGAATAAATGGTTTATCTGCCTATTCAATAAATTTGCTCAAGTTTTCAAATAATTTGAATTTCTTTTTCATCAATTTAACAATTGGTTTTTGGGTTGCAGTAATTTACAGTCTATTCGTTTTCCTATCATTCCATCTATACCTACTTACATATAATAAAATCGTAGCAGAGTCAAAATTGTACATTAAATATTAAAAAAAAATTATTGCTGCGAGGTCTGGTCACGATTCTTATGCCAAAAATAAATATAGTCTCTAGAATTTTTAACTATTTGTCTGATTCCAGCATCACGAAATACTAACGGACTGATTTTGTTAAAATTTTGCATTATATCTAATACCTTTAAACGAGCAATTCTTCTATACAACGTGTAACAATAAATGCGCAATACCTCAGACACCCCAACGGATTTTTAATTTAATTGACCTATTTCAGGGAGAAAAAAAATCATTAAAATTTTTTTATAGGTTTTATGTGCTGTTTTAGTTTGTAAGATTCGTATTTGCATTTAAATAAAAGCTATTATATCCCGCGTTTGAGAAAATTTAAATTGGTCGACAACAATAAGTGTTTTTTTACCTATTTTGACGGGTTTGCGCATGTGATGGCGTGACCTATTAATAAATAGACACGGCAACGCTTTTAATGAAGATTTTTTGAAAAATGTGACCTATATTAAAAAGTGATTCAATTGATTGTGCTCGTTATTCTGATCAAATTATTTTCAGGTTTTGCGCACCGGTAAGGGACGGCTGAGTCGCCGTGGGTGGTCCGCGCCGTGACAGTTTTACGACCGCACTTAAATAAACAAACACTCGGATTTCTTTACAATGTCTCAAGTAGTATTGTTAATGTTTTTTGCTACTCGAATAGATTAGGAATACGTTTCAAATGGTTACAGTCTTTGTAAACAACGTTCACTTATCTTTATTACCCGCTTTTGTTATTATTTCTTTTGTTCTTTGTGATAACGATTTCTGATAAAACTACCGTACCAATTCACACGAAATTTTGCAGGGTACATTATGGATAGATAAGTTATCTAACAAAAGAGACGTTTTTAGAGACAAACATTGAAAACAAAAAATTCAAAAAATCTAGATTTTTGATGATCTAGAATTTCTATTGCTTACGTAACTTTCACCGTACCAAAAAAATATTTTTTTGTATTATTTTGTTCTAAATGTTGTCTAAAACGATGATACATGTAATATAGAAAAGAAATAAAACACTTACGGATCAGATCCATACAGAAAAACCACAAAATATTACAACTTTCACTGTGACGGGAACTTTCTCTTTTTTGGTTGTTTACACTTTTTTGGTTGGGTCAAAATAGGTGTTATTTAGTGCGAATATTATCTAAAACGATGTAATATTTACTTCAAAATGAAAATATCACCACTTTCCGACGATTTACACACAAAAACCATTAAAAAACGAATTATTACAGCGGACGGGAGTGACATTTGACTGACATTTTACCGCGCGGGAACGTGATTTTCAACATTTTTTTAAAATGTTGCCTATTAATATTTTTGCTTTTAGTCGATTTATTTGACGAGAATATCTATCCGACCATAGACAGAAAAATTCACAGACGATAATAGCCATTACAACAAGTACAAATAGAGATGTAAGTCGCGTGGGTGTGCCGTCTCTCATGAGAGACGCCGGTCCTTTACCGGTTAACGTTACACGTTGTATATTGTATAATCTGAATTTCGGAAACAGCTCCAACGATTTTCATGAAATTTTGTATTCAGGGCGTATGCGTTTTTTGGTTCGGGGGCGATACATTGATTTAGCTAGATTAATTTTTTTGAAAACAACCAAAAAGAAATCATCCAGGTCATCCAGATATTTATTTCCCTATAAGTCTGGTCAGTCTGTAGGGTATAAATTATTTCGCTATAGATTATGTTCAATTGTTCGTATTGATAAATTGTAAAAAGCGGGTTTTACGGCCTTTGCCTTAACATTACAGACTCATACAAATAGAATTAGATTAGTCAATTAATTAGACAATTAGAAAAGTCTTTCTCAACCTAGCTTTTTAACCAAACTATGTAGGGGTAAAGTAGTGGCCCAATGGTAACGGCTACGACTTACGAGTTGTAGGTCGTGAATTCGTACCCAGGCAGGCGCTTTACTTTGTGTATTTAGTTTTATCAGCATTGCTCTCAAAACGGTGAAGTAAAACATCGTGAAGAAGCCAGCATGTTCTAGAACCAAAAAAAATCGAAGACATGTGACATCCACCAACCCGCACTTTTTCCGCGGGGTAGACTACGGCCCACTCCCTCTTACAGAGAGGAGGCCTGTGTCCTAGCAGTGGGAACATTATAGGCTGATTATGTATGTATTTATAATAGTTCCATACACAACCAGATGTTACTGGATATATCTTACACGGCGTGTCATTCAATCTCTATGACCTGCATCAAGTCTTGTTTTGTTTTACGAAGCCACTGCCATCTGACCTCGGCGCACCAATCATTGCGCGATATCGATATCCTTCGGGCACTCAACTCGACGAACATCACTCATAAAATATGCAATGTATAAATTATACATAAATAATAATGATGTACAGTAAGCGCTCAAAAGTGCATGAGCACGCTAAGAGTCATATTGCTGTGAACACGCGGTATAGCTCGTACATTTGTATGTGTAAGCAACACGATACACACACCACAGATAACGCAGTTACACGAAACAACAATATATTTCCGTCGCTTTAAACATGCTAGCACACACGCACTATGCGCGTGAACTTGACCAGTTAATGGCATTGCTAAAATTCGATAGTAACTTAACAAGTGCAGATAGCAGAAAGCGTTAAGCGTTGGTATGGAATTCAATGTGCCTCAGGTTCTAATCTCGTGAAACACAGTGCGGTTTTTTGCAAATATTATTATTTTTGTTTTCGATAATAATATTTTTTAAATATTGCTGCTTTTTTATGTTGTTATTGCAATAAAGGTTTTAGAATAAAAAATGCGTGATATATGATAACAAAATTTAAAAATATATGTTTATTCGTTATATTTATTTTACATAAGTTAATAAACTGCTACAATTATTTATCATTACTTCAGCTGAATAAGATGTGAAATAGATGTCAAGAAACTTAGAAGCAGTTTGTATTATTTAGACATATTTAAATTATGAAATATTTTAAATTTTTAATGGATTTTTTCACCATAAATATTAAGCTTTGATCATGGTCGAAGTAATTAAGTAATAAATAAGAATATTAGACTACTTAAAATGTAAAAAACTACTTACAGAATAGGTAATTTTAAGGTTAAATATGGGCAGTTTGTTTATATTTTATTTGTATTAATTATTTTACATTTTATTTGACTTTAGTAAATATTGGTTGTTATTGAGGTTAAAGCTTAAGTATTCATTTTCTTTACGAAAAGAAGATTGAAACTAAACCTCAAATTTTTATCCTAAAATAATACTATTACTAAAATAATATTAAACAATTTCGGTATATCTGCAAGAAATACGACAAACACCCTATTGAAACGTGCTTAAAAAATTCGTTACCATAAATTCATGCAATAACGAATCTGTTGTTTATTAAGTTGGTACGGTCAATATTTTAAGGTCAAAAACGGTTTTCTAGCTGGTCTTCAGTGATGCAAGCCTTCAGAGTGCACGGCGAACGCTTCATAATGACGTGTTTTTAATAATTCAGCAAAATGTCTCGTTGGTATGAAACCATTTGTTTCATTCACCATTTGACGTCGCTGCTACTCGATAATAAGCCCCTTCCTCATATCTCTTAACCCTCACAGTATTTCTCTAGAACAAAGAAAAACATTGTTTTTATTACACATAATACCTTATTATTTATTATTCACTAATCGAATTAAACCTCACAATGAATTTAAAACTTTAAAGGCATCTTCTGTCTCAACAATACCTCTGTTCTATCAACAATACCCTTGATTAAGATTTATGTTTAGTAAAATATGAAATATATTAATGATAACACTCACACTTAGTCCGGTTTCATTAGATATTCACTTCACTTTTACGCAGCGCAATAATATTCTCTGATCTGATCTGATCTCTTCAATATATTTTATGCCTGCTTTTTGATAATAATAACCACAACACTGCGCTAAATACTCGTCACCAATATTATCCACAAACCAAAAAAGTTCTATTAATTGAATACTCGTAACAAACTGCATCTACCCCACAGAAATCGAAATAATTTACTTAGTTTTTTGTGGTCTACCTGCTAAACTTTAATATTTATGTGAACAAGACGAATGAAACTAAAAACGAATGATGATTATTGAACTAGTCATTGGTTGCAGACAAAGTGAGTGTGTGTGTGTGTAATGTGCGTGTCTACAGTATTGTAACAACTTATAGAAGAAGGTCGTAAGTCAAACCGAAGCGTCAGTCTATTGCTTTGTGAGATTGCTCATGGACTTTTGGTCGGCACTGTACAATTTCTCCGCAGTTAGCAACATCACTAGCATCTATCAGTGATGTGATGGTGTGATATTTGCATTTTATGTATTGTGGTTATAATTTATGGATAGTAATAAAAGTATAATACATTATAAATCAGGCATTTGCTGTCAAGAAGAAAATAAATTCAATTAACGTTATGAAAATTCGTACTGCGTAGATGAAAGAAAATTCTGCACGATGGGTAGCGTAGGGAGTTTGATTCCCGTACTTATGTAGCCTACAGATAGCTTGTCTAGCTTTGGGTGTTTGTATCTGCAAACGAACCCATTCAATATTTAACAAACTATCGTACCAATAATTATTTTAATGCTTCTAATAACGGACTAGGGGGCAAGGGTTATACAAAACTCGCTAGCTTACTATTAGCATGCAAGGGTTAATTATAAGGTCTAGCTAGCTCTCTAAAATGTCAGCTTGAGGTTACTAATATAAAATGCCAAGCAATTAATACTGACATGGTAAGAATCGACTACATAAAAATGTTTTGTTTATTTATTATTAACAGACAGTAAAAAGTTGATATTAATGAGTGGAGAGAGTAATTGGCTATCTGCAAGTGTAATTTAACTTAAAACATCAGTAATAGATAACAGAAATATTTTAATAATAAACTGTGTTCTATTAAAAATATTATTAATTCACAAAAAAAGGACACACCCTCATATAAAAAAAACTATTAATTAAATTATAACCTACCAGTTAGTATCAACACTGCACTCAACCAGCATACAATTTATATATATTTTTAATAAATCCACTATACTTATACACGAATACTTTTAAACTACGACTGCGTATGTGCGAACAACTGCGGGCAATTGCGCGACGACTTGAGCGCATATAGTTCAGAGTATAACTGACGCTAGGAACTAGCGTACAGCAGAGTTAGGCCCTAGCGGTGCACGCGGCAAACGGGCTAGGAATAGAGATGGGACACGATGACACGAGTTATGTCGATATTTTAACTGTGACAGCTACTCGTGCCGGGATGAGTGATATACTGAATGATTTTTTTACAGTCTTCAAATTTTTACAGGGTGTTCTACCCATGACTATAAACAACTTTCACTATGGGAGCAACTCTGAAAACAGGAAAAAAAAAACTGCTGTTTATACAAAAGTTCAATAATTTATACATTTTGGTCACCTACTTGACCAAAATGTATGAAACAGCTGATTCTTTTTTCGTGTTCTCAGAGTTGCTCCCATAGTGAAAGTTGTTTATATTCATGGTTAGAACACCCTGTAAAAAATTTGGAGACTGTAAAAAAAATCATCCAGTATGAACCCTTACTGTAGTGAAGAAATTTGGAAGTCGGAGGAAAAGAGATTCGTTTCTCGAGCATGAGGTCGCGGTTCGAAACTTCAAATCTGGCAAATAAAAACGATGTTTTTTTTTTCGTAAGTTAGGAATATTCTTAATTATCACTTAAGTAGGTAAGGGGTACAGCATCATGTACTGAATCCATGGTAACAGGTTGCGCGTGGATGTCCCTGCCACCCTGTATGATACCAGCCAGGACATTGAAAATTTAGGCTGGTATAGTTTGGTTGGTTGCGACACTGCATGGTACTAGGGTGTGTACTTAACTAGGGTAGGTACTTAAAACTAAGTACTCGTATAGTCACTGTAGTCTTTAAATGTTATCTTAGAATACCGGTAACTCCACATGTTTGTAAGAAGTACTATCGAGGTTTAGGTTATCGTTGTTGCGTAAATTACGCTGCCAGCTGCATCTCGTAAAACTAGAAACTTATTTACATAGTCTGTAAGATAGCCTCCACGAGTAGCGATATTCAAATCTTTGTTCCGCACACCCTGGTCTATAGCCCTTCTTCCATCTTGCTGATTGGCCAATATTTTTACAACGACATGAATTAGCCGATACGAGACAAGAAGAAGAAGACATTTGAAACCGGTATACTTCGTAAAGAAAATACTATGATTATTTCGATTACACCCAAGAACTTAACATTTATAATGGGTACCGTATACATCGATTAATCCGGGAAGTTAAGTAATAAAGTCACGTCCAGTCGTGGTTGAATGAACGCTGTTGACACGAGAAAACCTCTCCGTGTCTTGGTAAGTTGGTACATACTAAATTAATCAAGGTCATTGCTACTAAAAGCCTCAGTCTAACAATAGATAGGTACAATAAGTACAATAGACACCTATTTTTCCACAATCATAACACCAACTTAGTGGGTGATTCAAAAATGCTAAAAATAGTTACAGAAATGAGTAATTTATCAACAAAAATATCAAGGGTTCTTTTTATTTTTTCCTTTAGTACAGGTAGACAGATATTTAGATTTTTTAAATGTATGTGATGTTGCTTTCATAATTCCTAGAGTATTTTTGGGTGACGTCCAGACATATGACTAGAAACTGTGGGCGTAAATATTACAATCCAGACCCATTGTCAAGGTTTACTCTATTCAACGTTCATGTCACTAACTACAGACGAATACTCAATTTAAAACTTCAGACATTGTATATTAGATGGATAATTTAAAGGAAAATATTTTGAACTTTGCCAACTGCTAAGGCCTGCCACATAATATATACGAAATTCCGAAGCGGAATTCTGTTTTGAAATATCGTTTCGGAATTTCTAAGGCAGCAAATCCATACAAAATCAAGGATCTATCACACATGTACATTAATTAATTCTCCGTTCGAAATTTTCTCCGAATCGAAATTCAGTCTGTATGTGGCTGGCCTTTTGTATGGATTGGCTGCCTTCGAAATTCCGAATCAATATTTCGCCAGCCTAATACAGTGATTCTTTGATCTTCTAACGGAGGGCCAAAATTTGAAAAACGCCGCCATCTTTTATTCAATACATTTCACAAAACAATTACATTACACAAATGCTTACCAACAACGCCCCTCTGTCGACGTCATTCGAGCGCCAAAAGATCCTTGTAACACTAAATGTATTCCAAACCAAAACCTGTCAGTCTATTTATATTATCGATATCGATAAAAAAATGTCAATATCGAGTTCAAAGTCCGAGCCTGTCCGATATAAGCTGTGATTTATTTTACGCGCCAGTTGCCTTTATAACAAACTTAAAACATATTTATGGAAAACTGGTATAAATAAGTTTATTTACGGGTTAAACTAGTCTTGTTTTGAGCCGCGAGACTTTTGGGAACCATGTTTGACGTTGGTCTGCCTATTTTATGGCCTTTCGTACGTTGAGGTTTTGACAAAGAATTATTTAAACTCAATCTTTTATCGTGAGAATTTAAAATCCATCTTGATGCTGGCAAAATATAGTCAACTTCGGCCAAGTAACTGCACAAGAAAAAGTCCATCGTTTAAGGGCGAATTTCACAAATGAAACTAAACGCGATCAGCACGTCTAAACCGCAGTCAAGAGCATCAAGTATCAATATTCCACAACAATGATGACATTAACAGCTCCTGGAAGCCCTTAGTCACCAATTTGTCTGTCACGGGTAGTCAATATCCCCTTTGATATTCTTTCAGTGGGGTTTGGGTCGTCCACGTTTAGCAGCTGATATTTCGAGGACTTGTAGGCGGTTACACCGCCACATACGAACTACGCATCAAAAGACATGACGTCACACAAATCCTGCATCACGCAATTAGAGTTTACCGCGCGAAAGATATATATAAGATTATCTGACATCAACTGTTGGGTAGTTGCCGACCAGACACGACGCCCGTCTGGTCGGAGGATCTTCCCTTTTCTAAAGAGGATGAGTGAACTTTACACCCTGTTCCCTCTCCTCTCACCACTAAAGACTGATCGAGAGATCTGTCCTCGAAATGCCCGAAGCACGAAGCAGCGAAGACGCTGGAACTCTTAATCTTCTCCTTAAAATGATGCAATCTCTGTCATCACACTGGGAAGGAGGTTGGTGATCGCAAAATGCAGTGATTAACAGACAGGACTCTGCTGATCCTCATCATGGTTATAAACACGTATTCGCCTTTTCCTCAACCCGACTGCGGCGGAGCCCATATGGAGGATACTGTTTTTCTTCTGTTTTAAACCACTCGATAGGTATCCTCACTACTCAGTCATACCCAGTTAATTTCCTTTCGTCCAGGTTCAATAATTCGTTACTATTTAAACTAATAGTTCTTGTCTTGACACAAATATGGCCCGGCAACAGACCGGTATCTAGTTCGCTAATGCATTATGTATCTATATATACAGACCTAGCTCGACCACTTTACAAATGAGGTGGTCCCAATTATGTCAACGAAAACATCGGCTAATTACATACCTATCAATTATTTAAACATTGCTGATAATGCTGCCAATCAACTTTGAACTGAATTGGAAATTTATTTACTTATCTATGTAAGGTTTGTTAATAACATCATTTAATGAGTACTTCCACTTTGCCCCACCAAGCCGCCCCACGGTGGGCTGAAAATCGGCTTTCATAGACTTAGGGATTTCAATTTGCAAGTGCTTGTTTTTATGCTGGATATCGCTTCTATTAGTCATTACTATGTACAAAAATGACACCCGAGTTCATTCTGCCCAAAAACGAAGGAAATATAATTTTTTTACGTAAAATTTGTATGAAGCTAAAAAATCGAATTATCTCCTAAACGGCATCTTTAACCGTAATATCCTTGGAGGTGGTCATAGAGCTAATTATTTATGATTTTTTGGTTGCCGATTTGACGAAAAATATCATGCCGTTTTTTTTTTTTAAATCGTCAAAATATTTTTATTTGTTTTTACACATGAAACGATTCCTTTTAGTGTTTATGTTGAAGACCACGGACTTTTAACTACACGTAACATAAAATAGCATCACTCCTATATTTTCGAAGGAGTTGGCAGAGGTTTATAGTACACCCACACGTAGACAACTATGTTTGAGCTAGATATTTATCAACACATCATGAGTTTTAAAACTTTTCATACAACCAAATTAGGTAGGTACCAATTGTTTACTCTTCTAATGAGTCCGAAAAGAATTGATTAAGTAACTACACTGATTAGGTCTTCTAATGAGTCTTTATAGGTGATTTAATGATTTTCAATATCTCACGACAATGCCAACTATGGATTACATTCAACTTTTCCTGATAAGTAAGCTAATTTGTTAATTAGCAGTGCTATGAGTTCTAAGAATAGTAAGTGACAATTATAAATTTTTATTAGCTAATGAGGAGATAACTAATGAGGGTAGTTACCTAATTATTGGCGTAAGATCTAATGAACACACAGGCGAAGATTCCAGTGAATTGGCATATGCAGCTGCAGCACGTTTAAAAGAAGAAGGGCATGGAGATATTGCCTCTGTCATCGAATACATGATGAAAAATCCTGAAGCAGCCGCTAAATTAAATGAAACGCTTAAGAAACCAGCGAAAACAATCATATTTACGCCAGAAAAGGCGCTTGGATTGCTTCTTTCGCTAAAACTCTCAAAGTGGCAATATATTACGTTGCGAGAGGCTGCCATTCGGGAAGGTACTAAGGATATTTATCCATCTTACTATAAAGTGCAACAAACTAAGCTTGATTGCTACCCTCCGAAGCAATCAGTGACAGTTACTGATTCATCGGCTAGGATTACACTTCAAGCTTTACTTGATATCACAGTTACAAGAATCCTTCAAAGCCTTTCTAAGGAAGAGCATAACAAGCAGTTGAAGCTGATATCCAAGTGGGGATTTGATGGTGCTTCTAACCAAAGCTGATACAAGCAGAAAATGGAGGGTGAGGAAGATGACTCGAGCATTTTCATGATCTCCTTGGTGCCACTAAAACTGACAGATGGAGACAACATCTTATGGACGAACCCAAAACCATGCTCAGTTTTGTATTGTCGTCCAGTTCAGTTTACTTTTGTAAAGGAGAGTAAAGCAGTTGTCCTTGAGCTGAAAAAACAAATGGATGAAGAAATTGAGGTCGAAATTGAGGTCCTTATCCCCACAGAGTGCAATAATAATAATAGGGTGACTCATGAACTAATGATGACGATGATCGAAGCTAAAGTTTGCACTTACCTTTCTGAAGCTAGATTAAATGCATCGTGCTACCTGTGCTTAGCAAAGCCTACAGAAATGAACCGCTTAGATGCTGTAACATCAAAAATTGTGCGTTCTGACCTGTATGAATTTGGCTTGTCATCCCTACACGCCCGTATAAATTGTATGGAATGTCTGTTACACATTGCATACAGGCTCGACTTCAAACGGTGGGCAGCGAGAAGTGATGAGCACAAAGAAATGCTACAGACAAGGAAGAAAATAATTCAAAATAAATTCAAAGATGAGCTCAATCTGTTGATTGATATAGTAAAACAAGGCTCGGGAACCACCAACGACGGGAATACTGCAAGAAAATTCTTTGAGTTTCCTAATAAAACCGCAGCTATAACCGGTTTGGATGAAGACCTCATCAAAAGATTTGCTGTAATTTTACAAGCAATTACATCTGGAGAGCAGGTCGATATAATAAAATTTAGAGATTATGCCCGCAAAACAGCAGAAAAGTACGTATTATTATACGACTGGTACTACATGTCGTCAACCGTTCATAAATTATTAATCCATGGGGCTGACATAATCGAGAAAAATAATATTGTGCCGATTGGGACTCTCTCGGAAGAAACCTCAGAGTCTCGATACAAAGATTTTAGGAGGTTTCGAGAACATCATTCGCGGAAAAGAAGCAGGCAGGATTCCAATCAAGACATTTTAAATATGCTTGTTGTTTCTTCGGATCCTTTGCTAAGTGCACAAAGGCCTAAGTTAGATGCCAAGAAAAAGCAGAGCTTTTTTGCTGAAACTCTCGACTTAATTCAATTTCAGGAAACTGAGTTCGAGTTTTTGGATATATCCAATCTGGATGCTGACTCAGAATTGGAGTCTGACAACGAGACTGATAAGGAAAATTTGTAAAAAAATTATAAATGTACATATTTGTAAATTTGTATTTGAGTGTGTTTGGGTTTTTTTTTGTAATATTTAATGATATTTTGTCTTTTTTTTTATTTATTTTACTTTATTTTACAAATGTTTAGTATTAATTCCTTAAATTAAATTATTTTGAAAATAATATAACTTTACATGTTACTTAAATAAGAGTTTGATAATCTTTTTTTATTTAAATTAATAAAAATGTGTCAAAAAACAGCAATTTTTTTATTGAATTTTTCTTGTTTTGTGTGTTATTAATATTTGGGTTAATAACACATAGAACTTTTTAACTTGGACACTAAAAGGGATCGTTTTACATGTAAAATTAAATAAAAATATTTTGACGTTTTTTAAAAAAAAACGGCATTAAATTTTTCGTCAAATCGGCAACCAAAAAATCATAAATAATTAGCACTATGACCACCTCCAAGGATATTACGGTTAAACATGCCGTTTAGGAGATAATTCGATTTTTCATACTAGCTTCATACAAATTTTTCGTAAAAAAATTATATTTCCTTCGTTTTTGGGCAGAATTAACTCGGGTGTCATTTTTGTACATAGTAATGACTAATAGAAGCGATATCCGGCAAAAAATCAAGCACTTGCAAATTGAAATCCCTAAGTCTATGAAAGCCGATTTCCAGCCCACCGTGCGCCCCAGTGGTGGGGCAAAATGGAATGCCTAAAATTTTGCAGTGGAATCTGCCCCACTGGTTCGACTTGATGGGGCAGATTCCACTAGTTTTAAATCTTGTGGATTCTGCCCCACTAGGGTTGGCACCTTATATACGTAATTTGTGTAGGTGCTCGTATTTTATATTTGTTTGGAAAAGAAAGAAATGTATATCTAAGTAAAAATGTAACTAGGACTGGTAACGTTAGACATAGTGCATACCTAGGTAGTGTTTTTAAATAAAAGTATAAAAATATTTTTTTGGTAATTTTTATTTAGGTAAGTACTATTTGTTTCTGGAAGAAATTTTATAAATCACAGATTAATGATAACACGATTTGTAACAAATAAAATAAAATCTTAGTAAACACACTAAGTAAACCTTTAAAATCACATATATACAATAATTTGTTCTTACTGGTTCATTAATGTTTTTCATACGAAGTTCAAAATCACAAAATGAGTATGATTTGTCCCCATAAATAGAAAACGAAATGATTTTAACTATTCTAACTATGAATATGTATATATATTATTATATAAAACACTACAAAGTGAAAACTAACTTTAATCTCGGAAGTCGGTGGCAAAAAACGTAAATTCAAAACCAAAGACACCGACTTCCGAAATTAAAATAATTTTTCACTTTGTAGTGTTTTTTTGGAAGTCGGTTGTTTTTACTGATGGGAAATTCTATCACACGGCTTGTTTATTAAAAATCCCTAAAAAGCAGTCACACTGCACCAATGAGATAGTCAAGTATATTTTTAGTTAAATAATAATGATAATAATTATCAACATTATAAAACTACTGTATTTTACTGGAAAATATTTATATTATGTGTAGAGTCTTAGTCTTAAATTAAGTACATAATTGTTCCATACATGGGCCTATTTGAAATAAATGATTTGACTTTGACTTTGACTTTGACTTAAAAATAGACATGTTTTGATGATAGTTAAGATTTAAGAAAACACATGTCATGACATTTAAATTGTATTTTATCTTGTCACTGCATAGCTTTTGGGAAAATCCGAAGACATTGGCGTAGGTTAATAAGAAATGTTGCTCATTACTTTTCCACTGTGGTGTATGTACATAATCTTATCAGATTGTAACCTGTCTCTTAGATCTAGTAGTCGCTAGCACGACTGCTGAGCGTAGGGTCTTGAATTTCATGCTAGGGTCGGGGGTTGCCAACTTTTTAATATCAAATATGGTAGTATTTTCAAAGCCATTGCTTGTAGAAATATAGTAGATGGCGAAAAAATATAGTATGTTTTAATAACTTTTTATTCCTTAAATGCATATTTTTTGCTTCCATGAACCTTTTTACACACTGACTGAATCAAGTTTACAAAATACCGTTAATTCAGCTTTTATGAGATTAATACTAGTCCTATTGCGAAGATTTGCGATCATGTCACCATTTTGTATTGAAATAAAAATATAGTACTGTCACCTACTATATTTTTTCTTTAGAAATATAGTATTTAAGCCTCTAATATAGCAGGATACTATATTAGTAGGGTTGGCAACCCTAAGTCGGGAGAACCCACAGTTCCCGAGATGGTTAAAGACAAAGACAACTACATTTATTCGTCGGATACGGTAGGTACAGAGTTGGGCAGTAGGTATGGGTTCATTTAGGAATGTTAAAGGTGGCGTTAAAGTGTACATTGCCTTTAAATAGGCGCAATTTTTTTTAAAAGTGAAATCTTCTTTTGGCGCGTTGGGCATTTTTGAGATAGGAAAAACAATTGAACTCGCGATATCGTTACCGACACCTCATTTTTGTAAACGCGATTGTGCTCTTTATTTAGATAAGGTTACGGACCAATGTTCTATACAAGTATTTTTCTTCCACAAAGGCGTCTTGTTCAAGTTTTCACTTTTGTCGGCACTCCCGGAATGCCACTGCCATTTTATTTTTACCTGCTGCCAGCCTTTTTAGACGAATTTTTTGATAATCTATGATTATTCCCCTCCCCCTTTTATGTACTTGTACATATTATTATTAGATATTATTTTAAGTCTGTAGGTTTTCAAATAATGAAAATACGTGAGTGTAAATAAAATATGAAATTTTTACTAAATAAATATCGAATAATTCTACACTAGGGAAGGTTTTCATGAAGAATTGTTGTAGAAAGCATCTTCCATTCGGAGTCACGCCCCCCATTCTGCCTACTCTGTGACGTAGAATTCTAAACTCCTTTATAACCAATTGATAAGCTTTTCGCCGGGATTCAGCTCAACCTAGTAACTGTGACGTCATAATATAATTTATCTTTATTTGAATTATACTTACGTACTGTCGGGTTATCAGAGTCACACAATCAGCTGTTACCATTGTTTAGTTATTTTTATCTTGAATGCGTTGCTAAAATTATGTCTATTATTAATTATGTGTATTATGTGTAATGTTACGTGTTTAAATTGCGCTTCAGTTAATATATACTTAAATAGAATTTAAAATATAATATCACGTCACTATTAAGTCACCTGACACGATTGTAAGTTTAAAAACCGAGTTGTAGATAATTTAGGTTTTTACGAGTGTAAACCTAAATTATCTACAACTTAACTTAGCCGAGAGTCACTTGTCCTTTCCGTTATTATGTTATTTTTTTTTGTACTGGACCATACTAACTTTTTGAGGTTAGAAAAATGGTGAATTTTCACACTAAAAATAAAAGTCGTTTCCTAGCAAATATTTTTGCACAAAGTTACTCAATTTGATGTACAGAATCCGTGGATGACGGCTTCGTATTGGGTCTTTTTTCACCTTTGTTCCTGTATCACACGAGTATCAGCAGATAGAGTGCTCACCCTCATTTTGTTAGTGATGGTCTGTCGCAAGTAATAGTTGTCATAAACATCTTCAAACTCTTTCTCTTCTCCTTCTGTAAGTAAGGATCGTAGCAGATAGACTGGTAAAGTTCTGTAGTTTTGTCAAACTTCATGGGAAAAAGGCGTAATTTATATTAAATATATTAAGCGTAACAACACATAGAGCAAACAGGCTTTAGGATAGGGTTTTGTACAATGGACCATATCCACACCCTAGAACTTCTATAGAAAAATATCAGGAGTAACAGAGAGCCCTGTATATGCTTTCATTGACCACCAAGAAGCATTTGAAACGGTATCACACACAAGTTTATGGGAAAGCCTACAAGAACAAGGAGAAGAAGAAAAATACATAGAAGTCATCAAAAGTATATACCATTATAACATGGGAAGAGTCAAATTAGAAACCCTAGGTACAAGTTTTCCCATAGAAAGGGGAGTAAGACAGGAAGACCCGCTATCTCCAAAATATTTTATCGCCATCCTTGAAGGCCGCAGGAATCCGCTGGATGCAGAAAGCACAGAATCGGTCGAAGAGGCGGTGCTTGGGGGAGGCCTATGTCCAGCAGAGGACGTCTTTCGGCTGAAATGATGATGATGATGATGATCCTTGATCATCATCATCATCATCATTTGATCTTTGATCCTTTTTTAAAATAAGTTTTGTCAGGCGTTTTCCGAAAACCGAAAACGCCTGGAAGACTACTGGTCCTTGAAGGAATTATTCAAGGGCGAGTTGCCTATGGCACTGAAACGCAGGCTCATGGACATGTGTATTCTTCCCGTCTTAATCTATGGTGCACAGACTTGGTCTTTGACTAACATCCAGAAGTCCAAACTCAAGGTCTGACAACGAGCGATGGAGCGCAGTTTAACGCCTAGTATAGGCGTTAAATTAACGGATCGTGTTCGAAACACATTACTGCGCTCCAAAACAAAAATAGCTGACGTGGCTCAAAAGGGTGCCTAACTTAAATGGGACTGGGCAGGACATGTCTGCCGCATGCCGGACAAACTGTGGACCCAAATAGCACAGAACTGGTGCCCTGAGACAGTGAGGCGGAGTCGCGGCAGACCACGTAGGAGATGGCGGGACGAGCTGGATAAGTTCCGTCAAAACTGGAGGTGGAAAGAGTGGAGGGAGGTCTTTGCCCAGGAGTGGGACAGCGTAGGCTAGCAAAAAAAAATAGTTTTGTCAACCTTAAATGTATTTTTATTTTTTTTGAAGTCGGTTGTTTTTTTTTTGTAAAAAGTTTTTTTTTTCACTTTTTAGTTGTGGTACCTACCCCACACAAATTCGAATACCACTACCTGCTATGTACCAGTGACAAGAAGTTATCATATCAGCTACATACTAAGTGGAAAAAAAAATACGTATAATTGAAGCTAACTCAAAAACTACCCAAGCAAAGTTAATAAAATTTATATGGGACCACCTCTGAAGTATGATCTACCAAACAAAAAAAGAATCATCAAAATCTATTCATAATTGGCGGAGTAATCGCGTAACAAACATACAAAAAAAAAAAAAAAACATACAGACGAATTGAGAACCTCCTCTTTTTGGAAGTCGGTTAAAAAAGAGTCTAATGTTAATGTATACCAAGTACACCAAAATAAGATACCATACATACCAATGCCTACCAAGGCCACCAAGGGGTATTTATTGTACTACCCAGTAACTGGGCTGTGAAGGTCAGATAGGCAGTCGTTCCAAGTAAAATACTGGTATTCAGCTGCATCCGGTTAGACTGGAAGCCGACCCTGACATAGTTGGGAAAAGGCTAGGCAGATGATGATTTCACTAAGGAGTTTCCTACTGTGGTACCTATGAACAGTGGGAACTCAACGTAGTCATAAGCAGCTCTTTACACGCGGCAGATTGCTATAAGAGACATTTGCCTCTCGTCACAGAGTAGTACAGAAGCCGCACTCCGCATTTTTTAGGTATGAAGCTACAAGTACGCGGCGGGCCCGTCTTGTCGGGCCAATTCAGTGAGCGTAACGTAGTCAGAAGATATAACAGTTACGAGATACAAAGAGAGGCAACTTCTAGGTGAATATAACTGTAGGTAATTAGCGCTGTTCGAACATTTTTTTTTTTGTGTGGGAAATTATCAAATAACTTCTCCCGCTCTGGGCGGAGCGGGAGGGCGTGTCAGACTCTTACTGACTAAAATCCACCTGTGTTTCTTCGGTTGCCCTGTTGCCGGGGGCCACGATGTCCCTTTCGGCCTTATTCGCAGCCCCGGCAGGCATTGGCCCTAGCGGACCTCGTCAATTCTGCTGACATCTCTTTGAGGCGCGCGTGGAACACAACGCGCCGTCGACCCGGGCCTGGTCTTTATCGGACGGCGAGCTACCCATTGCTCACCGTCCGCAAGCCCGCGCCTACGGTGGCCGGAAATCGGCTTGCAATTCCCGACGCCCAGGGCGTCTCCTGCAGCGTTTAGGTGCGTGAGGGTGCGAACTTTGCCTCTCCCTTACGCGTTCCGCCTCCTCCTTCGCGAGCATTACCACTTCGCAGAAGGAGGTGACGGCCTGCCATTTCCTCTCGCTCCGTACCATGGCCTGAACCAGGGCCGGACGCGAGAGATCACCGCCGCCGATCGCCTCCACGAGCACACGGCGATGCTCTACCCAAGCCGGGCAGACCTCCACCGTATGCTCTACCATGTCCTCCGGGCAATCCACACAATGGTGACACCTGGGCGTTTCCTCCCACCTTATCTTGAACAGGAACCTCCCGAAACAGCCGTGTCCGGTGAGGACCTGCGTCAGGCGGAAGGTGAGGACGCCGTGGCGCCTCTCTAGCCATTCCTCAAAGAGGGGACTTATCGCCACAATTGAGTGCAATTCAGGTCGCAAAGCGCTGGGTCTATTGAGTAAGCTAACTAAAATTGAGTCGCATTTTATTTAAATGATTTTGCAGAGTTCGAACCATCTGTATTAATTTTTACGAGTAGGTACTGTGAGACACAAAAAGTTGCCAGCAACATGTTGGTGGTAGTGAATGAAGATGATGAGCAGCCAAAGATGTGCTTGTGCGCATAATACCTATATCAGTTTGGCCATTTGTTATCGCTAGTCGTGAAGCACCCTTATTGCATAACACACTTTCAATCACAATTTGACAGATTTTGAAGGACATTGTTAATTAAAGATAACGGAAATCACGCAATGAATGTTGTTGAACTGTCAAAATGCCGCTGCATTGCCGTTGCATTGTGTTACGGAATCAGTCCGCAGAGTAATCTTTCTCGGACTATTTTAAGACGACCCAAGGTGCACACAACATGTGCGCAAAGATGGGTAGGGATCATATTTTACTCACTGCAGGACCTGGTTATCAGTCTACTGATTATTCAGAAATCACGTGTTATGGGTAATTTAATGACGTCTTTACTTGTTCATTTCCGAGATTAATTTGTTTTCTTATATTATTTGATAAGGTTGAAAGTTATCTCCGAGTGTACTTAAATACTGATTGTTGTTGTGTTCAAATAAGTAGATACTAAGTATGTTGAAGCATACCTACGTTCTAAAGGGTGAGGCAGTATGCACAACGAGAACAATTTTAAAAACTAAAACCCAACTACGACAACAACGCTAACTAAAAAGGTGATGTCTTGTTTATACCCATTAATCGGGTACAAATTGAGACTCTGGACTGCCACTGAGAATAAATTCTTGTAGTAAAATATCAATCCATCTAGGAATCCACCATACCATAAATCTGGCTAGGAAAGTTTAAAAAACTATCTTTAAGATGCCGTGCACGAAATCGACTGATTTTGATCAATTTTGTTCATTAGTTGTGAGAAAGGGTAAAGAATTTAAACAAAACCATTTGTGATTTGAAAAGTCAAGTTCTTTGTTTTGCATGTGGCTGAAAGGGATTTTTCAAATAAGTTAAGTATTTATGGAAAATCACTAATATTCGGCAACAAGTTTTCCGAAAAATTACGCGAGACAGACGTTTGATCACTTTTTTTACAAGAAACTACTTTTGATTTTGAACATTTAAAATATTATCAACATCGTTATATGGTTTACTTGCATGCAGCTGAACCAGTTTTATCAACTTCGATTCAAAATATAGCAGAAAAATAATGTTGAAAAACCATTTTTTTTATCCCTTAGTAATGTATTTTTGCCTAATATTTAGCAAAACATATCAAGAAATTTAAAAATCACACATTAGTCTTCAGCTATCCTTAAAATAAAATCAAAATTTTATTTTACGATTTTACAATTTCTTCATTAAGTAAATCAAAGGCGAAATAAACCATATTTTCGAGAGCGCAAAAGTGATGCAACTATTAACAGGTGCTGTGACTGACACGAATGGTTTAGCACCACGAAAACTGTACTTTCATACTTAACAGACTTAATGTTTCAATTATTTCAAGCATTCTTACAATTAGATAAGTTATTGACGAAAAAGAGTTTTTAAGGAGCCTTAAAAGAAGATCTACAGCATTCTTAAAGTCAGTTAAATGGGTTTTTCTATCGGTACTTTCACTGCTACAAGCGTCATAAATAAATCAAGCTAATATGATATGAATTTAACATTTAACGAACAGCAATAGCTAAATAAACAAAACGATTTCATTTTACCTGCAAGTGCAACTGATTACATTATCTAATTTGATGTTAACTTTCCCTATGATTAGATTACTAGATAATATTGTTACGGACGAAACAGGAACAGACATAATATAAATGATTATTTCTTCATTATTATGAAGAACAAGAAATCAAAACAAACGTATCAGTTTGTTATCAATAACTTGTAACTAAGTCAACAAGAGAAATATATGCAATAGATAACACAGGAAGCTGTGGATTTCTTGTAAATATTGAACAAATAATATTGTTGAAACAGAGTTCTATTGTTCAAGGTTTTATAATAGAAAAGGTCATGATGCAAATAGTCATGAAAGTCATCTACTGTTACGCTTGAGTAGAAGGGGAGATTGGACCTTTTAGTAAAGTTTCTAACACTCCTAATAAAAAGAATATCAATAAATATGTTTAGGTACAGCGTGTATCAGAAATGTGTTGTAATATTTTAAGTGTACAGATTGATACAGAACATCAAACTGAACAACTTTCTCAATTGGACCAGCATCGTATTCGCGAAAAAATAATTAGTTGTTCGATACAAAATTTCAATAGGTATCTCGATCCAAATGAATGACACTCTTTTTGTATTGTCCTAACTAAAACGTTAATGAAAACAATTTTTGCATTATAAAGTAATTGGAAAATAAATGAAAATTCAATGGAAAGTGATTCGATTTACAAGTCAATCTAATACAATAACATTTTAGTGAGCGTTATTAATAGATTTTGAAGTTTTCCCAAACATAAAAAGATTGTAAAAAAAAAAACTATGACTAAAGCAATAAGGAAATCTCTCAATTCCGAGTACAAATACAAATAATTAGATTTGTGTGTAACAATAGTACTTATTTTGACATGTTTTAAATTAGTTCTGTGTAAGACTAAAAAAATTGCTATTAATATTACCTACTAGCTGACTGACTCGTCGTCCTGTCTAAATTTCAATACTTCATACAAAATCCCGTAGAAAAAGGACGTTCAGTTTTTCCCGAATTGGACAATATTTTCCGGGAAACTTTTACTTTACTTTTTCCATAATCACTTAATTTGGACACATATCGCTCGTTACTCATGGCTCGCCCCCCTATTACATGGGCTGAAGAATGTGGGTGTACTATAGGTCACTCACACTTCTGCCTAACCTGGGCCTAATATCACAAACCTTCACAAGTCTACAAAATTGTTAAATTGTGGAAAATATTGCGTAACACAGAAATTACAAATATGTAAATTGTAGAATTGTCACTACAATTTACATTTGTAAAGTTTTTCCGTTACAATATTATGTGGCTTAGAGTTTTGTGGTCCAGACACTTGTAATATTTACAAATTTGTAAATTGTGACTTGTAATTGTAAAGTTTTGTGGTATAAGGCCCTGGCCTTATCCTTCGGGAAACACAGGCGTGAATGTTATGTATAAATTATACATAACATCACGCCGACGAAGCCGAGAAGACGGTCTATAAAGCCGAACTATATTTTATACAGTATAAGATAAAGTTCAACTTTGTAGACCGTCTTCTCAGTCACTGATACCTATGCTAGACTTCTGCTTTAGCTCGATGTGTCATAAATGATCGGATAATATAATCATTCAATTTCATTCATCAATATAACATAACATAACATAACATCACGCCTTGTTTCCCCGAAGGGTTGGGCAGAGGTGTACCTGTAGCAGGTACACCCACATTTCGCCAGTTATGTTTTAAGTCCCATAAAAATCATTATTTTACTAACTCCGGTCTGTAATGTAACTGACCCACTATAACAGGGAAAATCTCTCTTTACGTACAGGAAGGGATGAGAGATACAAGGACAGACGCCAGTCTGCTACTGAGAAATTCCTGTAGGAAAAACCCGATAATATTTTTCTTGACATGGTAATAGAACCCAGGATACCATGCTCAGCAGTCACGCTTGTGACCACTAGCTTATCGAGAAAGTAATAGTTCTCCAAAACGCATTTCGACCATGGCGATCAATCTCAGTGGAGACTAGATCGATACGGGAGATATTAGTTTGCACTATAATATCTCCCGCATCGAATACTAGTCTGTGGAAGTGTGTGCACAGACGCAGGTGCACTTTCTCTTCCCTCACTCTCATAGTCCGATGGGACGGCAATCCGACACGACCGGAGAGAGAGACCGGTGAGAGATCAGGCGCAGGACGTGCGTTCCGTGGCACGGGGGTATCACACCGCCAACTTCCAAACTCCGGGCTGCTCCTAAGATATTCCTAATGGAAAAACCCAATAACAGTTGCTCGACCTGGGAATCGAATCCAAGACGCCACGCTCAGTAGTCGCGTTTGTAACCACGAGCGGGGCAGTCGAGAAAGTATATAGATACTAAATTATATTGAAAATCATTGCTTGAATACGACTCATGAAAAAAAAAAGCAGGAAAAGGAAGCAATGCAAGTTAAACCACAAACAATTTGCATACTGTTGTTAAACTATTGGTGCGTGCTGCGTAGTACGTGACCGATTCTAGTGAGTGAATGAACGTGATTGACCGATAGCGTGACAAATGAACTGAAGATAAGTAGGTGTTTAGGAAGTGTTGATAGTAAAATGTTTTGGTTATTAAAGTTTAGAGGCAGGTGATATCGAATGCGGGCTTGCGGACGGTGAGCAATGGGTAGCTCGCCGTCCGATAAGGACCAAGCCCGGGTCGACGGCGCGTTGTGTTCCACGCGCGCCTCAAAGAGATGTCAGCAGAATTGACGGGGTCCGCTAGGGCCAATGCCTGCCGGGGGTTCGAAGAAAACCGATGGGGAAATCGTGGCCCCCGGCAACAGGGCATAGGAAGGAACACGGGTGGGTTTTAGTCAGTAACAGTCTGACACGCCCTCCCGCTCCACCCAGAGCGGGAGAAGTTATTTGATAATTTCCCACCCAAAAAAAAAAAAAAAAGGTGATATCGAATGAACAGATGCGGATTAGAACAGCCCTTTCACAGTTAGTTTACCTCTGATTTTCCATCACTGTCGAAAGCACAGTAATCTTTATTCACGTTGCAATAAGGTTGCTGTTGGATAACAAAGGACATTACAGACAAACTATGTTTTAATGTCCCTCAGAAAACCTCGTGTTTCGTCAGTCGTCGGATTTCTATCACTTGCCCTTTGCACTTGGTGCAGACCGGACGCTCTCAATCGACTTGGAAGTATATAGAGTTGTCTCATTTAAATTAATGTAATTTATTTAAAAAATGGTAGGAAAGCTACTACAGTCGCAGGCATGACAGATAGGAAAATAGTTTTACAGCTCTATATAGTTCACACGAGAATCAAAATAAAACAACAATAAATTATTTTACAAGATAAATCTAATAATTGATGGACTTGGAAATTAGCATTTGTTTGTATTCGGAAATGCGATGATTCCCGAGGGATATTAAGAAAAATAAATACTGTGCCTTAATGTGCTATTCGTTCCGAGACTGAGCAGGAGGACAGGAATGTATGTTGTTTAATTTGTTGTAGAACGAACGAAAGTTGTGTGGAAATCGGTTGTGAAAAATGTCGTGAGGAATGTTCTGAGTATGAATGTGGATTGCTATAAGAGTAGGGGAAGACTAAATAAATGATGGACTGTGTGACAGATAAAATGGATGAAAAAGATATGTAGTGCCGACCAGAAATAAATTGGATTATGGGCAAGAGAAACATGATGTAGAATGAACGAAAGTATGAAGGATGATGCTATTATGATGCTGAGCTGCCCATCATTTATTTGTTAGACAGGAAGGTAGGTCAGTTAATTGATTTAGGCGTGGCCTTCGCGACAATCCATTATTAAATACAATAGACGTGGATATATTTAGTAACTCTGTGTTCAGCGCTCGATATGGTAATACGTCGTGTTCGGGTTCGCGACAAGCCAATCGTCATTCTGAGGACGTCTCGTTGAGAAGTGAAGCACGTGTCGATTTCTTTCAAGAGTTTTTGTGGCTCTTTAGAAATAGCTAAGCGGAACAGGTTACTAAATATATTCACGTCTATTTTTTTTAGATAGGTAGGTATTAAAATTAGTAAATAGTATTTCCTTTTTTAATGTTATGTATTTTGTTTTCTCATCTACTGTTACACACGTTGTCTACATCTCTATATCTACTTTCCTATCGCAGGTATGCTGGAAGAGATTTATTTAGAAACTAGCTGTTCGTGCCCGGCATCGCTCGGGTGTATTTCCGACTTTTCCGGAGCATTTTCCAAAATTTTATTTCATGCAAACCTAACTATTATATGTGCAGATATAATTTATTTTTATGTACTCAAAATAAGCTAAACGTGAATTCATGCAAGCCTAGTACTTTTATTAGGTTACTAATAAAAGTACTAGGCTTGCACTTTGTAAAGTGGAATACCGTCTTGTAAGACGATAACTTTTTTTACAAGATCCGATTTTAATAAAACTAAGCCTATATTCTCTTTCAAATTAATCTCTATCTACTTGTGATAACTACATGAAAATCCGTTCAGTAGTTCCGGAGATGTGCGTGAACAAACAGACAGACAGACACTGGATTCTACTATTTTATTAGATAAGCACCACTTTTGTACGTTTTTTTCTGTTCTTTTCTTCTTGCCTGTTTACATATTATGTGTACATAAACTGACAAATAAATAAATAAGTAGGTATATTAGATTCTTATCCCCACGTGTCACATAATCTTTATTAAACAATGTGACTCAGATATTTATTGACAGCTATATTTTGCAATTACTATTATTGATTTTTAATCATAAAAATAATTGACTTATTTTTCTCAGAGTGCGTCAAGGCAAAAAAGATCTATGAAGTAAACAGTTTTTTCTACGATCGTTATTAAAAGCTTTAGTTGTAACTATTATCATCATCAGATAAATAATATTACGTTTTATTTTAATAAGCTTGTTCTTTGACCAAGTGAATACTTTTTTGAACCATCGATAATGCGACCATGTTGTTATTTTGATCATCATTTTACATAGTGGAAATACCTAGTTTGAAAAATAGTTATAAGTAGGTATTACTAGTATTTTGCTAGCCACTTTATAGGCCCTATATTCCCTTCGTGAGAATTTCGTTAAATCCTTATTCCTTATCTACATCATAAAAGGAACCTCTATGCAAAATTTCAGCTTCTAGCTCTAAGGTTTTGGTAACTAGGGCCCGTATTAATAAACGTTCCTCAACGACGTACTCAAGTGCGTACTCATTTGATACGCCATTATTACGATATCAGCATCTCAAGATCATTGCTAATTAATAAACACATGAATACAGTATCTCAGTTACCAAGATCAGCTCCTCAATGCGCTGTACTTGATGGCTTGATCTCGTGAACGATTACGTCACATTACCAAAGTTTAGAATAACATTCATTACGTTTCGTTAATGTAATGTCGTAAGATTTATTATTGAAATACTTTTATTTTGTTAAAAGTTTAATAAATAGCGCTGTATCACGTTATAAAGTTGTTTTCTACCCAATAAATCCTTAAATTGTCAAAAATATTGTGTAATTATTTCTCAATGTGACAGAAATCTTTACTACTCAACTCAGTAGATACAAATAACATAACGCAATAAAGCGTCGGAGCGACGAGTGTGGAAAAAAAAACGCCATACAACAATCAACATCTGTTTGTTTAAACTTTATTAATTAAACATTATGCAACTAAAGAAGTAGGCGGATTAATGCCTTTATGTGTTAAAAGTACCTATATAATTATTTAAAGTATTAGATAAATGATACATATTTATATGTACTTACAATATTTACATAAGTAGGTACCTACCTGAAATGATGCTGTAGCATAAAACCTTAAAGTTAATAGGCTATTTCTGGGGAAATTGGAAGACCTCTGTTACTGTATTTCACGAATGAGTCTTTTATTAATTTAAAACTTTTGATAAAATCTGAATCGTTTTTGATTTGGTAACTCAAAAGGATTTGAGGCATCCCTTACATATATTTAAACATTTATGGTAAACGATATCGCAAAGGTCATAAAATATCGTCAGAGTACTCTATTTGATCGTAATAATGAATTTCACCCAAAATATTTTCAAACTCCATGTTTCACGCGACTAATCACGACCTCAAGTCACGTACGGCCTACACTCAGGTTTAAGCATCTTGAGTACACTCACCTATTGTATACTTAAGTGACGAGTTTCGTTTATTAATCAGTCCATCACTCGGCTGATAACGTAAACCCAAGCCGTAACTTGAGTACATCAATTCTTATGTTTATTAATACGGTCGAGACCTCAAGGTTGTTATCAAGTGCGAGCTCTTGGGCTGAGGAACGTTTATTAATACGGGCCTAACTGACTCCAGTCAGTGAATGAGTGAGTCCTTACTCACACACAAAAAAAAAAAAGTCCTGTCCTTACAGGACTTTTCTTTTTATAATTATTGAGACGATGCCATAGTTTCTTACTTCACGCTGTCCGAGAGAAAAATAAATATCAAAGATGTTCGCATGACGATCGAGCTTGACAGATTACCTACTTGTTTTTTGAAACGATGGGAAATGTCAATACTGTTCATTGATCTATTGAAATATAGCTAAGTAAGTACATAACAAATGTACATTTAAAAATTTCACTCGCATTTATAATTACATGAACTTAAACATAACTGGCGAAATGTGTGTGTACTATATAGGTACACCTCTGCGGCCTCTACCTAACCCTTCGGGAATTACAGGCGTAATGTTGTGTGTATACGTATGTAATGTGGGTACGCAGGTTGTAAAAAAAAAAAAATTACTTTAGTTATGTTTATAAAAGTATTAGAAACTTTATTTGCAAGCATTCTTCTGAAACTTTGTAATCTGAAACAATATGTCATAATTATAAAGTTCATATAATTATAAACTCACGGAATTAGTATGTACCTACACATACGTACGAGTATAAGTTCCTGTGTCATACGTGACACACACTACGTATCGCAGAAATCCGCTGTATGCGAGAAGCACAGCCTATGTCCAGCAGTGGACGTCTTTTGGCTGAAATGATGATGATGATGACGTGACACTGACTTTGCCTAATATCGTGCTCAAAAGCTGAATTTAAAACGGGGCAAAGTCAACCTTATAAACTTTGGCGCTTTCTGACTTGGCAATATTTAGTTTTCCTGTAAAGATGACTTGCCGAATCATTGACCTTTTATGTGCTTTTTTGGTTGTTCAAAAATTAATTACAATAATTTGATTCGTTTTTGTCGTCGTGTGTCCATCTAATTATATAATACGTTGTACCATTGTATCTTGGTAGTTGCTTCCGTATTGTAAAAAAAATCTTTTATTATTGACAGGTAAGTAGTAAAGTAAAAACTTGTTACTAACGGAATTATTACGAAACATTATTTAACTACTCTTTCGGATTATCGGACTTCTACTAAGTAGACCGTACTAAAAAACAAAGTTATATTTACCCTACTACGGCGAAGCAAAAAGGAGGGTTATGATTTTGACCGGTATGTATGTATATTCATCTGTTCCTTCATAACTTCTAAACCACTCATCATAATTTGACAAATGAGGTATCGTTCGAAGCGTCTTGATCGTCCGCCGGTTATAGGCAATGTGACGTCACATTAAATTGATACAAAATAGATGGGTATCAAATGCAAGGGTAACTTAATTAGCACATTTAAAAAATATACACAAACAAAACAAAAAAAAACAAAAAAAAAAGTTATAAAAATCCAGAGGCACATTTTCTGTTAGATTTACTTAATGTGTGAATCCAACATTTAGGAACGTTAGTGATCCGGAATCTTTCCTCTCCTGTGCTTCTAAGGATTCAAAAAAGTGAGGCCATTTTTAAGTTTAAGCTACCTTGACTCGATTTACAAATCAGAAGAAAGTGGAACACACAGTGCAATTGTATTTAAAACAAAGATTGATTAATTTAATTAGAATAGGTTGTGTAGGTGGCTATAGAGTTACAAAACTAGAAAACTTGAATATAATTTGAAAGACAGAACCTTGATTGAGTTCTTAGGCCTTTAATTTTGCGCATGAGTCATGCTACTAGCCACAAAATGTCTGGGAATCGACTCCGACCGGTTTTAAAATTCTGTAGAAAAATAAATAGTTATTTTTTTTTAAAGAACATGGACGTCTTGTTATTTTAGTTTCCTCTAATAGTGCTTAGATATTTGTAGACTACACAGAGTAATTATTAAGTTTTATTTTAAATTAAAGAGACTAAGAAATAAATTATTTACGTTAAATTTTTTATGGACCATGTTTATCGATTTTGTTTATAATTTTGGAGTAAAGAAACCGGAATTTACAAACAAGAATATTTTATTCAATTTTGGGATCTTCCGTAAACCGGTAACCTATGACTAACTAAATAACAGTATTTTTATTACGTTTTCCGGCCGTTTTGGAACCGGTCCTATGACGTTGGCAAACATAACTGGTTGATTTAAGAGCATTCCTTTAAAACGTGTTGTCAGTGACAGTGATAATATTTATTATGATAATATACCCAATCACGTGGATTCACACGGTTCACGTTTATTTATTTAGAAACATGCAATAATTAAACGTGTATGGTACAGACGCCAGCACATCAAGCTACTACAATCTGTCAAATTTATTTAATAGATTTTCAACTTTTTCGCTGAAGTTTAAGGTTCAAAGTTGATTGGGAAAATTTGACAGTTTCGGGTAGCTTGATGTGCTGGCGTCTGTACCTGTTATTGTAAGTATTGCACAGATAAAAAATAAAACTGATTTTAATCGATATGAAATCGATAATCATTATTTTGGTTTTTCAGTAATTAATGTTTTATTTAAATTAAATGCATTATATTGTATAAAAGTGTATATAGTGCATTTAATTACTTTGAGTTAATTATATTGTAGTTGTGTAATCGATTACCTTTTTTTTTTTTTTTTTTTTTATTTTGGGTGGGAAATTATCAAATAACTTCTCCCGCTCTGGGTGGAGCGGGAGGGCGTGTCAGACTTCGAATCGATTAATCGATTACTTACGAGTACTTTAATCGATAATCTCACGAAAACTATCTTTATCATATTTCTCCGCTTCCAGACTAAGAATTAAGCAGATTTTATTAAGTAGTGCGCGACAAATGGACGAATAACTCAATATCACGCCAACCGATTTCGATGTGTTACGATTGCTAAGTCCTTGCAAAATGCAATTGATTGATATCTTATCTCCAGTATTACGAGTACAGTGTGTAAACATATTTCAATGGCGACTGAGTTAGATTCCTCATGTTATGTCATGTAAAGTTAAGTTTAAGAAGTAAATCTTAATCTAATCTTTTTGCAAGACCTTGGGGAACAGTTTCCGTAAAGATTACCGTATATATTTTGCAAGATTATGTCATGTAGATGCAGCTTCCCGAATCCTAAGTATGATAGCGTTATTCTGTAATCACTAATCAAATTATTATTTATTCATAAAGAGTTTACAGTAGTCTTGTACTTAAAACTATGCTCCACTCGTCTGAGATCATCCTAACTGATATTACAAATGTGAAAGTCAGTTTCACTGTTTGTTTGTTTCACGCTAAAACGGCTGAATAGATTTGGATGAAATTTGGCATAGGATACTTTTTATCCCAATATTCCCACGGGATCGAGACTTATTTGGATGAAACCGCGGGGCGCAGCTAGTAACAATTAAAGTAAAGTTTATTAATTGTGTCTCGTTGCCGTAGTCGTCGCAAGCGCAACTACTCTAGTATTCAACTCAAACGTGGGGTCGACGGGTCAGGCGGTGTCCTAGCGACGAGTGTGGGTCGACGGCGAGTTGTGTTCCACGCGCGCCTCAAGGAGATGTCAGCAGAACTGACGGGGTCCGCTAGGGCCGATGCCTGCCGGGGTTGTGAAGAAGTCCGAAAGGGAGATCGTGGCCCCCAGCAACAAGGCAACTGAAGGAACACGGGTAGGTTTTAGTCAGTAAGAGTCTGACACGCCCTCCCGCTCCGCTCAGAGCGGGAGAAATTATATGACAAATTCCCACGCAAACAAAAAAAAAAGCCCGGTCCTAGATGTTTTCCATTATGAAATTCTTAGTGTCAGCTGGTGTATGGATTTGGGCACGATTACGGGCAATAGGCTCGCTCCCTATTTCATGGGACTTTTAGCATAGCTGATAAAATGTGGTTGTTTACAGGGTGGCAGGTGGATTATTTAAAAAAAAATCTGCCGTTTTATTTAAAAGTGTTATACCTACGCGGTCAAAATTTATGGAACTGCAGATTCTTTTTTTAAATAAACTGACGCCAAATTTCAACTCAGGGGGTTCAGAATCATGTACTGAATCCATGGTAACAGTTTTCGCGTCGATGTGATGCAACCCTGTATATGCCCAATATACGCCCTTTGTTAAGCCTACCTCCATTGGGAATACAGGTGAATACTAAGATTCAATAAATTTAGGCTAAGTGAGTAGAATACGAATAAATATCTAAAGAAATAGGTATTGTTACTTTTTACCACTGGTTACTAGTAAAAAATCATAAACAGGTAAGTTCAAGGCAATATCCACGCTATGATTATATTTACATATCGACGATTTTGCACAAATCTTCTGTTTTACAAGAAACGCCTAGTTCTTCCGATGTCTTAATTAGTGATAATTTTAACACGTCACATGATCAGCCAGGCTCATGCCTGATTTGGATTGATTACGTCGAATCAACAATTCGCGTTTGTCATCTGTTAAATGAGATCATATAATTAGTATGTCTTCGATGTCGAATTTTTGTCTTTAAGATTTCGAAAACCGAAACCATGAATAGGGTGAAGTCATAGGAGTTATGATTTCTGTTTCAGACAAGGTGTTTTTTAAACGAACATTAAACTTAAAGAAATCCTTATTAAATGATTGCCCGAGATATTAGATTCTTGGCAGACTAACAACCAGAGGGTAAATGAACTATAAAGACCTGGATAATACGCACAGACCAGGGAAGCATGACACAAATGGGAGTAGGCCTTCACCCAGCACTGGGTAGAACAAAGCTGTCAGTGATACCTACCGATGACTGCAAGAAGGAAACCTAAATAACACAGCTTCACAAAAATAACACAAACGCAATGTACGCATTTCATTTCAATTCCTGGTATCAATTGGAACGCAAAAAATATTATGACAATAAACAATTTATTCTTGACAAATAACGCAATTGATCTGAGACGTAAGTGACGTATGATCCAAGATGGCGGCTGGCGCGTGCGCGCTATCAGCTCAAGGCAATCGGTTTTTGTCTCAATTCTTTAACTGTCCGGTATTGATAGTGTTATCTCTGGGATTGCGTCATGATTCCTGTATCATTCTTAACATGTATTGTGATTACCACCCAATCTTCATAAATGGCCAACAAGTACCATATGCAAATACAGCCAAATACCTTGGCATAACGCTTGACGCAAAACTGCGCTGGAAAGCGCACGTCAAAAAGAAAAGACAGGAGCTAGACATGCGTTTTAAAAACATGTATTGGTTGATTGGACGGGGTTCTTGCCTATCGATACACAACAAAATTTTAATATATAAGCATATTCTCATGCCGATATGGACGTATGGCATCCAACTGTGGGGCTGTACTAAACCGACCAACATCAAAATTATACAAACATTCCAGAATAAGGTACTCAGGAGTATTGTTAATGCGCCCTGGTATATAAGAAATGACGACCTCCATCGTGACTTAAAAATGGAACCCGTCACCATAATAATCCAAAAATTTGCTGAGGCCCATGAACACCGACTCCACCGACATGTGAACATCGAGGCAATTCAGCTGCTAGACCAAACAAATATAGTGCGAAGACTAAAACGAACAAAACCTTTTGAGTTAGTGTAGTGTAAAAAGTGTAGAAATAATAGTGCCAATGACACACATACAACACATGAACAAAGTGTTTATATTAAAATATCAGACTCTAAGAAAGTGGAACGAACTTGTGTAAAGTACAATCAACACTATTCTAATTTATTTTTAAATAATCATTACGTAAAAATTAAGTTATATTAAAATTGCTTATTAGTCTTATAGGCTAGATTGTAATTAATTATTAAGAACCAGGTTCTTTTTAATAAAGGATAAAAAAAAAAAAAATTCTTAACATGTAATACAGTTAAATATTGTAGGTAGGTACTTTGTGCATGTTCTACCCAAAATTAAATACATTTTTTTTTTTTTTACAAAATCGTTGCCCCACACTAGGAATTTCTCCTGTATTGTGGGTGCGTTTACAAACATTTAAACTCACATACACGAACAGCCAGACCCGGAACAACTACTTGTAGGTCATACAAATATTTGTTCCGTGCGGGAATCGAACCCGCGACACGCAAGCGCAGCAGTCAATCGCTTAACCACTGCGCCAACCATGCAGTAAAAAAAAAATACATAAAAAAAAAAAAAAAAATCATACAAAAATATATAATAAAAATAAATCACTGTCTCCAATCAGAATTATTTAAAGTACCTAACTACTTAAAAAATACAGTAGCCAATTAATATTTTCTTACAGAACTTTGGAATCATCTAGAATCTTCGTTTCCTATTCCGACTAACTTTGTTTGACTATTACGAGTATCTAACGACCATAAGGGTCAAGGTTTCATTTTAAAACATGTGTTGACTGTCCTTTTGAGGAGTGTAATAACGAAGAAATTCAAAAATCATTTACTTCAATCCATTTTAGATTATACTGTCATTCGAAAAAAAAAAAAAACACATTTTTTTTTTTCTTAGCCATTATTATCCCTCAGCTGGGCAAAGGCCTCCCTACTCTCATTCCACCTCTCTCTGTCCAGAGCTTCCAAGGACCAATCTTTCTTAAAGGAGTCCAGCTCATCCCGCCATCTTCGTCTGGGCCTGCCGCGATGTCGTTTGCCATAAAATAATTAAAGAAATGAAATAAAAATTATAAGGCTCAGGATCGAGTCGAGTGGCACAATACGGGCTAATTATTATTATTAAATTAAAATCATATCATCATTCATTTTTTTACTCGATTATCAAGTCAGGCGATATTTGTTTCTGCCGGGGCTGCGAAGAAGTCCGAAAGGGAGATCGTGGCCCCCGGCAACATGGCAACCGAAGGAACACGGGTGGGTTTTAGTCAGTAAGAGTCTGACGCGCCCTCCCGCTCCGCCCAGAGCGGGAGAAGTTATTTGATAATTTCTCACCCAAAAAAAAAAGGCGATATTTGTTTCAAATCCAGTCTCATTTCTATATCAAAACAGTTTTTTTATATTTATTTACTTGCGTCATTAACGCATTAGTTATTAACTGCCACACCAATAAGTTTTTCTTTGTTTAGGGCTGAGTTAACCGAAACGTCAAAATATGTGGATAAAAACATCTACATGTCAATCTAATCGGTTTATGCTTAGGACAAGTAGATTTCCTGATTACTACTTTTGATAATGACAAGTTAAAGCGGTAGTTAACTGTTATGGTCGTACCTACATTAATGGCCCAGTCGTTAAGGCCTCGCATATTAAGCCCCTCCCTCTTAAGTTTGAGGCTGTGGGTTCAAATCCGGGCAAGTACCAACGTGAATTTTTCATTTCATATGTACTTTCTGAGTTCATCTTGGACATTACGTTCTCGTTGGTCTGGTGGTCGCAAGCGCTACTGCTGAGCATGAGGTCCTGGGTTCGATTGTCGGGTCGGGCAAAGTGTTATTGGGTTTTTCTATATGAAATTTCTCAGTAGCAGTCCGGAGTCTGGATTTGTGCCCAGTTGATGGCAATAGGCTCGCCCCCTATTACATGGGACTTAAACATAACTGGCGAAATGTGGGTGTACCTGCTACAGGCACACCTCTGCCCAACCCTCCGGGGAAACAAGGCGTGATGTTATGTTAAGTTATTACGAACATCGGTGTAAGTCTGAAATCGCCAACCCATCTTGAGCAAGCGTGGTGATCAATGCTCGTGCCTTCTGTGTATGAGAAGAGGCTTTTGCCCTGCAGTGGGACAGTAAAAGGCTGGTAATTATAATGCGCAAGGACAATCATTATTTTACATTATGTCCAGTGTAATTCTTCTGTCAATATTTGAACAATTAAAAAAATAAGTCCAAATGTTTTATCACGGTTTTTACTTCGATAATTTTTATTATGTAGTAATCGTCAGTAATACAAAGTCATGTAAGAAAACTAATTGTATAAAAGAAATCGTGGGAAATGCCTTTTTTATTTCTAGTTTTTGAAGTCATAAATTTATAATTTTTTTTTATACGTTAACTTTTTGTATGACGAACAAACAGAGGTCAGTGGTAATTTAGAAGTTTCGAGACAACCGGAATATGTGTTTATATTTAAAAACACAAAATAAAAAAAATGGGGTCTGAATTTGTGCCCGGTTGATGACAGTAGGCTCACCACATGGGACATGAACATAACTGGTGAAATGTGGGTGTACTATTAGGTACCTACACGTCTGCCTAACCCTCCGGGGAAATACAGGCGTGATGTTATGTTATGCATGAACACAAAATTATAAGAAAGAGTGAGTGCATGATTAATTTGTATGTACTTGTGTTTATTTTAAACCGTTATAAGTATGTATGTTTAGGTTAGGTTAGGGTTAGGGTTTAGTCTAATTTAAGTTTTCCTGTGCCTATTGTCTTTTACATAGTGTAAAAGACAATAGGCACAGGAAAACTTAAATTCTCCTTATTTATAAACATTGTAGTTATGTAATGAATAGCGACTCCTTAACCATACATTTTTTTCATCTACCACGGGCAAGCTCTTTGCTTGCATATCACCTGATGGTAAGTGATGATCAGGCCGAAGGTGGAAGCGAGCTTCATCCAGAATCCTCAACCACACAGGAACTGGCTATCTTACCTCTAACTGCCGAAACAAAACAATGCTGTTAACATTGTTGTTATGGCGACAGACTCTGATAAAATGGTGGTAGCTAGCTAGGCGGACTTAGAACTAGCCCTACCACCAACCAAACCGAGCGGAAATTTTTGCCCCCACTGGTAACTGAACCCCAGGTGGTCAAACCACTAGACCACAGAGGCGGTTTTTGACAAAAATAAAAACGTCTCTTAATTTTAAGCAACGTTTATAAATAAGGGGGACTGTGTCTATGTCTATCATCTAACTCTCGTGTCGCAGGTCTGCTTGAAGAAATGTCTAATTAAATAAGCAGTACCCTTGTGCTGTTCTATCTCTATGTATTTTTAACCGACTTCAAAAAAAAGCTCGCCCCCTATTACATGGGACTTAAACATAACTGGCGAAATGTGGGTGTACCTGCTACAGGTACACCTCTGTCCAACCCTTCGGGGAAACAAGGCGTGATGTTATGTATGTTCAAAAAAAGGAGGAGGTCCTCAATTCAACAGTATTTTTGTTTTTTTGTTTGTTACCTCAGAACTTTCGACTGGGTGAACCGATTTTGATGATTCTTTTTTTATTTGAAAGCTGGTGCTTCCCGTGTAGTACATATACATTTTTATTAACTTTGCTTAAATGGTTTTTGAGTTGGGTTCAATAATACGTATTTATTAATATATGGATAATATCTTAAGTTCCTGTCACTGTTATTTACATAGCAGGTAGTGGTATTCGAATTTGTGTGGGGTAGGTATCAAAACTAAAAACTAAAAAATAAAAACTTTTTACAAAAAAATCAAACGACTTCCATAAAAACACTACAAAGCGAAAAATAACTTTAATATCGGAAGTCGGTGGCATAAAACGAACGACTTCCGAAATAAAAGTAATTTTTCGCTTTGTAGGTAGTGTTTTTTTGGAAGTCGGTTGATTTTTTTTGTAAAAAGTTTTCATTCTCTATTAAGTGTTTTGTGTGCACATAAATAAATAAGTAAAAGAAAGAAAAAGATAATGATGAGTGAAAGATGATCTGGCTAGAAAGGATCTTCTTTATTTTCGTTTCGAAGGTATATCTAAGTTTCCTATATGGCTCTGTAGGTGGCCACATTAATTAGTCAGAGGTGTTGTTCAGATCGTCAAGGGTGCACGTGTATGGACGTTTGGGACACTCTAGCGATGGGGGTGACTTCAGACATAACGGCTAATGGAGATGTATGAAAAAGAAGACAAGCTGCGCCGACCCCCAAATTAATTGGCATGGGGTCAGGAGGAGAATAGATGATAAGTAATATGTGAGCACCATTATGTGATAGGATGTACTATAAGATGTCTCTCAAAATATTGAATACTTCAATAATCGAAAGGAGATTTAGTTATTACGGTTTAAGCTTCGTGCAGACTGGCGCGACGCGACTCTAAGAAAACAATTTCTATGAAAACTTCACGGTTGAACAATTATCGATGTCGCGTCGCGTGACAAGTCGCGCCAGTGAACTTTGAATGATTGATTAATAGTTGGCTCGAGCATTAAAACATTATAAGACCAAAAAAACACTGTTTATTATGTTAAAAAGTCTAGTCAAGCCAAATAACCTTTTAACCACCAAAACATACATATACCACCACCACTGAACTTGTTTTGGTGGTTTAAAGGTTTGGTGTATAATTATGTTCTATGTTAGAAGAGGGTTTAGTTTCCATACTTATAGTCCTTCGGGTGGACCATTGTAAATGATAAGTTGAATAATACTATTCACAGGCTATATGAATAATAAGTTGAATAATACTATTCACAGGCTGACATGTTGTCATAGTGACAAATTATTGTATTTTGACACTAACAAATTTGTTAGTGGTTTTAAGTTAACTCAGAGAACTTTATCTCTGTCTTGGGAATGTAGACATATGATTGCTATGTTGATAGCACATAATATTAATGAGGTTATAGCTAATATAACTAAGTGTAGTATTAGTGACGAATCTGTGTTGTCTAGTTATACTAACAACATAGTGAATAATTATGTATTACCATGTACGAAGGAGGATCCACCAACATACTTGGAGGCCACTACCAGTCAGATAGGGTATTCCCTTCCTGCTGGAACTCATACGGGCATTTTAGATTCTTCAGTTGTAGTTGTGGAGGTCACTCCGGATAATTCTTTAAACTAGGCAGTAAGACAACGGAAGTTACCCCTTCAATTAACCAATTATTATTAGAGAATAATAAAAAGGTATCTTCTGGCAATATTTTACATAAAAATAATAATAAAAAACCAAAGGGGGGGCAACATACTTTAAAATTATTCAATCAAAATATCCAAGGTTGCTCTTCCAAATTACTGGAAATAGAATTGTTTTTAGAAAATACCAAGTTTGATGTAATTTGTTTAACAGAGCATTGGTTAAAAGATCATCAAGTAATGTCAATTAATTATGAAAATTATTGTGTAGTTAGCCATTTCAGCCGAAAACGTATGATACATGGCGGGTCATTAATATTGATAAAAAATTCTATTAAATCGAAAGAAAGAAAAGACATTATCGGACTATCTGTTGAACACAACATTGAATTGTCCTGTGTTGAGCTTGATAAGCATGTTATAGTATGCGTATACAGACCTCCAAGTTACCAGAATCTATCCGTGTTTGATTCTGTAATGGAAGATGTATTAAAGAAACTTAGTACTAGTAGTAAGTCAATAATCATATGTGGTGATTTTAATATTAACTTATTAGAAAATAACTCAAATACTGTCAGATTATTAAGTCTTTTTAGGTCATTTGATTTGTCAAATGTTTTTATTGAACCAACCCGAGTGACAGCTTCTTCTGCCACTTGTATAGATAATATTTTTTGTAACTGTGATTACTTACACAAACAAATTGTAAATAAGTTGCCATCAGATCACAGTGGACAAACAATAACATTTTGCTCCTACATATCTTTACAAAAAATTCAAATAAGGTTTAGGCCAATTACATGTAAAAGTTTAGAGAAATTAAATCATTCTTTGGCCAATAAATTATGTGTTCAGAGTTTTAATAATATAGGTGACCCAAATGAGTTCTACGCCGAGTTCTTTTCACTATTAAACACGGAATTTAATGACACTTTTCCACTAAAGACTAAAAGTATTTACACAAAGTTCTTATTTAGTGATTGGGCGACTCCAGGTATTCGTAAAAGCAGGGAAAAACTATTTGAACTTTATGGCTTAAAACAACATATGAATAATACAAGCTTTCATAAGTATGTTGCAAAATATTCAAAAACTTTTAAAAGTGTTTGCAAAATAGCTAAAGCTCTTTATATTAGCAATAAAATAAAATCAGCTGATGATAAAATAAAAACTACCTGGCAAGTAATAAATAATGAAACAGGTAGGAAAAAACAGCGAAATACTGAATTTAATTTAGAGACTGCACATGGCCCCATTAACTCAGATATAGAAGTAGCTCAAGAATTTGAAAACTTTTTTGCTAATATTCCCCTTAAAACTACTGAAGCTTTAAATTCCTCACCCGCGCTTTCTGCTGCTTTACTTAGACAAAATGTGAAGGCATGCCCTTTAGAGTTTAGGTTTCAGCATACAAACCCCCAGGCTGTTATAAAAGCTTTTAAAGATCTTAAAATTAAATCAACAGAAGATCTCTGGGGAATGTCTGTAAAAGTCTGTAGATCTATTATCGAAACCATAGATATAAGAAAGAAGAAGATATGCCCGGTAGTTGAAAATGTATCGAAACCCAATGTCTCCACTTTGTCCCCACTACCTCGCCACTAGTCGTCACAACTACACATGCATATCACTAAACTAAATAGAAACGAGGCTGCGCTCACTCTTGCAATTCATAAATCAGAACGTACTACACAATCAATTATAAACCTTATCTCATCAAACACAGCGTGCATTTACCATGCACCGTACAACTCACTCACATGAAAACATCATTTCTATCGTTGTGCTGTACAGAAACAATTTATTTTACATATACGCTAGTGATTGACTAAATCGGAAAGGTATCGATTCTTCCATTTAATATTATCGACGGTGAAGTATCAATAGGTATCTAATAACTAACATTTTGGCGGTTTTAACTTACTAATGTTTACTTCAAATGGTCAAAAACTAAAGAAATTAAACGTTTTTTTCTCCTCCTGTAAAACCATGTTTTTGTAGTTATTAGATATTGATACTTCACCGTCTTCGCCGTCCTGAAAATAAAATAAATAAAAACGATAAGTCCAGAAAATATTATAATAAAAATAAATAACAAGCAAAAAATTCAAAGAAAAAAAAACCAGTTACGTTGGTTTAACCTGTCATAGTTTATTTGAAACAGTAGATTATTGTTGAACCCTGCTATGATGTTTACTCACTGACCTGTAAAGTGGAGGTATTTGTGCAGCACTTGACGCTTTGATATTACTGGAGTGGCATTTTTTGTCAGATAGTGTAATCTTAAATTCTTATATTTTTCCATGACTGCTTTAATTTGAAATATTATATGATTATTCATCGGAGACTGCTCAAATTGGTGAAACTTAATATTTTCAAAGAGATCTAATCCTATGAAGTGAGGCAAAGCCTTTGCCATGAGTTCCTGTTTGATATTTTTAGTTTTAACTGTTAATTTATTATTGGTGAGACAAGCTGTTTTTATGATTATTTCCATTATCTTATAAATCATGACGACATCAGGAGATGGGTACATAAGCCCACCTTTGTCCTTATACTTTATAAAATGATGTGTTTCTTCATATTTGTAATTATCTGAACCATGCCGATTACTATAACGCATTCGAAGCTTTTGAAGACTTTAATGGAAGTAAAATACCAAAACCATAAAAAAGTAAGGAAATAGCACGAGTATAAGGCATAATAGACCAGCGATAATTCAAACCCAAAACACTCTACCTAAAATTTTATTAACTTTACGACCGTTGGTTACGCATTTCTCTACCACGCTGTAAAATAATCAAAATAAGTAAAAGACATTATTTCACCCGGGTAAAAGAGTTGACAAATTGAAGAATAAAGTATAATAGCAATAAATTCATTCGCCAAACGACATTGTTGTCGATAGCCTACGTTAGTGGATCCGTACAACCACATCACTAGCTCGTCGCCAGACACAGCGGCCGTACTGCGCGATGCATCCGCAGTCCACAGTATCGTTTTGTGATTTTTACATTGCTTGTTGAGTCACTGAGCGACATATTTAGGTAGTGGTTAACGAGCAATGTATGTAGTGCAAAAATAGTACAGTCACTGTGATATTTGGAAACAAAAATAACGTAGTAAAAGCAAGAAATATTTTGCGATTTGTTGTTTTTCATTATTTTAAAGACAAATATAGTAAAATACTTGTAATTACATATCGTAAGTGATTCCATGATTCACAAAGTTTTTGTTTTGACTTCGGTTTTTACAAGAAACCACTGAACAACACGGCATTCTTATAAATTGTTCCGATCACGGCCGAAAGCACACTAGTTCGCGGAGACGGCCATTTTCGTATGCAATGAGCACTTTGATCATTACGCGTGGACACAGGCACCGCCCCATGCCACTTCTCCTGTTTTTTATATTTCTATGATCGAAACCATTGCGCCCTATCTAGCTTACATATTTAACACCAGTGTAGACCAAGGAGTCTTTCCGGATCTCATGAAACACAGTAAAGTAGTTCCATTGTTCAAATCCGGTGATAGTAAAGAACCCAACAATTATAGGCCTGTGTCAATTCTGCCAGTTCTCAGTAAGGTGTTTGAAAAGTTGATGCTCAATCAAATGTTACTTCACTTTAATAAAAATTCCATCTTTCATAAACAACAGTACGGTTTCACCAAAGGGCGTTGTACTACTGACGCCGGTGTCACCCTAATAAAGAACATTTTTAATGCCTGGGAAGAAGCACAAGATGCCATTGGAATCTTTTGCGACCTCTCGAAGGCGTTCGATTGTGTAGACCATGAGACACTTCTGCTGAAACTAGAGCACTATGGGATTAGGAATACAGCTCTTGATTTATTTAGATCATACCTGAAAGATAGAAATGTTAAAGTTCAGGTAAACGGCGTAAACTCATTAGGGTCTGAAATGGCAATGGGCGTTCCTCAAGGTTCGATATTGGGTCCATTCCTCTTTTTAGTTTACATTAATGATTTACCCCAATTACTTCAAAATCAACCGAAGATGGTGTTATTTGCAGATGACACATCATTAATCTTTAAAATAAACCGACGGTCACAAAATCTTGACGACGTGAATAGCTCTATTCTGCAAGTCCAAGATTGGTTTACGGTAAATAATCTGGTACTTAATAAAAAAAAAACCAAATGCATTAGATTTAAATTACCTAATGTTAAAAGTAGCGAATGTGACATCATATTGAATGGAGAAAAACTGGAATTTATTAATCAAACAGTTTTCCTAGGAATCACGCTAGACGAGAAATTACAATGGGGACCTCATATAACATCTCTTGCGGGGCGGTTAAGCTCGGCCGCTTATGCTGTTAGAAAGATAAGACAGTTAACAGATGTGGAAACCGCGCGTTTGGTCTATTTTAGCTACTTTCACAGCATTATGTCGTATGGCATTTTACTGTGGGGTCGGGCTGCTGACATTGAATCCATCTTTATTTTGCAAAAGAGAGCTGTCAGAGCCATTTATAATCTACGTCGCCGCGAATCTCTCAGGGAACTTTTTAAAAGGATTAATATTATGACGGTACCTTGCCAATTCATCTATGAAAATATTATGTTTGTAAGGAAAAATCCACATCTCTTTAATAAAATAAGTGATAGACATAATTTTAATACTAGAAATAAAGATAAACTAGATCAACCATTTTACAGATTATCTAAAGTACATACATCTTTTATGGGGTACTGTGTTAAATGTTACAACAAAATACCTTGTGACATATTGCAATTAAATGAAAGAAAATTTAAAACTCATATCAAAAGTGCACTTTGTAAACAAGCATATTACAAATTAGAGGATTATATCCAGGATAAGAGTGCTTGGAAACATGCTGGTCCTGCTCCATAGGACAATTTAGAATCAAGACAAAATCAAACTGGTTGCTAATTTAATTGTAAAATTGATTATTTTGTGTTTTATGACATTGATTTAACATTCTGTGATTACTTTCTCACACACTGACTTATTAATTACAAAATTTTAGGAAAATCGTCTACTTTTACAATGTTTGTAAATATGTGAGCACCATGTATCTATCACATATTAAATTATCTGTCGTTGCTTCATTTTTAATTCTTTTTACCTATTGTGGTATAGTAATTTTATTCTAGGTGCATCGTCTTCACATATAATTATTTAACTAATGTACGTACCTATACAAACTATTGTAAAACATTTTAAAAGAGTAACGGTGGAGTTTCTTGCCCATTCTTCTCCATACGAAAACTACCTTTTGGAAGGGGCGACTAGAATCATTTTTAATATTTTGTAAATTTCGACGTTCAAAAGTGCCATACATGGGCCTATTTGAAATAAATGATTTGACTTTGACTTTGACTTTGAAATGTGGTGTGGTGTATAAAAAAAGAAAATAAAGAAAAATTGGTTGATTTGTCACAGAAACACGTGCATACATAAAGATAATTTATTAGAATAGAAAAGAAAAAAGAAAACTTAAATCAAGAGCAAAGAACAGAAATACACAAAAAAAAGCTAAAGCTTTTCTCGATTCTTCGAATTAACTTTTTGCGCTGTGGTTCCGGGTAGTAACCACTCGATCACTTTCATGATAAGAGTGGGTATCAGCTAGATGACCATTGAGCAACTGTTCTATCTACACTTGTATTCACTTTCACTAAAACTTGGAGCTGTCAGATGGATTGACTTGTTTAATTACTTAAGTGCTTTTAAATTATTTTGATTGAAGTTCTTGTTGCTAAAATTAAGCATCTTTTATCGATAATCACAACTGGTTCAAATATGGATAGAACTTTGGGTAAATCGTTTTTAGATTCTACGAAAAAAAAAATGTTTAATGAGGAGGTTATGAAACCTATTTGGTTAAGTTTTTTCCTGTTATGTTTTAAGCTTGTAAATTCTAAGAATTTTATTCTTATATTAGTTCGCCTATTTAAATTTTCCTTATAATAGGAATACACGTAAAAGGTCACGTAGGTCTTGCTGGAAGCGACATACCTACCTCTAAAGATAGGTATGTTCAAAGGAGAACACTACATGGCTGGTCAGGGCTGGTCAAATGTTAAATAGAGGGAGAAGTTATTTGACAATTCAACACCCAAAAAAAAAACCGGCCAAGTGCGTGTCGGACACTCGGACCATGCACAATGAAGAGTTTCATAGTTGGGATGAATTTATCCCAAAAACAAACTTAACTTTGTAGTTGAAAAACAAATTCTCCCATACGGAATGTATGGGAAAACATGTTTTTACAACGCAAATTTAAGTTGGCCGATTATTACTCGTTTACTTGTAAAGCCTACTCAGCTGTGATAGTTTTCTTTTTAAATTCGTTATATAAGCTACTGCCGTGAATTTTTTCACATATCTAAAACCAACCATTTAGCTGGCAGGGGGGCGGGGGGGGACACTTGACTCTAACAACAATTTGCACTTTAAAGCTTAATATTTCGCAAACGGATCTCTGAATTCAAAAATGGTTTTAGCACACTCATAATGTTTTTGAAAGACCTTTGTCGGCAACTTTCTAGTACTAACAGTCTTGGAGCTAGACCGCGGACAGACAGACAGACAAACAGACGGACATGACGAAACTATACGGATTCCTTGTTTACTACGAAACCCTAACAAACTTAACTTTGTAGTTGAAAAACAAATTCTCATGTTTTTGCAACTCTAAAGTTAAGTTGGTCAATTATTACTCGTTAACTTGTAGAGCCTACTTAGCTGTGGTAGTTTTCCTTTTAATTTCGTTATGTAAACTATTGCTGTGATTTTTTTCACACATCCAAAACCAACCATTTAGCTGGCAGGGGGGAGGACACTTGACTCTAACAAAAATGTACACTTTAAAGCTTAATATTTCGCAAACGGATCCCTGAATCCAAAAATGGTGCAAATTTATTCATAATTTTTATTTTACCACTTTGTCGGCTTAATTAATATATATACCCATGCCAAATTACAGCTTTCTAGTACTAAGGGTCTCGGAGCTAGACCGCGGACAGACAGACAGACGGACATGACGAAACTATAAGGGTTCCTTGGTTACTACGGAACCCTAAAAAGTAATTGACCTTCCAAAATTGTATCGATTACTTTCCATGACGTTCTCACAGCAAAATTTTGTCGATTTTGGAACATCACTAGTCACATCCTTGACCAATATCATAATCATGTCTGGAAACACGGAACTTTAATTATTTATTGATATATTTTTAAGTTAGCGTCATATTACCAGGAAAAAACACTACCAGCTGTAAATTATTTAATTTACAGCCGGTAGTGTGTTTTTGAACTTATTTACTCTTAATTCTTTTAGTTTATTACTCTTGTAGGCAAGTATAACCAACGTGTTCATAGACGTCCATTAGGGATAACATACCGGTGGAAAATGATATATGATGTTTTAGCATAATCAGCATAAAATGTTCCCACTGCTGGGACAAAGGCCTCCCCTCTGTGAGAGAGAGTGGGACGTAATCTACCACGCGGGCCCGGTGCGGGTTGGTAGATGTTACATACCTATGTTCGAATTTTCGGTTCTAGGACATGCTGGTTTCCTCACGATGTTTTCCTTCACCATTTTGAGAGCAGTGGTGATGAAATAATTTACACAAAGTAAAGCGCCTGTCGTTACGAAGAAGTCCGAAAGGGAGATCGTGGCCCCCGGCAACATGGCAACTGAAGGAACACGGGTGGGTTTTAGTCAGTAAGAGTCTGACACGCCCTCCCGGTCCACCCAGAGCGGGAGAAGTTATTGGATAATTTCCCACACAAAAAAAAAAGGGTTCGAACCTACGATCTACAACCCGTAAGTCACGGCCGTTACCACTGGGACACCACCGCGCAATGATGTTTTATTTCTGTAAATTCGTTTTAAAATACACTTTTTAACGTCAAAAAGAAACAATAATATTTTAAGACCAGATGAGGTCGTAGGTTGAAAAAACTTTTAGTGAAACTTTTTTTCTTGTCCAAAAACTTAGGCTTAACCATTGAACTATTAGAACATGAAAAAGCGTGAAATTAATATTTACAATAAATATTCAATAAATACCGAAATAGTAAAGGCTCTGGCATACTCACTTATAACCGATTTATGTGATCCAAAAATAGCACTGAAAATAAACTTGAATAAGCACTTTTAGTTAAAAACTTGTTAAGCTTTTGAGCCCTGCTCACATGCACAAAAAATCACTTTTAAAATCAACCACAACGTTTTTCATTTGACATTTATTCTCAAAAACGCAACAAGTTGCAATGACATCAATATCTATAATATTTGGTACCTTCTGCACTTTTAGTATTGGAGGAAAAAGTTGAGTTATTGATGTGCACTACTTAGATAACTGCTCATTTGAACTAGTTTGTGCGACCGTACATGTAAAATGTAGATTCTTGTTTGTATGTTGTGTTGTTTATATACCACCAAAGACGAATGAATATGAGTACATGATACTTTTTAGAATAATAGAACAATTTTGTGTAAAATATAGGCATGTTATTGTGTTGGGTGATTTTAATCTAAACTCAAGTAATGAAAACACTAAAAACTATTTTGAATTTTTTGTGTCTTATTGCGAATTCGCCCAGATGAATAAAGTGCCTAACTGCAATGGGAGACAATTGGACTTGGTGTTGTGCTCGTTATGTTTATGTGAGGACGTGCAAGTATGCGAGGCAGACGAGCCACTGGTGCCTGTGGACGCATATCACCCGCCACTCGCGATAGCCTTGCAAATCGGCGCAAGCGCCATGCCACCACTGGCCGCCGAGTCCGTGACTCCACACCGTCAGGTACCCGTCAGCCAGATCGAACCGCAATGGAACTTTTATAAAGCTGATTTTTATTTATTATATTCCTCACTGGCCTCCGCCGATTGGAATCCGATTTATAGCATGCAGCAACCAGAACAAGCTTTAGAGTATTTTTACGATGTTTTTAATAGTGTAGTTGAAAATTGTGTACCTAAAAAACAGCCAAAACGGGTAAATAGTAGGTATTGTTATCCAGAATGGTATACGAAAGAAGTAATTGCCGATATACAATTAAAGGCGAGACTTCATAAGCGGTATAAATCGACGGGATCGCGTGTTGATTACAATGCATTTTCTACATGCAGAGCACGGATTAAAGAAAGTATTTACCGTGAGTACACAAATCATCAAGATCGAGTGCAGAGCAACTTAGCAAAGGATCCTAAGTCTTTTTGGGATTATATTAGGGCAAATAAGAGATCCACTAAATGTAGCAAAATTATGAAAGAGGGGGTAATTTTATCAGACCCAGAATGTGTGACAGAATTTGCAAATTATTTCTATTCTGTGTATAATGAGGAGCCCGCACGGCTTGACGTGAACGAAGCGGTGGAGGCGGGCGGCGCAAGCAGCGCGCGGGTGCACATCCCGCGACTGAAACTCGACCAAGTTCAATCTGCGCTTGCTCGGCTCAAACCCAAGCGCTCGGCAGGCCCGGATGGTATTCCAGTATTTGTTATGCGAGATTGCCGCTCGGTGTTGGCAGAGCCGCTCGTACACATGTTTAACTTATGCCTAGAAACATCATACTTCCCAGAACGTTGGAAGGTCACCCGCGTAATTCCCATACCAAAAGGGGGAGACGGGAAGGTAGTCGAATCTTTTAGACCGGTGGCGATTCTGTCGACACCAGCGAAGGTGTTTGAGTCTGCCATTCAGCGAGATGTCCAGGAGCAAGTAGCATCGCAACTGTCGGACGCCCAACACGGCTTCCGACCTGCGCGTAGCACGACCAGCAACCTATTGAATGCCATGACGTACTTAGTTCCTCATATTGATGCCGGAGTGCAGGTGGACGCCGCCTACTTTGATTTTAGGAAGGCGTTTGACCTGGTAAATAACGATGTCTTGTTATCAAAGTTAGCGAAAGTTGTCTGCACACCCAAATTGCTCCAATTCTTTGTGAGCTATATGAGGGACAGAAAACAGTATGTAGAGTACTGTGGCTTCCGGTCGCAGCTTTATTACACTAGATCTGGTGTGAGTCAAGGGAGCAATTTCGGGCCGTTAGAATTTATAATAATGGTCAATGACTTGCCTGACGTAATAAAAGATGCCAGGTGTCTGCTATTTGCAGACGACCTCAAGTTGCTGCTGGCCATAGAAAACGAGGACGACTGTCACCGCCTTCAGCAAGACATTGATCGAGTAGTGGAGTGGAGTCGAAAGAACAAACTGCAATTCAATGTTACGAAATGTTCCATTCTAACATTCAGTCGAGCAAGAGTTCCACTCCACCACAGCTACCAAATGGACGGCGTGCCTATGAAAAGGGAGGAGGCAGTACGAGACCTTGGTGTGCGCATGGATACTCAATTAAGATTCCGGGAGCATATTATCAATGTCTGTAAAAAGGCTTACAAGCGACTGGGATTTGTGCTTCGCAGAGCAGCAGGTTTCACAAATATTAAAGCCATTTCGGCATTGTATGACGCTCTAATAAGGAGTCAGTTGGAGGGTAATGCGGCAGTATGGGCTCCACATGAGACTAAATATAGTCTCATGTTGGAGCGCATACAGAACAAGTTCACGAGATACATATACCTAAGACGGTATGGAGTATATCCCTTTTACCCCTTGATGTATCCAACCTTGTTCGTGTTGGGCATGGTTGGATACAACAAGTTGGAAACAAGGAGGGATCTAGCACTGGCGTCGTATATCCTTGGAGTGTTCCGGGGTAACATAAATAATTCAGGTGTGCTCCAGCGGGTAGGCTTGTGTGTGCCAGATGGGTACGTGCAGCGCCGACGACGGCCCAACTTGTTCGCGGTGCCGCGCGGTCGAACTAAACTGTTGGACAATGTCCCTCTGACGCGAACAATGCGCACACTAAATTTAGTTGCCAACAAAATAGATTTTTTCTCATGTTCACTGAGCGAGTTCGCAAGGGTAACGTTACACGTGTTATGTTTTTAATTTGAATATTTTTATGTTGTATTATTTCATTAATTGATAATTAACTACACACTACCGAATTGGGAGACTGTAATGGTAGCGTATGTTTGTAATAAATAAATTAAAAAAAAAAAAAATACTAGAGATAAAAAGATATCGACGAATTCCACTCCACGGCCTATGATTTTGGAAGGATCAGCCACTAAAGTGCTTTGTGCGGGCAAATGTATTTTCTATAGGTAACCTATACAGAAAACGACATGTTTGCATTTTCAAATTATTTGTAATTTTCAACATTATTATAATTTAACACAATAAATAATTTCCACGTGCTAATGTGTAAATGCACTGTTAATTAAGAATGATTTATAATTGTCATGTGTTAACTGATACATGTATCGTAATGGAATGTTAATATACAATTCAACGTTTGTAGTAAACATTTACTTGCATAAACGTAAACATCTCTGCACTAACATTTTAAATTAATAGTTATGAAACATGGCTCAACTCAAAGACAAATCTGAAATATCTCATTATTACACCGTCATCCAAATTCCAAACTCTTTAAACTGGGTATACAATAGCGGTACTGAGGAAGTAAAAATCAAATAAAATTAAAAACTTAAAAAAAAAAAACACACAATGGTATGTCTTACATGATTTATGTACTTAAAACATAATAACCATAAGTTATTTTTTTTGGTAAATAAAAGCATAAAAATCTTCAATTACTTGGTTTTATTGTATCGTTTGGTATAAAAAAATTCACACGAGTTTTATTTTCAAGTAGAACTCTGACGCCTTAGTCTACAAAAATACAATAACTAGGTAACACAAAAGTTAATAAATATCTTCATATGAAAATGAAGCATGCATGATCATATTAATATTTAACAAACAAAAATTATAAAATAATTATGGCAAGATGTTGTTTTTTTTATTTATTTGTTATTGATTTTAAATCAAAGCTCTTCTTCATGAACATTAAAATTAGAAACAAAAACTTCACAAATAATTTAAAACACTTCCTACTTTTTCGTCTGATTTAATGTACTATAAATAATATAGGTACTTCATGTAATTTTGATGTGCAGGAAAAATTTACTGAAAGATATTGATATGAAGCACATCACTAGTCCTTTCCCTCCAAACGCAACTCTTGCGCAATCGTATCGACTTTCTCCGAGTTCAGATGTTTGAAATTATAGGCATTTGTATTTGCATAATTGTTTACTATTTTTAATAATAGATAAGCCTGTGAAGACATATGCCTGTGTGCCTGCAATATAGATAATCCTGGAATAAAATAATGCGTGAGTCTTTTTTAATACATAATATTATAATATTATTATAAATTAAAGTCGTTTTTCGTTTCTGTTTGTATGACCGCGTTGTTCTTCGCAATGGATTTTGATGTGGTGTTCACCATCATTTAGAGAATTTATTCTGGAAGGTTTATGTGTATAATTTTAGGTCGAAAATGGTCTGAATTGCTTCGAGAAAAGGATGGTACGGCCGTGATGCTTTTTTGCTCGACTTGGTGGGGGCACTGCCGTGCCCCCAGATACTTCATATTTTCATATTTCATATTTTATATTTCACTTATATACAGGGTGGCAGGGACATGAACGCGAAAACTGTTGTCATGGATTCAGTACATAATTCTGAACCGACCTGTTAAAATTCTTCGTCGGCTATAAAAATAAATCTACTGTTTCATAGAACGGTCAAAATGTTTGGAACAGCAGATTTTTTCTAAATAACCGACGAAATATTTCATGGGGGGGGGGGGGGGGGGTTCAGAATCATGTACTGAATCCATGGTAACAGTTTTCGCGTCGATGTCCCTCAGATGTCTCAGTCTCTCTGTCAGATGTCCCTGCCATCCGGTATATAAGTTAAATATAGAATTAAATAACGAGACAGTGTTTATACCGCGTATACCACTAATTCCCCACAATTACTAGTTTAAGCGCGTGCAGTTCCCTGTGAGCATATGCTTTGCGATGATTATCAACAAGTCACAGGGACCTACACTGAAGGCTGAAGGCTGCGGGTGTCGACTTCAGGACAAGCTGTTTCTTACACGGACAACTGTACGTAGTTTGCTCCCAAGTCACCATTCCTGAATCTCTGTATATTTTGGCTGCTGAGAACAAAACTACAAACGTAGTAGACAGGGAAGTTTTATAAAATGTGGCTGTTATTGTAGTATATTGTGGTGTCCACGCGAACGAAGCTTAAAGTTTATCAAGTCATAAAACCCGTGCGAAGTAGGGGCGGGTCGCTAGTATACTTAACATTATTTACATACATAATATCATGCCTGTATTCCCCGAAGGGTTGGGCAGAGGTGCACCTATAGTACACCCACATTTCGCCAGCAATGTTCAAGTCCTATGTAATAGAGGGCGAGCCTATTGCCATCAACCGGGCACAAATACAGACTCCGGGCTGTTACTGAGCAATTCCAGATGGTAAAACTCAATAAAACTTTGCCCGACCCGGGAATCGAACCCAGGACCTCATGGTCAGCAGTAGCGCTTGACCACTAGACAACGCAGAGGCGAGGCTAACATAATTTAATTTTTATAAAAAAAACAAATCTAATCAAGTTCCAGGGCGGAAACGCACTGAACAAAGTCATTGCAAGAGCAGACATTATTGTGCAATACTTGGGTCAGTATCATCCTATATCCAGCAGTGGATATCTTTCGGTTGAAATGATGGCAGTTTCTTCAGACTGTAAAGAAACGGCTTATTGGTGATTCAGGTCGTGTTCATTTATTTGTAGGCGAACTTCAGAACTTCAGAAATTGATACGCCTACAAATAAATTAACTTCGTGCAAATCGCCTCAAGAGAACTTTTATTATTTATAAGTGTCGATTTGCCCGTTTCGGGCAGTAAATTCGGGCGAATCGCCAATAAGCCAAAGAAATTTAATCTGCCTAGCCTTTTCTCAACTATGTTAGGTTCAGCTTTCAGTCTAACCGGATGCAGCTGGATACCAGTATTTTACATGGAGCGACTGCCTGTCTGACCTCCACAACCTAGTAACTAGGTAATACGATAGCCCTTGGTAAGACTGGTTGTCAGACTTTCGGGCTTCTGACTACCCGTAACGACAGTCAAAGATCCACAAATGACAGCCGGGGCCAACGGCTTAACGCGCTTTCCGAGGTACGGAGGAGTCTCGGTATGTAGAAATAGTCACCCGTCAACGAACCAACCACGCCAAGGGTAGCTTAACCTGATGGATCAACCCGTGCGGCTGTTAGTACTTAGCCACGAGCTCCTTTTCAATTCTCTTCAATTCAATAAGCCAAACAAATTGGTTACCAAAATATTGTTACCTATTCTATTTTCATACAACTATTACCTAATCCTTTACATAAATGTAAATGTGTTTCCTGTTGAATAAATTGTAACAATTATTATTCAATGACATGATTTTTTTGGGGAATTCCAGTCGACGAAAATAATAAGGTTAATAAATTTCTTAGAATGGTTTTAGTGCTAGACGTGACATATTACATGTTAACCACCATTTACCGTTTTAAACTCATTCAAATTCATTTGGTGACTCAAATTATTTTTTTTTGATGTAAGGAAGCTACGACTATTTTATTTCTAAGAATATGAATAAGTAGTCAGAGATGCGGTTGACGTAGGAAAATGGAAGAATTGGGTCGGTGTAAAATGTGAAAGACATCGTACAACGACCTTAAGTCGGTCGTCCTCTCTTCCTTTTGCCTTTAATCGGGCACAAATTAAGACTCCAGGCTGCTACCGACTAATAATTTCATCATGGAGCGACGCAATAACCAGGGATCAAACCCAGGAACTCACGTGCAAGTAGTCTTGCGTTTGCGACCACTAGACCAATGAGGATGTCAAGAAATTTTAAGTGACTGTTGTTGTTGTAAAAAGACATGTAAACAAAACCCTGTCCGATCCGTGAGGGTGTTGTTAGGTTAGGTTAGGTTATATATATATCGTACTGTGAGTCTATTTAAGTGGTAAACTTCAAGAAAAAATAAAATTAAATTTTCAACGGGTGCCGTCGTTTAGACGCCTGTTTAAAAATTTTTTTGGGGTAATTTTGGTACTAAAAATGTGAATTGCATAACACAAGATCAATCATAAATCGTTCTTAAAAAAAAAAACTTTTTCTTATTTTTCATTTCTTTGTTTTAATAAGTGTGTTTTATTTTAAAGAGATAAAGATAAAGATCATTTATTTAATTTTCATTTTTTTTATTTGTGATGTCTTGTGCAAGTCTCAATAACTACTTTTTCTTCTTTATTTCTTCTTCTTTGTGGTTACTGGTGTCAGAGTTTTTATGCCGCCCATGGGCTTCTGACTTGGCTTCACATGCCGTCAAAAAATATCTGCCAGGGATGCCGGTTTCCTCACGATGTTTTCCATCATAATCTGAATACTTTTGAAGGATATTGCTAATCCATTGTTTCTTAAGTTCGAAAAATTTGTCTGCCCAACAACGTAAATAACGCAATGAATGTTATTGAACTTTCAAAATGAAACAGATTGTGATTGATCGTGTGTTACGCAATTACAGGATGGATGACTGCAAAAAAGCAAGTGGTTTATTAGTAGGTAGTTCTGAACAAACTATTTCACAAATACCAAAATGATTTGAATCGCAAAACAAACCAGATAAACTTTGTTTTTCTAATTAACCGTCTCAAGTTTCACAACATAGCGAGTAACAGCCATTGACCTAATTCTATTTCACCACGTGTGCTCCAGATTCTAGACCACTCTACTCAATCAAAGAATTGTGTTACTAATGTAAGTGTGGCGTGATCTTGATCTGATTATATTTTATTTTAAAATGCGACGTTCCTCGTAGCAATATACTTGCAATCAATCTGCCTAGCCTTTTCCCAATTATGTTGGGGTCGGCTTCCAATCTAACCTGATGTAGCTGAATACCAGTATTTTATATAGAGCTACTGCCTAGACCTCCACAACCCTGTAACTTGGGTAATACGATACACCTTGGTAAGACTGGTTGTCAGACATTCGGGCTTCTGACGACCTGTAACGACTGTCAAAGATCCACGAGTGACAGCCGGGACCAACGGCTTAACGTGCTTTCCGAGACACGGAGGAGTCTCGGTATGTAAAGATGACCCATCCACGGACCAACCTCAGCAAGCGTAGCTTAACCTGATGTACCGTGCGGCTGTTATTACTTAGCCACGAGCTCCTATATACAATATGCTTTACAGTAGTAAAAAAAAAGAAGTTTATTTCAATTGTAAAGGGCATTTAGATACATGTTTTTGGAGATCATCTTTTAAGCAGGAATTGCTTGTGTTAGGAGAAAGCTCTGTAAGAAGGAAATTCGACCTTGAAACAACTACCAACGTTCCTAATTACGCTAAGCAGCGTTGATTGCTTTTAATGTATACAGGGTGAAATAAAATTAGTTAGTGAAACTCTGCTGATGAGATGGGTTTCAAAATATCAAAACAATAAAAAATTAAAATATATTTTGTGGATGACCGCTGGTAGTATTGTTACTTGAAGTATGAGTTGAGAAAATCTGTATTCTTTTGTTTTATCGTGTTTAGATATCGTCCCATCATGCCTGTGAAATTTACACAAAAAAAGATTTATTTAAACTGATATTTCAATTGATTATAACTCACATATCGATACCCATCACACGCCTGCGGAGTTTCGCTGACTAATTTAATTTGTTCCTGTAGGCAATTTGAGGTTGTTAATTATTGTTACTAACAACGTCAAATTGCCTTGCCTATGGACTTTTTTGTCTGAAATAAATGATTTTTATTTTATTTTTTATATGAAACGAATAGAACATTAATTGATCCTGTATGTGAATAGAATAGAATATTATTTGATCCTGTATATGAATAGAATAGAATATTATTTATTTGATCCTGTATATGAATAAAATAGAATATTATTTATTGCTGCTGCAGGTATTTATTAAAAAAAGTTGTTGAAAATTTAAAAGCGTGTCTCTGCTTATTACAATATAACTCTCGGGTGTAGGTACATAATAAGAAAATAAATCAAAAGAATAGGTCCAATAATTCCCCACCGCCGTATCTCTACGTTGACGTCGTGGTGGGGCTTGCGCGCTACGAACTCTGGGTCTGTGCCGGTAAAGTTTACTTTGCCGAAACAGGTCTAGGGTGACGAGCCAGACCAAGAGAGATACAAAAACCCGCAGGGCGGCATGTGGCGAGCTGTTGGGCAGTAGCGACCCCATGGACCCTGTCTTCCGGGAGAGGTCTTGTTCCTCACCTCTGGCTTGTCTTTATTGGCCGGCTCGAGTGAACACTGACGAGGAACAGAGCTCCCACCTCATTCTTGCCTTTATTGGCTGGCTTGAGTGGAGATTCGCAGGAGCAAGCATGCTCGGAGGAAGGAAGTATTCCAGTAAGATGCTGGTAGGGATCTTGACCGTACTTCCGGGATTGTCCTGATAGCCGTGGAATACCTCTCCACTCCTCATAAGCACCTCAGGACATGTTGCCCCCTTGTCGCTTCGACACTTTGTGCTAGCGACCATTTTCGGGAGCCCATTATTGAGTGTGCAAGTCACCCCCCCCCTGCCATTTTATCCGTGTACATATAAACATTGATCAGGCAGAGACCATAGTCCTTCCATAGTTCCAGGTAACCAGTCCACTTTAGCCACCCAAACCCATAGTCAAAATATCTTTGTTTCTATATCCTGCAATAGTCCTGCACCAACCGGGGGTTGTCCTTGGGTGCCCTTGCGTAGTGCGAACAGGGATAGTCGTCGGTTGGTGTCTCAATACTTAAAAATGTCTAAGGGGCCTCTGCGAGTTGGCTTCGGCTCCTCGTACGCCTTCCAAAGGTCCGGGACCCTAGGGTCCCGAGATATATCAAAGACAAAAAAAATTAAAGTTCCAATAATTCCAATATGGATAAACAAAAAAACTAAACTATGTAGGTACAAGAATTAAGCTCATTACACACATTGAAGATAATATATATTATAACGCTTACAAATCTTTAAAGGTAAAATATTATATGTATATTATATTTACTGTGTGGTGGTCAAATTGTACGGTGAGCGATAAGTCGAAGAAAATATATATTTCATATTATCTTTAAAGTGTGTGACGACCTTTATTCTAAGTAATATAAGATAGAAATAAGAAAGAAAGAAAGAAAAATTATTTATTGAGAAGAACAACGAAATCTATAATTTCGTAAAAAAATAAAAAATTGGGCGGTAAATACCTGCAAAATAATCAATAGCAACAACACTCTGATAGATGTATTTGCAATACACATAGTGCTAAATAAGAACACCCGGGTAATTAGGTATTTCATAGTTGTTCGACCGTTCCATTACTTCAACTGAGCTCTGCCATATTATGGTGTCACCACAGCATACCACTCCGTTCATAACGATGCAGAATTTAATATCATTGCTCAGGACTCATGCAGTCATAGAAAAGTCCATCTAGTGCAAATGTGGAGTCTGTTTTGCAAACGATAGGACACTTAACATCATGCGTGCGCTGATAGGTAAGTAAGTACCTGCACATTAATAAAGTAAGTTACGGAAGCTATAATGACGCTTTTATGCATTCATTATCATCATTTCAGCCGAAAGACGTCCACTGCTGGACATAGGCCTCCCCCAAGCACCGACACTTCGACCGATTTTGTGCTTTCCGCATCCAGCGGATTCTTGTGGGAGGCCTTCCAACGCTACGTCTTCCGGTACGTGGTCGCCACTCCAGAACCTTTCGACCCCATCGGTCATCCGTTCTGCGTCGTTCCGTTATGCATTATATACTTATAATAATAAACTATATTCCATAATTAGCAGAAGTAATCGAAATTTTAAATTCTTTGCACTGTATTCAAAGATGCTTATAAATTATAATGCTTAGTATAGCTAAGTTCAGGGGGCCTACCACAAGCTCATAAAGCTGTGAGAAAGAGATGGAGCTATACGTCCTGTAGAGCTTCATCTCTTTCCCACACTGAAGTAATATTAAAATAATACTGCTTTTGAGCTGGTGGTAGGCCCCCTGGTCTGCCAGAATTTAGATTGCTTTCACAGCACAGTAATAACATTGATCACTGAAACAACTTGCCAACTTTGCTAAAGGTAAACATTAAAGGAATAGGTCTGCCTAATTAATTAGTCGTCATCTCAGTCGTCAACCCCTTTCTAGCCATATAATCTTTCTCACAGTCCGTCCATCGCTTCATCGGTCTTCCCCTACTCGTATTGCCATACTTTCCTTTCGACGTTTTCCTCATTCCTCCGTATAACATGCTCATACCATGACAACCGACTTCCACACAACTTCAGTCGCAGGCGCCACTTTCAGACTTGCTCTTGTATATATAATCATTTCAAATTTTATCCATTCGCGTCAAACAACACATCCCTCTTAGCATTCTCATCTCAGCTACATACAATTGCCTTTCATTCGTCTCTTTTGGTGGCCATAAATTCTAATAAATAATTCCCTAATCAAAGGATTGTTCTACAATTAATCTCATAATCACAACAGGACACACCACGTGATCAATCATATGACTTATGTGGACACTAGTGCGGATCGAAGGTTAAGTTTAGCCACTTTTATTTGCATAATGGATAAGTCACGAACTCTCGCACCTGTGAGGCATAGATGTGTAGAATGTTACAGTAATGTAGGAGACGTTGGGTTAGTGACAACTGGGTTAGATATTTAAAGTGATTTGTGAATGCGACGTGATGAATTAAGTGATTATGGACTATACTATTGAGTAATTTTATAATCACAGTCATTTAGTTTTCTAAACGTAAAATCTGTGTCTATTTGTCCGTTGTGTGCTTACCTGTAACTTGAGAATTACGCCTAAGATTTTATTTTTGAACATTAAGAAAATATAAAAAAAAACAGATATCCAAGAAACCAATGCTGTTCAAAATCTTACCGTATACTGATGTAGGTACATTTTTTAACCGGGTTAGGTAGCCAAATGATTATTAAGAATATTCTGAATGAGATCCCATTCTGACCTTTAACCTTTGTCCAGTTAAAACCGAACCCTTTATTATCATAAAACGTGTTCTGATAACGCGAATGACTAATAGCAGACAATTTGTTTTATCAATGAACACGAGACTAAGTTTTATATGAATTCGATTAATATTATTGGTTATAAATTAGAGGACTTAAATGTTATATAATAATAAATACTTGATGATAACTGTTCAAACAATACAACTTCTTAGTTTTAAAAGCCACTTTTACTATTTCAAATATTATAATGCTGAAATGTTTTTATTTACAAACTGTATAAATTAGAATTATTTATGTGAGAATAATAACTACGGAAAATCAAGAGCAACAAATGTATGGTTAATTATTTTAGTATCTAAAACAATACTTAAGTGTCATTCGTGTTTAAAAAATTTCGTTAAGTATTTTACACGTAGGAAAAGAGAAATATCCAATGATAAGTTTTCGTTGTAAAATCATACAATTACAGTACTCTTTTGCTAATCCGCCGCTCGTCTATCCTATAACTACTTTAATCCACCGTTTTTTGCGAGTCGAGACTGGTCTACTCTGTAAACCGTCGTCATTCTAAATCTTCAGCTCGATAATCTACCGTCTACCGTCTCTTTCATGCATATGACCGTTACACAGTTCTAACTTTGCTGCACGGTCGTAAGCAGCAATTCTTTCGCCTGTAATTTTTTTTTCAGTAATTTTCCGATGGTTGGGATTTTGTGGTGGCGGATTAGTGAGACAGTACTACTGTACATAAATATATTGATAAGCGCAGTTTAGAGTTGGAACTTATTTATAATAATAATAATATTTCATTTATTTCAGACAAAGTCCATAAAAATCATTACATACATTAAATTAAAACATAAAATTGATATAAAAATCACACACATAAAATAATCCTCAAACATTCTATTATAATAAAATTAAAATACATACACATGTCATTTTCAAATAAATTTAAAATACAAACAGATGTCAATCGAAACATGATATAAAATTGAAATAAATACAAACAAATATCGTCCAAAACGAAAACAACATAAATTACATAATACGAGGGGACGCGCTACTATGAAGCTGCATCCACCTCTGTAACAGAGGGAGATCCCACCGCTCAGACAATACCTTCAAGATGCTGTTCGAGCTGTTTCGTAGTCGACTTAGTAGCGAAGCGCTCCGTTTCCTGATGATCGCGAAAAAATCATCTGTCTGCGCCTCAGCAAACATAGTCGAGGCACTACAACACCGCGGAAACCCTAACAACATCCTGAAAGCATTGTTATACTGTACGCGCAGTGCGCTGTACGCCCGCTGCGTAAAGTTGGTCCACAGGCTGCACGTGTAAAACGACTGACAATATGCCTTAAATAAAGTCACCTTTACTGGTCTAGTACATCGTGCGAACCTGCGAGCCAACATATTACACCGGACAGACAGCGCCCTGCGCTCCCTCTCAATGTCCTGATTGTCACACAGGTCTTCGGAGACCCAGTGGCCCAAATACTTGAATTGCTTCACCCTGTTTAAAGGAATGCCGCAAAGAGTGACAGGAGGTACACATGAGTAGCATTTGGTACCGGCTTTAAAAATCATAAATTCACTCTTCTTAGCATTGTACCTGAGCCCATGGGCCTCCGCATATGACTCACATAAACTCAAAAGTTTACGTAATGCACCAATCGATGGGCTCAGCAACACCATATCATCCGCGTAGCTGATGTTGTTTATACAGACCCCATCTATAGAACACCCAATATTAGTGCTGCTGAGCTCACCGATCAGCCGGTTCATATACAAGTTAAAGAGGCGAGGCGAGGATAAACCCCCTTGCCTCACTCCACAATCCAACCTGTACATGTCCGACCGCGCACCCGCCCATCTGACACTATTCAGCTGTTTATTGTACCAGTATCTGAATAAAGATACAATCTCATGTGGCAGATCCGTTTCACATTGCAGCTTCTGCCACAGCTTGTCATAACACACCAGATCAAAAGCTTTTGACAGGTCTAAATAGCATGCATATACTGGTGTGCTTCTGTCTGTGTAGTACTGAACAGTTTGCTTGAGACAGAGGATAGCACTCTCAGTTGACAAACCGGGTGTAAAACCAAACTGAGCGTCATGCAATTGGAGGTGCTTCTCCAACTGTTGGTCGAGCAAACTGTCCAGCACCTTAGCTATGACAGTCGCAAGCGAGATCGGTCTATAATTCGCAAGATCTGAGGAGTCACCTGTCTTATCCTTAACGATTGGCACTACAACCGTGTGCATTAAGTCATCGGGCAAATAACTATGACTGACACATAAGTTAAAAAATAATGCAAGGACTCTTGGCAGGTGTACGCCAGCGTTCTTCAAATGCTCGATGCTAAGATTGTCGTGACCCGGGGACTTGCCTCTCACCATCTTCTTTATAACGCTAGCCACATCCTTGGCGGAGAATCTGACGTTAATATCCCCAGGGCGATCCTCAGCAGCGAGCATCTGAGACGCAGACCCGAGCGGTGACACCACATTAAAATGACGCTGAAAGGCGCATGCTATGTCCCGAGGCTCATGCGCGCCACCCACACTCACCGGAGAGCCCGACCTTGGATTCAGTTTATGTGTGTTTTTCCAAAAGTCACCAAAATTTTTATTCGCATGATGTTCCGCAATAATATCCATCTTTATCTGAGTTTCATTGTCTTGACAGTACTTTAATTTAGCTTTAAATATTTTCCTAGACTCACACATTTGAAAATAAACATAACCAGATCTAGGTCGTCCATAAGACACCCAAGTCTGAAAACATAGTCTCGCCCTCCGGTGAGCATCACTAACATGCTTGTTCCATCCTGTTACATATTTAAAATTGTTTCGTTTAGGTACAGTGCAGCTACTCTTAGCTGCTTCGGTCAAAATATTTACAATCTTGTCATACATTGAACTTATTGTCATATTGTGGCTCTGATCACTACACATTCTATCTGCGCAATAACTACACTCAGATGGAAAGTCAATCTGCTTTAATCTTGAGTTACAATAACTGGTATAATCTTGTGTTTGATTATGGTCTTTAATTCTCCATTTGACATCACTGACAGGGTTAGCATTGGTTGTGATTTTTGGTAAAATAATATTCATATTACATTCAATCAATAACGGATGGTGATCAGACCAGTATGTATCGTACAGTACGCACACGTCCACAACCGTGCGCCGCGCCGCACTTGTCACTACGCAGTGATCGAGCCATCGCCGGCACCCGTGTGCCTCACTCACAAATGTATAAGTATCGCGAGGCAGCCGCTCAATGTCTAGACACGACCACGATTGTTCCGTACAAAAAGTAAACAACTCGTTAGAAAACAGCTCACCTGGGTGCGCGTTGAAGTCCCCGAGAATGTACACCGATTCCACATTACTATTTTCAATTATCGCGTTTAACTCACTGAGGCACTCTGTAAACTCGATTAAATTTTCGTTCGAATCGGTAGGCATGTACACCGATATAACTAGCATCGACCGGTCGTGAAGCACTAACTTAATCGCTGCGAGACGCACACTAGTACACGCGATCACAAACACCGTTGGAAACACCGCTTTTCTCCACAGCAAAGCGACACCCCCGTACGGCCTTCCTCTAAGCACTCCAGCAGATGTATCAACAGCAGACTTCCCAGTAAAGGAGAATGCGTCATCAATGCTACCCAGGAACTGAATATCGTGAGGCAGAAGCCAAGTCTCCTGTAGTGCCACAATGTCAGCCACACGACAGAGTCCTCTTACACACTCGACTGACCTGGTGACACTTTTGCAATTGAAAGTAATAAGTTTAGTTGTACTATCCATTGACTGACGATATTACTTCATTCATCTCCCGATAGGTACGTTTATCCGCGTTTCGCCTAAAGTCAACAAAACGGCGATATATTATCCCGTCGGGCCAAACGTCATCTTTCAGAAACATTTCAAGCTTATGTTTAGGAACAAAAACTATGTATCCATCGTAATCTTTATTTAATTTCATATTCATTTTGTCCAATTTTATGTCTACGTTAGTTTTCTTCAATAAATAAGTTTGAATATCATTTGCAGACGTCTCCTTGGACACGTTATAAATATAAATCGGAACATTAGTATTCGCCGCCTTGAACTTAGTGTCAGAATCAATAATAGCTTTCCCTGTATTTGCGACAAAACGGTTTCGCAGCCTCTTTTTCTGAACTAGGGTCCATTCCTCGTTAGATATTTGAGGTTTGGACTGCAGCTTCGGCACACTATCCTGCACAACATCAGAGAAACTTTTCCTGTTTTCGACGCACAATTGTGGACTTGGCGGTTGGTCACAGTTTTGTGCGCATTTAGCGGCAGAGGCCGGTAACGTCGGCTGACTCACCACCGCCTTAGACAGAGCGCGAGCAGCTGTTATTTTCTCGCTTGCGGGCGCCGGTACGTTCTCAACTGCGCACGGTGTTTTTATCGCGCTACCCACATCCGACAAAATGTTACGCAGCTTCTTTAAAGGAGTCATTGCAGGCTGTTTTTCTACAGATTTATACGTGCCACATATCGGGGATAGTCCCATAGGCCCACTTTCGTGCTCAAAACTGGACAGCGCACAGGCGCCCCGTTTCACGTTTATGTTTCGTGAGAAATTGTTCACGATTGACGCGTTCCTAAGTGCTTCTACTTCTACACGTAGCTCCTTTAACTGATTCACTGTGGCGTACTCTTCAGAAATATGGTCTATTTCACTTCGCATTCGCACCAGATCTTTGAGAAGTCGAGTCACATCTACATGGTCGAACAAGACTGGGGGTAGTTTTTGTAAATCCCGAGCGACAAAGATGGGGATTTCTTCGGGATCCGTTTCCTTTAACAGACAGACGATATCGTCTATGTCACGTAGTGTTTTTCCCTGTCTTTTCCTTAACTTCTTGCGCTTTGTTGTCGAAATAGAATCAAACAACAAGTTTTTGGCATTCAAAATTTCACTTTCCGTAAATGCACTGACACAAATGCGGGCAATACTTTGCTCGTCCATCACATCCAGTTTATTACAAATAAAAGCCAATGTCTCATTTATAACTACATTGCAGCTTCCACACTTTACAATATTAGTAGCCATTGTTTGCACAACGACTTCTCATCCCGAGCAGAAGAACGAAACACGAATTTATGAGTAGGTAAAATTTATTGTTTTCAAATAACAATTTATGTTTTTATTCTTATGTTAGCGTTGTGTTCAACGGATGTGAATTTTGAGACAGTGTTTCGATAACAATAAATTGATAAACAATAAAATAAATAACTAGATGCAGGTACCTAGTGAAAAGTGTAGGAAAATAATTCAGTGATGTCCTCAAAAAAGAAAAGCCGGTTTTCCCCGTTTTTGAAACAAGTGAGTATTTTCAGCAGAAATTTTATTTTACATTATCATCACAGGCAATTGCCAGAGGTGAATGAACCCAGATATATAGTTCCTGCCATTAGCAAATGCGACTTACATATAAGATTAAACTTATATTGAATCGTAACTGGCGAATTGTGGGTGGCTTTATATACCTGGTGGTCAGAGGATTTGTGCCCGATTGATGGCAATAGGCTCGTCGTTATGTTATGTTATAAACACATAACATCACGTTGTATTTCCCGAAGGGTTAGGCAGAGGCGTACCTACACTACACCCACATTTCGCCAGTTATGTTAAGTCCAATGTAATAAGGGGCGAGGCTTTTGTTATCAACCGGGCACAAATCCAGACCCCAGGCTGCTGCTGAGAAATTCTATCTTATCAGAACTTCATGTTCAGCAGTAGTACTTGCGACCATTCAAAAAGACCAACAAGGTTATGTATTGTTATGTTATGTGTGTTCTTACCTGCTCTGCGGTCCCTTCGGAACCTCATACAGATGTGATTTTATGTTGTACTGTTTCCAAGACTACCCACCTATTTATACCTTTCTTAACTTTTAAATAATTGTGTTTATTTATTTTGAAGTATTTTTCTGAGCACATGATTTCAGTCGTAGATAATAATTGCAATTTAAGTTTTGAAGTTTTTTCAAATTTCAAATTTAAGAATCTAACTTAAAATTGAATTGCAATTATTATTTTTGATCAAACAAAAGATTGTTTGATATGAAATAAAATTATAAACAAAAACACTTATTTTCATTTGAAGGTATTAAAATATGTGGAACCATTTATATTTACGACCATATTTCATGCAAAATATACATATTATATTGTTTTCTATTTCTTCCAGTGCTTCGTGACGGCAGCAGTAGGCAGTAACATCATTGGGCACGGCTGCGTGATCGGCTACCCCGCCATCTTGCTGCCACAGCTGCATCTGGTCGACTCCGAGTTTAAGCTAGACGCCGTATCTGCGTCATGGATTGGTCAGTATACGGACTCATACATAATGAAATATTGAATTTGAGAAAGTTTTTAAGATTTTTAACACCTCACTTCGCATAGAATTTCAGGCATCACTAGTATAGACAAGTTCATTGAGAATTAGTCCAGGCAAATGTGTACAATGAAAGTTTTGGAACGAAGTTCACTATCGCTCGTTATATTCTGCATACAACAAAATGTTACAGTTTTTTGGCCTAGCTCTCATTCGCCAAGTGTGCAAAAGCGATTATGTTATTATGATGTCATGTTGACTTGAAAGAGCATGGCAATTGAGAGTATGTCATGCTCACTTAAATGTCTCACTGATGGTGGCGAGTGTGTTGGATCATTCGGTTCCCTACAAAATAGTTGAGCTAGATTGTGCTGATCCACGCGTCATGTTCGTGAACGGGCACCGTCATCTCTTATCCAGGGCTTATTTTTTAAATCTTATATCTAGAATTGCTTTTTTTTACATTGTTCTCACATATAGAAAGAAGTAACAAGAATAATGTATCCAGGATTTTGTAATACATATCTTGACTTAAAAGAGTATCCTTGGAGTTTCTTGCCCGTTCTTCTCCATAGAGATCCACGTTTTGGAATGGGCAACTAGCTTTAACTTTCTGGCTATGTGACTGACTCTTTGACAATTCAAATGCGTGCTGTAAATGATTTAATTGACATAAATGCTTTGAGTTTGAGTTCGACAGAAAGGTCGTTTCAACCGGGTGTCCCACAACATATCTCGTTTTTTTTCCATCACTTTTTGTAGAGCATGCATAAAGTTGATAGTTTGCGAAACGGCATATTTTTGTCACCAAGCAACTTTGCTGTTCTTGAATGCTTCGTAATTTATATTGGGAGACGGTATTTGACAACATACGAGTATCATAAAGAAAAAAATTCTGAAACCTCTTGAGATCGATATTTCCAATAAAATCAGTTCATAGTCATAGTCGTATAGTATAGGTAGTCATTCTTAACAGTTTCCAAAACTCGTTATAGATTTAGCTATTAAAAAATTATGAAACCAAAGATTGGATTTGCCTTTAATTTTAACAGTTAAAAGACAAATAAGTTTTAACGCTCTCATCCACTTTCTTTTACAGCATCAATCCTGGGTATCACGCAGCTGGTCGGGAGCTTTATCTCGCCTCCTATCATGGAGAAGTATGGCAGAAAGATGGCGCACTTCACCGCCACCGTGCCCAACCTGGTGGGGTGGTTTATCATAACCGTGGCTACGAACTTTGAGGTAAGAATCTTGAAGAATATGAGTGAATTCAAGTTATATTATTGTGCAGACGATAAAAATTAAAAGAGATAGTTTTAAATGAAGCTGATACAATTGTCGAATTATTGTTTACGTCATGCAGAACCACCATGAAATGTAAAGATATATAATGATTATTTTAGCCGACCTCATCAGGTTTTTTAATATTATCTTGACAAGTAAAAGCGTTTGTTTAAAAGTTTAATAAAATATCATGAATTACAGAGAGTTGAAACGAATCAATAGTTATGCACTTCAACGTAATGCGGAAGTTAAAACACAGCTTTGTCAGCTGACTGCTGAAGATAGGCCTCTCAAATATTAATTATAATAATATATGTTGCAGATCAAGGACTAAAATTGTATGACCTGTTTACATAACTGACATATTATTTTAAATTGATATTATTATTTCTTTTAATTTAATCTATTGACATGCCATCTTAATTGTAATTACTTATTTGTGTTAATTTTGTACGTCATAAATATTGGCAAAACATAGTGCGCATATTTTAGACTATACTATCTGTAACCATACCTATGTTTAACAAAATAAATGATTGATTGATTGATTGAGGGACTGCTTTTGATTGCATTCGTTTTAGAAAATTTTATACTCCTTATTTTCTTTTAATTTCCACAGATCCTCTTCGCTGGTCGAGTACTACAAGGTCTTTCCATCGGCATGCTGTCGCCCCTAAGATCAGTCCTCATCGGTGAATACGCAAGTCCAAAGAACCGTGGAGCTTTCCTCACCACCGTCTCCTTGTCACAATCCTTCGGCGTCTTCTTCGCTCACCTCATTGGATCTCTTCTGAGTTGGCAGCAAACGGCTCTGGTCTGCGCATTCTTCCCTTTCATAAGCCTCGTCATGACCATATACTCTCCAGAATCACCGAGTTGGCTTGTCACAAAAGGAAGACATGAGGACTGTCGGAGGGTGTTCCGCTGGCTTAGAGGTGATGATGAAGAGGATGAATTGGAAGAAATGATAGAAAGTAGATTACTCTTTGAGAAAGCGATGATCTCAGCGAGTTTTGGCAAAAGAAACAATCGCATCCGAAATATGGTAACAACGATCAAAAAGAAAGAATTTTATAAACCAATTATACTGATGATGCATGCTCATGTATTAGTAAACTTTGCTGGTGGTACTACCATGTCTGCATACTCAACTTTGATCATAGGAGTAGTGATGGGACCACAAGTAAATGCACATTTCTGGATGATCTTTTTGGGTGCTCAAAGATTTATTTCAAATGCTCTAGCAGTCTATGCTATCAACAAATTCAAGAGACGAACAATGATGTTTGCGACTGGAGGCCTTGCAATCTTCATCCAGTTCGCTTTAGCCGCATATGTATACTTTAAGCAACAAGGAACCTTACCATACGATGCTTTATGGATACCTATATTACTGATCAATTTAAAAATATTTGCTGTAGCCACAGGCATGTTACCTTTACCAAATGTTATTGGTGGAGAGGTCTTTCCTTTGGAATATCGAAGTATTGGAGGAACTATCAGTCTAATATCTTTCTCAGCAACATTCTTCATAGTCCTCAAAACTTTTACAGGGCTAGTTGAGAGTGTAGGCATGCATGGAACCTATATGGTATATGGAAGCATCATCACTTACTGTATGGTGGTCATCTGGTTCCTTCTACCAGAGACTAAAGACAGGACTCTGCAGCAGATAGAAGATGACTTCAGAGGTAGACCGTTAGCTCCTGAGGAGATTGAAGTCAGGAAGTCTTTGCAGGCAGATCCTATTGTTGCATATAAGAGGAGAATGTCAGAGAGAAGATGTAGCAATACTATTCCATTTTAGGATTATGGTTTTAGTGTTACAAACGGTGAAAAATAGATACTAAATTGTGATAATGATAAGTATTATTTGTAAATAAATAGATGAAATAGAATAATAAATGCGATATAATAAAAGTAAGATATTGGTTTTGATTTGGATATTCTCTACGTTTTACCCAATCGCAAAGAAGTCGGTACTTAAATGGTGGTTTTACAATTAGACGTTCTTTAGGTAGCCTTTAGAAATATCAATTTAAGCGAGTTTGCGAAAAGGTTTTTGAAACCCATTAGCCATCTAAACATATTCCTAGTGTTCTTTAAAGTCAGGGATGGAGAAAGTAAATTATTGGTTTTTTCCATAGATATAACGCTAGTTTTAATAATATATCTATGGTTTTGTCAGATCAAAGAAAACTTCAAAATAAATCTTAGGTGATACAAATTTAATTAATCGAGCCGTATCAACCAAAGTCGGGGTAGTTGATCTTGGGTCTCTTGCTGGGGATCCGGGAGCTGTTCCTGAAGGCCATGGCGCTGAACCAGCACATCATCAGCACCACCATGGTGAGGACTCTGGAGACACTGCGGCTGACTTGGTTCATTGTGGTTTTGTTGGGAGATACTGCTAAAAAAAGGTAAAGTTTAGAATAGGAATATCCTAGAGGAGTAAAAAGGAAAGGTAGGGGTACCTATTAATTTATATAAGGCTAAGACTAAATACAAACATGTAAATTAGAGACGTGTTGTTAATAAACGCCAAACATTATCATAAATATTATATCACGTCGACGATACCACAATGAGGTCGTGACTGTTAGTTCTATAGTCCACTATTGTTAACTTTGGCCAATGATTAACTTCAAATACAATAATATTAAAGTTGATCACGACCCAACAATAGTTCTACGTCATAACTACCATAAGGACGTAAAAAAACAACTATAAACCTCTAAGACTCACTAAAGGAATAGGGAAATATATCAATCTTTTAAAATCCTCATATTTGCCTATTTTTGGCATTTAATTGACGACATTAACTTGGGTTAATTACCCACAATTTGCAAAAATTGCAATTTTTCTTAATTTTTACAAAATATAGGGATAAGTTGTTAACTTAAACATAAGAAGCCAGTCTGGAAGACTAGATTTGGTAAAAAATAATTAGATATATTTTTATAGTTAAAAATGTACTTAATCCCTAGACACTTTTGATGTGTGTATGATCATTAATAGTTTTATTTGTTTAAAAATCATTCTACGAGTACGAGGACCTACGTGTAACTTAATTATTGTGGTTTTAGATGATAATGAGATACTTATGTAATGTCTACAACAAAAGTCAATTTAACAAATGAAATGAAATTCAGTGATGAATTGAATGATATTTTATGATTCTAAATTCATTATTGTTTCGCTGTTATTTTTCAGAACATTATTGCGATAATAACGTAAAGACCAGATAGACAAACATTAGAAGAGAAAAAAATCGGTTAGAAATAAATGATAAATGTTATTAAAATGTTATCACATCCCCTTAAGCTGGATCTGCAGTTAGTTGTAGCCCGCGAAATTCAAATTTTCTTACGTTTTTTTTGTAATTTGCAGGTCAGTGTCAGTGGTATCTTGATCAAAATATGATTCGCGTCTATATGTATTTACAGAATTACATAACATAACATAACATCACGCCTTGTTTCCCCGAAGGGTTGGACAGAGGTGTCTCTGTAGCAGGTACACCCACATTTCGCCAGTTATGTTTAAGTCCCATGTAATAGGGAGCGAGCCTATTGCCATCAACCGGGTAGAAATTTCAGATAGAAAAACCCAGTAACACTTTGCCCGACCCGGGAATGGAACCCAGGACCTCACGCTCAGCAGAATTATAATCTAAGAATCTTTAATGCATCTCTCTAAGATAGATTTGTTCCATAAGAACAAATCTCTTATGGAAAAGTTAAATAAAGGAGTCATAGATGATATTTAAAATTTCCGAAAACAGGTTTTCAGTAACTCCGCTAACTACACAAAATATTTAAAAAAATTGAACCAGTTTGCTATGAGATAGATCGATTGATGATTTTTTTTTACATTTTTGAAAATGCGCTCAGTCCACACACATGTGACATGCAACATGTCTGAAAACAAAGTCAAAATAGGCAGACGGTTTCATCACAATATTGCGATGAAACCGTCTGCCAATTCTTTTTCGTCATTTCAGAAATTGGCTCCCGTAAAAATGGAACGTTTCTGATCGGTGTTTCCTATCGACTCGGGTTCAGAGTCATCAAAACTAACGATTTTATACGGTTTTGGCCATAAAACGATGTGACATGGTTTTGGTCGTGGGCTTTCACCGTACCACACTAAATTGTTAAGGAGTGCTTATTTTATTAATATCTTTTGAAATGCTGAATGTACAGGATATTCGATTACGCCAATAATTAGTAGAAATTTCTACAGAATATTGGAGCTATTATTATCCGATTTGATCAACTAGTTTAGTAGACATATATTTTCAATAGACCGTCAGGATTGAGGAGCCACTTTAAATGACCTGTATCTTTTTAAGGGTTTTACCACCAATTCCAGGATCGGGCCTACAAAATCGGCTAATTTACTATTAAATATTGGTAGTCCCGCGTTTAAATATGAGACTTGGCTTCTCAATCCATACGGACACCTCAAGTCAACGCTGACTAAAATTAGAGCCCCAACCGCCAATGGCACGCACGCCGCCGCCTAACAAAAATGATTCTTACATTTAACAAAAATTACATCAATTAAATAGAAAAGTTAACTTTAAACTTACTTTCAAACACGAGGTACTTGTAACTACAGTGTGACACCACAACTGTGTGTCAAAGGATCGCCTCGCCTTATAAATAATTTGAAGTCATAAAGTTCGTTTTATTTTAATTACATCCGCCATCTTACATCACAAGTTGCAGGAATGATGTACTTACCTACATTGTTTATTTTTAATTTAAATGAACTTATTGTTGTTTGTATGATTCAATAATGCTTGCATAACTTCCTGATCGTAAATTTTACTCGTTATTGCCTCGTCCTCAATGATGATAGATACCACATAATTTGGAAGAATAAGTAAAAATAGAACACATCCTTATACGGGTGCGTGCTATCATCTGTAGCAATCTTTGTTCGGATTTTATATTTCTCAGAACCGGCGTCACGTTTTCCTTAAAGTTTTGTTATTTTTTGTAAAAACTGCTCAACTAACATAAAAATGGGTAAAAGGAAGACAAAAAGGGCACACGTTTTGACAAAAAAAAAAAAAAAAAATCTAAAAAAACTAAAACAACAACAAAATAAAGAAACTTAAAAAATGGATTAGATACTTAAATTCCGATTCGAGTGACGAAGGTAAGAAAACCGCTGTTTAATGCGTAGTTTTTTAGAATTTCAGTGTGTGTTTTCTCAACTATCACTTGCTTTGAGTATTGAAAGCAAGGGTCAACGCCCTGTTTTTCAGTGCGTAAAAACGCTACGCTGAAAACATGTGTTTAGTGTCATACGCTTTGCATGTGCTACTACACGTGGTCTACAAATGCTACAATGGCTCTAGTGGGAGCACGGTGACTTGCCTGACCTTTGGGGCGTTCTGTGGGGACGTTCAAAAGTGCCATACATGTGCCTATTTGAAATAAATGATTTGACTTTGACTTTGACGCACGTGGTTCTTTAATGGCTATATTGTAAGCGACTTGCGTTCCCACAGAACGCCCCAAAGGTCAGGCCTTTGGGGCGTTCTGTGGGAACGCACGTGGTTTTACAAGGCTATGTTGTGAGCTAAGCAACCTCTAGGGTGTGCTTCACACATGGTTGACTTTTTTATTAAAACCTTCAAGGGAAGTTCTGTGGGAGCTTACATGGTTATATGGTGCAATGATTGTTAACTTTACAGCATGCATTATACGTTTCCAGATATTATAACAAGCCCAGTAAACAATTCACCTGATAAACAGGAAAATAATGAAAATATCCCTCTGTATACTAAAGAGGTATTCTATATACTAAAGAACTTGATCGACATAAATATCTTATTTTAAAAGATATTATTGACAATTATGATATAAACACTGAATTGAATGCTGCACAGGTGCGGTCCAAGGGGGTGGGGGTCCCGGGGGTCATGACCCCCCAAAATCATTAAAGCTGTCGAGAGCCTTGAATAATTTACGTATCTTACTAACTAAAACTGTAGGTACTTGAGTCACAGTGGCCCCATATACAAAAACATTAAGAAAAAAGCCTGTTATAAAAATAGAAGATAATGCATGCAAGAGCGAGCGAAGTAAACTTGGGAATTTGGGCACCACTACGCTCGGGTTAAGGCGAGATTTCGAAAACCTAAACTGCTGTAAAACAAGTTCTTCTCGACAAAGTAAGTTCTCTTTCTGTAGGTCAAAAGAAAACAGAACCTATTCAAGGCGGGGTGCTAAAATTTTGATCCTCGCTTCGATTGCTTGTCTTGATTCTTGAGATTTTCTTCATAAGTCGACAAAGAAAGTAATTCTTGGAATGATCAAAAGAAAATCGAACGTATCCGCGAGTGTGCAAAATTTTTGTCCTCTTTTCGCTCGCTCTTGTATTCTACATTTTCATAATTGCTTGGCCTTTCCTGCATAAGGCGACAAACTCCTATTTCTTTTTGAAAATGTAAATCAAATAAGATAAGGAAACCGAACCTATTCAAGGTGGGGTACTATTTTGAGGCTCGCTTCGCTCGCTTTTCTTCATAAATCGACAAAACAAGTAATTCTTAGTTGTGCAAAATTTTTGAGTTATTACATTATCATAGTGGCCTTTCCTGCATAAGTCGACAATATTATTCCTATTTCTGTTTGAAAATGTAAATCAAATCCTAACCTATCCGAGACGTGGTATTAAAATTATCTAGCTAGCTTCGCTCGCTCTTCTCACCCTACATAATCTACTGTCCTAATACCTATTATTCATAAAAAAGCTGGCAACCAGTTTAGCAGCATCATAAAGTACAATCCCCCTCCCACCCCTCTATGTAAAAACTATAGCCGCGTCCCTGTATAGCATAAGTAATGACAAACTGCAATCCTTAATCCAATACCTCTCTAAAAACATGACATGTATTTAATGCAACCCCAAATAATTCCTATTTTGGGGTCCTTAAAATACTAAATAGCTAACTAATTGCGACCAACTTGGATGTAAAGCATGTCCGCCCTGAAATGACGCGGCCCACTTCTTCCTTTTACGCACACGGTAATGCAGTAATGTGGTAATGGGGTGCGTCATTTCAGAGTAGACAAGCTAAAGCGCTCGCGTAGGTACTACCGTACCGCGGTACCGCTCGTTTCGCTCGCTCAGCTCGCGTGCGGTTTGTCACTGACCTAACCCGTTTGGTCGGGGTAGCTTAGTTACTGCGACGAACTGTGAGATCAGAAAGTTAAAAAGAGGATCAGTTATTTCAAAAAGTGTGCATCATTAGAAGTTCAAAAAGTTTTTGAGTTCTATTAAATATTTCCTTAAAAATATTCGGCACCCATGGCGACCCCCCAAATCTTGGGCTGCGACCGCGCCTGATGCTTCATACAAAAAAGATCTCAAATTGTGGTCTTTAAACATGGCTAAATCAGGCAATCCTATTAGAACGAACATTTTTGAGTTAGAAATCTTTACAGACGCCTCCTCCACAGGGTGGGGAGTGTCTTGTAACTCTCAGACTGCCCATGGGCGATAGACTGAGGATGAAGCTCGGCTTCACATTAATTCTTTGGAACTACGAGTATTTGCTGTTTTCTTTGGGTTAAAATGTTTTGCCAGACATTTAAGAGATTGTGAAGTCTTATTAAGAATTGATAATATGACTGCAGTATCATACATTAACAGATTAGGAGAAGTTCAATATCCCCACTTACATAAAATTACTAAGAATATTAAGAATATTTGGCAGTGGTGTGAATCTAGAACTTTATTGATTTTTGTAACCTACAATCTAGTAAGGGAATATTCTTGTAGCAACTTCAACATTTGGAAAAGTTTCTTCTAACTTATCGGAATTCTGCTGATTCCTATCATGAAAACATTCTGATTTGAGCTCAATATAATTGTAGTCTGTGTTTGAGCTCTTAAGCATTTAATATCTTCAGCAAATTCTTTGCATTTTTTGTCAACTGATCAGAATCTATTGTTAATTTGATATTAATTGAGAAAGAAAACTAAATGGTTTATCATAAAAATAAAAGAAAAGTTTAAAAATCTTATCTGGTGCCCGATTAATATTTCAATTTAGAAATCTTGATGGAACTTATATTTTGTGAGTATCTGCCTGAAAATAGAAGAAAGCGTTGTATCCGGCTTACGGGGCCCCCGTGAGGTCGGGGGCCCTGGGCACGGGCCCTCTGTTATGGTAAAGACGGCACTGAATGGGGTGTAGTGTACGATTCAGTCAAGTGTGTAATATGTTACTGAATTTATCCTTTCATACACCTGATAGATCGGGAATCCCAAAAACAGCAAGTTTACTCTTTGCCACATAGCATGTTGTTGCCTCAAAGCAAGTTAGGGTGAAATCGTTGCGCAGGCGCACACTATCATTACATTCGTAAGCAAAATCATTACATTGGATTGTTGAGTGCCAGGTTTACGTTTAGTAAATTTCAATTTGCGTAGAAAATAAACGATGACATAAATACATATACATAAACTCACGCCTTCTTCCCTTGGGGGTAGGCAAACTACAAAACGGCACCTGCTGAATCCTACTTCCAACTGTACGGTGGCAGTGATAGCCTAGTGGTGTGACCGTCAGACTGCCAAGTCATAGGTCTCGAGTTTGAACCCAAAGCGCGTACCTCTAACTTTTCGGATTCATGTGCGTATTGTATAACCGACACTTTAAAAAAGCTCCTTTCTCTTCGAGACCTTTTTTCGATCCACTGTTGTGCGCCGCGTCATTGTCTTTTTAAGGAGTCGAAGCACTGACTCTAAGCCGCCGAACAGACATAAACGAATGAAAACCGGCTAACTTAGCACACTTGCATCAAAATGTGCAGTGGGGAATAAAACTACTTAGCCAGCACCAATTTTTGGAAATTATTAAAATATCTACTTACTTAATAAAAATATTATTACTGCCGCGTTTGGTTCCTTATCATGTCGTTGAACCCTCTCACCCAAGGGTACACGGTCAGCAGTCTCTCCAGAACACTAAGATTGGCAGAGTCATCAGCATTATCAACTATTGTAGATATTACAAACACAATCATTACTGCTATTATTATTGCCTTTAAGCTCATTTTATTGTAATAAGCAAAATTTAGTTTATTTAATTCCTAATCAATTGACATTCACTTCAACAGTCTCTAACTAAAACAAATATCAGAATATTCAGAAGTAGTTTTAAATTTAATAAAGGTTAAGTCAACATTTTTTAGGCTCTTTTATAGAGTCTAGTCGGTAATGGCTTATCTTTTAAAAACATTTAACTTATTCTAACTAAAAGGTGTTAATGAAATATAAAATAAAACTATTTTACAGGGGAAAACCACAATGATAAAAAACACAGCTCTTCTGTCAAGAACTACGTCGAAAACTAGCTCGTTTGATTTTTCCTGTTATTATATATCATTCTTTCAATAATTTTGTACAAGGCGAGTTATAAATGCTTTAATTGCACTTCATCATGGAACAAAATCATCATGAAAAAGTACAGTCAACCGCACATCAGTAAGACATAAAGACGCTGCTAATGTCAAATTGATACCATTTCTTTTTCAATTAAAATAAAATAAACTATTACATTAAGTGTTTTTCTAATAATTTATACTATTAATTTTATTTTACAAAAAAAATACAAGGGACCAAATATTGAACCTTGCGAAACCCCCATTTATTGGAATCAAAATCATTGTGTAGAATTAGGTTAATAATTTTGAAATAAAACTTTTATTACAATACTATTAAAATAATAATTTATTACGTTATTCACTTAACTATAATATCAAGTTTTATATAAATTTGTTAAAACTACCTTGTTAAACGCTATTTACAAGACAATCTTCATATTACCCTTGTTCACACTTTTAGCTTTTTATTTTCAAAACTAATATTCTTATCTAAAACAATACTTTTCTTGTTATCCACTAAAAAGTACAAAGAATTTCATTCAAGTATCACATAAGTTATCACTTTACATTTATTTATACTACAGGACTACTGCATCTTCTGTCCCTACTATGTAACTTCCATGACGTCAGAGATTGAGTGGACTTTAACTCCTCAGGAGATAACGGTCTACCTCTGAATTCATCTTCAATATCTTGAAGAGTTCTATCCTTCGTTTCAGGCAGGAAGAAGTATGCTATCACAAGACAGTAGCCGACGATAGCAGCATAGATGCAGTAGGCTCCATGAATACCTACGAGTATAGTACCAAAGAACAATGGAACTGTCTTAACGGTAATAAACAAATTGGAAGACAGGAATAGGACACTGATACCTCCAGCTAAGCTTCTGTATTCTAGAGGGAAGACTTCACCAGCGATGATGAAAGGTAACGGGACGGTACCAGTTGCGATTGTAAACATGTAAAGATGGACCAACGCCACACCAACAGCTGGGTGGTCAAGGAAAGGAGGTAGCATGCCCTGGCCTTTACAGTAAGTGTAAGCTGCTATGAGCAAGAAAGCAATAATATTGACAATGACAGTGCAAACAGCATCGTCCTTCTATTAATCTTCTTTATAACTACTACTGCTATGGCATTCGAAAATAGCATTCGAAAATAATGTTAAAATAGCTCTCTTAGTTATTACTAAGAGAGCTATTTTAACATCAGTACCAATGACGTGATGGAAAATATCAATCGTGTATGCAGCTAGAATGTTAGTTCCTGCCCATTGTCCTAAAGTATAAATATCAACATCTACAATATAATCACATAAAGAATCGCGTATCTATGAATGTGGGTTTGTAATATTATTTATCAAACACGACTGCTTTCGTTAAAATCTAGTTAAAAACTGTTTTTATATAACTGTAGGCTGGGCAGAGGACGGATTTCTACAATAAAATTAAGGTATCGTTGGAAGTTTTTTATCTGACTGTATAAAATAGCTTTTTTATTGTGTGTGTCCGAATCATCAGTGAAAAAAATTCAGATTCAGACACTGATGTACGCTTCAGTCTACTCACCACTGTCTATTATGTTACTGACTTTATCCTTTCGTGCACCTATTAGATTTGGTATCCCAAAAGCAGCAAGTTTACTCTTTGCCACATAGCATGTTGTAGCCTCAAAGCATGTTAGGGTGAAATCTTTGCACAGGCGCACACTATCATTACATTCGTAAGCAAAATCATTACATTGGATTGTTGAGTGCCACCTTTACGTTTAGTAAATTTCAATTTGCGTAGAAAATAAACGATGACATAAATACGTATACATAAACTCACGCCTTCTTCCCTTGGGGGTAGGCAAACTACAAAACGGCACCTGCTGAATCCTACTTCCAACTGTACGGTGGCAGTGATAGCCTAGTGGTGTGACCGTCAGACTGCCAAGTCATAGGTCTCGAGTTTGAACCCAAAGCACGCTCCTCTAACTTTTCGGATTCATGCGCGTATTGTATAATTATCTCTTATTTCAAAAACCGGCCAAATGCGTGTCGGACCACGCACAATGAAGGGTCCCGTAGTTGGGATGAATTTATCCCAAAAAAACTTAACTTTGTAGTTGAAAAATATGTTCTCCCATACGGAATGTATGGGAAAACATGTTTTTGCAACTGCAAAGTTAAGTTGGTCGATTATTACTCGTTAACTTGTAGAGCCTACTTAGCTTTGATAGTTTTCCTTTTAATTTCGTTACATAAACTACTGCTGTGATTTTTTTTACACATCCAAAACCAACCATTTAGCTGGCAGGGGGCAACACTTGACTCTAACCAAAATTTGCACTTTAAATCTTAATATTTCGCAAACGGATCCTTGAATCCAAAAATGATTTTCACAAACTCACAATGTTTTTAAAAGACCTTTCCAATGATACCTATACCATGGGTTAAAAAAAAAAAAAACATCACCACTTTACGTGTAGGAGAGGTACCCTAAAAAAAATGTTTTGCATAATTTTGTTTTACCACTTTGTCGGCGTAATTAATATGTATACCTATGCCAAATTACACGTTTCTAGTACTAAGGGTCTCGCAGCTAGACCGCGGACAGACAGACGGACATGACGAAACTATAAGGGTTCCTTGTTTACTACGGAACCCTAAAAACGGTGAAGAAAAACATCGTGAGGAAACCGGCATGCCTGAGAGATATTTCTCGATGGCATGTGAAGCCAGGTCAGAGGTCTATGGGCGGCTTTAAAACTCTGACACCAGGTTAGTCACTAACCACACGAAAAGAAGAGAAGACTACATATTATAAACGCGAAAGTTTGTGAGGATACAGGATGGATGAAAAGATGTTTGTTACTCTTTCACTCAAAAACTTCTGAAAGGCACACAGATAGTTTAAGTACAACCTAGAACACATAGGATACTTTCTATTCCGACATTCCCATGGACCGAGATTTATACGGGTGAAACCGCGGGGCGCAGCTAGTTTATGAATAAACGATTATTTGTACTTATTTACAGATTATGAGTGCAATTTCGTTACATTGTCAATTTTAGTTACCTACTTCACAATTATAGTCAAAATTTACTTACAGCCAAGTGTTTCAAATTAGCAGTTGCAATGTAACCAGGTTATCAGTTCTGAAAGCTATTAATGATGCAAACCGGATTTCAGGGGTAATAAGAATGCGCATGCCCATTACTACCTATCTTTATGGCTTCTCAAATGTCTGGTTACGCTTTCCGGTCATTATTCCATACAAACGTAGTTTTGTGATTACTCGTGTGTTTGACGGTGCACGTTCAAAATTTAAAATCATATCAATTTGTCTCGTAATATTGGTTTGGAAGTTATGAGCATCGAAATTTCCATATTTCAACACAAATTTTAACTTGTCTTTGGGCGTAAATATATAACTTATGGAGAATGAAAATGGAAAAATAAAAACCGTACAGGCATACATAATATAATTTATTCAAAAGTTCAAATAATTTTACTGTCCAGTAGTTTTTCCATAATATCTAAACGCCCAAAGGTCTGTTCATGAAATATGCGTTCGTTTTCGTTGTAAATCATCATGCATTTCACTAAATAAAAAATAGATAAATAAATACTAAATAAATAAAACTAAATAAATAAATAACTTTATTTAAATAGCTTGCATATTAGCCACGCCACCAACGAGTTCGGCCCGGCGCACTATGGGACCAAACGGTGCGTTCCATCTCAAAAATCTATAACTTTTTTGTTACTTGACATTTTGAGTTAAAATTTTGAATACGTATTCCTGAATACTAATGCTATTGGATTATTAAACCACTGCTTCTAAAAAACTTACGTTTATTTAATAAAAAAATTACAAAAATAAAATGTCGAAAATGTTCATACAAAAATTTAATTAAAATTAATTATTTGCTTACGTTAGGTTAAATTCAAATTATTAATAAGTTAATAACAACGTAATTACATAATTTTAAACTAAGAAAAACATCAATCATGATAAAGAATCATCACATATTCATCACTTGTCAATACTAAAAGCTCTTTAGTTTCGTCAAGTAGTTCTTTTGGTATCACAATACTATTGCTAAGCTAGATATATAGGGATCAGAAGTATACAACATGATGTGCAGAACGTCTTCCATTGTGGCTGACCTGGAACACTTTCGAGCGTGATTTAACCTATATTTCTTATTACGAGCTTCTTGAGCATCTTCAGATAATTGGCCTATTGGCAAAACTGCAAAATGCTCGATTATTTTGGCACCATGTATAAGAATTTTGTGGACTGAAGATGGCATATAGTACCAATTATATTTACTCACATATAACTGTGCAGTCCCCAGCGTATATTCACCAAACTTTACTGCGTTTACAGAAAATCTCGATGACATGGTTTGCAGAATTATGTATAATCTCTTGATCAACTCTTCATCAATACTCGTGATTTCTGCAGAACATTGATAGTTTTGGAAGAATCTTCTTGCAGTATTTCCATCATTGCTGTTTCCGGAACCTTGACGAGGTTTATCAATGTGTAAACCAAGCAATTCCCGGAAACGAGTTTTGACACCGAGTCTGTCTTTATAATACGAAAGGCAGTATGGTCTTAGAGATTTTGAAGGTTCACTTTGGCACTTGTATTCGTTACGGTTATGCTTGACGCAAGAGGATAGCAATCCTTCTTTGTTTCAGCCAAAGTTTGGTATGATGGAAATACAGAAACTAAGTTCTTCTCAACAAGTCTCAGCCTCAAGTAGGAATATTGAGCATTGGATAGATCGGTTTCAATATTAATACATAATGCTTCTTCTTTGGTTCACCATCTGGACTTCGTAAAATGTTTCGAAGAATTACTTTTTTCTCCTCTTTTTCTGTATTTCTAACAATAAACACAATCGAAGCTTCATCATTTTCACCCATAGATCGTAAACCTTGTACATAAGCGTAATGTACAGTACCGACCAAAAGTCCATGAGCAATCTCACAAAGCAATAGACTGACGCTTCGGTTTGACTTACGACCTTCTTCTATAAGTTGTTACAATACTGTAGACACGCACATTACACACACACACTCACTTTCTCTGCAACCAATGACTAGTTCAATAATCATCATTCGTTTTTAGTTTCATTCGTCTTGTTCACATAAATATTAAAGTTTAGCAGGTAGACCACAAAAAACTAAGTAAATTATTTCGATTTCTGTGGGGTAGATGCAGTTTGTTACGAGTATTTAATTAATATAACTTTTTTGGTTCGTGGATAATATTGGTGACGAGTATTTAGCGCAGTGTTGTGGTTATTATTATCAAAAAGCAGGCATAAAATATATTGAAGAGATCAGATCAGATCAGAGAATATTATTGCGCTGCGTAAAAGTGAAGTGAATATCTAATGAAACCGGACTAAGTGTGAGTGTTATCATTTACATATTTCATATTTTACTAAACATAAATCTTAATCAAGGGTATTGTTGATAGAACAGAGGTATTGTTGAGACAGAAGATGCCTTTAAAGTTTTAAATTCACTGTGAGGTTTAATTCGATTAGTGAATAATAAATAATAAGGTATTATGTGTAATAAAAACAATGTTTTTCTTTGTTCTAGAGAAATACTGTGAGGGTTAAGAGATATGAGGAAGGAGCTTATTATCGAGTAGCAGCGACGTCAAATGGTGAATGAAACAAATGGTTTCATACCAACGAGATATTTTGCTGAATTATTAAAAACACGTCATTATGAACCGTTCGCCGTGCACTCTGAAGGCTTGCATCACTGAAGACCAGCTAGAAAACCGTTTTTGACCTTAAAATATTGACCGTACCAACTTAATAAACAACAGATTCGTTATTGCATGAATTTATGGTAACGAATTTTTTAAGCACGTTTCAATAGGGTGTTTGTCGTATTTCTTGCAGATATACCGAAATTGTTTAATATTATTTTAGTAATAGTATTATTTTAGGATTAAAATTTGAGGTTTAGTTTCAATCTTCTTTTCGTAAAGAAAATGAATACTTAAGCTTTAACCTCAATAACAACCAATATTTACTAAAGTCAAATAAAATGTAAAATAATTAATACAAATAAAATATAAACAAACTGCCCATATTTAACCTTAAAATTACCTATTCTGTAAGTAGTTTTTTACATTTTAAGTAGTCTAATATTCTTATTTATTACTTAATTACTTCGACCATGATCAAAGCTTAATGTTTATGGTGAAAAAATCCATTAAAAATTTAAAATATTTCATACTTTAAATATGTCAAAATAATACAAACTGCTTCTAGTTTCTTGACATCTATTTCACATCTTATTCAGCTGAAGTAGTAATGATAAATAATTGTAGCAGTGTGTTAACTTATGTAAAATAAATATAACGAATAAACATATTTTTTTAATTTTGTTATCATATATCACGCATTTTTTATTCTAAAACCTTTATTGCAATAACAACATAAAAAAGCAGCAATATTTAAAAAATATTATTATCGAAAACAAAAATAATAATATTTGCAAAAAACCGCACTGTGTTTTACGAGATTAGAACCTGAGGCAGTTTGAATTCCATACCAACGCTTAACGCTTTCTGCTATCTGCACTTGTTAAGATACTATCGAATTTTAGCAATGCCATTAACTGGTCAAGTTCACGCGCATAGTGCGTGTGTGCTAGCATGTTTAAAGCGACGGAAATATATTGTTGTTTCGTGTAGAACAAAACTGCGTTATCTGTGGTGTGTGTATCGTGTTGCTTACACATACAAATGTACGAGCTATACCGCGTGTTCACAGCAATATGACTCTTAGCGTGCTCATGCACTTTTGAGCGCTTACTGTACATGCCCCATTCCATACTCCTGGAGTAATTCCAAATTTTACGTTTTTTTGTACTCTTCGAACACATGTCATATGGTTTTGTTGGTCTACCACGATCTCAAGAATCAAGTCAGAATTTGCAGATGTTGAGGAATTCAATGGTACTACTCGCCATTTAACTAATTTGTATTTTGGTTCTCAAAACGATCTTGTTTTCTTTGAGCTTTCACCCATTTTTGGTTACAAATCGTTTTCAAATTTCTTTGTATACTTTGCATAACCGTATTCACATGTTGTTGATAAATGGAAATTGTCCAACAAATATTGTTCAATATCTGAAGTACTTTTCCCGTTTATTATCTGAGCACATACATCGCGTCGAAAATAAACGAATTCACTCATTTTTTCAGCAAATTCACAGTTATTGAGGGAAGGTATACGGACACTGACGAATACGCTGAAAACGTTACACAAGTTACTAGTTTCAGTAACTTGTGCAAAACTAATGAGAAAATTGATAAAAACAGTTCCCACAGGAATGCTGTAACCAATACTGATTATAATTACCACGACATATAAGAACTAAGCAATATCATTTTTTATCAAACGTATGGTTAAAAATAATGATCAACGCAAAAAAAAAAATATTGTTCAATTCATTGCAGTTAGAACAAGTTCTTAGATTACATGAAAAGCTGAAAAAAATTGTGTCTAATAATTTTGGGTTCATAAAGATCACTATGTCATGTAAAAGTGTTAATTTACTTCTGTTGCTTAACGTTAGTACCAGCGGCATAGCAAGGAACGGGGTTTCACAAACCCTACTAGTGTCATGGTGTGGTTCAAGATAGATGATAGGAGACCGAAAATATATAGGTACGTACCCTTTTTATACAGGGTGTAAGGGGGTCTAGAATCATGACGTGCTGAATTCATGATAACAGCTTGCGCCGTGTGGTTGGTACCCATCTATACTATGCAGCCGCCACTGCTAGTGGAGCCGCGCGCTCGGACCAACCTTTTAAGTGAGGCGCCCCTGACGCGTGCACTCCGCACGCTCAACCTCATAGCGAGTGAGACGGACTTATTCTGTTGTTTGTAATCTCTCTCTCTCTAATTATCTAAATAAAGTTTATTTAGATAAGTTTAAAAAAAAAAATTAAGTTAGTATAAGCGCATTTATCGCATTGGGTAATGGTCCTGTAATGGTTAATGTAAGTTGATAAATAAATAAATAATATACATACATAAACATACCAACTTGCAACATTCCGACGGCTCTCATCATCTCTTCTCGAGTCAAATGACGTCGTCACTACATAACGGTGCAATTTTTTTCAGTAATTGTTTTGTAAAAACGCTATTACACACGCTTATATGAATCCTGATTGACAGTTGATTTTCTATTTTTAATCAAAATTTAAAGATTTTATTTTATTTAATAACGATCCAAAAAAGTTTAAATAATAATCCTCAATTGCGGCGATACTGTAAAACGTACTTGATCCCTAGACACTTTCGATGTGTGTATTATTGTAATAAAGCGGAAGAGTTCGTTTTTTTGTTTGAACGCGCTAATCTCTGGAACTACCAGCCAGATTTGAAAAATTCGTTGTGCGATTTGATAGCCCAATTCTCCAGGAAGGTTAAAGGCTATTTAACATCACGCTAGGACACTTAGGAGCCGAGCAAAAATAAAAAAAAGGCAGGAAGAACGCTAAGCGAAAATGAAATACCTAGGTTAATAGCGCGGGCGGGAAATGTGGCTGTTATTAGTTTATAATTGTGGTGTTTTACGACTTCCACGCGAACGAAGTCGCTGGCGGAAGCTAGTAATTATTATATTAGGTATTTTTGTTTCTTACCAGTCAACCATCAACGGTCTTTTTATGAGCAATCCTATTCATTTAATTACTATTCATCAGGGGCGCCTTTGTCTTGAGTGCCTACCTATGCCATAAAGTAAATATAATCGTAAAACCTGACGGGTAGTAAGTAAGGTGGGGATTGGCACAAGCAGAGAGAGGCCTATGGCCAGCACTGCCCAGCAGAGGGGGAAGACGGGCTGAGGCAGAGGAGTACTTATAGTACACCTACATTTCGCCAGTTATGTTTAAGTCCCATGTAATAGGGGGCGAGTCTATTGCCATCAACCGGACACAAATCCGGACTCCATGCTCCGGGCTGCTACTGCCAAATTCACACATTCACATTTTGCAACAAACATTTGTCAAAAATGACTCGCGGATTTTTTTTCAATGCGCCGCCTCATTGCCTGTTGAAGGACCGACTCGAAGCTGCCAAACAGCCAAATTAAAACCGGTAAACTTAGCACATTTGCATCAAAATGTGCATTGTCGCCTTGCATGCAGTGGGGACTATAGCCATTTAGCCAGCACCAATTTTTGGAAGATATTAAAATATGAACTCACTTTTTAAAATTACTGTTACACTCTTACACTCGTGTTTGGTTCCTTAGAATAGCGTTGAATCTTCTGAGCCAAGGGTACACGGTCAACAGTTTCTCCAGAACACAAACATTGACAAAGTAATTGGCATTATCAACTATTGCAGATATTATAAATACAATCACTACTGCTATTATTATTGCCTTGTGGGTCATTTTATTTTATAAAGTTTTTTTTTTTCAGTTTATTTAACTCCTAATAAATTAACGTTCACTTCAACAGTCGCTTTAACTAAAACAAATATTAGAATATTCAGAAGTAGTCTTTAAAAATGTTAAGCCAACATTTTTTAGACTAATTTATAGAGTCTACGGTAATGGCTTATCTTTTAAAAACATTTAACTTATTCTAACTAAAAGGTGTTAATGAAATATAAAATGGGAATAAACAGTAATTAGTTAAGTATTAATAAAATAAATAAACAGGGGAAAACCACAATGATAAAAAACACAGCTCTTCTGTCAAAAACTACGTTGAAAACTAGCTCGTTTGATTTTTCCTGTTATTATAATAGTTTTTTCAATGATTTTGTGTAAGGTGACTAATGATAAATGCTTTAATTGCACTTCATCAGGGAACAAAACATCATGAAAAAGTACAATCAACCGCACATCAGTGATAACACTAGTACTTCGAAAATCACCCTTACTGGTAGGCTGGTACGACATAAAGATGCTGCTAATATCAAATTGTTACTGTTGATATTCAGTTCTAATTTATTTGTCTGAATGCGTCACAATATGTGTATCAATCTTTAGAATATAAGGGATATTTCTCAATTAAAATAAACTGTCAGAATAAGTGTTTTTCTAATAATATTTTATACATTAATTTTATTTTCCAAAAAAAAATATGGGACAAAATATTGAACCTTGCGAAACCCCCATTTAGTGAAATCAAAATCGTTGTGTAGAATTAGGTTAATAATTTTGAAATAAAACTTTTATTACAATATTATTCAAACAATAATTTATTACGTTATTCACTTAACTATAATATCAAGTTTTATATAAATTAGTTAAAACTACCTTGTTAAACGCTATTTACAAGACAATCTTCATATTACCCTTGTTCACACTTTTAGCTTTTTATTTCCAAAACTACTATTCTTATCTAAAAAAATACTGTTCTTGTTATCCACTATAAGTACAAAGAATTTCATTCAAGTATCACATAAGTTATCACTTTACATTTATTTATACTACAGGACTACTGCATCTTCTGTCCCTACTATGTAACTTCCATGACGTCAAAGATTGAGTGGACTTTAACTCCTCAGGAGATAACGGTCTACCTCTGAATTCATCTTCAATATCTTGCAGAGTTCTATCCTTCGTTTCAGGAAGGAAGAAGTATGCTATCACAAGACAGTAGCCGACGATAGCAGCATAGATGCAGTAGGCTCCATGAATACCTATAGTACCAAAGAACAATGGAACTGTCTTAACGGTAATAAACAGATTGGAAGACAGGAATAGGACACTGATACCTCCTGCTAAGCTTCTGTATTCTAGAGGGAAGACTTCACCAGCGATGATGAAAGGTAACGGGACGGTACCAGTTGCGATTGTAAACATGTGAAGATGGACCAACGCCACACCAACAGCTGGGTGGTCAAGGAAAGGAGGTAGCATGCCCTGGCCTTTACAGTAAGTGTAAGCTGCTATGAGCAAGAAAGCAATAATATTGACAATGACAGTGCAAACAGCATCGTCCTTCTATTAATCTTCTTTATAACTACTACTGCTATGGCATTCGAAAATATTCTTTGGGCATCAAGAGTAATAACTAAGAGAGCTATTTTAACATCAGTACCAATGACGTGATGGAAAATATCAATCGTGTATGCAGCTAGAATGTTAGCTCCTGCCCATTGTCCTAAAGTATAAATATCAACATCTACAATATAATCACATAAATAATCGCGTATCTATGTATGTGGGTTTGTCATATTATTTATTAAACACGACTGCTTTCGTTAAAATCAGGTTAAAAACTGTTTTTACACAACTATAGGCTGGGTAGAGGACGGATTTCTCCAATAAAATTAAGGTATCGTTGGAAGTTTTTTAGCTGATTGTATAAAACAGCTTTTTTATTGTGTGTGTCCGAATCATCAGTGAAAAAAATTCAGATTCAGACACTGATGTACGCTTCAGTCTACTCACCACTGTCTATTATGTTACTGACTTTATCCTTTCGTGCACCTATTAGATTTGGTATCTCAAAAGCAGCAAGTTTACTCTTTGCCACATAGCATGTTGTAGCCTCAAAGCATGTTAGGGTGAAATCTTTGCGCAGGCGCACACTATCATTACATTCGTAAGCAAAATCATTACATTGGATTGTTGAGTGCCAGGTTTACGTTTAGTAAATTTCAATTTGCGTAGAAAATAAACGATGACATAAATACATATACATAAACTCACGCCTTCTTCCCTTGGGGGTAGGCAAACTACAAAACGGCACCTGCTGAATCCTACTTCCAACTGTACGGTGGCAGTGATAGCCTAGTGGTGTGACCGTCAGACTGCCAAGTCATAGGTCTCGAGTTTGAACCCAAAGCGCGCACCTCTATCTTTTCCGATTCATGCGCGTATTGTATAATTATCTCTTATTTCAAAAACCGGCCAAATGCGTGTCGGACCACGCACAATGAAGGGTTCCGTAGTTGGGATGAATTTATCCCAAAAATAAACTTAACTTTGTAGTTGAAAAATATGTTCTCCATACGGAATGTATGGGAAAACATGTTTTTGCAACTGCAAAGTTAAGTTGGTCGATTATTACTCGTTAACTTGTAGAGCCTACTTAGCTCTGATAGTTTTCCTTTTAATTTCGTTACATAAACTACTGCTGTGATTTTTTTTACACATCCAAAACCAACCATTTAGCTTGATTCTAACCAAAATTTGCACTTTAAAGCTTAATATTTCGCAAACGGATCCTAGAATCCAAAAATGATTTTCACAAACTCACAATGTTTTTAAAAGACCTTTCCAATGATACCCATTACTATGGGTTAAAAAAAAAAACATCACCACTTTACGTGTAGGAGAGGTACCGTAAAAAAATGTTTTTCATAATTTTATTTTACCACTTTGTCAGCGTAATTAATATGTATACCTATGCCAAATTACAGCTTTCTAGTACTAAGGGTCTCGGAGCTAGACCGCGGACAGACAGACAGACAGACGGACATGACGAAACTATAAGGGTTCCTTGTTTACTACGGAACCCTAAAAACGGTGAAGAAAAACATCGTGAGGAAACCGGCATGCCTGAGAGATATTTCTCGATGGCATGTGAAGCCAGGTCAGAGGTCTATGGGCGGCTTTTAAAACTCTGACACCAGGTTAGTCACTAACCACACGAAAAGAAGAGAAGACTAATATTATAAACGTGAAAGTTTGTGCGGATACAGGATGGATGAAAAGATGTTTGTTACTCTTTCACTCAAAAACTTCTGAAAGGCACACAGATAGTTTAAGTATAACCTAGAACACATAGGATACTTTCTATCCCGACATTCCCACGGACCGAGACTTATGCGGGTAAAACCGCGGGGCGCAGCTAGTTGATGAATAAACGATTATTTGTACTTATTTACAGATTATGAGTGCAATTTCGTTACGTTGTCAATTTTAGTTACCTACTTCACAATTATAGTCAAAATTTACTCACAGCCAAGTGTTTCAAATTAGCAGTTGCAATGTAACCAGGTTATCAGTTCTGAAAGCTATTAATGATGCAAACCGGATTTCAGGGGTAATAAGAATGCGCATGCCCATTACTACCTATCTTTATGGCTTCTCAAATGTCTGGTTACGCTTTCCGGTCATTATTCCATACAAACGTAGTTTTGTGATTACTCGTGTGTTTGACGGTGCACGTTCAAAATTTAAAATAATATCAATTTGTCTCGTAATTATCTAGGCCTGTATGGAAGCAAAATCGAAAAAAAAATATTGGTTTGGAAGTTATGAGCATCGAAATTTCCATATTTCAACACAAATTTTAACTTGTCTTTGGGCGTAAATATATAACTTATAGAGAATGAAAATGGAAAAATAAAAACCGTACAGGCATAGATAATATAATTTTTTCAAAAGTTCAAATAATTTTATTTTGAATACATACATCCAGTAGTTTTTCCAAAATCTGTAACTTTTTTGTTACTTGACATTTGGAGTTAAAATTTTGAAAACGTATTCCTGAATACTTATGCTATTGGATTATTAAACCACTGCTTCTTAAAAACTTACGTTTATGTAATAAAAAAATTACAAAAATAAAATGTCGAAAATGTTCATACAAAAATTTAATTAAAATTAATTATTTGCTTACGTTAGGTTAAATTAAAATTATTAATAAGTTAATAACTACGTAATTACATAATTTTAAACTAAGAAAAACATCATTCATGATAAAGAATCATCACATATTCATCACTTGTCAATACTAAAAGCTCTTTAGTTTCGTCAAGTAGTTCTTTTGGTATCACAATACTATTGCTAAGCTAGATATATAGGGATCAGAAGTATACAACAGGATGTGCAGAACGTCTTCCATTGTGGCTGACCTGGAACACTTTCGAGCGTGATTTAACCTATATTTCTTATTACGAGCTTCTTGAGCATCTTCAGATAATTGGCCTATTGGCATAACTGCAAAATGCTCGATTATTTTGGCACCATGTATAAGAATTTTGTGGACTGAAGATGGCATATAGTACCAGTTATATTTACTCACATATAACTGTGCAGTCCCCAGCGTATATTCACCAAACTTTACTGCGTTTACAGAAAATCACGATGACATGGTTTGCAGAATTATGTATAATCTCTTGATCAACTCTTCATCAATACTCGTGATTTCTGCAGAACATTGATAGTTTTGGAAGAATCTTCTTGCAGTATTTCCATCATTGCTGTTTCCGGAACCTTGACGAGGTTTATCAATGTGTAAACCAAGCAATTCCCGGAAACGAGTTTTGACACCGAGTCTGTCTTTATAATACGAAAGGCAGTATGGTCTTAGAGATCTTGAAGGTTCACTTTGGCACTTGTATTCGTTACGGTTATGCTTGACGCAAGAGGATAGCAATCCTTCTTTGTTTCAGCCAAAGTTTGGTATGATGGAAATACAGAAACTAAGTTCTTCTCAACAAGTCTCAGCCTCAAGTAGGACTATTGAGCATTGGATAGATCGGTTTCAATATTAATACATAATGCTTCTTCTTTGGTTCACCATCTGGACTTCGTAAAATGTTTCGAAGAATTACTTTTTTCTCCTCTTTTTCTGTATTTCTAACAATACACACAATCGAAGCTTCATCATTTTCACCCATAGATCGTAAACCTTGTACATAAGCGTAATGTACATGCCCCATTCCATACTCCTGGAGTAATTCCAAATTTTACGTTTTTTTGTACTCTTCGAACACATGTCATATGGTTTTGTTGGTCTACCACGATCTCAAGAATCAAGTCAGAATTTGCAGATGTTGAGGAATTCAATGGTACTACTCGCCATTTAACTAATTTGTATTTTGGTTCTCAAAACGATCTTGTTTTCTTTGAGCTTTCACCCATTTTTGGTTACAAATTGTTTTCAAATTTCTTTGTATACTTTGCATAACCGTATTCACATGTTGTTGATAAATGGAAATTGTCCAACAAATATTGTTCAATATCTGAAGTACTTTTCCCGTTTATTATCTGAGCACATACATCGCGTCGAAAATAAACGAATTCACTCATTTTTCAGCAAATTCACAGTTATTGAGGGAAGGTATACGGACACTGACGAATACGCTGAAAACCCGAGTATTTGTAGGTCCCTAGTTTCAGTAACTTGTGCAAAACCAATGAGAAAATTGATAAAAACAGTTCCCACAGGAATGCTGTAACCAATACTGATTATAATTACCACAATATATAAGAACTAAGCAATATCATTTTTATCAAACGTGTGGTTAAAATGATAAACGCAAAAAAAAAAAAAAATTCAATTCATTGCAGTTAGAACAAGTTCTTTGATTACATGAAAAGATGAAAAAAATTGTGTCTAATAATTTTGGGTTCATTTAGATCACTATGTCATGTAAAAGTGTTAATTTACTTCTGTTGCTTAACGTTAGTACCAGCGGCATAGCAAGGAACGGGGTTTCACAAACCCTACTAGTGTCATGGTGTGGTTCAAGATAGATGATAGGAGACCGAAAATATATAGGTACGTACCCTTTTTATACAGGGTGTAAGGGGGTCTAGAATCATGACGTGCTGAATTCATGATAACAGCTTGCGCCGTGTGGTTGGTACCCATCTATACTACGCAGCCGACACTGCTAGGGCAGCCGCGCGCTCGGACCAACCTTTTAAGTGAGGCGCCCCTGACGCGTGCACTCCGCACGCTCAACCTCATAGCGAGTGAGACGGACTTATTCTGTTGTTTGTAATCTAATTAGTTATAGATATTAGTCAAATTATCTAAATTAAGTTTATTTAGATAAGTGTTTTTTTTTTAAATTAAGTTAGTATAAGCGCATTTATCGCATTGGGTAATGGCCCTGTAATGGTACCTAAATGTAAGTTAATAAATAAATAAATAATATACATACATAAACATACCAACTTGCAACATTCCGACGGCTCTCATCATCTCTTCTCGAGTCAAATGACGTCGTCCTTACATAACGGTGCAATTTTTTTCAGTAATTGTTTTGTAAAAACGCTATTAACACACGTTTATAGGAATCCTGATTGATAGTTGATTTTCTATTTTTAATCAAAATTTAATGATTTTGTTTTATTTAATAACGATCCAAAAAGTTTAAATAATAATCCTCAATTGCGGCGATACTCTAAAACGTACTTGATCCCTAAACACTTTCGATGTGTGTATTATATTGTCATAAAGCGGAAGAGTTTGTTTTTTTGATTTGAAAAATTAATTTTACAATTTGATAGCCCAATTCTTCAGGACAATGCAGGCTTCTCGGGAAATTTAACATCACGCTACGACCCTTAGGAGCCGAGCAAAAAGAAAAAAAGGCAGGAAGAACGCTCAGCGAAATACCTAGGTAATAGCGTGGGCGGGAAATGTGGCTGTTATTTAGTTTATAATTGTGGTGTTTTACGACTTCCACGCGAACGAAGTCGCTGGCGGAAGCTAGTAATTATTATATTAGGTATTTTTATTTCTTACCAGTCAACCATCAACGGTCTTTTTATGAGCAATGCTATACATTTAATTACTATTCATCAGGGGCGCCTTTGTCTTGAGTGTCTACCTATGCCATAAAGTAAATATAATCGTAAAACCTGACGGGTAGTAAGTAAGGTGGGGATTGGCACAAGCAGAGAGAGGCTTATGGCCAGCACTGCTCAGCAGAGGGGGAAGACGGGCTGAGGCAGAGGAGTACTTATAGTACACCTACATTTCGCCAGTTATGTTTAAGTCCCATGTAATAGGGGGCGAGTCTATTGCCATCAACCGGACACAAATCCGGACTCCATGCTCCGGGCTGCTACTGCCAAATTCACACATTCACATTTTGCAACAAACATTTGTTAAAAATCACTCGCGGATTTTTTTTCAATGCGCCGCCTCAGTGCCTGTTGAAGGAGGGGCACCGACTGCCAAACAGCCAAATTAAAACCGGTAAACTTAGCACACTTGCATCAAAATGTGCATTGTCGCCTTGCATGCAGTGGGGACTATAGCCATTTAGCCAGCACCAATTTTTGGAAGATATTAAAATTTAAACTTACTTTTTAAAATTACTGTTACTCTCTTACACTCGTGTTTGGTTCCTTAGAATAGCGTTGAATCCTCTGAGCCAAGGGTACACGGTCAACAGTTCCTCCAGAACACAAACATCGACAAAGTAATTAGCATCATCAACTATTGCAGATATTATAAATACAACCACTACTGCTATTATTATTGCCTTGAGGGTCATTTTATTTTATAGTTTTTTTTTTTCTGTTTATTTAACTCCTAATCAATTAACGTTCACTTCAACAGTCGCTTTAACTAAAACAAATATTAGAATATTCAGAAGTAGTCTTTAAAAATGTTAAGCCAACATTTTTTAGACTAATTTGTAGAGTCTACGGTAATGGCTTATCTTTTAAAAACATTTAACTTATTCTAACTAAAAGGTGTTAATGGTGCCGATTCTCTTGTCACAAATGCCTCTAAACTAAACTAAAAATCACCAAAATTTAGTTTATTCCTGTCAAACGAGGATTTCCCATTCTGAAATAGACTAAAGTGACACAACTTAACTATATTTTAGTTTGACAGCACTAAGATGGCAACGAGATATTAGTTTAGTGAAAATAGCAATTTTGCTATTCTGAATTTGACGTTTTTCACCTAAAATTTAGATTTTTTATCTAAATCTGACTATTTTTAATCGCGACTAAAAACGTGTGGAATAAAATTGGTTGTCATGAACTATAAATTCACACCAACACCTCGACTTCAAATGCAAAAACAGTACTGAATCTTTTTTTTTTCTTTTGCTTATATCTCGAAAACGGTGTGTCCAATCGCAAAAATAATAAAAATTTCGACCCCCTTTATAAAACCCTTAAACCCCTGACACTCTACATGTAGGTAATAATTTTTCTTATTTTCCATACAAAAAGTGAAAAATTCCATATAAAACACGACGAGGCTGCCCCCCCTGCGCGCCTCCGGCTCTAAAAAGATCACGTGGTTAGGTATCACGTGTGGAGTCGCGATTGTCAAATTCGATTTAGATGTGTCAAAATTATTTTTAAATTTAGAGAATTTATTTTGCAGAATAGCTATAAGATTCTCATAGTCAAAAGTAAGGAATTTTAGTGATAGTTTAGTTAGTTTAGTTCGGTGTACAAGAGAATCGGCACCAATGAAATACAAAATAAAACTATTTTACAGGGGAAAACCACAATGATAAAAAACACAGCTCTTCTGTCAAGAACTACGTCGAAAACTAGCTCGTTTGATTTTTCCTGTTATTATAATCATTTTTTCAATGATTTTGTGCAAGGTGACTAATGATAAATGCTTTAATTGCACTTCATCAGGGAACAAAACATCATGAAAAAGTACAGTCAACCGCACATCAGTGATAACACTAGTACTTCGAAAATCATCGTTACTGGTAGGCTGGTACGACATAAAGATGCTGCTAATATCAAATTGTTACTATTGATATTCAGTTCTAATTTATTTGTCTGAATGCGTCACTATATGTGTATCAATCTTTAGAATATAAGGGGTATTTCTCAATTAAAATAAACTGTCAGAATTTTCTAATAATATTTTATACTATTAATATTATTTTCCAAAAAAAATATGTGACCAAATATTGAACCTTGCGAAACCCCCATTTAGTGAGATCAAAATCGTTGTGTAGAATTAGGTTATTAATGTTGAAATAAAACTTTTATTGCAATATTATTCAAACAATAATTTATTACGTTATTCACTTAACTATAATATCAAGTTTTATATAAATTAGTTAAAACTACCTTGTTAAACGCTATTTACAAGACAATCTTCATATTACCCTTGTTCACACTTTTAGCTTTTTATTTTCAAAACTATTATTCTTATCTAAAAAAATACTGTTCTTGTTATCCACTATAAGTACAAAGAATTTCATTCAAGTATCACATAAGTTATCACTTTACATTTATTTATACTACAGGACTACTGCATCTTCTGTCCCTACTATGTAACTTCCATGACGTCAAAGATTGAGTGGACTTTAACTCCTCAGGAGATAACGGTCTACCTCTGAATTCATCTTCAATATCTTGCAGAGTTCTATCCTTCGTTTCAGGCAGGAAGAAGTATGCTATCACAAGACAGTAGCCGACGATAGCAGCATAGATGCAGTAGGCTCCATGAATACCTATAGTACCAAAGAACAATGGAACTGTCTTAACGGTAATAAACAGATTGGAAGACAGGAATAGGACACTGATACCTCCAGCTAAGCTTCTGTATTCTAGAGGGAAGACTTCACCAGCGATGATGAAGGGTAACGGGACGGTACCAGTTGCGATTGTAAACATGTGAAGATGGACCAACGCCACACCAACAGCTGGGTGGTCAAGGAAAGGAGGTAGCATGCCCTGGCCTTTACAGTAAGTGTAAGCTGCTATGAGCAAGAAAGCAATAATATTGACAATGACAGTAGCAAACAGCATCGTCCTTCTATTAATCTTCTTTATAACTACTACTGCTATGGCATTTGAAAATATTCTTTGGGCATCAAGAGTAATAACTAAGAGAGCTATGTTAACATCAGTACCAATGACGTGATGGAAAATATCAATCGTGTATGCAGCTAGAATGTTAGCTCCTGCCCATTGTCCTAAAGTATAAATATGCATCATAATAAAAATTGGTTTGTAGAACTCCTTCTTCTTTACAGTAGCACTAAAGTAGACAATACCACTCTTGATTTTCTTGCCAAAAGACTGAGAGATATTCGCATCCGCTTTAGATTCTCTGACTATAATACTGGCTTCAATCATCTTGTGCAATTCCTCTTCTTCATTTTCATTTCTTAGCCAACGGAAAACTCTCTTACAGTCTTCATAACGGCCTTGATCTGCGAGCCAACTTGGGGACTCGGGAGAGTAAATAATAATGACTAGATCAACAAAGGCAATGCACGCACATACTAAGGCAGTCGTTTGCCAATGTAGGTAAGACCCCATAGTATGAACTGTTAACACTCCCGTGGCTATACATAACGAAATCATGGTCAAAAATGCTCCTCTATTATGAGGGCTAGTATACTCTCCAATGAGAACAGGTCCTAGAGAAGCACTCATGCCCATAGATAACCCTTGAAGGAATCTAGCAACGAGTAGAACAGGGATACTCTTAGCCAGGATGATCAAGAACCAGCCAGTGATGAGAGGCATGATGCTGATGAGGTTCGCGGTTCTTCTGCCGTAGTTCGCCATAACGGGAGGGACGATGAAGTTGCCGGCCACGAGAGCGAAGCCGATGATTGAAGCTGGGAAGAGATAAAACGTTAAGTTAATATTCATAGGATGGAAAACAATGAGTATTTGTCTTTGCCTATTGGGACTGTATTGCCAAGTTATTGTTTTAAAACTACGCAATGTCAATTGTTAACAATAAATAGACTTTTATACCCATGGGAAATAATTTATTTGCTGGTCGTAACTAAGATTGACTTATAATTTCATTCATTGTCATGCCTCATGATCTCAGCATTGAAAGTTTCTGCGGGTTATGGATTTGTACTGACAATAATTAAGTACTTCCGATACACTCTGCGGAATTTTGCTGACTACTAAGCTTATTGGCTCATCTTTTGAGCACAGCTCGTGTTCCCACGAGGAAAAATGAGATCAGCAGTGCCATATAAAACCAAATTATTATTTTTTTCGAAACTCTGCAGACGAGATGGGTACCAAAAATCTAATAACAATAAAACATTAAAAAAATCGAAACACTTAATTTCAAGCACCGACAGCTGACTACGGGGTTAACAGTTGCTTTTTTTGCTTTTATTATCATTAGATATCGATTCACTAGCTTATTTTATTTGATCCTGTATTCCTTGCAAGTTGCAACACATTCGTCTTTCTACTTAATCAAATAGTTCTAATTAGCTAATAACTTACCAATCCAAGAGCCAGAAGAGTCATCAATGGGAATAATGGAGTCGGGTTTCCTGAGCTGGGGCAGCAGGATGGCATTGAAGCCCATGACGAGGCCGTGAGCCGCCATGTTGAGACACACGCCGATCGTCACGAAACACTGGAACATGACAACAATAATATGTTAGATTTACTTATACACGGTATACAAACAGAAGCATGTCATTCAAGACACTTAATTTCGTAGGACAAGGGAAACCAGAGATTACTTCTAATAATAATAGTAATAGTTCTCCAGACCGAATTACAGCCATAGCGGCCAAGACTAGTCTTCGGCGTGGGAGTGCACAAGTGTGTTCGCAGGGCACTCTCTCTTCCCACACTCTCATAGTTCAATGGGTCGGCAATCCGAGACGACCGGAGAGAGATCAGGCACAGAGAAACAGGGAGATACAGGGACTACTTCCAGAGAGAAAACGAAAGGCGGTAGCTTCCTAGGATCACTAATTAGACTTTTATGGTCTACACCAAAAACGCTATAACCCATTTCAAGCTATCCTAAACAATTCCATCCCAAAACCATATATTTAGGTTCTGGGCATCCGGAAATGTCTGGGATGTCTAAAAAGACAGTACGTTGTAATACACATTAAAAATTTCTAATCAGTCTACAAAATCAAGTCGATTTTTGCGATTGATCAAATCCATTTAAGCCTGAAATTAGAATTACGAAACAGAAACAAACATGTGCGTAAAACAGTAAAATAATTGGCTGATCATAAACATACCGTAAGTAAACGCTTACGCCTTCGTGCTGAAGTAATTCACTGACTTGTGGATACTGTTGTGATATTTTTGTGTTAAGCGCCTAATTCTTTAAAGCACATCTGACGTAAACGCAACGTTTTGCATTCGTGTGGGCAGTAGGCTTAGCATTATTCTTTTTATTTTAGTAACTCTCAGTATGAATTTAATATTCTTTGTTTCTATAAATACATGTTTACCGCAACACATAACCCATAACGCTTGTTTCCCCGAAGGGTTAGGCAGAGGTATACCTATTAGTACACCCACACTTCCCCAGTTATGTTTAAGTCTATTGCCATCAACCGGGCACAAATCTCCGGGCTGCTACTGAGAAGTTCCTGATGAAAAAATTCTCAGTAACACTTTGCTCGACCTGGGAATCGAACCGAGGGTCTCATGCTCAGTAGTAGCGCTTGCTACCACTAGACCAGCAAGGCACTACTTCTAGTAGCAGTGAAAGAAATATCGGTGCTTCCCTGGTACATAGTGGTTATGCCTTTGCAATGCAATGCAACGCCTAGTATGTACATTAATGAGGCATCGTTAACCCAGGAAACCAAGCTATTTGGTCCTGTAATTTTAACGGCAGCTGTTGGGTTGGGTAGGTATGTTAAGTTCAAGACGAGTAGATAATTTCACAATAGGTAGCCTGCATACCTATTTCATTCATTAAATAATAACTAATCAATTAGGCTAGCTAGCTACCACCATCTTATCTAAATCTGTCGCCAGTTAGAGGTAAGATAGCCAGTTTCTCTGTTGCTGAGGATTTCGGGTGAAGCTCGCTTCCACCTTCAGCTTCGCTTACCATCAGGTATGATGCAGGCCAAGAGCCCCCGTTGTGGTAAAAAAAAGTATTCTATTATTATTATACTCTATTCTAATATTTTTATGCAACAACTAAGAAATAAGTATCGGTAAAACCGCTGAATAAAATTATTATATTATGTAATAATGTGTATTACAGTGCGTAAGATGTCCTTGATTTTATATCTCTGATCAGATGTTCAAATCTTGTTTACATCACATTTGATAATGATAAGATACAACATATAAGGTTATCAAATATACTATTCATTGTTGAGGGCGCTATATTATTTTTGCGATAACAAATGCTTATCCGAAGCCGAATAACTTTACTTTTGAGGGCTGATTACTCTTTCTTAAGAGTATAGTTGCTTCGAATGGTTTCCAATTAAGGTAGGTAAGTAATATAAATTTATATTGGTTGTGGTAAAGATGGAGGTCAGATAGGCAGTCGCACTGTGTAAAATACTAATATTCAGCTGTATCCGGTTAAAAGACTGGAAGCAGACTCCTTTAAAAATCACAACTTGAAAAGTTACGTGAAGTGAGCGCGAAGTGATCTGTCAATAGTGACAATCCCTAGCATCAGGTGAAATGACAGATGACAGGTCACTTTACCTTATTTTTAAGGGTCTATACCAGAGATATTACGGAGCTTCGGTTCCGGTTCTGAAAGGTCGGAACTTCTGATTAATTTTACACCTCCGATTCCGACTTCGGTTCCGATAGTTTTGAATCGGAGATACACCGAAGTTCAAAAGGCAGCGATGCACGTGACTAGAGCGCGTAAAAACAAGTTTTAACTCGTCGCCAGTGTAATTTTAGTTTATTTTTTACACGCTCGCGCTCGAAGTCTCAGTTTATTGTTTTGTTTGTGGATGTTATCGCTAATATTTGACTGATTAAAGAGACTAAATTATATTTCAATTGTTTCATTAAGCCTTCCCATAACACATTTTTCTTCTACTTCCACCTTCGACTCCGGTTCCGTATCCGATTCCCATTCCGATTCCGGTTCCAATTCCGATAAATCAAATTTAAAACCTCCGATTCCGGTAAAACGATTTATTAAAAAAACAGTTACCTTCCCGGGTTTGTACTACCTCAAATTGCTTAGTATGATCCTCCGTTACATCGAAAATACTGCAGCATTAATTGTAAAATAAATATATGTTAAAGTTGAGGATTAATGTTAAGTACCATGTTTGACGAAAACACGGTTCCATAAAAATTTCTTGATAGATAAAATACTTCAAATTAGATCATGAAACTTTGCATAATAACTGAACTAACTATAAAGCAGATAGGTAGGTACTAGATATGTTTATTTTTTTAAAATTAGGTACCATTATTATCGCCGTAAAAAGAAATTACCTAAACTATTGGCGTCTTAGCTTAGAACCGCGAGCTCCCCACTCAGTCTTGCTCTCACTCAGTCCTTGAGCAGTATGGTGTGAGCGAGATAATAAGTGAATTTGAACTAAGATAGTATGGGCTCTTAACGGTGTATTTTTTGCAGAATAAATCAGCAAGATATTGACTTCAAGTTCACTAAGATTTCACCTAACTTTTCAAAGCGAGTTTTTTTACAGAATGGCACTACTGTTGTTAAGATATTTCCGATATATTCTGCATACAGATAAATAATGTTTACAAGGTCGGGTTTTCGTTTTTATTGTCATTTATCTGCAGTAATTATTTAACATTTTATTGTGTTTAATGCCACCAGCAAATGATAACGATTATGGCTTAGGAACCACAGAAGAAAACGTGTATGGAAGAAAAACTTTAGATACCTAATTATGTACATTTATTAAAGTATCTATATCGCGGCTAAATAATAACAGCCGCACGGGGCGATCGAAGGTAAAGCTACGCTTACCGCGGTCGGTCCGTAGATGGGTGACCATCCATTACATATTGAGACCCGTCCGTGCCTCGGGTTGATCCTGGCTATCATTGACAGTCGTTACAGTTAGTCAGAAGCCCGAAAGTCTGACAACCAGTCTTACCAAGGAGTATCGTATTACCCAGTAACTGGGTTGTGGAGGTCAGATAGGCAGTCGCTCCATGTAAAATACTGGTTTTCAGCTGCATAAGGTTAGACTGGAAACCGACCCCAACATAGTTGAGAAAAGGTTGGGCAGACTGATTGATTCCTGTATATGTAAAAACGCTCTTTCCTCACAAAGGTTGATAAATTCTAAAAGGTGACTGGATATATCAAGAAGATGGACCAGCAACATCCATTGCCATATTTAAACATTTACCTACAGCGATATTCAAGTGCAAAGACAACACAGCTTCAATAAATAATAATATCTGTAGTGCTATTCTGTAACCATCTCACCGTGTTATCTTAGGTGAAGTGAGTGTGGAGTGAGCTGTCAGTTGCCAAGGATTGACACTATTGGCAGCTCACTTCACCTGTGCTTCACCAGTTATCACGGTGAGATTTTTACAGAATAGCACTATTGAATCATTATTTTTTGACGTTTTCCAAAATTTAGACCTAGCTACATACATCGATTTATAGCCCCCGAAACCCCCTGCATACAAAATTTCATGAAAATCGTTGGAGCCGTTTTCGAGATTCAGATTATATATTTATATAAACATATACAAGAATTGTTCGTTTAAAGGTATTATAGATAGATTCTAATTGATATGCACAGAGGTAAGTATACTTACAATGGTTCTCATAATGATGCGAATCCAGCAATTTTCTCTTACAAGTTGGCGTGAAATGGAAATCGGATAACGTTTAATTATTGAGTGGGTACTTATTGATTGCAATGCATGAACCCACAGGGACACAAATTAAACTAAACAGGAAAATTTGTTATTTTAGAAAAGTATTTTCTTATTTTATACTATCAAGCTAAAAAAAATACAAGGTTGTAGTTGTTAGTTGTAGATATACAATGTCGCCTATCGGCATGCAAAATTATCGAAAAATACTTAATATTTTTCATGTTATTAATTTTTTTAACCGACTTCTAAAGGAGGAGGTTCTCAATTCGTCTGTATGTTGTTTTTTTTTTTTTTGTATGTTTGTTACGCGATTACTCCGCCAATTATGAATTGATTTTGATGATTCTTTTTTTGTTTGGTAGATCATACTTCAGAGGTGGTCCCATATAAATTTTATTAACTTTGCTTGGGTAGTTTTTGAGTTAGCTTCAATAATACGTATTTTTTCCCACTTAGTATGTGGATGATAATGATAACTTCCTGTCACTGTTATTTACATAGCAGGTAGTGGTATTCGAATTTGTTTGGGGTAGGTACCACAATACTAAAAAGTGAAAAATAAAAACTTTTTACAAAAAAAAAAACAACCGACTTAAAAAAAAAACACTACAAAGTGAAACGTAACTTTAATTTCGGAAGTCGGTGACAAAGAACGAAAATTCAAAACCAAGACACCGACTTCCGAAATTAAAGTTATTTTTCACTTTGTAGTGTTTTTTTTTTGTAAAAAGTTTTTATTATGTTTAGAATAGCGTTTGCCATATCTCCGATGTTATTGGCTCGATTTGGATTCTGTTTATTATTTCTAAAAGCTTATGAGTTATTTTATCGGATTAACTAAAATTTTTTTTTTAATTTGTCGAGTATGCAAAAAACCGAAGTGGAAACATTTTTTCTAAAAAAAAGCACAAGTGTAGTAAGTTCATAAAATCATAGGGCGACATTAATTGCCACCGACTTCCGAAATTAGAGTTATTTTTCACTTTGTAGTGTTATTTGTAAAAGCTTTTATTTTTCACTTTTTAGTTGTGGTACCTACCCCACCCAAATTGGAATACCACTACCTGCTATGTAATTATCAGTGACACAAAATTATCATATCATCCACATACGAAGTGGAAAAAAATACGTATTAATGAAGCTATCTCAAAAACTATCCAAGCAAAGTTAATAAAATTTATATGGAACCACCTCGAGAGCATACCCTTTCAAACGAAAAAAGAATTTTCAAAATCGGTCCATAATTGACGGAGAAATTGGGGGACACAAATAAAAAAAAAAAACATACGCTACGAACATATAACCTCCTCCTTTTTGGAAGTCGGTTAAAAATTAAAATAAAGGGGAAGAGCTCACTGGGCATCAAAAAATTCTCCGCATCACTGTCAGTGGGAAAACTGCCTAAAAGGCTGGCAGCGTTGCCACGTTGGATGGCGATGCTGAATAGTTACATGATTACTTCAAGAGAGAAAGAGACTCGATTAATTAAATCACCAAAACTAATTATAACCTTAGGGAGCCTTCGAGCTTGCCCTCTCCTGCGAAAACTTAGCTTAAAGACAATAAATCAAGTTTATAATAAGTATCTAGTATTTCTTCTATATTATATGCCAAGACAAACCACTTCATTAAAGTCTAAGGTAGTACGTACAATATAACCTAGCTGACCCTAGGTGTTGGCATTAATATGTTTATAATGGTAATGTTTGAATTGCTTTTCCCTACTTAAAATAGTAAACTAGTTATGTAATGAACGGTTATGGAGAATCTCATTGTATTCTAGATTCTAAACAAAAAGTAGAGACAGTTTATGACAGAATTGTATGGTCAAACCAAATTGAAAAGGCAACACCACAGATTTATGTTGGCAACACATAGAAATTCGAGGTATAAGAGAGAAAATATATTTAAAAAAAACGTGTGGCACTCGGGGACTGCTGCGGTAAAGCTATTGCATAGCATTTGTAACCTCCATACTTCCTATTTGTCAACGCTACACTTGGGAACTACGTTCCCATGACAACGTGATGTTGTCATGGGAACGTAATTTTGTTTTATGTCATCATCCGTCATTACATGGTAGGCGGAGAGGGGGTGTTAGGTTTTATTTTCGTTACGGAATTTCTTGATTCGGTCGCCGCGCTCAAAGCCCGCGATAAAAGCTATGCAATAGCTTAATAACATAAGAATAATCAGTTTATAATGTTCCCACTGCTGGGACACGGGCCTTCTCTCTAAGAGGGAGTGGGCCGTAATCCACGACGCGGGCCCAGCGCGGGTTGGTAGATGTCACATGTCTTTGAATTTTTGGTTCTAGGACATGCCGGTTTTCTCACGATGTTTTCCAACACCGTTTTGAGAGCAGTGGTGATGAAATAATTTACACAAAGTGCCTGTCAGGGCTCAAATCTAGATACGACTGGGTGCTGCGCGCCGACCTCCCTAGCGGCGTCAGCGTCGTTTGTTACGCTGACGACACGTTGGTCCTGGCGCAGGGGACGTCGCACCAGGCGGCGGCCGACATAGCGACACGCGGGGTTGCGACAATTGTTGATAGGATCCGGCAGCTGGGACTCGAGGTGGCCCTGCACAAGTCCGAGGCAATGGGTTTTCATGGTCCTCGAAATGCGCCACCGTCGGGTTCCCAGGTAATGGCGGGAGGGGTTCACATCGGTGTCGAGTCGACGATGAAGTATCTGGGACTCGTCCTCGACAGCCGGTGGAATTTCGTCGAACATTTCCGTCCATTGAGGCTGCGGCCAGCCCGCCGGTTGAACGCGTCCCAGAGGGTCATGGCCATTCGGCTGGCCACCAATGCTCAGATCAGCAATGGTAGAATACAAATAAAGTAAGCATTATACCTAAATCAGAACATGTCTCTACTTTCATGTGAATTTTCCATAAAGCCTACATCTGCCTACATAATTATTTCTACATGTGACTAGATTGTTTGTTAAGCACAGTTTGACTTGTAAAATGTGTTGTCAGTAACTTTTTCTCTCAAAACTGACTAGAGGCGGATAAGGTAGGCCCACTATCACTTTTACAAGGATTTGTAATCTTATCACGATTATACGCGAGATAAATAAATTGCGTAAAAGTATACCAGTCGTACCTACGTATTTATTGTAATCTAAATAAAGGTGAATGGGTTTACATGTGATAATTATTACATAATAATAATTACTCTCAAATAATTATTACCAATATAATTAATATTAGAATATAATATTTAAACTGCCACGTTGGTCTTGTCGTCGCAAGTCGCTACTTCTAAGTGTGAGGTCCTGGGTTCAATTCCCGGGTCGGGCAAAGTGTTATTGGGTTTTTTCATCTGGAATGTGACATAAGCAGCTCGGAGTCTGGATTTTTGCCCGGTTGATGGCAATAGGCTCGCCCACTAATACATGGGCCTTAAACATAACTGTTGAAAGGTAAGGCCCGGGTCGACGGCGCGTTGTGTTCCACGCGCGCCTCAAAGACATGTCAGCAGAATTGACGGGGTCCGCTAGGGCCAATGCCTGCCGGGGGTGCGAAAAAAACCGATAGGGAAATCGTGGCCCCCGGCAACAGGGCAACCGAAGGAACACGGGTGGGTTTTAGTCAGTAAGAGTCTGACACGCCCTCCCGCTCCCCCCAGAGCGAGAGAAGTTATTTGATAATTACCCTCCCAAAAAAAAAAAGGTGTACTAACTTTAGGTACACCTCTACCTAAACCTTCGAGGAATACGAATTGTTAATTTGCTAGATTTTTTAACAATAGGTATCTGAAATAATTAAATTTTACTTAATTTCCTTCCAAACAAACCTAAACTGCTTCATTTACAAATTGACTCATCAGATCTTTTCGAGATACTCTCCTAGAGTCTGGCCACGCTAAGTTTGCAGTGGAATAAATGGGCAACCCCAAAAAGTTTTACACTTAAGTTTTATACTTTTACATCAGTCAGTTACGTCAGTCTAATGATTTTGATATTTTGTCTATTGATTTTTGCATATTAGATTGTGTAATAGACTACATCATCTCCACCTCCATACGATGAAAAAACTGTGTCAAATCCACACTGCATCGTGCTTCTTTACCAGGAATTAATCGGAAATAATCAGAAATACAAACACAAACACATTGTTCTATAAAGAAAATTAACGCAAACGTTTGCAGGTTCAAACCACTTAGGGCCGGTTTTTCAATCGCCAGTTAACTGTTATCCGACGAATAAGTTTGTCATTTTGACAGTTTTTGTTTGGACAATCTGTCAAAACGTCACATTTATTCTTCAGATAAAAGTCATCTAATTATTGAAAAATCGGCGCTTAGATGGGTAATCTCTAAGAGCGAGGCCCCATTAGTGCGTTGCGCTGCGTTGCGTCGTCATACAATGCGTTGTTACAATGCGTTGGTGTGGCATACAATGCGTTGTTCCGTTGCGACGACGCGACGCAACGCAGCGCAACGCACTAATGGGGCCTCGCCGTAAGAGGGTATTGCCCTGTTATGAAAAGAACCCTTCATTGTGCGTGGTCCGACAGGCACATGGCCGGTTTTTTTTATTTATACAGCCAGACTCCAGAGACCAGAGACCAGAGTATTTCTGAGAACGATGTATTTAGTACCTACAGCAGTTTATGAAAAAGATGTACACATAAAATAACATAACTAGACCGAGTCTTTAGTATATTTATGGAACTTTGTAGTAGGTACCAAAATTATTGGTCTGGACTTTAGTACCTATCTAGCCAAAAATAGACGCAACGATGAGTAAATCGAGGTGCAGGTGCAAGTATTGAGGAAAACTATTGCAAGGAAATATACTTACACGCTCAGCTTTGTGCAAGAACATTGTATTTACTTAACTACTTAAGGTTTGGAATTTTTACTACACTAGCACTAGATAAGCCCTTTCTATTCTGAACAGCTTTGCGTTGTGGTATTTTTCTAGTTTACAGAATGTCTCTCAGTTTAGTGTGCCTTTTGGCAAAGGCCTCCTCTAACAACTTCCACTGAGTCCTATCTCTCGCAACCCTTCTCCAATTTGGACCCGCTGTAAGCTTCAATTCGTCTTCCCATCTCTTATATTATCTTCCCCTGTTCCTTTTGCCATCTCTGGGGTAATATTCAGCCACAACTTTACTCCACTTGTCTTGGATGCCTCTTAACATGTGGCCTGTCCATCTCCACATTTTTTAGTCTATTAAGAACCTCAGTAACTTTTGTCCTTTCTCTAATCAGGGTATTTTGTATGCTGTCTTGTTTTTTAATACCAGTCATACTCCTTTCCATTGATCTTTGGCAATGTGCCAGCATTTCTCTATCACTAGCACTAGACACATCTGCTTGCCGCCCTTGGAAAAAGATTCAATCAATCTGCCTAGCCTTTTCCTAACAATGTTGAGGTCAACTTCCAGTGTAACCGGATGCAGCTCAATACCAGTTTTTTACGTGGCGTGACTGCCTATCTGAACTCCACAACCCAGTAACTTGGTAATACGATCCCGCTTGTCAGACTTTTGGCACAGATTACTTTCGGGCTTCTGACGACCCGTAACGACTGGGAGAAAGATTGCGTATCATTTTCAGCGCGAAATATCTTTCGAAATAACGACTTGAATGTAGACCCTTAGGAAATCTTGAGAGGTGTCATTTTAGAGAACAATATTGCAAAAAAACTTTAACCTAAGTACACTCTTAATAACTTGTACAGTTTTATTTTAACCTTGAAAAACTTTTTGTTCATGACAGTAAGTTTGGAAAGATTCAGCTTTTTTGTTTCACAACCTCGAGTTTTTTATCACTCATACTTATAGTTATTACTTATTAGTATGACCTTATAGTAGTACCTACCTACTTAACAAAAAACATAAAGATCTTTACCCTGTAGACTGCCTTGTTTCACCTTATAAGTAGGTGAGAATTTGCTTCCAACCTAACCAGAAGCGGTTGAATATAAAAAAAAAAATAAGGTCAATGAATACTGAAAGTTTTATCTATTCATGAAATTACGTCTTTCAAGTACGTTTGACGTTCAAAAGTGCCTTTTACAAGTCTATTATATGAATTATTTGACTTTGACTTTGAATGGTATGTAAGATATTAAAAAAATAAGAAGAAACAACAAAAAACATGACTGCATTTGTTTTTGCGGTCTTTTGTAATTTGACCACAAAAACGCAATCCACGTACAGTTCGTTTTTTAAACCCAGAGACTTATTTGACAGGTGCAAATGTCAAACTCGAAATAAAAAAAAAAACAAACAACAATCACTTGAAATGTCAAATTAGTCTCTGGAATTAAAAAACGCACTTTATTATTTTATAGCAAGTGCCGCCTTGATCTGAGTCTAATAGCCTATAGCCGCCTGGCATTAACTGCTTGTTTATCATATAAGCTAAATGGGATCTTGGTGACCCCAAAATGCTGTTTTGAGAAAGACACAATCATGGCACACCTCCTAGTCGACATACATGGTGGTACAATTTTCACCCAAAACTAGGCACCCAAAGATGCCTTTGAAATATTAATAATTATTTTTAAAAAATCACAAACTCACCTGCTTTTTGAACGGTGTAATCCATCCCGAGGTTTTCTTCGCCATTTTTGTATTAATTTTAAAACTCACTTCAGTTCACTTGCGCACGTTTAGTTTCGAAGGCGCCATCACCATGTCTGTGTCCACTCGTAAACATTATCAATACGATACGAACGATAAATACATACGTAACTTACTGTTAGATTTTTATTATGAATTGCAGTTTTATTTCTACCTAGTTCACACGTGGTACGACAGAGCGATAAAGTGTACTGTGTCACAGATTAGCTAAAGTCAGTATACCAACTGAGTTAACACCTAATTAAATATTGAGTACTTAATGACAAAACAAAGTGGCCATAAATGTGTGTAGGTATAAGATCCACAAGTAAACAGTCTTGGGACAAATAACAGTGTGCTAAAATACAAAGTATGTAAGTAAGTAAACTGTGGGACGCCCCCAGCTAGATGGACCGATGTCTCTTTATTTTGAAAGTTGGCAACGTCGCAAATAGATGTCAAATATTTCGCTGTTTTGATTAATTTAGCAATATTACTGTATGGAAATATGAAATGTGGCTAACTAGCAAACTAGAATATTAATAATGAATTGCAATATTATAACACTGAATTTGATGTTGTAATCGTTATAGGTGTAAACAATGCATTTGGAAAGTTTCCACATACTTTTTTACATCTAAAACTAAATATTCAGTGTTATTATATTAATTATTGCATTTAATAATCAATATTTTAGTTCTCTTGTTAGCCACATTTCATATTTCCATACAGTAATATTGGCAAATTAATCAAAACAGGTAAATATTTGACAGCTATTTGCGACGTTGCCAACTTTTGGGATGAACGCTCTTAAGGGGTGGCTGGGAATTTCTCAGCCACCTTTTAAAGTCATCGATCCATCTACTGAGACGACTGGATGCGGAAGGCGAAGGACACGGTGTTGTGGAGCAGCCTGGGAGAGGCCTATGTCCAGCAGTGGACTGCGATAGGCTAAGTTGATTGATTGAAAATAACCTATAAAGTGGACTTTTTTTAATTCACTGTTTAAGGTGATCTAAATTATTTACTCTGTGAAGCTAATTTTTAGAAAATTCTTCGTAAAGTAACCTAATTCATAAGCACTGCGACTCAAATTGCATTGGTACACTGAATTTAGTTATTAAGATAGTCTGTGGTAATATTTAAAATAACTTTATTAGTTTTTCTAGTGAGGTAGGTACCTACAATAAAACTCAAGCAGGAATAGTTCATATTAAGGCGCTGATAAACTTGAGCATTCATTTGTAACAGAACATCGAGCATTCGCCGTTTTTAAATTTGTTGAAGTGCACAACGAACAGAGCCAAGCCTAGAGCCAAACATTGCTACGAACATTTCGCACCCTTAGGGCACAACTCGAGGGCACGCCACAATTGCGGCGATAAGACGCCTCTTTGAGGAGTGGCTTGAGAGACGCCACGGCGTCCTCACCTTCCGCCTGACGCAGGTCCTCACCGGACACGGTTGCTTCGGGAGGTTCCTGTTTAGGATAAGGCGGGAGGAAACACCCGGGTGTCACCATTGTGTGGATCGGACACGGTGGAGCATACGGTGGAGGTCTGCCCGGCTTGGGCGGAGCAACGCCGTGTCCTCGTAGAGGCGATCGGCAGCGGTGATCTCTCGCGTCCGGCCCTGGTTCAGGCCATGGTACGGAGCGAGAGGAAATGGCAGGCCGTCACCTCCTTCTGCGAAGCGGTAATGCTCGCGAAGGAGGAGGCGGAACGCGTGAGGGAGAGGCAAATTTCGCGCTCTCACGCCTCTAACCGCCGCAGGAGGAGACGCCCGGGGCGGGAATCACGAGCCGATTTCCGGCCACCGTAGGCGCGGGCTTGCGGACGGTGAGCAATGGGTAGCTCGCCGTCCGATAAGGACCAAGCCCGGGTCGACGGCGCGTTGTGTTCCACGCGCGCCTCAAAGAGATGTCAGCAGAATTGACGGGGTCCGTTAGGGCCAATGCCTGCCGGGGGTTCGAAGAAAACCGATAGGGAAATCGTGGCCCCCGGCAACAGGGCAACCGAAGGAACACGGGTGGGTTTTAGTCAGTAAGAGTCTGACACGCCCTCCCGCTCCACCCAGAGCGGGAGAAGTTATTTGATAATTTCCCAACCAAAAAAAAAAAAGGGCAAACGGCGAAATATTAAGGTTTTGTGTCAGATGGGCTCAATATCAACTGTTCTACCACTTGCCTTCACAGAAAGAGAAAAAGATAATATTAAAGCGAATACTGTAATTGTGTCTCTTTCACACCACCCTCTCCGTGGTAGAACAGTTGATATTGAGCCCATCGAACACAAAAACTCAAAACCTCAATATTTCGAGTTTGTGCCCTTATATTATTAAGGGAGCGATTTTCACGATAATTCTAGCGAATGCTCTAGTCAATGACAGAATGGCTCGGTAAAAAGCTCGAACCACTGTCCTTTCGCTAGAATGCTCGCTAGTACGCTCGCTAGAATGCTCGCTACAATGCTCGTTAAAACGCTCCCGTTTATTTTTTTGTAATGTAACATGTGAATGCTCAAGTTTATCAGCACCTCAAAACGTTATAGGTTAAATGGGTAGGTCTGTAGGTCCATCGATGATTAAGTAGATTGGACATAATAATGTAAACCACTTGGGAAATGTGCGTGCGTTGTTGTATTATAATGTCGCTACTTCGAAGTATTATTTTACAATGTACATTAACCTTCGAGTTATTTTTAGAACTGTTTATTCATCAAAATCGCACTATGTGGACGTATGGGCAATTGGGCAAATGAAACATAGAGTTTACCGACGACGCTTGTAAAAAAAAAACAGTGGCACTCCGGGAGTACCGTACCGACAGAAGTGAGAACTTGAACAAGATCGCCTTGGTGCAAGCAAAATACTTGCATAGAACATTGATCCGTAACGTAATATAAATAAAGAGCTCAATCGCGTTTACAAAAATGAGGTGTCGGTAACGGTGTCGCAAGTTCAATTGTTTTTTCCCATCTCAAAAATGCCCAACGCGCCTAAAGAAGTTTTCACTTCAAAAAATGTTATAGATATCTAACAGTATGCTCATGTACAGTCAACCGGACATCAGTATTAATTTGAAATTAATAGAGCCTTTATCTCGTAGCAGTTAGGGTAATTTTCGTAAAGGAAGTGTTACCACTGATGTTCGGTCGACTGTACAATATTGTTCATAATATTAAAGTCTATCATTGACGGTTAACTACATTTATGAAACTTTGTTCCACAGCATTATAAAAGACTTCCAAACAGTGACAAAGTGATAATTAAAATCAATTAAAAACAATTATCATTTTGCTCTCAGACTAATCACTGCTAATGTAAAAGCACGAGAAATAACTGCAAATAGTGCAGGAACTGCGTAATATCACGTGCAATGAGTAAAGAACTAAATTTACGTTTGAATAGAATGCTAGACCAATTAAGAAAATTTAAAAAACACGTGTCTCGAATAGATGACGAACTTATTAAGTTCGTCATCTATTCGAGACACGTGTTTTTTTAAATTAAAGCGTACTATTGACACCTTGCATCGTGGAAAATCATCGTTTTGTATGAAGAGATGAAGCTTAAAACATCATATAAAAGTATTTTTCGTAAGCTATATTCCATTTTTATAACATTAGACAAATAACGGTTATCACCCTTTCGTTATTTCGATATAAACGTTTAATAAACACTGTTATTTCACGATCACGAAGCAATGTCATCTATTATCATCCACATTAAAAAAAATAACTCTAAGTGCAGTAATTACACCAATATGACACAATGGTGCCAAACTAAATTTAAGATTTAAGTTCAGTGCATCTTTTTCTTTCTATTTCATTAAGAAAAGGACAGAAGATAATTGTTAGTTTAGTCCTGTCAAATTAATCAGCGTTTGACGTAGATTGACGTCATTTTAGTAGGCAAGTTTTTAATCACGTCTAAACTTGTATGGAGTAGTGACAGGCGCTGATTAATTTGACAGGACTAAACTAAAATTCATCTTCTGTCCTTTTCTTAATGAAATAGAAATAAAAAGATGCACTGAACTTAAATTTAGTTTAGTTTGTGAACAAGGGAATCGGCACCATTAACTGTCGTTATTTTTCCGTTATTTTGTCTAATGCTAAAAGAAATAGAGTATAGTCTTCCTCGTACTCGATACGATACTATACCGATGTCTTTTTAACACGCTTTTTTTAACACGCTTTTTCGACCTGTATGTAACTATGTAATGGAATCTAAGGTAACTAATTTAACCATCTTCCAAGGGTCGTAGCGTAGTGAAAATTGGCAGCTGTATGTAGTTCTGATGACAATACAATAATATGGTACTGTCGAACTGATCTGATGATGGAGCCGGAAGATATGAACTGGAACTTTATGATGGAAAATCGTATCATAGCTGTTTTGGATTTCTTAGAAAAGTCCTGTAATGAACTTTGACCACGATTAGGTTTCAAGGTCTGATGATGAAGCCGGAAGATAGGCACTGGCATTCCATGATGGAATATCGTATCATAGTCGTGTTTGCACTTGTGAGAAAGGCCACGTAATAGACTTTGATCACGATCATGACCACGATTAGTTTTTTGTTTTTACGTGCATTTATAAAAGCATGTTTTTCTAGTGTTTTTTAAACTATTAATTTTTATTAGTTATGAATTCACTGGAAGAAAAGTATTCATAATTTTTCTTCTTAACCTAAACCTATCGACAGCGATACAATCAACTCTTGCTTTGGACTGAAGCACCTAACTTAGCATAACATAATCAGCTTATAATGTTCCCACTGCTGGGACACAGGCCTCCTCTCTGTGAGAGGGAGTGGGCTGTAATCTACCACGCGAGCCCAGTGCGGGTTGGTAGTTTTCAATTTTTTTGTTCTAGGACATGCCAGTTTCCTCACAACTTTTTCCTTCACCGTTTTAAGAGCAGTGATCTATTCTTCTTCTTTCTGTGTGGTTAGTAACCTGGTGTCAGTTTTAAAGCCACCCATGGGCCTCTTACTTGGCTTCACATGCCGTTGAAAAACATCTCTCAGGCATACCAATTTCCTCACGATGTTTTCCTTCACTGTTTTTGAAGCAACTGATAATTATATGATACGCACATGAATCCGAAAATTCAAAGGTATGTGCCTTGGGTTCGAACTCAAGACCTATGACTTGGCAGTCTGACGGTCACATCACTAGGCTATCACAGCCAGTAAAGCAGTGCTGATGAAATGATTTACACAAAGTACAGTGTCGCTCTTGGCATTGTACTAAAGAGAATTGGTCCATATTGGCTCAGGATTGAGTGAGTGAAACAAGGAAAGGGAAGCTTTTGCCCTGTCGTAGGATATTACGGGCTGTTTTTTTTTTATAGTTTAGTTTGAGTTCGAAACGACAGTTCGAAAATCGCGGCCGTTCCTACAAGGCCAACACTGCTCTCTGAGTAATTTTTAACCGACTTCCAAAAAGGAGGAGGTTATATGTTCGTCGCGTGTTTGTATTTTTTTTTGTTTTTGTTTTTTTTAATGTATATCCACCGATTTCTCCATCGTGGACCGATTTTGAAAATTCTTTTTTTTGTTTGAAAGGGTATGCTCTCGAGGTGGTCCCATATAAATTTTATTAACTTTGCTTGGGTATTTTTTGAGTTAGCTACAAAATACGTATTTATTCCCACTTAGTATGTGGATGATATGATAAGTTCCTGTCACTGTTATTTACATAGCAGGTAGTGGTTTTAGAATTTGTGTGGGGTAGCCCAACTAAAAAGCCACAACTAAAAAGTGAAAAATAAAAACTTTTTACAAAAAAAAAAACAACCCATTTCCAAAAAACACTACAAAGTGAAAAATAACTTTAATTTCGGAAGTCGGTGACAAAAACGAAAATTTAAAACCAAAGAAAGACACCGACTTCCGAAATTAAAGTTATTTTTCACTTTGTAGTGTTTTTTGGAAGTCGGTTGTTTTTTTTTTACACACAGAGTTCCTCCTATTTGGAATGGTCAATTCTCGACTCTTTATTGACTTTACAAGGTAAATTAAGCACCTATCTTTAGGTGCTTAATTTACCTTGTAATCTACCTTGATCTAAACCAAGTATGTCAATCAAAAGGAATCAAATACGGGTAAGTGGGCAGACGATAGGACGTGAATTTCTCGTCCGTCTTTTTCACGAATCGAATACGAACCGGATATGGATAAGTATGCAAACGATCTTACAGTAGAAAGTAAGTAAGTATTTACCTATGTTCTAAATTAATGAATGAATAATAAATTTATTTTTGACATTTAAAAGTAACACGGCGATAGTGTCACTGTACTTTTATCGTGAAAGTTCACGACAGTTAAGGCTCATTCAAACAGGCGCGACACGCGACGCGACACAAGGACACCGCTCGTCGCGCGACGAGCGGTGCCTTTGTGTCGCGCTGGTCTGCACGAGCCTTTACAGCATGTATCAGAAAATTGTGCTCAAATTTAAGGGTGTGGTTCAGATCATCAAACTGAATCCATGGGACCAATATTGTAATCGCGAAAAAATTATAAAAATGTCGGCCCATGACTGTGTATTTTTTTTATTACACTATCTAGATTGTAATGTTAAGTTATAGGCTATCTTTTGATGGCTATTTACACTTGCGAGCAAAAAAAAGGGGCAACCCTGTGTTCTCTATTTGAGAGACTAATCTCAATGTTAATGAATATTTAATTATTTTAAATTGTGTGAAGGTAGTTAACATAAAGATTATTTATTACATGAGCTATTACTTTGATAAAAGCAGTATTCTTGAAAATATCGACTCGATTCTTCATCTTGTCTTTTATTACTCACTGTTGCTCGGAAAGCTCCAAAAAACTAGCATCGCAAAATGGGCAAAATCTAAAAAAAAATAACTCAAAATTGGTTGTTTTTATTGCTTATTACCATAACCATAATCAGCCTATAATGTTGCTCGGGAAAACTGCGTGACGTTTACTAAGTTGACAAAAGCTTAATTTTGTCGATTCATTTCAGTTTATTGATCATTTAACATGAGTTTTAAACCGACTTCAACAAAATGGAGGTTCTTTAGTCGACCCCTATGTTTGTAAGTTCGCAATTCTCAAAAACTAATGAATCAGTTTTGAATATTCTTTCACTAACGCAATCTACATACTTTCAGGAGGGTTTCAATATATAACATGTTAGGTTATTGTCAACAAAACTTGTTATCTAGTTTCAAATCGAAGATCACAGGGTGGCTCTATTTTTTTGCACGCAATTGTTATTAACACTTTAACAGTAGCATATTGCCGAATCAGTGTGATTACCTAAGAGATTAAAAATAACGTACAATACCTAATACATTCACTCAAGGTTATTTGCTTAGGGAAGTAATTAGAAATACTCAAAAATTGCGTGACAAATTAAAAACACAGGCTATGAATTTAATTAATTTCTTATCAAGTTTGGCGGGAGTAGGTACCTACCTGTACTTTTCAAACTAAATGTGAACGGATACGTAATCCAAGTGTTTAAAAAAAGAGGTACCTACAATAATTTGGTAAAGACTAAGAACCTGAAGAGTATGATGATGAAAAATATCATCAAAGTTAATTTCAGTTTACAAGAATTAAATAAGGGTTTTTTTTTCTCATCTTACTACAAAGAACACGTTGGTATCTATAATCACAATGGAAATATTAACTTCCTTAATACTTCCTAAATATTACCACAGACTGTAATAAACAATCACACATTAAATGTCACAGTTGTCACACAACTTCCTGAAATCTGACATTGAAATCACTGACATTGACCAAAGTTTACGCGCACATAAATCTAACACCACTACACATATTTTGATGAAAATGACGCCAATTTATCGAAGATTTTTTTCACAATTTTTCAGTATACAGACTATCACGCTAGCATTGTTAGGAGCTGAACAGTGATTGAAAATATCAGAGCTATATATTTCCGACGTATTAATAGAAGAGTTGGTGGCAAAATGCCATCTTACTGTTTTGAAACGGAATGAAGATAGCTTCAGTGCAGTTCGACTGTTTACAAAGTATATTACAATCCTATAAGTACGCTCCGTAAACACACGTCCGTGTATCATTACAAATCTATAAATTGCTGAGTTATTTCTCGTGAGGTTTACCTCAATCTGCAGTTGCTAGTTTACGATTGCTTAGCTAAAGTATAATACCTATATTTAAGTACATACCTACTTAGGTTCCTTTTCTACGTAAACATTTACAATTTGCGTCAGAAAAACTATATTTAAGTAGTAAAAAAGTGAAAAAAAAAAACAAAATTTAAATTATAAATAAAACGTACATAGTCACAATATTTAAATCACTTTTAAGGTAAGTAGATTTGAATACAGATAATGATTGAGAAAATCGTTACCTAAGTTTGACGTTTACTGACATTATAACAACTGAAATACAATACTTACTACCTACCCTTCATTTCTACCCACTGAAGCGGTAGCCACTCCTCTATGACAAGAAAATCAATACTGTACACCATTACAAGGTAGGTTCACGTTGTTACGCACGATATTCTGGTCCCAAACATTACCTATACTACATCGCTCTATGCCCTATATTATTTTAGTCAGAACAAGACTTGGGTCTAAGGATATTTCACAATTAAGATTTTAAGGCACAACATTTCTTAGCGTTTCAGCACAAAAGAAAAAAAAAACTGAGGGCAACTCGACACTCGCACCCATTCGCGCCGACTTTCATTCGTTACTAGCGAGCGGCAAAACCAAGGAAGTGCCTACAAGGCTAGAGTGATACTCCTACTCACTTTCATAATCGGCTGATTGAACGGCAAGACTAGCGGATACCGGTAGGCTTGATGATAGGAAGAGTAGGCAGTCTTAGCTTCACAAAGATTTAAAATTTTTGTCTTACAATTTTGCCGCCTGACAAAATATGCTGAGCATTCTGTAGCGGAAACGTAAAACATCACTCGGTGGACATTGATTCAAACATTTGTGAATTCCTCATAATTATTTATTTAATACTTCAAGCACACAAATGTAGAGAGGCGGACTTAATGCCAAAGGCATTTTCTACCAGTCAACCTTTGGGTGATGCAGAGACAAACAGTGGTAGGTGCAATAGCGAGAATTGAAGAATAAATACCTATTTATTTAAATATAAAGATATACATAAATATTTATTTCCAATTATATATAAATATAAACAAAAATAAATACACATAAAAATACTAAAACAAATAAGACAAACAATGGCAAATCATTACCGTTGTGATGATACTGCCAGCTTCTTGCGAATGTGCTCGCGAACTTTAACTTTAAAAGATAATCGGTTGGTCATCATCCTGATTTCCTGGGGGAGCGCGTTCTACAGAGAGATAGACTGAACGAAGAAGGAAGAGTGAATGAAGTCTGCGGTGAGTGGGACATTGAAGAAGACGATTGACGATTATTTATTACCTAATACTTTATCAATCTGCTTAGCCTTTTCCCAACTATGTTGGGGTTGGCTTCCAGTCTAACTGGATGTACCTGAATACCAGTATTTTACACGGAGTGATTGCCTATCTGACCTCCACAACCCAGTAACTGGGTAATACGATACCTCTTGGTAAGACTGGTTGTCAGACTTTCGGGCTTCTGACGACTCGTAACGACTGTCAAAGATCCAAGAATGACAGCCGGACCAACGGCTTAACGTGCTTTCCGAGGAACAAACAGCTGTGCTGCTGGGGAGTTTCTTGCGCCACTTCTTCCCAGCTAAAGGCACTAGGAAGTGGTGAAGGGTGGGCGTTTTTGGGGGACTGCCTTATGTAATTTTGACGTTCGAAAAGTGTTGATTCTCAGCCTAGTTTGAATAAATGACTTTTGAATTTTGAATTTTTTTTTTTGAACCGCGCGGCCTCGGTATGTAAAGATGGTCACCCCTCCACGGACCACCCCGGCAAACGTAGCTTAACGTGATGGATCGACCCGTTCGGCTGTTATTACTTAGCCACGAGCTCTTCTCCTTTATCAAAACTTTAAACACAAGTAAAACAAATACTGTAAGTACAAAGGCGGCAGAGACAAACGTGGCAGGTGCAACATAGGGTATTTAAATAGAATAAATACAAATACAAAGTTACTTACATATATATGTCGGATCCGGTCATTAGTACGGACACGAAACGAATCGCAAGCGCGCCACTGGCGACATCAAGAGTGAACTAGCTACAACAAAAAAGGCGCGCTTCTACAGAGTCGTGATGTTTGAAGGCCACGGCGAGGAGGGCATTCAGCCTCTGGTCGCATTGGAATCAAGATGTCACGGAACTGTTCTCGATTCGTTATGCTCAGTAATTGTGTTAGTTGTAATTTGTGATCATTGTGTTAATTGGTGATTTTAATAAACGCCGTCGCACCCAGTGTGTGTATAAATTAGCTAGTGTGATTCATTTGATAGTAAATTAAAATGTGATCTGAACTGCAAACTGTTTTTCTATTGCGCATCAACCAACACTACCCACACTACGCCCACAGTAGTTGAAATATCGCTGATAATAACGAAAGTCACATACCCGTCTCCGACATACACATATAGGTAATATAAACAGTTTTATTGGGTGTGATATTTTCAAATAACTTCTCCCGCTCAGGGTGGAGCGACAGGGCATGTCAGACTCTTACTGACTAAAACCCACCCGTGTTTCTTCGGTTGCCCTGTTGCCGGGGGCCACGATGTCCCTTTCAGCCCTTATTCGCAGCCCCGGCAAGCATTGGCCCTAACGGACCCCGTCAATTCTGCTGACATCAAACTTTGTCAGGAGAAATAACTTATCCGGATAATTATGAAGGTAGTAGGTACTCATTCGATACCCATTTAATTTACAGATCAGACAACATTTTGTACTGAGATGGCTTTTTTTTTACTATGCCATTTATTTTTTGCCTGCCAGCAACCTTAGCAGCATACCAACATCAACCTTGTTGCAACGAGAATAAAGATCTCTTTGATTTTCACAGTGATGCAAAATCAGAGGTAAAATTATTGTAAAAGGACTGTGCATGGCTTCATCCGGGTAGCTCTACATTGTTCTAAGCCCCCGTTTCCAACCAATCTACCTAGCTTATGTTAGGGTTGGCTTCCCGTCTTACCGGATGCAGCTAAATACTAGTACTTTACAAGGGAGTGACTGCCTATCTGACATCCACAACCCATAGTTACCGGGTAACACGATACCCCTTTTTTTGCTAGGGAAATTGTCAAATAACTTCTCCCGCTCTGGGCGGAGAGCGCGTGTCAGATTCTTACTGACTAAAACCCACCCATGTACCTTCAGTTGCCATGTTGCCAGGGGCCACGGTATCCCTTTCGGACTTTCCCGCAACCCCGGCAGAACACGATACCCCTTGGTAGGCTGGTGGTTGTCAGACTTTTGAGCTTCTGACTACCCGTTACATACATAATAAATCTATGGTACTAGAGTGGTAAGTAGTTATTAACAGTGCATATAAAAGATGGCGTTAGCATCGACTTTCAGGAGAAAATTAAAATATTGGTACAGTGGTCGGTGGTACTATAATACCCTAATGCCTATTTTTACCTTTAAATGAATCCCTGTGTTAGAAGTGCATTGTTGGATTTTCAACTCTCAGTGCTGAGCCTAGCGTTGAAAATCCAACAGTGCACTTTTATTTAGGGATTCATTTAAGTGTCACTTAGTGAAGGTGAAAACGGGCATTAGTCCACTATATCCTTCATGGTCGAAACAAATTCATCAATGACAATGTTACTGATATTTATAAAACTTTTTACAAAAAAAAAACAACCATCTTCCAAAAAAAACACTACAAACAAACTCAAAAACTATCAAAGTAAAGTTAATAAAATTTATATAGGACCACCTCGAGAGCATATCAGTTAAAAAAAAAAAAAAAAAATTCAAAATCGGTTTACAATTGACGGAGAAATCGGTGGACATACATAAAAAAAAAAACATACGCTACGAACATAACTATATACTACAAACATACGCTACGAACATAACTATACTAGAACCATATTCTGTTTTTTTTTAGGCTCAGTAGTTTCGGAGATAAGGGGTTAATTTTTCATAATTATATTTTCTTAAATGTCTTTTAAAACATAAAAAACAGTGGCACTCCTGAAGTGCCGACAGAAGTAAAAACTTGAAAAAAAAATCGTCACCGCGGTAATCAACGCGTTGATGTCTTTTACTCCACGCACCGCGGTAATGTCTTTTACTCCACGGTGTCGGTAAATTGCGTTAGTGTCGCGAAATCAATGGTTTAGTCTCATCTCAAAAATGCCCATCGCGCCTAAAGAAGTTTTTACTTCAAAAATAAAATTGAGATCCTCGCAACAAGCCTTTTCATTTGATACGTCACACACTACGGCTACTGAAACTCTTAAACTCTTATATGTAAGTAATTTTCTTCAATATTTATTCATTTACGTTACACGTCCGTATTTGGGTCACAGAAAAACATGTGTACCAAATTTCAACTTAATCGGTCTGTTAGATTCGGAGCAAATTGGCTGTGACAGACGGACAGACAGACAGACACACGAGTGATCCAAGGTTCAGTTTTTTTTCCTTTTGAGGTACTTACGGAACCCTAAAAAGAAAATATTGAAGGAAAAGACATTTTGCGCCGATTCCAAATATTGATCGAATATACCTATATAGACCGATGACCTATGACCTTGTGAAGGCCGCAGGAATCCGCTGGATGCGGAAAGCACAGAATCGGTCGAAGTGGAGCTGCTTGGGGGAGGCCTGTGTCCAGCAGTGGACGTCTTTCGGCTGAAATGATGATACCTATATAGAGACGCCAAGTCGTAATTTACCACGCGATAAGTACAAACAGGCTAATTGTTGGTTCAATAGAAATTCAAAGTAGACCAATTAATTGAAGCGATAATTGCTCTAATTGCCTATAAAGAATCAAGTTATCACCTATTCAAAAGAAGACTTGCCTGTAAACGCGGCTGCGCATGAACATTATTAAATACTTAGACATGCCGTGTCAATCAATCAACACAGCCTACCGCAGTCCACTACTGGACATAGGCCTCTCCCAGGCTGCGCCACAACACCCTGTTCCTCCGCCTTCTGCATCCACTCTGTCCCAGCCACTTTCTGAAGGTCGTCGGTTCATCTAGCTGGGGGGCATCCTACACTACACTTGCCGATACGTGGTCTCCACTCCAGGCCTCGTCTGCTCTACCGGCCATCGGTCCTTCGACAAACATGGCCAGCGCACTGTCACTTCAGTTTGCCTACTCTGCAAGCTATGTCGGTAACTCCGGTTCTTTTCCAGATGATTTCATTTCTGATTTTATCCTTCAAAGAAATTTCGTGCATAGCCCGCTTCATAGTGCGCTGAGCGACCTTGAATTTGTGGGCCAGCCCGACTGTCACTGTCCACGTTTTGGCACCATACGTCATAACGGGCAGGACGCACTGGTTGAAGACCTTAGTCTTCAAACATTGCGGGAGCAGCGACGAAAAGACTTGACGAAGGTTCCCAAACGCTGCCCAACCCAACTGGATCCTCCTGTCGGCTTCTTTCTCAAAGTTGTGTTTACCGAGCTGCATGACTTGTCATAGGAACTCCTTCACAACTTCGAGATGCAACCCTTCGATGTGGCGGCAAGACTTGTGAATTGTACATGACTTTCGTCTTGTCCAGATTCATGCCGAGGCCAACCTGTCTGGTCTAACTGTTCCAGCGTCTCTGCCATTATGACGATATCATCGGTAAAGCGAAGGTGTGAGATGTACTCACCGTTCACGATAATACCCTGTAATACGTCTTGAAGACGTCCTCCAACGCATTGTTAAACAGTTTCAGAGATATAACATACCCTGTCTCACCCCTTTGAGCAGTTTGATGGGGCTGGTTTTCTGATCCTGGATCTGGACAGTCATCGTGGCAGCGTCAAACAAGCATCTCAACATTTCGATATAGCGCCATTCAATTCGACATCGTTGTAGATGTACCAGATGGTATACTCAACGGCAAAAATTACGGATTTCCATACAAACTTTCATCCCCTATTTAACCCCTTTAGGGGATGAATATTCGTGTAGTTTTATTTATGTAATTTTTATTGCACTGGAAGTATTAAATTACACTATTGTTGATGTAGGTATTATTTGCGACCTTTTCCGTTTTCATCTCTGAAAATGTATTTTACTTATTAGAAATCTTAAATTCACTCACTGACAGACAACGCACAGTCTAAGCCGCATGAAATTTTGCGCAAGTCCTTTCTCCTTGGTTCTTCTTCTTACCTTCGTTACATAAGGAACCTTATACAATGCCGCCCATGGGCATTTGACCTCCCTTATTATTCTGAATATTCACGACAAATTATATAAAAAAATTAAAGGGAGGGTCTATCTTTAATTCTATCCCATACCTATTAACACTGTTATTTGTAAATATTGTAAAAGCCAATTATTTTTAAACGAGTAACCGTGGAGTTTCTAGCCAGCTCTTCATAGGAAACGACCAATTGAAACCGTGCACCTAGCTTATGACGTTTCATAAGTGCCCGTGTAGGTTTATGTGAAATAAAATAATTTGAATTTGATCTTTTTTTTCTTTTTCTTATATGTAAGTATGTTTTTTTTTTGGAAATCCCCCTTTGGTCTTATGGACTTACACTTGTGTTTTTTTAAATAAATTGTAGTCTGCTCCAATAAAACTCACTTTTAAACACACTTATTTATTTTATTATTTGCCTTGCTCGCAACCACAGATTACATCTCGCAACACAGTTGGTAACTGACTGACTCAAGAGCTAACGCGCTACGCCGGCAACCAACAGGAGTGGGGACCGGATGTAGCGCGCCACCTCGTTTGATAAAACAGTATAATTAATTGACATCTTGAATACAAACTAAAATAATTCTAAAATTCTTTGAAATATTCGATTTAACGTAACAACATGTTTTAAAATACAGGACTTTAATAATGTATTACTTTAAATGGTAAAATCAATGTTTAACAAAATAAATGGATCGTAATCATACCAAAAGTAACGCCATCTAGTGTTATAAGATGACAGTCACATCCAACGTAAAAAATGACTGTCATCATACCCACACAACACTATCTAACAGATTATACTTCAAAAATTAATATTCTATCTTATTTAAACTAAATTCTAACAAAATATTGTTTTTTTTTTTTAAATGTATTCACCTCCGTTTGTTTTTTCATCGACAAATTTTAATTATTTTTTAGTTAATAATTTTTTAATTATTTAGTTAGTTTTTAAAGTGTCTTGTCTTGTCATTACTAACATTAGTTTCTCATAAGCATTTCTGTGTTACTAACAACTATATGGATGTATGTTAAAAGTCCGAAATAAATGAATTTAATTAATTAATTAGTTAATCCGATAAAATAGTTAGCTTTTAGAAATAATAAACAGAATCCAAATCGAGCCAACAACATCGGAGATATGGCAAACGCTACTCAAAAATAAAAATTGAATAACATGAAAAATGTTAAAGACAGACCCCCCCTTTTTAAAGTTAATTTTCGATTATTTTTCATGAATATTCTGAAAAATACGGGCAGTCACATGCCGATGGGCGATATTGTATAACAAAGGTGGGAACTAAAGGAGGATTTTGAAAACTCCTCTCCTAAAGGGGTAAATAGGGGATGAAAGTATGTTTGGAAGTTCATCATTTTTGCCGATGGGGAATCCCATTAGGCACACGGCTTGTACCTTCACAATGTTTGGAAAATTCCACCGTTAGACAACGTAAGTAAATAACGCAATGAATATTGTTTACTTGACAATTATAAGAAAAAAAACCCATTGGAAATGTGACGTAATTAGGCTTCTGAATTTATTTTGAACTTCCTTCAGCTAAGTTACTTATTTATAAAGGAACAAAATTGATAATAAATAATGATGATCTAATTATGTCGTATCTCTCTCTATGTATTTTACTGTGTGTATATAAATAATAAAATAAGTGACTAATTAAGTTGCAGCATAAATAAGTCGTAATATATTATTTAAAAAAAAAAACTATCTTACGTAAAAGACATTGGCTGCATATTAGGTATTATTATTTTAGAAATTCAATTAGATTCAAATTTATTATGATCTGTTGCAATGTTTATTTATTTAGACCAATTATGATAAGTCTGCTAAGTGATAGATAACTTATAATAAAAAAATAAACCGGTCAAGTCAAAGGATATTCGATGTGATTTTTATTCAATTGAATACGTACCTACCTTAATTCTGCCAGCCATCGGAGTATGGACGACGAATCCCCACAATAGGGACGACGACAAAATTTTTTTTTTGTTCGTCAGGTAAATTATTATTAAAAAAATTTTGGACACGTATTTTTTTTCTTGTTTTACGTACTTAATCAAAAATTACGGCGATACTTTGAGTTAAAATGTGCCATGACGTCACGAGTATGTCGATTTTATACTTACTTGTGACGTAGTGAGCCCCCACTCCCCAACTTTAATGCGTTTTATATACCTAAGTATTTTTTTATTAATAAAGGAAAAAATACGTGTCTAATAACATAACATAACATCACGCCTTGTTTCCCCGAAGGGTTGGGCAGAGGCGTCCCTGTAGCAGGTACACCCACATTTTGCCAGTTATGTTTAAGTCCCATGTAATAGGGGGCGAGCCTATTGCCATCAACCGGGCACAAATCCAGACTCCGGGCTGCTACTGAGAAATTCCAGATAGAAAAACCAATAACACTTTGACCGACCCTGGAATCGAACCCAGGACCTCATGCTCAGCAGTAGCGCTTGCGACCACTAGACTAACGAGGCAGTTGCGTGTCTAATATTTTTTTTATTATCTGCCTGACGGACTAAATAGAATTTCTGGTTTTTTACCCAGGCACTATCTCTATTGCATGCTATTTATTTATTTATTTATTTACAGTTGAAAAGTACATATTATTTAGGTGGAAAAAGTAAAAAAAAAGAAATACCTAAGGCCGTGTCCTAACTAAAGCGATCGTTGCACGAATAGGCGACTGTCGAGCGACTGTCGACATATCTTTATTTATCTGCTTATTTATTTACAACTCCATTAAAAGTGCAATACCACTCAATGACTAGAAATGTTTAAGTTATGCAATTAAATGCAACTGTGAAACAATACATTTTTGTGGGAAATCACTTGTGGCTCAGACTATTGTATTAATTTTTGATCAAAGTTTAAATTATTTTTTAGGGTTCCGTACGATCGAATGAAAAAACGGAACCCTTATAGGATCACTGATTTGTCTGTCTGGCTGGCTGGCTGTCTGTCACAGCCAATTTGCTCCGAATCGAATGGACCGATTAAGTTGCATATGTATTTCCGTGACCCAAACACGGGCGTGTAACGAAAATAAAAAACATTTTGACTATGGGGTCACATTTCGGGGCAAATTGAAAAATAAAATAAAAGTTTTGTAAACTGTTACGTGTGATATAAGTAGTATATTATTGGGTTTTCTGGATCAACGGAAATCACTAAGTTTAGTTATAAATCTGCAGTTTTTGAAAAGTAGCTACCTGCGCAGAGAAGCGCTGGTAAACTTTTCAAAAACTGCAGATGTTTAATTTGATATTACTCTTTTCAATAACGTTAATGTTTTCATCTATTTGAATAGATTGTGGGTGAATGGTATTAGTTCTATTTATCTAGACTTATTAATTTCTGTCGGTCCAGAAAACTCAATAATATACTACTGATATATCAAATGGAATGGCTTGTTGTGAGAATCTCAAATGCATTTAATTTTATTTTAAAATTAATGCTTTAAAAGATATTTAAGAAAATAGATGAACCATCCCCGTTATCTCCGAAACTACTGAGCCTAAAATTTTGAACAAAAACAGAGAATAGTTCTTTACTCATAGATTACAGGAAAACCTATAAGAAGTCTATGGTCTTAAAATAACATGATAAATCTCTCAATAGTGTGTGTACAAACTTACATTTGCAGTTGGAATGTTTGGGAGAACTTGTTTTTCAACTATAATGTTAAGTTTGTTTTTGGGATAAATTCATCCCAACTACGGAACCCTTCATTGTGCGTGGTCCGACATGCATTTTTCTTTTTGTCTGAATGGTGTCTATTTAATTACTTACTTGGTACACCAACAGCAGTACATACAAGGAAGTAATAGTAAACAATTGACGGCCGCCTCACGAAACAGGTTCTCCGATTAACAAAACAGCAGCTGCGCACAGTTACAGCTGCCCTAACTGGCCATGGGTCATTTAATAAACACCTCTTTGTCATAGGAGTCACAGACAGTCCGCTGTGCAGAGCCTGCATGGAGGACGACGAGACAGCAGCTCTTGTGCTGTTAAACTGCCCGGTGGTCGCCACATACAGGGCCAAGTACTTCGATAACTCAGGTACCCTACTTGAGATTGTCAGTGACACCAAGGTGTTGCTGGCCTTCTTTGAGGAGCTGGGGTGGATCGAATAACAGATTTTCTCACCCGTACGCAAAATACGCGCTTTGACGTGGAGTTGCGGATACTCGTACCAGATCGTATTACCTATTTAGTCAGTAAGAGCCTGCCCTTCCGCTCCACCTAGAGCGGGAGAAGTTATTTGATAATTACCCACCAAAAAAAAGGACTCGTCTGCTCCACAGTGTCTCGGACAGTTGACATTAAATCCATAAAAAAACGACCGAGCCTTAAAGAAGTCGCATATGATGTGTAACATCTGACATCTCACCTTGACAATAAGCAGCATTAAGGTAATAAACAACATTAAAGGGGCAGGGCCTCGTCAAGGTCGTTTCTGACAGCCAACTCTAGCACCACGCGCGCTCATTGGTCAAATTAAGTAGTGCGCGCTTGGGCTTCCTGTGACACACTTACGTCTCTTTTCACGAAATCACTCCAGATTTGAGTTTTTAGATTTTATAGATTTAGATTTTGATTGCAGGAAAACGAGAGGAGAGATGTAACACATCAAAAACAATTCAGCGTAAGAATTATTATGAAACGAGGAAGTAAGTTCAACCCGCGTCTGTATGTAATTTCAGATCCGTAGTAGTAAACTGATAGAGAGAATCTTAAACCACAGGAGCCTTCAATAGGGCATGGACTCACTGACATTTAATATTGTTTCTAATGACATTTTTGTAATGCAATAAAAATTGCGCGCCCCGGATACGCGTTCCACTAGAAAAAATCATGAACTTTTTGGATTTCATTATTGTTTGTTTAATGTATAAAAGATTTTATTAAGTCTCATTTAAACTTATCGTAAGATACGAATTATATACTTCAAAACGAGGTCTTATTGATAATAAACATAATAACTGGAATCATATTATAACACTTTTTCTCTAAAAATAATGTTATAATAGTAGATTGTTTGCCTGAGGAGCAAACCACTATTTTTAAGGCGAGAGTGTTTCTCTGAATCTAGAGCGGAGCGAAGGATTTAAAGTACGTCACTCAAGCTTAAAATAGTATTGCTCCCGAAGTGAACACTTTAGTTTTTATCACCCTCTATGAGAAAAAAACGTGTGTGGTCCGACCCCCGTCAGACACAATTCACAAAGTACGTAGCTTAAACAGCCGTAATGTTAATGTTATTGTATACATTTTTGCCGGTGTCGGCGTCTGCGTCTCTTTACTTGTCTCAACGATGCCTAGACTGCCACAGATACTAAAGGCATAGACAAGTAACTGTTGTTACGTCGGGTGCAGACACGCGGACTACTTATATCTTATTTTTAAAAGTATTTCACTTAACTATTTTTATTTTATTTTATTTAATGTTTATTTCTGTATCTATCTATCCGTGACATCACTGTGGGCCCTATCAGAATACCAGCGCTGCGACATTTATTTTTTAAATGTCGCAGCATATGCTGAGATAGGAGCCTTTTGGCCTCGTACAGGACTTTCGGTTTTTGGTTTTCTACCTTGTTTTTTATTATTTCTTTTATTTTTATTAATGTTTTAAGGTGAAGGTGTTTAGTTTAATTTTTTATTCCTTGTGCGAGTCTCAATAAATACTTTTTCTTTCTTTCTTTCTTTCTTTCAGGAACAAAGATCCTTTTCACGTACGATTTAAAACAAAAACAAAATTTTCGCAGTCGCCATCTTTTTTTTTTTTTTTTTTTTTTTGGGTGGGAAATTATCAAATAACTTCTCCCGCTCTGGGTGGAGCGGGAGGGCGTGTCAGACTCTTACTGACTAAAACCCACCCGTGTTCCTTCCTATGCCATGTTGCCGGGGGCCACGATTTCCCTATCGGTTTTCTTCGAACCCCCGGCATTGGCATTGGCCCTAGCGGACCCCGTCAATTCTGCTGACATCTCTTTGAGGCGCGCGTGGAACACAACGCGCCGTCGACCCGGGCTTGGTCCTTATCGGACGGCGAGCTACCCGTTGCTCACCGTCCGCAAGCCCGCGCCTACGGTGGCCGGAAATCTTCCTGCGATTCCCGACGCCCAGGGCGTCTCCTGCTGCGGCGGTTAGGGGCGCGAGGGCGCGAAATTTGCCTTTCCCTCACGCGCTCCGTCTCCTCCTTCGCGAGCATTACTGCTTCGCAGAAAGAGGTGACGGCCTCCCATTTCCTCTCGCTCCGTAGCATGGCCCGAATCAGGGCCGGACGCGAGAGATCACCGCCGCCGATCGCATCCACGAGGACACGGCGATGCCCTGCCCAAGCCGGGCAGACCTCCACCGTGTCCTCCGGGCGATCCACACAGTGACGACACCCGGGCGTTTCCTCCCGCTTTATCCTGAACAGGTACCTCCCGAAACAGCCGTGTCCGGTGAGTACCTGCGTCAGGCGGAAGGTGAGGACGCCGTGGCGCCTCTCTAGCCACTCCTCAAAGAGGGGTCTTATCGCCGCAATTGTGGCGTGCCCAGCGCTGGGTTGCGACAGTCGCACTCTCCATTCCGCCATGAGATCCCGCCGGAGCTCTGTCCGCTGTGCCGCGACTTCTTGCGGCATCGGAGTTAAGCCCCGGCGCTTCGCCTCCTCGCGCCACTCCCAAATGTGCGCGAGGACCTTTGCCTCCAGATCCCATGGCGGTACTCCGGCAAGGAGGCTCGCCGCCTCGCAGGAGACCGTGCGGTATCCTCGGGCCAGCCGGATGGCCATGACCCTTTGGGACGCGTTCAGCCGGCGGCCTGGCTGCCGCCTCAATGAAGGCGCCCACACCGGCGCCCCGTAAAGGGCCATGGACCGCACGATCCCCACGTAGAGCCTCCGGCAGGAGGCGTTTGGACCTCCCAGATTGGGCAGGAGCCGCTTCAAGGCAGCCCCGGCCCGGTCCAGTCTGGGAGCCAAACGTCGGAAATGCTCCACGAAGTTCCACCGGCTATCGAGGACGAGTCCCAGATACTTCATCGTCGACTCGACGCCGATGTGAACCCCTCCCGCCAATACTTGGGAACCCGACGGTGGCGCACTACGAGGACCATAGAAACCCATGGCCTCGGACTTGTGCAGGGCCACCTCGAGTCCCAGCTGCCGGATTCTGTCGACGACTGTCGCAACCCCGCGTGTCGCTAAGTCGGCCGCCGCCTGGTACGACCTCCCCTGCGCCAGGACCAGCGTGTCGTCAGCGTAACAAACGACGCTGACGCCAGTAGGGAGGTCGGCGCGCAGCACCCAGTCGTATCCGATGTCCCACAGATGCGGCCCCAGGACCGATCCCTGTGGGACACCGCACGACATCTCTCGCCGGTTCCACTCTCCTTGGTGACCGGGGTAGATGACAAACCTGTCTGTCAAATAGGCCTCGACCACACGACAGAGGTAGGTCGGCATCCGGTGATACCGAAGTGCCTCCCTGATGCAACTCCAGGGCAGGGTGTTAAAGGCATTGGCGATGTCTAGAGACACCGCCAAGACGACCCCACCCCGGGCCACAGCATCCCCCGTCGTGAGGGCCCGCACGCGCATGATGGCGTCCACCGTAGAGCGCCCCCTGCGGAAACCGAACTGGCTCTCCGCCAGATCCGGCCCCACTCGCACCAGCTGCCCGACGAGGCGGTCTGCAATGACTCTTTCAAAGAGCTTGCCCACCTCGTCGAGCAGCACAATGGGCCGATAGGCGGACGGAGAGTCCGCTGGGCGCCCCGGCTTCCTGATGAGGACCAGTTTCCCAGTCTTCCAGCAAAGTGGGAACTGGCCCCTCTCCATACATGCGCTTAGGAGCCCTCTCAGTCGAGGCCCGAGAGTCCCCATGGCCAGGACCCAGGCCCTTCCGGGTATGCCATCGGGTCCTGGGGCGGTATTCCTCGCACTCATCCTGCGTACCGCCACTCTCATCTCTACCTCGGTCACCTCCGGAGCATCGTCGTCGTCGTCGGCGGTGTGGTCCGCATCGGGCACCGCAATGGGCGGAGCCATGGGCGGGGGCGTATGTTCCCCTCTTGAAGGGAACAGAGCGCTCACCACGTCCTCCACAAGCTGGGGCCGGAGACTCTGCGTCAGCGGGGGAGCCCATGGGCGGAGTTTCTCCCGCACCATCTTATATGGGCGTCCCCACGGGTCTCTGTTCAGAGTCTCCAGCATCTCCTCGCGGGCCAGTGCCCTGGCCCGCAGGATCTCCGCTTGGAGGGCGGTCTTCGCCGCTCTGTACCCCTCGTACAGCTCCGCCTGAATGGCTTCCGTATCCGGAGGACGGATACGGAGCCTGCGGTGCCTGGCGTACCGGCGTCGCGCAGCAACGCACGCCCTGCGCAGTCGCCATCTTGGATTTACATTTTGACCTCACTATCGGCTTTAGCAGCCCCGAAAACAATGAAAACGACAACAATGACGAAATATAAAAAAAAATTGCAGCCGCTATCTTGGATTTTCATTTTGATCAAATTCACGCGTTCTCTCTCTCTTGCCAATCTGTTACTTGTTCATACAATGTTCATAATGGATCTCTTTGGTGATTGGAACTTTTACTAACAATATCCGCATTCCAAATTTAACTCATTTTTAGTCCCTAGGGATTAAAAAGTTATTTTTTGTGTAATTTTTTTTTTTTTGCAATACGATATTCATAAATAAGTTGGTACTTAAAGGTCTGCTATCCCTAGTTCTGCCCTCCAAGATTTGAACTGCGAATCTCTGGTCTTAGTTAAAGTGGGGATAGGTATTATATAGTACCATGTGGAGGTGTGAGAAAGTTCTATTCTTCCATGTTTTGTCGAGCAGTTTCGTTCGAAGGATCGTCTGTGTGTAGAAAGTTGTCTATGGTGTAGTGTGTAAATAAAGTTCAAAAGGAATTTTGAGTGAAAAGGTGGTACGGAAGTGTCATGGATTGAAGTGCAGTGATTTCAGGTTTCAGGCATGTATTGTGTTTTGAATCTAGCTTTTGCCCGCAGCTTCGCCCGCGTGGAGATCGGAAATTATCCTATGGAAATGTACTATTGAGATAAAAAGTATATCCTATGTCCTAACCCAGGTCATGGTCTATCCATGTGCCAAATTTCATCCAAATACGTTCAGCCGTTTTAGCGTGAAAGCGTTATAAACAAACAAACTCAATTTCACATTTATAATAGATAGTTAGCAACCCTTTTTTTTTGTCTTGGAAACGGGATCCGTTTCTCATAGGGATTAATATGCATGTAATTTAAAACTTATTCATTATTTAAATATACATTGTCTAAGAGTCAAGGAACAAATTCCTATTTTTTACCGACTTCCAAATAGGAGGAGGTTCTATGTTCGTCGTAAGTTTTTTACGTGTGTCCATCGATATTTTCGTCAATTTTGGATTGATTTTGAAAAATCTTTTTTCGTTGGTAAAGAAAGCTTGCGCGGTGATCACATTTAAATTTTGTTATCTTTGCTTGGGTATTTTGTTACGTATTTTTCACACTTAGCCTATGTTGATGATGTTATAAGTTCCAGTGACTGTTATTTACATAACAGGTAATAAATAAAATAAATATTCGAATTTGTGTGGGGTAGGTAACAACTAAAAAGTGAAAAATCAACATAACCACAAAAAAAACCGACTTCAGAAAAAAAACCCCAAAGTGAAAATTAACTTTAATTTCGGAAGTCGGTGGCAAAAAAACAAAAAATTCAAAATCAAAGACTTCCGAAATTAAAGATATTTTTCACTTTGTGGTGTTTTTTTTTTGAAGTCGGTTGTTTATATTATTAGTAATTTTTTTTGTAATTTTTTATGCATACCTACTTGTTTTACAATTCATTATTTAATTAATGTTCCGTTTTTTTGGTGGAACGAAACTCAAATTTAAAACGCGTTGCCTTTGATGGTAAAAATTATGTGTTTAAAATCTAATCTTTGCATGCTTCAAATTTCACTAAGGTAAGTAAGTAAGTGCGATTTCTGCTTGAATAAAGCACAAAATATTATATAATTTATAAAATATTTATTATAGTTACATTATTTACATAATTTTTATTTTTATTTACAAAAAAAACAGATGACAGAACATCAGTCGCTCACTGAATACAAAAGGGCCACAAATCAAAAAGCATAAATTTTATACGACAGCCAAAATAAAATTCAAACCACGATTTTCTTAAATATTTCATAATTTTTATTTGTTAATATAACATGTTAATATATAATTAGGTGCATTTTTACGTGCTCTATCGATTGAAAATATGAACATTGTAATAGCTGTTACTCATGAAGTTAAAAATGCACAAAAGTCTCTTGTGTATTCAAAATTTGGTTCAATGTCATAAACATTATGTCAAAATAAAACTCAATTTTACAAAAATAAATGGTTTATTAAATCTTCTTCGTAGTAATTATATTCTCAAAAGTCTCTTATTAGTGATAGGTAAATGATAGACACTAAACAGTTTCTAAAATAAATGACAACAATAAAATTACATCTAATTATAGTATCTGCGTCTCAAGTTTGGCAGTTCTTCGGGCTATGTCGGTTACCTTGTTTCTCCTGCGGATCTCTTCATTTCTGATTCGATCGCGTAGAGAAATTCCAAGCATAGCCCTCTCCATTGCCCTTTGGGTGACTTTTAGCCTTCTAATAAGGCCCATTGTGAGCGGCCACGTTTCAGTGCCATAGGTCATCACTGGCAACACTCACTGATCAAAGACTATCGTCTTGAGACATTGAGGTCTATGGGACGATAGGATATTGCGTAGCTTCTCGAGCGCTGCCCAGCCGAGTCGGATTCGACGGTTGAAATCTTTCTCGAAGTTGGACCTACCTAACTGGACAGTTTGCCCTTGGTAAACAAACTCGTCCACAACTTCGAGCGAAGCGTCTTCGATCTTCATGAGAGTGGGTGTTACATGGGCAGTTGACATAACCATTGTCCATGTTTATTTTAAGTCTCAGTCTTATAGAAGCTCTACTGAGGTCATCGAGCATTGTACTGAGGTCCTCCATAGTCTCAGCCATGACAACTATGGCGTCGGCAAACCGAAGGTTGATGATGCACTGGAGGATGTTATCAAGATTCTGGAACCTTGATTCTCCAGTGCAGCGGTGAACAGTTTCGGTGAGATAACGACTCCCCTGTCTCGCACCTCACTGCAGAAGGATAGGTTTCGAAGTTTGGTCCTGGACTCCGACTGACATAGCGGCGTTTTCGTACAGACACTTTAGCACCTCGAATCCTCGATGTACTGATAGTCGATCTGGCACCGTCGAAGAGACTGCAGTACAGCCCATGTCTCGATCGAATCGAAGGCTTTCTCGTAGTTCACAAACGAAGTTGCTGCATCAACCCTGTACAGGTATGGACTGATTATATTATACATTACCTAACCTAAACAGGTATTCAAAACGTTAAATATTACGAAAATAAGACCCACTGACTCACTGTTATAATGGTGCCGACTCCGTTGTTCACAAACGAAACTAAATTTAAGTTCAGTGCATCTTTTTCTTTTTATTTCATTAAGAAAAGGACAGAAGATAAATTTTAGTTTAGTCCTGTCAAATTAATCAGCGCTTGACGTAAATTGAGTAATTTTAGTAGGCAAGTTTTTAATCACGTCTAAACTTGTATGGAGTAGTGACAGGTGCTGATTAATTTGACAGGACTAAACTAAAATTTGTCTTCTGTCCTTTTCTTAATGAAATAGAAAAAAAAAGATGCACTGAACTTAAATTTAGTTTAGTTTGTGAACAAGGGAATCGGCACCATTACTTATTATTTATAACCCGGGCAAGCTAAAAACACAATACAGCATTTTTTTTTGCGTCACCACATTCTAACAGCCTATCACAGTCCACTGCCGAACACAAGGTGTCTCCAATTATTATTAGATATTGTTAGTGGAAAATTAGTATGATAAGTTTAACTCTTTGAATGTCGCGTGATACCCCATAGCAATTGCTTAACAAAAGCAATTGCTTTAGCGTTTGTTTTACTGCCCGTAAAACAGCTGTAGAAAACACAATATAGCATAAACATTTATAATACAAAAAAATATAACATAATCATAAATTATTTCTATACAAAACGGACACATTTCTAAATTTCCCACTCTAGTCTTCAAAAAATAACAATCAATCCATACATAATTCCATGCAAAACGAACGCATTTGAAATGTGGCACTGTTGTATTATAAAATATTACTACACTTACACAATTTTTGAATGCAATGCAAACGGATTTCAAATATGGCCCTGTTGTACTAAATAACATAATTACACTTACACGATGTTTGAATGCAATGCGGACGCATTTGAAATAATGGCCCTGTTGTATTACAAAATATGATTATACTTACTTGATGTTTGAATACAAAACGGACGTTTTCCAAAATATGGCACTTTTGCAGAGAACTATGAATACGAAATGCAGGATTCTTTTGGGTTGTGGCCTTTTTGCACGGAACTGACGTGCGTTAGTGTGGAGTTTCGGATCGCAACTCACAAAATGGCGGCCTTGCACTGAAATTAGCTAACAAAATGCTTTAATGCAAAAAAGGCGGTGAGCCAGTTTCGGAATAGTAACGCGAAAATGATGGGTGTCTTTTTTAAACAAAAAAATTTTGTCGATTTAGACCTCATTTTTTAAATAAAATTATTTTCCGATTTTTTTTATTTGTGGCCCTTTTGTATTCAGTGAGCGATCTGTTTTTTGGTTGTTTTTTTAGCCCTACTATCATGGTAAATGACGTCACATCATGATCGCGACAGAAACTGACGTTTAAACTGTAGAAAAAAAATGTTGGAGTTTCATAATTTTTTGAGCAACAAGCAGTAGTTGAATTTAACTTTTAATACTTTTCTTGGTTTTATATTACTGTACCACTTATAAGGAATTAGTGAAAAAAAAATTACGTGTATATACTGTTGAAAAAATATGAATGTCAGCTTTAAGTGATATTCATATATGTAACAAATCGTATGAGCCTATTTATTGTAACATTAGACAAATAACGGTTATCACCCTTTCGTTATTTCGATATAAACAAAAAATAACCACCGTTATTTCACGATAAATACAAAGCAATGTAATCTATTTACCATTTACATTAAAAAAATTAACTCTGAAGTGCAATAATTTCAACATTAAGATACGATAACTGTTGCTATTTAGCCGTTATTTGTCTAATGCCATAATAAATGGAGTATAGTAACATTTAAAACAAAATTAGTACATTACTGCCGCGGTCTATAATGACTTCTTTGCTGGTCGCGCTGATGATGGCCGACAGCGCAGCGTAGCGCAGCTCCAGGCCGATACAGCGCGGTCAGCGTGCAGCACTTGATGGACGAGCTGAGATACATCGGACCGAGAGAACCTAGGAGTAGTTCGGCCTTACAGGTAAAATAACATTCGTATCGAGGTAATTTCCAAGTGCTAACCATATCAATCGCCATTTGCATAAAACCTTGTTCGAAAAACGACAACAATAGTTATTTTACATTAAATACCATTATCCTCATCATCATTGCTATTGGTTCAAGTCAATACTACTATAAATAAAATAAATAATACTAGTCCATTATAATTGTCGTACTGCAGGGCAAAGGTACCTTCTCATACAGAGAAGGCACGAGCATTGATCACCACGCGCGCTCTAGACGGGTTGACGATTTCAGACTTATATTAACTATAAGTCCAGGTTCCGTCACCGTCGGAAGAGACAAATTTCGCGCCCTCACGCTCCTAACCACCGCAGGAGACGCCTTGGGCGTCGGGAATCGCAGACTGATTCCCGGCCACCGTAGGCGCGGGCTTGCGGACGGTGAGCAATGGGTAGCTCGCCGTCCGATAAGGACCAGGCCCGGGTCGACGACGTGTTGTGTTCCACGCGCGCTTCAAAGAGATGTCAGCAGAACTGACGGGGTCCACCGGGGCCGATGCCTGCCGGGGTCGCGGGAAAGTCCGAAAGGGATACCGTGGCCCCTGGCAACATGGCAACTGAAGGAACACGGGTGGGTATAGTCAGTAAGACTCTGACACGCCCTCTCGCTCCGCTCAGAGCGGGAGAAGTTATTTGATAATTTCCCAACCAAAAAACAAAAGGTTCCCTCACCGATATCATTGATGTCCAAAATAAACTTAGAAAGTTCCTACTTTTTTTTCCTTCACTGTCCCACTGCTGGGCAAAGGGGGATTATGAACATTCAGTAGTGCAGTCGTCTCCCCCATACTTCGCCATTCATCTTTGTCTGTTGCCTTTTCCGGCCAATCAGTCAAGAAAGAGTCTAGGTCTTCGCGCCAGCGTGTCTTAGGCCTGCTCCGGTGACGACGCCCGTCTGCAGGCACCCACTGCGTGACGACCCTGGCCCATCTGTCCTGTACCTACATAAGAATTGAAAATGTCACATTGGTACTTGCTCGGATTTGAACTCGCAAGCTCGTGCATGAGAGGCGAGACTAGTAACTTTATTTGCAAATGGAAGGACCGATCGTGTTACCCAGTGCCTGGGTTGTTGTGGAGGTCAGATGGGCGCTATGCAAAATACAGTCAAAACCGTTTATAACGACTACACTTATTACGACGAAATTTTGAGGTTTCAGCATTTCTGTTTACTTACAATAGTGTTTGGTTATGATGACTATCGGCTATAACAACCGTAACCCGACGGTCCTTTCAAAGTCGTTATAAACGGTTTTGACTGTACTGGTATTCAGCTGCATCCGGTTACACTGGAAGCCGACCCCAACACAGTTGGGAAAAGGCAGTATAGTCGCTCTCGTAATTGATTTATCACCCTTAGATTGAATGTAGGTTCTAGCTGAGAAGGAGGGTACTCAGGGGGGGGAGAAAATTTTATCAAAACTTTGATATTCCCAGCCGTTTCCGAGATATTTAAAATTTAAAAGGGGGAGGTGTGCAGGGGTGTATCGGGATCAGGGGGTCGCGGGAGGATATCGAGGGGGGTTCGGGGGGAGATTATATATATAAGAGAGTTGTAAGATATACTTAATTACAGATATTGGGGTCAATAGAAAAGGGGGTCAAAAATGGGGTTTAAGGGGTCTAACTGAATGTAGGTTCTAGCTGAGAGGGAGATTCTAGGGGGGGGGTAAATTTTATCAAAACTTTGATATTCCCAGCCGTTTCCGAGATATTTAAAATTTAAAAGGGGGGAGGTGTGCAGGGGGTGTGTCGGGATCAGGGGTCGCGGGAGGATATCGAGGGGGTTCGGGGGAGGTTATATATATAAGAGAGTTGTAAGATATACTTAATTACAAATATGGGGGGTCAAAAGAAAAGGGGGTCAAAAATGGGGTCTCAGGGGTCTAACTGAATGTAGGTTCTAGCTGAGAGGAGGGGTACTGGGGGGGGGGGGGGAAATTTTATCAAAACTTTGATATTCCCAGCCGTTTCGGAGATATCTAAAATTTAAAAAAATAAAAAAAAGTGTCGTTACAACTTTTGGTCTTAATTTTTTCCGTCTAGCCCCCTTTTGCAACGTGCGATAAGGAACTTCATTCCAATAAAACAACCGACTTCCAAAAAAAAAAAAACACTACAAAGTGAAAAATAACTTTAATTTCGGAAGTCGGTGGCAAAAAAACGAAAATACAAAACCCAAGACACCGACTTCCGAAATTAAAGTTATTTTTCACTTTGTAGTGTTTTTTTTTGTACATTGTTCTCACATATAAAAGCAACTAGAATATAATTTTTTGTACATTGTTCTCACATATAGAAGCAACTAGAATAATGACGTACACACGGCTACACATCAAGCTATACTTTTCCAGTATAAGTTGATCTCGCATTGTATAGGATTTCCGTACAATGAGAAGTCAACTTATACTGGAAATGTAATGCTTGATATGTAGCCGTGTGTATATGCGCTACTGAACTGACTGCGCGAATATGTCATTTATACTAATATTATAAAGAGGTTGTCAGTTTGTATGCAGGGGGTAATCTTCGGAACTACTGAACTGATGCCGAAAGTTCTTTCACTAACGGGAATCTGCATTAACCCTGCGACCTGAGTGTCATCTGATCGACAGTCCCGTGCAGCTATTTTTGCCTTGTAATACTATTGTTGAGAAGCACAGCGATCTAAAAGACGATTTTGTTATATGGCTAGGTACTCACACCACCCTAGGTTAAGTTTATTGAAGTCTTTTTGTATCAATTACTTTTATTATCCGTACTAGCTGACCCTGCAAACGTTGCTTTGCCTTATAAATGCTTGGGGTGCACCATCTTTATCATTTATTACCTACCCTACCTACCCTACCTACCCTACCTACCCTACCTACCCTACCTACCCTACCTACCCTACCTACCCTACCTACCCTACCTACCCTACCTACCCTACCTACCCTACCTACCCTACCTACCCTACCTACCCTACCTACCCTACCTACCCTACCTACCCTACCTACCCTACCTACCCTACCTACCCTACCTACCCTACCTACTCTACCTACCCTACCTACCCTACCTACCCTACCTACCCTACCTACCCTACCTACCCTACCTACCCTACCTACCCTACCTACCCTACCTACCCTACCTACCCTACCTACCCTACCTACCCTACCTACCCTACCTACCCTACCTACCCTACCTACCCTACCTACCCTACCTACCCTACCTACCCTACCTACCCTACCTACCCTACCTACCCTACCTACCCTACCTACCCTAAAACCTTGTCCTAAAAATAACGAACATTTAAAAAAAAGAATTGGCCAAATTGGTCTAGGCGTTGTTGAGTTATGCGCTTACGAGTACCAACACATTTTGCGATTCATTTTTATATTATAGATTGTGGAGTAACCTAGCTATATATGTATATTGTTAGTACTTAGTAGGGAAATAGCCTCAGTACAAAACATATCTGACGATTATAAACTAAGTCACAAAGATTCCCCTTATATACTGCACAAATGTTATTACACAGGCCAATCTAGGCCTTAAATAAGGGTTCTAACATACACATTGTCTTAGTTAGGCTATTTCCCATGTATGGGCACCTTTTACATAAGGAAAAGTTTACGGGATGTACGATTTGAGGAAAGAACAAAGGCGTCACAAAGGACGTAATACATAAGCAGACCAACTGCGTAGGTTCTTTCCCTCTTCATTCCCCTCACCTCCCCTGGTGCCCCCAAGCATTGGCGTACCCCGCAATCCCCGATCGCATACCGACCCCCTCACCTTGAGAAGCTAGACGTACATAGGAGATTCGTTGGGTCGGCGTATGCTAGCCACAGGGCGGGCGCACCAGGGTAGGAAACTATTTAAGGTGTCGCATTTTAGTAAATCGTATCGATCAAGTGAATTTAGAGTTCAATCAAGTGAATCAGTATTATCGATCAAGTGAATTTAGAGTTACAATTATTAGAATCATGTGTATCAACTAGTTAGTTTAGAATTTAGTATTTCTGTATTCTCGTGTATTAGTTAGTATAACTTAACATGTACTGGTTACCAAAAAGTAATTCAGTCGAATGTTCAGTCTCTTTTCTTTTGTGTGTTATAATCAGTGTTTTATTGTGAATATATTTGTGTGTACTCAGAAGAAAGTGTGTTAATTTTGATTCATAAGCCACCAATATCCACCCTGCACCTGAATCCCCTACAACTATTGCTTATCCGACATGGGTAGTCTGTTGAGCCTAAAAATGTTTATTTAAAAAAAACAACCGAATTCCAAAAAAAAGAACACTACAAAGTGAAAAATAACTTCGGAAGTCGGTGGCAAAAAATAAAAATTTAAAACCAAAGACTTCCGAAATTAAATTTATTTTTCGGTTGTTTTTTTCGGTCGGTTGTTTTTTTTTTTGTTAAAAATTTTTGTTATTCGGTTTTTAGTTGTGAACCTACCCCACACAAATTCGGATACCACTACCTGCTATGTAAATAGCACATACTAACTGGGGAAAAATACGTATTATTGAAGTTGACTCAAAAACTATCAAAGAAAATTAATAAAATAAGGGACCACCTCGAGAACACAACCTTTAAAAAAAAAGAAAGAATTTTCAAAATATGTCCACAAATGACGAAGAAATCGGAGGACCATACATTATCATAAATGTGTTACAATGTTGTGAAAGAGCGGAGCCTTCTAATACAGGCATTGTTTGCCTGTATTAGAAGGCTCCGAAAAAAGGAGGCTCCAAACACGTTAAAATGTAATGTAATTTTCTATTTGGCACAATAAACTATTTTGTATTTTTTTTTGTATTTGTATACATAAAAAAAAAACCTACATAGGTACGCTACGAACATAGAACTTCCTCTTTTTTGAAAGTCGGTTAAAAATAAGAAATGATGTACACAGTTTTGCAATTAATTTAACTTTATCTGTTACTAGCGGATGTCACGCGGTTTCACCCGCGTAGTTCCCGTTCCCGTGGGAGTACGGGGATAAAATATAGCCTATGTTACTCGCTGATAATGTAGCTATCCATTGCTGAAAGAATTTTTCAAATCGGTCCAGTAGTTTTATTAAGTTTATTCGTTACATACAAAAATACAAATCTTTCCTCTTTATAATATTATTATTATAGTATAGAAGATATACAGGGTAAGTTTTTATCCAGTGTGCAAACTTTAACTCGTGACTTTACTCATCATTATGAACAACTTTTACTATGGGACCAAACCCGAAATCGCGAAAAAAAAATCAGCTGTTACCTACATTTTGACGAGTTTTGCGAACATAAATGTAGGGAACGGCTGATTTTTTTTGGCGATTTCATTTTTGTACACATAGTAAAAGTTGTTCATAATGATGAGTAAAGTCACGTGTTAAAGTTTGCGCACTGGATAAAAACTTATCCTGTATATCACAATGTTTTATTCTAAAATAAATTATTAATAATTAGCAAAGAGTCTCTCAGAGTTTCAGACTATGCCTGAGAATTAGATTTAAATTATTAACAAAACTGACTGCCTTATTTTTTGCTGAAAACTATAAAATACTTTAGAAAATCTAACCACTAATTAGAAGTAGGTACCACTTAATAATAAATTATATAAATAATAAATTATTAAGTAGGTACGTCAGTCGTAGAAAAATACTTAAAAATATGCTAAACTTCACAAAAGGCTCTTGTTAATAGTCTACGTCAACAAATTAATGTCGATTTACAAGATTAAATAAAATGATAAATGGTCGACAAAATTATGCCAAAGAGTATTATTCAAAATTAAAATCATTATTGTTCCTTTGTTTAGATCCATTCCGTGTTATTCATGAAGTACACTGTAGAATAAAAGTGCCTCTGATTTTACAAATTGTAAAATAAACCTACATTCTGATTTTACAAATTGTAAAATAAACCTTGATTCCCACTGCTGGGACACAGGCCTCCTCTCTGTGAGAGGGAGTGGGCCATAATCCACCACGCGGGGCCAGTGCGGGTTGGTGGATGTCACATGAATGTCTTCGAATGTTTGGTTCTAGGACATGCCGGTTTCCTCTCAACATATTTTTCTTTCACCGTTTTGGTACCAGTGTAGTGATGAAATAAATTGCACAAAGTGCTTACTTACAGGCCTGAATTTGAACCCACGATCTTACAACTCGTAAGTCGGGGCTGTTACTAGGCTACCACTGTTCTCTTTTAATAAACATAAAGCCTGTAATCTCCGAAGGGTTAGGCAGAGGTGTAAGACTAGTACACATTTCGCCAGTTATGTTTAAGTCCCATGTAACAGGGGGCGAGCCTATTGCCATCAACCCGGCACAAATCTAGACTTCGGGCTGTTACTGAGAAATTCCAGTTGGAAAAACTCAATAACACTTTGGTTCCCAGCAGTAGTGTTTTTGACCACTAGACCACTAAAGCACTGCAAAAAGCGCAAATGGAAATGGGCTGACCACATTGGGCAATTGGATCTGTGAAGATGGTCACCTTTCCACGGACTAATCGTGGCAAGCGAAGCTTAACCCTGATCGATCGACCCGTGCGGTTGTTATTACTTAGGAATTAATAAAGTATATAATAATAAGGATTCAACTAACATTTAACTGGGCTGGGCAGCGTTTGGGAAACTTCGTCGAGTCTTCTCGTCGCGTATTCCACAGAACCTAAAGACGAAGGTCTTCAATCAGTGCGTCCTGCCTGTTATGACCTACGGAGCTGAAACGTGGACACTCACGGTACGGCTGGTGCATAAATTTAAGGTTGCTCAGCGAGCCATAGAGAGGGCTATGCTTGGAGTCTCTCTGAGGGAACGAATCCGGAACGAGGTGATCCGGGATCATCCGGGTGATCCGGGAGATCACAGGGACATTATTCGAATTTTTGTTGTAAACAGACGTGTTGAACATTTATTAAAATAAATAAATAATTACTTGCTGAATCGTGACCTGGTTTTACCAAATAGCCGGTAGTAAAGCAAACTGTGTCATACGTAAGCATAACATGTGTAAATCGTTTCTGTGAAAATGTGTATAAGTGATAAACAAGTAAATAATTTGTACCACAATGGCAAGCAGTCCCTTCAGCAGGGGTGGCAGATGTGCTTGAAGCCCACCTCCCACACCTGTGCCCGCACCCGCACCTGCACCCGAGCCCGCACCTCACCCTCAACCACCCAGCCAAAGAGAAGATGTCATGATGGAAGTGATACCTACGCCGGAAATCCAGAACTGGATGTCGTCCATTGAACATTACTTAAATGAAGTGTGCTCTATTGTATCAGAGGGCAAATTTAACATGGAGCAAAAACTGCGTATAAGTACACTATGCCGAAAGGTTAGTCACGGCACATCGCAAATCGCCGTTCAGTACCAGTCCCTTAAGAGTAGAGCCGTCCAAGCCCACTCCACCGTCCAAACACTCGAAGACAAAATTGATCTGTCGCAGCAACTGCAAGCCCTTAAGCTGTCAATCGGAGCTTCAATAAAACCAGTAACGGGAACTTTACTGAGATGGTTAAACAAGGTACCAACAATTTTATACAGCCGATAAATCTAAGTTCAGTTGCCATATACCCTAACGACAAGCTGCAGTCGAGTGAGAAAACAAAAACACTTGTCCTAAAAATTATTTGCCCCAAACAAATGAAACTTCAAATATGAGGACTACGTATGACGAAAAATGGTGGTGTCATTATCAGCACTGAAACAAAGGACGATATTGAGACGGTGAAAAAATCGGTGCAGCAATCAAATTCAGGTCTTACAGTAGACAAACCCCCAAAAAGGAAGCCTAGACTAGTAGTTATCGGAGTGCCCTCATCCTTGCAAGAGAAGGAAGTTATTACTTGTTTATTCCACCAAAATCTAGCAGAGACCCTGCAGGATTGCAGCCTCGAGACCTCTTTGACCTCCATCAAATTAAGCCATAAGTAAGTCAGGTAAGAAGAACGCTAAGAATTGTAATTATATAATAGAAGTATCTGCAGACATACGTAAAGCCCTGATTTCAAAAGGCAGAGTGTTTGTAAATTGGTCATCATGCCCTGTGACTGTGACAGACTTTACTCTAGTCACACGCTGTTATAAGTGCCAGCAGTACGGACATGCGGCCAAATCATGTCGGGAGACCACCGTTACCTGTGGCCACTGTGGTGATCAGGGTCACTCCATTAAAGAATGCACAAAGAAGACTGAGGAGCCAAAATGTGCTACTTCCTTGCACTTCAAAAAGCCGAGTAATTTCAAGACAAGTGCTTCTGACTTCCCAGCAAAAATAATGGTTATAAAGGTATATCAATTCTGTTGAATGGAGGTGCCTAAGAGCGCCGTTAATTACGTATTTTTTTAGCCCTTAATAATGTTTTTGTAAAAACTACAGCATAAATGCCTGGAGACTCGCTCGCCCGAACTGAGATCTACCCGATTATCCATCTTCCCAAAGACGGTGGGATGAGCCGCTCTGCAGAATAGTACAGAACAATTTACTTAAGAGGAAGCTATCTAAAGAAATTGTATGTTAATTAGCATTAATATTTTGAAAAAGTCACGCATATAATCAGAATGGAACGAAGAAAGTAAATGATATATTGGATCTTTTTCTTTCCATTTAGAAGACAATTACGTAATTGGAACATTTTCGCTCGATTCATTTTTTATTCGAAAATCATGTCTTTTTTAAAGATTATAAATTATTTGAAACAAAGATTACTCGGCTTTTATGTCTAAAATAATTATTGACAGTAAGAAAATATAATTTATTATCCAAATCATCATCTGCCTAGCCTTTTTCCAACTATGTTGGGGTCGGCTTCCAGTCTAACCGGATGCAGCTGAATACCAGTATTTTACATGGAGCGACTGCCTATCTGACCTCCACAACCTAGTTACTAGGTTACACGATACCCCTTGGTAAGACTGTTTGTCAGACTTTTGGGCTTCTAACTACCCGTAACGACTGTCAAAGATCTACAAATTACAGCTGGGACCAACGGCTTAACGTGCTTTCCGGAGCACGGAAGGGTTTTGGTATGCAAAGATCATCCACGGACCAACTGCGGTAAGCGTAGCTTAACCTGATCGATCGACCCGTGCGGCTGTTATTACTTAGCCACAAGCCAAATTTAAAAAAAGCCAAATTTATTATCCAAATATAAAGTATTTTTACATAAATTATTACTTTTGTAGCGGTTACACCGCCATATACGAACTACGCATCATAGACATGACGTCACACAAATCCTGCATCGCGCAGTTAGAGTTTACCGAGCGATCGACATACATACAAGATTTCAACTTCAAACCGATGGGCAGTTGCCCGCCAGACACAACACCCGTCTGGTCGGAGAATCCTCCCTTTTCTATGGTGGATGAGTGAACTTTACACCCTGTTCCTCATACTCCTAAACTTTAGTTATAAACGAAATAAGAATTGAGACTTACGAGATTTCGTTCACGACCAAAGAGCGCACGTGATATTCTACTTTATTACTGGTGTATTAGCGTTTAGCACATAGTGGAGTGGTGGGGTGCATGGGGGCAGAGTTTGCGTGGAAATTGTCTTTGGAGTGCCTGGTCTTAACACGTCTGCTACTACTGCGGAGCGGGCGCGCAAGCTGGCTGTGAGTACGTGGGAATCAGATCTGTGGCTTTATGCACTACCGTCGTCGAACATAGGCACTTTGTTCGACGACACTACTTTCCGCTTCGCTGCTTCCCTATGACTAGGAGCTCCGTGTTGTTCTCCTAATCATTGTCACTGTGACGAAGTTGTCAACAGTCTCTGGCCGAGACTGTTGACAACTTCGTCACAGTGACACAAAATTTTTCGATGCTATATTTTAGTTTGTGAATAATTTTAGTTAAGTTAGTAATTTTATTATTTTCATCAATTAATTACTTATAAGTTGTTACTTACTTATTTATATTACTTATTATAAATTAATCATTCTTTTACCAAAGAAAAAAAAAATAGAATTCGCAAGTTGATATTTGTTCCTAAAACTTACGCTATTTTGCTGACCCAAAAATCGTTAGACAAGTTTGCTTTGCTGTATGTCAATCAATATTAACTTACTGTATTACCACAGGATTACCTAGTTCAGGCACGTAAGTCTTACGAATATAATTTACATTTAACAAATCTGTACAGATTAATTTATTACTATTCCTTTATTTAATTTTTATAGTTTATTTTTATATTTCTAGAAAACAGAGAGGAGTAGAAAGGAGAAAGAAAGGCCGTTGCCCTGCAGTGGACAACACAGGCTAAAAATAAATGAAAAAAGAAAAACAAAATAAAATGAGAATTTGCGCAAAAGAAACGTTGGTTCAATTAAATATTTTACAACAAAAACAGGTTTCCACAGTTGTGTTTGCGTCGGTAGGACAGTTGTAATAATATAACCTCTTGTTATATGGCAGCAGTGTCACTGCGTGGCTGGTGGTGGCTCTGAGTGGTGACTTGGGACCAGCATGACGTGACGGGATTTTAGAACAATGTCGTCCCCATTGTTACGACAGGTAAATGTTTATTTTTATTTTTTTTATTTTAGAACCTTTATGTTTTGTAAAAAAAAATCTTTTCCAAAAACCACATTTTAACAAAATATAGACCAACAATTATCCCATTGTTGCTACAGGTACCTAAATGGTTTTTTGTATATTTCTTTAGTAACTACTAATGTTTTTACAAAAAAAAAAAAAACATTTATATAATACATAATACATTATTTATATAAATATATATAAATAAGTACGTTTTTCTGGAAAATGCCAAAGCACACAGAAAATTAAAAAAAAAAGTTTTTCAAACTGTATCGTGTTTTTTTTTTTTTTGTGTGGGAAATTATCAAATAACTTCTCCCGCTCTGGGTGGAGCGGGAGGGCGTGTCAGACTCTTACTGACTAAAACCCACCCGTGTTCCTTCCTATACCATGTTGCCGGGGGGCCACGATATCCTTATCGGCCCATATTCGCAGCCCCGGCAGGCATTGGCCCTAGCGGACCCCGTCAATTCTGCTGACATCTCTTTGAGGCGCGCGTGGAACACAACGCGCCGTCGACGCGGGCTTGGTCCTTACCGGACGGCGAGAAAACTGTATCGTCTGACATATCAAATTAAAAGACTTGTTGCAAGGATCTCAAATATATTATTTTTATAATTTTAAAATAAATACGTTTAAAGATATTAAAAAAATAGATGAAAATTTACCATTCCCCCTTATCTCCGAAACTACTGAGCCTAAATTTTTTATAAAAATACAGAGAATTGTTCTTCACTCATAGATTACAGATAAACCTATAAGAAGTCTATGGTCTTAAAATAACTTGGTAAATCTATCAATATTGTGCGTACAAACTTATATTTGCAGTTGTAATGTATGGGAGAATTCAACTACAATGTTAAGTTAGGTACGCTAAGAATAGATCACACCATTGCAAGAACTTTGTAACCATATTTATCTGCAAATAAATCTTTGACTTTTTGAGTTTGAGATCGACAAGACAAGAATATCTAATAAATACTTAGAATAAATCACACTAATAAATACTTTGACTTTAACGACTTTGACTTTGGCATAAATTCATCCTAACTACGACATCCTTCATTGTGCGTAGTCCGACACGCACTTGGCCGGTTTTTTTTTACTTAGGTGCCTACTTAAAACAATAAAATAATTAATTGTTTGACATTGAATTAAATATAAATATTTCGTGCGTTTTCAATTTACTGTTATATTAGTAGTACCTGGTCGACCGAGCTCTGCTCGGGTGAAAATAGATAAACATATAGTCCAGGGGGCCTACCACAAGCTCATAAAGCAGTATTATTTTAATATTACTTCAGTGTGGGAAAGAGATGAAGCTCTACAGGACGTATAGCTCCATCTCTTTCTCCCACTGAAGTAATATTAAAATAATACTGCTTTTGAGCTGGTGGTAGGCCCCCTGGTATACCAACGTTGTATCTCATTCCCAAGGCTGTGAAAATAGAGAAAATGATTTCCCAGATATGAGACTTACCTAGATCGATTTTTCGCCCCCGTAAACCCCTTTAATGCAACTTTCATCGAAATCGTTAGAGCCATTTTCGAGAACGTGATTACATATATACGGGTGCGTCTCATAACGTATAAACTCATTTGGTCTAATTTTATTTTATTATCGTTCATAAGATATAATCAACGTGAGATAAGTATACCAACTGTTGATATACTCGTAATTTCTTTACATATAATATTTATTTATTCTAAAACTTAATTAGTATAACGTTGTTTGATATAACGTTTATGTAATCGAAAATCATTTGGTCTAACGTTATTGTTTCTTTAATCTAAAATCATTAGGTCTAACGTTTAATATATATGAAAAACGTCATTATGGTAAACACCCCGACTCAGAGTACCCCGACTCGGATAGGTTAGGTTACAAGGCTAAGGCGGGAGCGAAGCGAAGCGGAGTTCCCGCCTTAGCCTTCGTGGTTATTTTTTTTTAAACCACCCAGAAATAGGAGCCCCGCGGCGCGGGGCTCCGTCGACCTATCTTAGCACAGGTGGTAATTAGTTACTAGTTATGCAATTTTGCTTTGTGTTTTTAAGTAGGCGTTTTCATCATATTAGACCAAATAAGTTTTATGTCTTTTGAGTGGTATGTCAAACGATTTTATATTTAATGTAGGTATGTTATGTCAAACGATGTTATATTTAATGTATGTTATGCTTATAAAAATTAGTTATTTTAAAATTATATCAATCGTTTATTATATTAACTAATCGCTATATTAAATAAAATTATAGGTTCCGTTGTTATATGTTGTTAATATTAGAGATTTTGTTGTTATATCATCTATTACTTACCCCATATATACACATATATTGCTCATTTAATAGTATAGGATATTCAGGAACGCAGAAGTCATTAATTGTGATGTCTTACGACTTCCACGCCAACAAAGTCGCGGGCAGAAGCTTGTTTAAAATTTAAAATAAACTAAATAAAGAGACAAGATGTTGTTGAATTCGGTCGGTTTGGGTCACAATTTTAAGAATAGGTTAAGTACCTATTCAGTTTAGGTAAACCATTAGGTTAAGTTCACATGAAGCGTTATTCCCAAAGTACAGATAAAACTATTCAGTTAAGACCTCTTACTAAAAATAAATTGAAAATGTTTAATAATAATGTTCTTAGCAATCTTTCATCAGCTAGTTTTGATTCACAAGACCCCAACATGAACTATGGTACACTACTTTCTACAGTGTGCCAAGAATTCCATAAAGCATGTCCTGTAAAAACAGTAACAATCAATACCAAACCAAAATTTAATGAATGGGCCACTCCTGGCATTAGAAAAAGCAGAGATATTTTATATAATTTATATAACGAAAAATCATTGACTTCTGATCAAGTAATTCATAATTATGTAAGAAACTATTCAAAGATATTTAAAAGAGTCTGCGCCCAAGCTAAATCTAAATTAATAAGTAACAAAATTAATAATTCTAACAATAAAATAAAAGCTGTGTGGCAGGTAATTAACAAAGAAACTGGAAACACAAAACAGCGAGATCAGAATGAATTGTCATTAAAAATTGATAATGTAACCATTTCAGATAAGTTAAAAGTTGCTGAGACACTAGAAAACTTCTTTACCAACATCCCAATAGAGGTTACGAAATCTCTCCCCTCATCATCTATACTAGCTGAATCTCTTTTAAAAGAACACTTCAGTAGAGACATTCCAAATTTTGAATTTAAGCCCATTTCAATTGTCACAATTAAAAAAGCATTTAAAAGTCTTAACATAAAAAACACTGAAGACTTATGGGGGATTTCCGTTAAGGTTCTTCAAGATATCATTGACACAATTGCCCCTGTCCTAACAGGCATATTTAATCAATGTTTAGATAGCGGTACGTTTCCTGATTTAATGAAACATAGTAAAGTAGTACCAATTTTCAAATCGGGTAGTAAGAGTGATCCCTCTAATTATAGACCAATATCTGTGCTACCAGCATTGAGTAAAATATATGAAAAAATCATGCTAGACCAGATGTTGGCACATTTTAATTCTAATGGGATTTTACATAGTCACCAGTTTGGTTTCACGAAAGGTAGGTCGACGACTGACGCAGGAGTTAAACTCATCAGTCACATTTTGGAATCCTGGGAGAAGTCCCAGGATGCAATTGGCATTTTCTGTGACCTCTCAAAGGCGTTTGACTGCGTTGACCACAATACACTGATCTGTAAATTACACCACTACGGAATTCGTGGACAAGCTGCTGATCTTGTTCTTTCCTATCTATCAAACAGGCAGCAAAAAGTAAATGTTAATGGGGCGATGTCTTCGGGGTCTCTAGTGAAAATGGGCGTGCCTCAAGGTTCAATTCTCGGCCCTTTCTTATTTCTAGTTTATATAAATGATCTTCCTTACATGATGACTAACTTATCAGATATAATTCTATTTGCTGACGACACTTCTCTTATATTTAAAATAGACAGGAAAGATACAGATGTATTACATGTCAACGATAGTCTGGCTGTACTTTCAAAATGGTTCGCAGCTAATAATCTTTTACTTAATGCGAACAAAACGAAATGTATTAGGTTCTCATTACCAAATGTACCTCAAGTAGGCCTAAATCTAAAACTTGATGGCAAAAAACTAGATGCAATAACGGAAACTATATTCTTAGGAATTACTTTAGATTCAAAATTACAATGGGGCGCCCATATTAGAACTCTTTCAGGTAGATTAAGTTCAGCTGCTTATGCAGTAAGAAAAATAAGGCAGTTGACTGATATAGCCACAGCTAGGTTAGTATACTTTGCTTATTTCCACAGTATTATGTCTTATGGCGTCCTGCTGTGGGGATCGGCAGCTGACGTAGATTCAATTTTCATTTTACAAAAGAGGGCAATCCGCGCGATCTATAAAATGGGCCCTCGCGAGTCCCTTAGAGACAAATTTAAAGAAATTGATATACTGACTTTGCCTTCACTTTATATCTTAGAAAGTATTATGTATGTTCGCAAAAACTTAGGACTTTTCAAAATAAGAAGCGATTTCCATAATATAAATACACGTAGTCGACATGAAATTGTGATACCCAAATTTAGATTAACTAAAACAAGCAAGTCATTTCTTATAAACAGTATCCGCTTTTATAACAAGTTGCCAAAGTCTGTGACAGAACTTAGCGATGGGAAGTTCAAAACCCACATCAAACGTGTCCTTATCAAGAATTCATATTATAAAATTAAAGACTACGTTGAAGACAAGGAAATTTGGCAATAATTCCTTCTGCACATGTGGCTTCCCTGGTACCTCATTAACGGCATAAATAAGTAAGAGTCTATTAACTGCTTCCAAATTACCATGATTATTTAAATCTTTATTTTTTTTTACATTCGCCCTTGACATATTAACTATTCTATTATTTGACATTATTTACTTTTTTTTTGTGGCTTTTGTGGACATGATAATTATTCAGATTGATTACAGTTGTAATAGCAATCATATAATTGCGTTTTATTTAAAATAGGTTTTTTACTTTTTTTAATTAATTAATTTTTTTGTATAGATTCTTTTCTACATATTTTGTGAATGTGAGAACGCTGTAGGCTTAGTGGATTGTAGACCTGTTGACCATTTTCTATTTTGTTAAGTACTTGGTACTTATTGAAAGACCTACACTGTCCTCCCATACCTAGAAACACTGTTATTTGAAAGTGATTTACATCAATGTTTGAAAGTATTGTAAAAGCCAATTATTTTTAAAAGAGTAACCGTGGAGTTTCTTGCCGGCTCTTCTCCATAGGAAACGACCAATTGGAACCGTGCACCTAGCTTCTGACGTTTCATAAGTGCCCATGTAGGTTTATGTGAAATAAAATATTTTGATTTTGATTTTGATTTTTGACTCCAAAAGAGTTCTCAAAGTACTCCATGAAAAATATGATATTTTTAATTAGGTTTCATTCTACTCCATGATAATATTAAAATGTTCTCAAAGTAGGTACTCCTCCATTTTAATCAAAAAGCTAATTTAAATATGTACCGGATTACTATAAAAGGGTAGCTGACATACTACAGTCAGGCTCAAAAGCATTGCAAATATATTTTTAAGTATACAGAAAATTTTAAATAAAAGACTTTGAGTCTTATATTTTTTTTTTAATTCAACATTTAAAAATATTCAAAAATCAACTGACAAAATTAAAAAAGTGGGGCTCTGGATTCAGAAGTCTAAAAAACATGAAAAACAATTAATAAAACATCTAAAATGATATCTGGCAATTAAGCCTAACATATTTATTACAATTCAACAATTAAAAATATTCAAAAATCAATGGACTGACGTGACTGACTGTAATGAAATATTTTATAGGTAATTATGTAGATGGAGCAGTTTGAGAATTGATAACGAATAATCGGTGGAGTACTTTGAGAATAATTCCAGATACCTATGGAGAACGGGAACAAAATACTAAGTATTTTTAAATAATAATAATTCCTTGGAGTAACTCGGGAATTAATGTATAAGATTCTTATCTTTTTAGAACAAAAGAATGGAGTACTTTGGAAATAACCCCACATGATCGCGCGGTACCGCGCGGTGCAAGATCTTGCGCACGGGACAGAGCGCGCTGCGCTATGCTGCGCGGACGATAAACACTATTAAGTTTGATCTTGTAGGTACCGCGCGGTACCACGCGGTACCACACGGTCATATGAACTTAGTCTTATTATAATGAGCTTTATCCTAACTAATCCATACTAATATTATAAATTCTCCATACTTATATTATAAATTCGAAAGTAACTCTGTCTGCCTGTCTGTCTGTATGTTAACTTTTCACAGCTAAACCACTGAACGGATTTCGATAAAATTTGGAAAGGAGATAGATGGCATCTTGGAGAAGGACATAGGGTACATTTTGTCTCAAAAATTATACTTAAGAGGGTGATATAGGGGATGAAAGTTTGTATGGGAAATTCAGCATTTCATAAGTTATGGATATGAAAATTCTTATGCTTTTGGTAAGAAATAAAGAATTACACATTTCAGTGTTTTTGTAAAATCATCCACCAAAGGAGGAAAAAAGAGATGATTTTAAAATTCACAAATGATATTGTTTTTATTGTATCTTCTTTTGAGGAGATGTTAAGGGATTGGAAACATAGTCATAGTTCGTATCTTGAATAAAAATTTAGTCTTTATTTCATTAAAATCGGCCGACTCTGTCAAAAGTTATAATTTAAAGCCATAAACTAACCTTTCTAACATGTAGGTATTATGAGTTCAATGGCGGCACTAGAGTAGGTATTACAAATTAACGTTGATAATAATAGTAAAATGAATAATCTGTATTTTAAGTAAGGCATTTAGAATCATACAGGTAAACCTATTTTATTTATTAAAAAAAACAGGTCAAATGTGAGTAGGACGCGCCCTGAGGGTTTCGTCTCAAAGCCGTCCAAATCTGGATTGAAGGACAAACTTAACTTTTCGATTGAAAAAGAACTTAATAGAGTAATGAAATACAGACTAAAGTTACTTCAAGACACAGCCTATGAACTTTTGATCCCAGATTGAAGAATAAACATAGTTTAACTATAAATTACCAATTTTAGGATTTTCCTCTTTACTTGACCTTGAATTTTGGCAAGAAGCCAAAATTTATGCTGCTGGGCCAACGGAAAGTACCAAACAGACTGGTTTATTTACGAGTGTCAAAATTTGCGGCATTACTGGCCGTATTTTCTTATTGCTTTTACTTGGAAGTTTGGTTTTCGTAACAGCTCTAAGAGACCGTAGATCTAAGTTTTAATATCTAATTCAAATTGATGCCTCCACGCATTCCTGAGAAAAAGGGTTTTGGCAGACAACGTTTACGATTTACTTACCTATGTTAACAAATAAGTAAAAAAAATAAAACGAAGTCATCCTTTAAGGGTCTCTACTTTTAATTTTGAGGTACGGAACCCTAAAACAGATTTATTATCTGCCTGTTACCCTTTCATGCCCCGTAACGGCTGAATGGATTTAGATGAAAGACAAACGGATAGGCCATGACCTGGGTTAGGACATAGGATAGGTACTCTGAATCCCGGTAGCATGTTCCCGTGGGATATTTTCCGACATCCACGCGGGCGAAGCCGCGGGCAAAAGCTTGTAATATTATAAATGCGAAAATGAGCTTGTTTGTTAAACTTTCACGCAAAAACGGCTGAAAGAATTTGGATAAAATTTGACACACAGGTGTACATACCATGACCTAGATTAGGACATAGGATACTTTTTTTACCCTGGTAGTATGTCCCCGTGGGATAATTTTTGACCTCCACGCGGGCGAAGTCGCGGGCAAAAGCTAGTATACTATTAGGCATATACTATTAAGGCAATCATGACATTATACAGAGTGAACTTTTGAGACGGGGCAGTAAGGGTAGTTAGACACCTTAACCGTTGTAGCCAGGAAAACGGTCCTGGGAAATTTTGTAATTTTTCAATCCGCATTCAAGAAAATGTACAACTTAATACTGTACCCTAATTGCGTAATATCCATTGCTTCATAAGTTGGAAAAAAATTCTGCTCAACAACTAAATAACGCAATGAATGTTGTTGAACTGTCAAAATGAAACAAATTAGGCATAATTGTTTACGAAAATAAGTTACGCAATTAGGGTACTGGACTAAGTTGACAGTTTTTTATTGAACTTTATTTCGATCATAGTTAGGTTCAACTTACAAAAAACTGGTTCGATGGTATAAACCATGATGTCAGAATTAAACCATGTTTTGTTAGAAGACTGTTTGAGGTTGAGTTTGAAATCGGTTCCTTTCAAATCGGTCCTTAATGAACTACTTTAATTTCCAGGCATGGACGATGTCAGCGGTGCTGATCAATATGTTCGGTCAGGGCCTGGTGCTGAGCTTCCCGTCCAGTCTGCTGCCAGCCCTCAACCAGCCCGACTCGCCCATCAAAGCTGACCTGCACACGGCATCATGGCTAGGTATGATACAGAACTATTTTTAACCGACTTCCAAAAGGAGGAGGTTCTCAATTCGTCTGTATGTTGTTTTTTTATTTTTTTTTATTTTTGTATGTTTGTTACGCGATTACTCCGCCAATTATGAATTGATTTTGATGATTTTTTTTTGTTTGGTAGATCATACTTCAGAGATGGTCCCATATAAATTTTATTAACTTTGCTTGGGTAGTTTTTGAGTTAGCTTCAATAATACGTATTTTTTCCCACTTAGTATGTGGATGATATGATAACTTCCTGTCATTGTTATTTACATAGCAGTGGTATTCGAATTTGTGTGGGGTAGGTACCACAACACTAAAAAGTAAAAAATAAAAACTTTTTACAAAAAAAAAACAACCGACTTCAAAAAAAAAAACACTACAAAGTGAAAAATAACTTTAATTTCGGAAGTCGGTGACAAAGAACGAAAATTCAAAACCAAGACATCGACTTCCGAAATTAAAGTTATTTTTCACTTTGTAGTGTTTTTTTTGAAAGATGATTTTGCATCATGTTGGAACCGGTTTTTTTCCGTTTCACCACTCCGCTACCTCGCTCCGGTTCTCGGTTTTGTATGAATTTTCAAACTAGTTCGCTACACTGCAGTGGAGCGGAGATTTTATGTAATTCTATTGGTTAATATTGGCACAGCTCCGCTCCGCTCCTCTCCTCTCCGCTCCAGTGGACAGTCAGCCCTACTCGCTGGTATGCGTATGTATCAAGCGTGAGTCTATCAGCGAGTGTTCTGCCCGCCAAGCGAGCGTCGCTGAGCGAGTTCTCTCTTTGATAGCTCTTGTCGCTGCAACAAACGAGTATAGTGGCCGCGCGCATTTCTATTACCGCTATAGGAACAAATAATAAAAATAAAGTAAAGTTAAAAATTAAAGGGGAGGAACCATAAAAGATACATGTTTTTTCGGCGTTTTTTGCTAAATATTGTGTAGTGGTACGGAACTCTTCGTGTGCGAATCCGATTCGCACTTGGCCGGTTTTTTACGAAAACAAGTTTTAAATGTTATAACTTAACTTTAAACACTCCCACGATCCCTGTAGCGTTGCATGCACCCATAAGCACAATGTATTGCTTGCATTACATTGCGCGCTGGCGTAAAAAGTGAATTCCACACCAAAAATAAAAGTATTTTCCAAGGTTTTTTTTTGCATAAAGTTACTTAGTTTAATGTAGCACAGAATGCGTAGATGACGGCTTTTTACACCCTGTATAAAAGACAAATAAATTGTGAAAGAATAACGAAGTAATTAACTTGAAGGTAAACCGAATTCGTCTTTCTTCTTCCAGGATCCATCGTCGGCGTCGCAGGAATACCAGGGTTCCTCATATCCTCACTCCTGATGGACCTCTTTGGGAGAAAGATTACCCACGGCCTGGTGATCTTGCCAGCAGTAGTCGGCTGGCTGATGATCTACTTCTCAAATGACATCACGATCCTAATGACTGGGCGGTTCTTGGGTGGACTGTCTTCTGCTGCCACAGTTTCTTTAGGAGCGATTGTAATAGGAGAATATACCAGCCCGAAATACAGAGGAGTGTTCCTATATCTAAAGAATGCATCCGTATGCATGGGAGCTATGTTTATCCATGTTATAAGCCGATTTCTCCACTGGAGAACCATAGCATTAGTTGCTTTAATTCCTCTCCTTTTCGCCCTGATCATCGTCTTCACATGGCCGGAGAGCCCCGCATGGCTGCTCTCGAAACAACAGTACGACAAAAGCGAAAATGCCTTCTACTGGCTCAGAGGGAAAAACGAAGCCTCCCGCAGAGAAATAATAGAGACCATAAAAGCTCAAAAAGAACGAATGGCAAAACCAAAACTAAAACTAACTTACTCGGAGAAAATCTCAGACTTTTTCAAGAAATTCACTCAAAAGGACTTTGTGAAACCAGTCTTTATAATGGTGTTGGCGACTATAGTGTTAGAAATGAGTGGAAGGCACATCTTTCCAGCGTACCTTCTTCAAATTATGACTGAGATGACAGGAGAAACGTCACAGTCTTTCTACTACACTTTAGGTTCAGATATCATCATCACTGCCAGTGCTCTATTTGCCTCGGCTTTAGTCAAGATGATGAACAGAAGAACTCTTCTTTTCTCCACTGGTTTTGCTGCTTTTGGAGTACTTATGTCAGTCTGTACATATCTTTTCTTGGAAGCTAGAGGAATTATACCTGGAGAGCGGCCTTGGATACCAATGTCAATGTTAATTTTATACTTCATTCTTGCCAACTTGGGTTGTGCACCAATACCTTTAGCTTTAGTTGGGGAAGTGTTTCCCTTATCTCACAGAGGAGCAGGCTTAGCCTTATCAGGGGTCTGGATATCAATATGTTTAATGGGAGGACTCAAATCGACCCCACATTTGATCGATAGCATCAAAGTGTATGGTTTCTTTGCTGTCTACGGAATTATAATGGGAGTATCTCTGTTTATCCTGTATTTTATAATGCCAGAAACCAAAGACAGGACTCTGCAGGAGATTGAGAATTATTTCAACTATGGAAGGTTTGCGAATGTCGATGATGATGATGAGGAAGCTAATGTTAAAATGATAAATGAGTAAGACTGGAGAGAAATGATGTGTTTTTATAAGTAAGTACTCGTTGATCGTGACTTAATTCGTGGTTAAAAGCCCGTATTGGGTAATTATGAAAAATACTTTTTGCTAGTGGACGCACTGACGCAGTCAACGTTACCTTGGTATTCTGCTCGCCAAATAAGTTTGAAGATTTTATACTTCTGGACAATTTGTGATATGACATGAAGTGGTGAGTGTTATTTAGCTTTTATTATTGTGTAAGTTGATTAATAAATTAAGTTTTTCTGTGTACTTATTTCTTCATTTATGTCTATTCTACTACACCCTAGCCTTTGGAAAGCTTTATCATTTTATACCTAAATAACTTTCTGTGTGATATTCTGATTTATGTTCGTTTTTAGTTTTAAGACAAAACTAATAATATAGTTAAAGCAATGGCAGGTAAAATTTTATCGGAGAGGCAACCGGATGACGAGTGGTAATCTGGGTATTGAAGTGATACCGAACCTCCCGTACCTTCCGAATGGACCCCAAATGGACGGGGGCGGAGATATAGGGGTTGTGTTTGTGTGTATCAATGCCATCTGGTTGCCACCCCCCAACATCGTTACAATTGAAATAATGTATATAATTCTTGAAACTCCTTACCGATGATTTATCACCTAAAATGAGGGTGAATTTTTATCAAAACCAGATGGCATTGATACACACAAATTCCTTGCACATAGCTTACATTTTGAATTTCATGTCAAAAAATTATGTTTGGCCCCCATCCCCCATAACTCCGCTCCCATTCATTTGGGGTCCATTCGGATGATACAGAGGGGTTCGGTATCACTTCAAGACTCAGATTACCACTCGCCATCCGGTTGCCTCTCCGATTAAATTTTACGTGCCATTGCCTTGAATAATACCAAAAACATCTGGTTCATGTTGATTTACCTAAATTGTATGTTTTTCAAATTATTTTATTCACTTTACAACAGAAAACCTGAAATTAAGAGGTCATTGAAATCATCGTTATGAAGAATTGTTATCATGGGACCAAGACAGAAATCGCGAAAAATAATCAGCTGTTTCATTTTTGTCATTTATGTCCAAATAACCTGACAAAATGTGTAGATTAAGTACTGTGTGGCTAAGCTTGTTTCCTTTTCAAGTTTTCAGTTGTTGTATGTTATTAGGTATACTCAATTTGAAATAAGATTGGTCATTTAAATAAACCTTTTTTACAGTCCGTTCAACTGATTTTGACTTCTATTGCGTTGGTGGCATAACAAATCAAATGGCAGCTGCAGTAAACAGTTGGTATTGTAACCACTTTTTTTGCTTTTAATGCCGTCCTTATACATACGGTATAGAAGTCAAAATCGGTTGAATGGACTGTAAAAATTTTTTGTTTAAATGTCTAATCTTATTTCAAATGGAGTATAGGTACCTAGATCTACATACACCCTTGTAAGTATAATTATTACCAACATACCTATGTGTGAAGCTGTACTCTGGGTGGGTTTGTTATAAGTAAGTTTGAGGCTATTTGACACTGTCAAATAAAATTAGCTAGCAAAACTCCGCAAGTGTGATGGATATAAATATCTAAACACACAGATAACCACAAACAAACCAAACCGCAAACGTAGCTTGTTGCATGTCCCTCATTCCAAGTCCGCGCACAGGCAGAATTCATTTCTAATCCGTGCGAGCAGAAGTTTTAATAAACTGTCTAGTGAACATGATTTGGATATATCCAATACCAGTATTTGTTGGTGAAAAGCGATTTTCTTTACGGTTTTTTTTTTTCGTTTTTAAATTTAGTGTTTATCAGTGGAGACTTGAAAATGGCCTTCAATTTTATATTATTTAAGAATACTGTGTAATTTAGCTGTAAGTTTCCCGAATAGAATAAAATAAAAATAATATGTTTTGACCTTGTAGAACCTTGTAGACCTTGTAGATTCTGCGCAGTTTCACTAGCAAATTTAACTTGACCTTGTAGACAATAAATGAAAATATATTCTGATAACCCACTGACCTCATTTGTTTGAAAACAACCGCGTTCTGATAAAAGTCCACTGTTTTTCTGGACCATCAAGATTATATCTAACGATAGCTCAGTCTACAGTTGTTGTTATGTGAGTTAGATACGGTTTAATCCTGGCCCCATCCTTAATTTTCTGAACATATTTATTACCCATTGGGTTCCTGACAAATAAAACTGACGTCCAGTTGTTCAGTGCAGGCTGATGGACCTATCCTTTCTTATTCATAATCCTACTGGGGATATTGCCAAAACCACCCTTAGTAGGTAGACAGTAGGGATATAACGGAGGCCATGTTGTGGAGGCGGAAAAATAAAACCGAACTAAAAAAATCGACCTTTAGGTAATCAAAATTTTGAAGGGTCAAACGGCATTTCACAGAAAACAATTTGTGGCTTTGACAGCTTCTAGAGTCTAGACGATTTCCTATCATCATCAGCTTACAGTTGTCCAATGCTGGACATAGGCCTCTTCAATTGCACGTCATTCAGCCCGGTTCTCGGCAACTCTCATTCAGCTGCTACCAGCCTGCGAAGATCGCGGTCTCCACTGGAGAACGCGCCTACCCCAACGGTTACCGATTCTACAGCTAATATGGCCGGCCCATTGCCACTTCAGCTTGAATATTCTGTGAGCTGTGTCGACAACTTTGGTTCTCTGCCGGATTACCTCGTTCCGGATTCTATCCCTGAGGGAGATTCCAAGCAAAGCTCGATTTCCGATTTCCTAGTAGTTTATTAAAAACCGGCTTCACTAAACGTACGATTTCTCGCGAAAGTTCCGCATTTGCGGAGGTGGGGGCAAAATTACGTTACAAGTCAACCCTAGTAGACAGGTTGCTGATCACAGTATGCTGTTATTTGCAGCTGGCATTAGGGGTAAAAAAAACAAGAGGCAGCTGAGGAACGAACAAACGGATGGTAATTAATTTATTCATTCATTTTTAATTCAGGCACATTAATAATATATTATCCTAAGTGGCTAAGTAATAACAGCCGCACGGGTCGATCTATCAGGTTAAGCTACGCTTGCCGGGGTTGGTCTGTGGATGGGTGACCATCTTAAAATATCGAGATTCCTCCGTGCCTCGGAAAGTACGTTAAACCGTTGGTCCCGGCTGTCATTCGTGGATCTTTGACAGTCGTTACGGGTCGTCAGAAGCCCGAAAGTCTGACAACAGTCTTACCAAGGGGTATCGTGTTACCTAGTTACTAGGTTGTGGAGGTCAGATAGGCAGTCGCTCCATGTAAAATACTGGTATTCAGCTGCATCTGGTTAGACTGGAAGCCGACCCCAACATAGTTGGGAAAAGGCTTGGCAGATTGATTGATCCTATACTATTAAACGAGCAATATTTGTATAAACATTTATTTATTTGTATATAGATTTCTACTCACGTTCTCGAAATCGGCTCTAACGATTTCGATGATATTTGCAATATAGGGGTTTTTACGGGGGCGAAACATCGAACTAGCTCGGTCTCGTATCTAGGAAAATTAATTTTCTCTATTTTCACAGCCTCGGGAATGTGATACAATGTTGGTATACCTGGACGATATGTTTATCTATTTTCACCCGAGCAGAACTCGGTTGACCAGGTACTTATTATTTAAAAACCACGTTGGTATAATTAATAAAGACTCAAAAAAAAGTTAATGCCATGTTAATTCTCAAAAAGTATGTTAGGCGCGGCCGACGAAGTCTTGAGCAAGCATGGTGATCGATGCTCGTGCCTTCTCTGTATGAGAAGAGGCATTTGCCCTGCAGTGGGACAATAATAGAAATTGCCGTTTTTATTCTGATTCTACGCACTAATTATCTAGTTGTCTTATCATTGGCAGCTCGCCTAGCAAAAATGATAACATGCACGTGTTTCATAGTTGTCAGCCTAGATAAAAAGTAACCAAGGCCACTAGTGTACTTGCCTAAAGCTATTTTAACAGAAGTCCAAATTACTTGACTGCCTCGTTGGTCTAGTGGTCGCAAGCGCTACTGCTGAGCATGAGGTCCTGGGTTCGATTCCCGGGTCGGGCAAAGTGTTATTGGGTTTTTCTATCTGAAATTTCTCAGTAGCAGCTCGGAGTCTGGATTTGTGCCCGGTTGATGGCAATAGGCTCGCCCCCTATTACATGGGACTTAAACATAACTGGCGAAATGTGGGTGTACCTGCTACAGGGACACCTCTGCCCAACCCTTCGGGGAAACAAGGCGTGATGTTATGTTATGTTATGTTGTCCAAATTACTTGACTTGCTTTCACCACGAAGGAAAAAGTGGTGACTACCTATTGAGAATTTTTTTAGTATGACCCGTTCCAAAAGCTTCTCATGAAAATATAAATAAACATGTATCTGTAGATGCCAATTTGTAGTGCCACTTACAACCCAATAGTCTAATTTTAAATGGATAGTAATAAAAGCTCCGAAAAAAAAATTAAAATATGTGCATATTCAAAATATGAAATTTACTGCTTTAAATACTAATTTTCCGACAACTTATATGCGATACAAATAAAGAAACGACCGAATAAAATACTGAAACGATCGAATAAAATAAATAAAATTTTGAAAAATCAATACAGAATTCGCTGACATAATATTTTTCAAACATGCAAACAAGCATACACCATGCATGCAGCATGCAAGCGAACATGCAATATGCAGCAGGCATGGTTTCTGTCACGGCTCCGGCGGTCCCACGCGAGCTTATCGTCGCAGATGGTTTTAAAGCTCACCACCGCAGCTTCGGCTTGCTGCAGCCTCAGCCGCGGGCGGCGAGCGTTATAAAATCGCCTGTTCCTCAGCTCGCGGGCCGCCTCGCCCCTCTGCGCCTACGCGGGCTTAAATTACACTCTAGGGGTAGGGCAGACAAGACTACGTGGAGTCGGTTTTGCAGCGATTCGTTTCTGTCACTAACTTTTGTAGCACAACATATTGACTTTCGGAAACTTAGTAAGTATTTTTTTTCAGAAGTTTCGTTTTTTTTTTGGAAATTTATTATTACAGTCAACCACAGATTTTCGGAAGTTAATTTTTTTTTCGGAAGCTTTATTATTTCCCATTTTAAATCACCTTATAAATGTTTTTCATTTCATCATCTGCCCAGCCTTTTCCCAACTATGTTGGGGTTGGCTTCCAGTCTAACCGGATGCAGCTGAATACCAGTATTTTACATGGAGCGACTGCCTATCTGACCTCCACAACCTAGTAACTAGGTAAAACGATACCCCATTGGTAAGACTGGTTGTCAGACTTTTGGGCTTCTAACTACCCGTAACGACTGTCAAAGATCTAAAAATGACAGCCGGGACCAACGGATTAACGTGCTTTCCGAGGCACAAAGGGGTCTTGGTATGTAAAGATGGTGACCCATCCACGGACCAACCGCGGCAAACGTAGCTTAACCTGATCGATCGATCCGTGTGGCTGTTATTACTTAACCACAAGCCCCTCTCAAATGTTTTTCATTTTTATATGAATTTATTTTTTTTATTTTTATTTTCATAGAAATTTATATAATAATCACCATTGTATATGTTACTAATTCCCTTTAGTGAGTGTTTGCTTACCCAAGAATTTCACATGAACAGGATTTGTTTACACTTCTATCAGATACTATTAGAACAGGCTATAAATAATTAACTGAACGGTTGGATTGGCTTTAAAAGAGGCTGCAAGAGTGAGGATTCATAAATAGATAAGACCCTTGACCAATCTTACTGATAGCATGGCTTATCTGTCAACTATAGCATGCTACGCCGCATATGCGTATGTGTGCGTGTGGCCACCTATTAGTAAAAAAAGAAAAAGCATACTGTTCTCGTATTATCTCGTTGGACAAAGGGATGGTGGAAATGTGGATAAAAGAATCGCGGTCGATTTTCTTGGGGGGGCGTCTCCTGATGGCTTCTACCAGATGAACTTTAATCAACTATTATATTTACTGATAAATAATCAGCAGTTCCTAAATCATTCTTGTTTTTCCATCTTTAATCATACCATAAAACTATATCGGAACGTGTTCACAAGGACAACGAAATAATGAGAAACGTGATATTTAGGGCTTTAATATTATCAGTAGGTATAATTTAATACTTATACTACTTAGTATAACTATAACAACATAGGTAAGTAATCCTCGGCAGGTCAAATACCTCTTGCCTTACAGAGAAGGACATGAAGATTGTTCGCTGTCAACATTTTGATGACTAAAGATTATAACAGTTTGCTGTCTGCAGATGCTGTAGGGTTGCTGTGAGCAGTTGAGCTGGCACTTGGCAGTGTGGTTATCTCAGTCGTACACTCTGTATTCTAGATGATTCATTTTTTAATTTATAACTTACTAGCTACAGCCCGCGACTTCGTTCGCGTGGAAGTCGTAAGACACCACAATGTATTAAAATAACAGAAACATTTTTATTAAACTTCTTGTTTGTAGTTTCGGTTTCAGCAGTCAAAATATAAAGAGAGTCAGGACTGGTGACACGGGAGTAATCGACGTACAGTTGTCCGTGTGAGAAGCAACTCGTCCTGAGGTCGACACCCGCATCTTTCAGTAGAAATTTCCCATTGCTTGCGAAGTCGTTTTTTGTGAATTAATTAACGCCTGCGGCTACCTAATGGCACAAACACTGATACACTGTTGCATTCTTACTGATCATTCCTGACGAACAGCTAAAATAACAGTAGATTGTAAATATACGGGATTCCTTCTCCCAACCATAGATATTATGTTCATTATAACCATATATGACAACCATATATGAGGATGCTTAACGCCCTCCTGACCACCAATCCTGAATGTGATCTGTTTGCTGATGAATGGAGCAGAATTATGCGTGTATGTCTGATGTTTTGCGAGAGTAAGTATGCTGTTGTCCTCTATTATATGTTAGTATTTGAAATATTTTTGTTTACTATACCTGTTTCAATTTTTTGTTTTTTTTTTTTTTGTTGTTTTTCTCTAATGAACAATAAATTATTAATTATTATGACAGAAGAGGCCTAAACTTAATGTTTTTCTGTGTAGGTACGTTCTACGAATTATAAATTTTTAACATAATAAATAGGATTACAAAATAGTAAAAAAGGAGCACATAAAGCAAGCATCACCTTTGTACGTATTTTTCTGTTCCTTTTGTCTTGTCTGTGTTATTATTTGTGTGTAAATAAATGGTTAAATAAATAAATAAATAAAATATATCAATTATTTATTGGAAATCGAACTTACGTTTACAATACAGTCGCCGAACCGCTAAGCTGGGTAAGTATTTGCTGCGTTGAAATCTGACTAAAATAACCGTTCTTATATATTTCATGATTGAATGCTTAGGTCCATAAACGTATGATTCCGTAGTCAGCCCAGTCCAGCGATTTTTTTTTTGCGATTTCTGACGTTCCTACTTCTTAAACCTCAGTTGGTCCTGTAGTTTTTTGATCCCTATTAGAAACAGGACCGATTGGCATCAAAACCAGTTATTGTGAAAATGTATCACTTTTCTTGCTGACTGTGCATTTTATGCAGATCAAAATATTTCAAAAAGTTAAGGACAGTCTCATAAGACCGTTTTCTCGTAACCGCAATGGATAACGTACCTGCCCTTATAGCCCCTTCTCAAAAATCGACCCTATATATATGTCATGATTGACTGCTTAGCTCCGTAATGGTACAGCGTGATGATAATCATTTAAAATTAAATCTGTAACTATCCCCAATATTCTTACCTTTTGACTCATTTTTTTATAATTTGCGGTAAACTATAGAAGAATACGAACATAAAGCAATATTGCTCACCCCCATAATAAAATTTATAGCCTATAGACTGACCAGACTTTAAGAAATATCTATGCAAAATTTGAACAAAATCTATTCGGTAATATAATGGGAACATACATTCAGACAAACAGACTAAGTACGAATTATTCGTGCAAACAGACAAAAATTCAAAAAACGATGTTTTCGGCATTAGAATTCCCAGACCTTTTTTGCAGCAATGAATTTTTTTCAAAATTATTCAATTATTAGTTTTGAATTCGCTATGATTTTGTTATAATAATAATATCTAAGTCAAATAATTTATTTCAATTAGGCACATAAAAGGAACATTGGCTTTTGAACGAAAAAAATTACAAAACTCGATTAAAAAATTGAATTGATTCTAGTCGCCCCTTCCAAAAGGTAGTTTTCGTATGGAGAAGAAACTCCATAATTACCTATAGATAATGTATTTTATTGTGATAATAACGAGTTGTTTCTGTCGACTTCGTTCCCATTCTCATATTGACCGTCCATTAGACACAATAACTTATTACTTAGAGGTGGAATTTTGAAAAACCATTTTTAGTGCTGATGCTGAGAAAAGGATTCACAGCATGGTGGTCATGGCAGGAGGACTCACAGATGGGCTGACTATTTTAAATTAAATTGAAAAAAAAAAATTAAAAAAATAATGAAAAAAGGAGAATAATAATAAAACATTTATTGCTGGTCAATATAAACTTTTTTACGGGCAGATTTTTCTAACGTCTGATATCTTTAATCGTGTCGAATAAAATTGTCGCCTGACAGTAAAATTTTTGTATGGAAAAATTTACAAATATTCAAAATGTTTTGTTTGTGTTTTGTTTACCTGGCGTTGAGAAAATCAGCCCTAAATATAAATATATGAAGAGGTTTTTAAATACTATGGGCTGGTAATCTGGTGTTTCTTATTGGATTCGACTATAAAAACTAGTGTCACGATTTTTTTCCGAAACCGAACATAACAGAATATTCGGCTCCGAAACCAAAACTAATGAACTTTAGTAAAAAGTTCGTTAAATTGACATTATTTTCTGAGACCTATCGTTTTTCATAGGTTTGTAACTAATAATTTGAATTATTTATCAAACTTCTATTATCCAACAAAAAAAAAATAACGAGTGAATGAAAAACTCTTCAACAAACAGACAGATCGTAAATAATATTATTACTAGTTAGGTACAAATTACAATAAAGTGATTTGTGTCTATAATCAGCACAATAAAGATCATTGTATCTGATTATCAACAATTACCTGTCTTTAGTAGTTGTTACCGACAGTTGCTGGTGACAAGAGCAGGTCAACATGGTGTCTCCTTTCTTTAGACAGGTAGAGAAAATAATAATAAATTATGGTCTATGGTTATTTTCGGTGGATTTGTGATAAAATTGTGAAGAAAATTTGTGATCAAAGTGTTTAGTTTATTTTTGGTGAACGGTTTCTTTATAAGAACGGTTTTTTTACTAAGAAGTTTTAATATAAGCTGAGTACCTATATTAAAGAAAATAAATAAAGAAAAATATTTTTGAGACACGCACAAGAATAAAAAAAAAAGCATTTAAAACTATTAAAAAACATTACAAACAAAAAATAAAGGTTCCTATCTTAGCATAATGCTCAGCCATATTTAAAATATAGTATTCTGATAGGGCACTCTGTGATGCCACATCTACGGACATCTATAAATCCCAATAGAAGAATAAAAACAATAAAACAATTTTTTTTTAACAAAACGAACAAACAAAAATAAATAAATCCGTTTTTATGTACAGTAAATAAATAAAAATGTTACTCGTAGGTGCTTATTTATAAAATACTAGCACTTTTCCATACAAAGTTCCATCCCCATATTTTACCCCTTTTGAAGTAGAATTTTCGATAATCACACGTTTCATCAGTATTTCAACCGTATCCCCAAATTAACTTATTAATTGATTGAATTCATTTTACTTACATAAACGTCCATTCCAGTCTACATTTATTTTGACTCTTTTGAGGCAGAGTTTCCTAAAATCCTTTCTGTCACAAAACGACACCACGCTCAAAATGCTAAAATGATGACCTCCATACAAATTCTCATTCTCGCACTAATTAACCTCTTTAAGGGATGAATTTTCAAAAATCTTTCCTTGTGCTCAGCTTCGTTATATAATTAAATTTTTTGTTATGTAGTCTTTCTTTGCGTCGTGTTTACCGCAAATAAACGTATTTTTTCTTTCTTTATACGATTGTATGCCTCTAGACCCTGCGGTTTAGGCTATGCGTTGTCTGTCAGTGAATTTATCTTTTTTTTGCAAATTTGGGTAAACTGCGTGTTAGGGGCTAGTTACAAATTAAGTTACTGTAACTAAAGATGCTTCTTGCATCATGGTCTGGATTGAATCAGACCTTGGCCAAAGACCAGGAAAATTGAGGAAAATATTGACAATATTACCCAAGTAGGAATTGTAATTAAATAATTAATCTTTATTTACGACCTGATGCCACACGATTTTTACAAAGTGCTGGCTGTTGCTGGCCTCCTCAGCCTTAAGATCATCAGAATTTTTAAAATTATGTGTTTTGAAGCCGTACACGAACGATGAACGGACCAATAGCAAACCATCACAACCGCAACTCGCAAACTAATAATCACTAGTTTACATGACTTTTGTTCATGAAATGGAATACATTATACGGTTACGTTACTTTGGGTATAAACATCTCGGAAAATTTAAAAAAAAATCCAGCACGTTAATTTTTTTTTAATATTTATTAAGTAGTAGGGCAATTTTTGCTCTTTTTAGGGTTCCGTACCTCAAAAGGAAAAAACGGAACCCTTATAGGATCACTCGTGTGTCTGTCTGTCTGTCTGTCTGTCTGTCTGTCTGTCTGTCCGTCTGTCACAGCCAATTTACTCCGAATCTAATGGACCGATTAAGTTGAAATTTGGTACGCATGTGTATTTCTGTGACCCAAACACGAATGTGTAACGTAAATAATTTAATTTTGAATATAGGTGTCAATTTTGGGGCGCAAACAAGAAAATTAAAAAAAAAAGTTTTGTTAACAGTACCGTGTGACATATCAAATGAAAGGGCTTGTTGCGAGGATCTTAAATATATTTTTTATATAATTTTAAAATAACTACTTTTAAAGATATTTAATAAATTCAATGAAAATTGACCATTCCCCCCCCCTTATCTCCGAAACTACTGGACCAAAAATTTTGAAAAAAATACATAGTATGGTTCTTTACTCATAGATTACAGGAAAACCTATAAGAAGTCTATGGTCTTAAAATAACATGGTAAATCTCTCAATATTGTGCGTAAAAACTTACATTTCGTCGCTCGGCATCCAAAAGGCCCATCTCTCTAGCTACTATAATATCAAAATATCAAAAGTGTTTGATCGTCTGCTTAATACACAAATAAATAAAACTGTAAATGTTCATGACAACCAATTCGGGTTTCGGCGTGGTTTGTTAACAGAAAGTGCAGTGTTGTGCCTTAAGCATACTATCACATACTTACTATACACAGCGTGGGACGCCGATTTATGCTAGGTTCATCGATTTATTCAAGGTTTCTGATCTGGTTGCTTATGACGTATTGTGGAGAAAGATGGAGAAGGATAGGTTGCCAACGGAGCAAACATCTTTAAATAGTGGTATGGTAACCAGATCAATTGTACGATGGGCTGGAACTTTTTCCAAGCCATACAGGTTGGAATGCGGGGTGAGGCAGAATTGGCGAGCTCAGCAGCACCAGAGTGGGTTGCTATATAGATGGTATTTGTGTAAATAATATTAGCTATGCAGATGATATGGTGCTTCTGAGCGTGTCAATCTGTGGTCTCAGAAAGTAATTGGTCGCCAAATGTGAGCAGTATGCCAAAACACATGGTTTGATGTATAACTCCAATAGGTCGGAGATCATGGTCGTTGAGGCTGGGGGCAGACCGGGTTATGTACCACCTGTATTACTCAATGGGACTCCACTACAAAGAGTATTTACGTTTAAATATCTTGGTCATATATTGACCCCTGATCTCAATGACGGACTCGATATTGTGCGGGAGCGAAGGGCGTTGTCGGTAAGGGCAAACATGCTGGCTAGCAGGTTTGCACGCTGCTCACTTAAAAAGCCAAAATTACTCTGTTTCGAGCTTATTGTACAACGTTTTACACGTGCAGCCTGTGGGCTAGATATACCCAAAGGTCATGCAACGCCCTTCGTGTCCAATACAACAACGCTTTCAGGGTATTGGTGGGGCTGCCCCGTTTTTGTAGCGCATCGGGAATATTCGCGGACGCACATATTAATTGCTTTTACGTAACGATGCGAATGAGGTGTGCATCCCTGGTACGCAGAGTACGGGCCAGCTCCAACAATATCGCTAGCAGTCTGGATTGCATGTACATCAATCACTGCAGTGCCATCTCCCATGAGGTGAAATAAATTTAAACTAGATTACGTGGGGCACTCAGAAAGTTTTGTGATACTAGAAAAAAATATACTACAGGTTATAATTTTTTTTATTATATCTTTTGAAAGAACTCTCCATTGGCGTCTATACACAGTTTTATACGTCTAAACAAATTTTCATAACACATTTTCCAGTCCGCATCAGACACCTCTCCAATCTTCTTCTCCAATGCACCCAGTGCATCTTCAGGTGATGAAAACTGTTTTCCTTTGAGTTGATTTTTATTTTGAGGAACAAGAAAAAGTCGCACGGAGCCAAATCGGGACTGTAAGGAGGATGACCTATAAATTTGACTGGTGTGCTGTCCAGAAAGTCCCTTATTTTGAGCGCCGAGTGAGCCAGCGCGTTGTCGTGGTGAAGCAGTAGCCCACGGAGGCCAGTGTTCGGTCGCTTGCTGCTTGCAGTAGTAAAAACTTCTGGCAAACATTTGGTAACATACCATTCAGCATTGATGCTTCTTTGATCTCGTCAGGGTACTGACACCAGATAACCTGGTAGAAAAAAAAAAAACTTGCGGTCAACATTTTGCCTGCACTTCTGGCTCGCTTCACTTTGGTAGGCGTTGGTTCATTTTGGTTCAACAGCCACACGGTCGACTGACGCTTCATTTCTGGATCATATTAAAAAATCCAAGATTCATCATCCGTAATGATATCTTAAACGCGCCGAGACGAGCCTGCTACCAATTTTGCTATCATGTCTCGGCACCATTCTACCCGAACCTCCTTCTGACCCTGCGTTAGATTTTACGGTACCAGCGTGAAACTATCTTTCATAACCGAAGATGCCTGTGTAGAATTTCATGCACACTTCCCGATCCAATCGGCAGTATACATCTATATATCTTGACATTTTAAACTTTGCTTTTTTTGTGTTTTTTCAAAAACTAATTAAATTTTTTTTTTATTGGATGCTGTAGAATGGTAGTAGACCATGGTCTGAACAACGTTTGTTCTAGCAAAACTGTGATTCAAATTTCACAGTATATGCTGAACCTCTTCATATGTAATTCGCCTATTCTCTTGAATTAAATTTTTCACAGCCAGCACTTTTTGTTATGTAACAACCGTCATAGGGCGGCCACTTCTTTCTTTGTCTGCCAAAATTACTAGACCACCCATAAATTCGTTGAACCAGCGAAAAACAGTCGCTTTAGAAGGGCTTTTTTCTATGAACACAATTCGAAGTCTTTCAAACGATTCTTCTGGTTTTAGTCGACATTTGAAATCGTACAAAATCATCGCGCGAAAATGTTCTCGTTATAAATCCAGTTTTCAGTAAGACAGAGTATTTTGATTTTGCTCGTAAAAAAATGTGGAGGGAATTTCGAATTTGGAATGTTATGTTTTTTTGTAATAAGTAGTCATCGTTTTAATTGACATCAAAACCAGCCAGTATTCTATAGACAAAAACTGTTAGTCGCAAAACTTTCTAAGTGACCTCGTAAAATAAGTGAACATAGTTCATAAGTCTACTAACGCACTGAGTCCTTGTTACTTGAATAAAGAAAAATATCTGGATGATAATTTTTTTTTGAACGACATTTTCTAAAAATGAAACCTAGCTAGATCGATTTATCGCTCCTGAAACCCCCCTGCATACTAAATTTAATAAAAATTCTTGGAGCCGTTTCCGAGATTCAGATTACATATACATAGGTATATACAAGAATTGCTGGTTTAAAGGTATTAGATTTAGATTAGATTAGATTAGTTAGATTTTTAGATTAGATTAGATTAGATAGACAACCGTAGAAACGGGTTCTCTACGGGTTTTCTCGACGGAAGAATAGAAAAAACCGGCCAAGTGCGTGTCGGACTACGCACAATGAAGGGTTCCGTAGTTGAGATGAATTTATTTATCCCAAGAACAAACTTAACATTGTAGTTGAAAAACATGTTTTCCCATACATTCCAACTGCAAATCGTCGCTCGGCATATAATACCGCGAATGTGAAATTTTTTACGAAAATCAGATTTGTTTTATTTCATTCTACACGTTCAAATAAGTGATCCTGCAATTAAAACAAAAACGTAAAAAATGTCACATTCGCGGTATTATATGCCGAGCGACGATTTGCAGTTGGAATGTATGGGAAAACATGTTTTTCAACTACAATGTTAAGTTTGTTCTTGGGATAAATAAATTCATCTCAACTACGGAACCCTTCATTGTGCGTAGTCCGACACGCACTTGGCCGGTTTTTTTTATAAATATTTTCATCTGTATCTCTCACAACAGACCAACAATAGTCACCTAGCATATTTTGATCCCAAAAACCAAAATTTTGCTCAAATGATTTTAAATCTTGGTGAAATCGCTCACCATGTTCATCACTCACACTACCAAGATTTTCTGGAAAAAATTCTAAATGGGAATGCAAAAAATGAATTTTCAGTGACATATTTACACCCATACGCTCATAATTTTGCAATAGATTTTCAACAATTCAATGTAATTATCACTTTTTTTAGTGCCTAAAAAATTTTTAACGACACTTTTGAAAAAGTTTCAGGCTGCTTTTTCTACCTCGGTTAAAAAGCTTTGTGGGAACTGGTAAATCCTCTGAATGAAGGACCGGCTTAGTCGCTGATGGAACGTCTGCATATTTTATACTATCTTTATTTTTTGAGTTAAAACCAAAAGTTTTTGTTAAACAAAAGTAACAATCGGTTACGTGGTTAGTAGAAGTAGTCCAGTAGTTAGAGCACCCGTCCGAATAGCACCTGCGCGAATAGCACCTAGCCTAGTCCACGAAGAGCACCTACGATTCAGCAGCCTACTGCTGGGATGTATTTGTTTTACTGGACGTTATTAAATGAAAGATATCGATAAAAATCACTTGTAAACTAGAATTAGTAATCGCAGTAGAAATAGGTAAGTAGGTATGTTGTTATTAGTAGACCAGAGGGACGACGCTGCTCATTCTCTTAATGTAATATGTGGCAACCAAAACATATGTAGTCATAATATAAAATATTATTGCTATAACATATTTAACTCAAATTAAATAAGGAGTAACTCTTAGGAGATTGAGGAATCAGTACCGAGGAATTTATCAATCAAACTGGAAATGATTAATTTATGTATGAAAACGATGACAAAACAGTAATTATTTATTTGAATGTAACATATTGTTTTTCCTTGACTTTGTCGTCAAACAACAAGAATGATTAGGTACAAAAAATGGTTTTATCTGGATTATAAAACTATTTTATTGCGACCATATTACCTATTTGTATTTTACCTATGTTTAGATTACAACTGACAGCTGCGTAGATAAATAATAGTAAAACAATATATTTTTATTAGAATTTTCTGGGCTGGGACCAGAGGGGTCTTCAAAATCCGTTCTAATGGTCTCAAACGGTACTGCTGAGCATGAAATCCTAGGCTCGATAATTCTCAAATCGGGCAAGTGTTATTGAGTTTTTACATCAGGAATTCCTCAGTTGATGCCGTCAGTCCGGTTGATGGCAACAGGCTCGCCCTCTATTACATGGGATGACAGGCAACCTGCATGACATCCATAGAAACGGGTTTTCTACGGGTTTAGTCGACGGAAGAATAGACAAAATGACAGATTGTGATTGTTTATCTGTCATTTTGTTAAAAAAAAGCAGTGGCACTCCGAGAGTGCCGACAGAAGTGAAAACTTGCACAAGATTGCCTTGGTGGAAGAAAAATTCAGTTTGGGCTCCGCTCGCCCCTTGGATCTTGCCCCTTTCGATTAAAACTTGAATAGAACATTGGTCCATAATCTTTTTACAAAAAAAAAAAAATCTGCCAATACCTTTAAAGTAAAAATACTTGCATAGAACATTGATCCGTAACGTAATATACATAAAGAGCACAATCGCGTTCACAAAATCAGGTGTCGGTAACGGTGTCGCGAGTTCAATTGTTTTTTCTCATCTCAAAAATGCCCAACGCGCCTAAAGAAGTTTTCACTTAAAAAAAAAACTGTTGGCTTTTCAACACTCGATTTTTCAACACACGATAAAACATCGAGGGCAAAATAATTGGGTGGAAGGACAAACTCCTCCCATTGGGTTTTTGCAGTTACACATCATCTAATCAACAGGCAGTAATAAAACAATTCATGTCTAAATCCGGTCATAAACTAGGTGCATTTTCTTATGTTTAATTAAGATAACACAAATCTAAGAACAAGACAATATAACCTCATTTTGTTGTGTTTCCCCGTTTAGAGGAAGCAGCTGGTATCTCAGCTGGTATTATTAATACTTACCTATTATCATCATCATAAGCCCACAGCACTTCACTGCTGGACATAGGCCTCTCCTATTGCACGCCATTCAATTAGATTTTCGGCAACTCATCCAGCTACTAACAGCCACCCTGCGAAGATTATTTAGCACCAAATAAAAGATAGATTAATTAGATAACTACGTAATTAAGCCAACGGTCTAACATATGAGTTGTATTGCAATTTGTGGTTAGCTAGTGACCTCGACAATTGATCATATTATTTTTTGCCTGAGCAACCGGCAGCAAGTTCGTCATGCTCCCTTAGATGTCACTGCTTGCGGTAGCGTCGGGGGTCGGGTTGCCTCCTTCCCTCAAATATGGCGAGGGGGGTAATGGCTGATCTTTGCGTTATGCTCGTGAACGGGTGCTGCTTGTGGTGAATGGTCGTCTTGCTGATCATGGTTTTGTTATTGTTACTAGTAGTTAACTGTTCATTTATTTTAGCTCGAGGGTCCTAGTTTATCATTTATAACTTCCAATTACAATTTTATGTAAGCGGGCACGCCCTTTATGCCTGGAGGCTTTTATTTAGATATTTAATTCTGTTTACGTTTATTTTATTTTTAATTCTGCTTGAGTATAGTTCTCGATGTTTTTGGTTGGTATATTGGCGTGTGCAAAAATTAATGTAGGATCTAATCGATCTAAATTACTTTGAATTTACTCACTTGTGTATTACCCATAAATGAAGATCCGTCAATGAACAGCCTTTTTTATAGACGCTTCTTCTCTTTCCAGGCATGGACCTTATCAGCAGTATGGACCAACATGATTGGGCAGGGTATGATGCTGAGCTACACCACCAGCCTCCTACCAGGGCTACAGGCACCTGACTCTCTTATCAAAACTGATCTGCACACCTCGTCTTGGCTAGGTAAATACTTCTTTCTTTCATTGGGACTGAGAAATGGTCAAAGTCATTAAGATTATTTTGTATTATTATTCTGTTATTTGTGTCAACCAATTTTTTTTTTACTTACCTAAGTCAAAAATGTTTTGTTTTTTTAATAATTCATATTATTTTTATTTAAATAATTTTAGAAGACGTTACTTTAATAATGTGAATGTCGTGTTACTAAAAAAATACATATATATATGTGTGTAAATAAATAAATAAAACTCATCTATCTAAACCGAACTTATACCTTTAACTTTTATTAATTAATGTGAAATGTATATTATTACTAGCTGACCCGGCAAACGTTGTTTTGCCATGTAAATTATTTATGTTTGGGGTGGACCACCCTTATCACTGAGGGGTATGAAAAATTGATTACGACCGATTCTCAGACCTACCAAATACGTACAAAATTTCATAAAAATCGATCAAGCCGTTTCGGAGGAGTGTGGCAACTAACATTATGACACGAGAATTTTATAAATGTAGAAGATTATACTGTTGGCGTACCTATTTTGCCTAAACAACAATAGAACAATTACAACATACCACATACGGGTTCCCTCCATCTGGCAGAATCTTGATGCTCCGAAATTTATTTGGCATAACACACTTGGCATAATCTTCTTTAAACGAATATTTTAAAGGCATAAAAATTATTTAATATAATTTTTGTTTGGCCCAATGTTTATAGGTCCGAATTTACAGTGGCATACTTTTAATAATAATAATAATAACGCTGGCAACACCAAGTCAACAAACGTCTTAAAATTTTATTTCCAGATTTTTCACAATAAATAATATTATCAATACCTTTCGACGCAGTTGTAGCACAGTATAACAATTTATAAGAGTAAAAAAGAACCTGAAACCTGAATTTATTACAAAAAGAACAAAACACACACCAGAAATGAACCATAAACTGCCGAACAGGAGGTGACATTAGCTGTCATGTCACCTCCGATAAAATCAATACCTAACGAATGAAATAAAGAATGTTGACACGATCAGCCGCACGTAAAGCACGCCCACCAACTCCGGACTCGTCGCTCAGCTCCGCCTCGCCGCCACCGGTACCCAGCCCCACTAGAAGTGCTGTGACAACACCGGCCGCGGTAGTTGCGTCGAGCTCGAGCGACGAGTATTTCTCTCCGCCCACGACGCCACCACCTGCTCGTCGACGGGGAGGACAACGGCCGCCGGACGGCTTAGGACCTCGAGGCCCACCGGCCTCTGATAGGGTCCCAGCTCCCGGCGGAAGTGTGCAGCGCATGAGATGGACACGCTCCATCAATGAAAACGTCATGCGCTCATACTATGGGGCTACAGATGGAGGAAATAATCTGACCGCGTACCGTGTTCGGATGCTCTCCCTTTTTCAGGTGCTTGAGCCAGCTGTCAACGTTTCGGCACAACGACTATCGGATCAGGTGCGGGTCATCACGCGTAATCATATGCTGGACGACACTGCACTTGATCGCCTACGAGTTGAAATGCAGAGTAGCCATGTCGTTGCTCCCCCGTCGCAGACTATTGTAGTGACACCACGGTCCAACACAAACCAAGCTGACGAGGGGAGTGACGACAGGGCTACAACCGTAAGTACCCAATGCAATGAGGAATTGAGGAGTGCTTTGGAAGGTGCGATTCAGGAATATCGATATATGTCACCTGAACTTAGGCCACGCTTACCTCGTTTGCCCATGCATAAAAAAAATAGGGCGCTGGTGGCGGTTCTGGATTCGCAGTTATCAAACTATTTTGATGACTGCGAAGACCTCACTGATACTCATTCAATTTTGTACTGCGCGGCTGTAGCGGCATGTCGTGTAGCTCACGTCAAATTTCCTAATAGTTCTAGAGCTACACGACCGAAACCAGCCGTACCAGCTTGGCAGTGCAGAATTGAGCGCCGTATTGGTGAGGCCAGAGCGCTCATCGGCAAACTATTCTGCTTCAGGGAGGGCAATACTCGCCCTAGAGTGATGCGCTTTGCGAGGCGGGCGTTCTCAGGGACTGATATCAGTCCTGAGGACTATATGTCCCGTGTCACAGAGCGCATCGACTTCCTGAAGCAGAAAGTGTATGCATGGGCAAACCGTATCCGTAGGTATAAGCGGCGAGTAGAGCGATATACTCAAAATCGCACCTTCCAGAGTGATGAAAGGTGGGTTTATAGGGCTTGGGAGCGACCGGACCAAGGTGTGACTGACACGCGCCTACCGGATGATGATGCCATGGACTCTTTCTGGCGGAGTATCTGGTCGGTGCCTGTTAGTCACACCGAAGGTGACTGGACTCGGGAAGTCGAGCGAGCCTGCGATCCAATACCAGAAATGGGGGCTATTACCATCTGCCCCCAAGATGTAACACGTGCAGTTCGTCCGCTACCTAACTGGAAGTCCCCAGGACCGGACGGGCTGCACAACTTCTGGATCAAATGGTTTGTGAGATCGCACGCTCGCTTGGCGGCTCAGTACCAGACTGCTTTGGAGTCTGGGTCGCTACCCCATTTCCTAACAACAGGAGTTACCCACCTGCTCCATAAATCTGGTAGCACCGCGGAACCCAAAAATTATAGACCGATCACGTGTTTACCGACGGTCTATAAAGTTCTTACATCCATTTTGAGAGCTAAAATTAACAAACATATAGACACCAACTCCATCATGTCTGCCTCTCAAAATGGATGTAGGAACGGGTCCCGCGGTACTAAGGAGCTACTCCTCATTGATATGGCCATTAGCCAACAGGTTCGCCGTTCCCGAAAGGATCTGTCGACATGCTGGATAGACTATAAGAAGGCCTATGACTCGGTGCCACATACATGGCTCATGAGGGTGCTGGAGTTGTATAAAGTAGATACAACTCTGCGCACCTTTCTGATGTCGTGTATGAGGCAATGGAGGACGGTCCTTCGCTATCCAGGATGTCGAAATATCCAGAGGAATAGCGAACCGATAAGGATAGAGCGAGGCATATTTCAGGGTGACAGTTTGAGTCCGCTTTGGTTCTGCTTAGCCCTGAATGCTCTAAGCACACTGCTAGAGGATTCAGGTCTTGGCTATCGGTTGAGGAGAGGAGGTCAGGTTATATCTCACCTCCTATACATGGATGACCTAAAACTCTTTGCCCCCAACAATTTGCAACTGATGGAGCCTACTGAAAGTAACTGAAACTTTCAGTAGCGCCATCAGGATGGAATTTGGTGTGGACAAATGTGCGGTCATGCATGTAAAGCGAGGGGAGATTGTGGAATCCGTGGGAGCCCAACTCTCGGATTCCATAAACCTTAGAGCCCTCTCTGCATCCGAAACCTATAAGTATTTGGGTATGTCGGAAGCGTTGGGCATCAATGTTACTGACATGAAGCAATCGTTGAAGGAGCGCTTCTTTGGCCGCCTGAAGAAAGTATTTAATAGTCTCCTATCAGGCGGAAACAAGGTGCGCGCCTTCAACGGTTGGGTCATGCCGGTTTTGATGTACTCTTTCGGCATACTCAAATGGACTCAGACCGAACTCGACGCCCTGGATAGGAGGGTCCGTACGCTGCTGACTGCATATCGAATGCATCACCCACGGTCATCGGTAATGAGACTGTATATCCCGCGAAAGTGTGGAGGTCGAGGCTTTTTAAACGCTAAGACCCTCCACAATCGCGAGATATGCAGTCTTAGGGAATATTTCCTAGATGCCGACGTGAGGATGCATCGAGATGTGGTCGCGGTGGACAAGGGTCTCACCCCGCTCTCCTTGGCTAAAGAGAATTGGTGCAAGCCTGTAGTGCTTGACACTAACGATCGCAAGGAGGTATGGCAGAGTAAGGAGCTTCACGGACGCTTTTTCCGGGCCCTACATGGACCCGATGTAGATTTACTAGCGTCCGTGACCTGGCTACGTTTTGGTGACCTCTTCGGGGAGACCGAAGGTTTTATCTGTGCAATTATGGATGAAGTTATCATGACGAACAATTACCGGAGATTTATTGTGAAGGATGGCACGGTTGACATCTGTCGGGCATGCCACCGTCCGGGAGAATCAATCCGACACATTATCTCCGGGTGTTCTCGTCTAGCTAACGAAGAGTACTTGCATAGACATAACCTTGTAGCCAGGATTATCCATCAGCAACTTGCTCTGAAATATGGCCTTGTGGAATCGGAAGTGCCGTACTACAGGTATGTGCCCGATCCAGTTCTCCAAAATGGAAATATCACATTGTACTGGGATCGATCCATCATCACTGATAGGACTATTGTTGCCAATAAGCCTGATATAGTGGTGGTGGATCGAGTAGAACGGCGCACAATGGTTATCGACATAACAGTCCCGCATGACGGGAACCTCGTGAAAGCCGAGAAAGACAAACAAATCAAGTATCTTGACTTGGCTCGCGAGATTGTCGACATGTGGGATGTGGACTCAGCGATCATTGTGCCGATAGTCGTATCAGCCAATGGCTTAATTGCCAAGAGCCTCGACCAACACCTAAGGAGGCTCTCGTTGGGCAGCTGGATCAAGGGCTTAATTCAGAAGGCGGTACTCCTGGACACGGCTCGCATTGTCAGGAGGTTCCTCTCTCTGGAGCCCTGACCGCCGGTAGCTTGGACCCTGTTCCCGATACCGGTGGGCTACTATTTTTTATATTTTTAAATGTTTTTATATTTTCCTTATTCTAATATTTAAAAATATAATTTATAAGTATTTAAATGAAATAAAAGAAATAATAATAATAATAATCATTTAATTCAGATTACATCCATATTTGTTAGTACAATTGCGAGCTTACAAACTAGTGTTAGTAATAATTAATAATAATTGACATATAATAATAAAATAAAATAATAATAATTTAATTAAATAATATATAATAACAATTGCATTTTTATTGTATATCATTTAATTAAATTAAACAGTAAGTGGCAGGTCCGGGTGGACTCCCCGATGGTGGTGATAAATCACTATACGACTGCGTGCAGCCGTATCCAGCGAGCCAGCATCGGAGAGTCCCACCGGTCCACCAGCGCGCGCAGGATGGTGTTGGGACTGTCGCGCGTGCGGCGCATGATAGAAGCGCACCGTTTGCGCATGATGGCTGCAAAGCTGTCCGTGTCAGCCGCCGCGAACATCGCGGAGGCGCTGCAGTGGCGCGGCAGCCCCATCAGCACCCGGAACGCGTTATTGTATTGAACGCGCAGATCGCTGTATGTCCGCTGTGTATAGTTAACCCACAGGCTGCAGGTGTAAAAGGACTGACAATACGCTTTAAAAAGTGCAACTTTGACAGTCCCCGTGCACCGCGAAAACCTGCGGGCCAACATGTTGCATCGGACAGACAGCGCTCTGCGCTCCCTCTCAATATCCACCCCGTCCTTAAGGTCCGCCGTGACCCAGTGGCCCAAATATTTAAATTGCTCAACTTTGTTTAGAGCTGTACCACATAAAGTGAAATTCGGAACGAATGTGTAGCGCTTGTTGTCCGGCCTGAAAATCATTATTTCACTCTTTTTCGTGTTGTATTTGAGCCCATGAGTCACCGCGTAGGACTCACAAATTTTCAGGAGCCTTCGTAAGGCACCAATCGATGGGCTAAGCAGCACCATATCATCTGCGTAGCTGATGTTATTCACACACACTCCATCTATATGACACCCGATGCCGGTGCTGCTGAGTTCACCGATTAGTCGGTCGACGTACAGGTTGAAGAGCCTGGGAGAGGTCAGCCCTCCCTGCCTCACCCCGCACTCCAGCCCGTACTCCTCCGAGAGAGCACCTGTCCATCTCACAAAATTCTTTTGATTTTTATACCAATGCATAAATAATAGCACAATTTCCCTAGGTAGACAAGTTTCATCCCTTAATTTACCCCACAGAATATCATACGATACAAGATCGAACGCTTTCGATAAATCAAGGTAGCATGCATAGACTGGGGTCTTTCTACTCGTGTAATACTGTACAGTCTGCTTGAGGCACAGGATAGCACCCTCGGTTGAAAGCCCGGGCCTGAAGCCGAACTGCGCGTCGTTTACCGAGACGTGTTTATCCAGGTGCTGACCAAGCAGACTGTCCAGCACTTTGGCGACCACTGTGGCTAGAGAGATCGGTCTATAGTTGTTTACATCTGATGTATCACCAGTTTTATTTTTGATGATTGGTACAACTATAGTACGCATTAGATTATCGGGCAGATGGGAATGGCCTAAACACAGGGTTAAAAACATAGAAAGCACTCTGGGTAGGTGTACACCTGCGTGCTGCAGGTGCTCGATGCTAAGGCTGTCGTGACCCGGGGATTTACCCCTCACCATGCCTTTGATCACCGCACCCACTTCATTCGTAGTAAAATGAACAGTACGCTCACTACCTTCCTCAGCATCGGGCTCCTGCCGCGCTCGCCCCAGAGGAGAGTCCACCCTGAAATGGTGGGAGAACATAGTAGCGATCTCGCTAGGCTCGTGCACTCCCGCCACGCTGACGGGGAGGCCCGGCTTATGATTCAATTTATTGGTATTTTTCCAGAACTGACCGAACTTCTTGTTTGAGTGAAGTTCAGCTATAATATCCATTTTTATCTGTTGTTGATTGTTCTGACACCACTTTAATTTTGATTTAAAAGCGCGCCTAGTTTCACACATATCATTATAAAGACGGCCAGTCCCGGGCTTACCCCCGTATAACCACGCCTGAAAACATAGCCGAGCCCTCCCATGAGCGCCACGGACGTGCCTATTCCACCCGGTAATGTATTTACCTCCACGCTTTTCGGTAACAATATAACTACATATAGCGGCCTCCGACAGTATACAAATAACCTCGTCATACATGTTATCTAACAGGATTTTATGACTTTTATTACTACACATATTATCTGAGCAGTATCTTAGTTCTGAAGGAAAATCAATTTCACGAAGTCTAGAGTGACACAAATTTTTAAATTTTGCTATCTGAGTCGAGTCACGTTCAACCCAGACTATTCTATTTATACAAACAGTAGGTATACAAATCTTTGGCTTAACTAAATTAAAATTACATAATATAGACACAGGGCAATGATCAGACCAGTAGGTATTATATAACACAGAGGCCGCGGACACAGAGTGCCGCGCGGCACTGGTCACCAGAAAGTGGTTGAGCCAGCGCCGACAGCCGTGCGCATCACTGACAAACGTATGACTATCCGGCGGCATTAGTTCTAAGTCTACACAGGACCATGATTGTTCCGCACAAAAAGTTAATAGTTCAGTAGCAAATGACTCACCGGGATGCGCATTGTAGTCCCCTAACATAAACACGGACTCCACATTGAGACTGTCAATTATGGCTGTCATTTCACTGAGACACTCTGTGAATTCCACTAAGTTTTCATTGGACTCGGTAGGCATATAAACAGAAAATATCAAAATGGAACGGTCACTGAGCTCGATTTTTATCGCGGCGAGACGCACACTATTGCACTTCACTACGGTTACCGTCGGAAACGCAACCTTTCTCCACAGTAAGGCAACTCCACCGTAGGGCCTACCGCGTAAGACTCCACCCGCGATATCCACTGCAGAGGTACCCGTGCAGGCAAAGTCATCATCTATCGCGGCCAGGTATCCAAGGTCGTGCGGCAGTAGCCACGTCTCCTGCAGCGCCACAACATCAGCCGAGCGACAAAGCTTCCGCACACATTCCACTGACCTGATCACATTTTTGCAGTTGAAACTTATTAAATTGATGTTATTCATAAATTAGAATTGCCAGTATTCTCGCCAGTCACACGGACATTTTCCTTATCACGTCTGATGATGTTTATAAATCGACGGTAGGCCACCCCCTTTGGCCAGAAGTCATCACTCAGGAAAATTACTAACGAACGTTTAGGTACGAATATTTTATATGATTCGTAATCCTTCGCTAACTTCATGTCCATTTTTTCAATTTTAACATCAATGTTAATCCTCTTCATAATGTAGGTACGGATGTCACACACGGACACACCCTTCGCCACATTATAAATGTACATGGGAACCTTAGTTTCCGCTGCCATAAAATTACTTCCAGGCTCAGGAATTGCTGTTCCTCGCTTCCCAATGAAACGATTTCGTGATCTTTTGTTTTGGACACGAACCCACTGGTCACTCGGGGCCTGTGTCTTCCATTTCCCTTCTCGAACAATCTCCGCCAACGATTTATGCTTAGGTGCGATAGGGCCGGATCCATTTTTATCGACAGTGTGTCCCACGGCCGAGTTGAGTGGTGGTAGTATCGGTGCAGTACAGGCGGCCGGACTAACTAGCAGCGGCAACGGGTCGGGAGACGGCGGCGGCGGCGAGGGGAGCGGCGGCAAAGCCCCGTCGGCCGCACCATGCACCGGCGGGGAATCGGCCGCAGGCTGCGCGGGTGGAGACGCAAGCGACTCGATCAGCTGGCCCGTGTCTGTGACGTGCGTCATCGTAGGCGCGGTTCGTAGTTCGACGGTAGGATAGTATTGCTTATTTTGCGGCGCTGATTCACTACTACCCTCCGATATCTGATGCTCAAAAATATTGTGAATACTGGATTTTCGTGTAGATTCCACCGTAGTTTGTTTTTGATAACATTCACTAATGCTATTATTGCACTCTAGCGGCAATCCCATGGGACCACTATCGCACTCAAAGCTTGCGAGTCTTGCGACATATGCACCTCTTCTGGGGTTTACATTGCACCATCCTGATGAAAGATGATGCACTTCACTTCTCAACTTGTCCAACTGTTTAACTGTAGCATAATCCTCTTTCATCATATCGAGATCTTGCCGTAGCTTAACAATGTCTTTCAAAAGCCTCGTCACATCGACATGGTCGAACAGTACCGGGGGTAGCTTCTCAAGGTCGCGGGCCACGAACACTGGGATATCCTCGGAGTCCGTATCGCGGATCAGACAGATGATGTCGTCTATGTCTCGAACATTTTTCCCCGCCCTCCTCCGCGTTTTCTTACGTTTTGTTGTCGGCAAGGATTCGAACAACAACTCCTTCGCTGTTACAATTTCACTTTCGGAGAAAGCGCTCGCACAGATTCTGCTTATACTTTCATCGTCCATCACAGATATTTTATTGTGGACGAAGGCCAAAACTTCGTTAATCACTACATTGCAATTTGCACATTTAACCACAGAGGACATTTTTAATTCCCCGATACACACCGTCACGCACAATATCCAACCGTTCGGAATCGCGCGCGCGGTGGGACTGCAGACTGCTTTAAGATGCAGACTGCTTTAAGATGGCAGAATTTTATTTGGCATAATTTTATTAGGCATATTGCCATTTCTATAAAATAGAATTTTTAACCTTAAATTAAAATTAAAATATTGTCTTAAAAAGTCAATATGTTGTGCTACAAAAGTTAGTGACAGAAACGAATCGTTGCAAAACCGACTCCACGTAGTCTTGTCTGCCCTACCCCTAGAGTGTAATTTAAGCCCGCATAGACGCGGAGGGGCGAGGCGGCCCGCGAGCTGAGGAGCAGGTAGTTTTATAACGCTCGCCGCCCGCGGCTGAGGCTGAGCCGAAGCTGCGGTGGTGAGTGTTAAAACCATCTGCGACGATAAGCTCGCGTGGGATCGCCGGAACCTTGACAGAAACCATGCCTGCTGCATGTTGCGTGCTCGCTTGCATGCATGGTATATGCTTATTTGCATGTTTAAATAAGCTTTCAATTATTATGGATATGAAATGTATGCCATATGTATGATGATTCTAACTGTAAACTTTCTGAGACATGATAGTTCTGCCTTTTAATGACTATCGATATGAAATGTATGCCAAAAGACGATTCTTACTGTGAACTTTCTGCGATATGATGGTTCTACTTTTTAATTATTATGGATATTAAATTTATGCCTAAAGATGATTTTGACTTCTAAAATTATGAGTTTTGAATGTATGATAAATGAGTGTTTTTCAAACGATTTTCTGCGAAATGAAGTTTATGCTAGCCGCTGTTATGCAAAAAAATATTATGACATAAAAAATTCTGCCATAAAGGGTAGACCCACCACATACAACTACAAAACGAGAACTTTACTTTACTTAATTTTACTTAAGACTGTACGACTATTACCAACCAAAAATCACATGAATAATGTTGTTGTTTTTATTATTATATCGTTTCATAAATCTTGTGATAATATTGATAAATAATATTTCTTTTTCAGCATCATCCTGTGGCCTCTCCGGAATCCCCGGTTTCTTTTTATCATCATTCCTCATGGACTTCTACGGCCGAAAATTGGCTCATGGCATTGTCATTCTACCAGGGATCATCGGCTGGGTCTGCATATACCTCGCTCGTGGCATTCCAGCTCTGATGATTGGAAGGATCTTGGGTGGCTTCACTGCTGGAGCGACGGTTTCTTTAGGAGCTATTGTAATAGGAGAGTACTCCAACCCGAAGTATAGGGGAGTTTTCCTAAATTTGAAGACAGCATCAGTATGTTTAGGAGGCATGTCCGTCCATATTATAGGGCACTTCTATCACTGGAGGACAGTAGCCTTGATCTGTTTAATACCACATTTCCTAGCCCTGTTCGTTGTTTACACATGGCCTGAAAGTCCAGCATGGTTAGCATCTAGAGGGGAGTACGGAAAAAGCGAGGATTCCTTCTACTGGTTAAGAGGAAACTCAGAAGCATCTTACAATGAACTAGAAGAGTTAATCAGAGCTCAGATGGAGCGGAGATCAAAACCAGTACAAAAGAGTTCGTGTAGTGACAAATCTGTAGATTTCTTCAAAAGGTTTACGCAAAGAGACTTTCTAAAACCTCTCTTCATTATCTTCATGAGCAGCATTTTGCTAGAAACTAGTGGGAGACACATCTTCCCTGCATATGCTTTACAAATCATTGGGGAAGTAACTGGTAATAGGTCTCAGTCTTTCTACTATACTTTGGCCATTGACTTAATCATCACCTCCAGTGCAGTCTCCTCATCAATACTCGTCAAAGTCATGAAGCGAAGAACTCTACTCTTCTCCACTGGGTTTTCTGCTTGTGCAGTCCTCATGGTTGCTTGCACTTACCTCTTTTTGGCTGCCAAAGGAATAATTCCTAATGACAAAAATTGGATACCTATAGGAATTTTCGTGATATACTTCATCCTTGCCAATTTGGGTTGTACTCCCATACCTCTGGCGTTATTAGGAGAAGTGTTCCCCTTACGTCATCGAGGGGTTGGATCTGCTGCAGCCGGGACCTTCATATCTCTTGGAGTGATGGTAGGACTTCAGATCACTCCATACTTACTGATCAATTTGAAAGTATACGGTACTTTTGCTGTTTTCGGCACTGTTATGGGACTGGCTCTGTTGGCTTTATACTTCATGTTACCTGAGACTAAGGATAGGACTCTTCAAGAGATTGAAGACTACTTCAATCATGGGAAGTTCAAAGATGATAAGGTTGATGTAGATGAAGAAGTTAAAGTTAAGATGGTAGACTGAACTGTGATTGAAGTAGTGGTTTTTGTAAATAGTGACGTAGAAAGTATTGAACTAGAATTAAAACTGGAGGTAGTTCCAATTACACTCATAGGTGTTTAGATGATATTAAAAGTAGGATAGTGGCCATGTTTTTCAAGGCGCTTTCTCGATGACCATTAGTTGATCTCTAAATATGTAGTTATTCTTGAACTTTGATCCATTTGATGTGGAACATCATTTTTTTGGGCCATTGTCATCCTGTGGATATATTATGATCGACGTACCTAGTTATAAAATTAGATTATACAGTAGTTTTAAGTATTTTTGTTGAACAAATAAATGTAAATATTCGTTGTATTGGTCTTTTAATTCGCCATTGTTATCTTGTTGTTGGTAAAATGGAAACTAAATATCTATAAATAGTGCCTATAAAATAAAGTTGCTTTTCGTGTTTGTAGTCGGTTTTTAGGGTTCCGTAGTAAACAAGGAACCCTTATAGTTTCGTCATGTCCGTCTGTCTGTCTGTCTGTCCGCGGTCTAGCTCCAAGACCCTTAGTACTTGAAAGCTGTAATTTGGCATAGGTATACATATTAATTACGCCAACAAAGTGGTAAAACAAAATTATGAAAAACTTTTTTTTTTAGGGTACCTCCCGTACACGTAAAGTGATGTTTTTTTTTATTTTTATTATCCCATGATGTGGGGTATCATTGGAAAGGTCCTTCAAAAACATTGTGAGTTTGCGAAAACTATTTTTAGATTCAGGGATCTGTTTGTGAAATATTAAAGCTTTAAAGTGCTAAAGAGTCAAGTGTCCCCCCCCTGCCAGCTAAATGGTTAGTTTTGGATGTGTGAAAAAAATCACAGTAGTGGTTTATATAACGAAATTAAAAGGAAAACTATCACAGCTAAGTAGGCTTTACAAGTTAACGAGTAATAATTGACCAACTTAACTTTGCAGTTGCAAAAACATATTTTCCCATACATTTCGTATGGGAGAACATGTTTATCAACTACAAAGTTAAGTTTGTTTTTGGGCTAAATTCATCCCAACAACGGAACCCTTCATTGTGCGTGGTCCGACACGCACTTGGCCGGTTTTTTTATGCAATTTTCACCATAATTTTGACAATTAATTCCGGAAGGTTTATGTTTATTGTACATTCATAATTAAACTTAAATATAATAAAAGAAATCTCGATATTTGGTCAAATCATACAAAACCACGCGAAGCAGGGTCAGGTCGCTAGTTATAAAATAAATAAACGTTGATTTATGATAACAACAATATCTTAGATAGGTAGATACAATTTACATAATTTAATGACTAACATTTAGGAAAAAAGGTTCCAGTCATAAAGTAAAGTAATTGATTGGGGTGTGTCAAAGTGTGATAACTTGATAAGTGATAACAGATAAGAAATCTGACTAATAAAAACACGATTTTCATATTAGATCAAGAGTTGACTAGTAACACTAGTATTTATTTTATTGCTTTATGTGGGGGTATTTATTGAGCTAAGTTCCTACAATATTATACTGATAAAGGTGTTTTTATCGTTAGTTGCCTAGCAAAAAGAAGTTCTGATTAACGACGCGACGGCCCACGTTTTAAAGAGGGGTAACCGCCGTCTAGACACATATCCCAGGTTTTGCCAATGTCGCTTTATATGCCTGTAATATTTATTTATTTGAAGTCCATGTACAGTAGTGGTACATAGGCTGACTTAATGCCACAAGGCATTTTCGACCATCCAACCTTTGTGTTAAAAGGACAACATTGTGATAGGTGCTTCTCCAACTGACACTATTTCTTAGTGGCTAAAAATGGTGGAGGAAGGTAGGTAGGTACTTTAAATGACGGGCACATAGATCTCTACCTACCTGTAAAAACCCCTACCTACCACCACGTTGATACCACTGCATTGTTAAGACGCCGATATATGCCAGTGACCTTGAGTAATTAGCTTGCGTATTTTGTACTGAGCTCACGCAACGCGTCGTACGTCCAGTCAGTATTAGGACTCGTCCATCAAAGAGCGCTGTCCCAAATTAGACGCGTTATTAATTTATTATACGTAAAACAAAATGTATTCAAATAAAACACGTATACTAAAAGATTCATAATTAAATTATCTTTAAAATGGTGAAGATTTCATAAAAATACGCTTGGTAGCTTTTGCTCAGTTTTTTGCGTTTTCTCAGTTTTTTATCCGTGTTAGACATAACTTTTCAAATTAATTACACTATGTAATTTAAACATAATCTAAAATATTCACAGATTAAGTTAAGAAAATGCTCTAATTTAACACATTTATATTTTTTCCAAATCATTAACATTATTCGTTTAGCACGTTAGCTGCGACAAAAAAATCATAAACTTTCATCTGGTGCTGTGGTGGTCGAAATGCGCATCCATCGACCGTTTAGACAGTGCGTATCAGTCCTTTTTGACCTGCTATCACTAGGATAGATCAAAGCGCTATAACTTTGCGAATACATGGTGTACACTGTTTTTAACACGCTTTTATTAGGTCGACCTGTATGTAACTATGTAATGGAATCTAAGGTAACTAATTTAACCATCTTCCAAGGGTCGTAGCGTAATGAAAATTGGCAGCTGTATGTAGTTCTGATGACAATACAATAATATGGTACTGTCGAACTGATCTGATGATGGAGCCGGAAGATATGAACTGGAACTTCATGATGGAAAATCGTATCATAGCTGTTTTGGATTTTTTAGAAAAGTCTTGTAATGAACTTTGACCACGATTAGGTTTCAAGGTCTCATGATGAAGCCGGAAGATAGGCACTGGCATTCCGTGATGGAATATTGTATCATAGTCGTGTTTGCACTTGTGAGAAAGGCCACGTAATGAACTTTGAACACGATCATGATTTTTGATTTTACGTGCATTTATAAAAGCATGTTTTTCTAGTGTTTTTTAAACTATTAATTTATTTTATACTGTTAACATGATCCTGAACCCAATTTTCGACCGATACCGCACTAAAAAGTACATTTTGATAGTGATGGGACAGACAAAAATAAAGGGTTTTCAAAAATAAAGCAGAATTATTATGAAAGAAATAAAAAATTGTGTATGTCTGGCTAAGCCTAAATGTGATTTGTTAAAATCGCATTTAGCCAGACAGGAACGGGGTACTAATTTCGAACGTGTCTTTTTTTATAACACACGCAAAGAGATTGATTACATTTGTAACAAAATGTTTTAATTTTTTTTTACTTTATTTTTGTTTCTTTGCACTCTAATGTTTGTTGTAGCTTTTCATAGCACCGTGCACAATTTCTTCCCTTAGGACCTTTGTCGAGAACATGTCCACCTACTTTAGATTTTTCCTTGATTTTCACTATCACTGTTCAGCGATATTTTCATTTTAAATTTACGTTGCGCCATACCTGTCGATAAAATAACGACACGCACACGTATTGTCATGTAGAAAGCACAAGAATACAATACACTGTATACTGACTGGCGGCTCGACGCTTGCGCGCCCGCTCGGTGCGGCAACAGACCGGCAGCGGTCGTATACCAAAAAAATAGGCCCTCCACCGCACCGCAGGGAGCGAGTGATTTTCACATCAGTGCGACGGCGGTCGAAAAGCCAAATTGAACCATGCCAAAATCCATAGTCATTTGTAACCATGAGCCGAAATCTATATTTGTGTCTCTCGAACTCCTACAAACACCGAAGATAATCATTCCGCACCAGCGAGAATGATATAGTTTTCACCGTGCGCGCCAGCGGTAAGCACCGTATCGGGCCGAATTTGGGTGATCCGCAGTGAACGTGTAAACGTGATCTTCAGTATAAAACCATTAAATTCGGTTAGTGTCGCTTTTTAATCAACTGAGTTATGGAGGTCAGATAGGCAATCGCTGGGTAACACGATACCCCTTGGTAAGATTGCCTGCCCGTCAACCTGCTAAAATTCCCCTTCAGCGATGACCAGTCTCAAAGTCAAAGTCAAAGTCAAAGCATTTATTTCAAATAGGCCCATGTATGGCACTTTTGAACGTCGAAATTTACAAAATATTAAAAATGATTCTAGTCGCCCCTTCCAAAAGGTAGTTTTCGTATGGAGAAGAATGGGCAAGAAACTCCACCGTTACTCTTTTAAAATGTTTTACAATAGTTTGTATAGGTACGTACATTAGTTAAATAATTATATGTGAAGACGATGCACCTAGAATAAAATTACTATACCACAATAGGTAAAAAGAATTAAAAATGAAGCAGCGACAGATAATTTAATATGTGATAGATACATGGTGCTCACATATTTACAAACATTGTAAAAGTAGACGATTTTCCTAAAATTTTGTAATTAATAAGTCAGTGTGTGAGAAAGTAATCACAGAATGTTAAATCAATGTCATAAAACACAAAATAATCAATTTTACAATTAAATTAGCAACCAGTTTGATTTTGTCTTGATTCTAAATTGTCCTATGGAGCAGGACCAGCATGTTTCCAAGCACTCTTATCCTGGATATAATCCTCTAATTTGTAATATGCTTGTTTACAAAGTGCACTTTTGATATGAGTTTTAAATTTTCTTTCATTTAATTGCAATATGTCACAAGGTATTTTGTTGTAACATTTAACACAGTACCCCATAAAAGATGTATGTACTTTAGATAATCTGTAAAATGGTTGATCTAGTTTATCTTTATTTCTAGTATTAAAATTATGTCTATCACTTATTTTATTAAAGAGATGTGGATTTTTCCTTACAAACATAATATTTTCATAGATGAATTGGCAAGGTACCGTCATAATATTAATCCTTTTAAAAAGTTCCCTGAGAGATTCGCGGCGACGTAGATTATAAATGGCTCTGACAGCTCTCTTTTGCAAAATAAAGATGGATTCAATGTCAGCAGCCCGACCCCACAGTAAAATGCCATACGACATAATGCTGTGAAAGTAGCTAAAATAGACCAAACGCGCGGTTTCCACATCTGTTAACTGTCTTATCTTTCTAACAGCATAAGCGGCCGAGCTTAACCGCCCCGCAAGAGATGTTATATGAGGTCCCCATTGTAATTTCTCGTCTAGCGTGATTCCTAGGAAAACTGTTTGATTAATAAATTCCAGTTTTTCTCCATTCAATATGATGTCACATTCGCTACTTTTAACATTAGGTAATTTAAATCTAATGCATTTCTCTTCTCACGTATTGTGATAATCTGACAACTGAAATATCTCTGTTAACCGTAGTTAAGCCAGCTTTGCTCGGAGTTTCTTTGAAGGCATCAGAAAAGAAATTAAGTATCTAGAAAAGAACTGCGAGTTACTGACATAGCTTGTAGAGTTAGCAAGCTGAAGTGGCAGTGAGCTGGCTATATTTGCCGAAGGAGCACTGGCCGGTGGAGCAAACGAATCCTGGAATGGAGACCGCGTATCGGCAAGGGTACAAGTAGGACGTCTCCCAGATAAGATGGACCGACGACCTTAGAAAAGTGGCTGGGACAGACTGGACGCGGAAGGAGGAAGACAGGGTGTTGTGGCACAGCCTGGGATAGGCCCGTTTCCAGCAGTGGACTGTGGTAGGCTGGGTTGATTGAACCGTAGGTATATATATTATGTATCTAGAAGTAAGATACAATGTATAGTGCGAGTCCTTTTTAAGTCTTGGATTATGGAAGGACAAATATTATGACTGCACTAAGACTTGTTTACGAACAACACCGATTACTAACTAATTTTATTGCCTGTTTATTACAATAACACAATGGCATAATCTTTGTCTACGTGCTGTTTTCATTTTGTGAGGAGTACATGAGACTTTTATGTCGTATTCGAAACACTTTATCTATTTGTGAATAAATATACATAATAAACACCAATCGATGTACAGGATATTGACACTTCGATATAAAAGTGTGGCGAACCTTATTAAAGCTGTGGAAGTTTTAGTGTGAATAAGGAATCTTTATTATTTACAATCAGTTAAATATATATTTTTACCATCGATTGATTTACATCAATGATTTTTACTAGGTACAGTGACAGTTGTTTTGCACGATTATCAACAACCGCTCTCTATGACAGGCATAGATGATAATAAGGCTTTATACCATCTATTTAATGATTTTTATAAAAATATTTAGAATTTCTAAAAATTCTATTAAACACCACAGACATATAAAGAAAAGCAGACCAAACATTAATCCATAGTTACATTTATATAGCTGGACATGGTTCTCTATCATTTTTTTTGTAAGCGACAAGTCGTAAATTGTATCTCGTTCTGTCACCTGTTGTCACATCATATATTACTTTCCTCTATGTGTCACACTGACTCACATATAGACAAAAGTTGACGCGTCTACTCTTTATATGTCTGTGACGTGTATCACAGACATATAAAGAGTAGTTAAATAGTTAAATACATTTTTTTATATTTTTATAAAAGTCATAAAAAAATCACTATTTAAAAAATGTTGGCCCATCGGCATTAGGAACAGGGTTTAAGCTGCCGGTGGTCAGGGCTCTGGAGAGAGGAACCTCCTCACTATGCGTGGCGTGTCTAGGAGTACTGATTTCTGAATCAAGCCTTTGACCCAGCCGTGCAATAAGAGCCTCCTGAGGTGTTGGTCGAGGCTCTCCGCTATTAGGCATTATTCAAAATGATTATCGGTACAATGATTGCAGAGTCCACGCCCCACATGTCAACAACTTCGTGTGCTTCAAGATACTTAACTTTTTTATCTTTCTCAGCTTTCACGAGTTTCTCGTTATGACGGACAGCGATATTAACAATCACTGCACGGCGCTCTCGTCGATCTATCACCACAATATCAGGCTTATTGGCTACAATAGTCCTGTCAGTTATGATAGATCGATCCCAGTAAAATGTGGCGTGACCATTCTCGAAAATTGGGTTGGGTACATACCTGTAGTATGGTTCTTCGGACTCCACAAGGTTGTACTGCAAGGCAAGTAAGTACTCGCCGTTAACAAGACGAGAGCAATCAGCAACAATATGTCGTATTGATTCTCCGGGACGGTTAAGCAGACTGTGGGAACCATAATAATATTAAAAAAAAAACGTGTGGCACTCGGGGACTGCCGCGGTAAAGCTATTGCATAGCATTTGTAACCTCTATTCTTCCTATTTGTCAACGCTACACTTGGGATGATGACGGATGATGACATAAAACAAAACAAAACATCATCCGTCATTACATGGTAGGCGGAGTGGGGGTTGTTTGGTTTTTTTCGTTACGGAATTTCTTGATTCGGTCGCCGCGCTCAAAGCCCGCGATAAAAGCTATGCAATAGCTTAATAATATGCTATCATATATTATTATGGTTCCCACTGTTAGATATATACTATATAAAGGACAACACTATTTTGGTAGAGCACTTAGTCAATGGTTCAAGTGAAGACTAAAGGTTTTGAATCTGAATGTAAAACTTAATATCATATTAATAGGTATTACGAGACCCTGTGTATCTATTACCACCAGAGCTGGCAGACTGGTTAAAGGGACATTCATAGATTTATAGTTTTTATCTATTTTTTTATTTTCTTTGTGTACATACTTTTTTTTCCAAAGAAGGAGAGAGGAGTGAATGATAGTGTGACAGTTGACAGGGGAGAATGGAAAAAGAAAACGTGGTGCGCCAACCCCACGTAACATGGGAACAAGATGATGATTTTTTTTTTCTCCGTAGGTGTGTGGCGAACCAAACTAATTATCTATGGTTCACACTTAGGTATAAATAGGACAACACTATTTTATTAGAGAAAAGTAAAATTACATACTCTGTGAAGCAGAGTTTGTCGATGGTTCAAGTGAAGTTTTAGAGGATTTTGAAATGTAAAACATAATATCCATCGATTTAATCAATGATAATATCATGTTATTAGGTATTATCTTGCGTTTTCGTGAAGTTTATTCTTCCGCGGTCGCTTGGAAACTGTGTGTGATACAAATACACATCTATTACAACTGGAACGAGTTTCATTCAAATAGCCAACTGCAACTGCCAGGGCTTACTTTTAATCTTATATTTTGAATTGTTTTTAATTATTTGTTCACATTGTTCTCATTAGAAGCAACAAGAATAATGTACCCCGCATTTTAAAAGACTTGCCCGTTCTTCTCCATAGAGATCTACGTTCTGGAATGGCCAACTAGCTTCAACTCCTGATCGACTCTTTTTCAAAAGTGTTTAATTGAATGCTTTAAGTTTGAATAAAACTAACCAAACTAAGTACTTTTTTGCATTTAAACTTCAACTTTCCTGAGTCTCTTTGTGAGGATGAAAAAGACCCTGCCAGCAGTTTGAAGTTGGTTCAGAAATATACAGAATGGCAGGTAAAAGAAGGGACACTGTTTTTTATTAACTGAAAATTCTTAGGCGGCGCGGCGGTGCGATAGCATGGCATAATCATCCTATAATGTTCCCACTGCTGGGACACAGGCCTCCTCTCTTCGAGAGGGAGTGGGCTGTAATCTACCACGCGGACCCAGTGCGGGTTGGTAGATGTCACAAATGTCTTCGAATTTTTCGTTCTTGGACATGCCGGTTTTCTTCACCGTTTTGAGAGCAGTGGAGATGAAAATATTTCCACAAAGTAAAGCGCCTGCCTGGGCTTGAACTCACGACCTACAACTCGTAAGTCATCACTGGGCCAAATTTCAAGGACGCGTCACGTAATGAACGTTTAGTACTCAGCGACACGACGCCGTCGCCACGACGCTGCCACCGCGCCGCCGCAGCCGCCGCGCCTGACTGTGAATGTGCAATTTATTGATCGAAGATGTGCAAGGTCGCCACCCCATAGCCTACGCCGCGCCGCTGCCGCGCATTGAAGAGTGATATGCAAAATCAAGCGGCTCAGGACAAGGTTTGTAGGATAGGTAGGTGGAGGTAGGTTTGTAAGTAAGTAGGTAGGGTAGGTAAGGTAGGGTAGGTAGGTGTAGGTAGGTAGGTATGTAGGTAGGTAGATAGAGTAGGAAGGTAGATAGGTAGGTAAGTATGTAGGTAGACCTACCTATGTAGGTAGGGTAGGTAAATTAGGTATGTAGATAGGGTAGGTAAATTAGGTATGTAGATAGGGTAGGTAGGTAGGGTAAGTAAGGTAAGGTAGGGTAGGTAGGATAGGTAGGATAGGTAAGGTAGGTAAGGTAGGTAGGGTAGGTAGGGTAGGTAGGATAGGCAGAGTAGGTAGGGCAGGTAGGGTAGGTAGAGTAGGTGGGTAGCGTAGGAAGATAGGTATGTGCGCCGTAGATAAGTACTTAGTACTACCCGTGTGAAGCTAGGGCGGGCAGCTAGTTATTAATACAGAAGAAGCAGAATGTTTTCTATAGTTTAGCGTCTATTAAAATATTTCATAGTTCCAAAACCACGATTGGGAGATACATAGTGACAACATGGATATCAGATTTCTACTAGGCGTTACATAATATTTATCTTTGCTCGTAAATTAGAGCTGTACTTCTATTAATTTAATATTTTTTATTTTATTTTGGTACTACAAAATCAAGCAAATACCCTATATTGCGTAACTTATTTTCGTAAACAATTATGCCTAATTTGTTTCATTTTGACAGTTCAACAACATTCATTGCGTTATTTACGTTGTTAAAGCAGATTTTTGTTCCAACTTATGAAGCAATGGATTAGTAATCTGTTTCAAATCGAAACAGATTGTGTTGTATTACGCAATTAGGGTACAGATGTCAAAAAGCTTGAAGAAGTTGAAGTTTTCTTCAGTAGTAGTAGAATTTAACTATTCCACTACTACTAAAAGAACGGGCTTTGTAGCCACAAGCTCGCTACCCCATCCGATACCCAACCGCAACAATGTAACTTAACCCCACCCATCAACGCGCCAACCAACTAGGAGCAAGCTTTGTAAACTATATTGACAGCTCATTCTAGAATAGTACGCGTTGAACCAAGATCGAATCAATGAGAAGCTAATATTCAGTTACTTACAACGTTTTGCATCTGTATCAATATCATTTCAGAGGTTAGGTGAACCTTTATCAACCGGGAGCGTTTCAAATATGTGTCGGAATTCGTGGACAGAGATCGTGTGATAATGTTGTTAAAAATAGTCTGAAAATGGGGAGCTCAAAGACATGGATTACGCCGTTTATGAAGCAGGTTTGTGTGTTGTTTTTATCTGTTGGTAATCCTGCATGGACCATGATGGTCTGTGTTCGGATTGGCGGGTTAACTTCTATTTTTGGTTGAAGATTTTGTAAATAAAAAATATATAAATATAGATTTACAGATTTATCTAAGAATGCAACCAGGAAATAGCTTATATTAAATTATAGTGGAATAGAATAGGAAAACTTAATTTTCGTGAAAAGCCGTTTTACTAAACTTTTAAATGTTAGCCATTAGTTTCAGCATGAAAACTTAAAAATATTGCCACATGCGAACTGCGCATCAGAGACCTGACGTCACACAAATCCTGCATCGCGCAATTAGAGTTTACTGCGCGAACGACATATAAACATCCCCGACATCAATTGTTGTGCAGTTGCCCGCCAGACACGACACCCATCTGGTCGGAGGATCCTCCCTTTACTATAGAGGATGAGTGAACTCCTCATACCTCTAAAAGACTTTCGTATTGAATATAATTATTAGGTAGGGAATTCTAATTAAATAGGTACCTAGGTATAGGTATACATAGGTAGGTATCTACCTAATGTTTTATTATATTTATATTTTATATTAAATCACAAAATATATTTAGGTATTTATTGAAGCCAGAACATGAGCAATCTTGATCGACCTCCGTTCCTATTAATTAGGCTCGATATTACCGGACCGGTACGTCTTTTTTCTTCTATTATCTCTATTTCCCGTCATCTTAATGCTTAAATGCTTCTTAGCCATAACTTAGGACACCATTTATATTTTTACTCAAACCGGGACATCTGTTTATTTATCTCAAAGATTCTCAGTGATGATTTTTAGTAAGAATAAAATTCTTGGAACGTTTTTTTAATATTCACCTTGTTACCAACATGTCCATAAGGAAAAAAGTATCAGTTACAGGTTTCGGACAATTTGTTAATTATAGAAAACACTCTGAAAACGGTGTAATTTTGCGTCCCCAGGTTTTTTTCGGGGACACCGGGACGAACAACCGAAAAAAGTGACGGTCCCGTTCAAAACGGGACGTATGGTCACGTTAGCATAGTAAAGTCTCATATACTTAATTACCATCAAATGTCTATTTCCATACTCATCACGGTTTGTTTTAATTGAAAATCACGAAGTTCAATGACGTTATAAACTGGACATCTCATGCTCGGACCTATCCGGACCTAATCAATTAGTTGGGTTTTAACTCTGCACAAAATGGAAACCATATCCACCATCAAACCCGTTAGAGTATCCAGAAACTACTATAGGAATAGCACGTACAGTCAGCAACACGGTGTCAATTTACGAATTATAGCAGCTCAATGCCAGCTCCAAGTAATCATACAAATGGAAATGACCAGCATGATTTTTTTTCTGTACATTCCAGTGCTTCGTGACGTCAGGCGTGTCCTTGAACAAAGCTGGGTCTGGCCTGGTGTTGGGATTCACCACGTCCTTGCTGGAGCAGCTCAAAAGCCCAGGGTCTATCATACCCATTGATGAGACATCTGGATCTTGGATAGGTTGGTTACCATTACTACATAATTTTGTACATTTAGTATAATATAGCTGCCTGTTACTATCACACGGTAAAGCAGAACAGAAGTCTCTCAGAAACAGAGAAGGAACAAGAATTGACCAATTGCCTGATTGGAATTGCCAAGGAAGGCAAGTTGGGCAGACTGTCCACTACTTACAAACTGGGATAAAGGCTTGTGCAGACCAACAGGCGGGCATTGCGGGCGCGACAGGCAGCGCTACCCGTGTCGCGCCCGCGATATCGCACTGGTCTGTACAAGCCTTAAAGGCGGGAGGATGACACCCATCGTTAACGATTGAAGGCTCGTGCAGACCAGCGCGATATCGCAGGCGCGACACGGGTCGCGCTGCCTGTCGCGCCCGCTGCGATATTATATTCGTAGAACACTTTTTATGAAAACGCGCGCGACACTTCACACAGGAGCGACCTGTCGCGCTGCGACACAGATATATCGCGTCAAGGCTCGTGCAGACCAGCGCGATATCGCGGATGCGACAGGCAGGTTATTTTTTTGTACAAATCCTGCCAAGATTCTTTGGACAGGACAATGTCTGTTGGGTCATCAAGTTGTTTATAAATAAAGCATATATTGGTATGTAACTAACTTTATCAGATTGCAGTTAAAACCAGCGGGTCAGTTTACGGTTTCAATATCATTGCGATATCCTTGACCCCTTATATTTAATGTGGTCTGATAATTAAGGTTTATTATTTATTTATTATGAGCAGTGGTGACCCAGTGGTAACGGCCGCGACTTACAAGTTGGAACCCAAACAAGCGCGCTAGGCGCTTTCTTTGTGTAAATTATTTAATCACCACTATTCTCAAAACGATGAAGGAAAACATCGTGGGAAAACAGCATGTCCTAGAACCAGAAATTCGAATGTGACATCTACCAACCCAACTGGGCGGCGTGGTGGATTAGGACCCACACCCTCTCACCGAGAGGAGGCCTATGTCCCAGCAGTGGGATCATTATACTTAGGTTGATTAAGCTATTTATTAATTAATTAATAATCTTCTATTTTGTTTCCAGCGGCAATCCCCGGCATGTCCCTGGTCTTCGGCAACTGCATAGCACCACCAACAATGTCCAGATATGGCAGGAGGAATGCCAACCTTGTGTCCATCGTGCCACTGATATTCGGCTGGGCTGCCATCTACTTTGCCAAAAGCACTATCATTCTCCTGCTGGCCAGATTCCTGCAAGGACTATGTATGGGCATGTGTACTTCACTAGGGTCCCTTTTAATAGGAGAATATACCAGCCCGAAGAACAGAGGAGCATTTTTAATGACGATATCAATCTCCATTGCTTCTGCAGTGTTGACGGTCCATTCCTTAGGATCCTACCTCACATGGCAAACCACTGCTTTAATCTGCGGTTGTGTATCATTCGTTGATCTGATCATAGTCATATATTCACCTGAATCCCCCAGCTGGTTGGCAGAAAAAGGAAGGTATGACGCTTGCAAACAATCTTTTAGATGGTTAAGAGGAGATAAGGAAGAAGAAGAACTAAGAAAAATTATTGAAGCGAGCATCATGCTGAAGGACGCGAAAACAGAAATGAGACAAACCAAATCTTGGATAAAGAAATTCAGAAGCAGAATAGAGAACTTCAAGATAACAGTGAAGAAAAAGGAGTTTTTTAAACCAATCATTATAATGATACACATATATATTATGGCCCAATGGAGTGGGATAATTATGCTCGTAGTATACCCAATAGATTTATTCCACAAAACTGTCGGAAAAGACTGCAACATACCAATATTAATACTGTCTTTAGATGTACATAGAATAATAGCTAATACAACGGCTTTATTTGTGATACAGAAAGTCAAAAGACGAACTATATTAGGTGTAACAGTGTGTATAAACATTTTTGCTTTACTAGCAAATGCTTCATATTCCTACGCGAAGGAAACTGGATTTATTTCTCCAGATGAATTTACTTTAGGTATCTCTATAGTGCATATTCATATGTTTGCAGTAGCTACTGGTTCTTTACCGTTATGTTTTATCATAGCTGGTGAGATATTTCCTTTGGAATATCGTAGCTTAGCCAGTGGCATTAGTGTATTATTTCATTCAATGAATTTGTTTTTAACTATTAAAACTGTACCTTTTTCGTTGAGAACCATAGATTTGTATGGGTTGTATATATTTTATGCGTCTATGTTGATGTATAGTCTCGTTGTGGTATGGTATTTATTGCCTGAGACAAAGGATAGGACACTGCAGGATATTGAAGATGAGTTTAGGGGTAGACCGTTGTCTTCTGAGGAGTTAAAGTCGGTGCAGTCTTTGAGAACGTTTAACACTCTCAAGAGACCTAGTCATCCAGTTGTTCTATGAACCAAATATCTCGTCTGTATACCCCGCAGGGGTAGGCAGAGGTGTAGTTAATTTTATCATCCGCAAAAGTGATATTAAAAGTCCAAAGTTGTACCTAGGGGGCAAGCATATAGACATAAATCGGACAGAAAATCCAAAATCCGAATCCGGGCTGCTAGTAAAAATTTCCTAATGGACAAATGTTACTCCAATGACATTTTGCAAACTCGGGGATTGAACCCAGAACCCCACGTTCAGCTTTCGCTATCGCCAGTCCGTGCAATCCACGAAGACGCACCCCACTCCGCGATTACTGTACTGTAAGTTGGACTCTAGTACGGCGTGGAGCGGAGTGGGGCGCGTCTTCGTGAATTGCACGGACTTATAGCTGTCCCATACATTTGTGTCAAGTAAGTATTGAAGTTTTGTATGAGAGAGCTGATATTTTTTCGTTAAACTGAACAAGTTCCTCCACAGGAACAACATCGTAATGTTGGTCCCATGGAGATAGTTATTCATTTGTTTGGACCACACATTGCTGATACACGCTGTATACTGTGTAAAGAGATTGTAAATATGATTTATTATTACTTTAATTAGTTATAATTTGCCTAAGATTTAATTGATATTGTAAAGTTGACATTATGACAAGAGAAATACAGGACAAACTGAAATCGAAATAATTGCTTTTTTATTTATCAAGCTAACCCAGATTTCTCAAACCTTAATCAAGCCTTAGGACCCTAGAGTCTATGAGAGCCCATCGACTATTTCGGGACATCGCCAAGCGGTTGGTCGACTCTTCAGGTAAACAGAGGTCTGGCCGATTTTTAGGTAAAAAAATCAGCATTGCCATCTAACGTGGCAACGCTGCCAGCCTTTTGGTCACTTTTCCCACTGACAGAAATGCGGACGAATTTTTTGATACCCAGTGAACATATCCCCTTTTTTTTCCTTTAAATACTTGTACATAATATTATTTTAGTATTAGATTTTAAATTGTATTTGAGATTTGTCAAGTGTACCACGTACCGGAAGACGTAGCGTTGGAAGGCCTCCACCAAGATGGACCAATGACCAATGATAAAGGAATCCGCTGGATGCGGAAAGCACGAAATCGGTCGAAGTGGCGGTGCTTGGGGGAGGCCTATGTTCAGCAGTGGACGTCTTTCGGCTGAAATGATGATGATGATGATGAAGTGTACCGAAAGATTATACTAGTATCTTTAGCCTTAGATATATAAATATACCGTCAAATCTCTTATCAACTTTTAATTTGATGATTGAACCAATCACGTCAGTTAAAAAGGCAATTAGATTTTCAAAAAAATTAAATGGCATGAATTTACGCGAGCTTCAAATAAATCCCATTTTGATTTCTGTGAGCAGTCTGAAGTGGCAGTGGCCTAGCCATGTTCGTCGAACGACCGATAGCCGTCGAAGCAGACGAACGACCGCGCGAGCGTAGTATGGGACGCCCCCAGATAGATGGACCGATATCCTCTGAAAGGTGGCTGGGACAGACTGGATGCGGAAGGAGGAAGACAGGGTGTTGTGGCACAGCCTGAGAGAAGCCTATTTCCAGCAGTGGACTGCGATAGGCTCAGTTGTTGAACCGTAGGTTTATTGTATCTAGAAGTAAGATACAATGTGGGTATAGTGGGAGTCCTTTAAAGGCTTGGATTATGGAATGACAAATAAAATACAATAGACGTAGATATATTTAGTAACCTATTCCGCTTAACCATTCCCAAAGAGTCATAAAAAACCTGTAAGAAATCAACACGTGTTTCACCTCACAACGAGGTATCCTCAGGATGATGATTGACTTTTCGCGAACCCGAACACGGCCTGTTGCCACGCCGCGTACAAATACCTACACATCTATTACAACTGGAACGAGTTTCATTCAAATAAACAGGGTGCCATAACGCGCCTAAATTGGTGAGCACGCCACGCCGACCAGCGTCAGCCACGCCGCGACATCAAGACGCTATTGGCTACAATTTGCCTACAGCGTATTTTGACTTATTTTGGCCATATAAAGCGAAGGGGAGATAGCAGCCTTGAAAAGCTGGTCATTGTTGGGAACACCGAAGGAAAGAGAGCACAGGCCTCTCGCTAATACGATGGTCTGAACAAGTAAAAGCTACGCCCTCAAGCATATTTCAGCAGGTGGTGATGGCAACTTTAGACCGGAGTTGATGGAGGCAGATTGTTCGTTTAAAGGAACCACAATCCCCAGTAATGAGGGACTGATTGAAGATTCAGAGATGTTAGTAAACCACAAAAGTAAATAAATTAAAAGTGCCAACGCAGTAAGGTAACCAGGGACATATCTGCACCGCTGATGTCTTTTCCGATCGCATTAAACAGATTTGGTCATGTCCTCATAGATATCATGGAACCACTGCCGCCTTCAGACAATTTCACTTATTGTCTGACTGCGATTGACAGATTTACGCGTTGGCCCAAAGCATGGCATATGACATCTCTCACGACGGAAGAAGTGGCAGACACGCTGGTGACTGATTGGATATCCCGTTTCGGGGTGGCAAGTACCGTGACCACTGACCAGAGTCATCAAGTTTGAATCTGCCTTGTTTCAGTGCCTTAAAAACGTGTGCGCAAAAAGCAGCAAATGGCATGGTAGATCGCATGCACCGCCAACTAAAAGTATCTTTAATGTGTCATCCCCAAACTGGTACTCCTTGGCATGAGGACTGCCCTCAAAGAGGACCTGAATACTTCGTCCACTGAGCTGGTCTATGGAGAACCTCTCCGACTGCCTGGAGAACTAATCATGCTAGCGGAAGAACGTAGAAGCCCAAACGACATTAGAGATTTCGTAACGGAGTTGAGAAGCTGGATGGAAATTTTACGTCTAATACCAGCCTCACAACACGCTCGACCGTCAACCTTCGTGTTCAAAGATTTGGCGACGTCGACCCATGTTTTACTTGGCGATGACACTGTTCAACGGCCTCTGCAACCTCTCCATACCGCATCCTGAGGAGAAGGAACAAAACCCTTACCTTGAGATGAATGGAAGAAAGGCTAAGGTCAGCATAGACCGTGTTAAGCCAGCATACCTGGACTCTGAACTGGTTAGTTCAGTTCCCGTTCCAGTTTCTCCTAAGATGTTAAGGCATAAAGCCTTTTTACTGATATAATTATCATCTATGCCTATAATAGAGAACGGTTACCAAAATTGTTATCTGTGATATCGTGCAAAACTATGTCTATGTGCAAAACATACTGTTGTGTTATTGTAACAATATAAATTACATTATCTGATTGTAAATATTCTGTTTTAATACCTTATCCACACTAAAGTTTTCACAGCTTTAATATGGCAGCAGAGCGTGAGATTATTGAATAAGGACAGAAGTTTTATTCTGGGAAAGGACTTTTTCATTCTTTTGTTCTTAGAAATTTTCTTACCAGCTATCAAACGCTATGGATAGGGTGATTGTTGTAGCATCAAGGGTGCAGATAGGACACCTAGATTCAAAGCACTTCAAGTCATGGAGATACAGAATAATGGTTGTAATGAAAGACATTCCTGGAGCTTTAGAATTTATCGAAGGTAGGCGATGTAGACCACAAGCATAAGCTCAAAAAGTAGCAAACGCTGAGCTAGCTAATTTAAAAAACGATTTGTAAGAATTCATTAATATTTACAGTGCAGCCTTAATAATTACGAAAAATATGACAGATGCAACTCTGAATCACGTCATGCGTCTTACAAGTTCACAAGAGGTGTAGGAAGAACTAAACATATTATATGGAGAAAGTGGTGAAGATAAAAGCTGTGATCTATATCTTCGATATTTCAGTCACAAGAAAGAACCAGAATATGGTATGATGAATCATATTTCTGCATTGAAGAATATCTGGCATGAACTAAATGGCCAGTTAGATTCAAAGATACCAGACATGCTAATGATCAGCAAGATTATGGACACTTTACCAGCAGAATTCTTCGCTTTTAAATTAAGTTGCCTAGATACTTATGACTAAGAAAAGAAGAAGAAAATCTAATCTAATTATAAAAAAAACCTTACTGAACAGAACCAAAAAAAATTACAGCACCAATGTAGCAGTTTTTGTGAAAGCTGCAAAAGGCAAAAAGAAGAAAGAAAAACTTTTACAAAAAAATTAAACTGACTTCAAAAAAAACCACAAATAAAAAGTGAAAACTAACTTTAATTTCGGAAGTCGGTGGCAAAAAACAAAAATTTAAGACCCAAGAGCGGTGCTCTTGGGTCTTAATTTTTTTGTTTTTGTAAAAAAAAAATTGTAACTTTTTTGTTGCAGTACCTACCTACCAAATTTTTATTTTTATGTATGTTCATCGATATTTTCGTCAATTGTGGACTGATTTTTATTTAGTAGTGGAAGCTTGCGCGGTGGTCCCGTATAATTTTTATTCACTTTGCTCGGGTAGTTTTTGAGTTAACTTCAATAATTACGTATTTTTCCCACTTATTCTATATTGATGATGTTATAATAAGTTCCAGTTGCACTGTTATTTCCATAGCAGGTCATGGTATTCGAATTTGTGAGGGGTAGGTACTACAACTAAAAAGTGAAAAATCTTAATTTAAAAAAAACGAGTGCCAAAGAAAACACTACAAAGTGAAAAATAACTTTAAGTCTGTGGCATAAAACGAACTACTAAAAGAACGGGCTTTATAGCCACAAGCTCACTGACCCATCCGAAACCCAACTGCAACAATGTAACTTAACCCCACCCATCAATTGAAACACGCGCCAACCAACTAGGAGCAAGCTTTAAAAAATGAGAAGCTAATATTCAGTACCTAGGTACTTACAAAATTTTGTACCTGTATCAATATCATTTCAGAGGTTAGGTGAATCTTTATCAACCAGGAGCCTTTCAAATATGTGTCGGCATTCGTGGACAGAAGTCGTGTGATAATGTTGTTAAAAATAGTCTGAAAATGGGCAGCTCATGGATTACGCCGTTTATAAAGCAGGTTTGTGTTTTGTTTCATTTATCTGGTGGTGCCACCCTAGAGTGGCTGTTTTAGGGTCAGGGCCGTAGCCAGGAATTAATTTCGGGGGGTTGGGTTACCAATTTTTTTTAGAAGAAATAAAGTATTTCTGATTTCAGAGAGGTTAAATAAAGAGAGTATGATTTATAAGAAATGTACTATCGGGGGCAAACTAAATGGGGGCCCAGGAAAACTTTATAAACTGGAAGAATAGAATAGTAATATAAGAGCGAGCGAGGCGATCTCCAAAGTTTTGCGCTGAGAGAACTATTGATGATACTTATATATTTACTAGGTACATGATTAAAAGTACTCATTATTACCTACAAAAAAATCAGCGAGGGAATATATCTAACTATCATAGTTAAGTCACAATGGCAGCTTTTGTGTTCTAAAATTTTAACAAATTCAAATTCAAAAGTCATTTATTCAAACTAAGCTGAGAATCAGCACTTTTCGAACGTCAAAATTACATAAGACGGTCCCCCAAAACGCTCAAACATCGAGAAAGCAAAAATAAAAAATAAAAACTAAACGTAAACATAACTAAATATTATCTAAATAAAAGCCTCCAGGCATAAAGGGCGTGCCCGCTTACATAAAGCTATTTAAAGCTGTAATTGAAAGTTATAAATGATAAACTAGGACCATCGAGGTAAAATAAATAAACAGTCATTTCTAGTTACAATAACAAAACCATGATCAGCAACACGACCAGTCACCACAAGCAGCACTCGTCCACGAGCATAACGCAAAGATCAGCCATTACCCCCCTCGCCATATTTAAATTTAGAAGGAGGCAACCCGACCCCTGACGCTACCGCAAGCAGTGACATCTAAGGGAGCATGACTGTTAAAATAAGTTAATCGCAAATCATCTTGCTATTTGATCTTTTTACTTTGGTCTACTGTATTGATGTAATCCATGAATATACTTGTCATTTTGTTGTCATTGTACAACCGGCGTTTATTTTTTCCAAAAATCTTAAACTAGATAATTAGATCACTAATTACTTAAATACTAGGTTCAATAAACAATGACGAACTTGCTGCCGGTTGCTCAGGAAAAAAAATTATATAATCAATTGTCGAGGTCGCTACATACAAATTGCAATACAACTCATAACAAAAACATTGCAATGAGTAGATTATGTCAGCAATAAAATAAAATAAAAATAATTTGACTCGTAAAAACATAAAATAAATTGACTTATAAATTCTAATAAAATAAACAATTATATAAACTGTCAGTAGGTAAACTAATTCTGGAGAAAGAACATAAGTATTGTCTTGAGTTAATTACAGCGACCAACTATTCTTATCATTTATAAGTAGTCGTTGATACAATAGTATGCCTTTGAACAAAGGTTGGATTTTACTTTACTTTTAAAAGCATTAAAAGGCACATCTAGCAAAGAAGAGGGTAGCTTGTTATAAAAGTCTATACCAAGCTCAACAAATGAGTTATGAACCTTATGAAACCGGTGAAAGGGAGCTCGTAGTTTGTCCTTATTTCTAGTGTTAACATTGTGTATATCACTGTTTTTAGTGTATAAGTGTATATTTTGCCTATTAAATAAAATGTTGGCGAAGATGAATTGCGATGCCACTGTAAGAATACCAATTTCTTTGGAAAAATCTCTCAGTGAATCTCTGGCACCTAACTGGTAAATTGCTCGAACAGCTCGTTTTTGAAGGACAAATATATTTTGAATATCAGCAGCTTTGCCCCACAGCAGAATACCGTAGGACATAACGCTATGAAAATAACTAAAATAGACTAACCGAGCTGTATCAACGTCAGTGTATTGTCTTACTTTCCTAACAGCGTAGGCGGCCGAACTGAGCCTTCCCGCTAGGTTCGATATATGTGGGCCCCACTGAAATTTGGCATCTACTATTATGCCTAGAAAAACTGCTGAGTTCACAGTTTCAAGCACCTCTTTATCTAAGACGATGTTGGGTCCTAGATTTCTAACATATGGCAGGGCGAACTTTACACATTTCGTTTTCTTGGCATTGAGAACAATGTTATTTGTTATAAACCAATCCGTAACCATTGAGAGTGCACTGTTTACATCGTCAAAATCTTGTCTGTTCCGGTCTATTTTAAAAATAAGAGAGGTATCATCTACAGACAGTACAACTTCACAGATACCCTTTAAATAGAATGGTGAGTCATTAATATACACTAAGAACAAGAATGGATCCACTATAGAGCCTTGAGGTACACCTAACTGAACTGGTGGCCCGGAAAATTTTATACCATTAACATCTACACATTGGAACTTATTATGTTAATAAGAATTTATAACGTTTAGAGCTTCGTTTTGCACACCGTAATGACGTAGTTTACGCAAAAGCGTATCATGGTGCACGCAATCAAAGGCTTTGGAGAGATCACAGAAAATTCCAATAGCATTTTGCAAATTATCCCATGCATTAAATATGTGTTTCAGCAGAGCAACACCCGCATCTGTAGTCGAACGACCTTTTATAAAGCCATATTGTTCATTATGAAGGAGGCTATTTAAATTAAAATGTCTTAGCAACTGCTTGAGTAATTAACTTTTCAAATATTTTGCAAAAATGCAGGTGAGATAGAAACAGGCCTGAAATTGCCAACTTCATTTTTATTACCTGATTTAAATAATAGCATGACTTTACTACTCTTCATGAGGTCAGGAAAAGTTCCTAAATCAACACATTTATTAAAAGTAACAGCTAGATAGGGCACAGCTAACAAAAGGTAGAAACAAAAGTTGGTTACATTCGTATCGTACGTAGTATAAATTCTAATTAAAATAAATAGTTTTCTCATCAAGGGTATTTACGTAGCAGTAAAATACTTTTTAATTCATTCGAATCGGACATACATTTCGAAGTTACCAAGAGTATAAAAATGCCCGAACCGTTCGACACTGCCGCGACGTTCCCTACTTTATAGTACGTTAGGTTAGGTTAATTGCTAGGCTCGGGGATTGCGTTGAAGAGTGCTTAAATGCCTCCGTAGCCCCCGGGTGCAAGTGTGCGAGGGATCACGGGGTGGTTTTAGTCAGAAGAAGTCTGACAGACCCTTCCAACCGACTCAGGACGAAGGATATCCATGAGGATTTCCTTCCCGTTACCAAAAAAAAGGTTAATTGCTACGAGGTGTGGGTACGAGTCTGATGACGCAAATATAGTTTTTAGAATTTTTGCCTATTTGTCTGGATGTATGTTCCGGATTGGCGCAAAAATGACTGAACTTTGGCACTCACATAGTTTATAACCTGGATTAACACATAGGGTACTTTTAATCCCCGTATGCCGTAGTACGTTGCCGTGGGACATTTTCCGACATCCACACAAGCGAAGCCGCGGGCAAAAGCTTTATAAAGATATCACGCGGGTGAAGCCGCTGGTGGAAGTTGGTAATTGATAATTTCGAAGCTTGATAACGTTTTGATAATTACACAGGAAAAAAAAGTCAAAGTCAAATCATTTATTTCAAATAGGCCCATGTATGGCACTTTTGAACGTCAAAATTTCCAAAATATTAAAATTTATTCTAGTCGCCCCTTCCAAAAGGTAGTTTTCGTATGGAGAAGAATGGGCAAGAAACTCCACCGTTACTCTTTTAAAATGTTTTACAATTGTTTGTATATGCACGTACATTAGTTAAATAATATTACCTATATGTGAAGACGATGCACCTAGAATAAAATTACTATACCACAATAGGTAAAAAGAATTAAAAATGAAGCAACGACAGATAATTTAATATGTGATACATGGTGCTCACATATTTACAAACATTGTAAAAATAGAGGATTTTCCTAAAATTTTGTAATTAATAAGTTAGTGTGTGAGAAAGTAATCACAGAATGTAAAATCAATGCCATAAAACACAAAATAATCAATTTTACAATTAAATTAGCAACCAGTTTGATTTTGTCTTGATTCTAAATTGTCCTATGGAGCAGGACCAGCATGTTTCCAAGCACTCTTATCTTGGATATAATCCTCTAATTTGTAATATGCTTGTTTACAAAGTGTACTTTTGATATGAGTTTTGAAAAAAAAAAAAAGAAAAGTGGTGATGGCGGAGCTGACTTCCCAGGGTGTGCCGGCGTCGGCATTGTAGTATAAAGTGTCACCACTCGTGAAGGCAATTTTTTGAATGCACCATACTTCTTTGTTTCTAATTTTTTTCTGAAAATTCCAGTGCTTCGTGACGTCAGGTGTGTCCCTGAACATGGCTGGGTCTGGCATGGTAGTGGGATTCAGCACGGCCTTGCTGGAGCAGCTCAGAAGCCCAGGGTCTATCATACCCATTGATGACACATCTGGATCTTGGATAGGTTGGAAACCATTATTACATATTATAGCGAAATAAAACACACGAAATAAATCCATATGGATTTGATAATTTAAAAAAATACACATAGTTAAAGCAATGGCACGTAAAATTTTATCGGAGAGGTAACCGCATGGCGAGTGGTAATCTGGGTATTGAAGTGATACCGAATCTCCCCGTACCGTCCGAATGGACCCCAAATGGACGGGGGCAGAGATATGGGGGATAGGGGCCTAACATTTTTTGACATGGCATTCAAAATTTATTATGTGCAATTTGTGTGTTTCAATGCCCTCAGGTTTTGATAAAATGAACCCTCATTTTCGGTGATAAATCATCGGCAAGGAGTTTTAAGAATTTTATTTTAAACATTATTTCAATTAATGATGTACCTAACGTTTGATAAAATTTTACGTGCCATTGCCTTGAATAACAGAAACGGATATTTTTTTTTCAATAATAATAAAAAGCTGGCAACACTGGCAAGTCAACAAACGTCTGATTTTCCATATTTAATTTTTTCCTGTTTTTTCAATATTTTATGTATTTCCTCAGCTTTATTTAGTCTCATATCGTACGAAAAATATAATAAAACCTTCAAGAATAATAAAAAGACAATAAACAAGAATAAAATGAAAAAAAACCAAAGAAATATCTAAAGAACAAGAATGACGGCTGTCAAATTCGGCCTGCAATGAACCAATGAACGAATAATTAAGATGAAATGAAACCCAAGTAAAGAAAGAATGATGACTAGATCAGCTACGAGACGAGCACACCCACCACCTCCGGACTCGTCGCTCAACTCCGCCCCGCCGCTGCCGGTACCCAGCCCCACCGTGAGCGCTGTGACGACACCGGCCGCGGTAACTGCGTCAAGCTCGAGTGACAAGCAATTTTCCCCGCCGACGTCGCCAACACCTGTACGTCGGCAGGGGAGAGACCGGCCACCAGCGGGCTTGGGACCTCGAGGCTAACAGGCCCCGAACAGGGTCCCCGCTGCCGGTGGAAATGTGTCGCGCATGCGATGGACTCAGTCCATGAATGAAAATGTGATGCGCGCATATTATGGGGTAACCGAGGGAGAAATTAACCTTACTGCGTACAGAGGTCGGATGCTCTCACTGTTTCAGGTGCTTGAACCTGCCGTCAACGTCTCGGCCCAACGATTGTCGGATCAGGTGCGCGTCATTCAACACAACCACAGGTTGGATAACGCTACACTTGATCGGATGTGCTCAGAAATGTAGTATAGCTCTGATAGTAACCCTCCCCCATCAAAGAATGTCGTGCATGCACCTGTCGCGGTTCCACTGCAAGCAAACCAACATCACGAGGAGGAGGACGGCAGGGCTAAATCTGCAGATAACCTATGCAATATGGAATTAAGGAGCGCACTGGAGGATGCGATTCGAGGGTACCGGTTCATATCACCTGACCTTACCACGGCTACCACGTTTGCCCATGAATAAAAGAAACAGAGCACTGATGTGTGCCCTGGATGCACTGTTACCAAATTTTATTGAAAGCAGCGCAAACTTTTACGATACACACTGAATCTTGTATTACACGGCTGTTGCGGGATGTCGTATAGCTCGTGTCAATTTTCCAAATACTGACCGATCTGCACGACCGAAACCCGCCGCACCAGCTTGGCAGTGCAGGATTGAGTGTCGTATTAATGAGGCCAGGGTACTCATCAGGAAGCTCATCTACTTCAAGGAGGGCAAAACAAGCCCAAGGGTGATGCGCTTTGTGAAGCGGGCGTTCTCGGGAACTACGAGTAGTATTAGTCCCCGAGAATATGTATCCCATGTCACAGAGCGCATCGACTTCCTGAAGCAGAAAGTTTATGCATGGGCAAACCGTATCCGTCGGTATAGGCGAAGAGTGGATGTGTACACTCAGAACCGCATGTTTTAGAACGATGAAAGGTGCGTATACAGAGCCTGGGAGCGGCCCACTCCCAATCAAATCTAGTTGCCGAGTTGTAGAGTTGAGGTCGGTGGTAAAGAAATCACAAGATAAACTTAAGGGTCATCAGGTAGGGAGTAAGTAATCGCACATTTAGTTTACAAAAATACCAAGCCTGGACCGGATAGCATTCAACTACGCTTTGCGACCGGTACACAACGTAAATATCGGCTCAAAATTGACCTGCATCAACAAGCAGCTTCAGTAAGCTAACGCTACGGTACACTACAGTAAGCTAAACACACCGGCCAAGTGTGTGTCGGACCACACACAGTGAAGGGTAATTGGAATAAATTTACGCCTGCCGGTGAGTGACTACCTTAAAATGATATCTTTTTGGGGCTGACTGTAGTCTGTATGTATAGTATAGTCCCATATTTTTCCTCTACACTGAAATCTGGGCAAATGTTATAACACTGGCGAAGGTGCCCAGATCTCAGTGCCAGTTTTTGACCCGGAGTTTGGACCGTGCACCGAAATCCACGTATCCTTGACTAGTTTTCTCCAAAAAAACATGTTTGCTTAAAACCTGCATGCTGTATACTACAGCCCACCGGCTGCTTCCAATCTTCGCAGCGTCAGTGACTCAGATTTTTGTTTCCAGCGGCAATCCCTGGCATGTCTTTCGTCGTCGGCAACTGCATAGCACCACCAACAATGTCCAGATATGGCAGGAGGAATGCCAACCTTGCGTCCATCGTGCTACTGATCTTCGGCTGGGTTGCCATCTACTTTGCCAACAGCATCATCATCCTCCTGCTGGCCAGATTCCTTCAGGGACTATGTATGGGCATGTCTACTTCATTAAGCTCCCTTTTGATAGGAGAGTATACCAGTCCAAAGAACAGAGGAGCATTTTTAATGACGATATCAATCTCTATTGCTTCGGCAGTGATGACGGTCCATTCCTTAGGATCCTACCTCACATGGCAAACCACTGCCTTAATTTGTGGTTGTGTATCATTCGTTGATCTGTTCATAGTCATATTTTCACCTGAATCCCCTAGCTGGTTGGCGCAAAAAGGAAGGTATGACGCTTGCAAACAATCTTTTAGATGGTTAAGAGGAGATATGGAAGAAGAAGAACTAAGAAAAATTATTGAAGCGAGCATAATACTGAGGGAAGCAAAAGCAGAAATGAGGCAAAATAAATCTTGGATAAAGAAACTCAGAAACAAAATAGAGACCATCAAGATAACAGTGAAGAAAAAGGAGTTTTTTAAACCAATAATTATAATGATACACATATACGTTATGGCCCAATGGAGTGGGATAAACATATTCGTAGTATACCCAATAGATTTATTCCACAAAATTGTTGGAAAAGACTGCAACATACCATTATTAATACTGTCTTTAGATGTACATAGAATAGTAGCTAATACAACGGCTTTATTTGTGATACGTAATGTGAAAAGACGAACTGTATTAGGTGTAACAGTCTGTATAAACATTTTTGCTTTACTAGCAAATGCTTCATATTCCTACGCGAAGGATACAGGGTTTATTTCTCCAGATGAATTTACTTTAGGTATCTCTATAGTACATATTCATATGTTTGCAGTAGCTACTGGTTGTTTACCGTTATGTTTTATAATAGCTGGTGAGATATTTCCTTTGGAATATCGTACTTTAGCCAGCTGTATTAGTGTATTCTTTTATTCCATGTATATGTTCGCTTCTATTAAAACTGTACCTTTTTTTTTGAGTACCATAGATTTGTATGGATTATATATATTGTATGCATCTATGATGGTGTACAGTCTCGTTGTAGTATGGTATTTATTGCCTGAGACAATGGATAGGACACTGCAGGATATTGAAAATGAGTTTAGGGGTAGGCCGTTGTCTCCTGAGGAGTTAAAGTCGGTGCAGCCTTTGAGAGCGTTTAACAATGTCAGGAGACCTAGTACTCCAGTTGTTATATGAACTAAACATCATGTCTGTATACCCCGCATGGGTAGGCAAAGATGTAGTTAATAAAAAAAATAAAAAATAAATAAAAGAAAAAGAAAAGTCCAAAGTTGTACCTAGGGGGCAAGCATATAGACATAAATCGGACAGAAAATCCAAAATCCGAACGTTACTCCACACTTGTGACATTTTGCAAACTCAGAGATTGAGCCCAGAACCCCACGTTACCATACATACATTTGAGTCACAAGTATTGAAGTTTTGTATGGGATATCTGTTTTTTTTTTGCTAAACTGAACAACTTTCTACATGGGACTTTAGAGGTATCAAGAACAAGGTGTAAAGTTCACTCATCCTCTATGTATTTTTTTTAAATTTATTTTTAATTAAAACGGTACATCACCAATTACATTAATTAACATAGAAACTTAAAAGATTAATATTGACAATTTTGTTGTGTATAATTTAATTAAAACTAACAAAGAACAGAGGGATCGAATCCGGAACGAAGTGATCCGGCAGAGAACTAAAGTTATCGACATAGCTCACAGAATTAGCAAACTGAAGTGGCAGTGGGCCGGCCATATCAGCCGTAGAACCGATGACCGTTGGGGTACACGTGTTCTTGAGTGGAGACCGCGAATTGGCAAACGTAAGGTAGGACGCCCTCTGGCTAGGTGGAGTGACGATCTTCGCAGGGTGGCTGGTAGCCGCTGGATGAGAGTTGCCGAGAATCGAGCTAAATGGCGTGCAATCGGAGAGGCCTATGTCCAGCAGTGGACTGCTATAGGCTGATGATGATGATGATGATGAACAAAGAACAGTGGACTTCCTTGCACACTTTCTCTCACAGAACACCAGACTTATACGCAAAATTTTATTCCATTCATCTGCAAACACATCACATTCAGGGTTGGCAGTCAGAAGGGCGTTGAGCACAACACACTGGGGCACATCTTCAAAACACGACACACTGGGGATTCAGCTCTAGCGACAGTTTTGGATGACGGTTGCGCAAACAAATTGTGCCAGCAGCTCGGACGGTGTCCGATGTATTTTTCGGGCACAAATAGTCGGCAAAAAAGGCCATGGAGGTCTAGGCAGTCTATACACGTCCCCGAAAGGTTTTACAGGCTACCGTGAGCTGATCAAGGCTTCTTCTCACCTGCAATGAATTAAAACCCAACATCCCTAAAAGATAGTTGGTAGGGTACATGTAGGGAAAGAAATGGTATAGCCTCTGGAAGAGGCATCTTAAGAACGTTTTCTGTACCTTTCAAGCATCAGTGTTTGGGTCGCGGTATAGGCGTGCCAGACACAGGCACTGGACTCGAGTTTGCTTCGAACCAGAGTTGTGTACAACATCGGGATTGCGAAAGACAAGAGCATTTCGCAAAACAAATCCCAGGCGCCTGAAAGATTGGGCACGCCACAATTGCGGATATAAGACGAGAGGCTTGAGAGGCGCCACGGCGTCCTCACCTTCCGCCTGACGCAGGTCCTCACTGGACACGGCTGTTTCGGGAGGTTCCTGTTCAGGATAAGGCGAGAGGAAACGCCCCGGGCGTTCACCATTGTGTGGATCGCCCGGAGGACACGGTGAAGCATACGGTGGAGGTCTGCCCGGCTTGGGCGGAGCATTGCCGTGTCCTCGTGGAGGCGATCGGCGGCGGTGATCTCTCACGTCCGGCCCTGGTTCAGGCCATGGTACGGAGCGAGAGGAAATGGCAGGCCGTCACCTCCTTCTGCGAAGCGGTAATCCTCACGAAGGAGAAGGTGGAACGCGTGAGGGAGAGGCAAATTTCGCGCCCTCACGCCCCTAACCGCCGCAGGAGGAGACGCCCCGGGCGAGAATTGCGAGCCGATTTCCGGCCACCGTAGGCGCGGGCTTGCGGATGGTGAGCAATGGGTAGCTCGCCGTCCGACAAGGACCAGACCCGAGTCGACGGAGCGTTGTGTTCCACGCGCGCCTCCAAAGAGATATCAGCAGAATTAACGGGGTCCGCTAGGGTCAATGCCTGCCGGGGCTGCGAATAAGGGCCGAAAGGGACATCGTGGCCCCCGGCAACAGGGCAACCGAAGAAACACGGGTGGGTTTTAGTCAGTAAGAGTCTGACACGCCCTTCCGCTCCACCCAGACCGGGAGAAGTTATTTGATAATTTCCTACCCAAAAAAAAAACCTGAAAGATTCCTTCGCCAGGGTGGAAATATGATCTCTAAAAGTAAGACAGCGGTCGAAAGTCACTCCCAGGTCGTTTATGTTGGTGACACGAGTTATTACTTCACCACCCAAACAGTAGTCATAATGGATTGGTCGCAGCCCTCTACCGTAAGTCCTGACGTAGCACTTGCTAGGATTGAAAAATAGCTTATTCACAATACTCCACTCAAAAACGGCGTCAACATCCCTTTGTAGGAGTCTTCGTCTGTTCTGATGTGTGCGACAAGCTTTAGGTCGTCGGCATTAAGAAGGCATTTGGCGAACTTAACATTTGTTATGAGATAATTGATCGTGATCAGAAACAGAGGCAGCCCCAGAGGCTGGCTCTAACCTAACCTAACCACTGTAGGAGACGCCCTTGGTGTCGGGAATCGCAGGCCGATTCCCGGCCACCGTGGTCGCGGGCTTGCGGACGGTGAGCAATGGGTAGCTCGCCGTCCGATAAGGACCAGACCCGGGTCGACGGCGCGTTGTGTTCCACGCGTTGATGTCAGCCGAACTGACGGGATCCGCTAGGGCCGATGCCTGCCGGGGTTGCGGGAAAGTCCGAAAGGGATACCGTGGCCCCTGGCAACATACACAACATACAACTGAAGGAACACGGGTAGGTTTTAGTCTGTAAGTCTGACATGCCATCCCGCTCCGCCCAGAGCGGGAGCAGTTATTTGATAATGTTCCACCTAAACAAAAGTGGGCGCAAGTCCTACTCACACTTGTCCCGGTTAAAAAAAAAAACAGGTTTATATGATACTAAATGCCTTTTTAAAAATAATACTTATTCATTTTACTATTATTATCACCATTGATTTATAATATTTCGGGATATAATATGTACAAAAGTATTATAAATTACAATCAAAATGATGGGGTGATAGTTTATGTTAGAAATCATCTAAATGTCTCTGTTGAGGAACCTAATATGGTCGACTGTAACAGTTTGTTAGTTAAAATTGGATCAGAATTTGCGATATTAGCAATATATCGACCTCACCCTCCTTTAAAAATATCAGCAATTTTACTAACTCTCTGAATGACACCTGGCAAAACCTATCATCGTTCAAAAACATGATTTTAATTGGTGATATTATTATTAATATTCTTCCAGGAAGTGCTGATGAAAGGCGCATAGGTTGAGGTAGTCCTGAGCAGATGTCAGGACTACCTCAACCTATGCGCCTTTCATGGCTTGCTCCCCGCACACAATTTTCCTACACATCAAAGTGGCTCCTGCTTGGACCATATCATGCTTAAATCAAATTTTCCTTCACTTGCACTTGTTGTTAACTCAACAATAACCAATCACAATGCTGCCCTATTAATCATAAACTGTAAATTACCTAAACAAAACACTCGCACAATTTCTAAATTAAACATAAATAAACTTGAAGAAGATTTACGCGTCATCAACTTTGATCCAGTCTACAATTCTCCTGATCCGCAGTTTTGTATGTTGTATGTAATAGAAAATATACGACATGCAATTCAGAAAAAGACTGACATATCAACATTAAGCCGTAAAAATTGTAACATAAAACCCTGGATCACGACAGGTCTTATTCGTTGTATGAAACATAGAGATAAACTGCACATGAAGGCTAAATCTCATCCAGATAATGCAATACTGCAACTGTCGTACAAAAGGTATCGTAGTTTCTGTAATGATCTCCTCAAAAAGGTTAAAAGCAACTACGATAAAACTACACTGGAAAAGGCTGGAACAAATAGTAAACAGATCTGGAAATATATTAAAAATGTAACATATACCTCGAAACAAAATGAGTCATCTTCAGGTTTATTAAAAGCGCACTCGACACCGCTGACATCTGCTAACTTAGCAATTAATTTCTTTGTTAACGTCGGAAAGAATCCGGCAGAAAGAAATCGGGTTCAATCACACTATCACACAAGCACGCCTTTTGAATGTAACCCCACCTTAACATCCTTCACCCTACTAGATACTGACGAAACTGAGGTAGAAAGTATAATCATGACTTTGAAAAACGACTGTGCAGTTGGTTGGGATAATATATCAAATAAAATCATCAAACAATTCAAGAACATTTTAGTACCACCACTGACTTATATTTTCCGAATGTGCCTGTCCTTGGGTCTTTTTCCCGAGTGTCTCAAAAAAGCAGTTATTGTCTCTGTATACAAAACAGGCAGTAAACAGCAAGTAACAAATTATAGACCAATTTCTTTACTGCCTTCTATGTAAAAAAATTTGGAAAAAATTATAAATAAAAGATTGTTTAAATATTTGGAGGATAAATCAATTTTGTCGGAGCGTCAATATGGATTTAGACCAAAAGTTTCAACTGCCGATGCCGTACATAATCTGACTGACTATCTAGCCCAAGAACTTGACAAGGGTTAGCACACAGTAGGAGTTTTCCTGGACCTTGCCAATGCTTTTGACACAGTCTCCATTCATATCCTATTGCACAAGCTTGAGACAGTGGGCATAAGAGGCATTCAACTGAAACTTCTCAAAAGTTACTTAGAAGACCGAAGCCAGAGCGTTAAGATTGGCAATGTTCTCAGCGCAGACGAAAAAAACACGTCCTTTGGTGTGCCCCAAGGAAGTATTTTAGGACCTACTCTGTTTTTGATATACATAAATGACCTTTGTAATCTAAACCTAGAGCACGGCACTATAATATCCTACGCTGACGACACTGCCCTCCTTTTTTCTGCTGAATCGGAACATGAAGTCTACAAGTTTGTGCAACACGGTTTTAATATTGTAAATAACTGGCTTCAACATAACTCACTAACCCTAAATGCGGCTAAGACAAATTATATTAAGTTTTCAATGTGCAAACAAACATCTGTTTTGCCCTCAAAGATGTATGCTCACTGTTGTATGGTACCTGCAGATTGTCTGCTTACGTGTCCTAATATTAATATAACTAATAAAATAAAATATTTAGGAATTGTAATAGATGAAACCCTATCTTTTAAACAACACATAGAAGCTTTAAATAATAGAATGCGTAAGCTGATATTCGTTTTCAAAAAGCTACGTTATATTGCAGACCCAACATTAATTAGGCGCGTTTACTTTGCCCTCTGTCAGTCAATTTTGACTTACTGCATTACCTCTTGGGGTGGAGCAGGTAAAAGTTTGCTACTACCTATTGAAAGAGCTCAAAGAGCAATTCTTAAAGTGTCTACTTGCCGCCCTTTCCTTTTTCCCACTAACCTACTCTATAAATCCTGTGAAGTACTAACAGCTCGACAGTTATTCATAATGAGCATCGTATTAAAACAACACGCAGAGCTCCCATATAGCACTGAATTTACTAAAAAGAGACTAAACAGACAGACAGACAGACTACAGACTAAATGCGAGAGCAGAATTTTATTCTCTAAATTATAATAATTGTAAAAGAACTCTCAAGGAAGCTCTTCAAAGTATGTCCTATGAAGATACAGAGAAACTATTAGTTGTACTTAAATAAATAAAAAATTGTACTAATTAAGTTTAGCTAAGTAATGATAGTTACTAAGATTTTAGCAAGTAGGATTTATTGTACTATTTACACCTTTTTACATACCTATTAGATGACTAGATTTTTTTTTTTTTTTAATGTGATTATTTAGAAATAGTATTATACCTTGCCTCGCCTGAAACACAGGATGACCTAGTTCAGGCACATAGCATATTGAATTTTTCGTAGATTTAAGCATATTTGTATTTAGTGTTTTACCTTTTTATATGAATAAAGTTTTTTTTTTTTTTGTTTATTCATCTAGTATCTTATTGAATTACATTTTTAAATATTTCTTAAAATAAAAGACTTAAAAAAACATTTAAAAATATAAAAAAATAGAGGTCCACCGGTGTCGGGAGCAGGGTCCAAGCTACCGGTGGTTAGGGATGCAGAGACAGGAACCTCCTCACAATGCGAGCCGTATCGAGGAGTACTGCCTTCTGAATCAGGCGCTTGATCCAACCGCCTAACGAAAGCCTCGAGAGATGTTGGTCGAGGCTTTCAGCCATCAGGCCATTAGCCGTTACGGCAATCGGCACAATGATAGCCGAGCTCACATTCCACATGTCAAGAACCTCGTGTGCTAAGTCAAGATATTTTATTTGTTTCTCTTTCTCAGCTTTCACGAGGTTCTCGTCATGTGGAATGGTAACATCGACTATCATAGCGCGGCGCGCTAATCGATCTATCACTACTATATCAGGCTTATTTGCTACAATAGTCCTGTCAGTAATGATAGACCGATCCCAGTACAACGTGACATGGTCATTTTCGAGAACTGGGTCGGGCACATACTTGTAATACGGTACCTCAGAGTCCACAAGTTTATATTTCAAAGCAAGTTGCTGGTGAATAATCCTAGCCACTTGGTTATGTCTGTGCAAGTACTCGCCGTTAGCTAGACGCGAGCAACCAGAGATAATATGTCTGATGGACTCACCCGGACGATGGCATGCCCGACACACGTCAACCGTACCGTCCTTCATAATATGTCTCCGGTAGTTATTCGTCAAGATAACTTCGTCCATAATTGCACAGACGAAACCTTCGGTTTCCCCGAAAAGGTCACCGAAACGTAGCCAGGATACGGACGCTAAGAAATCTACACCGGGCTCATGAAGAGCCCGATAGAAGCGTCCGTGAAGCGCCTTGCTTTGCCATACCTCCTTGCGGTCATCTGTAGTAAGTACTACAGGTTTGCGCCAGTTCTCTTTAGCCATGGAGAGCGGGGTGAGTCCGTTGTCCACTGCGACCACATCACGGTGCATACCCACATCGGCTTTAAGAAAGTATTCCCTGAGGCTGCACACCTCGCGGTTGTGGAGGGTCTTCGCATTTAAAAAGCCTCGACCCCCGCACTTCCGCGGGATGTACAGTCTCATCACCGATGAACGTGGGTGATGCATCCGGTTTGCGGTCAGGAGTGTACGGACCCTCCTGTCCAGGGCGTCGAGTTCGGTCTGAGTGTTGGTTAACTTGTATAGCTAAGCTATTTAATAAAAAATGCAGATTGGATGCAAAAGACGAGTGCTTCATTTATTGTAATCTTGTACAGTACAGTGACGTTAGTGACAATTGACATTGACAGAAATTATGACAGATTAAAACTAAATGTTGTGTTGCCAACATATTGCCGGGGCAACTGAAAGATTAAGCAAAAATTACTTATTGTTAAAGTTTACAAAAAGTTAAAACACCCTTTTCATAGACAAATCAAATTGACATTATAACATAAATATACAAATGTTAGCAAAAAAAGGAAACAAAACTAAGATTTATTATCTTGTTAAACTGACAATTTATCAGATACGTACTAATTTCTTCCTTAGAAGCAAAATAAAATTAAAACTAAATAATTATCATATTAATTTGCACCACTACATTCTAGCGGTAGAACACAAACTTTCATTACAGCTCTTCTATGTGTATGGCCGTTTGCAGTTTTGACTTCAACTACTCTTACTTTACCATCTTTACCTGGGTAGTATTTATGACTCTGGCTAGGGGCCAGTATAGTGGTGACAAATTATCATCCCTTAGGATCACTAATGTTCCTACTTTTACATTAGGTTGAGTGTCTTGCCACTTAGGGCGAGATTGTAACAAATTTAAATAATGCTTACTCCAAACCTTCCAGAATGACATTTTTATCTCATTACAAATTTTCCAAAATTGAGATTGTTTTACTATGTTTACATTAGGCTCAGGATAAGTATTTAAAGCAGTTCCTATTAGGAAATGACCAGGGGTAATACAAGAATAATCGTTTGGATCATTAGATAATGCTATTAGATAATGATTCAGGCGAGGACGCTGGCACCCTAAACACAAGTTAAATCTTACTTCGGGTGCCAGAGTTCATCTAAACACTCTTTCCTTTAGTTTTAACGCTGCATAGTTTTTAGTTTGTGTTTTTGTACAACTGAATGGTAATAAATTTATTATTATATTATTATATTTATATTAATGGCATGAGAGGTCTGCTGTTTAAACTAGACTCAATTTGACATAGGACTGTATACAGTTCTTCATAAGTAAGAATAGACTTTAGTAATATCATTGTTAGTAACACTCTCTTTAGGTGGTATTTTACACTTTTAACGCCAGCTTCTGCCAATCCAGCGAAGACAGGTGAGTAGCAAGGCAGAAAATGAAAATTAATCCTCTTTTGAGCTGAAAATTGATAAACCTGTCTTTGGTGAACTGGCGAGCTGTGCAAGTTATGTAGTTCGTTTAATTGGTTCTTTGCGCACTTGAAGGTTGAAGCATTGTCGCTATATATGTCTGTCTTTGGTGAACTGGCGAGCTGTGCAAGTTATGTAGTTCGTTTAATTGGTTCTTTGCGCACTTGAAGGTTGAAGCATTGTCGCTATATATGTCTGTGGGCAATCCACGTCGCGATATAAATCTATTTAGGCAGGCTATAAAAGTCTCTGTTTTTAAATCAGAGGCCAGTTCTAAGTGGATAACCTTTGTTACAAAGCACACAAAAAGGCAAACATAACCTTTTGAGATTATAGGTTTTCTGATCCTGGCTATTTTAAGTGGTATCGGACCAGCGTAATCTAACCCAACCTTTTGGAATGGGCGACATACATTGACTCTATCTGGCGGCAAAGAACCCATTAACTGTTTTGCTGCTTCAGCTTTTAATCTAAAACAAACAGTACACCTATGTAACACTTTTTTAACTTGTCTGAGACCATTCACAATCCAGAATCTTTGGTTTATTGATGTCAGAACAAGCTTTGAACCCGCATGGAGGTTTTTTAAATGTTCACTTGTAATAATTAAGTTAGTGATCCGTGAATCCTTAGGTAAAACAATGGGATGTTTCTGTGTATAAGGAATGGAGGCATTTTGTAATCGACCACCTACACGAATCAAACCCCTGTCATCAATAAACGGACATAACGGTTTTAAATTACCTTTAACAATTGTTTTGTTACATTTTAGAACATGAATATCTTCTGACAAATGCTTTTGTTGTTCATATTTTATAATCATTGACAATGACAAGTCAAGTTCTTGAGTTGTAATATAATTAAATTTATTTTTAGAGTTTTTTGACTTCGCATTCTGACCATAACGTAAGATGTAAGCTAAAACTCTTATCATTTTATTGATATCAGAAAATTTTTCAAGAAAATCGAGACATAACGATTGCTCACTATAAGTAGTACAAAGCATTGCACTTGAGCATGCAGAGTCGACGGTAACCTCTGGTAAATCCTGTGGCAAATTTAAATTTAATTGTGGCTCGTACTCACGTGAATTCAGAAACGCTGGGGCCCACCACAGGGGATGATCAGCTAGCTCGTTTGGCATGACTCCTCGGCTAAGACAATCGGCGGGGTTCTCGTCCGAGCTAACATATGACCATGTGTATTTTTGTGTAAGTTGTGAGATGACCTTAACACGATTCGCTGTATAAGCTTTAAGCGTATTTATATTAGTTTTAAGCCAGGCTAATACTATTTGTGAATCAGAATAAAGTATAACATCCTGTATTTGCATTTTAACGATCAATACATTGTGAACTCTGCTAACAAGCTTTGCAAGCAGCAGAGCTGCATTAAGTTCGAGTCGAGGAACTGATAAAGTCTGATTGATAGGATTTATTCGTGATTTCGAACAAAGTAAGGATATCTTGACATTGCCTACTGAATCCACGACTCTTAGATATACACAACAACCATAACCAGTATTGCTAGAAGCATCAGCAAACCCTATAATTTGTGTAAAGCTTGTGTCATGCATACCTATATGTCGTGGTATAAGCATTGGTTTCATTGTAAGCAAGCTATTATAAAACTTATGCCAAAGCTGTAGCAGTTCACAATTTGGCACCGAATCCCAGTCCAATTTTTCTTGCCATAAGCGTTGCATGATAGCCTTCGCACTCACCACAATAGGTCCAGCAAGACCTAGTGGGTCATAGAATCCACTTATGAAGCTAAGAATTTCACGCTTAGATTGAGGCATGCTATCAACAGTTTTTGGACTCGATATAATAAATGAATCTAACTTAGTATTGTAATTCATACCTAGTGTTTTTAAAGAAGAGTTATTTTTCTTTAGATCAATCTCATCAAAATGTTGTTGATCTTTTCGTATTTCTTTTAATAATTCTGGTGAATTTGACACCCATTTGTGTAACTGAAAACTTCCTAAACTTAACAAACTGCATAGTTGTTCTTTTGCTTCTGATAATTTAACTAATGATTTTTCAGAAAAAAGAATGTCATCGACATATGTGGAATTATTTATAATAAAGGCAGCTACAGGGTATTCATTCTGGTATTGTTCTGCTAACATTTTCAAACATCGAGTTGCCAAATAAGATGAACTCTTTAAGCCATATGTAACTGTGTTTAATTGAATACATTTAACACTTTCGTTTGGAGAGTCTCTCCATAGAATATTTTGTAATGACCTGTGTTTTGAATGTAGCTTTCGCGGCTTTCGCGTCGCGCTCGCGCACGGTCAAGACAGCTCTGTGTATTTAATTCATTTAAAAATATTTAAAAATCACATTATTCAACAAAAGTGTAATAATAATAGTTATAACGCTACATGGAAGCATCCAACATCTCATTAGCCAAAATAAAACAATAATAGTGATATAATAACAAAAACTGCCGGCGACTCAAGTGACCTATAAAACAGTTATCAATTATCAATTGTCCAAAAAGTGCAGTGAAATTGACGTAAAAACCGATTGAAATAAGTGGCCTAAAAGTGAAAACAGCTATAAATGCTAAACAAAAACAGTTAGTGAATATGTTTTTTTTTTTTTCCCCAATCAAAACCAAATTCACCCTCAGACAATAAAAGTTACAGATAAGAACTAGTAAGCTATCCACAAATTCAACCCTAAAAGTATATGGGTCTGTGGCGCAGAGTCATAAGGCGCTACATCACTTGTATTACGGAGCGTGGGTTCAAGTCTGAGGCGCCCACGAGTGACTTTTTGTGATTTATCAAATTTTAAACCAATAAAGGTAACTTCAAATATGGATAGTTCTACAGATCATATTACAATTCGAAAACAGCAACGTTCAAATTCATTGAACAACAGTAATACCACTCTACTAAATTCAATGTTCGAGACAACAATTCGCAGTCTACCTGATACCTCAATTGAGAATCAAAGTACAAATGAAAAGGAATGTAAAATAAACCAGTTAAAAGAGGAACTACAAACTGCTAATCAAGAAATAGAAAACTTAAACTATGAAAACACTGATTTAAAAAAAGAATTAGAGAAATACAAAAAGTTAATAGATGTTTATAAAAAAGTAGGAATGTCAGACAGTTTAATATTACGAACACCGGACTCGGTAAAGAAACTAACTCATTCAAAAAGACTTAATACTTTTGACATGAGCACCCCTAAATTACCAATACTACTGCTATACAGACCCAGCAAATAATAACTCTTCCTGAACAACCAAATACAGCGGACTTTGGGAAAGAAGCTAACATTCAGAAGAAACTGTGTAATCACAATATCGACATTGAATCTCCCAGAAATGTTATATTGAACGCTAAAGAAGCGTCGGTGAAAAGACGAAAGAACATTGTGATTATGGCAGATCACCAAGGAAAAATGGTCCAGAGTTTATTACAAAGTTTGGTTGGAGATGACTATTATGTAAAGTGTATGTGGAAACAAGGAGCAAGACTACACGATGTCTTGAACAGCTTTAAAAGTGAAATACTAACGTTATCTAAGGACGATTATATAGTTATAGCTGGCGGAACAAACGATGTAAACCCGCGTGAATTTCAATTTTACACTATGAAATGGCTTGAATCTGTTACAAACACAAACGTGATTTTCACGGAAATTCCATATAATAGATTCCTAAATATTAAGAAACTTAACTATGAACTGAAGTTTATTTGTAGCAAATTTAACAATGTACAGTACCTAGAATTAGATTTTGAAAAGCATTTACCGAGAGGCATACTCTTTAGTCTCAATTTATGCAGGTCTTGGTTAAGAGAGATATTGCGTATAAATTATAAATTTAAATTAATAACATACAATAACACAAAGATGTCCGCCACTCAAAAAAATATGGTGAATAGTTCCACTCAAACAGACTTCAATGATTTTGATATTAACCATAATACCTCAAACAGCAAACACGAACAAAATGAAAACCTAATTATAGAGACAAAGAACACAGTTTCTGAATGTTGTACTCCATCGACGTCACCAAAAGATAACAATTTTTTTCGTGTATAATCACATAAATATATTACACCAGAACATCAATGGTCTAATAAGTAAATCAGATGAACTTTCGTTATACTTAGATGAATTGAGCCGTAACAATAAACATGTTGATGTCCTTTGTATCACGGAACATAATATGATAAATGAGGATACTTATTCACTGAACATTTCCAATTACTCATTAATTTCATCTTACTCTAGGCATAATAGAAATGGAGGGGCGTGCATATTGGTGCATGATAATCAAAAGGCTAAAATCTATGACATAAAGGAACATACCATGAGAAATATTTTAGAGTGTAGTGCCATTGAACTTCTAGAGCATAATATTATTATAATCAACATTTACAGACCCCCTAGCAACAACCTAGAAAAGATAAACATATTTTTTTCTAAATTTAACGAAATTCTCAATAAAACTTGTTTAAAAAATAAGAAAATAATTATATGTGGCGATTTTAATATCAATAGACTAAAAAGAGATAAAATGGCAATAGAATTGGAGCAACTACTGGCTAGCTATAACCTTAAATTAATGATTAACGAACCCACGCGATTATGTAGTAAAACATGTATTGACAACTTTATTTGTAATAAAAGGGGCTCCAGGTATGAAATACTAGAACTGGCGCTGTCGGATCATACTGCTCAATTGCTGCAATGTCCAGTCAAAGAAAGTCTTAACATAACACATTGGTACACACATAAACGAGACTATAGCGCCTCCAACACGGATAAGTTCGTTGAATGTATCCAAAATCTCGCCTTTGATGAAGTTTACAATGCAGAAACAGCAGATGATGCTTTTGGCAGATTCCATGATTTATTGAGACTATTCTATGATCTCTGTTTTCCTTTAATAAAAGTCAAAGTCCCTATAAACATACGACCACAATGGATATCAAAAGGTATCAGAGTTTGCTCCAAGCGTAAACGTCAATTACTTTGGAAATACAGGAAATCACCAAGACAACAATTTAAAGATTCATACAAAATGTATAATAAAAGATTAAAAACAATAATTAAATTAACTCAAAAATCTCAAAATGATTACTATATTAAAACCTCAGTAAATAAAGCTAAAGCTACGTGGAAGGTTATAAATAATTATAAAACAAATGTCCACCAGCAGTTTAAGAAAATTGACAAAATAAATGTAAATAATACACCAATCACAGATCCAATGGCTATAGCTAATGAATTCAACAATTTTTTTGCCACTCAGGTACCAAATAAACACTCTATTAACAAAAGCCCCCATTATAAAATTACATATAGCAATTCAAACTCACTCTTTATGAGCCCGTGTACCCCAGAGAATATCGTTCAAATAATAAAATCCCTAAAAAATACAAATAGTGCGGGGTATGATGGAATATGCACTAAAATAATTAAGGTAGTGGCTGAAATAATAGCGCCAATACTGTGTCATATAATTAATAAATGCATTGAGGATGGGGTCTTTCCATCAAAATTAAAATTATCCATTATCATTCCAATATTTAAAAAACAAGATAGAGAAAACATGAATTGTTATAGACCAATATCTCTAATACCTATCTTGTCAAAAGTTTTTGAAAAAATTATATATAGTAATTTGTATAACTATATGGAAAAACATAATATCCTTGCGGAAGAACAAATGGGTTTCAGGAAAAATAAATCAATTAACAACGCATTTTACAGTTTCCTCAAAACGGTACTAAAAGGCATGGATGGTAAAAAACATGTCTCAGCACTTTATATGGATATGACCAAGGCCTTCGACTCCGTCAATCATGAAGTATTGTTAAATAAATTAGAAGCGTATGGAATACGGGGAAACGCAAGAGATCTCATAAAATCGTATTTAAGTAACAGAGAACAACAAACTGAAATATCTAGCATTTCACATATCACAAAAGTCGAAAAGAAGCACTTGTCAACACCAATAAATGTCTGCAAAGGTGTACCACAAGGGAGTATTCTAGGTCCTCTGCTCTTTATTATTTATATTAACGACCTCCCCAAATCCATCAAATCTTTCATGGTTCTATATGCTGACGATAGTACTGCAATAGTTGTATCTGAAGACCCTACGGCACATGAACATGAAATGAACGATACGCTATCATCTATAGTTAACTGGCTAAATTTAAATGAACTTAAAATAAACCTAACTAAAACATTTATAATGACTTTCAAAAATAAAAATTCAAAATTAAATCATTTTAATATAAACTATGACCAAATAAATATTGAAAAAATAAAAACTATAAAATTTCTTGGACTACACATAGACTCAGACATGACATGGAGGACGCATATTGAACAAGTATGTACAAAACTAAGTCGATATTCATATGCCATCTATATGCTTCGTAAAATCGTAAATCAAAGTGCACTTCTATTGGCTTATCACGCTTACGTTGGTTCGACACTAAGGTATGGTATAATGTTTTGGGGGAATGCCACTGAGAGAGAAACTGTCTTCAAAGCCCAAAAGAAATGTATCCGGGCAATATGTGCATTAAAACCTACAGATACCTGTAAACCACATTTTATAAATTTAAAAATATTGACATTCCCATCGCTGTATATCTATGAACTAGCATTAGACATTAGAAATAATATAACCAAATATGAGACGCTAAAAAGTACCAGACTTGCCAGTACACTTCGTGCAATACGCCATAGAACGGTTATGTTTGACAAGAGTGCATTTTGTATGGGCCCTAAAATATATAATAAATTACCTAATAATATAAAGGAAGAAAATAATTTTATATCATTTAAGAATAGATTAAAGACTTACTTGATTAATAAAGCCTATTACAGCGTTACTGATTATTTAAATGAAAAATGTAATTAATTTTTTTTTTTTTTTTTTTTTTTTTAATAAGTAAGTAATAACAATAAAATTATATAATTAATGAATGTCATAAATACCCCAATAATAATATTTGCCATTGATAAATGTATGATTAATGTAAGATTTTTAATTTTTATTGTAATAGATATTTGCACACCTATTAAGGTAGGATATGGTTTAAAGATCTTCTGTTGTATGTCACCTCATGTACTTACCCATATTCAAGCAAATAAATTATTTGAATTTGAATTTGAATTTATTTTTATATTTCTAAACATATTTTTGATGTCTGTTATAAAAAAATATTCATCAACTCTGAATAGCATTAAGACATCCACTAATTCTTTTTGTACTACAGGACCATTAAGTAATAAATCATTCAAAGATGTTTTTGTATTGGTTTTCATGGAACCATCAAATACAACCCGGCATTTTGTAGTCTTTTTATCTAACCTAAGTACAGGGTGATGTGGTAAAAAGTACACTGGATCAGTAGATAAGTTATATTGACTGATATCAATTAATGTACCATGACCTTGTTTTAAATATTCATGAATGAACTCTTTGTATAACACATAAAGATTAGAATCTTTTTTAAATCTAAGTTCTAAGTTATGAAATCTTTTTAATGCTAAATATAATGAATCTCCTAAAGCTTGATTGATTGAATCTAATGGTAACTTCAGTGGCAAGATTACTTGAATTTTATTATTTTTAGTATCTTGCTCAACATTTTCACAAAATATCTTTTCACACAAGCCATGCTCAGAATGTGTCTCTGGAAAGGTTTCTGGAACACTTTCACACTTCCAAAACTCAGCAATAGATTTATTTAAATCAGAATCACATTTTTTGCAAAATAAAGTAACAACTGGTTGTGTGTGTTGTGTAAATGTGTTACCTGCAATTACATAACCAAGTCTTGTATTTAATAATGGAGCTTTAGATGTGACACTGCCATCAGCTGCCTCCGAGCTGGACAGAAGAACTTGAGGCTCAGGCGGCAGCAGGATCTGGAAGAATATGTCAGCACCTAATAGAATGTGTATGTTACTTGGCTCATTGAACTTCTTGTCAGCTAACATAATTTTGGGAGGTAAAACTAAATGATTTAAGTCAAACTTTCTTTGTGGTAACTTTGAAGTTATTTTGTCCAATAAGTAACATGTGACCGAAATTTTATAACTCTGAGTGAGGGAATGTACTTCCAAATTTACCTTCTCCTTTAATTTATTTAAGGTATTGCCTATACCAATAACCGGAGTATTGGCTGTATCAATTTGTAATTTTAATAGATTTGAGAGTTCTCTAGTCACAAAAGATGCTTGTGAACCAGTATCTAGAAGAGCCTTGACATGAACCTCAGTACCATTGCTCGCTAATAGTTTTACCTGTGCTGTAGGCAACAGTACTTGCTCGGAGGCAGCCTCGGACATCAATGTTACTGGAGACGATGATTTATCTTCATGGAGCAATGAGTTGTGCCCTTCTTTGCAGACATCACATTTAAAGGCTTGTGCAGACCAGCGCGACACGCGACGCGACACAAAGGCACCGCTCGTCGCGCGACGGGCGGTGCCTTTGTATCGCGCCGCGTGTCGCGCTGGTCTGCACAAGCCTTTAAGTTATATCTGCACTTTTTACTATGATTATTTAAACAAATCTCACATATTTTGTTAGACGTAGCAAACTTGATTCGATCACTCGCAGACATAAGTTTAAATTGTGGACAAGTAAAAAGTTTTTGGTTGGACTTACATAGCAAGCAGCTTCTTGTTCCTACCGTGTCTGCAGCAGCACCTGCATCTGGCTTAGCTTTCTTCACAGCTGCAACATGAGCCACCTTTGATGTTGGTTGGGATCTCTCCGGTGGCCGCTCTGCATTCTCAAGTGCAAGTGCACGCTTATCTAGAAAATCAATAAGATGCGCAACCTTGTGATCTTGTACTCGAGCCAATTGGAATTCCCTACTGCATAATAAATCTAACTTTCTGGTCAGAATGCAAAGTACTATTGGATCCCATTGATCAACCGAGTGACCTATGTTTTTTAAGGCAGCCAATTGTTGCTTTACTACTGATACAAAATTTCTTAAATTAGTTGCTGTTGACTTACATACAGGTACGATATCTAACAAAATGTGTATATGTTCATTTGTAATTTTATATTTATTATCATATCTATCAAATATAATTTTCCTGGCCTCATGGTAACTCTCAGAAGACAAGGTGAGATTTTTAACCAGATCGTGAGGTTCCTCTTGTAGAAAATTTCGTAAATAGAAATACTTTTGCACATCATCTAAATTATGATTTTTATGTATGAGTGAATCGAAGAGTTGTATGAACGGCTTGAACTCGGAGTACTTACCAGAGTACGTTGGTACATTTATGGTAGGTAGCTTTGTATTGAACTTTTTCGTAACACACTCGTTCTTATTACAATCGTTTTCACATTCAATTTTGTTTAACAACTCCCTGATGACGGTGAGCGTTTTGATGTAATTTTCTTCTACATCATCGTCGGCATCGAGGTCGGGTTCTATGGCGCCATAGATATAAGAAAGAAGGAGATATGCCCGGTAGTTGAAAATGTATCGAAACCCAATGTCTCCACTTTGTCCCCACTACCTCGCCACTAGTCGCCACAACTACACATGCAGAAATAGATATGAGGCTGCGCTCACTCTTGCAATTCATAAATCAGAACGTACTACACAATCAATTATAAACCTTATCCCATCAAACACAGCGTGCATTTACCATGCACCGTACAACTCACTCACACGAAAACATAATTTCTATCGTTGTGCTGTACAGAAACAATTTATTTTACATATACGCTAGTGATTGACCAAATCGGAAAGGTATCGATTCTTCCATTTAATATTATCGACGGTGAAGTATCAATATCTAATAACTAACATTTTGGCGGTTTTCACTTACTAATTATTAGGGCTTATTTTAATTTTTTGAATTGTTCTTTGTTTTATCTTTTTATTACGGACGCTTCTAACGTGCACGTCTTTCTACATTGTTCTCACATGTATAATTTCAACATGAATGATGTAACCAATATTTTGTAACAATTTTTTATTTAAAAGAGTGTCCGTGGAGTTTCTTGCCCGTTCTTCTCCATAGGTACCTACTACGCTTTGAAATGGGCAACTAGCTTCATACCTATTTCTGACTGACCGATTCCTTGACAATTCAAAAGTGCCTGTAAATGGTTTAATTGAAATAAATGCTTTGAGTTTGAGTTTAATGTTTACTTCAAATGATCAAAAACTATGGAAATTAAACTTTTTTTTCTCCTCCTGTAAAACCATGTTTTTGTAGTTATTAGATATTGATACTTCACCGTCGTTATACTTTAAAAAATTTGGTGTCCTGAAAATAAAATAAATAAAAACGATAAGTCCAGAAAATATTATAATAAAAATAAATAATAAGCAAAAAATTCATAAAAAATCCAGTTACGTTGGTTTAACCTGTCATAGTTTATTGAAACAGTAGGTATTGTTGAACCCTGCTATGATGTTTACTCACTGTCCTGTAAAGTGGAGGTATTTGTGCAGCACTTGACGCTTTAATATTACTGGAGTGGCATTTTTTGTCAAATAGTGTAATCTTAAATTAATATATTTTTCCATGACTGCTTTAATTAGAAATATTATGTGATTATTCATCGGAGACTGCTCATATTGGTGAAACTTAATATCATCAAAGAGATCTAATCCTATAATTCAAACCCAAAACACTCCACCTAAAATTTATTAACTTACGACCGTTGGTTACGCATTTCTCTACCACGCTGTAAAATAATCAAAATAAGTAAAACACATTATTTCACATCGATCTTCCACCTGGGTAAAACAGTTGACAAATTGAAGAATAAAGTATAATAGCAATAAATTCATTCGCCAAACGACATTGTTGTCGATAGCCTACGTTAGTGGATCTGCACAACTACATCACTAGCTCGTCGCCAGACACAGCGGCCGTACTGCGCGATGCATCCGCAGTCCACAGTATCGTTTTGTGATTTTTACATTGCTTGTTGAGTCACTGAGCGACATATTTAGGTAGTGGTTAACGAGCAATGTATGTAGTGCAAAAATAGTACAGTCGCTGTGATATTTAGAAACAAAAATAACGTAGTAAAAGCAAGAAATATTTTACGATTTGTTGTTTTTCATTATTTTAAAGACAAATATAGTAAAATACTTGTACTTATATATGGTAAGTGATTCCATGATTCACAAAGTTTTTGTTTTGACTTCGGTTTTACAAGAAACCACTGAACAACACGGCATTCTTATAAATTGTCCCGATCACGGCCGAAAGCACACTAGTTCGCGGAGACGGCCATTTTCGTATGCAATGAGCACTTTGATCATTACGCGCGGACACAGACACGCCCCCATGCCACTTCTCCTGTTTTTTATATTTCTATGTATGGCGCATATCTCCAACGAGAATTCTTCATACTTCTGGAATGCATTTCGAAGACGCTCTTCTTTTAGGATTAACGCCTGTTTTGAGAACTCCTTATATTCCTCTTTGTCTTTGAACATGTTTCCAATTTTTGTTATCGAACCTTTGATGGACGCTCGTTTCCTGACGAGCGTCTTGATTTGGTCGACTTCCATTGTTGAAAAGCTGAAAACTTGTTTTGCACACTGCAAACTTGCCACTACAACAATTTGTTGCGGCTGTAACTGTAATTATCTTGACCGCACAAGAACAAGACAACACGTTCTTCTGTAAATCTGAATCTGCCTGCACAAGTGAAAAAAATATGACGGTTGCGACGCGTTGCGATTTGAAAATACTCCCGAGTTTCGTTCGGCGGGCGGTGCGTGGCGTCGGCGCGTGTGCTGCTCGAGCGCGATGGACTCGCCCGTCGCTGGTTGGCTCACAGGGTGGCGTGATGTCACTTGAGCCAATCAGATGCGTCCTGCTTGGCGCGGCGACGAATCTATCTCGACGTCCCCGGAAGTTTTTTCCGCTTTCTAGTCGAACCAAAATCGAATTTCTTCACAGAATACTCGAACGCGGCGCTCGAACTTTCTGGAGCGTTTTGGACTTGCCCTTGAAATTGTAAAGATGGACTTGCCCGTTCCTTTATTCGTTACGACCGGCGGCGTGGGTATCTTCAGGAATCTATTTCCACAGGAATTCACTGTATTTTAGCTGACTGTATTATTATTGCTCGAAGGACCTTGTTGGTTAACTTGTATAGCTAAGCTATTTAATAAAAAATGCAGATTGGATGCAAAAGACGAGTGCTTCATTTATTGTAATCTTGTACAGTACAGTGACGTTAGTGACAATTGACATTGACAGAAATTATGACAGATTAAAACTAAATGTTAAAGAGAACACCAAAACCGGCATGACCCAACCGTTGAAGGCGCGCACCTTGTTTCCTCCTGAAAGAAGACTATTTAATACCTTTTTCAGGCGACCAAAGAAGCGCTCCTTCAACGATTGCTTCATGTCAGCAACGTTGATGCCTAACGCTTCCGACATACCCAAATACTTATAGCTTTCGGATGAGGAGAGGCATCTAAAGTGTATAGAATCCGAGAGTTGAGTTCCCTCGGATTCCATAATCTCCCCTCGCTTTACATGCATGACTGCACATTTGTCCACACCAAATTCCATCCTGATGGCGCAACTAAATGTTTCAGTTACCTTCAGTAGCTCCATCAGTCGCAATTTGTTGGGGGCAAAGAGTTTCAAGTCATCCATGTAGAGGAGGTGAGATATGACCTGACCACCTCTCCTCAACCGATAGCCTAGACCTGAGTCCTCGAGCAGTGTGCTAAGAGGATTCAGGGCTAAGCAGAACCAAAGTGGACTTAAACTGTCACCCTGGAATATTCCCCGTTTAATCCATACAGGCTCATCATTCCCCTGGATCTGTCGACATCCTGGATAGCGAAGGACCGTCCTCCATTGCCCCATACACGACACCAGGAAGGTGCGCAGAGTTGCATCTATCTTGTACAGCTCCAGCACCCTCATGAGCCATGTATGTGGCACCGAGTCGTAGGCCTTCTTATAGTCTATCCAGCATGTCGACAGATCCTTGCGGGATCGACGAACCTGTTGGCTTATGGCTATGTCGATGAGGAGAAGTTCCTTAGTACCGCGGGACCCGTTCCTACATCCATTTTGAGAGGCTGACATGATTGAATGTGTGTGTTAATTTTCGTTCTCAAAATGGATGTAAGAAGTTTATAGACCGTCGACAAACATGTGATCGGTCTATAATTCTTGGGTTCCGCGGGACTACCTGACTTATAGAGCAGGTGAGTAACGCCTGTTGTTAGAAACTGCGGTAGCGACCCAGTCTCTAGGGATGACTGAAATTGAGATGCCAGGCGAGTGTGCGAACTACTCAGCCATTTTAACCAAAAGTTGTGCAGTCCGTCCGGTCCCGGTGATTTCCAATTCGGTAATGGACGGACTGCTCTGGCTACGTCTAATGGCGTGATTAGTACAGTTATTATTTCCTTTATTTCATTATTTACATATAAATTATATTTTTAAATATTAGAATAAAATTATATAAAAACATTTAAAAATATAAAAAATAGTATCCCCACCGGTATCGGGAACAGGGTCCAAGCTACCGGCGGTCAGGGCTCCAGAGAAAGGAACCTCCTAACAATGCGAGCCGTGTCCAGGAGTACCGCTTTCTGAATCAAGCCCTTAATCCAGCTGCCCAACGAGAGCCTCCTTAGGTGTTGGTCGAGGCTCTTGGCAATTAAGCCATTGGCTGATATGACTATCGGCACAATGATTGCTGAGTCCACATCCCACATGTCGACAACCTCGCGAGCCAAGTCAAGATACTTGATTTGTTTATCTTTCTCGGCTTTCACGAGGTTCCCGTCGTGTGGGACCGTTATGTCAACAATCATTGTGCGCCGCTCTCCTCGATCCACCACCACTATATCAGGCTTATTGGCAACAATAGTCCTGTCAGTGATGAGGGATCGATCCCAGTACAATGTGATATTTCCATTTTCGAGAACTGGGTCGGGCACATACCTGTAGTACGGCACTTCCGATTCCACAAGGCTGTATTTCAGAGCAAGTTGCTGATGGATAATCCTGGCTACAAGGTTGTGTCTATGCAAGTACTCTTCGTTAGCTAGACGAGAACACCCGGAGATAATATGTCGGATCGATTCTCCCGAACGGTGGCATGCCCGACAGATGTCAACCGTGCCGTCCTTTACAATGAATCTCCGGTAGTTGTTCGTCATCATAACTTCGTCCATAATTGCACAGACAAAACCTTCGGTTTCCCCAAAGAGGTCACCAAAACGTAGCCAGGCTACGGACGCTAGTAAATCTACATCGGGCCCATGTAGGGCCCGGAAGTAGCGCCCATGAAGCTCCTTACTCTGCCATATCTCCCTGCGTTCGTTAGTGTCAAGCACTACAGGCTTGCGCCAGTTCTCTTTAGCCAAGGAGAGCGGGGTAAGGCCCTTGTCCACCGCAACCACATCTCGATGCATCCCCACGTCGGTTTCTAGGAAATATTCCCTGAGACTGCATATCTCGCGATTGTGGAGTGTCTTAGCGTTTAAAAAGCCTCGACCTCCACATTTTCGCGGGATATACAGTCTCATTACCGATGATCGTGGGTGATGCATTCGATATGCAGTCAGTAGTGTACGGACCCTCCTATCCAAGGCATCTAGTTCGGTCTGAGTCCATTTGAGTATGCCGAAAGAGTACATCAAAACCGGCATGACCCAACCGTTGAAAGCGCGCACCTTGTTTCCACCTGATAGAAGACTATTAAATACTTTCTTCAGGCGGCCAAAGAAGCGCTCCTTCAACGATTGCTTCATGTCAGTAACATTGATGCCCAACGCTTCCGACATACCCAAATACTTATAGGTTTCAGATGCGGAGAGGGCTCTAAGGTTTATGGAATCCGAGAGTTGGGTTCCCACGGATTCCACAATCTCCCCTCGCTTTACATGCATGACCGCACATTTGTCCACACCAAATTCCATCCTGATGGCGCTACTGAAAGTTTCAGTTACTTTCAGTAGCTCCATCAGTTGCAAATTGTTGGGGGCAAAGAGTTTTAGGTCATCCATGTAGAGGAGGTGAGATATAACCTGACCACCTCTCCTCAACCGATAGCCAAGACCTGAATCCTCCAGCTGTGTGCTTAGAGGATTCAGGGCTAAGCAGAACCAGAGCGGACTCAAACTGTCGCCCTGAAATATACCTCGCTCAATCCTTATCGGCTCGCTATTCCTCCGGATATTTCGACATCCTGGATAGTGAAGGACCGTCCTCCATTGCCCCATACACGACATCAGGAAGGTGCGCAGAGTTGTATCTACTTTATACAACTCCAGCACCCTCATGAGCCATGTATGTGGCACCGAGTCGTAGGCCTTCTTATAATCTATCCAGCATGTCGACAGATCCTTTCGGGAACGGCGAACCTGTTGGCTAATGGCCATATCAATGAGGAGTAGCTCCTTAGTACCGCGGGACCCGTTCCTACATCCATTTTGAGAGGCAGACATGATGGAGTTAGTGACTATATGTCTGTTAATTTTTGCTCTCAAAATGGATGTAAGAACTTTATAGACCGTCGGTAAACACGTGATCGGCCTATAATTTTTGGGTTCCGCGGTGCTACCAGATTTATGGAGCAGGTGGGTAACTCCTGTCGTTAGGAACTGGGGTAGCGACCCAGACTCCAAAGCAGTCTGGTACTGAGCCGCCAAGCGAGCGTGCGATCTTAAAAACCATTTAATCCAGAAGTTGTGCAGCCCGTCCGGTCCTGGAGACTTCCAGTTAGGCAACGGACGGACTGCACGAGCTACATCTTGGGGGCAGATGGTAATTATTATTATTTTTAGTTTTTAACTATTCTCGGGACCATGGATCCCGGTCCTTTAGAAGGCGTACGAGGGGCCGAAGCCAACTCGTAGAGGCCCGTTAGACGCTTTTCAAGAAATGAGGCACCAATCTGACGATTATCCCTGTATGCACTATGCAAGCGCACCAAAGGACAACCCCCGGTTGGTGTAGGACTATTGCAGAACATGGAAACAAAACATTGGACTATGGGTTTGGGTAGCTAAAGTGAACTGGTTACCTGGAACTATGGTAGGACTATAGCCCCTGCCTGATCAATGTTTTATATTTACACGGATAAAATGGCAGAGGGTGACTTGCACACTCAATAATGGGCCCCCAGAAACGGTCGCTAGCACATAGTGACGTAGCAACAAGGGGGCAACATGTCCTGAAGTGCTTGAGGAGTGGAGAGGTATTCCATGGCTTTCAGAACAATCCCAGAGCCCGGAAGATGGTCAAGATCCCTACGAGCACTTACTGGAATACTTCCTTCCTCCGAGCACGTTTGCTCTTGCGAATCTCCACTTAAGCCAGCCAATTAAGGCAAGAATGCGGCGGGAGCGCCGTTCCTCGTCTGTGTTCACTCCAGCCGGCCAATAAAGGCAAGCCAGAGGTGAGGAACAAGACTTCTCCCGGGAGATAGGGTCCGTGGGGTCGCTACTGCCCAACAGCTTGCCACATGCTGCCCTGCGGGATTTTGTATCTCTCTTGGTCTGGCTCCTCATCCCAGACCTGTTCCGGCAAAGTAAACTGTACCGGCACAAACCTAGAGCTAGACGTCAACGTAGAGATACGGCGGTGGGGTTATTATTATTATTACATTATTATTATTAATACTTACTCTTGCTGCCATTGAACACATACCTAATACCTTCATGTTAGAAATAAAGACTAAATACTAGTTGAAGATACGGACTATGACTATATTTCTAATCCCTTAAATCTCTTGAAAAGAAGACACAAAAAACAATATTACATGTGAATTTTAAAATCTTCCCCCTATTTTACCCCTTTGGGGGATGATTTTACAAAAACGCTGAAACGCATACTTCTTTATACGTAAAAAAGCATAAATTAAAATGTTCATATCCCTAACTTAAGAAATGCTGGATTTCCCATACAAACTTTCATCCCCTATATCTCCCCCTTTAGGATTATTTTTTAAACAAAAAGTACCCTATGTCCTTCTCCAGGATGCCTTCTATCTCCTTACCAAATTTTATCAAAATCCATTCAGTGGTTTAGCTGTAAACCCTTACCTTGAGATGAATGGAAGAGAGGCTCAGGTCAGCATAAACCAGAGGCAGGGGCAAGCGCTACGCCACCAACACCGCTGTCACCGCCGCAGCCACCGCCACTTCCACCGTGGCCACTGCCGCGTCCACCGTCGCTGTCGCCGCCACCGTTGCCGCCGCGACAGGGCCATCACCGGGGGCTCGAAGAGAGGTGGGGGTGGACATGGAATGCCAATAACGGCCCCATTACGCCTCCTCCAGGCGAACATCAACCACTGCGCCGCCGCTCAGGATCTGTTGCTCCAGAGTATGGCGCAGTGGTCGATTAACATCGCCGTGGTCGCTGAACCATACTTTGTCCCGCCCAGGGATGACTGGCTGGAGGACCTGAGCGGCTCAGTTACCCTCATTTCGTCGGCCGCCGCCGGTACTCCGTCCCTCGAGTCGGTCAAGAGAGGACGGGGTTGCGTTGCAGCACGGTTCGGGGAGATTGTTGTGGTGGGTGTTTACTTCTCCCCGAGCCGGACTCTTGCCGAGTTCCACAACTCTCTTGCGGAGTTAAGAGTCGTCGTCGGGTTTGGTTCCCTCCCCGTGCTAGTACTCGGGGACTTCAATGCCAAGAACCTGGCTTGGGGTTCCCGGTATATGGACACACGGGGCAGGATGGTAGAGGACTGGGCTCTGGAGACAGGCCTGGTCGTCCTAAACCGGGGTTCTGTCCCCACGTGTGTGCGGGTGCGGGATGAATCGGTGGTGGACATTTCGTTCGCCAGCCCCGCTCTGTCGCCGCGTGTCAGTGACTGGCGCGTCATGAAGGAGGTGGAGACCTACTCCGATCACCGGTACATCCGGTTTGACGTCTCCACCCAGACCTCGAGCGCGCCGGTCCGACAGGCCCCGAGTGGTCCGCGGTGGGCGCTGAAGCAGATAGACCAGGAGCTTCTCCTGGAAGCCTCGATCGCGCCGGCTGGTGGTCGCAAGAGCTGGAGGCTCTGCGCAGGGCGTGTGTTGCTGCGCGACGTCGGTACTCCAGGCATCGCAGGCTCCGTATCCGCCTTCCGGATACGGAAGCCATTCAGGCGGAGCTGTACGAGGGGTACAGAGTGGCGAAGACCGTCCTCCAAGCGGAGATCCTGCGGGCCAGGGCGCTGGCCCGCAAGGAGTTGCTGGAGACTCTCAACAGGGACCCGTGGGGGCGCCCATACAAGATGGTGCGGGAGAAACTCCGCCCATGGGCTCCCCCGTTGACGCAGAGTCTCCGGCCCCAGCTTGTGGGGGACGTGGTGAGCGCTCTGTTCCCTTCTAGAGGGGATCATACCCCTCCGCCCATGGCTCCGCCTACTGCGGTGCCCGATGCGGACCACACCGACGACGACGATGCTCTGGAGGTGACTGAGGTACAGATGAGAGTGGCGGTACGCAAAATGAGAGCGAAGAATACCGCCCCAGGACCCGACGGCATACCCGAAAAAGCCTGGGTCCTGGCCATGGGGGCTCTCGGGCCTCGACTAAGGGGGCTCCTAAGCGCATGCATGGAGAGGGGCCAGTTCCCACTTCGTTGGAAGACGGGGAAACTGTTCCTCATCAAGAAGCCGGGGCGCCCAGCGGACTCTCCGTCCGCTTATCGGCCCATTGTGCTGCTCGATGAGGTGGGCAAGCTCTTTGTGGCCCCTGGCAACAGGGCAACCGAAGGAACACGGGTGGGTTTTAGTCAGTAAGAGTCTGACACGCCCTCCCGCTCCATCCAGAGCGGGAAAAGTTATAATTTCCCACCCAAAAAAAAAAAAGGCGCCTGAAAGATTCCTTCGCCAGGATGGAAATGTGATCTCTAAAAGTAAGACAGCGGTCGAAAGTCACTCCCAGGTCCTTTATGTTGTTGACACGAGTAATTACTTCACCACCCAAACAATAGTCATAATGGATTGGTCGCAGCCCTCTACCGTGAGTCCTGACGGAGCACTTGCTAGGATTGAAAAATAGCTTATTCATAATACTCCACTCAAAAACGGCGTCAATATCTCTTTGTAGGAGTTCGCAGTCTTCGTCCGTTCTGATGTGTGCGACAAGCTTTAGGTCGTCATAAAGAAGGCATTTGGCGAACTTAACATTTGTTATGAGATAATTGATCATGATCAGAAACAGAAGTAGCCCCAGTACCGACCCCTGACTTACGCCTGAGCGTGTGTCATAAGGCTTGGACTCGAAGCCGCCCTTTGATCGCAGGCTAGAAACGCCCAGAGCGGGAAAAGTTTTTTGATAATTTCACAACAAAAAAAATAAATAATAATAATAATAAAAAAAGGTCAGCATAAACCATGTTAAGCCAGCATACCTGGACTCTGAACTGGTTAGTTCAGTTCCCGTTCCAGTTTCTCCTGAGATGTTAAGGCATAAAGCCTTCTTACTGAAATTATCATCTATGCCTATGATAGAGAACGGTTACCAAAATTGTTATCTGTGATATCGTGCAAAACAAACTGTCATTGTAACTAAAGACAAATTTATATTTACCTGATTGTAAATACTCTGTATTAATAAGATACCTCATCCACATTAAAGTTTCCACAGCTTTAATATGGGTAGCAGAACGTGAGATTGTTGAATAAGGACAAAAGTTTTATACCGGGAAAGAACTTTTTCATTCCGAACCGATAAAAATTACAGCACCAAAGAAGCACTTTTCGTGAAAACTGCAAACACGCAAAAAGAAGAAAGAAAAACTTTTACAAAAAAATAAAGCCGACCTAAAAAAACACTGAAAAGTGAAATCTTTAATTTCGGAAGTCGGTGATGAAAAAACTAAAATTTTAATATATTTTACAATATATTTCCGCTCTTAAATTTTCGTTTAGGAAATAAAATTGAAGTCGGATGTTTTTTTTTTCATATTTTTTTTTTATTTTTATCTGTTTTGTTACGGTACCTACCTACCAAATTTTTACACGACTGCCCAAAAAGGAGTGTAATGTTTTTATTTTTATGTATGTTCATCGATATTTACGTCAATTATGGATTGATTTTTATTTGGTAGAGGAAGCTTGCATGGTGGTCCCGTATAATTTTTATTAACTTTGCTTAGGTAGTTTTTGAGTTAGCTTCAATAATATGTATTTTTCCCACTTATTCTATGTGGATGATGTTGGATTCGGTCGTCGGACGTTGAACAGCATGGACGCTCCCAATTGTGCTGCGCCAAAGTTTTTTATTATACGTTTAGTGAAATGAGCACACCAGATGTTGCAAGTTTGAGTTTCCAGTGAATCCATCGAAATCGAAGTGTTTTTTTTTTGCCGTGTTGTAACTTTATGTCGCTAAAATATATTTAAATAATGGAAAAGTGGGTGGAATAAGTTTTCCTGATCTCAAGCGAGTGGTCTAGTGCTTAAATACGAGGGAATAACTGCCGCAAGACCTAGTTGCAAGTTTATCTGGTGAGATCTTTCCATACCTTTGTGTGTGATTGTGGATCTCATTTTAAATCCTTACATCTTATAAGCTGTATTTACAATTAATTCGACTAACTTTAAACTGTGTTACGTGTGTGATTATTTGTGTAGTGCAGTGTTCCAAAACGGTTTGTTTTTTGCGAGTGCGCATTCTTTTGTTAGACATTTGGAGTGAATCGAGGGTCGCAGGTAGTCGTTGACCAACAAAGCATTGGAATTTGAGTCCTATAACTTCGAAGCCAAGTGTAGTTTTCTGTTTAGTTGGGTGGTGAGTGGTAAAGTTATTTCTGTGAAGAAATGTTTAAGTTTACATATTTAAATATTTGTGAAGTCGAAGACGGCTGAAGACTGAGATAAGATTAAGAAGACTGCTAGCGAGATTTACAAGAAACCTGAGACAGATAGTAGCCAGACGAAGACAATGGAAACAGCAACGTGGTACACAGCATAGCAGTGACATAGAAAAGAGTCGAGAAAGCAGTCAACCCCTCCGAAAGTTGCACCGGTGAAGCTGGACATAAAGCAATCTGGCGGCGACGTCGTTAAAAGATGGCATCAATAGATAAATATCACCCGTCTCTCCACTAGTCCATTGCCTACTCAAGGATGCATATCCGGTATGGCTCGCAAATCCTTCCTTATCCTGAGGGCACGTCTTATCCCTACCATTACCGTGCCACCCGGTCTACTCCCCTGATATGCGATGGCCTCTGTAGTACCATGCAACATGAGGCTTCATGGGCTAGAGCAAATCTTGGGGTTCATTCGATTTATCGAGTCTGGTTAAACCACGCTGGGATCGGTGCATTTTATTCATTCATTATTCTATGTGGATGATGTTATAATAAGTACCAGTTGCACTGTTATTGAACTGATATGAAGATAAGTTCCTGTCACTGTTATTTCCATAGCAGGTAGTGGTATTCGAATTTGTGTGGGGTAGGTACCACAACTAAAAAGTGTAAATGTAAAGTTAAAAAAAAAACGACTTCTAAAGAAAACACTACAAAATTAAAAATAACTTTAATTTCGGAAGTTGGTGGCAAATAACGAACTACTAAAAGAACGGGCTTTATAGCCACAAGCTCTTTAACCCATCCGAAACCCAACCGCAACAATGTAACTTAACCCCACACATCAATTGAAACACGCGCCAAACAATTAGGAGCAAGCTTTAAAATAAAAACCAGCCAAGTGCGTGTCGGACCACGCACAAAGAAGTGTTCCGTAGTTGGGATGAATTTATCCCAAAACAAACTTAACTTTGTAGTTGAAAAATATGTTCTCCAATACGGAATGTATGGGAAAACATGTTTTTGCAACTGCAAAGTTAAGTTGGTCGAATATTACTCGTTAACTTGTAAAGTCTACTTAGCTGTGATAGTTTTCCTTTTAATTTCGTTATATAAACTACTGCTGTGATTTTTTTCACACATCCAAAACCAACCATTCAGCCGACAGTAAAATTTGCACTTTAAAGCTTAATATTTCGCAAACGGATCCCTGAATCCAAAAATGGTAATCACAAACTCACTCAATGTTTTTGAAGGACCTTTCCAATGATACCCCTCACCATGGGTTAAAAAAAAAAACATCACCACTTTACGTGTATGAGAGGTACCCTAAAAAAAAATGTTTTTCATAATTTTGTTTTACCACTTTGTCGGCGTAATTAATATGTATACCTACGCCAAATTACAGCTTTCTAGTACTAAGGGTTTCGGAGCTAGACCGCGGACAGACAGACAGACGGACATGACGAAACTATAAGGGTTCCTTGTTTACTACGGAACCCTAAAAATGAGAAGCTAATATTCATCTACTGAATGATATTGATACAGATGCAAAATGTTGTAAGTACCTAACTACTTACAACATTTTGCATCTGTATCAATATCATTTCAGAGATTAAGTGAACCTTTATCAACCAGAAACCTTTCAAATATGATGTGTCGGAATTCGTTGAAAAAAATTGTGTGCTAATGTTGTCAAAAATAGTGTGAAAATGGGGAGCTCAAAGACATGGATTACGCCGTTTTTAAAGCAGGTTTGTGTTTTGTTTCATTATCTGATGGGTCCAGGAATTAATTTCGGGGGGGTTGGGTTGCCAACTTTTTTTAGAAGAAATAAAGTATTTCTGATTTCAGAGAGGGTAAATACAGTGGCGTAGCGAGGGGGGGGCGGAGGGGCGGACCGCCCCGGGCGCCACCATTAGAAGGGCGGCAGGGAGGCAAAAAAAAATAAAAAATTGTGCCGTCACTGGCGGTCAGTCAGACAATTGATTTTTCAAGAAGTTAGCTTTTAACCACCTGCACATATTAAATGTCCCTCCCGCCCAAAACAATTGTTGCAAATCACGAATGGCGGTCGGCCCTTGTTTGTGTTTAGACGTGAACATGCACGGTGTTAAGGTGTGCGAGGCTTCTGCGGGCACGCACACTGTCACACCATGCGTGACGCGCTCGTGATTTCCAAGAACTTGTACCAGTAACTTCTTCGACTGCCGCGCTGCCGTTTTAATAGTAATTAAGTTTTAGTTTGTTTTTTATTATAAGTACTTAATTTATTTATTTTATTTTTTAATTATTTTTACGACGTCAAAAGGGCGGCAAATTATGACTCCGCCCCGGGCGACAGTGACTCACGCTACGCCACTGGGTAAATAAAGAGGATATGATTTTTAAAAAAAGTGTTATCGGCGGCAAACTAAATGGGGGGCCCTTCGCCCAGGGATGCAGAAAACTTTATGAACTAGAAGAATAGAATAGAAATATAAGAGCGAGCGAGGCGATCTCCAAATTTTAGCATGTTAGTTCGAAAAGTTGAAGGTTTTCTTTTGACTATTACACTATTATACATAAATAGGAGTTACTCAAAGTCAAAGTCAAATAATTTATTTCAATTAGGCACAAAAAGGCACTTTTGAACGTCAAAAATAAAAAATAGAATTGATTCTAGTCGCCCCTTCCAAAAGGTAGTTTTCGTATGGAGAAGAATGGGCAAGAAACTCCACCGTTACTCTTTTAAAATGTTTAACAATATTTTGTATACATTAATTATATAATTATATGTGAAAACGATGCACCTGGAATAAGATTACTTACCACAATGGGTAAAAATAAAAATGAAGCAATGACAGAAAAAATAATTATGTAATGGATACATGGTGTTCACATATTTACAAGCATTGTAAAAGTAGGTACCTATACGATATTCCTAAAAAAATTACAAGTGATACTAATTAGTCAGTGTGTGAGTTCAAGTAAACACAGAATGTAAAAAAAATAATGTTATAATATTTAATTACACAATTAAATTAACAACCAGTTTGATTTTGTCTAGACTCAAAATTATCCTATGGAGCTAGACCAGCATGCTTCCAAGCATTCTTATCTAGGATATAATCCTCTAATTTGTAATATGCTTGTTTACAAAGAGTACTTTTAATATGCGTTTTAAATTTTCGTTCAGTTAACTGTAACATATCACAAGGTATTTTGTTGTAACATTTAACACAGTACCCCATAAAAGATGTTTGTACTTTGGATAAACTGAAAAATTATCTATTTTATCTTTATTTCTAGTATTGAAATTATGTCTATCACTTATTTTCTTAAAAAGATGCAGATTTTTCCTTACATACATAATATTTTCATAGATGAATTGGCAAGGTACCGTCATAATATTAATCTTTTTAAATAGTTCCCTGAGAGATTCGCGACGACATAGATTATAAATGGCTCTGACAGCCCTCTTTTGTAAAATAAAGATGGATTCAATGTCAGCAGCCCGACCCCACAGTAAAATGCCATTTGACATAATACTGTGAAAGTAGCTAAAATAGACCAAACGCGCGGTTTCTACATGTGTTAACTGTCTTATATTTCTAACAGCATAAGCGGCCGAGCTTAGCTGCCCCGCAAGAGATGTTATATGAGGTCCCCATTGTAATTTCTCGTCTAGCGTGATTCCTAGGAAAACTGTTTGATGAATAAATTCCAGTTTTTCTCCATTCGATATGATGTCACATTCGCTACTTTTAACATTCGGTAATTTAAATCTAATGCATTTGGTTTTTTTCTCATTAAGTACCAAATTATTTACCGTAAAACAATCTTGGACCTGAAGAATAGAGAATAGAATAGAATAGTATAGAATAGAATAGCATTTATTTGCAAATATGGGTTATACATGAGTAGGTAGTAGTAGGTTTTCATCAGAGTTCTGCCATATTTCACCATTCGGCATGCAAACATTTTCATTACCTATATATAATTGTTAAAATTTAAACTCTTGTTGGAATATTAAATTAGTTATGTCATTCTCATTAAATAAAATTATTACAATTCAAATATTTATTAAAAAATTCAAATTGTCAGTAACAGTAGGTATATACAAGAAATACAAATCGTGGTCCAAAGATAAATAAACAAACAAATATCAAAATTCCAGGTCATAGACAACACACCATAAATATTCCATACGCAAAACAATAATTAATTAATTAAAAATTCGAGGTGGTCTGATAAAAATTGTCTGTTAAAAACTCAGTTACACTGTAATACGCTTTATCTATTAACAATTTACGAAGTGTACGTTTGAATTGCAACGTTTTTAAGTCTTGTGATTTTGTGTCGTCATTGTGTCACCTAATGTAAAATTTCTAAATTAATGTCTGTAATTTTTTTTGGTGTGCATAAAAAAGAATATTCTATCTATCTATCTATTTTAAAGATCAATGATGTGTCATCTGCAAATAACACCATCTTCGGTTGATTTTGAAGTAATTGGGGTAAATCGTTAATGTAAACTAAAAAGAGGAATGGACCCAATATCAAACCTTGAGGAACACCCATTGCCATTTCAGACCCCAACGAGTTTACGCCGTTTACTTGAACTTTAATCTTTCTATCTTTCAGGTATGATCTTAGTAAATCAAGAGCTGTATTCCTAATCCCATAGTGTTCTAGTTTCAGCAGAAGTGTTTCATGGTTTACGCAATCGAACGCCTTCGAAAGGTCTCAAAAGATTCCAATGGCATCTTGTGCTTCTTCCCAGGCATTAAAAATGTTCTTTATTAGGGTGACACCGGCGTCAGTGGTACAACGCCCTTTGGTGAAACCGTACTGTTGTTCATGAAAGATGGAATTTTTATTAAAGTGACGTAACATTTGATTAAGCATCAACTTTTCAAACACTTTACTGAGAACTGGCAGAATTGACACGGGCCTATAATTGTTGGGTTCCTTACTATCACCGGACTTGACACGCGACGGTGTATGACCACCTTAAACAGCCTAAACAACATTACAACACGACTTGTATCGATCATTTTATTGCTGTCCCCTCTTCATTTCATGCATGACGTCACTGACGTGTCATTTGTTTTTTTATATTTTTTATTTGAAATATAAATAGTTCTCTATGTTCTATGTTATGGGGTTTTGGTTTCCGCACTTAGTCCATAAGGTGGACCATTGTACGTGGGCCATGGCGGCCATTTGGTGGTTATTCCAACCAGCCCACCTCCCTCCAGAAGTTAATTAAAACTCCTGGTCTGTTCAGAACATCTGCAAAAGATCTGGGTGACCCGAGGGTTTCTGTTCTAATCTGGGTGACGCCTGTGCATTCAAAGAGCACATGCACGACGGTTTCCTCAGCCTCCATGCACGCCCTGCACAGAGGACTGTCCGTTATGCCTATTGTGTGGAAGTGTTTGTTTAGCGAGCAGTGTCCCGTGATGGTCCCCGTCACCAGACGCAGGCCGTTCCTGTCCAGGCGTAAAATACGCCTGGTTAGCTTGTTGTCCAAAGATGGCATGGCTTCCTTGGACTGCCTGCATCCCGGTGTTGAGGTCCACCAGTACTCCGCTTGTGTGTGGGTGTACTCCTGTAGCCACCTGCGTATTTGGTTGTAAGGGATTGGTACGATAGGCTCGGGTCCACAGACTGCCATGCTAGATCCTCTTCTAGCAAGTTCATCAGCTGCATCGTTACCTAGCGACCCGCTGTGTCGTTTTATCCATTGCAGTGTCACAGTGTTGCGGCTAGAAACAGTTACCTGCTCCAGTGCATTATTATGACATTCTAGTATTAAGTTCGAGGTAATATATTTTTTCCGAAGCGAAGAAGAAGCGCTGTCGGAGAGTATACGAACGTGGGTGTCAGTAACTTTCCTGGCTTCTATGGCGTGGACCGCTTGTATGATGCCCACACACTCCGCCTGATAGACGGTGTTGAACATACCCAGCGGACGGGATATATTTATGTTGAGGTCGTGTGAGAAGACTCCGACTCCAGTACCGGAGTTGGTCTTCGATCCGTCGGTATATACTTTCAGCTCTGCCGGGCTTGAGTAGTCACACTGTTCTTCTGTAAGTATTATGTTGTAGTGCTTTTGAAAGTGGTGTGATTTCGGGGCTTTGTCGCAGGGTGATGCCATCATCGGCTGTCGCTTGATCGCATCTTCCTTTATACGCGTGTGTTTAACTCTGAAGTCTTTGCTTAAGGTTCCTGATAAATGGAGTCTAAAGGCGGCCAGGGCCGCCTCCTCCCGCACAATTAGGTGCAGAGGCGGCAGTCCAAGCATTGCCTGTAGGGTGGCAGTGGGTGTGGTTCTCATACTGCTAGTGATTGCAACACAAGCAAATCGCTGCAGTTTTTCGAGATCTCTTTGGGCTGTACTCAAGTCTGTCCTGGGCCACCAGACCAGTGAGCCGTATGTAATAAGTGGTCGAATGACTGTGGTGTATAGCCAGTGGGTGACCTTGGGGCTAATCCCCCAATTCCTGCCAAGCAGTCGCTTGCACTGCCACAGGGATATACTGGCTTTTGTAGTGATATAATTCGTGTGTTTTGCCCAGTTCAGTTGTTTGTCCAAAAATATGCCCAGGTATTTGGTTTCAGTCGAGAGACTTAGGGTTGTTCCAAAGAATCGCGGTAGTTGTAGTGTCGCTAATTTTCTCTTTTTTGTGAAGAGAATCAGTTCGGTTTTTGTGGGGTTCACTGAGAGTTGGTGCTTGTCGCACCATTCCTCTACTATCTTTAGGGCTTGACGCATGAGGTTGCTTAGGGTATTTTCGTGGGTCCCGTTTATTGTTATAGTTATGTCATCGGCGTAGCCTACGGTGAAATAACCTTTGTCATTGAGTGTTTTGATGAGGCTGTCTACTACCAGGTTCCATAGAAGCGGCGAGAGGACGCCCCCTTGCGGGCAGCCCTTCGCAACGATGGCCCTCGTAGTGTCATTTACTGTGACTTGCACAGCTCTCAGTTTGAGCATGTTGGTGATCCAGCCGCTCAGGGTCGAGTCTATGCTGTGTCTGTCGAGTGCCATGTTTATACTGTTAAACATGGTTTTGTCAAAGGCCAATGGTCAATGTCAATGAAGGCAGCCAGTGCCGAGCATTTGTGGTCCACTGCGCATTCAATTTTAGAAACCACGCTGTGCAGCGCTGATTCTGTTGATTTGCCTATGGAGTACGCATGCTGTTGTTTGTGAAGTGGTTTTACCCGGAGCGGCCCATCTCGGATGTGCCTGTCACAGAGTCTCTCCAGGGTTTTTAGTAGGAAGGATGTAAGACTTATGGGCCTATAAGCCTTGGGTTGTGTATAATCGGTATTGCCCGGTTTGGTATGAAAATGACTTCCACCTCACGCCATGCGAGAGGTATGTGTCTAAGTGCTATGCAGGCTCGGTAGACCTCTACCAGCCATGGTGTCAGATAATCTACTCCCCACTGCAGTAGTGCTGGGAAGATGCCGTCCAGTCCTGCCGACTTGTATGGCTGAAAGGTGTTGATAGCCCACTTTACTCGGTCTTCTGTTACTACGTTGCGGGCTCTTGACCAGTCTTGATCCGTTGGGGTCCATTCTGGTTTAGCCTCCCACGTTCTGTCTTCTAGGACTCTACAGTCTGGGAAGTGAGTCTCGAGAAGGACCTTACTGGTTTCATGGTCAGTTAAAGTGTACGAGTTATCAGGTTTTTTAAGCGCGCCGAGAGTCCGGTCCTGATCGGTTGATAGGATTTTCCTTACCCTTGCGGCTTCATTGTTAGTCTCGATGGATTCACAGAATTTCCACCATGCTGTTCTCCTGGCGATTCTGATCTGTTTTTTGTATGTATATTGGGTCTCTTTGTATATCTCCCAGTCATCCGGGAGTCTAGTGTTTTTGGCTCTGTTAAATTGCTTGCGTAGTGCCTCTGTGAGTTTGCTAAGTTCAGCGTTCAACCAAGGGTTTCTCTCGTTCTTGGTTCGTGGCGCTCTTAGTTTGCAGCATGCATGGTATGTTTCAGTTAGATATTCTGATAGCTTTGTTACGGTGTATTCTAATTGTGCCTGATTTTTTATGATTACTTGTGTTAGGTGTCTAGTTAAGGGAGGCCAGGAGGCGTTTGTACCCGGGAACATTGGTGCGCCTCGGGTTTCGCCTCAATTCGGGTTTCTTAGTGTTGGTAGTTAGTTTAAAGCGGATCCTTCTGTGGTCTGAGCAAGAGGGCTCGTCCGATACGTGCCAGTTTGTAATCAGGCTTGTTGCGTTTTCTGTAGCAAGTGTTAGGTCTATAATCGTTTGTCCTCGGACTGTGACCCAAGTGGGTTCTGAGCCGCGATTAATAATGTTAAGGTTAGTGGAGAATAAATAGGTGGATAGTACCTCTCCTCTCGAGTTCGGTGCGTCGCTGCCCCAGAGTGGGTGGTGTGCGTTTGAGTCGGTGCAGATGATCAGGTCCAGATTGGACCTGACAAAGAACATTCATGATATAACTATTTGTATTTCATAGTTATATCATGAATGTTCTTATCTACAAAGAACATTAATGATATAACTATTTATATTTCTAATAAAAAATATAAAAAAACAAATGACACGTCAGTGACGTCATGCATGAAATGAAGAGGGGACAGCAATAAAATGATCGATACAAGTCGTGTTGTAATGTTGTTTAGGCTGTTTAAGGTGGTCATACACCATCGCGTGTAAATGATTTTATTTTGAGCATTGCGTTACAGTATTTCTTCTTCTTTTTGAGTCGATGGTAAATATATGTATTATGAGTAGGTGGTCACGCTCCTAGTGCATGGCCAGCTCGACGCACTGACTAGAGCATTCGCTTTTGTAACCGCTTGAACTGTGCGTGTATTCGTACATGTAACATCGATCCAGGTGTAGTGCTCGGTTTTCCGCACTCACTGGTGTACATAATGTTATGAATTATATCATTCATGGTGCGCACTGTAATGCTCACCTGGACGCATTCACTGTTATCATACTCGAATCTGAACTGTTACATTATACGTAAATGCTCCCGGTGAATGACTACCTTAAGATGACGCGTAAGAGTAAATGGCAACTGTTGCCGACATCGCATTTTCAACTTAGTACTTATTTCTAACACCTCCTCTCATAGTTAAACTTTTGACTTTTAGAATTATTTACTTTATTATTGAATGATTACTGTATACATATTTGTGAAACTTATGTAAATTACCTTGTTTTGGTCAAAGGGTGTATAGATGTTTTGGGACAAAATGTTAACTTTGTTTTAGTACAATAATTTGTATTCTATGTGTTGTACCTGTAAGCTGAATACAATGTTATGGAGCAATGGCTGTAGACAATAAAATGGTTCCTTGTCCGTGTATACATCTTTTTGGGGGCTGACTGTACTTCATATATTTCTTTACGATACAAAATACGTGCGGTGGATGGGTTGTACCACCCTAAACAGGGCCATAGGTTTGGGGGTTGAAATCCCCCTGAAATGTGAGAAACCAGAATCTCAATTCAGAAATTGACCCCCCTAGGGTACCTCCGTACTCTAATACATGTGATAATATAATCTATTTTGCTTAAGCGTACTTTATAATCTACAAAAGCATGCAGTACGCTTAAATACTGTATTTTTATCGAGTCTGACTTTGCATGAAATGAATTCCTGCAACTTCAGTATTATCTGAGGATAGGATGGAGTAGAATAGGCTAGGGGTGCTAAAATTTTCGAGCTTGCTTCGCTCACTCTAGCATCCTGTATTCTCTTAATTTTCAAACTTTTCTGCTTAGATAAACTTACTTCTTTTTCTGTACGATCGCTTTAAGAGAAAGAAAACCTAACTTATTAGAAGAGGGATGTCATGCTAAAAATTTCGAGCTCGCTCCGCTCGCTCTTGCATCCTATATTCTCCATAGCGGCCCCACTGGCGGACTAAGGGAGGGGTGGGGGGCGGCAGATGCGGTCCGCCCCGGGCTCCTGGTCCTTGGAGGCCCCCAAATCTTTAGAAATACTTCTTGATCAAATTCCAAACAAGGCCAAAATATGTTCAGTAAATTACAGGTAGTCTTTGTTGGGGGCCCCTACGTATGCTAAATATAAATGTAGGGTGCAAAATTTTCGAGCTCGCTTCACTCGCTCTATCATCCTACATTCTTTTTTATGCTGGGGCCACACCAACGGGAAACACCGTTAATTATCGCGATGATAGACTTTATTCCGACGGGTTATGGTCCATCATCGTGATAATTAACGGCGTTTCCCGTTGGTGTGGCCCGAGCGTTACTCAGACTTCTGTGAAAGTCGACAAAGTAGACCAAGGAGTCTTTCCGGATCTCATGAAACTCAGTAAAGTAGTTCCTTTGTTCAAGTCCGGTGATAGTGAGGAACCCAACAATTATAGGCCCGTGTCAATTCTGCCAGTTCTCAGTAAAGTGTTTGAAAAGTTGATGCTTAATCAAATGTTACGTCACTTTAATAAAAATTCCATCTTTCATGAACAACAGTACGGTTTCACCAAAGGGCGTTGTACCACTGACGCCGGTGTCACCCTAATAAAGAACATTTTGAATGCCTGGGAAGAAGCACAAGATGCCATTGGAATCTTTTGCGACCTTTCGAAGGCGTTCGATTGCGTAAACCATGAAACACTTCTGCTGAAACTAGAACACTATGGGATTAGGAATAAACTAGAGCTGTTCTTGATTTACTAAGATCATACCTGAAAGATAGAAAGATTAAAGTTCAAGTAAACGGCGTAAACTCGTTGGGGTCTGAAATGGCAATGGGTGTTCCTCAAGGTTCTATATTGGGTCCATTCCTCTTTTTAGTTTACATTAACGATTTACCCCAATTACTTCAAAATCAACCGAAGATGGTGTTATTTGCACATGACACATCATTGATCTTTAAAATAGATCGACGGTCACAAAATCTTGACGACGTGAATAACTCTATTCTTCAGGTCCAAGATTGGTTTACGGTCAATAATTTGGTACTTAATGAGAAAAAAACCAAATGCATTATATAACTATTTGTATTTCATAGTTATATCATGAATGTTCTTATCTACAAAGAACATTCATGATGTAACTATTTGTATTTCAAATAAAAAATATAAAAAAACAAATGACACGTCAGTGACGTCATGCATGAAACGAAGAGGGGACAGCAATAAAATGATCGATACAAGTCGTATGAGGTTGTTAGTCTTGTTTTGGTTAAATAAATTGTAAACGATGTTTTGTACCTAAACCTTCGATCAACAAAAGACCTAAACGATAGATACAATGTTATGAAACAAATCTTGTTGACAATAAAATGGTTCTTTTTGGGGCGTTTTCGTACGAATTTCACTCGTGCGTACACGTACGACGATTTTAACCATTTTTTCACCAATGGAAAGCTAAATTATCGGGAAGTAACATAGGCTTAACTTATTTAAAAAAAAAATTGCCCGCCAGACACAACACCCGTCTGGTCAGAGGATCCTCCCTTTTCTATGGTGGATAAGCAAACTTTACACCCTGTTCCTCATGCCACTAAATTGGTGACCCCGACGTGATCATCAACGCAGCCTTCGAATACTTCGGCGTGACGTTATCATCATCATCACTCCCGCAAGCTTTCGTGAGGCGAGTCACACAGCCAGCCAGCACCCACGGCTTCAATGGGTATCCTGACCACCAGCATGCAGCGAACGCGCATTCCTGGTCATCACCCTTAGCCTCATCACCCCGACTCACTGGGGAATCAACGCAATCAGCCTCATCACCCCGACTCACTGGGGAATCAACGCAATCACCCCGACTCACTGGGGCATCACCGAAATCACCCCGACTCATTGGGGAATCACCCCAACTCACCGGAGAATTACCCCGATTCACTGGGGAATCACCACAGACACAGAATGGAAATAATGGAAATCAGAATGGAAATATGCATACAGTACTATAAATCTTTATATTCCGACACCAAAACTTCTCAACACACAGCTGAAGCTTATGCATGCCCAGACGACATACCGATAATAACTGGTTATGAAGTCCACCAAGCACTTAGCAGCATGAAATATAATAGAAGCCTTGATGAAGACAGTATTACTACTGAATCACTTCGAATTGGAAAACAAACCTTATGACCTCACTTATGCAACCTTTTCAACTCAATTCTTAAAACAGCCATATTTCCGAGTAATTTCTGTTATTCCAATATAATCTTGCAACTCAATAAGGGAGATAAACCTGATATTGGAAATTATCGCCCTATTAGCTTAGTTTCTCATCTCTACACCGTGAAATTTGAATCACAGTTTTGCTAGAACAAACGTTGTTCAGACCATGGTCTACTACCATTCTAAAGCATCAAATGTGTTGTTAAAACAAACTAAACAAGGCGTTCTCAAACAAGTCTTATGTTACTCAAACGTGTTCAAACACTTACCGTAACATCAAATTACTCATCGCGGTAGTGATAGGGCATTCAAAAGAGTTATGAGGAGTCCACGTGGACTACAAGGATGTCCGGCCAATGCGGGCCGAAATACAAATAAATCATTAGCCAATGATGACAGCCGCGAGTAGCCCCCGCCGCCCGGGCGGTAGCCAGTCTACAATAATCACTCGAGCGAGCTACACGTGTGCATCCGATGTACTTACGTCACAGGCACGTATCGCGCGTTTTTTGTGAAAATAAGTTCTAAGTGTTCTAACTATTTTAATGTGGAGTGGTGTTGGATATGGTGCATTTTGTGTGCAATTTTTTACCTACATTCTGAACTGTAATGTAAGAAAGTAACTAAGTAGGTAGGTACCTACTTTACTTACCAAAACTAATAATTAACTTCAGCTAGAATTTCTGGCCCGATAAGAATGAAGGGAAATTGGAGTCAAAGTTGTCTTGGTGCACAGCTAACTGTTATTATGTTGTGAATTTGTGATCTCAGGTAGATTCATATTAGATTCTTATAAGGTTCGTGTTAAAATACTAACTTTGATCCATTAACAGTGTTAAAAGTTAATTTGGAGGGAAATTTTAGCAAATTTAAGTTGTCATAATTACGTAACTTGAAAACTCACTTTTTTGTTTGTAAAGATATTTCTTTAGTTTTGGTCTTAAATGAAAGGTCTAAACTTAAAACCATTTGTCACGTTTAGTTCATGAAAATCGGCCCGCGGAACAAAAAGATACGGTAATTTTTTCAAGCATTCATAACTGTTTCGGACCTGCGTCAGGCGGAAAGTGAGGACGCCGTGGCGCCTCTCTAGCCACTCCTCTAAGAGGGGTCTTATCGCCGCAATTGTGGCGTGCCCAGCGCTGGGTTGCGACAATCGCACTCTTCATGACGCCATGAGATCCTGCCAGAGCTCTGTCCACTGTCCTGCGATTTCTTGCGGCATCGGAGTTAAGCCTCGGCGTTTCGCCTCCTCGCGCCACTCCCAAATGTGCGCGAGGACCTTTGCCTCCAGATCTCATGGCGGTAATTTGGCAAGGAGGCTCACCGCCTCACAGGAAACCGTGAGGTATCCTCGGGCCAGCTAGATGATTTCTACCGCTGTACCGTTGTTATACTGTTTTTTTTTTTTTTAAGTTAGCAACTTTTTAAACACAAATTTAGTACCGTTGGAAAGGTGACGAACTAGAGAACTAACTTAGATTAAAATTAATTATTGAAACACCGAAGTTTTTTTTAAATTGCAGGTTGAATTTGATCGTAGTTTATTTTTTATTTTTTGTGCGTAATATCTTATTTCTTAACCCTATTTTGAGGGAAGTTCCGACGTATTTTAATCACAAATGTTTATGACTACCAATAAATAATAAAAAAAATACTAAAATAATGAAAAAACTGAAGTTATGAATGCTTGAAGGTAAAATTTTGGAAAAATCTCAATAAAGTATAAAAATTTACATATCTCCCAAACTATAAAACTTTAGCTAGGGAAAGTATGGTTCAATAATTAGTAAATGACGTCCTTTATTTGCAAATTTGCTATGGCGAGATTTTTGTATTTGTGGGTGTATACAGGATCTGGATACCTGTATACACCCACAAATACAAAAATCAGATAAGTAGTATGACTTTTCTTGGGATAGATCTAGATGAAAGATGTTCCTGGATTAATCATATTTAGATAGGTATGTGGAAAACTCAGTAAGGTTGCTTATGTTCTATGGCGTTTATCTAACCTAACAAGTAGACAAGACACATTACAGGCTTATCATGGTTCAATACTGCGTTATTGTATACTGGTATGGGGAAACTCGGAGCATCTCGGAAGAGCTTTCATCGCACAAAAGAGTGTGTACGTGTGATCTGTAATGAAGACTCACTTACATCCTGTAGACCACTGTTTAGTAAACTTAGAATACTTACATTAACTGGTATTTATATTTGTATGTTTGAAAAACTGGGAGATAAATGTAACTTCAAAACTAGATATCCTAATAGATTCATTATTCCTAGAATGAAAACGGAATTATATGGGCGAAGTTGCTATCCTATGTGTGTTCAGATTTATAACAAGATTCCTAACCAAATTAAAGAACTCCCAATGATCCGCTTCAGAAGGGCTTTACCGCAGCTGGTTAATTGAGAATTCCTTCTATACTATAAAATAATTCCTTCAGTTTAAATTAAAATGATGTAATTGTGTACCAAAAATTTGCATGTCATTATGTTTTGATTAAATATGCTAAGCTACTATCATACTACTATTGCAAGAACTTTGTATCCATACTTATATACAAATAAATCTTCGACTTTGATCAACGGATCAAAGTATCTTAAAGATCTTTGTAAGGACAAAGAATATATCACAATAGTACAGCTGCAGCCATCCGCATAAATACCACCAGGCCATCCTTTCCAATTCAAAAAAGAGTCAAGCAAGGCGACTCGCTGTCTCCCAAACTCTTCACAGCTACGCTGAAAGAAGTTTTCCAAAAAACAAATCCACATTGGCGGGACAAGGGTATTATCGTCGAAGAAAGGAGATTGACCAATCTACGTTTCGCCGACGACATTATCCTTTTTTCTTCCTCAGCAGCTGAACTAGGCCAAATGCTCGAACAACTGAGCCACGCCAGTTTTCTAAGATGAACATGTTCAAAACAAAGCTGATGACGAACAGCACCGAACGCAACGTAGTGTAACGGCTAGGACGGCGCAGAGTAGACTGCGCAGGCTGTTAACGGTTAGGTAGAAAGCAGAGGTAATAAAACAGCTTGATAAATTAATAGATATAATTTAGATAGGTAGAAGTAGAAAGTACACGGCTAGGTCGTGGGTTAGGTCCTGACACTGAGTCTGAGCACTCGCACACTTAGGATAGGCAGAAAGGGTTCCGTCCTTGGTAGCACATGGTAGATGTGCGGGGCCTGCTCAGCACAGGCTCCGCAGTAGGCCGGACGGCCCTAGCACGTGGTAGTACACGTCAGTAGCCGTGGAGATCGCCTGTCAGCACAGGCGCGCGGCGGTAGGCCGCAAGTAGGCAGGCATTGGCCACACGTGGAGATCGCCTGTCAGCATAGGCGCGCGGCGGTAGGCCGCAGGTAGGCAGGCATTGGCCACACGTGGAAGGTCGCCCGTCAGCACAGGCATGCGGCGGTAGGCCGCAGGTAGGCAGGCCTTCGACAGCGTGCAGCCTGAGCCCGTACAGAGAGCCCCTAGGTCGGGGCACACAGTCCTGAGGGTCACCTCCTTCAGGAAGGCAAGCGGCAGTCGAAAATCCAGAGTGTCCTTAGACAATTAGTGTTGTGCCACGTTTGCAGTGATGTGGTTAGTTGTGAGAATCACTCGACTAAATGTAGTGAGACCGCTCACAACGCTACAGTAGAAATTGAGGGTTGAGTATGTCCATGAGTATGTTTACCTCAGCCAAATAGTATATTTCCAGGCGAGACAGGACAAAGAACGCCTTGAAGAACAACACGATGAAACATCTCATGAAAGTACCACTCCCGCTTTCACTGAAACGAAAGCTCATGGACATGTGCATTTTTCCCACCCTCACCTACGGAGCGCAAACATGGTTTCTAACAAAGCGTCAAAAGTCCGCACTTGGAGTCTGCCAACGGGCTATGGAACTGTTATACATAATTTTATTGAACAGCAATTATTGCTGACTTTACTTTAATATGCTATATAAAACTGCTCGCCATGCATAGCGAGGCAGTCAACCCACAAAATTCTATCCAATTAACATCTTTTCCGACTAATTGTAATTTTGATGTACAAGTATAAATAAATTCAGTGTAGCAGAATCAAAGTGTTTTAATTAAAAAGGACCCACGGAGCGCCATCCTAACAAATTGGTGTCAGAAGTGGGATCCCAGGAAAAATCGTTGAGTACTGGGATCTATAGGTGTAGGCGTCGCGAATTCGTTTCCACTCGTCTGCACCATAGTATTTGTTGGCTCCGTGGCCTAGTAGTCCTTTCGGTAAGTGGTCGACGATAAGCCTTGGGTTCCTCTAAAGCCTAAGCCCGCGCTACTGCATTCCACGTGATCGACGATCAGCCTCCGCTGTTGAGCGTGAGCCCGCATCACCCCTGAACACCTGCTGCCCGTGATCGACGATCAGCCTCCGCTATTGAGCGTGAGCCCGCATCATCCCGGAACACCTCCTACTGCCCTGTGGTCGACGGTCAGTCTCCACTTGCGAGTGCGAGCCCGCATCACATTAGGACCTTCCATCGAGGTCTCGCTGACGACCTCTACCTGCACATCAAATCCATCATCAGACCAGAAATCCTTAATCACCATCATCGGACGGTTGACTCGCCATCATCACCAGCTCACGTAGACCTTCCATGTGACAAGTTTCACGAGCATCGCAACGAGATTTCAAGGTACCGCATAATACGACTCCCTGAGTTGCCGAATCGCCGGACACCCGAAGTTGACGTCATCGCTGCGTTTCTAGCCACGTTTTGCTCTACTTTTTAGTTTTTGGAAGTCTCCATAATTTTAGTGAGTGCTGTTTTCCTTAATGTGAGTTTTTATTTTATTTCAATGATTATAAAGTGAGTTTTGGTGAAAGTGATTTTTCGTAATTTCAAACTTTATTTTGCATGTTATATTTTAAATCTATTTTTATTTAAGTGCGTTTCTGATGATCTGTACTGCATTTTAATTATTTAACGTTTTTAATAAGGTCATAGTTGAAGAAGTCCAGAAATGTCTGACAAAATAACACTTTCAGTGTTAATCAAGTTCATTAAAACCTACAACGGGGATCGCGAGTCATTGCCCGCATTTTTGACGAATTGCGAAAATGCAATGTCGCTAGCCAGTACAGACCAACAGAATTTTATGTGTAAATATATTATTTCACAACTCGAAGGTAAAGCACAATTAGCAATATGCTTAAAAAAACTTAATACGTGGTCGGAAATAAAACAATTTTTAAAATCCACTTTCGGGGAGAAAAAACACTCGATCCATTTACTTGTAGATTTACAAAACTGCAAGCAATTGCCTTCTGAGGATGTGACGCAATATTCTATTCGACTTGAATCATGTCTCACACGTATTCTATCTGACGTTCACTACAGCTGTGAGGATGACAAAGAACTTATAGGTAGATTAGCTGCTATGGAAGATTTGGCCCTAAGTACATTTTTGCTAGGTTTAAATTCAAACTTTTCACACATTGTGCGATGTCGGAATCCCAAAACATTGTCCGATTCTATTTCTCATGCAATTGAGGAAGAAAAGATCTATAACCTTTCTCAAATGTCTCAAAGATCATTCAAACAATACACAATTTGTCAAAACTTTGGCCATGTCGCTTCCGCTTGTTATCATAAAAATTATTCTACACCTAATGTTCATAAAGTTAATTCAGACGATCATAATTTTAAAACTAATCATTCCTATTTCAACAATTATAATTATAAAATGTGCGCATACTGTAAAAAACGAGGTCATACAATAGGCGAATGTCGCTAGCTAAAGTTTAAAAATGATTCTCGCAACGCGACACTATCCAGTACACATGCACTAAAAACTCACACCTCTGCAAATGAAATCCATTCTAATGTGCATGTTGTTGACACTTTAAATGATAATCAAATAAGCAATCATTTAAACTAAATAGGGTTCCGGTTCCGTGTCTGCCGAAACCTATTGTTATTCATTTAAATGACACAAAAAGCATTTCTAAATCCTGTGTTCCTAAATTTTCTTTAACACAGGTTAGCGCTAATAAAGTTGCTAAAAGTCCTTCAAACTGTGTTCCTAAATTATTTCCAACACAGGTTAGTGCAACTAAAGATATTATATATCTTTCAAACTGTGTTCCTAAATTATTTCCAACACAGGTCAGTGCACACACAAACTCGTCTAGTAGTTTATTTAAAGGCCGTGTTCCTAAATTATTTAAAACATGGATGTCAAAGAAAATAAATTGTAATGAAATTAAATGTCTTCCTACTAAGTTTCCACTGAAATTCCAAAGCCATTCTCCTTGTGGTCAATTCTCTGTTGCACAAGTTAATGTGTCGCCGGTTCAGTTTAATTGTAACAAAGAAAAGTTACCGAAGACTCAGTTCATTAAGTTACCTTGTGTTCCTAAATTATTTTCAACACAAGTTTCAGAAAATTCTAATATTAATAATTCTAAATGCAATTTTTCTTCTCGTGAAAATCTGAGTTCTTTTCTTAGGGATTGCTCACGTGAGATCAACAATAGTAGTCTACTTCACGTTTACTTAAAACCTAACTTTAATGATAAACTTTTACGGTTTTTACTTGACACAGGTTCCACGATTTCAACTGTGTTTCCTTGGTTTCTAAACCAATCAGTTGTTGAGTCTGATCTTATAACCACTAAGTCTCAATTTTCCAAATTAACTGATGTTTATAATTCAAATCGCTTATCTCGTAATTTATTAAATGCAACTATCAATTCTAATTTAAATCATTCAAGTTTACATTTATCAAAGCAACAATTAATTTCGTGTCCAGTTTCACTGGACTTTGTCAGCACTGTTACACGCTTCAAACAGCTGTCAATGGTACCAAATTCCGCTGAGTTGCAATCAGCTGAACGCGAACTTGTAACTGAACAGTTCGTTGACTCGAACTATAAAGTATTATTTCTCATATCTGCTAAGGATCATAATTATGACATAACATTTTACAAAACTGTTAGCATTCCACCTATTTTTATAAACTTATATAATCGTAATCAATTTACTAATTTTACTATTTACAAAAATGAAATGAAAGAGTTAGCTTTTTTGGCTTTTATAGATACATTTACTAAACTAGTTTGCGTGAAAATAATTTCCATTTATCTTTATTACCTCATGTTCTTATTCATTCCACTGTGTTTTACATGGCTGTAACGGATGCAAGATTTAAGATTCAATCTAAGTTGTTAAAATTAGTGCAATATTTTTATTCTATTAACTTTTATTTTTGTTTGTGATCAACAATCCTACTTCTAAATGATGTGATTTCAAAGTTATATCTGAACTAAAACCCTCATTATGTAAGATTTGTTTACATTCAGTCTAAGCCTAACCAATGTACTACTTTATTCATAATTAATCATGTAATTATAGACTTCAAATTTCAATGTATTGTATTACCTACACTTTTCTTCCGTATTTTATGTATTTATGTTTTTGTTTACCAAGCCAATATGACTTGTATCGTTAAGTAAAATCTTTAAAAATGATTTTTGTAGTAGTACCATTTTTCCTATTAACGTTGTATATATATATTTTTTTTTTAATAAAATTATTATTGTAAAATTATCAACATCAATAGTACCTAGTGCTCTATATTATGCTCTCTCCATTACATTGAGCGTCGCTGAACACTTTCTTTTACTTTGCTAAAAATGTATCACGTTGACAAAATATGAACACTATTGTCTATTATGTTTCTTTACTCATGTACTATTAGATATACTTTAAGTTGTATTTTTTGTTTTAGTTCTACTTATTATTTGCCTATAATGTTGATGTTAGTAATGTAATTTTTTATCTATTAAGCACATTTTGTCATAAAATTATTTTTGTTCTCTTTCCTTTTTGTTTTGGAGGAAGTATTTAATTATTATCTTTTTTGGATTTTACACTGCGCTTAATTTTATAAAATATAAAGCTCCGTCTTAAGCGGGGAGATGTTATACATAATTTTATTGAACAGCAATTATTGCTGACTTTACTTTAATATGCTATATAACAGGGGCGAATTGTCCATATAAGCCGATTCCTACCGGCTTCCCTTTGGAAATTCGGAACACAACCACTCTATCGTCATTGAATAATCAAACTATAAGTATTTGATACACCATAAAATTAAAATACCTATTACAAAACGCCTACATACATTAAAAATTGTCTTAATAACCCAACAACAAAACACTGCGCTAAAATAACTCGTAGGCGCGTCCGGCTTACGCTAAATTCAATTTCCTTACAAAAAATAAAGTCATCATGACGTCACTTCGGTCACGTGATCCGCGGTTTCTATGAGCCGAGTAAGCCGGTCTGTAGCGAGTTATTGTAGGCACAGAGTAGCAGAAACGTGCGCGCGGGAGTGAGAAGGAATTATTGCTATTGCACCACCTCTTTCTGGCACACGCATTTGATTCGGTAAATTTCGTAATACGTTTGGCTAGGAGTTCGTAAAAATTTCATCATTCGTTTGACAAATATATTATGTGGTTGTTTTTTGACGTAATCGCATTAGAATCTTATTAATTTGCATTTTGTTCGCTCAGTATTAATTGAATTCATATGTTTATCAATACTACTAGTATTAATATTTGTTTGTAGTTATAGGACAGTGATTAACATAGTGTTTTGAGAATGATTAACATGGTGTTTTGTGTGTTGTGAATGTAAAGTACCTTGTAATTAGGTATTTGGGGTAAGTAGATAGTTTAATAAGCTGAAATTACTTATTTAGAGTAGATTTGACAACTAATTAGTACGATCTTATTAGGATGGCGGCATTCATAGTTTTAGAATGTCATAGTGTGTGAATTTTGTGAAGAAACATGCTTTTCAAGGTTAAGTTTTGAAAATACGTGCTCGCCCCGATGTGACTATAAATCTCAAACGCCGCGATGGTTTTTTCAAAAATTGTAATGTTTCCCTTTACGATAAATATCAATGACTGAGTGGCAGTCGCTCCCGTGTTTACTTTTGTTAGATTGTAGTTGAATTCATCAAAAAAGATGTGCAGACTGAAAAACATATTCGTAGCTGTTTTATGAGTTCGGGAATCGGGAATTTGTATGAAGCTCATAATAGAAAAGTAGTATATCGAAATGTAATGAAATGAAATTTTGATTGATTGATTGATGTACGGTAAATATATATATATATTTTTTTTTTTTTTTTTTTTTTTTTTTTTTTTTTTTTTTTTTTTTTTTTTTTTTTTTTTTTTTTTGTTGGTTCGGCTTACCTCCTCCATAAAGTCACCCTGCGCTACTGCTATATAAAACTGCTCGCCATGCATAGCGAGGCAGTCAACCCACAAAATTCTATCCAATTAACATCTTTTCCGACTAATTGTAATTTTGATGTACAAGTATAAATAAATTCAGTGTAGCAGAATCAAAGTGTTTTAATTAAAAAGGACCCACGGAGCGCCATCCTAACAGAACGAAGCATACTAGGTGTCAAACTCACAGACCGCATTAGGAACTCAATACTTCGTTCCAAATAACAAATAGCGGACGCTGGCCGCACAGTTGTTGGACTAAAGTGAAACTGGGCTGACCACATCTGTCACATGTCGGAGCAGCAATACGCAAAAATCACCATGGATCCCAAATAGCAGGAAACGACTACGCGGCAGGCCCAGAAAGAGATGGTGGGATGAGCTGGACTCCTTCTTAAAGGATTGGCCCGCAATCGCAGTAGACCGGGAAAAATGGAAAGAGGGAAGGGAGGCCTTTGCCTTGCAGTGGGATAACACAGGCTTATAATATTAAAATAACAACATTAGATATCAAGTAATAAAGGTGGAGCGAGAGGGCATGGGAGGCCGTCACCTCCTTCTGCGAAGCAGTAATGCTCGCGAAGGAGGCGGCGGAGCGCATGAGGGAGAGGCAAATTTCGCGCCCTCACGCCCTTAACTACTGCAGGAGACGCCCTTGGCATCGGAAATCGCAGGCCGATTCCCGGCCACCGTAGGCGCGGGCTAGTGGACGGTGAGCAATAGGTAGCTCGCCGTCCGACTTGTGTCCGACGGTGCGTTGTGTTCCATGCGCGCCTTAAAGAGATGTCAGCAGAACTGACGGGGTTCGCTAGGGCCGATGCCTGTCGGGGTCGCGTGAAAATCCGAAAGGGATACCGTGGCCCCTGGCAACATACAGGCAACTGAAGGAACATGGGTTGGTTTTAGTCAGTAAGAGTCTGACACGCCTTCCCGCTGCGCCCAAGGAGAAGTTATTTGATTATTTCCCAGCCAAAAAGAATGAAGAAATAAAGGTGGTGATGGTGAAGCTGACTGCCTAGGGTGCGCTGGCGCCGCCGCCGGCATGGCAGTACAAAGTATCACCACTCGGAATATTTTTGAATACACCATACTTTTTTGTTTCAAATTTTTTTCTGAACATTCCAGTGCTTTGTGACGTCAGGCGTGTCCCTGAACATGGCTGGCTCTGGCCTGGTGTTGGGATTCAGCACGGCCTTGCTGGAGCAGCTCAGAAGCCCAGGGTCTATCATACCCATTGATGACACAACTGGATCTTGGATAGGTTGGAAACCATTATTACATATTATAGCGAAATAAAACACCTTCTTCGCTACACACGTATATATATGGATTAGATAATTTAAAAAAAAAACACAAACATAAAAAGATTTAAAATAATACGCAATACACGATTGGTAGTTGCCGAGTTGTTGAGTTGAGGGCCGTGGTAAAGAAATCACGAGGTAAACTTAAGGGTCATCAGATAGGGAGTAAGTAATTGCTCATTTGATTTAAAAAAATACGAAGCCTGGGCCTGGTTGCAATCAACTACGCTTCGCGACCACTAATGACGTACACAACGTGAATATCGACTCAAAATAGATCTGCTTCAACAAGCAGCTTCAGTAAGCTAACGCTACGGTACACTACAGTAAGCTAAGCACATTAACATAAAAAACCGGCCAAGTGTGTGTCGAACCACACACAATGAAGGGTTCCGTAGTTGGAATAAATTTACTGCCGGTGAGTGACTACCTTAACATGATATCTTTTTGGGGCTGACTGTAGTCTGTACGTATAGTATAGTCCCATATTTTTCCTATCAACTGAAATCTCCCTTATTTTTCCTCTCCACTGAAATCTGGGCACCTTAGCCAGTGTTATAACACACAGTGTTGTAACGCCAGTTATGAGTTTTTGTCCCGGACTTTTGGACCGTGCACCGGAATCCACGTATCCTTGACTAATTTTCTCCAAAACATAATGTTTACTTAAAACTTGCGTGCTGTATACTACAGCCCACCAGCTGCTTTCAACCCTCGCAGCGTCAGTGACTCAGATTTTGCTATTTAATTATTAATAATCTTCTATTTTGTTTCCAGCGGCAATCCCCGGCATATTCCTGGTCTTCGGCAACTGCATAGCACCACCAACAATGTCCAGATATGGCAGGAAGATTGCCAATCTTGCGTCCATCGTGCCACTGATCTTCGGCTGGGCTGCTATCTACTTTGCCAACAGCATCATCATGCTCCTGCTAGCCAGATGCCTTCAGGGACTTTGTATGGGCATGAGTACTGCACTAAGCTCCCTTTTAATAGGAGAATATACCAGCCCGAAGAACAGAGGAGCTTTTTTAATGACTATATCAATCTCTATTGCTTCGGCAGTGTTGACGGTCCATTCCTTAGGATCCTACCTCACATGGCAATCCTCTGCCTTAATCTGTGGTTGTATATCATTATTTGATCTGATCATAGTCATATTTTCACCTGAATCCCCCAGCTGGTTGGCAGAAAAAGGAAGGTATGATGCTTGCAAACAATCTTTTAGGTGGTTAAGAGGAGATATGGAAGAAGAAGAACTAAGAAAAATTATTGAAGCGAGCATAATACTGAGGGAAACAAAAGCAGAAATGAGGCTAAATAAATCTTGGATACAGAAATTCAGAAACAGAATAGAGACCATCAAGACAACAGTGAAGAAAAAGGAGTTTTTTAAACCAATCACTATTATGATACACATATACGTTATGGGCCAATGGAGTGGAATATACATGTTCGTAGTATACCCAATAGATTTATTCCACAGAACTGTCGGAAAAGACTGCAACATACCATTATTAATACTATCTTTAGATATAAATAGAATAGTAGCTAATATAGTAGCTTTATTTGTAATACGTAATGTGAAAAGACGAACTGTATTAGGTGTATCAGTGTGTACAAACGTTTTTGCTTTGCTAGCAAATGCTTCATATTCCTACGCGAAGGATACAGGGTTTATTTCTCCAGATGAATTTATTTTAGGTATCTCTATAATAGAAATTCATATGTTTGCAGTAGGCACTGGTTGTTTACCACTATCTTTTATAATAGCTGGTGAGATATTTCCTTTGGAATATCGTCCCTTAGCCAGCGGTATTAGTGTATTCTTTTATTCAATGTTTATGTTTGCTTCTATTAAAACTGTACCTTTTTTATTGAGTACCATAGATTTGTATGGATTGTATATATTGTATGCATCTATGATAGTGTATAGTCTCGCTGTGGTATGGTATTTATTGCCTGAGACAAAGGATAGGACACTACAGGATATTGAAGATGAGTTTAGGGGTAGGCCGTTGTCTCCTACGGAGTTAAAGTCGGTGCAGCCTTTGAGAGCGTTAAGCCTCCTCAGGATACCTAGTACTGCAGTTATTGTATGAACCAAACATCACGTCTGTATACCCGCATGGGTAGGCTAAGATGTAGTTAATTTTAACGACCGTGATAGTGATATTGAATGTCCAAAGCTGTACGTACCTAGGGGGCAAGCATATAGACATAAATTGGATAGAAAATCCAAAATCCGAACGTTACTCCACACATGTGACATTTTGCTATCTCAAAGATTGAGCCCAGAACCCCACGTTCAGCTTTCGCTATCTCTATATAGCTGTCCCATACATTTGAGTCGAGTAAGTATTGGAAGTTTTGTATGGGATGTCTGTTTTTTTTTTTTGCTAAACTGAACAACTTTCTACATGGGACTTTAGAGGTATAAAGAACAAGGTGTAAAGTTCACTCATCCTCTATGTATTTTTTTTTAAATTTATATTTAATTAAAACGGTACAACACCAATTACATTAATTAACATAGAAACTTAAAAGGTTAATATTGACAATTTTGTTGTGTATAATTTAATTAAAACTAACAAAGAACAGAGGACTTCCTTGCACACTTTCTCTCACAGAACACCAGACATGTACGCATAATTTTATTTCATTCATCTGCAAACACATCACATTCAGGGTTGGGAGTCAGAAGGGCGTTGAGCATCTTCAAAGCACGACATACTGGGGATTCAGCTCTAGCGACAGTTTTCGATGACGGTTGCGCAAATAAATTGTGCCAGCAGCTCGGACGGTGTCCGATGTATTTTTCGGGCACAAATAGTCGGCAGAAAAGACCATGGAGGTCTAGGCAGTCTACACGTCCACGAAAGGTTTTACAGGCTACCGTGAGCTAATCAAGGCTTCTCACCTCTAATGAATTAAAACCCAACATCCCTAAAAGATAGTCGGTAGGATACGTATAGGGAAAAAAATGGTATAGCCTCTGGAAGAGGCATCTTAAGAACGTTTTCTGTACCTTTTAAGCATCAGTGGGTCGCGGTATAGGGGTGCCAGACACAGGCACTGGACTCGAGTTTGCTTCGAACCAGAGTGGTGTACAACATCTGGATTGTGAAAGACACGAGCATTTCGCAAAACAAATCCCAGGTGCCTGAAAGATTCCTTCGCCAGGGTGAAAATGTGATCTCTAAAAGTAAGACAGCGGTTGAAAGTCACTCCCAGGTTCTTTATGTTGGTGACACGAATAATTACTTCACCACCCAAACAATAGTCGTAATGGATTGGTCGCAGCCCTCTACCGTAAGTCCTGACGTAGCACTTGCTAGGATTGAAAAATAGCTTATTCGTCAACATCCCTTTGTAGGAGTTCGCAGTCTTCGTCTGTTCTGATATGTGCGACAAGCTTTAGGTCGTCGGCATAAAGAAGGCATTTGGCGAAATTAACATTTTTATGAGATAATTGACCCCTGACTTACGCCTGAGCGTGTGTCATAAGGCTTGGACTCAAAGCCGCCCTTTGATCGCAGACTAGAAACATACTGCCGGAACTGTCGTGGATTTTTGCTAAGGTATTACAGCAGTTCAGCAAAAATGCCAGACAACTAGTGCCTGACGCTGGTTTTCAACTGGACCTGAAATGTGAGGAGACGGATGCGAAGCAGTAATGCTCGCGAAGGAGAAGGTGGAACGTGAGGGAGAGGCAAATTTCGCGCCCTCACGCCCCTAACCACTGCAGGAACCCTTGGCGTTGGGAATCGCAGGCCGATTCCCGGCCACCGTTGTCGGCGTTGCGGACGGTGAGCAATGGGTAGCTCGCCGTCCGATAAGGACCAGACCCGGGTCGACGGCGCGTTGTGTTCCACGCGTGCCTCAAAGAGATGTCAGCAGAACTGACGGGGTCCGCTGGGGCCGATGCCTGCCGGGGTTGCGGGAAAGTCCGAAAGGGATACCGTGGCCCCTGGCAACATACAGGCAACTGAAGGAACACGGGTAGGTTTTAGTCAGTAAGAGTCTGACACGCCCTACCGCTCCGCCCAGAGCGGGAGCAGTTATTTGATAATGTTCCACCTAAAAAAAATTGTGCGCAAGTCCTACTCACACTTGTCTCGGTTTAAAAAAAAACAGGTTTATATGATTCTAAATGCCTTTTAAAAATAATAGTTATTCATTTTACTATTATTATCACCATTGATTTATAATACTTACTCTTGCTGCCATTGAACACATACCTAATACCTTCATGTTAGAAATAAAGACTAAATACTAGTTGAAGATACGGACTATGACTATATTTCTAATCCCTTAAATCTCTTGAGAAGAAGACACAAAAAACAATATTACATGTGAATTTTAAAATCTTCCCCCTATTTTACCCCTTTGGGGGATGATTTTACAAAAACGCTGAAACGCATAATTCTTTATATGTAAAAAAGCCTAAATTAAAAGGTTCATATCCGTAACTTAAGAAATGCTGGATTCCCATACAAACTTTCATCCCCTATATCTCCCCCTTTAGGATTATTTTTTAAACAAAAAGTACCCTATGTCCTTCTCCAGGATGCCTTCTATCTCATTACCAAATTTTATCGAAATCCGTTTAGTGGTTTAGCCGTAAAAAGGTAACCTACAGACAGACAGACAGAGTTACTTTTGAATTTATAATAATAGTATGGATGACATCGCGAAAGTTTCCATTTATAATGCAGTTTAGTTTTGCGCTGAGTATCGTTTACTATATCTCTAGTAAATCAGACTGGATACCGCCTATTTCCAGCGATCATTCTCTTCTTCTTTGGAATGGAAGAGTCAAATAAGTCATTAATTATTTTGTAAAACTTACCAGCAGCGGAGGGTACGTCGTTGCAGCAAAAAACGTCGTGCCATGGAGCAGAACGAATTTGATCTCTTAAAAGTGTGTAGTCCCCTTTGACAAAGTTCCAATCCCTACTACGATCAATGTTGCTTGGGTCCAATTTTTCCCTTATGCGTTGTGATGGTAATCGCAATATCTAAAGGAACCAGCCTATTGGAACCAGCTCTGTACCTATGACATGCTGCATACTCCCACGCATATTGACCACTTCATTCATCTCAGTCAGACTACAAAAGCTTAAGAAATAACAGTAATAATTATTAATAATGACAGATTCACTTTTTAAGTTAAGTTCGCATAAAATTATTATCGTTCCGTTCAAATTGGAGATGATACTCTCAACCTTGCAGAAACACGTCATGTAATCGTCATCAGTTGTAGTGGGCTTTCCGTAGATAACACACACATATGCTATGGCCAAAAATTGTGATCGTAGCCACGCCTTCGCCACGGTCAGTCTCTAAATCTTGCCGCCTCTTCATGATAACGCCGGGGCGCGAAGCAAGCAACACGCCGCCACCCAGAGTCACTCGGTCTCTGCGTAGGGTACTCCAATCTCTGCTTGACATTTCTGAATCCTCAACTGAGTTGTCCAGATTTGTCTCCGTTACGGCAATCAAGTCATGCTCGGAGAGTAACAAGCTTGATCTCCATGTAGGTAACTTTTGACTCCCCACACATTCTGGTACTTACAGTAAACGTATATAGATATTGCTGTCAGTATAGGCGGGTAAGACAGGAACATTTGAGGGCTTACTGAGTCTCATTACTTCGACCTTGAAAATTACGGCGCCACGGTTTGACGCAAATATCCTCTGCTCAGTTTTGGGCTGCCATAACTAGTTCAGCCAGTTTTGAGGGCACATCCAATTTGAAGGAGTCGTATTTGCCACGGGATTTCAGTACTCCATAGAAAAGGGAGGATCCTCTGACCAGACGGGGGTCGCCTCTGACGGGCAATTGACCCAGGATTGATGTCGGGGAAGTTAAATACATGCTGTTCGCGCGGTAAACTATATTTGCGCGACGCATTATTTTGTATGACGTCAGGATTTTGTGTGACGTCAGGGTTTTGTGTGACGTCAGGATTTTATGTGACGTCAGGATTTTCTGTGACGTCAGGATTTTGTGTGACGTCGGGATTATGTATGACGTCAGATCTTTGATACGTAGTTTGCATGTGGCGATGTGTAGATATAGAGGAGCAACATCGTAATGTTGGTCCCATGGAGATAGTTATTCATTTGTTTGGACCACACATTGCTGATACACGCTGTATACTGTGTGAAACTATTGTAAATATAATTTATTATTACGTTACTTAGTTAGAATTAGCCTAAGATTTAATTGATATTGTAAAGTTGACATTATGACAGGAGAAATACAGGACAAACTGAAAATCTAAATAATTGTCAGTTGGGACTGCTCATCTCTTAGCTGCCATGGCTTATTTTTAATTTATTTTAATTTTTGAATTGTTCTTTGTTTTATCTTTTTATTACGGACGCTTCTAACGTGCACGTCTTTCTACATTGTTTTCACATGTATAATTTCAACAAGAATGATGTAACCAATATTATGTAACATTTTTTATTTAAAAGAGTGTCCGTGGAGTTTCTTGCCCGTTCTTCTCCATAGGTACCTACCTACTACGCTTTGGAATGGGCAACTAGCTTCATATTTCTGACTGGCCGATTCCTTGACAATTCAAAAGTGCCTGTAAATGCTTTAATTGAAATAAATGCTTTGTTTATGGTACAAACCGTACAATAACTGGAGAAATGTTTATTGGTTATATTTTTTGCAAGCAGTTGTGCTTAATTTAATTAAGATTAGGTACTCCCTCTTTACAATATCTCCTTTCCTCATTCAATTTAATGTACGATGTTAAAATTATTGCGTCTTATAATCAAGTCTTGAAAACAATCCTTATATTGTTGCTTGAGATTTTTATAATTTACTTTGTCGATTATATTTACTTTTTAATGTTATTGAGCTTTCAGCGTTGGTTTGTTTTAAGTATACTTATGGTTTTCAAAGTTTTTGTTATTTTGTTTTTGGTTTCTTTTACCATAATACCCTCACATTTGTGTATGACTCGCATGTTTTAAGTATACTTATGAGTTTCATAGTGAATACTTTTGCCGTTGGTTTATTTTCTTGTACCCTCGGATTTGGAAATTTCTAATGATAACAAAATTTATTTATTTATTTATTTATTTAAAACTCTTAAACTATCATTACAGGTTTAGAAACCTAATGCGATAGCTAAGCCTGCTTATAATATTAACTATTTTAAATAACACTATTACTAACAATTACAAATAACTACACAATACATTAACACCAAATTACTTATAACTAAAACAATACAACCTTATAATTATAACAATGACTATATAATTATAAATTATGACATAACTTATAATAAAACAAAAAATAACACAAAAAAGAAACATAAAATTACCCTAACTGTTGCTTTCGTAACATATTATAAATAAACTTACTCTTGCAAGTTCACTAAAGTAACACGAAAAAATGTCCAACCTATTCTGAATTCCGTTAACAGTTCGAATTGCTCGCGTGAGAGGTGCTTTGGCCAGCAGGTTGGTTCGGGCAGTTGGCACAGCCAGCAGTGGCGGGCGCCGCCGCCTCCACACGTAGCGGTCCGGAACAGACAACCGCAAGCACTGAAGCACTCCCGGATTGTGCTCCTTGCCCCGGAGTAGTTTAATTAAATAGACGACAAGAGTAAACTGTCGTCGCACCCTTAACTCATTGTACCCGACCATGCCCAGTACAAACAGGGTGGGGTACATCAGCGGGTACAATGGATAAACCCCGTACAGTCTGAAGTACAAGTGACGCGTGAACTTGTTCTGTATGCGCTCCACCATGATAGAGTACTTGGCTTCATGTGGAGCCCATACGACCGCACCATACTCCAAGTGACTCCTGACTAGAGCGTCGTATAACACCCTTATAGTCGTAATATTAGTGAACCCCTGTGACTGCCTTAGTACAAAGCCGAGGTTTCTGTACGCTTTCTTGCATATCTTAATGACATGCTCGCGAAACGTAAGATCTGGAGTGAGATATACCCCTAGATCCCGCACCTGCGTTACTCGCTGCATGGGTATCGCCTCTGCTTTGTACTCATAGCGGATAGGGGTGCGCGCACGACCAAAAGATATTACCGAGCATTTGGACACGTTGAAGTACAGCTTATTGTCATGGCTCCATTTCACCACTCTATCAATGTCACCCTGGAGTCGCTCACAGTCTGACTCATCCCTTACCTCGAGCAGCAACTTGAGGTCATCTGCGAACAATAAACATGAGCCATGTCTGACGACCTCCGGCAAACTGTTTATCATTATGATAAATTCAAGAGGTCCCAAATTGCTGCCCTGGCTTACTCCGGACCTGGTGAAGTACGGCCTCGACTCGTACCCATTGTAGTCAACGTACTGTTGACGGTCTCTCATATAGCTGACAAAGAACTGCAGCAAGTGCGGCGTACATCCTATATCTGCCAGCTTTCTTTTAAAATATCCATTTATTACCAAAACTGTCGAGGAATCAGGGCTAAGCTGAATACCCTATATTTAAATATTATGTCGCATGCGTATGACGTCATTGTCTTGACCGAGACCTGGTTGACGCCTGACATATCTGATAATGAATTTATTGATCAACGCTATTTGGTGCTTAGATGCGATCATAACCGTTTACTCACTAACAAAAAGGATGGCGGTGGAGTCCTTATAGCCGTATCTAAAGAACTAAAACCCTCCTGCATCTCATTTTTGCCCCCGTTAACCTTGCCCGAGCATGTGATGATTAAAGTTCCTGCGAAAAACAATAAATATCATATAATTTGTGCTACTTACATACCTCTAACGCTGTGGATGATACATACTTGACTTTTCTTAATTCTCTTCCGTGGAAAATATTATTTTAACAGGCGACTTTAATTTACCCTCGTTTGCTTGGGTAAAAAAGTTATCCTATACGGAATACGCTGTGAACAACAAACTGACAAACATAACTCGTTTTTTGTCAAATTTTTGTTCACAACGTATTATGAAACAATATAACCACTTTTTCAATTCTAACGGACGCATCTTAGACTTGTTTTTTTGTAGTGCCCATGCAGTCACGTTCTCTCCTGATGTCCCCCTTTTACCTGTTGACCTATATATGTTATATCATCCACCCTTCTATGTACACATTTCTATCTCTCACCCAACACATATTCCTAAATGTACTGCTGATTACAAACTAAATTATCACAAAGCTAACTATATTTTATGAAAAACTTTATGATATTATAAAATCACACACACCTACATGTCGACCAAAAAATGTTAATTTCCCCAATTAGTTTTCCAAATCTCTCATACATACCTACAAAAAGAAAACTTAAGCCTAGGTTAGGTGGAAGAAGTATGGGAATTTATGTGACTATGAGGTATTCTCAAGTAACAGGAAAAAATGTAAAAAAAATGCCGACATTTGTTATAATAAATATATTACAAAAAAAAACAAAAACTACAAATAAAATCCCATCCACGGTCCATTACAATAAAATTTCATCCAATGATCCTATTACTACTTGCAACTTGTTTGCTACATTTTTCCAGTCTGCATATCAGCCCTCAACATTTGACTATAACTCTTGCGACACACCACCTAGTAATGCTGACCACGATGTCTTCCTATGCAAACTGCAACTGTCCTTTTATGAAATACATAAAGAATTAAAATCACTTGATTCAACCAAGGGTCCTCCCTTATCAAGTGATTTTAATTCTCATTCTTCACCAGGAGGTCCTGATGGGATTCCTTCGGTTTTTCTAAAAAGCACGTGTGATACGTTATGCTATCCTTTACTTATATTATTTAATAAATGTTTATCAAGTGTTATTTCCCTGAAGTTTGGAAACAGGCAAATTTTGTACCATGGAGACCCATAGAGATAGTTATTTATTTTTCGGACCACACATTGCTGATACACGCTGTATACTGTGTGAAACGATTGTAAATATAATTTATTATTACGTTAATTTGTTAGAATTAGCCTAAGTTTTAATTGATATTGTAAAGTTGATATTATGAAAGGAGAAATACAGGACAAACTGAAATCTAAATAATTGCTTTTTATTCATCAAGATTTCCCAGATTTCTGAAACCTTAATCAAGCCATAGGACCCTGAGGTGTCCGAGAGCTCATCGAGTATTTCGGGACATCGCCAGGCGGTTGGTCGGCTCTTCATTTGAACAGAGAGAGAAGAGAACTCTTATTTAAATGATAGACAACAGCAAGTTCAAATTAATGGTATCAATTCACTCGGTTTTAAAATTAAAATGGGTGTTCCACAAGGCACGATATTGGGTCCTTACCTCTTTTTAGTAAATATTAATGATCTATCCCATTTATTGTTTTTGTTATTTTTTCGTTGATGTAGATGTAGATACCGCGAGGCTAGTCTATTTCAGTTACTTTCATAGTATCATGTCTTACGGGCTGCAGATATCGACTCTATTTTTATTCTGCAGAAGAGAGCCATCGGAGCAATATATGGCCTCCGCAGAAACGATTATCTAAGGGAACTGTTTAAAGATATTAACATCATGATGGTACCTTGTCAATATATCTATGAAAACATAATGTACGTATGAAAAAATCTAAGTCTTTTCAGTAAAAGAGGTGAAGGACACAACTATAGTACTAGAAATAGGGACCAATTATTTCAACCTGGTTTTAGACTGACTAAAGTAGACTCATCCTTCATGGGATGAGTTTTAAATGTTACAATAAAATACCTCCCCACTTAAGTACTCCAACTAAATTAAACGTAATTTAAATCTTGTATAAAACGCACACTATGCTGCCAAGCATATTATAAGTTGGGGGAACATATTGCTGACAAAAATACCTGGCTCAGCGCTGGTCCAGCTCCACAAGGGCGCATAAACTAGTTGATTAGCATTCTAAAATATTGTTGGAGCTGCTGAAGATTGCAAAAACTATCTTTGCATTGTATAAATTAAAAGTCTAAGTATTGTATAATTGCGTAGCACATGTGTGAGCACTGTGACCATTTACTGGGTACGTCTTTCATTGACTTGAATGTGCTCTAGCGGCTGAGAATATGTCATACTCACTCAAATGTCTCGCTGGTGGTGGCGTGTGTTTTGAGTCGTTAAGTTTCCTTCAAAATGGTTGAGCTAAATGGTACTTATCCACGCGTCATGTTCGTGAACGGGCGCCGTCAGTAGGGACTGGTCATCTCTTGGCTGCCACGGCTTATTTTAATTCATTTTAATGTTTTGATAGTTTTTATCTTTTTGTTACGGACGCTTTAACGTGCACGTCTTTCTACATTGTTCTCACAAGAATAATTTCAACATGTGTTCGGTACAATATTCGCAACCGAACAGCTCAGCACTTTTGCCTGCGTGCATTTCCATAAATGCATGTAGGTATCGCATCTATTACCATTCAGTACGTATTCGGATACCAACCGCGTAACTCGAACTAAACCAAATCAAACCACCTTAGTGCTAATTTAGCTTAGATTTACCATTTAAAATATAATAACCAGTATTCAATATAACCTTTAAACCATATTATTTCCTATCATTAAACCAGTCTAATTTATTACCAAATCAACCAACTCAGGAGGTAGTGCTAAACCAAGCAGGCACTACTTTCTACAACATGAATGATGTAACCAATATATTGTTACAATATTAAAATTTAAAAGAGTGTTCTTGGAATTTCTTGCCCGTTCTTTTCCATGAGAACCTATTACGCTTTGGAATGGGCAACTAGCTTCATCTTTTTGATTGACTGACCCCTTGATAATTCAAAAGTGTCTGTAAATGGTTTAATTGAAATAAATGCTTTGAGTTTGAGAGGGCTGGCCGATTTTAAGGTAAAAAAACCAGCATCGCCATCTAACGTGGCAACGCTGCCAGCCTTTTGGGCATTTTTTCCACTGACAGAAATGCGGACGAATTTTTTGAAGCTTAGTAACTTATTCCTTTTTTTTCCACAAATCAAATGGCATGAATTTAATCGAACCTCACATAATTCCCATTTTGATTTCGGTGAGCAGTCTGAAGTGGCAGTGGGCTGGCCATGTTTGACCAATGGCCGTCGGAGCGGACGAACGACCGTGAATTGGCAAGCGTTGTATGGGAAGTCCCCCAGCTATATGGACCGACGACCTTAGAAAAGTGGCTGGGACAGACTGGACGCGGAAGGAGGAAGACAGGGTGTTGTGGCGCAGCCTGGGATAGGCCCATTTCCAGCAGTAGACTGTGATAGGCTGGGTTGATTGAACCGTAGGTATATATATTATGTACCTAGAAGTAAGATACAATGTATAGTGCGAGTCCTTTTTAAGTCTTGGATTATGGAAGGACATTTTATGACTGCACTAAGACTTGTTTTCGAACAACACCGATTACTAACCAATTTTATTGCCAGTTTATTACAATAACACAATGGCATATAATGCTGTTATAATTTGTAAGGAGGGAATGAGACTACTTGTATGTCGATTTCGAAGCACTTCCGTGAAATATGCCAACATTGCCCCCAAGGGGAACGTTGCCCGAAAAACTATTGCATATCTTTGATGTGCAAATATATTAATATTATGGCAATTGGCAACATTGATTGACTTAGGTGTAAAATAGGTTATACGTAGGTATGTATGGCAATACTGACTATCGTGTTTGTTGCTAACTTCGCTTAGTAGCTTGTTAGCAGTCGTTGAATGAGGTGCGTGTTTTTGCTGGCAAATTTTAGTGCAATGTCAGGGTAACATTGCCCAGTTATTTTACTAAAAACCTTTTCATAGTGTCGTTTACATTCCTAAAGCAAACGCCATCTTTACCAAAATTTTATTCTTGTACTGGTTTTTATATAATCTGCATAAAGGCCATATTTGCGTCAAAAAATCAATGTAGGCAAAGTTGGCTAAAAGTCCACATAACTTTGTCCGCCAACAAAATCGAACAAATAATGAATTCAATGTTGAAAAATAATAAATTTAACGATACTAACACATGCACATGATCTTACAGTTGTGCTGCGTCTCCATAGGAAAATCGTCGTTATTCGAAAAAATATGGGCAAAGTTGGCCATGTTTAACGGTTTATCTACACATAGGTACATAATAAACACTGTCCGATCCTACAGGATACTGACACTTTGATAAAACGATGAAATAATAAAGGTAGATTACCTGTTTTGCTCTTATTTATACTTCAACTTCCCTCGAGTCTCGTTGTGAGGGATGAAAAAGACACTTAAATTCTAAACAGTTTGAGGTTGGTTCAGCAATATCGGGTGGACATCGACGCACAACCTGTTACCATGGATTCAGTAGGTACATGATTTTGGACGTCCCTTTTTTTTTTTTTTTGAGTGGGAAATTATTAAATAACTTCTCCCGCTCCGCTCAGAGAGGGCATGTCAGACTCTAACTGACTAAAACCCACCCGTGTTCCTTAAGTTGCCAGGAGCCACGGTATCCCTTTCGGACTTTCCCGCAATCCCGGCAGACATCGACCCTAGCGGACCCCGTCAGTTCTGCTGACATCTCTTTGAGGCACGCGTGGAACACAACGCGTCGTCTAGCCGGGCCTGATCCTTATCGGACGGCGAGCTACCCATTGCTCACCGTCCGCAAGCCCGTGCCTACGGTGGCCGAGAATCGGCCTGCGATTCCCGACATCCAAGGCGTCTCCTGCGTGGGACGCCACAATTGCGGCGATAAGACCCCTCTTTGAGGAGTGGCTAGAGAAGCGCCACGGCGTCCTCACCTTCCGCCTGACGCAGGTCCTCACCGGACACGGTTGTTTCGGGAGGTACCTGTTCAGGATAAAGCGGGAGGAAACGCCCGGGTGTCGTCACTGTTTGGATCGCCCAGAGGACACGGTGGAGCATACGGTGGAGGTCTGCCCGGCTTGGGCAGGGCATCGCCGTGTCCTTGTGGATGCGATCGGCGGCGGTGATCTCTCGCGTCCGGCCCTGATTCGGGCCATGCTACGGAGCGAGAGGAAATGGGTGGCCGTCACCTCTTTCTGCGAAGCAGTAATGCTCGCGAAGGAGGAGACGGAGCGCGTGAGGGAGAGGCAAATTTCGCACCCTCGCGCCCCTAACCGCCGCAGGAGGAGACGCCCTGGGCGTCGGGAATCACAGGAAGATTTCCGGCCACCGTAGGCGCGGGCTTGCGGACGGTGAGCAACGGGTAGCTCGCCGTCCGATAAGGACCAAGCCCGGGTCGACGGCGCGTTGTGTTCCACGCGCGCCTCAAAGACATGTCAGCAGAATTGACGGGGTCCGCTAGGGCCAATGCCTGCCGGGGCTGTGAATATGGGCCGATAGGGATATCGAGTCTGACACGCCCTCCCGCTCCATCCAGAGCGGGAGAGGTTATTTGATAATTTCCCACCCAAAAAAAAAAAAAGGGCGTCTCCTGCGGCGGTTAGGGGCGTGAGGGCGCAAAATTTGCCTCTCCCTCACGCGTTCCGCCTCCTCCTTCGCGAGCATTACTGCGAATTTTCGTCCCTGCGTTGAAATTTTCGTCGGTTATTTTTAATTTAAAAAATAGCTGTTTCCTACAAAAGTGCAATACCTACGCAGTCAAAATGAATTCATGGTAACAGGTTGCGTTTCGATGTTCCTGCCACCCTTCATAAAGTATGGCAGGTAAAAGAAGGAACAAAGTTTTTTTTTATTTGTTTTTTCATATTTCTGAGTTGATCTCAAAGTTCATAATGATCAGTACCTACTACACTCCCTTAAAAGTTGTCCCTTCTTTTACTTACCATAGGAGTTCCTATGGTAGGTTACCTATGGTAGGGTACCTATACTCCTAGATATGCCCAAATCATAGACGGAGAAAAGACTGGTTCAAGAAGAGATGCTGAAAGAAATCGTGTTATATAAACCTCCACAAGAAACTGTAATAACTGTGTATCAGTCTGTACTCAGCGCTCGGTGTGGCAACCCGCCGTGTTCGAGTTCGCAACAAGTCTATCGTCATCCTGAGGATGCCTCGTTGAGAGGTGAAACACGTGTCGATTTCTTTCAGGAGTTTTTTATGGCTCTTTAGAAATAGCTAAGCGGAACAAGTTACTAAATATATCCACGTCTATTGTATTTTAAACTGTGTATTGCTAATATTTTATACAAGGAGCAGAATGTTTTCTAAGGTATAGCGCCTATTCAATACTTTATAGTTCCAAAACCACAATTGGGAGATAGTCACAACATTGATATGAGATTTTTACTAGGCGTTATTGCAAAATATTTATCTTCACACTGAAATTAAAGTTGTACTTCTATTAATTTAATATTCTTTATTTTATTTGGGTTCTAAAAAATCTGGCAAATATTTAGCTACCGTATTTACAGTCAATATTTTGGTACAACTACAATTTACCAGCTTTCTGAAGCTTTAACAAAAAGCTTTAAAAAGTTGAAGTTTTCAACTCCACTTTTAAAAGAACGGGCTTTGAAGCAACAAGCTCGCTAACCCATCCGAAACCCAACCGCAACAATTTAACTTAACCCCACCCATCAATTGAAACACGCGCCGACCAATTAGAAGCAAGCTTTGAAAACTATATTGACAGCTCATTCTAAAATAGAACTCGTTGAACCAAGGTCGAACCAATGAGAAGCTAATATTCAGTTACTTACAACGTTTTGCATCTGTATCAATATCATTTCAGAGGTTAGGTGAACCTTTATCAACCGGGAGCGTTTCAAATATGTGTCGGAATTCGTGGACAGAAGTCGTGTGATAATGTTGTTAAAACTAGTGTGAAAATGGGGAACTCAAAGACATGGATTACGCCGTTTATGAAGCAGGTTTGTATTGTTTTTTTTTTATCTGTTGGTAATCCTGCATGGGCCATGATGGTCTGTGTTCGAAAAGTCGGGTTAAGTTCTATTTTTGGTTGAAGCTTTTGTAAATAAATAATGCACGTTGCAGCTCGGCATGTGACTGCATTCAATCTGGCATACTTAGATTTATAGAATTTCAACCAGGAAATGAGTCTCATTTAATTATCGTAGAATGAAATAGAATAATCTTGGTGAAAATAACAGTTTTACATATCTTGAAATAATATTTAGCCCCTATATTTTCAGCATAGGAACTTAAGAATATTGAAAAGACTCGCATTGACCATAATAAAATTATTAAGGTAGAAAATTCTAATAAAATAGTACCTAGGTATCTTTAGGTATCGATCTAATATTTATTTAAATACTTAGTGCATTAATTCTCATGTAGGTCCTACTACCTTAATCATTTAAAAAAAAACCAGCCAAGTGCGTGTCGGACCACGCACAATGAAGGGTAAGAATTTATCCCAAAAACAAACTTAACTTTGTAGTTGAAAAATATGTTCTCCCATACGGAATGTATGGGAAAACATGTTTTTGCAACTGCAAAGTTAAGTTGGTCGATTATTATTCGTTAACTTGTAGAGCCTACTTAGCTGTGATAGTTTTCCTTTTAATTTCGGTAAATAAACTACTGCTGTGTTCACACATCCAAAATCAACCATTTAGCTGACACTTGACTCTAACAAAAATTAGCACTTTAAAGCTTAATATTTCGCAAACGGATCCCTGAATCCAAAATCCCAAACTCACAATGTTTTTGAAGGACTTTTCCAATGACAATCATGGGAAAAAAAAAAAATAGTCACCACTTTAGGGAGCGTTCAATTATTACGTAGGTAACGCAATTTTTGACCCCCCTCCCCCCCATGTAACGCGCCGTAACGTTTTTCTTACGCCCCCTCCCCCTAGTAAAACGTTACGAAACCACCACCAAGGGACCATTTTTACCTGAACGTCACAATTATTATGTGGCGTTTTTTTTTGCTTTACATTAGGAGTTAAAAAAAAAAATATTAAAAATTATTCAGTATCCTGTAAAGCAAGCAAGAAATTTAGAGAAGGTAAAAAAAAAAATTCAACTGGTCATTCCGTTTGAAATTTTGAGAAAAAAACCTTTTAAAAAAATGCGTGAGAAAAAAAATATCTACGCGACCGTTCTGAAGGGTTAAAACAATGTTACGTAACGCGCAGTTCAAACCCCCCCTTCCCACCTCTGTAACGCATCGTAAGGTTTCAGAAACCCCCCCTCCCCCCAAATTCGTTACGTAATACTTGAACGCCCTTACGTGTAGGAGAGGTACCCTAAAAAAATGTTTTTCATAATTTTGTTTTACCACTTTGTCGGCGTAATTAATATGTATACCTATGCCAAATTACAGCTTTCTAGTAGGTACTAAGGGTCTCGGAGCTAGACCGCGGGCGGACAGACAGACAGACGGACATGACGAAACTGTAAGGGTTCCTTGTTTACTACGGAAACCTAAAAATATAACTTTAGTTAATACCTTTTACAAAGTGCATGTAGGAAGTCTGGTACCTACCAAAGTAGATTGGTACTCGAATGGCTTAATAATAGCCTTATCATAAACTATTAAGTGCCTAAGCACTTATTGACACTGAAAACTTCCATTGCTACTAAATCAAAAAGAAATTAAATCACTAAATTTTAGTATTTATTTGACAGAACATAAGCAATATCTTTCTTCCTTCGTTCCTCTTAATTAGGCTCGACATTTTAACTACGTCAATATTTTCTATTATCTCTATTTACCGTCATCTTAATGCTTAAGATGCTTCTTAGCCATAACGTCTCTCAAACAAATCAAATGTCTATTTCCATATTCATCACGGTTTGTTTTAATTGATAATCTCGAAGTCCGATGACGTTAACTGGCAGAGACGCAACCGTTTCATGCTCGGACCTAATCAATTAGTTGGATTTTAACTCAGCACAAAATGAAAACCATATCCTCCATTAAATTTGTTAGAGTATGCAGAAACTACTAACTATTAAAGGAATACCACATAGTGTCAATTTATAAATTATAACAGCACAATGACAGCTCCAAGTGATCATACAAATGGAAATAACTAGCAAGAAACACAATAAATTAAACCGTTACGAAGCCCCAATAAGTCCGTGCTAGGGATACTAATCAGCTGGTCAGGTAAATCATCATGCCATCATTGTTTCAGTGAGAAAGAGATAGAGCTATAAGTAGGTACAGGCAGCAGGATAATTGACACCTTTTTTCGTAACGGAACAATGATGGTTTACCGTAGAACAGTCAGCTCAATTAACTTTATAGCACCCTTCAAATATAGCTGAAGGAAATTAAGACCAGGCACTTTAAAGACAATTTCCACGCAAGCTCCGCCCCCACGCACTCCACCGCTCCACTATGTGCTAAACGCTAACGCATCAGTAATAAAGTAGAATATCGCGTGCGCTCTTTGATCGTGTTCGAGCACGGAACTAAATGACGTTAGTCTCAATTCTTATTTCGTTTATAACTAAAGTATTTGATCTAGAGAAAAAATATCTTGTGGCTGGATAGTAAAATATATTTTCTTACTGTGAATACTAATTTTAGACATAAAAGCTGATTAATCATGATTATATTTAAATAATATTTAATAAAAGGCATGATTTTCGATTAAAAAATATATCGAGCGAAAATTTTACAATTACGTAACTGTCTTGTACATGGAAAGAAAATTATTCAATAAATCATTTACTACAATTCCATTTTGATTGTATGCGTGACTGTTTCAGAATATTAATGCAAATTAACATACAATTTAGGGAGCCTGCTTTTAACACCACAGTACTAAATCCCTATTTAGTGCTCAAGTGTAAATTAAGAGCTCAAACATAACTGGTGAAACGTGGGTGCTACTTACACCTCTGCTAACCCTTCGGCGAATTCGGGCGTGATGTTATGTTCTTACATAGTTATCTCGTGTCGGCACGAGATATTTATGAGTAGTTACAACATAAGATATCAAGAAATCAAGTTGGTGGCGGAACTGACTGCCCTGGGTGCCCCAGCATGGCAGTACAAAGCATCGCCACTCGTGAATATTTTTTTTTGGGTTCCGTACCACTAAAGGAAAATAACGGAACCCTCATAGGATCACTTCGTTGTCCATCTGTCTGTCTGTCAGTCTGTCAAGACCCTTTTACTCAGGAACGCGTGAAGGTACCTATCAAGTTGAAATTAATATCAAATACGTAAGTCTACGGTCCCTTGGAGCTCTTAAAAAATCAAGCTTCTAAGACAACGCAATAAAAAAAAATATGGCCATTTATGCGACATATTTTGATACTCTCAAATAAATCAAAACCTACAGGGTACTTCCCGTTGACCTAGAATCATGAAATTTGGCAACAAGCAAGGTCTCACAACACAAGTACAAGAAAAAGTCCGAAAATCGTTAATTTGTACGATTACAAACTTACATTTGCAGTTGGAGAATTGACCGTGACGTATAACGATATATGGAAGAACATGTTTTTCATCTACAATGTTAAATCTGTTTTTGGGATAAACTCATTCCAACTATGGAACCCTTCATTGTGCGTGGTCCGACACGCACTTGGCCGGTTTTTAATTTGAATAAAAAATAATAATAATCATTTAATTCAGATTCATCTAAGTACGATTACATCCATATTTTTTTAGTACAATTGGAAGCTTACAAACTAAGTAGTTAGTAATAATTAATTGACATAGAATAATAATTTAATTAAATAATATATAGTAATAATTGCATTTTTATTGTATCTTATTAAATTCAACTAAACAGTAAGTGGCAGGACCGGGTGGACTCCCCGATGGTGGTGATAAATCACTATACGACTGCGTGCAGCCGTATCCAGCGAGCCAGCATCGGAGAGTCCCACCGGTCCACCAGCGCGCGCAGGATGGTGTTGGGACTATCGCGCGTGCGGCGCATGATAGAAGCGCACCGTTTGCGTATGATGGCCGCAAAACCGTCCGTGTCAGCCGCCGTGAACATCGCGGAGGCGCTGCAGTGGCGCGGCAGCCCCATCAGCACCCGGAATGCCTTATTGTATTGAACGCGCAGATCGCTGTATGTCCGCTGTGTATAGTTAACCCACAGGCTGCAGGTGTAAAAGGACTGACAGTACGCTTTAAAAAGCGCAACTTTGACTGTCCCCGTGCACCGCGAAAACCTGCGGGCCAACATGTTGCATCGGACAGACAGCGCTCTGTCTCAATATCCACCCCGTCCTTAAGGTCCGCCGTGACCCAGTGGCCCAAATATTTAAATTGCTCAACTTTGTTTAGAGCTGTACCACATAAAGTGAAATTCGGAACGAATGTGTAACGCTTGTTATCCGTCCTGAAAATCATTATTTCATTCTTTTTTGTGTTGTATTTGAGCCCGTGAGTCATCGCGTAGGATCCACCATACTTCTTTGCTTCCAATTACAATTTTTTTCTGAACATTCCAGTGCTTCGTGACGTCAGGCGTGTCCCTGAATATGGCTGGGTCTGGCCTGGTGGTAGGATTCACCACGACCTTGCTGCAGCAGCTCAGAAGCCCAGGGTCTATCATACCCATTGATGACACATCTGGATCTTGGATAGGTTGGTTACCATTACTACATTTATGTACATTTAGTACAAAATATACCTGCCTGTTACTGTCTTACGGTAGAGCAGAACAGAAGCCAGCAAGAATTGCCCAATTGCCTGATCGCAATTTTAGTCAATCTTCTTCTGAGTCGTATCGATGATTCCATTTTGTCAGTTTTAAATTAGCTTCGACCAGACTTCGGCCACTTCGACAACGTTCGACAACTCGCAAATGTCTTCAATGTGTGGTATGTTTCTCACGATGTTTTCAATGTCTATGAACCAATCGTTAAAGGGAAAAGAGTCTGGGCAGGGCATCCTGTTTCATGTCGCAGATGGCACTACTCCTGTAAATCTACCGTCCTTTGCCCAATAACAACTGCAAAAGTTCGATTAATTCAGTCTTTTATAATCACTTGAAGCCTGCCTTGTCGAAAGTTATCCCGGTCTATTCTGGCTGGTAGCAGATCTTTTGAGTTTTACGAACATACACGTGTCATTCGCTCCGCCAGTTTATGTGCAAATATGTAAACATATATTGCTGAACACGGAAATCTTAATAACCATGACAAATAAGTAATTTGCAATAGTCATTAAGAGGTCCGTGTGAAATTACAATGAATAACATAATGGCATAAAGCTGATTGGACAGCAGACGGTTAATTTACCATCTCAGTTTTTATAACTAGACTAGAGAACAATAGGTCTGGGTATGTTTTCCGTAGTCCAACGCTGTGGTAAAAAATAACTACTACGTGGACGCACAGTGGTCTACCGCGAGATAGACCAGGTAAAACTGATGGAAAAACCAACCAGCAAATCCAGCAATAGTCCATATTTTGCTTTTGCTCGAAGCAAATAGAAGTCAGGGGATAGCCATAGTACGGAGCGAGACGGCATGGGAAGCAAGCCGTCACCTCCTTCTACGAAACAGTAATGCTCGCGAAGGAGGAAGCGGAACGCGTGAGGGAGAGGCAAATTCCGCGCCCTCACGCCCCTAGTCGCCGCAGGAGACGCTCTGGGTGTCGGAAATCCCAGGCCAATTCCCAGCCACCGTAGGCCCGGGCTTGCGGACGGTGAGCAATGGGTAGCTCGCCGTCTGATAAGGACAAGGCCCGGATCGACGGCGCGTTGTGTTCCACGCTCGCCTCAAAGAGATGTCAGCAGAACAAACAGGGGGTCCGCTAGGGCTGATGCCTGCCAGGGTCGCAGGAAAGTCCGAAAGGAATACTGTGCCCCTGGTAACGCACAGGCAACTGAAGGAACACGGGCGGGTTTTAGTCAGTAAGATTTTGATACCCTCCCGCTCCGCCCAGAGCGAGAAGATATTTGATAATTCTCGACCCAAAAAAAAGGGGGTTAGCCTCTGCCCAATAGTTGGATTTTGCAGGCTGTCAATACTCCGCATAGGTACCTACCTAAGAAGACAAACACCTCTTGAAAAAAATTCAACTCTATTATAATATTATGAAGGTGGGCCCGTTTTGCCTGGGGAATCATACACACCCGAAGCAAAATCCAATTGAATCGATATTGATTTGACAAAAAACTGCTAAAATTCACAGTTCCGATACTGGAATTAGTATCTATATACAATCCTTAGCCGGTTCTAGCCGACAGTGAAATTTATGACCAAGAAAGAAATCGTATTCAAAAATCAGCTGATGGATTTTACCACCCACACATAGGTACTTATTTATATATTAGTTAATTTTATTGTTTATAAATACAGCGTACATTGGTAACTAAACTACTTTATCAGATTGCAGTTAAAACCAGCTAGTTTAGTTTACGTTTTCAATATCTTTACGATCTCCTTGACCTCTTATCTTTGTCATTAAGTTTCATATGCCATAAGAAGCCAAAATTAATAATTATTAAAATATGTCTCGCATTCATTTAGATTAATTCTATGACCAAAATTTCATAATTATTGTATTCATAGTTTAGCCGTAAGATATACTACAGGCTCTGTTAAGCTTGCTGGTTGTACCCCGAGATGCCTCACAGGCGAATATAGCCGCATATAGAGCTCCAAAAGTCTAAACTTCTATAAACAGCAGTATTTTCAAAATCAGCACGCTTCGTGATCACAACATGTTCACATTTAAAAAGAATGCTATCTGCCATCTTGATGTAAAAAGGTATTAATAATCTTCCATTTTGTTTCCAGCGGCAATCCCCGGCATCTCCCTGGTCTTCGGCAACTTCATAGCACCACCAACCATGTCCAGATATGGCAGGAGGATTGCCAACCTTGTGTCCATCGTGCCACTGATCTTCGGCTGGGCTGCCATCTATTTTGCCAACAGCATTATCATTCTCCTGCTAGCCAGATTCCTTCAAGGACTATGTATGGGCATGTGTACTTCACTAGGCTCCCTTTTAATAGGAGAATATACCAGCCCGAAGAACAGAGGAGCTTTTTTAATGACGATATCAGTCTCCATAGCTTCTGCAGTGATGACGGTCCATTGCTTAGGATCCTACCTCACATGGCAAACCACTGCCTTAATCTGCGGTTGTGTATCATTCGTTGATCTGTTCATAGTCATATATTCACCTGAATCTCCCAGCTGGTTGGCGGAAAAAGGAAGGTATGACGCTTGCAAACAATCTTTTAGATGGTTAAGAGGAGATACTGAAGAGGAAGAGCTAAGGAAAATCATTGAGGCGAGTATTATGCTGAAGGAAGCAAAAGCAGAAATGAGGCAAACAAAATCTTCGATAAAGAAGTTCAGGAACAAAATAGAGGACTTCAAAATAACAGTGAAGAAAAAGGAGTTCCTGAAACCAATCATCATAATGATACACATTTACATTTTGGGCCAATGGAGTGGGATAAACATGCTCGTAGCATACCCTATAGATTTATTCCACAAAATTGTCGGAAAAGACTGCAACATACCATTATTAGTACTTACTTTAGATGTACATAGAATAGTAGCGAATACAACAGCTTTATATGTGATACAGAAAGTGAAAAGACGAACTATATTAGGTGTAACAGTGTGTATAAACATTTTTGCTTTACTGGCAAATGCTTCATATTCCTACGCGAAGGAAACTGGATTTATTTCTCCAGATGAATTTACTTTAGGTATCTCTATAGTTCATATTCATATGTTTGCAGTAGCTACTGGTTCATTACCATTATGTTTTATAATAGCTGGTGAGATATTTCCTTTGGAGTATCGTAGCTTAGCTGGTGGTATTAGTGTATTATTTTATTCAACGAATTTGTTTGTTACTATTAAGACTGTGCCATTTCTGTTAAGTACGATCGATTTGTATGGATTGTATATATTTTATGCGTCTATGATGGTATATAGTTTCGTTGTGGTATGGTATTTATTGCACGAGACAAAGGATAGGACACTGCAGGATATTGAAGATGAGTTTAGGGGTAGACCGTTGTCTCCTGAAGAGTTAAAGTCAGTGCAGTCTTTGGCATCTTTGAGAGCGTTTACCACTGACAGGAGATGTAGTAATCCAGTTGTTCTATGAACCAAACATCACGTCTATATACCCCCAAGAGTAGGCAAAGGTGTAGTTAATTTTAACGTCCGCGCCAGTGATATTTAAAGTTCAAAGTTGTACCTAGGGGCAAACATATAGACATAATATAGACAAAAAGACAAAATTTCTTAATGAAGAAATGTTACTCCAATGACTTTGCAAACTCGGGAATCGAACTCAGAAACCCACTCAGTTTTCGCTTGAACAAAAAGGCAGGAAAACTATGTCTATGATAACAAACTTAAGTAAGTGTGTGCCTTATCTCTAAGGTCAGCACAGACCATTGAAGTGCCAACATTATAAAATCACGCGGCACTTCAAATTTCTCTGGCGGTAAACGAATTTCAACCGTATCTAAAAGGCTCGTAGTTTGAAATTCAATTGTTATTGCATTAGTCGGTTCGTCGCTACGGTTAAAGTATGCATTGTTATAACATTGACCATGACTAATAACATTAGTTACTGCGATAGTCTGCTTTGCGGACACAATATGGGTCATGTTTGACATATATTTAAACAGTAATTTATGGATTTACAAGTCGTGTGTCCGATTGGATTTCCCATTGGCAATTAATGGCGAACTTTCATACAAAAAATATCATCACCAATATTTTTTCACCCTTTAAGGAATTTTCAAAAACCTTAGTACTCACATTCGTTATAAGACCCAGCGGTTTAGGTTGTGCGTTGTCTGTCAGTGAATGAATTTTAGATTTTTACCTATGTAAAATGTCTGCATCAGCAAATAATCCTTGATGTTAACTTATGTTTTCGTTTATTCCATAACAACAAAGACTATTTTCGCAGCTCAAATGATACTATTGTCGTGCCGTTGACCGTTACAATAGTGTGGCTATAATTTGACCGGCACCGCTGTTACGCGCCTTAGGAATGCGCGGCGAGGCGGGGGGCAGCGTTGGCGAATGAGCGGCCTGCAGATCTCCCCCGTCTCGCCGCGCACATTGGTACCTAAGGCGCGGTCAAAACACCAACAACCAAACAACTTTAGTAAGAGACAGAATACCTGCACCTCAATTGTGTGAAACACTTTTAATCGCAATCCGACGGATTTTTAAGGAAATTGCTAATCCATTGCCTCGTAAGTTTGAATCACTGTCTGTTCGATAACGTAAATCACGCAATGAATGTTGTTGGATTGTCAAAATTGAAAGCATTTCCATTGTAAGTGTGTTACGCAAGTATCCGACTGTGCAATGGTAGAGTAGGACACTACCCACAGAGGTTGAACATGTAAGAAAATGTCCCTGATCATCTACCTAGCCTTTTCCCAACAATGTTGGGGTTGGCTTTAGTCTAACCGGATGCTGCTGAAGACCAGTATTTTACATGGAGCGCCCATCTGACCTCCACAACCCAGTTAAGAGGTAATACGATACCCCTTGGTGAGACTGGTTGTCAGACTTGGGTTTCTGACGACCCGGTACGACTGTAAAAGAACAAACAATGACATCCGGGACCAACGGTTTAATGTGCTTTCCGAGGCACGGAGGAGTCTCGGTATGTAAAGATTGTCACCCATCTACGGACTGACTGACCGCAGCAAGCGTAGCTTCCGGATCGATCGACCCGTGTGGATGTCATTACTTAGTCACGGGCCCCTCCGCTTAATAAATATGTACTTAAATGGATATTGGTATGAATTGTTAGAATGATATCGCATTATAGGCTATCAAACACAGACCAATTCTAGTACTTATCATTATTTCTTCCATATATGTCTATTGAAGAAATTACACATAGTAACTAGTTTAAATTATATGAAATTGTTTATTCTGTAAATAGGATATCGAAATCACTTTTACACGTCATATAATTTTTTTTTATTAAAAATAAGCTAGACGAGTTCGGCGTTTCCTATCTGACTACTCTGAGAAGAAAGGCCGAAACAAACTCAGAGGTCGCAGTCTCTTTTAAAGTCCAGACATAATCTTGGTCATGCCATATGAGGACCATGTAGATAAGTGTCTGAAAAGGTCTTTTGAGGAAAGAACCACACAGATTTGAGTGGACCTGTCCGGGCAAGCATTTGTCAGTAATCGTGGAGCTCAACTCAGAACTTAAGGAGCTCAACTCGACGAACAATACCAAAGAAAGGACATTTGGGTAGGCCGCATAAACTACTCAAACTGCCAGACCATCACTAAAACTAGCAGATAAATAAAAACAATATCCACATAGTCCTCACATTCACAATAGTTAAAATAATATAAAATATATAAAAGCGCCATATAGGTAGGTAGGTACTTACAACAGTTACTTTTAAATGTGAATATACAGCATGTGTCAGAAATGTGTCGTCATATTAAGAGTATGGTCTGAACAACTTTCTCTATGGGACTGTGGCGGCATCTACATCGCCACATGCGAACTACGCATCAAAGACCTGACGTCACACAAATCCTGCATCGCACAATTAGAGTTTACCGCGCGATCGACATATATACAAGATCCCGACTTCAACCGTTGGGCAGTTGCCCGCCAGACACGACACACGTCTGGTCGGAGGATCCTCCCTTTTCTATAGAGGATGAGTGAACTTTACACCCTGTTCCCTAAAGGACCAACATTGTAATCGTGATAACATAATCGGCTGCCTCCTACATTTGAGTCGGGTTGAAGTTTTGTATGACATAGCTGATTATTTTTTCGCTATTACGTTAGTCCCATGCAGAAAGTTGTTTAATTTTATGATCTGGACCACACCCTTAAATATGACCACACATTTCTGATACGTTCTGTATACTGTGTAAAGAGATTGTATATATAATTTATTATTACATTAATTAGATCTAAGATTTAATTGTTATTGTAAAGTTGACATTATGACAAGAGAAATACAGGACAAACTGAAATCTAAATAATTGATTTTTTATTTATAAGGCTAACCCAGATTTCTCAAACGTTAATCCTTAACCACCAAAGAGATATCAGCAGAATTGACGGGGTCCGCTAGGGCCAATGCCTGCCGGGGCTGCGAATATGGGCCGAAAGGGAAATTGTGGCCCCCGGCAACAGGGCAACTGAAGGAACACGGGTGGGTTTTAGTCAGTAAGAGTCTGACACGCCCTCCCGCCCCATCCAGAGCGGGAGAAGTTATTTGATAATTTCCCAAGCAAAAAAAAAAAAGTTGGCTCAGGGTTCAAGCTTTAAATATAGTATGACTGGTAATTAGTGACCGATAGGTACTTACAACACGTGACTTTACTCATCATTATGAACAACTTTTACTACGGGGCAAAACATGAAATCGCGAAAAAAAAATAATTTCGGAAGTCGGTGTCTTGGGTTTTGTGTTTTCGTTTTTTGCCACCGACTTCCGAAATTAAAGTTATTTTTCACTTTGTAGTGTTTTTTTTTGGAAGTCGGTTGTTTTTTTTTTGTAAAAAGTTTTTATTTTTCACTTTTTAGTTGTGGTACCTACCTCACACATATTCGAATACCACTACCTGCTACCAGTGACATGAACTTATCATATCATCTACATACTAAGTGGGAAAAAAATACGTATTTTGTAGCTAACTCAAAAACTACCCAAGCAAAGTTAATAAAATTTATATGGGACCAATTTGGGAGCATACCCTTTCAAACAAAAAAAGAATTTTCAAAATCGGTCCACAAATGACGGAGAAATCGGTGGACATACATAAAAAAAAAATAAAAATAAAAAACAAACATACGCGACGAACATATAACCTCCTCCTTTTTGGAAGTCGGTTAAAAAATAGGTTTTCCCTACATTTTGACGAGTTATACGAACATAAATGCAGGGAACACCTGATTTATTTTTCGCGATTTCAGATTTGGTCCTGATTCTGATATTTGGCGACTCATCATCATCATCATCAGCCTATAAATGTTCCCACTGCTGGGACACAGGCCTCCTCTCTGTGAGAGGGACAGATCTTCGCTAGGTGCCCTAGCTTTTGAGATTCAAATGGGCCAAACTGGGGAGATGCTCCCAGATCAGTCACCTATAAACCCTTATAAATTTTGAACCGACTAATTCTGATATTTGGCGACTAATTTTGGCTAATTAGCGAACATTTTTTTGTGTTATTAAAATCCCTGATGGTGTTCATGCCAGTGTCAGTGACACTATTTTGTAAGTACAAAATCCTCGCCCCGCTAAGTCGTTTCCACCGGAGCTGCGCTGAGCGAGGCTAGGTAAATGAAGCGATTCTATTGGTTCTTAACAAACACATCTCTCGCTACGCATCCTCGCACATCTTTGGTGGAAACGCAGCCTTAAAACCTGTCCCACTGCTGACGAGGAAGTGACTAGCTATAGACTACTTTCTCGCTAAAGAAACAACACAATAGGTGTAGGTCCCGTGTCAGTAAAAGAGATACATATATTAATAGTTGTTCGCTTACTGTTCACACTGCCGGCGAGAAATCTCTCCACAAGTTTGTCGCAGCGGCAAGAGCTATCAAAGAAAATACTCGCTCAGCGACGCTCGCTTGGCGGATAGAACACTCGCAGAGAGATTCTCGCTTGGTTAGCAGTTGCGCACTCGCTCATAGTCCAGCGACAAAACTATCCGAACTACAAACTCGCTACTTGTTGCTCGCGAACTCATTTATAGTTACTAGCCCCATTTGCTTCTCGCTAATCGGTGGGACAGGTGTCCTAGCCGACCTCTCATTGTACGGAAAGCCACACATAAATGAATATAGCTTGATATTATTTCGTCTGGTGAACGGAAATGACCTAAGGAGCATAATATTTCTACCTAAAATAATTTCTAAGCAATTTAATCTAACAGGATTGATAAAAAAACACGAATTAAAAATAAAGTCAATGATTTATTGTCATATCACATTTTGCTATAAAATACTGTTTTTAAAATTACCTACACTTAATTATAATAAACATTATTTATAATATACACAAATATAATTGTTTTATATAAAAATAATTTGGTGCTTGCTTTGTGTGTGCACTTATAGTAAATATGATAATTATGTGATTTACAGCTGTCTAGTTTTAGAAAGTAATGACAATAAAGAAAAAAAAACATTGTACACAGAAATTTAGAGAATACTTCATTTTTACCGACTAAATTTATGCCAATTTGATCGATACTTCAAAGATAACTACATTCTATGCACAATATACCTACTAAATACATTTAAAAATAAACATTCGAGCAGATAAAAGAAAGTCTGCAAAAATCACAGGATTATAACAATATATTTAAGAAATGTGTTAATTGTCATACATAATAATAATTTATTCTCAACATCTTAAAATAATCATAATCATGTCAACTAAAAAATTATGGTAAATACTCGTAACTAAACTAAATAAAAGTCATTTCAGGAATAATAAATCTCTAAAATTAAGTGTTTCAACCCAAAAATGCCGCATTTATAATTTATATTAATATTTTTTTAGTAATGGTTAATGGACATTTGTGGGTTAAGTAAATGAAGATTTTTTTTTAAATTCATGTGTTATTTACCAGATATGGACCTTTATGGGGTCCTATAGACAACACACGACGTCACAAAAAAAAAAAATTTTGCTAATATCAACATTATATTTAAGACTATAAGGCCTCATTGTCATAATTTAAGTTGTCTAGTTTTCTATTAGGTAACGTTTAATTTTCACCAGATAGTAATAATATTACTTAGCCGATTAGTGTTTTATATATGATGAAAAAAGGAAAGATCCAAGTTTGGTATTATGGACGCAAAGATTTAAATCGTTAGATTTGCCCTCATCGTACTTATGACGCGCGAAAAGTATTCATACTGAGAAGAGTGAGCTCACACATGCCGCATATGGCATTTCAATGACAGCATGCGACATTGTGTGTCAGAGATGTCAAAACGAAACAGAAACGTGACAATCTTTTGATGCGATAGAGCAAATCTAGCAATTGAAATCTTTAGATGGACGACATTAATTTTAACCATAGAATATTTGTAATAACTACCAAAAATTTTACTAGTGATGGAAACTGGCTCTTAGCACCTTTTCCAATGCAAGTCTACAAATGAACAGTGATATACCCTTAAAAAAGATATAACATTTACACAAGTTTAAAGTATAAAACATAAATTAGGTAGGTATTTAATCTCGATGTTTTTTTAAAAAGGCAAATTAATTTCAAACATAATAGTTTTTCTTCATAAGAAACGTTCGAAGTAATTGAGTAACAAATCAGTAAATATTTTTGTTAGAACTAAGAAAAAAGAACTAAAAATACTGAAAAAATATAGCAAAAAGAGCACCATTTTATGGAGGTTATATCAAAATAACAGTTATTTTTTTTAAGCGGTTGTTTATTTTTATTTATTTATCTAGTATTTGAATAACAAATTTAACGTAAACGGAGTTTATTGAAACTTGACTCGCCAATGGATTGCTTTTAAAGAAAGTCGAGAAAACGAACTTTTGAACCGTAGAACCGGAAAAGTATTTGTATTGTAGTTTTATCGACATTTTTTTCTACAGACGAAGAATATTTTCGGCGATCCATTCTTCCCGTGATGAATTCTTCGCCATATACCACTACTTGTGTACTACCACACTTCAAGACCGAATGTGCCTAAAACATTATCTATGCAATGGATGCGCACAAAATTACGTCAAATGAACGCATGCGCAGGTTGCGAAAAATAAACGGTCAAATGAGATTTTACGCAATGTTGTGGAAATTGGATCAAAAACAGTCTTGTTAAATGAGCACAAAAACCGTATTGTTAACTGTTAAAATCATAATTATTCTTTTGAGAAAAGTAAATGTTGCAATTCGTTTATCTCTCTCTTTATCTTGAATATAAAATATAATTTTCATTTATTGCCACTGAATTAACTATCTACTTTGCAAGGTTGCAATAAAAGGGTCCTTAATAAATTTCGGTTGCAAGGAATTTAAACTTTGTCATAAATTATTATGACATTGAGTTTGTGATCCCAAGACTTGATAATGTTCTGGGATTCTGATTTCAAATTTAGAGTGTTACAAGGATTTTTGGCGCCTGAATGACATTGACAGGAGGCGGAAAAAAGATGGCGGCGTTAGTTCCGATTTTGGCATGGCGCCAAAACAACCTTGTAGGTTTATAGTTGTGTCTGCACCCTTGTAAAATTGCCTATTAAATTGAGTATGTTTACAAATTGGTCCACTCGTATAATCTAGATCATATAATTTAAGCTAGAGATCTAATGATCTAATAAATACGTCACAGGTACTCCCTTGTTATAGCGCGGTCGAGGTCACGGATTTTAGCCCCCTCACTAGGATTGTAGGGGGGAGGTCCTTTGTAAATTCGTCTAGCACCTGAAAGTAATAAAAACAATATTATATTGAGATTAAATTTTTATCTGGGTTGTGATAGAGCAGTTATTCCCTTGTCACACGTCCTAGCTGTCAGATAGTCGGTGCTGGGAACTCGGCGGGGAATAATTAGCCGGATTAAATTGATATATTTATATCTGGCTGGCCCCCGTGAGCCACAGTCAACGAAACCGATGTTGACTGTTAGCTTATTGAACGTACTTCTCCAATCGAACGAAAAATTTTAATGTACCTCTGCCACTAAGACAAAAATGGCATTTAATATCGGTTTCTATCCCTTCGTTATTCTATTGCTTAGAGACTTGAAAATTTTACTAGAGATATTCCTTCCAATGTACTTTTTAAATTATTCATTTATTTTCAAAAACCAGCAGATATTACATTCGAAAATATTTTTCTATCCAGCGGGGCCCTTTTCATCCTTAAGATTTACAAATGAAAATCGCACGCCAAATTAAAGCATTTTCAATGTACCATCGCGGAAAGCCATAACTAACCACTGTAAGGACTATTCTTGCTTGCAGCACTCGGCCGCTATAGAACCGGGGCGGTAACAGATGTGGTCATCGTGTGCACGGGATTTTGTTTTCAAAGTGGTTAGTTATGGGCTTCCGCGATGGTACTTACAGGGATTAATGTTTTTGTTGTGATAAAGAATCTCTTAACGTTAGTAGTTTCTTGCTTAAGTTTTCATGTTTATCCATATAATTACCACTGACCGGTTTACCGCCCAAAGGCTTATGGATGACCCACATAGTTAGGGACCGTTCAAGTATTACGTAAGCACTATAGGGGGCAGGGGGGGTCTATGCTTTGCTTATTTTTGATGACATGGGGGGTGGGGGGGTCTAGATGGTGATTACGACAGCAGTAATTATAACTTTTTTACGCATTTTGCAACCCACACATTGTCTATGCTTGAAAACGAAACGCATATTCGGGGATTCCCACAAATAATGAATACGTTTAGGTACTTCCTTAGAACCGAGTAGGGGAATTACCGCGTGCTATTCACTTGTCTAAATTTTTTCCGTTAATCTATTGCTCACGAATCAATAAAAAAAACAGAATACTTACATTAAAAGAAAAATGTATACTTACACCAATGTTTACGTGTGGGGGTGGGGGGGGTAAGAGCTTTGCTTACTTATGCTGACAAGGGGGGAGGGGGGGGGGGGGGGTAAATTATTGTAATAAATCTGCTTACGTAATACTTGAATGGCCCCTTATGAATTCTATTCTACGTTGATACCCAGGGGGTTTAGTAAAGAAACCATCCCCTGCATAATCAGCTTATAATGTTCCCACTGCTGGGACACAGGCCTCCTCTCTGTGAGAGGGAATGGGCCGTAATCCACCACGCGGGCCCAGTGCGGGTTGGTAGATGTCACATGTCTTTGATTTTTTTTGGTTCAAGGACATGCCAGTTTCTTCGACATGTTTTCCTTCACCGTTTTGAGAGCAGTGGTGATTAAATAATTTACACAAAGTAAAGCGCCTGTCTAGGTTCAAACCTACGACCTACGTCTACTAAGTTGCGACCGTTACCACTGGGCCACTGCTCTCAGTAACCAGGGATGGTTAATATTTAATAACATCTTAATGTAATTTTTTTAGTGTTCATATTTTCAAAGGAAACTGTTTGACGCGTTTGTCACTGTGCAGGATTCGAACACGCCGCAATACATGGGGAATTAAGACACCCATAAGACAAGTAATATTCGTCCTATAGTTAAAATATCGTTAACATATTATGTACCTTCAAGTAATGTTCACACACGGAGTCGTCAACAGCCGTGTTGGTCAGTTTGGGCGGCGCGGGCAGCTGCACGAATGTCACAGCGGTGGCCTCGGAACTGCGCTGCTTTATTATACTGTTAACACTGCAAGGGAGATGCCATATCGAATAAATATCATGCATGATTGGGATATAGTAGTGCCTGAAGCAGATAAAGGGCGGCAGAAGTAAGTCTGACAACTGGTTTGACTTCAAAATGTCGGTAACAGACCGAAGTTTAACATTCAATCTGCCTAGCCTTTTCCCAACTATGTTGAGGTCGGCTTCCAGTCTAACCGGATGCAGCTGAATACTAGTATTTTACATGGAGCAACTGCCTATCTGACCTCTACAACCCAGTAACTGGGTAATACGATACCCCTTGGTAAGACTGATTGTCAGATTTTCGGGCATCTGACGACCCGTAACGACTGTCAGATCCACGAATGACAGCCGGGACCGACGGCTTAACGTGCTTTCCGAGGTTTCGGAGGAGTCTCGGTATGTAAGGATGGTGACCCATCCACGGACCAACCCCGGCAAGCGTAGCTTAACCTGATGGAGCGACCCGTGCGGCTGTTATTATTTAGCCATGAGCTTCTCACCGAGACCGAAGTCTAACATTGTGCACGGTTATTGGCAATAGGCTCACCCTTATAACACGAGAAGTAGGTAAATACTGGGTCAAATTTAAATATCTAGCAAAACTCCGCAGAGGTGATATAACAATGTCAATATGTAAACACGACATAGTAAAAATAAGAACGAGCGAGCCTTACGGTAGTAGAAGTCGCATATGATGTGTGACATCTGACATCTTACTTTGGTAATAAGCAACATTTAAGGGGCCTCGTCAAGGTCATTTCTGACGGCCAACTCTAGCACCACGCGCGCTCATAGGTCAAATCAAATAGCGCGCGCTTCCCCGGCTTCCTGTTACAGACGTTCGTCCCTTTTCACGAAAGCGAGAGGAAAGAGACACATCAAAAGTTGAAAACTCATCAATTAATTTCTTTTTTGTTTGATCATGTTTAGATATTACGTCCGCGGAGTTTCGCTAGATAATTTAATTTGTACCTGTATAACTGGAGAAACGCACTTGTAGTATACACCTCTATCTATCGCTTCGAATCGTAATTAAACATCGCATTGTTATGAGAACCATGTACCATTTTCTTAATGCCCCTCGGCAAACTTCGTGTTTCTTCTGTCGTCGAATTTCTATCAGTTGCTCTTTGCACTTGGTGCAGATCGGATGCTCTCAATCGACTTGGAAGTATATAGAGTTGTTAACACTCTTTTAACTTAATTTAATTTAGTTAAAAAATGGGAGGAAAGCTGATAAAGTCGCAGACACGAAAATAGTTTTACAGCTCTATATAGTTCACACGGAAATCAAAACAAAACAACAATAAAGTACTTAGTTCTGAATTCAAATTATTATACACGATAAATCTAATAATTGATGGACATGGAAATTAGCATTCGTTTGTAATCGGAAAAGCGATGATTCCCGAGGGACATTAAGAAAATAGTCAGACTGTAGGTATTTTGAAGTTTTCAGGGAAATTTTAAAGTCCCGAAACGATTATTATGAGAAATAATAAGTTTACAATAGAAATTAAATGATTTAGAACTTACATTTGTAAATAGCCGATAGGCACTCGTTGATACATGCTGTTTTCATCGTCGTTTGAAAATCTGCTATATTCCTCTAATTTCGGCCACTCTGTCACCTGTACCAGACAGAAAAAATAATTGTTTATTAAAAATAGTAGTATACTTCGATTGGTGGAATCCAAATGATCTTGTAATGTGATTAAATCCTACGTCGATCGTGCCTCGTTATTATCTAAACTAATATTGTAAAGAGAAAATATTAGATTTTTTGTATGTTTGTAATGGATAAACTCAAAAAATGCTTAACCGATTTTAAAAACTCTTTCACGTGTATATAGCTGCATTATCAGCGAGTAACATGGGCTGTATTTTATCGATTTCCACGCGAACGAAGTCGCGGGCAGAAGCTAGTTATTTAATCTTTTTTGGAAAACTTTCACTACAGGTAGGCAATTATCGATTGATCATAGGAAAATAGAATAAAATATTTGCATAGGTATTGCCATTTTGGCATGCAGACATTGAGAGCGTTTATTTTGAAAGTTGTAAATAGCTGTCAAATATTGTTTGCCTGTTTTGATTAATTTGGCAATATTACTGTATGGAAATATGAAATGTGGCTAACTACCGAACTAGAATATTAATAAAGAATTACAATTATAACACTGAATTTGATGTTGTAACCGTTTTAGGTGTAAAAAAGGCATTTGGAAAGTTTCCAAATCCTTTTTTAACCGACTTCCAAAAAGAAGGAGGTTATATGTTCGTAGCTTATGTTTGTTTTTTTTTTTATGTATATCCGCCGATTTCTCCGACATTTGTGGACCGATTTTGAAAATTATTTTTTGTTTGAAAGGGTATGCTCTCAAATTGGTCCCATATAAATTTTATTAACTTTGCTTGGGTAGTTTAAGAGTTAGCTACAAGAGTTTGGTATTCGAATGTGTGTGGGGTAGGTACCACAACTAAAAAGTGAAAAATAAAAAAAAATTACAAAAAAAAAACAACAGACTTCATAAAAAAACACTACAAAGTGAAAAATAACTTTAATTTCGGAAGTCGGTGGCAAAATTGCATTTCGTAATCAATATTTTAGTTCTCTAGTTAGCCACATTTCATATTTCCATACAGTGATATTGCCAAATTAATCAAAACAGCGAAATATTTGACATCTATTTGCGACGTTGCCCACTTTCAGAATAAACACTCTTAATTGAAATAGATGCGTTGAGTTTGAGTTTGAATTAACCTGTTCACAGTCCAATGAACCATATGTGGTCTGTTCAATTGTTTTAACTATTGTATCTGCATGGCATTGAACTTGTTAAATGATTATTTACTTACAATATGTGTAGTAGCGTTAATCCTCAGCAATTTGAGCAGTTTATCGAGTCTCTCCTCGAGCGGTCGGCCGGCACCCAGCGACTCCAGCGCAGAATGTTCTCCCACCGTCACTGTACGACCCGCTTCTGAAACGAGACGAAATACATTATCTATTGCGATATTTCCATACATATAAAGATACAGGTCGAGCTAAAAGTAAACTCATACTGCTGAAAAAAAACAATGGCACTCCGGGAGTGCCGATAGAAGTGAAAACTTGACAAAAATCGGCACCGCGTTCATCAACGCGTTGATGTCTTTTTAATAGTCAAAAGCTGGTGTCGTCACAGTGTCGCGAAATCAATGGTTTAGTCCCATCTCAAAAATGCCCAACGCGCCTAAAGAAGTTTTCACTTAAAAATTATTCAAAAGTCGGTTAAGTGCGATGTTATGTTAAGCTTGATCTGTGTTATACCAGTGTTGCCACACTTACCATGTATGGTAGTAGGATGTTGCGCCGGCACGTGGACGGCGTGCAGGCGCAGGCGCAGGTGTTGCCAGCCTCTAGCGGAGCGCACTACTGCGGCCAACTGGAGCGCGAACAGGCCGCGGACTGTGAAGGGCTCCTCGCAGTTCGGGGACAGGACCTCGACTAGCCATACGTCTATGTATTGGAGAGACGGGGATTTCCTGCAAAGAAAGATGGGTGGGTAATGTTAAGTCAATCATTTATGATTTATTTATTCTTTTAGGTACACATTTTCTTTAATGGCCAACCAATAAATGTTTACACCGTCAGAATAGGGAGGGTGACAAAAAAAAATTGTCGGTAATTTAGATTATAAAAAAATATTGGACATGAAAAGATTACGGCGAGACATTGGAGTTGAAATGTGGCTTGACTTCACTTATATGTAGATTTTTTACTTACTTGTGACGTAGCGAGCCCCAACTTTAATGCGCTTTATCTAAGTATTTCTTTATTAATGATGAAGCAAAAATAATACACGTCAAATATTTTGTTATTAAGTATGTAACTAACAGACTAAATAAAATTACTTATTTTTTACCCAGACATCACGCATATTCTAAAATGATGTTTTACAAAACTTTAAGGTTAGTGCAAAAATTTCTTATGCGGTGCTAATCCCGAACGCACGCATAAATTTAATAATAAAATTATGCCATTATGTTAGGTAAAGGCATATTGGCATCGAATCAAATCAAGCTCACAAGTAAGCTTGCTGCAATTTAGCTGTTGACGCTAAAAAGAAAATTTTGAGCGAACCAGAGGCTTATAATTTATAATTATTCTGGATTAGATAAGAAACAAAAAAACGGCTCATTGAAGAATAATAATTAGTACTTTCAATACACGCACTAGTTTAGAGCAACATTTTCTCTATATCCCATTGACCAAATTAGAACGGAAGACGACCCAAGTTACTTTTTAGAGCTATCCTGTCCAAGTACCTCGTACTTGTTGATAGGCCTACACTGTCCTCCCATACCTATTAACACTGTAATTTGAAAACATTGTAAAAACCATTTATTTCGAAAAGAGTAACCGTGGAGTTTCTTGCCGGCTCTTCTCCATAGGAAGCAACCAATTGGAACCGTGCACCTAGCTTCTGACGTTTCATAAGTGCCCTTGTAGGTTTTGAAATAAATATTTTGATTTTATCTAAGCACAAAACTCACCGCTCCACCTTGGCAATATCCAGAAGGTGGAAGTACCGGCACAGCCACACGTTCTTGTTGACGCAGAACACATCAGGCACTGTATACGCGCACGTACTCGCTGAGCAGGAATATCTCGCCTGTTTCGAAGTTGAAGAGCTCTCTCTAACATATACTCACCGCTCCACCTTGGCCATGTCCAGCAGGTGGAAGTGCCGGCACAGGCCCACATTCTTGTTGACGCACAGCACGTCGGACACGACGCGCACGTACTCGCTGCTCGATAGTCGCGGTGTCGTGGCCGCGCGGAGAGGGAATATAGTCTCGCCCGTTTCTAAGTCGAAGAGGTCGGTTTTGTACGGGGATAGGGGGCTGTAGAGAGAGAAGAAAGATGTGTTGTTAATTTATTTAAGCTGTAATTTAAGAAAAATAGCCTAACCTTGGTAGCACCGCACCCATGAACCGCCTAATAGGAAATTATAATAAAATCGTTACACGAACCAATAGCATCGACATCTTCTCTAACCCTTTTCGTCAATGCCGTACAAGACTTAATCAGCTCGGAGTCGCAAAACCTCTGTGCGACACAAGCCAACTATTAATAAAATTGTATCCACTTCCATTCCTTTCCTTTTAGGTCTTTTTATTATTTAGTTAAATATTTCTGTACTTTCCATCGTATTTGTAAACATAATTTATTTTTATTTTGTAACTAAATCAACTAACGATAACTAAAACGTCCAGTAATTATTAAGTTCTCTGCTATTGCTGTGCACTTCTGTAAGTGACGAGTTCACAATACCCAAAACAGTATGTAATTTTTGTGTGTGTATGTTTTAGTGAGTAAGTCGTTGCGGTGCCATATCAATAAATAAACAATGTACGTTCGATAAAGAAGAGTTTTCAGTAAATTAGGATCAATAATTTATTTATTTGTGAATTTGAACTACACTTACTATTTTGTGATTTGATAAATTGAACTCCATTTTTTAGGGTTCCATAGCCAAATGGCAAAAAACGGAACCCTTATGGATTCTTCATGTCTGTCTGTCTGTCCGTATGTCACAGCCACTTTTTTCCGAAACTATAAGAACTATACTGTTGAAACTTGGTAAGTAGATGTATTCTGTGAACCGCATTAGGATTTTCGCACAAAAATAGAAAAAAAAACAATACATTTTGTGGGTACTTAGAACTGAAACTTAATTTTTTTTTCCATCAAACCCATACATACGTGTGGGGTATCTATGGATAGGTCATCAAAAATGATATTGAGGTTTCTAATATATTTTTTTTCTAAACTGAATAGTTTGCGCGAGAGACACTTCCAAAGTGGTAAAATAAGAGAATGATAAAACTAAAAAAATATATGACGTACATTACCATGTAAACTTCCACCGAAGGAGAGAGTAGAGAGTAGAGGCGCGAAAATTTTAGCTTTTGTTCTAGTTTGAGGACTAGGAAAATGCAGGATACTAAAGCGAGCGAAGCGAGCTCAAAAATTTCAGCACCCCGCCACGGAAAACTTAGGATTTCTTTTATGCAGAAAAGTTTGAGAATTCAGATTCAGAGAACGCAGAATGCAAGAGCGAGCTCAAATTTTTTTAGCACCCCGCTGCGTCTTGAATTTGGCCTATTCATATAAAAAACGTACCTAAACTTTGTACAAAAAAGTTAGAGAAACACATAACCCTGTCTTTGCTATCGCGCAGTCGAGTGAAAAAAGAGTTGAATAACAGAAAAGATAGAGAAATAAAATACCGGTAGTTCGCGTTGGGCACCCCTTTATGTCTGGCGCCTTGGCCGGGTGCCCACGCGCGCCCTACCCTAACGCCAGTACTGAGTGAGGGGATATAAAGGGGCGCCGGCGCCCTGGGCGATCGCCCAGCCGCACCCTACCCTAACGCCTGACTACTGCCTGACTGGTTTCCAACTAGAAAAAGGTTCTAATTCATGAGCATGTGGCGGCATCTACATCGCCACATGCGAACTACGCATCACACTGACGTCACACAAAATCTTGCATCGCGCAAACAGAGTTTACCGCGCAACTAGCATATATACAACGTCCCGACATCAATCGTCGGGCAGTACCCACCAGACACGACACCCGTCTGGTCGGAGGATCCTCCCTTTTCTATGGTGGATGAGTGAACTTTACACCCTGTTCCTCATATCACTATATGCACATGCAATGTCAAGAAAACGTAATCATTTATAAATACTGTACTGTACTTCTATTTTCTTAATGTCCCTCGGCAAACTTCGTGTTTCGTCAGTTGTCGGATTTCTATCAGTTGCCCTTGACACTTGGCGCAGACCGGACGCTCTCAATCGACTTGGAAGTATATAGAGTTGTTAATACTCTTTTAACCTAATGTAATTTATTAAAAAAATGGGAGAAAAGCTGCTTATGTCGCAGGCAGATAAGAAAATAGTTTTACAGCTCTATATAGTTCACACGGAAATCAAAACAAAACAACAATAAAGTATTTAGTTCTGAATTCAAATTATTATACACAATAAATCTAATAATTGATGGACATGGAAATTTGCATTCGTTTGTATTCGGAAATGCGATGATACCCGAGTGACATTAAGAAAATAGAAATAAAACTACTCACTCTCTAAAGAAGTCTATGGGTGTGGCAGTATCTCTGTAGCCCAACAGTACGGTGTCCGGCTTCATAGCACCTAAACCAGCCAGTCGAGCTAGCTGAGCCGCGCCGGAACGAACCGACGATGAGAGACTCAGCTCTACGAATGCTTTTACCTGAAATATATAGTCAAATAATTTATTTCAAGTAGGCCATTAAAAACGCACTTTTGAACGTCTTTACAAGAAATTAAAATATATTCTAGTTGCCCCTTCTAAAGAGCGCTTTCATAATTATTATGGAGAAGAATGGGCAAGAAACTCTTACTACTTAGTACTAGTTACTCTTTTAAAATGTTTTACAATATTTTAATAAATAAATTATATAATTATACAGGATCAAATTAAATTAGCTAGCGAAACGGCTAAATGACGGGTACCGATATCTAAACATTACAAAATAGTATAGAACGTTGGTCCGTAACCTTATCTACATAAAGAGCACAATCGCATTTACAAAAAAAAAATACTTTAAAATAAAAATACTTGCATAGAACACTGATCCGTAACTTAATATAAATAAAGAGCACAATCGCGTTTACAAAACCTTTAAAGTAAAAATACTTGCATAGAACATTGATCCGTAACGTAATATAAATAAAGAGCACAATCACGTTAACAAAAATAAGGTGTCGCGAAATCAATGGTTTAGGCCCATCTCAAAAATGACAAACGCGCCTAAAGAAGTTAAAAAAAAATTTTCTTTGGCTCAACAAACGCTGTTGGTATTGTTGAAGTATGAGTTGAGAAAATCAGTTTTTTTTTTATCTTGTTTAGATATCGATAGCCATCACATCTGTGAAGTTTACACAAAGAAAACAGATTTTGGAGGAGAGAACCATATAATTTTGTGTCATGTTTTGTTATACTGGTCTTACCTTGAGATGGTCGATCAACTTGAGCCAGTACTTGTGCTCAGCTGCCAAAGGATCCCCGGAGCCGTCCAGTTCACCCACTCGCACGTGACCCACCACGAAAAGACCACCCTGTGAAGTAACAGATGTTTTATAAAATATTATAATATATACATACATACATAAACTCACGCCTTCTTCCCATGGGGGTAGGCAGAAACTACAGAACGCCTCCTGCTACGATCCTTACATACTCCTTTTGTCAAGTTTACGTTCATACATCTGGTGATACACGCACGCCGGTTGCGAGTACTACGCACCTGGCCTTTCCGAAGAACATCACCAATAAGGTCAGTATATGTCCGTAATATTTCTTATAATAATAGCATTTCTTACTATTTTGGTAGAATAAAGTCGTGTATTAACTATGGCAACAAGTATGGCATAACAACGCATGGTGTTGCCAGATGCAGCGCCGTATGATGGGCACCACGTTTGATGCCGAACGACGACCATACATGGATGTATGGTCGTCGTCTAGAGGAGGCAATATATTTTATTTTATGCACATTGCGTTATGATGCGCAGGAGTGGCCCATTCGATACACAGCTTGAATATCGATGTTTCTTGACGTCAATGGTATGCCGAATTTCTAGGTTATGAACAACGTTTTACATTGACTCAAAGTGCCTTCTTCTGATCGTTAAAGTCGATGAGCGGCGCAGATTTTTGCGGCGAGGTGATCAGTAATAACATTTGTGGTTGCCAGAACTTCACGTGTAGCTGGTATTTAGTTATAACTAGTTATTACCTTCTTCTGGTATTAACAAAGTCGATGAGCGGCGCGGACTCTCGCGGCGAGGTGATCAGTAACAACATCTGTGGTCGCCGGGGTTTCACGTGTAGCTGGTATTTAATTATAACAAGTCGTTGAGCGGCGCAGACTGTCGCGACGATGCAATCAGTAAGTAACAACATTTGAGGTCGTCAGAACTTCACATGTAGCTGGTATTTCGTTATAACTAGTTATTACCTTCTTCTGGTCATTAACAAAGTCGATAAGCGGTGCGGACTGTCGCGGCGAGGCGATCAGTAACAACATCTGTGGTCGCCAGAACTTCACGTGTTCGCGGCGAGGGTCCAGCAGTAGTAGGTATTTGCGGACCTGTGAATGTTCAGGTACTTAATTATTAGTTAAGAATAAGGTTCATTTTTAAGCACAAGTTATGTCAACAAAGTGAATGTTTTCTTAAAAATTTGGCTAGCTATTTTTACGTCTAAGCTAGTGCGCTTGTTGCCTCTTTTTGTAAGCATGCGTGTAGCGTCATAGTGGGAGCGTCAAAACTTTATGAATGGCAGTCATTTGCCAGTCTTAAGTTTGTCACATCGAGTAACAGCAAAGGTTCGCTTTTGTTGCGTTGTCTTTGTCATTCATCTGTGGGGACAGTCTCAAAAGCTCGATGTGTCATAGTTACGCTCGTTTACTAAATGAGCTAGACGTAAGATTAATAACGCACGCAAGTGTAATAGGAAGATGAAAGCGCACGAGTTTGAACATTTTCAAGATTAATTACAAGCTGTTGATATTTGGTCCGCACCTGATGGAATATAAGCGCCTGACTGAGCGAGCCCCACTTGGGGTCGGCGGCGGCGGGCGACAGCAGGTGCAGCGCCACCACGAGCGCGCCGCACGCCGCCGCGGCGCCCAGCGCGTACAGCGCGCGCAGTCCCGCCATCAGCGCCGCGCAGCCCAGCAGGCCCAGCAGCGACGTCAGCCACGAGAACTGCTTGAACGACGGCCTGTGGGACAGTTACACATCATCCTTACATATTATAAAACGAAGTCCCCCGCCGCGTCTGTCTGTCTGAACGCGATAAACTCAAAAACTATCAAACGGATTTTTAACGGTTTTCACCAATGGACGGAGTGATTCATGAGGAAGGTTTTAGTGTATAGTTCTTTAAGATTTTGTTTAAATTGGCTTAAATCAGACGATAATTTTTTAAGAAGTCGGAAATAATCATGCCGACTGGCAATTTTACTGGCGTGCGCTGCGTAAACCGTTAGACATACATAAAATTTATATTCTACAGTTTTGTACATTTTAAAAAGTTCAACAAAAAAATGGAGTGGTATGAGAGCAAAGGAAAGATTCAACTGACGCCGAATCTACTAGTACCCGCAAAAATTCCTCTTTAGTTTGGAATTATTTTGTCAAAAACAAAGACAAGCACCATGCTAATTGTAAAATATGTCTCAAACAGTTGAAATGCATGGCTGGTTGTACATCTGCATTACGAAATCACTTAAAATTCAAACATAATATAACTAAGTAAACGGCGAATAGTGACGACAGCAAACATATTATTAATATAAAAACCGGCCTAGCGCGTGTTGGACCACGCACAATGAAAGGTTCCGTAGTTAGGATGAATTTATCCCAAAAACAAACTTAACTTTGCAGTTCAAAAACATGTTCTCCCATACGGAATGTATGGGAAAATTTATCCAATAAAATATGTTACTTAAATTGGGTATTTCATTTAGATTAAAATATGCCTTTACATCATATCATTTAAATGAACAGTTTAAAAGATATCACAGATTCAAAATTACGCGTAACAAAATAATTATGGTTAACGGCATAGCGGTAGAACTTTTCCTCGCCTATTAGGTATGTAATCCCGGTAGTACGTTCCTGTGGGATATTTTTGACACCCACGCGGACGAAGCCGCAGGCAAAAGCTAAGCGAGTACAGGCCCATCCCGCCAATAAGTTTGAAGTCACAATTAATATGAGGCGAGCCCATTGCCATTTTGCCCGATTAGCACAAATCCAAGTACCCTGACGATAGTACAATTTATTATATAAATGTTATAAAAAATAAACAAGTTTAATTACTACAGTAAAAGCAAATTACTGCCTGCCAAAACTTGTAAGGCCGTCCCTGGTAAACTTACCTAAAATTAGGCGCCGAAGCTAGATCCAACCCCAGACAAGCCAAATTAATGGCGAAGTAGCTCGTCATGAAGAGAACAGAGTTGACCTGTGCAATGGCGTTGAGCGAGTCGGCCATGATGCCAACCTGCACCAGCAGCCAGGATGTGAGCACTGCTACCACTGGGTTACCGGAGCGGGACACCATCGGGCGAAGGAGGAAACCTGGAAATAGAAATTAATATGAAAGTGTTGATACAAAGCACTTTTTGTCAATACATTGATATATTTATGACTTGGGCTTGGCTATAAAGCGGCTTGTGGCTCAGTTATAACAGCCGCACGGGTCGATCTAGCAGGTTAAGCTACCCTTGCTGCGGTCGGTCACACATTCACAGCGTGTTTGTACACTGGGTTACCACAAGTAAAGCGCGCGTGGCTTACTACCTAATATAAAGGATTATGATGTTTTTTTTGCATTTTTTTTATCATAGCACTATTTGAAGCAACTTACCATATATGTTATCTTTCGCTAAAGCTTCCAGTACTCTTGAAGCACCGATTAAATTGGATAGACCAGCGGAGAACGTAGCCATTAGCATACCTGTAAATAAAATACAATTATAATAAAAAATCTCGTCTCTTCTCTCTTGAAGTACTGGTCAATCTTTGATGCGAATTTTTCCGACTCGTTACGAGCTCGAACGGTGTTTTATAGTTATAAGTTCAACAGACAAGGCGTGGCGACCTGCTGGGTACTCATGACCAAGAACTCCGTTTGAGCTCAAAATTCGTCGGACAAACCTGAAATAAATATAGGAATTTAAATCTTAGTACTACTTAACACATCGTCAGGAAACCGGTATGTCCTAGAACTAAAAATTCGAAGACATGTGACATCTCCCAACCCACACTGGGCCCGCGTGGTGGATTACTGCCCACGCCTGTGTCCCAGCAGTGGGAACGTTATAGGCAGATTTTGCTTAAGAACGCGGCGACGCATGAATTGTCCATACAAACGTAACCCAAATCATTTGCAATTTGGGCATATTTCCACCATATTAAATTGTTATTCGGATTTAGACAGTGTTTATCTAGGCTTCTACATCTTGTTTTTTCCAAAAAACTTTTCTAAAATGAAGTTTAAACGAATTTAATTTCGCACATTTTTACAGCGTAAATGACGTCTTTTTATTGTTTTTTCTGTATTATAAACAACATTATTTATAATATTGTTTCTGCAGAAGCATAGCCTAAATTATCAAGTTCAAATTATCGAAAAAAAAATGGAAAAAACATAAGTTTCTATTCATGATTTTTCGTATTACGGAACAAATCTAAATTTATCATAAATTTTCGAAAGCTAGTAGTGTTATCGCGTCAAGCAATAATTGTCAATGTGTGCGTGGTAGTATTGCTCACTGTAGGTGTATATCACTCCGACAGGCGCTCACACTAGCGCAACGTGCTTGGAATTGAATTTTGCAAACATCTCGGTTTGTAGTTGCGAGCCGTGTTCGCAGGCCTCTTAAGTACTATTTTAATCATTGTTTTTGTTCTAGTTCGTGCCGGGAATGAGAGAAGATACTGAGGGTGAAATCACCCTTTTATTTTAACTACAACGGGGAAGCTCTTGACCTGCATCTCACCTGATGGTAAGTAATGATCAGGCCGAAGGTGGCAGCGAGCTTCAACCAGAATCCTCAATCACAGAGGAACTGGCTATCTTACCTCTAACTGCCGAAACACAACAATGCTACACAATTCAATCACTTGCACGCACGGCTCAGCATCCGCACTGACAGTGCTTGTGCGTGAATATCTCGCTCTAGTGAATGACATCTCTAAGTGGCAGAAGAAGATAGAGATATAGAAAAATGCTGATCCATGTGCGTGTGATTTTACTCTAAACCCTGAACTTAACTCACCGACAGCTATAAAAGGAGGCCATACGTTAATAGGCAGTAGATACACGTAGTTGTTGACGAGCAGGTCGCGCGAGCACGTCGCGGCCGTGAGCAGGCTCAGCGCGATGTACGAGATGAACGTGAACAGCAGCGCCGCCAGCGTGCCGAACGGGATGCTGCGGGATGGGTTCTTTAGTTCACCTGGGGGTAAAAGAAAGATCTTTTTTTACACATAAAATTAAATCACGCTTCCCTTAGGCTGCCTGTCCACTGGAGCGGAGCGAGGCAGCGGAGCGGAGAAGTGTGCCAATATTAACCAATTGGAGCGGAGTTTAGATTCTATTGGTTAATATTGGCACATTTCTCCGCTCTGCTGCCTCGCTCCGCTCCAGTGGATAATATAGTGAGTAAAATATAAATAACATAACATCATAACATGACGCCGGTATTCCCCAAAGGGTTAGGCAGAGGTGTACCACTAGTACACATTTCGCCAGTTATGTTTAAGTCCCATGTAATAGGGGGCGAGTGTATTGCCATCAACCGAGCACAAAGCCCGACTCCAGGCTGCTACTGAGAAATTCCAGATAGAAAACCCAATAACACTGCCCGACCCGGGAATCAAACCCGGGACCTCATGCTCAGTAGTAGAGCTTATTTTTTTTTTTTTTTTTGGGTGGGAAATTATCAAATAACTTCTCCCGCTCTGGGTGGAGCGGGAGGGCGTGTCAGACTTACTGACTAAAACCCACCCGTGTTCCTTCAGTTGCCATGTTGCCGGGAGGCCACGATTTCCCTTTCGGCCTTATTCGCAACCCCGGAGCGCTTGCGAACACTAGACCAATGAGGCAGTAAAATATATAAATAATAATATTGTTCAACATGTCCATAACTTAACACTTACCACTCATATTAGCCCCCGCCATGACCCCAGTCACCCCGGTGAATAAGACCCCGAAAACGCTTGCAAAATCCACCATCTGGCCATCCGTAGTGGTGTAGTCGCGGCCGTACGCGGGATACAGGTTGTCATACAGCGTGGTCGAGTTCAGACCAGTGTAGGGGAAAGTTGTTATGTTCACAATGTGATTCGTGTCTGGTTTTTCTATCTACAAAAAAATTAGAGAAAAAGATAGGTAAGTACATTTTAAAACCTAGTCTGCACCTAATCTGCAATGAGCAAGCGTGGTTATCAATACTTTCTTTGATAGGTATAGTCTCATAATTGGTTTACCACTTTTGACAATAATTACTAATAACTTGAAACTTCAATAACTTTGAAACTATCTGTCACAATGATTTTGAATGAATGAATGAGATGCACTGACCCCGTTTTTTTGGAAGTCGGTTGTTTTTTTAGTAAAAAAGTTTTTATTTCTCGCTTTTTAGTGGGTCAGTTTGTAATTCATCTAAGTTTCAATAGCCTAATGTCAACTGACCATCACCTTTTAAAAAATATTGCTTATCCCGATGCAGGGATTTTAATCGTTGAGGAGTTCTCCTCGTACTTCACCATCAGCTCCACTTCTCCATATGCATTGTGACGGCTTGGCAACCATATTATATCGAATCACAACCCGTGAAATACTTAATGAGTAGTTCCGGTGACCATCTGTGGTCTTCATCATCACTTCCACTTCACCAAATGGTACTTTCCGAGAGCAACTGCACGAGTTAATATAAAAAATACTCAAATCGCTATATGGCGTGCATATAATATGCCTATAGTGTTCGCGGGATCGAGACGTATGTGGGTGAAACCGCGGTGCGCAGCTAGTTCAAGCATAAATTAAGAACTTACCAAACCAGGAGCCGTCACAAAGAAGCTTAGGAAAGCGCTTCCCAAACAGATTAGCATCGTCATCCAGATGGCCAGACTGGTTCTGGCGAACAGTGAGGCTCCGGCCAAGGACACGCCCAGTCCGATGGCGTTCAACCCTGACCGGTACAGGAAGCGGTACCACCAGCCGTCTGGGATACCTGGGTTTGAACCCACCAGGTAACCTACAAGAATGGGAACGGTAGAAAAGGTCTTATCGATAAAAGGAATTTCTTCTATACAATAATTGAAAATCGTAGATTTTACAACAAGTGAAAAAAAACTTTTTACAACAAAAAAACAACCGACTTCCAAAAAAAAACACTACAAAGTGAAAAATAACTTTAATTTCGGAAGTCGGTGTCTTGGGTTTTGTGTTTTCGTTTTTTGCCACCGACTTCCGAAATTAAAGTTATTTTTCACTTTGTAGTGTTTTTTTTTGGAAGTCGGTTGTTTTTTTGTTGTAAAAAGTTTTTATTTTTCACTTTTTAGTTGTTGTACCTACCCCACACACATTCGAATATCACTACCTGCTACCAGTGACAGGAACTTATCATATCATCTACATACTAAGTGGGAAAAAAATACGTATTTTGTAGCTAACTCAAAAACTACCCAAGCAAAGTTAATAAAATTTATATGGGACCAATTCGGGAGCATACCCTTTCAAACAAAAAAAGAATTTTCAAAATCGGTCCACAAATGACGGAGAAATCGGTGGACATACATATAAAAAAAAAAAAAAAAAAAAAAACATACGCGACGAACATATAACCTCCTCCTTTTTGGAAGTCGGTTAAAAAAAGGGAATTTAATCCGAGGGACTAAGTTGGATCCCGAGAACAGTGAAGGAATCTAGAGTAGAATCACGAACCTAGCGAAAAAAATCTAAATTAGAATCCTGAGCGGAACGAGGGATACAAGGACCGAGTTGTTTTTTTTTTCACGAGTTGGGTACTCTACTTTTTACCATTGACAACGAGAAAATAAATAATAAAGTATTTAATATTAAATTTATCACATTTTATTATATAATCGGTAATAAAAGAACCTTTGTTCTTTATACACGAAAAATCGAATAATTGATGGACATGGAAATTAGCATTCGTTTGTATCCGGAAATGCGATGATTCCAGAGTGACATTAAGAAAATAGAAATACAGTACCTATATTATTGAGTTTGCACACACCGCGCGAAGTAATTTAGCACGTGTCATGTAACGCGAATACAGTAAAATAAAACTCACCATTTTGTCCAAAATTCTCGACTAATGCTTCAGTACAGGCAGATATGCAGAGAGCGCTGGACACCACGTTGGCAAAGAAGAACAATGTGCCCACAGCACCCCCGAACTCCGGACCTAGCGTTCTGCTTATCATAACTGAGACAAAGTTAAGGTTTCATGACAAACCACACACAAAAAAAAACTAAAATATGATAAAAAATAAAGGAAATACGTTGAATATAGTTACACAGATATCCTAATAATTATAGGCAAAGCAGACAACAGATTAAGGCTGCCTGTCCACTGGAGCGGAGTGAGGCAGCGGAGCGGAGAAATGTGCCAACATTAACCAATAGAGTCTAAACTCCACTTCAGAGCTCCGCTCCTATTATTTAATATTGGCACATTTTTCCGCTCCGCTGCCTCACTTCGCTCCAGTGGACAGGAATTCTTATTGAACATCATTATGTGTTACTTATTGAATTCTCTGGTGTCCATTTTGATGAACAAAAAAGTGCACTCCGGATTGTCTGTTCACTAGGTAAAGCTTCTTAAGGGTGCAACTAGACCGCGGTCACCATTTCACATGACTATGGAGGGGGGAGGGAATAGAAAATTACGTACGTAAGCTTGATGAAACGTTTATGAGAGATTGGCCGGAGAAGACGAAATATAGGGATTAGTATAAAGCTATGGGAAGTACCATCGACGTCGTTTGACAGTGATCTGGTTATATCCTAATAATATGTCGTCAGAACAAGTTAATGTATTTTATAAAAATCATATAGAAGGAAATGACGTAATTTTTATGAAGAAATGTTATTATGTGGCGACATCTACATCGCCACATGTGAACTACGCATTAAAGACCTGACGTCACACAAAATCCTGACATCCTGCATCGCACAATTAGAGTTTACCGCGCGAGCGATATGTATGTCGGAAATACGTCATGATTTGACTAATCGGAGCGCCAGCGCCGCCTAGCGGCGCTTGAAAGGGTCTACAACATAACGCTCGGACCGGCCGGAGACGGAGCTAAACAGGTTCATAGGTGGCGGTCAAGCAGTGAACACGTTTAGAACCCTGTCCCGCGTTCCGAATAGTCGTGTCGTGTACCTACAGTGTGTGATTTGCTAGTGTGATTAATTTGACAGTAAATAATAATGTGATCTGAACTGCAAACGGTTTTTCTATTGCGCAATAACCAACACTACCCATAGTACGCCCACAGTAGTTAAAATATGCCTGATAATAACAAAAGAGATACCTACCCTCATAAATAACTTTCCGACTTCAATCGTCGGGCAGTTGCCCGCCAGACACGACACCCCGGTTGGAGGATCCTCCCTTTTCTATAGAGGATGAGTGAACTTTACACCCTGTTCCTCATACTTCTAAAATTATTATTATTTTTATATATATTTAAATATCTCGGGACTTTATTATTATTATTTCATTTTATTTTCAGGTATTAACCCATAGCAATATTAAAAATTAAATTACAATAAATTATATTACAATAAATTAAATTACATTAAATTAAAATTAAGTTCTACATTTCAGCATAATTATAAGCGTCTTAGCAGGTACACACAGTGAAATAATACAGATACAATTTGATTAGTACATGCACATAATCGAGACAGGAAAGATGCCTTGAGTCTCCTCAAGAGCCCGTAAAAATCAGTAACTCTGTTCTCAGCGAACATACCAGTCGCACTACACCGCCAGGGCAGCTTCAATATAGCTCTAAAGGCGTTATTATATTGTACACGAAGAGTGTTATAAGCACTCTTCGTGTACCTGTACCAGAGCTGACTGGTGTAGAACGACTGACAATAAGCCTTGAACAGAGTTATTTTAACTTGGTTGGAGCAGTGAAAAAAGCGTCTAGCCAACATGTTGCTTCGACATGCGATACTGCGCCTCTGCCGTTCCAGATCAGCATCGTCTGCTAAATCATCCCTAATTATGTGACCAAGATATTTAAACTTAGTAACAATATTTAAGGCAGATCCACACAAATTGATCGGTAAGATATGATCAGGGCCTTTACTATATTTAAATAACATAACCTCCGATTTCTGAACATTATAGGTGAGATAATGTTCAGTTGCATATTTCTCGCAGATCGCAACAAGTCTCCTTAAACCATTTATTATTACGTGACTGCGGCGAAGCCACAGAAGGAGGGTTATTTTATCTTTATCCTTCACTTCACTATCGTTTCCTTTTCTAACCTCAGTTTATGTATTTCTAAACTAGAAAGCTCCATCCACAAAGTACGTTTTATAAAGGATACAATACACGCCACCGCCTTCGACAGCTCCATTCGTAGATATAGCACAGATGGAAGTCACAGTGAATATCACGATTAGGTACGCTATACCAAACTGGCCTAGGGTGACGAGCAGACCTGCATTGCCGACTAAGTAACCTGAAATACAAGAAAACAGCGTTCACAATTTATGCGTTGTCGGAAAAATAACTATAACTCCTACACATAAAGGTTTAGTTTCGAACACAACCAAAATTTTTGAAGAATTTTTTTTGGAGTTTTAATTCTGAAACCAACTCAATATAAACTAACGTAAAGTTGATATTTGTTTGAGTGGCAATCACGTGAATTGGAAACAAGGATTTAAATACTTTACTTCTTTATGGAGAGTGGATTAATGACCATAGATTTTATGAATCAAATAAATTCCGATAAGGACAGGAGGTTGATGAGTGGGAAGAACATCGGCCAGCATATGCGATAAGTATGCTATAGAGACCAATCTATGTATGCAGCAAGTTTTTTGCTGTCGGCCAGTTATCTATTCATGTGTCATCGGATTGCCTTCAAAGCTAATAATTTGAAAAAAAGGAAACTAAACTATAGAAACTTTGGCATAAGGCAGAAATTGGTGTAACAAAATATAATCAAAGTCAAAACGTTCATTGCGAACTAAGTGTACAATGTTGGTGTTGTGTTATGTTAGTAATTATGAGTTAGCAGCCTTTTACAAGCATTGTAATTTTCATTCGCCTGCCCTCATCATCCTAAATTAGCATGCATTAAACATTATTATTACTTAATTATTTTCTTTTACATTAGTACAGTTAAATTGAGAAATTATAGTTATGTAAAAAAAAATATGTCAATAATAATGATAGTCGATGTTACCATTCCACATGACGAGAACCTCGTGAAAGCTGAGAAAGAGAAACAAATAAAATATCTCGACTTAGCACACGAGGTTGTTGACATGTGGAATGTGAGTTCGGCTATCATTGTGCCGATTGTCATAACGGCAAATGGCCTGATGGCCGAAAGCCTCGACCAACATCTCTCGAGGCTCTCGTTAGACGGCTGGATCAAACGCCTGATTCAGAAGGCAGTACTCCTCGATACGGCTGGCATTGTGAGGAGGTTCCCGTCTCTGCAGCCCTAACCACCGGTAGCTTGGACCCTGCTCCCGACACCGGCGGAACTCTTTTTATATTTTTTAATGTTTTTTATCCTTTTTATTTTAAGAAATATTTAAAAATGTAATCAAATAAGAATTAGAATGAATAAACGAAAATAATAATTTAATACAATTATTCAGGAATATTAATGTCTTCCTTTTCAGGTACTTAGTACTAATTATAATTTTATATGAACTTAAATAGGATAGACTAAATCTTATTGTTTGTATAGGACAGCTCGAATCACATTGGGAGACTTAGTTTTTCTTTTTTATACCATGTTTATACACACAGTGAGTCTAAAAGGCTGTTGTCTAAAAACCAATTACCTATCTAAAAAAACGTATATAATTTACATTTAACACACTTATTATCTGACCAGATTGACCTTGCACATATTGAGTCATGAACTAGATAAGGTTTGAGTTCAAAACAAAACGCCAAATTGTTATTATTATAGATGTTTACAATATATTATTATGACCGACTACGTATTTTTGCAGAAACTTTCGGATACTAAAACGGCACTTTGAGTTTAAGAGTACTTTAACAGACTTATTGATGCACGTCGGGGCCCCGGGGGCCACGCTTCAAAATATAATTAATTGGGTTTCAATAGTCATGACTTGATAGGTTGAATTGAAGAATGTATGAGACAGTGACTTAATATTGAGTAGCGATTGAGAACGCTGCGGTTTGTCCCATTTTAAAAACTGTTCTTAATATCATTACAAATATTTTTAACCACCTCTATATCTTGTTCAAATAACCAATACGCACTTGGGCCGAGTGGTGGATAACGGCCCATTCCCTCTCTCAGAGAGCAGGCTTGTGTCCCAGCAGTGGGAAAATTATAGGCTGATTATGCTAAACACTTCAAATGCTGCTTACCCATCCGAATGAAGACCAGCGCACTGAACATAGACAGCACGACAGGACAGAAGACTCCGGCGAAGGTGCCCACCTTCTTGATGCCAGGTCTCTCTGTCCTGAACTCTCCAAACTCCACATATCCTGGAAAAAGGCAGATAAATTGTGTCAATATGTGAAAGAGAATCTTCGCCGAAAACTCCCAAACTCTTGAGATTGTAAAAAGTATGGCGTGTATAAGTGATTTTGATATCTCAGTTACATAAATTATATTTACATTAAAATGAAATGCTGTTCGTTAATAAGCGCATCACTTGGGAACGGCTGGATCGATTTGGTAAATTTTCTGTTTGTGAATGATGAGAAAAATGTTAGTTATAGTCCAAATTAGGTTTTCAGAAAAAGAAAAACGGAATAGATGCATTGGAAACACTGAAAATTATTTTTTATCAGATTTTTAAATGAATTATAGAAATTTGGACAACACAACGTCAGTCACGTCAGTTAGTTCTTAATAATATCTTCATTTAATTTGGCAACAGTTCTGGTTTCATTGGTATGGCTCCCATTGACACATATCTTGATTTAAAGAGTTTCCGTGGAGTTTCTTGCCCTTTCTTCTCCATAGGAACCTACGCCTTGGAACGAGCCAATTGCTTCAACTTATTGACTGACAGTTCAAAAGTGTCTGTAAATGGTATAATTATTTAAAATAAATGCTTTTTGAGATTGAATATTTGCTTTTTTTGGATGTTTTAAGTAGGCAAAGACGGTACTACAAGGGGATTTTCATAGCAGTGATAGCCTAGTGGTGTGACCGTCAGACTGCCAAGTTATAGGTGTCGAGTTCGAACCTCTGACTTTTCGGATTCATGAGCGTATTGTATAATTATCACTTGCTTCAAAAACGGTGAAGGAAAACATCGTGAGGAAACCGGCATGCCTGAGAGATATTTCTCGACGGCATGTGAAGACAAGTCAGAGGTCCATGGGCGGCTTTAAAACTCTGACACCAGGTTAGTCACTAACTACACGAAAAGAAAGAAGACTAGGGGATGACATCACATCTAAATCATCATCATCATTTCAGCCGAAAGACGTCCACTGCTGGACATAGGCCTCCCCCAAGCACCGCCACTTCGACCGATTCTGTGCTTTCCGCATCCAGCGGATTCCTGCGGCCTTCACAAGGTCATCCAGCCTTATCAGAAGGCTACAAGTCACCCAAAGGGCAATGGAGAGGGCTATGCTTGGAGTTTCCCTGCGTGATCGAATCAGAAATGAAGAGATCCGCAGGAGAACCAAGGTAACCGACATAGCCCGAAGAATTGCCAAACTTAAGTGGCAATGGGCAGGGCACATTGCTCGCAGAACGGATGGCCGATGGAGTCGAAAGGTTCTGGAGTGGCGACCACGTACCGGAAGACGTAGCGTTGGAAGGCCACCCACAAGATGGACATCTAAATGTCACGTAGTAACTCTACTCACTGCTGTCAATCGTTGAGCTGGTATATTTTCACATACTTACTTGCATGCCGTATTATTTCAAATATCGCATTGTGAGATTATAAACAATCCATGCAAGTGTTATTATAAACATACAATCGATTTTTAAACAGGCACTTCATTTAATGTCGCTGTTATAAATAGTTCTATCATTAATCTATTCTAATATTTTAAAGAGAGAGCGAATTTTGTAAGTTTGTGTATATCGAAGGTAATTTCTGGAATCACAGCTCCAATTTGAATATTTCTTTCACAATTTGAAAGGTACCATCGGGGTAACGCATACCTAAGCAATTTGAAAACAAAATCCTGTGCACACGACCCTTTTTTTTCGTAGGTAAGCGATACTATAGCGGCCGAGTGCTGCAAGCAAGAATAGTCCTTACAGTGTACAAATATGCGTTTCTTCAAATTCAAATCTTAAATGATTCTAGATGGACATAGGCAATACTGCCGCGCTAACGAAGAATACAATAACTTAATGATTTTGGACGATTTCGAGTTATATGTATATACGGGGTGGCAGGGACATCGACGCGAAAACTGAAACCATAGATTCAGTACATGATTCTGAACCCCCCTGCGTTGAAATTTTTCGTTGGTTATTTTAAAAAAAATCTGCTGTTCCATACATTTTGACCGCGTAGGTATTGCACTTTTCTATGAAACAGCTGATTTTTTTTTAAATAACCGACGAAAAATTTCAACGCAGGGGGGTTCAGAATCATGTACTGAATCCATGGTTTCAGTTTTCGCGTCGATGTCCCTGACACCCTGTATATACATAAATATTCGGAACCAGCGAATCGAGAATAATAACTCTCTCAAAGTAACCTTTTATGAATCCTTGAGGAACTCGGTTTTTCAGTAAGCAAGTATGCAATAATTAAAACGTCATAAAAAATTCACTCACCAAAAATACAAAGAATCGAATTATTGTATTCTACGTTAGCACGGCAGTATAAATAATATAAATATATACCAAAATAAGTACTTAATAATACTAATGAACTACTATCTTGAATTCATGCAAGCTTAGTTACTTTTTACTTTTATTTAGGTTACTGCTCAAAACTTGTGCAAAACGTTTTGTGAACAGAATAAGTACCGTCTTCACAAGAAAATTGCACCCGTGCGAAGCCGGGGTGAACCGCTATTAAAATATAAAACACAAATTCACAATATTATTATCACCTCTCGAGCACTTTTCTCCCATATCCGACGAGTGCACTTGGTCACTGTTTCAGAATTACTGATAGCCGATGACCAGTCGACCACATTGCTACATTATCGGTGAGTTGGCGACCTTCATTGAACAATGGGCCAGGTGTCACAGTGATTTGAAAATCAACAGCTCGGAACTATGCTGGATTACATATAATAAAATTGACACTAACAATAATATGACGCCTGTATAGGTGGAAGTGTTTAGTAAAAGATAGTCCCATAAAATGGGAGGAGCTCGTGGCTAAATAATAAGTAATTGGGTTGTAGAGGTCAGATAGGCAGTCACTCCATGTAAAATACTGGTATTCAGCTGCATCTGGATAGACTGGAAGCCGACCCCAACATAGTTAAGTTAAAGGCTAGGCAGAATTAGTCCCATAAAATGGGGGACGAGGCCTACTGCCATTAACCGGACACAGATGCAGACTACAGACTGCCTCGTTGGTCAACTGCTGAGCCTGCTGGTCCAGGATTCGATTCCCAGGTCGGGCAGTCCCTTTAGGTTTTCCAACAGGATTTTCTCAGTAGCAGCCCGGAGTCTGGATTTGTGCCCGGTTGATGGCAATAGGCTCGCTCCCTATTACATGGGACTTAAACATAGACCCCTGGCCTGCTACTAAAAAAAAAAATAGTGGCACTCCGGGAGTGCCGACAGTAGTGAAAACATGAACAAGATCGCCTTGGTGGAAAAAACATACTCGTATAGAACATTGGTCCGTAACCTTATCTAAATAAAGGGTACAATCGCGTTTACAAAAAAAATACTTCCAAAACTTTTAAAGTAAAAATACTTGCGTAGAACATTGATCCGTAACGTAACATAAATGAAGAGCACAATCGCGTTTACAAAAATGAGGTGTCGGTAACGGTGTCGCGAGTTCAATTGTTTTTTTTTCATCTCAAAAATGCCCAACGCGCCTAAAGAAGTTTTCACTTCAAAAAGGTGTCGCATTTTTTTTGCAGAAATTATTTTTTTCCGTATGTGAAAGTCGGACATAACTGTAAAAGTACTTATTAATCACAATTTTCACACAAAGAAAGGGCAGGAATCCGGTAAAGAACATCGACTTGTGTCTTTTCCATTACAACAGATTTCCCTACAGACCAAGGACATTTCATTAAGTCAGGCGATTCCACGTTTTGCAAGAATACTTACAACGTTTTCTTGCCAGGTCAAGGTTAATTTGGACAGCTGATGCAGACAATAGTAGTTATAATTATCAATATTGAATGCAGCGTTAAAGGAAATGTAAAATAACTGTTTTGTTTGCCAACTCACCGGTGTTGGCTAGATCTTTTTGTGGCAGTCTAATAAAGGTTAAACCTAGTTTTAGACATATATGTATGCAACTGATAGCACTATTGTAGGTGTGGTTGTTGAGTATGGTATTCTGGCTTCAAATCCCGATTCAAGCAAAATTTTATTGGATTTTTTCATTAAAATTTTTTTGTGGCATCATTATAGCCACATCTACATGTGCATATTTATGCGGGCGGGAGGGCCATGCTGAATACTGCATCCAAGCCTGGACCTAGTTATTGCGGAATTAACACAAAATATTTTTACATAACATTATACTGTCATGGATTTCCGCAGAGTTACGTCTGGTTCCATAACTTGTCAAATAAATGACTTTGACTTCGATGTTCTGCCTTAACATGCCATTGCCTACAAGTTCGAAAACATTATGTACGTAAGGAAAAATCTACATCTTTTTAGTAAAAGAGGTGCAAGACACAATTATATCACTAGAAATAGGGATCAATTAGTTCAACCGGGTTTCAGACTGGCTAAAGTGGACTCGTCTTTCATGGGGTACTGTTTAAAATGTTACAATAAAAAACTTTTTACAAAAAAAAAAAAACAACCGACTTCAAAAAAAAACACTACAGAGTGAAAAATAACTTTAATTTCGGAAGTCGGTGTCTTTGGTTTTGAATTTTCGTTCTTTGTCACCGACTTCCGAAATTAAAGTTATTTTTCACTTTGTAGTGTTTTTTTTTTTGAAGTCGGTTGTTTTTTTTTTTGTAAAAAGTTTTTATTTTTCACTTTTTAGTTGTGGTACCTACCCCACACAAATTCGAATACCACTACCTGCTATGTAAATAACAGTGACAAGAAGTTATCATATCATCTACATACTAAGTGGGAGAAAAATACGTATAATTGAAGCTAACTCAAAAACTACCCAAGCAAAGTTAATAAAATTTATATGGGACCACCTCTGAAGTATGATCTACCAAACAAAAAAAGAATCATCAAAATCTATTCATAATTGGCGGAGTAATCGCGTAACAAACATACAAAAAAAAAAAAAAAAAAAACATACAGACGAATTGAGAAACTCCTCCTTTTGGAAGTCGGTTAAAAATACCTCCTCACATACTTCAGCTGAATGAAACGAAATTTAAATCTTATATAAAACGCACACTATGCAGCCAAGCATATTATAAGTTGGGGGATTACATCGCTGATATAAGTGTTTGTCCGAACGCTGGTCCTGCTCCACAAGGGCGCATAAACTAATTGATTAGCATTTGAAAATACTGTTGGAACTGCTGAAGATTTTTAAAAACTATTTGCATTGTATAGATTCAATCGCTTAGCATTGTATAATTGCATAACACGTGTGAGTACTATGTACCTACTATAAAGCTACCATTTACTAGGTACGTCTTTCATTGACTTGAATGTGCCCTGGCGGCTGAGAGTATGTCATGCTCACTCTAATGTCTCGCTGACGGTTGCGTGTGTGTTGGATCATTTAGCTCCCTTCAAAATGGTTGAGCTGAATGGTGCTAATCCATGCGTCATGTTCGTGAACGGGCGCTGTCAGTAGGGACTGGTCATCTCTTAGCTGCCATGGCTTATTTTAATTTAATTTTTGAATTGTATTATTTGTTTTATTTTCTATTACGGACGCTTTTAACGTTCTGCATCGTTCTCACATGTATAACTTCAACATGAATGATGTAACCAATATTTTGTAACCATATTCTGATTTAAAAGAGTGTCCGTGGAGTTTCTTGCCCGTTCTTCTCCATAGGTACCTACTACGCTTTGGAATGGGCAACTAGCTTCATCTTTCTGACTGACCGACCCCTTGACAATTCAAAAGTGCCTGTAATTGGTTTATTTGAAATAAATGCTTTGAGTTTGAGTTTGAGTTTACCTTCACCAACCGGTCTGCTAACTGGCCCCCCTCTTCCGATCCTCATCCTCAACTTGTGCATGATGCCGGAGTCCGTCCGTCCTGGGCTGTTCACACTGGGAGACAGCGGGTCCAAAGTTTCAGCCATGGTCGGCTTCGTCGCTGTAACAAACAATTTGTCGTGAAGATAGACTACTACGTCACAATCTGAATTATAATGTAGCTTTTGACCTCGGCTTCACCCACGTGGATTTCGTAAGTTATCCCAGGTACTAACGGGAGAAAAAGTATAATAATATCCTGACCCAATCATGGTCTGCCTGTGTGGAAAACATCGAATTCTGTTCAGGCGTTAAGGCGTAAAAAGGTTACATACAGAGAGAAATACTTTCGCATTAATAATATTAGTATGGATGTAATATCGCGTCTTTGATTCCCGAAAGGAGAAGGCAGGGGTATAGTACCCCGCCACTCAGCCACCTTTACTTAGTTAAGTAAAATATAAGTCCCATGTAATAAGGGGTGAGTCTAGGTACAAAATCAGACTCTGGTCTGCTTCCTTTTCTACTCTTCCAAAGCCAAAAAAAACCGGCCAAGTGCATGTCGGACCACGCACAATGTAGGGTTTCGTAGTTGGGATGAATTGATCCCAAGAACAAACTTAACTTTGTAGTTGAAAAAAAAATCTTTTATACAAAATGTATGGGAGAACATGTTTTTACAACCGCAAATCTAAGTTGGTCGATTATTACTCGTTAACTTGTAAAGCCTACTCAGCTGTGATAGTTTTCCTTTTAAATTCGTTATATAAGCTACTGCCGTGAATAACCATTTAGCTGGCGGGGGGGGGACACTTGACTGTAACAAAAATTTGCAGCTTAAATTTTTCGCAAACGGATCTCTGAATTCAAAAATGGTTTTAACACACTCACAATGTTTTTTAAAAGACCTTTCCAACGATACCCCACACCAAGGGATAGAAAAAACAAACATCCAAACAGCTCCCCTGTGTGTTACCCTAAAAAAAAATATTTTTCATAATTTTATTTTACCACTTTGTCGGCATGATTAATATGTATACCCATACCAAATTACAACTTTCTAGTACTAACAGTCTTGGAGCTAGACCGCGGACAGACGGACAGACAGACAGACGGACATGACGAAACTATAAGGGTTCCTTGTTTACTACGGAACCCTAAAAAATGACTATTGAATCAGCAGAAATCTGAGAAATCCTGGATTACAGAAAATTATGAAAAATTATTATTTATAGTGATTGTTATGGCCCATAACAGGAAACTAGAAACATGCCATAACACTATGGAAAGGAGTATGCTGGAGAAGAGGCTATCTGATAGAATAAGAACTGCAGATATAAAGAAACACACAAGAACAAAGAACATGACTTTAACTACAAGAAATGGACAGGACATACAATCAGAGGAAAGGAAAAATGTTCAAAAACAATCATGTACTGGTTTACAAGAGGCAGGAAGCGGAAAAAGGGCAGGCCGTTCAGAAGATGGGCAGATGATATTAGGGCTGTAGCAGGCACTGCATGGACGAGTCGCTAGGGATAGGGAGAAGTGGAGGCATTTAGAGGAGGCCTTTGTCAACGGGGGACATACAGACGGGGATGTCGGGGCAGTTTATTAATTCGAAGTGATATTTGTCAAAACTCTAATATTGTATTTAACTAAGCAAAGAAATATAACCAATTTACGTACTACAATTTTTATACCTGTCTGAATAAAGGCTTATATTATTATACAGTGTTTCTTCATAATGTGCACATATCGTTTATCGACGGATTTTTTTTTTTTTTTTTTCTCTTTGGCATCTTATTTATAAATGTTACAATTATTGTAAAAATTTATGAAAAAAGAACAGATTTTTGCTAAAAAAAACATGTTTATTTTCAATTGAGGGTAGTTTTTTTCTCAATTTTCATTTTATGTGGACGCCTAATTACTTCCAATCATTATGGAGTTTATTTCATGACGATAGATGATTTAGTTTAAAAGTTACACAGCTTTGTTACAATTTTTTTTTTTTTATTCCATAAAAAGTATTTAGTTTTTTTTTTTAATTCTGTTGTTAAAGTTAAGCATAGATTCCCTCATTTCGATATGTGCAAATTATGAAGAATCACAACTGTATTATATAGTGATTGTAATAAACTATCAAAGGCTGAAAAGAACATTATATAATTATATAGACTGACTCAGGTTTTAAATAAAAAGAAAGAAATTAGGTTTATTTCCCGTAAACATTACACAAAGAAAAAATTTACAAATTGGCGTCATATCCTCGCTAAACGGCAAGAGAACAAATCATAATACTGAAACATTACTCACATAAGTAATTATAATAAAATTTACCTACATTAGCTGCATTGTCTTATTTAATACCTATATTAAATTAGGTTTTTCAAGTTATTTTACTGGCTTTTAAGTATAAATAAATCATCCAATGACTAATTAGAACTGTAAGAGCTGTGTTCAGTAACAGCAAAAATTATTTATTTAGTTATAAAGCTACACCAACAGCTTCTGTATATTATAATATATCTTAAGAGGCCTGCGAACACGGCTCACAACTACAAATCGAGATGTTCGCAAAATTCAATTCCAAGCACGTTGCGCTAGTGTGAGTGCCTGTCGGAACAATATACACCTACAGTGAGCAATACTACCACGCACACATTGACAATTATTGCTTGACGCGATAGCACTACTAGCTTTCGAAAATTTATGATAAATTTGGATGTGTTCCGTAATACCAAAAACGATGAATGAAAACTTAATTTTTTCAATTTTTTTTTCGTAAATGTTTAACTTCATAATATAAGCTATGCTTCTGCAGTAACAATATTATAAATATTATTGTTTATAATACAGAAAAAACAATATGTCATTTACGCTGTAAAAATGTGCGAAATTAAATTCGTTTAAACTTCACTTTATTTTAGAAACGTTAAAAAAAAAGATAGATTAGATAAATAGCCTAGATTGTTGTCTCAATCCGAATAACAACATAATATGGTGGAAATATGCCCAAATTGCAAATGATTTAGGTATTACGTTTGTATGGACAATTCATGCGTCGCCGCGTTCGTAAGTACTAGGTAACAATAGCCTAGGACTTATACAGTCGCCAATTACAAGATAAACAGGATATATGTAATGCTTAGCGACTTTACTACATTTGTAGGCCGTTTGTCGAGATAATACTCACTCCGGGAATTTCCTTAAAGATATCATAAATGTCTGTTTTATAAGCAGGATAGCAACAAAAAAAATTTTACCGGAGAAAGGAGTTTCTTGATTACTTTTTATAATGATTGGAAATATATGACATTTAATTTTTATTTAATTTAACATTTATTCAATTTATTTTTTATTTAATTCCAATATGAAGTAAGTTGACTGCAGAAGAATTGTGTACAATATAAATTACTATTGAAGTACTATCATTTTTAAATTGTAATTATTGTTAATCAATTTTTATATTGACAATGGTGCCGATTCCCTTGTTCACAAACTAAACTAAATTTAAGTACAGTGCATCTTTTTCTTTCTACTTCATTAAGAAAAGATAAAAGAAAAGTTTTAGTTTAGTCCTGTCAAATTAATCAGTGTTTGACGTAAATTGACGTAATTTTAGTAGGCAAGTTTTTAATCACGTCTAAACTTGTATGGAGTACTTACAGGCGCTGATTAATTTGTACCTAAAACTGCAGGCTTAGACGTTAAGCTTATGAGTAATCAGATTATTTTGTATTGAAGCCATTAAAGACTTATTGAATTAGGCAACAAGACAACTCTACAAAGTTACAAACATAAAGAAATTATTTTGATTGTTGATATCAACAATTTTGTTTTAAATCAATGAGTAATATGCTTACTGAATTACCCTAACTCTTTGTTTACATTTTTTGTCATGATCAACTATTTGAAAAGGATGACATTAATATTGCTAAATAATTGTATGAAATTTGTTATTATTGACATTTAATTTTGACATAACTATAATTAGCTATTTAATTGTGCTAACATAAAAGAAAATAATTAAGTAATAATAATGTTTAATGCATGCTAATTTAGGATGATGAGGGCAGGCGAATGAAAATTGCAATGCTTGTAAAAGGCTGCTAAGTCATAAGTACTAACATAACACAACACCAACATTGTACACTTAGTTCGCAATAAACATTTTTGACTTTGACTTTGTCTTTCATTAGGGCTCAAACTGCTATAGCCTCTCAAAACATCAAAATGAACTTGCTCTAAAACAAAGTGGTGTTGGATGTCTGCAGTTTAAGAGAATAAAGAGACATAGCGTCCCAACTGACACATTCATCTGGACAGATTCAGCTAATTGGAATGAGATACTTAACATCGAAGTTATCCCGGCTCCACACACATAAATGAATTCCTAAATAAAAGTGCACTGTTGGATTTTCAATGCTAGGCTCAGTGGCAAGAGCTGACAATCCAACAGTGCACTTTTATTTAGGGATTCATTTACATGTCACTTAGTTGTTGGTGAAAACAGGCATAAGTCTAAGTTTATCTTAGACATCATTGACATTGGTGAAAGAAAACATTGTCAAGAAACCTGGACTCATAGGTACCTACATATGTATTATCTTTAATCGTAAACCCACCTTTAGATACTTAGCCACTTACGCCTAGACTTTCAAGGTTGTAGTGGCACATGGGAATCTATTGTTTACCAGAAACATACAAGGAAGTTTTAACAAATTATTTGAATTATAACAACCTTGGTAAACAAAACTGTGCATAGCCAAGAAACTGATTTGAATAAGTACTTACTTACTTAAACTATGTACAGTTAATAAATATTTCCGTACATTATTTTCGATATGTACATTTATTCAGAGATAGAAATTCACTTCTCTATACTAAAGCAAAATTAAGTGATTAGATGTAAAAAAAAATCCACAGCCATTCCACTAACACTTAAACTCTGTGTAAGAATGTCATTCTTACCAATAGTAACATAGATTAATAGGTATATTAAATAGGATCTGTGCGTTAAATATCTTCTCTGACCTAATTATGCACAGTGACATCATCATGAATGAATTTTTGCGACTTTAAAACAATTTTTTGCAGTCTCATGAACTTCAAACATACTACAAGGTTTTTTACAGAACATCACCAAGTTTATACATTCTAAGCAGATGGGAATAGTGGAAATTAAGTTAGAATAACCGATTGATTCGAAACAATCTATTGTTCGAATGAATCACAAACAAAACAAAAAAAAAATACTTACCGCTTATAAATCGGTCAATTGATGATCACTACTTTACTAATTCGATCTTATAAGTGGTGGTGTTCATAACATCGTTACGTGGCTGTGTTATTTGTTATTAAAAAACACATAAATTTTTAAAATATGCGGAAACGTTTTCACCACCTAAACAACACAAATCCAATCCAACTAGCTGAGCTGTCACTGTCACCATCAGTGACTGTCAATTTGTCAATGTCAAGAGGTAACTGTCAATTCTGTCACTGACTGAGTTCAACGGGTACGTTCAATTATTACATCGACGTAATTTTCTTTCTTGTGATATTTTTTTCCATTATAGCGACCATCGTAATCTATGAATTTCTGAAGAAACTGAAGTTGGAATAGAATTACATTATTAACTAGCTGCGCCCCGCGGTTTCACCCGCATAAGTCTCGATCCCGTGTGAATACCGGGACAAAAATATTTTATGTCCTCACCCAGGTCATGGTTTATCCATGTGCCAAATTTCATCCAAATCCATTCAGCCGTTTCAGCATGAAAGCGTAACAAATAAACAAAAACAAAAAAACAAATCTTTTCTCTCTTAGAATTTAGTTATAAGACAAAAATATAATGAACATTCATAAGAGAACACGGATAAGTTTTGAAATAAACCGATAAAGCCTCACCATGTTCAAATTATGTACACAGCAAATAAAACGTTTACGTTTAACGTCGGTAATTCGTTATGGGCATGTAGGAGAGGTCACTTGCAACCAAATTACCTCTGATGACCACTATGGCAATGTCAACTTTTTACCTCGAATAACCATTTTTGACATCGCACCGTAGAAAGCATTCAACTATCTGTCATTTTGTCTTTCGTTTCTAACGATCTTTGTCTAGGTCCTTTTACATGTAGACTATTTCAGAAGAAAGTTTTCTATCCCAAACTGTCAAAATCACTAAGGTAGTGAAGACAATTTGATTTTGTAATCGCCATGCTAAAGACAGTAGAAAACTTTTTACTCGACGGCCACAAAGTATATAGGTAGGTACGGTTATCTACAAAATCATGATTTTACAGGAGAGCGCTTTAAAAATTTTGATTGCCTAACTAAATCTGACTATTTCTAATCGGATTAACAAGGTGTGGAATAAAATATGAACTAATTCACACCAACGCCTCGAATTCAGGTGCAAAAACAATACTGTAGGTATCTTTTTTTCTTTTGCTTAGGTATATCTCGAAAATGGCGTGTCCAATCGCAAAAATAATGAAGATTACGACCCCCTTTATAAAATCCTTAAACCCCTACGACTCAACAAGTTGGTTATAATTTTTCTTATTTTCCATACAAAAAGTGAAAAATTCCATATGAAATATTGTAATAGTTTTTTCTTCCAAAATACGATACCTACTTCGACACTGAGATTTTTTTGTAGTTGACGTGACTATCAATAAAAATTGAGAAACAAACAGAAAAAAAAAATCCTATGACAAAACAAAGAATTCTGAGTCGAATTTATGAAAAAAGTGAATTTCGTAAAAAGCGCAGTTGAGTCTTTCTACTTTTCTGCCGTTCTGTCTACTCGGACCTTCATTTTTGTCTATTCTTCCGTCGACAAAACTCGTTTCTACCGTCATACTACGCGTGCAGGTCGTATAGCTCTATCTCTTTTTTCCACTGAAGTAATATTAAAATAATACTGTTTATGAGCTGGTGGTAGGCCCCCAGACCTCAGTACAGAACACGTAAGCTAACCAATTCAAGGTCACTGGCATAAACCAGTATCATTGTGTGATTGGTAGAAAGATCGACGGTACCTATTCTGTTCTACATGATATGATACAATAAAATAGCAGAGAGTAAATGATCTAAATCATAAACAGTCATTTAACTTATATTTATGTACAGACGCCAGCACTTCAAGCTACTACAATCTGTCAAATTTATTTAATAGATTTTCAACTTTATCGCTGAAGAGTAAGGTTCAAAGTTGATTGGGAAAATTTGACAGTTTCGGGTAGCTTGATGTGCTGGCGTCTGTACGTTTCTAATATACATAAAGCTCTTTGTATTTAGATGTCCATTTATGTATTTTTTTTAAGAAATCTAGTTTCTGTGCAAAAAATAAAATTGACTAGTAGGTATAATGAGAGTGGAGTGTTAAAACTATACTGCTGTTAAATAGAAGTTACATTACAGAATTTTTGATTACTTAATATATTTTTTATTTTATTTTAAGGATTCATCATTTATCAGAAGGAATACAGGCATATATTGTTATAAGGCCTACGCCTCTTGTTGAGCTGGAAGATATATATAACATCAAGAGTATCATAGCTCATCCAGATTACAAGCCTCCCTCCAAATATTGCGATCTTAGAGACGGAAACTGAGTACCTAAGTAAACATTTTGGGAGCTATCAGCCAAGGCTGCCACGTAGTGTTTTGTTGTGGTGTAGGTATGTTTTCCAAAGTTTTCGTGGGCGTTGATGCCGAAAAGCAAGCTGCAAACTGAATTGTAATAAATTTAACAGAATAACCTACTTAGGTACTCGCCATACCAAGATTTACGAGGGCAACACTGAAAGTTATTAGAGCTGGCCACTTGTACTAACTGGCTACTTGTGTAATAAAAAAACTGTTCAGATTTTGAAAATGGAACTCTTTGCCATTATTATTGTGTATGTATTTTATTCATTTGCCATTTTGTTTACGATTTGGCGGCAAATTGAAAAATTGTCTGTGTCACGTCAGCATGAATTTAACGCAAAAAAATTTTCGTACTTTGATTTTTTATAACTTCGATGTCATTTAAGTCAACAAGAAAGTTATGATAGACGTCGATTGGCCTTTCACGATGAAGCCCCGTCTCGTGCCACTGTTTACAACTCGTTTAATGAGTTTAAACGTGGTCGCATTAATCTCACCAATGATCTGCGTAAGGGACGGCCTTCTATGGCGACGACTGAAGATAACATCAGTGTTGTGCGGCGTATGATAGAGACTGACAAAAGAATGACTTATCAGCAGATTCGGATAAGCTTAGTCATCGGTATGAGTCAAGTGCACAAAATCCTCCATGAACATTTAGCGGTCAGGAAGCTTTGTGCCCGGTGGATACCTCATGATTTGACAGAGGCCCAAAAACTCCGTCGTGTTGATTGGTGTCTAAGATTTAACGGAGGTGATTCAAATGCTGTGTTCGACATACTTACTGGTGACGAAAGCTGGATTTATTGTTATGATCCTGAATCTAAGAGACAGACAGCAGATGTCTGAGTGTTTCCTTCCGAGGAGTTGCCAACTAAAGTGAAGAGAGGTCGAAGCGTGGGAAAAATGATAGTAGCCTGGTTCTTCGGAATGACAGGTCATTACACAACAATTGTTTTAGAGGATCGAAAAACAGTTACTGCAGAGTGGGGAGAGCGGGGCTGAAAGTGCCGATTTTGACAAATCCTTTTAAGATTCGGATAAAACAAGTACTATGTCTGAAAGTAGTGGTTCATCCTAAGCCAAATTTAATCTATTTTACGAATTAACTTCAGATTTTGCACATTTTTAATAGTTTTTATGAAAATGCGATTTTTTTATACAGAGGCGGCAAGGCACTACCAACCCCAATCTGGGGCAAGTTGTGCCGTAGCTGAGGTCGGTTGCGCCGTTGATAATGCTGGGAGTTTTATATGAATGAAAATTAATTAGGAAATTAAAACACATCAGTTTTATAATAATATATTTATTCGTTATATTTTTTTATATAAATCAACAGTTTTTAAAGTTTAATTGTATAATACTAAGTATTATAATAAAAAAAAAACAAGGAACCTTCTTATGTAATTATTCAAACATAAAAACGTATTTTTAATCAATAGTTTGTACTTATTTTTATGCAAATGAGATCAATTATTAAAAATATCAGTCTATATGGACTAGTAAACTACCTGCTATAAACAGTAAAGATTTCTCTTTCATTACTAAGTTCCAAAATTATTAACTTTTTAATCAGTCTCGAGTCTTTTTAAGAAATAAAAAATATACCAAAACTAGTTACTCTCCAGCAGGGCTATTGGCTATCTTTTTCAAGGCCAGTGACTAACAAGCTTCAGTTGTACACCGAACTTTGATGACAACTGAGAATTTCATAACATTGGTATTGCGTATCACCTTATGTGGCTATCACGTTACGGTGATTAACAGACCGGGAACGGTGCTCTTCATCCCAGCACTTGACGCCTCTATTTTTTATCGACTATTATGCGGCTAAGTTGAGTAACGCCTTTTGAGCATTACAATACTTTATTTTAGGGACCATTTTATATTGAACGGTTTATAAACACTTGTTCAAGGCCAATGGCTATCTATACAGATATATTATAAACAGAAGCTGTTGGTAACCATACATCGCAATGCTACGTAAAAAATTATGGAAATATTAAAATAATTGAAACATTAGGTACCTTATTATTTTATACATTAAATTATTTATTGTTGTTTTTTTTTACATTTTTCATAAAACAAATATATTTGTATGTATATTATAAAAAAAACGAATATTATGACAAGAAAATATGAATTTTAGATTAATATGAGCAGTAAAATATTACAAAGCGTTAATCTCTAGGATTCCATAAATTTTGGATTTTTATTCACATAAAAAAAAATGTATTTTTTTTTTATTAAAACAAGAAAATAAGAGTTAAGTATACATAATTGTGAGCAACATTACACACAATAGACTAATTTTCTATATTATGTACTAATTTTCTAGCACTTTTTCTCTGGCAACTGCAATGGGTTAGGCGTCGCGTATGCGGCTACTCTCATTCGCAAATGACTTTATTTTTGCTCTTCTTCAGGAAATCCCAGCAATAATAGACATGCCATACTTCTCTACCACGAACAAGAATCACAATAAAACAACAAAAAACGTAATGTTTACACGCTTCACTTAATACAGGCTTCGGTGCTCATCACAAAAATTTCAAAAACACTACCTTTGAGTAGTGTCTTTCACGAAAGCCACCAATAACTAAATGACTATCAATTTGATGTCCACTAAGCTTAGACAATCGCAATCTTAAAAGTATCGATACACAAGCATCTGTCAAAATGTGTTACGGTGCTTATCAGCGATACTGGGTGCTCATGACGTCATCCTAGTTAGTCACTGAAGATAGCCAATACAAAACTAACTGTTTGACAGCTAATCGTTAGACACTTTGCCAAGTGATCATCATTATGAACTGTCAACCGAGATACGCAATAGCCCTGCAGGTGATTGATCAGAATAACAATTAGGACATACAAATGCTTGGTTTTCTTCATCTTCAATACATTGCAAATGGGCCCAATTCTTACATTCTCTGCATTCAATCCATTGTTCTCCAGGGGCAGAGTTAGAATAGGCATCACAACAAATGATACAGAACCATTCTTGTTCGTCATCAGAACTGTCGTCATCTTGCAATACTCTTCTCTTATCGGGGTTTTTAGTCGGCTTTTTTGTTTGTTTACCCTTTCCCTTGCATCTTCCCGTCCCTTTTCCCTTAACCTTCTTTTTAGTTTCGCTTTCTTTTTTCTTCTTTTTACTAGCCTGTTCTTCTGCTAAAGCATTTTTCTCTGGAGTGTCCGTAAGAACAGCTGTCTTTCTTTTACGTGCTTTAGTATGTCCAATTAGTCGGGGAGGTGCTTTAGGCAGTGGTCTTATTAGCTCTGGTGAGAAAACTGCTGCATTTTTATCTCCTGTGTTATTATCAACTGATTGAGGAGGCTGGAAACTGCAGCAAGGGATAGGTTCCGGAGAGCACTGACGTGTCTCTTGCTCTTGATTACCTGATGGTGCTCTTGTACACTCAACGCTGCAGTCGCTTGGCCCAGGAACATGCTGTAGTATTGATGGACTAGTCTCAATCTTAACATTGCTGCCCACATAATTTGACTCATCAAGATATTCAGGAGTCCTTTCTTGATTGTTTTGAGGGACAGGCAAGTTGTCTGTACTTTGTGAGAGTCGGTTTTCTGGCATCGGGCGATCAGTGACAAAAGACGGTGCATAATCTTCGTCTGTAAATACGTTTGAATCATAGGGCCAAATGCCAGTCTTTTTAAATGCGTTGCATATATTGATAGGTGTTGCTGCCAATGGGAAAGCATATTTCACTATACCTGGTATTTCGTAAATGCTCATAATCTTCCCGGGATTAGTTCTCAGCCAGTTATTTTGAGCTTTAGAGCAGTATGTTTTAAAAGGGCCATTAACACCAACGTCCAGGGGTTGCAGACGGTGGGTGCAGTGTGGTGGGAATGATAGTAATATAACAGAATTTCTCTTGGCCTTTTCAATCACATCAATATCAATGTGAGATGAATGATTGTCTAGGAGTAATAGCACTGGCTCTTCAGGACTAGGCTTAGTGTGTTTTATGAAATGATCCATAAACACTAAGAACTCTGTGCTTGTCATCCAACCGGATTTATTACCAGCCCCAATACACTCAGGGGGACCGTCGCGGATAAACAGGTCTTTATATTTCAAACGGGGAAATACAAACATCGGTGGAATCGAGTTTCCCAGAGCACTTACCGCTAGCTCAACTGTGACTAAAGTTCCACGCTCTGCTGAAACAATTGCTCCTACTTGCTTTGTTCCTTTTTCAGCCAAAATTTTCTTCGGTTTGAGCACAGTTTGAACACCAGTCTCGTCCAAATTCCAGATACGTGAAGGTGTAAGATTATGCTTCGTAATTAAATCACCAAGTTTCTCGAAAAATTGATTTACGTTATGTCGGTTGAATGAGCTCGCGCGTCCTGCACTGGTAGCTTCGGGTGTTCTGATAGAAAGTGTAGGGTTCCTCTTCAAAAAGTTTGTCAACCAATCCTTCCCAGCCTCACCATTTGTATGCCAAGATGGTGGGATGTTTTGTACTTTAAACTTCACGGCACACTGGTATGCAAGTTGTCGTACTTCTTCCGGTAGAAGACCGAAGTAAATAGAAGCGCTTTTTAAGATGTACTTCCACAGTAGTGCCTCTTGTTCCTCATTGAACACTAGTCTTGGTTTGTATCCAACCGCGGGAGTAAGTCCACTTTTAATTTTTTTGACATAGCGTTGTAATGTTGTGTGACAAATTTGTAATTCACGTGCAACAGTTTTTAATTTACGTCCATCCTTGATGACTGCATCAGCAGCCCTTTGTAAAAGATCCTGAGATGTAGTTCCCCTTTCAGTTTTTCGCTTGTATGTCCTCATTCTGTCAAAGAAAATAAATGCAGTATAAAGTATCATGTCCAAAAGTATTTTCTTTCTTTCATAATTGCTCGCGTAAATATAAACAATACTGAAACAATATAGGTTGGTTAGGGGTTGGTTGTGCCGCGGCACAAGCAGCCCCACATGAACGGCACATTTTACCCCGTTTATGATAGTGTGATATTTTGTCTCACATATAAAAATCACTGTACACAAAGCATTAAAATTACACTGCATAACAAACTAGGATAAATAACAAACATTTTACAAAAACTCACATATTAAAAGCACGAAAAATGCTAGCTTGAGACCAAAAAGTATTGAAACGAAAATATTTACTTACGTGGCGCTGGAGGACCCTCACATGCAGTGCGACTCGGTCCGCGTCGCTGACGCAACTAAAATGGCAGCCGCGTGTGCGCGACTGTTAGGCCTTACGCGACACAATACGATCGTATATCTATCTCTTTCTGTTTTTGAGATATTCGCGTCGGCACAATTTACCCCCGGCACTTAAAGCCCCGCTCTCCCTACACTAACAATTGTTTGCCACTTGTCGTGGAAAAAGTTCGGGAGAAACGACCTCGCAGTAGGATCCTCCTTCACCACGACAACGCCTCGTCGCACACCGCCAAGCAAACAAACGACTACTTGGTGACGTCAGACGTGGAATTACTGGGTCACCCGCCCTATAGCCCCGACCTCGCACCTTACAATTTTTATTTATTTCCGAAAATAAAAGAAAAACTTCGAGGAAAACGTTTCAAAATGCCGTCGAAGAGACCCCTAAGGACGAGTGGGTAAAATGCTTTTCTCAGTGGTTCCATCGGATGCAGCGATGTATTTATGTAAATGGACACTATTTTGAAAAGATATAATAAAACTAATAACTTGCTTTGCTAGTTTGTTCAGTTTTTGATTTTCTAAGAACTTTCAGTGTCACCCTCGTAATATGCAATCTATGTACAGTAAGCGCTCAAAAGTGCATGAGCACGCTAAGAGTCGTATTGCTGTGAACACGCGGTATAGCTCGTACATTTGTATGTGTAAGCAACACGATACACACACCACAGATAACGCAGTTACACGAAACAACAATATATTTCCGTCGCTTTAAACATGCTAGCACACACGCACTATGCGCGTGAACTTGACCAGTTAATGGCATTGCTAAAATTCGATAGTAACTTAACAAGCGCAGATAGCAGAAAGCGTTAAGCGTTGGTATGGAATTCAATCTGCCTCAGGTTCTAATCTCGTGAAACACAGTGCGGTTTTTTGCAAATATTATTATTTTTGTTTTCGATAATAATATTTTTTAAATATTGCTGCTTTTTTATGTTGTTATTGCAATAAAGGTTTTAGAATAAAAAATGCGTGATATATGATAACAAAATTAAAAAATATATGTTTATTCGTTATATTTATTTTACATAAGTTAATAAACTGCTACAATTATTTATCATTACTTCAGCTGAATAAGATGTGAAATAGATGTCAAGAAACTTAGAAGCAGTTTGTATTATTTAGACATATTTAAATTATGAAATATTTTAAATTTTTAATGGATTTTTTCACCATAAATATTAAGCTTTGATCATGGTCGAAGTAATTAAGTAATAAATAAGAATATTAGACTACTTAAAATGTAAAAAACTACTTACAGAATAGGTAATTTTAAGGTTAAATATGGGCAGTTTGTTTATATTTTATTTGTATTAATATTTTACATTTTATTTGACTTTAGTAAATATTGGTTGTTATTGAGGTTAAAGCTTAAGTATTCATTTTCTTTACGAAAAGAAGATTGAAACTAAACCTCAAATTTTTATCCTAAAATAATACTATTACTAAAATAATATTAAACAATTTCGGTATATCTGCAAGAAATACGACAAACACCCTATTGAAACGTGCTTAAAAAATTCGTTACCATAAATTCATGCAATAACGAATCTGTTGTTTATTAAGTTGGTACGGTCAATATTTTAAGGTCAAAAACGGTTTTCTAGCTGGTCTTCAGTGATGCAAGCCTTCAGAGTGCACGGCGAACGGTTCATAATGACGTGTTTTTAATAATTCAGCAAAATGTCTCGTTGGTATGAAACCATTTGTTTCATTCACCATTTGACGTCGCTGCTACTCGATAATAAGCCCCTTCCTCATATCTCTTAACCCTCACAGTATTTCTCTAGAACAAAGAAAAACATTGTTTTTATTACACATAATACCTTATTATTTATTATTCACTAATCGAATTAAACCTCACAATGAATTTAAAACTTTAAAGGCATCTTCTGTCTCAACAATACCTCTGTTCTATCAACAATACCCTTGATTAAGATTTATGTTTAGTAAAATATGAAATATATTAATGATAACACTCACACTTAGTCCGGTTTCATTAGATATTCACTTCACTTTTACGCAGCGCAATAATATTCTCTGATCTGATCTGATCTCTTCAATATATTTTATGCCTGCTTTTTGATAATAATAACCACAACACTGCGCTAAATACTCGTCACCAATATTATCCACGAACCAAAAAAGTTCTATTAATTGAATACTCGTAACAAACTGCATCTACCCCACAGAAATCGAAATAATTTACTTAGTTTTTTGTGGTCTACCTGCTAAACTTTAATATTTATGTGAACAAGACGAATGAAACTAAAAACGAATGATGATTATTGAACTAGTCATTGGTTGCAGACAAAGTGAGTGTGTGTGTGTAATGTGCGTGTCTACAGTATTGTAACAACTTATAGAAGAAGGTCGTAAGTCAAACCGAAGCGTCAGTCTATTGCTTTGTGAGATTGCTCATGGACTTTTGGTCGGCACTGTATGTGTATTTATTTTAATCGCTGTTGGATTTTTTATAAGAAAAAGACAAAATAGATGGGTTTTAATAATAATTAAAATAAGGTTCCTGTCTCTGCAGCCCTAATCACAATTTTTTGTAGTTTTAAATGATTTTTATAAAAATATTTAAAAATGTAATGTTATTTAAGAAATGTAATGTAATAAGTATGAAAGTAAACAAACGAAATAATAAAAACTTTTTAATTTAGATTAGAAATCCATAGAATTTTAATACAGTAAAACAGTTAAAAAAAAACATTATAATTACTTATTTCCTGATGTTAACACAATGCTAGAAGTACCGCGTGTCTAGCCTATCCGCAATAATAGCCAGGATGCTGTTGCTGCTGGTGCGCAACCTGCCGAGCGCCGCGGCGCATCGCTTGCGGAGCACGGCGTGGAAGCCGTCAGTGTGTGCGTCCGCGAACATGCCCGACGCACTGCATCAGCGCGGCAGCCCCAACAACGCCCTGAACGCATTGTTATATTGGATTTGCGTGTAATCAAGCAGTACGTTTATAGTGACGAACAATGCGCTCTGAACAGTGTCATTACAAGATCCTCCTGATTTATTAAACGTTAACCTTGGCATACAGTAAAATCTCAAATCTCATATTCTTTATTAGTTGTTTGTTTCTTTAGTTGGTAGGGAAATAGTTATATTAGTCATAATTATGAGTGTGTGGGCATCATACAAGCGCCCATGCTATAGAAGCCAGGAGAGTTACGGACACCCACATTCGCATACTCTCCGATAGCGCCTCAGTTCTCCAATCCTTACGGAAAAAATATATTACTTCAAAGTTAACACTAGAATGTCACAATGCACTAGAACAAGTAACGGTATCTAGCCGCAACACGGTGACACTGCAATGAATAAAAGGACACAGCGGATCGCTAGGTAACGACGCAGCTGACGAACTTGCTAGAAGAGGATCTAGCACGGCAGTCTGTGGACCCGAGCCTATCGTACCAATCCCCTTCAACCAAATACGCAGGTGGCTATAGGAGTTCACCCACACACAAGCAGAGAACTGGTGGACCTCGACACCGGGTTGCAGGCAGTCCAAGGAAGCTATGCCATCCTTGGATAGCAGGCTAACCAGGCGTTTATTGCGCCTGGACAGGAACGGCCTACGCATGGTGACGGGGACCATCACGGGGCACTGCTCGCTAAACAAACACTTCCACACAATAGGCATAACGGACAGTCCTCTGTGCAGGGCGTACATGGAGGCTGAGGAAACAGTAGCGCACGTGCTCTTTGAATGCACAGGCGTCACTCAGATTAGAACAGAAACCCTCGGGTCACCCAGATCCTACACGGATGTTCTGAACAGACCAGGAGATTTTATTAGCTTCTGGAGGGAGGTGGGCTGGTTGGAATAACCACCAAATGGCCGCCATGGCCCACGCACAATGGTCCACCTTACGGACTAAGTGCGGAAACCAAACCCTATAACATAGAACATAGTCATAATTATGGACCCTGCCGGGCACAGCATAGATCTATGTAGGAGAGAAGAGGCTCTTCCTCTTCTCTCCTACAATGGTCTTGGTCTGGTCTTTTAATATGACAAATTGTATTATTGAAATGAAGTTGTTTATTCTGTAAATAGGATATCGGAATCACTTTTACAAGTCAAATATTTTTTTTATTAAAATAAGCTAGATGAGATCGGCGTTTCCTATCTGACTACTCTGTGAAGAAAGGCCGAAACAAACTCAGAGGTCGCAGTCTCTTTTAAAGTCCAGAAATAATCTTGGTCAGGCCATATTATGAGGACCATGTAGATTAGTGTCTAAAAAGGTCTTTTGAGGAAAGAACCACACAGATTTGAATGGACCTGTCCAGTCAGTGCAAGCATTTGTCAGTAATCGTGGAGTTCAACTCAGAACATAAGGAGCTCAACTCGACGAACAATACCAAAGAAAGGACATTTGGGTAGGCCGCATAAACTACTCAAACTGCCAGACCATCACTAAAACTAGCAGAGAAATAAAAATAATATCCACATAGTCCTCACATTCACAATAATTAAAATAATATAATACTTTACAAAGTAATCATGTCATTTTGAATATAATTTTCAACAATGTTAAGTAGTAGTTAGTAGGTATTAGTTAAGTAGTTAGTAAGTTATATATTTATTTAAACAAAATTCAATTTATTAATTATAATTATTGTTTTATAAAGTATATTGGCATTAAGTCCGCTTCTGTACATTTATGTGCTTGAAGTATTAAATAAATAAATATACGTTTACTTATTTAGTAACATATTTATTTTTTTAATTATTCATTATTTTTTTCATTTATTATTTATTACGTAATTAATATTTATTATCCCTAAGGTAAGTTATTTATTGAATGCTTCACATTTATTTATTTTTTTCAAATTTATATTTTTAGTATTATGAGTAACCTAGGTATCTTTAATAGTAGACCAGGGTAGAAGCCTTTAAAAATAATGAAAAGTGAAAAAAAATTATAATAGAATGAGACCCATTAGAAAAGGAGGGAAATATGATAAAAATTAAAGGAAAAATAATTTACGGGCGATCTGAGGTTGGGAAGGGGATGGGGGTGAGTTTTTAAGGGTAAAAAACGGTTTTTCTCGATTTCCGGCAAAACTAAAAGTCCTATCGAAAAAAGTCAAATGGAAAAGTTGTAGATAATAAAAAGATCTAAAACTTTTGTATTCACACTTTTTTCACATAACCTCAAAATTTATGTGAAAAATTCAAAAAACCAAGTTTTTGGTTTTTTATTTTTATCTTTTACAATTTTTTTTTTTTTTTAACGAAATTTTGTGAAAACTTACCTTTTTATGTCCCAAATACGCTGTAATTTATTTAATTAAAAATATTTATTTTTTCACCTTATTTTGAATTAATATCGAAAAAACACCCTAATTTTCAATCGAAAATTCACCCGTCAAAATATCAGCTTTTTTCAAAAAGTTGGTGTGGTTTCTGTTCGTTGGAATCTCTACTTTCCGATGGTAAAAAAAAAATATATGTTACTATGGTAAATCTTCTCAGAAAATGCAAAAATTCAAAATTCTTTTTTTGCTGGATACCACTAAACGATTCAAAGCTGCTTTTTTTATTGCATACACTTGCTTATCATCTGCCTTATTGCAAATGATACAAACAGATTCATCCATACTGATAATCTGAAAAGACAAAATCGAATTAATAATGTCTTCACTATTTAATCGTGAATAAACTCCCATAAAAAAAAAAAATATTAAAGAAATCAATGTCAAAATGTATAAATAATATATTATAAATCTATAAAAAAGTATAAAATATATATGAAAATCGGCCAAAAGTTTGTTTTATTAGAAATATATTTACGATATATATTTTATATATTTTTTATAGATTTTAAATATATTTTTTATAGATTTTGAAATATATTTTTTTTCATGGGATTAACTAAATTTGTTTGTGCAAAATTAAGGAGATAATTATTTTTTTATCTTGTACTAAAATATCATTTAATTTCAATCTTTAGGTTATGTTAAGTTAAGCATACTATTTTTTAAAGAAAATATTACGATTTTTATGGTTGAGTTGATTGATACAGATAAAAATAGAGATAGTATTTACCTTCCTATGCAGATTCGAAAAGTTTTATTGTTTTTTTAAGTAAACTTGTCACAATTATCTTCAAGAAACTCAGCGTCCACGTGTATTTTTATAAACGATGTTGTATACTGTACTGTATTTCGAATACTGGTTAGGCTAGCGGTTGTAACAGCTGCTACGAAATATATAGTATATAATAGTAGGTATGTATGTAGTAAGACCCAGACCCGCCTAGCCCCTTCCCCACTTCTCCACGAAATACCTTTTGATGGGCTACAATTTTTCGTAGGTCACTCAGGTATATCTACTCAGGTATATATATAATTTATCTCAAAATAGTTATAAATAAGCATCTACGCATATAATTTAAAGAAAATTAGACAACTTTCTCCAAATATTGTAGATGTCTTATTAAATATTAATTTAATTAACTTATTTGTTTGTTAATTATAGTAGTATATTTTTATTTGCATTTTTTTTGTTATCAAAGTCACATGTAATCTAACGTTTTTCGAGTAATTAAAGTCTAAATTTTAATAAATAGCTCAAAATTATTTATAATAATTAAAAAAAAATTTTCGAATTCAAGTTTTTTTTGAATTTTTGCATTTTCTGAGAAGATTTACCATAGTAACATATATTTTTTTTTTCACCATCGGAAAGTAGAGATTTCAACGAACAGAAACCACACCAACTTTTTGAAAAAAGCTGATATTTTGACGGGTGAATTTTCGATTGAAAATTAGGGTGTTTTTTCGATATTAATTCAAAATAAGGTAAAAAAATAAATATTTTTAATTAAATAAATTACAGCGTATTTGGGACATAAAAAGGTAAGTTTTCACAAAATTTCGTTAAAAAAAAAAAATTTTTGTAAAAGATAAAAAAAAAAAACCAAAAACTTGGTTTTTTGAATTTTTCACATAAATTTTGAGGTTATGTGAAAAAAGTGTGAATACAAAAGTTTTAGATCTTTTTATTATCTACAACTTTTCCATTTGACTTTTTTCGATAGGACTTTTAGTTTTGCCGGAAATCGAGAAAAACCGTTTTTTACCCTTAAAAACTCACCCCCATCCCCTTCCCAACCTCAGATCGCCCGTAAATTATTTTTCCTTTCATTTTTATCATATTTCCCTCCTTCTCTAATGGGTTTCATCCTATTATGATTTTTTTTGGTTTTAAAAATTATCGACCCTGGACTATAGTGAGTATTTGTAGATACAAATGGATAGTTATGAAGTTACCTATAATTGATCATTTAAGTATTCACTTATACTATAGTAGGATTTGTTTACAAGGAAAAGCTTCAATTTATTGATAAAGATGTTATGTTTATATTTCGGGTAACTTATTATAAATGTTTAAGACATTACAAAGGTACTATTGGAGTGCATTTTTAGTCGCGATGTTGGTAAGTTTAGTCTATTTTTGTGTCTTAAATTAATTTTCGTTTGTATGTCCTCTGTTTTTGTGAAGAATTCTGGGTACTTACGCACAAACTTACAAACTTCAAAAATATAGAGACAGGGTAGGGATACAATATTTAGGGCGTATGATAATTTGGATATTTTTGCTCTTACTTTCTGAATGTGTGACTTCCAATTTATGTGTGTATCAATGTTTAGGTCTAATAGTGTGAATTTATCAACTACTTCTAATTTATTATTTTTAAAGCTAAAGTTTATATTTATTGGTATTTTATTAAAAGTAAGGTGGGCCGCACGTTTGTGGTAACGAAATTAGTTTATGATAACCTCTCCAGCTCAAAGTGTTACCATAGACATGCGGTCTACAGTACTTCTCTTTTTCTTAACTTAACTATGTATTTATCTGACCTGCTGGTCAGTTAAGTGCCATAGTTAGGCCTGCTCCTGCTGGAGCAGGCCTAACATGACACATATATCCACTCTCGCGCGACAAATTTTTGTCTATTTCTGTAGTTTTATCGTTTTCTGACAGCTACGCCATACAAAATACTCGACTCGTTCTGTCAAACTTGATGTTTTGTCGACAAACCCTAACATGACACGTTATTTATCTCGATTTTTGACAGTTCAACACGAGATAATCAGTCATTTTGTCGTATTTAGTTGTCGTCGATTTTGACGACGATAAGAGTAGACAAAAAGACAAAAATATGGCAGATTCATAGTCTTACTTATAGTAGGCAATTTTTTTTTTATGGTCAATTCTGGTGATTAAATAAATAAATTAATGAAAACTAGGCAAATCAATGGCTGTATGGTAATATCAAACCTTTGCAACATAATTACTAAAATCACCAGTTTATTTCCTAAGGGTGGTGATTAACAATTTTTATGGTTATAATAGCGGAATCGACTCCACCTGCCAATTTATTTGAACGTCAGTCCTTTTGGTGAGTGTGGTGATGTGATTTATGTGTGTATCAATGTCATGGACTTTATGGTGACTGTTACAATAATAAACTTCGATTTGTCAAATTGCGATCGTCGGCCCATTTGTCATTTGTGGTGATTATCTAATGAGTATAGATGCCACTAAATTTAATTTCCGTCATTTTGTATTTTAATTTCAGCATGCCAAAGAAATCATTTAATTTTCAAAAACACATACACAACTACAGGTTACATAAAAAACTAATCATAAATAATTAAGAGAGAGAGACGTTTATTCAATAAAGTACAGACGCCAGCACATCAAGCTACCCGAAACTGTCAAATTTTCCCAATCTACTTTGAACCTTATTCTTCAGCGATAAAGTTGAAAATTTATTAAATGAATTTGACAGATTGTAGTAGCTTGAAGTGCTGGCGTCTGTACATAATTCCATGCATAAAATTGAATGAATGAAACAGAACTTTAAGCCGATGTTGCTATCATAAAAGTAATTTGTTTTTAATAATTTGCAACATCGGTTTATCGTCGCGCGATAAAGAAGTGTCAAAGTGCCTTTGTCGAGTTTACTCGTCGTTTGCGGTCATGTTAGGGATTAGAATGACGTCAGAATCGTAGACAAATTACAATAAAACGAGAAAAAGAGCGTTCTCGCGCTTGTCATGTTAGCAGACACATGTTTTTTACCCGACTGCCCCAGAAGGAGGGTAATGTTTTTCGAGAGTATGTATGTATGTTTGTATGTATGTATGTATGTCTATTTCTTTGGCACGCCCTGTAGCCTAAACGGCTTGATGGATTTTAACATATTAGGTGTCGTTAGATTCGTCTTAATAGTGGGAGTGACATAGGCTATATAATATTTATATATTGCATCTGCAAATACATAAAAAAGGGTGGGGTAGGTTTAAAAAAAAACAACATTATTGGTATCAAATATAAGTTAGTAGTGAGTCAATTCCAAATGTATATACATATAGGTATATATATATTAATAAAACTACAAAGTTTGAAATAAAACAAATTATTAAAAAAACAAAAAACTCGACTGCAAAAACTCATAACTGAGAAGAAAAAAACAAGCATAATCTATAGGATTTTGGTATTGCAGGCGGGCACAAACCAATAACCTGAAATGGTGTAACTTTTGTTTGTGCCCGCCTGCAATACCAAAATCCTATAGATTATGCTTGTTTTTTTCTTTTCAGTTATGAATTTTTGCAGTCGAGTTATTTGTTTTATTTTTAATAATTTGTTTTTTTCTTTCTTGCTTCAGTTTCTTCAGGCCACACGATGCTCTCGATCCAGGGCACGTAGTGCGACACCCTGGTGTACATGCCGGCTGAGCCGAGGATGCCGCAATCCTTGCCATATGACGTCACTCCCACGACGTGGTACTGGCATGTAGAATACCTAATTTGGAGAGGGCCACCGCTATCACCCTGTGGGATGACAAAAGTATTTTTCAGTTATTGTTCCATTTTTCTTCCAAGCTTCTCTATTCTGCTCGATTTCAGTCCAGTATTTGTTGAGATTTTAGGAAAAATCATCTACGGTTGCAATTTTTGAAGCAAATGCTGTTCGAAACATATACGTACATACATAATATATTTCCTTAGGAGCTTTTCTATGACTTTCTTACCTCGCAAGTGTCCACTTCTTCATAATGGGATCCGTAACACATCTGCTTGTCATGGTCGTAGCCGCGGCTGAGGTGTCTGTGTGGTCTGTATATCACCGAGCATTCGGTTTCGTTAAACTCTTGCAAATTCACCTGGAAAATAAAGTTAGGAAAAGAAATATTTATTTTTTATTTTGGGCACACATAAAACACAAAAAGGAAAAAAAATAAAAATGTAAAACAAGATTTTATGGGGGATGCAGTGAAGTTGTGCACAATCAAAGCAACAGAAAATATAGAAAGGTATGATTTGGCATTATTTTGAATAGCAACAGTAATACATTTATTAATATATAGGTAATAGGTAGGTATGTATTTTTTTATTCTACACTTACTACTTGCAGTACATCTGCTAATGCTTGCCTGTGTCCGAGACGACCCCAGCCGGATGCATCGGCGGACTCCTTCCATACTGCCCCTACATCCAGGCACGCTGGCAGTAAGTCTTTGCCGAAAGCTATCCTGAAATCATCATCAAAGAAAAAAAGATGAGTGGTCACTTAATTCCACGGTATGACAACTTATATGACCAAGTAGGTTGCCCTGTGGAACACCGTTTAAAACTGAAAATGTTATACACTTACTCGGTTTCTGTCTCCAAGAGTGCTATGTCATGATACTTGGAAGGTGCCTTGTATTCAGGGTGAATGATGATCTTCTTGATTTTGTATATCTTCCAGGATTCCTTGGGGTCGGATCGTTTCAGAAGCCCCAGTGCGGCATATGATATGGTTCCTCTAAAACATATTGTATTTTATAAAAGCTCTAGCTCTAGTGGAACTTATATAAACGACGCCTGAAAGCTTACAGCACTCGAGTAGATGTGCAGTGTGCTGCAGTGAGTATGAATCTCTCGCTGATCACAGAGCCTCCACACAGCCACTGCGCAGACTCCATGTCATCTCCATAACCGATTAAAGCCTGGGAAGAATTGACTTTTTAATTATTACTAAGCAATGATTTAAACCAATAGATTTGCCCACAGTCACTCACCGTACTTAAATCGCGCGAAAAGTGGCAATATTGAGAAGAGTGAGCTTATACATCCCATCATCATCATCAGCCTATAATGTTCCCACTGCTGGGACACAGGCCTCCTCTCTGTGAGAGGGAGTGGGCCATAATCCACCACGCGGGCCCAGTGCGGGTTGGTAGATGTCACATGTCTTCGAATTTTCGGTTCTAGGATATGCCGGTTTCCTCACGATGTTTTCCTTCACCGTTTTGAGAGCAGTGGTGATGAAATAATTTACACAAAGTAAAGTGCCTGTCTGGGTTCGAACCTACGACCAACAACTCGTAAGTCGCGGCCGTTACCACTGGACCACCACTGCTCTTGCGTCATATCTGGCGTCATTTTTTTTTCAAAATGGCGGCCACGCTTGATCCCTATATAAATCGATAGCAAACATCAATGCAACCAGAAAACATAATAGGACCGAACCGAGTAAAGTGTTACGTTTCCGAAATATTAACGTTTAAAGTTTATCACGTAACATCCACATTTTTAGAACATGCGTAGATGTTTGAAATAATCACTTTGGTCAACTCAAGAACAGTAACTCTTCTGCCCCAACGGCCATCAGTCCGAACTGATCGGCCTAAGAGGGTCACCCTGTTGACATCCAACGGCTGAATCCAAAACTGTAAATTTTGGGTATTTCATTTTTAACTTCTGTCAACAAGCTGACCTTGTTTATGGAATTAAAAGCATTTTTAATGTCCACTTTGAGGACGACCTCACCTTTATCGCTATCGAGGTAAGTGAATAATGCAAAGCGCAAAGTGTAAATGCGAAGCGCAATTGTAGGGGCTGGAATTTCGCTGTAGAAAGCACAGCAAATTTTAGCTGTGATACGACGGTAAGTGGACCCTTCGGCAATGGGACGAATGTCGCCATCCTTCGTGCGCAGGGTACATGGGTTATAAAATATCAATGACGGCTTCGTTCACATTGCCTGAGAGCATGAAATTGAAGAGGGCCGTCAGCTTCTTCAAAAGAGACTCACCAACCACCCCGGTGCCTGAACACAATAAGTCCTTCAGATGTTGAGGTGTCAGGCCGTCGAGGCCGTCAGCGGAGCCACTTCCAAAGGATCACACGGCCGCACATACTTATTTAGCTGTAGCTTCAAGTGAGTTGGATTCCGGATCAGGTGGGTCAGGGAAGGAGAGGTCATCTGCCGGGACAGGGTGTTTGCTCTCCAGAGCTGTAAGTGTCTCTGAAGAGTACAGCGCAACCACATCGCTGCTAAAGATGATCCTAGCAGCACCTCTGATATCACCCTCGCCTAGTTTAGACTCCACTTGGTGCAATCCTAAACCTCTTTGGAGAAAGTGCGCTGTTTAGAGTCGAAATTTTGGGGCAAAATGTTACAATTATTATATTTGATTTGTGCTGTTAATGTTTTATTAATTGCCAATTTTTTTTTGCACATGTAGTATTCTAAACGGGAAAGTGAGTAATTGCTCCCAAGTACCTACTGAGAGAGTTCTCGCTGGCGGCGAGACGGATACAACGCGCTAAACTTGAAGCCCCCGTGGCTTTAAGTTTAGCGCGTTGTATCGGTCTCGCTCCACGAGGCGCTCTTTAAAACTGGAGTTGAAGTTTTAATTTTGCATCGGTTTTCCAAAAGAGTTGAGTGGGTGAATCAGGTGTTAGGGAAGTGGGTATTGTCGGGCAGGATGAAGACACATTGTGGGGTTTGTGTTTCTTACCCAAATGTACCTTCAAGCCTCGTTCACTCTCAAAAAAGAGGGCATCTCACTAGGACATCCACCGATGTGGCAGGTTGACTGGCGCTTCGTACGGTGTTATACTGTCGTCATTGATAAACATAAATAAACAAAGGCTACTTACACGATTTTTCTTTAATAATAAACACACAATATAACTTTAGAATCTAAAATAAAAGTAAATTGGAAGAAAAATAAAAAATATAAATCTTAGGATTCTGAAAACGAAACACAAATCAATAATAAAAAATAACATACCACATGCGGGAACTCCCATTTCTTTGCGTTTCGTCCCCCTAAAGTGTAACCAGCGAATCCGTTGCGTTTTAAAGAATGGTTATGGCATTTCCTGTCTTCAAGCCAAATCTTATCGATAACGAAGTTTCCAGGGAATCGACATGAGAATGGTAGACTTTGGAAGTAATCAAAGCATTCTGAAAAACAATACCAATGATTTACCTGTACCCTAAAATTTGCGTAATGCAACACAATCAAAATCTGTTTCGATTTGAAACAGCTTGATAATCCATTGCTTCATAAGTTGAAAAAAAAGCTGCTCAACAACAAAATAACGCAATGAATGTTGTTGAACTGTCAAAATAAAACAAATTAGGCAAAATTGTTTACGAAAATAAGTTACGCAATTAGGATACTGATCTTTGAAATTGTGTACCTAGTTCATTTCCACCACTACACCAAGATAAAACTTACTATGTCTAGCGACTGGACCCTCTTTATTCACTAGGTATCCATAAGGTCCTACAGCTGTGTTGCGGTATCTGAGAAAAATAATAATAACTAAATTTATGAATCTTTTTTAATCACACCAATAGGTCTGTGGTCGATAATCAAGCTTAATATTAATATGATGTCTTCAGGGTCAAATTACTAATCAAAATTCAAAATCATTATGTTCATGTGCTTAGACGGATATTATTCAAATAAGTAGGTATATTAGCATAGGCATAATAATTGCTTACTTCTCTTCACCTATGTCACAATCAGTGCAGCAAACAACTGGCTCATTGTCTTTATAGGAACAGATGTCTGGCAAGTCTGGAATCCTGTACTCTACTGGATCGAAGCCTGCATTCGCCTGGAAAAAAGTTTGACTACAGTCTAGTTTTCCATAAATGTTAATTTAAATTGTTTTTAACCGACTTCCAAAAGGAGGAGGTTCTCAATTCGTCTGTACGTTTTTTTTTTTTTTTTGTATGTTTGTTACGCGATTACTCCGCCAATTTGATGATTCTTTTTTTGTTTGGTAGATCATACTTCAGAGGTGGTCCCATATAAATTTATAATTTAAACTTTGCTTGGGTAGTTTTTGAGTTAGCTTCAATTATACGTATTTTTTCCCACTTAGTATGTAGATGATATGATAACTTCTTGTCACTGTTATTTACATAGCAGGTAGTGGTATTCGAATTTGTGTGGGGTAGGTGCCACAACTAAAAAGTGAAAAATAAAAACTTTTTACAAAAAAAAAAACAACTGACTTCAAAAAAAAAACACTACAAAGTGAAAAATGACTTTAATTTCGGAAGTCGGTGACAAAGAACGAAAATTCAAAACCAAAGACACCGACTTCCGAAATTAAAGTTATTTTTCACTTTGTAGTGTTTTTTTTTGAAGTTGGTTGTTTTTTTTTTGTAAAAAGTTTTTTAGTTCTTTATTGACTTCACGATACATAAAATCTTGAATCAAAAATACTTACGTATAAATACGTCAGTGCAGCCGAATTACATTTGAATATGTTCACACAAGTACCTTGCAAGCCCTGTGTGACACACGGAGAGTCTGAAATAAAACAAGTCGATTGTGAGAGAATGTTTAAGCTATAATTATTTTTAATTATAAAAATTATCATTAGTTTCTCTACTAATGATAATTCTTCTCTGATATGAAAAGGGCTTTGCCGTGCAATGAAACGATGAATATGTAGAATGACTGTCGTATATGAGGGGCTGAACTCTATAACTTTATACCTCAGAATAGAAATCACTTCCAACTTTTAAAAGGCTATTAAAGCACCACCTGAATAATGTGTGAATTGTGAGTTTTTATCGTTTTTATAACTTAATTTTAGTTTATTACCAATCTAAACCGACGCTTATCTTAATTATTACGTTTTTCCTCATAGGAGTGAATTGTATTCTTTTTGAGGGAAATACATTTTTAAAAACAACAAGTAAAACTTGTATTTTGAGTTTATTATTAATGTGTTGTTATACGACTGTCCTTCAATGTTATTGTTTACAACTTGATGGGTCTGAATTTTGACCTTGTCAGGGCTTTTGAACTCTCCTAAGAACACAAAGTCAAGCCTTTACCCATGGGGGTTAAGCAGAACTATAGTACCCGGTACTATAAATAAAGACAGGCTCAGAGGAATCTGTTTGTATGTTTAGTGGAGAATGGTGTACCTATATTTTCTGTCAATTAAACACGGACCTGTTTTATACATATATACAACATGTAAAAAACAACCCTGTCCGATCCGTGAGGGTGTTGCTATGTATCGTACTGAGAGTCTATTCATGTGGAAAGTTTCAGGAAAAAGAAAAAAAATCGCCATTTTCAGTGGGGAATTTTACCGGAATATTACATAGCGCGCGGGCGGCCGTCTTTATGACCCCTGTTTAAAATTTGCCAATTTTTTACGGAGTTGGGGTAATTTTGGCACAAAAAATGTGAATTTTAATAGCAATAAATATTTTCAATAATAATAAGATTTTTATCTACTCTCATAGCGTAATATTCGAATTATAAAATTCAAAACGAGTTTATATTGACATACTTTATGAACACAATACCGAAATTTAAAAATAGAATCATATTATAAAAATTTTTCTTTATCAAAATAATGCTATAAAACATTTTTTTTTCTATTACGATACAGGGCTATTCCAAGAAGTTAAATATCACCGAGGAGTTTCCATCAACTTTTGCATTGGAACGTTTAAACGGGGGACAGCAGCACCCGCTGTAGCGCATTTGTGCGGTGATGTGCTGGTGCAGGCGACATTCATTTGTTTTGTTGTACTGAATTTCGTGGGATTTTTCAAATTTATTCTTGATCTTTAACTTTGATCTTTTATTTAGTAGGTATTAGGTTCAATCCCAATGTATGAGAGTAGATAAAGTAGTGTATGAAACTGCACAAGTAAAGGCTTGTGCAGACCAGCGCGACACGCGACGCGACACAAAGGCACCGCTAGTCGCGCGACGAGCGGTGCCTTTGTGTCGCGTCGCGTGTCGCGCTGGTCTGAACAAGCCTTAACTAGGTATTAAAACATTCGTGTGATACTACTAAAAACCTCGCCACACTCATGTTTTAATACCCCTCATTATGCAACAGTTCCATAAACTACTATTTTATTACTTTTTGGTAATGTTTTTGCAGTACCTACCTATGTGCTGCTTTCGGATCGAATAGGGTTTTTTTTTACATATTTTATATAGCACCCCCCCACAATTCCCTGAAAGGGTTGACAGAGAATTACCTACATATTTCGCCTGCTATCTTCAAGTCCCATCTATACTAATTATAATAATAATATTATAAATTCAAATTCGTTTATTGGTGTGATTTTTGTTACATTTTACATGAAACATCTCATGTAAAATGTAGGTACCAAATTAATAAATAAAATTAGTTCCTCAAAAATCTACCTTAAAGGTGTACACTTTCACTAATTAGTTATTTATATTAAAAAGAATAATCAACATATTAAAATGAAATACACACATAAACTCACGCCTTCTTCCCATGGGGGTAGGCAGAAACTACAGATCGCCACCTGCTACGATCCTTACATACTCCTTTTGCCTCGTTTACGTTCATACATAAAAATAAAAAATAAATTACAACGATACACAACATACATAAACATAACTTAAGACAGAAAAAACAAGAAAAACATTAACAATTGAGTTTACACATAAATAATAAATGGAAATAAAGATAATAGAACAATGTACAGTATAAAGAGGTAAAATTTGATTGTTTGTAGGAGTCATCTCCGGAACTATCCGTTGGATTTGAAAAATTCTTTTTGCATTGGATAGCCCAATTCTTGAGGAAGTTTATAGGCTTTGTAACATCAAGCTACGACCTTTAGGAGACGAGTAAAAAGAAAACGAAAACGAAGTAATAGCGCGGGCAGGCGCAGGCGATTGGTCGGGAGCCGAAATTTCATGCGGACGAAGTCGCGGGCAGAAGCTAGTGTAATATATGGAAACTGAACCCATTGTCATCAACTGAGGTCAAATCTAGACTCTGTGCTTGCTCAGAATGTTTTCCCGACCTGGGGAACCTGGGAATCAAACCTTGAAACCTAAGTTCAGCATTTTCACTTGTGACCACTAAACGAACGAGGCAATCAAACGTCTGTTTCAGTTTTAACCGACTTCCAAAAGGAGAAGGTTCTCAATTCGACGATGTTTTTTTTTTTAACCGACTTCCAAAAAGGAGGAGGTTATATGTTCGACGCGTATGTTTGTTTTTTTTTTTTTTTTTTTTTTTTTTTTTTTATGTATGTCCACCGATTTCTCCGTCATTTGTGGACCGATTTTGAAAATTCTTTTTTTGTTTGAAAGGGTATGCTCCCAAATTGGTCCCATATAAATTTTATTAACTTTGCTTGGGTAGTTTTTGAGTTAGCTACAAAATACTTAGTTTTTTCGCACTTAGTATGTAGATGATATGATAAGTTCCTGTCACTGGTAGCAGGTAGTGGTATTTGAATGTGTGTGGGGTAAGTATCACAACTAAAAAGTGAAAAATAAAAACTTTTTGCAAAAAAGTTAGGAGTTAGTCTGCTGGGCTACTAGGCTCAATGTGAGAGTGTTAAAGACGGAACGTTGTTTTCTTTGCTCCTCAGATTTTAAATGTAAAAAGTGGTAAAAAGTGAATATTGTGGCCATATGATGCTATTGACTCAAAGCCAGTGAAGTGACCTACTGAACGGTGTATTTTTTATAGTAATTGGCATATGCAATCTAAAGTTATAACAAAAATAAACCCGTGGAAAAAAACTCAAAATTCAAAAATTGTGATAACGAACTATAACCGTGACCTACGACAACCCGCAGCGCGCTCGATACCTCCCGCACTAACCGCTACCGTCCCCGTCGTCGCCTGCGCAATACTCTTAACCCAGCGCATAGCGATCAAATATTTCGACTCAACTGGTAAAGTCTCGTTGGCGGAGCGGTGTATATAGCTGCCGCACTGCACGCGCAGTTACGGGTTCGCATCTTAGCGGAAATGACTTATGCGGATTTCTCTTTATAATTTTACTTTTTGCATTTTTTTAAGCATACATTTTTATATATTTGGCAAATACTACACAAAAATATAATGGATTTCAATAATATATCAATAATGGACTCAACACCTAATAATACAAGCAAGAATGTAACAATGCGACCTAAGCGATTACATAGAGCGAAATCAATAGAATCTCTATGTTCATCATCACTCAACTCGTCAGCAACGGAACCACACACACGAAGCTTAGATTTATCTACTGGTCAGGACGTAGATTTACTAGAAAAAATGAAGGCCGAAAATCAATTATTATCAGAGCAGTTACAGGTGGCTAATAATGAAATCGAAAACCTTCACTTAGAATTGAATCAATTAAAAAACCTTGTTAGTCAGCTAACTCGACAAATAAACTCCCTAAAAAACATATGTACTACACCCCCGACCCAAAATATTAAGAATCAGATACAGTCTAAAAGGCGAAAATCAAGACGAATGCTAATTGACAATTCTAGATTCATGGAAATTAAAAACGTCGAAACTCAAGATATGAACCAAGAGATGCATGATCCTGTACTGGATATTACTGAGATTTCAGCTGACCAAACATATACTCCAGAGGTATGTGACTATAATAATGACAGGAAGGGTACGAACAACTTAAATAAAATTCACATATTTGGAGGTGAACAATGCCGAGGACTATCTAGTCAGCTTATAAATTCACGACTAGGAAAAAAACACCGAAAATATTCTATTATTGGATTAATAAAACCTGGGGCTAGAGCCAAAGACATATTAAAACCAATTCAAGAACATCATTCTCAAATTCAAGAAGATGACCGAGTTATATTATCTATAGGAGAACACGATGTAAATCCCACACACGTGATGGCAGAAATCTCAGCTGCTTTAAAACTTCTTGAAGATCGACAGGTTTTTGTAACAAGTATTATAAGCAGTAAATATTTAAATGAAAAAACATTGAATAATATGCTAAAATTAGTTTGTAAAGAATTCAAAAACTGTCAATTTATAGACTTGAGTATAGGAAATGGGTACGATAGGGACAATATTATCACATACTTCGATTATTATGACAAGGATGAGCATAATGAACTTTGTAAACAAATAAATTTGGGAATTGACTTTATTGACTACAAGCAAAAATATTTGACATATAATAATAGAACTCCCAAAGATGTACATACTACGTGGCCAATAACTATCCCCACCGAGAGAATCAAAAACAAAATAAGCTTTCCAAAGAAAGGTACCATACCCTATTATTTTCAATTGCAAACTCAACATGATAAACACACCAGTACTGAAGTAAATTTGAGAATATCATCGGAAAACAAACCAAAAATTGGTACAATCCCGTATTATTTTGTAAAAAGTACTAAAACCGTGCCAGTAGAAAAATGCGAGTCAAATATTGATGACTTTTTTCGTTCACAAAAAAAATAATACATCGTTTTTTCATATTTTGCATCAGAATATAGCGGGATTAATGTGCAAAAAAGATATTCTTGAATTGACTCTCACAAATTTACAGGTAACAAAAATCATCCCACATGTACTATGTTTCAGTGAAACATTTTTAGGAAAAAATGATATAAAAAATGCCAAAATAACTGGATACAACTTAGCATCAACATACTGTAGGGAAAAAAGGCGAGGCGGTACTTGCGTATACATTCAGAAAGGTATATTGTACAAAGAAATAAATATTTTACAAAACTTTGCTCGTGAAATGATCTTCGAATGCTGTGGAATAGAGGTGCCAAGTTCAAAAATTGTGATAATATGTATTTATCGTACACCTCAATCAAATGTTGAGTTATTTTTAAAGCATCTTGATACGCTGTTATATAAATTATTGTTTAACAGCAAATACAACCAACATAAAATTGTTCTTGCAGGTGATATTAATATTAACACGCTCAAAGTATGTAAAGCTGTCAAAAATTTAAAGGACATCATACATAACTATAATCTGACAATGCATATTAATGAGCCAACAAGACTAAATACCTGCATAGATCATATAATTAGTAACGTTAAAAAAGCGTCTAGTAAAATATTGAAACTAGGACTTTCCGACCACGACACAGCACAGATGTTAGACGTGACAATAAAAACCAAAATTTTTCAGTCTTCGAAATATTATATAACAAAGAGAGACTTCTGTCAGGATAATATTCGAAAATTTCGGGAAAGTCTAGACAAGTTAACTTTTGACAGTGTTTACAAACAGCCTAACCTGAACTCAGCCTTTAATATCTTTCATGACGATTTGTGCTTATTTTTTGAATTATGTTTCCCAAGAATTAGGAAAATGATTACCACAAAGTATAGGGATATAAAATGGATTACTAAGGGGCTACGACTCAGCTGTAAAACCAAGCGACATTTAAGATTTAAATTTTACGCTAAGCGAACAAAAGAAAATAAAGCTAAGTACCACAACTATTCAAACTTATTGCGTCGCTGTATATCAAAGTCGCAAAAAATCACTAATGACAATTTTATTGAAAAATCTAAGAATGTATGTAAAGCTGCGTGGAAAGTCATTAATGATGATATTGGATATAAGGCCACTCAAGAGTTCATAAATGAAATAAAAACTGACAATGGTATGGTAACCAATCCTTATGACATAGCAAATCATTTCAATAATTACCTAATACAACTATCGAACAGTGATAATAATAACATACAAAATACAAATAAAAACCGTACAAACAATACCATATTTCTTACACCGATAGAAGACATTGAAATTGTAAATATTATTATGTCCTTAAACAATACAAGTTCTGTCGGTTATGATGGTATTACAACCGATATTTTAAAAAAATGTGTCGTCAGTATTGTCCCCGTGCTCGGATACCTGATAAATTTATCCTTCCAGGAAGGAAATTTCCCTAGCCGGTTAAAGAAGTCAGTAGTCAAGCCATTGCATAAAAAAGGAGAGAAAACAGAAATGGGTAACTACAGACCCATAACTTTAATCCCTATCATGTCTAAAATATTTGAAAAGGCTATGCATAAAAAATTATCTTCGTATTTGAATAAGTACAAATTAATTAAGAATGAACAGTATGGCTTCCAAAAGGGAAAATCAACTACACTTGCTGCATTCGATTTAGTACACAATATCCTAGTAAACATTGACAAGAAAAAGCAGACAATAGTAATATTTTTTGACATGTCAAAAGCATTTGACTTCGTTTCTCATGATCTGCTTATACAAAAGCTGGAGAACTATGGTATCAGAGGCCCAGCGTTACAATGGTTAGAACAATACTTGAGTAATCGCGAACAATGTGTAGAAATACCTTGTGAACATAATACAGCGGTAAAACAAGAGAGGTCTGAGTATCTTGTTAACAGTTACGGCGTTCCGCAGGGAAGTATCCTCGGACCCCTCCTTTTTCTTATATATATTAATGATTTACCTGACATTCTTACTAAAAAATGTATATTATTTGCAGATGACATCTCAATAATATTAGCATATGACAGTATAATTAATAATAACTTTGACATTGATATAAACAATACAATTGATTTAGTTATAGAGTGGTTAGTAAGGAACAATTTACAAGTAAATATCAATAAGACGACTTTTGTACAATTCCAAACCCGTGGATCAAAAATTGTTCCAAGGCGTATTTCATATGACGGTATAAAAATAAATGAATCTACCAGTGTAAGATTTCTAGGGTTCACCATGGACAAATACCTAGACTGGAAAGGACACGTTGACGGAGTCTGCAAGAGAGTTAACACTTTCGTATATGTCCTAAACAGACTAAGAACTACGTCTAACCAAAGTACGGTATTGTTGGCATACCATGGCCATGTAGCTTCCGTGCTACGATACGGGTTAATACTATGGGGAAACTCAACAGACTCCCAGCGGGCGTTTCTCTCCCAAAAACGATGCATAAGAGCAATTGTTGGTACTCCTCCTTATGAGTCATGTAAACCTCACTTTAATAAACTCAAGATATTACCCCTGCCGAGTATGTACATTTTTGAAGTTTGTGTGTTCGTAAAGTCCAATCCTAATCTATTTGTAAGAGCTCGTGATATTTATACACGGGATAATGTCTACCCTCGTAACTCCAGACATGGTCAGCGACTAGTATTGGATTTTGCACCAAAGACTGCGGTGTTCAAAAAAAATTGCTCAGCTATGTGCGTTAAAATTTATAATAGGTTACAAACAGACATTCAAAATCTCCCCCTACCAAAATTTAAGAAAAAGCTTAAAGAGCTACTGCTTAAAAAAATGATTTACTCGGTAAATGAATGGCTACAGGAATAAGGAAAATATACTATATATAAATATTTTAAATAATGTGTGTTGTATATTGTTAATTCACCGTAGAAATGACTGAGTTTTATTGGCATTTGACAATGTATTTTACCAGGCACATAATTGTTTTATTGACATTATATAAGACTATGAATTTCGGAGACACGTATTGGCTAAGACCACGGGCTAAGACTAATCATTATTTATATTTCTTTATTCCTTTTTACTTTTAAGAAAACGATTCACATGCCATACCACAGGCTAAATAGAATTATAAGACCAAATAATGTAACATGGAAACCACCGATTGTATTTACTCTATTTATACGTGAATAAATGAATTTGAATTTGAATTTGAAAAAAACAACCGACCTCCAAAAAAAAAAAAACTACAAAGTGAAAAATAACTTTAATTTCGGAAGTCGGTGGCAAAAAACGAAAACACAAAACCCAAGACACCGACTTCCGAAATTAAAGTTATTTTTCACTTTGTAGTTTTTTTTTTTTGGAGGTCGGTTGTTTTTTTTTGCAAAAAGTTTTTTTGTAAAAAGTTTTGTTTATACGTGATTACTCCGCCAATTATGAATTGATTTTGATGATTCTTTTCTGTTTGGTAAGTCATACTTCAGAGGTGGTCGCATATAAATTTTATTAACTTTGCTTACGTAGTTTTTGAGTTAGCTTCAATAATACGTATTTTTCCCCATTTAGTATGTTGATGATATGATAAGTTCCTGTCACTGTTATTTAAGTACATAGCAGGTAGTGGTATTCGTATTCGTGTGGGGTAGATTCCAGGACTAAAAAGTGAAAAATAAAAACTTTTTACCGAAAAAATAAACCTACAGACTTCCAAAAAAAAAAAACACTACAAAGTGATTTTTTTTTTTAATTTCGGAAGTCGGTGGCAAAAAACGAAATGAAAACCAAAGACACCGACTTCCGAAATTAAAGCTATTTTTCCCTATGTAGTGTTTTTTTTTGGAAGTCGGTTGTTTTTTTTTTAAAGTTTTTAATCGATTGATATTGTTAGCTCAGTTGCAACACTTGCAACATTTTCTTATAACCCGTAGTAAAGGCTAAATTATTCTCTGAAAACTCACTTACCTTCACTTAGATTAAGCTCACAGGACACAAAACAAAAAAAACTAAAAGTAAGCAATAAGATTAAATATTTATCTCCCGCCATTTTCACGCGCATTTTAACATAAGTTGCAAATGCCCGCGCGCCCGCCAAAGCACTCAGATTGAGTAAAACTGACATAACTTTTGGTGTACCTAAGTTTAAGTTACAATCAAAACCACTTTTATTTTATTTTGATTACAAAGTCACCCTGACTTTGAATTGTACCGAATTCGCAAAAAAAAAGACCTTTTACAAAATAGTCTAATCGGGTAGGTATGTACCTTTTTAAGGGAAGGTCAATTTTTTTTTGCGAATTCTATTTTTCCAATTGTGAAAGTTGTTTATATTTGATGAGTAGTAGTTAGAACACCCATCGATTGTTTTCAAAGTCACCCTGTATATACAGGAAATTTAATTCATGGGCACCCTCTTAAGGGGTCATTGTACCTACTCATCATTATTTCATTATGAACAACTTTCATTATGGGACCAACACTGAAAACGCGAAAAAAATTCAGCTGTTCCCTACATTTTTATGTTCGCATAACTCGTTAAAATGAAGGGAACACTTGATGTTTATTCGTGATTCTTCTAAATATTTTTTTTTCTATTCAAAGAATTAGATAATTTCTGCTTCTCTAAAAATTTTGGCAACCCTACACGTGACCTTCAAATAGTATTGAAAATTAATATAATTATGTTTGACGAAAACACGATTCCAAAAAAAATCTTGATAGAAAAAAAAACAAAGTTACCTCCAAACCGAACAATAAACCGCTGGCATTCAAAAAATACTTCAAATTGGATCATGAAACTTTGCTTAATAACTGAACTAACTTTAAAGTGTATTTTTTTTTTTATACCATTCGTTTCGCCGTAAAAGCAATTACATTAAAAAGCAATTAAACTATTGGCGCCTTGGAGCCGCCAGCACCCCACTCAGTCCGCGAGCGTATAGAAAAGTGCAATACCTACGCGGTCAAAATGTATGGAACAGTTGATTTTTTTTTAATAACCGACTAAAACTTTCAACGCAGGGGCGTTCAGAATCATGTACTGAATCCATGGTTTCAGTTTTCGCGTCGATGTCCCTGCCACCCCGTATAGGTAAACTTTGTTTATTCATTTCAAATGTGTAAGTATATCTATTTGTGACTATACAAACAAGTCAAAAATATTAAGTTAGAACTGAACATAGCAAATATTACTTAAATAAATTCGGCACACTAGAACTTTTTACTCTGACTCTACTTTAACGTGTACTCCTGCTCAGGTACGTAATATCTATAAACATAACCTATGTATATGTAGTGTTGCCAAACGGGAACGTTGCCACATGGGAGTAACCCACTTTGGTTGCGCACAATTTCACTGTATCCCCATAAATCTTGTATTTTAGGTATTTTTGCTAGATTTCAGTTACTCTGAGCCTTTTTGGCCTTGCACGGGTCTTTTTTCTTGTATTATTTTGTCATCCCACAGGGTGATAGCGGTGGCCCTCTCCAGCATACATGTCATGTCATGCCTGATACCTGAATGTCTCCTATCGTACAGTACGCATACGTTCGAAAAGCGGTCTGCAGGGTTTAAACATTAAAGGAACCTAACTCGAAGACGATGATGGGGGCTCGTTCGCTCGCTTTGCTCGCTCACTTGAGCCCCCGCCATCCCCTTTGAACCTAACCTGTCCAACCCGGGGTACCACAAGTCTTAAGCTTGCTAGGGTCGCTCTCTCTCGCATCCGTAAAAAAGTAGATTATCGTAGATATTTTTAAATCTTACCTAAAAAAATGCATTTTGTTTAAAAAAAAATATGTGTCTCCGGCGTTTCTCGTACATATTTTTGACATTAGACAGAAGTTCGTACAAAGTCATGTCACCGCTAGAAAGTATGACACGGCAAATTGTTGTTACGGAGGGATCAGGAGACCCTCTAGAACCCCCAAATAATCCCTTCATCTTTTCAGGTTTACCTAGAATAATACAATGTAACAGAATGTTCAACAATTATCAACCTAATAGAATAATCTATGGGTAATTAATTCGACATATTGTGTTGGATCATTAAGTTCCCTTCAAAATGGTTGAGCTAAATGGTGCTGATCCATGCGTCATGTTCGTGAACGGGCGCCGCCGCCGTCAGTACAGATTGGTCATCTCTTAGCTGCCACGGTTTATTAAAAAATTTGAATTGTTTTTGTTTTTATATTTTATTACGGACGCTTTAAACGTGCACGTCTTTCTACATTGTTCTCACATGTATAATTTCAACATGAATGATGAAACTAATATTTTGTAGCAATATTTTTATTTAAAAGAGTGTCCGTGGAGTTTCTTGCCCGTTCTTCTCCATAGGTACCTACTACGCATTGGAATGGGCAACTAGCTTCATATTTCTGACCGACTGACCCCTTGAAAATTCAAAATACCTGTAATTGGTTTATTTGAAATAAATGCTTTGAGTTTGAGTTCATACCAAGATGTAATATGCAATCAATGTGTATTAATTTGATTGCTGCTGGATTTTTGAAGAAATTAATAAATAAAAAACAAAATAGGAATAGTGATTTATTAAACGTTAACCTTGATGTACAGACGCCAGCACTTCAAGCTACTACAATCTGTCAAATTTATTTAATAGATTTTCAACTTTATCGCTGAATTTTAAGGTTCAAAGTTGATTGGGAAAATTTGACAGTTTCGGGTAGCTTGATGTGCTGGCGTTTGTACAGTAATAGTAAGGTAGGCCGCATATTAGTGGTAACGAAACAAATATAACCTGGCATCTTAGTCTTTTGAAACTTCGTACTACGCTAGGACAGCTCCGGCTCAAAGTGTTACCACTGACGTGTGGTCTACTGTACTTATCTCTTTCTTAACTTAACCATTTATCTATCCACTGATTGTCTTTTTTTCTTCTTGCTTCAGTTTCTTCAGGCCACACGACGCTCTCGATCCAGGGCACGTAGTGCGCCACCCTGGTGTACATGCCGGCTGAGCCGAGGATGCCGCAGTCCTTGCCGTATGACGTCACACCAACGACGTGGTACAGGCATTTAAAATCGCTAACTTGGAGAGGGCCACCGCTATCACCCTGTGGGATGACAAAATAATACTTTCAGTAAATGTTCCAATTTTATCTTTCAACTTTCTCTATTCTGCTCCTTTTCGGTACGGTATTTGTTAAGATTTTGGGAAAAATCATCTACGGTTAAGAATAAGAATAATATATTTATTTGCACAATATACGGTATATATCTACGGTGTATATCTACTACAGGTACACCTCTGCCCAACCCTTCGGGGAAACAAGGCGTGATGTTATGTGTGTTATACGGTATAAAAAGATGGTAAAAGAACTATTTAGAACAAAACATGTTTTGCCAATAATATAATAATAATAAAAAAAAAACAAAAAAAAAAAAAAAACAAAAAAATGTAATAAATACATGCAAATTTTTCAGTAGGTTTGACTTGCACAATAACATTTTTTGTCAATGAAATCTTTAACACTATAGAAACTATTAACACATAACCATTCGTAAACTTTATTTTTAAATAATCTAGTGTTTAAATTTTTGAGATCATTTGGTAACTTATTTTTAGCAAACGCTTTTTAGTTGGTGGCAATTCAAATTCAAAAGTCATTTATTCAAACTAGGCTGAGAATCAGCACTTTTCGAACGTCAAAATTACATAAGACAGTCCCCCAAAAACGCCCACCCTTCACCACTTCCTATTCCTAGTGCCTTTAGCTGGGAAGAAGAAGTGGCGCAACAAACTCCCCAGCAGCACAGCTGTCTGTTAAAGTTAGAAAAAAATATTCTATACAATAGTATGCAAAATAATTTACATTATGCAAAACAAAACATAATTTAAATGATGAATTATTGGCCATATGTCAGCTAGCACACGCCAATATACCAACCAAAAACATGGAGAATTATACTCAAGCAGAAATAAAAACTAAACGTAAACAGAACTAAATATCTAAATAAAAGCCTCCAGGCATAAAGCGCGTGCCCGCTTACATAAAGCTATACAATGTCGCCCATCGGAATGTGACCCCCCGAATTTTTCTGAATATTTATGAAAAATTATCGAAAAATAAATTTGAAGGGTGGTGGTCTATCTTCAATATTTTTCATGTTATTAAATTTTTTATGTTTTGAGTAGCGTCTGCCAATCTCTGATGTTATTGGCTCGATTTGGATTCTGTTTATTATTTCTAAATTTTATCGGATTAACTAATATTTTTATTAAAATTCGTCAACTAATGCAAAAAAAACGTAGGTGAAGACATTTTTTTTCTAGAAAAACCGTGTTTTTTTTTAAAAAACACGATTGTGAGAGGTATGATGAAAAAAAAACAAGCTAGATCCTCCCTTTTAAAGTTATTTTTCGATAATTTTTCATGAACATTCAGAAAAATGCAGGCGGGCACATGAGCGACATTGTTTATAGCTGTAATTGGAAGTTATAAATGATAAACTAGGACCATCGAGGTAAAATAAATGAACAGTCAATTACTAGTAACAATAACAAATATATTTGTTTAAAGGTTGCAATATTTGTAGCAAAGGCTTTTCTAAACATAAACATACTGTACATATATTTCCTTAGGAGCTTTTCTATTGTAGCGGTTACACCGCCACATACGAACTACGCATCAAAAAGACATGACGTTACACAAATCCTGCATCGCGCAATAAGAGTTTACCGCGCGAACTACATATTTAAGACTATCCGACATCAACCGTCGGGCAGTTGCCCGCCAGACACGACACCCGTCTGGTCGGAGCATCCTCCCTTTCCTATAGAGGATGAGTGAACTTTACACCCTGTTCCTCATACCTCTAAACCAGGGGTGTCCAACATAATCTTCTGGAGGGCCAGGTTTGATATTTTTGTAATCTAAGCCATGACTTTCTTACTTCGCAAGTGTCCACTACTTCATAATGGGATCCGTAACACATCTGCTTGTCATGGTCGTAGCCGCGGCTGAGGTGTCTGTGTGGTCTGTATATCACCGAGCATTCGGTTTCGTTAAACTCTTGCAGATATACCTGGAAAATTAAGTTTCGAAAATATAGAAAAATATTTTATTTGGGGCACACACAGAAAATACAAACAGTAAAAGAAAAGAAAATTTTAAAAAATACAATAGACGTGGATATATTTAGTAACTTGTTCCGCTTAGCTATTTCTAAAGAGACATAAAAAACTTCTGAAAGAAATCGACACGTGTTTCACCTCTCAACGAGGCATCCTCAGGATGACGATGAACTTGTTGCGAACTCGAACACGGCGTGTTGCCACACCAAGCGCTGAGTGCAGACAACAACAACAACAAGTTCTGTGTCTGAGGTTTTGCGCAACGTAACACATTGTATACATACAATATAATATACGAGTAGTAGATATTATAAATGTGAAAGTTTGTGAGGATGGATGGATGTTTGTTACTCTTTCACACTAAAACTACCAAACGGATTTGAATGAAATTTGGCACACAGATAGTTTATAACCTGGAAAACACATGAGATTATTTTTATCCCGATGTTCCCACGGGATCGAGACTTATGTGGGTGAAACCGCGGGATGCAGCTAGTCGATTATAATTTTTAATGGTTGTTTTTCTCTTTTCAGTTATATGTTTTCGCAGTCAGGTTTTTTTTTTTTAAACTACTTTTTTATATGCAGCGTTTAATTTTTTTTATAAATTTTCATTCCAAATTACATTTAATTATATAGTTTGCATATATTTTTATAATCATCTTTCCAAACCCTTCATTTTGATACCCCACTCGATAGTTTATGTTTTAAAGTCAATTATAAAAATTTTTGTTTTAAATTATAAAAAAACCAAAATATATATTTTTATTTTGGTTTTTCAATATTTTAATATACCCAGTGACACTTATGACGAATCTAACGACGACATATCATTCATCAAAATCAGTTCTGCCGTTTAGTAATTACGAGAGAACATAGAGACGGACATACACACATACATACAGGTCAAACACATAACCCTCCTTTTTTGGTTTCGCTGCAGTTGGTAATAAGACCCATGCAAGGCCAAAAAGACTTCTTAGAGTAACCGAAATCTAGCAAAAATACATAAATTAAATACAAGATTTAATGGAGGACACAGTGGAATTGTGCGCATTCAAAGCAACAGAACATATAGAAAGGTATGATTTGACATTATTTTATTATAAATTAATAGTCGATGTCACAATAACTGTGCCAGTAAAAGCTAATCTTTTTTCCAATAATATAGAATTTTTGGGGAATATAGAATATAAATAGAGCAGTAATTGCCTAGTGGTGTGACCGTCGGACTGCCAAGCCATAGGTCTCGTGTTCGAACCCAAGGCACGCACCTCTGACTTTTCGGATTCATATGTGTATTGTTTAATTATCACTTGCTTCAAAAACGGTGAAAGAAAACATCGTGAGGAAACCGTCATGCCTGAGAAATATTTCTCGAAGGAATATGAAGCCAAGTCAGAGGCCCATGGGCGGCTTTAAAACTCTGACACCAAGTTAGTCACTAACCACACGAAAAGAAGAAGAATTGGGGAATAACTATCGACTACTCATTAAAATAATAAAAATATAAGTATGTATTTTTTTTTTATTCTGCACTTACTACTTGCAGTACATCTGCTAATGCTTGTCTGTGTCCGAGACGACCCCAGCCGGATGCATCGGCGGACTCCTTCCATACTGCCCCTACATCCAGGCACGCTGGCAGTAAGTCTCTGCCGAAAGCTATTCTGAAATCATCATCAGAAAAAAAACATGAGTGTTCACCTAATTCCACAGTATGGAAACTTATACGGGAATGGTAAAAACTAAAAAGGACCAAATATGTTGCCCTGTGGAACACCGTTTAAAACTGAAAATGTAATACACTTACTCGGTTTCTGTCTCCAAGAGTGCTATGTCATGATACTTTGAAGGTGCCTTGTATTCAGGGTGAATGATGATCTTCTTGATTTTGTATATCTTCCAGGATTCCTTGGGGTCGGATCGTTTCAAAAGCCCCAGTGCGGCATATGATATGTTTCCCCTAAACAATAATTGTATTTTATAAAAGCTCTAGCTCTAGTGGAACAGGGTGACTGGTAATTTGACGTATTCCTTCCAGGACGTGATAGTGTGACCCATTTGCAACAATTAAGCACCCCATAAAGCCTAGGCGAAAATTCATGGGAATCGAGAAAACCCAATTTTTTATGTTATTTTGAAAAATTTCCAGAATTCGTCACTAAATATCACTTTTCTCTAAACTCTCAAATTGAATGGCCCACATTGCTTTTCCATGGGATACCTAATACTTTAATAAACCTTTTGATGGAACCAAATTTATTAAAACATCAAACAGGTGAACCGTGACCAGCGAGTAGACCGTGAGTTATGTTAAAAACTCAAAAGTCGTTCCGTGACTTGTAATCTGGTCATGACGACCTGATTAACTGCCATCTGTTGGAATGCTGAGAGGTTAGGAAGAAGAGGGATGGCATAAATAAGTTAATTAATTCGATTATATCACAATTTTTATGTATTTCAACAATGAGCAAATTCGACCTTAGGCAGCACTATGGACTGTTTCATCGGCACCTCTAAATATTTTTTTAACATTTGTACCTCGTTAGGTAGCTGATAAAATGAAGATGTCTTCTCCGTAATTAGTACGCTTAATGCCATAGTAAAATTTCGAGATAACTGGTGTCAAAGTTCATGTACCTACTTAAATGATTTTTGAAAATGGTTAGTTAACTTCTTCTTTTAACTTTTACCTGTTTGATGTTTTAGAAAATTTGGTTACATCGAAAGGTTTATTAAAGTATTAGGTATCCCATGGAAAAGCAATGAAGGCCATTCAATTTGAGAGTTTAGAGAAAAGAGATATTCTGGAAATTTTTCAAAATAACATAAACATTGGGTTTTCTCGATTCCCATGAATTTTCGCCTAGGCTTTATGGGGTGCTTAATAGTTGCAAATGGGTCCCACTATCACGTCCTGGAAGGAATACGTCAAATTACCAGTCACCCTGTATACATGACGACTGAAAACTTACAGCACTCGAGTAGATGTGCAGTGTGCTGCAGTGAGTATGAATCTCTCGCTGATCACAGAGCCTCCACACAGCCACTGCGCGGACTCCACGTCATTTCCATAACCGAGTAAAGCCTGGGAAGAGTTGACTCTTAATTATTATCGAGCAATTATTTAAGTCTTCGGATTTGCCCTCGGTCCCTCACTGTACTTATACCGCGCGAAAAGTGTCAAAACTGAGAAGAGTGAGCTCACACATCCCATATAATTATGGCGTTTCCATTGCGACAGCGACATTGTATGTGTTAGAGGCATCCAAACGATACATAAACGTTAATAGTAAATACATATGTGTAGGTGTAATATAAGTTTATAACCTATTTATGTACTGTTGTACCTATTTCTCTTCACCACTCTTAGTTGACTGGTAGAGAATGCCTAAGGCATTAAGTCCGCCATTATACCTTTTTTGAGCGCGAAAAGTGACTATATTTTGACACGGTGGTACAAAACTAACTATATATGTTAATGAGAATATAACCTAGCTTACTACTGATTCGTCTAGACACTCATAAGAAGGAGACAACTCATGACAAATACAATGTATTCTAGTATGCATACATGTGGGAACTCCCATCTTTCGGCATTTCATCCCCCTGCAGCAGAAGCCACTGCATAAGTATCAAAACTATCATTATGACACTCCCTTTCTTCAAACCAATCCTTTTCCTATACACCGTGAAATTTGAATCACAGTTTTGCTAGAACAAACGTTATTCAGACCATGGTCTACTACCATTCTACAGCATCCAATAAAAAAAAAACATAATTGGTTTTTGAAAAAACACAAAAAAGACAAAGTTTAAAATGTCAAGATTATTTCACGGTGTATAAAACAGTCCAGGGAATCGACACGAAAACGGTAGACTTTGAAAATAATCAAAGGATTCTGAAAACGAAACGCAAATCAATAGTAAAAAAAAAAAACTTACCACATGCGGGAACTCCCATTTCTCAGCGTTTCGTCCTCCTACACCGAAACCCACCCCGTTGTGTTTTAAAGTATGGTTATGGCATTTCCTGTCTTCAAGCCAAATCTTATCGATGATAAAGTTTCCAGGGAATCGACACGAGAATGGTAGACCTTGGAAGTAATCGTAGCATTCTGAAAAATAAAACCAATGATTTACCTGATCTTTGAAGTTATTCATGACACCACTACACCACAGATAAAACTTACTCTGTCTAGCGACTGGGCCTTCTTTATTCACTAGGTATCCATAAGTTCCTATGGCTGTGTTGCGGTATCTGAGAAAAAACAAACTTGTAACTAGGTAGAATCATTTTTGATCACAACAATATGTTTGTAGTCGATAGTATTATGTCTTCAGGGTCAAATTACTAATCAAAATCTAGGTTCGTGTGCTTAGGTGGATATTATTCAAATACTTCAGGCATCATATTTGCTTACTTCTCTTCACCTATGTCACAATCAGTGCAGCAAACAACTGGCTCATTGTCTTTATAGGAACAGATGTCTGGCAAGTCTGGAATCCTGTACTCTACTGGATCGAAGCCTGCATTCGTCTGGAAAAAATGTTGACTACATTCTAGTTCTCTATAGATATTTGATTGTATTTTCGATAACTTAAGCGATACGATATTTGTGCCCGGTTGATGGCAATAGGCTCGCCCCCTATTACATGGGACTTAAACATAACTGGCGAAATGTGGGTGTACCTGCTACAGGGACACCTCTGCCCAACCCTTCGGGGAAACAAGGCGTGATGTTATGTTATGTTACGTTAAGCGATACGAATGAATTTTATGTACCCTTTTTTATATACTTGTACATATTATTTTAATACTCTAAGCTTTTAAATTCTGGACATTAATATACACACATACACACACATAGACATTAATATTTTGGATATTATTTCTGGACAGTTCTTTTCAAAAGGATAAATACAGTAGAAGGGGCAGTTTTCTGAATAACTGAAAGACTTTTTGACAATTATTGTTAAAATGTGCCAGATAATGGTTTTATTGAATTTAGAGTTAATTTGATACATAAAATATTGAATCAAAAACACTTACGTATAAATACGTCAGCGCAGCCGAATTACATTTGAATATGTTCACACAAGTACCTCCCAAGCCCTGTGTGACACACGGAGAGCCTGAAATAAAACGAAAGTCGACCTTGAGAGAATGTCTAAGTTATAATTAATTTTACCAAATATGTAAATAGTTAGCTGTGTTAAAAACTGTAAAATAAAAAACTTTTGAATAACTGTTAGCTTTGTGCTGAAATTAAAAGACAATTTTACCAAACGTTATCCGAGATCAAAAAAATGATGCTCACGAACCTAGAGTTCGAATGCCGTGAACTCTTGGTTCCAAAAAAGCCTCCATAAGAATGAGGCAGACATCAGACATACGTTCGTTCAGCTCATCTTGGACAGTCAGCTATGCTACCTGCTGCCTGGATAATCTTTAAGCTAATATTCTGAGAAAATGAAGAAGAATGGATTTATTTATTTAATACTTCATGCACACAAATGTACAGAGGCGGACTTAATGCCAAAGGCATTTTCTACCAGTCAACCTTGGGGTGATGCAGAGACCAACAGTGGTAGGTGCAATAGCGAGAATTGAGGAATAAATATACATAAATATATCCTCCCAATTTAATTTGGATTTAGTCGTGTTTTGTAGGTAGGTAGTTTTAAGTGGGGGCAAACGTTGTCCGAAACTGATATGAAAAGAGCTTTACCGTGCATTGAAACGATGAATATATTAAACCATGCAATAGCAGAAATGTAATTAAAATCAACATCATTGATTATTAATTTTATTGAAGACTGGTCACAAACCAGCAGAACATGTATTTTGAGTTCATTATTAATGTGATGTACGACTGTACTCCAATGCCATTGCTTAGAACTTCATGTGTCCGATTTTGACCTTATCAGAGCTTTTGAAGTCTTTTAAGAACACAAAGTCAAGCCCATGGGGATAAGGAGAAACGATAGTACTATGCAAGGTTTATTGGTTATACGTTGGCAATCCGTCAAGAGGATGTAGGAGAGGTCATTTGCAACCAAATTACCCCCGATGAACCCTATGCCAATGTCAAGTAATTTTACTTTTTTTGGGTAATATGGAGTAAAGATGAGTTGAAATATGGAAGTTTCGACGCTCATAACTTTCAAACCTATACTTTTTTCGCAATTATGCTTCCATACACGGCTAGATAATAACACGGCAAATTGATAGAATTTTTAGTTTTGAACGTACACCGTCAAACAAACGAGTAATCACCATACTATGTATGTATGGAAGAATGACCGACTAGTGTACCCATAAAATTTATTTTTTTGTGTTGCGTAATGTAAATTATTTTTCCTACCTACTATTGTATAGAGTCAAGTTTTTCTCACTGAACTGACGCTGTGCTGCTGGGGAGTTTGCCACTTCTTCTTCCCAGCTAAAGCACTAGGAAGTGGTGAAGGGCGGACGTTTTAGAGGACTGTCTTATGTAATATTGACGTTCGAAAAGTGTGTTTCTCAGCCTAATTTGAATAAATGACTTTTTTTTTACTTGGGAACAGAGTTTAGAGAGTTTGTTGCATGTGATTTCTGTAATTCGGAGAAAGATCTTCTTCAATAGTTTAGAACGTTTATACTTGTATGGGAAAAGCTATTTGCGATTTCTGACTTTTCTAGTACTCAAACCTCAGTTGGTGCAATAGAGTTTTTTGATCCATATAAGAAATAGAATCGATTGGTAACAAAAAAAGTTTTTGTGAAAATGGCGCATTTTCACAAGAAACTGGATTTTCCTAGTTTGGGGGCAGGGTACATATTCTTCTTGGACTTTCGACCTCACTTTTGTATTTAATTATACTTAAGTTTGCTTACCTTTATGTATACCTATCTATTGTGAAAGTTTGTTTTTTGTGAATAAATAATTTATTATTATTATTTTAATACCTAGTATTATTTTCTTACTGATTGCAAGTTTTTTCAAAATCAGTGAATGGGTATCAAAGTTTCTCAAAAAATAACTACAGTCTCTTAAAACCGTTTTCCTGTAACTACAACGGTTAAGGTACAAATCCTCCCTGTATCATCAACTGGGGTCAAATCCAGACTCTGGGCATGCTCAGAATGTTTTCCCGACCTGAGAACCTGGGAATTAAACCTAAAACCTTAAGCTCAGCAATTTCGCTTGTGACCACTAAACTAACGAGGCAATCAAAAGACTTTAATTTTATGGATAGATATTGTAATAATTATTGTTAGCGCAGTTGCAACATTTCCATAAAACCGTAGTAAAGGCTAAAGTATTCTCTGAAAACTCACTTACCTTCACTTAGATTAAGCTCACAGGACACAAAACACAAAAAACTAAAAGTAAACAATAAAATTAAATATTTATCTCCCGCCATTTTCACGCGCATTTAGCATAAATTACAAACACCCGCCAAAGCACTCAGATTGAGTAAAACTGACATAACTTTACGTTCCTAAGTATATGTTACAGTCAAAACTCTTAACCGGTCAAAACCACTTTTGATTATACACGGTGACTATGCATTGAATCGAATTGGCAAAAAAAATCCACCATTTCATACAAAAAACGTTTTACAAAAAAAAAAAAAAACAACCGACTTCCAAAAAAACCACTAAGTTACAAAGTGAAAAATAACTTTAACTTCGGAAGTCAGTGTCTTTGGTTTTGAATTTTCACTTTTTTTACTTCTGAAGTATGACCTATCAAACAAAAAAAGAATCATCAAAATTAATTTATAATAGGCAAAGTAATCGCGTAACAAACATTTAAAAAAATACTGTCGAATTGAGAACCTGCTCCTTTTTAAAGTCTGTTAAAAATAGTCCAATCGAGTAGGACCATTTTTTTTGCAAATTTGATTGTTTCCTTATTAAAAGTTGTTCATATTTAATGGGTAGAAAACCCCGTTAATTTTTTATATATATATAAAATTAAAGACTACGTTGAAGACAAGGAAGTTTGGCAATAATTCCTTATGCACATGTGGCTTCCCTGGTACATAAATAAGTAAGAGTCTATTAACTGCTCCCAAATTACCATTTTTATTTTAATCTTTAATTTTTATTTTTTTTACATTCGTCCTTGACATATTTATTCTATTATTTGACATTATATACCTACGATTTAATTTCAACTCTTTATTAGTGACTTTCGTGGACATGATAATTATTCAGATTGATTATAGTTGTAATAGCAATCATATAATTGCGTTTTATTAAAACAAGTTTTTTACTTTTATAAATTTATATATCTTTTGTATACATTATTTTGTATTTTGTGAATGTGAGAACGCTGTAGGCTTAGTGGATTTTGCGTAACTTATTTTCGTAAACAATTTTGCCTAATTTGTTTCATTTTGACAGTTCAACAACATTCATTGCGTTATTTACGTTGTTTAGCAGATTTTTTTTTCAACTTATGCAGCAATGGATTAGCAATCTGTTTCAAATCGAAACAGATTGTGATTGTGTTGTATTACGCAATTAGTGTACTGTTAACCATTTTCTATTTTGTTAAGTACTTGGTACTTATTGAAAGACCTACACTGTCCTCCCATACCTAGTAACACTGTTATTTGAAAGTAAAAGCCAATTATTTTTAAAAGAGTAACCATGGAGTTTCTTGCCGGCTCTTCTCCATAGGAAACGACCAATTGGAACCGTGCACCTAGCTTCTGACGTTTCATAAGTGCCCATGTAGGTTTATGTGAAATAAAATATTTTGAATTTTTTAATTTCTTAAATTTTGTCGATTGTTTTCGAAGTCACCTGTATATAATAATATGTTACGTCTAAAGACGGGTATGGAAATAAACTAGCCGCCTAAACTTGAATTTATTTTTGAGGAGTGGCTAATGTTAATTCCTTACATTTTTAGGCGGCCAAACTTAAGGGCGGCCGTACTTTGGCTAAAAATGAAGTAGCAAATGATATACATATAATGGTTAAAAGGTAGGTTAGGTTAGAACTGTGACCATATAGCCAGGGTCCGTTTAGGTACAAGAGAATGCAAAACACCACATTCCCAAAACATTACATTCTTTCTCGGCACCGCTCGCTTCGCTCGCTCGGCTAGTGCGTTATGTATTAGATCGAATAGGAGGAATTTATGTTCGAGTGATATGAAGTACCTGTATCACTCGAACGTAAATTCCTCCTTTTTAACTGACTTCCAAAAGGAGGAGGTTCTCAATTCGACTGTATGTTTTTTTTTTTTTTTGGTATTTGTTACACGATTTCTCCGCCAATTATAAATAGATTTTGATGATTCTTTTTTTGTTTGATAGATCATACTTCAGAGGTGGTCCAATATAAATTTTATTAACTTTGCTTGGGTAGTTTTTGAGTTAGCTTCAATAATACGTATTTTTTCCCACTTAATATGTAGATGATATGATAACTTCCTGTCACTGTTATTTACATAGCAGGTAGTGGTATTCGAATTTGTGTGGGGTAGGTATCACAACTAAAAAGTGAAAAATAAAAACTTTTTACAAAAAAAACAACCGACTTCAAAAAAAAAACACTACAAAGTGAAAAATAACTTGTAATTTCGGAAGTAGTCTCTTGAAGTGGTTCAAGAGACTACTTCCGAAATTACAAGTTATTTTTCACTGTTTTTGATAAAAAAAATTGTATCTTGAATTAATGATAGGAAGATGATTATTTTATGTCTGAAAGAATATTTCATAACCATGAAAATTGCAAAAAACTAATACGAAAAAGCCGTATGAAAATAAAGATAGATTTTTTAAAGCGGTTTCCAAAAAGCTTTCAAGAAAAAAAAAAAAACCTATATTCGAAAACTATTTTTTTTTATATCTCACTATTTGGACCAGCCTGTATAGAATCACTCCAAAAAATGTGCTTTGTAAAAGGGTTACAATAAAAACTACTCATTATGTTTCTAATTAAATGATAGTGAGTACCTAATTGCAAGAACGGTTTTAAGTTTGACTGGATTTGATAGATTTTTAGGGTTCCGTGCCCAAAGGCTGCCGACGGGACCCTATTACTAAGGCTCTGCTGTCCGTGCGGCTGTATCTTTTGAACCGTAAGGTAGACAAGTCAAGGTAGACACTTGAAATTTTCACAGAGTTTGTAAATGATAGTATGGCCGCTATAACAACAACTAATAACAATAAAATAAAGTTAAAATAATAATTAATCTTATATTTATTACATTAATATTTTTTTTTTACTAAACTATACTTCCTAAAATATGAGGAAGTATACTTTAGTAAAAAAAAACGTTTCTTGTGTCGGGACCACTATGACTCGGGACGCTATAGTAACGCTTACCTCTGAAAAAAACCCGTCAAGAGCGAGTCGGACTCGCGCATCGAGGGTTCCGTGCCTACTCATTATACCGCCCGCCATAGTAAAATCGGTATCATTTCTATTGGTAAAAAGATAATATGGGCAAATTTAGATTTTCGCGAAAACTTGTAAACCTTAATATTCAACTTTTTAATTTTTCGGAATTTTCCTTTTATTTGTGCTGAAGACCTTGCCTTTTGCCAAATTTTGTGATTCTAGGTCAACGGGAACTACCATATAGGTTTTCCACCCAAAACCTATAGGGTACTTCCGGTTGACCTAGAATTGTCAATTTTGATTTAAAGCAAGGTCTTACAGCACAAGTAGAGGGAAAATTAAAAAAGTTGAAAATTAAGGTAAATTTTGGTACTTACAAGTTTTCGTGAAAATCTAAATTGGCCCGTATCTTTTTATCGTGTTGATTCAGGACCTTGATTTTTATACAACTAATAGGGATTATATACCTCAGTATCTGGTATAAATTTCAACTTGCTAGGTCTACCCGTTCCTGAGAAAATCGGTGGTGACACACGGACAGACAGACGGACAAGAGAGTGATCTTATAAGGGTTCCGTTTTTTACCTTTTGAGGTACGGAACCCTAAAAAGGGTCGTGTGCACGGGATTTTGTTTTCACATTGGTTAGATATGCGTTAGCCCGATGGTACATAGTGTTAAATGGTGGTACGAAACCCTTCGTATCCGAGTACGACTCGCACTTGGCAGCTTTTTGTAGACAAAACTAGTTTAATTTTGACTGTGACTTAAACATGAGTATAGACACATATTAGGTAGGTACATTTTAAAATTCATAAAAGATTTTTAAATACGCATGTTTGTATGAGATTTACCAAATTTTTGACGCCCCGTTGCCCCCATGGTCTCGTGGTCGCAATCGCGACTGCTGAGCGTGGCTCCAAGGTTTGATTCCCACGTCGAGCAACGAGTTAAATTGGGTCTTTCTATTAGGAATTTGTCAGCGACAGCCCGGAGTTAGGAAGTTGGTGATGAGACACCCCGTGCCTCGTAATTTCTCCTGCGTCGATGGCTAGTCTCCGCTAAGATTGACCACCATAGCCGAAATTCGGACAGGAGGACTATTTATAATACGACTTAAAATACTTACCTGAGAAGCTCGTGGCTTAGTAAACAGCCGCACGGGTCGATCCGTCAGGTTAAGCTACGCTTGCCGGGGTTGTTCCGTGTATGAGTGACCATCTTTACATACAGTAAGCGCTCAAAAGTGCATGAGCACGCTAAGAGTCGTATTGCTGTGAACACGCGGTATAGTCCGTACATTTGTATGTGTAAACAGTCAGACGTCTGTGGTGTGAGTGCCGTACACACACCACAGAGAACGCAGTTTTGAACTACACACTATCGTATCGTCACGGTTCGCGGGCGCCGCACTTATATTTCCATAACTTTTGTTAGCACGCATCATACTCGTACGCGTGACCTTGGCCAGTGTATCGCATTGCTAAAATTCGAAAGTAAATTATATGTGCAGATAGCAGAAGGCGTTAAGCGTTGGTCTTAGATTCAAGATGGCTAAGGTTCTAATCTCGTAAATCACAGCGCTGTTTTTGCAAATATTATTATTTTTGTTTGCAATAATAATATTTTTAAATATCCTGCCTATTTATGAATGTTGTTATTGCAATAAAGGGGTTAGAATAAAAAATGCGTGATATGTTATAATAAAAAATAAATAATATTTATTCGTTATGTTTATTTTACTTAAGTATAGTTATCAAACTGCTACAATTATTTATAATATGTGAAATAGATGTCTAGAAACTTAGAAGCAATTTGTATTATTTTGACATATTTAAATTTTGAAATGTTTAAAATTTTAAATGGATTTTTTTGCACCATAAATATAAAGCTTTGATCATGGTCTAAGTAATTAAGCAATAAATAAGAATATTAGACTACTTAAAATGTAAAAAAATCTACTGACAAAATTGTTGATTTTAAGGTTAAAGGCAGTTGTTCATATTAATTATTTTAAACTTCATTTGGCTTTAGTAAATATTGGTTGGTATTGAGGTTATAGCTTAAGTATTCATTTTCTTTACGAAAAGAAGATTGAAACTAAACCTCAAATTTTAATCCTAAAATAATACTATTACTAAAATAATATTAAACAATTTCGGTATATCTGCAAGAAATACGACAAACACTCTATTGAAACGTGCTTAAAAAATTCGTTACCATAAATTCATGCAATAACGAATCTGTTGTTTATTAAGTTGGTACGGTCAATATTTTAAGGTCAAAAACGGTTTTCTAGCTGGTCTTCAGTGATGTAAGCCTTCAGAGTGCACGGCGAACGGTTCATAATGACGTGTTTTTAATAATTCAGCAAAATATCTCGTTGGTATGAAACCATTTGTTTCATTCACCATTTGACGTCGCTGCTACTCGATAATAAGCCCCTTCCTCATATCTCTTAACCGTCACAGTATTTCTCTAGAACAAAGAAAAACATTGTTTTTATTACACATAATACCTAATTATTTATTATTCACTAATCGAATTAAACCTCACAATGAATTTAAAACTTTAAAGGCATCTTCTGTCTCAACAATACCTCTGTTCTATCAACAATACCCTTGATTAGGATTTATGTTTAGTAAAATATGAAATATATAAATGATAACACTCACACTTAGTCCGGTTTTATTAGATATTCACTTCACTTTTACGCAGCGCAATAATATTCTCTGATCTGATCTGATCTCTTCAATATATTTTATGCCTGCTTTTTGATAATAATAACCACAACACTGCGCTAAATGCTCGTCACCAATATTATCACGGCACGAACCAACAAAGTTCTATTAATTGAATACTTGTAACAAACTGCATCTACCCCACAGAAATCGAAATAATTTACTTAGTTTTTTGTGGTCTACCTGCTAAACTTTAATATTTATGTGAACAAGACGAATGAAACTAAAAACGAATGATGATTATCGAACTAGTCATTGGTTGCAGACAAAGTGAGTGTGTGTGTGTAATGTGCGTGTCTACAGTATTGTAACAACTTATAGAAGAAGGTCGTAAGTCAAACCGAAGCGTCAGTCTATTGCTTTGTGAGATTGCTTATGGACTTTTGGTCGGTACTGTACCAAGACTCCTCCGTGCTTCGGAAAGCACGTTAAGACGTTGGTCCCGGCTGTCATTCGTGGATCTCGCAGGGCCTCATCAAAGTCGTTTCTGACGGCCAACTCTAGCACCGCGCGTGCTCATTAAAAGATTCTCAAAAAAAGAAACAAAGTCACTTACATGAGAACGAGGCTAAATTATAAATATAAAGTTCGTCACAGACGTCACGGTAGCAATTATGATACACCCAACAATGCATTAAGCTTTTAGGAAAGGTGTTATTTGTGATTTAATATTCAGTTAATTGAGTTTTTACAAGAGGGTATTTTGTTGTATAGTTGTGCTCCTTCAAAAGTTAACATTTTTGCAAAACTTAGTTCTCATCTTCGGTAAAATCAGAAAACTAGCTCGGCGAGTGCCACGTTGGGTTACTTGTTTTACTTTGGTCAAATCAAATAGCGCATGCTTCCCCGGCCTCCTGTTACACACTTATGTCGCTTTTCACGAAATCACTCCCACAGATTGGAGGAAAACGAGAGGAAAGGTGTTACACATAAAAATATTTGGACAAATATCACTAACCGGGGAGGAAACAGTGGAGTACGTTAGTATGGAATGAACGTTAACGACCACATGACCTCGTTTCCTCGTGTCAAGTCTTCAAACCGGAATGCGCATCTTTTTAAAATACCTACAGATATCAACCGACACAACAACATCATCTGGTCAATACAGTTCATAAGGAAAATCTGCTCAAAATTATATACCTATACACGTTGACCTTGAGCTGACCTGGCGTAGTACTGAGTATCAATATAAAAACGCTAGCTTATATTGGTTACGTTGCCACTGACGTGCAAAATACTGTACATTATAAAAATGTACTACTTCTGCAATATGATGTGACAAAGGATTTTCGTAAGTGGAAATGATTTTGAATGTTATTTTCATACGCGCAAATTAATGAGCGCCTTTAAGGTCTTATTGTTTCATTTTTAAACTTGTTTTTTGTGCAACTGCAAGCTTTATCCATGCTTTGTCGCTCCGATCGGCGTGTGCGCTAGACATGGCGGTTTATAAGTACATATTCGTGTGTTTGACGCTTAGCTGTTTTTATAGTGTGTTGTGCGACCTAAATCTAAACGAGGGTGAGTTTTTATGCATGTTTTTATCGGCAGTTTAAGAACTTTGACTCCTTTTTTATGAAGCTGACATTTTCCAAGTCAAGACCGGTCGATCTTGTTGTTAAGTCAGCCAACTTTGCGTCTTTAGGAAAGTAAGGTTTGCAGCCCGTCCTCTTTAGGTGTCCAAAACCTAGTCTGCCTACTTACAAAAGTAATCCAAAATAAATTCCTCGCCCTCGCTCTCTTTTGATTTAGTAAGGGCCAACGTTTCAGCATGCCCGACTGAATTTAACTTTAAGCATATTAACCCCATAACAGTAATAAAAGCTTTTAAACAAATCAAGATCAAATTGACCGAAGATCTTTGGGGGATGTCCATTAAAGTCTGTACCTCCATAATTGAGACCATAGCGCCTTACTTAGCTTTAATATTTAATTTGTGTGTGGATCAAGGAGTCTTCCCGGATTTAATGAAATACAGTAAGGTAATACCACTTTTCAAATCCGGGGACAGTAAAGACGCCAATAATTATAGACCCGTATCCGTGTTGCCGGTATTCAGCAAGGTATTTGAAAAGGTAATGCTTAATCAAATGCTCAATCATTTTAACACAAATAAAATCCTTCACGATCAACAGTATGGATTCACCAAAGGACGTTGTACGACCGACGCCGGTGTAACCCTATTAAGACACATTTTTAACGCGTGGGAAGAGGCTCAAGACGCTATAGGGATCTTCTGTGACCTCTCCAAAGCATTTGATTGCGTCGATCACGAAACCTTACTCTTGAAACTTGAGCATTACGGACTTGGAAAACTTGCACTCAATTTAGTAAAATCTTATTTAAATGATAGACAACAGCAAGTTCAAATAAACGGTATCAATTCACTAGGTTTAAAAGTAAAAATAGGTGTGCCACAAGGCTCGATATTGGGTCCATTCCTCTTCTTAGTGTATATAAATGATCTACTCCATTTATTAAAAAATCAACCACAAATGGTGTTATTTGCTGACGATACTTCTTTAATTTTTAAGGTAGATAGACGTGCTACAAATTTTAACGACGTAAATAACGCCCTACTGCAGGTCCAAAATTGGTTCACTGCTAATAATTTAGTATTAAATGGAAAAAAAACTAAGTGCATAAAATTTTCTTTACCAAATGTCAAAAGTAGTGATTGTGAGATAGTATTGAATCAAGAGAAACTAGAATTTGTCGACAAAACTGTTTTCCTAGGGATCACGCTCGACTCAAGGCTGCAATGGGGTCCTCATTTAACATCTCTTGCAGGACGGCTAAGTTCAGCAGCATATGCTGTCAGAAAAATCCGTCAATTTACTGATGTAGATACCGCGAGGCTAGTCTATTTTAGCTACTTTCATAGTATCATGTCGTACGGTATTTTACTGTGGGGACGGGCTGCAGACATCGAGTCTATTTTTATTCTGCAGAAAAGAGCGATCAGAGCCATATATTATCTCCGCAGGCGCGATTCTCTAAGGAAACTGTTTAAGGATATTAACATCATGACGGTACCTTGTCAATATATCTATGAAAACATCATGTACGTAAGAAAGAATTTACATCTTTTTAGCAAAAGAGGTGATAGACATAACTATAGTACAAGAAATAGGGACCTATTAGTTCAACCAGGTTTCAGACTGGCTAAAGTAGATTCATCTTTTATGGGATACTGTTTAAAATGTTACAATAAAATTCCTCCCCACATACTTCAACTGAATGAGACGAAATTCAAATCTTGTATAAAACGCACACTATGCAGGCAGGCATATTATACGTTGGGGGATTACATCGCTGATAAAAATGCTTGGCTCAATGCTGGTCCTGCTCCACAACTAATTGATTAACATTTGCAAATACTGTTGGAGCTGCTGAAGATTGTAAGACTATCTTTGCATTGTATAAACTCAATCTCCATTGTATTATATAATTGCATAGCACAGGTGTGAGTACTATGTACTAAAGAGTTACCATTTACCGGGTAATATGTCTTACATTGACTTGAATCTGCCCTGGCGGCTGTGAGTATGTCATGCTCACTCAAATGTTTCGCTGATGGTGGCGCGTGTGTTGGATCATTTAGCTCCCTTCAAAATGGTTGAGCTGAATGGTGCTAATCCATGCGTCATGTTCGTGAACGGGCGCCGTCAGTTGGGACTGGTCATCTCTTAGCTGCCAGGGCTTATTTTTATTTTTATTTTTTGAATTGTTCTTTGTTTTATCTTTTTATTACGGACGCTTCTAACGTGCACGTCTTTCTACATTGTTCTCACATGTATAATTTCAACATGAATGATGTAACCAATATTTTGTAACAATTTTTTATTTAAAAGAGTGTCCGTGGAGTTTCTTGCCCGTTCTTCTCCATAGGTACCTACTACGCTTTGGAATGGGCAACTAGCTTCATACCTATTTCTGACTGACCAATTCCTTGACAATTCAAAAGTGCCTGTAAATGGTTTAATTGAAATAAATGCTTTGAGTTTGAGTTTGAGTTTGAGTTTGAAACTTTTTATTATTATTTCGTTTATTCATCTAATTTCTTATTAATTTATATTTTTAAATATTTCTTAAAATAAAACAGAATAAAAAAACATTTAAAAATATAAAAAATAGACGTCCGCCGGTGTCGGGAGCAGGGTCCAAGCTTATTATTTTTAAATGTCTTTAACATATCTCGAGACCCTGGGGTCCCGGACCTTTGGAAGGCGTACGAGGGGCCAAAGCCAACTCGCAGAGGCCCCTTAGACATTTTTAAGTGTTATTATTATTATAATCCAATGACGCCTGCAAGCTAAAATCTTCAGGGTTTTTCTCTGACCATCTATAAAGCTGGCCATTAATTCCTAAAACGAACGAACTTTGAAATGAGTCAAAAAGCTTGGGCGTAATGTGTTAAGGTAACAGACACCCTTAACGCGGATCAGCCTAAGTTAATAAGCCTAATACTACTTGAGGTCTAACAATATTTTTATTGCAAGGAGTGTTCATGGAGTTTCTTGCCCGTTTTTCTCCATAGGAACCTACTACGCTTTGGAATGAGCATCTAATTTAGTTTTTCTGACTGAGCGACTCCTTGACAATTCAAAAGTGCCTGTAATTGGGTTAATGGAAATAAATTAAATGAGTGATGTTTTCAATTATAATTTGGACTGTTAATTATTTGTATCTATATCTATAATAATATTTTATAGAGGTAAAATTTGTTTGTTTATAAGTTTCTATTTAGGGGGGAATCTCTGTAACTGCCAGCCGGGTTTGAAAAAATCTTTTTGCATTGGATAGCCCAATTCTTGAGGAAAGTTATAGGTTATAGGCTAGGTTATAGTAATGGATAAATTTATAATTAATTGATTAAGTGTAATAACCTACCTACTTATATTCGCACGCCGTTAAGGCAAAACATGACTGTGATATAATTTAGTTGCATGCCATGTGTGTGTATACTCATGTTTTGGACAAGTAAATGATCTTTATCTTTACATCTAGTGTGACCTGTACTTATATAAATAAAAAACATACACTGTAACAATTGTAGAAAATTGAATAACGTGTGTGGTATGTGTCCATGCATATTGTTTCAGATGAGCCCTGTGTAACTAAAGGATTGAACGGCACATGTGTCGGAATATTTCGGTGCACGTCAGCGTCTTTGACTTACCTTTACGTAAGTTCTTTAAACCTTTTTAACCGACTTCCAAAAAGGAGGACGTTAATGTTCGTCGCGTATGTTTGTTTTTTTTTATGTGTGTCCTCCGATTTCTCCGTCAATTGTGGACCGATTTTGAAAATTATTTAAGGGTATGCTCTCGAGGTGGTCCCATATAAATTTTATTAACTTTGCTTCGACAGTTTTTGAGTTAGCTTCAATAATACGTACTTTTTCCCACTTAGTATGTGGATGATATGATAAGTCCCTGTCACTGTTATTTACATAGCAGGTAGTGGTTTTCGAATTTTTGTGGAGTAGGTACTACAACTAAAAAGAGAAAAATAAAAACTTTTTACAAAAAAAAAACAACCGTCTTCGATTTTTCACTTTGCAGTGTTTTTTGGAAGTCGGTTGTTTTTTTTTTTTGTAAAACGTTTTTATTTATTTATTTTTCGTACAGTGTATGACGAAAGAAAACTAGCTATAGGAAGAGTTTTTTTGTTCCCTGTTTGATCCTCACAAGGTTTTGAGTTTCGTGAAATCCTTTCTAAAAGCACACGCAAACGTGTAGGTATTTCGTAAATATACTTTCTATCAATTACATAGGTTTTATGTCCAAGTACGTATAGCTTTAAAAGTCTTAAGAAATGATGAGTATAAGTATAAAAAAACGTATGGCACTCGGGGACTGCCGCGATAAAGCTATTGCATAGCATTTGTAACCTCCATACTTCCTATTTGTCAACGCTACACTCACGTTGTCATGGGAACGTAATTTTTGTTTTGTGTCATCATCCGTCATTACATGGTAGGCGGAGTGGGGGGTGTTAGGTTTTTTTCGTTACGGAATTTCTTGATTCGGTCGCCGCGCTCAAAGCCAGCGATAAAAGCTATGCAATACCTTAAAAAATTGTGTTTTGATATCAGTCTTTTTCTTATACAGGCTAATGCAGGTTTTGATGTAAAGGAACACGAACTTCCAGAACTACCTGACATCTGTTCCTATAAAAACAATGAGCCCGTGGTCTGCTGTACTGATTGTAACATCACCCAGGAAGAACGGTAAGTATCCATCTCTTACACTGGGAATTCTCGTGAAGTAGACATAGGTAATTTACGAGAACTGTTAGAACCATTATATTCTCCCGATCAAGTTTCGATCAGTGCGGCCAATCTCATCGGAGACAAGCCAAGTACGCAGGAGATATTATAGTTCACAAGTGTGCGCAGGACCGGTACACTATCTCTTCCTTTACTTTCGAAATTCGATGGGACGTCAATCCAACACGACTGGGGACAGATCAGGCGCAGGACCAAAGGTTTTACGTGCATGAGCCACGGAGGTATCGCACCATTAACATTCTTGACTCCGGGCTGCTAACTGAGAAATTCCTAACTGAAACACCCAATAACAATTTGCCCGACCCGGGGATCGTACCCAGCAGGACTGGTAGGCAGTTGCACTTTACTTATGACCACTAGACTAACGAGGCAGTCTACTAACACACCACACTTTATAACCTTTTTCCTGTTTATTGTTTTACCATCCCGAAGTTTCATAAAAAAACTGTGCTGAACCATCGATTATATTTGTTGGGTTGATAAGTTTATTCACCTTGTATGATTCACTTCCTATATAGTTAACAGTTCTGGGTTTGGTCCCCGAATCGGGGACAGTGTCAGAAACTGTGTTTTTCCACAAAATGTTATGGTTAGTTTCTACTTATTTACATCTTTTTAAACCCACATGGCTAGACTTAACCGGCTGTTATGTTTCAACCACAGCATATGTGCAAGTACCTATAGAATATTGAAGCCTTCTAAAAAATCCAGTGACTATGAGGAGAACCTTTTAACAAGGAACCCTTCAGCTACTTCTGCAAGAAAGTTCATCTCTGTGTCTTCATTTCAGGTTCCGTGAATACGCCATAGGACCCTTAGGTGTTCCTAACAAAAATGATGGATCAGTTGCTTCGCACAGTGAGTTTCTATCCTTAAATTAACAGCTTTATTAGTGATCGATCTCTTACGGGCATCATCGTCATCCAAGTCAAAAGACGTACAATTCGTGCCATTAGAGATGAGACTTGACTCGCCACGTGGTTGCTTGCATTGTAGACGATTTATGGGTCTCGTTAGCGGTATGAGGTATACGCCGGGGAGTCATCGGGGCGGCGGCAAGAGCGGCGACAGGCGCGGTCAAGTCTCATCTTACATGGCGTGTATTGGATATAAGCCCCCATCTACTACTGGGGAGTTTGTTGCACCACTTCTTCTTCCCAGCTAAAGCACTAGGACGTGGTGAAAGGCGGGCGTTTTGGGGGACTGACTTTCAAAAAGTGCTGATACTCCGCCTAATTTTAATAAATTACTCTTGATTTGATTTGATCATCCCTCAAACATCGAATAAAACAAAAAGTGGAGGTCACGGGAAGTCGCTGGGTTTAGGCGAGACCTGTCATGGTTGTTGATGTTTTATTATAGGCAGTATGTGCAATAAAATTGTTTATAAATAAATTATGCTTACAGAATGTAACGAATACTTCGGACGTCTCCCGTACCCCTGTCGTGGTTTGGGCAATTTCCAAGTCACGAAGATTTGGAAGGAAGACTTGAAATGCCATGAACACAATTTGGCAATAGCCCTGGCCGTAGGTGGGCGAGATGCACAAAGATGGGAATTTCCTCATGTGGTACGTCAACTGTCAAATAAATAAATAATAAAATAAAATTCATTAAATTCAGGTTAACCTATTTAGTCGTAGTCAAAGGCTCTCGGTAACGTCTTTGTCGTTCAGCGGGCGTCAACGGCATCTTTCCTAAAACGGAAATGGAATTACTATTCACATTTAAGTGAATATACTGTGACAAGCCCTAAGTGTCACGTGACACAAAAATAATAACACAATGGTCACAAAATTGAACAAAATGAACGTTTCCACAACCTTAAAAAAAATCATTTTTATAATTTCACCCTCGGGTTGCTCGTGAAACATGCATATTACTTTATTATACTGTTAACTACACTGACATGCTGCACTATAAAGTATCGTACTTACCGAATTCACGTAATTTGGCACTTTGAACACAATTTAGTCCTTTTTACGACGCGCACGAATCAAAACCAACAGTTATTAAATCAAAATGGTGCAGCCGAAAGAAACTAGTGCCCTCTCGTTGTATATAATTTGCTATACTAATGTATGCATCAATTTTGAACGTTCGTTTTCTACGTTCAAGAACTTTTACAACTTCTTTTGCTAGCACAAAGCACAAAAAACGATTTACTGCTAATCATTTTTTGTCAGGCATTTTACACATGTCGTAATTTCCAAATTTTAATAAGATTAGTAGTGATTTTAAATAAAATATAAAATTAAAAGTTTGTGATTTGCCTTAGATGATTTTTGAATCAGTGTAATCATGAAGTTTAAAAGTATCTTATTATTTGACAGTTACCGTAAGAGCGGTTACGCACTACGTCTGATCCGAATCCGAATTCAATCCGAATTGGAAAAGTTCTAAATTCGGACAGTCAAAGATCGGATCTAGTGCGCAACCCCTCATACAAATAGTATTATGGCTACTTCAGACTGACATTTCTCGGATTCGGATTGGACGTAATGCGAAACAGCTCTAAAAGTACTGGTTTTTTGACGGACCGGAATAGAAACATGATGATTGGAGCGTCGCTTAGCTTCTAAGTTAGTTCTGTTCGAGCCTCTAAATCTGAAGGTTGTCTTTAAGAAGTCTAAAGTCTTTAACCTTATTATTTTGAGTACCTAATTAAATAGTTTGTTAAATATTACTGTACCAAGTTTGTGTGAGTGCAAGAATATAAGTACAGAAGTAATAATTCTAATAATATACAAAAGGTGTATTATTATATATTTCACACACGATTACTTTACTATGGAATTAAATAACAATAACGGTGACCTAATACGGCTTAGTTAGACTAGTAAAATAAATAAAAAAAAATTGTGTTATTCGCAATTTGTTTAAATCTGAGAATTAGGTTGGATTGCCGTCAGAGATTTGTGAGGTCGTTCCACAGGAACGTACTACAGAGATAACAATTTATCCTATGTCTTAATCCAGGTTATGGTATACTCGTTTGCAAAATTTCATCTAAATCCGGCCAACCGTTAAGTTATGATTATTTACAAACCATACAAACTCGGAAAAATAGTTGATTAAAATTTAAATATTTCAGCTGACAAACTATATTTCAATGATGGTATGTTAATGATAGACTGCCTTTTGTTTCAGGCTTTACTCGGTTATGGAGATGACGTGGAGTCTGCGCAGTGGCTGTGTGGAGGCTCTGTAATCAGCGAGAGATTCATACTCACTGCAGGACACTGCACGTCAACTCGTGTGCTGTAAGTCCACCTCAATAATTCTAAAGAGTTCATTTAAAGTACAAAGACCAGCGTCATTGTGTGATTGGTAGAACATCGACGGTAGGTACCTATTCTGTTCTCCATGGCAATTATGTTGCAATTTCGATTTTATTAGCAGTGACGTAACTGATCTAAATCATAATTATATCTTCTTTTCTAATATAGCTCTTTGTTGAATTACTTCAATGAAAAATTTAAATTAAAAAAAACTAATTTATGTGCAAATAATAAAATTGGAGTGCTATTATCTATTTTTATTTTATTTTAAGTGGTAACATATCATTTGCTGCTCTTGGGCTGTTGAAACGAACCGATCCAAAGGAATACTGGAAAATACATAAGATCAAGGGGATCATAACTCATCCTGATTACAAACCTCCCTCCAAATATCATGACATTGCGCTCTTAGAGACCGAAACTGAGTAAGTAAACACACTTTAGTAGCAAGGTAATAATGCCAAGGGTAGGTGAGTATGTGTGTTCCGGACAGGTACTTATGTCACGGCTGCTAGTTGAGCCGCGCGCTCGATCCAGCTTTTTAAGGGAGGCGCCCATAACGCGTGCACTCGACACGTTCAACCTCATAGCGAATGACACAGACATAATCTGTTGTTCTCTGAGTAAATTCGCAAGGAATGCACTGTGTATTTTTAGTTTTAGATGTTAGTATTAATAAAGTTAGGATAGGCGCATTTCATCGCACTGTGTTAAACAAAATGCTGTACATAGAACAGATAAATAAATAAATCAACAGGGTATTTGATCAAATATGACAAATTGCTTAAAAACAGTTCTGATTAAGACATGACCAAAGCATTTGATACAGTTAATGATTATAATGTTGATAATTTAAATAAAGAAGAAAAATACAGTTATTGTTATGAGTTAGGTCAACATTGTAATTGTTAAACATTAAAGTAAAACTTAATACAAGTATTGTCAAACCTATATTCGAGCCATTAGTGTTAGTGTTCCACAAGGAACTATGTTGGGTACATAACTGCTATAGGTAATATAGTCAACCAGATAGAGTTGACCAGTCGCGTTTCCAGAATAATAATAATACGCCATATAAATTGAAGGATTTCCTGGCTACATTTTTCTATTTTATAACATTATTGTAATCGCTTGCAAAGAGTATCACCACTCTTTGCATTATTTTTAAATAAATTGTTCACAGTATAAAAGATAAAATAATGTTAAAGGGTTAAAATATTACTCGATAAACATCATACATGGTGGCAATCCCATAATAAGCTAAATAGTAAATTACTATAATTTCAGGATTAATTTTGGCAGAGACCTTTTACCTGCTTGTTTGGCTGTAGACAACAAGATGACCGATACGGACTCTACGGCTGAGGCGTCCGGCTGGGGCCGTCTAGGTCACAAACAAACTCTGGCCGACACATTGCAAGTTGTAAGTTCAGACTTAAATATTATATATCCCTTGTATAACGTTTAACTTATAAGTTAGACGTTGTAAGAAACTGCAGAAAGGTTAAGTTTAAAGAATTTTACTTTGTCTTTTATCTGGTAATTAGTGATTAGAATTTACTATTATTTAGTAAGTACAGTCAGGGAAATTAATTCTTAAGTAAATTGACACCCTACGTCAATTTGCCGTGCTACAACCATTACAAACTGTCAAAGAATAACAGTTGTGGTGTTGATATACATAAGTATACGGACACTTAAGTTCGTAGTCCATTGCTTAAGAGTCTATAATACCTTACATTAAAATAAATAGTAATAATTGCTTACTTAGCATGATCCTCCGTTATATCGAAAATAATGCTGCATTCATTTTGAAATAAATATATGGTAAAGTTGAGGATTAATGTTAAGTACAATGGTGCCGATTCTCTTGTCCACAAACTAAACTAAATTTAAGTTCAGTGCATCTTTTTCTTTCTATTTCATTATGAAAAGGACAGAAGATACATTTAAGTTTAGTCCTGTCAAATTAATCAGCGCCTGTCACTACTCCATACAAGTTTAGACGTGATTAAAAACTTGCCTACTAAAATTACGTCAATTTACGTCAAGCGCTGATTAATTTGACTGCCTCGTTGGTCTAGTGGTCGCAAGCGCTACTGCTGAGCATGAGGTCCTAGGTTCGATTCCCGGGTCGGGCAAAGTGTTATTGGGTTTTTCTATCTGAAATTTCTCAGTAGCAGCTCGGAGTCTGGATTTGTGCCCGGTTGATGGCAATAGGCTCGCCCCCTATTACATGGGACTTAAACATAACTGGCGAAATGTGGGTGTACCTGCTACAGGGACACCTCTGCCCAACCCTTCGGGGAAACAAGGCGTGATGTTATGTTATGTGTTTAATAATTGATTTCTTGACTTTAGTTTGGAAAATGTTAGTTTTGTTTTAGAAATCTATAGTAAATCTAAATTCATCTTTTCAGGTTTACCTCAATAAATACAATGATACAGAATGCTCTACAATATATCAACCACACAGACTTTTGAAAAATGGATACGACAATGAGACACAGATGTGCTACGGCAATCATAAAGAAATTATCGACACCTGTGAGGTAAAAATAACATTTGCACACAAGTTTTACCACAATTTAGTTTTTCATCGTTATTTATGTTGTGTAAATTCACACTTAACTTTGATGGAAATCTACCAGCTAGTAAATGACAAACGCCCTAGAAGAACATACCTGAACTGACTTTATTGGTAATGTTCTTCAGAAAGTTCATTACCCTATTTGCGTAATAGACGATCAATCACAACCTGAATCTTTTTGAAACAGATTGCTAATCCACTGCTTCATAAGTTCGATAAAATGTTCTGCTCAACAACGTAAATAACGCAATTAATGTTGTTGAACTGTCAAAATAAAACAGAAGGCTGGTTTCATAGCTGTCCGGGAGACCCGTGCGGGCCGCCCGTACGGGCTCCTGGAACGGAGACACACGTGAGGCTCTAGAACATTGTTTCACAGCGTCGCGGATTGGTCCGTACGCGACCCGCTCCCGGCTCCGGGTAGAACCTGTACAACGCTAGCAACCGTATCTTACTAAATCCCTCGTTTCAGAGCACTGCAGACAGCTGTGAAACCAGCCTTAATCATAATACTGTACCGTAATTGCATAACTTATTTTCGTAAACAATTATGCCTAATTTGTTTCATTTTGACAGTTCAACAACATTCATTGCGTTATGTACGTTGTTGAGCAGATTTTTTTTACAACTTATGAAGCCTTGGATTGGCAATCTGTTTCAAATCAAAACAGATTGTGATTGTATTGTATTACGCAATTAGGGTACAGGTCTACTTTAAAGGCTCTATTGTTGTCTTCCTCAGGGTGACAGCGGTGGACCATTACAAACTAATAAGTTCAAATGCCAGTACACCATCGCTGGTGTGACGTCATACGGCAAGGACTGCGGCATCCTCGGCTCAGCCGGCATGTACACCAGGGTGGCGCACTACGTGCCCTGGATCGAGAGCGTCGTGTGGCCTGAAGAAACTGAAGAAAAAAGGAAAAAAGACAACCTGTGGCTTGATAAATGGTTAAATTAAGGAAAATAGATGATAATGCATAATAATCTACACTAGAAATAAACGTTTAATAAATCAGGGGCTTAAAACTTTTAGTTTTTTTACTCTCTTAGAATATTAGTATTTAGGAATACGAAAACGCCGCTTTATTTGTCTGACTGCAGTGCCAGATCTTAAAACCTATCCTTCTATATGTCGCAGGTTTTTCATAAAGTTAGGTTTTTGATGAAAAACTGGAAGATGACACATTTTACACTCAATTTCATCATAAACCTGTAACAATCCAGATTTTTTATCAAAAACCTGAACTAGTTTGGGTTTATGATCAATCTGATATACATTTCCATTGACAAGGACTTAGGCCCCCGCTTTTGTTTCGCCTGCGCTCGCGCGCGCCCCGCTCTTCAGTCACAAAACACAACTCAGACGGGCAACCCGCGTTCATTTTTGCGACAAATAATTATGTAAAATACAATTAAGTGAATAAATCTCATTAATATTGTGCTAGTGCTTACTACAAATGGCATCTACAGGAAACAAAGTGGATAAACAATTTGTATGTAAAGAAGATTTTGAAAGAGCGTTTACTACTTTGTTTGAAGGCCGAAAAAATAAAGAGAAACCATTGTGGACACAGAAAAGAATAGAAGAAGCTATTAAAAATATTGAAAAATATAAATCTAGATCTTCATCATCAGACGGACGAGGTCTACAAAACAAAGACTAGTACTATGGAAAAAAATATGATGTTTTGGAGATAGGCACTCAAATGGGATGGGATATTATGTGAAATTCATCAATCTGTTGGCCACGGAGGAAGAGACAAATTGATGCTTTAAAATCCAGGTATGTTATTCCAGTTTCTGTGGTCAAAGAATTTGTAAAGCTATGTTCGGTGTGCCAGAACAAGAAGAAATTTCCCCAAAAGGGAATTGTCCGCCCAATTGTGTCTAGTGATTTCAACAACCACGGTCAAGTGGACCTTATAGACTTGCAGTCAACTCCAGACGGACAATGGAATTGGCTGTTGCATTATCAGGACCATACAACAAAATTTAGTTTCCTTGCCCTTTGACATCAAAAAGTGCTGAAGTGGCTATAGAGTTGTTAAAGATCTTTTTAGAAGTAGGTTGTCCAGCCATACTTCAAAGTGACAATGGCCGTGAATTCATAGCTACAATTATAAAAGAGTTGACGTCGATGTGGCCAACTTGCAAAATTGTAAATGGCAGACCCAGACATCCAGCAAGTCAAGGCTCTGTTGAGCGCTCAAATCAAGACGTAGAAGCTATGCGCTGTGCTTGGTTAATTGATAATAACTGTAAGAAATGGTCCATGGGATGTTACTTTGTCCAATTCCAAAAAGTCTTCCTTTCATAGAACCATTCAAAGGACACCATATAAGGCTTTGTTTGGCACAGAGCCTAAAATAAGACTGAAAACACATATTCCAGCAGACTCATTAGACAAACTTATTACGGAAGAGGACTTGTAGAATTTTTTGAACTCAAAAAATGATGATGAAATAATCGAATCCTCTCCGGAAATGGACTCAGATAAAGATTTAAATCCGTAATCAGAATTAAATCAGACAAAGTAAGCGCTTCAACTTCTCAGCAAGAAATAAAAACAGCTGCAGCAGTTCTTATAGATCCTCCAGCATCCATACAAGAAAATATATTAACATTAGAAACTGTTGCTACTTGTGCTATCAGTGATCAATCAGGAAGTAGAATTATTAAAACAGAAAATATTTTGCTTTATCTGTGGAAAGGAATCCACTGGAGCACATCGTTGTGGCGTTTGTAACAACCCAGTTCATCAAATTTGCGGGAAGATATTATTAGAAGAAAATGAAGGGTATGGATCAAAGATTCTGTGTGATTTATGTCAAAAAGAACAAAACATACTTATTGAAAGGGAACATGCCGTTGAAAATTTAAAAATGTCAGCAAACAAAATGAAAGCAGCTTCTTCGGAAAAATTTGGAGAAATCGATATTGGTGCTACAATTTTAGTTGATGTGCCGAAAATAGATAGAGGGCCACTATCCAGTGGCCCTCTATCAGCAAGTAACATTATAGGAAAGGTAATTGGTAAGAAGAACGATTTATTCAAAATTGGTACTTCTGCTGGGGTTCTAAAAGACTGGCTGCCTCGAAACTCTAGTCAAATATCAACTACTGCCTTTAACGAACCTGTACATGCTCACTCAAATGTTTCGCTGATGGTGGCGCGTGTGATGGATCATTTAGCTCCCTTCAAAATGGTTGAGCTGAATGGTGCTAATCCATGCGTCATGTTCGTGAACGGGCGCCGTCAGTTGGGACTGGTCATCTCTTAGCTGCCAGGGCTTAATTTTATTTTTTGAATTGTTCTTTGTTTTATCTTTTTATTACGGACGCTTCTAACGTGCACGTCTTTCTACATTGTTCTCACATGTATAATTTCAACATGAATGATGTAACCAATATTTTGTAACAATTTATTATTTAAAAGAGTGTCCGTGGAGTTTCTTGCCCGTTCTTCTCCATAGGTACCTACTACGCTTTGGAATGGGCAACTAGCTTCATACCTATTTCTGACTGACCGATTCCTTGACAATTCAAAAGTGCCTGTAAATGGTTTAATTGAAATAAATGCTTTGAGTTTGAGTTTGAGTTTGTATCGACAAATAAACTGAGTTTGCGTGAAAATGCTTCAAAGATGTCTTTATTAGGAGGCCAAGGTTTTAAGAAATGCTCGTGCGAAAAATCAAAAGTGCGCTGCAAGACAAATCGACGTGCATGCAAAAAAATAATATTTTATGCAACTCTAGATGTCACAAGTCAACAAACTGTCATAAAAAATAAAGCATACTAGAAGATTTATAAAAAGCAAGCACGTGGTAAACGTTTCTTTATGAAATTTTTATTCTTTAATTTTGACTCAGTTTAGTCAGTAGTTTGTAGTTTAGTAATTTCATTTTCGCGGCTTATCAAAATCAGATTAATATAGGTACGTGAAATTGAAACATTTCATTTCATAATTGGATTGAAGGAGGAGAATATTGATTGGATCATAAATGTAAAATTTTGATAAATAAATAATTCTTTTCTTTCTACTAAGTTGCAAATGATGATGGATTGTTTTATTTATTTCATTTAAATTGATTTATTTGTCATAAAAACAAAGCAAACCCGTGATTTTGACAAGAACTTTATCATAAAACCAAACTAGTTCAGGTTTTTGATAAAAAATCTGGATTGTTACAGGTTTATGATGAAATCGAGTTTAAAATGTGTCATCTTCCGGTTTTTCATCAAAAACCTAGGTTTTTGATCAAAAACCTAATTTTATGAAAAACCTGCGACATAGCTTTTATTTCAATGCAAATACCAATCTTACGAACTAAAACAGCACATAAAATCTTTAAACTTTATTTAATGTTTTTTTTTATTCTCTGAAACAGGTCAATTGAATAAAAAATCAGTTGTGGTGTCTGAGGTTTTGCGCATTTAACGTTACACGTTGTATATACCTACGGCCTTCACCTCGCGGCGGGATTATTTTCAGAAATAAGCGTTACTTTATCGACTTACGTAGGAGAGTTAATTAAGAAGGAAGACAACGGAAGCTGCAAGACCGAGGTCGAAAATATAGATGCACTCCGAATTTCCGATGGACAAAAGAGTACAGCAAGCCAAATAGCTCACTTTTGCTTCCCCTACTACCTAATTACGTAACAAATTATCGTAAACTAGCTTTTTCCCGCAGCTTCGCTCGCGTGGAAGTTGGATATTATTCCATGGAAACGCACTACCTATTATAATCTGCCTCAACCAAATCCTATTAGTAGCATAATATAATGATTGAATACTATCGTGAATTTATGCAAGCCTAGTACTTTTTGTGCCAAGTTTCAAGTTTATAAGATTTTTCATACAAACTTTGCCCCCATTTTTCACCCCCTTAGGGATAGAATTTCGGGAAATCCTTTCTTTTCGGATGCCTACGTCATACAAAAAACACACCCTCCAAGTTTCAGGTCTCTATGATCAGCGGTTTAGGCTGTGCGTTAATCCGTCAGTCAGTCATTCATTACAAAGCATTTTATATGTATTGATGATTAAGACTAATCTGTTTCGTTTTGACAGTTCAAGATTGCGTTATTTACGTTGTGGAGCAGATTAATTTTTCGAATGGATTAGCAATCTGTTACAAAATGATTCACATTGTGATTGATCGTGTATTACGCAATTAGGGTGCAGGGTGGGGGCGCCCTTGTACGCAGCACGCCTTGCAAGCCCGGTTCCGGGTAGCCTAGGTACACATAATATTGAAAATATATTTTTAGTTAAATGAATCTATGTATTTGCATGGAAGAAAGGCAACTAGGAAAAGGTATTTAGTGTAGTGTAGTAAGAACGAAGAAATTTGATACTAACTCTAGCAATATTAAGAGAATTGAAAATACCCTTGACTTACTATTGCTTGTAAATGGCCTTCAATTTTATATTATTTAATAACACTGTAAGTTTCCCGAATAGAATAGAATAAAATAAATAAATAAAACTTTTTTTCTGAGAAAATAAGCCTGGTAGAATTTTTGAATATTTTTTTATTGCTAAGTACCTAATACCAATCGAAATTACTACTAAAATTTTTCAGGGGAAAGCCATCGCAGGCCTGGGTTATCATTATCATCTGGAATTTCTCAGTAGTACCCCGGAGTATGGATTTGTACCCGGTTGATGGCAATTGGATCATCCTCTATTACATTGAGACTTAAACATAACTGACGAAATATGGGTGTACCATAGGTTCACCTCTGCCTAACCCTGTGGGGATACCGGCGTGATATAGGTATGTTATGTGATTTTTTTTCCAAATATAGACCTACCGCAAATGCTTTACTAATGATCTATAGGTAGGGACAAACAAGCTATCTACGCCACGACTTACGAGTTTTAGGTCGTAGGTTCGAACCCAGACAGGCGCTTTACTTTGTGTAAATTATTTCATCACCACAGCTCTCGAAACGGTGAAGGAAAACATCGTGAGGAAACCGGCATGTCCTAGAACCGAAAATTCGAAGACATGTGACATCTACCAACCCGCACTGGGCCCGCGTGGTGGATTACGGCCCACTCCCTCTCACAGAGAGGAGGCCTGTGTCCCAGCAGTGGGAACATTATAGGCTGGTTATGTTATGTAATTCAATTATAGCAGTGATAGCCTTGTGGTGTGCGTGTGACTAATGCACTGCCAAGTCATAGGTCTCGAGTTTGAACCCAAGGCACACCTCTGAATTTTCGGAGTCATGTGCGCATATAATTTGCTTCAAAAACGGTGAAGGCTCTTTCAAACAGGCGCGACATACGATGCGACACATAGGCACCGCTCGTCGCGCGACGAGCGGTGCCTTTGTGTCGCGCTGGTCTGCACAACGCTCATGGGCGGCTTTAAAACTCTGACACCAGGTTAGTCACTAACCACACAAAAAGAAGAAGACCATTCAACACAATAAGTACAATAATACAACCGATGAAACATGGCTGGTCTGAACATGGGCTCTTCGTACTTTCGCGCATGCTCTCTTAATCAAACTCGCCTCATGCCACCATTTGGTTCCTTAAAATGTCATAGAACAGCCTCGAACCGGTCATGATTATTGGCCAAATTATAGCCAATTTTGTATTAATTTTATACCTACACTAAAACTTGTTTCATAATCAACAAAGATTTTTTAGGATCAAAATAGAATATCTAGTAGTTTGGCGCAAACTAGCGCCAAAGATGCGGGCTTGAGAACTCCTCCAAACATCATGGCGGACGCTGAAAGTGTAATATTACTGTGTGTATTTACCTTTTTGTGTTGTGTTTCATGCGAGCTCAATCTTACTGAAGGTAAGTAAGTACTTACTATTTATTTACCATTACTGGCAAAAGGTTATTATAGCTTTTCATCTGTTTTAGTGTTTCTAGTTATGGTTTAATGTTAACAGCTGCATGGGTTAAGCAAGGTACGCTTGCCGCGGTCGGTTTGTGGATGGGTGACCAATAGTGACCATTAATTAGTCGTTACGTGTAGTCAGAAGCCCAAAAATCTGACAACCAATCTTACCAAGCGGTATCGTGATACCCACTAACTGGGTTGTGGAGGTCAGATAGGCAGTCGCTCCATGTAAATACTGGTATTCAGCTGCATCCGGTTAGACTGGAAGCTGACTTCAACATAGCTAGAAAACGGCTAGGCAGATTTTTACTTGTTAAGTTATACTCGTTTTGCACTGTCTCAAGGTTTTAAACACTAATTAGTAGATGTACCGACTGCCTCGTTGGTCTAGTGGTCGCAAGATGGTCGCTTTTGCTGAGCATTTGGTCCTGGGTTCGAATCCCAGGTCGAATAAGGCCGAAAGGGACATCGCGGCCTCCCGGCAACATGGCAACTGAAGGAACACGGGTGGGTTTTAGTCAGTAAGAGTCTGACACGCCCTCCCGCTCCACCCAGAGCGGGAGAAGTTATTTGATAATTTCCCAACAAAAAAAAAAAATGTTGCCGGGGGGCCACGATTTCCCTTTCGGCCCGTATTCGCAGCCCCGACAGGCATTGGCCCTAGCGGACCCCGTCAATTCTGCTGACATCTCTTTGAGGCGCGCGTGAAACACAACGCGCCGTCAACCCGGGCTTGGTCCTTATCGGACGGCGAGCTACCCATTGCTCACCGTCCGCAAGCCCGCGCCTACGGTGGCCGGAAATCTGCCTGTGATGCGGTTAGGGGCGCGAGGGTGCGAAGTTTGCCTCTCCCTCACGCGTTCCGCCTCCTCCTTCGCGAGCATTACTGCTTCGCAGAAGGAGGTGACGGCCTCCCATTTCCTCTCGCTCCGTACCATGGCCCGAATCAGGGCCGGACGCGAGATATCACCGCCGCCGATCGCCTCCACGAAATGTTTACCACCTAAGCACATACATTGTGGAATGCAAAAAAGTATTGAGTACATGAGAAACATTACCTACATAAAAATTGTTTATTATATAATTTCAGATTCTCCGTGTACCACGAAAGGACTGAATGGCACTTGTGTTAACATATTTAGATGTGAGACAGCTGCAATCACATATTTATATGTAAGTATTGCATAGTCTCTAGCAAAGAATAAAACGCTAAACAAACATATGCTCAACCTGCACCCTAATTGCGTAACACACGATCAATCATAATCGGAATCATTTTGAAGGATATTGCAATGAATGTTGTTCAACTGTCAAAATGAAACAAATTGTGATTGATTGTCTGTTACGCAAGCCGGTTTTGAAATTTTTTGATGAACTCGTAATAAATAAAATACTTAGCCCTAAAACATCATACCCGACCTGGGGATCGAAACCAGGATTCCTTGCTCAGCAGTCCCGCTAACGAGGCAGTCAGATAATTTTATTCTTTTGATTTTTAAGTGATTAGTTTATTTTTTTCGTTAATAATTTTAACATAAATAATTATTTTTATAACAAATATTTTCTTAATTATTATACTAGTTTCTAATATTATAATATTCTTATCCATAATAATTATATTATTTATAATAAAATAAAAGATTTTTTTTGTTTTTTCTTATTAATAATAGAAAAGTAATTAAATAAAACTAATTGAATACGTCTAATTTGGGGCAGCGTTCCTTGATGGACGAGTCCTATTACTGGCTGGACGTACGACGCGTTGCGTGAGCTCAGTACAGAACACGCAAGCTCACCACTCAATAGTTACTGGCATATATCTGCATCTCAAATAATGTTTTGAATGCTTCTGTTCCAGACTAATGCAGGCTTTAGTAAGGACAATTTCCCAGAATTTCCAGACACCTGTTCCTATAAGGATAATGAGCCGGTAGTCTGCTGCACTGATTGCTCAATTCATTCGACTCCGTAAGCATTATATTTTGATCTTTCTCCCCGACTCGCAACTGCGTGACAGCAAAAACTAGTGAATTTTAGTGACCATGACGATTCCAAAAAATAAATATAACACACGAAAACGTTAAAAAACAAATCCAAAAACTCCGATTGCAAATTCAAAATTTAAACCAAGCTCACTTTTCAAACAGTCTAATGCTTTCAAGTAGTCTAATGTGGTAGTTATTTGCAGAGATCGGAATTAGGTGTGTGAAAATACCTAAAGTTTGCAGCGAGACATATCATAGAGCTGTTACAACCACTTAAGTTAACCGGTTTTGAATTTTACCGGTTTAGTTTCAGTTTTTTGTTTTACATGTTCTTTACCTTTGAAAAACCGAACTATAAACATTAGCAAGCTGCTAATACAGTTTTAAATTAATTTTTGTTTTGAACTTTTCCGGTTCAAATTCGGTTTTATAGTCCTAATTGTTCTTTGTCGGTCAAACACAGAATTTTACATATCTGCAAAATGCTAATGCGGTTTTAATTTCTTTTTTTGATCTGTATCTTAAGTTAAATAACAAAAATATCTAAAACTGTATTACAGCTTGCAGATGTGTAAAATTCGGTGTTTCAGATGTACAGAACCACCAACTTCACAGTTGCAGTCGGGGTTTTTTTACATTTTTACATCAGACCATAGATATATCAGACCATTTTTGATCATTAACTTCAGTTTTCTTCACTTTGATTTCCATTCCTACTCCAAAGTGTATTTGCAGTTTGCTAGATCTAGACAGAACATTCCATATTAGGAAAATGTATGCTTTGTTTTCAACCCATAACCCTGTACATAGCATCTGTAAACATTCACCTCTGTTGTTAGTAATGTCTGCAAAATACGATGACCGGTCGACCTTTCAGCCACAATCCCATCTGTATTCCATCATCTGCGTAGCCTTTTTCCAACTAGGTTTGAATATAACCGGAAGCAGCTAATGACCAGTATTTCACATGGCCGAGTTACCCAAATCCCATATGTATTTACGTCAACTAGTCATCGTGGTCTAAAGCCATTTTTTGTTAACAGCAAGAAGGACAAGGCCGTTCAACCACTCGGAGTACTGGCCAATAGAGAGGACTCGATTGCTGTAACCAGTAAGTAAAATTAAAATATTTAAAAAAGGTGGAGGAACTTAAAAACACCTATAGCGAAAATTGGTTTGGATGAATAATTATTTTATTCTCTGATTGTATTTTCTAGAATGTTACGAATATTTTGAAAAGCTGCCGTACCGTTGTCGTGGAGCTGGTAATGTTAAACTGAAGAAGATTTGGAAGGACGAACAGAAGTGCCATCAATACCAATTTGAAATGTCTTTATCGGTTGGAGGCCGAAATGCGGAGAGATGGGAATTCCCACATGTGGTAATCTTATGAAGTTTCTTTTGGGAAAACCTGCCTCTGCGCAGAAAGAATTAATATGAAGAAAGAATAAACAACATCAACAACAACATCTTACTGTAAAATGTCGTAAAATTTAACGCCCACACATAGGTATATCTATTTTCAGGCTTTACTCGGCTATGGAGATCACGTGGAGACTGCGCAGTGGCTGTGTGGAGGCTCTGTGATCAGCGAGAGATTCATACTCACAGCAGGACACTGCACGTCAACCGGGCCGCTGTAAGACCATTGCACTTACAGTCTGTTTGTTGACTGTTATTTAACTATCAACAAACAGACTGTGACTGTTTTTGTGACAGCAGCAATCTAACAGCAACCTTATTTTAACGAAAATAAAGATCAGAGAGCAGTGGTGGCCCAGTGGTAACGGCCGCGACTTACGAGTTGTAGGTCGTAGGTTCGAACCCAGACAGGTGCTTTACTTTGTGTGAATTATTTCATCACCACTGCTCTCAAAACGGTGAAGGAAAACATCGTGAGGAAACCGGCATGTCCTAGAACCGAAAATTCGAAGACATGTGACATCTACCAACCCGCACTGGGCCCGCGTGGTGGATTACGGCCCACTCCCTCTCACAAAGAGGAGGCCTGTGTCCCAGCAGTGGTAACATTATAGGCTGATGATGAAAGATCACTTTGATTTTGACAGACTTAATATCAGTAGCAGCAATCCAACAGCAACCTTATTGTAATGATGGTAAAGATCACTGTGCTTTTGCCAGCGTCGCTTTATCAGAGAGATAAAATTATTGTGAAAGAACTGCAAACTGTTATTTTTGTAAAGATTTTGTTGAGATTGTACTTTTTCAGAGGAAATATATCGTTTGCGGCACTCGGGCTGTTGAAACGAACTGACCCTAAAAAAGACTGGAAAATATATAAAATCAAGAGGATAATTACACATCCGGAGTACAAAGCACCTTCCAAGTATCATGACATTGCACTGCTTGAGACAGAAAACGAGTAAGTTTTTTGGTTTGTTATAACTTTAATTTCCAACTTATTTTGAAATAAAACGGTTTTATGAGTTCTCGACTCAATTTTGGGGTGTATCGTATCGATTAAAGCGTTTTACATTATTATCTATCACAAGATATAGCAAATTTAAGTTCCTTAAGTATGAAAACTAGATGATTCAAGAACTACCCAAGTGAATAACAATTAGAAACAACATTTAAAATAAATTTTGAAGTGTAAAAACTTTGTTAAATATGTTTTTAGCTGTGGGATTCCAGCAAGGTAACATGCGGGGTCCTCTTATTATCAAATTTATAATACTAACTCTTTCTCGCCAGGAGCATCACTGCACTCAGTTGTTCTATTTAAATAGTTTAGTTAACTGTCAAGTATTTATTTTCAGGATCGCTTTTGGCAAAGATCTACTGCCTGCATGTTTGAACACAGATCAACGATTTAATCGCAACGGAGAAGCTTCTGGTTGGGGTCGCCTGGGGCACAGGCAAGCTTTAGCCAATACACTACAAGTAGTAAGTAGTACTTACGAATACCCAAGAAACGACAAATGATTTAATTACAGAAAGAAAGATATTTTACAAATATAGTCAATGATACAATACAAAGAAATAAGGTCGGGCGGGGGCTATTTCAACTGTGGGTTTATTCTCACGAATGAGAATAATTCTACTGTATTTGTACAAAAAGCCATCTATATCCTGGTAGATGAATAGTTTATTTCATAAACTTAAATATTTTTTTCATCAACTGTTACTGAAATCGATCCGTTCTGATTATTTCAGCTAAATAGTAACAGAAAATACACCAGACATTTTTTTTCACTACTTTCTGTTTTCCTTTCAAGACCATTCCTTTCTTACGTCTATTGGTAATCCAAAAGCAACTGTATTTCTTACGTGAGTTCGTTCTCTAATTCGCGTCCATGTCACGTGGCCAATGGCTTTATTTTTACGCAATTACTTCTCAAAAATATTATGTAATTTAAAATAATTTAATAAATTTTTAACTCACAACCATTCTATAATATAAAATTCATAAGGCATTTTTCTTACTGTCATCTAACCTATTGTGTAGACCAACAAGCTACCTGGCCAGCTCATTGTATCTGAACCAGGTTGCATCTGAAAAGTGGTTATCGCCACTTATTGGCATACCGAAGGGAATATAATTATTTTGTAAATTGGCTACAAAATCCGTCTCATTGGTTACAAACTCAAAAGCTACTGATTTTTGGTAGAACATTTGGTGGCTTAATTTGTTGCATGTTACTATGAACTATGACATCCTGTAAGTACTTGCAGTAACCCTGTATAGTTAACAACATTCCTACAACAACCCTTTTAGCTTAGACACCTTTCTCTATTTATTAAGATTGTGCATTTTATTAAGCTGACTGTGCCTTTAATATAATGTTTAGAAAAATAAATAAAGATCTGTTTCTGCGAGATTAGTTTCGTGAGACGGACTTGAACTAAAACTTTTACACGTCCATCAGGTAGATCTTCAGGCGTTTGAAGAATCAGAGTGCGCAGGAATATACCATCCACACCGACATTTGGAACATGGCTACGACCATGAGAAGCAAATGTGCTATGGCTCACATAGCAGAATTATTGATACTTGCGAGGTAAATCTTTTAATTTTGTAGATTAATCTACATTTCCTTTAATTATTTATCTATATAATAATTGCTTGCTGCACTTACAGTAAAAACCAAAGAGCGCAGCAAGCCAACAACAACATTTAGCTAAATAACTTTATGCAAACATTTAACATAGATATGTCAACATGCGGCTCTTGAGCAATCAGAGTGTTTAGCAGATTGATCGCCTGAGTTGTGGGAGCATATCGAGCAGTATGGGTACGCACTGGTGGAGCCGCGAAAAAGCACCGCGAGGCATAGAAACAAACAATGAAAAGCGAGCTAGAGTAGTCGCGTCATAGAAAGAAAGAAAGAAAAGAAGAAAGAAAATTCGTTTTATTCGATCTTATTATTGAGCGATAATTAATAGTGCATCAGAAGTGCACACTGGCGTCTCAATTCCAACGTGTGGATACCTACCATCTGGCACTGGACTACAGAAAAAGAAAAAGAATTTAAAATGAAGCAACGACACATAATTTAATTATGCGATAGATACATAGTGCTCACATATTTACAAACATTGTAAAAGTAGACGATGTTCCTAAAATTTTGTAATTAATAAGTCAGTGTGTGAGGAAGTAATCACAGAATGTAAAATCAATGTCATAAAACACAAAATAATCAATTTTACAATTAAATTAGCAACCAATTTGATTTTGTCTTGATCACTTTCCCACAGGGTGACAGCGGTGGACCTCTGCAATATAATAAGGATGGTGTCAGGTGTCGGTTCACCATAATTGGAGTGACGTCATTCGGCAAGGACTGCGGCATCCTCGGCTCAGCCGGCATGTACACCAGGGTGTCGCACTACGTGCCCTGGATCGAGAGCGTCGTGTGGCCTGAGGAAACTGAAACAAGAAGGAAAAAAGACAATCTGTGGCTAGATAAATGGCTGAATGTGTCTTAAACTAAAGTAAATCTATATTTTCATCAATTGTGGACTTATTTTGAATATACTCCTGAGGTAGTCCCTTAAAAATTTTATTAACTTTGCTTGGGTCGTTTTTGAGTTACCTTCAATAATAAAATCTCGCGATTTTTATGGTGCAATTGATTTTCAACTGTATTGACCCGAGCGTTGAGAATCCAACAGAATGCAATCCAGCGCGTCAAAAAAAAACGCGCTGTTTGATTTTTAACTCTCAGCGCTAAGCGGTGCTTTAAAAATCCAACGCGTACCTGGGCTCTAGAAAAAAAAAAACATGTTATGTTACTCTTCTTCTCTTCTAATCTTTAAAAACACAGTACAATAATTTGTTCTTACTGGTTCATTAATGTTTTTAATACTATTTACATATTCATAGTTAGAATAATTAATATCATTTCGTTTTCAATTTGTGATTTTGAACTTATCCACAAGATTTAAAACTAGTGGAATCTGCCCCATCAAGTCGAACCAGTGGGGCAGATTCCACTGCAAAATTTTAGGCATTCCATTTTGCCCCACCACTGGGGCGGCTTGGTGGGGCAAAGTGGAAAAGTACTTAAATTTTAAAAAATTATGAAAAAAAAACATGTTTATTTTCTATTAAGGGTAGTTTTTTTTCCACAATTTTTATGAGGACGCCTAATTATTTCGAATCATTATGGAGTTTGTTTCATCACGATAGATCATTCAGTTTAAAATTTACACCGTTTTGTTACATTTCTTTTTTTAAATTCCTTAAAAAATATTTAGATTTTTTAAATATTTTTCCGTCGACAAAATTAATCATAGATTCCCATCATTTCGATATAATGTACATTATAAAGACACACTGTTTATGAAAGAATATTTCTATCGTCGGGACCAACAGCTTAACGTGATTTCCGAGGTGTGGGAGGTTTGGATATGTAATGGATGGTCCACGTACCGACCGCAGCAAGCGATCGACCCATGCTGCTGTTATTTTATAGCCCCTCCATAGTGAGCTATTCATCAAACAAAATCTACCTATATACTTAATATCGCATTAAGCCAAATTGAGTTGTTTAAGTACCCATAGCGAATATGCCACTGTAAACCGTAAAGTTTATGCTTACCAACACTATCTGGCTTTTTTAATTCACCGAGGACTTTGAAGAATTTGATATCAAATCAATCTACCTAAATTTTCCCAACTATATTGGGGTCGGCTTCCAGTCTAACCGGGTGCAGCTGAATACCAGTATTTTACATGGAGCGACTGCCTATCTGACCTCCACAACCCAGTAACTGGGTAATACGATACCCCTTGGTAAGACTGGTTGTCAGACTATCGGGCTTCTGACGACCCGTAACGACTATCAAAGATCCACGAATGACGGCCCTGACCAACGGATTAACGTGCTTTCCGAGGCACGGAGGAGTCTCGGTATGTAAAGATGGTCACCCATCCACAGACCAACCCCGGCAAGCGTAGCTTAACCTGATGAATTGACCCGTATGGCTGTTATTACTTAGCAACAAGCTCCAAAGTCAAAACAAATCATTGATTTCAAATAGGCCCATGTATGGCACTTTTGAACGTCAAAATTTACAAAATAACAGAATTGATTTCGTTTTGAAGTTCGAGTTTTCGTATGGAGAAGAATGGGCAAGAAACTCCACCGTTACTCTTTTAAAATGTTTTACAATAGTTTGTATATACAACATTAGTTAGATAATTTATACGTGAAGACGATGCACCTAGAATAAAATTACCATACCACAATAGGTAAAAAGAATTAAAAATGAAGCAACGACGGATAATTTTATTATGTGATAGATACATGGTGCGCACATATTTACAAACATTGTAAAAGCAAACCGATTTTCCTAAAATTTTGTAATTAATAAGTCAGTGTGTGAGGAATAGGGATTGCAATCCGGAAAACCGGATCCGGTAATCCGGTGGACCCGGCGTCATTATAAGATTACCGGATCTGGTACTATTGTACCGGATCCGGTGACCGGGTCCGGTAATAGTAATTTTTAGCAAAATAGTCGCGCTGTTGCATGAGTTTGTACTTTAAATGCATGCGTGCGAGTCGTTCGACGCTGAGCCACCCCACGGGGAGGCCCGCCCCTCCACGCGGCGCCGCCAAGTCAGACCACGTGACTACGTGCTTAGTATTATTCCATTCCTCGCTCGGGTCACAAATGTGTGTTTTGTTTTGTTTGTCGCTGCATGATTATTTGCTGACTACAAAGCCAGTATAGAAGCTGAAAGAACCTTTTCGGCCGCAGGCTATATTTTTAGCTCTATTGGAAGTCGATTGGTAGATGACACAATTAATACTATTTGTTGTCTATGATCCTTTTTTCAAAACCAAAAGTTATTTTTTGATACTGTATATGTACTTAAAATAATTATTTATCGTAAGTTGATTAAACCAAAGAGTTATATTTTCATAATACAAACTCATTATTGTAATAATTGTTAGCATTCTCAAATTATTGTGATCTCTGTAAATAGTAGTGACGCAAGGTTAAATTAAGTTAGATTTTATAAAGTTAAGTATAATTTTAATTAAGTTCTAACATGAAAAGTAAAAATTTTTACAAAAAAAACACTACAAAGTGAAAAATAACTTTAATTTCGGAAGTGGGCTTTTGTATTTTAGTTTTTGGCCACCGACTTCCGAAATTAAAGTTATAAAAAAAAACAAACATACGCTACGAACATAATAACCTCCTCCTTTTTGGAAGTCGGTTAAAAAGAATAAACAATCTATTTATTACACTTACTCGATTATCAGTCCATTTTGGAACGAAAAGCGAAAATTATCCTGAGTTTATCAATCCGGTCGGATCGATGAAAATCCAACCGGATCCGGCCGGATTGAAAATGACGCCGGATTGCAATCCCTAGTGAGGAAGTAATCACAGAATGCAAAATCATTGTCATACAACAAAAAATAATAAATTTTACAATTAAATTAGCAACCAGTTTGATTTGTCTTGATTCTAAATTGTCCTATGGAGCAGGACCAGCATGTTTCCAAGCACTCTTATCTTGGATATAATCTTCCAATTTGTAATATGCTTGTTTACAAAGTGTACTTTTAATATGACTTATAAATTTTCTTTCATTTAATTGCAATATGTCACAAGGTATTTTCTTGTAACATTTGACGGGTACGTATTACAATACCGAAATTTAAAAGACTGTATTTTAAAATACCTATGGATGAAATCCCGAAAAATTAAACGCCGAATTATTATTTGGTCGAAAGTTTTAAATCCCGAAAGTTCATTTGCCCGAAAGCTTAGAATCCCCAAGATCCATATCCCGAAGTTTAAAATCTCGAAGATCAATATCCCATATTACATTAAAGTTGCTTCTGAATCGTCTCCGGCGCTGTGGGAAGTACAACCCTTTCGCCCTTACGTAACAAAGGATAGGCACCCATGCTCACCTCCGCAGCTTCGGCTTGCTGGTCGCCTCCGGCGACAAGCCCTAGCCGCTACGGCTCGCACGAGTGCCTATGCTTTGTTACAGCGGGCGGGGGTTGCTCTCCATCCGCGCCTCCGGTTTTTATATACACTCTAGGGTAGGAGCCAAAAGACTACGTAAAGTCGGGGTGCCCGTATCAGTTTTGGAACAGGTTCAACCTGTTAACTACAAGCCGATGTATAATTATGTTGTCGCCATAGAATTTTTAAGAATTTATTTCGTCCATTCGGGGTTTCATCCTTTCGGGCATTTAAACATCGGTATTTTATGTTTCGATATAACGGCTATTGGCATTTAAAACTTTCGGTATTTTGAATTTCGTTGTTTTGGACGTCGGTATTTCAGTCATATTATTATGAAATTTCGGGATTTTAATACGTACCCCATTTAACACAGTACCCCAAAAAAGATGTATGTACTTTAGATAATCTGAAAAATGGTTGATCTAGTTCATCTTTATTTCTAGTATTAGAATTATGTATTACTCCGCACATGATAAAACAAAATAATTTGATGATTTTTCTGGAGTCAACGAACGCAGGTAGTATAATTATTTGAATTATCAGTTTTTTTTTCTTTCCTCGTGCAAGTTGTGGTTATCGATATTTTAACACGATAAAATAAAAAATGAAACAGATTTTCTAAACAACTAAACTTATTTAGCACTTATTTTTAAATGTCGCAGCATCATGCTGAGACAGGAGCCTTTTGGTCTCGGACAAGATTTTCTTTTTTTTTCATTACGTTTCTATGAGTGTGTTTAGTTTTATTAGTGATCACCTGTAGTCCCAAATAAATACTTTTTCTTTTCTTTTTTTCTAAACTACCAGAGGTAATTAATTGTAAAAAAAATATATCAAATATTTTGTTCTATAATGTTTACATATTGATACCCGTGAAGTATCGTTTGCTAATCCTAACTAATATTTTAAATGCGAAAGTAAGTTTGTTAGTTTATTTGTTACCCAATCACACAAAAACAGCTGGACGGATTTGGATGAAATTTGGCTCACATATAGACCATGACCTGGGTAAGGACATAGGCTATTTTTATCCTGGATCGCGGACGAAGTCGCGGGCACCAACTAGTTTATTTTTTTATTTATTTTCACTTCAAGACACTATCAATGTAGCCTGACTTGACCCTGTATTTGCATGTAAATCTTTATGAACGTCTTCAACTAAACATCTAGCTTTCGTCCAGCTAGTATCAGTCATCCGTCTCATATAGACCTATAGTCAATAGTTAGGAAATATCAGAAAACACAAGACTGCCGAATAGTACCAGTACCAGTAGTACCAGTACCAGTATTAGTAGTAGTTGTACTTAGGTACAAAAAAAAGTTCTTGATAATTTGTCCTAAATCGAGGTTCTGCGAGGACAAACTTTAGTGTTAATTGTAAACACATTGAAGACAAAATTAAAAAAGCATTCAACCACCATTAATAGAGTAGAAAATCTTAGAATATCCCAAGTAACGCGCTTTCTCCGTAACCAATACATTCAAATCAAAAGTATGTAAAATAGTCACGTTATTATTTTTCACTCAAACATACATGTCACATTAATAAAAGCATGTTAAAAAGTAGCGGAAATTAATTTGAACCTAGTTTGCAATATTAGTTCTGGCGCGCGCGCACTGCGCTTTACGCATGCGCAAATAACATGGCGGCGAATAAAACGATAGTTTTAATTTTCACCTTTAGTTGTTTATGCTGTGGATTGTGCCAACTCAACCTCAGTGAAGGTAAATCAGTTTGGACCTTCGTATCCCAAGTTAAATTCTGACGTCAGACAAAAGGTGGTTTGTCCTTCCAAAGAAAACCTAAAGTGTTCCTTTTTAAGATTGAATCTTAGCTGGAGGAGAAACTATGAGAGGCCTGTGTTCTTTCCAATCGATGGTAAATAAATGTATTATGTTAAATGAGTAGAATTGATATGTTAAGATGGATGTGTGAGGAATGATATGAAAGAGAAGGAAGTGAATGATAAGCATGGCAGTTCACAGGGGAGAATGTAAGAATAAAACGTGCACCGATCCAAGTAACATGGGACAAGGGCAGGAAGATGATGATATTAAATTGGTTGAGCCCAATCACGGAGGCCTGTGTGAAGCAGACAATGAGACTAATCTGTATGAGCACAAGGATAAAAGGTTTATATTCGATGAATGAAATGGGCTTGTACCTAAGTATAATAGAACTTAGCAAGGCCATTAAAGAACACATATATTTTCTTTTTTCGTATATATATAAATTCATATAGGAAAAAAGAACCTTCTGACTATATCTTGTTTACACAGAGCCCGAATGCTTGGATCCTCAAAAAGCGCTGGTACTGGTCGAATGTTGTGTCCTGGTTTCAAAAAGCACTAAAGAATTATCAGCCATCTGTAGTAATCTCAGTATAACCCATAAGATAGATTGATGTCTTTGGTTGTTATCTAGCTCTTTAGAGGAACCTCAACATCCCTCCTGTCCTCATCCCAATTTATTTGGGGTCGACACAGCACGATTTCTTCTTCCACACATTAATCATTATTAGACGTCATCTCCTTTCTAGCCATGTCATCTTCTATTGCTATAATGATTATGTTTTAGGATTTTCATGCACCAGAAAACTCCTGCCGTCATACTAAATTTATTTGGTGCCAGCGCAGCATGAGTTTACATCTCTATTAGCCGCCATGTCAATAGTCACATCCTTCTTAGCCATGTCATCTTCTATCGCCATACTTATAATGTTTCAGGGTCTCCTTGCACCGCCAGCAACGTTCACAACGGAACATGTGCCAGGCTGTTCAGATGCGGATCTGCTGTTTTAACATACCTCTATGTGAGTATAACTCATCAACTGCCTAGCATTTTCCTAAGTTGGTGATGGTTTCCAGTCTAATCGGAAGCAGCTCAATACCAGTATTTTAAATGGAGCGACTGCCTTCCTGTCCTCCACAATCCCGTTACGGGGTAACAGGATACACCTTGATAAGTCTTGTCAGATTTTCGGGGTTCTGAGTTCCGACTACCCGTACCTAACGACTGTTTTCCGAAGCACGGAGGGGCTGGGTTGAGTATGACTTAACCTTAAAATCCCAGCAAATCGATAGGTCCTGAATGGTAATGAGATATTAGTAGAATACCATGAACCGAGCGTGAAATCTTTGGAACTTGATGTAATTGTTGTGTGTTGTATAATGTGACGAAATCACAAAAACGACATGAATGTTCTGTTTCAGCACAATGCAGGCTTTACAGACAACATGCATCTTCCAGCACTGCCTGAAATATGCTCATACAGGAACGACGAGCCCGTGGTCTGCTGCACTGATTGTGTGTTCAGTGAACGTGATGAGTAAGTACTTTTCTGTTTTATTTATATCCTTTACTTCTAACAGCTACTACTTTTAATCCTTCACTTTCAGCATCTAGTTTTCTCAGCTCTCTAGCTTCTAATGTCATTGGTCCATCTTTAATGCGTCTCACATTTCGTTTATGGCCTCATGATTTGGCTGATGATCCTTGAAAAATTATAGCTGGCACACTTTTCCTTCTGCTTGCTGATTGATCTATGGCGGTATAGCATCAAGGCATTTTCAAGGTTAATAATAGCCTATAATGTTCCAACTGTTGGGACACATGCCTTCTCTTTGTGAGTGGGATTAGATGGTACGCCACCAAAGGGAAACAGTCTGGGTTGGTGGACTTCACAGTTCGATAGTGAAATAAATCAAAAGGATATTAGTCTTTAACTAAATAGATTCTTCTAAAAACTTTCTTGCTGTCACTTTCTTCCCTTTCCTTTTTTAGTTTCCTTGAGAGCAAAATGCATTTACTGTCCGTTCACCGTGATTTTCCCTCTGATTTTGCATCACTGTCAACATCACAGCGTTCTTTATTCTCATTACAATAAGGTTGCTGTTGAGTTGCTGCTGTCTGAGGTAAAATAACTGTGAGAAGACTGTTCAGAAATCATATTAGGTAATTTAACTTAAAATCACGTTTTAGGTTTAAAGATTCCGCCATCGCCCCGTATGGGGTTCTAGTCAGTAGGCATGGACCAAAAGCGTGGGAAAGTAAGTGATTTTTTCGAATTTTGTTAAAGTTTAAGTTTCACACACCTTATTATAAGCATTAGTCCAAAAAATCATAATACCAATCTGTAATAACATAACACACGGCTGTATCTCCCCAAGGTTTAGGCAGTTATGTTTAAGTCCCATGTAAAGGACGAGCCTCTTGCCAACAAGCACAAATCCCGAGCATGAGCTCTGGATCTGAGATGAAAAACTCAATAATACCCTACCCGGGAATCGAACCCAGGACCTCGAGCTCAGCAGTAGCGCTGGCGACCACTAGACCAACGAGGTCTGATTTGTCGCAACAAAGAATCGTAGGTACTAAGTAGGTATATGATACATAGTGATGGAACGAATATTCATAGCAATAAATACATACATACATACCGATAAAAATCATAACCATCCTTTTTGCTTCGCCGTAGTCGGATAAAAATAATTAAAGACAACGCGTCAAAGCCTACACAGATACATTGTGATAGCCTATCATAGATTAGTTGCTTCATTATTGAGATACGGTGTCATATTTTAGGGCAACTGCAGTGAGAGAGAAAGAATATTCAGGGCCCAAAAACGATGCCTTCCATCAATGACAGGTCTTAAGTCTACTGAAAGTTGTCAACCTGTATTTAAATCCATAAAAATTCTGACATTACCTTGTTTGTATATATTAGAAGTTTATTCGTTACAACAAACACTTATTTACCTAAATGGTTGACATAAAACAACACACAGTACCAATATGGTCACAGTATAAAAACCAATTGTATACAGGTGGTCATAAAACAGCCTTATTAAAAAATAGCATCCTTACCATGGGACCGCTTTTATAAAATAAATTACCTGCAAAAAAAGACCTACCCATATTGGTTTTTAATAAACAATTAACAAAACTATTGCTGGAGAAATGTTATTAGATATACACAATTAAAGACTTTTTAAACGACAAAACTCTATAGCAAAACGTTGTTTGTAAAAAAATAATATGAAAATACGTTATCTTCGCAATTTCGAATGTTTATGATCATTGTAATGACATTGCTTTAACTACCTATTATTGAATTTTTATGATCGTTGTTATAATAGAATAACTATGTCGACGTTAAACATAAATTGACATTACATTACCTACATACCTACACATTATGACATTATCTATATTCCATCTTAATAATTGTGATTGTTGTTAATGTTTTGGAATATTTTGACATTAAGCTTTTGACCATACACATTACGACATTTATATTCTTCATTATACAGGTTGGCATCATCGACGCGAAAATTGAAACCATGGATTCAGTACATGATTTTGAACCGATCGCGATCAATATGTATGGAACAGCAGATTTTTTTTTTAAATAACCGACGAAAAATTTCAACGCAGGGGGGTTCAGAATCATGTACTGAATCCATGGTTTCAGTTTTCGCGTCGATGTCCCTGGCACCCCGATGTTATACGAGAGATTTATATTTTATTAATTTTTAGACTGATCTGTACCTACCTATTAAATTCTGACTAGTGTTAATAATAATTGTAATTGTTGTAATTATATTATTCAATTCAAATCTAATATTTTGCATGCCGTAAGGCAAAATGTCTAAAATCGCTCAGCATAACGCTGCGACCCTATACGAGACAGAGTCCCAGCGCTGGTTTTCAGCGACAGCCGGCGTAATTACGCAATTACGCCAATAACAAAATACACGATCACGAATACACAAAAGATGAGGATTTATGGATGCATCCATAAATTCGAAAATCTAATCTAATAAACAACGTAAATAACGCAATGGATATTGTTGAACTGTCAAACTGAAACAGATTAGTCGTAATCATTTACGAAAATGTGCAATAAAATTAGACAGCTGGTCTATTCTGCAAAAATCTTACCGTGAAAAAGTGAAGTGAGCTGTCATTTAAACTATGCTAGGAATTGACACTATTATTGACGGCGAGATTTTTACAGAATAGATCGGCAGGTAATACCAACGTCACGCGCGGCTCAAAGAGATGTCAGCACAACTGACGGGGTCCGCTAGGGCCGATGCCTGCTGGGGTAGCGGGAAAGTCAGGGATACCGTGGCCCCTGGCAACATACAGGTAACTGAAGGAACAAGGGTGGGTTTTAGTCAGTATGAGTCTGACACGCAGAGCGGGAGCAGAAGTTATTTGATAATTTCCCACCAAAAAAAAGGTAATACCAAGTAGATTTTGATCTGGTTCGCTTTGTCCCGTCTATCGTACGTATATATAAAAAAGTCTTTAAAATTATCCAACTATTTAAACAAGGGCAAAATCGAAACTGTTGACATTTATGTTTCAGAATGCTTGGACTACTTCCAGCGACTGCCCTACCCATGCCACGGTAAGGGTGAGGTGAAGCTCAACAGGAGTTGGATGGAGTCGAAGCAATGCCATAATACCACCTTGAACGTTCAAGTCACTGTAGGTGGCCAAGATCCTCAACCGTGGAAGTTCCCTCATCTGGTATGATTTCAAACTGCGGAGCCCGGAAACGTTATTTAAAATAACGTTTTTAAAACGTTTATCGTTAACAGTTCTTTGTATAACATTTTGTTCGGAACGAAAATGAAATGAGATCGTTTTTTACGTTTTCAGAAACTGTACCCTAATTGCGTAATACACGATCAATCACAATTTGTTTTGATTTGTAATATATTCATAATCCATTGCTTCTTATCTTGGAAAAAAATCTGCTCGGCAACGTAAATAACGCAATGAATGTTGTTGAACTGTCAATATGAAACAAATTTGGTAAAATTGTTTACGAAAATAAGTTACGCAATTAGGGGACTGATCTATTCCGCAGGACGCAGCCGCGCACGGAGCGTCCGCCGACAGGCATGCCCTTTTTTTGTTAAATTGAACTTTATCTTCATTTCATTACATCATTGATTTTAATGCGCTTGCCGCTTATTTTACCCAGGCATAATGTATATTTTCGGAATCGCATCAGTAGTTCGGAAGATTACACCTACATAACCCCTTTATAATATTATTATTATTAGTATAAATAAAGTGCATTATTTTCCAGGCTCTGCTCGGGTACGGTGATACGATGGCTGCAGCGCAGTGGCTCTGTGAGGGAACTGTGATCAGCGAGAGGTTCATACTGACTGCAGCACACTGCACAAACGCCGGTGTATTGTAAGTCTACAATATCATAATTATTTATTGCAAATTAATTTAACTGTAGTCTATTCCAAAAGTATTTAACGAAAGTGTAAACAAACCCTGTTCAGGTTAAATTTACTCACACATTCATATGTATTTAGAATGTTCCAACTTTAAATCTCATAAGCAAGTATCATGTGCTGAATCTACCGAAAATGTTTTCGTTACTATATATTCCTTCCACTGTGTATATTATTTCTACCACACTATAGTTTACAAGATAAGGGGAAGGAGGGAAGGGAGACCTTTGCCCTGCAGTGTGACACAAAAGACTGATAATAATAATTTTGTATTCTTCGTCTTCTTTTATGCTTCAAATAATAAAAGGAGAGCTAGATCTTTAACCAATTTAAAAAGAAGGAGGTTATATCAAATAACTAGTCGCTTTTGAGAAAAAAAAAAAAGCCTCTACAGCTGAAGATCGGAGCCGAGTGGAGACGAGCGGAGCTGAGCGGAGACGTGCAGGAATCGTCTGATTACAAACGAGACGAGAGCCGCGATGAGGATTTCAACCATTGTGATTGCTCGATTCCTGCAGGTCTCCGCTCAGCTACACTTGTCTCCGCCTCAGTAGAAATGCAGCCTTAAGATCTTTGCAAATTGCTTTTTAATGTTTTGAATGGGGTTAAAAACTGCCACTTGCTCACTTCAGATGGCGTTGATCCTGGAGATCGTCTTATAATTTGACAGCTAGCCATACATTTTTTGTAAACAAGCGTCTTCTTCTACGCATAATTAATTATTGAGCCCAGTTGCGCAGCTGTTTACTGCAAAAATACGAGATCCCATGTATTTGCCAAAGATGGTTATAATAAGAAAACTGTGGGAGAAAGTTCTCCGAAAAAAAATTGGAATCCGATATGTCGTCGAGACGATGTGCTATCCTTTAAGCCTTTTATGGGAGAAAGTGGTTTATAGGTGATGCTCCAAAGAGAACTAAGTCTGTTTTTATTACATACAGGCACTTGTGATGTGATTTTGTGTAAATTATAGTAAAGTATGTGTGGATTTATATTATCATATTAGATCAGTGCTAGAAGTGCTATCTCTGAGGTTTTTCAGTCAGGAAGATCTTGCCCGAGTTGGTTTTCAACTCTGATCAGGTTACTTCTATCGTACACCTAATAAAAACCGAACTTAATTAAAGTCAACAAACACAAAATAACCTATAAAATATAAAACGTTCATAATTTTTTGACTTTTCCACTAAAGCTGCTTTTTTATCAGTGGTAGACGTTTCCTCTGTCCTTAGGTCGTCTTTTAATAGTGCTACACTCCAAGTTTCATACATATTTATCTAGTTTTCGTATAATTTGTGATCGACACAAAAGTAAACATAAACACAGCAATGGCGGTGTAAAGACGTACAACTGTGCTGCCATCTGTTCTGAGCTTTCAGTTTTTAACCTCATTAAGCAGATACCTACCTACATGTTTAAGAGATAAAATAATTGCGTAATTTCTCAGTAGCAGCCCGGAGTCTGGATTTGTGCCCGGTTGATGGCAATAGGCTAGCCCCCTATTACATGGGATTTAAACATAACTGGCGAAATGTGGGTGTACCTGCTACAGGGACAGCTCTGCCCAACCCTTCGGGGAACAAGGCGTGATGTTATGTTATGTTATAATTGCGTCAATGTTTGAAACACCAATTAATTACGATACTTCAATACGACATTTGATTTCCTCACTACAGTATGTTCGTATTTACGAGTAAATAATTATTGACTGTCCCGTTGGTATCGTGCTCGCAAGCGCGACTGCTGAGCGTTCCTGGGTTTTTCCATTAGGAATTTGTTAGTAATAGCCCGGAGTTTGGAAGTTAACGGTGTGAAACCTCCGTATGCCTCGGTGGTCTTGCGCCTGATCTCTCTTCGGTCGTGTTGGATTGCCGTCCCATCAGACTATGAGAGAGAGAGGGAAAAGAGTAGGTACGCACACACTTAGCTGGTCCTGCTCCACAACTAATTGATTAACATTTGCAAATACAGTTGGATCTGCTGAAGATTGTATTTACATTGTATAAACTCAATCTCCATTGTATTATATAATTGCATAGCACAGGTGTGAGTACTATGTACTAAAGAGTTACCATTTACCGGGTAATATGTCTTGCATTGACTTGAATCTGCCCTGGCGGCTGTGAGTATGTCATGCTCACTCAAATGTTTCGCTGATGGTGGCGCGTGTGTTGGATCATTTAGCTCCCTTCAAAATGGTTGAGCTGAATGGTGCTAATCCATGCGTCATGTTCGTGAACGGGCGCCGTCAGTTGGGACTGGTCATTTCTTAGCTGCCAGGGCTTATTTTTATTTTAATTTTTTGAATTGTTCTTTGTTTTATCTTTTTATTACGGACGCTTCTAACGTGCACGTCTTTCTACATTGTTCTCACGTGTATAATTTTAACATGAATGATGTAACCAATATTTTATAACAATTTTTTATTTAAAAGAGTGTCCGTGGAGTTTCTTGCCCGTTCTTCTCCATAGGTACCTACTACGCTTTGGAATGGGCAACTAGCTTCATACCTATTTCTGACTGACCTATTCCTTGACAATTCAAAAGTGCCTGTAAATGGTTTAATTGAAATAAATGCTTTGAGTTTGAGTTTGAGTTTGCTTATGCACTATAATATCTCCCTTAACGAAGGCTAGTCCCCTCTGAGATTGGTCGTCATGGCCGAAATTCAGTCTGGAGAACTATTATTTAATTATTAATTAATTCTCTCCCAATCATTGTCAGCGGCACAATCGCGTATGCTGCACTTGGCCTTCAACACCACGTTGACCCCGGGAAGCAGTGGAAGATATACAACATCAAGAGACTTATAATACATCCCGAGTACAACGAACCTTCGTGGTACCACGACCTCGCACTGCTGGAGACCGACACAGAGTGAGTATGATAGAATTTTTCGCAGTTATAGACCTTAGTTAATAGTAGAAGGTTAAGGATCGTCCATCAATTACGTTACACGTTAACAGGGATGAAAGGAGTCATCATAGTGTGACAAGGGGGGGCGAGTCATAATAAGCTTCGTGACATGTAAATCTCTAAACTTCAATCTGTGAAAAGGATGGGAAGGGGGGTTTTTATAGCCACAAAAGTCCTGAAATTGCCTTAATTTCTTTTTATAATAACACGACGTCCTTTTGATGAAAACATCACTCCATTGATTTAACAAAATTGCACGGTGAGAATTTATCGAGATACTGAACGGACAGCAAAATAGGTTTTTGTTTCTACGACTGCTTTGTTAGGCACCATATCGGCCATGGTGCTGATAGTGGTCACTACGATGGCCGATCTATTTAGAGACAGATCAAGGATATTCTTTTGACGTATGCAGATAAACACTTTTCACAACATTAAGGTGTAAGGGAAGCTCATCCTGTTCGACCAATCCCATAGCAGAAATCTAAGCACATTGCAGCACACAATTTCACATGAACCCATGGTGACAAGCTATCTTCAGCGGTGTGCTGTGGGTCCCCCAGCACGGCATCATGCTGAGTGGAAGCCTTCTTGTCACAGTCACGACGTGCAGCCGACTATTTCAGTTCTGTGCTCGTGATCATAGATCTGTTTTGTTTTTATTAGTTTTAACTTATATTCTATTTTTGCTTCTTTCTTCAATGTTCCAATGATTTGTTTGTTCTCAGGATACGTTTCGACAGTGAAATCCTTCCCGCGTGTCTAGATGTTGGTATTCATGATATATCTCTAGCAGAAGCAGCTGGCTTACCTAGTGTGGACAGGAATGACGCCAACGCAAATGAAACCAAACCAGACGATTTACAAACAGTAAGAGAGGATTTCACTAACTAACAAATATATCTTCTAGAGAATTTCTTCTATTTCTAAGGCAGATAAGCGAGAATTGACGATCACGGATACCTTCTAAGTCATTCACAAAAGAAAATGTTATCAAATGAAACTATTCCTCCTTGATTTTGAAGACACCCACAGCTATAAGATGCGACTTTTAAATGCTTACATTTGTGGAACCTACTTATTTGAAAATGACAAAAAAAAAACATCCTAGTGTTTTCTGTTTCCAGATAATCTTAAATAAAATGGATCGAATAGAATGCAAGAAAGCATACAGACCAGAAAATAATCTAATACACGGATTTGACCACAAGACGCAAATTTGCTATGGAGTGCATAATAAAACTGGCAACACTTGCAAGGTATTTACTGATAACAATTATGTATAATGCAAATGCTGCGTATTTACTGGCTGGCAAGCGTAGCGTGGACCAGCTAGATGGACCGACGAAGCGTATTTCCAATCTATACAAGGCCAGAACGCAGCCATAGGAAACTGCTCGCGTATACATTGTAATGCTGTTTTTAAATCTGTGATTACAATATATACACAAATTTTGCGTATTGCTGGTGTATAGTTTGTAACGTGGACGAGCGCGTCTTGGTTCCAAACTATACTACATCACTTACGCCTGATAAGAGTTTTAAAGATATAGGTAGTCTATAAAAAAAAGAAAAGAACAAAAGTGTGAACTGGGTGAAATGGGTTAGGTTAGGTTAGGTTAGAACTGTGACCAACCGCGCGCGAGCCGAGCGAGCGTAGCGAGCGGTGCCGCGGCAGCGGCCGGCGAGCGCTACTTCCAAGTTGCTCGCAGCCAGGCAGGCTATTTAATATTAGCGCAAGGTGCATTACGTCGCAAACAAGTTGGTTACCAGTTCACAATTTCTTGCAATGTAAACTCGATTAGTCTGTATGCGTACTGGCACTGTATACTATGGAATCAGGTAGTTAATTTGGTCACTACGAAGTATACGCGAGTATTTGCGTACTACTCTTGTATAGATTGGAAGACCTTAGTAAAAAAGTGATTTCTAACGAGCAGTTTCCTATGGCTGCGTTCTGGCCTTGTATAGAATGGAAAGACGCACCGACGAACTGACAGAGGTGACTGGGACTGACTGGATGCGGATTATAGAGAACCGGGTGGTGTAGCGCTAGTGCTACTTGGGAGGGGCCTATTTCCAGCTAAATAGACTGCCTCTTCTGACAACAACCAGCACGGTGTGGCTCATCCAGTGCGAAAGGGTTAAATTGCTCTGCAATAAGCACGAACATACTTAGTATCTACTTGGGTCTTAATGCGCTCTCATGGCTCTACTGCAATAGATCTATAGAAAAAAGGTCGAGGACGAGAACGGTGAGACTATACAGGGGGCCTACCACAAGCTTATAAAGCAGTATTATTTTAATATTACTTCAGTATGAGAAAGAGAAGCTCTATTTAGACGTATAGCTCCATCTCTTTCTCCCACTGAAGTAATATTAAAATAAAACTGCTTTTGAGCTGGTGGTAGGCCCCCAGATCTACATCCATTTGCTTGATGTTTAAAAATGGTAACTGATAACTTGCTGATAACATTCTCTCGAGACATATTAATACAGTGTGAGTCTTTATAATATGCACATATCGAAATGAGGGAATCTGTGCTTAATTTTAGCGATGGAAAAAATATTTAAAAAAAACCGGCCAAGTGCATGTCGGACCACGCACAATGTAGGGTTCCGTAGTGGCGCTGAATTTATCCCAAGAACAAACTTAACTTAGTTGAAAAAAAAATCTTTCATACAGAATGTATGGGAGACCATGTTTTTACAACCGCAAATCTAAGATGGTCGATTATTACTCGTTAACTTGTAAAGCCTACTCAGCTGTGATAGTTTTCCTTTTAAATTCGTTATATAAGCTACTGCCGTGAAGTTTTTCACATATCTAAAACCAACCATTTAGCTGCCAGGGGACACTTGACTCTAACAAAAATTTGCACTTTAAAGCTTTCGCAAACGAATCTCTGAATTCAAAAATGGTTTTAACACACCCACAATGTTTTTGAAAGACCTTTTCAACGATACCCCACACAAAGGAATAGAAAAAAAAAAAAAAAACATCCCCACTTTACGTGTAGGTGCCCTAAAAAAAAATATTTTTCAATTTTACCACTTTGTCGGCATGATTAATATGTATACCTATGCCAAATTACAACTTTCTAGTACTAACAGTCTTGGAGCTAGACTGCGGACAGACAGATGGACATGACGAAACTATAAAGGTTCCTTGTTTACTACGGAACCCTACAAAATCGAAATCTTTTTAATATTTTTTATGTTTTTTTTTTTAATTTACCAAAACGGTGAGACTTTTAAACAAATAAATCTATCGCGATGAAACAAACTCTATTATGACTGGAAGTAATTAGGCGTCCTCATAAAATAAAAATTGAAAAAACTACCCTCAATTGAAAATAAACATATTTTTTTTGGCAAAAATCTGTTTTTGAAGTGAAAACTTCTTTAGATGGGCAAAAACAAATTGAACTCGCGACACCATCACCGACACCTCAATTTTGTAACACGATTGTGCTCTTTATTTATTTATTAAAACTTTATGCACAAGTAAAAAAAAATACAGTACAAAGGCGGTCTTAATGCCTGAGGCATTTTCTACCAGTCAACCTTAAGGTGATGCATAGACGAAACATAGCAGGTGCAACATAATAGACAGATAACTAGAAAAAAATTATACTGATACATAGATACAGGATATAGGAGAAATAACGATAGGTAGAGGAGAAAACGAATCCAGCAAATTAGCGCTGGGATGATTCTGCCAACTTCTTATGAAAATGTTCACGTGCCTTTACTTTAAAAGATAACCGACTGGTTGCCGTCCTGATGTTCAGAGGGAGCGCATTCCAAAGAAAGACTGCCTGGACGAAGAAAGAAGAGTGAATGAAACCAGGAGTGGTGAGAAGGACATCGTAGAAGACGATTGTTGGTGAAACGAAGATTTTTACTATGGGCTGAGCAGTATTGAACATGGGAGGTAAGATAAGAAGGAGAAGTGGGTTTGTCGAGTATAGAAAACAACATAGACAGAGCCCTCAATTCTCTGCGCTGACGAATGGGCAACCATTTTAAAAGCAATCGATGCGCGGATACATGGTCATACTTACGAAGATTGAAAACGTATCGAAGGCAGTTATTGAGAAGGCGGTCTAGTTTATTGAGGAGATCTGCATTCAGGTCGTAGTAACACACATCACCATAGTCAATTATGGGAAATATTAGGGACTGTACAAGCATTGCCTTTATGTGTGATGGGAGAAGGTTTTTCAACCGATAGAGCGACCGCAACGTTCCGATTACTTTTTTACTAACAGTAGTGACCTGCTTTCGCCAGTCAAGACAAGTGTCGACTTGCAGACCAAGATCCCTAACATCCGAGCTAATCGGAATGACAGAGTTGTCGAATATTACAGGTGGCACAGTTAAGCCATTCAGCTTCCTTATGCTATAGGGGCTCCCTACTATGATGGCCTGACAATTTGAAGGGTTAACCGCAACCCCAAATCGATCTGACCAGCTCTTAACCACATCTAAATCCCGATTTAGCTCCTCAATGGCATCGGAAATGTTGTCAGCACTTGCCTGGCAGTATAGCGGCAAATCGTTAGCATAAAGATGATACGCAGTCGAAAGCGTAGTAATGAGATTAATAAAAAAGTGAAAAATAAAAACTTTTTACAAAAAAGAAAACAACCGACTTCCAAAAAAAACACTACAAAGTGAAAAATAACTTTAATTTCGGAAGTCGGTGTCTTGGGTTTTGTGTTTTCGTTTTTTGCCACCGACTTCCGAAATTAAAGTTATTTTTCACTTTGTAGTGTTTTTTTTGGAAGTCGGTTGTTTTTTTTTTTGTAAAATGTTTTTATTTTTCACTTTTTAGTTGTGGTACCTACCCCACACACATTCGAATACCACTACCTGCTACCAGTGTCAAGAACTTATCATATCATCTACATACTAAGTGGGAAAAAAATACGTATTTTGAAGCTAACTCAAAAACTACCCAAGCAATGTTAATAAAATTTATATGGGACCAATTTGGGAGCCTACCCTTTCAAACAAAAAAAGAATTTTCAAAATCGGTCCACAATTGACGGAGAAATCGGTGGACATACATAAAAAAAAAAAAAAAAAAAAAAAACAAACATACGCGTCGAACATATAACCTCCTCCTTTTTGGAAGTCGGTTAAAAATTGAGAACAAAAGAGGAGATAATATACCACCTTGAGGGACGCCAGCTGCAAAATCACACCAACTCGACGATAAGTCTCCAGCATGAACAAACTGCTGACGCCCCCGAAGATAAGAGGAAACCATTCCAATACCTCCGGAGAAACTATAAGATAGGAGAGGATGGATATAAGGACATCGTGACTGACGGTATTAAAAGCATTAGAGAAGTCAATTAGCACTAAGACTGCAACTTTAGTGTCTTCCATTCCACGCCTTATATCGTCAGTTACTTTAAGGAGAGCAGAAACGGTACTGTACCCGGGCCTGAAACCGGATTGAAACGGACTGATGAGGGAGTTGTGGTGAATAAAGCGGGACAATTGTTTATGGACACTGGCCTCGAGCACCTTAAACAGGAAGGGAAGGATGGAAATTGGGCAAAAGTGACTAGGAAGAGAGGAGATAGGTATCATAGGAAGGGGCTGAACAAGAGCTTTACGCCACAGGGAAGGGAAAGCACCGGTGTAAAGGGAGAAGTTTATTATGTGGAAGATTACAGGAAGGAGTTGATCGAGAGCCGTTACGATCATATGGCGGCTGATACTATCGCAGCCCACAGCTTTGGATTTAATGGAAAGTATAATCTTTCTGATCTCTCCTGGGTCGACTGGGGTGAAGACAAAGAGATTAATATTGGGACGCGTCAGACCATCAAGGTAGTCGAGAGTTTGGCATTTGGTTAGACTATCTAGAGTGGGAACAGTGGAGAAATGGCGATTTAGATCGTCCAAGCCAATTGTGTTGCCAAGCCATCCGCACTCCTCTGTTCATCCAAGGTGCAGGCGGACACTAACTTAATTTATTTAGATAAGGTTATGGACCAAGAATAATAATTCTGCTATCCTGAACACTTGCAGAATTGCCCGAAAATTCCTGCAGAACGACAATGACGCACAAATATCACACGCACAGACATTATTCACCACTGCAACACAAAGCCAAAACATTATCACCACACCATTTATTATCATCAATTATCACTTAGTTTAAGTAGTACTTTCAGGGGTGGCACTTGGCTTTGGCCCGTGTTACCCTAAAAAACCGGCACAGGTCGAGATACAAAAATGTATACCAACAAATAATAATAACCCCACTGCCGTATCTCTACGTTGACGTCATGGTGGGGCTTGCGTGCTCCGAACTCTAGGCCTGAGCCAGCAGTAGAGTTTACTTTTCCGGAACGGGTCTGGAATGAGGAGCCAGACCAAGAGAGATACAAAAACCCGCAGGGCAGCATGTGGCGAGCTGTTGGGGAGTAGCGACCCCACGGACCCTATCTCCCGGGAGAAGTCTTGTTCCTCACCTCTGGCTTGCCTTTATTGGCCGGCTGGAGTGAACACTGACGAGGAACAGAGCTCCCACCTCATTCTTGCCTTTATTGGCCGGCTTGAGTGCAGATTCGCAACAGCAAACGTGCTTGAAGGAAGGAAGTATTCCAGTAAGATGCTGGTAGGGATCTTGATCGTACTTCCGGGATTGTCCTGATAGCCGTGGAATACCTCTCCACTCCTCATAAGCACCTCAGGACGTGTTGCCCCCTTGTCGCTACGACACTATGTACTAGCGACCGTTTTCAGGGGCCCATTATTGAGTGTGCAAGTCACCCCCCTGCCATTTTATCCGTGTGCATATAAAGCATAGATCAGGCAGGGGCCATATTCCTTCCATAGTTCCAGGTGACCAGTCCACTTTAGCAACCCAAACCCTTAGTCCGATATCTTTGTTTCCATATCTTACAATAGTCCTACACCAACCAGGTGTTGTCCTTGGCTGCACTTGCATAGGGATAATCGTCGGTTGGTACCTCATTTCATTAAAAACGTCTAAGGGGCTCGTACGCCTTCCAAAGGTCTCGAGACCCAGGGGGTCTCGAGAAATGTCAAAGACGTAAAAATAATAATAAATTTTTATTTCTCCATCATGTATACATTATTTTGATCAAACAATGGCTTCAGTTTGTGTTCAAAAGTGAAAAACCCTGACTTCTAAACTAGGTTTATATACCTGTATCTTAGAAGCCAGTGTCCCTTCAAAGTGATATGCATATAGAAAACATTCTATAGGTACAATGTTCTATACAAGTATTTTTCTTCCACCAAGGCGATCTTGTTGAAGTTTTTACTTCTGTCGGCACTCCCGGAGTGCCACTGTTTTTATTTTTTCATAAATTTTTACAGCAATCGCATTTTTTTTTTGTTTTTAGATTTTTTAAAATATATTTTCCGTCGATAAAATGAAGCATAGATGATCATTTCGATATGTGCATATTATAAAGATTCACACTGTATAATATATTATGTCCTTGTTCAGCTGAGTAAGTTCAGCGGAGGATCTCGTGTGGCTAAGTAATAACAGCTGCACGGGTCGATCAATGAATCGATGGAGGTTAAGCTGCACTTACCGGGGCTGGTCCGTGGATGGGTGACCAGCTTTACATACCGAGACTCTTCCGTACCTCGGAAAGCAAAGCCGTTGGTCCCGACTGTCGTTCGTGGGTCGTCAGAAGCCCCAAAAGTCTGACAACCAGTATTACAAGGGGTATCGTTTTATTCAGTTATTGGATTGTGGAGGTCAGACAGACAGTCGCTCCTTGTAAAATACTGGTATTCAGCTGCATCCGGTTAGACTGGAAGCCGACCACAACATAATTGGGAAAAGGCTAGGCAGATTGTTCAGCTGAGAAATGTGTGCACTGACTGGACAGGTCCACTCAAATATGTGTGGTCCTTACCTAAAAAGACTATCTAAGTTCCCCAGTACACGTTGAGCGAGCCCGCAATTCAAACCAAACAGCAAATCACGCAAAAAGGCCCAGTATACGTTGGCCGAGCGACGGGCTCGCCCAACGTGTACTGGCTTTAGACACTTATCTGAATGGTCTGTAGCGGTTACACCCGCCACATACAAACTACGCAACAAAGACATGACGTCACACAAATCCTGCATCGCGCAGTTAGAGTTTACCGAGCGATCGACATACGAGTACATACAAGATTTCAACTTCCAACCGAGGGGCAGTTGCCCGCCAGACACAACACCCGTCTGGTCGGAAGATCCTCCCTTTTCTATGGTGGATGAGTGAAATTTACACCCTGTTCCTCATGCCACTAATGGTCCTCAAATGGCCTGAACAAGATTATGACTAGACTTTAAAAGAGACCTGTGAGTTTGTTTCGGTATTTTTTCTCAGAGTAGGAAACACCGAACTCAACTAGTTTTAAAACATAATTTATTTTTGACGTGAAATAGTAGATTGTTATATAAGGGGGTTAATGACCCATTATAACGAGGTACCTAGTTTTAGTACCGAGCTTTAGCGAGGGAGTAAATAGAAACCTAGTTATAATGGGTTTTTAGCGCCGTGTGTTACACTCTACTTTTCACCACGATTGCAAGAAAATAAAATAATCCAATACAATATTAAATAATGCTTAAAATTGTATTGGAAATATTTAAAAAATATTTTAATAAATAAAAAATATTTAAAAGTTCAAAGTTTTTATTAATGCGATTTTTGGTGATACGAGTACAACAGGGTCTTAAAAATATTTTATAGTAGCTCAAAAATCTACCCTATAAAGGCATGCATTGTTAAATTATAATGTAAGAAATTAAGTTAAAAATTACATGAAACATAATGAACAATCAATAAAATCAATAATCAATAGAAATTAAAAAAACAAGTTAAATTAGATTGTAATAAATTAGTAGATATATGAATATTACATTCAAAACATAAATACATAAATTGGGTAGTTGCCTAGGTAAAAAAAAAGAAATTCTATTTAGTCCGTCTTTCAGATAATAAAAAAATATTAGACACGTATTTTTTGCTTTATCATATTAATAAAAATAACTTAGAAAACACGCATTAAAGTTGGGGAGTGGGGCTCGTTACGTCACAACGTCGTATAAAATCTAGCAAGGCGTGACGTCATGCCACATTTTAACTTAATGTGTCGCCGTAATCTTTTGATTAGGTACGTCAAAAAAGAAAAAATACGTGTTCAATATTTTTTTTTAATCTACAAGACGGACAAAAATATTTTTTTGGAGACAGACCTATTACAGAAAAAAAAATAAAAAAAATATACAATTTGTTCAATCTGAATTTTTAAGGAAACTTTTTATCCCGGTATGCGGTAGAAAAAAGGTAGTTTCACATAAGAATGAAGACTTTTTCGTTTTTGTAGGCTCGTTGGTTACAGACAAAAATTAAAAAAAATACTTTTTCCCCTAGAGCAAGATATGCTATTTTTGCCCCGCTCTGGTACGCAACAATGACGGCCTTTTTGAGCAAGAGGAGTGAAAAAGTATTTTTGAACCCCTTTACAGAAAACATATCATTTATATAGTATACGTGGACTTAACAGATTTCTTCATTATTCGCAGCGCGTCAGCGGAAGTCCTTTACAGATAGATCAGTTCAGATGTCAGTATACCGTGGTCGGAGTGACGGGGCATTCCTCAGAATGTGGCAAACCTGAAACACCTGACATCTACTCCAGGATACAGCACTACATACCTTGGATCGAGAGCGTCGTGTGGCCAGAAAAAGACTGAACAATTTGTAACTATTCATATTCAATAAAATGTAGATCGTTATTTAATTTATTCAGATAGTTTTATTTCAAACTGACAGCCTAGTGGTGTGACTGTCGGACTGCCAAGTCACAGGTCTCGAGTTCGAACCCAAGGCATGCATCTCTGTTTTTTCGGATTCATGTGCGTATTGTACTTGTTATTTATCACTTGCTTAAAAAACGGTGAAGGAAAACATCATGAGAGATATATTTCTCGACGGCATGTGAAGTCAAGTCAGAGGCCCATGGACGGCTTTAAAACTCTGACACCAAAGAAGATTTCAAACTACTAATTTACCAACATTTTGCACTGATCATTATGGATTATTGATTCTTCAATATTCATAGCAGTTCCTAAACTTAATCCTATACTGGGTGGCAGGGACATCGACGCGAAAACTGAAACCATGGATTCAGTACATGATTCTGAACCCCCCTGCGTTGAAATTTTTCGTCGGTTATTTAAAAAAAAAAATTTGCTGTTCCATACATTTTGACCGCGTAGGTATTGCACTTTTCTATGAAACAGCAGATTTAAAAAAAAAATAACCGATGAAAAATTTCAACATCAAAATTTTATTGTAACATCTTGCATGCCATGTGTGTGTATACTCATGTTTTGGACAAATAAATTATCTTTATCTTTATCTTTACCTGTATCTTAGAAGCCAGTGTCCCTTCAAAGTGATATGCATATAGAAAACATTCTATACAATGTTCTATACAAGTATTTTTCTTCCACCAAGGCGATCTTGTTGAAGTTTTTACTTCTGTCGGCACTCCCGGAGTGCCACTGTTTTTATTTTTTCATAAATTTTTACAGCAATCGCATTTTTTTTTTGTTTTTAGATTTTTTAAAATATATTTTCCGTCGATAAAATGAAGCATAGATGATCATTTCGATATGTGCATATTATAAAGATTCACACTGTATAATATATTATGTCCTTGTTCAGCTGAGTAAGTTCAGCGGAGGATCTCGTGTGGCTAAGTAATAACAGCTGCACGGGTCGATCAATGAATCGATGGAGGTTAAGCTGCACTTACCGGGGCTGGTCCGTGGATGGGTGACCAGCTTTACATACCGAGACTCTTCCGTACCTCGGAAAGCAAAGCCGTTGGTCCCGACTGTCGTTCGTGGGTCGTCAGAAGCCCCAAAAGTCTGACAACCAGTATTACAAGGGGTATCGTTTTATTCAGTTATTGGATTGTGGAGGTCAGACAGACAGTCGCTCCTTGTAAAATACTGGTATTCAGCTGCATCCGGTTAGACTGGAAGCCGACCACAACATAATTGGGAAAAGGCTAGGCAGATTGTTCAGCTGAGAAATGTGTGCACTGACTGGACAGGTCCACTCAAATATGTGTGGTCCTTACCTAAAAAGACTATCTAAGTTCCCCAGTACACGTTGAGCGAGCCCGCAATTCAAACCAAACAGCAAATCACGCAAAAAGGCCCAGTATACGTTGGCCGAGCGACGGGCTCGCCCAACGTGTACTGGCTTTAGACACTTATCTGAATGGTCTGTAGCGGTTACACCCGCCACATACAAACTACGCAACAAAGACATGACGTCACACAAATCCTGCATCGCGCAGTTAGAGTTTACCGAGCGATCGACATACGAGTACATACAAGATTTCAACTTCCAACCGAGGGGCAGTTGCCCGCCAGACACAACACCCGTCTGGTCGGAAGATCCTCCCTTTTCTATGGTGGATGAGTGAAATTTACACCCTGTTCCTCATGCCACTAATGGTCCTCAAATGGCCTGAACAAGATTATGACTAGACTTTAAAAGAGACCTGTGAGTTTGTTTCGGTATTTTTTCTCAGAGTAGGAAACACCGAACTCAACTAGTTTTAAAACATAATTTATTTTTGACGTGAAATAGTAGATTGTTATATAAGGGGGTTAATGACCCATTATAACGAGGTACCTAGTTTTAGTACCGAGCTTTAGCGAGGGAGTAAATAGAAACCTAGTTATAATGGGTTTTTAGCGCCGTGTGTTACACTCTACTTTTCACCACGATTGCAAGAAAATAAAATAATCCAATACAATATTAAATAATGCTTAAAATTGTATTGGAAATATTTAAAAAATATTTTAATAAATAAAAAATATTTAAAAGTTCAAAGTTTTTATTAATGCGATTTTTGGTGATACGAGTACAACAGGGTCTTAAAAATATTTTATAGTAGCTCAAAAATCTACCCTATAAAGGCATGCATTGTTAAATTATAATGTAAGAAATTAAGTTAAAAATTACATGAAACATAATGAACAATCAATAAAATCAATAATCAATAGAAATTAAAAAAACAAGTTAAATTAGATTGTAATAAATTAGTAGATATATGAATATTACATTCAAAACATAAATACATAAATTGGGTAGTTGCCTAGGTAAAAAAAAAGAAATTCTATTTAGTCCGTCTTTCAGATAATAAAAAAATATTAGACACGTATTTTTTGCTTTATCATATTAATAAAAATAACTTAGAAAACACGCATTAAAGTTGGGGAGTGGGGCTCGTTACGTCACAACGTCGTATAAAATCTAGCAAGGCGTGACGTCATGCCACATTTTAACTTAATGTGTCGCCGTAATCTTTTGATTAGGTACGTCAAAAAAGAAAAAATACGTGTTCAATATTTTTTTTTAATCTACAAGACGGACAAAAATATTTTTTTGGAGACAGACCTATTACAGAAAAAAAAAATAAAAAAAATATACAATTTGTTCAATCTGAATTTTTAAGGAAACTTTTTATCCGGGTATGCGGTAGAAAAAAGGTAGTTTCACATAAGAATGAAGACTTTTTCGTTTTTGTAGGCTCGTTGGTTACAGACAAAAATTAAAAAAAATACTTTTTCCCCTAGAGCAAGATATGCTATTTTTGCCCCGCTCTGGTACGCAACAATGACGGCCTTTTTGAGCAAGAGGAGTGAAAAAGTATTTTTGAACCCCTTTACAGAAAACATATCATTTATATAGTATACGTGGACTTAACAGATTTCTTCATTATTCGCAGCGCGTCAGCGGAAGTCCTTTACAGATAGATCAGTTCAGATGTCAGTATACCGTGGTCGGAGTGACGGGGCATTCCTCAGAATGTGGCAAACCTGAAACACCTGACATCTACTCCAGGATACAGCACTACATACCTTGGATCGAGAGCGTCGTGTGGCCAGAAAAAGACTGAACAATTTGTAACTATTCATATTCAATAAAATGTAGATCGTTATTTAATTTATTCAGATAGTTTTATTTCAAACTGACAGCCTAGTGGTGTGACTGTCGGACTGCCAAGTCACAGGTCTCGAGTTCGAACCCAAGGCATGCATCTCTGTTTTTTCGGATTCATGTGCGTATTGTACTTGTTATTTATCACTTGCTTAAAAAACGGTGAAGGAAAACATCATGAGAGATATATTTCTCGACGGCATGTGAAGTCAAGTCAGAGGCCCATGGACGGCTTTAAAACTCTGACACCAAAGAAGATTTCAAACTACTAATTTACCAACATTTTGCACTGATCATTATGGATTATTGATTCTTCAATATTCATAGCAGTTCCTAAACTTAATCCTATACTGGGTGGCAGGGACATCGACGCGAAAACTGAAACCATGGATTCAGTACATGATTCTGAACCCCCCTGCGTTGAAATTTTTCGTCAGTTATTTAAAAAAAAAAATTTGCTGTTCCATACATTTTGACCGCGTAGGTATTGCACTTTTCTATGAAACAGCAGATTTAAAAAAAATAACCGATGAAAAATTTCAACGCAGGTGGCTTCAGAATCATGTACTGAATCCATGGTTTCAGTTTTCGCGTCGATGTCCCTGCCACTCTGTATATCCTATCCTATACTATTAAATAAATGAGCATTCATTTCATGTTTTTATGAGCAGCGTGATTACTAATCACGTTCTCGAAAAGGATAACGATAACGATTTCTATGAAAGTTGCAATATAGGGGTTTACGGGGCGAAAAATCCATCTAGCTAGGTCTCATATCTGGGAAAATTCGTTTTCTCCATATTTTCACCCGAACAGAGTTCGGTCGCCCAAAGTTTAATAGAATAATGGCATGGCAGCTTGGAATTAGTATGTACTACATATACATGGAATTAGTATGAACTATCCTATACTATTAAATGAGCATTCTCTATTTTCACCAGAGTAGAGCTCGGTCGCCAAGGTGCTGTTGTATAAACTGTTAATACTACGTCTTTATAAAAAGATTGGTTGATTATAAAAAGTGGTGTCGGCCGCGACTTACGAGTTGTAGGTCGTAGGTTCGAACCCAGACAGGTGCTTTACTTTGTGTAAATTATTTCATCACCAGTGCTCTCAAAACGGTGAAGGAAAACATCGTGAGGAAACCGGCATGGCCTAGAACCGAAAATTCGAAGACATGTGACATCTACCAACCCGCACTGGGCCCGCGTGGTGGATTACGGCTCACTCCCTCTCACAGAGAAGAGGCCTGTGTCCCAGCAGTGAGAACATTATAGGCTGATGATGATGATGATATAAAAAGATTACGTACACGAAATTCAACCAAATAAAAATGCCAATTTGATTTATTACTATAATATATTTGCTAACATTTCTTTACTCGATTTGTCTTATGTGAAGCGATGATAGCTAGATCCACCGTACGGTGTAAAACCAAAGTCCTTCTGATTGTGACCATCACTGGAAAATCGATTGGCAATGATTGGGCTGTCAGTTGAAGCCGGCATAGCGATTATTCCTGGAAAACCAGCGGATGTATAGCCGTCATCTGGGTTGTCATCGTACAAGCCATCTGGATAGTTGAATTCATCACCTGTATGGGCTCCGCCAACAACAGTACTTGTGCCCATACCGGAATCTAATACAGCAACAGGTCCAGCAAGAGGCAGATGTCCACTTACAGCTCCGCTAGCGCCACCATTACCAGACATCCAGGTTCCACCGAAGCTCTTTCCGCTGCTCCCACCGTTTTTCAAACCAAAGCCCAGGTTAAAAGCACCACTTCCAAATATAGTCTTGTCGACACCAATTCCAAAGTTGAAACCTTTGTTCGGACTAACGTTATTATTAACATCGGTGTAACTGAATGCCTGAGAATTAATCTGACCTTGGTTAAAAGCCTGAGCATTACTGTGGGCCTGCGTTTGTGCATGGACCTGCGATTGAGCTTGTGCATGGACCTGCGATTGAGCTTGTGCATGGGCTTGTGCTTGAGCTTGTGCTTCTGCTTGTGCTTGAGCTTGTGCATGAGCTTGTACAAAAGCTTGTACCTGAGCTTGTGCTTGTGTTTGACCTTGATTTTGGATCTTAAAGTGTGAGCCATTTTGAATCATTGCCTGGGCCTGTGCCTCAGCCTGGGCCTGGGCCTCAGCCTGTGCTTGAGCAAAAAAATGGCTTTGAATAACAGATTGAGCGTTGAATTCCGATTGAGCTTTTGCTTGAGCCTCAAGGATTGCCTCGGCTTTTGCAATCGCCTTAGCTTGAGCAAGCGCTTTGGCATGAGCTTCAATTTCAGCTTGCGCGTTAACTTGCACATCAGCATTGAAACTGTGCTGATTGATATTCAAATCATTGTTGAAATAAAATTTACTGTTTTTATTGGATTCTATCATACTTTGAATTTTTTTTAATGCATTTGCATTTGTCTCTAAATTAAAATTGCCATTGATATTTTTATCAAATTTTGAATTGAACATATTGTTGTCGTTAAAATATTTGTGAATGTCAATGTTTTGAACATCGTTTTTAGTAACGTCGACGTTGAATTTACTGGAATCTTTCTTGAACGTGTTTATATCGAACTTATCAAAAGTGTTAAATTTTATTTTATTGCCACCGTTCTTTATTCCGTTGATTTCAAACTTATTTTCAGTATCAAAATTGAAATTACCTTCATGAAATCCGTCAATTTTATATTTACTCATATCAAAATTAAACTTATTGTCGCTGTCATGTTGAAAGTTGCTCTCGCCATTTATAATGTTTTCAAAGTTAAAATTGTGAAGTATAATATTGTCGTAGTAGAACTTGTAAGCCTTTATGATGTCTTCAAGGTTGAACTTTGTTATACCTTTGGATTTAATACTAAAGTTTTTGCTACCATCTTTACTGCTAAAACAGAGGAAACTAACTTCGTCACTGGCTCCAGTATCTTGACATGAGCAGCTATCCGCGCTCAATTTAACGATACTAGACGTGAACATTGTGTTATTAGCATGACTGCCTTCCTGTATAACGCTTACATTAGAAGCGTCTCCTTCAAAACTGTTAGTGCCAGCCGAAGCAATACTAATATTTTCACTACTATCATCATTTCTTGTGATACCGCGGTTTGTAAGGTAGGCGCTTCGCAAATTATATTCACTATCTGGATTCAGGGGTTGACGAAGGGTTTCTGGTTTTGTAAATTTGGATTCTCTTTCTCTGCCGATGTTATTTAGTTGCCTTAGCTGTCTAGCTCTGTCAGCATAAGCTGCTTCATAGATTTGATTTGCCCTGCTAATATTATCCGGTTCTCCATAACCTCTTCTGTTATTTCTGTTACGTTCCTCGTAACTTCGGTCAAGATCATATGATTCACTGGGGTCATTGGCATGACATATTGTGATGTGTTTGAGAACTAGAATTAACTGTAAAAAAAATAAGTCATCAATTACCTAGATAGATTATTTTATGACGTCTAAAGTGCCAGACATGAAAAAGCATCTTTCTGTTCTGGTCCAAATGCGCTTCCTCAAATACTTCGGACACGTCTCTAGGCGTGAGGGTACTCTATAGAGCGCCTTTTGTCGTGAAGGGTAAAGTGGAGGGCACTAGACCACGTGAACGCTCACCCATGAGATGGACTGACTAAATTAAATCCGCAGTGGGCGAACTCGTGTATGAGTGCACTAAAAACACCAAAAATCGGAGTAGATGGCGTTCTCGCCGGCATCGTGAGGCAAATCACATCAGCCCCTGGACAAAAAACTACATGAAGACTACGACCGCTCTGTCAAGAGTGCTACGAAGAAGAAGAAGAAAGTGCCAGGAGTTTTATTTAACTAATTTAATTTCAAAATACTGCTTTTTAGTGCTATACACATTCAAAAATGTTTACTAAACGATATGAAATCGTATCCCTTTATACATCACCATCATCGGTTGATCCTTGCTCGTAAATTGATTAAGTAGATCTTTTAGGGACTAGAAAGCACGAATTAGTGTGACAAAAAATGGAATTATGAACGCAAGAAAAAGATAATTAAGGATAAAATAATGATTTAAAATAAGTCAATGTAAGTAATATATTTTTAATTGTTTTATATTAAAGTTGCATTGCAATGGAACTAAAGTGCGCCAAACCCGATCCATTTGCCAAATTATAGTAAGTTAATTAAGAAACAAGTATGACATTTTGTGATTTTGCTAAAATAAAATAAATAATAGAGAAACAGATTCTAATTTTATTTACACGTATTTACATCATTTAAAAACTATCAGACTTAATATATTAATAAAATATATTATAAAAAAGGAGGGAGGAATAATCATAGGGCACCAAAAAGCTGGCAGCATTGCCACGTTGTATGGCAATGCTGATTCTTTGACCAAAGAATAGGCCAGCCCTCTGGTCACGTGAAGAGTCGACCAGACGCTTGGCGATGTCTTGAAAAACTAGGTGGGCACTCGGACCCCATGGCCTTAGTGTTTCAACCCCAAACGGCTCAAACATATAAGTCCCAATAAGATTGGAGTATTTGCGCCGTTTGAGGTTTTTCGCACTTGCAGCAGCAGCCCCAGCACAGCCCGCCGTGCTAGAAAGATGGGACGGCGCAAGGGTGTCGACACACTTTGCATCCCACACCAAAGGCCTACCTACCTTCCAAGGCATTATGGTCATTCCGTCTGGTCGCTTCCCATCGTCGCGTGCCAAGCCATTGGGTTCTAAAACGGGTGGCACTCCGGCGGTGACAAGAGCACGACGGATGATGTCATTGATGCTGGCGTGCTGTGCTATCCGGCCTGCGCTCTTACTGCAGGATAGGCCATGGTGTCCGAGACAGTCGATACCTTCACCGCATTGGCAGCGATGCGGAGCCACACAAGGAGCGCCCAGACGCAGACAGGTAGCGAGCCGGAAGGTGGTATCATCCAGCATAGTGCCTATGTTGGCTGACGGTAGCGCCTGAAGCCAGAGGCCCGACTCCCACTCGCCCACAGCCAGCAGGCGGGCACGCTCAGCAGTATTGGTGGACGTATTAATAAGATTGTTCCGTACCAACCTGCAGAGCGGCTCATCCCACTGCCTCTGGGAAGATGGGTTCACGGGCCGATCTGTATTCGGGCAAGTCGCTTTCCAGGCGTTCTCCGCATCGGTCAAGCACGGCACTTCAGAGTTAACCAGGCAGGGGCCTAAAATTTTCCCGGTCAACTTTTCAGTGCTGTGGACAGAGGACAGGAACGCGGGTAGGCTAATACTGGTAATTTTGCGGAATAGAGAAATTAAATTTAAATCTAGGATGCAGGAACCACAAAGCCGAAACGCAACCGGGAACTATGAGTATGGCAGAAGAAAGAGATGATGTTGAAGATACTATTATCGATATAAAAGCTTATCCTAAAAACTTACCAGAGTCTGAAACAGCCATATTGAAAGTATGTCTTTCATTGTTTTATATAACCAGTAACGCGCCGAGTTTCGATGGTCGCCGAGTAATGATATGGTTGACCAAAATGGCTGACTTTAATTAATAAGGCAACATTAATATTGGTTACAACAGAAGTATATAAATCGACTTTTGTCACGGTCTCCCAAGCAAATAATGACTAAATAATACATTTATGATAAGAGCTAATTAGTGAAGTGTTATTTTTTTAATTATTTTTTACTGGTTTTAACCGCTGCTATGCTTGTGTGATTTCTGGTAGGCATATTATCACCATCACCATATCATCATCATCATAACTTAATGCTCATTGAAGCGTATAGTTCTTTTTTTATTTTATTCCTTACCAATATTATCTGTCCTGAGTTTAATCAATAGTTCACCAGATATTGATGAAGTCACAGATCCTGGATTCGATCTTACATCTCTGCAATCCTCATCATTGACAGCTTTGTTCCTATCTTTTGTAAGAGATACTACTTCTCTAGTTTTCCTTTTTCTTCGTTTTTCGCATGTTCTTACTTGCTGATGCTGTCTTCGTTTATTTAGTCATTATAGTTTAAGACAGTAATCGTTTAGCGTCAGAAATCTGTTTCAGTGTCAAACTGATTGTTTATTGTAATACTCCCTTATCTTCACCATGGGTTTCTTTTTTTCTTCTCATTTATAGCTGTTTATTAGGGTTCCGTACCTCAAAAGGAAAAAACGGAACTGGATCGCTCGTGTGTCTGGGTGTCTGTCTGTCCGTCTGTCACAGCCAATTTGCTCCGAATCTAATAGACGGATTAAATTGAAATTTGGTACACATATGTATTTCTTTGAACCTAACACGGATGTGTAACGTAAATAAATTAATTTTGAACATGGGGGTCACTTTTAAGGGACAAATAAGAATTTAAAAAGTTTTGTAAACTGTACCGTGTGACATATCAAATGAAAGGACTTATTGCGAGAATTTCAAATATTTAAATTTTCATAATTTTATAATTAATACTTTTACACCTCTGCCCAACCCTTCGGGGAAACAAGGCGTGATGTTATGTTATGTTATGTTGTAATACTTTTAAAGATATTAAGAAAATTTATGAAAATTGACAATGTCCACCCTTATCTCCGAAACTACTGAATCTAAAATAATGAAAAAAATACAGAAAATGGTTCTTTACTCATAGATTACATGAAAACCTATAAAAAGTCTATAGTCTTAAAATGACATGGTAAATCTCTGAATAGTGTGCGTAAAAACTTACATTTGCAGTTGGAATGTATGGGAGAACATGTTTTTCAACTACAATATTAAGTTTGTACTTCGGATAAATTCATCCAAATTACGGAACCCTTCATTTTGCGTGGTCCGACACGCACTTAGCCGGTTTTTTTTAAGGACTTCTAACTTTAAAAAAAAAGTTAAATGCGGGAAATAAAGTGAACGGTTCTATATGTGCGATTGTGTCATCCAATCGATGTCTTAAAAGGTTCGACTGGTTGTTCACACTGGTGTGCTGGTGCCCACGCTTATGTATGGAAGTGAATGTTGGGTGTGGCAAAACAAGCATGAAAGTAGAAAAAATGCTGTGGAAATGCGTTCTTTGCGAAGCATGTGTGGTCTGACTATGAATGATAGGCTGAGGAACGATGTGATAAGATAGCGGTGTGATTTAAAAGAAGATGTAGTGATAAAAATTTTAAAGGGTATGCTGAGATGGTTTGGGCATGTTGAGAGGATGAATGAAAGGCGACTAACAAAATGTATTTACAAGGCTGATGTGAAGGGAAAGGCCGAAGTCTTATACTGACCTTATTAGTGATGTTCTTCAGAAAGGCCAGGTGCATAGTACTCGCAACCGGCAAGCGTGTATGACTAGATATGTATGAACGTAAACGAGGCAAAAAGGAGTATGTAAGGATCGTAGCAGGTGGCGTTCTGTAGTTTCTGCCTACCCCCATGGCAAGAAGCCGTGAGTTTATGTATGTTTGTGAAATAAGAATCATCCTTACTCTAAAATAACTAATTTAATTCCGAGTATAATTATTTAACCTCAAAATAGAAACAAATCCCCATATTAATCTTAAAGTCGTTACCCCAATATCATAATCTAAAACTGTTTAGTAAAACGTATTTACAATATTTCAGGGATAAGGAAAATAATATGAAACACCAAGATATTTTGTCAGTCAATTATATTTCTTTGCCAACATCAAATTCAATATTCTACACCACCATCACATTTCCTATTCCCCACGTAATATCACAATTCAATCAGTATTCTAATATTTACCATAAAACTAATAGGTTACCTTAATTTACAGTAGATCTCCAACCAATACTATGCCAATCTATCTTTTTACCGACACAGCCACTAAGCACGTCTTACCGTCACGAGAGCCTAGCCCAGAAGGTCGTTGTTACCCCTATTTTGACATATCAAATCTTTGGGTGTTGCCAGTACAATATCCAACAATTACGTATTAATAAATTGAAACCTAACATAATTATGTGTTCTTTCTTTAGAAATTCGTTTATTATTCCTAGGCCTATTTATTATACATAAGCACCTGTGATCAATCAAATAAGCAGCATTGCAAATTTTCTTAAATGCACTTTGTTTTCTCAACTCATCATCGTTTGTCTAGCCTGGTCCAACCTTTTTCCAACTATGAAGGTCTCGGCTATATGGAGCAATTGCCTATCTGACCTCCACAACCCAGTAACTGGGTAATATGATACCCCTTAGTAAGACTGGTTGTCGTGGTAAGGTATCAGTATTTTACAAGCTAGTTCTCAAAACAATTTGAAACAAAATTTACAAAAATATAAAGCAATAAACTTTTCTGATTTTCTTATTACCTATTACACATCAAATAATTGGGTTCCATTACTTTTTACTCGGATATAATTATATTGACTTCGCCTAATAATAGGTTTCCAAGTGTTTCTAATTGCAATATGTTTATAATTGATTACAACTATTAGAAATGTTTCAATTTAAGACTTTATAAATGAATAAACGAACTAATTTCTAGTATGGAAAACCGTTACAAGTTTAATCAATTTCATGGCCATTTTTACCGTTTATTTACCATTAACAATGTTGTACCCGCTTTTCGTTGATAGATGGGTACAGGGCCAGATTTAAAGGCGTCGAGGCTCTAGGGTAACCAAGAAGTGGAGGCCTCGATTTTTTTTTTGGTCACGTTTTTAATAAGTTATAAGAAGGGTGGATTTTTGAGACAGGGTAGTTAATAGGTACCTTAACCGTTATACCTACAGAAAAACCAGCTAGGGAAACTTTGATCTGCATTCACAGATTTCGGAAAAAAAAAATATAGTCAACAAGGAAATTTTTTCATGTCATTCGATCCTGTTTCTTATAAGGATCAAATACTATCGTACCGATGAAGTTTGGGTAGGTACTAGAAAAGTCAGAAAACGCAAAAAACTTTTCCCTTAGGTACATTTTGTAGGAATTAAGATTCAAAGTTACTTTTTCACGATGGATAGACTGACGCTGAGCGTTGACATCGAAAAATCTATTTATTTCGGTTTTTGGGATCATAGTAATTCAACGTATTTAATCACCAACTACGTAGGACATAAAAAAAAAACTTTTTTACAAAAAATACAACCGGCTTCCAAACTACAAAGAGAATTTTGAAGTCGGTGTCAAAAAACTAAAATACTGATCCAAAGACACCGAGACTTCCGAAATTAAAATTATTTTTCACTTTGTAGTTTGGAAGCCGGTTGTATTTTTTGTAAAAAAGTTTTTTTTTCACTTTTTAGTGGGTTGGTTTGTAATTTATCTAAGTTACAATAGCCTTATGTCAACGTGTGCGTTACCCAGGCCAGATGTTGTCGAAAATGGTCATTTGAATCTAATAGATAATTAGTTTTGCGGCTTCTGTAATTGTTGCGCACATTTTTAAATTTGTTGCGCTTATAGTTTTTTAATTATTTCACAAAAACATTTCCTGCTGGGGTAACGTTATCCCAGCCAGACCTTTTTCTTTCTAATGGGAATATTTAAATAAATACTAGATATAAAATTAGTTGTCTAGATGAAGTAAATGTTGTGCATTATTTTGTATTTGTTCTTTCATCGGTTGCGAAGTTATTCGAGATTTTGCTGGGGTAACGTTTTTGGTTTTGCTAGATCTTTGAAACGGTTAAGCGGATTCTTATCATATTTTGTACATGACTTCTTAGGATTTACTTTACATTTGTTCTGCAATAAGAAAAACAAAATAATGCATACTTTAAAGGTTATTTCATTAAATAGAAAAACACTTCAATTGGTTCCAGCACTCTCAATAAGAGGTCTAAAGACTTACTTTAAACGTTATTTGAAAGCTTGTAAATGCCTTCAAATGTATGTGAAGTTTCATTAGTATCCTGTAAGTATTTAACAAGTTATGATGATATTCAGTTCTTCACGAGCACGGTCTTGATGCGCGCGGTGTTATTTGGCCACTGGATTGGATATATGAACTGAATGTTATATCAATTATTGTTGTTTAGTTCAGTTGTATATCAGTAAAATTTCAGCGTAGTACATTGGATAATTAATGAGATAATACGATTAAAGTCATTAGGAAGTGAATGACCGAGGTAACCCGACCAAGTTTAGGTGGTTACGAAAAAGCGAAATCGCAGAACATTATGCTATCTTTAGAAATGTTTAGTATAATACACCTTACAATTTCGGTACAGACGCGTACACTGTTAAATACATAATAATATAATAATATCTGTACTATGAAAACATTATTATTATCTTCCAGTTGCACATACTTATCAAAAATCACCGATATAACATGTCGTTCGGTGGGACGCGAAAGGGGTGGGGTGAAGGGGTAATTCATTGTTTGCATAACGCACTAAACATGCTCCATAATCACATAATTCATCTTGTAGAGTGCGCGTGCGCTTCGGCAGTTCCGTTTCCTGTTTTTGCAAATATTTATCGAGTGCGTGAGAGCTAAATGAGACAACAAAACAGTAGGACTAACTGTGAGCATTTTACTACATTGTGATATCATTTATATTAGTAGGTATTAGTAGACATACGTAAGTTTAGAGTTAACTGAAAAAAGTCATTATATTATATAATTTTTTGTCTGTGATCATTACACATTCCAATATGTGTATATTTAAATAAAAACTGTAACTGTGTACCTACTGTGTATACTGAAATCTATAATTTAAATAAAAAGTATTAGAAAATTTCTAAATAGCAAAATTACTATCTGTAATTTTAATCTGTGATTGTTTTTAAGTATAAGTTTATTAATACTTTAAAAGTTCAGTTGAAATGATTATTTTACCTGTTAATAAAAATTCTTTAATAAACATGTAGTTTTTTTTAAACTTGTGTACATGTCTGTACTAAATTTGTAACACTATCCTACATATTTTAGAAGGTGCCATAATGTTCTGCGATTTCGCTTTTTCGTAACCACCTAAACTTGGTCGGGTTACCTCGGTCATTCACTTCCTAATGACTTTAATCGTATTATCTCATTAATTATCCAATGTACTACGCTGAAATTTTACTGATATACAACTGAACTAAACAACTAATAATTGATATAACATTCAGTTCATATATCCAATCCAGTGGCCAAATAACACCGCGCGCATCAAGACCGTGCTCGTGAAGAACTGAATATCATCATAACTTGTTAAATACTTACAGGATACTAATGAAACTTCACATACATTTGAAAACATTTACAAGCTTTAAAATAACGTTTAAAGTAAGTCTTTAGACCTCTTATTGAGAGTGCTGGAACCAATTGAAGTGTTTTTCTATTTAATGAAATAACCTTTAAACTATGCATTATTTTGTTTTTTTTATTGCAGAACAAATGTAAAGTAAATCCTAAGAAGTCATGTACAAAATATGATAAGAATCCGCTTAACCGTTTCAAAGATCTAGCAAAACCAAAAACGTTACCCCAGCAAAATCTCGAATAACTTCGCAACCGATGAAAGAACAAATACAAAATAAGGCACAACATTTACTTCATCTAGACAACTAATTTTATAGCTAGTATTTATTTAAATATTCCCATTAGAAAGAAAAAGGTCTGGCTGGGATAACGTTACCCCAGCAGGAAATGTTTTTGTGAAATAATTAAAAAACTATAAGCGCAACAAATTTAAAAATGTGCGCAACAATTACAGAAGCCGCAAAACTAATTATCTATTAGATTCAAATGACCATTTTCGACAACATCTGGCCTGGGTAACGCACACTATGTCAACTGCTCATCAAAAATACCCAAATCGCTATAGATGTGCCTATAATATTTGAAGAGTCCCCTTGATTTCTCCAAGATTCCATCATCAGATCATGACCAAATGACAATGGGACTAACTTGAAAGTATACCCTTTCAAACAAAAAAAAAATTTTCAAATCGGTACAGCCGTCTTCGAGTAATCGGGGAAAATACATAAAAAAATTAAAAAAATCCCGACGAATTGAGAACCTCCTTTTTTTTAAGTCGGTTAAAAATGAAAATGGCAATTTTTGTGAATGTAAACATTTTTTTTCTTTTTTTGACACTAAGGATGTATTTTTTTTCTTATCTAATAAATACAAATTGTGGAGGCCTCTTTCTTGTGGAGGCCCAGGGCCAGAGCCCTTGTTGCCCTGCCTTAAATCCGGCCCTGGATGGGTAAACAGACGGCAATGTGAGCCATGGTGACCCAGTGATTACCGCCCCAGACTTATGAGTTGCAGGTCATGGGATCGAACCAAGGTGCTGCGTGTACTGAACTTTATATAATAGAATAGAACAGAATACTTTTATTTCAGACAGAGTCCATAGGGTTAGTAATAACATTAAAATTCAGCGTGGAGCTGCATCAATCTCCGCAACATCAGGGAGTCCCACCGATCTGAGAACACACTGAGAATACTATTGGTGCTGCCGCGAACATGTGACATCAGGCATGCACATCTTTTTCTAACAATGGCAGCAAAACCATCCGTAAACATCCCTGACGCACTACAAGCAACGCGATGGCAGCCGCAGCAGCACTCTCAGTGCATTATTATACTGAACGCGTAGGTCGCTGTATGCACGCTGAGTGAAGTTGACCCACAGGCTGCACGTGTAGAAGGATTGACAGTAAGCTTTGAAAAGCGTTAGGTACTTTAACTGCCTTCGTACATCGTGCAAACCTGCGCAATACATTTCCTCACGAATGTTCTTAAACCAGTGAAGGAAAACATCATGAGGAAACCGATAAGTCTTACCACCAAAATTGCAAAGACATTTATGACACTTCCAACCCGCACTCGGCTTACGTGGTGAATTAACGGCCCACTCCCTTCACAGAAGTCTGAGTCGTAGCAGAGGGAACATTATAGGCTGATCATTATGATAATGTAAGCCTGACAAACCCTGAGCTGTCTGCTCAATCTTGTTGAGTACCTACGGTTAGTCTGACTCGAGCTATTCTCTAAAGTTGATGCCGATATACTTACTTAAAGAAGAGTGCCAGAGATGGAGCATATGTATGTGTCACCGTAGAATTATAAACTTCGTTAGTTAAAAAATTGTGAATTGCGACAGATCATTTACGATTTAACGCATTATTTTTCGATAGTTTATAATGTGTCCATGAGAAACGAGCGTAGTGAGCGCTGCCGCTTCCGCGGCAGCGCTCACTACGCTCGCTCGGCTCACGCGCGCTTAGTCACAGTTCTAACCCAACCTAACCCATTACACCCAGTTTACAATTTTTCGACAGTTTATAATCTAACGAAAATAATACCGATAGATTATAAACTTACGGTTCTCACAATCTTACGGTGACATATACATATACATCACCGCCATGGTGCTGTATAATATATGTATGATATGGAGAAGTCTGAAGTTCATGGTCTGCAACCGAGAAAAGCGTGTTGATCGTTCTTGTTCTGTATTAAAACAGCATCCGAATAATTATCGAGGTGCTGTTCTAATAGAGAACAAAACAAAATGACCATGGTCGGCCATGGTCGTACATATACGCACGAGTGAAATTCGTACGAAAAATGCATCCAAAGTGCGCGCGGCTTATAGCGCCATCTAATGCAACTACTATGAAGTTTTCACGTCATTTTCAGCTCTTTTAGTATTGCAACTCCTGCGTAGTCGTGTCGAATTGAAATTTTTACTCAGTTAAAGATGTTTGTAAATAGATGGTGCTTTTGCAAATAATCGCGATAACGGTTGTCATATTATTACCATAAATTAATGAATAAGTAGAAAATACCTTAATTTTATTGATACCTACTGGTGCTGATTCCCTTGTTCACAAACTAAATTAAATTTAAGTTCAGTGCATCTTTTTCATTAAGAAAAGGACAGAAGATAAATTTTAGTTTAGTCCCCAAAGTGAAGCTAATCATTCATCTATTGACTGCCATACCTACACTTTATATATATACGATTGACAGCCTAGTTCCACCCCCTACTAAGTAAAGGCCTCCTCCTCTTTATGCCATGCTTCCCTGATCATCCAATAATCTGGCTCTGCCAATAGTTCTTCTACCGTCCCTCAGCAACCACTCAGCTAAGCCTTAGTTCCAGATTCCTTAACCATGTTTTGTCCAGATGTTAGTGCTTTACCTTACTCCATTTCAACGAAGGAGGGTGATGCTGGATTGATGAATTTAATTATATTACGTAGACTTTTGATTTGATAGTTGGTATAAATTTCAGGCTTTCAGAATAAATACTTTCAGGGTCTCGATAAACTGCGCAGTTACATGACGAACGACTTGTAATTACGTTGCGCACTTGCGTCGTAATAAGTCATAACCAGCGCAACATGAGCTCCTAGAATACCTTATTATGACAAGACGAAAATCTGAATCTTTAGTCCGACCGTTCCTAACAGTGGTAACTTTAATACCCCAAAGCTCCTCTTCTGTTCACGTCACCATGACTAGTAACTTGAAAACAGCTCATGCTGTGCTGTGTTTAGCTCCTGGCTGACAGTCTGGTCGTCACGTTGCAGTTTTAGCATTGCCACAACTCTTGGATTATACCCCAACCATGCCACCACTCTACTCCACTTATTTCTTCTATTTATTCCACTTGATCAAGTAGTTTTCAACACCAAATAGCCTCAATGTAAAACATTTTTGTTTAACCTTTTCTATAGATGATACGTTGAAGGTCTAACTGATGGAAAGTGATTACCGCCGTCAACAAACACTTGCATAACCAAGGAGTTTGCTTCGCCAAATTTAGAGAATCCAGATGGAATGGAACAGAGTATATTGTTGTTGGATGGCAGAAATAGTTTCTCAGAAAGGCCTTCTAAAATCGGCAGACGGATCAGACTGACTACCAACAAGTGAATATCTTCCCGTAGGATCTAACCTTCGTGAATCACTTGGCAGACCTAGATACTGGACCGACTCCGAACCCAAATAAGAAGATGTAATTCCAATTTGGTATAGTCTATCTCGAGTTTAAGATTATGGTGGCGAAGTATTGAGCCTTAAAAAATTGTCGTAATATCCACACTTTTACAAAGAAGAAACATGGTCTTTCCCAAATAACTTATCCCAAATATCCTCTTGTTCATAATTCGTCTAGGTAAGTACCCCATTCGTCATGGTTAGAGTTGAATTTAGCTTTAGATAACAGTTCAGCTATTATCAGCTTTTTTACGTTGATTGTAATGACAGATGTCAAATTAATCTTCAAGTGATGTAGCGTTTAAAATCGAGACATTTCCGAAATCAATATTCGATTATTATTAACTACTGTTCAATTATCAACACTTTTTTATAGAAGTATGGCGGATGTAATTACTCAATTAAGTGGTTACACATAAATGAAACTGTTAAAATGAATCAAATATTAATTTGTTACAAATAAATCGACTTTTACGGAGTATACTTGAGTAGCGTACAATTTATATTTTATTCATTTTTATTAACCAACGCAGGAAGAAATTGCGACACTATTTACTTTGAGTAGACATAAATTAGTTTAAATCTCTCGAAAAAATGTAATATCTTTTAAAACTAAGCGAGAGAGGAAATATCAGAACAGATATAGCGCCGTCATTAAAAATATATTGCTACTAGCCTGATCGGCTCATTGCAGAGCAAAGGAAGGAAGACCTCTAAGATCTTCTCTAACGGAGGAGGAACGAGCATTGATCACTATGTTTGGTAATTGTGAGTTAGCGATTCTAGAAGAATTTAGGTTCAGTTTCCTCCACTTACTCTCTACTTTCGTCTTCACCGAAATCAATTTAACCTAACCCTTTTTGTCTCCTTCTTTTTTCGGCTGTCTTCCTAGTTTGCAAAGATCCATCCGGGTCTGTTTCATATATTTATCTAAGTCCTCTTTGTCATCCAATTGTTACCCAATCTTGCGCCCTTCTGTGTCATTCTTTACTGTATTGCGTCCATCGTTCATCACATTCAACTTTTATCTATTTTCTGTCGAAAAATGTTGGGTAGCTTCCTACATAGTTGCCAACGCTTCTTCTTCCATCTCAAACTTAAATCCATTTACATTGCTAAAGTCATTAACAAGCTGCATTTTCTACTATTGGATTATGTCTAATTGTAAATCTGAAATCGCAGTCAAGACTGTGTACAGAAATTCATGCGTCCAACACTTTCATGGAAAATACTGGGTACCTATTGTTTTTAATCCCTCTGACGAATTTAATCATTCTTATCCACAGACGTTTAATATCATTCGGCATCATACGTCATACTGCTTCAAGATGTTTATAAATGTCGCCTGAACATTAAAAGCATTTATTCAGAAAGTGGGCAACGTCACAAATAGGTGTCATGAGTAACTGTTATGATTAATTTGGCAATATTACTGTATGGAAATAAAAAATATGGCTACCAGTGAACTAAAATATTTATTTATTGAAGAACCAACAGCTATAACAAATGGATAACAGTTGTTTAAAAAACATAGAGCCAATTACAGGTTCTCACGGGTAATATTAAAATATTGATTCAGAATGCAATAATTAATCGTAACACCAAATGTTTATTTTTAGATGTAAAAAAGTATTTGGAAACTTTTCAAACGCCTTTTTTACACATATAACGGTTACAACATCAAATTCAGTGTTATAATTGTAATTCATTCATTACTAATTAATATTCTAGTTCACCAGTTAGCGATGTTTTATATTTCCATACAGTAACACTGCCAACTTAATCAAAACGGTAATTATTTGGCAGCTATTTGCGACGTTGCTAACTTTTTGTATGAACCGTTTTTTGAGATGTGTAAATCAATGGTTCAACATTTTATATAAAAAAGGGGGGAGGAATAATCATAGGGCATCAAAAAATTTGTCCGCATCGCTGTCAATAGGAAAAGTGCCCAAAAGGCTGGCAGCATTGCCACGTTGTATGGCAATGCTGATTCTTTGGCCAAAGAATAGGCCAGCCCTCTGGTCACGTAAAGAGTCGACCAGCCGCTTGGCGATGTCTTAAAAAACTAGGTGGGCACACGGACCCCATGGCCCAAGTGTTTCAATCCCAAATGGCTCAAACATATAAGTCCCAATAAGATTGGAGTATTTGCGCCGTTTGAGGTTTTCTGCACTTGCAGCAGCAGCCCCAGCACAGCCCGCCGTGCTAGGAAGATGGGACGGCGCAAGGGTGTCGACACACGTTGCATCCCACACCAAAAGCCTACCTACCTTCCAAGGCATTATGGTCATTCCGTCTGGTCTCTTCCCATCGTCGCGTGCCAAGCCATTGGGTTCTATTGGTACTTGTACATATTATTATATTAAGTCTGATAGTTTTTAAACGATGTAAATACGTGTGTAAATAAAAATATTACATTTTATATAGTCACAAAAGTCCTCTATTAAGGTTAAGTAGGTACTGAAGTATTGTGCAAAGTGACCAATTAGACTGGCTATATTCTCAGACCTATGAACCTCCTCCCTTAAACATTTTATAACATCAATATGTAGATAACTGTTATCAATTTTAATTTCCTCACGAGAGAACCCAAAAAAAAACCCACTCCATCACTCATATTTAATAGTAAAATGTTCTCAGAAGTGTTTAATGGAAAACATCTGACTAATCAGCTCTTATCACTAGTAAATTAAGTAATTATTTGTTGGGCAACCGTGACAAATAGCCGTTTATGTTCCAGTGTTTAAATTTGCTATATGGCGCCTTCATAAAGTCGACCAGCCTTCGTCCACCGCATCATTATGTACTGGACCTTGGCGCGAACCTGGAACCGATGATGAAAATTTACCTGGTAATGTACACACGTTTCATTTTACTGCATTTACACTGGTAAGATCAGACGGTAGCAGGGATTTGCTGTATCGTTTTTGAGACAAATGTTTCGAGCCAAAGTGTAATTCCACTGTCTCTTATGATACAGGTATACCCTAGTTTAAGAGACAGGGTAACGTAAAGATGTTCCATTACTTACATCAACATGTTCTACCATAAAATGTAGTTGCATAACTTTCCATTTTTTCACCATCTGTAGGTACCCCGGAAGGGTACTTCCGGTCTAGGTGCGGGAATATTTGACCAAAGCTTAGGAACTAATCTTGGTTTTAAAGTAAACTGTAATGTATCAATAATAACACTGGAACTAATTGCAATTTACCAAGCGATCTTTTATAGCCGAAATCGGAATTTAAAAAGAGTAGTTATTCTTTCAGACAGTATAAGCGTGCTACAGCATATTGCTCGATGCGCCTCTGGCTTCAGAGGTGCATCGATAGCATATATTCTTGAAAATATTATTTTATTATTTAAGAATAATATAGAAATTAAGTTGCAATGGGTTCCAGCTCACATTGGACTACGTGGTAATGAAGAGGCTGACCAATTGTCTAAATTAGCAATTGATATAAAGTAATTTGTTATAAATCCTGGAAACAACACTTTGATAGTATCAGTCAGTACAAAGGTATATGGTATAAGAGCATACAAGGCGAGCCTCTTCGTGTGCCTTGGCTCGATCTCGATCAACTAAGTATTATAGGAATTATGTTAAATTAATTTTAAGAATTCGCTCTGGACACTATCCATCAGCGAAGTTTGCATTCCTTATGAAAAAAACTGATTCACCAAATTGCAGAGAATGTAATCAGATTGAGGACGTGCAGCATTTGCTGATGGATTGTGTCCGCAACAGGCGCAAGAGGGAGTCACTTTTGAGAGAATTATAATAGGCTTAACGTGGGATTAATACAATCAATCTTATCCCAACCAACTTCAAAAGGTGCCAAAAAGTAATGAAATTGAATAACAGTCCTGCATCAGTGATTTCTACCTTAATCACAAAGTGTTTCGTGAATTGTTTAATTTTTAATTATAAGTGATGATGTTACAAGGTAAAAGGCACGATGGGGTTAACTTATCTATTTACATAAAAACCTCAAAAACAAAAATAAACAATTTATTTATTAAAAAATTGTAAAAATGTCCCTCAAAATATTTGCATATTCGCATTATACATATACTTAGTTAAAACCAATTTCTTTAAGGGTTTAATCTTTTCCAGTTCCCTCAGTTTTGATTAGACTATGTGGTCTGAACACCTCGAAAAATTATTCAGAGAAAGAATCAATTTTTAAACAACCTCAGACATTAAAATCATCATCACCATCAAGATCTTTCATTCTCAGCATCTCTCAGTCTCTCTCCCTTTAGATAAATTGCCGTTGCTGGTCTGAGATCCCACAAGTGATGTGTCATGTCTTACATTGAGTCCTAGCAGTTCATTTAATTTTGTGTTAATTTTACTATCTTGGATTGAAACTTTCTGCTCATCCCTATAGGTATTTTGTATTATTTTTACGTCTCTTGACATTTCTCGGGACCTTAGAGTCCCGGACCTTTGGAAGGCGTACGAGGGGCCGAATCCAACTCGCAGAGGCCCGTTAGACGTTTTTAATGAAACGAGGCACCAACCGACGATTATCCCTGTCCGCACTATGTAAGTGCATCCAAGGACAACGCCCAGTTTGTGTAGGACTATTGCAGGATATGGAAACAAAGAAATTATAGTCTGCACTCAGCGCTCGGTGTGGCAACACGCCGTGTTCGAGTTCGCAACAAGTCCATCGTCATCCTGAGGATGCCTCGTTGAGAGGTGAAACACGTGTCGATTTCTTTCAGGAGTTTTTTATGGCTCTTGAGAAATAGCTAAGCGGAACAAGTTACTAAATATATCCACGACTATTGTATTTTATAATGGATTTCCGCAAGGTCACGCCTGAATCAATTAATTATCAAAGAAATTGGGTTATGGATTTGGATGGCTAAAGTGAACTGGTTATCTAGGTCTATGGAAAAACTATGGCCCCTGCCTGATCAATGTTATTTTATAAAATACACAGATAAAATGGCAGGGGGTGACTTGCACACTCAATAATGTTATTATTGAGTGTGCATAAAATTATTGTATTTATTCTTAAACTAATCGTTTCATAGGACTTGTGCTTTAACATATTTCCTACAATTAATATCATTGTTGAAGCAATTTTTTTTCCTTCATTGATAACACTAATTTACACGATTTTTTAACCTCAGTTGAAACTCGTTAGTTATTGTTTATTAAGTAAGAGTTATCCAGAATAAAATATAAAAAAATCTGTCATGTCTGGTTTTAGAAATATTTCTTTACTTTAAAAATGGAACTACTAGGTTTTCTCCATAACATTGGTCAACCAAATGGAAGGTAAACGCTTTCTCCTGATGACTACTGGAGTAAAACGATTCTACAGCTTTCACAAAACAAATGAGGCACCCACTTCTTAACTTGGTTCGCAACAGGAAAATAACGCTTGAGATTATTTTGGAGAGAAATAAGTCATCTTGTTTCCATCTGTTTTAAAGTTCACTTTTTACGCAGTCGGGTTTTAGATTTGTTAAATTAAGTTTTTTTATTATACACTTTTTAGTTAGGATTTTTTTTCTCCGTCATTTTGATAGCCCACTAGCGCAAAAAATCCACCATTTTGTTTTTATTTTATATTAATACCTCGCGCAATAAAGACAAATCTAACATTAAAATCAAAATCGGTTCCGCAGTTTAATAGTTACGAGGGAACATAGAGACAGACGGACATACATACATACAGGTCAAACACATAAGACTCCTTTTTTAGCTTCGCCGCAGTCGGGTAAAAACAATGGAATTGTTTTAGACTTACAGATGTCCTCCATTTGTATCGTATTACCTAGATTTTAAAATCGTACCTACTACTAATTATACCTACATATAATGTTATTTCGGCCTAATGTGTGTTTATCGCCCTACCTTCTTAACTTCATCTTCTTCTTTTCGTGTGGTTAATGACTAACCCGGTGTCAGAGTTTAAAAGCCACTCATGGGCCTCTGACTTGTCTTTACATGCCGTCGAGAAATATCTCTCAGGCATGCCGGTTTCCTCACGATGTTTTCCTTCATCGTTTTTGAAGCAAATGATAAATATAAAATACGCACATGAATCCGAAAAGTCAGAGGTGCGTGCCTTGGGTCCGAACTCGAGACCTATTACTTGGCAGTCCGACCTTCTTATAGAACCCCATTATGTATTTCTAGTTGTCTATTAAGAGACCACCAATTCAATAATATTTAATAATATACTAGCTTTTCTTTTATTTTCAGTTATTTCTCCTCACTATAATCGTTACGTGTCAAGCAAAAGAGGTTTCATGGAGTAGACAGCTGAATGCCTACTCTGGGTACAGAAAAAATGATCTCAACCAAGAGGCCTACTTAGACAAAGGAAGTGACCGTAGCGACAGCAGTATCGGCAGAACAGCATATGATGGGAGTGTTTATGTTGTAAGAACAAGAGATCTCAACGATGACGTGAGGCGTGCTGGTAACCCATCTCGTGGAGATAATGTCAGGACTCCGTCTACCCTTATTGTTGGGAAACCGCTAACTCAAAGTAGTCAAACAGGTCCTAATGCCTGGAAAATTGGTCCGAACAAAGAATCCAATGTTGCCAGAGCGGCTGATAAGAACGATAAAGCTACTCTTACAAAAGCATATGAGGTTGTTAAAGACCCTTCTGTTTGGAATCGAGCTCGCTTTGGTGATGCAGCTTCCGATGGTCATGCCGTTCGACAAACTAGAAGTCTACCATTAGGAGTAAGTGGCGTTAATCAAGCATCGTTTGTTAGCAGAACCAATAATCTTGGCCAAGGAGCTAACGTCTTAAGAAGTAGTGACCTAAACAGAGCCAGTAGCTACGGCCAAGAAAATTATCTTAATAGAGTAAATGGCCTTAGTCAAGCCGATTACGCAAGAAGAAATCTTGGCTCACCAGTTCCTGTTGCTAGAGCTGGAAACTATCTAAATAACGTCAATAGCGTTGCTCATAGACTAAATATTGAAAGAACATCTCCAATACTCAGAGCAGATAACTACCACCATGGACCATTCAATTGGATTCACAAACCAAGACCTGATGTGACTAAAAGTGAACCTAAAAATGTCATTAGTACATCAGATAGTATAAGACCAGAAGCTGTAATGAATCGACACGGGTATAACTATCCAGATCCTGAAATTGAACGCAAGCAACGAGAGCAATACGTTCCATCAATTTTAGATATTGCCGAAAGAAGCGCTATCGAAGATAGTAACAACAATGACCCTGACAGCACGAAAGATATTAATCTCCCTAGCTTTGACCCTATTGATGACTACAGTCTCCTTAGTGATACTTACGGAAACCCTAACGATGGTTACGACGCCCCTTATGATGGCTACGGAATTAACGATGGCTCCGAAATTCGAAATTCTAAACAAGGCCCTAGTAATGGAAATGATGCCTTGGATTATAACATGCTTGCTCCTGATTCTGACAAATTCCGCGATAGTGATGTTAACTCTATAACAAAAAATAAGATCACAAACAGCGCATTAATCGCTGTATATAATAATAGCACTGACCAAAATATTTACAATAATACTAATCAAAACAAGATCACCGATCGCGGGGGTTTCTTTGACGACGATAAAAAATACTCTTTGGATCAGCGTGCCTTCCATAATACAGGCTCGATGTTTTCAGATGGCAGTAGCAACAATGATGGCATTTCTGACATTGTTGAAATTAGCAGCAACAATGCCCCAATGAACTCTAACGGTGAATGCTACTGCAGCACTAACAACGGTCATCGTTCTTGTAACTGCGACCCGAACCACTGTGAGGGTGCGAACTGTCACCGTGTCACCCAAACGCAAACCACTACAACAACTTGTGAACTTTGTAAAGTTAGAGAACAGACAACGCCGAAACCCTACGTTTGTGAAATATGCAAACATCCACCGCCACCACCGCCACCGCCGCCACCTCCACCACCTCCGCCACCACCACCACCACCACCTCCGCCACCACCACCACCACCACCACCACCGCCATCCCCACCATGTGAATTCTGCAGACCTAAATGTGACTCCTGCAGACAAAAAGAATCTAGTTGTGAATGCAAACAAAGCTGTAGCTGCGGGTGCAACTGCTGTAAAAGTGAAAGCAGCTGCTGTAGAAGTGAAAGTAGTTGCTGTAAGCATAGTAGTAGCAGTTGTTGCAAACATAGCTGCCACAGTTGCAAACCAAAAAGGCCTAGCTGCAACAACTGTGAGTCCGGTCAAGACTTTGGAAACAATTTTGGAGATAATGGAAATAATAACTTCGGGGAAATTGGAATTAATTATAATAGAGAAAATGAAAACAATGACTATGCAAACAATGGTAATAATGCTTATCATGCTGCTTATAATGGAGATAATAGTAATAATGCTTATAATGCTGCTTACAATGACTATTATAACAATTATTATAAAAATCATGCAAACGCAGCATTTGGTAGTAGTGGTGGTGGTCAGTTCCATACCAATTTTCAAGGAAATGCATATGCAGGAGCCTACACTGGTGTAGGTAGTCAGATCACCGGCCGCGGCAAGAGTATTACCGAACAATCTGACTCCAGCGGCGGAACAGTAGCCATATTCGCTGATACCGACTTGGACGATGCCAATCTAAGTAGCAGCAAAAGTAGCAAAACTAGCAGCAGTATGAGCAGCGTAGATGTGAGTCATAAAAGTAAGAGCAGCGGGAGCAGCAGTAACAAGAGTAGCGGGGGCAGTAGTAAAAAGATTAGCAGTGGCAGTATCAAGACCAGTAAAAGTATCAAAAGCATCGGAGGCAAAAGTAGCGGCAGTACCAGCGCTTACAGTAGCAGCACCACATACGGTGGCGGTGGCAACCCTTTCAACCAACTCTTCAGCACTTTCAGCAAAACCGGTCTCTTTCCAAGTAATCCCTTGATGAATCCGTTCGGTGGATAACACAATTTCTAGTTAAGTTACTGATTAATAAATAGATTTTTGGATTTTTGAAATGTTTTATTGCATGAATACTTTGAAAGTTTTTTTGTAGTTGAAGAGACTGAGATTCCGCTTTTCTATCTACGAAAAGATGAAACTGTAAGAGCCCTGAAATATGCGATATATTTCAGGGCTTTTACAGTTTCATCTTTTCATAGATAGGTACCATGTATGTGCATGGTGTAAGTTACAAATAAAATAAAAAAAGAAGAGAACATGTAGAAAAAGATAAGAATACAAGGAATTGTAAAAGTAGATAAGAGTATCGGCAGCGGCGTAGCAGCTTGAGATGCTGGGTGCTGGTGGCAGTATCCGAGTGGCGACCCGGAACAAGAACAGCAAGCCGTAGAGGAGCAGCGGCAGGGAGCACGAACACGAAGCAGGAGCTGTAGCGGAGGAGCTTGAAATCCTCACGCCGAGCAGGTCCGGGAGCAGCAAGCAGTAGCAGAAGAGGCGCCCTCCAGCGTTGGAGACCTCTCTGCCCTAGAAGGGCCAGGGATTGAGGGCTACAGCGTCATACGCTGGAACATTGGACGTCAGAGGCCTCCCTTAGAAAGAGTGCTTGAGGCATTAGATGAATGAGCTGGTCCCCGGAGCCCACCGAATAATAGACTACTGGGAATGGACTCGTCCCCGGCTAATAAAACTACTCCATAGGTTATGGAGTGATGTAGATCGTAAACTCCCGGCCGCTGCTCCTCTACGGCCTGCTGTTCCTGTTCCGGATCGCCGCTCGAATACTGCTACCAGCACCCAGCGCGCAGCGTCTCAAGCTGCTACGCCGCTACTTATCTACTTTTACAATTCCTTGTTAGAATTAGAATTATTTATTTGTAAAACATAGGTTAAAGGTCAAGGAAGGTCTTATCTAATACCTTTAAACGAGTAATTCTTGTAGGTACAGTACCGACCAAAAGTCCATGAGCAATCTCACAAAGCAATAGACTGACGCTTCGATTTGACTTACGACCTTCTTCTATAAGTTGTTACAATACTGTAGACACGCACATTACACACACACACTCACTTTGTCTGCAACCAATGACTAGTTCAATAATCATCATTCGTTTTTAGTTTCATTCGTCTTGTTCACATAAATATTAAAGTTTAGCAGGTAGACCACAAAAAACTAAGTAAATTATTTCGATTTCTGTGGGGTAGATGCAGTTTGTTACGAGTATATTTAATTATAGAACTTTGTTGGTTCGTGGATAATATTGGTGACGAGTATTTAGCGCAGTGATGTGGTTATTATTATCAAAAAGCAGGCATAAAATATATTGAAGAGATCAGTCAGAGAATATTATTGCGCTGCGTAAAAGTGAAGTGAATATCTAATGAAACCGGACTAAGTGTGAGTGTTATCATTTATATATTTCATATTTTACTAAACATAAATCTTAATCAAGGGTATTGTTAATAGAACAAAGGTATTGTTGAGACAGAAGATGCCTTTAAAGTTTTAAATTCATTGTGAGGTTTAATTCGATTAGTGAATAATAAATAATAAGGTATTAAGTGTAATAAAAACAATGTTTTTCTTTGTTCTAGAGAAATACTGTGAGGGTTAAGAGATATGAGGAAGGGGCTTATTATCGAGTAGCAGCGACGTCAAATGGTGAATGAAACAAATGGTTTCATACCAACGAGATATTTTGCTGAATTATTAAAAACACGTCATTATGAACCGTTCGCCGTGCACTCTGAAGGCTTGCATCACTGAAGACCAGCTAGAAAACCGTTTTTGACCTTAAAATATTGACCGTACCAACTTAATAAACAACAGATTCGTTATTGCATGAATTTATGGTAACGAATTTTTTAAGCACGTTTCAATAGGGTGTTTGTCGTATTTCTTGCAGATATACCGAAATTGTTTAATATTATTTTAGTAATAGTATTATTTTAGGATTAAAATTTGAGGTTTAGTTTCAATCTTCTTTTCGTAAAGAAAATGAATACTTAAGCTTTAACCTCAATAACAACCAATATTTACTAAAGTCAAATAAAATGTAAAATAATTAATACAAATAAAATATAAACAAACTGCCCATATTTAACCTTAAAATTACCTATTCTGTAAGTAGTTTTTTACATTTTAAGTAGTCTAATATTCTTATTTATTACTTAATTACTTCGACCATGATCAAAGCTTAATATTTATGGTGAAAAAATCCATTAAAATTTTTAAATATTTCATAATTTAAATATGTCAAAATAATACAAACTGCTTCTAAGTTTCTTGACATCTATTTCACATCTTATTCAGCTGAAGTAATGATAAATAATTGTAGCAGTTTGTAAAGTTATGTAAAATAAATATAACGAATAAACATATTTTTTTAATTTTGTTATCATATATCATGCATTTTTTATTCTAAAACCTTTATTGCAATAACAACATAAAAAAGCAGCAATATTTAAAAAATATTATTATCGAAAACAAAAATAAAAATATTTGCAAAAAACCGCACTGTGTTTTACGAGATTAGAACCTGAGGCAGTTTGAATTCCATACCAACGCTTAACGCTTTCTGCTATCTGCACTTCTTAAGTTACCATCGAATTTTAGCAATGCTATTAACTGGTCAAGTTCACGCGCATAGTGCGTGTGTGCTAGCATGTTTAAAGCGACGGAAATATATTGTTGTTTCGTGTAGTGCAAAACTGCGTTATCTGTGGTGTGTGTATCGTGTTGGTTACACATACAAATGTACGAGTTATACCGCGTGTTCACAGCAATACGACTCTTAGCGTGCTTATGCACTTTTGAGCGCTTACTGTACATATGTACTTATCTGAATCTCTGAATTTCTCGGTTTCGGGGACGATAAATCGATCTAGCTAGGTTTCATTTTTGAAATCAACCAAAAAAAAAGGTCATCCAGATATTAATTATAATATATTGCCCGATGTTTTGTCGTTGATGACATACAAATATTAGTGAGGATTATAAATAATTTAAAGAAAAACAAAATTCACCATAGAAAACAAATATAAAACATCAAAACAAAAAAAAGAAACGTGTGCGGTGGGGGATCCCCGTCAGGAACGAAGTTCTTTCTTACGTATGAACCTAATGTACATTTAGGGAAGTTTTATTTTATTGGGTGATTAAACATTTAGTTGACTATTAATAGAAACTGGTGCCGATTCCCTTATTCAAAAACTAAACTTATAAGTTCAGTGCATCTTATTATTTCTATTTCATTAAGAAAAGGACAGAAGATAAAGTTTTGTTTAGTCCTGACAAATTAATCAACGCCTGTCACTACTCCATACAACTTTAGACTTGATTAAAAACTTGCCAACTAAAATTACGTCAATTTACGTCAAGCGCAGATTAATTTGACAGGACTAAACTAAGATTTATCTTCTGTCCTTTTCTTAATGAAATAGAAAGAAAAAGATGCACTGAACTTAAATTTAGTTTAGTTTGTGAACAAGGGAATCGGCACCATTGTCAAATTTACTTTTAGACTATCAGTTTATAAAATAAACACTAGTTTTGAAAAAAATGCAAAATAGACGGATTTCACTGCCATGTCGGATAAAACCGTCTAATGGGAAAAAACCTAGAAATAGACGGTTTACACGAATAGGTAGAAACAAACATTGAGTACACGTGTGTATTTCAAAAGCAGTTCAATGTGTGCTACTGATATTTTTACTAAAGGTTCCATTCGGCATAAATTGCAAAAAGAAGCGTTTGTCGGGTAAGTTCGGCCTATTTCGCCATTCAGGGGTAAAAAACAATTTCATCACTAAAAAAATTTTTTTTTTTTTGAGTCAGCTTTTATAGTAGGTATAATATTTTCAGGTAAAAATTCCGAAAATAGAAATTACGAAAGTTTACATAATAAAGTACGAAAAACTGCGATGCAACTCGTATCTAAATAAACAGACAAAAATAAACGGTATTTTTTTATTAAGGTAGCCTCTTTACTTAACAAATACCTAATTTGAAGCACTACAACCACTCAATATAGTTGGGAAAAGGCAAGGCAGATTGATACCGCCTTCAACCTCTTATAGCTTCTCTCAATTTCTCCGTAGAGTATAATCCACTATTGGATTTTCTTTGGTACGTGCTCATATTGATTAAAAAAACCTGAAAAAGCAATAATACCTATTTAGATACATTCTTATGAAAACGTTATATTGAAGAATATACTAACAAGAGATGATCCTACAGGAAATTCTCAAGTGTAGTTGGCCCTAGACAAATGGTTCACTCACACAGGAAGCTCAAAAAAAAATGTTTGTTTAAGTATTTTTATTTTATTTTATTTATCCAACTATCACGACAAGTCAATAATACCAAATCTAAAACAATAATTCTGTCCGTATAATTCTACTTAAAGAGCTGAACCAGATAGATATTCACTTTTATTTGCAGCCGTTTCACGTAGCCCTATTTCTTTCTGCATCATATTTTTTTTTCGATCACTTTAGCAAGTAATACGGCACACAAAATAGTAGTATTTTTATAATAATCAATTAAAAGTTACCGTCAAATATCGTAGCAGAAATCACATGCGATAAGAATCAGTTATTAGATCATTTGAAAAATTGTTTAGGCGTAAAAGGTTTACGATATGGCGAAGACAAGAGTAAGGCCTAGCGCACACCGCTGGAGGCGCGGCGGAGAGCAATTGAAGACAACAATTTAATATAAACCTTAACCACCTTGACATACGGTCAATATAAGAATAAATTCGCACGCGATGCTCGGAGCGCCCTCAACCTACCACAAGAGCATGCACGTGACTGCTCCAGTCGCCGCCGTGCTGCTCTGCGCTCCACTGCACTACCTCGCGCCCGGCTGGCTGGCGGTCAGATACCTGGGGAGTTTTAACTAGGGCCCAGCGCACACCGCTGGAGGCGCGGTGGAGAGCAATTGAAGACAACAATTTAATATAAACCTTAACTACCTTAACATACGGTCAATATAAGAATAAATTTGCACGCGGTGCTCGGTGCGCCCTCAAGTTACTACAAGAGCATGCGCGCGACTGCTCCAGTCGCCGCCGTGCTGCTCTGCGCTCCACTGCACTACCTCGCGCCCGGCTGGCTGGCGGTCAGATGCCTGGGGAGTTTTAACTAGGGCCCAGCACACACCGCTGGAGGCGCGGTGGAGAGCAATTGAAGACAACAATTTAATATAAACCTTAACCACCTTGACATACGGTCAATATAAGAATAAAGGCGATGGCCCAAAAATAACCCAGGCCCGGCGCAAAAAATTTGTATCTCAGATTTTAGAGGATATTTCGAAATAATATTTAAAACTATCAGTATCTCTCTGTCCGGTGGCTAACATTCTTTTTTTTGATCTAGAAGTTTTGTAAGCGTTCTTATTAAAAAATCATTTATCGACCAAAATATTTTACTATACTTTAATTCGTTAATCGTTTACTAACAAGCATACTGATACGAAACCTATATAAGCATACTCACAGAGTTTATCTATACTAATATTATAAAGAGGTAACATTTGTTTGTAAGTTTGTATGTAGGGGGTTATCTCCGGAAGTAATGAACCAATTTTAAAAATTGTTTCACTGGTAGAAAGCTACATTATTCGTGAGTGCTATAGGCTATAAATTATAAAGATATCATGCATATTAGCCGAACTATCTCAATTTTTGTCTAGCCAGGCAGAAAAAAATAGCTCTTACAACAGAGTTATTTGCATGCGCTGCCATAACAGTTGTATATAATTGAAAACAATGTACAGCAACCTGGTCCGCTTTGAATAGTTCTACAAAAAAGTCCGCGACACCATATTTTTATCTTTTATATTTTAGCAGATATAGTAGCTTTTATGTGTTAAAATAAGTATTTTTCGACGTACTTACCTTTGGACGATTTTTTAAACAACAAAATATTAAACCTTATCGAAAAAAATATTATTATGATCACAAGAACATCATAGAGATACGATTTGCCCAAAACAGTATGTCAATTGGTTAAATAGTTTCGAAGATAATATAAAATTATTAAATCGCAAAATGTCGCCGTCCATTCACGAACCGCATTAGAACATGCTTTGTACGGACGTTTTATCCATTTAAACATAGATGGCGTTGTACAATTACGTCATTTTTCTGAATCGCGGTGTTAAGATTTTCCGCGGATTAATCACCGTCTCAAGTTATTATTTAAAACTTTTGTCGTTAGGTAGGTGAGTTGTACGCAGTTGGTTGGATTGGATGTTGTTGGTCTTTAAAATTGTTTTGGTAGGGGTGGGTCGTTACGTGATTTTTGTGAAACGTAACGTAACTAGTGACTTCGAGGACGTCACCGGTTTTGAAAACTAGTGATTTTAGTAACTAGTTATTTTTCAAATTCTATTCTCATTGAAGTGTTACTGTTATTTGCGAAACGAAAATGTAAATGGTTACCTACTTAGTAAACGATTAACGAATTAAAGTATAATAAAATATTTTGGTCGATAAATGGTTTTTTAAGCTAACATTATTTTTTTTGCTCTAGAAGTTTTGTAAACTTCTAGAGCAAAAAAAAGAATGTTAGCCACCAGACAGAGAGATACTGATAGTTTTAAATATTATTTCGAAATATCCTCTAAAATCTGAGATACAAAACTTTTGCGCCGGGCCTGGGTTATTTTTGTATGGGCTTTGGGCCATCTCCTTTGCACGCGGTGCTCGGTGCGCCCTCAAGTTACTACAAGAGCATGCGCGCGACTGCTCCAGTCGCCGCCGTGCTGCTCTGCGCTCCACTGCACTACCTCGCGCCCGGCTGGCTGGCGGTCAGATGCCTGGGGAGTTTTAACTAGGGCCCAGCGCACACCGCTGGAGGCGCGGTGGAGAGCAATTGAAGACAACAATTTAATATAAACCTTAACCACCTTGACATACGGTCAATATAAGAATAAATTCGCACGCGATGCTCGGAGCGCCCTCAACCTACCACAAGAGCATGCACGTGACTGCTCCAGTCGCCGCCGTGCTGCTCTGCGCTCCACTGCACTACCTCGCGCCCGGCTGGCTGGCGGTCAGATGCCTGGGGAGTTTTAACTAGGGCCCAGCGCACACCGCTGGAGGCGCGGTGGAGAGCAATTGAAGACAACAATTTAATATAAACCTTAACTACCTTAACATACGGTCAATATAAGAATAAATTTGCACGCGGTGCTCGGTGCGCCCTCAAGTTACTACAAGAGCATGCGCGCGACTGCTCCAGTCGCCGCCGTGCTGCTCTGCGCTCCACTGCACTACCTCGCGCCCGGCTGGCTGGCGGTCAGATGCCTGGGGAGTTTTAACTAGGGCCCAGCGCACACCGCTGGAGGCGCGGTGGAGAGCAATTGAAGACAACAATTTAATATAAACCTTAACTACCTTAACATACGGTCAATATAAGAATAAATTTGCACGAGTTGCTCGGTGCGCCCTCAAGTTACTACAAGAGCATGCGCGCGACTGCTCCAGTCGCCGCCGTGCTGCTCTGCGCTCCGCCACACTACCCCGCACCCGGCTGGCTGGCGGTCAGATGCCTGGAGAATTTTAACTAGTACTACGGAGTAGCTGCGCGCCGCGCGCCGCCGCGTGTCTCTCCGCTCGAGGGCTCTCAAGGGCTCTTGTTGCTGCTCGGGGCCCGCGGAATCCGCCCGCGCGTTTCAAGGAAATGCGGTCCGCCGCGCCTCCAGGGGTGTGCGCTAAGCCTATTACTACGGAGTAGCAGCGCGCCGCCGCGCGTCTCTCCACTCGAGGGCTCTCAAAGGCTCTTAGCGCCGCTCGGGGCCCGCGGAATTCGCCCGCGCGTTTCAAGGAAATGCGCTCTGCCGCGCCTCCAGCGCTGTGCGCTGGACCTAAGCCGATCTTCGCCTCCAAGAAGTAGACGGACTTCTCCACTTTTGGACTTAGAGGTTCAAGTTGTTTTCATCAGAAGTAATTTCGTGAAAAATGTGTTAAATTCAATTCTAATATAGTAATTAGGTATTAATGAACTTACCTACACAAATCCTTAGAAAACTCTTAAAATACGACGTAAAAATGTTTTTTGCCGCCTTGTACTGGTCGTAACGGTAGTTGATAACGCGACAAAATTTCGAATGTCATTTTTCTCTATGCGTCATAAATAGCGCCACCTGTGTCAAAAAATATAAACTAAAACAGTTTACGTATCTTGGGTTGCCATCATTGTAATTATTCAGAACTCATCGTATTTCATACTGTACGGTCTTCGCCCCATTGACCTTACCTATAGAAGATTGACAATAAATAGCGACTCTTGCTACGACACAGTAAAGTGCAATTCAGGTCGCAAAGCGCTAATTATTTACAGTTATATTCACCTAGAAGTTACCTCTCTTTCTATCGCGTAAAGGCTCCTTCAAACGGGCGCGACACGCGATGCGACACAAAGACACCGCTCGTCGACGGTGCCTTTTTGTCACGTAGCGTGTCGCGCCTTTTTGAAGGAGCCTTAACTCTTATATCTTTTGACTACGTTACGCCCACTGAATTGGCCCGTCAAGTCGAGCCCGCCGCGTACTTGTAGTTTCATAATTCATACCTAAGATGTGGAGTGCGTTTGGCCTGACAATAAGTACTGAAGGCACTGTAAAGGCTCTTACAAAAAGGCGCGACACGCGACGCGACACAAAGGCACCGCTCGTTGCGACGGTGCCTTTGTGTCGCGCCTGCTTTTAAGAGCCTTCATACGGACCACTTGCAAACGCCACTTGTGGAGCGAGCGACAGCAATTTGACATCACTTTAAGATTTATCCAGAAATCCCCACAAAACCAGTGGGGATTGTTTTTTTTTTTCAGAAATCCCCTCTTGTTAAATAAACTCTGCCTTTTTTTCTAATATTCTAGTCGTTTTCTAGGGGGTCACAGTTCTAACCTCACCTTTTAACTAGTGGGGATTTCTGGAGAAAAATATAACAATCCCCATTGGTAGGGATTTCTCGGTGGAGATTTCTGGAATAAACTCACTTTTAGTAGATATACGAAAGTAGAGCACTTATGTAGGTATTCTATTATTTAGTAGAGGTTCGCCCACATTTTCACAACCGGTGGTCGCCCCTTATATATTTGTCGGAGACGGGTGACTCTCGTTATTATCAGCGATATTTTAACTACTGTGGGCGTAGTGTGGGTAGTGTTGGTTAATGCGCAATAGAAAAACAGTTTGCAGTTCAGATCACATTATAATTTACTATCAAATGAATCACACTAGCTAAATTATACACACACTGGGTGCGACGGCGTTTATTAAAATCACCAATTAACACAATGATCACAAATTACAACTAACACAATAACTGAACACCACGAATCGAGAACAGTTCCGCGACGTCTTGACTCCAATGCGACCAGAGGCTGAATGCCCTCCTCGCCGTGGCCTTAAAACATCACGACTCTGTAGAAGCGCGCCTTTTTTGGTGTAGGTAGCTCACTCTTGATGTCGCCAGGGGCGCGCTTGCGATTCGTTTCGTGTCCGTACTAATGACCGGATCCGACATATTCTTTATTTTATATACATATTCTTTATTTCTTTATTTCACCAAAAGCTATCACAGTACAAGAACCAAAAACTAAGAGCAAATAGGCTTATAATTAGGTCACAATAATTTTAATTCCCTGACTCCTAAACTAGGTGTATGTGCCTGTGTCTTAAGAGTCAGTGATTCTCCGTAACAAACAAGACAAAGCCACAATATAATAAAACGGGACGTTACAACAATAAGCAAATGGTGTAAAAGAAATAAACCCTGTAGAGTACCTACTTAAATAGCCGGGCCAGGTTAGTTCTATTCACAACCATTCGACCGGCTCGGACCAAATAAAAAACTAAGACATAGCGCTGCGAACAATACAGTGAAGCATGCCAAAACTACACCTCCGCTCTGTGCATACACGTTCACACGCACACATTTACAAACTACACCTCACTAATTGCACTCATGTTTACGAAACCGGCCTCACTTCACTGTTGACAGCGCTGTCTTGGTTTTTTATTTGGTCTGATTCGACTGGCTGCCGTGTTGGAAATGACACATTTTCCTGATCTGCCTTGCTCCTTCGATAACATTCATGATAGACCTTCGAATCGGTGAGGAAGCGTATCGAATGGTTGTTATTAGCTATGCAGGTGAACAGGTGGTGAGTGAGTTGGATAGTAGAACTTTACTAATCATATTTTACTAGCTGTTGCCCGAGACTTCGGCTGCGATCCAGTCCGAAAAGTAGCCTACGATGTCTTTCTGCAGGTCATGGTCTACCCATGTGCAAAATTTCATACAAATCCGTTCAGCCGTTTTAGCGTGAAAGGGTAACAAACTCACTTTTGCATTTATAATATTAGTTAGGACTAGCTGTGCCCGCGACTTCGTTCGCGTGGTTGTCGAGAAAAAAACAACGTCGTTTAGATAAGAGTATATCACCTTTTTGATGATTTAGATAAGAGTCCTGACTTTGGTATAGTTGATTACGTTAATGCTTCTCTATATACTATGTTAGCGGTGGAATTACCCGGAGCATATACAAAAAGGTTGTTTGGGTTGCTAACACGTGATAGAGAAACATAGAGTTGGCCGTGTGAAAAACAATCAAAAGTAAGGTCTACACCCGCAACGGATAACGTCTGGCCTTGGGCTTTATTAATAGTCATAGCGTAACAGAGGCTTACAGGAAATTGCACACGTTTGAAAGTAAACGGAAAATTATTGGGGATAATGGGTATCCTGGGAATGAAAACAACATCACCGGAGCCGCAACCTGTTAAGATTTCGGCTTCGATGACATTTCGTTGGAGATTTGTTACTCTCAACCGAGTTCCATTGCATAGTTTTAGTGGGCTTAAATTTCTGAGTAGAATGATTGGTACTCCGACTTTTAAATAAATTTTGTGTGCTGGAAGACCTGGTGTATTTAGAGAGTCTAAAAACTCTACTGGATAGTGGGTGGCATCTCCTTCTTCCAAAACCGTGTTAATAGATAAATATTCCCTACTTTCTCCAGAAACATGTATCAATATTTGAGAATTTATTGCTGCTGCTTGGTCGTTGCGAGGTGCCAAAATAGCTCGTTGGCATAGCCAAGCAGCGTCATGGTTCGAGATCTCTGATGGATCTCCGTATACAGAGGAAATGAGTTCCTGCTGTGAGGCAACAGAAGAACACAGGCTTTCGACTAAAGTTACTTTACCTCCTTCTTGAGTCGGGTATGTGCCGTTACCAATTTGAAGTAGTAAATTTGAGAAAACCTGCGCGTTGGCGTCACCTCCCAAATATGCTCGCATATTAAAGCTCAAATTAGTTAATATGACACTACGCCATAAAATAGAGCTCTTTAAACAGGCACCTATTTCATCGGCCCTCGTTCCTCTGGGTATTATAGGGAGTGTCTGCCTGAAGTCTCCACAGAATAGCACCGTTAAGCCTCCCATCGGTCGGTCATTTTGTCTTATATCTCGCAACGTTCTATCTACAGCTTCCACAGCTTTACGATTTGCCATCGTACACTCGTCCCAAACGATAAGGGCGCAATCGCGTAAAACCCTTGCTTTATCACTATTGCGAGACACGTTGCAAACAGGGTTTTCTGTGCGGTCCAAGTCGATTGGTATTTTAAATGTTGTATGTGCAGTTTTTCCTCCTGGTAATAAAGTGGCAGCTATTCCTGAGGAAGCGACGGCAAGGGCAATTTTGTTTTGGCTCCTTATTTGAGCCAAGATAACTTTAGTGAGGAAAGTTTTACCTGTTCCACCAGGTGCATCTAAAAACAGCATTTCTCCTAATGAATGTTCTACACTACAGCATACTCTATCAAAGATTTGACGTTGTTCTGACGTCAAATTTGAACAGCCATTTCGCAATATTTCTGCTAACTCTTCGGGGTTGTAATTTATTTCAGATGTATACTCCCTATTAATTCGTTCCCCACCAACTGTCGGTGTCGGCAAGCCGTATTGACTGAGGGGGTTCCCTCCTATACTTGTAACTATATCTTGTATAGCCAGCAAAGACCTATTATGGCAGCTTTCACGTACTTGGTCAGAAGTTTCACTATTTATATTTTGCTGTCTCAAAAAATCTTCAGCAAACGCGTCTTTATATTTTTGCCACAACTGCCCAGCGTCCGATAGGCCACAAAATGGCAAATAAATGGCGCAAACTATGTGGACTATCACTGACGCATGCTTCGGCTAAAGCATCATCCCAATGCTGATCGCCATCTAATAAATGCCGTGCGCGGCAAGCAGCTTGAAATGTGGGATATTCTATATCGTCCACTTTGCGGAGCTCAGCAAAAGAAGTAGGTCCTCGCACTGTGTGAAGAAGAAGGCGTAAATAATAACACTCTGCATTATTTGGGTGCACCGTGTATACTCTTCCAATCACGTGTTCTTTAAAAATGCCGGACTCGCCTTCTACAGCAGTTCCACGTCTCCTGCGATTAAAAACACCTTGCTGCTTGTTATAAGTATAATAATGTGGCACTTCATTGTACAACAGAGACTTAGCGAAATTGTCTCTTTCGCAAAGGCCAAAGAATGCGAGCAAGGTGGTTTGTCTTGGGTTGTTCATTCTTTCTGCCACATTTTCTGGCTGAAAGTAAACTCGCTGCCCGCCTTCCAGGTGCACGTCAAGATGGATGACTGGCGGATACCTTTCATGAATAGGGAAACTCAAAATGCGCCAAACTGCCTCCGAAGAGCTTATGTATCGGCCAGATTGATACCTTGTCACTTCATCAAATTGGTTGTTATTTCTTAGTGCTATCATGGCTTGATCACTACCTTTATTAACATATTTACATATATATTTTATAGATTCGACGCTATTACAAATTTCAACATTAATGTGTGCTTGAAAAGCTTTTGACAAAACTGGAGAATACGGTACCACCCAACTATTATTTAGAATTATTTCTTGTCCACGGAATCTGACAGTAGCTGTGAAACCACCTTGTGACGGTGATCTTCGCCGGTATTGCGGATACCCATTTTCCCCAGCCATAGTTAGTTCTTTCAGTGCTCTGGGGTATTTTTTTGAGCATTGACCATCTTTCATGCACGGTGATTCCCTGTTTAAGACGCCACATGGCCCGTGAACCATATGTATTTTTACTATGTCATGCAAAATCGGATCTGCATTATAGTCCGGAAATTCTGCACTTATGACACTGTCTATAGCATCGGGACGAATTTTTTCTTCCAGCCACAGAAGAATGTGCGCGTGGGGTAAACCACGCTTTTGCCACTCGACGCTATATATAAAACAAAGAGTTGAACCGAAAACTTTCTCCTTTGTAAGTAGATTAATCAAGACTTTGAGTTTTAAATGAAAGATCCTAGCAATAATGTCATGTCTGTCGTATGACGCCTGTCCTGTGAGAAGTGCCTGGCAAATCTCCGTCCACTTTGGATTTGTTGTAAATGTTATAAAAAGGTCCGGCCGGCCGTATTTACGGACGTAACAAAAAGCATCTTGCGTTCGTTCGTGCATATACCGCGGACCGCCTGTGAAACTGGATGGCAAAATAACCAATCGACCCAAGTCTTCGACGTTATTATCTGATTGCATGGCGTCCCGCAAGTGCACGTATTCTTCAGCGCGTAACCGTCGCTGGTTAGTGCGAATATACACTAAACGTTCAGTTTCTATTTTTGCGTACATGTCCACAATAAATTGGCCGAACAAACCACGAAATCGTTGCAAATATACGAAACTGTTTTGCCTTATTTGTAAAAGGTAGGAATAGTATTGTTGAGCAGATATTTTTTTTGATAATTAGTGACTCTCGTAGTAGGGTTCACTTGGTACAGCCCAAAATTGTACCCATCTTCACCACGACAATAAATTGGTGGATATTGCAGGGCGTCGTAAGCTCGGTGGGTTTCCAAAATGCGTTGAAGGCGATCGTCGCGTGTACGCAACACGATATCACGTCTCTCACACTCCTGGTCGACTAAAACAACTGCAACTTCATCTGCGACGGGTGCATTGTGTCTTCCACGGTGTTCACCCACAGGACGTCTATCGGCACTTATAACAATTTTGAAATCATTGCTGCCTTGTGGAATTGACTCCAATGCAGCTTTGAATTCACGAACGTACTGGTTAACGTGATGCAGCAATTCTTGAAGTTGACCCAAAAGCTCAGCATTGAGCTGGGGAAAATTGTGATTTCTAACATTGAACTGTTGCGTGTAATCGGATACAAAATACATTTGGAGAAATTTGGGTTCATTTTCTGGCAGCAAAGATCCAATAAGGTGATAAACTTGACCTTGTACTTTGAAGGTTGACATGAACGATCCTTCCGTTATTTGTTTTGCCCCAAAGGAAGTCATTTGGAAAGCACTGTTTAAACGAATATTATCCAAAAAATGTTTCGACTGGGGATGATCGCCGTTCAGGAGACTTTTAAGTAAGTGTGGTGGATCTTGGAAATTTGGAAGAACAATTTTTCCATTTGAGCAGCACATTCCGTCTGTCTCTTTCCTCCATTTCAAAGCATGACAAAAATTACAAATTTCTCTCATGTCACCCACGGAAGTAAAGCCAGCATACTTAATTAATTCTAGACGAATATGTGAACCCTGATTTTTCCCTATTGTCCCAAGGTAATAAAATATTTGCATCGTCATTTTCCATGGACTCATCAGCTCCGCTATTTGTTTCTTTATTCATATGGTATCGAGCTCGTTCTATTTCTAGGCGAGATTGACGTTGTTCTGCTGTTTCTGCTCGTATTAGTTCATCTATTCTTACCCTTTCAGATGCAAGATAACTTTCATTGTTTCTTTGTACACCTACATAGTTATGTCTAGCTATTTGTAATCGTTCTTCTCTTTGGGAGAGAGATTCAGACTCGCGCGAGAGAGCGTGTCGCTCTCGGTCAGATGACAGACGTGCTTGGCGTTCCTCGATACTCTCTTGAGAACGCAAAGTCGCGGTCCGAGTTCTTTGCGAACTTAAGCGCGACTCCCTTTCTGTGAAAGTCTCTGACTCGCGTGAGAGAGACTGGCGCTCCCGATCAGCAGACAGCCGAACTTCGCGTTCCTGGATACTCTCTTGAGAACGCAAAGTCGCGGTCCGAGTTCTTTGCGAACTTAAACGCGACTCCCTTTCTGTGAATGTATCTGACTCACGTGAGAGAGAGTGGCGCTCCCGATCAGCAGACAGCCGGACTTCGCGTTCCTGGATACTCTCTTGAGACCGCAAAGTCGCGGTCCGTGTTCTTTGTGAACTTAAACGTGACTCCCTTTCGGTGAACGTTTCCGATTCACGTGAAAGAGCGATGTGCTCTCGGTTAGCAGATAACCGTGCTTCACGATCTTCTTCCGATTCCTGAGACCTACAAAGTCTCATCCTTTTCGTATTCCGGCTACGCAGCGAAAGGTTAGTTTTTTTTCTTTGAGGCATTTTCAAGGAAAATTAAAGCAATAAACAAAACCAACAACACTTACGACTGAATAGCCTACAAACTTAAAAGAACGGTGCGTCGAACAGTCTAGTGTGACAACGTATCGTCTGTTCGTGGTCGTGACTCAACGAATTGGCAACACTAACTTACTGTATAACGATTGGCACTATTGGATTCATACTACGAAGTAAATAAAATACAATCTTTACTTCGTACTTCAAACCAATGACCAAAGTTGACCAAACGAAACCAATAAGATAAGCCAATACTTTTTTTCGACCAATTTAGAAAATCGATAAACCAAGCAACCAAAGACCTTTTACGACACACGCAAGATAGGCTTGTGTAGTACATGTACTATGTACTACTAAGAATTCATTCATGACACTGTACTAGAACGAACTATTCCGTAAGCTTAATAGTACTTCGCTAGTACTTCGGTCATTTAGTACTTCGTTCGGTCCGACCGCCTGCTCAGACTTGGATCCATAGACTAAATACACTAAGATGTCGATCACGGATATTCTTGATTCTTGGATCGAGCGGGAAACATTAACCAGATCAGTCGCCAGGGAGCAGAGCGGAGGCGCCGAGTTCAAACACTCGTAGTAAAACTCATCATTCAGTCAGTGTACTAATAGTACTAATAGGCCGAACTAGTACATTTCACAGATTGTACTAGATCGGAGCGCACCGTTGAATGACCGAGCAAGAACAAGTCTATCGCAAGAACTTTTAAGACACCTAACGAAACCCAATAAACACGGTGGACGTCATTCTCGCGCGGAAAATCTTAACACCGCGATTCAGAAAATGACGTCATTTGCACAACGCCATCTATCTGATTTGGATTTCAACTACCAACATTAGTTCTATTTTTAGTCTTAAGATGTCGTTGCAAGTACTATACTGAATTGCGTAACGTAATATTTTACTTCTTGAACTCACTAAATTAATCATATCTTTTGATAGAGTGAACCGATTTCGATGAAACAAAAACTAAGTTAAACCTCAAGTTGCGTATAATTTTTGTATATAAACATTGTCAGCATTGAATTCGTAGATTTTACGTGATGTGCGCACAAACAAACAGACAAACAGACAAAAATTTCAAAAATGATGGAAATGGGTTCTGTTACTTATCTTTTCACACGCTGGCTATTTTTTGTTTCAATTTCTTCAATGTACAAAAATGACTTTTCTACAGATTTATTACCGTCAAACGGGGTGAATAGATAGGTTTTCGATCTTTTGCAACGATTTTCGTAATGTTGCACACTTGATACACATGTTTCTAAGTATCAGTATAGTAGTAAGTATTAGTATAGTAGTAGTATAGTGAGTCTTAGGCCAAACTACTGAAATATATCCATTTTTATTCGGATATGTTTATAGTTAATAAGAAAAACCTCAAAATATACGTGATTTCTATTTACTTCCCATCAGGGGACAAAAGTCACGCCTGAGGGGTGATTAGAAAAATTTCGTAGGGCTGCCTCATTGTAGTTTCCCTGATTAATGAGTTAATATTAAGGTAAGCAAATAAAATTAGAGTAGGTAACTTATACAAAATAATATTTATTTAATAAAATAAAATTTAATTATAAAAACCATCAAAAACATTTAACATTCAGTTAAATGTTTTTGATGGTTTTTATTGGTTAATTATTAATAATAATCAACAAAAACTAAACAAAATTTTACTTCAAACTAGAAAACAAAACTTTAAACTAAAAATTGCATTCAAAATAAAATTAAAACCTTTAACAAAAAATGAAAATTGAACCACCTACCAACGGGTTCTTAAACTTTGTGGCAGCAGCCCTATTATAATCATGTCTAATCACCCCTCTTTCGTAACTAATCACCTCTTTCCCGTGTCTATTAACCATATTCGCGTGTCTGGTAACCCCTCAGGCGTGTCTATTCACCCCTCAGGCGTGTCTAATAACCCCGAAAAATTCAAGAAAATAAGGCTTACGCAATAAGAACAATTTAACATATTTTTCCATGTTCTAACTTCATTTTATACAGCACAATATATTTAAAATAACACAGACCGTAATGGAAAACTAAATTTAAACGAATAACACCAAAATGCAATTACATAGCGAAGTTCAAAATCGCGCTCACGCAACTCACTTGTTTTGTTGTCAACTTGGACGTTCAGTTTTGACGACTTTTTGTGATGTTGCCACGCATAAAACGTTGCCAGACTAAGAAAAAGAATACTACCAAATTGCCAAAGAAGCGGGTTTATTGCTGGGGTCACCGAGTTTGCCATAAAAAACGTTTGAATAAAAACCAAGTTTTTTTCTCTATTCCCCCCCCGCGAGTTCGATTCACCCCGATTGACGGTATATGTATAGATAGATTGGTAAGCCCCGTTTACAGAAGTTTTTCTCGACCGTCGAGAGCCGATGTTTTTAGGAACCCTTATAGTTTCGTCATGTCCGTCTGTCTGTCTGTCTGTCCGCGGTCTAGCTCCGAGACTGTTAGTACTAGAAAGTTGCAATTTGGCATGGCTACCTATACATATTAATCATTAATAATCATGCTGACAAAGTGGTAAAATAAAATAATGAAAAAAATTTTTTTTAGGGTACCTCGCCCCTACACGTAAAGTGATGTTTTTTTTTTTTCTGTCCCTTGGTATGGGGTATCGTTGGAAAGGTCTTTTAAAAACATTGTGAGGATGTTGAAATAATTTTTGAATTCAGAGATCCGTTTGCGAAAGATTAAGCTTTAAAGTGCAAACTTTTGTTAGGGTCAAGTGTGTCCCCCGCTGCCAGCGAAATGGTTGGTTTAGATATGTGAAAAAAATTCACGGCAGTAGCTTATATAACGAATTTAAAAGGAAAACTAGCACAGCTGAGTAGGCTTTACAAGTTAACGAGTAATAATCGACCAACTTAGATTTGCGGTTGTAAAAACATGTTCTCCCATACATTCCGTATGAAAGATTTTTTTTTTCAAATACAAAGTTGAGTTTGTTTTTGAGATAAATTCATCTCAACTACGGAACCCTTCATTGTGCGTGGTCCGACACGCACTTGGCCGGTTTTTTATATTTCTATAGTCGAGACGTACGCCCATGCGAGACTTGCAATGATTCGATCGACAACAAGGTTGCAATAAAACGAAAATGCCATGCGATTCTCGCCTACGATTGTGCCTCTCAACGGCAGTCGGCGACCGACGATCGATGTACTCACCCCGTGTCACCACCCTTCACCACCTTTGGTTGACTGGTAGAGAATGCCTATGGCATTAAGTCCGCCTTTGTACCTTTTTGTGTGTGAGAAGTTTAAATAAATAAATAAAACACAGCTTCAGACACCTGTCTCCGTCGACGAGGAAGGCGACTGGCTATCAACGGTGTTCTCGCTCAAAGAACTTACAAAAGTTTGTAGGTGCCGTAAGAAAAGAAATAGGTACATAATTATATTAATAGTTGATCGTGGACTTTTCATATCGCCGCCGGTGAGTACCTACCTACTCTTTTGTCGCTGCATCAAGAGCTATCTTTAAAGAGAGTACTCGCTCAGCGACGCTTGCTTGACGGGCAGAACACTCGCCGAGCCTCATGCTTGGTACAGTCGCCGTCAGATTTATTGTAGCAGACAAGGTGACCAAATACTTCTGAACAATTTAAAATGTCAATATGTTCCATACACTAGGTACAAGTTACCATTAATAATATCTGAATATTTATTACAGATGCATGTCAATAATTTCTATACACACAACTAACCAAAATATGTGAACATTAGTGATGTACCGGATCATAAATAAATGTGATCCGCGGATACGGATACGGATCATAAGGGTCTAGATCCGCGAATACGGATACGGATACGGATCTCAACTTTCTTCAGGTTCAGCAGGAATTATTTATGATCCTCATCGTAACTGACTTTTGGGGGACAAAGCTGCCAAGTTACTCTTTTTGAAATACAGTTTACCATTAACTATGTTGTTTTCAAGAACTTAAAAAAATATACGTCATAATTACTCAATGTTAATTATGACGTATATTTTTTTTTAAGTTCTTGAAAACAACATAGTTAAATGTTGGATTGATGTGTCACATAATTATTTCAATTAGTATAGCACAAATATTAGAGGTTTGATCTCACTACAAAGATAGTTTAATTACTACCTTATAACTTAATTTACTGGTACTTACTCTATTTGAATTATAATACATATTTTTTTTTAATAATTTGGATTGAAGTTAACAGTATTTCATTGCTACATATCTTTAAAATTTCATATACGTAATGAAATGTATTAATATAAAAAATCCGTTCAAGATCCGCCAAAAACTAACGGATACCAGATCTTTTTTCTCCCTCGGATATCCGCGGATACGGATGCGGATATCCGGCACATCACTAGTGAACACTTACAACGTCAAGTGTATCTACGCAGATGGGGTGGTCTTAAATATCTGAGCAGTTTTGGAAAAACTTTCAGTAGGGAGTGCTTCCAACTTTACTCAAAATACAATTTAAACCGGAACTTTTTTGCTACCGGAACCCTTTTCATCGTATGCATACCACAGATAGTGCTTGTTTTTGGTTCGTCCTAAAATATCACGCCTATGTTTATCTGCGTAGATACACTTGACGTTGTAAGTGTTCAGATATTTTTGGTAAGTTGTGTGTATAGAAATTATTAACAAGAATCTGTTCAGATATAAATGAAGTAATGAATGTTCAGATATTAATGGTAACTTGTATGGAACTTATTGACATTTTAAATTGTTCAGAAGTATTTGGTCACGTTGTCTGCTACAATATATCTGACGGCGACTGTACAGACGCCAGCACATCAAGCTACCCGAAACTGTCAAATTTTCCCAATCAACTTTGAACCTTATACTTCAGCGATGAAGTTGAAAATCTATTAAATAAATTTGACAGATTGTAGTAGCTTACATGTACATACCCATGCCACTGAGTAATCGCTCGTCGCCATCGGGTACTCGCTGCTTGATGCTCACCAACTCGTTATTAGTTGCAAGCTTTAGGGCTCGTGCAGACTAGCGCGACACCGGTAATTGTTCCACCGTAAAGTTTTTTTGGAAATTGTAGTCGGGTCGCGCCAGTCTGAGGCACGAGGCTTTACTCGTTTCTGTGGGACAGGTGCCTAATAATAATAGTTTTGAATAATGACAATAAAAAATCATGTTTGCAAATATTTCACATTTTTAATTTCCCACACACTTGGTTTCAATAAAACAGATGAACTATGAACAAGTTTCAAAACATTTTTTTTCTCACCCTTTTGCAAAAACTAAATTAAAACAGTATTTACTTCACTTAAAAAAATATTTCGAACCACTTTTCTTGAAGACTTTTTGACCATATTTTTTTCCTTATTTACATAGTTACTGGTGTGGAGTTTTTGGTAGAATTTTATTCCATACCATTGTATGAAAATATTGTACTTCACACACACTTTCCTATGTTAGCTTAAATTAATTGAGGAATGAACTATTGTTACTATATTCTATCTAATGACTCCAACATCACAATGCTGTTTCCTCTGATAACCTGAAAAGATGAAACAACAACATTTAGTTCAAGAATCATTTAATGGTTCCTAACTATCTATCTAGCCTTTTCCCAACTATGTTGGGGTCGGCTTCCAGTTTAAGTCCAAACAATTCATTTTAATTAAACCATTTACAGACACTTTAGAACTGTCAAGGTGTCGGTCAGTCAGAAAGATGAAGCTAGTTGCTCATTCCAAAGTGTAGTAGGTTCCTAGGAGAACAGCTTGCAAGAAACTCCATGTACACTCTTTTAAATCTACATATTAGTTTATATCACACATGTTGAAATTATAGTTACACTTACATATTAAATAATAAAAAAAACTTTTTTACAAAAAATACAACCGACTTCCAAACTACAAAGTGAAAAATAATTTTAATTTCGGAAGTTGGTGTCTTTGGATCAGTATTTTAGTTTTTTGACACCGACTTCCGAAACTAAAGTTATTTTTCACTTTGTAGTTTGGCAGTTGGTTGTATTTTTTATAAAAAAAACTTTTTTTTTCACTTTTCAGTGATTTATCTAAGTTGCAATAGCCTTATGTCAATTGCTCATCAAAAATACCCAAATCGCTATAGATGTGCCTATAATATTTGAAGAGTTCCCTCGATTTCTCCAAGATCCCATCATCAAATCGTAACCAAATGACAATGGGACCAACTTGAAAGTTTACCCTTTCAAACAAAAAAATAATTTTTGAAATCGGTCCAGCGGTCTTCGAGTAATCGGGGAACATAAATAAAAGAAATTAAAAAATTCCCGACGTATTGAGAAACTCTTCCTTTTTTTTGAAGTCGGTTAAAAACACAGTCCCCTAATACCCCTTACTGCTTCCTTGTGCACCACAAAGGACACCAGACATAAAGATGACCACCTTCAATAGATGTAAGTACCAGATACAGGCAAAACAGTTTATAACGACTCTGCTTTAAACAACGTACCGGTTATAACGATGAAATTTTGAGGTCCCAGCATTTCTATTTAAATAGTTTTTGGTTACAACGATTATCGGCTATAACAACCGTAATCCCATGGTCCCTTCAGTCATTTTAATGGTTTTGACTGTATAGTAAACAAGATGGCCTTAAGCAACATCTTACAAGAAGTCATTAAAATACTTTGTACACACGGCTACACATCAAGCTGTACATTTCCAGTATAAGCTGACCTCGCATTGTACGGAAATCCTATACGATGCGAGATCAGTATAAACTGGAATTGTATAGCTTGATGTGTAGCCGTGTGTAGGTACGTATTGTAGTATATTCCAGGTAACATTGCGGACATGCATATCTGAACACAGTAAAGACTATTCTTATTTGTGACCCATGAAAAAAAAGGATTGTGTGCATGGGATTCTGTTTTCAAAGTGATTAGATAGGCGTGACCATGCTACATCAGCTTCATATATAATTAAAAATGTTTATAAAATACTTCTCCATACAAAACTACTCCTTTTAATGACCTACTTAAAATAATGACTTGACTTTGATGTCAAATTTAGTATACGCACCACCATGCCAATGTTATTTCGTTGTCCGTCTTTGCATTCCTCTACAGACTCATCCAGCACTAGGTTCATGAAGGGATCGAATCCTCGCAGGACTCCGGTAACAGCGCGGCCGGCATTAAGTTTGATTGACAGCTTCTTGTCCATAAACCTGAAATGTTAGGAGGATTTTGTTAACTTTGAAATAGTTATAGGTTAGCTTAGCTGGACAGCAAAAATTACCAAGTAAATTTTCGGTGATGATTTGTAATATTGTGGCTTGCGTATTGAAAATTCGAACAAGATTTTGATTATTATGATACGAACCAGGTTTCACTTGTTTCGTGAAGAATTTCATCTTTTTCCTAGCAAAACTAATGTAAAAGGACACACGGAGGTTAAAAATAAGTAAGATGAAACTGATCAGAGTGAAATAAAAGAAACATTATCTCAAAAACGAAACGACAGCCTTTTGTTTAGGTTATCAATGGCGCGCATGGGACGCCACATCGAGATAGTATGTTTATTCATGAATACGACTTGGAAACTTACTTCTTCAATTCCGGAGGGTGAGCTTTCGACATTTTTGCTGTTTTTATTTAATTTAAAATCACTTTATATGGTTATTTTTACAGAATTTTGCGTCCGGTAAAAATAGTTTATTTGCCTGGTTTGTGCTGAAAAGTAATGTCAAAAGTCAAATTGACAATTTGTCAATTACCTATATGAAATGATGGAAATAGTGTTGCCTACAACAAAAATAGAATAAACAAATAAAAAATTTAAAGAACCTTTTCAAAATAAAAATAAAGCTTAACAAAAGGCCTAAAGCCAGTACCCTAATTGCGTAACTTATTTTCGTAAACTATTTTGCATAATTTGTTTCATTTTGACAGTTCAACAACATTAATTGCGTTATTTACGTTGTTGAGCGGATTTTTTCTTCCAACTTATGAAGCAATGGATTAGCAATCTGTTTCAAATCGAAACAGATTGTGATTGTGTTGTATTACGCAATTCAACTATGCGTTTTTTTTCGAAATATTACACAAAAACATCGCAATAAAGAGGAATGGCCATACACATTTTGTGACACGATGTTTTGTAAAATGTGATGGCTTTTTGTGTAATCTTTCGAAAAAACACGCACAGGAGACCCGGCTTAATACAAAAGTAAACATAACATAACATCACCTCTGTATTCCGGGAATGATCAGGCAGAGGTGCACCCACATTTTGCAGGAACAGTTCCTATTAACATCACCATCAGGCACAAGTCCAGACTCCGGGCAAAAAATTAAATTAATAAGTTTCTTCCTAATTTTATTATTTTGTCTTAGGGCCTGTTTCACCACCTCCGATTACGTTCTCGTTAACTTACTTGGCAGATAATATCCTATAAATTCTGTTTCATTTTTGAATTTATTCGGTAAGTAGTGGCTATTCGGACATCGTGAAATAGGCCCTAAGTGACAGGCACTTTTTGCCTGTTGTTTGAAGCTGTAAAATAAAATAAAATATAACAAAAAACGTTCAGATATCAAACATTTTTGTATAATTTTATGTCATTTTGTGATTTCTATTTCAATGTAAAATTCGAAAGAAAAATAATTTCCTTGATTTAGTTTTCGAACGGACTCGGTTTCAGGTGGTTTCAGTGTAGCTATAGCAAAAAAAAATGTTATCACAAATCACATTAGCAAATAATGTTTTTAATACGATAGTAGGTACCACTCGAGACTTAAGATCAATCAATTTTCTAAATAATTACATTGAAGACTGAAATCGTTATCTAGAAAAGTTACACATAAGTTGTAGATTTTTTTTCTTTTGAAAATATTCTGTTGCATTATTGCCATTGTATAAAATAGTTTTGCAAATATAACCCGTTTTATTGACAAAGTCCACAAAATTGAAACATAACACATGTGACTACGAGAATTTTAATTTAGTAGAATAATAGTCATTCCTTTTATCACACGTCAAAATAAGTATAACCAATAATACAATAGCAACAAGTAGACAGCTGGGAGGATGGATGCTGTTGTGATAAAATGCAATAATAAATAGTCCGTTCCGTTTATGACTATGAGATTTTAGTGTACCGTAGGACTACGTGTTATTAGTGAAAGTTTGTGGTTGTGTTTTACGTTCAAAAATGGATGAATCCGGGATTGATATGGGATTCGATCTCGCAACGTTCCTGACGAAAGATTTTAGTGTTGATCAGAAAGTCTTGGAGGAGATGACTACTGCTCAGCAACACCAGGACTTCATGTTCTACGAGCTCAAATCGAAAGCAGTGCCGATAAGTGAGAGGTGAGTGGCATTTTTATTATAAACATGTCTAACTTCTCGTCGGTGATGCGCTACGGCGGCGAATGTCTACATTACGAATATTTTTAGCACATCATGAGGAACAATTTCACCGTAGTTCGAACGCCCGCGACCCTGAAAACTGGACTTGGCAAAGCCCCCAGTTTCACCTCTTGTTTATCTTTGGTCTACACAATTTTGCAAACATTCCATCGTCGGATGTAATGTGTGCAAAACGAAACTTACGCTTTCTTTAGTATTATCAGAGTAAACACGTGATTCTATTAATAAAAAAAGTTTCATCAACTAACGCAATTTTTCAATTTTCCCGCCATTTTTTGGGGGTCTTAGGGGATTGAAATTAAAAACAAAACATGCCTTTCTTCTTCATGAATAGTTATCACACTGGAAGATGTAGGGACGAGGAAGTGTAAATATTTTGGTATGCACATACTTTCAAAAGTGACCTCCTTTGCGGATCCCAAGACGCCTGACGACTTCTTGTCCACCTAAATGCCTGATCTGACTTAGGTTGTATTAATACTACATATTTTGTGTCGTGACCCGTGCTATGCCATAAGTGTTTTTTGTTTTTCACTATTATATCCGCCCGCGATTTGCGACCGCTAAGTTAGGTGCGAAATTCCGCAAATTGGCGTAGATTTTTTCCATTCAAGCTGTTCACGAAGTAAATCATAGTTTATTCAAATTAACCCAAAATCGAAACCATTTTCGGAACTGACTTACAGTTCGCACTCAAAATGGTAGAACCATAAAGCCTAGTGTATTTCTACATGTGAAAACGACCTCAGCTATTCGGTAACCTAATCCTTAGTGAAGCAGTCTGTTCTGAAGCCTTCCTGCTTGGCGCATACTTCTGAGAAGATACAGAATGGCGTGGACATGGTTATCAGCTCGTCACCATGCCGTGTTCGATGTAGTGTTCGGTCCTCTGAGAAATCGCTTCACAAAATAAACACCATCAGCAAAGTCGACAATCTATTTTCGTGCGTCAATAACCTAATAAATGCCTTGGATCCTGCCCTCGAACTCCGTATCTTCACAATACTCTACACCAAGCATGGGCCAGGGCTAACCCCATGTCTTTGTTTAGGATCCGAGTAGGACCGGCTGTTTTCTAATTAATGGCGTTTTGCCGGTTTTGTCGAAAGAGGTCACTGCCTTGCGAGGCTGTGACGGACAAATCTACCAACTTTATTTTATGACTATAGAATGATAATAAATACTCAATCAATATTTATAAAATAATATTCAATATCGAACTCTTGCTTTCAATTGATTAATTTGTTTTGTCCGTATGCTTTTTTATCTCTGTCTCCCAGCAGACAAAGACCTCATCTAAAGTTCATTCCATGTTTTACTTTTAGGTCACATGATTTGATGATCGTAACTACTTCTGAAATAATATCAGAAAGTTTCATCTTCTGCTCTCCGCATCCCGATTATCTCAGGTCCACAGCTATCTTCTTCAGGTCGTCGCGTCAGTCTATCTAGCTGGTCGCCAACTATGATTTCCGAATCGCTATCTTCACTCAGCAACTACGTGCCTATCAGATGTCAGTCCTGTGACAAAAGCGTCTAGTTTAGTAGGTACCTAAGACTGGTTGTCAGACTTTTGGGGCTTCTGACTACCCGTAACGACTGTCAAAGCACAACACCTGACGTGGCAGACACATCTAGATAAATTGAGATCTAAACTGTCTTCCGTTATGGGCGCGCTTCGGAGGATCGTCCGCTGCCTGCCGACATCTGTTAGGTAGGTATATTATTTACAACTCTATGGTAAAACCTCACCTAGAATACCTAATAGAGGTGTGGGGCACTGCAGCTAAAACACATTTAAAACAAATCGAAACATGTCAAAACAAAATAATAAAACTCTTATTCCATTTAAAACATATTTGGATAAAATAAAAAAATTACAAATCAGATTTATGAAACTATTAGTAGATAAAAACACAAAAAAGCATTGTAAGAGTAGTGATTACGAAAACTTATTTTTGGAATGTAAAATTCTACCGGTTCATGAGAGGGTAGTGTTATCAGTAGCTTTAGAACAGTATTGTAGTGATAAATTTAAAAACAATATTGTACGCACAAGATCTCAAAGGAACAATAATATGAAAAGATTTGTAGTGCCCGCTTGTAATAACTATTATGGTCGAAGAGGTAGACGTTTTTTAGTTCCAAGTATTTTTAATAACCTTCCAGTCGATATAGACAGTTCTATCACAAAAACCTCTTTTAAAAAGAAAATACATAAGTATCTCATAAATGAGTTTTGTCAAAGCCTAAACGTAGTGAATATTTGAAAAACAAAAATATGTGCTAAAAAGGAGCTACATCTGCCAATAAACTGCTGTGCAGTTTGGTAGAGGTAATTTACTAGGTAAAAACAAGTATTGTTGTGAATAAACACTTTTTCAATTTTTTTTTCATTTCATTACCACTACCTTACTCCGACAGAAAAATTTATAAAGAAACTAAATTGATGTCACTATCACAGATATATAAATATAACACATGCATACGAGTACATAAGCTATTAAATAAAAATACAAAAAAGGGCAAACACAAAAACGTACGAACTAATTACGGAAGGAAAAATTTACTATACGAAGGAGCAGAGTTGTATAATAAATTACCTAACGACATTAAAGAGATACAGTCCTTTACTTTACACAAACGAACCATAAAACACCACATCTTAAAAGATTTCTCTAGGTTTTAAATTAGTACGTTACAAATAGTTAAATGTGTAATTGCTATTGACTTGCCTCCAAGAATCGATATGTAATAAGTACACTCACTTTTTCCTTTTACCCACAACACTATAAAAGTTGTGTTCACTAACTTATTTATTTACAAATACCTACCTTCGTAATGAGTAATTCTTATATTTAGTTTTAAGATTACCTTGTATTTGTCATATTAATTGAATTGTATTATTTTTGAGAAATAAATGTCTTAAACCGCAAAGATTTATGAATGACAGCCGGGACCAACGGCTTAACGGGCTTTCTGAGGCATGGAGGAGTCTCGATGTGTAATTTATGGTTACCCGTCCACGAACCGACCGCGGCAAGCGTAGTTTTACCTTCGATCGACTCGACGGCTGTTATGTTTTCATTTAGCCGCGAGCGAGCCCCTCTAGCCGCGAGCCGCTCCTTTGTCACTAGCCTAACCTGTGGCTAAAGTATTATTTTATGTTCTAATTGTAACTCCCTAAATTACTAAACCAATTAACAGTGTGATTAGTTATCTCTGTCACGCGTGGCATTTGATTAGTGTTGTTTTCGTAAACGTTTACGAGGAATGCTTAATTCTTAGAGAAATACCTGTTTGTGTTCCTCTTAATCGTAGTAATTTATCGGTCTTTTATTCAGAGTTCGTTTGCAATTTTAGTTTGTGTCACGATTGTGTGTGAATTTCTTGTAATGTTTACACAAAAGATAATAATGAACTCTTTATTTGGAATGTCTAATGTCACCAAACAAGCGGCATACAACTGAGATAACCAGTTAGTACTGAGCAGTACCTACCAATTTAGTTACACATAAACCTCGACATCCACTAATGATGTTGAGAAAGTCTAGTCATATATTCATCAGAAAACTAGTACTTAAGAGTTTATGTAAATGTAAGCAAAAGACAAAAATAATGTTGTCAAACAATTAAGTCCTGTAGAGCCAAATTGAAGCCACTAAACACTGCAAAATATTCTAGGTCCGAGTTATAAGATGCCAAAACAGAATTGATTCTGACCCGCATTCGAGAATAGATTTGTGCAAGTTACGTAATTTACCGACACTAATCGGGGAAAGTGACGATTTTACCGTACAACAGATTGTTTATTTTTATTGATGCTATAAATTGTGAGATAAGAAGTAATCGGGATGTATTTGCAGCGTATCTTGACAGACGAAATAACGTTCCGACATCATTCTTTTGGCCATTATTTAATTAATCAACCATAAATCGTATAAACACAGTGAATAAACGGGACATTCCTTTGTTTCACTATCCCCATGCTCAATTTATGCGCTGCCGTCACCTCAATATCCAACCCCCTTTTTAGCCTCGTCATCTTCCAAATTTATTTTATTTAACATGATGCTGCAGCAATACCCCGGAGTTACGTTTAAAGGTATATCAGACCTAAAAATGGCTAGAAATGGGGAAAAAACAGAAGCCTTGTACGGTATTACCTGACCTCGCAAAAGATTCGGTGTTTTATCTCGTCATGTGATTTTATCAGCTCTCTGTATTCGTAGATCGTTCAACGGAGTTTTTATCGGAACGGTTAAGCCTTCATTAAACTTGGTTTTGTTATTAAATATTTTGTTGATAAAAATATAAGTAAAAATATTTCATTTTCTGTTGTCTCAAGTCTGTCTGAAGCACCTCGTCCACAATAGAGCAACAGTGGTAGAAAACCCGGAGACGAATCTAGCATAACTCTTGGTTCATATACTCTAGTCTCTAGCTAAATTAGTCTCATAGCTTGCTTAGTACATTTACTAGGTGTAGGCTGCTCTAAAAGAGCGCTTTAACTTACATTTGATATCAGGTGGATTATAGGATTTACGGTTCGGTTCTTAATATCAGATTTGACAATATTAAATAAGTAGTTTTTATATCCAAGATATGATCTTTTGCTAATATAAGCGGATAATTCTATTTTTAGAAAAGCTTAATCAAAAACTGTTTGCTTTTAATACAGTATCCTTATCTCAATTGTCCAGTTGAGCAATAAGCCTAATATTTTGCCCAAGGGAAATGTGCATTAATATTGGCAGCACCTAATTTGCTGTATCATCTAAGGCCATTGTGACTTGCCTTTGGATCATAAAACATAACAGTACTTCTGTTTGCCCCGAAGGGTTAGGCAGAAGCACAGATTTTGAGCAGCACCTACATAGTACACCAACATTTCGCAAGTTTTGTTTAAGTCCCATGTAATAGGGGCGAGTCTATTGCCATCAACCGGGCACAAATTCAGAATCCGGGCTGGTACTGAGAAATTCCTGATGGATTCCCAATAAAGCTTTGCCCGACCCATGACCTCATGCTCAGCAGTAGATCTTCCGACCACTCGACCAACGAGGCAGTTCATTCCTTTGGATCTTGTTTTAAAATGTGTGTTGTTCTCTTTTGATTTGGACTTCCTGTCACATTTGCATGTAAATGTAGAGAATAAATTATTATCTCTTGGGCTGGTTTCACAGCTGTCCGGGAGACACGCACGGGCCGCCCGCACACGTAAGACCCGTACGGGTAGCACCCGCAGTGCTCTGAAACGAGGGAGTTAGTACGATACGGTTGCTAGCGTTGTACGGGCTCTACCCGAAGCGAGTCGGACCAATCCGCATAGCTGTGAAACAATGTTCTAGCGCCTCACGTGTGCCTCCGTTCCTGGAGCCCGTACGGGCGGCCCGCACGGGTCTCCCGGACAGCTGTGAAACCAGCCTTAGAGTAGGTACACGGGAAGATAAAAAAAGCTACGAATGCAAATCGGTACATTTTACTGTGGCAACTTAAGTGCAGATTGTCGGCCATATTTATCAGAGGACATCGCACCGGAATATAATTTATTTAAAGTTTTCCATCAACATCAAGATACGAGTGTATATTTTTATGCGACAACAACCGATAACGTATCCGAATTGTCTCAAATACTCGTAAGACTGTTATCAATAACGTGATACTATGCAATTTATTTCTCACTTGTCTGAACATTTGCACGGCTAAAATGATCCTACGATAAGTCATTAACTATTAAGCCACCAAACTCAAAGCATTTATAATTAAACCTATTACAGGCACTTTTGCTGTCAAGGAGTCTGTCAGTTATTCAGAAAGTTAAAGCTAGTTGCCCATTCCAAAACGTAGAACTCTATGGAGAAAAACGGGCAAGAAACTCCAAGGACACTCTTTTACATTATTCTTGTTGATATATGAGAAAAATGTTTAAAAAAACATTTCAAAATACAAGATTAAAATATAAACCCTGGCACATAAGAGATGACCAGTCTCAACTGACGGCGCCCGTTGCAAGATAACGCGTGGATCAACAATATCCAGCTCAATCATTTTGTAGGGAACCAAATTATCCAACATACGCACCACCATCAGCGAGATACTCTCAAGATCAACTGCCATGCTCTTTCAAGTCAAATGGCTCCATGATTTCCGCTCCACATTTACAAACTTGGGAAAATGCTTTAAAAACCATACAAAACTATAATTTTCAATGAAATTGAAAGATGAATATTTTACTACCAAAAAGAAAGAAATTACTATTACCGTAAGGAAACCGGCATGTCCTAGAACCAAAAATTCGAAGACATGTAACATCTCCCAACCCGTACTGGGTCCGCGTGGTGGATTTACAGTCCAATCCCTTTCACCGAGAGGAGACCTGTGTCCCAGCAGTAGGAAATAGGTTGGTCATGCTATCCTCCCCATTACCCTTGACTCCCAACTCCCAACATGAGTTACTGACAAAGGTTACAGAGTAAGCAAGCTGAAGTGGCAGTGGGCTGGCCATGTTTGTCGAAGGACCGATGGCTGGTAGAGCAAATTTTTTTTTTTTTTTGGGTGGGAAATTATCAAATAACTTCTCCCGCTCTAGGTGGAGCGGGAGGGCGTGTCAGACTCTTACTGACTAAAACCCACCCGTGTTCCTTCGGTTGCCCTGTTGCCGGGGGGCCACGATATCCCTATCGGTGCAGATGAGGCCTGGAGTGGAGACCGCGTTTAGGCAAGCGTAGTGTGGGACCCTCAGTTAGATGCACCGACAACCTTTAGAAAGTGTCTGGGACAGACTGGATGCGGAAGGCGGAGGACAGGGTGTTGTGGCGCAGCCTGGGAGAGGCCTATGTCCAGCAGTGGACTGTGATAGGCTGTGTTGATTGATTGACTCCCCATGAATTTAGAAAAAAACACATAAAAAATTTAAAATTGAAAATAAAATCTTGACACAAAGAAGTTATTACAAAACTTTAAAGTTAAACTAAGGTTTGAAGATGATTTTGATACCGATGATAATAGAGAGAACCGAGACATTTCTCAAGCACATCATAAGTATTTTTTATAAGGCAACACTTTGATCAAATTGCACAACATACAGGTTATCAGACCGTCACGCTTGGCGCATGTTTATTTGACAGCATTCGTATTCGATTTTAATATTAATTACAAGTTTATAACTGGTTATCAGCAATTACAAGTTCTCATAGAGCTAGAATTAATTCTGTATATGGATAAAGACTATACAAGGTTAAAATTTAATAACCTAGCGACACTCCGCAAACGTGAAGGGTCAACGATCGCAGTTGGTGTATGTTTACTTGAAATCACGCAGACTCTGCGTCCGGCGCTCGGCGTGGCAACACGCTGTGTTCGGGTTCCCGACAAATCAATCGTCATCCTGAAGATGCTTCGTTGAAAGTTGAAACACGTGTAGATTTCTTACAGGTTTTTTATGACTCTTTAGGAATAGTTAAGCGGATATTGGGTTTTGAGAACCAATGAAAGACAGTTATAATTTCTATGAATTTTTTATTTTCTATATTTGGCAGGAGAGGTGTGTGTGCGTTCTCGCTTAGTCCAGACGGAACACTAGCGTCCATACTATAATAAAGTTATGAGCAAAAGTAAATACGTATGAAAGAGAAACTCTCTCAAACTACTTAAGTGGGACCGATATATTTTGTTATATTCCAACAGCGGAATCATCATTTCAGCCGAAAGACGTCCACTGTTGGACATAGGTCTCCCCCAAGCACCTTCACTTCGACCAATTCTATGCTTTCCGCATCCAGCGGATTCCTGCGGCCTTCACAAGGTCATCGGTCCATCCTGTGGGAGGCCTTCCAACGCTACGTCTTCCGGTACGCGGTCGCCACTCCAGAACCTTTCGACCCCATCGGCCATCCGTTCTGCGAGCAATGTGCCCTGCCCATTACCACTTAAGTTTGGCAATTCTTCGGGCTATATCGGTTACCTTGGTTCTCCTGCGGATCTCTTATAATCTCTCGGAATAGTTTATTTAATATATCTACGTCTATTAACTGTCTTTACTTAAAATGTTTAAAAATAAGCTTATTTTTGTGTAAACTTCAGTGAGATGATGAGTTTAAACAAAAAAAAAAACTGATTTTCTAAATCTAATACTTCAAGTAGGTACTACCTGCCGGCTTCATTTCTAGTGTGGGCTAACGTTTTTATGAATAACTAGCTTCAGCCCGCGACTTCGTTTGCGTGAAATTTCTTGTTTGAACCTAAAATATTTAACCTAAAGCCTTTAACACTCGGCAGTACTGTAGCTTCCCATTACTGAAAGAATTTGCGGAATAGGATCAGTAGTTCCGAAGATTATCCCCTACAAACAAACTCACAAAATTTACCTCTTTCTAATATTATTAGTAAGTATAGATTATACTGGGCTGCGAATAAGGGCCGAAAGGGAAATCGTGGCCCCCCGGCAACATGGCAACTGAAGGAACACGGGTGGGTTTTAGTCAGTAAGAGTCTGATACGCCTCCCGCTCCACCCAGAGCGGGAGAAGTTATTTGATAATTTCAAAAAAAAAGTATAGATTATACTGAGTATTTGCCATATAAAAAATAACTCCGAAAAGAGTTTATTTCATATCTATATTGGTCTTTTGTTGTTGCATGATAAGTAGGGCAATAGGTACGTGTCAGCATGTTCTGTTAGAAATTTATTCAAGGTCTCTAAGCTGATAGGTAGTAAATATTGAATTGAATGACCTCCTTGTGTAAATAAGTTTTTGACGTTGGTCACTGTCATCCTGTAAAGTATGTAAAGCTGTAGAAGATCTTTTGGCGCGTGGCCAAAATTGGAACTAACACCGCCATCTTGTTTTTACAATACACTTCACAAAACAATTTCATAAATGTTTACCAGCAGCACCTCAACGTCATTCAAGCGCCAAAAGATATTTGTAGCACTGTACAGTCCTTTCTCAGTTATTTTACCTCTGATTTTGCGTCGGTTTGAAAATCACAGTAGGTAATCTTTATTCTCATTGCAATAAGGTTGCTGGTATGTTGCTGTCAGAGGTATAAATAATTGTGAAACTACTGTTTTTAAAATTCTTTTCAGTAATTTTGTAATTGCCTCCTTCGGAAGTTTGACACAAAAAAACATTTTTTTTTACAAGCTTTTTAAATTAAACCAAGTCAAGCCAGATAAGTTGTAAGTGTGACAACCAGTCTTACCTAGGGATATAACCCAGTAACTAGGTTGTGAAGGTCAGATGGGCAGTCACTCAATGTAAAAACCGGTATTCAGGTCCATCCGGTTAGAGACTACTGATAGCCGACCCCAACATAGCTGGGAAAAGACTAAGCAGATTGATTGACAAGCATTGCAAAATTCTAACAACCGTTTTAATTACAGAATTTCGCATTACGATAAGAGTAATAGATGAATAGATTACCTAACTTCAGATAAAAGTATTTGAAGAATGTATGTATCTTTTCAAAGAGTTTTATTTGCGCAGAAAGACGACGAAGACGATTCGAGTGTGGAAAAATAATATTGATTCTCAAACGAGAGCGGTTTTAGTATGTCTGTCATAGTCGTTAAATGATTAGGGATTACCAATGAGTGACTATGATGATGAATAATGGTTGATGCCTTACTGTACAACATAGCTAACTGCTAAACTTAGGAACAATTTCCAGTAGTTAGAATATCATCATCATAATAATTATCATCATCTACAGAAGAGACCCGCTGTAGAGCGAACCTTTTTGTGCAAATGTTATCCAAGTCATTCTGTTTAGTAAAGTTACCTTTTTCCGTTAGAGCCAAGTGTCTTGCCTGTGAACTGCTATTAAGCTACTTTGGCCTAGTTATAGTATATCATCGTCATCACTAACTGCCCTTATCCGAATTGATTTGGGGTCAGCGCATCAAGCCTATTTCTTCCATACCATCTCTTATAGGTGCCTCCGCGGCATCTCAGCGTGGCTTTATCAGAAAATCAACGCAGAGGTATTTATTTTTTAAATATTGCAGCATTATGCTGAGATAGGAGCCTTTTTTCATTCGCACGGGATTTTTTGTTCTATTATTTGGTTAGTTTTTAATGTTCTTTTTTAACCGACTTCCAAAAAGGATGAGGTTATAATATGTTCGTAGCGTAGGTTTTTTTTTATGTATGTCCGCCGATTTCTCCGTCATTTGTGCACCGATTTTGAAAATTCTTTTTTCGTTTGAAAGGATATGCTCTGAAGTTGGTCCCATTTAAATTTTATTAACTTTGCTTGGGTGGTTTATGAGTTACCTACAATAATACGTATTTTTTCTCACTTAGTATGTAGATGATATGATAAGTTCTGTTACTGGTAGCAGGTAGTAGTATTCGAATGTGTGTGGGGTAGGTACCACAACTAAAAAGTGAAAAATAAAAACTTTTTACAAAAAAAAAAAACAACCGACTTCCAAGAAAAACACTACAAAGTGAAAAATAACTTTAATTTCAGTAGTCGGTGGCAAAAAACTAAAATACAAAACCAAAGACACCGACTTCCGAAATTAAAGTTATTTTTCACTTTGTAGTGTTTTTCTTGGAAGACGGTTGTTTTTTTTTGTAAAAAGTTTTTATATTGTGTATTTCCTGAGCGTGTCCTAAATAAAATATGTGTCTTTCTGTCCTTTTTAGCCGTCATCTCGGAATTCACTGCTTTCCTATTTAATATCATCTTTCACACAACCTCCTTAACCATCTTTTATTTGCTCTGTCTCTTCTGTTATAGCCATCCACATTCATACTGAACACTTCTTGTGCAGTTGTAGTACTTATAGTTAGTTGTTCAACTCGTAATAGGTCTTATAAACTTATAGATTAGATCTCTAGGTACACTAAGATACTGCAGCTACCCAATCTTACCATGATGACTATAATTCATTTTCAGATAAAGATCTTCGACTAGCTAAACATTAACATTTCTTGCGAATGCAACTAGAAATATGTAGAGTATTTGGATACGGTAGTAAGTACCCATATAAAAATCCAGAGCATTTGAAGTTTCGAAAATGATTAAGGCGCCAATTTGGTTGAGTTGACTCCGGATTTTTACATACATACATGCCTGCATGTCCAAATCATAACCCGCCTTTTTGCTTCGGGTAAAAACCAGAAGAGATCGAAGAAATACATAGAGATGTCGAAAGGCGTATTTTTAGGCTCTAAACGTAAACCGTCAAATAATGACACGTGCTGGCCATTGCTGGCACGAGAAATTATCACGAAAAAAACTTGCTTGGCAGACGGTATTCCAACCGCTTGATATTATCCTTTACTTCCCTTTTTGATTACCCCACCCGTGAAAACTAATATGATAAAAGTTAGAAATTATTCTAGAGCAGATATGGCACATTAATTATCAGCCTAGCCTTTTTCCAAACCAGATTTTGTTGGGTTTGGTTTCCGGTCTGACCATAATTGGCTGTAAACAGAATGTTTGAACACACTTATGGTAATAAAACTTTCCTTTAAAACTTTCCTTTAAAGTTGGAAAATTATATCTTTCAATAATTTAGTATTATTTTACTAGCTTTTGCCTGCGGCTTCGCTCGCGTGGATGTCGGAAAATATCCCACGGGAACGTACTACCGAGATTTCATACCTAATAATAACAGAGGAAACGTCATTGACTGCCGTGTTGCTCCGCGTAATTTTGAAACTGTGATATCTATTAAACTATTCATTTAAATTATATGATTTAAAGGCATATTTTAATCTAAATTAAATGCCCAGTTTAAATACCTATTTTTTGGATAAGGAGTAATACTATACCGGTCAAAAAAGCTTCGGAAATAACAATTAAATTTTTATCAAATCTGAAAGATAAAAATGGTTATTGTGGGTCATCCTTAGAAGATAGACATATGCCATCCCGGACTTTTATGTTGAACTTTTTAACAATACCGTAGAACATAAATTTGATGTATCTTTTCCGGTTAACGCAGCGCACGCTAGTAAAGCTCCCAGTCGGCATGATTTTTTCCGGGGGACTTTGTTTTATAATATATAAGGGTAGCGAGGTCCAATCTAAATCCAAACTGTTCTTACCAAAACAAGTTCACCGACCTACCGACGTAAATAAGTATATTATTTGCGATTTACAAAGTCGTAACATTGCGTATTGTTACAGTGACAAATACATAAAAGGTTCTCGTAGAAAACCGAGTAAATAATAATTAAGAAGTGTCACATTAGGTATTCCTCAGGAATCAGGATATCTGAGAGTGTGTGGAACTGTCTCTATGCGGAAAGTCTTGAGGATAAGCGACGTGAATGCAGCCAGTTCATTAATTTTTGCATCGTGAAGCGAATCGACCAAAGACCTTGATGACTGTGCCCCAGATTAGGCTACAAGTGTGTCTGATTCAGACCTAAAGGTCACAGAATTCGCAGGTCTCTAGGTTTTTCCAACTGGAGAATAGTATAAGCTGCCTATTCGTTGGATAGGCATCACTATCACACCTTTCGTTCTCCAAAAGTCACTAGGGCGTCAAAAGTCAAGTCGGCGAAATGCCCTGTGAGATGACAATTTGACTGCTTAATTAACAAAACTTTTCGATTGGTATATTTTTCTTTACCCTTTAGCATAGACTGCTGTCATTTCTCCTTGAAATGGTCCTTCTGCTTATTTATTTTACTACAACTGTCTCTATATATAAAGGCGATTATGCGTAGTGAATTTAAATACAATATTATGTTTGGCTTCAATCCAGGATGGCTATTTTGTAAATGTTACGCTAAATTAAAGAAAAGTGAAACTGTCTATCTTTGTTGGATGTAATTTGGCAATGTCTTAATATAAAACAAATGTGAGTACATTTGTTTTATATTAAGACATTGCCATCTCTTTTTTTTTGGGACGCCTTTCTGGCTAAACTCCTCAATGTTTGTTCATGATGCCTGTTCACTCTTGCTTTGAAGCCCGACGGGTTATATGTGGAAGGGAAATTTTGCAGATGTAGGTCCTTTTTTTTTTTTTTTTTTTTTTGGGTGGGAAATTATCAAATAACTTCTCCCGCTCTGGGTGGAGCGGGAGGGCGTGTCAGACTCTTACTGACTAAAACCCACCCGTGTTCCTTCGGTTGCCCTGTTGCCGGGGGCCACGATTTCCCTATCGGTTTTCTTCGAACCCCCGGCAGGCATTGGCCCTAACGGACCCCGTCCATTCTGCTACCCGCTAATTCTGCTAATTCCGGGACCCTAGCCCGAGAACATCTTTTATGGGGTACTGTGTTAAATGTTACAACAAAATACCTTGTGATATATTACAGTTAACTGAAAGAAAATTTTAAACGCATATTAAAAGTACTCTTTGTAAACAATCATATTACAAATTAGAGGATTATATCCTAGATAAGAATGCTTGGAAGCATGCTGGTCTAGCTCCATAGGACAATTTTGAGTCTAGACAAAATCAAACTGGTTGCTAATTTAATTGTGTAATTAAATATTACAACATTTTTTTTACATTCTGTGATTACTTGAACTCACACACTGACGAATTAGTATCACTTGTAATTTTTTTAGGAATATCGTATAGGTACCTACTTTTACAATGCTTGTAAATATGTGAACACCATGTATCCATTACATAATTATTTTTTCTATCATTGCTTCATTTTTATTTGTACCTATTGTGGTATAGTAATCTTATTCCAGGTGCATCGTTTTCACATATAATTATATAATTAATGTATACAAAATATTGTAAAAACGGTGGAGTTTCTTGCCCATTCTTCTCCATACGAAAACTACCCTTTGGAAGGGGCGACTAGAATCAATTCTATTTTTTGTTTTTGACGTTCAAAAGTGCCTTTTTGTGCCTAATTGAAATAAATTATTTGACTTTGACTTTGACTTTGACTTTGTATACTTACTTTTAGAGCCTCTGGCTTCCCTAAAGTACAAAAATACTTAATCAATTTTGAGCACAACTTTGCCCCGGGCGCTCTCAAGCATGGCCAATGCGGCTGACTACAGTAAAAAACCTATAGTCCTTCGATTGTAAATCATCAAGACTTTCTATCACCTCATTCGTTAGAACAAGAATGTCTCTTCAATCATCATTGGTATGTGATATAATCGGCAGACGGACTTTGCCGGCAGACGCACGAGACAAGATATCAAAACAAACAATAATATGGTACCATGTCTGTATTGTATCTTTATGCGTCTTTTGTCCGTGGGTGCGCAGGAGTTCTAAGAAAATGTTATATTAACAGTGGGTTGGCTTGATGATCGAACTAGATATTAATGGTGTGAAATCTTTCGGGCTACCAGTTCAGTTAGGTGTACCTCAAGGATCAATACTGGGTCCATTCTTATTCTTAGTGTAAGTATATGAATGACTTACCATTCTATTTAAGGGGTATCTGTGACGTTGTACTGTTTGCAGATGATACCTATCTTATTTTTAACTTTTAAATTGTCAAGGAGTCGGTCAGTCAGAAATATGAAGCTAGTTGCCCATTCCAAAGCGTAGTAGGTACCTAGGTACCTATACCCATGGAGAAGAACGGGCATGAAACTCCATGGACACTCTTTTAAATTATATTGTTACAAAAATATTAATTACATGTTGAATTATGTGTGAGAACGATAGTAGTTACAAATGAAAAAAAAAAACGTGTGGCACTCGGGGACTGCCACGGTTAAGCTGTTGCATAGCATTTGTAACCTCCATACTTCCTATTTGTCAACGCTACACTTGGGATGATGACGTGATGACATAAAACAAAAATTACGTTCCCATGACAACATCACGTTGTCATGAGAACCGTCATTACATGGTAGGCGGAGTGGGGGGTGTTAGGTTTTATTTTCGTTACGTTACGGAATTTCTAGATTCGGTCGCCGCGCTCAAAGCCCGCGATAAAAGTTATGCAATAGCTTAAAAACTGACGACGGTACGTACCCGTTCACGAACATGATGAATGGAATAGCACTATTCAGTTCAACCGATTTGAAGGGAGCTAAATGCGCCACCATCAGCGAGATATCGTTATTCAGTTTTGATATAAAAATTAAGGCATCTTCATAAAGGTGGTCATAGATGCAGTCAGAAACTAAAGTCGAACAACACTTTAGTTTTTTTGAATAATGAGTTTTTAGCTAAATATTTCATTAAAATCGGAACATTCTGTCTCTTTCATATTTTTTCTTTTGTCAGCAACTATTCTCAGTCGTCTGCGATACACCTTCTCAATACCTAATAAAAATCATCGTTATCTGACCCAAATTGTGCAGACATGTTAAACACTATCAACTTCTACTGTCAAAAACCGCACTCAATTATCGCCCATAAATCAACAACGTAATGATCATAATTACTTGAAAAAAATTCCCAGATGATACACGCATCTTGTGGTGTTAAAATCTTAAGTATGTGTAAAACGGTGACGTCAGAAGTTTTCCCTTGTTATCAGCAACGGAAAACTGTTATCTATACCTTTGAATTTTACCTAAATATTATTTGGGAAAATAGCAAGTTGTATCATTCATTATGTAATTTTAGTAATATTTTGTAAATAATCGCAAATACTGGTTATGTTTCGCAGTCATGTCTACTTATGTTATGCATAAGAGATGTCGCTGCTCATCCTTTCTTCAGAAAACCCTTTCAAGAGAGAATGAGCAGCCACAGTCAGCTAAAGACTCATAAGAATGGCATTGTTTACCCTGGTCAAAAGTGCGTTCGGCTGGACATCCCGTAGAGGCTCCTTATGTGCTTAGAACCGATACCGGGTGTCGTCTTCCTGAAAAGGAAAGTAGATACATATGAGAATTCCCTTTTCTAGGAACCCAGACAAGAAGCGGGTAACGCTCACAGGTCTCAGAAAAGTAGCACAATCACACTCAAAACAATGTGAGCACGCGTCTCGCCACGCTATTGCTCCGGAGTCGGTGCCAAAGTATTTGATTCCGCTGGTTTTTATAAAGCAATAATGTTCGTTTATAGTTTGTGCCAATTGCAGCGCACTGCTCAATGGGATTGGACAGGTTTTTCGTTTTAGGAGTTGGCTTTGTCGTGATGTATGCGTGATTATTATCATGCGTCAATAAAAGCATCTTCTTCACTTGAACGAAAGTCATGATATGCTAAGTACTTAACAGTTTTCGGCAGATGACAAAAATATGCATCCTAATTGCATAACACATTTTCAATCACAATCCGAGGGTTTTGAATGAAATCCATGCTTCATAGATTTGAAAAATTCGTCTGCTCAACAACGTAAATAACGCAATAATCGTGGCTGAACTGTCAAAATGAACGGTATTGCGATCAATTGCCATTTTATGTGTGTTATGCAATTACCCCGCTGGTTTTCAGCAAACAGCAGATTGTCACTAATGGATCCAGACTGCTTCAATGATGCATTCAGATCGTCCATTGTCGAATTCGACCTAGCTAGCATTGGAAACGTTGAAGATTGGTAATGTAAAGTAGCCGACTGCTATCTCTTACTAAAAACGAATCATTCTATTTTCAACCTTGTAGTTCAATAGTGCAAAAAGGTTTTCTTCCTCATTAAGGGGAAGCGTCAGGGTAGCCCGCGAAATTCAAATTTTCTTTAGTTTTTTTGCAATTTGCAGGTCAGTGTCAGGTTTTATGTTGATTAAAATATGATTCGCAGTCGTAACAAATATGGCTTTACTCAATTATAATCATTACAATCAGCAATACAACTCCATAAGTTAACAAAGGTGTCAAATGTCATGATTTCATAAAATCATGACATTTGACACCTTTATCATCTTCTTAATCACTATTGCTGATTCATCAACACACCTGACACTGACCTGCAAAATGCAAAAAACGTAAGAAAATTTGAATTTCGCGGGCTACACTGACGCTTCCCCCTTAAACCATATCGTAATGATGTTTTCTAAAGTTAAATATCACCAGAATTTCTTTGGAGACGGTCATGTCAGAAATGGTAATTCAATTCAATGCCATGACAAGTCATTGCCCTCTCCTTACCAATACACATAATGTACAACTAACTGTGCCTACATATTTTATTTAAAGTATAGCTACACTCATACATTAGAGTTCACGACTCGAATTTTTACTTTTTAACATTTTGCGAATTAAATCATGTGTAAGATTTGTGGTTTTAACTCAAATCTTAGTATACTCTGCTAAAAACGTGAACATCCTGAATTAATGACGTACTTAGATACAGGTATCCTTCTAAATCCAATACAGTCGTATATTGTAGTAAATCTCGTAGGGGTACTAGAAGCTTTTGTTCTGTAACCCAGTTACCGAGAAGACACTGTTTATAATATTACTGATGTCCCACAGAATAGAGAATAACGAACGAAAACTTAACCTGTGCACTGAGTAAGTATGACTCATTTCACAAAAACTCATTTTCCAATGGACCATGGAAACAAGACATCAGCACAAATAAATCTTCGCGAAATATTAGTTTATGCTCATTTAATTTAACCCTATCGTTGTCACGTGCAGCCGAGTTCTATTGGCTAACGACATCGATTCTAATAGCTGCCGGTCTGACTACCCAATCACCGGCGGCCGTTGAATTGATAGCAATTTTGTATAATGATACTTAAATACTGTTGGCAAATTGTTATCTTGTAACAGTACTAAGTTCATAGTTTAAATGTTTGAACTTTCCGTTTCGATTTTGAGGTCCTAAGGTTTCATGATGACCTATGACATAGAATCTTTGAGCTTATATTTTAACAAGAATAAATGTATCAAGGATTTTGTAATATCTATATATAAAAGAGTGTCCTTGGAGTTTCTTGCCCGTTCTTCTCCATAGATCTACGTTTTGGAATGGGCAACTAGCTTCAACTTTCTGACTAACTCACGGATTCTTTGACAATTCAAAAGTATCTGTAAATGGTTTAATTTAAATAAATGCGTTTAGTTTGAGTTAAGGTCTGAAAGATCGTTGTTATATTTTAAATCTTTTGTGTAATATTGTTAGCAAAGGTTACTGTCATGTTGTGCCACACCATATTTTCTATTAATTTTTGAAAATCGGTCATAATTTTCTTCATCTTTTCCTTGTATTATTTCATCCATTTGATCGACACCAACTTATCTTTGACAACCAAAGCCTACTTCAAATCTTTTCGAATGATCTTTATCTCAATATGAAATTCGATCGTTTTTAAATACAAATAATTTCTGCTGTTCTTTGTCGAAAAACCGCAGGGATTTAGCCAACCTGATTGGTCCTGGTAAAAAAAATGAACTCTTGAGAATAATAAGAGCATACGTCCACTATCAACAAACTCGAAGTTAATTGTCATTGACACTCAACAAGGCACAAGACGTCCATTTTGTCAATTAATTAATTAATCTCATCATGCGCTCGCTTCGTGAATATTCGCTTCTACTCTGTTTTCATTAAATTCACTGATTTACTGTTCTTTATCGGTAAAGCTTTGGTTTTCACAAAGCTTTATCATTGCTTACTGCAAAACACCTGTGTGTGTGGTTAGGTTAAAGATGAAAAAAATTATCATCTTGTCTTTGCTTTACTAAGTTTTGAGACGGACCTGCACCCCAATTGCGTACCACATTTTTATTTATTTATTTATTTATTTAACAATTTATGTACACACATATAAACAGATAAGAAGAAAGGAACAGAAAAATACGTACAAAGGTGATGCTTATTTCTGCTTATTTTCATTATCTGAAGGATTTTGAAGTTCCTAACCCATTGCTTCATATATTATGTTTGAAAAATTAAACTGTTCGACAACGTAATGACGCAATAAATGTTCTTGAATTGACAAAATGAAAGGCATTGAAATTGTAATTGTATTAAGCAATTACTCCGCAGGTTTATGTTCAGATAAGTTTAGGGTTACCATCCGTCCGGATTTGTCCGGACATGTCCGGCTTTTTGGCCCCCCGTCCGGACTATATCCGGCCTTCTCATTTGTCCGGACTTTTCGATTTAAGGGGATTTTCTTATAAAAATATAAATTACTAGCGGACGTCACGCGGTTTCACCCGCGTAGTTCCCGTTCCCGTGGGAGTACGGGGATAAAATATAGCCTATGTTACTCGCTGATAATGTAGCTATCCATTGCTGAAAGAATTTTTCAAATCGGTCCAGTAGTTTTTAAGTTTATTCGTTACATATAAAAATACAAATCTTTCCTCTTTATAATATTAGTATAGATATAGATACAGACTAGTATATGTAGATTACAAAAAAAATTTGATTAAAAAGTTAAATATCCGAACTTTTTTTTGCAAATGTCAGGCTTTTTGTCAGGACTTTTAAATTTTCGAAATGGTAACCCTAGATAAGTTCCACATTAGGAGTTGTATTTGTGTTGTATTATACATGTATACTATAACTAGCTGACCCGACAGACGTCCTGGAAAAAAAATAATGTATTGAAAAAAGCCCTTTCAGTTTTTCCAGAGTTATATAATTTTGTGAGCAACTTTTCCAAATTGATTTGCATGAAAATCTAATTCGGACAATTACGAAAATTTTGAAACAAAAAGTAGCCAAATCCATCCAGCCGTTCTCAAGTAATGCTCTTACCAACGAACAGCATTTCAGTTTTTATTTTTACTGTTGCGTTGTACTTATAATTTTGGTCTTTCCCACTTGTAATTGTAAACTTAAAGACCAGTAAGTTTACCCTTCATTCTTACAAGTTCTTGGTCTTTGCGAGCATAAGATGTACTTAGTGCATAATACATTATTGGTCTACATTCTTCATTTACACAGAAGTTGGTCATAAAAATATATTTGTATTGAATTGGTATCATGGTTGACTTAGTCATATTTATTTGTTAACTTTTTTCCTTATTCTAAAATACCTTTAAACATTCCATTAACTGTGTAACTGGCTTCACAATTATAGGCTCCCTTTCGTATTGAGCTCATCTGCAGTTATTTGAAAGGAAGGTATCACCTTGGCAAGTCGTGATAAAGTACTTAGTGCCTCCACGATTTCGTTAGCACCACATAAAAACACCGAAAATAAATAATATTGATCGATTTTGTGATAATTTGAAACAAGATTTATTGTGCCGATGATATTAAAGACGTTTGCCATTCTTTTGGCCGTGTCATGTCTAAGAATGACAATATCTAATCGTTAGTTGATAAATGGGACTATGAAATGTGTGGAAATGCAACTTAAGGTGGCGTGGCACTCTGAATACTGTAGAGTCGTTAAACACGCTCATGGAGTGATTGCATTTCGAATACTGATCGTGGAAATTGAAAAACTGTCTGTCTTGTAACACCTTCTTAATTCATTGCATGGTGAAATGATTATGATTATTATGATTATGATGTCCATTGATCACCGGCTGGTTTTCTTTTGTTCTACTCCTCTCGCTGTTTGTCGTAAGCCTTGCCATGAAAACTACGGTTTATTCGCCGTATGTAGGCACTGTAGTCAGTGTTTTAGGGATCACTGGAAGCTCGTTTTTTTTTTTTTTAAGCTTTTGCGTAGCTTTTATCGCGGGCTTTGAGCGCGGCGACCGAATCAAGAAATTCCTTAACGTAACGAAAATAAAACCTAACACCCCCCACTCCGTCTACCATGTAATGACGGTTCCCATGACAACGTGATGTTGTCATGTCCGTGTTGTTGACAGACACCTTTTTTCTACGGCGCTGTTTATACGCGTGTGTAGGCACGATCATCAGTGGAAGCTTGTTAACAGACACGTTTTTTCTACGGCGCGGTTTATTCGCCGTAAAGAAACCGAGCCAGGTACAAAGGGTCTTACACACTCATTCCTAATCCATTATAAGTTAATCGCACCTCTCTTATTAATACTCATGTCAGTTCTTAAGTCACCCTCTTAAGTTCCAGTCAATGTTAATGCCCGACAACTCTTTTTGCAAGTAAATATTAATTCAAACAATCAGTTTCTTCATGATCTACAGCTAAACAAATGCCGTTTCACTGCAAAACACCAGTTCATAATATCCCAAAACATTTGGCACATTCTTCTCAGCTGTATTAGTCAACGGCGGCTGATGGCTAGTAGCTAGACACATGGTTCAGCCACGGGGTTCCTAGTGCGTTACCGACACTTGGCCAGACGCCACCAGAACGGTGCATACCACAACATGACATCCGGAATAATAATATTAGAGTGTCTTGTAATTATATGTTAGTCATAGACAAGGTATTTATAAACTATTGCTTGTTGAGTTTTGTGTTACTGAATTTGTTTTTCGCGCCACATTTTTCTGGACTAGTTACAAGGTTGGAAGGATTCTTCATCGCGTGGTGTTAAAACGTCTACTGCTTCATTTAGGGCTTGTAGTATACTGTTGCAGAGGCCAGTTGTGGGAAAAATATAGCCATAATCATTGATGAATGATGTCAAATCATGTCACATGACTGGTGTGAACTCAGTAATTTTCTTTAAGTTAGTTATCGATTGGTGTAATTCAATTTTGGATGTAGATGATAGATAAAAGCTACAACACCAAACTGTATCCCCAGACTTTGTTATCATCAGTTTTCTGAATTGCCTCCCACTATGGAAGCTTAAGTGGCAATGGGCAGGGTACATTGCTTGCAGAACGAATGACCGATGGGTGGCGACCACGTACCGGAAGACGTAGCGTTGGAAGGCCTCCCACAAGATGGACCGATGACCTTGTGAAGGCCGTAGGAATCCGTTGGATGCGGAAAACACAAAATCGGTCGAAGTGGCGGTGCTTGGGGGAGGCCTATGTCCAGCAGTGGACGTCTTTCGACTGAAATGATGATGATGATGATGATGGAAGCTTTAAAGACGTATTCACGTTGGCTTTATATTGAAGGGTGGCGCTGCTGCTCTTTCCCCCCTTTTTTTGTTAATTTTACAACATCAAAAGAGCTGAAATACTTACAACAAAATTAATAAAAGGGCACACTTGCAGGCATATCGCTACTAGCATTATCTTCCAGATAACCTTTGGATGGTCAAGGATGACGTAAAAATAGGTTAGTTCTTTGTTGATACACAAGAAAAAGAATCAAGTATCGACAGAAACGGGTTAAGAAGGAAGGGTGAGCCAGTGGTATATATTTTTTTCTAAAACTCATGTCTATTTCTATAATTAATTTCCTTTGGTTGACTCTCCTTGTCAGACGTGTCTTCTTCAGACGTGTCTGTTTCGGATCGTTGAGGCATCAACTTTTTGTTACGAAAAACCAAATTATTTTCTAAAACAAATCGATCACTTCCAAAGATTCCATGGAGTACGCGTTACGAGGCCATCTTTACTGCAGCGATGCGTGTGCGCAGACTTTGAACTAATAAAGATTTGTTCAACAGAACTGTCTTTGAAAAATATTTATTTACGATTATTATAGGTAAAGGTTATCTCTGGGTTAATGTTAATATTATCATTTATGTAATATGGACTCTGCTTGCGACTTTGTACGCAGAATTTTTTCCTCATTCCGTTTTTTTCTTCATCCTTTACCGATTGATTATTATTATTGAGCTTTTCATAAATTAGAAAGTAAATTAGCAGTTGTATGGTATTTTCACAATGGACAAACACACAATCCGACCCACACATAATACAAAACTTTCTATTTTATCAATCTGCTTAGCTTTTTCCCAACTATGTTGGGGTCGGTTTCCAGTCTAACCGGAAGCAGCTGAATACCGTATTTTACATGGAGCGACTGCCTATCCAACCTCCACAACCCAGTAACTGGGTAATACGATACCCCTTGGTAAGACTGGTTGTCAGACTTTCGGGCTTCTGACGACCCGTAACAACTGTCAAAGGTCCATGAATGACAGCCGGGACCAACGGCTTAACGTGCTTTCCAAGGCACGGAGGAGTCTCGGTATGTTAAGATGGTCACCCATCCACAGACCAACCCCGACAAGTGTACCTTAACCTGATGGATCGAACCGTGCGGCTGTTATTACTTAGCCACGAACTGTCTATTTTACTTTGTTGCGTTATTTACATATTTATGACCCGCCGCCCACTCCCACTTGATCCCATATAATGTCTAGCAAGGTCATATAAATAAGTCTTGAACACTGCTAAACTTAGGTGTGGCAGTCATTGCTCTTCTGTCATTGCACACCACTGTTCTCCGATCTTCGACCAATCTCATACATCCAGTACCAGCCACCTAGCCTAAGAGCGTACTAAACATTTGTACGATTTGCAGATCTTACAAAAACACGTCAGCCATAACGGTCACTCTTCTACGACTAAAATACCCGGCCATCTCGTTATAACTGCCTTTAGTGCAGACACTGTTAGAATGCAGGTGTTTAGTTTCATCGAATACTTGTCAATCTCAAACAATAAAAAGAGGACACAGTATGATACCTTGTGGAATCCCATGTCCAGCTAATATCTGGTGCCAATTTGCTACTTCAGCGTATTCACATCTCTGTCAGATCACCTAATTAATTAATTAAGATGCCTCAGACGCGAAAGATACACCATATCCATCATTACTTCTTTGTGATTTAAACGTTTTAATGACGTCTACATATCGTAGGGACGCGTTGAAATGCTTTGCTCGCGCCATCCATCTTTATGTTGGCAACCACCACATTCGAATGATAGAAGGTTTGTTTCACGCTTAGAACATGATAAATCAAATGTTTCGTTTTTTTTTTTGTAATTTATAAAGACTTTTACAGGGTTAAGTGGCTATTATCATCAGTTTGTTTGGGGAAATAAATTACGATAAAAATCTTTTTTCTGTCTAGCTGGTATCTAATTTTGTGTAAAAAAATGTGAACTACGAATACAAGTAACAGGGTCCAAGATATCGTTCGTCAAGAATCTGGCGAGAGAAAACTCCTTATAGACAATATGCAAAGAGTCCGGGAGACCCTTTTGATTAACCTAGGCCTTATTACTTTTTTTTCTCATCTTCTTCTTTTTTTTCTCATCTTCTTCTTCTTTTTTTTCTCATCCTCATGTATTAGTCTACTGCTGTCTAATAAAATATGGTCGAGATTATTCAAGCACTGCAAAGTAGCTAATAATATACGAAGATGTTTTCGTTTAAAACTGTTTATTCTTTAGTTTTAACTCCTTGATTTATTTTCTCACACTTGTGTCTACATTATTTCCGTGACTTCTATATCGTCAAGTTCTTACTGAAAATAATTATTAAAAGTCAAGCTTATTTAATTTTTTCGTCGCAGTATACTCTTTTTTCTAATATTTTTCTAACTAACAACACTGGAGCCCTTGAACTTGAGTTGCGCGGACGCATAAAAATAGTCGGCACGTTAATACAACCGCACTCGTTTGCCAAATCCACATTACTATGTACCAGCCAATATTTTTTGTTTATGATACAAAAAGAAAATTGGCCAAACGTTAGTCTTTACTTTTATGTTTTTTACAGGAACAGGTTTTTTTTACTTTGTTGCTTGTCTTGTTTTCTCGTGATCAGCTACGTACGTTTACTCTACATGATGGTTTGTTGTAAATATAGTCACTAAAATTACGGGTACTCAGACTCTAATTATTATGTAACATATTAATTAGTGCCATCCAACTTTTATTCCAATATAGGTAGATATTTTATATCTGTCGCCTGACTCTTTAGGAAGGAACAAGAATTATTTTTAGAAAACACTTCTTAATTTTAAATGTTCAACATACCTACTCGTTTGTTTAAAGATTCTAACATTTCCAACGAGCTTTCTGTCTAAACTGACTCGGTCTGGTTCGAAGACCGGTAATTTGTCACTAACGGAACTATTGCTGCCATTGATATTGATAGACCCTAATTGCGTATTACACGTTCACTCACAATCTGAATCGTTTTAAAACAGATTGCTAATCTATTGCTACATAAGTTCGAAAAAAAATCTGCTTAACAACGTTAATAACGCAATTAATGTTGTTGAACTGTCAAAATCAAACAGATTAGTCTTAATCGTTTACGAAAATGTGTTACGTAATTAGATAGCTGATTAGCTATAAGTAGCAGCCGGTGTATTCTATAAAAATCTCGAAGCTGGAAAAAAGGAGAGATGTCATTCCTCTTGATGCTAGGGATTGAAACTATTGACAGCTTACTTCAAGCTCACTTCACCTAAGTTTTAATGATGAGACATTACAAAATAAATCGGCAGTTCATGATAACTCATGATAACAATATGTCACTGGATGGCGGCACACAGACCGTCATTCAGATATGTGATGTAGTACGATAAACGTGTTTTAGTTAGTAAGTATCAACTTATTTTATTACCTAGTATTATTAGTATTAATTACTTATGTTATGGATCTCAGGTCTAAAAATAAAGATATATAATATATATTATACATATTAACTTATGTATGAGTGACGAACAATAAAGTCTAATGGCTCTTTTTGCCTAAGTATGTGTGTTAATGAACAAGTTCTGACTTCTGGGCAAAGGCCTTCCATTCTTCAGTACCATTCCGTTCAGTCGGCATCGACTCGCGCGCCGCCGACTTAAAGTACTTAATCTGTGCGCGCAGCTGTCAGAAAACTATTTGTATGACGTTTTGATTGACATCTTATTAACTATTATTAACTTGGCGCATTTATGTATTTCACGTTTGTACAGGGAAAGCTTTAAATGTCTGCAAAAAGAACGAGCCTGAAGTGAATTGTCAATAGTGTCAATACCATCAGGCACGGTTTATTTACGGTACGGCGTATAAACCGCGCCGTAGAAAAAACGTGTCTGTCAACAAGCTACCATAGTAATCCATAGAACACTGACCGTGCCTACACACGGTGAATAAACCGTAGTTTTTCCCGACAAGAACAATGTGTGTGTTCATAGGGACTACGGCAAACAGCGAGAGCAGTAAGTAGAACAAAAGAAAACCAGCCGGTGGTCATGATATGGACCTCATGCAATTAACTAAGAAGATGTTAGAAGACAGACAGTTTATCAAATTCCAAGAAAAGTAATTATTCGAAACGCAATCACTCCATTTACCGTGTTTAACGACTCTACAGTATTTAGAGCGCCACCTTAAATTGCATTTCCGCATATTTCATAGTCGCATTTATCAACTAACGATGGATCACCATACGACACTGACGACCGTGCCTACACACGGCGAATAAACTGTAGTTTTTCACGGCAAGCAAAACGTGTGCGTACAAAGGGCCAAGCTGGTGGAATGACAACTCACCTCAAGTTGACGTCACGAAAGTTTTCACGATGAGACTTTTACAGAAAAGACCGGATACATGCAAATACGTAGTAAGTACCTGATCATAGTCCTGTTTACCCTCGAACAAAAAGCCTATTACAAGTTAGTGATCCATATTGTAAATACTAATGACCTTAACACGCTTGTGACGTGCAATTACGTACTTAATTACAAGTATTACAACGCATTGGATTTTATGATAGTGCTTTAGTTTTTGTAAGAGCATTGAGACTTATTGGACTTATGGCGGCATACATAGATCAGGTGCCGTGTTAAAAATATTTAGAAATGCTTAACCGCTTAGCATTCGAACTAGGATCATAACTGTGGTTTGAAGAAGCAAAAGAAAGCGGCCAAGTGCGAGTCGGACTCACACACGAAGGGTTCCGTACCATCGTACAATATTTTCCATTATCAAGATCGAGCAACAATCTCCGAAAAAAAACATGTTTCTTGATTAGGAGACCCCTTAAATTTTTTACTTTAAGTATTTTCTTTTTCTTTTTTGTTGTTATAGCGGCCATAGTAATACACAATCTGTAAACAAGTATCTACCTATTAATTATGGTTCAAAAAATCAGTGATCCTGTGTCAGACGGACGGACAGCGGAGCCTTGTAATAGGGTCCCGTTTTCACCCTTTGGCTACGGAACCAGAGCTGATACGACGCTAAACATTCAAAATTCAAAAGTCATTTATTAAAATTAGGCTGAGAACCAGTACTTTTCGAACGTCAAAATTACATAAGACAGTCCCCCAAAACGCCACCCTTCACCACTTCCTAGTGCCTTTAGCTGGGAAGAAGAAGTGGCGCAACAAACTCCCCAGCAGCACAGCTGTCTGTTCAAGTTAGAAAAAAAAATGATTCTATACAATAGTATGCAAAATAATTTACATTACGCAACACAAAACATAATTTAAATGATAAATTATTGGCCATAATGTCAGCTAGCACACGCCAACCAAAAACATCGAGAACTATACTTTTTGGCTGAGAAGTCTGACGCTGACACCGTGACTCTAGGAACTTACTGATAATTTGATGGTTCTCAGTTATGAGTAAAGTCTACATTGCAGACCACTTACATACCATATATGCCCATAAAATACTTGTCACATCCTATCATCATCTCATATAAAAGAAACTAAAACATTAGCATTCCATTTAATTTATGTAAAACTGAGCCAATAACAAAATACTTGAGTGCGACAGTAAATACAAAAGAGGGCTATTTGTCCTGATTGGCCACATCAGTGTTATGACAACAATATTAGGTGAATATGAGGAGCAGAGTACATACAACCTCGCTGATTACGACACTTTACCGATGCCTTGCGTAAGATTTTACAAGTCCAAAAGCAGTTAATACTAGTATTTACTGCCTTGTTGGTCTAGTGGTCACAAGCGACTGTTGATCCTGAGGGCCCAGACAAAGTGACATTCTATCAGCTATTAACGATGATGGAAAAGTCAAGAATAATGTATGGGACTCACAAAAGAAAATGTCAATCCTGTTAGAAGTTATTGAAGTGAAAGCTTCTTTAGGCGCGTTGGGCATTTTTGAGATGGGAAAACACAATTGAACTCGCGACACCGTTACCGACACCTCATTTTTGTAAACGCGATTGTGCTCTTTATTCATATTATGTTACGGATCAATGTTCTATGCACAATAAAATTGTTCAAGTTTTCACTGCTGTCGGCATTCCCGGAGTGCCACTGTTTTTTATTTTGTTTATATTTGAAACGTGTGAAAGCGATTGTCACTTGTCGAGGCCCTCTAGTTCCGGGTCGACAAATAGCACCCTAATTACGTAACACACTTTCAATCACAATCCGAAGGATATTGCTAATCCATTGTTTCATATGTTCAAAAAATTTGTTTGCTCAACAACATAAATAACGTACTGACTGTTGCTAAACTGTCAAAATGAAACCCTATTGCGATCAATTGTAATTTTATGTGTGTTACACAGTTACCCTGCGGGTCGGTCAAAATGTTAGGCCTGAAACTGCGTTAAGCGGGCGCCCGCGACGGGCAGCCGTCGCGTGTCTACGCTCGTGGACACGCGTATGGGTTCCGTGGGAACGCGACGGCCCCCGTCGCGGGTACCCGTCGCAGAGACCAAATTATTGTATTTACGCAGTGTTGCTAGTACAATTTCAACGGTGTGCATGCACAGTCGTGTCGATGGAGAACTTAATATATTAGTACCTAGGCGACCGAGCTCTGCTCTGGTGAAAATTGATAAGGCTCATTTAGGATAGTTCATACCAATCCCATGCATAGTACGTACATACTAATTCCATGCTGCCATCATAGTAGATACTTACTAATTCCATGCTGCCATGATAGTAGATACTTACTAATTCCATGCTACGTATCATTATTCTAATGTCATCATTCATTTTCTTGTTCTTGGGCGACCGAGCTCTGCTCGGATGAAAATACAGAGAAAACTAATTTTCCCAGATATGAGACATTGAGACCTAGCTAGATCGATTTTTCGCTCCCGTAAACCACTATATTGCAACTTTCGTCGAAATCGTTAGAGCCGTTTTCGAGAACGTGATTACAAATATATATATACACAAATATTGCTCGTTTAATAGTATAGGATTACATTGCAAAACCACTGGCCACACTGCTGGCGGGCAACGCGCGTGCCCCCGCGCGGGCGTCCGTCGCACGGAGGCGGGACACATGGCGCGAGTGCGGAGCCCGCTTCCCCGCGACGGACGCCCGCGCTTGGCTCCGCAACGGAGCACTTTTGTATGGAACCGCGCGGACATCCGCTTAACGCAGTTTCAGGCCTTATTGTGTTATTTCATTAGGAAATTCTTAATAGCAGTCCTGAAGTTTGGATTTGTGCCTCTGGTTCGTCAGAAGCCATAGTCGTTTAAAGAGCACAATGAGAAAGTCAGGATTTCTTACGAGAGGACTCCTCTGGTGAAGTACCATATCTATTTCTGTAAATGCTGTATTTCGATATAGAGGATATGGGTAATCTTAAAGTTGTATACTTACATGAGTGTCATTTTTAATTATCTTCGAGGTTGTCTATAGATTAGCAAAGCATCGGGAAGCCCCTTGAGATCATAGCTAGCTCTGAATATGAAAATGCGTAGAAAAACAACCATTAATTTGAAAATACAACGGTGACATAATGAAATCAACACACGTGCAGATATAAAACGTTATTATATTTTGAACTAAATTCTGCCCGCGACTTCGTCGATTCAAATCCGACTGGAAGTTTCGGAGATTACCCCCTACATACAAACAAACAAATAAACAAATTTTACCTATATATAATATTAGTTAGATTACAACGCAGACTGTTTGCTTGTACACATAATTAAACAGTTTAATTTAATAATTGAACAGTTTCGTTAATATATTGCATAGCTAGTCTCCGTACTTGACATAAAATAATACCATTTATTCTGACCTTTCAGATATTGGTCTTGGAACTCACTTAATGAAGTCTAGACTAAAACCTATTTGATTGAAAGTATGCCCGGAGCGATTTTTACCAAAATTAGTGAGTTCTTGCTGACATGATTGATTCTAGTGATAAACAATTATTTTAATTATTTTCGTAAATACTGTTTTATTTATTGCTGTGATTGAGTAGTAGATAAAGAGGACTAGCATAGTTAATTAAATAATAACTAGTATTATAATAGGTCAAAGTGCAAATGAGTTGTGTTGTTTTTTCAAATCTCTATTCAAATCGCAATCATAATTTTGTTAGAATCTAGCTAATGAGAAAACTCAAACAGCAGATTATAATCGCAGAGAAGCGACAAAAACATGTAAGGAAAAACATATTTCCAACCTGCACCTCTGTTCAACATTTGAAAGTCCTGCACCCCAAATTGCTTAACACACCTTCACAATCCCATGGATTTTGAAGGAAGTTCCTAATCCATTGCTACAGTATGTGAGAGTATAGCAAAAACTTTTTACAAAAATTAAAACAACCGACTTCCAAAAAACACTACAAAGTGAAAAATTACTTTAATTTCGGAAGTCGGTGTCTTTGGTTTTGAATTTTCGTTTTTTGTCACCGACTTCCGAAATTAAAGTTATTTTTCACTTTGTAGTGTTTTTTGGAAGTCGGTTGTTTTTTTTTTGTAAAAAGTTTTTATTTTTCACTTTTTAGTCAAAGTCAAAGTCAAATCATTTATTTCAAATAGGCCCATGTATGGCACTTTTGAACGTCGAAATTTACAAAATATTAAAAATGATTCTAGTCGCCCCTTCCAAAAGGTAGTTTTCGTATGGAGAAGAATGGGCAAGAAACTCCACCGTTACTCTTTTAAAATGTTTTACAATAGTTTGTATAGGTACGTACATTAGTTAAATAATTATATGTGAAGACGATGCACCTAGAATAAAATTACTATACCACAATAGGTAAAAAGAATTAAAAATGAAGCAACGACAGATAATTTAATATGTGATAGATACATGGTGCTCACATATTTACAAACATTGTAAAAGTAGACGATTTTCCTAAAATTTTGTAATTAATAAGTCAGTGTGTGAGAAAGTAATCACAGAATGTTAAATCAATGTCATAAAACACAAAATAATCAATTTTACAATTAAATTAGCAACCAGTTTGATTTTGTCTTGATTCTAAATTGTCCTATGGAGCAGGACCAGCATGTTTCCAAGCACTCTTATCCTGGATATAATCCTCTAATTTGTAATATGCTTGTTTACAAAGTGCACTTTTGATATGAGTTTTAAATTTTCTTTCATTTAATTGCAATATGTCACAAGGTATTTTGTTGTAACATTTAACACAGTACCCCATAAAAGATGTATGTACTTTAGATAATCTGTAAAATGGTTGATCTAGTTTATCTTTATTTCTAGTATTAAAATTATGTCTATCACTTATTTTATTAAAGAGATGTGGATTTTTCCTTACAAACATAATATTTTCATAGATGAATTGGATGATAAGTTGTGGTACCTACCCCACACAAATTCGAATACCACTACCTGCTTTGTAAATAACAGTGACAGGAACTTATCATATCATCTACATACTAAGTGGGAAAAAATACGTATAATTGAAGCTAACTCAAAAACTACCCAAGCAAAGTTAATAAAATTTATATGGGACCACCTCTGAAGTATGATCTACCAAACAAAAAAAGAATCATCAAAATCAATTCATAATTGGCGGAGTAATCGCGTAAGAAACATACAAAAAAAAAAAAAAAAACATACAGCCTAATTGAGAACCTCCTCCTTTTGGAAGTCGGTTAAAAATTCGTCTGCTCAACGACGTACATAGCGCAACCAATGTTGTCGAATTGTCAAAATGAAAGGCATTGCAATTGTTAGTGTGTTATGCAATTACCCCGCTGGTGTTGAAAAGGTTAGGTAAATATCCCTCTTCATCTATGAAAACAAATCCTTCCTGTTTATTAATATCTCAATTAAACTTAATATCATCCACTTACTAATGGGAAAAAGTACGTATTATTGAAGCTAACTCAAAAACTTTTGAAGCAAAGATAATAAAATTTATATGGGACCACCTCGAGAGCATACCCTTTCAAACAAAAAAATAATTTTCAAAATCGGTTCACAATTGACGGAGAAATCGGTGGACATACATAAAAAAAAAAAGAAAAAAAAAAAAAAACTAACATACGCGACGAACATTTATAACCTCCTCCTTTTTGGAAGTCGGTTAAAAACTAATCGCTCCTACTTCAAAACTATGGTCTTTCTCATTCGAGTCATAAATGTTATTATTTTTCCTATCCGTACCCGCCCTTACTAAAATCCTTACTTTCTCATCGTGACTGTATGTTATTCTTTTAGCTTTGTGTGGGATCACACGTCTCTCGTAATATTAGTAAAATTCAAGTAAAGGATAATTAACGTGTTATTGAAACCCAACGGCCTTTCCTTCGGTGTTCCCTTTAACCCTAACAACATATATTTGAAAAACTTTTTACAAAAAAAAAAACAGCCGACTTCAAAAAAAAAAACACTACAAAGTGAAAAATAACTAATTTCGGAAGTCGGTGACAAAGAACGAAAATTCAAAACCAAAGACACCGACTTCCGAAATTAGTTATTTTTCACTTTGTAGTGTTTTTTTTTTGAAGTCGGTTGTTTTTTTTTTGTAAAAAGTTTTTATTTTTCACTTTTTAGTGTTGTGGTATCTACCCCTCACAAATTCGAATACCACTACCTGCTATGTAAACAACAGTGACAAGAAGTTATCATATCATCTACATACTAAGTGGGAAAAAATACGTATAATTGAAGCTAACTCAAAAACTACCCAAGCAAAGTTAATAAAATTTATATGGGACCACCTCTGAAGTATGATCTACCAAACAAAAAAAGAATCATCAAAATCAATTCATAATTGGCGGAGTAATCGCGTAAGAAACATACAAAAAAAAAAACATACAGCCTAATTGAGAACCTCCTCCTTTTGGAAGTCGGTTAAAAATTCGTCTGCTCAACGACGTATATAGCGCAACCAATGTTGTCGAATTGTCAAAATGAAAGGCATTGCAATTGTTAGTGTGTTATGCAATTACCCCGCTGGTGTTGAAAAGGTTAGGTAAATATCCCTCTTCATCTATGAAAACAAATCCTTCCTGTTTATTAATATCTCAATTAAACTTAATGTCTTATGTAAATCCATCTATATTTATGACTCCGACCTCACTGGCCTATCAGAAGGACCTTGATATTGAGGATTTTTACCTAGTCTGACGAGTCTAGTCAAATGACTCAACTCATTTGATTATAGGTTCGCGACTCACCAGTGTTAGTTGAACGTTTCACTGTTAGAATGTATTCGATGGTAGAGATCAAGATGTTTGTGCTGTCTGTGCCTTTTTTTTTTTTTTTTTTTTTTTGGGTGGGAAATTATCAAATAACTTCTCCCGCTCTGGGTCGAGCGGGAGGGCGTGTCAGACTCTTACTGACTAAAACCCACCCGTGTTCCTTCGGTTGCCCTGTTGCCGGGGGCCACGATTTCCCTATCGGTTTTCTTCGAACCCCCGGCAGGCATTGGCCCTAGCGGACCCCGTCAATTCTGCTGACATCTCTTTGAGGCGCGCGTGGAACACAACGCGCCGTCGACCCGGGCCTGGTCCGTATCGGACGGCGAGCTACCCATTGCTCACCGTCCGCAAGCCCGCGCCTACGGTGGCCGGAAATCGGCTCGCGATTCCCGCCCCGGGCGTGCTGTCTGTGCCTTGATTGATGGGTAAGTAAGTATATACTTTTAAGAATATCAACGATTTTGTGATTATTTTAAAATAACGTACTACTATCGTTCATAATCGCATACATAAGTAATGGAATATTACTGGGGCTTGTGGCTAAGTAATAGCAGCCGCACGGGTCGATCGATCTGGTTAAGTTACGCTTGCCGCGGTTGGTCCGTGGATGGGTGACCATTTTTACATACTAAGACCCCTCTGTGCCTTGGATAGCACGTTAAGCTGTTAGCCCTGGCTGTCATTCGTGGATCTTTGACAGTCGTTACGGGTCGTCAAAAGCCCGAAAGTCTGACTACCAGTTAAGACTGGTAGTCAGACTTTTCTGCTTATCTGACCTTAGATAGACTAGGTTAGACTGGAAGCCGACCCTAACATAGTTGGGAAAAGACTAGGCAGATAGATAAGTAATGGAGTATTAGAAACCCCCAGTTTGTCTACTTGTTTGTAACTTCTTGACGCAGAATTTGGCACTGATTACACGACTTGGAGATAGATAAAAGATATACTTTTTATCCGGGTACGTGAACTAAGTTTGCCTTGGGGCCGTTCAAGTATTACGTAAGCAGATTTATTAAAATGATTTACCCCCGCCTCACCCTTAACAGCAAAAGTAAACAAAGCTCTTACCCCCCCCCCCCCTCCCATGCTTACGTAAACATTGGTATAAGTGCATTTTTCTAAGTAGTAGTTATAGTAAGTATTCTGTTTTTTATTGATTCATGAGCAGTAGTTATAATTCTAACAAGTGTAAATTTAGACAAGTGAATAGCACGCGGTAATTCCCCTACTCGGTTCTAAGCGAGTACTTTGTGGGAATCCCCGAATATGCGTTTCGTTTTCAAGCATAGACAATGGTTGCCATATGTGTAAAAAGTAAATAATTACTGCTGACGTAATCACCATCTAGGCCCCCCCACCCCCATGTCATCAAAAATAAGCAAAGCATAGACCCCCCGCCCCCCTATAGTGCTTACGTAATAGTTGAAGGGTCCCTTAGGATGCGATTGGAAACGTTAAAAATCTTCCGAGTCTTTATTCATTTGAACAGTGCTACCGGCGGCATGCAAACATATAAACAAAGGCATACGTAACGTTTCTGTCTGCCTAATTTTAAAGTTGGAGTATGAAGTTTCTTGCCCGTTGTCCATAGGAACATACTACGCTTTAGAATGGGCAACTAGTCTTATTTTTCTGAATGATCGACACCTTTGACAGTCAAAAGTGGCTGAAAATGGTTTAATTTAAACAAATTATTTTGAGTTCAGCTTGTTTGTGGCTTGTAGCTTGTAAAACAGTAACATATTCATATTCCTCCGAACATGACACACATTAAATCTAAGGTTATTGACGCCATCAATATTACGGATGTTGTTAAATGCCCCCATATTTGATAATCTCGGATAGATGCAAATTAACTTCATTGTCACTAAGATCATGAGTCTGTGTTCTTATGAACTATAAGAACACAGACTTTGACCTTTTGCGAATACCTATTTAGCAAGATTTTTGTAATGGTATACTTGTATTAAGATTTTCTGTTCCGGGGTCATGTTAGCAATTTATGGAACTTCTTGTAACCACAGAGATTTATACAAGATTCAATAATTTGTTGGCGCCCAAATGGGTTACATTTTTATTATGAGGTCCTTTTGGGCGCCAAATGACTACGTCAAAATTCGTCATATTCGGGGACGTTTTTCTTCATTGTGCCTTGAATCAAGATAAACAGTTGCATTAATGCAGTATATTTTGGGGATGGCAATTGCGGGAATTTGTTACGATAAAATGATATAGGTTTCAACTGTCAATCAACATTCAACATATCTCAATTCTTTATAAACCTGTGACCGTAACAATTTATTTCTTCTGTAATTCAAGTCATGCAAGAGGCGGGGAGTTGTCAAGAAGGTAGACAAATATTGATATATGTTACAGTTGCAACTGTAGGTATGGTCGTATCAAACTGTTTGCCATGCCACCTAAATTACCGACTGCATTGTTGCATCTCCGGCAAAAAATCACCATCACGATCTTATCACGGATGTTATCATTAACGTCATTATGACGTAGCTCGGACGGCAAAATGTCCAATATTTACTCCTTGATAAAAAACGCTGCAATGCTGATATTTTTGTCTAAATATTTATGTGTGTCACTATTCTTAATTTGAAAAACAAAGTGACTACCGTGGACGTAATATGTATAGCAAACATACGACGTGTCTAACTATTATATCTTGAACTATGATCATTATGGGTTTGTGCTGGATTTGAAATGACGTTGACATTTGCTAAGCACGCTTTGTCACCGTGAAGTCCTATTTATTAGGCACCTTGTATACAAGTGGATTTAAGTGATGACACCTATGAGAATATGACAGGTGGCAGTGCGACATTTTTGTTTATCATACTTTATCAACTAACTAATATTGGATTCAAGTTTTATTTTTTCGTTTTTTTTCGCACTTTTTCTCTTAACAAATCTGACATTGTCAGAATTACCGACATCGGCTCCATTGCCATAGAGAAAAATAGAATAGAATACTTATATTTGTATGTGTCAATTAAAACTGACAGATGCACTATGTTTTGTCTGTTTTATTAATTTGAATATGTGACTAATGTTATTGGGTAGAAAATATATTCTCAGGATGAACATTTTCTTTTGCAGGATCTCTAATACTCATTAACATCCCTTAAATACTCAATTTTAATTGGTATAGATTTCTTAATGTGTTTTTACGTAGACGATGTTTTTTGGTGGCATCAGTTCGAAGTTGACCTGTGCATACATCTACTACTGCGTGGTCGTTGGCTGCAATAACATGAATTAGTAATGCCATTGTAGATCTTAGATAACAGTGTTAGATTGCAATTACATTAGACTTAAAATTTTACGTAGTCAGATAACAGCTAACTGTTTTGACTACCTGAATTTAGCTAAAAAATAAGTAGGTACTTAGGCAAATTATGTTCTTGTTTTTCCACGAAAATGCTGCTGCTTGCTGCATAATAATTAGATGAAACTAACCCATTTTTTTTTGTTTTCAGGTAATTACGCATAAGAAAAGATAAACAATGTCATGTGAGTAAAGGCTAATATAGTAACATAACTCTTGAACAAGCCAAGTAAACACTGTTAATTAACTTAGCTGCCAATTCCTACTATAGGTACTAGTGAAATAAGAACCATCCTAGCTCTAAAATATCTAATTTAATTCCGAATATAATTATTGAACCTCAAAATAGATACGAATACCCAAATTAATCTTAAAGTCGTTACCCCAATATCATAATCTAAAACTGTTTTATAAAACTACATATTTACAGTATTTCAGGGATAAGGAAAATAATATGAAACACCAAGATATTTTGTCAGTCATTTATATTTCTTTGCCAACATCAAATTCAATATTCTACACCATACCATCATATCTCCTATTCCCCACATAATATCACAATTCAATCCGTATTCTAATATTTGCCATAAAACTAATAGGTTACCTTAATTTACAGTAGGTCTCCAACCAATGCTATGCCAATCTATCTTTTTATCGACACAGCCACTAAGCACGTCTCACCGTCACGGGCGCCCAACCCAGAAGGGTCGTTATTTTGGGTCGGTCTCATTTTGACACATCGAATCTTTGGTTGTTGCCAGTACAATATCCAACAATTACGTATTAATCAACTGAAACCTAACACTAGGTACTACAATCTTAAAACAAAATTAACTGCATCCTGGAAATTGTATACAATCTTAGTATTTTTGGCAAGGCTTATTCTTTCAAAGTCCATTCTTTTCGTTATTCGGATAACTTATCGCTACTGTAATTCTTCACAGTGATTCACCTATAGTAAAATATGTTAATCGGTTGCATAAAATATAGTCTTCTGCATGCGTAATGTAGACGGATCAATTTGTTTAACATTTTTTTAATATTTAGTAGTACTATCAATCGTGTTTATTCGACATCATGATCATCATCTTCTGCCCTTGTCCCATGTTACTTATTGGGTTCGGCGTAACACGTTTCTTTTTCCATTCTCTCCTGTCAACCGTCACGTAGTCACCGTCTCGTCGTGTATTCGTCGTAATTTTCCAAAATTATCTCATGGCTTAGTTCAGTGATCATTGGGTGGCCGATGTTCTTCAGTGAAAGTTTTTTGGTAAAAGACTAACTACTGCTATTCTATATACTATCTTTGACCACTTCTGGACGAGTCAGCACTGCTTGGTACTTTCCTTGCTCTTTCACTAGTAATTCTGATGCTACTAATCTCTCAGCATTGTTATGGAATGTTCAACTAACTCGACTGTCTCAAAATATTTTCACCATCCCATCTTCACAGTCAGAAGTTCATCTCATTGTTGCTTCATTAGCTTACCTACTTGCTTGCGTGGGAGTGTAACGTAGTTTCAATAAACATTTTGGCACTGACTCTGACTACTCTTAACGCATTCAAGATTTCTAGCATGACAGAACACGTGTTGACAAATACCGGTTTAAAATTCTTTTCTAATGCTTTTCTGACATTTGTTTGCTGGAATAGTTGTTTAACCTAGGATATGGATTTTTAAGTAATAGAGGATGTACTTGTTCAATTATAGATATGTCAAGTGCTATGAAATTTTCACAAATTACAACTAACACAATAACTGAGCACCACGAATCGAGAACAGTTCCGCGACGTCTTCACTCCGATGCGATCCGAGGCTGAATCCTCGCCGTGGCCTTAAAACATCTCGCCAGCGGCGCGCTTGCAATTCGTTTCGTGTCCGTACTAATGACCGGATCCGACATGTAGTTTTAGGATAAACTATAAAATTCAAAATTCAAAAGTCATTTATTCAAACTAGGCTGAGAATCAGCACTTTTCGAACGTCAAAATTACATAAGACAGTCCCCCAAAAACGCCCACCCTTCACCACTTCCTAGTGCCTTTAGCTGGGAAGAAGAAGTGGCGCAACAAACTCCCCAGCAGCACAGCTGTCTGTTCAAGTTAGAGAATGATTCTATACAATAGTATACAAAATAACCTACATTATGCAACACAAAACATAATTCAAATGATAAATTATAGGCCATATGTCAGCTAGCACACGCCAATATACCAACCAAAAACATCGAGGACTATACTCAAGCATTATTTAAAAAAATAAAATAAAACTAAACGTAAACAGAACTAAATATCTAAATAAAAGCCTCCAGACATAAAGGGCGTGCCCGCTTACATAAAGCTGTAATTGGCAGTTATAAATGATAAACTAGGACCATCGAGATAAAAAAAAAATGAACAGTTAATTACTAGTAACAATAACAAAACCATGATCAGCAAGACGACCAGTCACCACAAGCAGCACCCGTTCACGAGCATAACGCAGCACCCGTTCACGAGCATATATCTTCATGACTCTCATTGTAGTTTCAAATAATGATTTAATCCAACTCAAGACGCAATCTTAAAGGCCAGTGCCTTAAATACTATTCACACAAAATCCAAAAGCAAGATTTGGTTTTATCGTCTAAGTCTTTTCTTTATTGACCCACCTGATAACGCTCTTTTCTTGTTTCGAAAAGACCTTTGCCTTGCCGCCCTTTGCAGGATATTATTAATAATCATATAATATTTGTATATCTAAAACACGTATTCTCATCGTGTGGGTCTGAACCCACTGATCCTTCACCTACGACCCGTCATGTTTATACACAACTCAATCAAACATAATTACTGAAACTGGCGCCATGCACGGATTAAATCATATATCCGTTGATTATTCTTCTAATGCTTTATTTGATTTTAAGCAATACAATCTTAATTTTTACGTCTCTTTCATGACGTATTTGAAAAGAGAATAGTAATTTAATGGCATGTTTGGCGAAGGTCAGCAAAATTGGCGCCCATATTTTTAAAGTATTTTTTTTTGCAGTGTAGTTACTGTTTTTATAAATTCATTATCTTGATCTAATACACGCATTTTTTGTTGTTATACAACTGAGTTCGTTGCTCTTTAGTATACATATAACTGAACTCTTAAGCTGTTTAAAAGCAATTGATATTTAAAGTTTAAGCGGAATCTGAACTGCTTTAAAAGCATTCGCCATTTTGTAGTTTAACCACAGCAATATTATTGGTTAATGGTTCTGATTTTTAAAATATTTATTGATAATAAGGTTCGTCACAAGCCGGATCTTCTTCAGCATCAGCTAATATCTGTGTATCACTAAAGTCTACTTTATAATTATTGTTAGATATAACAGTGTTCACTTCACAGATTGCCCGCCGTTTAGACAATTTCTCAATCTTTTGTCATGATGAAATATCAATGTTATCTAGTTTTTATTCTTGTCATGTCGTGATTTCGTGAATGGATCTACTTGTTTTTTTTTTTTTGCTTCTCTTTCTAGAACTATTATGAATGCGGCTCGAGCATCAATACCCAATCGTAAATAGAGGTCGTTAAAATGTTTTATACCCTTTGGAGCCTCAAGGAGCACGGTTAGGGCATTCAGACTTAGTTTATGTGCCAGCATGCTGTGTAGTCATAGAAAATTGGTGGTACTTATTGGTTATGCGGCTTCGTCAGGCTTTATCACGATGTTGCCGCTCAGTCAGTCTAATGTACGAGCGTAGCCGCTGCGTGAGCAGGCATTTATGAACTCTTGGTCAATCAAGACAAGCGTGAAGTTTTACATCTAGACTGTGTTATACTGGATAATAGAGTCAGTATTTCTTTACGCGCCAGCCTTATGCATGGGCTTTTTGACCTCGGTAGCCTAGGCAATCTGGTGACCCTTTCTACTCAGAATTTCGATAATATGTGACCGCTTTTTAATAACTCCTCTGCTCGCTAGACCTTTTTTTCAATCACTGTCCAAATCTGAATCGAAGATTCAGTCACTAAGTGAGTCCAAAAGGTTATCAACTCGAATATACTAATAAAACTTTTTGATCCAAATCTGGTGTCAACCTACTTTTAACATGATACGATTGTTACTCATTCTATATTTATCTCGCCTCTAGATATCTGGAACTTTGCAGGGGTCGGGGGTAATCTAGTGCGATAACATGTGCTAATAAATTGATAAATATAGCTAAAACCTTTGACAATTTACTGTTACGGTCTTTTGCTTAAATTGTCTTACGGTACAAAGCCACTGCTGTTTTGAAATACAATGTGAAGGTTTTCAAAGAACATTGTTATATTTGCGCAGCTGGATATTTCATTAAATGAAATTAAACCTTGTAAGTAGTTGTTAGTGGCTAAAATACGAGGGTCAATCAAAAAGTTCTTAGAAGTGCATATATACTCGTATAAAACCGTTTTGGGAGAAGTTCGATATTCAAATTAAAGATTGTCACACAACATTTATGCAAACTGTCACTCGTTTTTCTCAGTTCGTTCGTACGTAATAAATTGTTTTGTGCAACGAGTTGCGCAAAAACCCATAATTATGGATAAAAGTGAGCTAGGTGCGGTTATAAAATATCTCAGTTTGAAAAAAATTGAAATTTTTTCGGTCATTCAGCAGACATTAGGGGATGATGCTGTACCCTATTCTATGGTTGCGTACTGGGTGGCTGAATTTAAAAGAGGTAGATCAAGCTGTAAAGATGACACGCGTTCTGGGCGGCCTTCAACCCCCGTTACGGAAGAAAATGTCAAAAAGGTTGAGAATTTGGTTTTGGAAGACAGAAGAATAACTATAAAACATATAGCTGAGATCTTATAGATATCATTTGGTAGGGATCCCTTCTTTTCGCATAATATTATTTTTCCTAATATACTTTGGCATAACGATTTTGGTATAATTTGTTTTGCTAAAATAATATTTTGCCATTTTTTTTTTGGCATACAGTTTTTGTTGGCATAATTATCTTGAAGGCTAATTTGTTTTGGCATAAATTTAATTCGCATAACGTTACTAGGCCTAATGATGGCTATTAGCATAATAATATTTAGGCATACAATTAATAGAAATAACGGAAACAAATTTGAGTTATTTTTGCGTATTTATTTTGGATTTTCTTGCAAATGATTTCCATTTTTAACCCTAAATTAAAATGAAAGTATTGACTTAAAAAATCATTGTGTTGTGCTACAAAAGTTAGTGACAGAACCGAATCGCTGCAAAACCGACTCCACGTAGTTTTGTCTGCCCTACCCCTAGAGTGTAATTTAAAATCGCGTAGGCATGTAGGAGCGAGGCGGCCCGCGGGCTGAGGAGCAGGCGGCTGGGAGCGAGCCACCGCGGCTGAGCCGGCCAGCAAGCCGAAGCTGCGGTGGTAAGCTAAAGCCGTCTGCTACGATTAGTACGCGTGGGGCCGCCGGAGGCCCTCAGCGCCGGAGCCGTGACAGAAACCATGCCTGCTGCACGCTTGCTTGCATGCCTGGTGTATGCTTGTTTACTTGATGCATGCTTGCTGCATGCATGGTATATGCTTGTTTGCATGTTTCTTACAGCGAAAAAAAGTTATGCTTGTGAATGTTATGTTTAATAAAGTTATGCTTTAGAATGTTATGCTTAATCATTATTATGATTAGAGAAAAAGCGTAAATAATATTATTCGAAAATATAATTAGGACAAACAAAAGTATGCCAAGTTATATTAAGTCTTAGAATTTTATGCAAATGGATAGGGAACCCATTTGGTAGCGTTCAATCCATTTAAATTGATTCACTGGGGTTCAAAAAAGTGTCGGCAAGATGGATGCCACGAATGTTAACCGACGAAAACAAAAAGCGACGTTTGGAAATTTCTAAGCGTAATCTCGAAATGTTCCAGCGTGATTCGGATAATTTTTGCCGTCGCTTTGTCACCATGGATGAAACGTGGGTCCACCATTTCGATCCTGAAACTAAGAGACATAGCATGTCTTGGAAACGACCATCCTCTCCATCCATTAAGAAATTTCGAGTTGCTCCTACCGCTGGCAAAGTTATGGCCTCAGTGTTCTGGGATAGTGAAGGAAGCCTTTTTATTGATTACATGCCAAAAGGCCAGACGATCACTGGACCCTATTATGCAAATTTAATCCCGAAAGTGCGTGAAGCGATTAAAGAAAAACGTCGTGGAAAACTGTCGTTGGGCGTGTTGTTTCTTCGTGATAACGCTCCTGCTCATCGATCGGAAGTTGCGCTCAACGCAATCCGCTGTGCTGGCTTCAATCTCCTTGACCACCCACCATATTCTCCGGACTTAGGCGATTCGCACACTGCACCGCATCACGCAGCGTGGTGCGGGGCGGCCATAGAAAAATCACGCGCGTGGATGCATTTTCAGTGTGTTGGACTGTGCGTGTTTTCTATACAAACGGAGATACTTACAAGTAACGCAGTCACGCAACATGCAGCGTGGTGCGTGGCAGTGTGCCAATCGCCTTAGCCCCAATTGATTTTCACTTATTCCCAAAATTAAAAGAGGAAATTTGTGGAACAAAATTTCACGATAATGACGCGGTTATGGCTGCCGTAGAGGAGTTTTTTGAGAGTCAAGAAAAACATATTTTTTCACAAGGAATAAGAAAGTTAGAAACGCGTTATTCTAAATGCATTGCATTGGAGGGAGAATATGTAGAAAAATAGAATAGTTTTGTTTAAATCTTTGCATTTTTTTAATATTGATTCCAAGAAATTTTTGATTCACCCTCGTATTATCCTCATTAAACTTGGAGATTGAAATAAAACATTTCCTGCAGATGTTATTTACATGAAGTCACAGAAATTAAAGTCTTAAACCACCATCAGAAGAGGTAAAAGAGTACTGTTTACAATGGCTGATAAAAGAACAGTTCCGAGAAGATTTGGGATGCAAGGATAAAAATAAGACCACACACTTAGATATTTCTTAAAGAGACATTAGTAGCATCCTGATTAAAATTCACAAGTCCATAAAACAGCTATAATAAAAACTGCACATCAAAATATCGGTCCTTAACATGACGCAACTGATATTCTAGTATGTCACGCCGTGATAGGAACAATAGAAGACAAACGTTATTAGATTATAATGGATTATTCCAGCTATATTAATAACAATAATGTTATTGTATGAAGTCTTGAGTCCATTGAGCACTTGATCGAAGAATGTTGGGTTGAAGGACATTATACACTTACCACTGTTGTAACCCTAGCCATGGGCATTAAGAAAAATCGTATACTCACAGTTCTTTTATAGTGTTTCAGATGACAAAATGATGATGTACATAAATTATATCATTATTGACAGCCATATTATGCCAACTACTCAGTATCAGGCGCCTTTTTGAGCCATGATTCCCGAATCCGCTACTCCATCCATTTGTTAACCGCGCTTCTTTGTCGTTCCTCATCGTCTGGCATTTGTTCTGTCAACATTTCTATAGTTTCTGGGCAACCATTCTGTTAGGGCTTACGCTGCACAACTCCATTTCAAAAGTGGGCGTAAGTATTTGAAACTAAATATTGACAGATCATTGTGATGGTTGATGATTTTGGGGATCGCGTGACTAGGTGACTAGACTTGCCGCGTGATGACCTCATTAATAAGGGCTCCGATCAAGTCCTGATCATATCGGGCGAACCCGGAACAAACACATGATTAAAACCCTAATAAACGTTATCTACTTAGCTTTAGTAAAAATATTAAACTCATTCATTTACTGACAGACAACCCACAGCCTGAACCGCTGGGTCTAGAAGCTAGATTTTTTTTTCAAAAATTTCGATTTTACTGAAAGTGAGCACTGACGAAGGATTTTTGAAAATTCATTCCAATGGACATCTCATAACCATGTGAAATTAGTATTAGGTAATTGATTAAGCACAGTGGTTTAATATTGTGACACTGTAGCACATTAAACTATGTATATTGCTGTGCCCTAGCAGGGTTCATGTATGAAACCTATTTAAACTTGTAACAACTTGTAAACTACATGAATGCAATAAATGATGATTATGATTATGATTATGGGCTTAAATGGGGGTTGAAAATTTTTGCCAATGGGAAATCCTACCGGCTAAAATATGATTTAGTATTCATAAATACAGGTCTAAAGACCAGAATAAAATTATAGTATTTCTCATATTGTCTGTGTTTTTCCGAAGTGAAAGTGAAGAATGTGTGATACACAGAATCACGTGTTTTTAAACAAATCCAGTGCCTGCTTTATTATGTCGCAAGTCATAATATTGTGTAATGGCTTCGGTACTTATGATACTTACATTAGTTTTTTGACTATTTTCCTTTTGCTGTAAAATCAGGAGGAAATGGCGTAGCTTTCCAGCCTTTCGGTTTGGAAGAATACTATTCTTTCGTATCTGCTTGAACTAGATATATTATTATTGCACTGTTATAAATACAAGGGGAGGCTTTTTTAATGCCCCGTAATTCATTGACACGGCTAAGGTTTTTGACGAAAAATTTTATAGCTTTGTCCGGAAAGGCTAAAACTATATCATATTATTCCACCTTACATCAAATTGGTCTTCATATAGTATTTTTTGCCAAACCGAGAAATACAGCCATTTTGTTGCGTGATATTTGGTCTGGTCTAGTTCTTCATCAATTACGTTTTAACCTTTGTAACAGCTCCAGTAACTACGAAAACATCAAATATAATAACGAGGTGTTTGGGATTCATTGAATTTTATGTTCTGCTCAATAAATTCTAGGCTAGACTAAACATAAATTCTTGCCATTCGGCGTAAGCAGTAAGGCTATGGTTATGAAATAGTAAGTAAGCTACACCGCTACAGCTACTTAGCCAGAAGTCTGATGAAGGTCGAGGCCATTGGGTGCTAGAAATTTTGAGTCGATCAACAAATCGGCTCAGTCTATCCAGTACTCTGCTGAACATGCGCCTCTCCCAATTAGCGCAACAACACTGGGTTCTCTTCCTACCCTAGCCTTCTGAACCTCTGAGGTAAATAAACAACAAATAAATACATACTTTCCTTAAAACACAAGTGTATTAGGCCACTTTGCTTCGGCTGTTCTAAAGATGGATTTCGCATTAAAAAAAAAACTACATTACCCATTATTATTATTTTCGTAACACAAAATTACCAAAATGGCAATCTTTACTTCTTGTTACGCCATAAATAAAAGGTGAAAGTACATAGAATACATAATTAACACCCTCATACATAATAGTAAATATCAAACATATAGACAACTAGCTCTACCTGTTGTTATATTGGTAACATTACGTAGATCGATTGGTGTCGAGTTAGTTCGGGCGTTAGCCACTAGATGGCGTTACTTTTGCGTATAGATCGTAAATCCGCGGGAAAATGATAGATGGAAAATGAGTTATGGTTTTTACTTTTAAGATCGATGCTTTTACTTTCACTTATACTAATAGAACTTGTAGATCTAGGTTCGATGCCCAGTTCTGGCTGTGCTCTTGTATTTTACTACTGCTTGTGTATGAAACTCGTGTGGATGGAAGCGTTTTTTCGTTAAATGACGAGGGGATGGAACATGGAACATTTGGAATCAACAAGGTTCGCCCTTACGGAATCCAGATTTGCCTTACTTTTATTGTGGTTTATCGCTTGTCTATCGATTTGTAAGTCCAATACAGACAATTCGACAAAAAAAAACCTATGTGCCTTATTTATCTCTTTTTACCTTTTTATTAATTTCTAGGAACAAGTGTGACATCACAGCGGACAGACCCAGTCGCTGACATTAGCATGTAAGGGCGTCTTTCGTCTTGACCTGATTGTTGTGTCCTTAACCATGCGCCGGAGTTTTCCATGTGCGCAAATGCACAAAACAGATACATATGTCCAGAAAGCTTATTCTACACAAGCCGTGTATCTCATCGGCAAAAATAACGAACTTCCATACAAACTTTCATCTCCTATTTAACCCCTTTAGCGGATGAGTTTCCAGAAATCCTTCCTTACTGCTCACTTTCATTATACAATGAACTCTTGTGCAAAATATCATGGTTTTAGACCCAGAGGTTTAAGCTGTCCGTTGCCTATCAGTGAATGAATGAATGAATTCAAAATTGTTGTTAAGGTAGATGAATTCAGGGTTTATTTAAGTAGATGTGCGAAAATTCGCTTACACCCTGACACTCACTTCTTTACCATCTCGTGTCTTTAACTTTACTCAGACATTAAAGAACAATATTGGTCAATGGTCGAGTGTCCTAAACGTTATCTACGCTTCTTATTTGATCTTGATGCATCCAAGACTTACTGTTGAAGTCTATAGGCAAGTGCGTTCATTATAACTTGGCTCGTGACGCGATTGGTAGCATTGTTCTGTCAGTCGCCATTTTGAACTCTATTGGTATTAAAACTAAGCTTGACAAGCAATGGTGCCAACATGACGGCAAGAGACACGTTATAGTGAACGGTCTGTAGTTTATTTACGTGACACGTTGTGGTTGTATCAGCTATGCTGTTACTGTTTAAGTTCTTGTAGCGTGCGCACTTCAGGAATTATCTCCATTTTTGTGTCCAGCATCTTTCTGCTGCTGTTGAGTATGATTTGTTTCAGAAGGCAAAAGAATTTGCGCGCTTTGCACACGCAATGAACGCAATTTGATTCCAAGCTTTTTGCACTCTGCTAGCTGATGATGTGGGCCTTCTGAACTTTCTTACAGCTTGTCCAACATAACTCGCTCATTTATTAAGACGGGATGTTGTCCATTGCGTGTCATATAACAACACTGTTTAATTAGATAAAAATAAATTATGGAAATACTACTTCGTTGAGTTTTTTGTTGTTGTTCCCGCGCCATATCCTGTCATAAAAGTCTTAATTGAAATAATTGCGTAAGTGTAGGTTGCTTTTACTTTAATTTACAATAAGCCAGATTGTTAAAGTTCCCATTACGTTGCAAATTCTTTCTGTTAAGTTCCAAAACGAATTTACTTTTCACGAAACAAGAATGGCCCCAATATTGTTCCTTGCAAAAAATTTCAAACCAAGACACTTGACATAAAGGCCTTTTTTTTTTTTTTTTTGAGTGGGAAATTATCAAATAACTTCTCCCGCTCTGGGTGGAGCGGGAGAGCGTGTCAGACTCTTACTGACTAAAACCCACCCGTGTTCCTTCCTATGCCATGTTGCAGGGGGGCCACGATATCCCTATCGGCCCATATTCGCAGCCCCGGCAGGCATTGGCCCTAGCGGACCCCGTCAATTCTGCTGACATCTCTTTGAGGCGCGCGTGGAACACAACGCGCCGTCGACCCGGGCTTGGTCCTTATCGGACGGCGAGCTACCCATTGCTCACCGTCCGCAAGCCCGCGCCTACGGTGGCCGGAAATCTTCCTGCGATTCCCGACGCCCAGGGCGTCTCCTCCTGCGGCGGTTAGGGGCGCGAGGGCGCGAAATTTGCCTGTCCCTCACGCGCTCCGTCTCCTCCTTCGCGAGCATTACTGCTTCGCAGAAAGAGGTGACGGCCTCCCATTTCCTCTCGCTCCGTAGCATGGCCCGAATCAGGGCCGGACGCGAGAGATCACCGCCGCCGATCGCATCCACGAGGACACGGCGATGCCCTGCCCAAGCCGGGCAGACCTCCACCGTATGCTCCACCGTGTCCTCCGGGCGATCCACACAGTGACGACACCCGGGCGTTTCCTCCCGCTTTATCCTGAACAGGTACCTCCCGAAACAGCCGTGTCCGGTGAGTACCTGCGTCAGGCGGAAGGTGAGGACGCCGTGGCGCCTCTCTAGCCACTCCTCTAAGAGGGGTCTTATCGCCGCAATTGTGGCGTGCCCAGACATAAAGGCCTGAGGTTGATCTTATGCTATTTATTAATCCTGTGTTACATAAAGTATAGATATGACAATTCACAATGTCGCCATAAAAATAAATAGAGGGTGAAAACTTACGACTGGAGACGAGTATACCCGATTCAGCGTCACAGACCAGGAGCGTGACGGTTCAGTTTCGGTCACTGTTCAGAAAGAGCGCAGTGCGCTTAAAGACGTTTTCACTTCAAAAAGGTGACACGGTCCTGATAATGATGTAATGTAATTAAATACAACAACTTAGTTCAAGTCATTGGCATTGACTACCTACTGGTGCTGATAGCACAAAATAGAATTAGCTCCATTATCCTTACGAGTGATAAGAGAAGTACAGAGGTAGGTATTTGTATAAACATGGGGGCGCCGTAAATAGATATTCTGTAATTATTACTAGGCACATTGGAACTATTGAGCTGTCATTCTACCTGAAGACTCCGGACCCAGGTTGGCCGAAGCAAGGAAAATCTGTTCAGGTGGAGATTCATAAACGACTCCGCCTTGGAGTGTAAATGTGGTGCTGTTCCACAAACGATGGGACATTTAACGTTGTGTCCTGCGTGTCCTGTCAGCTGCACGTCACAGGTACTGATGGACGCTAGTGATGGCGCCAAACACGTGGCCGAATTTTGCGCCGAGTGTATTTAGATTGCCATCGACACGCTAAGAAGACCTGATGCTCCGGATTGTCACTATGTCAGCTCACTTGAAGGTCACATAACCTAACTTTTCGGATGAGATTTTTACAGCATAGACTGGCTGATGTCTAAACGTAAACAAAGCAAAAAGAGTATGTAAGGATCGTAGCAGGTGGCGTTTTGTTGTTTCTGCCTATCCACATAGGAGAAAGGCGTGAGCATATGTATGTATAAGAAGTAACACTGTATTTGATAAATTTTGTAAAGTAGCGTTTATCAACGTTGTTATGGTCAGTTCCGTCTGATTTTGAAGCTCTGATCTGAATTTCGCTATTAGTTCTGATGCCAGGCAGCGAGATTTTCTGGCAAATAACTTCCTGTGACAACCCACAATTTGTGTCTGTAATCAAAGGCACATGAGACACTTCTGCTCTATCTCTGAGACAACAACGCACCTGCGAAGCTTCTGGTATTGGATAAGGGCATATAGGCAGCAGTAACCACTTACAATTCGCTTTCGTGCAGCCTGCAGTTTGCCACCCATCATCTGCCTAGCCTTTTTCTAACTATGTTGGTGTCGGCTTCCAGTCTCTCTGGATACAGCAGAATTCTAGTTTGCCATCAACATCTTTCAGTCCAGACGAACTACATTTGATTTAGATAGCTACCATGTCAGGGTTGCCTCAGTGACATTGACTCCATGTCATCTCAATGAAGGATCATTGAAAATATAAGCCATCTAACGAGCTGAGGAATTGGGTCGCCCCATCAAAACGACCGCTCTGCAGATCCCATAGTAACGACATGATGTGCGTCACACAATAATGTATCCCATTGTTTAAAGCATCTAATTGTAAGTGTAATTGTTGATTAGTAAAAATTAGACGCAGTTCGCACGGTCGGGTTGACAACCCGACCGCGCGCATTAACACTGCGCTGTTTCTCTGGACCCAAAAATTAAATCCTAGAGCTTCTTTTGCTAGAAAAAGTATGATTTATGAACAATGCTTACAAGTGAGTACAGCTCATGCAGTGTTAAAAAAATATATATTAGTCAGTCAGCAAGGTGTTAATCTTACAGAAGAACAGTGTTACTACTCAGGCCCGGAAGAGCTGAGAGTATATACCGACGGGTGGAAGACCGACTCCGGTACTGGAGTCGGAGTCTTCTCACACGACCTCAACATAAATATATCCCGCCCGCTGTGTATGTTCAACACCGTCTATCAGGCGTAGTGTGTGGGCATCATACAAGCGGTCCACGCCATAGAAGCCAGGAAAGTTACTGACACCCACGTTCGTATACTCTCCGACAGCGCTTCGGTTCTCCAATCCTTACGGAAAAAATATATATTACCTCGAACTTAATACTAGAATGTCATAATGCACTAGAGCAGGTAACTGTTTCTAGCCGCAACACTGTGACACTGCAATGGATAAAAGGACACAGCGGGTCGCTAGGTAACGATGCAGCTGATGAACTCGCTAGAAGAGGATCTAGCATGGCAGTCTGTGGACCCGAGCCTATCGTACCAATCCCCTACAACCAAATACGCAGGTGGCTACAGGAGTACACCCACACACAAGCGGAGTACTGGTGGACCTCAACACCGGGCTGCAGGCAGTCCAAGGAAGCCATGCCATCTTTGGATAACAAGCTAACCAGGCGTATTTTACGCCTGGACAGGAACGGCCTGCGTCTGGTGACGGGGACCATCACGGGACACTGCTCGCTAAACAAACACTTCCACACAATAGGCATAACGGACAGTCTTCTGTGCAGGGCGTGCATGGAGGCTGAGGAAACCGTCGCGCATGTGCTCTTTGAATGCACAGGCATCACCCAGATTAGAACAGAAACCCTCGGGTCACCCAGATCTTTTGCAGATGTTCTGAACAGACCAGGAGTTTTAATTAACTTCTGGAGGGAGGTGGGTTGGTTGGAATAACCACCAAACGGCCGCCATGGCCCACGTACAATGGTCCACCTTATGGACTAAGTGCGGAAACCAAAACCCCATAACATAGAAGGTGTTAATCTAAGGGCTGTTCTTCAGCAATGCAAAGGCAATTGTAATCCATTGCTGAGCAAAGAGCATTGGTGAGCAAACCGGCATGTCCTAGAACCAAAAAAGACATGTGACAAGAAACCCGCACTGGGCCCGCGTGGTAGATTACAGCCCACTCCCTCTCGAAGAGAGGAGGCCTGTGTCCTAGCAGTTCCCACTGCTGGTACACAGGCCTCCTCTCTTTACCTCTTTACCTTTGTTCAGCATAATCAGCCTATAATGTGAGAACATTTTAGGCTGATTATGAAGGTGTTCCTTCAAAATCCTCTGAAAAATGACATTTGGGTTCAAGGTTTGCTGTTGCTTTAATGCTTGCTTGTTCTTCCAAAAGTTTCTGGTTTGTTTCTGTGATTTCACCGGTACCCCTTTTTTTTTTTTTTTTTTTGGGTGGGAAATTATCAAATAACTTCTCCCGCTCTGGGTGGAGCGGGAGGGCGTGTCAGACTCTTACTGACTAAAACCCACCCGTGTTCCTTCGGTTGCCCTGTTGCCGGGGGCCACGATGTCCCCATCGGTTTTCTTCGTTCGAACCCCCGGCAGGCTCACCGGTACCCCTTCAACTTAAACCGGAACACAGTAACGCTGCTGCTTGGAGGCTGTAATAACTGTGCTAATAGGTCCTCGGACTCACTCTTATAGCTCTCACCGCCAGGCGTGTCGCGATTCTGGTAGAACAATTTCCATGATGTTTTCATATAAATTGTTTTACTAAAGTCGCGTCACGCCTTTCTGCAGGACTGTTCATATTAAATATTGACAACACTCCCTTCTTTACACACGTGATATTTTATCTTAAGGTGTATAGGTATGTATTTGTACTATCGTACGTAACTAAAAAACATTTTTATTTCTTTTCAGGTAGGCTATCATTGCTGGTAAACAATATACCATCACGTGTGGTGAGTACCGTCATAACACAAATATTACTAGTTTTATGTCACGGTGTCACGTGAGCGGCTTCATCTGAAAAACTGTCAAGAATGGTAAACATTTTGACAGTCTGTTTACTGAGTTGGCGAAGTTGAGCTTCGGGTAGACGGGTAAGTTCGGAGATTGTCCAATGTGAATTCATGTGAAGAAACATTTTATATTGTTTTGTATTTTATTTATTTCGTGTGATGTACCTCGTAGGTAGTAGATTTATAGCATCGCGTAGCTAGTGTGTCGCCGAAAGTCAACTGCGCAAGAGAGGTTCGACTAAGTTCAGCTACCTTCGTGTGAAGCCTAGGTTTGTAATGCCTACCGGTCAAATCAATCTGCCTAGCCTTTTCCCAACTATGTTGGGGTCGGTTTCTACTGTAACCAAATGCAGCTGAATACCAGTATTATCAATCAATCTTTATTCGTCAACACAGGTATTACAATAAAGGTCTTGTACTTTCGGGCTTCTGAGCTTCTGACGACCCGTAAGGACTCAAAGATCCACGAATGACAGCCAAGACCAATGGCTTAACGTGCTTTCCGAGGCATGGATCAGTCTCGGTATGTAGAAATGGTCACCCATCCACGGACCAACCCCGGCAAGCGTAGCTTAACCTGATAGGTCGACTCGTGCGGCTGTTAGTACTTAGCCACGTGCCACGTTAATGCCTACCGGTATCAGCATTAATTTAAATATTAACGGCTACCACACAGCTGTTAATTAATCATATTTTAATTAATGTTTGAATTATTTTAAAAGAATTAAATAATATACCTAACGTAACTTTAATGGGAACTTTGATAATAAAATACAATACAAGTAGATAGGTATAAACGGAAGATAAAAGTCTTAAATTATGTTGGTACCTTTCCCTGTGGGTTCTCCGCTGAAGAACTTTCTCTGTAAGCCTTCCACCTGAGCCACATGAGCCTTCCCTCAGCCAATTTGGCAACTTTACATATTATTATGTACATTTGATTTTCATCCTTTCATCATTCTTTATCAAAAAAGCATATTATAAGATTAAAGACTACGTTGAAGACAAGGAAGTTTGGCAATAATTCCTTGTGCACGTGTGGCTTCCCTGGTACCTCATTAACGGCATAACAATGTAAATGTCTATTAACTGCTCCCAAATTACGATGATTATTTAATTTTTTTTACATACTTCATTGACATAATCTTTTCATTATTTGACATTATAAACCTACAATTTTTAATTTTTTTTTTATTTTTTTCATCTTTTATATTGATTCTTTTCTTTTAGATTTTGTGAATGTGAGAACGTTGTAGGGTGTAGACTTGTGGACCATTTTTTATTTTACTAAGTACCTGGTACTTGTTGATAGGCCTACACTGTCCTCCCATACCTATTAACACTGTAATTTGAAAATATTGTAGAAACCATTTGAAAATAGTAACCGTGGAGTTTCTTGCCGGCTCTTCTCCATAGGAAGCGACCAATTGGAATCGTGCACCTAGCTTGTGACGTTTCATAAGTGCCCTTGTAGGTTTATGTGAAATAAAATATTTTGAATTTTGAATTAGGTAATTTATTTTTGAGAGAGAAGTTCCTTTCGCGTTTCACGCTTGGCGAATGAATTCTTACCGTTACGATACTTGGTGACGGTTAAAATGTTACACTTTTTTCGGTCTAGCTTTTTTCGCCAAGTGAGATAAGGAACTTTGTTCCAAAAATAAATAAATATATCTTTGGCTGTTAATTATGTTACTACATAATACATACATATCTGGATTTTTTCTTTTTGGTAGTTTTCTTAAAATGAAACCTAGCTAGATCGATTTATCGCCCCCGAAACCCCCTGCATATTAAATTTCATGAAAATCGTTGGAGCCGTTTCCGAGATTCAAATTATTTAGATATATACAAGAATAGGTATTAGATAATCCTACTATATATAATAAGTATTATAAAGGCGAAAGTTTGTGAGTGTGTCTGTATGTTTGTCTCTTCTTCACGCTCAAACGGCTGAACGGATTTGGATGAAATTTGGCACACATATAGTTTATAACCTGGAATAACACATAGGATACTTTTTATCCCGATATTCCCACGGGATTGAGACTTCTGCGGGTGAAACCGCGGGGCGCAGCTAGTAATAATATATATCTCACTCCTCACTAAATCCGGTACACACCACGCGGCCGACGAGTGCCATAGCTTTGTTTTAAATTTATCACGTTATCACATCTGTCACAGTTATCAGGAACACCGGTTTACCGTGTATGATCTTACGCAAATAGCGCTGCGTACTCCAATGTAAACTTAGTACCTACATATTTATTTATAGAATGCTCTAAAGACTTATTATTAAACTTCAACCTGCCCCCTATTATATGGGACTCAAACATTACTAGGGTATCTGCCTCACCCTTCGGGAAATATGGTTCAGCCCTCACTCCCAGAGGAGGCCTGTGTCCCAGCAGTGGGAACGATATAGGCTGATATCTTTATGCAGCACTGGGCCCGCGTGTTAGATTTCAAACAATTCCGTCTTACAGGCAGCTTTGAGTCCCCCGCAGGAGGAGACGCCCTGGGCGGGAATCACGAGCTGATTTCCGGCCACCGTAGGCGCGGGCTTGCGGACGGTGAGCAATGGGTAGCTCGCCGTCCGATAAGGACCAGGGCCCGGGTCGACGGCGCGTTGTGTTCCACGCGCGCGTCAAAGAGATGTCAGCAGAATTGACGGGGTCCGCTAGGGCCGATGCCTGCCGGGGCTTGGAATAAGGGCCGAAAGGGAAATCGTGGCCCCCCGGCAACATGGCAAATGAAGGAACACGGGTGGATTTTAGTCAGTAATAGTCTGACACGCCCTCCCGCTCCACCCAGAGCGGGAGAAATTATTTGATAATTTCCAACCCAAAAAAAAAAAACCAGTGGGAACATTACTGAATGATTAGTGATGTGTGTTAAAAATGTGCGTTTAAAGAGGTTTAATTAAAGTAAATTTTACTCCTTAGTAAGTTTTTATTTTAAGGACATTAGATGACGAAAAACATTTCGATTAGATCAGACGGAAAATGGGTTGGATAGGCTAACTAACTTTAGTTAAGTTAGCCTAACGAGAATCTAAGCTGCACTTAGACACTGACTGACAACGCTCTAATAACTGCCAAATGGCATGACAGCTACCTTCAAAGCTTCATCAATCCATCTTCCAAGTAAGTACCAATCTATAGACAATTTTAATGAACCGGTAAAATAATAAAGGAAAAATAAAATTAACCACTGCATCTATTCGGAGTAGGAACCCAATAATGCATTGTTTCGCATGATTTCCAACATTATAAATCATTGGGTCATTAATCATTTTAGCAGATATGCAATTACAATAACGTTGCATGGAAATAATGCAGGATTGGAAATTATGTTCCCCCCAGCTAAAACTCTACGAAGTGGTGAAGGCCCGGGCGTTTTGGTGGACTGTCCTTTGTATATTTGACGTTGAAATGGTGCTGATTCTTAGCCTAATTTGAATAAATGACTATTGATTTTGTAAGTGAAGAAAAGGGCAGATTATGGCCAACCTGATATTAATTGACTTCTTCTGCCTGTCACAATAAATCATAATAATTTCATTAAAAACATCTAAGGGGCCTCTGCGAGTTGGCTTCTGCCCCTCGTACGCCTTTTTTTTTTTTTTGGGTGGGATATTATCAAATAACTTCTCCCGCTCTGGGTGGAGCGGGAGGGGGCGTGTCAGACTATTACTGACTAAAACCCACCCGTGTTCCTTCGGTTGCCCTGTTGCCGGGGGCCACGATTTCCCTATCGGTTTTCTTCGAACCCCCGGCAGGCATTGGCCCTAACGGACCCCGTCCATTCTGCTACCCGCTAATTCTGCTAATTCCGGGACCCTAGCCCGAGAAATGTCAGACGTAAAAAATTATAATGCTGTTTCTAACATCGTTGGGCTTAATTGATTGCCTCGTTGGTTTCGTGGCAGCGATTGTGATCGTTGAGCTACGCTATATGGTCTGTGGTTGAGCGTAAGGTCCTGTGCCAGCCTGCGAAGATCGTCACTCCACGTAGCCAGAGGGCGTCCTACCTTACGTTTGCCGATTCGCGGTCTCAACTCAAAAATAGGTCTACCCCAACGGTCATCGGTTCTATTGCTAATATGGCCGGCCCATTGCCACTTCAATTTGCTTATTCTGTGAGCAATGTCGCCAAAATAATTAGGTTCTCTGCCGCGGCGATCACCTCGTTCCGGCAAAGTAGTTACTATTGTTTTTCTACTAAGAAAATTACAGTACTTAACCTAATACATTATCTGGATTTGTGCCCTATTAGTGCCAATTGGCTTGCCCCTATTAAGGCTCCCGCAGACAGGTGCGACACAACTTTGGTGGAACAATTTATATGAAAACTTCACGAAAATTGTTCTACCTGTGCTCGCGTCGCATCTGCCTGCGGGAGCCTTTACGTGCAGCTTATACTACGACTGGCGAAATAAGGTTGAACAGTAGGTACTATCGAAGAAACGCATATCTGTTCACTGTAAGGACTATTCTTGCTTGCAGCGCTCGGACGCTATAGTATCGCTTACCTACGAAAAAAAAGGGTCGTGTGCACGGGATTTTGTTTTCAAATTGGTTTGATATGCGTTATCCCGATGGTACATACAACCACAAAACAAACCTGTATAATCACCGAAGGGTTAGGCAGAGGTGTACCTCAACCCCTGTAAACCCACATTTCGCCAGCTATGATTAAGTCCCATGTAGTCTGTTGCCATCAGCCGGGCACAGATTCACTCCAGCACGCGTAGCATGACGCTTTCTATCTCTACGAAGAATAGACATAGCTCTTTCTATACAAAGTGACGTTTCGTTACTCCATTTTTGACATCGCACCGTAGAAATCTTTCTACAATCTGTCATTTTGCCTATCGTTTCTAACGATCTTTGTCTAGGTCCTTTTACATGTAGACTATTTCAGAAGAAACATTTCTATCCCAAACTGTCAAAATCACTAAGGTAGTGAAGACAATTTGATTTTGTAATCCCCATGCTAAAGACAGTAGAAAACTTTTTACTCGACGGCCACAAAGTTTACACGGTTATCAAAAATTTTTAAAAATTTTGGTTTTCTAACTAATTGTGACTATTTCTAATCGGATTAAAAAGGTGTGGAATAAAATATGAACTAAAATTCACACCAACACCTCGAATTCAGGTGCAAAAACAGTCCGGAGGTGACCGAGGTAGAGATGAGAGTGGCGGTACGCAGGATGAGTGCGAGGAATACCGCCCCAGGACCCGATGGCATACCCGGAAGGGCCTGGGTCCTGGCCATGGGGACTCTCGGGCCTCGACTGAGAGGGCTCCTAAGCGCATGTATGGAGAGGGGCCAGTTCCCACTTTGCTGGAAGACTGGGAAACTGGTCCTCATCAGGAAGCCGGGGCGCCCAGCGGACTCTCCGTCCGCCTATCGGCCCATTGTGCTGCTCGACGAGGTGGGCAAGCTCTTTGAAAGAGTCATTGCAGACCGCCTCGTCGGGCAGCTGGTGCGAGTGGGGCCGGATCTGGCGGAGAGCCAGTTCGGTTTCCGCAGGGGGCGCTCTACGGTGGACGCCATCATGCGCGTGCGGGCCCTCACGACGGGGGATGCTGTGGCCCGGGGTGGGGTCGTCTTGGCGGTGTCTCTAGACATCGCCAATGCCTTTAACACCCTGCCCTGGAGTTGCATCAGGGAATCAGGGAGGCACTTCGGTATCACCGGATGCCGACCTACCTCTGTCGTGTGGTCGAGGCCTATTTGACAGACAGGTTTGTCATTTACCCCGGTCACCAAGGAGAGTGGAACCGGCGAGAGATGTCGTGCGGTGTCCCACAGGGATCGGTCCTGGGGCCGCATCTGTGGGACATCGGATACGACTGGGTGCTGCGCGCCGACCTCCCTACTGGCGTCAGCGTCGTTTGTTACGCTGACGACACGCTGGTCCTGGCGCAGGGGAGGTCGTACTAGGCGGCGGCCGACTTAGCGACACGCGGGGTTGCGACAATCGTCGACAGAATCCGGCAGCTGGGACTCGAGGTGGCCCTGCACAAGTCCGAGGCCATGGGTTTCTATGGTCCTCGTAGTGCGCCACCGTCGGGTTCCCAGGTATTGGCGGGAGGGGTTCACATCGGCGTCGAGTCGACGATGAAGTATCTGGGACTCGTCCTCGATAGCCGGTGGAACTTCGTGGAGCATTTCCGACGTTTGGCTCCCAGACTGGACCGGGCCGGGGCTGCCTTGAAGCGGCTCCTGCCCAATCTGGGAGGTCCAAACGCCTCCTGCCGGAGGCTCTACGTGGGGATCGTGCGGTCCATGGCCCTTTACGGGGCGCCCGTGTGGGCGCCTTCATTGAGGCGGCAGCCAGGCCGCCGGCTGAACGCGTCCCAAAGGGTCATGGCCATCCGGCTGGCCCGAGGATACCGCACGGTCTCCTGCGAGGCGGCGAGCCTCCTTGCCGGAGTACCGCCATGGGATCTGGAGGCAAAGGTCCTCGCGCACATTTGGGAGTGGCGCGAGGAGGCGAAGCGCCGGGGCTTAACTCCGATGCCGCAAGAAGTCGCGGCACAGCGGACAGAGCTCCGGCGGGATCTCATGGCGGAATGGAGAGTACGATTGTCGCAACCCAGCGCTGGGCACGCCACAATTGCGGCGATAAGACCCCTCTTTGAGGAGTGGCTAGAGAGGCGCCACGGCGTCCTCACCTTCCGCCTGACGCAGGTACTCACCGGACACGGCTGTTTCGGGAGGTACCTGTTCAGGATAAAGCGGGAGGAAACGCCCGGGTGTCGTCACTGTGTGGATCGCCCGGAGGACACGGTGGAGCATACGGTGGAGGTCTGCCCGGCTTGGGCAGGGCATCGCCGTGTCCTCGTGGATGCGATCGGCGGCGGTGATCTCTCGCGTCCGGCCCTGATTCGGGCCATGCTACGGAGCGAGAGGAAATGGGAGGCCGTCACCTCTTTCTGCGAAGCAGTAATGCTCGCGAAGGAGGAGACGGAGCGCGTGAGGGAAAGGCAAATTTCGCGCCCTCGCGCCCCTAACCGCCGCAGCAGGAGACGCCCTGGGCGTCGGGAATCGCAGGAAGATTTCCGGCCACCGTAGGCGCGGGCTTGCGGACGGTGAGCAATGGGTAGCTCGCCGTGACTTTATATCAATAAAATTGAGAATCAAACAGAAAAAAAACCTGTGACAAAACAAAGAATTCTGAATCGAATTATGAAAAGAGTGAATTTCGTAAAAAGTGCAGTTGAGTCTTTCTACTTTCTTGCCGTCCTGTCTACACGGAACGTCATTTTTGTCTATTCTTCCGTCGACAAAACTCGTTTCTACGGTGGTCATGCTACGCGTGCAGGCTGCTACTGAGAAATTTCTGAGGGATAAAACCAACACTACCTGACCTGGTACTCGAACCCAGGACATGCTCAGCAGTAGCGCTTGCGACCACTAGACCAACGGGGCAGTCTGAACAATACATTTATTCATAAAAAGCTTTTCAGAAAATACAGGCGTAAAAATATCGCGGCGGGATTTGATCGCGCACTGAGTTTTCAACTCTCGGTGTTGAACCGAACGTTCAGAATCCAACAGTGCGTCCCAGCGCGTTGAAAAAATACACTTGGATTTTCAACACGCGCACGAAAAAAAATCGCCGCGGGAAAAAACCGCCCGTGAGAACAGGTAAACCACTAGCATAGTAGCATGCAAATACATTCTGTGACGTTCAAGTCGTGACAGCACTGTGAGAAACAGGTTACTATGGTTCACGTTGTACATAAATAACTATTATAATGGCTCATTTCAATCAGTTTGCAATTATGATTCTCTTGACGAGGCTTGCATACCGTTTGTGAGATCCACCCATCATTGTCATAAGAAGACAGTAAAATAAATTAAATATTTTAATTTTAACCAATCATAATATGCTTTAAGCATACTATTTTATAAGCTCACTAGTATGTGAGCTTCTTTCCTATTATCAACACGAACTGAAAAATAATAACTTATATCGGATACAAAAAACTTTTGTAAATTACTTTAGGCAGGTACCTAAGAACTTTTCAGTGAGCTAGCGGGGCTGACTGACCCAGACGCCGGACGAACCTACATTTCAATATCGTCACTTGTGAAGCTGTAAAGGACCACATCGCTTAACACCATGGTCCATGACAAGGAAAACAAAACAACGACAGACTCACCGCTTAATAAAAAGTTTTAAACCACAAAGCTGGCACCGCATCGAACCGACGCAAACCAGTATCAATAATCATGAGGAATGTTTCACTAATCGTGATCAGTGGAGGTCATTAATGTATGTCTTAGGACCCTTGGACTGTTCGTGGGATTATATTGATGAGTAACTACATGTGGGTGCCATTTTGTTTGAGAAACTAGAATTATTACTACAACAATTATACGTTAAAATGTTGATGAATGGAGAAGGAGAGGAAGGTCAAAGAAAAGATGAATGGATTGTGTGAGGAATCGTATGAAAGAGAAGGGAGTGAATGATAGCGGGTTGACAGAGGAGAGTGGAAGAAGAAAACGTGTTGTGCCGACCCCAAGTAACATGATACAAGGGCAGGAAAATTACTCTTTAAAAGCTGTATCGTTTTCTGAGGTTAAAGCTTGTTCTTCTTCCTTTCGAGGCTACGTTATCGTCGCCTCGAAAAGGAGAAGAACAAGCTGCAATACATGTATTATGTTAAACTAATTGAGCCCAGTATAGGTGGCTACGCCGCGCCAATCGCGGCATCAATGTCATTTTTAGGAGAAGGGCTTGTTTTTTCTCTCTGTAAGAAAACATCTTCGTAGAAGTGCTTATATGTAGAATCAAGACTGTATCTAACCCACACGGATTTTTAGCTCATGACATTAACCCCTTACCCCTAAAATTAATATTGTATAAGCTTCTGTGGATATGCATGTCAGACTTGGCCAAATATAAACTGCTTTATTAAGGCCACACATACCTACTTACCTAATGTAACTAAACTCCATGTTTGTACGAGAATTATTTAGCTTGTCTCATAATAGAGACATTTTTAAAAGAACTCAAGTCACGGATCTGTGTACGGCAATCTCGAAGCAAACACACAAATTCTTCGAAGTAATTTTTTATGTGACGTATACAATATGTTCATACAAATATTATGTACATCGTGTACATACAGTGGAACCGTGATATTTTATAAATGTGTACAAAAAACTCGTGAATATTATGATTCATTAAATATATTTACCTGTGAACTTAAGAAGTCACTGACATAGAATTGTGATGCGGCGCTCCATTGCGGCGGTCAACCAGGTCAGCACCAGTTTCTTCGAATGTTAATCTTACCTAAACCACTCGGTACATGATACTACTAGATTTCTTCACTAGTTCCACTACACCACTGGAACATTCAGGAGATACCAGAACTCCTCCTCTTGACCCATCCCTATCTGCACCTGTAGGGGTTTTTATTGAAAAACACTAAAATCTTATAATTTTAAACAGTTTCCTCACATAGGTACATAAACTCACGCCTTTTTCCCATTGGGGTAGATAGAAACTACAGAGCGCCACGTGCGCTAGATTTAGGGGGAAAACCTGATCCTCTGTTATAGATTATTAGGCTCAAGATTGGAGTTTAGTTTTCTAGTAAGATTGACAGTACTAAGCCCATGTTGATAACTTTATCCATACGATTTAGTTAGGAAATCGTGAAGATAAAGGGCTTATTCGAACCAATGTCTATAAATTATTGTAAACAAGTATCTCCCTGACGCACATTGCCATTTTTGACTAGAAATCTATCAGTTGGAGGTTCGTCAGCCTTTCTAACCACTATCTACCACGCTGACAAAAAGAGCCAACACCACCTTACTGCTCCAAAAGAGACCATGTCATGTTTCCGTAAAAAAAAACAAAGTCAAAATGTTATCATCTTCAACTCATTCCTCCTTTTCTTCATCATTGGTCTATTAGTCACAAGCGTTACTGCTAAGCATGAGGTCCTGCATTTGGTTCCCGCATCGGGCAGTGTTATTAGGGATTTGGATTTATGCCCGATTGATAGCAATAGGCAAGCACCCTATTACATGGGACTTAAACATAACTGGCCTTATATGGAATGCTGGCGTGATTTTGTTATATTATGTAATTCATTCTTTAGAAGTGTGTTATTCCATTACTTATTTTGTACATATTGCTTTCCCAATTTTAGTTTGGTAATCTAGTGCAAGTTTGTAGCAAAGTATGACTTATAAAATAAATAATGATTGTGTTGATGATGTAATTACTGCGGCTAATATAATTCCAGTCATAAACTTGTGCTTACTGAAATTAGTCGTGTTTTATTTTGCGTTGTCTTATCTCAATACTACTAGCCCGATTATAATGTAAACACCATAAAAATATTCATTCTTACGCCATTTTGATTCTACAGTAGAAAACTGTTCGTTTTAGTTATTTATCTATGCTTCATAAGGGTTTTAATAAAAATGTCAAGGCAAGACATAGTCCATTACTCGTTGCAGATGTAAATTCAACAGTGGGTTTGGCGTTGTACAACTAAAGAAATATAATATCTTCGGTGACTGCACTGACTACTATGACCAATTGCAAAGAATCAATCTCATAAATTCTTGCAATCGGGTTAGTGATGACAGGAAGTTTAAGAACATCTTCTCATAGACGTAGCACATTCTGAACAAGGAACTGTTTAATAGAATAGTATATTTTCCTTTCACTACATCGTGCACCATCTAATTTTACCCTTTTTCTCTCATCGTACTTTCAGTGACGTTTAGCATTCACAATTTCGTAAAACTACGCATGTACTCCAGTCACAGCATCACAACCAACTAAACAAAGAAATGTTTTATGACACCGCCAGTCATAACATGAGAGTTTAACCTCACTTCTAAAATTATGTGCGGCGTCTATTTTGGTTAGTCTTCTCTGTATACGTCACTGAGTACACGAGTAGTAGCGTAATGGTTTGTTCTGCTTTGAGCTTTAGATTAATCCTTTCTTTCATCTTTTCCACCTTATAGTGTTTTCATTTGGTCTTTTTTTCGCCAGTGTCATCTTCATTTTTATCGTTGTGTGACCAAGTTAATCCTGTCGTAATAAAACACGGACACCACTTGCATGATTCTTTGCTAAATTTCTAACTGCACTCTAATTTAGAAATCGCTATTGTTAAAGCACAATAGCATGGTCCATACTTGCCTCGGACCGAAACAGCTGGAAATCATAGAGGGTGGGCTGGGCATTTGCCCAGTAGTAGGATGATGGATGCAGGCTGACAGTATTGTAAAAGCTATTCAAAAAAATCTACAAATTAGTCTATAGTAAATAGTATACTCGTACAGGACTTTCTGCTTTTAATTTTACTTTGTTTTTTATTTATTTAATTTGTTTCTATGAGTGTGTTAAATTTAATTTGTAATCTCTTGTACGAGTCCCAATAAATACATTTTCTTTCTTTAATTCATTTCGAATCGAATCGAATTTCTCCTTTAGGAGCTTTTGACCATACTCCTAACTGCTTCTTCATTAACTGAACCTGACAAACCAACACTCCCCAACACCACCAACGCATCATTCTTATTAGGTGCAAAGTAGAACATTCGTGACGTCAGTATTCTCTGACGCGTTCCGACGTCACAATTCCGAGTGCAAGCTAATATTACTGCGTCTACGCACCAGCGTGCCAGCCGCATGTTCGCATGCGTACGTCCTAATGTAACTAACATCTGGGAGACGTTCTCAGAAATTACTCTGTGAAATAATGATTCCAGTTTCGTCTGGATGCTGAGGTTCTTTTGAAAGGAGATAGTTTTGCCGTTGGTCATGTTTGTGTGATTCAAACTGATGATCAACGCTTGCTTTGCTTCATTGATTAATAAATCATTTGTCTTGTCTTGATTTTTTCTGGAATATTTTGCACTGAGCTTTTTGTTATAAGCTACAACTTTCATCTTCTGGACCATAAATAGTGGTTTGTGCGCCACGTTTATGGTTCATTACTTAGTTAACGAGAGAGAACGTTAAGAGAGCAGTGGTGGCCCAGTGGTAACGGCCCGACTTACGAGTGGGTTCGAACGGTGATGGAAAACATCGTGAGGAAGCCGGCATGTCCTAGAACCAAAAAAAATCGTAGACGTGTGACATCTACCAAGCCGCACTGGGCCCGCGTGGTGGATTGTGGCCCACTCCCTCTCACAGAAAGGAGGTCTGTGTCTCAGCAGTGGGAACATTATAGGCTGATTACTCTCTACTTAGTTAACTATCGTAGTTTGTGGTTTAGCTTCATCATCTGCCTAGCCTTTTCTGTTTAGTTTATGATATGTAAAGTCCAGTAAATTGGTTACCAAATAAAGTAAATATTTCGTGGGTGAAAACTTTGCTCTGAGTCAGTCGAGAAAGCTGATTTAGTACCTAGAATAGATGCATTCTTGCGTCCAGACGGCGCCAGTACAATTGTAGGTAGGTACATACATATATTATTTAGTGATAGTACATAGGGATGCGCATGCGCTGTCAACTGTTGGTATACGCATCAGTCGGTAATTCCAAGAAATGATTCATTAATTATTGTCATTGTTTCTTTGGAACTGGTAAATTTTCCTTTAATATATAATTTTAATAGGTTTAATCATTAGCCTATTTTTTTTTGGTACTAGTCATGGAATTCTCCTGAAAATATTCCTCATCGTTATTGATCAAACTTTAGGTAAAGCAAAATTAAATATATAGAAGCAGGCCAAGCAGAATGTACTGAATTTGATGCCACTTATTTTCTAAAGCAAAGTTTAGACAAAACTTTACTACTGCATCTAACCACAATCTAACTCAAATGTATGCTTTTGGTTTTAGTCTTATTGGGATGTTGATCTATCCACACTACATTAGATATTTACCTTATCAATAATAGCAGGTAAAACACAAGTTTCGCAAAAAAGGGAAAACCCTTAGCCACGACTCCACAATTAACATTTCAACTCGGTTAATGACCACAGGTGAGGTAACGTATAAGGAAAAGGGAAAAAGCGAGTTCAAAACAGAGAATGCGTCACATGATGCAACGCAGACCTTTCCTTCCTCAAACCTCGCCCTTACTGGTCCTTAAATAGGATTAAATGTTACAAAGAAAATTCATGGAACTTCTTAACTAAACCGAGGCTAACAATTTCATTGTTTTCCTCAAGATTAAAAGCGATAAACTGCCAAAATATTTGCATTCAACGTTGATGCACTATTAATCCTTCTGAATTAAGATCGTCTGAAGGATGTTGTTTGGTTGGCAATGGGCCAAGAACCTGTCATTTCTTCATTCTTGCGGTTATACTAAGGTTTATTTTGCCTGGAAGACCGTGATGCTCATATTTTAGATGCATGAGGAATTTTCGTTTAATATATCTGATATTCAGCTGCATCCGGTTAGACTAGGAAACCGACTCCGAACAGATTAGGCAGATGGTAATTTCTGATGATAAATTGCAAAACCGTTTGTAAAAGATGATATGATCATAAAGGAGGTGACTACTGAGGTAGCAGCTAAAGATGTATGGAAGAAGATGCATGGTGCACCAACCCAAGATAAATTGGAATAAGGAAGGGCATGAGGATGATGAAATTCATTCAATGCCTAACTATTAAACTCTTAAATTAATGGTTCTAATATTTCTGACGCTAGAACACTGTTATCACGAAAATAATCACGTAAAGATAATGACACAAACACTAGAAGGCACTCGATAGTACTACAGCTCCCACGTGCAGATATTAACGATTGGTAATTGGTATCATGATGAGAGGCACGGAACACGTGATCGAACACGAAAGGCATTTGTATACAAATACAAAGTGGATAATGATTGGCTACTTGAATGAGGATTGTGCATTTTTTTGTATTTTGAATTCACATGAATGTGGAGTAATCTGTTTGGATAGTTTTCAAATAGACAACTGAAAGTCAAGAGAAATTCCATAGATTTTTTTTTAAAATGAAGAGTTATAAAATGATTGCTATCTGTTTATCGATAATGAGACTAGGTATGGCAGTTAAAGACCTGGGTGTTAGGGCACTTTTTGATAGGTTGTCTGTTTGATAATGTTCATCAATGATTGACCGAAACCGGTTACGTCCAAGGTCAAAAATAAACTAGACCTGTGCTGGTGCGATTTAAAGAAATGGAGCATCGTCAAGGACAGCGGCGTCACTATTTCAGAGTTTCTGTTTTTATTTTTTCTCTTCTACTCTTACGCACGTTGTCTACTTTCCTATTGCAGGTATGCTGGAAGAGATTTCTTTAGAAATAAGCATCACCTTTACACGTATTTTTCTATTCCTTTCTTCTTGTCTGTTTATATATGTAAACTGTTAAAAAAACAACAAAAGATATAATTTAAGTAGAGAATTTAATATTACTACATTTGGACGATACCCATCACGGAGATATCGATACCCATTACGTCTGCAGTTTTGCTAGCTAATTTAATCTGACCCAGTTTTCTATGCCTGTCATCAAATAGTAGAGAGTAAGGCTGTCCTCATTATTGTTTGAAGATAAAAAGAGCAATACTTTAACGCAATTCTCAAACAGACTTGATAGTCTACAATGGTCCTGCATAGCTTTTCGGAACGATTCGATACGCTTCCGTGCCAAATCGAACATCAATCAATGTTATCGAAGGTCCTCTAGATGACCACAACTCTTTCGACGGCTATTTGCGGTCGGGGACTAGGCAAATCAGGTACCTAACTGAAAATTTGTCATTTTCAACTCGGAAGCCTGTCGAATGGTTGTAAAACAGCTGTGCATAGCAGAATAGCAGCATGTAGCTAAAGCAGAATATACTGATGGTAATTCCAAGCAAATTAGCAATAGCATGAATGCACTAGCTCTTAATTGCACTCTGTTTTAAATGCGCCGTTTTAACGAGTTTCCCACGCGACAGAATTATGAGACTCTACTGGAAGTAAGGTAAACACAAAGCTAACGTAACTTTTATTTTTAGGGCTTTCGCTCGACGCCACCTTGGACGAGTGCGTTGAGATGTGAATCTTCGCGGATCTAATACATAATTTTAGCTTCAACCCTAACCGTCTGGCCGTCTGGCCAATTAGTTTTTCTATTTTAGACCAGACCGCTAGTACGTGTGCGCGACGCCGACCGTCTCCACAATCGCTAATAAACTACAGTTAAATATGAATAAAATACGCTATAAATCTGTAACGAGCGGTTTGAAAATAAAATGGCGGATAGTGACATAAATTTTCGCGCGTTCTATGGTTTTGGCGCGGGTTGGTTGCGCGTCAGTGCCGCTATTGACTCCTCAAGAGCAACCTAAAAAGTGATTTATGTCAGTGTAATTAAGGTTGAAGTTTCAGTGGTATTGTGTAATGTTATTGGACTGTGTGCGGTCGTCAGCTTTTTGTTATGATGCGCAAGTCGGCGCAATTGTTTGTTTTGGACGGAGTAATATGCGCAGGCGCACCATGAGGTTTCGGCATAAGTGTGTTTTTGTACCGATTTAGATATTCGTTATCGAAGTTAGGTGTTACAGGTAAACCTAAACGGACCTATCTTGGTTAATTAATGATCATCGTTTCATTGATAACAATTAAGCTTTGAAGGTCATTTGGTTTTTATGATGTTGCTACATCTTTTTATGCAGAAATATTTGATTGAAATTCATTAATTTTCAATTATAAAAACTCAATTGATTACAATATAAAACTCATACAATAGAATACAATTCAATATAATTCAGGAAACAGCAAATATATTTAAATTTTTATCAACAATTTGCATGTTTAAAATTCTGAATACCATTTACTTAGTTAATTGAAATAAAATATGAATGAATATTCTCGTGGTGTCACATGATAGAAGGGTAGTTTACAAAACACAGAGGAACGATGAGAGCTAGAAGCCGAAAAAAGTGATTACAGGTGACATTGCTTTCAAACTCTTTTAAAGAACCAATTCGAGGCACACGAAAATGTAGTTTTTGGTATCGACATTACATACACATATCATAACATCACACCTGTATTAAAAAACAAAAAGTTATATAATAATAAACCTACATGGACACTTAGGGCCGAGTCACACCGCCAGCCGACAAGAAGCGCGTGGCGCGCGGCATTTCAAGCGATACTGGTGTTTTAAGTATGTAGATAAAGTTTAAAATTATTTAACACTGAAAGTGCTCGCCGCGTCGCTGCCATTCCAGTGTGACTCGGCCCTTATGAAACGTCAGAAACTAGGTACACGGTTCCAACTGGTCGTTTCCCATGGAGAAGAGTCGGCAAGAAACAGCACGGTAACTCTTAAAAAAATTTTTGGCTCTTACATTTTTTTTCTAATTACAGAGTTAATAGGTATGGGAGGAAAGGGTAGGGTTTACAAAATAGAGTCTACAGTCTACAAGGCTTACAAAGATCTCACATTCACAAAAAAAAAAAAGATAAATAAAACAGTAAAAATAAAAACCTATTTAAACCAAATGACATGATTACCATTACAACTGTAACAAATCTGAATTAATACCCTGTCCACAAAAGCCACTAATAAAGAGTTGAAGTATTTCCCGAAGTGTTAGGCAGAGGTATACTTATAGAACACCCACATTTCGCCAGTTATGTTTTAGTCCCATGTAATAGGGTCGAGCCTATTGCCAGCACTAACCGGGCAAAAATCAAGCCTCCGGGCTGTTATTGAAAAATTCGAGATGGGAGAACCCAATAACACTTTGCCCTACCTGGGAATCGAACTCAGGACCTCATTGCTCAGCACCACTAGACAAACGAGGTAGTCCAGTTGTTGATATATACAATAGTATTTACGATGAGTTTGCCTCTTCTTGGCCAGGTACATTGATAAATGATAAATGATTTTATTTCTGTAAGTAGGTTTGTACAAACACTTTTACACGTCAATCATATTTTAAAACTAGATGAGGTCGGCGTTTCCTATCTGACTACTCTGAGAAGAAAGGCCGAAACAAACTCAGAGGTCTCAGTCTCTTTTAAAGTCCAGACATAATCTTGGTCAGATCATGTGAAGGCCATGTGGATTGGTGTCTGAAGTGGTCTTTTGAGGAAAGCACCACACAGATTGAGAGGGCCTGTCCAGTTAGTGCACGCATTTGTCAGTTATCGTGCAGCTCAACTCAGAATTTAAGGAGCTCAACGATTCGACGAACAATACCAAAAACAGGACATTTGGGTAGGCCACTTAAATTACTCAACGTAAAACGTAATACAGATTACGAGATGAATGGAAACTGGAAGCATCACCCCTGGGCGTGTATTACTGACGCACTCCCAGCCATACAAATATCGTGCACAATGTTTGCAAAAATCATTGACATTATAAAAATGTCTAGTCTATACTCGGAGGAAGATTTGTCATCATCAATACCAGCCCACTCTTGGACATAAAATGGTGTTCCAAATCAAGCTATTTGAAAAGGCGCAGTTGATACTGACTCAAAAGAGGATGCTGTAACTCATACATAGAAGGTTATCTGTGAGCCCATCCCTTGCTATAATTCTTTAGCGGCATTCATTCAGGGCACCCTCGACAATGACTATGAGAGATGTTACAGTCTACCATTATAAGACTATTCCGTTGAGGCCATTGATATTCGATGCAAATACAAGATAGTTGTGTACAAGTTGCGTTCCTTGGACAAAATATTCATAAAATTCTACAAATGCATTTTTTTTTTTGCAACAACGTAACCCAAATGTTACAAGCTAGTTTCCATAATTTAGTTTACTTCGGCAAACCTAACATAACCATATTCAATTATGAAACCAAATGAGTGATCACTTTCTTATCAATGGATTAGGAAACGTCTGCGCCACAACTGTCGTGAATGTCATTCATATCTCAGATAGTGATTAGTCAAGATCTATTATATCTGGACTTTATCTGTGATAAACTGATTGTTAAGGTTTTATTATATGTAGTTCAGAAATGTCATTTAATGGTGACGTAATAGTAACAATAACAAAGATTTGTGTTATGGTTTTGTCATGAAAATGTAAGCATTTAGGCGCGTTTTGGACGCTTCTTATGCTATAAGATGTGAGCCAAGGAGTTCTGTGGATATTTCTTTGAATAGGTTGATAGCACATGTAGGTCGAGTGATGCTACATACCACAAAAGCATTGGCTAGAAACTTTGTTCCCCTGGGACAGTATAGCACAAGATTTCAAGACCCTTGTCGTTGCGTTTCATCTATGCACATTCTCACCACATTTGTGGTCGCTCTGTGGTTTTAATCATCGGTAAAAGTCCATCTTTTCCCTACACATATCCCAGGTGGTGCCTCCACCTTGGTTCTATCCTCACTTTGGTTCCTCATCACGAAATTGGGACCAGTTTTTTAGGTACCTTAGCACAATCCCGTCAATTAAGATCGATAATTAAATTAACTGACTTCTCTATCGTACCTACATACCCATAAGGACTTAGCCTTGCGTGCAAGCACCTAGATCAGTAGCTATAGTGCTATAATCTCATACGTACTTATTAATAATTATGCGGTTTAGACAACCACCACCACGTGGAGCTATGACGTAGATGCCTATGAATACGGAGTTACTCGCACTGAACAATTTTATTACTCGTCAGTGTAAACACAGCTTCTATCTGTATCAAAACAATTAGCAATGAAATAGATCAGATGCTTTTCCAGGATATTTCGAAGTTGGATGGGAGGGGAAATGGTAGATTGGCTAAAATACTAATCGAAAGATTATGGTCCAACAAGTGATGAACACCTGCGATTAATTCTTCGTTTCTGTGAATATGCGGTTTTATCAAAATTCTTACTGTAAGTGCTACAGGAATTTGGTGGTATTGTCCTTCATTCCTGTTTCCTTAAACTTAAATATTTTTTATATTCTCTTAAAATTTGTCATTGTACTTTCCTATTGATTTATCTCGTTCTTCTATCGTCATTTATATATGTATAACTTTCTTGCCTGCTCCATGACCTTCTACCAAACCGAGCTTTCCAAATATATCCATCTACATCCCAAAGCAAAAATGTTGTCCCTTATCCTTAAAAGATGTGTTGCTTTTATTTCTTTACAAGTTTCTGAGAAATGGTCAGCATGGCAACACAAAACAAAATCGAAAAATCTACATGGAACGCTGGTTGTAAAAAGTTCATCTTCCATTATACCATGGTGAATTCCAATTGATATTTGATGCGTAAACGACTAAAGTATATTATATTGTATGGTTATCACATTGCTAGTGAGTCATTTCGGGATATTACTTGGGAATGATACACATTATAATACGAGTATGGTCATGCTTTGTTCTCGTATTCTAGTGATTTCAGAATGTTTTATTTGCTGGTTATTTTGTCTGATTTGATTTGATGGGTCATAGAATTACCGTACTTCCCCCTAGTAAATACGATGGTCCTGACCCTTGGCTAAAATACATAACATCATGTCTGTATTCCCCGAAGGGTTAGGCAGAGGTGCACCTATTGTTCGATATTGAGAATAGCTCGATATCATGGTAAAAACAAAGCCAGTGAGCGCAAAATGGAAGCAGAGCTGACTGCCCAGTTTGTGCCAAGCGAACTTAAACATCCTGACTCGTGGAAGCTCAGATTTGAGGGCACCTTGATTTGGCGAATCGACAACCACGCACTAAATTAAAGGTGACTCTTATACGCAGTATCACGCGCTTATGAGCCTTAAAAGTGACAACGTAACATTAACTGTATATTGTTACAAGACTTGATCGTATTTCGATGATGTCATCCGATGGCGATCATACAAACACAAACAGTATCAGTGCTGTAATATACGAATTAATTAAATACGGTTTTTATATCTTTTTATGAATCGGGCATTTTTTTTATTGTTTTATGTCTAGTAGCGGAATAAATGTTAGTAATCTAAAGTTGCATGCAATCAGTCGAGGAAAAGTGTCTGATAAGATATTTGAAAATAAATAATGATGTAAGTACCTATAATACTATAGTAACACCTCTGCTTGTCTGTTATGTTATGTTAAATAATAATGTTAGATCTAATTTAAAATACGGAAAAACTGGAACAAAAATTTAAAAAGAAAGCTTAGGGTAAAATTCTAGAAAAAATCACTTGCTTCATCGATCCAAAATTCGAGACACGTGCATAAAATAATAGTTTGTACTAAACAAAACGATTTAATCGTACAATTATTGTGAGAGATGAGACGCAGCTGAGATCCCTAATGATCAATGACCGTCACGCGAGGAACAAATTGTTGCCATGCGCACGCGTAATGTACTAAAACAATTGAGTGTTATTGTGATGATGGAAGTTGTACTCTCTCAAATTCTTGGCTTAATCGTCTGCCTGCTTGTTGTTGTCCCACTGTAGGTCAGACATATTTTTTTTTAAAGATAGTTCTTCTCGAATCGTGCTATTCAATAGATGATCAAATATTCACAAACCTTATAATAGGATCATCTACCTAGTCCTTTCCCTACCATATTAGGGTAGGTTTCCAATCTAACCGGATGCAGCTGAATACCAGTATTTTACATGGACCGACTTCCTATCTGACCTCCACAACCCAGTTACTGGGTAACACGATACCTCCTGCAAGCTTGGTGGTATGACTTTCGGGCTTCTAGCTCTACGTACGAAAGCAGGGACCAACGGCTTACCATGCTTGCCGAGGCAGTGTTCTAGGTAATGGCTGGTCACCATCCATAGGCCGACCTCGGCAAGCGTAGTTTAACCTGATCGACCCGTGCAACTGTTATTACTTAACCACGAGCCGCTATGATCTTATGAATCGTTCAGTTCGTGTATGCTCACCCTAATGATCGACGCGCGACACGCGAGGACAGCGTCGCACGCGCATCGTATTGAAACAATTGAGATAATGGATGTTTGAGCGCTTGATCGTTTTGGGTTCGTAAGGTCTTCGCGTTGTGGGACTGCGATGATGTGTTATTTACTTCTTATTACTACTTGTGTTACTACAGTAGAATCATGTTTAATACAGATAAAACAATCTTTTATTGATGTCATCACAAGTTTAAGGATGATCAGATTTCTATAATATGATTTTGTCAACATGTAACTCTTAGTGACTAACCCCTAAAACGTTTGAGAATAATTCCGGGGCTTGCACAAAAGCTGACATCTTACCAACTTCAGTATTGCCCAAATAAAACTCAACGGAAGTCTCTGATGAGTGATGAAATTCTAAGTGATGTTATTGTCCGATGCCAAGATTGAGCAATAAAACTTAGAAACTTTAACCTACCAGACAGAAAGCGCCTCGCGACAGACGTGATTAGAGTACAAATGCTATAAATAAAACTAAAGCACACTTGCTGCAGGGGAAACACAGACTCCCGATAACCCGTTGTTTTGTGACGTAGGAGGATGTCCTTGTCTGACGTCACGACGATATCCTTGGACAGTCATGTCTGTACAAACCAATATGTATGTGTAGAGGTTTATCTCGTATGAAAAATTGGGTTTGAAGAATATTCTTGCTGTCCTATTAACACAATTATTTTCCAAAGAGTTGTTAATGTGCATCCATACAATAAGGTCGTAAAAAAAAACAATTGAAGAAGCATTACATTTTTATTAACACTTAAGTTAAAACCTCTCATTGTTTATTTTTCAGCTTTTATAATGAGGCGCCTTATCTCATGCATTTACTTATGCCTTCATTTCATCGCACCTTTCTGCCTCAACTTTCGATTTCATTCCATTCAGCGCACGATCACTTTTGGCATCTGTTTTGGCTTCCACCTCAAAACGAATATAAACAAAAGCGAATCAAATAGTACATCATGTTCTCAGAAGGATGGTAAAGAACAGGCATGGCGATTGCATCACGCATCTATATATATTTTCAGAGGCAATTTACCTGCTACATACCTGATTACAGTGATAAGTATGCGCGTGCGCCGACTGATCCACGACCATAGCGTAAAATGCTGTCAGACTGTCAGTGTCACTGTGAACGCCGCCGCGAACGCACGCGCTGTGCCGCGTTACATTGTACCGCCACGTGTTTTTGTGAGTAAATAATCAGTGGTCACCAATTACAAACAATTGGTGTGGACTGTGTTTGTGAACAAGTGTCCTGGATCTAGTGACACGTTTGGATTGCACCTAAGGATTTCGTTATACGGTACGAAAATCGAGTCGCTTTGTTTATTTACGACTTAAGGAAACAAGATCATCAAGTCCTTACGAATTTTCTCGTAATATCAAACGGTAATGATCATGAACATCGTATATGGTAGTAATCAATTCGTCTACGCCTGCTTTAATAGCTTCAAGTTGTCAATGAGAGCTACTGTTAAATTGACCGATGTCTTCTTACGACTGACTCTTAAGTCTGCTACATAAGGGTGAAAATAGAACAACATACATATTCTAGGTTTAGATAATACAATTGAGCAATTACTGATAGTGCTGTATCAATAACCAATGGAAAATAAATGGGGTTGAATGAAAACATGGTGTAACTGTTATTAGCTGAAGTGGCTATTCAGTTTAAGGTCTATTACAAAGGACAGGGACTTTTTCATTAATCAGAGTTTAATCTTAAATAATCAATAGCCTTGGTTTAGTTAGTTTTTTCTCTGATTTCAATAGACGCTTTTTGCGATTCGTGCAGAGTTAGACACGGCTGTTTATTGAAGTAGCCATAACAAACATTACCTTGAATGATTTTGACTTGGAATTCACGGCTAGATCAAATTGATCTGTGATCGTAAAGTCAATCAAAGGAACAATAACAACTACTTTACTACTGTAACAACAAGTTGTCATTCATCGTTAACTACTGGTAAACATCTACAGAATATTTAGCGTCCTTTAAAGATAATTACAAAGATGGTACATGAAGAAGACAATGTTATTATAGATGACATTATAAATATAGCTCATCCTTATATGATGAATTCCAAATCTAATCACAATACAAAAGACTAAACCGAGAAAGAAGAATCAATACAAACATTCGTCGAACTAAGTAATAAGATCATTAAGTCACTAAACACTTTCAACAGCACATAAAGAAAATCCAAAGAATAAGAATAACTCAGATGCACAGACAAAGTTCAATTAAAACACCTTTAGAAAAATGAGAAAATGAGATGAATCCTCCTAAGAAGTGGTCAACATCAAGACCTAAGACTAAACAAACTCGTCATTACACCAGCCACACGTCATATACACTATAATTATTACCAACATGTGATTCTAATGATGCAAATAACACAACACACGGTTCTCCTTACATCTCTCATAGCCCGGAAGAGAAAACTACTACAGTAACGCAGAACGAATATAAATAAACTCTAAAATTTATTATATAAACACAAATGTTTTAATATAGGAATAAACACACCGTAATTTTAAACTAAATAAAAATAAAAAACAAAATTGTAAAATGCTTCATCTCATTAATATAATTTTGAATAATTATTTTAATCGACAGATGATGTCTAGTCAAATTGAGTATTTATACAGTTGGATGTTACTCTTGTCATGAAATAATAAGTTACGTCAACAGTATTTTCATGATCAAAAGTAATGTTTTCTAGTTGCATTTGTACTAGATTACGGTAAACTGAATTAGCTAGTGTCAAAACTATACATACATTAGAATTCCGGCTTACTTCATTCATCCATTTTTAGTTTCCAATATTTCATTATTCTGTTCTTGCACTTCCCTTAATCTTTAAATCTGCAGCATTTTTAGAAACCAACCAAGTTGTTTTACCAGTCTGCCCCAAAAGGAGGGTAATGTTTTTGCTATGTACTGAGTTGAACTCTGTCACTTTTCAACACAAACTTCTGCAGTTAGTTCATTGCCATAACCGTTATCAGAAGCAACTTTTCACGTTCTTTACACAATACTAACTTCTATAGTATGAATGCCAAATTATCTTTATACCCATTCAAGCGTTACAAATAACATTTGTGACTTTCCAATCAGTCAATGACACAACCATATCATCAGGTTTGTATGCACACGCTAATAACTTTTAAACTGACAACGTTTTGCCGTTTAACTTGCTGTTAACTCTCTAATTAGGATAATTACTTCGACAAGTAAGTCATTGTTTAACTGAGACATTATAATTCATTGTGCCTGTTCAGTGCTAAATGCCCGTTATTAAAATATTGTGCAGTAAAGTGCATAGATTTCAGTTAGGAAATATTTTGCAATGAACTTAGCCATGAAATAATAGTTACCTATATGTGGTTTATCATATCCAAAAGTGGATATTTATGTAACATACCATGACTGCTGTTTCTCTGAAGGGTCAAACAAAAACGATCATGACATTTGCAAATTAAATGAAACAAGACATTTAAGAGCTGGCAAAATGGTGCTAAATACAAGAACACGTGATCCACTAAACAAAACGCTACATCAACATTATCAAAAGCTACCAAATGACACCAAGCCGGCCATTTTAGTTCGGCAACTAGAGCTAACAGTTAATTATCTAAACAAGCTAAATTAGCTATATAATTACAAATGTCGCCTTGTCGATGAGACTGCTGCTCTAATTGTCTATATGGTGTATTTATTTTATGGAACTGAGTTCAAAACTTGGGAATTTTGGGGAACTTTGAGTTTGTATGAAAGCTTCTCTCGGTTTTTCATCACAGTCCAAAAAAATTACAATTAAAAAGGAATTAGAAATCATATCTAAGATTGCTATATGACAATGGTGAAGCAAGTTGCTAGATGAGCTTTAGTTGGCATCAAAAATCAAAAATGAAAACAAGTAAAAAATATTGTAAGACACTGAACTAGAATGACTAGTGCCCAATGTGGTTTGATTGTGGTCTAATGACATAAGCATAATTTTAGCGATGACCAATCGGAACAAATAGTGTAACATAACTGTTTTAAAGACAAACATATAGAAAGCCAGACAACTTTTCCTATAAGGATGTATTCGAAAATGGTCATTGAAGTAGATCACACATTTTTTTGCAGCAAAATCGATTTTGAAATCATGAAGGTGGATTCGAAGCTTCGAACTTACGTTTGAACTTTGCAGTCCCTAAAATATGACTTATGATTATTTGGCCGATCATCATCACTACAGAGCAACACATTAATTTCTAAATGCATTTTGATTTCACTCCACATCAATATATGTACATTTTGATGACCACGTTTGTATTACATTCACTTTGCGAGACATACCGTAAAACCTCCCATTCAATTTTATTGTATAAAAAATTCATTACATCGGAGACAATAAAAATTCATCTGATGCCCTTAAAATTCTCGTTAGACCTAAGAAATGTTCCACAGAGCGACCTCCCAGCGGCCTTGACCCACAGTAACTCAGTGTAAACAATTGATTATGATCTGTAACCAGGGGCCCTACCATGAACATTTAAAATACTTGCCAAATGCAGGACAGGTCAACTTGGCAAGTTAACCTGACAGGTTTTCTATTTGTACCTTGAGCATTTCCGTCTGACCTGCAAAGTATCAACTTCAGACCTGCTACGTTATCATTGACCGGTACGCCATATTATAAACAAACGTTCGGAAATACTTTTTCGCAACATTACCGGTTTTACGGTTTTAAAGAACGAGATAAAATAAATTTAATAACAGCTAATAGTGATCAATAGAATTCTAAAAAAGCTTTGTTTCGTAGCAAAAAATCTTATTTAACACGATTAAGATGTTGGAGACCCTTTTAGATGCTTAAGAAAGGTATAAGTACCTACTTGAAAAACTTACCAAAGTTATTGCTATTTTCGAACGACGATATCTAAGTGTTAAGAATCAAATATATTGTAAACACCACAAATGTTTACGAGATCATTCTGAACATTGGAGATTCAAGTGGGTTCCTTTTTTGTAAGTTTCTTTTTAACAGAAGAAACTGTTTCTGTAAATAAAACAGAAAAACAAAGCACACATTTGTATCGTGTCCGTTGTTGAGAGTGGTAAGAAAGTGCAGTTATTTGGTGATAATGACTTAAGTTTCCTATGAACGATTGAAAACAGTGTGGAATTTTATAAATAATCACAAGGACATTGCAAAAGGCTACAATAAAAGTGCTCAAACTCGAGAAATGTCCCGCAGATTGTGGACGGAGGTGACGGAACATTTGAATTCCATTGTTGGTGGTGCTATCAAAGATTTTAAACACTGGGCAGCTGTAAGTTGGTTTTATATTAAGACTACGAATATTCGAATTTCCCTTCGGGGAAACAAGGCGTGATGTTATGTTAATATTATATTTGCCTAAAACATCTATTAAAAATTAATGTAAATATTGGTTTTTATTTTCTTCTATTCTCGTATTGTGTTCTTGATTTGTATTTCTTTTACATCGAATTACTAGTACCATTTTTATAATATATGTACCAGTTTATTGAACATAAAACTTTCCTTTGGATTTTAGCGATTTGTTTCACACTGTTTTTATCACCATCTTCCTCAAGAAACTCAATTATTTTCATCTTCGTCACACATCCAAAATAAACGACAAAGAGATTGTTTGTTTTGTTATCTATAATTTTAAAGACCGCCTAAATAGTTTTATTTAAACAAATTAACTTGTAATTATGTTTTTTGTTTTAAATGAAAGAAAACAGTTCAATAAAAGTTAGTTTTTCACACCTGCTTAATATGACTGCAGGGCAGTTCAGTTTTCAAGGTTATATACGTCAAAAAGGACGTGATGGTATAGCTTATCGCAGGTCAGACTAGTGAAATGCTGTCACGTGACCACTGACCGGCTTTAGTCACGTGATCGCTGGCTCGCCTGTTATTTGACGTGTTCGTGGTCCAAAATAGCCCGACAGTTCACTTTCCGTCGGAAATTGACCTGCTATAAGAGTGCATGGTAGGCCCCCTGTTCTCAAGTTTATAAGTCAGGTGCCCTTTTTAGAGCATTTTGTTAAGATTAAAAGTGACAGACGCTATGTATGATAAATGAGTAGAGACAGGAATGATTGAGTAGAAGAATTTTGGCCTAATCTCTGAAATTCTCATCATACTTTGGTCATCGAAAAGCAAGGTCAAGCAAAGCCTGCTAAAGATTGTTTGAAATTAATATGTGATGTTAGATGAAATGAGTCCTCTAATCTAAACTGTCAATTAGTTTGTTATTTATTACCTCTATTTTGAGTCACAAAGCCATAAACAGAGTTGTTAAACTTACTGGACTTTAATTTTAAACTTAACACCTCTTCATCGATATTTGTCAAGTCTTCTTTTCCGTTCTAGTTCTTAATTACTATATTCTGTCTTATTCGACGATTAACTTACTTTTGGATTTTTTGCACAGGATGATATGTAAATCTGTTACATTATTTTCCTGTCGCACGTCATAAGACCTTACATAAGATGTCACAGCGAAAGGACTCCGTGTGCTAAAGCCTTAGGCTAAAGCTGGTTCACGATAATATTATCAACCTTGAGTATGTGGGGTAATAGCTAATAGCAATAGTTCATGTGTAACATACGTTATGTGAGACAGCTGATTGTGTTTTGATAATGAAAGTTGAAGTGACTGGCAGGAGTTGACGATAATAATGATAAAGAATATTTCTGTGAAGATCGTGGAAATCCGCTGAATGCGGGAATAGTAGGAGTAGTCGTTGTTGCAAACTCCATACAGATATTCGCAAACATTATATTGAAACCTCTAAGTGTGTGTGATATTTTTATCTATTGTAGGTATACAAAATACTACACCAAAGTCACAAAATATTCCACGATGACCTTATCATGGAAGGTTTTATTGTGTTGTCTTTACATAATGTACAGCATGTTTTAATGTTAAATTAGACGTAGGTAATAGAAAATGTTTCTATGTTTACCATGGAATGCTGTTTCCTTGCTAGAAAATTATGCATGGAATTAACTATATTTTAACTGTAACGTTTTGATAATAATAAATAAAAAAAATAAAAAAGCCTTTTAATTATTGCTTATCTATTATAATAATATATAATAGTAGCAGTATCTTACCTATCTATTTTTAAGTAACTTTTTATGTAAAACAGTTTCTTATTTCTAATATTAGTTTTGCTAATATCATCCTTTAATTTCATAGCACTTCTTCTTCATAATCCTCTTCTTCAAAGTTTGTTTAAATGACAATGCTGCAATGGATAAAACGCGACATAAAATTAATTCTACACTTTTTTATTTGCAAGTGGCTTGGTCGGTTAATTCCACGTCCGATGACTAACAACTAGTGTCCATTAGTAACCTACCTACCCACACTTACATTACAAAGTATGCACTACAACTCTATAACATTCTCACCACAATTTTTCTAACATCTTCAAACAAAGTAATTAATGAATTTATCTTTTGAAAATTTGCTACAGCAACTAATCGATTACCTCAATTCGAAAATCTAGGTACTCGATTGTAAATATTGAGTTTTACTTGCACTGCAGATAAATGGCGGCCATGTTGTGTTCTGAATCATTCTCAATATCTGCGCAGGAGTCGTTATTCCCCTTGCACAGGAAACTATGGATATGAGACTGGGTTCAATGGAACATTGTAAATTATATCTAAGGAGGTCTAGACTTTGAGCCTAAGGAAGGAGTTTGCATTGATGCTAGTTGGTTGATATAGTCTGAGAAACCTACTATTATTTTAACTTTTCTCGTAAGCAAAAATTAGCTCAAAACACACATGATAAAAATAAGAAAATTTGCATATACGTGATCTCCTCAAGTCAGTACTGCAAAACTTGGACACCAAGTCATAACTCATACAATGGTAATAAAGAATCTAGTTAAAAAGCTTGTAGAAATACCAGCTTCAATCATAATGATAATTTTCTGTCAAAGTTTGCCGCTAATTTATTTGACCTGTTATTATAGGTACGAGTATGCTAATAATAGTCATCCCATTAATAATATATATAATATAACAGCTATATAGAAGTATAATACATAATAATAAAATAGTTTTTGTTTGACTCACATAACGGAAACGCGTAATCGGGAATAAACTAATTCTCTTAAAAAGGAAGTTTTTGTTCGTCAGATTTTGTTTTGTTGCCAAACATAATAAAATATACAGAAACTTCCTGACTCATCATTGAATGAACGCAATAATATAATTTCATAAATAAGGAAAACTACTTTAAACGGAGATATTAAAAGTGTATAGTCAAATAGACACACACACTCACACACACACCCTCACACACTACAACATTATTTAGAATAATTTAATTTTGTTCAATTTATTTGGATAATTCGTTACCCTTATTTAATTAACTATTATATCCATTTTCAAACATCCTGAAATTATGTTTAAGCTAACGCAAACATGTTTCGAATTAAAATTTAAGATAACGCAACTCAGGCCCCCAAGATACGGGCACTGCCTAGTTTGGGGACCACTGTTTTAATATTCTAGTTACAGTAAACATACAAATTCATACAATGTCATTATTTTCTGAAATTTATTTTGTAACAATGGACCAATAAATTATTCTTATTCTTAAATAAAAACCAGTCCTGTAGAATATAAAAATCACTGTTTACTCAGGCAATTACTGACCTACAAACAGTCATCAAAAATAAAATATTTGCCACTGGATCTTAAAATGTGAAAGGATACCTAATTCCACATACAACGGACATTGTGTAATCTACTTTAGTCTTTTTAAGGAAACGTCGTGACATAAAGTAGGCCTATAGTTACTAACAGTGGGTGAAACAAATCTGCCAAAGATTTATTTTGTTACGTTTGACCATTATCTGACCTGATGGTAAGCGATGATGTGGTCGAGTATGGTGCACACATGACTAGAAGTAACCTATTCACTCTCGACTTGAAGACTCCCAGGTTATAGCTATCTGAAAACACAAACTTCAGTAGGGAAGTTCACTTCTTAGCTGTAGATGATGATGATGATGAAGGAATACTTCAAAGTAATGTAGGTAGACAAGCCCTCAGTAGTAACATTTCTAACACGGTGACGATAATGTGTGATACACTTAGTGTCCTTAATGTAGGTCGTTTCACATATGGAAATCATTTGTAGAACTTATGAGGAAAACGTGTTGAGCTAAATAAATGTATCATAACTTGATAGGCAGTTGATTTAGTCCAGATAAACTTTGATATATTTTCTTAATTGTTTTTTGTCTGGCTGGCTGTCTGGGTTCCCAGGTAAAATATGAATCAAATTATTCTTGTCAGTTTGAAGGCAAAAAGGAAATTGGATGTTGGGCTAAAATTCACCGACACTGCATTTCTCTTTGTCTGATCCGAATGAGTCTTGGGCTTCCCCTAAACTGCCTACTATATTTAAATGTATGACATTTATGATAACTTTTGTCCCAGCTTGTGTATATTTGTATATTTAACAATAATGGACGCATAATATTAATTTACTCCGAATTTATTTTTGCACCTTTGTGAATAATCGGTATTTTAAAAAAAATTAAATAACCCAGTCCAAAACCGGAGTGAAATGTGCTTCGTCGACCTTAAATTAGGCCTGAGTTGGAACCCGACTTTTTCGTTCTCATATCAATACACATTCTGCTATTGATAACAAGGGAGAATATACATCATCATAACAAATTAAAATAACAATTCCTGTAACATTGCAGATGTTGATTTTATTGACACGACGAGTCATCCAACAAACACTGACAAACTATCTGATACCGGTTTCGATAGCCATCCGCTTCGCACCCGATATTTCAATCAAACTGGACGCGTTTTGATCGAGAACTGATTCAAGTATCTCTCAATTAAGACTTGTCTGACAAATACATACATTGTTATTGATTTCTCTGGATTTTGATTTATGAGGTTAAGTAATTGTCGCCTCTAAGAACACTATGTCTATGGCAAGATAAATGCTCCATGTGCTTAATTTATAAGGAAAACCGCAAAGTTCTCTTGAAAGGTGAACTTTACTACTAGATACGTTATCATCTGGCATTGGAAACCCAACCCAACCTCACACCAGGTTTTTTATCAATGCCCTTAATCAATATTTATGTGCAGCACTCAACTATGCTTTATTTTCCACTAGTTTACGTTTGTTGGTCTATTTGATTTCCGAATCTTCCGTGTTATCTAGTTCATTATCTGGTTTCTACGAATGAGGGTAACCACTGTTTCTTTTAAAATACATTTGTTAAATTTTCGTCAAATATAGTGCTGTCATCCCTAGTTGCTTATCATTATTATCATCTACTTATGCACAATTACGATGTCCGTCACGAGCAAAACTTTAATCAATGCCGACGTCCTGTAAACAATTTGCATTAAGACGAGATACATATTTTTTATCTCGATAAAAGCAATCACAGGTTGTTAACCCGTCTCATATGAACCTCTTTGCTAATTTCAATCATGCGTATGATTTGCTAGTTGATCCTTAGCAGTTAAGGCGTTTGCTAACGACCGGGAGCTCTGAAGATGATTTATGCGTCCTGCTTATTTACCGTAGTCAGGGATATAAGCTGTTCATGTGTTCATTTTATGTCGTGGCCAGGTAAACCAAGCAATGTCGGGTCTATTAGGCATAGTATCTTGTTGGTTCCTGTGTCACAGATTTTGGGTACGATTTCCGCACGCTTTAATTATACAAATATTTGCATATACAAAAATGTAGTTTTTCGGGTCTAAATGTTTTGAGTTTTGTGTCCGTAAAAATAATCAATACCAATTTCGTTTAGATACATGAAAAACTAAATTAAAAGTATACCTGTCACCATTTTTTGATCACAGTACTTATCATACAGTAAAAGATTACAGATTAAAGAGTTGACCGTAAAGTTAAAGATAAAATAAAACTAACCGATCAAACTATTCAATAACTTAATCCGATCGAAAGCCATACAATCAATTTTAATATTAAAATTCCGTACAGATGTCAATGACACAGTTCACCCTGGCTGCGCGTACGCTTGTCCTTGTGAGCGCTTTCGCCAAATACTTGTGCCACCATGTTGGTGCCGTGTTGCGGAAAAGCCAATAACTTTTGTACCAATCTCTCTGATTGGTTGTTGCAAATTGTATTTGTTAAGAATGAATGAAGGTACTATGATTTTGATTATGTATTGTTTGGCGTGTGTTGTGTTATATGGGGAAAGTGGCGTTGATAAATTTAAGGGCAGCGTTTGTCCTCGTATGGTAATTGAACCCCGAATTCGTTTGGTGAGTGGCGTCACGTTCGTGGACATATTTATCACGTCATAACTTATTGTACACTGCTTTCCGCAACTGTCAGTAAGAAGGTACATTCTAGTTTTCTTCTTACGGTCAGCCGTTGATCTGGTTTGGAATATTGATAATCATGATTTAATGTCCACATAATTATCTTCTCTTTGATTTTGATTGGCCATAATTTAGGAGTAACTACTTCTAAAGTTCTAATGCCCCGAAATTTTAAACAACTTGATTTTGATCAAACTACTAAATCTGCCTGCCTCGTTGGTCTAGTGGTCGCAAGCGCTACTGCTGAGCATGAGGTCCTGGGTTCGATTCCCGGGTCGGGCAAAGTGTTATTGGGTTTTTCTATCTGGAATTTCTCAGTAGCAGCCCGGAGTCTGGATTTGTGCCCGGTTGATGGCAATAGGCTCGCCCCCTATTACATGGGACTTAAACATAACTGGCGAAATGTGGGTGTACCTACTACAGGTTACACCTCTGCCCAACCCTTCGGGGAAACAAGGCGTGATGTTATGGGTATGTGTGTGTACAAAATCTAATTAAAATTCCATCATCAAAAAATCCTTACAACCATTACCAAATCCTCAATTAATATGATAAACAGATGAGGGCAGTCATAAATACTTAGCCTAAGCTCCAACGGTGGCAATTGACAGTGCACCGTTATTACCTGTCACTTGTCATATACGAAAACATGTGCAAGCAGGATTTGTTTGATGCTGACGGATGAATCGGTAACGTTGGGTTAATCAAGTGTTGTTATTAAAAAGAAATATGGGGACGGTGTTGCAAAGATGTAATTTGAAAATACTAGGAATTGATTGGTATATTGATCGTGCATAGCCTCAGGTGTGTTCAATAAGACTATATCCATAATTACCACTCATGAAGCAATTTGATTGTGCTCTACGGGAGTTGCTCTAAGAAAAACGGAAAGAGTAAAATTTTTGCCAAACGTCAGTAAAAATAAGGATACATCCACAGTTTATAAAGCTTCAGATCTAAAAACTATGGATAAAGATACATAGAAAAAGCCTGTTACTACTCTATCTTTATTTGTTATTTGTTTTTGTGTTAATTTCTGCAAAACATACATCCCAATCGACGTACTCCGTACAGAATACAAATACGTTGTCCAACGACCACAAGTTTTTGCACAACTTCAACGGCACGAGTGACTTAACCTCAGTACCATTTGTAAACAAGTTTGACATAATACGTATTACAGTTGATAGTCGAGATAACAGTATTTTCGGCGACACTAATTACTTGTGTCTTTAAATTATAATCACTATCGTAATTTGATTCAATAATGTAGTATGTAATTTTCTTGTATGTTTCTACTTTCTAATATATGTTGATATTGGTAATGAAATGCTTGTTCTGATTTTACCCTAATATAGATCTATGGATTTTATTATCTAATTATATAATAACTTTTACATTATCGCCCCGTAGCCGTAACATAATAGTCGCAAGTTATATCACAGTTTGTTACATATGCTCTGATTTTCAATCAGCAATAGTTCTAGTTAAATCTGTACCAATAATTAAGCTTATAATTCATGTATCGCTTGTTTTGCCAACTTACTTTATCAAAAATATTACTCCTCACTCATAACAAAAGCATTTTCCAAGACACGGGTAAAGTAGCAATGGATTTATATCAAATGTCGACGTAGGCCAAATTATAGTAACATTGTAAATTCGTGACTACGCATCTGCATCAGACTACGTCATTCAAAAAAGACCAGCTGATATCTATCCCGATGACATTATGCGGTGGGCGTCAGTCGACGTCAGACTCGAAAACAATGAGCGTTTTTGTTAGGAATATAATTATAGCCACAAATTAAAATATAACGCATATTTTCAAAGTGTGTGGAATTCCCGAAAACAATGCCGTCACTTAGGCGCCTAAGCTCATTTATTCTGGTTTGATTTATAAGCAGTTTTATATGAGTATTTCCATAGCATTTACACAAGCAGTGATCTGTTGATTTATTTTACTTACTGATTATTTGATTAATCATTCCAAGCGCAGTGTCACTGGTCAAGGGCAAACATGAAACGCTTGAACTTTTTTGGCTATAAAGTACCTACCTATAAACTTTGCACAAAATGGAGACTGTTATCTCAAATTTAAGATAACTGGCAATTTTGCAATTATTTGGTTTTATACTGAAAATACCGGAGAGATAAGGAATCCAAATGCAACAATGATGAAGACTAGTACTAGAATTCTGGTTATGTTAATGGGTAATCTTGGTCTTTGCTTGTTTTAAAGCCTGAGATGCAGTTAGTCTAAAACAACTCTACAACGAAAAGATAATAATTAAAATAGTAAAGAAATAAGCCGAAGGATACTAATAAGATGCTTGTAATCTTTGGCTTATGTATAACTTATGTATTTAAATAACTCTTCAATCAAATAAGGAATTGAGTAATTATTATACCTTACGTAATAAATAGATGAGCTTGACAGGAAAACATTGTTTATGATATAAAGTACATTGTATAGGTGCTTAGGCTACACGTTCCTAATATCATGCCTGTTGCTGGCTGAGAAACCTGCCCTTATGGCTGTAAGATGGTTTACCAAGTCGACATTTACTACTTAATTAAACTCAAGATTTCGTTACTAAGTAGGATATCTTTTGTGTACGGGTCTGTAATACTCCCAAAGCAGAGCCAAAGTTTCTACTAATACAAAGAATGGACGTGAATAGTATGTACTTATAAATAATGATTTCAGACCATTAACTTGCGGACGGTGAGCAATGGGTAGCTCGTCGTCCGATAAGGACCAGGCCTGGGTCGACGGCGCGTTGTGTTCCACGCGCGCCTCAAAGAGATGTCAGCAGAATTGACGGGGTCAGCTAGGGCCAATGCCTGCCGGGGTTGCGAATAAGGGCCGAAAGGGACATCGTGGCCCCCGGCAACAGAGCAACCGAAGGAACACGGGTCGGTTTTAGTCAGTAAGAGTCTGACACGTCCTCCCGCTCCACCCAGAGCGGGAGAAGTTATTTGATAATTTCCCACCCAAAAAAAAGACCATAATAACTCCAGCCGATGAGTTGTCATTCCACCTGATGCTACAGATTTCCTCACTATACTATCCTTCACCGGAGTCAGTGATGTCTATCACATTAATTATTTTACAACCAATTTAGCATTGTTGGTAGGCACCAAACAATATTTTTTACAAGAATTTAAGTGTAATCTGTGTTAGATTTGCCGTCCCACTGAGCCATTGTCAAAATGCGAAATTCGTTACATCAATTTTTTGTTCGCTGCGATTAAGACGCGACCTTTGCTCAATGACTGATTTCTGTCGATTCTTGCGAATAAAAAAGGATCTTTATACACTTATTCTGGTTGGTTCTGTACTAAACTTATGGTTTCTAGATAGATATTATATATTTTTCTTTATATTTCTATATTATGTTTGCGTAAAATATTTTTTGGAACAGATAAGTTTTAATATGTATTAGTCATCAAAAATAAATAAAAAATTTGCAATCAAATGCACTCAAATAATACCAAATCAATCATAAATTCATACCCTTTTGAAATACCCTTTTGGAATTGCGTATAAGAAGACCATGTAAATTAATAAAATAAATAAGCCTTTTCGATGCAGTTTTACAATATTTGTAAGCATGCCACATGGGTGGCCCTGTGGTAACGGCCGCCACTTACGAGTTGTATGTCGTAGGTTCGAACCCAGACAGGCGCTTTACTTTGTGTAAATTATTTCATCACCACTGCTCTCAAAACGGTGAAGGAACACATCGTGAGAAAACTGGCATGTCCTAGAACCGAAAATTTGAAGACATGTGACATCTACCAACCCTCACTGGGCCCGCGTGTTGGATTACGGCCCACTCCCTCTCACAGAGAGGAGGCCTGTGTCCCAGCAGTGGGAACATTATAGGCTGATGATGATGCCACAAAGTTATACTACCTACTTAAATAAACTGGTATCCACAATTTCTAGATTTTCCTGTACTAGTAGGTACAACATCTTGAATTTTGATGAAGCCAAAGATAATCTTATAATCATTACTTTGACCTCCCAGTTTCACCCCACAAGGACTTTCCTTTTAATATTTGGGTCACGGAAATCCAGTTTCGTTACATGAGAATTTGCAGATGCAAACGAGTGTGTTATGCATACAAAACAGAAAAAAAATGTGCAACTTGTACTTAGATTGCAGATAGTCGAGTAAGAACGTGCAGTTATCTTGTGGTAATGAGAATTCAAAAGATTTGGTATTTTAATTTTATGGCTTCACAAAAGAGAGAGTTATCCCGGGTATTTTACTGGGACCACTGTTGTTCACAAAATCAAATGTTGTTTAAAATCTTGAAATACTACCCGAGGCATTATTTACTCTTTAGCTTTGTAAACTGTTTAAGAATTTGAGAAACACAAATACAAAGTGCTTTATTATCAAATGCGCAGTTCCTATACATTAACGATCTGTTTTCAAATATCACGATTTGTTTGAAGCTCGAATTTTCAGGACTGTACTAACTTACCTGCTAATTTTGTCACCTGTCTGGTTCACTTTACGAATACTACAAGTACGCAGTAAGAATAACATCATCGAGTTAGACCGAACAGAAAATGTATTCTTTAAAACACGTACAACGATAAATGTATGGAGATTAGATAGACAGGTTTAGTTACAGCAATGCAAAAGTAGAGGTTTTTGTATACATTATTATAGAACAATAAGCTTAAATAAATCTGTAATCTTCATCTTCATATTACATCTTAACTATATTAAAGAGGCACTGGCAAAGAGGAATACAAGGATGTCCTGTCACTATATTTCTAAAATCAAAATCAAATCAAGGTCGAATTCGCGAATTTCCACTTTTACAATATGATTCACACAATTAGTACAAAATGCGTTTAAAACCAACACACCGGTGTTAAGAAGTGTTTGTTTTACCGCCACATAGTCTGGTTAACATCACAACTGACCATATTTCATTTTATACCCATAAATTATTGTAATAGATCTCGCTGTCAGCGCTTTAGAGCTCCTTCAAATTCTTGATTTTAAAGCAAGAAATGTTGATGGATGTTCAAATAATTTTGGGTTTATTCGAATTTTTATCATCATTCATATAAATTTATTCTCTATTTGTTTTATTTTAAAAAAACTGCTTTGAATGCCAGCAAATTATCAGTATTGTCTTCCGTAGTTGGATGGTTGTTAGATATCTCACGACAACCAATGGCGGCTCATATTACTTATAATTATAATTATGGATATTATTGCTTATTAAATTACCCGCACCTATTATCACGTTATGTCAACCATGTTACCACGCAAGTTGACGTTTACACGTTGATCGACAAATTATTACAATATTCAGGAAAGTAATCAAAATGGCGGAATCATTGATAAAATAAAACCAATTTTACCTTTTACATGTTTCCTGTTTGATAATGAATAATAAGTTAATTATGATAACTATACCGCATTAAGATTCTGACGTGTCAATCGTACGCACTGCAGTGGATTTGGATACAATCGTATTTTATCACAGTATTGTTATTATATTGACATTATTTGTTGGTGACGTCGTAACCACAGTTTTTGATAAACCTGGGGGGCGGCATCGCATGCGATAAACTCATGTTTTAAACTGTTTGTCTTCACCCTTGCTCTTGTTGAGTTTTTTCTATTATTTATGAATTAGTAATCTTAATTACCTTTGATAAGTTATGTTGCTACAGAAATGTCCAATGCTCGTATATCTTTAACTGTATCTTTCAAAGCATTGCTGTATTTAGAGTTTTAATTTACAACAAGCTGCTTTTGTGTAGGTATCTTTTATCGAGATAGTGATTCCTTTATCGAAGATTAGTCCTCTATTCTAAAGTTCTCGGACTTTGGCTCAGTTCCAAATAATTATACCTGTTATACTACCTACAAACTAAAATTATAAAGTATATGTACCGAACATGATCATCAAACTTAGGTTTTCCCTATCTAAACAATTGTTGTTTCCTCTCCGTCAGTACCATCATTACCGTGCGTCATTTTATGTTTTATTGTTCCCAGAATTATATTAATTTACGAATTGACTTGGAAAAAAGCGGGTTTAGTATTCATAATAAGGCAGTTGAGTGTTAAAACTGCGTTAGGTAACACTGAGTCACAATCAGTTCGTACGAATGATTTTAGTGTGTTTCCATTGATACATCCGGAATTTTAGTAGGAAAATATGTCGCTGTAGTAAAACTCTATGGAATTTAAATTCAAATTGATCATGAGATTTGTTGGTATTTTTTAAGTACTTAACCGGTTAAATACTTTTTAAGTAAGACTCAACAAGACGATACTCGATATCTCATTTCAATGATAAAATTATTTAAAAATAGACAAAATTAAAGGGAAGTAGCGAGACAGCCCGAACACAATTATATTTTATAATTTACTGGGCTTACCTCAAACTCTGTTATGCAGTTTAATGTATGAGATTTCAATATAAGCCTTTTTTTAAATATATTCTGTAACCTCATCCTATCTTATCGTATCAAACAATGTGTAACACGCCATTGATTGCAGACAACAAGTGTAGTGTGCACCGGTGCGCCTGCGCTGTCAACTGGCCCGGTTTCTTTAAGGTGAAGGTTCGATGCCGGCTCAGGCTCGATAACTTACAAGATATAAATAACGAGTGCCAGGCTTTACCACCTCACTTTAATAGTAATGCTGGCGAAATTTTCCCTCGCGAAAGGATATAATATTTCTCATCCCACTGTACAGGTATTTAGCTGCATCTGGATAGACTCGCAGTCGAATCCAACATATTTGGGAAACAGCTAAGCTGATGATAATCATGATGACTAAAGACGCAGACTATCATGGCTGTAACGGAATCATCCATTCTCAATTGTTATTGTTTTAGGAATCATCTTTAATCTGCCTGTAGTTACAATTATTAAAGCTAAAGAAGCATCTACCCATGTCGAAAAACTTGACATCATCGTCTGTAACATAGTAATTAACAAAACAGCTTGTTATCATCCTACAGCTAATTTAAACAACGATCAATAATCCTAAATTCATAACGTCATTATTACACACAGATTTACCTTTAAAATGCAAGGCCACTATACAAAGGATTGGAAATTCCAAACTAGGTATTTTACCTTACTCAAGCTCGACGTTTTTTCTGTGAAAATCTCAACTAAGTTATACGAATACTTGGTATATTCATAATACATATCCATACTTCCATACTAATATTATAAATGTGAAAGCAATTCTGTCTGTCTGTTACCTTTTCGCGCCTACATGCCATGCCTGAACGGATTTGGATGAAATGTAGCTCACGGATAGACTAAGAGCAGTGGTGGCCCACTGGTAACAGCGCGACTGAGTTGTAGTTTATAGGTTCGAACCCAGACAAGCGCTTTACTTTGTGTAAATTATTTCATCACCACTGCTCTCAAAACGGTGAAGGATAACATCGTGAGGAAACTGGCATGTCCTAGAACCAAAAATTTGAAGACGTGACATCTACCAACCCGCACTGAGCCCGCGTGATGGAGGCGTATGTCCAGAAGTGGAAATATTATAGGCTGATTATGATATACACTATGACTGCATTAGGACATTGGATACCGGTAGTAAGTTCCCGTGGAATCATTTTCGACCTCCACGCAAAAGCTAGTGTTCTATATAATAGCTTGTTAAACTTCTATTATAATAATTATGTGAGATAGTGGTATCAATAGAGACTAGTCAGTAATATTAACCGTGATTGTATCGATAGACTCTATTAAATTGATATTTGAGACAGCAGCCACGAGTATTTATTATCAGTGATCGTTTATTATTATTCTTTATTGAACCAGTTTTGTTTCATAATCTTCGATGCTCTTGGAATCAAATAGGTGATCTCAATTGTATCAACCATTTTTTTTTGGAATCGGTAATTTACAATACCGGTTGAATGTTGTGAATCAATTTTCAATAGTACTTACTCTGTTGAAGAGATACAATTTTTATAAGAACATTAAGTTTATCCTCATCCAAGAGCTTACTTCGAATACAAATGACCGACGAATCTCCACTGACATCAAAACTTACATAGTTGAAGAGGTCAATAACAAACTTGTACCCGTCATACGCAAGACTGCTCTCATTCTTACATCTATCACTCAGACAACTGCCAAGGAAATATATTAAAACAAACTGAGCAAACCTGCATGGTAACCTGTTGCCCCTGACAGGTTTGGGACCGTCAGTAACATATTGCGAGCGAGAGCCCCAAATGACTCCACTTTCGACGACCTTCGTCATAGTACTGTCCCCGATATGCGCCGATCACTTGTGCAAGAGTTGTTTGCGCACAATTAGACTGATGGTGATTTGATACCTCCGGACAAATTGATCAGTTTGATCAATGGATGGACAGATTTGCATAAAAAATCCATTGACACTTTACTTGTATCAAGTTACATACTTAGTTGATTTTAACAGCGTTCTTAGTAGCAGGCAAAATTGTATGCACTAGCTAAGTATATTCTTAGTTTTCTTAGGATTCGTAGGTTAATGACAATCTAGTTTTTGGTATTGGGGAAACAAAACATTGTGTCAATGCACACTACATTAAACACATACTTAACATGTAATAAAATGACAACAATTAAGATCATTAAAGTTCATAAAATTTTCATTACCATGTAATTCATCATTAAAATGCCATCAATGGATGTCTGGTGATTTCATTTCGTTCTCAAAGAATTCCGCGGATATTCATTTAAAACAAATTAATGAAGATTTTAATGAAGCCATGAAAACAAATGGTAAAGGTCGTTTTATTTCGTGGTTTCGTTGTAGAGTGTTACCAGTTATATTTAAGGAATAATAAAGGCCAAAGGTACCATTTCTTTTTCAATTTCTCTAACCAATTCACCTTTAGTTTTTACTCCAGCAAATATTATATCCCAAAATGGATGAAGCTTATCATTTTTATCAGAATCTAATCGTTCTCCGTCTGTAGTAACAGTCTTAGCTTCACGTTCACCTTCATCTCTGAAAGCTATTGTTTTGTTTCTAAAAGATGTAACAAAATTAATAAGTAATCTATGCATCGTCCGTGTCTTGAATACTAAATAGTCACCGCGACCTTGGTATTGTTAACGGGTAAATTAGTTCCGGCGTAATGATTCCCTTCTATTCTTAGCTTTATTTATGATACTTATACATATTATATATTTGTCTCCTGGCAAAGTCTATTCCATTACTGATTAGACCGCCCGATAGTTTTATGAAAACTCTTTAAGGCTTTTAGAGATTTATACCGAAGGGTTACTGACGTTGGCATGAATAACTTAAAAAGATCAACGATTATTTCACCAAGAGTCATTATAGTGATATAGATCACGACCATCCATTGTGGTTTAATGATGCCCATGTTCAGGAGTACAGATCTAGTCTTTAGGCTAATAAGGATAAAACTTAGCATGAAACAAATTGTAGAATCTAGAAAAGTGTCACTAAATGTTATCATTGGAATCATAAAAAGTTAATCATCAATATTAAGCAAAAACAATTGCGAAAGAAATCAAACTTTTGCCGGCGATTGTGGACTACCGTGAAGTAATTAATTAATTGCTACAAGTTCGGGTTTTTTTATAACGCAATACATTTAATGGAAATATTACTGGTCAAATATGCACACCAGTCTGAGTATGTCCTTCATTAAATTTTCCTTGTCATCCCTGAAGAAATTATTTGGTGTGACCATTTTCTTCGTAAACATAGTCAATAGGTATATTCAGCAGTGGTTCAGTCAGTCTATTGAAGATGAAATGATAATCATCGAAGTCATCAGATGGCTACTTCTAAACATGGACCACCCAAAGACGATGATGGCGATACGATTCGAATACATAAATATGTGCTACTAGACAATCAGAACATTTCGTATTGTTCTTTAACCCAAGTATGGAAGATACCAAAATCCAATTAACGCGGAAACCGAGATCAACAGTTAAACCCAAACAATAAACGTTAAATGGAGCGATAAGCTTTGTTTTTACTTGAATAATTGTTCTACGTAAGGTCAGACCGGCCTCAACGTTTTTATTATAATTTTCAGGCTAAATTTCAATAGTCAAGGATGGGTCTTTACTCTAAGAATTTATTTGTTACCAGCTATTGTTGTAGCCTTATTTTTATTAGTGGTCACCAAGGCCGTTGTAAATAATGTCTGTCTTGCAGAGATCAGTTCAAGTAATAATTAGTTTGAGGTTGTATCAATAGAAGTACGCTGATTTATCTATGAATTACAGTTAATTGGTTTGCTTTCCGTATAGGCTGGGAGTAAAGAGATTAATTGATTTTATAGTTTTTAATAGGGAATGGTACGTCTCGTTATTTAATTGGTGGCTCTTCTCTTCAGTACTTGTACTATTAAGATTTGCCTATTTTAATGTCATTATCACTAAGCTCTTCTTGCTTCAGAAACAGTATTCTTATCACATCTAAATGTTTTCCATTTATTCCTTAAAAGTCATTTAACTTCACAACTCTACTGTCTCGTCAATTTTGTTAAACACTATCATCATCAACACAATTCACATCTCAACTCCTTCCAATACTGGAAACAAATTCGTCACACCAAACCGTCTAGCTACACAACACGTGCAGGCCATGTAATGATATATGGGTTATTGTTTACTCGGCCTTCGAGCGAGCATCTGATAAGTCTGGACCTTTTCCTCTTTCGTCATTCTAATGATGAGCAGTCCAAAGTCTTTCAATGGTACAAAGTTTTACGATAAGTTTTTGTTAGGTACGAAACTTTTGGTAATAGGCCTTGAATGAACCTTTGATCAATAGTTACAATGGATATGGAAATTTGAAAAAACACAGTAATTAAACAATGATGATTTTGATTGCTAAGATTCAATCGTTACAGGAACAGCCAAAGATTAATTACTAAGTTCAGATATTGCCTTATATCGCCTTATTTCGCTCTCGATTACATTGGTTTGAATTCAGGTTAACATATTAAAGTTCCGCCATCCGCTGGATCCATCTGCTCCATCCATTCGATGCGGGAAGTACAGAACCGATCGAAGTGGTGGTGCTTGGGAGCGACCTGAGGCCAGCAGTGGACGTCTTTCGGCTGAATGATGAAATTAAAGTTGCATAAAAAACTAGTATGATGGTAACCGACATTTGAGACGGACTCCCTCAAAAACATAAACAAACAAATAATACAAACTTTGATCATTCTTTCGTGAATGAAAATATTTCCAAAACCAATTCTTTCAAAGTTACATAACGGTTGGAAATCTCCGCCCAGCAGCCAGGCGCCTTGGTTACTTCAGTTACCTGTCAGTGTGATGTGATAGATCACTGCAATCTGGCAGCCTCCGAGAGATAAGATAACATAGTTTAGACAATAGCGTTACAACTGTAACATATTTATATATTATCATGAATTGAGATAAATTTTGAATCTGGGTTTTTTCAGAAGCTTTGGGGTTTGACGAACTCTGTTTTTGAACGAAATTTTATTAACCTTAACAAGTTTAAAAAAAATTACGTGTTAAGCAAAAAGCCCAAAGTTTTTAATGTGAATATAGATGGCTATAATAGTGAAGGAATACCAAAGAAACGACGGATAGATTGTGTGAAAGATGAAATTAATTGAAAGGAGGTTGATACTCAGGTGTATAAAAGAGTTGTAAATCAATCCCGTGTACAAGCTAAGTTGAATATTTACGGGAATCTGGAATCTTTTGCTCAACAATTTTGTATAAATGCTTAGAAGAGTTGTAAACGTGTACTTACCTAAGTTACTATTTCGTAAATACTAAAGACTTCACGTCTCTTCGTGAATTACCTTATCACGAACTGTGCAATCTTTACGAATTGTCTTAAAAAACCGTTAACAGTCTGAAATGTCTGACCTAAATATACGATTAAATCCAGACTGACTGATTACAAATCTTTTGAGTTCTCTTTGAACGATAACTGCATCTGTGCCGAGTGAAATACTATATACATATCTCGAGGTTTTATGCAATTAAATAATTCATTATATTTATTACTATTTTTTTCCTTAATCCGTCACTTATCATGACCTGTTTTCTAAATCAGATTACGCGGAATAATTATCACATCAAGTATGTATGACTGCCTCGTTGGTCTAGTGGTCGCAAGCGCTACTGCTGATCATGAGGTTCTGGGTTCGATTCCCAAGTCGGGCAGTGTTATTGGGTTTTTCCATCACGAATTTCTCAGAAGCGACCCGAAGTCTGGATTTGTGCCCGGTTGATGGTAATAGGCTCGCCCCCTATGAACTTAAACATAACTGGTGAAATGTGAGTGTACTATCGGTACACTTCTGCATAACCCTTCGGAGATTACAGGCGTGAAGTTATGTTACGTATAGGCACTTGATGTTTCTGCCGCCATTTTTCTCTTAGTAACCACCACAAACAATACAAAAAATCCAGAACAATGTACACGAGACAATATTAATAAACATACATTTGTATCTCACCCCATAAATTACAGAGATAGTGGAAGTTCATAAGAAGAAGCGAACAATATGGCACAAGGCAAATATTATTTACCTGAACGTGAGGAGACGGCGCCGGCGCATCTGACGTCATTACACGATACATTTACTTATTGGACGGTAGAAATGTTTAAAAAATCTAGAAGCCCAACTCCATAATTATCTTATTATACTAAAAGATTGTTCTTCAAGCTAATGGAACCTTTCTCGTGAGGAAATGAAAAATCAAAGCCGTAGATCGCTCCCTCTTCACTTGCTTTTTTCTCGATCGGAGAAGATTTTCTGTATGTATCGGTTTTCTGTTGATTATATTGCGGTAACGTAAAAATAATTGGAAAAATAACTACCCATTTATTATCTCTATGCATTGTCTCGTATTGTTAAAAGACGGTTTCATGATTTGTGATTTGTGGTAAACTAGCCTTCAACCCTGTCTTTGCTTTCTTGGAGTTTAGGATGCTCATTCACTGCCTTTTCCCAAATATTCTAGGTTTTAAAAATTTTTTTCTTCCACTTACTGTAAATGTTGACCTAGGCTGTAACTGACCTTGTAATCTTGTATTGTGCAGTTACACATCTGTATTATTGTTTACCTCAACGAATAACTATCTCATATTGTTCTCTAAAATAACTTCTTTAAACTGTTTTTCATTTTTCAATTTCCTCAAACCAAACATGGGTTGACAAGCCCTGCAAATATTAACGTTATCATTTATTGGTTCTCTTGACACGTACAGGTACACGTAGGTACTTGAGTATATACACACTAAGAACCACAGAGTAACTGACGTAGATACCTACTTGAATTGAAGCAGTAGTTTTGATACCGCTTTCGGAAGCATCGGCATTTAATAGTATATGTTTTATCAGAAAACTGTGTGGTCCCGAGTTACGCTATGACAACTTGGAACATCAGCTAAACTTTTTATCCCTCAAACTTCTTGCAAATTATGTAAATGCTAATTTAATTATGTAAATGCTAGACTAGACACTACACATACTTCTTTTAAAACACATAAGTGGTAGGTACCTATAGGTGCAAATACATATTTTAACTACATCACGAAGATACTCGACCGGTACGTGTGTACCAAAATGAACCTACATTGAGTACATACATTGTTCACTGTTTCTGAATTTACTTTACTACACACACACACGCGCACACACATACAAACACCTGTTTGACATTATCTTAACGCTACAATGGCGGCGTGAGGTACCGTTTCACGTCCTTATGTCACAAACGTGACTACGATTAAAAGGTTGTATTTTTGCTACAGACTTGTTATGTCATGAAATGTGTAAAAAGTTCTATTGATTACGTTCGGTTGTCTAACTTAAGAAATGAACTAGTAAAGCTGGTGTATATTTTAATTCTTACTGTCATGGCAAAAATAGAAAAACTTTGCATAATTGCAGTTAGGACTTGATCGAACATTATCGTTAATTCCATAAAGGAAAGCAAAACATTCCCCAGTAAAAAGTAAAACTACATGCAAGATGACATAAGTATAAAATTGTCAGTTTAAGGGGGAAGCGTCAGGGTACCCCGCGAAATTCAAATTTTCTTTAGTTTTTTGCAGTTTACAGGTCAGTGTCAGGTTTTATGTTGATTAAAATATGATTCCCGGTCGTAACAGGTGTTAGCTAAGGTGTCAAATGTCATGATTTCATGAAATCATGACATTTGACACCTTTATCTTCTTAATCACTATTGCTGATTGTAATGATTATAATTGAGTAAAGCCATATTTGTTACGACCGCGAATCATATTTTAATCAACATGAAACTTGACACTGACCTGCAAAATGCAAAAAACGTAAGAAAATTTGAATTTCGCGGTCTACCCTGACGCTTCCCCTTAAGATGAAAATTCAAAACCAAGAATCGTTTTAAAATAAAGTCTTTAAACTCTAAAGACGTGTATACAATACATAAGTTACCAGCTAATAATATCATTAGATACATCTGCCAACCTCAACCCGAATCCTTGATTTCTTCACTTGTGACATACAGACTTACAAATTAGAAGCACACGACGCGTACGCGCTTTTCGTATTCATTGCTAACCGATTCTATCACGATTTTCATGATTTTTTTATTTGAACATGAAATACAATCAATAATGGATGAATTTCTCTATATGTTACGACATATAGCCTTAAAAACTTTAACAAAAAATCGTGGACTCTTCTGCAATTATGTTACCTTTTCTTATCATTGTTTTTTTATTTAGACGAGTTACTTATCTGCTTGCTAAAAGTACAATGGCTGCACTTTTCGAGATGCATAATGGTCTACCCAGTGATCCAGATGTTGTTCTACGACTGTAGAAAAATATTAATTTCAAAACCAGTATTTTTTTTTTTAAACTGTTATTGACAGCATACTACGATAATATCATAACATTAGGTGTAATTAGAAGCACACATGTAAAAGATAACCTAAAAATATCAGCAATCATCGACAAATAAAATGATAACCATCACGATTATCATGATTTTATTATTAACATCATAAATGTAGGTGAAGTTTCACCAAACGCGCCATTAGCAACTGAATTTAGGTGTAAAAGAACTGCAAAGAAAACAGTCACTCACGTTTTCGTTACAGAAAGGAAAGAAGAACTAGGAGCTTTTATAGCTAATATTATAAGGTAAAAAAAAACAAAGTCTCAAAAACTTATCAAATATCAATATGCGTATCTTCGTCATTACCACTGACACTTTTATCTTTGGAGATCTTTGAAAAACATGATGTGATCATTTATTTTTTATTCAGAAACTAAAGGTATATTTTGACGACACATTTTATTCATAAGTTGGATTCTTACTATTTTGGATTCTCGTAACATGTTATACTGGACAATGCTGGCAAATGCTTTGTGTGAATCCAGTTCAGGCCATGAAATAATATTTTTTAAGTTGGATAACATCTAACTCCACCATAATTTATATGGTTGTGTTAGAAAGATGCTAAAACCACCTGTACAACTTCTGACATCCCTAACGGCGATCCATCGGTGAGACGAGCCGGTGCGCAGGCGCACGCGAGTGTCTCCGCAAATAGCTCACTATTGTGCAGCACGGTAATATTCATGAGCGACGGATAAGGACGACTAATTACCGTAAAATCTTGCTGCTTATTCAATTTACCGAGAATACGGTTTTTTCGGTCATACGTTCTAAGATGAATGAGGAGATTTTGTGTAGATTATCTTCTTGCGAGATTTAGGAATCAAGTAGAAGACTTTGTGGAAAGAATTCAGGGTGTTGGTATCTCGTTTTTAAATGAAGTATGGATATGAAAATAGGTTTTAAGAATGTGCAAATACCTGACTATTCAACCAAAACTTATATTGGTTTTTGTCTTAGGAAAAAACTAAGAAGAAATCTGGAAGCATCTGAAAATATCAAAAGATCCTATATAAACCTCTAACCAACACCTGATGCTAGTCCTGTTTACAAAATATAGATAATTATAGTACTTATTATTCAAAAATTCAAAGCAACTATAAAGTTATAATTACGTTGTTATGCCTAAAGAATGTTAGCTCTGTTTTCATGTGAACCTCCGGCGCCTATTATCAAATACTTACAAAACATTAAAGATTTATGGCAGTGACAAGAAAAATCTAAATACCCCAAGAATTACTGTTGACACATCAAGACCTTGACGGTTCAACAATTCCATTCCATTACTTATATTGTTATACTATTATGTGTTTCATACCGATTTACTTTTATATCTCCGTAATCTTATTATTACGTGATTATAACGATAATTATATTTTTTATAAGGTTCTATTCTTTCCTGTGTTTTTCTTTCTGTTGTGGTACAAAAAGACAGTAAGTTTTTGTTTTGAAGCTTCAAAACTATGAGAACTATGTTCCAAGCATGATAGATGCTTACAGAAGTTATGGTAGAGAAATAGTTCAATTCTGAACAGTCCTATGTAATTTCGGAGTTCAAAACTACTATCGCATAAATTTGAAGCTACAAAGGTGCTTTCAGGGTAGGAAAAAACTGGAGTTCTAACTAGTTATTGATTTTGATAGACCTAAATACAAACGTACTGCACAGCTAATAAGCTGAAACGAAAATGAAATTCCTTCAATGCACGATAAGAGTAATTACCTAACAGACGTCATAATTCAAAGCGAAAAGTAAACTGTATTATTAAATTTTAACGTTTATTAGTTGATTCTTCACCGCATGGATAAACAACTGAACATAGTATAACTCCGAACAACCTTGATGATCTAAAACTATTGTCGCGACCACCTCATTAACACTTCATAGATCCGGACCTCAAAACATAATCTGAAGTATTTACACAAACTATTGAGAAACGGCATTGAGAAAACGTTATTCAAGCGAAAGAAAATCTGACACAAATGGTTGAAGAAGTAAACTCGTTTCTAAATCGAAAAACTATAGAAGAACTACCGACCTCAAAAAAGGATTCTCATTTAAAAATCAAGTTTCTAATTTCAAATGTTGATGTAGAGACGTGCGTCTGCGTGCACTGACTGTCCTCGACTGGCGATACCTGTGGTTTATCACAACGTCGACTTTTATTTGTATTTTTTTACGCGATAATGGCAACGCCGTAATCAGTCCCACTCGGGTTTCAAGCGTGGATTGACGTAGCGCATCTCTATGCCCATTCGATAGTGTTGTGATTTCAATACATCTACTATTTTACGCGAGTGAGTTTTTATATCGTGTGGCTGGACTGAAAAGTTATCGACTGAAGTCGACAGTGGTATACTGAATGGTACACAACTTAGAGATTTTAACTCATGAAACAAACTTTTAGTAAAATCTAAAGGATTTGATGTAATAGTAAGTAGGAAGAGTATAAGTGAAAATACTATCGAAATGGCACGTGGTTCAGTTGACTACGCATTTTACATTTGATTAATATCGCATAACTTATAATTAAGCATTATTAATGCCATGACTGAAGGTTGTGATGGATCTACAACAATGGAAAACTCTCAATTCATGTCAAAGCTTTGTCTCAACTTCAATATTGTTTCCAATAGGAATAATAATTTTTAAAAGACACAAACTATTCTTATTAATGATAGTAATAGTTATATACATAACTATTAATATAGGCTTGAATGACCGGCCGCAATGTTTTTCACGCACTAACAATTAATCACGTGTATGCGTGTTCTGTCACGGTATTATGTTCAACGAGTTAAGATTAGATGGCGGCAGGTTTATGACTGAATTAATAATTCTGACCTAATATACAAAAGTATCTTTCATTAATTACCATTAATTTACACGATGCAATATACTACCCTGACGTACTTATGAGATAGTTCTCACAAATGCACCATTTTCCTTTAAAATCAAATCCTTGTACGTCTTATAACAAATATACTTTACCTCAAAGGATACACATCTGGACACCTACTTGGACTTCTTATCAGTTAGCATTCAGATATATCTGTAATCCAATTAAAATAATCACGCCTGTTGCTTTGTTTTACTATGTAGCTTCTTACTATGAGCGTTGAATCACAACTCTGAAAATTCTAGAAGATGTTAACGTAGAACAGTTATTCGATCAATTTTATTTTTTTATTTAGGACCTCTCGTAGTTGACCTCTGAGATCATGACTACTTAACCGGGCTGTCCTGTGGGTGCCTTAAGCTACTACACTTAAAACCTCCAGCCAGGAATTATTCAACTATGCTAATTAAAACTAGGTGAACGCTCGCTAAGGGCACCCCCTGTGGGGTACGAACCTCGGCTTAGGGCGTCAACCGGAGGGAGGACATCAAGGATGGGACGGGCTGGGCTTTCAGTATTCTTTAAGTATAAATGTATATGTATCTTTGAGTGATTCCGCTATCAAAGGCTATTTGTTATCATAGACCAAGTTTTTGAGATTGATTGTTAGCTACGACAGTTCGAAAATATTGATAGGGGTAACTGTTGAAACTATACCTTTACTATCAGAAAGCTTATAGTGTCAAGATTATGATAGTATTTCACGAACAGGTAGTAGATACTGAAGAAGGTAACGTAACTGTACAATATACAAAACCTTTTACAGCTCTCATTATAGAATTTCCTGTTTTAGTACCTACCATAGTTTTATTATCAAGATTTGTATAATATAAAGTCTGATCGTCATAATAATAAAAATGAGTGCCTTTATGGTCTCCATTGTGGTTATTTCTTAAAAGAAGACACTTGGCGGTTAAAAGGATATCTCAGCAATTCTTATAATAAATATGAAAATGTTCACAATGATCAAAAGCTCGAAGGACCATTTTAAAGTTTAGCTATATCCTTCGATAACTTTACTCTTGTAGATATTTCATTATTTTACAAAAATCATTCATTAGTAGATTACAACATGTTTTAAAACAATTGCTAAACACAAGCTTCCTCATTATATCTTCAGATAATCAAATCTTGAATTTATCAAGGAAACGTATGCAATTACCAATTAATCACTGTAAAATACTATAATCAATGAAAAGATATTTCATATAACCTACTTATTACTTACAAAACAGATAATAATCTCAGGTAATGTGCTAAATTGTGATAATTTCACTATCCTATGATGACGTCAGAGTAGTGAAACATAACTTATGTTAAAATTACGTGGCTGTTGGCAACGCCTTTCATATCTGCCATTTTGTCGTCACAGATATCTTGTTCTTTTCGTGACGTCAAATGTAAGAATCCGTCATTTCCCATCTATATCAGCCCGGCCGCACGCGTGTAAATCACTTTATATCTTCTTGCTTCTATATGGATCTCCACCACTACTGTAACAAGTCACGAAATCATCAGGTCTTGCATTAGTACCCACGTGTTGTTTGGGCATCGAGTTCTTATAGTAACCATTTTCGGCATTTACCCACAGGTTGTTCAAGGGTATGTTAATTCTTCTTCTAGGCCGGAATTATCTTTATCTTAACCTATCGCAGTCCAGTGTCTTTAGTCTTTTTGTTCTTTCCTGGTTACTTCTTTCTGATCCATATTCCATGCAATCAGGAAAATTATCACCAAGTTAACTAAGATCTTCTAAGTAAATTGCTACTTTAAAATTATCCTTATTGTCTTTGACTTCATAAAGTTTTTCACCAACCTTGTCCGCTTTCATGGTTGTCTGCTCATCATCGTGTAATTGATTGCGACCTTTAACGTCTTTCGTTACACGTAAGTTAATGAGGGTTACCTAGATGAAGTGTTTCTTAGTAATTTTCTTGAATGGGAAGTATACATAAAGACCATAAAGTGTTGTTAGATCACGAAGAATATTAAATGAAGGGTTTTTAACAAGCTTTCTGATAACTGTTTTTAATGAGTTTCCAGTCTATTTGAAAAACCCTAAACATTGAGCAGTTAAATTGAGTCTTGATGACAATATAATTGACTAATTAAATGAACCGCATCGGTAACTCGCATCACATATCGAAAGAGTTTGTAACTTTTAATAAAAAAAATGTCCTACTTGCACTAAACTGATCTTAACACAATGAACTTCAAATCCACGTTTCTGCATATTTTTTGCAAACAAAGTTTTATAGTAACTTCAGTCAGGTTGAGCAAACCCATGCGTTTTAGCAATAGCCTATGTGAATGTATTAGTATACAAGCTATGTCGTTCACTGCTTCACGCTATTTAGAGCAATTAGTTGAAACTTTGACCGACAATACCCAGACCAAAGTGGAGTTCCGCATGAGGAAAAAGATGGAAAAATTAACTTAAATCACCATCTTGTGTGTGCATTTGTGTTTGTTGTTGATAATGAAATGAATATTCCTATTGCCTGTTGCACATACTCTGTTAGAGAATTATGTTCAATCCCAACTGTGTTAAAAAGCAATGCCATCAAAATCCAAGGAAACCATAGAGTAGATTAGGTTGTAGATAATAAAGAAAGTACGGAAAAAGAAGTACAAACTGCACGGAATATTAAGATTTTTTATCATTTGTTACATCACAATTCCAAACACAAAGTCACCACAATCAACAGCCAGGATGGTAACGATAATGATGACGCTGAAGCCCGTTACCACGACGCCATCACATCACGACAAAAATATGTGTCAATGTGATAAATTGATCATATAGTAGGTATCTGTAGTAACTAGTAACCATTGGAATTCGTGACGTTTATATTATAAAGTCAAAATCGTGCCTTCGAATTGGTTAGCCATTTTCAGGGTAGTCCCATTCCAAGTACCTATCTGATGACGTTGGTAAAAAAAACAATAGTTGGAATGCTTAGAAGGTACATGAGTTTAGGAGAGAATAACTTTAAGTACAAAACACTTCAAAAGTGAAATAAAATGAATTATATGACATCCTTTAGTAAAGTGTTTTCGCAACTATGATTCAAAGGCTTTCTAGTAATTCCATCATAGATGATAATAAAGCGATTGCTGTGTGTAACAAGTGAAGCTTTAATCCAAAAGAAATAAAAAAGAAAACTTGAATAGCATTGCCCATAAACAAACTACTGTTGATAAAAAAGAAAAAACGTTTATTGAAATTTAGGTGCAAAAAACTTTTGGATGGTACTGACAACAGTATACTCTTAGCTTAATTCAGGGCTGACACAATTTAGATTGTCATGGACATACGAACACCAAATGTGACCATCCTTGATCTAAAGCTAATTTTGACTATACAGAACCTCACAAAAAAAAACAAAGACTTCACATTCGAAATATTACAATTCCAACAATTGCCTGGGACGCCATTGTACCGTCTGATGACGTAATTTCACAACGATGTTACGATCAGTAGCGTCTCCTTGTTCATAATTATTGTTCTAATTGCTGTTTGCCACTCTTTAACTTGTTACACTTAATTATTATAGGCCCGGCGCCCCAGCCAAGTGTTTATTTTTAATAGCTTATTGACGTTTTGTTGGAGACAATTGCACAAAGTCAAGCATTGTAGGATGATAATTGTAAAATATTCCAGTAATCTTCCTCTTTGTGTTCTATATGTTGGCATTAAATAAATAAAGATCCTATGACGCTATATCTGTTTCTCATATTATCATTTATGTATGTATGTATAATACTTGTTCGAAAACCTGTTTAGGGAGTCTAAAAATAACCCAAACTTAATTGATATATCAGCATTTATTGAGAAAAAAAGTAACGGAAACATCCTCCGTATACTCGTAACACAAGGCACTTATTGCATAACTATTGTGTAATGATAACTAATAGAAATCTATTTGGAGATACAAAAAAATATTTAAGTAACTAGAGTACTACGCTGTACTACGAATACTAATTTGTAAACTCATTCATATATTTTGTTAACGAACCTCTATTAACACACTTACAGAAACAAACAGATCGAAAAATGGAAATTGTACTAAAATGTAGACTTTTGAAAGAGTTTACAATAACAAAGCTCTTGATGACATGAAATTCCTACATCGACTATAATCGTCAAGAAACACACCAAAAATAATATTACAAAATATTTTTTAACTTTATTAATATAACATTTGACTTGTGAACATAGTCACATCACCTTGAAAGTACTCCTATCAGCATCTATCTTAGACGTGACAGCTTATCACTGAAATAACTGCTCCATCTTCAATAACTTGTCTAAGTTCTGATAACTGTGTCACACCTTATCAGCCACAAATCCCTTACAAGATGTTCATCTTCCACGTATCCTGTTTTAGTCAGCATTTTGGTAGTTTAATTTATTTGCTGCATTGAGGTTGTGAAATTCGTTTCAATTTTTAGAAATTTTGTAACAAGAAGCATAATACATGCTTCCTCATTTTAGTAATGCTACAATGATGAAAATTTAAATAGAACTTAAAATTCCAAAGAAATTCAAGAAATATTATTTATATTTCAGTTATATTAGTATTCAACATATTGGTCAGTTAAAATAAGTTTCCTCACCAAAGCACAAAGAAAGATAAAACAAAAATTCAAAATGACATAATTTATGTAAGAAATTCCGACAATGTTAAGAGAGATAATAAGAAATGTACACATGGAAATAATCCTTGTAAATAACATTATACAACGAAAGGCTTAAATACCTACGTGTTACATAATGCAATAACTACCCAAAATCAAAATCTTTAAAATCCTCTTATCGACGCACGATAACGATAAAAGGTACGCATTTTAAAATCTGTCCGCCGAGCTCTTGTCTTGATAAAACTGATTGTGGCTGACGAATGACCTCGCCAAGATGTCAAACCACCAAGCATGAAACAACCATATCTATCCCTTGAAATTACGATCTGTCATCTGTAACTGTACCAAATAGTGTGTCATTATTTAATTACTCATTGAATTCAAGTTCCGGATCTGAGTAACTAATTACCATTGTCATTGATTTCCTTTTCCATATTAGCTTTGGATCATAGTTGAAGAACACAAAATATAAAACTAAATTGAAGTTTTTTCGTACTCATCATCATCTGATGATGATGATGAGTACGAAAAAACTTCAATTTTTTCTGTTGCCCTGTATCCCACAAAAAGAAACAATTTTATTAAAAAACTTAAAACTGGTACTAGCGCCATCTATATTCTATAGCCCAGCACTACACGAATGCCATAATCCATATGTTTACCCCTACCAAAAATCGCTTAGCGCGCCTAAAGAAGTTTTCACTTCAAAGATAACACACACACGATTTGGATGTATTAAATACCAGTATTTCTCGGCTCAAGCATTTGATGGTGAAAAGCTTCTTCACGGAATGTAACTGTTTGCGTCTAAACCATTATTTGTTTGTATTAATCGATCGAGCACTATTTATTTTTTATTTGTCTTTTGTGCCGACGTTTTTCGTTTTTATTTAATGTTTATCAGCGGAAACTAGTAAATGGCCTTCAATTTCATATATTTTAAGAACACTAATAAGTTAACTTGTAAGTTTCTCGAACAGAATAAAATAAATAAAAAAGAGCTGAAAGCAGTAGATCCTACTTTTCTTATCTTAATAGTGTATGTAATTATTTTCACTCCTTCATTACGCAATGTAAACATAAAACAAAAGATATCAATTACTTGAAGTGTGGATCTTGTCATTACAACAGCTTGTTATAGGAAATTGAAGCCAGAAGTGATTGATTCACTGTGAGTAAACAAAAGTATCAATGATCAATGTGTCTGTAATATCTATTATTTCTAGGTTGTGTCTGAGTCAGGTTTCCAAGTGAATGATTTATAAAGGAATGTACTCATTTTACATTATCGTTTCCATCCATAGATTCATCACTAAGTTTGTTGACATCGCTAATATTATGCAACGTATGTGTTTACGAAATCTAGTTCAGTCCTCAGTGATAATCCTTTGCCAAAACAGCAGCAAACAGCTATCTATTCATGAATGCCTCCTATCCATCAATGTACCTTCACAGTCTGATTCAGGTCTCCGACATTTCGGGAGAAATAATTTTCTGGTTAATTAGATGTACGATCAGATGCAAGCTCTAAAAAATCTAGACATACTGTCTAGTTTGTCTGATCCCAGACGATCTGGCAACTAATCCTGTCTATATTTAGTTTTTTTTTTAAACTGAAAACAAATCCCACAGTTTATTCGGACGCCCGCCACGCCAATAGGTCAACGATGTGAACATTTTAGAATTTCTGATCGGTTTTACGAGGAATTTGGATGATTACTTCAATATCGTCATTTCTTAGATATCTTTACTAATTGACTAGTCATTACTCTTGTCCCGTGCTACAGCTAGCGTCAGATCATTTCCTAAAATTGGTTCAATCAATTTAGATTCTCTAATGGATTTAGAATGTGTTTCCAAATAATCAATGCCTGCAATTTTAAAGTATGTCTACGTCATTGACGTGAAAGTATAAAACGCACAATATTATGGTACCTCTTTTGATCCCCCGACATTATTCGCCTCACTCTCCAAAGCGCAGTCGACAGACTGGCCGCCTGGTTTACAAAGTGGCGAATAGAAGTAAACCCCGATAAAAGTCAAGCGGTTCTCTTTACGAAACCGCGTACAAGGCTCAGAAACCCCCTCCCCCGACCGATCACCATGTTCGGCAAGCCGATCCCTTGGGAGAAGCGAGCCAAATATCTCGGTGTTATTCTTGACCAACATTTGACCTTCGCAGAGCACATAAACATGGTTCGTTCGCGAGCCGCTTTCGCTCTCGGTAGACTCTTTTACCTGGTGAATGCACATAGCAAATTGTCACTTAGGTGCAAATTGCGCGTTTACACGGCGTGCATTCGACCAATCATGACCTATGCGGGTGCTGTCTTTGCTCATGCAAAACCCCGTCATATCCATAGGATGCAAACAGTCCAAAATAGATTCCTCCGTAGGGCCATAGGTTCCCCCTGGTTCGTTAGGAACGAGGCACTGCACCTCGACCTAAAGATTCCCACAATCCACCAATTTCTAAAACGCCTTTCCAAGCGTTTCTTTGAGTCCGCGGCCAAACATCGCAACCCTCTGGTTGTTGAGGCCACCAGTTATGTCCCGAGTAGAATCAGTCATGTTCGCCGCCCAAGGCATATTCTCGTAGACCCCGATGACCCCATAACCCTCCTCCAGGAGAGCAATAGGGAAACAAGTACACTGTACAAATACAGACGCCTCCCGTCATTCCGACCTCGCCGCCGAGGTCCTTTGCGATCTCGACCGCCGCGCCCCCGAGTAAATAATACTCCCCCCCGACCCTTGCTCGAAAACGAGGTGCCAGCAGTTGTTGCAGCTGTGCACGTGGCTTAAAATTCCCCGTTTAATAATAATAATGATCAAAACCTTTTGATCCAGCCCGTCCCATCTTTTGATGTCCTCCCTCCGGATAACGCCCTAAGCCGAGGCTCGAACCCCGCAGGGGGTGCCCTTAGCGAGCGTTCATCCTAAGCTTTTTAGCTTAGTTTATGTGTGCCCTGGCTGGAGGCTTTGAGTGTAGTAGCTTAAGGCAACCACAGGATTGACCGGTTAAACAGCCATGGTTTCAGGAACCAGCAGTGAGATGCCCTACAGAAAAAAAAAAAAGTACCTCTTAATTACAGGAGTGCTAAGAAATACTTTGGTTTTCACGACATGACACTTCGAATGATATTGCTGCTTCAGCTCAAATCTGACCAATTTACGACTGCATATCACTCAGATGCATTTATCTTATCTCGACATAATTATCGTGGAGCGGTATTTATTTACCTATAATACGTTTTATCTGTCGTTTATTTAAATATTTGCCCGTTACACTTATGATGCTATACTTTTTATCATTAGTCAGTCTAAATTATAGTCACACTCATTTTATTTCATTGTGTGGATTAACTTTCTCCTTTTACTTAGCTTAGCAATACTATGTTATATTTAAAACATTTAATGTGCATAAGTGCGTCAACTATCAAATATTTCGAAGCCCGATAACCAATCTGACGTTACTCAGTCATTTACCACCTTTCCTAAAAAGGGCATCACCTTTACCTATTCAAATAAATAAAGCCACGCATCATACATCACAAACAAATCCACTAGATGACACAACAATACACAATTGATCTTTTCAATATACCACCAAACAAAGTACTTATTTCAGTGTAATTGTGGTTTGCTACAAATTTTGTGCCATTGTCTCGTTTTTATAGTGACATTATTGACACCGTTTGGCCCACTAAATATACTAACAATTTGTTATTCATCTGTTGTGTGATTTTTTCTGTTTCTGTATGTACTACTATTTTTTTTTTGTGGCAACAATAGATTTGTGGATTAATACGTATTTCCATCATTATGATTGCTTAATCATAGTGCTCAATACTAAATTACCGCTATGCTTTGAAAGCTACAATAATATTGAATTGATTTCTCTACAATATCTGATAATTATCTGGAGTAATTGAAAACTTTATATGATTATCGACCACCACTCAATTTTGACAAATAAATATAAAGGTAATATGATTAAGCTAAATATGTTCTACTACGACTTTCTAGCTAATAACAAAAGCCTAAAGAAGAATAGTTTCGACCTACTTGTGCGTGACTAATCACCCATTATTATTCTAAATTCCTATGTAGTATTGTTCTAACTTAGGTTACACATTAGAATACATAGTTAGCTATTCTATTTCTCCACCTGGTTTTTACCATCACTTACGCAGTAAGGAAAGTATTAACCTACCACACATATTGGTTTCCATTTCCATTACTAATTAGAAAATCCTGATGATTTTTTACCTGTTTAGTTGTGATTTAGTACAATAATAAAAGTATTGAAATCACCATTGGCCTGTATAGCTTCGCCTTGACCAATTTCTTTAATTTTTTCGTCTAATCGTTTATCATCAGCTTTCGAGCTAAAATCATGGCCATGGTTTTTGCTCTCAATTGCATTAAAAAAAACATTATTTGCAAAATATTTTAGACCTTGCTCTTTGGTTGACTTGCCCTGATTGAATTCGAAAAAAAATGGATGACAAAAATATGGGCAACAGCTTTTCTACCATTGTGCTTGATCCTTTAAACTACATCAACGACCTCCACACAGATCTCCTCTTTGTGAGAGGAAGGGAGACTCCCAGCAATGGGAACATTACCATATATATATCGACGCCTAAATCTAGTGCACAAAATTTTATATTTATCTGCCTTCAATATCTTATGTCTCTTGTTCCTTAATGATTCAATTATTATTTACAATAACAAATACGTACGTTAACGTCTATATCTATAGTAATCACGTGCACTGAAACAATTCAGTCCTGTAAACATTTTCTCACATAATAAGATGTAATTGTCTTTATCATGTGGTTTTGTCACATGGCTTTTTGCTGTATTGCTGTAATCGATTTAAACTGTGCTTTGCAACATTGACAAAGTGGGATAGATAGGTCAAATATTTTAGGACGTCAGGTGATTTTCATTTATGTACCATAATTCGACCATGATATGCTGTGGCAGAAATTAGTTAGTTAGGTAGGTAGTGCACTTTGGATCAAGTCTGAGTTACCCACATATAGTTTTAAAAAAACGATCTAAATAGAACAGAATCGGAACCAAAATACCATTATGAATATTATAATATTGTCATACTTACTTTGTAACAATCATATTATTATTTATTTGTAACATCTAAATATAAATCCACTATCGCTTCAGTTTCATCCTTTTATCCCAACGCAACATTTATCGTGAATTCGTGACAAATGTCATTTATCAGCTGGGTGAAAACATGCTGAAAACCACAGTCACAATCTTTATCATCATTCATCTGTCAAATCTTAATCAATCGGTTAATCCGTTTTGTGTTTGAGTCCTAACTGAAACTGGTAAGTGGCTCGTATGAAAATATTATCCATTTGAATATCATCTTCTGGATTTCCGCCAAAATGTTCTTTTTATGTTTTTGTTATTTCTTTGCGTCATGTTTACCGCAAATAAACGTATTTTCTTTCTATTTAGATCCTTGTAAACTAACTTGGAAGTTTTTTCATGCCTCCTTTCAACACACACAGTTTTGGGCCAACAAAATTGAACACGGCATAGAAGAACACAGACACGTAATTCTTTTAACTCTAGTGACAATTAATGCTTGTTTGTTATTTTGCGTCTTGGTTTCTCCGTTGCAACAAGTTGTAAGTGTCCAAGTTAAACCAAACCAACTCACATGCAGTCAACTCAAGCATAACAATTGCCAAGGTCATTCTATTAAAAAAATATTCGTTTAAAACGTCACAGTTGTTAAATATTTACATCTGTGAGTTCTCTCACATATTATTTATCAAGATTGTATGTAACTTGTATTACATTTCATACAACTTTTCTTACTTTATTCTTCGTTATCTTCACCTAATCTTAGATATTCCCTAGTTTGATTCGATCAATCTTGTCACTCTTGTTTTTGGCTTCTGATATCAACTTTTCATTCAATGAATATTGTAGATTTTGGCTGAAATAGGTGTTATTACATCCAATGGTGCAATCTCTAGGTAATGGTAGATAATGAAGTTGAATGATGTTATTTACAGCAAGCTATATTGCTACACAATTGTTAGTTTTGAAACTATAAATTCAACATAAATATTTACGTGGTTTCTGAAATGCGAATTAACCGTTGATGTTATGACCAAAACTGGTTTCCAAAAGAATAACGTAGGAACCTTTCAATGTTAAAATTCTAATCATACTACTTTTTCTGTCCGTAAAAACTACAAATAACAATTTACTACGTAAACAAATTGTACTGGAATTCCAATTAACAAACAAGCATAGTTAATTTAGTAGCCGTTAAACTTACGCACATCCATTTAGCGCCAACCAATCACAAGTGACATATGTAATGTGTTTGACGTGGCCAATGGGCGGCCATCAATGGTGTTCACGGTAACTTAGATAGCTTAAGTAAGGTCAGGTTGGAAAACTAGGATAATAGGAACTGTAACATTTACTTTAGCGTTTTAGTTAAGAGGTTTTCAAGTAATAGTGTAAGAATTTTGGAGGCTGATAAAGAATAAAGTTTCAGTAAGCCTTTACCTGCTAATCTGAATGAATTCGCTAATACAGTAAAGGTAAAGTTAAGCATAGTTTCTGGAAAAGTAATAACATAAACACCAGTTAACGGAAAAATCCATTTAGCCCACATAATTATGTTATCTTTGTAAGATTCACTTTTAGTGAAGTAATCGTAAAGATAACAGACAATGTTGATGGAAGTCTTGATAAATCGCTGAAGATACACCTGGAATGCAGAAAGAAACATATAATGAATGACCATGCAGTGAACAAGTTTGAGTATGGATCTTATGACAGTGGTATCATTGAGAATATGGATAAAAGAGAAGAACTATATCATGCAGTGAAAGATGCAGTGCATAGTTAAAAAAAATATTAGCACAAAAAGAAAAATAAAAAACAGAAAAGAGAAAAGAGATTGCTCTAAAAAATGTAGAACACCATTTTCGCAGAAGTCTTCCGTCTTAGGCAATGCCTACCCACAGCCTAAAAAACAATACAACTGACCACGTCATTCTAGAACGTTACATTACATAACAGAGGCACTGAAAGACAAACTCATGAAGCTGAAGCTAATACAGTTAAAGTAATTCTCGTTATTACAGGTATAATGCTCAGAAATGACGTGTTAACTACATTGTATGGAACTGTTATGTGCCTCATTGTAAATGCATGGATTCTTAGGTACGGCAATTGTTGTAAAGTGCATCCTTATGTTAGACATTCAAATGCTTTAGACAGATCGGACAAGATCCTATTTGTGTTTGCGTGAGGTTGTAGGTCCTACTAACTTTCATAAAATTTTGAATAAGTTTAATAGGCGTATCGTTTTACATAAAGTTTCTTCCATTGTAACATTTCATCATTATCCACAGCTTTTGGTAACGCAAATTTAAGCTTCTTCCCTTGCAATTATTTCTTGCGTTGTATCAATCTTGTTTAGTTGAATGAACTATGTTCACCTTACTTACTATCTGCCTTCACATGCTCCTCGTTCTCAATCTTGGCTACACATGGTTTCATTAAGAATCTACTTTCCGTTACTATATTTATCTTATTATGGTAAAAACGGCTTGCTTCTTATCCCGATTTGGTGAATATTACCGGACATAAAATTGATCAGCGAATCCTGTAACAGAATGTAGATTGGATCCACGGATATTTTGCTCTACCATCGTCGCTGATATCTCAGCGATCACCATTAGCAACAAAAGCGTGCATACTACCTTAACTTAACTTTACTTACATGTCACTATCTACTTATAACGGAAAACAACAAGTAATATGATTATTTAACTACCTTCACTGAAGAGAACACGACTTCTACACAATAAGACCTATAGAAATCATTGTGAGAAAACGGCGCCAGTCAATATCGAGATAAGTGCATTTAACTGAGATTATCTCCATGTTATCGTAAATGTGAGTGCGAGACGCGATAGTAAGGGAGTTTGAATTAAAGCCATCAATCAAAATGTATTAAAGGATCATTGATGACCTGTTGGATGGCAACTGTTGTTTCATGAATGGGTCTTGAAAAGTGATAATTATGACGATTAGTTAATACGACGTCAGTATATGCTGGGCGTTAATTTTAATAAGATGGGACTGAATATCACTGAGTGACTGGTTTGCCATCAGCAATCCATATTCATGTAGCTTGTATAACTATATCTTTAGTTATGAAAACTTTGAAAAGTAGATTTCAGCATTCAGACATTTAATTAGGATCATTTTTTTTTAAGAAAGGCCATCTTTATTAGCAACTTATTTGTTGATTATACAGATAGTATAAAATCAAGAAGTAGACCATACCATTATCAGTTCTTTAACCCACCCTCTAGATTTTATTTTATCGCACTCGACACCTCGTCGTCACCTCGACGACTAGCCTCACTCTAAATAATATTTACATTATTATTGTTTGTGATTTCGCTTGCATATACTAGTGACACATTTATCACAATTTATCAAGCTCCTGACATAATTTCGATAAGAATATCTGACTCTGTGATAATGTAGCCTACAACGTGTACTACTTACCGGAAGGTAAGACTCGTGTCGCGTACTCGCCAATTTAGTCATTTTTCCCAATTTTTTTGTCGAAATTATCGACTTCTGTACTAGTGAAGGTTACATCTATGATAATAGATATTTCAATTGTGTACATATCTAAAAGTTCTCTTCTTTCATAAACTGTTTTACAATCTTGCTTTTCTTTTTCATTCATGGTATGAGCATCCCCCCCCCCCCCCCGTTGCATTCAAAATATCATCTAGTTCACCATGATGGTAACTGACTGCTTCGGTTGCATTCAATTTGATCTTTGATATCTGTACCTTTCAGACGAAGGCCCAACATAGTACGCATTGAACATTATTTCCAAAATCCATGCATGAATGGAAATATACATCAGATTTTCTCTATCATCAGCGTTAATCTTTCTGTAAGCCGCACAGTACTAGTACTCACACGTGGACAATTACTGCAATTAATCATATGCGCGATCAGGTAATCAATACTCTTTTGTTTATCTGCAGAACACGTGTCGAGAACATGTCTTAGACCTATACTCCACTCGGCCGTATCACGCCATCAATCACGGTGATATGATATCTTTCGTATCATATACGCACTAAATTCAATGCAATTTTAAACACGACACCTTTATTTTGATTTAAAATTATGTCAGTTATCTAGGTAAAGTTGTATCTGACAGCTCATTTATGTGGCTTAGTTATTATCCACTGGATTTTACTGTTTACGCACCGAAATATTCGTATAAGCTTCAAAATATTTGTCGAGAATATCACGCCGCACCGGGCGACCGCGGGCGGGAGCTGCGGTCGCGGAGGGGGCGCTCGAGGAGCGCGCGCGCACCGGCCGGCACGCCACTGCGTCTTCGACCACCGTACAACATATTCGTTTAGTAATTCTCGCCAATACATTCCAAATTGTAAACCGTTTGTTTCCCTTCTTAAATCTTTATATTATACAGTCCACTATTGTCAAGTTACCGTTGTTTTAGTTCTCGTACCACCTGGAGAATTTGCCCATTCTTTTCTAATATTAAACAAAATACGTTTAGGATTTGTGTGGCAACAATTGTTATCTTTTTTTCGATTAAAATAATTACTGATTTATTATTAATGCTTTTAGAATTTATGTTATTGTTTTTTGTAAAAAAATCTAGCTAACTTCCATTTTATTTTTATTGTTTATGCGTTTATCTTTATTCTTTTCATTACAATCCTTTGCTAGATTTAAAGACGCTAGTCTTCCTAGCCGTATTTTTCTCAAATCTTATTTTTATCACTTAGATGTTTTAAAGTCTTATCCCGTAATTAAAAGACCCTCCGTAGTTTACATCCGTCATAATAATTAAGTAAGTACACATTTAATTTTATCTCAGTCGTGCAAGAGAAAATCTCTGAACTCAAGGTTGTAAGTCTAGTAAAGGCTCCCGCAGACAGGCACGTCACCGCAGCGCAAATCGACTCTAGTAGAACAATTTCTATGAAAACTTCAAGGAAATTGTTCTACCAGAATCGCGCGCGTCGCACCGTCGTCGCGTCGCGCCTGTCCGCAGGAGCCTTAACATAGTTGTATAAATAACGGTAATTGAGTTATCTAAAAGTGTACATAAATGTCTATTTAGTCATGTAAAAATGTATGTTTTTCAAATTCTTCCGAAGTAAGTTGTCCATATATCCTTGTGTAAATTGTGGTTAATATGCTAGTAATTCGCAAATCACACTACTATGGTTAGAGCTGATGGAAATAGGTTTTTTGTAAATATAGAATGTACGTAATTTTTTGGAAGGCTAGATTTTAGGCCTAGCCCGCACTGCGAATTTTTTTCGCTCAATTTATAATCAGTGTACGGCATTGCAACGAGCGCGAATTTTAAATCGCCAGTGCGTGTAGATATATAAGATACCTACCATGTGTTACAGAAATGCAATAAAAATTTCGCACGATTTTTAATGTCAGTGTGGGCTAGGCCTTACTGTTAGATTAAGTTAATTATGACAGAGAAGCTATTTAAATCCCAGGAAAAAACAAACCTATGGGTGCTCAGTTGTAATTCAGACCGTAATAATTACATAATTTGTAAATTGAAATCCATTCAATATTTTTTAGAGTGAGTATGCGTAACTCGAAACTTTATCAAAACCTGATGATCTGAACTGTAATCAATTGATTAATTACTAAATTAATTCCTATTTCGTCGCACGTTGATTAAACTTCCAAACTTTTGTTCAATAATATGGAAATTACTCAAATAAATCTAAACATTATAGTTGATTGATGATTTAATTATTTAGACTAACATGTCACATGTGACTCTAATCTGATATAAAAACACGTCGACGTTTGTTTTCAGATAAAAACAAAAAATGTGTAACGAGATAATAGAGATACATAACTATGTCATTATAATATACAAATAAAGTTCTGCAAAAATTCAAAGAAAACTACAATCCGGTACAGGATTTACGTTATCATTGTAAAAATAAAAGATGATCAAAATGTTTATTCAGAATTAAAATGAAATTTATTCACTCATCCTCCATAGAAAAGGAAGGAGCGTCCAACCAGCCGTGTGTCGTGTCTAGTGGGCAACTGCCCGACGATTGATGTAGGGACGTTGTAAATATGCTAGTCGCGCGGTAAACTTTGCTTGCGCGATGCAGGATTTTGCGTGACGTCAGTATGATGCGTAAGTCGCATGTGGCGATGTAGATGCCGCATGCTCATAAATAACAACTTACACCGAATGAATTAGTAAAATGCATATAAATAAAATAAAAAAAAAATTATAATAATAAAATAAAATAAAAATATTTTACTGTCAGGCGTCAAGGCCCATAGGGTGTTAGTATTACATTTGACTTAAAAAAACTATATTAGTAGATATTAGATAACATGCAGGAACACAAAAAGAAGAAAGAAAAATAAAAATCATAACAGGAAGGTTCATCAAGCTTTGTTGCCAACATGAAGCTTGGTAAACCTCCCCATTGTAGGCCTATCCAGCCTCTCTGCAAAAACCCTCAGAATACTGTTGCTGCTCCCCCTCACCCGGGATATTACTGAGGCAACTTTATATAATATCTCTAATATCCCAGCGATTTGGCGGAATTATCGACGGCAAATTGAAGTGAAAACTTCTTTAGGCGCGTTGGGCAGTTTTGAGATGGTAAAAACAATTGAACTCGCGACACCGTTACCGACACCTCATTTTCGTAAACGCGATTGTGCTCTTTATTTATAAAACGTTACGGATCAATGTTCTTTGCAAGTATTTTTACTTTAAAGGTTTTGGAAATATTTTTTTAAATTGTTCAAGTTTTCACTTCTGTCGGCACTGCCGCAGTGCCACTGTTGTTTTTTTTTTTGTTATTATATACCGTTGCTGTGTGAGTGTGACCAGTCTGAATGGCAATTGTTTTAATCTATGACGTGTGTAATCTGTTACTATAGAGATAGATTATAAAAGTATCAAATTGGCAACTAGGTATAAAATGATTTACGCTCTCATAATGTACCTTGTGGACTCTTAGGGCATATATTATCACCAAAGCAACGCCTGGTAGGTCAATCTCGCAAGCGCTACCGCTGAGCACGAGGCAGGTAAGGCAAAGTGTTATTGGGTTTTTCCTTCAGAAATTTCTCAGTAGCAGCCCCCGGAGTCTGGATTTGTGCTCGGTTGATGGCAATTGATTCGCCTCCTATTACATGGGACTTACACATAACTGGCGAAATGTTGGTGTACTATAAGGTACACTACTACCTAACCAGTCTTGGAGTGAAGGCGCGATATTATGTAATACTTCAAGGCTTGTGCAGACCAGCGCGACACGCGACGCGACACAAAGGCACCGCTCGTCGCGCGACGAGCGGTGCCTTTGTGTCGCGTCGCGTGTCGCGCTGGTCTGCACGAGCCTTAAAACTATTTACGACAAAAACAAAAGCTACTCTCGGTGTATTTGCACTTAATCCAGTATTTTTATAAAAATTATTATGTTTATGGTTCCAATTTTAATCTCAGGTAGATTAACACGGTTTAAAAGATAACAAAAATGTTAATGCGTTTATTATCTTTTAATTCTTAAATCTACCCTGTAATAGGTACTGTCTGGCAGCTAGATATTATGATTTACTGCCTAGGCTTATTATTGAGTTGGAAACAAACACGGCATTGTGGAAAATGTGTAGGATTTCTTTACATTCATGATTTAACTTAAGGAAATCTGGGACAAAAATGTTTATACTGAATGCTTTCAGGATCGACCAGAGTAATTCTAGAGTGTGTTTTAGAAGGAGGGTTCTTTTTGTGAGCTAAGCGATCCGTTGTCCGATCTTCATTGACAAATCATTGGTCCTTCGAGCGGAATTCATAGATGTCGCTACTTGATCTAAAACTAAGTGCCCAAGCTCATTGTAGAACTAGATTAATCAAGAAATTCTTTTAAAAACACGTAACACAAATCTCAAATACATGACGCCAAAAAAAAGGAAAGCCCTAACATTTTGACGCTACAATAAATATTTGATCGGCGAGTTAGAGATAACTGTTATCAAAATCTTCACAATCAGCGACATACATCATCATTCATCATCTTCTTGACGTCAAACTGAACTGATTCTGCAGGCCATTTCGTTCAACTACCTGGTCAGGTTAACATGTATTTTTTTTTACTATAAGTTTGTCATATAATAAGTTTTTTTACGTAATTCGAGGGTATTATTGAAAAAGTCATTATTTGTAGGTAGGTAACGCTAATTTGTGAATCTCGGCTTTGTTACGTAGTGACATAGTACTTAGATTTGTGAATTTATTATAATAATTGTGTTTCGATAATAGTATTTTTGTTGAGAGATTATTTGAGACTTCATCAAATATCGTTATAAATTTATATTCAGTTGTATTGTGTAGAATGTTGTTATACGTGTGCTAAAAATCATATCTCAGTGTTTGATTTATATATTTAATCATACTTTCTTAATTCAGACTAATAGTATTACGTATCGTAATCACCGTTAATCCTACTATCACTTAAAAACGAAAAAAAAAAAACTAGCATCAATCAAAAAAGTATATCTAAACCTCTTACGTAATTAAAAAAGCGACTCGATTCACGATAACTTATCATTTCAGCAACAAACAGTATTCAGTATATCAGTGGACGTGATTGAATCAGTATTAAATGAACAAAATAGTGAGTTTTTTATAAAAATGTGTTTAAAAAGGAACAGTGGTCGACAGAAGTGATTATGTCAGTGAGGTGACGAGAACTCCGGCCGGTCGGCTGCGGCTGTGAAGCTGAAAACATTCCCCTATTAAAAATTTTATCCAAGGGCCCACTGGATACTAGCAAGGATATCTGCAAAATGACCAAGGGCCCTCGGAAAGTGAAACTAGTCATTGTAGTCAACAATAAGAAAGAGTGAGTATTTAATTTGTTTATATTTAGATTTTAAGGGCCAGTTTTCACCACTTCGCTTTGGAGAGAAGAGTTCTCTCAAGCATGCAACAGACTCGTTAATTTCACTTTTCTTTTTCGTTTTTGTGGAAACAGGCTATTAAGGTTACAGTGTAAAACTAGTAGCCATGGGCTACAAAACGGTTCCGCAACTGACTTGTTTTAACAGTCGCATCAAGTTGCTACAAGTTTTCACGAAGCATTTCGGTTTAAGAATTAAACTTGCCAGTTGACACCGTCCTGAAAAGCTCTCATCATACCTTATAGGAAAGATCTCTGCGTTTACCTGCTTCTTTTTCCTTCCCTGTAATGTGTATTTACCTACAACGCGGGTTATATTTTGACCACTATAGGGAAGGAAATTAGTTTGTCATGCTTTGCTACCATCTGTACAAATGCACACCTTCTAAGTCCTGTTTACACTGCACTTATTGTGGCTACTACTCCATGCAGCGTGGAATCCATCTTCCCAGAATGGATCCACCTTGGTCCAAAATTGATTGTTATAAACAAAAATGTTTTTAACCGACTTCCAAAAAGGAGGATATGTTCGTCGCGTATGTTTGTTTTTTTTTTTATTTTTTTTTATGTATGTCCACCGATTTCTCCGTCAATTGTGAACCGATTTTGAAAATTCTTTTTTTGTTTGAAAGGGTATGCTCTCGAGGTGGTCCCATATAAATTTTATTATCTTTGCTTTGATAGTTTTTGAGTTAGCTTCAATAATACGTACTTTTTCCCATTAGTATGTGGATGATATGATAAGTTCCTGTCACTGTTATTTACAAAGCAGGTAGTGGTATTCGAATTTGTGTGGGGTAGGTACCACAACTAAAAAGTGAAAAATAAAAACTTTTCCAAAAAAAAAACAACCGACTTCCAAAAAACACTACAAAGTGAAAAATAACTTTAATTTCGGAAGTCGGTGACAAAAAACGAAAATTCAAAACCAAAGACACCGACTTCCGAAATTAAAGTTATTTTTCACTTTGTAGTGTTTTTTGGAAGTCGGAAGTTTTTTTTGTAGCTTATTGTTACCAAGTACCAACACTTAGTACAAAACTCAGGATATTCTTCTCGATTCTAGGTGTGACTAACTGGTAGGTATCAATGAACGAGTAATGTCAGAAAATGTTACTTTGTTATAAGTACTCGAAACAATCTGTACACGTGTTTGTTATGAATAAAAAGTTATTGTCAAACATTGTAATAAAATTAATAATCCTTAAATGCCTTATTACACTTCGCGATATTCAGTGACTCTCCCTAAATGGGGTTGGTATAATAGGAGTAAGGGAGGAAGGGTCCCTATTAAAAAAGACATCACCTAAATATCGGGCCCTAAATATCGTGTAGTGTAATAGGGGTTTAAAAATAGGCAAGCCTGTACTATAAATAGAATAGAATCTATGCTACTAATGTTGTCTTCAGGCTTAGCTTTATTACACTACACGATATTCAGGGACCCTTTCCCTGAATCGGGATGGTGTAATAAGAGTGAGGGAGGAAGGGTTTCTTCTATTAAAAAAACACATCACCTAAATATCGGGCCCTAAATATAGTGTAGTGTAAATATCGGTTTAAGAAGTGGCAAGTCTCTACTATAAATATTATAGAAAATATGCTACTAACGCTGCCTTGAGGCTTAAAACCTTATTACACTACACGACATTCCGAGTTCATTCATTTCCCTACATCGGGACGGTGTAATAATGGACGGAAAGTTCCGTTTATTAAAAAAATCACATCTGCTAAATTATTACTAAGCTATATTGCCAACACAATTTTTCAATAAATAATCGTACAATGTAGAATTTTTTACAATATAATTAATTATTTAAGTCTAAGTAGTTGAGCTTGTATATTTTAGTTAGTAGGCGTCGGCGTGTCTGCGACACGAAGGCCTCCTCCAGCTCTTTCAGACCAACGTTTTCTTTATCTTTCTCTTTTTCTCTTTGTTTGGAATCTAGGCGTCCACTCTGTTATATTTTTTGTCCATTTATTACTATTCTCTCACCTAAATATCGGGCCCTAAATATCGTGTAGTGTAATAGGGGTTTTATGGCAGATTCCTAAGAAAACCCCCCTCAACTCCCGAAACTCCCTTCAACCACGAAAACCGGAACTGTTAAAAATCTATGACACGATTAACCATATTTCACATCTTTAGAATGTGTGGGCGAGAACCTGAAGATGTATCTGTTACGGCTAAAACCCGAAGTGCGGCTACACCTAGTTTTAGCCGGCTACAATTAGGTGCGGCCGGTAGCATTTGGTTAATCTTGCCTAAATGGACTCTGGCACTCGCCGGCCGCTGCCGCGGCACCGCTCGCTTCGCTCGCTCGGCTCGTGCAGTGTGTTATGTGGTCACAGTTCTAACCTAACCTAACCTACCTTTCAGCCATTTTCATTTGCTACAACTAAATTTAACCAACTGCTACCGGCCGCACCTAGTTGTAGCCGGCTAAAACCAAGTGTAGCCGCACTTCGGGTTTTAGCCGTGACATATCCACAAAGTACGAAAGTCTAGGCTCTCTCAAAACTACAGATAGTTAATTTAATTATTTAATAAGCATAACCCTGATTTTCGTCACTTTCAGACAAAAAGATAAGTAGGTACTTCGCTTCAGTATCATAATTGTACCTTTGTGAAGACAAAAATAATAAATCAATTTATTATTGTAAGAAATAGTACCTATTAGCATAACATAGGTCTTTGACGCAGCCTCGCCAATCATGACTAAGCCTTATTGGAAGAGCCTTATCTGACATTATAATTCTAAACATAATCATTCGAAGACGTAAATAATAAAAAACCAACCATTTCATTAGAGTCTAATTACAAAAATACATAATTAAATAAACGACAAACCAGTCACCCTTGGCGGTTGTCATCGCAGCGGATACAGGCCATTTTCTCCCTATTGTGCTGGGTAATTAAGATGATTTTCCGATAGCATTAGCATATAATGGGCTACGTCGGTTCATTCATGGTTTCCATTCAAGATGTATAGTAGGTACCTGTGTATTTATTATTGTAAAGTAAGGGAACTGACGCATTTTGTCTTAGCAAGTTGCACTTAAAGAACTTTTGCATAAAAATTACTTTTTGTCCTTTATAATTTTATGTAGGTACGAGCTACTTCAGTAGGTACCTCACAGGGGAATTACAAAGGAAAATAATAATAAGGAAAAATTAGACCACAATGGTTTCATAAGTACCTACACATTTCAAGTGATTTTGGAGGCCATACCAGTCATACCTTCAAATAATTCATATCCTGAGTATTTTTGACCACGTAAAATAAAAAAAACAGTGGCACTCCGGGGGTGCCGACAGAAGTGAAAACTTGAACAAGATCGCCTTGGTGGAAGAAAAATACTGGTGTAGAACATTGGCCCGTAACCGTTTTAGCTGACCTCTCATTGTATGGAAATCCTATACAATGCGAGATCAGCATAAACTGGAAATGTATAGCTTAATGCGTATGATTTCAAATGATGAAAAATGTCACATTAGAAATTAAGCGTTGCTGTCAATTAAAATCACATGAAGTCTGTCAACGCAACGTGAATTCTTGAAACGCCATGCAATATATAAATGAAAACCGTTTCCTTAGTTCACATTTTATTAAACGAGGTTATTCTAGGATGATATGAAACATGCTTTCAATAAAATTTCAGTGCGTCCAATAAGTCATTTTTATGAAAAGAGACGTAGGAATGAAAACGCTAAACTTAAAGGCAGCGACTGACTTGTATCGTTGTTTGTAATGTATCATTAGAGACGAGCTTGGTTACAATACGGAGACACACAAGACTCTGTGAACGCTCGCTTCAAGCACATGAAATTTTCCGTCTCATATTTCCGTTTCAAAAGAATTCACGAAACAGCCGACAGTCGAGTGGAGGATCCGGCGCTCGCATCGAGCGGTTCGGCTCGCTGGACTGGCTTGTAACACGTTATAAAAACTCGATACATTACAAACAAACGTTGCAAGTGAGTCTCCGCCTCAATAATTGATTTCAACGGAGATGTTTGTTTTTACACCAATTTTAAACATGGGAAGAGAAGAATTTCTGGATTTATATAGAAAGCTCCGCAAACTTAACTTTTTACCCCACTCTGGCGAAGCCCAAAAGAAGAGTAATGTTTTTGAGGAAAGTACCTCAGACAACTTAATTCTAATTCTTAATTCTAATTATCTATAATATAAAAACGAATCGCAAAATGTGTTGGTAAGCGCATAACTCAACAACGCCTAGACCAATTTGGCCAATTCTTTTTTTTAAATGTTCCGTTATTTTTAGGACAAGGTTTTAGGGTAGGTAGGGTAGGTAATAAACGATAAAGATGGTGTACTCCAAGCATTTATAAGGCAAAACAACGTTTGCAGGGTCAGCTAGTTAGAAATAAAAAAGTTTTCGGTAGGCATACCTCTGTATATTAAAAACTTTCATCCTATAAGAAAATATCCTACGGACGCTAAACCTCTTAAATACATCTTACAATTAATAAATAGCCCATCGGAATCCAATGGAAAATGTGCCGCAGCTATTTTATGTTGTTGTAATGTCATTATGGGGGTAGAATGTGGGTCTAGGCCCCGTTCAGGGCTGGTGGCCATAAGTAGTGCTAATCTAATGAGGCAAAAACGTTTTCCGTTTTTTTTGCAATTTCGTCGTATGGAAATGATTGAATTACAAGCCGTGTGCCGGAAGAGATTTCCCATCGGCAAAAATGACGAAATTCCATACAAACTTTCAGCTCCTGTTTAACCCCATCAAGGAGTGAATTTTCAAAATCCTTCCCTTGTGCTCACTTTCACTTTATAAGAAAATCTTACGTAAAATTTCATGCTTCATAGACCCATCGGTTTAGTTAGACCATAGGTTGTCTGTCACTGAATTAATTAATTAAAGATAGTTAATTGATTCAAGCGTGATCTTGCGGAAATCCCGAGAGGTCTCTGCGTCCAGCGCTCGCTCGGTGTGGCAACACGCCGTGTTCGGGTTCGCGACAAGTCAATCGTCATCCTGTAGATGCCTCGTTGAGAGGTGAAACACGTGTCGATACAGGATTGTTTATGGCTCTTTAGGAGTAGTTAAGCGGAACTCGTTACTAAATATATCAACGTCTATTGTATTTTTAATTAAGAATTTATGATTTTTAATAAAAAGAAGTTTTTTTTATTTGTGTCACGCACTTGAAATACAAACAGTAATAAAAAAGGAGCGTGTAAGAAAAATCAGTAAGTAGATGCGGCAGTGGTAGAAACAGTTTTTTAAACAAGAAATATTCTATAAAGGACCTAAGATACGATCCTCTTTTCTTGAAATGTGATTAGATTATAAGTATAGGTATCAATTTCATGCTAACCGATGGTTGAAACTCAAACTCAAAACATTTATTTAAATTAAACCAATTACTGGCACTTTTGAATTGTTAAGGAGTCGGTCATGCAGAAAAACTAGTTGCCCATTCCAAAGCGTAGTAGGAACCTATGGTCGTTCTTCGCCACAAACTCCATGGACACTCTTTCAAATCCTAATATTGAGTAGCCCTTTTCCAGGGATTTTGAAAGCTATTTTACGCGTGTCTTATCACCGTTGTGACGTAGGCATTAAGCGCCACATAACCTAACAGCAACAAAAACATTTCAAAAAGTATATCAATGACTAACACTAGATTATAAATCAGATAAGTAAAATTATCACCATTAAACTTATTATCAGATTTTAACAATACTCTGATTAGATGTAATTAGATATCTAAATATTATAAGTTTCAAACATTTACAGAAAATACGTTTTGCACAGTCATGATTTGAATTTCGATCTGCCTAGCCTTTTCCCAACTATGTTGGGGTCGGCTTCGAGTCTAACCAGATGCAGCTGAATATCATTATTTTACATGGAGCGACTGCTGATCTGCCCATGTTTTAATATAGTGACACTAAAATTGAGATACAAACATGTACATTATCAACGTTTTGATATTGCGGAACCGAACTCGTTAAGTAAGTATTCAATTTACTTGTTGACTGATGTGCAAAGACCGCTTCCCCACTCTGAGAATTGAAATTGTTGCATTTTGCATAATGTAAAAGAACACTTAAAACGTTTTAGCCAAACCAACACACCTTTCTTAAGAACTTTACCGTTTCCCCCGCCAAAGAATAACGTACGACATTATCTGCCTTAAGCGTCGTAAAAGATGACTAAGAAGTTTGTCAAGAGGTAACGAGACTAACCAAAAACTGGAGATTCTTTGCCTAGAAATGCAATTTTGGCAATCAATAACGGCACCTAGCAGACTTTTAGCTAGCCAAAATAGATCAGTGAAAGTTCCCCAACACACTGACGGCAAAGTCTTCAATATTAGTCCCACGTCCTGTACAGGTGTTTACCAAATACTTTAGTGCGTGACGGCACAAGCAGTGCTGAAGCTAATAACATTGTTTATGTGTCTGCTATGAATGATTCATTAGTATTCGCGATGGCTATCGTGTAGCTTGAAGTTACATGAAGTTGCAAACTGATTGTTTTGTTTCTTAACCTCATTCAAGTTGATGAGGACTTGCAGCCGTAGAAAAATACCAGAGAACCTGGACAAAGTCACATTCCATCAGCGATAACGATGATGGAGAAGGCAAAAAATGTATGGGCCTGACAAGTAGACCCTCTGCACCATTTTGAAGATGATAAAAAAAAATGTAACCTGAAACATTCCAAAACGGAATAATGTATTATTGTATCACTCAACTGCTTGTGTTGCTTCATATGCTTCACGAGGTAAAGAAGTAAGCCGGTCTACGTAAAATTATTCATCTTTGGTTGAGACTCTTACCCCTAGGTCTTGAGGTGCAAAAAGTCACCTACAATTTGCACACTAATTCTATTGCAGTGTTGTAAAGACCACTCTTTTCTCCTGTATACTCCAGCTATACGATAATTGCTGAAGCTATGCTAGTCAACAAGGTTGCAAACAAGGCTTCTCTGGTTACGACTGTTGCAATTAACTACCAATACACGTAACATAATTCACCCCTACACGCCGCTTAGCCATGATTCACACTCAATTTACCATTGAAATAGTAAAACTCAGTTTACTACACAAATGAGCTGTAATGGTTACCGTACGATACGGAAACGTCACGCCACAGCGGAGCGGGTTGTCTCTCACGCGATTTGACGTCCTTGGCCAAAGGAAGAGCGTCATTTGCACTGCTGTCAAGGCCGACTGACCGTGAGAGTTCGGACGATAGTTATGTAGTAATGTGTCGAATTGGGTTTATGGTGAATGTCGAGGATGGCAGAGCGACAGACAGACAACCAACCAAATCACACGTCTTTGTCCACGACCTTCAGTTTAGAGAGAAATTGAGTAAGAATTGAACTTCTTCAGAGATCAAGGAAATTGCTTGCAAGTAACAGGAATGAAAAAGAAAGTTAGAGCGGTATGCAACTCAAAAGGCATGTGTCTTTTTTTGGACATCACAAAAATCTGCAATAATTAATATAAATGGATCCCTGACATCATTTCTATCCTTGCATCATAGTAATGTATGTCGGAGACAAAGATTACTCCGATCAATTAAAAGCGATTCGCCTCAATTTATCCAGTATTTTAAAACATGGTCAGTAGGACGAAATATTATGATCGCGTGTGGCTTGTCATTAACCTATTATAACACACAAGACTAAGTATCGGTTCGTAGCGATTTATTGACTGCGTAAACAGGTTTTTCTCATAATTCTGACGCCATCTTGCAATTTTGGTATTTCGCATCTGCAATTGTGCTTACGCATGATTCAAGTGTCTTCTTGTTTGTGAAATATGTGCATTAGTGCAGAATTGAAGTGAATCGAAGCAGCAATTTTGTCTCGAGAACCCAATGGGAATTAGAATTCGAAAGCTCCGGAACTCTTACGACTTATCCATAAGTGAAAATGAAGGGCTATTTTCAGTTTTTCTGGACAACGTCAAAACCAACTGACAAACCACCAACAGTCATCATTTGAAACCTAACCGCTTCCAATGTAAGGTTTTTACAACCAGAACAAACTTCGAGTGCTATACAAAATAGATGGTGCGTAAAATTCACTCAATGCACTACTCCGAAAAAGCTTTGCGTCCAGCCGGACGTAACCGCCTCTCGTTCATCGCATGAACCACACCACGTTATTATGAATTAATTGCCATTATGCCCATCGGTGGGAACTGTACCATTCATTCATGTTTGATCCGTGTTTTTATTGCTATTTTCTTATTAACTTTATTTTTAACTTACGGACTTTGAAAGGTCATTTATGTCGTGAATAGAAGTTTACCTATTTGTCTATTGATTACCTACTACAAATCGTAAATTGTTAGCCAACATAACATAACATCACACCTGTATAACCCGAAGGGTTAGGCAGAGGTGTACCTAATAGTACCTACACTCATATTTCGCCAGTTAAGTTTAAGTTCCATGTTATAGGGCGAACCTATTGCCATCAACCGGGCACAAATCGATTTATTGGTCAATTACGTTTATTATGCGACTTGTAAAAAAATTATTCGTCTTGATGAGTCTTTGACTGTTAAAGACTGATCTAATTTTCGTAGCAACAAGAAAATAAACAACAAGAACATTTTTGGTGCCATCTTTACGGCCGCCATCTTTGCTCCCGCCATTTTCGATGACAGCTTAACCTCACCTTTAAAGACGCAATACAGTTTGAATCGATGGATATATAATAATAATTAATATTTTTTTATCCATTTAACTCTAACCTGCAGTACGCTTGAAAGCAACCGCAACATAAGTAAGTATTTACACTTAATTCGTTACGTCACGCCGCCGTGTTTGTCGCACGCCCATAGAGCATAGAGCACCGCTGTGATTAAGGTAATGACGGGAAGCGCTGGTGCCATGGTTTCATGGTTTCCGCGAGATACGACCAGTCATCATCGACCACCATTATTACTGGTTTGCAACGTCATCGTTGGTCAGTTATGTCACAATGTCAGGGTGTTGGTGTTGGGCTTTTGAAGTTTTGTTAACTATTACTAAGGGAATTTAAAAATAACAAGTTTTTCTAATATATCGTTAGACAAGAAACTACAGAACATCACGTATTTCTTCTTCGTGTGGATTACACGACAGTTTTTCAAATCGCCCCGTGCTACGACTCTCACACAACTCCTTTTGCTACTTAATTCCGCGTCCATTTAAGATGACATTTGTGTGCTTTTCTTTATGTAATGAGGCGCTTAGACTTAAGTTTGCAAGGTACAAATTGTAAAGTAATAGTGTACTCATTGTTGAAGAGCCTAATAATAAATAAATAAGTTTATTGTTATTAAATGCATTGCATGCTTGCATGCATTTAAAGTTATACTAAAATCCAAAAATAATAACTTTATTTAGATGTTTTTTGTTGCCCATACTTTACTGTAATTACTAAAATAACTTCTTGATTGAGCGACAATTGCGGTCAATAAAGATATTATTTTAGTAATTTACAAATCTGATGACTTCCTATTTTTAACACCAGGGATTTCGAATATAAACGGGCATTTAAGTTACTGTTTTTAACAAAAAAATGGGTAATAACCGCTGCCTACACCTGTAGCCAATCTTTGAAATATCTCATAAACCGGTATTTTCACCTGTAATTACCAACCAACAGCTGCTTGGCGACTGCAACAAACATACTCTTAAAAAATATTAACTTTACAACAACCATAATGCGTAAAAAATGTGTAGTCATACAAAGATAATAACTATTGCCAGCTAAATATCTACCAAAATACCGTTTTCCCAACTTTATAGCATCTGTTCTAAGAATGGGTAACTTTACACATTAAAACATTAAGTGATGATAAAATAAAACAATTCATTTAATCGTACGCCATACTCGTGGGAAAACCGAATGAAATCAAAATTTTATTGCTTGAAGATACGGTGCCCACTTATCTGTGCCAAACGTGCGGATTTCAAAGATACGAGTAAAAATAAAGATTATTGCGATTAAGTGATAAGTAGGGGGAAATGGCGCTACCTTTATTTTGGTAAGTCACTCTGTTAGCAAAACAAATGAAGGCGAAGACGAAAACTAATTACAAATACAGTACCAGTAATATGGCCACCGTAGGCGCGGGCTTGCGAACGGTGAGCAATGGGTAGCTCGCCGTCCGGGTCGACGGCGCGCTGTGTTCCACGCGCGCCTCAAAGAGATGTCAGCAGAACTGACGGGGTCCGCTAGGGCCGATGCCTGCCGGGGTCGTGGGAAAATCTGAAAGGGATACCGTGGCCCCTGGCAACATACAGGCAACACGGCTAGGTTTTAGTCAGTAAGAGTTTGACACGTCCTTCCACTCCATCCAGAGCGGGAGAAGTAATTTGATAATTTCCCACCCAAAAAAAAGTACCAGTAAAATATGGCTATAAGAGTAGGGGAAGATCAAAGAAAAGATGGATGGACTATGTGAAAGATGACATGGCTAGAAAAGGGGTGGTTACCGAAATGACGATTAAAAGAGAAGTATGGAAGAAAAAGCCATATTGCGCATACATACCCCAAATAAATTGAGATGTTCTGCCTAGCCTTATTGGAGACGGCTTCCAGTCTAACCGGATGCAGCTGAATACCAGTATTTTACATGGAGCGACTGCTTATCTGACCTCCACAACCCAGTAACTGGGTAATACGTTACCCCTTGGTAAGACTGGTTGTCAGACTTTCGGGCTTCTGACGACCCGTAACGACTGTCAAAGATCCACGAATGACAGCCGGGACCAACGGCTTACGTGCTTTCCGAGGCACGGAGGAGTCTCGGTATGTAGAAATGGTCACCCATCCACGGACCAACCCCGGCAAGCGTAGCTTAATCTGACAGATCGATCCGAGCGGCTGTTAGTACTTAGCCACGAGCACCTCCCAAATAAATTGAGATAAACGCAGAGAATGATGATGATGATGAGTACCTGGCCTGGCTGACCTGGCTGGTATATACGGCTTTAGAGATTTAGGGAAAATTCGGCTTTCGTGCGTCATCTTTGTTACTCAGACTTGTGTGACAGTCTTTTTGTACAGCTCGATGTGCCAAATACTGTCCGCTCCTGTCAAACTTCGAAGTCACATCTTTTACTTCGTCGTCGTATCGATGATTCTCTTTTATAAATTTTATATAAGCTTTGTTCAGAATTCGGCTATTTAAACAGCGTTAGCGTTGGCTTCGCAAAGGTCTTCCACGGTGCAGGTGTTTTTACACAGACCACAAGAGGTGAGGCATCGTTTGTGATGTGGCTCCACAGTCGCATTGTGGCTCATCGGAGTACCCCCCACTAAGTTATTCCAGCAGTGATTCACCTGATTTCTTATTGTCTTTTAAGAGATTGAAGGCACACAACAACTGCTAAGAGTTTATCGCGCTACTTGTTCTGCCCAGCTAAAGCACTAGGAAGGGCGGGCGGCGTTTTGAGGGCTCGTCTTATGTGATTTTGACAAAAAGAGCTGATTCTCAGCCTAATTTGAATAAATGAATGTTGACTTGAAATGCCTATAAAGTCACGTCAAAGTTCCGTACCGTCAAAGGTAAGGCTTGTCAACGCCCCCATTTTGTAAAGTGGCCCAAACAAAATGGCGTCCTTTTTCAGTTATTTCGAGTTTCATTATCTACGTGTTGCCGTGCGTCAGTACATTATCACCAATTATGTCGAGTAATCCTACTGTATCCATAGTGTTACGTAGGTAGATCGTCACAGTAGTGTAACTATTAGGTAACCTGTAGTAATTCGTAACGTAGGTACCTACTTATGTCGTCAAGTTGTTTTTGTGTGACAGGCCGTCATGATCTGATTATGATTTGATGGAATATACTACAAAGTATACCTACGTATAATATACAAAAAAAGCATTTTCTAGAAATAGGCAAATTAAACACGAAGTTAAGATGGGAAAATTATTCGATATATCTTGGAACTTGCCAAAAACGTTGTAGTAGATCAAACTGATACAATCAATTTAAGATTTCAGAGCATTTCTTCTGAGGATAGCAAAGTTGTTTTTGAGTCGATAAAACAAATATTAGTAAAGTACAAAGTTTAAATTAAAAGTACAAAGTTTAACTTGCAAAACTTTAGCTTTTCATTCCCAGCGAACTGAAATTACCTACCCCTCAAACTTACACAACTCTAATTACTTACCTCTAACCACGACCAACACAATCGTCCTTAAACCTAACTTAGCAACAGTATCCACCACTTAATACAAGATAACACAAGTTATGCATCACACTAAGTCCGTCCTTGCTGAGCTGTTAACTCGGCCGTCACGCAATGCTTATGAAAATCACAAACATGTCGCCGCTTGCGTCAAAGGAATATGTGTGTTACTACTTCAATGTAATTCTGTGGCACAATAACGATTCGATTTACACTTGAGACTATTGTGGGTGTTGGTACATCGAGTACATGGATGTCTAGACCTAGGACTGGATAAAGATCATACAAAATTATATTCGTAATGTGGATCACTCCTGTAGTCCTGCTAAAAAAATCTCACTATGAAAACTTGAGCTGTCAATAATGTGTATCTGGTGGAATAACTGAGTTTTCACGGCTAGATTTTTACAAAATAGACCGGCTGTCAGTAGTGGACTGACACAATTTTTTTATTGCAATCGTGATGTAGAAAAGTTTTCCAAATAATCTTCCCCTAATCAATGTCTAAGGACATCCCTAGCCATTGATTTAGCCGTCCAATGCATTCGGTATCCAATGCATCCCCTGTTGTGTATGTATTACTTACTCAACAAGGTAGGTTTGCATTGGTTGAAATGTTGGTCGGCTAAATCAATGAGAGGTATCCGTATGCTAAACTCATTCCCAACTTTTGGGTCTTCTAAAAATGATGTATAAATGGACTGTAAACTGACCATATTGTCCACAAAGCCTATTTATACACTTATCAATCAAAAGCACAAGACTTGAATGCCAAGCGATTTACTTACGCTTCTCAAAGCTGTTGTTTTCCCATTGAAGGTTGCTATCACAACATTAACCAGCCACGAGAACCACATAAACATATAACACATAAAAATGTTAATTTAGAAAAATTCGCGAACGAAAATCGCGATCAGTATTCTGCGTGCGCGCAATTTCGCGACTCTTGTGCGTTCGCGTCCTAAATATATTATTAATTGTCGAAATGCCGTAGTAGCGGGGTCAAGCGGATCATTTGAACATGCGCGTGCGGCTAATTATTGTATTTATTTAAACTAATGGCCCTACACATTGTTTTAGCGGCTTAATTTGATGATGGGTGGCGTTGCCAACTTTTTCCGTAGCGTGAAATTTTGAGCGGTATTCACGCTTGAGCGCTATTTCGCTGTATGGTTGGTGTAGTTCAGTGCTTGTGTCAACATACAAGTTAAATAGTTAACAATAAACTTTAGGTTAAGTGAAAATATTGGAAATATTAATTGTGACAAAGACATCTTACTGAACTTTGTAACGACGGCAACTAAAAAAAAGATAGAAGTGGTACAGGGGAAAAGAAAGTGCCTACCTTTTGAAAATATATTTCGATATTCGATAGTGACCCAATTTCAACAGCTGATTGTGAATGCAATATGATAAAAGTTGTCGTTGATTGAACATGTTTATCACCTCAATCTGATAGATAGCCTTTTTTCAATACTTATTTGATTTTTAGATAGACCTTCTACGTTTTCCTTGGTATCTTGAGTTCTCCATCAATGTCTTCCACTTCTCAATCTTATAATTTTCTTGCCGTTATCCCAATTTATTTGAGGTAACGCAAGATACCTTTTTCTTCCATACTCTTCTATTAATCGTCAGTACTCATCCCTTTTCTAGCCATATCATAATTCATAATTAATAATATTTTAATTTAGTTAAATAGTTGATATACCTACTTACTTAGGCTTTAGGTTCTTTTATATCAAATTTATTTTTTATTTTATTTTTGTATTATAAATGTTATTAATGTTGGAACGCCGATGTTCTCACCTCTCGGAAGTGGGCGCTAATGGCTGCAACACAGTTTTTTAAACTAATGTAGCTGTTAACAAACACAAAAAATTGTAAACCTGTTGTTGTTCCAATAAAATATTTGATTTGATATCATTTTTCACATAGTTCAACCATTGTTTCTTTAGTCTTCCCCTACTCTTAAAGCCATACACATTCGTACTCAAAACTCTCCTCTTATATACTCATTTCTTATTCTATCTATTTATTGCACATCTCAATCAACGTAACAAAAACAATACCGTCTATTTTGTGCATTTGATGGTAGTTTCACTTCGTAGAGTATTATTTTGTCTGTTGCATCTTGTACATTGGTTACATTCTTTTATTATTAAAGGATATAAATTGGTGTTGTTGGTTGGTGGTTCACCACCTGTCTTTGGCACAAGATAACTAAGCGTATAATTGTGTTAATAATTTAGCGTTGCAACAAGTGCCAAACTTTTACCAACATGATGAAACTCTTTATCTGTCTACACCTCATTTACTGCTCTGATGATTTCAAGTCCTATGTAGTTTATAGATACGAATACTATAAGTTTTATGCCGAAAGTAAGTATGTTAAATAAAGACTTTTGTTTTAGTTTTTCGTCTTTCTTGTCGTCTTTCGTCGTCCTTTTTGTGTGCAAGAGAAAGATGGAAAACTCACAGACAATAAGTAGCAGAAAACTGTACTCTATCTAATGTGTCGAGAGGATAATATGAAGAAGCTAAGAAGCAGCTATTAAAGCATAAAAACTTATGCTATAATATAGTAAAAAATACATTGGAATTGGGTAGGTACATTTGGTGTAGTCTTTGTTTTTATACGTTCACTGACTGGTGTGACGAATAAGTGAATTAAATTGTTAATTAAGGTTGGTTAGTGGCTTAAAGCACTAAGATTTTAAAGAGATACAATTTCAAGATTTTATTAAGTAAGTACTTTATCACCAAAATCCATGAATGTAGAATAATCGCAATAAACCCGATTCTCAATAAGCGCAAAGCTTTTAAACCGCCACGTGCAAGTAATAACGCTAATAACGTTTTAGTACGTAATAACTAATAACTATTTAACTATTTAATAACATTTTATTTAATACGTGGTTAATAACAAAGTGTACTTGTCTTGTAGACATTTAACGATCAAGACAAGACAAGATTTTCGATTCTATCAAATGATTTATATTATTGGGATATTTCTTCTTATTTTTCATTGAACAATCAGGAAAATAAATTCAGTGTCAACCATGGTGGCATACCTACATGGTATTTTATAGTATGTCTTCTATCTATCCCTCCATGGAAAATTTTAATATTTTTATCACAACATCACATAAGTACTTATGTATCCCATGTTACTGTTAGCCAAATACTCTCCCCATGACTTCCACTGAATCCCACGTACTCAACATAATTTTCACAAGAAATAAAAACATTTAAAATATCTAGCACCCAGCTAACTGCCTACTCCTATTCCTAACAATTTTTTTTTAGCTCACTTTCTCATCAATTATTGTCATCACACAAACAGATCCGCGGCCCAATCATAACTGCGAAACGGCCATGTATTACACATTGGCATAATTTGCCCGTACCACATCGACGCACGCGCATGTGTGGCCGACAAGTGAGCCTTGACCGTTAATTCCCGTCAATATCAACACTAGCTTATGTAGATACTAGAATTTTGAGCTCAACTCGTAATTGTTACTTACAAAGCAAGAGAAAGAACATTCAGAAGATCGCCGGTAAGACCTAGTTGAGACTAGCACAGACCACGGATGCATGGAACTATAGAAAGGAGGCTTATACTCAGCAATAGGTGGAACCAGGCTATCAATGATGCTCATGATAATGGGAAAGAACTCTTCTCATAAAAAAGAAGGAATGAACATCACATCGCTAGATCTTGGTGGTTTCCAACTATAAAACCCAGACATGGGTCGTTCATCATCATCAGTCCATAGAAGTCGACTGTTGAACATAGGCCTCTCTATTGCACATCTTTTAACTCGATCCTCAAAAGGAAAGAGAGGCTTATATTCAGAAATGAATAACAATTCTATATAGGACATAAATACAATATCAAATTGTTATTTATGAACTACAATAAAATATAGAATGCGGAAACAGTGAATAAAAAAAAAAAACAGTGATTGCATGCATGCAAATCCTCGACATAATAACACATCAATTGACAAGTTTACAACTGTGTCTAAGTAGATATCAAATGATCGTTACATGGCCAACGCTGTTCAGGAATAACAAATATATGTTGGCTTCAAAAGCTACTCAGCAAAAACCTTTCTTTACTCTTTAATCCAGTTCTTCTTTTCTTCTGTCATAGCCATGGCAGAAGTCTGTCCTCCATGCATCATCATAAAACAGTTTTTTTTTTTTAATGAAAATTAACCCTTCTTCATTCGATACCCTGTGACTAGATCTTGGAGGTCAGATAGGGAGTCGCTCCATGTAAAATACTGGTATTCAGCTGCATGCGATTTTATTTGAGACCCCAAGATAGTTGAGAAAATGCAGGGCAAATGATGATAATTCGTTGGGGAAGGAAAATGTGGTAGCCTACTGCATCGTACAGTTACATAATACCACCTAGCTTCTAAGTTCGAAGGGTATAAATACGGCACTGTCCCTCCAAGATCGTGCGTGTCACCGATATGAGGCCGTTTGCTTGACATTTAATAACTTATGTTGCATCTAAGCTGTTAACCCGCATAATCATTACTTATTAGTCAATAAATAAGACATGTCAAGTGACATCTTCAACAATGAATATTACATACCACTGCTGGACATAAGCTTCTTCCGAATTGCGTCATAACATCCAGTTCTTCACTTTTCAAATCCAATCTTCTCCTTCTGTGGTAGACAATTCCATTTCCAAAGTTGCTACTGAGAAGTTCCCATCAGTAAAGCCCCAAACTCTTTATATCCGTTTGAGAATCCAACCCTAGGCCTCATTCATGGCACTTTCGTGACCACTAGATGACTAATTCAATGTTCTGGCTATAGTAATGGCTATTAGGTAATACTAAAAAGTGTCTAAGATACAATTACCATTCAATACATACACGTATTAAACACAAATAAAACCATTCAATCGAAATACCTGTATTTCAACTCATGCGCGGCCGTCGACTCAGTATGCGTACGCGCAGCCTAGGACGTGAGCAAGCCTTAGCTCTTAGCCAAAGAATAGATAGGTACAGCAGTAGGCCGGCTCTATCCAACGAAAACAGGCGAATGCACACAGACGCACGTACACGGCGATCTTAAACAAATGCTAGTCGCGAGAGCGCTTGCACTCTCACTGTATGTAGATGCGTGTCTATGTGTGCGTGCGTTTTCGCTTGCTGTGTGGAACTAGCCTTCTGTACCTATCTATTCTGTGTCTTAACTGTGGATTGAGGATAAACCGATGTTATGTATTAGCCGTTATGTCGTGACGACATGGCATCTTGTTTTCATGTGAATACTATAATTGTCTTTCATAATAGTCATGTATTTTTTTAACATAAATTACAACTTTTCATGTTCTACAATTAAATAGTCCTTTTGCTTCCAGTAATGTCTAAAAGTCATCATAACTAATAGTATTTTTTCCTTGTTACAGCCCGCCTACATTCAAGACATTGACGCCGACTTCTCGCACCCAGCTGAAGCAGCAGTTGATGCGAGAGCATGCACAGGAACAACTGCGCAGAGAGTCACTACAAGTAGGTAGCTTCTTCTTCTACTCTTACTCTATCTGTCTAATCTACCACACTTTCTATTGGTCGAGCAGTGTGACCATTACCATCAATGATCATAAAATATTATCCCAGACCATTGGGGTAACTTAAATTACAAATGTACGTCCAGCGCTTTCTGGAAAGTCTGCTTTGCTACAACCTTGCTGGCTAACAATGGCAACAGTATGTGCTTTCCCATAAAGTTCACGCTGATACGAGAGAAGATATATACTGTCGTTAGAACATCCTTTTCTCACTGTACTAATTGATTCCCAAAAAGAACATAGTTTTCAAGCTTTGTATATTATTATATAGGCGAGGCTAGACAAACCAGTGAGTGGCATATTAACCAATACCATGATATTACCCTGACAAAGTGGTTTTAATAGGATTTAAACAATGATATTAATCGTAAATCCAAAAATGAGCGGTGTTTTATAAGACTTACTACGCATCTTACTTGTAGGATACATAACAAGGATACATATAAGGACACAATTACAAAGATATTACTAGTAAAGCAAGTTTTAGACTTGGCGCTTGGCAAAGGTTTAAAACCGCCGGGAAACACCGGGATTGCAGTTTGTAAGGAAAAAGCACAGCAAAATATTACACCACAAGAGACCACTTAAAGGTTTAAAGATATTTTACCTTCATACTTAATGCAAGCGTGATCCTTGCACGTCCGATTCCACGAAAGATATAAAATCACTAAGTGTATCAAGCCGCTATACTCCCACGCATGTAGAACCAAGGGAAAACCTGACTAATGGTGGTTCTAGTCCGTAGGTTACTGAACTAGTCTTCTAGGCACATAATATGCATAGTAATTGAGTAGTGAAGGATTGTGATGGAAGACGTGATTTACGTACAACCGTAGTCTGTGAAATCTTATGGTTGAATTTACATTTTATGGCTCGTTGCACCATTATATAATTCTGGTGAGCTGGTCTGGCTGACAAATTCATAATAATTCTGTTCCATTTTCGCCCATTCTCCAGATATTGTAAACTCTGAAAGAAATCAGTCTTTGAAATCATGTCTCATTAAATTTTCTCTCCTATCTGCCAGTTTGCCAGTACTTCATCCTTAACGATTGGTAATCTCAAGCTCCTTTGAATAATTCCTTTACATATTCGCATTGACACTATAACCAACAGTTTCATAGTAGCTTGTCCTCGTCATATCCCTTGTTTTGATTTGTGCGTGTTATCTGTCTAATTTGTAAGGTAATGACCTCCTGGTATATCTTCCAGGGGCGACGGCTTCAAACAACTCGATTCCTACCGGCTTCCCTTCGGAAATTCGGTACACAACCACTCTAATCGTCATTGAATAATCAAACTATAAGTATTTGATACACCATTAAATTAAAACATTACAAAACGCCTACATACATAAAAACAACAACAAAACACTGGGCTAAAATAACTCGTAGGCGCGTGCGCGGCTTATCGTGAATTCAATTTCCTTACAAAATAAAGTCCATCATGACGTCACTTCAGTCACGTGACACCGCGGTTTCTATGAGCCGGGTAAGCCGATCTGTAACGAGTTACTGTAGGCACAGAGTAGCAGAAACGTGCACGCGGGAGCGAGAAGGAATTATTGCTATTGCACCACCTCTTTCTGGCACACGCATTTGATTCGGTAGTTTTCGTTGAATTTCGTAATACGTTCGGCTAGGAGTTCGTTCGACTTCGTAAACATTTCATTATTTGAATGACAATGTTTGTTTGTTGACGTAATCACATTAGAACCATATTAATTTGCATTTTGTTCGCTCAGTATTCTTTGAATTCATTAGTTTATCATTACTAGTAGGTACTCGTAGTATTAATATTTGTTTGTAAATACAGGACAGTGATTAAATAGTGTTTTGAGTTTAGTGAATGTGAAAATACGTTGTAATTAGGTATTTTGGGGTAAGTAGATAGTTTAATAAGTTGAAATTACTTATTTAGAGTAGATTTGAAAAGTAATTAGTACGATCTTATTAGGATGGCGGCATTAATAGTTTTAGAATGTTGTTTGACAGATTATTTTACTTTGTGAAGAAATTTTTTTGTGCTTTTCAAGGTTAAATTTTGAAAATACGTGCTCGCCCGAATATGACTATAAATTACAAACGCTGCGATAGTTTTTTCAAACATTTTAATGTTTCCCTTTACGATAAATATCAATGACTGACAGTCGTAAATTTAATAAAATGTATTGTTCCCGTGTTAACTTTTCTTAGATTGTAGTTGTTTATGGAATATAGGGTTTTATTACATTTTAATCTGACGAATTCATCAAAATAGATGTGCAGACTGAAAGACATATTCGTACCTAGCTGAAGAATTCGAGACTGGTAGGAATAGAATTATTTTGACTAATTTGCATGAAGCTCGTAATAGAAAAGTAGATCGAAATTTAATGAAATGGTTTATTGACACCGTTATTTTGATGGGTAAACAATAAGTGACTTTTTGTGGCAACGACGAAAGATTTTTTTTTTTCTCAGATATCTTCTACTACATTGATCCATCCTTCAGTCATCTTCTTTTCTATGTTAACCTTGACCTAAATCAGCAACTACCATAGTGTCTCCAATTCTGGTCAACTGCTTCATGTAAACTGTCTGGGCAAACTGATTGAACATATCACTATCCGTATATGGATCATTTGTTTTCATGTCTGTTTGTCATCTTATATCTAATCCAATTAGCATAGGATGTAGGTTTTCAAGTTAAATAGTAGCTTTGTTATAAATGATGGAGATTAAGTTAATATAAGTCGTTATTCACTTTTGTTCATTCTAAATGGTGGATATTGATGATTGACTTGTTTGGGGTTAGTGTTTAGCGCCCCGTGTTTGGTTTCACGGATTTTGTGGGAGTGTTAAGTTTTCATATGTTAAATTATCGTGTGTGCTACATTACAATATGTGAAGTCTTCAGGTTGTAGTCTGTTCAAGAGTCGTTTACATTTCCAAGTCTGTAAAAAAAAAAATAGAATTACTCATCGTTTTGATGGTCCTTGGATCAACACTTACATGCTGCTAGTCATTTGCCATAAAAACTCACCTGTTATGGGTTGCTTTTATTTCGTAGTTTCGTGTTTTGGACGTACCTTGAGGTTAAATAAAACCTGTTCCTACATTCTTTTCTTTTTCCTTGTATCGTGAGCTAGACGAAGAATGGCGATTTTGCCAATCCTTTTACCCAAGATTAGCAGGTTTGAAACGGTGCTGACTGCCCATCAGATTTTCTTAAATGTAATTTTTTTTATGATAGTGTTTCAGTTTCATGCACTAATGAATGTTATTTGTACTTTGCAGGCACAACAAGCAGGCCAGTCCAAGGACAATGAGGACAAGAAGAAGTCAAGTCCGGCGGAGGTGCCGCGGATCACGCCTCACGTTGAACTACCGCCACAAGTATTACAGGTCAGTACGAACTCCTGACTCCAATAAGTCTGGTCAAAGTAATTTATTTATTATTATTTATTAATTTGTTCAGTTCGGACAACAATATGGTCCTATTTGTTAGTAAAATACAAACACCGCCACATACAAACTACGCTTCATAGACATGACGTCACACAAATCCTGCATCGTGCAATTACAGTTTACCGAGCGATCGACATAGATACAAGATTTCAACTTCAAACCGAGGGGCAGTTGCCCGCCAGACACAACACCCGTCTGGTTGGAGGATCCTCCCTTTTCTATGGTGGATGAGTGAACTTTACACCCTGTTCCTCATGCCCCTAAATACCTTATGACTAGTGTTAGTAGTACACAAAACAAGGATAAGAATAGTTGGTGACAGCAGGATGCAGGATGTGCAGAGAATGATAAAGCAAGGTATATGCTACCTGACCATTCTCTCCACATAGTGCCTCAGAAAAGAAACTATTTCAATTATAAATACCATTGAAATTGTCACGATGAAAAAGAATTGGATAGAAGATCCGTGGGTATTCATTGTTACATTCTATTGTTTTATCTAGAGAAATATCCAATTATATCCAGAAAAATACATACTGCTGTGAGGGCTGCTTGTAAGATATAATCTTCTTATGCTCGTAGCCGAAGCTTTTTAAACACTGGAGAAACTTGATGGATTTTTAATCGTAATGTAAATTATTTTGCATACTATTGTATAGAATTATTTTTTTCTAACTTGAACAGACAGCTGTGCTGCTGGGGAGTTTGTTGCGCCACTTCTTCTTCCCAGCGAAAGGCACTAGGAAGTGGTGAAGGGTGGGCGTTTTGGGGGACTGTCTTATGTAATTTTGACGTTCGAAAAGTGCTGATTCTCAGCCTAATTTGAATAAATGACTTTTGAATTTTTGATTATAGATAATCTGGCTCCAAGTTACGGAAGTCAAAAACATATGTTAGAAGAGCTAACGTTGAAGAGGTCTTATACTACATTGTTGTCTTAATGGTAATTATTCCATGTTCCAGGTGCGAACAGTTCTGGAGAACCCCACCCGGTATCACGTGATACAAAAACAGAAGAGTCAAGTGCGCCAGTACCTCAGTGAATCATTTCAACCACAGACGCAGGTACAGTTCCAACAGCTTCCTTTCTTACTTTTTGATGTCCTTTATTGCACGACTCATAATACGAAACATTAGAGAGTGCTCCGCGATCGAAATATTTGTTTTGCCTCCTTTCTGCAACTGTTTTTATTACACTCCTGCTAGTACACAGAACCTACTTAGTTTATGTACCATTTATCTAGAAAATTTAATGGAGATTAATAATGTATTTTTCAAAAAAAAATTTAATGCAGCAGAAACGAAAAAAAAACATCAGAATAGTTTAAAAAAAATTCCCTTCAATGTATGAAACCTGAAAACATTGTAGCTTCCGAAAAAATCAATTAATTGAGTGAATTTTTTAATAGATTCGTTTCAGCCCTAGGAGGAACCCTATTGAAAATGGGAAGTAGTTTAATTATAATTAATAAAAATTAACTTATATAAATATCTAGTAGAAAATATAGAATGCTCATTTAATAGAATATAGGAAAGCTCATACTAATCCATGTATAGTACCTACTAATTCCTTGCTGCCTTAGTAGTAGGTACTTACTAATTCCATGCTGCCATGTCATTATTCATTATCTTAATATTGACGATTGATCTCATATTGATGGGTAAAAAAGCAGTCAAAACATATTTTTCTGTTTTTGAATGAGCGTTATGAGGCGGGCACTTTTGGATTTTCCAAATATATTTGTACATGTTGTGTTCCTTTTCAAACAAGTTTTTTGATAAGCCAGAAAATGTATCTGTTTTTCAATTCAATGTTTTGTTAATTCTCATTATCAACGTATTTCGTTGGTTGGTTGTTCAACCAAACAACGAATTACAAGTTGATGACTGGATTCATCAGAGATTGATCAAGCTGTGACTTACTATAATCCTCTACAAACACACAAAACATAACCTAGGAGTAACATTTTCATAATAATGACAATACTTAAGTTCTTTTGATCACCTCATTCCTGTATAAGACAAGAGGTAGCAGACAGACTGTAGGTACCCTAATTGCGTAACTCATTTTCGTAAACAATTTCGCGAAATTTGTTTCATTTTGACATTTCAACAACATTCATTGCGTTATTTACGTTGTTGAACAGATTTTTTTTTCCAACTTATGAAGCAATGGATTAGCAATCTGTTTCAAATCGAAACAAATTGTGGTTGTAGTGTATTACGCAATTAGGGTGCTGGTCGAGCTCGGGTGAATATAGAGAATGCTAATTTAATAGCATAGGATAGTAGCTAGGTACTTACTAATTCCATGCTGCCTTGTCATTATTCTAAGGTAGCCATCTTGTTCTAAACTTTGGGCGATCGAGTTCTGCTCGGGTGAAAATACGGAGAAAACGAATTTTCCCAGATATGAGACCTAGCTAGATCGATTTTTCGCCTCGTAAACCCTTATATTGCAACTTTCATCTTTAGAGCCGTTTTCGAGAACGTGATTACAAATATACAAATATTGCTCATTTAATAGTATAAGATGATCATAATTTAACCGTGATCTTACCTCCATGTTGCAGGTGTCACCGCGATGTGCGCCGGCGCAGTCCGCACCCGAGCTGGGCACGCGGCGCGCCTGCTCCCCGGAGCGGCCCTCCTCCTCCCTGCGCGAGCCCGCCATGCCCTCCGCTAGCAATAACTCAGAGGTAAGCATATATACATCTTTAAACATAAGACAGTAAATGACAAATACCAAAATTGTATTGTGTTCGATTTAAAGATGGATGGGATGACTTTTTCTTTTATTAATACCAGGGCCTTATACCACAAAACTAGAACTACAATTTAAAAGTTACAATTTACTTTGTAAATTTTACAAGTGCGTGTACCACAAAACTCTAAGCCGCACAATAGTAACGGAAAAACCTTACAAATAATAATATGTAAATTGTAGTTACAGGTCCGGTACCCTAATTGCGTAATACATGATCAATCACTATCTGTTTCGATTTGAAACAGATTGCTAATCCATTGCTTCATAAGTTGGAATAAAAATCTGCTCAACAACCTAAATAACGCAATGAATGTTGTTGAACTGTCAAAATGAAACAAATTAGTCATAATCGTTTACGAAAATAAGTTACGCAATTAGGGTACAGGTTAGTCACTAACCGCACGAAAAGAAGAAGATGTAAATTGTAGTGACAAATCTACAATATTGTAACTCATACATATTTGTAATATCTGTGTTTGTGGTATAATAAACACACAAGCATACTAAAAATATAGAAAACTACAATGATATAAGTAGTATTTGCAGCAAGTTTCGGACTTAATACGGAAAAATGCTAGTGCAGAGGTCGTATATACGTATAAACATAGGATTGGCAAAATTTACGGTTTAAGACATTTATTTCTCAAAAAGAATACAATTCACTTAATATGAGAAATACAAGGTAATCTTAAAACTAAATATAAGAATTACTCTTTAAGAAGGTAGGTATTTGTAAATAAATAAGTTAGTGAACACAATTTTTATAGTGTTGTGGGTAAAAGGAAAAAGTGAGTGTACTTATTACATATCGATTCTTGGAGGCAAGTCAATAGCAATTACACATTTAACTATTTGTAATGTACTAAAAAAAAATTATTTGTTTTGCCTTGAAACTTTCGGCTCGACAAACTTTCCTTTTAATCACGTAGAATTCAAGGTTTGGAGACTTTTCAATGACATTAGAACCACCACTCACCCTCAATGTAACGTTACCAGGCGGACGAGTTCCTAGAAGACATCCTGTCGCTGGACTCGGGCGCGGGCCCGCTGTCGTCGTCGGGCCCGCCGTCGGGCGCCAGCTCGGTGGCCGGCGACTGCGCGCTGCTCACCGACTCCGACATGCACGCGCTCGCCAAGGACCGCCAGAAGAAGGATAACCATAATATGAGTGAGTCTTCACACTACCTCTGCAGCAGCCTAACAAGAACCTTATTGTAGCGAGAATAAAGATCACTGTTATTTTGACAGTGGTGAAAAATGCGATGGATGACACATTTCTTCTGTTTCAGACTATTTACTTTTTTTAAATTATGGCTTGCAATTATTAATATTGTAAGGTGGTAATTAATTTTAAAAAGCAATTATCAATACCTATGTAGGTACAATTGAAGGTTATTTCGAAATATTAAATCCCATCAAAAACATAACATCATGTAAAAAACTGCAAGTCTCGCAACGTAGTCTTGTACCACAAAAAGATGTGAGATCTAATGTAAAAGCAAGTCTGTAAATTTATTTAGTCATCTTTATTTCTTTAGTAAATACTAGCGGACGTCACACGGTTTCAAACTATTGTCACTGTTTTTCAAGTCTGTCTAAATTATAAGATGCCATTGTTTGTGAAGAGAAAACAAATTATTTGAATTTGAATTTGGTTTCACCCGCGTAGTTCCCGTTCCCGTGGGAGTACAGGGATAGAATATAGTCTATGTTACTCGCTAATAATGTAGCTATCCATTGCTGAAAGAATTGTTCAAATCGGTCCAGTAGTTTTTAAGTTTATTCGTTACATATAAAAATACAAATCTTTCCTCTTTAAAATGTTAGTATAGATAATAAGTTGGCAATAGCCTCGCCCTCGCAAGGAGTTGCAAAACAAACTCCTCCTTTTTTGCAGTCGGAAAAAAATTAAGAAGACATTTGAATTTTTATAACAACATATTTTATAAAAACAGTCGGACTAAACACAAACTGGTACGAAAATAGAAAGATATCTTGTTCCACAAAACGCCGCTAGATGGCACTTTGCATTTGACGCCCATTCCTGAATCGCGGTGTTAAGATTCTCCGCGACTGACTAACACCCCTCGCGAACTCTAGTTCGGTATCGCTTCTCGGCCTTTTGGCTAAGATCAAAGTGTAGTATCTGTTCTTTTCAGCTTAATATCTGAAAGTTCCCTCACTGAGGGACCAGTATATTAATCTGATTTTTGTAAGCTGACGGGATGTTCGGGGCTCGCTCCACTCCCGTCGCGGGTCGGCCCACATTATACCAATAATAAGTTTGTCAATGAAGATCATTGTAATAATTGACGCTCCTTGACCAATAATTAAATTTTAAAAGATTTGACTATTTTATATCTTTATGTTGGTTATTATTTATTTTTATACACATAACTGGCGAAATGTGGGTGTACCTGCTACAGGAACACCTCTGCCCAACCCTTCTGGGAAACAAGGCGTGATGTTATGTTATTCTTAAGTAACAAAGTTAAAAATAAAATTGAGTAAAATTAAACGATGAAAAATAAGTTTAAAACTATGTTCATCTCTAATGCATATTGTCTGAACAATCTCCTATCCGCGTGCCCAATTTTGGAGATAATCCGTAGTAATAGCAAAACGACCCATATTTAAAAAGTCTTAATTTTTGATACGGACGTTGCAAAATTTTTTAGAAAAATGTTAACTGTACATGATTTATTAGCCGATAAGTTAACTTAATTGAAATTTAGTTTTTGTAATTTTTTCAATGTTCCAAATTTGCATGCTATATTATGTAGAATGTACATGGATTTTAGTACCTACATGCTTTGCAAATAAATATATTTATCTATTCTACGAATTCATTTGTTTATCCTACTAATCTATATATATAAAAATCAATTGCTGTTCGTTAGTCTCGCTAAAACTCGAGAACGGCTGGGCTATTTAGCTGATTATGGTTTTGAAATGTTTGTTGTAGTCCAGGGAAGGTTTAAACGGTGCGAAAATATGGAAAAATTCACGAAAAAATAAATTATGAAGAAAATTCACGTTCTCATACATTTTGTGTGGATCGCCTTTTTTATATATAGATAGGGTAGATATGTTAAAATCCTAAACATGCACATTCATTGACTGTTAGACGGAACGAAGTTTGCTGGGTCAGCTAGTAATATTATAAATGCGAAAGTTTCTGAGAATGGATGAATGGATGTTTGTTACTCTTTTGGATGAAATTTGGCACACATTATAGATTATAACCTGGATTAACACAGAATACTTTTATCCCGATATTCCCACCACGGGAAACCGCGGGGCGCTGCTAGTTGACTATAAATTAATAAAAAAATCCAATTTAATCACTTACCCCTTTTCATTTCAGTTGAAAGACGCCGCCGCTTTAACATAAACGACCGGATAAAGGAATTAGGCACCTTACTGCCGAAGACCAACGATCCCTTCTACGAGGTCATTCGGGACGTGCGGCCGAACAAGGGCACCATCCTCAAGAGCAGCGTGGACTACATCAAGTGTCTCAGAGATGAAGTAAACAGGCTCAAACAGAGCGAGCAGCGGAGGAAACAGATTGAAATACATAATAGGAAGCTTATGTTGAGGATACAGGTATGTTGCGTTAATTTTCTTATCATTGTTCAACAGTGGCACTCCGGGAGTGCCGACAGAAGTGAAAACTTGATGAGGTGTCGGTAACGGTGTCGCGAGTTCAATTGTTTTTTCCCCATCTCAAAAATGCCCAATGCGTCTAAAGAAGTTTTTACTTCAACAAACATCGTGAGGAAACCGACATGCCTGAGAGATACTTGTCGACGGCATGTGAAGTCAAGTTAGAGGCCCATGGGCGGCTTTAAAACTCTGACATCAGGTTTTTCGCTAATTACACGAAAATAAATATTGTAGCTATGTAATATCAGCTGCACGGGTTGATAAAAGGTTAAGCTACGTTTGCTGAGGTTAGTCTGTGGATGGGTGATTATCTTTTACATACCGAGATTCCTCCGTGCCTCGGAAAGCACGATAAGTCGTTAGTCTCGACTTATATTCATAGATTTTTAACAGTCGTTGAGGGTAGTCGGAAACAGTAACTAGTCTTTCCAATGGGTACCGTGTTACTCAGTAACTGGGTTGTGGAAGTCTGATAGGCAGTCGCTCTATGTAAAATATTGGTTATTCAGCTGCATTTGGTTAGATTAGAAGCCGACTTCAACTTAGTTGGGAAAAGCTACACGGATTATATAGGTAATGATTACAAAGTTTTCCGAGCATTTAAAATAAACGTAAAGCGAAATCCAATTAAAGAGTGATTTTTAAATTAATACCAGTTGCTGACTTTTTGCTACATTATGATCGGTTGTAGTGCAATTAATCGTAACAAATAATAATAAACCTGGGTTCTGCGTCACAGCAAACTTAGATAGGTAATGGTGCCGATTCCCTTGTTCACAAACTAAACTAAAAGTTCAGTGCCTCTTTTTCTACCTATTTCATTAAGAAAAGGACAGAAGATAAATTTTAGTTTAGTCCTGTCAAATTAATCAGCGCCTGTCACTACTCCATACAAGTTTAGACGTGATTAAAAACTTGCCTACTAAAATTACGTGAATTTACATCAAGCGCTGATTAATTTGACAGGATTAAACTAAAATATCTTCTGTCCTTTTCTTAATGAAATAGGTAGAAAAAGATGCACTGAACTTAAATTTTGTTTAGTTTGTGAACAAGGGAATCGGCACCATTATCTGTTATATAAATTAATTGGAGCTTACGCGAAGGTTTTCTGTGACAGGTTTTAACCTATTTTTTTGTTAATTGCAGGAGCTGGAGCGCCTGGCGCGCGTGCACGGGCTGGCCGTGTCGCCGGGCTCGGGCGGGTCGGGCGGGTCGGGCGGCTGGTCGTCGCCGCACACGGACGACTCGGGCGTGGAGTCGGCCGCCGAGCCGCCCGAGCGCGCGCGCCCGCACGCGCCCGCCTGTAGCACGCCGGCCACAGCTCCGGTTAGTGCAGCGACGGTCTCTAGACTACCCGGATATACCCGGTGGCACAGATTCATACAGATGAGGCACTCCGCAAAATCATTTAAATAAAAAACGACCCTTGTCACAACACATTAAAGCGCAATTCAGGTCGCACAGCGCTAATTACCTACAGTTATATTCACCTAGAAGTTGCCTCTCTTTCCATCGCGTAACTCTTAAGAATGATTTCCACCAAACGGCTCACATCGTGTCGGATCGGAAAGGATACAAACGGATGCGGCGACAGGCGATCGCGTCCGGCAGGATGTCGACACATACGATCAGCTGCGTACCATCGCTTGAGAACGTATCCCTTTCTGCGCCTAGTCAAATAATTTAATTCCTACCGTGTTGACGTATTCTAATTTTTTTTAATACTTGAAGTTGACGTAATATTAAAAAAAAAAACGTGTGGCACTCGAGGACTGCCGCGGTAAAACTATTGATAACATTTGTAACCTCCATACTTCCTATTTGTCAACGCTACACTCGCTACACGTTGTCATGGGAACGTAATTTTTGTTTTATGTCATCATCCGTCATTACATGGTAGGCGGAGAGGAGGTGTTAAGTTTTTTTCGTTACGGAATTTCTTGATTCGGTCGCCGCGCTCAAAGCCCGCGATAGCTTAAAAAAAACATAAAACACAAAAGAAACATTTTAATTAATAATTTATGGCATAAACCAAAAGCTGAAAGAACCCGATCGGATACAACGACAGGCGAACGGAGCCAATCACGCGTCGCATCATACTTTCGGCTACGATCGTGTGTCACAGAAGACACCCGCAGTCATGCTTCTGTGCACAACTTGATAATATAGACTTTAAATACTGTATACACGATTTAATATCGTTTAAAGATTATAAAAATCCGATGCGATGCGAACCGTTTGGTGAACATCGTCCTTTAGATCTTCTAACCAAGTTACACTCACTGAATTTGCCCGACAAGACGAACCCGCCGTACTTGTAGCTTCATACCTAAACTGTGAATTGTCTCATCTTTATTCATCTGTGTGAAGAACTTCCATACAAAGTTTAGTAGGGATACTTAACCCTGTAGCGGTTACACCGCCACATACGAACTACGCATCATAGACATGACGTCACACAAATCCTGCATCGCGCAGTTAGAGTTTACCGAGCGATCCACATACATACAAGATTTCAACTTCAAACCAATGGGCAGTTGCCCGCCAGACACAACACCCGTCTGGTCGGAGGATCCTCCCTTTTCTATGGTGGATGAGTGAACTTTACACCCTGTTCCTCATACCACTAAAACCCCTTTAGGGGTTAAATATGAGTTCCCGAATCCGCTGAGAAGCATCATACAGCTCAAGTATCTCATACAAAAGACTACGAAACCTTTTCAAAGAGCATGTAAAAATATATGTTTCAAGTTGCTGTTTATATTAAACGTGTCTTTTTTTTCCAGGAACTCGTCCTCCCTAAAACAGAGCCGGCGGCTCTGATGGAGTTCGGCGAACAACCTCCTGACCTACTCCGCGACATGCCTTCAGCCGAGTGTCTGACCGCCCTCGACGCGCTCGGTACGCCTCCTCAATACCTAGCTCTTGGTACTCACCCATTACTACACAATTATTACTTTATATCCAACAGCATAATGATGTACAGCTTTCCAAAGAAAAGATCTTCGGTAATCTTCGTGTTTCCGAAGTAGCACGAACTTCATGCCACAGAGTTAACCCCCACAGAGGCAATGATTCTATGTTTTGTACACCACGCTTTGTAATACTACACCTATCATTGCGTGTTTGTATGAAGTTTTCTCTCTGTCGGTAATACATACTCCGGTATCAGATCGTCTTGAAGTATTTTGGAATTGCATAGAGTGGTTAATCTATAATTTTGTAAACATGGTAATACTAAATAAACAAGTACTTCCATGGTTGTAACAGCTCTATATTAGATCTCATGAACACGCGTTCGTATGTCCGAAGATAGACGATGATTCCCGAAGCGCTTTCCTTTCTTTGGAAAGCTGTATCTTCCCCGTCCTGACTTGGTCTTAAACTAACTTTTCTAAGGTGCAAACTGTAACTAACACTATTCTGCGCTCCAAAACGCAGATCGTTGTCTGCCAAGACTGGTTAGGACATGTCTGACACAAGCCAAACGAGCTGTGGGCCTGTAAATCACAGGTGTGAAACAGCGAGACTGTTCGCGATTGACCACGAAGAAGATGGGAAGATTTTGGTTATCTCAAAATAACTCAGAATCGATACCCATGGAAGGAATGGACAGAGAACTTTTCCCAACTGTGGGACAATACTGGCTTGTTATAAGAGTCCTGGTGGCCTACCATCACCTCTTATAGCAGTATTACTTTTATCTTACTTTAGTGTTTGAAAAAGACATTTAATTTATTTGCCAAACATGTAAATAAACACGAGTTTTAGGAAAAACAACTGTAATGCGTACAAATAAAGTTCAGTTTGCGCTACAACTTCATATTTTTTATGACTTTTTCGACAGAACTAGTTTAACATATAAAAAGAACATTAAAAACGAGCTTGTAAATAGACCTTAGTTCCATCTCTTTCCCACACGGAAGTAAAATTATAAAATACAATAGACGTGAATATTATTTAGTAACCTGTTCCGCTTAGTTATTTCTAAAGAGCCATAAAAAACCCTGAAAGAAATCGACACGTGTTTCACCTCTCAACGAGGCATCCTCAGGATGACGATTGACTTGTCGCGAACTCGATCACGGCGTGTTGCCACACCGAGCGCTGAGCGCTTTTTATGGCTCTTTAGAAATAGCTAAGCGAAACAGATTACTAAATATATCCACGTCTATTGTATTTTATAATAGATTTCCGCAAGGTCACGCCTATCTTGAAGTAAGATTAAAATAATACATCTATCAGAGGTGGTGGTTGTAATCTTTCTACAAACCTACCTGTATAAATATGTAATTAAGTAGTAAAATAATAAATTGTAACGTTTTATCCCCAGACGGCCTCAAGCTAGGCTCGTGCTCGCCGCTCAGTCGAGACGAGGGCCTGTCGCTGGGCTGCCTCGAGCCCGACCTGTGTCTGGAGCCCGTGCCACACCATCTGTTCAACCACAAAGACATTAAGGTAAACAAACATAACAGAATGTAAATAAAAAACTTTCAATTTTTGAAGTGAAAACTTCTTTAGGCGCGTTGGGCATTTTTGAGATAGGAAAAAACAATTGAACTCGCGGCATCGTTACCGACACCTCATTTTAGTAAACGCGATTGTGCTCTTTATTTATATTACGTTACGGATCAATGTTCTATGCAAGTGTTTTTACTTTAAAAGTTTTGGAAGTATTATTTTAAATTGTTCAAGTTTTCACTTCTGTCGGCACTCCCGGAGTGCTACTGTTTTTTTTTCTTTATAAAGTATCACAATTGGTGATATTTTATTCACATTACAATCTATCGTATTAGCTAATAAGTTATATAATGCTCAAAATCTGCCTGGCTTTTTCCCAACAATGTTGGGGTCGGCTTCCAGTCTAACCGGATGCAGCTGAATACCAGTATATTACATGGAGCGACTGTCTGTCTGACCTCCATAACCCAGTAACTGGGTAATACGATACCCCTTGGTAAGACTGGTTGTCAGACTTCCGGGCTTCTGACGACCCGTAACGACTGTCAAAGATCCACGAATGACAGCCGGGACCAACGGTTTAACGTGCTTTCCGAGGCACGGAGGAGTCTCGATATTTTAAGATGGTCACCCATCCACAGACCAACCCCGGCAAGCGTAGCTTAACCTGATAGATCGACCCGTGCGTCTGTTATTACTTAGCCACGAGCTCCTCTCCACTACTAAAAACTTAAAATGCAAAGTAACTATAAATATACAGCATGTTAATAAAGAATTTGTAAAGATTTTTTTTAATAAAAATGTCTTTAAGAAGATGTGCACCTTCTGAAAAAGCAGTACTAAATCTTTTGTCAAAGTTAAATAGAAAGATTCACATTACGGCTGTATTTCCCTAAGGCAGATCTGTACCTACAGTTCACCTACTTCTCTCCAGCCGAAAGATCTGTCTCTAAAAAATATATACTTGTAAAACTTGCCATCGTAGCAAATTTCACGTTTATCTGGAAGATAGTGCAAGGCGCAATTAAAACTAAATCTGTCTTTTCTCAGCTGTATCTATCTATACAAATAAATAAAATTGAACTCTCTGTTTGTAATGTCAAAAAAACAGCTTTTTACTAAATACATATGAAAGTATTACGGTATTTATAACAAAAAATCATATTTTTTTATCCTTCTTTCTGTCTGTTTGTTCCGGCTAATCTCCCAAACGGCTAGAAAGATTATGACGGAACTTTCACTGGGAGATAGCTGATGTTATAAGGAGTAACTTACTTTTATTTTAGAAAAGAATTAGTTGTTAGTACACACGGCTACACATCAAGCTATACATTTCCAGTATAAGCTAACCTCACATTGTACGGAAATCCTACACAATGCGACATCATTATAAATTGAGGAGCTCGTGGCTAAGTAATTACAGCCGCACGGGTCGATCCAACAGGTTAAGCTACGGTTGCCGGGGTTGGTCCGTGGATGGGTGATCTACTTTACATACCGAGATTCCTCCATGCCTCGGAAAGCACGTTAAGCCGTTGGTCCCGGCTGTCATTTGTAGATCTTTGACAGTTGTTACAGGTCGTCAGAAGCCCGAAAGTCTGACAAACAGTTTTATCAAGGGGTATCGTGTTACCCAGTACCTAACTGGGTTGTGGAGGTCAGATAGGCAGTCGCTCCATGTAAAATACTGGTATTCAGCTGCATCCGGTTAGACTGGAAGCCGACCCCGACATAGTTGGGAAAAGGCCAGGCAGATGATGGATGACATTATAAATTGAAGTCGCTTTTCATGTTAGTTTGTGTGACCGCGTTGTTATTCTGAACAACGAGTTTTGATGCCGTATTCACCGTAATTTGGAAAATTTATTGAAATTCCGGAATAAATTATTTAAATAATGGTTTATGTGTCATTAAACTTACATATGATAAAGAAGCCTCGATGTATTGTCAAGTGGTTTTTTTTTTGTTTTATATTTTAATTTGAACATTATTACTTGTACACAGATGAGCCTCTCACCGACCCCCAACCTGCTGGGCAGCGAGGACAGCGACGCGGTGCTGAACCTGGCGCAGATAGAAGACCTCATGGACGACGACTCACATAACCCTGTCACATCAGGTACATACACATAAATACAAGATTACAGCATTGTATAGATTCAATCCATTAGCGTTGTATAATTGCATAACACATGTGTGAGTACTATGTACCTACTATAAAGCTACCATTTACTAGGTACGTCTTTCATTGACTTGAATGTGCCCTGGCGGCTGAGAATATGTCATGCTCACTCTAATGTCTCGCTGATGGTGGCGTGTGTGTTGGATCATTTAGCTCCCTTCAAAATGGTTGAGCTAAATGGTGCTAATCCATGCGTCATGTTCGTGAACGGGCGCTGTCAATAGGGACTGGTCATCTCTTAGCTGCCACGGCTTATTTTAATTTAATTTTTGAATTGTATTATTTGTTTTATTTTCTATTACGGACGCTTTTAACGTTCTGCATCGTTCTCACATGTATAACTTCAACATGAATGATGTAACCAATATTTTGTAACCATATTCTGATTTAAAAGAGTGTCCGTTTAGTTTCTTGCCCGTTCTTCTCCATAGAAACCTACTACGCTTTGGAATGGGCAACTAGCTTCATCTTTCTGACTGATCGACCCCTTGACAATTCAAAAGTGCTTGTTATTGGTTTATTTGAAATAAATGCTTTGAGTTTGAGTTATTTTAGCAATACCATTGCTAAACATAGACCTTATAAAGATGCAACAATGATAATTATAATCATGAAGAAGGAACGTCCAGTGCACCCGCTGCCAGGCTAGGTGGTATATCATTTTCCGAGTACATTAGCTGACCTCTATATAATTGCTATGTAAGTAGTTAGTATGGATGCGAGAGAAACCGACATATTTATAAAACAGGAACAATTCGTTTTTTGTACGAATAACGTGTGACATTTTATCAAATTGTGGGGATATTTTTGACGTTTTTTTCTTTAAATATGCTTTAGCCTTTGTCGAGCCTCACATACATTATTTCGTTTGTTCCCCAGGGGATCCAATGCTATGCTCGTCGCCGACGTCCCAGCTGTGCCTCAGTAACGTGGTGGCGGAGGCGACCGACAGGACCATCGCGGCCATGCTGCACGATGACTCCGCCGCCTACCACACTGCAGGTAAGGATCCATGATATCATCACGCCATTCTTTGTCGAAGGGGTAGGTGGAAATAAATTATTCATATCTTATACATATCTTTATTTGCGCTCCATAACTAGCTCGGAGGAGCTCGTGGCTAAGTAATAACAGCCGCATGGGTCGATCCATCAGGTTAAGCTACGCTTGCCGGGGTTGGTCTGTGGATGGGTAACCGTGATGACATACCGAGGCTCCTCCGTGCCTCGATAAGCACGTTCAGCCGTTGGTCCCGGCTGTCATTCGTGGATCTTTGACAGTCGTTACGGGACGTCAGAAGCCCGAAAGTCTGACAACCAATCTTACCAAGGGGTATCGTATTACCCAATTACTGGGTTGTGGAGGTCAGATAGGCAGTCGCTCCATATAAAATACTGGTATTCAGCTGCATCCGGTTAGACTGGAAACCGACCCCAACATAGTTGGGAAAAGGCTAGGCAGATTGATTGATTGATGTTCCATAATTTTAACAAGATCTGTACAATTATGGACCATGTAGGGTAGCACAAAAAGCATAATGTAAAATCATAACCCTTCCTTTTGGCTTTGCCGTAGTCGGGTAATTAGGATATAATAGAAAAAATATATTGCTTATCTCGGTGACATAATAATACCCCTAGAGCTCAATAGCCTTCTGGCGTCGATAGTAGGCCAACTTCTGAAATAAAACTCGTTTAAATACTGTGTGATACACAAAAATTTTGAAACTATTCTGTAACCACATTACTTTTCTCTCCCCCAGGTTCGTCGTCCCTCATGTCAGAAAGCGCGCTCGGTCTGGGCGGAGGCCTGTCCCTCACGGAGGGCTGCCTGCCTTCCCTCCTGCTGGGAGGACCTCACCACCACGCGCCACACTCCCCGCACTCACATCCTCGACAACATTGCTTCGATATGGACCTCGGAGCATAGTGACATCTAGCGGAGATGCAGTTATCAGGTTTAAAACAGCGCCATCTATTGTACAGAGTTTAAAACTCATTTTTGTATTACAGTGAACTGTAAAACAGTTTTGCTAGATTTTTTTTATGTAGTTGAAAGGTATTTTCTAATAGAACGTCGATGTATCTGAAATATTTTATAACCACTATAAAAAGACAATCAGTATACCTACGCGAAGTAATTACAGTTCATATTAAGAGATGGCGCTGTACAGCAATATTTTAAAGTTCTTCATTTTTATAATAAATGGAGAAGAATTTAGTAGAGTTTCTTGGCTAAGAGTATTGGTAGCTTTTTTAAAAACATCATTATGAAACAATTTAGAGATCTCTTCCATAAGTTTGAATGTAAAAGACGAGTACGAGTGCCTTATCTAATAAGATTCTCATTAAGACAAGAGCGAATTAAAATATGTACGAAGTTCCGTACCTACCACTTTTGTTCCTATTCGCATATCCATTTAGAAATAAGACGTTTTAACACACATCGAACACTTACAAGTGTTTTCTATCAACTTTTTTTAGGTACGGAACCCAAATCGATGTTTTCTAGTGATGATGTGTTCAGTAACAGACATAAATAAGTAGGAGAATGAATGCGCTGAATGATTTCATGGAAATATAGAAAAGTTGAAATGTCTTCGACAATGATATTAAATTTATGAAAAATATTTTCCTTATATTTGATATAAGAAAAAAGTGGCATGGACATCTTCAATCTATTTTTGATAGAAACAGAAGATTTAAACTTTTAAAATTCATACATTCATATTCCAAACGTTTTAAATAAGTAAAATATAAGTCCATGAGTCTGAAACTAATTATCAAACGCAAGTAGAACAACTATGACACTTTTGACTTATGTCAGATATTTCAATGGTTCTCAAAGTTTTTCAAACACCTTTATTTTAAAGGCTGTTTGAAAAGGTAATGAAACTAATCAAAGTACGTACACGAACGTACATATATTATTTACACAAATCGCGACACAAACAGAATCCCAGTTGTTCGAAAGCCAAAGAGTTCATTTTAAATCGATACGAGTTAGGTACTTACTATCTTTTCTAACTTTCAGCCTCTTGAATACTGCTGGACTTACGGTTGAAAAAAATACAATTGTTCCCGAATAACTTGAGTAGTTTAAATTAATTCTTCACAGATTTTCTTTATGTATCAAAACGAGGGAGCAATAAGTTTTCAAATATGAAAATTTGTTATTACCTATAAAAAAAATCCGGTGTAGCAGACGGACGGACACAAAACTGATCTTATAAAGGTTCCATTTTTCTTTATAAGGTACGGAACCCTAAATAGGGTATTCTGTCTTAACTAATTTTTAATCCGATTTCACGAATGATATTAAATTAAAATGATTTATCTTTAATAAGTCCAGCAGTATGTAAATATTTAATAATAATAATATAGTAAAAATTCTCCATTATTATTTTAGGTTTACGTTTTAGAACGATGTGATTGAGTAGTTACCGACTCACTGTATAGTTATTATTAAATACATTTTATTATAAAGTTTTCATTATTACGAACAGCCATATTGTCTATCTGGCGTGATCAATAAATACACCGCTATTTGGGGGTCAAATGTCCAAAAAGTTTGAGAATCAGTACCTAGCATAGTAAATTGTACATAAAAACCTTGAAATTTTATTGTTTTTAGTCTTAATTGCTGCAGCTGATTTATATTTTAACTTGTATGACATATTTTTATAGTTATGTTTTCTATTAAACTGATCCTTTTAAATGTTATGAGGAATTTAGTGGGCAGCTTTCCAGAAATGGTTCTATGATTATAAAAATGATAGATACCACAAGGAGGGAAAGTAATCACTTTACTTTGCAAAATGAGAATCTTTTAGAGAAAAGCAGAATCCGTGGTAAAAGGAAGAAGGCTTTGAAAAATATCTACAAATCTTTTTAATAGAAGACATAATTATAAAACAATTAATGTAAATATACAAAAATAATTAAATACAAATGTCTTTACGCAAGATTGCCTTCGCTACATACTGTATATTATATAATAAATCAAGTATTATATACTATTATAGATAGAGGTGCTATATTTTTTGATAAACACTTTATTGATAAACGAAACTGGGATATTAGAACTGACGGACCATATTTTTGTACAGAATAGATCATTGTGATACAAAATATATTTTTAGATGATATTTATTTAGATATACAAACTATATGTTTTGTATATATTAAACTTAGCGGTTATTTCAAGAAGTGCCTTGCTTTTTAGCCAATTTAGTAGGAAAAGCTTGATTTTTTTTCTTAAAAAAAATATTTAATTAGATTTTTTTGTTAAAAATCTAACACTGGTTAAGAAAAACACTATGTATTTGTTAAGTTTTTATGATGAATTTACGATATTTCATTATATTATGATATTTTTGAGACTATGTGACTATATAGATCGACTATCATTGTGTTGACTTATCAACTAATTAATCCAACATCGGCAATATATTTTAGTATATCTGAAAAACTAAATTAATTTAGTCGATTTAGTCAACTAAGTCGTTTTTCGACTATAAACAAAACATACTGCAAGGGTTGCCAGCACCACGTTAAAAAAAAAAACGTTTTGTAAATTTTATCTCAAATGATTGAGCAATAAATTTTTAATGAATTTTTAAACATGGCAACTCTGTACAGTTGTTAAGAATTACGAACAAACGTATTTCCTTATGATTTAAGAAAGAGAAGTTGCGAATCAGTGAGCCTTATCACTTATTGTTAGATAATAATGATCGTTTTGTTAATATAATATTATTATGATCGTGCGCATGTTATTCTGTATGTATTAAGTATTTCGCTCGAAATAGACGCTGTAGTTTAGTTCAATGGCTATTTATTATATTAGTGTTATGTTATTATTTTATTTCTTTTAGACAGCCTTTTAAAGTAAATTACAATTTTTATTGTAATATTTTAAACTTTGTTTTTGTTAAAACTCATAATAAGATATTATTGAGGCAGAATTATTTTAAGACAATTTATAATTTACTTATTTCATTTCAAAATGAAGCAAAAAAAACTGTTAATCAAACTTATGAGTTAAAGCAATACGACGTCAATTATATTAATTGATAAACCTCAAAATGGGATCATTTTGAGATGAAATAAGTTGAAAATATCTTAAAATTCACCCATGAAAGGGTTGATCCATAATCGAGCGAAACGCGAAACAAAAGATTATATTGTATGAATGTTATTTAATATTGTATGAGATTAAAAAATGTTGAAGTACAAAAAGTGAATAACAATGAATTTACGAGTATTTATTCGTCTTTTATTGTTCTGCACACCTAATTTACTACCTTTACATTTTTTTTGGATAAGTTACACAAAATTAAAAAAATAAAAAAAAAATTGAAAAGTCATTTATTCAAACTAGGCTGAGAATCAGCAGTTTTCGAACGTCAAAATTACATAAGACTGTCCCCCAAAAACGCCCACTCTTCACCACTTCCTAGTGCCTTTCGCTGGGAAGAAGAAGTGGCGCAACAAACTCCCCAGCAGCACAGCTGTCTGTTCAAGTTAGAAAAAAAATGATTCTATACAAAAGTATGCAAAATAACTGACATTATGCAACACAAAACATAATTTAAATGATAAATTATTGGCCATATGTCAGCTAGCACACGCCAATATACCAACCAAAAACATCGAGAACTATACTCGAGCAGAAATAAAAAAAATAAAAACTAAACGTAAACAAAACGAAATATCTAAATAAAAGCCTCCAGGCATATAGGGCGTGCCCGCCTACATAAAGCTGTAATTGGAAGTTATAAATGATAAACTAGGACCATCGAGGTAAAATAAATAAACAGTTAATTACTAGTAACAATAACAAAACCATGATCAGCAAGACGACCAGTCACCACAAGCAGCACCCGTTTACGAGCATATGAAGTTTCTCAATTTTCCTAAAAAAAAATCCTGCCTAGCGCATATTGGACCACGCGCAGTGAAAGGTTCCGTCATCGGGATGAATATTTACGCATGCATAACAGTGATTTTATCGACAGCAAAAATAAGTTTGTATTCCATAGTAATTTTCAAAGAAAGTGTAAAAAACAAAGTTATAGAAAACATTCCATAATTACCTTGCCATATATTATATACAATAATATATAAATAAAGAAGTCATCATCTTTTTAAGTATGGTTCCAACGATACCCGTTAGAGAGCGTTCAAGTATTACGTAACGCAATTTTCGGAGATTTTTGACCCCCCCTCCCCCCATGTAACGCGCCGTAACGTTTTTCTTTACCCCCCCCCCCCTTCCCCCTAGTAAAACGTTACGTAACCACCACCAAGGGACCAATTTTACCTGAAAGTCACAATTATGTGGCGTAAAGTACAAGCTGTTGATAAATATTTTTTATTGCTTTACATTTGGAGTTAAAAAAGAAAAATATTCACTATCCTGTAAAGCAAGCAAGAAATTTTGTGAAGGTAAAAATTTTTCAAGTGGTCATTTGAAATTCTGAGATTTTAAGAAAAAAAAAACTTTAAAAAATGCGTGAGGAAAAATATCTACGCGACCGTTCTGAAGGGTTAAAACAATGTTACGTAACACGTAGTTCAAACCCCTCCTCCCACCCCTGTAACGCATCGTAACGTTTCAGAAGACCCCCCCCCCCCACCCCCAAATTGCGTTACGTAATAGTTGAACGCTCCCTTACACACTTATAATCATCCTATAATTTTCCCACTGCTGGGACACTGGCCTCCTCTCTTCGAGAGGGAGTGGGCTGTAACCTACCACGCGGGCTCAGTACGGGTTGGTAGATGTCACATGTCTTCGAATGTTTGGTTCTAGGACATGCCGGTTTCCCCACTATGTTTTCCTTCACCGCCTTGAGAGCAGTGGTGATGAAATTATTTACACAAAATAAAGCGCCCACCTGGGTTCGAACCCACGACCAACAACTCGTAAGTCGGGGCCGTTACCACTGAGCCACCACTGCTTTTTTTCATCCATTTGTTTCCGTATTTAAAATAAATGTTTGATTTAAAACTGATCTGTGCCAGCCATAATGAGTTCCATTTTAAGAGAGGCAATATTCCTCAAGTTTTAGTGCCTCAGTAAAAACAGTCGTCACAGGATATGTCGCATCTTCGCTCTTGCCTGTCGAGCGACACAACAGAGCTGTCCAAGTCGCTTCGTACTGGATGGACAAAAATTATGAGGCATCGGCGACACGAGAAGAAGACCAAGTGCCCCTCAGTACGATGATTTCAAGTAGGTACAGACAAACTATGTTCATAATGTCCCTCGACAAACCTCGTGTTTCGTCAGTCGTCAGATTTCTATCAGTTGCCCTTTGCACTTGGTGCAGACTGGACGCTCTCTATCGACTTGGAATTATATAATATAGTGTTATTAATAGTCTTTTAACTTAATGTAATTTATTTAAAAAAATGGGAGGAAAGCTGCTAAAGTCGCAAGCACGACAGATACGAAAATAGTTTTACAGCTCTATATAGTTCACACGGAAATCAAAACAAAACAACAATAAAATACTTAGTTCTGAATTCAAATTATTATACACGATAAATCTAATAATTGATGGACATGGAAATTAGCATTCGTGTGTATTCGGAAATGCGATGATTCCCGAGGGACATGAAGAAAATTGAAATACTGTACCTATATTTGGCGCTACTACTTAGTACCTTTATGTAGGTAGTGCTTTTATTAGAAACAAGACCTAGTTATTATCAGTATAAAGTTAATGAAATTCGAAACTCCCTACATAACTTTACAATTACAATAAAGAAATTCAATTTCCAACAAAAACTGACCCAGTACAACACTGCCCTACATCCCCTGCGTACGCCCGTTCTCGATATAATCAATACGCAGTTTGACCATGCAAAAATCCTTATTAATTCAAAATGTCGCTTGCATAAAAACTATCGTTAATTCTATTCGGCACACTCTTGCGCACACAATGGACAAGACCTGCGCAAAACGCATTTCCCCCAAAAATTGAACTTGGCAACAATTATTTTTATTCATTCAAGCTGGCAACACAATGGAGCGTTTCAAATTTCGAACGAAATTTGCGTTTTTGCATAAAATGGTGCGCGGCCGGCGCGTGCGCCATTAAAAAGCGCGCTGACCACACGATGCGAAGTTATTTTAGGACAAGATATTCTGTTTTTCGCCTTACTAAAATAACCTTTTAAGTTTACAAAATTCTGCACCAAACAAAACTGTTTAAGTTAAAATACTTGAAACGATGTAGTAGCTTCTTTAGAGGGAGAAGATGAGGGAAGCTGAACTTATCACCAAGTGGGGCATACAGTTGGATGAAACATACAGATGGAAAAAAGAGAGCGTTCTGTACGTCGACCTCAAAGATGGTAATAAAAATTCTGTTGGCCCTCCTACAGTTAATGGAAGATCGTCCATCTACCACAATGCGTTTTATTTTATCACCATAATACCTAATAATAAGGTTCTCTACAGTCAGTGTTTGACGAATAAACTTTGACTTTGAATATACCTACTTTGCGTTCGTCCCGATCGCATGGTCACCCTGCGCCCTATTGAAAATAAAGTATATTGTTGCACCCGATTGATAAAAGCGATACAGTTTCCTAGTTTTTTTTAACACAAAAATTTAAATGAATTCCCCCATTCGTAATAATAATCCCGACATTTGCATGAATTCAGATCATGTTAACTGCTATTTTAGTTTATGGGTTCCACGGGAATCGATAAAATGCATTGAAAATATATTCGTGGGGTTAGTTTATTTGTGGTAGGTATTGGAAACTGACCGGATTGGTGATGTTTTGTTTAGTTAGGTGTACCTATTTATTATTTGCTGAATATGTGCTCAAAATGCAGTTAAAAAGCCAAATGCTTATTCTGTAAAGCAATCGACCAATAGGTATTACAAAGTCAGCAAGGTTTTCTGTTTTTGGCGAGCAAGCAGGCCCCGGCCTGCCTGATGGTAGTAGTTGAAGATCACAGTAATACTACCATGTAAGTAGTCATGCCTATTGGTGGGCATAGCTCTGGACATCTGCAATAATAATAATATTTACAAATACCATACAGGAATCTCCTATACCTACGTTGCCTGGTTAGAGACAAAGCTGAAATTGTAGCTGTGCTGAAATGAAGACTATCCGCTCGTGATACAGTTTTATACTAGTACGAGGATACAGGGCGAATCAGTCCAAAGACAACCAAACCATTTTTTGCAAACAACCATTTCACATTCTCCAACTGTTGATCTGCCTAAATTTTATTGTCAAAATAATGTTAAACGATTTTTGGTCTATCCTGGGGTTATTATTAAGTTACTTTGTCTGGTTGTCTCATATTCATGAATAGGTACTTAAATAAAATAAAAAAAGTCACATGTACAGTAAGCGCTCAAAAGTGCATGAGCACGCTAAGAGTCGTATTGCTGTGAACACGCGGTATAGCTCGTACATTTGTATGTGTAAGCAACACGATACACACACCACAGATAACGCAGTTACACGAAACAACAATATATTTCCGTCGCTTTAAACATGCTAGCACACACGCACTATGCGCGTGAACTTGACCAGTTAATGGCATTGCTAAAATTCGATAGTTACTTAACAAGCGCAGATAGCAGAAAGCGTTAAGCGTTGGTATGGAATTCAATCTGCCTCAGGTTCTAATCTCGTGAAACACAGTGCGGTTTTTTGCAAATATTATTATTTTTGTTTTCGATAATAACATTTTTTAAATATTGCTGCTTTTTTATGTTGTTATTGCAATAAAGGTTTTAGAATAAAAAATGCGTGATATATGATAACAAAATTAAAAAATATATGTTTATTCGTTATATTTATTTTACATAAGTTAATAAACTGCTACAATTATTTATCATTACTTCAGCTGAATAAGATGTGAAATAGATGTCAAGAAACTTAGAAGCAATTTGTATTATTTTGACATATTTAAATTATGAAATGGTTTAAATTTTAAATGGATTTTTTTCACCATAAATATTAAGCTTTGATCATGGTCGAAGTAATTAAGTAATAAATAAGAATATTAGACTACTTAAAATGCAAAAAAAAAACTACTAACAGAATAGGTGATTTTAAGGTTAAATATGGGCAGTTTGTTGACATTAATTATTTTACATTTTATTTGACTTTAGTAAATATTGGTTGTTATTGAGGTTAAAGCTTAAGTATTCATTTTCTTTACGAAAAGAAGATTGAAACTAAACCTCAAATTTTAATCCTAAAATAATACTACTTATTACTAAAATAATATTAAACAATTTCGGTATATCTGCAAGAAATACGACAAACACCCTATTGAAACGTGCTTAAAAAATTCGTTACCATAAATTCATGCAATAACGAATCTGTTGTTTATTAAGTTGGTACGGTCAATATTTTAAGGTCAAAAACGGTTTTCTAGCTGGTCTTCAGTGATGCAAGCCTTCAGAGTGCACGGCGAACGGTTCATAATGACGTGTTTTTAATAATTCAGCAAAATGTCTCGTTGGTATGAAACCATTTGTTTCATTCACCATTTGATGTCGCTGCTACTCGATAATAAGCCCCTTCCTCATATCTCTTAACCCTCACAGTATTTCTCTAGAACAAAGAAAAACATTGTTTTTATTACACATAATACCTTATTATTTATTATTCACTAATCGAATTAAACCTCACAATGAATTTAAAACTTTAAAGGCATCTTCTGTCTCAACAATACCTCTGTTCTATCAACAATACCCTTGATTAAGATTTATGTTTAGTAAAATATGAAATATATTAATGATAACACTCACACTTAGTCCGGTTTCATTAGATATTCACTTCACTTTTACGCAGCGCAATAATATTCTCTGATCTGATCTGATCTCTTCAATATATTTTACGCCTGCTTTTTGATAATAATAACCACAACACTGCGCTAAATACTCGTCACCAATATTATCCACGAACCAAAAAAGTTCTATTAATTGAATACTCGTAACAAACTGCATCTACCCCACAGAAATCGAAATAATTTACTTAGTTTTTTGTGGTCTACCTGCTTAACTTTAATATTTATGTGAACAAGACGAATGAAACTAAAAACGAATGATAATTATTGAACTAGTCATTGGTTGCAGACAAAGTGAGTGTGTGTGTGTAATGTGCGTGTCTACAGTATTGTAACAACTTATAGAAGAAGGTCGTAAGTCAAACCGAAGCGTCAGTCTATTGCTTTGTGAGATTGCTCATGGACTTTTGGTCGGCACTGTACCTGTAATGCCACCTAATTTTGCAAGTTTTTACCCGACTCCAGCGAAACAAAAAGGAGGGTTATGATTTTGCGACCGGTATGTATGTATGTTCATCTGTTACCTCATAACTTCTAAACTACCGATCATAATTTGACAAATGATGTATCATTGGAAGCGTTTTGATTGTCCGCTGGTTGTAGGCTATGTGACGTGACATTAGCATACGCAGAGGGCCTACAACGCTCTTCGTGTCCAGTACAACAACGCCTTCCGGGTGTTGTTGGGGCTACCGCGATTCTGTAGCGCGTCAGTCATGTTTGCTGAATCTACTACTGATAGTTTTGCAGCAATCATGAGGAAAAGAACGGCATCATTGTTACGCAGGATTCGTGGGAGTGCCAATGGTATCCTGAAGGTGATCGGGGATGGGCTGGACGGCGTTTTCCTGGAGTATTGGACCCGTATGCATAGCTACGGGTCTGATACTGCAGGAAGATACATGAATTAATATAATTGTAGGTTTTATTTTGATTTTGTTTTTGTTTTTAATTTAATGTAAGTACTAACATAGTTACGTAAGTTGTATCACTAACAAAGATCTATGGAGCAAGTTTCCGAAATAAACGTTTTATTATTATTATTTCGTTTATTCGTTTTAATTCTTATTCTATTACATTTTTAAATATTTCTTAAAATAAAAAGGATAAAAAAACATTTAAACATATAAAAAAATATATTATTATTAAATGCAATATGGCGCCCTCTAGAGGACATAAATAAAGTCACTAACAATTTTTTTTTTTTTTGTGTATCAAATGAAAGGGCTTGACGAGCACAGTACCTACAAACATAAATATATATCATATTGTCCAAGTAAATTGTTAAAAACAAGCAAAAGTGAGACTGCTACGTACCTACGGCGCGGCTGTAAAATTAATACCTATTATAATTACCTACAATAAAACCAAATATAAAAATCTAGCTGTTCTGCAAATACTTTATCATGAAATTATAACCCCAAAATAATTTAAATAAAAAGTACTTAAGTTCAAAAACTAAAATCCAAGTACCTACTGAAAAATCACGCTCTAAACCTAAAGAGTATGAAACAAGATAAAAATATTTCAGACAGAAATCAAGAAATAGGTACAAAAATGGTCAAGGTAAAGCCGTGGTCGCATGCCATTGTAGCGGTTACATCGCCACATACGAACTACGCATTAAAGACATGACGTCATCCATTTGTTATCCCATGAGGGATAACAAATGGATGACGTGTCCATCCATATACAAGATTCCGACTTTAACCGTCGGGCAGCTGCCCGCCAGACACGACACCTGTCTGATCGGAGGATCCTCCCTTTTCTATGGTGGATGAGTGAACTTTACACCCTGTTCCTCATACCACTAAACCATTATAATTTCACGGCTTTACCTTGACCATTTTTGTACCTATATCTTGATTTTAGAATAATTGAAACATCGGAAAGGGAGATCGTGGCCTCCGGCAACAGGGCAACCGAAGAAACACGGGTGGGTTTTAGTCAGTAAGAGTTTGACAGGCCTTCCCGCTTCGCAAAGAGCGGGAGAAGTTATTTGATAATTTCCCACCCAAAAAAAAAAAACCGGCCAAGTGCTTGTCGGACCACGCACAATGAAGGGTTCCGTAGTTGGGATGAATTTATCCCAAAAACAAACTTAACTTTGCATTTGAAAAACATGTTCTCCCATACGGAATGTATGGGAAAAATGTTTTTACAACTGCAAAGTTAAGTTGGTCGATTATTACTCGTCAACTTGTAGAGCCTACTTAGCTGTGATAGTTTTCCTTTTAATTTCGTTATATAAACTACTGTTGTGATTTTTTCACACATCCAAAACTAACCATTTAGCTGGCAGGGGGGGGGCTACACTTAGCGGGAGGAAACGCCCGGGTGTCGTCACTGTGTGGATCGCCCGGAGGACACGGTGGAGCATACGGTGGAGGTCTGCCCGGCTTGGGCAGGGCATCGCCGTGTCCTCGTGGATGCGATCGGCGGCGGTGATCTCTCGCGTCCGGCCCTGATTCGGGCCATGCTACGGAGCGAGAGGAAATGGGAGGCCGTCACCTCTTTCTGCGAAGCAGTAATGCTCGCGAAGGAGGGGACGGAGCGCGTGAGGGAGAGGCAAATTTCGCGCCCTCGCGCCCCTAACCGCCGCAGCAGGAGACGCCCTGGGCGTCGGGAATCGCAGGAAGATTTCCGGCCACCGTAGGCGCGGGCTTGCGGACGGTGAGCAATGGGTAGCTCGCCGTCCGATAAGGACCAAGCCCGGGTCGACGGCGCGTTGTGTTCCACGCGCGCCTCAAAGAGATGTCAGCAGAATTGACGGGGTCCGCTAGGGCCAATGCCTGCCGGGGGTTCGAAGAAAACCGATGGGGACATCGTGGCCCCCGGCAACATGGCATAGGAAGGAACACGGGTGGGTTTTAGTCAGTAAGAGTCTGACACGCCCTCCCGCTCCACCCAGAGCGGGAGAAGTTATTTGATAATTTCCCACCCAAAAAAAAAAAAAAAAAAAAGGGGGGACACTTGACTCTAACAAAAATTAGCACTTTAAAGCTTAATATTTCGCAAACGAATCCCTGAATCCAAAAATGGTTTTCACACACTCATAATGTTTTTAAAGGACCTTTCCAATGATAACCCACACCATGGGTTTTTTTTTTTAATTTAAAATATGTAGGTACGCCAACAGCATATATATTGTACATTAAATATTAAAGTTAACAGGTATGGGCTCTTATATATATACCAATTACAGGTGTACACGACATTCACATAAAACAAAGCAACCTTCTTAAATTACATAAAATTGAAATATTCATTAAAATTAAAATTAAAATGGAAAACAAAATGAAATAAAATCATTAAAAAAAAAACAGCTTTGACCTAAGTCTTAAACAGAAAAAAAACTGACTTACACAAATATCATTCAATATAAAATAACTAACTAAAATAAGCTTAACTAAGTATTGTTTAAATGACTGCGCAGGAGGTTTTTGAATTGCGGCAGGGAACCAAAGAAAACATCTAAATCAGATAGTTTTGTGTTGAGTTCGTTGAATTTAATACACATCCTAGATGTTGGCGAATGTTTCCCAATGTTATTTCTACAGGTGGGCGGTTCAAAAAGTCTGGATATTGGTCGTCTAGGAAGATTGTAAGGGACTGACAACATGACACGTTCAAGCAATTGCTCGCATTCTATATGACCATTGACAATTTTATAAAGAAATACTAAGTCATGTACAATACGACGGTTCCGAAGCGACTCAATGCGAAAGAAAGTCAAACGTTGTTCATATGGACATCTGTGGGATATTCCTGAGGACATGTAAGCAATATGCCTTGTAAACGCACGCTGGATATTCTCGAGACGCTGCGAATGTACAGCGTACATGGGATTCCATGCTATACTGGCAAATTCTAGATGAGAACGCATTAGAGCATTGTAAAGGATAATTTTAGTTTTGACCCCAAAAGACTTTGCATTTCTTTTGATGAAACCAAGCATTTGAGCCGATTTTTTTACAATTTCTGAGATATGAGTGGTGAATTTTAGTTTTTTGGTCTATAATAACGCCTAGGTCACGAATCTCAGAAACTTCTTGCAAGGTAGTATTGTTTATAACGTAAGGGGAAAGTAATGGCTGTAATTTTCGGCCATAACGGATGCAAAAACATTTGTCCACATTCAAGGTCATCCCGTTAGATTTACACCAGAGACTGATTTGATCAAGATCGTGCTGGAGTCGATTGGCATCTGTTGGTGACTCTACTCTTAAACAACTTGTTTCCTTCCGCTCAAATATGATTTAAAACCAGTCAAGAAGGGAACCGTGGATACCATAAGAGTCCAGCTTCTGCAATGACAGTTGATGATTTACCTTATCAAAAGCACTGGAAAAGTCGGTGTATATCGCATCAACTTGATATCCCCCATCAAGTTCCTTTGACAAATCAGAAATAAAACAAGATAAATTAGTCTCAATAGAACGACCACTTCTAAAACCGTGTTGATGAGTTGAGATAAACTTACTAACATGTCGATATATAACAGGATAAATGAGAGATTCAAAAATTTTGCCTAAGGTTGAAAGAATAAAAAAAAATGTTTTTCATAATTTTGTTTTACCACTTTGTCGGCGTAATTAATATGTATACTTATGCTAAATTACAGCTAAAATAGTACTAAGGGTCTCGGAGCTAGAACGCGGACAGACAGACAGACAGACAGACGGACGGACAGACAGACAGACGGACATGACGAAATTATAAGGGTTCCTTGTTTACTACGGAACCCTAAAAAGGGGGGTGCTTTATTGAACACAAACCAACAATGTATATGACATAAAGGCAAAACCATATTGATGGTAATCAAATTTACTCGTTGGACAGAATCAAACAACACCTCTACTCTCTAAACTTCTTCACCATCCTTAATTTATGCTCATTGCTCAACACCATAGATATATCAAGTAGGTAAGTATTTCAATGCTCAACACAGAGTTTTCTCGTTTTTTAGTGATGCTCCCTGGCAATCTGATTATGTATGTTCACTGTGATAAACATTCATAAAAAATAAATATTGAGCGACTATTATCTACTATTTTTCGGTTTTTATTTTAGTTAGAACAAGTTTAAAGTATATTTATCGGTATAAAAAATAATTCTACTAGTGTCAACATCGTTCATCTGTCATTATCGAGATAAGATGTCAGCCCCGCACCGGCACTCGATTCTCCGCAAGGTAAATGTTTTTATTTTACATGTTTTACATAGCTAAACTAACTTTTTTGTGGTTTTTATTTACTAAACAATGTTTATGCTTTGGTTTGAAATGGGTTTTACGTAGTGTTTTATGTGGTAATTTTTTTTGGAGGCAAACTTGTTTGTTCATCACAGTGAACACTGCCAAGTACTCGAACAAGCATTGTCAAGTTGATACGTTCATTGTGATGAACATTGCCAAATTAGGTATAACGTTTATTTACAAATAATATGCTTTTATGTGGTGGGTTTCTACTCGGCTTATTTGTTTTTTCGGCTTGTTAATAGAATAAAATACAAGACCGCACGCTTACAATACTAGCACTTGTTCCTGTCGAGCATGCACCATCCGACACTAGTGATAAATCCGAAAATAACAGTGACAACAAATTGCCGCCACCTTCTCCAAACCCTATTTCATCTTCTGTGCCTTCCATCAAATCTTCTTTAGAACGCTTAGACATCAATAGTGGTCCCGAACCTGAACATACTCAAAATGACGATGAACAGCCGTTAGAACCATCAGATTTATACCGCTCCGAAGCTCTCCAATTAACTCCAGTTTTGTAAAAAACTTGCCCTAATACACCATCCAGAGAACCAAACTATGATAATGTTCCATCATTATCTTCAATAATATCGATTCCATCTGAGATACGATCACCAACACCTGGTACGTCTTATACTAAAAAAACTAGAGCAAAAAAGCAGATAGCTCCAGCTGCCAAGAAATCAATGAAAATTCCAAAATTTTATCTTCCTTGCAAATGAAAGAAAGGTATTTTTATCACCGTGCCATAATCGAAGAAAGAACCGAAACCTATGTCGATTTTCCAGATTATGACCCCCAAGATCAGCCAGGCCTACAAGCCCCATCAGATTTGATAATACAGGACATTATCCCAGCCCAAAAAAAGACATGGGGCGATGCAAGTTCTGCCAAAAAAATACTACTGTGTGTTGTATAAAATGCAATATAAGACTTTGCTTTGTTACGGGAAAAAATCCTTGAAATAGTTTTTTACATTTCCATTATAAATAATTTGATTTATTGATATAAATAGTGTTTTTATTTTAACTGTTTAAATGACACTGATTTGACAATGTTTATCACAGTGAACAGTTGTTGTTCTCAACGTTTTTCGCAGTGTTCACTGTGATGAACATTGATTTCCTGAAAACCTGTAAATAAAATATTTATTTGTCCATTTTTCCTATGTTGTATTTAACCTTAGGACTTCAGAAATACATCTTATTTCATAAAATAAAACAACTCAGATCTTTGCCAAATTAAGGGTTCATAGTATATCTATAAACCTGACCATAGAGGAAAGTAATATATATCGGGTAAAGTAATATATATGAACCTGACAGTCTACGTCAAACAATTTTAACACATTTCACGAAAATTTATCGAAGCAGATGTATTAATTAAATTATTCGAGCGTGTTTTATAGGACTTTGAGCCAACCATGATGCTGCATACGACCCCTATTCCGCCTCAAGCGATCCCTGAAGTCGTGAAAGCTCCTCCACTGGTAGATGTTGTTCCAGAGGAAACTGCTGTGATAACTCGTCAGGTATCTTATGCACATGATATACCTATTAGCAAAGATATTTATAAGATACTCTTTAAATATCTTTGCCTCCTAACGACCCGCCCCTGTTTCTCGCAGTTTTTATTTATGACTTTGCAAACATCGAGATTTCTATAATACAATGACGCCCATGGGCATGTGCCCGCCCGCATTTTTCTGAATATTCATGAAATATTATCGAAAAATAACTGTTCAAACTCCCCCTTTGATTTTATGAACTAACACGTTTTTTTTTTAACATTTTTTTTTGAAAAATCTGTTTTCACCTCCGTTATTTTTGCATAGTTGACAAATTTGAATAAAACTTAGTTGATAGATAGATTCATTCATTTATTTGCCTGAAATATGGTATTTTACAGATCCGATGAAATAACTCATAAGCTTTTAGAAATAATAAAAAGAGTCCAAATCGAGCCAATAACATCGGAGATATTGCAAACGCTACTCAAAACATAAAAAATGGAATAACATGAAAAATATTAAAGATAACTTTAAAGTTATTTTTCTATAATAATTTTTCATGAATAACCAGAAAACGGGCACATGCCGATGGGCGACATTGTATGTAAGTTTCATATTATTGTTTTAATACCTACACATAAACATTCCGGAACAAATTCTCTAAACGATGTTGAAAACCGGATCAAAATCCGTTGCATAGTTTAGAAAAACAGCGCGATCACACAGACAAACACGACAAGTGTCGCCACATCTGTACTAAATTGTACTGTAGTAATTCGCTCGTACGAAGCGCGCGCGGGTCATTAGTGTAGATATAACCAGGAATGTAACGGATATCCGTATCCGCATCCGCAACCGCGTAGCATCCGCATAAATTTTGATATCCGCAAAACATCCGCTTCCTCAAGTTTTGATTTTAAAAGGTCCGCATCCTCATCCGCATCTTCATAATTTGTATGGGTATATGACCCTACCCACGTTGTTCGCTAGTGATTTTTTTTACAACTCGCTTCGAGCTAAATGGAGTGTTAGTGACGCGTTCCTATTGCCTGAATTCGCAGTGTCCCTGTCCTATGAGTCCTATGACAGACGATCAGCCGCACGTGGCATTGGTGGCATGATTGTTGTGTCAGGTGTCAAAACAAGGGCTATTTTTCATACGACATCTGCATCCGCACCCTCATCCGCATCCTCAATAAGGAATTTTCCAATATCCGTATCCTCATCCGCATCCTCAAACTCGATTATCTCGATATCCTCATCCTCATCCGTTATACGACATCCGTTACAACCCTAGATATAACCATCGTTATGTAATAAAACGCTCATCAACGCTAAACAAAGCGCAGGTAATGTTGTTCCTGCAGTGTCGTTTGAAATACTCGCTTTTAATCTTTTACCTCACCTACAAACTATTGGCTTAGATATTCTTCCCGTAAAAGGGCTCCACAATCTTTCTGACGGGCAATATTTATGTATTAGGTAATATTTTAATTCGGTAGGCTATTCTCAGTTTGTTCGGGTGGAAACGAGGGGTTCCCGCCTTCTTCACTAAATAGGTTACTAGGTAATTATAGCACACAAATCACTATCTACCTATGCTTATTAATAATTTGCGTCAGTAGGTATAGGATGTTGCTATACCTAATTAAATAAGTTAGTCGTCAATCTATCAAGCATTGACGTCAGACGCCAGGGAAATAACAGAACCTACCTACATTATATATATTCTTCCGGGGAACTAAATATAGGAGTGTATCATTTACCCATACAGGGACACCTTCAATTATGTATTTTAAATATGAAAAATAGTCTTCAAGCAAATAATAGCTATTTCGCAACACTATGTAGTAGGACTTGCATCCCGGGAATCTTGCATATAATCACAATCTCGGTCTCGAAAATTTCGAGAGTCTCGACGTGTTTTTGGTATTTTCGAGACTCGAGACTTATGTTTTCGGTCCCGGGAATACCGAGACTTTTGAGACTTAAGACACATATCAGTAAAAATAAAACGTAGATAATTTATGAATATGTGATTAATAAAGTCCGAAAAGTAGCGAAGTTGTTCAGAAATATCACCAACAAAACAAACTATACTAAGAAAATACGTAGAGGAAAAGTTCCACAGACAACTAAAATTAATAATGGATTGCAAGACGAGATGGTCCACTTTAGCTGCAACGCTTGAACGTTTTTTTTTTCAAATAAAGATATGCGTTCGAAAAACTCTGATAGATGTAGTATCCGGAATAGAGTTCACTGAATTAGAGTATACTACATTGGAAGCAATCTCAAATTCACTTGATATCATGAAAGTGACTTCTCTTTTAACAACGAATACTGCACTAAATTCATGTCTAAAGAAATTAAACTTACAACAAAGTTGTTTGAACGTAAGTCTCACCAATTCACTGCGTATTTTCGCCTCAAGCAGGCTATTTTCCTTAATACTGATTAAGGAAAATGGGGCAAGTAAAATACTTGCGCAATCCTTCTCGGTTTTTTAAAAAGAAGTTACATGCAAGAGTCTTTCAGACATTTTAAGCAACGATGAAATTACAGTGTCTTTAAAATATTTGTACAGCGAGGCTACTATTTGTGTGGTTTAAAAAAAAATGGATGCAGATGAATGGATGTGGGGATGGCGGGGTCTTTAGAGACCCCGCCATCCCCTTCTAATCTAACCTATCCGAGTCGGGATGCCCCAAGTCCCGAGCTCGCTTCGCTCGCTCTTGCAGCCTAAGTTCTCATTTGACTTTAATTCGACACTCTTCGACGTTGAAATATGTATCCTTATCAAACTATGGATAGCATAACGTCTATTTTTACATTTTCGTTGAAATAAAGTACCATGGAAAAATACACCGAACAAACAATATTCGTTAAAAAATAATTCTACTGTTTGATAAGTTTGTTAAATAAAACAATGTGACTATAAAATTCATTGAATTGTGTTTCTGTGAAATATGTTTCATTCAAATAAATAGTCGTTCAAACAATAATATTCGAAATAAAAATACAAAGACCAAATATTATACGAAACATTTTCTGCGAAACGAAATTCTATGAAATTTCTGTCTACGAAACAAGGGGACACCCTTAAAATTACATAACAGTCGACCATTTCAGCCGACTCCAGACCTTCCCATACTCCACCATCTAGTGACCTTGGACCGACTGCTCATCACAAAGAAACTGAGCGTGAAGAACGTGCTGTTCCTCAAAGGAAAGCGGAACAGATACTTCATCAGGACGCCTGACCAGACTCTGGTCTATACTATTGAAGAGGAGAATAAGTTAGTTTTATTATTATTTAGTAAGTTAATTTAATATAAGACGTTGCTAGATTTAAATTATTAAGGCTTGTGCAGACCAGCGCGACACGCGACGCGACACAAAGGCACCGCTCGTCGCGCGACGGGCGGTGCCTTTGTGTCGCGTCCCGTGTCGCGCTGGTCTGCACAAGCCTTTATATTACTTACCGAAAGTATTAAAAAAATAGGCACTTACACAGATTCACGTTGATTAAGCCTCACTAATATTACAAATGCGAAAGTCTGTTTGTTTGTTTATTTGTTTGTTAGTTTGTTACGCTTTCACGCTAAAACGGCTGAACGGATTTAGATGATATTTGGTACATGGCTAGATCACGAATTGGGTTAGGATATAGGATACTTTTTCAAGACTTAGCCCAGGTACACATGGGCGATTTTTACCCGCGGCGATTTCAACGCTCTGCTTAGCGCCAATAGTTGAAAATCCTACAGTGTGTTTTTTTGACGCACTGGGATACACTCTGTTAAATTCTCAACACCGACAGTTAAAAATCCAGTGCACGATAAAATCTCGCCGCGATATTTTTACGTCCGTGCCAACGTGGGCTTATGCGGGTGAAACTGCGGGGCGCAGTTTTTATTTTTATAATAACAATTAGGTGTATGGTGACAGATTGTATTAGACACTAATTATTATAAAAATCTTGGATCGTGTATAGGGAAGTAAAACAGTAAAATTACCCTGGTATAATAGGTACGGTAAACGGAGTGGTCGCAAGCGCTGAGCATGAAGTCCTGGGTTCGATTCCCGGGTCGGGCAAAGTGTTATTGGGTTTTTCTATCTGGAATTTCTCAGTAGCAGCTCGGAGTCTGGATTTGTGCCCGGTTGATGGCAATAGGCTCGCCTCCTATTACATGGGACTTAAACATAACTGGCGAAATGTGGGTGTACCTGCTACAGGGACACCTCTGCCCAACCCTTCCGGAAAACAAGGCGTGATGTTATGTAATACGGTAAAAAAATATTATTTTACGTAATTATCGGTATTTTACGGTAAAATATAATTTGCGGTAAAAAACTTATTAAACGTACCTACTCATACAGTCATACCCACTAAAACACTACAAATATGGAAGTGAGTATGTTTGTGTGTATCATGTGTATGTCACTACTTCACTATTAACGGATAAATGGATTTGAATGAAATTTGCCAGAGATGTAAGCAGTATTGGAACTTAAAAAACAGAAAACTGGGCTCGTGCGACTCATGTGTACTAAAAATCCGTAAAACTTAATTCTCAAGTCAGGAATTCAAGATATGAATCACACCATGTCATGGATTATAATAATATCATCTATGTGCAGAGGCAGAGCAGAGGACAGCACAAATTAAAATTTAAAACTTCATAAGTCGCCGGTAACTTTACCGTAATTTATATAAATGACCGTAAAATACCCGTATTTTACCAGCGTTTTCCGTAAAATTACGTAATTTTCAACCCTTATCGTGTAGTAAGCTAAACCTAGTAAGTTGTTTTTGCGCTCTCCTGGAAAATTTAGATTTGAATTTGAAGCTATTTTATTTCCCATAGATGGCAAATGAGCTTGTGGCTAAGTAATAAAAGCCGCATAGGTCGATCGATCAGGTTAAGCTACGCTTGCTGCGGTTGGTCCGTGAATGGGTGACCATCTTTACATACCTACCAAGACCCCTACGTGCCTCGACAAGCACGTAAAGCCGTTGATCCCGGCTGTTATTTGTAGATCTTTGGCAGTTGTTACGGGTCGTCAGAAGCCCGAATGTCTGACAACCAGTCTTACCAAGGGGTATCGTGTAATTGGGTTGTGGAGTTCAGATAGGCAGTCGCTTCATGTAAAATACTGGTATTCAGCTGCATCCAGTTAGACTGGATCCGATCCTAACATAGTTGGGAAAATTCTAGGCAGATGATGAGATGGCAAATAAAAAGTTGTGGAGAAATTTCAAATATTATGAATACACTTAAGTACTGTGTTTTAATATGGCGCAGCCGATTAGTAGGATAGTATAAGATGACATTTTCAAGTTTTATTTTAACTTTTCGTAGTACTAATTCCAACCAATCATCACCAGCTGGTGGGTAGGCTATTTCTGCTACGGTCTGCGTCCCCTGCAGCTTCGCGTGACGGACGGCCAGGGAACAGAAGTGATGAGGATACACCGCCCCTACGCCTGCACTGGCCGCTGCCTACCCTGCCAGCTGCAACACCTGGAGGTATACTCACCCCCAGGAGAGCTGATCGGCAGCGTGGAACAGCAGTGGTCGGCTTTCAAACCTGTGTATCTCATTAAGAATGATAATGGTGATCATTTGTTCTGGATTCGAGGTGAGTTGAAAAGGATGGATAGACTATTCTTAAATGTTGGATAGGCCATTCTAAAAGGATGGATAGACCATTCTAAAAGGATGGGTAGACCATTCTAAAAGGCATGCAAATCGTCTGTCAAGCATGGTACTTAAAGCGAAAGCATCAGGGTAGCCTGCAAAATTTAAATTTTCTTATTTTTTTGCAATTTGCAGATCAGTATCAGGTTGTATGATGATCTAAATATGATTCGCGGTCGTATAAAATATTTATTTATAGAGTTTGCGCACTTCAGAGCCGCCATTGACGCGTAATATAGGTACCACCCCAACTAACAATTTAACGTCGTTCAAAAGTTTTGTAAACGTTATCTTAATTGCATTGATCGTAATACCTAAGTCGCACTAACGTTATAATAACGTTTACTAAACGCGAAAATGGCCCCAGTTATACAACCAACATTGTCGTATAATGGACATATAAAAGTCACAAGCTGAATTCGTTAACGTCATTCAAAAGTAGTATGAACGCTATGGAATTACCACTTTCGTCGCGCAGAAGTCGCATCATAACTTTACAACGACTCGTTTGTTGTATTGTCGTCATACAGGTGTTTTTGAATGACTAAAACGTTTTATTTGAGTCAAGGAACAACACCTGTAAGACTTATTGATTTTTCTTGTTAGTGACACAAGAAAAATCAATAAGTCTCAGAAAGACCCAAAAATCTCAGAATGACTTTCACATTAATTCGGCCAGGAATAAATCTAAAGCAACTTGGAGCATTATCAATAAAAATAAGATTAACTATCCTAGAGAAAATATACCTGAATATGTAACAATAAATGACAATAAAATACATAAACCTCGACTAATTGCACAAGCTTTTAATGACTATTTCATAGACGAAATTCAACCGAATAATTCTACTCCTTCCTGTACAAACATTGAGACAAATTGTAACTCCATATTTATTCCTCCTACAGTACCAGCAGACATAGTGGCTATAATTTGCTCTTTAAATAATACCAATAGCCATGGATATGATGGCATCATTACAAAAGTGGTCAAATATGTAGCGCCATTAATAGGACCTGCTATGAGTTACATTATCAATCTGTGCATTGAACATGGTCATTTTCCGGAAAAATTAAAAATTACTGTTATTAAACCTATTCATAAAAAAGATGATAAAAGTATCATTGGTAATTATAGACCGATAGCACTTATTCCCATTTTTTCCAAAATTATAGAAAAGGTGATATACAATAGCCTTTCGTCGTTTTTCGAAAAGCATGATGTCATAGTCAGAGAACAGTTTGGATTCAGGAAAGGTAAATCCATTAATATGGCGATCTATAACGTGATCAAGGAAATTGTTTCTAGTGTTGATGCTAGAATTCCAGTGGCAGCTTTGTTTATGGATATGTCTAAAGCATTCGACCATGTAGATCATGGCATACTGCTAAACAAATTAGAGCGCTACGGGATTAGAGGAACTGCATTAAACCTATTACAATCTTATCTCTCTAATCGCACTCAAATCACAGCGCTTGATAGGCTATGTGCGAGCTCGAAAGTTGAAAGAACATACATGTCACGTCCTAGGAAAACTATTTATGGTGTTCCCCAAGGTAGCATTCTTGGCCCTCCATTATTTAACATTTATATAAATGATATGCCCAAGGTCAGTAAGCACCAGATGGTCTTATTTGCTGATGACAGCACTATTCTATTCTCTAATAATGACATTAATATACTTGAAAATGACATAAATGACGATCTTAAAAATATAATAAATTGGTTAGTTAATAATAATCTAAAAATAAATCTTAACAAGACTAAAATTATGACATTTTATCAAAGAACAAACAAACCGAAACTAAATATAAAATATGGTGACGTAATAATCTCTGAAAGTGACATCACAAAATTTCTAGGCCTTTACATAGATAGTCATCTGACTTGGAAGCATCATATCGACGCTTTGTCAAAGAAGCTTAGTCAATTTGCGTATGCTCTGTACAAACTATCAAAAACGGTTAACCGCATTACAGTACGAATAGCTTATAATGCTTATGTGGCTTCTGGCATTAGGTACGGAATCATTTTCTGGGGCAACTCCACTGACAGAGATATTGCTTTTAAAGCTCAGAAGAAATGCTTGCGATCGTTTACGAAATTACAATCGATTGATAGTTGTAAGCCATTGTTTAAGGAACTTAGTTTGCTCACTTTACCATCTATGTACATTTATGAAATGGGAGTGTTTGTTCGTTGCAACCTGCATTTATTTGAAAAGCTGCGCTCTCGCCGTTATCAGAATACCATTCATGTTACCTCTCATAAAACCGCATTTTTCGGCAAAAGTGTGTTAGGTATGGCCCCAAAAATATATAATAGTATACCAGAAGCTATTAGAAAAGCAGAGTGTCTGGGATCCTTTAAAAAGTATTTGTTTAAATTCCTTTAGATAGATGTTACTACTCCATCACTGAGTTTACTACTGATAAACAGAGGTATGAAGATTCCGACTTGCTTATTAGACACTTATGATTTTATTTATTGACTAAGTATGAATGTGTTTATTTATCTAAAATTGTATGACCTGTTTACATAATTGACATATTGTTTTAAATTGATATTATTATTTCTTTTAATTTAATTTATTGACATGCCATCTTAATTGTAATTACTTATTTGTGTTAGTTTTGTACGCCATAAATATTGGCAAAACATAGTGCGCATATTTTAGACTATACTATCTGTAACCATACCTATGTTAACAAAATAAATGATTGATTGATTGATTGACACGTGTTTGAGGTTTTGTTTCGAGATTTGAGTGCAAAATAAATAATTACAAGGAAATAAAAGATGAGTGTTATTTAACTTATATTTATATATCTCGCTAATAACTGTATCTGTCTCTCATGCCGTTTAGTTCGACTGGGTATTAAAATTAATGATAATATACCTATGTGTATTTATTTCAAATTTTCATGCCCCCTCTCAATTTTGTGTTTAAATTATTATATTTTTATTAATAAAAATATGTTTATTTCTAAAAATGTAGGACATGTTGCTTTTGTCACACACTTATCTCTTTACGACGTTGTAAAGACATAAAGTCGTATTAAGGTTATTTCAAGACCATGCAATACGCCATGACATCAGCTAGCTATTAGGGTTCCTCATAAACATTCCTTTTAATAAAAGGAAATCTCAATTTACTTTCCTTTTGAAAGTTCCACTACGTTTAAGTCTTCTCCACGAATTTTTCGCTTCCATTTTTCGTAGTAAATCTAATCAAACGTTCCGTAAATATGGCGGCCTAGACGTTTTAAAGTCAAAACCTGACTTAAATGTGCCTACAAGTTTGATTAAAGTCAGGGCATGACATTAAGCGGACATCATGTAATATATAGGTTATATTTGAGTATTAAATGAACAACCAAGTCATTTAAGAGTCTCCAATTGACCGCTGTAAAACAGGATAGTGATCGTTATATAAACGTCACTGTGAAAACGTCTATATAACTGCTACGTTATATAAATGTCATATAAAGGTTTTTCAAAGACCTAATTTGGTCAGTTCAAAACGTTTAATGGACTCTAACGTTAGTATGACTATGGCGTTGCCGTACAAACGTTTTTTAGCTAAAACGTTTGTACGGCAACGCCATAGTAGACTGTAATATAACGTCGTTTAGTTTAGTCTTACCAACGTTGCTAAGACCAGCTTATTATGACATATTCGTCGAACGACTAATAAGTTAAATTAAAGATGTCTAAAGGACTAGTAGTCATCTCACTATCATTATAAGACTGCTATCCAACTTTATGTCGTATAAGTCAAGACTTATATGACGTTTTTGTTTGTTTATATAGTACCTGCCAACAATGGCGACCGCGCGGTTTGACAATGCTTTACTAAGCATCGAGAGAGGACCTGTACCTTCTCTGATTTCTGAATGACATTGGTATCGAGACAAGAATCTTCATGTCCACCGCCAAGCAGTTAATGCTGTGGATGAAAACTCGGCAGAATTTGAATTGAAATTAAAAAAAGAAATATACCTTCTTCCCTTAAGGGTCGGCTAAATGTAGGGAAATCGTGTTATGTGTTTTGGATAACTTTTAAATAAAAAACTTGAAGTAGGTAATAGCCACGAAAAAAAATGTCTGGCTAGCTGAAGAGTTTCACCAGTCAGTGACAAAAACGGATTGAGGATAAACCTCGTACAACATTGTAAAAAAAACACTAAAATATGCAAATAGCGCTGCCGTACTTATTTTGTTAATCTTTAAACTTAAATAAACGCAACAATGAATAGTGAACCCAGTGAATTTTCACGATCACAAAAATGTAACAGTGAAAATTCAGAAAAGTTCCGAATATTTTACGCAAAACAGAAGTAATGTTACGGAAAACAGAAAAAATCTGTGGGTTCACTGTACTTTGTTGTCTTTATTTAAGTATAATATTAATTGAATGACTTATTTTCGCCAAAGTTATCAAAATACGGCAGTGCTTTTTGCACGTTTTTTGTATTTTTTTTAACAATCATCTTCTAGATTTATCCGTAATCCGATTTTTTCACTGACTAGTGAAACTCTTCAGGTAGTCAGACGTTTTTTTTTCGTGGCTACTACTTTAAGTTTTCTTTATAAACTTATCAAAACCCATAACACGATTTCCTACAGCCAACCCTTAACTCTCTTCAAAATTCACACCCTAAACCCTGCCTCCTGTTCCTCTAGGTCCATTCATGACGGTGAGCTGTTACCGCGACGTGCAGTTCGAGATCATGCGAGCAGACGGCACACCAGCCGGCGCCACCTGCAAGCGCTGGCAGGGCATCAAGCACGCACTGATCTTCCAACCCGTCATTGATAAGTTCGTCTATAATAATAATTAAAATAAAATTTATTTATTTTCAAAATAGGTTACAGACGAAAATACACTATGTAGTTGTTATGGTTAAAAATTTGGTAAAAGATGCGATTACAACTGATTGGCATAAGTATAAAGAGAGGTATTACATAATTATGTTGTGACCACAGGGTCTGTACATGAATTGGGTGAACCCTGCCTCTTAAACTAGGGTGACCTGTATCTTAAGAGACAGCGATCAGCTATTTGGTATCTTATAAATTAAACAAAAACTTGTTTATGAAGTGTGTCAGTTGCCATTTGTGTCTATAAAATAAATTACTTTTGTATATATCTTGCTTATAATATACTATATATTATAAGCAAGATATATACAAAAGTAATTTGTATTTTCCTAAAAATTTAATTCTTGTAAAAAGGAGGGGAAGGGAGTGCTACTCAAGAGTGTAGGAGAGTGTGTGTGAATGTATGTAACTGCACACTCATGTGTATGTGGAGATGGAGAGTGTGTGAGTGTAATTATGAGTGTGCAGTGAGAAATAGTTATAATTATTAAACAATGTATGTAAGTAGGGACTCGGTTTGTAAATAGTCTTGTTGAAGTAGCCATTCTGTCACCTTAGACTTTACTTGATATCTATTGAGGTCGCGAATGTTGAGGTCTTTATGAGTTTTTTTGTAAATATATGCGCTAAGAGTGTGGTATTGGCATCTGGCGAACGATGTTTGATACTGTGTGCCTGCGGGAATGTTGGTACGTTTTTTAGGATCAGAAGGAGGGACGCAAGCGTGTCTTTTAAGTACCGATCGAAGCACAAAGAGCTGACGGACAGTAAGCACCTTACATTCCGAGTACAATTGTATTGTAGGATAGCGGTATGGCTTACGTAGCATTACTTTTAATATAGCTCTCTGTGCTCTTTCAACTTTGATTAAACTGGTTTTAGTTGCGCCTCCCCATACCGTGATACAATACCCAATTACGGATTGACACAGAGCATAGAAGACCATTTTTAGTGTCAGGGTTAGCCGACGTCTCATTCTATACACGGTGATTTTTAATTCACTGTTAACCTTTCAGGGCGTGAAAGAACTCATGATTATGAGCAACTTTCACTATGAGACCAACTCTGAAATATCGGGAAAATATCAGCTGTTATATTGTATTGTTGTATGAACAGCCTGTTTCATACAACAATGCAATATTTTATCCTATGAAAATGTTAGAAACTGATGTATTTTTGATGTGTAACATCTTCCTCCCACTTAGGTACATGCAAAAACATATTTGCTCTCGCTTTCCTGCAATTAAAATCAAAATAAAAAAAAACAAAATAATCAAATCTGTGGGAGTGATTTCGTGAAAAGGGATGGAAGTGTGTCACAGGAAGTGTGCCGGGGAAGTGCGCGCTATTTGATTTGACCAATGAGCGCGCGCGGTGCTAGAGTTGGCTATCAGAAACGACCTTGACGGGGCCCCCTGCCTCTTTAATGTTGCTTATTATCAAGATGAGATGTCAGATGTTTACATATCATAATGCGATTACTGTAAGGCTCGCTCGTTTTTTTTTTTTGTTGCTATTTCGTTGTTTACTGCATAGTGAAAGTTGTGTATAATCATAACTACTTGCACCTCCTGAAAGGTTAACAGTGAATTAAAAATCACCGTGTATAACACAACATTTATTTATTTATCCATCTTTGATCAACAAGTTACAAGTTTTTGTTTTACCCAATGCTATAAATCCGCCTATACTATCTTTATCGATTCTAATGTCTTTAACTAATTATAAATAATGGATTCCTTGTGAATTCAGAGAAATAAGTCGTCTCACTGGCTATGAGGTTGATCGTGCGGAGTGCAATGCGTCATTGGCGCGAAGTTGGTCCGAGCGCGCGGCTCCACAAGCAATGGCGGCTGTCTTCGTCGCCCATTGTATCCTACCATCAACAATACGCTTGTAATCCCCGAAGGGTCAGGCAGAGGTGTACCATCGTGATCACACATTTTGAAAATAAAATCCCGTGCACACGACCCTTTTTTTTGTAGGTAAGCGTTACTATAGCGGCCGAGCGCTGCAAGCAGGAATAGTCCTTACGGTGCGGTGTTTAGAAATGCGTGTCCACGATAGTACCTAAAGTACACCCCACGGCACCCAGTTCTGTTTAAGTCACAAGCTAGTCGTCGTATATTTTACAAATTTTAATATTTCATTTTTTTCCAGATTCGGTGTAGCATTCGAGCAAGATCTTTCAGTGCAGGAGAAGGGTTTGCTCCTGGCAGCTACATTGCTCATGGATTACATGTACTACGACGTTTGATGTCTCTTGTAATACAACGTTCACTAACAAACTGTTTTATTTGTGTCGCTTAACTTCAAACTCGGATGAATCCAATTCTGAGATTTTTTTAGATTTGATATCAAAAGAAATAGTAAAAAAAAGCATTTAAACAATTTTATCAGTTGTGTATAAATCTGCATGGATCTTGAGAAATAAACCGTTAAAATCATAAAATTTTATTTATCAAAGTCAGATAGATCCATAGACAGTTTTTTTTCAAATGTAGAACTTAAGTCCATGAGAGCCAATCAGCGAATTGCGTTTGTTCAACAACTCTGCGACAGCAGCATCGTACACTTCCGCTTTTCATTGTTTCTTTTTATTAATTAGACAGTTCCAGTGGATAATTCCAAGCGGCCTAGTATAAAACTTTGACGTAAAATTCTATAAATCCATACTGAGTTTTTTCAAAGATAGAAAAATTGCATTCCATTATATCAAATGAAGGTAAATCCAATCTAAATATTACATTTTTAAAAGAATGAATGGTTTTAATGCTGAATTTGGTAACCAGGATCGTTTTCTTCAATACTATTGCCATAATAAAAAAAAACTAACTTTTAAATCATGGAATTAAGGATTATTATCACTTTTTTTTTATATCTTCAAGAGGGTAGAGTGGATTTATCCGAGTTTGAAGTTAAGCGACACATTTGCTCATAATAACACAACATAGCTTCACGCCTGTTACCCCCGAAGGGTTAGGTAGAGGTGTACCATATCTATAGTACATCCATATTTCGCCAGTTATGATTAAGTCCCATCTAATAGGGGGCGAGCACATTGCCACCAACCGGCCACAAATCCAGACTCCGGGCAGCTACTGAGAAATTCCTGATGGAAAAACCCAACAACACTTTGCCCGACTTGGGACTCGAACCCAAGACATCATGCTCAGCAATAGCGCTTGCGACCACTAGATGAACGAGGCAGTTATTTGGTTTTCCTTCCTTCAGCACTACGCAGTTTAGTAGCTACCTACTTACGCTGGCCTGCGGTTTTATGATAGGCGCGTGTTGTCGTGTATTATGCGTTGTATGGATCCAGGTGACCTACCTATAGGTACTATCGCGGCCATACCATCTAACCACTTTGAACACAAAATCCCGTGCACACGACCCTTTTTTTCGTAGGTAGGTAATCGTTGCTATTGCGGCTGCTCAAGCTTTTTTTTTTTGCTAAACACAAAACATAATTAGGCAAAGACGTAACGGAAATTTTTGACATTCAAAATCAGTCAAATGCATTCCGTTGTTTATATTATATGAAAAAACTTATTTATAATTTACATAAAATGAAGTTACGAAAATCATATTTTTTTGATAAAATATTTATGAAATACATATAAAATGTTGCTCAAAACCTTTTATACTTATCAGTATTCCTTACATATTATAAAACAAAGTCCTTCGCCGCGTCTGTCTGTCTGAACGCGATAAACTCAAAAACTACCGAACGGATTTTCAAACGGATTTTCCGACTGGGAGCTTTACTGGCGTGCGCTGCGTTAACCGAAAAAGATACATCAAATTTATGTTCTACGGTATTGTTCATCTTAAAAAGTTGAACAAAAAAGTCCGCGATGGCATATGTCTATCTTCTAAGGAAGACCCACAATAACCATTTTTATCTTTCAGAATTTGATAAAAATGTAATTGTTATTTCCGAAGCTTTTTTGACCGGTATAGTATTAATCCTTATAAAAAATAAAAATAAATAAATTGGGCATTTAATTTAGATTAAAATATGCCTGTATATCATATCATTTAAATAAATAGTTTTACAAGATATCACAGTTTCAAAATTACGCGTAGCAACGCGGGCGCAGCGGTATGACCTTTTCCTCTGTTATACTATTAGGTATAAAATCTCGGTAGTACGTTCCCGTGGGATATTTTCCGACATCCACGCGAGCGAAGCCGCGGGCAAAAGCTAGTTTTTAATATAATTTAAGAAGTACATCTATGGTTGCGTTTAAAAAGTAGCATCTTTTTGTGGAATGGATCACTTCGCGCGACGTATGACAACATTTTTTTCCATCGACTCGTGATGTACGTACGACTTGTAGTGACAAGGATCTGGATAATATCACCATTTTATATGCGACATACAAAGACGAGCGGCACTGACGAATGCGACAAGTAAGAGTGTAAACGCGAGAATTGGCCTCCAGGAATAGTCCTTACGGTGTTCAGATATCCTTGGCCGCGATAGTACCTACCTACATGTTTGACCACAGAACCTATGATCTAAATAGCTTTCATAATGGTGCCGATTCTCTTGTACACCAAACTAAACTAACTAAACTATCACTAAAATTCCTTACTTTTGACTATGAGAATCTCAAAGCTATTCTGCAAACTTAATTCTCTAAATTTAAAAATCATTTTGACACATCTAAATCGAATTTGACAATCGCGACCACACGTGATACCTAACCACGTGAATCTTTTTAGAGCCGGAGGCGCGCAGGGTGGCAGCCTCGACGTGTTTTATATGGAATTTTTCACTTTTTGTATGGAAAATATGAAAAAATAATTACCTACATGTAGAGTGTTAGGGGTTTAAAGGTCTTATAAAGGGGGTTGAAATTTTCATTATTTTTGCGATTGGACACACCGTTTTCGAGATATAAGCAAAAGAAAAAAAAAAGATTGAGTACTGTTCTTGCATCTGAAGTCGAGATGTTGGTTTGAATTTAAAGTTTATGACAACCAATTTTATTCCACACCTTTTTAGTCGCGATTAAAAATAATCAGATTTAGTTAGAAAATCTGAATTTTAGGTGAAAAACGTCAAGTTCAGAATAGCAAAACTGCCATTTTCACTAAACTAATACTTATCTCAGTACCATCTTAGTGCTGTCAAACTAAAATATAGTTAAGTTGTGTCACTTTTACTCTATTTCAGAATGGGAAATCGTCGTTTGACAGGATTAAACTAAATTTTGGTGATTTTTAGTCTAGTTTAGAGGCATTTGTGACAAGAGAATCGGCACCAATGTCTTCTTTTGATAAGACCACTAAGTGGATCCCACGTTTCTCCCTCTTCTCTACGGACGGAGCGGAGGGCACATAAATCGAATTCCCGTAAAAAAAATAGGCAAAAACAGATGAAGAGATGCTGCATAAACAGGTAAAGCAAGACTGTCCGTCTTGCTTTACCTGTTTATGCATCTGATGGATGGACAATCCATCCCAAGTTACTTACAAATGCAAAACTAAAATCAATGCAAAACACATTTTTACGAAACAATAATAATTTACATTAAATCTTTGTACAACATCCATAAAATCTATATAATAATGAAAATCCAAAGTAATAAAATGTAAAACATTAAAAACATTGCCACGCGATTTCGAACCCTACGTTATTAACATATCGCTTAATTTATCTTAAAAAATAAATACTCGGACATTAATATTGAAATGAGGGGACATCGTTCCGTTATAGTTTAAATGCATTTCTCCATTTTGTAAACGAAAACGACGAAATTCCCCTAAAAATGTCGTCCTTCCCCTATTTGCATTGTTAACTTTTTTCCTCGGCAGATGTCCGAACGTAATGGCGCGAGATTTTGACAGCGCGCATAATTTTTGACGCGAACTAAAACTTGCAAAAAAAACTAAATTACAGGGAATTTACCCAACCCTTTTTCCAAAGGATTGAATTCAATTATGAAAAAAACGGGTAATAAAAGGGTGCTTTTACAGAAATGGGGAAAAAATGTATGTAGGTCACTGTGCTTTAGTGAGTTAAAAGTTTTTTCGCAAACATAAAAGCGTGGCTGGCGCATGTCTCTTTTTTACAAAAAAAGCAAGGGTTTAAAAATCACAATAGCTTTTTATAAAATGATTTAGAGAACTTTTTCGCGGCAGATTTGTGAAATTACGTTTTTTTGGGTAAAAAGTGTATTTTTTACTGTTTTGTAAATAATAAGGTCGTAGGGCCGCGTGTCGGAACGAAGTCGGGTGATTGATCGCGTATTGTTGTTTTTTAATAAAAATAAAAATAAATGAGGATGTAGGGATTGATTCTGATCTCGCGTGAATTTTATACGGGCGACTAATTTTATTTTATTTTTTAAGTAAATGTTTTGTGATTGAGTTTTGAAATTGGTTTTCATTCATCATAATAAAATTACGGATAGTCTATTTTTCAATATCTCGACGTTTTCATTTTAGTTTTTATTTAACTAGCGACGTGACCCTGCTTCGCACGATTTTTTCGACATGACAAATATCTAGATTTCTTTATTATTTGTAAGTTTAATATTAATGTACTATAGGTACCATCGTAAAGCATAATTATCTAACCAATTTGCTTCCAAAAGGAGGAGGTTCTCAATTCGTCTGTATGTTTTTTTTTTTTTTTGTATGTTTGTTACGCGATTACTCCGCCAATTATGAATAGATTTTGATGATTTTTTTTTTTGTTTGGTAGATCATACTTTAAAGGTGGTCCCATATAAATTTTATTAACTTTGCTTGGGTAGTTCTTGAGTTAGCTTCAATTATACGTTTTTTTTTTCCCACTTAGTATGTAGATGATATGATAACTTCTTGTCACTGTTATTCACATAGCAGGTAGTGGTATTCGAATTTGTGTGGGGTAGGTACCACAACTAAAAAGTGAAAAATAAAAACTTTAAAAAAAAAAAAACAACCGACTTCAATACACTACAAAGTGAAAAATAACTTTAATTTCGGAAGTCGGTGACAAATGAAAATTCAAAACCAAAGACACCGACTTCCGAAATTAAAGTTATTTTTCACTTTGCAGTGTTTTTTTTTTGATGTCGGTTGTTTTTTTTTTTTTAAGTTTTTATTTTCGTAGGTAAGCGTTACTATAGCAGCCGAGCGCTGCAAGCAAGAATAGTCCTTACAGTGTACACATATGCGTTTCTCCGATAGTACCTACATATTACCATTCCGGAATAAATTCTCTAAATTATGGTGAAAACCACATCAAAATCCGTTGCGGAGTTTAGCAGAACAACGCAGTCACACAGACAGACAGGAAAAGCGACTTTAATTTATAATTATTAAATTATATTAAAGGTAATCGAGCAGGTAAATGTATGTGAAAATTACCTTAAACGTTATATGGTATATACCTACAAAAATGAGTTCCACATAATTACATAAAAACCCAAGGTAGGTATTATCATGCGCGTATGGTTTCACCAAATATTTTTTTAACTTTAATTCCTTATTTATTTATGTATTAAGTATTCTTAATTTTTATCATGAAAATACATACTTTTTCTATAGCCAGAACTCTCCCACAGTTGGGACACAAGCCTCCTCTCCGTGCGTGGGCCGTGGGCCCAGTGCGGGTTGGTGGATTTCTCATGTCTTCGAATTTTTCGCTGTAGGACATGCCGGTTTCCTCACGATTTTTTCCTGCACCGTTTTAAGAGCAGTGGTGATAAAATGAATTTAAAAAAGTAAAGTGCCTGCTTGGGTTTGAACTCACGATACGTAAGTCGGAGCCATTACCACTGGGCCACTACTGCTCTACTATATAATACCAGCCTATTAGGCTGCCTGTCTACTGGAGCGGAGCGAGGCAGCGGAGCGGAGAAATCTGCCAATATTAACCAATAGGAGTGGATATCTGAAGCGGAGTTAAAATTCTATTGGCTAATATTGGCACATTTCTCCGCTCCGCTGCCTCGGTTCGCTCCAGTGGACAGGCAGCCTTATTGCCCACTGCAGGGCAAGTCTCTTCTTATACAGAGAAGGCACGAGCATTGATCGGTGTCTCAATTCCCTAGAACGATGTAAGGTTCTTTTGGTACTTGAAAGTCGTAACTGTTGGTAAATATTTATGCAATTCTTTTGTGAAATGTCACTTGAAATGTATTAAAATAACAAGATGGCGGCATTAATTCAGATTTCAGACCCACGCGCCAAAACAACCTTGTAGCACTATATTTTTCCCTTTATTAAACTTCCATACATATGACGAATGTAAAAAAAACATTAAAAAAACTTACAAAAATAGTGGCCCATCGGCATCAGGAACAGGTTCCAAGCTGCCGGTAGACAGTGCTCTAGAAGAGGAACCTCCTCACCAGGGCCGCGCCGCCCGTATTGTGCGAAGTGTGCGGCGCGCACAGGCGCCAGGGCACTAGCGGCGCTGGAGGCGACCATAGTTCCCATGCCCTTAATTAAATATCAGCGCCAATTATTGTTTTTTTTATACACTATCTCCTCCGAGAAAAAAAAGACTGTCATATTGTAAATATCTTGAACATAGAATGTAAATAACTTAATTCGCGTTTTCCTTTTCTCAGTAATTGCCAAGCGGTAGCGAACCGTTTTTTTTAAATTTATTTACGAAAATAATATAAAACTAGAGAACACATTTACGTAAAAGGTTAGAACAAAAAAAAAAATACGCGACGAAACAGCACGACAAAAAAAGAGGCGCTTCATAGGTTTCGCACACAGGCGCTACCGAAGGTCGGCGTGGCCCTGCTCCTCAATATGCGTGCCGTGTCCAGGAGTACTGTTTTCTGAATCAAGCCCTTGACCCAGCCGCGCAACGGTATATTATTATTACCTATTTCCTTCAACCTTTGGCCCTGTAGAAGCTGTGACAGCTCGAATGATTCATTTGTTACATATTATAACTATCAATATTCCCAAATGATTACGGTAGGTAAGTCAGTAACGATGTACAAATTAGTACCTAATTAGTCCGTATCTGAATTTGGTTAGTTATTTATTCCAATTCCAGTAATTTCCTGTGGTATTAAACCACATCGGTTATACTTAGTTTTCATTTTAGAATGCATTCCAGATACACGAATACAATAGTAGGTAGGTAAGTACCAACACTACACAATTAAAAAAAACTGACTGACTACACTACCTGCGGTTGGTGACCCCAAAAAAGAACTCGTCAAATTAATTTATTTTTAGGGTTCCTTATCTCAAAAGTAAAACACAGAACCCTTATAGGATCACTCGTGTGTCTGTCTATCTGTCCGTCTATCACAGCCAATTTGCTACGAATCGAATGGAACGATTAAGTTGAAATTTGGTACACATGTGTATTTCTGTGACCCAAACTCGGATGTGTTACGTAAATAAATGAATTTTGAATATGGGAGTCACTTTTGGGAGGCAAACAAGAAAATTAAAATCTCAAATATTTTTATTTTTGTAATTTTAAACACATAAACATAACATCACGCCTTGTTTCCCCGAAGGGTTGGGCAGAGGTGTCCCTGTAGCAGGTACACCCACATTTCGCCAGTTATGTTTAAGTCCCATGTAATAGGGGGCGAGCCTATTGCCATCAACCGGGCACAAATCCAGACTCCGAGCTGCTACTGAGAAATTTCAGATAGAAAAACCCAATAACACTTTGCCCGACCCGGGAATCGAACCCAGGACCTCATGCTCAGTAGTAGCGCTTGCGACCACTAGACCAACGAGGCAGTCAATAAAGGAGTATTTTAAAATAAATACATTTAAAGATATTTAATAAAAAAGATGAAAATTGACCATTCCCCCCTTATCTCCGAAACTACTGAGCCTTTGAAAAAAATGCAGAGAATGGTTCCTTACTCATCGACTATATAAGAAGTCTTAAAATAACATGGTAAATCTCTCAATATTGTACGCACAAACTTAAATTTGCAGATGGAATGTATGGGAGAACATGTTTTACAACGACAATGTTAAGTTTGTATTTGGGATAAATTCATCCCAACTACGAAACCCTTCAATGTGCGTGATCCGACACGCACTTGGCCGGTTTTTTATGTGGTCATGTTTAAATATCGAGACCTATCACGTGTGCGAAGTTTCGCTAGATAATTCATTTTGACCCTGTAGAAAAGAAGAAAAAGCGCAGCTTCTAAGCCAGGCTCAGTAACAAAGTACATTCGAACGCAGGTAGGGTTACCATCCGTCCGGAGTTTTGGCCTCCAATCCGGACTGTGTCCGGCCTTCTCATTTGTCCAGACTTTTCGATTTAAGGGGATTTTCTTTAAAAAGATAAATGATTACAGAAAAAATTAAGATTAAAAAGTTAAATATCCGGAGTTTTTTGCAAATGTCAGGCTTTTTCTCGGGATTTTTCAAATTTACCCTGAACACAGGGTCAGTGTTGTTTGCTCAAACAAGTTGACGTAAGTAATACCTACTTAAACAGCATGAGTCTTCCCGAAGACCTTATCAGTACAGATGACGTTAATACTGTGGTTATGGAATCGTCACGTGTTATGGCTTTATTTGTAGTACTTACCATGAAACTATTTTTCATCTACTTACATCACAAGTTGACTTGACAAAAAAAAATTGGGATTTTTTTTGTATGCTTAAAGATTTTTTATTAAGAAATTTACTAGTTGCTTCTGCCCGTGACTTCGATCACGTGGAAGTTAGCTATAAATTGTTTTACAACACTCGGCAATAGTGTAGCTTTCAATATTAAAAGAACTTTTGTAATGGGATTAGTACTTCCAGGGATTACATCTATGGGGTGCGTACAGAAAACCTCCACGTGTGCCTGATACCTGCTGGTCCCTTATGGATACGTTCGGGGGGAAGAGCAGTTGTCAGGCCGGTGCACCCTGGGCATGAACAATATACTCTTCGGAAAAGGTTTGGGAGTTTTTCGGAGAGGGTATTGTTTGTGGCTAATTTCTGCGGGCGGGGGAGCAGCATGCTCCTCGACGTTCTTCCGCGTGTCCCTCTGTTTTGCAGAGGGCACAGTGGAGGAACGAGGGAGGCGGGTCGCTCCTGATCGATCGACGTTAGTCGATTGACACTGGACGTGACCCAGCCGCTGCGGTGCAGGCGCACCAAAGCGGCTGTCGTTTCTCCCTCAAGAGCGATCTTGAGGGAGAACTTTCGGCGGGTTCGCTGAGCCAGGTTATCTGGACAGCGAACGGAGGCATGTTTAATGCCGCCGCCGGGGGCTTGGCTTAACCGCCCGGCCCAGAGGAAGGACACCTCTAAGATAAAAAACCACCTAATCCTAAGTTTCGAGGCGCGGCGAGAGGATGAGTGGCTGGTGGGGGACCAGTCGTTAGCGCTTCCCCTGTAGATACCTGCCGAACTCTACAGTATGTAGGCTTACCTAGGCAAGAGGCTCTGCCTAGGTGGACATTTATTTCCTCATTACTCGTGGGAACTGTATGGATAACTCAAATTTAAAAAACAAAAATGATGCTAACGTGCCAAAATTGGCGGAGAAGGAACCGCTTGCCGGCGACGGCAACAAGAGTCGAGGAGGCTCATGTCCCTCAGGGGACCAAAGTATGTCCGACCAGGACGTAGGACGTGGTGAGGGCTCCAAATTCTGGGGCAAAAGGTCGCGCGGGTCGGAGCGCACAGGATCGGCGGGGCAATCCTCGAGCGAGGAAAGCCTCCCGATCGCGAAGGTGCCGACGGTGAGGAGAGGCCGAGGACGAGCGGTAGCGGGAGCAGCTTCCGCTTCGAGGCCGGGGCGGGGCAATCGGGGTCGCCTCAAACGGCCTGATACCCCGGTTATCAGTGCGGAGAGCGACCCCGGGGTCTCGTCATCCGAGGCCTCAACAGAGGAGTCGGAAGTGGTGGTTGCCGCCTCACTGGTGGGCACGAAGATGCGGCCTGACGCCGCGAAGAGTGCTCAGGGTGGGGTGGTCGCCGAAATGGCCCGTCCGCTCCGGGAGCGGGCCAAAACAAAGCCGGACCACCGTGGTGGTAAGCCGGACGCCGCTGGCGGCTCCAATTCGGAGCGAGCGGTCAAGTTCGCGGAGGAGGTAGCGGCCGCGATCAGCGAGGTGGCCTTTAAGAAGACGAAGTCTTCTAGAGGCAAGGCCATCTCCGTGGCTACTGCCTCAATCATGGCGGCTGCGGAGGCCCTCCAACCCGGGCCTCCGTCGGACGGTATGTCAGAAATGCGGGCGGAGATCGCCCGCTTGACAGCCGCCATGGAGCATCTCCAAAAGGAGAATGCGGAGCTCCGAGCGGACTTGGCTGGGCTCCGACGAGCCGGCCCCCGAGAGGTGCCGCAGGAGGGGGAGCAGCACGGGCAGGGACGGCCCGTGACTGCCGAGGACCGGATCCTCAATCTGGTGCGGCAGGAAATGGCTGCTCTACGGAGCAAGCTTTCCACCTTGGAGGCCATAGTCCTGCGCCCCCCATTGGCGGCAAGCCAGCCGGTCTCGGGCCAGCAAAAGGCGGCGTCATACGCCGCCACCGCAGCTGCCGCAGCCGGACCAGCCTCGTCAGGGCCGACCAAGGGTGGGGCGGCTGCACAGGCGGCGAGGGCCCCAGCCAATGCGGCGGAGGCCCCGGTCAAGGCGTCGGGGGCCCCGGCGAAAGCGGCGGCAAGGGCTCCGGCCAAGGCTGCGGGGGCCTCGGCTAAGGCGGCGAAACGGCCGCCCCAACCACCTACTGAATCTCCTCCGGCCGATGCCGGATGGCAAGTAGCCGGGGAGAAGAAGAAGGCTGGCAAGGCGGCAAGGGCGGCCAAGAGAAAGGCGAGGCGGCAGCGGCGCAAGGAGCGAAGCGTCGCAGATAGGCTCCGCGCCCCGAAGTCCGCAGCTGTAGTGATTACGCTACAGCCGGAAGCGGAAAAGAAGGGCGTGTCCTATCAGCACGTGCTCGCCAAGGTGGATGCGGCGGTTGATCTAAAGGAGACCGCCAATGGGGTCCGGCTCAAGATCACCGCGACTGGGGCCAGGATGCTGGAGATCCCCGGTGCAAACAGCGGCCCGGCGGCGGACGCTCTGGCCAATAGGCTCAGGGCGACCCTAAACCCAGAAGAGGCCCGAGTGTCCAGGCCCACCAAACGCGCTGACTTGCGCATCCGGGGCCTGGACGACTGCGTGACGGCGGAAAAGGTTGTGGCCGCGGTCGCCAGGACTGGGGGGTGCTCTGCCGAGGAGGTGAGGGTAGGCACCATCCACCCTGACTCCACGGGGATGCGAGCCGTAACGGTGAGCTGCCCCGTGTCGGCGGCCAAGCTTATAGCCGGGGAGGGCCGAAGGCTTCTGGTGGGTTGGGTCTCCGCGCAGGTGAAACTGCTGGAGCCCCGACCTATGAGGTGCTTCCGCTGCCGGGTGGGCGACCACGTGGGAGCGAAGTGCACCTCGGAGGTGGACCGCAGCGACCACTGCTTCCGCTGTGGTCAGCCCGGTCATAAGGCCGGCTCGTGCAACGCCGCGCCGCACTGCGTCGTATGTGCGGCGGCTGGCAAGCCGGCCGATCACCGGGCTGGGAGCAAGGCCTGCGCTCCACCCGCCAAAGCCAGAGGCAAGGGCAAGCCCTCCGCCACCGCCGTCACCGCCGCAGCCGCCGCCACTACTGCCGCCGCCGCTGCCGCATCCACCACTGTCGTCGTCGCCGCCGTTGCCGCCGCGGCGGTGCCCTCACAGGGGGCTAGGGAGGGGGTTGAAATGGAGTGCCAATAACGGCCCCATTACGCCTCCTCCAGGCGAACATCAACCACTGCGCCGCTGCTCAGGATCTGTTGCTCCAGAGCATGGCGCAGTGGTCGATTAACATCGCCGTGGTCGCTGAGCCGTACTTTGTCCCGCCCAGGGATGACTGGGTGGAGGACCTGAGCGGCTCAGTGACCCTCATTTCGTCGGCCGCCGCTGGTACCCCGTCCCTCGAGTCTGTCAAGAGAGGACGGGGTTGCGTGGCAGCACGGTTCGGGGAGATTGTCGTGGTAGGGGTATACTTCTCCCCGAACCGAACTCTCGCCGAGTTCCACAACTCCCTTGTGGAGTTGAGAGTCGTTGTCGTCGGGTTCGGTTCCCTCCCCGTGTTCGTCCTCGGGGACTTCAACGCCAAAAATCTGGCTTGGGGTTCCCGCTTTACGGACACACGGGGCAGGATGGTGGAGGACTGGGCTCTGGAGACAGGCCTGGTCGTCCTAAACCGGGGTTCTGTCCCCACGTGTGTGCGGATGCGGGGTGAATCAGTGGTGGACATTTCGTTCGCCAGCCCCGCTCTGTCGCCGCGTGTGATCGACTGGCGCGTCATAGAGGAGGTGGAGACCTATTCCGACCACCGGTACATCCGGTTTGACGTCTCCACCCAGACCTCGAGCGCGCCGGTCCGACAGGCCCCGAGTGGTCCGCGGTGGGCGCTGAAGCGGCTGGACCGGGAGCTCCTCCTGGAAGCCTCGATCGTGCAGGCCTGGGTGTCATCACCGGACAGGCCTGCCGACATTAACGACGAGGCGGAGTGGTTCCGGGAGGCCATGTCCAATATATGTGACGTGGCAATGCCCCGAGTCCACCCTGGACGCGCTTCGCGCCAGGTGTACTGGTGGTCGCAAGAGCTGGAAGCTCTACGCAGGGCGTGCGTTGCTGCGCGACGCCGGTACGCCAGGCACCGCAGGCTCCGTATCCGTCCTCCGGATACGGAAGCCATTCAGGCGGAGCTGTACGAGGGGTACAGAGCGGCGAAGACCGCCCTCCAAGCGGAGATCCTGCGGGCCAGGGCACTGGCCCGCGAGGAGATGCTGGAGACTCTGAACAGAGACCCGTGGGGACGCCCATATAAGATGGTGCGGGAGAAACTCCGCCCATGGGCTCCCCCGCTGACGCAGAGTCTCCGGCCCCAGCTTGTGGAGGACGTGGTGAGCGCTCTGTTCCCTTCAAGAGGGGAACATACGCCCCCGCCCATGGCTCCGCCCATTGCGGTGCCCGATGCGGACCACACCGCCGACGACGACGACGATGCTCCGGAGGTGACCGAGGTAGAGATGAGAGTGGCGGTACGCAGGATGAGTGCGAGGAATACCGCCCCAGGACCCGATGGCATACCCGGAAGGGCCTGGGTCCTGGCCATGGGGACTCTCGGGCCTCGACTGAGAGGGCTCCTAAGCGCATGTATGGAGAGGGGCCAGTTCCCACTTTGCTGGAAGACTGGGAAACTGGTCCTCATCAGGAAGCCGGGGCGCCCAGCGGACTCTCCGTCCGCCTATCGGCCCATTGTGCTGCTCGACGAGGTGGGCAAGCTCTTTGAAAGAGTCATTGCAGACCGCCTCGTCGGGCAGCTGGTGCGAGTGGGGCCGGATCTGGCGGAGAGCCAGTTCGGTTTCCGCAGGGGGCGCTCTACGGTGGACGCCATCATGCGCGTGCGGGCCCTCACGACGGGGGATGCTGTGGCCCGGGGTGGGGTCGTCTTGGCGGTGTCTCTAGACATCGCCAATGCCTTTAACACCCTGCCCTGGAGTTGCATCAGGGAGGCACTTCGGTATCACCGGATGCCGACCTACCTCTGTCGTGTGGTCGAGGCCTATTTGACAGACAGGTTTGTCATCTACCCCGGTCACCAAGGAGAGTGGAACCGGCGAGAGATGTCGTGCGGTGTCCCACAGGGATCGGTCCTGGGGCCGCATCTGTGGGACATCGGATACGACTGGGTGCTGCGCGCCGACCTCCCTACTGGCGTCAGCGTCGTTTGTTACGCTGACGACACGCTGGTCCTGGCGCAGGGGAGGTCGTACCAGGCGGCGGCCGACTTAGCGACACGCGGGGTTGCGACAATCGTCGACAGAATCCGGCAGCTGGGACTCGAGGTGGCCCTGCACAAGTCCGAGGCCATGGGTTTCTATGGTCCTCGTAGTGCGCCACCGTCGGGCTCCCAGGTATTGGCGGGAGGGGTTCACATCGGCGTCGAGTCGACGATGAAGTATCTGGGACTCGTCCTCGATAGCCGGTGGAACTTCGTGGAGCATTTCCGACGTTTGGCTCCCAGACTGGACCGGGCCGGGGCTGCCTTGAAGCGGCTCCTGCCCAATCTGGGAGGTCCAAACGCCTCCTGCCGGAGGCTCTACGCGGGGATCGTGCGGTCCATGGCCCTTTACGGGGCGCCAGTGTGGGCGCCTTCATTGAGGCGGCAGCCAGGCCGCCGGCTGAACGCGTCCCAAAGGGTCATGGCCATCCGGCTGGCCCGAGGATACCGCACGGTCTCCTGCGAGGCGGCGAGCCTCCTTGCCGGAGTACCGCCATGGGATCTGGAGGCAAAGGTCCTCGCGCACATTTGGGAGTGGCGCGAGGAGGCGAAGCGCCGGGGCTTAACTCCGATGCCGCAAGAAGTCGCGGCACAGCGGACAGAGCTCCGGCGGGATCTCATGGCGGAATGGAGAGTGCGATTGTCGCAACCCAGCGCTGGGCACGCCACAATTGCGGCGATAAGACCCCTCTTTGAGGAGTGGCTAGAGAGGCGCCACGGCGTCCTCACCTTCCGCCTGACGCAGGTACTCACCGGACACGGCTGTTTCGGGAGGTACCTGTTCAGGATAAAGCGGGAGGAAACGCCCGGGTGTCGTCACTGTGTGGATCGCCCGGAGGACACGGTGGAGCATACGGTGGAGGTCTGCCCGGCTTGGGCAGGGCATCGCCGTGTCCTCGTGGATGCGATCGGCGGCGGTGATCTCTCGCGTCCGGCCCTGATTCGGGCCATGCTACGGAGCGAGAGGAAATGGGAGGCCGTCACCTCTTTCTGCGAAGCAGTAATGCTCGCGAAGGAGGAGACGGAGCGCGTGAGGGAGAGGCAAATTTCGCGCCCTCGCGCCCCTAACCGCCGCAGCAGGAGACGCCCTGGGCGTCGGGAATCGCAGGAAGATTTCCGGCCACCGTAGGCGCGGGCTTGCGGACGGTGAGCAATGGGTAGCTCGCCGTCCGATAAGGACCAAGCCCGGGTCGACGGCGCGTTGTGTTCCACGCGCGCCTCAAAGAGATGTCAGCAGAATTGACGGGGTCCGCTAGGGCCAATGCCAATGCCGGGGGTTCGAAGAAAACCGATAGGGAAATCGTGGCCCCCGGCAACATGGCATAGGAAGGAACACGGGTGGGTTTTAGTCAGTAAGAGTCTGACACGCCCTCCCGCTCCACCCAGAGCGGGAGAAGTTATTTGATAATTTCCCACCCAAAAAAAAAAAAAAAAAAAAAAAAAGGGATTACATCTATCTCTTACAAACAAACAAACAATTTTAACATAACATAACCGAGTTAGGCAGGGATTTATCTATGGTACGTACACCCACATTTCGCCAGCTATGTTTAAGTCCCATGTAATAGGGGGCGAGCCTATTGCCAGCAACTGGGCACAAATCTAGACTTCGGGCAAAGAAATTCCAGATGAACAATCAATAACACTTTGCCCGTCCCGGGAATCGAACCCAGGACCTCATGCTCAACAGTAGCGCTTGCGACCCCTGAACCAATTTTATTTCTTCATTAGATTATGACATTATAAAATTTATAATTGTAATTGAGTTAGACGAAGAGGAGCTTTTTAATTAAAACCTGTAAGTAGCCACAGTGACTCATTTAGGACACAATTGTTTACAGTTCTCGCAAATGTCAACAAAACACAGTCATTGTTTAACCTGCGTCAATTACCATTATTTAAAAATTACATTTATAAAATAAACAATTCTGTTATTGAATCGGAAATAATAATTTTATGGTCGTCAGCCAAATTCAATTACAAGAAACAATTATTATCAATTTTTGTTTGTATTCAATTAACAGGAATCTATTGCAGTTTTGTATTAGTAATTCGTTTATTTACAAATATTTTACCTTGTGTAAAACTTGGTTACCTTGTCTTAACAGCACTTGAACCTATTTTAATTAAGAGTCCTACAGATAGAGCGATGGCGGTTTAAATAACTGTATTCTGAATGTTCTAAATCATCGTTCTAGTCATCTCCCAATTATGTTGGGGTCGGCTTCCAGTCTTACCGGATGCAGCTGATTTTACATATAACGACTACCTATCTGACCTCCACAATCCAATTACTGGGTAACAAGATACTTTGGTTGTCAGACTTTTGGGCTGGACTATCCGTAACGACTGTCAAAGATCTAAAAATGACAGCCGGGACCAAAGGCACAGACAGTTCTTGTTATGTTATGGGTTACCCATCCACAGACCGACCTCGACAAGTGTAGCTTAACCTTCGATTGACCCGTGCGGCTGGTATTATTTAGCCACGAGCCCCACGAATGTAATAAATCAAACCTAATAAAACAACCTCATAATGGCTAATTTAACGGTTTTACACCTGTGATGTTTACATCTTCTTAAAGGAAAAATGTCTCGTTTTTAATTACTCATCTTAAAGGCAAACTACTCTCTACAAAGTAGGTAATATTACGTAGTATTCATTGATTCATAATTGTTGTTGAATGAAAATGTTTCAATGAATTTTAGAAATTCCTTTTATTGTTTACCAACTATTTCCCTGTATTTGAAAGTTCGCATGTATTAAGAAGGCCGAACCAACCCGCACTGAGCCCGCATAGTAGATTACAGCCCACTCCCTCACGAAGAGAGGCCTGTGTCCCAGCAGTGGGAACATTACAGGCTGATTATAAAGTAGGCCGTAAGTGTGACATAGTTCGGAAACGCAGAGGCATCTCAGTGCTCTGTCATAAGTGAGAAAACTAACTGTATCACTGAAAGTATATTGCCAAAGTCAAAGACAAAACATTTTTTTTTATTCTCTTCTTTTTCTTAGCGTGTCGATGGCATTCTAAATAGTCTCGGCCACGTGTTTGGCGCCATCACTAGCGTCCCGCAGTTCCTGTAAGGTGCAGCTGACAGAACACGCAAGACATGACGTCCACCGCCAGCTAGTGGTTAGTGTTCAGTGCACTGAGGATGCTGCTGCGGCTGCCGTGGCGTTGTAGTGCGTCAGGGATGTTTATGGATAATAGCATTTATGGTTTTGCCGCCATTGTTAGAAAAAGATGTGCATCCCTGATATCACATGTTCGCGGCAGCACCAACAGTATTCTCAGTGTGTTCGCTGATCGGTGGAATTCACCGATGTTGTAGAGGTGAATGCAGCTCCACGCTGAATTTGAATGTTGGTACCTACTAACACTAGATAGATGTTAAGTAAAATTGTTATTAACCCTATGGATTCTGTCTGAAATAAAAGTATTCTATTCTATTCTTTTAGTTTAGCTCGCCAGTTTTTCATACCTACATGTGCGTCCACTCACATGTATGACAAACTAACTTAGTTTAGATCGTGGTGGACAGCTCGGTTTAGTGTCCTATCGTTTGTGGAACAGCACCACATTCACACGCCAAGGCGGAGTCGTCTATACATCTCCACCTGAACAGATTTTCCTTGCTTCGGTCAACCTGGGTCCAGAGTCTGTTTAAAGGCAACTCATGCCCCAGGTAGGAGATCTTCAGCGGGTGGAACGAGTGGTCTGGGGAAGGAAGCACTGTCTCGCCACAGCTTCAGTCTTTCTTTTGATCGTACGCCAGTAAGTGGGTTTCTAATAAAAAGCACGAAAATACTGTAGGATACCTTAAGCTCTTTGCTAGCTAATCATAATCGAATGTACCTCATCATCGTCAACTTTTAGCAGTCCACTGCGGGACATAGGCATCTCCAATAGAATGCCATTCAGCTCAATTCTCGGCAACTATCGTATCGTCGACACACGTAGCCCGAGGGCGTCTTACCTTACGTCCTACGTTACGTCCCACCTTATGTCCTACCTTACGAACCTACCTATCATACTTTAATTGAACGTCATAATCGGTAAATTGGTTTACTTACTCGTCCTAGCTAGAGAAAAAGCCGTGATAATTTATTTAACTCTGGCTGCGCCCCGCGGTTTCGCCCGCATAAGTCTCGATTCCGTGGGAATGTCGGGATAAAAAGTATTCTGTGTATTAATCCAAGTTATAAACTATCTGTGTGCCAAATTTCATCCAAATCCGATCAGTAGTTTTTGCGTGAAAAGGTAACAAACATCCATCCATCCTCACATAATTTCGCAATTATATAATAATATTAGTAGGATAAAGAAATAATATATAAATATAACATATAATACAATGTATTTAATATAATAAAGTAGGAAGTAGGATTTTAATCAAAGTTCCCGAATTAATTTTATTTGCAGTCGCTTGAAAGTTATTTTCACTCCTCTTGCTCAAAAAGTCCGTCATTGTAGCGTACCAGAGCGGGGAAAAAAATAGCATATCTTGCTCTAGGGGAAAAAGTAGATTTCGTTTGTAACCAACGAGCCTACAAAAACAAAAAGTATTTTTCTTATTTATTTAAATGTAAAACTAGCTTTTTATTACCGCATACCGGGATAAAAAGTTCCCTTAAAAATTCAGATTAAACAAATTGTATATTTATTTTAATAAAATTTACAATTTGTTCAATCATTGTTTAATAAATAAATAAATTCATTTATTTCAGGTAAAAATAACACCCATAGCCAAACACAAATTAATAAAAATAAGATCAATAAAACAAAATAAAATGCAATAAAATCCAACATCAATTAAAATAAAATAAAATGAGAATAAATTATGTTGAATCGAAATCAATTAAAGAAATTAAAACAAAATAAATCAAATGAAATTAAATCAAATAATATCAAAAATAAATACATATTACATACCTACATAACTAGCACAGACAAAAACGAACACTTACACAGCAACAATATGTCTGCTGCAGCATTGCCGGATGTAAGGGCAATCCAGTTTATTTTCTCGCAATCGTAGTGAAAAGTAGAATGTAACACACGGCGCTAAAACCCATTCTAACTTGGTTTCTATTTACTCTACCACGATAGAATGGGTTATTTAACCGACTTCAAAAAAAGGAGGAGGTTACTCAATTCGACGGTTTTTGTTTTTTATTTGTGTTCGCGTATAACTTCGTCGTTTATGAACCGATTTTGATGATTCTTTTTTATTGGAAAGGAAATATCCCAAGGGTGGTATCATGATAAGGAAACCAGGATCTGATGATGGCATCCCAAAGCAATCGAGGGAACTCTTCAAATATTATAAGCACACCTATAGCAATTTGGGTATTTTTTATAGTAACTCGTGAAAAGCATCATTTGGTGAAGTGGAACTGATGATGAAGACCACAGATGGCCACCGGAACTTCTCAATAGTCAATACTAAGTATTCCACGGGTTGTGATTCGATTACTTTAATATGGTTGCGAAGTAATTTATGCTCGTTACAATGCATATGGAGAAGTGGAGCTGATGGTCAAGTACCAGGAGAACTCCTCAAAGATTAACGTCCCTGCATCGGAAAAAGCAATATTTTGTAAAAGGTGATGAGCAGTTAACATTAGGCTATTGTAACTTATAAAACTACAAAGATATGAGATAATTAATTGATTCAGGCGTGACCTTGCGGAAATCCATTATAAAATACAATAGACGTGGATATATTTAGTACCCTGTTCCGCTTAGCTATTTCTAAAGAGCCATTAAAAACTCCTGAAAGAAATCGACACGTGTTTCACCTCTCAACGAGGCATCTCAGGATGACGATGGACTTGTTGTGAACTCGAACACACTCGAATACTATACCAAAGACACCGACTTCCGAAATTTATGTTATTTTTCACTTTATAGTGTTTCTTTGGAAGTCGGTTGTTTTTTTTTGTAAAAAAGTTTTTATTTTAGCCCCTCGTATAACAATCTACTATTTTTTTACTGATTAGCTTTATTTTAATCAATAGCGAATTTTCAAAATTAACTACTAATTAGCAATTGAAAAAATTGCATGAATATCTATAAAAATAACAAAAATATTGCAATGGAACAAAAAAAATCAAATTCAAGTTCAAACGACAACGAAGCGTGTCGGCCCGCGACCGGCGGGTTAACCCGTGTAATGTTGACACTGTCAGCTTAACCCCTCGCCTGCTCCATGTTTTGCCATGTTTTTTTAACATTTAACCCATTTTTCAACAATTTTACTGCATTTCCCCCATGTTAAGTTTGACAGATGCGACACCCAGCAACCCTCGCGAGCCGCGATTTTTAATGGACGTCGATTTTTTTACAAAAAACGCGCATTTTTGTCAAGTTTTTTTTTATTAATCTAAAGCTGACAGTTGACGCGGATATAATCTTTAATTAAGACTATTTTTGGTGGAGGGTTTTTTCTTTTCAAGTTAGGGTTGTAATTGTATGATTTATTTATAGATTATCGCGCTGAATGGTTTTAGCAGCATTTTATTATTTTAGATCTGATTTTTGTTGTCCTAATTATGCTGTGAAATTATGATTTTCTTGTTGATCACCGCTATTATTTTTTCTAGTTTTATCTAATAAAATTAAGCACAAATGTTTACACAAATTCCCGGTTACTTTCCCACAATAGTTTGGAATCCTTATGTGTATTGAATTTTTTGCATTCTTTATAAGTATTTTACTTGCATTCTCTATCAATATTAATAAAATATATGGGCAAGTGCTAAAATGACTCAATATTGAACAGTTATGTTGAAAATTACTGGACTGCCCTGGTTAACACACTTATCTGCAACAAATACGACAACAATAACAATTATGTTGTGTTTACTATTTTAATACCTTTCCAACACAATAAAAATATTATAATAAACAACCAACTAGCTTCCAGTAACTGGGTGGTAGGGGTCAGATAGGCAGTCGCTCCATGTAAAATACTGGTATTCAGCTGCATCCGGTTAGACTGGAAGCCAACCCCAACATAGTTGGGAAAAGGCTTGGCTGATGATGAGCTTCCAGGAATCAAATCGAAGTCGCCAACATCTTTATCGTAGGTCAGGGGTTCAGGATAAGAAACATTTCCACAATACACACTAACTATGTCCCAGACTACCGCTTGACCAACCCAGTTAGTCTTGAGCCCATGCGAAGAATATGCAGACCCGTCGGAACAAAATATAAAATTACTTACCAGCCTGTAATTAATTGTCCCGATGCAGAGCACATTCTCTGGCCTATTCGCACTCGGCACCATAACGATGTCCTTCCGTCATCAACTGGGTGCTGCCATCTGTCGGGCTTCAGTCTCATTTGTTTCAGGAGCGACTACTTGGTGATGTTGACTGAAGAAACTAGATGATGCCGTATCTCTTTTAAAGAAGGGGTAAATTAAATAAAATTACCCATTTTTGTGACATCTTAGTGATCAGACAGCTGTACTGCTGGGGAGTTTGTTGCACCACTTCTTCTTCCCAGCTAAAGGCACTAGGAAGTGGTGAAGGGTGGTCGTTTTTGGGGGACTGTCTTATGTAATTTTGACGTTCGAAAAGTGCTGATTCTCAGCCTAGTTTGAATAAATGACTTTTTAATTTCGAATTTTTTTGAATCACAACATCAGGGTAACTAAGGGTAAAATGGAGTAAAATTAAAAAAATATTATAGGTAGGTAATAACAAAAATTGCTGTTTCCTTTGCAGTATTTGTTCACATACCTACTCCAAGAAGTATACAGGATGGCAGAGACATCGACACGAAAACTGTTACCATGGATTCAGTACATGGGCGTGGAAAATTTCAAAGGTTATAAAAAAAAATCTGCAGTTTTATAGAAAACACATTTTTAAGCACATTTTTTTTAGTTCAGAATCATGTACTGAATCCATGGAAACAGTTTTCGCGTCGATGTCCCTGCCCTGTAGAGTTGGTTTACTTTCCTTAAAGTTTTGAGGAGAAAAAATTGACTTGTATCTCAACTTAAAGGTGAATAACGCAGAAAAATAAAACTCAACAATTATTTGTATATTTAATTTATTGAATACGGTAGAAATGCTTCGTAGTAATTAATGGAAAACAAATACATAACAAACAGACGGAGCTAGGAACATATACCGACCGCAGACCACATTGTAGCCCTTATTACTGAGAATAAATTAAATTAACCTGTCATTTTTAATTGGACTATTCAAATATTTAACTTCGAAAAGGTGACGAACGGACTTTTTCCTTGTAGTAATTTTCCGTCCCCTATAAATATTTAAACTACTTTTTTAAATGTGGTAAAAAATACTTGTCTTTATTTCAAAGAACACTTAAGTTTTTTTTTGTCTTGTCAATAATAATAAGTTCTACAAAATGGCTGCGGCATAAGGTTTGGCTTTCTCCTAAAGCCAGAATATAATTCTCTTTATATATTTTAAAATATAATTTTATCCAATGTGGACGCCAGAAGTTTTTAAACCGCTATTGCAATTTAAATTGAAAATCAATCACGTAGGTTCTCCTCCAATTTTATGTATTGTAATTTCCTAAATATATATTTTTATATTTTCCAACGAATGACCATCCACATTAGTAAAACTTTTTATAAAATAATTTGACTAGAAACAACACAGTTTTTTATATAACTCGAAAAATTATTTTCACGTTTTACAAAATACAGTCGCACTAAAAATATATTAAAATTAAAAATAGGAACGACTAGAACGAATTACTTATTATTTGGAATGAAGGAACTTTTGTTTAGAGATCATAACGTTTCTGTCAACATCAAATATTTTTTTTTAATAATAAACCTCTTCAATATTTGAAATTGACAAAATAAGTAACAAAGTTATCAGGGATTTATCTCAGACCTTCACAAAATATTAAAACTTTGATCTGAAATCAACCACGAAAACATCTGTCCACTTGTTATATAAGATAGGTACTTAACTATATTAACTTAGGAACTTATTATTTTTGCAAAAAATATTTTATTAAGTAGTTATCCGTTTTTTTTTTGTATTTTTCATTTTGTGTTATTTCACAATTAATTAAATCATGTAAGTACGTATTTCAAATCTTTTTGATTCTTGTAAAGCACTGAATGGTAGTTTTGTTTGTGTCAAAAAGGATTTAAAAAAAAACTTTTTTTTCACATTAACAAAATAGGAAAAAAAAAGTTCTAATTTTTTATTATTATGAACTGTTTTTTTTTTCTGAGACACTATAGTTTTGCGTACCTGCGCACAACATGCGTTTCTTTAAAATAATAATATTATTTAGAATGAAAGTATTAGGATTACTTCCTACCCAAAAATATAATATTCAAACTCTAATAACTAAATCATTTTTTGCAATAACAATATTGAAAGCAAATCTAATACTTAAAACGATTTTGAAAATAATAATACACATTATTATTTAAAAAGCGTGCGACTGTATTGCCTGCTTCTAAGCGTTGTACTTGAGTGAATTATTGTTACCTATTAATATCACTCCTGTAAACCTTTCAGCTACACTTAATAATTAATTTGTACTGTTTTTTTTATTATTTGTTTACCAAACTCCGATACCTTACACGCTTGGTTAACAAATTTGTACTATTGTTAAATTGCGGACGTAGCTAAGATGGGACAGACGGACAAATATCATGTGTCTGTATTACACACATTTATAAAAACTTTTGATATATAATTTTTTTACATTTTAGTCTCGGTAGAGAGTAGCAAGCTAACAAAAACTGTTAGCACCAAATGATTTGTTAAATAAAAACTTTTACATGGAAAAAGTATTGTTGTTTTGTTAGATTTTTGTAAGTAGGACTATTTTCATTGTGATTTTGTACCCTTATTGAGTATCCCAAAAAATTATAACAAATACCCCAAAAAGGGTAAAAATTACAATAAAATTAGTATTTTTCATATGACTAGCTTAAAACGGTTTTTTATCCTGCAAAATTTTAACGGTTTTTTTTCCCTTTTTCAATTAATTAATGCAACCAAAGGAAGGAATTCTAATTGACTGATTAACGAACGTTTGCTCGTAATAAAAAATCGCCAATTATAATTTATTTCACGATGCTGAATTTCTCAGTATATTTTTGATAATCTTTTATATGCCCATAAAAATATAAAATTGTTTAAAAAATACAGTGATATCCATAACATAAATACTAGAAACAAACACAAATTTGTTGTACCTACAACAAGGCTCAAGAAATTAGGTGGCTCGTTCAGATGTCAATGTACACGCTTTTATAATAAACTTCCAAGCCACGTACAAGATCTAAGCCTTAATAAATTTAAATCATTCATTAAACGTAAGTTGTGCCAGAAAGCTTTTTATACCGTTAAAGATTACGTTGAGGACAAAAAGGCTTGGGATTGAGCTGCTCCAATTATAATTTTTATTTTTTATTTTCGGAACTTTGTTTATTTTGCAAACTTTAAAATTATATACACAATGACATGAATATTTACTTGTGAAGTATAATATTATTATTATTTTAATTATTGTGAATGTGAGGACTATGTGGGTCATTTATATATTTATTTATTTTTTCTCAGTTACTTCTAATGATAATCTGGCAGTTTTGAGTACTTTATGCGGCCTACCCAAATGTCCCTTCTTTGGTATTGTTCGTCGAATCGTTGAGCTCCTTTTAAGTTCTGAGTTGGGCTACACTATTACTGACAAATGCGTGCACTGACTGGACAGGTCCACTCAAATCTGTATGGTTCTTTCCTCAGAAGACCATTTCAGACACAAATCTACATGGTCCTCAAATGAAATGCTCTGACCAAGATTATTTCTGGGTTTTTATATACACATTGACATTAATGAATTTTATATAAACTATGACATGAATATTTACTCTTAAAGTATTTTATTATTTTAATTATTGTGAATGTGAAGAATATGTGGGTCATCCTTTTTGTTTTGTTTTTAATTTTTTCTCAGTTAGTTCTAATCATGGTCTGACAGTTTGAGTAACTTAAGTGGCCTACCCAAATGTCCTTTTTTTGGTATTGTTCGTCGAATCGTTGAGCTTCTTAAATTCTGAGTTGAGCTGCACGATAACTGACAAATGCGTGCACTGACTGGACAGGCCCTCTCAATCTGTGTGGTGCTTTCCTCAAAAGACCACTTCAGACACCAATCCACATCGCCTTCACATGATCTGACCAAGATTATGTCTGGACCTTAAAAGAGACTGAGACCTCTGAGTTTGTTTCGGCCTTTCTTCTCAGAGTAGTCAGATAGGAAACGCCGACCTCATCTAGTTTTAAAATATGATTGACGTGTAAAAGTGTTTGTACAAACCTACTTACAGAAATAAAATCATTTATCATTATCATTTATGATTTCTTTAATCTGTGCATTTTCTATTCATTTTTGTTGTGAGTGTCAAAAAATACAAAATATTTTTTTGTCAAATTTTTCTTGTCTACTAAATGTATGTTCAATTTGTTATGTGGATACAGTTTTCAGAAATTATACATAAATATTATCCGTAAATGCCTATTTTATACTATACATGTAATATAATAAAATCCTCTTACGGGGTCATCAAATGTTTTCCCTACTACTTGATTAGCACTGAATATACGTATATGTGAATATTTTTCGTTACAATATATATATATATTTTATATCTAAGTAATTTCCAACAACATTACAACAGGAAATTACTTATATTACCTATCTTTGCTACGTCCCCAATCTTAGTTTTGGTCTCCACACCAAGTACAACGCGTTTGGGGAAACAAAACGTCTCGAACACAATTTTTAATACATTTTTTTCACTACATCCAATGACATCGATCTGAGTGACCGTCCATTCTCCAAATATAATAAAAACCCGGCATTCTCTACTATTGTTCCACGAATGCACATAGAAAATGGACGATGACTTGAGATCTTACCACGCGTACAATTGTATTAATTTGTTATTATTTAAAACGTTATTAATATAATTTGTTGTATCGCGCGCCCGCGTCTCGGCTCCGTGCAAGGTCTCGTTTGGCTCTGCATCCAGGAAGACTAGTAGGAAGATGGATCTTCAAAATAATTTCTGCCCTTATTTTGAATTCTATGCCTAATTTTGACGTTTTGGAGTAGGAATTTCGTTTTGGAACTATACGTAGGAACTTTGTGAAAATATATTAGTTAATTAGGCTTGTTGGAAATTCGTTGTCAACAACAAGAATATTCTTCGAAAAAACAGAATATTTTTCTAAACCGTTATACTTTCATTCATTTTCAGTTAATAATACAAAAATGAAAATGATTTTTCATTTTTAGTTAATACAAAAATGAAAATGATTTTTCATTTTTAGTTAATGAAAAAATGAAAATGATTTTTCATTTTAACATTACAATTTTTCGTTTTAACAATGAAAAAAGTAGGTACTGTTATTATAATTTAATATCTGATTACGATTATTTGGATTACGTAACCATTACATAAGGACTATAAGCGTAGTTACTCTATTTCCTCATAAGGTTTACCCTGATCCAAAATCACAATTATTATTATAACAATCAGGTTTAGTTTACCCTATCCGGAGCCGTTACGAGAGCGACCTCTAGTTTCTTTAAATTTAAATTACAACTTACGTACATACATAGGAACTTTCTTTAGAAGCTGCATGGTTTGTACAAGCTAACCTCCACACTGATCTACCAATAATGAATTATTCAAACAAACTTTGTTACCATTTTACCCATCAAATAAGTCTTGATTATCAAGATAATAATATTTAAGCGACGCCCGCCTCGCTTCGCTCTGCAGTAGCCATGATTTTATTAAATGTTCAGTCTTTCTTGATGGCAGTAAATATAACTATTAAAAATGTACATCTCAAAATCCTGTTTTCAAAATATTATTTTAAATTTAAAGCGGTTTATAACTGTTTAATATTCGTGCAGAGCAGAGCGGCGCGCGCGGCGGCAGCAGTAACACATTATGTTTACGATTACGATAAATAAGTATAATGCAGCGGGGCTTTCGGCGGGCGCGCCAAGCTCAGCCCGCGCGCGCCCCAAACAATGACCCGTATATAAATATTGGTGTGTTACACAACAAAACCCGTCTGACCGAGCCCCACGACCACATATCTAATCAAATTTAATACTAAATTACGTTTAATGTTGATCACTGCCCAATAGTACGTATCTTTGTGCTTTAAGTCACTCGTAGACAACAATAAATAGTATCGAGTAGCTAACATGAGCGCGCGGCCTCCGTCCGGCGCGGCGTAGTAACGCACTAACTATATTTGTACTTTATTGTAACTCCAAAATATAATTTATACAATAACAGCTAATATAAAAACTAACGTCGTGAGGTAGAGCGGTTGTCGTAGTACTACGTGGCATGCGCTAGTACAGTGGGGGAGTCGCTCGGCGACGTCGCGCCGCGGCGCGCGCAGCCCGCGCGGGCGACCGCCCAGGTGTCGCGTCTGCCGGCGCTCCTCAGTGATCAACATCGCACCGGTACTACGACGCTATCGTGAGTGCGCACTCACCGATAAAATACCTTTAAATAATAGTTACTCCTAGGGTGTATTTCTTCTCCCGATCGAAATCGACGTTTCATAAACTCGTCTCGGACCGACCCGACGGAACATCGAGGAGATAATAATAAATAATCGAATTTATAAGCGGCAACGTTTCATATATCACCCGTTCAATATAATTCTCAATATATGAAGTTAGACTCTGACAAAAAAGAGGCCGGGGGCCGCCGCGGTGTGGCGCTCGAGCGGGCGGCCGCAGCAGCTTCTCCCTTTACAAATTACGTCTCATAATATTTCAGCAATCGCTTGAAGGCACACAGCGTTAAATGTAGTTAGTACAGTTCAGCGATCGTAGGCGCGCGCACGCGGCGGTGTCGTCGCGAGCCGCGCGCGCGCGCCGCGTCCGGCAGCCGAGCCGGCGTCAGCGGCTAGGCCGGCGTCAGCGTCAGCGTCACGGTGGCGCGGCGAGTGGCGCGTCGCCGCACCGGCAGGAACACCAGCGCCGGCACCAGGCTCAGCGCGCCGCCCGCCTCCTCCACCACGAACGGCTGCATCGTGAGCGGCGCCTGCGGAGCGCGCGGCACGGCCAGCAGCGCGCCCGCGCCGCCGTGCGCCGCGCGCAGGTGCGCCTCCAGCGCCGCGAAGCCCTCCGCACGGAACTCGCAACGCGAGCACGAGTACTGCGCGTCCGCGTCCCCTTCGCCCTCACCGCTCTCGGGCCCCCCCTCGCCACCCTCCATCTCACTGCCACACACGCTGCCCGGTGGCTCCGGGGGCATCTCTGGTGGCTCGTTCGCCTGCTGTTGTGCGTGCGCGCGTTCGTGGGCAAATAGAAATGCGAGCACGTCAGTGGTAAATGGACAGTACGAGCAGGCGTAGGGTTTATCACGCGTGAGCAGGTCTAACGGCCGCGGCGGTGGTGGTGGTGGTCGCGCAGGTGGTGCGTGCTCGGCTAGTAAGTGCGCTCGCAGAGCCCGTGGGCCGCGGAACCGCCGCGCGCACAGCGGGCACGGCTCGGCGGGCGCGGTGGCGGCAGGCGCAGGGGGCGCGGGAATGCCATGCGTGTTGTGTTTGTGCACGCGCAGGAAGTACTTGCTGCACAGCTCCTTGTGACAGATGTCACACGTGACGCCACCGAGCTGCGTGCCGCTCTCCAGCGAGATGCCGTGCATGCGCTGCATGTGAGTGCGCATGAAGTACTTATTACACAGCTCCTTGTTGCAGATCTCGCAAAAACTCGAGCCGGAAGAGGATGCTCGTCTCTCGTCGGGTGGTGGTGGCGAGGCGGAGGGTGGGCGCGGCCCCGGGTCGTTCGGCTCGTCGGCGAGCCGCTCGGCCGCCAGCTCGTTCAGTTGAGAGATCATCGTCTGCAACTTACGCAACTCTTCACTCGCTGATCCGGGTGACGCAACACCACGCTCCTCTACGATTAGATTTAGCGGACTCGTTTGTCCGTCTCGTAAGGCTGCCTCAAGCTCATCTTCACATTCTCTTTTAACTTCAGCCATTTCTTCAGGATCTAATGGCGGTGGCAGCGAATGTGAACGCGGTGGCGTGTCGGGTGGTAGTCCTGACAGCGCGGGTGGTGTGGTGAGCGGCGTGGTGAGGGGCGTGCCTAGTGGCGTGCATAGCGCCCCGGGTGGCGTGGCTGACGGCGGAGAATGCTCGTTGACGGGCGAACGCCGCACAGGCACGCCGTGCCGCCGCTCCCGATGCGTCCGCAAGAAGTATTTGTTGCAGTATTCTTTACAGCATATTTCACAGAACGCTTCTGGATTAACAACACCTAGCCGGCGTAGTGCATCGGGCTGGAAGCCACACTCACGCGCGCGCCTTGCCGAGTCTGGTGATAGGCGGCGTGGAGTGCCACCCGACTCCTCGTCAGAGGAGCGTCGTGGTGGTGACAACTGTGCGGGTGGTGGTGGTGCAGGCTGCGGGTCACCTCCGTCATAGATGCCGTGCTTATTGGCGCGATGGGTCTTCAGGAAGTACTTGTTACAGAACTCTTTGCAGCAGAGGTCGCAGTATGCCTCAGGGTTGAAGATGCGCGGTGGCTCGTGTCGTGGCAGGAGTCGGAAGGCGGCGAGGGGGTCGAAGGTGGGGAGGCCGAGCTCCCCGAAGGCGAGCGCGCTCTTGTAGATGTCAGCCATCTTGGCGTGCAGGTCGAGGGGCGGGGGCGCGAGGTGCTGCGGCTGCGAGCGTGTAGGCGCCGCCTGCTTGCGGCGCTTGCGGCCGGGGCTGCTGCCGCCGCTCTCCAGGTCCAGCTCGCGCTTGACCGCCGGCGCGACAGACATCGCGTCACCGCCGCATCTGAAATTATACAGAGAACATGTTACTATTGATGCAAAGTTGCACAAGACATGGGATGTTTGTATTGCGGAGATAAAAAGTGATCGTTTCATATTTTAAACAAACTGTGACCATCAACTAAGCATCCGATTATGGAATTTAGACTCTATTTTTAGGTGTAGATACAAAAAATGTTAATTTATTTAAATAAAAATCAATTGCCGTACATTATTCTCGCAAAAGAAAATTAGGAAAATCCCAAAGGAACAGCCGAAAAATCGAAATCGAAAATTCTTAAATTCTTCTCCATAAAATTAAACTCTCCTTAATATTCGACAATTTATAACCAAAAAAGAAACCATGCATTAAGATGAAAAAATAATAGTTTTTGAATGACAACAAAACATTCTTTTTTTTTTTTTATAAAATGAACCGCAACCTAGTTTGGTTTTCTTCTTAAAAAATATAATTTAATACAGAACTATTTTTAAATTGAGGTCTACAGTTGTCATTTTCTATTGAAATATAATGTCATTGCAGTCATGGAAATAAATATTTACACAAAAACAGTCATTATTGCTGGAATCATAAAATTCACCATTAAAATGAAGTCATAGATTCATAAAGTAATTTGGAACTATGACTTCATCATGAATCTTCGACTAGGGTCATGATTACAAAGGAGTGTGGGCAAAATACACCCAGCTCCTCCACAGTTCAAACTACTGTAGTTTTGAAGACATTACTTCTCCCTTTACTCACGCCAAAGCGCATAAAAATCGGTCCCGGGGTTATTTAGTTCCGATATTGTTAAGTTAGGTTAGGTTAGGTAAAACATACCCAGTTCCGCCACTACACCCAGCTCTCCCACAGTTCAAACTACTGTAGTTTTGAAGACATTACTTCTCCCTTTACTCACGCCAAAACGCATGAAAATCTGACACGGGGTTATTCAGTTCCGACATTGTTAAGTTAGGTTAGGTAAAATATACCCAGTTCCACAACTACACCCAGCTCCCCCACAGTTAAAACCTCTGTAGTTTTGAAGACATTACTTTTCCCTTTACTCACGCCAAAGCGCATCAAAATCTGTCCCGGGGTTATTCAGTTCCGATATTGTTAAGTTAGGTTAGGTTAGGTAAAATATACCCAGTTCCACAACTACACCCAGCTCCCCCACAGTTAAAACCTCTGTAGTTTTGAAGACATTACTTTTCCCTTTACTCACGCCAAAGTGCATCAAAATCTGTCCCGGGGTTATTCAGTTCCGATATTGTTAAGTTAGGTAAGGTTAGGTAAAATCTACCCAGTTCCGCCACTACACCCAGCTCCCCCACAGTTCAAACTACTGTAGTTTTGAAGACATTACTTTTCCCTTTACTCACGCCAAAGCGCATCAAAATCTGTCCCGGGGTTATTCAGTTCCGATATTGTTAAGTTAGGTTAGGTTAGGTAAAATCTACCCAGTTCCGCCACTACACCCAGCTCCCCCACAGTTAAAACCTCTGTAGTTTTGAAGACATTACTTTTCCCTTTACTCAATACTCAATATCTTTATTGCTTTACCATAATGTGTACTTAGGTGGTAGTTAAAAAATTTAGATCATTATGGACCCTGTAGGGCACAGCAGAAAGGGTAGGAGAGAGGAAGCCCTGTTTTAGGAGATCATTGTTTTTGTGGGAACAAGTTTTAACTTACATATAATCAAAAGTCAGGAGATTGCGAATAAGAAACCTACTAAAATTTCGCTTACTATTATTATTTATGTTTTATCTGTAAAAAGTATTTAAATTTAGATTATTTTTATATACCTTTTATTTTTTATATATATAATTCTGTTTATTCATATAAATAAATTATTTTCTTTTGAATAATTATTATTGCTATATTATTTAATTATTATTGTTACATTGATTATTATTATTTTATTATTTATTGATTATTATTTAATTTATTATTATTGCTATTTTATTATTACTGTTATATTGATTATTATATTATATTATTTATTGATTACAATTATTATTATGATTACCGTATTATTAATATATTTTAACATACCTATAAATTGCGTGATTATCATCATTATAATAATAATTGTACTACTAATAATACCATTCCACATGACGAGAACCTCGTGAAAGCTGAGAAAGAGAAACAAATAAAATATCTCGACTTAGCACACGAGGTTGTTGACATGTGGAATGTGAGCTCGGCTATCATTGTGCCGATTGTCGTAACGGCTAATGGCCTGATGGCCGAAAGCCTCGACCAACATCTCTCGAGGCTCTCGTTAGGCGGTTGGATCAAGCGCCTGATACAGAAGGCAGTACTCCTCGATACGGCTCGCATTGTGAGGAGGTTCCTGTCTCTGCAGCCCTAACCACCGGTAGCTTGGACCCTGCTCCCGACACCGGCGGAACTCTATTTTTTTTATATTTTTAAATGTTTTTTTATAATTTTTATTTTAAGAAACATTTAAAAATGTAATAGAATAAGAATTAAAATGAATAAACATTATAATACAGAACTATTTTTAAATTGAGGTCTACAGTTGTCATTTTCTATTGAATTATAATGTCATTGCAGTCATGGAAATAAATATTTACACAAAAACAGTCATTATTGCTGGAATCATAAAATTCACCATTAAAATGAATTCATAGATTCATAAAGTAATTTGGAACTATGACTTCATCATGAATCTTCGACTAGGGTCATGATTACAAAGGAGTGTGGGCAAAATACACCCAGCTCCTCCACAGTTCAAACTACTGTAGTTTTGAAGACATTACTTCTCCCTTTACTCACGCCAAAGCGCATAAAAATCGGTCCCGGGGTTATTCAGTTCCGATATTGTTAAGTTAGGTTAGGTTAGGTAAAACATACCCAGTTCCGCCACTACACCCAGCTCTCCCACAGTTCAAACTACTGTAGTTTTGAAGACATTACTTCTCCCTTTACTCACGCCAAAACGCATGAAAATCTGTCCCGGGGTTATTCAGTTCCGATATTGTTAAGTTAGGTTAGGTTAGGTAAAATCTACCCAGTTCCACCACTACACCCAGCTCCCCCACAGTTCAAACTACTGTAGTTTTGAAGACATTACTTCTCCCTTTACTCACGCCAAAACGCATGAAAATCTGTCCCGGAGTTATTCAGTTCCGACATTGTTAAGTTAGGTTAGATAATTAATTGATTCAGGCGTGACCTTGCGGAAATCCATTATAAAATACAATAGACGTGGATATATTTAGTAACTTGTTCCGCTTAGCTATTTCTAAAAAGCCATAAAAAACTCCTGAAAGAAATCGACACGTGTTTCACCTCTCAACGAGGCATCCTCAGGATGACGATGGACTTGTTGCGAACTCGAACACGGCGCACTCAGCGCTTGGTGTGGCAACACGCCGCAGGAGTTTTTTATGGCTCTTTAGAAATAGCTAAGCGGAACAAGTTACTAAATATATCCACGTCTATTGTATTTTTTAAGTTAGGTTAGGTAAAATATACCCAGTTTCGCCACTACACCCAGGTACCCCACAGTTCAAACTACTGTAGTTTTGAAGAAATTACTTCTCCCTTTACACACGCCAAAGCACATCAAAATCTGTCCTGGGGTTATTCAGTTCAGACATTGTTAAGTTAGGTTAGGTTACATAAAATATGCAGTGGTGGCCCAGTGGTAACGGTCGTGACTTACGAGTTGTAGATCGTAGGTTCGGACCCAGACAGGCGCTTTACTTTGTTTAAATTATTTCATCACCACTGCTCTCAAAACGGTGAAGGAAAACATCGTGAGGAAACCGGCATGTCCTAGAACCGAAAATTCGAGGACATGTGACATCTACCAACCCGCACTGGGCTCACGTGGTGGATTACGGCCCACTCCCTCTCACAGAGAGGAGGCCTGTGTCCCAGCAGTGGGAACATTTATAGGGTGATGGTGATGATGATGAGATAAAATATACCCAGCTCCCCCACAGTTAAAACCACTGTAGTTTTGACCTGTCATTCCGTCACCAGCACCTCAAGGAGCTGAGAGCGACGAAGCTCAATGTCACGCTGCATCGGTCAACCTCAACATAACCTAACTTAACCTAACATAGTCGGAACTGGATAACCCCCGGGACAGATTTTGATGCGCTTTGGCGTGAGTAAAGGGAGAAGTAATGTCTTCAAAACTACAGAAATTTAACAGTGGGGGAGCTGGGTATAGTGGCGGAGCTGGGTACATTTTATCTAACCTAACAATGTCGGAACTGAATAACCCCGAGATTGATTTTGATGCGCTTTGGCGTGAGTAAAAGGAGAAGTAATGCCTTCAAAACTACAGTGGTTTTAACTGTGGGGGAGCTGGGTATAATGGCGGAGCTGGGTATATTTTATCTAACCTAACCTAACTTAACAATGTCGGAACTGAATAACCCCGGGACAGATTTTGATGCGCTTTGGCGTGAGTAAAGGGAGAAGTAATGTCTTCAAAACTACATTTGTTTTAACTGTGGGGGAGCTGGGTATAGTGGCGGAGCTGGGTATATTTTGTCTAACCCAACCTTACTTAACAATGTCGGAACTGAATAACCCCGGGACAGATTTTGATGTGCTTTGGCGTGTGTAAAGGGAGAAGTAATGTCTTCAAAATTACAGGAGTTTTAACAGTGGGGGAGATGGGTATAGTGGCGGAGCTGGGTATATTTTATCTAACCTAACAATGTCGGAACTGAATAATCCCGGGACAGATTTTGATGCGCTTTGGCGTGTGTAAAGGGAGAAGTAATGTCTTCAAAACTACAGTAGTTTTAACAGTGGGGGAGATGGGTATAGTGGCGGAGCTGGGTATATTTTATCTAACCTAACCTAACTTAACAATGTCGGAACTGAATAACCCCGGGACAGATTTTGATGCGCTTTGGCCTGAATGAAGTGAGAACTAATGTCTTCAAAACTACAGTGGTTTTAACTGTGGGGGAGCTGGGTGTGCCGCCCATACATTTTTGGCCACTATCCTTACTGACACACACTTGAAAATTGCAGACACAATTTTTTTTTTTTATCTACAATTAAATTAAATTATAAGGTAATGTAAAGTGTATCTTAATATTTATTATAAATGGATTAATGATGAAATATTATTACATTTTTAATAATAATCCAAGCGTACAGACAGACCCAGGTTTATTAAAATTATGCATTCATACGTTATTGTAATTAATTGTTATGTCACAACTTCGATAATATCAGAAGAAAAATTTAAAGTTCCGATCGATTTGTATCCATTTGAGTTGAGTTGCACGATTGTATGTTGAGCTCCTTAAGTTCTGAGTTGAGCTGCACGATTACTGAAAAATGCGTGCACTGACTGGACAGGTCTACCCAATCTGTGTGGTTCTTTGCTCAAAAGACCATTTCAGGCCCCAATCTACATGGTCTTCACATGATCTGACTAAGATTATGTCTGGACTTTAAAAAGAGACTATGACTTCTGAGTTTGTTTCGGCCTTTCTTCTCAGAGTAGTCAGATGGAAAACGCCGACCACATCTAGTTTTTTTTTAAAATATTATTATTGACGTGTAAAAGAAAAGTGTTTATACAAATAACATTTCATTTCATTACTCGAGTAAGATCGTTTGCCAAAGATACATATATAATCATTCTTAAGATCAAGTATCTAATTTATCATTATTGTTATGATTAATTATAAAAAAATTTACCATTGCATTACTTTTCAATGCATAACTTCTTAATTTTTAATGCCGTAAAAGATTCCAATAAGAAAATCCCTCACCTATTATTATCCTGTCTTAAATCAATCGCCTCCATTGATCACTTAGTTCTAATCACCATTATAAAATAATCACCATTTCAAAATCACCATACACACATCACCAAAAAAGTATAATCGGTATCAAAGATAACCACAAAAAAACCGCAAAGTACAATCACTCGCGAAAACTTCAGACCTTTTTCTTTTCTTTTTTGGCACGTGCTTACGCTTGCGCGTGCGCGTTTAAAACTGATGTTTTAAGTAAAAATACGTGCTGCATTTCTTTTTTTTTGTTAGAAAATAGCAAAAATGGTGTTCCCCACCCGGCCACCCCTGACAATGTCGATTATTTGACAGGGGGCCGGTGCATTACGGTAAAGCGAGGGTTTACATGGCACGTCTGATATTTTGTTGCAATTTGCTTTATTGTGCACAATTTTCAGACTATGCAGATGTAAAGATGTCTTTTGTTTTAAAGATGTTTTTGTGTTTATCACATAAACACAAAAATACATGAGATGGGTTTTAAGTGCTTACATACTTAGCCGCACTTACGCTTTAAGTTGCGTTCTTATAACTTGAATGGTTTAATATTGCGTTTTGTTTTCAAAAGGCACTACTTTGTTGGTGGTGTTCTGCTATTTGTATTGAGGTAGTACAATTTTCTGTTAAATGCTTGTCTAACTCGTAACCAAAATGGTTATACCTACTTATTAAAAAATAATATATTTTGCTAAACTATCAATTCTATTATACTTCAGCAAAATAATTTTTCACTTTTATTGAACCATTGTTCTATAAAAACGAAGAAGTATTTTATATCTATTGGAAATGGATGATAAACTAGGGTTTATGTTTCATTTTAAATCAACATAACATTTTAATTCTAATCAATGCAATAACTTTATGCTTCATACAATAACCCCAAATAACTGAACCAACCCCACCGCCATGTAAACCAAATCTAAATACCAAACAATACGCGTTACTTTCCAAAAATTTGGAAACACTATCAAAAGGGCGTCTCTGATCAAACATGCTGCTTCTCTTTCACGCATACGTTGTTCTTCTATCTCCCACTCATACTATACAATATGTTTTTCTCTTTCTTTCAATGTGATGTCTACGTAATGGTTATTATGAGTTATGGTGTTATAATAAATCTTACTTTCGATTTCGAAAAGTGTATTTTTTTTTTTGGTAAATTGTTTGAAAGTTAATTTATAGAATACTATTATCACAGATAATATAATACGACGCTATTATTAAACTTATATTTTTATTTACGAAAAGAAAAGATACATTTTTAAAGCCATTTAAGTACAAATTAAAAAAATAGTTTAACAAAAATATAATAATTGGGTTCGGTATGACAATTCATTGATGGCACTGTTTAAAGAATATTAAAAGTATTTTAAAACCCTTTCTACTATGACTTGCAAAGACAAGTTACAAAAAAAAGGCCAACAAATGAAAAAAAAATTAGAAAAAATCCATAAAAAGTTCAGACAAGTATTATTTGATATAAACAAGCAGGGAGCGCTAGCTAACGCTTTCTCATAACATTTTTTCACCACCAAAGTAAAAAGTTTTTATTAAAAAGTCGAAAAACAAGTTTAATTACTTCGTAAGGAAGTGGACGGGCCAACATCAATTTGCCTTATTAAAGTGTTATTGTAATTTAAGATAGCCAGCTTCATTTATTGTTTAGCGTTCGCACAAAATGAAAAGGAAAAAAACACACTCACACTCACTCGTGTGTGGTTTTCCTACGTTTTTCCGAGAGAGCTTGCAAAACTGCTAAAACAGCATTGTTTTTGGTAGTAAAAAATGTTTTCTATAATTTTACTAATTAACAGTAAATTGACCATTATAGTTTATTAGTTAGCATCCATCATTCCATGCGCAATCCTATTTTCAGAATGAGCTAAGATCAGAAACTTTCAATATTTAAAAAAATACTGAGTATTTTAGTGATGTTTTGTGTAGTTTAGTCCCAAATATACGGAACATTTAAAAGACTCACTCCATTTCTCATTTTGAAAAGTGGATTGTCGGAATACCTCGGTTCCGCGGTGTCATTTAGATTCCATTCATTTTAAAATGTTTCCCAAATATTTTTAATGAGTTTTCTTCCTTTTACAAGTTTTTTTCTTAATGGCTTTGGCTGGTCTAATTATGAGTTCTTTTGGCTGCCGCGCCCCCTTCGTTCAAGTGACCTAGTAAAATCGACGCGGGCAACAATAGGGACATAGGAAAAATTAAACTTTCCTATATCCCTCTATATTTCTGTTTCCCTATTTCTAGGTATCTTGAGCAAGTATGGTGATCAATGCTCGTGCCTTCTCTATATAAGAAGAGATCTTTGAGCTACACTGGAATAATCATAGCCTGGTATTTTTATTTCTAGGTACATTATCGTGGTCTATTACTGCACAAGACAGAACTCGCAGGTTGTGTATTCCCTGTAATAATTTCTGACATGTTCAGCATTTCAACCAGTTCTACAAGGTCCACTGCTGAACTAGGTATGTCGGTTTTAAGATAGGTTTTCAGTTTTCAGCTATGTTGCCTTTTTCATGATTTAGGTCTGCTTGATGACACATGGAGCAGCTGATGAACGCTACTGAAGGTGCTAAACTCGTAGCCAAATTCTGGGCTTACCCTGTATGAGTTACCATCGACACGCTAAGATTAGGAATGACACATTTCATTATATTCTGCCTAATGCATCTTGAAGAATGACCAAACCGGTGGCAAAGAAAAGTCCACTAAAGGTTTCACAACTTCCCAATTTAAATGGGCAAGTGGAGCCAACATTTAGGGCAAGCTTGCCAATTTTATAAAAACAAAACAACTTTCGCTTTATTATGATAAAGATAACAACTGATAGACACCATGTATCTACAAAAAAAGTTCATAAATTGATAACCAGAAAAGAGGTTATCAATTTTTAATAAATTGCTTTTTAGGTGAGTGACAGGCTGAATAGAGCCTTGCTTTTGCCGAAATTCAACGTTCTAAAAACAAAACAGAGACAACATGGCGCCCAAATAATTACAACTACAAAAATGCGATCACTGAGCAAACTGTGGTTCCATTTTACGAACACCACTCAATATTCATTCATTTTTTCGAGTCAAGTGCTATATTTTACTGCTAAGTCGTTAACTTTGAAATATCGGTCGCGGGGGAGGCGTGGGGTGAGGGGTGGTTGGCAAATAAAATAAAAATAAAGGCCGATTACGCCCGACATTTTATAATGGACGATGAAATGACATGCGGGCGCCGCTGGGGCGCGCGCCAGTAGAGACTTCCTAAATGTCAACGCGTGATTTTTTGGCGATTTCAGCTTTCAGCTTTTATTTTTGTTTTGTTATATTTTTGTGAACTATTTTGTTAAAGGTTCGGGTTGGACGGGGCTTGGTTTTCTGTTTGTAGTTTGAGGTTTTTAGATTTATGTCAGGGCTGATGAAAAAGGAAGCTACATATCTTTCTTTTCGTGATTGCGCAATAATAATTAATTTTTAAACAACAATTATTTAAGTATGTCTGGAAACCAATTCTAACATAAAACTGAAAATATTACAGATGTGAAAAAAGCTATTCCTTGAATTGTGTAACATTGATGCGTCATTAAAACTAATTCAAGTCATGGTCATAATATTAAGTACATAGGTTTTATCACCGTCAGACGTACTTTAACAATATAGAAAATTATTTACACCAACAAAATTAGGTAAACGAAAACTTCAATCTAACAATTAAAATTTCTAACTCTCAGTTCCACTCCATCCCTTTACGATCCAACAGACATGTCACCGCGTATTTATATTCAATCACTCGGGGCGGGAGTCGAACCCGCGACCCACACCCCCGCAAACCTCGCCGCCAGGTGCTAAGGGCTTATAATTTTATAATTGATGCCTGTGACTGACGCGGGCACATTTTAAAGCTGCACTTGTGGTCGAAATTCGGAACTTTGTGAGGGTTCCGTAGGGTAATTTTTGTTTAGAATTTGAAAAAAAGAGAATCGAATTAGGGATATGACCTTTCATAATCATAACCATACATAATTTTCAACAAGTGTTGGTACAGTGTTGGTCTTAAAGTCAGTAATGAAGTTTCCTAATACATAGTCATACATTTGACATGCAAAACTTTACAATGTAAACGGTTGTTTATTTGGAAACATCTATTTACTTAAACACGTTAAAAATAAACACAAAATCATTTCAAAATTGAACAAGCAAAGAATTTGCCATAATCGTCACACAGCTAAAACTTTAAACGGATTCTCAAATCTTACCACACCGACAAGTGGGATAATAGTGGCTTATTTTCGGCCAGGAATTACGCGAAACCTTATATTCGGTTTCTTTAAAATGTGGCACTTAGTATCGGCCTCATTAGCGAGTTTATTAGAATACGATACTTGTAAGGAATCCCTATAATTAAGTCCCTCCATTCATCCGAATGTAATTCCATTATTCACTAACATTTTTACACTTTTGAGTTATGTAAGTAAATTCAATTAATTTACAAGTAACTAGGTCGTTTCCAGGGGAAAAAGAAATTGGAGTCCTATGTTTTGGGATGACCTACATCACGATGTTTAATATAGAAAATGCCTAAGTAACTTATACTTTGAGATACAGACTTAATTACAAGTTAAAACAATTACATTATTACTTTTTGTATGTACCTAGTGTTATAAAACATGGTTGTTTTAACTTTTAAAAGGTTGTTTATTGAATGGTTTAAAATACGTTTTTCCTATTTTTATGAATTTACTGTTGCAGTTTTATTAAGCAGGTACCTAAGGTGTGACACTGCTAACCATTAATTCCATTAACTTTAAAATCGCCGTAATAAAAAAATAAAATCAAAAACAATTCAAAAATTAAAATAAACTGTGGCAGCTAAGAGATGACTAGTCCCTACTGACGGTGGCGCCCGTTCACGAACATGACGAACTTCTGATAATATTCACACGAACGGATTTTCTTCTTAACCTACTGAACCCTAAACCACAAATCAACGGCTAAGAGCGGTTGGCAGAGATGTCCCCACATAGTGTTTACAGTATATTATAATGATACTGTCGCCGTTATCATTCGGAGGGTAAGCAGCACTCTAACTTAATGTTTATTAACTTTTGAATTATTTTATGTATCAAAAATTGCCTGCTTAAACAGGCATATTGTGTTTAAAATAAAAATAATGCTTGCTTTTTGAAATACCTATTAAAAATAATTATGACGTGGTACCTAATCCATAGCATTTTCTCCTAGTGATAATAATTACGATATGACCAGACAAAAAATTACTAAATCTTACTGGAAGTTCGGTATTATGACCTTTTTAAAAGCTTCTCCTTTTTAGATTGCCATCTCATCACCTATCCACAAATCCTAATATCCACTACAACCAACTTAAAAACTACCCATCATAATTAAACTACCCCCATTTCCAGCAAGCATGAACATCCCAAGTTATTCGACCCTGAATCTATTTATGTAGCTATAACGATATCTAAACAATCAAGGACAAACAGTTTGTTCAGACGACGACACAACGCAACACAGACGGCGACGGAAAAGTTGTTTGAGAATTTATTTTTAGACGCGAACATCTATCAATTAATTACGGACTTATTTTTAAAGTTGTTGTTACTAGTACAAGTAAGCAATTTCAAACTCCTTTCTTACACATTTGCTGAGTAGGTAGTTAGGTAGTGAAACCGCCAACAGTGAAGTCTTTGAACACTCGTCCTACCCATAAAGTAGCATAAGGCCCAGACTCCACCAAAGCGGAGACTCGAGGAGAGGATAATGTGCTTTAAACAATTAATAGTATTTCGTTATTCATACATCTCGTCTCCACTCAGCTTCAGAGGATACCACTGAGCGGAGATGCATCATATTTGTATGGCGCGAACGAAGAGGAGATGTGAGCTGTGCCTCGCCGAGATTGAGCTGGGCAGCAGTACAAAGCGGAGATGTGAACTGTGCCTCGCAAGCTGGCGATGACGGCGCGCAGCGAAGACGAGAAGAGATGTGAACGATGCCGCAATTGCGAGATAATTTCATACTAATTAATAAGTTTACCTACACAACTGATCCTTTTCACATTAAAAAACCGTAAATAATAAAATCTAAAAGTTGACAACTCAATCGTCATCATCATCATCCTGTACAGCAATCCATTGCTGGCCATAAGATCAAAAGTCATTTATTCAAATTACGCTGAGAATCAGCAGTTTTTGAACATTACATTACATCTTTAGTTACACGCCATTCAACTCTATCCTGACTACCTCAACCTGCTACTACCAGCCACCCTGCGAAGATCCTCGCTCAACATACTTTGAGTCCTGATTCCTACATTTTTTTGCTAATACACGACCTCCACACAAGAACCCGTATATCCCAATGGTCAAAGGTGCTCGCTGTTTTTCTGTCCAATTAAGTAACTCATTCCAGATTCGATACCTCAAGCAGACTCCAAGCAAAGTCCATTCCGTACAAGACAACTCACTACATCACACTTTTCAAGACACATACATTCATCAGCCCACCACAAAAAAATCGTTCACACAACCACAGAAAAATTGCCCATCTGAGCACGTTCTTAGATAAAAATCGCGAGCGACGTCGCGGGAACAGACAAGCTGACATAAATATGTATGTATACATGTATGTATGTATACATCTCATATGTGACGGCGGAGTATTGATTTTGTCGAAAAAAGTTTATATTTTTATCTCTGTACCTAGTTTAAAGATAAAGCGGTAGCGATAACCGAAATTAAAAATGTAGTAAATCATTCATCGATTACTTTTATCTGAGTATTTGGCACACTGCATATGATTTTGTGGGGCTTAGAAAGGTTTTAGAGGTGGTTTTGTTTTGTTGAAATGTTCTTGTTTGACGTAGGAACGGTTTTTAAGTTAGCGGGTATCTCTCTATGAATATATTAATTTAATAGTTTCAATCTACCTAGCCTTGTCCCAACTATGTTGGGGTCGGCTTCCAGTCTAACCGCAGCTGAATACCAATATTTTAAATTGAGCGACTGCCTATATGACCTCCACAACCCAGTAACTGGGTAATACGATACCCCTTGGTAAGACTGGTTGTCAGACTTTCGGGCTTCTGAGGACTCGTAACGACTGTCAAAGACTCACGAATGACAGCCGGGACCAACGGCTTAACGTGCTTTCCGAGGCACGGAAGAGTCTCGGTATGTAAAGATGGTCACCCAACCCCGGCAAGCGTAGCTTAACCTGATGGATCGACCCGTGCGGCTGTTATTACTGATCCATGAGGTCATCAGTAATTGAATAGTTTATACTTATCATATTGGTAGGTACCGTCAGCAACATAACTATGTTTGTGAATATTTTGGGATATTTAAAATAAATCTAATGATAATTCTTTTCAAAATCAGAGCTAATAAAGGCTATTTTCAGTAGATATTTTTGTGTGCCTACTTCAAAATAATAAATGATGGTATAAAAAAACAAACTTTTAAACTATATAACTATAAATATCACTTCCTTATTAAATAACTAATAACAATACTCGTAATATCCGCTTTCAAAAGTTCACAAATCCTAGTGTTTGGGTCAAACACAAGAACATCCCGGATCGAAGGTCGACAAACTAAACGACAGGACTAACATTTTACAATCCATTACATCTTAACAACGACTGTTTCTATAAAATTGTTATTGTTATCGAAGATAATGCGCATTGGATCAAAATCTATTGTAATGGTAGAGAATTTCATAGGCTTTGTGGGGCTCTTGGCTATGTAATAACAGCCACTCGCGTCTATCTTTCAAGGTTAAGCAACGCTTGCCACGGTCGGTTCGTGGATCACCCGATCATCCATTATATATCTGTTCCTCGGAAAGCACGTTAAGCCGTTGGTCTCGGCTGTCATTTGTAGATCTTTGACAGTCGTTACGGGTAGTCAAAAGCCGAAAAGTCTGACAACCAGTCTTACCAAGGGGTATCGTGTTACCCAGTTACTGGGTTATGAAGGTCAGGCAGTTGCTCCGTATTCAGTACTGGTATTCAGCTGCATCCGGTTGGACTGGAAGTCGACCCCGACATAGTTGGGAAAAGGCTAGGCAGATGAATGTAATTGAAGTCAAGCTTTTAGCAGTTTTTTAGATAAACACAATTCGAATGGTATTGGATAATTTATACTGCTACATGCAGGCAAAAGTACAAAAAAAAAACAAAATATAAGACGATGCTACTAAAACTGATATACCTATAGCTTGATAGAGAAAACTTTAAAGCTTAGTTTTAAAATAAAATAAGGGCTTCTAAATTATTTAATTTAACTTCCAAAATGTGTATTAACTTATGTTGTTGACTCTACATACACCACACGGACAAACTTCAAACATTGGCATATTTAGAATAAAAATCTCTATGCCATTGCATTATGGCATATAATAAAAATAAATATGCCATTGCATTATTTAAAAGACTAATAAAAGACACTAGTACCCTAATTGCGTAAATTATTTTCGTCAACGATTATGACTAATTTGTTTAATTTTGACAGTTCAACAACATTCATTGCGTTATTTACGTTGCTGAGTAGATTTTTTTTCCAACTTATGAAGCAATGGATTAGCAATCTGTTACAAGTCGAAACAAATTGTGATTCATCGTGCATTACGCAATTAGGGTAGGTACAGATCAAAAGTGTGTTACCCTATATCTCAAAAGACATGGTACAAGAAAAATTTCAAAATGTCTACATTTTGACCTACATACCCTCCACTTCCGGCTATGCTAGTAAGCATTTTTCCCATACAGTTTACGAGGCCATAATACGTTTGTTTGAATATCTATCAAGAGGATAATCAACCAAGATCATAATACTTTACTAACACTATCACTAACATATTTCGCAGGGAACACAAAAGACTCCACGATTGACAATATTATGTACCTATTTATGACAGTCAAGTCTTTTATATCTTCATCAGTTTTCAAATTCTTTCCTTTATCAAGTCAGGATAACTTGAAGCTACGGCACTAAGCAGATTATTACATAGAAAACTATTTTTAATTAATTGATTACAGATATCAAAATAGCATGTACATGATTGATCAAAATGTCCTAAAACCTTTTTAGTGGTCTGGCTGGCCATTTTATGAAATATTTTTTTATTCTCAGTCTGTCAGTGTCATAATTTTAATCCAGTCTGACATGTAAAGGAGATGGTTGAATTTCATTCTGCGATATTAACATTACGACGCAATATACAGTATGTTAAATAACAGAGGGCTTTCCCTTAAACTCGTTAACGTATATCATTAATAGATAAAAATAAAAATATCAGAATAGAAAAATAAGTAAATGACAATAAATTCGAAATGTCTGTGAATGTGTTTTTTTTTTGTATGTATGGAGGCTATACTGTTGTGGGTCAGCGGGAATCTCTTTCGTAAATCATCATACTGTATAATGCTGAGTCGATACAGCGGATTCTTTCGTGCAATGAGCAGACGAAAATAGCGCTTAAGGTGACGAACATATTTTGGGTGTGATTGTACCTAAGCCAGGCGTGCTCTATGCAGTCAGCCACTGCTACCCGATAGCAGCCTTACAGACTAACTCGTCGCTATTCTGACATTGTCAGACGAATTCCATTGAAATTTTAATGTCGATTTTACCTAAATAAACCTGTCCTGTAGTTGTCACTTGTCAGTTAAAAGCTTCTAAGAATGTGATTTCGTTATGCTACAAAAAATATTTCAATCGTTTAGTATTTGTTGTGACTATAGTTATTAAGCTTATAGAAACGGGGAGCGTTTTTGTACCTACACATTATTTATTTATAAAGTATCAAGACACGTGTAGATCTTTGTATTGCATTTGCTACGAGTTGCTACGAATTCTTGAAATCATGACGAAGAATACCTGCGGTGTAATTGTGTGGTTGGTGCTGATGAGGTGCTGGTGGCGATGGTGCCGAGGAAGAATAAATAAAACGGCGGCCAAGTAATCTTACGTATATATTGAACCAGTTGGAAGGGGCGTATTGCCACAGATAAAATAATAATTTACATTTTAATGTTGGTGTTGCTTGTTACTAAAATGCGCAACATGCTGTGGCCTCACAGAATAAGCAAGTTATTATTATTTCAATTTCCCATTACAAGCAAGAAATATGTAGTAACTCTAAGCTGCTATTACATAAAAAAAACTCACAATTTGTTCTCCTCGTTTCGTAGCAAAACATCGTTTTTATACTCATACATAGACAATGGAATAGGGAAGGAAGTTTGATTGATAGTAGGCTGTTACAGCGAAAAAGGGCAATTTTAAAACTACGACACTAGAGAGTGACTTAGCAGGTAACTGTGTTCCTCCTCTCCCCTCGGCCCCTCCACCAATTAAACATTATTACGACCATATTTTTGAAATCTGACACTCACCGTCACAGGTTATAAAAGGTTCTCATATCATTGTATTAGGTCGACTGTCCGTCCTCAAATCATCCCCCGCCTCCCCTAAGACACGAGCACAAACACACGAACGTATATTAATCTAATCACACTCCGTTTCGGCAAGAATGTGTGAGTATACGTCTTTAATAATATCTGGGGGGAGGCCGCCCGGGGAGGAGCCCCACCCTCCTCCCCCACTAGTGAAAAAATATATCCCAAGGAAAACAATATTATAAATTGGACGCCGCGTATGTGTGCGCGCCTGTAGAAATGGCAATGTATTTCCCTCGCATGTCTTTTTATTTCATTTTACTTTATTTTATTCCGCATGTGATGTAGTATTTTTTTTTTCACTTTTATTATATTTTCTTTGACGTAGCGGAGCCTCGGATGACAATGTAGCCGAATCGAATTTTCGTCGACGTTACATTTGTGTCGCTCTGAAATTATAACGCGCGCCTTAAAATATGCTTTTTTGGCTTTTTCTCTCGTTGTATATTTTGTGGAAAATACGATGTTTCACGTACAAATCACTTTGTTGAGGAATTTTTTGCGATTAGAGTTTTATTTGTTGTAGAAATTTGTGAAATTGTTTGTTTCTTAGAATTAATAACATGAAAAATATAAAGTTACAGTCGTAGACGCCGTTTTATTACATTTTGTTTGGGGCTGGAACGTCGTGTGTCCTTGAAAAGTACTGACACGTGTAAGGAAATGAGAATAACTTTGATATATTTATGTCAAAGTTTTCGCAGAATTTTAATATTTGCTTTTATTCTTCTAACGAGGCGCGTGCTCATGTATCAAACTCTGTCTATTAGAGCGACTGAACATAGACGTCGCCGAACTTGTATCATCATAATAAAGAGCTACTGAAACTCCTATAGACTTTTCCCTAATAAGTACCCTAGCACCTATAAAGGTATTCGACAGGTGACTAATCGAAAGATTCATCAACCAATAAACCAGAGTTAAGTACTGCTCGTGATGCCTACCCTAAAACATGCATGAGCAAAGAATAGGGCACTCATAACATGACCTATTTCTCACCACGTCATTGAATGCTTAACCCTGCGCCACGAGAATGTTGAAAACTTTACAATATAAACACTCTATCCACGTGCGAAAATAAAGCCAACGAATTATTTAAGTGTAGTTTAAAATCATTCAGTATTGTAACAACCACTAGAAGTAGTAGGTAGCAGAGGTATTTGTGAAGGAGTTCGTCCGAGGAATACACACGGCTACACATGAAGCTATACATTTCCAGTTTATGCTGATCTCGCATTGTATAGGATTTCCGTAAAGTGAGAAGTCGGCTTATACTGGCACGGTATAGCTTGATGTGTAGCCGTGTGTACTACCAAGTAGGTACCACCATACCTATCTCTGCTAACAAACAGCAAGTTGCATGGTCCGGTTTGGAAAGTAATGTTGCCGATATAAAAGGGATGATGCCTGGATAAAAAAAAAGAAAATCTATTTAGTCCGTCAGCCAGATAATAAAAAAATATTAGACACGTATTTTTTGCTTTATCACATTAATCAAAAATTACTTAGATAAAAACGCATTAAAGTTGGGGAGTGGGGGTCGCTACGTCACAAGTGTAAAATCTACATACTCGTGACGTCATAGCAAATTTTAACTCAATGTATCGCCGTAATATTTTGATTACGTAAAAAAAGAAAAAATACGTGTCCAATATGTTTTAGTCATCATCCGTATTACTCACATGCACAAAAGTCATTTTAGATTTATCTCAAGGATAGCAATGAGGCTACGATGCCTCTGATGTCGCAGATATCCATAGGCTAGCGATAACCATTTATCATCAGGTGGAAAGCCTGATTCATCATCATTCATCATCGTTCTCATGCCCTTGTCCCAATTTGAGGTCAGCACAGCATGTCATTTTCTTCAATATTAGTAAATTTTTTAAAATTCAAAAGTCATTTATTCAAACTAGGCTGAAAATCAGCACTTTTCGAACGTCAAAATTACATAAGACAGTCCCCCGAAAACGCCCACCCTTCACCACTTCCTAGTGCCTTTAGCTGGGAAGAAGTGGCGCAACAAACTCCCCAGCAGCACAGCTGTCTGTTCAGTTAGAAAAACTTGATTATAGACAACAGTACATTTGCGAAATAATTTACATTACGTAACAAAAAACATTAAATTAAATTATTTGCTATATAGCCAGTATATCACCTAGCACACGGCAATATACCAACAAAAAAGAAACCACCGAAAATTAAAACTAAATTATCTAACTAATCAACAATTTCAATATCAATTTATTTATTCAGTAACAATTCACATTTTGTTCTAATATAATTTTCATCAAATAAGTCGTCATCTGAATAGTCACCCGCTAATAGTCAGCCAAACGATAACTTTAAAAAAATAATTGCTGGCACCTATCCTAAGTATCAATCATAGTTAACAGTAAATGCTAGGTCTACAAATAGTTTACAAATATCTTCTTGTTAACAATAGAGGTTTAATCTGAACGTTACATCTGTCCCCTTCGGCCATTTGAATGTTTTCTCAATTCCACCCGGTATCGGTCGTTGTGGCCACTCGCTTGTTGTGAGATTTATCTTCAAATAAACAGATTTGGGGTACCTGTGTCTTACATATTTACAATTCAATCGTTTAGGAAACGAATTTGCCTTTTGTTAATATTGAAAGGTAAGTGCCACTTACTTTATTACTGGAATTTACTTATTCCTGTCTATCGGCATTATTCGCTAGGCTGGGATTTACTTCCAATGTAACCAAACGTTGAATATAAAAAAATTGATATATTTTACACTAGCCTCCGCCAGCGGCTTCACCCGCGTGACATCTTTATAAATTATAACCTATATAACTCGGTGATAATATAGCATTCTATTGGTGAAAAAATTTTTTCAATCGGTCCAGTAGTTTTTGAGTTTATTCGTTATAAACAAAAATACAAATCTTTTCTCTTTATGATATTTTATAGTGTGGACAATGAAAGATAAGAAAATGGAATCGTTGGTGTTAATAGGTAGTTATTTTTGTTTGTCATTGAAAACTAAAAGAGAATTCTCGTATTTCATTTAAAAAAAATTCAAATTCACGTCACAATCTCATCTCAGCGACACTCAATGTCAAAAACTTGCCAAAAATTTCGAATGTCGAAATATTTGAGGTTTTTTGACAGATTGAGACTGAGATTAATAACATACATAAACTCACGCCTTCTTCAGAAGGTAGGTAGAAACTACAGTACGCCACCTGCTACGATCCTTACATACTCCTTCTGCCTCGTTTACGTTCATACATCTGGTCATACACGCACGCCGGTTGCGAGTACTACGCACCTGGCCTTTCTGAAGAACATCACCAATAAGGTCAGTATAAGTCTTCCTGGGCGTCCCCGCCCGGCCTTTCCCTTCACATCAGCCTTGTAAATACATTTTATTAGTCGCCTTTCATTCATCCTCTCAACATGCCCAAACCATCTCAGTATACCCTTTTCAATTTTTGTCACTACATCTTCTTTTAAATCACACCGCTGTCTTATCACATCATTCCTCAGCCTATCATTCATTGAGATTAAGAACGTTCTTAAAAATACGAGAACTGCCCCTCTGAACTCTTCAATCTCTATACTTAATACCAATATCCTAAAGTGAGTGAGTTTATTTCCACCGAGCTACAATACCTGTGTGCTACGTAGGTACGGATGTCGGATATGACGTGTGACAAACGATCCAATATCTAAGCCATATGACTGTGGAAGCCGACGTCCTACCTTGAAAATCAAACCTATCTAGATATCTTATAACCTTGATCTACGAGTCCAGTATTTTTATGAATAAGACATGCTAAAATGGGCCTTATGCATTTGCAAAATAGGTCACTTGAAGAAAGCATAATTTCAGCCGAAAGACGTCCACTGCTGGACATAGGCCTCCCCAAAAAAAAATCTTACATACATGCAAATCGATCATATCTTTAGTATATTTTGCCACAAATCAATCAAAATTACACTATCATCATCATCATCTGCCTAGCCAATGCCCAACTATGTCGGGGTAGGCTTCCATTCTATCCTATCCATTCTATCTTACCTCCTTCGAAATACTTAACATTATAAAGAGGAAAGATTTTTATTTTTGTATGTAACGAATAAACTTAAAAACTACTGGACCTATTTGAAAAATTCTTTCAGCAATGGATAGCTACATTATCAGCGAGTAACATAGACTATATTTTATCCCCGTACTCCCACGGGAACGGGAACTACGCGGGTGAAACCGCGTGACGTCCGCTAGTAATTTATATACCTACTGGGTTATACTATACCCCTTGGTAAAATTGGTTGTCAAACTTTCAGGCTTCTACGGGACCACGACTGCAAAATGATAAAACTAAATAGAAAACACGTTCCAATAAACCACAAAACGATGGAATAATAACTGTTTCAGTAAAAAAACAACTCTGTATACATATTAGGGTGTAGTAGGGTGACCACGATCGCCGGGACAACGGGGTATTTACCTTTAGTGACGTAGTAAGGAAGGTGGGGTCGAATCGACACGCTTTCGCACAATAGGTTCAAGTGTCAGTTTTTTATGTGTGACCTTTAAGTTCTCCGTTCAGTCTATCCCTATTATCAGTATATTTTAACAAAAAACTTTGGTTTTTCATTTGACATGAAATTATTTTTTTCAAATCAAATCAAATCTTTTATTACTTTGCAAACATGGGTAGGTAATTATTACATTGATGTTTTATTAAGAAAGTCCTCCATGTTCTACCGTCACATGGGCATGCCAATCATGTTAATTTACACAAATTTAAAGACATATTAAATTTAAATAACAAGTAGGAAATTTTAACAATACATAATAAAAATTAATGTCAAATCGTTCAAATTACAGTAAATGTCAAATTAAAACAGAATGTCAAATGTCAAAAAAAGGTAGCAGTAATCAAAAAATAAAAAAGTCAAATGGATTATTAGCATATCAATCAGTCAGTGATTCATCATTAAGAAATTCGTCAATTGTGTAATAACTTTTTTCTATTAATATTTTATTTAGTGCCCTTTTGAATTTGAAAACAGTCATATTTTTAATCTTCTTCTTCTTTTTTATTTTCTTCTTCTTTCTTTTTTCTCTTTTTATTTTGAAATCCTTATAGTTATGGCATAATAATTGTTTCAATAACTTGTATACCGATTTAGTAGGGTTACGACGATTACAAGGTCCTATCTTCTGTAAAAAATTGCTGGGATTGGAGTGGAATAGACACGTTCCGTCACTAGATATATCTTATTTAATTGGATTTGAACTACCTTTGATTTTAATACGTTTTTCATTATTATATATTTATTTACGTATTTTCATCCACGACAGGTAAGTGCCTAAAATTATCTAACCCCTATGCTAAAGACAGATTAAACACAAAAGAAATTGCAATATAATAACAGTTTTAATAAAAAATAACTCACATTGTACAAACGTTGCGGTATCATAGGGTCACGACAATCAGGATGTTTACCTTAGAAACGTAGTAAGAAAGGCGGGGTCGAGACTTTTGTAACAATAGCTTAAGTTATTTGTTAGTTTTTTAGGGGACCATTGATTCGTCTTGACATCAAAGAGGTCCCGAGGTTTTAGTGGTTACTACGAACTATTACATACGTGGCGCGTGCAATCCTGTTTTATTTTATACTTTTATGCGACTTGACTGGGAATTATGAGAGGGTTCGTTTTTTTTGTAACCTATTAAAGTGCATCTTCGTCTTCGTCACTCATGCAGAAATCTCATACAAATTATTACGACCCTTTTACACTTTGAGGGACACTACACGCCCATAGGCGTTATAACAATAAAATTTCTACGTATATTGTGTCTCGTTCAGTGTCCTTGAATGCGTTAATATAATAAATTGGTAAAGCTGATTTGAGACGTTTCACTTTTGTTCATTTATGTCTTTCACTCGAAGTGAAAAGTCTGAACACAACATTTATCAAAAATGAAAAATGAATTCATTAGTGAATCGTTCTAACGATGTCGAATGAACCAAAAATGAACAAAAAAATTAAAATGAGCAGATGAACGTTCATTTCTATGTAATTTTGTCGGTGTCGTGTGAAATTGGGATTAAGCGTTTGATATCAGCTTAACAAGCAGGACTGTCCGCCTCAATTATTTTCATCATGGTCGCCGCACTCTCGACCTACGTCCAATTCGTCTTCCTCCTTCACCACAAAATTAGTGGGTACTACTACGACCAATACTTTTTATAGTAGATGGAATTTTGTAGCATTTATGCGTGAAAGAAGCATTTTACAAACGTTGTTCAGACCATGGTCTACTACCATTCTAAAGCATCCAATAAAAAAAAAAACATAATTGTATTTTGAAAAAAACACAGACACCACTTCGTTACTCCGTACAACACAGACACCACGCACGGGACACAGCATTGTCTACAGGGAAATGTACCTCCATAAACGAAATTTAGTAAGCAGTAGATAATCTTGATATTTTAAACTTTGTCTTTTTTATGTTTTTTCAAAAACTAATATGTTTTTTTTTATTGGATGCAGTAGTATGGTAGTAGACCATGGTCTGAACAATGTTTGCTCTAGCAAAACTGTGATTCAAATTTCACGGTGTATAATCTCCAGTACCTGGTCGACCGAGCTCTGCTCGGGCGCAAATAGATAAACATATCTAGGTATACCAACGTTGTATCACATTCCCGAGGCTGTGAAAATAGAGAAAACGAATTTTCCCGAATATGAGACCTAGCTAGATCGATTTTTCACCCCTGTAAACCCCTATATTGCAACTTTCATCGAAATCGTTAGAGCTGTTTTCGAGAACGTAATTACAAATATATATACAATTATTGCTATGGGATAACTATTTTCCAATTAACTGTTAGATATATTCACATTCACCACTCTTACAACCAACCCCTAACTCAAGCAAAGACGTTTTTTTACCAAATTTTAAATAAGTAGGTAAAATTCTCTATGGGAAATAACACATAGTCACATCTGGTTTACTATATCCAAAAACTAATAGTTTTGTGTAACAATTGTTGTGATTATTTGATGCTCAGCATATTGAAATTCTTGGTCTTGTCATTGTTAACAATGCAAGTTCAAGATACGAGATAATTAGTTATAACCAATAATTTTCGGTAAGTCATCAGTTTCCTAATCATATTTATTATTATTCGCTACACATTCATTAAATTTAAGTATATTTAGACTACATCAATTTCACTTTGTTTAACTTACTTTTGATCAAACTCAATCCTAACTAAATATTATAAATGTGAAAGTGAGTTTGTTTGTTTGTTACGCTTACACGCTAAAACGGCTGAACGGATTTAGATGAAATTTGGCACATGGGTAGACCATGACCTGGAGAAGAACATAGGCTACTTTTCATCCTGAATCGCAGACGAAGTCGTGGACAACAACTAGTATATTATAAAAATATTCAATATTCAATAGGTACCTACTTATTCGTTATTTCCACGTGAGTACCTACATATCTTATTGCAAAATTTAAATTTCTCAGAGGTATTTGGTAGAGATAGGTACCTACTTACCTAATTAATTCATGTTTTCCTTCCAAACAGAACAAGCAAAGCTAACAAAATTATTATCCTTGTTCTATACATAATAATGTGAGATACACGTGCCCATCTTATATACTTACAATAATATAACCAACAAACTAAGGTCCATGAAGTCTGTATTATTATATCTTAGATAAGTAGATACCTACCTAGAAGGTACCCAATCGTTGAGAAGTCACAGTATAAGTAGGTACCCAACAGTGTTGCCAACACAACGCCTTCATATATTAATTAACGCGCGAGTTCAAACATATCCAACATACTAACAACTATATTGATTTTTTCCACCCCACGGACGGCCGTTGCGAAATTATCGAAATCTAACAAAAGCATCCCGAACCGAAACTGGTAAGAAAACTAATAACCCGTCTTACACCACCCTGTATACAACACACGCACGCTACACACGCACACACGCACGACGCACGCAGCACACACGCACACGCCGCGCACGCACACGCGCGGACCAAAAGTCTAATTATATACGTCCACGAAGAAAATAAAGATTGGGGAAAAATTTTACAAGAAACAAGTGTGCCGACTGGGGGAGGGGGAACTGACCGCTCCCCGTCATTAAGCCCCCCGCCACCCCCTGGGGGTGAAGGGAGGTTAGTTCTCCCCTTGGATGTTTAATAATATGAAGAATTGGAGATAATTTGCGAGAAACTAAATAAGAAACGCCGGACGAAAATTGAAAGGTCGGGGGGGAAGAGTAGCGAGTGGCGCTGTCTCGCTCTTACGGAAGCGCTAGTTCATGGAAGTACTTGAATAAGATTGTTGTAGCTCTTGCGGGTAGTTAATCAGTAATTATGTTTATTACTAATTGGTAATGATTTATGTGGCTAATTTAATTGCAATGTTAAGAAAAACAGCTAATCCTGTAATCAGTAATTCAAAAATTAAAATTTTACTTTCATTAAAACACGTAAGTACATACTTCTAATTTCAGGTTTTTAGTAAACCTACACCATGTTCATTTCAAAGTTAAATAAAGAGAGAGGTACAAAATGTAGTTCCGAAATTCGCAACGAAACGTATGATTACAACCGCGGCCAAGCTGCCTGAAAGATCCTGAAACTAAATGCCTCACGGTTCTTTAGGTACATCATTGTACTGAATTTATAAAATCTAATAAATTCACGTTTGTACCTAAGAACTTAGATCTCTCTACATCAATTTGCCGTGTGATAGCTATTTCAAACAACTGCCAAAGACAGTTAGATTTTTTAACCGACTTCCAAAAAGGAGGAAGTTATATGTTCGCAGTGATTTTTTTTTAAATGTATATTCGCTGATTTCTCCTTCAATTGTGAACCGATTTTGAAAATTATTTTTTCATTTGAAAGGGTAAGCTATCAAGGTGGTCCCATATAAATTTTATTAACTTTGCTTGGATAGTTTTTGAGTTAGCTTCAATAATACGTATTTTTTTCCTACTTGGTATGTGGATGATATATGTTAAGTTCCTGGCACTGTTATTTATATGGCAGGTAGTGGTATTCGAATTTGTGTGGGGTAGGTAGCACAACTAAAAAGTGAAAAATAAAAACTTTTTCTAAAAAAAAAACAACCGACTTCTAAAAATACACTACAAAGTGAGAAATAACTTTAATTTCGGAAGTCTGTGGCAAAAAAAAATGTCAAAACCAAAGAAAGAAAACGGCTGAACGGATTTGGATGACATTTGGCACATGGGTAGACCATGTCCTGGAAAAGGACATAGGCTAATTTTCATCCTGGATCGCAGACGAAGTCGCGGGCAACAGCGAGATTAAACTATGTAAACTTTAGATTTTTTGGATGTTTGTATGTAATGAATAAACAAAAAAAAACACTTAATTGATTCAATAATTTCACCAATGGAAAGCTACATTATCAGCGAGAACCATGGGCGTATTTTAGTTCTCAAAAAAAGGAGAGATCCCTGCGAAAATTGGAATAGTGTAACCCAAGGTTATAAAAATGTGTCTATAAAAGTCATTATTTGGCGTGCGCTGCGAAAACTATTGGTGATACATAAAAAATGTACAATATATTTATAGTACTTATCATTACCCACAAAAAAGTCCGTAAGGCTATATGACTAACTATTTTAGTTATGTCACAATAACCGTTTTTTGTTCAAATTTGTCAATCAAAACACGGATAGAATCGAAAGATGAAAATATTCGTATCATGATATTAATCCTTATCCAAATAAATAGTTTCATAATCAAGGTTGATTTATCATCACGCTATGACCCGAAAAAAAAGAAAAAAATTACGTGTATCAAGTCACGGGCACAAACTAGTACTATTGTAAAGTGAAAGTAATTCTGACGGTCTGTCTGTCTGTTACCTTTCACGCCTAAACGGTTGAACGGATTTGGATGCACACGGATAGACCATGGTCTGGGTTAGGACATAGAATATGAGTTATCCCGGTAGTACGTTCCCGTGGGACAATTTTTAAAGCTAGTATAATATTATATATCTTATACTAATCTGTCCTAATCTGTCTGTTATATTAATTTCAATATTAACGATGTATATATTGTAACAATATTTTTATTTAAAAGAGTGTCCGTGGAGTTGTTTGCCCGTTCTTCTCCATAGGTACCTACTACGCTTTGGAATGGGCAACTAGCTTCATCTTTCTGACTGACCGACCACAATTCAAAAGTGGTTTATTTGAAACTAGTTTCTGTCTGCGACTTTGTCCGTTTTAAATTTTAAACCCCGACCTACCGCGTCGTATCCCATCCCCGCCCTTTTATCTCGTTATCACTTCGTTTTCGCTAAGCGTTATTTCTGTTTCTCTTTCAGCTCGGCTCCTAAGGGTCGTAGCGTAATGTTACATAGCCTATAACCTTCCTCAAGAATTGGGCTATCCAATGCAAAAAGATTTTTTCAAATCCGACTGATAGTTCCGGAGATTACCCCCTACATACAAACGAACAAACAAATAGTACAGATATAGATAAATGCTTTGAGTTTGAGTTTTGCAATTCTCCCACTGCAGGGTACCAACTTTCTTTGATCAAGGAAAAAACATGAAGACTTGACCACCGACCATAGTCATTGAATTATGTTGATGTCAACTATAGTGTCAACCCCACAAGACATGTAACTTAATCACTTCAAAGTCAAAGTCAAATAATTTATTTCAATTAGGCACAAAAAGGCACTTTTGAACGTCAAAATTTACAAAAAATAGAATTAATTCTAGTCGCCCCTTCCAAAAGGTAGTTTTCGTATGGGGAAGAATGGGCAAGACTTAGGCTAAGTGCACATGTAACGCGCGTTAACAGATGACGAGCACTAACGCGCGTTGCAAGAGTAAGAAAAAAGTAGTTGCAATAGCGATGAAAGCGCGCGCTCAATTGAACAGCAAACGGAACGGACTTACACGCATGTGATCGGCTGTGGGGTAAATATCAGGATGGCTAGACATCAAAATTAAGCCATCTGAACATAGCCTTATGCTAAGTTCATACGTAACGCACGATAAGGCGTGTCAAAGCACGGTCAAATTTAAAGAGAGTTCAGATGACGAGCGCTAACGCGCGTTTCGAGAGTACGAAAATTAACAAAATTGGAAAAAAAAGTACTAACAATCGCGATGAAAGCGCATGCTCAAATGAACAGCAAACGGACGTTACATTAATATCAAAGCGTGTGTCAACGCGCGATCGCTTGCGTCTAGACTTTCTCTGAGCGCTGCGTTAACGCTCGCTGACGCGCGGTAACGGGTGATCGGTTGTTAGGTAAATATTTGGATGTCTATACGCGCGATTTGAAAACGCGCGTCAAAATTTTGCCATCTGAACATAGCCTAATGCTCGGTTCCTTTATACATTACCGAATCGTTTTCGTTACCGATGGTAACTTTTTATTGTCAACCTGTACCCTTATTGCGTAATACAACACAGTCACAATCTGTTTCGATTTGAAACAGATTGCTAATCCATTGCTTCATAAGTTGGAAAAAAAATTGGTTCAACAACAAATTAGGCCTTTTAAATGAAACAAATTAGGCATAAGTGTTTACGAAAATATGCAATTAGGGTACCCTAATTGCGTAAACTATTTTCGTAAACTATTATGACTAATTTGTTTCATTTTGACAATTCAATAAAATTTTTAGTGGCATGAGGAACAGGGTGTAAAGTTCACTCATCCACCATAGAAAAGGGAGGATCCTCCGACCAGACGGGTGTTGTGTCTGGCGGGCAACTGCCCATCGGTTTGAAGTTGAAATCTTGTACGTATGTCGATCGCTCGGTAAACTCTAACTGCGCGATGCAGGATTTGTATGACGTCATGTCTATGATGCGTAGTTCGTATGTGGCGGTGTAACCGCTACATCACTCCCCTCCGGAGACCGGAGGTCGATAGTGGGCTGAATCTTGCGATGCTTCACACAGTGCCAGCTGTGGTTCCAGTGAGTCGGAACCGGGTGCCACATAGTTCGCGGTGAGTCGGAACTGTCTGTGGTGATTGTGGTGATTGCGGTGATTCCCCAGTGAGTCGGGATGATGAGGCTGATTGCGTTGATTCCCCAGTGAGTCGGGGTGATTAGGCTGAGGGTGATGACCAGGAATGCGCGTTCGCTGCATGCTGGTGGTCAGGATACCCGTTGAAACCGTGGGTGCTGGCTGGCTGTGTGACTCGCCTCACGAAAGCTTGCGGGAGTGATGATGATGATGACGTCACGCCGAAGTAATTGCACGAAGGCTGCGTTTACCTTCATACTCGGGGTCACCAATTTAGGAGTATGAGGAACAGTGTGTAAAGTTCACTCATCCTCCCTTTTCTATGGTGGATGAGTGAACTTTACACACTGTTCCTCATACTCCTAAACATTCACTGTCTTATTTACGTTGATGAGCAGATTTTTTTTCCAACTTATGAAGCAATGGATTAGCAATCTTTTTCAAATCGAAACAAATTGTGATTGATCGTGTATTACGCAATTAAGGTACTGGCCATATAAATATATTCGTAAGCTAGTTTCACCTGTGATAGCTACTTCTATAATGGAGGGTCTGCTATGCAAAGCTATGAGGTTTTTGCTTCATTATTAGTAATGATACAAGAGTCTTAAATTTTACCAATAACGGTCCGTAGATCATAGAAATCGACAATTAGTAAGTACAATGACTGTACAAAATGTAATTTGGGTACATTCACGTCACTTATGTCAAACTCAAGATTCAACTTGTAGCCACATACTAAGAAACAAGACCTCACAATCATTGTATAATTATATTAAATTAAATGTGTTTCGACACACTTGTCTACAGTTTAGTGTAAATTAATTTTTTACAATATTAGAGTTTTAACCACAAAACTTTTCCTTGCAATTAATAAATAATTAATAGCTAAATAACTACAACGTGAAAAAAAATTATAATCCAGAGGTCAATGAAATGTCTTGTAAGTATATATAGATACAGTCAGCCACAAAAAGATGCATACATCAAAAATAATTTATTTGGCTTTTAACAATTTGTGTTTTATAATCTATTAGCTGTTGTCCGCAACTTCGTCTGCGACCAGGATGAAAAGTAGCCAATGTCTTTCATGGTCTATCCATGTGCTGAATTTCCAAATCCGTTTAGCCGTTTTGGCATGAAAACGTAACTAACAAACAAACTCACTTTATTGGGATACTAATAAAAAGCTAAGATTTTGTTTTTTTGTTTGAACGGGCTAATCTCTGGAACTAGTAGTTGGATTCGATTTTTTTTTTGGATATGATAGCCCAATTCTTATTGGAGGAAGGTAATTATAGGCTATATAACATCACGCTACGGCGCTTAGGAGCGGAGCAAAAAGAAAAACAAGTCAGAAAAAACACTAAGCGAAAACGAAGTAGGTAATAGCGAGGGCGGGCGATGCAATACGACGCGGTGGGTCGAGAGAAGAAGAAATTTCACGCGGGCTAAGTCGCGGGCAGAAGTTAGTACTGTATAAATGTGATTGTGTATGTGATTCAGAGTGAGTCAGTGTTCACTCTGCGTTCAGCGCTCGGTGTGGCAACACGCCGTGTTCAGGTTAGCGACAAGTCAATCACCATCCTGAGGATGCCTCGTTGAGACGTGAAGCACGTGTCGATTTCTTTCAGGAGTTTCTTATAGCTCTTTAGAAATAGCTAAGTGGATCAGGTTACTAAATATATCCACGTCTATTGTATTTTATAATGGATTTCTGCAAGGTGACGCCTGATTCAATTAACTACAATATTATGAAACAAAGATTGTAGACAATTAAAGAAATTCTTGTCGATGTATACATATTTTTGGGGCTGACTATACCTACTTCTAAATGGTTGTGGTTTGTGGTTTTATAAGATATTAATTATGCAATCAATTTCGGAAGTTTCCAGGAGTAAAACCCAAGCTTTCGACCACTTACAGAACGGACAACAAGGCTAGTCCACAATTTCAAATCAATTATAAATAATGATCATTGACAGTAAGTGTTATACCAAACTTATACTATAACCATATTAATTTATTAAACGGATTGTCTTATGATATTTTTGCAGAGCTGTGGTGGCCTATTGGTCGGTACCAATAGGCCACCACAGCTCTGCAAAAATGCAAAAATGCTACGACTTATGAGGAGATAGGTTCGAGCCCAGACAGGCGCTTTACTTTGTGTAAATAATTTCATCACCACTGCTCTCAAAACGGTGAAGGAAAATATCGTGAGGAAACCGGCATGTCCTAGAACCAAACATTCGAAGACATGTGACATTTACCAACCCGCACTGGAACCGCGTGGTGGATTACGGCCCACTCCCTCTCACAGAGAGCAGGCCTACGTCCCAGCAGTGGGAACATGATAGTCTGATTATGCCATAATTATGTTCTTTCTGCCCATTTGAATTCTTACAGAAGAGGTTCTGTTCAATCAACATATTCCGAAAATGCCACAGAACCGGTTCTTAGACAATAATTAAACTCGTAAATTTATAATTTTTCTTCTGTTAATTTATAATCTATCGTTCTGAACCCAATTATGAAATCTTTTGTAAGCATTGGTCTTACAAACTGATCTGTATGACAAAACTTTTTGCCCATTTTACCCCCACTTTCAAAACACTCTGTAGGTACTAGGTACAAGATTTTTTTTTAAATCCGTTTCCATTTTCCTAACCCCACATTCTTCTCCATTTCCACACGTCATATAACTTCGCACGACACAAAGGTTCCAATCTCAGCCCCCAATTAACAGCCAAGGATATCGATTGGCCATCTTCAGGGTTCCGCAGACACCTCATAAATATGTAGTTGCAGTACGGAACCCGTATTGTTAACCGGGGAACGATTTATGTGCGTCTTCAGCCTCGATGAGGAATATTAAACGGTTCACAGTAAAACAAAGGTCCGGGGTTCGCGTTCTGGGTTGGGTAGTAGGTAGTAAACTTGAGGTGGATTTGGTTGAATTTTATTTAGAGGGCAATGGTCTTAGATGGATTCTTGTGTTCTGGAGTCAAGAGCCAATGTGAGGAAAATTTGTTTGATAACGAAGATAGGATTTTGTGTTTGTTTGGGTGCAGTTATAATTAGCTATGAATGAAAGAATTAATTAATTAGCTTTAAAATGTTAGATTGCAGAAGAAATTAGCCATCAGCATTTTATATGCCAGTCTTTTTTTTTCTCAATAAATATGGTGGAGGGCTTACCTCCACACCTATATTAGTTTCTTTCTATTTATCAATAAGTTCCCCTTTAAAACATGAATATTATGTTGGATTTCATAAGTTGTATATTTCAATATACAACCTAATTAAGAACTAACAGAAGACACTATCTATATAGCATTGCAGCTGCGTTAGTACTAATCTAATCAGGTACTGGCTCAAAAAATTCTTTACCTCATTATTTCATTCTTCATATAACGTGGGTGCTTAAGATGACCCGCGGACTTACTGAAGATAGTATAAGGAAAAATACGTCAGAATCAGAAAGAACATTTAACCTGTGTTACATACATATACGTATTAAATGTACTCTTACGAAGGAAAGACGACAGCAGTGAAACTTGTCCAAAACATCGGTTATTTTATTTTGTTAACAGCTGCATAAGGAAAAAAGTCACTTTCAAAAGACAGTTGTTACCTATGTTGTGTGCGTTTTATTTAAGTAGTCCACTCTGTATCGTGTTAAAAGAAAGTCACCAAGCATACATAGAATAACAATTTAAATAGTATATATGTACCTACGACCAGTAAGTGTCGTTGCCTAGAAATTGTTATGAGGAGTGAATTTGGATACAAATCTGTATCTAGACAAATTTATAGAAATTATTAGCAAAATACACCATTCACCAAGAAGAGATGACGAAAGAGAGGATGGACAGATTGTGTGAAAGATGAAATGGCTAGAAAATATGTGAGTACTGAGATGGCGGCTGACGAGGACGACTAAATAAGGTCAGGAGGATGATGTTTGGCGACAAACACGTCACTACAACAAAGAGGACCAATTTTTTTTTCTTTTTCTTTATTTAGGCAACCAACAGCGATACATAAATATATATAAGTGAGCAGTGATAGCCTAGTGGTGTGACCGTCAGACTGTCAAGTCATAGGTCTCGAGTTCGAACCCAAGGCACGCTCCTCTGACTTTTCGGATTCATGTGCGTACTGTGTAATTATCACTTGCTTCAAAAACGGTGAAGGAAAACATCGTGAGGAGGCATCGTGGCATGCCTGAGAGATATTTCTCGCCGGCATGTGAAGCCAAGCCGCCCATGGGCGGCTTTATAACTCTGACACCAGGTTAGTCGCTGACCACACGACAGGAAGAAGAAGAAGCGATACATATAGTGTGTTACAGAATAAATGTGTGTTACAGTATTGTATGGTTAATAATAGGTTTCCCTGTATAACTAGGATAAATATATCGACTTGAGAGAAAAATGTGAGAGGTAGGGTTACAGAAATCAGGTCAATGAAGAGAGAACAATGAAGATGACATGACAGATGATGATGATGAGATGGCATGGTCTGCCATATAGCCAGGTGTTCTCTAAAGTCTCTCTCGAAAGTCAGAGTACAGCATACTGAATGTATTAAGACACATGATCGTCAAGCAATATTTATAATGGTGGACTGTTTGCAGGAAAGTTTGAGAGCAATTTTCTTGCTACAGATGACCATGAAGGTTACTTAATTGATCGCTTTAAAAGGGAAGCTAGAGAGTTTAAGGGAATAAGAAAATACTGACAAAACCGCAAGGAAGAAGCTTGTAATTAGTGATAAAGTTACGTTCAAAGTTGTAAAACGGTTTCCAATTTAGAGACCATGTTGAAAATTCTCCCGTACGTGACGTGATTTCTCGTGCATCCAAATAGTTAAATGTGGAATTATGATAAATAAATAGTAGTAGTTTCCTCGACGAATCTGATGAGCTCTACTCTTGCGAACAGAATTTAAATTAAACTATACCACAAAGATAATGATCCTTAAATTTTCTGACCGACGACTCCTTGATAATCCAAAAATGTTCTGATTCTGAGTTTGTTCGAACAGTTTTGAAGCAACTACGTAAAACTTCTATAAATAACAGAACAACAGTATCAATAAAATTTACCTGTTACCATATCTTAGGTTTAAAGATATTTATTTCTCATAAGAACTAAATAACAGTTCACTTATAATGAGATACAGAGTTTTAAATAATAATAAATAATATTTGCCTCTGGGGCGTTGGCGACGTTATAGGGTACATACATGTTTTTTTAGTTTTTTCTTAAAAATACTAATACTATCGCATCTCTTTATATTCTCCGGTAAATCATTGAACAGTCGTGTTCCCTCCACTAATACTGTTTTTCTGCCGTTTTAAATCGTTTAAAGGATGTCAAGTCACATATATACCGTTAAATGGCCAATTACGTCACCATGGCTATAGAGGAAAACCCATAGAAACATACTCTACAGATGGCTTCTATAAAAAAGTATAGAAATAGATAACAGGATAAAAAAAAATGATGATGACGAATCAAAGAAGTATCAAAATGATGTAAAAATTCGGCGAAGAATTTAGAGTAGCCAGAATTTAAAATGAAGATGATTTAATTGTTTAGACAGGTTTGATTGAGTCTATTAATTATGACTGTATGTAACACTATGACTAGTTAGCTAGAAGTGGGTTAGTAATGTGTCACGTACACAAACACAATGCAGCTAATCTTAGCTAAGTAAACTACATATTTTAATTCTGTTTAGAACATTGTAGCCCATACATTTCTGATGGAGCGTGAATGTGGATAGCTATACGAGGGAAGACCAAAGAAACGATAGATGGACTTTTTGAGAGATGATATGGCTAGAAAGGGGATGGCTACCGAGATAACGACTGATAGAGAAGTATGGAAGAAAAGACATGTTGTGACGACCACAAATATATTGGAAAAAGGGCAGGCGGTGAATGATGATGATGATGGAGCTCATCTGGGGAAAGTACTGCTACCAAAACCATTTCTACCGCCAAGCAGCATTGCTATGTTCCATGTTGCAGGGTATGGGGTACCTGTAGGCATATGTGGGGTCCAAAAGCAAATCTGCCACTGTTGGTCTAATTTTAGACCAGCAGTCGCGGATGATACATTTTAGATTTGTCTCTAGAATGTCAACGCATCTGCGACTACTCTGATATTGCCCTAGGCACCTGGGATCACAGGCTGCACAATTTTTTTTAAAAAATCTAGCGTGTTAGTACTTTCCACTAAATTAAAGAGTGTAGACTTCAGTGATGCAACTTTAGAAAGTTATGACGATGACTATTTTGTAACTTCAATTCATCGTCATTTTTTTTTGTTGTCGCTAACTATGAACTAACTACCCTTGACCTGTGCTTGCAACGCTTGCATCACCCAACAGACTGTCATGTCACATATGACACGACATGTGTCATGAAATCAGGCGATGAAATTGCATAAATCAACAAAGGACATGTCCTAAAATGGTTTTTTATTATTCAATAATTCTAACCAGGATAAGTTAAATATATTTGGATAGACATCCCAAAAACTAGTGGTTCTAACTATATCATACATTTTTAAAGACTTCATTTTGAGAAAATCCGTTTTTTATTTTAGTAAGAATTTACTCCTAAAACGAACAAACCTTTCTAATTATCTAGGATAAAATAGTGAACACACCTCATAAAATAGTAAACACATGTTACTGTCATTATCATTACTGACAATTCATTGACAGTGATGACAGTACTATGTTGTCAATTTATGTCATATTGACATAATCAAATAGTAAACTTGTCAAAATTGACACATGTTACTGTCATCACCTTCAATGGGGATAAAAACTGCCATTTGCTCACTTCAGATGTCGCTATCATTGTCCGTCTTTAAATTTGACAGCTAGCTGTCAATATCCATACATTTTTTGTAAACAATCAACTTATTTTACGCCTAATTAAATAATATACCTCCTTGCGCAGCTGTTGACTGTAAAAATCCGGGGACCCATGTATTCCCCAAAGATCTTAAAAGAAGAAAAGTGTGAGAGAGAGCTTTCCGAAGAAAAAATTGGAAACCAAATAATTCGTCGAGGTTATGTACTATACATTTTAAACCTGAAGACTTCTATCAGACGAATGCGTATACAGGTGATGCTCTTTGTCATAATACAGTGAACTTAAGTGTGTTTTCATTATAGGCATTTGTGGATATTTATTTATATACATTATACTAAGGTTGTGTTGTTAAGATTATCTTTTAATCGACCAAAATACTCGTATGTCTAAGTAGCAAGCATCTATGCAGCATTCGCTTTATTGCATTGTATTTAATATCTTCATACCAAACTACCTACTGCCTAATATTAACACATATCCTGCACTGAATCCTACCGAAAGGACTGGCCCGCAGCGACTGTGGACAAACCTGTGTGGAAAAGGAAATGGGAGGCCTTTGCCGAGCTGTGGGACTTTATGGGCTAAATAGATAAATATATCTTCCACTCATCATATTTGTATTTAATGTTTCGCACATAGATAAGTAGATCATAAATCCTTTTTGTCTGTTCTAGGTGATGAAAATATATACAAAAGGCTCAGGAAGACTGCTGTACCCTCTATTTTTTCTTTTACTAAAGTCAAACCAGTCCACCCCTTAGCTGAAGACAGAGCAAATAGACTGTTACAGAGAAATGAGAAAAAACAATGTTTTGATACATATAGTGATCAAATTGCTGGACCTAGCCATGTTCAAACCCGTGATAGTTATGAAGAGCCATATAAAGACGAGGAATTTACAATGTTTAACGAAATATAAATTTTTCCTAGCACACCATTGGAGCCAGATGATGGGCCAGAGCGGGACCAACATACTGTATCATCAAGACATACTAAGAGAATTGTGTGTACATTTATGGATCTATAAAGAACTGTAGAAACAATGACAGTATCATTGCTTTCTACACAGGTTTTGAAACCTATCAAAAGTTCTATTTTGTGTGTTCGACTTAAGTGGGCCCTTCCCGGTCCGTCTATCGTCAACGCGAGCATGGTCGAACAGCTTGTTGTTTCATCCAGCGCAAGTGAGAATTGCTAACAAGCAAGTGAGAACGCGATAACATTGTGCGAAAAATAACTTGTTTCAGGAAATACGTGTTTTTGAATACGCCTTATAAGTTTGTGAAATAAATGTTTATCATTTAGAATCTCCATTACATGTGCGAGGTTTCTATGACGATGTTTTCTTTAATTTTACAATTTAAGAGTACATTATGAACGGTCAAAATTCAGATAAAATTTGTGCAAAAAAGCAGATTTTTGGAGGCTTATATTGAATTTGTTTCGCTAAATTTTTATTTTTTGCTTTCATAGAAACCTAGATATAGTGCACAAGATACCTATTAGTTAAAAATAATTAAAGAAACATATGTTACAACGCCATAATCACGTACGAGCGTTTGTATGAAAAGTATGACGGGTTGGCCGCTCTTAAGTGTAATGGCTCACAAAATAAAGTATTATGGAAGTCATGTGAAGAATATTACTATTGAAAATGTCATTTATTTCAATGTTATTTAATTTTTAATTTATTATTTAATGTAAACCAAATATTTAATCCTAGTTTATTGCATTATTGCTTTGTTTTTACATAATTCTAAATCAGCCATTATTAGAAATTAATTGCAGTCATAAAAATGTTAAATTCAAATATAGTGCATGTGGTGTTAGCTTTAAGTAATTGTTGCACTTATAAATGTATATCATGTAGTTTTAAAAGAAATGTACTTAATGTGTAAACAATTGTAGGCTAACCTATTAATTAATAAATAAATAAATAAGCCAACGCGTTCACATTGAACGTTTGTTATGTTTGACAAAACATCACAATTTTGTGCCCCTCGCATCAAATATATTTTTTGTTTGTCTTATGTGCTGTAACTTTAGGGAATGTATTATGTAATATGCATTGTGTATAAGGAGATAAATAAAACATTGTATATAATATTAATTTGGTTTTATTACAGTATCATAGTATTTATCGTAAATTGCTGGTTGGAGATACTCAGTATAAAATGATGTTGTTTTTGGTTGTTTGAACATCATTAATTTTTCTGTGCATACTTTATGCATAGGTAATTGTAATGTTTGTACATACTATATCCTCTATACCATGGAGGACTGTGAAGATATGTTTACAGTGTGCTTCCAAGCCACTTACAGCTGCACATTCACAATGACTTTCACATATCATACCAGTCTTATTCATTAATCTTTTTATTTGTGCCTGCATTGTGCATGAAAATAAGCATGGTTACGATCATTAGCTTGATCAAGCTCCTATTTTCATAGAGGATTTTCACTTTAGGAGATATTTGAAACCTGAAATAATATTAACATTAAATTAAGTACCTATATTACACGTTTTTTTTATAGTTGAACTCACAAAGGAAGTAGTGAATGCATCATAAGTTGATCACTGTATGAAAACTTACCTTTCAGCAAACGTTTGAATGTGGGTTTTAGATAGCGCTGGAAGATCAGTGCTAGAATTGACATCCCTGAACTTTTCCCGGGCAGGAATGTTAGGGTTATCATCCTCAAGCTCTTCTTCAACTCCGATCAAGTTATTCCTGTCGTATGCCTCCAGTCTTCAACAAAAAAAGGAGTTATAAATAATGTAAACAAAACAATCTATCAAATATAAAATGGTCATTATTTATTTACCTTTCCACTAAAACTGCTTTTTTACCCGTGGTAGACGCATCTCTTTTCCATAACTCCGCTTTTAGTTGTACTACACTCCAAATCGCATACATTTTTGTCTAGTTTTCGTATAAACGATATCGACACAACAGTGAAAACATAAACAACAATGGCGGACTAAAGACGCACAACCGTGCTGCCATCTGCTATGAGCTTTCAGTTTTTAACCCCATTGATTGGTCATTTTATATCATATTTGTCATAGTTGCCATCAACAAATAAAATATTTGTACTTTAAATAGTTTATAATTTTTCTCTGAAATGGAGGGGTCTAAAAATATTATTTCAGTGGTTCCTAGTTCCATATTTTGTCGTTTTTATTGAGATGTATTTTGATGCTGGTTAGATTTTTCTCGGAATAAAAAACCAACGTCCCTACAAAAAGCGGACATCTCCTTTAATCTCTTCTTTCCTTTTTTAATACATACATACATAAACTCATGCCTTTTTCCCATGGAGGTAGATAAAAACTACAGAACGCCACCTGCTACGATCCTTACATACTCCTTTTGCTTCGTCTACGTTCATACATCTGGTCATACACGCACGCGGCGCCGGTTGCAACTACTACGCAACTACGCTCCTGACCTTTCTGAAGAACATCACCAATATGGTCAGGGTAGGTTCCTTATTTCAACTATATGATAATTGAACACTACTGCCTACTACTACTACTGCCTCGTTGGTCTAGTGGTCGCAAGCGCCACTGCTGAGCATGAGGTCCTGGGTTCGATTCCCGGGTCGGGCAAAGTGTTATTGGGTTTTTCTATCTGAAAATTCTCAGTAGCAGCTCGGAGTCTGGATTTGTGCCCAGTTGATGGCAATAGGCTCGCCCCCTATTACATGGGACTTAAACATAACTGGCGAAATGAGGGTGTACCTGCTACAAGGACACCTCTGCCCAACCCTTCAGGGAAACAAGGCGTGATGTTATGTATGAAAATTGAACATTTCGTGGTAAAACGAAAAACTAGTTAGTGACGTTGGTAAAGGGACTGATTGTATAAGACTGCTGGCTGAACGCACTTGAGTATCGTCACTCGTAAAGACTCTTTGAACGAATGCGTTGTTAAAACTGTTCACTAATTACCTTAGAGTTATATACAAGGTTATCAGTTTGATAACTAGAAGTATCTATGAATGAGACTATTCTATACAGTTTACGGAAGTGAAAGCAGTCGCTTCTTGAAGGACTACGATTTATTATGATTGAGCCAGCAGAGATCGACCATCTTTCTTTCTCTGGCATTCGTCCAGAGATACTAAAATAAATTCCGTCTACACAACTTTAGTTATCACATGCATCTCTTCAAAATTTAAAGCCTACGATACTAATTGTACAGATCCGTCGTATCTATTTAATTCGAACGTGTTTGTCATATATAAAGCTACAGTACTACGTAAGCACTGTCGACTAAATACAAATGACTATTTTCCCCAATTTTCCTGGATATTTTCCCAATAGTTGGCACACACACATCCACACAAGCATCCTCGTGTGTGTTCCAATGAGGGGGTGTTCTGGGGGTGTTTGGGGTGTTGAGGGTGGGTGGGGGTGTACGAACACTGTTAAACTAATTATTGTGAGCGGCCGTAGGGGGAGCTACTAAGATTTTTCTACAGCGAACGAAGATACGGCTGTGTGTGTATGTATATATATAGATGTATGTAATCGAGATTAATATTTTGCAATAAAGCGCTGGTGATGTTAGTTTATTGATTAACTCATAGTAGGAATGGTCATTAGTTTCCTTGTTGTAAAATTAATGAATTTATAGAAGATTTGGGAAAGATCTGTACGACGCCCCAGAAAAGGATACCTATATAATACATTTGCAGTGTTTGAAAAATCACAACGATTCTATTTTCTAGTCGATTTCTTAATCGACTTTTCACGTGACCAGAGGGCTGGCTTATTTTTTGGGCAAAGAATCAGCATTGCCATACAATGAGGCAATGCTGCCAGCGTTTTCGGCACTTTTCCTGTTGACAACGATGTGGACGAATTTTGTGATGCCCTATAATTCTCTCGACTGCTTTTTTATATACTATTTTATATAATTTTCATTATTTTAAGTCTGTTAGCGTACATATTATGTAAATACAAAGATTAAATAAAAAAATTAAGAAATAGAAGAGCTTAGCTTGTGCCTAAACAGTTTCAATATTATGTAGGTATAACTGAATCTGACGTTTTATCTAACAAAATGTACCTATCCTATCTGTTATCACCGCACATGTGAGCGATTTTGAAGCCTATATCTGATAGGTTTTAGATTAAAGATTGGTTTGGGAACCTAATATTATACAAAGCGTTATTAGCATAATCGCAGGCATTCTGATACGTGCACACATACTTTAATGTCACAGTTTAAAAGCTACTAAATCACTCGAGCTTAGGTATCAGATGAAACTCCCGCAGACAGACGCGACGCAATTTGTGACGCCATTCTGGTAGAACAATTTCCATGAAGTTTTCATAGAAATTGTTCTACTAGAGTCGCGTCGCGCGTGTCTGCGGAAGCCTTTAGTCTGTGAAGGTTCAATCTCTAAGTTATTTTGCTATAGTGTCCTGTTGCCCACGAAGCGTTATGGAGAGAGTAAGCTTTTCTATTATGAGGTTTTTCCTAACCATATGTCATGTATGTACTTTGTACCTTCTACCTAATTATCAAAACTAGACTGTTTCATTGGTCTAGGGGTCGCAAGCGCTCCAGCTGCGCATGTGGTCCCGGGTTCGATTCCCGGGTCGGGCAAAGTGTTATTGGTTTTTCCATCTGGAATTTCTCAGTAGCAGCCCGGTGTCTAGATTTAATGGCAATAGGCTCGCCTCCTATTACATGGGACTTAAACATAACTGGCGAAATGTGGGTGTACTATACAGGGTGGCATCCGACATCGACGCTAAAACTGTTTGTTAACATGGATTCAGTACATGATTCTGAACCCCTCTGAGTTGAAATTTTTCGTCAGTAATTTTAAAAAATATCTGCTGTTTCATAGAAAAATGCAATACCTCCGCGATCAAAATGTATGGAACAGTTGTTGAAAAATTTCAGACGAAAGGTTCAGAATGATGTAGTGAATCTATGGTAGTAACAGTTTTTGCGTCGATGTCCCTGACACCCTGGTACACCTCTGCCTAACCCTTCGGAGAAATACGAATGTAATGTTTTATGTTAGTAATTATCAAAACTGCTTTGCACAGCTCTCTTCTTATTCAAAAAAAGAACGAGTATTTATTGATCACCGCGATTTCTCACTAAGCAGTATTTCGAAGCTTTAAGTCAAGGCTCACAGCATTTACCTCCACCATAAGTCTAAACTAATCTACATACCTACAAGTAATTTCACCGAAAAAAATTAGTCACAAAAATATAATTTCAATTAAATTAAAATTACCTAAAATAGTGGCAGTAATCGCTGGCTAGATGTTAGGTCCGTGTTTATTGGTCGATACGACGCCGATCACCCGCACGCGACGTCTGAATACACCTTTATTACAAAATGCCCGAGGCTTTAAATTATGTATTCTTTTATGGTACGTTCTAGGTTGTTCTTAAAATATGAAAGTTTACGCCCAATGACTTCGTTTTTGGGGTTTATCAAACTGCAAAAATGTGTAGTAGGAAGTCTGATTGCAAAGAGTTTGAAAGTCCTGGGGGCCTACCACCAGCTCAAAAGTAGTATTATTTTAATATTACTTCAGTGGGAGAAAGAGATGAGAGATGAGAGCTATACGTCCTGTAAAGGACAGAAAATAAATTTTAGTTTAGTCCTGTCAAATTAATCAGCGCTTGAAGTAAATTGACGTAATTTTAGTGGGCAAGTTTTTAATCACGTCTAACCTTGTATGACCTTGTATGGACTAGTGACAGGCGCTGATTAATTTGACAGGCCTAAACTAAAATTTATCTTCTGTCCTTTTCTTAATGAAATAGAAAGAAAAAGATGCACTGAACTTAAATTTAGTTTAGTTTGTGAACAAGGGAATCGGCACTAATTTTGTGGTAACACCCATTTCATTTTCCCCTTACACTGTAAAACTAAGATTTCCCCCTATAATGTGATGGGAAAATCTTGTAACAAGAGCTTATCACCGCTGTCGCGTGACTCTACGCATATGTAGGTACCTATGCGTACGCGCATAGTCGCAGATAAAATGGCGCGCGTCACTTATGACCTAGTAAGTACAGTTGAGTCACTCAATAACGTGGGTCTATTACGTGTGTTGTTGTAATCAATTAATTAATTGTTTATTATTAATAAATGAAGTGTTAGTTGTTCTTAGCAAAGATCGGTCATACAGTCTTATGTCAGGTGACTAAGGAGAATAGGAAACACCGTTCTTGTGTATTTTAGCTTATCAATAAACGTAAATAGGTTAAAATAATATAAAATTCAAAAAGTGCTAGTTTATTCTTCGTGAACCGGAACCAAAATAGCTCTTTAAACCCTAGGGACTAAAAGTGATTTGAATTTGGAATGTGGATATTGTTAGTAAAATTTCCTCGCTACGCTATAAATGCAAAGAAACACTCTTGCCTTTAAAATTGATGTTTGCTCCCTCGACAAACAATCTACTATTACACGTCAAAAACAAATTATTTTTTTAAACTAGTCGGTGTTTCCTGTCCGACTACTCTGTGGTTTTGAAACAAACTCAGAGGTCACAGCCTCTTTTATAGTCCAGACATGATCTTGGTCAGGCCATATGAGGATCAAACCACACAGATTTCAGTGGACCTGTCCAGTGAGTCCACGCATTTGTCAGCAATCGTGTACCGAGTATAATTGTTTTATTATCGAATTTCAATGAACTGTACATAAATAACAAATTATACCTAATTAATAATTAAATAAAAATATTAAATCTAAACATTAAAAAAAACTTAGCGATGCTCGAACTTTACTTAATTAATTAAACCGTCTCCATTAGTTATTTGTGTCATGATTTCAAAATATTAATAAGATTTAGTGATTTTAAATACTAAATATAAAATTAAAAGTATGTGATTTGCCTCGAATGATTTTTGTATCAGTATAATCATGAAGTTTAAAAGTATCTCATTTGACAGTTACCGTAAAAGTACTGTTTTTTCAACGGAACGGAATTGGAAACATGATGTTTGGAGCGTCGCTTAGCTTATAAGTCAGTTCGGTTTGAGCTTCGAAACCTAAAGGTGTCTTCAAGAAGTCTAAAGTCTATAACGTTATTATATTAAGTACCTAATTAAATAGTTTGTTAAATAATGCTAAAACTGTACCAAGTATGTGTGCAAGATATAAATACAGAAATATTAGTACTGACATGGTGCATGACATGTTTGCAATAATTTGTGTCTGTGAAATAAAGATTCAGTTCAGACAGACTGTATAACAATGTAATTATAATTAAATTACCCTAAAACCCATTTGTTTATAAATATGGGTAACTCCCTAAATTACCGTTTTCTATTCTTCAATGGACTTTCCTCAACTGGGGATTTTTGAGAGACTGTCGAGATTACTATTAATTTGAGGAAGTGTTTGTAAACACAATTATTATTGTATGGCTAGATTATCGGTAGTACTACTGACCTTTAGATAGTGCGGGATCCCTGTCTGGTTTCAATAAATTTGCTAAGACACTATTATTATAGTGCGTTATTTTATTTATTTGATCACTTAAATATTAGCAAAAATTAAGTTTTCACCTAATGCAACTAATTTTAATAAGGGTAAGCGTCCATCGCCTCGTTCGCACAGTTTTTTTACCCAATCTTACTACTTAATACAATTTTTTTTTTTTTGGTAACCTATATTGTGTCCCACTGCTGGGCAAAGGCCTCCCCTTTTTCCTTCCAAATCTCACTGCTTTGTGCGATTTCAGGCCATGTTGGCCCCGCAAATTTAAATAATAACTGGGCTTAAATTAAATTATAATTTGTCTGCAAATTATAAAAGGTCTTATCACATCCCACTACAAAACGGTAAACAATGCTTCTTCACAACTTTTCCCACGGGTAGAAGAAGCCAATTTTTATAGCTCCACGTAGCCTGAGGGCGTCCTACCTTACGTTTGCCGATTCGCGGTCTCCACTCAAGAACACGTCTACCGCAACGGTTCTCAGTTCTACGGTCCATTGCCACTTTAGCTTGCTTATTCTATGAGCTATGTTGACAACTTTGGTTCTCTGACAGACCGCGTCGTTTCGAATTCAATCTCTCATGCCGTCCATCATCGCGATAATCAACGGCGTTTCCCGTTGGTGAGGCCCCAGCATCAGAGAGAGTGTAACACGGCTTGTACAAAAATAAATTCTATGTACCTAGCGCAAGTCCACCAAACTAACAGACTCTCCCCCCTCTCCTCACATGACGTCATCCCCCGCCACTGCCCAATTTCCTGGCTCGCCTAGTGTCGGTTATAATAAACTAGAATTGCACTTTTATTGCTTTACCATACCGAGTGGTAACCGAGCCCTGTTTACTTAATTTTTATTACGTCTCATCATTGGCTGTGTCAAATTGTGGAGTTGGGAGTGTCAAAATTATTTTTAGTATTTTTATGTTTGTATATGGTGTTTAGCGGCTGAGTATTTTGCTGTCCGTTTTGTTCTCTGTTAATGGGGATCTGTCAACTTAGCCCACGAAATTACAAATTGCAGCGCTGTTTAACGTTGTATGTTGATCAAAATTTATTTCACGGCAATAATGATAAAATAATTAATTAATTACTAAAGTATAATCATTTGAAACATCAATATAAGTCTCTAAATTATATTAATGCAAATTTGCTATTTAGTGAAACCATAGTTTACTTTTGAAAAGTTGCTCGGTTGTTCCGAAGGTTGGATCTGGGAATGAATGAATGAATGAAATGCACCGATGTTGGATCTGGAAGCATACAAATGATTGGGAGGAATGTCACAAATTACTTATTCTACCCAATTTTGAAAACCAGAATGAGGGCAAAGAAGAGACTCGCCAGTTATTAGTCCGTTTCTATACATTGAAAACAGTTATTGTAAAATATCATCCAAAACCTAAGCCAAATCGAAAAAAGCTTCCAATATTTCTTATTGTATACGTAAAGGAAATTATAGCCCCTATACTATCGCATATAATTCATCATTGCATTTCTGATGGTTTATTCCAAAATAGCCTAAAAAGTCATAATTAAACCGCTTTATAAAAAAAAAAGAAAAAAGTGATGTTCAAAATTATAGACCTATACAAAAATATCAGTATTCTCAAAAATTATTGAGAAGGTAATTTATAATTCTATATACCTATTCTTTTTTCGAAAAATTCAAACCTTTTGCTATGAACAAAAAGGCTTCAGAAAAAATACAAATATTAATATGGCTATATTTGACCTGCTATCTAGTGTAATGACATCTGTAGATAAAGGTACTCCTGTGTATGCTACACTAACAGATATGACCAAAGCGTTCGATTTCGTGGATCATAAGATTTTGCTGCAAAAAATACATGGGTATGGCATAAGAGGAAACATCTTGAAACTCCTAGAATCATATTTGAGTGACCGAACTCAATGTACAGAAATCACTAGAATTTGTCCTATTACTAAATTGGAGAAAAAAAGCATATCTAAACCAAAGCATCTAAAATATGGTGTACTTTAAGGTAGCGTACTGGGGCCACCCCTTTTCTTAATATGTATTAATGATCTCCCAAAAACTATTGATCATAAAATGGTACTATTTGCAGATGACAGCACGGCTATTGTGGAATATACTAATCTTAAAAATTATCAAAATGACATAAATAATTATCTGAATGACATTATAAATTGGCTTGACAAAAATAATCTTGTGATTAATTTAAATAAAACCAAAGTTATTAATTTTCATCAACGCCGTAAGTATCCACCAGTTAACATTGCATAGTAGAAGAAGTTGCAAATGCAAAATTCTTGGGTTTAACTATAGATAATAAACTAACCTGGAAACCTCACTTAGAGGAAATCGGCAAGCGTCTGAGTAAATCTGCATATCTATTATTCCAATTATCCAAGAAAGTCACTACTGACATACTATTAACAGCCTATCATGGATTGGTCGCTTCTATTTTAAGATATGGTGTTATTTTTTAGGGACAGTCAACTAATAGAGAACTTATATTCAGGATGCAAAAAAGATGTATACGACCAATGTGTGGTCTGAGAACAACGGACAGTTGCGTTCCTTACTTTAAAAAAATTATAAAAATACTAACGTTTCCATCTTTGTACGTATTGGAAGCTACATTATTTGTTAAGACGAATCAACAATTATTTCAAAAAATTTCAGCAGCTTATATAACCCCAATTCGTGCCCAATATGAGAATTTGTTATGTCAAAACAAGTGTAAAACTGCCTTATTGAAAAAGAGTTTCTTTGGTATTGCTCCAAATATTTTTAATAAAATACCAGATATTATTAAATGTATGTCTCTAAAGAAATTTAAAAAGTCTCTTCAGGGGTTATTACTAGCGTGCCCGCGTAGCCCTCACGACGGGGGATGCTGTGGCCCGTGGTGGAGTCGTTTTGGCAGTGTCTCTAGACATCGCCAATGCTTTCAATATGCAGGGTATGAAGTTGCATCAGGAAGGCACTCCAATATCACCGGATGCCGACCTACCTCTGTCGTGTGTTCGAGGCCTGTTTAACAGACAGGGCCGTCATCTACCTCGGTCACCAGGGAGAGTGGAACCGGCAAGAGATGTCGTGCGGTGTCCCACAGGGATCGGTTATGGGGCCGCATTTGTTCCCGGGACATCGGATACGATTGGGTGCTGCGCGCCGACCATAGCGGCGTCAGTGTCATTTGTTACGCTGACGACACGTTGGTCCTGGCGCAGAGGAGGTTGTACCAGGCGGCGGCCGATTTAGCGACATACGGGGTTGCGACAATCGTCGACAGGGTCCAGCAGTTGGGACTAGAGGTGGCCCTGCACAAGTCAGAGGCCATGTGTTTTCATGGTCCTCGGAATGCGCCACCGTCGGGTTCCCAGGTAATGGCGGGAGGGGTTCACATCGGCGTCGAGTCGACGATGAAGTATCTGAGACTCGTCCTCGACAGCCGTTGGAATTTCGTTGTACATTTGTGACGTTTGGCTCTCAGACTGAAGCGGGCCGGGGCTGCCTTGAAGTGGCTCCCGCCCAATCTAGGGGGTCCAAACGCCTCCTGCCGGAAGATCTACGCGGGGGTCGTGCGGTCCATGGCCCTTTACGGGGCACCGGTGTGGGCGCGTTCATTGAGGCGGCGGTCAGCCGGGCGGTTGAACGCTTCCCAGAGGGTCACGGCCATCCGGCTCGCCCGAGGATACCGCACGGTCTCCTGTGAGACGGCAAACCTCCTTGCTGGTTTACCGCCATGGGATCTAGAGGCAAAAGTCCTCGCGAACATCTGGGACTGGCGCGAGGAGGTCAAACGCCGGGGCTTAACTCCGCTGCCGCGAGAAATCACGGCACAGCGGACAGAGCTCCGGCGGGATCTCATGGCGTCATGGAGAGTGCGATTATCGCAACCCAGCGCTGGGCACGCCATAATTGCGGCGATAAGTACCCTCTTTGAGGAGTGGCTAGAGAGGCGCCACGACGTCCTCACCTTCCGTCTGACGCAAGTCTTCACCGGACACGGTTGTTTTGGGAGGTTCTTGTTCAGGATAAGGCGGGAGGAAACGCCCGGGTGTCACCATTGTGTGCATCGCCCGGAGGACACGGTGGAGCATACGGTGGAGGTCTGCCCACCTTATAATCACCTTGTAATCTTAAATTAAAATTTTGTCATTGTAATTTCTATTTAATTTAAATTTTGATATTGCAACGTTTTTTGTTTATTTTTTTTGTATAAAAATATTATACTGGAACTAATTTTGTATGCCATTAATGGCAAAACACGTAGCCACCTCATATTAATTATAATACCTTCATACTGTATTCATGTTTTACAAAATAAATATGATCTTATCTTATCCTATCTTATCTTATCCTATACTATCTTATCTTATCTTATATTTTTAGAGCAACACGAATCCATCATTCAATTTTCGAAATTAGCAAATTCGAATTTTTGAAATTCTGTTTAGGTACGGCCGTTTGTATGGAGTCAATCCACTGTGTGACGTAGGGTGGCAATTTGTTTACCAATTAATGTCTCTGTCTGGACGTTGGTACTATAGTCTCGTAAATTAAATGAGTAGGTTTAAGTACATAACCTTTATAATGGTGCCGATTCTCTTGTACACCGAATTAAACTAACTAAACTATCATTAAAATTCCTTACTTTTGGCTATGATAATCTTAAAGCTATTCTGCAACAAAAAATCTCTAAATGAAAATATAATTTTGATACAACTAAAATCGTATTTGACAATCGCGTGTCCACGTGGTACTTGTTTGCCCTAGGGTTCTATAAAGAGGGTCGAAATTTTCATTATTTTTGCGATTGGCCACACCATTTGGAGATATAAGCAAAAGAAAAAAAAAAATACAGTACTATTTTTGCACCTAAAGTCGAGGTATTGGTGTGAATTTAAAGTTCATGACAACCAATTTTATTCCACACGTTTTTAATCGCAATTAGAAATAGTCAGATTTAGTTAGAAAATTAAAATTTTAGGTGAAAATTTTTCAGAATAGTTAAATTGCCATTTTAACTAAATTAATATCTCAGTACCATCTTAGTGCTGTCAAATTAATATTTTGTTAAGTTGTGTCACTTTAGTCTATTTCAGAATAGGAAATCGTTGTTTGACAAACACAAGAATTTATTAAAGCGTAGTCAGTTAGAGTTGCTAATTGTTGTAGGACTAATGACAATCTAGAACGTGCCAAAAATAATTATACAGTTTCTTAATTACAATAATTGTAAATAACTAATAGCTGTGATTACCTAATTGAGGAAGATAGAGAATATTGATGCCGATTCTTTTGTCACAAATGCCTCTAAACTGGACTAAAAATCACCAAAATTTAGGAATCTAAATTTTGGTGATTATGCATCAATATCCTCTATCTTCCTCAATTAGGTAATCACAGCTATTAGTTATTTACAATAATTGTAATTAAGAAACTGTATAATGATTTTTGGCACGTTCTAGATTGTTATTAGTCCTATAACAATTTGCAACTCAAACTGACTACGCCTTAATCAATTCTTGTGTATAGTAAAAAGGTAATTGCAAAGGCTTAGGCAAATTATAGCACCACATAAACAATTGGCATGATCAGCCTTCTGTTACGTTCTGTTTACGTTTAGTTTTATATATTTTTTATTTTTTAAATAATGCTTGAGTATAGTTGTCGATGTTTTTGGTTGGTATATTGGCGTGTGCTAGCTGACATATGGCCTATAATTTATCATTTGAATTATGTTTTGTGTTGCATTATGTAAGTTATTTTGTATACTATTGTATAGAATCGTTCTCTAACTTGAACAGACAGCTGTGCTGCTGGGGAGTTTGTTGCGCCACTTCTTCTTCCCAGCTAAAGGCACTAGGAAGTGGTGAAGGGTGGGCGTTTTTGGGGGACTGTCTTAAGTAATTTTGACGTTCGAAAAGTGCTGATTGTCAGCCTAGTTTGAATAAATGACTTTTGAATTTTGTCCCTTGCCCGTTCTTCTCCATAGGTACCTACTACGCTTTGGAATGGGCAACTAGCTTCATCTTTCTGACTGACCGACCCCTTGACAATTCAAAAGTGCCTGTAAATGGTTTAATTGAAATAAATTTGAGTTTGAGTTTTGAGTTTATTTTGTTTCCGCACAGACCAAATTAGTAATGAGACAAAACGATATCATGTTTATCTTTGGATGTATAATGTCAAACAGTGAAGTAATACACTCCCGAAATTTGTATGGAAATAATACCGACTGGTGTAACCTTAAATACACTGCATCTCCTTAGTAACGCGTTAATGTAATTTAATGGCATCCAAGTGCATTTAAGTTACGAAGTTACGTTAACCTTAGATAGTTAAAAAACCAGCCAAGTGCAAGTCGGACTCGCACACGAAGGGTTCCGTACAGTATCAAGATCGAGAAAAACGCCGAAAAATGCACGTTTCTTGTATGGGGACGGGTCCTTTAATTTTTATTATTTGTTGTTTTAGTAGCAATAGAAATTCACAATCTGTGAAAATTTCAATTGTCTACCTATTACGATTTATGAGATACAGCCCGCTGACAGACGGACGGACGGATAGCGGAGGCTTCGTAATAGGGTTCCGTTTGGCATCCTTTGAGTACGGAACCCTAATACAAAAATCTACTGTCCCAATGATAAAGGCACCTTCATCCTTTCATTTAAAATTCGTCGACTTAACGAGCGTCAAATGATTATAAGCTGCATCTTGTAAAAACAGAAAAAAATCTCTTATAATTTTGGAGAACCTGCCCAAAATAATTTCGGGTCTGCCATTAATTTGAACAACCTGCAATCGGAAACCAAGTTATTCGGGACTCGCATCTTTTGCATTAGTCATTTCCTGAAAACCAAACTCTTCATTTAAGTAGGATTCATCCCTAACTAATTACTAATAAAAACTTAATATTTCTAAACAAGCTATAAATTAGACAGGTACCTCTTCATTTTTCAATTCAGTTGAGAGTGTCCCAACTGTGGTTCGATTCCCGAGTTGGGCAGTGTTTATTAATTTGATGGTTTTGGAATATCTGAGTAGCAGCCCGGAGTCTGGGTTTGTGCCCGGTTGACGGGAATAGGCTCGCCCCCTATTACATGAGATCACCAGGGGTCCCAACCAGCCATACCAGTGGTCGCTGACCACTCTAAAAAAAATATTAAATCATTTTTATTTTTATTTTGTCTTGTTTAGATATCTACTCGTAGATAAGGTTAAACCATTTCTTTCCATACATGAACCCTACCAACTATATTTTAGGGACGTTAGGCTTTAACTCATTGGAGATGAGAAGAGGTCTTGATCAGCTCACGGTAGCCTGTAAGACGTAGCGGAGACGTATCGACTGTCCAAAGCTCCATGGCCTTTTCTGCCGATTATTTGTGCCCTACAAAAACATTGGACACCGTCAGAGCCGCCGACACAATCTAGATTGCGCAACTGTCTTGCAAAACTGTAGCCAGAGCCGAATCCCCAGTTTGTCGTACCCTAAAGATGCTAAATGCCCTTCTGACTGCCAACCCTGAATGTGATGTGTTTGCGGATGAATGGAGTAAAATTATGCGTATATGTCTGGTGTTCTGTGAGAGAAAGTATGCTAGGGAGTCTACTGTTCCATGTTAATTTTAAATTAAATTATTGTCAACGTTATAATTGTTTCTATGTTAATTAATGTAATTGGTGTTGTACCGTTTTAATTAACTATAAATTAATAAATAAATCTATACCCGTTTTGCTAGCTAATTTATATTGACCCTGTTTATAAAATATACTTAGAAAGTACGACAATGTTATGAAGTCTAAAGTACAACTTACTCTGACTCAGATAGTGATATAATGTTCTGTATTTTTATAGGTAAGCTTATTTTTAAGGTTCCGTACCTCAAAAGGAAAAACGGATCACTCGTGTGTCTGTCTGACTGGCAGGCTGGCTGTCTTCCGTCTGTCACAGCCAATTTGCTCCGAATCTACTGAACAAGTTGAAATTTGGTAGGCATATAAATTTCTGTGACCCTAACACGGACGTGTAACGTAAATGAATTTTGAATACGAGGGTCACTTTTAGGGGGCAAATTGGAAAATTCAACAAAAAAGTTTTGCAAACTATACCGTGTAACATACTCGTATCAAACGAAAAACCTTGTTGTGAAAATCTTAAATACTTTTTATAATTTAAAAATAAACGCTTTTCGAGATATTTAAGAAAATAGATGCAAATTAACTATTTCCCCCTTATCTCCGAAACTACTGAGCCTAATATTTTGAAAAAAGTACCGTAAATAGTAATAAGAAGTCTCTAATTTTAAAATAACATGGTGAATCTCCCAATATTGTGCGTACAAACTTACATTTGCAGTTGGAATGTGAACATGTTTTTCAACTACAATGTTAAGTTAGTCCTTGGGACAAGTTCATCTCAACTACGGAACCCTTCATTGTGCGTGGTCCGACACGCACTTGGCCGGTTGTTTTAGTTATAAAAATTACGTAACAACCAAAAGACGGCAGCCTAAAAAGCCTTCAGAAATGTAGAGACGCAAATAAAATAAATAACAAATACATATACGAAATATATAATTATGTACACATGTCTATATAATATATATTCAGTGTTACAGATATATTTTCTGAGAAATGTTTTCGGTATCATTAGATGAACAGATACAAGAAATGATTTTATATAATTTTGTCCCGGCAGGAGGCGGCAATTTGGCAAAAAAAAACTTTTTTATTTATTTTCTATTTTCTTTCCTAGTTTAGTGAAATACTTCGGCGTTACTTGACTTTTTACCTGTAGTACAGGTAATAGTAACATATTATTACGAACTTATAAGAAAATCTTTAAAACTCATAAAATTCATCAATCAGAAGAGTAGCAGAGAAGAAAAAATATGACTGTATTGTTAAAATATTTGCTTAAAAATGAGTAGGTAAAATTCGAGATTCATTTAAAAATTAGTACCTACTTATAAATGTACAAAAGTGAACCTGAAATTCTAAAATTATAACTAACAATTGAATGCAGATTAAAACTAATTAAATTAACTGCACATAAACCCAGTTCCACTGACGCATTCCAATTAAACAAACAATTGTTATTAAACTGAACCTACTTACTGATAATAATAAATAACCTATAGGTATCGCTGACTCAGAGAATACGTATATAAATAAGCGCGCGTGTTCCAAACTTGAATCACTTCAGTAGCGAACCTCGTTAAGTAAACAACTCAACATGGCCGCCAAAGTACTCTTTTTACTCGCGCTCGTCGCCGCAGTCGTATACGCAGTCGAGGACTGCAAGTGTGACCCTCCAACTGAGCTGGAGAAGTCACTTCTTTGGGAGTTCTTCAAAAATATCTCATCTCAAGGGGAGCACCCCGACAACCAAGGCTTGGATGTTGTTCTTCCTGGAGAGTTGTCACCACTCCTCGATTGCAACTGCTTCGAGAAGACCGAAACAAGGAGGAAGCGCAAGATCCTGCCGGAGGTTACTGAAGAACCCCAAGACACCCAAGAATACAGCGACGAATCAATTGAAGGCCTCCGGTCGCCGAAATGTCCTCATGGATACGTCTGGTTCGCCATCAGGTGTGTGGACGAGAGATTTGTGATGGAAAAGAAGTGAATGAACCTAAGTGATATGTGGAACTCGGAATGGTGTTTTAATGATCTCCAGTCAGCCAGTTCAGGGTTACATAGATTACAATTTGAAAACACTGTTTTAAGTGTTCAAGAATTAAATGCATTTAATTTGTATAAATATTTTTAGTTAATTAAAGAAATTAACTTATTGTTCAAAATGTGGATTCAGTGCAATGAAAATACTTAGGTATTATAAATGATTTTAGACGCCATTTTATAAAAAATATCGTCCTAATACCAATACTAGTCGCTTTATGTAGATTTAAGATTTCCCAACAGGGATGTGACATTCCAAGTATTTTAGTTTGTAAGTATTTTTAAACAATAAAAAATGTTTCAAAATAATGTGTGCAGTTTTTTGTTCATTTATTACCCATATACCTACCAAATAACAATAGGAACACACACACCCCTATTACACACACACTTAGGAACAATTTCAAAAATAAAAAATATGCCATGTTTTTTTTTGCTTACAATGTATAATAAATTAAAAGTTGGAAATAGAATTTTTCGGAAAACAATATTTTTGCAAAAGTAATTAATTAATTATGATGTAAAGTAATTAATTAGTTATTATACGTAATCAAATTAAAAATACAAAAACAGCACTGTATTAGCATTCGAAACGTTATACTATATGTTTATTACATCCATAGAATTGATGAGTCAACTTATAATGGGTACATTTGTCATTAATTATTATTAACGACCTTCGTCTAGACAGGATTCTAAGTATAGAGCAGTAAAAATTAAAGTTTTTAAAACCGACTTCAAAAAGGAGGAGATTCTACATTATGTTAGATTTTTTTTAACGTACATTTACGAAGTATTAAAAAAACCGTTGCCAAAATGATGTAAAATTATTGACTGTTCTAGTATCTACTATTTTACGTCTGACACACAAAAATTCTTAGAATGACACTCTAGTAGTACACAGTAGTAGTCATTGAGGCGTATTATGAACTCAACAATTTTTTTGGTAGTATGACTAATACTTCAAAAAAAAAAGTTCAGTTTCTCACCCATAGACTCATTGCAAACAAAACCTATGAAAGCCTACAACATTCGGTAAAAGTTACATAAGTACTTATTTATTTCCAATATTGTCCTTAGTGATACATAATTGCAATCAGTTATTAGAATTATACATTAATTAATGTATTGATATTGTCAAAACGCGCCACATTTCCCTTTGTGACATTGGCCTTAGTAATCTGTAGGTGATTATCACTACAACTCACCATATTTTAATATGGATATTTATCAGTCATATTATGCTAAGCCTCGTTGTCTTTGGTCGCCTAATGACATTTCATGTTTAAAAAAAAATAAGTATGCTATTAAGGTCGTATCTCATCTGGTTTTACCAAAAACGAAAAATTTAGGGTCGTAACTCATTTGGGTTTATCAAAAACGAAACATTTAGAAACCGTTACTTAATAGTATTTTAGATGGGGAATCCCAAATATATGATGATATATTATAAAATATATTCAAAAGTTAAATGACTCACACAGTTTAGTTTTTAAATCGCTACCTAACATGCAAAATGCTAAGATTTTCCCAGTTCTTCGTGCGTGCGATGTTAATGAGGAAAATAATAATATTGTTCAGCACGTGAATTAGTCTAAATACGTAGTTGTATACGTTGATGTAACAGGAAAAACGGGTGGACAGAGATATGCTTAAGTACCTCTATGGGGTTCCCAAGATCCAACGGAAATCGGAAACTGACCTTACAAGTATATTTTTATTTAAGGAAAAAAAGTACTCACAAAAAGTAAAAAGTGTCTCTTTCACCCATTGAACCAATTTTATCAATTTTATTTGAAGCTAATACAGGTTAAGTTTTGGAACAAAATATCTTTGCGCACATTTCTCTGCACACTTGGTGAAAAAAGGTAGACGGAAAAAAGTGTAACATTTCGACCGTCACGGCACTTTTGCTATCGTATGTGTGTTTACAAGCGTATGTTATTAAAATTGAATGTACTGATTAATAGTAGATTGTTATACGAGGGGCTAAGATAAACCATTGTAACCTAGACCTCACTACCACCATTGTAACCTTTTTCCCCTAGAGCAAGAAATGCTATTTTTTCCCCGCTCTGGTACTCTACAATGGCGGCCTTTTTGAGCAAGAGGAGTGAAAATATTTTTATAATAATTTAAAAAAAAATACTTTCCATTCCTTTTTTTTCATTTCCTTACTCTCAAACGTATTTCATTGTGCTTGTTGTTGTATTCATAATATACAGCTAAAGAAATTTCATTCCAACCGAGTTTTTCTAATATTCCGTTTGTTAGACTTCTGAATTCTCTCTATCATGAATTCATGACTCACAATCGACAGCTACAGAGAGTATTTCAATTCTCTACAATATAAGGTTTTCAATTTTCTAGCGTTTTCCAAAATATTAATTTTATAGTACCGTCAAACTTGATATAACAGTCAAATTGTGACTGCTTGAAGATAATAAGGAAACTAGTCATCTTGTATCGTATTCGTGTAATTACTTAAATCAACATTAATTACTTCACGGGAAGATAACCATTACTTCAACGCGATGTTTTAACCCAAAAGTACTTAATTCCTATAATTAACACTATCAACGGTCACTGCAGGGCATATGTTTTTTCAAAAGTATAAAGCTTGTCCTGAAGATGAATGATTCTGACTAGTGATGCAATGAATATGAATATTCGTATTCGCCGAATATGTCATGAGAGTGACATTCGTAATTAGTGCCTTCCTAGAAATTCCATACTATATAGGATTTCTAGGAGATATTGCGTTGCGAGATATTGTGAAAATATTTCTCGAGAAAACCTTCCACAGTGGTCTCTGAAAGGCTATAATAGCAGGAAATATACAGACAGAAAAAAGGAATCGGTTGTGGCCAAAATACTTGCAACAATTTTGTTTCTAAAATAAATATTTACATATAGTTAATTTTAATTAGTAAATTACATGTAAATATTTATATTGCTTAGCGTGCTTAATTTCCTTTCACCGTCTTTGACTACTAATTGAGTGCGGCTATAGTAGAATCAGGTATTCGTATTCGGCGAATAATACAATCGGTATTCGTATTCGTAAAAGTCATAGATATAAGAAAGAAGGAGATATGCCCGGTAGTTGAAAATGTATCGAAACCCAATGTCTCCACTTTGTCCCCACTACCTCGCCACTAGTCGCCACAACTACACATGCAGATCAGTAAACCAAATAGAAACGAGGCTGCGCTCACTCTTGCAATTCATAAATCAGAACGTACTACACAATCAATTATGAACCTTATCCCATCAAACACAGCGTGCATTTACCATGCACCGTACAACTCACTCACACGAAAACATCTTTTCTATCGTTGTGCTGTACAGAAACAATTTATTTTACATATACGCTAGTGATTGACTAAATCGGAAAGGTATCGATTCTTCCATTTAATATTATCGACGGTGAAGTAGCAATATCTAATAACTAACATTTTGGCGGTTTTTACTTACTAATGTTTTCTTCAAATGGTCAAAAACTATAGAAATAAAACGTTTTTTTCTCCTCCTGTAAAACCATGTTTTTGTAGTTATTAGATATTGATACTTCACCGTCGTTGTACTTTAAAAAATTTGGTGTCCTGAAAATAAAATAAATAAAAACGATAAGTCCAGAAAATACTATAATAAAAATAAATAATAAGCAAAAAATTCAAACAATAAAAATCCAGTTACGTTGGTTTAACCTGTCATAGTTTATTTGAAACAGTAGATATTGTTGAACCCTGCTATGATGTTTACTCACTGACCTGTAAAGTGGAGGTATTTGTGCAGCACTTGACGCTTTGATATTACTGGAGTGGCATTTTTGTCAAATAGTGTAATCTTAAATTAATATATTTTTCCATGACTGCTTTAATTTGAAATATTATGTGATTATTCATTGGAGAAAGCTCAAATTGGTGAAACTTAATATTTTCAAAGAAATCTAATCCTATGAAGTTAGGCAAAGCCTTTGCCATGAGTTCCTGTTTGACATTTTTAGTTTTAACTGTTAATTTATTATTGGTGAGACAAGCTGTTTTTATGATTATTTCCATTATCTTACAAATCATGACGACATCAGAAGATGGGTATATAAGCCCACCTTTGTCCTTATACTTTATAAAATGATGTGTTTCTTCATATTTGTAATTATCTGAACCATGCCGATTACTATAACGCATTCGAAGCTTTTGAAGACTTTAACGGAAGTAAAATACCAAAACCATAAAAAAGTAAGGAAATAGCACGAGTATAAGGCATAATAGACCAGCGATAATTCAAACCCAAAACACTCCACCAAAAATTTTATTAACTTTACGACCGTTGGTTACGCATTTCTCTATCACGCTGTAAAATAAGCAAAATAAGTAAAACACATTATTTCACACCGATCTTCCACCCGGGTAAAAGAGTTGACAAATTGAAGAATAAAGTATAATAGCAATAAATTCATTCGCCAAACGACATTGTTGTCGATAGCCTACGTTAGTGGATCTGCACAACCACATCACTAGCTCGTCGCCAGACACAGCGGCCGTACTGCGCGATGCATCCGCAGTCCACAGTATCGTTTTGTGATTTTTACATTGCTTGTTGAGTCACTGAGCGACATATTTAGGTAGTGGTTAACGAGCAATGTATGTAGTGCAAAAATAGTACAGTCGCTGTGATATTTGGAAACAAAAATAACGTAGTAAAAGCAAGAAATATTTTACGATTTGTTGTTTTTCATTATTTTAAAGACAAATATAGTAAAATACTTGTAATTACATATGGTAAGTGATTCCATGATTCACAAAGTTTTTGTTTTGACTTCGGTTTTTACAAGAAACCACTGAACAACACGGCATTCTTATAAATTGTCCCGATCACGGCCGAAAACACACTAGTTCGCGGAGACGGCCATTTTCGTATGCAATGAGCACTTTGATCATTACGCGCGGACACAGACACGCCCCCATGCCACTTCTCCTGTTTTTTATATTTCTATGGTAAAAGTAGTATTTGTTGCATCACTAATTCCGACTCTTAACCTTCTAAGTGTGGAAACAGTAGATATGATGGCTAAATAAGGAACCACTGATATCTAAAGACTGGAGACTGTCTACGGACTGCCTCGTTGGTCTAGTAGTGGGTTCGATTCTCGAGTCGGGCAGTGTTATCGGGTTAATCCATCAAGAATTACTCAATTGCAACCCGGAGTCTGGTTAGGTTAGGTTAGGTTAGGCAATAGGCTCGCCCTCTATTACATGGGACTTAAACATAACTGGCGAAATGTGGGTGTACTATAGGTACACCTCTGACTAACCCTTCGGGGAAACAAGGCGTGAAGTTTTGTTATATTATGATGTCTAAAGACTCTACAGCTTAGCATATAATAGATACCAAAAGACCACCTACCAACCACCAACCAACTAACTACCAACCAACTTCTACCAACTTTATCAACAGACTTTTTTTAGGTACCTATACTAAGTACTTATCGTCATCCCGATTTTTCCTGTACGAAAATGTACGTGTTCCTTATGACATAATTATGCCTTCTTGTGGTCAGAGTGTTAGACTTGAAAGTGGAAGTCGACCGTTGGACAATATATCTTAGTTGTATTTTTAACCTCTCTGTTGATAACGCGTCGTGTTGGAGGTCGTGACCCTCAAGGTTATCTGCCTTTGCAGTAATTGTTACTTTACTTAACTCGTGTCACGACAGTTACAAGTATTCCTAATTGTTGTTATTTTTGTGAACTTCTATGTGTATCCCGGCTGACCATCTCACCATCCATTTTGTTGTCAGAGTCATCAAAAATGTTGCTAATACCTATAATTACAGTTTATTTGTTAGAAAATTACACAAGTTAGCCTTGAACTGGGTCGCCATACACAAACATTGAATTTTACATGGCCCAGAACTGTTAGTAGTAAAAGTGCATACCCGGGGAAGTCCTACCACCATATTAATTTTTGTCGTCATTAATGTCGTAATCATTTGAAGGGCACCGTAAAATTATACTTTATGAGACTCTTTAATATAAACCACAAACTTGTGGGTAAAGGCTAAACAAGATTGACGCAAAACAGGGAAGAATTTTTTATTTTTTTTATTTGACCTTGGTGACGTAGTCATAGAGGCTTTTGGCGCTGCAGATGAAAAAGGCTGTGGATTTATGATACCTACAGATAAAACTGTCTAAAATTGAAATTACTGTCAATCTTATGAATTTGCCAGAACATTTAAATAGGATACAAGGAGAGGCATGTCCTCGACAGTAGACTCAACACCGCTACCATCTTGCGGCAACATTATTACCACAGTATATGTATGAGCGGGAAGTCAGAAGCCCCGAAGTCTGAAAACCAGACTTGCAAAGAGGTATCGTGTTACCCAGTACTTAACTGGGTTGTGGAGAACAGATAGGGCAATCGCTCCGTAAATAATACTGAGATTCCGCTGCATTTGATTAGAGTGGATATGCGCTATTTTCAGATAGTTTGTACAGTTATGAGAGAAGACAAACAAACAGACAGAATGATATAATGTTTATTCAAACATCTGTGCCAGCTCATCCAGGCTCTACCCGCGATGGCAACTATTTCATCCACCCATCTCGCCGCCGGACGACCGACACTTCGTTTTGCAGTCCTTAGACGCCATTTGCTCACTGCCTAACTCCATCTATCATCACTGCGCCTTGCCAGGTGTCCTGCCCAACTCCATTTGAGTTACCATAATTCATTTTCCGTTTTCGAAAACCTTCGTACGTCTTCGGCGCATTTCGACGTTTGGAACTCGGTATAATAGCCTTATGCCAAGCAAGGATCGCTCCATGGCTCGCTGTGCAACTCTTACCCTGTACATAGCCTCCTGCGTGAGCGTCCACGGATCAGCACCGTACGCCATGATGGGCAGAACACACTGGATATCTTATACTATTAAAAGAGCAATATTTGTTTCTATATATATTATATTTATTTGTTCCTACTTACGTTCTCAAAATCAGCTCTAACGATTTCGATGAAAGTTGCAATGAAAACCCCTATGGTTTACGGGGGCGAAAAATCAATCTAGCTAGATCTCATATCTGGGAAAATTAGTTTTCTCCGTATTTTCACCCAAGCAGAGCTCAGTCGCCCAAAGTTTAGAACAAGATAATGAATAATGAAATGATATTGACATTAGAATAATGATCATGGCAACATGGAATTAGTAAACCTACTATCATGGCAGTATGGAATTAGTAGGTACTATCCTATACTATTAAATAAGCATTCTCTATTTTCACCAGAGCAGAGCTCGGTCGCCCAGGTACTATAATATTTACTTAGCGTTAATTACACTTTAACAGTCAGTATTGTTGTATAAAATTGTCATTAGAATATGTCTTCTAATGTTTTCTAGTAACTGTGGACCACTAGTCATCCGGAGTGAGATGAGTAATCCGTGTTTATGAATGAATGAAAATGTCCTTTACGTTACCCTTATTTGTAATAGTACGGGAGAGCTGATTCATGGTGTTTACGAGCACGAACACTATGGGATTAGCCGGAATAGGTAGCTATATTATGTGTCTCTTCGACTACTAAAAACCTCCTGGGTTTTTGGGAGAAAAAAACAACAGAAAAACAATTGACTGGTGAAAAAATGCAGGCTGGTTAATATTTTTCATTTGTTATTGAGTTTTTTTGCTACTTGAGAACAAAATAGTTATTTGTGCAACAAGAGAGCAAAGTTGGTTTTTGTTGCGAGTGTTGATTTTGAATCCCGAGTAAGCGAATAATTCTATAATTGAATCACGAGCGTAGCGAGTGATTCTAAGTTAGAATCCTGAGCGTAACGAAGGATTCAAAGACACGAGATGTAAATGCTTTGGTCTCGTGTAACACATACAACTTTTCACCTCAGCGGCGAGAACATATTAATATTATCTAAAGGTAAAAAAATACAACATGGTAAACATTTAACCACATGCATATTTGTAAAACAAAGTATATCAAAAAATTAAAAGTTAAAAATGATTGCACTGACATTCTTTTCAAAAATGCAATAAGTTTGGGATAGGTTTCAATGTACACGTCATCTGTTGTGGCTTGGAACAGTGAGTAAATACTCCACATTGTAAATTGTTGCCTCGTTTGTGATAATTCTATGAAGTACGATAACAGTACAGTCTCAAAAAAATAAAAGTTTTTTTTCTCAAAGAAAAAGTGTTTGCACCCTTTGTATTGTAAGTCTCCATTGCTTAAAAATAACATAAGATTTTAGATATTTTATTTTGAGACTTAGTTCTGCATTTTTTACATTAGCAGACTTGGTCACCGAACTCACTCATATTAATTTATTATTATTTCTATAATAACCAACGTGTATCGAACTTTGTAGCTAGCTCAAAAGGAAAAAACAATAAAAAATATCCCGCTATTTTTTATTTAAGAGTGCGTTCTAAAACTGCACACGCGGTATTTTGCCACAATATTAATGCGGCAAAATACCGCGGGTGATTGTTAAAACAATAAATAATTATGTAGATACATGATTAACTTCGTATTTATTTCTTCAACCTTCTCATTATATGATTATAAAAAAAAAATATTCGATTATTTAGAAAAAAAATATAATAAAATAATTTACATTTAAAACCTTAATAGAAGATTTGCAATTTTACTGTTATATGTGTATCCGAACTTTTTGTTTGTTTCTTTTTTGGGCCTATATTATGTATGGAATTTGAAAATCGAACTTCCAATCGACTTGTTTTTATCTCTCGTTTTTTTTCATATCGAAGTGAAAGTGGCAGAACAAAGTGAAGTTTAAATCTTTCGAATTTTGGGAATAGACCCAGTAACTGTTCCCGGCATTTCAAAAGAAAAATTAAAAAGTTACTTTGTCTCACGCTGGCAGCAAAATCGAATATTTCTCACTGTCTTTACACAGCAAAACCTGCTTGTTTGAGGTGCTGAAGTGAATTTCTTTTTTCAAACTAGGCTGAGAATCAGCATTTTTCGAACGTCAAAATTACATAAGACAGTCCCCCAAAAACGCCCACCCTTCACCACTTCCTAGTGCCTTTAGCTGGGAAGAAGAAGTGGCACAATATACTCCCCAGCAGTACAGCTGTACAGCTGATGATTGTATGTCAACCAGCAGATATTACTAATGGAAGAGAAGTTATAGGACAAACAAAACAACTTTGTACGATTTATGTGCTCATCAATTGTCTTTGAAAAAACTAAAGTGTTAATCGACTTACGTCGCTGACCATACATACCATATTTAAGAGTCACAAGCTTTTACTAACTAAAAAAATGCCTACTTACCTTAAAAACTCTCCAAATTTTTTAACAGTTATCTAATTCATAGATGATTCAGCTGTCATGGTATGCGCTGGCCACCTATACCGTCCACAAACGCTTAGTCTTCCCTTAAAAAACCCAAGGATAGGTCCATAGTCTATATTATGTATATGTGCATTTGAACACGTATGTTAGAATATGTCATAATATTATGTAGTACCGTTGTAATATGGGACGGGTATTTTTTATGTAAAATCGTGCACGTAGCTATGTGCTCGTCATGACATACATACATACCTGGCCCATGGGAGTAAGCAGACACTACAAAACGCCACGTGCTAGGATCTAAATTTTTCACGTTGTGTTTTTGAAATTGGTTTTTAGGACGAGTCATAAATGAATTTTTGGGCATAACAAAAATAGTTAAGTTTGAACGAAGTTACTTCCGCTTTTGCACACTTTTGTGACGTAGCAAAAGTGCCGTGATGGTCAAAATGTTACACTTTTTTTGATCTAGATCTCCTTTGGTAAGAGTGTAGAGTATAACTTGCGATAATGATCGTTCCAAAACTGCATTTTTTTCCCCTCTCCTTTCATCACTTTATTTTTTCAGATTTCGCCCCAAAAAACTGACCCTACATTCTGATCGATTCTTATATTAATCATCTTTCATTCATAAGTATATTTAACTACAAATAAAATGAAGTAACAAAACCGAAATCCGTTTCCTAAAAGTGTCGAAAACTCTAACGTCACGACATACTTTAAAACAGTTTAGCATTTCATAGAGGTCCGTCAGACCGGTCCTCTGCGTCCGACATTAGGCAACACATCACAGTATTACGGCTGTCAGATATTAAATACGTCATTTAATGTAATACATATGTTTTTCCTCCACCTTGTGACGCCATTCTTATGGGGAAAGAGCAAGAGTTAATTCAAAATAATTCATGATTTACGTCAGAATTCACTAACGACGATATTTTTGGATTTAATTTAATGAAGTCTAGGAAAATTCGTGTAACCATGATCTTCCTTATGTATAGTTTGGCAAAGTACGGGAATTAAACTGCATAATTGTAAAATTCCAAATGGAAGCCGGCACACCCTTCATGCCTGGAGGCTTTTATTTAGGTATTAACTTCTGTTTACGTTTTTATTCCTGCTTGACTATAATTTTCAATATTCTTGTTGGCTGACATAATTATGGCAAATAATTTAATTTCATATTACGTAACATGAATAACTTTTAAATCAAGTTCTTCTAACTGAACAGGCAGCTGTGCTGCTGGGGAGTTTGTTGCGCCACTTCCTCTTCCCAGCTAAAGCACTAGGAAGTGGTGAAGGATGGGCGTTTTGGGGGGACTGTCTTATGTAATTTGACTTTCAAAAAGTGGTGATTCTCAATTAATAAATGAGTTTTTATTTTGAAACACAAACGAAGGCCGAAACAGGTGCATAAAAAAAGTGTTTTTTTAACACATCCCCTAGAAGCTTGACAGGCGATTGCTCGCCAACAAGGGTTAATCTATGTATTTACCAATAACACTGGACTTATAATGAAGACGGTATAGCTGAATCCCATTAGACTGGAAACCGACCCAAACATACATAGTTGGGAAAAATCTACGCAGATGATGATATAGAAGACCTTACGTGAAGATAATTAATGGGTTTGTATATAAGCTGTGGTACGATTTTGGTATACAAAACGTAATATATCTATTTATCATACCATCACGCTGGTATTCCCCAAGGGTTAGGCAGAGGTGTACCACTAGTACACATTTCGCCAGTTATGTTTAAGGTTTAAGTCCCATGTAATAAGGGAGGAGCCTATTGCCATCAACCGGACACAAATTCAGACTCCGGGCTGCTACTAAGAAATTCCAGATGGAAAAATCTAAAACACCTTGTCTGACCTGAGAATCGAACTATTTATCTTTTTCATCTGTTCTCGTAAAGCCAAAGGATCCAGTTAATTCACTTGTGGAGGATTTTGTTATTTTCGACTGATCTTTTCTGTGAGGGTCTATGCCAAGCTCAAGAATGCATGAGCAATTTTAGGTTATCACTGCTTGACGTCACAAAAACGCCCACATCTTCGTGTTCTCACGTTGATCTCGAGATAAAACTATTATTATCATTACTGTTGTAAATTATACCGGTTTTGATACCGACCTTGATAGTACTTGTTCGACAGTCATATTTTTATGAGCCAAGATGAGTCGGCAGAAAGAAATATGTTATGTGACGTAACAAATGAAGGCGCGGTTGTGGCGCAGTGACCGCGGCGATACGTGTCAGAGGTTCGATTCCGAAACCGATCAGTTCTTGTTTGTGTATATGAGAATGGATACAGGAAAAAGTGTGAGGTAACATTTCTTTGAAATTAATTAATAAAGTAAAAGTAAAGTAGAAATTCAAAAATTCAAAAGTCATTTATTCAAACTAGGCTGAGAATCAGCACTTTTCGAACGTCAAAATTACATAAGACAGTCCCCCAAAAACGCCCACCCTTCTCCACTTCCTAGTGCCTTTAGCTGGAAAGAAGAAGTGGCGCAACAAACTCCCCAGTAGCACAGCTGTCTGTTCAAGTTAGAGAATGATTCTAAACAATAGTATACAAAATAACTTACATAATGCAACACAAAACATAATTCAAATGATAAATTATAGGCCATATCGCACCCCTAGATGAAGACTCCGGTAACTCAAAAAACCTCATTTTTCAGAAATGACGAAAAACTGTTTTTAGTATTTTTGATATCTTTCCTAAAAAAGATATCAAAAATCTATTAGTCAGGAATTCGAAACCGCCACTTACTTGAAATGCGTACTTTTTGAGTTACCGGAGTCTTCATCTAGGGGTGCGATATGTCAGCTAGCACACGACAATATACCAACCAAAAACATCGAGAATGCTTGAGTATAGAAGCATTATTAAATAATATGGATAACGTGGAAGTAGAAAAACCCAGTAGCCCAGCTCTAATTCCATTTTGTATGACAAATGTGTCAAAACACACAATCGACAAACCTCTGATACGTTTGTTAATCAGGGCCCTGCTCCAGTCTTACCAAGGGGTATCATGTTACCTAGTAACAGGGATGTGGTAGGCAGTCGCTTCATGTAAAATACTGGTATCCAGCTGCATCTGGTAAGGCTGGAAGCCGACCCCAACATAGTTGGGAAAAGGCTCGAGCCAAAGATCGAAACCAGATCCCCACGTTCATCAGTCGTACTTGTGACCACTACACCAATAGGACAATCAAATATCAGTAAAATGATCAACAGCCTAATCAGACGTTAAGTTCAACAAACGATACAAAAATCTGTTTCGAAGCACTTAACACTTACACTCTACCCAGTCAATGTTGAAGGTAGAGTACTGCGTGACGTGGCAGGTAACGGGTTGAACATGTCACAATAATTACCAAAGCTAGGAAGAATTATTATAAACTCAGCCTACAATAATATCTACAAAGTCTAGCATAGTCTAGGGAGTGTAAAATGTCCTATGAAGGTCGTCATAGTTCAGTGAACCGTCGATTTGAACCTAGTTCGTTTGTACACACGGCTAAACTCCAAGCTATACATTTCCAGTATAAACTGACCTCGCATTATACGGAAATCCTATACAATGCGAAATCAACATAAACTGATTTTGTATAGCTTGATGTGTAGCCGTGTGTACAAGTTAATTTAATTCACGATAGCTCACTGCGTCGCTATTTTTAGTACTTGTGCTTGAGCTAGTTTTTTATTAAACTTTAATAGGTTTTACAGATTAATGTATGTAATACTTTGTACGGGTTTGTAATAAAATGGAGTGCATTGGATGCACACATAAGGGCTTGAACTGCACAATCCACCGCCGTCGATAAATAAGTAGAGCTAGCAACTAAAATTGTTGGCGAGCATCAAGCAGCGAGTGCGCAGCGGCGGCGAGCGATCACTGGTACGTATGTCCGTCCGCCCGCCAAGCGAGCGTTGCTGAGCGAGTACTCTCTTTGAAAGCTGTTTTCTCTGCGACAAACGAGTACTCGCTGGCGGTGTGAACAGTCAGCGATCAACTATTAATATATGTATCTCTTTTACTTACACTGATAGCTATCAGCTAGTACGCCAGACGAGGAAGCCTTTGTCAGCGGCGGGGCAGGTGGTTAAGGTCTGATAACAGACAGTTTTTTTTTATTATTTTTTTGTTTAATTCCCAAAACTGATGTACAATCACAAAATGCAGTAAAATAGCTACAAAACAATGTCTGATTGACATCTACTAGATGTGAATCTAGCATGCATATTTTAAGTAACACTTACAAATGACAATTACAATTTAAAAAATTAAAATAAAAGTTATACAAATCCCAAATTGAAGAAAAGGAAAAAGTTGCGGGAAAAAAAAATTCAATATAAAAAACAAAATAATAAAAAAAATATATATATATACAATTAAATCGCTGAGTTTAGTCCTTACTGAGGCTACGGAACCAGCAAACACATCTATTTCGCCACGAACGGAGTTGGCAAGAGAAAGCATGCGGCAAATGGGTGAAAAATTACCTATGTTAGTTCGACTATGAGTCAGAACAAAAGTTCTTCGGTTAATTAGGCGGCTACTACTACGCGGGATACAAATATTCACTTTTTCTAAAAGCTCGGGAGAATCTATGAAACCATTAACTAATTTAAACAAAAATATAAAATCCAAACATTTCCTACGTGCGCCCAAAGGTTTCATTTTATAATGACTCAGCCTAGAGTTATACGAGTTTAGACTATGACATCTGTTATCTGAGTAACACAAGTGATATAAAAACCTAAGTTTGGAGGTATATAAAGTGATCCTCTTCTTATAGTTTCTTATTTGTTCTTACTGACCCATCTCACTCAACGGATCACCCTGTGTAATGTGAACACGATAATATTATGCAGAGTAGTGTCCTTGTGTTAAAAATCTACATATTATTTTAAATTAAATAAAAATATTTAAGAGAAATGTCTACTGCATGTCTATTATAATTTATAACCATTTACCAAATTCTCTTCAAGATTTACCATTGACATTGTTCAAAAAAGTTCTGTATAAACTCTTACTATTTAAATAATAGCAGTATTTAAAAACAAACATACGCGACGAACATATAACCTCCTCCTTTTTGGAAGTCGGTTAAAAACACTAGAAAAACACGCTTTTATAAAATCGTGGTCATGATCGTGTTCAAAGTCCATTACGTGGCCTTTCTCACAAGTGCAAACACGACTATAATACGATATTCCATCATGGAATGCCAGTGCCTATCTTCCGGCTTCATCATCACACCTTGAAACCTAATTGTGGTCAAAGTTCATTACAAGACTTTTCTAAGAAATCCAAAACAGCTATGATACGATTTTCCATCATGAAGTTCCAGTTCATATCTTCCGGCTCCATCATCAGTTCGACAGTACCATATTATTGTATTGTCATCAGAACTACATACAGCTGCCAATTTTCATTACGCTACGACCCTTGGACGATGGTTAAATTAGTTACCTTAGATTCCATTATATAGTTAGTTACATACAGGTCGATCTAATAAAAGTGTGTTAAAAATATTACACCGGATAATGGATGGAACGGAACGGATGGAACCTTTACCTAATGTAAATCTGTAATAATCTATAATAATATCTAATCATAATGATTTTATAATTGCTATGAAATGTATTTGCGCGCCATAACATGACAGGATATTATTATTATTGAAACCAAAGTGACCGTAAAATCTATTGTACCATATTCTAGCAATAAATATTTTTGATTTGATTTCTGTTTGATAAAAATACTTAATAGATTTTTGCCAAGATTTTCCTGTTGGTCTAGCAATTAATTTTAACTAACAGACTACAGAACAGGTGATCTCAGTTTAAATCGATCCTTGATTAAAACTAGTTAAATAATTAATACCTAACCAATTATTTATAGGCAGCAACAAGCCAACAACCATCACTTTCTATTTTACGGTTTAACCGGGGATCTCCCGTCCGCTTCGGTGGGTATATGTTATTGTAAGCGGTCGTCTGTCACTGACCTCGGAAACTGCTCGGTCACGGATGATTTACTTTCACTGGGGACAAGATTTTGGGATTTTACTGATTGTTAATACCTACGATTCACACAAAAATAGTTTCGTTTATTTTATTGAAAATTGTACCTATTAGATCGTTTAATAACATCACGCCTGTTATCATAGAAGGGTTGGCAGAAGTGTACCTATAGTACACCCACATTTCGCCAGTTATGTTTAAGTCCCATGTAATAGAGGGCGAGCCTATTGCCGTCAACCGGGCACAAATCGAAACTCCGGGTAGCTACTGAGAAATTCCTGACGGAAAACCCAATTACACTTTGCCCGACCCGGGAATCGAACCCAGAACCTCATGCTCAGCAGTAGGGCGTGCAACCACTAGACCAACGAGGTAGTTAGATTGTTCATTTATCGAAAAATGCATGGTTCCTGTGGAATATACTGACCTCGAAAACGAAGCCAGCGGCTAATTAAATATTAAAGCCCAAGTTGCACGTTCATGGGTTATCCTAATTAACTCGGAGTTAACAAGTCAGGGTTAATCAAATAATTCATCTAGCGCCACCATACCTTGAAACTCAAAGAAAAAAAAACCGCCCAAGTGCGTGTCGGACCACGCACAATAAAGGGTTCCGTAGTTGGGATGAATTTATCCCAAATACAAACATAAAATTGTAGTTGAAAAACATGTCCTCACATACATTCCAAATGCAAATGTAAGTTTGTACGAACAATATTGAGAAATTTACCATGTTATTTCAGACCATAGTCTTCTTATAAGTTTTCCTGTAATCTATGGGTAAATAACCATTCTCCGTATTTTTTTCAAAATTTTAGGCTCAGTAGTTTCGGAGATAAGGGGGTATGGTCAATTTTCATAAATTTTCTTAAAAATATCTTTAAATGTGTTATTTTTTAATTATAAAAACAAAATATTTGAGTTCCTTGCAACAAGCCTTTTCATTTGATATGTCACACGGTATAGTTTGCATAACTTTCCTTTTTTGCCCTCAAAAGTGACCCCCATATTCAAAATTATTTTATTTACGTTACACTTCCGTGTTTGGGTCACAGAAATACACATGTGTACCAAATTTCAACTATATCGGTCCATTAGATTCGGAGCAAATTGGCTGTGACAGACGGACAGACAGACACACGAGTGATCCTATAAGGGTTCCGTTTTTTTTTCCTTTTGAGGTACGGAACCCTAATAACAAACCTGTTACATCGTCCAAAAACGAATTTTACCACAACGATTAGAATAATCAACTCGCACATTATAAAACCAGACTTATTTGCGTCACTAGTCGTATTCAAGAAGACTGTGTCTAATTTATTAATGAGTCCTACATTCGTCTACAAAACACGTGCCGAATGAGCGGAACAATCAGCTCATTGATTGGTGGACAAACCCACAGCGCTACTTTAGACCTGCGCACGCGCTTATTATGTTAAATGACAAGAAATAGACTCAGAAGGTCAATTCGGTACAAGAATCAGAGACGCACATACAGAGTCTGAGTGAGACCTATTTACCCCAGAACACAGAAATTGTTCGAAAAAAAGTTAAATTATTGGAGAGTTTCTAAAATGGTTGCTACCATCAACCCAAATACAACTGCAGATACCAAAAATGGCCATGTCTACATAGTAATTTTTTCCTTTTAAAGTGAAACTTTCATTACATCGTCTCAAACTTTTTCGTCTGTGTGTTGCATGTCGCGTGACGGTCGACCGCGGAGTAGGGATAAAGTGAAAGGCGCTCGTCAGAGCAGCTAAGGCCAATATGGCGGCGCCTATAGTTCGCTTAAAAGTTTCACTTTTACCGTAGTTTCATAAAACCACACAATCCTTTTTTTCTTTTTTAGGTGTTACTGAACACCTCTGCTCAATTCTCTGGGGAATACGAAAAATTTTGTAAGTTTCTAAAATTAACATATTTTTCTAATCACTGTTAAAATTCCTAAACGTTTGTCAGCGATTACAGCGACAATACTATTTTTTTCCAAATAATGACGTTCACTTGGGGTTTTGACCTTTTGTTTTTCGATACGCCATAGTGATGACGTGTTTCCTGTGTACCATAACCAACTAGTTCTGTTGTTGTCGTCACATCGTCGTCATTGATAATTTACTATGGTTTGAAAGTCATCAGTAACACGTAGATAGCAATGATTTGACTTTTATTGAACCAAAGGTTGTCTATAGACTCATAGATGCTTCGATTCGTTGACCATTTCCTATTTTGTTTAGTACCTAGTACTTGTTCACAGGCCTACTCTGTCCTGCCATAGTTATTAACAGTGTAATTTTAAAACATTGTAAAACCAGTTATTAAAAAAAAAAGTAACCGTGGAGTTTCTTGCCGGCTCTTCTCCGTAGGAAACAACAAATTGGAACCGTGCACCTAGCTTCTTCTGACGTTTCACACATGTGCCCATGTAGATTTATATGAAATAAAATCATTAACTGATCATCGGGTTCAAAGATTCGTCGTTTCGATATTTTACGTCATCGTGATCATTGTCTATGGTCTCATATGTAGTAAGTATGATAGATTTAAACTATGACGATTTGTATGACAAACCAAAAACAACATTTGACGCAATTTTTACTTAGTTAACGTTTTACAAATTCATTCATTTTTGAATCCGCTGGATGCGGAAAGCACAAAATGGGTCGAAGTAGCGGTGCTTGGGGGAGGCCTATGTCCAGCAGTGGACGTCTTTCGGCTGAAATGATGATGATGATGAACGTTTTACATCGAAATAGAGAATTGTTTTGGAAAATAAACGATGGTCAAATTACCAAGAGTAGGTATTGCATATTTAAGACTTTAGTATACTTACCGTGTATATTTTTTGCGCGCGTTTTATTTAGGTATGCAGAATATTCAATTTTTCTTTCTTTCTTTCTTCAAGGCTGTCAAGTATTACTTCTAATACAGGAACTATCATAAAAAAATATTTTGTAAAATTCGTTGTTATTTTTTAAACCACAGCCAAAAATAATACTAATTATTTGAAATGAAATTGTTTATTCTGTAAATAGGATATCGAAATCACTATTACATATCATATAAAATAAATATATATATAAGACGGCGTTTTCTATCTGACTACTCTGAGAAGAAAAGCCGAAACAAACTCAGAGGTCGCAGTCTCTTTCAAAGTCCAGACATAATCATGGTCAGGCCATATGAGGACCATGTAGATTAGTGTCTGAAATGGTCTATTAGGTATATCATACCATCTTGTTGACCTCAAACAGATCGAAAGCGGGCCACCTAAGAGGATGTAGTATCAGACACTAGATAGGTTTCTATCTACATACCGGTTTAATGCTACAAAAGGGCAAGCCACGTATTATCGACCCCAAATTAGAACATTACGAGCTATGTCCAGTTACTCACTGCTTTGCACGGAAGAATTATAAAATTGAATAATTGTTATGTACAACAGAATTAAAACAAGATTGAAAAGTTAAACTTATAAATTCAAAAGTAAATGTCACATAGCCAGGTCTTGACCAAGAACCTCGGAAAAATAATTGTAGTAAATCTCTTTGTAAAAGAAGATAAGGGCCAGGGGAAGTACTGCCACCCATGTTGTTGAATACAAACACCGTACATTTTTATATATTTTCATATATAACCATTGATGTATCTTATTCAGATGGATGCTGATTTTTTTTCACAAATAGAGGAACAAATTAAATATGATTTCAATAGGAAAAACGATTTAAAAAAAAATTGTCCGTCTTGTCCGATTATTAAATATTTTTGAACATGCATATTACTTTTTTTTACGTAATCAAAAGATTACGGCGATACATTGAGTTTAAATGTGCCATGACGTCACAAGTATGTAGATTTTATACTTACTTGTGACGTAGCAACCCCCACTCCCCAACTTTAATGCGTTTTATCTAAGTCGTTTTTTATTAATATGATAAAGCAAAAAATACGTGTATAATATTTTTTTATTATCTGACTGATGGACTAAATGTTTTTTTTTTTTTTACCAGACACCATCCCTATTGTAACAAATGTAAGTGATACTTAATAAATTAAATAGTACAATCAAAACTGTTTTTTTATAGTTATTTCTAGTGTAATGAAAGCTGTAATGTCATGGTGACAAACGAATGTAGTGTCACTCGTGGTGAAGTTGAATAAGCCTGTGACCAAAAAACATTTTTTTGTCCGTCTTGTAGATTAATAAAAAATATTGAACACGTATTTTTTCTTTTTTGACGTAATCAAAAGATTACGGCGATACATTGAGTTAAAATGTGGCATGACGTCACGCCTTGCTAGATTTTATACTGAGTTGTGACGTAGCGAGCCCCCACTCCCCAACTTTATTGCATGTTTTCTAAGTTATTTTTGATTAATATGAAAAAGCAAAAAATACGTGTCTAATATTTTTTTATTATCTGAAAGACGGACTAAATAGAATTTCTTTTTTTTTATCTAGGCAACTACCGTATTACAGACAATTCATATTCGCGAAACGTGTTTTCAAATCTCTTGATGTAACAAGTCTCTATAGGCGATAACGATAATAACTACTTTCCAACAGGAAGACCGTCAGTCTATTAGACATTAGTCACATTAAGAGCTGGCAAGCATATCCAATGGGTATCTATAGCACTAGCTAGTATCTTCAAAAGGGCAGCCGACGTTCAGGCTACATAAAAGGAGTGTCCATCGTGATCACGATTCTTCGCCGATCGATGCTATGCTAATGTTGATGCACCGCGACCATTGTAAGGTAACGTTTACATGTACCTTTATGGGCTGTACTGGACATAGGTATAACCTGTACCCATGTACAGCACAGCCCATAAAGGTTTTTTTAAAATGATCGTGCTATTTCGTATAAGCCATTTTTTGTAGCGAGTGGATTGGCTTCAGGAATTTTAGGTTACTCACTCGAATCCGGCGAGTAATTTTTTAAATTAACATATTTATTGGAGGTTGACAGTGAAGAAAGAAAATAGGTACAACAGATTCATTATTTGCATCATCTGCCTAGCCTTCATCAACTATGTTGGGGTCGGCTTCCAGTCTAACCGGATGCAGCTGAATAGGTACCAGTATTTTACATGGAGCAACTGTATATCTGACCTCCACAACCCTGGAAACTAACACCTCCCAAAAACTGGCTGTCAGTAGTCTTTCGGACTACTCGTAAGATCATCGAATGTCAGTTTCCGGAGGGATCACGGTATACATATAATGGATGGTCACCCATCCGCGAACCGACCTTGGCAAGCGTTGCTTAACCTCAAAGATCGACACGTGCGGCTGTTATTATTTAGCCAAAAGCCTCTTTTATTCAGCACACACTATCAAGAACAATATCGTGAGTAAAACTGGACTAATAATGGTCTGAAATCGCCATTTTGAATTTATTACCACGCTTGGTCAGTTCTGAAATGCTGTTACATTTCTTTGTATGAGAAGAATCCATTGCTCTACACTTAAGACAGTTAGAGGGCGGTATAATAGTAGTAGAAGTATTCAAAAACTAACAATAATAAGCCAGAGCCATTCCCGTTTCTCTCATCGCATTTTCTACGCATCAAACCGATTTTTACTCAGAAGTCAAATTATTTTAACAAAATTAAAAAACAAAACTGGACCATACAAATGCGCAATTATTAAAAAGTTATCCTCTACGTTTACCCCCTTTACCAAAAACTTGAGAAGTTTAATCGCTTTATACAGCTTGTCTTTGTTTTCTCATGTCAATGAATGTACGAAAAGAGGGTTAAAAGTTAAAAGAGGAGGGAGGGCTTTTCACAAATAGAAACCTCACGATAGTAAAGTACCTAAGATCTAAACCAGCCTCGTTAATCTAGTGCTGAGCATGAGGACGCATGAGGTCCATTACTGGTAAACATTACTGGCGAAATGTGGGTGGTACATCTCTGCCTAACCTTGGCACTACTGCCGTGATGTTATTTTATGTTATGTTATCTAAACCTGCATTTCAACTTTATTCATTCTCATTTGTAACCGACTCCAAAAAAGGAACAAGATTTCTATTCGATGGGTTTTTCTAGTTTTTTTCAGTTACATATAAATTCAAACTACAGTAAACTGAAATAGACTACAGTAATATTTCGCAGAAATATTTTGGTTATCTATGCAAAGAACACTTAGTCATACGAAGGCCCCGGACGACAAACACAAAGAACTGTTTGTCTGCATCTGCACGTGTTTTATTTTGTCACAGTACTACTGCTGTTGTCCTATCGTAAGGCCGTGCGCACTTTGGACGCGTTTTCGTACGAATTTTAATCTGCGGACACATACGAACACGCACAAACGATCCCGACCTTCCAAGTACTAATCCGAACGCGCAGACTGAGTGCGAGTTACTCGTACGTATAGTTCCGACGTCCGAAAACAATCCGAACTAGTTACGATTTTTCGTGTGTTCAATGCGATATCACCGGAAAACTACCTATTTGACGGAGAAAAACGTATTCAGTGTGCGCACTCAATTTGTACGACCACGGTCGTACGTTTACGGACGAAACAAATTCATGTCCAAAATGCGCGCTGCCTTAGTCTACATGTGTATAATTTCGTCACCTCTCCGATGTTGCTCGAGTATGACCGATGCAACTCCACCTGTTCCTAGATCCGTTAAGGTTTCTGCGAATGCCCTAATCGTGGGATGCTTCCCATATAGAGTCAGTGGTATACAATTAATAATTATTTACATTTTGCCTGTTTTTTAAGACTGTTTAACTGCCTCATTGGTCTGGTGGTCACAAGCTCTATTGCTGAGCATGAGGTCCTGGGTTAAATTCTTGGGTCGGGGAAAGTGTTTCTGGGTTTTACCATCTGGAATTTCTCAGCAGCAGCGAGTCTGTATTTGTGCCCGGTTGATGCCAATAGGGTCGCCCCCTATTGCATGGGACTTAAACATAACTGGCGAAATGTGGTTGTACTATAGGTATACCTCTGCCTTACCCTTCGAGGAATAATGGCGTGATGTTATGTTATGTTATGTGTTAATCGGTAGTGTACGGGACCGTACTTTTTTTCGGCAGTGTCTACTTAATTGTGACGCTATATGTGTTGTGGTATGTTTATTATTTATTTTAAAAACCGTAAAATATTTGGAGAACAGCTTACATTAGAAGGTAATTTCATTCAAGTTTTTTAAACACTCTGGTAATTATTAATTTTAATGTAAATATTTATGTACCAACTATTATAATTATGTATAAGGCCCAGAAAATGTAACACTTTATTCAACAAATGGAACCAATTTTGCCACTTGACATCATAAATCATATTCTTAGGGATACAGACAGTGTAGATAGTGATGAAATAGCCACAAAAGCCATAAAAACTGGCTCTCAATACATATCCCCACATCTTAGTTACATAATCAATTTAAATATTGAGAATGATATCTTCCTGGAGAAGCTCAAAACGTCCATAGTTACGACTCCACCATACAAAAAGCAAGATAAATTTCTTACGAAAAATTATAGACCTATTGCTTTGATGCCTATATTTGCGAAAGTCATATATAAAACATTTTATACTTACCTAGAGAAATCAAACATTTTAGTTTAATTGTCCTGTTCTTGCGAAATCCGTTCTGTTCATAGAACGGATTTCGCAAGAACAGGACAATTAACATGGCTAATCATGATCTGATACGCCCTATCTTATCGAATGTGGATGAAAGAAATGCCGTATGTGCTATATGTATGGACCTTACAAAGGCTTTTGACTATGTAGATTATACTATAAAATAAGTTAGAGAAATATGGTATAAGAGGCAACATTTTGAATCTTATTAAATATTACTAACACAACATAAAGCAGATTTTAGAAATAAAACGAACTAGAAACGAATGAAGATACAGATCTAGGAGTAGAATAATTAAATATGGAGTCCCACACGGCAGTGTGTTAGGACCTCCACTATTTAACTTATGTAACCTTGCCTTCATTGTATAATTACGAAGTAAATATATTTGTTAAAACAAACATCACCCAATATGAAATAGCTTTTAAAAGCCAATATAAAGTACCATTAGCAGGTACGGCTTTAATGAGGAAAAGCTTTTTCTATATGGCCCAAAGAATATTTAATAAGTTACCTTGCTCAATAAAAAGTCTAAATATAGTTTTCAAGCGTAAAATAATTATGTAATGTATTAATAGGTACAGAATGTTACTATTGTCTCAATGTCTATTTTGATGATAGTTCTTTGACATAATAATATTTGTATACTCGTAACATGACTACATTTTTATGCATGACGACTCTTATGGTAATTCTGTGCATAATGTCAGTTTTAAAATTTTTCTTATCAATAACTTATTGACATTATAATGATTTACTAGCTGTTACCCGTGACTTCGTCCGCGTGGAATTCTATACGTTAATTTTATTTATTTATATAGCTGCCAGTGAAAGTTGGTCAAAATTGGTCCAGCCGTTTTGGAGATTAGCCGGAACAAACAGAAAGACAGACAGACGGATGACATATTTAAAAAAAATAGTGTTTTTGTTGTATGTACCGTATATACTTTTATATGCATTTAGTAAAAAGCTGTTATTTTGACATTACAAACAGACACTTCAATTTTATTGATTTGTATTTGTATAGTAGATGTATAGATACAGGTTTCAAGGGCTTTATTTTTTTTGCACGGAACCCTAAGTCTTTTCCGAAAACTAAAGTAGCTTATGTTATTCCTTACAACATCAGGTATCTTCCAGTGAAAGTCCCGTCAAAATCGGACTAGCCGTTTCGGAGATTAGCCGAAATAAACAGACAGACAGACAAAAAAAATTTTTTTTTTCGTATTTGCTGTATATACTTTGATAGGCAAAAGCCTACCATAAATGTATATTTGTACGCCAAATAGTAAAACATAGAGAAACTATAATATAATAATTGTAACATCTTGCATACTGTTGTAACCTATGTTTTCAAATAAACACTATTGATTGATTGATTGCACAACTGTCGCATCATCATCATCTACCTAGCATTTTCCCAACTATGTTGAGGTCGGCTTCCAGTCTAACCGGATGCAGCTGAATACCAGTATTTTACATGGAGCGACTATCTGACCTCCACAACCCAATAACTGGGTAATACGATATCCCTTGGTAAAACTGATTGCCAGACTTTCAGGCTTCTGACGACTGCCAAAGATTCTCGAATGACAGCCGGGACCAACAGCTTAACGTGCCTTTCCCAAGCAAAGGAGGGGGTTCGGGAGGGGTCTTGGTATGATAGATGGTCACCCATCCACGGAGCAACCGCGGCAATCGTAGCTTAACCTGATCGATCAACCCGTGCACCTGTTATTACTTAGCCACAAGCCTCTCGAACAACTGACACATACAGTTTTTATTTATATTTATATATAAACTGTATATGACCGTGTGTGAACAACTGTCACAATCATCCTTATATATTTAAAACTCCCCCGCCGCGTCTGTCTGTCTATCTGAACGCGATAAACTCAAAAATTACCGAAAGGATTTTCAAACGGTTGCTTGGATATCTGAAAAAATATTGCCGGCTGGGAACTATATTGGCGTGCGCCGCGGAAATCGTAAAAGTTACATAAAATTTATGTTCTACAGTATTGTTCACATTAAAAATTAAAAAAAAACCCGTGATGGTATATGTCTATCTTCTAAGGTTGACCCACAATAACCCTTTTCTTTTAAATTTCATTGTTATTTCCGAAGCTATTTTGACCGGTATTATATTAATCCTTATCCAATAAACTATATTATTTAAACTGAGCATTTAATTTAGATTAAAATATGTCTTGCCATCATTTCATTTAAATGAACGGTTTAAAAGATATCACAGATTCAAAATTACGCGTAACAAAATAATTATGGCTGACGGCAACTCGGGTCGCGGGCGCAGCGGTAGGAGTCAATGACCTCTTCCTCGGCTATTAGGTATGTAATCCCGGTGTCGGTAGTACGATCCACGCTGGCGAAGCCGCGGGCAAAAGCAGTTTATAAATCAACCAAGATTTCAATTGTGAACAAATCCTAAGGTGTGTTGAAACTGTCAGGTGTAAACTTGCATTAGTGAGAGGAATAACCTGTCCCTAACTATATAAATACAGTACCTATTGTATATATAGTACGCTGATTGCATTGAGGCAGGTTTGAGCTCACATGTGTCATTGATTGATTATGCAATGTATTGCTTGTGAGGCAGACTGCAGGCAACGACCTAAACTAAAAAAGTGCGAGTCGGACTCGCACACGGAGGGTTCCGTACCGTAATATCGAGCAAGCAAACGCCAAAAAAATCAAGTTTCTTGTATACGGACCCCTCTAATTAAGAACAATTTTTGAAGTAAAAACTTCTTTAGGCGCGTTCGGTATTTTTGAGATGGGAAAAAACAATTGAACTCGCGACATTGTTACCGACACCTCATTTTTGTAAACGCGATTGTGCTCTTTATGTAAATAAGGTTACGGACCAATATTCTATACAAGTATTTTTCTTCCACCAAGGCGATCTTGTTCAAGTTTTCACTTCTGTCGGCACTACCGAAGTGCAACTGTTTTTTTTTTTGTTATGGAATACATAGTAATACACAATCTGTGAAAATTTCAACTGTCTACCTATTACGGTTCATGAGATACAGCCCGTTGACAGACAGACGGACAGCGGAGGCTTAGTAATAGGGTTCCGTTTGGCACCCTTCGGGTACGGAACCCTAAAAACAGTTCTGCTTACAAAAAGTTCCTTAGAATAAACACCAGTTTATAGTTTACTAGGTTTTGCCCGCAACTTTGTCTGCGTGAGATTTCTGGTTATAACATAAAATATATCCTCACGAGCGGCAATACTGTGGCATCCCATAACTGCAAAAAAAATCGGAATTGGATCCGTAGTTCCGAACCCCCACACATACAAACGCACAAATTATACCTCTTTATAATATTATAGTAAAAATGAAGTAGACTGCAGGTACCGACATAAACAAAAAAAAACCGGCCAAGTGCGAGTCAGACTCGCACACGAATGGTTCCGTACCATTATCTATAAAAACGGCAAAAAAATCATGTCTGTTGTATGGGAGCCCCCTTAAATATTTGTCTTGTTCTGTTTTTTAGTATTTGTTGTTATAGCGGCAACAGAAATACATCATCTTTGAAAATTTCAACTGTCTAACTATCACGGTTCATGAGATACAGCCTCGTGACAGACGGACAGACAGACGAACGGACAGTGGAGTCCCGTTTTACCCTTTGGGTACGGAACCCTAAAAACTGTTCTGATTACAAAAAAAAACCTAGAATAAGCACTATTATATTCCACCAGGTTTTTTTGCCAGTGGCTTAACCCGCGTCGAGGTCGGAAATTATCTCACAGGAACGTACTACCGGGATGAAAAGTATCCAATATCCTAACCCAGGTCATGGTATATCTGTGTGCCAAATTTAATCTAAATCTGTTCAGCCGTTATAGCATAAATAGGATACAGACAAACAGACACAGACCGGCAGACAGACAGACTTACTTCCGCATTTACAAATCACACAAATCAAATCAAATCACTTGACAAATCTAACACTAATATATATACCTATATTATGTACAAGTAATATGAAGGAAAAACTAAAAAAAAACGGAGGAGGTCATTGGGCATTAAAAAATTCGTCAGCATCGCTGTCAGTGGAAAAAGTTTCCAAAAGGCTACTGTAAGTACACCTCTGCTTAAACCTTTTGGGATAAGTGGCGTGATGTTATATTATTTTGTTATTTTTTTTTATCCACTAATTTTCTATGATTTATGAAGCTAAGCCCTCATTCCACAAGTAGCCAGACCTGAAACCCTATATTTTAGTTTGTGCTAAAATCGAACCTGTGATCAATAGCACAAAAGCCAACCGTTCAGCCATTGCGTCAATTGAACGATTGTAGATATAAATAATATTGATCATAATAACCAATGTGTTACAAAAACCTTGTCCAAAGGGCACTTAGGTACTGCAATAAAACAGTACCAAAAAGTAATTAAAAAATTATCATAATTTGTAAATAAAAAAGTTATTGCTATTTACAATTCATGTTTTTAGTACCAAAATTATCCCAAATCCATTAAAAATTGGTAAATTTTCAACAGGGGTCATAAGTTATGACTTGTAGACACCCGCTAAACGACGGCCGCCCGCGCCACATCATGATTCTAAATTAAAAAATTGGTAAAATTCCCCATCAAAAAAATGCGGCATTTTTTTTCCATTTTCCTGAAAATTCCCACATAAATAGATCCCCAGTACGATTCTTAACAACACCCTTACGGATCAGACAAGGTTTTTGTTACACGCTGTATAACTTAATATGATAATAATTAATGTAAATTATAACTACAATTCATACTTCCATAATTAATATTATAAATGCAAAAGTAACTCTGTCTGTTTATCTGTCTGTTACCTTCTCTAGCCTTTTAACGGCTGAAAGGATTTTGATGAAATTTGGCATACAAGTAGACCATGACTGACCTGGATTAGGACATAAGATACTATTTCTCCTGGTAGTACGATCCCGTGGAAGCGAAGCCGCGGGCAAAAGCTAGTTATTTTATAAATGTGTCATTCTTATTGGCGCCCAACAAATACTGCTTGCAAACAGAATGATACTGATTAGATTTTTATTTTTATTTAATTTATTAAACATTTGGATTATTGTTTTTATTTTATTATTTTGTAGTTTTCGCTTGTATTATGTCGTATTTAAAACAGTCGTGTTTGAAACAGTGCTAATAAATAATGAAAGAAGAAATGTGCATGTGTGTGTGTGTGCGTATATGTCAAGTTTCATAACAAAGCTACCTATTAATTAAACTATGAATTACAGTAAGATAAAACCAAGAATATAATAGCAAATGTTCTCTTCCCACACCATAATCATTTTGCCCAGAGCTGGGCAAACCAATATGCTTAGTAATTACATACATAGAAACAGTAATAGAAATATAAATACCTATAATAGACATAAATAAGCAGGAAATCGAAGCCGGTACCATTGTCTACAATAACTATATATATTTATAAACATCATAATGTAATTTCCTTCAATATCATAGCGAACACTATAAATAGATAAATATAAAGACATCGTAATTAAATGTCAATGATGACGTCACTCTCGAAACGGTCAATCATTATTAATCATTGTCAATTATGAATATAGATGAAGGATCTCTGCTTACCCTTCAAAAGCGGTAGGGTAATTAACATTCAAGCACCCATTATTATTATTAAAGGCTATTTTGAAGAAAAAAACACATGTTTACGGCAACCCGGAAGTGGCGCCCAACAATTAGACCTATAACAAATTCAAAACTACCCTCGCTACAACATAAAATCAAGATCGGCACAACTTCCGGGTTCGTCACACATCGCTGCATTTCCGCAGGAAATCACCATAACACAGCAGTCGCGCCGCAATCGAATGCAAACCATTCGAAAAGTTCGGAATACCCGCCGTTCGTAAAGTTCAATTTCTTAGCAACGGTCCACAATGGCTATCGCGGGCATTCGCACACGTCATCACGGCGTGTCCGGTCTCTCCCCCAATAAATGAAATTTAACAGAATGAGGGAAAAAAATCAATACTAACACTAGTCAGTGGATATCGGCCACTATCGCAGCCCCTCTAATTTACTACCTACGATAAAAACAATCCGCTGTGTGCGTGGCCTGCTGCGTGCCCGTACAAACGTATCATATTAACTGCTACAATATTCATGCGACATTATGAACGCGCCCTTATGTAATATATCGCACATCAATAATTCCTAAACGCGATTGATTCCACGGAAAAAAAAAACAAGTACTCACGGATACAGCAGCCGTCAAATGTTATGAAAGTTGAGCATTGTTAGTGGACCCCGGCGAGGTCGTCGAACCCGCAGAGCACGATGACAAACACACAGGCCGCCATGTTGTATTTCAAAACGTCAATTTTTTTTTTTAATTTTCCAATCGGCGAACTGTCAAACTCCGGCCGGCCGAAACTTGGTCGAACTTAAACCGCCTAATACTCGAAAAACTCCCTCCGATATATTTTGCGCCTCAACTCCTTTTTGGTGTAGTAACTTTATGTTTACGTTGTAATTACGCCTATCTATAAACACTTTATTATTGTATAAAACGGTATAAAAATATTAAAATTATGAACGATGGAAAACTTGTAAATTAAAACGAAATATAAATATATATTAATAATAATATAAACGTACTAGCGGCTCTGAGTGCGAGCGCCTACTGACTTAAAATTTTTGGGTATAAAAACATGCTACAATAGCCTCCTACGGGAGTGAGCTGTCTTGATACTTTCACCGACCGGAAAAATCGCGCGCATCGGGGAATATAGAAAAAAATGTTCAAGAACGCGCGAGCCAATTTGATCTTTATAACTTACGACTCAAGATTGATTGCATGTAACCATGGAGCGTTTGCGTTTCTACTAGAAATTAATTATTGTGTAGATGATTAAGAAATATTTCCTTATCAATAAAATTTAAAAACATATTTAGTAATTTAATTTAAGCTTGAAGATTACATAAGTTTTGAAATAGCAACCTTTTAATTCTTTCTGTAATCTTTAATCTAAATTGTTTGTATTTATAAACTTATTATCAAACTTAAACCATACCCAAAGAAGTCTTTGCAAATACAGTACACGAAAAAAATAAAAAATTGCAAACGACACTAACTTAACTAACATTCACACAAAAAAATAATTTATTTAAATGCTGAAAAAGTACAGAGAAACTACGAACATAAACTCAGTCAGACAGAAAACTTAAAATCGTTAAAAAAACTACAACTTATGATTTAATTTAAAAAAACATATGATTAATAGTCACAACCCTCATTCTTGTTGTATTTATAATGTGCACTACTATTACTGCAAGAATCCCTTAAAAACACTTCACAACCCACAAACACTGAAAATAGGACACTTTTCATTTCCTAAAAGAAAGCAAAAGTGCTAGTGAAAGTGTAAACGATCAAAACTTCCCGCGCGCGCTACAGACACGCATGTGTGCGTGTGCTAGGGGGCGCGCGGGGGCTGCGGGCGCGGCGTCGCGGGGGGAGGAGGTGAAATTTTTCGTTTTTCGCCCACTTTTCCGTCCCGCTCTAGTTTTTCGTCTCCCTCATTTTTTCTTCGCCCGCTTTCTTCTTCCTTGAGCCCCACCACATGTGTGCTGGCCACAGTATATGCGAAGCCGTCAGATGAAAAACTTATCATTTCCGGTTTGATCTGCCTCTTGTTTTAGAAGGTTTATCTGTTATCTTTGTTGGTGAATGTGGTGTTAATACGTGATTCGTGTTATCTTTTATCGAATCTGTAGCTGAGACTACTGACAGCTTTGGAAAAGTACCTGTTTTTACATTTCTGCTTTTCATTTTTATCTTATCGTGACGCTGATGTTACAGTTGAAAATTAAGAATATTTCAGGTCATATTATACTATCAACGCCTTTATCGTTATGATAAAATTATAAATGGATTGGAAATCTATGCATATAAATGAACACATACTTGATTTTACTAAACAATACTTTTTATTTCTGGCAGTTATATAGACCATCATTTATACTACCTTACTCGCTTGATTAGCCTCATTTGACTATTTCAGTTTATACATTCTGAAAACACATTTAAAACCTCTCTTATTTTTATCTATTTCTTCATAATAAATGTGTTTTTTAGAAACCTACCATTTTCCTAAATGACATCATTGCCTTTCTATCTAGATTCAACAAGAATCCAATATCACTATTATTTCTAACTTCCTACTTCGCCAAAACAAAACATTTCGTCATGTTTATCTGTTTTCTTAACATATACAACAGTGAGTTCGCGGGCGCCCGGCCTCTTCCCTCCCTGGCGCCTTACAGATATACAGTATGTTGTTTTATACAAACCTATTTTTATTTTAATTAATTGTAATTTATTGCTTTTGTTGTCATGTGTCCTGGTGTGGTAGGTTGTGTTTTTGGTGCTGTGTTCGGGATTGAAGTTGGGATCGAATAGATAAAGAAGAGATGTAAATAATTACTCAAAAATATAAGTTTAATGTTTTAATTGTATAATCACAGCAGATTAGAAGTAGTTACTTAGTCAACATATTATTTTTCCGTTTAACTGTTGTGTAAAATTCTAATGTAAATTACTATTCTACATTAAAAGAAGCTTCAGATTTTTCTACACAAAAAAGTAGAAACCCGTTTTAAATCCAAGTATTTACAGAATACAAGTTACCCAACTCTGTCAGAACAAAATAATCTGAAACCCCCACACGTGCAACCCGCCAGCAACATAGCAACAGCGCTATCTCCTCACAAATCACTAAGCAACAAACCACCAATTTCGAACAGCCTGTATCACCGGCAGAACTAGGAAACGAGGGAGTAAGTACACACACCCACCACCCGGGGGGGGAGTACATGGCAAATACGCGAAAGCAATAGGACTTTTAAAAATTCTCCAGAAATATGATTTATGTGTTGACGGCAACGCGTTTCTCCCCTCAAGGCCGGGGGACTGATTCGATTTTTAAACCACCCTGTGTAGGCTGTAGGTTTTTGAATAAAAAAAAAATTATATTGTTTTTTTTCGGCGTCTTTTTTAAAATTGAATTCGGATTGGTTCCGTTTTGTATGAAGAATTTAGTTTCGTTCCGGGGCAGGCAGAGTCTCAAGTCTCGAGTACTGTCGTAATATTTCGTCGCAGTGTTTCGATGTCAAATGGTCGTAACTATAACATGCAATATCAATGGAAGGTGCATCAGTAACGATCACGATCACGTCGTAAAATATTTAGCAGTAAGGGAGAGTACAGACACGCTTGTTATTGCTTTTATTCAAGGTTGAGACACAATATTATCTTATATTATGTAGACGAACACGGTTGTCAGAAACTCAAGGGTCTGGCAACCCGTCTTATCAAGGGATGTCGTGTTACCCAGTAACTGGGTTGTGGAGGTCATATAGGCAGTCGCTCCACGTAAAATACTGGTATTCAGAAGACCCCAACATAGTTGGGAAAAGGCTAGGTAGATTTTTTGAATAAGTAGACGATCACTTATTTATTTTTATTTTATATTTTTTTCTTACATGAGTATATTAGGAGGCTTTTCATACCATCACTAAGTTAAAAAACATAGGTACATTTTTACTCGTTTTTAGACCGCATTTAGTGCACCGCTTTCGGCTCCCGCTGACTATGACGTAAACAGACATGCCCAGCCCATATCGTAAGGCAATTCGACATTCCGCGCGCGGCGCGATAAACTAGCCTATAATTCAAACAAGCGATTTGTGCCATAATAATAAAACTGCAATAAAGAATAAAGTTTAGAACACTGTCTTTTGAAACCACGTTTAGTTTCATCAAATAATTGACCAATACACGCGCGTACATAACGAAAAAAAAAATTGTGCTAATATATTAACACACTGAGATCAAAATCAAGACGTCACTAATATTATTACCTCATGACTTTTCTTAGGATCCCAGTCGAGCAGAGAACATCTAAAGACCAATCAGACCAATAAAATTAATTAATTCATTGACTCACTGACAGACAATGCACAGCTTTAACTGCTGGATTTAGAAGCAGGAAATATAAATAAAATAGGGGACAAATTTTGTATAGAATTTCGTAATTTTTGCGACTGGTAACCCCATCGGGCACACCGCTTGCATAATATAAAGTTTCAAAGAGTTTGAATAAAAACCAGAAAACGTTAGAAAAACCTTAAAGTAAAAGAAAAACTTTCATTAAATAATATCGTAGACCCGCGTAGACCCTGCTACGAAATCGCTACGCCGCGCGCTACGTCGCCCGTGTGGTTACGCCTTTAGTCATAAAAAGGTCGTGTTTTAAATGTAACAATACAATATAGAACCTTTTTACTTTCTCGTTTTTATAATTGTTAATCAATTTCTACTAACATAGAAAACTAATTATGTGGTTTTAACAGAGCAAAATGTCTGCTATGAAAATGCAAAGAAAACTATTCCATTATTAATTTTGTTTTTTATGTTACTTGCAGACAGAAAGACCCATGGTAACCTATTCTTATGAACGTTTTGAAGTTTTCAAGATACTTTTGAGACTTAAAACGAACGTTTTAAAACGTAATAATGAACAAAGTAGGTCATTTCCATTAAAGAATGGAAAACTTGTAACTCATGGAAATACGCGTGAAAACAATCGGGAACTTTCATTTTGAATCACATCGTGTTTAAGTGATAGTGGTGTATATGATGTAAAGGTGGTTGTGGGTCTTGTGGGTTGAAGTTCAACTCCTGGCAAAGACTAACATGATATAAAATTATAATGATTTTGTTTAGAGTCTGGTATTGATCGACCAACAATAAGATCTGAAGCTTTCCAATCCAGGCACAGCACTGTTTAAAGGCACCTCACTGGACTATATATAAGACAAAGCTCCATAAGTTCTGAGTTGAGCTCCACGATTACTGACAAATGCTTGCATTGACTGGACAGGTCCACTCAAATCTGTGTGGTTCTTTCCTCAAAAGACCATTTCAAACACTAATCTATATGGTCCTCATATGGACTGACCAAAATTATGTCTGGAATTTAAAAGAGACTGCGACCTCGGAGTTTGTTTCGGCCTTTCTTCTCAGAGTAGTCAGATAGGAAACGCCGAACTCATCTAGCTTATTTTTTTTTTATATGACGATGATGTGTAAAAGTGATTCCGATATCCTATTTACAGAATAAACAATTTCATTTCATTTCACTAGCTGCAGAACAATTCCTAGGACTCACAGACTCAGTCAACGACTAATCCCATTTCGTCTAAATTAATAAGTCTTTGAAGTAGTAAAAAAATAACGAGTATATTTGTCTCTAGCTACACGAAAATAGCTCATATTTCTGTCAAAATAGCAGTCAGTTAGATTGGTTCACAGAGCCTTTTCCTAGTAGTAGCAACAGCTTATTATTGTCCCACTGCAGGGCAAAGGCCTCTTCTCATACAGAGAAGGCACGAGCATTGATCACCACGCTTGCTCAAGACGGGTAGGCGATTTCAGACTTATATTAACTATAAGTCCAGGTTTCCTCACGATTTTTTCCTTCACCGATGTTAGTAATGTCCAAGATAAACTCAGAATGTATATATGAATTGAAAAGTCACATTGATACTTGTCTAGATTTGATCTCACAACCTCGTGCATGAGAGGTGACGCCTTTAATAACTGGGCCATCAAGACGTAAGACTAAGCAGGCTTTTTCAGTAACTACTATCCGGCCCAGCCAAAATCTGACAGTAGACGGTCTCTTCCGTAAAATCTCAGCGTGAAAACTTAGGTGAAGTGAACTTGAAGTGAGTTGTCATTCCATGATGCTATACTTCTAGGTGAAGTGTTTTAACGGTGAGACGTTTATAGAACAGCATATTCAGCCTATAATGTTCCCACTGCTGGGACACAGGTATCCTCTCTTCGAGAGGGAATGGGCTTTAATCTACCACGCGAGTGTGGGTTGGTAGATGTCACATGTCTTTTGAATCTTTGGTTCTAGGACATGCCGGTTTCCTCACGATGTTTCTTTCACCGTTTTGAGTGCAGTGATGTTACAGAATAGACCGACTGATAATTGAACAAGATAGTGTGTGCAAGTAGTAACTGTCATGTGATGCCACCAATCACAACTCCCAACGTGACATTTGACAGCCGATTTTCCGTCTTCTCAACCTTTCCAAAACCCGTAGGTTCCTCTTCTTACCCTGTGTACCAGCTTATGATAATAGTCGGGTTTATGTGTGTTTGTTATTGTGTGTAACGTGTTACTTCAATCGGTGCTGACCTTGTTAGAGATAAAAAGCGTGAAAATAAGTGTAATACCTTATAGCTATGAGATCGGCGGGAGAGTGGTGGCGGACTTAGGACGAAGGGAACTTGTTTAGTTCAAATTGAGTTGCATGAGTATTTTTCTCCGTCATGATTTTTTAATTTTTAACAAGTATTTCGTCACCATTTTTGGCTCGTAAGGAGTGCAACTCAAATACACTGGACCCTATGAGAACTAGATCCATTTTTGTTTTTCTTTAATGTTTATTAAATTATACCACGTTCGTTTAAAACGCGTCAATTTTAGATTTTTTAAACTTCATAATGGCACTTACAAAAGTACTACCGCGGTAATTAACCTGATTTTTCCTATCTGCTGAGTAAAGTTAATTTTTTCCTGATAAATGAGTAGTTTTATAAGGCAATTATAAATTTTTCCATTAAAAAACGTTCTCCTGTTTATTTTTTACCATTCCGCGAGTCTTCTAGCCACCCCCTGTGAGGGCAGCCCCTTACAAAACGCGACCCTTTCGCTCCCAAGACGCTTATTTGACTCACTTTAAAAATTTCCTACTGCCCTATATTTTTTGATGTACAGTCCGCCCCCAATTTTTTTTAAAGGTTCGTCATGGGGTGCGGTTTTTTATGTTACGATTATTTTTTACTCGACTTCATTGATGGGTATTTTCTGTTTTTATGCTGATAAGATAGTGATTAGAAACTAATAATTTCCTTAGGTACGTTGGTAACCTATGTAGTTTTCTTGGGATCGGAAAAAGCTTCGGTTCATTTGATGAGACGGAAAAAACAATAGAAAATCACACTTTTGCTTAATGGAAGCAATCGGAGTCAGTGAACTAAGAACAGAGATCCAGTAAACACCAAAAAGTATTACAATATTTGTACAAAAAGATAACTAAAGACCTCAAAAACTGGTTCACCCCTGTTGTGTCAAAAAACGTCGGGATTACTTACGTTTTTGCTTTGAAGATGCTGCAAAACGTCACAAGATAATGAATAACACGATCGTTTATTTGCTTATCATGTTCCGTTCTTGATAACGCATATGCTATCTTTTTAACTGACTTCCAAAAAGAAGGAAGTTCTATATTCGTCGCGTATGTTTTGTTTTTTTTATGTATGTCCACCGATTTCTCCGTCAATTGTGGAGTGATTTTGAAAATTATTTTTTTGTTTGAAAGAATATGCTCTCGAGGTAGCTCCATATTATATAAATTGTATTAACTTTGCTTAGGCAATTTTATTGTTTACCATGTTAACATATAATATACACAAACATATTTACAACTAACTGATATATATATTATGTACAAGTATGTAAAGGAAAAAGTTAAAAATAAAGCCAAGAGCTCATTGGGCGTCAAAAAATTCGTCCGCATCGCTGTCAGCGGGGAAAGTGCCCAAAAGGCTGGCAGCATTGCCACGTTGGATGGCGATGCTGATTCTTTGGCCTAAGAATTGGCCAGCCCTCTGGCCACGTAAAGAGTCGACCAACCGCTTGGCGATGTCCCGGAATACTCGGTGAGCACACCCCATGGCCCTAGTGTTTCAACCCCAAACGGCTCAAAAATATAGCTACCAGTAAGGTTGCTATATTTTTGAGTTAGCTTCAATATTACGTATTTTTTCCCACTTAGTATGTGGATGATATGATAAGGTCCTGTCACTGTTATTTACATAGCAGGTAGTGGTATTCGAATTTGTGTGGGATATCACAACTAAAAAGTGAAAAATAAAAACTTTTACAAAAAAAAACAACCGACTTTTGAAAAAACACTAGAAAGTGAAAAATAACTTCAATTTCGGAAGTCTTTGGCAAAAAACGAACATTCAAAACCAAAGACACCGACTTCCAAAATTAAAGTAATTTTTCACTTTGCATTGTTTTTTTTTTTTTGGAAGTCGGTATTTTTTTTTTGTAAAAGTTTTTATTCAGACATGAAATTCATTCAGGCAGCTTTTATATTCATATTAATAGGTACCAAACGGTGAAGGAAAACATCGTGAGGGATATCTCGCCGACATGTGAAGCCAAGTCAGAGGCCCATGGGCGGCTTTAAAACTCTGACACTAGGTTAGTCACTATAACCACACGAAAAGTAGAAGAATAGGTACCAAAGACAATAGACATTATAAATACACTAACGATCTTAAATCTCTTTGGTAGGTACTATTAGAGTTGCTTCTAAAAGTACAGCCGTAACTATTTTTAACGCCAAAGAGCATTATTGTGTTCTGGAAATATGTGACTTTTAGTTCTAAAGTTATGGGACGATAACCATTTTCCATCAAATAGAATTTCTATTCGTCGAGGGGAGCGTGGCTAATGATTACAGTCACACGGGTCGATCGAAGATTAAGCTACGCTTTCTCTTGTTAGTTCATGGATGGGTGACCATCCATAACATACCGAGACCACTCCGTGCCTCGGAAAACACGTTAAGTCGTTGGTCCCAGCTGTCATTCATAGATCTTTGACAGTCGTTTTAAACTCTGACAACCAGTCTTACCAAGAGGTATAGTGTTACCCAGTAACTGGGTTGTGGAGGTCAGATAGGCGCTTTATGTCAAATACTGGTATTCAGCTGCAACCGATTAGACTGAAAGCCGACCCCAACATAGTTGGGAAAAGACTAGGCAGTTTGGTTTGGTTTCCAGCCGCATTTCCCAGTTTCCCTAAAATGAAACATGTTTTTATTAATACTCGTAAATGCGGCCGACTGTACTGTTTGGCGCCCGTTCGACTACACACATTGTACTGTTAACTCATAAATATGTATGTGAATATTTGTTAAATATATAAAATGTTTATTTCCCTACTGTTTTAGGACTGAAAGTAAATAAAATAACGTTATTTTGGTTTTTGTTTGTCTTGTAAAGTACCAACGCCTACATTAATTTGTGACCCCTTTCTCTAAAGTATGTTTTTCAAATAAATGAAAGCGTCTGTATAGTTAGGGTTTCTCTGCTTACCTTGCCAGCTGGCTAATCTTGTAACAACTCTAGTAATGAGTTATATTAGTAAGCTGAAAAATTATGGCAGCAGTAATATTTAAAAGTGACTTTTTTACTACAAAGGTACGCAGAAACTGTCGAATATTACTTTATACTACTACTTTTAGCGTTTGATATTTCATACTGATTAACGTCCTATCTGCAAGCAAAACAACCTTGAAGAAAATATTATCGTAAATATTGAAAATTCATTTTTAGATTCTCTTGCTACGGCGTAGCAGTGTCTACGAAATATGACGTAATAAATACTTTTTAGTTTCGCGTTTGTATAAAACCATGGAGTTTTGTCTAGAGGACAGGCAGCAACGTATTTACTTTCGCAAATTTATTGATGTTAAAGAGTGTCTAATTTGATTTATAACATAACACACATAACATAACATCACGCCTTGTTTCCCCGAAGGGTTGGGCAGAGGTGTCCCTGTAGCAAATACACCCACATTTCGCCAGTTATGTTTAAGTCCCATGTAATAGGGGGCGAGCCTATTGCCATCAACCGGGCACAAATCCAGACTCCGGGCTGCTAATGAGAAATTTCAGATAGAAAAACCCAATAACACTTTGCCCGACCCGGGAATCGAACCCAGGACCAGCTCAGCAGTAGCGCTTACGACCACTAGACCAACGATTTTATGTAAATAAAAAATCAGACTTTCTTACTGAAAGTGTTGTGACGGTTCTGACGCCAACGGTAGTTTGATGGGCTCTAGGCCGCGGCTTTATTCCTCGTCAACCGAGCACAAATCCAGATTCCGGACAGCTACTGAGAAAAAAAAAACAAGCGAACCTTACAGTAGTTGCATATAATGTGTGTGTTGTATGTGTGATGTGTGTGTGTGTATGTGTGATCTGACATCTCACCCTGGTAATAAGCAACATTAACGGGGCGAGTGCTTGTCAAGGTCGTTTCTGACGGCCAACTCTAGCACCGCGCGCGCTCATTGGTCAAATAAAATAGCGTGCGCTTTCCCAGCTTCTTGTTACACACTTCCGTCCTTTTTCACGAAATCACTCCCACAGATTTGATTATTTAAATTTTGATTTAGATTGCAGGAAAGCGAGAGGGGAATCAGCAAAATTAAAGGCAAAAACCAAAATTACTTATAGTTATCAAAAAATAAGAGCTTGTCTGTCACTTCGTTATAAAGATAAAGATAATTTTATTTGTCTAAACATACATACATGCAAATTAAGCACGCAGGATGTCACAATATTGATATTTCGTCCGTACATGTTTCACCCGTGAGGCATACAAATTTATAAAATTTACAAAAAAGAAATAACATAAAAAACTAAATTACAAAACAAAACTAAATTCTAAAAGCACTTTAATCCAAGTATGGTAGTGTCATTCAAAAAGTCACTTATATTATACTAACACTTGTCCGTTAGTTAATAAATCTCGCATCTTTTTTTAAACAAATTCACCGGCAATGCTTTATATGATTGTGGTATTTTATTATAAATTTTTGGAGCCATACAGAAAACGCTTTTTCCCATTAGATAGATACATAGATCTGTCCACCCTCGTGAGTGCACCCTCTGACGTACAACGACCCTCACCTGTTTCATATTTACGTGTTGTGAACAAACACTTATATTTCCTGGTCTTAAGGAACATTGCTTTGTTGCGTCGATTCGGACATTGCCGTACGATTACTTACGAAGAAATGAGCATTCCTTTAATGAAAAAATATTGTCAATTTGATGTGACAATTGTTGTCGTGAATATTTTATCTTTTCTATAATATTAGTTAAATCTTTCTTTTTGTATTGTTTTATACTTATTTACATCTACGTTCATGCATTTCACCATTACCTATTTTTATTCATTTTTAACCGACTTCCAAAAGGAGGAGGTTCTGAATTCGACTGTTTTTTTTTGTTTGTTACGCGATTACTCCGCCAATTATGAATTGATTTTGATGACTTTTTTTTGTTTGGTAGGTCATACTTCTGAGGTACACCATATAAATTTTATTAAATATGCTTGGGTATGTTTTGAGTCAGCTTCAATAATACGTACTTTTTCCCACTTAGTATGTGGATGATATAATAAGTTCCTGTCACTGTTATTTACATAGCAGGTAGTAGTTTTCGAATTTGTGTGGGTTAGGTACCACAACTAAAAAGTGAAAAATAAAAACTTTTACAAAAAAAAAAACAACCGACTTCCAAAAAACACTACAAAGTGAAAAACAACTTTAATTTCGGAAGTCGGTGGCAAAAAACGAAAATTCAAAACCAAAGACACCAACTTCCGAAATGAAAGTTATTTTTCACTTTGTAAGTTTTTCAAAGACTAATAAAAACAGCATAAGTGTTAGGAATTGGCGTAGCTACATTAACGTGATCATTTTTTATTTTCCAACAGTAATTTCCCAGTAGCAGCCCGGAGTCTGGATGTGCCCGGTTGATGGTAATAGGCTCGCCCCGTATTACATGGAACTTAAACATAACTGGCAAAATGTGGGTGCCTTTCAAAAAATACTGGCGTGATGTTATATTATGTTACCTTTTGTTTACAGTTTTCTGAACGATTTATTAATCAACGAGAGAGCTCATCCCGAGCTGCAGGTAGTAACGAGTTTGACCCGCCCATGGTATCCCAGATACCTACCTACAGATTTACGTTTTACCACCCGTCTCGCCAATATCAATTTACCTAGCCTTCACCCAACTATGTTGGGGTCGGCTTCCAGTCTAACCGGATGCAGCTGTACCAGTATTTTACAAAGATCGACTGCTTATCTGACTTCCACAACCCAGTTACTGGGTAACACGATACCCCTTGGTAAGCTTATGGTTATGGTTGAGCTGAATGGTGCTAATCCATGCGTCATGTTCGTAAACGAGTGCCGTCAGTTGGGACTGGTCATCTCTTAGCTGCCATGGCTTATTTGAAATTTATTTTAATTTTTTAATTGTTCTTTGTTTTATATTTTTATTACAGACGCTTCTAACGTGCACGTCTTTCTACATTGTTCTCACATGTATAATTTCAACATGAATGATGTAACCAATATTTTGTAACAATTTTTTATTTAAAAGAGTGTCCGTGTAGTTTCTTGCCCGTTCTTCTCCATAGGTATCTACTACGCTTTGGAATGGTTAACTAGCTTCATATTTCTGATTGACCGACTCCTTGACAATTCAAAAGTGCCTGTAAATAAATGGTTTAATTGAAATAAATGCTTTGATTTTGAGTTTAAGACTGGTTGTCAGACTTTTGGGCTTCTGCTGACTACCCGTAACGACTGTCAAAGATCGATCTGTCATAGAAGCCTATAAAGTAACTGTAAAATTATTTAATTTACTGTGTCGATGACTTGCAATAGTTAACGCAGTTGTTAATTGCAAGGAAAATTTTGATATCAAGCTTTATAATTATTTAATTGAGTGCACGGACTTCGTCTGTAAAAATCGCATTAGTATTATTGTAATTGTTGATAAATGATGTTTACAGGTTAATGGTGTTTGTTTGCATTCTAAAATACATAATTGCATTCTGTACCTACTATATTCACTCGTATTAAATGCAATTTAATTTCAACAAAGCTTTGGAATTTTGTTACTAAGTACTGCTTCATTTTTATTATGAGAGTAGTGGTGGCCCAGTAGACAGCAGTGGTGGCCCATTAGATAGCAGTGGTGGCCCAGTAGACAGCAGTGGTGGCCCAGTAGACAGCAGTAGTGGTCTAGTAGACAGCAGTAGTGGTCCAGTAGACAGCAGTGGTGGCCCAGTAGACAGCAGTAGTGGTCTAGTAGACAACAGTGGTGGCCCAGTAGACAGCAGTGGTGGCCCAGTAGACAGCAGTGGTGGCCCAGTAGACAGCAGTGGTGGCCCAGTAGACAGCAGTGGTGGCCCAGTAGACAGCAGTAGTGGTCCAGTAGACAGCGGTGGTGGCCCAGTAGACAGCAGTAGTGGTCTAGAAGACAACAGTGGTGGCCCAGTAGACAGCAGTGGTGGCCCAGTAGACAGCAGTGGTGGTCCAGTAGACAGCAGTGGTGGTCCAGTAGACAGCAGTGGTGGTCCAGTAGACAGCAGTGGTGGTCCAGTAGACAGCAGTGGTGGTCCAGTAGACAGCAGTGGTGGTCCAGTAGACAGCAGTGGTGGTCTAGAAGACAACAGTGGTGACCCAGTAGACAGCAGTGGTGGCCCAGTAGACAGCATGGTCCAGTAGACAGCAGTGGTGGTCCAGTAGACAGCAGTGGTGGTCCAGTAGACAGCAGTGGTGGTCCAGTAGACGGCAGTGGTGGTCCAGTAGACAGCAGTGGTGGTCTAGTAGACAACAGTGGTGGCCCAGTAGACAGCAGTGGTGGCCCAGTAGACAGCAGTGGTGGTCCAGTAGACAGCAGTGGTGGTCCAGTAGACAGCAGTGGTGGTCCAGTAGACAGCAGTGGTGGTCCAGTAGACAGCAGTGGTGGTCCAGTAGACAGCAGTGGTGGTCCAGTAGACAGCAGTGGTGGTCCAGTAGACAGCAGTGGTGGTCCAGTAGACAGCAGTGGTGGCCCAGTAGACAGCAGTGGAGGTCCAGTAGACAGCAGTGGTGGCCCAGTAGACAGCAGTGGTGGTCCAGTAGACAGCAGTAGTGGTCCAGTAGACAGCGGTGGTGGCCCAGTAGACAGCAGTAGTGGTCTAGTAGACAACAGTGGTGGCCCAGTAGACAGCAGTGGTGGCCCAGTAGACAGCAGTGGTGGTCCAGTAGACGGCAGTGGTGGTCCAGTAGACAGCAGTGGTGGTCTAGTAGACAACAGTGGTGGCCCAGTAGACAGCAGTGGTGGCCCAGTAGACAGCAGTGGTGGTCCAGTAGACAGCAGTGGTGGTCCAGTAGACAGCAGTGGTGGTCCAGTAGACAGCAGTGGTGGTCCAGTAGACAGCAGTAGTGGTCCAGTAGACAGCGGTGGTGGCCCAGTAGACAGCAGTAGTGGTCTAGTAGACAGCAGTAGTGGTCTAGTAGACAACAGTGGTGGCCCAGTAGACAGCAGTGGTGGCCCAGTAGACAGCAGCTGACGGCGCCAGACTTCTTCCTTCGAGGCTTTTTGAAATCTCGCGTTTACCAACATAAGCCACAAACCTTGGAAACCAACATTGAACAAGAAATCACCAAATTGGAGCCAGATTAAATCAAAATGCCGTAAAACAAGCACTAACATGCAAAATCAGGAGGTGATCATTTGACCGATATATTTTTTATGACTCATTAATTTTACACCTCTAAATACTTAATCTTTCCGTGAAAACAGGGCCCAATTTTTTTTTTAATTTTCAACAAAATGACAACATCAAAGTGGTGCAAAAGTAATGTCATATTTCACATTATGACATTACTTTCGCCCCACCTTGATGTACGAATTACGAATTACTACTGCTACTGCTTTAGAGTGTTCCCGTTCCAAATCAATATTCCATCGCGTAAGTTATGGGTATACCCTCTCACCCCTTTCACATGACTTCAAATACCATTTTTATTTCGTTCAGATAAAGCGTTTAACATACGAATGTACAAGTTACCTCATGTAAATGAGCTATTAATTTTAACGACTGTGCTTGTCTGTCGTTAAAAATGGTCGGAACGTGCAGTTGTATGTGATTTTAATATCCTTACGTTGAACCTTAGTGGAAGTAAGCAATAAAATATGGAGTTAGCATGCTTAACTATGACGGTTAAAAAGTGAACCTTGTCGTGAAAAACTACGGCTTATTCGCCGTGTGTAGGCACGGTCGTTAGTGTTGTGTGCATAACTATGGTAGCTTGTTGACAGACACGTTTTATCTACGGCACAGTTTTAACGCCGTACCGTACAGAAACCGTGAAACAAAGAGCCTTGTTGTAAAACTAGCGACCCTCCCCTGCTTCGCTTGAAATGCGTCTTTAATCACCAACCTTCTCTTCAATAATGGCAGCAGCTGTGTTTCCTGAAAGTCTGAAAGATCACAGCTTCTTTACTTTTAGTTATATCAATAATTTTTAGTATTTTTGGGCAACATCATGTTCTGAGCGATAAACACAGGATTTAGAACTGAAAAAGGCTCCTTTCCGTTTTAACTGAAACTTTTTCATACATTATCAAGTCTATGCTAGGTAATAAAACGGCTATTTCCGCTCACATCTCCGCGCCGAGCGACGAAGCCATCGCCGCTTCAAACCTTTCAGATTCGCTCCCACAATTAACAATAACGCCAAATGAAGTGTTCCACCGAATTCATCGCAACAAACATATATAATATTTTCTTTCTCTAAAACTATCTACTATCTCATCCCCCCTCAAACCCCCCATAATACGTCTGTGTGTGTGGAAAAATTCGTACTTGCTACCCTTATAGGGCCACCCCCTCCCCCCGCCGCTTTCACGGTTCTAATTTTTGGGGAATTTGGGGCATATTCGTAAATATGAAATGGAAAAAATATTTCGCATGTATGTGTAATTTGGACTTTGTTGTGCGGGTGTTAAGGTTGAATTTCCGGTGTTGGGGAGTTGGAAAAAAAATTACTTCATATGTCGTCCTTAAGACGGAGCGCGCCGCGCTTCGTATGTGTGTTGCGAACATGGCGGCTGTGGAGTCGCTGTTAATTATTGTCATTGACTGTTTTTTTTTTAAATATTTTTATGAAACATTAATTTTTAACTCGAATCTATAATTCTGATTAGAAGGAAACAGTTACATATAGGTCATGATTGTATAGCGCTCTAAAAACAAAAAGTTTTTGTATATTGTTTAAATTAAATTAATTAATAAGGACGGGATTTCTAATAACTAATTAACAGTTATATCATGATTCTGCAGTCAATGAAATGCAAGGCAGTCCGTCCCTAAAACTCCTTATAGCCCCCCATGCTTATAAGAGCATAGTGAGCCACAGTTTCGGGGGGCCATCATGGAAACTATGTAACAAGTCATAAGAAATCAGGCGATCTTGAATGTAAAAACCAACCGGTATTTTATTGAACTCGAGCATGCTCCACTGAAATGGCAAGGTCGTAAAGATCAACTTCTTGAAAAAGTTAAAAACGCGGCGACGAGCGATTACTCGCTGGTATCCGTATGTACTACCAAGCGCGAGTCTCTCAGCGAGTGTCCTACCCGCCACGTGAGCGAATACTCACTCACTTTAATAGCTCTTGTCGCTGCAACAAACGAGCACTCGCTGGCGGTGTGAACAGTCAGCGATCAACTATTAATAAATGTATCTCGTTTCCTTACACGGGATCTAGAAATCTTTTATACGTTTCTTGAACAAGAAATTCGTTGCTAGCTAGTCGCTTCCCCGTTAGCGTCGGCGCGGTGGGACAGGTGTCTTCTACCATAGTAGTGCTTCTACTAATCAAAATAACAACTATGAGTCAAATCTGTTTGACTATAAGTAAGTACCTAATACTTATTATGTAGACTAGGTATTTGTCCTCTTTATTCGAAAACATCAGAATATTAATCTAAACCAATTACTTAGTCATTTTGTGTATTTTACTACATGGAAAAGATTTTAAATTATAACACAAAAAACTGTTTTTTTTTGACGTCATATAGGTCATAACGATGTGTCATTGCATGTATTCACAAATAAACAAAAATACAACTCTTCTCTCTTCTTCTTCGTGCGTATATGACCAGTACCCTAATTGCATAATGCACGATCAGTCAAAATTTGTTTCGATTTGAAACAGATTGCTTATCCATAGCTTCAAAGTTAGAAAAATAATCTGCTCAAAAACGTAAATGACGCAATGAATGTTGTTGAACTTTAGTAGCATGAGGAACAGGGTGTAAAGTTCACTCATCCACCATAGAAAAGGGAGGATCCTCCGACCAGACGGGTGTTGTTTCTGGCGGGCAACTGCCTATTGGTTTGAAGTAGAAATCTTGTACGTATGTCGATCGCTCGGTAAACTCTAACTGCGCGATGCAGGATTTGTGTGACGTCATGTCTATGATGCGTAGTTCGTATGTAGCGGTGTAACCGCTACAGAACTGTCAAAATGAAACAAATTAGTTATAATCGTTTACGATAATAAGTTACGCAATTAGGGTACTGATGTATGAACGTAAACAAAGCAAAAAGAGTATGCAAGAATCCTAGCGTGGCGTTCTGTAGTTTCTGGCTACCCCCATGGGAAGAAGGCGTGACTTTATGAAAGTCAACTTCAATAAAAACAAATGCAACTTCGGTCACATTAGCAAATGTTTTTTTATCTAAGTATTATATTATGTTTGTATTGTTTTTTACATAATTGCACCTACGTTCGTGTATTTCACCATAGCTTATCAAACTAATCGTTGATATTAAGTGGAAAGCCATTTTTTTCCTCATTTTGTTAAAACGATTAGTCACTTTGAAAGTGTTTCCAAAAACCGCTGAAAGAAACACAGGTAGGTACTTACTTAACTTCACATATCGATATATCACAATCTTTTAGTAGCTATAACATATATTCTCTTTTGAAAATTAAAATACAAAACCACTTCCAAAAAAAAAACTACAAAAATTAAAAACCAAAAATTAGAACCGGCTCCACGCATTTCATATTCCATCACCGAGCAATATATATAGCTCAGGCCGTAGCTATACGAACAAATATATTATATTTTCCTATATGTTAGTTCCATCATTTATACTTTATTACTATATATATATATAGCAACTATTTATATATCAAAGTATTGTAGTGGTGTGTGTGTCGTACGCACAATGGGGAGGAAACTCAATTAAACATTTGCCCTAATAAGAATCTTGAAGATTTGCTAACGTTATATTATTATTTTTTCTTAGCAATGCAGAATTTTTGGAATGTTTGGCTTCTCTTCAAAATCCTGTAGTGTCGTAAATTCTTGTTTATGATTGGTGAGACGATGGTTATACTAAGGAGTTTCCCTAAGTTTTGACTGTACCTTTTGGTGTAAGATTGAGTATATTTCATCATGTGCCTTTCTAATAATCTACCATGGCATTTTCATCAGTATCTTCACGCGTAAAGGGAGGAGTCAGTAGGGGGAAAACAAAAACTGAAAACCTGTTTCAATGTTAAAATCGACTATTATTGTTAAGTAGGTCAAATCAATCTACCTAGCCTTTTCCCAACTAAGTTGGGGTCGGCTTCCAGTCTAACCGGATGCAGCTTAATACCAGTTTTTTACATGGGGCGACTGCCTATCTGACATCCACGACCCAATAACTGGGTAATGTACGATACCCCTTGGTAAGACTGGTTGTCAGACTTTCGAGCTTCTGACGACCCGTAACGACTGTCAAAGATTCACGAATGACATCCGGGACCAACGGCTTAACGTACTTTCCGAGGTACGGAGGAGTCTCGGTATGTAAAGATGGTCACCCATCTACGGACCAACCCCGGCAAGCGTAGCTTAACCTGGTGGATTGATCTGTGCGGCTGTTATTATTTAGCAACAAGCCTTAATATTACTGTTATTGTTAAGAAGGTATTTAATAGGTATCTAATACCTATTGTAAGGTAACTTTTAAAATTACCTTAAATGTATTTTGATATGTCTGTAAGACATGAACCGTGAAATACTTATTGAAATAAATCTTATTGAATTTGCACAAATCAGATTTAAAGCGAGGGAAACAAAAAGGTTAAATATGAGGACGCTACAAAATACTGAATGGTCTACAAAAATTTTCTACAACTTTAATGTGGATTAAAACTCTTCTAAAATTAGCGAACCAATAATACAACGGCCGAGGTTCAAACTCAAGACCCCTAAACCCACCAATCCGACATGACACCTCACTTACGTCAAAGTCTTACGGAAGTTACATGTCAGTCACTCCCCACAGTCCCCATACAATAGGTTTGACTGTCCCCTACGGGATTCACAAGCCCCCAAGTCCCCAGCGTAGGGGTAGCTTGGAATTCGTATTGTATATTTTCTTGATTAAAGACGCTTGATTACTGCCTACCCCACTTCTCTAGTAAAAGCTTCATATTTGTGTGGTGTTCGTGAGTAGGTATGAATATATACCATTCCTTGTAAAATCAACATACTTGTTTGTTTCCAATTAATGCACTGAAACCTAACGCTATTATATTTACTTTTGCGTTAAATTATATTTTACTTCTTTAAACCGGCAAAACATAAACTTAAGGTTCAAAAATCAAATTTATAATAAAAAGTTGTAGAGCAACTATTAGGTACCACGTATTAAAATGGACAGAAAACTTCCGTACGTTGATAAAATTAATGATACATCGTATAACAAATTATTCACCCTCATGATACCACACTCAAGACTGTTTTCCCTTTAGAGCAGGGGTTCTTAATCTGGGGTCCATGGACCCCGAAGGGATCCGTGGATCAGGTACTGGGGTCCATGAAGACGTTAAAATAGTAAAAAACGAAACTTCAGTCATAAATGACGAAGATCTTATCAAAGACGACTTAAGCAGTATTGTGAGCGGAATTTTACGCTCAAGATATTTGTAACAACTTTGTACATGTATACCAAATAAGAGTGTATTTTTAAAATGTATTTTTTTTTCTTTTCCTTCATTTAAGTTTGTAAGGGGTCGATCAGTATGTTTAAATATTACAAGTGGTCCACGTTAATAAAAAACCCTGCTTTAGAGGAAAGTAGAACCTTTGTCAGAACTTTAACGCTAAGGTAACGCCATCTAGCTTGCACAGTGAACACTAATAAGGAAGTTGTCCAGCTAATATTCTAAAACTTGGTAGTAGATGGCGCTAGTTGAAACATTTACTTGAAACCTACATCGTTTCTATTAAAATTAATAGATGTCACTAAAACCAGCTTATGATTAGTAAATTATGATATAAATTACCTTCAGAATTTCATGGGAGTTGAGTGCTAGGTGTAGGTGCAAAAATGTTTTTTAATCATTACAAAATTAAACTTTAACTACTTTGATTTCAAACTGTATAAATAAAACCAAAGACATTCGTCTCCATCCAAAGAGATACCTAGTTATAATAATTTAATGTCTTTGTTTCCATTCATTACTGTCAATGTAGAAAGAGTATTTACTTGATATGTCTATGGAGTATACTCTGTCGACGTCTGTCAATCACAAGGAAAACCAAGGAACATACAATAAACAGAGAATGCTATGGAATGCTTAGACACCAAGCGTGTCACAAAAAGAGACAGAAAAAAATACGTCACATATTTTGGGTTACCATGCGAGGAAAAATTTCCCCACAATTTGTGAAAGTGGAAAACCAGAGCAACCCTGAAAATGACACTGATAAATCGATTATAATCAGTTTATGCATGTGATGTAAGGATGAAGACATGCTCCTGAACTCAAATAACTTGCGTTAAGAGCAGGAGAGGGTGACGATGGATGATCATGATGTGATTCTAAATACCTTCCATTTCTTAGGTGATAGTAGAGAAAGAGAAGCCTGTCTCAGTCATTTATTGCTCATAAAATGTACTTAATAATAGTTTGCAACAGGTAATTGTTTATAATGGTTTTAAAACACTGAATATAAATAAAAATCTTATAAAACCTGGATCGAAACTTAATACGTAATTAATAGAATATTTACCAGAATAGGTACAGCATTAGGTAATAGCAGTGTAAGTTTCTGCTTTTTGTTTAACATTTTTTTATCAAAATGTCTGCTGCAAATTTTTGATGACGGTTTTGGTGTCCAATCTGTTCGTCCTGTAGCTACGATCCAATTCCGACGTAAATTATCATCTTCAGGAAAACTGCAACAAGCCATTCATCTTTCAGATATTTAATTAACTAGCTCCGCCCCGCGGTTTCACCCGCATGTGTCGATTCCTTGAGAATATTACGATAAAAGGTATCCTATGTCCTAACCCAGGTCATAGTTCACCGATGTGCCAAATTTCATCCAAATCCGTTCAGCCGTTTTAGTGTGAAAGCGTAACAAACAAACTCATTTTCGCATTTATAATATTTGTTAGGATTAGGATACACACTGCAGAATATAATTACCCTTAATAGCGGGTAGTAATTTATAGAAAAGTTGGCAAGACCAAAATTCTTAGGTTAGAATTTAATAATTGTTAATTAACCGACTTCCAAAAGGAGGAGGTTCTCAATTGGTCTGTATGTTTTTTTTTTTTTTTGTATGTTTGTTACGCGATTACTCCGCCAATATGAATAGATTTTGATGATTCTTTTTTTGTTTGGTAGTTCATACTTCAGAGGTGGTCCCATATAAATTTTATTAACTTTGCTTGGATAGTTCTTGAGTTAGCTTCAATTATACGTATTTTTTCCAACTTAGTATGTAAGTAGATGATTATGATAACTTCTTGTCACTGTTATTCACATAGCAGGTAGTGGTATTCGAATTTGTGTGGGGTAAATACCACAGCTAAAAAGTGAAAAATAAAAACTTTTTACAAAAAAAAAAAACTACCGACTTCCAAAAAAAACACTACAAAGTGAAAAATAACTTTAATTTCGGAAGTCGGTGGCAAAAAACGAAAACAAAACCCAAGACACCGACTTCCGAAATTAAAGTTGGAAGTCGGTAGTTTTCGCATTTATAATATTTGTTAGGATTAGGATACACACTGCAGGTAGTAATTCATAGAAAAGTTGGCAACACCAAAATTCTTAGGTTAGAATTGAATAATTGTTAATTTTGTGCTTTTTATCGATGAATTTACGTCTAGGGTACATTTAGTACACTATACACAATGTATGATCACAATAAAATGTTATTGAATGCCTAGTAACTGATGAAAAGTGCTATACTTACGAATGAAAAGACAAGTCTGGCATTTTCGTTCCACTATCACTTTTAGAAAGAAAGAAAGAAAGAAGAAAGAAAAAAACATTTATTTTGACACAGTTCGTGAAACACAACGTATACATAAAATGAAAAAAAAAAAAATGAAAATAATATTTTAACAATAGTGTGTGCCTCACGGCTGCGCCAAAAAAGGTTCATTTCAGCATTAATGCCAGACAGATGCTGTCTGACGCTGGTTTTCTAATGAACCCTTAAAAGGACAAGTGACGGGGAGTAGGTATAAACAGTTTCAACATACCTAATACATAATTTGTATACTTAAAAAAAAAAAAAAAAACTAAATAAATAAACCTACACCTTATAACGCTACACCGCACCATGTTTCTTTTTTAAATGGTTGAAATATTAAGTCTATATTGTTCACAACATAAAATAACATAAATTACTTAACTTAGAGTACATAAAAACTGAATTTTACAAGAAGACGATAACTATCTGCACGTTAACTGTCAAACTTTGTTTAGCAAAGTACTATGCTAACCTTGAAAAACGTGGCACGCGCCTTGAAACAAAAAATCTCATCGTTCTGTCTCATTTACACAACATCGGCGTAAGTTGCTCTTTTTCTTGTGTGAATGCGACAAAAGATATCAATTTGTCCATAGCATTCTCTGTATACGGGAACATACTTACTGAAAACTCCATGGACTTACTTACTAGAAAACTCTGTGATCACAACAAAGAGTACCTACTCTATAGATCACAAGACCACAGAACACTATTACTAAACATGTCATTTTAGTAGCGTATTATCTATGATTTTAGTCAATCATGTTTGAAAGAAAAATACTAAAAAATCATGCTGCCGTTTAGAACAACGGTATATCCTATCATGAAGCCGAGAAACATCCACACCGACATTGCAACGTAAATGGTAATCACAACCACCCCAAGTAGAGTCTCCGCAACAGACCCTATTTGGATGCAATGTCCTGCTACCGACCAAGATGATATTATCATCCCAGGTCTTGCCTTCATATTTCCTCTGGACCAGCTGATTGTGGCTAAAAGAAGAGATAACTTGCACGACGTTATAGGCCAAAGCGGCGTCGCATACACAATCTTCAACAGTGGAGGGCAGAAAGTATTCTTAGCCGTCCTAAAAAAACGTTTTAGACAGTTCGACGTGAGGATATTCAATACTTATGGCAACGAAGTTATTAATGTTAAGAGGCCGTTTCATTTGTTTGCAAAAGAAGTATTAGTGTGGGCTCCTCCTGGGCAATTTTTAGGTTCTGTCCGCGAGCACGGCCGGTGCATCAGTACCTACATCGTTAAGGACGAAGATGGCAAAAAAGTTTTGGAGCTCCGCGCTGAAGGCAAGTTTCAGTATGTATACGAGGTATACGTGATTTCGTATGGAGTGCTTCCCATTGGAGTGCTGCAGAATCGGTGCCCTATGCTCGACGAGGCAAACGTTCGAGTCACCTTCCCCAAGGAAATAGACGTCAAAGATAAAGCTGTGCTGCTTGGAGCGTGTTTTTTGATTTGGGCATCAAAGTGTTGAGTAAACCTTCATTATTTGCTGTGTCTTTGCTATAACTTTGATTTACAATACATTCGAAAGTAAAAACATTGGCTTTGTATTCTTGGTTCATCTTCAAGTTAAGGGTCCTTCCATTCGTATATGTTACCACGTTCAGTGCCGGGAGCCCTCCTGGAGGGTTCGCCTAGTCGCATATGGGATGCCCTCGTGGAGGCACATTTTAAATGTTGATTTTTCTTAGCGAAAGCATTATAAATCGTGAAAATAAAATCTGATGTATATTTTAACAAGATTTATTAGTTTATGCGTTGGTTTTAAAATCCAAGCACTTATTATTTTTAAAAATTTTTTGTTCACGATTACAAAAATTCACAAAAATTTAAAAGGTTGGAAACAACGTATAGCAACAAGACCCCTTAAAAACACACCTATTTTACTTCGTTTTACAGTGTTTTATAACACGGTTTTAAACCTAATGCTGTTGACCGTCCGCGATGGTTAACTTTAGCGCAAACGTAATGCCGGCAACCCTCCCGGAGGGTTCATTTCCAATATGTATGGCGGCATGGCGTATGAGTTCTATGAAATGTGGGTGGAGTCGAAAGTGTTAAGGCTCCTTCAACTTATCCTTCTTTCTGTGATAAAGCCGCGGAGCTTGTCTATGGTAGTGATCAAAAACTTGGTGGCGATACCGCGACCGTGAACGTCCATTCTTACTATAAATATGCTCTAATAGTTATTATTAAAACGTGAAAATTACTGCCTGTTACATTTTTAACCCATAAACGGCTGAACTGGGGGCCTACCACAAGCTCGTAAAGCAGTATTATTTTAATATTACTTCAGTGTGGGAAAGAGATGAAGCTCTACAGGACGTATAGCTCCATCTCTTTCTCCCACTGAAGTAATATTAAAATAATACTGCTTTTGAGCTGGTGGTAGGCCCCCTGATCGTTATGTTTGACAGATAGGTAGCCTGGAACCTGTGGTAAGATATACAGCTTCTCTTCTTCCTGGATATTTCCATAAAAAAACCGGCCAAATGCGTGTCGGACTACGCACAATGAAGGGTTCCGTAGTTGGGATAAATTTATCCCAAATAAAACTTAACTTTGTAGTTGAAATACATGTTCTCCTACATTCCAACTGCAAAAGTAAGTTTGTACGCACAATATTGAGAGATTTACCATGTTATTTCAAGACCATAGACTTCTTATAGGTTTTCCTGTAATCTATGAGTAAAGAGCCAAACTATGTATTTTTTTTTCAAAGTTTTAGGTCCAGAAGTTTCGGAGATAAGGGATGTAAATTTTCATCGAATTTCATAAATATATTTAAAAGTATTTATTTTAAAATTATATAAAAAATATGTTCAAGATCCTTGCAACAAGCTCTTTCATTTGATATGTCACACGGTACTGTTAGTAAAACTTAATTTTTTATTTTCTTGTGTGCTCCCCAAAAGTGACCCCTATATTCGAAATTAATTTATTTACGTTACACGTTCGTGTTTGGGTCACAGAAATACATATGTGTACCAAACATCTTAATCGGTCCATTAGATTCGGAGCAAATTGGCTGTGACAGACGGACAGACAGACACACAAGTCGTCACCAACACCGCAAAGGGGCAAACCTCAAATAAGAGAGCCAAAAAACTTTTTTTTTCTCCTGAAGACGCGCTTATTTTGATGATATTTAAGAAAATATATAGGTATAATTTAGAACAAAAAAAAAATCACAACTGATTTTAAGATACGCCGTCAATCATTTTTCGTTTCTATTAGTCTTAGAGCTTCGCCCTTTTGTGACGACATAGAGCTCGAAAAATGGAGCATTTTTGTATACTAAACTAATTTTTGACCGTTTGCATGAAGTTCGCCACTTTGCAGTGTTGGCGACTAAGTGATCCTATAAGAGTTCCGTTTTTTCCTTTTGAGGAACCCTAAAAAATTATGAAATACAAATTGCACGCAAACGAAGTCATGGGTAACTGCTAGTGTATTTATATAGGTACGTATACGTGCTTTATATAATTAAATCCTAACTATTATAATATTAATGTGAAAGTGAGTTTGTTTGTTACTTTCACGCTAAAACAGCTGAACGGATTTGGATGAAAGATGGCACATGGGTCGATCATGAATTCATGACCTAGATAGAAAAGGACAGACGATACTTTTTATCCCGAAATTCACACGTGATCTAGAATTATGTGGGTGAAACCATGGGGCACATGCTTGAATAGTGAACAACTGAACTTGAGTACCTTATTATTATAGGTATAATAATGGTTATAGGTACTCAGGTTCAGTGATGGTTTGCGCCAGTGAAAATGGTCCAGTTATCAGTACGTCAAATTACAGGTTGCCCAGTATAATTGGTAAACCTTGGCAAATTTATAAGGAAACCGCAAACATTATAAACAGCGCTACTGAATCATTCCAAGGTCTACATAGTGTTTGAAAAAAAAAACAGACCATTTCCTTACTAATTCCTTTTTTGCGCCTACTAAATAAAACAGAGCAATCTGCAGATTCACGTTTTAAAGGCGCTACGAATAAAAGAAAACAATAAGTTGCAAAAAAAGAATGCTTTATTGAAAAGTATCGAAAACTTATGAATACTGAAATCAGTCTTTTAAAAAATTAAAAGTAAAGTGCCTTAAGGTAGTTAATTCTACTTTCTACGTTTCTTTTGCGGAGACTTGGCGATCGCTTCTTCTTCAGCATTTCCATTGACTTCTTGTCCTTCTGCATCGTGCTGCTTCCTCCTCACAGGACCCGTGTGGGTGATGGGAATAGCTCTTTCATCTTTACTCTCTGAAACCTTCGGAGCTACCACCGTCAGCACACCATCAGAAGACAGTCTGGACTCCACACTCTCTGGGTTGCAACCTTCAGGGAGAGCATACCGACGCTTGAACTGACGCGTCACATATCCATGCTCATCCTGCTTCTCGTCATGTTTCCCTTCTATCACCACATATCCATTAGAAGTCTTGACAGAAATCTCCTCAGGATCAAAATGCTGGACGTCCAAGTTGACCTGGAACTTGTCTTTGTCGGATTTGATGGTGGATCCGACGTCCCGGGCGACCGCAGCCAGGTTCTTCCACGGACGGAGGTATTTTCGCACGGAGAGCACGGGATGGTCGACAATGTCCGTTAGAAAGTCGTCTGAAGAAAGGTCCAGGCCGAAGAGTTGGTCTCGGAAACGACGAGGTCGTAGGTCATCCAATAAGTATGGTAGAAGCGCCATTGTACAATAAATTGATAGGTACCTACTTGAAATACTCTAGTAAACTCAAATTACTCTTTAGTAGTTGGGTTTGTGGATTCAACTCGAATTTGCACTCGCTCTTAACTCACTTACGTTTAGTTCAATACTACCGCCAGTAGAGGCGCGCATCGCTTATAAATTTCCTGCCAACAAAGTAGGAAAGTTCGAGTAACCTCGATAACATTACAGAATACTTTCGAAGATTTGATAAGTGACATCTGCCAGCGAATAGCCACCACCTTCAAAACTGTTAAACTTTGCATTTGTATCTATTCGCCAATAGATGGCGCTAGCGTCAAGTTCATTATTTTGTATTACTAAATAAAAGTCATCAAACTTTAACGTTAGTTATAATAAAAACAATGGTTTACTAGTTCATTAATTTTTTGTTGTAATACCTGTACCATGCCCAATAATCCCAACATAAAGTCATTACATCACAATAAAATGGGGCCGGACATTTCTTCCCCTACTTCACACTAGAGGGCATAATAATCTACTGCTAAGTCTGCTTGCAACAGGACCTGCCGTTTCCATAGAACATTGTGGAAAGATGCCACAGACTGGGAATAATCCAGAAATCTGTAGAAATAAACCACACCATGCTTATTATGTAGGTATCCGACTGCGCACTTGAGAGGCGAGACTTGATTTGACTCACCCTCTTAACTAATGCATTGTCATCTTTTGACATCTTGAACAAAGGAAGATTGGAAATTAGACCTACCTATACAAATGCTACACGTTATCATTTCATAGTGTATGGCGTTAACTAAATAAGATGCAGAATTATTAGATTAATCTGTTAATTGCCCATATTGATTCTAATAAAAGTCATGTCATTGACCTTGCCGGCTAGCTCTTATCATTTGCATGAAATGTAAAACTTCCGTCTTGCAATGTAATATATGTAGTTGAATCCTAAAGCACATTGTTCTCATGAATTATAATTTATTAACGGTTTTCCTAGCTATTATTTTGTGTACATTTCAGTATCTATTTCATTCATTTTTTATAAATAAATTAACCTAAAAATTAATACCACGTGTAATGCCGTCATTCAACGTACCGGTCCGGTAGGTAATTTTTAGCGCGCGAATTTTTTATTCATGTCATATCAGGCGATGTTCCGATGACGAAAAGTTGATGAAATTTTAGAGAATACATTGTAAGTAACTTAGAGATACAAATTAAATTTGGTCATTCAAAACAGTACCTACGGAAATTAGGTTTTGAAACTGTTAAAACATCAATGAAACATTGTGTATAAATTTAACATGGCATCAGCAGCATTCTGCATTGTACTTACGTCAAATAGGTACACTACACTGTGTAACAGTATATAATAGGTACTTACCGTTTATAAAATTTTAAACATACAATTTCTAGAACAACATTATACCAACACAACTATAACGTTCATTTCAAGTTCCTTATCAGATTCCGGTGTTAGTCATCTAATTTAGCCTACAATTCAATGAAATCACACCCTAACGGCGCTTAGTAACAGAACAATGTTCCAGAAAACGTTGGCTGTTTTATTGATTTTATGGCATGGAGCATTCGGTTGCAGACTGCAATGCAAGGGCATGTTATAGCTAAGTACTTAGATAAGTAACTACGTATAAAATACTTAAAGAGTTAACAATAGGTGGCTGCTTTATTTTATAAATCGTTAGAACGATTTATTTTTATTAAGTATAAAACTTTAATAGAAAAGTACCTATATATATATATATTACTTCTTATATAAAACTAAGCTTAGTAAGTAGGAACCAAAGAATAAGGAATTTCTTGTTCCTAAAAATAACTATCCAATATATTTACTCAGACCAATAAACCAATATAAAAGCGACACGTGTTAGAACAGAGAAATTAATCATTTTAATTTAGAATATACCAAAGGAGGTAGGTAAATAAAATACATTACTATAGGTCGGTCTGTAACCGATTATCCGTTCCTACAAAGAATTGTCTAGAAACGCATTGTTTCCGGTGCCGGCAAATTTGGTTATTCGAGAATGCTCTATAAATACATTATTAACTTGCAATTATAATGAATAACAGGCTTCAAATAAAAATGTGCAATATTTAGGTGCATTCGGATCATTGTGTTCTTGTAAAGGGCATGGATCTAAAATAAAACACCTGCAAAATACCCAAGTAATAATCAATACAGTGTCTAGCACTAAAGTTGCCAGCCTTTGTTGATAAAAACGTAGGTCTGATTTCTCTACAATAAAAAATTCAATTTATTGAACATGAATGAAATCCAAACTGATTTATGTAGCTTAATTTTGTAAGTAGAATATTAATTTAGCTTTACCAAAGCGGTATCCTAACTTTATATTATTAATGCGAAAAGTGAAGTTTGCTTGTTTAATTGTTTGCTTTCACGTCTTAACTTAACTACTCAATCGATCATCATGAAACTTTGCAAACACTATGTCGGGAGTACATAAAAGGACATAGAGTAGGTACTTTTCATAAAAAGTACTGTACGCGAGGAATAAAAAAATAAACTTTACAAAATCCACATTAACACGAGCGAAGCCCGCGGGCAAAAGCTAGTTCTAAAATAAAATGAACTGAAATCGTATACGAAAAAAAAACAAAAGGGCATTTAAACTTTTTTTTTTTTTTTTATATTATGTCACCTTTGAATTGAATGATAATCCAGCATACTGGCGCAGACGCACATGGCCAACATTTAGGTTCGCTACTAAACTTGTACAGACAGACAACTGGTAAATCTTTCTGATTTACCAGTCAGTCCGTATTTCATGTGCCGCGACATGAAAGGCGTAATCAAAAAACAGATTATTCAGTTTAAAATTACACTATCTAGCTTGACTAGGATCAAGCTAGATAGTGTAATTTTAAACATACAAATAATGAGAACGATTTAACCAGAAATTCAGTTGAAAGATTAAGGGGCCGTGCACGAAATCGACTGATTTTTATCAATTTTATTCATTAGTTGTGAGAAAGGGAAACAGAATTTATACAAAATTATTTGTGATTTGAAAAGTCAAATTCTTCGTCTCGTACACAGCGGAAAGGGATTTTTCAAATAAATTAAAGATTCGTAGAAAATCACTAAAATTCGCAACAAGTTTTCCAAAAATTTACTCGAGACTGACTTTTGATCGTTTCGTTAGAAGAAACTAATGTTGATTCTGAAAATTAAAAAAATATCATCAACACCATTATAATAAATGGTCTACTTGTACATAGGGTAACTACTTTTTTCAACTTCCATACAAAATATAGCTGAAAAATAATGTTGAAAAAACCATATTTTTGTTAAAAGCCCTGTCAGTAATGTATTTTTCCTATTATTTAGCAAACTATATCAAGAAATTTAAAAATTACACATTAGTCTTCAGCTACCCTTGAGATAAAATCAAAATTTTATTTTATGATTATACAATATCTTCAATAAGTAAATCAAAGGCGAAATAAACTATATTTTTGAGAGCGCAAAAGTGATGTAACTATTAATAGGTGCTGTGACTGACACGAATGGTTTAGCACTAAAACTATACTTTTATAGTTAAACAGACTTAATGTTTCAATTATTTCAAGCTTTCTTATAATTAGATAAGTTAGTGACGAAAAGGGGTTTTTTTCCTGCACGGAGCCTTAAATAAAATATTAAAAAAAGAGGACGGAGCCTTAAAATGTTCAAAATGTTCTGAATTTAGCCAGAGGGTTGCAGTTATTCATAAGTGGGGATCATCGTAGATTTTTTTATCATTAAAAACAGTTATTTAAAATTAATGATTTAATGGTCACGCAAAAAAATAGTCTTCAATTATTGGATTGCAAAAACTCTAAGTATGTTAAGTTCTTTCAAAAATTTCCTAATTTGGAGTTCTCCCTCTTACCTTACCGAAACTACCAGTGTGATACTCCCTGGCCGCGCCACAGTGGAAAATTAAAAATACATGGTTCTAGATTAATTGTACCATTTATGTACTATACGGTACGTGTAATGAAAATAATTGTACCTCAACGAATAATGAAATATAATGAATTTTTGGTGGCGCGGCTGGGGAGTATACTCCCTGGCCGCGCCACCACGGTTTTTGTAAACTACTAGGCGCACCCGGATATAGTAAACACTAAATAATTGTACCGGAATTGTTCTTTTCCAATCGCTGCACAGTGATTCGAAAATTTTATTACTTTAGAAATTATAGCCTTGTGTTGGTGGCGCGGCCAGGGAGTATGCTCCCTGGCCGTGCCACCAAGAGTTATCAGGCGTACCCGGACATGGTATACACTAAATAATTGTACCGGAATTGTTCTTTTCCGTACGCTATAAAGAGATTCGCAAATTTAATTACTTTAGAAATTATAGCCTGTCGTTGGTGGCGCGGCCAGGGAGCTCCCTGGCCGCGCCACCAAGAGTTGTTAGGCGTACCTGGACATAGTATACACTAAATAATTATACGCATTATGTACTACCCAAAAACGTAATAATATTACGGAAAAATGTAATATCTTAAGAGAAAACATCAAATCAAGATTAAGCGCATCAGCAGACTTGCTGATCTTTGTAGTTACTAGATGTGGCCTTCAAATTAGAAGTACAGGGAATTATCTCTGTGAGATGGTCGCATAGAAGTGCTAGAATTATGCAACACAATACGAATCTAGATGCATAACAAGAATAATTGACCTTCAAGAAGAAGATAAGAAGTTGATAGGTACTTTTTGTTAGGTACGGTCAGCAACGAAAGTCGTTAACTCTGCTACTTTTACATGACATCTAAAATTACACAAAAGTGTACCGCGGCAGCTGCGGGCGAGCGCTATTTCCAAGTTGGTCGCAGTTGCATGTCTATTTACCCGACTAAGGCGAAGCAAAAAGGAGGGTTATGATTTTGACCGGTACCTATGTATGTTCATCTGTTACCTCATAACTTCTAAACAACCGATCACAATTTAATAAATAAGGAATCATTGGAAGCGTCTTGATCGTCCGGTGGTTATAGGCTATGTGACGTTACATTAAATGCAATATGGCGCCCTCTAGAGAACATAACTAAAAACAAATGTTTTTAATTATGCCATGTTGGGTATCAAATAAAAAAACAGCCGAGCATATAATGCCATTATAATTTTGTAGGTGTACAGGCATGCAACCACGGCTTTACCTTGACAATTTTTTTACCTATGTCTTGATTTCTGTCTAAAATATTTTCTTGTTTCATACTTTTACTTAGAAAATATGATATATATACATATTTGTAATGTGCTCGTCAAGCTTTTTTATTTGATACCCAACATGGCATAATTAAAAACATTTTTTTTTAGTTCATGTTCTCTAGAGGGCGCCATATTGCAGTTAATGTAACGTCACATAGCCTATAACCACCGGACGATCAAGACGCTTCCAATGATTCCTTATTTATTAAATTGTGATCGGTAGTTTAGAAGTTATGAGGTAACAGATGAACATACATAGGTACCGGTCAAAATCATAACCCTCCTTTTTGCTTCGCCTTAGTCGGGTAAATAGACATGCAACTGCGACCAACTTGGAAATAGCGCTCGCCCGCAGCTGCCGCGGTACACTTTTGTGTAATTTTAGATGTCATGTAAAAGTAGCAGAGTTAACGACTTTCGTTGCTGACCGTACCTAACAAAAAGTACCTATCAACTTCTTATCTTCTTCTTGAAGGTCAATTATTCTTGTTATGCATCTAGATTCGTATTGTGTTGCATAATTCTAGCACTTCTATGCGACCATCTCACAGAGATAATTCCCTGTACTTCTAATTTGAAGGCCACATCTAATAACTACAAAGATCATCAAGTCTGCTGATGCGCTTAATCTTGATTTGATGTTTTCTCTTAAGATACTACATTTTTCCGTAATATTATTACGTTTTTGGGTAGTACATAATGCGTACAATTATTTAGTGTATACTATGTCCAGGTACGCCTAACAACTCTTGGTGGCGCGGCCAGGGAGTATACTCCCTGGCCGCGCCACCAACGACAGGCTATAATTTCTAAAGTAATTAAATTTGCGAATCTCTTTATAGCGTACGGAAAAGAACAATTCCGGTACAATTATTTAGTGTATACCATGTCCGGGTACGCCTGATAACTCTTGGTGGCGCGGCCAGGGAGCATACTCCCTGGCCGCGCCACCAACACAAGGCTATAATTTCTAAAGTAATTAAATTTTCGAATCTTTGTGCAGCGATTGGAAAAGAACAATTTCGGTACAATTATATAGTGTTTACTATATCCGGGTGCTCCTATTAGTTTACAAATACCGTGGTGGCGCGGCAAGGGAGTATACTCCCCAGCCGCGCCACCAAAACTTCATTATATTTCATTATTACATTATTTCATTCGTTGAGGTACAATTATTTTCATTACACGTACCGTATAGTACATAAATGGTACAATTAATCTAGAACCATGTTTTTTTAATTTTCCACTGTGGCGCGGCCAGGGAGTATCACACAAACTACCATACTAATACAGTCTTCAGGAAAAGTTGGGTACTATGAAAAAATAACATACCCACTCTAAAAAGAATAAATAACTATAAATTATTTTCTGGTATCCCCAAACACTTCATTGAACTTGACATAAATGTTACCCCGGACGCAACGAGCGCTGTTGACGGGCAGAAGTCGAACTACAAACCGGATGTGGTTTGAAGATTCTAGTAGGAACCAATAAAGTAGCCTAAATTATATGTTTTTGAATGGAATTAACAAGTGCGATATTTTTCAATGCAGTATTTTGGCCTAAGCTTTTGATTTAGTCCATGTTTTGCAACACTTTCATACAAAATATAAAAGTTTGGGCAGATTCTAGAGATGGATCTCGAAGGTTCTAGAATGTTTTACAGAAAATCTTTACTGTGATGCTAGCGCCACCGCGCGTCGAGTAGTGTAGTTACGAAAACCGTAGTAGGGGTTCTAAACATTTTTAGAAAATTCCCATTTCCACCGACTTTAAAAAAGTAAGAGGCTTGTATTAAAGTATTGTTTTGTAGGCTAATATTAGGTATTGTTAATTTATTATAAAGAGATTGATACCTATGTAGCGCTCGGAACGCTATAATTGTAAGTACCTAACAATACTATTTGATTTTATTAATAATGTAACAGAAATCAATAAAATTGTAAATTATTGAAAAATTGGATTTTATTTCTTAGATTAACAATTATTACTTAAAAAGAAATCTATTTGTATAGGTATTTTCATAACAGACTACTAATCTAGTCTTTGCGGCGTTTAATTGTGTATTTACATGTGTTTGTATGTACAGAAATGAATAAAAATAACTTATTCACGTTGGCATATAAGTAAAATAATGATGTTTTACTAACTTACTTTATGTTTTAACGTAAACGTTAAACGTGTAGAAAAAAATGTGTATGTTTAAGCAGTTCTTTGTAGGAAATCGCCCACTGTTTCGAGCCCCTGACGGATAGCGCGCCAAATCTAGAAAGTTCTACTCGCTCACAGATGGCGCTTGCGTATCGAGTCTATATAAGCTTTCTGACATTCCGCCCGGCGTCATTTAATTCAAGAAAAGCAAAGTGAGAGAAACGTTGCGATTCCACGCGATCTTACAACACGTGTATTAAAAAACCGCGCTAGTCAAGTCAAGAAGTATTCTATACTGTGCTTAGTTTACAAGTTTAACTTGAGGACTATTTTAAAATAAGTGAAACAGTCAAAATGCCCGAAGAAATGCAGACCGATGTCGCGGAGGTGGAGACCTTCGCCTTTCAGGCGGAGATCGCCCAACTCATGTCCCTGATCATCAACACATTCTACTCCAACAAAGAGATCTTCCTTCGTGAGCTGATCTCCAACTCCTCAGACGCCTTGGACAAGATCCGGTATGAGTCACTCACCGACCCATCGAAGCTGGACAGCGGCAAGGAGCTGTACATCAAGATCATTCCCAACAAGAGCGAAGGTACACTCACTCTTATTGATACCGGTATCGGTATGACCAAGGCTGACCTCGTTAACAACCTTGGTACCATCGCCAAGTCGGGAACTAAGGCGTTCATGGAGGCTCTTCAGGCAGGTGCTGACATCAGCATGATTGGTCAGTTTGGTGTGGGTTTCTACTCGTGCTACCTAGTCGCTGACCGCGTGACAGTCCACTCGAAGCACAATGACGACGAGCAGTACGTGTGGGAGTCGTCTGCGGGCGGCTCGTTCACGGTTCGCCCCGACCACGGCGAGCCCCTCGGTCGCGGCACACAGATCGTTCTCCACATCAAGGAAGACCTCACTGAGTATCTTGAAGAACATAAGATTAAGGAGATAGTAAAGAAACACTCTCAATTCATCGGCTACCCCATCAAACTGATGGTGGAGAAGGAACGCGAGAAGGAGCTCTCTGACGACGAGGCTGAGGAGGAGAAGAAAGAGGAAGAGAAAGAAGACGACAAGCCCAAGATTGAGGACGTGGGAGAAGATGACGAGGAGGACAAGAAAGACAAGAAGAAGAAGAAGACCATCAAGGAGAAATACACAGAGGACGAGGAGCTCAACAAGACCAAGCCCATCTGGACACGCAACGCTGACGACATCACACAGGAGGAGTATGGTGACTTCTACAAGTCCCTCACCAACGACTGGGAGGACCACCTTGCTGTCAAGCACTTCTCCGTTGAAGGTCAGTTGGAATTCAGAGCACTCTTGTTTGTGCCCCGCCGTGCTCCCTTCGACCTGTTCGAAAACAAGAAGCGCAAGAACAACATCAAGCTGTATGTCCGCAGAGTGTTCATCATGGACAACTGTGAGGACCTCATCCCGGAGTACCTGAACTTCATCAAGGGAGTGGTCGACAGCGAGGACCTGCCCCTCAACATCTCCCGTGAGATGCTCCAACAGAACAAGATCCTCAAAGTAATCAGGAAGAACTTAGTTAAGAAATGCCTAGAACTCTTTGAGGAGTTGGCTGAAGACAAGGAGAACTACAAGAAGTATTATGAACAGTTCAGCAAGAACCTGAAGCTTGGCATCCACGAGGACTCCCAGAACAGGTCTAAACTGGCTGACTTGCTCCGCTACCACACATCGGCCTCCGGTGATGAGGCATGCTCCCTCAAGGAGTATGCTTCCCGCATGAAGGAAAACCAGAAGCACATCTACTACATCACTGGTGAGAACCGTGACCAGGTTGCCAACTCTTCATTTGTTGAACGTGTTAAGAAGCGTGGTTATGAAGTTGTATACATGACCGAGCCCATTGATGAGTATGTAGTACAGCAGATGAGAGAGTATGATGGTAAGACCCTTGTCTCAGTCACAAAGGAGGGTCTGGAACTCCCTGAGGATGAAGAAGAGAAGAAGAAGCGTGAGGAAGACAAGGTCAAGTTCGAAAATCTCTGCAAGGTCATGAAGAACATCCTTGACAACAAAGTTGAGAAGGTTGTTGTATCCAACCGTCTGGTTGAGTCGCCATGCTGCATTGTCACCGCACAGTATGGTTGGTCTGCCAACATGGAGCGTATCATGAAAGCCCAGGCTCTTCGTGACACGTCCACCATGGGTTACATGGCGGCCAAGAAGCACCTTGAAATCAACCCTGATCATTCCATTGTTGAGACTCTGAGGCAGAAGGCGGAAGCTGACAAGAACGACAAGGCTGTGAAGGACCTCGTCATCCTGTTGTACGAGACTGCTCTGCTGTCATCTGGGTTTGCTCTTGATGAGCCCCAGGTGCATGCTTCCCGCATCTACCGCATGATCAAGTTGGGTCTTGGCATCGATGAGGACGAGCCTGTCCAGGTTGAGGAGTCGAGCGTCGGAGACGTGCCCCCACTAGAGGGTGATGCTGATGATGCATCCCGCATGGAGGAAGTAGATTAAAATCTCAAATCTCAGGTTTAGCCATGTTGTAATGGTGTTTATGTGATTGTATCGCGAAGTTATTTTGTGCACTGGTGTACAGCCAAAGACTGATTTAGTTCCAAATTCCATTATTCAAAATAAATGGTAATATTAACAAATTATTTTTCTTGGTTTCATTCCCCTGAACCCTTACACACCACCCACATACACTCCCATAGTGGCCAATAATAGTTTACTATAATACCAATTGTAAATATTATTCAATTCAAATAATTCTTTTTTTTATTTGCCACTATTGATGAGTAGGTAAATGCACACACAATGGGGTATGCTATGCTTCAATGACTTGAAGCGAAAGCTCAGTACGGTCATTGAGCTATGTGCCAACATAACCCATTGTGTGGAGATAGAACATGAACATCACACACTTGTCAATGGAACACACCATCACCCAGGTGACCCAGGCCGCCAGGCGTGGGCCTACAGAGCTGTGTAGAGAAATTAATTCTTAAGCAAATTGACACTGCGTCAATTTGCCATGATTATATTATACAACTGTCAATGACAGGCAGGAGGCTTGTCTCGGCAGAGGTATGCTTATATTTGATAATGATAGCCGAGGTGAGACATACGTAGGTATTGCTCTATGACCTATTGACCTAGGTAGTTATGTACCTAGCCTTAGCTCATTAAGGCTTGTGCAGATCAGCGCGACACAAAGACACCGCTCGTCGCGCGACGAGCGGTGCCTTTGACTCGCGTTGCGTGTCGCGCTGGTTTGCACGAGCCTTTACTTAGACTAGGAAGGTATTACTACTAGAGAATTGTCTGTACCTAGATGGTGTCCCCGTGTCTGAAACTGAACGTCTACCTAAAGGAAAGATGTCAGGGTCGCTGTCGCCGAATAGGGTCAGATTATACAATAAAGGTACTACCAAGTGTGGTACACCACACGGCTACACATCAACCTATACATTTCCAGTTTATGTTGATCTCGCATTGTATAGGATTTCCGTACAATGCGGGGTCAGCTTATACTGGAAATGTAGGTATAGCTTGATGTGTAGTCGTGTGTACATAGTTCCTAAGCTATATTCGAAAGTACACTATCGAGTTTCGAGAAGTTTTAACTAAAGGGGGTTTCCCAAACAATATACAATTTTTCACTGTTGACTATGTGCGGGGGGGGTTTGTGGAGGCTTTGTGGTACACAAGGCTACACATCAAGCTATACATTTCCAATATAAGCTGACCTCGTGTGTACGGAAATCCTAAACAATGCGAGATCAGCATAAACTGGAAATTTATAGCTTGATGTGTAGCCGTGTGTACTAGGTAGGAATATACGGAATATACTGAACATTTGAACAATGTTAAGCCTCGTGCAGACTCGCGCGACGCGACACCAGAATTTCTTCTATACCGTGAAATTTTCTCAGAAATTGTTTTGTTAAACTCACGTTGCGCCAGTCTGCATAAGGCTTTAAATCGTTGTTATTTAAACAAAGAAATCAAGTAGTTAGCCTATACGTAATAAATGCTTTAAATATAGCCTTTAATAGGGTTACCTAAGTTGTCGACGATAATAAATAATGTGGGCTTAACGATAGACGATACGTAGTACAGTCACGAGCATACTCGTAAATACCTCACAGTTAGGCAAGATTCAAAGCGAATTTATCCTAAAGTACCGGTTGAAGTTTAACAGTAGTGTTACTAGTGTCATAGTATTTCCGAAAGGCGAAAGCATTATAAGAACTGCCTTGTTGCTGAGTTCGATTCCTGGGTCGGTCGGGCAAAGTGTTATTGGGTTTTTCTATAGCAGTCCGGAGTCTGGATTTGTGCCCGGTTTATGGCAATAGGCTCGTCCCACGGAATGGCTCGCACCCTATTACATGGGACCTAGCGAAATGTGGGTGAAGTATAGACAACTCTACCCAACTCTTCGGGAATACGAGGCATGATGTCATGTTATGTTTATTACGAAGTTTCTCTTCACGAGAAAATGGCTATAGAATTTTGCGTACCTAAGTGTTACATATCGACATATATGTATTATAGTTGCTCGGCATCCAATACCGCGAATGTGATTTTTTTACGAAAATCTGTTTTTTTTTTATTCTACACGTTCAAATACGTGATCCTGCATTTAAAACTGATTTTCGTAAAAAAAAATCATATTCGTGGTATTGGATCCCGAGCGACGATATTTATGCTCGTGACTGTACCTACTTCCTTTTATTATGCTAATGAAAGATATAATTGGGTCAGTAAATTGGAGAGAAATAGGGCATTCCCCGGTCAAAGTGCTGCTGATAATCTCTGGGGTAAGTACAGACCACAGACGTATAAAGAGTAGGTACAGACGCTAGCATATCAGGCTACTACAATCTGTCAAATTTATTTAATAGGTTTTCAACTTCATCGCTGAAGTATAAGGTTCAAAGTTGATTGGGATAATTTGACAGTTTCGGGTAGCTTGATGTGCTGGCTGGCGTCTGTACTTACATTACCAGTCGACAGCGATGTGGAGGAATTTTTCGACGTCATATTTTAGTTTGTTAATAGTTTTTATTTTATTTATTAATTAGGTATAAGTTGTTATTTAAGTCCAGTACCCTAATTGCGCAATACACGATCAATCACAATTTCTTTCGATTTAAAACAGATTGCTAATCCATTGCTTCATAAGATGGGAAAAAAATCTGCTCAACAACGTAAATAAAGGCTCCTTCAAACAGGCGCGACACGCAACGCGACACAAAGGCACCGCTCGTTGCGCGACAAGCGGTGCCTTTGTGTCGCGTCGCGTGTCGCGCTGGTCTGCACGAGCCTCAACGCAATGAATGTTGTTGAACTGTCAAAATGAAACAAATTAGGCAAAATTGTTTTCGAAAATAAGTTACGCAATTAGGTAATAGGTAGTTGCTCCATGTAAAATACTGGTATTCTAACTGAAAGCCGACATCAACATGGTTGGAAAAAGGCTTGGCAGATTGATTGTGAGAACTTCTTATAACCCACTAGGGAGCGTTCAAGTATTACGTAACGCAATTTGGGGGGAGGGGTGGTCTTTTGAAACGTTACGATGCGTTACAGGGGTGGGAAGGGGGGTTTTTGAACTACGCATTACGTAACATTGTTTTAACCCTTCAGAACGGTCGCGTAGAGATTTTTTTCCGCACGCATTTTTTAAAACTTTTTTTTTCTCAAAAGAAAAACGTTACGGCGTGTTACATGGGGGGGAGGGGGGTCAAAAATCTCCAAAATTTGCGTTACGTAGGTAATACTTGAACGCTCCCTTAGTTATATTTAATGTTGTACAGACGCCAGCACATCAAGCTACCCGAAACTGTCAGTTTCCCAATCAATTTTGAACTTTAAACATCAGTTATAAAGATGAAAATCTATTAAATAAATTTGACATATTGTAGTAGCTTGAAGTGCTGGCGTCTGTACCTATTCATAAAAAGAAAATAAGGTAGGTACACTATTATTGACTGCTATTGAGGATCTTTTGGCGCTGTTGGTTTCCATGCTACACACCGTTCACAACTTGTCCATTGCCGTCATGTTGGCAATATTGCTTGTCATATCAAGCTTAGTTTGATAATGTACAGACGCCAGCACTTCAAGCTACTACAATCTGTCAAATTTATTTAATAGATTTTCAATTTTATTACTGAAAACTAAGGTTCAAAGTTGATTGGGAAAATTTGACAATTTCGGGTAGCTTGATGTGCTGGCGTCTGTACTAAGAGTTCAAAATTGTTCAAAATGGCGACTGACATCAGCGTTGTTAAGGCTCTTTCAAACAGGCGCGACACGCGACGCGCGCGACACAAAGGCACCGCTCGTCGCGCGACGAGCGGTGCCTTTGTGTCGCGCTGGTCTGCACGAGCCTTTATTGATACGGCAATTGCCGTATTATACGGCAATTCACGATTTTTTTCAGAAAATATGACATACGGCAGGCCTCTCATTGCCGTATCACAAAATACGGCAATTGACTAAAGGTTAAACGAAACGTTTTTTCACTAGCTTAGTGAATGAAACGAAAATGAAACTCAAATATCTGTTAAAGAGGCTATGCGCCACAATATTAGATACATTTTTTCGTCAATATTGCCACTAACCCAGAAACTACCCCGAATTGTCAAAACTGAAAATGACCTTCAAGGAGAAACTATCTTGCTGTGGTACTTTAAAAACCTTTTTTACAATGAAAGTTGTGTTTTACACCATTAACAGTTCAGTTAACAGTTCGGTTTGATGTCATAACCGAACTGATGAGCCAAAATTAGTCTCAGTGGTCCGGTCCCGAACAAAACAACCGAACTACTGAGACTAGAGACTAGAGGTAGTCAGTGACAATTGATTCAAAATCAAGGCAAAAATCAAGGATAATATACCAAGTCAAAGGTGTCGTGCGACATGTGCGAGAAGCAAGGATAAGTACTTTCTAGATAAACATGAATCTAAAGTAATACAAACGATAACTTTAAGGCTCGTGCAGACCAGCGCAATTTGGTGTGACGGTGCCTTGACTGTCATGGATCTAAGTATTTTTTTTAATTTGCCGCGTTTTCTCAGGTCACGCTTTCGTTTGCCAAACTCTAATTGCGTAACTATTTTCGTAAACGATGATGACTAATTTGTTTCATTTTGACAGTTCAACTACATTCATTGCGTTATTTACGTTGTTGAGCGGATTTTTTTTTCCAACTTATGAAGCAATGCAATTAATCTGTTTCAAATCGAAACAAATTGTGATTGATCGTGTATTACGCAATTAGGGTACTGGACAGTGCCTTAGAAAGGAATAAAATAGACAGAATCTATAATAATATAATAAAGCTGAAGAGTTTGTTTGTTTGAACGTGCTAATCTTTGGAACTACCGAGCAAAAAGAAAAAAGTCCTTGATGTCCTCCCTCCGGTAAACGCCCTAAGCCGAAGCTCGTACCCCACAGGGGGTGCCCTTAGCGAGCGTTCAGCTAGTTTTAATTAGCATCGTTTATAAGTTCCTGGCTGGAGGCTTTTGAGTGTAGCAGCTTAAGGCACCCACAGGTTCGCTCGGTTAAATAGTCATGGCCTCAGAGGCGAGCTATGAGACGCCCTAAAGAACAAAAAAAAAAAAAGAAACTTTGTAACTGTAACTCAGAACCTTTTTCTATTTAAGACTAGCTGCTGCCCGCGACTTTGCCCGCTAAACCCTATTCCTATTTCTAAAATGAAAGTAGCCAAAATTACTCTTTATAACATCAGCTATCTGCCAGTGAAAGTCCCGTCAAAATCGGTCCAGCCATTTCGGAGATTAGCTGGAGCAAACAGCCCCTTAGTTCCCTAAAAAAACTGGCACTCTGGGAGTGCCGACAGAAGTGAAAACTTGAAAAAAATTCAGAAAATTCAAATTCAAATATTTTTATTCGTAGACCATAGGTAAATAAAAAAGTAAAGATGTTAATAATAATAATAAAAATGAACGCTATGTCTTGCCGTCAACGGCGCACAAATATTCTAATTATAAATTAATTAGTAATAAATGAAACAAAACATTTGCATTTTAACAATTAAAAATAATTATTTTTAATTATCAAAATGCTAAACTAAACAACTAAAATTCCCGACGCGCCTAAAGTTTTTTTACCGACTACGGCAAAGCCTTGTCAAGTTGTCCTATATGCATACATAGATAATACGCTTATATGTGCGAATAAGAAAGCTGTTATTTTGACATTACAAACAGACACTTCAATTTTATTTATTGGTTTTTATCTTCGATCAACAATACCAACTGTTGATCGAGGGTTTTTATGATTGTGCATGTTATTGACAATGTGCCTGTATTATATGATGTTAAGAGGTCTGCGAACACGGCTCGCAACTACAAATCGAAATGTTTGCAAAATTCAATTCCAAGCACGTTGCGCTCTAGTGTGAGTGCCTGTCGGAGCAATATACACCTACAGTGAGCAATACTACCACGCATACATTGACAATTATTGCTTGACTCGATAGCACTACTAGATTTCGAAAATTTATAATAAATTTGGATGTGTTCCGTAATACCAAAAATGATGAATGAAAACTTGATATTTTTCCATTTTTTTTTTCGATTATTTGTTACTTGTTAATAAACCTTTTCCATAAAACAAACCTTTTCATTAGAATCTCGTCATACTTTATACGCAATCTAGAACGTTAATGGCATGACACTACTCAGATGGGTCTGTGACGCGCGTTCGAGAAACTTCACCCCTTGACTCGGGGGGTGTCTACTAGAGGTCGCGCGGACGCGTCACGTTTGTCCCCAGGATGATTCTTTTTTTTACCAACTTCATCGAATATTTTGAGCTTTGAAAACTTACACAGGTAGGTATGTACTTAGGTACTACATAATGATGTAATGTTATTAAAATCATGAGAATCATAGTAGCCATAGTAGGTGCAATAGGCAATCAGTACCTACTCTAATTGCGTAACTTATTTTCGTATGTATAACAATTATTCCTAATTTGTTTCATTTTGACAGTTCAACAACATTCATTGCGTTATTTACGTTGCTGAGCAGATTTTTTTTCCAACTTATGTCAAATTAGCAATCTGTTTTCAAATCGAAACAAATTATGATTGTGTTGCATTACGCAATTAGGGTAGGTACAGTAATTATCACCAGTCTTTGTACCATTCCACACATTGACCGTACCTATTCTGTATTAAGTAATCAATATTCAATATCCATTAATTCATCCTCGAACTTATTTTTGGAGGTAAGTAGAAGTACCGACGAGTTTACGACGCTTCTGGAAAACCTGCTCCATACAAAGGAAATAATTGATTTGTATAATAATTGATACTTGCACATAGGTAGCGTTGCCATCTCTATAAATCAGAAAACCGGACTTACCCGCTAAAAAAGCTGGAGTTTTGGGTCCCACGGCCGGACGGACGCCAAAAAAAGGAAATTTTGACTAAAAGTTCAAATAAAACACATATTTTTTCATTAGAAAGTTTTAATCGGTATTATCATTATCATTTGCATATTTTGCAAGTTACACGTCTTAAATTAAATTCCACAATTTTGTAATAGTTTCCGATTTTAACCTGTTTCTTTGTTTCGTCCATTGCTGGCCTATTAAAGAGAATAAAAAGCCTAACAAAAGCCGGACGGGCCGGACGCAGTCAAATTGGCCCGGACAAGAGGTCAAAAAGCCTAACACTGTCCGGCTTTATCCGGACGGATGGCATCTCTACTTGCACATTAATGGCAGCAACAAGAGGAACGGTGAAGATTCTAGAACCTGCTTCCGTCTCCCCATTGAATAATCGTTGTCCTTTTTCTTTGTATTAATTTTAGCAAGCTGAGACACCTACTGGATTTGCAGAGTGAGTTCCTTGCTTGCTTAATTCATCGTTATAAAAATGTATTGTGAAATAGCAATAATGTACCGTATGTCGTATTGCTATTGTATTATTTTAGGAGCAAAATCTTAAAAAAGAGCGACTGCAATTCAAATTCTGGACTTTCGAAACACAGTTCTGTATTTAGTCAATCTTGTTATGAACATAGTAACGTAGTTATAATATGCAGTTACCTACTCAAGATTGTATTGATCCAGCGCCAACCAATGACGTCAATCTACGAGTAGGTCGCTCGCGTTGCAGTTTTATGCGCAAAATACTGGAAGTTCTAGAGCAAAGTTCTAAGGAAAATATAAATATCGAGTGACCGAAGCTTCCATAGTAATCATTAATTATTAAAATAATGAAGATTTTAATTCTCGATTGCGCCGCAGCAGTCCTAAAAATAATGCTACTACAAAGACGCCATCTACTATGCTTTATAATTTTAAGTTCCGCCACTCGATACTAGAGGGCGTTTTTATAAATTATGACAATTGTGATTTTATAACAATATACCTACTAATTCCTTGGTACTCTTTGTCTCTGGTGGTGACAAAATAGCCCATCTGCCCTATTGTCATTATAATGTCAAATGAACTTTGTAATGTCGTTATTTTATTTTCCAAATTCTAAAATGCTTAATAAATATTTGTTTTGTTATGATCGTTTATTTATAGTAGGTATAATTTTTTTTCCAATCAATACAATCATCTGTACCTAGGTCAAAATTATAACAATGACACGTTGTAGTGTGCCATTTTGCTGTAACAATGCTAACCACCGATTTCCTAAAGATCCTAAGCAAAGAAATTCTTGGCTGAAAGCTATAGGACGAGATGATTTTGTTCCAACAAATGGAGCGAGGATATGTCGCAGACACTTCCGTCGACGCGACTATGTTAAAATCGGGCATGTTACTGGTTAGTACCTAAATAATGGCAAGTGCACATTACAGCCGCATCGGGCCGCAGCGCATCGCATTTTCGCATTCAAAATCCAATGCAAATAAAACCCGGTGCCGCCGTGCGAGGTGTCTGCCTAGCATGTGGACCACGTGGTGTCTATAAAGTGTGACGAAGGTTCACAATACAAACAAAACAGTCCGGTTAAGCAGCCAAGACTTTAACTGCGAAAGGCCATAGTTAAAAAAACAGTACAAAATGTTTGAAAGTGAATTTGGAGGATTTTTGCGATGCGGGCGGCCTGCCATAATGTGCCCAAAGATTCACTTATCTACCTACAGTACAACAAAAAAATCTTAACTAAGTATTATTGATCGAAGGTACAGTAGGATTGTCAAAGACATGAATTTAAGCAAACATCAGTCTTTATAGGCACCTGTCTCAAGCCTACTAAGCCGTTTGTAAGTATTTTAAGTTCATTTCTAATGTTACAGGATTACCTCTTCAACGTAGGTGTCTCAAGAAGTCTGCTGTCCCTTCAGTTTTTACATTGAATAGAAACCTGATTTCAAGTTTAAATGTAGCCGGAGAAGAAAGTAGGAAACGCCATCAAACTTGTAAGAGAGTGGATATGACTCTGGTTTCTAGAACTGAAAAATCTCATTCTTTGAAAATCAAACAGCTCTCACAAGGAACACAAACATTGAATGGTTTGCGATTATTTGCTAAAGAACATTTACTATCTGATGATGAATCCGTACTGTTCTACACAGGTTTAGACAACTATGCTCAGTTTACACTTCTGCTATCCACCCTGTTGCCAATGGCCAATGAGATCAAATACCTATCGAAAAAGGTAAACAGCTTAGGTGTAGAAGATCAGTTTCTGATGTTGCTCATAAAATTACGAAGAAACAAACCCAATTTTGAAATAGGCAAAATGTTTGGTGTCAACAAAACTGACGTGTCTAATGTTATAATCACATGGATAAGTTTTGTAACTGATTACTGGAGCCGTTTAGATAGCTGGCCATGGCCAAATCAAAATATAGTAAATGCGTACATGCCTCAATCTTTAAGAGAGAATTGTCCCTATAATGGAGTAGTTGAAATTTCTATAAAAAAGGAAAGTTGCCGCAAGGTCGAGAAGACTTCTTTTAGCCACTATAGACTTGAGAAAACAAAGAAATTCATAGCTGGGTGTACTCCAGACGGACTTGTCTTTTATTGTTTACAAGTAACATCTACAGGAGATCTTGAAATAAGGGATGAGTCGCCTATTTCTGGAATGAGTCTAGACCAAAAACTAGCCAAAAGTATACCCATGGAGAGAATTATAGGTTCGACGAAAACGTTTAAAATACTATCAAGTGCAGTTAATCAGATTTATGCACCTTTATGGCCAAAAATATTTAGTGTCTGCTTATTGATTTGTAGTATCAAAGTCGGTATTGTAACTATCTGTAACTGTTAAAGTCAATTTGTATCTTTCAAGTGGTTTTATTTTTTTTCAGACTTTTTAAGCCATCCTCCACGTATATTTAAATATGCCGATGCTGACTTCAAGATGTTTCCAGCATTTATTTTGTGTCAAAGGTTTGTTAGGGTTAGGATACCATAACAATGGGTCGCAACCGCAACCAGTCGCAAACGCAACGCATTGATAAAATCTTTCGACATCTCATTTTCGTTTTTTTTATATGAGCCATCGCACACTACTACAGGCGGGTCGCACTGGGCTTTTTGTATTGAAATGCGATGCGCTGCGGGCAGTTGCTGTGCTGTAATGTGCACTAGTCTTTAAAAGAATGTGGAAATAATGCACACAAAAAACCTGCCAAGTGCGTGTCGGACCACGCCCAATGAACATATTTTTGCAACTGCAAATGTAAGTGGGTCGATTATTATTCGTTTAGGCTACTTAGCTGTGATAGTTTTCCTCTGAGAATTTTTTCACATATATCCAAAACCAACCATTAAGCTGCCAGGGACACACACACTTGACTAAAAAAAAGCACTTTGCAAACGGATCCCCGAATCCAAAAAAGGTTTTTAGACACAATGTTTTTAAACGACCTTTCCAACAATACCCCACACCATGGAATAGACGAGAAAAAAAAGCATCCCCACTTTACGTGTAGAGAAAGTACCTACACTAAAAGAAACCACTTTGTCGTCGCATGATACCCATGCCAAATTGCAGCTTTAGAGTACTTAAGTCTCTGAGCTAAGCCACGGACAGACAGACAAACAGACGGACGGACATCGCGAAAGTATAAGGGTTCCTTGTTGACTACGGAACCCTAAAAAGCTTCTTTTTCTTTTGGCAACAACAACAACGGCGAAATTCATGAGTACGTGTTTTGTAAGCATTCACGGAAACGTTTTTTTTACTAAAAAGGCCGAGAGCCAAGTAGTGCTATGTTTTGACACCAACTGCCGAGGGCACTGCCTTGTTATGATGGAAACAGATGGAAACACTACATCTATAATGGAAACCAGTGCCAGCAGAGCACGTAGCTTTAAATTCCCCGATCAAAACTTTGATCCAGCCCGTCCCATCTTTGATAAATGATAAATGATTTTATTTCTGTAAGTAGGTTTGTACAAACACTTTTACACGTCAATCATATTTTAAAACTAGATGAGGTCGGCGTTTCCTATCTGACTACTCTGAGAAGAAAGGCCGAAACAAACTCAGAGGTCTCAGTCTCTTTTAAAGTCCAGACATAATCTTGGTCAGATCATGTGAAGGCTATGTGGATTGGTGTCTGAAGTGGTCTTTTGAGGAAAGCACCACACAGATTGAGAGGGCCTGTCCAGTCAGTGCACGCATTTGTCAGTTATCGTGCAGCTCAACTCAGAATTTAAGGAGCTCAACGATTCGACGAACAATACCAAAATCCGATGTCCTCCCTCCGATAAACGCCCTAAGCCGAGGCTCGTACCCCACAGGGGGTGCCCTTAGCGAGCGTTCACCTAGTTTTAATTAGCTTAGTTTATAAGTTCCTGGCTGGAGGCTTTGAGTGTAGCAGCTTAAGGCACCCACAGGTTTGCTCGGTTAAATAGTCATGGCCTCAGAGGCCAGCTATGAGAAGCACTACAGAGAAAAAAATACTGCCTTGTAACGCGATTGGTAGCACTGTTCATGTCAGTCAGTGGTGTTATATTAAAAATCTGAGCTGCCGTATGTCAGTCTGGTTTGCCGTATTTTAAGGGGAAAAATACAAAATTGCCGTATTTATTTATTAGTCTACTAGCTTCTGCCCGCGACTTCGTCCGCGTGGAATAGTTACTTTGGTGCTCCGCTCCTATTGGTCTTAGCGTGATGATATCCTTATCCTTACATATTATAAAACAAAGTCTCCCGCCGCGTCTGTCTGTCTGTCTGTCTGAACGCGATAAACTCAAAATCTACCGAACGGATTTACAATCATCATCCTTAGATGATAGACGTATGCCATCGCGGACTTTTTGTTGAACTTTTTAAGATGAACAATACCGTAGAACATAAATTTGATGTATCTTTTCCGGTTAACGTTGCGCACGCCAGTAAAGCTCCCAATCGGCATGATTTTTTCCGACTTCTTCAACAATTATCGTCAAGTTTCAGCAAAATTATACACTAAAACCTTCTGCATGAATCACTCCGTCCATTGGTGAAAACCGTTTGAAAATCCGTTCGGTAGTTTTTGAGTTTATCGCATTCAGACAGACAGACAGACGCGGCGGGGGACTTTGTTTTATAATATGTAAGGATAGATATCTCATTTGTTTCTTCTCCATAAAAGCTCGTGCAGACCAGCGCGACACGCGACGCGATACAGAGACACCGCTCGTCGCGCGACGAGCGGTGTCTCTGTGTCGCGTCGCGTGTTGCGCTGGTCTGAATCAGAATCAGAATCAGAATCAGAATCAGAATTTGGTGTTAATCTAATGTTGTCATCACTCGCGGACGACGGTAGCGAGCGGACGCGCCTACGGAGCGAGCGCTCACCCGAGCTGACTCACGCGCACGACTGATAAGCCACCGTCATTTATAAATGTGCGGAACGAAATATTCCACACGAACGCGAGTTATAAAGTGAACTTTTTATAGTAAATAGTGGACTGTGAAGACCTCGGGGGGTCTCGTAACCCCCGGGAAACGTCAGAAATAGTGTGATAATTAGTGTAAGTGAAATTATAAAATCAAAAACAGTGAAAAATGTTTCCGGAGAACAACAATGTAGGTTCGGTAAATAACAGTGATATGGACACGGACCCGCTTAATTCGGGATCAGACAGCGAAACAGTTAAGGACAAAGTGAAATTAATGAAAGTAGATTTATCTGACTTTAATAAAAACACAGTGCAGTGCTGGGAATGTGAAAGTACCTTCCAGATGGATACTCCCCTGTGGGGTATTAATCAAATGAACACTAAGAAGATTCAGTGCAAAGTATGTATGAAATTCTTTCTTATCAAGGCTGCGCTTAAAGCAGAGCCAAAATATGATAACGGCACACTAAAAGTTGAATCTTCAGTAACAATTTATACGGCGGGACTAGAGACCGGCATGAAAAACATCCGCCCATGTATCAGCTGTAAAATAAAGAAGGAATTGATTACCATACCCATCGAGAGCTTCACATCCGAGGAGTGGTTCATCTGTAAGTGCGGCAAAAACCAGTGCGCAATCATTGAATTTGTTTCACAAAGCGAGCAACTGCCTTTGGCTGCCAGAAAATCAAGAAAAAAGAATAAACTCGGAAGCAAAGTGATTAAAAACATCGAAGCCCCCAGAACGCTTCTTGCCCCGAGTACCTATGTGAATGTGGGCCAGCCACTCCCGCAAGCGCCGTTGCAGGTGCACGGAGTGAGGTCAGAAATGAGCGGCGGCCCGCCGGACCCAACCACAATCCAACAAGCTCCACTTACTCGTGCGGTACGAGTAAGAGACAGCGAGCGCGCATATGTGCCCGCTACAAACAAGGATGGGAACCACACCCGAGGCCAAACTACACAAATAAGCTCCCAGATCGAAGGCAAAGTACAGAGTACGCTAGACGCGTGGAAAATCTCACGACCTGTTCGGCCGCTGCCTATCATAGACAAATCCAAATTACAAAAACCAATGAGCGACAACAACTGCACCGCGCAAGATAACCAACCGAAGTATCAACTGGTAACTAGAGGAGCCAAAAGACAGCGTACAGGTGCATCCAACTATACGACACCGACACAAAGAAACACCCATATCCCTAATATAATTATCAGGGATGAAAATGCAATTAAGAATCAAGACACATTAAATAAAATCAGAGAATCAGTAGCGAAGAATAGCTCAACGCTTAACGTTATGAGAGGCCAAATAAAAATTAACCCGGATAATGCGACAGCGCGCGTGAACTTACTCACTGTGATCGAAGCTTGCGGAATAACCAGAGTGATTGCACCAAAACCGAAGGCCGACAGACAATCAGCGACCAAGATCGTGCTAAAAAATGAGACTTATGGAGAATCCACCGACACCATTGCTAACGAGATAGCAGACTGCATCGGCATTAAACCAACAACAATCAAACCACTCGGAAGAATAGGAAAAATACACCTACTCATTTTTGACGGCAAACACAAATCGAGAGATCTCCTGGAAAACTTCAAAACCTCGGAAAGGAAATTCTTCTGCGCACCCTCCATCAAGGTCGAACCATTTAGAGAAAACCCGAAGCACATTGTACAGTGCAAGAAATGCTATGCATTCGATCACTCGAAACAATCGTGCTACGGCAAACAAGAGGAGCCACAGATAGTTATTACCACGCTAGAGGGTACCACAACGAAGGTTTGCAGAAATTGTAAAGGAGAAGACCACGGTGCGAACAACGCCAAATGCCCTGTGTTCAAAAAAGTGATAGCTAGGCAAATGGAACAAGCAGAGGCTAAGCAAACAAAGAGAGAGGAGAGAATTAAACGCTCAGTGGTAAGACTGGGTGTTAAATACGCAGATGTCACAAGTACAAGACAATTTCCAACTCTGCCACAAAAAGAATCAGCACAACCACAAACAGAACAAGTACCACTGACAATAGGCGGTCTCACACTAGAGGGCCTCTTTCAGATGCAGACACAAATGCAACAGACACTGATGATGCTGATGGACACTATAAATAGGATACACTCGCGTCTCAATGGCTAACCACGATAGTAAGAAAATACAAAACCTGAAAATCTTACACCTGAACGCCCAAGGAGTAAGAAACAAATTCAAAGAAATAAAAGCACTAGTCGAGAAATATAGACCGGCTATAATTATATTGAACGAATGCAAGATCGACTTTGAGACACAACAATATAATATAAAAGGGTACGATAAACTCACCCACACATTGGAGAAACACTTAGCCACTGCCATGTATGTACAGAAGGGACTAAGGTGGGCTGAAACGGAAGTCACCCCAGCCTGGCACGATGAAAACAAGAAGATAGAAGGCGTAGGCATCAAACTTTTCACTAACCACGCAACTGGACAATATATAAAGATCAAAGGAATCTATATCCAAATTCCAAACCAGAACCATGCTAGAGAAGAACTGGAGGAGACCCTAGCCGACGAGCCATCCATCATTATCGGCGATATGAATTTACGTATGCAAACCCTCGGCCACAGCAGGAACTCCGGCCTCGGCAACATTATTAAAGAAGCAACGAAAGACGGAATCTGCTCGCTAAAACACGCCAATGCACCATCTAGACCTTTCAGCCAAGGTAACACCATCCTGGACCTGGCTTTAATAACACACCAACAACTAGAAGCGCAGGCCAAACAGGTAGAGAGCGTTGGTTCGGATCACCTCCCTTGGTTGCTAACGGTGAAGATTGAACATAATATAGAGGAACATCTATCCCGTAACACTAAGAAAATCTATGAGAACGAGAAACTGAGAGCAGCATACCAACAGACTATGTGGGAAGGTCTCTGCGACCTTAACAAAGAAATCACAACAGAAGCCGATTGCGAGAAGTATGTCGAAACAATAGAAAATGCCGTTGTAGCAGCCCTCGACAATCACGCACCCCTTAAAAATTCAACAAGGCAGGAACGACTACCGAAAGAAATAAACGATAAGATAGACTTTCGAAACAAATTGAAACAAATTGAGTGGCAAACGAGACACTGCAGCCCCAGACTCCAATACGAAACACGCACTCTTTACAACCGCGCTAAGAGAGAAGCTGAAAAAGTTCTGAGAGAATACTCCGAAAAAGGCTGGCTCGACAAACTCCAAGATCCACGGGACAATAGGTCACAAATGTGGAGCATCCAACGAAACATGAAGAAGCCTGTCGTTAAACTACCAAACATCACGGGATGCAGTACAGAAATAGAAACGATCGACAAGCTCACCGATACAGCCATAATTAAAGAGGCCAAAATAGCGAAAGACGAAGGGACTGAAAAAACGACACCGTTCCAACCGCTCGACCCAACGTCAAAAAAAGAAGTTCAACTTGCTCTGAGCAGATTCAAAAACAAAAAGGCCCCAGGGCCAGACGGAATAAAAGCAGACGCCCTCAAACTTGGGGGAGAAGTCTTCATCGAGGTATTTGTGCCTCTTGCTAACTTTGTATTGTCCACAGGTTACTTCCCTAAGCGATGGAAAACTGGCGTGTGCATATTCCTGCACAAGGCCGGCAAAGATCACCGTCAGGCATCATCGTACCGCCCGATCACACTGCTCAACATCATGGGCAAGCTGTGTGAACGACTGATCCTGAGAAGACTTACCGCTACGGTCAACCGGCTGCAACCAACGTTCCAGCACGGCTTCACAAGAGCAAGAGGCACAGCAACCCAGATTCTACGTACCGGAAAAATAATCACTGATGCGTTAGCCACGGAAGACAGCGTCTCTATGATATCTACGGACCTATCGAAGGCCTTTGACTCGATCAACCACAAGGGCCTGATCAAGAAACTTCAGAATCAAGACGTTCCCAACAATATCATTAAAATAATTGAGAACTACCTCGAAGGCAGAAACTTGAGAGGTAGATTCAGAACTATCATAACCAAAGACAAACCGATACCTCACGGCGTGCCCCAAGGCTCGATCCTGGGACCAATAATCTTCAACTTGTACGTCCATGATATTTGGGATATACAAGACCACATCAGAGGTCTCAAACTCTCACAGTATGCGGATGATCTCTGTATACTCAATAGAGCCACGAACCCGGAACACGCGACTATGCGTGCTGAATGGGCAGCGGAAGCCATCGTTGACTACTACACAAGATGGGGGTTACAGTGTAATATAGAGAAAACAGAATGCATCATGTTCTCGAAAAAGAAAAAATATCGGCCAACGGTGAAACTGAAACAACAAACGTTGTACTATCAAAAGCAGATCAGATACCTCGGTGTCATCTTCGACAAACACATGAAGATGAACCAGCACACCGAAAAGGTCGTTAAAAAACTGAAACAAGTCAGAGGAGCCCTCGGCCCAATAATAGGATACAATGCGAAGACAGAACTAGACACGAAACTGGCCATCATTCAGGCCTGCATTTTACCGCTGATGGACTACGGAGTGGTGCAACTACTCTCAAGGTATAGCGCAACGAACCTAAGCAAAATCGAACGCCAATATAGACTGGCACTGAAAAATGCCGCACAATTACCAAGACGAACACCCACGGAAGTGATCTGGGAGATGGCTGACATAGAAGCCTGGCACTTATGCGCCGAGGACCTTAACACCAAAATGTTGGAAAAAATTGCTAATTTACAAATAGAAGATCTTGAATTCCCTGGAGACGCCTACCAAGCGCACGGCGAATTTAACCCCCTCAGGGTTAATAACAGAATAGGCGATATAATGTATGACCCAAATAAAAAAGGATACAAACGGTGGCCTACCGACAAAACGAAGACTCCGCGTCCCCTTAAAATAAAGTAAAAATTATAATAATGTAAAATAATAACAATAAATAATAATAAATAATAATAAGTAACAATAAATAACAATAATAATAAATAATAATAAGTAACAATAAATAACAATAATAATAAATAATAATAAGTAACAATAAATAACAATAATAATAAGTAACAATAAATAACAATAATAATAAGTAACAATAAATAATAAGTAACAATAAATAACAATCATAATAAGTAACAATAATAATAAGTAATAATAATAATAAATAGCCATAATTATAATGCCTCACTGAGACTGTATCTATCTATATCTAATAAAACACGTAATCTGTTTGTATAATCTCACATATTGCGAATAAACAGAACACGGCAAACATAGATCCATTAGGACATAAGTTAGCTGACTCACCTCTGTACGGCCCACCGGCCACAGACATATTTTGTAACACACAAAGTAGGCAAATAAATGTTATTCTGAAATGTTATTCACACCAAACGGAGCCATTAAAAACAAAAAAAATATTATAATAATTACAGAAAATACTCAAGTATTTAATTAGAGGAATAGTTAGTTATACCACATAAAGACTTATTTGAGTTTGCCGCGTTTTCTCAGGTCACGCTTTCGTTTGCCAGCCTCTTAAGAGTACTGGTTGGTACTTCTCTAATTAAAGGACCATGAAGGTTGCGTTTCTCAGCTTCTGATAAAAACGCAGCAAGGAAAGCTGGGTTACTTTTAACTTCGGGAATCCACCATTTTGTTTTTGCATGTTATTTTAAGACCATAGACTTCCTATAGGTTTTCCTGTAATCTATGGGTTCTTTCTTCTTTTCGTGTGGTTAGTGACTAACCTGGTGTCAGAGTTTTAAAGCCGCCCATGGGCCTCTGACTTGACTTGACATGTCGTCGAGAAATATCTCTCAGGCACGCCGATTTTCTCACGATGTTTTCCTTCACCGTTTTTGAAGCAAGTGGTAATTAAACGCATATGAAACTGAAAAGTCAAAGAAGTGTGCCTTGGGTTCGAACTCGAGACCTATGACTTGGCAGTCCGACGGTCACACCACTAGGCTATCACTGCTGCTAATCTGTGGGTAAAGAACTTTTCTCATGCATTTCTTTCAAAATGAAACAGTCAGTCGTTTTTGAAAATACCTAAGTTACGCAATTAGGGTACAGTTTTCCATCCGGGAATTTCATTTTATTTGGTGTTGCATTTCGCGAAATAGACGCTTTCGTAAATTGTGTTTTATAATTTTACTATAATGCCGAGACCTTGTGCTATAGGATGTAGGTAGGCCCTCTAGTAAGTATATTACTTGCTATAAACTAAATACAATTTATAAATAGGTATACTTGTTGTATTGTCAAATTTAGGCATTACAGTCAAGTTCCCTCTATATTACTATGCTCTATGAACAAAAGTTTTGCAGTTCGACATTTATTGACCGCCAAGTGTCATTTATAGAGTAGCCAGCAAAATAATAAACAAAAATATGGCCGAAAGCTGTTGTACGTCACCGCCATCTATCGCCATGAAATTGTAACTTGATGATACATTATTATAATTATGATCTTCTGATGTTTTGGCCTTAACTTGCTGTCAAGCGAAACCGAACCTTCGGTCGGACACTATCAATATCGCACATACTTCAGTGTGGGAAAGAGATGAAGCTCTACAGGACGTATAACACCATCTCTTTCTCCCACTGAAGTAATATTAAAATAATACTGGTTTTGAGCTGGTGGTAGGCCCCCAGTACTTTAAATTTATTATTGCTAATGTGTTGTGTGATGATATTTGGACAGCGATAGTGTATGTAAGAGAACTACAGTAGTAGAGTATATTTCAGGGATATAATATTGAAGAAATAAAAAGAAGGAATAAACAAACAAAATATTTATTATTAACATTATTTACAAACATAATGTAAGTTACTTAAGTTACACATTTCCTCTGTTGAATTATGCTGATGTTGACAGTATAAATTAATCAGTCTTTAAAAATAATACAAAGTAATCGTTCAGGTAATTTAAAGTAGGTGTTTTAACAATATTCATTTAATCTACTTCTTCCACTGTTGGTCCTCTGTTTTGTTGGTATCCCCCGTAGCCTCCGGGCATTCCTCCATAGCCGCCAGGCATGCCTCCTGGCATACCCCCGGGCATACCTCCAGGCATTCCTCCGGGCATATTACCAGGCATTCCTCCCGAGTTGGCTCCACCCGAGCCAGCGCCGTGCATCTTGCTCATCACAGGGGAGCACACGCGCTGCACGTCCTTCAGCTTGTGCTCATACTCTTCTTGCTCCGCCAAGCTGTTGTTATCGAGCCACTTGAGCGCGTCGTCGCACGCTTCCCTCGCGGTGCTCTTGTCCTGCTCCGTGAGCTTGTCTCCGGCGTCGTCCAGCGCCTGCTTCACGCTGAACACGTACGCTTCGAGCTGATTCCTCGACGCTACGCGCTGCCTCTGCTTCTCATCCTCGTCTTTGTATCTCTCCGCCTCGGCGAGCATACGCTCGATCTCAGCCTGCGACAGACGTCCCTTGTCATTCTTGATGACGATGTTCTTGCTTCGGCCGGTGCTGTTCTCTTTGGCCGACACGTTGAGGATGCCGTTCGCGTCCAGGTCGAAGGTGACGTCGATCTTAGGGACGCCGCGCGGCGCGGGCGGGATGCCGGTCAAGTCGAACGTGCCCAACAAGTTGTTGTCCTTTGTCATCGCTCGCTCGCCCTCGTACACTTGGATGGTGACCGCCGGCTGGTTGTCCGAGTACGTGGTGAACGTCTGCGACTGCTTGCACGGGATCTTAGAGTTGCGCTCGATAATCTTCGTCATCACGCCGCCGGCTGTCTCGATGCCGAGGGACAGAGGAGCCACGTCCACTAGCAACACATCCTGGATCTTCGCGTGTTGCTCGCCGCTTAGGATAGCTGCCTGGACGGCCGCGCCGTACGCCACGGCTTCATCGGGGTTGATGGACAGGTTGAGCGTCTTGCCGCAGAAGAAGTTCTGCAGCAAACTCTGCACCTTCGGGATCCTGGTGGAGCCTCCGACGAGGACGACGTCGTGGATCTGGCTTTTGTCCATCTTGGCATCTTTGAGCGCCTTCTCCACGGGCTCGAGAGTGCCTCTGAACAGGTCTGCGTTCAGTTCTTCGAAGCGCGCGCGGGATACGCGAGTGTAGAAGTCGATTCCCTCGTAGAGCGCGTCGATCTCGATGGTGGCTTCAGTGCTGGACGACAGCGTGCGCTTAGCGCGCTCAGCGGCTGTGCGGAGGCGGCGCAGTGCGCGAGGATTCATGCTCATGTCCTTCTTGTACTTGCGCTTGAACTCGTCTGCGAGGTGGTTCACTAGTCTATTGTCAAAGTCCTCACCTCCGAGATGTGTGTCGCCCGCCGTCGCCCTCACTTCGAACAATGAACCTTCGTCTATGGTAAGGATGGACACGTCGAACGTTCCGCCGCCAAGGTCGAAGATGAGGACGTTCCTCTCGCCCTTGAGGTTCTTGTCGAGGCCGTACGCGAGCGCGGCGGCTGTGGGCTCGTTGATGATCCTGAGCACGTTGAGACCGGCGATGGCTCCCGCGTCCTTGGTGGCCTGGCGCTGAGAGTCGTTGAAGTAGGCCGGCACTGTGATGACCGCGTCACGCACTGTTGTTCCGAGGTACGCTTCCGCCGTCTCCTTCATCTTCGTCAGCACCATGCTGCTGATCTCCTCGGGCGCAAAACGTTTCGCTTCGCCCTTGAATTCTACTTGGATCTTCGGTTTGCCGCAGTCGCTGACCACCTTGAAGGGCCAGTGTTTCATATCCTGCTGAATCTTGGGGTCATCGAACTTCCTTCCGATGAGTCGCTTGGCGTCGAACACTGTGTTGCTGGGGTTGAGGGCGACCTGGTTCTTGGCTGCGTCTCCGATGAGGCGCTCCGTGTCCGTGAAGGCCACATAGGATGGTGTGGTGCGGTTGCCCTGGTCGTTGGCGATGATCTCCACGTTCCCGTGCTGCCACACGCCGACGCACGAGTATGTCGTACCAAGATCTATTCCTACAGCTGGCATTTTGTCTTCTTCTTGCAGAACTTTTCACGATAAACTTGTTGTAGAGTAGTAACGTATAACGTTGAATATAACTTGCGAGTCTAGTAAACTTCTCCGGCTTGCACCGAACACTTCGTCTGCTTTGTATCGCGTTTCAAATAATTCTGAATTCGCGCCGAGCGGGGGCCGCTTATATAGTGAACAAATGAAGTTCGAGAGATTTCCAGTTGTTACTCGACGTCACTCGACGGGGCCAATAGGAAAACAGAATCGGAAGAAATATCTAGAGGGTAACCGCTTTTCGACCAATCAGAGCTCTTGCGGGAAAGAGATAACAACACATCTTCTGTCTCAATAGGGTTGTCACTGTAGAAATTTTCCCTGAAAGTGGGGAGATTAGGAAAAACAGGTATTATGTCATTGTAAGTTATTATGTATTTTTTTCACAAATAAAAGTGAATGTTTTAATTTCATATAAATATAGTTACATACAGTTTTTAAACATTATGATAAGATAATTGATTTCAATCCTTCTCGTTAGTGCATGGAGTTTTAAAAAGGTTTTTTTTTTATCAAATAGGTACAGAATTTAGATAAACTTGTAATGCTACACACGATTAAAAAAAATATCTTTGTTTGTAAAATCAAATAGGTATTAGAAAAGAAAGAAAGAAGAAAGAAAAAACGTTTATTTGTGGTTAAAAAGACGCAAAAAAAAATTGATTACAAAAATAAGAAAAAGTTGGGGGAAGTATGCGTCACATCCACGCAAATCGGCTATCGCTCAGCATTATGCTACGACCCTATGCAAGACAGAGCCCCAGCGTTGGTTTTCAGCGACAGCCGGCGCCGACATAATGACGTCGACCGGTGCAGCAAACAAATTTTAAGACGCTGTACCAGTACAGAGTACTTAAAGAAAAATAATTTATTAAAATTATAATGTGATGTAAAATACTCCATAGATATAAAAAGATAAAAAAAAATAGACATACTTTATTCTATGTTAGGAGAATCTCATCCTTAAAAACGTTTTGCGTTTCATATAGTGGCAACATTTCGACGCGTCTTATTTGACGTTCATCCAAATTGTAATGTAAGAAATTACAAAATGGCCAATGATGTAATGTGTATAATATTATGCAAAAGTTATATGTCAGTGCTATATGCGTTTGTGAGTGACTGTGAAATGAGATGGACCCAATAAAAGACAAAACCTTGGAAAACTGGAGGGTGACCCGACATGCCAAACACTTTTTAAAGATATATGCAGCCTCAAAAACAGGACATACTACAACAAATATATCAGATCACACGAAAACATAAATAACACGTTTGAATCACATTTTAAAGTATTTATTTGTTCTTAATTATTATTGTTCTTAATTGTTATTTGTTCTTAATTGTTATTTGTTCTTAATTGTTATTTGTTCTTAATTACCTATTTGTTCTTAATTTAAATAATAGTTTTACTTAAATTTAAAATGCTTATTAGGGAGATTAAACTTTGTCATCTGGCAACAACGGCGAACTATCCAGGGCATTCTTGAAAGACACGACGCGCTTATACGGCTATTCACACAAGTGTGAAAGAGACAGCATGAGTATTATAGCAGGCGTTGCTCAGAGGTATTATGAATAATGATAATAATTGATTGACGTATTTTGTATTGTTTACAAACATGAAACAGCTGAATGTAACAAAGATGTATGTTTGTAAGTATGTATTTCAGCAATAGAACTCAGCAGCAGATCTTTGTTTTATCGTAAGTAAAGAAAAACTAATTATTGATCGCGTAGGTTCAGTGGTCGGCAAACTCATTACCTAGTCAATAGAGCCAAATATCAATACTTTAACGACTAAGATTTCATATGAGAGCCAATCCTTTCTGTGTGTCCAAACTGTCTCAATAAATGCTTCCTAAAATAACTTGCTAACATCGAGATAAAAGTACTAGTACGTTAGTACTTATATCTCGATGCTTGCTAAGAAGTGAATGCCTTCATCATCATCATCATATCGGCTGTTAAAAATATGATGAAGGCATTTTACTTATTAACAAGTTAATCTTGGAAAACTTTTAAAGGTAATAATATAGTTTGAATTTGGAATAAAACTTAAAACCTTGCAAGATTCAAGCAATCTTGACCGAAAACCAGTACTTACCTACCCTAATTGCGTAGGTAACTTATTTTCGAAAACGATTGTGACAAATTTGTTTAATTTTGACAGTTCAACAACATCCGTTGCGTTATTTACGCTGTTAAGTAGATTTTTTTCCAACTTATGAAGCAATGGATTAGCAATCTCTTTCGAATCGAAACAAATTGTGATTGATCGTGTATTACGCAATTAGGGTACTCGCGCGTGTCTACGCTCGCACTCATCTACATTTATTTGTACAGAGCCGCACTCCATAGGTCAAAGAGCCACATGCGGCTTGCGAGCCGCGGTTGGCCGACCATTGGCGTATAGCAGAGATTTATAAATGGATGCTGTTTATGTACGCAACCATTTTTCTGATCTCAACTAAAATGTTAAAGATTGTAAAGTACTTAATCAAATGCTTACGTTTGCCTATTTATATGAGTAAATAGCATTATTGCATATAAGTGGGTACATAGTAATTTTGCAAAGGCTTTCCAGAAGTAGCTAAATATTTATGTTTTATTGATTTGTTTCGAAATAGGTTTATTTGAGGCACAGATATTTATTTTTTTAGGGAGTTTGGATGCTGAGTGTAAAGCTTGACACCATTTAGAGACCTACCTTCTCGTATATTTTTTACTATAATTGAAGCCGAGTAACCTAATAAAAAAAATACAACAGTAATATTAAGAATGTATGCATTTCTTTAGTTTTCTCTTGACGCATTTGTACCTATGCGGTTTAAGGCGCAACTAGCCGATACTTTTTCCATACTTTCGGGGGGTTTTACTCCACTGTTACACATTGTACATCCAAAGTAAAACATGAAATCGTTTTGTCTTATTATTAATTTTGTCTGTACAGAAGCAGAATAGTAAAAAAAAGCAATTAAAAAGTTATGAGCCAACAAAGATTCGTTTTTCCTGCTAATTTTAACGCAACTTTGGGAGTAAATAAGTAATAAAAGAAGTATAAAATCTCCAAAACAAAGCTCGTTCCGACAAAGCTCAATTGTCGAAGATTATAATAAACTTTATTCGTCTCATCACTGATACTATCTCTGTCGGATACGATGCCAGGTGAGATAGGGTACTTTTTGACCAAACCCACCAATGAGTTCGAGCCCGCGACTAGTTCAACCTTAGAGCGGCCAACCATACAAACGCTCGTACGTGATTATGGCGTTGTAACACATCTTTCTTTAATTCTTTTAAACTAATGGGTATCTTGTGCACTATATCTAGGTTTCTATGAAATCAAAAAATAAAAATTTGGCGAAACAAATTCAATATAAGCCTCCAAAAATCAGCTTTTTTGCACAAATTTTACCTCAACTTTGACCGTTCATAATGTACTTATAAATTGTAAAAGTAAAGAAAACATTTTTATAGAAACCTCGCACATGTAATGGAGATTCTAAATTACAAAAAAATATTTTACAAACTTGTAAGGCGTATTCAAAAACACGTATTTCCTGAAACCAGTTATTTTTCGTACAATGTTATCGCGTTCTCACTTGCTTGTTAGCAGTTCTCACTTGCGCTGGATGAAACAATAAGCTTTTCGACCATGCTCGCGTTGACGATAGACGGGTTGGGAAGGGCCCTCTTAAGGCAGCAGCATGACAGGTTTCGGGACATACAGGAAGGTATCCTAAAACTCAAGTTTAACTTAATCCGGAGCGGGGTCGCAAGTTGTACTTAAATAATTCTAGAATTTTCTCTCACTTAGGAAGCCGAATTGACTATTTCTTTGTGTGTCACCCTCGTGTATTTTTGTGGCAACAAGGGTGAGCAGATGTTTAAGTAATAATAAAAGTAACGGCCAAAACAACCTATCCTATTTCGGTTCGGTTCTGGAAAAAAACGCTTCACTATCGAGTCATCGAGTGAAGCGCTTTTTCCAGAACCGTTAAACTTAAACTCAAAACATTTCAAATAAACCAATAACAGGCACTTTTGAATTGTCAAGGGGTCGATCAGTCAGAAAGATGAAGTTAGTTGCCCATTCCAAAGCGTAGTAGGTACCTATGGAGAAGAACGGGCAAGAAACTCCACGGACACTCTTTTAAATCAAAATATTGTTACAAAATACGTCGTATTCTTTGAAGGGAGTTCTCAACTTTGCTACGCTTTTTGTTTTGTTTATGCTATGTTTTTTTTTTATTATTTGCATCCAAATTTTTTGGCAAAAGTTCTTTTTGTAGGTAAATCCATGTTCTCGTAAAAATGGCAGCGCTTGATGATTTTCAAGAAAGAGGTACTTAAGTATAAAAAATTATATTAATCTGGTCAGATAACTGACTCAGTAATATATTGGTAACTCATATCGTATCTCGTATTTTAAACTTTGTCTTTTTTGTGTTTTTACAAAAACCAATTATGTTTTTTTTTTATTGGATGCTGTAGAATGGTAGTAGACCATGGTCTGAATAACGTTTGTTCTAGCAAAACTGTGATTCAAATTTCACGGTGTATATGTGTTATATTCCAAACATTTATCTGGTAAAATGTTATTTACTTAATAATAAGATAAATATAAGATAAGATAAATAATAAGACTATGACATGACCACGTAATGTGGTAGGTAGTAGGAAAGAAAGTTATTGACAAAAATATTTTTTTTTAATGAATCCTATAACCAATATTATAAATGCGAAAGTGAGTTTGTTTATTTGTTTGTTAGTTACCTACGCTTTCACGCTAAACGGCTGAACGGATTTGGATGAAATTTGGCACATGGGTAGACCATGACCTAAATTATTTTTTAACAGCCTCGTTGGTCTAGTGGTCGCAAGCGCTACTGCTGAGCATGAGGTCCTGGGTTCAATTCCCGGGTCGGGCAAAGTGTTATTGGGTTTTTCTATCTGGAATTTCTCAGTAGCAGCCCGGAGTCTGGATTTGTGCCCGGTTGATAGCAATAGGCTCGCCCCCTATTACATGGGACTTAAACATAACTGGCGAAACGTTGGTGTACCTACTACAGGGACACATCTGCACAACCCTTCGGGGAAACAAGGCGTGATGTTATGTTATTTTTTATCCCGTTATTCCCACGGGATTGAGACTTATGCGAGTGAATCCGGGGGGCACAACTAGTGAAACTATAAAACTGATGGAAACTTGCAAATTACTTAACATCACTTTGCAATCAATGCTATTTATTTTCGTCATCGTCTTAATGAGAACCAATTATAATTAAATTGCAAGGATCGTAGCTGGTGGCGTTCTGTAGTTTCTGTCTACCCCCATGAAAAAAGGCGTGAGTTTATGTATGTACATATTATTATGTATATTTAAATGACTGCAGCTTACTTTTCCTAATAGCGAAATCATTTGTTCTTAAGTATCTAAAAAGATTATATTTCTTCGTTTTCAAAATGCTTCCAGACAGCAAATCACTGATATAGTCTCTCCTTGTATTTTTTTCCTAAAAAATTTGATTGACTACTTAGTAAAATAATTCTTACGATACAATATGTAGATATCAAGTACTGTCTATTAAAACTAAAGTATCTGATGAAAGTGTAAATAAAATCTCAATCAATCACTAAAGGGAATTAGTAACACGCTCATCTGTATCCAATATTTAGAAGATTCCAATTTTGAACTTCAAAAAGTTTCCTAAAAAAAAATGTTTGAATAACATTATTTAATTGTAAATGAAAAATGATCACCGAAAATTTTATTAAAATTAACCTCAATTGTCAAATGTAAAATATTATAAAGGTGATTCAAAATTAGAATTTCGAGATAAGTATTCAAATAAGTAATCAAATAGCACTCAATTTGTAAGTGGCACTACAAGGGACGTTTTGATCCATTTGTTTATTTCTTCAGAGACTATTGGAACAGACTTTACATAATTTTTAAACCGAAACCAAGCAGAGCATCATGCACGTGTAATCTTCCAAAATATCCAATACATCTCACGTTAGTAAGCAGGAGACTAACAAAACCATTCTGTGATTCTGCTGTTCAAAGTTTGTAAACAATGCATAATTTAATTTTGTATATCGCCATTATACTATTACTGTCTCTTTCACACACGGGTAACGGGCGCGGGAAGTCGAGAAAGGTCGGGAATGCGCATGCGTGACGTCTGGAATGCTCTAGATAATTTTCCCTGACTGAATTGCCAGTCTGATAAGTAAAATCTCCAAAATCCAGAACTTTTTTAAAAACATAATAAATAATTATTAGTATAAAAAAAAGCATGGGCATCTTGAAATTAAAATGTATTGTACATTATTAAAATTTGTCAATGATTACATTTCGTTACTGATTTACTGATATTTATTTAGATAAGTTAGATTTAAAACTGTTAATAAACATTATAAATAAATACAGAATTATGACTAGGCATAATGACTGTATAACTACACTGTTATTTTATTATTGATGCTAGGTGCATAATTATAAGGAACTTGTTTTCTTTAAAATATTCGTCCATGATAGACATTAAGACCATTAAGTAAGTGTACACCAGTACCCTAATTGCGTAATACAAGACAATCTGTTTCGATTTGAAACAGATTGCTAATCCATTGCCTCATAAGTTGGAAAAAAGTCTGCTCAACAACGTAAATAACGCAATGAATGTTGTTGAACTGTCAAAATGAAACAAATTAGGCAAAATTGTTCACGAAAATAAGTTACGCAATTAGGGTACAGGTTTTAATGCAAATAAATATATACTATTCTAAATACTTACATGAATAAATAAATGTTACAAAAACAATAACATTTTATGGAAAGATTAAAGATTTAACAATCATAAATTGAATGACCTTATGTTACAAGCCAATGCAGAACATTTCAATTTATTTTCGTAGTCTCCCCACTTTCAGGGAAAATTTATATAGTGACAACCCTATTGAGACAGCAGATGTGTTGTTATCTCTTTCCCGCAAGAGCTCTGATTGGTCGAAAATCGGTTACCCTCTAGATATTTCTTCCGATTCTGTTCTCCTATTGGCCCCGTCGAGTGACGTCGAGTAACATCTGGAAATCTCTCGAACTTCATTTGTTCACTATATAAGCGGCGCCCGCTCGGCGCGAACTCAGAATTATTTGAAACGCGATATAAAGCAGACGAAGTGTTCGGTGCAAGCCGGAGAAGTTTACTAGACTCGCAAGTTATATTCAACGTTATACGTTACTACTCTACAACAAGTTTATAGTGAAAAGTACTGCAAGAAGAAGACAAAATGCCAGCTGTAGGAATAGATCTTGGTACGACATACTCGTGCGTCGGCGTGTGGCAGCACGGGAACGTGGAGATCATCGCCAACGACCAGGGCAACCGCACCACACCATCCTATGTGGCCTTCACGGACACGGAGCGCCTCATCGGAGACGCAGCCAAGAACCAGGTCGCCCTCAACCCCAGCAACACAGTGTTCGACGCCAAGCGACTCATCGGAAGGAAGTTCGATGACCCCAAGATTCAGCAGGATATGAAACACTGGCCCTTCAAGGTGGTCAGCGACTGCGGCAAACCGAAGATCCAAGTAGAATTCAAGGGCGAAGCGAAACGTTTTGCGCCCGAGGAGATCAGCAGCATGGTGCTGACGAAGATGAAGGAGACGGCGGAAGCGTACCTCGGAACAACAGTGCGTGACGCGGTCATCACAGTGCCGGCCTACTTCAACGACTCTCAGCGCCAGGCCACCAAGGACGCGGGAGCCATCGCCGGTCTCAACGTGCTCAGGATCATCAACGAGCCCACAGCCGCCGCGCTCGCGTACGGCCTCGACAAGAACCTCAAGGGCGAGAGGAACGTCCTCATCTTCGACCTCGGTGGTGGAACGTTCGACGTGTCCATCCTTACCATAGACGAAGGTTCATTGTTCGAAGTGAGGGCGACGGCGGGCGACACACATCTCGGAGGTGAGGACTTTGACAATAGACTAGTGAACCACCTCGCGGACGAGTTCAAGCGCAAGTACAAGAAGGACATGAGCATGAATCCTCGCGCACTGCGCCGCCTCCGCACAGCCGCTGAGCGCGCTAAGCGCACGCTGTCGTCCAGCACTGAAGCCACCATCGAGATCGACGCGCTCTACGAGGGAATCGACTTCTACACTCGCGTATCCCGCGCGCGCTTCGAAGAACTGAACGCAGACCTGTTCAGAGGCACCCTCGAGCCCGTGGAGAAGGCGCTCAAAGATGCCAAGATGGACAAAAGCCAGATCCACGACGTCGTCCTCGTCGGCGGCTCCACCAGGATCCCGAAGGTGCAGAGTTTGCTGCAGAATTTCTTCTGCGGCAAGACGCTCAACCTGTCCATCAACTCCGACGAAGCCGTGGCGTACGGTGCGGCCGTCCAGGCAGCTATCCTGAGCGGCGAGCAACACGCGAAGATCCAGGATGTGTTGCTAGTGGACGTGGCCCCTCTGTCCCTCGGCATCGAGACAGCCGGCGGCGTGATGACGAAGATCATCGAGCGCAACTCTAAGATCCCGTGCAAGCAGTCGCAAACGTTCACCACGTACTCGGACAACCAGCCGGCGGTCACCATCCAAGTGTACGAGGGCGAGCGAGCGATGACGAAGGACAACAACTTGTTGGGCACGTTCGACTTGACCGGCATCCCGCCCGCGCCGCGCGGCGTCCCTAAGATCGACGTCACCTTCGACCTGGATGCGAACGGTATCCTAAATGTATCGGCCAAAGAGAACAGCACCGGCCGAAGCAAGAACATAGTCATCAAGAACGACAAAGGACGTCTGTCGCAGGCTGAGATCGAGCGCATGCTCGCTGAGGCGGAGAGATACAAAGACGAGGATGAGAAGCAGAGGCAGCGCGTAGCCTCGAAGAACCAGCTCGAAGCGTACGTGTTCAGCGTGAAGCAAGCGCTGGACGACGCCGGAGACAAGCTCACGGAGCAGGACAAGAGCACTGCGAGGGAAGCGTGCGATGACGCGCTCAAGTGGCTCGATAACAACAGCTTAGCGGAGCAGGAAGAGTACGAGCACAAGCTGAAGGACGTGCAGCGCGTGTGCACGCCTGTGATGAGCAAGATGCACGGCGCAGCCGGTGGCAACCCCGGGGGAATGCCCGGTGGTATGCCCGGTGGAATGCCCGGCGGCTACGGAGGACACCAGCAAAATGGCGGACCGACCGTGGAGGAAGTAGATTAAACCAAAATATTTCAATCACTACAAAATCCTGATTGTGATACTATTTTGTAAGACTGATTATTTATTTTGCCAGCACATGAACCTCTGTTGAATTATGTTCAATAATTTAATTTGTGTACGTGATCTAGATAAGTTTGTAAATAAAATCGTATAAGATTTCCATGTTTTATTTTCATAATAGAAATATCTTCCTGTACCTACCTACATACCTCATAGCTTCCTACACTTATGTACCATCGCAGTTACGCGTATCTAAACCACTTTGAAAACAAAATTCTGTGCAAAATTCCGTGCACACGATGACCACATTTGTTTATCGCTCCTTTTTTTTTGTAGGTACCTAAGCGTTACCATAGCGGCCGAGCGCTGCAAGCAAGAATAGTCTTTACGGCGTTCAGAAACGCGTCCGCGATAGCACATACCGAAACCACATTATCGCACCATGTTTTTAATCCTATAAAACCATACACATAACACATACACATAACATCACGCCTTGTTTCCCCGAAGGGTTGGGCAGAGGTGTATCTGTAGCAGGTACACCCACATTTCGCCAGTTATGTTTAAGTCCCATGTAATAGGGGGCGAGCCTATTGCCCGGTTGGGGCACAAATCCAGACTCCGGGCTGCTACTGAGAAATTCCAGATAGAAAAACCCAATAACACTTTGCCCGACCCGGGAATCGAACCCAGGACCTCATGCTCAGCAGTAGCGCTAACGACCACTAGACCAACCATACAGATATACATATCACAGTGGGAACATTATAGGCTGACAATGCATCAGCCTATTATGTTCCCCACTGCTGGGACACAGGCCTCCTCTCTGTGAGAGGGAGTGGGCCGTAAACTACCACGCAGGCCAGTGCGGGTTGGTAGATGTCACATGTCTTCGAATTTTTTGTTCTAGCGATTTCCTGACGATGTTTTCCTTCAACATTTTGGGAGCAGTCATGATGAAATAATTTACCTATACTAAGTAAAGTGCCTGTCAGGGTTCGAACCCTCTGCTCTTACAGAAATTACTTCAAAACATCTCGTGTTAGGAATACACTTACAGACTGAATAATTTTAAAAATAGTTACACAGACAAAAATACGAAGCTTAAAATATACACGAATATCATTGCAGAATCGTAGCTAAATAAACACTGCCAGAGCCTAAAATAATCTCGAATACCGTCATTCAAGGTGAATACGTAAAATACACCTACATAAACATATAAATTCCCATTCAATAAATAACACTGACGCTCCTCATTATAATAATATGGAGCTGGCTAGTCAGTTGCATGAAAATAGATGCTGAATCATAAAAGTTACGGCGGAATGACGCCAAGAGGATAGGCAGCCAACAACCTCTCTCTTGTGCCAATTTTCAATGTGAACAGCAATCGGGTAGCCAAAAGTGGTCAACATGACTAAGTTTTCTGCGGTAGCTGGCTGTCTTCAAGAAAAGGCTCGTACAAACAGGCGCGACACGCGACGCGCCATAAGGCGCCAAAAACACGGCGGGGCGGGCCGCGGCCGGGCCGGTCAATTTGACCGCGAACGATAGTGCAAAGGCCGGTCAATTTTGCCCGCGAACGATAGTGCAAAGGGAATCTTATACTACCAACGCACACGGAGGACAAAACGACTGCGCAGCCGATGCTTGCCGGATGATGTTTCTCGCGGTCATTCGCGGTCAAAATGTCCGCCGTCTGCGCAACGCCTAAAAGTAAGTAGAATTTAAAATAAAATAAAACGGTTTCTCCAATTATTCTTCGACCAGCGCCAGCGAGATTATTGTAACATCGACAAGAATTAATTTGATTGAATTGATGAAATACTACTACAATTTGTGAAATAATAAAGCTGAAGAGTTTTGTTTGTTTTTTGTTTCTCTAGAACTACCGGTCAGATTTGAAAGAATCTTCTTGCATTGGATAGCCCAATTCTTGAGGAAGGTTATAGGCTATATAACACACACTACAACCCTTAGGAGACGAGCAAAAAGACAAAAATAATGCTAAGCGAAAACGAAGTAAAGCGCAGGTGGGCGGTGGGTCAAGGGTCGATGCAGTTTTATAAAACCGGCCAAGTGCGTGTCGGACCACGCACAATGAAGGATTCCGTAGTTGGGATGAATTTATCCCAAAAACAAACAAACTTTGTAGTTGAAAAATATGTTCTCCCATACGGAATGTAAGGGAAAACATGTTTTTGCAACTGCAAAGTTAAGTTGGTCGATTATTACTCGTTAACTTGTAGAGCCTACTTAGCTGTGATACATTTTCTTTTAATTTCGTTATATAAACTACTGCTGTGATTTTTTTCACACATCCAAAACCAACCATTTAGCTGGCAGGACACTTGACTCTAACAAAAATTAGCACTTTAAAGCTTAATATTTCGCAAACGGATTCCTGAATCCAAAAATGGTTTTCATAAACTCACAATGTTTTTGAAGGACCTTTCCAATGATACCACACACAATGGGTTAAAAAAAAACATCACCACTTTACGTGTAGGAGAGGTAGGTACCCTAAAAAAATATGTTTTTCATAATTTTATTTTACCACTTTGTCGGCGTAATTAATATGTATACCTAGGTATGCCAAATTACAGCTTTCTAGTACTAAGGGTCTCGGAGCTAGACCGCGGACAGACAGACAGACGGACATGACCAAACTATAAAGGCTTGTGCAGACCAGCGAGATTCAAAGGCACCGCGCGCTCGTCGCGCGACGAGCGGTGCCTTTGAGTCGCGTCGCGTGTCGCGCTGGTCTCCACGAGCCTTTAGGGTTCCTTGTTTACTACGAAACCCTAAAAACGACCTTGTGAAGGCCGCAGGAATCCGCTGGATGCGGAAAGCACAGAATCGGTCGAAGTGGAGGTGCTTGGTTGAGGCCTATGTGCAGCAGAGGACGTCTTTCGGCTGAAATGATGATGATGATGATAAAAGGATCTAGGTTATTCATAATACTTATCGCAAGTTCACTACGATAGTTAGTCTTAGTAGTACTAGTACCCATACTTAAATAACGTAGGTTTATAGTGGTATAAACCCAATTTCAATAATTAGTAATCGTAAGTAAAATAGTTCAAAATTCATTGGCATTATGTTATTGATAAAAAAATGCTATTTAACGATACTGATGATAAAAATAACCTAACCTTACCACATTCTAATAAAACAAAAGTAGGTAGGTACACAGGGCTACACATCAAGCTATAGATTTCCAGTTTATACTGATCTCTCATTGCATAGGATTTCAGTACAATGCCAGGTCAGCTTATACTGGAAATGTATAGCTTGATGTGTAGTCGTGTGTAGGTACCTAAAAGATTAAAATAGACACGCGTGAAATCAGCTGTCATTGCGTGTAAGGTAATAAAACAAATCAGGTTTATTGGATTCCCATAAGGTTCCTGAAATAATTTCATGTACCGGTCATCTTAGTATGATATACTGAATTCCCCCATCAGTCTGCGGAGGGCTGTCCCTTACACCCTGTATAGTTTGTATAAGCAGTATATTCAGAATGAACCCCCAAGAGACCCGTTCGCTCGGACCAGTACGCAGTAACTAGTCGGCCGTACTATCGAAGAATCCCGTGCACACGAGCCTTTTTTTTCATAGGTAAGCGTGACTATATCGGCCGAGCGCTGCAAGCAGAAATAAACCTTACGGAGTATGTAATTTTTTTTTTAGGTAAGGTGAGTAGGGACAAGATGAAAAACGGGGTAACACAAAATGTCGTCCATAGCGCCAGATTCTGTGCAGTTTTAGCAGTGATGGCAATATTGTTAAGACCGCTATTTTGTTACGTCGCACACCTCAGTCACAGACACACACCTCAGTGAGTGGTTTGTGTGAAAAATGCAAATGTCTGCACATCGACTTTTACGCAAGTTAATCGAGCTTTTTAATCTTAGGTTACTTTATCCTTAAAGTTACAGGACACGGGTGTCCTGTAACTTTAATTACGTGGTAGGTACGAGTGTTTTATTGGAATATCTACTTATTATAAGTAATTCTTAGTTGTGTTATTACATCTAAATATGGCTATTTTTCGTATTTTAGCATTTATTTCAATTTTCCGTCTTTACCCATCAATATTTGACGGGGTAAGATGAACATTTAAAAGACTAAGATGAAAGAAAGATGCGAAATTTTAGTTTGTAATATCTTGATAGTAGGATAAAGTAACTATGAAAACGACACCCATGACGAAAAATGTCAAAATTTTTGCAGCCGCTATCTTAGATTTTCATTTTGACCTCATAATCGGCTTTATTACCTTCGAAAACTATGAAAACGACACCCATGACGAAAAATGTCAAAACTTTCGCAGCCGCTATCTTAGATTTTCATTTTGACCTCATAATCGGCTTAAGCATCCTCGAAAAGTATGAAAATGACACCCATGACGAAAAATGACAAAATTTTCGCAACCGCCATCTTGGATTTGCTTTTTGACCAAATTCACACTATCTATCTCTCTCTCTCTCTTTCTTTCTCTTTGAATTAGATGAAGACAGACGCAAGCGCCCTTTCGTGTGACGATTTCTCCTACTGCAAGCCGCGTTAAAGAACTTCGTTCCAAAAAATATAATAAAACAGCATCTAAATAAAACCTCAAATGATTTGCTATTTTACTGTTTTATGTGTCGAACGTTTTATTGTTTGTTTCTTTTTGGGTCTACTAGCTATGGAATTTTAAAATCGAACTTCGATTCGACTTTTATCTCTCGCTCTTTTCGTATATAAGTGAAAGTGACAGAACAAAGATAAGTTCATATCTTTTGAATTTTGTGAGTAAACCCAGCACAGCTCCCGGCATAAAAAAAAAGATTAAAAAGTTGCTTTGTCTCACGCTTGCAGCAAAATCGAATTTTGCTCACTGTCTATACCATTGAAATCAGCAAAACCTGCTTGTTTGAGGTGCTGAGGTGAAAATGCTTTTTCTCAAACATACATGGAAATATTGTCATTATTTTCGAACAAAGAACACGCGAAGTATCGAATTTACGGTCAAAGAAAATCAAATCCATTGCAGACGTGTTTTTTGAATTTGGAACATTACAACGCTCCAGCAATGTTGTATGAAATAGCGTGCTGGGGTTATTAAATACTCTTTGATTGGATCTCTTTTATCATTCTTGGCATACCAAAGTTCTCTTTGCTTAGTACACGTGGCTGTATAGCCTTAGATGCGTTTGCCTTTCGGCACAGATGATAAATAGAAAATTGGCGGCAAAGCTGAAAATTCGTCTTGATTTGTTATGTACTTATAATTAAAATGAGTTGCAACGGTTCAGAGAGTGAAATGGAGATTGATTGTACTCCACCAGATTTAAGATCAGAAGCCAAATTAGCAATGGAAAACCTGCTTCCAGCGAAGTCAAAAGAAAAATACATTAAAGTATATGAACATTTTATGATTTGGAAAAACGAGAATAAAGTGAACATTTTCTACAAACTGTGTATTTTTGGCGTATTTTAATGAGATTACTAAAACTAAAAAGCCATCTACATTATGGGCAATTTATTCCATGCTGAAATGTACAGTTCATGTTAAAAACGGCATTAACTTGAAAAATTATGGAAATTTAACTACTTTTATTTCCCTGCATTCTTTTGAGAAAAGCACTATTTAAGCCTCGGCGGAAATGGAAATTGCCTGTCTCATATTAGTGAAGTCCTCGCCTACGGCTCGGCCTTCAAACTCATACTCGACCTGCAATTGCCTATTTCCCGGCCTTTGCAATAATGTACTATTTATAGCAAAAATAAAAGACAAGAAATTAACAATAACAGCAGAAAGGACAATGGGCGTTATTATATGAGTTGCGTCCCAAACCTTGTAACAAGTTGCGACTAGTATAAACATGTTCATTTAGGCGTTTTTATGACTAATAATCCAAGTTTTTATTAAAATTGCGTGCCGGTCAAAAGTTATTGGGATTCAAGTGAAAAAAGGTTTTTGGTATTAAATAATGCTTTAATCATTTTAACATTTTGTGTTACATACATTTTAAATTTTGAAATAAATATCAAGTCCACAAAATAAGCAAGAGGTCCTTTAGGAATGTGTAAGTCGTCAATACGAACATAAAAATTGAAGCTCCAAAAATATGTGTCAATTACAATGGCAACGAAATAGAAGAAGTAAAAGTAAGTGTGTTTTTAGGTATCCATATTGACAATAACCTCAATTGGAAAGCTCGTATAGAACAGCTATGTAAAAAAATTAATAAATCTGCCTATGCACTTTTTCAATTGGCTAGAAAAGTAAATATAGACGCGTTACTTGTTGCCTATCATGGTCTAGTAGCCTCACTTCTACGACACGGAATTATTTTTTGGGGTAAGGGCCTAATATTCAAGGCGCAAAAAAGGTGCATTAGAGCCATGTGTGGTCTGAAAACAGATGACAGCTGTGCACCGTATTTTAAATCATTAAAAATACTTACGCTACCGGCGATATACATATTAGAAATTAGTATCTTCGTCAAAAACAATCCCAACCTTTTTGAAAAAATGACAATGGTACGAAATGTTCCAATTCGTAGTCAGTAGGTACAAAAATTCTTTGAATATTTATAAATGTAAAACTGCATTGGTAAGAAAAAGTGTTCTGAGTATGATGGCTCCATCGCATTTATAATAAAATTCCAGACGCCATAAAGGTACTAACAAAATATGGACAAAATTGTCTGAATTAAATGAATTTTATTTTATTTTTATTATTTTATAAAATAATTAAATTTTACACAATTTAAGAACAAAATGAAATTGTTCTTATTTGATAAATGTTATTATACTATTGACGAATATTTAAATGATGAATTAATTTAGATTTACACATGAATTACAATTATTAAAATTTGGACATTAAATTATTTTGACATTTTGATTATTTTGACATAGATTTTTATTTATTTTTTGACATTTTAATAATTCCTCATTTAAGTCTGACATAATTGGAGTATTGGATAATATTGCAATTGTTTCAATTTATTTTCTATTTTAATACCATAATTATGCATGTTTTTCAAATATTTTTTTAGGAAATTTTTAATGTATAATCCTCAGTTAGATTTGCACACCATATTTGTACGCCTTCTGGCATAACATAGCGCTCTATTCACCAAACATAAGATCTGTAATTCTTTATTTACTTACCTATGTTAATAAATAAATAAATAAATACGAATCTGGCAAACGACCCAAGAGGTAGATTGACCCGACACAATACCGAAGACCGTACAGTTGCTATGGAGTTTTTTCCTAACATATTTGTCATTCCTTAACTGATTCGTATTGTATAACATCTACTAGCTAATAAATTATTTAACAAGTAATCTGGCATCTTCATTGTATGTCCTTATTAACACTATGTACTGTACCTAACCATGGACCAAACTATCAATAGCCAGTCTTGTCTTAATTCATATGATTTAAAAAAAATTAATTACTCTTGCATTTTTAAATATATTGTACTTAAGTAAATTTATAAAAAAAAGTAAGAGATTTTTTTTTCAAAAGAATAACTTAGAATGGGGATAAAAACTGTTTCTTGCTCACTTCAGATGGCGCTGATCTCCAGCATCTTATAATTTGACAGCTAGTCATAATTTTTTTGTAAACAAGCGATTTATTTTACGCATAGGTACCTAATTAATTATTGAGCCCAGTTGCACAGCTGTTTACTGCAAAAGTACGAGGACCCAAAAGATGTTATAAAAATAAAGCTGTGGGAGAAAACTCTCCGAAAAAAATTGGAATTCGGTAATCCGATAATTCGTCGAGACGATGTGATGTTTTATGGGAGAAAGTGGTTTATAGGTGATGCTCCCAAGAGAACTAAGTCAGTTTTCATTACATACAGGCACTTGTGATGTGATATTATGTAAATTATAGTAAAGTATGTGTGTGTTTATATTATCATATTAGATCAGTACTAGAAGTGCTATCTCTGAGGTTTTTCAGTCAGGAAGATCATGCCAGAGTTGGTTTTCAACTCTGATCAGATTACTTCCATCGTAGGCGGAGGTTTTTTGTTAAAGACTGGAGAGTCTAACTAAAAACGAACATAAAGTCAACAAACACAAAATAACCTATAAATTAAAAAAAAAAACGTTCATAATTTATTGACTTTTCCACTAAAGCTGCTTTTTTACCAGTGGTAGACGCTTCTTCTGTCTTTAGCTCGTCTTTTAATAGTGCTACACTCCAAGTCTCATGCATATTTATCTAGTTTTCGTATAATTTGTGATCGACACAAAAGTAAACATAAACACAACAATGGCGGTTTAAATACGTACAACTGTGCTGCCACCTATTATGAGCTTTCAGTTTTTTACCTCATTGTTTATTTGCTTGCCGTTGTAACAATTTATGAAACCAACATTAAAACTTTTTCGATTAAATAACCTCCTTAGCGGTAGGTATTCATAGTTATAAGTATAGTACTTACTAATTCCATGGTTTTAAGTAGATGTTATTTTAATACCATAGTTAACCAAAGCTTTTAATGTTGACAAAAGAAAAAATAAAAGAAAAAGTAAATCATATAATGATTGATGTAAACAAACGATAAAAAGGTTATGACATTGTGAAATGTTATGAAAATTAATGATGATTCACCTCCAATAAACACACAGGTACCTAATATCACATATTTACTACCTTTTATCAAGTTTTGAGCGTATGGTAGACATTTTTTTAAATTAATGTAGGTAGCCATTTTTTCATGTACTCTTTATGAATGTTGTAAAATTTAGTAAGTACCTTAATCAATAAAAATATGGCATTAGGCGTTATAATCATTGTTTGAATCGATTGTTAATAAGTAATGTAGTTTCCCAGAGGATCTCTGCCATGATGGTGGAGATAATCTTCTATGTCGAGTAAGTAATTATGTACCGATACTAAGTTTGCAAATAACTTTAGAATCGCAGCAGCTATAATACTATACAACTACATAATGAGTAGCTAGACTAGCTAGCCACATAGCAGCTATTCAATAGCCACGGCTATGATATTCGTCAACACGATAGCTAGCTAGAATATTCGACAAATTTACAATGCAGCGGGTAGCCGGGTTAGCTAAGTTGAGTTGAAAAGCTAACTCACTCACTCGAGCACACTCGTATGTAGCCAACAGGGTGTGATCACCGCGAACAATATTCTCCCGTTTCTTTACTCGTGTGTTTCTGTTTCTCACAATAGTATATTATAAATATATATATACAGGGTGGCAGGGACATCGACGCGAAAACTGAAACCATGGATTCAGTACATGATTCTGAACGAAATTTTTCGTCGGTTATAAAAAAAAAATCTGCTGTTCCATACATTTTGACCACGTAGGTATTGCACTTTTCTATGAAACAGCTGATTTTTTTTTAAGTAACCGACGAAAATTTTCAACTCAGGGGAGTTCAGAATCATGTACTGAATCCATGGTTTCAGTTTTCGCGTCGATGTCCCTGCCACCCTGTATATATATATATAAATATTATAATAATTTATATTTTTATTTAAAAAAATAAAGCGAAAGTCATAAATTTCAGGGAAGTAAATATAAAAAAAAACATAATGATCATCATACTTTATTCAACTAAACTTACTGCGGTGAGGATCGCAAAAAACTAAATCAGCTACCCGACTACGATAGCTACACCGGTATCTGTGACACTGCAATGGATAAGGGGACATAGCGGATCGCTAGGTAACGACGCTGCTGACGAACTTGCTAGAAGAGGATCTAGCACAGCAGTCTGGACCCGAGCCTATCGTGCCAATTCCCTTCAACCAAATACGCAGGTGGCTACAGGAGTTCATCCAAACCCAAGCGGAGAATTGGTGGACCTCGACACTGGGCTGCAGGCAGTCTAAGGAAGCAATGGCATCCTTGGATAGCAGGCTAACCAGGCGTTTATTAAGCCTTGACAGGAATGGCCTGCGCCTGATGACGGGGACCATCACGGGACACTGCTCGCTAAACAAACACTACCACACAATAGGCATAACGGACAGTCCTCTGTGCAGGGCGTGCATGGAGGCTGAGGAAACCGTCGCGCACGTGCTCTTCAAATGCACAGGTGTTACTCAGATTAGAACAGAAACCCTCGGGTCACCCAGATCTTTCACTGATGTTCTGAACAGACCAGGAGTTTTAATTAACTTCTGGAGGGAGGTGGGCTGGTTGGAATAACGACCAAACGGCCGCCATGGCCCACGCACGATGGTCCACCTGACGGACTAAGTGCGGAAACCAAACCCCATAACATAGAACATAGAACCGCTATCTGTTAGACGGTTAGTGAGTTTTATCCAATAACCAAATAGCTGACATAGCCGCCAGCCCGTTATCTAGCTGGCTATTCATGCTACGCCGCCACCGCTATCTGTTAGACGGTTAATGAGTTTTGTGCAATAGACAAATAGCTGACATAGCCGCCAGCCGGTTAATAGGTAATAGGTAATAGGTAATACGGGCTGGTATCCGCAACTCCACGTCAAAGCGCGTATTTTGCGTATGGGTGGGAAAATCTGTTATTCGATCCACCCCAGCTCCTCAAAGAAGGCCAGCAACGCCTTGGTGTCACTGACAATCTCACGTAGGGTACCTGGGTTACCGAAGTACTTTGCCCTGTATGTGGCGACCGCCGGGCAGTTTAACAGCACATGGGCTGCTGTCTCGTCGTCCTCCATGCAAGCTCTGCACAGCGGACTGTCTGTGACTCCTATGACAAAGAGGTGTTTATTAAATGACCCATGGCCAGTTAGGGCAGCTGTAACTGTGCGCAGCTGCTGTTTTGTTAATCGGAGAACCTGTTTCGTGAGGCGGCCGTCGATTGTAGGGAGAGCCTCCTTGGCCTGCCTGCACTCACCGTGGTCCACCCATAGTTTGTGATGTTGTTCCCTGGTTCGTTTCCTTACCAGAGTGCGTAGGTACCCGAAGGGGAGTGGGGTGATGGGTTCAGGCCCCACTGGTGCCATGCTCGACCCCCTTCTGGCAAGTTCGTCGGCTGCGTCATTGCCCCGCGAACCGCTGTGTCCCTTAATCCATTGAATGGTTATATTATTGAGGTCACCCACCTGGTTGAGGCGCTGGTGGCACTCGTATATTAGCCCAGAATCAACAGTGTGACTGTTTAGCGCTTGCAGAACAGCCATGCTGTCTGAGAGTATTCGTATCGAGTGGTCCTTAACCTCCCTGGCCATGATGGCTGAAGCGGCAAGAGATATACCCATGCATTCGGCCTGGAATACTGTGTTATGGACACCCAATGGTGTGGCTATGTGTATGTTGAAGTCCTCCGAGAAGATTCCAGCACCTGTGCCACTACCTGTTTTGGATCCGTCGGTGAAGATTCGCAGCTCTGCGGGGCGCAAACCCTCGCATCTGCGGTCCTCGTGTAGTTGGATCCTGTATTTTTTATCGAAGATAAATTGTTTGGGCACCCGGTCGTTTACGGCTTTCGTAATAGGGAACTCATTGTTAAGTCCCTCAAGTAGCGCGGTGTGTTGTGTGACTCTCTTACCCCAGAGATCAATTGCATTAAGACGCACCGCCGCCATTGTCGCTTCCTGCTGTATGAACAGGTGGAGTGGGGGCAGTCCCAGCATGGCTTCGATTGCTGCAGTCGGAGTAGTCCTCATGCAGCCCGTGGTTGCCACGCAGGCTAGTCTTTGCATGCGCTGTAGTTTGTTGGAAGCTGTAACCAGCTGAGTGCGGGGCCACCAAACCACGGCCCCGTACGCGATCATAGGGCGGATCACTGCTGTGTACAGCCACAGTATGATTTTGGGGGATAGGCCCCATTTCTTACCTATCATTCTCCTGCACTGCCAGAAGGTGATGCAGGCCCTGTTTAGCTTGTTGTCTACATGACTACTCCAGTTTAACTTACTGTCTAGAATGACCCCGAGGTACTTGACTTCGTTGGCCAACTGAAGTTCAGTATCGAACAGTTTGGGTAGGCGGAAAGGGCCTAATGCACGTTTTTGGGTAAACATGACTAGTTCAGTTTTAGTGGGGTTCACTGACAGTTCAAATTCCCTGCACCAACTTTCTACGATACGTAGTGCTTGCTGAGTGAGGTTACAGATCGTACCCGTCACTTTCCCCGATACAAGGATTGCGAGGTCATCTGCATACCCTATTGTATAATAGCGGTTGGCATTGAGTTTGGTAATGAGGTCATTAATTACCAGATTCCATAGAAGGGGGGACAGAACCCCTCCCTGGGGGCAGCCTCTGGCTATCATGGCCAACTGCCGCTCACCCTCAAGGCGAACCACCCGTTTGCTTAACATGTTTGTAATCCAGTGCGTAAGTACCTGTTCTACTCCATGCCTGGAGAGGGCGCTGCTGATGCTGGAGAAGTTGGTTTTGTCGAAGGCTCCTTCGATGTCTATGAAAGTACCCAGGCAGGTGCCTTTTTGATGAATCGCGTCCTCTATCTGACTGACCACTAGATGGAGAGCAGATTCGGTCGACTTACCTGAGCTGTATGCGTGTTGATTACCATGTAGCGGTATGTTTTTCAGAGCGCCATCCCTCAGCTCTCTATCACATAGCCTTTCCAGAGTTTTTAGGAGAAAGGAGGTCAGGCTGATTGGTCGGTGGGATTTGGCGTTTGTGTAGTCACCCTTACCTGGCTTGGGGATGAATATTACTTTCACTTCCCTCCATCCTTTAGGAACGTATCTAAAGGCCAGGCACGCCCTCATTAAAGGCACCAGTCTTATTGCGACAGAAGCACCCCCCCACTGTAGTAAAGCGGGGAACACTCCATCAGGACCAGCTGCCTTAAAAGGATGGAAGCTCCGGATGGCCCATTGGAGTTTCTCCAGCGTGATCACCCTGCGTGCGCAAGTCCAATCAGTGTCAGCTGGTGTTTGGGTTTCATGTTGCCAGTCGATTACCTGCGCGAAGACGCAACCAAGGAAGTGAGTTTCAATTAGGATGCGACTTGTTTCCTCAGGTGACGACGTGAGTGTGTTATCAGGTTTGCGAAGGGTGGCGGGCCCAGATGTATTCTGTTGCGCCAGTACTTTCCTTACCCTGTTTGCTTGCTGACAGGATTCAATGCTACCACAGAATTTGCGCCATCCCGAGGTGCTCCTGAATCTGATGCATTTTTTGTAGCTAGATTTGGCCGCGTAGTAGTTATCCCAGTCCTCATCTGCACATGTGTTCATGGCTCTATTCAGAGCTGTTCTTACCTTGCTGCGCTTGCGCTCCAGATCAGCGCCCCACCAGGGTTGTTTGCCCGGTATGTTGCGCGGCGTGGTCTCTGGACAGGCAGTTTTGTAGCTGTCTATGATTGATTCTGTAAGATGGCTTACTTGTGCCTCAATCTGTGTCGTGTCCGCATATGTCACCGGATCGCTTAGTATCGCTAGCTTGGCATCAAGGCTGCGTGTGTAGGTGGCACGATCCGTTTTACGCGGATAACGCCGTGTTGGTAACGATGGAACATAGACTTGGATGTCGAAACGGATCCACCTGTGATCGGAGCAGGAGGCCTCCTTGGAGACCTGCCACCCAGTGGTGATTTCCGCCACGCCCTCTGATGCCAGAGTAAGATCTATGATTGTGCGGCTTCGCCTGGTTACGAATGTTGGTTCGGAGCCAGTGTTTAGTAGGGATAGGTTAGTCGAGAATAAGTAGTCAACCAAAGCCTTACCCCTCTCGTTTTGCGTGTCCATACCCCACAGTTGGTGGTGAGCATTGGCATCGGCCCCGACAACGACCTCAGACCCGCAGCTCTCGCAATGGTTCACGAGGCGGGCGAGTCCGTTGGGAGGCGGCGCCTCCGCTTCGGGCATATAGACCGAGGCGAAAACGATCACCATCTCTGTGGCATCGTCGCGCTGTATAAGCAGCCTAGCTGCAGAGATATCTCTGCAACAGAAGTCAGTTAAGAGCTGTGTTTTAAGGTTACCTGAGACATAGATGCACGATCTGGGATGATCATGATCCGAGGTGACTAGGAGCTTACCGCCAAGATTGGAGAGTCCTTGTATACGACCCGCCCTAATCCACGGCTCCTGGATTAAGGCAATGGCCGTGTGTTGTACCTCCAGCCACTTGCGTAGCTGAGCCGTCGCGGTTTGACTGTGGTGGAGGTTTGCTTGGAGGACTCTACAGGCTGACGAAAGGGACGCCATCGCTGGTCGAACCCTCGTCTTCCCCCCCAAGTCTGAGCCCGGCAAACAGGTCGCCCTCGTCGAAGCCGTCCTCCCCCGGGCCCGAAGCCGGAGACAGGATCATGTCGTCCAGCTCCCCGCCCGATGAAGGAACTACTCCCACGGTGGCGGCGGCAGAGGCGGCTGACTCTGCAGCAGCAGGTTCAGCCGCAGATGCTTCCGGGTTGTGTGAAGGGGGAGTGGACTCCCCTGCTGGTGCTTGCGGCAGCTGTTCCAGCGCCTCGCAGACGGTTCCCGTGGCGGGGTCCCATCCCTGTGGAACGTCGGTGAACCTACCGTTCCGACCCTGGAACTTCACGTAGACCGCCCCTAATCCAATTGAGAGGCGGCGTCCGGCCTCCATCAGGGTCGGGATTTGGTCCACAGGGACACCAACCACCACGAACCACGCCGCGGCTTGTTTATCAGCGTGCAGCAGTACCCACCTCTTGATGTCTACCCAAGAGTTTTGGTAGCTGAGAGTACGCCCAATCATCGTCGACTCTCCGTAGACCCCCTGCTCGTCCGGGATCACGATGCCACACCGTGCACGCTTCTGGATCTCCGACTGACTCACGACGACTAACGAGGTGCTAGTTGAAAGAGTCAAGCCGGAGACTGTCTTCCTTAGCCAGGCTAAGGTGTGGTCATTACCGCACCACAGTTTAAGGATGCCCCCGGCAAACAGCGGCTTGGCGTTGAAGGTCGGCCCTGGGGTATCCTGTTTGGGGGAGCAGGCCTCGAGGATGATCTGCTTCTGGATAGCAGCGAGTACCTGGTCCGATGCGTCCTTGCTGAGGATCCCCGTGCGGTCGCAGGTGATAGCGACGTCTAGGGTTGCGCTGGCAGCTTGGGCGTAGCTTCGTTTGTCGACCCTATTGGATTGATCAAGACGCGGCCGCTTGTGCTCTCCTCGAGGTGTCAAGGATTCGTTGAGAGCTCGCTTGGCCGCGGCCTGATCCTTCCAATCGGGTCGCTGTGTAGTGTCGCCTTTGGGTTTCACCGGAGCGCTGGTTGGCGGTTGACTGGGCGCTGGTCGGCTTGTGCCGGCCTCTGCCTGTGACCGCTTACCGGCGGAGAAGTTTAGCTGGCCGACTGTCGGTTTAACTGAGCCAGCGACAGTGGCCTGTTTGTTGCGGGAGCCTTTGCCCGACTTCTTTAAAGCTTGCCGGCGCTCCTTCCTCGTCAATCTGTCCCTCTTTCTGCCCTGTTCCGGGGCAGCAATTGGACCTGAAGGGTCAGTGCAAGAGCAATGGGCTTGTTGAGTATGTTTACCCTTGCCCTTGCGTTTCTGCACAGATTGCCAGGCGCGTGAGAACACGTCCTCGCTGCAACTAGCCGTCTCCGCTTGACCGGTGACGACCGTCTGGTGAGGGGAGGCTAGAGGAGCCACAGGAGGAGGAGGAGGGTGTTTGGCTGGAAGCCCGGTACCAGTGTTACCTGGCGCCGGGGCCTGTGTAGAGAGGGTCAGACCGGCAGTGGTATTAGTCGTCGCCTTGGTCTTCGCCTGTGCGTCAGAAGGGTCGGTACTGGTCCCAATCAGCGCCGACGTCCTTTGTTTATACTGGGACTTTTTATTTTTGGTCTTGGCTGTGGTTCTCGCCACAGCCGGACCAGTGCCCGCGCTGGTACCCGCAGTGTTAGCTGCATGGCCACCAGGGGCAAGGGAAGTGCAAGCACCTCCCTTGGGAGTCTCATCGGCTTTCGCCTCCACTCCGGTGCTGTTTTTGTTAAATGGCCTTGTTAAATCCATATTATGTTGCTATAAAATTTCATCTCTCTGGCTCCCACCCACCATGGAGCCCGCAACTGGGAACGTCTCACTATAAAAAAGTTTGATCGTTAGGACTACCAGAGAGATATAGGGGCGCGAGGCTGGTTTACAGTGCGACATCAGGTGCTCGATCGGGTTGGCGTTGGCCAACGAACTGATCAACCCTCACTTACACCGTCAGCATGACCTTTACCTACCGCTTTGGCCGTCCAAGGACGACCTCAGCGGACCTCACGCACCTCGCCTGTGGCCCTCTGACGGGACACTGTGGCCATTTCCCTACCCCTGGCTACTGGGTAGGGCCACCGTTTCGCTTGAAATTCGGACCAAAGGGGGCGTGTTGCCTTACGGGCACATTACAGCCAGAGCCGCTCGGCTCAACCCCCCAGGACTCCTTCATCCCCGCTCACGGCGCTCAACTGCGCAGGTCCTAGCGCAGGTGACTGCTTACTCCTACTCGACAATCAGCTGGTTTTAGTGACAGTCGAGCCCGCCACCACCCAGTCACAGGGGGTCACGGTTAGGAGTGGAAGTTGGAAAGCGGAATAGGGAGGAGTAGGGATACGGATAGGATAGAGTGGGGAGGATTTGTGAGATTTGGGACAGGAAGTCAAAAGACGGGACAGAATGAGGTTAAGGGAATTGAGGAAGGGATGCAAAGGCGCCTGGTGGTTTTAGTTACGTCTATTTCTTATGGAACTAGACCAAGAACGGGGTGGCAACCTCGGGAAGGTGCATCCGCCAGACTTGTCTTGAGGATCTACACGACTGTAGCGCTCACCCTCAAGACCCCGCCAACCCTACCCCCTCTGAAGGAGGCGGTAGGGTAGGCCTGCATCTATACTACCAAGCAAAGCAAAGCAAAGCATGTCGTTGTGCAACCGCGAAAGCATAAATCCAGACCCCCCCCCGCCAGCCGGTTATCTAGCTGGCTATTCATGCTACGCCGCCACCGCTATCTGTTAGACGGTTAGTGAGTTTTGTGCAATAGACAAATAGCTGACATAGCCGCCAGCCGGTTATCTAGCTGGCTATTCATGCTACGCCGCCACCGCTATCTGTTAGACGGTTAGTGAGTTTTATCCAATAACCAAATAGCTGACATAGCCGCCAGCCCGTTATCTAGCTGGCTATTCATGCTACGCCGCCACCGCTATCTGTTAGACGGTTAGTGAGTTTTGTGCAATAGCCAAATAGCTGACATAGCCGCCAGCCGGTTATCTAGCTGGCTATTCAACCACAAATATGCGGCTAGCTTAGCTATTGACTAGTTTATTAGTTCTACGATGTACTAGGAATTCTGACGGGATGGCGCGTACGCAGTCCCCACTATCAAAACAAAAATAACGCGTCCGAGTTATCCACATTAGGGATAACCGCAGGGGTCAACTCAACCGCAGTGCGATGGGAAGGCCTCGCCCTGGGGGAACCGCCTTCGTGATCACGGTATCCCCTATGCCAGGTAAGTATGAATTTAATTGTTGAGATGTCGCGTCGCCCGCAAGGGGCGTTATTCAAATTTTCTTATTTTTTAAATTAAGGTTCTTTAAAAAATAATTATATTTTCCAAATTTTACCTATTATATTATTAATGTTTTAACTTTGTGGGGTCTCATATGTGTCATGTATTGTGTACATCTTTTGTTGGAGATCCTAAATAAATAAATAATAATAAATGAACGAATACCTTTGTCCATTGGCTGTGTAGTGAAGTGAACGTGTGAACAATGAAATTCAGAATATTTTAAAAACTTTGCGTTGTTGAAGAATTTTTAATTAGAAATTAACAGTATGGGTCAATTACAGAAAAGTGAGACAGCTGGAAATGCGAAAAAATGTGCTCCGTTTTGGAAACAGGTTAGTGTTATTTTATTAATGAGAAAATAAAGATTAAATTCTTAGTTTTTAAATGAAAGAATAAGGTATACCTTTAGGGAGGCGGTGCTTCGGGAAGGCATAATATGCCTAGCAGTTGACGTAATTCGGCTGAATGATGATACCTTTAGGGAACTACCCAACTAGCAAAAACATGTGCTATAATAGTCGAGACCACGTTTCTGTTTCAGCTTAGTTTAATAGTGTAGATGTAATAAGTCGTATAAAAAGGGAGTAAACGTTTACTCAACGCGATTTGGGCGCAAATTAGTCAGCTAATAGTGCTATGAAAGTCGTGTTACTGTTGAACAAGGAACATATTTTAGGAATAATTATTGAGTAAAAGAAAAACTGGACCAAATTTAGAGTAGCAATAGCAATATTGCTGCATTTCCATGACCATTGATGGAGTTAAAACTGTTTCGTTAAAATAAAAATAAAAAATCAGTCATTTATTCAAACTAGGCTGAGAATCAGCACTTTTCTAACGCCAAAATTACATAAGACAGTCCCCCAAAAACCCTCACCCTTCACCACTTCCTAGTGCCTTTAGCTGGGAAGAAGTGGCGCAACAAACTCCCCAGCAGCACAGCTCTGCCCCCGATAGAAAAAAAGACGCATCTAACATTTTTTCCAAATTTGAGTTATATACATTGCCGGAATCAGAAAAAAAGGCGAACCTGCCTGATATAACTCAAATCTGGAAAAAATTTAGATGCGTCTTTTTTCCTATCGGGGCAGAGCTGTCTGTTCAAGTTAGAAAAAAAATGATTCTATACAATAGTATGCAAAATAATTTACATTATGCAACACGCGTAGCACACGCCAATATACCAACCAAAAACATCGAGAACTATAGGTACTCAAGCAGAATTTAAAAAAATAAAAACTAAACTTAAACAGAACTAAATACAGTAGGCGCTCGGTAATCCGGCACTCGCCAATCCAGCACGCTCAGTAATCAGCGACTCAGGTCAGGTTGATAATCCGGCATTTTACATAGCCGAACGCCGGATTACAGAGCGCCTACTGTATCTAAATAAAAGCCTTCAGGCATAAAGGGCGTGCCCGCTTACATAAAGATAGCTTTATGTAAGCGGGCATATTATTTATATAGATAAAGCTGTAATTGGAAGTTATAAATAATAAACTAGGACCATCGTGGTAAAATAAATGAACAGTTAATTACTAGTAACAATAACAAAACTATAATCAGCAAGATGACCAGTTACCACAAGCAGCACCCGTTTACGAGCATAACGCAAAGATCAGCCATTACCCCCCTCGCCATATTTGAGGGAAGGAGGCAACCCGACCCCCGAAGCTACCGCAAGTATTGACATCTAAGGGAGCATGACGAACTTTCTGCCGGTTGCTCAGGCAAAAAATAATATGATCAATTGTTGAGGTCGCTAGCTAACCACAAATTGCAATACAACTCATAACAAAAACATTGTAATGTCAACGTCTTATTAGATTATAGATTATGTCAACAATAAAATAAAAGAAAAATAAATAAGCCCATAACAAAATAAAAAAAAAATTGACTTAAAAATTCAAATAAAATAAACAATTATATAAACTCATATGAACTGTCAGTAGGTAAGCTAATTCTGGAGAAAGAACATAAACATTGTCTTGAGTTAATCTTTTTTTTTTTTTTTTAATACGTTGCCCCCCACACTAGGAATTTCTCCTGTATCGTGGGTGCGTTTACAAACATTTAAACTCACATACACAAACAGCCAGACCCGGAACAACTACTTGTAGGTCATACAAATATTTGTTCCGTGCGGGAATCGAACCCGCGACACGCATCGCAGCAGTCAATCGCTTAACCACTGCGCCAACCGTGCCGTCGAATCACAGCGACAACTATTCTTATCATTTAAGTAGTTGTTGATACAATAGTATGCCTTTGAACAAAGGTTGGATTCTACTTTAGTTTTAAACGGCATATTATTAATTGCACATCAAATAAACAATCACCTATCAATTTATTTCCATCATTTATATACTGACTGCACAGCAAATTTTCCATATTTCATAGCAAAATAACTATCCCAAGTAAATTTACCCATGGTTCAACTGGTTGTTCTATGGCTGAATGGTAGGTTAGGTTAGAACTGTGACCACATAATATACCGCACGAGCCGTTCGAGCGAAGCGAGCGGTGCCGCGGCAGCGGCCGGCGAATGCCAGTGCGAACAACCGTGTTTTCTTTTGCTTTAGGAAAAATCGCTGTACGCTGCGAAAATAAATTGTAGTGGGTTTAGTGATATTTTGAGTTGAATATTTTGCTGTGCAATCAGTAATTTTGATGGGAATTCGGAATCTTATTGCATATAAAAAGGATATTTTTTTATTTGCGTTTAAATACTACCCGTTTTAAACGCATTAAAAGGCAAATCTAGCAAAGAAGAGGAAAGGTTATACCAAGCCCAACAAATGAGTTATGAACCTTACGAAGCCGGTGAAAGGGAGCTTTTAGTTCCTTATTTCTAGTGTTAACATTGTGACTGTTTTTAGTGTATAAGGGTATATTTTGCCTAATATGTAAGATGTTGGCGAAAATTAATTGTGATGCCACCGTGAGAATACCAATATCCAATATCTTTAAAAAAAATCTCTTAGAGAAACTCTGACACCTTGCTCGAACAGCTCGTTTTTGAAGAACAAATATATTTTGAATGTCAGCGGCTTTTACCCCACAGCAGAATACCATAGGACGTAACGCTATGAAAATAACTAAAATAGACTGAGCTGTATCAACGTCAGTGTATTGTCTTACTTTCCTGACAGCGTGGGCGGCCGAACTGAGCCTTCCCGCTAGGCTCGATATATGTGGGCCCCACTGAATTTTGGCATCTACTGTTATGCCCAGAAAAACTTCCGAGTTCACAGTTTCAAGCACTTCTTTATCTAAGACGATGTTGGGTCCTAGATTTCTAACATTTGGTAGAGCGAACTTTACACATTTCGTTTTCTTGGTATTGAGAACTAGGTTATTTGTCGTAAACCAATCCGTAACCATCGAGAGTGCACTGTTTACGTCGTCAAAATCTTGTCTATTCCTGTCTACTTTAAAAATAAGAGAGGTATCATCTGCAAACAGTATCAACGTTACAGATATCCTTTAAATAAAAAAACCAGCCAAGTGCGTGGCGAACCACGCACAATGAAGGGTTCCGTAGTTGGGATGAATTTATCACAAAAACAAACTTAACTTTGTAGTTGATAAACATGTTCTCCCATACGAAATGTATGGGAAAACATGTTTTTGCAACTGCAAAGTTAAGTTGGTCGATTATTACTCGTTAACTTGTAAAGCCTACTTAGCTGTGATAGTTTTCCTTTTAATTTCGTTATATAAACTACTACTGTGATTTTTTTCACACATCCAAAACCAACCATTTAGCTGGCAGGGGACACACACACTTGACTAACAAAAATTAGCACTTTAAAGCTTAATGTTTCACAAACGGATCCCTAAATCTAAAAATAGTTTTCGCAAACTCACAATGTTTTTGAAGGACCTTTCCAATGATACCCCACATCATGGGATAAAAAAAAAACATCACCACTTCACGTGCATGGAAGGTACCCTAAAAAAAATATTTTTCATCATTTTGTTTTACCAAAGTCAAAGTCAAATCATTTATTTCAAATAAGCCCATGTATGGCACTTTTGAACGTCAAAATTTACAAAATATTAAAATTGAATCTAGTCGCCCCTTCCAAAAGGTAGTTTTCGTATGGAGAAGAATGGGCAAGAAACTCCACCGTTACTCTTTTAAAATGTTTTATAATAGTTTAGGTACGTACATTAGTTAAATAATTATATGTGAAGACGATGCACCTAGAATAAAATTACTATACCACAATAGGTAAAAAGAATTAAAAATGAAGCAACGACAGATAATTTAATATGTGATAGATACATGGTGCTCACATATTTACAAACATTGTAAAAGTAGACGATTTTCCTTAAATTTTGTAATTAATAAGTCAGTGTGTGAGAAAGTAATCACAGAATGTAAAATCAATGTCATAAAACACAAAATAATCAATTTTACAATTAAATTAGCAACCAGTTTGATTTTGTCTTGATTCTAAATTGTTCTATGGAGCAGGACCAGCATGTTTCCAAGCACTCTTATCTTGGATATAATCCTCTAATTTGTAATATGCTTGTTTACAAAGTGTACTTTTGATATGAGTTTTAAATTTTCTTTCATTTAATTGCAATATGTCACAAGGTATTTTGTTGTAACATTTAACACAGTACCCCATAAAAGATGTATGTACTTTAGATAATCTGAAAAATGGTTGATCTAGTTTATCTTTATTTCTAGTATTAAAATTATGTCTATCACTTATTTTATTAAAGAGATGTGGATTTTTCCTTACATACATAATATTTTCATAAATTAATTGGCAAGGTACCGTCATAATATTAATCCTTTTAAAAAGTTCCCTGAGAGATTCGCGGTGACGTAGATTATAAATGGCTCTGACAGCTCTCTTTTGCAAAATAAAGATGGATTCAATGTCAGCAGCCCGACCCCACAGTAAAACGCCGTACGACATAATGCTGTGGAAGTAGCTAAAATAGACAAAACGCGCAGTTTCCACATCTGTTAACTTTCTTATCTTTCTAACAGCATAAGCGGCCGAGCTTAGCCGCCCCGCAAGAGATGTTATAAGAGGTCCCCATTGTAATTTCTCGTCTAGCGTGATTCCTAGGAAAACTGTTTGATTAATAAATTCCGTAAATTATTCCATAAATAATACCACTTTGTCGGCGTAATTAATATGTATACCTATGCCAAATTACAGCTTTCTAGTACTAAGGGTCTAGGAGCCAGACCGCGGACAGACAGACAGACAGACGGACATGACGAAACTATAAGGGTTCCTTGTTTACTACGGAACCCTAAAAAGGTAAGTCATTAATAACTAAGAATAAGATTGGACTCAGTATTGAGCCTTGAGGTACACCTAACTGAACTGGTAGCCCGGAAGATTTCACACCATTAACATCTACACATTGGAACTTATTATGTAAATAAGAATTTATTACTTTAAGAGCTTCGTTTTGGACACCGTAATGACGTAGTTTACGCAAAAGCGTGTCATGTTGCACGCAATCAAAAGCCATTCATTTGCTGGTATTCCACAATTTCGCTCTGTAGTTATTTTTCGTCACTATTATTCCATTATTTTATGAAACAGAACTTTGTGTGTGACTTATTAGAACAAATATGTACAAATATGAAAGTATTGAATATACCTAGTTACTTAATGTAGAATTTTATAGCAATGTACTGTCTGTATAGAATTTTGCATAGCTATATGTAAATGAACATGCAAAGTAACTTTATCGATGAAATCTTAGGAGTTATTTAACAAATATTTGTGAGCCACGCTAATGATTAATAAAGCAGTTAAAGAGATTTAGACAACGTGTGTAAGAGTATGAAAGTATTGAATATACCTAGTTACTTAATGTAGAATTTTATAGCAATGTACTGTCTGTATAGAATTTTGCATAGCTATATGTAAATGAACATGCAAAGTAACTTTATCGATGAAATCTTAGGAGTTATTTAACATATATTTGTGAGCCACGCTAATGATTAATAAAGCAGTTAAAGAGATTTAGACAACGTGTGTAAGAGTAGAAGAGAAACAAAATACATAAAATAAAAAACAAATAAACTAGCTACGGACATGATAATATACCCATTAGAGTCATTAAAGAAAGTATTCCTGTAACCAATTTGGATTCCAAAAGAATAAAACTACATCATTGGCAATATATAAATTGTTCAATACCATTTACTTGGAAATAAATTACATCTTATCTTATCTAAGATCAATAATAAAGAACAATGCGCTGCTCTTTTCATTGATATGTCAAAAGCATTTATTTGACTGTGTAAAATATGATATTTTGTTTGATAAATTAGAAGGTATTGGAATAAGAGGTATAGCACTAAAATTAATTGAAAATTACTTAAATAATAGAATGCAGTCCACTTTTATTGAGATATACAATGAAAGTACAAAAATGCTAGAGTTAGTGAAATCAGAATTCGAATCTGTAATAGTAGGTGCACTGCAAGGCAGTATATTAGGCCCCCCTTTATTCCTTCTGTATATTAACGAGCTTCCAAACATAATTAACCACCTTTGCGTAATGTATGTTGATGATGCAACTATATTTATTCCAAATGAATATTCTAATGATTTTAATTACGAAAGTAAAATAAACAAAACGTTAACAACAGTAACTGATTGGTTGCAGTTGATAAATTTGAAAGAGAACCTTTCAAAAACTAAATTAGTTCAATTTAGAAATTACAAAACTAAACCTGCAAAACTGAATGTAACTGGTGTAGCGATTGGAAGAAGTTAAAGACACAAATTTTCTAGGAGTTACAATAGATCAACATTTAAACTGGAAGGCATATATTGAAAAGATTAATAAAAAAATATCCAGTGCTTGCTACGCATTGTCAATCCTGGCAGAAACTACAAATACCAGTGTTACTAGAAATGCCTATTTTGGTAATGTTTATCCACTGCTAACGTATGGTATAATATACTGGGGAAACTCGACAAACGTGCAGTCCACATTCATTCTCCAGAAAAAATGTCTTAGGACAATATATAACATGCATAGCACCGAATCGCTAAGAGAAGTTTTCAGAACGAAGGGTTTCCTAACACTGACTGGCATTTATATACTCGAAATATGTTTATTTGTTAAAAAATAATATGCAATATTTTAATTTTAAGTCTGATTCTAAGAGAAACATTCGCAAGAAATTTAATATGACATTAATTTACCTGTTGTTAATAATATGATTTATTATAAAAGTACCTATGTAACTGCTATTCGTGTATACAACCAGTTACCGCCAGCTATCAAGCAATTAAATGGAAATATGTTTAAAACAAAATAAAAAAAAATGATAATTGATAATGTATTTTATAATCTGAATGAGTTTTTTGAGAAAAAATAATGTTCGTACCTAAGTAATTTATTTGTTATTTGTTTGTAATCTATTAATCTTTTTGTAATTTGTTTGAAATCTTGTTGCCTTATAATACTATTGCATATCCGTTATGGGTAGACTGTTGAGTCTAAAAAAGTTTACGTTTAAAATAAGAACTAATGTACACAGTTAAGATAAGATAAGATAAGATCTTTATCTTTTGAAATTTACTGCTATGAATACTAATATTTTCCGACAGCTTATAATACGCGAATACAAATAAAGAAACGACCGAATAAAATACTGAAAATTCCAAAAAATCAATACAGAATTTGCTGACGTAATATTTTTCAAACATGCAAACAAGCATACACCATGCATGCAGCATGCAAGCGAGCATGCAATATGTAGCAGGCATGTTTCTGTCACGGCTCCGGTGCTGCGAGGCTCCGGCGGTCCCACGCGAGCTTATCGTCGCAGATGGTTTTAACGCTCACCACCGCTCCTCAGCTCACGGGCCGCCTCGCCCCTCCGCGCCTACGTGGGCTTAAATTCCACTCTAGGGTTAGGGCAGACAAGACTACGTTGAGTCGGTTTTGCAGTGATTCGTTTCTGTCATTAACTTTTGTAGCACAACATATTGACTTTTCGGAAAATTTGTATTTTTTTTCGGAAGCTTTATTATTTCCCCTTTTAAAATACGTATCACTAAAATTTATATACATATTTAATGTAGTATAAAATAATAAATACATAATATGCAACTATGATGAAGTGGAAAGATAGTGTTCTTTGACTCTTCTCTCAATAACTGCAACAGTTTGGCAGTCCCTAATGTCAGGCAGGTTACACTCGTACAGCAGCAATATAAAAGCAATACAACTGCACGGATTTAGCGATGCCTCAATTCGGGCCTATGCAGCCGTTGTATACCTACTGCAGAGTGGAACAACAGGATGGTACTGTGATTACAAATTTAATAGCATCCAGAACAAAAGTTGCTCCATTAAAAAACATTTCGCTTCCTCGTCATGAACTGTGTGGAGCTCTCTTGTTGTCAAGGCTACACACAAGTCACATTAGCCATGAGAATTCCTTCTCATCAAACCTACTGCTGGATAGAATCAAGAACAGAGGAGTCGACTATGCAGGTCCAGTATTGTTAAGAACGTCAAAAGGGCTAGGACATCATACTACTAAAGGCTACATCTGTCTATTTGTGTGTATGGCTACCCGTGCCATAAATCTAGAAGCCGTGACAGACTTAACTTCGGCTGCATTTCGGAGATTTGTCGCCCGTCGAGGTCGATGTATTCATCTGTTCAGCGATAACGGCACCAATTTCGTTGGTGCTGCAAAAGAACTTAAAGACCTTTTTAACAAAGGTGAACACAGCATTTCTAAAGAAATTTCCGAACACTTAGCAACCGATGGAACTATGTGGCATTTCATCCCGCCGCGAATGCCAAACCGTGGGGTCTTCTGGGAAGCTGAAGTGCAATCTGCAAAGAGACATCTAACAAGGATTATCAAAGACACAAAACTAACTTATAAAGAAATGGCGACATTGCTAACACAAATAGAAATCTGTCTTAACTCCCGTTCATTATGCGAGATGGACAACACTGTCGAGACGATGTTACCACTCACACCTGGGCACTTTTTGATAGGTGAGCCATTACTTTGAAAAATCCAACAACAATCTATTATGCTCGGGCCACACCAACGGGAAACGCCGTTAATTATCACGATGATGGACCTTAACCCGTCGTAATAAAGTCTATCATCGCGATAATTCAGAATACCTGAACACTCTGCAACAACGAACGAAGTGGCAATCAGTTATCCAGTCACTTACCGTGGGAGATATTGTGGTTATCAAAGAGGAAAACCTCTCACCCACGAGATGGCTCATGGGAAAAATAAATACTGCATTCTGGAAAACACAATTTAATTAGAGTGGTTACAGTTCAGTGTAAAGGACAAATTGAATTTAAAAATACTTTTTACAAAAAATACAACCGACTACCAAACTACAAAGTGAAAAATAACTTTATTTTCTGAAGTCGGTGGATCAGTATTTTAGTTTTTTGACACCGACTTCCGAAATTAAAGTTATTTTTCACTTTGTAGTTTGGAAGTCGGTTGTATTTTTTGTAAAAAGTTGTTTTATTCACTTTTTAGTGGGTTGGTTTGTAAGTTACAATAGCCTTATGTCGACTGATCATCAAAAATACCCAAATCGCTATAGATGTGCTTATAATATTTGAAGAGTTCCCTCGATTTTTCCAAGATTCCATCATCAGATCGTGACCAAATGACAATGGGACCAATTTGAAAGTATACCCTTTCAAACAAAAAAAGAATTTTTCAAATCGGTCCAGCCGTCTTCGAGTAAAGGGAATATATATAAAAAAATAAAAAAATCCCGACGAATATTGAGAACCTCCTCCTTTTTTGACCTTTATCTAAGTTAATATTCCTACCTGAAGATGCTTAATTACCTACTTCCTAGGACGTCTAAGTTTTTATAATGTTAATATTGTTATTCATTCAATTAACAAAGTAAGTTTATTATCTAAGCCTTATTTATTAACACAAGCTTTGTTTATATTAGAATATGTATGTTTAGGTTATGGCATTTTTCTATGGGCCTGTGTCGCCTGCAATAAATGGTATTATTATTATTATAATCTTGTATATTTTAACAAATCTCGGGACCATGGATCCCTTCATTGGAAGGCGTACGAGGGGCCGAAGCCAAATCGCAGAGGCCCCTTAGACATTTTTAGGTGTTGAGGCATCAACCGACGATTATCACTGTATTTATGCACTATACAAGTGCACCCAAGGACAACCCCCGGTTGGTGTAGGACTATTGTAGAACATGGAAACAAAACATATTGGCCTATAGATTTGGGTGGCTATTATGGATTGGTTACCTTGAACTATGGAATGACTATGGTCCCTGCCTGACCAATATTTAATATAAAATACACAGAAAAATGGCAGGGGGTGACTTGCACACTCAATAATGGGCCCCCGAAAACGGTCGCTAGCACAGTGTCATAGCGACAAGGGGGCAACATGTCCTGAGGTACTTATGAGGAGAGGAGAGGTATTCCACGGCTATCAGGACAATCCCGGAAGTACGGTCAAGATCTCTACCAGCATCTTACTGGAATACTTCCTTCCTCCAAGCACGTCTGCTCTTGCGAATCTCCACTCAAGCCAGCCAATAAAGGCAAAAATGAGGTGGGAGCTCTGTTCCTCGTCAGTGTTCACTCCAGCCGGCCAATAAAGGCAAGTCAGAGGTGAGGAACAAGACTTCTCCCGGGAGATCGGGTCCGTGGGGTCGCTACTGCCCAACAGCTCACCACATGCTGCCCAGCGGGTTTATTATTATTTCCTTTATTTCATTTTTAAATATTCTTCTAAAAATAAATAAAAAAAACATTTAAAAATATAAAAAATAGTAGCCCACCGGTATCGGGAACAGGGTCCAAGCCACAGGTGGTCAGGGTTCCTGAGAGAGGAACCTCCTAACAATACGCGCCGTGTTCAGGAGTACCGCTTTCTGGATCAAGCCCTTGATCAAGCTGCCTAACGAGAGCCTCCTCAGGTGTTGGTCGAGGCTCTTGGCTATTATGCCATTGACCGTCACGACTGTTGGCAGAATGATTGCTGTATCCACATCCCACATGTCGACAACCTCGCGAGCCAAGTCAAGATACTTAATCTGTTTATCTTTTTCAGCTTTCACGAGGTTCTCGTCATGCGGGACCGCTATATCAATAATCATAGTGCGACGCTCTAATCGATCTATCACCACTATGTCTGGCTTATTGGCAACAATAGTCCTGTCAGTGATGATAGATCGATCCCAATACAACGTGATATTGCCATTTTCGAGGACTGGGTCGGGCACATATCTATAGTACGGTAATTCCGATTCCACAAGACTGTATTTCAGAGCAAGTTGCTGGTGGATAATTCTGGCTACAAGGTTGTGCCTATGCAAGTAGTCTCCGTTAGCCAGACGAGAACAGCCAGAAATAATGTGTCGGATTGATTCTCCGGGACGGTGGCATGCCCGATAGATGTCAACCGTGCCGTCCTTCACAATATATTTCCGGTAGTTGTTCGTCATCATAACTTCGTCCATAATCGCAAAGACAAAACCTTCGGTTTCCACAAAGAGCAAGCTCCCCAAGCTCTTTGCTCTGCCATACTTCCCTGCGGTCATTAGTGTCTAATACTATAGGTTTGCGCCAGTTCTCGTTAGTCAAGGATAGCGGGGTGAGGCCCTTGTCCACTGAGACCACATCTCGGTGCATCCCCACGTCGGCTTTTCCTTACACATAATAGAGCTTAAATTTTGAATGCCATGTCAAAAAAAAAATGTTAGGCCCCCATCCCCCATATCTCCGCCTCCGTCCATTTGGGGTCCATTCGGACGGTACGGGGGGTTCGGTATCACTTCAAGACCCAGATTGCCACTCGCCAACGGTTGCCTGTCCGATAAAATTTTACGTGCCATTTGCCTTGAATGTTAGACGTTGTGCACAATTTTCTGAGCAGTAACCGAACGAAAAGTACTAGGCTTGCATGAATTCACAATAGTATTCAATCATTATGTTATGCTACCAACAGGATTTAGATGAGGCAGACAGATAGTTTATAACCTGGATTAACACATAGGATACTTTTTATCTTGGTAGTACGTTTCCATGTGATAATTTCCGACTTCCACGCGAGCTAAGCCGCGGGAAAAACCTAGTTTGAAATAAATTATTTGACTTAAACTTTGGTACATAAAATAAGACTTCCACAAAAGCGAAAATTGGATGTAAGTACTATACCTACATATCTGCTAAACCCTTTGGCTCCTTTTGCGCGGCGAGAAAATCGTGGCAATAGTTTCGCCGTGCCATCAAATTCAGTAGAAACTCTATGAATCAATCTCCACACGGCGATATCATCGCGGCGATGATTTGAAGACAGTGTGACCATCGCTGCGATTCTGTCGTTCGTGGAGATGGCACTTTTGGGTGATATTGTTATGTTCTGTAATATTGTTTCCAAGCCCTGGCGTTACCGACATAATTAACTCTAAAAGACAAACGTGCAATGTAAAGAACAATGCAAAAACTATCTATCCAACTCAAAATATGTTTTGAGTTGGGATAGATAACGTCTGAAACATTACTCCTTCTTAATCAGTTCAGTTTTCAAGTCAAGGTTTATACGCAATATCGTAATTTTCCAGGCATTCGTGACAGCGAGTGTGTCGACGAACATCTGCGCTCACGGCTGCGTCATCGGCTTCCCAGCGATCCTGATCCCTAGTCTACGTCTTCCCGAATCTGAAATAAAAGCCACACGCGGCGAAGAGTCATGGATAGGTAAGAGTAGATAGACTCATTTGCATGCAAAGGACTATTGGCAATTATTTATATATGTTTCAAGTGCAGTACTAAGTTCTCCAATTTATAAAATAAATGGTTTCCAATTTCCCATAGCAATAGGTAATGCCATGCCCCATGGTGAATAAAAGCTTGTGCATCAATATTTCATCGCCATTTCAAACAATATTGCCAATCACCACACAGATTAGTTCGTTTGGCGATCGGTACTATATGTAGGTACCCATTGTTGGTATTGCACAAAAAATTATAATGCCAAGTGTTTGCTCACTCTCTCAGTTGAAAGGCTAGTTGAATAATGAATTCTTAAATATACCGCTATTCAGTAATCCTTATCTTTAAATATATATTTAGTCAAAGTGTCGATAGATGTTAAGTTTCTGACAACGTTCTGTTGGATAAATTTATATTATAATCTCATATTCATATTTTTCTGATTCCAGCCTCAATCATCGGCGTGGCGCTAATCATGGGCAATATCATCATCACACCTCTCATTGACCTCCTCGGAAGGAAGAGATCACATTTTCTGACCACCATACCTAATCTGCTGGGCTGGTACCTCCTCCTCGTGGTGAAGAGCGTCAGCGGTCTCATCGTAGCTAGGTTCTTACAAGGCATTGCCATGGGCATGGTGGGGCAATTGGGGCCCATAATCATAGGTGAAATGACTGACCCAGTCAATAGAGGAGCATTTCTTACGAGCGTGTCTTTATCATTGACAGTAGGAGTGCTGTTCTGCCACTCCTTAGGCAGTTTCTTCAGTTGGGAGCAAAGTGCTTTAATCTGCTCCTTCATCACTTTAACAAGTCTCATCTTAGTCATTTTCACCCCTGAGTCACCACCGTGGCTAATTTCAAAAGGAAGGTTACACGAAGCGAGAAAAGTCTTCGTTTGGCTACGAGGGGACGGGAATCAACAACTGGATGAATTGGAAAAAAATATATCTGCCCAACAAAGAAAATCCGGTAATATGGAACAGAATTTGTCAGCCTTTGCAAAAATAAAATGGTTCGTAAGATATTTTAGGAAGACTATACAAAAGCCGGAGTTTTACAAACCTGTTACTATAATGTTTTTTCTATATATGATGTTCCAGTTCGCTGGTATCAATGTAATCAGTTCCTATGCTCCAGATATAATTAAACAGGTGGTAGGACCAGACGCGAATGTTCCAGTCATTATGGTGGCTTTGGACTTAGAGAGGCTTTTCTGCAACATTATTGCGGTTTTTCTGGTGAAGAATACGAAGAGAAGAACCTTGCTGACTACTACTGCGTCGATATGCATACTCTCCTACATTGCAAAAGGAGTCTACGTTTTCGCTAAACAAAATGACAAGTTGCCGTTTCAAGGCCAGTGGCTACCAATTTGTTTGATAGGAATCTACATGTTCGCATTAACTGGTGGTTTAACTTCGATACCGTTCGCGGTTTCTGGGGAGATATTCCCGTTGGAATACCGTGGTTTTGGCAGTGGTATCAGTATCTTTGGTTTGTCATTAAATTTTTTTATAGCCGTGAAATCTTTCCCGGTGTTGACGTATGCTATCGGATTACCATTTACGTATTTTGTCTATGCTAGTGTGGTTACATTCTGTGTGTCGGTAGTCTTGGCGATGTTGCCAGAGACGAAGGACAGGACTCTTCAGGAGATAGAAGACAGTTTCCGAGGAGTGACCGCACACGCAAAGAGCAGTGAGCCTCTAAATAAGGCAAAATGAGAATTAATGATGTGTAGAGTCAGTTTTGTTATTATGTATTAAAAGTGTGCAGTTATAAGAACTTTAGAGAGTATTGAAAGTCCTGGAACGATTTTAGAAACAACTTGCAGTACAATGTAGGTACTCATAAAGATGATGAATTTGAGTCGACTTTAATGTTAATTATTAAGTTAATTTTACGTTATTTCTGAATTGTGAAATTCAAGCTCAAATAAATGAATAAAACTATGTTTATTTCAGATCAGTTTATTTCTCTCGTAACTATTCAGTACCTGGTCGAATCGTGAAAATAGATAAACATATCGTCCAGGTATACCAACGTTGTATCACATTCCCGAGGCTGTGAAAATAGAGAAAACAACTTTCCCAGATATGAGATCTAGCTAGATCGATTTTTCGCCCCGTAAAGCCCTATACAGTGTGTGTCTTTATAATGTGCACATATCGAAATGAGCTCCATGCTTAATTTTATAGACGGAAAAAACATTAAAAAAAAAAAAAACGTATGGCACTCGGGGACTGCCGTGGTAAAGCTAACGTTCCCATGACAACGTGATGTTGTCATGGGAACGTAATTTTTGTTTTATGTCATCATCCGTCATTACATGGTAGGCGGAGTGGGGGGTGTTAGGTTTTATTTTCGTTACGGAATTTCTTAATTCGGTCGCCGCGCTCAAAACCCGCGATAAAAGCTATGCAATAGCATTTATTTTTTTGTTCTGGGTGACGTCTTTTTGAGAAATTATACGATTATTGTAAAAATTTATGAAAAAAAAAAGTTTATTTTCAATTGAGGGTAGTTTTTTTCCACAATTTTCATTTTATGAGGACGCCTAATTACTTCCAAATATTTGAAAAAACACAAAAAGACAAAATTTAAAATGTCAAGATTATCTTCTGTTTATTAAATTTCGTTTATGATGCTGGGGCCCACACCAACGGGAAACGCCGTTAATTATCGCGATGATAGACTTTATTCCGACGGGTTAAGGTCCATCATCGTGATAATTAACGGCGTTTCCCGTTGGTGTGGCCCGAGCATTAAGGTACATTTCCCTGTAGACAATGCTGTTTCCCATGCGTGGTGTCTGTGTTGTAGGGAGTAACGATAATCTTGACATTTTTAACTTTGTTTTTTTTTGTGTGTTTTCAAAAACCAATTATGTTTTTTTTTTATTGGATGGTGTAGAATGGTTGTCGGCGACCAGACCCCTGCAGCTCACTAGGGCGCAAGTAGCGTGCGGCCCTGCGTCATACAAGGCATAATAGTTTGTAAGTTTCTTGTAAAATGTTAATGTTTTAGATATGTTTCTAATTAGAATTTTTAATTTTCAAAATATGACCCTATCTGTGCACAATAGCACAAGTAGCGGGTAGGCCGCGATGTTAGATTCATGTAATATCGAAAGGTTTAAAGAATTTTATGTTTAACTTATAATTTAGTAATAAAATTACAGTTGTTTGAGAAATCTCTATTAGATTTATATTAGATTTACGTCAAAATAGTAATCGGATGCTTGTTGAATATGTTGAATGTGTTTAAAGTAAATTTTAAGAAAAAATTCAAAGAGTTTAAAAATTGTCATAATTACGTAACTTGAAAACTCACTTTTTTGTTTATAGAGATATCTCTTTGATTTTAGTGTTGATCGAAAGGTCTAGACTCAAAACCTTTTTCCACGTTTGTTTGATAAAAATCGGTTCACAGAACAAGAAGATATGGTCATTTTTATGTATAAAATTTTACATTGCTAATAATTTCTAAATGGCTATTTAAAAGAATGTAATTATTAAGTAATTAACTTAAATTAGTGTTTTTCTATGTACATTAGCATATAGAATAAGAATTTATAAGGTTGTAACAAAAAATAAAGTAATACTCATTTCCTGGAATTCGGCATGCACTAACAAAAATAGTATAAAAGGAGGGCCATTTTTTTTTTTTTTTTTCGGGTAAAGTCAGTGGATTGGCTCGTGACCACACATGGTCGCCACCTTCGCGCACGCAGTCGGTTCAATACTTAACCTCAAAACTACCACGCGCTCGGGTGTGTCGGACATTTTTATCCGCGCGGACCGCAAACTTTTTAGTGCTCAACTTGTGTGTGCGCGAGTGCCCGTCGGTGCTGGTGCGGACACAGGGGGAGCCTACCGGGCAGCTCGGTGAGAAATCACCGCAGCGGTCGCGGAGGCCACGTCCAGCAGGATGCCGAAGCCCGGCACACGCGGTTCTTTGGGCCGCGATGCCGGGTCACAGGAAGAAGAGACCCAGCCAGCGATGGACCGGGCGATGTCGCTGCCGGATATTGGCGCGGCGTCGGCCGGTGTGCCGATGACCAGGCCGTCCACCACGACGAAGAAAAAGAAAGGAGCTAAGGTAGGAGACCCAATCTCTAAACCAACCAAAGAAATGGGCGCCGCTGCGGCTGCCGGCCCACCGACGACACTGGCGCCTGCGCGCGTTGCGCCGGCGCCGTCGACGAGCCGACAGCACGCGGTGCCCGTCCGCCCTGCGGCGTTCCGTCCCGTGCCCATTCAAGCGCCGGGACCCGCACCAAACCCAGGCCGAGTGCCGCATGCGCGCACCGCGGTGCCGCACGTACGAGTACTCTTGCCCGTGCGTGCGGCCACGCCCGTTGCGCGCGGAGCTGCGCCGCAACCAAACCCAGCCCGCCCTGTGCACCCTCCGGTGCCATCCGTGCGACAACGCACCCCAACACCTTGCGCCATCGCGCCACCTGCGCGGTTCACGTCGCCGCCTGCGCCTGATCGCGCGGCAACGACAGCACCAAAAAAATCCAAAGCTGTGCCAGCTCCGCGCACCGTCGACCCCGGCCCCCGCCGCTCGCTGGCGGGACCGGCGAGAGCGGAGCGGGAGCGGCCAGCGAGTGCCGGTCCGCATGTAAGGCCGGACCTGACTAGTGCGGGGGTGCCTACCTCACCCGCACCCCCCCGTGCCTCCGCCTATGACTCCCCAGCGGCGCTCTCGGCATGCTCGTCCTCAGCCGGCTCGAGCATGTCAATTGCATCCGCGGGGTCGGCCGAGTCCGGTCGCGATGACGTGTCTCTGGACACGACCCCGCGATCCGGTCGTCGGCCCACCGAGGGAGTACCAGGCACAGACGCCGCGGCCTTTCCGCTGGCGTCGCCTGCGGCGTCGCTGGAATTTGACCCGGAAATAAACCCCGGGAATAGACCCCAGCGACGCAGGAGGAGCTCCGGCGAAAATTTAACGGAGGAGGCGAAGCGGTACTGCCTAGACCCGCCGCGGCCACAGCGCGATAGCGCGCCGCGGGGTCGGGGCGCACCCACCGCGCCCACGTTTGTTGACGTGGTCCGCCACAATACGCCCCCTCTGTCACCGGAAATGTCACCGGGAGGGGTAGCTGGCAACATACTACCCCTCCCCCCCTCAACCCTACCCCCACCCCCCGCTGACGCCTCCGGCGCCGGGGCGGCGTCGTCGACGGCGAAGCAGGGGACGGGGAAGAAGAAGAAGATGCGCTACCCTCCGCTGGTAGTAGAGAAGCTGCCGAATTGGGCCACCCATTTCAGGGCCATCCACGCTCAGCTGGGCCGGCCTCCAAACGCACGTCCGTACGGGAGTGGAGTTCGCTTCACCCCAGACAGCGAGGAGGAATACCGCCTAGTGCAACGCTATCTGATGAGCCTTGAAAAGGACAGCGGGGTCTCCTGGTTCGCGTATTCGCTGCCAGCGGAAAGAAGCTTGAAGATAGCCATAAGGGGCCTACCAGCGGACACAGCTCCCGAGGAGATCGAGGAGGAGCTCAAAGCGATGGGATACCAACCGGAATACGTGCGCCACATAAAAGGCGCACAAGGGCGACCCGGTTGCGTATTCCACGCAATTTTGAAAAAAACACCCGACGTCCGGGCCATTTTTGACACCACCGTTTTCCTATACATGCGGGGTGTCAAAATAGAGGCCTGGCGGGGCAAACGTGGGCCTGCTCAATGTCACCGGTGCCAACGCTTTCGGCATAGCTCGCACCAATGTCACCGTCCGCTCGCATGCGTGCGATGTGGAGGGGAGCACCCGGCACGCAGCTGCCCCCGCCCCTTGGAAGAACCGGCCACATGCGCCAATTGCGGGGGCCCACACCCTGCCAGTAACATTAAGTGCCCAGTGTTCCAGGACGAAATCCGGAACAAGCGAGCGGGCACGGTCGCGGCCACATCAACCAGACGGTCGCAACCATCGGCCGCGGTGACACGCACAGATGTGCAGCCGGAAGCGAACAGCAAGACGCTTATGGCACCGGCAAATGGGCCCACAGACAGGACCCAAGCCTCCTCCTCGGGGTGGAGGAAAAAGAAGAGACGCGGGGGGAAGAGAAAGAGGAAGAACCCACCCCCCCCCGAGGCGACCCAAGAAGACGTCCCTAAGGCCGACCCTGCCCCGAACACTGCGCAGGTGGTCTCAGAAAAAGACCGCGACCAACCTACAGGTGGCGCCATAAACGAGCGGCGGCAAAACGCGGAAGTGCGTTCGTACGCACAGAAGCCGCTCGGTACCGCCACCGTCGCGGTCAACGCCATTCACTCGCAGCGACAGAAACGAGAACAAGAAAAGTTCATCGGAGCTGCGAGTGGCGGCGCGCGTGTCGCGCCGCAAACATCAAATATAAATAAAAATGAATTTACCACCTGCGCTATCAAACTACTGATGGATTTAATTAAAGCCATCAGACAGGGGCAGGATGTTGAAACCGTCATCCTGGACGGACTAGCGACCTTATTGACCCTCTATAATGGACAATAGGTCGCTAAGGATGATTCATTGGAATGCCCGCGGCCTTAGGCACAAGGTCGCCCCCCTCCGCCATCTCCTACGGGAGCAAAATATAGACGTGGCGCTCATCAGCGAGACGATGTTGGGACCTGAAGTCAGGATCAGGTTCCCTGGATACATCGTCTACAGGAAGGATGAGCGGACGGCACAGAACACCCCATACCGCGGTCTGGTAGTATTGGTGAAAAGAAGAGTCGTCCACCAGGAAATCCCCCCACCGCCACTCAGATCGTTCGACGCGCTGGGTGTACAGCTACACATAGCCGGTGAGGACATAGACATATACGCGTGTTACAAGTCGCCCGCGGCCCACTTGGACCTGACCGAGCTGCGGGCGCTCCTCACGCGTACCTCGCACGCCACCATCCTCGCCGGTGACTTTAATTGTAAGCACCCAGCGTGGAATTCCTACACTACGAATTCAGGGGGGAGACGACTCTTCGCAGACGCAGAAGCCTTCGGGTACACAGTAGCCGGCCCAGAAACGCCAACAAGGTACCCCGACGACCAAATACACATGCCAGACGTGCTGGACGTCGTAGTCCTCCGAGGGCTACACTCCCAGACCGTGCAACAGCAAGTTATAGACGACGAGCTACAGTCGGATCATCAACCTGTGCTCGTCGTACTAGCGGGTATGCCGATCCGCTTGAAGCCACTAGCGCCACGTCGAAAACTGGATTGGACAACCTTCCATGAAAAAGTAGAGACCACCACGCCGACTCGGCCTATTGTAGACTCCGCGGACGTCGATCAAATGGCAGTCGACGTCACTGCTTGCATACAGAGCGCCTTAGAAGCGGCGACCTCGACACATCCGCAGGGGAGAGGGCTATTGCCGCCCCTGCCGGCGAAAATCACAGCGCTAATCGCCGCCAAGAGGCGACTACGCAAGCAGTGGCAACAATTACGATGCCCAACCCTAAAGACGCAGCTCAACCGTCTCGCGGAGAGGGTGAAGGCCGAGTTGCAGGCGCACGCCGCCGCGGGCTGGGAGGACCGTATCGACGAAGCCACTGACAGCTGGCCGTCGGTACACAAACTCTGTAGACAGCTCAAGAATACCCCAGCCCCGGTACGCCCTCTGTTAAATAGCGACGGGGCACTACGTTATGCAGCGGAGGACCGGGCGGAGGTCTTCGCAGAACATCTGGAGCGTCAGTTCCGCCCAAACCCGACCGACGACAGTGAACATGTCGCAGCAGTCGAGAAGCACCTTGGGGAGTACTTCGCGTCGCCGATAGCCCCCGAGGAAGACCCGATATTTTTCTCGCCCAGCACAGTTAGACGCGCCATCCTTAGGACGAAGCCTAGGAAGGCCCCCGGTGCTGACGGTATCACCAACGCAGCGCTGCGCCACCTGCCCTTCCGTATGGTTGCGGCGCTGGCGCGCCTGTACACGGGGATACTGCGCACGGGGACCTTTCCCGCCTCGTGGAAGGAAGGGCGCGTCATCATGCTGCCAAAATCGGGCAAGAATATATTGAAGCCGGAGAGCTATCGGCCAATCACGCTGCTGCCGACGGTCTCCAAGGTGTTCGAGGCACTCCTGCTGCGACATCTCCAACCCCATATAGCGCCGCGTCCCGAGCAATTTGGTTTTCGGGCGGAACATAGTACGACGCTCCAACTGTCGAGGGTACTGCACCATCTCGCCGCGGCGATGAACAAGAAGGAGGAATCGGTGGCAGTATTCCTCGACATGGAGAAGGCCTTCGACCGCGTATGGCACGAAGGGCTCATATATAAGCTAGCCACCACAGACGCGCCCCGTCGCGTTGTAAAGGTGGTCTCTACTTTCCTCACAGGACGAACTATTAGGGTGGTGGTCGACGGGGCGCTATCAGGCGCCCGCCCGGTGCTGGCAGGTGTGCCGCAGGGCAGCTGTGTGTCGCCGGCGTGTTACTCACGTTACACCGACGACATCCCCGCCACTTCCGCTGTGACGCTCGCGCTGTATGCTGATGACGCCGCGTACATTGCTACTTCGCTTAATGCGAAGCACGCGGCGGTCAAAATGCAGCGCGCCCTCGATCTGCTTCCCGAGTGGCTGTCTAAGTGGCGGCTGTCGGTGAACGTGGGTAAAACGCAGGCAATGGTCGCCGGATACGCGCCCCTCCCGCCCCCCCTGAAGATGCAAGGAGCCACAGTCGATTGGGCGCCCCAGGTCAAATACCTGGGTGTGACCATCGACCGCCGGCTCACGATGGGGGCCCACGTCCGCAATGTCGCTACGCAAGGTAGGGTCGCCCGCAATCTGCTCCAGCCGGTGCTCCGATCCCGAATCCCGGTGCGCGTCAAGTTGGGCGTGTACAAGCAGTACATTCGCCCAATCTTGACGTACGCCGCACCCGCATGGCTCGCCCTCACGAGCGAGGCCAACCGCAAACTCCTCCGCGCGCAACAGAGTCTAGCGCTGCGGACCATCGTCGCCGCCCCTCGTTTCGTGAGGAACGATGTCATCCAGAGGGATCTCGGGATCGAGAGCCTTGACGATTTCGTGCGGCGCCTAGCGAAGGGCATGTTCGCGCGTGCCGACGCGTCTGAGTGGCCTCACGTCAAGCAGATCGCGCCCTGGCACACGCGCCCCCCCGACGCGAGGCGACCCCTGCCCCGCGACCTGACTGCGGACGACGCCTCCATCTCCCCGATTTGACGCCTCGAGTAGCTGCACTCAGGTTACACGCGGCTTACTCGAATAAAGGGACTCTACAGATGTACACACACATCTGTTGCGCGGTGTGTTCTAAGTTAATATAGGCACATCGCGTAACTATACAGACAACCACTACTATACGTGCATCTACATAATCATGTGTCGACGCGGCGCGAGCGCGCCTTGCGTCACACATAGACATCGAGCAGCGAACACAACAACACTAGCTGCTCACACACACGCGACGGTCCCCCCCCCAATCCGTAAACGGCTAGATCTGTGAGCGGGGCGGGGGGGAACTACATATCTTCCCCGTAGGCGCGCAGAGTCGGCACCCTCGCCGCTGGTTGTCTCCTGCTGAGCCTCCCCCAGGAAACTGGGGGTCTCACTCGGCAGGGATGGACCGCCGGGGTGTCGTGAAGAAAGCGACGCCACTATAAGCGTCGCGGCGCTCCTACGGTACCTATTCAGTGCAACCATTCACACGAGTGCGACCTAAACCCCGCACTCACCTCCTTCGCCGCTTAGGCAATCTATTGAGGGGCCCGCAGTTGCGGGCCACTGTATAGCCTCCGCGGGCGAGGGGCTACGCCCTGACCCCGCTCGCCACGCCCCCTTGCGGGGGCGTAGCGAACTCCTCTATGAGGGTAAAGTCAGTCGCAGCCCAGCCACCGAAGAGGAAACATCAAAATAATAGTGCAAGCCGAAGTCTCAAGAAAATTGCAAGAATAATGATGTTTCATTTCGCCACCGTATAAGTCTCTGTGTGTCGCAGTATCCTGGTACGTATTCAGGGGTACGTGGGGTGTGTGCTAGCCAGCGGAGCCACCTAGGCTCAGGGAACAGGGAGCGCACGCTAAATAATATTGGGAGATCGTCCCAGGGCGACTGGAGGTATAAGAAGCGCCTCTACCGTCCGCAACAGTTGGTCCTTCGAGTTCCGGATTCCCTGCAAGACAGAAGAGTTCAAAAATAAGAAGATAAGAAGATTTCAAGATGCCGGTTACCAGATCGCAGAAGGATGCCCCCTCACGTTCGACGTCGCGACCAACGGAAAAGGACGCGGCAAAAGAAGCATCTGCATCAGAAGGGGTCACGTCAGCGTCAGGATCATCGGGAACTGAAACTACATCGGACACGAACACTTCATCGGGAACTGCGACCACAGAAGAGACTACGACTACGGAGGCTACGGCTACAACTGCGACCACGGCGGCATCCGAGAAGAAAGGACAGAAGAAAGAAGATGCCGCACAGAAGGAAACGACCAGGAAAACCCCAGAAGAAGCTACGGAACAGGGCGTTCATGGCTCCGCCACGACCTTGAAACCGAAGGGGACTAGTCGTCAAGCTAGGTCCACGAAGACCACGAGTTCTTCAGCCAGAAGACGCGAGTTAGCAGCCAGAGAAGAAGTAGCACGTCTAGAATTGAAACAAGCACAGGCGGCGGCGAAACTTGCTCGTGTCAGATTGGAGCTGGCACAATGTGAAGATGAAGACTCCGTGGATGAAGACCAGGCAGACCAAGAAGATAGAACAGCACAGGTGCAGAACTGGATCCAGTCATCGGTGTTGGAAGACGGCAACATGGAACAACCGGAACAACGCGATCAGCACACGTCAGAAGAACCTCGTAAGGTGAAGCCAGAAGAAAGCTCCGCAACAAAGGGACCTACTATCGAGATCCAAGCGTTGGCGACAGCATTAAGAGAAGCCTTCACCACAAGAGGAGGACCAGCAGCGCAACCGAAGTACATCCACGAGTTACCCTACTTCGACGGCAGCAGCAGTGAATGGCTGGCGTTCAAGGTCGTCTACGAAGATACTGCATCGATGTTCACCGACGTCCAGAACATGGCGCGACTCAGAAGAGCGCTGAAGGGCAACGCAAGAGAAGCAATCAAGAGTCTGCTGTACTCCGAAGCCTCTCCATTGGAAGTGATGCAAGCCCTCAAGAGAAGATACGGAAGACCTGATGCGCTGGTGCTAGCCGAACTGGACAAGGTCAGGGCACTACCGAAGATATCAGAAAATCCAAGAGACATATGCATCTTCGCAAGCCAGATCAACAACAGTGTAGCAGCCATCAAGGGATTGAAGAAACCACAGTACCTGCATTCACCTGAAATGGTGAAACAAATAATAGAGAAGATACCTACAGTGCTTAAGTTCCGGTGGTACGACTTCACTGCAGCGTCAGTAGAAGGCGAGTTCTCCGACCTGACGCTAGTATCCAGATTCCTGAACACAGAAGCGGACAAATGTGGAGCCTTCGCGACTTCAGAAGAAAAAAGTGGATTCAGAAGAACCCAGCGGCAAGCGACGCATTCAACAAAAGAAAGGGACTTCAAAGAAAAAGATTCGAAAAAATCGGAAAAAACGTGCCCGGTATGTGAGGGTGAACACTTCCTCGTCGAATGTCAAAAGTTCCTGAAAGCATCGGTACAAGATCGCTGGGCAGCTGTCAAGAAGAGTCGCGTCTGTTTCAAATGTCTTCAAGGGAGACACAGGAAGGAGAGCTGCAAGAAACCACCATGCAAGGAATGCAAGAGGTGGCATCATCATTTGCTGCACGTCAAGTCGGAAGAAAAGGCATCAGAAGAAAAGAAGGAGCCGTCGGAAGAGGTGGCCAGTGTCACTGCATCAGTGAATGCGGTCAACAACGCAAGAGCATACCTGAAGATAGTTCCGGTGGAAGTTTTCGGGTCACAAGGATCACAGAAGATATTGGCCCTTATGGATGAAGGGTCAACGGTGTCGCTTCTGGACAAAAAGATAGCAGAAGAAATCGGCGCTCAAGGAGATAACCAGGAACTAGTCATCGAGACAGTGGGAGGCAAGCTGATAAGGAAGAAGGATTCTCAAGTGCTGGACCTGACAGTGAAAGGGGTCCATCAAGAAGATAAGAAGACACTGAAAAGAGTCCGGACCGTCGACGAGTTGAAGCTTACGCCGCAGTTCCTGGACAAGAGGAGGATTGAAAAATGTCAACACTTGAAGAAGATCGCCGATTCACTGTACTACGAAGGAAAGTCACCACAGCTGCTCATCGGGCAAGACAACTGGGAGCTGATCGTGACTCAAGAAATAAGAAAAGGGAAACCAGGAGAGCCAGTAGCGTCACGAACAGGACTGGGATGGGTGCTCCACGGGTCAGACATAGGAAGCGTGAAGCCAGTACACTTCCTGAACACATGTCTGCATATCAACACATCAGAAGAAGAAATGCATCAAGCCATCAAGGATCATTTCGCCATTGAAGCACTCGGCGTGCAGCCCAGAAGACCTACTACAGACTCAGAAGGAAGAGCGCTCACCATCCTGGACAAGACCTGCAGAAGACTAGAAGATGGTCGATTCGAAGCTGGACTTCTGTGGAAAAATGAAGAGGACCAGATGCCGGAAAGCTACACTTCTGCCAAGAATCGACTGACAAACACTGAGAAGAAGATGGACAAGGATCCTCAGTTGAAGGCGGAATACTGCAAGCAGATCCAGCATCTAATAGACAGCCAGTACGCGGAAGAAGCACCTGATGGACAAGAAGATCCTAAGAAGACATGGTATCTCCCACACTTCTCCGTGGTTCATCCATTGAAGAAAAAGATAAGGATCGTTTTCGACGCTGCAGCCAAGTCAAAGGGAAGAAGCCTCAACGACGCTCTGCTGCCTGGACCAGACCTGCTGCAATCGCTGTTTGGAGTACTACTGCGATTCAGAAGAGGACCTCTAGCGGTGGCGGCTGACATCAAAGAAATGTTCCTGCAAGTTCGCATCAGACCAGAAGACCGAGACAGCTTACGGTTCCTGTGGCGAGGGGAGCAACGCGACGTGCCGCCAAAGAAGTACAGGATGACATCTGTTATCTTCGGTGCAACATCATCTCCAAGCACAGCAATCTACGTGAAGAATCGTAACGCAGCTGACTACAAAGAACAGTATCCAGAGGCAGCCAGAGCGATCGAGTTGAACCACTATATGGACGACTATCTGCACAGCTTCCATTCAGAAGAAGATTTCAGAAGAGTGACAGAGCAAGTGAACTTCATACATAAGAAAGCAGGCTTCGAACTCAGAGGATGGGCATCAAATCAACCTGAGCTGCTACAGAACGTGAAGACTGAAACAACCGAGAAGACAGAAGTGGACCTTGGCGAGAAGGAAGAGAAGACATTGGGACTACGCTGGTTCACTGAAAAGGACTCCATTGGCTTCAGGGCAAACCTCCGAAATACACCAGAAGAAATAGCAAGAGGACTACAAGTGCCTACCAAGAGAGAAGTCACCAGCGCTGTCATGTCGACTTTCGATCCACTAGGATTGGCGTCACCAGTTCTCGTCCAGGGCAAGAAGCTGCTTCAAGACACATGGCGAAGTGGTGTCGGTTGGGATGAAGAAATAGAAGAAAAAGAGTATGAATCATGGAAAACATACTTAGAGAAGATGAAGCTACTTCAAGGTCTGCAAATTCCAAGATGCCTCGCGCCACATAGCACCGAGGGGGAGCTACACACGTTCACCGATGCCAGCGAGACAGCGTACGCAGCTACGGTTTACTGGAGAACAGAAAATCAAGAAGGAGCTTACCACGTCAGCTTAGTAGCAGCAAAGGTGCGAGTGACCCCGTTGAAGCCGGTATCAATCCCTAGACTCGAACTACAAGCAGCTCTCCTGGGAAGCAGACTGGCGCATTCGGTAGAAAAGGAAATGGATCTGAAGGTGGTAAAGAAAACATACTGGACGGACTCCAGCATCGTACTTTCTTGGATCAAAACAGACCCGAGAACATTCAAGACGTTCGTGGCCCATCGCTTGGCCGAGATAGAAGACCTCACCAAGCCTCAAGAATGGAGGTGGGTCCCCACGGCACAAAACCCTGCAGATGATGCGACGCGCAGCGTGCCAGAAGATTTCGACTGCAATCACCGATGGTATACAGGACCGAGCTTCCTGAGAAGAAAAGAAGTTCACTGGCCTGCAGCAAGAACCTTCAAGAAAGAGACCACCGGCGAAGAAAGGACAGCAGACGTCGTGGCAGCAGCGAGCATCACGCATCCGTCGCCAGATCCAGAGAGGTTCTCGTCATGGAAGAGACTTTGGCGAGCCACAGCAAGAGCACTGCAGTTCATACAAATCTGCAGGCGCAAAGAGCAAGTCAACGTCAGCAAAGGAGACCCCACCTGGAAAACGACGCGAGAAAAAAAGAAGACAGTCGAGAAGCAACAACGGCCTTCAAAAGCAACCGAAAGAAAACTCAAACCGCTGGACACAGGCCTACTGGAGCAAGCTGAAACTCTACTGTTAAGAAGAAGCCAAGAAAGAAGCTTTAAAGAAGACATCAGGCGACTACAACAAGGAAAACAAGTAGAAAACAGCAGCAAATTAAAAAAGCTCGACGTAGTGCTGGAAGATGGTCTCCTGCGGCTAAAAGGAAGAATCGACGCTATACAAGGCGTAACCAGAGACTACAAGCGACCAGTCGTGCTCGACAGTAAGGAAAAGATAACACGACTCATCTTGGAGGATTTCCATTGCCGCTTCAATCACGGTAATCACGCAACGGTCATGAACGAGATAAGGCAACGCTTCTGGGTACTGGGACTACGGTCGGCGATCAAAACAGTTCGACATCAATGTCAGTGGTGCAAGACGAAGAAGGCGAAACCTCAAGCACTACCGACGGGCAACCTACCGGCTGAGAGGCTGATGCACAACACTCATCCTTTTACGTGTACCGGCATTGATTATTTCGGCCCTATGACAATCACCGTGGGAAGACGCTACGAGAAAAGATGGGGAGCCCTGTTTACATGCCTAACCACAAGGGCTGTACACATTGAGCTCACACCGTCGCTCTCCACTGATAGTATGATTATGACGCTGAGGAGGTTCGCTGCCAGAAGAGGAATGCCGAAGATAATCTACACTGATAATGGAACAAACTTCGTCGGCGCGAATAAAGAATTGAAAGAAGCCATAGAAACAATGAAACAAGAAGACCTTGCATCAGAAGCTGAGAAGATTGGCGTGCAGTGGAAATTCATCCCTCCTGGAGCGCCTAATATGGGCGGCGCATGGGAGCGTCTGGTGCGATCAATAAAAACCGCCCTAGACGCCACACTCAACGAAAAACAACCAAGAGAAGAGGTACTCCACACTCTCCTGCTGGAGGCCGAACATATGGTTAACTCTCGGCCCCTCACCCATATCTCCGAGAGCCTTGAGGAGGAAGCACTCACCCCAAACCACTTCCTCCTCGGGCGGTCATGCGGCGCGGCAAGAATTGGCAGCTTCACGGACAGCGAGCTCGTGGGCAAACACACCTGGAAGGCCACACAGCGACTTGCCGACCACTTCTGGCAACGTTGGCTGCGAGAGTACCTACCCACCCTACTGCCAAGGAAGACTGCGAGCAGCGACAGCGCTTCAAACCTTAACGTCGGGGACATCGTGTTGATCGTCGACCACAGCCTGCCGAGATGTACTTGGCCACGCGGCAGAATCCAGCAAGTATACCCAGGACCAGATGGCCGAGTCCGGATCGTCGACGTCGAGACCAGAGGAGGAGTGCTGCGGCGACCCAGTACGAGAGTGGTGTTGTTGGTGCCGGGAGTATCGCCGAGTCCAGAAGAAAGGTGCAACGCACGAGGGGGAGAATGTCGGCGACCAGACCCCTGCAGCTCACTAGGGCGCAAGTAGCGTGCGGCCCTGCGTCATACAAGGCATAATAGTTTGTAAGTTTCTTGTAAAATGTTAATGTTTTAGATATGTTTCTAATTAGAATTTTTAATTTTCAAAATATGACCCTATCTGTGCACAATAGCACAAGTAGCGGGTAGGCCGCGATGTTAGATTCATGTAATATCGAAAGGTTTAAAGAATTTTATGTTTAACTTATAATTTAGTAATAAAATTACAGTTGTTTGAGAAATCTCTATTAGATTTATATTAGATTTACGTCAAAATAGTAATCGGATGCTTGTTGAATATGTTGAATGTGTTTAAAGTAAATTTTAAGAAAAAATTCAAAGAGTTTAAAAATTGTCATAATTACGTAACTTGAAAACTCACTTTTTTGTTTATAGAGATATCTCTTTGATTTTAGTGTTGATCGAAAGGTCTAGACTCAAAACCTTTTTCCACGTTTGTTTGATAAAAATCGGTTCACAGAACAAGAAGATATGGTCATTTTTATGTATAAAATTTTACATTGCTAATAATTTCTAAATGGCTATTTAAAAGAATGTAATTATTAAGTAATTAACTTAAATTAGTGTTTTTCTATGTACATTAGCATATAGAATAAGAATTTATAAGGTTGTAACAAAAAATAAAGTAATACTCATTTCCTGGAATTCGGCATGCACTAACAAAAATAGTATAAAAGGAGGGCCATTTTTCGGGTAAAGTCAGTCGCAGCCCAGCCACCGAAGAGGAAACATCAAAATAATAGTGCAAGCCGAAGTCTCAAGAAAATTGCAAGAATAATGATGTTTCATTTCGCCACCGTATAAGTCTCTGTGTGTCGCAGTATCCTGGTACGTATTCAGGGGTACGTGGGGTGTGTGCTAGCCAGCGGAGCCACCTAGGCTCAGGGAACAGGGAGCGCACGCTAAATAATATTGGGAGATCGTCCCAGGGCGACTGGAGGTATAAGAAGCGCCTCTACCGTCCGCAACAATGGTAGTAGACCATGGTCTGAACAACATTTGTTCTAGCAAAACTGTGATTAAAATTTCACGGTGTATAATTTAAATCTGGAAAAAATGTTAGTTGCGTCTTTTTTTCTATCGGGGGCAGCATTGTTTAGCGTACCGATAAAAGCAATTGCTACAATATATTGTTCATTTTTATGAGCAAATGAGCTACAAATTGACCCAGATTTATGAAGACCATCTACTAGAATACAGGAGCTTAGGATGTCGAATTTCTGGCATGTTCCTTTCGCTTTCGGTAATGTTTTTGGTCGTGGTCAAGATGGCGCCATTCTCCTTCGCACAAATCGGTGTCAGTGGAACCTTCTATGTCTACGTAGTTTCCATCGCTATCTGTGGAGTTTTCCTATACCTACTACTTGTTACCAGAAACCAAGGGGAAGACACTATATGAGATAGTGTCACTTCAAAGGAATTAAAGGTGATATCGGCCAGGTTGAGCTGTATGAAGGGAAGAAAGAGCTGAAGAAAGTTGGAGCTGAAGAAAGTAAAATGTGGATGAAGAGGGACCACATCAAACGTCAGTGTCATTTTTCGGAAAACTTGTTATACCTATTAGTGATTTTTCAATAAATTACTTTATTTGTTTGAAAAATCCCTTTCAGCCAGATGCAAAACAAAGAATTCTACTTTTCAAATCACAAATGGTTTTGTTTATTCTTTTTCCCTTTCTCACAACAAATGAACAAAATTGATCAAAATCAGTCGATTTCGTGCATCATAAAGGACATTGTTAATAATGGCCTATGAATCAACACGTATGAAACCTTTACAATAATTACTAGTTTTTTTTATAATTTACGTTACACTTATTACAATAGAACGGACACTGCTTATTTTAGAAAACATTTTAAAAAGTAATTCAATTCTGTCTTATTCCCCAGGCGCCATTCATTTTTGTTTCAATTTGACGTTTTGAATAGGCTCTCTCAGCGCTTGATCTATGATTAAGGTTTTTAGTTACAAACAGAATAAAGCGATTGAAAGCGCTGTGTGAAACGAGCAACATCGACACTGACAGTCGATAAATTGACAGATGACACCTTGACATTTGATAGTAATGACAGTGTCAATTTTGTACATTTTATATTGTCTACTAACTACAAATAAATTAGTATAAAGAAAGAATGGTTCTAACTACATAAATATCTGATGAAACATTTGAATGTAAAATCCAATATATTTTCACTAATAAACGCCAAGTTAATATGTTTCTATTGAACTAATTATAACCCCAAAATCCGAAAGTGTTTTAGATTTTTTACAATTCTCAGCAGTGTCCGTGATTTTAATTTAGATTCAATCGAATATATGCAGTATTTAGAACACACAAAGTAAATTCACGGCTCTGTTGGTTATTAGGCGAACAATGTATGAACGCCGAACAATGTCCTTTTGGAACATCTTTAAAAGGATTTAGGACATTCATAAAACCTATCTCAAGTTCACAAGACAACGATAGGTAGTAGTACCTACACTAGTGGATGTCAAACCTACCTAATTTAGTTTGGGTACTAATCCATACCTAGGTTGATTTGACATGTGTGGCTGGGTTTAATTCGGGTTTATAGGTGGTATAAACCCAATCCCAACAAAATTACCTGCCTGAATTAGCAATTGTAAATAGTTCGACAGTCCTTAACGTTAAGTTATTGATTCTAAATTAAAGTAAACTACTTACCTACCGTTAGACATGAGCACGCGAGCGCCTGATTAAATCCTGTGAGCAATAAAACGCTATTAAACGTAAATTGTTCACTAGTTTATTTGTATTGAGTTAGGGCTGTTGCAAAAATAAATAAATTAAAGAGTTTATACAATATTTAAAAGAACCTGTTCGATCTGAAATGGGCACATAGGTACTGCAATAATAACATTACCAAAAACTATATTTTTTATTTATGATTATATAAAATAAAAAAGTTATTGCTATTTTTGTATTTATTCACATTTTTGTACCAAAATTACCCCAAATCCATTAAAAATTAGAATATTTTCAACAGGGGTCATAAGATATGACTTGTATGTAGACAACCGCTAAACGATGGTCGCCCGCGCCTCATAACCAGTGATCGCATCATGAATAGTCATAAAAATCATAACATGGATAAGCCTTTTTTCCGGGATTTCATTTTGGTACTTACGGGATTGAATCAAATATTGTAAAAGTAACGATTTTTAAACTACTACATTAGAAATTCGACAACCGTGCGTCAGTAGGATAGCGGAGAGGCAAGTCCCATCTTTCGTCGCACGCACCACAGTAACTATTACTAATAGAATCCCACTTTACGTTTGCTACTTTTTACTCAAGTTTAACCATACCATAGTTTTTTTACTATAGAAAGGCCGATCACCTTATACTATTGAAAATACAACATTTGAAATATCTTAATAATTTCAAAATCCCGGAATCCCGGAGGCATATCCATACTAATATATACGTGCTAGTTCATTGACCCCAAATCAATCTACCTACTCCGATCACTGGTAAAAACCCGGTAAAATACGTACCCCACTGAAAAACAAGTGGTCATTTTTTTTTTCTGGAAATTATTACCACATACTAAATAGACTCTCACTACGAAACCTAACAACACTCTCACCAATCGGACAGTGTTTTTTTTACATGTTCTAGAATAGTACATTATTGCAAAGGCCGGGAAATAGGCAATTGCAGGTCGAGTATGAGTTTGAAGGCCGAGCCGTAGGCGAAGACTTCACTAATACGAGACAGGCAATTGCCATTTCCACCAAGACATATACACCGTGAAATTTGAATCACAGTTTTGCTAGAACAAACGTTGTTCAGAGCATGGTCTACTACTATTCTACAGCATCTAATAAAAAAAAAAACATAATTGGTGTTTGAAAAAACACAAAAAGACAAAGTTTAAAATGTCAAGATTATCGTTACTCCCTACAACACAGACACCACGCACGGGACACAGCATTGTCTACAGGGAAATGTACCTCCATAAACGAAATTTAGTAAGCAGTAGATAATCTTGATATTTTAAACTTTGTCTTTTTTGTGTTTTTTCAAAACCAATTGTTTTTTATTTTTTTATTATTATCTATATAAGTAAATAACAAATCAAGACGAATTTTCAGCTTTGCCGCCAATTTTCTAATTTTATCATCTGTGCCGAAAGTCAAACGCATCTAAGGCTATACAGCCACGTGAACGCAATTTGTACTAAGCAAAGAGAACTTTGTTATGCCAAGAATGATAAAAGAGATCCAATCAAAGAGTATTTAATAACCCCAGCACGCCATTTCATACAACATTGCTGGAGCGTTGTAATGTTCCAAATTCAAAAACCGCGCCTGCAATGGATTTGATTTTCTTTGACCGTAACTTCGATACTTCGCGTGTTCTTTGTTCGAAAATAATGACAATATTTCCATGCATGTTTGAGAAAATAATAATTGAATTCATGTGATTTTGCTTGGATATTATGACTGAATCCAACAAAAAAGATAGAACGTTCGTAATCGTTTTTATTAATCAAAATATTGAAGGTTGAAGGTGGCATTTGCCGAAAGTAGCGTAATAAATGAGTAACTAGCTCACAAAGAAGGCTATACTACTGTATCTACACATCAACCTAATAGCTTATTTAGTAGCCTTTTAAATAGTAGATTGTTATACGAGGGGCTAAAATAACCCATTTTAACGAGGTGGTTTATTCCCGAGCTTTAGCGAGGGAGTAAATAGAAACCGAGTTATAATGGGTTTTAGCGCCGTGTGTTACAACACTCTACTTTTCACTACGATTGCGAGAAAATAAAATAATCTAATACAATATTAAATAGTTTATTTTATTTAAATGTAGGTACAATTTGTACAATTCTGGATATTTAACGAGATGTTTTTTTCCGGCAACTTAATTTTAGTCCTTTGTGAAGATGTTCTCACTAGATGATGACATTTTCTCTGTTGTAATAGTAAATTGTTATACGAGGGGCTAAAATAACCCATTGTAACGAGGTAGTTTTACTCCCGAGCTTTAGCGAGGGAGTAAATAGAAACCGAGTTATAATGGGTTTTAGCGCCGTGTGTTACACTCTACTTTTGCGAGAAAATAAAATAATCTAATACAATATAATATATAGCGTATTGGCAACAACGGTGCCTGAACGGTAATAGTTTATTTTATTTAAATGTACAATTTGTACAATTCTGGATATTTAACGAGATGTTTTTTCCGGCAACTTAATTTGAGTCTTCTGTGAAGATGTTCTCACTAGATGATGACATTTTCACTGTTGTAAATTATATTACGGTCACCAATTCAATTCGTAATTAGAGAAAAATTCTAAAGATTTCGCGCCAATGCCTTTTTATTTCTTCTGTAGCCGCAACGCAATGCACGCAGTCTACCGAAGAGATAGCCGCATTTAGTTCCATTTTCAAAAAAGAAATGTTTTTCTTTTTTTTGTGCACCAGTAATAAGTCGAGTCCATAATCATGATTATTCTACATAAGAATAAAGACTTTTTAGTTTTTCAAGGCTCGTTCGAACAGACAAAAATTAAAAAGAAATTACTTTTTCCCCTAGAGCAAGAAATGCAACTTTTTCCCCGCTCTTGTACTCTATAATGACGGCCTTTTTGAGCAAGAGGAGTAAAAATGATATTACGGTCACCAGTCTGTTCAATTCGTAAGAGAAAAATTCTAAAGATTTCGCGCCAATGCCTTTTTATTTCTTCTGTAGCCGCAACGCAATGCACGCATTCTACCGAAGAGATTAAAAAGAAATTACTTTTTCCCCTAGAGCAAGAAATGCAATTTTTTCCCCGCTCTGGTGCTCTACAATCCTCACATACAAATTGAGTACCTATCCGGCCTTTGATACCCTACACAAGAATGACAGTATTATGAGGGAGAGAACGGACGTTCTTTTTTAACCGACTTTAAAAAAATTAAGAGGTTCTCAGTTCGTCGGGATATTTTTTTTATGTATGTTCCCCGATTACTCGAAACGGCTGGACGATTTGAAAAATTATTTTTTACAAAAAATACAACCGACTTCCAAACTACGAGTACAAAGTGAAAAATAACTTTAATTTCGGAATACGGTGTCAAAAAACAAAAAAAATGATCCAAAGACATCGACTTCCGAAATTAAAGTTATTTTTCACTTTGTAGTTTGGAAGTCGGTTGTATTTTTAACCGACTTCAAAAAAAAGGAGGAGGTTCTCAATTCGTCGGGATATTTTTTTTTTTAATGTATGTTCCCCGATTACTCAAAGACGGCTGGACCGATTTGGAAAATTCTTTTTTTGTTTGAAAGGGTATACTTTCAAGTTGCTTCCATTGTCATTTGGTCACGATCTGATGATGGGATCTTGGAGAAATCGAGGGAACTCTTCAAATATTATAGGCACATCTATAGCGATTTGGGTATTTTTTATGAGCAGTTGACATAAGGCTATTGTAACTTAGATAAATTACAAATCAAGCCACGAAAAAGTAAAAAAAAAAAAGTAAAAAAGTTTTTTTCTAGTACTCGTAATGGGGCGCGTCACAAAATAGGTAGTAGGTATCTTGCCTGTTTTCACAAACACTGGGTGACACTTAAATGCTAAAATGAAAGCGCACTGTGTTCGTTTAAAATAGGTTTTTATTTTTATTTATCCTTTTTATAGATTATTTTCTAAATTGTCAAACTCAAACTCAAAGCATTTATCAATCTGCCTAGCCTTTTCCCAACTATGTTGGGGTCGGCTTCCAGTCTAACCGGATGCAGGTGAATGTCAGTATTTTTACATGGAGCGACTGGCTATCTGCCCTCCACAACCCAGTAACTGGGTAATACGATAACCCTTGGTAAGACTGGTTGTCAGACTTTCGGGCTTCTGACGACCCGTAACGACTGTCAAAGATCCACGAATGACAGCCGGAACCAACGGCTTAACGTGCTTTCCGAGGCACGGAGGGGTCTCGGTATGTTGAGATGGTCACCCATCCACAGACCGACCCCGGCAAGCGTAGTTTAACCTGATGGATCGAACCGTCCCGCTGTTATTATTTAGCCACGAGCTCCTCAAACTCAAAGCATTTATTTCAAATAAACCAATTATGGGCACTTTTGAATTCTCAAGGGGTCGGTCAGTCAGTAAGATTAAGCTAGTTGCCCATTCCAAAGCGTAGTAGGTACCTATAGAGAAGAGCGGGTAAGAAAGTTAAAAGCGTTGGTAATAAAACATAAAACAAAAACAATAAAAAAATAAGCCATGGCAGCTAAAAGATGACCAGTCCCTACTGACGGCACCCTTTCACGAACATGACGCATGGATCAGCACCATTCAGCTCAACTATTTTGAAGGAAGTTAAAGGATCTAACACACGCCACCGTCACACAGTGGAACGAATGTATGGGAGCGGTTGGACGTAGACATTTCCGAAAAAAAAGAGTAAAATTATGCCAAACTAATGATGCCATCTTATTCGATTACTTAATGCCTTCATAACTTGTGGTGATGAATTTCTTCATAACTCCCATATTTCGGGAGTAATTTGAGAAAATGTGAAATTTTACTATGAAAATGAGTGTATCGAGCTCTCTCCCTCCTGATTCCGGGCTTGTTTCAAGTAGCGGTCTCTAATATCATAATGCTAATACTAAGAGCTATATTTAATACTAAGACACATAGTGCGCCAAATGTGCACTTTCTGGGATAAAGAGTGATGTTTATTTTATAACACAATTTTTTTATTTTTTGTTTATTTTGTTGATTAAAACCGTTTTTCTAAAGGTTTACCTTATTACAATAACATTTCTGAGCAGCCAATTAGAGAAGATATAAGCTAATTAGGATATATAATTAGGGACTTAAGGTTTACATATAAAAGTGATGCACTAATGATTACTGATAAGAACATTGCTATTATTTAATTACTAAATGGCTCTTAATACACTAATTTAGCATGCATCATTTACTAATTATCACAATAACTAATTACCTTGCAATATTTAACAAAGGATACCTGGGATACCTGGATTTTATATAAATAGGTCACTATTAGTAACTTTAAAATCAGTGTTGATTTACACCTCGTTGTATCCAAGCTAATCTCGCAATGTATTTTCCAAATTTTAATACAAATCTTGATATTCACGTTGCTTTATGCGCACGCGCACATAAAGATTTACGCGACTTTAACTATTTGTTCAGTGTTTTAAAAGATAACAGTTGTGTTCAGTTATGTGAAAGTGCTGAAACAAGTTTAAAAGACTGGTGTCGTCGATTTTGCTACCGCATTTATGCAAAATGGACACAGTCTGGAAGAAGCAAAGATAAGTTTCGGAAGAAACATGAGATTTGGCTACAGGCTGCAATTCAATGGCCGGAATTACAGAATGAAAATATGGAACCTTCTACAGAAAATATAAGTGACGTCATCGAGCCCATAATTTCTCCTGCTAAATCTGATGCTTCAACTTGTACACATCCTAGTCCTCGTAAATCTTTTGAGGACCTTAGTAACCGGCAAAAAAGAAGACGCACTGAAGATAGTCTTTCATGCAGCAGTAGCAGCGCTGAAATTATGTTTTCGGCCGAAAGGGCGCTTCAAAAGGCAGGACAAAGCGATACAGCTTATGTTATGAAATACTTGACGGAGAATCCAGAAGAGGCCTCAAAAATCAAAGCCTTCATTGAAGGTAAATCAATTCAGGTACGGGAAATATCCCCTTTGAAGGCATTGGCTCTTTATGTATCGATGAACTTATCGAAATGGCGCTATAACACTCTTCGGGATTTCAACACTCAAGAAGGAGCTCTTCAATACCCGAGTTACTACATGTTGGTTAAAGAAAAAATTAAGTGCTATCCGGCCAAAGAAGATCTCACAGTTACAGAGAGCTCTGCAAAAATCAAATTACAAGCCTTGATGGATTTAACCTCAAGAAGACTTATTAGGTCGTTAGAAACCCCTGTTGATCCCAATCAACAGCTCGTATTGACCAGCAAATGGGGTTTTGACGGATCATCTAGCCAAAGCATTTATCATCAAAGGACGAGTGAAGATGAGCAAATCGATCTTGCTAGTAATTTTATGATTAGTCTTGTACCACTGCGGCTCGTCTCAAAAGGTGTAACAATTTGGGAAAACGAGCGACCATCTTCCACTTCATTTTGCCGGCCAATATTGTTTAAGTTTATAAAGGAAACCAAAGAAAATGTGCAGAGAGAGATGGCTGAAATCGAAGCAGAGATTGAAGCCTTAACTCCATCCACCATCACTGATGGAATTAGTGTCAAACACCAACTGCTGTTGACAATGATTGATGGTAAAATTCATTCCATTATATCCAATACAGCAGCTTCAGTGTGTGACATATGCAAGGCTTGTCCTAAAGAAATGAATAATTTAGAGTTAATCAAAGATAAACACGCAAACGAGGACATGTATAAATATAGCTTAAGCACCCTTCACGCTTGGATTCGCTCAATGGAATGCTTATTACACATTTCCTACAAATTAGACATAAAATCATGGCAAGTAAGGGGTGATATAGCAAAAAGGCAAGTTGATGACAGGAAGAAAAGAGTTCAAGAGGCTGTAAGAAGAGAAACGGGCTTACTTCTCGATGTTGTGAAACAAGGCAGTGGATCCACCAACAATGGCAACTCGGCAAGGAGATTTTTTGAAAACTACACTAAATCTGCTGAACTGACCGGAATAGATGCTATGCTTTTAAGAAAAATCTGTGTGATCTTGCAGTGTATTTCATCAGGAGAGAAGATCAACGTAACTAAATTCCGAGAGTTCTGCTTTGATACTGCTAAGCTTTACGTGGAGTTATACCCATGGTATTATATGCCTTCTTCACTTCATAAAATTTTAATGCATGGGCCAGACATAGTTCAGAACATGTCAATTGTGCCCATTGGTTTTCTATCCGAAGAGGCATCTGAGGCTAGAAATAAAGATTTTAGAAAATATAGAGAGGGGCATTCTCGAAAGCATAGCAGTATCTCATGCAATGAAGATATTATGCACAATCTTTTACTGTCTTCTGATCCACTTGTTACAAGTATCCGTCCAAAAGGAAATAAGTTTGTAAAAAAATCTTCTTTTAAGGAATTTTATGAGCTTACGGATTCGTAGAAAAGTGATATCGAATTTGTTAACATAAATGATTTAGCGGACATCGATTCTGAATTTGAATTAATTGATGATGATGATGATGACGAAGATAATTAAATGATGTTATTGTTTTAAAATGTGTAACTTAGTAAATTAGAGCTTACATCTTAATTATTTATTGTACTTTTAATGAAACTAGGTAATTTATTATCAACTTACTTAAAAGTCATACTCTCATCAGTTCTTGTGAATATTTTTGTTAATATATATTTCTGTATATATATAATATATTTATAAACCTCTTAATAAGTCTGTCTGCGGTTTAAAGTAAATACAAATGGGGAAAAAACGTTTTTTTTTTTAAATTTTCATTTCCTTTTATCCCAGAAAGTGCACATTTGGCGCACTATGTGTCTTAGTATTAAATATAGCTCTTAGTATTAGCATTATGATATTAGAGACCGCTACTTGAAACAAGCCCGGAATCAGGAGGGAGAGAGCTCGATACACTCATTTTCATAGTAAAATTTCACATTTTCTCAAATTACTCCCGAAATATGGGAGTTATGAAGAAATTCATCACCACAAGTTATGAAGGCATTAAGTAATCGAATAAGATGGCATCATTAGTTTGGCATAATTTTACTCTTTTTTTTCGGAAATGTCTACGTCCAACCGCTCCCATACATTCGTTCCACTGTGCGTCAGCGAGACATTAGAGTGAGCATGACATACTCTCAGCCGCCAGGGCACATTCAAGTAAATGAAAGACGTAGCCAGTAAATGGTAGCTTTATAGTAGGTACATAGTACTCACAATTTATACAATGCGAAGATAGTTTTAAAATTTTCAGCAGCTCCAAAAATGTTTTCAAATGCTAATCAATTAGTATAAGCCCCTTGTGGAGCAGAATCAGCGTTGAGCCAAGCATTTTATCAGCGATGTAATCCCCCAATTTATATTATGCTTGGCTGCATAGTGTGCGTTTTATATAAGATTTAAATTTCCTTTCATTCAGTTGAAGTATGTGAGGAGGTATTTTATTGTAACATTTTAAACAGTACCCCATGAAAGATGAGTCCACTTTAGCCAGTCTGAAACCCGGTTGAACTAATTGGTCCCTATTTCTAGTGATATAAATGTGTCGTGAAAGAGGTGCACGTTTACTAAAAATGTCAAACATGATGTTTTCATAGACATATTGAACGTGGTAGGCTTAGTGGACTGTAGATTTGTTGACCATTTTCTATTTGTAACCGACTTCAAAAAAAAGGAGGAGGTTCTCAATTCGTCGGGATACTTTTTTAAAAAAAAATTAATGTATTTTCCCCGATTATTCGAAGACGGCTGGACCGATTTGAAAAATTCTTTTTTTGTTTGAAAGGGTATACTTTCAAGTTGGTCCCATTGTCATTTGGTCACGATCCGATGATGGGATCTTGGAGAAATCGAGGGAACTCTTCAAATATTATAGGCACATCTATAGCGATTTGGGTATTTTTGATGAGCAGTTGACATAAGGCTATTGTAACTTAGATAAATTACAAACCAACCCACTAAAAAGTGAAAGTAAAAAAACTTTTTTACAAAAAATACAACCGACTTCCAAACTACAAAGTGAAAAATAACTTTAATTTCGGAAGTCGGTGTCAAAAAACTAAAATACTGATCCAAAGACACCGACTTCCGAAATTAAAGTTATTTTTCACTTTGTAATTTGGAAGTCGGTTGTATTTTTTGTAAAAAAGTTTTTTGTCAAGTACCTAGTACTTGTTGAAAGGCTTACACTGTCCTCTCATACCTATTTACGCTGTTATTTGAATAAGAATAGAAAGCCAATAATTTTTTAAAGAGTAGAGTGTGGAGTGGAGTTTTTAACACTGTTATTTGAAAATATTGTAGAAGCCAATTTTTTTTTTTAAAGTAAACGTGGAGGTTCTTGCCGGCTCTTCTTCATAGGAAACGACCAATTGGAACCGTGCACCTAGCTTCTGACGTAGGGCAGCTTGTGACTGTAGGGCTAAAGCTTCTGACGTATGCATATATTTTATTTGACTGTTTAAAATACTCGGCACAGCGCCGTGAGTTGAAAATCCAACAGTGGAATGATATTTAGGTGTTCATTTAGATGTTTTCTTGTGTTAGTGAAAACGGGCGTTTATCCGCTCCCCGACGAAGAATCGCCTGCAGGCGGTATGCATGCTGGCGCGGCTGCGGGCGCCTCGCCGTCCATGCGCTGACGTCAGCGATGACTGTTACCTCGCCGGGCGGTGGCGTACCGGCAGCGAGCGGTCGCCTTGCTGACGGCGCGTTGGCGACTAGCGGTCACCTTGCTTACAGCGCGTTGGCGACTAGCGGTCACCTTGCTTACGGCGCGTTGGCGACTAGCGGTCGCCTTGCTTACGGCGCGTTGGCGACTGGCGGTCGCCTTGCTTACGGCGCGTTGGCGACTAGCGGTCGCCTTGCTTACGGCGCACGGTGGGCTGAAATCAAGCTTTCATAGACTTAGGGATTCACGAAAATTGATGAGAAATTAAAAAAAAAAATAACGGCTTTGCGATCTACCACTAAATACAAGACATTTTTCTTCTGCGATTTTTGTATATACCTCATATTTTTAAAGTTATAACGATTTGAATTTATTTTTGTATGGAGAAATTTGATTTTATATAAATAACTTTTAATTCTCAAGAGTTCTCAAAAAACGGCTTTCGGTATTCGATTGTGTTATTTTTTAGGCAAATTATCAGATATATCACTTGCTTCGATTTTCTTCGATTTTGGAGAAAATTGTTTTTCATTCCATTTTCCACACCACCCTTGAGGTAGAGAACTAAGCGCGTTTTTTTTTATCAGCGGTGTCCCCGGGAGGCCTAATCCACTAATACGCACACTCTTACTCACACACGCACTCACAAAATTATCACTTAGACAATTTCATCAGATTCTGATTCAGATTCGTTCTCTAAATGTTCCACATTTACAAATTCTATATTTTCCCGCTCATCATCTTCAAATGTTGGAGATAACAGAAGCATGGCTTTCGCTTCTTCTGAAAATGGTTTGTGTTTTCGTATCATTTTATGACGTTTTGATGATATCTAAGGATCTGAACTAATTATTAAATTATTCTCATTATTAGCTCTTCTGCAGAATTTTCTTGAATGGTGTTGGCGATATCGCCTAAAGTCTTTATTTCTAGATTCAGCTGCTTCTTCCGATAACTTTCCAATCGGAATTAATCCCAAGTTTTCAATGATAGCTGCTCCATGAACAAGAACTTTATGCACACTGGAGGGCATGTGATACCACTCATATAAATCTACATATAATTTTATGGTGGCTTCCGTATATTCTTTAAACTTCACTGTGTCAATTTTATGACCTGAAGATATTGTTTCTAAAATGATTGAAAATCGTTTTATTAAGTTTTCATCGGCACCAGTAATTGCAGCAGCAATCTCTGTATTTGATAAAAATCTTCGAGCGGTATTCCCGTCATTAGTAGTTCCATGTCCTTGCTTTACAACATCTATTAAAAGGCCTGTTTGATATTTAAAAGCTTCCTGAATACTTTTTTTCTTTTTTCCATCAAAACATTGTTTTCTCCTTTTGCAACCCATGTTTTATATATATATACGCTATGTGAAGAATGCATTCCATAAAACGTAGGTATCCATATATGTAGCGATGATAAACCATATTTGTACAAGTTGGTATCAATGTTTTTAGTCAATAACAAAGACAAGTTATTCATTTCTGTAGGATCAGCTTTACATATGTCACATCGTTGAGCTGAAGTTTCACAGAGGATTATCTATCATGGTAAGCAATACTGAATGTGAGACTTTTATTTCTCCAATTTCTGTTTTCTTCAACTCATTTATCTCCGTTTCAATTTCGGTTTTCTCTCTTAAAATCGTTGATTTATTCTCTTTTATAACTTGAAAAATATTGGACGACACCAATATGCTGAATTTGGTGAGTCGTTTTCCCAGATAATTTGTTCCTCGGAAACAATTTTTATTGGTACTAAACTACCCATAAAAATATTTGAATCATCTGTCGAAGCACTGTCCTCTTTGTCATCCGTTGTCATTTTTTGCTTATAGTTTGCTTGATTCGAGGCACCATCCATTCCCCATTTGCTTATCATTGTCAACTCCTTACAGTCTGTGCTATCAATATTGATTGCTTTGAATATCCTTTTGGCGGTTATATCTAATAGACGCTGCAATTTTATTCTAGCAGTTGTATCTGTTAAGGTGATATCATCCTTAGGCGGGTAGCATTCTTGTTTTGCATTTTGCACCTTGTAGTAGGAAGGGAACATGTCGACATTTTTCTCTTTGATACTTTTTCTTAAAGTATTGTATTGCCACTTTGTTAATTTAAGGGACAAAACAAGTCCCAAAGCTTCATCTGGAGTAAATTTAGGTTTTTCATTTTTACCTAAAAGACTATCTTTGGCTTTTTGCACATCCTGTGGATTTTTAAGTAGGCGTTCGAGGATTTCAGCTATTCCTTGATTACCATCCTCTCGTAATTTCATAATATATGCATGAGATATTTCCTCTGTAGTCATAGTTGTATGAATATGTTTTGTACGTCTCTTTTTTTGCTTAGGTCCTAATTCACAAAATGGTTTTCTTGGACTTACATTCGTTGACGTGGCAGTAGACGCTTTTGCTGGAGATTCATGTTCACTTGATGTACTAGGAACAGAGTCTTCGTTTCTTTCAATTGCAGTTACAATGAAATCAGGCCAGTTTATTTCTGATGATAACCATTCGCTATTATTATTGTTAAACAATTCCTTTTTGCTATGAGCATTTTGCCATCTCCTTTGCAGATTATAGCAATATTTTGCACAAAACGCTTTTAGCGCTTTATCGTTTTCATCACTTAACACAGTGGGGACTAATCTAGATTTAATAGCACTATATAAAACACTACTATTTTTTAAACTTCCACTTTCCTTTAATAGCTCAACAATATCAATATTTGACACCAAATCGAACATTTTTACGTAATAAATAGTATTAGTATTACGAAAATGTGAGATAGGATAGTGCGTTTATTACGATGTGTAACAACGTACTGAGGATGGTTGTTTTTCACAGGTAACCGTGTCATTTTTTTACCTGCTATTCATCATCCAATCACATAATGACACGTCATCATTTTGCTGCGCTCAATGGACGACGCGCTAATGAGGGTCACCGCGCTATTGAGTATTGTTAAAAACAAATGACGTCATAAGGGTGGTGTGAGTGAGTATCGTGAAAAATAAATGACGTCATAAGGGTGGTGTTGAATGTTTACCAATAATTTGATTTTTTGCGATATGTCAGATTAAACCAAAAACCGATTAATATTTCATACAAAGTTAAGGGGTCTATAACTCGAAAAATACTAGGTATAAAAAAAATTACAAATAACAAAAAATATTTGTATTAGTACGAGTACATAAAATTCAAAAATACTCATTTGCATCCTTAAGTCCCCATTTGACGATCACCGTGCAGCGCGTTGGCGACTAGATTTTTCGAAGCGGTGCCATGGCATTATTCCGCTGGAGCTGTGTTGGGCGATATCCTTTATGTACCTAGCTATGGTGACGCTCTCTACAATTAGCTTTGACCGACCTTCCCCATTTCAGTTGTGATTTACTACCTGCAGATAAAACCTTAGTAACAGGCTGATGATAGACTTTAGCCTCTCCTACAGATAATGAAGCCGATGACGTGTCACGATTACATTTAATTATCATCACTTTATCACGGTCTGCCTTAAAAACAAACCAATAACTATTGGTGTAGTGATCAAGTTTTACTGCAGTATATTAAACTAGCTTTTATCTGCGGCTTCGTCCACGTGGAGTTTGGAAATTATCCCGTGAAAACGTACTACCGGGATGAAATAGATTCTGTGTTAATTCAGCACCCAAATTGCGTAACATACGATGAATTACAATCTGTTTCATTTTGACAGTTTAACAATATTCATTGCGTTATTTACGCATACAAATTTTTCGAACATATGGAGCAATGGATTAGCAATATTCTTCAAAATTATTCAAGATTATGATTGTGTTTTACGCAATTTAGGTGCTGGCTGGTTATAAACCAGTACCCTAATTGCGTAATACACGATCAATCACAATCTGTTTTCGATTTGAAACAGATTGCTAATCCATTGCTTCATAATTTGAAAAAAAAAATCTGCTCAACAACGTAAATAACGCAATGAATGTTGTTGAACTGTCAAAATTAAACAAATTAGTCATAATCGTTTACGAAAATAAGTTGCGCAATTAGGGTTATCAACAATAAGTTTAATTGGGGGTCCATCTTTTCAAAATAATATGACCGTCGTCACGGTACGTTTGATAGACGATTACTAATATTTATATATATTTTTTAAATATGTCCACCATTTGGTGACTCCTGTTATAAACTATCTGTATGCCTTTCATCCAAATCCATTCAGGCATTTTTGCGTGAATGAGTAACAAACATCCAAACATACAAACTTTCACATTAATAATATTATTTTAAATTTTTTAGAATATAGTAGTGGATTATTAGTATTATCGTAGTTAGCAACCGATTTGGTTTGATATCACGATCCGGGCGATCGTTATTCGTTAGTGTGACGCATAATCTTGCCTAGATTGACAAAATATTTAAACTAAAATGGAGCTAGCAGAATACCAATAATATTTTTTTTGGTTAGTAGGTAGATAGAAAGAAAAATAAGTTTAATTGTCACAGAAACACGTGCATAAAAGAAAAGAATAATAAAATAAAATAAAACAATAGATTTAAATATAATCACGAGCACAAAACAGAAATATGCGGCAGCTGCTGGCACGTCATGACTGTGACACACACACACACACCCCCACACACTTATTTTATCCTATATTAGTAAATGAGCAATATTTGTATATATATACAGGGTTATTGGTAAAACACCAACAACCTCTTAACGGGTCATTGTACTCATCATTATGAACAAGTTTTACTATAGTCCCAAAACAGAAATCGTGAAAAAAAAAATCTGGTGTTCCCTACATTTTGATGAGATGAGCGAACATAAATGTAGGGAACAGCAGATATTTATTCGCGATTTCAGGTTTGGTCCCATACTAAAAGTTGTTCATAATGATGAGTACATTGACCCCTTAAGAGGTTGTCGGTGTTTTACCAATAACCCTGTATATATGTTATATCCCTTGGGATATAGCTATATACCGTAATATAGTTACATGAAAGCGGTTCATAACTATCTTACTAGGAAAAAAAAAGTCTGCGCTCAGCGCTCGGTGTGACAACACGCCGTGTACGGGTTCGCAACAGGTCCATCGTCATCCTGAGGATGCCTCGTTGAGAGTTTCAAAGTCAAAGGTTTATTTTAACATAATTTAATTTTAATTATTTGTTGTTAAATGTGTCACCGTAAGATTGTGAGAACCGTTAGTTTATAATCTGTCGGAATTATTTCCGTTAAATTATAAACTGTCGAAAAATTGTGAACTGCAACGAACCATTTACAATTTAAAGCATTATTTTTCGCTAGTTTATAATCTTTCCATGGGAAACCGACAATTGTGAACTGGTATCAAACTTGCTTGCGACGTAACGCACCTTGCGCTAATATTAAATAGCCTGTCTGGCTGCGAGCAACTTGGAAGTAGCGCTCGCCGGCCGCTGCCGCGGCACCGCTCGCTTCGCTCGCTCGGCTCGCGCGCGGTTGGTCACAGTTCTAACCTAACCTAACCCATTTCACCCAGTTCACAATTTTTCGACAGTTTATAATCTAACGGAAATAATTCCGACAGATTATAAACTAACGGTTCTCATAATCTTACGGTGACATATATATATAATACACAATCTGTGAAAATTTTATCTGAGATAAAGCCCTGTAAAGCTACAGTTGCCTAGAAAAGCGGTAGTCGCACTTGACGGCCGCAGTGACGGCTGTCATGAAAATGATGATAGCGGCAAAGATTTAAATCGTTAGATTCACCATATCTCTGTTTCGTTTTGATACCTCTAACACACAAAGACGCAGTGACTACACTTGTTTGTCACGGAAACGCTTTTTAAAGTATGTGAGCTCACTCTTCTCAGTATGCACACTTTTTCTTGTGACTGAGTACGGTGAGGGCAAATCTAGCGATTTAAATCTTTGGGAGTTTGCTTTACGGTGTCAACAACGCTCTCTAGGAAACCACACCAACTTACTTTCATAATCAACGTTTTAGTGACTAAAAACATCTTTTATCTTCGTATGATAGAGTTGTGATGAGGTTGTGATCCCTAATAAACGTTTTCCACGGTCAATTGGCTAATTATCAGGGTATCAAACTCAAACATGTTTATAAGATTAGCCAGCAAATGGACCGCGAGAAGGACATAAAACTTAGGTATCTACTTTATAGGTAGGTAAGTGAAAACGTAAACATGATAATGGAATTAGTAATGTTTCTCGATCTAGCACGTTTTGTGATAGTAAGCTTGTACATATCTTCAATAATGACGGATATTATCCACATTAAGTGATTATTCGACTTTTATACGGACTCTTGTTAATAATTACTTAGGTCAGATAGGCAGTCGCTCCATGTGAAATATTGGTATACAGCTGCATCCAGACTGGAAGCCGACCCCAACATAGTTAGGAAAAGGCTAGGAATTAGGAAAAGGCTAGCCAGTCTATTCTTAATTCATTTGATTGAAAAAAAAAAGTTTTTCTCATGCATTATAAATAAATTATACGTAAATTTATTTAAAAAAATGCAGGATTTTTGAAGTAAAAACTTCTTGAGGCGCGTTGGGCATTTTAAAGATGGGACTAAACAATTGGTTTTGGGACCTGTTACCGACACCGTGGAGTAAAGACATCAACGCGCTGCTTACCGCGGTGCCGATTTTTTTCAAGTGTTCACTTCTGTCGGCACTCCCGGAGTGCCACTGTTTTTTTTATCAAAAGGAAAATGTAGAATTGTGTATTTGCTTGTCGTTATTACATTTTATGTAAGACATTGTGAAATGTTATGAGAATTATTGAAAATTCGCCTCCAATAAACATACAGGTATCTCATATTACTTAATTACTACCTTTTATCAAGTTTTGAGCATAATATATATTTAAAAAAAAATATCTAGCAATTTCGTGTAGGTACAGTACCGACCAAAAGTCCATGAGCAATCTCACAAAGCAATAGACTGACGCTTCGGTTTGACTTACGACCTTCTTCTATAAGTTGTTACAATACTGTAGACACGCACATTACACACACACACTCACTTTGTCTGCAACCAATGACTAGTTCAATAATCATCATTCGTTTTTAGTTTCATTCGTCTTGTTCACATAAATATTAAAGTTTAGCAGGTAGACCACAAAAAACTAAGTAAATTATTTCGATTTCTGTGGGGTAGATGCAGTTTGTTACGAGTATTTAATTAATAGAACTTTTTTGTTTCGTGGATAATATTGGTGACGAGTATTTAGCGCAGTGTTGTGGTTATTATTATCAAAAAGCAGGCATAAAATATATTGAAGAGATCAGATCAGATCAGAGAATATTATTGCGCTGCGTAAAAGTGAAGTGAATATCTAATGAAACCGGACTAAGTGTGAGTGTTATCATTAATATATTTCATATTTTACTAAACATAAATCTTAATCAAGGGTATTGTTGATAGAACAGAGGTATTGTTGAGACAGAAGATGCCTTTAAAGTTTTAAATTCATTGTGAGGTTTAATTCGATTAGTGAATAATAAATAATAAGGTATTATGTGTAATAAAAACAATGTTTTTCTTTGTTCTAGAGAAATGCTGTGAGGGTTAAGAGATATGAGGAAGGGGCTTATTATCGAGTAGCAGCGACGTCAAATGGTGAATGAAACAAATGGTTTCATACCAACGAGATATTTTGCTGAATTATTAAAAACACGTCATTATGAACCGTTCGCCGTGCACTCTGAAGGCTTGCATCACTGAAGACCAGCTAGAAAACCGTTTTTGACCTTAAAATATTGACCGTACCAACTTAATAAACAACAGATTCGTTATTGCATGAATTTATGGTAACGAATTTTTTAAGCACGTTTCAATAGGGTGTTTGTCGTATTTCTTGCAGATATACCGAAATTGTTTAATATTATTTTAGTAATAGTATTATTTTAGGATAAAAATTTGAGGTTTAGTTTCAATCTTCTTTTCGTAAAGAAAATGAATACTTAAGCTTTAACCTCAATAACAACCAATATTTACTAAAGTCAAATAAAATGTAAAATAATTAATACAAATAAAATATAAACAAACTGCCCATATTTAACCTTAAAATTACCTATTCTGTAAGTAGTTTTTTACATTTTAAGTAGTCTAATATTCTTATTTATTACTTAATTACTTCGACCATGATCAAAGCTTAATATTTATGGTGAAAAAATCCATTAAAAATTTAAAATATTTCATAATTTAAATATGTCAAAATAATACAAACTGCTTCTAAGTTTCTTGACATCTATTTCACATCTTATTCAGCTGAAGTAATGATAAATAATTGTAGCAGTTTAGTAACTTATGTAAAATAAATATAACGAATAAACATATTTTTTTTAATTTTGTTATCATATATCACGCATTTTTTATTCTAAAACCTTTATTGCAATAACAACATAAAAAAGCAGCAATATTTAAAAAATATTATTATCGAAAACAAAAATAATAATATTTGCAAAAAACCGCACTGTGTTTCACGAGATTAGAACCTGAGGCAGTTTGAATTCCATACCAACGCTTAACGCTTTCTGCTATCTGCACATGTTAAGTTACTATCGAATTTTAGCAATGCCATTAACTGGTCAAGTTCACGCGCATAGTGCGTGTGTGCTAGCATGTTTAAAGCGACGGAAATATATTGTTGTTTCGTGTAACTGCGTTATCTGTGGTGTGTGTATCGTGTTGCTTACACATACAAATGTACGAGCTATACCGCGTGTTCACAGCAATACGACTCTTAGCGTGCTCATGCACTTTTGAGCGCTCCGAAAAGAACGTTGTAATTTGTATTGTATAACCTCATTGCCATTGGCTACTCGTTATAATCATGATTTGAATCGATTGATAATAAGTAAGTAAGTAGTGAAGTTTCCCAGAGGATGTCTCAAACTCAAAGCATTTATTTCAATTTAACCATTTACAGGCATTTTTGAATTGTCAAGGAGTCGGTCAGTCAGAAATATGAAGTTAGTTGCCCATTCCAAAGCGCAAACGCAAGAGCGCTCGAGCGTGGCGTCTGCCATGATGTTGGAGATAAGTAATCTTCTCAAAATGTCAAGTAAGTAAAATACTATCTAGGTATGGAAAACTCTGACATAGATTACCGCTAGAATCGCAGCAGCTATAATAATATTACAATATGAGTAGCTTGATTAATAACTAGCCAAATAGCGGTTATTCAAGAAATAGCGGCTTGACATTCGTCAATACAATAGCTAGCTAGTATCTCCGACAAGTTTACGACGGGGATAGCAGGGGGCTGTGGCAGCTGAGTTGAATAGCTCAGCTCACTACTCGTAGCCAACGGGGTGTGCGAGATCACCGCGAATTCTCATCACACTTCTGTTTCTAGGTATGAACAATATAGCAATTATAACGAAGGAAAGTCATAAAAAATGATACCGCGGCGAGCATCGAACTGAATTAACAAAAGTCTAAATCGGCTACCTAGCTATCATAGCCAGCGATATAAACTATCAGTCAGTTAGTGAGTTTTAATATCCAATAGCCAAATAGCTGAAATAGCCCGTTATATCTAGCTGGCTATTCAACACAAATAGCCGGCTAGCTTAGGTATTGGAATTACGGCTAGTTACCCATCTTTCATTAGAGAATCGCATCGCTGCATCCGGTTAGACTAGAAGCCGACCACCCCATCCTCAACATGTTGGGAAAAGGCTAGGCAGCTGATGCTGATCCATCTTTCATCACAGCTGCTTCAAGGAATTCTGAAGGGACGGCGCGTACGCAGTCCCCACTACCAAAAATAACGCGTCCGAGTTATCCACATTAGGGATAATCGCAGGGGTCAACCCAACCGCAGTGCAATGGAAAGGCCTCGCCCTGGGGGAACCGCCTTCTTGATCACGGTATCCCCTACGCCAGGTAAGTATGCTTTTTTTACAAAAACGCACGACGGTGGTTCAACGGCGGAGAATCTTAACACCGCGATCCAGAAACGTGACGTAAATGTACAACGCCATCTAGTTATAGGATAGGAAAGTTGGGACTCGGCCAAAAATAGACTGGATTGGTGAGGAAAGGTAGAGTGGCAGAGTGTTGTATGTAAATTCAATGTATTGTAGTCTGTCTGAATATGCATTCACAGTAATGGACATTGTTGTAATGGATAGGTAATTAGTTAAGTAGATAGTAGTCATAATATTGTCTGTGTTTGAAGTGGCACGTGTAACACGTCGCCGTCGTGTTGATTTTTTTACTGCATGAAATCATAACAATTGTGGACCGATTTTGAAAATTCTTTTTTGTTGAAAGGGTATGCTCTCGAGGTGGTCCCATATTTTTTTTACTAACTTTGCTTGAATAGTTATTGAGTTAGCTTCAATAATACGTATTTTTTCCCATTTAGTATGTGGATGATGTGATAAGTTCCTGTCACTGTTATTTACATATCAGGTAGAGGTTTAAAAAAAAATACAAAAAAGTAACAACCAACTTCCAAAAAAAACACTACATTGTGAAAAATAACTTTAATTTCGGAAATTGGTTGCAAAAAACCAAAATTCAAAACCCAAGATACCGAATTTAATTTTCACTCTGTAGTGTTGTTTTAAAGTTTTTCAAAGAACTCTCCATTGGCGTCTATACACAGTTTCATACATTTAAACCAATTTTCCACACTATGGTCAAAAATGAAAGTGGTCCTAAAGGACCAACCTTTAGGGCCACTTTTATTCCTTTCTGCTAATCTACGTCCAATTTTCCTAACACATTTTCCAGTCCGTATCAGACACCTTTTCAATCCCCTTCTCAAATGCAGCCAGTGTATCTTCGGGTGATGAAAAACTGTTCCCTTGAGTTGATTTTTTATTTTTTATTCATAATGATATCGTTAACAAGCCGAGACGAACCTGCTTCAAATTTTGTTATCATGTCTCGGCACCATTCTACCCGAACCTCCTTTTGAGCCTGCGTTAGATTCTGCGGTACCCAGCGAGAAACTATCTTCCTTACCCGAAGATGACCGTGTAGAATTTCATGCACACTTCCCGATACAATCTGCATTATATGCTGAATCTCTTCATATGTAATTCGCCTATTAAATTTTTCACAGCCAGCACGTTTTCTTCTGTAACATCCGTTATAGGCGGCCACTTTTTTATTCATCCGCCAAAGTTACTCAACCACTCTTAAATTGGTTGAACCAGCGGAAAACAGTCGCTTTAGAAGGGCTTTTGTCTATGAACGCCATTCGAAGTCTTTCAAACGATTCTCTTCGTTTTATTCGACATTTGAAATCGTACAAAATCATCGCGCGAAAATGTTCTCGTTGTAAATCCATTTTTCAGTTTTTAACCTACATTTTTGCTCGTAAAAAATGTGGAGGGAATTTCAAATTTGGAATGTTGCGTTTTTTTGTACCTAATAAATAGTCATAGTTTCAATTGACATTAAAATCAGCCAGTGTCCCATAGACAAAAACTGTTATTTGCAAAACTTTCTAAGTAATCTGGTTCGTTGGAAAAGAGTTTTAGGGCAGCACTGCCGGCTATACAGATATACAGACTTTTTAAACATCTTCAACAATTCCACCTTTTCAAATGAGACTATACAAACTGCACTTGAGTCCTAAGACAACAAACCACAAGATCACGTTCCTACATACATATCCATATTCAACAACAAAGGAATACAAAATGGCTGATAAATCATCATAAACATTTCACTGTCGATGACAAATCGTTATCATTCATTGTTCAAACATCCCCAAGAGACAGTAAACAAAGCATTTAGTAAGAACTTACTAACCGCTACTTACTGATCGTTTCTGTAAAAATCTCTCCCTGAAAACTAAGATGAATTGAGTGTGAAGTGAGCTGTCGATATTGTCAATCCCTAAATGTACCACCAGCACGCTTAGTATGACCATATTAGAAACGGGTTTTGTCGACGGAAGAATAGATAAAATGACAGATAAACAATCACAATCTGTCATTTTGTCTATTCTTCCGTCGACAAAATCCGTTTCTATGATTGTCATGCTACAATCATACAATCACAATCCGAGGGTTTGAAGGAAATTCCTAATCCTACGCTTCATAGGTTTGAAAAATTTATTGCGTTATTTACCTGGTTGAGTAGACTCAACAAGGTAAATAACGCAATGAAAGTGGCTTAACTGTCAAAATGAAAGTAATAGCGATCAATTCTCATTTTATATGTGATAGGTACACACGGCTACACATTAAGCTATATATTTCCAGTATAAGCTGACCTCGCATTGTACGGAAATCCTACACAATGCGAGATCAGCATAAACTGGTTTCGTATAGCTTGATGTGTAGCCGTGTGTACTAGAGGTGTGCGCCGATGTATTTTTTACCGGCGGCGGCGTCTGACGTTTAATTTGTCGGCGCAGCGGCGGCGTTATCGGCGTTATCGGCGTAATCGGCTTTATTGCCTATCCACGCCGATTAGGGTCCGTGGCTTAGGCCCCCAGTGGTCGAGGCACCTGTGGCCGACGCCCCCGATCGATTAATTAGACGAGGTACATTTATTACTTTTGTAAAACATTTTTGTGCCTGACAGTACATTTGATCAAAAATTGCTTTTAATTAAATTAATCGATCGGGGGCGTCGGCCACAGGTGCCTCGACCACTGGGGGCCTAAGCCACGGACCCTAATCGGCGTGGATGGTCAAAATAAAAGTACTATTAAAATCAAATCACTGACATAAAATTCTCTTTTAATCCAAGAAGCGTTTGGAAAACTGTGTCAATTCTTCTTTTCGTCCATACCACAATTTTTGAAAACTAAGGTTTTCAACCAGTGCGTCGTGTCTGCTATTTAAATTATGCTCATATAAAAATATCTTTTATTAATTTGCGAAAACAACTACGTCGAAATAAACCAATAATTTTGTATTTTGACATTTCTAGTGTTTAGTTTACTAGTATATTTGCATTATACCTAAATCTAGAACATAACATATTTTGACATTGACGCCGACGACGACGCCGAAAAAAACATCGGCGGCGGCTGCGTGGCTGTAATCACCGGCGCGGCGGCGTGCACCACGCCGATTGGCGCACACCTCTAATAGGCAACTCACTTTAAGCTCACTTCACATAAATTTTCACGATGAGTATTTAAATGGACCGGCCATCGGCAGTGCTTGTCTAAAACTCGACAGAAACGTTATAAAATCATCACTTCAACACAATGAGATTTATCTAATCTCCATAGTAATATCGCTTCGATTAGTTGATAACAAATGAGCGAGCACCTTTGTCCATTGGCTGTGTAGTGCAGTGAACGTGTGAACAATGAAATTCAGAATATTTTAAAAACTTTGCGTTGTAGGAGAATTTTTAATTAGAAATTAACAATATGGATGAATTACAGAAAAATAAGACAGCGGTCGAGAAGAAAGGATCTCCGTTTTGGAAACAGGTTAGTATTATTTTATTATTGAGAAAATAATGATTAAATTCTTAATTTTTAAATTATTGAATTAGGATTAGGTATACCTTTAGTAAACTATTACTTGCGGACGATGAAAACGTTGAAGACGTCTTCACATATAATTATATAATTAATGTATACAAATATTGTAAAATATTTTAAAAGAGTAACGGTGGAGTTTCTTGCCCATTCTTCTCCATACGAAAACTACCTTTTGGAAGGGGCGACTAGATTCAATTCTATTTTTTGTAAATTTTGACGTTCAAAAGTGCCTTTTTGTGCCTAATTGAAATAAAATTATTTGACTTTGACTTGCTCAGCTTGCGTTAACATATATATAGAGTTTTAATTAATATTTAATTAAAGCAATAGTGTCATACACAATTAGAATAACTTGGTTGTTGGTTGGTGGGTTGTGGAGGTCAGATAGGCAGTCGTTCTAAATAAAATTCCTACGGCTATTCAGCTGCATCCGTTTGGACTGGGAGCCGACCCCAACATAGTTGGGAAAGGTTTAGCAAATGATGACGGTGGATGTTTACTTATGCCAGAAAGAACTATTTATTCAAATATAGACAGCCCCATCCTTCTACCGAAACTGCTTGCACAAACCTGTTTGCAAAGCGTAATAATAATCTCAGAGGATCCAGATATCTACCACAATATTCTCTCCTACCTATTAGTAGGCCATAATCATTAAGCCTTTTCCCAACTATGTTGAGGTCAACTTCAAGTCTAACCGGATGCAGTTGAATACCAGTATGTTACATGGAGCGACTGCCAATCCGGCCTTCACAACTCAGTTACTGGGTAACATTATACTCTTGGTAAGACTAGTTATCAGATTTTCGGGTTTCTGAATACCCGTAGCGATTGTCAAAGATCTTCGATTGACAGCCGGGACCAACGGCTTATGAGCGTTTATTCTGAAAGTGGGCAACGTCGCAAATAGATGTCAAATATTTCGCTGTTTTGATTAATTTTGCAATATTACTGAATGGAAGTATGAAATGTGGCTAACTAGCGAACCAGAATATTAATAATTAATTTCAATTATAACACTGTTTTAGATGTAAAAAAGGCATTTGGAAAGTTTACAAATACTTTTTCACTCCTCTTGCTCAAAAAGGCCGTCATTGTAGAGTACCAGAGCGGGGAAAAAATTGAATTTCTTGCTCTAGGGGAAAAAGTATTTTTTTTTTAATTTTTGTCTTTTCCAACGAGCCTTGAAAAACGAAAAAGTCTTTATTCTTTTGTAGAACAATCATGAGTATGGACTCGACTTATTACTTGTTCACAAAAAAAGAACATTTTATTTTTGAAAATGGAACTAAATGCAGCTATCTCTTCGGTAGAATGCGAGCATTGCGTTGCGGCTACAGAAGAAATAAAAAAGGCATTGGCGCGAATCGAAATCTAATCGCGAAATCTTTAGAATTTTTCTCTAATTTAATGCTTAAAACAATTTTATTGAAATTTTCGATTTCTGACATTCGACCCGACATTCGTTTTTTTTTATCATTCTTTTCTGATTTCGATCGAGTCGATCAAAATTGAAAAAAAATCGTTTGGCATAATCGTTTTCGCACATCATTACAATAAAAAAAAAAAAAAGGTCGGCGATTTTTAACACAAATTGAGTAGTGGTAATGAATATTACGTGTTATTGGACCTGTGATCATACATTACGTTAAGATCTGGGCATTTTCTAGTTGTGTATAATATTTTTAATAATATTTGTCACATTTTAAATCGTATCTACATGTGTATGTGTGATATATGTGAAAAGTTAAAATGTAAACTCGCACGATTGGCGCGAAACTTTGACTTTGGATATCAAAAACTTAATTACCACTACTTATTTAACTTGAACAATGGATGAACTCGTCAAATAATTAAATGATGTAGTATTCACTGCCCCTTTGGTGGAGTTTGGATGTTCGAAATCGCCAATTTTTATGCTTTTAGCCTCGACCTCGACTGTCATCAAAATGGCGATAATCGCATTTACAGATTTGAATTTTATAAAGGTAAATTAATATTGTATTGGATTATTGTATTTTCTCGCAATCGTAGTGAAAAGTAGAGTGTAACACACGGCGCTAAAACCCATTATAACTCGGTTTCTATTTACTCCCTCGCTAAAGCTCGGGAGTAAAACTACCTCGTTACAATGTGTTATTTTAGCCCCTCGTATAACAATCTACTATTTTTATATCTAAACCTAAATATACGGTATTACGATATTAATTATTGCATTTCGTAATCAATATTCTTGTTCGCTAGTTAGCCACATTTTATATTTCCATACAGTAGGTAATATTTCAAAATTAATTAAAACAGGTGAATATTTCACAGCTATTTGCGACGTTACCAACTTTTAGGATAAACTCTCTTAACGATAATCTAAGTTTAAAATTATAGTTCCGTATAATAAAACACGTTGATATATCCTTTTAGAGCTACATATTAAATGGTTACTATATCACATTTCCGACTCATTACCTGTTGTCTTTGCTAATCTCACTAATTAGTCTTATCACAGTGCTATTTCATGATCGTCATGACTTTGAATTGCGTATCTATTACCTGTATTGTCTAAATTAGCTATATCTACCGCAATACCTATTTCTTTTTATGGAGTACGGAAGGTTAGCCAGAGTTAACATTGAATCTAATATAAGGACTTTACTTCAAGTATATAAGTATATTTTCTTAAGTATATGAATGACGTTCCCAGTCTGCATACAAAAATTCAATAAATAAATAGTTTAGTCACTTTAAATAATAATCGACTGATCGGCAAAACCATCACCAAAACCAGTCAAGCCCATCACTACTATAAAGTTTGTTAAAAAAAAAAAAAATTGAATTTCGATGTCAGGCTTTTTACACGTAGGGGTGGGTCGTTACGTGATTTTTGTGAAACGTAACGTAACTAGTGACTTCGAGGACGTCACCGGTTTTGAAAACTAGTGATTTTAGTAACTAGTTATTTTTCAAATTCTTGTCTCATTGAAGTGTTACTGTTATTTGCGAAACGAAAATGTAAATGGTTACCTACGTAATACGTTACATATCACAAGCTTTAAGTTTTTGGAACGAATAAGTTTTTATAGCTACATAAATGCAGTTACATTATTATCGTAATACTAAATTTATTACTTGCGAAAGAAACAACATGCGTCGCAACGTACTTTTGTTTCGTTTCACTCTTTTCATTCGATCACTGCATTGTGATGGAACTAGTTACAAAAATCACGTGTTTGTGTGTGACTCGAAACTAGTTATTCCGTTACATGGCCCGTAGCCAGTTATTGTAACTAGTGACGTTAAATAACGCCCATACCTATTTTACAGTTCTCAAATACTCCAATGATATTGCTAGTATTTTCATTTAAAGTCGTATATGTCGTCTCCAGATTGCGTTGCATGTGGTGAATGATGAAAACCTAGATGGTCATTATTGAAATGTTTTCTTTCAAGATTTAAAATGTTGAGGGATACCTAATGAAAATAAATATGGTCATTGATTTCATATTTATTATTAATCTAGAAATTATTCAGGGACAACAAATGGGTCTTATAGACGCAAATGTGTGGTTGTTTATTGACATTTACTAAAGAATATTTCTTAGTTGTGTTTTCCTTATTCACCCGTTTTCTAACTGTCGGTTTACTCTGTAAAAGTGAAGTGAAGTGAGCTGTCATCCACTAGGGATTGACACTATTGATAGCTCACTTCACCAAATTTTTCATGGTGTGATTTTTTCTGATAAATCAGCTGGCATTTCAATTTTTGATGAAATGGTTTTGTCTATAATCTAGTTCGTAGGGAAAAATCTTTCTCAAGTTATAAATGAGCCATAAGCAGTGACGATTTTTAAGTACCATATTGTTTTCCTTTATTTGTTAATTGTACAAGAAGATAATCTTACAACAGCTAAACTAATGAAGATTGATCGCTCAATAGTTCTTGTGACAGTGTCAACATTTGTGAAGTACCCATTGTAATCTGTACACATGCTTATAAAGGGGAAAATTTTGTCGTCAATCAATTGTGTGATGGTAGAATACAGAGAAACGACGTAAACGTACGAATCTTTGTACGGATGGTGTTTATTTGCAAGACAATTTTGTCAATTATCGAGAATTGTTCGGAGGTTGGATTTCCTTTTTGTGGTGTATTCCTATTTGGTGTGTGAATCATGTTGCTACGTAGATATGGATTTTGACTGAAATATTAATTAGCCTGTTGGTAGGTACAGTTTTACAGCGAGCATTTCAACTAGTTTTTTTTTCTTTACATAATCAGCCTATAATTTTCCCACTGCTGGGACAAAGGCCTCCTCTCTTCGAGTGGGAGTGGGCTGTAATCTACCACGCGGGCACAGTGCGGGTTGGTAGATGTCACAATGTCTTCGAATTTTTGGTTCTAGGACATGCCGGTTTCCTCACGATGTTTTTAAATTACATGATTTAAAGGCATATTTTAATCTAAATTAAATGCCCAATTTAAATAATATATTTTTTTGGATAAGGATTACTACTATACCAGTTAAAAAAGCTTCGGAAATAACAATTAAATTTTTATTTAATTCTGAAAGATAAAAATGGTTATTGTGGGTCATCCTTAGAAGATAGACATATGCTATTGCGGACTTTTTGTTCAACTTTTTAAGATGAACAATACCGTAGAACATAAAATTTGATGTATCTTTTCTGGTTAACGCAGCGCACGCCAGTAAAGCTCCCAGTCGGCATGTTTTTTTCCGACTTCTTCAACAATAATCGTCATATTTCAGCCAATTTACACAAAACTTTTATACACTAAAACTAAAACCTTCCGCATGAATCACTCCGTCCATTGGTGAAACCCGTTTGAAAATCCGTTCGGTAGTTTTTGAGTTTATCGCGTTCAGACAAACAGATGCGGCGGGGGACTTTGTTTTATAATAATGTAAGGATAAGGATGTAAGGAAGAAAGAAAGAAAAATATTTTATTTGGGACACGCACAGGAAATACAAACAGTAATAAAAATAAAATAAAACATCAGAAAGTAGCATTTCTAACCGACTTCCAAAAAGGAGGAGGTTATATATTCGACGCGTATGTTTGTTTTTTTTTTTTTTTATTTATGTCCACCGATTTCTCCATCATTTGTGGACCGATTTTGAAAATTCTTTTTTTGTTTGAAAGGGTAGGCTCCCAAATTGGTCCCATATAAATTTTATTAACTTTGCTTGGGTAGATTTTGAGTTAGCTACAAAATACGTATTTTTTTTCCCACTTAGTATGTAGATGATATGACACTGGTAGCAGGTAGTGGTATTCGAATGTGCGTGGGGTAGGTACCACAACTAAAAAGTGAAAAATAAAAACTTTTTACAAAAAAAAAAACAACCGACTTCCAAAAAAAAACACTACAAAGTGAAAAATAACTTTAATTTCGGAAGTCGGTGGCAAAAAAACGAAAACACAAAACCCAAGGCACCGACTTCCGAAATTAAAGTTATTTTTCACTTTGTAGTGTTTTTTTTTGGAAGTCGGTTGTTTTTTTTAGACTAACAATACACTGGTGCCGATTCCCATGTTCACAAACTAAACTAAATTTAAGTTCAGTGCATCTTTTTCTTTCTATTTCATTAAGAAAAGGACAGAAGATAAATTTTAGTTTAGTCCTGTCAAATTAATCAGCGCTTGACGTGAATTGACGTAATTTTAGTGGGCAAGTTTTTAATCACGTCTGAATTTGTATGGAGTAGTGACAGGCGCTGATTAATTTGATAGGACTAAACTAAAATTTATCTTCTGTCCTTTTCTTAATGAAATAGAAAGAAAAAGATGCACTGAACTTAAATTTAGTTTAGTTTGTGAACAAGGGAATCGGCACCAGTGTATTGTTAGTCTAAAATGCTGCTCTCTGATGTTTTATTTTATTTTTATTACTGTTTGTATTTCCTGTGCGTGTCCCAAATAAAATATTTTCTAGGGGGGTCTAGATGGTGATTACGTCAGCGGTAATTATTTTCTTTTTTACACATATTTCAACCCACACATTGTCTATGCTTGAAAACGAAACGCATATTCGGGGATTCCCACAAATAATTAATACGTATAGGTACTCGCTTAGAACCGAGTAGGGGAATTACCGCGTGCTATTCACTTGTCTAAATCTACACTTGTTAGAAATACAGGGTGATTGGAAGATGGGTGCAAAGCTTTAAGGCGAAGATAGTACAGACAATTTAGAACCATTTAAGCCATGGTTGTCTTAGACGAAGTCTTACCAAATATTTTACAAATTTCTTATTTTTTCTAATCGTATTGTACAATTTTTTTATTTTTTCTGAGCTTTAAATGTCTGTAAAAAAAATGTCTAATGACACAGAAGCCTAAAACATGTTTTGCTTGGTTGCTTACACATTACTTTAATTAAATAAATAAAAAATGAATTCATTTATCATTCAATTTGGCCATAATTATGCAGTTTACATAAAATTTTGAGAATTTCCGAAAAAAAACTTAAAAATTTGGTTAAAAAAATTTGGTAAGACTTCGTCTAAGACAACCATGGCTTAAATGGTTCTAAATTGTCTATACTATCTTCACCTTAAAGCTTTGCACCCATCTTCCAATCACCCTGTATAACTGCTGCGCATGAATCAATAAAAAAAACAGAATACTTACATTAAAAGAAAAATGCAAATACCAATGTTTACGTAAGCATGGGAGGGGGGGGGGGGGGGTAAGAGCTTTGCTTACTTTTGCTGATAAGGGGGAGGCGGGGGTAAATAATTGTAATAAATCTGCTTACGTAATACTTGAACGGCCCCTAATGAGATACCAGGGAAGCCACACTTCAAATAAACGCCTTGTCATGTTTTAAACGTGAAACTCAGATCCTATCACTGCAACACGCTTAGCATGACCACAATAGAAACGGGTTTTGTCGACGGAAGAATAGACAAAATGACAGATTATGATTGTTTATCTGTCATTTTGTCTATTCTTCCGTCGACAAAACCCGTAGAAAACCCGTTGCTATGGTTGTCATGCTACCCGTGAAGGGATCGGGTTGAAACATGACGTCGTAACATTTTAAACTACACAAAAGTCGTATATTTCATTGACCAGTATCGTGAATCAAAATTAATAGATGCGATAAGATCGATGTGTACCAGCTGTTATCAGTGTTATCCCAAGGTATCATATCGTAAACGCGTAATTTTTGATACTTATCAGTAAACGATCGAATAATTGATATTTTGTACGAACATAAATAGGTACATGGTTGATACGTCCGATTCTGTTGTCAAGCGAAATTTAATCATGTTGGTATAGGTACCAAGTTTTCCTGAATAACACGTTTATTTTCTGTTCAAAAACTATCTAGTGAAAGTGTAAACAAATCCCTGATCAGTACCCTAATTGCGTAATAGAACACAATCACAATTTGTTTCGATTTGAAACAGATTGCTAATCCATTGCTTCATAAGTTGGAAAAATATCTGCTCAACAACGTAAATAACGCAATGAATGAAGTTGAACTTTCAAAATTAAACAAATTAGTCATACTCATTTACGAAAACAAGTTACGCAATTAGGGTACAGGATAAATTATTATTCTTAGTTAAGAGGGTTTATCCTAAAAGTTGGCAACGTCGTAAATAGCTGTCAAATATTTATCTGTTTATTTATTAATTTATCTATACTTTATTGTACACCACAAAAATGCTTAACAAAAAATAAATCAAACACCACAAAATGTACAATGGGCGGCTGTTTAGATTAATTTAGCAATATTACTGTATGGAATTAAGAAATGTGGCTAACTAGGAAACTAAAATATTGATAATGAAATGCAATAATTAACATCGTAATACCGAATATTTAGATTTAGATATTAAAAAGTACTTGGAAACTTTCCAAATGCCTTTATTACACCTAAAATTGTTACAACATCAAATTCAGTGTTATAATTGCAATTCATTATTAATATTCTAGGGAACTAGTAAGCCACATTTCCTATTTCCATACAGTAATATTGCCAAATTGTACTAAACAGCCGCCTATTGTATATTTTGCGGTGTTTGTTTATATTGGCAAATTAATCAAAACAGCGAAATATTTGACATCTATTTGCGAAAGTGGGCAACCACTTTCAGAATAAACGCTCTTAATTGATTCAGGCGTGACCATGCGGAAATCCATTATAAAATACAATAGAGAAGCTTAAGAGCCATAAAAAACTCCTTAAAGAAATCGACACGTGTTTCACCTCTCAACGAGGCATCCTCAGGATGACGATTGACTTGTCTCGAACCCGAACACGGCGTGTTGCCACACCGAGCGCTGAACAAAGTAGAAATAGCTAAGCGGAACAGGTTACTAAATATATCCACGTCTATTGTATTTTATTATTATTCTTACTTACGCACTCACTAAAGGGAATTAATAACACACTCATAATGTATTTAAAACGTTTTAACTTTAGAAAATATGGAAATGCAGTGCACTTGAAAATAATTCATTATTTTCACGAAACTAAATAAACTGATCAGTTTCCACTACCACAAGTCGCCCTTTTTTTTTTTTTTGGGTGGGAAATTATCAAATAACTTCTCCCGCTCTGGGCGGAGCGGGAGGGCGTGTCAGACTCTTACTGACTAAAACCCACCCGTGTTCCTTCGGTTGCCCAGTTGCCGGGGGGCCACGATGTCCCTATCGGTTTTCTTCGAATCCCCGGCAGGCATTGGCCCTAGCGGACCCCGTCAATTCTGCTGACATCTTTTTGAGGCGCGCGTGGAACACAACGCGCCGTCGACCCGGGCTTGGTCCTTATCGGACGGCGAGCTACCCATTGCTCACCGTCCGCAAGCCCGCGCCTACGGTTGCCGGAAATCGGCTCGCGATTCCCGCCCCGGGCGTCTCCTCCTGCGGCGGTTAGGGGCGTGAGGGCGCGAAATTTACCTCTCCCTCACGCGTTCCGCCTCCTCACCACGTGTCGACCTAGCTCTTGAATAAAACGCATTAATTAAAGACGTAGAAGCGTATAATTAGATTAAAAATATCTAATCAAAAGATCGTAATAAAAAATTAAAACAGTGCTTTTGTAATAAATAATTCACTAAGCATAATCTAACAACGTATTTAAAAGGTAATAATTAATCTTTTAAATCCACCGTATCTTATCAAATATGCACTTGTAATGAAACAGCACTTCACCCTTGTAAAGTCGGTTAAGGTTAATTAATCAGCCGATCGATTCTGTAAAAATCTCACCGTGAAACATTAGGTGAAGTGAGCGTGAAGTAATTTTTAAGAGAGCGTGAAGTGAGTGTTAAGAGTGCGTGAAGTGAGCGTGAAGTAAGCTGTCAATAGTGTCAATCTCTAGCATCAAGTGGAATGACAGCTCACTTCACATATGTCACGGTCGCAATTTTACCTAATAGACCGATACTTGTCTATTATTGATCAAAAAAGGTAGATTTTTTGTGTAACTAAAAGTAGGTACGGTATCTTTCGCGCCATCGACAAAATTAACAGACTGAGTTAGCTTGATCTTGTCTACCTCCCCCGTCTCACCGCTCACATACCTCAGTCGGTGACATTTAAATTGTTAATCTATGCCTATATAGGTAACAATGAAACACGTGTTAGTCCTTAGCCTAGAACTTTCCGAAGGTCGACTTACATCGACTGAACACACATAGCTTCTAACGTGAAGCGAACCACAAGGCCCTTTGTACACGGCATGGTTTCTTTACGGTACCTACGGCGTATAAACCGCGCCGTAGAAAAAACGTGTCTATCAACAAGCTTCCATAGTGATCCATAGAACACAGACGACCGTGCCTACACACGGCGAATAAACCGTAGTTTTAAACGACAAGAAAAACGTGTGTGTATAAGGGCCTTATGGGTCACCCATCTTGCCATCGCAACTCCAATACTTACTAGCAGAGCAGTTAACTAAAGGTTCTCAGTACCAGCACGCAGTCTGGATTGTGCAGTCTCATGTTATTAATAAAATGAGATTATAAACATTCCCTACAGGCGAAAAGTGGGTGTACTTTAAGCTGCTAAAGCTGCTAAACCCTTTAGCGCCATCTCCACGGGCCAGAAAATCGCGGCGATAGTCTCGCCATGCCATCAAATTCAGTAGAAACTCTATGAATCAATCTCCACACGGCGATATCATCGCGGCGATGATTTGAAGACAGCGTGACCATCGTCGCGATTCTGTCGTTCGTGGAGATGGCGCTTTTGGGTGATATTGTTATGTTCTTATATATTGTTTCCAAGCCCTGGCGTTACCGACATAATTAACTCTAAAAGACAAACGTGCAATGTAAAGCACAATGCAAAAACTATCCAACTCAAAATATGTGACTGTTTTGAGTTGGGATAGATAACATCTGAACCATTACTACTTCTAAAGCAGTTCAGTTTTCAAGTCAATAGGTTTATACGCAATGTCTTAATTTTCCAGGCATTCGTGACAGCGAGTGTGTCGACGAACATCATCGCTCACGGCTGCGTCATCGGATTCTCAGCAATCCTGATCCCTAGTCTACGTCTTCCCGAGTCTCAAGTACAAGCCACACACAGCGAAGAGTCATGGATAGGTAAGAATAGACAGACATTTGCATGCAAAGGATTGTCAAATGCAGTACCGGTCTAGTTCTCTATTAAAAAAATGAATAGGTTACCAATTTCCCATATCTTTAGACAATGCCATGCCCCGTGACTAAAAGGTTGTGCATCAATATTTCATCGCCATTTCAAACAATATTGCCAATCACCACACAGATGAGTTCGTTTGGCGATCGGTATAATATGTAGGTACCCATTGTTGGTCGTGCACAGAAAATCATGATGTTACTGTGTCTGGTCACCCTTTTCGTTAAATGGCTAGTTTTTTTAATAATGAATACTTCAGTATCCTTATCTTTAAATACATTTGTCGAAGTGTCGATAGATGTTAAGTTTCTGATAACGTTCTAAATTATGTTATGTATTTTCTAATTCCAGTCTCAATCATCGGTTTCGCGCTAATCACGGGCAATATCATCATCACACCTCTCATGGACGTCCTCGGAAGGAAGAGGTCACATCTGCTGACCATCATACCAGTCCTGCTGGGCTGGTTCCTCCTCCCCTTGGCGAAGAGCGTCAGCGGTCTCATCGTGGCTAGATTCATACAAGGTGTTGCCATGGGCATGCTGGGACCATTGGGGTCCATCATCATAGGTGAAATGACTGACCCAGTCAATAGGGGAGCATTTCTTACTTTTGTGTCTTTATCATTAACAATAGGAGTAATGTTCTGCCACTCCTTAGGCAGTTTCTTCAGTTGGGAGCAAAGTGCTTTAATCTGCTCCTTCATCACTTTTACAAGTCTCCTCCTAATCATTTTCACCCCTGAGTCACCATCGTGGCTAATCTCAAAAGGAAGGATAGACGAAGCGAGAAAAGTCTTCCTCTGGCTACGAGGGGACGGTGATCAACAACTAGATGAATTAGAAAAAATGATAGCTGCCCAAAAAATGACAAGAAAATCCAGTGTTATAGACCAGAATCTGTCAACCTGCGCAAAGATAAAACGGTACTTAAGATATTTGAGAAAGACTATGAAGAAGCCGGAGTTCTACAAACCTATTACTATAATGGTTTTCCTATACGTGATGTTCCAGTTCGCTGGTATCAATGTAATCAGTTCCTATGCTACAGATATAATTAGACAGGTGGTAGGGCCAGAAGCGAATGCTCAAGTCATTATGGTGGCTTTGGACTTCGAGAGGCTTATCTGCAACCTTCTTGCGGTTTATCTGATGAAGACTATGAAGAGAAGGACCTTGCTGTTCAGTACTGGGTTGATATGCATACTCTCCTACATTGCAAAAGGACTCTACGTTTACGCCAAGCAAAATGATAAGTTGCCGTTTGAAGGCCAGTGGCTACCAATCGGTTTGATAGGAATCTACATGTTCTCATTAACTGTTGGTATATCTTCGATACCGTTTGCGGTTTCTGGGGAGATATTCCCGTTAGAATACCGTGGTTTGGGCAGTGGTATAAGTATCCTTGGTTTGTCATTGAATTTCTTTATAGCCCTGAAATGTTTCCCGATGTTGACGTATTCTATCGGGTTACCATGTACGTATTTCTTGTATGCTAGTATGGTTGCATTGTGTATGTTGGTAGTCTGGGTGATGTTGCCAGAGACGAAGGACAGGACTCTTCAGGAGATAGAAGACAGTTTCCGAGGAGTGACTCCCGCAGACGCGAAGAGTAGTGAGCCTCTAAATAAGGCCAATGGAGACTTAATGATGCGCAGAGTCAGTTCTGTTATTATGTATTAAAAGTGTACAGTAGTGCTATAAGAACTTTAGAGAGTATTGAAAGTCCTGGAACGATTTTAGAAACAATTTGCAGTACACTGTAGGTACTCATAAAGATGAAAATGAATTTGAATCGACTCTAATCTTAATTATTAAGTTAATTTTACGTAATTTATGAATTGTGAAATTCAATCTCAAATAAGTGAATAAAACTATGTTTACTTCAGATCAGTTTATTTCTCTCACAACTATTCATGTTTTAACACTTTCAGTGCCCAAGAAAGGCTCAATGTTATTACCCGACTGCGGCGTAGCCAAAAAAGGAGGGTTATTGGTTGACATGTTGGTTTAACCATTATCGGTTTAACCATATTTCAGGTATTATAGTTAGCATACGTCGGCATCGCTACAGATATACAGCGAATAAAGGCTACCATACATGCTCAGATCTACCTTCAGATCGGCCTCATTTCTTTAGCAGCACTACTTGAAAACATAATTTTAACTAGCTTCAGGCCGATATGACACAGGTCGTCTGTTCAGATTGTCCTTCTCATGCTTTATAACCGCACCCATCTGTGGAGAACTGAGCCAAATAATACCACCCTTTTCAAAAAACAGCGCCGGAGCACTGAACGTGTTAAATAAAGCCACTCCCCCCAACTGCGCCGAAGCAGTAAAGCACATCCTGTAGTCTCCCGTCCCTCTTCATCCACATTCTACTTTCTTCAGCTCCAGCATTTTCTCCCCTTCATACTGCTCAACCTGGCCGATATCACCTTTAATTCCTTTGAAGTGACACTCTATCTCATAAAGTGTCTTCCCCTTGGTTTCTGGTAACAAGTAATACAGGAAAACCCCACAGATAGCGATGGAAACTCCGTAGACACAGAAGGTTCCACTGACACCGATTTGTGCGAAGGAGAATGGCGCCGTCTTGACCACAACGAAAAACATGATTGAAAGGAACATGCCAGAAATTCCACTTCCTAAGCTCCTGTATTCTAGAGGAAAGACCTCTCCAGCGATAGCCCAGGGTATGGGTAGGATGCCTAAAGTCTTTCCAAAGATGTACACTAGGGTAGGTATTACAGGGGTCCATTTGTATTCATCAGGTATGTAGCCAAAATCTCTTAGGTAAAGAAGAAGTGCGGCAAGGAATAGTGACACAACGCTGATGTTAATTCCAAGGAAGAGAACGGTTCGTCTGTTGAATTTGTTGACTACGAAGCAGGACAGGACTGCTGTCACGAACCTGACCACATCCACCATCAACATGCTGACGTTGGAGTCAATAGTTCTAGCACTGACTTCCTCCATCATTGGGACAGTGTACGATGGCACTACCGTCATTCCGGATATTTGGAACAGCACAAACATGAACATCATGATGATGGTCGGTTTATAGAACTCTGGTTTTCTGACAATCTGTCTGTATCCTTGCCATCTGGACCCTCGTCTCGTTCCTGTGGGTTTCTTCTGACTGTTCAGGAGTATTTCTAATTCTTTCTCAGAGGTAGGGTCGTAGCCTCTGAACCAATGGAAAGACTTCCTGCATTGTTCTGTTAGGCCTCTTGAGGCGAGGTATGGTGGAGTTTCTGGTGACAGAGTAATCAGGATGAGAGATAGGACGTATACGCTTCCGCAGGCGAGACCAGCTGATCTCCAGTACAGCATGGTTCCGAAGACGTGGGCGATCAGCATTCCGGTAGCGAAGGAGAAGGCGATGGTGGCAAGGAAAGCTCCTCGATGCTTGGGAGCCGAGTACTCAGCTATGGAGACTGGTGCAGCCGCTGCTTGGATGCCCATGCCGAAACCCTGGAATTTTAAAATACTGCTTTAGTAATATAAATAATAAGGTTTAAAACAAGGTCGCTTTTCGTATGTCTACGTGACCGCTTGCCTTCTAAACTACATAATGAATTATTTCGAAAAGTTATGCGTATAAATAACACTTTGACATTTAAAACTTATTTATCTACACCCATGCTATAAAACCTCTAAAAAAGTTTCTGAAACAGTTAGCTTATTGGCAACATTATAACAGCCAGTGACATACTAACCATTACATCATCCAAACGAGTGTTATAATGTTGTACTAAATTTCATTATGCAACTCGTTTGAACGTTCAAACGGGGGACAGCAGCACCCGCTGCACGCATGTGTGTGTGATGTGCTGCTGCAGGCGACATTCATACGTGCAGTTGTACTGAATTTCGTGGGACTTTTTTTATTCTTGATCTTGAATTACAAACACCCAATGGTTGCAGAAACTTTTATAGAGGATTCATATCATGGGTGTAGATAAAGTCTTGTATGCAACTGTTATAATTAGGTATTAAAACACTCTTGTGATACTATTATCAACCCATATTCGTGTTTTAATACCCCCTACTATACAACAGTTGCATAAATAACTATACAGAAATCTAGATTTCTTGACCTTTCGTCATTGCACACGTCTGAAGCAGGGGCGGGTCGTTAATAATAACTAGTTTAATTTCATTTCAATCTTTCTCAGGCTTAATAAATATTGACGTGTATACCGTCATCGTTATCAAGAACTGATCACAAGACCATTTATCATGCAAAACATGTGATTACAATTTACAATGAACTGATACCCTTTAGATGGTCTTCATAAATCTAGGTCAATTTGTAGCCCACTCGCTCATCAAAATGAACTTAAATATATTGGTAGTTATTGGTTTTATTCGTACGCTAAACAATGGCAATGTATCGCAAATATTGTACTGGGAACATGGGTCACTGGCTTGGCTGTAAGACTTGGCTAATAAATGCAGATGAAACAGGGAGGAATGGTTTCAAGAGAAGAAGCTACAGTGGGATTGACAAAGGGCCCAAAATAATATGATGATAATTGCAAAACGATATTTCGTAGTGAATTTGTAAAAGTTGACTTTTCAAAAAACTTCTTTAGATTTTGATTTACAATATGCGCTTGCTTCTTATTCTCTGGTATTGATTGTACTTTGTAAGTTAAAACATTTTTTGGTTATCATTTCTAACAAACTTTGGTGATGATTCCAGGAATCTGTTAAACACGGTAAGCGCAGGACCGTCCGTTGTGGTGATGCTTAATGAAAACATCCTATCCTATAATAATTAACGAGCAATATTTGTATATATGTCGGATACGGTCATTAGTACGGACACGAAACGAATCGCAAGCGTGCCACTGGCGACATCAAGAGAGATTTATAGACTGTACTTTGAAAGTTAAAAAATTTTTGGTTATTATTTTTAACAAACTTTGGTGAAGATTCTAGGAATCTGTTAAGTACGGTAAGCGCAGGACCGTCCGTTGTGACATAGTATAAGGAGTTCCTAGTAGGCTATCTCCGGCCCAATCCGCGATATAATTGCCTACCATACTTGCCTGTCTCAGGGTTGTCACTTTTAGCTAAATTTTAATAAGTATTTGAAATTACGATTTTATAACTGTAAGTACTTAGTTACTTTACTATACCTACAATACTGAGAAATCGGCATGACTAAACGTAAACAAAACATTAGCGGCATATCAATTAACAGATCAAAAGTAGGTACCTAATACATTTTAGTGGGAAAGTAGGCCTGCCTACTTCGTCTGTCTGATAGATAACTAATACAACAAAAAATTTGTAGGTATCTCATCATCAAGTAAAAATTATATGCTAGAATAAGTGACTTGGTTACCTTTCCTGTTCAGTAGGTAATCTGAACAGAGACAACTCTGGAATCGATTAATTATTTAGACACCCAAACACAGCAATAATTTCTCCTGCGATTATCACTCATTTTTCATACATTTAGCAGTGCCGAAAAGCCGTGACGCGCGAACCTTGTGCGGCGTTAGCCTAGACTGGCGCACTGAGAAACGGGTCGAGATTTTGTTTAAGTGTGCATGCGGCGACGCATAGATACTATGGCGCACACATACAAGCCGCGCGCGGTGCGTTTGTATGAAGATAGCGTACTTCCTCTCCTTTTACTATGGTTGTGATGACGCTTTTAACACGTTCAGTGCCGGGAGCCATCCTGGAGGGTTCACCTAGTCGCATATGGGATGCCGGGACTCCGGGAGCCCTTTCGCAGGGTTAATTTTAGGTAGGTATTTCTTAGCGAATACAGCACTCTAAACCGTGAAAATAAAATCTGATGTATATTTTAACAATAGATATTTATTAGTATAAGCGTTGGTTTTAAAACCCAAGCATTTAAATATATTTTTTTTGTTCACGGCGACAAATATTCACAAAACTTTAAAAGGTCGGAAACTACGTATAGCGACAAGATAGATAGATAGAATATTCTTTATTATGTACACCATAAAAATTACAGACTTAATATAGACATTTTACATTGGGTGACACAATGGGCGGTCTTATCGCTAAAAGCGATCTTTTACAGACAACCTTTGGATGGATTTAAATGGAAAAGGAGAGACAATACTGCAGGTAGTCAGTGGTGACAAAACTCCCTGAAAACACTATTTTACTTAGTTTTACCAACAGTGTTTTATATCACTGTTTTAAACCAGCCGTTGACCGTCCGCGATGGTTAACTTTAGCGCAAACGTTATGCGGTAACCCTCCCGGAGGGTTCACTTCCAATATGTATATATGTTCTATGAAAAGTGGGTGGTAGGCAGTGTCCAGCAGTGGACGTCTTTCGACTCTATCTTTGGCGCAGATGATGAAGATGAAACTAAAATCACCTGTAGGGATCTGCTTATCAGCAAGGCAGCTGGTCCTCTCGCTGTAGCCAAGAGTGCCCATCCTCCTAGAGTTGGCAACGTACTGAGCTGGTTGGTCAGCTTCCTGCCGAGCTTCTGAAGACAGAACGGTGCCACAATGATGCCGGAGATCAGCGCTAGGCCCAGGATTGAGGCTGGAAACATGAGGAAACACGTTTTTAGTAAAGTTATTATTTATAATTATTATACAGTGTGAGTTTTTATAATGTGCACATATCGAAATTATCCCAATCTATGCTTAATTTTATCGACGGAAAAATTTTTTTTTTTTTTTTTTATGGAATTGAAAAAGAAAATGTAACAAAACGGTGTAACGTTTAAACTAAATGATCTATCGCGATGAAACAAACTCCATAATGATTGGCGTCTACATAAAATGAAAATTGTGTAAAAAAAACTACCCTTTATTGAAAATAAACATGTTTTTTAGCAAAAATCTGTTTTCTGTTCATAAATTTTTACAATAATCGTAAAATTTCTCAATAAAGGCTCTTACAAACAGGCGCGACACGCGACGAGCGGTGTCTTTGTGTCGCGTCGCGTGTCGCGCTGGTCTGCACAAGCCTTAAGACGCCAAACAGAAAAAAAAAAACTTTTGTTTTTTTTTAAATTAAACCCCGAAGGATTAGGCAGAGGTGCACCTATAGTACACCCACATTTCGCCAGTTATGTTTAAGTCCCATGTAATAGGGGGAGAGCCTATAGCCATCAACTGGGCACAAATCTAGACTCCATAAATTCCGGAATGGTAAACCCAAGAACACTTTCCTCGACCCGAGAATCGAACCCTGCAAGACCTCATGCTTAGCAGCTAACGCTTGCAACCACTACACCAGCGAGGCAGTAAAACGTAAGTATTTATAAATAACTTAACTAATAAAAATGGTCATGATTTTAATAAATATCAGTGCGTCACAATATGTGATTTGATAACAAATTATATGATTTTAAATGGGAATATGACACCGTTTGGATCTCATGAATAATAATTAGATATATTTCTTTGGACAAATTGAAGATTGTCAATTTACATATAACTAAATAATAATTAGTAGAAATATGAATGATGGTACCTAGTAGTTTTAGTGGATCTGTCGTATCCAGATCTTAGAATTGATCATTTCATGAAGAGTTCGACCATTTTATGAAATGGTTGTTTCATGAAACGACCAGCTAAAATTTACCAAATCGATTAAACGTCAACGTTTAATAATGATATATCAGTCTACGTGTGATCATTAATGTAGTGTAGTGAAAATTACCAAGTAACTGCGGCCGACTTGGAAGTAGCGGTTGGTCACAGTTTTAACCTAACCTATTTGGTCAGGGTGCAACAAGCGGCGTTTGTTTTAAATTGTGGCACCACAAAAACAAAGCGACATCAACGCCTCTACAGGTGGATAAAATCTAATGATATGGTCACCAATGTTTGGTCGCATCATGAAGTACCTAGTCGTGTCTTTAACTGTTGAGTATTCAATCATCTGGCCAGACCACATCATGACGTGACCAGCGGTCGATGTTCTCTGTCGTGAAATACAACCATTTCATGAAATGAGAACAGAGTGAATGAGAGTGTGACCGTCAGACTGCCAAGTCATAGTTCTCGAGTTCGAAACCAAGGATTCCTTTCCGGATTCATGTGCGTATTGTATAATTATCACTTGCTTCAAAAACGTTGAAGGAAAACATCGTGAGGAAACCGGCATGCTTGAGAGACATTTCTCGACAGCATGTGAAGCGAAGTCAGATGCCCGTGGGCGGCTTTAAAACTCTGACACCGGGTTAGTCACTAACCACACGAAAAGAAGAAGATGAAATGGTCAAACACTTCATGAAATGATCAACTCTAAGATCTGGCCACGACAGACCTATATAAAACTTCACCTATGCCATGCAGCCGTTTCATGTAAAATACGCAGGTACTGGTACTCAGCAGCACCCCAACATAGTTGGTTAGACTGAAAGCCGTCCTCAACATAGTTGGGATAAAACTAGGCAGATTGATTGATGGACTTATTCTTAGCTTCTTCTTCTTTTCGTGCGGTTAGTGACTAACCTGGTGTCAGAGTTTTAAAGCCGCCCATGCTTCACGGCTTCACATGCCGTCGAGAAATATCTCTCAGGCATGCCAGTTTCCTCTCGATGGTTTCCTTCACCGTTTTTGAAGCAAGTGATAATTATACAATACGCACATGAATCCTAAAAGTCAGAGGTGCGTGCCTTGGGTTCGAACTCGAGACCTATGACTTGGCAGTCCGACGGTCACACCACTAGGCTATCACTGCTATACGCTGCCCTGTTAGTGTAGCTTTAATACTTTTATTCTTAGCTAAGAAGTTAAGAACCATCCAAATGATTGTGATCATTAGCCTCGTGATCATCATGATCACAAATTGCCTACAAACGCGTGACTGCCCCATAAGAGCCATGAGATCAAGATAGATTGGATTGTGATCCAATCAAGACACGACTGGTCAACAGTGGTGCGTGACATCGTGGTACCTATCATATTATGTCTCAATCTTTTGTTTAAATTACTCTGAACTTAAAGTTGCGTTCCTAGATATTGTATTTTTGATACTTGAGCTGTACTGCAACATGCAGAGTTAGCAGCCTACTACATGGGCCCAGTTCATGTTGGTGGATCTCCAGGGACCGCGAAAGTACTCCATGACGGGGAGGGGCAAACTTCTTGGGTCACCCCCTTCCAAAATCGAAGTACTTACTCAATGATGGGGGAGGGGGCCAAAATTATTTCGTCACCCCCTTCCTAAAGCGATTTAATGTACATATATGTATTTTAAATTTCGTTAAGACAAAAATCAAATCACGGTCCAAAATAGTATCTACTGTACCACCCCGTTGCGCCATCGTAGGTTGCTCGTAGAATAGCGCAACGGGGCGAGAAGTAAAAAAACAAGGCGACAGGAGCATATTTCTACACCTTTTCTTTCTAAACCTTCTTTACCAGGTCGTTAGAAAAAATTGAAGGTTAAAATTGGAGGGGGGCGGCATTTGGCCCCCCATTTCCGCGGTCCCTGTGGATCTCACAACCTGGATGGGGCCTAATTTCTAGCAGTGGGAACATACGCTGATTATGTTGTGAACTGACATCGTAAACCAAAGCAAATCGAAATTCATAATTTATCTCAACATGACATCTACGACTTGGGTCAACAAGATAATCTTTAACTTTTCAAGTCGCTAACCTATTTCAATGTTCTTATTGTTCATCACTAATAAGCGTGATTTCATTTGATTAGAATTTATGTTTTTTTAAGCCTCAATCAATATAACTAGCCTTTTTCCAACTATGTTGGGGTCGGTTTCCAGTGTAATCGAATCCAGCTAAATACCAGTATTTTACATGGAGCGACTGCTTCTCTGACCTCCACAACTCCAGTAACTGGATAATACGATACCCCAAGACTGGTTGTTAGACTTTCGGGCTTCTGACGACCCATAACGACTGTCATATCCACGAATGACAGCCGGGACCAACGGCTTGACGTGCTTTCCGAGGCACGGAGGAGTCTCGCCCATCCACGGACCAACCCCGGCAAGCGTAGTTTAACCTGGTGGATCGACCCGTGCGGCTGTTATTACTTATCCACGAGCTCCTCTTTTTTTTAAACTTTTCTTTGATATTATTTTTGCATTCTCCAAAGTGTCGTGTCTTTTTCAATTCATGTGAACTTTCTGAGTTTATCTTGGATATTACTGGCTTCAGTGAAGGAAGAACATCGTGAGGGAATCTAGTTACGCCAACCCGTCTTGAGCAAGCGTGGTATAATAGGCTTATATTATTACTTAGATGTTCTTGAATGAACAATGCTCTAAAATGTATCACGTCTGCTCTACTTGGAAAATGAGGATTATGCTTATGAACGAGTTTAATAAATAATTCACAAGGATATTTCAAATACAGGAAATGTGTGATGTAGTGGCAAATTATAGGTTTAGGTACCTACATCTATTATAATTTAAAACATATTAGGTATCCAGATGGTAAGCACTACCAGATGTCAAACTCATAATTATTAGAAAACGATCTGTGAGAAAAAACTAAATAGATTTAATTTGAATAACATTAGGCATAATTATGTAAATAAACTAAGCTTATAAAAAAACGTGTGGCACTCGGGGACTGCCGCGGTAAAGCTATTGCATAGCATTTGTAACCTCCATACTTCCTATTTGTCAACGCTACACTTGGGATGATGACGTGATGACATAAAACAAAAATTACGTTCCCATGACACCACGTTGTCATGGGAACCGTCTTTACATGGTAGGCGGAGTGGGGGGTGTTAGGTTTTATTTTCGTTACGTTACGGAATTTCTTGATTCGGTCGCCGCGCTCAAAGCCCGCGATAAAAGCTATGCAATAGATATACATTTAAAGAGTAAGGTCATTGTTGAGATACAATTAAAGTGATAAACATTATAGCCAGTGAAATAAGACACTAAAAAACTTACTACTTTCTTATTTAAGTAGCCCGCGGAATTCAAAATTTCTTAAGTTTTTTTCAATTTGCAGGTTGTACACACGACTACATTTAAGGCTATACATTTCCAGTATAAGTTGATCTTGCATTGTATAGGATTTCCGTACAATACGAGGTCAGCTTATACTGGAACAGTATAGCTCGATATGTAGCCATATGAACCTATGTTGATTAAAATATGATTCGCGACCCTAACAAATATGGCTTCACAGAATTAGAATCAGCAATACCCTATTATTATTATTTATTTACTAGGCCTCCGCTGTCCGTCTGTCTGTCAGCGGGCTGTATCTCATGAACCGAAATAGGTAAACAGTTGTTTCACAGATTGTGTATTTCTGTTGCCGCTATAACAACAACAAAAAAAGTTTGCAATTAAAAGGGGTCCTCATTCAAGAAACGTGTTTATTTCGGCGTTTTTCGGAACACTTTGTGTGCGAGTCCGACTCGCACTTGGCTGATATTCTGTTTCATTCCTCGTTCACACGACACCGCCATAGTTACATAGAAATGAACGACCGTCTGCTCATTTTATTTCATTTTTTTACCGACTTCCAAAAAGGAGGAGGTTATATGTTCGTCGCGTATGTTTTTATTTTTTTTTTATTTATGTCCACCGATTTCTCCGTCAATTGTGGACCGTTTTTAAAAAAAAAATTTTGTTGGAAAGGTTATACTCTCAAGGTGGTCCTATATAAATTTTATTAACTTTGTTTCGATAGTTTTTGAGTTAGCTTCAATAATACGTACTTTTTCCCACTTAGTATGTGGATGATATGATAAGTTCCTGTCACTGTTATTTACATAGCAGGTAGTGGTATTCGAATTTGTGTGAAGTCGGTTGTTTTTTTTTAGGCCATTCGAAGCGCAACTGAACGATACAAATAAAACATCGTTGAATTGGTTCTCTAATGTTTTTATCAATTATACTTTCAAGATTCATTTTGTGTTCTTATATTTCACTTCGAGTGTAAGATGCAGACTGAAATAGGTGTACATAAATGAACAAAAAGTCTAATACCAATTACCTTACAGCTTGAGACAAAGCTGAAATGTATTGTGCCTATTACAACTCCTAGCAGAACCTTAGGTAGGTACAGAACAATGGCGGGAGGGGTTCACGATCGACGACATATCGTCGTCGTGTCGACGATGAACTATCTGGGACTCGTCCTCGACAGCCGGTGGAACTTCGTGGAGCATTTCCGACGTTTGGCTCCCAGACTGGACCGGGCCGGACCTACCTTGAAGCGGCTCCTGCCCAATCTGGGAGGTCCAAACGCCTCCTGCCGGAGGCTCTATGCGGGGGTCGTGCGGTCCATGGCCCTTTACGGGGCACCGGTGTGGGCGCGTTCATTGAGGCTGCGGCCAGCCCTCCGGTTGAACGCGTCCCAGAGGGTCATGGCCATCCGGCTGGCCCGAGGATACCGCACGGTCTCCTGCGAGGCGGCGTGCCTCCTTGCCGGACTACCGCCATGGGATCTCGTCGGCCGGAGGGGAGTGATGTAGCGGTTACACCGCCACATACGAACTACGCATCATATACATGACGTCACACAAATCTTGCATCGCGCAGTTAGAGTTTACCGAGCGATCGACATACATACAAGATTTCAACTTTAAACTGATGGGCAGTTGCCCGCCAGACACAACACCCGTCTGGTCGGAGGATCCTCCCTTTTCTATCGTGGATGAGTGAACTTTACACCCTGTTCCTCATACACCTAAATGATAATTTTCCACCCAAAAAAATAAAAAAAGTTAATGTCCCTCGGCAAACCTCGTATTTCGTCAGTCGTCGGATTTCTATCAATTGCCCTTTGCACTTGGTGCAGACCGGACGTTCTCAATCGACTTGGAAGTATATAGAGTTGTTAATACTCTTTTAATTAATGTAATTTATTTAAAAAATTATAGGAAAACTGCTAAAGTCGCAGGCACGACCGATAGGAAAATAGTTTTACAGCTCTATATAGTTCACACGAAAATCAAAACCAAACAACAATAAAGTACTTAGTTCTGAATTCAAATTATTATACAAGATAAATCTAATTGATGGACATGGAAATTAGCATTCGTTTATATTCGGAAAAGCGTGATGAATGATTCCCGAGGGATATTAAGAAAATAGAAATACTGTATTCCTGATAAACAAGAATTGAAGGCTTTCACAAACTTGATTTATGAAAGAAATTAACTTCATTCATTCATTCACAAGATGGCGTCATTAAAAAATGGAACAAGGAAATTGTATGACGTATTCCGCGTTCACACAGAGGATAATCTGCCTCAGATAATAACAGTAATTTTACCAGTAACCACAGACTTGCTGTTCATAGTCACATGTGTTTTTAGTTCTTTATGAACTGTTGTATAATAAGGGGTATTAAAACACGAATGTAGTATCACATGAGTGTTTTGATACCTAATTATGAACAGTTGCTTATAAGACTTTATCTACACCCATGATATGAATCCTCTATAAAAGGTACTTAGGGTGTTGTACAATATTGTTTTCTCGACTTTTCTGTTAATAATTGGTTAGAAATGTCCTTTGCTGCATTAGAAATATTTGTTGGTATGTTATCAAAGCTTGTATCACTCATTTTTGTAAATAACAAAGTAATACAATTTTGCAATACTATTATCGAACAAAAATGGCGGGATAGGACGTGACGTGAATCGAATAACCTATAAGGCTCTGTGGTAGTGAAACGCGCGTGCATGACAATGTTCTTTTTTTGAAATTCGAGTTGCATAATGAAATTTAGTACAACATTATAACACTCATTTGGATGATATTCTGGTTACTATGACACTGGCTGTTTTAATGTTGGCAATAAGCTGTTTCAGAAACTTTTAAAGAGGTTTTATAGCACGGGTATAGATAAAAAAAAATAGTACGATAGGTGTTTTATAAGCACACTAGCGACGCGTTACAAGTCGTCAGAAGCCTGAAATTCTGACAACGAGTCTTACCAAGGGGTATCGTATTATTCAGGTACTGGTTTGTGGAGGTCAGATAGGCAGTCGCTCCATGTAAAAAACTTTATTTGAATGTGTGTGGGGTAGGTACCACAACTAAAAAGTGAAAAATAAAAACTTTTTACAAAAAAAAACAACCGACTTCCAAAAAAAAACACTACAAAGTGAAAAATAACTTTAATTTCGGAAGTCGGTGGCAAAAAACGAAAACACAAAACCCAAGACACCGACTTCCGAAATTAAAGTTATTTTTCACTTTGTAGTGTTTTTTTTTTTTGGAAGTCGGTTGTTTTTTTTTGTAAAAAGTTTTTATTTTTCACTTTTTAGTTGTGGTACCTACCCCACACACATTCAAATACCACTACCTGCTACCAGTGACAGGAACTTATCATCTACATACTAAGTGGGGAAAAATACGTATTTTGTAGCTAACTCAAAAACTACCCAAGCAAAGTTAATAAAATTTATATGGGACCAATTTGGGAGCATACCCTTTCAAACAAAAAAAGAATTTTTAAAATCGGTCCACAAATGACGGAGAAATCGGTGGACATACATAAAAAAATAAATAAAAAATAAATAAACAAACATACGCGTCGAACATATAACCTCCTCCTTTTTGGAAGTCGGTTAAAAATACTGGTATTCAGCTACATCTGGTTAGACTGGAAGCCGACCCCAACATAGTTGGGAAAAGGCTAGGCAGATTGAAAGAAAGAAAGAAAGAAAGAAAACTTGTTTATTCTGCACAAACAAAACGCACATTTTAAAAACTAGACATAAAATACACACAATACAAAAGTAGCCAAAAGCCTCGTATTTAATCCAGAAAAAAAATTGACATTGTTGTTAGTGGCTTAAATATCACTGGTTCATTGGTTGATGTCAAGGCCACAGACCAAAGACAATATTGCGTAATTACTAATTACCTACTGATACAACCTTAGCAAATGACAACAAAACAAAAACATAACAAACACAAGATGCCTATTGCAGAGTTAACTACTTTTGTAACAAATAATTGATGATTGACTAGCGATTGATGATTGACTAGCGACGTGACCCGGCCCTGCGTCGCACGGATGCAACGGCGACATGTCAAAACATCGTTTCTGTCCTATTAGTTAAATATACACATAAACCTTCCAGAATAAATGCTTTAAATAATGATGAAAACCCAAAGAGATTTAAGGAAGTAGTCCACTTAGAGCACCCGTTCGAATAGCACCTGCGCGAATAGCACCTAGAACGAGAAGCACTGGCTGTCATGCCGGACAAGGCAACTTAGTTTGGCAGTCAGGGTAACATCCTTATGGGTACCTACACTTAGCAGATTACTCGTTTCCCTTTGTCTTGGTGCAATCCTATAATAATAACATAATTAGTTTTTAATTTGTACTCCTGTTTTACCTGTTTTATTATTAGGTAAGATTTAATTAAGGCTGATTTTGCAATAAATGTGATATGTGGAGACTGATTGTGATATATTAAAAATAAGAAGTGTTATTATTTGATAAGATTAATAAATTATTGTCATAGTGATTTTATTATTTTTCATTTATAAATGTCGCCTAGACAAATTTCGTATGTAGGTACGTAAGTATGTGTAATTAATAAACATTCTAGTGATTCTTATCGATATATTTCATTTAATAATGTCCTGTAAAACAAATACATCCCAGCAGTAGGCTGCTGAGTCGTAGGTGCTCTTGGACAAAATTATAAAAATAAATTGTAATCCACGAAGTGCTCTTCGTGGACTAGGCTAGGTACTATTCGCGCAGGTGCTATTCGGACGGGTGCTCTAAGTGGACTACTTCGATTTAAGATACTTACCAATACAATTTAAAGTCTGAGAAAACCGCATCAAAATTCATTGTGTAGTTTATAAGATCTAAGCGGTCACACAGACAGACACAAAAAGCAAAGTTGTTTTATACCATGTATAATATAATATGTAGATTAAACACGTGAACTGAATTAATTGAATTATGCATGAGTATAATATGTAAAGTCGTGATGCGTTGCCATGCCACCCCAGTTATGACTTACAGCATGTATTTGATCACGTTTTGTTTATGTAAATAAGTTTGAAACTTAAATGCAAGATGGTTTAATTACTTTAGTTTTTTTTGCATAGTCATTATTTAGAATTCTTTTCCTTGTACCTACCTAGAAGTAGGTAGGTATACATGCTCAAGAGACTAGCAAATCATGTCAAGAAGAATCATATCAAACTATAACAGCAATCTGCCAGTGACAAGAAAGTACCTCAAAAAAAAAAACACTTCCACACGACCGCACCAATTAAAGTGGTTACTTATTGTTCTAGGAGTCTTTAAAACAGAGATTCAGAAGGGTAAGTTACATTGGTCAGTAGTAAATGTCCCAAAGCCGATGACGATTAATCTTTCTTTAAAACGGCGCAAAAAACCACTCGGGTGTGACCGACATTAGGTGTGTACTCTGACGCATAATGACTCGAGTGAATTAAACTTTGTTGTTTATCAATCGTGGCAATTAATAATTGATTATTTCAAAACACTGCTTAAGAGAGTCGGAGATGTTTGCAAAAGCCCGAGTCGACAGCTTCTCAGCTAATACACGGGAGAAAAGTGCGTCTCTGCTCGCTAGATTGCGTGGCAATGGTCTCCTGAAAGTGATAGCTGACAGGCTTGATGAGAGCCCCATAATGGAACATCTCATCAAAACAACACTGTCTGTCGTAGTGTATAAGTACCTACTAACATAGATCATGCGCAAGCGGTGCGCGTCCTTAGTGCGCAGGGTGCGGGCCAGCTCCAATACTGTCCTGAAAATAATCGCTGAGCGATTTGAGTGCCTTTACATAAGACAATGCTGTAACAGACATGTATAGCCAGGGCACTTAATCAGATTGACACTGACCTATATTTTTATTAATGACTTGTTTGATGAAATTGTCATTTTTAATTTAATATTAATTCTGTGACCCTTATAATTTGACATATCATTTTAATTTCGTATCTGAGCCCCTATTTGTATTACTCATTCGTTTATTTTAATTGCATTTGACATTTTATTTTAATTTGAATTCTGTGACCTTTATAATGTGTATCTATTTTAATTGTATTGACCTTTATTTCTATTGTATAAATGTAAGTAAATGTTAATGTTAAAGGGGCGACGTCTTCGGGGTCTCTAGTTAAAATGGGAGTGCCTCAAGGTTCAATTCTCGGCTCTTTCTTATTTCTAGTTTATATAAATGATCTTCCTTAGGTACATAATGGATTATCGGATATAGGTAATTCTATTTGCTGACGATACTTCTCTTATTTTTTAAATAGACAGGAAAGATACAGATATCTTACATATCAACGATAGTCTGGATGTACTTTCAAAATAGTTCGTAGCTAATAATCTTTTACTTAATGCGAACAAAACGAAATGTATTAGGTTCTCATTACCAAATGTACCTCAAGTAGGTCTAAATCTAAAACGTGATGGCAAAAAAGTGGATGCAATAACGGAAACTATTTTCTTAGGAATTACTTTAGATTCAAAATTACAATGGGGTGCCCACATTAGAACTCTTTCAGGTAGATTAAGTTCAGCTGCATATGCAGTAAGAAAAATAAGGCAGTTGGCTGATATAGCCACAGCTAGGTTAGTATACTTTGCTTATTACCACAGTATTATGTCTTATGGTGTCCTGCTGTGGGGATCGGCTGCTGACGTAAATTCAATTTTTGTTTTACAAAAGAGGGCAATCCGCACGATCTATAAAATGGGTCCTCGCGAGTCCCTTAGAGACAAATTTAAAGAAACTGATATGCTGACTTTGCCTTCTCTTTATATCTTAGAAATTATTATGTATGTTCGAAATCTTGTCAATATCTTTCGCTTCTTTCTTTCTTTTATTTCTATTTTAAGTCTGTAGTTTTCATGGTGTACATAATAAAGAATATTCTATCTATCTATCTTCTTTTGTTTCTTCGGTGGTCATGCTTCGCACGCTGGCATATTTCATAAAATTAATATCAAAATATTTCAAATCACGTTTGGGCCCTTATGACACGAGAGAAGCTAGCTGAAGATAAGAGAAGAGCCGGCAAGAAACTCCACGGTACTAATCTTGAAATTCATGCTCAGCAACGTTCGGGCCAAAGGCTGTTAGATTCAATACTTCAACATACCTATCCAAGACTCATGGTCCGGAGTCAGCCGTAGCGCAGACCCTGGTTCTCTCAGCTGCTGCAGCAGAACTCCTGGGAAGGCGATGTTAGCGCCTGTACCGATCATGTACATTACCACTCCGCTGACTGCCAGCAGCTGGAAGGTAAACGTAGGTTTAGTTGGGGTTGGTTTTAGTCTCTTACGCTGCTGTGCCCGACAGGGTCCATAATGATCACGTCTTTGTAAACCCACCAGCTAAGGCTACTGCAATAAATATTTATGTATATTTAGTGTTGCGTTGTTTCCTTGTGGTTTCGTGAAAGACTGTTCTAGCGAAAAGATTGGACAATAGTGGAAGAGACATTAGTGGAGGAATTAGATCATTTACGTGGGTTCAAGAGTCCTAAATATGGTTGCTAAAGGCAAGTAAAATATTACGTCAAGGTGATCGTAGGGGCCGTCTTCCTATCCAATTATAAAACAAATTCCGAACACCACCATTTGTCAAACAAGTCCTATGATTATACGGTATTTTCTCCTCCCTCACCAACCTTGTGTATGTCGTAAATGGAAAATAAGGGGGTTAACTACGTCAAGAATAAGGACAGTAGGCGTTCTCTTGTCTGCTAATAGCAACGTCTGCAATAATATTCCAGCTTTAACCGTTCTTTCCTGCGGTCATCTGAATTTGGAAGGTTTTAAATCAACCTCATTGCTATCTAAATACATTTAACTTATTGTATTGAGTTCTTCCCCTTTCCAAGAATGAGCAACCGAGACTTGAGTGGTCATGGGTCATTGACCTGCCACTACCACACACTCAAAGTCATGTGATGCTGTTAAAATTTTGCAAGAACGGTTATGTATTCGTTTTCACCAAACTTGTTTTATTTGCACATTTGTAAAAAGTTTCTATGATAACACGATGGCGGTTATTACACTGATTTGATTTATTTAATTACTAGCAGCGGCCCGCGTTTTCACCCGCGTAAGTCTCGACCCCGTGGGAATATTGGGATAAAAAGTATCCTATGTCCTAACGTAGGTCATGTTCTACCCATGTGCCAAATTTCATCCAAATCTGTTCAGCCGTTTTAGTGTGAAAGCGTAACACACAAACAAACTCAGTTTCGCATTTTTAAGTAGGATATGCCATCAATTAAATGGGGGATTCTCTGAGGCGATGAGTTTGGGTAGTCACTGCATTGGAGTCAAACCGGTTAGTGACCGGGGAGCCAGTTGTTATTTTGCAAAGGTGACCTTGTTTAGAGAATAATAGACGTTTGAATGAAAAGAGTTATGTCTTGATTGAGTAAACTCCGAGTTCAAAAGTTACTGAAAATATCAATAATGAAAATATTAAATTAACAATGTATGAACAGCTTTATATCACTTTGATTTGATTTCAATCCTTCTTCATTTCGTGTGGTTTGTGACTAACCTGGTGTCAGAGTTTTTAAAGCCGCCCTTGGACCTCTGACTTGGCTTCACATGCCGTCGAGAACGCGCCCGCGCGATCGCGCGTGTGTGATTTGATTACAATTCTTCTTAGTTATACTCAATTGACATCAAACCGTTTTTTGGATGGTTTGGAGGGCACTATTCCTTCGGATGTTTGGAAGGTTATAAAAGATGCACCCAACTGCAGCTAGAAAAATTTAAATTTTTACTAACCTGTCTCAAGAACGGAGACACCCTCTCGTACGTTCCCTCCGTCATAATGACGGAGTTAGGACACTTTTCTGGAAAGTCCAAGGTTTACTTGTGTCTTCTGTATGTTATGGACATCTGTGGAAGATAAAAAAGGGGTTCAATTATTTGTTAGGCTCAATACTTAATATGTATGCATTAAGCTGAGCGATAGCCGTTTTGCGTGGATTCCCCCAACTTGTTTTTTTTTTGTGTTCTTTCTTTGCGTCATGTTTACCGCAAATAAATGTATTTTCTTTTCTTTTGTAAAAGGTGATGAGCAGTTGCAACTTAGATAAATTACAAATTGACCCACTAAAAAGTGAGAAATAAAAACATTTTTACAAAAAAAAACAACAGACATCTAAAAAACACTACAAAGTGAAAAATAACTTATATTTCGGAAGTCGGTGGCAAATAACGAATATACAAAACCAAAGACACCGACTTCCGAAATTATATATAAATTAATAGAGAATATAAGTTATTTTTCACTTTGTACTTAGTGTTTTTTTTTAAGACGGTTGTTATTTTTTAATAACACTTTATTTGCATTCCACAATGTGTATTTAAACTTATATTATAGCTAAGTTTTTATATGTTTAATTATATGTGAATATTATGGACCCTGTAGGGCACAGCAAAATAGTAGGAGAGAGGAAGCTGAAAGGCATTACGGATTTACGGTTATTAATGCCGAAACGGGAAAGGCCGAGAAAGAAACGTTGGAAGGAGATTGTCAAAGATGTTATGGCTAGAAAAGGGGTGAATACGGAGACGACAGCAGATAAGGCTGGGGAAGAAGAAGTAAAGCTTTTTATTTTGCGTCTGCGCAGCATGCCTTCAGTTGTTAAAAGCTAATTAACAACCTCTCAGCTACTAACTAAACTAGTGCTGTGGCTCTGTCTCGAATAGGGTCATAGCATTATGCTGAGCGATAGCCGTTTTGCGTGATGTGGCGCATATTTTCTCCCGACTTGTTGAAGTGAAAATTTCTTCAGACGCGTTGGGTATTTTTGAGAGGGGACTAAACCATTGATTTCGCGACACTGTGACGGAATTTACCGACACCGTGGAGTAAAAGACATCAACGCGTTGATTACCGCGGTGCCGATTTTTTTCAAGTTTTCACTTCTGTCGGCACTCCCGGAGAGCCAGTGTTTTTTTTTGTGTCATGTTTTACCGCAAATAAAAGTATTTTCTGTCTTTTTTTTTCTTTAACAAACACCATAATTAACTAACCAAGTCTAGAAGTGATGCTTCAAATACATTTACACTTGTCACCAGAGCGGAGGTTAGCAGAGAAGTTGATAAACAATTTGCACTTTTTAATAATTATAGTATCCGTATTGAATGTTGACCAAACACTAATCACGACATAACAATTTAAGCTGCAGTTATCAGCTGCTAAGTATTACAACCAGAAAGACTGGATGCTGAAAGCAGGAATTAGGTACTTTACATACTTATAAGGTGGCGATTTAGTCACCAGCTGCCGTCAAGGGAGAGATATTTATCTTTTTACCGACTTCAAAAAAAGGAAGGTTATTTTTTAAAGTTAAATATATATATATATATAATTCTCGTCTACATATATAAAATTCTCGTGTCACAATGTTAGTTGCCATACTCCTCCGATTTTTATGAAATTTTAGATGTATATTTGGTAGGTCTGAGAATCGGTCGTAATCTATTTTTCATACCCCTAAGTGATAAGGGTGGTCCACGCCAAACATAAATAATTTATATGGCAAAAAACCGTTTGCTGGGTCAGCTAGTAAAATAATAAAAATGAAATCCTATTTAAACCAAATCATATGTTTGCCATTACAACTGTTACAAATCTGAATTAATATCCCATCCACAGAAGCCACTAATAAATAGTTGAATTTAGAATAAAATTGTAGATTTATAATGGTGCCGATTCCCTTGTTCACAAACTAAACTAAATTTAAGTTCAGTACATCTTTTTTGACAGGACTAAACTAAAATTTATCTTCCGTCCTTTTCTTAATGAAATAGAAAGAAAAAGATGCACTGAACTTAAATTTAGTTTAGTTTGTGAACAAGGGAATCGGCACCAATGTCAAATTTGGTTCAAATTCAAATTCACTAGTGGGTATAATATTTGTGCAACATCGCTAACAACTAGCTTATATTCCACAATTGCCTGGTCTTACTAGTTAACAGTTGCTATGGAGCAGTCAATCACATGATCTACGTTACATCAAACCTGGCAAGTGAAAGTTACTAATAAATAATTGAGCAGCTCATAATGCTATGAACTCAGACATGGCTTGTATGACTGAACGTTTCCTTTTAAACCTTTAAGATCTTGAGAGATTCATGTAAATATGGGGTCGGCTTCCAGTCTAACGGGATGCAGCTGAATACCAGTAAGTATGTTACATGGAGCGACTGCCTATCTGACCTTCACAACCCAGTTACTGGGTAACACGATACCCCTTGGTAAGACTGATTGTCAGACTAGGGCTTAACGTGCTTTCCGAGGCACGGAGGGGTCTCGGTATGTAATGTATGGTCACCCATCCACGGACCGACACCGGCAAGCGTTGCTTAACCTTGCAGATCGACCCGTGCGGCTGTTATTATTTCGCCACGACAAATAAGGCACATAATCCAGAGTGTATTTTACTTGCGGGCTTGCGGACGGTGAGCAATGGGTAGCTCGCCGTCCGATAAGGACCAGGCCCGGGTCGACGGCGCGTTGTGTTCCACGCGCGCCTCAAAGAGATGTCAGCAGAACTGACGGGGTCCGCTAGGGCCGATGCCTGCCAAGGTCGAGGGAAAATCCGAAAGCGATACCGTGGCCCCTGGCAACATACAGGCAACTAAAGGAACACGGGTGGGTTTTAGTCAGTATAAGCCTGACACGGCCCTGCTCCGCCCAGAGCGGGAGAAGTTATTTGATAATTTCCCACCCAAAAGTAGGGGTTGCAAAATAGTGCAAAACAAACATTCACACCTGCGTAAGAATACACCTAGCTTTTGTGTATTGAAAAGTTTCAAGATTTCTTTCACTTTCTCTGTCACATGCTCTCTTGCCATGTATTATATAAGTTTCTTTGTGGCTATGTATACAAACTTTACGGCTTCTTCACTGTGATTGAATGAGGTCATTACATGATACAGAATAGCTAATAACAATGGGTTCATGTTGACGATATGCGTAGTCAAATGTCATACATAATTTGACAACCCACACCCCCGTGACCCACACGGGGGTGTGGGTACCCCTCAACACCATGCCAACCAGATGATTATTTTATTAAAAGAAAAATTGTTAGATTATATGTTTCTTACTTGCACTTGTAAGTTTTTTTTATCTATGTGAGTTACCCCCGGACACAAAAAAGGAACCTAACTTTAAGATGTTTTTAAAATCTTTCCCTCAATCTAGCAGATAAACAGCATGAGACTTAACAAATTGAGTGAGTTTCGACCTAGTATTCGACCTAGTGCCCGGCGGCCCACCTGCCCTTGGCTGGTCGAAAGGTTCTGGAGTGGCGACCACGTACCAGAAGACGTAGCGTTGGAAGGCCTCCCACAAGATGGCCCGATGACCTTGTGAAGGCCGTAGGAATCCGCTGGAAGCGGAAAGCACAGAATCGGTCGAAGTGGCGGTGCTTGGGGGAGGCCTATGTCCAGCAGTGGACGTCTTTCGGCTGAAATGATGACGATGATGAGTATTCGACCTAACTTTTTAATAGCTTTTTTAAGTTATGCAACTAACATTATTACCTATGTAACTTACTTCAACTCCCATAGACGCCTTTACCTTGAATAAAATAGTTATTACAACAGCCAAATTATAAACCTCATTAGTTGAAATAACATTTGATTGAACAGACAAGGTTACATACATACAAATACAAACTAATTCAATATACCTACCATTATCATACCATTGCGTCAATCAGAAATTCAATCAAAATATTTGCAATGTCAATCCAAGATAGGCTATGGAAATATGTTTAGGTCTAATAATAATAGCTTCGTAGGAATTGGAAAGTTAGATATACTTATCTATGTAGGTATGTCTGTCTGGTTACGTTACAGTTTGTTGCAAAACTGTTGTCCTAGCTTGTCACTTAGAACTTTAAATAAATTGTTATAACTGAAATACTATGTTATCGATGGAAAGATTTAATTGCTATTGGTATAACTCTCATAGTTTGCTGAATTATAAGAAGTCTGCTGTCCTTTCTAGACTAATCCAGTTATTCCAGTCTGGTTTTCCATCCCCAAATTGGATCCAGCGCTAATTATAATCCACCACTGTACTTATGGTAGGGGAGGGTGGGGCAAAATGAGGCTCGGGGCACAACGGGAAGCTAGCTTGTGTGCCTGACAAGTTGACAGCGGCGTCAATCATTCGTAGTTCAGTCGCCTCACGTGAGTCAGAGCAAGCGGAACGTGTCGGTGCGTGTTTTAGTCTCTAGGCTGACAAAAACAGTTTTTGAGGGTATTGTTATTTATTTTCGTAAAATATACTCTTGTGTAGTGAGTTAAGTACAAGACCTGCATAAACTTTTATGACATAATTTAGTGGGAGTGGTATTAACCTATTCAATTTCAAATTTATTTTTGATAATTTCTATTGAGGTTAAAAATGGCCGACCAACTTGAAAATGTAATGTTTGGGGCAAAATGAAAGGGGCATGATGGGATAGTATCCCCCTTTTCACAGAGTCAATTTAATTTAATATTTATTTGTAAGTAAGATTCCAGTTTCTTCACAGGCATTTGAACTTCTCGCGTCCACTTTAAGGGCTAAAGAGAAAACTCTTGAAATGCAATTTTTTTTTTTACAAAAACATTTTATTTGCAGTTACACCTGAAAATATTATGGGAATTCCCAAAAAATTAATTAAAATGAATTAAAGACAAAAGAGAAAACGTGGGAAAACGACTATCTTACGGATTCGTACTAAAATGAGCAAAATGATGGAAAGGAGAGTAAGGAAATTAAGAAGAAGAAAGAAAGAAAAATAACCAAACCTTATAGCAAAAAGGCGAAGAAACAAACGCAAAAGGAAGCATTCGCAGTCAGATGAGGGTTAGGTTGCTTATAGATCTTATGCGGGTTGAGCACACAATTTCTGCGCCAGAGTAGATACTGATGATGACGAGGCACATATTTATGTACAATGTTTGCCTGATTAAATTGTATTCTCATTTTGCCCCTTAGCGTTTCCTGTTTTGCCCCGACTATGGGGCAATATGGGAAATTTGACACTTGCTGATTATTTCCTCATAATTAAGAAAATTAGTTGATTAAGCCTAAAAATACAATTTAAAATAATGAACAAGAATATAAATATTGATTCTAATTAAAATCAACAGTATTTTTAATAAACTATTAAAAATACTGTTGATTTCGTTTATAAGATTTTTTTGGTCTTAAGTACCCCATTTTGCCCCACCTTCCCCTACTTATTATGGACACAATTTGGACTGATTAGTGAACCAAGTCATGGGCGTAGGTACCCACGGTGGGGCAAGGTGATCTGCCCCAGTCTCTGACTCGAAGTTAAAAATTTTGGTTAAAATGAAATGAAAAAAAAAAATGAAATGATAGTTAATTTTGTTACTTAATAGTAACAAATTAATTATCATTTGTTAACCGACTTCCAAAAAGGAGGAGGTTATATGTTCGACGCGTATGTTTGTTTTTTTTTTTTTTTTTTTTTTTTTTTTTTATGTATGTCCACCGATTTCTCCGTCATTTGTGGACCGATTTTGAAAATTCTTTTTTTGTTTGAAAGGGTATGCTCACAAATTGGTCCCATATAAATTTTATTAACTTTGCTTGGGTAGTTTTTGAGTTAGCTACAAAATACTTAGTTTTTTCGCACTTAGTATGTAGATGATATGATAAGTTCCTGTCACTGGTAGCAGGTAGTGGTATTTGAATGTGTGTGGGGTAAGTATCACAACTAAAAAGTGAAAAATAAAAACTTTTTGCAAAAAAAAACCACCGACCTCCAAAAAAAAAAAAATACAAAGTGAAAAATAACTTTAATTTCGGAAGTCGGTGGCAAAAAACGAAAACACAAAACCCAAGACACCGACTTCCGAAATTAAAGTTATTTTTCACTTTGTAGTTTTTTTTTTTTGGAGGTCGGTTGTTTTTTTTTGCAAAAAGTTTTTAAAATTCAAAATTGCCACGCGAAACAATGCACTATCGATGAATCGAGCGCGCATGTGTAGTTATCGAGTTTTATCGAGACAAATTCTTACTAAGTAGGTACTTATCCAGTTTATTTACTTCTGCCAATCATGTTCCTAGCTTCTGACCCACTCCAAAAAAATGCTGGGTACGCCCATGAACCCAGTTATTTTATATTAGCAGATGGGGGCTCTGCTACTCATTCCTGACGATAATCCCTTCTATAAGACCCCTTTTCAATAGGAAAACTCATAAGCATAATCAACATACAACGTTCCCACTGCTGGGACGCAAATCTCCTCTCTATGCGAGGGAGTGGGCCGTAATTAGGGATGTAAAACGGTAAAATTACCCTGGTATAATACGGTAAACAATGTTATTTTACGTAATTTACGGTATTTTACGGTTCAATATGGTAATTTTCGGTAAAAAACGTATTAAACGTACTCATCATACAGTCATACCCACTAAAACACTACAAATACGGAAGTGAGTATGTTTGTGTGTATCATGTGTATGTCACAACACTATTAACGGATAAATAGATTTGAATAAAATTAAAAAAAACAGAAAACTGGGCTCGAATTCAAATTCAAATTCAAAAGTCATTTATTTAAACTAGGCTGAGAATCAGCACTTTTCGAACGTCAAAATTACATAAGACTGTCCCCCAAAACGCCCACCCTTCACCACTTCCTAGTGCCTTTCGCTGGGAAGAAGAAGTGGCGCAACAAACTCCCCAGCAGCACAGCTGTCTGTTCAAGTTAGAAAAAAAATGATTCTATACAATAGTATGCAAAATAATTTACATTACGCAACACAAAACATAATTTAAATGATAAATTATTGGCCATATGTCAGCTAGCACACGCCAATATACCAACCAAAAACATCGAGAACTGTACTCAAGCAGAAATAAAAATAAAAACTAAACGTAAACAGAACTAAATATCTAAATAAAAGCCTCCAGGCATAACGGGCGTGCCCGCTTACATAAAGCTATTTAAAGCTGTAATTGGAAGTTATAAATGATAAACTAGGACCATCGAGGTAAAAATAAATAAACTGTTAATTAATAGTTACAATAACAAAACCATGACGACCAGTCACCACAAGCAGCACCCGTTCACGAGCATAACGCAAAGATCAGCTATTACACCCCTCGCCATATTTGAGGGAAGGAGGCAACCCGACCCCCGACGCTACCGCAAGCAGTGACATCTAAGGGAGCATGACGAACTTGCTGCCGGTTGCTCAGGCAAAAAAAAAATATGATTAATTGTCGAGGTCGCTAGCTAACCACAAATTGCAATACAACTCATAACAAAACATTGTAATGAGTAGATTATGTCAACAATAAAATAAAATAAAAATAAATTGACTTATAAATTCAAATAAAATAAACAATTATGTAACTGTCAGTAGGTAAACTAAATCTGGAGAAAGAACATAAGTATTGTCTTGAGTTAATCACAGCGACCAACTATTCTTATCATTTATGTAGTCGTTGATACAAAGTATGCCTTTGAACAAAGGTTGGGTTTTACTTTAGTTTTAAACGCTCGTGCGACTCATGTGTACTAAAAATCCCTAAAACTTAATTCTCAAGTCAAGAATTCAAGATATGAATCACCATGTCATGGATTATAATAATATCATCTATGTGCAGAGGCAGAGCAGAGGTCAGCACAAATTAAAATTTAATACTTTATATCTCGCCGGTAATTTTACCGTAATTTATATAAATTACCGTAAAATACACGTATTTTACCAGCGTTTTCCGTAAAATTACGTAATTTTGCAAACCTACCCGTAATCCACCACGCGGGCCTTGTGCGGGTTGGTAGATGTCACATGTTTTCGATTTTTTTGGTTCTAGGACATGCCAGTTTCCCCACGATGGTTTTCCTTCACTTTGATGAGTAGTGGTGATTAAATATATTAAAAAAATGTCTGCCTGGGCACCTGCTTGCCAGGTGGAGTATAGTCGCTTATGGAGAACAGACAGTAGGTTTTACAATAATCTCAAATAACAATATGTTTACCTGTAATTTCCTCTTCAAATGAAGACGTGATGTTTCCTCAAGCTTATCAGTTATTCCAGTTACTACGTGTGCACTGCACTAATGATAAACTGCTTGCTAAATGCATTCACTACTTGATAAATTTTCTTTATTTCTTTCTTTTTAATGTGTGTCTGAATCAATCAACTGAAGCTATCACAATCCACTGATTTATTACAGCTCGTCCCAACTACCACGAATGTTTAGAACGGAAGTATTCTCAAATGAATTCTTAATTTTGATTAAAATAATTAAAAACTCTACATGGTTCAGCATTTACCATAAATTTACCATAAAACGTATGGCACGTTTTCTTGAAGCACGTGGCTTCATATCGGTTGGTATTGTTTTGTTCTTTTTGCAAACTGTTCGTGTGTTTTCGTCATAGGTTTTTCTGTGATGGATTGAAAATATTAGGTACCTACTTTAAAACGAGCACAAACACTGGTTGTAAAGACAAGGCCAAGAAAACATGCCAGGTACTAAAACAACACCCTGTATTTACAGTCAATTGGCCGTGTTAAATCCATCTCATACAACTGTCAAAGAATGACAGCTGTGATTAGAATTTACGGTCAATCTAAGGTGGTAGTCAATTTGCTTAGCAATTAATTTCTGTATCTTTACATACGAATCTTTTTATCTCAAACTCAAACCATTTATTTCAATTAAACCATTTACAGGCACTTTTGAATTGTCAAGGGGTCGGTCAGTCAGAAAGATGAAGCTATTGCCCATTCCAAAGCGTAGTAGGTTCCTATGGAGAAGAACCGGCAAGAAACTCCGTGAACACTCTTTTTAAATATTAACACAGTTATAAAATATTAGTTACCTACATCATTCATGTTGAAATCATACACGTGACAACGATGCAGAACATTAAAAGCGATCGTAATAAAAACATTAAAAAAACAATTAAATTCAATTAAAATAAGCCGTGGCAGCTAAGAGATGACCAGTCCCTCCCTACCAACGGCACCCATTCACGAACTTATATTATTTTCCTATTAAAATTCACCAAACTTTAAGAGCTACAACTAAATCAACAGTTTGATAAGGGATACCAACTGATAACCAATATGATACCAACTATGACCAATGTTTGCTTAAAATTCAAGGTTAACGATATACATTAATAACAAAATAGCCCATTAATATCAAGTGATAGGGCTATTATGGCGTAAATTGACAATCTGAACCAAGTGCGTGTCGGACCACGCACAATCAAGGGTTCCGTAGTTAGGATGAATTTATCCCAAAAAGAAACCATTCCATTAGCTGGAAGGGGGGGGGGGACACTTGACTCTAACAAAAATTAGCACTTTAAAGCTTAATATTTCGCAAACGGATCCCTGAATCCAAAAATGGTTTTCACATACTCACAGTATTTTTGAAGGACCTTTCCAATGATATACACCACACCAAGGAATAGAAAAAAAAAACATCACCACTTTACGTGTAGGGGTGTACCCTAATAAAAAAAATAGAAATTTTTCACAATTTTGTTTTATCACTTCGTCGGCGTAATTAATATGTATACCCATGCCAAATTACAGCTTTCTAGTACTAAGAGTCTCGGAGCTAGACCGCGGACAGACAGACAGATAGACAGACAGACGGACATGACGAAACTATAAGGATTCCTTGTTTACTACGGAACCCCAAAAACCTTACGTAGGTAACCTACCTGTAAAAAGTTTACATAAAAGCTCTCATAGATCCATAGCCTAGGTGACCTAGGCATTAACTGTATTTACCTATGGTGGTCTTTGTCGATACATCTAAAAACATATTAAGATTTAGTTCTTATAGGTATTGACCGCCGCCGTACCCAAAAATAGGTGATCATGAGTTAATCATTCAGTCAAATTCAAAAGTCATTTATTCAAACTAGGCTGAGAATCAGCACTTTTCGAGCGTCACAATTACATAAGACAGTCCCCCAAAAACACCCACCCTTCACCACTTCCTAGTGCCTTTAGCTGGGAAGAAGAAGTGGCGCAACAAACTCCCCAGCAGCACAGCTGTCTGTTCAGTTAGAAAAAAATGATTCTATACAATAGTATGCAAAATAATTGACGTAATGGAACACAAAACATAATTTAAATGATAAATTATTGGCCATATTATGTCAGCTAGCACACGCCAATATACCAACCTAACTTTACCTAAGTCTGTGACTAAGGGGGTTATAATGTTTTTGAAAATCTGCCGCTTTTTCCAAAACTTTAATCAATCAATCATTTATTTTGTTAAACATAGGTATGGTTACAGATAGTATAGTCTAAAATATGCGCACTATGTTTTGCCAATATTTATGGCGTACAAAATTAACACAAATAAGTAATTACAATTAAGATGGCATGTCAATAAATTAAATTAAAAGAAATAATAATATCAATTTAAAACAATATGTCAGTTATGTAAACAGGTCATACAATTTTAGACAAATATTTATACAAATATTTAACGATCGCAAGCATTTCTTCTGAGCTTTAAAAGCAATATCTCTGTCAGTGGAGTTGCCCCAGAAAATGATTCCGTACCTAATGCCAGAAGCCACATAAGCATTATAAGCTATTCGTACTGTAATGCGGTTAACCGTTTTTGATAGTTTGTACCATAGAAATATAAAAAACAGACAACTTCTTTCTTATATCTATGGTTTGTACAGTGCATACCCAAATTGACTAAGCTTCTTTGATAAAGCGTCGATATGATGCTTCCAAGTCAGATGACTATCTATGTAAAGGCCTAGAAATTTTGTGATGTCACTTCCAGAGATTATTACGTTACCATATTTTGAGAAACCATATTTTATTTTTAAGCTCGGCCTTAATAAGTTCAGTTGCTATATACTTATACATAATTATAATTATTTCCATTCAATAGGTGCCAGATTCCAAAACTTATTTCAATGAACTCTAACTTGGAACGTTTTCCTGGTTCCGTTAGTTACCATTCTTAAATTAACCTACATTTAGTTGAAATACATTACCAGGAACTATTTCTAATTCTAATAGCTTGAAGGTACATTTATACTTATAACTTATATTAAAATACACTACCTATAAAAGAGCAATTAATCAGTAAGAACAGGACTAGTAACTTTTGATCTATCTAAAGACATTGTTGCCATATCGATCTAGTAATTTCCTAGGCAACAAACGAGGTCTTCCGCTGTATAAATAAAAATAAATAAAGTTTATTTTCTAGATTGTTTACAAATGTTTTACAAATTAAACCTAGGCAAGTTTTGAGTTAAGCATCTGTAGCCGAACTAGGCAAAAACCTGTATTTCGGCTATCAGCGCCAATCCCTTCGGATAATTTTACATTAATCATAGCCGTTAACATTAATTTGAAAAATAATAAAAAATTTCAAATTCAAAAAATTCAAATTCAAAAGTCATTTATTCAAATTAGGCTGAGAATCAGCACTTTTCGAACGTCAAAATCACATAAGACAGTCCCCCAAAAACGCCCACCCTTCACCACTTCCTAGTGCCTTTCGCTGGGAAGAAGAAGTGGCGCAACAAACTCCCCAGCAGAAATAAGTTTTCATTCATAATTTTTGGTATTACGGAACACATCCAAAAACAAATATTTTCGAAAGCTAGTAGTGCTATCGCGTCAAGCAATAATTGTCAATGTGTGCGTGGTAGTATTGCTCACTGTAGGTGTATATCGCTCCGACAGGCACTCACACTAGCGCAACGTGCTTGGAATTGAATTTTGCAAACATCTCGATTTGTAGTTGCGAGCCGTGTTCGCAGGCCTCTTAAGTATTTGGAAGTTTATGCGTGTGATCTGTGTGAATTTTGAAAGTATCAATCGTACAAGTTAATAAAAGCTAGCGTGATCATTGTGCTGTATCATTCAGTCAACTACAGATGTACTGAACTGCATCTCTACCCGACCTCTAAAAACAAGAATTGCTAATACTTCATGTTAATTGCTAATAAACTCACCACTCTGCAATTACAATAGTTGTATTCCTTACAAGTATTGTCAGGAAGTGGCATTTCCTGAATTATATATTTTCGTCCTAGGTCAAGCAGAGAGTACTTGCATAAGAGGTACCTACATATCCCCAAGTCCTCTTCCTCTCAAAGTCAAAGTCAAATAATTTATTTCAATTAGGCACATAAAAGTCATTTTTGAACGTCAAAATTTACAAAATAATAGAATTGATTCTAGTCGCCCCTTCCAAAAGGTAGTTTTCGTATGGAGAAGAATGGGCAAGAAACTCCACCGTTACTCTTTTAAAATGTTTTACAATATTTTGTATACATTAATTATATGTGAAGACGATGCACCTGGAATAAGATTACTATACCACAATAGGTAAAACTAATTAAATGAAACAATGACAGAAAAAAATAATTACGTGATGGATATCTACGTGGTGCTCTCTACCACTTTGTTGGGCCCAACAAGGTCCTCAAATATCATGTCTTTGTAAATCTGCCAATTAAGTAGGTACACATTGTGATATGCAATAAGTTTTGAATATTTTGGATTAGCAATTTTAGTTCCACAAATTTTTTCCAGTACCTAGTTAAACGAGTTTTTTTGTTTAAAATCACATGCGCCTCTGACTTCTAGATGTCTCTTTGCATGTTATACGATTGGCAGAGACCATTACTGCAAGCAAAAATCCGGTTTCCGAAATAATATAGCAGAGGTTAAGTCGTTAAATAACCGATATCACAAGAGTCGTGTGATCAATTTATTTATTTAAGATGCAACAACTTTACAGATTTAAATAAATCTAAGGTGTTGTTATACCTACAGTTAAATTTTGAAAAAAAACACTACAAAGTGAAAAATAATTTCGGAAGTCGGTGTCTTTGGTTTAGAATTTTCTTTTTTTGCCACCGACTTCCGAAATTATTTTTCACTTTGTAGTGTTTTTTTTTTTTGGAAGTCGGTTGTATATTTTTTGTAAAAAGTTTTTAATTTTCACTTTTTAGCTGTGGTACCTACCCCACACAAATTCGAAAACCTGCTATGTTAATAACAGTGATCCTTAAAGACTAAGTGGAAAAAATACGTATTATTGAAGCTAACTCAAAAACTACCCAATCAAACTTAATGAAATTTATATGGGACCACCTCTGAAGTATGACCTACAAAACAAAAAAAGAATCATCAAAATCAATTCATAATTGGCGGAGTAATCGCGTAATAAACATACAAAAAAAAAACACACAGTCGAATTGAGAACCTCCTCCTTTTGGAAGTCGGTTAAAAATAGAACACAAGTAATTGACAAAATTGTGACAATAAGACACAATGTAAAGATAACAAACTAATCAATAGAAAACTACAACTTTTAACTATCTATCTTTCATCCATCATTTCACAGAATCTTTTTAAACATTTACTATGGATATCATCCATCTCCCGGCAAACAAGTCACACTTTGGAAAATACAAACAAATACAAATATTTTATTGGAACAAAAACATATTACAATTTTTGAGTTAATTTAGTAACTGTAACATGGCCATCAACATGTCAGAACTCAGAAGAGCATTAAAAGCATCGTAAGCGCCCGAGAGGCGAGTTAGGTCGTGAACACGTCTGTGCGTTATGAAGGTACGGCCAATGATCGTGAACTCGTAAATTTTCTAAAAGCTGACTAACCTAGCTATTAATCTAGGTTAGTAGGCCATTAACCTTACTAAACGATACAAAATTGATGACTTGATTGGGGCAGTGGTAAAGGGCTTGCTTCGTCGTAATATGTGCTTGCCGCTTTTGATTCCCAAAATAAACAAAAAAATTAAATTTGTGTTTCGTATTGGTAATTACTTTGCATACTATTGTACAGAATCAAGCAGACAGCTGTGCTGCTGGGGAGTTCGTTGCGCCACTTCTTCTTCCCAGCTAAAGCACTAGGAAGTGGTGAAGGGCCGGGCTCTCATATAATTTTGACGTTCAAAAAGTGCTGATTCTCAGCCTAGTTAGAATAAATGATTTTTGATTTTTAAATGTAATACCGGTTCTGGATGTTTATGAATTGAAAAGCTGTTGTATACTCCATACATAAGTATGGAGGTTGAGCAGCATCTGTACAACACAATTGGTTACAACGTAGATGAAAATAATTCCTGAAAAGTTTAAAGACTAGTTTGAAGGTTGTCTTAAAGAGTGTTTTGAATATGAATGTGGATTCATTTAAGATAAGAGAAAGTCCAAAGAAACGATGGATGAATTGAGCGAAAGATGCTATCGATAGAAATGAGATGAATAATGATATGGCGGTTGCTAAAGATGTTTAGAAGACAAGCTGCACTGACCACTAGTTAATTGGGAAAAGGACAAGAGTATGGTGGTTGCAGGATTGCGGAAAATAGTACAACAAACTACATAGTAGTACGTCTTTTTCCTAGTTACAAAAGCCATTATGATTTAACAAATACACAGTCAAAAACTAAATTACATAATAACCATGATAGATGTCTGTAGTTTTTTTTACACATAATAATAATATGGTATACTTAAATATAGGTACTGTCGTCATCAGTAACGTATAGTTTTTTAGAAGAAAATCATATATGCCTAGATGTTAAGATTTATTTTTCAAGGCCATACTTATGTTTTTGATGATACGTCAGTGTCTTGGCAAAAAATGTGTATTTAAATTGTAACAAAAAATATTTTCCTGTTGATCAACTGACGAACTAACGTATTTGTAAGACAATCATATTATTATCTAAGTATATTTTTTTGCCGTTTACAAGTCTTCGCCTTGAGTTTTAAATTAGGTGCCATACCTTTGTAGTTTTTGACAGTCTTTTGTTCTAGAGTGTGTCCGGAAATGACACAGAACTAATTAATTACTTACTTGATTGTTTATTTGAGCATTCAAATGGGTCTGGCTTGGTCTATTCATATAGAGGCAGAGGCAACATATTGTAAGTATGTAAATATGTAGGGTATATGGCTAGCTAATATTTCTGTGTGAAATGAAAAAAAACCGGCCAAGTGCGTGTCGGACCACGCACAATTAAGGGTTCCGTAATTGGGATGAATTTATCCCAAAAACAAACTTAACTTTGTAGTTGAAAAATATGTTCTCCCATACGGAATGTATGGGAAAACATGTTTTTGCAACTACAAAGTTAAGTTGGTCGATCATTACTCGTTACCTTGTAAAGCCTACTTGGCTGTGATAGTTTTCCTTTTCATTTCGTTACATAAACTACTGCTGTGATTTTTTTCACACATCTAAAACCAACCATTTAGCTGGCAGGGGGGGGGGACACTTGACTCTAACAAAAATTAGCACTTTAAAGCTTAATACACTCGGCGTCACAAAAATCGCACCTCTTTAAGAATTCCCTTCAAATTCATTTTAACCCTATTAATCAACACAACAACACAACATCACGCCTTGTTTCCCCGAAGGGTTGGGCAGAGGTGTCCCTGTAGCAGGTACACCCACATTTCGCCAGTTATGTTTAAGTCCCATGTAATAGGGGGCAAGCCTATTGCCGTTATTGACGTTGTGTGAGTGTGCAAACATTGAGGTGGTGGAGGAATACAGGTACTTGGGTTTAGTCATAGATAATAGCTTCTCATGGAAAGCACACATTATGAACTTATGTGACAAACTCAGGTACGTGCTTGTGAAATTTCACCACCTCAGTTTTGTGCTGGATAGGGCAACTTTGTACATGGTCTACTATGCACTGGTGGACTCACTACTTTCTTATGGACTGGCGTGCTATGGTAACACATTTAAAACATATTTGGATAAAATAAAAAAATTACAAATCAGATTTATGAAACTATTAGTAGATAAAAACACAAAAAAGCATTGTAAGAGTAGTGATTACGAAAACTTATTTTTGGAATGTAAAATTCTACCGGTTCATGAGAGGGTAGTGTTATCAGTAGCTTTAGAACAGTATTGTAGTGATAAATTTAAAAACAATATTGTACGCACAAGATCTCAAAGGAACAATAATATGAAAAGATTTGTAGTGCCCGCTTGTAATTACTATTATGGTCGAAGAGGTAGACGTTTTTTAGTTCCAAGTATTTTTAATAACCTTCCAGTCGATATAGACAGTTCTATCACAAAAACCTCTTTTAAAAAGAAAATACATAAGTATGAGTTTTGTCAAAGCCTAAACGTAGAGAATATTTGAAAAACAAAAATATGTGCTAAAAAGGAGCTACATCTGCCAACAAACTGCTGTGCAGTTTGGCAGAGGTAATTTACTAAGTAAAAACAAGTATTGTTGTGAATAAACACTTTTTCATATTTTTTTTTTTTTTATTCATCAACCGGGCACAAATCCAGACTCCGGGCTGCTACTGAGAAATTCCAGATAGAAAAATCCAATAACACTTTGCCCGACCCGGGAATCGAACCCAGGACCTCATGCTCAGCAGTAGCGCTTGCGACCACTAGACCAACGATCCTAAATGACCTATTAATCAATGGTAGACATAATATTATGTCTATAAGGTATCATTGGAATGGCAATTTATTTAAATTTCAGAATAAATCAATAGATTTGGTTTTTTTTTTTACCAGGGAATAAAAAAGCAAGCTAATGCAAATGATTAAAAAGTTAAATTTAATTTTATCAGCAAAAATTGCAACAAGGTCCATAAAAACAACTTAAAACCTAGTGTTACCCCCCCTAGCCCTGATGATTACTTCCATGCGTTCTCTCATGGACCTAATTAATGTGACAACAGTATCTTGAGGAATGTTGTCCCATTCTGCAACGACGGCATCTTGGAGGTCTTGGAGAGTGGTAGGGGCAGGATCACGTGCCCGTACTCGCCGTTTTCGCAAACAGATCCCTGAATCCAAAACTGGTTTTCACATACTCATAATGTTTTTAAAGGACCTTTCCAATGATACCCCAAACATAGGGACAGAAAAAAAAAAACCATCACCACTTTACGTGTAGGGGAGGTACCTTAAAACTAGTACTAAGGGCTCGGAGCTAGACCGCGGACAGACAGACGGACGGACATGACGAAACTATAAAGGTTCCTTGTTTACTACGCAACCCTAAAAAGGAAGAAAAGTATTTGTATTTTTATTTTTATTGGGAATTTGGGACACGCACAGGAAGCTCACACACTAAATTAAACACAATAGCGAGAGAGTTATGATGATTGCTGTGATTCCTCCCTTTTTATATGCTACATATTATATATTGTTTATTTTAAAAGAAAGAAAGAAGAAAGAAACTTGCGTTTATTGGCATTAAAACAGAAAAATACACCTTAAAACTATAAAAACAGAAAACAATGATTATAATGCCAAAAGGGCCTCAGCTCAGCATAATGTCAGATGGCAACACAAAGTGTACCGCAAATTGCGAACCTACACAGCGTGCATTCGCCCCATCATGACCTATGCGGGATCAGTCTTTGCTCACGCCAAACCCCATTCCATCCATAGGATGCAGACCCTACAGAACCGTTTCCTTCGTAAGGCCACGGGAGCCCCCTTTTATGTCAGAAACGAGATCCTCCATCTCGACTGTAAGATCCCAACGATCCGCCAATTCCTAAAACGCATGTCCAAGAGTTACTTTGACTCCGCTCCCAAACATCGCAATCCTCTGATTGTCGAGTCAGCCGACTATATCCCTTCCCGTATCAGTCAGATTCGCCGACCGAGGCATACTCTTTCCGACCCAGATGACCCCATTACACTCCTCCAGGAGCAGAATAGAGCCACTAGTACAGTATACAAGAACAGACGCCTCCCGTCATTCCGACCTCGCCGCCGAGGTCCTTTGCGATCGCGACCGCGTCCCCGAGTCAATGAAACTCCTCCCCGACCCTTGCTCGAAAACGAGGTGCCAGCAGTTGTTGCAGCTGAGCACGTAGCTTTAAATACCCCGCATAATAATCATGATGAAAATATAAATTTGATCCAGCCTGTCCCTTCTTGCTGTCCTCCCCTCAGCGATGCCCTAAGCCGAGGTTCGTACCCCACAGGGGGTGCCCTTAGCGAGCATTCGCTTAGTTTTAATTTAGAATAGTTAAAAGCTCCTGGCTGGAGGCTCTAAGTGTAGAAGCTTAAGGCCACCACAGGAAAAGTTCGGTTAAGCAGCCAAGACCTTAGTGGTCACAACTGCGAGAGGCCATTGCAAAAAAAAAAAAAACAAAGTGTACCAACTGTCATACGCTAGAATAATAAATAAACGAAGTGTCAGTCCGTTTTAATAAATAAATTAAAGGTAATATAAGATAGGATAAAATAAAAAAAGCTCATACTAAATCAAATAAATGTTGTGACATAGGTACATGTGTGTGTACAGTGTGTTATTATTTTAAGACTGTTTAGCTTTTAAATGATGTAAATAATCTTGGAAATTACTATTATTACCTAACTTAGAGAGACAGTGGAGTGGAGTCTGTGGAGTTATGCCATAGTTTTAAATAGGACCAAAATATGTTGAAATACTTGCAGCTGGAGGTATGTATCAGACATAAAACGCTAAGATAGGTCAATCTATCACATTCGCTCATATACTACATGTAAAAAATACCCTGTCCGATCCGTGAGGGTGTTGCTAGGTATCGTACTGAGAGTCTATTTATGTGGTAATGTTCAGGAAAAAAGAAAAAAAAAATCGCCACATATCTTTTTTCCAATGGGGTATTTTACCGGGTTTATTACATGGGGCGCGGGCGGTCGTCGTTCAGCGGGTGTCTACAAGTCATAACTTATGTTATGACCCTGTTGAAAATATTGTAATTTTTAATGTATTTGGAGTAATTTTGGTACTAAAAATGTGAATTTTAAATAGCAATTACTTTTTATTTTCAACATAAAAAAAGTTATTGGTAAAATTATTGCAGTAGGTAGGTACATATGTGCCCCTTTCGGATGGGACAGGGTTTTTTTTACAAGTTTTTTTTTTTAGCGTTGCCCCTCTAGGAATTTCTCCTGTATTGTGGGTGCGTTTACAAACATTTAAACTCACATACACGAACAGCCAGACCCGGAACAACTACTTGTAGGTCATACAAATATTTGTTCCGTGCGGGAATCGAACCCGCGACACGCAGCGCGAAATTGTACTTATACATATTGAAGTTTTTGGGCCATTACTATACTGGCCGATACAACCTTTATAGTCGGTAGTTAATCATACATTAACATTAATGAACGTCTGAGAGTGCGGCGGTAAATTATAATTGTAAACATTTTCTACGTATACTTTATTCGATAGACCGGTCGGTACCTTTATTAGGGTTCCGTACCCAAAGGACGGGTAAGGATCCCGTCCGTCCGTCTATCACAGGCCTGTATCTTCTGAACCGTAATAGGTAGATACTTGACATTTTCACAAAGCGTGTACTGTACAGCTGTACTACTGTGGCCGCTATAACAATAAATAATAAAAATATCATCATCATCTTCTTAGCCTTTTCCCAACTATGTTGGGGTCGGCTTCCAGTCTAACGGGATGCAGCTGAATACCAGTATTTTACATGGAGCGACTGCCTATCTGACCTGCACAACCCAGTTATGTACTGGGTAACACGATACCCCTTGGTAAGACTGGTTGTCAGACTTTCGGGCTTCTGACGATGTTGGGGTCGGCTTCCAGTCTAACCGGATGCAGCTGAATACATGGAGCGACTGCCTATCTGAACTCCACAACCTAGTTACTAGACTAGGTAACACCATATCCCCAGGTAAGATTGGTTGTCAGACTTTTTAGGCTTCTAAATAATAAAAATATGTAGGGTTAAAATATTGTACGGTGGTACGGATCCCTTCGTGAGCGAGTCCGACTCGCATTTGACCGCTTTTTAGTTCTACGCAGTATGAGACAGTATTATTTATTGGTCATCATTTTATTAGTGATATATTTAAATATTACATGATAATTATTATCTTCGTCTTATGTCGAGTTCTTTCAAGGTGACATTAATATTAATTGGGGCCTTAGATTGCCTAATGTCGAATTTGAAATGATTAACTTTATGAGTTAGATTGTGTTACGTTTGCCACACTTGGCAAAGAAATAAGTACCTTTAATACATACATAAACTCACGCCTTCTTCCCATGGGGGTAGGCAGAAACTACAGAACGCCACCTGCTACGATCCTTACATACTCCTTTTGCCTCGTTTACGTTCATACATCTGTCATACACGCACGCCGGTTGCGAGTACTACGCACCTGGGGGCCGATTCTACTAATCTGCAACGATACACGTTCAATTGTGTTTCAACAACAGTTCGATTTCGATCGCCGTTCTATAGTTACCTATATTGTCATTCTACTATTTCTTAATCAAACTGGAAACTAAACCTAAGCCGAATCGCAACTGAATCGTAAAGGGAACGTAACAGCGGTAACCTGTGTTACCAACGTGCCTAATAGTATATTTTAATAATACCACAGAAAAAAAAGTTGAATCTTAAAATGTTACTAAATACGAATAAGTGTCACTAAAATTATTTTCTAATGCAAAACGTTATCTAGACCAATATTACACTTTTGTCCTGTATATTTTATTGTTACACATACAACATTTTAAATAATAAAACTCAGAAGAACGTTTCGTTTTACGAATCTAGCTGGCCGAAGCTGTGAAACGAAACGTTTCGGTTATGTCATGAAGAGACAAAAGTGCTGCCAGATGTACGATTTAAATCGTACTCCTACGATTATTTTGCGGTTTTTGATTATTTTCTTCATTAAAACTTATCCCTGTGAAAGTAGAAAGTCAGCTGTTAGCCAGATATAGGGCTCGAGAACTCAATTATATAAACAGTGGAAAGCAAAAACTTTTATTGAGTAAATAATGGTTGATTTAACGTGAGTATTCTTTCTAAAATATGTTTCCGTATCAATACCGTCAGAACGACGATTGACGGGCATGTGAGGACTGATCTCATCAATCAAAGCTCTTACGAGGTCTTTGGAGAGTCGCGTCTTCACGAACTGTCGATGCGTAAAGTCAAAAACATGATTGCAGACTCTTGACGATAAATTTCTTCCTCTAACCCTTCCAAGGTCAACCTCATAGGCAAGTTCAACGAAATCCATGTAGAACATCATTTTTTTTTTAAGAAAGGAAACAAAAGCAATCTTAGACCGATGCGGCAAAAGTTACACTTTACCAACTTATGTTCAACCGCAAATTTTGACAGATGAACCGCCGAAGTTCAGCTTTGATTCGATTCTAACAAGTGTCAAAATATTAGTAGAATACGGCTAAACGTCACGCTCATGATCGATTTTGTTAACAGAATAGATTTTGAGATTGTTTCGATCGATCGTTGGCGTCAACTGAAACGTAACCGCAGTTGGATCGTTGTTCATTAGTAGAATGGGAAAACGCTTAAACGCCGTGATTCAGCTGCGGTTCTATTGCGATTTTTGAACAATTTTGTTAGTAGAATCGGCCCCCTGGCCTTTCTGAAGAACATCACCAATAAGGTCAGTATAATAGGACATAATATTATGTCCTCCTAGGGCGTCGGGCCCGGCCTTTCCCTTCACATCAGCCTTGTAAATACATTTTGTTAGTCGCCTTTCATTCATCATCTCAACATGCCCAAACCATCACAGCATACCTTTTTCAATTTACCTTTTAATTTAATTTTAACCTTCAATAGTAAACTAAAAGAGCGTTTATTTATATTTTTTCGGCATTTAGAAAGACGTTATAACAGCAATGTTGAGAAAGAAGTATCTTCTCTTCTCAGAATATTGGCTACAAAGTGACTTTAGTAACCCTTTTGATTTTTATTTAAGTACGTAAGTCTCGATCCCGTGGGAATATCGGGATAAAAAGTCCTATGTCCTAACCCAGGTCATGGTCTACTCATGTGCCAAATTTCATCCAAATCTGTTCAGCCGTTTTAGTGAGAAAGCGTAACAAACAAACTCATTTTCGCATTTATAATATTGGTTAGGATAAAGTAATCAAACTAATGTAAGTTTGATTACTTTAGTCGTAAGTTGTGCAGCACTACACTCTATTTACATTTCTGAGTTTTTGAATAGTTTAGACTGTAATTTCAGCAAAATAAAAATTTCTTGATGATGTAAAGGAAAAGGCCGGTCGGACACGCCCTAGGAGGACTTATACTGACCTTATTGGTGATGTTCTTCAGAAAGGCCAGGTGCGTAGTACTCGCAACCGAGTATGTAAGGATCGCAGCAGGTGGTGTTCTGTAGTTTCTGCCTACCCCCATGGGAAGAAGGCGTGAGTTTATGTACTTATGTAAAAATTTCTTCGAGAATATTGGTTTACTTCAATACAAAATGAATTGTGTATAAATTGGTGTCATTTGACGTCTAATGTTTAATTCATATAAAGCAGGATATACAGTTATCATTGATAACACGGACACGACCCGTGGGCTGTGTCCCATTGGATTATAAACCATCAGTGGTACCTACTTAGAATTTTATTCACAAAATCTTTAATGAAGAATGTCACCTTTGCTATGGTGTTATTTGATTATTCAATAGGGATGCAGACTAAAATATATATCTTTTCCGTCTTGTAGATTATAAAAAATATTGGACACTTATTTTTTATTTTTTTACGTAATCAAAAGATTACGGCTATACATTGAATTAAAATGTGCCATGACGTCACGAGTATGTAGATTTTATACTTACTTGTGACGTAGCGACCCCCACTCCCCAACTTGAATGTCATTTTTTTATTAATATTGTTAAAGCCAAAAATACGTATCAATTTTTTTTATTATCTGGTTGACGGACTAAATAGAATTTCTTTTTTTTTGACCCAGGCATCATCCCTATTCCCGATTAAAATAAAGCTAGTTTATAATAAGTACTTAAAAATAATGTCGACAGTTAGAGTGTAATGTGACGTACTTAATGTATATTTTTTAAATCAAACTCGGCATAACAATAACATTATCCTCTTTTAAAATAACATTAAACACTTTTTATTCCATGCTGGAGTCATAAACAAGACGTTCATGAAAGTACCAAGAATACCATCAGAATTAAATAAAACCCAAGTTGAACCATTGTGAAAACCACAAACCGGTAGTCTACGTAAATCAGCTGATGCGTTACAATTTCTTTCACAAAACAATATTTAAAACGGAAAACGTTCAAATAACTACAAAATAACACTTACATTTTCCAATTTGAACTGTAAAAATAAAGTTTTGTGTAATAATTGTTCACTTTCACATTTGTTTTGTCGTAAAACGTCACAAGTCGGTTACACACGCGTGGTGTTCACGATGGCGTGGCGAATACTGACGTGACGCAACTCAAACTCAACAAGTTGGGATGTGTGACCATGTGGCCTGTCGTATGCAATGCAGTGCCATTATGTTATGTATTGTTGCGAGCTTTACTGCCTGAGTGGGACTGGTCGGGACAAGCTCAAGCACATGTTTCAGTTTTGTTTTTTGGACTAAAGTTTTTTTAGGTTTCAGAACTCTGACTGAAATAAGTATATGATGTAATTCACACAGTTTAAGAAGTTTCATATAAATTAGACTAACAATGAGCTCTTTACCTATGTTTTTAGATATATAAATAAATAAATAAAACATTTATTCAGTGCACACAAAAGACACACATAAGCACAGTTAAATGATAACAAATTACATGAATATATATAAAAACAAGATGGCAATATACAAAAAAATAAAAGACACGCATTAGAAATGAATGGCGTGTGAGTGGAATGGAGCAGTTCTCTCCATTTCAGAATTTAGGAAGATTAAACAAAAATAGAGTCGACACAGACATGTCGAAATGCTAGTTAATTACCAAAACAGAAATTATCGTAATAGTTCGTGATTAGCAATGTAAAATAAATAATACTCATTTAAATACTTGCATTACTTGTTTATTTAAATAATATCTACAATTTCTATTTTTATGTCTAACTAGCTGACCCGACAGACGTCCTGTCCAAACCATAATTCATACAAAAATCCAATAGGAAAAGGTGGATTTTTTTAAATTTGAAAATTTTCTGGGAAACTTTTCCAATTTAAAATGTTCAATATTTTCAAGTATTTCCATTAAAACCCATTTATGGAAAGATTTCAAAATATTGAACATTAAAAAAAAAAAAAAGTTTTCCCAAAAAAAAACCACCGATTTCCAAAAAAAACAAAACACTAGGTACAAAGTGAAACATAACTTTAATTTCGGAAGTCAGTGTCTTTGGTTTTGAATTTTTGTTTTTTGCCACCGACTTCTGAAATTAGTTTTTTTCACTTTGTAGTGTTTTTTTTGGAAGTCGGTTGTCTTTGTTTTTTTTTTTTCTAAAAAGTTTTTATTGATCACTTGTTAGTTGTGGTACATACCTACCCTACACATATTCGAATACCACTACCTGCTATTTAAATAACATTGACAGGAACTTATTATAACATCATTACATCATCCATACAGACTAGAAAAATACGTATTATTAAAGCTAACTCAAAAAGTATCCAAGCAAAGTTAATAAAATTTATATGGGACTACCTCTTAAGTATGCCTACCAAACAAAAAAAGAATCATCAAAATCAATTCATAATTGGCGAAGTAATCGCGAAACAAACATACAAAAAACAAAAAAAAAACATACAGTCGGATTGAGAACCTAATCCTTTTTGAAGTCGGTTAAAAATTACGAAATCGGTCCAGCCGTTCTCAAGTGATGATTCTTACCAACGAACTGCATTTAATTTTTATATAAATACATAATGTCTGCAATTTAATTCAGGGAGATGACCGCTTCCTGAAACTGTGTAAGTCAAAAGTCAACCTCATGAAACTGTATAGGTACTTGCTTGCCTACTTGCTTGTCTAAGTTGTTGACGTAGCTATGTCAACAACCACCTTCCTCCACACCTGTGGAGTAAGGAGTCAGCAAACACTTAACATAAGAACATAAGTAAGACCAAATGTTACTACATTACCGTTAGTGATAGAGAGGGGCTCGGGGCTAGGGTTACCATTCGTCCGGACTATGTCCGACTTTCTCATTTGTCCGGACTTTTCGATTCAAGGGAATTTTCTTTAAAAAAGATAAATTTTACTGAAAAAATAAGATTAAAAAGTTAAATATCCGGACTTTTTTGGAAATGTCAGGCTTTTTGGCAGGACTTTTCAATTTTCGAAATGGTAACCCCCTAAATAATAACAGCCACACGGATTTGTGGCTCTGGTTGGTTCGTGGATAGGTGACTGTGGCGGCATCTACATCGCCACATGCGAACTACACATCAAAGACCTGCCGTCACGGAAATCCTGCATCGCGCAATTAGACTTTACCGCGCGAACAGCAAATATATAACTTCTCCGGCATCGATCGTTGGGCAGTTGCCCGCCAGACACGACACCCGTCTGGTCGGAGGATCCTCCCTTTTCTATAGAGGATGAGTGAACTTTACACCCTGTTCCTCATACCTCTCAATTTCTCTAAATTACCATCCATAACATATCTCATCACCAGTTAAGCAGCCTTATAAAGGCGGATAACAATTAAAATTCTATTGTGTCTCGTTAATGACAGTTGAAGGGATATCGAGACCTGTCCGTGCATCGGTCCGCACGTTAAGCCGTTGGTCCCGGCTGTCGTTCGTATAGATCTTTGACTCTTGTTACGGTTAGTCAGAAGCCCAAAAGTCTGACAACCAGTCTTACCAGAGATATTGTGTAACTAGTAACTGGGTTGTGGAGGTCAGATAGGGAGTCGCTCCATGTAAAATACTGGTATTCAGCTGCATCCGGCAGGTTATAGGCAGATTGATTTGATTACAGCTAAGTACCTAGTTGTCAAAAACGATGGCCGTTTTTAGGGTTCCGTAGTAAACAAGGAACCCTTATAGTTTCGTCATGTCTGTCTGTCTGTCTGTCCGCGGTCTAGCTCCGAGACCCTTAGTACTAGAAAGCTGTAATTTGGCATAGGTATACATATTAATTACGCCGACAAAGTGGTAAAACAAAATCATGAAAAACATTTTTTTTTTAGGGTATCTCTCCTACACGTAAAGGGGTAATGTTTTTTTTTTTTTAACCAATTGTGTGGGGCATCATTGGAAAGGTTCTTCTAAAACATTGCGTGTTTGTGAAAACCATTTTTGGATTCAGGGATCCGTTTGCGAAATATTAAGCTTTAAAGTGCTAATTTTTGTTAGAGTCAAGTGTCCCCCCCCTGCCGGCTAAATGGTTGATTTTGGAAGTGTGAAAAAAATCACAGCTGTAGTTTATATAACGAAATTAAAAGGAAAACTATCACAGCTAAGTAGGCTTCACAAGTTAACGAGTAATAATCGACCAACTTAACTTTGCAGCTCCATAAACATGTTTTCCCATACATTTCGTTTGGGAGAACATATTTTTCAACTACAAAGTTAAGTTTGTTTTTGGGATAAATTCATCCCAACTACGGAACCCTTCATTGTGCGTGGTCCGACACGCACTTGGCCGGTTTTATTCCTCTCAGCAATCCCCAGAAATTTCAAAACTTTCATAAGTATTTCAGCCATTTCTGGCTACGTATCATCCAGGTTTTTCCCGACTTATTCCAGCTTATTTTACAAATGAGTGGCAAAGGGAAACCTGCCCAATAATGGGAATCCTCTTTCATAAATATTTTACCATAAGTACTTTTGGGAACCTCTGATCTCTACGATCAGCCTGAGTTGATTCTTGACCTACATATTTATGTTGATGATAATGACTGCCTATTAATAACATCACGCCAGTTTTCTCCAAAGGGTTAAAAAAAAATCAAGATAGACCCCTATCTTGAGATTTTTTTTTGGTTTTTTTTCGTAATCCCTATGATTTTATGAACTAACATTTTGTGTTTAAAAAAAAAATGTTTTCACCTACTTTTTTTTTGCATAATTGACAAATTTTAATAAAAATGTTAGTTAATCCGATAAAATAATTCATAAGCTTTTAGAAATAATAAACAATCTAAACCGAGCCAATAACATCGGAGATATGACAAACGCTACTCAAAACATAAAAAATTGAATAACATGAAAAATATTAAATTTTCGATATATTTTCATGAATATTCAGAAAAATACTAGCGGGCACATGCCGATGGGCGACATTGTATAAGTAAATTCACATTTGGACACCATCATTTGTATAAGTCCCATGTAATAGGGGGCGAGCCTATTGCCATCAACCGGGCACGAATCCAGACTCCAGGCTGCTACTGAGAAATTACAAATGGAAAAACCCAATAACATTTTGCCCAACCTGGGAATCGAACCCAGAGCCTCATGCTCAGCAATAGCACTTGCGACCATTCGACCAACGAGGTCATAATTATTTGGCAATAATTAATTCAAGGTCAGTCGGTGAAGTATGTCTTTATGTAATCCGATCCTTAGGGTCAATACACATGCTTGTAATTGTCGCCAATTGATCGACAACTCGTCAACGATTAGAGCATCATTGCTCGAATGCTAATGACTACAAATGATTAATTAATCATCCTCGTGTTTCTGGAATTAATAGCCACCAGGAATTAGAAGGAATAACCATGAAGGGCTTGTGGCAACTGTTCTAATCGATTTGCGTGGTTTAAAAAACTTTTTACAAAAAAAAAAACAACCGATTTCAAAAAAAAAAAACACTACAAACTGAAAAATAACTTTAATTTCGGAAGTCGGTGTCTTTGGTTTTGAATTTTCGTTCTTTGTCACCGACTTCCGAAATTAAAGTTATTTTTCAGTTTGTAGTGTTTTTTTTTGAAGTCGGTTGTTTTTTTTTTGTAAAAAGTTTTTATTTTTCACTTTTTAGTTGTGGTACCTACCCCACACAAATTCGAATACCACTAACTGCTATGTAAATAACAGTGACAAGAAGTTATCATATCATCTACATACTAAGTGGGAAAAAATACGTATAATTGAAGCTAACTCAAAAACTTCCCAAGCAAAGTTAATAAAATTTATATGGGACCACCTCTGAAGTATGATCTACCAAACAAAAAAAGAATCATCAAAATCTATTCATAATTGGCGGAGTAATCGCGTAACAAACATACAAAAAAAAAAAAAAAAAACATACAGACGAATTGAGAACCTCCTCCTTTTGGAAGTCGGTTAAAAAGTTAAGACGGCTTATGATAAGATGGTATTTGACATCCATCCTTGGCCCAACGAGACCGTTTCCTTCACTTCATTTTCATTTAATTGAAACATAAATTCCGTAAGGTTTTGACTTTGAATGTGGATGGCTATAAGAGTAGCAGAACACCAAAGCAACGGTGGATGGTCTGTGTGGAAGATGATCGGGCAAGGAAGGGGTGACTACCGAGGGGTGGGTCTCACTTTTCCCATTACCCATTGCAATGGTAATACTGAGACTGCACTTTTTAGGGTTCCGTTGCCAAATGGCAAAAAACGGAACCCTTATAGATTCGTCATGTCTGTCTGTCTGTCCGTCTGTCCGTCTGTCCGTCTGTCTGTATGTCCGTCCGTATGTCACAGTCACTTTTTTTCGAAACTATAAGAGCTATGCTATTGAAACTTGGTAAGTAGATGTATTCTGTGAACCGCATTAAGATGTTCATACAAAAATAGAAAAAAAAACAAATAATTTTGGGGTTCCCCATACTTAGAACTGAAACTCAAAAAAAATTTTTTCGTCAAACCCATACGTGTGGGATATCTATGGATAGGTCTTTAAAAATGATATTGAGGTTTCTAATATAATTTTTTTCTTAACTGAATAGTTTGCGCGAGAGACACTTCCAAAGTGGTAAAATGTGTGCCCCCCTGTAACTTCTAAAATAAGAGAATGATTAAACTAAAAAAAATATATGATGCACATTACCATGTAAACTTCCACCGAAAATTGGTTTGAACGAGATCTAGCAAGTAGTTTTTTTTTTAATACGTGATAAATCGTAAACCGCAATTTACCTTTCATTCAATGTTACTTGCTGCTACGGAACCCTTGATGGGCGAGTCCGACACGCACTTGGCCGCTTTTTTTCAAATCAGTCTCACTATACCCATTGACATAAGAAACGACGAATGGAAATAGTGAGACTCATGTCCTCCTACAAAATGTCTCCGTATTCCCATTTAAAGCGTTTTCTTGAACGCCAGATGAAAAATCAAAATCGACGATATCGTGAGACCCGATAATAGTGAGACCCGGGTCTCACTATTCCCGTTCTCTTAAAAGTATGGAAGTAGAAAACACGTTGAGCTGAGCTCAAATAAATTGTGATGAGGGCAGAAGAATGATGACATCGCCTGTCGAAATTAACCTTTAGTTAAATCCATAAACATAAATCCGTACCTACATCTACCAGAGATCGTGCAATGTTAAACATTCTAGTGACTGCGTTCGTTGTAAGTTTCGCAACGTTGTTTTGTGTTGCATAGTTGCAGCAACCGCTTGTGGTCTCGTGACTTGATAATTATATTGTACTTATATTTACATACAACGCTAAAAACTGTTCGAGCAGTGGTGACCCAGTGGTATATATACGATTTGTAATGTAAGTCGTGGGTTCGAATTCGAGCCCAAGCAAGTGATTTACTTTATGTAATTTATTTTAAGGAAAACATCTTGAGGAAACGGGCATGTCCAAAAACTAAAAATTCAAAGACATGTGACGTCCACCAACCCGCACTGGGCCCGCGTGGTGGATTACGGCCCACTCCTTCTTGAAGAGAGGAGGACTGTGTCCCAGCAGTGGACGATTATGCATACAACGCTACAAGGTTTTATTGGAGCGTGGCCAAAATTGGAACTAAAGCCGCCATCTTGGTTTTCAATACTTTTACAATTCCACAAATGTTTACCAACAACGCCTCCCTGAAATACAGGCGCCAAAAGAAGAACCTTGTAGCACTCTACTTAGATAGATGCCGTGGTAGATGTATATGTAAGTAGGTATGTCATTCAACAAATAAAGGTTGGTGTGTTGCTTTACTTTCAGTTGTTTGCAGACAAGCTTTGAAGGTCACTCCTCCCATGTTACAGTTGAAAAACAGTGGCACTCCGGGAGTGCCCACAGAAGTGAAAACTTGAACAATTTTATAGTGCAGTAAATAATGTATCGCGCGTTGATGTCTTTTAATGGTCAAAAGCTGGTGTTGTAACAGTGTCGCGACATCAATTGTTTAGTCCCATCTCAAAAATGCCTAACGCGCCTGAAGAAGTTTTCACTTCAAAAAAATTAGAAGTACCTACCTATGTTTGTTATGGTCAGGTCCAGTAACGATTATAATAATTTTCTAGGAAATAACTTTAAGAAGCAAGAGCAAGTAACCAAGCAAAAAAGCCAGTTCCTACTTTCGCCAACTTATAAAAAAACACTAAGTACCTACTGAATTAAAAAAATTTGTTTATGATTTCAGGGTTGCATGAAAATGTTGGATAGAATCCTAGATATTATAATCGATGTATTATCGTATTCTATTTACATTCAATCGCATTAATAATTATGTATGAATTAATGAGTGCAACAGACGATCATGTAAATTAAACGAATAGTTTTTTGCTCGAGTCTGTCAATGGCAACATTTTGAGAACGTTTGGTATTATTATTTATTTTATTTATTTAGGTTAGCCAACAATTGTTTACACAATACATTTAAAATAAATTGCTTAATAGTACGTTTATAAGTGCAACAATTACTTACATGCTAACACAACATGCACCATTTATGGTTTTACATAATATATACAAAGCCAAAAAGGATATTAACAAATAAAATTATTCAATATTTTTTGGTATTTATGTGTAACAATAATAATGACAAAAATTGCATTCTAAATAAAAAAAAAAAAAAAAAAAACAGATTGATAATAGCGTTTCTGTACCGTTTCTGTAGCGCATCGGAGATGTTTGCTCAGCACCGAACTGACGGCTTCCATGCAGTGATTCGCAAAAAAGTCGCATCACTGATGCGTAGAATGCGGGTCAGTGACAATAGCATCCTGAAAACAGTGGTGGAGAGCCCTTACTCCCCTTTTCTGAGGCACTATGTGGGGAGAATGGTCAGGTAGCATTCCTTGCTTTATCGTTCTCTGCACATCCTGCCGCAGTCACCAGCTCAACATATTCTTTTTATGTACTACTAACACTAGTGATAAGGTATTTTACTAACAAATTGGACCATTATTGTTGTCCGAACTAAATAAATAAATAAATAAAATAAATAAAAATAATATTAACAGTAACCAATAAAAAGAAATTAAAAAAATCTCGTAATTCAATTTAAATACATTAAAAAAAAAAATAACTTTAGCACTCAGTAGCGACATCATAGTTTGTGAGAATAGTGTTCAATAATTATTTTATAAATTTTCCTATGCTGTCATGCATGATAGACCAGGGTAGAAGCCTTTAAAAATAATGAAAAGTGAAAAAAAAATATAATAGAATGAGACCCATTAGAAAAGGAGGGAAATATGATAAAAATGAAAGGAAAAATAATTTACGGGCGATCTGAGGTTGGGAAGGGGATGGGGGTGAGTTTTTAAGGGTAAAAAACGGATTTTCTCGATTTCCGGCAAAACTAAAAGTCCTATCGAAAAAAGTCAAATGGAAAAGTTGTAGATAATAAAAAGATCTAAAACTTTTGTATTTACACTTTTTTCACATAACCTCAAAATTTATGTGAAAAATTCAAAAAACCAAGTTTTTGGTTTTTTATTTTTATCTTTTACAAAATTTTTTTTTTTTTAACGAAATTTTGTGAAAACTTACCTTTTTATGTCCCAAATACGCTGTAATTTATTTAATTAAAAATATTTATTTTTTCACCTTATTTTGAATTAATATCGAAAAAACACCCTAATTTTCAATCGAAAATTCACCCGTTAAAATATCAGCTTTTTTCAAAAAGTTGGTGTGGTTTCTGTTCGTTGGAATCTCTACTTTCCGATGGTAAAAAAAAAAATATATGTTACTATGGTAAATCTTCTCAGAAAATGCAAAAATTCAAAATTATTTTTTTGCTGGATACCACTAAACGATTCAAAGCTGCTTTTTTTATTGCATACACTTGCTTATCATCTGCCTTATTGCAAATGATACAAACAGATTCATCCATACTGATAATCTGAAAAGACAAAATCGAATTAATAATGTCTTCACTATTTAATCGTGAATAAACTCCCATGAAAAAAAAAATATTAAAGAAATCAATGTCAAAATGTATAAATAATATATTATAAATCTATAAAAAAGTATAAAATATATATGAAAATCGGCCAAAAGTTTGTTTTATTAGAAATATATTTACGATATATATTTTATATATTTTTTATAGATTTTAAATATATTTTTTATAGATTTTGAAATATATTTTTTTTCATGGGATTAACTAAATTTGTTTGTGCAAAATTAAGGAGATAATTATTTTTTTATCTTGTACTAAAATATCATTTAATTTCAATCTTTAGGTTATGTTAAGTTAAGCATACTATTTTTTAAAGAAAATATTACGATTTTTATGGTTGAGTTGATTGATACAGATAAAAATAGAGATAGTATTTACCTTCCTATGCAGATTCGAAAAGTTTTATTGTTTTTTTAAGTAAACTTGTCACAATTATCTTCAAGAAACTCAGCGTGCACGTGTATTTTTATAAACGATGTTGTATACTGTACTGTATTTCGAATACTGGTTAGGCTAGCGGTTGTAACAGCTGCTACGAAATATATAGTATATAATAGTAGGTATGTATGTAGTAAGACCCAGACCCGCCTAGCCCCTTCCCCACTTCTCCACGAAATACCTTTTGATGGGCTACAATTTTTCGTAGGTCACTCAGGTATATCTACTCAGGTATATATATAATTTATCTCAAAATAGTTATAAATAAGCATCTACGCATATAATTTAAAGAAAATTAGACAACTTTCTCCAAATATTGTAGATGTCTTATTAAATATTAATTTAATTAACTTATTTGTTTGTTAATTATAGTAGTATATTTTTATTTGCATTTTTTTTGTTATCAACGTCACATATAATCTAACGTTTTTCGAGTAATTAAAGTCTAAATTTTAATAAATAGCTCAAAATTATTTATAATAATTAAAAAAAATTTTTCGAATTCAAGTTTTTTTTGAATTTTTGAAAAAAAAATTTTTTGTAAAAGATAAAAATAAAAAACCAAAAACTTGGTTTTTTGAATTTTTCACATAAATTTTGAGGTTATGTGAAAAAAGTGTAAATACAAAAGTTTTAGATCTTTTTATTATCTACAACTTTTCCATTTGACTTTTTTCGATAGGACTTTTAGTTTTGCCGGAAATCGGGAAAAACCGTTTTTTACCCTTAAAAACTCACCCCCATCCCCTTCCCAACCTCAGATCGCCCGTAAATTATTTTTCCTTTCATTTTTATCATATTTCCCTCCTTCTCTAATGGGTTTCATCCTATTATGATTTTTTTTGGTTTTAAAAATTATCGACCCTGGACTATGATGTATATCAATAAGGTCACTGCAACTGTTTACATTTTTACACAGGCGTGAAATCGGTGAGTTAGCACCCAAAACCGTTCTGCGCAGGGGTGGGTATAGTGGATTTCGCGGGTATCGGGCTGGGTCCCGAAACTTTAGGTGACTCAGTAGTAGGTTTGGGCAGTCAATTTTATTTCGAAGCAACTTATAGAGAAACAAGGCATCAATAACTTCTCTTCGAGTTGATAACGAGTGCATCCTGAAATATTTAAGACGAGTATTACAGGAGACCAGCTGTTTCCTTTTTCCTCTAGAAAATGCGAGGTGCCACAGAAACCGTTTTTGAACCCGTTCCAAAAGCAACTTATGTGTGGCGTAGTGTGGTCTCCATACAACACTGCAATACTCCAGGACACTCCGTACAAGGCTATAGTACAGCATTATTTTGGTACCAACCCGTTTAAAGCCCCTAGTATTTCTCAGCACAAACCCCAACATTTTCGATGCTTTGTTAATAATGTTCTCGATGTGGGGGACAAAAGTTATTTTTTATCAAACAGTAATTATCCTAACTATCCTAATCCTACTTCCTACTATATACTTTATTTATTTTAAGTACCTATATTGGTGCCGATTCCCTTGTTCACAAACTAAACTAAGCTAAAGCTAAAGCTCCTAAATGGATCTTATTTTAGCGTCAAACTATAACTTTTGCATGCCTATTGGTAAAATATGGCTGAATCTATTTGTTTTCTTTATCACCATGTACTGTACCCATATTTGCAAAATAAACGACTTACTTACTTACTTACTAAAATTAAGTTCAGTGCATCTTTTTCTTTCTATTTCATTAAGAAAAGGAAAGAAGATAAATTTTAGTTTAGTCCTGTCAAATTAATCAGCGCCTGTCACTCTCCATACAAGTTTAGACGTGATTAAAAACTTGCCTACTAAAATTACGTCAATTTACGTCAAGCGCTGATTAATTTGACAGGACTAAACTAAAATTTACCTTCTGTCATTTTCTTAATGAAATAGAAAGAAAAAGATGCACTGAAATTAAATTAAGTTTAGTTTGTGAACAAGGGAATCAGCACCAATATATTATATAATTTAGAATAAAACATAATAAAGTTTGTAAGCATGGATGGATGTTTGTTACTCTTTAGCGCAAAAACTACTGAACGGATTTGGATAAAATTTTACACATAGGTAGACCATCGGTTTAGGACATAGAATAATTTTTCATCCCGATATTCCCACGGAATCGAGACTTATGTGCGTGAAACCGCGGAGCACGGCTAGTTCTTAATAATGAAATAAACACACTTAGGAATACACGGGTTTATAGAATCGAACCATATCTAATTACGGTGAGTGGTTCTTGAGATAACCTCGTTGTTCAGACAAATAATCTTATTCTAGGGACTTAACTTACCTACTTAACTGAAGTACCTCGGTATCATTCACATTTCTGTGTCTAAGGTACCTTTCAGGGGCATATTAATTAATGATTGTCTTTAAAACAAAGGCTTGTTTGTAAATAACAGTGACAGGAACTTATCATATCATCCACATTCTAAGTGGGAATAAATACGTATTATTGAAGCTAACTCAAAAACTACCAAAGCAAAGTTAATAAAATGTATATGGAACCACCGTAGAAAAAATTTAATCATTTCGGGATTCATTAGATTGTTTATATATTTTTTTTTTTGTGTAATTAATATTTTGTTGTTGCTAGTTATATAATTTCATCGCCTCTCAGATGTACAGTAAGCGCTCAAAAGTGCATAAGCACGCTAAGAGTCGTATTGCTGTGAACACGCGGTGTAGTCCGTACATTTGTATGTGTAAACAGTCAGACGTCTGTGGTGTGAGTGCCGTACACACACCACAGAGAACGCAGTTTTGCACTACACACTGTCGTATCGTCACGGTTCGCGGGCGCCGCACTTATATTTCCATCACTTTTGTTAGCACGCATCATACGTGTGACCTTGGCCAGTGTATCGCATTGCTAAAATTCGAAAGTAAATTATAAGTGCAGAAAGCAGAAGGCGTTAAGCGTTGGTCTTAGATTCAAGATGGCTAAGGTTCTAATCTCGTAAATCACAGCGCTGTTTTTGCAAATATTATTATTTTTGTTTGCAATAATAATATTTTTTAATATTCCTGCCTATTTATTAATGTTGTTATTGCATTAAAGGGTTTAGAATAAAAAATACGTGATATTTTATTTATTTATTATGGGACAATAAACAGCTACAATTTAAGATGTTAACAAACAATAATATAGGCTCATAAGTAGTATTAACAATATTGCAGCCCACTACATTATCCGCATGTAACAAAATTAGGATAAGGTAAAAAAGTGCCAGTAGATTAGCATTACTCAGATATGTAAAATAATTGATTATTAAAATACAATACACTTAATTAATTATTAAAAAAAGAAAAACTAAAATAAAAATATATACATTTTTGGATACAATTTTAAAAATAATAATTGGGTTTAATCCTTATTATTACAAATAAGAATTATGATTATCAAAAAATAGATAAGATATGTTATGATAAAAATAAATAATATTTATTCGTTATATTTATTTTACTTAAGTATAGTTAACAAACTGCTACAATTATTTATCATTACTTCACCTGAATAATATGTGAAATAGATGTCTAGAAACTTACAAGCAATTTGTATTATTTTGACATATTTAAATTTTTAAATGTTTTAAATTTTAAATGGATTTTTTTCACCATAAATATAAAGCTTTGATCATGGTCGAAGTAATTAAGCAATAAATAAGAATATTAGACTACTTAAAATGTAAAAAAATCTACTGACAAAATTGTTGATTTTAAGGTTAAAGGCAGTTTGTTCATTATTAATTAATTATATTAAACTTTATTTGGCTTTAGTAAATATTGGTTGGTATTGAGGTTGGCTTAAGTATTCATTTTCTTTACGAAAAGAAGATTGAAAGTAAACCTCAAATTTTAATCCTAAAATAATACTACCTATTACTAAAATAATATTAAACAATTTCGGTATATCTGCAAGAAATACGACAAACACACTATTGAAACGTGCTTAAAAAATTCGTTACCATAAATTCATGCAATAACGAATCTGTTGTTTATTAAGTTGGTACGGTCAATATTTTAAGGTCATAAACGGTTTTCTAGCTGGTCTTCAGTGATGCAAGCCTTCAGAGTGCACGGCGAACGGTTCATAATGACGTGTTTTTAATAATTCAGCAAAATATCTCGTTGGTATGAAACCATTTGTTTCATTCACCATTTGACGTCGCTGCTACTCGATAATAAGCCCCTTCCTCATATCTCTTAACCCTCACAGTATTTCTCTAGAACAAAGAAAAACATTGTTTTTATTACACATAATACCTAATTATTTATTATTCACTAATCGAATTAAACCTCATAATGAATTTAAAACTTTAAAGGCATCTTCTGTCTCAACAATACCTCTGTTCTATCAACAATACCCTTGATTAAGATTTATGTTTAGTAAAATATGAAATATATAAATGATAACACTCACACTTAGTCCGGTTTCATTAGATATTCACTTCACTTTTACGCAGCGCAATAATATTCTCTGATCTGATCTGATCTCTTCAATATATTTTATGTCTGCTTTTTGATAATAATAACCACAACACTGCGCTAAATACTCGTCACCAATATTATCCACGAACCAACAAAGTTCTATTAATTGAATACTCGTAACAAACTGCATCTACCCCACAGAAATCGAAATAATTTACTTAGTTTTTTGTGGTCTACCTGCTAAACTTTAATATTTATGTGAACAAGACGAATGAAACTAAAAACGAATGATGATTATCGAACTAGTCATTGGTTGCAGACAAAGTGAGTGTGTGTGTGTAATGTGCGTGTCTACAGTATTGTAACAACTTGTAGAAGAAGGTCGTAAGTCAAACCGAAGCGTCAGTCTATTGCTTTGTGAGATTGCTTATGGACTTTTGGTCGGTACTGTACTTAGCTCGTATGAGCGGTAAACACTATTGATGAACTTTTTATTGTTTACTTATTTAGTAAGATAAAAGTATAATATGTTCAATGATTACGACTGAAGGACATGTATCCATGGTCATGAATAAATTTAAAAAAAAAAAAAATGACAACACAACAACATCACGCCTTGTTTCCCCGAAGGGTTAGGCAGAGGTGTACCTGTAGTAGGTACACATTTCGCCAGTTATGTTTAAGTCCCATGTAATAGGGGGCGAGCCTATTGCCATCAACCGGGCACAAATCCAGACTCCGGGCTGCTACTGAGAAATTCCAAATAGAAAAACCCAATAACACTTTGCCCGACCCGGGAATCGAACCCAGGACCTCATGCTCAGCAGTAGCGCTTGCGACCACTAGACCAACGAGGCAAAAATGACCTACAAAAAAAAACAAAAAAAAAACGTGTGGCACTCGGGGACTGCCGCTGTAAAGCCATTGCATAGCATTTGTAACCTCCATACTTCCATTTGTCAACGCTACACTTGGGATGATGACGGATGATGACATAAAACATTTTTGTTTTATTTCATCATCCGTCATTACATGGTAGGCGGAGTGGGGGGTGTTAGGTTTTATTTTCGTTACGGAATTTCTTGATTCGGTCGCCGCGCTCAAAGCCCGCGATAAAAGCTATGCAATAGCTTAAAAATCATCAGAATCAATTCATAATAATAATTGGCGGAGAAATCGCGTAACAAACACAGAAAAAAATAACATGCAGTCGAATTGAGAACCTCCTCCTTTTAGAAGACGGTTAAAAATGCTGAAAGATGATTCTGAAACTTCAAGTTTTGTACATGTTGAGAATAAACGTCTTTAAAGCAAGTAACGGAAAGTGAATTGTCGCCTAAATTGACTATTGTTTAGTAGTTTTTACATAGTTTTTATGATTTCAGTCAAGTAGACAATAGCTCATCATTGTAATCAATTCAACGGATTCAGTTCCACTGTCTGTGAAGTTTAATGAATTGATTTCAGGGTGCAATTTACAACAAAAACATTTAGATAGGTTTTCCTCCTTTTAAGAAGTTTTTTAACGGACTGTCAAAGTGGGAAAGAAAATTGTTTACAGTTCTTTCACAGATAATTTATCACTGACATCAACCAAACAGGAACCTTATTGCAACGCAAAAAAAGTTGAACTGAGAATGAAGGCAGTTAGTTCTCGTATCAAGTTTTGGTGGTTCCATTTTGATGCATATCGGAAATCATGATTGAGACTTTCAGACTCTAACAGGATACCTACTAACCTACATATTTTTATCAGCGTTTGCAACTAAAGACTATTGTTTAATATACAGGGTGATTGGAAGATGGGTGCAAAGCTTTAAGGCGAAGATAGTACAGACAATTTAGAACCATTTAAGCCATGGTTGTCTTAGACGAAGTCTTACCAAATATTTTTAACCAAATTTTTAAGTTTTTTTTCGGATTTTTTTTAATGTAAACTGCATAATTATGGCCAAATTAAATGATAAATGAATTCATTTTTTATTTATTTAATTAAAGTAATGTGTAAGCAATCAAGCAAAACATGTTTTAGGCTTCTGTGTCATTAGACATTTTTTTACAGACATTTAAAGCTCAGAAAAAATAAAAAAATTGTACAATACGTCTTTTAAACCTTATTAAAAATTAAAAAATTTGGTAAGACTTCGTCTGAGACAACCATGGCTTAAATGGTTCTAAATTGTCTATACTATCTTCACCTTAAAGCTTTGCTCCCATCTTCCAATCACCCTGTATACAAATAGAGTTGAATAGCAACCAATTTATCGTCCTATTAGCTAGTGAAGCAGAGCAGTGATATCCTAGTGGTGTGACCGTCAGACTGCCAAGTCATAGGTCTCGAGTTCGAACCCAAGGCACGCACCTATGACTTTTCGGATTCATGTGCGTATTGTGTAATTATCACTTGCTTCAAAAACGGTGAAGGAAAACATCGTGAGGAACCATACCTGAGAAATATTTCTCGACGGCATGTGAAGCCAAATCAGAGGCCCACATGGGCGGCTTTATAACTCGGACATCAGGTTAGTCACTAACCACACGAAAAGAAGAGTAACTGGTTGTTGACTCGTGGCTTTGTCACCAACTTTCTTAACTATCGAGTTTACAGACCTTTCCTTTTATGTCTATCAGTCACTTTGTCATGTCACACGTGAATATTACAAAATGTTAAGAAAACAAAACAAAATCTGCATATACCGACACTGCCCACGCGCTTGCACAACCACACTTGAAATTAAATCGTGCGCAGGTTTGCTGAACGTCTTGCCTGCGCAAGCGCATCGACCTTATACGAATACGACCTATTGGGAATTGGGATTTGTGATGCAGTTATAACCATATTGATATAAAAATTGTTACATAAGCCCGTTTCCACTAACTGGCGGCACAGTACTGTTTTTTAAGGTTTCTCTTTTTTTTGCTTTTGTGTTAATATTGTGTGCCTTAACCTGGGTAAAATTTTCTTTTTTCTTAACACTTTGCAACATTTATACAAAATAAACATAACATAACATCACGCCTTGTTTCCCCGTTGGGCAGAGGTGTACCTGTAGTAGGTACACCCACATTTCGCCAGTTATGTTTAAGTCCTCTGGTACTAATCTGTGCCTCTGGCGAGACTAAAGTTACGAATTTACAACTCGCCGATGCGTACCTAATGCTTAAAAATAAACCTAATGCTTAATTGTAAACTTGCCTTAAAAACCCATACACAAGTGTCAAAAAAGGGAACTAAAAAAAAATACATTTTCCGAAGTCGGTGGCAAAAAACAAAAATTTTAAACCAAAAACACCGACTTCCGCAATTGAAGTTATTTTTCACGTCTCGTGTTTTTCACGTTTTTTTTAAGTCTGTTTTTTTTGTAAAAAGTTTTTACTTTTAACTTTTCAGTTGTGGTACCTGCCCCACACAAATACCTGCTATGTAAATAACAGTGACAGGAACTTATTATAACATCATTACATCATCCATTTAGACTAAGTGGGAAAAATATGTATTATTGAAGATAACTCAAGAAGTACCCAAACCAAGTTAATAAAATTTATATGGGTCTGAAAGTATCGTCGCCCTCCTCGCTAACTGTCTCACAAACTGACGTATCTGTACTGATATTACTTACGTGTTCAGAATTTTTATTTCGAAAAAGTTCTCTCTAATCGTCGTGTCTGTGTCGTTTACCGTTTAGAAGATAATCACGTATTTTGTTTGGCGTAAGTGCAAAAGAAGGGAAAAAATATTCTCACCACCTGTCGTATATGCACACATCTACAGTTAGTGAGTTAAAGATTAAGTCAAGAGCTATTTATAAAAAGTTATTAATTCATTAATAAAGCCACAGCTAACGCAACTATATTAACATGATTGTAGCGCCCGACCGAAAAACTGTTGCCCTGGAAAAATATCAATTGCTAGTTATGACAGTTAGCGGGGAGTGCGACGGTATGACCTACCAAACAAAAAAGAGTCATCAAAATCAATTCATAATTGGCGGAGTAATTGTCCTCCTTCTAGAAGTCGGTTATAAATGTAGTCTTACGAGGCTTACGAATGGCCTTTGAGAAAAGAATGGTGAAGCAGGAGTAATGCGATACGTAAGCAGTTTCCTAAAAACTGCTTACGTATCGCATTACTTTGCGACTTTGCTTTGATTGATGGTGGCGAAAACGGGCACTAGGGTAGTCATGTGTAAGTAGGTAGGCAGCTGTGATAGCTTAGTGGTGTGACCTTTGAAATGTCAAGTCATAGGTCTACAGTTCGAACCCAAGGCACGCACCTCTGACTTTTCGGATTTATATATGTATTGTATAATTATCACTTGCTTTAAAATCGGTGAAGACAAACATCGTGAGGAAACCGGCAGCGTTAGATATTTCTCGAAGACGCCAAGTCAGAGGCCTATGGGCGGCATAAAAACTCTTACACCAGTACCCTAATTGCGTAACTTAGTTTCATAAACAATTATTATGCCTAATTTGTTTCATTTTGACTATTCAACAACATTCTTTACGTTATTCAAATCTTGTAGAAAACGCAGACTATGCAGGCAGGCATATTATACGTTGGGGGATTACATCGCTGATAAAAATGCTTGGCTCAATGCTGGTCCTGCTCCACAACTAATTGATTAACATTTGCAAATACTGTTGGAGCTGCTGAAGATTGTAAGACCATCTTTGCATTTTATAAACTCAATCTCCTTTGTATTATACTATAATTGCATAGCACAGGTGTGAGCACTATGTACTAAAGAGTTATTACCATTTACCGGGTAATATGTCTTGCATTGACTTGAATGTGCCCTGGCGGCTGTGAGTATGTCATGCTCACTCAAATGTTTCGCTGATGGTGGCGCGTGTGTTGGATCATTTAGCTCCCTTCAAAATGGTTGAGCTGAATGGTGCTAATCCATGCGTCATGTTCGTGAACGGGCGCCGTCAGTTGGGACTGGTCATCTCTTAGCCGCCAGGGCTTATTTTTTTAATTGTTCTTTGTTTTATCTTTTTATTACGGACGCTTCTATCGTGCACGTCTTTCTACATTGTTCTCACATGTATAATTTCAACATGAATGATGTAACCAATATTTTGTAACAATTTATTATTTAAAAGAGTGTCCGCGGAGTTTCTTGCCCGTTCTTCTCCATAGGTACCTACTACGCTTTGGAATGGGCAACTAGCTTCATACCTATTTCTGACTGACCGATTCCTTGACAATTCAAAAGTGCCTGTAAATGGTTTAATTGAAATAAATGCTTTGAGTTTGAGTTTGAGCAGATTTTTTTTTCCAACTTATGAAGCAATGGATTAGCAATCTGTTTCAAATCGAAACAGATTGTGATTGTGTTGTATTACGCAATTAGGGTACTGGATACTGGTTATCACGACTTCACTCACTGCTAGGCAGGCTGGCAGGCCCCTCTCTACTTGTGTTCCTGAACCAGCTTCATCCATATATAGATAACCTACATTATACATAATCAGCCTATAATGTTCCCACTGGTGAGACACAAGCCTCCTCTCTGTGAGAGGGAGACCCCTTCTTGTCTGTGAGATGGCGACCCGTCCCTCTTACAGAGAAAAGGCCTGTGCAGGTAACCAACCTATCCAGCAGAAATATTGTCTTTATTTTCTAAATCTTGATCTCGTAACAACAACTCTGTAACAATATTCTGACAAATAGCTGAACTACATAATTACTATTAGTTATAAAATATATTAATTACTCTTCGTATAAATTCAAAGGCAGTGCATTCAAAATGGCAATCGAAGCAGATATTTTTTTTGAAGTCCGGTAGGCCGTAACGTGGCCGTAACATAGCTACAAAATTAGTACACTTCTGCCGCTGCCTTTTGTAAAGGGGCATTGATGCACGAACGTGAAAATGTGGGCCGAGGCGAAACCGAGGCACACATACGTGAGTCTATCAATGAATGCCTCGTTGCGGCCATGCCTTGGTAATTTTCTCAAATAATGCGCGGAAATTCAAACTAAGTAAATTAATTATAAATGCCAGAATCAATGAAGAACAACGATAATTTTGCACACGCCAATATGTTCATTTGTATTTTTTATTTGTTTAAGCTTGTTAATAAAAAGATTTTTACATACATTTTATTAAAATACACGATAGTTGTTGTCATACTATTATTTTCATACCTGCTCGCATATTTAATCAGTACAGCATTTTCGATTTATCTCGAAGACGGTTGTCAAAATAATGCTCGAATTGCCAAGCATGTTTGACAAATGACAATAGATCAGGGATGGCGAACCTCTCTACAATACATATTGAATGTTGCCATGACGTGCCAACAAACCATTTTGACTTAGTGACTCCTGGAAAATTATTATATAAATACTTTCACAGTTCACAATAATATCTTTATTACTAAACAGTAATGTTAATATTTATTTGAATTAAAGAACAAATTAGTCCGACTTTTGCTGTTGTAAACTAGATGACTCAAGCACCTAAATTCTTGAAATGATTGCATGCCCGAATCATTTGGTTACGTGCCACCAATGGCACGCCTGCCATTGGTTCGCCACCACTGGAATAGATCATATAGTGCTACGTGCGTCGTTGCTTTAGATAAAGGACTCTAAGTAAATTTTGACAAAATTATGCAAGAATACACTGACACCGGGGAAGTGAGTCTCCCACGGTCTCCGCCCACACTGCCTGGGGCGGAGGACGTCCCCGTGACCGCCGTCCTTCCGGACCTGTTTACGGGGGCTGGAAGAGGGCGTTGACCACCCTCCGCCGACGAGCAATCCATCTGCTGCGGGTCGGGAGAGTGGTCTTGATCTCCAACTCACTCTGTGAAATGACGGTTTCATAGAAGGCGATCACCGCATCCCACGACTCGGTAGTCCCGACCATCAAACGAGCGACGGCGACAGGCGACAGGTCGGCTCCGACTTCTGATACGAGGGCACGGCACGGCTTCTTTCATGTGGCACACTCTGCCAGTGTACTCTGAGCGTCGGCCGATATTTCTGTTGATTCTTTTTAGGTCCTGGTAGTGCTTTAACAACTCTTGACCACGATACCAGAATCACAATTTTAGCTAAATACGTATAAGTGATATATACGAATTGGAATTTCGACACATAGTGAAAATTTGAGGGACGAGCGCATGCGTGTGCAGTCGCAGTGTGACGTCATAGGCAAATTATATCCTGTCTTAATATTGTTATAAATATGACCTATCTTTTGAATTCTCAATCGTTACTCTAGCATTAAAAGTCTCGTGGTTATTAGCGGTTGAAATCTTACATGTTTTTGTTGGTCAGAAATATTGAACTTACCACCAGTACACCGAGCGAAAAGATGTTTTCATGTCAAAAGTATGAGTTTTTGTGTGAACTTGCTGTATCTGAAGTGGTTTATGAATGGCACTAGTAGTTGGTATTGTTTGGAGGAGCTCGATTAGTTCTTAGTTCGCGTTATCAGCGCGATAAGCGTACGGTGCGGCCCCGCGCCTCTCACTCAGCGCAGGACACCCGCGGCGACGACATGGCACGCCTCTACAACACATACACCGAGAAGCAATGGAAAGCCGTGCTCCGCCAAATTTCAGTGCAGCAGCAGCGGCGCGGCAAGCGCGGCGGCTCGGGTGGCGACCGCGACGACGCTTCTTCAACGGGGTCTGAGCACCTGTACGAACAGGACATCGCCATCCTCAACCGCTGCTTCGACGACATCGAAAAGTTTATCGTGCGGCTGCAGCACTCGGCGGCGGCGCAGAGCGAACTGGAGCGGCGCCGGCGGTCGCGCGGTGGCCGGAGGGACGCAGGTAGCGCCGCCGCGAACGCGTGCGAGAGCATGCTGGCGCTGCGTACGCGGCCACCGCCCGAACGCGATTTCGTGGACGTGCTGCAGAAGTTCAAGCTGTCCTTCAACCTACTGGCGCGGCTGCAGGCACACATCTGCGACCCCAACGCACCCGAGCTCGTGCACTTTCTGTTCAAGCTGCTGGCACTGATCGTGGACGCGGCGCAGGACGTGGCGGACGGGAGCCAGCCCACGCGCGTCGTGCAGCCGCTGTTCACGCGCGACGCGCTCAATCTGCTAGCCAACTGCCTCACCAGCAGGGAGGCCGAGCTGTGGAACTCGCTGGGCGCCGCCTGGCTCATACCAAGAGAACAATGGAAGACGACCATCCCGCCGTACCAGCCCGTGTTCATGGACGGCTGGAGCCCTGACTTCCAGGTCGATAACCAGCCTCTGCGCAGGTCGTCCCCGCGGCGCAGCTCGGTGGGACGCGTTGAGCTGGCGGCCACTGAGCTTGCCACCTACGAGCGCGACGAGCCAAACCTCTACACCGAGCAGTACGCGCTCAACCCCAGAAACATGCGCGGGATGGGGCGCGAGGATTCGGGCAGCGCTGTGTCTTCGCTTGACCACGAGCAGGCATACCGCGCCGATAGAGATGACGATGACCTGGGCGAAGTGTGGGCGGGCGGCGTTTTGGCGCGCGGCGGGTGCGTCGTGCGCGTCACTTACCCGCGCACCGCCAACAACGACAAGGAGCTCACCGTCGTGAGCGGAGAGTACCTCGAGGTGCTGGACTCACGCAATTGGTGGAAGGCGCGCAACCGGCGTGGCTTGAGCGGCCACGTGCCGGACACCATCGTGGCGTCGCCCGCCTCACCGCACCTCTACCCCAACCCCATCTACACGCATTGCCAGGACGGAGCAGGCGGACACGACTCCGGTGGCAGCAACCCCACGGGCCTGGCGGGTAGGGGCGCTAGGGATCACGAGATTCACGTAGGCCATGGGGGCCAGGGGCCCGCGAAGGGCGGAGGGCAGAGAGGCGAAGGACCGGGGGGCGCAGGCGCGGTCGACTAGGTGCGCCGCGATCGACTCGACGCCTGACTCCTGCCGCCCGGCGAGGGCGTCGCGGTGCGTGTGCGTTACCCAGGCCAGATGTTGTCGAAAATGGTCATTTGAATCTAATAGATAATTAGTTTTGCGGCTTCTGTAATTGTTGCGCACATTTTTAAATTTGTTGCGCTTATAGTTTTTTAATTATTTCACAAAAACATTTCCTGCTGGGGTAACGTTATCCCAGCCAGACCTTTTTCTTTCTAATGGGAATATTTAAATAAATACTAGCTATAAAATTAGTTGTCTAGATGAAGTAAATGTTGTGCATTATTTTGTATTTGTTCTTTCATCGGTTGCGAAGTTATTCGAGATTTTGCTGGGGTAACGTTTTTGGTTTTGCTAGATCTTTGAAACGGTTAAGCGGATTCTTATCATTTTTGTACATGACTTCTTAGGATTTACTTTACATTTGTTCTGCAATAAGAAAAACAAAATAATGCATACTTTAAAGGTTATTTCATTAAATAGAAAAACACTTCAATTGGTTCCAGCACTCTCAATAAGAGGTCTAAAGACTTACTTTAAACGTTATTTTAAAGCTTGTAAATGCCTTCAAATGTATATGAAGTTTCATTAGTATCCTGTAAGTATTTAACAAGTTATGATGATATTCAGTTCTTCACGAGCACGGTCTTGATGCGCGCGGTGTTATTTGGCCACTGGATTGGATATATGAACTGAATGTTATATCAATTATTGTTGTTTAGTTCAGTTGTATATCAGTAAAATTTCAGCGTAGTACATTGGATAATTAATGAGATAATACGATTAAAGTCATTAGGAAGTGAATGACCGAGGTAACCCGACCAAGTTTAGGTGGTTACGAAAAAGCGAAATCGCAGAACATTATGCTATCTTTAGAAATGTTTAGTATAATACACCTTACAATTTCGGTACAGACGCATACACTGTTAAATACATAATAATATAATAATATCTGTACTATGAAAACATTATTATTATCTTCCAGTTGCACATACTTATCAAAAATCACCGATATAACATGTCGTTCGGTGGGACGCGAAAGGGGTGGGGTGAAGGGGTAATTCATTGTTTGCATAACGCACTAAACATGCTCCATAATCACATAATTCATCTTGTAGAGTGCGCGTGCGCTTCGGCAGTTCCGTTTCCTGTTTTTGCAAATATTTATCGAGTGCGTGAGAGCTAAATGAGACAACAAAACAGTAGGACTAACTGTGAGCATTTTACTACATTGAGATATCATTTATATAAGTAGGTATTAGTAGACATACGTAAGTTTAGAGTTAACTGAAAAAAGTCATTGTATATAATTTATTGTCTGTGATCATTACACATTCCAATATGTGTATATTTAAATAAAAACTGTAACTGTGTACCTACTGTGTATACTGAAATCTATAATTTAAATAAAAAGTATTAGAAAATTTCAAAGTAGCAAAATTACTATCTGTAATTTTAATCTGTGATTGTTTTTAAGTATAAGTTTATTAATACTTTAAAAGTTCAGTTGAAATGATTATTTTACCTGTTAATAAAAATTCTTTAATAAACATGTAGTTTTTTTTAAACTTGTGTACATGTCTGTACTAAATTTGTAACACTATCCTACATATTTTAGAAGGTGCCATAATGTTCTGCGATTTCGCTTTTTCGTAACCACCTAAACTTGGTCGGGTTACCTCGGTCATTCACTTCCTAATGACTTTAATCGTATTATCTCATTAATTATCCAATGTACTACGCTGAAATTTTACTGATATACAACTGAACTAAACAACTAATAATTGATATAACATTCAGTTCATATATCCAATCCAGTGGCCAAATAACACCGCGCGCATCAAGACCGTGCTCGTGAAGAACTGAATATCATCATAACTTGTTAAATACTTACAGGATACTAATGAAACTTCACATACATTTGAAAACATTTACAAGCTTTAAAATAACGTTTAAAGTAAGTCTTTAGACCTCTTATTGAGAGTGCTGGAACCAATTGAAGTGTTTTTCTATTTAATGAAATAACCTTTAAACTATGCATTATTTTGTTTTTTTTTATTGCAGAACAAATGTAAAGTAAATCCTAAGAAGTCATGTACAAAATATGATAAGAATCCGCTTAACCGTTTCAAAGATCTAGCAAAACCAAAAACGTTACCCCAGCAAAATCTCGAATAACTTCGCAACCGATGAAAGAACAAATACAAAATAAGGCACAACATTTACTTCATCTAGACAACTAATTTTATAGCTAGTATTTATTTAAATATTCCCATTAGAAAGAAAAAGGTCTGGCTGGGATAACGTTACCCCAGCAGGAAATGTTTTTGTGAAATAATTAAAAAACTATAAGCGCAACAAATTTAAAAATGTGCGCAACAATTACAGAAGCCGCAAAACTAATTATCTATTAGATTCAAATGACCATTTTCGACAACATCTGGCCTGGGTAACGCACACTCGCGGTGCACGCACTCCGGCGCAACGCCAGTCCACATGGACTCAACACATGTGCGATGAGTCCCGTGTGAGCAGACGGTGCGCAAGTGTGCATGCGCCGGGCGGCGGAAGTGGAAGCAGTGCGTTGTGTGAGTATGCTCTAGCTGTCTATGTAGCATGTGGGATAACGTAGTGTTGGTTTCACGTTGATGAGTGATGCGGTCCAGAGGCTGTACCGCCATCACGCAAGTGTATCATACTAAGTATTTATCCGCGTCGGTCGCGTGTGTTCGTGACGTGAGTGTGGCGTGGCATGACCTCAGCCGCCAGTCGCCGCGCATATCATTCAAGTCTGATTTAAGTTATTTACTTTATCAATGTACAACAACTTCGCAGCTTCGGGCGCCTGCATGCGCGGGGCGCAGCCGCGGCGCCCCCTCCGTCGTCGTCTAGATAATGTTCCTCTGTCGTCTAGATAATGTTTTTGTGTACTATTTTATTAATAAGATGCAGTTTTTTTTAAAGTACTTTATTGATCTTCATGTAAGTAGGTACAGCACCCGTACACATCATATAAATACAACTTTCCATTAAAATAAGTTATTTTAAATTATCTTAACATAATTATTTTTCTCGACTAGCAACAATAACTAGTCCATTTTGTTTTATTTTTTAACTACATTTAATTATTTCAAGATCTTATTTAAATTACAAAAGTACGTATAACTGATAGCATTTATTTTGTATAAAATTGATTATCAAAAATCTTTACAAGGTTAAACTAGTAGGTATCTATTTTGCAAGTTCAAATAAATACCTACTTCACCAGAGCCGATATGCCAGCGTTTGTCAGCGCTGACAATTATGCGCTGGTTGTCAACACTGATCAATGCAGACAGTTTTCCAGAACCGGCGCCGACTAATTTAGATAGGAGCTTGTCGACGCTTATATAAGCGACGGTTCCAACTGACTTGGCAAAAAGTATGAAAACTACCAGCGCCGACCAGCGTTGACCACCAGCGCTTGTCAGCGCCAAGAAACGCTGACATATCGGCGCCGGCTAGTAGCTTTCTAGCTGTAAGTCCTCCATGTACTAAATAAATAAATAAATGAATACACCCTTTTATTTTTCTTTTTTAGATAAATTCTTACAACAGATCTTTGGTTAGATATTTTACATAACAAGGCACTATTCCAGTACACTTATATTTAAAAATTATTAATTAAATATCTTAGACATGACTAGGACTCGACTACATTTTTTTTTTCATTAGTTACTTAATTAAAAAACTATGTTTAACGTAAAACTAAAAACTAGTCATTAATAGTCATTATTCAAGATGGATAATATTAAAATGCTTATTTTAAAATAGATTTAAATTATTCTTAAATACTTTTCGATGTTCCTGATGTTAAATAAATCAATAAGCACATAGAATGGAAAGTCATTGCGCTTACACTTTTATATTAGACACTTATATTTATGCATTTAAATAATAAATTCTTTACTTTATCTAAAAAATTCCACAAAGACGACATTTAAAAACGAATAACTTAACAATCGTAGAGAAAACTGAAATAAAAAGATGTCACGTAACCGTAAAATATCTTAGTCTTAAAATTATTTAACAAAAAACAGAAATAAATCATTTTAAAAATCTGTGTATTGCGTCGATGCGCCAACGCCATCTAGTACGACTGGCCGGTAGTAATCCTTCATCTCGCCCCAACCGCGCGGCGCTACGTTGAAGTTCGGTCCAGAAACTAAAGGCAGTCGTGGGCTTTTTGGTGAAGCGTAGACATCATTCAGCTTTGTAGGTGCCATAGGGACTGGTACTTCAATGTTTTGTACAGTAATCGTCGGAGGGGTGACGGGGAACGGCTCCATTTTGGGCCAGTTGCTGGAGTGTTTGAGCGCTGACTTTGGATATGTTTTCTGGTTGCGCAAACTAGATGGCGGGCGGTACGGCGTGTCGTGGTTCGCTACGGGCGTTGGGGTGGAGCACGCGTTCGATGTGTTTCGACCTGGAAATATCAATTAGAGAAATTAAGGAACATAATAAAACTGCCTGCGTCCGACTGATTTGACTGCTAACTTCTGGTATGCTATTCTGTTGGATAATCTGATAAAATGCCGTTTTACCGCAACGATTATGGAACAATACTGGTAGGTCATACGTTGCAGTCATATCTGCACAAGTATCTATTGTTTTAATTGAATTAACGCAGGATTATCAATTTAACATAACAGCCAGTTGAGTTATAGTTTAGCACAGTTAGTACCGACACCTGATAATGTAGCAAGCAGGCACTCTATTTAGGCAAGAACCGCAGTGGCTATCTGGAAACATTTTGTAGATAGATGATGATGATATAGGTACAGACTTGTATGTTCATCTATTCTGTGTATTTACCCTATAACATTTCCTTATCAATTCTTATCCTTTTTCAAAACATTTGACTGCTTGTCAAAGTTCATGAATAATCTCCTAAACGCAGTAGGTACCTACCTAATTTTAATCATGTAAACCCGATTAATCTTACATCGCCAGACTTTCAAAACATCACAAAAACTCTAAGCACTGTATAATAATTAACATTCTGGGTCCTATAAATAATGCTGAAACACCCGAGGCCGCCGGTCTGGCCGCCGACCAATCTGTCAATACCAGCTGCCGCCATTTATATCTGACGAGCGACAGATTATAATAATTCATGTAGGTATTATTATATCATGGAAGATAACATGATAGACCAATACATGGTTACATTGTGATTTTAAAGCAACTAAGTCGTCATTTCTGAGCGAAGAGATGGGTTCGATCCGGGACAGGAAAATTTTAGGTGAAATGTGGGTGTACTTGCCTATTGGTATACCTTTACTTAGGCCATCTTGTGAGAACGAAAATAGAGTACCTTTACAGTACCTACTTTACACGAATTTTTTTGTCCAGACTGTTCTTCAAACATATCTAGGTAATGAAATTATCACACAAGAAATAGATAACATACCTCGTCCTTCATGCACCCACTTGACAGACCTCTTCTTCCTGTTAACGTACATACTCTGGCCTCTGCTCATGTGATTGCTGGAGTCGCTCAAAGACTTGGAGATGGACCTCGCCAGGTCCATCTGTTCTTTCACCGTCGGGTGCACTCCTGGCACGTAGAATGCTGATGAGGCGAATGTTTTCTCTGGAAAAGGAAAATTGCAATTAGCGCCATCTATTGAGCGACACTAAAGAAGAAATCGATAAAGAGAAAATAGAGAAACTTTCGATCAATCATCATTATTAGCTGTAAGGTCAGCATCAAACGTCGATATAGATTTTCTGTTTGTCTTTAATGACAAAAGATGGCGTAAGAAACATCGTCTACGCAGTGTAGTCTACTGTCTATAGTGGGTACCTAATAATAGGCACTAGAATAGGTCACTCTACTATCTGTCTAAGAATAAAATTTGTGAGGTGAGTGGGTAGCATTCAACTAAACTAGTATACGGTGATAACAGACGTGAAACTCTCTCTAGTATCTCCGACTGTGACTTGCGAAAGAGAGATTCGGAATACCTAGCTCTCTTTGATATTCAACTGCGGAACATAGCTACTAATAATAAATAATAGACATGTATACCTATGTACAGACAGCTTCAAAACTGAGCGTTTAAGGTGTAACAGAGGCCTAGGGCCATTGGACGAGTTACCTACACCTACTTTCAAGTGATAATCGATGACTTTCAACAAAATTGACATAAACATACTTAATGTCAATACAGGGTGTAAGGGACAGCCCTTCGCAAACTAACAGGGTGCATTCAGCTCCTTGTTTTGAATCATATTCTACCCAAAATTTTCTCAGGATTTTTTTTTTTTTAATCGTTTTTCAGTTACCATTTCTTTGTAAAATTACATTCTCTGTACGCAGTACTCCATTAATGTAAATAAAACAGCTAAAATAAACAGCAATGGAAGTTGAAATCAGCTGTCATTGCGTGTAAGGTAATAAAACAAATCAGGTTTATTGGATTCCCATAAGGTTCCTGAAATAATTTCATGTACCGGTCATCTTAGTATGATATACTGAATTTCCCCATCAGTCTGCGGAGGGCTGTCCCTTACACGCTGTATATTTTTGAATCTTCCGTCATTGTTATCGCTGGTAGAATATCACTTTGTCTAGGCTTTCTGATCTTTACTTTGTGATTGTATATTATTGGTGTAAGAATGTATTTAAAAAATGGTACATTTGATAAGTACTTAATCAATTCAAGGACAGATTTACCTTAAAAAAAATCCTAAATATAGCTGCTTCTTAGTAAGCCAATCTCGGTCATATCACTAGCCAAAATCTAAGACTTAAACCACTTAGTTATTATAAGAAAAGGTCTGACTCAGCATCATAATGACGCACATCGAGCATTATTACCAAAAACAGTTGGCACACAGGCGTCATGGATTCATGGTAAACAATAGCACATAACTACTTACATCGTGGAAATACTGCGTCTAAATCCCGGAATAGCTTACTGAGTAGGGTTGGCCGGTCGATTTTGTACAAATCTTACCGTGACAACTTATGTGAAGTGAGCTGTCGATCCCTGGCATCCGGTGGAATGACAGCTCGCTTCAACCTCACTTCACCTAAGTTTTACACACCCAAGGCCTAAATTATGTAGATAGTGGGACAAGGGAAACATGCTTATAATGCATTACTGTGGCGACTTGCAACAGGGGCATTCATGGACGATCGTGAAAATGTGGGCCGAGGCAAAGCCGAGGCACACATACGTGAGTCCGTCAATGCCTGTACTCTAATTGCGTAATATAACACAATCACAATCTGTTTCGATTTGAAACAGATTGCTAATCCATTGCTTCATAAGTTGGAATAAAAAATCTGCTTAACAACGTAAATAACGCAATGAATGTTGTTGAACTGTCAAATGAAACAAATTAGGCAAAATTGTTTACGAAAATAAGTTACACAATTAGGGTATCGGTTGCGTTTAAAGCTTGTAAAGTACTTTTCTCAAATAATGAGTGGAAATTCAAACTAAGCAAATTAATTATAAATTCCAGAATCAATGACGAACAAATATTTTTTTTACTTGCCAATATGTTAAATTTTATTTATTCTTGCAAGCCAAATCGAATTTTTTATAAAATCTTTGAAAAGTTACCTCCTTGGTTGCCATGTGTTGAAGTAAAAAGTTCGTTCCATTTTCAAATAACACGACAGCTATGATTTTTCAGAGTAATTTATTCAGCCACTAAACACGACAGATATGGATTTTCATAGTAACATTGCCGGCCACCTACTCGCATGTAGTATCGCAGTACAGCATTCTCGATTTATCTTAAAGAAAGTTGTCAAAATAATGTTCGAATTTTCGAATTTCATGTTTGAGAAATTGTTATTATTTTCACCAAAAGATTTTTTTTTAAGGTTCCTTTAGAATCAAGAGAGAGATTAGAGCCAAACTTTTTTAATCTATTGGTAAATCTGTCCGTGCTTAAAAGTGTTTTAACTAGTCTTTAGTTTTTCAAAGATGTCGGCAATAACAGATGCTTGAAAATTCATTTTATGATAATTCCCAGACAATGTTATCGGGTAGTTTTTACCATGAAAACAAAATTATTATGTGTAAAGTCGCAGGAATATCTCGCAAATCATTATTTTGAGAACGCAGCAACCCTACCTGTTCCAACTCTAACAACATTAAGAAACAAATATGGCGCTGACACTGAACAGCTGCCGAGTTTCGGTCTCTTCGGGAAAGAACCTCCGTGTTTATAATGTCTGGGTTTTTCCGAAGCTTGGAAACTCCCAAACTCTTTCCGATTAATAGTAAGATTATTGGAGTAATTGGTTCATGGTCAAGCCATGATTAATTATTATGGTTTTTTGTCTGAGGGGCTTCTGGTTAAAATGGCTTATCAACAATCATGCAACCGAAGTAAGAAGGGCTATGTTTTAACCATTTTAGTCACAAGACTGAAATGGCCAAAACTTAACCCTTGTGACGTTGTGAAGAAATGGAAGACGGAGTAAGTACCTATCGGTTCTTTAGGCCCAACTTGAAATAGGCCTACTTATAGACCCTAGCACGATATCCTTACATATTATAAAACAAAGTCCCCCGCCGTGTCTGTCTGTCTGAACGCGATAAACTCAAAAACTACCGACCGGATTTTCAAACGGTTTTCACCAATGGACGGAGTGATTCTTGCGGAAGGTTTTGGTGTATTCATTAAGGTTTTGTATAGATTGGCTGAAATATGACGATTATTGTCGAAGATGTCGGAATAATGCCGACTGGGAGCTTTACTGGCGTCCGCCGCGTAAACCGTTAGAGATACATTAAATTTATGTTCTACAAGATTGAAAATCTTAAAAAGTTCAACAAAAAGGTAGGAATCAATAACCTTTTTCTGAACTATTAGATATGTAATCTCGGTACTGTCCGGTAGTACGTTTCCGTGGGATATTTTCCGACATCCACGGGCGAAGCCGTGGGCAAAAGCTAGTTATACGTATAGAAGAGTTAACTAATTCAAAGATGACAACTGCGTTTAAGATGACGGAAGTAAACGACTGCGGTTAACCGACTCGACAGTAATTATAATAAATAAGTAGTCATGACCTTTTATTTAATTAATTAGAACTGCAATGTGTCACCATATAGCCATCCTAACCTTTAATTATGTTGGTCGGCTTGTTAAAACTTGCGGTTGGATTCTTATAACTGTAACTCATTGGAGTGTAGATGTTTCTTGTATTTCATGACCTGACATGACTTCTTAGGAGAGGCCGTCAGCCTGTCTTGTGATCTTTATTACATGACAGAAATATATTATTAGTTTTCTTTGTAAGTAGGTATGTGGTACCCGTAACGACTTTTAAGAAACCTTGATCTTTGTCGAAGACTGTATTTTGGAGTTTTAGATTTTGAGAGTAAAATTAATACCTCAGTTTTATATGTTCAACCTCTAATCCTAATGCTATGATTCGCGCAGTGTAGTTAGCAAAAAGGAGATCTACCATTTATTTGTCTGAATCTTAACGGTACAAATATCTGGCCATAAATTTCCTGAGGTCCGAAGAGGGAATTAAAACAACAGGGATTCTTACCAAACTTGCGATCCTTCTTGATGATATGCTCTTCAGCATCAGGCGCTGGCGTGAAGATCTTGTTCAGGTCGACCTCCTTCTCTCCGACTATGATTGGCTTGTTCTCCATATCCTCCTGAAATTCCAGGTTTGATGCTGTTAGTTTTATGGTGATATCGTCGTTTTTGGTGATATTGTCATGTTTGTGGTGATATTATCATGTTCCTGGTGACATTATCACAATTATGGTGAAAGACACTAACGAATGCTATGAGATTTAGATGAGACATTCGTATCATGAAAATTATAATGTCGAAGCATGTATTTCTTTATTTCAGCTATTTTACCTAAAAAAGTGTAGAATTTCAACAATTCAAATCTAAACAATTTCAAGTGAATGTGGGAATTTTACAATGTGAAAGTGTACGTTAAAAATCGAAATATACTAGAAGCACTATTTACAAAGAGTTCACGAGGAAATTTAACTATGAGAGGATTTATGTCAAGCTCATAGAATCACTGATTAAAATACCTGAAAATTCTTTAACCTTCATTATCTAGGTTTAGTATAGCTGATTGTCCAGATATTTCTAGGAAATTAAAAATAAAACAAGAGCAAGAATTCTGTGACGTACAGAGTTGAACAAAGCAGCTATTTAGTGGGAAGCAAAAAAACATTGTTTACAATGAGTGTCTTATGCTTTCGGCGTTCTAGAGACTAGCAGTTTTATACATATAGCTTATAACACATCAGAGAATGTCAGACGAAATAGTCAACTATCATGTAAAGAATTTAGAAGAAAACCTTCAAGGAATTCTCTGAGAAGGAACCCCTTTTTCAGCAGTTTTTTCATGAATGAAACACAAATTAAACTAAAGATATTGTGGGTCATGAAGAATTTCCATAAGAGGCTATAACCATGTAATGTTGCCAGCTTAAAACAACAAATTCTCCTGGCAAATACAAAAATGCGCAGGTTATTTCCGGACTAAGGTCACTTGTTTGATAGTTTCCCAGAAATGAGATAAGAACACAAAAATATAACACATCATCGTCCTTGAGCGATGTAGTAGACTGAATGTTAGTCATTACTCAACAACATTCAGAATTAAATGTTTTGGCTCTTGCTTCTATGTTGCGCATGCGACTCGGCGCGCTGCAGAAACTTTCAGACTGAAAGTACCGTGTCTTTGCTGCATTGATGATAGGATAATTTTTCAATGACATCCAAGAGCCTATTTAATAAAGCTGAATGGCGACAGGTGACTACCGACAATCTGACAATTCGATAATTTTACAAGTATTTTTCATAGGTAGATGTGTACCTGACGATCATTATTGAACGGGGATTCGTCGTGAAAATGTGTCAATATTTTTTTGACAAATATGTCGCATTGTGAGTTATATATATGAAATAAACTCCTGGTGTTTTGACCACTGATCTTTTATTTAGTATGTATATCTAATGAGAAAACATCATCTAAAAATAAACGGTAATTTGTTGGTGTTTTGGGTTCCATTCGCGGTCATGCAATGGCATAATAATTATAATATATTATGCTATTGCAATAGCATCTACGATAAATGTTTTAAAAATAGAGAAACTACAACTGCATATGTAATCAAAATAATTAAAAGTTTAGTGACATTTAAAAAGCTGTTTCTTGAATCTGATAATTGACTATTTCGCCTCAGTAGACAGTCAAATTTAAATAAAAATAATATTTAAATAAGTTAATAAAATATTAGTATCGAAAACAGAAAAGTTAATTAATTATAAAAACAGACAGATACAGCGAAAGCAGAATATACATTATTAATAAAGAAACAAAAATCATGAGTTTGTGAATTAAATGGTGAGTAAGTAAATTAAAAGAAATCAAAATGTTTCCTAATCATGAAAAAATGGCCTCAAAACCAGCCTAAACTTTATTTTATCTTTGAGTGAAAATGATATTTATTTACACTGGTAATATTTATGAAACTAATGTGTCTGTATTTCGGATATATTTTGGGATCGTCTTACGGTGAGACAGTCCAGTGGCTCCAATATCTCGGGGTCTCGGGAGTAGTCTCCATCGTTCTGTGTGATTAGCATATTTTTTTCCGATTAATTTACTGTATATTTTACATAAGATGTTATTATTATTATTATCAGCCGTTTGTATCCCATCTGCATGGCAATAATTGCCTCTCTACCCTCCTTCCACTTATCCCTAAGATGTTATAATTTTCATCGTTAATTCCGGTATTTTTTTTTTTGTTTTTTGCATTTAAAATCTTTATAATTTTTTTTTTAAATCACCTTCGTCGTTCCTTAAATATGGGAACGGGGAACTTAAAATTGTATTAACTTAAGTATATTTTTAAAATAGGCAGAAAAATGTATACGTTCATCCCTTCTTAGAATTAGAACAGAATATATCAAAAAATATTTTTTTTGTATGTAGGTCTGTAATTCTCAGTATCTATCTAGAGAACGCGACAGTCATGCCAAAATTGCCAAATGTCTATCGAATGTGCTCAATAATTTCAACTATGACAGACAGACATACAGAACGTTACCTACTGTAAATGCTTGTCTATGTGTTAAAAAAAACAAAAATTAAAACAGATTTAAAGTAAATAAAATATTAAAATTCTTTCTAAAAAATTGACACTTTTGTAGTAGTTTCTATACAAATTGATCTTTTGGCCCCTAAATTAATTAAGATTATGCATGAGGCTTTCTTCAATGTATCCGCGAAAGATGGTTTTTTATTGTGTCCATTCTATTGAAGCAATAATTTAAATGCGTTCTTCCCAAATATACTACACCTACTTTTAAAATAATGTAGTTCTTTTTTCAATTTTATTTTAACGAAACATTTTCACCGGTAGGTATTGTCTCTGAAAAATATAAGTAATAATAAAAAAAACTTCCGAGGTTTAAAAATCGAAGTTTTTGTTATTTTCGTCATCCAATTTTACACTTATTAACAACAGCAGTAAAGTGTAAAATCGATTGGTTACACATTTTGACGTTTTGTTGTTTACGTGGCAGTAATCAGGGTTGGCACTTACCCAAATTGCTCTGGCAACTAAAACTGCTTTGAAAATTTATAATAGACTGATTTTTACAAAGAATCGAGGCCAATGTGTTTATAAAGAGTTAGAATATTAGTTTATTGATTGGTTTACTGTTTTATAGGTTACTTACTGTAAGAAGATTCTTGGACTAAATATTTTGGGAATCATGATTTTAATCTAACACGAGGTTCTTTTACAAAACTGCTATTACCTATAAATATACGGAAGCCATTCATTATTATTCAGCTTATTTTTCAGCAATAATGTTAAGGTCGAAACGCCATACGACGATCTTACTTTTTAATTAATTTACTAACAGAAATACCAACATTATAATTAAAAAGTTTTTTTCATAATTGTCACTTCCTACAACTTTGATATATTAACAACTTTCTACGTCAAAGATGACCTTAGAAACAAAACGAACGGATTTGTAATTTAAAGTAATAGGTAATATAAAAACCAGTAATAAATTGTCGCTTCAAAACATTAAAGAAAGCAATTTATCATAACAGTATCACATATTATTCAAACACACATAATATAAAATTGGTCCAACGTAAAATTCACTCCGCACATCCCCTTTCTATATATATTATTATATTATATCAAATTATTTTGATCACCCACACAAACTAAGACTATATACTTGGACAGTCTTCATGAAAATACGTCTGCCGTCTTATCACAGTCGAACAGGCGTCAGTAATAAATAATGCCACGACAATGTCATGTCAAACGTATTGTATTTCTGTATGACATTTATTATTATAATATTTTTGGCAACCCTTACTGTTAAGGCACGGTCATACAGCTGCTGGGTGATTTATTCTGTTTGAAGTGTAAAAACATTTAAGGAGTGATGCATTTTGTGGGGTATGTAGTTTTGGACTGTTTTGTGATTATTATGAAACCCTGTAATACTTGATGGGGTAGGCAGAAACAAGGTACCTAGATGTCCGATTTGCCTGTATTTTTCTTTATTTTCTAGTTCTGATTTTTCGGTTTCAGAAGGAAAGTTGTGTAGAATACTTTAAAAGTTGTCCTGTGTTCGTGTCTTTTAATGTTGGCCCCCAATTTTCACTCCAGGTAAACAAAAATATGCAAAAATGCACACGCACTGAAGGCAAAGCTACCACAAATTAGGCACCTTATTTAAAGCCAACAATTTCAAATATTTTCAATAATTTTTGCCCAGTAAATACCTTGTGTAGTTAGGTATGTCCTTCATTTACAATAAATCACGCACCAACACGCATGTTTTCCTTCAAAACCCTTTGAAGTCTCGACAACCAAGATTTATACATCTTTAACAAATGCCAGACACCCATAAACTGTCTTTATACGTTTAGTTTTAACTGAAGTCACAGTAGCACAGTATTTTAACTGCGGTGATGTGTAAAGCGGAGGCCAAGACCAGAAGTGCGGAGTGACACGGGTTCGATGCCCGCCTGAAACAAATTCGGACCACGGGCTATTTGTAGTTGTTCCAATCGTCTGTTGGCTTTTTAATAGTAATTTCTGCTAACATTAACATAACATCACGCCGTATTCTCCGAAGGGATTGGCAGAGGTGTACCTATATTACAACCACATTTCGTCAGTTCAAGACTAAAAAAAGGATTATTTTTAATAACCGTGTGACAGCCCTATGAAAGTAGTTAAGAATTTTGAACTCTGTTAGGAAGTTTTCCTTCTGCTCATTTTTTAGGGTTCCGTAGTAAACAAGGAACCCTTATAGTTTCGTCATGTCCGTCTGTCTGTCTGTCTGTATGTCTGTCCGCGGTCTAGCTCCAAGACTGTTAGTACTAGAAAGTTGTAATTTGGTATGGGTATACATATAAATCATGCCGACAAAGTGGTAAAATTAAATTATGAAAAATATTTTTTTTTAGGGTACACACATAGTGGGGATGTTATATTTTTTTTTTCTACCCCTTAGTGTGGGGTATCGTTGGAAAGGTCTTTTAAAAAGTGTGTTAATACCATTTTTGAATTCAGATATCCGTTTGCGAAATATTAAGCTTTAAAGTGCAAATTTTTGTTAGAGTCAAGTGTCCCCCCCCCCCCCTGCCAGCTAAATGGTTGGTTTTAGGTGTGTGAAAAAATTCACGGCAGTAGCTTACCTATATAACGAATTTAAAAGGAAAACTATCACAGCTGAGTAGGCTTTACAAGTTAACGAGTAATAATCGACCAACTTAGATTTGCGGTTGTAAAAACATGTTCTCCCATACATTCTGTATGAAAGATTTTTTTTTCAACTACATAGTTAAGTTTGTTCTTGGGATAAATTCATCCCAACTACGGAACCCTACATTGTGCGTGGTCCGACATGCACTTGCCGGTTTTAATTCTTGTGCTCTACACGCTTTTTCCACGCAAGCTCCGCCCCCATGCACCCCGCCACTCCACTATGTGCTAAACGCTAACACATCAGTAATAAAGTTGAATATCGCGTGCGCTCTTTGGTCGTGTTCGAGCACGACACTAAATGTCGTAAGTCTCAATTCTTATTTCGTTTATAACTAAAGTAATAATCGATCTAGAGAAAAAATATCTTGTGACTGGATAATAAACTATATTTTGTTACTGTGAATACTTATTTTAGACATAAAAGCCGAGTAATCTTCATTTTATTTAAATAATCTTTAAAAAAAGACATGATTTTCGTATAAAAAATGAATCGAGCGAAAATGTTACAATTACAACTGTATTGGAAAGAAAAAAGATCCAATAAATCATATACTAAAGTTCCATTTTGATTGTATGTGTGACTGTTTCAGAATATTAATGCAAATTAACATATAATTTAGGGAGCCTCCTCTTAAGTCCCATGTAATAGGGAACGAGCCTTTTGCCATCAACCGGGCACAAATCCAGACTCCGGGCTGCTACTGAGAAATTTCAGATAACCCAATAAGTAACACTTTGCTCGACCCGGGAACCCAGAACCTCATGCTCAGTAGTAGCATCGTAGCAACTTGGACTTCATAATCACAATAACCAATGCTTGTTTCTTCTCTGTCTGTATGAGAATTGAGAACAAGTCTTTGGCCTGAAATGAGACAGTTACTGACTGATATTGGTTTCACCTGCATAAGTATCGATCCCGTGGAAATATCGGGATAAAAAGTATAATTTGTGTTAGTCATGGTTATAAACTATCTGTGTGCCAAATTTCATCCAAATCCGTTCAGTAGTTTTTGCGTGAAAGAGTAACAAACATCCATCCATTCTCAAAAACTGTCGCATTTATATTATTAAAATTATTAATATTAATTATTTAATATTAATAAATTAACAATAATAATGAGAGCAGTGGTGGCCCAGTGGTAACGGCCGCGCCTTACGAGTTGTAGGTCGTAGGTTCGAACCCAGACAGGCGCTTTACTTTGTGTAAATTATTTAATCACCACTGCTCTCAAAAACGGTGAAGGAAAACATCGTGAGGAAACCGGCATGTCCTAGAACCGAAAATTCGAAGACATGTGACATCTACCAACCCGCACTGGGCCCGCGTGGTGGATTACGGCCCACTCCCTCTCACAGAGAGGTCTGTGTCCCAGCAGTGGGAACATTTATAGGCTGATGATGATGATGATGAATAATAATAATATAATGTATAGTAGGATACAGACGCGATCGCTGTGCTTATGTTTAGTAATTTTTCTTACTCTCAGCTTTACTTTTCAATTATTGAATCTAAAAATATGAATGTAAGGTCGTTGTGCGACTGAGTTCGGGTCAAGTGAGTATAGTTTTAATTTCAAGACTATTTGGCCTTTTCGAAGGCAAGTATATCGTATGTATCACAAGGAATGTTGGCATTCATTGATGTAGTATTTTTATGAGCATTATTTTTAGATGGTAGAGATCAAAGGAACGATAGTGCTTCTGTAATTTTATTTCAATATTGACGTATAAGAGTCTGGTCATACAATTATTAGTTAATGTACTTTTAAATACCTACAATTTAAGTAGAGGTAGGGAAAATTATAGTGTTTTGAGATAGTTCCTGTTTACAAAATATACCCGCGATGCGTGAGTCTTTTGTTTTTTTTTTAATGTTTATTTTTCTTGTAATTTTCATAGATATCCCATCAAAAACATTCTGTAAAAAACTAGCCAAGTCTCGATGGAGCTGCTTGTTTATCTCTAAAAAGTAATGAAATCTAGACAAAGTCGTGCCAAGTCTAAGGTTCCTTACTGCGATTTCTTTATTATTATAGTTAATGTTGTGTGACTTGGCCGTTGAACATTCTTTACACGTTAGTGGGTACAAGTCAATTTTGTTTACACGTAATGTTATATCTGTTGTAACTACCTATGTTTGTTAAGCGAGATAATAGCCCATACTGGTATTGGTAATTGGACGCTAGTGTCTCATTTTAAGCTGTTGTTGATTGTGCAACACATGCATTCAGCATTGACAATGGGTAGCGGTTCTGGCGACAGATTGGTGCAATGGTGTCATGGAGCACCTGGTTTTGTACCCTTGTGTACCCTTCAACGGCCAAGTCACACAACATTAACTATAATAATAAAGAAATCGCAGTAAGGAACCTTAGACTTGGCACGACTTTGTCTAGATTTCATTACTTTTTAGAGATAAACAAGCAGCTCCATCGAGACTTGGCTAGTTTTTTACAGAATGTTTTTGATGGGATTTCACTTCTTTTTGTAGAAACGTGGGCATATTGATTTATTGTATTAGATTTTCTTATTTGACACAGTTTCTTTCTTTTTAGGAGTAGTTTTTTCTTTTGCTTTTTTTATTATTACAAATCTTTCTTTTCTTTTTTTCCGGTTCTGATTCTTGTACAGTAGCAACAGTTTTTCGTATTGCCCATTCGCGTTCATTATTTATTCTTTTAGACGGTTTAGACGGTTTAATTTCTGAAAGCTCGGCGCGGTATTTACGCCTAACCCGGTTATATTCGGTGATCGCTGAAGCTTGAGCTTTTATACTCTTGAAGTCAACATTTATGAGGTGCACCCCATGAAGATTGGTTATTCGTGAAAGCGCCACGTAGGCTTGGCCACAAGAGAATATGGAGGTGCTAATGTCCATGAGGGCATTTTTTAGACTTAGACCTTGTCTCTTGTGAATTGTTAGGGCATACGCCACACAGATTTGGAATTGTTCTCTGTACACGCATGCCCGGGGGGTATGATCTCAAATTTTGACTTAATAGGCAATAATTCGTGAATCAAATTATTAACGAATTTCTTAATTATTAGACAAGTGTCAGTATAATTAATTATAAATGAACTTTCTACCAAAGGTATTACCTACGTAGTACTGAAATACAGCTAAATTAATGATATTTTTAAACGAAACGAAGTAATATCTAACTAAATAAACTAAACCTAGAATACTAGAAAGTACTTATAAACACGAACGCGATTCGAAGTACTGCCTAACTGTAAATTAAACCTAGAAAACTAAGAGTACTAAATAACTAACAATTAAATAAATTATTCAATTAAAACTTCTTTTAAATCTAATAATTAAGTAATAACCAGTAATCCGTCACTAATCATAAAATTCCTAACCTATTCAAATCTTCGAATTGTTATAATAACAACTTGCTAATTAAACTTAGCAAACCTCACGAAATAATAAGCGAAATCAACGAAATGCAAATAATCCCTCCTAATCCCTAGCAAACGTTTTCAAGCGCAGTAGAAGAATGTCGTAAATGACTGTAACGCGGCCGGTTGCCACTTCGCCATATAAGGTTATCGGAAAAACAAACGTAAGCGCGTTTTAAAATACAGTCAGCGCTATCTAGCGACGTGTGCGGGTATCGCCGCCACTCTTAGTCCAATGCATTATGTTTTGACCAAATTTTGAGCGAAATTGAGCGACATTAATATTTTTGTGTAATTTGTTTATTTAATTTATGTAATGTTCGAGTAGAATAAAGTTAATCGTTCGAATATTTCTTCTTCTAAACTTGTAAGTATAAAAGCCAGTCTAGTCTTATCCAGAGTTTTCCTTTAAATTTATTTATAATTATGCGTATTAAAAGCAGAAGGGGAGGCATTCGCCCAGCAGTGAGACGCTATAGGCTAGATTAAATTAGATTAGAAGATGTGTCCCACTACGCTGGATTTTTGCAATGACAGTCGATTTTTTTATGTACCAATAGTAGAAGGGGGCATTACCATATCTCTAATACAGCTGAGACCAGCTGAGGGTTCTTCATCAGATACTTCAGACCTTCGATTTTTGACATCAAATGAAGCAGCCCACCAAGTTGAATATTTTTTGTAAAGGCGGTATGTCGATCTCTAATAGTTTGGTTGGGCTCTTGTGTTTTCTAATCAGGGTCACCAGGTACTCCAAATCTTCGAATATCCTAGTTTTTATAGTTTTCCCTTTATGTGGCCATTAAACCCTAACTCTGTACCAAATTTCAGCTCTCTGAGTTTATGGGAAGTACTAGTTCTATTCTGATGATCATGAGTGAGTGAGTGTCATAAATACGAAACTTTGCTTTCGCTTAACTTCGGAACTAAATGACCTACAGACTAGAAATTTTGGATTTTAAGTATGTGATTATAGCTAACTAGATGACGAAAATTTCTGCGTTCTGATCTTATCCAGAGGTTCTCAAATAGGGGCCTGAAAATGCGGCGAAATGGTTCCAGTAAAGGATGGTACGGCAGTGTTTGCTTCGCGCTCGACTTGGCGGGGGCACTGCCGTGCCCCCCGATAATAATATGATAGTCTGTTTGTTTGAGAAGAAATGGCATAGACAAGTAAGTATAAGTATACATTCATTTTTTGTTTATCTGCAGTGTTATTCTGTAAAACTACCCAGTGATTGAACCTATGTGAAATTCCTTATTGCTGATGTTGTCATCATGTGTTTTACCCATTTAAGATAAAAATATTGTGGATAAGAGTGAAGGGACTAGAATGAGTGTTATATTTGCAGACAATAGTACCTACATCTATAAGAGTTATCGTCCAGCAGTGATAGCTTAGTGGTGTGACCGTCGGACAGCCAAGTGATAGATCTCGAGTTTGAACCCAAAGCACGCACCTCTGATTTTTCGGATTCATGTGCGTATTGTATAATTATCAGTTGCTTCAAAAACGGTGAAGGAAAACATCTTGAGGAAACCGGCGGCATGCCTGAGCGATATTTCTCGACGGTATGTGAAGCCAAGTCAGAGGCCCATGGACGGCTTTAAAACTCTGACCCCAGGTTAGTCTCTAACCATACGAAAAGAAAAATAATAGTTAGAGTACACACGGCTACACATCAAGCTATACATTTCCAGTATAAGCTGACCCTGCATTGTATAGAAATCCTTGAAAGTACAAGATCAGCATAAACTGGAAATGTATAGCTTGATTTGTAGCCGTGTGTACCTACTCAATGTTTTTGTTTAAAAAAAATTGTTTCGAAGTGACATAAATGTGTTTTTAACGTGTTTTCTAGCACGAAAGGGTTTCTAAATACATTGGTACTAATTTATACAGATCTTCTGGAAAACCTCACATACATTTTTCCACATTTAGATGCAGCGCAGACGACACATTTTTTGTGCGATCGAGTCTGTGGCGCACAAAATGGCTTATTTGTCCCCGATGTTTTTCCGAATGCAGGTTATTCTGTATAGGATGTGTCGCTCGATAGTAATTTCTGTCAATTTAAAATTTAATTTAGGAACCATTCCGTAGCTCACATTACGAATAAAATAGGAATTCGAATGTGCGCCACAGACTCGATCGCACAAAAAGTGTGTCGTCTGCGCTGCACCATAAAGTAATTAAAAGTGTGGAAACTCGAGCCTGTCTATGGCTACTGTTGCCAGCGGCATTATATTTAGCAGCAACATGTGGAAACTAATATAGGTTAATCTGTTCGTCTGTCCGTCTTCAAATAGTCTCCTCTAGCGCTTTCAACAGTTTCATAACGTTATTGTGGCGAGTTTTTTTTTGTTCAGAATTCATTATTCAGTGTCTAGATTCATTGACTTGCACTCTGTTATACCTAAATAATATCACCGACTTAAGTGGTAAAGGCTTCGTCCATTAATTATATAATGTCGCCCATGGGCATGAGTCTGCCTACATTTTTCTGAACATCTGTTTATTTTTCGAAAAATAACTTTAAAAGGTCTATCTTGATTTTTTCATATTATTGTTTCATTTTTTCAATATGATTTATGATATGATTTTATGAACATAAAATAAGCCTGTGTCCAATAATTTTTTTTTTTCCGTCTTGTAGATTATTAAAAAATATTGAACACGTATTTTTTCTTTTTTGACGTAATCAAAAGATTACGGCGAACTCAATGGAGTTAAAATGTGGCATGACGTCACGCCTTGCTAGATTTTATACTGCGTTGTGACGTAGCGAGCCCTCACTCCCCAACTTTAATGCGTGTTTTCTAAGTTATTTTTGATTAATATGATAAAGGAAAAAATACGTGTGTAATATTTTTTTATTATCTGAAAGACGGACTAAATAGAATTTCTTTTTTTTTTACCTAGGCAACTACCCAATTGTGTTATTTTTTTGAAAAAAATGTTTTTACCTCCGTTTTTTTGCATAGTCGACAAATTTTAATAAAATGTTAGTTAATCCAATAAAATAACTCATAAACTTTTAGAAATAATAAACAGAATCCAAATCGAGCCAATAACATCGGAGATATGGCAAACGCCACTCAAAACATAAAAAATGTAATAACATGAAAAATATTAAAGATAGACCCCCTTTTTAAAGTTATTTTTCGATAAACATGCCGATGGGCGACATTGCATTTTTAGTTTGTTATGAAAATTGTTCAGTTTTCAGTCACGGGTACCTAGACGCATTTTTATTACATCAGCCTCTGATACAATTCTTTTTTTTTTTAAACGCGTGCTTCAGAGTTGTTCTTTATTAATTTTTTTTTGTCTACGCAAAAGTATATTTTTACTGAAACATTTCAGTAAAGTTAAAGTACAGTCAGTTACGTGAATATTTCACTCATAGGTAACTGAACCTCATTAGTAGCACTAACCCTGCCTCGGGTCATTGCCTCTTTTCTTTGGCAAAAGAAGAACTTTTTGTGACGCCGTCTAAAACTTTTACATTTTTTAAATCAGGTTTTTTTTGTTCTAGTTTTCAAACGATAAAATTTTGCTACATTTTTATTTATTTTTTATAATTATAGTCTAAAAGTAATATTTTGCTATTTGTGTCGAAGTTTGAAGATTTATATTTTTTAAACAAAGTTAGGAGTGTTTCATTTAACGTTGTTGGAAAGTTAGTGACGTCAGTAATCTATCTACTGAAAAAATAAATATCAATAATTACATAAATAAATAATAATAGAAATAACAAGGTCTGCGAAACAAAATTGTGTAAAAATGTCTAAAAATGCAATGAAGTTTATAAATCATAATACTATACTTTGTACAAAAGCAGAGTAAAAACTCCAAATATACAATAACAATTTGTTTTCAGAGTTTAATTTTCGGGAGTAAAATACATGAAAACAAACTGATAATACTCCAAAAGCAGAAAGTGACTCATAACCAACCAGTAAGTAAACAAGGACATCTGAGAATATTCTGAAAGATCTACTGATTTTGAAGGTAAGAATGTAATGGGAAGCTGTCAAATATTTACATCTGTGATCATAAATATTGAATAGATTCAATAAATATGTTAACAGAAGCTTTTGTGCAAACATTTTTGCAGCTCAACCTTGAAGTAAGAGCATTTTTATGTATTCTATATTGTAATATTATAATGAGGTAAAATTTGTGAGTTTATATGTAAGAGGTAATCTTCGAAACTACTGATCTGATTTCGAAAATTCTTTCACTAATCGAAATATTTTATATTAAAACTAGAAATTTCACTAGGATGAAGTCGCGGGCAGAAGCGAGTGTACTAAAATTAATGTAAGTAATAGAGGAAAAGATTTTTTTTCTTTGTATGTTAGAGGAATCTCTGGAAATACTGAACCTGTATAAAAAATGTTTTACATAAAAGAAGCTAGACCATTGCCGCGTGCCGTAGGATTGTGTTTTCTGGTATAGTTGACCTCTAGAGAATCTAGTGTTCTATACATCTATTGTGTTTGTGTATAGTACTTATTTCTATTATGTTCTTGTATGTATATTTCTATGAAATGGTTGACTCAGTCCTGACTCAGAAAATTTATCATCACTAATTACAATGGGTAAGGTGTCTCTCGCTACTTTCAGCATGTGATCATTAACGTTTAAAGATTAGAAAATAAACTCTAGTAAGATATTTTACAATGCTCTAAGGTTATAATAATAATTATATTTAAGTACAATAGGTTAAAATATAGTCAATTTCATTTACACAATTTTGTTTCCATCATTATGAACAGTTAGCGTCATAAACGTTTACACAAAAATTTTAAATTTAACAATTTTTCTTACTGTAATTTTTTGCAAAATAAATCGATTCCCGTCTCAAACATTGACAACGCTAACCCATATAAAAATAAATAAATAATTTAACACCATTACTCAATATACGTGTCCACCCACTAGGCGTGTGTTAGAAGCACCAACGACTAATCAGATAAGAAACAACTTACCCAACTTACAGGGAACAACTTATAACTGAGGTTCGTGAGGAACTCCTTCTTCTGAGGGTCGTACATGTCCGAGGGTTTGAAGCCTCTCTTCGTGATGAGGGTGCTGTTCACGCTCGAAGAACTCTTGGTGTCATCGAAGCTGTCCTTGTGGACGATCCTGTCGTTAATCTTGTGGATACTCGACATTTTGTTTGAAGAGAACTGACTTTCGCTAATCGTCATCATTTTGTCAAAAGGTTTCGTTTCACTTCACACTGTCACAATTATTATTTTTTTGTTTTTATGGGTCAGCACGTGGTCCTAAAAAGATTTAAATGATATTTATGACGTTGAGTGTACTTCTTTTTTTAAATATTTAGACGCGGAAGTAGCAGCCGGTAAAAGCGTGTCTTTATTTAAATAATACGATGACGCGACGTGTGTATCAACGGTCTGCGAGTGACTGAATGAGGGGATGACCTGCGCGAGAGTTGAAATAGGTAAACCTCGTAGCCATTGGCTACGTGAGCTACGTCAGTGCTACGAGACTTTTGGGGTATTTTTACTAATATTTGTAATTGTTGACAACAGTGTGTAATATTGGCGCGGTGCGTGTATGGTGTTAACGTTTTATGTAGTTATAAGTAGGTATATTTTGTGAATGTTTAAACAATGGATGAAGGAAATAGTTATGGTCTTACTAATACGGTTTTTTTCAATTAGGTACCAAGTTTAATGTAAGAGGTAGAACCCTACGATGAAAATATGGAGCAATATTTATTTGTTTCAATGAAGTTACAGTACAAATATGTTCTTAATGTTCCTCGGCAAACCTCGTGTTTCGTCAGTCGTCAGATTTATATCAGTTGCCCTTTGCACTTGGTGCAGACCGGACGCTCTCAATCGACTTGGAAGTATTTAGAATTGTTTTAATGCTCTTTTAATTTAATGTAATTTATTTAAAAAATTGTAGTAAAACTGCTAAAGTCGCAGGCACGATATATAGGAAAATAGTTTTACAGCTATAGTTCACACGGAAATCAAAACAAAACAACAATAAATTACTTAGTTCTGAATTCAAATTATTATACATGATAAATCTAATAATTTAAGGACATGGAAATGGTATTCGGAAATGCGATGATACCTGAGGGACATTAAGAAAATAGAAATACTGTACTTTGTTATGTGTCAAATAAACTTTATACTTTTCTCTAGCTTTTTTTTCAATGAATGATCACATTCCTTTAATAGGAGAGGACACGGAGAGGCGGATTTAGAACGTGTTCGCTTAAAAGTCAGTGGTCGGGAAACTCATTAGTCAATAGAACCAAATATCAATACTATTACGACTAAGATTTCATATGAGAGCTTTTCTGTGTCCAAACTGTCTCAATACACTTTTCATAATTCTTATCTTCTTTCACTCCACAACGCTTCCTAAAATTAACTTGCTAAGAAGTAGTATGCCTTCATCATCATCATCATATCGGCTGACAACAATATGATGAAGGCATCTCCGACTGCCGCGGTCGGTAGATCGGCCGAAACCTCGAACCCCGCGCGTTCGCACTCATGGACATTTGCAGAGAGCCGCACTCTATTGGCCAAAGAGCCACATGCGACTCGCGAGCCGTGGTTTGCCGACCACTGTATTGTGCAACATAAACTCCTTAAGTAGGTCAATAGGTCCTTAATTATTCAAATCTAATAATATAACATAACATCACTACATCCACATTTCGCCAGTTATGTTTAAGTCCCATGTAATAGGAGGCGAGCCTATTGCCATCAACCGGGCACAAATCCAGACTCCGAGCTGCTACTGAGAAATTCCTGATGGAAAAACCCAATAACACTTTGCCCTACCTGGGAATCGATTTAATACTGCCAGTGCAGAGCTAACATATTCGGAAAATTCAAGCTTTCCTGCGAACTTAATCCGCGTTCAACGTTTTATAGATCCATCAAACTATTTATAAAGAGTACCAGATGTTTAATAGCTAGTTTTAGATGAAGCATTCGATTGAGAGAAGTGTTCTAGTTTGATTTACTTCGGCTATGACCTGGAAAAACGTCGCTATTTTAAAATGAATGTGATTTTTCAACTCTGCACGTCACTTGTCTGACTTAAGAGATATAGTGCACTCTGATTGATGTGAAATTGGGTTATAGCTAAAGATTGATTTATCTCAGCTATAGCATTTACATTTTATGTGCATGAAATCGAAATCAAAACAAAAATATTTAATTTTACATAAGCACTGAGCACTTATGAAACGTCAGTAGGTCGTTTCCTATGGGGAAGAGCCTAAACTCTTTTTGGTTTCTTTTTGGTTACTCTTTAAATTATTGGCTGTCACAATGTTTCCAAATAACAGTGTTATTATGGATGGGGAGACAGTGTAGGCCTTTCAACAAGTACCGTGTACTTAACAAAATAGAAAATGGTCAACAAATCTACAGTACAACGTTCTCACATTCATAAAAAAAAGACTCCATATAAAAGATAAATAAAAAAAATCAAACCTATTTAAACGAAATGACACGAACCTCTTACACTCGGGTTCTGGAACGAAAATCAACGAAGTGTCAGAAGTAAACTCATGTTTAGATCTGATTGACTGTTGATAATTCAGTTAATCTATCAAATGAGTTACCTAACTTGAGTTTGACAATTTGTAACGAAATTTTGTGTTGATTTTTGTTCCAGAAACCAGCTGATCTCAATCTGCCTAGCCTTTTCCCAACTACATTAGGGTCGGCTTCCAGTCTAACCGGATGCAACTTAATACCAGTATCTTACATGGAGTGACTGCCTATCTGATCTCCACAACCCAGTAACTGGGTAATACGATACCCCTTGGTAAGACTGGTTGTCAGACTTTCGGGCTTCTGACGACCCGTAACGACTGTCAAAGATCCACGAATGACAGCCGGGACCAACGACTTAACGTGCTTTCCGAGGCATGGAGGAGTCTCGCTATGTAGGAATGGTCACCCATCCACGGACCAACCCCGGCAAGCGTAGCTTAACCTGATGGATCGACCCGTGCGGCTGTTAGTGCTTAGCCACGAGCTCCTCTAGAAACCAGCCGATCTGTTCTGTAAAAACCTCAGAGGGTTAGCCTCAAACGGCTGTGCGGCCAGTACCTATCTCTTTTCTGTGTCTGTAAAAGAAAATTTCAAATTCAAAAGTCTATTTAAAATCAGAATTCTAGAAAGAGACAACTACTGGCCGCACATTTGCGTTGTCTCTCTCGTACTTTTCGGTCTGTATTCACTGTTCAGGATAGCTGTCTAAAATCAGGCTCGTCCGTACACTTGTGTTCCCTATATTTCTGTACGCAGCTGAGACGTGGACATTACAAGAATGTAAAATAAAAAAGTAGATGCTCTAGAAATGTGGTGCTGGAAAAGAATGCTTGGGGTATCATGGACAGAATTCCGCACAAACGTCTCCATACTCCAAGAACTCGGCATCAAACAGCGTCTGTCAGCACTAGTACAATCTCGAATACTGAAGTTTTTTGGTCATGTCTTCAGGCGGAATAATGACTCCATAGAGCGTCTAGTGGTGCAGGGCAGAGTGGAAGGTAATAGGCCACGCGGGAGGTCGCCGATGAGGTGGACCGATCAAATAAAATCCGCGGTTGGAGGCCCTGTTAATGAATGCGCCAGACTGTCATGTAACAGAACCAGATGGAGGGAGATCGTGAGGCGGGCAACGACTACACCTGCGATTGAACACAGTTCATTGTGACCACGAACGTTCTGTCAAGAGCGAAACGAAGAAGAAGAAGATGCATTTTTCAACTGAATACGATACGGAACGCTCAGTTAATTCTATATGTCTATGATTCCACCTAATGCTAGGGACATTCTTGGCAGTTCACTTCAAACTTACAATTTACACTGAGATTTAGTCTTGCTTGAGAGGGTGATTCTTTGATTCTAGCTAGAACAGAGATGGCAAACCGATGGCACCCGTGCCATTGGTGGCACTTAACAAAATAATTTGGGCACGGCATCATTTCAGGAATTTAGGTATCTATCTACCCGTCATCTAGTTTGCAACAGCAGAAGTCGCACTAATTAGTTCTTTCTTATAAATAAATATTAACATTACTGTAAATTACTGTATAATAATAAAAGGTGATGTGAAAGTGTATAATTGCAAATAAAGGTTTTTGAAACTAGTCACTGAGACAAGATTGTTAGTTGGCACGTCATGGCCACATTCAACATTTATTTGGAGAAAAATGGCACGTAGGTGTATAGACGTTCGCCATCTCTGAGCTAGAACATTCCTAATATCGATTGCTGGAGGTTATCTTAATGGCGTTGTTTAAAACATTACATAAACATTATTTCTAGTCTTTTCTCCGCACCCATGTTCTAGATTCTAGCCAAAAGAAAACAAGTATCAAGGTTTCAAACATGAAAATACATACGATTCATCATTCCATCAATGCAACGCAACTATCTCGGAACGAAGCGAGATCTAAACACACAACCCACTTTTTATCCATGCCAAACTCAACTACAACAGTATCAAACTCTTATTGTAATGGAATAAGGCTCAATTTCGTCTGTACAATAGTGTTGACGTAGGTAAAATGTAAAGAGTGCGAGTACAAAAATACTTTTGTGAAAAATTCTGTTGCTGGCCGGTTTGACGATGTTTTTCAGTACTGTTTACGACTTTATATATATTTGTAATTGTTTTTAAATTTTTGCTTCTTTTGAATTTTTTGAGGAAACTTTAGAGTTTTGTAAAAATGCAGGTACTAGGTAATGGTTTTCAACTTCCCATCTCGAGTTTTACCCTGAAAAGCTTTCAAAAACTAACAAAAAAACTCTATGAATACCAATTTAATTTTAGTCTGTATGTAACTTTAACACAAAAACGAAACTATCAATAATTTAACCATTGGCCTTAAGTAGCTAACTGTTTTGGGTAAAGGCGACCCACTGACCGCACTTTTCTCTGTCATAATTGGATCCTTTCAGGATATTAACGAATTTCTTCAAACAATGAAAAATTTCAGAAAAGTCCATACCTGTTTACAGATGTTTTTTACTAAAACCTCTTATTTTATTCATTGGTTAGTAAACTTATTAAGGTTTCAAGTTTATCTTAGATTTTAATAGCTAACAAGTAAATTGTATCGTCAGCTACAATATCGCATTTTGCGTGCTTGCGCTAGAGATTTATATGAAGAAGAGCTCTAAACATCATAAATGTACTGCGAAAGTTAATTCAAAATATTACATTTAATTTACAAATCATAAAACCGACCAAGATCTCTTCGAATCCGGTCAAATCTAGGTCAGTTTCAGTTAACAAAGTACGTTCTAAGTAATATTATTTATTTGAACAATTTTGTGTCTAAACAAATGAGTCAGTTTGAATCATCACGAACTGGGGTTTTAAAAGTTGTATGATTAAACAGACAGTGTAACAGCTGTTTATTAATGATGAAATAGTTTAAAATACATGGATATAGGTCATATGGAGGAAGCGATGGTTTTAATTAGTCACGTTTTTCAGAAGATATTGCATCTGTAATCTGTCTTTGATCACAAGAATAGCTAATGCAGCATTAAACAGTTTTTATGTTGTGTGGATATGGGTGATAAATGGAGGAAAAAACCTCTCAATTAGAGTCACCAGTTCTACCATCGAAACGTCGATGAAGCTATCAACATAATGATAACTTTTCAGGTAGGTAGGTGTAGGGTAGGTGGAGCGGTTCACAGACTAAATAAATGAATAACTACTGCGTCCCAGAAATAAATTGGCGGAGTCATGGCTAAAGATGCTACGAGGCTAGACACGCCTCCAGAATATCTAGAAAAATCGTGGAATAAGTTATAAAACCAAAGCCCGATTGTTCAGAGCACTAGTTTTCTCGATTTTCCTCTATGGAGTTGAGACGTGGACAATTCGAGGAAGAGAAAGACAGCGGAATCTTCAAACAAATTACAACAGGTGGTGATGGCAACTTTGAACCGGAGTCCATGATGGCAGATTATCGGCTGAAAAGAATCCAGTGACCACAATTCTCAGTACTTAATGAGGGACCGATTGAAGAAGAAGAATGTATTTCAATACCCAGATGCGCATACCATCGTAGGTTCGTTCTCTCACTCTAGAATGCAAGTCGCATGCGGTACCCGTACACTAAATCTTATCGAATTAAAAGTGATACTTCGTTGGAAATCATTTGGCAAAGAAACAAATGAATGATTCATTTGCTTCTACAATTTGTTATTTTTCTCGTAAGTCGTTACACTGTAAAGTATTTTGCATGTGACAATGAAGTTAGACGTCTGTTTGAGTTCAGTCAGTCAGCAGAAGATATATTAAGTTTTGAGTATGAATGTGGATGGCTATAAGAGTAGGGGAAGACCAAAGAAATGATGGATGGACTGAGAGATGATATGGGTAAAGAAGTATGGAAGAAAAAGACATGTTCACGAACCCCAAATAAATTGGGATATTAGGGGCCAGGGAATGGTGAATGAAAAAAGATGTCAGATGTTTACTCTGCCAGAGATGGTATACAGTACGAAGACATGAATCAACCATTTCGTCTATTATCACTTTCGACTCCACTCATTTCTCATAGAATTCATACGGCATACCGCCATACATACCTATTGGAAGTCAACCCTCCGGGAGGGTTCCCGGCATTACGTTTGCACTAAGGTTAACCATCGCGGATGGTCAACGGCAATAGGTTTAAAACCGTGTTATAAAACACTGTAAAACGAAGTAAAATTTCATTAACAATTTTTCTTTTTATCAACAATTTTTTTTAAAAATTCAGGGGATCTTGTCGCTATACATAGTTTCCAAACTTTTTTTTTTTAATGAATATTTGTAAAACCAACGCATATACTAATAATTCTTGTTAAAAAATACATCAGATTTTATTTTCACGGTTTATAATGCTGTATTCGCTAAGAAAAACCTACATTTAAAATGAGCCCTCCGCGAGGGTTCCAGATGCGACTAGGTGAACCCTCCAGGAGGGCTCCGGCACTGAACGTGTTAATGAGTAATTTAAGAAAGCCATCAATCACAACACTAGTCAGTATTTTACCTATTATTACCTAAGAAGAAGAAGAACGGACATATGTGATGCATTGATTTTGATTAGAATGTTAAAAAATCCTACAATTTGGCTTTGAATACAAATAGTTGCATATTGCATGCATCTACTCAAATTGAAGCATCTACCATGCTTCTAGATGCAGTCAATGCTGCTTTGATTCAGTCAAATGTTATACCTAGGTACGGTTTTTCAGTATTCGGACACAACTGACATCTGCTAAACTAAGTACAAACTATTGGGCGATTTTATTATTTCTAACATGACGAAATTATCGTGGACATTTACTTCCACATCCAAAAAAATTATGGTGCACGTTTTACACGTGCAGATTATACGGAAACGGTAAGCTTCTATTCTCGATAGAATACGTGCTAGCTCCCACAGCATCCTGAGTGTATTGTGTTATAGGAGGGACAGCCCCATGCTGGCTCACTGGTTACGGCTGCACACGTAGGTGTCAGGCGTTTCAATCTTGTATATATAGTGTGGTTTTTACTAATATTAGGTTAAGACCTTTACTAACAACTTATGCATCTTGTAATTTGGTCTGAAATAAATAAATATATATAATAACGTTATCGTAGACGGAAATTTAAAAGCGTGTTCATATAATTAAGCGTATTTAAAATTGCAATTTCTCCTACTATAGAAGTCAGAGTTTTGAAATAAAAACGTTTTAAAGCAAATTTCATCAACTGCCAATTTCAGAAATTTGTTTGGCAGTTTGTTTGCCAATTTCTATGCCACTAGCTCTGTGCCACCTTCTGAAGAGATGCCAGCCCATACATGTACAGAGCCTCCACCGTATTGGACTCTTTCTGTGAAGCAGGCTTGAATGTATCGGTCATCTGTACCCTAATTGCGTAACTTATTTTCGTAAACAATTTTGCCTAATTTGTTTCATTTTGACAGTTCAACAACATTAATTGCGTTATTTACGTTGTTGAGCAGATTTTTTTTTCCGACTTATAAATCAATGCATTAGCAATGTGTTTCAAATCGAAACAGATTGTGGTTGTATTGTATTACGCAATTAGGGTACTGTACCCTAATTGCATAACTTATTTTCGTAAACAATTATGCCTAATTTGTTTCATTTTGACAGTTCAACAACATTCATTGCGTTATTTACGTTGTTGAGCAGATATTTTTTCCGTCTTATGAAGCAATGGATTAGCAATGTGTTTCAAATCGAAATAGATTGTGGTTGTGTTGTATTACACAATTAGGGTACAGGTCGCCTGTACACTCTTCGCCTTCCCTCGGAAGTGAATACTGAGAGTCGAGACTCATCAGTGAACTTTGAATATCTTGTAAGTTATTGCAATTTCAAAAGTGTGGTACTAAGTTTGGAAGGCCTGTGTATTTCCATACATTTTACTTTCCCGTGTTATCGTGGTACCGAGACGTAGACGTTGATGTCCACTATAATATCGTTGTGTTAGAAATTATAAAAGCGCACATTACATTAAGTACATTAACTGTAAACTCAAACTCAAAAACTCAAACTCAAAGCATTTATTTCAAATAAACCAATTACAGGCACTTTTGAATTGTCAAGGGGTCGGTCAGTCAGAAAGATGAAGCTAGTTGCCCATTCCAAAGCGTAGTAGGTACCTATGGAGAAGAACGGGCAAGAAACTCCACGGACACTCTTTTAACAAATTAAGTACCTACTTATATTAGGCGTTTACGTGCCAAGGACTTCTACATTGTTTTCTCTACGAAGCAATGCGTTTTAGGGATTAACAAATATGGAACAAAACCGCAAATTAAATAATGAATAGATCTATGCTCTCTTGAATCCATGTAAATTTTTCGAGGTATAGGTTAGTTTGGTGTTTCCTGCAAAAATATTTAGGTATTTGTGGTTTATTATAATAATGAATTGATAAGTGGATGGTTTGAGCGTATGTTGTATGTTTACGTCAGTCTTGTTTTTATTGTGGTCACGAGGGGAAAGCCATGTCGATTCAAATTCATGTACGCAGTTGTAACAGAAATGATAGATAAATAGTTTAAAGACGTATGAATGTACAAATTAGGTATTTATATAAAAGTTCCAAGAATTTGTTTTGCCATTATAAGAAGTAACTTTTTTTCCGACTTTCAAAAGGAGGAGGTTCTCAATTCGATTGTCTGTTTTTTTTTTGTATGTTTGTTACGCGATTACTCCGCCGATTATGAATCGATTTTGATGATTTTTTTTTGGTAGGTCACACTTCAGAAGTGGTCCCATATTTTACTAACTTTGCTTGGGTAGTTTTTGAGTTAGCTTCAACAATACGTATTTTTTCCAATTTAGTATGTGGATGATATGATAAGTTCCTGTGACTGTTATTTACATAGCAGGTAGTGGTATTCGTATTTGTGTGGGGTAGGTACCATAACTAAAAAGTGATAAATAAAAACTTTTCCAAAAAGAACAACCGACTTCCAAAAAAACACTACAAAGTGAAAAATAACTTTAATTTCGGAAGTCGGTGGCAAAAAACGAAAATCCAAACCCAAAGATACCGACTTCCGAAATTAAAGTTATTTTTCACTTTGTAGTGTTTTTTTGGAAGTCGGTTGTTTTTTTTTTGGAAATGTTTTTATTTGTCATTCAGTTTTGAATTACCGACGGTAAAATTATTAGAAATGTTTGCTAAGATAATTATACTACTATACTACATTTTCAAAGAAAATATTTAGGACTGTCTTCTGTATTTTTTTTTAAATTCTTTAGCGATACGCCACTAATAAATGGTTGTCACTAAAATGTGTCACCCCGGAACAATACTACCCACTCAACAAAACAATTAAAAAAACAACATGGCCGCCTGTCACCACACCTACGCGGGAAAATTTAAAAAAGAATGCACTGCAATATACCAAAATGCACTTGATTTACACCGCTTAATTAATGCACGCTATTTTAAATCTTATTTTTAGTTAAATAAAGACCGTATTTGTATGTATTTGGGGCGCGGTGTGTGCCTCGCGCGGAGATTTCTCACAAACTAAAATAAGTACTGAAACATCATTGCATAACACGCAGAAAAGCTCCAGAGTGCAGTGACCATGGCGCGGAGATTTTCACGGACATACTCAAAAGAAAGTACGAGGAATTTTTCGTTTAAAAAAAAGACAGAAAGAGATTAAAAGTCGCATGGAGCATAATGCTTTTTTCGTCCGTGTCGATTTCTACCAGTCAACTCCTACTGCAAGCCGCTCCAAAAAATAAATGTGGGTACCATTGCACATTTTTTTTTTTTTACCGAAATTTTCTTCGCACGCACGCAATACACACTCGTGATAAGATACTATATATAATGTACTAGTAGGTTTGTGTAATCTAGGAATACGGAGTATCAACTAGGTAGATTCTGGTAGATACCTAATCAAATAAAACTGAAAGAAATTGTGAAAGATATAACTACATAGTGTTGGTGCGTTACGTAGGTAGGTATATAGATTTACTTATGACTTGAAGGTTTGTTATGATGAAACATGACAGGCGTAATATTTTGAACTTTAAATCGATGAGTCTACTTAAAACGTAGTACATTGAACCTACGTACGCTTGGTTATTAAATTATGTAGACGTGACTTAAGACTTGTAAGGAAAGGAACGGTCGTTATTTTGTAATACCTAGCGCATAAATATCAGTCGTAAGCCTGAGTAACCTAACAAACAATGGTGCCGATTCCCTTGTTCACAAACTAAACTAAATTTAAGTTCAGTTTTAATGATTTTGCGGGGTAAAATCTGTACTAATCTGTGCCAGTAGTGGAATTGGGCCTTTGTTTTTCATAAATTCTACATCGAGTTTTACCATTTTTGTTGGTCGGCCATTTTTAAATGTTTTTTTGTCATCTTGTGTGCTACTAGATAATCGGTAATGTAATGAAATCGAGACTTAGTTAGCGAGATAATGGTGCCGATTCTCTTGTACACCGAACTAAACTAACTAAACTATCACTAAAATTCCTTACTTTGGACACAGATTACATATACTCTTTGGACTATGAGAATCTTAAAGCTATTCTGCAAAATAAATTCTCTAAATTTAAAAATAATTTTGACACATCTAAATCGAATTTGACAATCGCAACTCCACACGTGATACCTATAACCACGTGAATCTTTTAGAGCCGGAGGCGCGCAGGGGGGCAGCCTCGACGTGTTTTATATGGATTTTTTTACTTTTTGTATGAAAAATAATAAAAAATATTAGCTACATGTAGAGTGTTAGGGGTTTAAGAGTTTTATAAAGGGTGTCGAAATTTTCATTATTTTTGCGATTGGACACACCGTTTTCGAGATATAAGCAAAAGAAAAAAAAATATTCAGTACTGTTTTTGCATCTGAAGTCGAGGCGTTGTTGGTGTGAATTTAAAGTTCATGACAACCAATTTTATTCCACACGTTTTTAGTCGCGATTAAAAATAGTCAGATTTAGTTAGGTAGAAAATCTAAATTTTAGGTGAAAAACGTCAAATTCAGAATAGCAAAATTGCCATTTTCACTAAACTAATATCTCAGTACCATCTTAGTGCTGCCAAACTAAAATATAGTTAAGTTGTGTCATTTTAGTCTATTTCAGAATGGGAAATCGTCGTTTGACAGGATTAAACTAAATTTTGGTGATTTTTAGTCTAGTTTAGAGGCATTTGTGACAAGAGAATCGACACCATTGGTGCCGATTCCCTTGTTCACAAACTGAACTAAATTTAAGTTCAGTGCATCTTTTTATTTCTATTTCATTAAAAAAAGGACAGAAGATAAATTTTAGTTTAGTCCTGTCAAATTAAACAGCGCCTGTCATACTCCATACAAGTTTAGACGTGATTAAAAACTTGCCAACTAAAATTACGTCAATTTACGTCAAGCGCTTAAACAAAAATTTATCTTATTTATCGTACTGCCTCGTTGGTCTAGTGGTCGCAAGCGCTACTGCTGAGCATGAGGTCCTGGGTTCGATTCCCGGGTCGGGCAAAGTGTTATTGGGTTTTTCTATCTGAAATTTCTCAGTAGCAGCTCGGAGTCTGGATTTGTGCCCGGTTGATGGCAATAGGCTCGCCCCCTATTACATGGGACTTAAACATAACTGGCGAAATGTGGGTGTACCTGAGAGAATTTTATTTTTTATATCTTTGTGTGGCAGAATTTCAACACACTACAACATTGTGGCGCTTTGACTCATATTCTGCAGAGAAGAACGGTTTTTTGAGATCAACATACATTACTCTCCATATTTAGATTAGGTTTTAATAGCGATCTAATCGATTTCCACTGTGGTTCTGTAGTTCTGAAAACAAATTAAAAATATTTACTTTATTACCATAAAACCGTGTTTATCTGTTATTTTAGGCTAATCATTTTTATGTATTATGGAGTCTGTCTGACGTTAGACTGGTATTAAACACACGTTGAACAAGTATCTAAGTTTTTATAAAAGGTAAGACCCTTCAAATTCTGATCTGATTGTCTGCATTTATTACAATTTTTTTAATTAAGTATTTTTAAGTTTGCTTGTAAACATTACATAGCTTACATGGATCTACCTAAGATTACAAGTTTTTTTTTTTAAGGCATGTTTTTTAAAGATTTTTGTGTTAATAAATGCAAGAACTAATAATAAATAAACTGTATTTTACCAACCTATCTTTATTTTTTTTTTGTTATAAGAAAACCTTAAAAAAAATTTCAAGAAAGTCTTCCAAAAATACATAATCTAGGTTACCCGAGTTGGACCAGTCGCCTGCCAGCATCTAATTTGGTCCGTCGAACGGCGCGCCGCAGTTTCAACATCCAAACATACGCGCTCAGCATTATTTACAATTCAAACATGAATTTAATTCATGCATCAACAGTTTTAATGTAAATCTATGGTGTTTATTTAAGGGATATTTCCAAGATTTTGGAATTGTAACGGAGAGAGATATAAGAAATATTAACGCGGGTTTGTCCAGGCATTTTGGACACGTAATCTACAGAACAGTTCCCTAAATGCCCGGGCAAAACCCATCAATCACATCGCTGTTAGACAGTGGGTGACTCCAACAGACTAACAAGGGCGTCGCCAAGGGGGGGCAAAGGGGGCAGCTGCCCCCCCCCCCCCCCCCCCCGTAGAGATTAAAAAATTAAGGAAATACAAGGCATTTTAAATGTAAAGAAACTACATACCTATCCATACAGCCAATTTTGTTTATTTGGACAACTTTTTTTTTGTTTTTTAATGTTCCATATCTCTCCTAATCGGAGTCTAATCCGGGGTCCGGGGACGTAATATTCGTATCAATGTGCTGGTGGTAGGCCCAGTCATAATATTTTTTATGTTTCAGCTCTACAGTTCTGAATAGTTCCGGGAAAAACGACCCGAAAGGTCCGTTTCCAATTCATACATTGAATATGGAAATTATTATTTTTCTCAGTTCCTATCGATCGGGACTACCGAGATGAAACAGACTTCAAAAATCAAATGTCCACCAGCGTCGATTTTGGCCCCATTATGCGCCGTAGAGGTTATAAGACTCGCACTACAAGTGTAAAGCTACTTGTGCTCTTGACTTTTGACTGTACCTACAAATTATACTTTTCCCATCCTCCATACATCGACTTGCGGGGGGCTATCGGCTGGCGACGCCCTTGCAGACTAAGTTACCTACCTGGTCTTATGTAAGTTCTTCGATAATAGCTGGGCATTCCCTATCCCTCGGCATTTTGGACACGTAATCTACAGAATAGATAGCCCTGATGTTCGGGCAAAACCCATCACATCTCTGGTAGGCAGCAGAGGCGGCGTAAGACGTGGGCGACGTGGGCCACCGCCTACGGCCTCGCGGTCCGAGGAGCCTCGCACGGTCGCACCTCGAAGGTTTTTATGTACAGACGCCAGCACTTCAAGCTACTACAATCTGTCAAATTTATTTAATAGATTTTCAACTTTATCGCTGAAGTATAAGGTTCAAAGTTGATTGGGAAAATTTGACAGTTTCGGGTAGCTTGATGTGCTGGCGTCTGTACATAAAAGCCGTGAACGCGTCGAAAAACATTTACTCGTCCTGAAACGATAAATATATTGATACGAGCCCTCCAGGAGGGTTCCCGGCACTAAACGTGTTAAAGTTTAATATTACGCAAACGGATCCCTGAATAGAAAAATGGTTTTCAAAGACCCGCAATATTTTTGGACGGCCTATCCTATAACTCGATCGACTCGATTTTTTCGTCTTCTTGCGCCACAAGAGGGCCTCGTGAAATGTACCTCGCCCACATCAAATTTTGATCTTGCTCCGCCACTGGTAGGCAGTGGATGACTTTGAGTCCAGACTGCGATATCTACTTACTCCTATCTATGCTCCTATTTAGCTTCTTCGACACCCAAAATGCAAAGGGGCAATATCAAAATCAAAAGTCATTTATTCAAATTAGGCTGAGAATCAGCAGTTTTCGAACGGCATATATTACCTACGTATAGGGTTGCCAGGTGACCGGCTTTTTACAATCGTGTCCACCCAAATATACACAAGTATGGTCTGTCCGGCTTTTTTTAGGCTTTTGGTCAACCCCGCCCCGCCAAAAGATGCCTGTACCCTAATTGCGTAACTTATTTTCGTAAACAATTTTGCCTAATTTGTTTCATTTTAACAGTTCAACAACATAAGAATGAGGAATGAGGATTTTTTTTCCAACTTGTGAAGCAATGGATTAGCAATCTGTTTCAAATCGAAACAGATTGTGATTGTTTTGTATTACGCAATTAGGGTACTGATTATTGATTGTTTTAACTACTTTCAATGTTATGAAGAAGGCTTATAATTAATTGTTATTAAGAAGTTATAAATTACTTTGGTAAGAACAAAAGGTGTAGAGTAAGTCTCAACTGTAATAAAAATACACAAATAAAAGTTTTTCTTTTTCTTTTAAAAACCAGTGTGTCAGGCTTTCAAGGCACAATGTCCGGCTAAATATGATCGGTGTCCGGCTTTTCTATTTTTTGGGCCTGGCAACCCTACCTACATAACGACGGCTCCTAAGTATACTGAGTCAACTACACTTCAAATAACTTTACAGGAAGGCGATAAGAAGATCGAATGGTTATATTTAAATTGTTAATACAACCAAGAAAAAATAACTAATTATAGTGAATTAAATATAATAAAGCCTCTATACAAAATAAATTTCATATTATTTTATTAATTTATGAGATAATGTAGATAGGTATACGGCGATTATTTGTTTCTTAAAAATGGATCAAGTACCACTTATATTTTTATACGTCGCATTATTGTATCTACGTCATGGGGAAAAATTACTTTACAAGTGTGGCAAAAAATATTTTTATTTACTTATTGGATTTTTTATATATTATATTGTCTGTCATGGATTTATATTTTGTTAAAATATAATAAGTTGGCTCACTATACATGGACATAATTTTAAAAGTGAACCATACTTAAATTGAGTCAAGTGTGGTACAAAATAGTTAAAACAATAAAAAACGCCTTTAATGTTTAATATTTTAATCAAAAAGATCTCAAAATGGTATTGGTAACATTAACACAATTTTAGGATATCTAAAAAATTAACAAAAAAAAAAAAAAAGTAGCAGCTCGGAGTCTGGATTGTGCCCAGTTGATAGCAATAGGCTCGCCTCCTATTACATAGGACTTAAACATAACTGGCGAAATGTGGGTGTACCTGCCCAACCCTTCGGGGAAACAAGGCGTGATGTTATGTATGTTTATGTAATTTATTTCGTTTATAAATCCTCGTGGATTGCCTTTGTCTACAACCGAGGAAGGCGGGCCTAGCAGTGCGTGAACTTCGAACTGACAACATAACTCTGTGGGCGTGTGTACCTAATCTAATAGTTGTAGGTAAGTTTATGTAGGTTCTACCTAGTACTTAATAATTTCGTACCTATACAATATTAGGTATAAATCACATATTTGATGTATCGGTCTACGATGTAAACAACATTTTAGGGAGTTGGATGGAAATGCATCGCCAATTCAGGCGTAGGTAAATACACTGAAGGTCATGTTTAGTAGGTACCTAGTCACTGAATACCTACAAGTGGCCGTAACGTAATGAAAGTGAAGGAGTACCTAAAATACCTGATGTTGCCCATTATGTATGTGTCATACTGGACCAACGAAATAAATTGTATCTACAAAAGCCTATACTCCATCTGAAATAAGATAAGACATTTAAATAAACCTTTTTTACAGTACGTTCAACCGATTCTGACTGCTGTACCGTAGGCATAAGGATAACACTTTCGACTGCACCTACTTTTCATAGAGCTCATACACCATGCCGCGCCGTCTAACATATTGGAAGTGAACCCTCCGGGAGGGTCACCGGCATTACGTTTGCGCTAAAGTTAACCATTGCGGACGGTAAACGACATTAGGTTTAAAACCGGGTTATAAAACACTGTAAAACGAAGTAAAATTGTGTTTTCAGGGGGTCTTGTTTTTTGTGAATAGTTTTAACCGTGAACACAACATTTTTTGAAAATGTTTGGATTTTAAAACCAACGCATATACTTACCTACTAATAAATGTTGTTAAAATATGTCATACTACCGACTTTATTTTGGCGGTTTATAATGCTGTTTTCGCTAAGAAAAACCCACATTGAAAATGAGCCCTCCGCGAGGGCTCCCGGCATACCATAATGCGACTAGGCGAGCCCTCCAGAAGGGCTCCCGGCAATGAAGTGGTTACAATAACAACTCATGCCAACAACGCAATAGAAGTCAAAATCAGTTGAACGGACTGTAAATAAGGTTTATTTAAATGTCTAATTTGTGTATTATTCATTTGTCTGTCTAGTTTATTGCGCCACTTCTTCTTCCCAGCTACAGCACTATGAAGTGGTGAAGGGTGGGCGTTTTGGGGGACTGTATATGTCTTAATTTTGACGTTCGAAAAGTGCTGATTCTTAGCCCAGTTTGAATAAATGACTTTTGAATTTTAATCTTATTTCAAATGGAGTAGGTATAGATAACTGTCATTGCAAAATTATTACCCTCCGGCCTTCGTCCGCAGTCGAGTAAAGACAAAGAAACGATTATCAAGCAGATGTAAGTAGGTACCCCAGCCACCTGTCACCTGCACTGTTCTTGCTTTTGTCTACTCACTTCTTAATCATGAGTAATCTACACACACATTTGAAAAGAAACTTAAAGCTGACATAATCACAACACAAGTCCATATTAGCTGTGATCGCAGACCGGGTATAGGTACTCGATAGGTACAATATTACTTCTTAGTCTGTGATAGTATGTACCTACGGTCAAACACTTGTAACATAGTCATACTAACCTACTCCTTAGCGGTAAAGCGAGTGATAAAATAAACGTGCATCTGTGCACGTATTCGTTAGGCATGTAGGTATCTAGCTACGTAGGTTATACCTAGTAGGTACATAACCAGTTATCTAAGGATAGGGCTAGAGAGTGATGTAACTGTCCCGAATTTGCTCAGGCATTGACTAAACAAAATAGGATTGGTGAATGGTGCCATCTGTATGCCATCCTATGTTTTTTTAACTGAACAGACAGCTGTGCTGCTAGGGAGTTTGTTGCGCCACTTCTTCCCAGCTAAAGCACTAGGAAGTGGTGAAGGGCGGGCGTTTTGGGGGACTGTTTTTATATGTAATTTTGATGTTCAAATAGTGCTGATTCTCAGTTTAATTTGAATAAATGACTTTTGATTTTGTTTATCCATAAAATTAGAATGAGCTGGAAGAAAATTGAGTTCAAGGGAATCAATAGCATCATGTTTACCTACTGCTCAACGTGGTTCTGCCTGATCAATTTCAGCGTAATAAAATACTTACTAAATAAGCTATTATCATATTCAAACTCAAAGCATTTATTTCAATTAAACCATTTACATGCACTTTTGAATTGTCAAAGAGTTTGTCAGATAGTCAGAAAATTGAAGCTAGTTGCCCATTCCAAAACGTAGATCTCTATGGAGAAGAACGGGCAAGAAACTCCAAGGACACTCTTTTTAATATTAAATATTTCAAAAACCTGGGTACATTATTCTTGTTGCTTCTATATGTGAGAACAATGTACCTACAGAAAATAATCAAAGCAATTGAAAATATAAGATTAAAAATAAGCCCTGGCAGATAGGAGATCACCAGTCTCAACTGACGGCGCCCGTTCACGTATTGTCATCATCATCATTTCAGCCGAAAGACGTCCACTGCTGGACATAGGCCTCAACCAAGCACCGCCACTTCGACGACTGATTCTGTGCTTCTCACATCCAGCGGATTCCTGCATCACATAGCTTGCTTTAATTTATTTATTAAAAACTAAGCAAAATTGAAAATAACTAGTTATTTTGTACCAGTCTATCTCAGAGTACCTAATGCAGAATTAAAACACGGTAGGCTTAATCATGACACTTGCCTACCCCAGACAGAGTTGTGACGACAGTTTTTACATAATATTCTCAAACACTGAAGTAGGTCTCTCTTAGGTGGCCACCTTAAAACCGAATTAAACGTGTAGGTGGGTATTTTAATAGAAACATATGGTACCTATTTGTAAACTGAAACATTTCTTGGTTTCGGTCTCGTTTTGAAATACCTTACTATCAGAATTAGGTTAAACAAGCACTTTAGACTTTGCTTCTCTAGGTGAATAAAAGATTAAAATAGGTAGGAACGCAAAGCTTGTCCAAACCATGCATTGCTTCGTTTCAGTCCCTGTACCCTAATTGTGTAACTTATTTTCGTAAGCAATTACCTAAGCCTAATTTGTTTTATTTTGACAGTTCGACAACATTCATTGCGTTTTTTACGTTGTCGAGCAGATTTTATTTTCCAACTTATGAAGCAATGGATTAACAATCTATTTCAAATCGAAACAGATTGTGATTGTGTTGTATTACGCAATTAGAGTACTGTTTAGTAGTCGCTTCAGCAGTCCTTGGTGTGTTTTTTGCTGCGTTTCTTGCAAGACAACAGCTTTTTATACGAGCTTAAAGTATACAGTTAGGCTCCCTTTTCCACCAGAGAAGTGCCAAGTTGAGTAGAATAATCAGTCTATATCTTCCCACTGCTGGGAGACAGGCCTCCTCTCTGTGAGCCGGGCCCAGTACGGGTTGGTAGATGTCACATGTCTTCGAAATTTTGGTTCTAGGACATGCCGGTTTCCTCACGATGTTTTTCTTCAACCTTTTAAGAGCAGCGATGATGAAATAATTTAGACAAAGTAAAGCGCCTGTCTGGGTTCTAAACTACGACCCTTACATACAACTCGTAAGTCGCGGCCAACCACCATTGCTGTCATGAATTTGTATGACATCAACCAATGGGATCGTTTGACTTTCATAGTGGGACAACACAAGCTTATAATGATAATAGTTTAGCTTAGCTCTGGTGGAAAAGGGTTCTATGTTATGGGGTTTGGTTTCCGCACTTAGTCCGTTAGTTGGACCATTGTGCGTGGGCCCCCAGAAGTTAATTAAAGCTCCTGATCTGTTCAGAACATCAGTGAAAGATCTGGGTGACCCGAGGATTTCTGTTCTAATCTGGGTAACACCTGTGCATTCGAAGAACACGTGTGCGACGGTTTCCTCAGCCTCCATGCACGCTCTGCACAGAGGGCTGTCCGTTATGCCTATTGTGTGGAAGTGTTTGTTTAGCGAGCAGTGCCCCGTGATGGTCCCCGTCACCAGGCGCAGGCCGTTCTTGTCCAGGCTTAATAAACGCCTGGTTAGCCTGCTATTCAAGGATGGAATAGCTTTCTTGAACTGCCTGCCGTCCGGTGTCGAGGTCCACCAGTTCTCCGCTTGTGTGGGTGAACTCCTATAGCTACCTGCGTATTTGGTTGACGGGGATTGGCATGATAGGCTCAGGTCCACAGACTGCCGTGCTAGATCCTCTTCTAGCAAGTTCGTCAGCTGCGTCGTTACCTAGCGATCCGCTGAGTCCTTTAATCCATTGCAGTGTCACCGTGTTGCAGCTAGATACCGCTACTTGTTCTAGTGTTAACTTTGAAGTAATATATTTTTCACTCTTGCTCAAAAAGGCCGTCATTGTAGAGTACCAGAGCGGGGAAAAATAGCATTTCTTGCTCTAGGGGAAAAAGTAATTTTTTAAAATTTTTGTCTGTTCCAACGAGCCTTGAAAAACGACAAAGTCTTTATTCTTTTGTAGAATAATCATGATTATGGACTCGACTTATTACTGGTTCAAAAAGAAGAACATTTTATTTTTGAAAATGGAACTAAATGGAAATAAAATCTCTTTGGTAGAATGCGTGCATTGCGTTGCGGCTACAGAAGAAATAAAAAGACATTGGCGCGAAATCTTTAGAATTTTTCTCTAATAACGAATTGAATTAGTGACCGTCATTTATTTAAGTACATCAATGGTGACCGTAATATAATTTACAACAGTGAAAATGTCATCATCTAGTGAGAACATCTTCACAAAGGACTGAAATTAAGTTGCCGGAAAAAAACATCTCGTTAAATATCCAGAATTGTACAAATTGTACATTTAAATAAAATAAACTATTTAATATTGTATTGGATTATTTTATTTTCTTGCAATCGCAGTGAAAAGTAGAGTGTAACACACGGCGCTAAAACCCATTATAACTCGGTTTCTATTTACTCCCTCGCTAAGGCTCGGGAGTAAAACTACCTCGTTACAATGGGTTATTTTAGCCCCTCGTATAACAATCTACTATTTTCCGTAAGGATTGGAGTGGTGGAAAAGGGTTCAACGAAGCTTACTCTTTTCTATACGTGTTTAGCGGGTAGAAGACGTGCTATGCGCGTATCTTTTACCCGCTTCGCTACCCCACTTCAGAATGGTAGAAATAGACACACAGTTTTGTATACTTACAGTGGCGGATTAACTACGAAGCAAGAGTAGCAATTGCTACGGGCCCCGCACAGAATGGGGCCCCGCGTATCCAAACCCTACCTACCGAACCTCCGCCTAAGCGTAATTTTTTGTGTGAAACTTATTAATACGTGGTATATAAATTTTACTTGATGTTACAAAAACGTGAATAATGTAATCCCTTTTCCGAGTAAGGCAATCCACGTCTGAAAATCGGTAACAGATCATTTCATTGGCGAAAATAAAACTAAATTACATACGGTAAACGCACAAGATTTAGAAAAAACCGCTCGTATAAATGTACCTATAGAATCCGAATCGGCCCGATATTCGGCTCTACAAAAAGTCTGACGTGTGCACCCTTAGGCGTGGCGCCCACTATCGGTGGGCATCGGTACGGCTCGGTAGAGCTCGGGCGCTTCACGGCGGCTTCGGGCGCCTGAGGGCTGCTTGGGGCGGCTTAGGGCGCCTCAGAGCTGCCTCGGCAGTCGTAAGCATACCTAAGGACGCCGAGGCTGGTTTCGGCAAAACTAAGAATAGTTCGGGTGGCAGACACGTCGTAGAGCAGTCGTAACGTTACGTGAAAACAGTTGTACGTGTGTATTTATAATGGTAGATGGATTTAGTTCTCATTGTTCATCTTGTTGAAGAAGAAGAGAAACTTGGAGCCTTAAGGCAAAAAAAATATTTTGGGTGAATAAGCTTTGGAAGCAAAGATGTACTTTCGATGAATTTCATAACTTGTTTAATGATTTACGATAAATAAATAAAACTTACCTATACGTGTAATTAATGAGGCTGTTGCCTTTTATTTTCCTCTGGGTGTTGCCAAGCTAATGGAGGCGCGCGCAGTGAAAGTTATGACTGTTCTGCGACTTGTCTGGCCACGAAAATGCCACCCGAGCTGCCCCAAGCAGCCCTCAGGCGCCCGAGCTCTACCGAGCCGTACCGATGCCCACCGATAGTGGGCGCCGCGCCTTATTTGACAAAATCAGCGCGCTTGGATAGACGTCTAATGAAATGTCTAATGTCTTTTGATAAAGTAGACCACAAAATTCTTTTGCAAAAGCTAAGGGCTTTATACGGTGTTCAGGGACCCTTGTTGGACTGGTTTGAGTCATATTTATCCCATCGAAGGGCTAGGGTGGTAGTTAATGGTTATTCCTCTGACGTTTTTACTCCTACTTCCGGAGTGCCTCAGGGATCGCATGTCGGCCCAGTTCTGTTTATTATGTTCGTTGACGATATTAAATATTCCATACACAATTCTTATTTCGAAATGTATGCTGATGACTTGAAGTTATCTAGGATTGTAAACACGGAAATGGATCAACAGCTTTTGCAAGACGATATTAATAACCTTTGTAACTGGTGTAAAAGTAATGTCATGCAGCTTAATATTAGCAAGTGCTTTCACATTAAGTTCTCCCGTAAAAAATGCAAATTCCCTACAACCTATACGATGGCGGGCACTACATTGAATACCGTGACTGAGATTAAGGACTTGGGAGTCTTGATTGACTCTGAAATGCGATTCAACAAACACATAGACAACACTATAAACAAATGTCTAAGAATGTTATCTTTTATTAATCGCAACACAAAGCAGTTTAGGTCTCTGCCCGCATTAAAATCCCTCTATTTTGCATTAGTGCGCAGCCACATTGAATACTGCTCAATCGTTTGGTATCCTACCTACCAAAACAATATTCAACGCCTAGAAAGTATACAAAAGAGGTTTGTTAGGAGGCTCTCGAGAATAGCTGGTGTTCAACGCACAATTAAGCACTATGATGATAGGCTGAGTCACTTCAAAATGAAATCGTTACAATGGCGTAGAGACTTCTTAGGTTTAACTTTCATATTTAAAGTCGTAAATCAAGGCGTAGATTGCCCAGATTTGGTGAGTCAGCTAAGCATGAATGTACCTAGACCATCCGCCAGAGTTCAAAATTATAGACCTTTCTCAATCAAATCCGGTCGAAACAAATACGGATACAATGCGCCCCTTTCTTATATTCTCAGAAGATGCAATGACTTGTTCCACAGTTGCGACCTTGATATTTTCGGTGATAAATTATGTATATTTAAGAAAAATATTTTTGATAAAATGTAGTGTTATTATAAAAATCCCAGCTTTTGTAAGTTATACCGTAGTATTCACAGTATTCAACATTATTTTTTTTAAATTATTTTTGTAATTATTTTATTGTTATTGTTTGAATTTGTTTTGTTACTATTATATTATTTGATGTTTTTAAACTTATTTAGGCGCGTTTGAGCGGTTTGTGTATTAATGTAGTATGCTAATTGATAGTGTCGTGCTTTCCTGTAATTTAGATACATGCGAGATCTACATTTGACGGAGACTTTGGGATAATGCTGTGTATGTGTTTAGTTGGTAAGCCTTTAAATAAATAAATAAATAAAGAACGGTCAAAACAAATCGAACCTCGGGAGGCGCGAAATGCAAAAAAAATCCTAGTTTCTCTTAATACTGCAGCTTTTATGCATAAGTCAACAAAGCAACTCCTATTTCTGTTTGTATTGTCAAAAGAACCTCTCCGAGGTGAGGTGCAAAAAATTTTCGAGCTCGCTGCGCTCGCTCTTGCATCTTAGTTTCTCTTCTTTCATAAACTTTTCTACAATAATAGATAAAGTAACTACTATTTCAGTATAAACGGTCAATAGGTAGCCTAGACTATCCGAGGTGCAAAAAAGTTCGAGCTCGCTGCGCTCGCTCTTGCAATCAAGGCTCTCTTATAAGAATTACAATAAAATCACTGCCAGTATCAGCTTTTCTAAAAATGAATCATAAAGGTTTTTAAAAAGTATAGGTACTTTAAAAAAACCTAAGATTCTCTACAGTTAGCATTATTTGAAAAGAGTCATTTGGTTGAAGTACCTACTTGACTATGTAGGAACAGGAGTAGAACGTATTTGACTAGAAACATTGATTTGACTAGTTTATCTCCTAAGCTTTACAACTTAAAATAAACCATGTTCTACCGTAGGGGGCCCCTAGGTAGAATTTGCTACAGGCCCCGCGCTGGCTTAATCCGGCACTGTATACTTATAGCTAGTTTCGTACACCGTTTACGCTACTTCGCGCTTCTCTATTGGAAAGGCAGCCTAACACATGATAATAAATTACAGCCAACTATTTCCTACTTTTTCTTTTAAGTAAACAACGCAAGGTGACAAAATGTCACGTCCATTAGGACAGACACAGACAGTATGACGACTGTAACATATTATGTGGATATGTTTGGCAATTCTGTGCTATGCTGGGCTAAGAATAGAGCTCCTTGTCTCTTTACGTGGGCGGTGGTAAGAGTCAGGTATTAACATCAGGTATTTAGACGGCGTTCACCTGTAATTATGCCGTGTTTGAATGCCTACAGCGAATATCCCGGTTTTGATGAACTGTGGTATACACGACTACACATCAAGCTATACATTTCCAGTTTATGCTGATTTCACATTGTATAGATTCCCGTACAATGCGAGGTCAGCTTATACTGGAAAAATGCATGGTAAGTATGGAGTCTTCGGGATGGTTGTAGCCAATTTTTGCGGTGGGGTAGTGGAAGGGCTTGCTCGAATCTGGTCCAGAGACAGGAATACTAATAAACTTCCTGCTTACCTACAATAGGTACATGCTGGATTCTTCTGTTTTACAAGGTATACTGTATAACACTGTTTTTGAAAATGGTTACGTATTTCTTTTGTATCTTAGGTACACCAAATTATGTTTACGTAGTCGAGAGTCCCGGAGTCCGAATTCCACCGTGGTAGTTACGTAGTTTCAGTTTAGTCACTATAAAAAGAGCCTGCAGACGAGAATTTAGGTACTTGCATAAATTATTGGCATGATTGGCAAACGATGCATTTCTGTCTGCAGTTTTGCACAATCAGTCGGAGTTACTACAAGCATTTCAGTTGCATAAGACGAATGCAATAAAACGCTTCAGTATTAACGTTTGTCGTTAATTACCGAAACTAAACTGCATTTAAAATAACTTAAATAACCTAGTTAACAGTTGTCCAGCGTAGCGCACGTAAACACGCACGAAATGCGCAGTTGATGCCAATGTGCGCGTACGCACAATGTCACTATGGTAGTGGGATGTAGAAGGCACATAACCAAAAAACGTGTCCGGTCGGGGGACCCCCGTCAGGAACGAAGTTCCTTCTCACGTTTGATTTAAAACAAAAACAAAAGTTTTGCAGCCGCCATCTTGGATTTACATTTTGACCTCACTATCGGCTTTAGCACCCTCGAAAACTATGAAATCGACACCCATGAAAAAAATTTGAAAATTTTCGCAGCCGCCTTCTTGGATTTACATTTTGACCTCACGATCGACTTTAGCACCCTCAAAAACTATGATAAGTCGTTATCATAGTTTTTGAGGGTGCGAAAGGTTTCATTATTTCGTCATGGGTGTCGACCCATGCCGCCACCATGGATTTTCATTTTGCCAAAATTCACTTTCTTTACAGTGTACTCGGGCCGATGTGTACAATTTTATCCCACGACACGGTAATCACTTTACTCTTTTCTATTGTTTTTTTCTGCCGGCGTTCTCTATCTCTCTCTTTCTTTCTCTTTGAATTAGAAGAAGACCGTCGCAAGTATCAACACTAGCATGACGATTTCGGAAAGTTTACAAGCCGCGTTAAAGAACTTCGTTCAATAAAAATATAACATCACGCCTGTATTTCCCGAAAAGTAAGCAGAAAACACATTTGTGCCAGTTTCAATTAGGTCTCATGTCATAGGGGCAAACAGATTGCCATCATACAATAGCTAATCATCCTTTAATGTTCCTAATTCTGGGACACAGGCTTTCTCTCTGTGTAATCCACCACGCGGGTCCAATGCGGGTTGGTGGATGTCACATCATGTCTTCGATTTTTTGGTTCTAGGACATGTCGGTTTCTTCACATTGTTCTTTTCCTTTCCACTCCTAAGAAGATTCATAAACTTACGTGACCACATACCCTCGCCGTAGGTGAGTATAATTATGTTCCTTGCCAAGTACCTCCTACCATTTTTTTCTGTGTGGGAATTTTTCAAATAACTTCTCCCGCTCTGGCCGGAGCGGGAGGGCGTGACAGACTCTTACTGGCTAAAACCCACCCGTGTTCCTTCAGTTGCCTTTGTGTTGTCAGGGGCCACGGTATCCTTTTCGGACTTTCCCGCGACCCCGGCAGGCATCGGCCCTAGTGGACCCCGTCAGTTCTGCTGACATCTCTGGCGCGCGTGGAACACAACGCGCCTGGTCCTTATCGGATGGCGAGCTACTCATTGCTCACTGTCCGCAAGCCCGCGCCTACGGTGGCTGGGTAACGGCCTGGGATTCCCGACACCCAGGGCGACTCCTGCGGGGACTAGGGGCATGAGGGCGCGACATTTGCCTCTCCCTCACGCGTTCCACCTTCTCCTTCGCGAGCATTACTGCTTTGCAAAAGGTGGTGACGGCTTCCCATGCCCTCTCGCTCCGTACCATGGCTTGGACCAGGGCCGGACGCGAGATCACCGCCGCCGATCGCCTCCACGAGGACACGGCCATGCTCCGCCCAAGCCGGGCAGACTTCCACCGACTGTATGCTCCACCGTGAACTACCTAAAGTTTGGTTTCTGAATGCTTCTCTGTAGTGGCACTACGGTGTTATTTTAATAGGTCATCATTACAAAGCGCAAGGCTGAGCGGTCAAATATTTTACATCCTTTACGCAGAGTGCCAAGTTTATCCTCCGTTGATAATATTGTTCATGGTTATGCAATCAGTCCAAGGTCTTCTATACATTTTTGATTTTTTAACCGGTATGAAAAGACGCGGTACATGACCGAAGCTAAACGAACTTAGCCGTTTTTGTGTGATTTTAATTGTGTTTGCTATATATTTAATCATTCCCCTTATTTATAAAGGCGGATGAAAGTTATGTCAAACGTAAAACTTGAAAAATTTAAGGTAATCTGAAGTTTCGCGTTTATTAATATAAAGGAGGTACCATCGCGGAAAGTCATAACTAACCACCGTAAGGACTATTCTTGCTTGCAGCACTCGGCCGGTATATAAACGGGGTGGTAACAGATGTGGTCATCGCGTGCACGGGATTTTGTTTCAAAGTGGTTAGTTATGGTTTCCGCGATGATACACATATTTTTTCAGGACTGCCCAAAAAAGGAGTAATATATTTCGTGTAAGTAAAACTGTCCAAAAAGAGGAATAAAAGAAGCAATTAAAATAAACAAATTTTAATTTATTGATATAATAACTAAAAAAAATATTTTACACAATACATTATAATTAGTATTATACCACTATATTATTTTAAAAAATATATTAAAGACCGCGGACTAGCAAATAAAAGTTAACTAAGGTATACGAATCCTTGTTTCAAAGGAATATGATATACAATTCCAGGGATAAATTAGTTCTTACAGAAATTCGAGGATGTTGCGTCAGTAGTAGGTTCACTTTCAAAGATTAGGCATTAAAATCCCTGAGAACTATACCATCTGTTATCCCTCGTTATTTTTAAGTATAATATAGTAGTTTACAGGTTAAAATATGGCAGTCCATTCAATAATATGATGTAAAAGTGAGAAAAATTGGTCTGAATAGACAAGAACCGAATATGAGCCATCAAAACTATCCATTAAATATAATACATATCATATAATGCTATAATATTATTATAGTTATCGTACATTGATCTGAAAAGAAGCCATTACAGTAGAAAACAATTTTTTATTATTATTTAAAAAAGAGTCTTATCCTAGGCGTAAAACTAGCAGACCGGAGCTAACTTCAGATTACATCCTATTTACTTGTCCAACGTCGGCTGTGTGGCTGTACGCTCGGTGTCTGTGCCTCGTCTGCGCTCCCGCCTAAACGTGTGCGGCCATTTTGTGTCCGTTGGACAAATAATTTCCATAATGCAAAATTACCTTACGTATAGACAAATAGATGCATGCGTGAACATTGATTATTCATCCTCAAAACGTGTTTAATCAACATAATAATTCACACACAAAATATGATTACACCTCGATGATTATTTTGCGATACAAAATGGCGGAGCAATTGTTTGATATGCCATTTTTTTTATTAAATACATTCACCTGTTTGTCTTTAGAGCTTTCATTGTTAAAATATTCAATCTGATTATAGTTTTTCGCCGCCTTTGTGCAATATAAATATTATGATAATAATTGAGCACGACAAACTATAGAAATGAAATTGTTTATATTTTGTTGTCGAAAGCAAATCATATCATTAGCTCTTACAGTCGCCACGTCTGCCTTCGTCTGCCTAATACAAACATCTATATTATAACCTATCTAAGACAAAAAGGCTTAATTTAAACGAAAAAAAAAAAAAACAATAGCGCGACAACCATCCATCGATTGTATAATTAAAAAAGCCGACAAACAATAATTATAAAATATTTTGTGCTTAAAATCCCAACAAATACTGCAACGAATATTAACTAAGTGATACAAAGAAAATATTGGCATCGAATTTTTTGCAGTTAGCAACACAGAACGTTCGAGTTACAAATGCCTATTTTTTTACTCATGTATATTAATTCTTACGTACCTAATGCTAGCTTAGTCTAGTAAAATGAACTTATAGGACGACGCTTGATCTTGTTTTGTCCACATGTAATGGTTGTTAATCGATAACATATCATGCCTGCATGTGAATACGAGCGAATCTTGTACGAAACATTTAACATGGTAACCCTTACATGACATTAAAAAACGCTACCGTTTATGCTTATTTTAAAATTAACCATCTATGATTGAAAATGTTTCAAGTTTAAACGTTTCAAAATGTAAGACGGACTAAGTACTATTATGAATTTGTTAAAAACACATTTAGTTTACATTATAATGACCATGTACGAGATTATATTCGTAAAACTATTACGTCACGTTATCATGAGACGTTGGCGCAATATGTTTTATTTCATAAATCCTGTGGGTAGTTTGCAATACAATGTAAAGTAAAGATGATTTAACGTTTTAATTATAGTGAAAGCGGTATAAACATATAAAATAGTGCGTAATGATAATGGTGAATTCCTGCTTGTTCACGCGAGAACTAACAATACTATAATATACCATACCCTTAAATTAAAAGATCAAAAATCTCATAATCTACATGTCGCTCTCCCAAAGTTATACTTTCACCATCCCATAGTATATTTTAAGACTAGAATACACTGTCTTGAAGCTTGAACAGTTCTTTAAAGTCTGTGATAATATAAGCATGGTTACTTTGTTATTTTATTTATAATTTTTCTGAATTTCAGTTAGCCTCGCGTAAATAAACTGATGATTTTATCATAGATTCGCGAATATCCATTTTAAATAGTAATAATGGTTATCATAGAGCCAGTAATAGTGTGGCTTTAAATTCATTGCCACAATAACGGCTGAATTTTTTAGACGTACTTTTTATAAACAATTTTTACACAAGAAATAAATAGTTACTACGCCAAATGAGGAATGGAGAGAAAAGAAATGCATCAATTTCATGATATTGCTCACAACTGTAATACAAGCTTTATTGGAATTCCAGCAATTTCGACTGTGTCCAGTTGCTGAAAAAAGTCGAGTTTGATTTTCACGTCATTCGGTGAACAGGGGACCGATTGGAATGATACAAATTGTACGATTTAATTACGACCATGCGTAAAGCTGTACCGGCCACAATTTTACGCGAACACAACGCTTCACAAACTTACGCAAATAGTGATAGTTTTACGTAAAATTACATTTGTAACATTCCAAATAATCTGCCAGTTCCTGTGCCAACAAGGGATAATGATACGAGATATTATTGGATATAGATAAATTATATTGCATGTCAAGTATAAATCATTGTAATTGTACGCTTAAAGCCTAGATTTAGATATCATTTTACAAATCGTGATCGTCAATGTAGAGACGTTCACACACGAACAGTGCGGCAGTGGCTAGCGTAACTTTGTGGCGTGTTGTGCGTAGTTGTGGCGCGGTTTACGCGTATCGTTCGTGTGTAAGCGTCTTTATGTAGGTACAAAAAATGATTTTTTTTTCGTCAATGGAGATCAGTAGAATCTCGTTTTCCTTAACAAACCGGTGTGTTGACTAATCTAGAACATATATTAAATATATAATAGTTCAACCACGTTAGGATTACATTAAAGTGACGAGAAACGAAAATAATATTCTCATTAAATAAGTTATGCATAGATACATTTATAATTAATATTTGGTTCTTTAAAAATAGTTTTTATAGACAGTATAATATTCTGTTGTGCGATGTTGTCACCTGAAACGTAAAGAATCACGTGTCATACATTAATGTGCCAGACTAACACTAATTTACAATTAAAATATTTTAAAAATAACCTATGGCTCTTTTTTCCTTGTTTCAGTTAAATCAGCGACACCGAAATCGCTGAACAACGGCGTTTCGCTGACTTACTAGAAATTGGTATAAAAGAATCGAAGAAGCTACTTCACATCGACTACTAACTCACATAAGAGTGCAATATGTTTGCAACAAAATAAAAGGGGCTCTGTTGTGCTTTTCAAGTTATTCAACGACAAATAACCAAGGTTATTTAGGTACATGTCCAACCACCTTTACCGTGGGGCCGCATCTGCGTCTATAGTGTCAAAGCAATGCGTGCCGAAGCTTCGTATATTTTGCTTGGTAAAAAGCTATCGCGCTAATGCAGTGGTCACATTAGCGGCTTTATAATTTTAATGAATTATCGTGCAATGGCTCTCCATTATTTCGACAGAGCGTTTACGCAATCCGGAAACAACAGTTGAAATGACTAACACTAGTCCGACCACGCGCCATGTTTATTATGTACCGCCACCCGGGCGATAAGTTCTACGCAGCCCGAACTATCGCGGCAATAACCGATAACGGTTGGTCATATCTGCGTGTATTGTATCATTGTGCGAAGCTTCGTCACGATAGACGCAGATGTGGTCGCATTAGGAGCATCTCTAGAACATTCTAATGGTGATATTATCGAAAAACCATATAATTATGCGGTTTCAAATCGATTGGTATGTTTTCAAACTTGCTTAGCATAAGGCGACCACAAAAATTAACCTAACCTTTTTGTAAGTGATATTTTAATTGTTGCAAATTCCAACAAGTTTAATCTACTTACCAGTAAACAGAAAATGAATCCGGCAGCCATAACCCCTCCGCGGAAAGGTCACCAGCGTGTATCGTTAATATATCATTACATCATTATAATTATACATAATTATATACGTTATGAAGTGAACAATGGATCAGTGATGACGCTCACATACCACGCGCGCTCATTCTGCACAGACACACTAATGTAAACTACATACCTCCCATAAAGTTGTTTAAATGCTTTTAATATTGTTAGAAATTATAATTATAAATAAATAAAGCGAGTTTTGTACGGGTGTTGTCCCGTGTAGACGCGGCCGAGTCGTATTGTATCAACTGATGCGCTTTTATCAACATGTGCGTAGTTTTACGCGTTTTTTTGTGCGTAACCTTGCGCTTTCAACTTTGATACAAATATTAGTGCGTTCATTCACTGCGCGTTTAAAAATTTTGTGCTAATAGTGCGCATAGATCTGATATACAGTACAATTTCTATCCGATTTCGATATTAAAAGTTTACAACACAATACGACATTATTTACACGAAGTCATTTGTGCATCAGATCAGAAATTATTTACGAAATGACAACTATGAGATGACTGGACTTTTTACAGGTTTAGAGGGTTTACGTTAATAACTGTAACAGCCGCCCCTTTAGAATATTTAAGACCCTTGATTTTCAGGTCAATCGAATTTACTCATTGAGTTGTGCCTCAATGCCTACGATGGTCGAACCGAATAAGGAAATACATGGACCATCGTCAGTGAGTAAGATATCAAAATTAGAAGCTAACACATTCACACACCGCATTTGATTTCGAATATAAAACTAGAAACTGTCGTCACCGGCTAAACTGGGGCTAACCATCAACTTATACAATCCATTCAAATACCATCCGCACATTTTAACTGAGTCTTTGCTAATGCTGGGTAGAGGCAAACATCGAGAACATTATACACTCGATGGTAAAGATGACACATTGAGCTTTAAAAAGGCTATCACACACGACAGACACGCTCTACAAAGGCGAACATTTTCTAAAACTCTTGTCTCATATTTTATGACCGAGTGTGCAATAATTCTTTCGCCTTTCATGGCTTAAATAAGCCCAAATCATTAATCTACCCTCTACCCATTTTATAAACACGACTAAGCAAGACTATGATGTTCACAGTTGATGGTACATCCTCGTAAGTCGGGCGGGAGGTGCGGGAGGGGGTGTGTGTGCGGTAGTACGGGGGGTGTGTGTGTGTTTAGTTCCAGATGCGCAGGAACGAGTCCCAGGAGCCGGTGGCGACGGCCATGCCGTTCTCGGTGACGCCCAGGCATGATACGCGGTTGTCGTGGCCGGCTAGGATACCTGCGGATAGGAAAACAATGGTTAGACGTTTGCTGATTCCATGTGATCAGATGACCAATTCCCGTATTTAAAACGTTCAAAATGTGGTCGCAACCTCATCTAAGCGACAATGAATGTAAAAAAAAGTTGATTAAAAAATGGAGGTAAATTAGAGAAATTTTTGAGATTAGAATATGAATGTTCTTAAAAATACGAGAATTACCCCTCTGATTGATGAGAGCACAATAAATCTAAGAAATAAATTCACGGGGATTCCAAGTATGCCATATCGTCGACCGTAGGTTCAATTGAGGTAAGGGACAAAATACCCAAAATGAGTTGAGTATACAGTTTTGTTCAGAATTTATCGCTCTATCGAATGGTGAATATTAAAAAATTCTAACGTAAGAAAAACAGACCCAAAAAAGGTTAATAAGAAAAAAAGTTATGGGCGATTTAGTCCGAAAGCAAAACTTTGTCGGCCTCTCCTGAAAAATCGTATTTTGTCCCTTACCTCAATTGAACCTACGGTCGACGATATTATGCACAAAATATAAATTTTTGAGACTAGACTAGAATGCGAACGTTATTAAAAATACGAGAATTACCCCTGTAATTGATTGATGAGAGCACAATAAATCTAAGAAATAAATTCACGGGGATTCCAAGTATGCCATATTATGCACAAAATAAATTTTTTTGAGACTTGACTAGAATGCGAATGTTCTTAAAATACGAGAATTACCCCTCTAAGGTAGTAGGTAGGAAGTAGGTTCTCGTTAACTTACTTGGCAGATAATATCCTACAAATTCTGTTCCATTTTTGAATTTGTTCGGTAAGTAGTGGCTATTCGGACGTCGTGAAATAGGCCCTAATTGATTCATGAGAGCACAATAAATCTAAGAAATAAATTCATGGGGATTCCGAGTATGCCATATTATGCATAAAATATACCCATTCACGCCCGGTCAATTAATCATTGCCACAAATTAGCTAACCCACAAAATTAATTTTGCAAATTGGGCATTGAATGAGTCTCAGTAGCTATTTGTCAAAATAGGTATTTCACAACACAACCGATAAACAATTATGGCTTAATACTCATATCTTTCACTTGCCCTGCATTCTAAATGTGACCTGTTTTATTTATTTTCTTTTTCTCTACGTTCATGAATGGTCTTAGAACTCAGATAATGCTACTAACCGGCGCGTTCGCTCTTCATGGAGTCCCACACGTTGCAGTTGAAGTCGTCGTAGCCAGCCAGCAGCAGGCGGCCCGACTTGCTGAAGGCCACGGACGTGATGCCGCAGATGATGTTGTCGTGCGAGTACATCGCCAGCTCCTGGTCGGCGCGGATGTCGAACATGCGGCACGTCGCGTCGTCGGAGCCGGTCGCGAACGCGAATCCGGACGGGAAGAACTGGAATTAACAGAAATTACATTATTAGCGTGATCTGCTTTTCATGTGGTTAGTGACTAACCTGGTGTCAGAGTTTTAAAGCCGCCCATGGGCCTCTGACTTGGCAAAAAAAAAAACAAAAGACTCCTCTAACTTGGCTGATTAGCATGATGCAAAAATACACATGATGGCAGGGACATTGACGCGAAAACTGTTACCATGGATTCAGTACATGATTATGAACCTCCCTGCGTTGAAATTTTTCGTCGGTTATTTAAAAAAAAATCTGCTGTTCCATTTTGACCGCGTAGGTATTGCACTTTTCTATGAAACAGCAGGTTCAGAATCATGTACATGGTAAAAGTTTTCGCGTCGATGTTCTGCCACCCTGTATTATTTCAAATTTAATCCACAAATTGTTTGGACAAGTCTTAGGTGGCAAACAAGAAAGCGGCCCAGTTGATAGTAAGTGATCAGCCTATAGACATCTGTATTATAGTTCGCGTGCGACTGCTAGTCACCGCCTGAGGCACCGACGGGGGAGGGCGCCAGTGACAAAATTGGCGGACTGACTTGTCTACCACCCGTCTCACCGCTCACATACCTCAGACGGTGACTAGCAGTCGCGCAAGGACTATAACAGAGGCATCACAGGCGCGATTTCATGCCAGGGACAGCTGAAATGTCTTTTATGTCTATTATAATACGTTTCAAAGTCAATCACAGCAACAGTGCTTGAATGCAGCAATATGTATGGTTCGAGCTCTTTGACAAAGAATTCTGTCACGACTTGCTATGTATTTTCCTTGAATATGTACGATGTATTTATTGCACGAGGACGTGCCATGATAATAATAAATATCTTTTATTTCCAGTTTACAATTTTATATATGCCACTTGATATAACAAATAGATTTTCATATAAATTGTAGGTTAATGCAGAATTATACACCTCTGACACCTAAGCTAAGATTAAACTTGTGTTATGGGTGTCAGGGCTCTCAAGTTAACATCAGTTAGAAAATAAAAAATCGGAATTTCTCTGTGTAAGTACTATCGACATAAACAAAGGAGATAAAGATTTTTAACAAAACACAAAATAATTAAAGAGAAAAACCATTTGTAGTGTGTGTTGTGATTATGTTTTTTGTGTTATGTTGGAAGATGGGTGTATTCGAGGGTGCGTCGGACGGGGTACTGTTTGGTTGTGGGTTAAATCTACAAAATGATGGCAAGGTTCTCTATAGTTAAAAATTGGTAGTTTAGTAAGGTTACATAGTAATGTTTACCGTGACGGCGTTGATATCGCTCTCGTGGCCCGGGAAGGTCTGCTTGCACTGGCACTCGCGGATGTCCCACAGCTTGGCGGACGCGTCGCAGGCGCCCGACACGAAGGTGCGCTGGTCGGGCGCCAGCGACAGCGACATGACGTCACCCGTGTGGCCCGTGAACTGGCCGCACTGCTGCCCCGTCTCGATGTCCCACAGGGCGCTGAGGTACACGGACATCCAAATTAATAATCCTTTATTTAAATTAGGCTGAGAATCAGAAGGCTTTAAAACGTAAAAAGTTAGCCTGTTTTCACAAATAGTTCACTTTCTATTGTTTTAGTTGGGAAAAACTGGTGCAACTGTCAAAAACTTTATGTAGTTTTGAAAAAAATGTGTAATGAATTGTACATGTACACTGCATTAACAGAGTTGAAATTAGCATGCAGTAATAAAGTAAACCAATTTAGAATTTAATTCCCATTAACCATTACAAATAGTGTTTTAAAACACTCGAATATATATTTGTAATCTACATAATTTTGCCAACCTCCAAATGATCATGAAGTGAAAACTAGAACAAGATCGCCTTGGTAGAAGAAAAATACTTTTATAGAACATTGGTCCGTAACCTTATCTAAATAAAGAGCACAATCCTTCCAAAACCTTTAAAATAAAAATACTTGCAAAAAACACTGATCCGTAACGTAATATAAATAAAGAGCACAATCGCGTTTACAAAAATGAGGTAACGGTGTCACGAGGTCAATTGTTTTTTCCCATCTCAAAAATGCCTAAGGCGCCTAAAGAAGTTTTCACTTCAAAAGCGAAGTTACCATGTCATATCGCCGGAGCTGGTGAGGATCTGGTTGTCGTCGAGGAACCGGCAGCAGGAGAGGTAGCCCGAGTGTCCGGGCAGTTCGCGGGACACGCGCACGTTACCCTCGCGTGTCTTCAAACTGAAATGTTATGATACAAGGGTTTATAGGTGTGTTCGAGAAGACTAGGCCACATGTATTTTGATCACATTGCCTGGAGAAATACTGAAAAAAAAAAAAAAAAAAAAAAGGAACAAACAGAGATGGTAAAGTCAAGTGTCAGAGCAAATGGAAATGCCCGTGATTGTGGCACTCCAGTAGTAGTACTGTATTTCTATTTTCTTAATGTCCCTCGGAAATCATCGCATTTCCGAATACAAACGAATGCTAATTTCTATGTCCATCAATTATTAGATTTATCATGTATAATAATTTGAATTCAGAACTAAGTACTTTATTGTTGTACTTTATTTTCCTATGAACTATTTAAAGCTGTAAAACTATTTTCCTATCTGTTGTGCCTGCGACTTTAGCAGCTTTCCTACCATTTTTAAAATAAATTACATTTAGTTTAAAGAGTATTAACAACTCTATATACTTCCAAGTCGATTGAGAGCGTCCGGTCTGCACCAAGTGCAAAGGGCAACTGATAGAAATCCGACGACTGACGGAACACGAGGTTTGCCGAGGGACATTAAGAACATAGTTATACTGTACAGTACAGTGTTTTTGTTTGATTCCCACCACGCCAATTTCCTGTCACTAGGATATAGCTAATAGCGAGGTCAGCAGAGTAGGGCTATTGCTGTAAATGTCCAAGTATTTTAGCTTTACAACTGTTAGTGACATATATTTTTCAAATAACAAAAAATTTCATATTCCGTGCTTTTTTACAACATTTTAATACAGTTCACAGACTTTTTGACCATCCTGTTGAAAAATGTTCCACATCTTTCTTCATCCGACAAACCTCCTTGTAAGGTGTCATAATCTTTCTTCATCCTATGGTATATTATTGCCAAACTCACCTGTAAATAGAGCATATGTTGTCTAATCCGCCGCAGGCGACGTACGAGCCGGAGGGTGCGTACGCGCAGGTCATGACCCAGCTCGAGCGCAGCGGTATCGCGTGCACCTTGTTAGTCGTGTGACTGTCCCACACGATCAGTTTGCCGTCCTGACTCGCGGATACTAGGTTCCTGGTGAGAAGAAAAAAAAAAGGTTTTAAAGTTAGCATATAATATGGTAAAACAATAACAGATAATTTGATAAGATCAACTAATTGGTTAATTACTTAATATTAGAAGGGTATCCACGTGTAACAACTCCCAGGGAGGTTACATAGTTCATTAGGCTATGCGTTATGCTGCGGTCCCACGTCCTGCTTCCTCACAGGCCAGATCGTGCAAGGCCAGGCCGACAGGCAGTGGGAATCGTCGATCCGATGGGGTCTGTGGTGGGAATTCTTGGCACGGGAATGACAGGCCTCGACAGGCCGTGGGACCGCGGCTTAAAATGGGACTTGATAACTGACGAAATGTGTCACTGTGCACGTCGATTCGAGGAATCCAGGGATAATGATGTTTTTCTAAAGTTAACGAGATTTGAATGTATCAGTTTGTAGGCAATAGCTGTTGGTTCAATATTAGACACATGAGCCATCATGTTCTATGTTATGGGGTTTGGTTTCCGCACTTACTCCTTCAGATGGACCATTATGCGTGGGCCATGGCGGCCGTCGGTGGTTATTCCAACCAGCTCACCTCAAACATGAGCCATTTCAACTCTTGGTTTTGCAGGTGTAAACTCTTTCTATAGAATAACCTGTTTGTCAACATTATGACGCAAGAGAATTGTTCGTTAGGAGTTTCCTTTAACCCAGCTTCCTAGAAACCATCTCGAGACATTTATCAAGAATTTTTAGACAAGATTCAATAAACGAATGTTTCTATATCAGACAATAATGTGACACAAAAATATTAAAGTTTTTTAATCAGAATTCAGATGTCATTACCCTTTTGTTATAAATAAGATTAAAATAATTTACAATCAAAATATTGTGACGAATCATTCAAGATAAAAATACTTGTGATAGTAATTAATTCATTACTACTCAAATTAATAAAACTCCATTTAGGATTTCTCCAATTAATACCAATTGACGTCAAATACTAAAAATCGATGTTATAATGACTCAATTTGTGTCAGCTAAGCAGACTGGGCTGGTATTTTAGAGCTTACGGCTTTAGAAATAAGGTGTATTTTGTTAAATTTTGCGTCATTTGGGATAATCATGACGTTTGTTATTGCCCTCTACTATCAGGAGGAAAAGTGAGTATAAGTATACATTTATTGTTTCTGTCTTATTGTTTGAAATGTGTCAGTGTCTTTGTGTCGTCGACTTGTAAACTTGACGGAATATCACATGGACATAAGTCAATTATTGGCAAAAAGTAATCTAAACAAAGGATTCGGTTGAATAAATATTTTCTACAAAGTTGTTTAATTTAAAAAGGTATTGAATCAATTAACTTTTTAATCAAATAACATTTTGTCAATTTTAATTGTTTGGTTAGTTAATTTTGGGTATTATTTCTTATTGTAAGTGTATCTGTTTTTTTATTGAAATTTAACTGTGCAATTGCTTGGATTTATGTCTGTAATGTTGTAAAAGTTTCCCAAACAGAAATATAAAAAAAAAAACAGACGGTAAACCCTTAAACACCCTTATTAACCACATAAAAGAAATGCCGTTTCTCCATATTTAACGATTTGTTGTTAAAACACGGAAAATGGTGTCCATTCGATAAACAAATTCCCTCGAACACTTTTTACGTCACTTGTGTTACGTCATTGTTTTGCTGTTATTTAATTAATTAACTACAACACTTACGTCCTAAACCCAATTATTATGTTTACCAGTTGCCTCTGACATTTATTAATTACCAGAGTCAAGCTTTGGCATAAACTCGTAAGCTTTTGGAACACGTCAAAGTAAGTGTGGTCTATTATGGAAATACATGGAACAATATTATTAATTGTTTTTTTTTTTTTTGACGTGATTACGTCTTAAGGCTTGTGCAGACCACCGCGACACGCGACGCGACACAAAGGCACCGCCCGAGCGGTGCCTTTGTGTCGCGTCGCTGCACGCACGAAAAAGTGTCACGAGCGTGCAATCGAGAGCGCGGAACAAGCGATAGAGGCACGATCGGCCTAAGCGTTCGGCTTGTGACGTTATCACGTAAAATTATCGTCCGTAAACCGACTTTACAGACAACCAATATTTTTTTTCTCAGTTGTTTGGTTTAATCATGGTCAAATGTTCTTTCTTTGGTATTGTTCGTCGAATCGTTGAGCTCCTTAAATTCCGAGTTGAGCTGCACGACTACTGACAAATGCGTGCACTGACAGGACAGGTCCACTCAAATCTGTGCGGTACTTTCCTCAAAAGACCCATTTCAGACACCAATCTACATGGTCCTCAAATGATCTGACTAAGATTATGTCTGGACTTTAAGAGACTGTGACCTCTGAGTTTGTTTCGGCCTTTTTTCTCAGAGTAGTCAGATAAGAAACGGCGACCTCATCTAGTTTAAAAAAATATGATTGACGTGTTGAAGTGTTTGCACAAACCTACTTACAGAAATGAAATCATTTATCAATACTCTATTAAAGTTCATCATCATCGTCGCCTTTAGCAGCCCACTGGCCACACAGGCTTCTCCAATTACAAGCCATCAATTTCGATTCTCGGCAAATCTCATTTCATCTCATCAGCATTTATTAAAGTGACAAACAAACCAATTTAAAAATATGAATTTTCTCATTCTACAAATACATAAGCAATAAGAGATCAGTGTCAGAGTCATAGAAAATTCTCGGTCACTTATTTATAAGAAACATTAAAGTTTTGAGACAAAACAAACAATATGATTATAAATTTAGCATTTATTATTGTTGGCTTGCGCGGGCGCACGTCACAGATGTCCAAATAAGAGATTTATTATAGAACTGCAAACGTTTCTCAGTACGACTGAGTTTGTATCGAGTTAGTAAGAAATTAATGGAATTTAAGGCAAGATTATGAATGATTTTATGTCAGTAGGTCGAAGGAAGGTCATGAAGGTTGTTTCAGAATTTATGCTCCTTTTAACTGAAACAATGCGATTACTCAGACAACTTGCTTATGCTTAGTTTTGTGTAAAATCAAGGCTACATATAATGCGATCCACAAAGACGCGCCACACCGCGATTACTGTACTGTAAGCTGTACTTTAGTCCGGAGCGGAGCGTGGATGTGCCTATACACATCGAAAAATAGCCAATGTTTAGCCATGGTGTCACCTTGAGTTTGCATATTTATTGATCGGCAGTGTGATGGATGACGAAAGTGTAACATTAACCTATGTCCACTATTAACTGATTTGACTTGGACTTTGTAACCTATGGTTATCAAGTTCTTTCGACTTAGATATTTAGACTTTGAATCCTGTCTGGTAATCTGGTCGATTCATAATTATGTATATAACATTCATATTTGACCACTATCTTACCTACCTATCACTCGTGACTAAGGCCCGGACTCCATCAAAGCAGACATGTGCGGTCCGAAACGGAGACGAGAAGAGATGTGTTTCAGCTAGGGTGTATCCACCTAAGCTGTGCGGAGATGCGTACTGGCTAGACTGACTGGAGCGGAGATGTGTGCTGGCTAGAATGGAACTGAGCTGTGTTTGGCGAGCGTTGGATGTTGACCACTCACTGCACGCCGCTCACATTATCTTCTCATCTCCGATGCGCGCCGTCACCAGCTTGCGACGCACAGCTCACATCTCCGCTTTGTACCGTCGCCCAGCTCAAAACTCCGCTTCGATCGCGCCATATAAATATGATACATCTCCGCTCAGTTGTATCCACTGAAGCTGAATGGAGACGAGATGTGTGAATAACGAAATTCTATTGGTTGTTTAAAACATATCTCTCCTCTCGTCTCATTTACGCTTTGGTGGAATCCGGGCCTTAAAGATCCCCAGGTTACTCGATATCAAGTAAAACAGACTCCAGAGATGCGCATAATTTTTTATACATTTTACAAAATAAATAAGTACTATATAAGTATGTTACAATCATGTGGGTGAGTACCTACTGCTCTCCTAGCTAGGTTTTAAAAACATGTGTTAAGGAGTAACAGTCCGATCCCCTTAATTATTAAATAATTTCTCCCGCTGTGGGCGGAGCGGGAGGGCGTGTCAGACTCTTACTGACTAAAACCCATCTGTGTTCCTTCAATTGCCATGTTGCCAGGGGCCACGGTAACAGTCCGATCCCCTAAAGTATAATGACGTAAAGTTACATAGCAAAATCAGCTTATAGTGTTCCCACTACTGGGACATAGTTCAGTGAGAGGGAGTGAGCCGCCACGCGAGTCCAATGCGGGTTGGTAGATGTCACATGTCTTCGAATTTTTGGTTCTAGGACATGCCAGTTTCCTCAAGATGTTTTATAGTGCTTGTGTTTAATTTACACCAGAGACCTAACCTTACACATAGATATTCTGATCGTTAAAAGAAACCGTATCTCATGACGTACCAACCAACTCCCATGTCACGACGATGACAAGTTTTTCCTTAATAAATAGGTCAGTAAACGATACGATCAGATCATAAAACTCAATGACATCTCAATTCTGAACAGTTTCGGTCACGCACGTACGTCAGTCGGTTGACTCATAGCGTTTACGGTTTTGTAGAGAATGTAGGAACCAGGTGTTGGATTCCTTTGTGTGTGAATTGTGGATTGATTGCATTGTCGTTTACGTGGAGTTTTCTTCATACTTGAAAGAGGAATTTGATTGAATTTTTCGAGTATCGAATCTTTATACGCGCATCTTATAGAACCTAAATACAATTTACAGATTTTCAAGGAGCGAAGGTAAAGAAACGCAATACATAACCCTACTTTTTCTCAACTTTTTTGGATTCTGCTTGTAATGAAACCAGATGTCGCGGAATATCATGTCATGCTTTCAGCCAGTCTGATCGCGAGCCATTCGGCACCTGACGAACGGTAACGACTGTAAAGTATAATAAGACCGAAGATGGATCGTTTTATTCGAGGTTCTGAATCACTGACGCGCAACTCAGGAAGGTTTAAGTTCATGTTTGTGAGATTCTTTACAATTTTTCATCAACCAGTTATGCTGAAAATGCATGTGATTTACCTGGAGTCGCTGCCCCAATGCATCGCGTAGATCTTGGCGAGATGTCCGCGCAGTGTGCGCCGTGTGCGCATCTGTATGCGCCCGATGGGCTCAAGGTTCGCCGTCGCTTGCGCCAGCGACGTATCGCAGGCCGCCTTCCTCGCATCCTGTATGCAAATAATGTTATGTTATAAAATGCTGCTTTAGGATCTTGTAAGGAAGAGCTAGATCGATCAAGTGAAAAGATGTTGTGTTGGTGTTATTTGATATAGCTACAAGAACCTGACTTTCAAGTCAGAAATCTGGGGTGTCCGTTTACTGACAAAATTTCCCATCACAATACAGTCATCCCATTATTTGACCAACAATTACGCTTTTGTCGGTTAGTTGGAGACATAACAAACAGTACCCTAATTGCGTGACTTGTTTTCGTAAACGATTATGACAAATTTGTTTCATTTTGACAGTTCAACAACATTCATTGCGTTATTTACATTGTTGAGCAGATTTTTTTTCCAACTTATGAAGCAATGGATTAACAATCTGTTTCAAATCGAAACAAATTGTGATTGATCGTGTATTACGCAATTAGGTTCGAAATAGCTCGGTCTGCGATTACCAGCAGCATCCTTTCAACTTTACCTCCTTCATCATGAACATCTCAACCCTCAGTCGAGGCACGTCCACTTATAGATTTGGGTCTCCCCAAAGCATTGCCACAACGAGCGGTCCTGCACACCCAGCGCATTCCTTTTACCTCCACCAGGCCGTTGGGCCACATTATGCAGGACCTATTTATGCTGTGTTTTCCTGTACCCCCTCAAGATGAAAATAGGTTGTAAAATACTTATTCTAATAGCATTTTGGAGAGTCTCCGTCTCCTGACGAAGACTCTAGTTCATTCATGTTCGGTGATTTATCTCACCTCTCAAATGTACCGCCGCCGAAAGACCACTGCAGGACATAGGCCGCCCTAAAGCATGACGATGCTTTGGGGAAGTCTATGTTCAGCAGACAACGACCAGTCCTTCGCTTCTCATATCAAGCGGAATCCCGCGATCTTCAATAGTTCTTCAGTACATTTTATGAGGCGTCCAAAGATAGACATAAGCCTACCCAAAGCATCGCCACAAGCACCCGTCCTGTGCTTCCAACATCCAGTGGATTCCCGAGACTTTGTGAGGGACCTGTTCATGCTGCGTTTTCAGGTACCTTCTTACTATTAAATGCCTTAATCTAAGTATGAAAATAGGGTCTTAATACTCACTCTAATAGCATTTTTGAGCGTCTCCGCCTCCTGGCGCAGGCTGTCTAGTTCATTCATGTTAGGTGCTTTGTCTCTGGCCTCTCAAGTAACCGCTCGACAACCGCGCGCCGCGTAACGATATCACGCAACGCAACGACCTCTGGAACAAAAAACATTTTTTATTAGCAAAGGAATAAGTACTTAAGTCTTCTTTTCGAGTATAGGGATTTGTATTGAATGAGTTGACCCCAGTAGGTGGCCACGTTAATCGCGGCATTTGTGGGTTTGTTTTAGGTCCTCAAAGATGCAGGTGTATCGACACTTTGGGACACTCGCAACAGATGGGGCATGACTCACTTAAAGTCGACTCATAAAGACTAGCATTGGACATTTCTTCCAAGAAAAACATCGAAAAAAAACTGTATAGCCAAAGTATGGGACCTGGGAGTCTTCCAAGTCTTGACTTAATAGATTACATCCAGGCAAGCGTGCACCATCGTCGATATCATCATCGCACACCATCAGGACGGATAATGGCGAAATGGTATCTCAATAGTAAAAAAGTCCAATGTTGAATATTTATAAAACTTCTGCATACACAATGTCTGTACGATTCCCGGCGAAAAAAGATATCCTTCTTTCCCACCCCAATTATTGTGGCAGTCTTCAACACGAAACAAAAAAGAATAACCCTAATAAATACTAGTACGCTAATTTAATAACAACAAAAACCAATAACCAACGACAAAACGTGTCCTGACATGTTTGTTACAACAAATAAAAAAAACAACAACCAGTGTACCTACATACATACACATCTAGCATTAAAACTATTACAATACCAATAATAACCTTCTAAGTTCCTTCAATGATAAATTAGGTTGATCTAACACCTCAGCCAGGCTCTGAGGGGTCAAGTATCTCCAAGCAAGTATAATGTGCAGTTCCGTGCTTCCGTCAAACAATGCACACAACAACCAAGCCAGCCGCGGCGGGTCACAACCACGCATGCGCGGGCTTGACAGAAGCCGGTCGGCAATACGCATGCGTAGGGATGCACAGCGAAGGGAGGCTAACCTGCCTGGGCGAGTCCTAATTATCAGGGAGAATATTCTCCCAGCAACCTCGCAATCGATTTGTATTCTAGAAAATATGCGTTCCTGGTAGTAACAGGGGTAATTTGTTTCTCTGGAAGTCGCTTCGCAAGCTGAATATTCGCAATATAATTTAATGAAGGTGCGGTCAGGTAAAAGTGGGGCGTGTGTAATTAATAACCATCGATTCTGTTTGGTTTACTATGACTGTAGACTATTTCAGATAAGCGATATTGCTGTTGCGCTCGGTAGCGATGCTGGTTCGTTCTTCTGGTTAGTTACTTTGGACCAGGGGCTGCAGTCTCGCCATAGATAGCGATCGCTTTACGACCAAATTCGGTCGCAAAGTCCAAATGGGCGTTCCTAGACGATCAAAATTGCTTGAAAACACGAAAAACTCACATGCTTGTCAAGAACGTCGCGCCCGAATTTGGTCGTAAAGCGATCGCTACCTATGTCGAGACTGCAGCCCCAGTATCGCTACCGAGCGCGATAGCGATATCGCTTATATCTAAATAGACCTTTGACGTATTCTTAATATATTTTTGTTCATAAGTTTTGTAACGCTTAGCGGAGCCGGAAAATTCGGCCAGCACTAACATGCAAGAATGAGAAAAATAGTTGTATAAGAACTACGATTATTACTCTAGATACCTCAAAAAGTTACCAAATAAGAATTTGCTAAAAATTCCAGGGTGTTATGATTATTTGTTGGGCGCCAACATGGCCCCGTAAGAAAAAATAAATTGTAACAATCACTAAAGCTTTTTAAAGAGAAACTAGTACCTACACTAGTGTAAAAAGCGTAAAATTCCTTTCTCAATATGTTTCCAGTTGGTTTTCCTTGGTCAATATAGTTTATTACTCAGAATCCGAGTTTCTTGGCACGCTGGCGCCCGAACAAACGTAGTTAAGTATATTGTTTTGTTTTTATGGAGCTGGAGTATTTCATGGGTTACGAAGTTACGGCTTTAAATTATATTTTGTTGGTACATTTATTACAAAATGATGAGGCCTTGGTTTCAGGGTACTCATTCGTTTCAAATATCTCGCATGCTAGTGGAATTCTTAAAAAAATTGGGTTATCTACCCCTTATGGCAAGCAAATTTGCTCAAATAATGTCACCCTTTCATCTCTTTTTGAGAGACATGTATAACCACTGTCCGTTCGAAGTTAGTTAAACTACAACGCATTTTTCTTTGAAGGAGAAATTCTTTAGAAATTTTCCGGCTTCCTGAGGCGGGGTAGACCGGAGAACGCCATATTTACCCACTACAGTCGACATTATTTTTCCAGTAACAGCAAACCAGGAATAAACCCAACAGCAACCTTATTAGAAGGAGCATAAAGAACACTATTTGACAGTAATGCAAAATAGGAGGAAAAGTAACTGTGAAAAGACTGCACAACTGGCTTGAAACATTTTTGACGTATAAACCCTTAAGGGTCTTGACCTCTGCCGACGGTTATCGTTATTCGTTGCTATATAAACCATTGATCGAGAAGTTAGAATTTCTTTAACAAATAATTCCATACCACTTCACACAGACCACATTCCAATAAAACTAAACAGATTCCTATACTAATAGAAAAAATGCACCATTAAAATGTGAAGGACCTAGCTTTTGTATCTCAGTGGAGTTATTATCTCCGTCCATTGTTCGTCGGCGATTGTCCTGGGTTGCGTCAGAATTGCACAACGTGCAAACGAGACGTCGGGTGTCATTATGTGTGTACTATGTACTTGAGGAGTTTCTATGGAAAATTATATGTTAGGGATCATATTTGTGCCTTGTTACGTTAAATTAATCGTATGGTTTCTATTGTTGGTTCTAGAAACAATTTAGCTGTGGTAGAAAATTCAGGCAATTTTATGTTACGTTTAGGAAAGCTATCAACAAGTAGGGACATTACAAATCGCTAGGTATTTTTGTTTACCTCTAAATAATTGAAATATGCTTATAATAGGCACTCCCTATCTTTTTATCCTTGAGTCATTAGTCAGCAATGGGTTCTCTCACGATTTTTCGATTTTTCGCCTCACGATTTTTCGCTCTCTTTAAACCCAAGTTCACACGGACGTAAAAATATCGCGGCGGGATTTTATTTCGCATTGGATTTTAAACGCAGTGCTTAGCGCCGAGAGTTGAAAATCAAGTGCGCGATGAAATCCCGCCGCGATATTTTTACGTCCGTGCGCACGTGGGCTAAGTCCAACGCCTTAAGGCTTAACCGAATAGCTTTTATAGCTGGTGCTTAGAAAAGTTCCTGTGAGCTCATCTAAACTATGACAGAACACATCCAAGCATCTCGCAGTTTCTCTTTCAGAATAAATAACACCTAACAATCGAAAAACTAACCAACACCTCAATCAACCACATAATCACAAGCAGACGAAGCCGGTTGGCCAGTTTGTTTGATAACAAACTCGAATGAGCTAAAACAATTCGGTAACGCCTGAGGACGTTACCGAATTGTTTAAGTTCATTCGTAATACTATGACCAGCGGTGTGTTGTCGACATTTACATGGGTTTTGATGACGTAGTTAGGCTTATGGTATTACATAACCCTCATTAGCAGACAGATTCATACGAAAGAGTGAATTGGTTTGAAAAAATACAGGATTTTATGGAGTCGGTTATTGCTGTTTTGTAATGCTTTCGCCGGATAGGAGATAACTTTTCGTGCAGACATTTTTCGAAAAATCAACGCAATGTTTTAAAGAACCCAAGTTTCTGACAAGGTTCATTTACTGTTCATAAAAACAATAAACTAAAGATATTTTAAGTAAAATTAGATTTCAACCGGCTCATGATTTCTGAAAGTTATTACAAGATGTTTTCATAGCTTGCCTCAGTTAAACTCACATAGTTCAGCGCGTAAAAATTACCATAAAATTAAAATTGGTAAGTAAACTGAAACTTTCTTTGTATTTCTAGAGTACATAAATCAAGTAAGAGTTTTGTAACTATTCAGTAAGTGTCTAAAATTAGTTGCGCGTGTTATTGTTAAGTGTTCTCGTTCACAGAGTTTACGTTACCGTTTTATAGGGTTACCATCGTACGTTAGAAGAGGGTTTTAATATTGTAAGTTTTTTTAGGGGAATCTGACATAGTAAGAGTGACATAGTGGTCCGTGTAATATAAGTATAATGTAATGGTATAACAATCATATGGAGAGCACGGGAAAACTATCTCAATTAACTTATGGCCAAAAATAAATTGATACAATTAACTTATGGCCAAAAATAAATTGATATGATTTTTCAAAATTTCCCCTGAATAAGCAGTGGTAACGGCCCGACTTACGAATTGTAGGTCGTGGGTTCGAACCCAAGCAGACGCTTTACTTTGTTTTTTAATCACCACAGCTCTCAAAACGGTAAAGGAAAACATCGTGAGAAAACCGGCATGTCCTAGAATCAATAATGCGAAGACATGTGACATCTACCAACAAGCACGGGACTCGCGTGGTAGATTACAGCGCACTCCCTTTCGAAGAGAGAAGGTCTGTGTCCCAGCAGTGGAAACATTATAGGCTGATTATGCTTATGCCTCTGAATAAGACTTCATTAGTCAACGCATCGAAAATAACGAAATAACTCTTGTCTATCCCACTAAACAACAGTCAGGTAAAAACCCTAACCTAATTAGTTTTCTGTCCACCCTAATTTTGATAACACCAAAACCGCACAGCCCCCTTTTTTTTTGTGTGGGAAATTATCAAATAACTTCTCCCGCTCTGGGCGGAGCGGGCGTGTCAGACTCTTACTGACTAAAATCCACCCGTGTTCCTTCAGTTGCCATGTTGCCGGGGCCCACGATTTCCCATTCGGTTTTATTCGCAACCCCGGCGGGCATCGGCCCTAGCGGACCTCGTCAATTCTGCTGACATCTTTTTGAGGCGCGCGTGGAACACAACGCGCCGTCGACCCGGGCCTGGTCCTTATCGGACGGCGAGCTACCCATTGCTCACCGTCCGCAAGCACGCGCCTACGGTCGGTGGCCAGAAATCGGTTCGCGATTCCCGACGCCCAGGGCGTCTCCTCCTGCGGCGAAACCGCACAGCCCTAACAAAATAATTTTAGAATAGGATGCGTTCACACTATTACCTCAGGATAAAATATAACGAGATAAACCCGAACACACACAGTTGCAATGAAAACAATTGGGACTGCCGTTTATATGGTAATTTTGTGACTGAACGGGGAAAAGGATACATAAAGATGGCTTATCAGGTACCAACAATAGGTACGTGGTGTAATTGTTATTGTTTTTGGGCTGCAAATGACTGCAATGGAGTGACCTCGGATAAAATACCAACACAAGACTGAATTTAGTTTGTGCTGCTAAAATGAGCAATGTAGATCTGATCTGCGATCTTATCATTTTTCTAGGACGCCATGTTTTTTTAGAAATAATACTAGAACCTAGAAAGTAACAATAGCTGCAATGCTCCTTTTTAACACATAAAGTAGATACTATATCCCCTAGCTTTACGTATTTTAACCCCTTTATCGCATGACATGTCCTCAACTAACTAACGGGGTGGCAAACCACCCCAGACATTTCTGGGAAATCTATTCTGAGCAAGACTGCATGCATAATGAAATGCCACCTATACACCACCTACGTTCGGAGCTGGTGAGAAATAGCATGCTAAAAAGATACTTTAACTGGCTCTCATTCTGAATGCAGTTTCTCCTTTTAATCATTTTTTTTTCCTTCATCAATCTGCCTAGCTTTTTTCTATGTTGGGATCGGCTTCCACTCTAACTGGATGCAGCTGAATACCAGTATTACATGGGAGCGACTGCGTATCTCACCTCCACAACCCGGTATTTTTCCTTCATATTCTAAAATATGCCTTCATCAAGAATACCTAGTCAGCACAGTTGGTACGGAGACTGATTGCCCAGGCTGCTCTTAGAAGCTGTAATTATTGTATTCATTTAATGCTGTAAACGTAGTTATAGGGTTTAATCTACCTTAGACGCTATCATCTTAATACAGAAGATGTAACACCCAATGTCGATGATGCAATAACCCCTAATCATTTCACATATCAAGTGTTCTGACTAACTACAACAAAAACCGTCTGATAACAGAACAGAGGTTTGGTACGATACCGTGCAAGTTTACAAGTGACTGGTTGAAATAAAACCCGCCTTGGTCGCAATGGTCGCGTATTTCCGCTTCGTTTAGAGCCACTAATGCGTTGCGGTTACGTGCAACATACGCGGTGAACAACGCTGTGACGTCATCAAAATTAACATGTCTATAAACGCCACGGTAGTGAAGTTGGTGTTAAAGGAAAAGGGTGGTCTGGGAAAGAAGAAAACATTTGCAACTTTACTGGCTCTGGACAAGACTTTGATAAGATGAGAGAACAGATTTGATGAGTACGAAGATGACTTCTGGAATCAATCGGATATTAAAATATCGTCAGTAAAAATCCAACAGACAAACTCCCATTTTAGAACTAAGTAGGTAATCTAGTGATTGTACATGTAACAACAGTTGCAAAACAAACAATATTTCAAAGCACATCTAATAAAAGATATGACACCACTTGCAATTCAGTAAACGCCATAAAACATGAACGCAACATAGTAAACACGAAAGTCAATTTAGCAGCTCTGGAATAACTTCTGAACATCGATTCATCACTAGTAAGACGTATTTATTATTTATCCTCAGTCAGAAAATCGAAAGACAGGAAAAAGACATTAGCAGAAGTCGTAAAGAGAAGCGAGAGAGTATTAGACACACGCTTGTTTGGACGAAACGATACAGAGCAGTGACGTATAAGGACGAATACATATTGTTTGATTTCACCTTTTTGGGAACCTTTTCTGGACAAAATTCCTTCTAAGAAAAGGATAGTTCAGGTATATCCAAACAGCTACAAACTTTGTGATTCCTTTACGTACGTTGCGTGATTATATCATTACTGTATCAACTTTTTGGCCGCCTTTTCTGACCATCGACAAAGAACAATTCTATTCAGAAAACTGGAACATACGTAAACGTTTCCTGCTTCGCGTTTGTTAGAAACCAGACCCGCTTTTCTCATCAATTCATTACAGTAGAACACTGGAATTTGGAATGGAGCATAATTCACGCGTGTAGAAACAGTCTCCGATATCATCAAGTGTGTACCTGCTAGGGTTTCCCAGGATCGATAAGTCTGCATATAGGGTAGGCCTATGTGCTAACCAGACGTTTACTGCCGACTGTTGTTTATGAGACAGGCAGACGATCGATAGACTGGGTGAACGACCTATGCGCTGGCTATTAGCGCGGCTTTTGATGTCGGCCATATTTATATCACAGTTGTAGAAGAAAATTCAATTTGTGAAATTCCCGGTAGTGGAGTCTTTTTTTTTAAATTATTCTCTGACCTATTGATGGCATGCTGTTAATTAACGATTTTATTAAATCGGATAGTAGATTTCATGATTAGCTTTGTAGAAACAAGGAGTGACTGTAGAATTTACAGGCATAGCACGAACTAGTAAAATATTATGTGTTGCGATTTTTGTTGAATTTTGTGTGGTAGATATTACGAAAATCGTGACATACGCCACACCTGGGTTTAACTGCTGTCCTTAGTTGACCTTTGGGGCGATTTGGCGACATTGCCTGAGGACTTAAACGCAGGAGTAGTGGACTCATGTGAATCCGCCTTAGTCTTCTGAAGTTTATTGCTATCGTCCCACTTATACGAGAGCAAATACATTACAGTGTATTTCCGACGTTCCAGCAACAGTATAGAGATTTGGTAACAACTGTGAAAATACTTTTTTATGTAATAATAATGGATGGTGAGTTGAGAGCTGTAAGTGTAAACTGTTTTATGTTTCGTGACGAAAAAGTTTCATTTTAATGTGATATTGGTTTTCCGTTTCCCATCCATTTCTCTTTGCCTAGATTAAATCTGGATTACTTATTTCATCACGTGAGCTGCACTGTCCACCTGCGAGGTAATGCGTAACACATAATGGCAATGCCTTTCATATTGACAGTTCAACAACATTCATTGCGTTATTTACGTTGGTGAAGGACAAATTTTTCAAAAATATGAAGAAATGGATTAGCAATTTCCTTCAAAATCCTTAGGATTGTGATTGAAAATGTGTTTTGCAATTAGGGTGCTGGCTACCTTTCAATTACTCTACGCAGTGTCCCTATTCCCAAGAAAATATATTGCTTGAACTACTACGTAGATCTACGTCAGAAATGTCCGCGTCAATAACACTGGCCGTAAACAATTTTGTTTGTTGACGTAAAGAAACTGATTAATGACTGAACGATTAGGAAGTTTAACCTCTCTGCTCGACAAGATTTTGACATGTGACACATCAGTTGACTCGACGGGGTGTTGCGAATTTAGTCATGAAATTCAGGAATTTACATCAACTTTCAGCATTCGAATTTATTAAGAAAAATATGTTACCGCGCCTATTTTATACAATAAGTTTGTGGAAAATATCTTTAATTATATGTTGAGATCAGTCAAACCGCGTCAGTACACTGCGAAAGTTGTATAGAATTGATATTACTACACCTATCCAAAAGGTAGGTAGTTTAAATTTGCTGAAAATATGTACATAAACAACCCACTCTCTTGCTGAAAATATGCAAAAAGGAAAAATAAAGATATTATCATTCTCTCTGCATTTTTACTTTTACCACGTTTCATACATAAACTACATAATAAACACGATCAAATCTTGATAAAAATTACTAAAAATTGTGTTGCGACGTGACACTTCTTAGTGCTGACCCCGTCTACCCAATTTTCTTATATCGATTCAAAAGTAGCATTCAGTTCAATCGATACTCGCAATAAAATCAGTGTGCAAAAAGTATTAGAAACTGAATAAAAACTCTTTGGTATATTTTCAATGAATTATTTTATTTTTGATATTAATCATTTTATTAGTAAGTTTACACATACAGTGTGGACAGGGCAGTAACTTTTAAGGGTTCCGTATGTACCTAGAAATGAAAAACGGAACCCATAAAGGATTACTCGTGTGTCGGTCTGTCACAGCCAAATTGCTCCGAATCTACTGAACCGATTAAGTTGAAATTTGGTACACATATGAATTTCTGTGACCCAAATACAGAAGTGTAACGTAAACAAATGAATTTTGAATATGGGGTCACTTTTCGGGGCCAAACTAGACAATAAAAAAAAAGTTTTGCAAACTATATCGTGTGACATATCAAATGAAAGGGCTAGTTGTGGGGGTCCCAAATATTTATGTTAATTATTCTGTATTATTTTTAGAACTAAGTTCTTTAACGCGACTTGCAGTAGGAGTAAACTGGCATAAATCGTCACGCGAAAAAGTGTTCATACTTGTGACTGTCTTCTTCTAATTTGATAGAGAGAGAGAGAATGTGAATTTGGTCAAAATGTAAATCCAAGAGGCGGCAACGAAAATTTTCAAATTTTTCATCGTGTGAGTCGGTTTCATGGTTGTCGAAGGCGTTAAAGCCGATAGTGACGTTAAAATGTAAATCCAAGATGGTGGCTTCGAAAATTTACAAATTTTTCATCATTGGTATTGTTTTCATAGTTTTTGAGGGTGCTAAAGTCGATAGTGAGGTCAAAAAGTAGATCCAAGATGGCGGCTTCGAAAATTTTATTTTTGTTTGAAATTATACGTTAAAAAGAATTTGGTTCCCCCGGACTTCCACGTTTTAGTTTTTTAATTTATTATAGAAAATAGACTATTCCCCACTTATTGGAGCCATTGAATATATATTTTTTAATACTGGAAATTGTTAGTTGATTATAGATTCCTCGAAAATCTATAAAAAGTCTATGGTCGTAAAATAATATGAGTTTGTTCTTGGGATAAATTATTGTTAAAAAACATGGATGCTATTACAATTTGAAAATTTTTCATCATTATTACAATTTTCATGTTTTTCGGGGGGATAGTGCTGATATCGAATAAGATGAACATTCTGGATTTTAAGTTGGCAGTTATTCCAAATAATAATAATATTGTAGATCAATTCTCATAAACATCAGTTTCATGCCAATTGTAAGCTCGATAGCCAAAATCCGTGAAAAAAAATGGCCCTCGTCAAGTCTGTCTGTCCGTGCGTCCCTGATGTTATACATTTTACACGGAGACTAAGTATTTACTCTCTCGATGAAAATTTGGAAAAAGGTGTATGTATTCTTTGCACCGCTAAACAATGGTGTAATGAAATTACTATAAATATAATATAGGGGGTGGCATTCCCTATACCTATAGATAACCGAGGGATGAAAAAAATCTATGCACATAAAGCGTATATTGTTGGATCTCTTAATTAAAATGATAAATATGTTTCTAAGTGGCTTTACTTTTTAAGTCAATAGTTTTTGAGATATAGGTTATTTACGGCTACAACCACAGAATTAACGTTGTTTACTAAATTTTTTTCGAGAAATACAACCTTATTTTTGCAGTCGATAAAATTGATGCTGTGCAATATTTATGCGTAAATAAGTATTCATCCCAACTACGGAATCCTTCACTGTGCGTAGTCCAACATACACTAGGCTAGTTTTTTTAATTTCGTTGGGAAACTACCACAAAAAAAACAATTTCTATTACTCAAGTAGGTAAGACTAACCTATTAAAAACAAAAACTACCAAACTCATACAACTAACAAAAAATATGTATGTCGTTTAAAACCGTTTGCGGAATACCTACCCACTTTATAGAATTAATTTATCATCATTCCCAAAGTTTTATTAAGCCTACCTAAAAAATGTATACTGGGCATTCTGTAGCAAACTATCAGAAAGTATCAAAAAAAAATCCACAGTAAATAATTGTGCAAAAATTCAAATAGTTTTGAACAGCGAGTGCATTCCAAATTTAAATTCAAATATAGAAACAATTCAGTGCGAAATTTAATAAATGAGGTAAGTATCTATCCCTGTCATGTCTGTTGACTCGTTTTGTAAATACTCGTAATATCCAAAAAAACGATTAAAATTACATTAGAAAAGTATAAATAATTATTATAAACAATGCTTAATGTATTTAATGCTTAAAACAATTTTATTTCAATTTTCGATTTCTGACATTCGACATATTAATTAATCGAGTCGATCAAAATTGAAAAAAAAAATCGTTTGGCATAATCGTTTTCGCACATCATTACAATAAAAAAAACAATAATGGTCGGATATTTTTAACACAAATTGAGTAGTGGTAATGAATATTACGTGTTATTGGACCTGTGTTCGTATATAACGTTAAGATCTGGGCATTTTCTAGTTGTTTATAATATTTTTAATAATATTTGTCACATTTTAAATCGTATCTACATGTGTATGTGTGATATTAGTGAAAAGTTAAAATGTAAACACGCACGATTGGCGCGAAACTTCGACTTTGGATATCAAAAACTTCATTACCACTACATAATTAACTTGAACAATGGATGAATTCATCAAATAATTAAATGATGTAGTATTCACTGCCCCTGTGGTGGAGTTTAGATGTTCGAAATCCCCAATTTTTATGATTTTTAGCCTCGACCTCGACTGTCATCAAAATGGCGATTATCGCATTTACAGACTTAAATTTTTTAAAGGTAAATTAATAATCTTGCACGCTAAATATGAAAGATTTAATGGTGTAAACATTAGAGTTTTTTATTCAACTCTCTTAATTAACGCACATTCATAAGATTTAATGGTTAGTATAATAAATATTCACATAATCAAATAAGGGTGTCGTATGTGGTAATTCTGGGGTCCAATTGGACCCACTACCGAGCCGGCGGAGGTTTGTGTGTTCGGGTCCAATCGGGGGCGCTTCCGAACTATACGGTTAATCTACATCAACAAGATATTAAAATTTTCAAATAATTAATGGACACTGCAATCAAGTTTGTTTACTACTTTTGCAGAAACTATTCAAGATTCCAAGCAGTTAGACTAAAGCCAACATACCATTCTTCGATGAAGATAGAAAAAAATGCGGCCAAGTGCGAGTCGGACTCGCCCATGAAGGGTTCCGTAGCAGCAAGTAACATTGAATGAAAGGTAAATTGCGGTTTCCGATTTATGACGTATTAAAAAAAACTAAGTGCTAGATCTCGTTCAAACCAATTTTCCCGTAACTTATAAACACACATTTTACCACTTTAGAAGTGTCTCTCGCGCAAACTATTCAGTTTAGAAAAAAAATATATTAGAAACCTCAATATCATTTTTAAAGACCTATCCATAGATACCACACGTATTGTTTACGGGATTGATGAAAAAAAAAATTCTTAGTTTCAATTCTAAGTATGGGGAAACCCAAATTTATTTGTTTTTTTTCTATTTTTGTATGAACATCTTAATGCGGTTCACAGAATACATCTACTTGGGGTGCTTGGACAGGAAACCTCCCCGCGTGCCTGGGGGCTGGAGTTCCCTTATGGATGCGTCCGGGGGGAAGGCCAGTCTCCGGGACGGTGCACCCTGGGGTACGGACAATGACTCCCCAGTTAGGGGTCTCGTTGTCCGTATGCCAATATCCTGTCGGAGGAACGCTCTAACGGGTACTCACTAGGGAGCACTCGTTGAGCAGCGTTAGAGGAGGAGCGGGCTCGGCGTGCACTAACCCTGCCGTCGGGCGGGCAGGAGGAAGTATTTTCTCCTGTCACCGCTGGTCTCGTAGCCCCGAAGAGTGTCAAGGTCATGTCTCTGGCATTTGACGGGGGTCGAGGGTCTTGGCTTAATCGCCCGGGCCGCGAGGTAGAAAACCTCTATAAAAAATCACCCCAAACCTCCAAGCGGCGGCGCACCGTGAGGGAGGTTGTTAGCTTGACTAATGGGTAGCTTAATTAGTCACTAGTGCGAACCACACATTTTTGGGATATATAAAGTTTGTACTCGTGGGATTCAATATGGTTAAAAATAAAAATAAAAATAAAACGACGCAAAAGGAGGGGAGTGATGCGGGGTCGGAGTCCGACGCTGCATCTGGAGCAGAGGGCTCAACACAGAGCTCGGAGCGAGAAGTGGTGGGTGCTGACGGAATAATCCGCAAATTATTCCGGAAGCGCCCGAAATCGGATGATGGTGAGTGGTCCTCCGCTGACGACAGGCGGAAAATCCACACCAGTCGGCGGGGTAGGGCCCGGCCTAAAAGTAAAGGTGTGGGTAGAGGGCTCACCACTAAGGATGGTGGTGAGTCGAGCCAGGCCGGCCCAGACGAACGTTCCCAGCGAGCCGAGAGGCTCGCCACGGTGGGACGCCAACCTGGAGGGACCAGCAGCGAGCCGGTCCTCTCAGAGGCTTCTGGTGGTGAGCCGGACGCCGCTGGCGGCGCCAATCCGGGGCGGGAAGCCAGGTTTGCGGAGGTCGTGGCAGCCGCGATCAGGGCTGTGACCTTGAAGAGGATCCAATCCTCAAAAGACAAGGCCATACCCGCGGCCACGGCCTCTATCTTGGCGGCAGCGAAGGAGCTGCACTTTGGGCCTCCGTCGGACGGTATGTCCGAGATGCGGGCGGAGGTCGCAAAGTTGACTGCCGCCATGGAGCTTCTCCGAAAGGAGAACGAGAAGCTCCGAGCAGACCTGGCGGGACTAAGAGCAGCCGGCCCCCGGGAGGTGCCACAGGGAGGGGAGCGGCATGGGCGGGGGCCCGTGCCCGTGCCTGCTGAGGACCGGGTTCTGGCCCTGGTGCGGCAGGAGTTGGCTGCCCTGCGGAGCAGGTTCTCCGCCCTAGAGGCCATCGTCCTGCGCCCCCCGCTAGCGGCGAGTCAGCCGGCCTTGGACCAGCGGAGGACGGCGTCGTATGCCGCCGCCGCATCTGCCGCGGTCAAGTCAGGCCAAGGCAGGCAGGGGCAGACCAAAGGCGCAGCGACTGCGCAGGCGGCGAAGACACCGGCCCTGACGGCGAGGGCTCCAGCTCAGGCGGCGGCGAAACGGCCGCCTCCGCCTCCTAAATCTTCTCCTCCGGCTGACGCCGGATGGCAAGTAGCCGGGGAGAAGAAGCAGGCCGGTAAGGCGGCAAGGGCGGCCAAAAGGAAGGCGAGGCGGCAGCGGCGCAAGGAGAGAAGCGTCGCGGCTAGGCTCCGCGCCCCGAAGTCCGCAGCTGTGGTGGTCACACTGCAGCCGGAAGCGGAGAAAAGGGGCGTGTCCTACCAGCACGTGTTCGCGACGGTGGACCAGGTGATGGACCTAGAGGAGATCGGCGCCAAAAAGGGCATAAAGGTGAAAATCACGGCAACCGGGGCCCGGATGCTGGAGGTCCCTGGTGCGGCCAGTGGCCCGGCCGCTGACGCTCTGGCCGAAAAGCTAAGGGCGGCGCTAAATGCGGACGAGGCCCGAGTCTCCAGGCCCACCAAGTGCGCTGACTTGCGCATCCAGGGCCTGGACGACTCCGTGACGGAGGCAAAGGTGGTGGCCGCCGTCGCCAGGGCTGGAGGGTGCTCTGTCGAGCAGATTAAGGCAGGCACCATCCAGCCTGACCACACGGGGATGCAAGCCATCAGGGTGAGCTGCCCCGTGACGGCGGCCAAAAAGATAGCCGGGGAGGGCCAAAGGCTTTTGGTGGGCTGGGTTTCGGCGCAGGTCAAATTGCTGGAACCCAGACCTCTGAGGTGCTTCCGTTGCCAGGTGGGTCACCACGTGGGGGCCAAATGCACCTCAGAGGTGGACCGCAGCGACCTCTGCTTTCGCTGTGGTCAGCCCGGTCACAAGGCCGGCTCGTGTAACGCCACGCCGCACTGTGTCGTATGTGCGGCGGCTGGCAAGCCGGCCGATCACCGGGCTGGGAGCAGGGCCTGCGCTCCACCCGCCGAGGCCAGAGGCAGGGGCAAACGCTCCGCCACCACCGCCGTCACCGCCGCAGCCGCCGCCACTTCCACCGGGGCCGCTGCCGTGTCCACCGTGGTCGTCGCCGCCGCCGTTGCCGCCGCAGCAGGGCCCTCACAGGGGGCTCGGGGGGAGGAGGGGGCTGACATGGAATGCCAGTAACGGCCCCATTACGCCTCCTCCAGGCGAACATCAACCACTGCGCCGCCGCTCAGGATCTGTTGCTCCAGAGCATGGCGCAGTGGTCGATTAACATCGCCGTGGTCGCTGAGCCGTACTTTGTCCCGCCCAGGGATGTCTGGGTGGAGGACCTGAGCGGCTCAGTGACCCTTATTTCGTCGGCCGCCGCCGGTACTCCGTCCCTCGAGTCGGTCAAGAGAGGACGGGGTTGCGTTGCAGCACGGTTCGGGGAGATTGTCGTGGTGGGTGTTTACTTCTCCCCGAGCCGAACTCTTGCCGAGTTCCACAACTCCCTTGCGGAGTTAAGAATCGTCGTCGTCGGGTTTGGTTCCCTCCCCGTGCTCGTACTCGGGGACTTCAATGCCAAGAATCTGGCTTGGGGTTCCCGGTATACGGACACACGGGGTAGGATGGTGGAGGACTGGGCTCTGGAGACAGGCCTGGTCGTCCTAAACCGGGGTTCTGTCCCCACGTGTGTGCGGATGCGGGGTGAATCGGTGGTGGACATTTCGTTCGCCAGCCCCGCTCTGTCACCGCGTGTCATTGACTGGCGCGTCATGGAGGGGGTGGAGACCTACTCCGATCACCGGTATATCCGGTTTGACGTCTCCACCCAGACCTCGAGTGCGCCGGTCCGACAGGCCCCGAGTGGTCCGCGGTGGGCGCTGAAGCAGCTGGACCGGGAGCTTCTCCTGGAAGCCTCGATCGTGCAGGCCTGGGTGTCATCACCGAACAGGCCTGCCGACATCAACGACGAGGCGGAGTGGTTCCGGGAGGCCATGTCCAATGTGTGTGACATGGCAATGCCCCGGGTCCATCCTAGACGTGCTTCGCGCCAGGTGTACTGGTGGTCGCAAGAGCTGGAGGCTCTGCGCAGGGCGTGCGTAGCTGCGCGACGCCGGTACGCCAGGCACCGCAGGCTCCGTATCCGCCCTCCGGATACGGAAGCCATCCAGGCGGAGTTGTACGAGGGGTACAGAGCGGCGAAGACCGCCCTCCAAGCGGAGATCCTGCAGGCCAGGGCACTGGCCCGAGAGGAGATGCTGGAGACTCTCAACAGGGACCCGTGGGGGCGCCCATACAAAATGGTGCGGGAGAAACTCCGCCCATGGGCCCCCCCGCTGACGCAGAGTCTCCGGCCCCAGCTTGTGGGGGACGTGGTGAGCGCTCTGTTCCCTTCCAGAGGGGATCATACCCCTCCGCCCATGGCTCCGCCTTCTGCGGTGCCCGATGCGGACCACACCGACGACGACGATGCTCCAGAGGTGACTGAGGTAGAAATGAGAGTGGCGGTACGCAAGATGAGTGCGAAGAATACCGCCCCAGGACCCGACGGCATACCCGGAAAAGCCTGGGTCCTGGCCATGGGGGCTCTCGGGCCTCGACTAAGGGGGCTCCTAAGCGCATGCATGGAGAGGGGCCAGTTCCCACTTCGTTGGAAGACGGGGAAACTGGTCCTCATCAAGAAGCCGGGGCGCCCAGCGGACTCTCCGTCCGCTTATCGGCCCATTGTGCTGCTCGATGAGGTGGGCAAGCTTTTTGAAAGAGTCATTGCAGACCGCCTCGTCGGGCAGCTGGTGCGAGTGGGGCCGGATCTGGCGGAGAGCCAGTTCGGTTTCCGCAGGGGGCGCTCTACGGTGGACGCCATCATGCGCGTACGGGCCCTCACGACGGGGGATGCTGTGGCCCGGGGTGGGGTCGTCTTGGCGGTGTCTCTAGACATCGCCAATGCCTTCAACACCCTGCCCTGGAGTTGCATCAGGGAGGCACTCCGGTATCACCGGATGCCGACCTACCTCTGTCGTGTGGTCGAGGCCTATCTGACGGACAGGGCCGTCATCTACCCCGGTCACCAAGGAGAGTGGAACCGGCAAGAGATGTCGTGCGGTGTCCCACAGGGTTCGGTCCTGGGGCCGCATCTGTGGGACATCGGATACGACTGGGTGCTGCGCGCCGACCTCCCTAGCGGCGTCAGCGTCGTTTGTTACGCTGACGACACGCTAGTCCTGGCGCAGGGGAGGTCGTACCAGGCGGCGGCCGATTTAGCGACACGCGGGGTTGCGACAATCGTTGACAGGATCCGGCAGCTGGGACTCGAGGTGGCCCTGCACAAGTCTGAGGCCATGGGCTTTCATGGTCCTCGGAATGCGCCACCGTCGGGCTCCCAGGTAATGGCGGGAGGGGTTCACATCGGTGTCGAGTCGACGATGAAGTATCTGGGACTCGTCCTCGACAGCCGGTGGAATTTCGTAGAACACTTCCGACGTTTGGCTCCCAGACTGGACCGGGCCGGGGCTGCCTTGAAGCGGCTCCTGCCCAATCTGGGAGGTCCAAACGCCTCCTGCCGGAGGCTCTATGCGGGGATCGTGCGGTCCATGGCCCTTTACGGGGCACCGGTGTGGGCGCGTTCATTAAGGCTGCGGCCAGCCCGCCGGTTGAACGCGTCCCAGAGGGTCATGGCCATCCGGCTGGCCCGAGGATACCGCACGGTCTCCTGTGAGGCGGCGAGCCTCCTTGCCGGATTACCGCCATGGGATCTGGAGGCAAAGGTCCTCGCGCATATCTGGGAGTGGCGCGAGGAGGCGAAACGCCGGGGCTTAACTCCGATGCCGCAAGAAATCGCGGCACAGCGGACAGAGCTCCGGCGGGATCTCATGGCGTCATGGAGGGTGCGATTGTCGCAACCCCGCGCTGGGCACGCCACAATTGCGGCGATAAGACCCCTCTTTGAGGAGTGGCTTGAGAGACGCCACGGCGTCCTCACCTTCCGCCTGACGCAGGTCCTCACCGGACACGGCTGCTTCGGGAGGTTCCTGTTTAGGATAAGGCGGGAGGAAACACCCGGGTGTCACCATTGTGTGGATCGGCCTGAGGACACGGTGGAGCATACGGTGGAGGTCTGCCCGGCTTGGGCGGAGCAACGCCGTGTCCTCGTAGAGGCGATCGGCGGCGGTGATCTCTCGCGTCCGGCCCTGGTTCAGGCCATGGTACGGAGCGAGAGGAAATGGCAGGCCGTCACCTCCTTCTGCGAAGCGGTAATGCTCGCGAAGGAGGAGGCGGAACGCGTGAGGGAGAGGCAAATTTCGCGCCCTCACGCCCCTAACCGCCGCAGGAGGAGACGCCCGGGGCGGGAATCGCGAGCCGATTTCCGGCCACCGTAGGCGCGGGCTTGCGGACGGTGAGCAATGGGTAGCTCGCCGTCCGATAAGGACCAAGCCCGGGTCGACGGCGCGTTGTGTTCCACGCGCGCCTCAAAGAGATGTCAGCAGAATTGACGGGGTCCGTTAGGGCCAATGCCCGCCGGGGGTTCGAAGAAAACCGATAGGGAAATCGTGGCCCCCGGCAACAGGGCAACCGAAGGAACACGGGTGGGTTTTAGTCAGTAAGAGTCTGACACGCCCTCCCGCTCCACCCAGAGCGGGAGAAGTTATTTGATAATTTCCCACCCAAAAAAAAAAAAAAAAAAAGAATACATCTACTTACCAAGTTTCAACAGCATAGCTCTTACAGTTTCGGGAAAAAGTGTCTGTAACATACGGACGGACAGACAGACATGACGAATCTATAAGGGTTCCGTTTTTTGCCATTTGGCAACGGAATCCTAAAAAGCATGAAGATAAGTAAACGACGTACATTTTCCGGAAGAGATAAACAAACAATTTATAATCCAACTAGTAAGGAAAAAGACGAGGAAACCCGGCGCTAGCTGGAATTACTAAAAATATATTTTGATAGTTCTCTTTGTACGTGGAAACTTGGAACGATGCATGCCAATAATGTAAGGTAAATAACTAAACACGATTTCTGAAAGATAGTTTATTGTGCTGCTTGCAATGATTGGCGAATTCGCGTAGACGATTGTTTAATTCAACTGTTGGTCTTACTAATGTAATGCAAACGTTTAAACTTACTTGCAAATGAGGAAATATGAAAAACTTCAAAGCCATTTTAAGGCTTTGTTTACATAATTTTAAATAGTAAAACTTTAAAAAATTACCAAGTATAAACGTCTTCTAAAATTCATTTCTTTGATAACATAAAACAAACCTTGGAGACAAGACAACAATACTTAAATGATGTCTTTTAAATATGGTAACTAAGGAATCAGGAACCAACCTGGGCCCGCGTGGTAGATTACAGCCCACTCCCTTTCGAAGAGAGGAGGCCTGCTGTGTCCCAGCAGTGGGAATATTATAGACTGATTATGCTATGCTAAGGAATCAGTCCGTAAAAAACGCCAAGTCATTGACGAAAACATGTTGCAAGAAAAGAGCAAAATTTTTTCACTAGTTCGACAATCATAACGTGCTGCAGTAAGTAGTAAAACTAAAACCATGACGTCATTATCGATATGTAGTTTTATGTTTATAACGCCCTATGACGAAGTAGTCGGGAGCGAAATACGGGCTGAATGACGTCACAGGACCGGTAGGAATAGAACTACCGCCATTTAAACTTTTATTGTTGGAGTTTAGAAATGTTTCTAATTGACTGTAGTCACGAATGAGTTGATGTCAGTGGTGGGTATATCTTGTGTTTTGAATGGTTAATTGAACGCTGTGGAAATACAGAGGAAAATTTAAAGAAATATGTGACTAAAAGCATGCCATATGAAGCAAATATTCTAAGCCACTTTAATTATTTTTTATTTATTAAATCCGGTTTTTAAGGAAAACGTTTTTGAAACTAGTTTTCTAAACAGGTAAAGAAATATTTTATTATGATTATTCAATCATTTAAAAATACTATCAAATATAATAATTACAAACTAGTTTTTTTGCATTCTATGTCAATGCAGGTAAGAATTTTATTATATTCTCAAATAGGTACACACGGCTACACATCAAGCTATTCATTTCCAGTATAAGCTGACCTCGCATTTTACGGAAATCCTATACAATGAAAGATCAGCATAAACTGGAAATGTATAGCTTGATGTGTTGCCGTGTGTACCAGATTTTCAGGTTTTCGAGATTCAAGATATTTTAAATATTTCCGTCAATTAAGACTATAGGTACATATTAATTCCTGCGAATATTTATAACAGAATATCAACTTTTACAAATAATTTAAAAATACTTCCTTATCACCTTTATATCGATTATCTCATAACTACTAACCGATTTAAAACGTCTATCCAAACAAATTGATAAAAACAATAATTTAACAAAACATGTTACGATTAGCGACCTGTTAAATTAACATAGATAACGACAGGTTAATCATATCTATTAAACTGTACACACTTATTATCTTCAGTAGTAATAAAATATATTTTGTAAATACTCTTTTAAGGTTGAACTAGTCGCGGGCTCGAATTCACTGGTGGACTTGGTCAAAAAGCACGCTGTCTCACCTGGCATCGTGTCCGACAGAGATAGTATAAGTGCTGAGCAGTTAGACGCTAGTCTATATGCACAACGTCTATTTCGCATGCACACTTGACACTGTTCTGCACTATTTTAGTAAAACCAGCGCACAAAAAAATTATGAAAAGTCCTTTGGAAAATCGAGTTTTATGAAAAACCCACTTCATTAATCAATTACAAATAAAGTTAATTGAACTCATCGATAATTAACCTTTGTCGGTGCCGACTTTGTTTTGGAGATTTTACACTTCTTTTATTACTTATTTACGCCCAAAGTTGCGTAAAAATTAGCAAGGAAAACGAATCTTTGTGGGCTCATAACTTTTAAATGGTTTTTTATTTTACTAATCTGTTGACACTGTTCTGCACTATTTTAGTACATAAAACCAGCGCACAAAAAATTTATGAAAAGTCCTTTGGAAAATCGAGTTTTATGAAAAACCCACTTCATTAATCAATTACAAATAAAGTTAATTGAACTCATCGATAATTAACCTTTGTCGGTGCCGACTTTGTTTGGAGATTTTATACTTCTTTTATTACTTATTTACGCCCAAAGTTGCGTAAAAATTAGCAAGGAAAACGAATCTTTGTGGGCTCGTAACTTTTAAATGGTTTTTTATTTTACTATTCTGTTTCCGTACAGACAAAACTAATAATGAGACAAAACGATATCATGTTTAACTTTGGATGTACAATGGCAAACAGTGGAGTAAAACGCCCCCGAAATTTGTATGGAAAATATATGAACTAGTTCCACCTTAATCGATTTATTCCCATCCATCATGGGCATTGAAATTGCCTTCACGAGTGGAGATACACGCCCGGTACATCATGAGTGTTCATGAGCAGATACCCCTACTACCTAACTGGCAGGCTAAGGGGTCCCCGAAACTATCAATTTGCACATCAATGTGTGTAATCAATCCCGTAATAATTTACAATATTGCTATTGATCGTTACGAGGACCCGTTAATATTTATTATTGTAACCTATAGGAGAGTAAGTGTTAAATCACAAATACAAATGCTGAAGATCTCCCACCTGGACATGAGTTGCCTTGGGTAACCTGGAAGTCTTTAAAAACAGACTCCGGATCCAGGTTGGTCGAGGAAAACCTGTTCAGGTGGAGATTCATAGACGACTCCGCCTTGGAGTGTGAATGTGGTGCTGTTCCTCAAACGATGGTACACTTAACGTCGTGTCCTGCGTGTCCTGTCAACTGCACGTTACAGGAACTGATGGACGCTAGTGATGGCGCCCAACACGTGGGCGAATTTTGGGCCGAGTCTAATTAGATTGCCTTTGACACGCTACGAAGAAGATTAAAATACAAGCTTTCATCTCCCATTTAACCCTACTTCAGCAGGAATTTTCAAAAATCATGCCTTAGTGCTTATTTTCGTTATACAAGAAACCCTTGTGCAAAATTTCATGAGACCCAGCAACTGTGCGTTGTCTCAAGTGTCTGCCAGTGAATTAATAAATAAATTTAAGATTTTTATGAAGTACATATCAACTCAGGAGGAATCATAAGAGAGGGGTGTATCATAAGTGTCACAAGAGACTATCACAACGTTGGCCACCACCCAGCCTTTCCGTCACAATTAACCAATGCAAATGTATCAATCAGCACCCCTAATTAACTCAACGGACTCCACCACAACATCCGTTATTGCCGCACATCTTAAAATTTAACTAGCCCAGTAGACCGTGCAAATTGTAACGTTGCACGAAAACAACAGTTTTAAGCGAATCGGGGAGTTATTTAAGCAATCAACACTCATGTCAGCCGGAAACGCAACTGAAATGGAAGGCGCATGAGCATACTGAGCATGCAACTATTCAAGTAAGTGTGAGGTTATTGACTGAGCTGTAGTTAGTGAACATGTAGGTGAATTAATGGAGGGTGATTAAAAGCCAGAACGCTCCTATTTAGATGAAATAATAAGAAAAGAACCGTAAATACGACTTTTATTACACGAAAAGAGACCTCTTGATCTACAAGCAATTCCCTGTTGAACTTGGAAAATCTTACTTATCGACCTATGCAATTTCAGAAATAAATCTCCATTATCACCAAACCTGGCTGCTTTCTACGTGAATGCGGCCTAAGGTATTGGTGATCACAATGAGCTGTTGTCAGCGCTCACGCAGCTGCTCTTGACAATTCTACTTTGTCAATCCTAACATGTTTTCTTGACTATGGTGCAATGTGTATACGCCCCTTTGATGTTCAACTGATCTACAACTGTCAATGCCTGATATTGATTATATTTGTTAGTGCGTGAAGCGACTTTCTAGACATTTCCATAGTAATATGGCGATCGAAGGAAAAGAACAAGTTTCTTGTTTTGCGTACTGGAATAATATTGTCGACAGTATGCTAATTATTTGGATAAACTGCAAACTGTGTAAGACCTTCTTCAACATTAGTATTTGTTACTTAATTTAAACTAAAATATAGTTTCAGGTATCACTGGATGGCGAGAAGATTGTTTTGGGCGCAATATTATCGAATCAAAATTATCTATGGCAAATTTTATTCATTGACAGGAACTACAAACTTCTCTACATTGTGCTGTCAATCTACCCTCAAACAATGCAATATGCGACGATACATTCCCAAGAGATATTAGGGAGCAAAATGTAAGAACCACAAAACCTGTACCCTAATTGCGTAATACACGATCAAGCACAATTTGGTTCGATTTGAAACAGATTGCTAATCCATTGCTTCACAAGTTAGAAAAAAAATCTACTCAGCAACGTAAATAATGCAATGAATGTTGTTGAACTGTCAAAATGAAACAAATTTGTCATAATTGTTTACGAAAATAAGTTACGCAATTAGCGTACTGTTTTAATGTACTTATTTTGTTTTAATGATGTATGTAATGAATTGTATGTATTTGTGATTAGTATATTGGGCCTTGGTGCTTTAGTAAATAAATCAATGTTACTACCGAATTAAACGAGCAGTGATAGGCTAGTGGTCTGACCGTCGAACTGCCAAGTCATAGGTCTCGAATTCGAATCCAAGGCACGCACCTCTGACTTTTAGGATTCATGTGCGTATTGTATAATTATAACTTATTTAAAAAATGGTGAAGGAAAACATCGTGAGGAAACCGGCATGCCTGAGAGATATTTCTCGACGGCATGTGAACTCAAGTCAGAGGCCCATGGACGGCTTTAAAACTCTGACACCAGATTAGTCACTAACCACACGGTAAGAAGAAGAAGAACTTAAACGAAACGAGCGAGACAAAATATTAACACCAAATAAAATCCCAACTACCCTCCATATTTTCAACCCATACAACCGTGCTAAATCCGGAAATGAGCCAAAATCACCTTCAATTAGAAAGATAACAAATAACAGGATTAAGCCAGCTGACCCAGATAGAGGGGGGTCGGAATATAGTATGGTCGTCCAGATTCCAAACGTTATAGATAGATTGTTTAGTGCGTGGGACACGGAGATTGATAGCAGACTTGTATTGGGCGCTTCAATGTCTCCGTTAATCTGAGGGTTGAAAGAAACTAACCTTAAAATGTTTGTTAAATAAATTGTTTTTGCAAGCGAATTAGCATAATGAAAGTCACCTTTTTTCTTCTGGGATTCCAGAAAGTATAAACTGAGTCTGTAGACAGTATTTTTTTTTTGCGTGGGAAATTATCAAATAAATTCTCCCCTCTGGGTGGAGCGGGAGGGCGTGTCACTCTTACTGACTAAAACCCACCCGTGTTCCTTCAGTTGCCATGTTGCCAGGGGCCACGGTACCCTTTCGGCCTTTCCGCAACTCCAGCAGGCATCGGCCCTAGTGGACCCCGTCAGTTCTGCTGAAATCTCTTTGAGGCGCGCGTGGAACACAACGCGCCGTCGACCCGGGCCTGGTCCTTATTCGACGGCGAGCTAGCCATTGCTCACCATCCGCAAGCTCGCGCCTACGGTGGCCGGGAATCGGCCTGTGACTCCCGACGCCCAGGGCGTCTCCTGCGGCGGTTAGGGGCGTGAGGATCTATAGATAGCTGAAATCGCAACTCTATACCATGATGTCCTAAATATTTTAAAGCATCAATTTTTCTTTATTACTTTCAATCGTGATATCAGGTGAGTATAGTTTGGTACTGGATATTAGTCGTTAGTCAATTAATTTTATTACATAGTGGCTGATATAATATATGATCACACATAACTGATATTGTGTAGAAGCTCAAACGTATCAATTCAGAATTTTCGATTGATGTTGTACAGACGCCAGCACATCAGGCTACTACAATCTGTCAAATTTATTTAATGGATTTTCAACTTTATCGCAGAAGCATAAGGTTCAAAGTTGATTGGGAAAATTTGACAGTTTCGGGTAGCTTGATGTGCTGGCGTCTGTACACTAGTTTATCAGTCTCAGGGGAACTATAACTATTTTAACATGATATATATCGATTGCGATGGTTTATAAAGTAATTACAAACTGTGAACTGGCCCTTAATAAAATTAATGATCCTGACAGTTAAATACTATCGTTGTCGGTTTTGATAAGTCATCTTTACTTGCTGAGATTCCTCCGTGCCTCGGAAAGAACGTTAAGCCGTTGGTCCCGGCTGTTATTCGTGGATCTTTGACAGTCGTTAGGGTCGTCAGAAGCCCAAAAGTCTGACTACCAATCTTATCAAGAGGTATCGTACTACCCAGTTACTGGGTTGTGGAGGTCAGATAGGCAGTCGCTCCATGTAAAATCCTGGTATTCAGCTGCATCCGGTTAGACTGGAAGCCGACCCCAACATAGTTGAAAATGGCTAGGCAGATTTATATATTTTTTTGTCGGTTTTGACTTCGTAACGGAAATCAATACGGAAACTATGCATGTCCAATTAGTTAGACTGTCAACAATAAGGGTGGATCACATTCCTGACAGGTACCCAAGGGTCCGTGCACCATAATAGCTTGTTACCGTTTACCGACACTTAATTTCGTGAGCTGTCAGAATACCATCGCGTGTAAGCTGGCATTACTTACTTCCACTCCTGTTTGTGGTGAATTACAACCAAACACCAAATAGAGCATCTAGTGTTTTAAAAGCGATAAGTATGGAGGAAAGTTGAAGCATTTTTCAACGTTTGTCAAGACATTGTCGTTCTTCCTAGTATTGTTTTGAGAAGTTATTTTGGCTTGTATCCAGCCAAACAAATCTAGGACCTTAATCAGGCATTCTGGTCCGAATCTTGTACACAAATAAGGCGTTTTTGAATGAGTAATGTTGTTGCAAATAAAAAGTATGACGGTGTTACAAATTACTTACTTTGTATAATCGACTCATGCAACTTCAATACTGTCATCGAAATCAGTTTCATTTGGCATTTCCTGTCTCCAATGACGGTTGCAATCGGTTTGATTGCTTCTAGCGGTTATGTCGCGTTAAATTACTATCGATTGAGTACGATAGTGTCTGATGTGTATGTAGTAAAATGGGTTTTTATTTCAGGTCTTACAGCAGTTGCTTTATGTAAAAGTATAAGTTTGTTTATGAATGAAGGAGTTATGTAGCCCTGAGATGACTTCTGACTGAAACTGATCAAGTGTTAGTGAGGAAAATGTATCCAAGCTCAGGGGGCCTACCACCAGCTCATAAAGTAGTATTATTTTAATATTACTTCAGTGTGGGAAAGAGATGAAGCTCTACAGGACGTATAGCTATGGAGCTATACATCCTGTAGAGCTTCATCAAACTCAAACTCAAACTCAAAGCATTTATTTCAAATAAACCAATTACAGGTACTTTTGAATTGTCAAGGGGTCGGTCAGTCAGAAAAATGAAGCTAGTTGCCCATTCCAAAGCGTAGTAGGTACCTATGGAGAAGAACGGGCAAGAAACTCCACGGACACTCTTTTAAATCAAAATATTGTTACAAAATATTGGTTACATCATTCGTGTTGAACTTATACATGTGAGAACAATGTAGAAAGACGTGCACGTTAAAAGCGTCCGTAATAAAAATATAATAACAATTCAAAAATTTAAATAAATTAAAATAAACCGTGGCAGCTAAGAGATGACCAGTCCCTACTGACGGCGCCCGTTCACGAACATGACGCATGGATCAGCACCATTTAGCTCAACCATTTTGAAGGGAACTTAATGATCCAACACACACGCCACCATCAGCGAGACATTTGAGTGAGCATGACATACTCTCAGCCGCCAGGGCACATTCAAGTCAATGAAAGACGTACCCAGTAAATGGTAGCTTTATGGAATGTACAACATGGTCACAGTGCTCACACATGTGATATGCAATTATACAATACAAAGAGATTGAATTTATACAAAGGAAATATAGTTTTACAATCTTCAGCAGCTGCAACAATACTTTTGAATGCTAATCAATTAGTTTATGCGCCCTTGTGGAGCTGGACCAGCGCTGAGCCAAGCATTTTTATCAGCGATGTAATCCCCCAACTTATAATATGCTTGGCAGCATAGTGTGCGTTTTATACATGATTTAAATTTCGTTTCGTTCAGTTGGAGTATGTGGGAAGGTATTTTATTATAACATTTTAAACAGCACCCCATGAAGGATGAGTCTACTTTAGCCAGTCTGAAACCCGGTTGAACTAATTGGTCCCTATTTCTAGTCCCATAATTGTGTTTATCACCTCTTTTACTGAAAAGACTTAGATTTTTCCTTACGTACATGATGTTTCTGAGCCATCTCAAAGAGATGGCTCTTTCTCCCACTGAAGTAATATTAAAATAATACTGCTTTTGAGCTGGTGGTAGGCCCCCAGTTTGTTGATTCGAAAATGGAGGAAGTAGGTTGTGGCGGCATCTACATCGCCACATTAGAACTACGCATCACACTGACGTCACGCAAAATTGCGCAAGCAGAGTTTACCGCGCGATCAGCATAAAATAACTTCCCGATATCAATCGTCGGGCAAGTACCCACAAAACACGACAACCGTCTAGTCGGAGGATCTTCCCTTTTCTATAGAGGATGAGTGAATTTTACACCCTGTTACACATTTCTCTGTAAAGTAGTAACAGGAATCGTTCTAACCAAGAAAGGGCAAAACAAAATATCTTACACTATGACAATGAAGAAAGGTTAAGTAATCAAATGTAAATCACTGATAAGATAAGATTGATTTCAATAGCCATTTCAAACAATCGACAGTAAGTTTTTTGTTTAATAACTATTTAACATTGTAATAGCAACTCGATAAGTGTTTATTTTCAGACTATTTGAATAACAAGGAATTTAAGAGCACTTAGGTACATGTCCTAATAATTCTAACTAGATAATGGACGGAACGTCAGGCTAGATGGAGCAACGATCTTCGTAGGCTGGTTGAGAGTTGCCGAGAATCGAGATGAATGACGTGCCATTGGAGAGTCCATGTCCAGCAGTGGAGTGCCCTAGGATAATGATGAAGACGGAAGGTTTAGACACCTGCGCTATGACGAAAATGTATCATCTTCGCGCCAGCAAACCTATCTACCTAGAGTCTGGCCACGCTAAGTCTGCAATGGAATGTCCTCAAATATGGCGAGGGGGGTAATGGCTGATCTTTGCGTTATGCTCGTGAACGGGTGCTGCTTGTGGTGACTGGTCGTCTTGCTGATCATGGTTTTGTTATTGTTACTAGTAATTAACTGTTAATTTTTTTTATCTCGATGGTCCTAGTTTATCATTTATAACTGCCAATTACAGCTTTATGTAAGCGGGCACGCCCTTTATGTCTGGAGGCTTTTATTTAGATATTTAGTTCTGTTTACGTTTAGTTTTATTATCTTTTTATTTTTTTAAATAATGCTTGAGTATAGTCCTCGATGTTTTTGGTTGGTATATTGGCGTGTGCTAGCTGACATATGGCCTATAATTTATCATTTGAATTATGTTTTGTGTTGCATAATGTAGGTTACTTTGTATACTATTGTATAGAATCATTCTCTAACTTGAACAGACAGCTGTGCTGCTGGGGAGTTTGTTGCGCCACTTCTTCTTCCCAGCTAAAGGCACTAGGAAGTGGTGAAGGGTGGGCGTTTTTGGGGGACTGTCTTATGTAATTTTGACGTTCGAAAAGTGCTGATTCTCAGCCTAGTTTGAATAAATGACTTTTGAATTTTGAATGAATGGGCAACCCCAAAAAGTTTAATTTATAGTATACTTTTACATCACGTCAGTTATGTCAGTTTCGGGGTTGTAAAGTAGATCGCATGATTTTGATATTTTGCCTTTAGATTTTTGCATAATAGATTTGTGTAATAGACTATGTCGTACCTATGCTCTACCTCCATACGATGACAAAACTTTATCAAATCCACACTGTATCGTGCTAAAGTGACTATTCTTTACCAGGAATTGATCAGAATGTAAACAAAATAACCGATCGATCCAAACAAAAAAGTATCAAATTCTTTTTTTGTAGGACACGATGGTGTTGCCGTCTATAGATTTGCAGTAAATCTGCATAAGTAAAAAACGGTGGAATTTGGCCAGACTCGTATCATAAATTCCATACATAACACCGAGTAGGCAGTTACCACAAAAACGAGTATCGATACTGGCATGTTTATAAAACCTCGTCTATTAGCCTGTTGGGCCTGTCATGATTTCAATAGGGCACCGGCATATCGAGCGGATCTCGCCAATTAGGTTAACGGGGGATTTGCCCGCATACTACATACTTTCGGTTCGGTTTTTGTTATGCATTATCGAATTTCGTTGCTGCGTAAACACATATTATGTGACGAACATTAAATGTAACAAACGATACATTAAAAAATACAATAGACGTGGATATATTTAGTTACCTGTTCCGCTTAGCTATTTCTAGAATTCATTGTTTTCTTCTTACTCGAGTTAATTTTGTTCTTTACATTAAATAAAATCTCGAGGCAAAAATATTAACCTGTCAACATGATTCTTGTTGTGATTGCAGGCGCCGTGCGTGCACGTCATTTAAAGAGGCTTAATAGACTTGTTTTATAGATCATTTATAATGCTATCTGCTTCATAAAACCGTTATGAAACAACTAGCTTTGGCTACGTCCGCGTGCATGTCGGAAATTAACCCACGGGAACGTACTACCGGGATAAAAAGTATCCCCTGTCGTATTCCAGGTCATGGTCTACCCCTGTGCCAAATTTCATCCAAATCCGTTCAGCCGTTTTAGCGTGAAAGCGTAACAAACAAACAAACAAAAAATGCACTTTCGCATTAATCATATTAGTTAGGATTACTAAAAGTATATTTCCGGCTTAGCAAACGGAATCATATCCGACATCACGTACCCCGGTTTCTGGAAGCCTTTTCTTTGTCTAATTACAGATCAAAGCTACCGCAGACAGGCGAGACGCGACGTGATTCTGGTAGGTAAATTTCTATGAAGTTTGCATAGGAATTGTTCTATTAGAGTCGCGGGAACCTTCAAGTAATTTGATTTGGCTAGTGTAATAGTGTTAGTTCCGACCACCTAACAAAATCCAACATCTAAGATTAACTGATCAGAAACTGGAACCATGAGTTACTTATTGGTGCAAATGTCCAGTTCAAGTAATCCAGGTAGACACAGGCCTAAACCACGCAGGAAGAAAGGCAGTTATAATGGATAACCTTATTGGTGAGATCCGGTCGGTGCCACTGGCCTGTTGAACGTTACGCGGCAGGTGCCAGTTAACGACCCACTGGTTGATCCATTCGCGTAAAACCGTATATACGAGTTACGGCTTCGAGCATTCAGTTAAAAGATACATCAGTATACAATGTCGCCCATCTTCTGAATTTTTTATTTTGAGTAGCGTTTGCCATATCTCCGATGTTATTGGCTCGATTTGGATTCTGTTTATTATTTCTAAAAGCTTTTGAGTTATTTTATCAGATTAACTAACATTTTTATTAAAATTTGTCGTGTGCAAAAAAAAGATGAAAACAATTTAAAAAAAGTTTTTTTTTTACTCAAGTATAAGTTCAAAAAGTAAAAATAAAGTCAAGATAGAAGGTGAAAACAATTTAAAAAAGTTTTTTTTTACTCAAGAAAAAAATTTAAGTCAAGATAAGACCCCCCTTTACAAAGCTATTTTTCGAAAAAAAAATCATGAATATTCAGAAAAATGCGGGTGGGCACATCCCATGGGCGACATTGTATTATGCTTTGTAGGCAACGTTGATCAACCGTAACTGAAAAATTAGGTTAACGAAGGATTTGCTCGGGAACAAAAGTTACTGAGATTTTTCGTGCAATTAATTTGGTCCAATATTTTTTTGGAGTAATGGTTTATTACGTGAACATTTACCAATATTTGCTTTGAAAGTCGCAGTCTCTAAAGTCAAAATGTGAATAAATTTTACGTCAGAACAACGAGGTAAGCTAAAATGCAAAAAATTCGTGACGCATTCTTTAAATGATTGGGTAAGTTCCACTGTAAACTTCAAGTTGTAAAGGTCAGTAATCGTATTGGTGACAGGTGATTTTTTATCTTTATACGCAACACTATAATAACGTGTAGTTTTTTTACGTGTATGAAAAGTATTGACGCAAATAACGCTAACTTAGGCGTTAGGGCTTTTGTATGGTCTTTATGGTAATCGGAGGATGGCCATAGCAGCTACATTATGCTATGGTGGCGAATATACAATATTAATTAACGATGAACGTTCCCGTTAACCCGAAACAGTATAGCATACACAAATGCAGAAAAAAAAAAACAGTGGCACTACGGGAGTGCTGCCAGAAGTGAAAACTTGAACAAGATCGCCTTGGTGGAAGAAAAATAAAAATACTTGTATAGAACATTGGTCCGTAAGTCCGTAACCTAATCTAAATAAAGAGCAAAATAGCGTTTACAAAAAAAAAAAAAAAACTTCCAAAACCTTTAAAGTTAAAATACTTGCATAGAACATTGATCCGTAATTTAATATTTAAAATAAAGAGCACAATCGCGTTTACAAAAATAAGGTGTCGGTAACGGTGTCGCGAGTTCAATATTGTTTTTTCCCATCTCAAAAATGCCCAATGCGCCTAAAGAAGTTTTCACTTAAAAAAAACAATGAAAAAAAATAATTATATATATTTTATTATATCGTATTTATTTTTTTGCATATTAACGGGAACGCCCTTCGTAAATTAACATAGGTACTGTATAATTATCAATATCTAATAAGAAATCTCATTCCAAGTAATAAAAATTCAGGTTCACCTTCCAACAAAATATCGACATTGCCACCAGGCCAAGAGTTAACGACACTGCAGGAAGAACCAGTCTTCCCACCACACAGACTAAATAATTATTAACAACTCATGCCACCTGTGCCATAATAGGAACAATGCCAATGGGACCATTCACGAGCGCCATACGAACCGTACATACAATGCGATAATGCACCTGTTTTGAATCATTGTTACGCGAAGTTGAAGCTTAACGTTGGAGGAAAATATTTGTGAGGCTTTTAGGTCTTTCTAGAGTGATTTTGTAGAAGTTTCTTCCTTATTAATATGGTTAGAGGCAATGGCTGTTGATATTGATAACATAGATGAATAGCAAATAAATTGAATCAATGCTGCCTTAGTTGAGGTCGTCATTATGCCCTAAGAACTCAACCTGAGGGGCTTGTGGCTAAGCAATAACAGCCGCACGGGTCTGTCGATCAGGTTAAGCTACGCCATCTTTACATACAAAGACTCATCCGTGCCTCGGAAAGCACGTTAGGCCGTTGATACCGGCTGTCATTCGTGGATCTTTGACAGTCGTTACGGGTCGTCAGAAGCCTGAAAGTCTAACAACCAGTCTTACTAAGGGGTATCATATTACCCAGTAACAGATCGGCAGTCACTCCATGTAAAATACTGGTATTCAGCTGCATTCGGTTAGACTGGAAGCAACCCTCAAATAGGAAAAAACTAGGCAGATATTGAACTATGGACATCAACAATCCACCTTTTTAAAGAGGTGATTATGGCAAATCAGCTAACTATTCCTTATTATAGCGTTCTACGAGGAACCTCATGATCAATAGAAGAACAGAAGTCTATATTTTAATAGAAATAACATTAAATACTCTATAGTATTGGCCAGAAGAAGCGACAAATGGGTCACAGATTCACGAATGGAACTTATCCATGTCCTTGCCAGAAAATATAGCACCATTCAAAACACAAAAGCGAATATTCCAGCAGGAAAATTTTCCCAGTATACAGAATTTATTAGTAACCCGCAATAGTACAAAAGTGCAATAGATTTCTTGCGTTTTCATTGCAACAACAACGTAGTGTTATTCAACTGATATATAAGTGTTGTAACGTTACATAACAACAAAATAAACAAGATTTTGTTCTACATAATAATAATGTTGTATTATACTTTCAGAATTACTGATTTGTTTAGCAATTCGTATTTCTTTCATGCTAGAGGAAAATATCGAGGTGTATTATCTGCAGAAATTCGTCTCGTATTGCCAAATCCCTGGCGTATTGTTTGTTTTTTAATATAAGGTTGAAAGAGACGTGAGGAAATTTGTAAAGATAATTAAGAATACATCGCAATTATTTGAAATTTCAAATTGATTTCTAAAAATATATACAGGCTCTATGGGAGTATTTATGGTAGCGGTCGATATGCACTTTAAAGATTTTTCAGTCGGTGATCAAGAACCACTAGTTCTTAATTTGTACCCAAATTCCCTTGAAATTAAAAGTATAATTTTCCAAATTCCCAGTATCTAGAAAAATCTAGACACCTTTGTAATCTGTCCATCCGTTTCCGAGATCCGGAGCACAAACTTCATGAAAAACTTGTTTACACTCAAATGGCATATAAATAAGCAAATGGGGTTCCAGTATTCTTCAATAACAAACAGCTACTTACTTCCATTTTATTTATACACTGACTACCGCCATATTGGAATTTGAATTTCAACAGATTCGTACAGAATGCCCGTCAGTCGGTCAATTTTCAATACCTTTTCACACATTGACGTGAAAACAAGGTCGAGTTACTTGGTGGCTTGAAAACTAACCTTATAACTTACGGCTTGTAAAATTTATTGCAACCTCGTCGGTCACAAGTGACTGCCGAGCAAGACGATCGATATGTAGGTACCTCCTCAGGTTGAAAAATGCGATAGTTTTCTATGAGGAAATTGTTCCTTGTTACCGGCAGACGAGGCTGGAAATATTTCCGGGAAATTGCGAGTGCAACGTGGTGAGCACTTACTTGCCGTGAACTTCCTGCCCTAAGCCGTCGAGTGTGGAAGGTACTTAGTGCATAGTGTCACGCAATGGGTAAAACTTGGAACGGTAATAGAGAAAATGCCGCAATAAAGTCATGACTTGTAAGGTTCCTTGAAGATAAAGACCCAAGGGATATAAGATATAATGTCACATATAACGGTAGAGGATTTTTCGTAATTCTTCCCTTTCGGGTATTAGATTTCGAACCAAATCACGGAAAACAGTCAGTTACCAATATACCTAACTACGTAAATAAAAGGAAAACTGAACAAGCGGCCTCATTGAATACGTAATAGGTATACATAATAACCGAAATTATATTATTACTTGACTCATCGTCATTGCATGCTATTTTCCCATGAAAAGATGATGTGGCACTTTGTATCACTGAAATACCTACTAGTGGGGTTCATTATGGTAATTGAAGATGCACTTTTATGATGCTACTAACAGTGCATCTTAAATTATCATATGTGTTGTGGCGGCAGTATGGAGCATGAGGAACAGGGTGTAAAGTTCACTCATCCTCTATAGAGAAGGGAGGATCCTCCAAACAGACGTGTGTCGTGTCTGGCGGGCAACTGCCCAACGATTAATATCGGGGAAGTTATATATTGGTGTTCGCGCGGTAAACACTAATTGCGCGATGCAGGATTTGTGTGACGTCAGGTCTTTGATGCGTAGTTCGTATGTGGCGATATAGATGGCGCCAATTGAATTATTGAGTAACATTATAAGCTTGTGTTCAATTATTATTGTGTTTACAATTTAACTATGTAGGTACCTATCAAGAGCGGCTCGTGGCTATATGATAACAGCCACACTGGTTAATGAAAGGTAAGACTACGCTTGCCGCGGTTGATTCATGGATGGGTGACCATCCAGTACACATCGAGACCCTTTCGTACCTCGGAAAGAACGTTCAGTCGTTGGTCACGGTTGTCATTCTTAGATCTTTGACAGTTGTTACGGGTAGTTAGAAGCCCAAAAGTCTGACAACCAGTCTTACAAAGGGGTATTGAGTTACCCGGGTTGTGAAGGTCAGACAGACACAGGTCTCCATGTAAAATACGTTGGGAAAAGGCTAGGCAGATGATGATTATGTTGTATTGTTTCTAATTTTGACTTTTTCTAAGATGACCTTTTGCATGTTTCATCCAGAGCAATCTAGGGAGTATATTGTGCGATTGGCCTCCATCTATCCCCTTAACCAATATTATGCGTACAAATAGAGCTCTCTTTACAAAATGGAGAAATCAACATTGTATGCCTTTTTTTTTTGGGTGGGAAATTATCAAATAACTTCTCCCGCTTTGGGTGGAGCAGGAGGGCGTGTCAGACTCTTACTGACTAAAATCCACCCGTGTTCCTTCAGTTGCCATGTTGCCGGGGGCCACGATTTCCCTTTCCTACCCCGTCAATTCTGCTGACATCTCTTTGAGACGCACGTGGAACACAACGCGCCGTCGACCCGGGCCTGGTCCTTATCGGACGGCGAGCTACGCATCACCGTCCGCAAGCCCGCGCCTACGGTGAACATTGTATGCCTGCGTGGATTTTTGTTTTGAATGTGGGGTCGTAGGAGATAGTGGAAGGCAGTACAAATTCGAGCCCCACGCAGGCCGCACGCTCCTTTCTTACATTTTCTCATACGTAAAGACTTCGTACCTAAAATTAAACGAAATTACTGGAAATATCTACGTTTGACTCAAACATCATCATTTACTTGCTTATCTCAATTAATTTGGGGCCTGGCAACATCTTTGGACAAATGTAGGGTATAAACTATAGCAAATTATTGTGCCAGAATCATAAATCTCACTTATATATAATAATTTTATCTTGACAGTCTAGTCTATAAAGGTCACACAACAAGTTACTAGGATATACATATGTACTTATAGCACATAAATATAAAATAATTATGTATGTATTTAGTAGCAACTGATATTCTGGTAAATGATAGCAAGGCTACTATGGTAATTACTAATTAGTCGGATGTTTGAGAGGTCCCATTCTGTTCAGGTCAATCACCGAACAATAATAACATGTCAGCGTAATCGCGACACCGCGCTCCATGCCTTGAATATTTTATGTATTACCTAAGTAAAATAGTCAGTACGTTTTCGGATAGCATATCGGGCGCGACTCAATCTCATTCACCTCATTAGTTTTAATTGTTATCCCATTTGTATAACTGAAATATAGCAATCTTTATAACCTTCAATCATAGTTTATTTTAATCTCACCCCAACCCCGAACATTGGTCCTTCGAGCCATCGGAGCGGGATCATTACGCGTGTACCTAACTACTAATAGTACTGTGTGAGTGTCTCGCTTGGAACTTATTACCAGACCCTGGCAAACAGAACTGAGTGGATTTACTATCCCAAAAAGTTCATCATCTTGCTGATCTTAATTAACCTCGGTGCTCCGGACGGAAAAGTGCCATCATCTTGCTGATCTTAATTTATCTCGGTGCCCCGGACGGAAACGTGCCATCATCCTGCTGATACTGATTGACCCTGCGGTTTACGAAAGCATCGCGTCATCTCATCGCGCTGTTACTCCAGGTTTGTTCTTGCAGCCACCGCAAGGACATTTGATCTCCAAAGAAGCCTTCAGTACAAGTAAGGTCTCTTTTTTATCTTTATAATGTCGGAAATGGATGACATTTTAGCGACCCAACAACAACTAATCGAAGCTGTAGATAAGCTCTTCACCAATTTCAAGAAGGATGGTGCAGAGCGCAAGACCTCAGATTACTTACGTCGTCGATTAGCTACCTTGGAACAATACTTTACAGAGTTCCATAATAATCATATGACTTTGCTATCCTTTGGTCATCAATCTCATGCATATTTCAGTACTAATCAATACGATAAAATGAAGGAAAAATATAACAACATTAAAACTGCTATTCAAAACTATGACCCCCTCGCAATCAGACCACACATCCCTGAATTGAAACCCCCTACGTTCCAACCTACTGCGGAATCTCAAACCTCGAACCTCGCATCTAACGCTGCTTCTAAAACCCCTGCTCTTGAAGAGAGTAAAGCCGAAGGTCTCTTCAAAAAGCAAGCTACTAACTTTAAGGCTTTCTTGAGAACATCTTCCAATATCGACCTTGATCTCGTCACGGAAAAATGGGAGTTTGAAGACATCCTGAAGACGATACAATCTCGTTGGGCGGCTATTGACTCGCTTCATTGGGAGATAGACAACGAGTATGGCGGATCAAACCCCGAGTACGAGGAGCAATTTACTCATTATGAGAAATATTACAACAAAATCAAGAAAGACATCAATAAGAAAATGTGGTCCGTTGCGCATATTGAAAAATCTACTCCTAAAATGGAGATAGTCACCTTTGAGGGAAACTACAATAAGTGGATTTCGTTCAAAGATCTTTTTACCGAAGCAGTGCACAACAACCCCTCTTTGTCGAATGCACAAAAGATGCAGTTTCTAAAGAGCAAGGTCAAAGGTGAGGCCGAAAAATTGATCCAACACCTCCAAATAAGCTCCGACAATTATCCTGTATGCTGGAATATCCTCAATCATCGTTATAATAATAAACGACTGATTTTCACTTCTTATCTTAATAATCTCATGAATATCCCTGCAAACCAGCAACAATCATCGAATCATATAAAACGCATTCACGACACTACACACGAGAGCGTGAATGCTATCAAGAATCTGGGAGTCGATGTGTCTTCCTGGGACTCTTTCTTGGTATGTATATTGTCTCAAAAATTGGACTCGGATACATACGAGGATTACCTACAATCCTTAAAATCCCCGCGAGAGTTACCCGTCTTGGAAGATTTCCTTAATTTCTTGGAAACTAAGTTTATGATGCTGGAAACGTCACGTAAGAAGCTTGAAAATTCTACGCAAAAATCATCCCCATCTCAATCCAACAACAATTACAAACCATCATTTTCAAAGGGTCCCAATTATAAACAAAATTATAACAATCCTAAAACGAATCACTCAACGAACCAAGTTTCGCAATCGTCAAAGTCCAAACGCAAAATTAATTATCGTAAGCAATGCCCTATTTGCAACGCCAATGATCATCGAATTCATGCATGTCAAAAATTATTGGAATTAAAACCTAATGAACGTAAAAATGCTATTGCTAACTTGAACCTTTGTAATAATTGTTTACATTATCACGAAGGCAAAAAATGCCTTTCTGAAATACGATGCAAAGAATGCAATAACGAACACAATACCATTTTGCATGAATCTTTTACGTCACATCGATCTGGGTCAAATGCAGCCACGATTACGAAATCGCCATCTCAGCAGCAAGAAAGTAACCCAGTGGCATCGGTCCTTAAAGAACCCTCAGAAATATTGCTTGCTACAGCAATACTTAACGTACAAGCAGCGGATGGATCTTACCAAAAAATGAGAGTTCTTTTAGATCAAGGGTCACAGACATCCATTATTAGGGAAAGCGCAGCTCAGTTGCTAAGACTACCGCGACGAAAATGTAACGGTTATATCTCTGGAATAGGAAATAAGGAAAACAACTGTAAGGGTATGATTAACATCAAATGCGCATCGTTGGTTACCAATTTCACCTTTGCAACGGACGTATATATAATGAATAGACTCATAAATAATTTACCCAGCTGTACCTTACCTAAGCCAGACTGGCCTACCCTTAACCAAATAACTCTAGCAGATCCCGAATTTTACAAAAGTAGGCCTATTGATATCTTATTTGGGGCAGATATCTATTCCACTATCCTTATGGACGGTATCTGTCGTTCAGAAGGTATATTGCCCATTGCCCAACAAACCCAGTTGGGATGGATCTTAAGCGGCAACTACAAAACGTACCATTGCAATGTCATCCTAAATAATATCGAAGAGAAAACACGCGAAAGATCGGTGAAGAACCTCTATCTTCCTTTTTTAAGCACTCACTAGGTAGGGTTAGTCGCTTTGGACATTCATGAATCTCCAGCGATATCAGAAGAAGATCAAAAATGCATCGAGTTTTACCAATCTTCAACCTCTAGACGGGAAGATGGAAGCTACGTCGTTAAAATACCATTCAAAGAAAATTTTGAGGAAAATATAGGCGAGTCGAAAACAAAATCGGTTGCTCAATTTTTCCAAATAGAGCGGAAATTAAGTAAGCAACCAGCACTGGCACGTGACTATAAAACGTTTATTTCTGAATACCTAGAGCTCGGACATATGACACCCGTTGCGCCGCACGTACAGCCGGATTGCTACTTATCGCACCATTGCGTCCAAAGATCTGAGTCATCAACTACCAAATTGCGAGTTGTCTTTAATGCCTCAGCAAAAACCTCGAGTGGATCCAGCCTCAATGATCTTATGTGCCGAGGGCCCAATTTACAACAAGACCTTCAGAGCCTTATCCTAAAATGGAGACAATTTAGATACGCTTTTACAGCAGACATAGAAAAAATGTTTCGCAAAATCTGGCTACATCCTGATGATCAGAAATATCAGAAAATTATCTGGCGGAACCATCAATCTCAACCTTTAAAAGAATACCAGTTAGCGACAGTTACCTATGGCACAAAAGCCGCACCTTTTTTGGCCATGATGACACTGAAGCAACTGGCCATCGATGAAAAACCAAACTATCCACAAAGTTGCGCTCCTGACATTTTAGAACACTCGTTTTACATGGATGATCTCATGCATGGTGAACATTCAGCGAGAGCAGCTAAACAGCTCAAAGCGGACATGATCAACCTCCTCAAATCTGGCGGGTTTAATCTCAGAAAATGGCGATCAAACTTGCTGGAAATAATAGATAGTTCTGATGCACTTCAAAAGGAAGACTTTGACTTTAAGCAACCAGAGTCAACCAAAACTTTAGGTCTTCGGTGGGAACCAAAAAATGACCAATTTATCTTTCATCCTATAGAATTCATCTCACAAGACATCCATACACAAAGACAATTCTTATCTCAAATATCTAAAATCTTTGACCCTTTGGGCTGGCTAGTACCAGTCACAATAAAACTTAAAATCTTGTTCCAAGAATTATGGAAATCAGACTTGGGTTGGGACCACCCTGTCCCTCAAGAGATCGCGTTAGAGTGGAATACTATCAAAGCCGATCTATCTCATATATCTCGATTTAAAATACCACGTTGGATTCAAACCCAGGAGAAAGATATCATCGAACTCCATGGCTTTTGCGACGCTAGCACAAAAGCATACGCTTGCGTCGTATATTGCAAAATACAGAGAGAACATGAAACCCTCGTGACCCTTATTGCAGGGAAATCAAAAGTAATACCGCTGAAAAAACCACAATCGATCCCGCGCTTAGAACTTTGTGGCGCTCTGTTGCTGTCAAAACTTATGCGAAAGATCATCTTATCCCTATCGAGCTACAAGACACATATTTATGGTTGGATTGATTCAACGGCTGTTCTAGGTTGGTTAAGTGGCGAACCAGAGAAATGGAAACCCTTTGTCGCGAATCGAGTGAGGATTATTACTGAAATAATTCCTAAAGATAACTGGAGTTACGTAAAATCCAAAGAAAACCCTGCAGATTGCGCAAGCCGCGGTTTACCTGCTGCTCAATTAGCCAATCACTCGCTGTGGTGGCAAGGGCCCGACTGGTTACCACAATATAAGCCTAAAGAATCTCATAAGATGCCGATTTATACGAGTATTATTAGCGAAGAACTCAGAAAAAAGGAGCAAGTAAATACGGTCGTTGTTAACCCAGAAAATTTAATAATTAGTCATCTATTAACAAAATATAGCACTTTAAGGAAAGTTACTCGAGTATTAGCTTACATCAACAAATTCATCGACATTGTTGTTTACAAGAAAAAACGCACATGTTTTCTTACTCTGCAAAATATAAAGACAGCAAGAGAAATGTTAATTAAGCACGTCCAAAACGAATTTTTCAACGAAGAAATATTGCGGCTGAAAAATAATGAACCACTAAATAAGAAAAGCCAGATTCTTAATCTCAATCCCATACTAGACACCAATCAAATACTCCGTGTCGGTGGCAGACTTAGACATTCGAATCTTGATCCCGAAATGAAGCATCCCATCATAATCCCGAATCAATCAAAATTGGCAGATCTTATCATAGATGAATCCCACGAGCTTGTATTTCACGGTGGAGTGAAAATGACTACTGGATTTATAAGACACAAATACTGGATTCTTGGAGGAAACAGAGTCACAAAGAAACGATTAAGAATGTGTGTCAAATGTAAAAGAAATAATCCCATACCACAACATCAAATCATGGGAGACTTACCTCCCGCACGATTGATTCCTAACCGACCTTTTTACCACACTGGGATAGATTATACCGGACATATCTTTATTAAGGCAAACAAAGGTCGTGGCATTAAAACCTGTAAAGGATATGTCGCAGTTTTTGTTTGTATGGTAACTAAAGCCATACATTTAGAAATCGTCTCAGATCTCACAGCGTCAGCATTTATTGCCGCACTTCGACGAATGTCGGCTAGAAGAGGTGTTCCTGGGCACATCTATAGTGATCAGGGAACTAACTTCATAGGAGCCAACAAAATTTTAAAACAAGAGTATGCTGAAATCTCCTACATCTTGTCTGAACAAGAAGTAACCTCGACAATCTCTGAAATGAATATTGAGTGGCACTTTAACGCCCCATCATGGCCATCTGCTGGCGGACTCTGGGAAGCTGCTGTGAAGAGCCTAAAACATCATCTCAAGCGTGTCGTTGGAGAACAAAAACTAACCTACGAGGAATATATTACCCTACTATCCCAACTCGAGGCTTGTTTGAACTCCAGACCACTGTGCCCTCTGACAGAAGATCATGAGGATCTGGACTTTTTGACCCCGGCTCACTTTTTAGCAAGTGGCCCCAACTTAACGATTTTCGAAACAGAGCATGATCTCAGAACGCGGTGGCACTTGACGCAAAAAATCTATCAAGATATATGGGATAAGTGGAAGACTGACTACCTCTCGCAGCTTTCTACAAGGTCCAAATGGCGACAGCAACAAAAAGATCTCAACCTTAACGACATAGTTATTATAAAGGACGACAACCTTCCACCAGGAAAATGGAGTCTAGGTCGCGTCGTAGCGCTGCATCCTGGAAGTGACGGACACGTAAGGGTCGTCACACTTAAAACCAAAAACGGGCTCTTAAAACGCCCAGTTGTAAAATTGTCCTTACTGCCAACGAATAAAAATGATCAAGATCCAGAGGCCCCAAAAGTTGATAAAAAATTGCCAGCGACGAAGAAAAAACGTCCTATCTCATTCTCAGCTATGGTTTTATCTTTGACATTATTTTTGCTGTCACTAATAAACACCGCTCAAGCATCCTACAACTTCACCTTGCTAACAAACAATAGTGTCTATTTCGACAAAATATCTAATATGCATTTAATTAGAGATGATTGGCATTTAATAGTCTATTATGACACAAATCCTTATCAAGAAGGAACGGCGGCATTATTAAAGTATATCAAGTATCTTGAAACCTTATGCTCTACGATTAGAACACAAACACCTTGCGACGGCGTCATGTTACAACTCGAGCACGAGTTCGAAGAAATTAAACATTATGATAATATTCTCATGATAAATGACTCGTTTATGACTAATAAGAAACGCCGGCGACGCGGCTTGATAGACGGAGTAGGTTACGTTGCAAATAGTTTATTCGGAGTGTTGGACCAACGATTTGCAGAGAAATATGAGAAGGATATTGACCTTTTAAAACACAATGAAAACCATTTATACAACCTCTGGAAAAATCAAACGTCGGTCGTAGAAGCTGAATTTAATCTCATGAAAAGGATGGAGAATACTATAAACAAACATCACAAAATAATAAATCAAAAGCTTAATTATCTCCAAGATTCATATAAAAATCTCTCTCTGCAAGTGCAAAACATAACCATCATCACGGACTTCATAACCTCGGCATTCACAGCCAACAACTTGTTGTATACCCTTCGACGAATCCAGGACTCAATTTTAGATACAGTAACTGATATTTATAGTGGAAAATTAGATTTTCATATGATATCTCCGAAGCAACTCAGATCAGAGCTAAGCATAATATCAGCACAAATATCTGGAGACTTGGTAGTTCCTGTGGACAACTTTCATCTTAAAGATCTTTACAGCTTGCTTAAAGTAAGAGCTAAATACTCTGGCAAATACCTAATTATAGAAATAAGAATACCCCTGATTGAAAGGGATATTTACGAAGTATTCAATCTTATCCCGGTTCCACGCATTGTGAAAGATAACATGATGATGAAGGTCGAAACTATCTCTGAATTAACAGCCATCAACATGAGAAAAGATTCGTATTTAACTATCACAGACACGGATCTGCAGTCATGCGTATTGCAAAACCCTGTGACTATTCTGTGTCATATCAGAAGGCCTATTCACCACATGAAAGATGATCATAGCCTTTGTGAGACGATCCCAGGCACGAGAACTTGTAAAACTAAAACTACCTCGTGTAAGAATGACTGGAGAGAGTTAACCTCGGAAAACAAAAATTATTATTTATGCTGCAATGAATGTAACGTCAAGCTTTTGTGTGAAAATCAAGTTATGGCTGTTAGGTTATCAGGTGCTGGTCTGTTGCGTGTTGGGGAAGGCTGTTTAGTAAAAACAGAAGATTTTACGGTGTATTCAAGCAAAAGATTGTCTAGTAAAATTAGCACGACGACAAAGATTATCTCGCCAGAAATATCACCAATAAATCATTTAATAAATATCACTATGCCAGAAATCTCATATGAACTTAATCCCAATAACTCAGACAACCTCAGAGAATTTGAAGCCATTAAGAGAAGTCTTGAGATCATGAAGCAGAGCGAACCTTTGAGCACCAATATCTCTTACCACGACATCCATCTTTATACTGTCACATATCTCATTATATTGGGAATATTGTTATTGGTGGCAGTTTACTGTTTTAAACGTTGGCGACAAAGGCAACGTAAAGGAAATCGTTCCACTTCTGCAGCAGAGCGGTTGACAGCCTCTGTGGCGACTGCTTTGCCATCTCTACATACGGTTACAGAAAGTGTTGTGATTGAGTGTAGTGAAATTAGGGAAAAAGGGCAATCTAGTAGTAAATCAGTGAAAAGTGATCCAAAGCGACTAACCCTACCTAGTGAGTGCTTAAAAAAGGAAGATAGAGGTTCTTCACCGATCTTTCGCGTGTTTTCTCTTCCTGATTTACATTGTAGTGATTCCGTTTAATTTGTAATGTTACTTTAATCTCATATTTTAACATAACTAACCCTACATAACTATTTTAGTATTATTTGAACATTGTTTTCACCTTGTTAATATTAATTTCATTACCCATTTAACTATACGTCTACTTACTAACCTCATCTTTTTCTCCCTCGGGAGCATGTTCAGGTCAATCACCGAACAATAATAACATGTCAGCGTAATCGCGACACCGCGCTCCATGCCTTGAATATTTTATGTATTACCTAAGTAAAATAGTCAGTACGTTTTCGGATAGCATATCGGGCGCGACTCAATCTCATTCACCTCATTAGTTTTAATTGTTATCCCATTTGTATAACTGAAATATAGCAATCTTTATAACCTTCAATCATAGTTTATTTTAATCTCACCCCAACCCCGAACACATTCATTGTACGTAATTAATAAATATTTTATTAATTAGAAAGACTTGTGGTCTGTAATTTTTATCATGACATTTTTTTATTTAGAAAGCCTTTTTCCCTAGCATAGCATAGTGAGCTTATATGTTGCTGTGATGCAGTCTTTCTCTCTGTGAGGGAGTGGACTCCAACATGTAGGTCCAGTGCAGGTTGGTGGATGTCACATGTCTTCTAATTTTCAGCTGTGGGACATGATGTTTTCTTTCACTGTTTCCTAGATCTCATTCTAATTAAGTATCTGGAGTTTTAATTTACATGTACATATTTGTAATTGGACCCAATCATTCATCATGATAGTGAAAATATGATATCAGGAAAGAAATGGTAAGCCATCTCTTTTAACAAAGTATAATATAACATCACGCCAGTATTACCAAAGGGGTTAAGCAGAGGTATAAGTATAGTATACCCACGTTTCGCCAGTTATGTTTAAGTCCCATGTAATAGGGGGTGAGCCTATTGCCATTTGCCATCAACCAGGTACAAATGTAGACTATTTAAATGTTTAATGAACAAGATAATTACTCAAAGCAAATAAAATAGTTTTAATTTATTTCTTATCTTATCTAGTCGAGTTTTATTTTTCTAGATTTTACGAATTGATGTTAGATGGCCACTTGATGAATTTGCTTACTTAGCTAATTAAAATCATAAAATTACTCACAATATTTCAGCGTTGGTAAAACTTAGTTTAGGTACACATCACTCTATCAGAGAGAACTTTTGAACTAGAAAATGTAATATTGAAATTTTATCATTTGACTTTTATTTGACCCTTTCACAGAGTTTGAAATAAATTAGATTACTGAAGTATTTTGCTAAAGGGAAGATATGCTCATACAAAAGAGTTCAAAAATTGGTAAGTACCTATTCTGAAACAGTAAAAAAAAATACGTAGTTCGTACCTCTAAACTTGAAGACAAAAAAATACCTAGAGAAAGAGTAATAATTTCTTCTAAAACAGATTTCATGTACATTAGACATGACTACATTTCAATCTACAGGCAACAACAATACATTTAAAACAATACTACATCAAAAACATAAGTAATTGCTACTATAAACATTAATAGGTACTGAAAAGTGACACACTGACTTACCTGGAAATGAGAATGATGACTTCCAATCAATAGGAAACTTACAATAAAAAAATTGAGTATTGGGAAACACATTGGAGTTTATCTTGGACATTACTGATATTGGTGAATGAAAATCATTGTGAGGAAACCTGAACTTATAGTTAATATAATTCTGATATCGCCAACCCGTCTTGAGCAAGCGTAGTGATCAATGCTCACGCCTTTTGTGTTTGAGAAGAGGTCTTTGCCCTGCAGTGAGACAATAATAGGCTGGTATTATTTAATAATTATTGTGAAACAAATTGTACTATATTTGTTGACTTAATTGGTCACTTACTTTGGCAGGGACTGTACTTATAAAACTTTCACTTTATGGTAGGTGATATGGCTGAAATACTTTCTATTTATTTAACGAGGTGACTCATTTTGTGGTACGTGTTTTAAATGTATAAGATTTCCAACAAACTATGTGTAGTTATGTACTTATTAAGTAAATACAAGTAAACTCAAAACATTTATTTGAATTAAACCATTCACAGGCACTTTTGAATTGTCAAGGAGTCGGTCAGTCAGAAATATGAAGCTAGTTGCACATTCCAAAACTCACTGGACACTCTTGCAATTACCTAGTTCAACAGTCCTACATTAATAAATTGTCACTTTAAATGACTTAGTATCGTTGTAGTAACTTACCAATAGACTCCTCATAGCCCAAGCCCACAGTGACCCATAACACTTCAATTAAGTAACTGCTATGAGATGGCAAGCAGGTTACATAAAGTCATTGTTGAAAATTCAGACTTACTGGCTCACTGATAACTTGATAAGGAATTTAAAATCTTAAGATTGTCACATATGATTGAATGCATGCTAGTTTACCGGTGCATATGCTCATTTTTCTGTTTAATAATGCTAGCTGTGTTTATACGCATGCTGGTACGGTAACAAGAAATATTTCAAGAGAAACTGAGATAAGTATTGTTTGTAATTGACAGTATTTTTTCATGAGAACACATGCTCATCACTGGCTGAAAATGTTTATTTTTATTTTATAAATGAAAAGAAGGAAGATTTTTTTACAAGCTGTTAATAGTGATAGAGTTCTGTTCTTGTAATACAAAAAGAAACCCCACCTTGCCATGCAAAAAAGAACTCTATATGACTCAGCCTTTGGGAATACATTAATGAAGTATGTAAGGAAAATCTGATGTTATTAAGACAATCAATGAGGAAGAATGGATCAATGAATCAGTCCAGGTTGACACAATAAATATTCATGTTTTAAAAATTACAATTTATCAATAACATGAAACTTGTAAAATGTACATCAAATCATAATATTACAGATTAGCAAGTTAATGTCCTTGCTGGTTCAATTACAGCTTTTGGACATGATATTCTGCAGAATTCTACTGTCACTGAAAGTTATTTGAAAAGGGTACCTGTGCCATTTCATCTTTTAAGGTGGTATGATATTTCGAAGGCAAATATCCCATGAAATGCAACTCAAAAAGAAACTAAGTAAACATTGACATGATGACAGATATATATATATATATATCCCTTCAACTGTCATTAACGAGACACAATAGAATTTTAATTGTTATCCGCCTTTATAAGGCTGCTTAACTGGTGATGAGTTAAAAGACGTTTATTTTCTCTACACAAGTTATGTACTTAATGCTAGTATTTGACAATAGTGCACAAACAAGGAGCTAACTTTGTGGGAGACTGAAGCCTGAAGTAGGTTTAAATAAAAACCTGTATTACAGGTCACCAGGACCCTCCCGCGGCTAGATGCCTGTGATATGGACCATGATGACAATGTATACTTAACTAATGTTGAATTAAGAACATTAATAAAGTAAAATAAAATTAAAAATACAAAGAGTTAGTGGAAATACCAGTGTGTGTGAGTGCGTGAGTAACTAGATATGTTTGAAATAAAGTACAAGACATACTATGCTGACTCTCAAAGTATCAAGGGAGGACACAGATGGCAGTGACAGTTACCCTTGACAGTAGCAAATAATCTAGCAGACAACTGTAATTAGGCTAAGTTTGAATGTTTCAGGCATGAGCAATGAGCACCATTGGGTGCTCATTGCTCTATAAGGGTGCTCATGGCTTTATAAAAAAGAGAGGACAGTCAAATCCAAAGCAATGGGAAGGCAAACAAGTTAATATGCTCTTTTGAACACATGCAACAGCAAAGAAAACTCTGTGATTGTAAAGATTATGAGTGTATCATGTGTGTGATAAGGAAGTGACAATTTTGACAGACATTGTTAAAACTAGGAGGTTAATTAAACAGGTGCTAGAGTTGAAGTCTCTACAGCATTGGACTTTGATTAGCAGTTTGATTGATTGAGGTGGGTCACACATTGTGCCTATTATTTATAATTTTCCTTGTTATAATGCCTATTGACAGGATTTCGTGATAATTTATTGAATTTTACAGTTCATTACTCATACATTGTAGTAATGTTGTTTCATCAAAATTGACATATCTTATATTATCATCATCATATCAGCTGGAAGATGACCACACCTGGTTGTAGCCTCTCCCAGTCTCCAATAGGCATAGAGTAACAGTATTTTTTTTTCTAATTACATGACAGTAGAACACAGGTCACTAGACTCATAGGGTGTGGTGCCATTGATTATTCACACCAATGCTCACTTAGTTCATTAATTCAGTATTTTCGCGTCGTAATGAAGTGAGGTGTACCCATATTTTTTAACATATGTACCTAGGTACAGCATGATGCATGGTGAAAGACTGGTAATCAGTCACAGGCCATAAATGATGACTAAAATATTCGAATTGATAAAAACTTGCTAAATTCGGATCACACACGGAACACGATTGATTTCATTCAAATTAGTATCGGTAAGTAAACCATCTTATCCATCGACTTTTCTATAGTAAAACCCAATTTACAACAAAAATACACATAGATTACACACGAGATACTTAAATAATGGAATATTGGCGGTAATATAAGGTAAAAGGCGGATTAAAGTAGCGAATCGATGTCGTTTCGTCTAGCAACAGGGCTGTGGCTACTACATGGCCTCCCATACATACCTATAACTATGTACACACCCCCCACTTTATCCAATAAATGTTCAATATCCTTTCATCCGGTATCCCTAATCGAAGTCCTAGCACTCCGCAGGCGGCGTACGTGACACTATCAACCCAATAACACTCACATATCACTGCTAATGCGCGATTCACGAGACGTTTTACACCGGCGAAGCTACGCGCATACACCCAAAACGAATAACGACTTCGGTCTATGATTTATAACTATTATACACACGAAATAACGGCATTACTATTGCGCATCGAGAACACAGAACATAAGCAAAGAAAATATGTAGGATCAGGCAAAAATGATAGTAGGATTTTACCCTTCTGTCAGCAATGTCCCTTCGATCGTCGCTCCAGCGGTTTTCGGGCGCGTCCTATACCAACATTAAGACTGGATTCTCACTTTTTGGCACATTTTGTATCTTGCACAGCACCACACTGAATATAGAATTATACACAAGTTTTTATCACGGTACAATCCACCATTAGCCTTTCATACACCCTCGATTCTCGAGTTCAGTCCTTTTCACGGCCATTTGCAAATTGCGTCAAAGTTCCTGGAACGTGATTGGTGTTCGCTGCGCTAGTGTAGTTTGATACAACAACGCCATCTGTTGATAGAAAAGATTCACAAAACATCCGGTCATTCAAAAAAGAACCGTCTGCCGACTACTAAAGATCGACTAACATTCAAAATTATTGGACTTACGACCTTTAGATTGGCACGAAATAGGGTGCGGTACGGTTCATACGAGAACCCCGTAGCGTGACGTCAAACTGGGCGTGAAAACCAATGTGCGGGAATTTTAAAAATCAGAAAAGAAATACAGTAATATTTTATTTTCAAATGGTACTTTTTGTAAACCTGATATGAAATTAGGGAAACATTATCATGCTTATTAAATATTACAACAAATGTAAACTGGATAGTCTATTAAAACTCATAAAACGTTCATAACCAAAATTAATCGAGATTTCTTCGATCGCCTGCTCGTATTCCAAAACAAGCAGAATACATTTTCAATTTCGTTGGAAAATATTATTATATGAATCAATACTCAGGTTTTATACAATAAATCATTCAACATTCATCAAGACATTCAAGACAGAGAAGACTTCTGGATTCTTCTAATGCGATTTGTAGTAATTAGCTTATTATTGAGAATTTTAAAGTGCGATTAAAAGGGCAATCTTGTTAACCAACTATGGTTAATTTATTACCCTAGAATGTTATTAAATAGACGAAACTAATAGATTGATGATAATATCCTGAATAGTAATAGATTGAAAATAGAATAGTAATCGATTCTGTTTTTCAAATAGTGTGAATACTGCTTAATATTTTTTGCCGCTGCCAACTCTACTCTAATAAACGTCAGTAGCAGTTAAAGCTGTGATTGGCGTAAAGTTTTAATTCTATTTCCTGATTCGTCAACATTCGCACTTGCGTAGTTTGCCAATTGCTGCCTTTGTGTTTTCTTTTCTTGTCAAATTGTCATTTTATCAGTGAATATCATTGTACAGTCAGCTGCATTGTTTATTATTGTAAAATAATAAATAATAGACGCATTTAAATTGTGCGCGAGTGTCGTGTAACATGTTAGCCCAGTAATATTTGTGGTAAAATATTCGCTGAATCCTTGAGATAGGATTTTGTTGAAGTGTAATTATTTAAATTTGGTGCGTATTGCAGTAAACCCGAATACCCGATCATTCTATCGGTAAGTAATAAATTACTGTAATACATAAGGACGTGCTCTGGTGCATTTTAAGAGTAAACAAAGTCCGTAAAGTCCGTGGTGATTTTCCTAAAGATTTAAATGATGTTTTTGTAAGAATCTGATTGGTTAAAAGTATTACGCATTGTCGCCTTTCCCTTTCTACAAAAAGTTTTAAACGTCTGATCAACTTTATTGCTGTTTTATGTAACGATATAAAAGTTTATAGTAATTTAGCTTGCATAATATGAAACCAATGGAGCTCGCTTTCATTGTGACTATTTGTAAATTGTAATCGTTTAAAGAAAAGTGTTTTTTATTTAAATTTTAATTCAATTAAGTATCACAGTTTGCGCATTAATCTTTTATTTTTGTTTCGAATAAAAACTTGACAGCTAATTTATTTATTTATTTTATTTTTTGGAAAACTTACAGCTAAACAGACACAATAATTAATATTTTAAACAAAATATGGCTAATTAATTAATTAATTAATTGCATTGATAAATAGGGCAATATGAATGCTTTTCTTTTATAATATTAATGATTTTACTGCATTAAGACAATGCAGTAAAATCAGTCCATTAACAACATTAACTATATCTGTACCAAACAAAATTTTAAAAACTATATTGTCTGGCCGAAAACTACCCACCCACCCAAAAAAAATGTTTATTTCAGCTGCAGTAAGGTCTACAGGCTAGCGCCTGTAGCAAAAAAAAGAAAGAATTAACAAATATTTAATTTATTAATGACATAAATATGTCCTCCATAAATATTTACTTAATTGAAGCTTCTATACATTACTTAGAAATTTTTTTGAAATTGAAAAATTTCATTGCATTCTATCTTAATTACCAGCAGTAACGGTATCATTATTTTTATGCAGCTATGTAGGTGTTTTCATGAAGTTGTTTCCTTGGCTTGTGAAGGGTAGCAGTTTTCTAAAGTTCAAGAAGCCATGTTGATCCCAGAATCCTCGAGAACCAAAACTCATCAACATCCTGCACATACCGTAATTTGATTAGGGTAGGTTACTACAGTTAAAACTTTTCTACTAATATTCCTTTTAGCCATCATTACAGTGTATTTTTTTTTTGTAGCTTTAATCATTCTTAACATACAGATATAATATCACGTCTGTATTTGAAGGGTTGGGCAGAGGTGTACCTAATACGAGGGTGACACTGAAAGTTCTTAGAAAATCAAAAACTGAACAAACTAGCAAGTTAACATAACATAACATCACGCCTTGTTTCCCCGAAGGGTTGGGCAGAGGTGTCCCTGTAGCAGGTACACCCACATTTCGCCAGTTATGTTTAAGTCCCATGTAATAGGGGGCGAGCCTATTGCCATCAACCGGGCACAAATCCAGACTCCGAGCTGCTACTGAGAAATTTCAGATAGAAAAACCCAATAACACTTTGCCCGACCCGGGAATCGAACCCAGGACCTCATGCTCAGCAGTAGCGCTTGCGACCACTAGACCAACGAGGCAGCAAGGCTAGCAAGTTATTAGTTTTATTATATCTTTTCAAAATAGTGTCCATTTACATAAATACATCGCTGCATCCGATGGAACCACTGAGAAAAGCACTTTACCCACTCGTCCTTAGGGGTCTCTTCGACGGCATTTTGAAACGCAGCCACTGCTTCCTCGGCGTCCATAAAACGTTTTCTTCAAAGTTTTTCTTTTATTTTCGGAAATAAATAAAAATCGCAAGGTGCGAGCCAGGTCGGGGCTATAGGGCGGGTGACCCAGTAATTCCACGTCTGACGTCACCAAGTAGTCGATTGTTTGCTTGGCGGTGTGTGACGAGGCGTTGTCGTGATGAAGGAGGATCCTACTGCGAGGTCGTTTCTCCCGAACTTTTTCCAAGACAAATGGCAAACAATTGTTAGTGTACCACTCTGCAGTAACTGTTTTTCGATCCTCTAAAACAAATGTTGCGTAATGACATGTCCTTCCGAAGAACGAGGCCACCATCTTTTTTCCCACGCTTCGACCTCTCTTCACTTTAGTTGACAACTCCTCGGAAGGAAACACCCAGACAGTAGACTGTATCTTAGTTTCAGGATCATAACAATAAATCCAGCTTTCGTCACGAGTAGGTAAGTATGTCGAATACGACATTTGAGTCACCTCCGTTAAATCTTTGAACCATTTCACGACACCAATCAACACGACGGAGTTTTTGGACCTCTGTCAAATCATGAGGTACCGCTAAATGTTCATGGAGGATTTTGTGCACTTGACTCATACCGATGCCTAAGCTTGTCCGAATCTGCTGATAAGTCACTCTTTTGTCAGTCTCTATCATACGCCGCACAACACTGATGTTATCTTCAGTCGTCGCCGTAGAAGGCCGTCCCTCACGCATCGATCCCTCACGCAGATGATTGGTGAGATTAGTGCGACCACGTTTAAACTCATTAAACTAGTTGTAAACAGTGGCACGAGACGGGGCTTCATCGTGAAAGGCCAATCGACGTCTATCATAACTTTCTTGTTGACTTAAATGACATCGAAAGTCATTAAAAATCATTGTACGAAAATTTTCTCGCGTTATATTCATGCTGACGTGACACAGACACTTTTCAATTTGCCGCCAAATGACAAATGAATAAAATACAAACACAATATTGGCAAAGAGTTCCATTTTCAAAATTTGAACTGTTAAGCTATTGCATAGCTTTTATCGCGGGCTTTGAGCGCGGCGACCGAATCAAGAAATTCCGTAACGTAACGGAAATAAAACCTAACACCCCCTACTCCGCCTACCATGTAAAGACGGTTCCCATGACAACGTGGTGTCATGGGAACGTAATTTTTATTTTTGTTTTATGTCATCACGTCATCATCCCAAGTGTAGCGTTGACAAATAGGAAGTATGGAGGTTACAAATGCAATAGCTTCACCGCGGCTGTCCGCGAGTGCCACCAGTTTTTTTTTTTCTTGTAAGTACAAGTGGCCAGTTCTAAAAACTTTCAGTATCGCCCTCGTAGTACACCCACATTTTCCCCAGTTATGTTTGAGGCCCATGTAATAGGGGGCGAGCCTACTGTCTCCAACCGGGCACAAATCCAGACTCTGGATGAATAATAATTAATCTAGTTTTTTTTTAGTTTTATAAAAATATTTAAAAATGTAAATTATATTTTCAAATGTTTTTATACTCTAATATTTAAAAATGTAATTTATAAGTATCTAAATGAAATAAAGCAGAATTAATCATAATAATTGATCTTCCACTCAATCCATAAATTATTTGGATTATAATAATTTCGTCCTTCAAACTCAATGGTCAGCGATAACTCGTTAGTAATTAAAAAACTGGATATAGGTATATATAATATATTTTTAAGCACAATTAATTGCGATAGTGGTTAACTGCTACTCTGTTCTGTTCGTGGGTAATTAATATTTAAATAGGCAAGCAAAAAAATTGCAAAAAAAAAAATGCGTTACTATGGTTGTAGAGCTGGGCGGTTTCTGCTAAATGATGCGACTTTCAAGGTGAGGCGTAATTGGCGTATTTAATTGACTCCTATTATACCTGCCATCCTTGGGTAGCAGGCTAACCAGGCGTTTATTACGCCTGGATAGGAACGGCCTGCGCCCGTTGACGGGGACCATCACGGGGCACTGCTCGTTAAACAAACACTTCCACACGATAGGCATAACGAACAGTCCTCTGTATAGGGCTTGCATGGGGGCTGAGGAAACGTAGCGCACGTGCTCTTTGAATTCACAGGCGTCACCCAGATTAGAACAGAAACCCTCGGGTCACCCAGAACTTTTACAGATGTTCTGAACAGACCAGGAGATTTAATTAGCTTCTGGAAGGAGGTGGGCTGGTTGGAATAATCACCAAACGGCCGCCATGGCCCACATGCGGAAACCAAACCCTATAACATAGAACATTGAATATAGACTCTTATAGGTACTCGCAGAGAAATACAATTAGTAAGTACATAGGTATATAGGTACAAATCGTTGGGTATGGAAACTTGTTTACGGATAGGTACGTTTTTCAAAGGTCCTTATCTGACGAACAGTTTGTTTACGAAGCCCCCACTCAAAATAATCCAGCATAATGTCTGGCCTCTTATCCGGCCGCACTACGGGTCAAAGACCATAAATATACTCGACAAGTCGTAGAATAACAATGACACAATATCGACGAAAGATTTGAAGATGCTTTCTGTAAAGGAATATGACCACGCCTTTACGTATTCACGTCCTAAATGAATAGATCCCAAGACTAGTAATTAATTAAAAAATGGTTGTTTCCTCGATGTTTCTTTTGCAATTTTGGAGTCGCTGCCTTAATTTTTATTAGGGTTCCGTATCGAAAGTGTTCAACGGGACCCTATAACTGAGGCTCCGCTGTCCGTCCGTCCGTCACAGGGGCGTTAGTACCTACCTACTATTATTTATTCTGTGGTAATACCACTTCCTTACTTTGGCCGCTATAACAAGTAAAAATTTTAACACTTAAAACCGACACAAACATTTCCTCATTTCTCTTTCCTACTCCATCACCAGACCCTGTTCACCATCTATCTATAACCTATTCATTGAGACCATTCCAATGAGCCCAAACACGATACCTGTGCTGTAAGTTGGTAAGGGAGTTTGGTATCCTAAAAATTCCAGGTGATGCTGCAGCATCAGTTCAAGGTTACTATGTTCTTCTAATATCATTGAAGTAACAGAATACCAAATTTCAAATCCATCAGACCTGTGGAAGATACTAAGAAAGAAAGAAAATTCGTTTATTTGCGGTAAACATGACGCAAAGAAAGATAAAAAAAAAACACGTAACACACACACCACACACACCCATTCATCAACTAGAAAAGAGCTGATCTTCAAACGGCTGAACCACTTTTGATATAACATGTCTAAGAACCATCGTTAGACAAACTGCTTTCAAATAAAAAAAAATCGCATTCAAATCGGTTCACCCGTTTAAGAACTACGGTGCCACAGACAGACACACATAGCGGTCAAACTTATAACACCCCTCTATTTGCGTCGGGGGTTAAAAATATGTAAGTAAGTAGTGTTGAATATTGTACGGTGGTATGGAACCCTTTTTGTGCGAGTTCGACTCGTACATGGCCGCTGTTTATGACAAAGCAAGACGTCTACAAAAAAAAATGGCGACAAAATCGCGAAACAATGATCAAGAAACCTCAACATATTTTAAAGGATTCCTAAAAATTGCCATGAAGCCACAATAATTACTTAATTAAACAAATTACTCTTTGTAAAATTTATTTTGTGTTGAAATGATAAGATAATGTGTAATTCTTTGTTTCTTTACGAACACAGTTCGTTTCGGTTACCGTTTACAAACTAAATTAGACCCTGTTCAGTTAGCAGTGCGAATCATTTTCAACTGTTTGTTTGTTGTTAGTCACTCCATTATGTACAATAGCTGTATGGTTTATCAGTACGTGTGTACTAAGCGTATTCACGGGTGACTGATTAATCGACGACACATTTGAACACAAAGAAAAACAAATGAATTACCACGAGCTTTTAGCCGACTCCATACTAGGGCCCGATTACACCTACCATACCGACGCACTAATTTGAATGAAAATCGGGTGATGATGTCCCCAAGTTTCAAGTTCCCCAAAACATAAAATTCATTTATTTTTAAAGTTCACACTTGACCAATCTTCGTACTAGTGTCCAAGTGTTAAAATAAAATAAAATCAGTATAATTAACCTTATTTTGGAAGATATTTTTTTTTCTATGGACCTATGTAATTTGTGTAATGTGTTTTAAGATGTTTTGAAATATATCCGGTGTGTTAGGGATGTATCCAGGTTGTTCTAGGGAAAAATGTAGAGTTAGGGAAGAATTTGGGTGTGTTGGAGGTGCATCTAGCAAGCAATACGGTAGTTGCCTAGGTAAAAAAAACAAAGAAATTCTATTTAGTTCGTCTTTCAGATAATAAAAATGTATTAGATACGTATTTTTTGCTTTATCATATTAATCAAAAATAACTTAGAAAACACGCATTAAATTTGGGGAGTGGGGGCTCGCTACGTCACAACTCAGTATTAAATCTAGCAAGGCGTGACGTCATGCCACATTTTAACTCAATGTATCGCCGTAATCTTTTGATTACGTCAAAAAAGAAAAAATACGTGTTCAATATTTTTTTTAAATCTACAAGACGGACAAAGAACATTTTTGGACACAGGCCTATCCTTAGTTCAGGAAAATTGTAAGTAAACACATGTGTTTACCAATTAATATTACCAGTGGAAAGTAATAAAAACATTCAGATAACATTTTATAAAACGTGCTCATTGTTTACAAATTGAAGAATTATATTTTGAATTAATGAATTATATATTTATTTGCAAGAATATAGATAGCTAACTTATGTTCTAAAATTCTATGGGTTTCACTAAGACGGGGGCGGACGGGACGGTTACGCTTGCCGCAGCCGCGGTCGATTCGTGGATGGGTGACATAACATCCTACCAAAACTACTTCGTGCCTCGGAAAGCACGTTAAGCAGTTGGTCCCAGCTGTCATTCTAGATCTTTGACATTCGTTCCGGTAGCCCGAAAGTCTGACGACCAGTCTTGCCAAGGGGTATCGTGTTTCCCAGCTACTAATTACTGGGTTGTAGAGGTCAGATGCAGTCGCTCGATTTAAAATACAGGTATTCAGCTGCATCCGGTTAGACTGGAAGCCGAGCCTAACATAGTTGGGAAAAGCCTAGGCAGATTGTATTGCTTCTAGGCTGACCCTTGAAGCAATACAATCAATTTGACTAGCGGGATTGAGCCGTAATCCACCACGCGCGGGCCCAGTGCGGGTTTGTAGATGTCACATTACGATGTTTTGGTTCTAGGACATGCCGGTTTACTCACAATGTTTTCCTTCACAGTTTTGAGAGCAATGGCGATGAAATAATTTACACAAAGTAAAGCGCCTGTTTGGGTTGAACCTATAACTCGTAAGTCGCGGCCGTTACCATTGGGCCACCACTGGTCTTCAATATAAATAACGCAATGAATATTGTAGAATAAGGATGATGACTAAGTATAATTTTTATGTCCGTCATAATTATTAAAAAATATTAGACACGTATTTTTTATTTTTTTACGTAATCAAATGATTACGGCGATACATTGAGTTAAAATGTGCCATGACGTCACGAGTATGTAGATTTTATACTTGTGACGTAGCGACCCCCACTCCCTAACTTTAATGCGTTTTATCCAAGTATTTTTTTATTAATATGATAAAGCAAAAAATACGTGTCTAATATTTTTCTATTATCTGACTGACTGACTAAATAGTTTTTTTTTTTTACCCAGGCATTATCCCTATTGTCGAAATTAATCACAGTGCAATAATTAATCGCAGCACTACTCCGCATGGCAATAAGGGCAAGAAAGAAAGAAAAAATATTCATTGAGCCTCGCACAGGAAATCAAAAATTAAACTAAAACGCACTCATTAAAACATTAATAAAATAAAAAGAACAAAAAAGCAAAATTAAAATAAAAGCAGAAAGTCCTGTACTTACGAGGCCAAAAGGCTCCTATCTCAGCATAATACTGCGTCATTTAAAAAATTAATGTCGCAGCGCATAGCCTTGTTCTCAACTTCTCACCTATGACGTTTAGTACTGTTATTTATTCTGTACCTATGATATTATTATTTTCCTCTAAGTTTTGCACGTCAAACGGAATACCCAATAAATCAAGAAGTGGTTAGTTATCCTTCCTTTGATTTTGTATTTCCCAGATCTTTTTAAATCTTTAAATCTTCTTTAAATCTTTATTGGAACAAAAACACATTTTACAAATTTATTGCGTACGTAAATAGCTACATTAGTTATAAAACTGTGTCGCAGCTATTAACGCCCACCTCCAAGGAGACGACAGCGTTCCAGATTCCAGAGATGGAAACACAGAAGAGGTTAATTAAGAAAGAACAATAGTAAAATAAAAATAAAATAGTAAAAAATCAAAATAGTAAAAATAAAATTTGTAAAAAATAAAATTGTAAAAATTAAAAATGTAAAAAATAAAATCGGTAAATGCTTATTGTTTTGCATGTGGGAGTGTTGTATGTGAGTGTAGTGCGTGTCTGTGAGGTGTAAGTACAGAGTGTGCTTGTGGGAACCCCCACGAGTACACTCTATGCTACGTGTATTTGGTGTGCATGTCTACGGAAGAAGGATCTTTACAAAATTCTGGGTTTGACAAAATTCAAGGTTTGACAAAATTCTCCAATTCTGCGTATGTGAGAGTATGAAGCCATTGATTGATACTTTTTTTGCAATCCCGGAGAGTACATGGGTAAATAGCAAGCACTTTATTTACTCTATTATAAAGCACGGGACTGCAGAAAATGAACTGCCGGCGGACAATTTCCAATTTAACACCCGATGTCGGGCAGACTCTGTCAGTTCTACGTTTTTGTCTTCTAAACTCAGGATCAAAAGACAGGTTTGAATGTTTCCGCAACACTGTACTTAGCACAAAAGAGTGCCTTACTGTAGGTAGCTTCCATAGCGTGTACAATTCCCTGGTAGGGAAGCGATAGGGTTTGAAGGCCATTACCTTAAGGATAGCCCTCTGCGCCCTCTCCAAACGCAGCAGTAGACACTTACCAGCACCACCCCATGCCGAAATACAGTACGTTAGCATGGAATGGGCAAGAGCAAAGTACACAGTTCTCAGGGTAGAGAAATTGGCGGAGGTCCTTAGATTTTTAAAAACAAATATAAATTTTCTTACCCTAGAGACCAGTGAATTGACTTGCTCACTCCACGTCAACGTGCTGTCGACCCAGACTCCAAGATATTTTATTGAGTCCGTGCGCATAACTTCAGGACAGCCACAGGTGGCAGTCCTCATTGTATGGCACGCATGAGCTGTCAGACGAAAGCGTGGAGCTGGCTGTGATGCTTTCCTTGGACTAAAAGTAATAAATCTGGTTTTATCCAAGTTGAGGGTGAGCAAATTCTGTGTGAGCCATCTCATAGTAACTCGCAAGGCTGACTCTGCCTGAAGCCGAGTTTCGTCCCAGTCACTGCCACGAACCAGGACAACAGTGTCATCAGCGTAAGCAATTATTTTGGAGTTTCTTAGATCAAGTTTACAGAGCTCGTTTATGTAAATCAGGAAAAGGGTAGGTCCTAAGACACTGCCTTGTGGAACTCTGTAGGTGAGAAATGCTTCCTTACTGGTGTGGTCGTTTATCCTAATGATTTGCGAGCGACCACTAAGGTAACTCTTAAATAAACTAAGCGGTAGGCCTCTTATACCAATCCTTTCTAGTTTACTGAGTAGAAGGGGGACAGAGACAGTGTCAAAAGCTTTAGAAAGATCAAGGAAGATAGCTATAGTTTTATCCTTGCTGTTCAGATTTTGAGCTACTGAGCCTATCAATTCTAATATGGCATCCTCTGTGTTTTTGCCTGATCTGAATCCATATTGGTTATTTGCGAGTATATTTTGTGACCTAAGGTAATCCAGCAGACGTTTGTTTAGAACTTTCTCGAGAAGCTTAGACAGAATTGATAATACAGATATGGGTCTGTAGTTGTTGACACTGTCTCTATCTCCACTCTTGTGAATAGGGTGCACAATGGCCTTTTTGAACACCGTCGGGAATAATCCCGATGTAAGGGCAAGGTTGAAGACGTGGCAGATAACTGGGACAAGAGTGCTTCTAGCACTATAGATTACAGTTGCGGGGATACCATCCCAACCCGTAGCACTAGTTAGTCGTAGGCCACGAATAAGAAAATCTATCTCTTCGTTGTCCGTGCCGAAAATAGCCATCGAGTTACGGTGGACATCCAAAGTGCCAGAGTCAGAAGTGTTGGTAGAGTTATAGTTTGGGGAGTTCATGATTTTAGATGCCAGTTTTGTTCCCACGCTTGCAAAGAAGTCGTTGACAGAATCAAGTGATTGAGTTGGATCTGGAGTTATTGATAACAACTCAGTGGCAGGGGCCTTACTTTTTTGAAGATGGGAGATAGTTCTAATGAGATTCCAGGTAGCTTTCGGGTTCTTGCGATGTTTTTCAAATTCATGTCGTTCATATTCTCGTTTTAATTTCTTTAGCAGATTGTTGCAAAAATTTTTATATCGATTATAGGTGATTTTCAGAGTATTGTTATCAGCATCCCTCCTCATTTTGCGATACATATTGTCTCGGTTTCGAATACACCTAAGGAGCCCAGGTGTGATCCATGGCTTAATAATGCGTTTTCGGTTCGGGACAACAGAATTACGACTATTTTTATCAACAACTGAGGAAACAAGCTGGACCATGATGGAAGCAGCAGTTTCAGCATCTTGACAGCTCATAACTGGAGTAAAATCAACATTCTCAAGAGCCACTACGCAAGCATTAATGTCTACACGATGCTGTCGGGAAGGTGATTTAGGAATATCTAATTTCAGATTACAAAAAACTACAACAGGAGCATGGTCAGTGATTAGAGAGTCAAGAACTAAGGTAATAGCTGGTTTATTTGATTTTAGCATAACGTGGTCAATGCAACTATCGTTGCGTGTCGGGAAAACATGAGCAGGCAACATGGCATGTGACGCAACCGCATTAAGGTACATGTCTGAGTTCGGATCAACCCAATTTGGGGCTATGTTTATATTGACATCTCCAACCAACATAGATGACGGAAAGTATTTTCATACTTTTGCATAAAATGAAGATTATCCTCTATACCTACGTCTTCCACACTGTATTTACACCACAATCCTCTGTTTGCCATAGACACAGTGTCGAGCAATATAAAAAAGTCACTAACTTATCTCTGCTCTCTGCTCTGGTGAAAATAGAGAATGCTCATTTAATAGTATAGGAAAGTACATACGCAATTTCATGCTGCCATGACATTATTCAAAATCTTGTTCTAAACTTTGGGCGACTGAGCTCTGCTTGGGTGAAAATACGGAGAAAACGAATTTTCCCAGATACGAGATTGCGACCTAGCTAGATCGACTTTTCGCCCCCGTAAACCCCTATATTGCAACTTTCATCAAAAATGTTAGAGCCGATTTCGAGAACGTGAGTACAAATATTGCTCGTGTAATAGTTTAGGATAGGATTTCTGAAACCACGCAAGATAGCTTCTTGAAGTAAAAAGCAACATTCAAGCGTATATAATAAATAGTGCATCAAAAACACATAAAACGGTTACCAAGATTTTTTTACTTTATGTAACTAACTTGTGTGGTTTAGAAGATATTTAGATTTTTGTGGCACTTTGCAAGTGGCTTTTTAATATTGCTCGTCAGTGTAGATTATTTAATAATGGAGCATTTTCCCTAATAGTAGCGATATTGTGGTGTGATCCCAAAACCACAAACCTCATAAATCTGAGGGGCAATTCCATAGATATAAGTTTTTATATTTCTATGGGCAATTCCCATAATTTTTAAGACCGTTCGATTTTGCATCTCATTTGCAATCTGTCAAAAACACAATCTATTTACTAAAATTTTTGACAAGTTTGACAGATAAGCGACTTGAATGTGAACGTTTTAGTACGAGAATTGGCCTACTGGTGTCCAAAACCATGTCATATATGAAAGTGTAAAAACCATTTAGGTAAGTACATTAAATGTCATCTTAATATACACTTGAGAGCAGTGGTGGCCCAAGGCCCAGTGGTAACGACCGTCACTTACGAGTTGTAGGTGAACCCTGAACCCTGATAGGCGCTTTACTTTGTGTAGGTAAATTATTTCATCACCACTGCTCGGAAAACATCGTGAGAAAACCGCAGCGTGTTTGTAAACTTGGTTGCCACAAGTAAAGCTCGCGTCGCTTCGTGAGAAAAAAAATACTGTACGACACTCACGGGTCTGGCTGGGTCGAATTCAAATCACTTGGGCGGAGCATCGCCGTGTCCTCGTGGAGGCGATCGGCGGCGAGGATCTCTCGCGTCCGGGCCTGGTCCAGGCCATGGTACGGAGCGAGAGGGCATGGCAGGCCGTCACCTCCTGCGAAGCAGTAATGCTCGCGAAGGAGGAGGCGGAACGCGTGAGGGAGAGGCAAAGTTCGCGCCCTCACGCCCCTAATCGCCGCAGGAGACGCCCTGGGCGTCCGGAGTTGCAAGCTGATTTCCGGCCACCGTAGGCGCGGGCTTGCGGACGATGAGGAATGGGTAGCTCGCCGTCCGATAAGGACCAGGCCCGGGTCGACGGCACATTGTGTTCCACGCGCGCCTCAAAGAGATGTCAGCAGAACTGACGGGGTCCACTAGGTCCGATGCCTGCCGGGGTTGCGAAGAAGTCCGAAAGGGAGATCGTGACTCCCGGCAACATGGCAAGTGAAGAAACACGGGTGGGTTTTAGTTAGTAGGAGTCTGACACGCCCTCTCGCTCCACCCAGAGCGGGAGAAGTTATTTGATAATTTCCCACCCAAAAAAAAAGGTAGATACAAAAGCCCTTTTATATGCCTTCATTCATACAAATCGTAGGAATAATTTAGCAGAACATTGATTGGGACAATTACCATACATATTGATCGCGTGCCGGCAGAATGTATAAATAATGTAATGTACATTCACAATAGTAATGACAAATAATGTACGTATAATAACAATTTGTACTGCTTTACTACTTTGTGAACGTGACGTGACCATGATTAATAAAATCAACGGATTTATGGTGATTTTAAATGTAAGTATCAAGGTTATGCTGCTTCGTAAAATATACTTGTGTAGTTTGATATCTCTTTAAGCTATGAGACTTATGAATTATGATAGATATATAAATAAGTATTGCTTTTGATAAATTGACTACGAAATTGTACATAATCCCCACCTCTCTAGTCTTTAGGCTAGTGAGAAGAAATTGCTCATTAACACGTTCAGTGCCGGGAGCCCTCCTGGAGGGTTCATTCAAGTCATATATGGGATGCCGGGAGCCCTCGCGGAGGGCTCATTTTAAATGTAGGTTTTTCTTAGCGAATTCGGCATTATAAAGTGTGAAAATAAAATCAGTTGCATATTTTAACAAGATTACGATTATGAAGAATTTGCAACATGTAGGTATATGAAAAAATGAAAAATAAAAAAAAAATGACAAAGAACGAAAATTCAAAACCAAAGACACCGACTTCCGAAATTGAAGTTATTTTTCACTTTGTAGTGTTTTTTTTTGAAGTCGGTTGTTTTTTTTTGTAAAAAGTTTTTATTTTTCATTTTTTAGTTGTGGTACCTACCCCACACAAATTCGAATACCACTACCTGCTATGTAAATAACAGTGACAGGAAGTTATCATAATATATCATCTACATACTAAGTGGGAAAAAATACGTATAATTGAAGCCAACTCAAAAAGTACCCAAGCAAAGTTAATAAAATTTATATGGGACCACCTCTAAAGTATGATCTACCAAACAAAAAAAGAATCATCAAAATCTATTCATAATTGGCGGAGTAATCGCGTAACAAACATACAAAAAAAAAAAAAAAAACATACAGACGAATTGAGAACCTTCTCCTTTTGGAAGTGGGTTAAAAATGGGTGGAGTCAAAACTGTTAAACCACAACAGCTTCTTCTGTTTATATTGTCTTAGGTACTACATATTACTAACGAACAATATGATTGAATACTGGTGCCCCTTGTAACCAACTAAAAAAAAAACACTCCATTATTTTCTGTTAATTATTAAATAAAACAATGGTCTGTCGCTATTATGTTCTGTTCTCATATTCGTAATAATAGACATTGTGTTGCCACAAAAAGGGAACAGTAATAATATGTCGGTATGCAAGACCTTCACATTTTTGTGCATAAAATATGTAAAGGTTGTAAGCTGATAGCGTTTTCCTTTATCCAAAAATTCGCGTGGTTTTTATTTTGAATTTTGTATATAAACGTGGTAGGTAAAAAAAAAATATATATACAACTGTATGCAATCTTTACTACCTACTTCACAAAACATATTCCCAGAGCTATAACAAATTGCTTTTCGCAAGTGCTCATTTTACATATAGGTACATAACAGTTTTCTGCTGGATATAAAAAAAAGCAATTTCTGCTTTTATATACCGACTGAGTGTTAAAGAAAATCTTTGGTCCAATGCAAGAATAAGCTATACAGGACGAATGGCACATATTCGTTTTTCGCTCGGCTCAAATTAAAGTGCCAGTATCTCAAAGAGTACACAATTCTACTGCTACTGCTGCTGCTTTTGGTGTACAATAAAACATATTCTATCTATCTACAAAAGTAGATGAGCCAGAAGCCTCGGAAAACACGTTAAGCCGTTGGTCCTGGCTGTCATTCGTGGACCTTCACAGTCGTTACGGGTTATCAGCAGCCCGAAAGTCTGACAACCAGTCCTACCAAGAGGTATAGCATTACCCAGTTCGGGCTGTGGAGGTCTGATAGGATGTTACTCCATGTAAAATACTGGTATTCAGCTGCATCCGGTTAGACTGGAAACCGACCCCAACATAGTTGGGTAAAAGCTAGCTAGGCAGATGATGACTTCTGCAAAACTAGAGTTTACATTAAGTATACAAATACTACATTACAATACTAATATTAAATCAGCAATTAACTAGGTCCTTGAGAAAGACATAAACTATCTAAGTATTGCTAGTTATCGTGCGTGTCCTAAATACGCCTCGACGCGTGGTGCCTGTATCGATGGCATGCAACTCTTAAGTTCCGGAGCGGACATAAGCGTATGGACTGGTATCTACTTTAGAATGATTGTACTCTTCATTAGTATGAATTTTGCATTGTCAAAGATTTGTCATCATCGGATCTACCTTTAGTATTTTTTCCATCTAAACGATTCGTCATCATCCACTTTTCCCAGTGCTGGGCACAGGTTTGTCAGATTGAGCTGGCGGCTGCGCCAGTCTCATTCATCAAGCCATGTCCTTGAATAAAAAATTCGAAGACATTTGACATCCACCAACCCGCACTGGTGCTGCGTGGTGGATTACGGCCATAACAGAGAGGAGGCCTGTGTCCCAGCAGTGGGAACTTTATAGGCTGATTATGCTATTGAAGTCTATACTAGATTAAATCTCCCAAGTTCAATCAACTCAGCCTATTACCGTCCACTGCTGGACATAGACCTCTCCTAGGCTGCGCCACAACAGCCTGTCTTCTGCCTTCCGCATCAAGTCTGTCCCAGCCAGCCACTTTCTTAAGGCCGTCGGTCCATCTAGCTGGAGGTCGTCCCAGACTACGCTTGCCGATACACGGTCTCCACTCTAGGACTCGCCTGCTCCACCGGCCATCGGTCCTTCAACAAACATGGCCCACTACCACTTTAGTTTGCTTACTCTGCAAGCTATGTCGGTAATTTCATTTCTGATTTTATCCTTCAAAGAAACTCCGAGCATAGCCCGCTCCATAGCGTCGTAAAATTAGGTCATGCTATGGTGGAAATATTAGACAGCAAGATGGTGGCGGGGTTGATAATTTAATTTCTGATTTAATCCTTCAAATCTCCAACATAGCTATAAGTATTGGTATACAGTTCGGTTGTACAAGTGTACTTTATATGCATCATGTCCTAAATTACTTCTAAACGCATTATGGTTGTACCAATGGCGTGCAAATCGTCGTGTATCGTGTGATGGACTGACGTTGTATACCATGGTGTAAAACGCCATGGAACATGATGAGCTGCACGCTATCGCATGCTATCGATTCATTACGGCTCTTGTCTCATGTCAGCACGAGCTGTACAAGTATGTATAACTTATGTCGTAGTGGAAAGATTAGCCGATCTGTAAGGTTGACTGCATAAGTTGCCTCCGACGGCACCTAATCAAATATCGTGATTTTTAGAGGTCCTTTAATTTCCGTTTGTAGACTTGCAATTCAATATGCAGAATTGATTTACCTACACTTCTTCTATTTCTATATCTATACCCACTTAAGATAAATTAAAGACTCTTTTCGTGTCTGTTGGTGTAGCCGCGTTGATGAATTTTGATACGATTTCATCATGTGTATCATCATCATCATCATTTCAGCCGAAAGACGTCCACTGCTGGACATAGGCTTCCCTCACACCGCCACTTCGACCGGTTCTGTGCTTCTCGCATTCAGCGGATTCCTGCGGTCTTCACGGTCATCTTCTGCGGTCATCGGTCGACTATGTGTGAGGCCTTCCAACGCTACGTCTTATGTGGTACTTACACAGTCGCCACTCCAAAACCTTTCGGCCCTATCGGCCATCTGTTATGCGAGCAATATGCCCTGCCCACTGCCACTTAAGTTTGGCAATTCTTCATCTGTATAAAACATTAATATTAAACTTACATATTATAATGAAGAATTCTCGGATGTTTTGTGTTGTAAAAAACCTTGCGAAGTATGGGCGGGACCTAGGTTATTATAAACTGCAAAGGTGCTTTAAGACTTAAGTAATACCATCTTGCCTACCAGATCTTGCAAGCGATAAATTAACAACGTCCTATTTAAATAAACTTAATTGGCTTGAACTGCTGCTTGTAAGTGTTTCAACTTGCAACTACTGAAGGATCATAAAGTTAAGTGCAAGTAATGCTACAAATGTGCTCTTAGTCAATTGTGTTCGTAGTCAACTTGAGTCAGAGAGTATATATTTATGTCACCGTATAATTATGAACTTTGTTAGTTTATAATCTATCGGTATTATTTCCGTTAGATTATAAACTGTCGAAAAATTGTGAACTGTGACAAATCATTTACAATTTAACGCATAATTTTTCGATAGTTTATAATGTATTCATGAAAAACTGACAAATTGTGAACTAGTATCAAACTTGCTTGCGACGTAACGCACCTTGCGCTAATATTAAATAGCCTGCCTGGCTGCGAGCAACTTGGAAGTAGTGCTCACCGGCCGCTGTCGCAGCACCGCTCGCTTCGCTCGCTTGGCTCGCGCGCGGTTGGTCACAGTTCTAACCTAACCTAACCCATTTCACCCAGTTCACAATTTTTCGACAGTTTATAATCTAACGGAAATAATACCGATAGATTATAAACTTACGGTTCTCACAATCTTACGGTGACATATACAGGATATAGATGTAGACGGAAAGCATTCCTACTGCAAAATACAAAATACGGATGCAGATAACTGCTTCTGTATTGGACCGGCGTATACTTCTGATGTTGTAGGTCCTCTTCTAATGCTGTTTTGATGCGCAGAGAGGATAGAGATTCAGTCTTCTTTTCGTGTGGTTAGAGACTATAATCTGGTGTCAGTTTTAAAGCCGCCCATGGGCCTCTAACTTGGCTTCACATGTCGTTGAAAAATATGTCTCAGGCATGCTGGTTTCCTGTTTTCCTTCACCGTTTTTGAAGCAAGTGATACTTATACGATACGCACATGAATCCATAAAGCAGAGGTGCGTACCTTGGGTTCGAACTCGAGACCTATGACTTGGCGGTCTGGCGGTCACATCACTAGGCTATCACTGCGGATATTCAGTGATCGATTATTATCTATAATCATAAATTAACAGAGCTGTACCTATAGTAAGTAACACTGTAACACCCACGTTTTGCCAGTTATGAAGTCCCATGTAATAGGGGGCGAGCCTATTGCCATCAACCGGATACAAATCAGACTCTAGGCTGCTACTGAGACGCGGGGATCGTGCGGTCCATGGCCCTTTACGGGGCACCGGTGTGGGCGCGTTCATTGAGGCTGCGGCCAGCCCGCCGGTTGAACGCGTCCCAGAGGGTCATGGCCATCCGGCTGGCCCGAGGATACCGCACGGTCTCCTGCGAGGCGGCGAGCCTCCTTGCCGGATTACCGCCATGGGATCTGGAGGCAAAGGTCCTCGCGCACATCTGGGAGTGGCGCGAGGAGGCGAAACGCCGGGGCTTAACTCCGATGCCGCAAGAAATCGCGGCACAGCGGACAGAGCTCCGGCGGGATCTCATGGCGTCATGGAGGGTGCGATTGTCGCAACCCCGCGCTGGGCACGCCACAATTGCGGTGATAAGACTCCTCTTTGAGTAGTGGCTTGAGAGACGCCACGGCGTCCTCACCTTCCGCCTGACGCAGGTCCTCACCGGACACGGCTGCTTCGGGAGGTTCCTGTTTAGGATAAGGCGGGAGGAAACACCCGGGTGTCACCATTGTGTGGATCGGCCTGAGGACACGGTGGAGCATACGGTGGAGGTCTGCCCGGCTTGGGCGGAGCAACGCCGTGTCCTCGTAGAGGCGATCGGCGGCGGTGATCTCTCGCGTCCGGCCCTGGTTCAGGCCATGGTACGGAGCGAGAGGAAATGGCAGGCCGTCACCTCCTTCTGCAAAGCGGTAATGCTCGCGAAGGAGGAGGCGGAACGCGTGAGGGAAAAAATTTCCCACCCAATACTGAAAAATTCCTGCTGGAAAAACTCAATAATACTGCTCGACCGGCTCGTGGTTTGCTCGTGGCTAAGTAATAACAGCCGCACGGGTCGATACACCAGGTTAAGCTACGCTTGCCCGGGTTGGTCCGTAGATGGGTGACCATCTTTACATACCGAGACTCCTCCGTGCCTCGGAAAGCACGTTAAGCACGCGACACAAAGGCACCGCTCGTCGCGCGACGAGCGTTGCCTTTGTGTCGCGTCGCGTGTCGCGCTGGTCTGCACAAGCCTTTTAACCATTGGTCCCGGCTGTCATTCGTGCATCTTTGATAATCGTTACAAGTCGTCAGAAGCCCGAAAGTCTGACACCAGTCTTACCAAGGTGTATCGTATTATCCAGTTACTAGGTTGTGGAGGTCAGATAGGCAGTCGCTCCATGTAAAATACTGGTATTCAGCTGCATCCGGTTAGACTGGAAGCCGACTCCAACATAGTTGGGAAAAGGCTAGGCAGACTGATTGACTGCTCGACTTGGGAATCGAACCCAGGAGCTCATGCTTAGCAGTAGCGCTTGTGGCCACTAGACCAAAGAGTTGCAATGAGTGCTTGCTGCCTTGGATATGCTTTCCTCGCGCAAATAAATTGCGTTTAGCTGATACTCCGGCCGTCGTTCTTGACACCTGTCAGTTTCATACTAAAGAATGTGTGTTTTGCGAATTTGATCATTATTACTACTAGAAATTGTCCAACTGACAGGTGTCAGGAACACATTCCCGACGGCCGGACGACTGTAGTTCTTGTCTGCGTAACATCTATCAATTAATAGCGTGTAACAAATTTATAAAATCATGCAAAAACGGCAAAATTGATTTAAAGAAAGAAAGAAAGAAAAATAATTTTATTTGGGACACGCACAGGCAATATAAAACAGGAAAAAAAAATTAACAAATATAAAAAAGGAGCATTTTAAACTAACAAACAAAATTAATAACGACCTGTGCGAGGCCAAAAAGGCTCCTATCTCAGCATGATGCTGCGATATTTAAAAATAAATAAATACCGCAGCGCTGGTATTCTGATAGGGCCCGCTGTGATGCCACGGACAAACCACACAAATAGAAACAATTGCTTGCAATTGCTTGTGTGCCAATTTGGCACACAGATAGTTTATAACCTGGATTTAACATAAGTATAGGAGACTTTTTTATCGCGGTAGAAGGTCCCTCCCTCCACTTGGACGAAGTCGCCGGCCAATTTGGTTGTACAATTTGTAGAAATATATATATATTTTTTTTAAATTTTTGTATACCGTAAGGTAGCGTGTGTTGGAACTGCTTTTACAATGTTAACATCTGATTTTGTACCCACATTCATTGCAAAATAAATTATTCTATTCTATTCTATTCTAAAAGCGAGTTCATTATATGTTTTTGACCAACGTGCAGCAAAACAAATACAGCGAAAGAAACTTCACAAAAACTGTCTACCCGGCGGAGTTAAGTACAAGAGGCAGTGCGCGTAATGACCCAAAAAACAGTTAAAAGCCATTAACTGGTTGGTCACAGTAGTTGGTTTTCTTTATGTTTGTCGACCAAAACGCAGCGACAGTTTCCGCTGTATTTGTAAAAAGGTTTAAGCGATGGCTTTAGGCTGATAAACTTTCTGTAGAGTTTGGCGATGACTTTGTCAAATGCCACCCATGCATTCCTATGAAAGTTTTTGTTACTGGCTAATTGATTTTTTCAGTGGACAGATAAAGATAAATGTAAGTAGGTACGTACTCTCTAACGGCCGAACCCAATAAACTATTTTCAGTAAAAGACAGATCACTATGGATGGTAGACAGTATAATTCTATCTGTCATTGAATGTCATCCCATAATTCCGTAAGGTCCTTAGTCTCCGACAGATTATTAGGACGTTAAAGGCTTGTGCAGACCAGCGCGACACCGCTCGTCGCGCGACGAGTGGTGCCTTTGTGTCGCGTCGCGTGTCGCGCCTGTTTGAAAGAGCCTTAAAACCAAACTGCCACCGATAGAAAAAAAGACGCATCTAACATTTTTTCCAGATTTGAGATATATATCAGGCAGATGCGCCTTTTTTTTCTGATTCCGGCAATGTATATAACTCAAATCTGGAAAAAAAAATAGTTGCGTTTTTTTTTCTATCGGGGGCAGCATAGATCGATAGGCTTTTCTATCTCCAGTATGCCAAAACTGGTGATATATATCACCAGTTTAACATATATAGGTTATTGGGCTCGGCCGTTAAGAGGGCCCTTCCCGATCCGTCTATCGTCAACGCAAGCATGGTCAAAAAGCATGTTGTTTCATCTAGCGCAAGTGAGAACTGCTAACAAGCAAGTGAGAACGCGATAACATTGTACGAAAAATAGTGTGAGGAAATTTCATAAAACTTGTTTCAGGAAATACGTGTTTTTGAGTAAGCTTTACTAGTTTGTGAAATAAATGTTTGTCATTTAGAATCTCATTTACATGTGAAAGGTTCCTATGTAAATTTTTTCTTTACTTTTACAATTTATGAGTATATTATGAACGGCCAAAGTTCAGGTAAAAATTGTGCAAAAATGCAGATTTTCGGAGGCTTGTACTGAATTTATTTCTCGACATTTTAACTTTTTGGTTTCATAGAAACCTAGAAATAGTGCACAAGATACCTATTAGTTTAAAATTTTCAAAGAAAGATGTGTTACGACGCGACGCCATAATCACGTACGAGCGTTTGTATGAAAAATATGACGGGTTGGCTGCTCTTAAGGTTAAACTAGTCGCGGGCTCGAACTCATTGGTGGGCTTAGTCAAAAAGCACGCTATCTCACCTGGCATCGTGTCCGACAGAGATAGTATCAGTGATGAGCAGTTAGACGCTGGTCTACATGCACAAACTCTAGTTCGCATGCACACAAACACCGTTCAGAACGATTTTAGTAAAACGAGCGCGTAAAAAATTACGAAAAGTCCTTTGGAAGGTGGAGTTTTATGAAAAAACTACTGCATAAATCAATTACGAATAAAGTTTATTATAATCTTCAACAATTGAGCTTTGTCGGAACGAGCTTTGTTTTGGAGATTTTATACTTCTTTTATTACTTATTTACTCCCAAAGTTGCGTTAAAATTAGCAGGAAAAACGAATCTTTGTTGGCTCATAACTTTTTAATTGCTTTTTTTTTACTATTCTGCTTCTGTACAGACAAAATTAATAATAAGACAAAAGGATTTTATGTTTTACTTTGGATGTACAATGTGTAACAGTGGAGTAAAATCTCCCCGAAATTTGTATGGAAAACGTATCGGCTAGTTGCGCCTTAAAGGTTTGGCCCAGATTTTAGGCATCCATTCCATATCTTTACAATTGACAAATAACAAAGGAAAATAATAAAGCTTCCGAAAAACAAATTAACTTCCGACGATCTGTGGTTGACTGTAATACGATGTGTTAAAATGAATTACTTACCGAAAAATTATTACAAAATTAATCGACAAAAAATGTTGTATTTAAAAAACAAACATGAGCTTATTCAAAATACAATTCTACGAAAAATAATCTGTACTTTCAAATAATAAACTAAATTTCCGAAAAAAATACTAAGTTTCCGAAAACGTATGTTCTGCTAAAATAATACGTTCGTTCATGTTTTTGTTTACGTTTTGCTTTGAAAGGTAGGTTAGGTTAGGTTAGAACTGTGAAACCACAAAACGCACGAGCCGAGCGAGCGTAGCGAGCGGTGCCGCGGCAGCGGCCGGCGAGTGCCAGGGTCCGTTTCGGCACAAGATAATGTAAAACACCACATTTCCAAAACATTACATTCTCTTGTACCTAAACGAACCTGGTCTTTGTTTGCGCCACAGTTTATAAAATGTGTAAGGTTCATTCTAAATTCATAATAGGTGAGTTACGATAAAAATGACTAAATGAATATTACGTCAGCAAATGCTGTATTGATTTTACACAATTTTCAGTATTTTATTCGGTCGTTTCTTTATTTGTATTCGCTTAAAAGTTGTCGGAAAATGAGTATATTAAGCAGTCAATTTCATATTTTGAGAATGCTCATATTCTGATTTTTTTTCGGAGGTTTTATTACTATCCAATAACAAACAATGTTAAGTAAGTATTTTCTAAGAAAGCATTCAATAGAAAGTAAGCCTAAGTGCAGTGGCAATGAACTTGAGCAGTTAATACCATTGACCGCTTGTTCGAAGTACAAACTTCCATAATATTTGACTTGGTAACTATAACTGGTTTATTTCCGTTTTTCTACTAACATGGGCTAGGTTGAACCTTGACACTTATACCCTGGGTTAATAAAACTGTTCCTTGAGCAACTTTTTGTCTTGTTTTTTAGGTAGATGGTTTTTTTGTACCACTTTTTGTGACAGGCGGAAGGATTACCTACTTAGATAATAAAAAAACAGGTAGCGTTGGTGCTAGTAATTATGTTTCTTTCATCACTACCTACTTGATGTCTTAAGGCAGCGGTCGGCAACACGCGGACGTCTCTTGCGGCCCGTGAATGTTTTGTAAATAAGTTATAAATAACGCGCAAACTTTTTCAATTGTAAATTATAGAAAAAATAAATATGCTTCTCGTCTCACAGATGAGCATTTGAGAGCCATTCTACCAATTGCAACTACAAATTTGACAGCTAACATACAAGAAATAGCCTCCCAAATGCAACCTCAGACATCACACTGAAATTTGTATAAAATCGGTTACCTATTTAGGTACTTTGTACTTTTCATTTCTGAATGATTTAAGGTGGTTATTTTTCTAGGTATAAAGCCCAAACATATAAACGTAACGTAAGTTTAACGTGTAAGAATTAAATTCCGTATGGTTTAACAATTTTTAATTGCATTTTTATTTTTTCTATGGGATATGACCAATTATATTGGGCTTCTAGAGTTAATATCACAAGTGCGGGCCGCCTTTAGTTTATTTTGCCATCATGTGTCCCTTGCATTGAGCGGCAATTGTGCGCGGCTGCCGCGTGCGCACGCTAACGCTTCTGTCTACCTGCCGCGCACAAAAATTTTTAGGAAACATTCGTGCCTGATTGTGTCTGGACGTATTTCTGCGGACGTAAAGGCTAGGCACATTGATATTGCTAACTGAAGTGCGCGGCGTGTCTCGGATGTGCCGCGCAGTACCGCCGCGCAAACATTCGTCGGTTTGGTCCTAACTAGAGCGCGGCAGAAATGTGTCCTGCAAACGCCGCGTGTTGCTGCAGCGTTCTTCTGAACTACGCTGAGATCATATTTTGAGAAAGGGTACCTAATTAACCCACCTTTGGGTACAGCAAATCCATCTCAGTTAGTGCTCTCCTGTCTAACCACTCCTTGAAAATGTTGAAATCGTTTTCCACGACACAAATTGAGAACCAAAAACTTCCTGGACACCTAAATTAGAATGGACACTTCCGATTATCGTGGAATGTAAACTCATTGAAATATAGACGCTCGCCAGACTTTGACCAATAATGTGGGGTCCTACTTAACCCCTAGTATCGCATGTAAGCAGACGTACGCACGGACGTAGAAAAATCGCCGCGATTTTATTACGTTCGTGCTTACGTGGGGTTACTCAGTAGGCACGTGTCCTTAATCCATTAGGCTATTAACCTATTACGATTAGGTGATGAGTTCGAGTATTAATCCGCTAATGGTGTTACAGATTTGTGTTATTATCGTTTTGTCCTTGACAGATAAAAAAGGATTTGGATCATTCTTATTAGTTTTGATAGTCTAGGTGTCCTGAGAAACCGCAACATATTTTTGTACGTGACATTTTAGAGGCTTGAAGATAATTAAATATGAATGCATGAATGAATGGAATGCATCGAGCCCAGCGTGGTTTAACTAAACTGTAAAAAACGTAAGCGAAGACGTGATGGAATATTGTGTCCAACTGGATATGAAGATGGTCTAGCACCAATAACGATCGCTTTACGATCACCAACTAACCTAAAGCTGAATGCAATGGTCATACAAGGGCATCTTTGACTCTGTTGAACAAAGATATCACAGAAAGAAAAAAAAAAGAGGCTGATAGTTCGGTGCCAATATTGCCAACAGACTATAATAATTGCAGGGTAACTGTAAATTGAGTTCATAGAACTTCTAAGTCAATAGACTAGACCTAAACCGGTTTTAAACAAATAAGATGTATTATAATTACTGTGATTAGAATCTAAACTCGTAAAGTGCAATTTTAGGTTAATTTAAACATTATTATCATGTAAATACGATTACACTAAACCGAAATAAAATTAATGATACCTATATCTTAACTAACCTCTCGACCGTAAGATGAACTGCAAAAAGAGGAGGTTAATGTACTACAGAATATTTATATAAAAACTTAAAAAAAAAAAAAACAACCAGCTTCAAAAAAAAACACTACAAAGTGAAAAATAACTTTAATTTCGGAAGTCGGTGTCTTTGGTTTTGAATTTTCGTTTTTTGTCATCGACTTCCGAAATTAAAGTACCTAATTTTTCACTTTCTAGTGTTTTTTTTTGAAGTCGGTTGTTTTTTTTTTGAAAAAGGTTTTTTTTTTCACTTTTTAGTGTTGTGGCACCTACCCCACACAAATTCAGATACCACTACCTGCTATGTAAATAACAGTGAAAGGAAGTTATCATATCATCCACATACTAAGTGGGAAAAAATACGTACCTATTATTGAAGCTAACTCAAAAACTACCCAAGCAAAGTTAATAAAATTTATATGGGACCACCTCTGAAGTATGATCTACCAAACAAAAACATTAAAATCAATTCATAATTGGCGGAGTAATCGCGTAACAAACATACAAGAAAAAAAAAAAACAGTCGAATTGAGAACCTCCTCCTTTTGGAAGTCGGTTAAAAAGGCTGTAAACGATGATAATAATGCTGAAATGAAGGATGTTTTAAAGGTGAAACCCGAAGAACCGGACACCGTGGCGTAACCAATGATAGGCCTGGAACCTGGAACCAACAGTAATAAACTGTAATCAGCTAATCAGATTGATTAATGACACTTCAATCGGGAATGTTCCGTAGAGGCCAAGTTGTATCCTGACATTTAAACAACCAATTTGCGAATATACAAGGTGCTCCTTTTGACATCGCATAACTCTAGAAATTAATGAGACCATGTCAAAGAATCAACTGGCATGTGTTAAAAAAAATTTTTTTTCACTGTTCATTCAAAATATTTTGACAATATCACGATTATTTATGTAAAACGTTACGTTAAATATAAAAACATTTAATTCAAACTATTTTTTTTTCATAAAAAAAGATCATGACAACGTCGCATTTTCTTAGCTTTAAATAAGAATGATTGGTCATTGGTTTGCTCATCTGAATTACTCACATATATCTCCTACTAGTCTAACACAAGGTAAACACTCACTCACAACATGACTCAATACCTCTTGCAAAATTATAGGTAGGTATTTTTTTATAGTTTTACTTCTTTTATTAGTTATAAGAATATTGTTTTAACTCTTACTTAGGTTTTATTTTTGTTATGTTTAACTTCGACTCTGCACGGTATCCCTGCAAAAGCTAATTCTATCCGTGGAGGAGGCCTGCTGACCTGTAACAGGTTTTTCCCAAAAACCTATATCAGGCACCAGTCTCTTACAAAGGTGGAATACAGCCGAAACAATTTTTTGTAGACTTTAATTTTAAGTCAGCTTTGTGAAGAGAGAATAAATGTTTGTTGAATTGAATTGAATTGGTTTGAATGAAAATGATTTGCTCGTACTTGGCAATGAAACTTAGATACACACATTGAGAGTCTGTTGTTATCTTAAAAAAAATGTGAAAAATAAGTTTCACTCCTCTTGCTCAAAAAGTCCGTCATTGTAGCATACCAGAGCGGCGAAAAAATAGCATATCTTGCTCTAGGGGAAAAGTAGTTTTTGTATGTAACCAACGAGCCTACAAAAACGAAAAAGTCTTTATTATTATGTAAAAGTAGCTTTTTACTACCGCATACCGGGATAAAAGTTTCCTTAAAAATTCAGACAGAACAATTTTTTTTTTCTTTTACTAAAATAAACTATTTAATATTGTATTGGATTATTTTATTTTCTCGCAGTCGTAGTGAAAAGTAGAGTGTAGCACACGGCGCTAAAACCCATTCTAACTCGGTTTCTATTTACTCTCTCGCTTTACATCGTATAAAAATCTACTATTTTATGCCAGTTGATTCTTTGACATGGTCTCATTAACACCCTAGAGTTATGGGATATCAAAAGGAACACCCTGTATTAATAAAACCTGCTTTCATATGCACTACCTACAAAAGCCGTTTGCAACATCGTCCACAAATTATCGTTAGACACGCATGTCAAATGTCACATTGAATTACATACTACCCACATTGAGTAACTTCAATAATTTATAATCCCAAGGCCATATAGCAGACCAGACACCAGTTAAACCTGCTCAGTAGAAACCACTTTCTAGTAGAAATGGCGGTAAGTTAAACACTTATTAGCACCTCTCTCTTCAGTTTCACTTCAGTATGATACTTAGGATCGATATGAATGTTAAGTGCGCTGTTCGTGTCAATTGGGTACTTAGTTTTGCGGTTTTTGAAAGTAAAAGAAAGATTTTTTTGAGATGATGATTCTAGAATTCGCTTTTCATCATTAGAAGACACGTCAATAGCTTCGAACATTTCAACTAAAGGGATTATGGGTAGGTTAACAGCATCCTTATGATTACTACAAGACAAAATCAAACTGGTTGCTAATTTAATTGTAAAATTTATTATTTTGTGTTATATGACATTGATTTTACATTCTGTGATTACTTCCTCACACACTGACTTATTGATTACAAAATTTTAGGAAAATCGTCTACTTTTACAATGTTTGTAAATATGTGAGCACCATGTATCTATCACATATTAAATTATTTGTCGTTGCTTCATTTTTAATTATTTTTACCTATTGTGGTATAGTAATTTTATTCTAGGTGCATCGTCTTCACATATAGGTAATATTATTTAACTAATGTACGTGCATATACAAACAATTGTAATTAATTGATTCAGGCGTGACTTTCGAAATTTTACACACATGTGATAAAGGTTTCAGAATGTCAGTATTAGAGAGTTTAGAAATTGTCAAAAATAATACCGGAAACATTACACTGTTGAACGAATTAAATACGAGTATGCCTAGGTCACCTTTGCTGCGATTGTTCGCCCCTTATCGCACTAATAACGTCGCACTGATAACGGCGACACTATATAAGTGGGTTTCACGGGCGATAAGGCTCAGTCTGCACTCAGCGCTTGGTGTGGCAACACGCCGTGTTCGAGTTCGCAACAAGTCCATCGTCATCCTGAGGATGCCTCGTTGAGAGGTGAAACACGTGTCGATTTCTTTCAGGAGTTTTTTATGGCTCTTTAGAAATAGCTAAGCGGAACAAGTTACTAAATATATCCACGTCTATTGTATTTTTTAAACAATTGTAAAACATTTTAAAAGAGTAACGGTGGAGTTTCTTGCCCATTTTTCTCCATACGAAAACTACTTTTTGGAAGGGGCGACTAGAATCAATTTTAATACTTATTTTGTAAATTTTGACGTTCAAAAGTGCCATACATGGGACTATTTGAAATAAATGATTTGACTTTGACTTTGACTTTAACTATTACCTACTTGTGGATTTATCAATCCAATGCCAGGTGTGGTTGTAATCTCTCGCAATGCTCGTATTTTTAGCTGTTCAAGCAATCTGCGAAATAACTTGATTGGAAGCATCATGTCCGGAAATCTCTAATCAGTTTGATCTAAGCTAGCCAATGATTGCATATCAATAATTGATATGCAATCATTTTAGTTCTAAAATTAGAAATAGCCCAAGTGCCTTCGAAATTTTAATTTTTTGCTGCAATGTTTTAACCGTCTTGCGCAATCTTGCATATGTACTCTTAAATTGAGACCTTGAATTATTTTGTTTCAACTTTTTCGGCATTCAATTATGCAATTGCTTTTACAAAGTCTAGACTTTTAGAACCGCAACCTAATTGCATAACACATGATCAATCATAATCTGAATCATTTTGAAGGAAACTGCTAATTCATTGCTCCATTTGTTCGAAAAATTTGTCTGCTCAGCAACGTAAATAACGCAATGAATGCTGTTGAACTGTCAAAATGAAACAAATTGTGATTGATTGTGTGTTACGCAATGAGGGTCCTGGTGAAGGAAAGGATCATCATCATTTCAGCCGAAAGACTTCCACTACTGGACATTTGCCTGCCCCAAGCATCGCTACTTCTACCGGTTCTCTGCTTACCTCATCCAGCGGATTATTGCGGCCTTCACAAGGTCATCGGTCCACCTTGTCGGAGGTCTTCCAACGCTACGTCTTCCGGTACGCGGTCGCCATTCTAGAACCGTTCGGCCCCATCGTCCATCTGTTCTGCTGCGAGCAATGCTGGTAAAGGATAACTGAATATATGTATTATCCAAATTGTATTTTACTCCATTATCACGCACCACCTGCTGCTTCTTCCCTCGTAACCGCACAAACTATTTAAGAATATTTCATGCCGTGGAAAAATATGGAAAATATTTAACTGATCCTCTAAAAACTTATAGACTTTCTAGTGATGCACAATTTTTTTAATAATGGAGCCTTTTTTTATTATTTGCCCTATTCTCAAAGTTGGTTGCAGTAACTAAGCTACCAAACGGGTTAGGTTGGAACTGCGACCAACCGAACCGAATTGGTCGCAGTAACTACTAAGCACCCCGAACAAATGAGTGCGCGCGAGCGGTGCTCCGGCAGCGGCCGGCGAGTACTACATCCAAGTTGGTTACTTGACTGTTTAGTATTTTGAGAACCTCAAAATAGGAATTATTTGACGTTCACAAAAAGAGTAATCGTTATATTAGTGTTCAATATTATTTTTAGGAGTGAAGAATGGGCAATGGGAATTATAAGAGGTTTGATTTAATACATGCCTAAAAATATTAGTCAGACAGCACGTTCTTGGCGAGGCTAAGTGCCTTTTAATATCATCACTCATTGAGACTATATCATAACACCAGAGTGGCAATTCCCATATTTTTAAGATCGTTCGCACTCTAATCTTTTTCGCAATCTGTCAAAACTACAATCAATTAATCAACATTTTTGACCAGTATGACAGATTGAGACTTGAATGTGAACGTTTTTAGGGTTCCGTAGTAAACAAGGAACCCTTATAGTTTCGTCATGTCCGTCTGTCTGTCTGTCTGTCCGCGGTCTAGGTCCAAGACTGTTAGTACTAGAAAGTTGTAATTTGGTATGAGTATATATATTAATCATGCCGATAAAGTGGTAAAATAAAATTATGAAAAATATATTTTTTTAGGGTACCTCCCATACACGTAAAGTGGGGATGTTTTTTTTTTTTCATCCCTTTGTGTGGGGTATCATTGGAAAGGTCTTTTAAAAACATTGTGGGTGTATTAATACCATTTTTGAATTCAGAGATCCGTTTGCGAAATATTAAGCTTTAAAGTTCAAATTTTTGTTAGAGTCAAGTGTGTCCCCCCCCCCCTGCCAGCTAAACGGTTGGTTTTAGGTATGTGAAAAAATTCACAGCAGTAGCTTATATAACGAATTTAAAAGGAAAACTATCACAGCTGAGTAAGCTTTACAAGTTAACGAGTAATAATCGACCAACTTAGATTTGCGGTTGTAAAAACATGTTCTCCCATACATTCTGTATGAAAGATTTTTTTTTTCAACTACAAAGTTAAGTTTGTTCTTGGGATAAATTCATCCCAACTACGGAACCCTACATTGTGCGTGGTCCGACATGCACTTGGCCGGTTTTTTTAAGTACGAGAATTGGCCTTCTGCTGTCCGTTATTTAAAATTATAGCTTCATTTCCGATTACAACAGAAAGGAATTTTACGAAATCGATATCTGTTTTTAGATTCATGTTTTATTCAACTCCATTACAGTTTCTTAATCTTTGTCCATTAATTTCATTCAACATTATAAAGTGTTTCTTCGAACTCCAATTTCTTCAGAGCAGTTACAGTCATGTCGTTCAATACAATATTATTTTTAGTGCTTGTGTACTTCATCATCTACCTAGCCTTTTCTCAACTATGTTGGGGTCGGCTTCCAGTCTAACCGAATGCAGCTGAATATCGGTTTTTTTATCTGACCTCTACAATCCAGTAAGGCCCGGCCCATTATCGGCATCGGCAAGGAAAAGAATCCTTCGGCATCCTACATGCAAGCGCACACTATCGGCAATTATGCTTTGGCATGCTGCAACGTTCTTATGGATGACGAAGCGTCCTTAAGGATGCCGCACCGTCCTCAAGCTTGCCGAAGCGTCTCAATATTTCTCTTCAAAACAGTCTCAGAGTTGTTACAAACTAGTCGCGGCGGGCGACGGCGTACCGAAGGATCCCGAAGTATCCTGAAGCAGCCTGAAGCAGCCTCAAAGCTGCCGATGCAGTAGCCTCAAGCATACCGAAGCGGTATTTTTGTTACTACGATCATATATCATGGAAATTTCTACTTTATTGCCGTGAAATTAATGTATAATGCTTTTTATCACCTAAAATCCTCAGCCGTGCCGATGCCGATAGTGGGCGCCGGGCCTAACTGGTAATACCATACTTACCCCTTGGTTAGACTGGTTGTCAGACTTTCGGACTTCTGGCTTAACGTGCTTTCCGAGGCACGGCCCTTCCGTGCTTCGGAAAACAATGGTATGTAAAGATGGTCACCCATCCATGGACCAACCGCGGCAAGCGTAGCTTAACCTGATCAATCGACCTGTGCGGCTGTTATTACTTAGCCACAAGCCCGCTTGTGTTACTTAATTATCATTGCTTATTTTGACACATTTGGAGTATGTAACCTTTGGACTACTTTCATGATAACTATTGATAATGGCACAGAAAAAATAGTATCACAGCAGCCGTCTATTAAATAAATTACCTTATTTATTTTGGGAATGGTTGGATACTTTAAATAAGAAATTAAGCCACATACTTGTTCCATGTAATGAGGGGTAAAATTTCAAATTTTGCTATACTACAGTCAATTCGGCTGTGCGTAGTGTACTGTGTGAGTATGTGAGCAGGTGGGGGCGGCCGCCGCTGCTGGTCGTGCCGACCGCGTGCACCAATCTACTTCAGCGCGCACCGATGATGCGCGCGCTGTGCACGCTCAGTAGGGTAGCTGATGAAACTGACTTGTTTTCTTGTTCTCTGAACGACTTTACTTTGGCGACCTCTAGGGTGTTATGTTATAATTAAATAACATTTTGGTGTAGTGTTAGTTTAGTTTATTATGAATTTATTTAAGAATATTAGTTTTTTCTTTATATTAGTTTATATTTAGTGACTAGAAAGTATGGAAATATATATGTAGACTTAACTATCGCATTAGGGCAACCTGTAATAATAGTTTTAAGTGTTGTAATAATAAATATAATACTTATTTAAAATTCAATTAGCACTGAATTTGGGAAATCTAGCCTAGTATAAACAAACAAAATCAATCTGCCTAGCCTTTTCCCAACTATGTTGGGGTCGGCTTCCAGTCTAACCGGATGCAGCTGAATACCAGTATTTTACATGGAGCAACTGCCTATCTGACCTCCACAACCCAGCCCATAGACTAATATTTATAAATGAGACAGCCTACACAGCCTAGTTTAAGCTAACGATATGTGCTAAACAAATTAGATATTATTGTTTCTTTGATCTTGATTGATTTTAAAAACTTTGGTTAATTATTGCTATTTCAATTTCAAGTATTAGCAGACATTTATTCTCAATTTTGTTTGCTGCTTTTCGTCTGGGTTTATTTTATTATAAAAAATCTTTCGAAACGATTCTTGAAATATTATAAATTTAATATTTTTCTCCTGTTTCTTTCACATATATAACTGTTATTGGGTTTTTCTATCTGGAATTTCTCAGTAGCAGCCCGGAGTCTGGATTTGTGCCCGGTTGATGGCAATAGGCTCGCCCCCTATTACATGGGACTTGTACATTACTGGCGAAATGTGGGTGTACCTATACCTACTACAGGTATACCTCTGCCCAACCCTTCGGGGAAACAAGGCGTGATGTTATGTTATGTTATATAACTCTCGTTTAAAATACCAATATATCCATTTTACAACCTCTTATACCACACATAATGCTTAGGTATTTCTTACATTATCGTAAAACTCGCTGCATTGCACCATCTACTACTTGGATATGAAAGAAAGTATACAGACCACTCGCTCGGAAACTGGACGTAACTCCTGAATTATTGATCAGCTTGTGAAATATACTGCCCAGCGTCTAAAGTGTAAGTTATAAACTTATAACATTTATATATCGTGATGGTTGAGCAATGGAGAACGGTACGCCGTAAGTCCCTTGGGGTACCTATGAGAAATAATGACTAAGCTTGTAGATATTGGACTGGCAGCAGGTGTACGATAAAGCTAGTTATGGTGTCCATAATAAAGAATATTTTATCTCTCTATCTATATAAAGGCTATGACACTGACACCTTGTTGTCAGGGACATCGACGCGAAAACTGAAACCATGGATTCAGTAAATGATTCTGAACCTCCCTGCGTTTAAATTTTTCGTCGGTCAATAAAAAAAAAATCTGCTGTTTCATAGAAAAGTGCAATACCTACGCGGTCAAAATGTATGGAACAGCTGTTTTTTTTTTCACCCCCTATGTCCACCCCGTGTGTTAAATATAAAAAACCTATTTATAAATATCTTTGAATAGAATAGAATATATTTATTGTAAAACATGAGTATACATCAAATAATATGTGCAAGGTCTTAAAATAACAGGTAGATCTGCATGTTTTGCCATTTATGGCGTACAAAAACAACATATTTTTGGTTTAAATAAACCATTAAAACATTGAGTCTACACAACAAACTATGAGATAAAAAAATTGAGTCTACACAAAAAACTTAATCCTAATGCTAAATAAAAAATGGGGAAAAAAAAAAATTATAATAAAATATTGGTTTTTACAGATTTGAGAGTCAAATTGTGAAAATGTTGTAATTAAAGGAATCTATATAATTAATTGCGGTCATTTAAAAATTCCGATATGGTATAATAAATAGCATTTGCCTATGAGATATTTTTTAAAATGTATTTTAAACAGAGCAAACCTATTAGACAGATGCCCTGTCTAATAGGTTTTGGGATTTTATTATAAATGATTGGTGCTAAACAAAACATACTTTTACGCATCAATGCCGTGGTTGATCTTGGTACGCATAATTGATTATTATCCCGTCGATTACGAATAGAAACGTCTGATAGTTTCTTAAATAGATTAGGATTGGTTCGTATAAAATTAGCCATTTCATAAATAAATAAGGAAGGCAGACTTAAAATGTTATATTTAATAAAATACTGTTATTTTCAATCCAAACATAGCCCTAATACACCTTTTTTGTGACTTAAAAATTCTTCTTTTTTGAATTCTTGTAATGTCAGTAAAATATTAAAAGACTTAAGAGCGTTTATTCTGAAAGTGGGCAACGTCGCAAATAGTTGTCAAATATTTCGCTGTTTTGATTAATTTGGTAATATTGTTTGGAAATAAGAAATGTGACTAACTAGCGAACTAGAATATTACTCGTAATAATGAATTAAAAATAAAACACAGAATTTCATGTTGTAACCGTTTTAGGTGTAAAAAAGGCATTTGGAAAGTTTCCAATTACTTTTTTTACATCTAAAACTAAATATTCGGTGTTACGATATTAATTATTGTATTTCATATTCAATATTTAGTTCACTAGTTAGCCACATTTCTTAATTATTTAGGGGCATGAGGAACAGGGTGTAAAGTTCACTCATCCTCTGTAGAAAAGGGAGGATCCTCCGACCAAACAGGTGTCGAGTCTGGCGGGCAACTGCCCAACGGTTGAAGTCAGGATCTTGCATATAATATATTTCGACCGCGCGGTAAACTCTAATTGCGCGATTCAGGATTTGTGTGACGTCAGGTCTTTGATACGTAGTTCGCATGTGACGACAATTCCATACAGTAATAATGCCAAATTAATTAAAACGGGTGAAGATTTGACAGCTATTTGCAACGTTGCCAACTTTTAAGATAGCTCTTAAGCATTCGAGATTGGAAAAGTAATGAACGAAAAAGAATGAAATGAAATAGAAAGCATACATCTAGTAACAGAGGTAGACAGGATAGAAAATTAAAGGAAGTTAGATAGGAAATAACCTACCTATATACGTTCGGAAATAAAACTAGAACCGTATATTACAAGACAAGCCTTTTATCTACGTAAAAAACATTTAATGAACACAACACTATTATAGTACAGTGAAGGGCTATTTCGTAGTCACGATTATTTACTCATATGTCGCGATAGATAGGCAAACAGTTGCGTTTGTGGGATTGTGTTATTGACTATTATATTTGGTCACAGTTGACAGTGTGCAAACGTTTTTGTTTTTACTTGAAGAAATGTTGTAGTCATGCCATCACACACTCTGTTTTTAGCAATCTTAGCGTTACTTACACCTTTAATTCGTCTTTCCAAAAATTCGCGTCAGCATTCTTCTCCTTTGTAAGGCTGTTCGTGTATCCTAAAATGGCTAAAGCCTCGCATATCACCAGGACTGGAAAAGCCATCGTATAGTCTATTTAGTGATATAGTCCGTTGTCCTGTTTTTGTAGCTAACCCGTTTTTGTTGTCTGATTGGCAATTAGGTTCCTGATTACTTAAAGCATTACCTGTTTTGCTTCTTGCATTCGCCTTATTACCTGGCTTAACTACTATGACTAGTATTTCATGTACTTTACATATTTCTTCAGTCTCTAGGCAAACTATTACGTTTCCTACAATTATCCACTATTTCATTGCTATCATCAAGTAGCTTGAATAAGTAATTACTTTATTATTTATTATGCAACATACCGTTATTTAATAATTATAATAAAGACATGGTCGATCAACCAGTTTGAATAACCGCAAAGCCAGTAAACCTAGTTTAGTTTTTAATACATGGAAATAAATTCGATATTTGCTAGGTGAAATCGCAGCTGATGCGGTGGCGGGTCGCAACACTTTAGGAAAATAAAATGTGTTCCTTCCTCAGAGCTAGTTTAAGGTCATATGTTTTATGGTTTTAGTGAAGCCAAAACTAGGTCAAGTTATAATTTGTGGGGCAGCGACGATGAAATAGGGTAGGGGTGGGGTTGTGTGTGATTCAAAACTAATTTATTAATAAGCTGGAAAACAGGCTTTCTATAGACACCTGCAACACAGTTTTGCTTTATGTTGACAATCTTACAATTTCTTATGTGCGTGGTATTCAAATTCAAATCTTTCACATCTCAAAATGATTCACTACAGCGAAAGGTTTTGCGGTGGAGTTTCTTGCACATTCTTCTCCATATGAAAACTACCTTTTGGCAGGGGCGACTAGAATCAATTCTATTATTTTGTAAATTTGGACGTTCAAAAGTGCCATACATGGGCCTATTTGAAATAAATGATTTGACTTTGACTTTTCAAATATTATCTTAGCTATTAATCTATAAAGATTAAAAACATGCTTAACATCTCTTTTGTCTTCATATCCCGAAGAAGACATGAAGACACTTCCAAGTTGTACCTGCCTATCAGGCACTAAAATCAATACTATGTAACTAGCTATTACCATATTGCAATCTACAGCTATTTGAGGATGGGCACATAGACCAACCTTCGTTCCCATACCCTCATTCGCCTTCCTAGTTGCATCTCGAAATATGTGCCCAATGTGCCAATATACCAATGTGGCCAGTTAGAGTGGCAAGTATGGCGTAATGTTAGCATTCTAGTCTGGCCTTCTGTTAACTAAATTTAACTGATGTATAAACGCTAAATTAATTTATTAATTTTGAAAGTTTTGTGTAAGAGTTATTTTAGGACTTGATTTAATTTTAGCTAATTATAACTTTTGAAACCATAACATTATACAGGTGGAATGAAACAAATGTCAAGGCTGACTTCTTATGATATAAATCTACAATTCGTTGCATTTAAAAAAGGTAGTGTCTTTGAATCTGTATTTTAGTTTTTTGCCACCGACTTCCGAAATTAAAGTAAATTTTTCACTTTTTTACAAATATATACAGAATCATATATAACCTCCTCCTTTTTTGAAGTCGGTTAAAAGCGAAGGTTGATTGTGTTGAATTACACGCCTACGCATATATTCGTTATCCTAGGCATCGTTGTGTTAAGTCTAACCAGTAATTCTAGTGGCAATTTGTGCTTTACCATGACAACTAGCTCCGACATATAAGATCAAAGATTCTTACTTTGATGGTTCATGCACGCACGTCAGTCACGTCAACGTCAAGTTGCCGATTAGTAACGTCAAAAAATATAGTTACGTAGAAGTTGTATGACGTTGGCTACACACATCAGTCACGTCACTACCGACGCGTCTCAGTCAACGTCGCATCACCGGTAAGTTGAAACTTGTTTTGCTACGAACGAAACATGGATATAGAAAAATTTATTGAGTGACTATGACTGACTGACTATTATATTCGTTCACACACATCCTTGAAATTGACATGAGTGATCGGCGACTTGACGTTGACGTGACTGACGTGTGTGCATGAACCTTAAGGTTAAGGCATAAATCAACCAGATTTTTGGCGCCCTTATTTCCTCCATAAGGCTCAACACACACTAACTAACCTCTTTGCAAGTAACCGTAGTGGACAGAAGCCGCTGGTGCGCAACGGGGTCAGGCATGCGCAAGCGCAGGTTGCAAAAGCTTGCCGGATAAGCGGTTGCATATTCACCGCACATTGTACACATACAATGTGCGGTGAATATGCAACCGCTTTAATACACATATTAATATACAATTTACTATCATTGTAATGTTGTTATGTAGGGTTTTTTGGGATGAATTCTAGCCCAGTCAATAACAACATTAAACATCGCAACCGCGCGTGTAACTACGATTTTAAAAATGTTTTTAGGTTATTTTTCATGATTTTGTTTTACCACTTTGTCGGCGTGATTAATAGTATACCCATGCCAAATTACAGCTTTCTAGTACTAAGAGTCTTTGAGCTAAGCCGCGGACAGACAGACAGACGGACACGGCGAAATTATAAGGGTTCCTGGTTGACTACGGAACCCTAAAAAGAGCTAGACGAATGGTAAATAAACTTCACCTATAAGTAGAGCTCAGAAGTTTATTTACCACTAGCGGACGTCACGCGGTTTCACCCGTGTAGTTCCCGTTCCAATGGGAGTACGGAGATAAAATATAGCCTATGTTACTCGCTGAAAATGTAGCTATCCATTGCTGAAATAATTTTTAAAATCGGTCCAGTAGTTTTAAGTTTATTCGTTACATACAAAAATACATATCTTTCCTCTTTATAATATTAGTATAAGTATACATATATATTCGTAGCCCTTCATTCGTCTAGCTTCTCTCAATACTGACTGAATAGTCAGTCTTGAGAGAAACCAGTTTCTAATCGCGACTCGGAGACGACGTGAACTGTCAATACATGGATGGTATAATATTGCAATTTGCTTAACCCAGTTACAAACTGTAATCTTGGTTAAACGTTCGCACGTGCAAAACTAAAACGTGCTGCATATTTTCTTCACACTTAACGATGTTGTATTTGATAATATAATCTGGTTCATTACCAATATCATAAGACTGAAGATGGTCTTCCCTGTCTTCTTTATTCTTGTTGGCACTACCATGCTAATCATCATCATCACCATCAGAAAGAAGTTCTCTACTGGATATATAATAATAATAATAAATAATAAAAAGCCCTTTATTCAGACCATTTAAAACTTATGCTACTGAAATAAAATGATTAACAAGTTGTAAATAAAAAGTTAAAATATAATTACAATAATTCTATTATTGACACCGGCTGTCTTAGTCTGTGTGCCTATTGGCAAAGGCCTCCTCTATTTCCTTCCATTTTCCTCTATCTATTGCTAATCGAGTCCATAATTTGCCCCCTGTATTTTCCAGGTCATCAATCCAGCGTTTTCTCTGCCTACCTCTATTTCACTGCTGGATATAGGCCTCTCCAATTGCACGCCATTTTTTCTAGATTTTCGTGTACTCACTTTCATTCTATCGAGAATATAATAATATTTTCTATATTTCATAACTATTATTATATTTACTGAAACATACCGTCAACTATTATGTTAATAGAAAAACACCTGTCTATGCTTGTTTCCTGGACTTGTCAAAAGCCTTCGACCTGGTGGATTACAACAGGCTCTGGACCAAGCTTGGGGAGGTGGGGGCTCCCACTGAACTTATTAACATCTTGTCTTTCTGGTGCAACCATCAGAAAAACTATGTCAAGTGGGGAAACGTGCTTTCGGATGAGTATGCACTTGAGTGTGGTGTCAGACAGGGAGGCCTGACCTCTCCAAGACTTTTTAACTTGTATGTTAATCAGCTGATTGAGGGCCTCAGTAACAGTCACGTTGGTTGTCATATAGATGACGTCTGCGTAAATAACATCAGTTACGCTGACGACATGGTGTTGCTGAGTCCGTCGCTCAGTGGGTTGAGAAAACTGCTCGGTATTTGTGAGTCATATGCGGTCGCTCATGGTCTCAAATACAATGAGAAAAAAAGTGAGTTCATGGTGATTAGAGGTAAGAATAAGTCACCGGAGCATGTACCCCCGGTCTGTTTAAACGAAGTACCTCTGAAACGTGTCTCTCAGTTTAGATACCTAGGACACATAGTGACTGAGACCCTAAATGACGATGCAGATATCGAGAGGGAGCGAAGGGCGTTGTCGGTTCGTGCGAATATGTTGGTGCATAGATTTGCAAGGTGTACAGTAGATGTAAAAGTGACACTGTTCAGGGCCTACTGCCAAAGCTTTTACACCAGTGCTCTATGGACCAGCTACACGCAGAGGGCCTACAACGCTCTTCGCGTACAGTACAACAACGCCTTCAGAGTTCTGGTGGGGCTCCCACGTTTCTGCAGCGCATCAGGCATGTTTGCTGACGCTAGGGTCGACGATTTTTATGCCATAATGCGTAGAAAAGCAGCATCTCTGATGTTTAGGATCCGTGGGAGCCCCAACGGTATGCTGAGGATGATATCAGATAGGCCGGAGTCTGCAGTGCTGGGGAGGCTTATTCGGCTTCACGTGACATAATAATTAATATATGTAATGTTATTGTTGTTGTATTTTATGTGGTTTTTTTTTTTTTTTTTTTTTTTATGTCTATTTGAATTTTTATAATGTGAATTAATACTAGTATACTAACATAGTTTTTAAGACCTCTGTTACTAACACTATATGGACAATTTTGTAATTATGTCTGAAATAAATGAATTTATTATAACTATCGAGAATATTATAAGCTCAGGTTTTGGTAATAATATCGGGTTCTTTTGACGAACTAAGGTCACTCGTGGTGGCCTCTTTGAATGCAACTTATTGACTCACCTTTATCGTTAAGTTCATTAAAACAAAAGTTTGTAGAGCCTTCAGATATTTGTTCAAAATGCATTTGATTTGTATGACCTACACCGCGGGGATTCCTGGCTCCAATACGAAGGTTATGAAACGCTTCTTAGAATCTTCATTTCCGAAGTAAACAGTCAAATCTGCAATACGAATTGGTCTTAAAAATTAAAGATGATCATTATTTTTGTTTGATGATTCATTGACTTTGCGTGCGTCTATTTGATTTAATTTTGAAGTATTTGGTTTTGGTACATTCCCGTAGTAAGGTTTTTGTCTGTGCTTTAGTTTGTTTTCGATCATTTCCGCAATCTCATTCGCCAATTATTTGTAGTTGAAGCTCATCATCTGCTTATAAAATCTTATTTTCTTCGTCGCCTTTAGCTTTCACCAGAGCGTAGCATAATCTGCCTATAATGTTCCCACTGCTGGGATACAGGTCTCCTCTAGGTGAGAGGGAGTGGGCCGTAATCCACCACGCGAGCCAAGTGCGGTTTAGTAGATATCACATGTCTTCGAATTTTTGGTTCTATATTCCGGTTTCCTCACCATGTTTTCTTTCACCGTTTTGAGAGCAGTGGTGATGAAATTAATTACACAAAGTAAAGCGTCTGCTTGGTTTGAACCCACAACCTACAAATCGTATTTCGTATTGGGCCACCACTGCTCTGACCGGAGCATAAGGTCTTTCATAGTGCAGGTAACAGTCGCATTGCAGAAAACAGTCGCATTGTGGCTCTAAGCCCGTTCGTCCACAAAAACAATCACAAACTAGCGTTAGTAAGTCGCGTCGTGAAAGAACCGCCATTGAAATACTAGCTGCTGTGACATTCTGGCGTTTCATTCGTGATTTGAGTTTGTAAAGGCTCCTGCAGACAGGCGCGACACGACGTTGCGACGCGATTTTGGTAAAACACTTTTCGTGAAGTTTTCATACGCCTTGTTTTACTAGAGTCGCTTCTCGCCTGTCTGCGAGAACTTTAACTGTTTACTTTTGTGTTGCGTTGTGGACTATCGTCCCAAAATATATTTCTTGAAATAAACCATTTCAGAACAAAGCACAACAACTATTTACCCTGACTTTCTTCGAACAATAAAGTCGTGTCAAACTTGACATATTCACTTCCCATTTCTTTGTATACTTAAACAATAACTTGAAAGTTCATCGTCTCCAGCTGTATTAAGCTTAAAGGTCATTCGGCACGTGCTTTGTGTTTCTTCAAAGGATACACGTGTATTAAGGCAGATGAACTGGTCAGCTGTTCGTTAGTTATTAGAACCTGTGAGCAGGCTGTGGACTTGCCTTTTGCTCAGCGACCATAACACTTCGTGTTGATGAGACTGCAGCTATTGTACTGACAAATTTTATTTTAGGAATAGACTATCGTTATGGTTGTCTCTTTTAAAAGATATTATAGCTTTTGGGAGACACATTCATGAACTTTGTTCGACTCCGGCCCAACAACCTGGGCGTAAGCGTCATTTCAAGAATAAGGGCCAATTTTGAGTAGGAAACTAGTCGGAAAACTCGGATATACTTAAGCCGAAAGCGTCAGGGTAGCCCGCGAAATCCAAATTTTCTTACGTTTTTTGCAATTTTGCAGTATCAGGTTGGATGTTGATCTAATTATGATTCGCGGCCATATGAAATATTTATTTATAGAACAATAATTTAAAAAAAATAGTTTATATGAACTTAGAGAGTTGTATTGATGATTTTTTTCCTATTGAATTACTATTTCATGAAATTATGATATTTTAGGATTATTCTATCATATGGAATTGTATTGCTGATTCTAATGATTACAATTCTGTGAAGCCATATTTGTTACGGTCGCAAATCATATTTTAATCAACACACAACCTGACACTGCCGTGCAAATTGCAAAAAACGTAAGAAAATTGAATTTAGGGGTCCACCTTAACGCATCCTCCATAAAGAGCAAAATTAGTTATCTATACATAGTATTAAATAAAGTCGCTTTTCGTGTCTGTCTGTGATGTGACCACGTTGTTCTTCTAAATTTCGCATCGGATTTTGATGCAGTTTTAAGTATAAATAGCTCAGAAATCTCGATGTTGTGACATGACGCCACTGTACCCGTGCCAGCGTTGCCAGATTTTTTTTCAAGCAATCCGGGTTTTTGAACCCTTTTGAGTAAAAAAGCAGGATTCTTTCGTCGAAAGCACATAACATATTTACATGCTCTTTGAAAAGGTTGCGTAGCTTTTTGTATTTTATATTTACTTGAACTCTCAGACTAATTGTTTGTTGTTGTTTTATAATACTTCTTTTTTCTGTTTTTATGATATTAGTGTAGCTGACATGCATGCACAGTTCACCTCCTAGTGACTTTACGGTTTTATTTATGAATGGTAATCTGTGAACAGCGCTGTGGGCTACATTATTACTTAAGTTATTTATATTTTTCTATGTGTAATATTGCATAATGTAGCTGTTTGTTGTTCCAATTGAATAATAAAAAAAAAAGCGTGACTTAATAAGAAAACGTTAATTATATTATTATTTGTATTATTTTTTACTACTTTTATCGTTTTATTTGTTTCAAATAAAGTTTATAATGATGATATAAAACAGTAGAAAATGTATTTTAAAGAAAATACGTTACTTTGCTATACTATTAACCAATAACTATTAATTTGCCCTGTAAGGCAATTAAATCTTCAGAGGAATATAATATTAAATAAGTTATACATTACCTATTTATTTATTTTTCATCCCGCGCGGGACATTTAATTTTGGGCAAAAAATCGGGACGCCTGGCAACACTGACTCGTGCGTAGCACGGGCAGGTCACTAGTTTATAAATAAACTAGTGAAATCTTCTAGTAACTTTTTTATTGTTTCAGACACACCAGATCACCAGTAAATCAAAATCAATGTAAGTACACCAACGATGTTATTCACGCAGTTCAGTTACGGGGTACAGACGTGGAGACGTAACTTCCAGTACAACCATGACATAATAAGTGCATAAAACGTTTGCATACTTGACTGACAGTTCGGAACTATTGAATATTTATGCTGTGCATGTTTTATATTTTCAAAGCATACCGACAGTATGTGATTGACATAAGTACATGACTGATGGTCATGTGGAAGTTTTAGTTCTTACTAACTTTACCCGGCCCGCCTAAGCACGGTTAGCACTAAGTACTCATCGACGGCGCACCTACCTACATACTTATCTATCTACCTTCAAATCCAACAAATCAAATATTTAAAAAATCGGTCCAGCTGTTCTTGAGTTCTAAATGGTGTAAACTTGAAAACGTAGATCTCCATGCAGAAGAACGGGCAAGAAACTCCAAGAACACTCTTTTAAATATAGATATTACAAAATCCTGGGTACATTATTCTTGTTGTTTGATATATATGTGAGAACAACGTACAAAAAATAATCAAAAGCAATTGAAAATATAAGATTTTAGATTTAGATTTTTAAATTAACTTTAGTTTTCATTTTTTATTTCTGCTTGAGTATAGTTCTCGATATTTTTGGTTGGTATATTGGCGTGTGCTAGCTGACATATGGCCAATAATTTATCATTTAAATTATGTTTTGTGTTGCGTAATGTAAATTATTTTGCATACTATTGTATAGAATCATTTTTTTCTAACTTGAACAGACAGCTGTGCTGCTGGGGAGTTTGTTGCACCACTTCTTCTTCCCAGCTAAAGGCACTAGGAAGTGGTGAAGGGTGGGCGTTTTTGGGGGACTGTCTTATGTAATTTTGACGTTCGAAAAGTGCTGATTCTCAGCCTAATTTGACTAAATGACTTTTGAATTTTGAATTTGAATTAAAAATAAGCTCTGGCAGATAAGAGATGACCAGTCTCAACTGACGGCGCCCGTTCACGAACATGACGCGTGGATCAGCAACCAACCCGACTTTGTTTTATGGATACCTACCCGTCTTTGTTTTATGGATATAGATACCATTATTATTAATATGTTTACATAGTACCTACTACACTTATATTCGCCGAAGGCAAAGCTGTAGTCAATACACCAACATTTCGCCAGTTACAGGTCTAAGGAAATAGGGGCTAGCTTATTGCCATTCCTTGAAACAGTTTGCTCGACCGGGATCGAATAGGACCTCGCACTCAGCAATCCTGACTACGGACACTCTAGGACCACGAGACACAGACTATTTTTTTAAGTGAAATCTTCTTTAGGCGCGTTGGGCATTTTTGAGATCGGAAAAAACAATTGAACTCGCGACACCGTTACCGACACCTCAATTTTTGTAAACGCGATTGTGCTCTTTATTTATATTTACGGATCAATGTTCTGTGCAAGTATTTTTACTTTAAAGGTTTTGGAAGTTTGTTTTTGTAAACGCGACTGTGCTCTTTATTTAGATAAGGTTACGGACCAATGTTCTATACAAGTATTTTTCTTCCACCAAGGCGATCTTGTTCAAGTTTCCACTTCTGTCGGCACTCCCGGAGTGCCACTGTTTTTTTTTTACATGTATCATCGTTCCTCTCGCTTTCCTGCAATCTGTGGGAGTAATTTCGTGAAAAGGGACGGAAGTGTGTAACAAGAAGCCGATAGAATGGAAGCCGGGGAAGCGCGCTATTTGATTTGGCCAATGAGCTCGCAGCTCGCGTGGAGCTAGAGTGTTAGCTGTCAGATGCCACCAACCCATTTTCCGAGAGGCAGCCAAGATGTTAGATGTTACAGACGCAGGTGACGCAGGTCCACGCAGCGCAGGGCAGAGCAGATTATGTAATACATGAACGTACTGACAGCTGCGGATGCTGACATGGTCTGCCCTGCTCTGCGTCTCGTTGTAGAGCCGGCACAGATTTCTGCGGGACGCGTGCAGGTCGTCACTTGTTTTTTACCACAGATTCATAATTTTGTTGCAATCGTCTATTGTTTTTACTAGTTAGGACGCGAACATGTCTGTGTAGCTGCGTCGCAGCATGCGCTCGCGGCCTATGTCTGCCTCGCCTGCCCTACCCTGCAAAATCTGTACTGTACTGTGCTGCGTCACCTGCGTTTCAGCATACGCTTAGCCTAAGGCTCGCTCGTTTTTTTATTCAGCCTATACTGTCCCACTGCTGTGCAAGAAGGCCTGTAAGGCCTCAAGTCCTTCCAGGAAGTCTTTTCCTGCGTCATCTCGAACCAGCCCACATGTTATCGTCATGGCACCTCTTTCTGACTAACTTTAATAAAAATATCAAATTATAGTTTCAAAACTAGTTTCTTTAATTTGTTAGTCACAAAAAAATTGATTTGCAAAAGCCTATGTCCCACGGCCATAGTAAAATGTTTACGACAGCAAACTAACTTAATTAATTATTTAATTAACCAAGTTTCTATAAAATAACATATTTCTCATGCTTTAACAACATCTCATAAAATATTTTAATCCACTTCGCAATTAATTTTTTGCACGGCTATTTGAAAAAAATTCGCACCTTGTTTATTTATGCTGATGAAATAGTGACATTTGCGTCCTACCAAAAGCCATCATTTATCTTTAATGTGCTATAAAAAATCTGCAAAATCGGCCATATCTATGCAGAATCTGCCATGTGCTACATAGGGTTATGTAATAGTGGACTGTGTCAAGAAAGTGACCTGCAAGTTGCGTTTGCGCACCGCAATAGACGTGTTTTCGTTCCGCTTTAGGGTTGGGACGTTTTATTAATAATATCGATAAAATCGAACTGATTTCTGTTAGTAATATCGATAAAATGCAACTGTACAAAATAATGTGACATAAATCTGTATAATTCATAATTTATTCTCTTAAAATGAATATACTTACTTATTGCAATTCAGCAAATTCTGTAATTACTACGTTTTTCCCCTTCATTGTGATAATGACGGCGCGAGTTCGCAAGTTATCTCGTAGTTATGGATTCCATTTGAGTACGAAACGAATCAGACAATCTCAAAACAGTCATAACTAAAACCGTATAATAAAACAAAGGAACGTATCCAACGAAAGCTTATAGATAGTAATAGTTTCATTTATTTGATACTAGCGACCCGCCCCTGCTTCTCACGGTTTTTACGAATCGACAAAACATAGAAATGTCTTTATTATGTATGTGTAAGTTAAATACTAATGTTTTACACATATAAACCTTCCGAAATAAATTCTCTAAATGATGATGGTGAAAACCGCATCAGAATCCGTGACGGAGTTTAGTAGAACAACGTGGTCAGACAGACACGAAAAGCGACTTTAATTTAAAATATGTATAGATAAGTACAATAGTATAGAAAGAGAATTTCCCATGCCACAAAAGGTTGTGTAATGCAGGATTGGGTCATTGTGCGCAAGGTGTTGACCTGCGTCCGTGCACCACACAAAAGCTCCCAGCTTTTCTTCCGCACCCATAGGGATGGGACATTTTATTAATAATATCGATGAACTCGAGAAAATATTAATATGTAAAAACTTATTAACAAAATAAAATATTCCGTCTCTTAGTTGAATGTGGCCTACATGAGGTTGCGTAACGCACTATGTTGGACTGTGTAAGAAAACATTGTGTTCAAGAAAATAACCTGCGTCTGCGCAGCACAACAGACGAATTTTTGTTCCGCTTCTACTGTAGTCTGTAAGTCTGTAGGGATGGGAAATTAAGACTATACGTCAGTCGATATGGAAATGTAGTTCAAAACAACGTGCGTTATATTTTTGTCTAATTCGATCATTGACTTTGACTTATTTTTATTACAATATCTTTACCAATGAACAGGTAAATTACGAAAATAAAATTTAAATTATTCTGATTTATCTGCATCCGTATAGTATATAAGATACGTAATTAAATAGGTTTACAGTCACGTGTTGGAAAATAACCACTGAGGGGAATTAAAATGTTGGACGGAACTCAATTTTGCATTCAATTAATACTTAAGTGAAGTTATATAAAAATATTAGCAAAATAAATTTTAAAAATAGTATATGTATATGATAATAGTGATATAATAAGAATGTAGGTAATCTTAATAAAAATTTCCACTTGAATACAGTGACACTTAGGTTATAAGATCTCACTTTACAAAAAACTTTTCGAGAATTTTCGTTCTTTGTCACCGACTTCCAAAATTAAAGTTATTTTTCACTTTGTAGTGTTTTTTTTTTAAATCGGTTGTTTTTTTTTTTGTAAAAAGTTTTTATTTTTCTCTTTTTAGTTGTGGTACCTACCCCACACAAATTCGAATACCACTACCTGCTATGTAAATAACAGTGACAAGAAGTTATCATATCATCTACATACTAAGTGGGAAAAAATACGTATAATTGTAGCTAACTCAAAAACAACCCAAGCAAAGTTAATAAAATTTATATGGGACCACCTCTGAAGTATGATCTACCAAACAAAAAAAGAATCATCAAAATCTATTCATAATTGGCAGAGTAATCGCGTAACAAACATACGAAAAAAAAAAAAAAAACGTACAGACGAATTGAGAACCTCCTCTTTTTGGAAGTCGGTTAAAAACAATGTATTTCAAGCAAATAAACGTTTCATTTGATTTAAAGGATTGCTTATGATGTGTTTTATGTTGTATGATTCTTTTACATGGTACTTTAAATTATAGACTTGTTTAAGAATCAGATCGCAAAGAGGATATAGATATCTTAAGCATGCAGAGATTAAGATAATGTTATCAGTAGGGTATTATTTGATAGTTGTTTTGCATACTCTTTGACCTTAATAGGTTTAGTACAATGACAACACAGCTAAAGTATGAACATTTTAATCTATGCAAAGTCCAACTCTTTAAATCTATTTATTATTTCAGCTATTTTTACGATTACGATATTGTTTGGAAAAGGGCAACTATATTAATTAAATAACAGCATACCATTTATAAACGGATTGCTTTACGTTTGTCTGTGTTTTTCCTGATTTTATCGCTGTGTCATTTTATCGTTGTAAAGAAATAATTAAAGAAAACTGTTGTTGTAATAATTTATTTCCTCCTAACTTGCGAAAAGCATAATTCAAGTAATTAGTATTTACATACAAAATAATAAAATGCCACACTAATAGCTTACTAATACTGCTTATTAGTAGTAAATGGTAATACTTGTAATTGATATATGAACGGCTTTAGATAATGTATTTGGGTAATAATAATGCGCAGTAGCATAAAATATCCTTTAAATATTGAGTAAATTATTAATTAGGGTTTAGCAATTGATTTGTACGATTTATACGTGAACATCTAATAAGGTTGTTTTAGAATATTAAATTGTTAGTTTACACTTGGCAAACAATTGATTTGGTTTTCTGATAGTAATTTAGATTAGACAACAGTATCTTCCTGGGTTGCCAATAATAATAGGTAAAAAGAAAAAAAAAAACTATTTAGATGACACTCACAGCAAAAGAGTATCAGTGGCATTTATGAAAACTGTTGAAAACTATATTTCTGCGTTAAACTTCCCAGCCTTCTCAACAAAACACTAAAAATAATAATTTATAAACGTTTAAAAATAGTTGTCGATATTGTGCATTCCCATCACTAGCGAGTCTCGGAGTTATGAAATGTCGTTTGAATGGCTTTTGCTTTCTTCAGCTGACTGTGTTATAATATTGTTATTCAATACATAACACGTGTTCGGCTCTACACATTACACGGGGACACGTGCTTGTAAATAATGTGTTTTGTGCCGTTTTACATAGAATGTTCAGAGTAATAATCACTGTCAAATTGATATTTCCTGCAACAATAGAAGATAAGTACTGTAGAAATAATGACGGATTTCTGTAATGGCCACCACTCAGATAATAAAATTGAAGCCGTGTATCGGGCTACTGGCCACACTTTAGTCGAAGAAATTGGCTGGAAATACTCGTAGTTTTTCTTCTGCTTTTGAGATATACTACTCTTTACTGAAGAGTCAAGGTAGCCAGGAAGCAGCAGTAGTCAGAATCGAAACTGAGAATATGCTCCAATAATTAGGGTTACCTTAGTTTACATAATGTTCCCACTGCTGGGACACAGGCCTCCTCTTTGTGAGAGGGAGTCGGCCATAATCCACCATAAGGGCCCAGTGTAGTGAACGCAAATAAAACATTTGCCTTTACTGTCCCCGTGCGAGTTTAGTTTTCTTTAGGATTAATAACCTCGCCTGCCATGACGTAACAAAGCAAGTTGTTAGTAGAGTCATCATCACTACATCATCCGGTGTGTCCGTGGCATTACAGCGGGCCCTATCTGAATACCAGCGCTGCGTTTTTTTTTAAATATCTCAGTATAATGCTGAGATAGGAGCCTTTTTGGCCTGGCACAGGTCGTTATTATTTTTGTTGTTAGTTTGAAAATGCTCCTTTCTTATTTTATTTTTTATTACTGTTTGTATTTCGTGTGCGTGTCCCAAATCCCTTTCGTGCCATGCTTCCCTGGTCATTGCGAGTCTCATCCAGGTCTTCCCCGCGATCTTCTGTAGATCGTACACCCATCTAGCTATTGGTCTGCCAATTATTACTTATTGGTAGTAGAATATTTCCACGGAAATAAATCCCAGACAATCACCCGTATGACGGTTATCCTATTGCGTATTTCATACAGATAACAACTGGACATTGTACTCAGATATGGGACCAATCAGCTCCGATAAATAGGACGAGCTAAAGGGTACAGTCATGCAACTGATAGACATAATACATGTACTAATTATAGTTTTATTGCTAACGAATTTGGAAGTGTTATTGTCACAAAAGTATATTATTATTATTCACTAGCTGACCCTGCAAACGTGGTTTTGCCTTATAAATGCTTGGGGTGCACCATCTTTATCATTTATTACCTACCCTACCTACCCTACCTACCCTACCTACCCTACCTACCCTACCTACCCTACCTACCCTACCTACCCTACCTACCCTACCTACCCTACCTACCCTACCTACCCTACCTACCCTACCTACCCTACCTACCCTACCTACCCTACCTACCCTACCTACCCTACCTACCCTACCTACCCTACCTACCCTACCTACCCTACCTACCCTTCCTACCCTACCTACCCTACCTACCCTACCTACCCTACCTACCCTACCTACCCTACCTACCCTACCTACCCTACCTACCCTACCTACCCTACCTACCCTACCTACCCTACCTACCCTACCTACCCTACCTACCCTACCTACCCTACCTACCCTACCTACCCCACCTACCCTACCTACCCTACCTACCCTGCCTACCCTACCTACCCTACCTACCTACCCTACCTACCCTAAAACCTTGTCCTAAAAATAACGAACATTTTAAAAAAGAATTGGCCAAATTGGTCTAGGCGTTGTTGAGTTATGCGCTTACCAACACATTTTGCGATTCATTTTTATATTAAAGATTTGAGTTACAATGACTCATACACAATATACAAAATTCAATACATCACACATACATCAAACAATACAATACAAACCACCGTACATTCAACATTTACACTAACACAACATTAATGGCCGACGCCTGTAGGTGACGTGCAAGTCACTGCAGCGTCGTATGTACGGACAGTCGAGCCTGTCAGCTATCATCATCCGCAAGCTGATGGGGCTGCCGCGCACCCTGCACACCAGACACGCTCCGCTTACGTATCGTTGCCTAGAAACAGTCGACGCTAGCTTCGGCGAACATGCCCGAGCCACTACGCTACGCTCTGAAGGCGTTGTTACATTGGACGCCGATGGCTTCGTATGCTTTTTGGGTGTGATTCATCCACAGGCTGCACGTGTACAATGAGGTACAATAGGCTCTAAAAAGTGTTTGCTTGACTGACTTGGAACAGCGTGCAAACCTGCGGGTTATCATATTAGCTCTAATTGACAACGCCCTCCGCTTCCTCTCGATATCAGTAGTATATTACTGCATTTACCCAAATTAATTGGAGATATTGTAACCCAACATTTAAAGAAATCATCGAAAATTAACCATCACACAAAAAGACAATGAGTAAGGTTTAAAAATTAAAATAAAACATGCAGTTAAAAGTAGTAAAAAGGCGATAGGACTGTTGCGAGACTGCCAAAAGAAAATCTGGGCTAAAACAACTCATAAACAAGGGATATCTCACGATCCTCAAAATGTCACGACTAGGGCAATGACCGAGTTACAGACGAAATACAATCTGTTTGGTTAAACGAGGGATATACTTATTATAAGGGAGTGTAGTATTTAAAAAAATGAATAACTTTTACTAAGGGACCAACCCTGAATCGCGCATTTATGTTCCGTTGTAATCAGCTTATCGTTGGACGTAGGCCTGTCCCAGGGCACAACACTCTTTCCTCTGCTTTCCGCATCTAGTCTGTTCTAGGTTCTAGCCACCTTTTTAAAAGGTCGTCGATTCATCTAGCTGGGGACCGTCCCACACTACGCTTGTCGATGTTCGCTTATCTTGTATATAGCATTATATCTTAACGAAATGTAAACATGCCCCAGATCTGCCAGCCCAATAAAAAGTCCTAAAACGATCAAAAATATTACATTAAGTAACCCAATACCTGACAAAAAGGTTACTAATGCCATCGACCTTGCAGGCTCAGCTACCAAAGTTCCGTACACTAATGGAATCAGACAATGGACATCAGGTGCGGTCCGTGACTGCGGTAATGACGTGTGGTAATGATGAATGATGGTACCACCGGTACTAGTAGTAGTCGCATTTTGTTGTAAGCTGTTTTGGCAGTTACCGTTACTAATTTGTTCATATTTGGTGTATTCTCAAGTTAGGAAGCAGAGGATAGAATACTGTAGCGAATAACCTTAACCCAAAAGGCTTATATCTTGTAGTAGACAGTTTCTAACTTTCTAATTAGACTATATTGTTCCCAATGCTGGTATACAGCTGCATCAGGTTAGTCTGGAAGCCGACCCCAACCTAGTTAGGAAAAGGCCAGGCTGATGATGATGTTCCCACTACTGGGACTCTTTGGGAGATTATTTCGATGATTTTTGTGAAATTATGACGAGCTTACCAACAATTAAGAGTCCAAACCAAAAGAGAAGAGATCCGTAGGAGAACCAAGATAAACGACATAGCCCGAAGAATTGCCAAACTTAAGTGGCAGTGTGCAGGCATATTGCTCGCAGAACAGATGGCCGCTGGGGCCGAAAGGTTCTGGAGTGGCGACCGCGTACCGGAAGACGTAGCGTTGGAATTACAAGGTGGACCGATGACCTGGTGAAGGCCGCGGGAATCCGCTGGATGCGAAAAGCACAGAACCGGTCGAAGTGGCGGTGCTTGGGGGAGGAGCTATATCCAGCAGTGGACGTCTTTCGGTTGAAATGTCGACGATGATGATGAATTAAAACCAAGATTCAGGGAAAATCAAAGAAAGACTTATCCATATTGAGTGAAGATTCAAGCCCGGAAGCCCGGAATGTTGATCCTGCGTGTGAGTCATTTCGCTTATTATTGTTTATACTTGATTGACCATTTTTAATGTTAGGAAGATTACAGCTTTACCAACGAGTACTTTGGTAATGACAAACATAATTTGCGGTAACGAGAGTTAAAATAAATCTGATAATGATATGTTTTTATTTTTTAAATCATATTCAGATTGCTTAATTTGGAGAACAAAATAACAAAAAAAAAAACTTGTTTGGAGAAAATTGTGATTTATTTATGCGGCATATAATTTGGGTGTTACGAAAATGGTGAAAAGTCAATTTGACCTAAATCGCAGCTATTTAGTTCTCCACCTACGCCGACGGTATGTATTATACGGGTTCCCTCTATTTGGTAGAATCTTGCTTGATACTCCGAAACTTATTTGGGATAACACACTTGGCATAATCTTCTTTACGCGAATATTTTTATGGCATAGAAATCATTTAGTGTACTCGTAATTATTGTTTAGCCGAATGGTTATACGAGTATACAAATATTTGTATGGCCTACAAGTAGTTGTTCCGGGTCTGGCTGTTTGTGTATGTGAGTTTAAATGTTTGTAAACGCATCCACAATACAGGAGAAATGAGCAACGTTAAAAAAAAATGACCGAATTTACAATGGCACACTTTTCAGATGGCAGAACTTTATTTGGAATAATTTTATTAGGCATATTGCCATTTCTATGAAAGAGCATTTTTAACCTTAAATTAAAATATTGTCTTAAAAAGTCAATACGTTATGCTACGCGGCTGCGGCTGGCCGACGAAGATTGTGTGATTCGTCATTTTGAACTGGGTGAAATAGGTTAGGTTAGAACGGTGACAAACCGCGCGCGAGCCGAGCGAGCGCAACTTCCAAGTTCCTCGTAGAAATGTTTTCACCATTGTCTAATTATCTAGTCTCGCTTGCATACTTCATTCTTGCTGCATGCATGGTGTATGCTTGTTTGCATGTTTGTATAAATTTTCTGCAATGTAATGATTCTATTTTTTAATTATTATGGATATAGATTTCATCTATGCCAAAAGATGATTATAACTGCAAACTTTCTGAGATATGATAGTTCTGCCTTTTAATGACTATCGATATGAAATGTATGCCAAAAGACGATGTTGACTGTAAACTTTCTGCGATATGATGGTTCTACTTTTAATTATTACGGATATGAAATTTATGCCTAAAGCTGATTCGGACTTACAAAAACTTTTTACAAAAAAAAACTACCGACTTCCAAAAAAAAACACTACAAAGTGAAAAATAACTTTAATTTCGGAAGTCGGTGTCTTGGGTTTTGTGTTTTCGTTTTTTGCCACCGACTTCCGAAATTAAAGTTATTTTTCACTTTGTAGTGTTTTTTTTTTGGAAGTCTGTAGTTTTTTTTTTGTTAAAAGTTTTTATTTTTCACTTTTTAGTTGTGGTACCTACCCCACACACATTCGAATACCACTACCTACTACCAGTGTCAGGAACTTATCATATCATCTACATACTAAGTGGGAAAAAAATACGTATTTTGTAGCTAACTCAAAAACTACCCAAGCAAAGTTAATAAAATTTATATGGGACCAATTTGGGAGCATAAACTTTTAAACAAAAAAAAAATTAAAAAAAAAAAAAACTAACATACGCGTCGAACATATAACCTCCTCCTTTTTGGAAGTCGGTTAAAAATGATCAGTTTTGAATGTATTATAAATGAGTGTTTGCCAAACGATTTTCTGCGAAATGAAGTTTATGTTATCCGTTGTTATGCAAAATAATATTACTCGTATGACATAAAAAGTTCTGCTATAAAGGGTAGACCCACAAAATTATGAGTTTTGAATGTATGTTAAATGATTGTGTGCCAAAACAAAATCTGCGAAATGAAGATTATGCTATCCGTTGTTATGCAAAATAATATTATGACATAAAAAGTTTTACCATAAAAGGTAGACCCGTATTATACATGTCATAATTGTAAGGAAACTAATACGAGGCCAGCGTGAATAAAAAAAAATTGGAGTGCCTCTGCATCCGTAGATTACCAAAAGCCATGAAAATTATAGATCAAATTGTATATTTACTAGACTAACATTCATATTTAGCGACTTTTTGTGATTTGTTGACCGTTATTTAACACGATAGTGTGATTTTTCAGAAGCTCTCTTCTCTATGATTAACGGTGGATCAGTTTACTTTGCATTATTGTGTCGCTGTATCTGTTTTTTTCCTCACTATTTTTAGCTCGTCTATATTACCTATACCTGTAATGTCTGGGATTCGATTACCAATAAAATCACTTTGCTTGATGCTAAGACAAGTGTTTATTTGACTTCCTTTAAAATACACCGTTTCCCAACACCGTACTATAACTATCGTCTCACACACCGTAGCCATATTGGTTCTTCCAAACTCCCTCGTCCTCTCACTCACTCACTCACTCAGTCCTTTACTTACGTTCCGTTCTCTCTATTACTTCCGCATTCATTTCCACATACCTATTATAAATTATAGTCAGTTTTCGTGTCTGTCTATCATTCTATGTAACCGCTTTGTTCTTCTAAACTACGAAACGGATTTTGATGCGGTTTTCATCATCATTATTAAGAATTTGTTCCGGAAGTTTTATGTGTATAATAAAATAATATTAAACTTACATTTAATAAAGAAATCTCAATGTTTTGTTAAGTCGTAAAAAGCGTGCGAACCAGGGGTTCGCTAGTGTAAAATAAAATATTCCCAAGATGGACACCTACAACAGTAGCTTAATTGTCACTTGTGGAGGGTCTTTCACTGCTTCTGAAAGTAATTCTATAGTTATCTGCTTGTTACTCTTCAGCTTTATCGTGTCAGCACGGTAATAGTTTATGCCTCGTGAAAAGATTAATCAGTCAGCCAGCAATGTTTTCGTAGTGGAACTGACAGTCCAGTCTTTACTGTAGTCACTGGTGGAGGCGATTCTTTTAACTTAATTAAAAGAGATATAACAGCAAAGTTGTCAAATTCAACGCATTTTCCTCTCTTCTACTCTCCTGTACCCGACAGTGTCCACAATGATCATATCTTTGTCAACCTACCAACTAAGTTCACATTGTTGAATGCAGTAAATGTATTTAGTAAAGATGTCCAACTGTCTGGGACTATGTGACGGTGACTTTTGTCTTGTTGGAATGCTTGTAAAAGCATTTGAGAAACTCAAAGATAAGCTTGAACAAAATTAAAAATAGTTTTAAGGTGCTAATTGCTTCTTCTATTTCGAGCTACCATTGATAAACTTGTTAAGTACCTCTAAAGCTTAAAGTAAATATTTACGTGCATAGACTAAAAAGCCTTGACACAACTATTTTAAAATAACATGTATCCGTTACTTCATTAAGAGAATACTAAGAATTAACATAATGACAAAACATATTCAACCCAGACTGTACGATAAAAGAGGTCATTAGCTTCCACCATGTTTTGGTTCTCCTTTTTCCATTTTACTTCTTTTTCATTTTCATTTTTCTCTTCATGTGGTTGGATTTCTAGGTCACTAACTTTAGCTGACCTCATTCAGGCCGTGTAAGCCGTTTCCTTTAGCACTTTTTCATCATCACATTAGCAGATTGTATTATGTATATCTCTGTAATATCGAACAGCTCTGTTTATTCCACCAGAAATACGCAGCCACAGCTCATGACGTCTATTTACGTTCAGTTCAATCTCAAGATCTCCACAAACTGCAGATGTAATCTTAACAATATTTACGTTGAAGCAAATCTCCAAACCATAATGCGTTATTTGTGGTTCTGACAAAAATAGGTTGAACGTGACTGTAAATAAGCTTGGTTAAATCCATTCGTCGCAAACGCGAGTATATTGTGACCGTGACCAGCAAGTCTTGAATCAATTTATAGTCATAGTCATTTATTTATAAACAAATACGAGTACCTAACTTGTATCTGAATTTACACACAAAATTACACATAGCTGAAGCACATAGCAGTATAGCTGAAGCACCTCTTCAATATTTCTGCGGTTTGCGTTTTAGGATCCAGTAAGTGCTGCTGAATTCTTCAGATTTCTTATTGATTATGGTCATATTTGTTGTATTAATTGGGTTAAGTAACACAACACAAGTAATTGAGCTGCGTGTTGTTATTTTAATTTGTTATTTGTCAAGGTTTTTTACTTAAGCAGATTGTATAGTTAAATCATTCATTTGCTGCATTCTGAATAGCCTTGAAACGGCTGCTAGCTCTATGATATTCTCTTCAGTAGTAAGGAAACGAGTAAGTATTGATTACCGCGCTTTCAGCGTATTTTGCTGCAGACCGTTATGTCTTGGTTTAGGCTTCTTTAATTTTTCCCTCGACTACAAAAGTATCCGTAAAATGTCTCTCGGGTCAATCGGGTCCTTTACAATCTGCGTACATTTTATAATTATCAATCTCTTTAATAAGGTTTCGAGTTCAAACCAGATTCCATTCTCGTGAATACTCACAAGTGAACTCGGTCAGTACGACATTACTGATTCATCACGTGCCTCTTATGTTATTAAGAAAATCAATACTTCGATACAAATGTAGAGTGCGTACAGAAGGATCATTTCTATCGGTGAATTATGGTCTGTGGGTAAGTCTCACAATTGTATAATGTTAAATCAAATGATAATATCGCTAACAAGGATTTTAATCTGCAGTCAAAGTGTGTAAATACACAAGACGATTAATAATATCCATGTAGATATCAGTACACATTAGGCCTCATTCTCTTGAGGTGGGTGTAAAAAGCTTTGAGCAAGAGGCCCGAATAAATGGTTTCGTCAAGTTTTTTTTATCACTTATCTAATGGCGCATGTGCTCTTTGAATGCACAGGTGTCACCCAAATTGGAACAGAAACCCTCGGGTCACCCAGATTTCTTGCAGATGTTTTGAACAGACTAGGATACCCAATCTACTTCTGGAGGGAGGTGGTTGGAATGACGTACAATGGTCCACTGAAGGACTAAGTGCGGAAACCAATCCCAGTAGCATAGAATATTTATTGCGTAAGTAGTAGTGCTCCTTACGATGCTTTGCCTAAGACGATGTTGGTGTTATCCATATACTAAAAATATTCATACATATACTAGCCTTCTGTAGCTTCTTACTTAATGACCCAAAGTGCGTTTGAATCAATCAGTAGAAACTTATAAACATAGTTATCTGTATTCAGCGCGCGTAAGGCGTTATCGTCAATTCGACACCCGCCGATATATCATTACGCTATGACGTCAATGAGGTCGCTCATAAATGGCTTAGAATTAACTGCACTGAACATAGATGAGCTGCTTATGTAGTTTTTTTTTTGAGATTCTCAAGAATAGTGTTGGTGTTGCATTAATTGAATGACTTAAGTTGGTCCTTCGTAAATATTTTTGGTCTTTTATCTTTTCCTTGTTTATCTAATGCGTCATCATTATCTTCATTGAAACAATTTTCTATACACTTATTAGCAGACTCGGAACCGGCATGCCTGAGAGATATTTTTAGACGGCATTTGAAGCCAAGTCAAAGGCCCATGGGCGGCTTTAAAACTCTGACACCAGGTTAGTCACTAACCACACGAAAAGAAAACGAAGCAGACTCGTTAGAATATACAGTTTTAGGGACTTAAAAACATAACTGGCGAAATGTGGGTGTAGGTACTCTAGGGACATCACTGCCTAACCCTTCGGAGATTATAGGCGTATTGAACAACGTTATGTTGTAGTTAGAGTTTGTAGCTTCATCCTAGCTCGTCCTTACATCTTCATTTCGCAGAACTTCAATGCTCTCTTCGCTATTTCTTCAAGTACTTCAATTTACTGTTATCTATAAGATTTTGTTTACATTTCTTGTTGTTCTCCAATAAGAAAAAACCTTTTCTTATTGGAGAACAATAAGAAATGGCCGATGAAGCGTAACCACGCTTCATCGGTCAAAATCAAGTCAACCGTGAGAGTTTTTGTGCTTTGAGTTTGTTGTCCGGTAGTTGTTTGACCATTGGCATCATTACTCGGTATCTACCTTAATTTCTCGGAGTATCTATTATTATTATCGGTCGTTTGTGCTTGTCTCTCTTCCCTCCTTCCACTTATTCCTGTCTATTGCTGTATGTGGTCAATCTTTTATAAATTAATAGAGTTCTTCTCGCCATCTTCTGGTCTACCGCATTGCTATTTACTGCTGAGGAGTATCTAACAAATTTTTATGTTTTGATGAGATAATTTACTCACGCTCTATAAACCTTTATATTTAAGGTGAATGGCGGCCTGCTAACGGCTTTATCCATGCCTGAGAGAAGGCTTGTGCAAACCAAAAGCTTTCTCCGAGAAAACTCAAGATGTCTAATGGTAGTTAAAAATAGGGGAGCATTTTTGGGAGTTAAAAATAGTGGTTCCTATCAAGCCAATTACTATTATAAACATAGATTTTTATGAAGCATATGTTCTGAGCGAAGAAAAAATTAAATATCTTTGGAGCGAAGTTATGCAACTGATGGAGAAACTAGTTACGAATGCCAGTTCGTCAAATCAAAGACTACCAACTGACTATGATTTCGTAAACAAAAACGGTAAAATTCCAACAAATATTATCTCATCAACGAGGTTTATGGCCATAAAACTAGAATTCTCAGGAATAAACCCAGAACCTTCATCACTAATCAAATCATGTTGATCTACAAAGTTCATTGTCAAGCCATTATAAAACACGTTAATATTGTTATTACCTTCAAAATTGCCAGCTGGATTAGCAATTATCAAGTCAACTGTTATTAGGCCTTCATTTTATTTAGATCAAACACTGTTTATTACAGATATTCAAAATTAATATTCTGGCTTTTATCAGCTTATCGTGCTACGTAAAAACCGAAATATAGGTATATACCGAACCGAATATTTTTTTAAATCTATTACATCACAAACATAGGAATTATTGCTCAAATTTCATTTTATTATCAGTAATTACGGAATGGTTACAATCAAAGGCTCACATAAGGATAAAGTTTTATGTTTCCTAATTGCAATTAATGTTAATGATTCCACTTCTAAGTATACCAAATTCGTCAAGACTTGCGCACAACATAGAGGGACCACTTAAATAAACACATTAGCATCACGACCTTGCAACCTACACGTGGCCCGTTGGCCGATGACTAGCTGGTCATCAAAACCATCATCTTGTCCTTGAATACAATCGTCAACATTCACCTGCTCTTATCCGCTGCCTTTGCCTGCATCTGTACTAGCCGTAATCTTAGTAATTACCTCCTTTCTAGCCATATCATCTTCTTAAATTCTTCATCACCAAAATCTAGTCGTCAAAGCCATCATGACCTTTAATACAATTATCATCATATATCTCCTTTCCATATCCCCATATATTTCTCGTTGACGCAGCATATTTTCTTCTGCCATGGATGTTATTTGCCGTCATCTCAGTAAGTCTAAACCACCCTGACCTTGAATATCATCTGGTAGGATAATCATTTCACACAAATATGCTAGGGTAGGATATGGACAAAAATATCAAAGATGTACCTATTGGATTTGATGCAGCTTAAAAGCTTTGCTGGGTGATTGTGGTCCAAATCAGTACTGTACCCTACCCAGGTAGGCCATGCAAAACTGCAACAAACTTTACTGTAGCCAGAACTCCTGTGTTTTATAGCGGAATCATGCAAATAAAACAAACTACGTTATCTTCTGTGCTTAATCAAGTATTCGGAGATTTGAAAAGTCTACAGTCGATTCCCAGCAATCCCAGCGCCAGTCGTTTTGCAGCTGCGGACAGCGACGCACGCGACCACGCGTTGATTGCGGTTCACGATTCAAACAGTTTTGAAAATCGAATCCGTCAATAGTGTTGTGGTAGTGGTGATTCTATACTGTGTTTTTCTTTTTATTGGACAAGGTTTTTGGTACGTTTTTAGTTTGTTTATATTATATTTATTAGATATTAGAAAAGCCACGACATGACTTTGTTGTTGATGAGGAAAAAACTGCTATGATTGATAACTTTGGTAGAGCCGATTGTTTCTAGGCTCATCTAAACGAATCTATATTTAGGAGTTCATAGTTCAGATTGTTTATATTTCTTTATGGAATATACAAGTATACTTGATGATAATATTCGTTCATATTATATCGGGTCAAGAATAAATAAAAACTGTATGAATCAGCTGTTTACCTTCTCATAGTCAGTTATGAATTAAATAATCAACGGAGTGGAACAGAACATGAGTTTTTATAATTGATGAGTTACTGACCTTCTTTCCTCGCTTTACTATTATTTCTTTTATTACTTGAAGCTCTAGTTCCAAGCGTGTGATTATTTTTATTATGCATGACTGGTCCTTGAAATGACTATATAGCTTCTAACAATCTATGTTACGGATATGTTATTAAGAGACTCTTGAAAAGTGAAAATATCGTATAGATAGTGTTTTTACTTTCATTTGTTGAACCATTTATGGAGTAACTTGATGATTCTCGCAAAACAATTTTGACCGTTATGTGAGCCAATACTATCTAGTAAAGTTGAATAAAATTCCAGACTCCATTCGGAACATAAATAGGTGACATTAAAATGATCTGCAATAAAATAATCATCAATAGCTTAATTTAAATTCAATGCACCATTGACTTACTTATCCGTAAAGATTTTACGAGCGGAAAGATTTCATTCACAAATTATTTTAATGGTTGATACAACCAAACAATTTGCAGATTAAGTACAATATAAGCGTGCTTAACTATCGAATGTTCACGTGGTCAGTAAATACTCATTTCCATAGGTATATAATAATCTATATAATAAAAATGAAATGCTGTTCGTTGGAACAGCTGGACCGATTTGTGTATTTTTTCTTTTAAAATGATGGTAATAGTTCAAATCAGATTTTGACGGAAAGAAAAATTGGAAAAACTGAACGTCCTTTTTTGTCTTATTGAAATTTTGATAGGACGTTTACTATAGTTTTTAGGGTTCCGTACGTAAGTAGTGTCCCCCTGCCAGCTAAATGGTTGGTTTTGGATGTGTGAAAAAAATCACAGCAGTAGATTATATAACGAAATTAAAAGGAAAACTATCACAGCTAAGCAGGCTTTACAAGTTAACGAGTAATAATCGACCAACTTAACTTTGCAGTTGCAAAAACATGTTTTCCCGTACATTTCGTATGAGAGAACATGTTTACCAACTACAAAGTTAAGTTTGTTTTTGGGATAAATTCATCCCAACTACGGAACCCTTCATTGTGCGTGGTCCGACACGCACTTGGCCGGTTTTTTATTCTTTGTTGCATAAAATAAAGCCTGTACCTACGTATTGCAAACGATACTTAAATTTACTCCCTGAGATATTGTCCCGCTTCCAAATTGCTGACTGGTTACATTTTTCACAACGTCATGAGCTACATATATGTACTCATGTAGATTCGTGCTGTTACGAGATAGGAAGAATTTCTTGGTATTCAATATAAGAGACCTTCAATTTTTGTGTTCATCGTTCTACGTTAGTAGACATTTACGACTAGTTTGATAATAACCAGCTCTATATTCTTGTATATCCGCATTGAAGTTTAGTTTTATTTTACGTTCCTCTATAGAAGTATTGAGTGATATTTCTTTAAACTTTCTTGCAGTAACAGCTAATTTAGCATACATAATAATTTTATCAGTATTGTGGTAATTTTAATAGTATTGCATTAAATGACGATTTTATTGATGCATCGTCATGCGATGATAATATTGGTTATCCGGTTTTCTAGACTTTAACGACTTGTTAGATATAAATTACAGAATTAATTCATAATAATGCCATAATGACTAGTACTTATTTTAAAATTAATGTTAGTATTTCTATGGGTTGAAGAGCTAATGAATATAAGTCTGAATGGACTTGGACATGGGACTTAAACATAACTGGCGAAATGTGGGTGTACCTGCTACAGGGACACCTCTGCCCAACCCTTCGGGGAAACAAGGCGTGATGTTATGTGTGTTATGTTTGGACTCAGCGAAAATTGCAGATTAGATTTTGGTTGTTCTTTTGATCCAATCAATAAAGTTGAATGAGAGCCAAAACATACATCAGATTGCTTGTAAAATTAATTACCAAACAAAGTAAGTATTATGTAGATATGTAGATATACACATTGCTATAAAAACGCGAGTAAAACATGTTTAAAGTGACTAGGATGTAAGACAGATGGGTGATAGAAAAAATCATGGTCTATTGTTGTAAGATTACCATAAATTACTGATATCCACGGTCATAATATGTTAGAGGTATTTAATTTTTATATTTAGTGCTAACATTAAAACCTTGCTATGGGCATGAACTCACTTTTGGCTTTATCAAATAAGCAGTCCCCCAGCCGTATTTCGGCAATGGCGGCCAATCTCAACGGAGAATAGCCTTCGGCGCGGGAGATATTGTAGTGCACAAGCTCACTCGCTCTATTCCATCACCCTCAAAATCCGATGGGGCAGCACGCAATTCGACACGACCGGAGAGAGATCAGGCACATGACCAACGGCTTAACGCGCTTTCCGAGGTATGGAGGTATCACACCGCTAACTTCCAAACTCCGGGTTGTTACTAAGAAATTCCTAATGGAAAAGCCCAATAACACTTTGCCCGACCTGGGAATAGAACCCAGATCCCCACGCTCAGCAGTTGTGGTTAAGAAATAAGTAACTGTATATTGAAGGCATAGAATAGAGTGCTTAAAATACTTCAATACATTTTAAATTTAGCTGTTTCCGTGTATTGCTTTATTACTACAGACTCGAAGTAAAAGTTTAGATGAAGATAAAATAACTCCTCAGTTTAACTGTTTCACTCTTAGGAAACTTTACGAAATGCACGGCAGACACTTGAGTAATGTTTCATTTTACAATCTAGTATCTATATATAGCTCAAGGATTTTTATTTTGAAATTAAATTGCTTAAAATATCCAAAAACTGTTAGGTAAGTAATTTGGCGAACCGAATAACTACAATCTTTTTAAGCTTCTCTTGCGTTTATCCCAATTTATTTGAGGTTGGTGCACAATGGTGTCGATTCTCTTGTCACAAATGCCTCTAAACTAGACTAAAAATCACCAAAATTTAGTTTAATCCTGTCAAACGACGATTTCCCATTCTGAAATAGACTAAAATGACACAACTTAACTATATTTTAGTTTGGCAGCACTAAGATGGTACTGAGATATTAGCTTAGTGAAAATGGCAATTTTGCTATTCTGAATTTGACGTTTTTCACCTAAAATTTAGATTTTCTAACTAAATCTGACTATTTTAATCGCGACTAAAAATGTGTGGAATAAAATTGGTTGTCATGAACTTTAAATTCACACCAACAACGCCTCGACTTCAGATGCAAAAACAGTACTGATTTTTTTTTTTCTTTTGCTTATATCTCGAAAACGGTGTGTCTAATCGCAAAAATAATGAAAATTTCGACACCCTTTATAAAACACTTAAACCCCTAACACTCTACATGTAGGTAATATTTTTTCTTATTTTTCATACAAAAAGTAAAAAAATCCATATAAAACACGTCGAGGCTGCCCCCCCTGCGCGCCTCCGGCTCTAAAAAGATTCACGTGGTTATAGGTATCACGTGTGGAGTTGCGATTGTCAAATTCGATTTAGATGTGTCAAAATTATTTTTAAATTTAGAGAATTTATTTTGCAGAATAGCTTTTAGATTCTCATAGTCCAAAGTAAGGAATTTTAGTGATAGTTTAGTTAGTTTAGTTCGGTGTACAAGAGAATCGGCACCAATATCTTCTTATTCCCTAAAGTTGTTATCTCCGTAGTCACCCTTATACATATATCATCTTACACACAGTCCATCCATCCTTTCTTGGTCTTCCAGAACTCTCCTCACAACAATTTCCTCATTCCTCCGCATCACATGCCTATAAGCTGATTTCCAGTACCAACCAACCAGTAATTATCCTATGTAGAACAAATCGATATTGTATAGATATGCTTACCATTATCGAATGCTTTAGATAAGTCCATGATAAGTTTGGAATATTTGACATTGATTTTGTAAACCATAGGTATTTAGTTTTATCAAAACATGAGGAATGATTTCGTTCTCTATAATCTGACTTTTTGGGTAACCTATACCTCATCATTATTATTGTTTTTGTGTTTGAAAGTTTTCCTGTACTCGCGATTGCACGTCATAAATTTTAAACAATTCAGTTTTCGTATCTTTAAAAAAAAAATTGAAATTTTGAATAATTTGAGTGAAGTACAATGTAAATCATTAAAGTTAGGAAGTAATGGATATATTATTATAATTTTTCCTTCATCTTGGAACCTTATTCAGGGTCTTTCGGTCGTGGTTATGTATGTAGGTACTCGTTACTACTAGTTGGTAAGTGTTCTTTAACATATTGGTAACAACAGCAAATAATAAGCAATAGCAGTACATGAATTTTAATCAGCAATTGAATTTGAAAGTCTTCTTCTGCCTGCCTTTGTCCCCCTGTTGCTTGGGGTTGGCGTAAATTGTTCGTCTTATCTATTCTCCTCTGTCAGCCATCATGTTGTCATTCTTTCCTTTTTTTTTTAAACCTGTTTCATTGTTTTTTTTTTTTGTTCTCTTAGTAAAAAGAACATCTTTGCCTAATCTCTTACAGCACCCTAATTGCGTAGCACGCGATCAATCCCAATCTATTTCATTTTGACAGTTCAACAGCATTAATTGCATAGCAGACAAATTTTTCGAGCATATGGAGCAATTGATTAGCAATTTCATACAAAATGATTCAGGTTATAATTACGCAATTAGGGTACAGATCTGATGTTATAGTTATCGATTCTGAAGACGGATCTCCTTAATCATCTATAAAATCTTCAGAAACCAGGAAATGAAAAAAGCCATCAGTCGTCTACTTGTTTTCCTCGACCGTGTGAACATCATTATTCATTTATATCCTTTACATTGTAACAAGGATATTTTTCTTCAAAAAACGAATAATGTAATTAAGTAGGTAGGTACTGATATTTCCCTTCTTTGTTTCCTTGCGACCTTGTACCGAACCCGGTAGTAATGATGATCAGAACCTGATGACGTAGGTATAAACCTCTCTATAAGGTCAAATGTCAAAAGGAAGAATGTTTTCTCTGTGGTCTCTTGTTTTCTTTTAAAAATAGTTAATGTAATTTCTTGAGAAATTGGCGGAATGTTTAAATGTCTGAACTTTAATTTCCTGTAGTTGGTTTATTTACTTTTACTGCCATTCGGTTTGGTTAATTGTTTATTTGACTTTTGAGTTAAAATCCTGATTCTTTTGAAGAGATTGGATTAACGACCCCAGTACTTATTTACTTTTAATAAGGAAAAAATATGTGAAATATGGTTTTGCTGACAGCTTAATTCTAATAATTAATGGCATTTATTTTTATTGATAGGTCTTTGAACCGGTGTTCAACATCGAAGTTTTAATTTTTTGTTTAATCGATGAGAGCTTATCTGTTATTGTCAAAAACCTTCACACAGAATTAACACATTATCATATCTATAATAAACGATTCAATATTTTAACACTTTCAACTTCTGTCATACTAAAATGCTACACCAACACACCTCGCCTATCAGCTCCAAGCATATGAGGAAGCATACAGGCAGTTTCATGCATATAATATGCGTTATCGAACCTGCGCAGTGGCAACACAAAAACTTTCTATAGCATCACTTTGTGATCTCGAAGTTTCGATCACACACCAGTGAAAGTTGATTTGGTCGACATTTTTTTAGTTATGTATTTGATGGATTATAAAATTATATTAACGATGTGTTTAAGGTTGTAGTGATTTTCTCTTGAGTTGAGATAATTTTTTGGTGATGGTCTCCATTTTCTCGTATTTTTTTTTTGTTAATTGTTACTTATGCCTTCTTTTCGGGAAACAATAAGCATATCGCATACTCCTTATAAACCCTCAATCTTAACTAATATTACAAATGCGAAAGTGAGTTTATTTATTAATAAAATATTAATAAATTAATAAAATTTATCTTCTGTCCTTTTCCTAATTCAATAGAAAGAAAAAGATGCACTGAGCTTAAATTTAGTTTAGTTTGTGAACAAGGGAATCGGCACCATTATAACCGAATAAAGATTTAATTATCTCATAATACTCGATAGTCATAACTCAAAATAACTGGTTATTGAAACGATTATCTTTGAGGTTAGACAGCAAATAACCTAGACTTTCGAATTTTACGTAACATTTAATTCTGGGTTATACACGTTGGTCAACCTAGATATTCACGCTAATATGTATAAATTAAAAAAGTTAAATAATGTCTGTCACTTAAGTTCTCACGGTTAAACTAAAAATACGATATCTACGTTTTTTTAAGTGAAAATTTATTTAGTCGCATTGGGCATTTTTGAGATGCGAAAAACTATTGAACTCGCGACACTGTTACCGACACCTCATTTTTGTAAACGCGATTGTGCTCTTTATTTATATTACGTTACGGATCAATGTTCTATGCAAGTATTTTTACTTTAAGAGGTTTGGAAGTTTTTTTTTAGTTTTCACTTCTGTCGGCACTCTCGGAGCGCCACTGTTTTTTTAATGAAATATCTGTGATACCTGTACTGCAGTTTAAAATATGCAGAAAACATAAAAACAATAACAAATTGCCTAGCCTTTTCCCAACTGTGTTAGGGTCGGGTTCCAGTCTAACTTGATGCAGCTGAATACCAGTATTTTACATGGAGCGACTGCCTATCTGACCTCCATAACCCAGTTATTGGGTAATACGATACCCCTTGATAAGACTGGTTGTCAGACTTTTGAGCTTCTGACGACCCGTAACGACTGTCAAAGATCTACGAATGACAGCCGGGACCCACGGATTATAGTGCTTTCCGAGGCACGGAGGGGTCTCGATATGTAATGGTTGGTCACCCATCCACGAACCAACCGCGGCAAGCGTAGCGTAGCGATCGACCGGTGCGGCTCTTATCATTAAGCCACTAACCCCATAAAGACACGAGCATAGTATAGATAAATATTTATTATTATATACACTTGTCTGATTTTATATGATTTCCTACTTTTATGTTTTATGCATCGTATATTTTTATATTATCTATACATACAAATAAATAAAATTGAAGTGTCTGTTTCTAATGTCAAAATAATAGCTTTTTACTAAATGCAAATGAAACTTAAAACAAAAAATCGATTTGTTAAACTTTTGTCTGTCCGACTGTTTTCCGGCTAATCCGAAACGGCTGAACCGATTTTGACAGGACTTTCACTGGCGGATAGCTGATGTTATAAAGAGTAATTTAGGCTATTTTTATTTTAGAAAAATAAGTAGGGACCACGCGGGCGAAGCCACGAGCAGCAGATAAGTAGTTACGAATGTTATGGTCGGTTGAAGGTTCACTTGATACATTAATATTTAATAAATACGGTCGGTGAATAATATAATTATATATTTGACATAATATCAAATATAAATTAGGGGCTTATAGTTGGTTCTAAAATGATTGTATGTGCATATTATTAATTTTATTCAAAATTACACATGATAGTTCTCTCGTAATAAAAATAGAGTTTGGCCACGCCAACTCTGCAATGGAATAAATGGGCAACCCCAAAAAGTTTTATACAATATGGTATACTTTTACATCAGTCAGTTTCAGGGTACTTGAGCTGTCAGATTGCTTACGTTGTGAGTTGTTTTAACAAAATAAAGTAAAAAAAATGTTAAATCTATCAAAAATAGAGTACGGGAGTTATTATGTCATTATTATTAATGATATGTAAATTTCAAGTAAAAGTCAAAGTCAAATAATTTATTTCAATTAGGCACAAAAAGGCACTTTTGAACGTCAAAAACAAAAAATAGAATTGATTCTAGTCGCCCCTTCCAAAGGGTGGTTTTCGTATGGAGAAGAATGGGCAAGAAACTCCACCGTTACTCTTTTAAAATGTTTTACAATATTTTGTATACATTAATTATGTAATTATATGTGAAAACGATGCACCTGGAATAAGATTACTATACCACAATAGGTAAAAATAAAAATGAAGCAATGATAGAAAAAATAATTATGTAATGGATACATGGTGTTCACATATTTACAAGCATTGTAAAAGTATGTAAAGGAACGACACGATGTCGTCCTAAGCCAAAAACGACAAACGAACCAACATTTATATAAATTATAATACTAAATCAATAAAATAAAAAGTTACAAGAGAACCTAAAATAAAACTAGGAATATCAACTATATATAGGTAACTAAAATATTATTAATTGCATTTTATTCCTATAATTTTAATATGTTTTATATTATAATACATATAACATCACGCCTTGTTTCCCCTACGGTTAGGCAGAGGTAAACTTATAATTTATTTATTTATTTAAAACTCTTAAACTATCATTACAGGTTTAGAAACCTAATGCGATAGCTAAGCCTGCTTATAATATTAACTATTTTAAATAACACTATTACTAACAATTACAAATAACTACACAATACATTAACACCAAATTACTTATAACTAAAACAATACAACCTTATAATTATAACAATGACTATATAATTATAAATTATAACATAACTTATAATAAAACAAAAAAATAACACAAAAAAGAAACAATAAACATAAAATTACCCTAACTGTTGTATAAATAATAGTACACCCACATTTCGCCATGTAATAGGGGGCGAGCCTATTGCCATCAACCAGGCACAAATCTAGACACTTCTGCTTCTGAGAAATTCGAGATGGAAAAATCCAATACAGAAATAAATTTAAATTAATTTAATTAAATTAATAAAATTAAATTAATTAAATTAGTTAAATATTTATAAAATTAATAAAATAATAATAATACCTAAAATAATTTAATTTATTTATTTATGTTTTTAGTATTATGTCATACAAAATTATATCCTTTCTATTGACCTCGAACTATTGCACAATTTTAATCAAGACTAGGTATAACATCTACAAAATAGGAATTTCTTTAAATTATTTATTTTAGTTGTGAACATTAATTAGAACTAACTATATACAGAGGAAAAAATAAAATAAAATGTAGGAACAAATCATTGGGCATCAAAAAATTCATCCGCATCGCTGTCAGTGGGAAAGGTGCCCAAAAGGCTGGCAGCATTGCCACGTTGTATGGCAATGCTAATTCTTTGGCCTAAAAATTGGCCAACCCTTTGGTCACGTGAAGAGTCGACCAACCGCTTTCCGATGTCCCGGAATAATCGATGAGCACTCGGACCCCATGGCCCTAGTGTTTCAACCCCAAACGGTTCAAAAATATAGCTACCGGTAAGGTTGTTATATTCCGAAAATAGGAATGTAATAACATTCTAGATTCCATAATTTTATTCTTTTTGTACACCAAGGTTCATCATGTAAATCATGTGAATTATGAAATTATAATAAAGTTCAAAGAACTAGTTTAGCTCGTTTTCAGAGAAAAAATATGTGGGTTGTTTTAAAAGATCATATTTTAGATTATAATTATTTTTCTGACATCGTCTTTATTTGTACATATTTTGATTTTATTATTTATACACAGTAAAATACATAGAGAAGTACAAACGTACTGCTTATTTCCTAAGAAATTTCTTCCAGTAGACCTGCGAATGGAGAAATGAAAAAGAACATACAGATGAACATAGAACCTCCTCCATTTTTGAAGTCGGTTAAAAATAAATGTAGACAATAAATATCTTTTATACATCTAAAGTCAGTATTGAACTTGTATTTTACAGAAATGAACAAATAAATAACTTTTAGGCATGCTGCATCGTTTTGAGCCTGAATGCAATGGTACTGTGTTCAAAGTGACAAATACATCGACCGCGTTTCCACCACGTAAACATTTTTTTTTGGTACCGTGGTGGAAATCCTCATGGATGTCCTCCGTCCTGGGGCGGACGGAGGGGTCTGTCAGACTTCTACTGACTAAAACCACCCCGTGTTCCCGCACACTTGCACCGGGGGTTATGGAGGCACTTAAGCTCTCTTCAACACTCCACCACGTAATCTGCTTCAAGCTCCCAAGTATTTGAAGTTTATCGACTGCCGCGTTGGTCTAGTCACAAGCGCTACTGCTGAGCATGAAGTCCTGGGTTCGATTCGGGCAAAGTGTTTTGGGTTTTTCTATCTGGAATTTCTCAGTAGCAGCCCGGAGCCTGAATTAGTGCCCGGTTGATGGCATTAGGCTCGCCCCTATTACATGCGACTTAACCTAACTTAACTGGCGAAATGTGGTATAGGTATGTACCGTCGCAGAAGCCTATAACTAACCACTTTGAAACAAAATCCCGTGCGCACGATGACCACATCTGTTACCGCTCCGGTTCTATACCGGCCGAGTGCTGCAAGCAAGAATAGTCCTTACGGTGGTTAGTTAAGGCTTTCCGCAATGGTATACACATAAACTCACGCCTTCTTCCCATGGGGGTAGACAGATACTACAGAACGCCACCTGCTACGATCCTTACATACTCCTTTTGCCTCGTCTACGTTCATACATCTGGTCACATCAAATTGTATGTTTCTTTGAATTTTATGTTGACTTGCTTTTCTTTTCTTTGATTTTGTTTTAATTTTCTTAGGTTTTTCAAACTTTTGCTTTACCAATAATATCTTGACTCTACTGTTTTGTAAATTAACATGTCTTATCTAAGAGAGCCGGGTGATCTGTAACACAGGACCTTCCTACCTCAGACACCTTTCTCTATTTAAGATTGTGCATTTTATTAACCAGTGCCTGTAATAAGATGTTGAGATAAATAAAGATTTATGATTATGATTATTATGACATCACACGCTAATAATACTACGCACCTGACCTTTCTTAAGAACATAAGCATTTAAGCAATTAGGTCATTATATAGGGTGGCAGGGACATCGACGAAATTATTCGTCGGTTATAAAAAAAAATCTGCTTTTCATACATTTTTTGCGAAGGTATAGCACTTTTATATGAAACAGCAGATTTTTTTTTAATAACCCTATCTGCCACCCTGTATGGACATATAGGGTGGCACAGCTGCAACACAGCAATGTATGGAACAGCTGATTTTTTTTCGTAGGAGGACTCCTAGGGGTCCCGGCGGTTTCTACTGTATTACCCACACATTTCCCCATACTGACCAGTTATTACCATTTATCAGATTCTCCTAACGGGGTCAGACTCAGATTTCTAACAGTAAAGAAATGCGTGCCGGTAATAACATAACGAGTTTAAAGATTGCAAGTGAATAAGTAAACATAATTGGATAAACGACTGAAGGTATTGCCTTCGTGACTCCCACAAATAAGGAGTCGAAACTTCGAGAAACAATGAACTTCAAATGCTTATGTAATGGTTCTTGTTTATGGGAGCTTGAGGTAGTTAACGTGTTGGAAACGCGGTTGATGTAACATAATCATCATAACATTACACCTGTGTCTATTCCCCGAGGGATTAAGCAGGGGTGTATCTATAGTAGAAGATGTAGGTATTTACAAGGTAGACGTGAGTAGAAACAGTGGAAGGGGACTCTCTACCCTAGAAGGATTATAGTGACCTTATTGGTGATGTTTTTCAGAAAGATCAGGTGTGTACTGTGTAGCAATTTATGCTGATCCCGCATTGTATAGGATTTCCGTACAATGCGAGGTCAGCTTATACTGGAAATGTACAGGTTGATGTGTAGCCGTGTGTACTCGCAACCGGCGTGCGTGTATGACCAGATGTATGAACGTAAACGAAGCAAAAAGAATATGTAAGGATCGTAGCAGGTGGCGTTCTGTGGTTTCTATCTACCCTCTTGGTAAGAAAGCTTCAGTTTATGTATGTATGTATCAGTTGGTAGTAGGGCTGACCCCAAGAAGCGTACATAATCAACAACTGTGCTTTGTTTTCATTGAATATTCCTAGGCAGTGTGTTGCTAATTTCCATATAACTATGCTCAATATTAATTGGAAATATTAGCTACTTAGTTAGGGTTTTTGCAAGTTTCGTTCTGTATTGCACAAAAAATATAAAATTAACACTTATCAAAAGGCGCTGTGTACAAATTGGGTTTGTACACACAATCATTTTGCTAGATTATCATAGTTAAATATTGTCATGTCACAGCTCAAACATCCACTAGGTACAACAAAATATTTTTAGAAGTTTAAAAATAACGTAAAACATACAATAATAGAACGATAAAAATGATAATTTATTCTGTTCCGTGCGGTATTAACCTATTATTTTGTTTACTATTTTTTTTGACGCAACTCTTTTCTTATTTTTAGTTTATTATATGCAGAACTCTGATGTAGGTATGTTTTTAATTTTGAAATAATTGACTTTTTGATTCTAAAATATTAATGAACCAGGTATATTTTTTTAAGTAGCAATACGTACCAGGAACACAATAGTTTTTTTTTTAACAATATCATGTTGTCATGTGTGGCCATCCAGGCTCATAATTAATTAGGATGATCACGTTTGTACTTTTTTTTTTGCATAATTTCATGACTAAATTCAACATTTCCACTTGGGAGTTTGGAGAGGCCTCACTAAGAAAAAAGGTTAACAACGCCCTTGTATAAACAGATTTAAAAAATACAACGTCGAAGGTTGCCTTAGTTCCGCATGTTTTTTTATTATTATTAGGAATTCTTAAGTAGACGGAACGGACGGTGTTTAATGTGGGACTTTTTAGCACAGCTTTTTAAATCGATGCTAAATCTTCCAAAAAGTCAAATGGACACTCAGGGAAACTGTTTTAAACTTTATTCATCATCATTAGCCTAGCCTTGTCCCAACTCAGAATGTTGGGGTAACCCAACATGCTTAGTTGCATACTTAATTGCATACTTAGTTGCATGCTTAGTTGCATACTTAGTTGCATATTTAGTTGAATATTTAGTTGCATACTTAGTTGCATACTTAGTTGCATACTTAGTTGCATACTTAGTTGCATACTTAGTTGTATAATTAGTTGCATATTTAGTTGATACTTAGTTGCATACTTAGTTGTATACTTAGTTGCATATTTAGTTTATCAAATTCGCAAAACACATATTCGTTAGTATGAAACTAACTGGTTAACTAACTGGAACTCATTCTATCAACGACCGGACTGTAGGTGCAATAAACTGTTGAGGTGATGTCAAAAACTAAGTTAGCTTCAAAAACAAACAACCTTTTTTCAGACACATTATTGAATTATGTGTATTGAATTATTGATTATATTTTAAAGTGGGTACTTATTTATTGATTTTGTAGGATTTTAGCGAAGAAGCAGGTACTTCAATACTACATTATTAAATTATACATTGTGCAATCATCGGTAGATTATTATTTTTGATCAGGGATCTCCGAATATTTTAATTAGATTTGAAGATCAATATGAAGTGAATCACAAAAAAATTGAAATTATTTAATTTTCATCAGATTAAAAAAAAAACCGCTGACACAAGCGGTTTTTTTTTAAATCTGATGAAAATTTAATAATTTCAATTTTTTTTAAAGAGTGTTTGAAGAATTGATAACTTTTGTAAAATGCTTAATATAATGTGACTTAAAGTTTTGAGTACCTATTAATGTGGATGGCTATATTTAAGTATAATTTTCTTAAATATTATGCGGCTGATCTTTGAAATAACTCCAGCTTAATTGAGAAACACAATATACATATACATAATTAAACACCCAATTAAACACATCTAATAATTTATAATAATATTGAATTGCTACTTAGCCATCTTCCTCTCTCCTAATTGTGCTGTGTCCGACAGGGTCCATTTTGATCTTTTACTTTGTTATACCATCTATGTAATACATATGGAATGCTATAAAGTATTGAGTATTGAAACTAAGGGTGAAATTAGTCCTAAGTGCCAATTTCACCAATAAAGTGTCATCTAAACCACGTTCAAGAGTCAGTGTCATCACTGTTGAGTAGTAGGTATTGACACTGACAGGTCTTTACTTGTGAAATTCGCCCTTAATAACTAAAGTATGAAATGTATTGTACGCTAATTTGTAACCCAACATAATAGTCATTACCTACTATTGTTATTATAATGTATATTCAACGAGTCCCGTACGGTATATCGAATTACCCTTGAACGATATAACTGTCTACAGAAAGCATGGTTCACCGACGAACGGTAATACGAGAAAACTATTAGTCGATACCATTATTTAGCGACAGCACGTTTCGCCGAATAACGCTACATAGAATGAATGGTTGGCCGATACCAAGATTTGCCGATGTCATGGTTCGCCGGAACACGCTTGAACTAAATAATCCTTTATCGATAGCAGTTTGCATCGAAAACACCTTTTCTTACACCGCCTATCCAAAATAATTGTCTTTAGTTTCTCGCTTGGACAATTTTGACAGACATCGATTAAATTGCATTAACTGCTATTTTCATGCGTTTATCTTAGTAATTCAATAAAAATAAATGTAAAGAAAATAATAAAACAGCAAATTTGATTATTTTTATAATTAAATGGTAAATCACAAAAATAAAGGTTGCAAACTGCACAATCATAAAAAACAATCAATTTTGAAAAAAAAAACTACCAGTTATGTGTTATATTAATGTTTTTTGATGTACATTATTTGAGCTAGCCCACCTAAGAAACTTTCTATGCTCATCTCACTCTTTAGGGACAAGTGCTTTTCTAGTCTCTTTTCATATTCAATCTGCGACGAACGACGACGCTTTGGCATTGGCTCAGATGCAGTGATGCGCTCGATTTCGCAGTCGGTATATTTTTGTTCTTTAGCAAACTCATAAGTATTATGTATCTGGAGTATTTACAAAAAAATCTGACCCAGGGACGAAGTTAATTCTGAGCAAAAATCCACCATTGTTCCCACCAGCTATGTGGTCAGTGTCTAATCGTACTTATTCTATTCCGAAAACACAAAATGCTCTGGAATCATGGCATAACCGGTGGAACACACTTTTAAATCGCAAGAAGTGGAATGTCTTCAACACTATTAAGGAGTTTGCTAAAGAACAAAAATATACCGACTGCGAAATCGAGCGCATCACTGCATCTGAGCCAATGCCAAAGCGTCGTCGTTCGTCGCAGATTGAATATGAAAAGAGACTAGAAAAGCACTTGTCCCTAAAGAGTGAGATGAGCATAGAAAGTTTCTTAGGTGGGCTAGCTCAAATAATGTACATCAAAAAACATTAATATAACACATAACTGGTAGTTTTTTTTTTCAAAATTGATTGTTTTTTATGATTGTGCAGTTTGCAACCTTTATTTTTGTGATTTACCATTTAATTATAAAAATAATCAAATTTGCTGTTTTATTATTTTCTTTACATTTATTTTTATTGAATTACTAAGATAAACGCATGAAAATAGCAGTTAATGCAATTTAATCGATGTCTGTCAAAATTGTCCAAGCGAGAAACTAAAGACAATTATTTTGGATAGGCGGTGTAAGAAAAGGTGTTTTCGATGCAAACTGCTATCGATAAAGGATTATTTAGTTCAAGCGTGTTCCGGCGAACCATGACATCGGCAAATCTTGGTATCGGCCAACCATTCATTCTATGTAGCGTTACTCGGCGAAACGTGCTGTCGCTAAATAATGGTATCGACTAATAGTTTTCTCGTATTACCGTTCGTCGGTGAACCATGCTTTCCGTAGACAGTTATATCGTTCAAGGGTAATTCGATATACCGTACGGGACTCATATTCAACTTGTAATAAGGCACTGCCACGGTCTTACGAAACTTCCAGTCGAGCTAATATGGCTGTTACGAAATACTAGCCTTCAAGGGCGACTGCAAGGTTGGCGGAGCGATCATTTATTGAATTTATTAGATTTGCATATTACTTATGATTTATTGCATATATTCGGTTTCCGGAATGTCGTTGGAGGGAAGTTGGAAAGGTTTGAAAAATTGATAGGTTTTGTAGAATAGAGTTAGGCAAAGGTGTACGCGAGGAGTACCATCGAAGAAACGCATATATCGCACCTACGGTGCAAAAACGTCACTTATGCAAATGATGTAATTTTTCAGGAGAAGCAGTTGAAAATTACACATCCTATTATAATGTATAGTTCTTCTTGGCTTAAGAAATGAACTGGTATATTTAAACAACAACTTTGAACTTCATATTATTACTCACCAGGTAAAGGGGTACATTAGCAACTTTTTCTCATACTCAGATCAATTTTGTCAAAAATTGCATAAGTGACGTTTTTGTACCATAGGTGCGATATGTACACTGTAAGGACTATTCTTGCTTGTAGCGCTTGGCCGCTATTGTATCGCTTAACTACGAAAAAAAAGGGTCGTGTGCACGGGATTTTTTTTTCAAAATGCTTAGATTTGCGTTACCCCGATGGTACGTGTGTGTGTCTGTGTATGTATGTGAGGAGCATAGAACTGGTAGAAGTGGCGGTGCTTGGTGGAGGCCTATGTCCAGCATTGGACGTTTATCGGGAGAAATGATGATGATATGAGGTGAACCAATAGTACACCCACATTTCGCCAGTTGTTAAAGTCCCGTGTAATAGGGAGCGAGCCTATTGCCATCAACCGGGACTCTAGGCTTCTACTGAGAAATTCCAAATAGAAATACCCAATAACACTTTGCCTGACCTGGGAATCGAACCCAGGACCTCATGCTCAGCAGTAGCACCTTCCAACGAGACAGTAAAGTTTTGAGTATGAATGTGTATTGTGTTGTATGATGGCTATAAGAGTAGGGGAAGACCAAAGAAACGACGGATGGACTGTGTGGGAGATGATATGGATAGAACCCGGGTGACTACCGAGATGGCGACTAAGGCGCGGCGCCCACTATCGGTGGGCATCGGTGCGGCTCGGTACGGCTCGGGCGCTTTACGGCGGCTTCGGGCGCCTGAGGGCTGCTTCGGACGGCTTCGAGCGCGTGAGAGCTGCCTCGGCAGTCGTAAGCATACCTAAAGACGCCGAGGCTGGTTTCGGCAAAACTAAGAATAGTTCAGGTGGCAGATACGTAGTAGAGCAGTCGTAACGTTACGTGAAAACAGTTGTACGTGTGTATTTATAATGGTGGATTGGGACTTAGTTCTCATTGTTCATCTTGCTGAAGAAGAAGAGAAACTTGGAGCCTTAAGGCAAAAAATAATATTTTGAAAGTCCGAAAGGGTTACCGTGGCCCCTGGCAACTGAAGACGCAGATATATGACAGTGACCTTGAATGGTTAGCTTGCGTGTTCTGTACTGAGCTCACACAACGCGTCGTACGTCCAGCCAGTAATAGGACTCGCCCATCAAGGAGCGTTGTCCCAAATTAGACGCATTATTAATTTATTACACGTAAAACAAAAGGTATTTTAATAAAACACGTATACTAAAAGATCGATAGTTTAACTATCTTTAAAATGGTGAAGTTTTCAGAAAAATACACTTGATAGATTTTGCGTCATTCTCCGTTTTTTATCCGCGTTAGACATAACTTTACAAATTAATTTCACTATGTAATATAAACATAATCAAAAATATGCCTATACTAAAATATTACAAAAATGCTCTAATTGAACATATTTTTTTTTTTAATCACTAACACTACTCGTTTAGACGTCATCTTCAGTATAAAATCATTAAAAGTCAGTTATCGTCCCCTGAAGGAACACGGGTGGGTTTTAGTCAGTAAGAGCCTGACACGCCCTCCCGCTCCGCCCAGAGCGGGAGAAGTTATTTGATAATTAACAACCAGAAAAAAAAAGTCGTGGGTTAGAACCCAGGCAGGCTTTACTTTGTGTAAATAATTTCAACACCGCTACCAGCATGTCCTAGAACCATAAATTCGAAGACATGTGAGTGACATCTACCAACCTGCACTGGGCACGCGTGGTAGATTACAGCCCACGCGCTCTCGAAGAGAGGAGGACTGTGTCCCAGCAGTGGAAACATTATAATAATAATATAATAATAATTGCTTTATTTTCAGGCAACTAAGGCCCATAGACAAAATACATAAAATAATCTTACACAATAATAAACTAATACATAATATAAAAAAAAAACATCTCTATAAAATCTAGTTACTACGTTGGGTCGGCGACGTATTGCGCTGAGTCGTGGTGTCATGTAGCCTTCCGCGAAAACGCCGGTACACGACACTCATCGGCCAAAATTCCTCCTTCATGAAAGTCTCTAGGTGATGAGTCGGAACCCGCACCACAAAAGATTTGAAGTTAAATTATAGGCTGATTATGCTAGTTAAGTCTGCGTAATTTTGACCATCTTCCCAATTTAGCTGTGTTGATTTGAGTTCGCTTAGCAAAACATTTTTCTTTAAATGCTACTTAAAAATGGTAGGTTATTTCGGTTACCTATGGTACCTCTCCGTGTTTGACAGGACTTAAATCAGACTTTCGACCGCGCAAAAAGGTTAGCAAAAACATGTTTTGACTAGAAAAACTGACAACTTGAGATATTCATTCGACTCTAGAACTTTCCTGGTATGAACATTAATAAGCATTGTTAAGATATTATACAAGATTAATCATTTTAATTATTTTCTTGTCATCTGTGTGCTTAGTTACTTTTATTTATGTAAAAACTCATGTGCCAACATAATATTCTCTATTGTTGAGCCATCCGTGTTAAAAAATGTTTTATTAATTACCTTATTTACATTTATTTCGTGTATAAGCCTACTTATATCACCAATCATTAATTTATTGGACATTATATTTATAGTTAATGGTCTAAAATACCCACATTTCATAATAACTTGAGTAATGGCTATGCAGTTGACTGAACTCGCCGTAGACTCACAGTTATCGAAGAAAACTATAGGTTTTATATTCTTTAGTGATTCCTTTTATAGATATCTTGGTCACATTGACTATTGTAAAGAAGTGATCGTTTGAATTTCTTTGAAGATCAATCAACGTTTTTGATGCTCATTGCACAATGGCTTTATTGATGACCCGCATGAAATTTTGGCCCCCGCTCGACCAACCGCGTCACATTCCATCGTCCGCCCGCGCTATGACTTTGCTTAGCGTTCTTTCTGACATTTTTTACTTTTTGCTCGGCTCCTAAGGGTCGTAGCGTGATGTTTCATAGCCTATAACCTTCCTCAAGAATTGGGCTATCCAATGCAAAAAGAATTTTTCAAATCTGACTGGCAGTTCCGGAGATTAGTTACTTACAAACAAACAACCAAACAACCAAACAAGCAAATTTTGCCTCTTTATAATATATTATTTTTAATTAATTAGTATTAGTATAGAAAACTTCCCAAAATCCAATGTTTTTGTTACCAATATGATAGTGTAAATTTACTTTATATGTAGTTAGTGTTATTGTACTTACATACAAATCAATGATAAATATTTGTGATTTTTTACTCCGCAATACTTAAATATTTATGATAGGAACCGTCTGTGTAAGTACTGTCGACTAGCCTTTTATGGCCTGCCGATGACATTTCGAGATTTTTCAAATGATTGTAAGATGCTCTTTTATGGTGCTAATGCCAAAGGCGTCAAACCCCAAATAAATATTGATAAGACATTTTAGGTCCACAAAATACATAGTTTAAATATCATTGAACCTGCATTTGTGCAGCGAAATAACATTACATATAACGGAATAAAACCGTGACTGGTTTATGCCTGAGTCAATGTGTTAAGGCATTAAAATATCATTGACGAAATGTCAACAAATTGAGCAGGTAAAGTTTTTTTGTTACCTTGTTTTCTTAGTCAATAACGATGCAGAATAGGTATATTCTACACAGCAAGTGATAAAACGTTTTATTTTTATTTTTTTGTAACAGTTTGCTTGCTTGATTGACATCTGTAAATTAAAATGTTTTACATAATAAAACGGATTCTATTTCAAAAAGAACCAAGAATTAACGTGGTCCTTTTTGGGCACAGCATTATGCAAAGGAAGGAATACGCTGGATGTGGAAAGCACAAAACTGGTCGAAGTGGCGGTGCATGGACGAGCTGTGGACGTCTTTCGGCTGAAATGATGATTATGCAAAAGTCTCCCAATTGCTCTTAAATCACACAGATATTAAAGGCCAGTATATTTAATGGTAAAGGAGATTTTTTTTTGGTAAATCACTTCATATTACCGTCGAGTATCAACCTGGTGTAAAAGCAACATTGTATCAATTTTTACAAAACCTACTCCGTCATACAGCCAAAAAAAACTCCATTCAGACTTCTTAACGGCGAAATTATAAAAAAAATGCGTGCCAGTACCGCGGCCCCATTTTTTTTTGTCCATCTCTACACTTTCACTAGACGGTAGTCTTGTACTGTACACGATAAATTATGACAAACCATTGTTACTATTAATACTTTTGTTGTTTGGTTTAGTTTCATGGTCTTTTTTGTAGAAAAAAACTTTTTTCAAAAAATAAATTTAATTTCGGAAGTCGGTGTCAAAAAACTAAAATACTGATTTAAAGACACCGACTTCCGAAATTAAAGATATTTTTCACTTTTTAGTTTGGAAGTCGGTTGTATTTTTTGTAAAAAGTTGTTATTTTCACTTTTTAGTGGGTTGGTTTGTAATTTATCTAAGTTACAATAGCCTAATGACAACTGCTCATCAAAAATACCCAAATCGCTATAGATGTGCCTATAATATTTGAAGAGTTCCCTCGATTTCTCCTAGATTCCATCATCAGATCGTGACCAAATGACAATGGAACCAACTTAAAAGTAAAACATTTAAAAAAAAAAATTTTCAAATCGGTCCAGCCGTCTTCGAGTACCTAATCGGGGAACAAACATAAAAAATAAACCGACGAATTGAGAACGTCCTCCCTTTTTTGAAGTCTTTTAAAAATGGTTTTTGTCAGGGGGAGGTCTCTTTACATTTTTGAAGCGCTGAGCAGACCATGGACAAATTTGTCCACCGGACATAAATTACCACTCTACTTCTTCACCTTTTCTGAGTCTAGATTTTGTCCTATGTGTGTTATTGCATAGATTTCCATACGTTCTATCGTCGCAGACAAATTGTCCATCGTCTGCTTAGCGTTTTACAGATTGGTGGGTTAGGTTGAGAGTTATCATTTCTTTCCGGAGTTCTAATCCTTAGCATTTCAGGGCTGATTATTCCGCCGTCAAATATCTCATATCCGTGAAATAAAATTGAAGTCTTGACAGTTTTTGTATGGACAAAATTCGACATTATTCCTCGGAAGATATCTGGCATTAGACAAATCTGGCCGAAGCCATTCGTCTTAATCAATCTACCTAGACTTTTCCCAACTTTTTTGGGGTCGGCTTCCAGTCTAACTGGATGCAGCTGAATACCAGTAGATTACATGGAGCGACTGCCTATCTCACCTCCACACTCCGGTTACCGGGTAACACGATAGTCCTTGATAAAACTGGTTGTCAGACTTCTGGGCTTCTAACCTGTAACGACTATCAAAGATCTAGGAATGACGGCCGGGCTAACGGCTTAACGTGCTTTCCGAGGCACGGAGGAGTCTCGATATGTAATGGATCCACGGCTAGCGTAGCATAACATTTGATCGACCGTGCGGTTGTTGTCATTGACCCTTTCATTATTAAGTCCCTAAGTCATTCATCTGATAACCTATTAAAACTTCAAGCAGTATGTCCGTCAAGTATCAATGAAGTAGGTAGTCAATTACTTCATCAGTCTTGTTCATTCAATTTGATTGTGTCGAATACCTAATTTTATTACCTATATTATTTTACAAATTCTACACACAATTCAAGTTACGAATTAAAAGTAGTGTAAAAAATCAGCGCCATTGACGTGCGCACTAACATAGGTACAATTTATAATGTGATCATTAACTCATTAATATTAATGAGACATGTCAAACTCTAGCGACAGATTGACAAATGTTTCTTTTGTGGCATTTGATTTTGTTTGACGATAGCCGAAAAGGCATACCTACAGGCAGGGCCTTTTTGAATTACTTAGCGAAACTTCACGGACATATTGGTAGCATTATCAGAACCTACGTTTCCACTGATGGGACACAGACCTCCCAGTCTGTCACGGAAAATAGGGCGGTGTTTTTACTCAACTGCCCCAAAAAAGGAGTGTTTTAGTTTTATTGCAATTTTAGTTAGATACCGATATCCGTAACGCCTGGGAACTCTGGAAAGTTTCACCAATTAATTTTAGTATAAACGCTCTGAAAAGGCAAGATAATAAATTGACTTCAGACGTTTCGGGAACCAGTCATGTTGAATATTAAGAGCAGTTAGTAACCCAGTTACTTCAGTGTAATAAAAATAAAAAAACTACATAATAGGTAGGATATTGTTTTTTTTAAATCAGCCAGTGAATGTTAAAGTTATTGGCTGTATGATAGATAGATAGGAAGATAGAGTACTCCACCATAAAAATAACAGTTCAAAAGATATGTTACGTAGGGTGACACAATGGGTGATCTTATCGCTAAGAGCCATCTTTTACAGACAATCTTTGGCTCATTGTTTCTTTTGTCTCTCAATAGATTTTAAACTCAACCAATCATTGATAGAGTTTAAAATCGATTAGGTGTGATATAGTTTTTCATTCAACCATTGTTTTTATCTTACTTAGTATACATTTGCTATACAAATAATGGCAAATATGAATGTAATACAATCGGAGGTTACGTTATATATGAAATTATGACTAACAACGGAAAACCTACAATTTGCGACGGCTTTTACAAATGATTGCCGGATGACGAGAGCAAATTGCTCTAAACTCTGCATTATACTTCAATCTACCTACTTCCACAACAATAAAGGCTTATTTACCTTCATTATTATTGGCAGCCTTGTTCCACCCATTGCTAAGTATAGACCTTCTCCCTTTCGTGCCATGCTTCCCTAGTCCGTTTAGAGTCTCATCCACGTCTTCCTCACGAGCTTCTGTAGGTCGCGGTCGTCCTCCTAGCTAACTATTGGTCTGCCAACTCTTTTACCGTTTCTCGGCAACCATTCTGTTAGGGCTCTGCTCCACCGCCATCACCACGTCTTGCTAAGTGTCCGACACACCTCCACATTATTTACCTTATCTTTCAAAAGAAATAGGCTATACGACGGTAAATCTGTCATGATTTGCAAATTTTCTGCTAAAACCCTTTCCACAAAGTCATGAGCATTTTCAAAGTGCAAAAATTGCCTATGGGCTAGGTCGTGTATAAACAAGAGACCATTACGTAACTATTCGACTGCTCCGTTTGTCTGGTGTGAGTAGTCGTAAACATGAGGTCCTGGTTTAGATTCCCGGGTGGGGGCAGTGTTATTGGGTTTTTCCATCAGGAATTTCTCAGAGCCCCAAGTCTGGATTCGTGCCCGGTTGATAGCAATAGGCTCGCCCCCTATTACATGAAACTTCGACAGAACTGGTGGAATGTGCCATAAGGGAGTGGATGTTATGTACAGTAATGTACATGTATCTTTCAAAAGAAAGAGATTACATATGAAGGTAATCTACCATGATTTGCCAATTTTCTGCCAGTGCCCTTTCCACAAGGTCATGCGCTTTTTCACAAAAAAGTATATATATAAAAACTACCTACAGTTACATATGCATAATATGTATGACACATTAATGTACCCGTAATGCTGGTTATTTAAACCGGTTCATATAACGCCAAACACGAGTTACTTATTATTATTTAAGTATTTAATTTCGGTTTTTATAGAGCTGCTCTTAAAATCAAGTTTTTGAGGACGACTGCCTACATGCTGCTTCATTACTATTTTTTTCCTATTCTAGTAATGTTAATTAAATAGGTAATAGACGCAGATTATAGAATTTAAAAAAATCGATTTCTTTTGGGCCTAACTGGTTAGACTAAAAACTCATTAAAATGCCTTTGATACCCCCTCATAAATTATGTCAACTACAGAATTATATTAGCAATAATTAAATATGAACAACTCGTTTTTTTTATTTTTTATATGCAAGCTGTTTAAAGATTTATTTCCAAATAATATGATTAAATCTTAACGGTTATAAAATACAATATACGTGGATATATTTAGTAACCTGTTCCGCTTAGCTATTTCTAAAGAGCCATAAAAAACTCCTGAAAGAAATCGACACGTGTTTCACCTCTCAACGAGGCATCCACAGGATGACGATTGACTTGTCGCGAACCCGAACGCGGCATGTTGCCACACCGAGCGCTGAACGCAGAGTGCAGAGGCAAGGTCATGCCTGAATCAATTAACTTAACGGTTATGTCGACCTCTCATAAAATTAAGGTTAAACATAATAAGAATCTTAAATTAAATAGCTTTTTGGGCGGAGCCAAACGTTCAGGTATCGTCGCCACAGAGAATAAAAACACTAGCATTTATTAGGTACTAGCTGCGCCCCACGGTTTCACCCGCATAAGTCTTGATCTTGTGAAAATATGGGGATAAAAAGTATCCTATGTCCTAACCTGGGTTATGGTCTACCTTTGTGCCAAATTTCATCCAAATCTGTTCAGCCGTTTTAGCGTGAAAGCGTAACAAACAAACACTTTCGCGTTTATAATATTAAGTTAGGTTTTTATAGTAACCTGTATTGTCTCAATACAGTGCAGAAGCTTTTTCCTGTTTTCTTTTCTGCTAAGGACCATTATTTATTAAACGAGTCCAGCTCATCCTGCCATTTTTGTCTCCAAGGACTGTCTTCGCATAGCCTTTTCCCAACTATGTCGGGGTTGGCTTCCAGTCTAACCGGACAACTGAATACTACTATTTTACATGGAGCAACTGCCTATATGACCTTTCCAACCCAGTTACTGGGTAATATGACGATACCTCTTAGTAAGACTCGTTGTCAAACTTTCGGGCTTCTGACTACCCGTAACGACTGTCAAAAATCTACGAATGACAACGGTCTTACGTACTTTCTGAGGCATGGATAGGTGGAGAGGTCTCGATATGTAATGGACGTTCACCCAACCATGGCTGTTTTTTATTTCGTCTTGAAGGACCAATCATTGTTCGTGGAGTCCAACTCATCCTGCCATGTTTCTCTGTGTCTGCAGATAAAATATAAAAATACTACTCTTATAATTGACAGCCGTTCGTTCTAGCAACTTATCAAGAGTTATAAGCCCTTTCCACTCGATAAAAATATATGGATGTCATCCTTGATTCCAGTCATGTACACCTAACTCTTGTGATCAGAATTGAGTGTGACGTCTGACAAATGTCAAATGGCGGCTATTCCGATACCACTGATATTACGTGCTTAGATTTAAGAATACAATACATAAATTATGACATTGTTGCTAACCGCGACTGGATTCTTTAAAAGTCTATCAGACTGAGTCTCTGAAGTTGCCAAAGAGCGATGATATTAAAATTAAATTGACAATACTGCAACGGTACACTCCAAGACAGGATAGTTGCTGTAGGCGTTAAGTCTGCCAAACTAAGATTGGGCGGGTCACTACTGAAATTTAACCAGGACGGATAACAGATAGGCCAGGGTTGTAAGCAGGTAGAAGGTACATGAAGACGGGCGGCAAGTCTAGAAAGCGCTAACTGAACTTAGATTAGGGTTTGACAGATTGACTGGATTTGGATGAAGGAAGCCCAAAATAGGAACAAAAGACGACGAATTGAAGAGATTAACATTCAGTGTGGTGTGGGTAAGGGTTGAAGAAGAGTGAGCGATTGGCCTCGAAGAAGGTAGGAAGATAACAAAAAAACAAAGTATAGAAAAAATAATGTAAAATAAAATATATAATTATAATATATTAGAATTGGTATATAGAATTTAATGAAGGAGTAGTGAGACAGTAGGAAAAAAGGATGATGAAAAAATATCAGAAAAAAATCTCGTCCTTTTTCGGTCATCGCGTCAGTTGGGTCTTGTGTGACGCACGCCGCACGTGATTAAATCATGGACAAAGTTACTTAATACCAAATATTATGTAAAAACAGATACATAATACACGAATGTATTCAAATAATATGTAGGAGATAGATTATCTCTATCCTAGCTAAAGTGTGACAGACTGCTGTTAGATCAAATATTCAAAGGTCATGGTTTCATTATTAGTTCCTGTTTTCGTAGGATCATGGCGTTTAAGGTGATCAACATTGATTTACGTTATGTATGATAAGTGTGATAACATGCATAACTAACAATTTATAGGTTCGATCAATCCCAATTTTTGACACTATGTATATGCCGCCAATATCCTAATTAATATTATAAATGCGAAAGTGACTTTGTTTGTTTGTTTATTACGCTTTTACGCTAAAACGGCTGAACAGATTTGGATGAAATTTGACACATGGGTAGACCATGACCTGAATTAGGACATATGATACTTTTATCCCGACATTCCTATGGGATCGAGACTTTTGCGGAAACCGCGGGGCGCAGCTAGTAGATATATATACACAAACACATTTTTCACAGGGATTCTATGTAATTTGATATGACTGTAAACATTGAAACATCCCAAATATTTAATTAACATTTGGGCATCAAACTAATAAGGTTTGTGACTCGTAAAACTAGTTCATCAACATTTAGAATTGAAACTGCATTTTGTTATTATGTGTCTAGATATCTTTGTTTTAATTTTTCTGTTAAGTGTTGATGATTCCATTTTCATATTTTATCAAAGTTTCGATCAGAATTCAGCATCGTTGACAGCGTTAGCATTGACCTCGCAATGGTATTCTATGGTGCAAGTGTTATTGTACAGAACCAGGACAAAATATGTGACATCGTTTGTGGTCCCACAGTCACATTGTAGTCCATCGGGTCACCGCTGTATGTATCATCATCTGACTAAGTTGTACCTACAGCAGCCCACCTGTCTTCATAGTCGTTTAGAAGATTTCACGTACTAATCTTTGAAACTACTTCATTTCTCTTTCCTTTTCTTCTAACCGACAGACTATATATCTCTCATATCTTGCTTGCATTAGAAAGTTCAATGAACATAGTTTGTAACTGTTTCAACTTAACTGTGGTCAGTAATTGCTACGCAGCGAGTAGCGGCTCGGTCAAGGCAACCGCTGTGGCTTCGTTTACCGTCTGATCGTTGAGCATATTCGATCTCACCTTGGAAATTATGCCAACGGTTTTGTTAATGGAGTTGTAAAGTATGATGGAGGTTTAGATTCCAGCGACGTGATAAATATTGGCATTTACTTTGAATTCCCTCAAGAAGCTAATATAGATCAGGAAGACAGTAAAGCCAAAGTAGGTACAGTGCGAGACGATGCATGATGGTTGTTTAAAATACACACTGAATAATTTTACATCAGGTAGGTAGGATTATTAAATACACTCCGTGACCTAATAATAATTGAGAATTTATTTATTTAAAATAGGTACGCCAACAGCATATATATTGTACATTAAATATTAAAGTTAACAGGTATGGGCTCTTATATATATACCAATTACAGGTGTACACGACATTCACATAAAACAAAGCAACCTTCTTAAATTACATAAAATTAAAATATTCATTAAAATTAAAATGGAAAACAAAATAAAATAAAATCATTAAAAAAAAAACAGCTTTGACCTAAGTCTTGAACAGAACAAAAAACTGACTTACACAAATATCATTCAATATAAAATAACTAACTAAAATAAGCTTAACTAAGTATTGTTTAAATGACTGCGCAGAAGGTTTTTGAATTGCGGCAGGGAACCAAAGAAAACATCTAAATCAGGTAGTTTTGTGTAGAGTTCGTTGAATTTAATACACATCCTAGATGTTGGCGAATGTTTCCCAATGTTATTTCTACAGGTGGGCGGTTCAAAAAGTCTGGATATTGGTCGTCTAGGAAGATTATAAGGGACTGACAACATGACACGTTCAAGCAATTGCTCGCATTCTATTTGACCATTGACAATTTTATAAAGAAATACTAAGTCATGTACAATACGACGGTTCCGAAGCGACTCAATGCGAAAGAAAGTCAAACGTTGTTCATATGGACATCTGTGGGATATTCCTGAGGACATGTAAGCAATATGCCTTGTAAACGCACGCTGGATATTCTCGAGACGCTGCGAATGTACAGCGTACATGGGATTCCATGCTATACTGGCAAATTCTAGATGAGAACGCACTAGAGCATTGTAAAGGATAATTTTAGTTTTGACCCCAAAAGACTTTGCATTTCTTTTGATGAAACCAAGCATTTGAGCCGATTTTTTTACAATTTCTGAGATATGAGAGGTGAATTTTAGTTTTTGGTCTATAATAACGCCTAGGTCACGAATCTCAGAAACTTCTTGCAAGGTAGTATTGTTTATAACGTAAGGGGAAAGTAATGGCTGTAATTTTCGGCCATAACGGATGCAAAAACATTTGTCCACATTCAAGGTCATCCCGTTAGATTTACACCAGAGACTGATTTGATCAAGATCGTGCTGGAGTCGATTGGCATCTGCTGGTGACTCTACTCTTTTATAGATTTTGAGATCATCAGCATAGAAAGAAAAGTCGCAGCCAATACGAGACGCAAGATCGTTGACAAATATGATGAAAAGTAGAGGACCCACGTGCGAGCCTTGTGGTACTCCAGACTTGGCATAATACATAATAGAGTCATAACCTCCGACTGAAACAACTTGTTTCCTTCCGCTCAAATATGATTTAAACCAGTCAAGAAGGGAACCGTGGATGCCATAAGAGTCCAGCTTCTGCAATAACAGTTGATGATTTACCTTATCAAAAGCACTGGAAAAGTCGGTGTATATCGCATCAACTTGATATCCCCCATCAAGTTCCTTTGACAAATCAGAAATAAAACAAGATAAATTAGTCTCAATAGAACGACCACTTCTAAAACCGTGTTGATGAGTTGAGATAAACTTACTAACATGTCGATATATAACAGGATAAATGAGAGATTCAAAAATTTTGCCTAAGGTTGAAAGAATAGCAATGGGTCTATAGTTTTTAATGCTGTCCTGGTCGCCTTTCTTATAAACTGGAACAATTCTAGAATAAAGAGAATGATGTAGCTGAAAATGTAAGAGAATGATGTAGCTGATCGAATTTCTTATCTTGAAGCTCCAAAGTCTATAGTAGCACAGGCACAACTAAACGAATATCAACTATGTGATATAGACTATGTTATGTAAATAAATAGAAGTGACTGCTACAACCAGAAGAGTACGTTGATGATAAATAATAAATGTAAAAATCATCTATTTATTCTTCTGAATACCATTAATTTCCAATCAATCACGTCTGTCTGACACATAAAGTTAAAAAGAACATCGTTAATATGTCAGACGACAATCAGACAATGACATAATTAAATACGTATGGAATATAATGCGAAACATTATACGCACTGTTGGCGCCTTTACATAAAAATCTTACATTAGTTCTGTTGCTATGGTGGAAGCAGCTTCTTCATTTGTATGTAAGAGTAAAGATTGAGTTCTCATCTAGGTCAGGTTTTTAGGTTTCTCATCATTGTAGGGGAATTGGTGATCAATAGGTTCCAGATCGTGAAGGTTTGCGTTTAATTCTTTCATAGAAGTGTAATGACTCCCGTAGAAGATTAAGTACTGCTGAAGAGCCTTCCTTACTTGAGTAAAGATCCCGATATCTAATCTTATATCTTTGTTTGTCTGCCTGTGTGTCTTCGTCGTTTATAAGTGACTTATGTATATGTCTGTCTTTCTTCATCAGATTATTGCCGTGAACATTTGCATCTACTTGTGAAGGCGATTACGAAGATTCTTTGATATTTGACAAGATGCAAAGCTAACATTTACAGTTTGTTGACATCGCTCACACAGAATTCATTATTTATTGATATTTCGTAAGTCATTTCGTTACTACTTTATTAATTATGCATGTCTAATGGCGAAACGTTTGCTAATACTGTTTTTCTTGTTTGTTTTAAGGCCCTTAGCGTTAGGTAAAATAAATTAACCTTCACGACTACATTAATAATTGAAATTGAGTTACAAATGATATTTTGTAGCATGCCAGTTATTGGAAAATAATTTTTCGATAATGTTTGTACAAATATTGAAATTGTTAGCTAATGAGGCACTGTTTACAATCAAACATTCGGTTTTATAATGTAACAATGAAAATTGTAAAAGTATATACCTACAATGTTTGATGGTGCTTACGAGTGTATTCTGATTGATTGATATGTTGACATTGTTTGAATAAGCTATAGGCGTCCATTATTAAAATTGGGCCTCTAAATTATTGATATAATAGGGTTGATGCCTGGGTAAAAAAAAAGAAATCATATTTAGTCCGTCAGTCAGATAATAAAAAAATATTAGACATGTATTTTTTGTTATGTCATATTAATAAAAGAATACTTAGATCAAATGCATTAAAGTTGGGGAGTGAAGGTCGCTACGTCACAAGTAAGTATAAAATCTGCATACTCGTGACTTTATGGCACATTTTAACGCAATGTTTCGTCGAAATCTTTTGATACCGTAAAAAAATAAACAAATATTTGTGTCCAATATTTTTAAACAATCTGACGGACAAATTTTTTTTTGTCGTTATCTCTATTACCTAATTCCGGATTTATAGTTTAAGTTAAAATGCTTAATGATCGAAAAGTAAAGCTTACACGGTGCGATTTAATTGCCTGTGACATACCATAAGTTGAAGCAACAATAAAAAATTGTATCGTCTAAACAGTGTTTTAGACGATGCAAGTAATTTGTTGCTACAATATTATTGTATCAAGTCACTTCTTCTTTTCCTGTGGTTATTGACTAACCTGGTGTCAGAGTTTTAAAGCCGCCCATGGGCCTCTGACTGGCTTCACATGCCGTCGAGAAATATCTCTCAGGCGTGCCGGTTTCCTCACGATGTTTTCCTTCACCGTTTTTGAAGCAAGTGATAATTATAAAATACGCACATGAATCCGAAAAGTCAGAGGTGCGTGCCTTGGGTTCGAACTCGAGACCTATATGACTTGACAGTCTGACAGTCACACCACTAGGCTATCACTGCTCATCATCCATCAAGGTCGATCAAGACACTTGCATCGTATAAATAGGGCTTCACTTATGTAATTATTTCTTGTTTGTTTTTTTATAAGGAAACAAAAAAAGCTGACGCAGGTGCGTATGAAAACTTGTTTATAAGATTTTTTGAGGTTTACTTAATTAAAGATTTACCTCTAATTGGGATACTTAATAATAAATCGTGATTTTTTATAACGGGGATTGAAAAAAATACATTGCTATATTTAACCAACTCTGCCTTTTACATCCCTCTGTTAAACAAAAAACTAACAATTTGAGATTGACGTAAAAACACGTGAATACTTGCTGACCTATGTCAATTCCATAAATTATACCATGACCTTGGTATGGTATTGACGTAACCTGACCACATGAATTTTTATATCCCATATAAATCTCATAGCAGCAAAATGTATATATGTCATCGTCAAAAGTAAAGGCAGTTTGTCCACCGCCACGTTAACGAGACTTAGATGACGGGCGCCGAAGTAGCGATACATACCAGGGTTATAACGGACGTCATATAACGGATGAGGATGTGGATGAGGTTATCGAGATAATCGGGTTTGAGGATGCGGATGAGGATACGGATATTGGAAAATTCCTTATTGAGGATGCGGATGCAGATGTCGTATGAAAAATAGTCCTTGTTTTTGATATCAGACACCACAATCATGACATCACTGCCACGTGCGGCCGATCGTCTATCATAGGACAGGGACACTGCGAATTCAGGCAATAGGAACGCGTTACTCACACTCCGGCCCGCATATTTAGCTCGGAGCGAGTTTAACAAAATTCACTATTTGAGCGAACAACATATAAATTAAGAGGATGCGGAGCTTTTAAAATCAAAAGTTGAGGAAGCGGATGTTTTGCGGATATTAAAATGTATGCGGATGCGGATACAGATATCCGTTACATCCCTGATACATACTGTTCCGTACAATATTTGCAACCGAACAGCTCAGCACTTTTGCCTGCGTACATTTCCATAAATGCATGTATCGCATCTATTACCATTCAGTACGTATTCGGATACCAACCGCGTAACTCAAACCAAACCAAATCAAACCATCTTAGTGCTATTAGCTTAGATTTACCATTTAATATATAATAACCAGTATTCAATATAACCTTTAAACCATATTATTTCGTATCATTAAAGCAGTCTAATTTATTACCAAATCAACCAAATATCAACCAACTCAGAAGGTAGTGCTAAACCAAACAGGCACTACTTTCTACACATACATTTACTATGTCCGCGTGTCCATCGTACACCACCACCGGGACGTCACGTTCTGTTCGAATAATCTTGTTTCTCGTTGACGTTGTGCGGTGGACAAACAGTGTAAGAATATATGAATAGTTTTATCGTTGTGAAATGAAACTGTAGTTTAGTGTTTAGGTAGCTATTTGCTTACGCTACAAGTTCATTTTTGCCTTATAAAAACAAAATATAAATATGGCTTTCAAGCTGCTTACATAATCCGAAATATTTCAAAAGAAATTGCTAATCCATTACTCCATATGTTTGAAAAATTCGTCTTTTCCACATTATTTCAAATCTTACTTACTTTAGTCACGAAAATTGATTATGGTATAATTTATCAAAGGTTGCAACAAGTAAATAACAGGTGATGTTGTCGTAATCACTGATTTATCATTAGGAACCGGTTTCCCCTCGGTTGCCTTATAATTCGTGATGAATGGAATTAATTATATGACGTTGTTCATTATCTTATCAAAATCTTATATTTATTACGTTGAAAAATCACGTTTATGTGATTAATAACTTATCAATTTTGTTTTTATTGTCATCGTAGAAACTTTGAACATCGAAACATGCAATTAAAACCATGTTTTCTTATAAATCCATACCGTCATATTTAAGATTAATGATGTTAAAGAATCACCTGCTCATTTATAATTCGATAATATCTTCACAAATATCCATTTTAAATATGTTGGTTTTTAGATCTTTGTCTAACTACACCCGATAAAAACTTGCAAGCATTAAACCGCATTATATGAATTCAAAAACTTCTAAATCACTAAGCCACTCGGGACTCGCTGGAGTCTTGCCGTGTCTCACTCATTAGTGAACGCTTTGAAAGATTAACTAACAAAATATTTAATTCAAAATATCCTATTCATTCCATCTAACAGTAGCTCACGTGTTCACGTCCACAGCTTCCTCATCACAAACCAGACTAATGACGATACTTAGTAAAAGTCCAAGTGTCTCTATGAATAATATCTTTCTATTCAAAAAATTATCCGTCGACTTCATAGTTCCACCTGTTTGATTAATACGTTCATAGTGTGGCGGCATCTACATCGCCACATACGAACAACGCATCAAAGACTCAGGACATCACACAAAATACTGACATCACACAAATCATGCATCGCGCAATTTAGAGTTTACCGCGCGAACACCATATTATATAATTTTTGCCCGCCAGACACGACACCCACCTGGTCGGAGGATCCTCCCTTTTCTCTAGAGGGTGAGTGTACTTTACACCCTGTTGTACTCCACATGAAAATGAGAAAAATATGGTGAGGAAAATTTTTGAGTATGAATGTGGATGGCTATAAGAGTAGGGGAAGACCAAAGAAACGATGGATGGACTGTGTGAGAGATGATATGGATAGAAAGGGGGGGACTACCGAGATGACGACTGATAGAGAAGTATGGAAGAAAAAATAGAATTAGGATAAGAGTAGGAAGGAGAATGATGAATATCGCCACTAGGGTTTGGGTCCTGGAACGTCTCGTGTCTCGAAGCCCCGGGACTTTTTGTTTTAGTTGTCTCGGGTCCCGAGACTTTCGAGTTGAGACTCAACACACTGGCCACCACAGCTTACATTCCCAAAATACAGATTTAAAACTTCATATTTGAGTAACACTGCACTTATTGCTTTTGCGGAAGAACTATTGCAGACTGTTTGAAAATACCCCTCTTATCCAAACGGTACAGTACAGTAGGTCTACCCCGTACACCCCGATGAACCCGACGAGTCGTTTCAAAAAAATCAAGAGCAACATTAAAAAAGGAGTTCCAGTTGTTTGAACAACAAATTTTTGTTGATACATCTAGCCCAAAATTAACTCGATTCTAATTTTATTCTGAGAAATCTCGAAATCCCGGGACGTCACGGGACTTTGGGTTGTCTCGTGTCCCGAGACTTTAAGACTGTCGAGACATCCCAAACATCTAAACAAGGTGAACAGAACTACAGGCTATAAAATTCCATCAGAAAGTCCATTCATACATAGAAAGGAAAGGAAAACGAAACAAAAAGCATCGGAATTTACCCGCAAGACATTGTGAAGAAGGACAAATGTCTATAAGGCTTTTTTTTAATGATAAACAGTATATACGACGACATATCAAGTTAGAGTTGCCTGTATGAGCTGACGTCATTGTACGGCAAGCTAACTCTATCACTAGTATTCACATTGACACACCCAATGTGAGTGCAGGGCTGTCCAGAACATGAACCACTTGCTGGAATACCCCAAGTGTACCTTTGTCTTTGAGGATCTAATTAATGCCACTAACATTGCTATTAACGTGTCACCTACTGGGCTCAACTTATATAAAAAAGTACCATCGACTCAAAAAGAATAATACCGGAAAGCTGATCAACTAAAATATCCTTTCTTTAGTATTGTTTGTCAAATCGTTGAGCTTTTTAAGTTCTGAGTTGAGTTACACGATTACTGACAAATGCACGCACTGACTGGACAGGTTCACTCAAATCTATGTTGTTCTTTCCTCAAAAGACGATTTCTGACACTAATCTACATGGTCCTCACTCACATGATCTGAACAAGATTATGTCTGGACTTTAAAAGAGACTGTGACCTCTTGATTTTGTTTTCGGTGATCCTTCTCAGAGTAGTCGGATAGGAAACACCGAACATATCTAGTTTAAAAAATATTATTGATGGGTAAAAGTGTTTGCATAAACCTTCTTTTAGAAATAAATATCATATATCATTTGATTCAATGCGACGTTAAACTGGAAACGTATAACTTGATATATCGTCGTGTGTACTTTTTACCATCTAATCTAAAAGGAAGCCTCATAGACATTCGTCCTTCTTCACAATGTGTTTCGGGTAAATTCCGATGATTTTTTGTTTCGTTTTCCTTTTTTTTCTATATATGAATAGAGTTTGTAATGACAGTTTGTTGGGTACTTGGAGCTGTATTTACCTCGTCTCGTTTAGATACAGGCTTACGGACCTTAGTGTGGAAACGTGTTTTTATGTTTGGGTAGATAGATAAGCAGCAGTGTTTTGCAAAGATCTGGCAACAATAGGTCAGAATAAAAACAGTAACTTAGTTTTTGTTTCTGTCTAAAAATATAAAGAAAATATCCAACATGCATAAATTATGGTTTCAATTATAATAATAGGTAAGTAAGTAATTTGTAGGTGTTAAGTTAAAATCATTTGCATTCAATTGTATATTGACTTTGCAATGTTTACTCATTTTATTGCATAGCTAGCAACATTGTTGCAAAGAAATATTGTGTTAACTTTGCAATTAGTCATTTTGTAGACAGCATCTAGGTTTTCAATAAAAGTTATTATTTCTTTTTTCTTCACGTCCTTAATCAATTCCTTAATAATGAATGCTCTTTTGATAAATTGAGACTTATTTCTAAAAACTGCAGCATGGGCTGAAAGTTATCTTCTCGTGTATAAATAATTGATTTCGTAGAATAATTTGAATTCAAACTAACCGCGTAATTATTCTATTCAATTGGTAATTAAAACAGAGATCAATTTAAAATGCAAATTCAATGTAGGTATCTCATTATACAAAAATATACAACAATTCTTCTAATCTTCGTGCTTACTGCTTTTTGTAGCCACACATTTAGGTCAGCAGATTACAGACCAATGCAAAATACCGTAATACTTTAATAATTTTTCGTATGTAGTTTTCAAAGAATATACACGCGATGAATAATTACTTCGATCTAACAAAGGCATCTGACAAGTTTTATCACAAGTTAACGTTGTGTCCTCTCGCTTATTTCATTATTTTTCCTATTTAAATACTTGTTGGAGGCAGAGGTCGGTGCCAAGTATTGTCTGCAGTGGATCTGAGTCACGTCAGGGTCAAGGTTCTAGTACCGAGTAAGTAAACACGTGAGGAGTGCCGCAAGGAGCGTAATTAGGACCTGTGAGATCAATGTTTTGTAAACATAGACATGCTTAAATAGAAGGAGTTAGGCGGATGTAGCGTGTTTTTAAATTATGTATATCAGTTGGTTATTACAACAGGTTCACTTATTATCCAAACGTTAGGACAGTTCTAGCGTAACAGCAACGTTTGTTTAAATTCAATTTTAACCTTTATTTATTTCATGTTTGTAAATTAATTACTTGAATGAACATTTAACACATAACATATAATACCGTTAACGTTGGTAGGTATCTATAAACCATAAATTATTATATGGTAATTTATGAGGAGCAAACCTCGTAAGATATTAGTCATAAATAAAAATCTTGAGTCTAGATTATTCGATAAATGACCCTGCAGTTTTTAGGAAGGTCACAGAGCAAAAAACGTTCGGAATTCTCTTTGTGTTGACATTTAAATTAATTAGGCAGGGCCAAAAACGTACGTGTAGTGTTTTAATTAGTTACTTATATTAGTTTTTTTAATGTCAATATCAATCTACCTAGCCTTTTCCAAGCTATATGTTGGGGTCGGTTTCCAGTCTAACCGGATGCAGCTGAATACCAGTATTTTACAAGGAGCGATTGCCTATCTGACCTTCACAATCTAGTTACTGCGGTGACACGACAGACTTTTGGGCTTCTAACTGAAGTATTCCACTCAGAGCACTGATTTTAACAGCACTTGTCCGAATCGCATCTGAGCACTTCCACTAACCGCACTGAAAAAAAATTTTGGTAAGTGCGGTTCGGTGGAACAGTTATAAATTTTTTGTGATGGGATATAACGACTGTCAAAGATCTACGGATGACAGCCGGGACCAATTTTGAGACATGGAGTTTCGTGGATCCACGAACCCACCTCGACAAGGGTAAGCTACCATTGTCGAGGTGACCCGTGCGAGTGTTAAGGCTTGTGCAGACCAGCGCGACACGCGACGCGACACAAAGGCACCGCTCGTCGCGCGACGAGCGGTGCCTTTGTGTCGCGTCGCTTGTCGCGCTGGTCTGCACAAGCCTTTATCATTTGGCCACGAGCACCTCAGTTTTTTTTTTGTTCAATATTAAATCTTGAATAAGTGTTTTCTACTACGTGTAGTTTTTGTTTATCTGTAAGGTAATGATTAAGTAAATGAAAAATAAACATACGCAAGTTTCATGAATGTAGATGTGGGATGGGCTCAATATTGATTTTATTTATATCTAAATATTGTATTTTATTTTCCGTCTTCAACTCTAACGTCTTACACCTTTTGCTTCATAGTCCACACCACCGTATATTATTCTATATCTTAATTATCCATTCACTATCTCTTTCACTCCTTGACTATCGCGCACATTCATCTCTGTCACTCGTTTATGCTTCACATCTGTCATTCATCTTCACGTCTCGTTTCACCATCCTGTTATAACGTTCCGTTCCTACATAGATTAGAGAAAATGAGCCACTGATTGCACAGGCGTCACTCAGATTAGAACAGAAACCCTCGGGTCACCCAGATCCTACACAGATGTTCTGAACAGACCAGGAGATTTAATTAGCTTCTGGAGGGAGGTGGGCTGGTTGGAATAACCACCAAACGGCTGCCATGGCCCACGCACAATGGTCCACCTGACGGACTAAGTGCGGAAACCAAACCCTATAACATAGAACATAGATGAGCCACTGATTAGCATAAAATGATTAATTCAAAGTTTTATTTATTTACTAGCTGTTTCCCGCGACTTCGTCTACGATCCAAGATGAAAAGTAGCCTATGTCCTTCTCCAGGTCATAGTCTACCCATGTGCCAAATTTAATCCAAATCCGTTCAGCCTTTTTAGCGTGAAAGCGTAACAAACTAACTCACCTTCGCATAATAGCATTAATTAGGATTTAACGCTATTCAGCAATTTAAAAGCATAGCATGGGTCAATTTCATACATAATCAGATCACCCAAAAGGAAGTGAATGCAAATACATAATTTATTCTCATTATTTGAAAAAATAATGATTACGAAATGTAATAACTAATATCATAACACCAAATATTTAGTTTTAGATGTAAAAAAAAGTATTTGGAAACTTTCAAAATGCCTTTTTACACCTAAAACGGTTACAACATCAAATTCAGTATTATAATTGCAATTCATTATTAATAATATTCTAGTTCACTAGTTAGCGATATTTCATATTTTCATACAGTAATATTGTCAAATTAATCAAAACAGGTAAATATTTCTCAGCTATTTGCGACGTTGCCAACTTTTAGAATGAACGCTCGTATGACAGATTTAAGTTTTGCCAAAAACTTAATTTCCAACAATATTTCAATGTCAGTGATTTATTTAAAAAAAGTTTCTCTATTTTTTGAAACGGTCAAAATTTTTTAGGAATATTGAAAAGTAATTTAGATGATAAATAAGTAATAGTTTTTATGTGATTTATTTGTTTTTGGCATTCAAATTTGTGACGTTTGAAATATCATTGGAATTTTGTATTTTAGTCCACAAATAATAATTTGATTTATTGTCAAACTGTACATTTTCAAAATATTTCCGTAAAATTACAATATGTTATCAAAAGAATGTTACACAAAAATCTTTATCGTCAGTTAATGACAAATCTTAATTTGTACATGAATCATTGTAATTGTTTTATCGAAGTATTGTGTTTGTAATATCAGTTACCAAACTTCAATATTGTGTAGCATAGTGCTGAAATACTTGATTGCAGCTTCCTGAAATCTAGACCCAGACGGATCAATACTAAACTTGTCACTTTAACTTTACCTGTGTAAACAAAAATGGACAAAAGTCTACGTAACTTATAACGCGTAACGTAAGAACGAATGCAGATTATATACCCGTGTGAACCCTAATTCTTTTTCTAAAATAAACGTTGCCTAAGTCACTCCTTATAATCTATCTGCCAGTGAAAGTCCTGTCAAAATCGCTCCAGCCGTTTCGGAGATAAGCCGGAACAAACAGACAGACAGACAAAAAATTTAAAAACTGTTTTTTTTTGTTATAAGTACCGTATATACTTTCATTTGCATTTAGTAAAAAAGCTGTTATTTTGACATTTGAAAGAGACGCTTCAATTTTACTCATAGACTTGCCTTGTTATCTATCTTCCGTTTAGTGAAAGCCTCTTTCTGGAAAGTCATTATATTGTTTAAGGCTTCAAAGAAATAAGTACTCGTGTTTTAATTAAGCAGAGGAAAGGAAGGGGGGGCTTCCATAGTAACAAGAATTAATTGCTTTTGTCTAGGCATTATGTCACTACAACACAAAATTGAATGCTTAAATACTTGCCATCGTGTTTTGTTTCTTAAAATACACTTAATTCCGAGAACATATAGGCTTATTATGACTGAGGACCTTAAGGCATTATCATAGGACCTGCAAATTATGCAATTCATTCATCATAAACGTATCATCATCTGTCTAGTCTTTTCCCAACTATGTTGGGGTCGGCTTCTAATCTAACCGGATGCAGCTGAATAAAAGGCAGTGTCTTTCTGAGTCTACAATCACCTTTATCCATCAGAATGTCCATTTAGTACCGCTCTATCACCTAAACACTACGTAATCGATTACTGAGATGAAAGTTACTCAACTGCCCATTAACGACCTCTTATGTCATTTGGTTGCGGTATTGTGGCATTGCTTTGTGAGGTAATGGCATGTAGTGGGCATTTTGTGCATCTGTAGGTTGGTCTTTTCAAAAATTGAGAAAAAAAAAATTAAAAAAAAAATGGCACTCCGGGTGTGCCGACAGAAGTGAAAACTTGAACAAGATCGCCTTGGTGGAAGAAAAATACTTGTATAGAACATTGGTTCGTAACCTTATCTAAATAAAGAGCACAATCGCGTTTACAAAACAAAAAAATATTTCCAAAACCTTTAAAGTAAAAATACTTGCATAGAACATTGATCCGTAACGTAATATAAATAAGAGCACAATCGCGTTTACAAAAATGAGGTGTCGGTAACGGTGTCGCGAGTTCAATTGTTTTTTCCCATCTCAAAAATGCCCAACGCGCATAAAGAAGTTTCCACTGAAGCTAGGTGCACGGTTCCAATTGGTCGTTTCATCATCAAGATAAATTTGTTTCCTTCAATATTATGGGGTAAATCGTTGCGATGGTCCAGAAGTTAAAAGTGCATTTCCACTGAGGCGGAAACGTGGAGAAGTGCAGAAATCGTCTACACGTCTTAGTGGAAACGCACTCTGACGCTTTGAACCTGTCAAGTAGGTACTAATTGTAACTTTTACAATTTGTCAATTATCTCGAGGAATCCTGAACTAATAATCGTCAGATATCACATAAGTGCTGCTAGCAGGCGTGGTGGTCTTCAATGTTTGATTCTTCTTTGTGCGAGAAGAGGCCTGCGGCCTGCATTGGTACATTTTGTCTTTTATATCTATATATATTTTGTAGCTACAAGTCATAAAGAGTTAAATGCCTCTCCCTCCATCCTCGTCGCTAATGATATATTTTTGTAAGTTTGTTGACTCCAAATTGTGCAATCTTGTGGTAACGACATCGCCATTAGTGTTTTTACCTTTCGGAAGGTCACTGTTATCTATTATGCCTATCAAGATTTTAGCTCACCTTGTTTCTGTTTTTGTGAGAATATTATTAACATTTTGTAAAAAGTTATATAATGTGGCCCTGCCTTGACAAAAATCGACGCGTCATAAGTTCGAGAATATTCCTTGTAAATTCTGTGAATCACGAATACTGTTTTGCTGTGACTTTTATAACATAAATATGAAGTTTTAAATTAAACTAGCTGACTCGACAGACGTTGTTCCCATAATTCATGCAAAATTTCCATAGAAAATGCACAAATTTTCTCGGCAACTCTTCCAATTTTTTATTCCGTAAGAACCTGATTTGGACTATTACGAACATTTTAGAACATTTTTTTTCCAAATCGGTCCAGCCGTTCTTGAGTTATGTGCTTAGCAACGAACATAATTTTTTCAACACGCTTTTATTTATTACTAGCTTCCACCAGCGGCTTCGCCCGCGCCATATCTTTATAAATTATAGCCTATGTTACTCAGTGATAATATAGCATTCTTCTGGTGAAAGTATTTTTAAAATCGGTCCAATAGTTTTTGCGTTTATTCATTACAAACAAACAAATATACAAACAAGATTTGGTTTTTTGTGTATTTGTATTTGTTTATTATTATATTATTAGTAGGTAGTTTATTATTTTTAGATTAAAATGTCATTAAATTAACAATGTCCTTCACCTAACCCAAAATACATAATACTGCTAGAATCTTCGAAAAAAGAATTTCAATCTCAAAACAGTCAATGTCATCTTGAGGTTTTGTTTTGTTTTTCCAAAAATATTGCGGGACTATCCGGATCTTATTATAAAAACTTAGACACTTTATTCAACGTGTGAAGGCTTGTGCAGACCAGCGCGACACGCGACGCGACACAAAGGTACCGCCCGTCGCGCGACGAGCGGTGCCTTTGTGTCGCGTCGCGTGTCGCGCTGGTCTGCACAAGCCTTGACTCAGTCTTACGTCAAACTCCATTAACATAAATGCCGTGTTTTTATAAGTTGTTTAGCCTAAACAACTGATAAACATGGTTATGTGGTAATAAGGTCAGTGTTTTTCGAAATCTCTCATAAAGATACTACAGGTTCCTGTCCTGCCTCTCCAAAACTCCAAAAGCAGTAATGCTCGCGAAGGAGGAGACGGAGCGCGTGAGGGAGAGGCAAATTTCGCGCCCTCGCGCCCCTAACCGCCGCAGCAGGAGACGCCCTGGGCGTCGGGAATCGCAGGAAGATTTCCGGCCACCGTAGGCGCGAGCTTGCGGACGGTGAACAATGGGTAGCTCGCCGTCCGATAAGGACCAAGCCCGGGTCGACGGCGCGTTGTGTTCCACGCGCGCCTCAAAGAGATGTCAGCAGAATTGACGGGGTCCGCTAGGGCCAATGCCTGTCGGGGGTTCGAAGAAAACCGATAGGGAAATCGTGGCCCCCGGCAACGTGGCATAGGAAGGAACACGGGTGGGTTTTAGTCAGTAAGAGTCTGACACGCCCTCCCGCTCCACCCAGAGCGGGAGAAGTTATTTGATAATTTCCCACCCAAAAAAAAAAAAAATCTTTATCTAGCTGAGACTCAGCACTTTTTGAACGTCAAAATTACATAAGACATTCCCTTAAAAGGCCATCACCACTTCCTAGTGCTTTAGCTGGGAAGAAGAAGTGGTGCAATGTAATTTCTGCAATATCCAGGACACGTATTGTATGCGCAGAATTGTGCTAGTTTAGCTTCAATTGCATATATGCGAGTGAGCATACGCTTTATGTGCATTCATAGAATAACCATTCACTTTCTGTTGCAGTTACTGTGCTATTGTAACATGATTTAACTATTTTAACTGTGTTAAATTGGGTCGAAATAGCATCCTGTAAGTAATGATGATTTAATAGACCTTAGCTCCATCAGAACTTGAGGAATCAGATAATTGTTGTTACATTCCTTTCCTTTCCATTAGGTTATAGATTCAAACACAGACAAGCGTTTTACTTGGTGTAAATAATTTCATCATCACTGCTCTCAAAGCGGTGAAGGATACCTAACCAAAAAATTCTAAGACTGTGTGACATCTATCAACCCGCACTGGGCCCGCGTGGTGGATTACGGCCCACTCCCTCTCGCCGAGAGGAGGCCTGTGTCCCAGCAGTGGGAACATTATGGGCTGATTAGTTAGAAGGATTTGAATAATACAGATAAACATAGGTACTTTAACATACAGCTTGGAATATAATTACCAACATTTAGCTTAAGATTTTTTATTGTGTTAACTAATTAAGGTTGCAAGAAATATAACGCTTTTTATTTTATTTTACTATAATTAAGTTTTGCATAAACAAGTGTTTTGACGCATGTTTACTATACAATGTAAACAATCATTAATAATAGTACCTATAGTGTTTTATTTGAAAACTTAGGACCTTAAACACAAAAACACCATAGTGGTAATTTATCTTAATTTAAAAAAAATAATTTACGAAGATTTGTAATTATTTGTCTAAATAAAACCTCACTGAAACGATAATCTCTTAGAAACACGTGTAGGTATATGAATACAAAAAAAAATCTGCTGTTCCATACATTTTGACCGCGTAGGTATTGCACTTTTCTATGAAACAGCAATTTTTTTAAATAACTGACAAAATATTTCAACGCAGGGGGTTCAGCATTGGGCACGCCACAATTGCGGCGATAAGACCCCTCTTTGAGGAGTGGCTTGAGAGACGCCACGGCGTCCTCACCTTCCGCCTGACGCAGGTCCTCACCGGACACGGCTGCTTCGGGAGGTTCCTGTTTAGGATAAGGTGGGAGGAAACACCCGGGTGTCACCATTGTGTGGATCGGCCTGAGGACACGGTGGAGCATACGGTGGAGGTCTGCCGGTCTGCCCGGCTTGGGCGGAGCAACGCCGTGTCCTCGTAGAGGCGATCGGCGGCGGTGATCTCTCGCGTCCGGCCCTGGTTCAGGCCATGGTACGGAGCGAGAGGAAATGGCAGGCCGTCACCTCCTTCTGCGAAGCGGTAATGCTCGCGAAGGAGGAGGCGGAACGCGTGAGGGAAAGGCAAATTTCGCGCCCTCACGCCCCTAACCGCCGCAGGAGGAGACGCCCGGGGCGGAAATCGCGAGCCGATTTCCGGCCACCGTAGGCGCGGGCTTGCAGACGGTGAGCAATGGGTAGCTCGCCGTCCAGTAAGGACCAAGCCCGGGTCGACGGCGCGTTGTGTTCCACGCGCGCCTCAAAGAGATGTCAGCAGAATTGACGGGGCCCGCTAGGGCCAATGCCTGCCGGGGGTTCGAAGAAAACCGATGGGGAAATCGTGGCCCCCGGCAACAGGGCAACCGAAGGAACACGGGTGGGTTTTAGTCAGTAAGAGTCTGACACGCCCTCCCGCTCCACCCAGAGCGGGAGAAGTTATTTGATAATTTCCCACCCAAAAAAAAAAAAAAAAGGGGTTTCAGCATCATGTACTGAATCCATGGTAACAGTTTTCGCGTCGATGTCCCTGCCACCCTGTATATTGTATGTATAAAATCACGCCTGTACATTCCCGAAGAATTGGGCAGAGTTGTATCTATACTGTACCCACATTTCGCCAGTTATTAAGTCACATGTAACAGGCGGCGAGCCTATTGCCATCAACCGGGCACAAATCCAGACTCCGGGCTGCTACTGAGAAATTTCAGATGGAGAATCCAATAACGATGCTCTAGAACGTGTAAAAATGAATGAATTATAAGAATTGTCATCATAATAAGAAACAATGAGAACAATGTGATGGAAAGTTTCGCTCTCGGGTCAAATGTCAGTAATTGTTTGAAGTTAATTACTAATTACGGAGCGTGACTTGTTTAATTGTAGCTACATATTTTTATACTAATTGGTGCAGGTTAGGTAGGTTAGGTAATATCTATGTGTCAGTAGTTAAATTATATGTAAATAATGGCTAGATTTTAATTATATTTATTTTCTCATTAAAAACTAAAAACAATGGGACCAAGATTTAAAAAAAAACTCGCTAAGAAGAAAAATTAAAATGCCTGGGAATGTAGATATAATTTGAATTTGAATAGGTATCTAATATAAATAAAAAATACAAAAAAATGGCTGGGAATAAAGATAAAATTTGAATTTGAATAGGTACATAATATAAATAAAAAAAACAAAAAAGAAATACAATTCCAAATTAACCTTGCCGATCGCGTTGGTGTGAATAGACTAACATGCAATGTGCTCACGGGTCAATTAAAACAACGTTCTAAAACAAGCTTAATTGCCTTCATAAAATTATCTATTAACTTGCTGACCGAACAGACGTTGTCCTGTCCAAATTTCAATAATTCACACAAAATTGTCATAGTGCAAATTCCCGTAGTGCAAATTCCAATAGTGCAAATTCCCATAGTGCAAATTCCAATAGTGCAAATTCCCATAGTGCAAATTCCCATAGTGCAAATGCACTCTCAGTTTTCCCGAATTTTCTCATTATCCCGGCACTATAATTTTTTTTTCTTTTCGTAAGAACCTGATTAGGACTACTATGAACATTTTAAAACAAAAAATAACCAAATCGGTCCAGACGTTCTCAAGCAAAGGGTCCCGCAGACAGGCGCGACGCGACGATGCGACCCGATTCTTGTAGAACAATTTCCATGAAGTTTTCATAGCCTTGATGCGCTTACGAACAGCATTTAATTTTTTATTGCATAGATAGTTGAGTTAGGTGCAAATGCAAATGATGTAGGTAACATGTACTTAACATAGATGTGTTAAATTTTTAAATCACTTAACATCGTCCCATAAAATGTAGACAAACATGAGCAATTAATTAAATCTCTGATGTAAAATATTGCTCATACATTGCTATTATGTAGCTATTTATAACAAATGTTTCTTGAGAAATACGTATGTGGCAAGAAGCGAGGTTATAAATGTACGTCTGTATGTATTTTTTAAATGTATGTTCATTGATATTTTCGTCAATGGTGGACCGATCTTGAATTTTTTTTTTAATTTCGTAGAGAAAGCTTACACGGTGGTCCCATATAAATTTTATTAACTTTCCTTGGGTATGTTTTGAGTTAGCTTCGATAATACGTATTAAATGCACTTTGTGTATCTTGATGATGTTATAATGTAACTGTTGTTTATAACGCAAGTAGTGGTATACGAATTGGTGTGGAGTAGGCACCATAACTTAAAAGTGAAATATAAAACGTTTTTACAAAAAACAAAAACAACCGACTTCAAAAAAAAAGTGTGAAAAATTTCGGAAGTTGGTGGCAAAAGAATAAAATACAGATCCAAAGACACCGACTTCCGAAATTAAAGTCATGGACGTCATCAACGTCATCTTGGGGACTGTCTCATGTAATTTTGACGTTCGAAAAGTGCTGATTTTCAGCCTAGTTTGAATAAATGACTTTGAATTTTGAATTTGAATTTTTTCGTTTATAGATCTAAGATCTAAAGAGGCCAAGGCCTAAGTTTGTTTCTACTTATTACTAAAATGCATTCTCTTTTTGTTATAGGACAATGGACGAAGAAAAATCACAATAATGACCTGAATCAAACCAACAATAATATTTCACTGTGATTTAAGTTTTAAGTAAAAAAAGATCTCCTAAGGATAAGCATAAATGATCACAGTTATATAGAACAAAAGTGGTTTTGTGAAAATGCCTGCGATTTTGACAAAGATTAGGGAGCAGGCGTCGAGGGTACAGCCTTCGATAGCGTTGGGCGTTGGAGTTGGGGTTGCATTAGCAGCCTGTGCGGTATATGGAACGAGGGATAAGAAACAGACGCCTCCGTGTAACAATAATAATAATTATAAGGTGAGTTATAGAATTTTCTATTATGAAACATATAGGTTATTTAAATGACTGTTAAAATAGGTGTGATTAGAGACGACTGTGAATGGAGGTGATATAAATGAATAAAACGAATACATCTGGTTTTGTATTCAGAGTAAAAGAAAAACTGTAAAAGGTGTCTGATAAACTTCCAATCTCTCTCAAGACATTGGACTATGCAATGACTCTTCCTCATATGAGATAAGCCTTTCAACAGTGGAAAGTTTAGGACGATGAAGAAAAAATTTAAAGACTATCGTGCCATCGATACGAACAAGAAGACGATAATATAGACAAAATACAAAGCTATGCATTTCCTGATACACATTATTTAAATACCCACCGATTTAACAAATATGTTTCTTTATAGGTCGCTAAAAATGGCAAGCTACACAACGTCGACAATAACACAGCAAACGGCGACACATGCGGCGGACGCTGCGGCGCGGAACAGTGTGCACTCTGCAGAGGAGATGCCGACACTGACAATAAACAGAATATTGTAAGTAATTTATTTAAAGGCTTACTAAACTAAATACATACACAGCTAACACAAGATCTTTGTCGTAATTATAGTTCTAAATTGAAGGAAAGCACAGAACTGTTAATTAGCGTACCTACCTACTTAATAATTATACCTTCGAACTTATTTGTGGTATTGGATAACATATTGATAGATAGTCGCACAGTTAAAATTAATATTGCACTTAAGTAGGCTGGTATAAACGCAAGGCGGGAAGAAGTCGATGATATAAAAAATATTGAATTTGAATTTGAAAAAGTCCACTCCACTCTACACTAAGGTTGTTCGATTGCACACGGACTTCAGAGTAGAGCCGAAAACTAGCCAGCATTTAGAAAATATAGTAATTGTAATAATTATCCTGAAAATTTGAGAGTTTTAGCTGCTTTTAGCGGTTTTGGTTTGCCTGGTGTTAATGACCAACAAGAAAAACAAATACAAAATATATTTTACGACACTATAATTAATTAACTGCATAAATTAACATAAGCCCATTATAATTCACCATCCATAAAAAAATATTAGCTTATTTCAAGAGAATGAGAATTTTGTTTCTTATCGGAAATGATTGGTAACATTAAAATATTTCCGATTCCTTTTACTATGTATTGCAATGTTTCATTAGCTCCCGTTAATGTATTCAATATGAATTTGGAATTCGTCCAAGCTTTTTATCAGGTTCTAATAGTTTTGCAAATTACTTCGAGTTTAAATGATAAATAATACTTCTCTTTCTCTAGTTTATCTTATATCAATAACCAAAATGCAATATAGAGCAAATTCATATATTTGTACTGAAATGAAGCCTACAAAGTTTTTTTTTTCAATTGTATCTATATAGATGATATCATCATCGGTTTGATAATATTATTTATGTTTTTAACCAAGTCAGCATCTGTCCTATTTAATTGCTGTCATCGATTTGGTCATCAAAGCTGTATAAGAATCAAACATGAATTACAATTGCTTAGTCCTAAATGGTTCAATTTACACAAACGGTGGACATACGATTTGTTAAAGACTCATAATTTTCTACCCCAAAGCTCCTTCCACAGGAGGATGCAGACGAAACTCAATCAGTGGAGGAACACATCCCGGGTCTCAACCTGGAGTTCCTCCGACAGCTGATCTCCCTCGCCAGGATTATGGTGCCAGGAGTCAGGAGTCATGAGGTCGCCTTGTTATCTGCGCACACGCTGTGCCTGTTCACTAGAACCTTCTTGTCTATTTACGTGGCTTCGTTGGAAGGATCCATTGGTAAGTCGCATTTGTTGAAGTATTGGTTGTTTTATCTGCTTTTAGCCTTTTAGAAGTAAATGTGTTACTGTAAGTAAGTAGTTCAACACTGAATAAGAAGTCGTTACTTATAGCACTAATTTTAGAAGTAACGGTCCGCTATTTAGCACAATTGTTCTTTTATTGTAAAAAAATGCAAAAGAACTTGTATATGTTCTGAAAAAATGATGGCTTTTAGTTTTTGTTGAATACGACCAAAAAAAGAAAGTTTAAAAACACTGAACTAGTTATAACATATTTTGTTTCCTACAACATCATGAAACGTAAATGTTCGGAAGTTTCTGCCTACCCCCGGGGGAAGAAGGCGTTAGTTTATGTACGTAGGTTTGAAACGTGATCGACTGATTATTCCATCACATGCTCGGCAGCAATAGACACAATATTTTTAGTCTATAGCTGCCTCCAGGAGTAAAATAATACCATTGTTATTAGCCACAATTACAATTCAATCTACCTAGCCTTTTCCCAACTATGTTGGGGTCGGCTTCTAGTCTAACCGCGGCGGATGCAGCTGAATACCAGTTTTTTACATGGAGCGACTACCTATCTGACCTCCACAACCCAGTAACAGGGTAATACGATACCCCTTGGTTGTCAGACTTTTGGGCTTCTGACCTTCTGAAGACCCGTAACGACTGTCAAAGATCCACGAATGACAGCCGGGACCAACGGCTTAACGTGCTTTCCAGGGCACGGAGGAGTCTTGGTATGTAAAGATGGTCATCCATCCACGGACCAACACCGGCAAGCGTAGCTTAACCTGATGGATCGACCCGTGCGGCTTTTATTACTTAGCCACGAGCTCCAACAATTAGGGTAGTTGTCTAGGTAAAAAAAAAAGTAATTCCATTTAGTCTGTCTTTCAGATAATAAAAAAATATTAGACATGTATTTTTTGCTTTACCATGTTAATCAAAAATAACTTAGAAAACACGCATTAAAGTTGGGGAGTGGGGGCTCGCTACGTCACAACGCAGTATTAAATCTAGCAAGGCGTGCCGCATTTTAACTCAATGTATCGCCGTAATCTTTTGATTACGTCAAAAAAGAAAAAATACGTGTTCAATATTTTCTAATAATCTACAAAACGGACAAAAAAAAAATTTGGACACAGGCCTATTATATTTTTTATTATCATATGATTGTGGCTCACATTACTCATGATTTAACAAGTTAATTTAACGTCGCTTGATTTATTCAAACTTTTCCCTTTCAGTGAAACACATAGTACAGAAAGACATGCGTCGCTTCGCCGCCCTCCTCCTCCAATGGTTCGGCATCGCCATCCCAGCGACCTTCATCAACTCCATGATCAGATACCTGGAGAGCCGCCTGGCGCTCGCCTTCAGGACCAGGCTGGTCAACCATGCGTATGACCTATACTTCAAGAACCAGACTTACTACAGGGTTGCTAATTTAGATGCTAGGATTGAAAATGCTGATCATAGGTAAGAGTCATTTTAGTTAATTTTCATTGATTTTGTTTTCTTTGAGTTAGAAATAAGTCTACAGTTGGTGATTGAGACATTTCTACTACACCTCAGGTTTTCTTAAAAAGTCAGAATGTCGAATAGCAGCTTGGATTCCCAGGTATTCCCTTCTGGTATCCCTCTTACCAAGCTAAGGTCCGTACCCCACAGGGCAGTGCCCCTTAGCGTGTAGTCGCTTAGTTTCTAAGTTTTATACCCTGGCTGGAAGCCTTAATTTATTGAGGCAGTCACAGGAAAACCCGGCCTAGGCTGACCTGCAAGATGCCACAAAAAAAAAACTGCTTGGTAGGTTCTACAAGTTAACGAGTAATAATAATCGACCAACTTACATTTGCAGTTGCAAAAAAATGTTCCCCTATACATTCCGTATGAGAAAACATGTTTTTCAACTGCCATGTTTAGTTCGTTCTTGGGATAAATTCATCCCAACTACGGAACCCTACATTGTGCGTGGTCCGACATGAATTTGGCCGGTTTTTTTTTCTAAATATTGTTCAAACTATTCTTTGTAATGTTCAACTTCCAGGCTAACAGAAGACGTGTCGGTGTTCACGCAGTCCGTGGCACACCTGTACAGCTCGCTCACCAAGCCCTGCTTCGACCTGCTGCTCATCGTGCTCACACTCGCCTCCTACTCCAACAAAATGAAGGGCAATATATTTATTGGTATGTTGGGGAAGATTTTGATGCTAGTCTGGCCGTTGAGAGAATGCGTTCTTGACAGCTGTCAGTTTCATACTGTGGCGCCATCTACATCGCCACATGCGAACTACGAATCAAAGACCTGACGTCACATAAATCCTGCATTGCGCAATTAGAGTTTACCGCGCGAACACTATTATATAAATTCCCCGATATCAATCATTGGGCAGTGGGCACCCATCTAGTCGGAGGATCCTCCTATCTCTATAGAGGATGAGTGAACTTTACACCCTGTCCCTCATGCCCCTAAAATACTAACAAATAAGTGTTTTGCGAATTAACTACTAGAAACCTTACCCCCTCCCCGCCTTACCTTACCTTATTATTAGTAGAAATTGTCCAACTGACAGGTGTTGAGAATGCATACTCTTTACTCTCTATTGGAGGCTTATGGTTCAGCAAGTAGACAACTTACCTGATGGTAAGTGGACTCCGCTGCCTCCAGACATTAGGCATTGCAGGTGCATAGTCTTCCTAAATGTAAAGCCTAAAAAGTCTTATGTACTTGTAATTATCAAAAACCGCTTACCATTTTACAAGTGTGTAACCTGCCTGAGAATCGAATGTACAGTACAAATTTGTTCTTAATGTCCTTCGGCAAACCTCGTGTTTCGTCAGTCGTCGGATTTCTAATAGTTGCTTTTTGCACTTGGTGCAGACCGGACGCTCTCAATCGATTTGGAAGTATATCGAGTTGTTAATACTCTTTTAACTTAATGTAATTCATTTAAACAATGGGAGGAAATACGCTAAAGTCGCAGGCACGGCAGATAGGAAAATAGTTTTGCCGCTCTATATGCATAGTTCATACGACAAAACAAAACAACAATAAAGTACTTAGTTTTGAATTCAAATTATTATACACGACAAATCTAATAATTGATGGACATGGAAATTAGCATTCGTTTGTATTCGGAAGTGCGATGATTCCCGAGGGACATTAAGAAAATAGAAATACTGTAAATGGCTTTAAAGAATAAGCGTTTTTACGAAGAGATGTTTAAGAATCAGTAAAAGATGAGGTTAATGACACGGGTGGAAAATAATAGTCATAAAAGTACTTAATTTTAATTTTCTTTTCAATATACCTCAATCAATCAATCTGCTTTGCCTTTGACCAAGGTCGGCTTCCAGTCTAACCGGATGGAGCTGAATACTAGTATTTTACATGGAGCGACTGCCTATCTAACCGCCATAACCCAGTTACTGGGTAACATGATACCCCTTGGTAAGACTGGTTGTCAGACTTTCGGGCTTCTGACGATCCGTAACGACTGTCAAAGATCCAAGAATGACAGCCAGGACCAACCAACTGCTTAACATGCTTTCCGAGGCTCGGAGGGGTCTCGATATGTTTTTTCAATATACTTACATATAATAAAATTAACACACGAATCTAATTTTACAGGTCCCAGCATAGCAACAGTAGTGATCTGCATGACCGGTCAGCTGCTGCGACTGTTGAGTCCCAGGTTCGGTGCGCTGGCCGGCGAAGAGGCGCGCATGAAGGCCAACCTGAGGCACGTGCATGCGAGGCTTATTGCACATGCTGAGGAGGTCGCCTTCTATGGAGGACATAAGGTAATTAATTTTAAGTACTAGCAGACCCGACAGTCGTCCTGTCCAAATTTCAACGAACCGAACATTAAAAGAATTACGTATATATCTGTCGCAGTAATAGTAATAGTAATAGTCCATTTATTTGTGAGAATATTGTTACAGAGATGTTACATGGTTTTCATAGTTCCCTAGGGATATAGCTATGCACCGTAATATAGTTATATGAAAGTGGTTCATAACTATCTTACTAGGAATATAATTATGATACGAGCACGATCTGGTAATATAATTATTAGGGCACTCGGAACTGTGACCAACTACGCGCGAGTCGAGCGAGCGGTGCCGCGGCACTGTGGCAGCAACCGGCGAGCGCTAAATCGAAATTGGTCGCAGTAACAAAATTAAGACACACCGACAGTTATGAACCGCTTTCATATAACTATATTACAGTATATAGCTATATCCCTAGGGATATAACTATATCACGGGTATAACCATCTTACTGCGACATATCCATCGTTCGAATCGTTACACAAAAATCTCATAGAAATAAGACAGTTACTGTTTTTCCCGAATTTTTGAATTTTCCGTAACCAGCTACAGGAACTAAAACAATATTGTATGTTATTCTTATTTTTATTAAAAATTCCAGGTGGAACTCGGCCAACTGCAAGCCGCCTACAAAGAACTTGTAGCCCAGATGACGTCAGTATTCAACAAGAAGCTGTGGTACGTGATGCTGGAGCAGTTCTGCATGAAGTACGTGTGGTCGGGCACGGGCATGGTCATGTTAGCGCTGCCTATACTGACGGCCACGCATTCTAACAGTCACACAGGTCAGTACGGTCAGTAGAACAATATTTTTTTTTTTGTATATTTTTTACGCTGTTTCTCCGCCAATTATGAATTGACTAGCTGACCCGGCGAACTTTGTTCCGCCTAACAGTCAGTGAATGTGCATGTTTAGGATTTTAAAATAATACAGAATTTCTACCCTACCTACCCTACCTGTCCTACCGGCCCTACCTGCCCTACCTGCCCTACCTATACCCCCTACCCCCCTCTCTACCCTATATCCCATTCCGGACGAAGACAAATCCAAAAACACAAAAATCTAAATCGGTCCAGCCGTTCTCGAGTTATAAGTGTTCGAACAAACCCGACTTTGTTTTACAGATTAAGATTTTGATGATTAAATTTTTTGTTAGGTAGGTCATACTTCAGAGGTGGTCCCGTATAAATTTTATTAACTTTGCTTGGGTGCTTTTTGAGTTAGCTTCAATAATACGTATTTTTCCCACTTTAATAAGTTCCTGTCACTGTTATTTACATAGCACGTAGTAGTATTTGAATTTGTGAGAGGTAGGTACCACCAAAATAAAAACATTCTACAAAAAGAAAAAAAAAAAAACAAATGGCTCCCAAAAAAAAAACACTACAAAGTGCTAAATAACTTTAATTTCGAAAGTCGGTGTTATTTTTCATTTACCAAGTGCAAAAGGCAACTGATAGAAATCCGACGACTGACGAAACACGAGGTTTGCCGAGGGACATTAAGAACATATTTGTACTGTACGTGAAAGTACTGTACCCCTAAAAGATTGTAAATGATTTCAAAGTCAGTACATTGGACGGTTTTCAAGTGGTCATCGTTGCGCCAATTGCATCCTTGATACCAATGAGTTGACCCACAGGAACTACCGTAATTAGTCTAATCATTTGCTCATCCGATTATGTGGGCAAAGATTGATGGAGTCATTAGTTCCTCGCTTTGGTGACTAGTAAACAAATTTTTAAAGCGAATGGACTGTACACAAGACGAAGCTGCGGTGGTGAGCGTTAAACCATCTGCGACGATAAATTCGCGTGTGACCGCCGCCCGGAGCCCCGCAGCGTCGGAGCCGTGACAGAAACCATGCCTGCTGCATGTTACATGCTCGTTTGCATGCTGCATGCTTGCTTGCATGCTTCTTACATGGAAATAAAAACCACATACTCACAATCACAGGCCAGCCGCAGCCCATTCAAAAAACCACTAGATGGCCACGACTGGCCGGAATCGTGGCCGGCTCCAGATCCCTTACTCGCCATTGTACCCAAAGAATTAAAGAAGCTCTGTTACAAATTTTGACACCAAAAAAAAACGACCAAGTGCGTGTCGGACTACGCACAATGAAGGGTTCCGTAGTTGAGATGAATTTACTTATCCCAAGAACAAACTTAACATTGTAGTTGAAAATCATGTTTTCCCATACATTCCAACTGCAAATGTAAGTTTGTATGCACAATATTGAGAGATTTACCATGTTATTTTAAGACCATAGACTTCTTATTGTTCCTGTAATCTATGAGTAAAGAGCCATACTTTGTATTTTTTTCAAAATTGTAGGTCCAGTAGTTTCGAAGATTTGTTTTAAAATGACATAAAATCTTTAAAAATATTTATTTTAATATGATATCAAAATAAATGTTTAAGATCCTCGCAACAAACCCTTTCATTTGATATGTCACACGGTACTGTTAACAAATCTTTATTTTTTTTTAATTTTCTTGTTTGCCCTCCAAAAGTGACCCCTATATTCAAAATTCATTTATTTACGTTACACGTTCGTGTTTGGGTCACAGAAATGCATATGTGTACCAAATTTCAACCTAATCGGTCCATTAGATTCGGAGCAAATTGGCTGTGACAGTCGGACAGACAGACAGACACACGAGTGATCCTATAAGGGTTCCGTTTTTTTTCCTTTTGATGTACGGAACCCTAAAAAGTATATTATGTCTGTCCTCAAAACTCTATGTCAACCCATTTTGTATATCTTGCGTTATAGGCAGCAGTATAAGTGATCGAGCAGAATACATGACGACGTCAAGAAATCTTCTCAATTCAGCCGCCGACGCGATAGAGAGGCTCATGTCCAGTTATAAGGTAAATAATACATTATAATTTTGGTTTGAATTCTAACATTAATTGAATATCTTATTGTGTTTTTATGCCGGTCGAGAAAATCTTTCAGGCACACCGGTTTCCTATGTTTTCCTTCACCGTTTTTGAAGCAAGTGATAATTGTACAATATGCACATGAATCCGAAAAGTCAGAGGTGCGTGCCTTGGGTTCGAACTCGAGACCTATGACTCGGCAGTTCGACGGTAATACCACTAGGCTATCACTGCTATTATGTAAAAAATAATTATTATTATCATATCATATGTGTATTTAATGTTCTTTCTTTTTCGTGTGACTAAAAACGGTGGAATTTGAAAATATATAGACGACAACACCATCAGTCCTACGAAAAAAAAATTTATACTTTGTCTTACTGTTTTTGATAGGTTATTTTGTTTATATTCTGGTTTATTCCTGGTAATTTGACTAACCTGGTGTCAGAGTTATAAAGCCGCCTATGGGCCTCTGACTTCACATGTTGAGCTCCTTAAGTTCTGAGTTGAGCTCCACGATTACTGACAAATGCTTGCACTGACTGGACAGGTCCACTCAAATCTATGTGGTTCTTTCCTCAAAAGACCTTTTCAGACACTTATCTACATGGTCCTCATATGGCCTGACCAAGATTATGTCTGGACTGTAAAAGAGACTGCGACCTCTGAGTTTGTGTCGGCCTTTCTTCTCAGAGTAGTCAGATAGGAAACGCCGAACTCATCTAGATTATTTTTAATATTTTTTTTATATGACATGTAAAAGTGATTTCGATATCCTATTTACAGAATAAATAATTTCATTTCATTTCATTTCATTTACATCCCGTCGAGAAATATCTCCCAGGCAGGAAAAGACCTGTTTCTTATTTTAGAAATATTCTAATCGTATAATTTATTTATTTACAGGAAATAGTGACCCTGGCCGGCTACGCGACCCGCGTGTCGGACATGCTGGTGGTGTTCGGCGAGGTGGCGCGCGGCAAGTGCGTGCGCGGCGTGCACGTGTCGGCGCAGCACGCCGCCTTCCAGGTCACCTTCAAGGACAACAGGCCCGTGCCCGAAGGTATACATACAACACCACACCTGTGATACCCGAAGGGTTAGGCAGAGGTGTTAGTACACCCACATTTCGCCAGTTACATTTTTAAGTCCCTTGTGATAGCAAGACTATTGCCATCAACCAAGTACAAATTCAGACTCCGGGTTGCTACTAAACTAACCCAATATCACTTTCCCCGACCCGGGAATCGAACTCAGGACCTCATGCTCAGTAGAAGCGCTTGCCGACTATTAAACCAACGAGGCAGTCGGGAGGAAGGTATACTGTCATCTTTTATAGTATTTCTATTTTCTTAATGTCTCTCGGCAAACTTCGTGTTTCGTCAGTCGTCGGATTTCTATCAGTTGCCCTTTGTACTTGGTGCAGATCGAACACTCTCAATCGACTTAGAAGTATATAGAGTTGTTAATACTCTTCGTAATTTATTTTAAAAATGGGAGGAAAGCCACTAAAGTCGCAGCCACGACAGATAGGAAAATAGTTTTACAGCTCTATATAGTTCACACGACAATCAAAATAAAACAACAATAAAGTACTTAGTTCTGAATTCAAATTATTATACACGATAAATCTAATAATTGATGGACATGGAAATTTACATTCGTTTGTATTCGGAAATGCGATGATTCCCGAGGGACATTAAGAAAATAGAAATACTTTATGCTATATTTCTGTAACTGATTCACAGATTGTCATTGCATAGTCTACTGTTGGGGGAGAAATATGACAATTGAAAGTATTGTTCCTTTTAAGATATGGATCATCCTTCTGAAACTCCCTTTCAAATGACAAAATTCAGCAGTAAACGTAACCTGAAGTCTTGTCTCGAAAGCAAAATTTCTCAATTTCTATTTTTTTCTTTTTTTTTCTCTGGCAAAATTTGCTTTCGTGTGTCAGTTTGTACGTACTCGTCTACAGGTCGTATTTTACAACCGATCTGGACGAAACTTGGTGTGCAGGTTTGACGACTTTGTAGTTTTTTTTTTTGTTGTCGGGGATTTTTGATTGAAGGGGTACTTTCTCCAAAAAGGGGTCAAAAGGGGGCTACAGGATATCTCCGCCTTATAAGATCCGATTTCGATGGTTCTTTTTTTATTTGAAAGGTAGTAACTTTAAGTAGGTTTCATAAAAATTTGGTGAATATCTAATGAGGATCTTCGGCGTGATGAGCAGAATAGCTCCTCAAAATGCAGTAAATTGTTCACTTTTAGATTTCTACCAGTGGAATCGACCCTTTAACTACTAGGTAGGGATTGATGGAGCACCTAGGTCCACCTTCTCATCACAAAGCTAGAGAATTCTGAATCTTTTTTTTTAGATTTCTTTAAAAACGTTTTATGAAAATGTTACTAGATGGCGCTACTGTGCACCACTAGATCGTTTTGTAAAAAAGTTTGTGCTCGCGAGATCTACTGTTCGCAGAACTACTAGTAATATATTGATCAACAACATTAACGTGGAGCTCGGTGAATGCGATAGTTCGAAATTTCATACAAAACATTTGCGGCAAATGGCGCTTTGAATCCGTCTCTTCTAACGTATATTCATGTACTTTTTTTCTCTTTCCAGGCACAATAATCTACACAAACGACCTAGCGATCCGTCTCCGCGGCGTGCCCATCGTAACGCCCGCGTGCGACGTGGTCGCGGGCGGCGTCACCTTGGACATCGCGCCCGGGACACACCTGCTCATAGTGGGGCCCAATGGATGCGGGAAGTCTAGGTAAATATCCACTCAATTAATAACCCTTGAGAATTATAACAAGATCTTATGGCCACACTGAGGTTAATCACGCCTTAAGCCGAGGTCTGTACCCCACAGGGGGTGCCCTTAGCGTTTAATCGTTTAGTTTTTAAGTTTTATGCCCTGGCTGGAGGCTTTAATTTATTGAGGCAGCCTCTTATGTTGACCTGCGAGATGAAATTATTAAAAAATATATATATAGGTTAATCCTGCAAGAGACGCGGGACGACACTGCGCGAGTCGATTGTTTAATGCTAAACTAACTTGCAGTTAATTTAGCTCGCTAGTTTTATCATACATATGCGTCCACCCTCATGAATTGCTTGATTGCGAATTACTGTATGTGTGTGATAGATCCTTGATTTTGTATGGCTTTGCTGCCTTTGGTCTCGTTGTTAGAGTGAGGCGTATTTATCATAACAGATATTGTAAATAACAATTGTTCCTAACATTATCCGCTACTTAAAAAAACATACTCTCAAAGACTGTTACTTACATACACACTCACACAAAGGAAGGAATATTGCAAGGTTATCAATTTCTCTCTTCCTCATTAAGGAATGACCCTTGCTAAAAAGAGAAACACCTATTATTTACTTTGAAATATGTTTACTTCTAACTCTTACTAAAGCGGTTAAAATACGCTAAAAAGTGAAAGCACTTAGTATTTATTATCCCTAAAATACAGTTTGTGGTCTTACAAGAACAAACATTTACGAAAAAGTAACTCGTAAATTAGGTCGTGTTAGCTGTTATACGAAAAGAGATAATGAAGCTATTCAATTGAGATTTAATATGTATTTATTATCCGTACAAAAATAATAGGCTGTTATTTAAGAACAGATATTTGGATCTGTTATTTTTGTGTATCAGTAACATGTGGCCGGCCACAATCGACGCCTAGTACCAATTCTTGACATTATAGTTATTATAAACTCTGCCGAAGCAGAGTATTTCAAAAATGCATAAGACTCATTTGAGTGTCCCCCTCCACGGAAATCTTTAGTAAAAGGCGAAAGATTTATACGTTTTGAAGGGAAACCAGAGATAATGAATTAATCCGATCCAAGAGACCCAACCAAACGGCGGAGAATCTTAACACCGCGATTCAGAAACGTGACGTCAACGCACAGTGACATCTGTTGCTAAAATGTGGAACTAAATAGTTATAAAAACAGTGAGTCGGGCGGACTTAAGCTGGGGAGTTTGTTACCTACCACTTAGGGGAGAACAAAATATAATAATAAAAGCTGGGTTGTGGTTTTGTAATACCATTGTTATAGGTATGTAACATTTGCCCTTTAGTTGATATAGACAAACTCACTTTATGATTAGAGAGATAAAGTGCAAAGTTGTGTAAATATCGGCGCTGACAACAACAGCATTTTGAACGTCCTTGAGTCCGACCTCGTTTGCACTTTGATACATCTATACTTCCTACAACTCGTAATAATTAAGAAGTGAAAGTTTGTATGTTTGTTACTCAATCACGCAAAACCTGATGAAATTTGGCACATACAGGGTGGCGGGGACATCGACGCGAAACCTGTTATCATGGATCAGTACATGATTTTGAAGCCCCTGCGTTAATAACCGAAGAAAAATTTCATCACCGCGGGGTTCAGAATCATGTACTGAATCCATGGTAACAGTTTTCGCGTCGATGTCCCTGCCATCCTGTATAGTTTATAACCTGGATACACGCTGGAGAAGCCGCGGGCAGAAGCTACTATTATTTACATTATTTATAAAGGAGAAACGACTCACTGACTGTCAGACATATCAGCGCACAGCCGAAACTATTGGAATTAGGAACGAGAAACTTTGCACTAGGGTTCCTTTTATAATGTAGGAGGGCACTAAGAACCGGTTTTTGGAAATTCAACCTTTGACCGGCTGAAAAGAGGGGTTTTCGTTTGTATGAAAAAAAAATCTTGGGTAAATAAACTTGAAACTTGACACGAGTACTTGCCTAAGTTAATAATACAGCTTGTCATTATAAGTTTTCCAAAACTACCCCTCAATAGGGATTTGGGAGGTGTTAAAGTTTGTATGGAAAAATCTTAACGTGCGGTCCGATTAAGTTGGAACTTTTTTGAGTTCCCGACCCGAAAGGAGGATTTTACTGCGTAGTTTGGTTAACTCTAAAGTTTGTAAACATACTATAAAAATGAAACGATAAACCACATGTTTGAAGGTTTTAAAAAAATCGACTCCTGTTGGGGTGAAACGGGGGAATATAGTTCATACGAAAATAATTTTTCCTTTGATCAAAAACCTTGAAAATTTACTCTAATGCATCTAAACTTCTGTTTTCGAAAACTACTTTTTGAATAGGGTGGAGTTTGCATTCTTTAGGGGACAATACGAAAGTGCTGTATCTCATACTTTACTCTAATCATTTTTAATCTCCTCCACAGTTTATTCCGCATAATCTCCGGCTTATGGCCGGTGTTCGGCGGCGAGCTGCATGTACCACGACCATGCGCCTGCGCATACTGTGCCGACGAGACCAACTTCGCTGACACAGGGTTCTGCACATCCAGGCCTATTATGTTTTACATACCACAAAGGTTAGTAATAAAACTAAATATTTTATAAACTAACTGTCATCGACATACTGCATCTTTATTATTGCGAGACAGAGCCAAACTATTTGTTCCACCTGCTGAAGATCTCGCACCTGGACACGAGTTGCCTTGGGTAACCTGGAAGTCTTTAAACAGACTCCGGACCCAGGTTGGCCGAAGCAAGGAAAATCTGTTCAGGTGGAGATTCATAGACGACTCCGCCTTGGAGTGTGAATGTGGTGCTGTTCCACAAACGATGGTACACTTAATGTCGTGTCCTGCGTGTCCTGTCAGCTGTACGTTACAGGAACTGATGGACGCTAGTGATGGCGCCCAACACGTGGCTGAGACTATTTAGAATGCCATCGACACGCTAAGAAGATCTTTCTTGTTTATTGAAAACATTGAAATTTTTTAATTAAATTATTATACGTCTCCATTTTGAACATGGAAATCTCGGTACAAAGATATTGCACACAATAGCAACAATAATATATTGTACATTAACGAATATATTATAAATTAAAGTCGTTTTTTTATGTCTGTATGTATGATCGCGATGTTCATCTTAACTACACAATGGGTTTGGATATTTTATCCCGGAGGAGCTCGTACAGCCGCACGGTTATGCTTGTCGGGGTTGGTCCGTGGATGGGTGACCATCTTTACATATCGAGACTCCTCCATTCATCGGAAAGCACGTTAAGCCGTTGGATCTGGCTGTCAATCGTGGATCGTTGACAGTTGTTACGGGTCATCTGAAGCCCGAAAGTCTGACAATTAGTCTTACCAAGGGGTATCGTGTTATTATTTATTATTATTTATTTATTCATGTAACAATTCGCATTGTGTTTGAATTTTGTAGTACATTAATAAATATTTTACAGCTAAAAACAATAAATTATGAATATCAAACAGTAAATTTCACTAAAAATAAAATCAATAACTTATATGATAAATTAATATGTCAATAGATTGTAAATAGTAATTTTATAAATTATTGTAAATATTATCATGTCAAATTCGTATAAATCTATTCTCTAAAATGCCAAAAAATCGAACAATGTCTTGAATGTATATTTAATGTCAAAAAGGTAAATTACTAAATATAAAAACTATTCACCATCATTTGTCACCAATTCAGATATAGAATATAAACATTTATTCAACAGGAATGCTTTAAGTTTGGCTTTGAATAGTGTAGGTACCTTTGTAAATCAATGATCTTAAGTCAGTAGGCAACTTATTAAATAATTCTACTACTTGGTATTTAGAGCAATGTTCAGCAATATTAAGTTTCGGCGCTATTTTATTTTTTATAACGTTTCTTCTAGTTTTCTCTCTAAGTTCACGTTCTTCCTGTGATTCGTGCTCGTGTATGTATTTCGCAAAGTGGCTGAGTAGTACTAAAACATATAAACTTGGCACTGTTAAAATACCTAATTTTTTAAAATATTCTTTACATGACTCTTGTTGTGGGATTCTGACAATCGTTCTTAATGCACGTTTCTGTAGAATGAATGCTCTTTGGCAATTGTACCCGTAACTACTCCCCCAAAACATAATGCTATATCGTAATCTGGATTCTACTAATGCATAATATACAGATTTAAGTTGCTTAAGATTAATATCGTCCCTGAGGCTTCTTAGCGCGTAACAAGCCGAAGATATTGAGGAATCAATGGCGGTGAGCTCCTTTTTCCAATTTAATAGGGAATCTATATAAACTCCTAAAAATTTAACTTCGTTCACCAGTCCAATATTTTCCTTTTTAAGCTTGACATCTATACTATCTTTGTGACGTTGTTTTAAACAACATTACATTGGTTTTGCTTGGGTTTATTATTAAATTATTTGCTATAAACCAAACAGAAAGATTCTTTAAACACTTATTTACATTTTCTGTTAACTCATTTAAGTTTGGCGACCCGAGTATGGCATTCGTGTCGTCTGCAAACATTACAAGTCCTGCGTCGGGTTGGGTATTATTCATTAAATTTAGTAAATCATTTGTAAAAATTAAATATAATATTGGTCCTAAGATTGAGCCTTGAGGCACTCCGCGGCTTATGTTGGACAGTTTTGACTTATATATTACTTCATTCACACACTTTCCGTCACAATTGTTTGAGTTAATGTCTTTTATTTCTACGTACATTCTACGGTTTTTTAAATAAGATGTCTTAAGTTTTAACGCTTTTCCTCTAATACCATAATGCTCTAGTTTAGCCAGAAGTAGCTCGTGATCTACTGTATCAAACGCAGAACTTAAATCAATAAATAAGCCAGCTACCTTCATTTTGTCATTCAATTTATTAATAATGTCATTAACAAGATTATCTATCGCATCTGAGGTGCCTATCCCCTTTTGGTATCAAAATTGTTTATAATTTAGTATTCTATTTAAATGTAAGTGGGTCATTAATCTAGCTTTCATTATCTTTTCGAAAATTTTTGATAAAATTGGTAGTAAGGATATTGGCTGGTAGTTTTTGGGATCCGTTCTTGTACCCTTTGTGTGTAGCAGAACCACCTTTGCCAATTTAAGTTGTTCAGGAAATACAGACTCTTCAATACATTTATTAATGAACTCAGATAAGGGATACGCTAATATTTATATATTATCTCTGATCACCGATATTGGCACGTCATCGTGTCCACAAGATGCTTTGTTTGCCATCTTACGTACAATTTTTGTTGTATTTAGTAACTGGGTTGTGGAGGTCAGATAGGCAGTCACTCCATGTAAAATGCTGGTATTGAGCTGCATCCGGTTAAATTGGGCCCCGACCACAACATGGTTGGTCAAAGGCTAGGTAGAGTATTGATGATTGTGTAAAGTGGGTGATACACGATTTTCGATATTTTAATGTCGTGATTACCTTTATTTATTTTCTTTTTCCTCTTCTCCACAGGCCATACATGTCCCAAGGCTCTCTAATAGACCAAGTGACGTACCCCTCGCGCGCCAAGGAAGGCGACCAGGCGGCCGAGCGTCGCGCGTCGCACATCCTGCGCCTGGTGCGGCTGGACGCGTGCGCGGCGCGCCACGGCGGCCTGCGCGCCGTGCGCGACTGGCGCGCCACGCTGTCGGGCGGGGAGAAGCAGAGGATGGCCATGGCCAGGATGTTCTACCACAGGTACAAGTAACTTACTAACGTCGCACATCCTGCGCCTGGTGCGGCTGGACGCGTGCGCGGCGCGCCACGGCGGCCTGCGCGCCGTGCGCGACTGGCGCGCCACGCTGTCGGGCGGGGAGAAGCAGAGGATGGCCATGGCCAGGATGTTCTACCACAGGTACAAGTAACTTACTAACGTCGCACATCCTGCGCCTGGTGCGGCTGGACGCGTGCGCGGCGCGCCACGGCGGCCTGCGCGCCGTGCGCGACTGGCGCGCCACGCTGTCGGGCGGGGAGAAGCAGAGGATGGCCATGGCCAGGATGTTCTACCACAGGTACAAGTAACTTACTAACGTCGCACATCCTGCGCCTGGTGCGGCTGGACGCGTGCGCGGCGCGCCACGGCGGCCTGCGCGCCGTGCGCGACTGGCGCGCCACGCTGTCGGGCGGGGAGAAGCAGAGGATGGCCATGGCCAGGATGTTCTACCACAGGTACAAGTAACTTACTAACGTCGCACATCCTGCGCCTGGTGCGGCTGGACGCGTGCGCGGCGCGCCACGGCGGCCTGCGCGCCGTGCGCGACTGGCGCGCCACGCTGTCGGGCGGGGAGAAGCAGAGGATGGCCATGGCCAGGATGTTCTACCACAGGTACAAGTAACTTACTAACGTCGCACATCCTGCGCCTGGTGCGGCTGGACGCGTGCGCGGCGCGCCACGGCGGCCTGCGCGCCGTGCGCGACTGGCGCGCCACGCTGTCGGGCGGGGAGAAGCAGAGGATGGCCATGGCCAGGATGTTCTACCACAGGTACAAGTAACTTACTAACGTCGCACATCCTGCGCCTGGTGCGGCTGGACGCGTGCGCGGCGCGCCACGGCGGCCTGCGCGCCGTGCGCGACTGGCGCGCCACGCTGTCGGGCGGGGAGAAGCAGAGGATGGCCATGGCCAGGATGTTCTACCACAGGTACAAGTAACTTACTAACGTCGCACATCCTGCGCCTGGTGCGGCTGGACGCGTGCGCGGCGCGCCACGGCGGCCTGCGCGCCGTGCGCGACTGGCGCGCCACGCTGTCGGGCGGGGAGAAGCAGAGGATGGCCATGGCCAGGATGTTCTACCACAGGTACAAGTAACTTACTAACGTCGCACATCCTGCGCCTGGTGCGGCTGGACGCGTGCGCGGCGCGCCACGGCGGCCTGCGCGCCGTGCGCGACTGGCGCGCCACGCTGTCGGGCGGGGAGAAGCAGAGGATGGCCATGGCCAGGATGTTCTACCACAGGTACAAGTAACTTACTAACGTCGCACATCCTGCGCCTGGTGCGGCTGGACGCGTGCGCGGCGCGCCACGGCGGCCTGCGCGCCGTGCGCGACTGGCGCGCCACGCTGTCGGGCGGGGAGAAGCAGAGGATGGCCATGGCCAGGATGTTCTACCACAGGTACAAGTAACTTACTAACGTCGCACATCCTGCGCCTGGTGCGGCTGGACGCGTGCGCGGCGCGCCACGGCGGCCTGCGCGCCGTGCGCGACTGGCGCGCCACGCTGTCGGGCGGGGAGAAGCAGAGGATGGCCATGGCCAGGATGTTCTACCACAGGTACAAGTAACTTACTAACGTCGCACATCCTGCGCCTGGTGCGGCTGGACGCGTGCGCGGCGCGCCACGGCGGCCTGCGCGCCGTGCGCGACTGGCGCGCCACGCTGTCGGGCGGGGAGAAGCAGAGGATGGCCATGGCCAGGATGTTCTACCACAGGTACAAGTAACTTACTAACGTCGCACATCCTGCGCCTGGTGCGGCTGGACGCGTGCGCGGCGCGCCACGGCGGCCTGCGCGCCGTGCGCGACTGGCGCGCCACGCTGTCGGGCGGGGAGAAGCAGAGGATGGCCATGGCCAGGATGTTCTACCACAGGTACAAGTAACTTACTAACGTCGCACATCCTGCGCCTGGTGCGGCTGGACGCGTGCGCGGCGCGCCACGGCGGCCTGCGCGCCGTGCGCGACTGGCGCGCCACGCTGTCGGGCGGGGAGAAGCAGAGGATGGCCATGGCCAGGATGTTCTACCACAGGTACAAGTAACTTACTAACGTCGCACATCCTGCGCCTGGTGCGGCTGGACGCGTGCGCGGCGCGCCACGGCGGCCTGCGCGCCGTGCGCGACTGGCGCGCCACGCTGTCGGGCGGGGAGAAGCAGAGGATGGCCATGGCCAGGATGTTCTACCACAGGTACAAGTAACTTACTAACGTCGCACATCCTGCGCCTGGTGCGGCTGGACGCGTGCGCGGCGCGCCACGGCGGCCTGCGCGCCGTGCGCGACTGGCGCGCCACGCTGTCGGGCGGGGAGAAGCAGAGGATGGCCATGGCCAGGATGTTCTACCACAGGTACAAGTAACTTACTAACGTCGCACATCCTGCGCCTGGTGCGGCTGGACGCGTGCGCGGCGCGCCACGGCGGCCTGCGCGCCGTGCGCGACTGGCGCGCCACGCTGTCGGGCGGGGAGAAGCAGAGGATGGCCATGGCCAGGATGTTCTACCACAGGTACAAGTAACTTACTAACGTCGCACATCCTGCGCCTGGTGCGGCTGGACGCGTGCGCGGCGCGCCACGGCGGCCTGCGCGCCGTGCGCGACTGGCGCGCCACGCTGTCGGGCGGGGAGAAGCAGAGGATGGCCATGGCCAGGATGTTCTACCACAGGTACAAGTAACTTACTAACGTCGCACATCCTGCGCCTGGTGCGGCTGGACGCGTGCGCGGCGCGCCACGGCGGCCTGCGCGCCGTGCGCGACTGGCGCGCCACGCTGTCGGGCGGGGAGAAGCAGAGGATGGCCATGGCCAGGATGTTCTACCACAGGTACAAGTAGCATGGACGTTATGGAGCTAGCTAACATTTGGACGGGCCACATCGTATTACAAAAATCACTTTGATACATTTAGTTTGAGCCCATTTATAAGCACCGGTTGCTCAATCGCTAGCCCCGGTTGGCCACAGCTACTCACATACTGGCCACAGTTACCCACTTACTAGCCACAGTTACTTACTTACTGGCCATAGTTACCCGCTTACTGGCCACAGTCACCTACTTACTGGACATAACCTCTCCCAGGCACCCCAAGCTCCACATTAACATCGTGTATATCTTTCCAGGCCGGTATACGCGTTACTGGATGAGTGCACGAGCGCCGTCTCCATGGAGACCGAGGTGGTGATGTATGAGGAGGCCGTGAAGGAAGGCATCACGCTACTGTCCATCACGCATAGGCCTAGTGTGTGGTAAGTAGAGAAGTGTACAGTTGATAATTATTAAAACTAAGGCAAAGCTATCTCATACAGATCTGAAAGAAAAATACCACGAAGAAACTTGGCCGGAAAACTTCATACAAATCATAAAAAAAAAAAAAAAAAACATTGAATTTAAAATTTAATCTTCTGGATTTACTGGATATTTTAATAGTTCAATTTTATTACTTCGCAATGGCAGCGAAATCTGCTATTTATAATGATTTTAAATGCTTTAGCTAATGTAGCATTGTAAAGTTTGATTTTACAGCTGACTGATATTTTGAGTGATGGAAAATGATCCTTATTAGACTTTTCCATGAATTACTCTCAAAATCTTTGCAATACTCAAGTATTAGAATTAAAACAAATTGTCAAAAAAAAATATATATATATAAACCTACATGGGCACTTATGAAACGTCAGAAGCTAGGTGCACGGTTCCAATTGGTCGCTTCCTATGGAGAAGAGCCGGCAAAAAACTCCACGGCTACTCTTTTAAAAATAATTGGCTTTTTACTTTCAAATAACCGTGTTACTAGGTATGAGAGGACAGTGTAGGTCTTTCTACAAGTACCAGGTACTTAACAATTTAGAAAATGATCAACAGATCCACAGTCCACTAAGCCTACAGCGTTCTCACACGTTCTCCTGGATATCTTTTATTAAAACCATTTTATCCCCCACAGGAAATACCACACCCACGTGCTAGAATTCGACGGCTGCGGCAACTGGTCGTACCGCCCTCTCGACAAGGACGCTCCCATCACCACGGCACTCGCCACTCTAGCCACCATCTCTACCATTCCCACCACCACAGAAACAGTACCAGCTGTTGAACACTGACATGACGAAAGAGAAAAAAAGAAAAAAAAGTAGGCATCTATTAAGACTCGCACAGGAAGAACACAGATTAAAAATTAAAGAAAAAAGGAAACTGAAAAGATGAAGGAATGGGAAGATTTGCAGCTCATTAAGTAGAACTTCTTACCACACACGGTTAGTTCTACATTTAGATACCGTCTGATCTGACCTAAAAAAAATCATACTGTACAGATATCTGAACGAATGTTCACTAGATGGCAGCACTGAAGTGTCAGGTCCGGACACCTGTCAGATATGTCAAAGCGCCTATATTTTCTTTAGTCGTGACTGAATGATGAGCGTCATCATATATTTTATATTCATTGTTGAAATGGAAGACGTCTTGTCAAAGGGGCGCCACCTGGTGGCGTGAATTTTCATGAAAATCCTCATTCAATATAATACCTAATGCCATTGGTATTAAAGTACATTATCAGTTATGCTGTTGATGTCATTACCATGAAGTTCTTTAACTTTGGTGTAAGTCAGACTACACATACACATTGGTGCCGATTCCCTTGTTCACAAACTAAACTAAATTTAAGTTCAGTGCATCTTTTTCTTTCTATTTCATTAAGGGAATCGGCACCATTATCTCGCTAACTAAGTCTCGATTTCATTACATTACTGATTAGGTAGTAGCACACAAGATGACAAGAGAACATTTAAAAATGGCCGACCAACAAAAATTGTAAAACTCGATGTAGAATTTATGAATAACATGTGGTACAAAGGCCCAATTCCACTACTGGCACAGAATAGTACAGGTTTCACCCCGGAAAATCATAAAATAAAAAGCGACTCTTGCTACGACACAATAAAGTGCAATTCAGGTCGCACAGATCTAATTACCTACAGTTATATTCACCTAGAAGTTGCCTCTCTTTCTATCGCGTAACTTTTATATGTTCTGACTACGTTACGCCCACTGAATTGGCCCGACAAGACGAGCCCTTCGCGTACTTGTAGCTGACGCAGATATATGCCAGTGACCTTGAGTGGTTAGTTTGCGTGTTCTATACTGAGCTCACACAACGCGTCGTACGTCCAGCCAGTAATAGGACTCGCCCATCAAGGAACGCTGTCCCAAATTAGACGCATTATTAATTTATAATACATAAAACAAAAGGTATTTTAATAAAACACGTATACTAAAAGATCAATAATTAATCTTTAAAAATACTCTTGATAGATTTTGCGTGATTCTCAGTTTTTTATCCGCGTTAGAGATAACTTTACAAATTAATTTCACTATGTCATATAAACGAAAATATTCCTAAATTAAATTATTGAGAAAATGCTGTAATTTAACATATATTTTTTTCCAAATCATGAACACTACTCGTTTAGACGTGATCTTCAGTATACAATCATTAAAAGTCGGTTAAATGCGGAATTCACCTTCTGTACTATTCTGTAGGTTGTGCACGGAGGGGTTACGCACATTAGTGCGGTTCATTTGTTTGTTAGTCAAGCAGATTGAAGCTATACACACGTGCGTAGCTTAGACATAGGCAGCAATGGAACTGTGCCTAAAGGCTCCATTCACATTCTTATAAGCGTCATTATTAATTTTATATCGAGTAACGTGATAGAAAAAAAACTGCGAGGGCAACTATTTAGCAACTAAGTCTTTCTGACCAAACACAGACCACTATATATTCTAAATAGTAGCAACTATAGTCTGCGCGACTGCTAGTTATCGTCTGAGGTATAATTCAGTCTGACAATTTTGTCAATGGCGACCTTTCCCGTCTCACGGCTCACATACCGAGGGCAGTGAGTACCAGTCGCGCACGGACTATACCACAAGTTTTAACCTAGTTTAATTTACACTTCTCTACTTTTGGAAATTTTCGTGGTTTTGGACTTACGGCACTTTTAAGTAGTCAAATTTTGCAGCTAAGGATAGAACTTTTTCAAGCCCAATACTACAATTCTTTTTGAATTAAATAAAAACTTTTTAATTAGTACTACTTATAAAAATAATTATAGGAGATCGTACTAAATGATTTGCCCAAGTTAAAAGGCAATGCCTTTTATTTGGCAAACAGGTGAAAAGCTTTTAAGGCTTTTAAAAAAATACTTACCTTATGGTATAATTAATGGTGGAAATGATGATTATACTTTTAATTTAAGAGGACATTCAAAGGCCTTCCTGATAAGGTTTCTAATAAAAACGAATGATTTGAATTATGGCAGGCTGTAATCAGGTTTTTGAAGCCAATTTTAAATCAATTTTATTTTGATACCGACGAGCGAAAATGGTTTTAATTTGTAAAGAATACAGGTTAAAATTATGTGATTATACATTCCATAAAATTATTTTTTATCAGAATGAGGAAAAATCTGGTTTTTATTTTATTTATACCCAGAAGTCAACAATAAATTATAATTGAACCATTAAATTTTACTTATTACTGTTAAAATTATTAATTAATCTCTGTAGATATTGCGCAGATACTTAGAAGCTTACATCAGAAAAATGACAATTAGTCGTGAACCATATAATCATTTGCTAATTAAACGAAATGATGAAACAGTACCGTTTCCTTACTGATTAAAACGCATTATCTCAAAGTCCATCAATTTATAATAAACACCAGTTACTGTAAATTAGGTTTATTAGTTAATTATTATTTTGTATGTGTTTTTTTTTATAATTTTTTATTATTATTATTGTGAGATTATCAATCATGGCTGTTAGTTATTGTTTTATTTTGGCAAATTTTGTATTATAAGTATAACATATCGAAATTATAAGGACATTATTTTTCTGTGTATTTATTTTGGTATACGTTGAAGTGTGTATATTGTAAATATGATAATAGTATTACGTACAGTTACAGAGGTTATTAAGGGAGACAGATGAGAAATAAAGTGGGTTTTATATGAATTCTTGACTTTTATTTACTACACGACCAACTATTTAATTTTGTAAGCCGTGGAAGACGCCTCTTATACTAGCTTCAACTTTCTGACTAACTGACCGATTCTTTGACAATTCAAAAGTGCCTGTAAATGGTTTAACTGAAATAAATGCTTTGAGTTTGAGTATACCAAGATTATTTTGCTGAGGAAGTCCTCAGCAAAATATTCTTGGTATAAGAGGCGCTTTTAAGCGTTTTTGTTATGTCATTTTATGTTTTGACTTCAAAACAAAATGACAACAAAAACGCTTAAGCACTCTTTGACGAGGTAATTCGAGTAACAGACAGTGGAACCAAGTTTAAGCAGTTGCACCAAACTTTTTGAGATATTGGTGCCAATTCCCTTGTTCACAAACTAAACTAAATTTAAGTTCAGTGCCTCTTTTTCTTTCTATTTCATTAAGAAAAGGACAGAAGATAAATTTTAGTTTAGTCCTATCAAATTAATTAGCGCCTGTCACTACTCCATACAAGTTTAGACGTGATTAAAAACTTGCCAACTAAAATTACGTCAATTTACGTCAAGCGCTGATTAATTTGACAGGACTAAACTAAAATTTATCTTCTGTCCTTTTCTTAATGAAATAGAAAGAAAAAGATGCACTGAACTTAAATTTAGTTTAGTTTGTGAACAAGGGAATCGGCACCAGTGTATATAACACTAGCTGACCCGTCAAACGTTGTTTTGCAATATAAATTATTTATGTTTGGGGTGGAACACCCTTATCACTTAGGGGTATGAAAAATAGATTACGACCGATTCTCAGACCTACGAATATACATATAAATTTTTATAAAAATCGATCAAGCCGTTTTGGAGGAGTATGGCAACTAACACTGTGACACGAGAATTTTATATATATAGATAAACATAGCATCGCACCTTGTTCCCCGAAGGGTTAGGCAGAGGTACACCTATAGTACACCCACATTTCGCCAGTTAAGTCCCATGTAATAGGGGGCGAGCCTATGTACAAATCCAGACTCCGGGCTGCTACTGAAAAATTCTTGATAGATAAATTATAAAAAAAAACAAAAAACCCGACTGCAAAAACTCAACAGAAAAGAAAAAAACAAGCATTATAATCTATAGGATTTTAGTATTGCAGGCGGGAACAAACCAATAACCTGAAATTTTGGTGAAACTTTTGTTTGTCCCCCGCCTGCAATACCAAAATCCTATAGATTATAATGCTTGTTTTTTTCTTTTCTGTTGAGTTTTTGCAGTCGGGTTTTTTGTTTTTTTTTTATAATTTATTTTATTTCAAACTTTTTAGTTTTATTAATATATAAATAACTAGCTTTTGCCCGCGGCTTCGCCCGCGTGGATGTCGGAAAATAACCCACAGGAACGTGCTACCGGGATTCAGAGTATCCTATGCCCTAACCTATCTAGGTCATGGCCTATCCTATGCCTTTCATTTAGAAATCCGTTCAGCCCTTACGGCAGGAAAAGGTAACAGGCACATAATAAATCTATTTTAGGGTTCCGTATCTCAAAATGAAAAATTTTAACCCATATATGATGACTTATTTTATTTTTTTTCTACTTCGTTGTCTGTCAAGACCTTTTTTCTCAGGAACGAAGAGGCATCAAGTTGAAATAGATATCAAAAACTTAGATCTACGGTCTCTTGGATCTGTAACGAAATCAAACTTCCAAGTCAACGCAATAAAAAAACGGCAATTTATGCCGCATATTTTGACACTCGCAAATAAACTAGTCTATTTGGTAATTTCCGTTGGCCCAGCAGCATGAAGTTTGGCGAGAAGCAAGGTCAAGTAAAGAGGAAAATCCGAAAATTGGTAATTTATGAACTGCAAAGTTAAGTTTGTTCTTCAATCCGGGATCAAAAATTATAGACCGTGTCTTGAAGTAACATTTAGTACGTATTTCATTCAAATCGGTACTCTCCACTCTATTAAAAGTTATTTTTCAATTGAAAGTTAAGTTTGTCCTTCAATCCTGATTTGGGAATTCAGGCAGCCAATCAAGCACAGCTTTGAGACGGAACCTTTAAATCCTACTCATATTTGTCCGGCTTTTTAACATAAATAAAACAGGTTTATATGATTCTAAATGCCTTACTTAAAATACTAATTATTATTCATTTTACTATTATCACCACCATTAATTTGTAATATCTACTCTAGTGCCGCCATTGAACCGAAGTAAAACCCACATGTTAGAAAGGTTAGTTTACGACTTATTGTGATAACTTTGACAGAGTGGGCCGATTTTAATTAAATATAGACTAAATTATATAATTCAAGATACAGACTATAGCTATATTTCCAATTTCCTTAAATCTCTTAAAAAGAAGACACAAAAAAAAATCAATATAACATGTGAATTTTAAAATCATCCCCCAAACAGGTAAAATAGGGGGTTTACCTGTTTGAGGGATGATTTAAAAAAAAACGCCGAAATGTGTACCTACTTCTTTATTTCTTAACAAAAGCATTAATTTTAATTTTCATATCTCTAACTTAAGAAATGCTGGATTTGCCATACAAATTGTCATCCCCTGTAGGTTCTCTCATCTCATGCCCTTTAGGATTATTTTTGAGACAAAAAGTACCCTATATCCATCTCCAGGATGCCATCTATCTCTTTACCAAATTTTATCGAAATCCGTTCAGTGGTTTAGCCGTGAAAAGGTAACAAACATACAGGCACAGTTACTTTCGAATTTATAATATTAGTATGGATGAATTGATGGTTGACTGCTTAGCTCTATAAAAGTATAGCATGATGATAATCATTTAAAAGGTTAAATCTTTAACTATCTGCTACATTCGTTCCTTATTCAGCCCAGTGAAGTATTGGAATAATTCAACTGTTATATAGTGGTATATTGTGTTCATTTAAATAATGGTAACCTCATTAAAAAGATTTTTCAACATACAAAGGTATATTGTGTTCTATCTCTTCTCATTTCCTACGAAATGTATGGGAAGTTTTAAACCTCAGTTGGCCTAATATAGTTTTTTGATCTTATTAATAAGAAATAGGATCGACCGGTATCAAAAAAGTTGTTGTGAAAATTGGCCATTTTCTTGCTGACTGTACAATTTTTTCAAAATCTGTGAATGCAAAACAAAATGTTTCAAAAAGTTAAGGACAGTCTCCTAAGACTGTTTTCTTGTAGCGACAACGGTTTTGTACCTGCCCTTATTGCCCCATCTCAAAATCCACCCTGTATATGCGAATTTCCAAAAATTCGTTCTTAGCGAACGTCTACTAAGTATAAACTACCTCCCTACCAAATTTCATCTTTTTACGTCAAGTGGTTTTCGATACTTCGTGATGAAGTCAGTGAGTGTGAGTCGCGTGAGTGAGTGAGTGACCTTTCGCTTTTATATATTTAGATTATGCATATGTATTTGGAATTGACTGATTACTAACTTTTATTTGATACCAATAATGTATTTTTTTAAACCTACCCCTCCTTTTTTTTATTTGCAGATGCAATATATAAATATTATATAGCCTATGTCACTCCTACTATTAAGACGAACCTAACGACACCTCATACGTTAAAATCCATCAAGCCGTTTAGGCTACAGAGCGTGCCAAAGAAATAGACATACATACATACATACAAACATACATACATACATACATACATACATACATACATACAAACTCTCGAAAAACATTACCCTCCTTCTGGGGCAGTCGGGTAAAAACCGGTCCCATCGGCCATCTGTTCTGCGAGCAATGTGCTTTACCCACTTATCACACACTGCACATCTTATCACATTCTAATTACTCCTGGACAAATATTTTCCCCAAGTGTCCAATAATAATTACCAACATTAATATCCATAATAAATTATCTCTACCGGATTCTGTCCTCCCACAAACAAATTCACCTAGTAATCATCGTTAATTATAATTACTTATTATAAACATTTACAGCTGATATGAGTATGTTCAAGTTTGTAACATTTGATGATTCAGGGCTTATCATAAGTTACAAATGGTATAGTTACAAAACTTGTTATAGTGCAAGTCACGAGCTGAAGCTAGTTGTAAAAAAAATACAAATCAATCTGCCTAGCCTTTTCCCAAATGTGTTGGATCGGCTTCCAGTCTAACCGAATGCAGCTGAATACCAGTATTTTACATGGAGCGACTGCCTATCTGACCTCCACAACCCAGTGACTGGGTAATACGATACCCCTTGGTAAGACTGGTTGTCAGACATTCGGCACCTTTTGAGCTTCTGACGACCCGTAATGACTGTGAAAGATCCAGGAATGGCAGCCGGGACCAACGGCACAACGTGCTTTCCGAGGCTTGTAGAAAAACCACAAATTAGGCGTAATAAATAATATATAGTCCGTGCAATCCACGACGACGCGCCCCACTCCGCGATTACTGTACTGTAAGCTGAACTCTAGTACGGCGCGGAGCGGAGTGGGGCGCGTCTTCGTGGATTGCGCGGACTATAAGTACAAACAAAACACCAGGTCTAACTTTTTGTCACAGTACCTACTTATGAATTTAAATAACTTTCTCTATGGGACCAAACCTAAATTTGAAACAGAAAAGTCGTCCGGTTGGAACGAAGTTCCTTTCGCTCTAAAATAAGACTAGTATTAATACAGAGCCATCTAGTACGGTCTCAAGTTTCAAGTGTCAAAAGTAGTACTTAAAACTTATACTAGATGGCTCTGTATTAAAAAACATACTTTTGGCACTTGATACTGGCTTTTCAAGCACAACTCAACCTAGTTCTAAATAATACATCTATGGGCATAACACTTTTTTGTACTCGACAATTTCTGCCAGTTTACTCCTACCGCTCGTTTCAAAAACTTTACTGCTTTTCTATACATATTGATCGTGTATTGAACTTTTGTTTCGAACAGTTATTTTTTACGGATCGTGGTTGTCACTTGTTTGTTTGTTTGTAAGAGTTAATCTCTCGAATACTCTTCTGATCACAAAAATTCAGTCACTGATAGAAAGCTACACTACTTCCGAGTCATCATCATCATCATCATTTCAGCCGAAAGACGTCCACTGCTGGATATATGCCTCCCCCAAGCACCGCCACTTTGACCGATTCTGTGCTTTCCGCATCCAGCGGATTCCTGCGGCCTTCACAAGGTCATCGGTCCATCTTGTGGGAGGCCTTCCAACGCTACGTCTTCCGGTACGCGGTCGCCACTCGCCTTTCGGCACCAACGGCCACTTAAGTTAAGCAATTCTTCGGGCTATGTCAGTTACCTTGGTTCTACTGCGGATCTCTTCATTTCTGATTCGATCACTACTTCCGAGTGCCTTCTATGGGGACAAAGTCGCGGGCAGAAGCTTGTGGGTTAAATATATGATACCTCAGGGCCAATTCTTAAAATTTTTTGTTCCAAAAAGTTTGGTAGTCTGTTACAATTAATATAATTTACCAAATGTACGGAAAAAATATGGATTGGGGAAGCATCATCAGCTATTTCTACAACGTTATGCTGATACGACAGCAGAAGACGAAGAAAACTAAAGTGGTTTTTAGGGTTCCGTATCCGAAGGGTGCCAAACGGAGCCTCTGCTGTCCGTCCGTCAGTCTGTCTGTCAGCGGACTGTATCTAATGAACCGTAATAAGTAGACGGTTGAAATTTTCACAGATAGTGTCTTTCTATTGCTGCTACTTATAACAACAAATAATAAAAAATAAAAATAGTTAAAAATTAAAGGAAAACAAGAAACGTGTTTTTTTCGGCGTTTTTTGCTCGATCTTCTCCTTCTCTTCCTGTGGTTAGTGACTAACCCGGTGTCAGAGTTTTAAAGCCGCCCATGGGCCTCTGACTTGCCTTCACAGGCCGTCGAGAAATATCTCTCAGGCATGTCCGTTACCTCACGATGTTTTTGTTTTGCTCGTTCTTAATACGGTACGGAACCCTTCATGTGTGAGTCCGAGTCGCACTAAGCCGATTTTTTTATGTTAATGATAAACCTTTTATCCGGGAGGACACTGGGTTCATTTCCCCGTTTCCTTTCTGCACTGCAAAGGGACACCGAAGAAAACGCATTTAATTTCTACTTTCACACACCGCTGCGCATTTACTCTTCAAACCAACAAGTTTAGTTTTATTTTTTTATTTCTGCTCGAGTATAGGTCTCGATGTTTTTGGTTGGTATATTGGCGTGTGCAAGCTGACATATGGCCAATAATTTATCATTTAAATTATGTTTTGTGTAATGTAAATTATTTTGCATACTATTGTATAGAATATTTTTTTTCTAACTTGAACAGACAGCTGTGCTGCTGGGGAGTTTGTTGCGCCACTTCTTCTTCCCAGCTAAAGCACTAGGAAGTGGAGAAGGGTAGGCGTTTTTGGGGGACTATCTTATGTAATTTTGACGTTCGAAAAGTGCTGATTCTCAGTCTAGTTTGAATAAATGACTTTTGAATTTGAAACTTTTATCAGCAGATTAAACAAAATCTACACAAATAAAAGAAGGAATGAAATAATTTATAACCCAAATAATGACTCTTTTCATGATCAAATAGCGTGATAGTCACGACTGAGATAATGTAGTAACACTTCCGGATTGTTCTCGTTCTAGAATGATATTGCTTCTGCTTGGGTTTTCACAAAAGTCGACGTTCATAAAACACACATAGTAAATAATTAACGTATTGTTTTCAAAGATAAAAAGGCCACACAGTGATTCAATATATTTAAAAATAACACACATGCGGTTGATGACGACAGTAGGTAGGCTAACCCTCTTTATAGAATTTGACGGTACCCAAAAATAGAAATTGAGAAAACCTGTAAGAAGATCTTATTGGTCGTCAAAACACAGGATATCGAGTTACAATATCGTCGTTAACGAGTGAAAACCTCGGGAGTATCGAAAACAAAATTGTTTAGGAGAGCCCAAAAAACCGTCTCCTGAATATTTTTGTATGAAACCTTTTTCACAACACGAAAACCACTTTGAATAAAGTTTTTCAAATTAAAGAGCAAGAATTCACACGTCAGCCGTCTTGCCGAGCACAGAGCATGTATTGCCGAGTTTATCCCTCTTTAATGGCGGACACCTAGTACTTACGAGGTTTTCATTGAACGCGAGAGATGGCGCTACAATCGAACATCGAATTATAGGTGAGGTAGAAATGTGCGTTGCGAGGTTTTCTTACTTATTACATTAAAAAGTGTTTTTGGTAAAAAAATCGACTTACGAGGTTTTCACTCGTCAACGACGATATATATAATATATATAAGCCTTTATTTACTGATAACTAAAACTAATTACAATGTAAAATAAATTAAGCAAACAACTATTGCACTTCAGTGTCTTCGTCAATCAGCGCGTTCTTTGATGAATTACTGGCCTCCCCAGGCTCCTCCATTTATCACGGTTTTGTGTATCTCTAGTCCACAGGGCACCAGCTATCTCCATTATGTCGTCGTCCCAGCGTTTACGTTGTCTTCCTCTACTTCTCTTCGACCCATCTCTAATTTGCCATTCCGTCACAGCTTTAGACCACTTATTGTGCCTATCGCGGAGCATGTGACCAGCTCATCTCCATTTCAGTCTGTTTGTATGGAAGGTAGCATCTTTTAGTTAGGTGATTTTCCTCTGATCTTTAACTCTCTTTTTGTCTTTTATGTTGATCGAGTTACAATAATGATCGGCAAATCTGTAGGCACCTTGACTGGCCGAAATGTGGGAGTAGGTCTTAGGCTCTTTGGTAGCTACACCTTTGCTGGAAAAAATGCTGTGATTTGTAATAAAATAAGTAGATATTAAGAAACAAAAGGATAGGTAGAAGCTCTACAGAAAATACATAAATAAATACTTAGGTACCTTCTACGATAACCACTTGTGTGCCTAGCGTGGTGAATGAGCTAATATCACCAATGACCCTCCCTTTATTTACCTACCTATAGTGGTTAAGGTATTTGCAAAAGGCAAGGCCTTTGCTAGATTATGACCTCAGATCTTTGAGGTTAATACACGTTTGTCAATTATTTGTTACAATGATTTACGTCTCCGTGCGGGGTACTATGTACAATATGTAACCATATGGATCATAGTGGTTGGAAGAACTTAGAAGCCCGAATCTTGAAATTCGGACAAATCGTTTAGACCTTGTGTAGGTAAAAAAACTGCACTTAACTGCACTATAATAGGTAAAGTTAAAACGTGTAAACGCTCGCGCAAGTGGACTTCTGCAAGTTTTAGTGACTTACTGAATTTGCTGCAAGTCAAGAAGTTGTTTTGACCTTGCAGCAAGCGCTTGCGTCTTTATTTTATTCACACAAAAAAGTTGGAAGTTTTTTGGGCAAGTTCAAATTTTTTAAACTGGAAATTATTCAAGTAATTGCTGGATACACTTGTTACATTGTTTGTATGTGCCAAATTTTAAATTCAAAGAAATAATTTCAAGTTGAGAAAAATATTAAAATATTTTATTTTTGAACAACAACACAATAGACGCAGCTCGTATTTATCAGCAGCTAGGCATCTTGTTTGACCGCTCTTGCTCAAGTATTTTGTATGCAATTTTGTCGAAACGGTTCTACAAGATCTTGTAGTAAGTTAACTTCAACACACTTCTAAAAGCGACTTGCAAATAGAAATCCCGTAATCCGTGGAAGCAGTCGTCAAAAGACTTCTGCAAGAAATTGCAGAAGTCACTTGCTAGTGGACACTTCACTTAAAACTGTAAAAAGCCTTCTTCCGGAAGTCCACTCGCACAGTAAAACTTACTTGCCATTGGATAATAATAACTATAACTTATTTTCAAACAATATTTCCCATGGACACGCCAAGAAGAAGATAATAGCATCACAGTTCTTTGGATGCGAAGAACAGGCAAGTAAAAAAAAACCGGCCGAGTGTGTGTCGAACCATGCAAAATGAAGGGTTCAATTTATACCAAGAACAAACTTAACATTGTAGTTGAAAAAAATATTCTCCCATACATTCCAATTTAAGACCATAGACTTCTTATAGGTTTTCCTGTAATCTGTGAGTGAAGAACGATTCTCTGTATTTTTTTCAAAATTGTAGGCTCCGTAATTTCGGAGATAAGGGAATGGTCAATTTTCATTTATTTTCTTAAATATTTTTAAATGTATTTATTTTATAACTATAAAAAAACAAATATTTAAGATCCTCGTAAGCTCTTTCATTTGATATGTTCGATACACTTTGAATAACGATATTTTTTATTTTCTTATTTGCCCCCAAAAGTGACCCCCTTCATTTTGCAATTCAAAATTCATTTATTTACGTTGCACGTCCGTGTTTGGATCACAGAAATACATGTGTGTAGGTACCAAATTTCAACTTAATCAGTCCATTAGATTCGGAGCAAATTGGCTGTGACAGACGGACAGACCGACAGACAGACACACGAGTGATCCTATATAGGTTTCGTTTTTTCCTTTTGAGATACGGAACCCTAAAATACTGAAATCAGATAATATACATATTATGTCCGCATCTTGTTACGAATCAATCCCAAGAATTTGAGAAAAACCCACACAGATGCTGAGGTCAACAACCTAACCACTACAATATGATAAGCTTAAACAATGACCCATTTATTTAATCACATTTCTTTCTCCATTAACTTTGTCGAGGAGATTCACACGCGTCACTGTGTGAGTAACCTCTTCAGTTAAATTAACAACGTTGTTATTTGTTGTATTTAGAAAAACAATGATTTATCTGAAAGTTAATGCTGCTGTGACAAACAGAGGTGAAGTAAGCAATGAACTTAGTATAATCAGTCTATAATGTTCCCACTGCTGGGACACAGGCCTCCTCTCGGTGAGAGGGATGGACCGTAATCCACCACGCGGGCCCAGTGCGGGTTGGTAGATGTCACATGTCATCCAATTTTTGGTTCCAGAACATGCCAGTTTCCTCACGATGTTTTCCTTGATTAAATAATTTAAGTACACAAAATAAAGTGCCAGCCTGGGTTCGAATTCGAACCCACGACCTATTATAACTCGTAAGTCGCGGCAGTTACGGCCACCACTGCTCAAGCAGTGAACTTAGAAACATAATATTATTTATTTTGTTCTTACCTTGAGAAAGAACTGTTATCTAAGTATTATTTTTATTCTTAAATATAGGGTGAATAGCGGGATAAATAATAAAACGGTATTTTAACGGTTTAACACAATTAAACAGAACGTTGTCAAACCTGTCTGTTAAATAAAATAAAATATCCGTTAGGGGTCTCGCTCACTAGACGACCACGACCACAATTTTTGTCGCACCGACGGTAAACTATCTTTCTTCTTTTCCTGTGGTTAGTGACTAACCTGGTGTCAGAGTTTTAAAGCCGCCCATGGGCCTCGTACTTGCCTTCACATGCCGTCGAGAAATATCTCTCAGGCATGCCGGTTTCCTCGCGATGTTTTCCTTCGCCGTTTTTGAAGCAAGTGATAATTATACAATAGCACATGAATCCGAAAAGTCAGAGGTGCGAGCTTTGGGTTCGAACTCGAGACCTATGACTTGGCAGTCCGACAGTCACACCGCTAGGCTATCACTGCTCGGTAAACTATTAAAACCAGCTATAGCCGGCCGTTGCGAGGCGATTCGTATCGGTTTCTAGTTTTCCTGGTTGGTGCGACCAAAATTCGTGGTCGTGGCCGTCCAGTGCACGAGGTCCCTAATTCTGTCGCCAAATTACATGTGCAAGGTTATGGTAGGTATGATGATAATGACCAATTGTATCATACTTTAATACTACAAACGAGAACGTTACGTTGTTCAGTTGCCGAATGAAGTTATGCGAGTCTTTATAATTTGCACATATCGAAATGAGGGGGGAATCTATGCTTAATTTTGTCGACGGAAAAAATATAGTGAGAAATCTAATTTTGAGGGTAGTTTTTTTCCACAGTTTTCATTTTATATATATATTATATATTTCATTTATTGCGGATCACACATAAAGGTACATACAATCCATATAGTATTAGTAACAAAGACTTAGAAACTATGTTAGTAAAACTTACAAACTAACCAAACAACAACGAATAACTACGTGGCTCAACACATGTTGGCACGTGCCTCCGCACCCAGTGCCTAATAAAGGGGTTGTCCACCTTGTCGACCAATGTTTTTAAGTTTTTAGGATGCTGTTGGAGCTTCCGCGCAACCTACCCATTATTGACGCCGCCCGCTTTCTCATTAAGGCATGAAAATCGTCAACACGGGCTTCCGCGAACATCTGCGAAGCGCTGCAGAAGCGTGGAAGCCCCATCAACATCCTAAACCCATTATTATATTGAACGCGTAGGACGTTGTAGGCCCTCTGCGTATACTTCACCCACAAGCTGCACGTGTAGAAGGTTTGGCAGTAGGCCTTAAAAAGATACACCTTCACATCCCTACTACAACGTGCAAACCTGCGGGCTAACATATTGCACCGAACCGCCAACGCCCTACGCTCCCTGTTCAAATCTGCATCATCAGATAAGTCCTCCGTAACCAAATGTCCTAGGTACTTAACCTGAGCAACACGCTGCAAAGGTGTTCCGCTTATAGTCACTGGAGGAACGTTAGCTAACGATGCATGTTTGCACTTAAAAGTCACCATCTGCGATTTCTTGACGTTGTATGTAAACCCATGCGTCGCCGCATAAGACTCACATATAACAAGAGGACACCTAATGACATTTTATGAGGACGCCTAATTACTTCTAATCATTATGGAGTTTGTTTCATCGCGATAGATTATTTAGTTTAAAAGTTACACCATTTTTTTACTGTTTTTTAAACATTTTGTTTCTATATTTTTTTTGTGGTGTCTGCCTCGTTGGTCTAGTAGTCGCAAGCGCTACTGCTGAGCATGAGGTCCTGGGTTGGTTTGCCGGGTCGAGCAAAGTGTTATTGGGTTTTTCTATTTGAAATTTCTCAGTAGCAGCTCGGAGCCTGGATTTGTGCCCGGTTGATGGCAATAGGCTCGCCCCCTATTACATGTGGGTGTACCTGCTACAAGGACACCTCTGCCCAACCCTTTAAGGAAACAAGGCGTGATGTCATGTTACGTTTGTTTTTTTAATTCCGTAAAGTATATAAAAAAAGTATTTAGATTTTTAAATATTTTTTCCGTCGATGAAATTAAGCATAGATTCCCTATATGTGCACATTATAAAGACTCACACTGTATAACAGTGCTAATGTTAACACAGCTTCATATAATACAAATCCATAAATTTTTGTCCAAAGTCACGGTTAAAGTGAAAATTGAAAGATTTTGAGATATATTTGCGAAAAACTCAAAAAAAAATACAAGTTACCCATTTTAGGACGCAACTTTACGCTTGTCTGAATTCTGAGACACAAAATGCAGCCAAGTGGAATAAGCGCTTACAAGACTACGTGGTGTCTACGAAGTGACGTACCGCTACGCGCGCGCCGCCGCCGATGTTCCTGCGCTACGATGCCGCTACGCTGTGCCTACGCTACTGCTACGCTGTGCCTACGGTGCGGTGACACTTTGTCTAATAATTCAGGTACGACGCAGCAACGGATAACACTATAAAAATTATAATAAAAATACCACGAAATGATGATCGTGTTTTTTTTTCGATTATTAAAACACACGAGTGGAGCCACGAGAAAAGTAGTAGTAAGTATAAAATTCGCATTATTAGGTAAACAACCTCCCACAAAAACTGGTATAAAAATGAGAGCAAATTCGGGTTATGAACCTTTCGCTAAAAGATTATGAACGAATTCCCGAGAGCATTGACCTCTGCTTCGTGTGGGTGTACATAATGAATTCATAAGTACCTAGATTGTGTTGCTAAGTGAGTAGTCACGTGGATTTGAGAGAAAGATGTAAACAATATGCTTAATTCTTAGTAAGAATCAGCTGTAGTTTGCGTCATGCGTTGGAATTTTAAATATCATTTTTTTTTCTGCTTGATAGGAAATCGTTGCAGCGGTTATTAAAAGAGCTTCATTGTTCTAGTGGTCGCAAACGCTACATCTGAGCGTGAGTTCCTGGGTTTGATTCCCAGGCCGGGCAAAGTGTTATTGGGTTTTTCCATCTGGAGTTTCTCAGTAGCAGCCTGGACTTTGGATTTGTGGCCCGCTGATGGCAATAGGCTTGCCCCCTATTACATGAGACTTAAACATAACTGGCGAAATGTGGATGTAGGTACAGGTAAGTATACCTCTGCCTAAACCTTTGAAACAAGGCGTGATGTTATATTATATTTTTTTACGAATTCATGTGCAGCAGCCCGGCGCGGGCGTCGTTTAGATTTGTGTCTAGTTAACCCCCCATTACTTACAAGGAGTTTGACTTACCGCTCTGCCTTGTGCTTCTTTTCGTGTAGTTAGTGACTAACCTGGTGCCAGAGTTTTAAAGTCGCCCATGGGCCTCTGACTTGGCTTCGCATACCGTCGAGAAATATCTCTCAGACAGTTTCCTCACGATGTTTTCTTTCACCGTTTTTGAAGCAAGTGATAATTATACAATACGCACTTGAATCCGAAAAGTTAGAGGTGCGTGCCTTGGGCTCGAACTCTGCTTAACCCTTAGAGAATACAGACATGATGTAAATGGTATAACATAGATGGAAAAGTTTGCTACTTTCACCCCTAAATGCAGATAACCTAATATCTACCTAGCCTTTTCCCAACCATGTTAGGGTCGGCTTCCAGTCTAACCGGATGCAGCTGAATACCAGTATTTTACATGGAGCGACTGCCTATCTGACCTCCACAACCCAATTCCTAGGTAACACGATACCCCTTGGTAACACTGGTTGTCAGACTTTCGGGCTTCTGACGACCCGTAACGACTGTCAAAGATCCACGAATAACAGCCGGGACCAACGGCTTAACGTGCTTTCCGAGGCACGGAGGAGTCTCGGTATGTAAAGATGGTCACTCATCCACGGACCAACCCCGGCAAGCGTAGGTTTTAACCTGATGGATCGACCCGTGCGGCTGTTATTATTTAGCCACGAGCTCCTCGATCGAGATAACCATATACATACATAAACTCACGCCTTCTTCCCATGGGGGTAGGCAGAATCTACAGAACGCCACCTGCTACGATCCTTACATACTCCTTTTGCCTCGGTTACGGTCATACACGCACGCCGGTTGAGAGTATTACGCACCTGACCTTTCTGAAGAACATCACCAATAATCTAGGACGTCCTCTCCCGGCGTTTCCCTTCAAATCTGCCTTGTAAATACTTTTTGTAAGTCACCTTTCATTCATCCTCTCAACATGACCACACCATCTAAGCATACTCATATACACCTAATAATAGGCCTGTGTCCAAAAAAATTTTTTTAGTCCCTCTTGTACTTAGATTATAAAATAATATTGAACACGTATTTCTTCTTTTTTGACGTAATCCGACGATTCCGATTACGGCGATTGAGTTAAAATGAAAAAAAAAAAAAATGAAAAAAAAAAATGAAAAAAAAAAAAAAAAAACATGACATGACATGACGTGACGTAGCGAGCCATCACTCCCCAACTTTAATGCGTGTTTTCTAAGTTATTTTTTATTAATATGATAAAGCAAAAAATACGTGTCTAATATTTTTTTATTATCTAAGGACGGACTAAATAGAATTTCTTTTTTTTACCTAGGCAACTACAGTTTTAATGGTAAAATCGAAGATGGTACAAAATTACACGTTTAGTAACTCCGGGGTGTGCGATGATAAACATAATAAGTACCTAATATTTCTTGAAATTAACGCTAATTACTTTCAAGAAATCAAGACGCGTTTTCCTCAGTTCTTAATTTACAGTATTCCGTTTTAGGCATTTAACGAGAAATAAATAGTTCTTTGGAAATCCGTGAATCGGCTATTTATCTTTATTTTGTAACTTTGAAGTACTCTGGTCTGTTCCACGTTTGAAATAAATAAAAAAAAGCTTCCCACTTATTCCAAATACATGATCGAGCGAGAGGCAAATAATTATCTCAAAACGCGACCATTCTTGACTTCATTATTGTAAATAAATATAAAATAATAAACTGCATCAAATTCGTCATAGATACGTCACACGCACTTCTGTGACATTCACACGAAAATTTACTACTTAAAAAAAGCTAGCGAGTTTGTAGTTTTATTTTTAGATAATCATTAATTAAATTCTACCTTCTGTAACTAAAGTAGAGGTCCCGATCACTCACTGAGCGCGTGTCCAACTGACCGCTGACACGGAGATAAGCAAGGTTGTTCACATTTTTAATGAGAGACCCCATTTTTTTAATTTATTTACAAAGATTACTAAGATATTTCGTATCTAATTGGATGCTGGCGCCTAAGTGTCAATACACATGTTGGTATTTAATAATTGATTTAGTTGTTGATACATTAAAAGTGTAAGATTCGGGTTATCATGCTTTGAGCGTGTGGCTTCAGTCATGATAGAAGAATATCATCATTACAGAGTCACATTTTAGGGTTCCGTACCTCAAAAGGTAAAACGGAACCCTTATAGGATCACTCGTGTGTCTGTCTGTCCGTCTGTGACAGCCAATTTGCTCGGAATCTAATGAACCGATTAAGTTGAAATTTGGTACACATATGTATTTCTGTGACCCAAACACGGACGTGTAACGTAAATAAATTAATTTTAAATATGGGGTCACGCTTGGGGGGGCAAACAAGAAAAAAAAAAAATAGTTTTGTTAACAGTAACGTGTGACATATCAAATAAAAGGACTTGTTGCGAGGATCTTAAATGTATTTTTATATAATTTTAAAATAAATAATTTTAAAGGTATTTAAGAAATTCGATGAAAATTTCCCATTCTCCCCCCTTATTTCCGAAACTACTGGGCCTAAAATTTTGAAAAAAAAAATACATAGTATGTCTCTTTACTCATAGATTACAGGAAAACCTATAAGAAGTATTGGTCAAGTCAAGATAGAAAACCATTCAAATGTAATTCAGCAACTTTGCTATAGGTCTATCTGGAATATTTGAGGTATTTTATTTTGTGTAAACTGCAACTCGTAAATCGGAGCCGTTACCAGGGCCACCACTGCTGTAGAAACGGTAAAGGAAAACATCGTGAGGAAACCGGTATGTCCTAGAACAAAAAATTCGAAGACATGAGACATCTACCAACCCGCACTGGGCCCGCGTGGTGGATTACGGCCCACTCCCTCTCACAGAGAGGAGGCCTGTGTCCCAGCAGTGGGAATATTATAGGCTGATTATGTGCATAACCCTAAAAATACCTTAAACTTGTGTGCACAAGTTTAAGGTATTTTTAGGGTCCCGTACCTCAAAAGAAGAAAACGGACTCGTGTGTCTGTCTGTCCGTCTGTCACAGCCAATTTGCTTCGAATCTAATGGACCGATTAAGTTTAAATTTGGCACATGTATGTATTTCTGTGACCCAAACACGAACGTGTAACGTAAATAAATAAATTTTTCACTCCTCTTGCTCAAAAAGGCCGTCATTGTAGAGTACCAGAGCGGGGAAAAAATAGCATTTCTTGCTCTAGGGGAAAAAGTATTTTTTTTATATTTGCCTGTTCCAACGAACCTTGAAAAACGAAAAAGTCTTTATTTTACAAAAGTTTACACAACATCTTCAGATTGTAGTCTTTATTATTCAAATGAACAGTACAATATCTTGACATGACGGGTTGACAAACAGGGGAGAACGGAAACAAAGTGTCATTCGCTTAATGAGTAATAACTCAGTGTTGCTATATGTAACAGGTACATTTTTTTTTTTTTGGGTGGAGAATTATCAAATAACTTTTCCCGCTCTGGGCGGAGCGGGAGGGCGTATCAGACTCTTACTGACTAAAACCCACCCGTGTTCCTTCGGTTGCCCTGTCGCCGGGGGCCACGATGTTGCTATCGGTTTTCTTCGAACCCCCGGCAGGCATGGGCCCTAGCGGACCCCGTCAATTCTGCTGACATCTCTTTGAGGCGCGCGTGGAACACAACGCGCCGTCGACCCGGGCTTGGTCCTTATCGGACGGCGAGCTACTCATTGCTCACCGTCCGCAAGCCCGCGCCTACGGTGGCCGGAAATCGGCTCGCGATTCCCGCCCTGGGCGTCTCCTCCTGCGGCAGTTAGGGGCGTGAGGGCGCGAAATTTGCCTCTCCCTCACGCGTTCCGCCTCCTCCTTCGCGAGCATTACCGCTTCGCAGAAGGAGCTGACGGCCTGCCATTTCCTCTCGCTCCGTACCATGGCCTGAACCAGGGCCGGACGCGAGAGATCACCGCCGCCGATCGCCTCCACGAGGACACGGCGTTAATTGAATTTCCTGAAAATTCTACTTGTAGCTAATGTTAACGCGGAAAATGTGAGTCTTTGTTTAATATTTCACAATGCAAAGCAATAAGTACATTGAATGAATCTGCAAATTACTTAAACGTAATGCTCAAACATTGAAGTACGCACCATGCGAGTTGTAAATATTGTGGCGTAAGTAAATATTACTGATTGTGATAACGCAATGACTTTAGTTATTTTTTAAAGATATACTGCTACTTCCTCACGTTCTTTTGACACCTGTGGGTGTTATGTTCTAATAATAAAAGATACACTAACATGAGTCTTCATAATCTTTAATTAATAATCAGTCACACACCAACTCTAGACATCACAATCAATACCAGTCCTCTTTTATAAAACCATAGAACTCACCCTCATCCTTACATAATGACATCTATGTTCTATATAAAGAATGCTATTACTAACTAAAGCTAGCCATACATGTTACAGTGGGCTTTTCAAATATTTTTTTAAGTAACCTAACTTGTCAGCCAACTGCCGGTGACGTGTTTTATTTTTATGGGAGACGCATCATGCATATGTTTATAAAAGCCACCTTAAGGGGACGATAACTGACTTTTAATGATTTTATACTGAAGATGACGTCTAAACGAGTAGTGTTAGTGATTTGAAAAAATACATATTAAATTAGAGCATTTTTTTAATATTTTAATATAGGCATGTTTTTGATTATATTTATATTACATAGTGAAATTAATTTGTAAAGTTATGTCTAACGCAGATAAAAAACTGAGAATGACGCAAAATCTTTCAAGCGTATTTTTCTAAAAACTTCACCATTTTAAAGATAATTAAATTATCAATCTTTTAGTATACGTGTTTTATTAAAATACCTTTTGTTTTACGTGTAATAAATTAATAATGCGTCTAATTTGGGACAACGCTCCTTGATAGGCGAATCCTATTACTGGCTGGACGTACGACGCGTTGCGTGAGCTCAGTACAGAACACGCAAGCTAACCATTCAAGGTCACTGTCAAATATCTGCGTCTTAAAGGTCACATCGTAGAATACAATTTATAACACATAACACATCATGCCTGTGATTCCTGTTTGGGCAGAGGTGAACCAATAGTGCCTCCACCCACATTTCGCCAGTTATGTATAAGTCCCATGTAATAGAAGGCGAGCCTCTTACCAACCGAGCACTAATCCAGACTCCGGGCTGCTACTGAGAAAGTCCTTAAATAAAATCCAATGACACTTTGCCCGACCCGGGAATCGAACCCAGGACCACCATGCTCAGGAGTTGCGCTTGCAACCACTAGACCAACGAGACGGTCAATTTAAAACAATTACAACTTATAAATTGAGTAATTATTGAATACTAGCTTTCATCCGCGTGCATGTCGGAAATTATCCTACGGGAACGTACCACCGGAATAAAAAGTATCCTATATGTTAATCCAGGTTATAAACTATATGTATGCCAAATTTCATCCAAATCCGTTCAGCCGTTTTTGCGTGAAAAAGTAACAAACATCCATCCATCCTCACCAACTTTCACATTTATAATATAACTAGCTGAGCCCCACGGTTTCACCCGCATAAGTCTCGATCCCGTGAGAATATCGGGATAAAAAGTATTCTATGTGTTAATCCAGATTATAAACTATCTGTGTGCCAAATTTCATCCAAATCCGTTTAGTAGTTTTTGCGTGAAAGAGTAACAAACATACATCCATCCTCACAAACTTTCGAATTTATAATTAGTAGGAAGTAAGATATATCTATTTAAATATAATACTAGGAAGTAGGATACTCGCGTCAAAGAGCACAAAACTGGTAAACACCCACTTGCTTGTGGTAAAAGGTGATCAAAACAGACCAGTATCACCCGGAGAGTACGATTGTGTCACAGCATCTGTCGCACACGCCAACCTTATCGCCTGATGCTTGGCCCGCGGTTATCAGGCTCTAATTAAATCACTATATCTGTACTGCTTATTAATTGTGCGTTACGTTTAAACACGTTCCATAGCACAAAATGTTGGTAGTTGTGTGCTCTCAAGAATTGGGGATGTCGTACAAAGTACAAAGCGAAGTTTGAAGATTTTGAGTTACTAAGAATCGCACCGGAACGTCAATTTTAAGACGCTCGTCATGCGTGTACCGAGCTGTTATCTGCCCCTCGTCATGGAAGAAGACTTTTGGCCGCAGGACGTTCGTTCGACGACGTGTTCTGTCGCTTCCGCGGACTGAAACCTTGCACCTTGCTTGAACCGGCTGAAGCCTTGGAATGAACACATCTCGGATTAAAAAATATTTTGGCTATTAGTTGAAATACCATGTTACATTTTTGACAAAAAAAAAAAGATAGGTTAAAATCTTGAATTTGCCGACGGGAGTGGTCTGATTTTTGATTTCTTGGCTTGGTTATCATGGGGTACCAGACAAAATATGAGGCCCCAAGTTACACTGTAATATCTGGCTTTGTCTCCCAAATCCAGTCCCCTGCATGAACTCCTATTTTAGTTCAATTTAATCCAGAATTAACTAATAATTGATTTCATTTAATGGCAATGGAGAATTATTCTTGAGCCTCCTATAATGATCCATCACATTTACGGTTAGGTACGTTTACAGTGCCCAAATTTCTGCGATTGCATGAGCACGCGCACAGATCGTGATTCGCACGATATCCCGTGAGGTCGTGACTCGCGACTCGTGAGGCATAACCGATGGTTTATTTAACGCGGACAGTTTAACGATAGGTATAAGTTAAATTTCAGATAAGTAATAGTAGACGGAGACGCCTACTTATCAATCAGATACCAGAATCAAAGCTGTCAAGAAATTATTCTCTCTTTTTTGTGTGGTTAGTAACTAACCTGGTGTCAGAGTTTTTATGCCGACCATGGGCCTCTAACTTGGCTTCACATACCGTCGAGAAGGATCTCTCAGGCATGCCGGTTTCTTCACTATGTTTTCCTTCACCGATTTTGAAGCACGTCATACAATACGCACAGAGCTGCGTGCCTTGGGTTCGAACTCGAGACCTATGACTTGGCAATCCGACAGTCACACCATTAGGCTATCATTACTTACAAGAAATTATGGGATGCTGTCCATATGAAAGGTTACACCAATTTCTACTATTCTACAATGGACTGTCCTGTAAAAAAAAAATTGTTTCACATAAACCTACATGGGCACTTATGAAACGTCAGAAGCTAGGTGCACGGTTCCAATTGGTCGTTTCCTATGGAGAAGAGCCGGAAAGAAACTCCACGGTTACTCTTTTAAAAATAAATGACTTTTACAATATTTTTAAATAACAGTGTTACTAGGTATGGAAGGACAGTGTAGGTCTTTCAACAAGGTACTTAACAAAATAGAAAATGGTCAACAAATCTATAGAAGAAGTGTCTCCTGCTGACTCATTCCGGGTTACTTTGGATAAGGATGAAGATACATGTAAAATAAAATAAATGAATTGCGTCGTTGGTCAAGTGATCATAAGCGCTACTACTGAGCGTGAGGTCTTAAGTTCGATTATGAAGTCGGGCACAGTGTTATTGGGTTTTTCCTTAAAGAATTTCTCAGTAGCAGACCGGAGTCTGGACTTGTAGCCGGTTGATGGCAATAGGCTCGCCCCCTATTACATGGGACTTAAACATAATTGGCAATATGTGGGTGTAGGTAGGTACTGCCTCCCTTTGCCTAACTGTACGGGGACTACAGCCGTGATCTTTTGTGTAAAACAAAGTAATCCAAGACTGACAATCAACCAACAAACCAGATATCCCAGCAATTGGATTGTAAAGGTCAAGTGGCAGTTTTTTCAGTGAACAACTTTACTGATATCCGCTTCAAGTATAGATAGGAAGTTGACCCCAGTAGCGGCGTTAGGGTAGGGCGCGGTTGGGCGACCGCTCAGGGCGCCGGATTTAAAGGGGCGCCCAACGCGAACCACCAGCCTTTTATTTCTCTATATTTTCTGTTATTTAACTCTTTTTTTTTACACAGGTGACAGCAAAGACAGGTTTGTTTTTTTCTAACTTTTCTGTACAAGTCGACAAAGTTTAGGCACTATTTTATATGAATGGGCCAAAGAAAAGACGCAGCGGGGTGCTTAAAAATGTTGAGCTCGCTCTTGCACCCTGCGTTCTCTGAAGTCCGAATCCTCAAACTTTTCTGCATAAAAGAAATCCAAAGTTTTCCGTGGCGGGGTGCTGAAATTTTTGAGCTCGCTATAGCATCCTGCATTTTCCTATTCCTCAAACTAGAACAAAAGCTAATATTTTCGCCCCTGTACTCTCCAAGAGTAGTGAAAACCGGCACTGGTTGACCCCAACGTGTTGGGAACCAGGAAAATACTCAGATGCGTAGTGCAAATTACCACAACCACAAACGTTTGAAGGCTCAATCAGTAAATCTCTTGTTAAATCTTGTGTTAGATCTTAAGACTGCTTGATCAGAATAATAACAATTTTGTTAGGTGACCGAAGCCATCTCCTTGTTATCATGATATTTGACAGCAGTCAGACTATTCTGTAAAAATTAGGTGAAATTAATAGCTCATTTTACCTAACTTTTCCCGGTGAGATTTTCACATTATAGACCGGGACTTAAATTCAATATGAGTATGAAATCACCAAACCGCCTTGAGCAAGCGTAGTGATCAATGCTCATATGCTTTCTCTGAATGGGAAGAGGCCCAGCAATGGGAAAATAATAGACTGATATAATTCAATAGATTTGAAAGTAGATCAAATGGATATAGAGTATGAGTCAATGACTAAGAGAATGAACCCTAATGAGATATTTTGGTATTTTTCATGTTTAAGTTGCAGATCCGGCAATCCCAAATGAATGATTTAAAATATTTGGAGCAATAATGTTATCTTGTAGGCACCACGTGTGGGCCACGCGTGAAATATCGGGTATTGTTTTATATTTATACTAATTATAATTATTTGGCAAGGGGTTATCTCATCACAATGTAGTGATTCCAAAGGGGGATCCGATAGTAGCGAGGTCTTTTGTCTAATTACGAGCTTTTTCAGCTAAATATTAAGATCGTTGAAGGTTCTGGAAGATCCCTACAATTATAATTTCAAGAATTTATTACCTAGTGAATTTGGTGGACAGGATAAGTTATAGTGGCAACCATGTCATTTGGTTTAAATAGGTTTGGTTTTTAAGTCCCATGTAATGGGGTGACCCTATTACTCGGACTCCAGGCTGCCACTAAGATGTTTCTATAAGAAAATCCTAAGGCCGCGTGCACTATGGATGCGTTTTCGTACGTATTTCACTCGTGCGTGCACGTACGACCATGGTCGTACGAATTAAGTGCGCACACTCGATACGTTTTTTTCAAATCCCAACAAATTCGGATTATTTTCGGACGTCTGAACTATACGTACGACTAAGTCGCACCCAGTGTGTGCGCTCCCTTTGTACTTACTTGGAAGGTCGGGATCGTTCGTGCGTGTTCGTACGTGTACGCCCGGGTGAAATTCGTACGAAAACGCATCCAAAGTGCGGGCGGCCTAACAGCACTGGCCGAAATCAGAAAGTAGGTTTTACCTATGAAAAATTCAGTAATACAAACCGCGTAGCGTAATAATTTTATTATCAACAGTACCTACAAACATACGGCAGTATGATAGCTCATTCTATTCAGTTACATAAGACTGGTTATTATATTATTTTTAAGAACTATGAGATTGCATCATCATCATTATTTCAGCCGAAAGACGTCCACTGCTGGACATAGGCCTCCCCCCAAGCACCGCCACTTCGACCGATTTTGTGCTTTCCGCATCCAGCGGATTCCTACGGCCTTCACAAGGTCATCGGTCCATCTTGTGGGAGGCCTTCCAACGCTACGTCTTCCGGTACGTGGTCGCCACTCCAGAACCTTTCGACCCCATCGGCCATCCGTTCTGCGAGCAATGTGCCCTGCCCATTGCCACTTAAGTTTGGCAATTCTTCGGGCTATGTCGGTTACCTTGGTTCTCCTGCGGATCTCTTCATTTCTGATTCGATTGCGATCGAGATTGCATAATACTTTATTATTATTCGCCTCTCGCTCACACTCCTACTCCGTGTAACAGCGACAGGCCACGTGAACACGCGATCGCGTATTCACGATGATCGCTTTGGTCGGACACAGGCTTATTGCCGTACGAAAAGAAAAATGGCGGTGCCGTTTCTACTCACACTTTTTAAGTCAGTCTATGTAATGTTTCTTGTGACAGATTTTGAATCTTGTGTTAAATAGGTAAGTTAAAAAACAACCGACTTCAAAAAAAAACACTACAAAGTAAAAAATAACTTTAATTTCGGAAGTCGGTGTCTTTGGTTTTGAATTTTCGTTCTTTGTCACCGACTTCCGAAATTAAAGTTATTTTTTTTAAATTTGTAGTGTTTTTTTTTTAAAAGTTTTTATCATTAATTTTTTGTTGTGGTACCTTCGAATACCTGCTATGTAAATAACAGTGACAGGAAGTTATCATATCATCCACATCCTAAGTGGGAAAAAATACGTATTATTGAAGCTAACTCAAAAACTGCCCATGCAAAGTTAATAAAATTTAAATGGGAATGATCTACCAAACAAAAATGAATCCTCAAAATCAATTCATAATTGGTGGAGTAATCGCGTAACAAACATACAAAAAAGAAAAAAAAATAGTCGAATTGAGAACCTCCTCCTTTTGGAAGTCGGTTAAAAATTTATTAAAAGTTCAGTCACACTTTTGTGCAAACTTAAACAATTCGGATATTTCCAGTATGTTTTTACCAGTTAAACCCACAACAAAAACAAAACAAATTCAAATGTTTTAATCCAACCACATAATCATCATCTGCCTAGCGTTTTCCCAACTATGTTGGGGTTGGCTTCCAGTCTAACCGGATGCAGCTGAATACCAGTATTTTACATGGAGTGACTGCCTATGTGACCTCCACAACCTAGCTTCTAACTACTCATAACGACTGTCAAAGATCTACAAATGACAGCCGGGACCCTTTCCGAGGCACGGAGGGGTCTCGGTGTGTAAAGATGATCAGCCATCCACGGACCAACCGCGGCAAGCGTAGCTTAACCTACTCGATTGACCCGTGTGGCTGTTATTACTTAGCCACAAGCCCTAATCGCATTATATTATTAAAAAAAAAAACAGAATTTTCTTGTAGTGCAAACTAAAATAAAATCAATCTTGTACTTAGTCTTTTTGTCGCTGTAAGTACCTTATTGGGACAATTTGGCAGTGAGGTACTTGAAGAGCCTCAAGTGACAACGCAATTGAGGACAATCGATTCGATTCGTCGAGATTCGAATTAGTCGACGAATTTCTCGGGTTTCTGCTAACGACGCAGTACCTGGACACCAATTTGTTCAACCGGGAGAAATCCTCGGATTCTCAGCCCAGAAGTTCTACAAGAGATAATAAAAGCGAGATTAGCAATACTAAGACCACGTTCACCCCTCGACCGATGCGACTTGCGACACGCGTCACCTGTTTCCGTCCGTCGTTCTGCAAGTCGCGTCGCGGTGAATCAAGGCATGCTCTGAACAACTTCTTTCATTTGTTTTCTCCACACTCACTGTTCCAAGACGCGTGTAGCTCGTGGCGATGTGGAAATGGATGTAGGTACAATATCACGGCATAGCTCGTCACATCACCGTGTCGAGGGCGTTGTCAGACGAGCCACCATGACCTTTCACACGACCCGGCGCCGCACGCTAAGATAGTGAACTAATTACTTCAGTAAGTTGTGGCTGATAGCGTGATTCCAACTGTTAATAGGCCACTCCTTCTTAGTTCCGTAATATAATTGATGTAAGTGACAAAACTAGCAAATGGTCCACCTGATTTCTGTTATGCTGTCATGGAGAAAAAAGGGCCATAACTTGAGTACTCGCAAAGATAAGTCTTCGCGCGACTGGTGGCACTGGTGTACTTTGTATACTGTAATATTTAAAATATTCAATGTTTATTAATCTTTAATCTTAATATTATTATTGTTATAGTAACAGCGAAATAAATCATCGGGAGGTATATAGCACTATTTAAACAATCGGAAATTTTGTGGTTATTTAAATGTTTGTGCAATTTGTCTGAGCCAAAAGGCCTTTTGTCATAAATACTTTACTATTAAAAACGCGGTCCCACATTAAAAGGTTTATTTATAAACGTTGCCTAAAGTTAAAAGACGTTAAAACATTGAAAAAATGGACCGATTTAAGCAAAAATTATACAATCTACACAAACCTTATTTCGAGATGATGATTGACTTTAAAGTTTATTGCGGTATTTCTCTAGTTTTGTAATGCTAAATGTTGTGTTTTTAAGTTTAAAACTAATTTAGTAAATTGTAATAGTTTAGTAGATATTCAAGAAAATTTGCGCCTGGATCAATATTACAAAATAAATTTTGTGTGGAATTAGCTGAGTAGGCTGCGGAAGGAAAAATGCAAAAATGTTGCAAAGTATGACAAAAAAGAATCAATTTTTTTTTATCATTCTTGTTTTATTTAATATAAGTTACCCTACTCCTCATCCAAATCAAAGTCAGTTTCATTACAATAACCATCTATATCGTCTACTATTGCATGCATTGACTTTCAGTTTTTTATAATAATTAATGCAATCATTTGGTATAAATATGTTGAAATAACGATTTGAAATCGTTTAAACTTCTTTTTGTTAATCAGTTTTCCTGACGGCCATAATTCTTGCAAATCTTCTACGACATCCAAATCAAACAGTTTTAACGTGCCACAAAGACGTATGCACATCCTTCAATTTTATATTGTTTATTTTTTATTTTTTGTGTGGGAAATTATCAAATAAAGGCTTGTGCATGCCCTCTCGCTCCGTACCATGGCCTGGATCAGGGCCAGACGCGAGAGATCACAGCCGCCGATCGCCTCCATGAGGACACGGCGATGCTCCGCCCAAGCCGGGCAGACCTCCACCGTGTCCTCCGGGCGATCCACACCATGGTGACACCCCGGCGTTTCCTCCCGCCTTATCCTGAACAAGAACCTCCCGAAACAACCGTATCCGGTGAGGACCGGCGTCAGGCGGAAGGTGAGGACGCCGTGGCGCCTCTCTAGCCACTCCTCAAAGAGGGGACTTATCGCCGCAATTGTGGCGTGCCCAAATTTTATTATGATCTAACTAAGGGAATTGTGTTGGGCCATAGGGATGTATGGGGCCCACAGTAGTTAAAATATGGCTGGTGATAACGAAGGAGACACATACCTTCTCCGCCATATAGATAGATTACTCAAAAAAAAAAACACCAATTTCTTTTTATTTTGTCGTGTTTTGAAATCGATACATCTCATCTGTGGAGTTTGGCTAGCTAATTTATTTTGACCCTGTATTTTTACAAACATCTGACCTCACAGTTATCAATGCTCAAAGAATGTTAACTATATCCGTTATATCTACTATCTTAGAGTATTGTAGAATTATTTTCAGGTGACGTCTGATGTAAGTTATCGCAAAATAACCAGTATTATGCTGTAACACAAGGGTCAATTGTCGTGGAATGGAAAAAAAGTGTGCCGAAACTAGTACCGAGCGGCTCGCGCAGTGGTTTGATAGCATTGCATCATTTAATTTCATCAATGACTGTGGGTATGTGGTGGAATTGTAAGCAAATATTGCACGAGTGTTTGTTGATTTTGACGAAGTTTTTTTACTGTTATCGATACTGTAAGCTTCCTGAATAATTTCGGTTATGACTCATATTAAACATACATACATAAACTCACGTCTTGTTCCCATAGAACTAGGCAGAACCTACAGATCGCCACCTGCTACGATCCTTACATACTCCTTTTGCCTCGTTTACGTTCATACATCTGGTCATACACGCACGCCGGTTGCGAGCACTACGCATCTGAAATTCCTGAAGAACATCACCAATAAGTTATTTAATAGGGATGATTACTAAAACACGTATCTTTTTCTTTCTTTACGTAATCAAATGGAGGAGCTACTGGTCCATGAAGGAGCTAATGAAGGGCGACTTTCCAATCTCTTTAAAGCGCAAGCTCGTCGACATGTGTATCCTGCCTTTTTTTTTTGTTCCTGTTTGGAAAATCCTCATGGATATCTTCCGCCCTAGGGCGGGCGAAGGGGTCTGTCAGACTCCTACTGACTAAAAACCACCCTGGTGTTCCCTTCCCACACTTGGACCGGGGATCATGAGATTTAGTGCGCCTTCCATGATCCCCGACTGGTGCCGGCCCGCTTTTGCGGGTCACTTTATGCCCGCGGGGAGAGTGAGGTATGATACTCCCCCCGCGACGTCAAATAGGAGCACGCGTAGAACACTACGCGCCGCCACCTCGGATCTTGCTGGATGGGGGGCGGTGGACGTCCCCGAGTCCGCCGTCCCTCCGGATCTGTTTACGGGGGCTGGAAGAGGGCGTTGTTCGCCCTCCGCCGACGCCCAATCCGCCTGCTACGGATCAAGAGAGTTGTCTCAATCTCCCTCTTCCTTTCCGCAGCCTCCTTCTGCATGTGTATCCTGCCTATCCTAACCTATGCCGCTCAGATTTGGTCTTTGACCGAGGTTCCGAAGTCCAAACTCAAGGTTTGCCAAAGAGCAATGGAGCGTAGCCTTTTTAAAATCAAAAGTCACCGACAAAATTCGCAACACCATAATACACTCCAAGACAGGTGTCGCCGATGTTGGTGATAAGTCTGCGAGGCTGAAATGGGACTGGGCGGGTCACACCTATAGGACTGGAAAAGTATGGGGAGACCTTTGCCCAGCAGTGGGACAAAAAGGTTACCAAAAAAGAAACGTAATCAAAAGATTACGGCGATGACATGATTTAAAATGTGCCATGACGTCACTAGTATGTAGATTTTATACTTACTTGTGACGTAGCGACTTCCACTCCCCAACTTTAATGCGTTTTATCAAAGTCAAAGTCAAATCATTTATTTCAAATAGGCCCATGTATGGCACTTTTGAACGCTAAAATTTACAAAATAATATAATTGATTCTAGTCGCCCCTTCCGAAAGGTAGTTTTCGTATGGAGAAGAATGGGCAAGAAACTCCACCGTTACTCTTTTAAAATGTTTTACAATTGTTTGTATAGGTACGTACATTAGTTAAATAATTATATGTGAAGACGATGCACCTAGAATAAAATTACTATACCACAATAGGTAAAAAGAATTAAAAATGAAGCAACGACAGATAATTTAATTTGTGATAGATACATGGTGCTCACATATTTACAAACATTGTAAAAGTAGACGATTTTCCTAAAATTTTGTAATTAATAAGTCAGTGTGTGAGGAAGTAATCACAGAATGTAAAATCAATGTCATAAAACACAAAATAATAAATTTTACAATTACTCGTAAATTAGCAACCAGTTTGATTTTGTTTTGGTTCTAAATTATCCTATGGAGCAGGATCAGCATGTTTCCACGCACTCTTATCTTGGATATAATCATCTAAGTCACTTTTTAATAATATGATAAAGCAAAAAATACGTGTCTAATATTTTTTTATTATCTGACTGATGACGGACTAAATAGAATTTCTTTTTTTACCCAGACATCATAACTAATGCACCGGTAGCAAGTAACGGTCTGACCGATTATTCGGATTCATTGGATGCTGGATTTAATAATTTACATAACTTAGCGGAAAAATTAATACCGTAAGTTTATACTTAGCAGATTTTTAGGGTTCCGTACCTGGGGGCCTTTTTTTTTTTGGGTGGGAAATTATCAATTAACTTCTCCCGCTCTGGGTGGAGGGGGAGGGCGTGTCAGACTCTTACTGACTAAAACCCACCCGTGTTCCTTCGGTTGCCCTGTTGCCGGGGGCCACGATGTCCCTTTCGGCCCTTATTCGCAGCCCCGGCAGGCATTGGCCCTAGCGGACCCCGTCAATTCTGCTGACATCTCTTTGAGGCGCACGTGGAACACAACGCGCCGTCAACCCGGGCCTGGTCCTTATCGGACGGCGAGCTATCCATTGCTCACCGTCCGCAAGCCCGCGCCAACGGTGGCCGGAAATCGGCTCTCGATTCCCGCCCAGGGACCTGGGGGCCTACCGCTAGCTCAAAAGCAGTATTATTTTAATATTACTTCAGTGGGAGAAAGAGATGGAGCTATACGTCCTGTAGAGCTTCATCTCTTTCCCACATTGAAGTAATATTAAAATAATACTGCTTTATGAGCTGGTGGTTGGCCCCCTGAAGGGTGCCAAACTGAACCCTCTCCGCTGTCCATCCATTCTTCCGTCAGTCTGTCAGCGACAGTGTATCTTATAAACTATAATAGGTAGACAGTTGAAATTTTCACAGATTGTGTATTTCTACATTGCCACTCTTTCTATAAATAATAAAAATAGTTGTCCCCATACAAGAAACTTGTTTTTTCTTACTAAAGTATTTAAAAAAAATGTATGTATTTAATATTGTACGGTGGTACGGAACCTTTCATGTGCGAGTCCTACTGGCACTTGGCCGGTTTGGCATGACCTCACTCGAAAAACGTAGAGATAATAGTGATTTAATCTTTCTATTTAAAATTCTTCATAGTAAAATAGACTGCACCCAGTTGTTCTATGTAAGTTTAATTTTAACCTACCCTATAAATATCCACGTCACCCTATCAAACTGTTAGGTACGTCCCCCATTCCGCAAAACTGTTTTAGGGTCTAACTCCCCCTTAACGGGGTCCGCTAGGGCCGATGCCTGCCGGGGTTGTGAAGAAGTCCAAAAGGGAGATCGTGACCCCCGGCAACACGGCAACTGAAGGAACACGGGTGGGTTTTAGTCAGTAAGAGTGACACGCCCTTCCGCTCCGCCCAGAGCGAGAGAAGTTATTTGATAAATTCCCATCAAAAAAGAAATATTGTCTAACTCCCCAGTCCCAAGACTTTGGAGACTTCTAAATAATTGCAATGAAGGGATTGCTATTTCTTGCAATTCAATTCACACGCCAATTCCACCAAAATATGTAACTAACTAAGTACCTACTATGTAACGCCATTAAGGCTCGTGCAGACAAGCGCGACACGAGCCTGTCGGGCGAGCCTGTCGGGCCTGTTTGAAAGAGCCTTTATCGCTACTCTAAATTACTGTCTTGTTAAAATTGTGTAAAAATGCAAAAAAAATATGTGTCATTCATTTCTGCACAACTTTTTTTTTTAAATGTGTTTAGTAATATTTTTGCATACTGTGCCTATCGCTTATTATTGTGCACTTTGCTTGTGTTAAGTAATTCAAAGTCAAATTCAAATAATCTATTTCAATTAGACACACAAAAGGCACTTTTGAACGTCAATTGATTGAACATTGTAACAATATTGTAGATCTATAGACAAATAAATAAAAACATTTGAGTCATGAGTAAAGAAGTATCATCGCGTGTAACCTCTTACTGATAGGTACCAGCTTCACCTAATTATCTATTTAGCGTAGAATAGTTTAATTATCTCGACTCTGGGAGGACACCTCTATCGTAGAGGTTACAAACTCTGAAACGCCTACCGATACGTGGAATTTGGTGTTGGGAGTGTTGTGTAACATCATTGGAAGGCATTTGGCCCTCCATATAGAACTGAATAATAATATACAACGTTTGTTAGGTACCAGTCATTACTATAGCGGTAGGCATTACTGAACTTAGGTAGCTTCGATTCTAGCTTGTAATACAAAAGCTCACTTCGAGTACCTATGCTACAAAAGTGACTCAAGCTCAAAACCAAAGCATTTATTTCAAATAAACCAATAACAGGCACTTTTGAATTGTCAGAAAGATGAAGCTAGTTGCGTATTCCAAAGCGTAGTAGGTACCTATGGAGAAGAAAGGGCAAGAAACTCCACGGACACTTTTTGAATCAAATTGTTGTTGCAAAATATTGGTTACATCATTCATGTTGAAATTATACATATCAGAACAATGTAGAAAGACGTGCACGTTAAAAGCGTCCGTAATAAAAGATAAAAAAACAGCATGGATCAGCACATTTAGCTCAACCATTTTGAAGGGAACTAAACTAGGTAACATCTAAATTCTAGAGACAAAATCAAAATAATGGCCTGATGATGAAGTATCTATGATGTCCTTGATAAGCGGGTATACGTAAGTATATACCTTAGACTTACCTTTGAAGCAGGTGCAGATTAAGAGCCTGGGGGTGTGTCAAGAGAAGTACCCGTGCATTCAACCGGAGAGCTCAATTTCCTAATGAACTAGACTAGAACGGAGAGAGGATGAAAACCAGCGCTGGCGCTTTGTCTCGCATAGGGTCACAGCATTATGCTTACCTCAAAAGGAAAAAACGGAACCCTTATAGGATCACTTTGTTGTCCGTCTGTCTGTCTGTCAAGACCCTTTTTCTCAGGAACGCGTGGTGGTATCAAGCTGAAATTCATATCAAATACTCAGGTCTACTGTACCTTGGATCTGTGAAAAAAAATCAAATTTCTAAGCCAACGCAGTCAAAGATACAGCCGTTTATGCTGCAAATTTTCGACACTTGCAAGGGAATTAAAACCTACAGGGTACTTCCCGTGAACTCAGAATCTTGAAATTTGGTATGAAGCAACGTCTTATAGCACAGATAAAGGAAAAATTGCGAAAATCATACATTTTTAGTTACATCATAAGATAATAAAAATATTTTTAATAATTTTAAACTTACTACTTACCTCTCGGTGCGTGAGTCCAACTCGCACTGGGCCGGATTTTTTTTGTTTTATATTCTTTCTCTGCTCCATGTTTACCGCAAATAATCGTATTTTCTTTCTTTCTTTCTTAGAATAGAGCTCGAAGGCGGGTCAGTCAGCAGTTTCTTAATTGTTTCTTATACGGAGAATCTCCTATTCGAGAAAAAAGCAAATGCAAGTCACTAGTAAGTACAAGAGTACTGAATCATATAACACATTGTAACATAGCATGCACACCCCGCGTGGCATGACACACATGATTTAAAAACTCGTGATTGACTTACATTTTAAATACCTACCGAATAATTAAGAAGATAACCGTTATCTCTCACAGTGAATTAAACTAGTATATTTTCATTATTTTTATTTGCTAAGGTGATTGTAATATGTGCTGGGGGATAATGCCCCCAACGGATTTGTAGTAACCGGTTTTTAAGTGCGGTGGCACTTTATTTTATTGTTTGTTTATTAATGTCAACAAAGTGACACATCACTTAAAAGCATAATTTAATTTTGATTGCCCAAGCGTGTGCTAGTTGAAAATTATTTAGTTTGGTTTTTGACAGTGAGCAGGTAATAATAAACCTTTTAGGTAAATACGGTTTCCACAAAATACAATGGTCAAATAAAATTAGTTAGCAAAACTCAGCGCACGTGATAGGTTTCGATATTAGACTTGATAAAACAAAAAATAAATTAATTTCATGATTTTTTTGTGGAGTCACCGACCGCAGTTAGTTTCTGGCTGAGTAATAACAGCCGCACAGTTCGATCCATCAGGTTAAGCTACGCTTGCCGAGGTTGGTCTATGGACGGGTGACTATCTTAACATACCGAGACTCCTCCGTACCTCAGAAAGTACGTTAAGCCGTTGGTCCTGGCTGTCATTCGTGGATCTTTGACAGTCGTTACGGGTCGTCAGAAGCCCGAAAGTCTGACAACCAGTCTTACGAGTACCAAGGAGTATCGTATTACCCAGTTACTGGGTTGTGGAAGTCAGATAGGCAGTATCTCCATGTAAAATACGGTATTCAGCTGAATAAGCCAACATAATTGGGAAAAAGCTAGGCAGGTTGATTGATCGACCGCAGTTATTGCAGTGACTTGAAATATTAGTTTAAAATAACAGTTTTTTTTTTATAAACTGCAGACATGAAGGGTATCGATATAAATAAACGTGATTAAACAAAATAAAACAGATTTACTCAACTCATACTTCAAGTAACAACACTACCAGCAGTCGTCGACCCCAAAAAAAACATCAAATCTTTTTTTTATTTATTTATTTTGTCGTTCCCCCAGCACATTTTCAAAGTTTCGCTCGATAATTTAAATTGACCCTGTATGTCAATTGATCTCTTTTTGTCTTTCTCTTAAGAAAATTGGAAAAGTACAAGAAAATATTTCTGGAAGGTAAGTGAATCTAAGTAGACTTCAGGAAAATATAGTAAGGTAGTCTTGATTTCAAAGAAAACAACAAGATCATGTGAAATCATATCATGGTTTGACTACTGAATCCTAAATATGGTTTATTGACAGATTAACACTACGACCGCACAAATATAGAATTCAATGACTTTAGAAACTCATATCTGACCTCCTATGTAATTAAATAAATACTATGTATTTGATTTAGATTTTCACATGAAGTTGTATATTTCATTTAGAGCCTGGATTATCATAATGTTATTGACCATTTGTGTTTGCTTACACTTGTAATGCAATTTTTAGAGGCTCACATAGAACAAAACATCACGCCAGTACTGCCTAAAGGGATAGGCCGAAACGTAGGTTTAGTTTGTAGGTATACCCACATTTCGGCGTACGGGAAACTCAAAGTCAAAGTCAAATAATTTATTTTAATTAGGCACATGAAAGGCACTTAAGAACGTAAAAATTTACAAAAAATTGAATTGATTCTAGTCGCCCCTTCCAAAAGGTAGTTTTCGTATGAAGAAGAATGGGCAAGAAACTCCACCGTTACTCTTTTAAAATGTTTTTCAATATTTTGTATACATTATATATATAATTACCTGGAATAAGACTATACCAGAATAGGTAAAATTAATGAAAAATGAAGCAATGACAGAAAAATCAATTATGTGATGGATACATGGTGCTCACATATTTACAAGTATTGTAAAAGTATCTATATGATATTACTAAATTGCGTACTATCTTCTCGTCTCATAAACCACAGAGTCTCAAGACAAAAGTTTTTGACCAGTGCGTGTTGCCAGTGATGACCTATGGCACTGAAACGTGGTCGCTCACAATGGGCCTCATTAGAAGGCTGAAAGTCAGCCAAAGGGCAATGCTTAGAGTTTCGCTACGTGCTCAAATCAGAAATGAAAAGACCTGTTGCAGATAACCGACATAGCCCGAAGAATTGCCAAACTTAAGTGCCAGTGGTCAGGGCACATTGCTCGCAGAACAGATGGCCGATGGGGCCGAAAAGTTCTGGAGTGGAGACGGCATACTGGAAGAAGTAGCGTTGGAAGGTCCCCCACAAAGTGGACCGATGACCTAGTGAAGGCCGCAGGAATCAGCTGGATGCGAGAAGCACAGAACCGGTCCAAGTGGCGGTGCTTGGGGGAGCCCATGTCCAGCAGTGGACGTCTTTCGGCTGAAATGATGATGAAGATGACACCCATAGTTCGCCAGTTATGTTTAAGTCCTATGTACCTAAGTACCCATGTACGTCAGACTTTATCCTCAATATATTCTTAAATAAGTATAAATAATCTTTATTTACTTTTGTTATTCAAGAAAATACCTTAATGCAGATTCCTTACAATCTCAAGCGCTACAGTAATGTCTAAGGTTATGATATTTGTAAGCTAAGAGATAAATTAAAGACGTTTAATTATATTCAGAGCATAATTATAAGAAAAAAGTTGTTTTTTATATTTCTATGATTCAGAGCACGAGGCGACGATGACCGACTTTTAATGATTTTATACTGAAGATCACGTTTAAACGAGTAATGTTGTTCAATTAGAGCATTTTCTATATGAATATTTTAGATTATGTATTCATTCGATCTGGTCTCTTCACATCGTCGCGTGCCAAGCCATTGGGTTCTAAAACAGCTGGCACCTCGGCGATGACAAGAGCACGACGGATGATGTCATTGTTGCTGGCGTGCCGTGCTATCCGGCCTGCGCTTCTACTGCAGGATAGGCCATGGTGTCCGAGGCAGTCGACACCTTCACCGCATTGGCAGCGATGCAGAGCCACGCAAGAAGCGCCCAGACGCAGACAAATAGCGAGCCGGAAGGTGGTGTCACCCAGCATAGTGCATATGTTGGGTGACGGTAGCTCCTGAAGCCAGAGGCCCGACTCTCACCCACCCACAGCTAGCAGGCGGGCACGCTTAGCAGTATTGGTGGACGTATTTATAAGATTATTCCGTACCAACCTGCAGAGCGGCTCATTCCACTGCCTCTGGGAAGATGGGTTCACGGGCCGATCTGTATTCTGGCAAGCCGCTTTCCAGGCGTACTCCGCATCTGTCAAGCACGGCACTTCAGGGTCAACCAGGAAGGGGGCTAAAATTTTCCCAGTCAACTTTTCGGTGCTGTAGACAGAGGACAGGAACGCGGGTAAGCTAATACTGGTAATTTTGCGGACGCCGAGGCCACCAAAACGGATGGGTAGTGTAGCTTGCAGCCACGCTCGGTCGTCCAAGGCCACATTTAAAATGGATGTTAGTGTGCTGTGAATAATTTGGATAATTTTATCCAAGAAGGGGAAATACTGCTTCCATAAAGGGGAAAAACTACTAGGGGTTTTAACTACTCAGGAAACTGTTTATTTTCAACAATTCCACGAACTTCTAGGCATCAAGTTCACGTCTGTATTAGAGTCACATTAATGTAAAGTTGAATGAACTGAAAAAATATGTATTTTCTGTGTTATTAACATGGAAAACATACATTACTACTTGGTATATTGTACTAACTAACCAATAATGCATATTTCTACCATAGGTACTTAAATTAACTAAATAAATACATTTATACCCAGGGAATATTGACTTAGGTACATCTTAAACATTTTAGAAAAGTGTCGAGAGGTTATTGAACTTGTACAAGTACCTACTTTAGATATCTATCTGGTTTAAGTACCAGTACGAATATTATTTGAAGACATCCCTGACCTGGCAGAAAAGAAATACATATTGATCTAGATGCTATACCTATTGTAATTTCTTTGGTATTGTTCATCGAAGCGTTGAGCTCCTAAAGTTCTGAACGATTAGTTACTGACTGGACAGGTCTACTCAATCTGTGTGGTTTTTCCTCAAAAGACCATTTCAGACACCAATCTACTATTCTTCACATGATCTGACCAAGATGTTTGGATTGTAAAAGAGTGATCTCTGAGTTTTTTCGGCCTTTCTTCTCAGAGTAGTCAGGTAGAAAACTTCGACCTCATCTAGTTTTTAAAATATGATTGACGTGTAAAAGTGTTTATACAAACCTACTTACAGAAATAAAATCATTTTTCATTTACCTGAAATAGAGAGTATTTTTTGCAGATTGTTCGTTTAATTTTTTTCTTAGTATGAGAAAGGCCTTTGCCTAGTCGACATACACAGGATAGTCACAGTTTAATTGCAGGACATTCTGTCATTCGTGGATCTTTGACAGTCGTTACGAGTCGTCAGAAGCCTGAAAAGTCTGAGAACCAGCCTTACCAAGTGGTATCGTATTACCCAGTTACTGGGTTGTGGAGCTCAGATAGGCAGTCGCTCCATGTAAAATACTGGTATTCAACTACACCCGGTTAGACTGGAAGCCGACCCCAACATAGATGAGAAAAGGCTAGGCAGATTGATTGATTGCTTGCTATGGATTGAAACTTGACAGTCTAAGCTCACTTCACCTAAGTACTACGTTGACCCATATATTCGAGTCAGGGTGTACCTTGTATAAATATTATCTATATCTACGACAAACAAATCACGTAACATACCTTTCGATTTCATCATCCCAGTCTTGTCCTTAGTGTGTTAGGGCCGGGCTACAACCTAACCACAGCTGTGGCTGAATTTAATGATTATTCACATACCTACAACATCCCGCCTACATTACCTACATAAGGGTTAGCCAGAGGGGTTAGTACCCATTTCGCCAGTTACCTTCAGTTAAGTCCACTATTCGTAAGGGGCATTTTTTATGGCAAAATCCACCATTAACCTAGTTCAAGTCAAGCTTGGCTGCTACTGTGAATTTCCTTGAAGTCTAGATAGGTACAAGAAGTATTAAGGAGTTCCTTTATCTCGAGGAAGTATTAAAATCAAGTGGCTTTAAAAAAAAACTTTGCCTATAACACCGACAGTCTACCACAGGTAATTGATATAAATATGTAGGCGTCTCTCAAGAGTAGATTCTCCCGACATTACCCCAGACTGGATAGGCGGAAAGAAAGGAGGGGGGAAAGTGCCTGGGTCAAAAAAAAAAAAACTATTTAGTCCGTCAGATAGATAATAAAAAAAATTTAGACACGTATTTTTTGCTTTATCATATTAAATCAAAAATAACTTATAAAACACGCATTAAAGTTGGGGAGTGGGGGCTCGCTACGACACAACGTCGTATTAAATCTAACAAGGCGTGACGTCATGCCACATTTTAACTCAATGTGTCGCCGTAATCTTTTGATTAAGTACATCAAAAAAGAAAAAATACGTGTTCAATATTTTTAATAATTTTCAAGAAGGATAAAAAAAATTGCCCTGCCTGGGTTAATCGAACTCACGACCTACTTACAACTCGAACGTCTGCGCCGATACTACTGGGCCACCCCTGCTTTTGTTTATGATCAGCCAAATTTTTTTTCTCTCCGTTTATCTACGCCGTCAGTTCCATGGGGTGTAAATAGACTTCAACCCCGGACGCCGCAACTCCGGAACTGTCGACCGATAAGCATCTCTACAATAGAGTAGATAGAGTTGCCACTGGCCGGTAGGGTCCGGTTTAGGTCACGTACTATATTGTGAGATACTGCTTGACCTCCTTACCCGGATGAGGAGTCGGGTATAAGAGGAAGCGAGACGGTCGGTAATCGTTTATAAGGAACGAGGATTTTTGGAAGACAGACGGGTAGAAAAATTCTTCTGTGTTTTGTACCGGACTGCCAAGGAAGAGTTTTTGCGGTAGGCACGACCCAAATGTAAATTATAAACCGAAGGAAAATTAATGGGTTGGCTTGCAACTAAGCTTAAAATGAGGGTATTTAACTTCAGCTCATATAGTAGTCTGTTACACCGAGTTTACCTTGTTTATAGTTTATTTTAATTTTGTTTTTTATTCTCAATCTTGTTTCGGTCTTTTTAGTGCATTACTTTGAAATTGTCTTTTTTGCAGTCAGGTTTTTCATTTTTAAATTATTTATTTTATTAGCGTTGTTTTTCCTGGCAAAGAACTTGCCATCATTTTTGTTTCTATTTTTACTAGGGGATGTCAGAGCACCGTCCTGCCGTAAAACCTATCATGTATGCGGGCATGCCCTTTATGGAGACTTTTATTTTGGTATTAAGTTGTTTACGTTTATATTTTTTGAGTCTTCAATGTTTTATTGGTAAACTGGCGTATGCTAGCTGACATAATTATGGTAAATAATTTAATTTAATATTTAGTGTTTTGTAATGTTAATTACTGCATACTATGGTATAGAATCAAGTTCTTCTAACTAAACAGACAGCTGTGCTGCTGTGGAATTTTTTGCACCACTTCTTCTTCCCAGCTAAAGCACTAGGAAGTGGTGAAAGGTGGGCTTTTTGGGGGACAGTCTTATGTAATTTTGACGTTCATAAAGTGCTGATTCTCAGCCTAATTCGAATTAATAACTTTTGATTATTAGCCAATTTGATAATAATATCTACAAAGTTTGATTACGACGATTTTCTGCCCATGACGTTCAGAAGTGGTAGTTGATGATGAGGTTTCGTTATTTTACATAATGGTGAAGCCACCATGCCTTATAGCGGCCACCATTTTCCTTTTAAAGGTTGCATTGGAGCCTGGCATGAGTATCATTACATCATTCTAGACCCATAGAATGTAAGAACTAAGAAAATTAAAATGATCCACATTCCATTTTATCTTTTAAGTCACATTTTTTTAATTACTCTGAGTTTGAACTCTGATCCAAAACTACTGATTGCCTTTACCCACAAATTTAGGTAGCATTGCGGTCATTACACTGCAAAAAAATATACTTATTACAAAATCGCTAACGCCAATAACAGGTACCACACAAATTCATCTCCAACGAGGCGAGACTTTGTCCCCCAGGACATAATTGAACAGAGACAGCGACACAAACAACAAAACATCGATACTAAAGCTCTACACAATCGTAAACTATAGGGAAACACAATAACTGCCAGTGAAAGCGTTGATTTATTATACCTAGGAGTATCACGCGAGTCCATTGTCCGCGCCGCGACCTCTGGGGTGGCCATACAACGAACAATGCTCTGATAACCATAAAAAAAAACCGGCCAAGTGCGTGTCGGACTACGCACAATGAAGGGTTCCGTAGTTGAGATGAATTTATTTATCCCAAGAACAAACTTAACATTGTAGTTGAAAAACATGTTCTCCCATACATTCCAACTGCAAATCGTCGCTCGGCATCCAATACCGCGAATGTGAAATTAAAAAAAAAAAAAAATTGCATTGTCACTTATTTGAACGTGTAGAATGAAATAAAACAAAAATCAGATTTACGTAAAAAAATTCACATTCGCGGTATTAATATAATAATAATACCTTTAAACCAGCAATTCTTGTATATACCTATGTATATATAATCTGAATCTCGGAAACGGCTCCAAGAAATTTTATTAAATTTAGTATGCAGGGGGGTTTCAGGAGCGATAAATCGATCTAGCTAGGTTTCATTTTTAGAAAACGTCGTTCAAAAAAAATTATCATCCAGATATTTTTCTTTATTCAAGTAACAAGGACTCATTACGTTAGTAAACTTATGAACTATGTTAACTTATTTTACGAGGTCACTTAGAAAGTTTTGCGACTAACAGTTTTTGTCTATAGAATACTGGCTGGTTTTGATGTCAATTAAAACGATGACTACTTATTACAAAAAAACATAACATTCCAAATTCGACATTCCCTCCACATTTTTTTACGAGCAAAATCAAAATACTCTGTCTTACTGAAAACTGGATTTATAACGAGAACATTTTCGTGTGATGATTTTGTACGATTTCAAATGTCGACTAAAACCAGAAGAATCGTTTGAAAGACTTCGAATGGTGTTCATAGAAAAAAGCCCTTCTAAAGCGACTATTTTTCGCTGGTTCAACGAATTTATGGGTGGTCTAGTAATTTTGGCAGACAAAGGAAGAAGTGGCCGCCCTATGACGGTTGTTACATAACAAAAAGTGCTGGCTGTGAAAAATTTAATTCAAGAGAATAGGCGAATTACATATGAAGAGGTTCAGCATACACCGTGAAATTTGAATCACAGTTTTGCTAGAACAAACGTTGTTCAGACCATGGTCTACTACCATTCTACAGCATCCAATAAAAAAAAAACATAATTAGTTTTTGAAAAAACACAAAAAAAGCAAAGTTTAAAATGTCAAGATATATAGATGTATACTGCCGATTGGATCGGGAAGTGTGCATGAAACACAGGCATCTTCGGTTAAGAAAGATAGTTTCAGGCTGGTACCGTAAAATCTAACGCAGGTTCGGGTAGAATGGTGCCGAGACATGATAGCAAAATTGGTAGTAGGCTCGTCTCGGCGCGTTTAAAATATCATTACGGGTGATGAATCTTGGATTTTTCAATATGATCCAGAAATGAAGCGTCAGTCGACCGTGTGGCTGTTGAACCAAAATGAACCAACGCCTACCAAAGTGAAGCGAGCCAGAAGTGCAGGCAAAATGTTGACCGCAAGTTTTTTTTTTTCTACCAAGTTATCTGGTGTCAGTACCCTGACGAGATCAAAGAAGCATCAATGCTGAATGGTATGTTACCAAATTTTTGCCAGAAGTTTTTACTACTGCAAGCAGCAAGCGACCGAACACTGGCCTCCGTGGGCTATTGCTTCACCACGACAACGCATTGGCTCACTCGGCGCTCAAAACAAGAGACTTTCCGGACAGCACACCGGTCAAATTTATAGGTCATCCTCCTTACAGTCCCGATTTGGCTCCGTGCGACTTTTTCTTGTTCCCCAAAATAAAAAATCAACTCAAAGGAAAACAGTTTTCATCACCTGAACATGCATTGGGTGCATTTGAGAAGGAGATTGGAGAGGTGTCTGATGCGGACTGGAAAATGTGTTATGAAAATTTGTTTAGACGTATAAAACTGTGTATAAACGCCAATGGAGAGTTCTTTCAAAAGATATAATAAAAAAAAATATAACGTGTAGTATATTTTTTTTCTAGTATCACAAAACTTTCTGAGTGCCCCTAGTTTAAATTTATTTCACCCCATGGGAGATGGTACTGCAGTGATTGATGTACATGCAATCCAGACTGCTAGCGATATTGTTGGAGCTGGCCCGTACTCTGCGTACCAGGGATGCACACCTCATTTGCATCGTTACGTAAAAGCAATTAATATGTGCGTCCGCGAATATTCCCGATGCGCTACAAAAACGGGGCAGCCCCACCAATACCTACCCTGAAAGCGTTGTTGTATTGGACACGAAGGGCGTTGCATGACCTTTGGGTATATCTAGCCCACAGGCTGCACGTGTAAAACGTTGTACAATAAGCTCGAAACAGAGTAATTTTGGCTTTTTAAGTGAGCAGCGTGCAAACCTGCGAGCCAGCATGTTTGCCCTTATCGACAACGCCCTTCGCTCTCGCTCAATATCGAGTCCGTCATTGAGGTCAGGGGTCAATATATGATCAAGATATTTAAACGTAAATACTCTTTGTAGTGGAGTCCCATAGAGTAATACAGGTGGTACATAACCCGGTCTGCCCCAAGCCTCAAAGACCATGATCTCCGACCTATTGGAGATACATCAAACCATGTGTTTTGGCATACTGCTCACATTTAGCGACCAATTACTTTCTGAGACCACAGATCGACGCGCTCAGAAGCACCATATCATCTGCATAGCTAATATTATTTACACAAATACCATCTATATAGCAACCCACTCTGGTGCTGCTGAACTCGCCAATCCTGCCTCACCCCGCATTCCAACTTGTATGGCTTGGAAAAAGTTCCAGCCCATCGTACACTATTGATCTGGTTACCATACCACTATTTAAAGATGTTTGCTCCGTTGGCAACCTATCCTTCTTCATCTTTCTCCACAATACGTCATAAGCAACCAGATCAGAAACCTTGAATAAGTCGAGGAAGCTAGCATAAATCGGCGTCCCACGCTGTGTATAGTAAGTATGTGATAGTATGCTTAAGGCACAACACTGCACTTTCTGTTGACAAACCACGCCGAAACCCGAATTGGTTGTCATGAACATTTACAGTTTTATTTATTTGTGTATTAAGCAGACGATCAAACACTTTTGATATTTTGATATTATAGTAGCTAGAGAGATGGGCCTTTTGGATGCCGAGCGACGAAATGTAAGTTTTTACGCACAATATTGAGAGATTTACCATGTTATTTTAAGACCATAGACTTCTTATAGGTTTTCCTGTAATCTATGAGTAAAGAACCATACTATGTATTTTTTTCAAAATTTTTGGTCCAGTAGTTTCGGAGATAAGGGGGGGGGAATGGTCAATTTTCATTGAATTTATTAAATATCTTTAAAAGTATTTGTTTTAAAATTATATAAAAAATATATTTAAGATCCTCGCAACAAGCCCTTTCATTTGATATGTCACACGGTACTGTTAGCAAAACTTTTTTTTTTAATTTTCTTGTTTGCGCCCCAAAAGTGACACCTATATTCAAAATTAAATTATTTACGTTACTCATTCGTGTTTGGGTCACAGAAATACATATGTATACCAAATTTTAACTTAATCGGTCCATTAGATTCGGAGTAAATTGGCTGTGACAGACGGACAGACAGACAGACAGACAGACAGACAGACAGACAGACAGACAGACAGACAGACACACGAGTGATCCTATAAGGGTTCCGTTTTTTCCTTTTGAGGTACGGAACCCTAAAAATGACCACGGAACACCCCCAACGCGAGCGAACCTGCGCGCACGCATCTATATTAATCCGTGTATTTTTTCACGCGTGTCAGTAGCGCACCGCCCGTCGCAGTCACCGCACGCATGCGGCTCGATCTCCTCTACTATTTCAATTGTCTACGACGTAGGAATTTACCGCGATGGGTAAATTAATGAATGTGATCGTGTTTGTTCTAGTCAGTAACTTTTTAAGTTTAGAGGGAGAGTTGTTGGGTAGTTGTGCGAATTGCGCGAATGGGGACCTGAGTGTGACTGAGTTGACTCAGGCGCGGATCGAGTTCGTGAAGCAGCAGATTCTGAAGAAGCTACGGCTCAGTAAGAAGCCGGCGGTGGCTCTGCCGGTGAACAGCCTTCCCATGCCGGTGGCTCAAGGACAAACCCTCAGTGAGGGCACTAACAAGCCTCCGGAATTCGACGATTATTATGGCAGAACTGAACAGAAGATTATTTTTCCTGTTGAAGGTAAGCTTTATTCTTAAATATTAGTATGATTGGGAATGGTTATGTGCAGTGTGGTTAGAGCTAGCTATTTTGCACAGAGGCAGCCGATGCAGAAAAGCCAGTAGCCGCTATTTTCCCTGACAAACTCTGACTATTGAATATTTTAGAAAATGTGAGAGAAAGTACAACCAGACTGTAACTACCTATTTTATATTATAATTGTTTGTAATGTAAACTTTCCTAACATCACCATATTTTAACAAAGTTATAACAGAAAAAGAAAGAAAGAAAGAAAATAAATTTATTTGACACAGGTTAAGGCACACAGTTTTCATAAACAAAAAACAAAGAAAGTAAAAAAAAAAAAAAAGCAAAAGCTCTATTTCTGCATGAAGCGAAAAAACTATTTAAATATGAGCAAATCTTTCAAGAAATGCTGTTAATGATTGTTGCATAGCTTTGTATTTTAGCCTCCTATTAATAATTATGTGGATAATAAGCCTCCTGGGTGTAATTTTGTCGATATAGCTCTTCTATTAATTTTTAGTTCATGTTCATGCATCCTGACTAATAATATAAATGCTAAAGTCAGTTTGTTTGTTACGCTATCACGCTAAAACGCCTGAACGGATTTAGATGAAATTTGGCACATGGGTGGACCATGACTTGGAGAAGGACATAGGCTACTTTTTATCCTTGATCGCAGATGAACTTGCGGGCAACAGCTTGTACTTAAACTCATAAGAGGCAAAAATTCAGGGCGATCCGCAAAAATATCGCCGTTGAATATAGGTAGACAAGTCACTAAAAATCTGCCTAGCCTTTTCCCAACTATAGTGGGGTCCACTTCCAGTCTAACCGGATGCAGTTGAATACCGTTTTTTATATAGAGCGACTGCCTATCTGACCTCCACAACCCAGTAACTGGATAATACAATACCCCTTTTTGTCAGACCTTCGGGCTTCTGACGACCCGTAACAACTGTCAAAGATCCACGAACAACAGCCGGGACCAACGGCTTAGCTTCCTTTCTGAGGCACGAAGGAGTCTCGGTATGTTAAGATGGTCACACATCCACAGACCAACCCCGACAAGCGCAGCTTAACCTGATGGATCGAACCGTGCAGCTGTTATTGCTTAGCCACGAGCTCCTCGCTCACAAGTCACCACATAAACTGTTTAAAATTGTAAGTCCCTCCTTTACCCTTAAAAATTATTTACGTTAAAGTATAATCTTCATCACTAATTAACTACTAATTAAGTCATTATAATAACCACAAGTCTGAAAAAGATGATGTAATAATCGCGTACACTTATCTAGTTACCTAGGTTAACTGTGTTGGGGCAGGAATCCGACTTTAAACCGAGCGTTTCACGGCATGGCAGCATGTTAGTCTGTAATAGTTTGTGCTAACATTGCTAAAAAATTATTGTGGACTTTGATTTGGTACTTTGACTAAGTCATTAAAAGTAAAGCAGGTGTGTTACGAAATACATAATCGGTTTTTTCTTATGAATTCAAAATGGTTCAAAGGTACTATGAACGCGTCTGCAAATATTTTGTCTGACCTACTGCTACGAGGCCTAAAAAAAAAACAGATCTTTTGTTGATCATTTTTATAAAATAATGTTTTGTTATGTAATCTTTGTTATCAGCCACATGATAGGTAATAGATAAACACAAGGTTTATAAATGCAAATAACAAACCGTTACTCATTTAGACAACGGCAGTTTTTAAGTTCATGAACCCCTCAATAATCACTTCGGGTTTCGAATACGGAAAAACCGAAAGAAATACTTGTTTTTACAGTTATTTCGTCTGGTACCTGGGACCTTCCACAAAACTTTAACCCACTCAAGAGGTCTCGGAAAATCTTTCGTCACTAAACGCAGACAGGGTGTGCACCACAACTCCACGACGACACCCACTGACGAAAACGATAGCGTTGTTTGTCATTGACTCTGTAATATTATTATACAATTCTAATAATAAATTTTCACGCACGAGTTATAAATAGAACAATTGTGTTGGTATGCTTATTAGTTAATCTGTTATAACGTACGCAAATGATTTAATATCAACTGACACGTCACAAGCAGCAGTAACGTTTATACAACGTCATCCAGATATTTATGTATTTCACGCCTCCATTCAAGATAAACTATTTTTTAATATTTTAATATGATAATGAGCTTATAAATAGTAAACTAGTAAATAGTAAATTTTAAGAACGAGATTGACTCACCTTTGATAAACCCCATCCATCAAATTTTTTAAAGTTTTAATACCTAGGACTATTTAAAATAATTGATACATGCTTTCTTGCGTATCTTTTTCTGACACCTGTCAGTTGGACAATTTCTAGTAGTAACAAGGATCAAATTCGCAAAACACATAATCATTAGTATGAAACTGACAGCTGTCAAAAACGCATCCTCTCGACGACCGGACTGTAGTTGAAGATTCCAACGAAGTAATATTCAAGCTCGTCAAGCATACTTTTGTCCCAAAGATAGAGAACGCTACTATTTATTTATTTCATTAACAATTTTTACATTGTATCAAAATGTAATTTATTATAAACTAACACAACATGAAGACATATAAATAAAAAAGTAAATATAAATTATTTAAAATTGCAAATCCATGGTTCTGAAGTTGTATCAATAATAAAACTCAATATTTAGGTACATTAACACCACGAAAATTTAAAAAGCAGGAAAAAAAAATACAATAACATTTAATTAAATTTGGATAAGTACATTAACATCGATACAAATGTCAAAAAATTACATATAATGTCAAAAAAATAATAATAATAAAAAATAAGGTTTGCAGTCATGACAGTTCCCCAGACAGTCCCTACACATCGCTGAGAAACTCATCAAGTGTATTATAGCACTTTTCCATCAAAAATGACTTTAGTTGGGATTAAGTTCCTCATGTGCCCACGTGTACCTTCGATGCGAATAGTTTATTATCAATAACATTAATAATGAAGGATGATACTGGATCACAGCATTTGCAAACTTTCGTTAATTAATTATATTACAGCTATGAACACACTAGCAATTTCCTGAAAAAATCAAAGAAAAATCAGGCATGATGGCCACGCTCAAAAACAAACCTTTACATATAACTAAACTAATGTAATAAAGAGAAAAGATTTGATTTTTGAAGTGAATTTTTTATAGGCGCGTTGGGATTTTTTGAGATGGGAAAAAACAATTGAACTCGCGACACCGTTACCGACACCTCATTTTTGTAAACGCGATTGTGCTCTTTATTTATATTACATTACGGATCAATGTTCTATGCAAGTATTTTTACTTTAAAGGTTATTGAAGTATTTTTTTTTAATTGTTCAAGTTTTCACTTCTGTCGGCACTCCCGGAGTGCCACTGTTTTATTTATTTGTTTATCTTTGTTTCTTATGCTTTCACGTTAAAACGACGGAATTGGATGAAATTTGTCACATGCGTACCATGACCTGTTAGGACATAAGATACTTTTTATCCCGATATTCCCACGGGATCGAGACTTCTATAGTATAAAATATAGTTTTCTATGTAATAGTCTGCTCAGTGCGCTCAGCCGTTGGTCCCGGCATTCACAAATTTTGACAGTTGTTACGGGTCGGGTAGTTAGAAGTCCGAAAGTCGGGAAACCAGTCTTACCACGGGGTATCTATCGTATTTCCCAGTAACTGGGTTGTGGAGGTCAGATAGGCAGTTGCTTCATGTAGGTAAAATACTGGTATTCAGCTGCATCCGGATAGACTGGAAGCCGACCCCAACATAGTTGGCAAAAGGTTAGGCAGATGTTGCTTAAAGTTATATTAAGATTAGCGATTTTTTAACTACACATTTTTGACGTTCTTCTTCTATGCGTGTGATTAGTGACTAACCTGGTGTCAGAGTTTTAAAGCCGCCCATGGGCCTCTTCACATGCTGTCGAGAAATATCTCTAAGGCATGCCAGTTTCCTCACGATGTTTTCCTTCACCGTTTTTGAAGCAAGTGATAATTATACAATACGCACATGTATCCGAAAAGTCAGAGGTGCGTGCCTTGGGTTCGAACTCGAGACCTATGACTATACTATGACTATGACATTTACATACGAAGAAGGCTGGGAAGGAACTGCCTCGTTGGTTTAGTGGTCGCAAGCGCTTTTGCTGAGCATGAGGTCCAGGGTTTGATTCCCAGGTCGGGCAGTGTTATTGGGCTTTTCCATCTGGAATAGGCATGATAACTATTTTTTGACGTTTAAACGTTTCTTAACCTCAAGCAACGTTTATAAATGTAGGGGTTTGTGTTCTCTAATCATTAATTTCCTTTAAAAGATCAACAGAAAAACAGAAGTCATGTTATAAGTACGTATCAATCAGTATGAATTAACAAAAATGATAACTATAGGTGTGGGATATTATTTTGCCTACACGGGAAACAAAAACATGTAAATACTTTATTATCTCCGAAGATAATGCACGATCCTGACCCATATATCGGCGATACATTACAAATATTTACTACTTTGTAGTAAAGAGGTAGTTTGTTGGTATTTTGTGATTATCATTGAGCGTTGAGACGCAGTTATTCGTTGAACTATAAAGAAAAGACAAATTTTACTAGTTAAGGCTCTTTCAAACAGGCGCGACACGCGACGCGACACAAAGGCACCGCTCGTCGCGCTACGAGCGGTGTCGCGTCGCGTGTCGCGCTGGTCTGCACAAGCCTTTACTCAGCTTTATAAATCAGGGTACTTAGAAACGTCAGAATCTAGGTGCACGGTTCCAATTTTTTTTTAATCTTGTTCGTTTCCTATGGAGAAGAGCTGGCAAGAAACTCCACGGTTACTCTTTTAATAATAAATGGCTGTTACAATGTTTTCAAATTACAGTATTAATAGGTATGAGAGGACAGTGTAGGCTTATCAACAAGTACCAGGTATTTAACAATATAGAAAGTGGTCTATAAATCTAGTCTGTTAAGCCTAAAATGTTCTCACTTATTTATAGTACTTATTTTAGTTAGAAAAATAAACATCTGGTCTGTAACTTTTTAGTCATAATAAGTTTTCAGACTTTGTTTAGTTTCTACATCTTTGAGTGCCCTACCATAACGACTGGCTGAAAATTATTTAGTTTTTTGTTTAATGTAGGTAACCTACACAAATATGTTAAATAAATAAAGAGTTTACTGACTAAGTGAAGACAGGTAGGTAATAACAAACATAATCATTTCCATCATTTATACCAATCAAATAAGTTTTTGTAGTGGCTTAACTGGCGAAATGAACACAATAGGAACACACCCCTGTCTAACCTAACAGGGTAACAGGCTTAATGTTATTAAACTTCTGTGCAAAACCCAGTTCTCTACCTATCTTTTATGACAATCTACATTAATAATTAATTAATACAATATAAATATTTTATTAATATATTAATTTAATATATTAATAAAATATTTATGGTCGGGCAAAGTGTTATTGGGTTTTTCTATCTGGAATTTCTCAGTAGCAGCCCGAAGTCTGGATTTGTGCCCGGTTGATGGCAATAGGCTCGCCCCCTATTACATGGGACTTAAACATAACTGGCGAAATGTGGGTGTATCTACTACAGGTACACCTCTGCCCAACCCCTCGGGGAAACAAGGCGTGATGTTATTTTATAATAATAATATTATAAACGCGAAAGTTTATGAGGATGGATGTTTGGTACTCTTTCACGCAAAAACTACTGAACGGATTTGGATGAAATTTGGTACACAAATAGTTTATAAACTGGATTAACACCTTGGATTTTTTTATTCCGATATTCCTACGGGATCTAAACTTATACGGGTGAAACCGCGGGGCGCTGCTAGTCATATATTATAATGTATAACGCAATAAATTAATTGAATTAGGTGGAATAATATCAAGTATTAGTCATAGTGTTTTAATTGCCCGTGTACTGTGACCTGATGTAATTAGTCGCATGTGGCTCTTCCTACTTTCATGATAAGATAAGGGCTCTGAGAGAAAACGACGAACGAATGATGATACTAAGGTTGCATCTCATAAAATAGCAACTCAACTTTGAACGTTATAAGAGTTTATCTCATAAAGGCGGGTCCACACCAGCGCACGCGCACGAACCGTGCCATAAACGCGTTACATTTTACGCGCGCGCGCATTTTGCGAACGGTTCGCGACAAATTAGTTCGTGTTTTTAAGTTAAAATTGGTTTGTGACCATTAATTAAAACAGAAAAAGGCTGTTAATTTTATTTTCCAGGGACCACACTTATAGAAAATGGATTAAAAATAAATTTAAAGTATTATATATTGGAGGATACAAAGATGACCTAACTTACAAAAGTTTAACGGAAAGCTCAGTATTTTTCCACTAATTAAAAATGTGACACGGAACTGAATTTTAATTAATTATATCTTAGTGGAGCGGGAGAGGTAATAAAAAACCGTTCGTGTGACCCCTGAACTGTAGTAATTAAACTAATTTAATTTGAGAGATATCACGAGTCGTGTTCACGGAGACACTTGATAAACCCTCGAATAGAGAGGCCATTGATCATTTGGTATTACAATTAGAAACTCATTTTGTGAGTGTAAAAATGCCTATATGTAAAGTAATAATAGTCGCACGGGTCGATCGATCAGGTTAAGCTACGCTTGCCGCGGTTGGCCCGTGGATGGGTGACCATCTTTACATACCAAGATCCTTCCGTACCTCGGAAAGCACGTTAAGCCGTTGGTCCCGGCTGTCATTTGTAAATCTTTGACAGTTGTTACGGGTAGTTAGAAGCCCAAAAGTCTAACAACCAGTCTTACCAAGGGCTATCGTGTTACATAGTAACTAGGTTGTGGAGGTCAGATAGGCAGTCGCTCCATGTAAAATACTGGTATTCAGCTGTATCCGGTTAGACTGGAAGCTGACTCCAACATAGTTGGAAAAAGGCTAGGCAGAAGAAGAATTGATGATACCTCCCTAAAGTTAATAATACAAGCCTATTATAGTCCCACTGCTGGGCAAAAGCTTCTCAGAAATCAGAAATCAGAATCAGAAATCAGAAATCATTTATTTGCCAATAATGTAGGTATACATATATGATGGTTATTTTGATGAGAGTCCCGATACATTTTGCCTTACGGCATGCAAAATTATTTAATATAATACATTTACTAGACAAAAAAAAAACAAAACATAAACAACCATAAAAAGAAATTACAAAAAAAAAAAACAACCGACTTCCAAAAAAACACTACAAAGTCAAAAATAACTTAATTTCGGAAGTCGGTCTTTGGTTTTGAATTTTCATTTTTTGCCACCGACTTCCGAAATTAAGTTATTTTTGACTTTGTAGTGTTTTTTTGGAAGTCGGTTGTTTTTTTTTTTTTGTAAAAAGTTTTTATTTTTCACTTTTTAGTTGTGGTACCTACCCCACACAAATTCGAATACCACTACCTGCTATGTAAATAACAGTGACAGGAAGTTATCATATCATCCACATACTAAGTGGGGAAAAAATACGTATAATTGAAGCTAACTCAAAAACTACCCAAGCAAAGTTTATAACATCAAAATCTATTCATAATTGGCGGAGTAATCGCGTAACAAACATACAAAAAAAAAAAAAAAAAAACAAAAAAAAAAAACATACAGACGAATTGAGAACCTCCTCCTTTTGGAAGTCGGTTAAAAAATACAAAGAAAACAAAAAAGGATTCCATTCACTAAGTAACATTCTTTGTTAAAAATACTTATATTATTTCGATTACAAATGTCAACAAATTTTAATAAATAATAAATTAAATTTAAAATGACAATAAATTTTATCACCATTGTCAATAGATTCAATTACAAATGTCAATACTTAAATAAAACAATTATATTGCAATAAAGCTAAAGATAGAAATGTAATTTAAATTAAATCACAAAGAAAACAGTCTAAACTCCACTAATAGAAAGTTTTGTCATTACCTCATATAGAGAAGGCTCGAGCATTGATCACTACGCTTGCTTAAGACGGGTTGGCGATTTCAGACTTGTATTAACGATAAGTCCAGGTTTCCTCACGATGTTATTAATATCCAAGATAAATTCAGAAAATAAATATAAAGTGAAAAAGATTTATAATACGGAATTCTTATGTAGGACGAATTCCTTTACCATAAAAAAAAAATACACGAAATTCGTCGAAAAATATCGTTGATAAGTTTTTCGTAGCGCTCGTAGGCCGTAGACCGAGTTATCGTAGCGGTCGTAGCAAAAGCTACTACAAACATAATATACAAGTTTTTAATGACCCGTAGTATTGTCACGATGTAGTTACAAAGAATGACATTGAATATACAGACAATTAATATAAAGCCATACAATATTTAAAAAAAATAGATTTCTAATCCATACTTTTTATATTATAAATGCGAATGTAACTCTGTTACCTTTCAAGCGTACACCACTGAACCGATCGTTATGAAATTTGTATAAATACAGGTTAGGTAGCCTGGTACCCAGAGAAGGACATCAGATGAAGTCGTAGGCAATAGCTAGTTCACAATCTATCATCTGGACTGATAACAAAGCTGAAGAGTTTGTTTTTTGTTTGTTTGAACGCTCTAATCTCTGGACCACTCGGATTTGAAAAAATATTTTTGCATTTGATAGCCCAATTCTTGAGGAAGGTTACAAGCTATTTAACATCACGCTACGACTCTTAGGAGCGGAGCAAAAAGAAAAAAAGTCGGAAAGGACATGCGGGCGGGTAATGCTATGCGACGCGGTGGATCGAGGGCCCAAATTTGACGCAGGCTGAAGCTAGTATATTATTATAATCAAGTAGTTGTGGAGCTCTTTGATAAAGCGCTTGTCCGGGGAAGTACCAACTACGACCATACCTACCTACCATATCTACCGCTAAGTAGCTAGCTGCATGCTGGAAAACAATTTGAAAGATTTTAATTGTTATACAAGAATGCCTGTACTGTAGCTATTGTGTTTTAAATACTTATATGGCTGCCTAGAACACCTATAAATTTCTACTACAGTATAAAACTACTAGGTATACACAATAATCTTAAAATATCCCGTTTATATAATAGACACCTATTCTTGAAGGCGATGATCACGCGCCGCGCGGCTGTGAACAAGATAAACATGACCTCTTGGGCGTTTATAACCGCTCAATTATTATATACGTGTGCAGATAGGTACGTATTAGTTACAAGAACAACCGTAATTGTGAAAAATACTAATAATAAACCTATTGTCATTAATATCTCTGGAGACACAAATATCTTCGACATACCCAAATGTCGAAGATATTTGTGTCTCTGTTTTGTTAAAACCTGCAACTTTTATTGCTCCAAGACTATGCTTTTCTCGAATATCATAACCCTATATAGTCGATCTGACAGGTAGGTTATATGCAAAATTATCTAAACTTAATATTACAAAGAAAAAAATTATTGATTGGTTTTTTGTATGTTTGTTACGCTGTCACGCTAAACGGCTACACGGATTTGTATGAAATTTTGCACATGGGTAAACCTGGGTTAGGACATACGATACTTTTTATCCCTATATTCCCACGGAATCGACACTTATCTGGTTATTAAATATAAAGAGTAGCTAAAATAGATAATGGTTTGATAGATTTCGAAGATGAATAGCTCAAACACCTTTAGTCGAAGCCCTGAAGAAGGGAAAACAGCTGAAATAAACTGGAAATTGCAATAAGCACAATGCCTGAGAACTTAAAGGACAGGTTTTTTCTTCCAATAGATACTTGCCACCGAATTTCCAAAGTTAACATGTCTTTTGAAAACTTCTGAGTGTTGCAATGTTGTATAACAGTACCTGGGCGACCGAGCTCTGCTCTGGTGAAAATAGAGACGGCTCATTTAATAGTATAGGATAGTATCTACTAATTCCACACTGCCATGATATGCCATGTAGGTACTTACTAATTCCATGCTGCCATCCATGATCATTATTCTACTGTCAATAATATCATGTCATTATTCATTATGTTGTTCTAATTTTTGGGCGACCGAGCTCTGCTCGGGCGAAAATACGGAGAAAACAAATTTTACAAGATATGAGACCTAGCTAGATCGATTTTTCGCCCCCGCAAACCCTTATATTGCAACTTTCATCGAGATCGTTAGTGAGCAGAAATCTATATACAAACAAATATTGCTCGTTTCCTACATTCATATATCTACAGATATTGTGCAATTAGCATGGGAACATTTATCTATAATGTACAAAGTTAACTATATAGTACCGCGTATTTTTGAACTGTTTGTTTATTTGCGTTGTTATAGCGTTTTCGAGCCAATTAAGCTAATTAAACAGACAACCGTTATTATTATAATAATTAACACGACTGTTACATGCATGCTTAATGGCACCTATATACTTAAACTAAGTTAAAATAATATGCTTGGAATCTCCTGATAAAAATTGATAATAGCCAAATACTTTTAAATTGCGAAATTGATTTTCAAATTGGAGATGAGTTGCGAGAGATAGGATTCAGTGGAAGTTGTTAGAGGAGGCCTCTGCCAAAAGGCACACTAAACTAAAAGACATTATGTAAACTAGAAAAAACTTATATTGTGTCTTTGGTTTTGAATTTTCGTTTTTTGTCACCGACTTCCGAAATTAAAGTTATTTTTCCCTTTGTAGTGTTTTTTGGAAGTCGGTTGTTTTTTTTTGTAAAAAGTTTTTATTTTTCTCTTTTTAGTTGTGCATACCCTTTCAAACAAAAAAAGAATTTTCAAAATCGGTCCACAATTGACGGAGAAATCGGTGGAAATACATAAAAAAAAAAAAAAAAACAAACATGCGCGACGAACATATAACCTCCTCCTTTTTGGAAGTCGGTTAAAAAATACCACAACGCAAAGTTGTTCAGAATAAAAAGGGCTTATTATTATAAACTGATTTTTAAATTATTAAAAAATGGGTTTTAAAGAACTAAGACTTGCGGTTGCGAATCAGTTAATAATATTTTATTTCTTCTAAGTTCTACTTCATAATATATCTGATGTAAGTAAACCATTAATTTCACTAGATACCAATTAATATTGTTTACCTCGTACAGAAAAAAAAGCTCATTGATTGCTCATAAGTAGATACATTAATTATCTTAATTAATTATAGGTACTACAACTATATCGTTTGCCAACTGCGTTTCTCAAATCGAGAACAATATTTACTAAAAAGCGTTATATTTTTTATATTTCGATGAAAATTTTGTGTTTTGTCAACAAGGAAGTTTAAAGTTTATCGGGTTTTTGTTACTCCTGATACCTAAATAGGTTGATAAAATTTTGGACTAATTTAGCCCCCCATTAATATTCAGCCTATAATGTTCCCGCTGCTGGGACACAGGCCTCCTGCCGGTGAGAGGGAGTGGGCCGTAATTCACCACGCGGGCCCAGTGCGGGTTGGTAGATGAACCGGTATCCTAACGATGTTTTTCTTCACCGTTTTGAGAGCAGTGGTGATGAAATTACTTATACAAAGTAAAACGCTTGTCAGGGTTCAAACCTACGACCTACAACTCGTAAGTCGCGGCCGTTATCACTGGACCACAACTGCTCTACCCCCATGACCTCACAAACATCATGATCATCATATACTTAGGCCGTAGTAGCCACCACATAGTTCGAGGTATCTATAAAATATTTTGATTGAATCCGGTCCATCGGCCTTGTCATTTTGGCAAACAAAGTTCTAGTGTTTCCAGTTCATGCCTAATGAGACTAAATTAATAAGCTAAGTAGTTTGTCGATCATAATCATCATATTCCTGCCCTTGTCCCATATAACAAGTATCAGAAAGATTTTCCATACTTCCCAGTATGGAAAATCTTTCTGATACTGGTTAGTATGTTAGGTACGTGGGGTTGGCGCAATACGTTTTCGATCATACGAAGTAGGTACCTAGGTAAGGCTTGTTTGAAAAGGAAATTCCTATCCAAGGTATAATGGGTTACATGATTACACCGTTTGTAATATTATGACTTTACATGAATCATGGATGCTAAATGCAAAGCATGCACCTGATATTATAATAATAACGGATACTTACGTAACCAGAGAGTGTACCTATAATCAACTTAACAATGGGATTCCGTTTCTAATTGAACTTAACTTGAACTAGCCAGCAACCAGAGCTGAGGCGTAGTCTATACTCTTTTGCTTTATGTAATTACATACTAAGCAGTTAGACGTAGGTACTGCAGCTTTTCAAATTATAGGTGCTTCGCTTCCAGCCGTGACTAGTTATTTACGACTACAGTAACTAACTTTGAATAAAATGTAATTTTTAAGGGAAGGAAATCCATAAATGACGAGAAAAACATGATCAATTAAGTATCCAAGACAATAAAAGAATAAATATGACAATAGAAATTGTTAATCTAGGTATACATGTTATTGTTTATAGGTTTCGCCCGGGATTGTTAAGTATATATGCTGTATATCACAGTAATGCCTAAGTTTCACTACAAAAACAAAACAGTCAATCTAGGGATCAAACCGTTCTTTATTATTTTATTTATTAGTACTTACACAAACAGTTACTTGTCTATTGTCCTGTCTACATTTATCTATGACTCTTCTCCGCATACCTTATTATGTAAATAGATAACTCTCCTCCGTATAGATGATATTAATCGTACACACTTCAGTAGAGTCATCGTTATCTACACCTTACCGGATGCGGACAATATCAAAAGTTACATCGTAATATGTTAATGTGTTTGGACTTTGGAATTCTTGATGAAAGTGATGATAAATAATGTCTGAATCATCATTTTTTTCATCCTTATTATGAGGAGGCTCTAAATGCTGATTAATGTCTAGCTTTTCCCTCAGGTAATAACACCTCAACATGTTGATTGTTATTGTACCCAATTATAATAAAAGGGGAAACTAATATGTCAATCAAGAGAAACAATAAATCGTGCTCTTTAAAGAAAATGAACACATTGAGACTTGCAATACCTGTATATATACTGCATCATTTGTATAATGAATGATTTCACTCTTACAATCTCGAAATGTTTACATTATTTCACCAACTTCTCGATACTCCTACAATTTTTTTTATTCCAGCTGTTCTCAGTCACGTATATCTTATCAATATAAACAATTCCGGGCAAAGGCAGTGATTGAATCTATCACCAAAATGTGAACAATAGGTAATCGTAATTAAACAAAGTTGATTTCAAAATTAATAAACAATATTTTTCTTATAATAAAAGAGTGTCGTGGGTAAAACGATTAAATACCTACACATGTTCATTTGTTATCGGTTGGAATGCCCCAAGGGTCGCTCCTTGGTCCAATTAACATAGGTCATACAGAACGTGTATTTTATGTACCTATCGTGTGTTGTGAGATAATTATTTACTTAAGATTTGTTCGACAGGTAATTTAATTAGTTTACTAAGAATTTAGATTTTGGTGTGATATTTTTTGACCTCAAGATAATACACACGGATGTTATTTTTGATAAAACTGTTGTACTTTGTGCCCATTGGTGTATAATCAGATCTCTAGTAAAAAAATAAAATTCCGGTAGGGTAAAAAGATAAGTTGCCAGCAGATTTTTCTTCAAATGCCAAATTGGAACTGTAATCTTTATTTACAGTCTTAAGATATTGTAATTTTCAAACTTTAATGCAGTCACGAGAAATAAATACAAGAATAAACCAATATTATTTTAATCTTTAAATTGATTACCTAATAATATTGATTGAAATGAAAACCTACCTAAATGGTTGTTAATATTTTTAATTGAACATTCAGATACGGACGTAATTACTCTCTAATCTACTCCACGAGTAATTGAAATTGTTAAATAACACCAGACGCAGATATTAGCTAATTGATTTTCCGCTAATTATCCATTAGATTCAACTTTCTTTAAATAAATTAAATCTCATTTCTATACCTTCTGTCGTCTCAAACATATATTTGGGCCTTTGTTTTAACATTATTATTTACTCCACTTCACAATTATGTATTAACTTCCCATGCTCTTCATAATTATTATTGACACCACTTTCAATTTAAAGCATACTAGTAACATATACGAGGTAACAAATGTGTTCCTTCTTCCTCTGTTGTGACGATGGTATTAATATACTTCAGCCTTGTTTGTTCTTTACAATATTAGTCTAACCTAGTCCTCTCTTCTTTCCAGGTGAATGTCTAACGTCAGGTAGATATCCGTTTAAGTGTCTCCAGTTCGAGCTACCACCTGATGTGGAGCCCGAAGGAGTCAACGTAGTCGAGTTATGGTTCTATAAGGTATGTATCAACAATGTTACTTAATCAATAGCATTCTTAGTGCCTCTTTCACGATGTCTGAATCGGCGCTATCCATTAGATTAAAAACTGCACGAGAATTTTTATAAAAGTATCTGCCAGATAAGTTAATTTGGACTTATCTGGAGGTGCTAAAATATACCCTGAGGCTGAAATTCCCAAACTTGACTATGAAACTGACTTCAAGTTACTCAGATATCTCTACAAAGATTCTGTGAATTTCAAGAGAAATTTAAATTTTATTAGTCTGTCGAAAAAGGTACAGAATGCTAGACAGACATCAGCGAATATTGCTTTGTATCTGAATCTAGTTTAATTATACGTTAAAAAATGCCATTCTTTTACTAAAATATACTTACGTGCAAGAAGCCAACCTTATTAAAATGATGTCTAACCAATCGACTCCCTTTTCCAGGAACGTGACCCATTAGATGAATATAATCAAACGTTCGTGATATCAGAAGCGGCTCACTGGGATAGCCAGCAACAATTCAAGAAGACGAAACCTATTGCTATCAAAGAGACGGACATAGGCGAGGGCTGGGTGCGAGTTGAGCTCGCCTGGGCTGTTCGAGTGTGGCTGGAGGGAAGGGAGAGGCTGCATACGTTGCATGTGGCGTGTAGGACTTGTCAGGTAAGGATCTCATCTTGTTTTTTTGGATAGTGTCTTGATTATGGAGAAAGTTGACCACTTCTAAACGTATATCAAAATTTGCGATTTTTCTTTCCGTAGCCACGTGTTAGGATTTCCATCTTTAAAACTTGGATGACACTACTATTTAACTCATTAGAATAGTGTCAAAATAATTGCAATATGAAATTCGTTGCTACTGCAAAATATTTTAGTAATAGCCCAGTATTTTTAAAACACTGGGACAAGCCAGTAAATGTACAACATTCGGCTGTAAATTCAACCTTGGAGATCGTTGTCTCTTTCATTTCTTACAGTGTTTGAGTCTTTTTCTACGCTTCCATGTGTCATTTAATTCCCGGTCACCGTAGGCTAAAGTTATTGAAGGTCAAAACTAACCTCAAATCTTCTCCCCTCAGCTACGTCGCGCGCCTCTCTCGTTCCACGAAAAACACCGCCCGTTCCTGGTCCTCTACACCAAGTACGCTGGCAAGCGCCGCCGGGGCAGAGCCCTAGAATGTGGAGCTACCACCAGTGAGTGCTGCCGAGAGCCCCTGTACGTCAGCTTCAAAGACTTGGGCTGGGATGACTGGATCATCAGGCCTGCGGGATACCATGCCTACTTCTGCAAGGGTTCTTGCGCGCCTATATCTGCGTTGACGAATACTGATAGTTATCATCATAATTTCATTAGAGTGAGTATTCATTTGAATGATTTGTTTTTATATTAAACTTTAAAGTAAGGATGCTATGATTATAGAAGCAGGTCTTTTTAACCGACTTCCCAAAAAGGAGGAGGTTCTCAATTAGGTTGTATTTTTTTAAATGTTTTATTATCCAATGTCTTGTTTAAAACATAGATAAATAGCAATAGCACTTCGTAACGTAATTTTTTAATCTTCGTTAGGTAGAACTGATAATTATTCCACTTCTGAAATACCTATCTGTGACAGTGGCAGGTGAAGCAATGCAAGAAGTACCTAATTATCTAAATTTTTCCTTTTATCGATTAATTTCTAACAATACGTTATTCTTTGCAGAAATACTTCTACACGGTATCAGAAAGAAAGGCAGAGTTCAAGCCTTGCTGCGCTCCTACTACGTTCAGCTCTCTACAGCTCCTGTACATGGACTCTACGAATACGGTGACGCAGAAGACTCTACCAAACATGGTGGTAGAGTCTTGTGGGTGTATGTGAGGGTAGAGACAATAGTTAGACATGCTAGCATGTGAAAGGACTAAATACAGATAGTGATATGTGAAATGAGCTTTTTGCAAGCACGAGAAATGTATCCAGGTAAAACCATTTTGGTTGTTTTGTTTTTAAGTTGAAGATTTGACTAAAGTAAGCACTGTTTTCTTCGGGAATTAAAGCAAAAACTTGGCTACTGGCGCATTCAAGGTAAAGGGAACTTCAGTCACATAAGAACTACGAACAAAAGTAGTACAATTTGTATAGTGGTAGTTGTTTTTTCTAAGCCGAATCTTTGGATGTGCTAGGACCTATTCTTGGTCCAGTTTTTCTCGGTTGTGCTTTTAGAAAGACATGAATTTGCGTTTATAATTTTATATGACAGTAATTATTTGTGTGCGTTTGTGTGTGAGTGACTAGAATAAGATGAGCATTTTTGTGTATTGTGTTCTTTATAAGCAAAATGTGATATCGTATAAATGTTAGTTATTGAAGGAGATAGTGACGAAAGGAGGACAAATAGTAGGTATTAAAAGAATATGCGCTTTATGTTGAGGTAGATAACTCAAAAGAAAAATACTGGTTTTTGAAATTATACTTTGCCAAGTGATTACTAAATAACGAGATTACATATTGCTCGAATAACTTCTTTTTGTACACTTTTGTGTTTTCTGCCTCGTTGGTCTAGTCTAGTGGTATGCTGAGCATGAGGTCCAGGGTTCGATTCTTGGGTGTGTTATTGGGTTTTTCCATCAAGGTTTTCTCAGTAGCAGCTCGGAGTCTGGATGTGCCCGGTTGATGGCAATAGGCTCGCCCCGTATTTCATGGGACTTAAACATAACTGGCGAAATGTGGGTGTACTATAGGTGCACCTCTGTTTTATGTTTTCTAACCAGAATATATTATAAAGCCCTATTTCTGTCATATCAATTCATTTCATGTAACTAATCTCGTGTCTTCTAATTTCTTATGAATTTAATGGTTCTGCTTTTGTACAACTGCCTCCTTCAGTTACGATTTTAGTAATTAACGTTGTGATTGTAATATTAATTTAATATTAACCAGTGCATTTATTTTATTTATAATTTTAATGTGACATGGCATGCCATGCTGTCTTGTGTATTTGAATTTTAATATACATACTTGCCATTTCTGCGATGACTTTCGAACGGGTTCTTTTTAGGTTTTCTTTTTCACACCTTGTCTGTGACGAATGTTCATTTTTCTTAGTAAATAAATTACAATTTCTGACGTTGAACGGCCCGACTTGCATCGCCCGTGGTCACTAGTGAGGATACTTCATAGTGGATGAGCTTTTGCTTCGTCAGGCGAAACTTTTTTCGACTACACTCAAAACTCTTGGTATTGTATTATTGTTTCAATGTCGAATATTTTTATTGTTTCTTCGTTATTTAAAATTTTCAGTGTGTAAAAAGTTGTGTATTTTGTTTTTCATTACAAAGTATGTTTATTGAAGTTCGTATTATTATAAAATGAGATATTTACGTTTATTGTAATGTAAATGTTAAAGTATGATAAATTATCAAACCTTTTTTAATAATGTTAGATTTAAAAGTTAAGGATATATTTCTGTAAAGATTTTGTTCCTATAGTTTAAGTTAGTAAATTCAATATTAGGCCAAAAATAAAAAAAATTAACGAAAATAATTTTTATTAACTATAAAATTCAACTTACTTAATAGTTTAATATTAAGGGAGCTACAAAAATTCATGTTGTTTTTTTACTTTGCAGTGAGATATTAGTATTTTTGGCCTAAAATTTCACCAAAATGAATACAATTTAACTTATGAAGTGTTTCCAAATACTTTAACGATTTATTAAAACTGAAGGCACTGTCATCATTATTGTGTAAGGAGTTTTATAAAAATGTACTTAAATATTGTCGTGTCCCAGTTATTCATTGATTTCGTCACAACGGTGTCTAAGTATTATAGTTTAAGGCCAATTTAGAGAAAAAAAATATTACAATATTAAAAAATAAAATAAGTTTTCTTTCTTAATCTGTCGTTTGATTCTTACCTTTACATTTCCTTTTTTATTTTCATATTTGGTGCAGCATCAACTGAACCAAACTTGAAATCTCTTTTTTAAATAAAACTAAAATGAGATGGGAGAAAATTAAAGCTGTCAAAATAATGTTGAATCACAGATTAGTACAGATGGTTTAATAAAAAGCGACTCTTGCTACGACACAATAAAGTGCAATTCAGGTCGCGCGGCGTTAATTAATGTCCGTGACTACCACAGGACCACCAACGCCAATCCCTTCCATATTTAGTAAATAATTAGTACCTAATTGGTACTAATTAGTGCTCGAACGACAAAATTGGTACCTTTGTAGTTTACGAGAAACTCGACTTTAAAGGTGGTCCGGCCGTAGCTCCCTTCAGCAGGACCACCATGAGCGCCGTAAAAGGAGGCATGCTGCAGCTATTCTAAGTATACAAATAATTAGTACCCTTATATGTGATTAATTGCATTAAAAAAACAGAACTGAAACATTTATATTTACCGAGAAATCAACAATGATAACTTTCGTGCGCTCGTTCAGCAGGACCACGACTTTGAATGTTGATTCCAAGTTTGAGGAGCTTGTCGCTTTCCTCAAACCTACCTAGAAAATTAGTACCTTGCAAGATAAAATTAGTGCCCAAAATTCAAAATTAGTTCTTCAGTAGTTTACGAGATATACCATGCCATTGGGTGGGGTGGCGGTAGTCACGGTGTTAAATTTTCATTTCAAGATTTCCCTATTAAAAACTGTGATTTCTTCCCAAATTTATCTGGGCAAAACGAAATTTACATCACTTATTTTTTTCAGTCTCTTTCTTGTTTCGCCTTTTGGTGATAATAGCAATATTTTAAGCTTCAAATAATTGTTATCCAATAGAGTTACCTCGTCGATTATAACAGTTGTATTTGGCTAGCGTGCATACAGTAAAAATATCGTATATCTTAGCCAATACAAGGTGTCTCTGTATAGGAGTGTTAGTACGCACTCACATTTGATTGAATCTCAAAGTCAAAGTCAAAGTCAAATCATTTATTTCAAATAGGCCCATGTATGGCACTTTTGAACGTCGAAATTTACAAAATATTAAAAATGATTCTAGTCGCCCCTTCCAAAAGGTAGTTTTCGTATGGAGAAGAATGGGCAAGAAACTCCACCGTTACTCTTTTAAAATGTTTTACAATAGTTTGTATAGGTACGTACATTAGTTAAATAATTATATGTGAAGACGATGCACCTAGAATAAAATTACTATACCACAATAGGTAAAAAGAATTAAAAATGAAGCAACGACAGATAATTTAATATGTGATAGATACATGGTGCTCACATATTTACAAACATTGTAAAAGTAGACGATTTTCCTAAAATTTTGTAATTAATAAGTCAGTGTGTGAGAAAGTAATCACAGAATGTTAAATCAATGTCATAAAACACAAAATAATCAATTTTACAATTAAATTAGCAACCAGTTTGATTTTGTCTTGATTCTAAATTGTCCTATGGAGCAGGACCAGCATGTTTCCAAGCACTCTTATCCTGGATATAATCCTCTAATTTGTAATATGCTTGTTTACAAAGTGCACTTTTGATATGAGTTTTAAATTTTCTTTCATTTAATTGCAATATGTCACAAGGTATTTTGTTGTAACATTTAACACAGTACCCCATAAAAGATGTATGTACAGTACCGACCAAAAGTCCATGAGCAATCTCACAAAGCAATAGACTGACGCTTCGGTTTGACTTACGACCTTCTTCTATAAGTTGTTACAATACTGTAGACACGCACATTACACACACACACTCACTTTGTCTGCAACCAATGACTAGTTCAATAATCATCATTCGTTTTTAGTTTCATTCGTCTTGTTCACATAAATATTAAAGTTTAGCAGGTAGACCACAAAAAACTAAGTAAATTATTTCGATTTCTGTGGGGTAGATGCAGTTTGTTACGAGTATTTAAATAATAGAACTTTTTTGGTTCGTGGATAATATTGGTGACGAGTATTTAGCGCAGTGTTGTGGTTATTATTATCAAAAAGCAGGCATAAAATATATTGAAGAGATCAGATCAGATCAGAGAATATTATTGCGCTGCGTAAAAGTGAAGTGAATATCTAATGAAACCGGACTAAGTGTGAGTGTTATCATTAATATATTTCATATTTTACTAAACATAAATCTTAATCAAGGGTATTGTTGATAGAACAGAGGTATTGTTGAGACAGAAGATGCCTTTAAAGTTTTAAATTCATTATGAGGTTTAATTCGATTAGTGAATAATAAATAATTAGGTATTATGTGTAATAAAAACAATGTTTTTCTTTGTTCTAGAGAAATACTGTGAGGGTTAAGAGATATGAGGAAGGGGCTTATTATCGAGTAGCAGCGACGTCAAATGGTGAATGAAACAAATGGTTTCATACCAACGAGACATTTTGCTGAATTATTAAAAACACGTCATTATGAACCGTTCGCCGTGCACTCTGAAGGCTTGCATCACTGAAGACCAGCTAGAAAACTGTTTTTGACCTTAAAATATTGACCGTACCAACTTAATAAACAACAGATTCGTTATTGCATGAATTTATGGTACTTAACGAATTTTTTAAGCACGTTTCAATAGGGTGTTTGTCGTATTTCTTGCAGATATACCGAAATTGTTTAATATTATTTTAGTAATAGTATTATTTTAGGATAAAAATTTGAGGTTTAGTTTCAATCTTCTTTTCGTAAAGAAAATGAATACTTAAGCTTTAACCTCAATAACAACCAATATTTACTAAAGTCAAATAAAATGTAAAATAATTAATACAAATAAAATATAAACAAACTGCCCATATTTAACCTTAAAATTACCTATTCTGTAAGTAGTTTTTTACATTTTAAGTAGTCTAATATTCTTATTTATTACTTAATTACTTCGACCATGACCAAAGCTTAACATTTATGGTGAAAAAATCCATTAAAAATTTAAAATATTTCATAATTTAAATATGTCTAAATAATACAAACTGCTTCTAAGTTTCTTGACATCTATTTCACATCTTATTCAGCTGAAGTAATGATAAATAATTGTAGCAGTTTATTAACTTATGTAAAATAAATATAACGAATAAACATATTTTTTTAAATTTTGTTATCATATATCACGCATTTTTTATTCTAAAACCTTTATTGCAATAACAACATAAAAAAGCAGCAATATTTAAAAAATATTATTATCGAAAACAAAAATAATAATATTTGCAAAAAACCGCACTGTGTTTCACGAGATTAGAACCTGAGGTAGTTTGAATTCCATACCAACGCTTAACGCTTTCTGCTATCTGCACTTGTTAAGTTACTATCGAATTTTAGCAATGCCATTAACTGGTCAAGTTCACGCGCATAGTGCGTGTGTGCTAGCATGTTTAAAGCGACGGAAATATATTGTTGTTTCGTGTAACTGCGTTATCTGCGGTGTGTGTATCGTGTTGCTTACACATACAAATGTACGAGCTATACCGCGTGTTCACAGCAATACGACTCTTAGCGTGCTCATGCACTTTTGAGCGCTTACTGTACTTTAGATAATCTGTAAAATGGTTGATCTAGTTTATCTTTATTTCTAGTATTAAAATTATGTCTGTCGTTGGTGTCTGGGTATTACCTAAGAGCGATGCCACACGGGCGTTGGCAATGCGTTGCGTCGGCGCTGCGACGCCTGAGCGGTGACGCTCCGTAGTTCTACATATAAATCTGAGCGTCATGCCTCACGGTGCGTTAAAACGACGTGCGGCGACGGAACGTGTGAACATCGGACAAGGGGCCAGGGTAACGAAGGGGGGAGGGGTACTACGACGGAGCGACAACGGAGTATTTTTTTGAATATTGAAGGCGGTAGTACCTACACCGACACTACGACGTCGGGATAAGCTGCGTTGCGTTGCGACATCGCAGCGCTCATGTGGCACTCACTGCATCGAAATCACTGCGCTGCGACGCCGCAACGCATTGGCAACACCCGTGTGGCATCGCTCTAAGACAGTCTGACCAAACCTATAGCATATTATAGGTAAAGACATAAATATCAAAATAAAACAAATTCATTTAATTAACGACACGGAACACGTTTAATAGTTACAATAGCAACAGATCACAATAGAAATGCATCTTCAAACTATAGCCCATCGAACAGCCATAAACTATAAGCTATCGAACGGACAGTCAATAGCCGATAGCCTATCGAACGGGCTTGGTCTATAAATTACTTCTTAACACTAACATTCGTGCAAGCCATCACTTAACTTTTTAAAATACTTTTATAACATATTCTGTTCGGGTGGAGCATTTTGGTTGATTTTTGGGAAATTGACGGTCAAATAGTAAAACTGATCATTGTAAGATCAGACGGAATTCTCGCTCAATACTCGATTTTTTTTAATAACCAAATTCCTTCACCTGAACAGAAATAAAACATAAATTAAATAAAGAGGGTGACCAGACAACACTCTCGATTTCTTGTATATTATTAAATAATTATAAAAATCACAGAATTTGAGGATACAAGCATGTCCAAAAGTTATGGAGTCTATAACTAGTTTGCGACTGCTAACGATTGTTTTTGTATGATAGTTACACAAGAATAATGCTGTCATTTGTGCGAAAAACTAGAAAAAAAAAAAACGTGTGGCACTCGGGGACTGCCGCGGTAAAGCTTATTGCATAGCATTTGTAACCTCCATACTTCCTATTTGTCAACGCTACACTTGGGATGATGACGGATGATGACATAAAACAAAATTACGTTCCCATGACAACATCACATTTTTGTTTTATGTCATCATCCGTCATTACATGGTAGGCGGAGTGGGGGGGTGTTAGGTTTTATTTTCGTTACGGAATTTCTTGATTCGGTCGCCGCGCTCAAAGCCCGCGATAAAAGCTATGCAATAGCTTAAAAACATTGAAAAGTAATACATTATCCATTTCATTTGATATTATTTATGTAAGGTCCAATTTGGATCTAAAAGTTTATGCAACTTTGTGATACTCAGCAGATTTGTTAGGTTGTATCGAATTGGCAGATTGGACTCAAGTTAGAATGACAATATGTGATGGTATTTCAAGCTGAAATTTGGGCTCTGAATGTAGTCAGTAAAATATGTCCAAGAATAAGGAATACGTAATTAAATTACGTATAATAGGTAAGGGCATTATACAATATGTAAAAAAAAACCCTGTACGATCCGTGAGGGTGTTGTTAAGTATCGTACTGAGAGTCTATTTATGTGGAAATTTTCAGGAAAAAAGAAAAATCGCAACATTTTTTTTCAATGGGGAATTTTACCTAGTTACATGGGGCGTGGGCAGCTGTCCTTTAGCGGGTGTCTACAAGTCATAACTTACTACCCCTGTTGAAAATTTGCAAATTTTTAATGGATTTGGGGTGATTTTGGTACTAAAAAGGTGAATTTTAAACAGCAACATCTTTAAATTTTCAATAATAATAAGCTTTTTTATTACTTTTTGGTAATGTAATTGCAGTATCTATGTGCCCGTTCCGGATCGGACAAAGTTTTTTTTTACAAATTGTATAAACTTATGTTAATTATCAAATATAAATTAAATCATCGTCAACGTCATTGAAAGCAATCGGCAGCAGTTGCAAGTTCTACATAATGTCTCTCTTTGAAATAGATTTTATTTTTTTATTTTGTATATTTTTTTTTATAAATTTCTTAGGACGGATGTACAAGATATGTTTGTTACAACCATTTTTATTAATTATTTTTATATCAAAATTACGAGAAACATTTTTATTTGGGAAAATAAAAATAGGCATTCACTAAATTATGAAACATGATTTAGAAAAGTTTTATATAAAAAATATGTAACTTTGTATATTGGCGTCGATATAAATAAATTGCTCAATCGATCCGTATTTTCCATGTAGTTTTCAGAAACTGATTCGATCATTAATGATTATCATAATCATTATAATTTATTTGCAATAGGTATTGGTACAATGTTATTATGACATAATTGATCGAGCGAGCGAAGCGTCTCTGCTTCAAGTCTGGCAAAAATTACTTTTGTGTGTCCGTTTGTTGGTACTTCACCAAAGGTCGTATTTTTTACAACCGATCTAGACAAAACTTAGTATGCAGGTTTTACGACTTTATAGATTTTTTTTGTAATTTTTTTATTGGAGGGTAATTTCCTCCAAAAAGGGTCAAAAGGGGACTTACTGGATATCTGCGCCTTATGAGATCCGATGTCAATGGTTCTTTTTTTATTCGAAAGGTAATAACTTTAAATTGGTCTCATAAAAATCTGTGGCGTGCCATAATTTATACAATCATTATTTATAATTATTATGTAAACTCGATATATTAACAGTGAATGCCCAATACTATTGTTTGCTGTATCATTTAGCAATCGGTTTATGGCACGTTTTGCTATTTCAATTTATAAATGGCACTAATGGACTGGGTTTATATTTGATGATTATAAACTTATCTTTCAAATCTAAAATAGCCTCTAGTTACGAATTGACCTTAATTTAAATAATATTTCCCACGAAGGATGAAATGATTTTATGTTCTAAAGCCAAGAATTGGCTTCCCTGGCTTTTTGCCCATAGACGTTTTCAATTTTGACGGGTCTCAGATCAACTGTTAAGATACAAACCTTTAGGACAAATAGTGCCTTAAATCTTAGGATTTAAGGTACTTTTTACTTTTGGCGATATTGCGATCACTTTAACTTGGCATGGTTGATTATAGTATGCCTCTCTAAATTTGTAATGACTTTTAGCGTTCTTTATGAGGGTTGTTTCCAGCAGTGGCTATAATTATTCAGGTCTAGCTTCCGCCAGCACCTTCGTCTGCGTGATATTTTTATAAATTATAGCCTATGTTACTCAGTGATAATATAGCATTTCTACTGGTGAAATAATTTTTTAAATCTATCCAGTAGTTTTTGAGATTATTCATTACAAACAAAACAAAAAAAAAAGAAAAATCTTTTCTCTTTGATTTGAGATGATATCTACATTATTTTCATCAAATAAAAACCCAGTTTTCAAAATGTTTTGCTGGACACAAATGTATAAGACTCCTAGCGGATAAAGATATTATTACATTAACATAATTAATAAGTATAACTTAATAGCTAAGAAACAACACTTTTGGAATGAATGGACGATCACAAGCCTTGGGATAATTTAATTTGGTCTAATGTACAGGCGTTGCGTTGAAAATATAATAAAGCTGTTCATAGGGTGAACAGTTGTCAAAAGAATACCGAAAATAATTTCACTGGCAACACAATATATTGTTGCGTTATAAATATTAAAAAGTGTAAAAAAAACACGATTTTTTTCACTGTTTTACGTTTCCCGACATTCAGGGAAGTCAAGATGTGTATTAGATAGTTTATTTTATTTATACACAGTATTTCCAAAATAGTAGAGAAGATCAAAAGTGCAACAGCCTGTACATAAAAATATCGAAAATCTAAGGCAGTAAGTTCAAGCAATGTACTTAGAGTATTATTGCTGTTTGAACGCGTGCCGAGCAATTTGCGTACATGCGAGCAATTTTACCGATCAACGCGACTTTACTAAGAAAAATAACGTTGATTGGCAGTATTCCCGTTTAAAATATCATTCAAATAAATTACACCCTATAATAAATATTGCTTGTTCAATAAAAAATTGCTCGGACGCCCGCACTGTCGGGACACGCAAGAAAAAAAATATCAAATCACTTTAATAATCGTACACTATTAATCTCTTTTCGGAAGCACCATATACATTAAAAATATCTATCAAAAATACACCTAATTACAACAAAAAAAAAAAAAAATATAGTTACGTAGTTGTGACGATTTCTGATATTTTACGTAATAATGTAAAATAATCGTTTCGATATGTCTTCGCATGACAAGTCTTAAATTATGCATAGTGAGAAATTTCTCTATTAATTTATTATTTTAGTTTGGGATATATTCCCAGTTATGGGAAGAACTTGAACTGGGAAAATTCCCATCGAAATTTTCTAATCTTTGGACGAGCATTTTTTTTTATCACATCAATTTCGACTGTCAGTCCATCACAGATGTTTCTAAGCCACAGAATATTAATTGTGTTACAAACATCACGATTTTAAGGAACTTGATACACGAACTAACCTAAGAGTAACCTTTTATATTGCCCGGCCGTAGATATGACACATAGAGCTTTAAAAAGAGTACTTACTTCTACTACAGTGCGTTCATTATAACTGGACCCGTGACTCGATTGGTAGCACTTTCTACCAGTCGCCATTTTAAACTCTATTGGTATTGAAACTAAGCATGAAATGCAATGGTGCAAGCATCAAGCAAGGGACAAATTATAGTGAACGGTCTGTACGTACTAGAACAGTTACTGTCACATAGGTATGTGTGACAGAGACAACATAAGTTACAAATCCGATTTTTTTTATAGAACTAAATATGCCATACTTACGTCCGCTTACTGTAATATTCCATGGCTTTGAACTTGAACCTCAACACCTCAAACATTAGCTACTAAAACTACAATACTTACCAAGAAAGTTCTTCAAGAACTTTTGAATGGGAATGTTCCCATTTCAAGTTCTTTCGTTAGGAATATTTCCCAATCATAGATCACGGGGTCGGTAGTAACCGTATAGCCTTTCTAGTGGCTTCTAGTCGTATTTGCTGTCTTTATAGCTACATAGTACTGGAAAAATTAGGGCAGAGTCTCGATACAACTCAACTCCTTATTCATAAAACACTCTTATATCAGATAGAAAGAGACAGTGATCAAAATACTTTTCAGTTCCATTTATGAATAAGGAGAAAAATCTAACTGCCGAAGGAAAAGTTGATATTACTTTTTTTTTGGCTCAATATGAATCGATCAACACGATCGCATGTCACAAATTTTAGTTAGGTCTTTTAAAAACAATCGATCACAAAAATCGAGGAAACTGTAGGTATCAGAAAATCTTGAAGAACAAGGCTACAACAAGTTTCTTACCACCGAATTCTCAAATAATAATTCAATTTAAGTTCGTAATTTTTTATGTCGCTACAATACACATAAAAGTAAATGAACCGAGCATTAAACTTACTGCATAACATTGAGTTACTTTTGAGAATTCGGCTGTGAATGTATCAAAAATGATAATTGACATAATTTATCCAGTACAAGGATCTTTTGACGTCTGAATGACATTGACGTTAATGTGAAACTGTCAAAGATTTATTTTTGAAAAAATCAAGATGGCGTCTTTAGTTCCAATTTTGGCTACGCGCCAGAAGTTCCTTGTAGCGTTGTACATTCCTTATCTAACCTTTTTTCAAACCTTCAGTTACAATAAAACTCTTTTCACTGAACTTTTTGAATAGTTTCTACCTTGCACCGTGTAGTTCAGTGGTCTCCAACTGCGGTGGTGAGTTTAGCAGTCTCGCTGTCAGAAGGTGGTGCAGGTTGTGTCGCGGTCACCTTGATGAGGGTGGGGACTGGCGTGGAGGGCGGCTCGGGTCGGTTGGCCAGGGTTAAGACTCCTGAGTTCACGTCTTCTATGGCTTTGCGGAGCTGTTAAAGAAGATTTATTGTTAGCATTTTTTTTAAGTTATCAATTCTAATTTCGCCTTGAAAAAATCACTCTTGTATCGTGGATGCGTTTATATAGATGGAAATCTGATGACCATTAACACCAAAATCCATAACGACTATCTGATTGATCATAAAAATATGTGTTTTTTTTTAAGAAGTGCTTGTTAATAGGTACACCTACATACATAAACTCACGCCTTCTTCCCATGGGGGTAGGCAGAAACTACAGAACGCCACCTGCTACGATGCTTAAATACTCCTTTTACCTCGTCTACGTTCATACATCTGGTCATAAACGCACGCCGGTTGCGAGTACACACGGCTACACATCAAGCTGTACATTTCCAGTATAAGTTGACCTCGCATTGTATGGAAATCCTATACGATGCGAGATCAGCATAAACTGGAATTGTATAGCTTGATGTGTAGCCTTGTGTATTACGCACCTGGCCTTTCTGAAGAACATCACCAATAAGGTCAGTATATGTCCTCCTAGGGCGTCCCCGCCCGGCCTTTCCCTTTACATCAGCCTTGTAAATACACACAAATAATCTAGTAAAATTAACCTTTAAAACTACCAACTATGCACTAATTTTAGTCAAGGATCAATCACTTCAGAATGGACAGATCGTGCAGGAATCGAACCGCGAACTTTAGTAGTGCAGAAGCTAATCGTTCAGCCACTGGACTATACGTGTAGTCATGTTGCTCGTCTGTCTAAGAAAAGTGAAATCTTTACGCGTCGTAAATTCGTATTTCTTTTTGGCTTCCTTTTTACCCACATTTAATTTCCAATCTTATCACCAGATATGAACAATATTTAATATCCACGGTCGGGACTCAAACAAGACTCTATTTTAATAAAACACTTGTTTAAACATTTTTTTAATGTAAACTTACCTCTTTGAGTGACACGACTCCTATAAGCCTTCCAATGGCAGTCACGTACGCTCTGCTGACGCCCAACGTCGAAAACAGCGAGTGGACCTGCAGATAAAATATATTTGATATAGTCTTATACTTATATTAGAAAAATTAGGACTTATGCCTGATTTATACGATGGCTGTAATTGAACCCGGTGACTCCCGAATTTTGGACCCAGTCAGTGGGTTCATGTAGAGGAGATCGGCAGTAAGTCTGTAAGTCCGGCGGGGGAAGCTACTGCGCCCGAGAATACACGGGTAGGTTAGTCAACTGGACTGACTTGAGGGCGCGAAGTCTGCACTGGACTGGGTTGAAACTAGTAGACACGAGCCCAGTTGCAAGTCAGCGCTGGACTGACGTACTGGATTGTCACATTACGGGCTCGTATAAACCTTCCTTTATAGATAGTTAATTATATTTAGTAACCTGTTCCGCTTAGCTAAATCTAAAGAGCCATAAAAAACGAAAAAAAGGATGACGATTGACTTGTCGCGAACCCGAACACGGCGTGTTGCCACACCGAGCGCTGAACGCAAAGACTCTGCGTTTTATGTTTTTTTTTTTTTTGATAAATAATGTTGTGTGATTGTGTGGCCGCTTACCTTGAGTAAGGAAGTCCTCTCAACCAGCTGGAACGGCGCGGGGTCGATGTGGCAGATGTACAGGTTCTCATCTTCATATTCTGGGTCGTCCGGATGCTGTAGGAGGAAGATAAGCTTGTATCATAGAGGAACTACCTTCTACATGAATGTGTTATTCGACTTTGAAGTTTTCTTCCGTTGCTATATTATTGTTTTATATCGCGTTTTCAAGTGTAATATCAAGTCACTTGACTGACTATTTACTTGAAATTAATATTGACTCTTCCTAACGATTTCTAGAGGTATTTGCAACGACGTATATCACAAATTTAAATGTGATATTGTATAATGTAATTTTATTAGATATTTTCATGATCATTATTTATAATTTCTATTTACTGCATTTATTTTGAATCATGCTACTACTCATATTTTATATAATTCTTGTGCCCGACAGGGTACATGTGAACTTTATCATTATTATTAAGACCTTGTAAACACATGTGACATGCAATAAAAATTTGAATTTGACTATTTGTATTAAATAAATTCGACTAAATATCAGCTATTTTCTCGCTCAAGAAATGTACAATTTTTTTTTTTTTTTTTTGGGTGGGAAATTATCAAATAACTTCTCCCGCTCTGGGTGGAGCGGGAGGGCGTGTCAGACTCTTACTGACTAACAAACAGCAGTAATTTCTCCCCGAGCGAGTGGTGCGAGTAATCGCCCCTCACACTCGGGCACTCGCTGATAGCCCAGCGACAAAACTACACACTCGCTACACGTTAATCGCCGGCGGTGAGAGAACTGCCTAAAATATTTAGCACGCTAGTTCTATTTTCTTTTGAAAGCCCAGTGTCGTCAGGCCAAAAATGGTTCTCCTTTGCAAGCTCTTTCCATTTTCGATGCCTATTTTACTGGGTTTTAATTTTTTTGAATAACGTACGTATTTTTTAAGAATAGTCGACATCAAATCGAAGAAAAAGGTTATTGTCAGATCTTACCATATCTCGCTTCCGCGCGATCTGCAGCATGCGGTCGAAGTCGATCTCCTTGGCCATCTCCATCTGCTCCCACGCCTTCTGATCCTCTGGAGACATGTCACACACGCGCTCGCGAGGCTGGAAGGGAAAAATAACAGTTAATTTTTTTGAACTGATATTTTTTTTAGGCGCGTTGGGCATTTTTGAGATGGGAAAAAACAATTGAACTCGCGACACTGTTACCGACACCTCATTAATTGTAGCTTTGACCATTAAAAAGACATCAACGCACGATACATTTTCTTTGGGATTAATGACATTCCAAACATTGAGACATGACAACGACATGATTGACATTTCCCTTTTTTTTACAGACTTCAAAAAATAAAAGTATTTCCTGCACAATAAAATTGTTCAAGTTTTCACTTCTGTGGGCACTCCCGGAGAGCCACTGTTTTTTTTATTGTATTGTTTGTCACTGGAACCATTTATGTGGAAGGAATTCGTTTAAAATGTATGGTTAGTCTGGTGTCAGAGTTTTTATGCCGCCCATGGGCCTCGGACTTGGCTTCACATGCCGTCGAGAAATATCTCTCTGGCATGCATTCCTCACGATGTTTCCTTCACAGTTTTTGAAGCAAGTGATAATTATACAATACGCACATAAATCCGAAAAGTCAGAGGTGCGTGCCTTGGGTTCGAACTATCACACCACTAGGCTATCACTGCTAATACACTGTAGTTAGAATAGCTTTAATACTTTCCATGTGTCACGTTCAGCAACACAACATAAGATAACCAGGCTGAAGATAAAGAGAGAGACAATGTGAATTTGGTCAAAATGTAAATCCAAGATATCGGCTGTGAAAATTTTCAAATTTTTCCTCATGGGTATAATTTGCATGGTTTTCGAGGGTGCTAAAGTCGATAGTGAAGTCAAAATGAAAATCTAAGATTGTGGCTACGAATATTTTAAAATTTTGCATCATAGTTAACGTTTTCATAGTTTTCGAGGGTGCTAAAACCGATCGTGAGGCCAAAATGTAAATCCAACATGGCGGCTGCGAACCAGTATTTTAGTAACATTTCGATGTCCAATGATACCCAGTCATTACTGGTAATATTAAAACACGATCCGACTACACATTACAAAGATGTTGGTGGTACTGACCAGTTGCACTTTCTTGTTGATGGACGGACTCCTGGGCAATGAAGTGGGACTCAGTTGGTCAGGCAGGCCTCCTTCCACGTCTTGCAGGAGGGATGAACGCTTGAAGATAGCTTCGAAGGCTGCTCGGATCCTGAAGATTAAGAATAAGTTTTGTTGTAATTTTCATTATGCTTACAGTCTTATAAAGCGTAACGATTTGTTAAAATTTGTCTAACAAGAGTTCTGAGGCGAAGAGAAGAAACGGCGTATTTATACGGTTAAGACTCTCAAAATCTGAACTGCATCAGTCTTAGCGAATAAACCAGTATTTTTTATGAGGATAATACAGCTGGGGTACCCAATTGATGCAGCCCGTACATCTAAGAACGAAAATCAGATTTTTTTTCTGTCTTTTAGATTATTAAAAAATATTGAACACGTATTTTTTTTTGACGTAATCAAAACGTTACTGCGATACTTTGAGTTAAAATGTGGCATGACGTCACGCCTTGCTACATTTAATAGATAGATAGATAAAACATTTATTTAGTGCACACAAAAGACACACATAACACAATTAAATGATAACAAGTTACATGGATATATATATCAAAACAAGATGCCAATATACAAAAAAGAAAACACATAGAAATAGAGTGACATTATGACATAGGTACTTCGAAATAATACTGAGTTGTGACGTAGCGAGCCCCCACTCCCCAACTTTAATGCGTGTTTTCTAAGTTATTTTTGATTAATATGATAAAGCAAAAAATACGTGTCTAATATTTTTTTATTATCTGAAAAACGGACTAAATAGAATTTCTTTTTTTTTACCTAGGCAACTACCGTATTCTGAACGTACAGAGTGTACTGGGTTGTTCGATCAATAATTTAGTATCTGTGTTTCATACCTGCTTAGATAAATAACAAAAAAAGTATGTTCAGAGATTAGCACTATCCCGAATCCCGTGTTTTTTTACCGTAAAAGCACTGTGATTATAGCTAAGTTAATTCTAATTATAAAAAAAAAAAAAAAAAAAAAAAAAAAAAAAAAAAAAAAAAAAAAAAAAAAAAAAAAAAAAATTAAAAAAAACTTTATTTCAGACCTTGATCCATATGATGTTAGTAATACACACTACTTATAAGCTATGTTAGTAACAAACGAAAAACAACATTTAATTCATATATCTGCTGCACTCACCAGACGCACCGGGTATATGTACATGTACACGTACCCAATGCGCCATAATGGTGCAGCACGGCTTATCACTAATGACCTTCAGAATGTCATTGCCGCTCCCACGCACTCTGCGCATCATAGAAGCAGTCTTCTTTCGTAAAATGGTACTGAAACTGTCAGCACGTGCTTCCGCGAACATTCCTGACGCGCTACAGTAACGTGGGAGCCCCAACAACATCCTGAAAGTATTATTATATTGAACTCTGAGGGCGTTGTATGCCCTCTGCGTATATCGAACCCACAGAGTGCACGTGTACAATGATTGACAGAAAGCCTTGAAAAGAGTTATTTTTACTTCTGGTGTACAACGTGCGAACCTGCGGGCCAACATATTACATCGGACAGCCAACGCCCTCCGTTCTCTTTCCATATCAGCATCATCTTTTAAGTCCTCCGTAACTATGTGCCCCAAGTACTTAAAATCTAGAACTCTTTCAAGGGCCACACCCCTTAACATAACCGGTGGCATATTATGTGCTGGTTTTTTATGCTTCGCCCTAAACACAAGCAGTTTGCTTTTTTGCACGTTGTAAACAAGTCCGTGCGCTTCTGCATAGGACTCACAGACCGCTAACAATTTCCTGAGTGCGCTAATTGACGGACCATGTCGTCCGCGTAACTAATACTATTGACACACAGTCCGTCAATAGAACAACCAACAAGAGTGCTACCGAGCTCGACAATCAGTTGGTTAACATACAGGCTGAAAAGCGCTGGTGAGGTCAATCCACCCTGTCTCACCCCGCATTCCAACCTGTACTCCTCAGACAACTCGTTAGCCCATCTAACTTGATTGGTTTGGTGGCCATACCAATACTGAAACATATTTGTTATGGATTTTTCTGTAAAAAATTAAACCAATTTCCAATCCAACTACCAAGATTGGTTAGGACAATTTCCTCGTTGATTGTCAATAGGAGGCCCAGAAGTTAAAAAGACAATAGGCCTGTGTCCAAAAATTTTTTTTTGTCCCTCTTGTAGACTATTAAAAAATATTGAACACGTATTTTTTCTTTTTTGACGTAATCAAAAGATTACGGCGATACATTGAGTTAAAATGTGGCATGACGTCACGCCTTGCTAGATTTAATACTGCGTTGTGACGTAGCGAGCCCTCACTCCCCAACTTTAATGCGTGTTTTCTAAGTTATTTTTGATTAATATAATAAAGCAAAAAATACGTGTCTAATATTTTTTTATTATCTGAAAAACGGACTAAATATAATTTCTTTTTTTTACCTAGGAAACTACCTTATTCTTCCAGGCCTAAATGATGCGTTCAAGATGCTTACCTAGTCTCAGCTCCAGTGACAGTGGTATATACAGACGGCTGCGGCGTGGTGGGCGTCTGAGGAGCTGTTCCGCCTGATGAGAGACCGCGGGTGAGGGTGAAGGAGTTCGTCTTCTTCAGGATCGACTTTGGACGGAATAGCTGACCTGGAGCTGGAAATAATAATGTTATATTATGATTGATATGTATCAAGCGCAAGCTAGGGAGAAATGACATATGATTAAAGCTCAAGGTCCATTTCGGGATCACAAAAACAACTATATTGGCGTGTGCTAGCTGACATATGGCCTATAATTTATCATTTAAATTATGTTTTGTGTTGCGTAATGTAAATTATTTTGCATACTATTGTATAGAATATTTTTTTTCTAACTTGAACAGACAGCTGTGCTGCTGGGGAGTTTGTTGCGCCACTTCTTCTTCCCAGCGAAAGGCACTAGGAAGTGGTGAAGAGTGGGCGTTTTGGGGGACTGTCTTGAACACTTTAAAAAAATAATTGGCTTTTGATAATAGGTATGGGAGAACAAGTACCTAATACTTAACAAAGTAGGAAACGGCCAGCAAATACATCTATGAGTCTACAAGGCCTACAGCGTTCTCATATTTATATTATAAAATAGAAGAGAATCTATATAAAAGAAAAATAAAATAATCATTATCTGCATAGTCTTTTCCCAACTATGTTGGGGTCAGCTTCCAGTCTAACCGGATGCAGCTGAATACCAGTACTTTACATGGAGCGACTGCCTATCTGACCTCCACAACCCAGATAGGTACTGGGTAATACGATACCCCTTGGTAAGATTTTCGGGCTTCTGACGACCCGTAACATCTATCAAGATCTACAAATGATAGCTGGGACCAACGGCTTAACGTGCTTTCCGAGGCACGGAGGAGTCTCAGTATGTAAAGATGGTCACCCATCCACGGACCAACCCCGGCAAGCGTAGCTTAACCAGTGGGGTCGACTCGTGCGGCTGTTATTACTTGGCCACGAGCTCCAAAAAAAGAAAAAGAAAATTATAATAATCGAAAATAAAATACTGTTTAAACCATAGGTTATTCTTACACAGATGGTACAGACGCTAGCACATCAAGCTACCCGAAACTGTCAAATTTTCCCAATCAACTTTGAACCTTATAGTTCAGATATAAAGTTGAAAATTTATTAAATAAATTTGACAAATTGTAGTAGCCTGGTGTGCTGGCGTCTGTACTTTAAGATGAAGGTGCTCTATAACTTCCGTAATACAAAACGATTGTTATGATAAGTAACGAGATGTTGAAGTACTAACCAGGTATAAGTCCTCCCTGGTCTTTGGTGGTGAGTGAGGACCCTCTCGTCATGCCGGTGCCCGGTACTTGTAGCATATCTGGCGCTGGAGTAACCTAGAGATATTAAAATATTATTATAAGTCTGAAAATAACTGTAAAATTTATAAAAATTACTTTTTCTCAAACATGCTTGGAAATTCGAGCATTATTTTGACAACCTTCGAGATAAATCTAAAATGCTGTACTGGTCAAATACATGCGAGTAAAAGCAATGCATACATACATAAACTCACGCCTTCTTCCCATGGGGGTAGGCAGAAACTACAGAACGCCACCTGCTACGATCCTTACATACTCCTTTTGCTTCGTCTACGTTCATACATCTGGTCATACACGAACGCCGGTTGCGAGTACACGCACCTGGCCTTTCTGAAGAACATCGCCAATAAAGTCAGTATATGTCCTCCTAGGGCGTCCCCGACCGGCCTTTCCCTTTACATCAGCCTTGTAAATAAATTTTGTTAGTCGCCTTTCATTTATCCTCTCAACATGCCCAAACCATCTCAGCATAGGTACTTAAAATTTTTTACCAAAATCCATCTGTCGTATAATTTAAAAATGGAACGAAGTTTTTACTTCAACACATGACAACCAAGTTATTATAAATTTTATTAAAATTTTGTATTATAATAAAAATAAAATAATAATAATAATTTATTACCATTCAGTTGTACAAAAACACAAACTAAAAACTATGCAGCGTTAAAACTAAAGGAGAGAGTGTTTAGATGAACTCTGGCACCCGAAGTAAGATTTAACTTGTGTTTAGGGTGCCAGCGTCCTCGCTTATAATTTGAACAAGAAGAAATAAATGTATATAGGCGCGTGAAAAATTATCGTTGTTCGTCTTAGATTCTAGAATTTATAATTAATTTACTTAGTTTGAATTTCCGCGCATTATTTGAGAAAAGTACTATACAAGCCTTGGCCGCAACCAGACATTGATGGACTCACATATGTGAGCCTCGGCTTCGCCTCGACCCTTATTTTCAAGTTAGTCCATTAATGACCCTATTGCAGGCCTCGACAGTAATGTACTAAAACTTTAGTACGGTCAACCGTACGTCAGTTTGGATCACGAAAACAACCCTAACATTTACGACAAAAAAGTACTGTCAATGAAAACCAACCCGCACTGAGCCCGTGTGGAGGATTATGTCCTACTCAGAGAGAGGAGGCTTGTGTCCCAGCAGTGGGAACATTATAAGCTGAAACTGGTAGAAAACTTGTAATCTACACTCACCTCAAACCTCGAAGGCCTTCTAACTTTCTTTCTGGCTTCCTCATCCTTCCTCCTCAGCTCCGCCTCCCTGTGCCACAGCGCCGCGATCTGCAGCCGCCTGTCGCGGCCCACTTGCTTCTCGATGACCTTCACCAGTTCCCAGCGGTGGATGGAACCCAGGAGGACCATGGAGGATGGACTGTCTACTAAGGGGAAGCTTTTAATCATCTGTGGGTAGAAAAATACATGACTGGTTAAGAAAAAAATTGCATTCACAAAAAAGCAGTTTAGATATTCCTGAAGTCAAAGTGGGTTGAAAAACTCTTGTGAACGAACATAATTATGGGGAAAATATATTTTGTGAGTTAAAAATGATTCTTTTAAAAGTTTTTAAAACAAACTGAACCTACAACATCACTTTTTTTCTATATCATGGATCAAGGCTTGTTCTTCTGTAGTAATGTAACATTTTATGTATAGGGTCACTTTTTGCTGACGAATGTCTTTGGATACTTGGTTTGGGTTATCCATCCATTCCTTAGAATGATCGTCTCTTTAGTGAGTACTAGCTTTTGCCCGCGGCTTCGCCCGCGTGGATGTCGGAAAATATCCCACGGAAACGTACTACCGGGCAGTACCGGGTTTACATACCTAATAGTCCAGGAAAAGGTTATTGACTCCTACCGCTGCGCTCCAACCATAATTATTTTGTTAGGCGTAATTTTGAATCTGTGATATCTTTTAACCATTAATTTAAATGATATGATGTCAAGGCATATTTTAATCTAAATTAAATGACCAATTTAAATAACATATTTTATTGGATAAGGATTAATATGATACCGGTCAATATAGCTTCGGAAACAACAATGGAATTTTTATCAAATTCTGAAAGATAATAATGGTTACTGTGGGTCATCCTTAGAAGATAGACATATGCCATAGCGGACTTTTTTGTGGAACTTTTTAAGATCTTCAACCCTGTAGAACATAAATTTAATGTATCTCTAACGGTTTAAGCGGCGCACGCCGGTAAAGCTCCCAGTCGGCATGATTTTTTCCGACATCTACGACAATAATCGTCATATTTCAGCCAATTTACACAAAATCTTAATGAGTTATAGATCAAAACCTTTGGCAAGAATTCCTTCGTCCATTGGTGAAAATCGTTTAAAAATCCGTTTGCTAGTTGAGTTTATCGCGTTCAGACAGACAGACGCGGCGGGGGACTTTGTTTTATAATATGTAAGGATATATTTATGTCTGAGAACATCTATTAACCCTGGTATTAATTTAATAATGTACACCGCTGTCATTCGTGGATCTTTGACAGTCGTTACGGGTCGTCAGAAGCCCGAAGGTCTAACAACCAGTCTAACCAAGGGGTTTCGCATTACCTATTTACTGGGTTGTGGAGGTCAGATAGGCAGTCGCTCCATGTAAAATACTGGTATTCAGCTGCATTCGGTTAGACTGGAAGCCGACCCTAATATAATTGGGGAAAAGGCTGGTCGGCCAGTGGCAGGTGTAGCCTTCGGATATTGAGATATTCTAGCATATCGTTGAACATAAGAAAACTAATAGTTTTCTCACCTTATTCTCTTTGAGCAGATCCTTGAGCTGTTGGAAGGTCATCCTGTTCCAAATGTACTTCACGTCGCGCACCATGAAGTCTTCCACACATATGTCGTACATACCTGCAGAAAAACAATGTAAATATATTATGTTGCATGTATTTCTCGGGACCCTGGTTTCCTGGACCTTTGAAAGGCGTACAAGGGGTTGAAGCCAACTCGCAGAGGTTCTTTAGACGTGTTTAATTAAATAAGGCACCAGCCGACGCTGGTGTATTAAATACTTATAGTTTGATTATTCAATGACGATAGAGTGGTTGTGTTTCGAATTTCCGACGGGAAGCCGGTAGGAATCGGATTATATGGACTCGCCGCCCCTACACCCACATTTCGCCAGTTAAGTTTAAGTCCCGTATAATAGGGAACGAGCCTATTGCCACCACGTCGGGCACAAATTCCAGACTCCGGGGTATTACTGAGAAATTTCAGATGGAAAAGACCAATAACACTTTGCCCGACCTGGGAATCGAACCCAGGACCTCATGCTCAGCAGAAGCGCTTGCAACCACTAGACCTACGAGGCAGTTCCTTCCCAGCCTTCTTCGTATGTATGTAAATGTCATAGTCGTAGTATAGAGCTCGAGTTCGAACCCAAGGCACGCACCTCGTGACTTTTTGGATTCATGTGCATATTGTATAATTATCACTTGCTTCAAAAACGGTAAAGAAAAATATTGCGAGGAAACCGGCGTGCCTGAGAGATATTTCTCGACGGCATGTGAAGATGCCCATGGGCGGCTTTAAAACTCTGACACCAGTACCCTAATTGCGTTATAAAACACAATCACAATCTGTTTCGATTTGAAATAGATTGCTAATCCATTGCTTCATAAATTGGAAAAAAAATACTGCTCAGCAACGTAAATAACGCAATGAATGTTGTTGAACTGTCAAAATGAAACAAATTAGGCATAATTGTTTACGAAAATAAGTTACACAATTAGGGTACAGGTTAGTCACTAACCATACGAAAAGATGACGAAGATGTAAATGTCGACATGTTAAATGTCGCTATTCATAGAGGAAAGTAATATATTGTCGCTATTGCACCCGTGCAAAGCAGGGTCGGGTCACTAGTTATTAAATTAATAATTACTGTAATAAATAGGGTTACTGACGTTGCTAGACAATACAGAAAATGATTGTTCAACCAACATAATAATATTTACTATTTTTCAAATGACGCAGGTTTGCATTGAATCAGTTATTTATCTTGAATCATGATATTATTTACGCAGTTTTATTAAATCAGTGGGTACTAGAAGGAGTACACGTGAACATTATTATTATAATAAGTAATTTGTTTTCTGAAAATCAGAGTTGTTCGTGACGGGTTTTTCTGTAAAGTACGTTGTTTTTACACACATGTTGTTGTATTTTTCTTTTTTCCGCGTCGTGGATTCCCAGCAGTGGGAACATAAAGGCATAACATCTATCAATGTTTCGTGTTTAAGTATCAAACTCATACTAATATGTTTTCCCATTTCATTTCAGCAACTGCAATGTATCGAAAACTACTTCTAGTCATAACTCTCCAACTCCTAAACACCGCATCATGCGATGAAGCGTCAGACTACTATAACATTCTGTACCCCAGTGATTCACCACGGAAGGGCCTTCCCTTTCCAGAACTGGCCGCTCTAGACGGGTACAGATGCGATACCCACTATGTAACTACTAGTGATGGATATATATTAAAATTATTTCATATGTACCCCAACGAAAGCAGTACTATATTCCATGCAACACCTGCACTCGTCATGCACGGTTTATACCTCAGTGGCGATGATTGTATCATACCAGGTCCGGGTAAAGCCACCTGCTATATGTTAGCTGATGACGGGCACGATGTTTGGGTCGGCAATAATAGAGGAAATAAGTATGCGAGAAATCATACCACACTGAATCCAGACAAAGATCCAGAATTTTGGGACTTTACCTTTGATGAAATGGCACTGGGCGATTTGCCAGCGATTATAGATTATATTTTAGCGGTATCGGGACAACCTCAGCTAAATTATCTGGCTCATTCGCAAGGCATGACAATTTTTATACTGCTCTGTGCTCAACGTGAAGAGTATAATGATAAAGCTAAGTATGCTGTTGGGATGTCGACTGCGACTTGGTTAGAATATACTCGTCTATTGTCACTTTATTTGCAGGGAGCGTTGGCGGAATTATTCCGCAATCCTCTCGGAGAAATATTTGCTTATGGTGGTCCTGTCCAGAAAATGGCAAGCATTGTATGCGGGTCTACGGATTTGTCTTATCCGGCTTGCACCAGCCTGATCTTCGCCATGTTCGGATTTAATAACTTTACTATTAGTCAAGAGACGATCGCGGTAGCAGTAAGTCTCCAACCTTCAGGATCGTCTCTGAAAAACTTCATGCGATGGGGTCAGATAAGGAACAATGGTTTTTCGTTGTTTGACTATGGGCCTGCCAAAAATCTAATTGTTTATGGCTCGATCTACCCACCTATTTACAATTTGAGTAAGTATCGGGTGGCAACTCATTTCATTTCGAGTTATAATGACTACGTTTGTGATCCGAGGGATTTGTTTACTCTTTTGGCTCATTTGACGGGATGTACTAATTGTACGTATTGTATTTTGTCACGGAAGTATTTCTGTCATATAGATTATATTTATAGTGATGAGATTAGATTTACGGTTGCTCCGATTTATTTAAATTTTTTTTCGACTGGTAAGGTTATTTGTACTTGATTTCTTTACATATTCGAATTGAAACGGTTTTAGATTTTTATATTAAGTTTTAGTAGTTCGATAAATCTGTTATTGTAAGACTTGGCATTATGTCCGACTCTGTAATTTTTGTAAGTTGCAATATTTTAATAATTAAAATTTGCCGTCCCCGGAGAATAAAATTTACAAAAACGCAACTTTACACGAAAAATAAAAAAAACGTGTTTTCGTCGATTTCTCATATACTGGACGTAGATAGAGAATTTTTTTATGCTCGAAATGTTTTAGTGAAACACAAAATAGAGATATTATTAAAAAAAATAAGAAGTTAGTCAAAATCAATCATCGTTATGTTGCGTAATGTCAATTATCATTTTATTCTCCGTACAGCCTGACCGAATACAAATATTGCACTTTTTACTTATCATTTTACTCTACAGATTTTTAGGCTGCAAGTAATTTAATATTGTCTTATTCTCGTAAATATTGTAAAAAAAAAAACTGTTAAGGACTTTGAATTTGTTTTCCAAATATAACTATTATATGGTAATCAACATTAGTTTTATTTAATTCAAGTGTTTGATAATTAACTTTGTAACAAACTTCTTCCAAATTTATAACAACTAGGTCCTCACTCCTCAACAATGAAAAAAAAAGAAGCAAAACAACAGTATTTTTCTTAATTTACTTCTTAAATATATGATATGCAATTTGTGGTGCATAATGTGAATTATTTTGCATACTATTGTATAGAATCATTTTATTCTCACTTGAACAGACAGCTGTGCTGCTGGGGAGTTTGTTGCGCCACTTCTTCTTCCCAGCTAAAGGCACTAGGAAGTGGTGAAGGGTGGGCGTTTTTGGGGGACTGTCTTATCTAATTTTGACGTTCGAAAAGTGCTGATTCTCAGCCTAGTTTGAATAAATGGCTTTAGAATTTAGTTTTTTTTTTAAATTTTGAATGGACTTTGTACCCATTTGGTATTCATTAAAATTAGCCTTATGATCACACATTAAGTACCTAATTTAAAGCTATATCCTTGATTTCATTGAATACATACATAGTATTATCATTTACATTTTAAAATATTTTTATTAAAAAATAAAACAATAAAAAATTGTTGCCTACCGGTATCGGGAACAGGGTCCAAGCTACCGGTGGTCGGGGCTCTAGAGAGAGTAACCTCCTCACTATGGATTTCGTGTCCAGGAGTACGGCTTTCTGAATCAAGCTCTTGACCCAGCCACGCAATGAGAGCCTCCTGAGGTGTTGGTTGAGGCTCTCCGCTATTAGGCCATAAACCGTAACTACTATGGACATCGGTACAATAATTGCAGAGTCCACGTCCCGCATGTCGACAATCTCGCGTGCTAAGTCAAGATACTTGATTTTATTATTTTATTCCCGTCATGAGGGACAGTGATATCAACAATCATTGCACGGCGCTCTCGTCGATCTATCATCACGATATCAGGCTTATTCGGCTACAATAGTCCTGTCAGTGATGATAGATCAATCCCAGTACAATGTGATGTGACCATTTTTAAGAACTTGGTCGGGGGCACATACCTGTAGTATGGTATTCCGGACTCCACAAGGTTGTACTGCAAGGCAAGTTGCTGGTGGATAATCCTAGCCACTAGTTTTGTCTGCGCAAGTACTCGTCGTTAGCAAGACAAGAACAACCGGAAATAATATGTCGGATTGATTCACTGGGACGGTGGCATACCCGACAGATGTCAACAGTACCGTCCTTGACAATGTATTTCCGATAATTATTCGTCATTAGTTCATTTATAATCGCACAGACAAAACCTTCGGTTTCCCCGAAGAGGTCGCCGAAACGCAGCCAGGATACAGACGCCAAAAAGTCTACATCAGGCTTATGGAGAGCGCGAAAAAAGCGTCCGTGAAGCTCTTTGCTTTGCCATACTTCCTTGCGATCGTTAGTATCAAGTACTGCGCCAGTTTTCTTTCGCAAAGGTGATTGGAGTGAGGCCTTTGTCCACTGCGACCACATGTCGGTGCATTCCCACGTCAGTTTGAAGGAAATATTCCTTGAGACTGAAAATCTCGCAGTTGTGGAGGATATTAGCATTTAAGAAGCCTCGACCTCCACACTTCCACGGGAGTACAGTCTCATCACTGGTGACCGTAGATGATGCATCCGATATGCCGTCAGCAGCCTTCCTATTCAGAGCGTCAAGTTCCGTCTGAGTCCATTTGAGTATGCTGAAAGGATACATCAAAACCGGCATGATACAATAGTTGAAGGCACGCACCTCGTTTCCGCCTGATAAAATACTATTTAGCATTTTATTCAGGCGGTCAAAGAAGCGTCCCCTTAACGATTGTTTCATATCGGCAACATTGATGCCTAAAGCTTGCGACATACCCAAATACTTGTAGATTTCGGTTGAGGGGAGGGATCTAAGGTGTGTGGAATCCGAGAATGGGTTCCCATGGATTCCGTAATCCCCCTCGCTTTACGTGCATGACTGCATATTTGTCCATACCAAATTTCATCCTGATGGCGCCACTGAACGTTTCTGTTACCTTCAGTAGCTCCACCAGTCGCAAGTTGTTGGGGACAAAGAGTTTCAGCTCATCCATGTAAAGGAGGTGAGATTTCACCTGACTACCTCTTCTCAATCGATAGCCTAGACCTGGATCTTCCAGCAGTGTGTTTAGAGGGTTCAAGGCTAAGAAAAACCGAAGCGGACTTAAACTATCGCCCTGAAATATTCCCCGCTCAAGTCTGATCGGTTCATCAGTCCCCAAGATTTGTCGACATTCTGGATAGAGAAGGACTGTCTTCCACTGCCCCATACACGACATTAAGAAGGTGAGTAAAATTGCGTCTATTTTGTGCAAGGAACCCTAATGAGCCATGTATGTGGTAACGAGTCATAGGTCTTCTTATAATCTATCCAACATATTGACAAATCCTTTCGGGATCTAAGAACGTGTTGGCTTATATTGTGTTTGTGTAAAATCTAAGTTAGGGAAGAGGATGAACAGACATTATGTCTGTTCTGTTCAAAACCATAAAAGGGGTTTTACTAACACATCTTTATACGAAGTGACTTATAACTGATTCCTATAATTTACGGGCCGTTATTGGTTAAAATTAAAACTCTTGTATCTTTACCAATAATGAAGCAAAGACCTCATAGCTTTGTATAGTAGACCCTCCCATATGGAAGTAGCTATCACAGGTAAAATTAGCTTACGAATCTATTTATGTGGCCAGTTTGGCAATAAAAAATCTTTTTACAAAAAAAGAAACAACCGACTTCTAAAAAAGTCACTACAAAGTGAAAAATAACTTTAATTTCGGAAGTCGGTGTCTTTGGTTTAGAATTTTCGTTTTTTGCCACCGACTTCCGAAATTAAAGTTATTTTTCACTTTGTAGTGACTTTTTTGGAAGTCGGTTGTTTTGTTTTTTGTAAAAAGTTTTTATTTTTCACTTTTTTGTTGTGGTATTTACCCCACACAAATTCGAATACCATAAGCATTTACCCAAGCAAAGTTATTAAAATTTATATGGGACCACCTCTGAAGTATTACCTACCAAACAAAAAATAATCATTAAAATCAATTCATAATTGGCCGAGTTATAGCGTAACAAACATACAAAAAAAAAAAAAAACATACATTTGAATTGAGAACCATTGAGGGTTAAAAAGTTACCATTGGTAAGCAAAACGATTCGTTTTTGTTTATAGGAACCGAGCATTAATGGTTTTGAACGAGAATAAAATGATAATTTTGCCTTTATCATTATCTAGTCTATTTTTACACGAGAACTTAATTCTATGAGTGTTTGTCATACTACCAAGTTCCCAATACATTTTATTATATCTTATTAACACTTTATTTTTGTAATTTAAGGCCTTTGTTAAATCTTTGAATACCTGTATGTAATATTTTGTAACTTTGTAAATGATTGTATAAAAATTACGAAAAAAATTTGAGCAGATGTATTGTAGCTTCCACAGACCCCAAAAATGAGATGACACTAATACACACAAATTCCTTGCACATAATAGAGCTTAAATTTTGAATGCCATGTCAAAAAAAATGTTAGGCCCTCCATATCTCAGCCCCCGTTCATTTGGGGTCCATTCGGACGGTACGGGGGGGGGGGGGGGGGGGGGGTATTTCAGTATCACTTCAAGACCCAGATTACCACTCGCCATCCGGTTGCCTCTCCGATAAAATTTTACGTGCCATTGCCTTGAATATAAGATAATGGCAGTTATCATTTTATTCTCCGGTGACGGCGAAATGTTTATTGTTTACTTAATATTAAACGATCTTGTTTTATTTAAATTAACTGTCACCCATGGAGGGTCACTCGCATCTTTAAATAAGTTATGTAAATTTATTGGGATACAAAGTAGGTACCTATTCTATATTTAAATGTAGTTTATAATTTACCTGTGTACTAATTTTCACTGAAAGTCTTTCAGCCGTTGAAGCGTGGTTCAGTAACAAACAAACTTTCACATAAAGGCTCCGTGCACGAAAAAAGACCCTTTTTCGTCAATATCTAATTGAAAGAAAGCTTAAAATAATTGAAACAGTCTGTGTAAGTATAAAAGTGGCTAAGTAACAACAGCTGCACGGGTCGATCGATCAGGTTAAGCTACGCCTGCCGCGGTTGGTCTGTGGATGGGTGACCATCTTTACATACCAAGACCCCTCCGTGCCTCGGAAAGCACGTTAAGCCGTTGGTCCCGGCTGATTTGTAGATCTTTGACAGTCGTTACGGGTAGTTAGAAGTCCAAAAAGTCTGACAACCAGTTTTACCAAGGGGTATCGAGTTACTTAGTAACTAGGTTGTGGAGTTCAGATAGGCAGTCCTTTCATGTAAAATACTGGTATTCAGCTGCATCCGGTTAGACTGGAAGCCGACCCCAACATAGTTGGGAAAAGGCTAGGTAGATGATGAAGTATAAAAGTACAATTTTCGTGGTGCTAAACAATTCGTGTCAGTCACAGCACCTGTTAATAGTTGCATCACTTTTGCGCTCTCGAAAATATGGTTTATTTCGCCTTTGATTTTCTTGATACGAGTTTATTATAATAACTTTATTTCAGACTATCCATTACAGAATCATCCATAATTGTATTAGTAAGTACTTAGGAACTATGTTAGTAAACCACAAAAGTAAAATAAACGACATCAAATTGACACATGGAGTGCTATCCAGTGTCTAACAAAAGGACCGTCTAACCGGTCCGCTATTACTTTCAGAATGCTGTTGGAGCTTGCTCGGATACGGTGCAATATGGAGGCCGCTCTCTTTCTCATGATGGCATAAAAACCATCAATCTGAGCCTCCATAAACATGCCGGACGCACTACAGTATCTCGGCAGCCCCAACAACATCCTAAAAGCGTTATTATACTGTATTAATGAAGATATAGTATAAACATAAAATAAAATTTTGATTTTATTTCAAGGATAGCTGAAGACTAATGTGTAATTTTTAAATTTCTTGATATGGTTTGCAAAATAATAGGAAACAATACATTACTGACAGGTTTAAAAAAAAAGGATTATCCGAAAAAAAAAATCTGCTGTATTTTGTATGAAGTTGAAAAAAGTGGTTCCCCTATGTACAAGTAGACCATATAATGATGTTGATAATATTTTTTAATTTTCAAAATCAAGAGTAGTTTCTTATAACGAAACGATCAAACGTCAGTCTCGCGTCAATTTTTGGAAAACTTGTTGCGATTTTTAGTGTTTTTCCACGAATCCTTAATTTATTTGAAAAATCCCTTTCCGCTATGTAAAAGACAAAGAATTCGACTTTTCAAATCATAAATAATTTTGTTTAAATTCTGTTTCCCTTTCTCAACAACTAATGAACAAAATTGATCAAAATCAGTCGATTTCGTGCACGGAGCCTTAATATTATTGAAAGGATTAACTCCCAGAGTTCGTCACAACGTTTTTTTTCATCGTAAAACTCATTGATTCACCTCATAATATTGACATTAACTATTAGTATAAATAATTTCTAATATAACAGTATAATAACAAAATTAATGAAAATATTTAAAATGTAAACAACATGTATTTAAAAAGAAATAAAGGAAATATAATACGTCATTGCAGTGGCAATATTGATATAACGTAAATATAAGAACACTTGTTTAAATACAATAATATCGTGTTAACCTCTGATTGCCATTCAATATTGCTATTAAACTTTACTTTGTGAAAATCATCGATTATAGTTTGACCGACAACGCAGTACTGCGGTTTAGGAATGCGCGGCGAGGCGGGGGCAGTGTTGACGAATGAGCAGAGGGCGGGACGCCATGCGTCGTGAGCATTGACGAATAAGCAGACTGCACTGCCCCCCGTCTCGCCGCACACATACCTAAGGCGCGGAGCTGCGATCCCGGTCAAACTATAGCACATCATAACAACACGCCTGAGTTAGAGGATAGGCAGAGGAGTATTGTACACCCTCATTTCATCCTTATGTAAACCTAGCTGCGCCCCGCAGTTACACTCGCATAAGTCTCGATCCCGTAGGAGTATGGGGATAAAAAGTGTCCTTTGTCCTAATCCAGGTCATGGTCTATCCATGTGTCAAATTTCATCCAAATCTGTTCAGCCGTTTTAGCGTGAAAGCGAAACAAACAAACTCATTTTTGCATTTTAATATTACTTGTGTAGTGGTATGTAACCCACACATGCACACAACCTGCAAACTCACCTACTTCAGACGTGCGACGCCCGTTTGTGGGCCCAGTCAGTCAGAGAGAGTTCTAATACGACACACAAGCAGTTACTAATTGCGTCCCGCGACATCTCGCGTCACAATATATTTAACTACTCTTATTAATGTTTATGAACCGTGTTTAGTTACAGTAACTTCGTCATTAAATTCAGTGTGTTATATAAATGAACATTTTATTTCGTTAATCAATAACACTTCCTAACAAAAGTTCTATACTAGTTAGAGCGCTAACACTTTCGGACGCCATTGCGACGTCCCTGGCTACGTAGCCATGGCTACCTCGGGCTGCCTACCGTAGGCAAAGGCAAATGAGGTTGCCAAATAAGTAGCCAGCAGTCCGTACGGAAAAAATATATTACTTCAAAGTTAACACTAGAATGTCACAATGCACTAGAACAAGTAACGGTATCTAGCCGCAACATGGTGACACTGCAATGGATAAAAGGACACAGCGGATCGCTAGGTAACGACGCAGCTGACGAACTTGCTAGAAGAGGATCTAGCACGGCAGTCTGTGGACCCGAGCCTATCGTGCCAATCCCGTTCAACCAAATACGCAGGTGGCTAGTAGGAGTTCACCCACACACAAGCAGAGAACTGGTGGACCTCGACACCAGGTTGCAGGCAGTCCAAGGAAGCTATGCCATCCTTGGATAGCAGGCTAACCAGGCGTTTATTAAGCCTGGACAGGAACGGCCTGCGCATGGTGACGGGGACCATCACGGGGCACTGCTCGCTAAACAAACATTTACACACAATAGGCATAACGGACAGTCCTCTGTGCAGAGCGTGCATGGAGGCTGAGGAAACAGTAGCGCACGTGCTCTTTGAATGCACAGGCGTCACCCAGATTAGAACAGAAACCCTCGGGTCACCCAGATCCTACACAGATGTTCTGAACAGACCAGGAGATTTAATTAGCTTCTGGAGGGAGGTGGGCTGGTTGGAATAACCACCAAACGGCCGCCATGGCCTACGCACAATGGTCCACCTTACGGACTAAGTGCGGAAACCAAACCCTATAACATAGAACATAGAACAAGTAGCCAGCAATACGCGGGCGTCCGTCCTGGCGATCAGTTGGCCACTGAGCGAAGGAGGCGTAACCTACTTGTGTACAAAATACTGGCGACTTGGCTACGCATTGCCAGGTCAAGGTCAGTTCAACTTGCTAGGTCCACCCATTCCTGAGAAAATCGGTGGTGACACACGGACAAACAGACGGACAAGAGAGTGATCTTATAAGAGTTCCGTTTTTTACCTTTTCAGGAAGGGAACCCTAAAAAACACGTATAATCACGGTTATACTCAAGATACGAATAGAGGTATACGTAATAGAGAATATAAATAAAAAAAAATAAGCATTATGATGTAGGGTGTCAGTCTGGCAAACGCAAGTAGAGACTGCAAAAGTGCGGCAAATTAAAAAAAAATCAGCATAGCAACCTCAAAATGACATATTTGGAATAACCTAATTTAATACTTTAGAATTATTTGTTTAAAATTATGCTAATTATTATTATCCAAATCAAAGAGACGTTTCTTGACATTTTGAAAAAGTGCGGCAAATTAAAAAAAAATCAGCATAGCAACCTCAAAATGACATATTTGGAATAACCTAATTTAATACTTTAGAATTATTTGTTTAAAATTATGCTAATTATTATTATCCAAATCAAAGAGACGTTTCTTGACATTTTGAAAAATCTGTTTAAGTACTTCGTCTGAATAAAAATACGTCTTTAGGTATTATGCAGCAATTCGAATAAAAAAAACAACAATATGCAATAATAATTTTGGTTAATATTCACTACCACAATCAAAATCTGAATCTAAAATCTGTTTTGTCATTTTTAGGGTTCCGTAGTAAACAAGGAACCCTTATAGTTTCGTCATGTCCGTCTGTCTGTCTGTCTGTCTGTCTGTCCGCGGTCTAGCTCCAAGACTGTTAGTACTACTAGAAAGTTGTAATTTGGCATAGATATACATATTAATCATGCAAACAAAGTGGTAAAATAAAATTATGAAAAATATTTTTTTTTAGGGTACCTCCCCTACACGTAAAGTGGGGATGTTTTTTTTTCTATCTCTTGTTGTGGGGTATCGTTGGAAAGGTCTTTCAAAAACATTATGAGTGTGTTAAAACCATTTTTCAATTCACACGAAATATTAAGCTTTAAAGTGCAAATTGTTGTTAGAGTTAAGTGTCCCCCCCCCTGCCAGCTAAATGGCTGGTTTTAGATATGTGAAAAAGTTCACGGCAGTAGCTTATATAACGAATTTAAAAGGAAAACTATCACAGTTGAGTAGGCTTTACAAGTTAACGAGTAATAATCGACCAACTTAAATTTGCGGTTGTAAAAACATGTTCACCCATACATTCTGTATGAAAGATTTTTTTTTCAACTACCAAGTTAAGTTTGTTCTTGGGATAAATTCATACCAACTACGGAACCGGAACCCTACATTGTGCGTGGTCCGACATGCACTTGGCCGGTTTTTAATTTAATAAATGCTGTATCAAGATCACAACATATCACCAACACTCACAAACAACACACAACACTCCATCTTGTTTTAGCAAATTGAGGTTGGCATCAGTATAGCATTGCCATATAAAAACTTTGCAAATAATTCGAGTGTCTACTTTCGCTTGCCAGACTCTATTACGATATTTATTTGTGAACTTTAATTTAAAGAGTGTATTCACAAGACGAGGTGGCCGAGAGGTTAAGGCGTTGGACTGCTAATCCAATGTGCTCTGCACGCGTGGGTTCGAATCCCATCCTCGTCGAGGGAGTTTTTGGTATGATGTGTGAAATAAAAATAAAATTAGAGTTTTTGCTCCTCTCATTTGTTGTGCTGGCCCAATTAAGAAAATGGTTCGTAAAAACCATTTTTGAAGTGAAACTTCTTTAGGCGCGTTGGGCATTTTTGAGATGGGAAAAAACAATTGAACTCGCGACACCGTTACAGACACCTCATTTTTGTAAACGCGATTGTGCTCTTTATTTATATTACGTTACGGATCAATGTTCTATGCAAGTATTTTTACTTTAAAGGTTTTGGAAGTATTTTTTTAAATTATTCTAGTTTTCACTTCTGTCGGCACTCCAAGAGTGCCACTGTTTTTTTAATATATTAAAATACTCACGGCTAGCTGATGACAGCAGGTCAGGCAGATAGGGCAGCTTCTTGATGAGTATGATGCTGTCGAAGCAAGACGGTTGTAGTAAGGAGGCCGTCGCGTTCGCCGCTAGTACGGCAGCCATTATTGGTAGCAGATGTGTCACCTAGAAGGGACAAAATGGATTGTAATTAAGATAGAAATGAAGGTTGAACAGGTAAAATAGATTGTGTGTGTTTTTTAAGTAAAGAAGGAACACAAAACAATAACCCGGTTAAGAGCGAGTCGGTCTGGCGCACCGAGGGTTACGTGCTCGGCGAGGCCGAGAATGTTTGAGAATGTGCAGATAGCGCTCTTTCATATGATCTACTCGTAGTAGCCCTACTTCGAATTTTAAGACCACCGTTAAGTCACAATTGCAAAAAAAAAAATTGGTTGCCTGTAAAGTCGGTATACGGGCGAAAGTTTTACGTGACAACGACTTTGAGTGGTAAAATAATTTTAATGTGAATATTCATTCGTATAGTAGGAAGAAGGATGAAATAATAGTAACAATTTAAAACATTTATTTATACACATGAACGGGTGTGTATGCCTATCTCTCTCACTCTCTCTCTCTCGCTCTGTCTCTCTCGCTCTTAGGCGGGCTAACTGTGCTCGAGTGGAAGGGACGCGTGCCTTTCACTTTTTATGTCTGTCTCTCTCGCTCTTAGGCGGGCTAACCATGCACGCGTGCCTCTCACTCGCTCTCATTGTGAGCGCATAACGTGAGCGGAGCGTAACGCAGTTTCTTGAAGTGTCACCCGGCAAACCAATTTATAAGACGTTGTCACGTCAAAATCTCTCTTATTGGCAAAATAGTTAGGCAAACGTCATCTAAAACTATTCCAAATTTCAAGTTGATAGCATTAGTAGTTCTTGAGATATCCAGTTGTGACAGACAGACTGAGTCACACCATAAGGGTTCCTTTTTACCATTTTGGTACGGAACTCTAAAAAGGACAAGTTGGGGGAAAATATGCGTCACATTCACGCAAAACGGTCATCACTCAGAATAATGCTGCGACCCTAGCCTACCCTAAGTTCGCCTTTAAGGGGGAAGCGTCAGGGTAGCCCGCGAAATTCAAATTTTCTCACGTTTTTTGCATTTTGCAGGTCAGTGTCAGGTTTTATGTTGATTAAAATATGATTCGCGGTCGTAACAAATATAGCTTTACTCAATTATAATAATTACAATCAGCAATAGTGATTAAGAAGAAGATTAAGGTGTCAAATGTCATGATTTCATGACATTAAACTTGTATCAATCTAAGAAGCCCGATTTGACACCTATCAAAATCCTTTGTATAGTGATGGGAAAAAGAATCGGTTGCTTTAAATACCGATTCTCGGGACATATCAATTTATCATACTTAGAGTTTATAATCGACAATTTATCTACATTGCTTAAAACTGATTCTCGAGGCGTATCGTTTTATTACACGGCATCATCATCATCAGGTAAATAAATAAATTCACAAAATTTGTAACACATTTATTCACTTTCGCCACTGAACCAGAAAAATTATCATCAGTTGAATAATTTGTCTTCGTCGGTTACCCTTTTAATAAATTAATTTTCAATCATAAAGTCAAAATGTACGTCTCTTCTAAAGTATTCCGTTATAGTTTTCTTTCGATCGTTTTTCTTTTCATATGTTTAAACATTTAACAATACAGTAATTATACGTTTGTCTCTTTCTAAACGTAATAGTATCGATTTTACAGAACATCGATTTTATTCGGTCGGAAACGGCTTAAAACGGTCCCAATACTACGGTAAGGACCTCTACGACATGACATTGTAATAACGTCTTGTCGCAATATTAATAAACGATTATTTCGTGTTTTTGAGTGCATTTTTCCAATATAAAGTGAAAGTTGGTGCTTACGAATGATACTCATTGTTATAGTATATGGATAACATAGTAATTAATTAGGATTATGAATTAGATTTTTCGATTTCTTACGTAGACGTTCATACAAAGTTATCGCTGCATGTAAAATGTGAAACGTCAAATCGGGCTTTGTTGAGAAGCACAGCGATCTAAAAGGATTTTACTATGTAATCTAGGTATTTACACCACCCTAGATATATGTTATAAGTTTTTAAGTAGGGAAATAGCCTCACATACAAATAAACGAGTAAGAAATAACTAAGATATAAAGAATGCCCTTATGTACCTAACAAAGATGTTCACACAGGCTAATCTGGGCATTAAATAGAGATTGTAACAAACACATATTCTTAGTTAGGCTATTTCCCATGTATGGACACCTTATACATAAGGAAAAGTTGTCGGGATGTACGATTTGAGGGAAGAACAAAGGCGTCACAAAGGACGTAATACATAAGCAGACCAACTGCGTAGTTCCTTTCCCTCTTCATTCCCCTCACCTCCCCTGGTGCCCCTGAAAAGTGGCGTACCCCGCAATCCCCGGCCGCATACCGACCCCCTCACCTTGGGAAGTTAGTTAAATATTGGAGGCTCATTGGGTCGGCGTATGCTAGCGACGGGGCGGGCGCACTAGGGAGGAAAACTATATAAGGTGTCGCATATTTCTGATTTGTATTCGTTTGATCGATTCGTTTGATAGTTCTCATCGTTTCATAGTTTTTATTGTTTTGTGTTTTACTGTTTATTGATTTACGATGTGATTATGTTTGTGTTATTATGTGTAAATTAGTTTAATATCACCTAATAATGTTACTGAAATAGTTAATAATCCAGTCTAATGGTCGGTTCTCTTTTCTTGTGTATTGTAATCAGTGTTTTTAACGTGGTGAATATATGTGATACTCAGAAGAAAGTTGTGCTAGTTTTAATCTGCAGCCACCAATATCCACCCTGCACCTGAATCCCCTATAGGCTTCTTAGATTGTCACGAGTTTAGCTGGGAACAAGAAGTAGTGCAACCACAGATATACACCGTGAAATTTTAATCACAGTTTTGCTAGAACAAACGTTATTCAGACCATGGCCTACTACCATTCTACAGCATCCAATAAAAAAAAAAACATAAATTTGTTTTTGAAAAAACACAAAAAGACAAAGTTTAAAATGTCAAGATTATCTACTGCTTACAAAATTTCGTTTATGGAGGTACATTTCCCTGTAGACAATGCTGTGTCCCGTGCGTGGTGTCTGTGTTGTAGGGAGTAACGATAATCTTGACATTATAAACTTTTTTTGTGTTTTTTCAAAAACCAATTACGTTTTTTTTTTAATTGGATGCTGTAGAATGGTAGTAGACCATGGTCTGAACAACGTTTGTTCTAGCAAAACTGTGATTCAAATTTCACGGTGTAGATATACCTAGATAACGCAAGAGCAACTACTTCGCGTGCCATTTTCGTGCCCAGCTTACGTACAATAATCGTAAGCTGCCACTTTCACGCTCAGTCTGCATCGGTGCCACGCTTGTCGGTAGTCAGTAAAATTGAAAATGGTTAATTACGCTGTTATAAATTGTAAAAACTGTGCAAATGCGTCGACGTCATAGCAGGTAGTCAAAAAATGGCACGCTTGGTTTTCATACAGATCGTGATACTTGCATTATCTAGGTCTATCTATATCTGTGAGCGCAACTGTGCAGCAGACATCTACTTCGAGTCTTTTGTGGCTTATTGGTTAAAATAACATAAGATTTAGAAGTATACCTGTCCTGTCATCTCGCTGACAATGACAATAGTAGACACAGTATGTGTGACCGCTCCTGTGAACGCCGCCGCACCCACCACCGCATAGCCTCCTGAAACAGATAATTATAGTTGGATTATTATTTGACATCATTTTGTTAGGAGGTGCAGTTCATATTCCGTCGAGATTGCCCGGCTTGTTTCGAAATTAACTAGATTTAGTTTACTATGCAAGCTCACTAAGGACGGGCTTGTGGCTAAGCAATAACAGTCGCACGGCTCGATCGTTCAGGTTAAGCTACGCTTGTCGCGGTTGGTCCGTGGATGGGTGACCATTTTCACATACCAAAAAAACCATATACGTATTATCCTATTCGTACGTTCGTTTTTTATATACTTACTAGCTGATCCAGCAAACTTCGTTCCGCTTAACAGTCAATGAATGTGCATGTTTAGGATTCTAAAATGTCTACCCTACCTACCCTACCTACCTACCGAGATAACAAAAAAGCCGATCCACACAAAATGTATGAGAACGTGAATTTTCTTTATATTTTTTTTTTCGTGAGTTTTTCCATATTTTCTCACCGATTAAACCTTCCCTGGACTACGACAAACATTTCAAAACCAAAATCAGCTAAATCGGCCCAGCCGTTCTCGAGTTTTAGTGAGATTAACGAACAGCAATTGATTTTTATATATATGGATCATTGAAGCTAACTCAAAAACTATCGAAGCAAAAAATTTATAAGGGACCACCTCGTTATCAAACCCTTTAAAACAAAAAAAATAATTTTCAAAATCGGTGCACAATTGACGGAGAAATCGGCGGACATGCATACAAAAAAAATGCATACATACGCTACGAACATAGAACCTCCTTTTTGGAAGTCAGTTAAAAAGACAATACTAACCTGGTAATATCTTCTGTATGTGTCCGCCGTAGGCGACGCCGAGCGGACAGAAGTAGTGCATCACTTCTCCCGTGAACCTGCCCAGAGAAGCTCCCATTTTGAATGCTGGCACGAAGATTCCGGCAGGAACTGGTAATGTGCAGGAAACCAGACTTAGGAAAAACTGTGGAGAAAGAGAAGGGTAGATATAGTAAGATGTTGAAGATTGGTATACACTACTACATAATACACTCTTGATATACAGGGCGTCCCAAAGTTATGGGACATGAAGGGAAAGTACCTTAAATATCGTAGATAGGGTATTTTGCTGAAAGAAGACTTTATGTTATTTTTAAAAGTTAGTAATTCTGCATTCAAAGATTTTCTAAAAATTACTTGCCTCGTCTGGGAATCGAACCGACTTAAATGTAAAAAAAAAAACACCCCTACTTTTATGATGCCAATCGAAAGAATGACCAAAAAATAATAACTCTTCTTAAGTAACATAGTATTTTAAAAGAAAGGAACAGCGTGAAATTAATCATTTTAATCAAATTAAAAACATACATGAAACTGCCGTACTCAATTAAGTGGGTATTTTTTTTGTAAATTAATTAATTCAATGCTCAAAATGTGATCCCTCTTGTCTTACGCAAATCGCCAATCTTTTAATGAGTCCGCTGCCTGTTGATTTTCTTATCATTTTATGGTGAATACTCGATATGATATGGCACAATTCTGTTTGTAACTCGCCCACGTTCTCGTATCGCTTTTTGTACAGCATATCTTTCACGTATCCCCAAAATAAGAAATCTAATGGTGTAAGGTCCGGGGATCTGGCCGGCCATCTAATCGGTCCATTCGTACCAATCCAAGTTGGAAAACATTCACTACTTTTCGAACGTCGTCGTCGGCAATCAATAACTTTCTTGAAATTTGACTCAAACATTTTACGTTGTTCGTTTCTTTTAAAATACTATGTTACTTAAGAAGAGTTATTAGTTTTTGGTCATTCTTTCGATTGGCATTATAAAAGTAGGGGTGTTTTTTTTTTACATTTAAGTCGGTTCGATTCCCAGACGAGGCAAGTAATTTTTAGAAAATCTTTGAATGCAGAATTACTAACTTTTAAAAATAACATAAAGTCTTCTTTCAGCAAAATACTCTATCTACGATATTTAAGGTACTTTCCCTTCATGTCCCATAACTTTGGGACGACCTGTGTATGTCGGATCCGGTCATTAGTACGGACACTAAACGAATCGCAAGCGCGCCACTGGCGACATCAAGCCACCAAAAAAGGCGCGCTTCTATAGAGACGTGATGTTTTAAGGCCACGGCGAGGAGGGCGGGCATTCAGCCTCTGGTCGCATTGGAGTCAAGACGTCGCGGAACTGTTCTCGATTCGTGATGCTCAGTTATTGTGTTAATTGTAATTTGTGATCATTGTGTTAATTGGTGATTTTAATAAACGCCGTCGCACCCAGTGTGTGTATAATTTAGCTAGTGAGATTCATTTGATAGTAAATTATAATGTGATCTGAACTGCAAACTGTTTTTCTATTGCGCATTAACCAACACTACCCACACTACGCCCACAGTAGTTAAAATATCGCTGATAATAACGAGAGTCACATACCCGTCTCCAACATATATATTACGGCTAAAACCCGAAGTGCGGCTACACCTAATTTCAGGCTACAATTAGGTGCGGTCGGTAGTAGTTGGTTAAACTTGTTGGTTAAACTACTAAATGGACCCTGGCCTTCGCCGGCCACTGCCGCGGCACCGCTCGCTCGGCTCGTGCGGTGTGTTATGTGGTCACAGTTCTAACCTACCTTTACAACTAAATTTAACCAACTGCTACCGGCCGCACCAAGTTGTAGCCGGCTAAAGCTAGGTGTAGCCACACTTCGGGTTTTAGCCGTGATATATATATGTCACCGTATAATTATGAACTTCGCTAGTTTATAATCTATCGGTATTATTTCCGTTAAATTATAAACTGTCGAAAAATTGTGAACTGCAATGAACCATTTACAATTTAACGCATTATTTTTCGCTAGTTTATAATCTTTCCATGGGAAACCGACAAATTGTGAACTGGTATCAAACTTGCTTGCGACGTAACGCACCTTACGCTAATATTAAATAACCTGCCTGGCTGCGAGCAACTTGGAAGTAGCGCTCGCTCGGCTCGCGCGCTGTTGGTCACAGTTCTAACCTAACCTAACCCATTTCACCCAGTTCACAATTTTTCGACAGTTTATAATCTAACGGAAATAATTCCGACAAATTATAAACTAACAGTTCTCACAATCTTACGGTGACATATACAAACAATACAAATAAATAAAATTGAAGTGTCTGTTTGTAATGTCAAAAAACAGCTTATTACTAAATGCATATGAGTAGAAGTATACATACACGAAACTTAAAATAAAAACAACAAAAAGTTCCGGCAAATCTCCGAAACGGCTGGACCGGTTTTGACGGGACTTTCACTGGCAGATAACTGATGTTATATTGTAAGAATAAGAATAGAGAAGTTGCCTGGGTCCAAAAAAAAAATCTATATAATCCGTCACTTAGATAATAACAAAATATTAGACACGTATTTTTTGCTTTATCATATTAATAAAAAATTATTGAAATAAAATGCATTAAAGTTGGGGAGTGGGGGTCGCTACGTCACAAGTAAGTATAAAATCTACATACTCGTGACGTCACGGCACATTATAACTCAATTTAACGCCGTAATCTTCTGAAAACGTAAAACAAGAAAAAAATACGTGTTTGATATTTTTTTATACATAAAGCAGTATTATTTTAATATTAATTCAGTGTGGGAAAGAGATGGAGCTATACGTCCTGTAGAGCTTCATCTCTTTCCCCCCTGAAGGACAAAAAAAAATTTTTTGTCGTCATCCCTTTTGTTGTATACCTTTAAATAGATTTATTGACAATTAAGAACACTTGTGCAAATAAAAATAAAAAGTAATTGATAATAATTAAACTACGCAAACAATAAATTGATACTTTTAGTCACAAGACGAGGTGGCCGAGAGGTTAAGGCGTTGGACTGCTAATCCAATGTGCTCTGCACGCGTGGGTTCGAATCCCATCCTCGTCGAGATGGATTTTTGGTTTCAATAAAATTGTGATATCATAATATTATAAAAGATTAGATTAATTAATATTGATGTTTGAAAAAAAAAATTAAGCAGTATTGATCAAAATGTTTTTTCGCAATTTTTTTTATTATTTTATGTTTTTTTAAAGCCAACGTCACAATTTGATTTTTTTTAATTTTGCACCATAGCCAAAATAACAGGACTACTGAGAGCTGTTGTCAATGGTCAGCGGGTTGGTGATCGTCCCGCCAACCATAACTTCCTGATAATGCAACTGTCCGCCATCAGCTTGGGTAAGTTCAATCGTTATTTTTCCTTTGTATAGTAATCCGCACCTCATCAGACTGAAGCAATAAATTCCTTGACTGCTTTCTAGAATCATCATCAGTCCACTGCTGGACATAGGCCTCTCCTATTGCACGCCATTCAGCTCGATTCTCAGCAACTCTCATCCAGCTGCTACCTAGCCACTGCTTGTATAGTCGCTCCACCTGCCTGAGGGCGTCCTACCTTAGGTTTGCCGATTCGCGGTCTCCAATCGAGAACATGTCTTCCACAACGGTCATTGGTCTAAGGCTAATGGCCGGCCCACTGCCACTTAAGCTTGCTGATTATGTGAGCTATGTCGACAACTTTGGATCTCTGCCGGATCACCTCTATAGTTGCACGGAATTTCCTCGACTCCAGGATTTTAACCCCACAAATATTTTTATTACGATGATCTATTATCCTAAAGCTGATTTATTTATTATTTATTAAAACTTTATGCACAAGTAAAAAAATACTGTACAAAGGCGGACTTAATGCCTGAGGCATTTTCTGCCAGTCAACCTTAGGGTGATGCAGAGACAAAACATGGCAGGTGCAACATAAATGACAGATAACTTGAAAATGAATACATACTAATACACAGATACATAAATACATACATATAAACCGAATAAACTTTGTCGGGAGAAATAACGATACACAGATACATAAATACATACATATAAACCGAATAAACTTTGTCGGGAGAAATAACGATAGGTAGAGGAGAAAACAAATCCAGCAAATCAGCGCTGCAAAGATTCTGCCAACTTTTCACGAATATGTTACTTTGAAAGATAACCGACTGGTTGCCATCCTGATGTTCAGAGGGAGCGCATTCCAAAGAAATACCGCCTGGACAAAGAAAGAAGAGTGAATAAAACCGGAGCGGTGAGAAGGACAACGTAGAAGACGATTGTTGGTAGAACGAGGATTTTTACTATGGGCAGAGCATAGGTATTGAACATGGGAAGTCAGGTAAGAAGGAGAAGTGGGTTTGTCGAGTATAGAATACAACATAGACAGAGCCCTCAACTCTCTACGCTGACGTATGGGTAACCATTTTAAAAGCAATCGATGCGCAGACACATGATCATACTTACGAAGATTGAAGACGAATCGAATACAGTTATTTAGAAGGCGGTCAAGTTTATTTAGGAGATCTGCATTCAGGTCATAGTAACACACATCACCATAGTCTATTATGGGAAAGATTAGGGACTGTACAAGCATTGCCTTAATGTGTGATGGGAGAAGGTTTTTCAACCGATAGAGCGACCGCAGCGTTCCGGTAAGCTGATGAAGTAGAAGAATACTCACGATAGAGAAGAAGTATATAATGAGGCATCCGAAGTGATCCACTTCTAAGGTATGCCAGTGGGATACCACGGATGCCTGCTCTGCAGTCAGCTCATCGGTCCAGGTGAAGTTTGAGAATAGTGAGAGGACCTGGAAAGAGAAAAAAAAAAAAATTCACTCCTACATTCCTCAAAAGGGTAGTTAGAGGTGTACATTACAATATAACCACATTTCGCGAGTTCATCATGGCCATTACATATCAAGACTCCTCCCTCCGTGCTTCGGAAAGCACGTAAAGCCGTTGGTCCCGGCTGTCATTCGTAGATCTTTGACAGTCGTTACGGGTCGTCAGAAGCACGAAAGTTTGACAAACAGTCTTACGAAGGGGTATTATGTTACCAAGTAACATACTGGTACTCAGAAACCGACCACAACACAGTTGGGAAAAGGCTAGGGAGTTTGATTGAACCACATTTTGCTGGTTGTGCTTAAATTCCATGATGTAATAAAGTCAGTGTGTCAGCCTTTTGTCATTCATAGGGGGCAAGTCCGTATAAAGAAGACTATTTTTTTTCTTATGAGCAATAGTATCACTTTCGATTTCGCCATTGATTGTATTGATGTTGTAAAGTTTAAAAAAAAGATCATAATACAAACGTCATCAGGCTAGAATGAGATAAAACATACTAAAACAAATACACAAAGTATGTACTTAAAAAAAATTGAGTTTCCATTAAAATGTAAAAGATTATGTTAATGCCTGTTTCAAAAAGTACAGATAAAAATTAAACAGTTATTTACCTGTTCTTGGTTCCCAAGATCCGCAGCCATATACTTGCCGATACCGGGCGGGAACAGTATAGACATGACTGCTAACGTTATGAAGCCTGGGTATATGAAGCGGCTGAAAAGAACAAATAGAGTGTTAGAGCATTTATGCAGAAAGTTGGCAACGTCGCAAATAACTATCAAATATTTACCTGTTTTGATTAATTTGGCAATATTTTTGTATGGAAATAAGAAATATGGCTAACTAGTGAACTAAAATATCCTATACTATTAAACGAGTAATATTTGTATATATATTTATTTTTTTGTATATAGATTTCTACTCACGTTCTCGAAATCGGCTCTAACGATTTTGATGAAAGTTGCAATATAGGGGTTAACGGGGGCGAAACATCGATCTAGCTAGGTCTCATATCTGGGAAAATTAGTTTTCTCTATTTTCACAGCCTCGGGAATGTGATACAACGTTGGTATAACTCGACGATATGTTTATCTATTTTGACCCGAGCAGAGCTCGGTCGACCAGGTATTTGATTGCGAAATGCAATAATTAATATCGTAACACCGAATATTAAGTTTCAGATGTCAAAAAAGTATTTGGAGACTTTCCGAATGCCTTTTTTTACACCAAAAACGGTTACAACATCAAATTCAGTGTTATAATTTCAATTCATTATTAATATTCTAGCTCACTAGTTAGCGATACTTCATATTTCCATACAGTAATATTGCCAAATTAATCAAAACAGCGAAATATTTGACAGCTATTTGCGACATACAAACTTTTTGGATGAACGCTCTTAAAACACCCCCAATATTTTCCCAATGTTGGATAAAAGGCCCTTCTTGTACAAAGAAGAGATTATTTCTAGACATCTCATGAACATTGATCACATTTTTTAGCTTTGAGTATTTTTGAAGTGAAAACTTCTTTAGGCGCGTTGGGCATTTTTGAGATGGGACTAAACCATTGATTTCGCGACACTGTGACGACACCAGCTATTGACCACTAAAAAGACATCAACGCGTTGATTACCGCGGCGCGTGGAGTAAAAGACATCAACGCGTTGATTACCGCGGTGCCGATTTTTTTTTTCAAGTTTTCGCTTCTGTTGGCACTCCTGGAGTGCCACTGTTTTTTTTTAATTTGATCTTTTTTGTCTCACTGCTGGACATAGATCTCCCCAGTATACTTTCGAATCTCTCTCTACGCTGCCCTAACCAATCTGTCAGGAACAAATCCAAGTAATTAAGCCAACGGTTCCTAGACCTTCCTTGATGTCGACGCGTGTCTTCAAACTTCCTGAAGTGAGATTGGCAGGGTCATATTTGATGAAGGCATATGATTTTTTCTTCTATCTAAACGAGTATGAAGACATTTTTTATTCATTGTTACGAGAAATCGAATCCCTTTCATTACGTTCAGCAGTTTTCTCTACTAGACTAATGACTTGTGGGGTTAAGCTACGCTTGCCGAGGTTGGTCTGTGGATGGGTGATCATCTTAACATACCGAGACTCCTCCGTGCCTCGGAAAGCACGCTAAGCCGTTGGTCCCGGCTGTCATTTGTTGATCTTTGACAGTCGTTACAAGTCTGACAACCAGTCTTACCAAGGGGTATCGTGTTACCTAGTAACTAGGTTGTGGAGGTCAGATAGGCAGTCGTTCCATGTAAAATACTGGTATTCAGCTGCATCCGGTTAGACTGGAAGCCGACCCCAACATAGTTGGGAAAAGGCTAGGCAGATGACTGATGTTACAATCCATTTGGATTGTATTTTATTTGATAATATTGAGAAATACTTACTTCTTTTGTAAAAAGTTGCTAAGTGTCTTTGTATTTCTTATAAATAATACATATTGTCGATGAAGGAACACCCATAATGCTGCTAGAAGACCGGATACTATGCTGTAAATAAAAAAATAAAGTCATATTAATAGAATAATTACGTTTAGTTAAAAATAAACGTGCTTTAGAATCATGAATCTTAACGTTAAAACATAAAGTCTAGTTTAGATTGTAACTTAAATTCAACTTTTTTTGTTTTTGTCATTCTAAAATCAACTTTACGGGCAAAGAATTAAGGTTGTTATTATCAAGCGTCGACGAATAAAGCGAAAATAATTATTTATTGTTCCTGACGCATGTAGGGTGGGTTCATTTTAGTTTTTTCTTCTCTACCCTGTACAGTATTTATATTTTCCGAATACAAACGAATGCTAATTTCCATCAATTATTTGATTTATCGGGTATATTATTATTAATTTGAATTCAGAACTAAGAAGTACTTTATTTTTGTTTTGTTTTCATTTCCGTGTGAACTATATAGAGCTGCAAAACAATTCTCCTATCTGTCGTGCCTGGGACTTTAGCAGCTTTCCTAAATTTTTTTAAATAAATTAATGAGTATTAATAACTCTTTATACTTTCAAGTCGATTGAGAGCGTCCGGTCTGCACCAAGTGCAAAGGGCAACTGATAGAAATCCGATGACTGACATTAAGAAAATAGAAATATTGTAAATAGGTTGTGGAGGTCAGATAGGCAGTTTCTCAATGTAAAATACAGGTATTCAGCCGCACCCGGTTAGACTGGACGCTGACCCCAACATAGTAGGGAAAAAGCTAGGCAAATGATGATGACTGCTTACCCTAATAGAACGAAGACAGCAAACTCCTGAGGATCGAAGGGGAAGTCTTGAGGCAGGTTGGTGGGGAAGAGAGGCTTCACTGTCGGCATGGCGCCCGACCATACTGATAGGAGGCGAAACATCTGGAATGAGATAAAATACATATTTAAAGTTGCTGCTGGGTCGATTCCCTGGTCGGGCAAAGTGTTAAAGAAAAAGAAAGAAAATACGTTTATTTGCGGTAAACATGACGCCAAGCAAGAACATAAAACAAAAAAGAAACAAGTTGGGGGAAAATATGCGCTACATCCAGCCAAACGGCCATCGCTCAGTATAATGCTGTGACCCTATGCGAGACAGAGCCACAGCGCTGGTTTTCAGCGACAGCCGGCGTTGACGTTATGACGTCGACCGGTGCAGGTGGTGCAGCATTGATATAAATTGTATTATGATAAATTTATCTATTCCTTTGTTTATTGTGCAACCATATCATTTTAATTATTTTGTTATACACCACTGTATAAATCTTTAATTATTTTTTAAGTTAATTGTATCATATTGATTTTATTATTATTTGCTACAAATATTATATTTATTTTCTATTTAAATATTTTACACACACTCTAAAACTCATGAACATCCGTAAGACGTACTTGTAACATAAGGTTCAGTTGAAAACCAGCGTCAGGCACTAGTTGTCTGGCGTTTTTGCTGAACTGGGCCTTTTTGGCGCAGCCGTGAGGCACACTCCCCTGCTAATTTCTTACATCGCATTTTACACTTTTTATTTTTTAAGTGAAAACTTCTTTAGGCGCGTTGGGCAATTTTGAGATGGGACTAAACCATTGATTTCGCGACACTGTTACGACACCAGCTTTTGACCATTAAAAATACATCAACGCGTTGATTACCGCGGTGCCGATTTTTTTCAAGTTTTCACTTTTGTCGGCACTCCCCGAGTGCCACTGTTTTTTTATCTGCTGTATTTATATTGTGTGCTTTTGGTCTGTGCTAAATAAATGTATTTTCTTTATTCTTTCTATTGCCATAAAAATTGGCATGTCCTGAACCAAAAATTCGAAGACAACCCTGAGCCACCGTGTAGCTTGCGGACCATTCCCTCTCACAGAGAGGAGGACTGAGTCTCAGAATCAAGAACATTAGGTTCTCTGATTATAAATTCAGTCGCAAATAAGAATGTCATCGTGATACTACATTTGTTCCTTGTTCCGTACATACAAAGTGCGCAGAATTTCTTCATCAATTAATCTAAATGAGCGTGCGCAGTTTTGGTACTTAATGAACTAGATAATTCTAGTTTAAACAAATGAATATGTTGATTACTTCTGGATACGTACACGTGAACTCTAATGAATATGGGCCTAATAATAGTTCCAAATAATCAAAGTTTTATTACTAGAAGACGCCACCCATTTGCAGTGAGCAGGGTTTATTGCTGCATGAGAGAGAACTGTGCCATTTATTTTGCTCCTTTAATGGTAAGTTCTAATTTATGAGGTTTGAGACTTTTCGAAACCGTTCTAGCTATAGAAAACTCTAAATCTCTTGCTGGGCACATATTATACATGAACGAGCTTTCTTAACCCCCAACGCAAAACGAGGGGTGTTATAAGTTTGACCGCTATGTGTGTCTGCCTGTGGCACCGTAGCTCCTAGACGAGTGAACCGATTTGATGCGGTTTTTTTTTATTTGAAAGCAGGTTTTCTAGCGATGGTTCTTAGACATGTTTTATCAAAATCGGTTTAGCCTTTTGAAGATTATCAGCTCTTTTCTAGTTGATGAATGGATATGAGTATCTTCCATAGGTCTGATCGATTTGAAATTTGGTATTCTGTTACTTCAATGGTATTAGAAGAACATAGTAACCTTTGAACTGATGCGGCAGCATCACCTGGAATTTGCAGGATACCCCAACTCCCTTACCAACTTTCAGCACAGGTATCGTGTTTGGGCTCATTGGAATGGTCTCAATGAATAGGTTATAGATAGATGGTAAACAGGGTCTGGTGATGGAGTAGGAAAGAGAAATGAGGAAATGTTTGTGTCTGTATTAACTTTAGAATTACCAGACCATACATTTTTCGAGATGCAAGTTTGGAAAACTTTACTCCGCCTTTATCAATAAGGAGTACAGGTAATACAATGTCACCCATCGGCATGTGATCGCCCGCAGTTTTCTGAATGTTCATGAAATATTATCGAAAAATAACTTTGAAAGGCCTACCATGACTTTTTTTTTTAAATAAAAAAAAAAAATTTTTTTTTTTTCACCATCCCCTCTATCATTTTATGAACTTACGCTTGTGTTTTTTTTTTAAAACACGATTTAAAAAAAAAGAATATGTTTTCACCTCCGTTTTTTTTGCATAGTTGACAAATTTTAATAAAAATGTAGTAAAATAACTCATAAGCTTTTAGAAATAATAAACAGAATCCAAATCGAGCCAATAACATCGGAGATATGGCAAACGCTAAACAAAACATAAAAAATTGAATAACATGAAAAATATTAAAGATAGACCCCCCTTTTTTTCAAAGTTATTTTTCGATCATCTTTCATGAATATTCAGAAAAATTCGGGCGGTCACATGCCGATGGGCGACATTGTATAATGAGCCCCTCTCATTTGATGGCCACCATATACTTTGCTATGCTAGGTAATGGTGTCGATTCTCTTGTTCACAAACTAAACTAAATTTAAGTTCAGTGCATCTTTTTCTTTCTATTTCATTAAGAAAAGGACAGAAGATAAATTTTAGTTTAGTCCTGTCAAATTAATCAGCGCCTGTCACTACTCCATACAAGTTTAGACGTGATTAAAAACTTGCCGACTAAAATTACGTCAATTTACGTCAAGCGCTGATTAATTTGACAGGACTAAACTAAAATTTATCTTCTGTCCTTTTCTTAATGAAATAGAAAGAAAAAGATGCACTGAATTTAAATTTAGTTTAGTTTGAGAACAAGGGAATCGGCATCAATATAAAGTTACTTACAATAGCACTGCAGCAGGCCGCGAAGAAGCCTCGCCAGTAGTTACGTACTGCGAAATACGTGGTCGTTACTTCAATAGAGAATAACACACCTGTAATCAAACAATTTAATTAGTAATAACCTCTTAATATACTATTACATTATAGCCATTTACTGAAGGATAACATAATCAGCCTACAATGTTCCCACTGCTGGGACTGCGGCCTCCTCTCGGTGAGAGGGAGTGGGCCGTAATCCACCACGCGGGCCCAGTGCGGGTTGGTAGATGTCACATGTCTTTGAATTTCTGGTTCTTGGACATGCCGGTTTCCACGCGATGTTTTCCTTCACCGTTTTTGAGAGCTGTGGTGATGATATAATTTACACAAATTAAAGCGCTTGTCTGGGTTCAAACCAGGGATGTTACGGAGCTTCGGTTCCACTTCCGAAATGTCAGAACTTCCGATTAATTTTACACTTCCGATTCCGACATCGGTTCCGATAATTTTGAATCGTAGTTATACCAAAGTTAAAAACGCAGCGATGCATGTGACTAGAGCGCGTACAAACAAGTTTTAACTCGTCGCCAGTGTAATTTTAGTTTATTTTATACACGCTTGCGGTCGAAGTCTCAGTTTATTGTTTTGTTTGTGCATGTTATCGCTAATATTTGACTGATTTAAGAGACTGAATTATTTTTAATTGCTTCATTATGCCTTCCCATGACACATCTTTCTTCTACTTCCACCTTCGACTCCGGTTCCGGTTCCGACTCCGATCAATAAAATTTAAAACCTCCGATTCTGTTTCAGGTTCCGGTAAAACGACTTCCGTAACATACCTGGTTCGAACTTACGACCTACAACTCGTAAGTCGCAGCAGTTACCACTGGGCCACCAATGCTACTGTAGGGTAAGAAATATTTTGTACGTGATAGCCGAAAACGGTAGGTATAGGAGGCCATTTCCTAGCAACATTAATTGGGAAATCTTCACAAGATTATTTTCAAAATGAGAATCGAATTTAGAACCAGCTATCGCCAGAAAACGACGAGGCAACTTTCAATTGAATAGCCATAAATTGATGAAAACTCAATATCCAATTGAGCCATCGAGTGCCGTGTTGAAACAAATTAGGTCATTGGCAGTGGCGAATGTGATAAGGTTAGAATTAATCATAGAAATCCCAGCAAAATGTTGTTACAAAAATATTTTCTTCGTCCTAACCCATGGTGCACAAAGTAGGTCACCTACTGAACAACAGAAGTCCACACTCAAGATTTGTCAGCGGGCAATGGAGCGCAGTATAACAGGTGTCAAACGAACGGACCACGTTAGAAACACTATCCTGCGCTCCATAACTCAAGTAGCGGATGTTGGAGAAAAAACAGCCAGGCTGAAGTGGGAGTGGGCCGGCCACGTCGCACGAATGCACCCGGAGAGTTGGGCAAAGATCGTCACTCACTGGACGTCTGAAGGAGGACAACGCCGTCGAGGTAGACCGCGGCGAAGGTGGTGTGACGATCTAGTTATGTTTGCGGGGCCAACATGGCCTGAAAACGCATAAAACAGAGAGATTTGGAAGGAAAAAGGGGAGGCCTTTGCCGCCAGCAGTGGGACACAATATAGGCTAATAAAAAATAATAAAAAACTGAAATCGACGGTGAAAGAAACAGCTAAGTTTTCTGTTGGTTGCCGGAAGAGCTAAATTTACTGGTAACCCTGCTAAAATTGGTGTCAAAACTCTTGCATAATAGTCTCCATTTAAAAGTCTGCTTGTAGACTCACCAAACGGTGAAGGAAAACATCGTGAGGAAACCGGCTTGTCCTAGAACCAATAATTCGAAGACATGTGACATCTACCAACCCGCACTGGGCCCGCGTGGTGGACAACGGCCCACTCACTTTCACTGAGAGGAGGCCTGTGTCCCAGCAGTGGGAACATGTATGTTATTTTGTAGACTTGTAGTTCAGGTCTTACCTCCGACGGGGGCCGCGAAGCACGAGGCGACACCCACTGCGCAGGCTGCAGCCAGCATCTCACTGGTCCTGGACTCATTAGAGTAGATCCCTTGGAAGGTCGTCACCAATTTGGAGAGGAGTGTAGCTACCATTGATGCTATGTGGACTGATGGGCCCTGAGTACCAAGAACTTTAAATTACTATTTTTTTCTTAACATTAAGAGCCCATACTACCTCAGCTCTAATTCACTTTTTACCTCGCTCGCACCATACTGCTCACGAGACGGAGTGGGGTGCTAGCGGCTCCGAAGCCCCAATAATTTAGGTACCTGCTTTTTACGACAGTTATTGTTCGGTTTGAAGGTAACTTTGGAATTTTTTCTATCGAGAAAACTTTATGGAATCGTGTTTTCGTCTAACATAGTACACGTTAATCCTTAACTTTAACATAAATTTATTTCAAAATTAATGCTGCAATATTTTCGATATAACGGAGGATCATGTGGGCCTATCAATTTATTTAATTTATTTATTTGCCATAAGTGTTGGTACAATTTTAGTGTTAAAATAAATAATTATACAGATCCATGACACTAAGGCCCGTATTACAGAACGTCACTCAATACTCAAGCATTACTTAAAACTAGATTCAAGCCATTTGATTGGTTGAAACTAGTTTTAAGTAATGCTTGAGTATTGAGTGACGTTCTGTAATACGGGCCTTAGTCATAATAATGTGACATGCAAACATTTGGGTTATTATTACATAAGACAATTCAATTAAAATTAGTAGCATTATTATTTTTAAATGTCTTTAACATAATATGTTCGGTCCGGGACCCCAGGGTCCCGAGATATATCTCGGGACCCCTGGGGTCCCGGACCTTTGGAAGGCGTACGAGGGGCCGAAGCCAACTCGCAGAGGCCCCTTAGACATTTTTAAGTATTGAGGCACCAACCGACGACTATCCCTGTTCGCACTACGCAAGGGCACCCAAGGACAACCCCCGGTTAGTGTAGGACTATTGCAGGTTATGGAAATAAAGATATTTTGACTATGGGTTTGGGTGGCTAAAGTGGACTGGTTACCTGGAACTATGGAAGGACTATGGCCCCTGCCTGATCAATGTTTATATGTACATGGATGAAATGGCAGGGGGTGACTTACCCACTCAATAATGGGCCCCCGAAAATGGTCGCTAGCACAAAGTGTCGAAGCGACAAGGGGGCAACATGTCCTGAGGTGCTTATGAGGAGTGGAGAGGTATTCCACGGCTATCAGGACAATCCCGAAAGTACGGTCAAGATCCCTACCAGCATCTTACTGGAATACTTCCTTCCTCCGAGCATGTTTGCTCTTGCGAATCTCCACTCAAGCCAGCCAATAAAGGCAAGAATGAGGTGGGAGCTCTGTTCCTCGTCAATGTTCACTCTAGCCGGCCAATAAAGGCAAGCCAGAGGTGAGGAACAAGACTTCTCCCGGGAGATAGGGTCCGTGGGGTCGCTACTGCCCAACAGCTCGCCACATGCTGTATCTCTCTTGGTCTGGCTCCTCATCCCGACCTGTTCCAGCAAAGTAAACTTTACCAGCACAGGCCGAGAGTTCGGAGCACGCAAGCCTCACCACGACGTCAACGTAGAGATACGCCGGTGGGTTATTGTTATAATATTAAATACATTAAAAAAAAAAGAAATACTGTTAGTGTCAGAGGGTAAATAGTTATGATTGTCATTTATTAATCAACCTCTTATTAAATAGGTCGCTAACTGAGTAGAAATTCTTTTCCCGTAACCATACTTTAAGACACCTTGCAAATTTATTAGCTGGTAAGATTTTAATACTGTCAGGTATAGCGTTAAATATGCGATGCCTATAGGTAGTATAGGCCCTTAACATTTATTTATTTTATTTATTTATTTTTGTATAGGTACTCCAACGACTTATTCACTAATAACATATTACATAAAATAACTTATATAAATCTATTAGTATGGTGAATTTGTCACTTAAAGAAGTACACAGCTTAGACATAGATAAATACAACATGACTGTGACAGGTGTGTAGCCATTGCGTTGCCTTCATCAACATCTGCCTTTTCCCAACTATGGTGGGGTCGGCTTCCAGTCTAACCGGATGCAGCTGAATACCAGTATTTTAAATTGATTGTTTTTGAAGTGAAAACTTCTTTAGGCGCGTTAGGCATTTTTGAGATGGGAAAAAACAATTGAACTCGCAACACTGTTACCGACACCAGCTTTTGACCATTAAAAAGACATCAACGCGCGATACATTTCCTTTGGGATCAATGACATTCCAAACATTGAGACATGAAAACGACATGATTGACATTTCCCTTTTTTTACCGACTTCAAAAAGAAAAGTATTTCCTGCACAATAAAATTGTTCAAGTTTTCACTACCGTCGGCACTACCAGAGTGCCACTGTTTTTTTTTTATTCGTTTACCGTGCCTCGAAAAGATCGAATGATGATGAGAATGACGTTCATACCTCAGGTAAAATAATGTATGAAACATGATTACTTAATATAATCTGTGCTTTGTATTTATGCAATAATAACTAGAGGAATGTGACAATTATGTATATAAGATTTACTAAACTGGTTTTGCATGTATGCAAATGATCATAGACAGCTCATGACCTAGGACACTGATGACTATGTTATTGTTGGACTACTGAACGTTTGCTGTCTCGCTGTTCCTATTGGGTACCTCAAAAATATGGCCGATACACAAAAAAGAAATGGCACATCGTGCCGTGGTTAAGGTGAACAGCTCAATTAATTAATTTTATTTTATCCAAACTTCTAAACTAATATTATAAAAAATATTAGATTTTTTGTATTTTTGTTTGTTTTATTAACTCAAAAACTACTGGACCGATTTAAAAAACTCTTTCTCCAGTAGAATGCTATATACCTATCTGCCTGCGTTGACATTTTTCGTCGGTTATTTTTTTTTAAATCAGCTGTTCCATACATTTTGACCGCGTAGGTATTGCACTTTTCTATGAAATAACCGACGAAAAATGTCAACGCAGGGGGGTTCACAATTGCGGCGATAAGACCCCTCTTTGAGGAGTGGCTTGAGAGACGCCACGGCGTCCTCACCTTCCGCCTGACGCAGGTCCTCACCGGACACGGCTGCTTCGGGAGGTTCCTGTTTAGGATAAGGCGGGAGGAAACACCCGGGTGTCACCATTGTGTGGATCGGCCTGAGGACACGGTGGAGCATACGGTGGAGGTCTGCCCGGCTTGGGCGGAGCAACGCCGTGTCCTCGTAGAGGCGATCGGCGGCGGTGATCTCTCGCGTCCGGCCCTGGTTCAGGCCATGGTACGGAGCGAGAGGAAATGGCAGGCCGTCACCTCCTTCTGCGAAGCGGTAATGCTCGCGAAGGAGGAGGCGGAACGCGTGAGGGAAAGGCAAATTTCGCGCCCTCACGCCCCTAACCGCCGCAGGAGGAGACGCCCGGGGCGGGAATCGCGAGCCGATTTCCGGCCACCGTAGGCGCGGGCTTGCGGACGGTGAGCAATGGGTAGCTTGCCGTCCGGTAAGGACCAAGCCCGGGTCGACGGCGCGTTGTGTTCCACGCGCGCCTCAAAGAGATGTCAGCAGAATTGACGGGGCCCGCTAGGGCCAATGCCTGCCGGGGGTTCGAAGAAAACCGATAGGGACATCGCGGCCCCCGGCAACAGGGCAACCGAAGGAACACGGGTGGGTTTTAGTCAGTAGGAGTCTGACACGCCCTCCCGCTCCACCCAGAGCGGGAGAAGTTATATGATAATTTCCCACCCAAAAAAAAAAAAAAAAAGGGGGGTTCAGAATCATGTACTGAATCCATAGTTTCAATTTTCGCGTCGATGTCCCTGCCACCCAGTATATTAATAAATATTATTAATATATTAATTAATTATTATTATATTATAGTAGGATTTCAAGCCCTTATAATACTGACCTCTTTACCCAGCGGTAGACCGGACCCCAGCGTGGCAGTAAGTCCGACGATCTTGGATATCATCGCTCGGTACGTCAGGTACTCTTTTAGATGTACTCCGCGGAGTATAGTCTTCATTTCTGGTATACCGGACCCTGTATTTTGGATAAGTTATATGAAAATACTGCATCATTTCAATTGTATGGAATACCAAAAACTTTAAACGTGTAAGATATGATCTCAGGATATGTGAAATCAGTTTAATTTTTAATTAGAACTGGCAGTTTTCTTTTTTGATTTTGAATTCGAGTCGTTAACAGCGTCTTAGTGATTATGGCAAGAATATATCACGCAAACTGCAACTTTGCCTGAAATGGCCATTCTCCAAATGACGCTTTTTAAGATACTGGTGTCTCCTTCCAGCAGGTCAGCCGTCTCCGGCCAACCTATTTCGCGTTTCTTTAGCCTGAGTTACCATGAGGATTTCCATGATACCAAAAAGAAGATGATATACGTGTGTTTAGATTAATAATGTGAAAGAAAGGTAGTTTCCGTAGGATTTTCTTCTTCTTTTTTTCGTGTCGATGGTACTCTTCTTCGATGATTGAACCAGGCATTCTTTAGGTCATCCGAAGAGAAGGTGAACGGGCACCTAGGACACCAGCAAGTGGGGCATGGTCTGGAGAGGATTATCAACAACAGAGATATTCTACTAGAAACTTAACTAATAAAACCTTAACACTCTGCGTCCAGCGCTCAGTGTGGCAATACGCCGTGTTCGGGTACGCGACAAGTCAATCGTCATCCTGAGGATGCCTCGTTGAGAGGTGAAACACGAGTCGATTTCTTTCAGGGTTTTTTATGGCTCTTTAGAAATAGCTAAGCGGAACAGGTTACTAAATATATCCACGTCTATTGTATTTTATAATGGATTTCCGCAAGGTCACGCCTGAATCAATTCATAATCATCATCATTTCAGCCAAAAGACGTCCACTGCTGGACATAGGTCTCCCCCAAGCACCGCCACTTCGACCGATTCTGTGCTTTCCGCATCCAGCGGATTCCTGCGGCCTTCACAAGGTCACCGGTCCATCTTGTGGGAGGCCTTCCAACGCTACGTCTTCCGGTACGTGGTCGCCACTCCAGAACCTTTCGACCCCATCGGCCATCCGTTCTGCGAGCAATGTGCCCTGCCCATTGCCACTTAAGTTTGGCAATTCTTCGGGTTATATCGGTTACCTTGGTTCTCCTACGGATCTCTTCATTTCTGATTCGATCACGTAGGGAAACTTCAAGCATAGCCCTCTCCATTGCCCTTTGGGTGACTTTTAGCCTTCTGATAAGGCTGAATCAATTAACTATAATAAAAACCTTTATCTTACCTATACTCTGAGCAGCAACTATGTGGACAAATCCAGCGGCGAAGAGAATGAGGCAGACTGGCAGCGATACCCACGCCACGTACTGACTGAACGTAGACGTCGCCAGGTCATTGTACATCCACATGCGTGCTGGAAAATAGGGCTAAGTTTAGTGTTGTAGAGGGGCTTAACCGATTCAAGTCCACCCACTTTGCATAGAGCTCATGACCAATTCCGCAATACATATGCGCCATATACAGTGTGAGTCTTTATAATGTGCACATATCAGAATGGGTGAATCTATGCTTAATTTTATCGCCGGAAAAAAAAGAAAAAAAAATGTGGATTTAACAAAAAAATCGTAATAGAACGGTGTAACTTTTCAACTAAATGATCTATCACGATATAACAAACTCCATAATGATTGGAAGTTTTTATTCATCCTCATAAGATGAAAATTGTGGAAAAAACTAACCTATTTAGAAAATAAGTTTTTTTAAGCAAAAATCTGTTTCTTTTTTCATCAATTTTATTTTTACAATAATCGTAAAATTTCTCAACAAGACGCCAAACAAAAAAAAAAAGTTTTTTTGTATTTTTTCGTCGATAAATGGCATTACGTTTGCACTAAGGTGAACCCTCCTAGAGGGCTCACGGCACTGAAAGTGTTAATTAAAGTGTAACATTAGGGAAAGTTTAATAACTTTTGACGAATTAGAGGAATTTATTATAAATGTTTTTACAGAAGCAGTCGATAGAAGTAGATAATCATTGAAAAGATAATGCTCGATACTTACAACTTTCATCCTTTTACGGTAAGCGTGAAAAGACATAAAGTGCAGTTAATTTCGACATTTTCATTAGAATAGTATCCCAATTAATTTAGTTTAAATTATGTTGCAAAAATAACACAAAATATTTACTTTTCTAATCGAAGAAAATATATTTCCGACACTCATTGGTCAATTGTATTGGCCCATTATATTTGCACGATTGCGCTTGCGCACTGTGTCCAAAAAATTGTCCGTCTTGTAGATTAAAAAAAAAATATTGAACACGTATTTTTTCTTTTTTGATTACGTATCAAAAGATTACGGCGATACATTGAGTTAAAATATGGCATGACGTCACGACTTGCTAGATTTAATACTGCGTTGTGACGTAGCGAGCCCCCACTCTCCAACTTTAATGCGTATTTTCTAAGTTATTTTTGATTAATATGATAAAGCAAAAAATACATGTCTAATATTTTTTTATTATCAGAAAGACGGACTAAATAGAATTTCTTTTTTTTTTGCCTAGGCAACTACTACCGTATTCCTTTGGATTTATAGACTACATAATCCTCACTACAAATTACCCAAAGTTCTACTGCTAGAAAACACCAAATTTTTGTGTTAATAAAGCAAAAAAAACAACAAAATATCCATACCATTCTGACAAACAGCGATCCCTCTGTCCATGGCAAAGTTGACGATCGCCATGATGATGCCCAGCAGAGCCAAGAAGACCCAGTCCTCCCCGAGCCGAGCGAACGTGTGTCTCCACACATAGCCTGCGACAAACTTCATGCACGTGAATATTTATTATCAAACATGAACAGCTAAAAGAGTAGGGGAAGACCAAAAAAACGATGGATGGATTCTGTGAAAGATAATATGGCTGGAAAGGAGGTGACTACTCAGATGCCGGTTAATAAAGGGTTATTAGTTATTCGTCGTTACTGCCTCGTTGGTCTAGTGGTCGCAAGCGCTACTGCTGAGCATGAGGTCCTGGGTTCGATTCCCGGGTCGGGCAAAGTGTTATTGGGTTTTTCTATCTGAAATTTCTCAGTAGCAGCTCGGAGTCTGGATTTGTGCCCGGTTGATGGCAATAGCTCGCCCCCTATTACATGGGACTTAAACATAACTGGCGAAATGTGGGTGTACCTGCTACAGGGACACCTCTGCCCAACCCTTCGGGGAAACAAGGCGTGATGTTATGATGTTATGTAGTTATTCGTCGGCAATCTGTTAAGGGGATGTAGGAGAGGTCATTTGCAACCAAATTACCAAATTAATTGGCATAGGGGTCATAGGGATCCAGCAGAATATCAGCGTCAGGTATATTTGCCTGACACATGCTGAGTTGGACTCCCATTTGGTGCAACCTTGAGACGCACACCGCACCTTATATATTTAATTATTCCAAAGTATGTCATAATGTCACTCCATTTCTATACTTACTTATGTTTTTTTTCTTTTTTGTACATTGGCATCTTGTTTTTATTTAATTTGTTACAATTTAATTGTGTTTATGTGTGTCTTTCGTGTGCACTAAATAAATGTTTTATCTATCTATCTATCAGGGTTAATTTGGTTGCAAATGACCTCTCCTACATCCCCTTAACGGAATGGCGACGTAAAACCAATAAACTTGTAGAGGTCAGGAAAAGAGAAATAGCGCCGACTTCAAATTAACTGGGATATGGGCAGAAAAATGCACACAGAATGTGCTGTACGATATGTGGACAAAGATTTTTTACTACAGCGAAGCACCTGCCAAGGCTTCCAGAACAAACATTGCTGTTATTTTTAACCGACTTCCAAAAGGAGGAGGTTCTCAATTTGACTATGTTTTTTTAGTATGTGGATGATATGATAACTTCCTGTCACTTTTATTTACATAGCAGGTAGTGGTATTCGAATTTGTGTGGGGTAGGTTCCACAACACTAAAAAGTGAAAAATAAAAACTTTTTACAAAAAAAACAACAGACTTAAAAGTTCTTTTTCCGAAATTAAAGTTATTTTTCACTTTGTAGTAGCTTTTTTTTTAAGTCGGTAGTTTTTTTTTTTGTACAAAGTTTTTTTAGTAGGTAAAACAGCTTTGAAGGGAACACACATATACAGACATACACATAACATCACGCCTATTTCCCCGAAGAGTTAGGCTGAGGTGTACCTTATAGTACACCCATATTTCGCGGGCTCAGTCGCAAAATGACCACTTCTCAAAATGCCTCTTGGACGCAAAATGTCCATTTTTCAGAATGTCTCTTTCGCAAAATGACCACTTCGCAAAATGTCCCTTTCGAAAAATCTTTATTTCACAGAATGTCTCTTTCGCAAAATTACCACTTCGCAAAATGTCCCTTTTTTCCAATGCACCCCTCCGTGCTCGAATCCGACTCGCACTTGACCGATTTTGTACTGATATGAAGGATTAAATGTGCATTGGAAAAAACGGGCATTTTGCGAAGTGTTCATTTTGCGTCCAAAGGCATTTTGCGTCCAAAGACATTTTGTGAAGTGGTCATTTTGCGACTGAGACAAATTCCGCCAGTTACGTGCTTTGAATAGAACTATATTTCCATTCAAATTCAAATAATAATTTTTGCCAATCACATGGACACTCACCTAATACTTTAAAGAACTTCCCCCGAGGTCTGTGTTTGCCGCTTGCTTCTAGTTCCTTCTGTCGGAGCTTGTCGTCTTTTCTCCTCTTCTTCCGAAGTCTTCTGAGTCTTCTTGCTTCTTCTCTAGCCGCTTCGCTTAGGTCGCGTTGATAGCGACCATACATCTGGAAAGAAGAAAGGTGTTGATTATTTATTTGTTCAAGCATTTTCTTCTTCTTCTTAACTATACTATCCTAGCGTCCTGATTCTTCTTAAAGCAGTGATAGCCTAGTGGTGTGACCGTCGGACTGCAAAGTCATAGGTCTCGACTTCAAACCCAAGGCACGCACCTCTGACTTTTCGGATTCGTATGCGTATTGTATAATTATCACTTGCTTAAAAAACGGTGAAGGAAAACATCGTAAGGGAAACCGGCATGCCTGAGAGATATTTCTCGACGGCATGTGAAGCCAAGTCAGAGGACCATGGGCGGCTTTAAATTCTGACACCAGGTTCAGGTGTCACTAACCACACGAAAAGAAGAAGATCCTAATTCTTCAAATTTTATTTTGATACTTGTTTTATTTTAGTTATAATTTCATAGATACCTTATAATTTGCAACTGTACAATAACGCCTAAAAAAAACACATAGCAATTAAATATCTAAATAACTAATTACAACAAAATACGAATACAAAAACATGAAGAACATAAAATATAATTTATAACCAACTATATCCCCTGTAACCACTTGCAAGGTTTCCAATTTCCGAGACGAAAAGAACTAATATCATTCTCCAAAGTTCAATCAATCAAACAAATAATTATTATTGTGGATCATAGGTAGGTACAGACTACATGTGTTTTTATGACAGTGTTCAGCTACATCCTTCGCTTTTAAGGTACACAATATTAATCATTATGTTAAAAAAAAAAGTGGCACTCCGGGAGTGCCGACAGAAGTAAAAACTTAAGATCGCCTTGGTAGAAGAAAAATACTCGTATAGAACATTGGTCCGTAACCTTATCTAAACTAAGAGCACAATCGCGTTTACGAAACCTTTAAAGTAAAAATACTTGCATAGAACATTGATCCGTAACTTAATATAAATAAATAGCACAATCGCGTTTACAAAAATGAGGTGTCGTCTTGATGTCGCGAAATCAATGGTTTAGTCCTATCTCAAAAATGCCCAACGCACCTGAAAAAGTTTTCACTTTAAAAAAAACTTCACACATAACACACATAACATCACGCCTTGTTTCCCCGAAGGGTTGGGCAGAGGTGTCCCTGTAGCAGGTACACCCACATTTCGCCAGTTATGAAACTAAAAACCAAAAAACAAAAAAAAAAAACTTCAATTACATCAAATTCGTGGTAAGTAGAGTAAGTAGCTCTACCAGAAATGCAAAGGTATTGACTTCATTGGCGGTTTAAGACACCCTGATCAAGTATCTAGTCAGCTGTCAAATGTCATGTTTACTTTTGTGGTTGGCTGACAGAAATATCAACAACAAATCACATGGGCCGTCTTCCTGCAACTGGAGGTTTTCGGCAATGAAACTGAACGCGATCTTAACCGCGTTCAAGAATTGTCAGTGTCAATATTGTTGTGGAATATTGACACTGACAGTTCTTAAACGGGGTTGGCACTATGGCGCCATCGGACGAGAGAATCGAATCATCGCCGCGTGGAGATTGATTCAAACAGTTTCTATTGAATTTGATGGCACGGCGAGACTATCGCTGCGATTCTCTCTACCGTGGAGATGGCGCCTTAGTAACATAACTTAAGGCGAGTTTTAATAATGAAACTGAAGCGATCAGCACGTCAATACCCCGTTCAAAGCTGTCATTGCAAAATATTGACACTGACAGCCGCTTGACCGTGGTTTCGATGTGCTAAACGCGTTCAGTTTTATTCGCCCTGACTTTCGGAAACCAGTAATCATTATAGTTATTTATTAATAGGTTAGCCTACAATTATTTACACATTTCATGTCTATGAAAAGTACACGATATACATTTATAACTGCAACAATTACTTAAAGGCTAACACCACATGCACTATATATTTGGACATCATATTTTTACATTTTTATTTCTGCAATTAATTGTTAATAATGGCTGATTTAAAATAATATGAAAACAAAGCATACATACAACACATAAATCAAGAATCGAAATAAATTAAATTAAGAAATAAAAAAATATTATAGATTGGTAATAGAGTGGCAAATAAATAAATAAAAAGTTAATTAAAATTAAATTACTATGAATTAAATAACGTTAAATAATTATATAAATGAATTAATTTGCCAATTCTAATTACGCCTTAGTTGGACGAGTAGTATTTAATAATTAATTTACAAAAAAATTCTTTGCTATCGTGGTGTAAGTACGTCGATCAGTTCATTCATCAATATCGAGTTAACCTACCACCACCCTGTTGCCTCTTTCGACCATTTCTTGCGAATCCATCTTGTTTTGAAAACTAACCCTGTTTATTAATTAACAATTACATTTTTAAACCAACTGCTGCCGACAAAGAAAGTTAAAATACTGAAAGGCTAATTAGTCTAAAACAGCCTTGAATCCAGGTTCTGTTTGCAGAAGCTATCAGATTATCTCGTGTTTAACGAAGATAATAGATCGGAAAATACCAATATTTGAGTTTTATAGTAGTTTTGGTAAATATGTGGTAGATTAATCTTGGCTAAAACCTTAGGATTAAAAGATGAAAGTTATTTCAGGTCAAAGAATCTTTCAAAGTACGAAAAAGAGAATACAGTGTGAGTCTTCATAATGTGCACACATCGAAATGAGGGAATCTATGCTTAATTTTAAAGAGAGAAAAAAAAAAAACTAAATATTTTTTTTATACTTTTAAGGAAAAAAAATAAATTAACAAAATTGTGTAACTTTTAAACTAAGTCATCTATCGCGATGAAACAAACTCCATAATAATTGGACGTAATTAGGTGTCCACATTTAATGAAAATTGAGAAAAAAACTACCCTCAATTGAAAATTAACATGTTTTTTTTAGCAAAAATCTGTATTTTTTTCATCAATTTTTACAATAATTGTAAAATTAATAAATAAGATGCCAAAGAGAAGAAAAAAAATCCAAAAAAAAAAGATTGCTATTTAAAAATCAAACTTTTTTGTGCCAAAATTACACCAAATTCATTAAAAATTTGCAAATTTTCAACAAGGATCATAAGTTATGACTTGTAGACACCCACTTAAAGACGGATGGCCGCCCGCGGCCCATGTAACAAACCGGTAAAATTCCCCATTGAAAAAAAATGGGAGGTTTTTTTTTATTTTTTCCTGAACATAAACAGACCCTCAGTACGACACCTAACAACACCCTCACGGATCGGACATGTTGTACAGAAAGGAATATAATCATAATTTCTATCTTTCATGAAAACAGTAATAGTAGGTCGTAGGTTCGAACCCAAACAGGTGCTTTACTTTGTGTAAATATTCCATCATCACTGCTCTCAAAACGGTGAAGGAAAACGTCGTGAGGAAACCGGCATGTCCTAGAAGCAAAAAATTCGAAGACATGTGAGATCTGCCAACCCGCACTGGGCCTGCGTAGTGGATTATGGTCCACTCTCTATCACCGAGAGGAGGCCTGTATCCCAGGAGTGGGAACATTATAGGCTAGTTATGCATGAAAATAAGAACTCGATTGATGGACACGGTAAAAAGAGCCGAGAGGAACCACTGCAAAATTAAAGCTAATTAGTCATGGAGTGAAGTAGGCCATCAACCAAATACTGAATACCTAAGCATAACTCATGTGATTTCATTGAAAATCATGCCTACGCGAAAACTACAGTCCACTCATAACATTAATCCGCAGATAAGCCAAAAATCAAAACAAATACAGATCTTATCGCGAAAACCAGGTAGTCAGCATATGACCTTATTTATCTAGGTATAAAATCACGTATTTTCCATGTCCTACTAATATTCTGTTTATTACAAGGCGACATGACAAGAACACATGTTTACGATAAGTTATGGCCAAAACTTTATCTTTGGGTGCAAAGACATTTCAAGGTGCTAAATGGGCTGTTGTTGGTCAGTGTTGTAAATCTTTACTTAATATAATATACCTGAAGAGTTCGTTTGTTTGTTTGAACGCGCTAATCTCTGGAACCAACAGTCGAAATATAAATATTATTTCTGGAAATCAAAAGTCATTTATTCAAACTAGGCTGAGATTCAGCACTTTTCGAACATACAATTGAAGTGGATATATTTAGTAACCTGTTCCGCTTAGCTATTTCTAAAGAGCCATAAAAAACCCTGAAAGAAATCGACACGTGTTTCACCTCTCAACGAGGCATCCTCAGGATGAGAATTGACTAGTCGCGAACCCGAACACGGCGTGTTGCCACACCGAGCGCTGAATGCGCACACACTTTTCGAACGTCAAAATTACATAAGACAGTCCCCCAAAACGCCTGCCCTTCAGCACTTCCTAGTGCCTTTAGCTGGGAAGAAGTGGCGTTTTGAAGAAGGAACATTACGCTAAGACCATTAGGAGCCGAGAAAAAAAAAAAAACCGGCCAAGTCCGTGCGACTACACACAATAAAGGTTTCCGTAGTTGGGATGAATTTATCCCAAATACAAACTTAACATTGTAGTTGAATAATGTTATTCCATACATTCCAACTGCAAATGTAAGTTTGTACGCACCATATTGAGAGATTTACCATGTTATTTTAAGACCATAGACTTCTTATAGGTTTTCCTGTAATCTATGAGTGAAGAACCATTTTCTGTATTTTTTTTCCAAAATTTTAGGCTCAGTAGTTTCGGAGATAAGGGTAATGGTCAATTTTAATCTATTTTCTTAAATATCTTTAAATCTATTTATTATAAAATTATTTAAAAAATATAATTGAGATCCTCGCAACAAGTTCTTTTATTTGATATGTCACACGATAAAGTCAGCTTTTTTTTTCTTGTTTGCCCCCAAAAGTGACACTCATATTCAAAATTCATTTATTTACGTTACACGTCCGTGTTTGGGTCACAGAAATACATGTGTGTACCAAATTTCAACTTAATCAGCCCATTAGATTCAGATAAATTGGCTGTGATGGACAGACAGACAGACACACGAGATCCTGTAAGGGTTCCGTTTTTTCTTTTTGAGGTACGGAGCAAAAACGCGGTGAGTCGGGGCCCGAAATTTCACGCGGATGAAGTCGCGAGCAAAAGCTAGTAGAAAATATACAAACTTTACATCAATCGTACATCAGTTAGAAACCATAGGAATTCAGCAATTCAAAAATTCTGGAACCATTCCATAAGACCTTTTGAAGGCGCTGTTGATTCGTACAAATGATAAACGATATTTATTTCTGTAAGTAGGTTTACAAACCCTTTTTACACGTCAATAATAATAATCCTATATTATTAAACTAGCAATATTCATATACTTGTAATCACGTTCTCGAAAACAACTCTATCGATATCGATGAAAGTTGCAATATTGGGGTTTACGGGGGCGAAAAATCGATCTAGCTAGGTCTCATATTTGGGAAAATTAGTTTTCTCCGTATTTTCACCCGAGCAGAGCTCGATCGCCCAAACTTTAGAACAAGATAATGAATAATGATGACATGAGAATAATGACATGACAGCATGGAATTAGTAAGTACCTAACCTACTATCATGGCAGCACGGAATTAGTATGTACTAAACATGGGATTAGTATGAACTATCCTATACTATTAAATGAGCATTCTCTATTTTCACCAGAGCAGAGCTCGGTCGCCCAAGTACCTATTATATTAAAAAAATTGATAAAGTTAGTGTTTCCTATCAGACCACTCTGAGAAGAACGAAACAAACTCGGAGGTCACTATCTCTTTTAAAAGTCCAGTCAGAATCTTGGTCTGATCATGGGTCATTAGTGTCAAAAGAACCAGCAAGAAATTCCAAAGTTATTCTTTCCATATTAAAAAAATATATATTAGGTGCCAAACAAGCATGCAGCCCACCTGATAGTAAAAGGTTTCCATAGCTTGAACATCTGCAATACTAGAGGCGGAACAGGTGCGCTTCAAACCAGAAAGCCCCATTGCTGGTAAGTAAGTGGCAAAAATAGATTTCGTGGTAGTTCTTTACGGACGAGTTCTTACACAGAGAGTTTTACTACTACTGAATTAAAATGATATTGGTAACAAAGTGACTAATTCTGGAGTGCGATCAATTATAATTAAGTCGCATTGGAAGCGAGCAGAAATATCAGTGTGATTTATTCATTCGTATGTGGGTTCTACTGACCACTGAAAATTAGCGCTTGTGCTGTGGGTCCCCATAGCACAGCATCATGCTGAGTGGAAGCCTTCTTGTCACAGTCATGACGTGCAGCTGCCGACTATTTCTGTTTTGTGCTCGTGATTATATTTAAATCCATTGTTTTATTTTATTGTTCTACTCGAGTAATTATCTTTTTTTTTGTGCAAACTTCTTTAGGCGCGTTGGGCATTTTTGAGATGGAAAAAAACAATTGAACTCGCGACACCGTTACCGACACCTCATTTTTGTAAATTGTGCTCTTTATTTATATTACGTTACGGATCAATGTTCTATTCAAGTATTTTTACTTTATGGGTTTTGGAAGTATTTTTTTTAGTTAACGCGATTGTGCTCTTTATAAGGTTACGGACCAATGTTCTAACAAGTATTTTTCTTCCACCAAGGCGATCTTGTTCAAGTTTTCACTTCTGTCGGCACTCCCGGAGTGCCTCTGTTTTTTTTTATGCACGTGTTTTTGTTACAAATAAACTTATTATTCTTTCTTTCTTTCTGATCACCCAGCTGATAGGACTCTCTGAAATTTCTTGGACATTATCAATAGTCCGGAGTTTGGATATGTGCCCGGTTGACGGCAATAGGCTCGCCCCCTATTACATGGGACTAAACATTGATTGCGAAATGTGTTACTATAACACCCCTGCCCAACCCTTCGGGATAACAGTCGTGATGTTATGTATCAGGAGGAATTTTTCGTCTGGTATCACATGGTTTATCCAAAACAATTCTTTGACGATCGGCCGCGACAAGACGCTAAGTGGCTTATTTAGCGTAGTATAAGTGGCATTGGCCATTGGCACTCTGAAATCAGGCCATGGATTATGTAGTATTGAAAATGTTTAAAACACACGTGTGTAACGAAATCAATTCGCCAGAGGAGCTCGTGGCTAAGTAATAACAGCCGCACGGGTCGATCCATCAGGTTAAGCTATGCTTGCCGGGGTTGGTTGGTCCGTGGATGGTTGACCATCTTTACATAGGTACCGAGACTCATCCGTGTCTCGGAAAGCACGTTTGCCTTTGGTCCCAGCTGTCATTCGTGGATCTTTGACAGTCCCGAAAGTCTGACAACCAGTTTGACAGTCGTTACGGGTCGTCAGAAGCCCGAAAGTCTGACAACCAGTTTTACCAAGGAGTATCGTATTATCCAGTTACTGGGTTGTGGAGGACAGATAGGCAGTCGCTCCATATAAAATATTGGTATTCAGCTGCATTCGATTAGACTGGAAGCCGACCCTAACATAGTTGGGAAAAGGTTATCAGTCTTGTACATCAGAGGTAGGGTATAGGTAGTAAAACATTCGAAGAAAGAAAATTCAACACTCATTGTGAACATTTTTTGGCAGTTGAATTGATTGACCCACTTTTTGGAAAGTACTGACCAATGTGTCTGAGGACAGCTACAAGCAGGATCCAGCGAATTGGTGACATAACCGACCTTACAGATATTAAAGGTGTTGATCTCATGTTACTTAAATTTCACCGACATTAATAAAGGTTTCCTTGAAACCGGAACACATTAATGCTTGGCAGCAGAAATAGGAATCAATTCCTGGGAATTTTTTTAGAGATTGCCAGTTTTTTTTGTAACTACTTTTTAAAATACATAGACGTGGATATATTTAGTAACCTGTTCCGCTAAGCTATTTAAAGAGCCATAAAAAAACCCTGAAAGAAATCGACACGTGTTTCACCTCTCAACAAGGCATCCTCAGGATGACGATAGACTTGTCGCGTACCCGATCACGGCGTGTTCACAGGTTACTAAATATATCCACGTCTATTGTATTTGATAATGGATTTCCGCAAGGTCGCGCCTGAATCAATTAACTACCTACTTTTTGTTAATTGGGCCAAAGACTTCAAAGACCACAAACCTGTTCAATATTGATGAGATTGCTTTTTTGACCTAATAGCGACAAAGGCAAAGGATTCGACATTAATGGACAACTTCTCAAACCGAAACCAAAACAAGTTACTTATATTACCTACTGCAGATTTGTTGCGAACCAAGTTCTTCAAGGGTCGGGTCGTCGTAAACCGGAGGCTGCTGGCTGAACCTGTTTCACCAAATGGAGGACGATGACGCCCATACATTTTCTGCTTGTTTACTGTTTTCGCAATAAGGCATTTCGGATACTTTATCGTTATTTTGGTGGTGATAACAAGTTTCATTTTTATCATCCTCTAGAGGCCGTGCACGAAATCGACTGATTTTGTTCTTTTTTTTTTTTTCTTTGGTTATGAGAAAAGGAAAAAGAATTGAAACCATTTGTGATTTGAAAAGTCGAGTTCTTTATTTTGCATGTGGCTGAAAGGGATTTTACAAATAAATTAAGTATTCATGGAAAATCACTAATATTTGCAACAAGTTTTCCGAAAAATGTCGCGAGACTGACGTTTGATAATTTTTATCATTATATTATGGTCTACTTGCATGTGGCTGAACCACTTTTTTCAACTTCCATACAAAATCTAGCAGAAAAATAATGTAGAAAAAACCGTTTTTTTTTTTAAACCCAGTCAGTAATGTATTTTTTCCTATTATTTAGCAAACCATATCAAGAAATTTAAAAATCACACATTACTCTTCAGCTATCCTTGAGATAAAATAAAAAATATATTTTATGATTATACAATATCTTCATTAAGTAAATCAAAGTTTAAATATACCATACTTTCGAGAGCGCAAAAGTGATGCAACTATTAACAGATGCTGTAACTGACACAAATGGTTTAGCACCACGAAAACTGTACTTTTATAGTCAGACTTCTCTCAATTATTTCAAACTTTCTCACAATTATATAAGTGATTGACAAAAATAGTTTTTTTTCGTGCACGGACCCTTAAGTTGTAACATGTTATTAATTATTATTCTCATTTCTTAATCAAGATTCGTGACTACATCAATGAAAATAATGTTCTTTACCTGTATTCACTGCTTTTGCCAGTTGCAATAGAGTGCAATGCAGTTATTGATTGAAATTAATTAAATATTCACACACACATATATTTGTACGCACTTTTCAAAAGCAACAAAAGTTTCAATGCGGCACAATTTCTTACAAAAATCTCACACTACATAACGCAATAAAAAAATCCCAACTACAACTACTCAAGAGAAATCTGGTCTAAGGAGGAAACAACTGAACAAATCCTAATAATACCCGTTACGTAGTACTATAAATTAAAACTGTAAGTAATTAGTCTCCTCGATGCGTGGGATGTGGACTATTTATAGATCGTGTGTGCATGTTAGTTTTTATGTTCTGACTGCAGGGAATTCCTGGAGTTGGCGGCTATTTTCTGAAGATGTTAGTATAATTAGAGTTGTCTTAAACGACTATGGAGAATCGTCACTGGCAGACCAAACACAAGAACTGTTATGGTATTTCTACGAGACTGTTTTTCATTTTTGCGTTTTGGTAAGACATGATCAATATTGGTTTTTATCTGAAGAAACCACGAAACAATCATAGGGCTTTAGGCATTAGCAGCTGCATCTAACTTCGGAAGTTCGTCTTAATCTAATACCTTTAAACGAACAATTCTTGTATATATGTACCTATATATACAAGGTGACTGGTAATTTGACGTATTCCTTCCAGGACGTGATAGTGTGACCCATTTGCAACAATTAAGCATCCCATAAAGCCTAGCCAAAAATTCATGGAAATCGAGAAAACCCAATTTTATGTTATTTTGAAAGTTTTCCAGAATTCGTCACTAAATATCACTTTTCTCTAAACTCTCAAATTGAATGGCCTTCATTGCTTTTCCATGGGATACCTAATACTTCAATAAACCTTTCGATGTAACCAAATTTTCTAAAACATCAAACAGGTAAAAGTTCAAGGAAGAAGTTTACTAACCATTTTCAAAAATCATTTAAGTACAAGTACTTTGACACCAGTTATCTCGAAATTTTACTATGGCATTAAGCGTACAAATTACGGAGAAGACATCTTCATTTAATCAGCTACCTAACGAGGTACAAAAGTAAAAAAAAATATTTAGAGGTGGCCGATGTCATCCAGATATTTTACTCTAAAGAATGGTCCTATTTTACTCTAAAGAGTGATCTTTCTGTGGAAAAACGGATGAGTCACTAGCATTTGTTGCTTGTTTCTCGAGGGTTTTTATAAAAATTTGTTGTTCAGCGATGCATTTAAAATTCCCAGAAAAGATTTAGCAATTGCCTTGTGGACTCCAATTACTTACGTATATCCATAAACATACAAACGTATTTAGGTCTACCCACATCGCTATCTCTAACAAATATGTTAAAATCAGTTCGCTCGATAATCTTAATCTGTGCAAACTTTACCTTAGCTCGAAGGTAAAGTTAATCGTTCACGTGATTTTCTACGTAGGTTTTTATCTAAAGCTGCTCATCCGTATACACACAATCTGTTTGAAATTCTACTGTAAACAGTGGCTGGTAGGTACGTTTTTATTGCACGGCACTGCTTGTTCAAGTATTTGTGTCAGGGCTTAGGAAAATTCGTTTTCCTTTGTAGGACATATAAGTGCATGATCTTGGCAGGATGTGTAGGAAAATTGATCTTAAGAGATAAGGAGAACTGAGAATAAAATGCACAAAAGCAGTCATAGTCTCAGATTAAATAAAAAAGCAATACATGGCGCTGCGAACAATACAGTGAAGCATGCCAAAAACTACACCTCCGCTCTGTGCATACACGCTCACACGCACACATTTACAATCAAACTACACCTCACTAAGTGCACACATGTTTACGAAACCGGTCTCACGTCACTGTTGACAGCGCTATGTCATGGTTTTAAGTCATAGTTAAGAGTCAGGAGCATTCCATCCTTTTGTGCACATTCGAAGGTACCTAGTAAAGTAATTTAGGGACCTCTTTACCGAATTATCATTGTATCGGTTTGTTTCACAAGCCTCGTTTATGGTAATTCTCCTGGTCCATTTCGTTAAAGGTCTGGTTTTCTTACGAAATCATAATTTGAGGCAGGAGATGTCAGCAGAACTGACGGGGTCCGCTAGGGCCGATGCCTGCTGGGGTTGCGAGGAAGTCCGAAAGGGATATCGTGGCCCATGGCAACATGGCAACTGAAGGAACACGGGTGGGTTTTAGTCAGTAAGAGTCTGACACGCCCTCCCGCTCCGCCCAGAGCGGGAGAAGTTATTTGATAATTTCTCACCCAAAAAAAAAAAAAAGACAGTAGGTACTTGAAAAATCTAAGCAAAACACCTATTCATTTACTTAAATCTTGGACTATTCAAAACATGTTAAGTCATTCCAAGACTCATATTTCTTTAACTTTAAAAATCTGGACACAAACGCGCCAACGACTCAATCCAGTCCAAAATATAAAAAATAACAACAAAAAAGTCTTGTTTTAAATTCATGAATAAGCTCCGTATTGCATAACAAGTCGCTAAACTAGTTGCAGCAAGGTTATAAGAAAACTGCAACAGCGCTGCGCATGCGCATAATGACGTCAAAAGCAGTGTCAGTGACCCGTGCGAAAAGCTCGAGAGCACGTACAACCCTGACCAAAAAATAACACAGATTTATGACAACCCTGATTTAGTTTTGATACTGCAAGGTTTTGAAAAAAAAAACCTGTGTAAATAGTTCAAAATCTTTGGAAGATAATGGTAGATGATTCTCCAGCACCTCTATACTAATATACAGGGTGGCAGGGACATCGACGCGAAAACTGTTAGTAACATGAATTTAGAACATGATTCTGAACCCATCAGCGATGACATTTTTCGTCGGTTTAAAAAAAAAAACTGCTGTTCCATACATTTTGACCGCGTATTGCGCTTTTCTATGAAACAGCAGATGTTTTAAATAACCGACGAAAAATGTCATCGCAGTTGGGTTCAGAATCATGTTCTAAATCCATGGTAACAGTTTTCGCGTCGATGTCCCTGCCACCCTGTATTAAAGCTGAAGAGTTTGTTTGTTAGAGCGCGGTAATCTCTGGAACTACCATAAGGATTTAAAACAAACTTTTGGCGTTTGATAGCCCCAGTTCTTGAGGAATTTAACTACTTATAGGCTATTTAACATCACGTACGACCCGAAAAAGTCAGAACGCGGTATAAGCCGACGTACGCACGGACGTAATGAAATCGCGGCGGGATTTTATCACGCACTGGATTTTCAACTCTCGGTGTTAAGCCGAGCGTTGAGAATCCAACGCGCTGGGACGCACTCTCTCCCAGCACGTTCAAAAAACACACTGTTGGATTTTCAACTCTCGGCGCTAAACACAGCGTTGAAAATCCAGTGCAGGAAAGAATATCTCCGCGATTTAATTACGTCCGTGCATACGTCGGCTTACCTCGTTTTCGTTGAAACTTCTCTCAACAAAAACGAAGTAGATAGATAGCGCGGGCGGACGAGGAAGTTTTGTAAAATTGCGTCTGTAATTTTAGTAGATTGTGTATCTCTCTTAAAGAGCTCGTGGCTAAGTAATAACTACCGCACAGGTTGATCCATCAGGATAAGCTACGCTTGCCGGGGTTGGTCCGTGGAAGAGTGACCATCTTTACATACCGAGACTCCTCCGTGCCTCGAAAAGCACGTTAAACCGTTGGTCCCGGTTGTCATTTGTAGATCTTTGTCAGTGGTCACCTCGAAAAGCACGTTAAACCGTTGGTCCCGGTTGTCTTTTGTAGATCTTTGACAGTGGTCACCTCGAAAAGCACGTTAAACCGTTGTTCCCGGTTGTCATTTGTAGATCTTTGACAGTGGTCACGGGTAGTTGAAGCACAAAAATTCTGACAACCAGTCTTACCAAGAGGTATCATGTTACCCAGTGGGTTGTGAAGGTCAGATAGACAGTTGCTTCATGTAAAATACTAGTACCTATTCAGCTACATCTGGTTAGACTGGAAACCGACCCCAACATTGTTGGGAAAAGGCTAGGTAGATGATGAGATTAGTATAAAATCCCAATCAGCATATGTACATCAAAGGAAGTGATTAAGATCATAATCTGAGCTAATTAAATCTCACACATCTTTGCACAATAACGGAATATTACCTAACCGGTCTTACGATTGAATTGACACGGATAAATCATGTAGTCACGAGCTTAGATTATTAGGATTGTTTTACACGAGGGTAGTAAACAAGACAGTATAATAAGCCAGTTAGAAACAAGCAAGTAGTAGAGGTAGGAATTAAACTTTGTGGCGGAGCGAATAAAATGTGCTATGAAGATGCGCCGCCGCGATGTTGCTGTGGGAGGAAGATGCGCAGCTCGAGTTATGCGATGCATCGACGGTAGAGAAGGCACTCTGCTCTGCACAAAGCTACACCACTCGCGCATCCATAGCTTCCATCCATAGCACGCATCTTTTGCTATATGGATCAATGAATATGATTGGTTAAATGCATCCATCAACCAGCCCCCGGATCTAGATTTTTTCGAGGCGGGGCAAAAACTGCCGACTGCCGCCCCCGCTAATCTTTTATGGGGATGCGCTAAGTTAGTCCACGCGAAATTTTAATTTTCTCAAAATGAACATTTTGGCAGCAACATATTAATCAAATTGTATCGATCGATAATGCGCCAATTTAAGAAAGATTATAAATGTGCTGCGCGTCTCATTTATTGCAAAGTTGCTGTGTGCTGGGTGGTGCACTTGTCTGCTACACTTGAATTTGTCGCCCCCTGAAGTCGGCGGGGCACGGGTCCCGGCTTGCCCCCCCCCCCTAGATCCGGGGCTGCCATCAACATAGCATTGCAGCCTAAATCAGCATGAATGTAACCATCAACCTTGCTAAGAACCACGGCATCGGCTATTCTTTTATACCTCATACCGATCAAAGAAGTATCAAGCCACTGTCTTCAAAACGACTGTCCTCGTCTAAAGCACGACTTATCCTCGACAGCTTACAATCTATATAATAGTCGTAATTAAATACATATGTGAGTTATGTAAATATGCTGTACATAATGACGTTATTATGTGAATATTATGAAAATGTATCACATGACTGGATGTTCAGCACGTTTTGTTAATAGTCAAGTTTAAACACCTTTGCAAAAATGCAGATTTATTTTATTTGCATAAGCTGTGACATTAGAACTAAGTAATTATGATGATGCCTACTTAGTACTGATATTTAGGTAAATAGGCTCATTTTGAGACCTATCCTGCCATAAACAGATAAGTTTGGACTCAATTACGTGAAAATATACGATTTCAATTAAGCATAAGCAAACTCAAAGTCTGAATCATTTATCTAGATTAGGCTAAGAATTAGCACTCTATAAAAACAAAAGGCAGTCTTCAAAACACCCACCACTTCTAAGCAGTCTAAAAGAGGAGCAAGAAACTCCTCAGCAACATGTATATGTCTGCAATTTCATCCTCTACTTAGATATTTATATTTACAAGATAATCTCGTTGTGAAAATCAGTTAATAGCACAAGGAAATATATGGTTTCCGTGACTTGCAATCAGATATGGAAGCATTAACTTAGCATCTTAGGTTATAATTAAAAAATAAAACACCTCTCAGATGTCAAAGGTTTAAACCTACATATGGGACAGGTGAGTGACGTTCAAAAGATTTAATTCTATCCGACTGAAAATTTAAAACTAGTGATTATTGCGCTATCAGATTGAATTTTGAACATTTTAATTGTATATCGACTAGAAAAACTTTTTTACTGTATTTTGGTTGACAATTTAATAGTATTTTTTTAAAATTTGGATAGTATTTTGATATTGTAATTGTATTTTAACATTTGAATTGTATTTTGACATTTTAATTGTATTTTTAACCGACTTCAAAAAAGGAGGTTACTCAATTCGACCGTATATATATATATTTTTTTATATGTGAGTTCGCGGATAACTAAGTCGTTTATGAACCGATTTTGATGATTCTTTTTTGTTGGAAAGGAGATATCCCAAGGGTGGTACCATGATAAGGAAACCAGGATCTGATGATTGTATCCTAGAGAAATCGAGGGAACTCTTCAAATATTACAGGCAAACCTATAGCGATTTGGGTATTTTTTAAAGTAACTTGTGCAGTTGCTCTTGGAAAGCACCATTTAGTTAAGTGGAACTGATGGTGAAGACCACAAATAGCCACCGGAACTACTCAATAATAAGTATTTCACGGGTTGCGATTACTTTAATATGGTTGCAATGCAATTTATACTCGTCACAATGCATATGGAGAAGTGGAGCTGAGGTGAAGTACCAGAAGAACTCCTCAACGATGAACGTCCCTGAATCGGGAAAAGCAATATTTTGTAAAAGGTGATGAGCAGTTGGCATTATGCTAATGTAACTTAGATAAATTACAAATTGACCCACTAAAAAGCGAGAAATAAAAACTTTTTTACAAAAAATACAACCGACTTCCAAACTACAAAGTGAAAAATAACTTTAATTTCAGAAGTCGGTGTCAAAAAACTAAAATACTGAACTAAAGACACAGACTTCTGAAATTAAAGTTATTTTTCACTTTGTAGTTTGGAAGTCGGTTGTATTTTTTGTAAAAAAAGTTTTTATAACATTTTAATTGCATTTTGACATTGGAATTGTATTTTGACATTTTGATCTTTATTTTAACTAAGACGTATTTATTAATGAATTGCGTGCGTGTATGACCAGATGTATGAACGTAAACGAGGCAAAAGAAGTATGTAAGGATCGTAGCAGGTGGCGTTCTGTAGTTTCTGCCTACCCCTATGGGAAGAAGGCGTGAGTTTATGTATGTATGTATGTATGTGTATTTATTAATTGCATTTTGACTGAATCGATTTTAATTGTATTGTATTGTTTATCTGATAATTGTGTTTAATGTTCTTATTTTGTATTATTGCATCGTATTCATTTATTTAAATTTTGAATGTCGAATCTTGGGCAGAATAATTCTTCACGACCTTATTTGTATACCTGCATTCTAGCAAATAAGTAATTTGATTTGATCAGCATATTTCTCATTCCTCCGCGTCACATGCCCATACCATGTCAACCGATTTCCAATGAAAATGGTGGATAGTATTCAGCTGCATCCGTTTAGACTGGAAGCTGACCCTAATCCAGTTGGGAAACGGCTAGCAGATGATGGACTCGTAAAAGGACATCACATCTTAATCTTTTATATCTGTTATTTGTATGGTGTAGGTAATAAAGATTTATTCTAATCTTAGTTTGGCTGTATTGAAACATGGTTAAGTATCTTGGGCCGGACATTTTTTCTTTCTTTTTTGTGTGGTTTGTGACTAACCTGGTGTCAGAATTTTTATGCCGCCCATGGGCCTCTGACTTGGCTTCACATGCCGTCGAGAAATATCTCTCAGACATGCCGGTTTCCTCGATGTTTTCCTTCACCGTTTTTGAAGCAAGTCATAATTATACAATTGGGCTGAACGTGCCTACCGTATATCAGTTGAGCTGTGGGCTAAAATAACCACTGATTGGGTCCCATTAGATGCTGGACGACATCGTGGCAGACCAAAACGAAGATGGAGGGATGAGTACAGGCTCTTCCCTCCATGTCCCGAAAGAACTGGCCCGCAATAGCGATGGACAGACGTGTGTGGGAAAGAGAAAAGGAGGCCTTTGCCCAGCAGTGGGATAGTGGGATATTGCCGACTAAATAAATAGATAGATAAGTTTCTTTGCCTCTGTGTTACACATGCGGCTTACCGCATGTGTGTAAGTTGGTGCTTAACCAACTAACCAAGAAATATCTAATGATACTACGCAGTTCCTTCATTTCTAAAGGCGTGTACTCACGAACGAACAAGAACTTAGTGAACACGAATATCGAACACTTTGTTTGCATGTGCGTACCTACCACTAATGGACATCATGTTATTTACATAGCAGGTAGTGGTTTTCTAATTGGTGTGGGGTAGGTACCAACCACAACTAAAAAGTGAAAAATAAATACTTTTTGCAAAAAAAAAACAAACGACTTCCAAAAAACACTACAAAGTGAAAAATTACTTTAATTTCGGAAGTCGGTGACAAAAAACGAAAATTCAAAAGACACCGACTTCCGAAATTAAAGTAATTTTTCACTTTGTAGTGTTTTTTGGAAGTCGTTTGTTTCTTTTTTGCAAAAAGTATTTATTTTTCACTTTTTAGTTGTGGTTGGTACCTACCCCACACCAATTAGAAAACCACTACCTGCTATGTAAATAACATTGACAGGAACTTATCATATCATCCACATACTAAGTGGGAAAAAGTACGTATTATTGAAGCTAACTCAAAAACTATCGAAACAAAGTTAATAAAATTTATATGGGACCACTTCGAGAGCATACCCTTTCAAACAAAAAAATAATTTTTAAAATCGGTCCACAATTGACGGAGAAATCGGTGGACATACATAAAATACCTGCTATGTAAATAACATTGACAGGAACTTATCATATCATCCACATACTAAGTGGGAAAAAGTACGTATTATTGAAGCTAACTCAAAAACTATCGAAACAAAGTTAATAAAATTTATATGGGACCACTTCGAGAGCATACCCTTTCAAACAAAAAAATAATTTTTAAAATCGGTCCACAATTGACGGAGAAATCGGTGGACATACATAAAAAAAAAAAAAACTTACGCGACGAACATATAACCTCCTCCTATTTGGAAGTCGGTTAAAAATGGTCCATAAGTCTACAGCCTACAGCGTTCTCACATTCACAAAATCTAAAATAAAAGAATCTATATGAAAGATAAATAAAATAAGGACCTATACAAATCTATCTAAATCAAATGACATGATTGCCACTACAGGTGTAACAAACCTAATTTTATAAAAAAATATAGAATATTGTAGGTAATGAAAAGCGACATTTCCGGCGAATACATGGCTACTAAAGACAAAGCGCAAACACAAGTCGAACTGTGTTCGTATGGTGTTCGTGTTCGATGTTCGTGTTCACCATGTTTTGTTCGTTCGAGCGTACATACCTTAAGGTAGGTATCGATTTCTGCGGTTTAGCAAAACAATTTACTGTTCGCACTATATCTAGAAAAATCTAGTAGGTACCTATGTAAGTAAATTGTACCTATCGTTAGTTGACCATAAAGTAATGGTGGATTTCTATTTTTACATTGGTACTCAATAATAGACCTAATGATTGGTAGCCTTGATCAGTCAAGTATAATTTGTAAAAAAAAAACTTTAAACTGTGCTATTTTCAATGTTGTCGCAAAAAATCTGCCATATAAATGAAGGCACTTTACTTTGTGTAAAATATTTCATAACCAATGCTCTCCAAACGGTGAAGGAAACATTGTGAGGAAACTGGGTTATCCGAGATCCAAAAACTTTAAGACATGTGACATCTGCCAACCGGCACTGGGCCCGCGTGGTGGATTACGGCCCACTCCCTCAAATAGAGAGGAGACCGGTGTCCTAGCAGTGGGAGCTTTATAGGCTAATTGCATACAATTGAAGGCTTTGACTGTATCTAGTCTTTTTTTTTTGTAAGAAACCATTCTTCCCTGTACCTAGATCCCACAGTTAGACTGATCTAGCTTAGTTTAAGTGACACAATTACATTAGCAACGATTGTTGACATTACCGGATGCGATGTTACGTAGGTACCAACATACCTAGACAGTCAGAATCGAGTTACTAAACGTGCTCAGTGTATAAGCTCTTCCCGAACTTGGGCCTAATAAGGTGGGATATTATTATAGTGTTTGTCCCGAAACACCGAAAGAATTGTCTGCATATATTAACACAGCATGTCTCAAAGAAAATGTGCTTAAATATCCCACTGCAGAGCCGAACTGCAAAGAGCATTACTGGACCATGGGCATGCATAAAGGCTGAGGAAACCGTTGCGCATGTGCTCTTTGAAAGCACAGCCGTCACCGAGATTAGAACAGAAACCCTCGGGTCACCCAGATCTTTTACAGATGTTCTGAAATCTGAACAGAACAAGAGACTTAATCAACTTTTAGAGGGAGGTGGGCTGGTTGGAATAACCACCGACAGCCGCCATGGCCCACGCACAATGGTCCAAGTGAAGGACTAAGTGCGGAAACCAAACCCTATAACATAAACATTACTGCGTGTTGGAAATTTAAGAAATCAATTCATCAGGATGTTTTCCTGTGATACATGAAACAGTCACTGAGGTTTTTGATCCTCGAAGTATCGGGCCTGTAGACAACAACTAAAGTCTATTGATACAACAATCTCGAAACCTGGTAAAGAGAGCCAGAGGGAAAGACAGAAAATTCGACTTCCGGAAAATACTTTTTAAACCGCAACCTGACGAACTGCCTGACAACCAGTCTTACCAAGGGGTAGCGTATTACCCAGTAACTGGGTTGTGAAGGTCAGATAGGCAGTCGCTCCATGTAAAATAGACTGGAAGCCGACCCCAACATAGTTGGGAAAAGGCTAGGCAGATGAAGATGGGTGGGACGAATTGCCTTAAGAAGCCTTCAGAGGACTGTACCTAAGCTTAGCTTCCACCGGACAAACCACATCCTGGGCATCAAGTTGCAAAGCGTTAAACACAACACCTGGACTAATTCGCAGCTATTACACAATTGTGCTGCAAGTGGGAGGAAGGAAATACCGTCTGATGAAGTAAATTTCACAATTACCACAATTGGCTCGCGTGAAGTGGGGACAGGAGCGAATGGCTTCTCATTTATTGGTGTTGGGTTTCAAGGGATAAAGGTATTGCCTTTCTGGACAGACAATTACATGATAAAGTATCCTTCATTTTATGGGTTGGTAGGATCTCGTTTCCAAGTAGCATTTGGTTTGTTCTAAAGTATGATATGGAATCTAATTAGATCTTCCTTTTTGTCACGAAGATTTGTTAGGCTCTGGTTCCTTAGTATCTTTAGTTGGTGTAGTAGTGTTAATAGAGTATTTTATTCTATCTTCTTTAGCTTTTGTATTATGGGGTAACTTGATTATAATATTGATTTCAATCCATAGTTTATCCAATACATCCATCTATCTCATCAAAATTGAGATCTTTTGTACGCCATAATTAATGGCAACTTTATCTCTCAGTCAAAACTTTCAACTGAAAGACTTTGGATACGATATTTTGGATTTACTTCTGGAGTTATCCCGAAGATAATAAAGGCTACTACTACAAATATCTGAGTTGCTCAATTTACCTTCTTTTCCTTCACAATAATTTCACACAGACAACCACAATTATGTTAAAGACATCAAAAGGTCTTATCTCTTATAGAGAAATGATCACAACGCTCTTTTAATACTCGTAAGTCCATTGAAATAAAAACTGATAATTCATCGAAGCCCACACCGTAACTATTGAACTGACCTACTTTAGCTTCAGAGTACTTAGGTGTTACATTGACATTGACCTTTAAGAGATCGCGTGCAGGACTCGACTTGCCACCATTACGGTTTACTGGCTTTTGCTATCCTGTTTAGACAATCTTAACTAGGTAAATGGGTTCCTTATTCCTTAAGGACGTCCGTATTGTTTCTTTCGGACATTTTAAGATATTTATGTCTGTAAGAACATGGATGACTTATGGACTTTATTCACTGTCTTTCTGTTTCTGACTCTATGGCTAAGTAATAACAGCCGCATGGGTCGGTCGATCAGGTTACGCAACGCTTGAAGACTCCTCCGTAGGGATGTTAATACGGTAAAAAATATTATTTTACGTAATTTACGGTATTTTACGATAAAATATGGTAGTTAAATAGGTAATTTTCAGTAAAAAACGTATTAAACGTACTAAAACACTACAAATAAGGAAGTGATTATGTTTGTGTGTATCATATGTATGTCACTACACTATTAACGGATAAATGGATTTGAATGGCCAGAGATATAAGCAGTATAGGAACTTAAAAAAAATACAGAAATCTGGGCTCGTGCGACTTATGCGTATTAAAAATCCCTAAAACTTAATTCTCAAGTCAAGAATTAAAGATATGAATCGCACCATGTCATAGATTTTAATAATTTCATCTATCTGCAGAGGCAGAGCAGAGGAACTTCATAAGTCGCCGGTAATTTTATCGTGATTTATATAAATGACCGTAAAATATCCGTATTTTACCAGCGTTTTCAGTAAAATTACGTAATTTTGCAACCTCTGTGCCTAGGAAAGCACGTTAAGCCGTTGGTCCCGGCTGTTATTCGTAGACCTTTGACAGTCGTTACGGGTCGTCAGAAGCCCGAAAAAAACCAGTCTTAGTAAAGGGTATCGTACTGCGGTACTGGGTTGTGGAGGTCAGATAGGCAGTCGCTCCATGTAAAATGCTGGTATTTAGTGGCATCCGGTTACACTGGAAGCCGACCCCAACATAGTTGGGAAAAGGTCGAGATGATTTTTTCTGTTTCTGGCAGTGACAACAAAAAGTAGAAAAGGACGCGATTTAGAACTGGAATCCATTAATAACTCTAACTGCAAAAATTTTGACTTGTGTCACAATTGAAAGTAATCTACGGTTTGTTCAATGCATGGATTTTCTACCAGAAAAAAAAACAATTAAATTAAGCTGCTGATTTCTTTTTCCGATTAAGCAATTATGATCTATTATCCGATCAAACGTTTTCAGCGCTGATTTCTTCAATTCAATTTGCTTGATAAAAGTTGTTTTATTATAATTTGAAGAATAGGCTCGTGTCCAAAAATTTAATTTTTTGTCCGTCTTGTAGATTAAAAAAAATATTGAACACGTATTTTTTCATTTTTGACGTAATCAAAAGATTACGGCGATACATTAAGTTAAAATGTGGCATGACGTCACGCCTTGCTAGATTTTATACGACGTTGTGACGTAACGAGCCCCCACTCCCCAACTTTAATGCGTGTTTTCTAAGTTATTTTTTATTAATATGATAAAGCAAAAAATACGTGTCTAGTATTTTTTTATTATCTCAAAGACGGACTAAATAGAATTTCTTTTTTTTTACCTAGGCAACTACCCAATTCACAATTACGAGCTCATTTATCATTGTCAGAAGATATTTTACCTATTTAAAGCAGTTAAGGTGCCTATTGTATTTTTATCAAGATACTAGCTTCTGCCCGCGACTTCATCCGCGAACCTATAACCTTCCTCAAGAATTGGGCTATCAAATGCAAAAAGAATTTTTCAAATTCGGCTGGTAGTTCCGGAGATTATCCCCTACAAACAAACGAATACATACCTCTTTATAATATTAGTATAAATTTATTTTTACCGAGAAAACGCCTGTTCTTTTTCTACATAGTGCGGAAAAACAAGTTAAGTATGTGGGGCACGGGCAGTGGGTGCGACACTAAAAACTTCGCCCTGTGCGCTTACGCACTGGCTTCTAAGCGGCCAAGGAAACTGTCACGCTTGTTTCGTGCGACCGGTCTCCGTCATTTCTAGTCAGTAACATCCCAATCGGAAACGGTGAAAGAAAACATCGTGAGGAAACCGGCATGTCCTAAAACCGAAAATTCGAAGACATGTGACATCTACCAACCCGCACTGGGCCCGCGTGGTGGATTACGGCCCTCTCACAGAAATGAGGCCTGTGTCCCAGCAGTGGGAACATTTATAGGCTGATAAGTAACATCCCAATCGTCCTTGATATCCAAACTGGATAGTTTGTGACCATTGCTATTCATACATAGGTACCATCGCGGAAGCCCATAACGAACCACTTTGAAACAAAATCCCGTGCACACGATGACCACATATGTTACCGCCCCGGTTCTATACCAGCCGAGTGCTGCAAGCAAGAATAGTCCTTACGGTGGTTAGTTATGGTTTTCCGCGATGGTCCACATATAAACTCACGCCTTCTTCCCATGGGGGAGACAGAAACTACAGAACTCCGACTGCTACGATCATTGCTGTTTAATCCTTTTTTTTTATGTTAGCCTACACTGTACGCACTGCTGAGCAAAGGCCTCCCCCCAATCTTTCCATGCATCCTTTTCCAGGGCTTCCACCTCAACTGCCTGCTGTAATAAGAAGTCAGGAAGTGAAGGGTAAATTTGCCAAGTCACTTAAGCGGTTCTATCTCAGGACTTTGTAAGCGATGTTCTTAGGAAAGTTTGTTGGGGAGAGCAGATGAGTGATTTGGTAGTTTATTTTATTTTTATGATATAAGTCATTTGATGTCAGAATATTTTCGTTTGTTACTATAGATGTGCATGCAGTAAGTGGAAACTAAGTGTCCGCACTAATAAACCTTATTTATAATTTGATTTGTTCTGTTCCCACAGACAAACCGTGAAAACGGTTTTGCGGGGCATCGTTCTTAAGTTAAGATTCTTATAAACTTTGTTTGATAAATAAATAAGTAATAATAATAATAACCCTTGCGGTACGCGTCTAGGTCGTCACGCCACCTCTTCCTGAGCCGACCTCGGCGCCGCCGTCCATTCTCAGGCACCCACCGTGTCAGTCCTTATTATATTTAATTAAATCTAGGTGCTTATCAGGAAAAAATGCATGTCCCTTCTCAAGATCACTTGACCGAAATAAAAAATTAAGTATAGGTAACAATAAGAGTATCCTTGTTAATAAATATCACATAATAGGTATGGATTTTATTGTCCTGCGTGGGTCGTGACCCTTGTGAAGGCAAGGAGATAACATCAGTAACGTTTCAAGAGCATTTGGAGCAAAATTCAGGTTATGTGCCAAAAATGTCATAAGAAGGTTGTTTTTTGGATATTTATTTGAGGATAGAGAACAAGTTGAATTTGTTTAAGCAGTATTGCTGGAGGGAAAAAATATAATCTGCCGCATAATTTTGGACACGGCCACGTTATACATGAAGCAGAAGAAAAAAAAAATTCGAGAAAGTACAGTAAGCGCTCAAAAGTGCATGAGCACGCTAAGAGTCGTATTGCTGTGAACACGCGGTATAGCTCGTACATTTGTATGTGTAAGCAACACGATACACACACCACAGATAACGCAGTTACACGAAACAACAATATATTTCCGTCGCTTTAAACATGCTAGCACACACGCACTATGCGCGTGAACTTGACCAGTTAATGGCATTGCTAAAATTCGATAGTAACTTAACAAGCGCAGATAGCAGAAAGCGTTAAGCGTTGGTATGGAATTCAATCTGCCTCAGGTTCTAATCTCGTGAAACACAGTGCGGTTTTTTGCAAATATTATTATTTTTGTTTTCGATAATAATATTTTTTAAATATTGCTGCTTTTTTATGTTGTTATTGCAATAAAGGTTTTAGAATAAAAAATGCGTGATATATGATAACAAAATTAAAAAATATATGTTTATTCGTTATATTTATTTTACATAAGTTAATAAACTGCTACAATTATTTATCATTACTTCAGCTGAATAAGATGTGAAATAGATGTCAAGAAACTTAGAAGCAGTTTGTATTATTTTGACATATTTAAATTATGAAATATTTTAAATTTTTAATGGATTTTTTCACCATAAATATTAAGCTTTGATCATGGTCGAAGTAATTAAGTAATAAATAAGAATATTAGACTACTTAAAATGTAAAAAACTACTTACAGAATAGGTAATTTTAAGGTTAAATATGGGCAGTTTGTTTATATTTTATTTGTATTAATTATTTTACATTTTATTTGACTTTAGTAAATATTGGTTGTTATTGAGGTTAAAGCTTAAGTATTCATTTTCTTTACGAAAAGAAGATTGAAACTAAACCTCAAATTTTTATCCTAAAATAATACTATTACTAAAATAATATTAAACAATTTCGGTATATCTGCAAGAAATACGACAAACACCCTATTGAAACGTGCTTAAAAAATTCGTTACCATAAATTCATGCAATAACGAATCTGTTGTTTATTAAGTTGGTACGGTCAATATTTTAAGGGCAAAAACGGTTTTCTAGCTGGTCTTCAGTGATGCAAGCCTTCAGAGTGCACGGCGAACGGTTCATAATGACGTGTTTTTAATAATTCAGCAAAATGTCTCGTTGGTATGAAACCATTTGTTTCATTCACCATTTGACGTCGCTGCTACTCGATAATAATCCCCTTCCTCATATCTCTTAACCCTCACAGTATTTCTCTAGAACAAAGAAAAACATTGTTTTTATTACACATAATACCTTATTATTTATTATTCACTAATCGAATTAAACCTCACAATGAATTTAAAACTTTAAAGGCATCTTCTGTCTCAACAATACCTCTGTTCTATCAACAATACCCTTGATTAAGATTTATGTTTAGTAAAATATGAAATATATTAATGATAACACTCACACTTAGTCCGGTTTCATTAGATATTCACTTCACTTTTACGCAGCGCAATAATATTCTCTGATCTGATCTGATCTCTTCAATATATTTTATGCCTGCTTTTTGATAATAATAACCACAACACTGCGCTAAATACTCGTCACCAATATTATCCACGAACCAAAAAAGTTCTATTAATTAAATACTCGTAACAAACTGCATCTACCCCACAGAAATCGAAATAATTTACTTAGTTTTTTGTAGTCTACCTGCTAAACTTTAATATTTATGTGAACAAGACGAATGAAACTAAAAACGAATGATGATTATTGAACTAGTCATTGGTTGCAGACAAAGTGAGTGTGTGTGTGTAATGTGCGTGTCTACAGTATTGTAACAACTTATAGAAGAAGGTCGTAAGTCAAACCGAAGCGTCAGTCTATTGCTTTGTGAGATTGCTCATGGACTTTTGGTCGGCACACAGATTACGCTAAAATTTTCTTAGATATTCAAAGCTACAGGGACAACCGCTAGTTTTAATTTTACTTAAGTCTAGAGGTGTAGAACAGCCGAAGTCTGATGTTGTGATGGTTTTGATCAAGTTAATTAAATGGCGTCGGCTCCCTTCTGTTGTGTGGGATTCTTATGATGACCGATATAGGAATGGGGCCTTTCCAAATAGTCTAGTGAGATTTTCCTTTCCCGAGATTATTCCTAGACATGGAAATATCAACAGGATCTTATTAAATCTGAGAAGTTTTAATTAGCCGCATGTATTCCCAGACAACAGATAGTAAAGGCTGAAAATACATCATCCTCTTGTTGAGTCACTTAATTTATAAAGTACATAGGTACAGCAGCACCCTGGTTGCCTAACACGCGATCAATCACAATCTGATTCATTTTGACAGTTCAATAACATTCATTGCGTTATTTACGTTGCTGAGCAGACACATTTTTCGAATATATGAAGGAATGAATGGATTCGCAATATCCTTCAAAATTATTCATATTATGATTGATCGTGTGTTCTGCAAATTAGGGTGCTGATATTGATAACCGAGCCATTTTTCAAGCTTAGTGAAAATTGCCAGCAGGGTTTTCCAGCCCAGTTACTGTTTCCCTGGTCTTTTGATAAAACTGTGGACGTTCTTGATCATAAGACCCTGATCTTATTGCCAAAAACGTGTGCGTTCGGGGGACTCCCGTCAGGAACGAAGTTCCTTCTCAGGTATGATTAAAAAAAAAACAAAATGACTATTATTAATTATTACACCATTGACTTTATTTAGCACCCTCGAAAACTATGAAAACGACACCCATGACGAAAAATTTTATAATTTTCGCACCCGCCATCTTGGATTTTTATTTTGACCAAATTCACATTTTCTCTCTCTCTCCGGCATGCACTGTACTCGAGCCGATGTGTACAATTTTATCCCACGACACTGTAATCACTTTACTCTTTTCTTTTGTTTTTTTGCCGGCGTTCTCTCTCTCACTCCCTCTCTTTCTTTCTCTTTGAATTAGAAGAAGACAGTCGCAAGTATTAACACTTTTTAGCGTGACGATTTCTGCATGTTTACAAGCCGCGATAAAGAACTTCGTTCCAAAAAAGTTAATTACCAATTATTAAAAAAATCATCATCAAAATGTCTGTACTCTGGACACCTTGCGATTCCCCAGCACAAAGTAACAAGTCTCCTTGCTAAAACAACGCACAATTACACACATGGTTACTCTATATAAGACTGGTCACGACTTCCGTCAAGTTTTACATAAGCTGGCCATAATAAACTCATCGGCAATCATTTGTCAGTTATCTAGATCAAGTCCGTTTCAAGGCACATGCACGATTATCTAAAGGAAATTATGTGTTTCATGTATTTGTATGTAACTACAACATTATTGATCATGATTGTTTATATTGATTAGTGGCTGTCGTTATCGTGTTTTATATTCTGAATAATTAGCTTAAAATGATAACGTCTTTATCGATATCACTTTGATGGTCAGACAAATTAAGTTTAAAGTTCCTTAAACTGCCGATTTCTCAATTGCAAATTAACTTACAAATCGCTAAATCCATTAAATTATTGTACAACGGTGCCTTGCACCGCTGAACCCAGAACCATCATCCTTATCAGTTAAGTAAGTACGCCCACTTTCTTTTAATACGGTAGCTGCCTAGGTAAAAAAAGAAATTCTATTTAGTCCGTCTTTCAGAAAATAAAAAATATTAGACACGTATTTTTGGCTTTATCATATTAATCAAAAATAACTTAGAAAAAACGCATTAAAGTTGGGGAGTGGAGGCTCGCTACGTCACAACTCAGTATAAAATCTAGCAAGGCGTGACGTCATGCCACATTTTAACTCAATGTATCGCCGTAATCTTTTGATTTCGTCATAAAAGAAAAAATACGTGTTCAATATTTTTTAATTAACTACAAGACGGACAAAAAAAATTTGGACACAGGCCTATTGTCATGGGTAGAAACTTATTGCCTGGAAAAGGCATCTTAACCAGTCGACGTCGACTAAGATTTTTACATGTATTTATAATGATGCTCTTGTCTTTCAGGATCTTCCATGTCGACCGACCAGAAAAGTGCAAGGATAATAAAGAAGGAAGTTGCAACGAAAATAACCATAATTTCCACTTCATTACATACCAAGCAGAAAAAAGTTAGGCCATAGACATTTACCAGCTCTTGCCACTAAAGATGAGACTTGACACACCACGTGGTTTGACTTGCGCAGTAGACGATTTTTGGGTCTCTTTAGCGGTATGAAGTCTGTGCCGGGGCGTCATCGGGGGGCGGCGGAAAGAGAGACTGGCGGGGGACGCAGTCAAGTCTCATCTTGCGTGGCCCGTGTAGCAAAGGTTTTGCATAGTTTTAGCAGACATCACGTGTCTTAGCTTCGGTACCACGCATTAGCAACACGTCATGTGTCTAATTAATAAAATTATAAACAAAACGACGACGTCTTGAACTTTGATTCGTAATTATCACTTTCCCTGAAGATAAGAGTCATATGATGTTATTGATGTGTTATTGTTATTAATATCGTGATATAAATGTCAATACTGTCATGTTTGTATACTACTATACTATAAAGTGAATAAACTTTTGATATGGGGATTGCCTTGGTCAATATACAGGGTGATTGGAAGATGGGTGCAAAGCTTTAAGGTGAAGATAGTATAGACAATTTAGAACCATTTAAGCCATGGTTGTCTTAGACGAAGTCTTACCAAATTTTTTAATTTTTAATAAGGTTTAAAAGACGTATTGTACAATTTTTTTATTTTTTCTGAGCTTTAACATAACCTAACATCACGCCTTGTTTCCCCGAAGGGTTGGGCAGAGGTGTCCCTGTGTGCTTTAAATTTCTGTAAAAAAAATTTCTAATGACACAGAAGCCTAAAACATGTTTTGCTTGATTGCTTACACATTACTTTAATTAAATAAATAAAAAATGAATTCATTTATCATTCAATTTGGCCATAATTATGCAGTTTACATTAAATTTTGAGAATTTCCGAAAAAAAACTTAAAAATTTGGTTAAAAATATTTGGTAAGACTTCGTCTAAGACAACCATGGCTTAAATGGTTCTAAATTGTCTGTACTATCTTCGCCTTAAAGCTTTGCACCCATCTTCCAATCGCCCTGTATATTTTATTTATGTTTTGAGATAAAAGTTCAAAGTGCTCACCTCATTGGTCTAGTGGTCGTAAGAGCTACTGCTGAGCATGAGGTCGATGTCTTGGGTTTGATTCCCAGGTCAGACAGTGTTATTGGGTTTTTCCATTAGGATTTTTTTTTTGTAGCCCTGTGAATTTGTGCCCGGTAGACGGCTTTTTTTTTAAATGGCATCTTGCAGGTCAACCTAGGAAGTTGTCGGCTGCTTAACCGGACTGTCCTATGGCTGCCTCAATAAATTAAGGCCTCCAGCCAGGGCATAACACTTAGAAACTAAGCGACTACACGCTCAGGGCACTCCCTGTGGGGTACGGACCTCGGCTTAGGGCGTCGCTGGGGGAGGACAGCAAGGGAAAGGCTGGATCGGATTAAGGTTGACGGCAATAGGCTCGCCCCCTCATACAAGAGACTAAAAATATCAGTCCTATATTCCCCGAAGGGTTAGGCAGAGGTATACCTATTAGTACACCCACATTTCGCCAGTTATGTTTAAGTCCCATGTAATAGGGGGCGAGTTTATAGCCATCTACAGGGCACAAATTTAGACACCGCGCTGCTACTGAGAAATTCCAGATGGAAAAACCCAATAACACTTTGCCTGACCTGGGAATCGAATCCAGTACCACATGCTCAGCAGCATAGCGGTTGCGACCACTAGACTAACAGTACACAAAAAATATGCAGACATTAATATCTTATGTTAACAGCACAAACTTGACCTGAAGCAATTTTCAGGGTTGCCACTGTTCTGTATATTATTTTCGGAGATTTTTTTGTCATAAATACTAACTTATTGACTTTATAATTGACAACAAGATTGGCCAAAAAGTGTAGTTAAAAATATTACACCTGGTGTCCCTGTTGTGTAATATATAGGAATCATAAAAACCACATTTCGATCAATAAATAAATTTTTACAGATGTTAATAAAAATTGAGTATTGCCGCTTATCTCAAGGTTTAATTGAACTCTTTTAGGTAAACCAAAAATGGTAAAAAGTCCTTAGTATAGTCATAAAACATTATTTTCCAATCGTAATATAAAAAGATAAAAGTAGAGAAAATGTTTCAAATTATTATTTTGGGCGAAATGAGAATCATCAACTGCTTAGTCCTTTCCCAGCTTTGTTACGGGTTTTTGTCAAACCGAGTGCAGCTGAATACCAGTATTTTATATGGCGCGACTGCCTGTCTGATCTCCACAACCCAGTTACTGGGTAACAGGACACCTCTTAGTAAGACTGATTGTCAGACTTTCGATTTCTGACTACCCGTAACGACGGAATATGTAAACAAAATAATGGTCGAGCTTTACTTACTTTCCCTTTTTTTTTGCTTCATTATTATTACGAGCTTGAATTTGGTTCTCTTTCTAGAGCTTTATAGGACCAGTATTTATCAAAGGAGTCCAGTCCAGCACATCGCGCCATCGTTTTTTCTAAAAGCCAAGCCAGTTCAATAAGATTTTTAACAGCGCAAAGGGAAAAACATAGGGAAGAATAAAAAAAAAAAATTTTGTGTCCGTCAGGTAGATTATTAAAAAATATTGGACACGTATTTTTTAATTTTTTACGTTATCAAAGATTACAGCGTTATATTGAGTTAAAATGTGCCATGACGTCACGAGTATGTAGGTTTTATCCTTACTTGTGACGTAGCGACCCCCACTCCCCAATTTTAATGCGTTTTATCTAAGTATTTTTTTATTAATATGATAAAGCAAAAAATACGTCTTATATTTTTTGTATTATCTTGCTAACGGACTAAACAGAATTTCTTTTTTTTTACCCAGGCATCAGGCATTATTAGAGGTACGATTATAATACATATACATGCCACAATAAACTTGGTAGTGCCAGCCCTAGAAATCGCACTAAACGTTCAAATTGGCGAGCGACACGAAAAAACAATCAGCACATCATGATCTTGTGCTAATCATCTACAATGAATAATTAGTGTTCCCACTTAAAACGGCCACATTAGCGTACTATAGGTAGATCATAGTTTCATAGATCACGTGTCTATGCGCATCCTTACGTCATGGCGATGCGATGGCGGGTAGTTTGAAAGAAAACACAAAGATTTTATTCTTCTTCTTGCCCTTGACCCTTTATCCAAAAAGTTGGCAACGTCGTAAATAGCTATCAAATATTTACCTGTTTTGATTAATCCATGAACATTTTATATTCATATTCATCACTCTTTTACTTAGGGCGATCAGCACATCTAAACTTCGTAAAAGAAGAGCTTGTCAGCGAACTGTGCAATATTGACACTGACAGACAGCTCTTGAATGCGATTTAGTGTTTTTTTTTGTAAAAAATCGTAGATTGAGAACGCTGTTCGCGTTCAGTTTCATAAGTAAAATTCGCTTTTATATGGTCGGATCAAAATCAAAATCAATCTGCCTTGCCTTTTCAAGAAAAGAAGCAGGTGAATATCAGTATTTTATATGGAACGATTGCCTATCTGACCTCCACAACCCTGTTACTGGGTCAGACTTTTGGGCTTCGACGACAAACGACAAATCTCAGTCGCATTAAAATACAAGGATGATATATTTTATTAGTAGAGTTATGTTAATAATAAGGAATCGGAGATTTGATAGATTTTAAAGGTGATAAGACGTCATCTTCGTGATCATCGTATTAGATACCTAACACTTATTTGAAATTAGCGCTTTTCAGGCGACTTTGTCTGCGTTTGCGCAATCTTACGTCAAATTCTAATTTATGATTAAGGTATAGACAGGAGGAGACGCCCGGGGCGGGAATCACGAGCCGATTTCCGGCCACCGTAGGCGCGGGCTTGCGGACGGTGAGCAATGGGTAGCTCGCCGTGCGATAAGGACCAAGCCCGGGTCGACGGCGCGTTGTGTTCCACGCGCGCCTCAACGATATGTCAGCAGAATTGACGGGGTCCGCTAGGGCCAATACCTGCCGGGGGTTCGAAGAAAACCGATAGGGAAATCGTGGCCCCCGGCAACAGGGCAACCGAAGGAACATGGGTTGGGTTTTAGTCAGTAAAAGTCTGTCACGCCCTCCCGCTCCACCCAGAGCGGGAGAAGTTATGTGATAATTTCCCACCCAAAAAAAAAAAGTTAATAACTTTTTTTTTGGGTGTATATAGAGTCAAATCATTTACCTACATTTTTTTTTCTTTGTATATAGTTTGTAATGTCCCACCGCTGGGCAACAACCTCTCTTTATCACACACGTCTGTCCTCTGTCATTGAAATTAAATGACTTTATTTTGATTATTATTATTATAATCAGCCTATGAAGTTCCCACTGCTGGGACACAGGCCTCCTCTCGATAAGAGAGAGTGGGCCGTAATTCACCACGCGGGACCAGTACGGGTTGGTTAGATGTCACATGTCTTTGAATTTTTGGTTCTAGTGATTCACTTCACCGTTTTGAGAGCAGTGGTGATGAAATAATTTACACAAAGTAAAGCGCCTGTCTGAATTCGAACCTACGACCTACTATACGTAAGTCACGACCGTTACCACTGGGCCACTACTACTGTAACTGGGTCACAACTACTGTCACTGGGCCACCACTAATGTAACTGACTTTATATAAATTGAAATAAAATTATCTTAAAATTTTTTGAGTTTCTAATACAAAAATCTCTTCATGTTTTTCTTTTGCCAAATAACAAATTCAGTTCAATTGGGCACGCCACAATTGCGGCGATAAGACCCCTCTTTGAGGAGTGGCTTGAGAGGCGCCACGGCGCCCTCACCTTCTGCCTGACGCAGGTCCTCACCGGACACGGCTGCTTCGGGAGGTTCCTGTTTAGGATAAGGCGGGAGGAAACGCCCGGGTGTCACCATTGTGTGGATTGCCCGGAGGACACGGTGAAGCATACAGTGGAGGTCTGTCCGGCTTGGGCGGAGCATCGCCGTGTCCTCGTGGAGGCGATCGGCGGCGGTGATCTCTTGCGTCCGGCCCTGGTTCAGGCCATGGTACGGAGTGAGAGGAAATGACAGGCCGTCACCTGCGAAGCGGTAATGCTCGCGAAGGAGGAGGCGGAACGCGTGAGGGAGAGGCAAATTTCGCGCCCTCACGCCCCTAACCGCCGCAGAAGGAGACGCCCGGGACGGGAATTGCGAGCTGATTTCCGGCCACCGTAGGTTCGGGCTTGCGGACGGTGAGCAATGGGTAGCTCGCCGTCCGATAAGGACCAAGCCCGGGTCGACGGCGCGTTGTGTTCCACGCGCGCCTCAAAGAGATGTCAGCAGAATTGACGGGGTCCGCTAGGGCCAATGCCTGCCGGGGCTGGAAATATGGACCGAAAGGGACATCGTGGCCCCCGGCAACAGGGCAACCAAAGGAACACGGGTGGGTTTTAGTCAGTAAGAGTCTGACACGCCCTCCCGCTCCACCCAGAGCGGGAGAAGTTATTTGATAATTTCCCACCCAAAAAAAAAAAGGTCAATATTGAAATGTTTTTGCAATAATAGTCAAAATCACATGACTTTCATTTGTTGTTGGTGGATATTCTGTTAATAGTTTTTCCTCATCTAGTCGATAAAGACAAAATTAGTTTCCTATTAGCATTAGTTTGTAATTCGCATAATTGAGAAAACTTTAATTGTTATTTGCACAGAACACTGAAGATTTTGGAGATAATTTTAATATTAATGTAAGGTTTTAAATATTTTCATGTTTGTTACTAACCAATGATTCATACAAATGGGTGCACAATGTTTTGAGAAATGTAAATAAATGTAGATTAGTATGTCAAATTGGTATTTTCTTGTCGTAATTGGTATTTTTTTTAAATGCTCATTTACTAGTATAGGATAGTTCATACTAATTCCATGCTGCCATGATAGTAGATACTTACTAATGTGTGTTGAATTTCTCAGTCCGGAGTCTGGATTTGTGCCCGGTTGATGGCAAATAATGGTAATAGACTGGAATGGAATGGCCCCCATATGGAATGGAACTTAAACATAACTGGTGAAATGTGAATTTACCATAGGTGTACTGGCTAACCCTTCGTCTAATACAGAAGTGATGTTATGTTATGTAAATATGCTGGCAAACATGCAAATCTTCAACATCGAGACAGCCATCTTTTTTAACCGACTTCAATGTTTTCAATTTTTTTTTATGTATGTTCCCTGATTACTCGAAGACGGCTGGACCGATTTGAAAAATTTAATTTAGTAATATTTAATTTAAATTAGTTTTTGTTTGAAAGAGTATATTTTCAAGTTGGTCCCATTGTCATTTGGTCACGATCTGATGATGGGATCTTGGAGAAATCGAGGGAACTTTTCAAATATTAAATTCAGATCTTTAGCGATTTGGGTATTTTTGATGAGCAGTTGACATAAGGCTATTGTAACTTAGATAAATTACAAATCAACCCACTAAAAAGTGAAAAAAAAAAACTTTTTTTACAAAAAATACAACCGACTTCCAAACTACGTGAAAAATAACTAATTTCGGAAGTCGGTGTCGAAAAACTAAAATACTGATCCAAAGACACCGGCTTCCGAAATTAAAGTTATTTTTTACTTTGTAGTTTGGAAGTCGGTTGTATTTTATGTAAAAAAGGTTTTTTTTTTTCAAAATCAGTTACAAGGTTTTTTAATCAATAAACACTGTCTCAAGCCACAAAGATTTACATGCACTTATAAAAGCCAGTTTATACAGTAATCTCACCGTAAACCAGTTTAGGGATCGCATTCAGGGGTCACAAACAACATCGTCATTTGTGTGCAAAAAAAAGGGTTCCTTAATATTTATGTTTACTTTAGAAGTTAAGTTTTGTTTTGTCGAACTCGTTTGAACTTAATAAAATAATAATAAATGTCAAGGTGATCTCGAGAAGCGGCTGAGTTTTTGTAGTTAGGGACAGGGTTAGATTAAAAATGCTTTTGTGCTATTAATTCATTAGTCTTTATGTTTTGTCAACAAAACATTGGATTTGGGAGGGTTAATCAGTAAGTACTTTATTAGGATATGTTTTGTCCAGGACGCGGATGTTTTTTTTGTCTGATAAACGTGGGTTTTTTAATTAAATTAGCAAGCTAATCAGGAAAATATTATTTTTTTAAGCTATTGCATAGCTTTTATCGCGGGCTTTGAGCGCGGCGACCGAATCAAGCAATTCCGTAACGTAACGAAAATAAAACCTAACACCCCCCACTCCGCCTACCATGTAATGACGGTTCCCATGACAACGTGATGTTGTCATGGGAACGTAATTTTTGTTTTATGTCATCATCCCAAGTGTAGCGTTGACAAATAGGAAGTATGGAGGTTACAAATGCTATGCAATAGCTTTACCGCGGCAGTCCCCGAGTGCCACACGTTTTTTTTTTATTAAGCTCACTTCAATTTTAGCTTAAAATCGGATTATACTAAACGCCTACCACATATTCGGAGTCATATCGTAGAGGTTTTATTATAAAAAAACCAGAATTGTGGTAAAACAAAAATCAAAAATTTTTGATTTCGCAAAACCTTTAAAAAACATCGTTAACATAAGTACTTCATCAAAATTCGAAAAGCATTTATAAGGATCAATAAAGTTTCCAAAAAAATATACCGGTTTTAGCATCCAAAGAATCAAGAAAGTCGAGTTTTTTCCTTACTCAATTAGTGCCAAAATGTATTTATTACTTTTAAGAATGATACTCGTATACGTAAGACCATCAAATCTGCGGTAAGACTTAATCATTTAGTTTCTGCTCGCGATTTCGTTCGCGTGGAAGTCGTAAGACACTGGTGCCGATTAGGGTGTTCACAAACTAAACTAAGTTTAAGTTCAGTGCATATTTTTCTTTCTATTTCATTAAGAAAACAGAAGATAAATTTTAGTTTAATCCTGTCAAATTAATCAGCGCTTGACGTAAATTGACGTAACTTTAGTAGGCAAGGTTTTAATCACGTCTAAACTTGTATGGAGTAGTGACAGGCGCTGATTAATTTAACAGGACTAAACTAAAATTTATCTTCTGTCCTTTTCTTTATGAAATAGAAAGAAAAAGATGCACTGAACTTAAATTTAGTTTAGTTTGTGAACAAGGGAATCGGCACCATTGTATACTAAAACTTCCCACCGAGTCGCATCGCGTCGCCTGCCCGCGCTGTTACTTAGTTTTAGCTTAGCGTTCTTTCTGACTTTTTTTCTTTTTGCTCGGCTCCTAAGGGTCCTAGCTTGATGATAAATATCCTATAACCTTCCCCAAGAATTGGGCTATCAAATGCAAAAATACTTTTTCAAACCCGACTTCTATTTCTAGAGATTAGCGCGTTCAAAAAACAAACTCAGCTTTACTATTTTAGTATACTAGCTAATGCCCAGCATGCGCTGCAATACCTTTTATTTTTTTTGTTAGGAACCTTCTCCGGCACGCACACAATAATTGACCAAAGTTTTATCACAATCGGTCGATCCATGTTCGAGTTTTTTCGAGTTTTTGCGAGACTAACGCACGGCAATTGATTTTTATATAAATAAAAATAAATCTGCTGTATCATAGAAAAGTGCAATACCTACGCGGTCAAAATGTATGGAACAGCAGATTTTATTAAAAATAACCGACGAAAAATTTCAACACAGGGGGTGTTCAGAATCATGTACTGAATCCATGGTAACAGTATTCGCGTCGATGTCCCTGCCACCCTATATAGATATGTGTCGGAAATACGTCACTGATTTGAAAAATCGGGGCGCCAGCGCCGTCTAGCGGCGCTCGACAGAGTCTACAACATAACGCTCGACGGAGTTAAAAGTGGAGTTTGTCGGTGGCGGTCAAGCAGTGAACACGTTTAGAAACTGTCGAGTATTCGGTATAGTTGTGTAGTGTAACTACAGTGTGAGAATTGCTAGTGTTATTAATTTGATCGTAAATTATAATTACATCTGAATTATAAATGGTTTTTCTATTGCGTAATAACCAACCTCTCATAGTAGTTAAAATATGGCTGATGAAAATGAGAGAGACGTACCTCTCCGTCATAGGTAAATAAAATTATTGTAATTACTAGCTTTGGATGTCGGAAAATATCCCACGGGAACGTACTACCGAGATTTTATACCTAATAACAGAGGAAAACGTCACTGACTCCTACCGCTGCGCCCGCGTTGCTCCGCGTAATTTTGAAACTGTGATATCTTTTAAAATATTCATTTAAATTATATGATTTTAAGGCATATTTCAATCTAAATTAAATGCCTAATTTAAATAACACATATTTTTGGATAAGGATTAATACTATACCGGTCAAAAAGCTTCGGAAATAACAATTAAATTTTTATCAAATTCTGAAAGATAAAAATGGTTATTGTGGGTCATCCTTAGAAGATAGACATATGGCTCGCGGACTTTTTTGTTGAACTTTAATACCTTTGAATACCGTAGAACATAAATTTGACGTATATTTTTCGGTTTAGGCAGCGCACGCCAGTAAAGCTCCCAGTCGGCATGATTTTTTCTAACTTCTTCAACAATAATCGTCAAATTTCAGCCAATTTACACAAAACCTTAATTAATTATACACTAAAACCTTCCGCATGAATCACTCCGTCCATTGGTGGAAACCGTTTGAAAATCCGTTCGGTAGTTTTTGAGTTTATCGCGTTCAGACAGACAGACGCGGCGGGGGACTTTGTTTTATAATATGTAAGGATTACGAACCAAAAGTTGGGTATTTACTATGGGTTAACTTGTTTCTTGAAGGTGACCTGTCATCACAAGTTTTTTTTTTATTATACCTAACCATCTATTACGGAAACCTGCGTTTCTGGTAATTCCTAATATGCAACAGAACTAATATCGATAATTAAATTCTCAAACAACTTATTGTTTTGTCATATTTCCAAATAAGTTCATGTTAAATTCAATATTGTACTGTTTATTGGTCACGCTATCAATCAATCTTTGTTTTGAATCATTCTTGAAAAAGTTTTACGCGTTTGTTCACTTCGCTTCTCGAAAGTGCGTTTTTAGGCTTCCGTACCCGAAGGGTGCCAAATAGAACCCTATTACGAAGCCTCCGTTGTCCGTCCGTCCGTCTGTCTGGCAGCGCGCTGTAATCTCATGAACCGTATTTTTCACAGATTATGTACTTTCAGCGTTTTTTGCTAAATATTGTACACTGGTACGGAAACCTTCGTGTGCGTGTCCGGACTCGCACTTGGCCGGTTTTTTTTGGAAATTATGCGACTATATTTTTCTATTGGGCTCAAGCTGAAATTCCAGCTTTGTCCATGGCTTGTTTGACAAGAACTTTCCTATTCAGAACGAAACTAGAGCATGTCTACATTCCTTAGTTTTCCAAATAAAGTACTAATAGTCCACAATTATAGAATTTTGTCCATTCCCAATATTAATTCTCATACCGTCATAAACATTACCGTCTCTCTCAGAGAAGCATATAATTACAGCCATAAGGGAATAGCCATATATGTAGAATAGATTGATCATGAGGAACTTGTTCAACTACATCCAAGAAGAAGACAGCCACTTAGAACCACGGGTTTAGATGGAAGATGTTGAAGAACCATCAAGGTTGAAGATGATGAAAATAAGACTCAGAAACATGAAAAGAACTCCAAAAATGTGTACTGAATTGGAAATACTCAAGTAGTAGGTATCTATCAACCACATTCCTAACGCGTAAGTAGTAAGGATCAGCTGATAGTCTCTATAGTTAATGTCGAGCTCGTAGGCGAATCCGCAGGCGTATACTACTCAGACGCAATTGTTGATGCCACTTTGGCATATATTTCGCAGAAATTGGTACTATTGCGTGAGGAGGGTTATTTAAAATGCGATGACCTTTTGAATTCTTGAGTCCGGAAAAGAGTATATCGAGTATTGAAAATGAAGAAAGGTGATAGAAACTAACCTTGTCATTGCCAATGTATTGCATTGCAGGAATTTTGTATGGTTAATGATGCTTCTACCACAGATAAAACTTAACTAGTAGAAGAAAAGTTCTCATTTACTAAGAGTGTTTAAGAATCTGGAGATGATTCAGCCGTTTCGAGGCTTCTCCAATGATATAATAAGTTTCACGTGATTAGATGGTTCGTGTAATAGCTTTATAAATTAAAATCATATCATCATTTTGAATGCATTAAGGTGCTTTACATAAGATAAGATTAGACACAATCTCGAATTAAGTTAATTTAATAATTAGAAGTGAATATTGGTGTCCGACAAGGTGCACTGATGGGACCGAAGGAACTGTCTTTGTGGCAATCCTTGGGGGATTGAAATGATGATAAAGAAATTAATATTAGTAACACATTCTAACTTAGTCCTGACTTGAAACATCCAAAAACTTAACGTTATAGCTGTGGAACATTATTTGATTGCCAGAACTACGGAACAGACCACAACATTTGACAAAATAGGTAAATAAATTGGATTAATTTTCAACATCTATTGGGCAGTTGCTGTTGAAAAAGATGTCAGTAAACATCTAGTCTTACTCAAATTAAGTTACACTGGCATCCAAGGACCATAGGGTCTTAGGACCAACTAATATCAAGTCAGCATCTTCTATCAACTACCACTTACCAAAGTGCTCAAGTAGCTGTGTCCTATTTCATCCTCGGAGGTCTCCCCTGACACCAGGGTCTGCCTTTTCCACTTCATAGTACCACTTTGGTATCACCACATTTATAAACAGGACTTTTTTGCGGAACCTTGCGCGCTAAGTCGATAGAGCTGGCGAAAAATTTTTTTTGACTGAAACATTTCGCTGGTTTTAATTTACGCGAAAAGTTTTAAGTTACGCGAAAACTGAACCGGTTTTATGCGTTTATGTGTGAATGTGAATATGTTTGTTTTTGTTTTGTTTTATAATGTGAATGGACTGTGAGTGATAAAGTTGTGTGTTAAGTTTCTTGTTTATGCCAAGTTAAAGTTTTAATAAAATTGGGATTGCAATGCGAAAATATGTAAGGTAATACGTTTTTTTTGTGTTTTATATGTGATAATGTGTGTTTATGAGAATAGATATAGAAAAATCTCATTAATTATTCGTAATTAAATTACACTGAAGTGAGTCTTTTTTCATTAAAAAAACTTAAGGATAATATAAAATATAAATGCAGCATAATTTGCGAAATATTACTGCGTATGAAACATGCGAGTTTTAGAAAATGACCATGGTTATCTTATGATTGTATGTAATTTTTACTAGATGTAGTTACAATGAAATTTTCCTATAGTGAAGCGCCAATTAGGCTAAAATTACAGTAATGAGATTTATGAGTTTAAACCTAATCAATCATCAACTAAAAATAAAGATAAAAAAACATGCGACTATCACTCAAAAATAATTTCCACCAGCCCAGAAAATTTCACATCACTAAATATAAAATTGCTTTTCAAAAATGCACCGTAAACTTTAACAAACAGGATTCAAAATCAAAAACTTTACATTTCGAATTTTCGAAAAAGGTTGCTATGTCGATTGATTTTACACCTTATTTTTTTGCACACAGAATTCGAATTGCATTAAATTTTGAATTTTCGAAAATTGCCGGTATTTTGGATTGTCCTTTACTTAGCAGCCGTCCGTCGCGTCCAGGTGAACAAAACTAATGAGATGCGATGCTCCCGCGCGCATCTGAAGCTGAAAACTAAGGCGGCGGTCTGAGACCTGCGCAGGAGTCGGTGTGACGCCGAGATTTATGGCGATAGATTAATGAGGATTTAATTATGTTTGGGTGTTGTTTGTTTTTATTTTTTCATTGATGAAACTAATCTTACGTACTTCAATTAAGTGTAGAAATAATTAAAAAGGACTGGTTTTATCTTCCTCCTACATTTATGAAATTATAGGAATGAAGGTATCTTTTTTTGCTTAACGATGTAATAATTTGTAAGGATCACTTTTTATTTTAATGATATCATCAACATCGTCATGTTATTTAAGTTAAGCCTTTACTTTTCTGTTTGTTATGCAGTTAAGTATTAATTGAATATGCCTCGGTTTTTATGAGACCTAAGGTTTCCAAATAATAAATAATTAATTTGCAAACAATAAACTAAGTTTCTTGTTTTTAACCCACTACGGCAAAGTCAAAGGAGGGTTATGATTTTACATTGTTAATTTACGTCTGTAGACACGTTGAAAAAATAAGACCCTTTTCATAAAAAAACCGGCCAAGTGCGTGTCGGACCACGCACAATGAAGGGTTCCGTAGTTGGGATGAATTTATCCCAAAAATCTTAACTTAACTTTGCAGTTGAATAATATGTTCTCCCATACGGAATGTATGGGAAAACATGTTTTTGCAACTGCAAAGTTAAGTTGGTCGATTATTACTCGTTATCTTGTAGATCCTACTTAGCTGTGATAGTTTTCCTTTTAATTTCGTTATATAATCTACTGCTGTGATTTTTTTCACACATCCAAAACCAACCATTTAGCTGGCAGGAGGGGGACACTTGACTCTGACAAAAATTAGCACTTTAAAGCTTAATATTTCGCAAACGGATCCTTGAATCCAAAAATGGTTTTCACAAACTCACAATGTTTTTGAAGGACCTTTTAATGATACCCCACAACATGGGTTAAAAAAAAAACATCACCACTTTACGAGTAGGAGAGGTACCCTAAAAAATGTTTTTCATAATTTTGTTTTACCACTTTGTCGGCGTAATTAATATGCCAAATTACAGCTTTATAGTACTAAGGGTCTCGGAGCTAGACCGCGGACGGACAGACAGACAGACAGACGGACATGACGAAACTATAAGGGTTCCTTGTTTACTACGGAACCCTAATATAAGGCTAGGGCCAAATCCGAGGAACATCAAGTGCATAAAATCTATAATTAACTTTATTTATAAACATCTCATACTTAAATGCTACAAAACAGCACGACCTGTAAAACTTTCGAAGAAATAATGATAGTAGATTCATCTACTTGAATAAGATGTAATAACATTTTAATTAGGTACTTAGTTTATTACTCATTGCCTACAAAACTGTTATCACTAAACAATATTTCTTTAGTATTATTCATGACGCATAGTATTTAAATGTTTCTTGGAAAACAATCCGCAGAAAGATTGTTTTTTCATTGCACCACTATCCACCTGACTTTATCCCAATTTATTTGGCTCGGTGACTCGGTGCATAATATATTTTTCACAACACCTGCTCGATAATGTCAAATTACATAATATGTCATACCAACCTAATCTAAAGCAAGTAATTAAAGTCTTCTAAAATTGTATTAAATTTAATTATAACCTGCTGTTCAGTAATGTGATTTGAATTTGGAACTTAACTAAAAGTACCTAAAAAATAAAAAACGTGTGGCACTCGGGGACTGCCGCGGTAAAGCTATTGCATAGCATTTGTAACCTCCATACTTCCTATTTGTCAACGCTACACTTGGGATGATGACGGATGATGACATAAAACAAAAATTACGTTCCCATGACAACATCACGTTGTCACGTTGTCATGTCATCATCCGTCATTACATGGTAGGCGGAGTGGGGGGTGTTAGGTTTTATTTTCGTTACGGAATTTCTTGATTCGGTCGCCGCACTCAAAGCCCGCGATAAAAGCTATGCAATAGCTTAATAACTGGTTTTTACTACTTCGCAGAAGATGTGAAAAATTGAGTATTCTTCGTGGGGTTAAAGGTGGCTTCGTTCGTCTTGGGCGAGCTTAAATCCCTCGCTGCACTCAGGATTCTAATCTTTTAACGCTTCGCTCAGGAGTTAACTTTGAACTTCAAAGAATCTTTAAATAAGCGGAGCGCTAGATTGAATAACGAGCGTAACGAAGGACGTTACGCTCGGTATTCAATGTAGCGCCCTTGACATAAGACTCTGCTTTATCCCCTTGCACTACATCGACCATTTCTTCCATACATTTCCATCAGCCATCATGTCAGTATTTACCCCCATTTCTGATACTTCATCTACCACACAGTTCATCTAAGGACAAACATAAATTAATTACGACCCTTTTAGTTAAATTCGGTTAAAATCTAACTTTAATTTTTCACCTGAAAATCGCTATCTGCGCATCTCAGACCGCAACCTTCCTGCTTACTATCATTGCCTCACACATTACCACAGTTTGCCGTAACAGTTAGAGCGTCCTCGGCTAACGATAACAATGCCGTTTATCGATAGCCCAACTCTAATAGCGCGCTAATTAACGCGTAATGATGGGAGTAATGAATTCACGTGATTTTCGCGCATGTTTGTTGATGTAGGTGAGTTGGTGAGCAAGCTTTTCCTTTATGGAAATGTTAAGTGGTACTAATTAATTTGGGTCGATTAACTGCCAATGTGGAGAGATATTTTTTTAAAGTATATCTTTTGCAGGCCTGTCCTAAAAGCCCATCGCTTAATCCTAACTATAATACAATAATAATATTATAAATTTGAAAGTGACTTTGTTTGTTTGTGAGGGGGCTCGTACGCTCGCTTTGCTCGCTCACATGAGCCCTCGTCATCCCTTTCGAACCTAACCTGTCTGAGTCGGGATGCTCCAAGTCCCGAGCTCGCTGCCGCTTGCGTTGGCGGGGTGTAGTGAGCGAACGAAGCGAGCGAACAAAAACTGTCCGAGCCGGGGTGCCCCAAGTCTCAAGCTCGCTAGGCTCGTTTTTGCATCCGTAAATAAGTAGTTTTTTTTTTAAACTCCAGGATTCTTTTTCTCGAAGACTAGGTGTTTTTGCTAGCTGTGACGTTTCGCAAAAATTTGAAGCTTCTCATACGCAGTCCATAAGTACAGTGGAGCTAATATTTAAGAAACTAACTTAAAAAAAAAAAATATGCATCTATGGCAAAAAAAATGTAGTAGAGGATTCAGGAGACCTCACATTGTTTCTAGAGTGGCGGCACGTTTCTAAACCCAACCCCAGGGCGCGCGTCCTACTCGACAGAATGCAGAGCGGCCACGGCCTGCATGCATGGCGAGATGCGGTATGCCGAATCTGTACCGCACCACTCCCGCACATACCGAGCTAATCAGGAACGCTCAATCGAAATATTAGGCGCTCGGTACCGCGTATACCGAGTATGTTGATGACGCACCGCTGCTGCGACGACAAATCCAATTTTTATTTTATGTTTTGGTTTGGAAATTATCAAATACCTTCTCCCGCTCTGGGCGGAGCAGGAGGGCGTGGTCCTGACGCAGGGGGGATCGCACCAGGCGGCGGCCGAACTAGCGACACGCGGGGTTGCGACAATCGTTGACAGGATCCGGCAGTTGGGACTCGAGGTGGCCCTGCACAAGTCCGAGGCCATGTGTTTTCATGGTCCTCGGAATGCGCCACCTTCGGGTTCCCAGGTAACGGTGGGAGGGGTTCTCATCGGCGTCGAGTCGACGACGAAATTTATACCTGGCCCTGTATTTAGCAACATGCATACATACTTAATGTATGTTAGGTGTTATCGTCATCCTCAGGGTATTAAACTCATTAGCATTAATTATGATGAGGCGGGTGTCCTCATCATTTTACCTTTGTAAATTGAAGATCATGATTGCTGTAAATATTATTGTTTATTACGATTTTTTTTTACCTAAGCCTTAGGTAATTTTTGAAGTGAAAACTTCTTTAAGCGCGTTGGGCATTTTTGAGATGGGAAAAAACAATTGAACTCGCGACACCGTTACCGACACCTCATTTTTGTAAACGCGATTGTGCTCTTTATTTATATTATGTTACGGATCAATTTCTATGCAAGTATTTTTCTTCCATCAAGGCGGTCTTGTTCAAGTTTTCACTTCTGTCGGCACTCCCGGAGTGCCAGTGTCTTTTTAGGTTTTTTTATTTTTTTTATTTTGGGGAGTACCCTTCGTATAACATAACATAACACCACGCCCGTATTCCCCGAAGGGTTGGCAGAAGTGTACCTATAATACACCCACATTTCACCAGTTATGTTTTTAAGGGGCGAGCCTATTACCATCAAACAGGGCAAAAATCCAGACTCCGGGCTGCTACTGAGAAATTCCTGATGAAAAAACTCAATAACACTTTGCCCGACGCGGGAATTGAACCCAGGACCTCATGCTCAGCAGTAGCGGACCAATGAGGTACTTTGTTTCTTTGGAGGAACTCAGAGGAACTTTGTTTAGTACACCATGTAATTGCTTTATCACCCTGAAGTTGAATAACGCTTGCACTTCATAAAACGTCAAAGTCAATTTTTGCTTTAAAGTCGGTTGTTTCAACCTAGCTAAAGTTTCAATTTACTGGGAGTTTTTGTCATAAGTGGTAACGCAGTTCCGAGGTCAACTATGCCTTTATAATCATTTGCGATGTTATAAAAAAAAAAAATTGCTTAAGAGTCCGTAATACCTCAGCTCAAATTCACTCGCTTATTTCGCTCGCACTGTACTGCTCGTGGACTGAGTGAGAGCGAGACTGAGCGGCGGGGAGAAGGCTCCAAGGCGCCAATAGTTTAAGTATTCAAAAAAACCTTACTAGCTATCTGCTTTAATTAGTTCAGTTATTATGCAAAGTTTCATGATCTAATTTGAAGTATTTTTTAATACCAGCGGTTTATTGTTCGGTTTGGAGGTAATTAAAAATTTTTAAGACCCCGTTCAGTCCCTGTTGCTAAAAAAATATAAATATATTTTTTCTTTCTTATTTGCAAAATAGTTTGGCAAACATCATCTAAAACTATTCCAAATTTCAAGTTCATAGCATTAGTAGTTCTTGAGATATCCAGCCGTGACAGACAGACGGACAGACAGACTGAGTCGCACCATAAGGGTTTTTCACCTTTTTACCATTTAGTACGATTTTTTTTTTTGTTGAATTATTTGATACATAACTTCTCCCGCTCTGGGCGGAGCTAGGGCGTGTCAGACTCTTACTGACTAAAACCCACCCGTGTTCCTTCGGTTGCCCTGTTGCCGGGGGCCACTATTTTCCTATCGGTTTTATTCGCAACCCCGGCAGGAATCGGCCCTAGCGGACCCCGTCAATTCTGCTGACATCTCTTTGAGGCGCGCGTGGAACACACCGCGCCGTCGACCCGGGCCTGGTCCTTATCGGATGGCGAGCTACCCATTGCTCACCGTCCGCAAGCCTGCGCCTACGGTGGCCGGAAATCGGCTCGCGATTCCCGACGCCCAGGGCGTCTCCTCCTGCGGCGGTTAGGGGCGTGAGGGCGCGAAGTTTGTCTCTCCCTCACGCATTCCGCCTCCTCTTTCGCGAGCATTACCGCTTCGCAGAAGGAGGTGACGGCCTCCCATGCCCTCTCGCTCCGTACCATGGCCTGAACCAGGGCCGGACGCGAGAGATCACCGTCGCCGATCGCCTCCACGAGCACACGGTGATGCGCCGCCCAAGCCGGGCAGACCTCCACCGTATGCACCATGTCCTCCGGGCGATCCACACAATGGTGACACCCGGGCGTTTCCTTCCGCTTTATCTTGAACAGGAACCTCCCGAAACAGCCGTGTCCGGTGAGGACCTGCATCAGGCGGAAGATGAGGACGCCGTGGCGCCTCTCTAGCCACTCCTCAAAGAGGGGACTTATCGCCGCAATTGTGGTGTGCCCATTGGAATGGAACCCTAAGAACCATATTAAAATGACTCGCTTTTTATAACAACCTAACTTGGGTGAAGGGACTTAACCGACAGCATAAATTAAGAAACCACAATCAACAACAAAAAATACGGCATAATTACAACAAAAAATATAAAATTACAAAGGAAACCCATTAGTTTATGCCAACAATAACTGATATTGCTAACTATCGATCTTGTATTGATTTCCTCCATTACTTTAAATTAGTCCATACAAGGAAACATAGCGGTTTCCCTATATTGCAGTACATTAATTCATGTTTGAATGCGTGCACTATTTATGATTTCTTTCTATTGTGCTGTCAATACATTTAGACATGACATGCCATTAAGTAGTTCCGGTGCACCCTGCGCAGTTACGGACCTTCATGACAGAATAATCTTATTAGTACAGTCGGTAGGCACGTACCTCTGACTTTTCGGATTCATAATTATCTTTTTTTTTAAATGTCATCTTGCAGGTCAACCTAGGAGGTTGTCGGCTGCTTAACCGGACTTTACTGTGGCTGCCTCAATAAATTAAGTCCTCCAGCCAGGGCATAAAACTTAGAAACTAGGCGACTACACGCTAAGGGCACCCCCTGTGGGGTGCGGACCTCGGCTTAGGGCATCGCTGGTGGAGAACAGCAAGGGACAGACTGGATCGGATTAGTATAATTATCAGTAGCTTCATCTTATCAGATATTTCTCGACGGTATGTGAAGTCAATTCAGAGGCCCCCATGGGCGGCTTTAAAACTCTGACACCAGGTTAGCCACTAACCACACGAAAAATATAGAAAGAAGTACAGTCGGTGTTCCCAGATAAATATTGTTCCACCTAACCAAGTAAACTGCTCGGAAGCTTTGGACACTTTTCTCAAGCAACCGACTGTACAGCTTGGGCATATGACATACACAGCTCGAAACAACACAAAATAAAAATATTGGAGGACTTGTACAAAATCATCATTAAAGATCAGCGTTGATCCTACTTCCTAATAGGAGTCAATCATTGTGGGATACCTTTTGGTCTATCGAGGGGATACATGACTTATAAACTTTTTTCTCAGTTAGTTTTAATCATGGTCTCGCAGTTTGAGTAACGATTTCCCCAGTGTCCTTTCTTTGGTATTGTTCGTCGCTTCATTGAGCTCCTTAAGTTCTGAGTTGAGCTGCACGATTACTGACAAAAGGCTTTCACTATGGGCAGTGTACGATTGCCTTCAAGCGTATTACAGGTCATGGCTCATTGTCCATATCTACGTAACAGTATGTCGCCAGTGACAATAATTTGCGGAAGCAATTGTGTAGTTCATGTTATGATTCAACTGAGGGAAACTCATTACGGTGCACGCAACACATGGTGTAGTGACCTCTACATGAATTCAGTGATCCTTGGACAAGTGAACTAGATTCCAGGAATCATTAGGAGTACAATCCAAAGTTTCAAAATTAACCTTCATTTAAGTGGAAATGTGCATGCATTGCATTGTAAGCATTTTCTTTCATTATTGAAGTATCTAAATGTACACAGACTCTTATCCAGAATTTGCGAAAAATAACTTGCGAAGCCGAGGGAGGAGATTCCCTGGGAGGACATATAGTGCCATTATTGGTGATGTCCTTGAGAAAGGTCAGGTGCGTAATACTCGCAACCGGCGTGCGTGTATGACCTGATGTATGAACGTAAACGAGGCAAAAAGAGTATGTAAGGATCGTAGCAGGTGGCGATCCTGCCTATCCGTATGGGGAGTAGGCTTGAGTTATGTATGTATGTAACTTGCGATTAATTGATTAAAAATAACAATCAGTAAAATTATTACAGAAGTAATAATTTTGTTCGTGACGATGCACGATGCCTCAATAAAGCCTGAAACAGAATATAACATTGCACGCAAGCTTGATGAAACAGCTTATTTCGTTATATCTAGGTCATGGTCAACCCATGCGCCAAATTTCATCTAAATCTGTTCAGCCGTTTTAGCGTGAAAGCGTAACAAATAAACAAACTTACTTTCGCATTTCTAATATTATAAAGTTAGGATTAAAGATGTCTCAGTACACTGTAAGTGTTGATTTTTGTTGTTGCCTTAGATTTAAAATAGAAAGTGGGCAACGTCGCAAATAGATGTCAAATATTTCGCTGAATTTTAATTTTGCATTTTTACTGTATGGAAATAAGAAATGTGGCTAACTAATTCCCTAGAATATTAATAATGAATTGCAATTATAACACTGAATTTGATGTTGTAACAATTTTAGGTGTCAAAAAGGCATTTGGAAAGTTTCCAAATACTTTTTTTATATCTAAAACTAAATATTCGGCATTACGATATCAATTATTGCATTTCGTAATCAATATTTTAGTTCCCTAGTTAGCCACATTTCTTAATTCCATACAGTAATATTGCTAAATTAAGCCCCATCAAACAACAACAGACTACTTATAGACACAGCAGACTATGGAGCAGACTAATAAATAATCTTCTTGAAGACTTTGACATCATTAATTTACTTGAATAGAAAAGTTCTAGATACCGAAGGACCAGAATGAATTTGCGGACCACTTTTTCTACTTTTATTTACAGCGCTGCGACATTTATTTTTTTAAATATCGCAGCATATGCTGAGATAGGAGCCTTTTGGCCTCGTACAGGACTTTCTGCTTTTATTTTAATTTTACTTTGTTTTATTAAGCTATTGCATAGCTTTTATCGCGGGCTTTGAGCGCGGCTTTTTCCGGCGGCAATTCTTTAACGAAAAAACCTAACACCCCCCACTCCGCCTACCATGTAATGACGGATCATGACATAAAACAAACAGAACAACAACGTGATGTTGTCATGGGAACGTAATTTTTGTTTTATGTCATCATCCGTCATCATCCCAGGTGTAGCGTTGACAAATAGGAAGTATGGAGGTTACAAATGCTATGCAATAGCTTTACCGCGGCAGGTGACACACTTTTTATTTTTATTTTTTTATTAATGTTTTTAATGAGTGTGTTTAGTTTAATTTGTGATTTCCGGTGCGAGTCTCAATTAATACTTTTTCTTTCTTTCTTACTTAGATGTCTGCTTACGTAAGTGTATCACGCTACTATCTCTTACGTGAGTCATTGAGAGCATTTCTGCCAGGTCGCAAAGAGTTGCTTACAATGAGTTGAGGAAGTACAGTCGACCGTGAGTGATACCGCTGAGCGTGTGTCCATTGTAGGATTATGGAATGACGTGACGTGTGTAACTATTTGAGTGAAAAAGGAGGAGAAACCGATATTTAAAATATGAAAGTGGAAACCGCATGTACGAGTCATGTATCGTACATGGTACGCGCGCATTGCATACATCAGCACTTTTCCGTCACCTTGCACAAATTATAGTGCAACGCGACAGTACACAATCAGCGTTCAAAGTAAGCTGTACTCATTCAAATAACATTCATATAGCATTAGTTACGTGGTAGTTAAATATATTCAATAAACCATCATCTTTGGCTATCCGTGACTTATCATTCAAGCTATCAACCAAGGTGTGTGCGACCCATTCAGCAGCGCATACACCGCATTCACGACAGGATAAATTCCGAGTGTTGTGTGCAAAAAACGACTACCTATGTAACAGTATTTTTATCTTACGAAGCGGTGCGCGCTTTACTTGTGGTAACCAAGTGTACGAACACGCTTTGAATGTGTGTTTAAGCGCAGGAGCTCTCGGTACCGTTCGAACGGGCGAAGTTGGAAGTGTGTGTGTATGTGTTATGTGCTAACGCTACTCGTCTTCACGCACACATTCACAGCGTGTTTGTACACTTGGTTACCACAAGTAAACCGCGCGTCGCTTCGTGAGATAAAAATACTACAGTCGTTCATCCTACGCCACATAACATAATATCACGCCCTTATTGCCAAATGGATAGGCAGAGATGAAAACACAACATAACCAACAATAGCAGCTACAGTACCTAGAAATAAAATTGATACATGATTCTGGAAGACGCTTTGTCCGAAACCTGTTCGACTATTCCAATAAAAGGTTTAGAGGAGTCTTAACAGAGTATCTAAGAAATCGAAGTTCGGGTAAGATCGATTTGTGTATTGTACAGGATATAATAGAATACAATCATTCGTTTTGTTTTGAGTTATATCAAAGTAATCATCATCATCATTCTTTTGCCCTTATCCAAATTAATTTGTCTTTCAAAGAGCAGAGAGAGGATTTTTTGAGTTTTATTAAAGTAGCAGGTTAAATTTATTGATTTGATTTAATTTTATTTGATTTATTTTGTTTCCATTTAATCGAATTTATTTTGATTTGATCTTATTTGCTTTTATCTGATTATTTCTATTAATTTACGTTTGGCAATGGGTGTTATTAACCTAAAATAAATGAATTTATTATTATTTTTAAACATTGGGAACGATTCCAAAAGCATAATTATGGTTAACTTTTGAGTGTCACAAAAACTACTGCACCAGTTCAATTTAGTAGCGAAACTATCAAATACTTCAGTTTGATTTATATGCCATAGGTGTGTTTTATAACTATTTTAGTACATCATTGCCGATACTAACCCAAAATACTGAATCAAACCTTTAGAAAATTGCTATTAAAAGTCTTATTAATAAAGAAGTTGATAAAATTTCAAAAGTCACACGTCACGAATCTCGTGCCGTACCGTTCAATGGAAACGCGCACCGTCTTCCCCTCACGAGCGTACAAATTACCTATTATGATTCTTCCTTTGCGAGACGCGAGCCGCGCGCTGCGTTTGCGCAAATCTCAACCAGCTAAGTCGACCGCTAACAAAAACTATCAACTAACAATTTCCATGGGAAGTCCTGCAAAGAGGACTAAATTGGTTATACATTACAACTGATAATATTTTGCTCGATTTTGGTAACTAATGATCATTGATGGATCTAAAAAGGTAAACTCTATACTATTAAATGAGCAATTTTTGTAATCACGTTCTCGAAAACGGCTCTAACTATTTCGATGAAAGTTGCAATATAGGGGTTTACGGGGGAGCTAGGTTTCTATCTTGGAAAATTCGTTTTCTCTATTTTCACAGCCTCGGGAATGTGAAACAACGTTGGTATACCTGGACGATATGTTTATCTATTTTCACCCGAGCAGAGCTCGGTCAACCAAGTACAATTTTTTAAGTATTAAACTGATGCAAATCGTAATCGTGTAGTCGTATTTATAAAAAGGGAGAATTCAATAAATTAACTGGCAACAGTATTTGAGATTTAATTGGATAAATTGAATGTCTGGGCACTCGAGGTCAGACCGATATTTAGGGAATTGAGGTCCCCGAAGCCTTTCTTGGTATCCTATTAATGAGTAATATTTGTATATATATATATTTGCGATCACGTTCTCGAATAGTTCTAACGATTTCGATGAAAGTTGCATTTTAGGAGTTAACGGGGGCGAAAAATCGATCTAGGTCTTAGGTCTCATATCTGGGAAAATTCGTTTTCTCCGTATTTTCACCCGAGCGGAGCTCGGGCGCCTAAAGTGTAGAACAATATGGCCACCTTAGAATGACATGACATGGCAGCATGGAATTAGTACCTAAGTACCTACTATCATGGCAGCATGGAATTAGTATGAACTTTTCTATACTATTAAATGAGCATTCTCTATTTTCACCGGAGCAGAGCTCGGTCGCCCAAGTACTAATGTAATAAACAGCCTGTTTACTATACCAGAAATAATAACTAGAGTACTAATAAACCTTTGAATGTTTCCATTGCTGGGACACAGACGTCCTCTCTGTGAGAGGGAGTGGGCCGTAATCCACCACGCGGGCCCAGAGCGGGTTGTAGATGTCACATGTTTTAGAATTTTTGGTTCTAGGACACGATGTTTTCCTTCACCGTATAGAGCGCAGTGGTGGTAAAAAAATTTAAACATAGTAAAGTGCCTACCTGGGTTCTAACCTACGACCTACAACTCGTGAGTCTTGGCCGTTTCCACTGGGCCATAACTGCTCTCCTCAGCAAAAATATTAGTCGGCTCAAAATTGCGCTCGCGCAAACTGCTTGTGCGTGGAAGCCATTAGCATTAATAAATATCACAATTGCACAATAATTACACTTTAATAGAAGTGTACTTAAAATAGACTTGGGAACTAAGAACAGACAAATGATTTGATGAAATATCAGTACGATTTAAAATAAAAATAAAACAATATGGGTGCAGTCACCATTTGTAGTCGCCAAATTAAAGGTAAGACCTATTAGGACTACTACGAAGGGGCTTGTGGCTAGGTAATAACAGCAACACGGGTCGATCGATCAGGTTAAGCTACGCTTGCCGGGGTTGGTCCGTAGATGGGTGACCATCTTTACATACCAAGACCCCTGCGTGCCCCGAAAAGCACGCCAAGCCGTTGGTCCCAGCTGTCATTAGTAGATATTTGAAGCCCGAAAGTCTGACAACCAGTACCAAGGGGTATCGTGTTACCCAGTAACTGGGTTGTGGAGGTCAGATAGGCAGTCGCTCCATGTAAAATACTGGTATTCAGCTGCATCCAGTTAGACTGGAAGCCGACTCCAACATAATTATATTTGGGAAAAGGCTAGGCAGATGAAATAAGGTAAGAGCTACTTAAAAGCTTATTCTGACCATAGGGTAGCTGTTTATTGCTCATGTTCGATAAACAAGACGGATCTAAGTAGAAAAGGCCCTAAAATGACATATACAGACCTTATTGGTAAAGGTATAATTCCGTAGACGACTGCAGACAGCAGCAGGCGAAGTGTCGTCGAGACACTACTGATTTCTATGTATTTCTATTATACACGACGTGTCTAAGTAGAAAAGGCCCTAAAATGACATATACAGACCTTATTGGTAAAGGTATAATTCCGTAGACGACTGCAGACAGCAGCAGGCGAAGTGTCGTCGAGACACTACTGATTTCTATGTATTTCTATTATACACGACGTGTCGCTAGCTACGGAAGGTATTTCATAGAAATACATAGAAACCAGTAGTGCTGCGGCGACACGTCGCCTGCAGCTGCTGCCTTCAGTCATCTAAGGACTTGTACCTTTATGTCCTTCGAATAGGACAGGTACAGGGAGTAGGTACTCGAAACCGGCGCGCGTGTACGACCAGATATATTTGTATGAACGTGGACAAAGCAAAAGGAAAGAGCACGTAAGTATCATAGGTGACATTCTTTAATTTCTGCCTACCATGTTTGTAGAACTAAGTCATTCGTCTGCAACCAGTGTTGTCAGCAACCCCAACCATAAAATCCTCTTAAAGAAGCTTGAAGGCTTCGGCATATTTGGTCAGTTAAATCATATCTCATAGAAAGACAACAAAGAGTGGTTGTAAAGGGGTATGAGTCACCAGTTTATTTTTCTTCATCTGGAGTCCCCCTTTTTTTTTTTTTTTTTTTTTTGGGTGGGAAATTATCAAATAACTTCTCCCGCTCTGGGTGGAGCGGGAGGGCGTGTCAGACTCTTACTGACTAAAACCCACCCGTGTTCCTTCCTATGCCATGTTGCCGGGGGCCACGATTTCCCTATCGGTTTTCTTCGAACCCCCGGCATTGGCATTGGCCCTAGCGGACCCCGTCAATTCTGCTGACATCTCTTTGAGGCGCGCGTGGAACACAACGCGCCGTCGACCCGGGCTTGGTCCTTATCGGACGGCGAGCTACCCATTGCTCACCGTCCGCAAGCCCGCGCCTACGGTGGCCGGAAATCTTCCTGCGATTCCCGACGCCCAGGGCGTCTCCTGCTGCGGCGGTTAGGGGCGCGAGGGCGCGAAATTTGCCTCTCCCTCACGCGCTCCGTCTCCTCCTTCGCGAGAATTACTGCTTCGCAGAAAGAGGTGACGGCCTCCCATTTCCTCTCGCTCCGTATCAGGGCTGGACGAGAGAGATCACCGCCGCCGATCGCATCCACGAGGACACGGCGATGCCCTGCCCAAGCCGGGCAGACCTCCACCGTATGCTCCACCGTGTCCTCCGGGCGATCCACACAGTGACGACACCCGGGCGTTTCCTCCCGCTTTATCCTGAACAGGTACCTCCCGAAACAGCCGTGTCCGGTGAGTACCTGCGTCAGGCGGAAGGTGAGGACGCCGTGGCGCCTCTCTAGCCACTCCTCAAAGAGGGGTCTTATCGCCTCAATTGTGGCGTGCCCAGCGCTGGGTTGCGACAATCGCAGTCTCCATTCCGCCATGAGATCCCGCCGGAGCTCTGTCCGCTGTGCCGCGACTTCTTGCGGCATCGGAGTTAAGCCCCGGCGCTTCGCCTCCTCGCACCACTCCCAAATGTGCGCGAGGACCTTTGCCTCCAGATCCCATGGCGGTACTCCGGCAAGGAGGCTCGCCGCCTCGCAGGAGACCGTGCGGTATCCTCGGGCCAGCCGGATGGCCATGACCCTTTGGGACGCGTTCAGCCGGCGGCCTGGCTGCCGCCTCAATGAAGGCGCCCACACCGGCGCCCCGTAAAGGGCCATGGACCGCACGATCCCCGCGTAGAGCCTCCGGCAGGAGGCGTTTGGACCTCCCAGATTGGGCAGGAGCCGCTTCAAGGCAGCCCCGGCCCGGTCCAGTCTGGGAGCCAAACGTCGGAAATGCTCCACGAAGTTCCACCGGCTATCGAGGACGAGTCCCAGATATTTCATCGTCGACTCGACGCCGATGTGAACCCCTCCCGCCAATACCTGGGAACCCGACGGTGGCGCACTACGAGGACCATAGAAACCCATGGCCTCGGACTTGTGCAGGGCCACCTCGAGTCCCAGCTGCCGGATTCTGTCGACGATTGTCGCAACCCCGCGTGTCGCTAAGTCGGCCGCCGCCTGGTACGACCTCCCCTGCGCCAGGACCAGCGTGTCGTCAGCGTAACAAACGACGCTGACGCCAGTAGGGAGGTCGGCGCGCAGCACCCAGTCGTATCCGATGTCCCACAGATGCGGCCCCAGGACCGATCCCTGGGGTACGCACCTAGGCCCAATTCTCTTTCTAATGTTCGTCAATGACACAGTTCTTTCAATAAAGCGTAGCAATTGCTCTATTTTCGCTGATGATTTGTATTTGCGATCTTATTTATGAACATAGCTTATCTTTGATAATACTTTATTTTATTACTCATATTATGTAAACTAACGATATCTTGCAAGTAGGTACTATTAATTCTTCTGTTAGTGCTGTGCACTTCTGTAAGTGACGAATTCGCAATTCCTAAAACTGTATGTGATTTCAATACTCAATATCTTTATTGTTTTACCATAATGTGTATGTCTAATGCTGCGGCCGCATCTGCGTCTATCGTGACGAAGTTTCACACAGTGATACGATACACGCAGATATGACCAACCATTATCGGCTATCGTCGCGATAGCTCGGGCTGCGTAGCACTTATCGCCGGGGTACATAAAAGGGTTTTAGCACGCCAACGCTAATGTGACCACCGCTTTAGCGCGATAACTTTTTAGCGAGCAAAACATACGGATCTTCGGCACGCATTAGTGAATAAGTCGTTGAAGTGCCATATCAATAAATAAATAACCCTGACATAGGCCATTCTCAAGGAAAGTTGGCGCCAAAATCTAAAAATAACTTCTAAAATCAATCAATGAATCTTATCACGTCACTAATGACACGCTGCCTACATTAGTGCTAATTAATTCACTAAGTATAGTCTAGCCTAAAACAAGGACTATTACCATCGGAATTCATCGCGCATTGGTCTTCCTCAAGCGTCACTGAGAAAGGTCAAAATATTTTATAACTGTTAGAGAATAATAACAGCCTCACGGGTTGATCGAAGGTCAAGCTACGCTTGTCGCGGACGGTTCGTGGATGGGTGACCATCCGGACCATCCGGATTCCGTGCCTCGGAAAGCGCGCTAAGCCGTTGGTCCCGGCTATCATACGGCTTTGACAGTCGTTATGGTTAGTCAAAAGCCCAAAAGTCTAACAATCAGTCTTACCAAGGTTTATCGTGTTTTCCAGTAACTGGGTTCTCGAGGTCAGATAAACAGTCGCTCCATGTGAAATACTGGTATTCAGCTGCATTCGGTTAGACTGGAAGCCGACCCCAACATAGTTGGGTAAAGGCTAGGCAGATTGATTTGTTAGAGACGTTTAGAGTGCTAAGACCACCCGGTCTTTAAGCAAAAATACTAGTCATACATATGACGTTTTTAATAAAGAATATTCTATTATTCAAAGGGCCTTTGGAGAGGTTTTTTTAATGTATGCACATTTCGCCAGATATTTAAGCCCCACAGGCCACTACTCAATAACTAATTCAGATTTTCTTGAGAATTTTCCGCAAACAACAACAACTTAAAAATCAACTAACAACAACAACAGTAGTACTACACAACAACAGACTAGTATCAACTTCTATGCAAATATATAAATGTCCAAATAGACAATCAAAGCTGTGAACTCGTCGAAAAAATAGCATCCAACTGTTGGTTCGCTAAATGCACGCACACTGGAAAAGCACAATGACGTGGCGGGAGTGTAAGATGTAGCTGTCACACAGCCCACCTAGCCCTAAAAAAGTTAGCCTGTTTCTTCTAGTTCTTATGCAGCGCGACATTTTATCTACTAGACATTTATAAAATATCAAAGTTTCTATGTTTTACTTAATATATTTTTCGTAATTACTAATCTTTGAGCTCAAAGACTATATTCTTAACGCCTAGGACAAAGTCAATGTCACAGTATACATCTTACAGGAAAGATGTCCGTCTGAATATTAACGTATGATAATAACAGTCTAGCTAGGTGTTTAGGACGTCTGGATTTCGATTTGTTCTGACTTTCCTTCCTTGCATTCAACTGGTGTCATTAAATTGTTTATTGATGCTTTAGACCCTGTTGTGTAGACTACTGATGCCTGTCTGCATTTAATAGTAAGTAGACTCAGGTTTGACGGCCTTTTTGGTCAAGTGGTCGCAAGCTTCACCACTGAACGTGGTGTCTAGATTTGGAAAATTTTAAGTAACATCTTGGTGTCTGGATATACATGCATACACTCATGTCTTATTCCCATGGAGCAGAAACTACAGAATACCACCTGCTACAATTCTTACATGCTCCTTTTGCTTCGTTTACGTTCATACATTTGGTCGTACACGCACGCCGGTTGCGAGTATTACGCACCTGACCTTTCTGAAGAACATCACCAATAAGGTCGGTATATTTCCTTCTAGGGCGTCCCCGCCCGGCGTGTCCACTCCCATCTGCCTTACTTCCTTTTGCATGGAAGCAAAACTAGCGAAATGAGGTGGCACTATACTTCTGAGTTTGGGGAATTTTACGTAAAAGTGGTATGTTTTAAGATTGACGTAAGCTCATTCATCAACGTCAGCTGCTAAAGATAAGCTTCCTAATGATCGCTATCTATAATCAATACACAATCGACGCTGATTGCGATCATTATAGATAACGGGCATAATCAGTTTGCTTGACAACCATGCATTGCAGACACTGCTGGTCTTCCTCTTCACATAATCCCTTTAATATAATGGCTTATTTTACCCTTCAGGAAAACTGGTCAAGTAATAATAGCACCAAGTATCACAATGATACTTGGTGGGAGTTTAGATATACTTTCGACATAATTCCGTAATCATTGTGACTTATTTACCACTTCAAAAAAGCGGATTATATAATAATAACTAGCTGACCCGGCAAACGTTGTTTTGCCATATAAATGTTTGGGGTGGACCACCCTTATCGTTATCACTTAGGGATATGAAAAATAGATTACGACCGATTCTCAGACCTACCGAATATACATATAAAATTTCATAAAAATCAATCAATCCGTTTCGGAGGAGTATAGCAACTAACACTACTGTGACATGGGAATTTTATATATGTAGTAATAATAATCGTATATATTATTTATGTAATCATTATTATTTAATAATAAATATTTGTAATGCCAAGTATAGCCACTTGAAACTAGTACTATGTATCAATGAAACTGAGGATCACACAGATTGTAATAGCGGAAGCGATATGCAAATTGTACACTCGTTCGTCTTGCGTCTTCGTACGATCGCGGGCCATATCCAGTTGATTCATTTAACTAGTTCAATGATTGGAGGTCACGGAGATTTTTTAAGTGCCCTTTTTTGGACGGTTTCTTTTTATTAAATCTAGCGGGTTATCTATACATTCCATGTTATTGGGATTGATTTCCGCACTTAGTCCTTCAAATGTACCATTGTATGTGAGCTCTGTGTGAGCTCATTGTATAGGCTCGTTGGCATGTTATCTCCCTCACACTCGCCTCATGTCATCATTTGGTTCCAAAAAAATGTTATTGCGCAGCCTTCTGCGCGAAGTTCGAAACTGCCAAGTTATATCGGCCGTATTGTACCAGCCCACCTCCAGAAGCAGATTAGGTCTCCTAGTCTGTTCAGAACATCTGCAAAAGACTTGGGTGGCCAGAGAGTTTCTGTTCTAATCTGGTCGACGCCTGTCAATATCTCAGCCTCCATGCATGCTCTGTACAAAAGACTGTCCGTTATGAACATTCTAGCAGGTTATTATCTTCATACTATCCATCCACCCACAACTTCCAAACTCCGGGCTGTTACTAAGAAATTCCTATCCCTCCTTACTTTCCCCCCTCCCTTCCCTTCTCCTTTTTCTTTTTTTCTTTTTATTGCCCCGTGCCTCGGAAAGCACGTTAAGCCGTTGGTCCTACGCCTGATCTCCGGTTGTGTCGGATTGCCGTCCCATCGGACTATGAGAGTGAGGAAAGAGAGAGTGCACCTATGTCTGCGCACGCACTTGTGCGCTATAATATCTCCCACACCGAAGGCTGGTCTCCGTTGAGATTGGCCGCCATTGCCGAAATACGGTCTGTAGGACTATACTATACTATCCATCCAAGTAAAATAGTATGAAGACGAACTAAGCCGTCGCCATAGTAATGGTTTTAAAGATTTAGGCCGATCTTGCACCCGCTCGCTTTAATATCATCACGTGAGAAATATTAAGACATGTCTGGCTACCTAAATGCGTCTGAACTACTCACATACTATCTCTATTTGTAACATCATCTATCCCCAATTTTGTATCGTATTGATACAAAATTGGGGATAGATGATGTTACAGAGTAACCAAGTCTTATACGATGGCAAAATTGGCCACAAATTTAGGTAGGGGCAGCCAAATATATCTTCTTCTTTAGCACTGTGGCAGCTTTAATGAAATTTTTTTCGCATAGCAGTGTGGCTGTACAGCCAAAGTTATCTACCGCAAAGCTTCAGAGCATTTCGATTCAGTATATTTAAAAACTTACCAACATCATCATCAGGCTATAGAAGTCCACTGCTGGAAGTAGGCTTTTCCAATCGCACGCCATGCAACAAGCAACTCAATGCTCGGCTTGTATTAAAAATCACCTTATTTCAATTCTTACAGCAAATATTTTATGTCTAGGAGCAGAAAATACGTCTTTCAACTATGTACTTTGTTTTCCAATAACTTCTCCATCAGTATGAATGCGATATAGTCTCAGTAAATAGATTGGAATCAATGAACTAACTCGTTTGCCGCACTTGACTCGTGCGTAGAACAAATGTGGGATCATGTGCGACTGTATTTGTCTTCCATTCTATTGCAATGAGACATATTCATTTACAACCATTTATTTTACCACAACCTTATAAGAAATATTAACATTTACCTATATTTCCTCTTCAAGCCCTTGTTCCATGTTACTTGGTGTCAGTACTGTTTGTTTTTATCATTCATTCTTCCCTCCCTGTCTGCCGTCACGTTATCATTCATTCCCTCTTCATTCATAATAGTGCGAGTCTTTATAATGTGCACATATCGAAATGAGGGAATCTATGCTTAATTTTATCGACGGAAAAAATATTTTAAGAAATCTATATTTTTTTTTATGTGAAATTTTCTTTAGGCGCGTTGGGCACTTTTTAGATGGGACTAAACAATTGATTTCACGACACTGTGACGACACCAGCTTTTAACCATTAAAAAGACACCAACGCGTTGATTACCGCGGTGCGTGGACTAAAAGACATCCACAGCACTACACTTTTTTTTTTTTAAGTTACGTATTAACTGTGCCGTGCTTGTATATTCTAGTAGTACTCACTGGCCTTATGAAAAAACTGAACAGGTTCGAAACAGCAGAGGAAAGAAATAAGCGGGAAACTACAATGCGTAAGGACTTGCAGTGACATACATCCACATAATATGAAAGTGGTTAGTCTTGCGGCAAGTTTTCAATCGATCAAATTATAATAAACTACCTATGGAATTAAAATCCTTATATAACATAAACCAGTTTAAACAGCAAGTTAAATCTTTTCTGCTAGAAAAATGCTATTATACTGTGGACGAGTTTCTCACTGATGTGATTTAGCTAGACCATTATGACAAAAGAACATAACAATTTAGAAATGCTGACATCAACGAATTGAATTGTGACATTTAATTGGTGATTAATAGGCATATATGAATTTTAATGTTTTTGACAATTTGTAACAGGTTCTGACATTATTGTTATTATTTAGATTATTATTTTTTAATTACCTTGTAAAACATTCAGACACAATGTAAATTGTTATTGAATAAATAAATGAATGAATGAAATAATATTATTAAAGAAGTAAAATTTGTTTGTTTGTAAGTTTGTATGTAGGGGGTAATCTCCGGAACTACTAGTCAGATTTGAAAAAAGGACGAATTCGCGGGCAGAAGCTAGTGTTATGATATACCTGAACCGATGAAGGAGGCAGATGGTCCATAATTTCAAGACTTCAATAAACAAAAAAAGGTTCAACTATATTAACGAAATGTAACCTACTTACCTAATGTAACCAACGCAATTAAACTGGATGATTCACCGTTAATGATAATGAGGATATCCTTTACAACTAAGTCATAGTAAACTTAGCCTTATTAGTTAAAAACAGTACACCATTAACGGAATTCTTTGAATATTCTTTTGGTGCGTACACCGAGCATAAAAAGTATCGCATCTCTTGCAGTAAGTAGCGAAGGCTCACATTATGGAGGAGGGAAGCCGGAAAAGCAAAAAAAATAAAAAAATTCTATTCCTACCAATCCCGAACTCATAAAACAGCTACGAATATATTTTAAAAACCCTATATTCTATAAACAACTACAATCTATGAAAAGTAAACACGGGAACAATACATTTTATTAAATTTACGACTGTCAGTGATTTTTATCGTAAAGGGAAACATAAAAATGTTTGAACGAACCATCGCGGCGTTTGTAATTTATTGTCACATCTGGGCGAGCACGTATTTTCAAAACTTAACCTTGAAAAGCATGTTTCTTCACAAAGTAATGTGTATTCTAAAACTATGAATGCCGCCATCCTAATAAGATCGTACTAATTATTTTCAAATCTACTCTAAATAAGTAATTTCAGCTTATTAAACTATCTACTTACCCCAATACCTAATTACAACGTACTTTATTTTCACATCCAATAAACTCAAAACACTATGTTAATCACTGTCCTATGACTACAAACAAATATTAATACTACTAGTAATGATAAACTAATGAATTCAATAAATACTGTGCGAAAAAAAAGCAAATTAATATGGTTCTAATGCGATTACGTCAAAAAGCAACCACACATTGTCTTGTCATACGAATAATGAAATGTTTACGAACTCCGAACTCCTACCCAGTATTACGAAATTCAACGAAAACTACCGAATCAAATGCGTGTGCCAGAAAGAGGTGGTGCAATAGCAATAATTCCTTCTCGCTCCCGCGCGCACGTTTCTGCTACTCTGTGCCTACAATAACTCGCTACAGACCGGCTTACCCGGCTCGTAGAAACCGCGGTATCACGTGACCGAAGTGACGTCATGATGACTTTATTTTTTGTAAGGAAATTGAATTTAGCTTAAGCCGGACGCGCCTACGAGTTATTTTAGCGCAGTGTTTTGTTGTTGGGTTATTAAGACAATTTTTAATGTATGTAGGCGTTTTGTAATAGGTGTTTTAATTTTATGGTGTATCAAATACTTATAGTTTGATTATTCAATGACGATAGAGTGGTTGTGTTCCGAATTTCCAAAGGGAAGCCGGTAGGAATCGGCTTATATGGACGTTTCGCCCCTGACCTCTCTTGTAACTTTATTAATAAGTACCTGGGCGACCGAGCTCTGCACTGGTGAAAATAGAGTAAATAGAATGCTCATTTAATAGTATAGGATAGTACATACTAATTCCATGCTGCCATGTAATTTTTCTAAGTTTGCCATCTTGTTCTAAACTTTAAGCGATCGAGCTCTGCTTGGGTGAAAATACAGAGAAAACGAATTTTCCCAGATATGAAACCTAGCTAGATCGATTTTCACCCCGTAAACCCGTTTATTGCAACTTTCATCGAAATCTTTAGAGCCGTTTTCGATAACGTCATTACAAATATATAAATATAAATATTGCTCGTTTAATAGGATAGGATAGAAATAGAACATACTCGTACATACATCAAATGATAGAACAGAGTCTGAGGTTTCAATAAACTAAGACAAAAATGAAAAGCTTTTAGTTTCAAGAGAGATGCCCTATGTTCACAGACAACTGTAATTTGAAAACATTGTAGAAACAATTTATTTTTAAAAGAGTAACCGTGGAGTTTCTTGCCGGCTCTTCTCCATAGGAAGCGACCAATTGGAACCGTGCACCTAGCTTCTGACGTTTCATAAGTGCCCTTGTAGGTTTATGTGAAATGAAATATTTTGATTTTGAACTGTAATTCACCAATGGTACAAAACATTTTTTGATCGGTGTATAATTTATTAATATGAAACAATACGACAGCTCCTTTAATTGACGCAAGCAGAATAACTAAACATATACGTTCTATATTATTGAGGGCAATGCGTTCGAATGATTTATTTATTATTGTTTATGTTTTTTTTGCTTATCTTGCAATCAGTTTTAAAACCATGAGCAGATGAGTTGCAGGATGATCTGGCAGGGAAGAGCTATTCCTCATCAGGAGCAACTCTCTTATTAGTCAAGCAGCTCTCTACAAGTTATCTAATTGTAGATAGAATGTTGCGTCTTTTGAGTCTGCTGATACAATCTGGTATTGTGGGTTGAGCGGCCAATTGGTTGGGGTGTCTCTCCAGTCTGGACTTCTTTTTTGACTGTTTTCATGTTCAGGTGTTCGTGTAGGTACTTCAGCGTTCCTAATAAACCATGGTGCTATTTGATATCTGTTTTAAAATGATGTTCTGAGTTCTCTGTATCATGTTTATATTGGAGTTTCACGCAGAGCCCTGAATGCCGTAAGTCCAGATGGGTTTAAGTATGGTCTTATAGATCAAGATCTTTTTGTCTACAGACGGCTTGGAATTCCTACCCAGGAGCCAGTACATGCCTTAAAATGTATGTGTGTGTTTGTATGTTTGTATCATTTTCGCATTGAAACTGTAATGCTTTTTACTGGTATTCAGCGGATATGTGAAGAGCTTACTGGTGATTTGATCAATCAATCTGCCTAGCCAACTATGTTGGGATCGGCTTCCAGTCTAACCGGATGCCGCTGAATACCTGTATTTTACATGGAGCGACTGCTTATCTGACCTCCACAACCCAGTTACTAGGTAACACGATACCCCTTGGTAAGACTGGTTATCAGACTTTTGAGCTTCTAACTACCCGTGACGACATTCAAAGATCTACGAATTACAGCCGGGATCAACGGCTTAACGTGCTTTCCGAGGCACGGAAGGGTCTCGGTATGGAATGAATGGTCACCCATCCACGTACCAACCTCGGCAAGCGTTGCTTAACCTTGAAGATCGACCCGTACGGCCGTTATTATATAGCCACGAGAGGTATTCAGCAGACGTGTGAAGAGCTTACTGGTGATTTGATATCGTTATTATAAATTATAATAGGTAAAAAATAAGGAAGTATATTATAAGTGAGATGGAATTTTAATATTCTTATTTCCGGAAAGGTAGAATTAATTTAGCGCATAATTTCATGGTTTGATTAACTTTTTCTTAATGACCACTCAAAACTTTTTTGACCCGTACGGGTAGCGCCCGCAGTGTTGGGAGTAGAAGAACGTCTATGAGTGGCGTTGTACGGGCTCTACCCGGAGCGGGTCGCGTACGGACCAATCCGCGTCGCTGTGAAACAATGTTCTAGCGCGTCACGTGTCTCCGTTCCGGGAGCCCGAACGGGCGGGCGGCCCGTACGGGTCTCCCGGACAGCTGTGAAACCAGCCTTGCTGAAAACACTGATTGTATTATTACATCTGTGTTTCACAAAACTTTTTTGAATTAATCGATAGGTAAAGTCTAAAGTTCTTGTTTCTCAATAAGTACGGTCCTACCATTGATATATAGTTTAATATATCAATGGATCCTAACTATCTAAAATACATATCTTGGTACAGTCAATAATTTGCGACGAGAAAAACAAATAACGTATCAAGCGTTCACTAATGATGAGACACAATTAACTATCTATTGTTGCGACACTCCCGGGGGGCCAACGCGCCTCAAAGAACCAAATATAAAGTAATCAGTAAAACCCTTTCTTTCAAATAAACAAAACCGTACCTACCAAACAATTTAAACAACAATATTCACAAATTAACACATTTCCACAACAATGTTCGACTCACGCGCAAGCTCGCAACTAAATTATCTGACAATAGGGAACTAATTAGCGTCGCTTGCATCTTTGATAAGTAGCTCCCTGGAGAGAAAGACGTGTGTGCAAACAATACAATTTAGACTCGCTATGCATTGTAATGTTCGTGAGAAAATATAGAAGATGCGACACTGTTTTTGTGTTTAGATAAACACATAAATACATACATAAACTCACACTTTCCGATGGGGGTAGGGAGAAACTAAAGAATACAGCTAGGATCCTTACATACTCCTTTTGCTTCGTTTACATTCATAAATATACACGCATGCCGGTTGCGAGCATTACGCACCTGAGCTTTCTGAAGAACATCACCAATGAGGCACTATATGTTATTCTATGGCGTCCTCTCCCGGTGTTTCTACTCACATCTGCCTTATAAGAAGAACTCCCTTCTTATTTTGAGAAGGCACGAGCATCAATAACAAAATTGTCCAAAAGACTCGCTAATTGATTTTCAGACTACAAATAAAAGAGTCTTCTCAATGAAAAAGACTGGAGAGGACACCGCGTGTTGTAGATTCCATAAATTAACTTCGAAAGTAGCTCATGCTAAATGTAAAAGGCTGAGCATTTTAAGTCTTGCTGCGTAAATCTAGAGTTCAGGAGGTGAAGACTCCGAAATAAGGAGAATCGGTAGCTACAGCGGACGGGGTCCGATAGGGCCGATGCCTGCCGGGGTTGCGGGGATGTCCAAAAGGGTTAACGTGGCCCCCGGCAACATGGCAACTGAAGGAACACGAGTGGGTTTTAGTAAGAGTCTAACACGCACCCCGCTCCACCCAGAGCGGGAAAAGTTATTTGACAATTTCACACCCAAAAAAAAAAGGAGGTGAGGACTCCGAAATAAGGAGAATTGGTAGCTACAGTTAAAGTTCTGTACAGCCAAGATCCAGCCAGACTGTGCAAAGTTGAATCGTGATAAAGCTAGTAAATAAAAACCTTGGTTATCGACCTATATAATTATTATTCAAATAATTGACAGGTAAACGACATGTTAAGTACACTTTGTTTTGACTATAATTTAAAGACATTGTACGATATAGTGCAGATTTCATAATTTATTTATATCGGAAAACTTGCAGACAAATTTTTATCGCGCCCTCAGAATAAGAATCGCTTTCATTTTGGCAGCAAACTCAAGACTACTTCTGCTATTTTGCTGGAACCCCATGATATGTCGGAGGGAATCCTAGTTTAGGATCCGGGAATTTGTAAAAATCTAGATTCAAGGCTAATATACTAGTTTTTTTTTTTAATATTGTAGGTACCGTGTGTTTATTATTTAAGTATTTTTATTTAGATAACCAAAATATGGTTTTACAAAGACAGCTCTATCCATTATTCATCAGGCATCACAAAGAAAATTGACCAAGAAAACTGACCATCTTCTAAACAATAGCACATACATCCTTTTGAAATCTCCGAAGCACCTCGGAGATAAAATATGAATAAATTACGTTTGAACTAAGTGGAGCATACAATATTTACAAACTATATATTATGTGAAGAACAATATTGTTATGCATGTTCAGCTAATATTACACTCATGCATATGCACTTATTTTGTTATAAGTAAGTAAATGTATGCACACATTGACAGAAGATTGCGGATATACTATCCATACAAATATTAAAGAAGTTAAAGAGTCGCTCTTTCAAATCGAATCAAATAATTTATGTTAATTTGTAATATTTTTTACAGAACCTTGAGGAACCCCTAAAGGAAAGTTAAAAGTTTGTATGAATCTACACGGATTAAGTCGCAGGCAAAAGCTATATAGTATCAAACATACATAAGTTTGTTTATTTCTAACTATTTAGAAATGTTGCAATGGCTGGATTTTCCTCATTTCACAATGTAACTTTACTTCAATTTTGCAATACCTACATAACTTTGTATAATTAGGAGCCCTCAAACTGTCAATATCAGTTTTGCTTAAGCTAGTAATATCTCCTTGTATGGAAATGCATAGCAGATTTGAGTTGCTGATTGCTGTGTTATTCTAGATCTGCACTATAATTACATAATACACGATCAATCACAAACTAAATCATTTTGAAGGATCTAAATTTGCTTCATATATTCGAAAAATTTGTCTGTTCAACAACGTAAATGTTGTTGAACTTTCAAAATGATACAAATTGTGATTGATCGTGTGTTATGGGAATTAGGGTGCTGGTCGATATAGAGCTTTTAATTAGTTGTAATTACAAGAACTGGGTAAGATTGGATAAAGAAAACCTGGAACAAAACGAAGGAGGCCTATTCTCAATAGTAGGTGTATCAGGAACAAGGCTACCAATGGTGAAAATGATGACAATGACAAGAACTGAAAATGAGATTATTTAGGACACACACACATAATAACCTAAGGGTGTGTCCACATCTGGCGAATGCGCAACGAATGCGCCGCTAGCGACCCGCTCGCGAGCTGCGTGCAGGTATTTCAAGTTTGCCCGCCGTTCCAGCGTCGTCCGCGCGCCGCTCGCCCGCTAGCTACGAGCCGTGCGCGAACGGCGCAAGAGCCGTGCGGGTACGCCCCCCGCGCTGCACATACTTAACTCCGGTACTATATTCTGTCTTATTTATAAAAAATCAAAACCTGCCACCAACGTCGTTGTCTTTTCTTTTTCTTGTTTATCAGTAATAAAATAGCCGATGCTGCAGCAATTATTCTAACGGCAGTCGTGTTATAGTCCGTCATCTTCGAAAGCAAATTTACAACTGAGATATACAGTATGAAAGCGAACGGATATGCATGCGCGCGAGCTGAGAGCGCACGGCACGCGCGCCGCTTCACTTTGTAAGCTTTGCGTGAATTGCGCTAAAGAGGTGCACCAAACAATTGCAGTAACTGCACGCGTGCAGCACACGAGTCGCTCGCGAGCGGCGCATTCGCCAGATGTGGACACACCCATAGATCTCAATAGTCATCATCTTTGATATAGTGCTTCATTGCATTAATACTCGATATTCCTTCACTACGCATTTGTCATTTTCACCATTAATTCCTTTTCTGATATTGTTCTCATATCTTAGGGTGTATATAAGGCTTCATCATTCCCTGTCATTCATAGCTTTTCTTACAGTTTTCTATCTTATATACTCGTATATAAAATTCTCGTACCACAATTTTAGTTGCCATACTCCTCCGAAACGGCTTGATTGAATTTTATAAAATTTTATATGTATATTCGGTAGGTCTGAGAATCGGTCGTAATCTATTTTTCATACCCCTAAGTGATAAGGGTGGTCCACCCCAAACATAAATAATTTATATGGCAAAACAACATTTGCCGGGTCAGCTAGTAATTACTAAGATAAGTTTCCCAACCTTTAAAAGCCGATAGAAAATAGGGAAAGTCGATTAAACATGTGTAAAGACTGTTGCCGCAAGCGTCTAGATTTCTTTACCTGTCTTAGACCACCTATCTTGAAGAAATATAGGTACACTAGCTTCTTCTCGCGACTTCGTCAGTGACATTTCTTGTTGCCCGACTTCAAAAAAAAGGAGGAGGTTCTCAATTCGTCGGAATATTATTAAAGTGAAACTTTTATTACATCGTCTCAAACTTTTTCGTCTGTGTGTTGCATGTCGCGTGACGGTCGGCTGCGGAGTAGGGAAAAAGCGTAGATAGATATGGCGGCGCCTATAGTTCGCTTAAAAGTTTCACTTTTACCGTGGTTTCATAAAACCACACAATGCTTTTTTTTTTGTTATGTATTTTTCCCGATTACTCGGAAGACGGCTGGACCGATTTAAAAAAATATTTTTTTGTTTGAAAGGGTATAGTTTCAAGTTGGTCCCATTGTCATTTGATCACGATCTGATCATGGGAGAATTTTCGGAATCGGATAAAACTCAAACTCAAAGCATTTATTTCAATTAAACCACTGCACTTTTGAATTGTCAAAGAGTCGGTCAGTTAGAAAGTTGAAGCTAAGCCCATTCCAAAACGTAAATCTCTATGGAGAAGAACGGGCAAGTAACTCCAAGGACACTCTTTTAAATATAGATATTACAAAATCCTGGGTATATTATTCCTGTTGCTTCTATAATATATGTGAGAACAATGTAAAAAAAAAAGTTTATAAATAATAAGTTGAGACTGGTCATCTCTTATCCGCCAATAAAAGATGCCCAGTCTCAACTGACGGCGCCCGTTCACGGACATGACGCGTGGAGCAGCAACATCCAGTTCGACCATTCTGTAGGGAACCGATCAGCATAGCAGTTCCGAATATTATTACCCTCTACTTACGAATTCACAAATACTATTAAATGAACAATATTTGTATGTATATATATTTGTTTCGATATATATTTGTACCTGCTCAAGTTCTCGAAATCGGCTCTAACGATTTCGATGAAAGTTGCAATATACGGGGGCGAAAAATCGATCTAGCTAGGTCTCTCTAGGAAAATTCGTTTTCTCCGTATTTTCACCCGAGCAGAGCTCTGCCCAAAGCTTAGAACAAGATAATGAATAATGACATGACATTATTGACATTAGAATAATGATCATGGCAGCAAGGAATTAGTAAGTACCTACTATCATGGTAGTGTGGAATTAGTAGGTACTATCCTATACTATTAAATGAGCATTCTCTATTTCACCAAAGCAGAGCTCAGTCGTCCAGGTACTTAGTATAGATACACCACACGATGACGTGGTAGGTAATTCACACACATATCTACGTCACTGCATGCCTGTGCTATCAAAAACCTGGGCTATCAATGTTATTAAACATAGAAACAAAGATTGCGACGTTACTGAAGAGGACAATCGTTGCAAGCGCAGTTTTGTACTCGATTTTATTTTGTTTCTAGACTTGAAATAACTAGGTACCTACTGGGATTTTCTGATGTTTAAATTTTCCCGGTAGCAGCCAAGGGTATTTACCTTGTAAATGATAGGTAGATTCGTCCCACAGATAAGTGTGGTGCAATTTGTACTTAACTATCCTTATTTCTCATACACTTTCTGTTGTGTATTATGGATTTTCTGATATAGTACTTACTCAGCTAGTCGTACCCTATTACAATAGACCTAATCCATACTCTTCTTCGTGTCGATGGCACGACAGATTAAAAATTTGTTGGTCTAAAACTTCGTCAATTCCACGGCGTTATCGATGGCAGCGCAGAAATCACTTTGGCTGCATGTTTTGGGGCACAGAGGAGCTGAAGCATAGTTTGTGACACAGTTCTACATCCTGCTGCCGTTCCATCGAGGTTGCCCCAATTTACGAGGTTCGATTTACACCTTCAGTTCAGGGATTTCCAAGTGAACCACGGAAGGTGCTCGTTTGGTGGTAGATAGTGGTGGGGAAAAAAAACCCTGCCACAGTATGCAACGGGCGTCGACCGGGTTACCTGGTAAAGACGCTGTCGATTTTAAGAAGCTGTGCCTACGTTGATAGTTGAGCGCCAATAGTGGGTGTCTAGTATCAGACTCCTATTTATATATTTTCCACTGCGCTTGCAACTTTTCTTCGGAAATGTGGAGGGGCTATGCCAGCAATGAGATAAATGTAGTGCGCTGACCGGGGTCAGTTTGAAGCAGGAATCCATACTAATATTATAATTGCGAAAAATCAAATAATTTAATTCAATTAGGCACATAAAAGGCACTTTTGAACGTCAAAATTTACAAATAATAGAATTGATTCTAGTCGCCCCTTCCAAAAGGTAGTTTTCGTATGGAGAAGAATGGGAAAGAAACTCCACCGTTACTCTTTTAAAATGTTTTACAATATTTTGTATGCATTAATTATATAATCATATGTGAAGACGATGCACCTGGAATAAGATTACCATACCACAATAGGTAAAAGTAATAAAAAATGAAGCAATGACAGAAAAAATATTTATGTGATGGATACATGGTGTTCACATATGTACAAGCATTGTAAAAGCAGGTACCTATACGATATTCCTAAAAAATTTACAAGTAACACTAATAAGTCAGTGTGTGAATTCAAGTAATCACAGAATGTAAAATCAATGTTATAATCAACCAGTTTGATTTTGTCTAGACTCTAAGTTGTCCTATGGAGCTACCAGCATGTATCCAAGCATTCTTATCTTGGATATAATCGTCAAATTTGTAAAATTTTTGCTTGTTTACAACTCAAAAGTCTGTTACCTATTCACGCCTAAACCATTAGGTACACCAATTGTTATGAAATTTGACAGAGGTACTCTGAGACTTGGAGATGATGAAGTGCAAAATACACGCAGAAGTCGCGGTTAACAGCTAGTAGATGTACATCTACATTATCTACACCTGCTCATCCCTTTTGATCAACAAATTCTTGAAGATGTACCACTTATAAATAAATAAAGAGCAGCAAATATTCTCACAGGAAACTGGTAAATCAGTCGTTCCGTTGCAATCTCAGTAATGCGGCATGACGTCATCAAAAACGCAGCACTGCACTTGTTTCATTTATATTTTAGTTATTTGCTCAAGCGTAAAGACTATTAAATCAACGGTACTTATTTACATTAAGAGCGTATAAACAGAAAGTGGGCAACGACGATATTTTGCTGTTTTGATTAATTTGGCAATATTACTGTATGGAAATAAGAAATATGTCTAACTAGTGAACTAAACCATACATGATAATTAACACATCATCATTCTGCCTAACCTTTTCCCAACTATGTTGGGGTCGGCTTCCAGTCTAACCGGATGCAGCTAAATAGGAGTATTTTACACGGAGCGACTGCCTATCTGACCTCCACAACCCAGTAACTGATGACTGGTTGTCAGGGCTTCTGACGACCCGTAACGGTTGTCAAAGATCCACGAATAACAGCCGGGACCAACAGCTTGACGTGCTTTCCGAGACACGGAGAAGTCTCGGTATGTAAAGATGGTCACCTATCCACGGCACAACCCCGGCAAGCGTAGCTTAACCTGATATATCGACCCATGCTGTTGTTAATACTTAGCCACGAGCTCCTCCTCTCTCTTGTATAATTAACAAATGTTAAAAAAAAACGGTGAAGGAAAAAATCGTGAGGAAACCGTCATAACTGAGAGTAAATAATCTAATCTCTCTATTAACCAACCTAAGCTTGTAAACCAGGCGCGTTTTACTGTAATCTCAACTACGTGACGTCATACAGACACACAGTTAACAGTACATACGCTTGATTAGAGTGCGCGTAGTGACTTGAAAGTGAGTTAATTGTTTTAATTTAAAGTACAATTTTAACAATTAAAATAATAACGGGAACCTCGAGAAAGCCGAGAAAGACAAACAAATCAAGTATCTTGACTTGGCTCGCGAGATTGTCGACATGTGGGATGTGGACTCAGTGATCATTGTGCCGATAGTCGTATCAGCCAATGGCTTAATTGCCAAGAGCCTCGACCAACACCTAAGGAGGCTCGCGTTGGGCAGCTGGATCAAGGGCTTGATTCAGAAGGCGGTACTCCTGGACACGGCTCGCAATGTCAGGAGGTTCCTCTCTCTGGAGCCCTGACCGCCGGTAGCTTGGACCCTGTTCCCGATACCGGTGGGATACTATTTTTTATATTTTTAACTGTTTTTATATTTTCTTTATTCTAATATTTAAAAATATAATTTATAAGTATTTAAATGAAATAAAAGGAAAAATAATAAAAACCCCCGACACAAAAATTTCCTTATTTCTCCTTCCAATTCCATCACAGACCCTGTTCACCATCTATGTTCTATGTTATGGGGTTTGGTTTCCGCACTAAGTCCGTCAGGTGTACCATTATGCGTTGGCCATGGCGGCCGTTTGGTGGTTATTCCATCCTGAAAACTATAGCTGATAGGTGGGACAGCCTCATACTGGGACATTGGATACGCCTACATGCCACTGTGGCGTAAAGTTTGCGTTGTTTTTTTTTTTGGTAGATGTATGTACTTACTAACACTAGTTTATAAGTCATGTGTATACCTACTAATCAAATGGACTACATTTATGGGTCTGTATTTTTTTTTTTTTAATAACAACAATTGCAATTTTACCTGTTAAAATTTAAAAAAACCCCGACACAAACATTTCCTCATTTCTCTTTCCTAGTCCATCACCAGACCCTGTTCACTATCTATCTATAACCTATTCATTGAGAACATGATACCTGTGCTGAAGTTAATAAGGGAGTTGGGTATCCTGCAAATTCCAAGTGATGCTGCAGCATCAGTTCAAGGTTGCTATGTACAGTACCGACCAAAAGTCCATGAGCAATCTCACAAAGCAATAGACTGACGCTTCGGTTTGACTTACGACCTTCTTCTATAAGTTGTTACAATACTGTAGACACGCACATTACACACACACACTCACTTTGTCTGCAACCAATGACTAGTTCAATAATCATCATTCGTTTTTAGTTTCATTCGTCTTGTTCACATAAATATTAAAGTTTAGCAGGTAGACCACAAAAAACTAAGTAAATTATTTCGATTTCTGTGGGGTAGATGCAGTTTGTTACGAGTATTTAATTAATAGAACTTTGTTGGTTCGTGGATAATATTGGTGACGAGTATTTAGCGCAGTGTTGTGGTTATTATTATCAAAAAGCAGGCATAAAATATATTGAAGAGATCAGATCAGATCAGAGAATATTATTGCGCTGCGTAAAAGTGAAATGAATATCTAATGAAACCGAAGTAAGTGTGAGTGTTATCATTTATATATTTCATATTTTACTAAACATAAATCTTAATCAAGGGTATTGTTGATAGAACAGAGGTATTGTTGAGACAGAAGATGCCTTTAAAGTTTTAAATTCATTGTGAGGTTTAATTCGATTAGTGAATAATAAATAATAAGGTATTATGTGTAATAAAAACAATGTTTTTCTTTGTTCTAGAGAAATACTGTGAGGGTTAAGAGATATGAGGAAGGGGCTTATTATCGAGTAGCAGCGACGTCAAATGGTGAATGAAACAAATGGTTTCATACCAACGAGATATTTTGCTGAATTATTAAAAACACGTCATTATGAACCGTTCGCCGTGCACTCTGAAGGCTTGCATCACTGAAGACCAGCTAGAAAACCGTTTTTGACCTTAAAATATTGACCGTACCAACTTAATAAACAACAGATTCGTTATTGCATGAATTTATGGTAACGATTTTTTTAAGCACGTTTCAATAGGGTGTTTGTCGTATTTCTTGCAGATATACCGAAATTGTTTAATATTATTTTAGTAATAGTATTATTTTAGGATTAAAATTTGAGGTTTAGTTTCAATCTTCTTTTCGTAAAGAAAATGAATACTTAAGCTTTAACCTCAATAACAACCAATATTTACTAAAGTCAAATAAAATGTAAAATAATTAATACAAATAAAATATAAACAAACTGCCCATATTTAACCTTAAAATTACCTATTCTGTAAGTAGTTTTTTTACATTTTAAGTAGTCTAATATTCTTATTTATTACTTAATTACTTCGACCATGATCAAAGCTTAATATTTATGGTGAAAAAATCCATTAAAAATTTAAAATATTTCATAATTTAAATATGTCAAAATAATACAAACTGCTTCTAAGTTTCTTGACATCTATTTCACATCTTATTCAGCTGAAGTAATGATAAATAATTGTAGCAGTTTATTAACTTATGTAAAATAAATATAACGAATAAACATATTTTTTTAATTTTGTTATATCACGCATTTTTTATTCTAAAACCTTTATTGCAATAACAACATAAAAAAGCAGCAATATTTAAAAAATATTATTATCGAAAACAAAAATAATAATATTTGCAAAAAACCGCACTGTGTTTTACGAGATTAGAACCTGAGGCAGTTTGAATTCCATACCAACGCTTAACGCTTTCTGCTATCTGCACTTGTTAAGTTACAATCGAATTTTAGCAATGCCATTAACTGGTCAAGTTCACGCGCATAGTGCGTGTGTGCTAGCATGTTTAAAGCGACGGAAATATATTGTTGTTTCGTGTAGGGCAAAACTGCGTTATCTGTGGTGTGTGTATCGTGTTGCTTACACATACAAATGTACGAGCTATGCCGCGAGTTCACAGCAATACGACTCTTAGCGTGCTCATGCACTTTTGAGCGCTTACTGTACTTCTAATATCATTGAAGTAACAGAATACCAAATTTCTAGTCGATAAGTCGAAAGATACTCACATCCATTCATCAACTAGAAAAGAGCTGATAATCTTCAAACGGTTGAACCAATTTTGATAAAACACGTCTAAGAACCATAGCTCAAATGTAATCCGAGATACAGGTTTACCACCTAGTTCGGATGCAGATAGTCCTAAACTTTGTATATTACAAGCTTTAAGCCATTATTTACTGTTTATTGTCAAATATTCAATTTTTGTAATACGTGTTCTTATTTTGGTGAATAAATTAAATTAAATTAAAATTAAATAGCTAGAAAACCTGCTTTCAAATTAAAAAAAACCGCATTCAAATCGGTTCACCCGTTTAAGAGCTACGGTGCCACAGACAGGCACACATAGCGGTCAAACTTATAATACCCCTCTTTTTGCGTTTCTCCAGGAGAAAGAAAGAAAGAAAGAAAAATATTTTACTTGGGACACGCACAGGAAATATAAAACAGAAATTAAAAAAAAAAAGGAGGAGAGAGATAGGAGGAGCGATGATACTTAAATATTTGTCCAGCGCTCCCTAGATGGGCTACCAGTGAACCGACGGAATACCACTTTACTGACTGCCTAATATTTTGTACAGGGTCAAAATGATTAGCTGGCAAAACTTAGAGACGTAATGAATGGATTTAAACCTTATATATTTATACTAGCTGCGCCCCACTGTTTCACCCGCATAAGTCTCGAGCCCGTGGGAATATCGGGATAAAAGGTATCCTATGTCCTTCTCCAGGTCATGATCTACCCATGTGTCAAATTTCATCCAAATCCGTTCAGCCGTTTTAGCGTGAAAGCGTAACAAACAAACTCAGTTTCGCATATATTTAAGTTAGGATGAAAAATAAATACAAAATTATAGGTACACGAAAGAAAATTTTTATAAATATCAGGGTGTTCAAAAGGTCAAATTAAGTTATTATTTAATGCTAATTAAAAGAAAAATTCCGGAAAAGAACAAACAAATTGGTAACATATTATTACAACAGGTGTCTATTCAAGTCTTATCCATATGTATTGAAAATGCTAATGTATGCAAATCTAGCTTATTTTTATCTTTGTTGTAGTTATTAAAATTAAAAACAGATTATAATTAAATAATTTAATGTCCGACATTTACAAGGTCAAGTATTATTATTTGACATTTTATTTTAATTTGAATTCTGTGAACTTAATAATGTGTACCTATTTTAATTGCATTGACATTATTTTTATTCTATTGGTTTTGTTCGATTGTGTGTTGCAGTATAGTAAAATTTTATTTTATGTAATGTGGGTTTTGCCTGAATTAAATTAATTTTATTTATTTATTACCTCACACGGTCATATTCCTCAAATACAAGTTGACCTATAAATTAAGACCACATTTAAATATTACCTACTTGAATTTTATAGCAAAACTGGCGAAAACAAAAACAATTTTTACGACTTGAATAACATCGAGATTTCTTTATTATATGCAAGTACAATATTAATGTATTATGCACATGAACCTTCCGAAATAGATTCTCTAAGACAGGGATTCCCAACCGGTGGTGGTGGGGCGCAAAGAAAATTTAGGCGTAGTGATTTTAAAAGAATATTAAGGGGGCGCGTATGTTAAAAGGTTGTGAACCCGTGCTCTATGGTGAAAACTACATCAAAATCTGTTACGCAGCAATGATATTATAAACTATAGATACGTTACCCGCGCTCTATAGTGGCAAGATGAATGCAAGGTATTTACCGGACTTCGATTTAGTCGCGTACCAACCAGTGCCGCGGCTGTACGTGATATTAAAATAACTTGTGTGGATAACTTCCTAAAAATAACAAAAAAAAATGCCGTCCTGTGTTTATAGGAAATGTAAAAATTATACTGCAACTGTGAAAGATAAAAAAGTATCATTTCATGCGTAAGTATCAAGAAAAATGTATTTTATTTTATGTTTTTCGATGCCTTCTAATGGCGGCTGGCGCTTGAGGTAAGTCACGTGCCATTAGGGGAAGATGGGGTACTTTGCATCAGTGTGTGTAAAACCTAATATTGCGTTCCAGGTATTTTGAAATTAAATGGTTTTGTTGACTAGCTTATCTATCCGACCATAGAATAAAAAATCCACAGAGGACATTAGACTTTATTTGAGCGTACAAATAGAGATGTAAGCCGCGTTTGTTGCAGCCAAATGGCAACAACGGTCCTTTACGGAATTGGAACATTTTGTAGCGTATTGGCAACAACGGTGCCTGAACGTAAACTGTCCAAGTAAATGAGAGGAAATTTAATTGTAATTTAATTTAAACGATTGTTGTTCTTTTTATTTAAAATTTTGAATTATTCACATTTTTTTATAAAGATTTTTATGTTTTAATAATATTGTATTTTGTTTTATTTTAAGTAACAGTAATTACCTACTCTTGCGAAATACTGCATTCATATTCAGATCGAAAATAATATTATTTTACCCGTAAATCTACTACCAGATCAACACGAGAAAATCGAGTGTCCATTTATTCCCCATATGCCTCCTTTTGTACACGTTTGGCCAATGAGCATGCACCACAGAATGACAACGTAATTAAAGAAATATATTTATCTCTCTCTAACAACAGGAATTCCGTAGATGACATTTAATTTTCTTTCCCTTTCTTCGTGCGTCTAAGTAGCTATCTAGCTACCGATAGTATTTACGCTGTTTTCGAGTGCCGTGATGTTCATCCATAACGCGTCTATTTATATTACGTCATTGTTACGCAGTTTAGAGGAACAACGCTACCACACAGACACGTAAAGCGACTTTAATTTAAAATACGACAAATTTTCCCTGTTATTTTATTATTCTACGTAGATTTGCATTTGACCACTATCTTACCTGATCTTAATGGACAATGCTGAATGCGGTCGACGGTTGTTCCCCCTACAGATTCCCTTATGTGATGTCCTACAGATTCACTTCTGCAGTAACCAGTCTCTTAACATAAACTTGAAAGTAGTTAATGCGGTTTACGAAGATATAAGATTTAATTTTTAAAGGGAAACGTCCAAAACAGGACAATTTCATTATTCGCAAAAAAAAATCCTGTTCAACAATTTTGGCAGAAAGAGACAATGAAAAAAAAACACTAGCCAGCTGTTGCTCTCGACTACGACAGCTCATCTAGAACCCGGATATTTGTATTAAAAAATATAAAACAAATACAAATATCCGGGTTGTAGAGGAGCCTATCCTATGTCTTTCTCCAGGTCATAACGATCAGTTCAGTGGTTTAGCGGGAATTAATAAAACAGAAAATAATATTTTTTTTGAATTTTTTATTCTTTTCTTTTCGTGTCGATAGTACTCCGATACCATCGGATTTCGTCGATAGATCCGATAGTAGTGTCGTTGTTTTTTTTTTTTTTTGGCTGCGATTTTTGCGGCATCAGTGTCATTCTTTAGGTCATCCGAGGTGGTGTAGGTGAGCGAGCATAAGCACTTTCGCATTTATAAAATTAGAATGGAAGTATGGATACCGACTCAATGCAGACTTTAAATTAACAGAATCATGCAAGTCACAATACAACGAGGAAAACTGCTTCTTCAAACTCCATTTATTAAATAGACAACATTATACTGCTTCATTTGCATTTTTTCTAGAATTAGATTTCAAACTTCGAACAGATTATTGATATTCTGGTGTGTTCGGAGAAAGATGCATCGTTCTAATCATAAAAACACTTCTAAAAACTATATTTATGACACCTTTAATTTTAATCTTGTTTCTTCGTTTATTTATTTATTTGTAAGTATATACTTTTTTGTACATCAGATTATACATTACATAAAAATTAATGATAAACTACACAACATACAATTGGTGGCCTTATCTCTTCTAATATATTACTAGTAGTTCTGCGAACTGTAGACCTCGAGAAAACAAACTTTTCTGCAACAATATTCTGCTTATCACGCTAAAGATCCTCGTCAGATCTTCACCAAATTTTGATGAGACCAACAAACATTTTTTAAAGTTAACCAAGCAAATAACCTGTCTAATTAATAAAGAACCATCGCAAGCGGATCTCATAAGGCAGAGATATCCAGTTGCCCCTTTTTGGAGGAAATACCCCTCCAACCAAAATTCCCCGACGACAAAAATCTATAAAGTCGTAAAACCTGTATACCAAGTTGTGTTCAGATCGGTTGTAAAATACGACCTGTAGAGGAATAAGTATAAGTAGGTACCAGCAAACTGACAGAGGAAAGCAAATTTTGCCAGACTTAAGCCGAAAAGCTTCGCTCGCTTAGCTTGCTTGGTTAATTATTTATGTTATTCTTTATTTTTATAATTTTATTTTCTCTTCTTATTCTTTCTACTGAATATTAGAAGTCATAGTTTAAGATGAGCATTTTGCAAAGGATGTCATTAACTCATTACTATCCCAGTTGGTTCCAGTCAGAAAGATTTTAACTTTATATCTCACCACATTTTCCAACAAATATTGCTTGAATAACATTACTAAAATATAATTAAAATATCATTGACGAAAATTGAGGTTACAAAATTAACCTCAATTATTGTCAAATGTAAAACACCTTTAAGTTGATTTAAAAAATTAGAAGTTCGGGTTTTAATTATTTAAATAACCAAATAAAAGCACTGAAATTGTATTTGGCACTACAAATTGCCATCGACATGTACTATCGAAGAAACGCATAACTAAGCAGTTTGAAAATAAAATCCCGTGAACACGATGACCACATCGGTTTAACGGCCGCTTCCTATAGCGGCCGAGCGCTGCAAGCAGAAATAGTCCTTACGGTGTAAAGATATGCGTTTCTTCAATAGTACGTTTTCTGATACATACATTTACATTTTCGTCAGATACTTTTGGAACCGATCATACGTGCATGACATTAACCAAGAAAACATTCGTAATTAAAAATTAAGTCTCGCACCGAAATGCATCGCACAAGTAGTATAGTCTACGTCACAGAAGGTCACAGCTGATAAGAGCAGAGTTTGCAAACAAATGTTGGAGATGTTTACAATAATTATAAATACCGTTACATAATGTATTGACACTAATCTATACGGACAATGCTTAGGATAATGTCACTAATTTAGATGAAAGATAGTTAAAATATTGGTTGTTTTTGAAACGAAGTTCTTTAACGCGGCTTTCAGAAGTCGTCACGCTAAAAAGTGTTAATACTTGCGACTGTCTTCTTCTAATTCATAGAGAAAGAGAGAGAGAGAACGCCGACCGAAAAAAAAACAAAAGAACAGATTAAAGTGATTACAATGTCGTGGGATAAAATTGTAAACATCGGCCCGAGTACACTGCATGCCGGAGAGAGAGAGAGGAAGTGTGAATTTGGTCAAAATAAAAATCCAAGATGGCGACTGCAAAAATTTTGCTTTTAAATCATACGTGAGAAAGAATTTCGTTCCTGACGAGGGTCCCCCAACAGCACACGTTTTTTTATTTGTGGTTTTGAATCAAACGTAGTTATAGCTATGTGTGGTTAAAGCAATCTTCCTTCAATCTTTCCGTGAAATAAATACCTGAGTATGTGGAGGAAATTCTAGGCAGGATTTTGATAAGGTCCCTTTTTTATTGTTGCTGTTGAGTTATGTCCTCATTGAGTAAATGTTTTCTATTTTATTAACACGCTTTTATTAGGTCGACCTGTATGTAACTAACTATGTAATGGAATCTAAGGCAACTAATTTAAATTAGTTAATTAGTTAGTGAACTACATACAGCTACCAATTTTCATTAGAAAATTGGCAGCTGTATGTAGTTCTGATGACAATACAATAATATAGTACTGTCGAACTGATCTGATGATGGAGCCGGAAGATATGAACTGGAACTTCATGATGGAAAATCGTATCATAGCTGTTTTGGATTTCTTTGTTAACTTTGACCACGATTAGGTTTCAAGGTCTGATGATATAGCCGGAAGATAGGCACTGGCATTCCATGATGGAATATCGTATCATAGTCGTGTTTGCACTTGTGAGAAAGGCCACGTAAGTGCATTTATAAAAGCGTGTTTTTCTAGTGTTTTTTAAACTATTAATTTATTCTATTCAAGGGCTTCGTCGTGTATGAGAAGGGGGATAGGACTTTCATGGAAGGAGGTTTCTCTACCTGAAATATCATCATCATCAAAATAAAAATATTTTATTTCACATAAACCTACAAGGGCACTTATGAAACGTCAGAAGCTAGGTGCACGGTTCCAAGTGGTCGCTTCCTATGGAGAAGAGCCGGCAAGAAACTCCACAGATACACTTTAAAAAATAAACGGCTTTTACAATGTTATCAAATGTACAGGAGGACAGTATAAGCCTGTCAGCAAGTACCAGGTACTTAACAAAATAGAAAATGGTTTAAAAATCTACAGACTATTAAGCCTACAACGTTCTCACATTTACAAAATATTTAATTATCTTTATATCTGGCAAAAAACACCAATTGCTGGGCATGATACATTCCTGGAAAAACGGTTACTAGTTACTACTCCACACGATAGGAGGTTCATATTTTTAGGGCACTCATTGGGTTCCACGCGCGCCTCAAATAGATGTCAGCACAACTGACGGAGTCCGCTAGGGCCAATGCCTGCCGAGGTCGCGGGAAAGTCCGAAAGGGATACCGTGGCCCCTGGCAATATACAGGCAACTGAAGGAACACGGGTGGGTTTTAGTTAGTAAGAGTCTGACACGTCCTCCCGCTCCTCCCAGAGCAGGAGAAATTATTTGATAATTTCCCACCCAAACAAAAAAGGGCACTCATTGACCTCTGTCAAGGTATACCACGGTCCACGATGTTTTGTAGGAGACGATACGGGTACGAAATTTTAATTTATTTCTAATATATAAAATTCTCGTGTCACAGTTTTCGTTGCCATACTCCTCCGAAACGGCTTGACCGATTTTGATGAAATTTTTTGTGCTTATCCGGTATCTATTAGAATCGGCCAACATGTATATTTTTTTTTTTTCTATTTTAAGTGATAAGGGTGGTCCACCCTAAACATGTAGGTATATGGCAAAACAACGTTTGCTGGGTCAGCTAGTATTTACATATATTTTGGTCAATTTGGTAGGCCTGAACATCAGAAAGCAATCCTATTATTTGAACAGAAGCAGACGTTCATATTTTCTTGACATGCAAACCGTTGAATCAATATTGACATAAAATAATTGAATTGGCCTTTTAATTACTACCGACGTTTGCGCAGCTGTGTACTTAATTTAGACATTTGCTTTCTCTGAGTATTTACTTATCCTATACTATTAAACGAGCAATATTTGTGTTTATATATTTGTTTGTACATAGATTTCTACTCACGTTCTCGAAATCGGCTCTAACGATTTCGATGAAAGTTGCATAGGGGTTTACGGGGGCGAAAAATCGATCTAGCTAGGTCACGCGAATCCATAAGTTTACCCCTAGCAAAAATCGCTCAACGCGCCTTAAGAAGTTTTCACTTCAAAAACTCTAGAATAAACTAAACTAATCCTTAAAAGATTTTATTCATCCTAAGTTCTTAAATCGGCGACATTATAGCATAGATCGAAGAATCTCTTGCAGACAACAGCCGACAGTGTTAAGTTTCCTCAGACGGGAGAGGAGGCCCATGGTGACCTCTGGGCATTAGGGATGCAAGAAGTGTAGATATATATCGTATCGATATTTTAAAAAAATATCAATTTAAAAAAAACGTTAATCGATATTTTTTGGTACTTCTTCAATACCTACCTTAAAATCACCTTGAAAATGGAAAATGTAAAAAAAAAATCTTTCTTACATCAATTGTGTTTGTTTTTACTATGTTAGCATATTTATTTAGCCCACTCACTTATTGATATTTATTTTTTTTCCGAGCAAAGCAAGCTAAGTCACGCCACAGATAACAAAAAAGTACTTTTTTTTACGGCTCTGATTCCCAGCGGTTTTAGTCAGTGGCGACAACGATGTTGCTATTGGAAATATATCGAATTTGATACATTTTCGATACTTGATATTTTATATGGATATATTGAAATAATAAATATCGCTTAAAAATTTCGATATTTCGAACAAAAAATATCGATATATTGATATTTTTTCTGCAAGCCTAATAATGATGTTACTCACGTAATCGCAAACGCAATGGACAATCGTAGGGTGGAATGCCTTGGCTGGAAAAGAGTGGCCGAGGGGTCCCAATAGTGGACTGTTATGGGCTAATATGGGCCGATGATGACTCACGAAATATGTGGAGTAGGAATAACCCTTTTCTCACAAACGAATTGGCGGAAATGACAAAAATGGCTTCGTCACTTAGTAAGTATCTTTATTTAAGTATCAATTTAGAACTGGCTCTTTTTGGCATTATTTTTTATCATTGAAATGCGAAGTAAACGGTCGGGTCAACGACGTTCACAGATTTACATAATCAATTGCGTAATTATCGTAATCAAGGTCATTTGGGCTCATTAACCTTTTATATCAACAAATTCAATCAAGAATACGAGGTTATATGAGTTATTTTGAATTGCTGTTTCAAGTCAGATGAAGGTTATGTTTTAGCTTTTAGCTAGGCAGAAGAGGATCTTGATGATGAGGAAATATGCTTGGATGATTTCTGTCACTCATACAATACAGTCTTTGTTTTGGGTCTAGATAGAAAGAGAGGAGAGAACTACGTAGAATCAATAGTAAACTTATCTAAGTCGGTCGCCATAACAACCATGTTAATACTAATAGCATTATTGTGTTTCGGCAGATAAAGGTAATATAGCCAGTTCCTCTGTGTTTAAGGATTCCAGGTGAAGCTCGCTTCCACCTTCGACCTGCTCATCACTTACCATCAGGTGAGATACACGACAAGAGGTTCTCCGTTGTGGTTTAAAAAAAAATAAAAACAGAGAAATTTTGTAAAATAGGGAAAAATAGACCGAGGCAGAGCTGCATCACTAAGGTAACAAATTCTATGGTTGCGATACATATGGAATTTCAGAAATCCCGAAACTGAGTCAACAGATTAAGATGGAAAATGATGCAGAAGCGAAATTTCTTCCCGAACTCTCTTTAGCCGTAGCATAAGAGCTTTAAATCATTAGCGGTTAGTCCTTATTTTCAAGAGCATGAGCAGCAGTAGCATCCACTTATGCAATTATAACAACAAAACACTTATCAAGAATCCGAACACTCAAGAACGCGTCCACCAAGAATGCTGATTAAGACAGCAGCATTGTTTTCACAGCTGTTTCTATTAGCTGTCCCGGACCTAGGTTCACAGATGTTCATGTTATCACACGTATTCAGCTTTAGGTGACTGATAACGCTAAAGGTTAAAGGACAATGCTGCAATCTTAGTGAAAGATTGCGTGTAAACAACACACGCGTATTTTCCGTGAGAATGTTCCCGAAGAAAGGGTAGTGACTGACGTCACTTTAGTATAGGAAGTCAACGTTGTAAATTGGCTTTACCACGTTTGACAAAATCTCCCACTTAATTGAAACTTGATTCAAACTATCTAGCCGTCACATTGGTCATAAAGAAAAAAAAAATAGACCTTATATTTTTATGATGTGCAAGCGAGATTCAACATTAGGACTTAGGGTGGTATCCATAGCACCTTGAGCAGTCAGCTCAGGTACCAACCTAGTTGACCGGATTGACACTACAGCCAGAGCTATACCTACTTGTATAGCACAATACTGAAATGAAAAGAATTAAGACAGAGAAAGATAGTGAGGGAGAGAGAACGAAGGAGAAGCGAACGGTTATTTTGCGAAAGAATTTACATTCGAAAATACAAATGAAGACAACAAGAACTAGGCGATATAACTGTCTACAAAAACTATCTAGTGTAACCTGCAATGCAACTGCCACAAAAAAGTGCAAGCGAAATAATTATGTACAAGTGAGCGAATTTACATCAAGTCTGACCCAGTTAACTTATACATTCACGATACTTCCTGTCCCCGATTAACTGTAATTACGCACTAGATAACTGTGTTACTAAGTACTACATACGTATGAACGAAAGTTTAAATGGAATAATATGGAATTTCTCAGTAGCAGCCTTGTTTTTTAAAATATTTTGTTGGGAATTTATCAAATAACTTCTCCCGCTCTGGGCGAAACGGGAGGGCGTGTCAGAGTACCTCTCTTCCTGACTAAAACCCACCCGTGTTGTTATATCCCTTTCGAACTTTCACGCGACCCTGGTAGACATCGGCCATAGCGAACCCCGTCAGTTGTGCTGACATCTCTTTGAGACGCGCGTGGAACACAACGTGCCGTCGACCCGGGCCTGGTCCTTATCGGACGGCGAGCTACCCATTGCTCACCGTCCGCAAGCCCGCGCCTGCGGTGGCCAGGAATCGACCTGGAATTCCCGACGCCCAGGGCGTCTCCTGTGGCGGCTAGGGGCGTGGTGGCGCGAAATTAGCCTGTCCCTCACGCGTGCCGCCTCCGCGAACATTTCTGCTTCGCAGGAGGTGACGGCTTCCCATGCCCTCTCGCTCCGTACCATGGCCTGGACCAGGGCCGAACGCGAGAGATCACCACCGCCGATCGCCTCCACAGCTCAGTAGCAGCCTGGAGTCTGGATTTGTGCCCGGTTAATGGCAATAGGCTCGCCCCCATTACATGGGACTTAAACATAACTGATGAAATGTGCGTGTACTATATATAAGTCCACCTCTACCTAACCCTCCATGGAATACAGGCGTGAAGTTGTGTGCATTCGGTTATTCTTGGAACTGCCCGGATGTGTCGTGAAATAAACTCTCAAAATAATTTAGAATTGATGAGACTTGAGTTAAAAGACTCGGGAAACTTAACATAGTTGAGAATTAGGAAAGATAGAGTAAATGTTAACTAGAAACATCAAAAACACACATATCCTATACTATTAAACGAGCAATATTTGTATATATATTTGTACTCACGATCTCGAAAACAGCACGAACGATTTCGATGAAGTTGGAATATAGGGGTTTACGGGGCGAAAAATCGATCTAGCTAGGTCTCTTATCTGGGAAAATTCGTTTTCTCTATTCTCACAGCCTCGGGAATGTGATACAACGTTGGTATACCTGGACGACATGTTTTTTTTTCTATTTTCACCCGAGCAGAGCTCGTTCGACCAGGTACTCATAATTTATAAATGTAATGATGCTCCGAGAACTTTAGAGGTAACGCTATAATGATGTGTCAACACACATGAATTTAAACTTACCTATTTCTCACGTAGTAGAAAAAACTCATACCATAACATAACTTATAGGTCTCGAGTTCGAACCCAAGGCACGCACCTCTGACTTTTCGGATTCATGTGCGTATTGTATAACTATCACTTACTTCAAAAACGGTGAAGGTAAACATCGTGAGGAATCCGGCATGCCTGAGAGATATTTCTCGACGGCATGTGAATCCAAGTTAGAGGCCCATGGGCGGCTTTAAAACTCTGACACCAGGTTAGTCACTAACCACACGAAAAAAAGAAGAGGCAAAACTACAAAATGCCAAGTGCTAAGATACTTCCTTATGCCCAATTTCGTCCACGTTCATACATCTAGCCATACACGCGCTGATTCTAAAAAAACTTGTAACAAAAACCAATTTGTGATACAGAAAAACCAGTAATTACAGATAACTACATTACGATACCAATACCTTCCGGTTGAATGGAATGACGTTTTTATTATTAAGTTCAAGGAAACATGTGTATGTATCAAGAAATATGTCTTAATTTGCAATAAATCGACCTTTTGTATTTAATGTTTCCCTTGCACTGATGAAATATGTAATTGTTTTGTCGGTAAGATACAGTTTCGAGGTTATTTACAAACGTAAACAAATAATTTACACGTCTCGTTACTGTCGTATCAACCTGTAAGCATTAATTGCTGAATATGGACCCCATTCAGACAGAAACTTCTTTCCTTGGAACCATCCCATAATCACCACAAAACGAATCTGTTATCGCAGTATTTTACTAGCGTAAAGGACTCCTGATATTAGTCCTTCATCCTTTAATAGTTTTCTACGATATTCAAAAGGAGAGAGGGGGTCGAAGTACTTTTTGTTGACAGCACTTACTAATGGTTTCTGGAAGTTTGTAATCAGAAGGATAATTCGCATATAATCTTGTGGCAGCATGTACAACGGCAACGACCTGATGTGACACAAATCCTGCATCGCGCAAGCATAGTTTACCGCGCAACGAGTATAGTTAATATACAACCGAATCAATCGTCGGGCAGTAGCCCACCAGACACAACACCCGTCTGGTCGGAGGATCCTCTTTTTTCTATAGAGGATGAGTGGACTTTACACCCTGTTCCTCATACTTCTATAATCACATGTCAGCAATGTCAAAAACCTGTCAATAATTTAGGGAAATTAGACGTATTTTTGAGAGCAGCGGTAGTCCATTGAAAACGATAGCGACTTACGAGTAGATTCTGTAAATTATTTAATAACCACTGCCTCTCAAAATGGTGAAGGAAAACATAGTAAGGAAACCGCGCAAGTCCTAGAACCAATTTGGGAGACGTTTGATATCCACCAACCCACACAGGGCCCGTTTTGTTGGATTATGGCCCACTCTCTCACAGAGAGGAGGCCAGTGTCCCAGCAGTGGGAAAATTATAGGCAGATAATGCTAGAAGTATTTTTGACAGATTAAGACTAATATAAAATGCGAAAGTTCTTAAAAATATGGGAATTGCCATTCAGTACTTAACTCAAATCTAATCGTAATTGTTATGATCAGTTAACCAAAACAACATCCCACCAGACATGACCAGAGAGTTCACAACATCTAAAATTGGGATGCTTTAAAATAGCCACGACACCGATGCGTGGCGGTGGCTTCCGGCGCCGGGGGCAGTCACCTTCACGACTACCTTACTGACTAGCTAATATCTACAGGATGGCAGGGACATCAACGCGCAACCTGTTACCATGATATGACTTTTTTTTCTTGTTTTTGAAGTGAAAACTTCTTTAGGCGCGTTGGGGCATTTTTGAGATGGGACTAAACCATTGATTTCGCGACCTGTTACCGACACCGTGGAGTAAAAGACATCAACGCGTTGATTACCGCGGTGCGTGGAGTAAAAAACATCAACGCGTTGATTACAGCGGAGCCGATTTTTTTCAAGTTTTCACTTCTGTCGGCACTCCCACTCCGGGAGTGCCGACAGAAGTGAAAACTTGCCTACTGTACTAGCCACTGTTTTTTTTTTGGGTGGGTAATTATCAAATAACTTCTCCCGCTCTGGGCGGAGCGAGAGTGTGTGTCAGACTCTTACTGACTAAAACCCACCCGTGTTCCTTCAGTTGCCATGTTGCAGGGGATGATATGACTCTGGAACCCCCTGTGTTGAAATATGAGGTCGGCTATTAAAAAAAAACCGGCCAAGTGCATGTCAGACCACGCACAGTGAAGGGTTCCGCAGTTATCCCAAGAACAAACTTAGCATTGTAGTTGAAAAACAAGTTCTCCCTGCAACTACAAATGTAACTTTGTACGCACAATATTTAGAGATTTGCCATGTTATTTTAAGACCATAGACTGCTTTTAGGTTTTCCTGTAATCTATGAGTAAAATAAATAAGATAACATCACGCCTTGTTTCCCCGAAGGGTTGGGCAGAGGTGTCCCTGTAGCAGGTAAGAACTAAAAAAAATTATTTCATTTATTTTTATTTATTTATTTTCCTTTATTGGCCAACAATTGTTTACACTCATAACATTTACAGTAAGTACATAACATCTAAGGTTAGTGTAACAATTAATTACAGGTTAGCACCGCATGCCCCATAAACAAGTAAGATTTGCCAAATATTCCAGACTGAAGTCAGTCTGAAATAAACGTATTTTTAAAGTGAAAACTTCTTTAGGCGTGTTGGGCATACTCGCGACACCGCTACCGACACCTCATTTTAGTAAACGCGATTGTGCTCTTTATTAATATTACGTTACGGATCAATGTTCTATGCAAGTATTTTTACTTAAAAGGTTTTGGAAGTACTTTTTAAATTGTTCAAGTTTTCACTTCTGTCAGCACTCCCGGAGTGCCACTGTTTTTTTTATTTCAGGCTAAAGTCAGTCTGAAATAAACGTTTTTTTATTTTTATTATTAAACCATAATCAACATCTCCCTAGGACCTAGCCTTTTCCCAAGTTCACTACCATATTAAAACTTCTTCTAACTACTTAGTTTATATTTTCTTATCGCCACACTTCATAAGCGCAAAGCGACTGGAACAGCAAGTTAATCAAGGCATAAAACGCATTGGAATGCTTCATAATCGTTTAGCTTATCTGCATAATAGTTATGGGTATTATGTGTGCTCACAGCCGGAAAACGTAGGGGTATCGAATATCGCATTATCCTGTCAGTTATGTCATAGGAGAAGTGTGGCTTGATTCTCACAGTTCACAAGTTCAGATTTCTGGACGACAAAATGTCGTGATGGGCAGTTTGGAGAGTTGTTTACGTGATTAAATGTCGAGAAAGTGATACGATATTGTTTTTGCATATTGCTGGTTTAATATTACAATCAATACAACTGCGTCAAATAGGTAGGTACGTACATTCGTTGTAGTAGTTCTGTTTTCACTAACACGAGGCATTCATTAAGGGGGAAGCGGCAGGGTAGCCCGCGAAATTAAAATTTTCATACGTTTTTTGCATTTTGCAGGTCAGTGTCAGGTTTTATGTTAATTAAAATATGATTCGCGGCTTCAGTGTGGGAAAGAGATGAAGCTCTACAGGACGTATAGCTCCATCTCTTTCTCCCACTGAAGTAATATTAAAATAATACTGCTTATGAGCTAGTGGTAGGCCCCCTGTTTGAAAGCAATCACGCATGAACGGAAAGCTAGCTTTTGCGCACTAGTTGTTTCAGCTTTACCCATTGTTATACTATATGTAGATGATTTTATGTGTAACTAAACTTATCATAATGTCTGTAATAGTAATTGCAGGGGTAAACGGACGGTGAGCAATGGGTAGCTCGCCGTCCGATGAGGACCAGGCCTGGGTCGACGGCGCTGTGTTCCACGCGCGCCTCAAAGAGATGTCAGCAGAATTGACGGGGTCCGCTAGGGCCAATGCCTGCCGGGGTTGTGAAGAAGTCCAAAAGGGAGATCGTGGCCCCCGGCAACATGGCAACTGAAGGAACACGGGTGGGTTTTAGTCAGTAAGAGTCTGACACGCCGTCCCGCTCCACCCAGAGGGGAGAAGTTATTTGATAATTTAAAAAAAAAGGGGTAATCGTAATTCAAGCTTATCGTGCAAGCATGACCGTGTTAGAATTACTTAAATATAGTATTTACCCTTGATTCTTTCAAGTCATAAGTGCGAACTAGCAAAAAAGCGGACAAGTGTGAGTCGGACTCGCACACGAGGTGTTTCGGACCACCGTACAATATTTAACACTACATATTCGAGATCGGCATCGACAGTACATTTTGAGCATAAAACACGGATAAAACACGTTTCTTGCGTGGAAACCCCTTTATTTAAAAAAATAAATATTTCTTTTAAATTTTATTTTTATTAATGTTGTTATAGCGGCCATAGTAGTTCACACTCTGTGAAAATTGACACTGTCTACTTATTACGATTCAACCGACAGCCTTAGTAATATGGCACACTTTGAGCGCGGAACCCTAAAAAGTAAAAAAAAAATATGTTTTATTTTTTCCACGGAAGTAATACACATGCAGAAGTACATGGGCAATTTTGCCACAATTTTATCATTAAAATAATGATAAAATCATAGCAAAATTGTCTGCCGTCGACAATGGGCCACTTATCTTGTTATTGTAACTGCAAAAAAATGTGCCTTCTCGCTAGTGGTCTTGGATGGGGAGCTGATCAGCTGACCTCCAGATGATAATCATCTTCGTCAAGATAAAAGGAAAACGGAAGGAAGACGAACATTATGATTATCAAGTTACCACTTAATTAGAAAACGGTGATATTTTGTAAAATTGGTATCCAATAGACTTTAACAAAACTGGTGATATGTGGGTGTATACAGGTACACTTCTGCGTAACCCATCAGGGAAACAAGGCGTGGTGTTGTTATGTTATGGCGCCCAATTTGCGTCGTAGCATTTATCAATGGCCATAATCTAGCTAGACAACAAACGGATTTTCAACATGCAGAGAAATGGAAACCGTCGTCTTTATCAAAATAAAAGTCATTGAAGTTGGGAAGTTCGGTAAAAAAACCCTGTCCGATCCGTAAGAGTGTTGTTATGTGTCGAACTGAGAGTCTATTTATGTAGGAATTTTCGGGAAAAAAAGAAAAAAAAATCACCAATTTTTTTTTCAATGGGCAATTTTACCGAATTATTACATTGGGCGCGGGCGGCCGTCCTTTAGCGGATATCTAAAGTCACAACCTATGACCCCTGTAGTAACTATTTAGTAATCTGTGCCCCTGTTGCAAATATGCTAATTTTTTATGGATTTTGGATAATCTTGGTACAAAAATTGAGAATTTTAAATAGCAATAACTTTTTATTTTCATTTTTGTTAACTTTTTGGTAATGTCAAAGTCAAAGTCAAATAATTTATTTCAATTAGGCACAAAAAGGCACTTTTGAACGTCAATGTTATTGTAGTAGGTACCTATGTGACCTTTTCGGATCGGACAGGTATTTTTTTTATATATTGTACAACTAGGGTGCTTTGGAAATTGGAACATTATTTCGCCTACTTTCCACTAGGTAGGTAAGATACATCTATACTAATATTATAAAGAGGAAAGATTTGTATTTTTGTATGTTATGAATAAACTTAAAAACTACTGGACCGATTTGAAAATTTTTTTCAGCAATGGATAGCTACATTATCAGCAAATAACATAGGCTACATTTTATTCTCGTTCTCCCACGGGATCGGGAACTACGTGGGTGAAACCGCGTGACGTCCGCTAGTAATTTATATGTGATGAATTCTTGCGAGATGTTGGAAATAGGACACCTTTCGCAACTTTCATAAATATGTGAAGTAACGCCACAGATGTGTTCCCATTGAGTATTCAGAAGTGAGTTACACAATCGTGGTTGCTGAATAAATTGAAGATATTTCAGCCGTTAACCATTCATTTTCTATGAAGGGGAACTATCACAAAAAAAAAAAAAACTGGCACTCCGGGAGTGCCGACAGAAGTGAAAACTTGAACAAGATCGCCTCGGTGGAAGAAAAATACTGGTATAGAAAATTGGTCCGTAACATTATCTTAATAAAGAGCAAAATCGAGATTACAAAAAAAAAAAAACCAAAACCTTTACAAGTAAAAATACTTGCATAGAACATTGATCCGTAACGTAATATAAATAAAGAGCACAATCACGTTTACAAAAATGAGGAGCCGGGTTCAATTGTTTTTTTCTCCCATCTCAAAAATGCCCAACGCGCCTAAAGAAACTTCACTTCAAAAAAAGCAATTACTGACGAAACTAGTTCTAGCAGCTCAACATAATGCCTCATTCCAATTTCTTTTTTAATTCCATACATCTCTATCAGCAAAAGGGCTCGTGGCTAAGTAATAACAGCCACCCGGGTCGATCGATCAGGTTAAGCTACGCTTGCCGCGGTTGGTCCATGAATGGATGACCATCTTTACATACCAAGACCCCTCCGTGCCTCGGAAAGAACGTTAAGCCGTTGGTCCCGGCTGTAATTTGTAGATCTTTGACAGTCATTACGGGTAGTTAGAAGCCCAAAAGTCTGACAACCAGTCTTACCAAGAGGTATCGTTTACCTAGTAACTAGGTTGTGGAGGTAAGATAGGCAGTCGCTCCATGTAAAAAATACTAGCTATTCAGCTGCATCTGGTCAGACTGGAAGCTGACCCCAGCACAGTTGGGAAAAGACTAGATAGATGATGACATCTCTATCAGCCGTCATATTTTAGACATACCATCTTTTACAAAATCCATTCATCGCTTCTAGTATTTCCAGCTCATCATCGCTATCCACCAGCCCTGGGCCCGGCCGGCCCACGTGGTGTTTACGGCGTAGTGCGTCTCACAGAGAGGTTTGTGACCCAGCAGTTGCAACATTGTAGGTTGATTATTATGCATCATTATCATTAGCATATAGCAGTCCACAGCTGGATGGCTCATACCTTCAAAAAAGATCATAAAATAAGCAAGGTCGGTATCTAAGTTGGTATCAAGCATCATCAGTTCATCACATTCGTCACCCATGAAAGTTCCTTAAGGGGGAAGCGTCAGGGTAGCCCGCGAAATTCAAATTTTCTTACGTTTTTTGCATTTTGCAGGTCTGTGTCAGGTTTTATGTTGATTAAACGATTTCATGAAATCATGACATTTGACACCTTTGCTAACTTATGAAGTTGTATTGCTGATTGTAATGATTATAATTGAGTAAAGCCATATTTGTTATACCGCGAATCATATTTTAATCAACATAAAACCTAACACAGACCTGCAAAATGCAAAAAACGTAAGAAAAATTGAATTTCGCGGGCTACCCTGAGGCTTCCCCTTAAATGAAGTCCAATCAATCTGCCTAGCCTTTCACCAACTAAGTTGGAGTCGGCTTCCAGTCTAACCGGCTGCAGCTGAATACCAGTTTTTACATGGAGTGACTGCCTATCTGACCTCCACAACCCAGTAAATGGGTAATACGATACCCCTTGGTAAGACTGGTTGTCAGACTTTCGGGCTACTGACGAAGATCCACGAATGACCCGAGGCACGGAGGAGTCTCGGTATGTAAGCATGGTCACCCATCCACGAACCAACCCCGGCAAGCGTAGCTTAATACTTAGCTACGAGCTCCTCTATTAAATGAAGTCCAAAATGAATAAATATTACAATATTGAGTATTGCATCACTCAATAATTCTACGCCTAAACAAAAGCTGAATAATCCTGATTCTGCATTTAAAAACATCGATAATCAAGCTCCAATCTAGTTTCAATATCAAGGTAATTTGAAAATACCTCCATATAATTTATTGTCAATGAAGCTTATCTAATACTAAGTTGACTAGAATTCCATAATATACACAGCAATCCGGATATAATCCTATCTGATAAGAGGTGTTATCGTCCAGGGAAATTAAGATAACGAATTGGATTAGATAAGGAATACTTAACTATGTTTTTGTTGCGGTGTAACCTGTGAAATTGAGTTTATCAGGTCTTTTCTTAGTTCCGTGTAGGTAAGCGATAAAGGATCCATATCCAATAATTTTTTATCGAAACACGAGACATCAATGCGCTGTTTTCTTCAAGTAAAGGTACTATACCCGCCACGAAAGATGAGACTTAACCGCGCCTCCCGCACTCTTTCTGCCGCCCCCAGGCCGCAGACCTCATACCGCTAAAGAGACCATAAATCGTTTACTGCGCAAGTCAAACCACGTGGTGTGTCAAGTCTCATCTTTAGTGGCACGGACTTTACACGTCCGTAGCCGACTATAAGCAGCAGCCGACGTCACTACTGGTTTCTATATAATTATGCATTTCTATGAAATACCTTCTGTAGCTAGCGACACGTCGTGTATCATAGAAATACATAGATATGACGCAGTAAGAAGGTTATAGCCGTGGTATATACTTATATGAAAGCGGTTTATAACTGTCTTACTAGAAATATAACTATGATACGAGCACAATCTAGTAATAAAACTATTAGGGCACTCCGACCAAATAGGTTAGGTTAGAAGTGTGACCAATTATGCGCGAGCCGAGCGAGCGAAGCGTGCGGTGCCGTGGCAGCGGCCGGCGAGCGCTATGTCGAAATTGGTCGACGTAACAAAATTAGGGCACTCCGACAGTTATGAACCGCTTTCATATGTATAACTATATCGTAATATAATTATTTACCGTAGTATATAGCTATATCCCTAGGGATATAACTATATCACGGCTATAACCATCTTTCTGCGACAGATATACCTGTCGCGACGACACGTCTCGCTTGCTTAAATTGCTCTTACTACAATTGATTTTTGCTGTGATAGTACGATTTCCCTTGGGACCAAATCAGTAGTTTTTAAGGTGAGAAGGACCATATGACCCAAAACACAAATAGCCTGTAAACAGTAAACATTGGTTAGGCTTAACAAAAAGGTTTAAAGACTGAAAACACGGTCCGAGGGGCCGGTCTTACTAGAGCCTCGCAACAGGTTAGATTAAGAACTAGATGTTGCGGTGAAACCAGCAGGCCTAACATGACACACGCGACATATATCCACTCTCGCGCGACAAATTTTTGTCTATTTCTGTAGTTTTATCGTTTTCTGACAGCTACGCCATACAAAATACTCGACTCGTTCTGTCAAACTTGATGTTTTGTCGACAAACCCTAACATGACACGTTATTTATCTCGATTTTTGACAGTTCAACACGATATAATCAGTAATTTTGTCGAATTTAGTCGTCGTTTATTTTGACGACGATAGAGAGTAGACAAAAAGACAAAATTATGATACATAAAAAAACTAGAAAAAAAGATGGCATACTCATAGTCGTACTTATTGTAGGCAATTTCTTTTTTTTTTTTTGTAGGCAATTTTTTTTTTTTTGTAGGCAATATTTTTTTTTTTTTATAGGCAATGAATTTTTTTTTGCAATGTGGGTGTACACCGGTGTACTGTAGTGGAGGGAAGCACTATCACGTAGATGACTATTACTTTCAGTAATAACCAGTCGCTTTGCCAATTCATTCATTAATTAACGAAATCTATTTGTACAATAAACTTCGATTTGTCAAATTGCGATCGTCGGCCCATTTGTCATTTGTGGTGATTATCTAATGAGTACAGATACCACTAATTTTAATTTCCGTCATTTTGTATTTTAATTTCAGCATGCCAAAAAAATCATTTAATTTTAATCAAAAAGTCGGAATTACATAAAAAACTAATCATTAATAATTAAAAGAGAGAATAATTAAGGGAGAGAGACGTTTATTCATTAAAGTACATAATTCCATGCATAAAATTGAATGAATGAAACAGAACTTCAAGCCGATGTTGCTATCATCAAAATAATTTGTTTTTAATAATTTGCAACATCGGTTTATCGTCGCGCGATAAAGAAGTGTCAAAGTGCCTTTGTCGAGTTTACTCGTCGTTTGCGGTCATGTTAGGGATTAGAATGACGTCAGAATCGTAGACAAATTACGATAAAACGAGAAAAAGAGCGTTCTCGCGCTTGTCATGTTAGCCCTGCAGGATAGTTAATTGATTAAGGCGTGACCTTGTGGAAATTCATTATAAAATACAATAGACGTCGATATATTTAGTAACCAGTTCCGCTTAATTATTCCTAAAGAGCCATAAAAAAAACCCTGTAAGAAATCGACACGATTTTCACCTCTCAACTAGGCATCCTCAGGATGACGATTGACTTGTCGCGAACCCGAACACACCGAGCGCTGGTCGCAGAGACCAGGAGGCAGACTAATTGTCATGATTACAAAGCAAGGATGAGTTGTCACCATACTAACAGAAAGACATTATTTTGCATTATAAACTAATACAGCTGATAACGTCCAGATAATCTCGACCGCTATCAATGTCAGTGAAGTTTAGTGACATTTCCTCATGTTTGGGCGATTACGTTTGTTTGACTAATTGCGTAATATATGAAATAAAAAGGTGAAATTAAAGAATATACAATATTAACATTCTGATAGCAGTTTTACATAATTATTTTACACTACTGAAGGATGCAATGGTCCCGCTGATATACTAACGAAGATTACATTTTATACAAATCAGGCTATTTTGCAGTGACAGGTAGTTATGCAGTTTGGATTTTCAATGGCCACTGTTCCCAAACCATAATGTTCCCACAGCTGGGACACAGGACTCCTCTCTGTGAGAAGGAGGTGGCCATAATCCACCACGCGGGCCCAGTGCAAGTTGGCGGATGTCAAATACCTATCCTAGAATTTTCTTAGGGTTCCTTCCATGCAACTAATTGCATATTTTGTATTGTATTTAGGTTGCAATCTATTAGGACCAGGCACTCCAAAGACAATTTCTACGCAAACTCCGCCCCCACGCACCCCACTACTTCACTATGTGCTAAACGCTAACACATCAGTAATAAAGTTGAATATCGCGTGCGCTCTTTGGTCGTGTTCAATCACGGAACTAAATGTCGTAAGTCTCAATTCTTATTTCGTTTATAACTAAAGTAATAATTGATCTAAAGAAAAATGTCTTATTTCTGCATAATAAACTATATTTTCTTACTGTCAATAATTATTTTAGACATAAAAACCGAGTAATTTCGTTTTTGTTTCCAAAAACTTTTAAACAAGACATGATTTTCGAATAAAAAAATGAATCGAGCGAAAATTTTCCAATTACGTAACTGTCATAATTATATGGAAAGAAAAAGATCCAATAAATCATATGCTAAAGTTCCATTTTGATTGTACTCGTATGCGTGACTTTTTCAGAATATTAATCCAAATTAACATATAATTTAGGAAGCCTCCTCTTAACACAATACTTTATAGCTTGGACAACCAACACAGTGGAGTGGTCACGTGCTACTTTGTACTCTTGCACAGTTACATACGGCATTCGCCGAGCCTCTGCCGTTGAGGCGTGCAGCTTTTGTGTATGAGGACTTCGGTATCGGGGACACCCCTTTCCAGTCTCCCCAGGAATGTGCCCTAACAGGTGTTGCACAGAAAGAGTTTCGGATCTGACTTTGAGAGGTGACGGTGTCCCTTCTAATTACAGATGGTGATGACCAGGGTGGTTTTGTGGTCTTATCCCCAAAGCCCAGACGCCTTTAACGTTTACCCCCGAAAAAAAATATAAGATACTGTTGGCGTGGTGTTGTAGTTGCGTAGGCCAAATATGAAGTTTGCTGGCTAAAATTTAATTTATTGCTGGTGATAGCACTCTTATCATGAGCATTAATTTTTAACGATTTTTCGTCGGTAAGTACGTGGATTAAATTCTTTAGAGAGTTTCTGAAAGGTTTATTACGGCTCACGGATTTAATAGTTTTCAGCGGTAGGTTCAGAAATGTATGATGTCCTTTTTTGACAGGCATTTTCTGATAAACTTGTATCAAATTTTTAATTAGGGACGAAGTTTTATACTCGTAGTAACTCTCAGTCACTCAATAGGTATTGTTGACAATACCTTAAAATATTATTAAAAAAACTACAAGCTTATAAATATACAGTGTGATTCTTCATAATGTGCAAATGAAGGAATCTATGCTTAATTTTAAAGACAGAAAAAATATTTAAAAAAATCTAAATATTTTTTTAACACTTACGGGTCGATCAATCAGGTTAAGCTACGCTTTCCGCGGTTGGTCTGTGGATGGGTGACCATCTTTACATACCAAGACCCCTCCGTGCCTCGGAAAGCACGTTAAGCCGTTGGTCCCGGCTGTCATTTGTAGATCTTTGACAGTCGTTACGGGTAGTTAGAAGCAATGATATTATAAACTATAGATACGTTACCCGCGCTCTATAGTGGCAAGATGAATGCAAGGTAATTACCGGACTTCGATTTAGTCGCGTACCAACCAGTGCCGCGGCTGTACGTGATATTAAAATAACTTGTGTGGATAACTTCCTAAAAATAACAAAAAAAAAATGCCGTCCTGTGTTTATAGGAAATGTAAAAATTATACTGCAACTGTGAAAGATAAAAAAGTATCATTTCATGCGTAAGTATCAAGAAAAATGTATTTTATTTTATGTTTTTCGATGCCTTCTAATGGCGGCTGGCGCTTGAGGTAAGTCACGTGCCGTTAGGGGAAGATGGGGTACTTTGCATCAGTGTGTGTAAAACCTAATATTGCGTTCCAGGTATTTTGAAATTAAATGGTTTTGTTGACTAGATTATCTATCCGACCATAGAATAAAAAATCCACAGAGGACATTAGACTTTATTTGAGCGTACAAATAGAGATGTAATGCCAAATGGCAACAACTGTCCTTTACGGTATTGGAACATTTTGTTGCGTATTGGCAACAACGGTGCCTGAAAGTCTCAAATGTCTCAAAATGTCCAAAACGGTGTGTAAAATGTCCAAATAAATGAGAGGAAATTTAATTGTAATTTAATTTAACCGATTGTTGTACTTTTTATTTTAAATTTTTAATTATTCACATTTTTTTAATAAAGACTTTTATGTTTATACTATTGTATTTTGTTTTATTTTAAGTGACAGTAATTACCTACTCTTGCGAAATACTGCATTCATATTTAGATCGAAAATATTATTATTTTACCCGTAAATCTACTACCAGATCAACACGAGAAAATCGAGTGTCCATTTATTCCCCATATGCCTCCTTTTGTACACGTTTGGCCAATGAGCATGCACCACAGAATGACAACGTAATTAAAGAAATATATTTATCTCTCTCTAACAACAGGAATTCCGTAGATGACATTTCATTTTCTTTACCTTTCTTCGTGCGTCTAAGTAGCTATCTAGCTACCGATAGTATTTACGCTGTTTTCGAGTGCCGTGATGTTCATGCATAACGCGTCTATTTATATTACGTCATTGGTTAGAAGTCCAAAAAGTCTGACAACCAGTCTTACCAAGGGGTATCGTGTTACCTAGTAACTAGGTTGTGGAGGTCAGATAGGCAGTCGCTCCATGTAAAATACTGGTGTTCAGCTGCATCCGGTTAGACTGGAAGCCGACCCCAACATAGTTGGGAAAAGCCTAGGCAGATGATGAAGACTTTTTATGAAATTAAAAAAAATTGTAACAAAACTGTGTAACTTTTAAACTAAATCATCCATCGCGATGAAACAAACTCCATAATGATTGGAAGTAACTAGGCGTCCACATAAAATGAAAATTGAGAAAAAAAAAAACTACCCTCAATTGAAAATAAACATGTTTTTTAGCAAAAATCTGTAAGTATTTCTTCAACAATAAAAAAAAAATACATTTTTTTTTTTTTTTTAATTATATTTTTTCCGTCGATAAAATTAAGCATAGATTCCCTCATTTCGATATATGCACATTATGAAAAATCACACTGTATTATAAAAGTGTTTCTTACAAACCTACTTACAGAAATAAAATCATTTATTGAAGACAAAAGAAAAATAATATTGCCATTATCTTATGGACATATTCCAATTACATTTTTACAACCAGCTTTATAGACAACAAGCAATAATCATCAACTATGTAAGAAAATAATTATTCTCTGAATGTAGCACCTGTCATCATAGCATGTTAATAGGTTAATAAATTATTTAATTGTACCATTAGGAACATGTTACCACTCTATCTAATTATACCTACTTATGCAATGTTAAATTATGAAGATCTCGTCTTTTAAACCGACTTCAAAATAAAGGGAGGTGGTAGATTGGTCCGATCTTGCTCCTTATTAACCGAGTTCCAAAAGGAGGAGGTTCTCAATTCGTATGTATGTTTTTTTTTTTTTTTTGTATGTTTTTTACGCGATTACTCCGCCAATTATGAATAGATTTTGATTATTCTTTTTTTGTTTGGTAGATCATACTTCAGAGGTGGTCCCATATAAATTTTATTAACTTTGCTTGGGTAGTTTTTGAGTTAGCTTCAATTATACGTATTTTTTCCCACTTAGTATGTAGATGATATGATAACTTCTTGTCACTGTTATTTACATAGCAGGTAGTGGTATTCGAATTTGTGTGGGGTAGGTACCACAACTAAAAAGTGAAAAATAAAAAAGTTTTTTTTGGAGACTGAAATGTAATTTTGAGTGATTCCTTACATGTCGATAACCATTATGTCGATTCTTAAAGTCACTCATGGACAAATTTAGAGGAACGCAAAAAAAGAGTTTAATTTCTCCTGTTGTAATTAACGTGTGTACTGGCCACAAACATTAATTAGTAAATGATATTAAAAAAAAACAAAGTTTTAGAATGTTTTTTTTTTCGAATTTCATTTGTTTTATGTAATTATTGCAAATATTGCGTTCTTTCATACTGCGAAAAAATTTGCCTACTTTTGAGTTTGAGTTTTAATTTAGGTTTTGTTTAAATTTTTGCTTTGACTACCCTGTTTATCGTGTTAAGTGTGAATTGTTACTGCAAATAAACTGAGAATGCCAGATCTAAACACCACTCAAGTTGCGAAGGCTGTTACTTTAATTGAAACTGGGAACACCTACAAACATGTCGCCCAAACATTACGAGTATCAAAATCTGTGGTACACCGAGTTGTCAAGAGGTATCGGCAAACCGGACAGTATACGAGACTCGCAAGACAGGGACGTTAACGGAAAACTGTGGCCAGATATGACCGGTTCATTGTTATACACACTTTTTTTTGCGTTCCTCTAAATTTGTCCATGTAGTATAAATAATGACAAAATTATGTGCATTTCCATATATTTTCGAGAGCTGTTGTTATTATAGCGGCAATAGAATAGAACACAATGTGTGAACATTTCAACTGTCTACCTATTACGGTTTATGAGATATAGCCCGCTGACAGACAGACGGACAGCAGAGGCCTAGTAATGAGGTTCCGTTTGTCACTCTTCGGTTACGGAACATAAAAAAAAATTAAAATTTTGACATTCCTGAAAGGAATCACCTTAATAATAACTTTGGCGATTATTTAATAAGCCTACGTTTTTTGGGGACTTTTACAAACTAATAGGAACAAAAGAAATCAGCCTAATAATGGAATCTTTACATTCATAGGTATGGTTGTAAATCCAGATTATCGACAGAAAGTCACATGATTTTGATACCTTTCCGACAGCTGATAAAGATAATCTTTCGTAGATTAATGACGAGGCGCCAAATAGTACTTGTACTACTGGTCATGTCAATTACATTGATATAAATGTGTTCGTAGGTTTCCTGGTCCATACCATCCATCTTTTATTAGTGACATTCGTAAACGGATTTTTTCATTGGTGTCCTAAATCGACCAGACGGTCAAACAGTGAATTCGACATCGTCCTTCGATCCGATATAGGGTTCTTCATAGCTATTCCGAGTCTAAAATGTATTATTTCGGTAACCAGCGCCTTAATTGCGTGACACACTTTCAATCAGAATCCAAGGGTTTTGAAGGAAATTCCTAAAACTTTGCTTCATAGGTTTGAAAAATTCGTCTGCTCATCAACGTAAATTAGTTAATGAACGTGGCTGAACTGTCAAAATGAAAGGAATTGCGATAAATTGTCATTTTATGTACTTTACGCAATTACCCCACTGATTTGCCTGGTCCCCGACCGCAAATAGCCGTCGGAAGAATAGTAGTCGATTTGGTTTAAACTATCAAAATTTTCGGGTTTCGGATTTGTGTGTTTCATAAGTACCTACCTACTATTGTATAGAATCAAGTTTTTCTAACTGGACAGACAGCTGTGATGCTGGGGAGTTTGTTGCGCCACTTCTTCTTCCCAGCTAAAGCACTAGGAAGTGATGATGACATTTGAATTTTTGAATTAGTTAAAAGCGTTTAGAGGACTCCTTCGATAACATCGAATGATGTTCGATTCGGCACGGAAAAGTATGGAATGGTTGTGAATAACTATGCTGCATGGACATACTAGCTGGTTTTGATCAGATTTTCGGAAAAGCGGATTTTAAATTAAGAAACATTCAAAATAATTGATCTGTCAAATGAAAACGATTGTTGATCCCTGAATACGCATGGCAACGAAAGTCTTCTAAGTTTTTAAATACACGATTAGAACATGACCTAATGAGTTTCATTCCTTGTGAATACAAATCCATTCAATATTTTTATTACCACTATTTAGAATACCTGACAGACATAATATTTATGTAGCAAGACAAGACTGTCATCAACTGGAACAAGAGGAAAATACTTACGATGTCCATAAAATATATACGTGGCAGTTAAAAATCCACATAAAATAACGCTAAGCACGTAAACTGTGTATGTTAAGATAAGTTTTGCATAATCTCTGAATGCTATAGTAACGTAACATTGGTAACAGATAAGATATTGTTATTTAATAGTGACATTGGAATATCTTTAATTAGCGTTGTGGTTTTGGCAGGAAGTTGTCCCTTTAATTTAAGGATTTTGTCGAGGTATTCAAAATGGGCATCTGGATCTAATACATATTCTGTGATTAATTGATTTTCCATGAAATCGCAGACGAAGGCAACACAGCCGCCAAATTAAAATGGAATTGGGCAGGCCACATTTGCCGCATGTCGCATCAGAATTGGGCGAAAGTAGCCACAGATTGGATTCCGAAGAACAGGAACCAGCGACGCGGTAGACCCAGAAGGAGATGGCGTGACGAGTTGAGCTCATACCTAAATGATTGGGCTCTAATTGCAAAAGAGAGAGAAAAATGGTAAGACGGAATGGAAGAACCCCCTGCAGTGGTACACAACAGGCTCATAATAACAATTTTCATAGCTACTGAAACGTCGTAGTCGCCGCTGCTCACCGTATGCTCTGCTCAGAATCTGGTACTAGATTCTCACAAGTAGAGTCCAGTATGATAATTTTTGTAACTAGATCTATAATAATAAAAAGAAGATTCGCGAATATCTAATCCTTCGAATCAAGTTTTGCAAGTAATATTATTCATGAAGGTCATTTCCTCATTGAATGCTAATATTCAACAGCATTTAGGTAGAATGGAAGATTGGAAACCAATCCTTAAGAAAGTGCTAGGACGACAATGATGACGGCAAGGAGTGCGTGACATTACAGAAGAAATGGTAGAGCTTGAAACAGGTCGACCACAGTCAATCTTCTTCAATTCAAGCAAATCCGATGAGTTTGAAGCTATGAACTTCGATTATGGTAAAATAGTGGCTGGATGTCGTGGAAACCAAAAACTAACGCGAGAGAGATGTCTTAATATCAAAATCAACAATACAGCCTAACAACGAAATTAGAAGCAACCTAATTCGAGCAGCTGAAACACTGCCACAAGAATCATGTTTATAATTATAGAAAAAAATAGAATAGGTAAACAAATCTCTTGGCACGAAAAGAAGAATAACAAAATAAAGTACATATACTTTATTTCCAACAATAAAGGAAAACAGAGAAACCCATATTAGTTAAAGTACGATAACAATTTGCGAGTGTACCGAATGGCATTAGGTATCGGTTTGTTGATTATAATCAACGCTGCGGCCACGCTCGCATACCAAGCGTACTCCATGTAAACAGGGCACAGAATCAATATTACTATTATGTTGGAGATTGGAATGAAGCAGCCAGATTTATAAGAAAAGAACCCAAGAGCAACGAGATTAATATCCCTACCCTGTACCTGTCGATACAAAAGTAGGTACCTGAAGACAGAAAGATGGCTACGGAAGGCCAGAGGATTGGGTGTTTTGGTCCACAAAAGCAAAGCAAGAGTGAATAGGCACCTGGGCACGTAACAGCGAATCAGGCAATTTTTTTTTAAATAAAATGCTCACTATTATGACGATCAATCTGAAGAAGTAACTGTATTTAGACTTGAAGTTGAGAAGTCTCTGCATGATTGCAGAACCAGATGAACAGAACATATGGCTTTGAAGCAACATAATTTTTGAAGGACGTTTGTAACTAAACTATTAACTGATCAATGACACACGGTCAGCAGAAGCAGCTCTAAATTGATGCAAAAGATGAAGAACATTTTATTAATGAATAAAGTGGAAAACGTTTTTGTTTAGCAGTAACCCAACACTGTCTAAATGACGACTTAAAAAGACATTAAACACACTCCAATTAACACCAGATTATATTTCAAGGGAAGGAACATGATGATCATGACGTGTTTTATAGACTAGATCACTAGATAAATGTTAGTAAAGACACAAAGATACGGCATACCTTCGTTTAATTGTCTTGATCTCAATTCGAAGTGGAACAGATGGCAAATAAAAATCTAATTCTATCAAATGAGAGCTCTTTGTTGTTGTTTTGAGAACCTTATTTGTTTAGTCTCGATTCTGACGCATTGATTTATATTTTGGCTAAGTGGATACACTTATTCAAATAGGTGCTTAGGAGATGAGTCAGCACACTAATATTTTTGGTAATGCTACTTCCATGATCTTCTGCAGCAACTAGGTTGTGGAGTTCAGATAGGCAGTCGCACCATGTAAAATACTGCTATTCAGCTGCATCCGGTTAGACTGGAAGCCGACCCCAACATAGTTGGGAAAAGGCTAGCAGATAATGATGATTCTCGTGTTTGACCGCTATCCCACCTGATGTTAAATGATAATACTGTCGACGATGGTAAAGTAACCTAATTACTCGTGACTTGAATATTTATGTAGCTGTGGTAGTCATTATTATCTGCTAATTAACTTAAGTTAGGTACTAGACTAAGAAGTGACAAATAATTTAGAATATTATTGGTAAAACCTCTGAAACAAAGACAGAGCGAAGTCAATGTAACCTAGAGCCGACAGCCAATATTTGTATTTAACGAAAAGTATGTAAAAACAATTATGAAGTTTTATTTGTTAAGTGAAGATAAGGTTATCACACTGTTGACGGATGTTATAATAACGTCGGATGAATGGAGGATGTCTCAAGGTATGGTTTCAAGTTCAAATCCTATCATTAACGGTACAAATGCGTTATTTTAATTAGGAGACAAATTAAAAAGAGAACAAGGATATGATGGCATTGTGAGGGAGAAATATTGTTGCCATGTTGTTAATAAAGAAGCTGTCGTCATTGGCATTAAGGGCCACACACATGTTCGGGTAGGCCCTGATTCGGCTTAGCTTGAATTGTGCTGAGTCGATCCGAACATGATTAAGCCCGGGTAGATGCCGAACGAAGTCTGCCGATCGGCAGGACCTGAATGAAAGCCGAATATGTCTAGTAATTGCTTCGGGTCAGCTTTGTTGACCGGAACATATGTAGCACCCCTATGAGAATCAATTGGAACAATAATAAACTTATCAATAATAAATTGAAAGACTATCTATAATGAAACGGGAAATCGTGTCATCAAACTTAGCAAAAGGATTAACTGACGGAGAGCCCAGTTTGAACTATAAGGATCACGCCCCATGGAACAATGTTAAGAGGATGAGCAGACCTGTTTAATTCTTCGTCTTCGACGTGTGATATTAAATTTTGTTAACCAAAAACTTCGCCACTTCCACGGCATCGATCGGTCAGCACAGATATCACTATGACTGCATTTTTAGGGACACAGAAGGCAGGATAGGAGTTGGGATATAGTTTTGCCGAGCTCCCCACATCCATACCCTGCTGCCGTACCGTTGAGATGGCCCCACTTTGTGAGGTTGTAGTTGCATCTTCCCACTTAGGTTCGGAAGCGGTTCAGAAACTTCCAAGTGGGCAAACTTATAATTCGCTATTTAAAACACCGTAGGAGTGTTGGAGGGATATTTTGACAAATCTAAAGCCCCACTTTCAAAGGTTCAGACAACACATCAAAAAGGTCGTTCAAGAAATCCAAAGCAAAGAAGTGCGTATACTCAGTGAATGAGGCTATAAAACTAAATACGTAAGCCATTAAGGTGGTGACAGGTGGCCAGTTGGTCGCCTACGACCATTTCAATAGGTCGTTTCCCGTTGTTGAATACTACAGCTTGAATGAAGTGATAAATAGAGCATATCTATGTTATGAATAGATATAATAAATAGAAATGATGCCTGGGTCGAAAAAAAGAAATTCTATTTAGTTCGTCACTCAGAAAATAAAATAAAACCGGTCAAGTGCGTGTCGGACTACGCACGATGAAGGTTTCCGTAGTTGGGATGAATTTATCCCAAATACAACCTTAATTGAAATACATATTTTCCCATACATTCCAACTGCAAATCGCTGTCCCCGGCGAATAAAATCGTAATCGTAAAAACCAAATTTTACAGGAAAAATAAAAAAGAGTTTTGTGAAAATCTTATTAACTAATATACATAGCGGAATTGTTCAAATACCAAAAGAAAAGTGAATTTTTACATTCATTATAATACACTTTAAAATCTCGTAACTTCTGAAATAACCGTAGGAAATGAATGAAAAAAATTGACAGAGTGTAATCGGACCTCTAAATATCGAATATGCAATAAAGTTAAAACTATCGTAATAGCACATTAACATTTTATTCGCCAGGGACATCGAAATGTAAGTTTGTACGCACAATATTGAGAGATTGTCCATGTTATTTTAAGACCGTAGACTTCTTATAGGTTTTCCTGTAAGTAATCTATGAGTGAAAAACCATTCTCTGTATTTTGTTCAAAATTGTAGGCTCAGTTTCGGAGATAAAGGGGGCGAATGGTCAATTTTCTTAAATATCTCTAAATACTGTAGGCTCAGTTTCGGAGATAAAGGGGGCGAATGGTCAATTTTCTTAAATATCTCTAAATACATTTATTCCAATATTATTATTTTTATAAATTGAGATCCTCGCAACAAGCCCTTTCATTTAATATGTCACACGATACACTTTTTCATATTTGTCTATTAGATTTGGAGCAAATTGGCTGTGACAGACGGACAGACAGACACGACTGATCCTATAAAGGGTTCCGTTTTTTTTTCCTATTGAGGTATGGAACCCTAAAAATATTAAACATGTGTATTTTGCTTCATCATATTAATAATAAATGACTTAGATAAAACGCATTAAAGTTGGGGAGTAGGGGTCGCTACGTCACAAGTATGTATAAAATCATGACGTCATGGCACATTTTAACTCAATGTATCGCCGTAATCTTTTGATATCGTAAAAATAGAAAAATTACGTGTTCAATATTTTTTAATAATCTACAAGACGACAAAAAAAATTTTTTTAGTCATCGTTCTTATTGTTGGGTGGAAGATTATGGTTATGGAGAGGAAGTATTCAAAGAACATCACATCACACATCTTGTTAAAACGTTCATACGTATACGTATTTTTCTTCCATACTTCTCTAGATCTCGTCTTCATCTCGGTATTCACTTTTTTTCTTCTTGCACACAGTCCATCAATCACCATGTATCATTTACTGTCATACTTTTCCTTTCACCAAACACATCTGTTGCTACTCTCATTATACAATCCACCATCTCTTTCCAACATTCATTCACAGATTCACATCTTATCAATATTATGGAACAATTGCGGCTGGTCACAGAGATTTTGAGAAGTCAACATTTTCTTTTTTTAACCGACTTCCAAAAAGGAGGAGATTATATGTTCGCCGCGTATGTTTGTTTTTTTCCGTTACCACCGATTTCTCCGTTATTTATGGACCGATTTTGAAAATTCTTTTTTTGTTTGAAAGGGTATGCTCCCAAATTGGTCCAATATAACTTTGCTTGGGTAGTTTTTGAGTTAGCTACAAAATACGTATTTTTTCCCACTTAGTATGTAGATGATATGATAAGTTCCTGTCACTGATAGCAGGTAGTGGTATTCGAATGTGTGTGGGGTAGGTACCACAACTAAAAAGTGAAAAATAAAAACTTTTTACAAAAAAAAAAACAACTGACTTCCAAAAAAAAACACTACAAAGTGAAAAATAACTTTAATTTCGGAAGTCGGTGGCAAAAAACGAAAACACAAAACCCGAGACAAAGACACCGACTTCCGAAATGAAAGTTATTTTTCACTTTGTAGTGTTTTTTTTTTTTGGAAGTCGGATGTTTTTTTTTTGGAAAAAGTTTTTAATGGAATGTTTTCTAGTACATGAGAGACTTACAAAATATGGATTATTAATTACATGGTGTAGGTACAATGAATTGTTGAGTGAATAGCTGCTTTTTTAGCTAGATCACTGAGTAATCTGTATATATTTAGGAGAGACATTATCATCTCCCTAGCATTTTCCGAACTATGTTAGGGTCGGCTTCCAGTCTAACCTGATGCAGCTAAATACCAGTATTTTATATGAAGCGACTGAAGAGATTCTGAGAGGTCAATAATATCCTAAGTATCATCATTCTTCAGATACTTTTAATAAGCAGTAGATGGTCAAGATTTCTGCAGTCTTACCAAGAAGCAAGGGGTATCGTGTTACCCAGTAACTGGGTTGTGGACGTCAGACAGGCAGTTGCTCCATGTAAAATACTAGTAGTCAGCTGCATCCGGTTAGACTGGAAGCCGACCTCAACATAGTTGGGAAAAGGCTAGTTAGATTGATTGCTCTAGATTTCTACCCTATTATTCTCAAGTCAGTGTAAGCATAAAATGTAAGGATTTTATTTGTTTACTGTTGAGTAATGGAAGCAATTAGATGAAATAGGTTACTAGAGTGCTTGTACGCGATAAGCTAACCTGCGTTTGCGCAACCTTAGACAAATAACACTTTAACATACTTAATAATGATATTATTATTGTATGATACATTACACTATTTCGTGTTGTGTTCGTGGCGTGACAAAGTAGATGTTTGTGTGACATGGTCATTACCTACCTAACTGAAAATTCTGAAACTATTATACAGCATGGCGTTTGAGCATAGCAAGGATTTTCAGAGACTTACAGGTTTAGGAGAAAAATTTTGATTCTTCTGCTTTTCGTGCGGTTGGTGTCAGACCTGGTGTCAGAGTTTTAAAGCCGCCCATGGACCTCTGACTTGGCTTCACATGCCGTCGAGAAATATCCCTCAGGCATGGCCGGTTTCCCGGAGGACACGGTGGAGCATACGGTGGAGGTCTGCCCGGCTTGGGCGGAGCATCGCCGTGTCCTCGTGGAGGCGATCGGCGGCGGTGATCTCTCGCGTCCGGCACTGGTTCAGGTACGGAGCAAGAGGAAATGGGAAGCCGTCACCTCCTTCTGCGAAGCAGTAATGCTCGCGAAGCAGGAGGCGGAACGCGTGAGGGAGAGGCAGATTTCGCACCCTCGCGCCCCTAACCGCCGCAGGAAGAGACACCCTGGGCGTCGGGAATCGCAGGCAGATTTCCGGCCACCGTAGGCGCGGGCTTGCGGACGGTGAGCAATGGGTAGCTCGCCGTCCGATAAGGATCAAGCCCGGGTCGACGGCGCGTTGTGTTCCACGCACGCCTCAAAGAGATGTCAGCAGAATTTACGGGGTCCGCTAGGGTCGATGCCTACCGGGGTTGTGAAGAAGTCCGAAAGGGAGATCGTGGCCCCCGGCAACATGGCAACTGAAGGAACACGGGTGTGTTTTAGTCAAGTGTAAAAAAAAGGCATGGCCGGTTTTCTCACAACGTTTTCCTTCATCGTTTTTGAAGCAAGTGATAATTATACAATATGCACATTAATCCGAAAAGTCAGAGGTGCGTGCCTTGGGTTCGAACTCGACATCTATGACTTGGCAGTCCGACGGTCACACCATTAGGCTATATGGTAGATTTAGATAGGCTGTACGAAGTAGCACATAGATATTATCTCCTATAACATTGCCTGATCATATGCCTAGCCTTTTCTCAACTAACTGGATGCAGCTGAATACCTTTGTTAACAAGCATATAACAAATTAGAGGATTATATCCTTGATAAGAATGCTTGGAAGCATGCTGTTCTAGCTCCATAGGACAATTTTGAGTCTAGACAAAATCAAACTGGTTGCTAATTTAATTGTGTAATTAAATATTACAACATTTTTTTTTTAAATTCTGTGATTACTTGAACTCACACACTGACGAATTAGTATCACTTGTAATTTTTTTAGGAATATCGTATAGGTACCTACTTTTACAATGCTTGTAAATATGTGAACACCATGTATCCATTACATAATTATTTTTTCTATCATTGCTTCATTTTTATTTTTACCTATTGTGGTATAGTAATCTTATTCCAGGTGCATCGTTTTCACATATAATTATATAATTAATGTATACAAAATATTGTAAAACACTTTAAAAGAGTAACGGTGGAGTTTCTTGCCCATTCTTCTCCATACGAAAACTACCCTTTGGAAGGGGCGACTAGAATCAATTCTATTTTTTGTTTTTGTCGTTCAAAAGTGCCTTTTTGTGCCTAATTGAAATAAATTATTTGACTTTGACTTTACCAATACTTATTGCCTATCTGACCTCTTTAACCAGTTTACTGGGTAATACGATACCCCTGAGTAAGACTGGCTGTCAGGCTTTTGTACTTCTGACTACCCGTAACGAGACTGTCAAAGATCTACAAATGACAGCCGGGACCAACGGATTAACGTGCTTTCCGAGGCACGGACGGGTCTCGATATGTTATGGATGTTCCACGGACCGGCCTCCAAGGTTTTTGCTCAACAAATAGGAGAAGAAAGCCGCTTAGGACCTAAACTAACCCCACGGAAAAACTACATGGACCTAAAACCGTAACTTCAAATGCTTGTTTACAAGATTCAATGAAAATAGATTTACGAATTGAACCTAAAAACGGGCAAACATTCAGACGGCAGAGGCAAGTCTAGCGGGAAAATGTTTTTTGTTGCGAGTACATTGAACTATTGACCCTAGGTTTAGCGTTATTTCTAGATCATAATTTAGACGTTTCTCGAACAGAATAAACAGGTAGGTACTTACCTAATAATTTTTGGCATGTATTTAATCGAACCTCTAAAAGTTCCCATTTTGCGCTCCTAAAAATATTATCTAAAATGATTGTGCCTCTTTATAAAAAAATAAAATATTTCAGATTCATCTTACGATTACATCCATATTTGTTAGTACAATTGCGAGCTTACAAACTAGTGTTACTAGTGTCGTGTTGTATGTGAACAAATAATTTCTATTTTGGGTTCTAAAACTAGAGAAAAGGCAAGTAACTGCAACCAACTTGGATATATCCCTCGCGCGGCACCGCTCGCTTCACTTACTCGGCTCGCGCGCGATTGGTCACAGTTTAAAAGGAGTCTCCCTAAATTTAATGTTAATTTGCATAACATTCTGAAAAAGTCCCGCATACAATCAAAATGGAACTTTAGTGTTAGATTTTTTTTTTCAAAATATAAGACCGTTACGAAATTGGAACATTTTCGCACGATTCATTTTTTATTCGAAAATCATGTATTTTTTAAAGATTATTTTAAACAAAAACAACCTAACCCGCCGGAGTACCGTAGTTTAGTTAATGCGTCCAACTGTGAAAAGTTAAAATAAGCCTTAATTATTTTTTTTCAGTAGTGCACACTGAATTCAATAAAACTTTTGAAAAGAGAACAAAAAATATTTGCCCTAATTTTATTTTTAGTGACTGGGCAACTAGAGGTATTAGGATAAGTAGGGAAAGACTGTTCGAGCTTTATGGCCTTAAGCCTTACATTAATACTGAAACTTTCAACAAGTATGTTGCTACATATTCCAAAATTTTTAGAAATACTTGCAAGATAGCTAAAGCTCTGTATATTAGCAACAAGATTAAATCAGCAGAAAATAAAATAAAAACAGTTTGGAAAGTTATAAATAATGAAACTAATAGGAAAAAAGTACGAAACACTGAGTACACATTGGAGACTTCACGTGGTGCCATAATCTCTAACTTAGAAGTAGCGCAAGAGTTTGTACATTTCTTTACCAATATACCATCTAAAACGACGGAAGCTTTAAATTCTTCACCCGATGTCTCAATTGATTTATTAAGAGCGAACGTTCCAGGCTGCCCGGTTGAATTTCAATTTAAACATATAAACCCAATGATAGTTATAAAAGCTTTTCGGCAAATCAAAATCAAATTGACCGAAGATCTATGGGGATTATCTATCAAAGTTTGTACATACATAATTGACACTATAGCACCGTACTTAGCTTTAATATTTAATTTGTGTGTGGATCAAGGAGTCTTCCCGGATTTAATGAAATACAGTAAAGTAATACCACTTTTTAAATCTGGGGACAGTAAAGACACTAACAATTATAGACCAGTATCTGTGCTGCCGGTATTCAGCAAGGTTTTCGAAAAGGTAATGCTCAATCAAATGCTTAATCATTTTAACGCCAACCAAATCTTGCACGATCAGCAATATGGTTTCACCAAAGGACGTTGTACAACTGACGCCGGTGTCACCTTATTAAAACACATATTTACAGCGTGGGAGGAGGCCCAAGATGCCATAGGAATCTTTTGTGACCTCTCCAAGGCATTTGACTGCGTGAGTCATGAAACCTTGCTCTTGAAACTTGAGCATTACGGACTAGGAAAACTTGCGCTCAGTTTAGTAAAATCTTATTTAAATGATAGACAGCAGCAGGTTCAAGTAAATGGTGTCCATTCAATCGGTTTAAAAGTAAAAATGGGCGTTCAACAAGGCTCGATATTGGGTCCTTTCCTCTTTTTAGTATATATTAATGATCTACCCCATTTATTAAAAAACCAACCACAAATGGTGTTATTTGCTGACGACACTTCCTTAATTTTTAAGATAAATAGACGTGCATCAAATCTTGACGGAGTAAATAACGCCCTACTGCAGGTCCAAAATTGGTTCACTGCTAATAATTTAATATTAAATGGGAAAAAAACTAAATGCATAAGATTTGCTTTACCAAATGTTAAAAGTAGTGATTGTGACATAGTATTGAATAAGGAGAAACTAGAATTTGTCGATAAAACTGTTTTCTTGGGGATCACGCTCGATTCAAGGCTGCAATGGGGTCGTCATTTAACATCTCTTGCAGGACGGCTAAGTTCAGCAGCATATGCTGTGAGAAAAATCCGTCAATTTACCGATGTAGATACCGCGAGGCTAGTCTATTTCAGTTACTTTCATAGTATCATGTCTTACGGTATTTTACTATGGGGACGGGCTGCAGATATCGAGTCTATTTTTATTCTGCAGAAGAGAGCCATCAGAGCAATATTTTGCCTCCGCAGACGCGATTCTCTAAGGGAACTGTTTAAAGATATTAACATCATGACGGTACCTTGTCAATATATCTATGAAAACATCATGTACGTAAGGAAAAATCTAAGTCTTTTCAGTAAAAGAGGTGATAAACACAATTATGGGACTAGAAATAGGGACCAATTAGTTCAACCGGGTTTCAGACTGGCTAAAGTAGACTCATCCTTCATGGGGTGCTGTTTAAAATGTTATAATAAAATACCTTCCCCCATACTCCAACTGAACGAAACGAAATTTAAATCATGTATAAAACGCACACTATGCTGCCAAGCATATTATAAGTTGGGGGATTACATCGCTGATAAAAATGCTTGGCTCAGCGCTGGTCCAGCTCCACAAGGGCGCATAAACTAATTGATTAGCATTCAAAAGTATTGTTGCAGCTGCTGAAGATTGTAAAACTATATTTCCTTTGTATAAATTCAATCTCTTTGTATTGTATAATTGCATATCACATGTGTGAGCACTGTGACCATGTTGTACATTCCATAAAGCTACCATTTACTGGGTACGTCTTTCAATGACTTGAATGTGCCCTGGCGGCTGAGATTATGTCATGCTCACTCAAATGTCTCGCTGATGGTGGCGTGTGTGTTGGATCATTAAGTTCCCTTCAAAATGGTTGAGCTAAATGGTGCTGATCCATGCGTCATGTTCGTGAACGGGCGCCGTCAGTAGGGACTGGTCATCTCTTAGCTGCCACGGTTTATTTTAATTTATTTAAATTTTTGAATTGATATTATATTTTTATTACGGACGCTTTTAACGTGCACGTCTTTCTACATTGTTCTCACATGTATAAGTTCAACACGAATGATGTAACCAATATTTTGTAACAATATTTTGATTTAAAAGAGTGTCCGTGGAGTTTCTTGCCCGTTCTTCTCCATAGGTACCTACTACGCTTTGGAATGGGCAACTAGCTTCATTTTTCTGACTGACCGACCCCTTGACAATTCAAAAGTACCTGTAATTGGTTTATTTGAAATAAATGCTTTGAGTTTGAGTTTGAAACAAAAAGGGTGCATCATTAGAAGCGCAAAAAGTTATTAGAAGTTCATTAATTTTAAAAAATGTTCATCTTTAGAAGCGCAAAAGGTTTTTGGAGGATTAGTTAAATATTGCCCATCAAATTTTGCCGAAATTTTGTTAGCGATGATGAAGTTTAAAAAAATCCTTGGCGTAAAATAATACCTATTTAAGAACGTAAACTGATGTTCTTTATGTAAGTACCTACTTATTGTTTCAAGTTTATACTGCCAACCTACATGTTATAATATTTCGATAGCACTTAGATTAAGAGCGTTTATTTTGAAAGTGGGCAACGTCGCAAATAAATGTCAAATATTTCGCTGTTTTGATTAATTTGGCAATATTACTGTATGGAAATAAGAAAAGTGGCTAACTAATTCCCTAGAATATTAATAATGAATCGACCGATTCTCCGACCTACCGAATATACATATAAAATTTCATAAAAATCGATCAAGCCGTTTCGGAGGAGTATGGCAACTAACATTGTGACACGAGAATATTATATACCTTTATAAAGATATAGATTGCTTCTAGCATAATTGTTGTTTCCTGTGTCTATACATAAATACATGTCAATTTTATATAAATTCTATAATAAAACAATGTTTAAGTAATACCTACTTTACTGCTCTCAAAACGGTGAAGGACAACATCGTGAGGAAACCGGCATGTCTTAAAACCAAAAATTCTAAGACATGTGACATCTACCAACCGGCACTGGGCCAGCATGGTATATTACAGCCCACTTCCCTCTCGAAGAGAGGAGGCCTGTGTCCCAGCAGTGGGAACATTTAGGCTGCTTATGCTTAATACATAGGTATACAGACAAGGTCAAGTGACATTATAATTTGAGCAAAATTAAAAGCATCTATTTAATTGCATACATTTAAGTTATTGGGCAAGTAAGATCTAATCAAATCCTTGTTTCCAATTGATGTTATTTCCACTTATACAAACATCAACTTTACGAGACTGTGAATAAAGTTGATTTTAGATTGACTAGTACTGTTAAAAGTCATAAAACATATGAAGTTGTAGTGCAAACTGAACCTTACTTGTAAGCATTACAGTTGTTTTTCCTAAAACTCGTGTTTGTTTACATGTTTGACAACTTACAGATTTGTCAGTAGGTATTAATTTTGTATAAAACAGCTGATTTTATTTCGGGGTTTCTGATACCTAAAGGCTGCTTCAACATTCATGACCTCATACTTTCACCCCTGGAAAAATGCCATTAATCCAATTTCAACCTGTTAAATACAAAACTTCTAGTTGGTCTAGTGGTCGCAAGTGTACTGCTGAGCATGTGGTCCTGGGTACGATTCCGAGATCGGGCAAAGTGATATTGGGTTTTTCCTTCAGGGATTTCTCAGTTGCAGCCTTTTTTTTTTTGGGTGGGAAATTATCAAATTCCTTCTCCCGCTCTGGGTGGAGCGGGAGGGCGTGTCAGACTCTTACTGACTAAAACCCACCCGTGTTCCTTCAACTGCCATGTTGCCGGGGGGGCCACGATTTCCCTTTCGACCCGTATTCGCAGCCCCGGCAGGCATTGGCCCTAGCGGACCCCGTCAATTCTGCCGACATCTCTTTGAGGCGCGCGTGGAACACAACGCGCCGTCGACCCGGGCCTGGTCCGTATCGGACGGCGAGCTACCCATTGCTCACCGTCCGCAAGCCCGCGCCTACGGTGGTCGGAAATCTACCTGTGATTCCCGACGCCCAGGGCGTCTCCTCCTGCGGCGGTTAGGGGCTCGAGGGCGCGAAGTTTGCCTGTCCCTCACGCGTTCCGCCTCCTCCCTCGCGAGCATTACTGCTTCGCAGAAGGAGGTGACGGCCATTTCCTCTCGCTCCGTACCATGGCCCGAATCAGGGCCGGACGCGAGAGATCAGCCTGGAGTCTAGGTTTGTACTCGGTTGTCTAACCCTTCTTCGAGGAACAGAGATGGTGATATTATGTTATGTGATGTTATGTTACAATACGCGCCAAAAAAGATGAGACTTGACCGCGCCTCCCGCGCTCCTTCCCCCGCCCCGGCACAGACCTCATACCGCTAAAGAGACCCATAAATCGTCTACTGCGCAAGTCAAACCACGTGGTGCGTCAAGTCTCATCTTTAGTGGCACAAAATGTACTATGTATTATTTTGTACAATGTCGCGGATTGGAGGGAATCATGAATGAACAGCCACATTACTGATAATACTGGCAGTAATGTGGGTATTACAAGCAATACCTACTATTTAGTAAGTAGGTACTTCTACAATAATGTCAATATTAAAACATTACTACAGCTGTTAATAATAAATATGTTATCTTATAATATGTTATCATACTTATCATTGTTTTAATAAATGTCATAATTATTAATTGACTGCCTCGTTGGTCTAGTAGTCGCAAGCGCTACTGCTGAGTATGAGGTCCTAGGTTCGATTCCACGGTCGGGCAGTGTAATTGGGTTTTCCATCTGGAATATCTCAGTAGTAGCCCGGAGCCCGGATTTGTGCCCGGTTGATGGCAATAGGCTCGCCCCCTATTACATGGAACTTAAACATAACTGGCGAAATGTGGGTGTCCTGTGGGTAATTGGGTATACCTCTGCCTAACCCTTCAGGGATTACAGGCATGATGTTATGTTATTCTTATTAATTATTGATACATATTTTTTTTAACATTACATTTAACTAATTATTAACATCATGTTAGTTTATCTTCACAGGCAAGGGTTTATCATACTTTTCTGTGTCTTCGTGCCTTACTGTGTCCATAGTATGCATAGACATGGACACAAATGGGGGTGCCTATCAAGCTGACGACTAATAGAGAAATATGGTAGAAAAAGACACTGCACTGACTCCAAATAAATTGGAATAAAAAAAAGCAGAAGAATAATGATGAGTGTGCATAGTCATTGCATAGGTATCCCGCAAACTGATACCTATGTACCTAAGCGGGTTGGACACAGCAGCTGTAACTGGCCATGGGTCATTCAATAAACACCTCTTTGTCATAGGAGTCACAAGACAGTTCGCTGTGCAGAGCCTGCATGGAGGACGACGAGACAGCAGCTGATGTGCTGTAAATAAAATGCCTGGCAGTCGTCACATACAGGGCAAAGTACTTCAGTAACCCAGGTACCCTATGTGAGATTTTCAGTAACACCAAGGAGTTGGGGTGGATCGAATAACCGATTTTTCCACCCATACGAAAAATAGACGGCAAATACCAGCTCGTATTACCTAAGCGGGCTGGACCAAGTCTCTACTCTAAAATACCATAATTATTCTTGATTCACCCTTGATGACGACATTTCATTGATGATGTTCAAGACCCATGTAATACAATACATAGTACAAATCAAGCTAAAAATAAAACTGCGTGGGTTTCAGTTAAGAAGAAATCATCCTATTTAACATTAAAGTCTAATGAGGAATCTTACAGGAATAAATTATTGTGACGGGAGCAAAGCCATAGGTGTATTATATTGATGGATATAGGGCTCAAATTAAGCGTAAAGTATCTGCGGGTGTATACCTAAAATTTTAGTAATCAAAATAGTAGAGGTAGGTATTACTGGTGTTAAAAAAATTAGAATAATTTTTTGCTGAAAGTACAGGTTTTACCAGATAAACAAACTAATTGTTAAGTTTTTTCATTTTTTGCAGCAGGTATGTGTCCATATTTTGCCCGTTTAGGCATTTTTAATTAATAATAGCTATTTAAGTATTTATTTTAGTAAAATTTTCAACTACGTTAGGTACTAATATAAATTACAAACAATATTTACTTGTTAAATACAAACTTTAAAGGATTGAGCAAACTTCGAATTAGCTCCAAAACACTAATAGATGGTGTTGGAACTCTTTACTGAACATATTAACCTTGTAATTCTTGTTACTTTCAAGGCATCTAATAGTATGTTCTATTCTGTTCTATTGTGGAGTGTTTTGCCGGCTCTTCTCCATAGGAAACAACCAATTGGAACCATGCACCTAGCTTCTGACGTTTCATAAGTGTTCATGTAGGTTTATGTGAAATAAAATACTCATGTTACAGTGTTAGTTGCCATACTCCTCCGAAACGATTTTTATGAAATTTTATATGTATATTCGGTAGGTCTGAGAATCGGTCGTAATCTGTTTTTCATACCCCGAAGTGATAAGGGTGATCCACCCCAAATATTTATATAGCAAAACAACGTTTGCCGGGTCAGCTAGTAAAATATAAATATTGATTTGAATTTTTTTAAACTTATAATCTAAGATTGACGGTTTCTGTTTCTTCTCCCCAGTTGAGAAGGCATTTTGTTATTTTAATGTTCAAAATTGTTAAGTATATATTTCAAAATGCAAGAAAAGAATCGCAGCATAAGGACTTCAAAACATGGTTTAAAACTAGCTTTTGCCAACGAGTTCACCCACTTGGAGGTTGGGAATTATTCTACAGGAACATGCTATCAGGGTAAAAAGTATACTATGCATTTAAAATATTAATAAGTATGGAAGTATGGATGATGGTACAATACGTCGGGTACAGACACGCGGACTACTTATATTTTATTTTTAAAAGTATTTCACTTATCTATTTTTATTTTATTTTATTTTATGTTTATTTCTGTATCTATCTATCCGTGACATCACTGTGGGCCCTATCAGAATACCAGCGCTGCGACATTTATTTTTTAAATGTCGCAGCATATGCTGAGATAGGAGCCTTTTGGCCTCGTACAGGACTTTCTGTTTTTGGTTTTTTACCTTGTTTTTTATTTTTTCTTTTATTTTTTATTAATGTTTTAAGGTGAAGGTGTTTAGTTTAATTTTTTATTCCTTGTGCGAGTCTCAATAAATACTTTTTCTTTCTTTCTTTCATATTAATCAAAAAGAACACAATGTAGTACATGTATTCATATACCTAAAGAAAGTATTCATTATGACGAATGATTATTTAAAAGGTCAAGTTGCATAAGAGCTCACCTGCATAATCGCAGCAATAATAAATTATACCCTACAACAGGTAATATGAGGATAAATCAAGAATTGTAATAATTTTCATGTTTTTTTTTTAATTTTAGGAATTTGACAAAGGTACTTACAAAAGTTCTGAAACAGGAAAAAATCACTTTTTCCTATATATTTTATGAAGGAATTTGTATGTTTGATGTTTTCAGTTATTTTTTACAGTTATAATGAAGTAGTTTTATTTTCATCAAACAATAATAATTATAATAAGGTACTAATTAAAATAATTTTATTACACTGGTTGGCCCTGGACAATATTTGCTGTATTTAAATATGAATATAATGGATATATTTATTTATAATGAATGGTATGATATGGTTATAATTCTAAAAGTAATTTCGAAGTTGAAAACTTTTCAACACTTGATTTTTATCATTTTGATGATAGGTAATAAACCTTAAACCTACATAACAAAATTAAGATTATAATATTTTCGTCTTAACAGTTGCAAGTTACAGTAGGTACCCATCAGTAGCACTGTGTGGTACAAGTATCAAAATAAACTGGTACAATTTATAAACAAATTTCTTTCCAGCACCATCCATGAAAGAAACCTCGGATAAAATCCTGTAATGCTATCTAAACATGCATAATACAGCCTAGAACGGACTCATAAACTAGGAAAACGACTTTGTAATAAGTAATTTCTAGAAAATAGAAAGTTGCATTTAAGCACTTACCAACGTATTCTGGTATCCAAGCCCGGACTCCTCATCCGAAGTCTCCTCCTTGCTGTTTGAGTGTGACACCTTCATTATCACCAAAGAGTTCTAAACTTTAACACAGAAAACTGAAATATCAAAACAATGCGAACACAGCGGTTCGCCGCGTTTCGCAACTTTTTTTTTTCTAAATATACAACAGTGGCAAAGAATCACAGTGTCCGGCGGTGTTCGGCCATCTCCCCGCTACACGCACAACCAACGTACTAGTGTAATAAGATAATATGTAATTGAATAAACGTAATTTCAGGCAAATTGCTCGCGTACCGGCGGATACGTTTAACACACGTTCAAACCGAACGTCATCGACTGACCGACTGACAAGTTGACAAAAAGTTGACAAGTGACAGTGCACATTCAAAAGATTGGAATGGCGACCATGAACTTGAACTGATTCGTTATCTATTAATTTATTTGAGACCGTATCTAATGTTCACTATCAACTTTAATTTATATTTGGCAGTCAATACAAGCAATTAAAGTCTTGTTTATTTAAATTCAGCCGGAGCGCGAGAGACATGCAAACGTCATGATATTCCGAACGCAACTAATCTCTTGATTTATCAACGTTCCGTTCCGCATGTGATTTGATGTTTATTTAGCTTCATAAGTAGCACTCATGATAAATGCTTTTATCAGATTAATTTGCGAAAAACATGTGACTCTATTACTACTGTTTATCTGATAAACCTATCAAAAACACATCTGACTTATGAATTTGCATCACATAGAACACCTACAAAAATGCGAGGCTGAAAACATGGTGACATTTATTATTTCTTAAATCCACCGGAACAGTTACCTAATAATTGTACCTACAATAAGCGGTCATAGTAATGTAAGTGTAGAAAGGAAACATAAACGACGCCGAGCCACGGTCGTTGTTAAACAAAAGATATTCATCCCATTGTTATTGAGACTTGTGTTTGGTTGACAATTAGCCACACAATAATAATTGTAATATATTTGAAGTCCCCGTTGTTACAGTAAGCAGCGTTTATGAAAACTTACACGGGTAACATGGTACCTAAGGCTGGTAATTTTGTATGGCAGCTGTTCTTTAAACTGCCCATTATGGCGCATGGCGGTTGTAACAATTGCGCAGCCATAACAATAATATTTAGCCTAATTACTTTTCTAATTACGTTTTGTAGCTCAATAGTAATCGAGTCATGTGTTCCAAGACATAGGGATATCTCTTCTCATACAGAGAGCGAGAGAGAACCATTTGTAAAGTGTTAAGAGAGATTTTTCCCTTTTGAGACCTTATTGAATCACCTACAGACTTTTGTGGCCTCCTTGAACAAAAGGAGATCCTCCGCTTTGGTAATCGAGGGGGAACAAGATGGTGATGTGGATTCCTTCGCAGAAGAACTGCCTGTGAGATCCCATTGTTGTGCTTTTAATTATAGCGACAGCACTAATCTGTCAAAATTCTTATGAAACAACCATCTGATTCTGTACCTACTGCCTCCTGTCTGTCCCTCCACGAGTGAGCCATCATTTTCTGCGTAACAAACAGTGCCCTTGATCTTGAATTGTTGACCGACTCGACACTTAGCAAAAAACGAGTGAAAAAAAAGCTGTTTCTACTGAAAGTGTTAAATAAATAACACTTTATTATTATCTCTGTCTCTTACTATTGTTGTAAATTGTTGCAAAAAAAGTTAATCTAGAAATTCAGGAAATTCGAAATTGGATTGATTCAGATTTGGCAACAAACACCTAACAAAGAAAATACTTACGTAAGTAAGTACTTAATTGAAAGTATATTTTTGGATGTAGGTAGTGAATGGTCTGAAAAAGAAGCTAAAGAAAACGCCTAAATTAAAATACCAGTTGGTTACATAAGTCAGAATTAAAGGCTAAATAAGCTAACGCTATGTGGCTAAATCTCAAGCCTAAATGACGAGTCGTCTGCATATAACAGCAAGCCTTACTTATTCCTAATAATAGCTGTGCCACGCGGTTTCACCCGCCTCGCACGGCTCCTAAAGGTCATAGCGTAATATTATCTATGCCTATCATTTTCCTCATGAATAAGGATGATGACCAAATTTTTTTGTACATCAGCTAGATTGTTAAAAAATATTGGACACGTAGTTTTTCTTTTTTTACATTATCACAAGATTACGGCGATACATTGAGTTAAATGTGCCATGACGTCACTAGTATGTAGATTTAATACTTACTGTGACGTAGTGACCCCCACTCCCCAACTTTAATGCGTTTTATCTGAGTAATTTTTTATTAATATGAAAAAGCAAAAAATATTTGTCAATTTTTTTTTTTAAATCTGATTGACGGTTTAAATAGAATTTCTTTTTTTTTTACCCCGGCATCATCCATATTGGGCTATCAAATGCAAAAAAGCACTTTTCAAATCCAACTCGCAGTTCCAGAGATAAGCGCGTTCAAACAAACAAACTCGTCAGCTTTATTATTAGTATATAAATTATTATTATAGAAGTGTAGATTACTGGAGTTTACCTAATTGGAGAAATTTTGATATTCGGTGACTGACTCCGACTAACTGTTAATTGTTAAATTAAAATATTGTGTTCGTGAAAGTCAGCCAACGGTAAGATTCGCTCTGGGTCATGACGGGCTCCATAATCTTAATATTTTGCCATAACATCGCAGGCCAAAGTATAACTCTGTGCATCAGTCACATAACCACGAACGAACTCAACAGTACCAAGAATTAATCTGAATTAGGAAATTAACTGTATGACTAACTTCACAAACTCTCGTAAAGCACGAAGCGATTCCCTTAGATGTAGTACGTAACCAAAATAAATTGGCACACGTGACGCGCCGGTATGAAGAACTAAGTTGACGAAACCCTCCTTCTTCTTCCAAATCTAAATTGTGATAGCCCAGACAGAACCGAACATCCTTATTCCGTATGTAGGTAGGATAAATCTGTAATGGCGGTGCCGCAGAGCTCAAGCAATATATCTCGATCATTAGGTGAAGTGAGCTTAAAGTGAGCTGTCATTAATTGTTCACAAACTAAACTAAATTTAAGTTCAGTGCATCTTTTTCTTTCTATTTCATTAAGAAAAGGACAGAAGATAAATTTTAGTTTAGTCCTGTCAAATTAATCAGCGCCTGTCACTACTCCATACAAGTTTAGACGTGATTAAAAACTTGCCTACTAAAATTACGTCAATTTACGTCAAGCGCTGACAAATTTGACAGGACTAAACTAAAATTCATCTTCTGTCCTTTTCTTAATGAAATAGAAAGAAAAATATGCACTGAACTTAAATTTAGTTTAGTTTGTGAACAAGGGAATCGGCACCAATGACAATTATTGACCATAGGCATCCCTATGAATAATAATATGTTTTGTTACTTTGTGACATCGCGACCCCCACTCCCCCAACTTTAATGCGTTTTAAGTAAGTCATTTTATATTAATATGATAAAGCAAAAAATACGTGTCTAATATTTTTTTATTAGGTAACTGACTGACGGACTAAATAAAATTCCTTTTTTTTACCCAGGCATCATCCCTATCCATTTGAAGCTTACTCCACCTTTTTTTTTTTGGGTGGGAAATTGTCAAATAACTTCTCCCGCTCTGGGCGGGACGGGAGGGCGTGTCAGACTCTTACTGACTAAAACCCACCCGTGTTCCTTCGGTTGCCCTGTTTCCGGGGGCTACGATCTCCCTTTCGGTTTTCTACGTACCCCCGACAGGCATTGGCCCTAGCGGACCCCGTCAATTCTGCTGACATCTCTTTGAGGCGTGCGTGGAACACAACGCGCCGTCGACCCGGACCTTATCGGACGGCGAGTTACCCATTGCTCACCGTCCGCAAGCCCAGCTTCCTCCACCTTTGTTTTCACCATTAGACTTTTACGGAATACTCGTAGATAGATATATAGATTTAACAATCATCATCTCATCATACATAGCCATAACCCACATGCATAGGCCAGTTTGCTTGAGCCAATTTCCACGCTCGTGCGCCAGACTCGTCCAGTACCCTAATTGCGTAACTTATTTTCGTAAACAATTTTGCCTAATTTGTTTCATTTTGACAGTTCAACAACATTCATTGCGTTATTTACGTTGTTGAGCAGATTTTTTTTCCAACTTATGAAGCAATCGATTAGCAATCTGTTTCAAATCGAAACAGATTGTGTTGTATTACGCAATTAGGGTACTGGTTCTAACCGTGATAGCAACAATGCCGTCCACCAATTTCCCCCCCGGACCATAAACTCCGAATTTGCACTAATTTTGATACTGACTGTCATTCCGAACCGGTACCAACGGAGCCGCAGCATTCTCTATGACGGGAGGTCAAGCTATGTTGGAAAAGATTTGTGTTAGATAATGAAATTACTTTCTTCCGCAAGCTGCATTAGTTAACTAGGGTAAGGGCTAGTTAACAGCTTAAGATGGGCTGGTAACCTATTGAGCAATCTTGCAGTGCAAGTCACACTCACGTATAACAACATCACGGCTAAGAGGTTGGCAGAGTCAGAGATGCGTAGCCTCAGACGAAATAAAAACCAAGACAGAGCGCTGTCAACATAATACCCAACAATATCATGGGTAAATTAACTACATAATTATTACTAATACAATAACATACTTTTTAGGAACAACCTGCATCAATCTAAATCACATTCCTCCACTACTTCTTGTTATAAGGACGGTCAGTAGATTGGTCATCAATGTTCGCTCGTTGTAATAGATTAATATTTCGCTTATTACCCTCGTTCTGTTTTTGTTAATGTTTGATTTTATAATTAAGAACTTAAGTTTGTTTTAATTGTCTAAATCATGTGGTCGATGATTTTGGTGCACGGTAAAACTCTAATGAGTTTATGTTTGCAGCAACTAATTATGTATAAAGATGTAAATAAATAACAGTGAAGTGAGGCCGGTTTCGTAAACATGTGTGCACTTAGTGAGGTGTAGTTTGATTGTAAATGTGTGCGTGTGAGCGTGTATGCACAGAGTGGAGGTGTAGTTTTGGCATGCATCACTGTTTTGTTCGCAGTACTACATCTTGTTTTTTGAAGTGAAACCTTCTTTAGGCGCTTTGGGCATTTTTGAGATGGGACTAAACCATTGATTTCGCGACACTGTAACTCAATTTACCGACACCGTGGAGTAAAAGACATCAACGCGTTGATTACCGCGGTGCCGATTTTTTTTTAAGTTTTCACTTCTGTCGGCACTCCCGGAGTGCCACTGTTTTTTTATTTAGTCTGAATGCGTATAAGATATCCACTTTTAGTCAGTTACGTTAAAAGTTCCATAAGCAAGTCTCTCTTAGCGTGTCGATGGCAATTTATATAGAGCCTAGAACCTGGCACCTTGGTACCTTCATTAGCGTCCATCAGCTCCTGCATCGTGCAAGCCAGGACACGCCAAGTGCCCTATTGTTTTTGAGACAGCACCAAAAATAAACTCCAGGGCGGAGTCAGCTGTGAATCTCTACCTGAACAGATTTTCCCCGGAGTTTATTTAAAGACTTCCTGCATAGCATGACAACCACGGGATATTTTTTTTTGTGTGGTTCTCCCGCTCTGAGCGGAGCGGGAGGGCGTGTCAGACTATTACTGACTAAAACCCACCCGTGTTCCTTCAGTTGCTATGTTGCCAGGGGCCACGGTATCCCTTTCGGACTTTCTCGCGACCCCGGCTTTCTTGCGAACCCGGAAACCACGGGACATGGGTTTTCTACGGATTTTGTCGACAGAAGAATAGACAAAATGACAGATTGTGATTGTTTATCTGTCATTTTGTCTATTCTTCCGTCGACAAAACCCGTTTCTATTGTGGTCATGCGTGCAGGTAAGCCAAGGCAACTCATGTCCAAGTGGGAGATCTTCAGTAGGTGGAACGAATGTATGTAGGTAATAGAGGGACAAGCCTATTGTTGTTAACTGAGCACAAATCCGGCCTCCGAACTGCTTCTGAAAAGTTCGTAATGAAATCCACTTTGTCCAATCTGGGAATAGAACAATGCAGTCGCATTAAGGTACCATTCCGTACAAGACCGCAGGAGGCAACTGCAGGCGACATGTCGTCGCGACACGACTGGTTTCTATGAATTTCTACGAAATACCTTCCGTAGCTAGCGACACGTCATTGGCAGCTACGGTCGAGTGACAGGCAACACTTGCAGCCCAACCGCAGACCAGTAGTGCCGCCAACGCTCGAGCGATAGTCACGTTTTTCTATCTTCTATCTACCGACTGGAATACGGGCAGTTGCCGCCTGCGGTCGGGTTCGGAATCATGACTGCAGCGACATGACGCCGCGACGTGTTGCCGCGACATGACGCCGCGACATGTCGCCTGCAGTTGCCTCCTGCGGTCGGGTACGGAATGGTACCTTAACATTAGTAAGATGGGATTAACAATTTTAACTGCCTAGTGCCGACTACCTCGTTGGTCTAGAAGCGATACTGCTGAGCAAGAGGCCCTGGATTCGATTCCCAGCTCAGTGTTATTGGATTGTTATATCAGGAATTTTCAGTGATGGCAATAGGCTCGCCCCTATTACATGGAACTTACACATAACTGGCGAAATGTGAGTGTTTTAAGGTACACCTCTGCCTAACCCTTTGGGAAATTACAAGCGTGATGTTTTGTAACCATTTTAAACCCGTTGGACTCCCGACTCCTGCGCAATGAAACAGTATTTTTGTTTCCCCGCCTTCTACCAAAACATCATGAGGAAACCGATGGCTGAGAGATATTTCTCAACGGCATGTGAGGCCCATGGGCGGCTTTAAAACTCTGACACCAGGTTAGTCACTAATCACACGAAAAGAAGAAGAAGACCAAGAGTTAAGGGCGCGTTTGCAAATCGGACAAAATTATGCTGTTTTTCGGTACATTTTGTGACAAAACTACACCGAATCAAATATAACTAATAACTACCACATATAGATTGGTTCTTCATCTTCAAAGATAAGTAATTTTTTTGTTCAAAATAATAGTTTTTTGTATTGTAAAAACGATCTTCCGTTGGCATTTTCCACAAAATTAACGAAATCGGTTTGAGTTTCGGTACATTTTTTGTTCTATTATCAACCAAATTTAGGATTTCTAAAAATACTGTAAGTAGGCACACATATTCAATTCTAAAGATAAGCAAAAAAATGGATCAAAATGTCACAAATAGTCGTAAAAAAAAAATGAAAACCGAAACTAACTTTTTCACATATTTTGCTATTACGGATGAATCTTAACTGAAAGGAATTAAGGGTTATTTTATTTTTGGTTCCTGTTTTGATTTATTGTATATGTCGCAGGGATATGAGGAAAACAGGGAATTGATCAGATCTCTAAGCGATTTGATCAAATCACGGAGGATGTTAAAATAATAACACGTTTTTATCATTTCCCTAAGCAAATCTGGTGATTTGACAAATCCCAATAAAGAAATCTAGTGATTTGAACAAATCTCAAAATTGGTTCAGTGAAAAGATAATAAAACATGTCCAGTTCTTGTTTACGTCGCGCTCGCGCTTGCTTGTCAGTTACCGCGCCCCCTGCTCCACCCCGCACTCACCCGCGGCCGCCCGCACGTGGTCTTAGTTGGTTCTAAACACTATGGGAGACGGACGCACGCACTTTTGAGTATAATTTTACGAAAATTATAGAGAATGGCTTTGAATACGGAACAAAATCAGCCTCGTACTGAGTTTGTGTGTGAGGAACAGTTTAATGAAGCTATTAAGACGATTGTAGAGGGGCGGCATGATAAGGAAAAACCGTTATGGACTCAAGAGAGGGTAGAAGAAGCGATTACAGCGATTGAACAATTTAAATCAGTTCCAGTACTGAATCTTAAGAGAACAAACAAGCAATATTATTACGGTAACAAATATGATGTAATGGAGGTAGGTACAACCAAGTTTTTGATATTAAAAAGAAAGTTTGCTTCTGACTCAGTGGTTAAGATAGTGACTCCAAATGAATTTTATGCCATACTTTGTGAAACCCATCAAGCGACGGGCCACGGTGGCAGAGATAAAATGCTGTACTATTTGAAATCCAGATATTTAATTCCCACTTCTGTTGTATTAGAATTTTTGAAACTCTGTACGGTATGTCAATCTAAAAAGAAATTCCCAAGAAAAGGTATTGTTGTTTTGCCCGATTGTGTCTAATGATTTTAACCATCGCGGCCAGGTTGATTTGATTGACCTACAGTCAACCCCCGACAGGAATTATAAATGGCTATTACATTATCAAGATCACGCAACAAAATTCAGTTTTTTGCGACCATTGATTTCAAAAAGAGCAGCTGAAGTAGCAATGGAACTTTTAAAAATTTTCCTGGAAGTCGGTTGTCCCCATACACTACAAAGTGACAATGGCCGTGAGTTTACTGCTGCAATCATTCAAGAATTAACTGCCATGTGGCCAACATGCAAAATTATTAATGGTAGGCCTAGACATCCAGCGAGTCAAGGGTCAGTTGAGCGTGCAAACCAAGATGTCGAAGCGATGTTACGGGCTTGGTTAATTGACAATGACAGTAAAAATTGGGCAATCAGCTGTTATTTTGTTCAATTTCAAAAGAATTCCTCCTTTCATCGTACCATTAAGCGTTCACCTTACAAGGCGTTATTTGGAACAGAACCAAAAACAGGACTCCGATCTACTCATATTTCAACAGAATTACTTGACAAGTTAGTTACTGAAGAGGATCTGGATCAGCTTCTTAAACAGCAAAACGTATTAGCTACTGAATCAATTGATAACAACGCCACAACTTCTGAGGAACAACTAACTATTGCATCAAATGAAGATAACACTTCGACTTCACCTATTTTAACACATGAATTATTAGCTGAACCACCTGTTGTATCAGAAAGTGAATCGGTTGTGAGAGTACAGGAAATGATTTGTATTGTTTGTGGACAAGAATCTACAGGAGCTCATTCATGTGACATTTGCGGAAATTCCGTGCATGCAATATGTGGCATTACGACAAGCGAAGAAGGATATGGGTCGGGAGTTTTATGCTTATTATGCCAAAAAGAAGAGAAAATTAAAATGCAAAGGGAAGATGCTTCACAAAATTTAAAAAGATCTGCTGATAAAATGAAAGAAACTTGTTCAAAAAAATTCAAGGATGTATTAGTTGGTTCCACCGTTTTGGTTGATGTACCAAAAGTAGACAGAGGTCCACTAGATGCAAATAGTATTACAGGGTTTGTATTAGATACGAAAAACAATTTATTTCAAATCGGTACAAAGTACGATGCAAAACGAACAAATGTGCCTGTAAGAAAAATTATGTTCTGTGTAATTCACGTTGCCACAAATCTGCTACGTGTTTTAATAAGTGAATATTACAAATAGGCATATCATACGTTACGTTTTTCTATTTTTTAATACATTTTTGTTTCTCTTTTTCAAATAATTATGTTCTAGTTGTGATTTTTGAGATCTATATTACATTTTGTGTGCGAAGTGGTCTGCGCTCGGCCGTTGTCGTGAGTGGACCCTGTATTGCCTTTTTGCAGCGGCTCGTGTGGAAAAGATCGCTGTACAAATACAAAATATTCGATAATCCAAATTTGATACTTGATACGGTAAGATAATTTTATGATCTCAGATTTTGATTCAAATATTTTATTTCGGTAAAAGTAGGTAAGGTTTATACATAAATGCCTATTCGTCTAGGACTTTATGAAATTACCTGAAGGTGTACTTTGATGACTGCTACTGGAACTCCTCGAGGAACAGAACTAGGTGTGCCGAGTTTGGGCTCGTTTTGTTAGTTATGATGAGACCTTACCTCCGGACCTGATGGAGTGACCTGAAGGTGTACTTCGGTGACTGCTAGTGGAACTCCCCGACGATTAGAACTACGTGTGCCGAGTTTGGGCTCGTTTTGTTAGTTATGATGAGACCTTACCTCCGGACCTGATGGAGTGACCTGAAGGTGTACTTCGGTCACTACTAATGGATCTCCTCGACTATTAGAACTAGGTGGGCCGAGTTTGGGCTCGTTTTGTTAGTTATGATGAGACTTTACCTCCGGACCTGATGGAGTGACCTGAAGGTGTACTTCGGTGACTGCTAGTGGAACTCCCCGACGAGTAGAACTAGGTCTGCCAAGTTTGGGCTCGTTTTGTTAGTTATGATGAGACCTTACCTCCGGACCTGATGGAGTGACCTGAAGGTGTACTTCGGTGACTGCTAGTGGAACTCCCCAACGACTAGAACTAGGTGTGCCGAGTTTGGGCTCGTTTTGTTAGTCATGATGAGACCTTACCTCCGGACCTGATGAAGTGACCTGAAAGTGTACTTCGGTGACTGCTACTGGATCTCTTAGACTACTAGAACTAGGTGTGCCGAGTTTGGGCTCGTTTTGTTAGTTATGATGAGACCTTACCTCCGGGCTCGATGGAAGGACCTGAAGGTGTACTTCGGTGACTGCTAGTGGAACTCCCCGACGATTAGAACTATGTGTGCCGAGTTTGGGTTCTTTTTGTTAGTCATGATGAGACTTTACCTCCGGACCTGATGAAGTGACCTGAAAGTGTACTTTGGTGACTGCTACTGGATCTCCTAGACTACTAGAACTAGGTGTGCCGAGTTTGGGCTCGTTTTGTTAGTTATGATGAGACCTTACCTCCGTACCTGATGAAGTGACCTGAAGGTGTACTTCGGTGACTACTAATGGATCTCCTCGACGAGTAGAACTAGGTGTGCCGAGTTTGGGCTCGTTTTGTTAGTTATGATGAGACCTTACCTCCGGACCTGATGAAGTGACCTGAAGGTGTACTTCGGTCATTACTAATGGATCTCCTCGACTACTAGAACTAGGTGTGCCGAGTTTGGGCTCGTTTTGTTAGTTATGATGAGACCTTACCTCCGGACTCGATGGAGTGACCTGAAGGTGTACTTCGGTGACTGCTAGTGGAACTCCCCGACGAGTAGAACTAGGTGTGCCGAGTTTGGGCTCGTTTTGTTAGTTATGATGAGACCTTACCTCCGGATCTGATGAAGTGACCTGAAGGTGTACTTCGGTGACTACTAGTGGAACTCCCCGACGATTAGAACTAGGTGTGCCGAGTTTGGGTTCTTTTTGTTAGTCATGATGAGACCTTACCTCCGGACCTGATGAAGTGACCTGAAAGTGTACTTCGGTGACTGCTACTGGATCTCCTAGACTACTAGAACTAGGTGTGCCGAGTTTGGGCTCATTTTGTTATTTATGATGAGACCTTACCTCCGGACCTGATGAAGTGACCTGAAGGTGTACTTCGGTCACTACTAATGAATCTCCTCGACTACTCGTCTACTCATCGAGGAGTTCCAATAACAGTCACCGAAGTATACCTTCAGGTCACTCCATCAAGTCCGGAGGTAAGGTCTCATCATAACTAACAAAACGAGCCCTTATTCGGCACACCTAGTTCTAATAGTCGAGGAGATCCATTAGTAGTGACCGAAGTACACCTTCAGGTCACTCCATCAGATCCGGAGGTAATGTCTCATCATAACTAACAAAACGAGCCCAAACTCAGCACACCTAGTTCTACTCGTCGGGGAGTTCCACTAGCAGTCACCGAAGTACACCTTCAGGTCACTCCATCAGGTCCGGAGGTAAAGTCTCATCATAACTAACAAAACTAGCCCAAACTCGGCCCACCTAGTTCTAGTAGCCTAGGAGTTCCACTAGCAGTCACCGAAGTACACCTTCGGGTCACTCCATCAGGTCCGGAGGTAAGGTCTCATCATAACTAACAAAACGAGCCCAAACTCGGCACACCTAGTTCTAGTCGTTGGGGAGTTCCACTAGCAGTCACCGAAGTACACCTTCAGGTCACTCCATCAGGTCCGGAGGTAAGGTCTCATCATAACTAACAAAACGAGCCCAAACTTGGCAGACCTAGTTCTACTCGTCGGGGAGTTCCACTAGCAGTCACCGAAGTACACCTTCAGGTCACTCCATCAGGTCCGGAGGTAAAGTCTCATCATAACTAACAAAACGAGCCCAAACTCGGCCCACCTAGTTCTAATAGTCGAGGAGATCCATTAGTAGTGACCGAAGTACACCTTCAGGTCACTCCATCAGGTCCGGAGGTAAGGTCTCATCATAACTAACAAAACGAGCCCAAACTCGGCACACCTAGTTCTAGTCGTTGGGGAGTTCCACTAGCAGTCACCGAAGTACACCTTCAGGTCACTCCATCAGGTCCGGAGGTAAGGTCATAACTAACAAGACGAGCCCAAACTCGGCACACCTAGTTCTAATCGTCGGGGAGTTCCACTAGCAGTCACCGAAGTACACCTTCAGGTCACTCCATCAGGTCCGGAGGTAAGGTCTCATCATAACTTACAAAACGAGCCCAAATATAATATAAACAGCAATACGGAATGTTTTTTGTAGGTTCTCATGTATTATAATATAAACAAATAAAAAAAAAAAAACAAATATCAAAATTTGTTCTCTTGACTACTATTCCCGCAGTTTACCGTGCTTACACTTGTATGTGTGACCTGTGTCAATGTAGTAGCTCGATTCTTTACCTATCAATTTTGTAAACGCGTCCTTAATAAAAACGAGTATTAACAATTTTACTGATAATTTTATTAATTTCGTGATATCATTGGTCAGGTTTTCGCAGCAATATCTGTGTTATAACAGGTTATTAGGTATTATGTGAATTTCCTGTTCTGTTTTTCTAGTGTTTTTTGTCCTATACTGCAGTAAAAACATCTAATGATGATTTGTATCTTATTAATAGGGATGATGACTAAAAAAATATTTTTTGTCCGTCTTGTAGATTATTAAAAAATATTGGACACATATTTTTTCTTTTTTTACGTTGTCAAAAGATTACGGCGATACATTGAGTTAAAATGTGCCGTGACGTCACTTGTATGTAGATTTTATACTTACTTGGGACGTAGCGACCCCCACTCCCCAACTTTAATGCGTTTTATCTAAGTCATTTTTTATTAATATGATAAAGCAAAAAATACGTGTCTAATATTTTTTTATTATCTAACTAACTAAATAGAATTTCTTTTTTTTGACCAAGGCATCATGCCTATTGTGTAACTCACTTCAATCACAATTGTTTTTGCTTAATTTTGTGATGTTAACGTACTCCTTGTACTTGTAAGTACCTATCTATTATTTTCACTTTTCAGCACGCTGAGCGACCTGCTCAGCGTGCTATAGACCGGGCTATGCTCGGAGTTTCTTTGAAGGATAAAATCAGGAATTATCTGGAAAAGAACCGGAGTTACCGACATAGCTTGCAGAGTAAGCAAGCTGAAGTGGCAGTGGATTGTCCATGTTTGTTGAAGGACCGATGGCCGGTGGAGCAGACGAGTCCTGGAGTGGAGACCGCGTATCGGCAAGCGTAGTGTAGGACGCCCGTCAGCTAGATGGACCTACGACCTTAAAAGGTGGTTGGGCCAGACTGGATGCGGAAGGCGGGGGACAGGGTGTTGTGGCGCATTCTGGGAGAGGCCTATGTCCAGCAGTGGACTGCAATAGGCTTGATTGAGGAGTGTGACAGCCACCATCAGAGATTTTAATTTTTATAACACAAAAAAATTGTCGTTAATTAGTCAAAATTTGTTGCCAAATATCAGAATTTGTCGGTCACTGGTTCAAAAGTTATGGGTGGCCGATCCGGGGAGCATCTCCCCAGCCTGGCACAATTGAATCTCAAAAGCTAGGGCACCTAGCGAAGATCTGTTTCCTCCCAAATTTTGTCGCTAATTAGTCGCAATTTTTCGCCAAGTCACAGATTTTGTTGGGTCTTAGTTTAGAAGATATAATGATTAATGAGTCAAAGGCGAACGGCAGAATTCGTACAACATACTTTTTTTGTTGTTCTGTGATAGAATTTGTACCACTTATTAAGGCAACTAAACCATCCATTAAAAGGGCTTGCCTATAGTATTGACTACCATTTAAAACAAAAAATATCCCAAAACACGACATTTTATTAGGTGTACGAAACTCCCATTCAACCCTGCCGTTCGCCTGTTTAAGTAAAATTATGTTTAAGTATTCGATCTATGTAGCTCTTGGACTATACTAGCTTTTGTCAGTCACACGACTGGGAACACTAAACGTCCACAGACGAAGTTCTATTGTCTCTGGCTTAGTGTCCTTCAACCGATTATACGAGTAGAATACCAAGGTACAGCCCAATAGCACTTTGTACCTACGACTTGGGAATTGGACCTGGGTCCTCCCGCTTCGGCTTAGCAGTCACTTGACTAAAGGCAAAAATATGACGGCTTCATGGCTAATTGTTTCTAATTACTAAAGCATTCGTCACCTGCTTACCGATAACTAATCCAATGTTTACCAACTTCATTTGCAGATCACGAAGAAACATGACGCCATTACCGGAGCGTCCTTTGTCTCTGGTCCTTGAATCAAGTCGTTTGGTCTTGGGACCACGCAATTGAGACAGGACTACCATCTCCTTTACGAAGAATAGTCACATCTCTTTCTATATTTAAATGAAATTTTTGACATCGCGCGTTTTTGTTTTTGAAAGCGTTCTACAAACTGTCATTTTGGCTTTCGTTTTCCCGGTTTCTCCTGTTTTTAACCGACTTCAAAAAAAGGAGGAGGTTCTCAATTCGTCGGGATATTTTTTTTTTAAAGTATGTTCCCCGATTACTCGAAGACGGCTTGACCGATTTGAAAAAAAATTTTTTTGTTTGAAAGAGTATACTTTCAAATTGGTTCCATTGTCATTTGGTCACGATCTGATCATGGGATCTTGGAGAAATCGAGGGAACTCTTCAAATATTAAAGGCACATCTATAGCGATTTGGGTATTTTTGATGAGCAGTTGACATAAGGATATTGTAACTTAGATAAATTACAAATCAACCCACTAAAAAGTGAAAAAAAAACTTTTTTACAAAAAATACAACCGACTTCCAAACTACAAAGTGAAAAATAACTTTAATTTCGGAGTCGGTGTCAAAAAACTAAAATACTGATCCAAAGACACAGGTTGTATTTTTTGTAAAAAAGTTTTTTTAAGAGGTACCGTAGGTTTACTGAGATAATCCTATGCGTGCTAGAGACAAAAAAAAACAAGATTTTTTGTAGGTAAGTATTATTTTTTATGATTATAATTTTATTGGCTGACGATGAAGATCCAGCTAATGTAGGTAGGTAGGTATTACAAGTAAGTAAGAAGTCATCACTGGTTATGCTACGGCTACCTTGTCGCGATAAAGTGAACTACACTTGTAGTTTTCCATAGCTCGACAATTATGGATAGAGGCATCGTAAATGCGCTGCCGCACACGATAAATTCTACCTTCACATTCGTCTAATCTCCTTCAAAATTCATAAAAACAAAAGACAATTTAAAACGAATAATATTTTATTTATTCACATAAACCTTTTTAGTTGTATAATATTTTAACTTCGATATCTCTATGGTTTGTACAATAATCGATTATGTATTCAACTTTTTATAAAATCTTAACATTCTCAAAGTCAAACGATAAAAATAAATCAACACCTAACCTTTACAAAGTATTTTTGAGATTGACTACTTATAGTTTGACTTGCTCTAGATCATAAAAAATAAATAACTTATTCACCATAGGGTGATAATAATATCTACCTATGACTAGATTATTACCTTCATTAGTGGCTGAACAATGAATATCTCCAGATACCATAATCCGCCTATAATGTTCCCACTGCTGGGACACAGGCCTCCTCTTGGGGGGAGTGAGCTGTAATCTATCACGCGAGCCCAGTGCAGGTTGGTAGATGTCACATGTCTTCGAATTTTTGGTTCTAGGACATGCCGGTTTCCTCACGATGTTTTCCTTCACCGTTTTAAGAGCAGTGATGATGAAACTATTGGAACGAAGTTCTATAACCTGACTTGCGGTAGAAGTAAACTGTAAAAGAAATCATCACGCAAAAAAGTTTTTGGTCATGGGTGTCGTTTTCATGGTTTTCGAGGGAGCTAAAGACGAAAGTGAGGTGAAATGGTAAATCCAAAAGGGCGGCGGCGAAAAATTTTAAAATTTTCATCATGGTTATCGTTTTCATAGTTTTCGAAGGTGCTAAAGTCGATAGTGAGGTCAAAATGTAAATACAAGAATGTGTGAGTAGGAACTTTGTTCCTGATGGGGGTCCCCCGACCGCATACGTTTTTTACACAACAAAAAGTGCCTGCCTTTTTTTTTTGGGTTGGAAATTATCAAATAACTTCTCCCGCTCTAGGTGGAGCCAAAACCCACCCGTGTTCCTTCGGTTGCCCTGTTGCCGGGGGCGATGATGTCCCTTTCGGCCCTTATTCGCAGCCCCGGCAGGCATTGGCCCTAACGGACCCCGTCAATTCTGCTGACATCTCTTTGAGGCACGCGTGGAACACAACGCGCCGTCGACCTGGGCTGGTCGACGGCGCGTTGTGTTCCATATGTGTTCCGTTGTGGTCCTTATCGGACGGCGAGCTACCCATTGCTCACTGTCCGCAAGCCCACGCCTACGGTGGCACCTGCCTGGCTGCCTGGGTGCGAATTTACGATCTAAAACTCGGTAAGTCGGAGCCGTTACCACTGGTCCACCATTGTTCCTACGAAGTCACCACTGCTCCCAGATGTATTTTGAAATTATTTTCTGTTTCGGTTTGGGACGCCAGGAGCAGTTGTGGCCCAGAACACCTCGAAGACATGTGACATCCACCAACCCACACCGGGTCCGCGTGTCGCGATGGATTACGACTCACTCCCTTTCACAGAAAGAGAAGGCCTGTGTCCCAGCAGTGGGAGCGTTAGAAGCTGATTATGCTTATGCAGTTTGTGATTAACTTTTTTGTGCCGTAAGAATTGGCTGTTACCTTAAAATGTCTGTCTTCATTATAGGTCCAGACACTATCAGTAACAATGACATTAATATTACTGTCATTCCTTACAATATTGACATAAAACTATGAAAATATTATGATCACATTATTATTCCAATCACCACAGTGTCAGTAGTAATGACATTACATGTATATTTTCTTAATGTCCCTTAGGAATCATCGCATTTCCGAATACAAACGAATGCTAATTTCCATAACCATCAATTATTCGATTTATCGTGTATAATAATTTGATTTCAGAACTAAGTACTTTATTATTGTTTTGTTTTGATTTTCGTGTGAACTATAAAGAGCTGTAAAACTATTTTCCTATCTGTCGTGCCGACTTTAGCAGCTTTCCTACAATTTTTTTAATAAATTAAGTTAAAATAGTATTAACAACTCTATATACTTCTAAGTCGATTGAGAGCGTCTGGTCTACACCAAGTGCAAAGGGCAACTGATAGAAATCCGACGACTGACGAAACACGAGGTTTGCCGAGGGACATTAAGGGGGAAGCGTCAGGGTAGCCCGCGAAATTCAAATTTTCTTACGTTTTTTGCATTTTGCAGATCAGTGTCAGGTTTTATGTTGATTAAAATATGATTCGCGGTCGCAACAAATAATCATTACAATCAGCAATAGTGATTAAGAAGAAGATAAAGGTGTCACCTTTGCTAACTTATGGAGTTGTATTGCTGATTGTAATGATTATAATAGAGTAAAACCATATTTGCTACGACAGCGAAATTTTAATCAACATAAAACCTAACACTGACCTGTAAAATGCAAAAAACGTAAGAAGATTTGAATTTCGCGGGCTACCCTGACGCTTCCCCCTTAAGTACATATTTGTACTGTAAGTGCTGTGAGCGATTATGTTCTAATTCGGAAAGCGGCCTAAGACTGCAAAATTCACCAATCGTGTCACGGTTCAAGTTATAATGAACGCACATATAATTAAACTAGCGGGATAACTTCGTAACGCAGAAATGCCAATGCCTTTCGACAGTACTCCAACATTCATTGCGTTATTTACGTTGTTATGCAGACCACGGGCGTAGCCAGGTTTTAGTATCGGAGGGGTTCAAGAAAATAAAACGACTAAAAGTACATAAAATAACCCTTATATGTATAAGAAAAATATTAAAGATGTGAAAAAAAGGTCCTTTCTGGGGTAGCAGTGAAAACAGGTATGGTAGCATAAAAATGTCAAAATAACTTCGTTTACCCACGCTCGGTAATTAAGTGAGCGCGCAGCGCGTGGGATACGAAAGGGCACGAAAATATACGAAGATTACCGAATGCGATCCGATAATCGACGGTGGCGGAGGAATTCAAACCACTGTATATTTTAATGTATTTAATAGTTAGTAATTAATGAGATATGCCGCACGCCTGTTCTTATTTTAATTCTATGAATGTTAATATCTGAACTTTTCGGGGGGGTTTGAACCCCCAAAACCCTCTCCCTGGCTACGCCCGTGATGCAGACGATTTTTTCAAATATAATTATGAAGCATATCGTCAGTGGAAAGGTGAAAATGCTAAAGCGCCATTTGGGCCAAAATGAGTTAAAATATCGTTGGATTAGTTTTTTTTTTCTGCGTCGATCTGTCTAGGTTTCAAGACAATCTGAGCCAATTTCGCTTTAGCAACACATTATTTAGGACAGAGACACTTTAGAACGTTTTTCCTTTCAACATTCTCTCCACAACAGCAACATAAGCATTTTATCTTTTTCTAATTTGGATGACATTGGTGCCGATTCTCTTGTTCACAAACTAAACTAAATTTAAGTTCAGTGCATCTTTTTCTTTTTATTTCATTTTAAAAAAATGACAGAAGATAAATTTTAGTTAAGTCTTGTCAAATTAATCAGCGCCTGTCACTACTCCATACAAGTTTAGACGTGATTAAAAACTTGCCTACTAAAATTACGTCAATTTACGTCAAGCACTGATTAATTTGACAGGATTAAACTATCTATTATCTTCTGTCCTTTTCTTAATGAAATAGAAAAAAAAAGATGCACTGAACTTAAATTTAGTTTAGTTTGTGAACAAGGGAATCGGCACCATTGTTACATTTTTATTGTTTAACAGTCTGTTAGCTATTATTCAAGAGCTATTATTAGCCGAAGAATTTTGGAAATTGCCAAAACATATTATGGATTAGCAATTTCCAAAATCCTTCGGCTTATGATTTAAAGTGTGCGGGTAAGTTCAAAGGTTGAAATACTTAAGTAGTCTTCTGATATTTTAAGGGACCTCACTCGAAAACTGATATTCAGACTTCCCGAAGGTTTGCAGAAGTAGGACCCTCAGCTCATCGACAGATTTTAGCAAGTCAATACATCAGTTTTTGTATCGTTAGTTTTTACGACTGCATGATTTATTTGAAAACTGTATTTTTTTAGTTTTAACGACTTTGCATGCCGTAAGGTAGAATGTAGCGGAAAAACTTAGTGATGTACCATCTTATACCTGTACCTACATTGTTGGCAAAATAAATCTGAATCTGAATCTGAACATAGACGGAAAAGCATCTGCGTCATAATTAAAAATATTTACATAGATCCTCATGAACAACCGAGAATTTACAAAACGAGAGGTTACGAAAATCACTGAGGAAGATCTGAATGCAGTACGAACACTATAATAGAGCCTGATTAATAATTTTAACTGTCCATGCTACAGGTATCTACCAGATAAATAAAAAAAACCTGTGCGGTCGGGGGACCCCCGTCAAGAACGAAGTTCTTTCTCACGTATGAAAAAACAAAAACAAAATTTTTGCAGTCGCCATCTTGGATTTCCATTTTGACCTCACTATTGGCTTTTGCATCCTTGAAAACCATAAAAACAATACCAATGACAAAAAATTTAAAAAATTTCGCAGCCGCCATCTTGGATTTTCATTTTGACCAAATTCACACTTTCTCTCTTTTCGGCGTGCAGTGTACTCGGGCCGATGTGTACAATTTTATCCCACGACACTGTATCACTTTACTCTTTGCTATTGTTTTTTTTCTGCCGGCGTTCTCTCTTTCTTTCTCTTCGAGTTAAAAGAAGACAGTCACAAGTATTAACACTTTTTAGCGTGACGATTTCTAAAAGTTTACAGCCGCGTTAAAGAACTTCGTTCCAAAAATGGAACAGACTATGTATTTCTGCTACTAGTTTTGTCCTAAAGTAATGAGCAAATAATATGGACAGCTACATCTAAGTCCATCAGATGTACTGCGCGAAGTGTATCCAGTAGATGGCGTTGAGAACAGAGAAGAGAAGTGGGAAGAACACGCGGGAGAATCTGTCGATGCCGATGGCTCGCATCTTGGCTTTGGCTGCTTCTTGTGCATCCTGGAATGTGGAAAGAAACCTTCAGTCATCGTCAACATCATACCTTGAGATTTTATTTAAATATCGATTTGGCTTGCAAATAGAGCTGTTCAAAGTAAAGAAGAAATATCGTCGTGAAAAATTATCGTCGTTGATTCTGGAATGGATAATTAATTTACTCCTTGGCCGCAACCAGGCATTGATGGACTCGCGTATACACGATCGTCCATCAATACCCTAATTACTGGCCACGACAGTAATGTACAATTAACTCACCTTGACTTTAGCGCCATCTCCCAGTACGATGTTGACGAGGCAATACTCCATTAGAGCCATGAACACGAATCTGAAATTAGAAAGAGAAAGAACTTAGGACTAAGTAAGTCGTTTAAGTAGCCCCAGAATCTATTATGAAGGATCCCAGGAGAGAGGTTTGTGCCTGTTTTCTTTTCGTCATCATCATTTAGCTCCCTTCAAAATGGTTGAGCTGAATGGTGCTAAACCATGCGTCATGTTTGTGAACGAGCGCCGTCATTTGGGACTGGTCATCTCTTGGCTGCCATGCCTAATTGTTATTTTTGAATTGATCTTTGTTTTATCTTTTTATTACGGACGCTTCTAACGTGCACGTATTTCTACATTGTCCTCACATGTATAATTTCAACATAAATGATGTAACCAATATTTTGTAACAATTTTTTATTTAAAAGAGTGTCCGTGGAGTTTCTTGCCCGTTCTTCTCCATAGGTACCTACTACGCTTTGGAATGGGCAACTAGCTTCATATTTCTGACTGACCGACTCCTTGACAATTCAAAAGTGCCTGTAAATGGTTTAATTGAAAATGCTTTGAGTTTGAGTTTGAGTATCAGTCTATATGGACATAGGCCTCTCTAATTGCACGCTATTCAGCTCGATTCTCCACAACTCTCATACAGCTGCTACCAGCCACCTTGCAAAGATCGTCACTCCACCTAGCCTGAGGGCGTCCTACCTTACGTTTGCCGATTCGCGGTCTCCACTCAAGAACACGTCTACCCCAACGGTCATCGGTTCTACGGCTAATATGGCCGGTCCACTGCCACTTCAGCTTGCTTATTCTGTGAGCTATGTCGATAACTAGATTGAACGACATGGATTTCCATAAACTAATTCAGGCGATTTATCACTAACAGACAACGCATAGCTAAAACCGATGGGTTTTGAAGCACGAAATTATGCACAAGAGTGCCATAAATACTGAAAGTGAGTACTAAGAAAGCGTTTTTGAAAATTCATTCCCTAAAGGGGTTATATAGGGGATGATTTTAACCACCTCTGTGGTCTAGTGGTTAGACCACTTGTCTCAGACCCAAAAGTCCCGGGTCGATTCCCAGTGGGGCAAAATTTTCGGTTTGATTTAGTTGGTGGTAGGACTTGTTCTGAGTCCGCCTGGCTATCTTATCTAAGTCTGTCGCCATAACAACAATGTTAACAGCATTGTTGTGTTTCGGCAGTTAGAGGTAGGATAGCCAGTTCCTCTGTAGTTGAGGATACTGGGTGAAGCTCGCTTCCACCGATCAGCACTAACCATCAGTTGAGATGCAGGCTAAGAGCTTCGCCGTTATGGTAAAAATAAAATAAAAAATTAAGTTTCGTAATTTTTGCCGATGGGAAATCCCATTTAGTAGGTACTGTATTTCTATTTTCTTGATGTCCCTCGGCAAACTTCGTGTTTCGCCAGTCGTCGGATTTCTATCAGTTGCCCTTTGCAATTGGTGCAGACCGGACGCTCTCAATCGACTTGGAAATATATAGAGTTGTTAATACTATTTTAACTAATTTACTTATTTAAAAAATGGGAGAAAAGCTGCTAAAGTCGCAGGCACACCAGATAGGTAAATAGTTTTACAGCTCTATATAGGTAGTTCACACGGAAATCAAAACAAAAAAACAATAAAGTACCTACTTAGTTAATTATACACGATAAATCTGATAATTGATGGACATGGAAATTAGTATACGTTTGTATTCGGAAATGCAATGATTCCCGAGGGACAGAAATACAGTAAGTACACGGTTTGTTGTTTCTGTAAAACCATTTCTATTCTATCTAACCTAGCCCAGAACTTCAACTCAAAATAACGATAGGTACTTACACAGTACACACCGACATAAATGCGTCAACAGCCTTCAGATAGGACACCGGTGGTAGCTGCGCCTGCGACTTGGCGTGCTGCGTCGACAACGTGAGCAGTGACGTCACGCCGAGGGTGACGCGCGCCGGTGCAGCATCCGGCTTGATCCAGAACGACACCCACTATAAACGAATGAAAGAAAAAGATGAGGAGAAGAGGAGTTATAATGACGTAGGAAAATTAAAAAATAGGCAGTTATGGGAACTACCGACAGAAGTGAAAACTTAAAACTGATATTAGCGCCATCTATATTCTATAATACAGCACTACGGCGCGAGCATGTTGGTGAAGCGAATCCATAAGTTTATCCCTTACCAAAAATCGCTGAACGCGCCCAAATAAGTTTTCACTTCAATAAAACTGCCGATGTGACGCCCCCCCCCCCCCCACCTATCTATTGCCACTAAACCGGGCACTGATCTAGATTGTGGTTGGAAAAACACAATCACCTTTGTACGTATTTTTCTGTTCCTTTTGTCTTGTCTGTTGTAGGTACATAAATGGTTAAATAAATAAAATAAATAAATAACACTTCGCCCAACCTCGGGATGAGAAACCCACATGACCCTCCGCTGTCACTCTTGCGAGTTGCGACCACAGACCACTGGTCCTATAGACTGAACTATACCCTAATTGCGTAATGCAACACAATAACAATTTGTTTCGATTTGAAACAGATTGCTAATCCATTGCTTCATAAATTGGAAAAAAAAGTCCGCTCAGCAACGTTAATAACGCAATGAATGTTGTTGAACTGTCAAAATGAAATAAATTAGGCATAATTGTTTACGAAAATAAGTTACGCAATTAGGGTACTGCAGTAATATTCTGTAAAAATCTCACCGTGAACACTCAGGTGAAGTGAGCTTAAGGTGAGCTGTCATTCCAGCATAATGTTAGGCATTGACACTATTGACAGCTCACTTTCAAGCTCACTTCACCTAAGCGTTCACGGTGAGATTTTTACAGAATAGCACTGCAGGTTCATACTAAAAAGGTATTTGGGAAAATCTGGCGTTATTCTCCTTTAAAAGTCTCTTCTCTCTCGTTATTCTCCTCTTTAAAAACATACAATATACACCGTGACATTTTAGTCGTCTTACAAAAACAGCTCACTTCATATATCCAACGACTACAAAACATTAATAATTTTATTTTGACCCTGTATAAAAGTTATGATTGAGGAACATTTCCAAGTGGTCACAAATCAGGCGTATTTCTGATCTGTTCTACCTCAGAGAAATATTCGTAGCTGATGGCCAACCTTCAGCTATAGGAGAGGCTCCAGAGTGAAGAAGAAGTGTTAACTTACAGACATGATAACGATCAAGCAGGTCGGTATGTAGGTGTTAAAGAGGTGATATCCCAAACGTCTCTTCAGCTTGAAGATCACCTCTAGGCAAGTGAAGTTACCTGAAACAAAGATTGTTATCACTATAACTATCAAACAAACAGACAAGCATCATCCCACCTAGCCTTTTTCAGCCTCCAGACTAACCGGATGCAGCTGAATGCATACTTACATAATCAGCCTATAATGTTCCCACTGCTGGGACACAGGCCTACTCTCAGTGAGAGGGAGTGGGCCGTAATCCGTCACGCGGACCCAGTGCGGGTTGGTAGATGTCACATGTCTTCGAATTTTTTGGTTCTCGGACATGCCGGTTTCCTTCACCGCCTTGAGAGCAGTGGTGAGGAAATACTCGTAATTTACACAAAGTAAAGCGCCTGTCAGGGTTTGAATCTACGACCCTCGACTCTTAAGCCGCGGCCGTTACCACTGGGCCACCACTGCTCTGAAGCAGCTGAATACTAGTACCTTTTTACATGGAGCGACTGTCTCCACCCAGTTACTGGATAACACGATACCCCTTGGTAAGGCTGGTTGTCATACATTCGGGCATCTGACAACCCGTAACGACTGTCAAAGATCTATCAAATGACAGCCGGGACCAACGGCTTATCGTGCTTTCCGAGGCATGGAAACAATGAAATACATACAGGGTGTAAGAGCAGCCCTCCGCAGACTGATGGGGGGGAATTCAGTATATCATACTAAGATGACCGGTACATGAAATTATTTCAGGAACGTTATGGGAATCCAATAAACCTGATTTGTTTTATTACCTTACACGCAATGACAGCTGATTTCACGCGTCGTTCGTTAGAGAATTTCAACATCCATTGCTGTTTATTTTAATTTTAACTGTTTTATTTACATTAATGGAGTACTGCGTACAGATAATGTAATTTTACATTGAAATAAAGAAAAAGTAACCGAAAAAACGATAAATAAATTAAAATTTTCGTAAGAAAAATTTCGGTGGAATATGATTCAAAATAAGGAGCTGAATGCACCCTGTTAGTTTGCGGAGGGCTGTCCCTTACACCCTGTATAATATCACGCCTGTACTTAGGTATCCCCGAAGGGGTAGGCAGCGAACAGTTCACCATTTCATAGTTTTCAGGGTTCCGTACCTCAAAAGGAAAAAATGGAACCCTTATTAAATAGGATCACTCCTGTGTCTGTCTGTCCGTCTGTCACAGCCAATTTGCTCCGAATCTAATGGACCGATTAAGTTTAAATTCGGTACACATTATGTATTTCTGTGACCCAAACACGAATGTGTAACGTAAATAAATGAATTTTGAATATGGGTGTCACTTTTGAGAGGCTAATAAAAAGAAATAAAAAATAAAGTTTTGCTAACATATGTGACATATTAATCTAATATTAATCTATGGTCTTAAAATAACATGGTAAATCTCTCAATATTGTGCGTATAAACTTACATTGAATGGAATGTATGGGAGAACATGTTTTTCAACTACAACCAATGTTAAGTTTGTTCTTTGACAAATTCATCTCAACAACGGCACCACGGCTGGTAATCTCGGAACAAAAAATCCTGGCATTAATAGACGTATTTTGTCTATGGCACTATCTTCCAAAGTGACAATCGCCCCTCGAACCTTTCCCCTTTATCGCCTGTGAAATCGACGCCATATTTGTTTGTTGTAAGTCTATCTATTGTAGTCTGTGGTTATCTATATCCCGCCATTACAGTTTGAGTGAAGTTCTACATTTTAATTTCCGTAACTTATCCTCTCAAATTTAAACCTGTAATAGTGTAATTATAACGTTCAGTATGAACCACTCTTGCTATGTTGTGAATTGCGCTAGTAAACGAAAGGATGTTAGATTATTTCAATTTCCCAAACGTGAGATAGGACTCAGTGTAAAAACTGTGAAGAATTGCAAAACATGAGGGCACAGTATCTGCGCAAGCGTTATGTTTGTTAAAAGCACTTTGGACAGAAGTTCACCATCTCGACCAATTCAATGATTCGTCTGTGTGTTGGCGCCTATCCCACGCTGTTTTCCGAAACCGAAATCAGCAGTGGTACTCCTCGGTTTCAAACTATGGACACTGACTACACCACTGGTAAGTACCTCAGTAATATGATAATTATGTATGTAATATAGTACAAATTGACTCATATATTCCTCACATAGGTACTCAAATGAAAAGTGCACCGTGTAACACACTTTAAAAAAAAATTATAGTTGCTATTTGGGTTTCAAAACTTGAATTTTCGGTCAGTGGGTCGTCTTAGTTCCACTGTGGAAGAACAGAAGCCACACATTTTAAAGAAAATAAGATACTATGTCCATCTATGTTGCTCTGCCTTAAAAGTGGGCCAAAGGTCAGTTGGTCGTTTGTGGCCCTACATGCACTTAATACCCGGGACAAAATTAAATAATTGTTCACAATAAAAACTCATATTGTGAAATATTTTGTAAAGCATAAACAGAGTTATTATTTAGGGTTCCATAAGCAGTGTGCCAACGGGACCCTGTTACCAAAGCTCCTCTGTCAGTCTGTCTGTTACAGGGCTGTATCATTTGAACCATAATAGGTAGACACTTGAAATTCAGTGTGTACCACAATGGCCTCTATAACAAAAAAATTAAAATGAAATAAAGTTAAGTTAAAAATTGAGGGGTATATAAAAAACGAAAAGTATTTATTGTATGGTGGTACGGAACTCTTTGTGTGCGAGTCCGACTTGCACTTGGAAGCTTTTTACTTGTTAGTCATTTTGGGCAGTTACATATTTTAATTATTTTGTTTTGTTGATAAGCTTAAATATTTCTTTACAGACAATGCTGTTTCTGATCACACATATGCTAAGAAAAGGCAGCATGATGATCATACCTACTGTACCTTTGAACCTACAAAAAAACATAGAATGACTAAAACTGGTAAGTCACAGCTTTTATCTTTTTTTTGTTTTTAATAATATAATAAATCTACACTAAAATTTGTTTGTAAGTTTGTATGCAAGGGGTAATCTCCGGAACTACCAGTCGGATTTGAAAAATTCTATTTGCATTGGTTAGCCCAATTCTTGAAGAAGGTTATCTCGGGCTAGGCTCGTGGACGCAATCGCGGGCAGAAGCTAGTACTTTTATAATTTCTGAATGCATTGTCTTTTGATGGCTATTTTGCCCAATTGCATAGAAGCACTTCTTTGCGTAATATTTAAATGCGATTGTTACACAAATTGAATGATAAACAAGTAGTTCCAGATCAAATTAAAAAAACGAAGGTAATTATTGTTTTAGAATTCAGAGTGTTTCTGAAGATGGTTGTTTAGGGATACCTAGTCTGTTCGGTCTAATTACAATAATCATGCATACAGCTGTACTGAGTCATGGAAATAGTGTTGTTTATCAATATTTCAAGGTGTTCAAAAGTGAGAACTTATAATAGTCTATTTTATTGCAGGTTAAGAATTGCGTGAGTGTTCAACGAAACAGTGGCAGCTACTCTTTCATACACTGCTCAGTTTTGTAAGTATTTTGTCTGCAATGTAGTTTTCATACTGACTGCAAGCTGTGTCACGTAGAAATAAGTATATTATAGCATGTTACTTTTTTGTTGCAGCTCATTATGCCGATGGCAAACAAGTCAGCCCAACTTTAAAGAATACGGCAGAAATGGTATCTATTTTTGATGATTTATTTGATTCGGTCAATGGAGCCTCTCTTACAAGTAAAAAGAATAAAGGTAAACCTTTGCGGAATGCGGTAACAGCCGCGTCTCGGCACCATAGATTTTGAAGGGAGGCTATCAAAAAACTGCAAGGGATAAAATTTGTATAAAATAAAACTGGATAGTTATGCTGAAAAGCTATCAAAGGTTGTGGCAATTAATCAAGAATAAAAATGATAACTATCTTGAGACCAAGATATTTCAACTCTGATCCAATAGAAAACTTTTTTGGACAAGTCTGAGCGTACAATTTTAGAAACAATGATCCTAATTGCCACACCTTTAAGACGCTTCTAATCATAAGATTTATAATCTTTCACTGCGATGGTTACAATTGTGAAGAGGATTCAGGTGAGCAACTAGTAAAACTCAAGGCCTTATTTTCAAATAAGGCCACGAAAAATAATGAAACAAACGCCGACAGTGCCTATCACCTGGATCCTCTAACCTTCGGAGTGCAGTTCTAGAGAATATCCCCACAATCCACACAACGAATGCTTGGAAATCACACCATAAACAGGTATTATAAAATAAAATAAGATCTAAGTATTTGTTTGATTTTCTGGATTGTGTGATACACAGGGATGCTGTTGAGGAATGCTTTTTAGATTTAAGTCATTGATTAGCAGTATTTAATTGGTGCAATGTAATAAATAAGATAATTAAATAATCTAAAATATATAACTTTTGTTTTCTAACCTAAACACATCTGTGCCCTTGCACAGATGTGTTATGGTTAGAAAACAAAAGTTTGCCACCAATGCAAAAGAAAGCTTTCATAAAATATAAGACAAAAATAAAAATATTATAAATAATATTGAATGTTTTTTATTTTCATCACAGGACTAATATTCCTCTTTCTAATACACACACACCTCAGGTGTACTATACGTACACCTGTCTACACAATCCTACCTCGGGTTGAATTAAAGCAGAACCTCTTTTTTGGAAGTTGGTTAAAGGCTTAAAAGGCTATTTTCCAAAATATTCTAGGCTCGATAAACGTTGGCAAAAAGACTCGGTCTCATAACAACAAGAGGAACAAAATGGTTAAAATTAAAAAAAAAACTAAACGTCACAATCAAAGCTCGCAAATCGTAAAGCGATTTTTCTACTATGGGAGATTACCGTCTGAGTACTACTTAGTCTGTGAACGGCACCCTTCATTGTGCGTGGTCGGGCACGCACTTGGCCGGTTTTCGATTTTTAATTATTCTAAACAAATTGTTCGGTAAACTGTTGATCGGCATCAGTAAGGGTTATTAATCAAGTTAGACGATTATTCTACCATCAGCCGATCGTCAGAACATCGTCAATCATTGTGGAGGTGCACCGTATGTTCATGTGTTTGCAACTTCGATCACTAGCGAGCGATAACTTTGTAGTTACTTCGGATAATTATTTTTTGAAGCTTTTTTCATTAGGACCTTTTTTTCTTGAACTGTATGGCAAGCAGAAGCTAGTTCGATAATCAATTAACAAAAAAACCAGACTCTTGGCTTTATCCACATGGGACTTAAAAAAAAGTTTGGAAAATTCTTTCGGGTGTGATTATTATGTGTGAAAACGCACCTCTATCAACATATCCTATACTATTAAACGAGCAATATTTGTATATTTATTTGTTTGTAAATCGGCGCTCACGATTTCGATGAAAATTGCAATATAGGGTTCACGGGGGCGAATAATCGATCTAGCTAGGTCTCATATCTGGGAAAATTCGTTTTCTCCGTATTTTCACCCGAGCAGAGCTCGGTCGCCCAAAGTTTAGAACAAGATAATGAATAATGACATAACAATAATGATATTAGAATAATGACATTTTTTTTTTTTTTGGGTGGGTAATTATCAAATAACTTCTCCCGCTCTGGGTGGAGCGGGAGGGCGTGTCAGACTCTTACTGACTAAAACCCACCCGTGTTCCTTCCTATGCCATGTTGCCGGGGGCCACGATTTCCCTATCGGTTTTCTTCGAACCCCCGGCAGTTTTCTTCGAACCCCCGGCAGAGAATAATGACATGGCAGCATGGAATTAGGAAGTACCTACTATCATGGCAGTGTGGAATTAGTAGTTACTATCCTATAATATTAAATGAGCATTCTCTATTTTCACCAGAGCAGAGCTCGGTCGCCCAGGTACCTACTGAATGTTATAATCATTAATCTGAATTAAATATTTAGGTGTATGAGCCGACAACAAAAACATTGGTCCTTTCTCCATTGTAAATGATTGTACACCTTAATTAGTGCTAATTATCAACGGATTAAAAGATAACGTTAGAAATGAACATAATCTATCATACAGAATTAGCAGGAACATGATGGTCATTGCTATAATCCGCAATTTGACCCAGTTTCCATTGATAATCTTTACACAAGTTGTTGAAATAGGTTTAAAAGTCTGGCTTTTGAGAGATTTGGTGGTAATTGGTCTTAATTTTTGACCTACTATTGTTTGTTTGTTTAATGATAACAAGGCTTTCAATAGAGCCTGTGAGGATCTGGGACAAAACTAGCTCGTGCAAAGTGCAAACTACTAATGTGTAAAAAATTGTGCTACTAAACGAGCATTTGTAATCACGTTCTCGAAAACGGCTCTATTGATTTCGATGAAAGTGGCAATATAGGGGTTTACGGGGACAAAAAATCGATCTAGCTAGGTCTCATATCTAGGAAAATTCGTTTTCTCTATTTTCACAGCCTCGGGAATGTGGTACAACGTTGGTATACCTGGATGATATGTTTGTTTCTATTTTCACCCGAGCAGAGCTCGGTCGACCAGGTATACTATAAATAATAAAAGCAGGAGCGTTGCTACCGCCGTACCAATGATACGTGGACCCCAAGCAACAAAAAAATAAAACATGGGTTTCTGACAAGCAAGACAGAGGACTTAGTGCTTATTGTTCTAAGACTTAGATGTTATTATTGATTGAAGTGTGCTTTAAGTTCCATCAACACAATTATTCTCTTGCCCTCTCTAACCCCAGTTTATTTGTACAGTCGGCTCAACATATCTTTTTCCGCACTTTTCTATCACTAATCATTTCGGTGGAATCTCCTTCTTGGCATAAAATTTTTAGGCATAATATTGTTTGGCATAACGTTTTCGCACAACTTTTATTAGCATATTAATACTGTGGCATAATAATACTGTCATTTGGTCTAATTTGTTTTGGCCTAGTTTGGAGTTGCATATTATGGCATAATATTTATTCGTCTATAAATCATGAGCCATAAATATAAACATTATTTATTATAATTTGGGAATTACTCTATTGGATTAGGTTAAGGTGCGGTGAACATGTTCGTTTTTAAATGAATTTTAGCATCCACATTAGGGTTTATTATTTTTATGGCAATAAACATTTATGCCTAATAATATTATGCGTAGGTAATGATCATTATGCTCAATTTCGTTACGCCATTGTAAATTATGTCAATTTATATTATGCTTATAATTTTATTAGTAAACCCATCTCGGTAGTTCTATCAAAATTAATAAATTTAAAATTACATCGAAAATAGAATAGACTACAATCATTTGTAATAGCGGCCATATTTTAGCGCCACAAAAACCTGAAACAAGCCTAGAAGCCTTACCAGTTGAATAAACTTGAGTACAATCAGCTGTAGTGTTCTGGACCAGCTCCAGCTGAGGAAGCTCGATGTTCTCGTCCACCACGAGAGGAACGTCAGGGTCCCACTGGAAGATCAGGTCGTCTGTCGTGTGGGATACTGTGAACATTGGGAAAGATATTTACTTCTACATAACATAAAGTGAGGCTTGTGTTCCACGAAGGGGTCTGCAGAGATGTAAACCCACATTTCATCTGTATGTAGATAAATGAAAAGAAGAAAGAGAGAAAGAAAATTAGGTAGATTTGTCACAGGAACACGTGCATACTAAAAAGACAAGAGTAATCAGAAGACAATAAAAAAAAAACGTGTGGCACTCGGGGACAGCCGCGGTGAAGCTATTGCATAGCATTTGTAACCTCCATACTTCCTATTTGTCAACGCTACACTTGGGATGATGACGTGATGACATAAAACAAAAAATAACGTTCCCATGACAACGTGATGTTGTCCGTCATTACATGGTAGGCGGAGTGGGGGTGTTAGGTTTTATTTTCGTTACGTTACGGAATTTCTTGATTCGGTCGCCGCGCTCAAAGCCCGCGATAAAAGCTATGCAATAGCTTAAAAGTACATAATAAATCACGAGCATAAAACAGAAATAGTCGGCAGCTGCACGTCATGACTGTGACAAGAAGGCTTCCACTCAGCATGATGCTGTGCTATACCCACAACACAGCGCTGATTTTCAGTGGTTACCCGAAAAAGTAGTACGGAAATGCTAGTAGAGCTCGTGGCTAAGTAATGACAGCCGCTCGGGTCGATCCATCAGGTTAAGCTATGCTTGTCGGGGTTGGTCCGTGGATGGGTGACCATCTTTTCATACCGAGACTCTTCCGTGCCTCGGAAAGCACGTTATGCCGCTGGTCCCGGCTGTCATTCGTGGATCTTTGACCGTCGTTATAATTCGTCAGAAGCCCGAAATACTGACAACCAGTCTTACCAAGGGGTATCGTATTACCCAGTTACGGGTTGTGGAGGTCAGATAGGCAGTCGCTCCATGTAAAATATTGGTATTCAGCTGCATCAAAAATATGCTTGTCAGCTTCCCGTCTAATCAGACTGGAAGCTGACAAGCATATTTTTCAAATTTAATGTTAAGTTTGTTCTTAGGATAAATTAATCGCAACTACGGAACCCTTCATAGTGCGTGGTCCGATACGCACTTGGCCGGTTTTTTTGTAGGTTACGTTTGAAATGAGGTGAGTGTGGTCGTTAGAGATTTTCCAGATTCCCAAACAGTCTAAACATTTTTGCCTTCATTTTTACAAAAGTAAAAACCTCAGTTTTTCCGTCTGCATCATCCTTCGACAGACAGTCAAAGGTTTTTCTTTAATTATCGCAGTTCGTGTCTCTTTACTTCATTAAAGTCACAGAAATGCTTTCACGGAGATGAAATGAAACTACGAACTGCAGTATTTACGTAGACTTTGGCAGCTTACCCTCTAGTTTTGTTTGTTTGCTGTACTTTGGGTTTTTTAACGAGCAATTGATGTTAAAAAGTAGCATGTAGAGGGTTGTGCTGAAAATTAATTTTCAAGACATTTAAAAAATCATTATATCTCGAAAACTATCAAGAATCTCGGAAAGTATCCCATGATGGATCATACGACTGATAAAATTATAATACCGCATTTTAGAAACAATCTTCTTAGGTTAGTCTCTGTGGAATGAAATTTTGGAAATAAGCATGACTATGTTTCTTCTTGTGTTGTCTATACTATAGAATTGAATAGAATAGAATTTTTCTTTATTAGAGTAACCAAGACTCAATAAGATTGTTACGACAAAACTTACGACTATTTTAGTAAGCACAGACACTAAACACGGAAAATCTCTCAAGCAATAACGGTTGGTCACCGTTGCGACTTCCCGTGAGAGACTGCACAACCAACAGTAACCCACGTATACACAGTCCTGGCGACTCGCAAGTCGCAACCATGCATAAAAGACACTGTTGGAGGTGGAGCCACACCACACGCGTATAATACAGGGTGGCAGGGACATCGACGAGAAAACTGTGGTACCATGGATTCAGTACATGATTCTGAAACCCCCTTTTTTTTTTGGGTAGGGAATTATCAATTATCCCGCTGTGGGTGGAGCAGGAGGGCGTGTCAGACTCTTACTGACTAAAACCCACGTGTTCCTTCAGTTGCCATATTGCCGGTTTTTTTTTTTTTTTGGGTGGGAAATTATCAAATAACTTCTCCCGCTCTGGGTGGAGCGGGAGGGCGTGTCAGACTCTTACTGACTAAAACCCACCCGTGTTCCTTCCTATGCCATGTTGCCGGATGCCACGAATTCCCTTACCCCCCTGAGTTGAAAATTTTCGTCTATGCTGAATTTTCGTCATTTTGACCGCGTAGGTATTGCACTTTTTTATGAAAAAGCAGTTTTTTTATAAAATAATGTGCGAAAAATTTCAACGCAACGCACGCGTGAGGGAGAGGCAAATTTCGCGCCCACACGCCCCTAACTGCCGCAGGAGGAGACGCCCGGGGCGGGAATTGCGAGCCGATTTCTGGCCACCGTAGGCGCGGGCTTGCGGACGGTGAGCAATGGGTAGCTCGCCGTCCGATAAGGACCAAGCCCGGGTCGACGGCGCGTTGTGTTCCACGCACGCCTCAAAGAGATGTCAGCAGAATTGACGGGGTCCGCTAGGGCCAATGCCTGCCGGGGCTGCGAATATGGGCCGAAAGGGACATCGTAGCCCCCGGCAACAGGGCAACCGAAGTAACACGGGTGGGTTTTAGTCAGTAAGAGTCTGACACGCCCTCCCGCTCCACCCAGAGCGGGAGAAGTTATTTGATAATTTCCCACACAAAAAAAATAAATAAAGGGGCTTCAGAATCATGTACTGAATCCATGGTAACAGTTTTCGCGTCAATGTCCCCGCCACCCTGTATATCGTAATTTACCCCATCCCCTTTATTAGATACAACATGTTATAGTAAAAAAACATCTAACACACACAAAATCATCCTCTCAAAACGCACTCACGTCGGGTCTTCAAGTGCATACAGCTGACAAGCATCATTTTGCCCATCAGCTCTATTTATAGGCTCCTCAGTCCTGATCTCGCGATAGGACGGGGCTGGCTCCAGCCACAAGCCCCCTTGGCCCACTTGGCCTACATTTTACAAGCCACTCGATGCGATAATTTTCTGTATCACACGACAAACTTTACTCTGGTCTGAAGAGGTAGCTCTTATTGTTCGGGTCCGAGTGATTTTTATTTTTTGCGTATTTTTGTGAAGTATGGCGGTATTTGTGATTGAATGGGGCTTTTTACTTGATATTTGGAGGAAGGAAATCGCTTAATCGTATATGTTTGAACTTTTTTTGTTTCAGTTTATAAATCTACTTTTCATAAGTAGGGTAGAACGGGTACAATTGTAGCAGGGTACGGTTGTACCATGTGGAATATCTAACTACGCTCCGCACACCCATTACCGTCCCCGCGGCGCCCCCCTAGCTCGCGTGCTGATCGACGAACCATCAGTCTCCCACGCTCATGCACAGAACACTATTATCCTAGCGCGCGCAAGGCATTTCAAGGAAAAGTAAGTTTTTACGATCTACTACTATTAGTCCTAACAGAAAATCAAAGCATTATTTTTCACAAAATATCAGTTTAATTGTTTCAAGCATTACATTGTAATTGTAAAATGGCAGGGGGTGGCTTACACACTCAAAAATGGGCCTAGGAAAACTGTCGCTAGCACATTGTGTTTATGTCGTTGCGACAAGGGGGTCATGAGGTGCTTATGAGGAGTGGAGAGGTATTCCACGGCTATCAGGACAATCCCGGAAGTACGGTCAAGATTCCTACCAGCATCTTACTAGAATACTTCCTTCCTACTAGCACGTTTGCTCTTGTGAATCTCCAATCAAGCCAGTCAATAAAGGTAGGAAAGAGGTAGGAGCTCTGTTCCTCGTCAGTGTTTACTATGGCCGGTCAATAAAGGCAAACCAAAGATGAAGAACAAGACTTCTCCGTCACATGTGACGTAGTAATGTTCCGTAGAATTGTTGCTGTGCAATTTAATCTCACATATAAACCTTTAGAACATGTTGGGGACCAGTAGTGACGCAGCAGCACTGCTTGGTACGCTGCACGCAGTGACGGATTTTCCCTAAGGCCAAAGAGGCCCGGGCCTAGGGTGGCCAGATATAAGGGGCGGCCAATCTGCGCCTGCGGCTGGCAATATCTCAGCTCAGTAAATAATAGAACTATGACGGCTAAGGGCAGGCACGCACGGCTGCCTTGTAGCCAAAAGCCAACAAATCATGTAACATTTTCCAACTCGCTTCGGTCGCTCTTGCATTCTAGTTTAATTAGATAAGGTTATTAACTTGTATACAAAAGTTGACAAAGTTATTCCTTTTTATTAGTTGGTAAAGTACAAAACGTGTGTTGGATCATTTAGCTTCCTTCAAAACGGTTGAGCTGAATGGTGCTAATCCATGCGTTATGTTCGTGAACGGGCGCCGTCAGTTGGGACTGGTCATCTCTTAGCCGACATGGCTTGTTTTTAATTTATTTTAATTTTTGAATTGTTCTTTGTTTTATCTTTTTAAATTACGGACGCTTTTAACGTGCACGTCTTTCTACATTGTTCTCACATGTATAATTTCAACATGAATGATGTAACCAATATTTTGTAACAATTTTTTATTTAAAAGAGTGTCCGTGGAGTTTCTTGCCCGTTCTTCTCCATCGGTACCTACCTACTACGCTTTGGAATAGGCAACTAGCTTCATATTTCTGACTGACCGATTCCTTGACAATTCAAAAGTGCCTGTAAGTGATTTAATTGAAATAAATGCTTTGAGTTTGAAACTTATCGAGCTCGCTTCGTGGAGCTGAAGATGTGTCCCCCTGAAAATAAACCTGCCGGCGCCCATATAATATAGATATAAACTACTAACGTCTACTACTAAACGGTCTAGGGCGGCCGAGACTATGCAAGTTCGCCTTTGGCTGCACGCGGCAGTGCTGCCGAAAGCATACCTTAATGTCAAAAGGAAGTGGTCCAAAATAAGCATGCAAAATTCACCCACAGCATAAAGTGAAGGTAAATAAAAGCAGATCAAAACCGAGGCCCCAAAATACTCTATCACCTAAAGATGAAAGCTCAAGACAAAATGTGTAGAGAGGCTGTGTCGGCGCTTCGCAAGAGCCACTCGGTCACAGTGATGACAGTACTTATATTGACTGCCCATAGCGAATTTCTCAAACTTGGACACAATTTAAAAAGTTCTTGGTGTAATCAAAATTTTAGATACTCCGTGGTTAATCCAGATTATAAACTATCTGTGTGCCAAATTTCATGCAAATCCGTTCAGCAGCTTTTGCGCCAATCCGGACTAACAAACAGACAAAATTCTAAAAACCATATTTTCGGCATCCGACTCGTTCCCACACCTCGTAGCAATTACTTTTTTTCTAAAATATTCAATCTACAATTTTGACTTCGATACCATTTTATATATGGATGGATAGATTAACGAAATGAGTATACAAATATCGACTTGATATGCCAAGAAGAAGTGTGTTTCGAAATCAGCCTTCAAGCTTCTTCCTTAAGGCGAAAGCGTCAGGGTAGTCCGCGAAATTCAAATTTTCTTACGTTTTTTTCAATTTGCAGGTCTAGCAATCTAAATATGATTCGCGGCCGTATCAAATATTTATTTATAGAATTATGATCATAAAATCATTAATACAACTTTCTAAGTTCATATAGCTCTATTAAATGACTATTAGTTAGTGTTGCCCAAATGCAAGAACAAGACGAGACTTAGCCAGTCTTGGTCTTGGTCTTGCGCCAATACACCTGGTCTTGGTCTTGGTCTTGGTCTTGCGCTCCCAGTCTTGGTCTTGGTCTTGGTCTTGCAGCAAGAGTCTTGCAAGTCTTGCAATTACCTATTAGTCTATTACTATTTATTAAAGTTTACTTTAAATCTTAGAAAAACGTATTAGAATTGGAACATTGTGAGCTTGAATTAACATAGCCATAGTAAAGATCAAGCAGATTAATAAATAACTGAAGATTTGATAAGAAATTCGAAAAATCAACTGACCTATATGTCGTTTTCCATGGAAGTAACTGTTTCTTAATAAACATTTATGATTTATAAGCTTACATTTGCTAAAACATGTAAAAAAACAAATTAATTACAATAACTTGACTGTATTTTAAAGAACAATACTTATCTGTCTAGAAAGAGATTGAACCCTCAACTTATAAGAAATTTAATAAAAGAGTTTTACGATTTATCATTTATTTGAATAAAAAATAAAATACAACACAAATCAACAGCTTTATCATTAGGTTATGATACTTTATATCAAATTTTTTGACCAAGAATTAATACAAAAAAGATATTAGATGTTTCCTTAAGCCTGAAGTGTTTCTGTTTTTCATTTTTATTTCAATCTTTTTATGTTGGCACAATTTACAGAAGGCAGTTTGGGATGCATGAATTATTTCGAAAAACTCCTCAAATTTGCTTTTGGGTCTTTTAGATCTGTGACTCAAACTCTCGTTACTCGGACTAGAATAATTTGAATCTTCGTCACTCATATTAAATTGTACACGTGATACGTTTTTAGAAAACAACGAGAATTAGTAAAAACAATTATTAAGTTAGACTCGAAGCACAGCTCAATTGGAAATGACTGGAATTAAAATAATTCCTTTATTTATAGTACGTTTCCTTGCTTTCTACCGCGCCGCCTCGCCACGTGCCGGCTCTATGAAAAGGATGCCGCCGCAAATCAAACAATGCCGCGTGCGGCGTACAAACACACACTAAATATTACCTACTTGTACAGACGCGACGCGTGAATAAAATAGAATTAGTGCCAATCACTATTCTTTACATATAAGTGAATGTTTTGGCGTACATCTATACTAATATTATAAAGCTGAAGAGTTCGTTTGTATGTTTGATGACAGAAGTTTTAAAATAAATAAATAAGTCCTGAACGTCACTATACCTACCTCCAAAGTTACTATTCCTCGTGGACGAAGTCGCGGGCACAGCTAGTAAATACTTACTCTCATCATCTCTCTCAGAGATATTCGGGCTGGTAAGTAATACAAAACTCTTATCGCAGGCTTTTTATTTTATTAGTAGGTAAGTACCTACGCTTTTTATATTATTTTATTAGTTTTGTAGAATTTTTTTACACGTTTCAAGTATATTTAAAAGTGGCTACAATATTTATTAAACGGGTGATATTTGAACACTTTTTTGCTATTTTTTCTTGTAAAAACTTAAGAAATATAATGACTAAATGTACAATAATAGTACCTAAGTAATTAGTTTAAAACCATATAAGTAATCAATATTATAATATATACTTACTAGAATGAATTAATATGACATCTACTACCTATCCTTACCATTTTATCCTAATCATAATACTACTTGCGTGATCAGTATAATGTATTCATTTTCATTCTAAGCACTCTGAAACTTATTTATTCTTTGGAACACCTGTAGGTACTCTTAAAAAAATTCGAAATTATTTTGCATGAGTATACCTACGCCCTATGGCGGCAATCAAATAGTGTCACAAATGTTATGATTTCGGCGTGGCGGCAACGATTGTTTTAGATTTCAAAAGAAGCCCCGGCGCGTGTATCATAACCATGTACTTCCGAAAAGCGGCAAATTTCTTTGAAAAGTAAGTACAAAACCTTTGATGCCGCATTATCAAAGTGCCGATGGTTAAAACATAACTATGCATGCACTCAGTTTGATTTTAATAGATATTTTTTTATTCGCTATGTTTATGGTATTAGTCGTAATGCGCATAGGTCCAGTTTTTCATATTCTTTGATACAGTTTTTTGCGTCTCATAGAATTCCTAAGCGTACCTACCTATACACCGAACTGTTACACCTAACTACTCAGTGAAATAGCGCTAAGTCCTAGCTGCAAGACGCAAGAGTCTTGCAGGCTATGTCTTGTTCTTGCTCAAGTCTTGCACGGTCAGTCTTGGTCTTGGTCTTGCTAAAAATACGCGGTCTTGTTCTTGGTCTTGGTCTTGCAAAAACGCAAGAACAAGACCAAGACTGCAAGACCAAGACTGAATTTGGGCAACACTACTATTAGTTCATGAAATCATGGCATTTGAGGATTACTCTAACATAATGAGTTGTATTGCTGATTCCAATGATTATAATTCTGTAAAGCCATATTTGTTACGGTCGAGGATCATAAATTTTAGTCAACATACAACCTAATTACTGACCGGAAAATTGCAAAAAAGTAAGAAAATTTTAATTTTGCGGGTTACCTTAGCGGATCTCCCTTAAGACGCCGATATATGCCAGTGACCTTGAGTAGTTAGCTTGCCTGTTCTGTGCTGAGCTCACGCAACGCGTCTTTCGTCCAGCCAGTAATAGGACTCGCCCATCAAGGAGCGCTGTCCCAAATTAGACGCATTATTAATTTATTACACGTAAAACAAAAGGTATTCTAATAAAACACGTATACTAAAAGATACATAGTTAAATTAGCTTTTTCAGAAAAATACGCTTTGATAGTTTTTGCGTAATTCTCAGTTTTTATCCGCGTAGACATCATTATTTACAAAATAATTACACTATGCAATTTATAATATTCACAGATTAAGTTATTAAAAAAATGCTCTAATTTAACATACTTATATTTTTTCCAAATCATCAACACTACTCGTTTAGACGTGATCTTCAGTATAAAAAAATCATTAAAAGACGGTTATCGTCGCCTTAACATACAAGACACAGATAGGTACACAGTGAAGATAAATAAAAGTCGACTAAAATAAGGACCCAAAAATACTCTATCACCTAAAGATGAAAGTTCAAGACAAAATGTCAAACATAGATTATAATTAGAAGGGAGAGAGGCTGTGTCGGCGCTTCGCAAGAGCCACTCGGTCACAATGACAGTATAACGAGCTGGTTCGAGGGCTCTCGAAGATATTTTTATGGTTAGACGAAGTTTAAGTCTATAGGTATTGAACTTGGCGAGGAGAATTGAATAGCTGGCGTTCTCGGGCGGGGTTTTCGTTTTGTAACGGCGGGTATTCTGTTGAATAAGATTTTGGTGTAAAAATTTTAGTTTTCGGACGGTAAGCCGAAAACTACACAGGGAAACTTATAGCGTTAACGACCAATTTTTTTAAATTGAAAAGTTCTTTAGGCGCGTTTGGCATTTTTGAGATGGGAAAAAACAATTGAACTCGCGACACTGTTACCTCATTGAAAGTATTTCCTGCACAATAAAATTGTTCAAATTTTCAGAGTGCCACTGTTTTTTTGTTGTTGTTGTAATATCTCCCTTTTGACCCTCATTGCATACTATTGACTCTTTTGGATACTGAAAAGACATCTACTGAGTGATTTAATAATATGATTGAATTCGCAAATTATTACATAATTAGCATACACTATAATGTTCCCACACTGTTGGGATTCAGTCTTCCTGTCGGTGAGAGGGAGTGGGCCGTAATCTACCACGCGGATCGAGTTCGAGTTGGTAGATGACCACACATATCGGTTTCCTCACGATGTTTTCCTTCACCGTTTTGAGAGCAGTGGTGATGAAATAATTTACACAAGTAAAGTGCCTGTCTGGGATCCACCTACGACCTACAACTCATAGGTAAGTCGCGGCCGTTACCACCGGGCCACCACTGCTCTGCAATTTTACTTTTACTTTTACAATTACATACTCAGGCTGGTTTTATAGTCACGCCGCTAGACGCGTCGCTGGGCAGCGCGCTGTTAACAGCGCGCGTTTGAACAGCGGTGCACCGTGAAACGAGATTACTTAGTTTCACGCGTTCCGCTGCTGTGAGACAGTCGTGTTCAATATGAACGTTAATGCGAGATTATCTTACGGCGCGTCTCAACGGCGTCACACTAAAACGCATAGTACCGTAGAAGCGCACGAGCGGCGCGCGCTTCGGCAGCGCCGGCGAACAGCGCGCGTTTACTGAATGGCGATGGACAAGCGCGCGACTTTGAAACGCAACTACTACCCTATACATCTCCGAACGCGCGCGCTCCAACAGCGCTGCCGAATCGCGTACCAACAATAAAACCAGCCTTAGTTTTACCTGTTTTTAAACGCATAGCCACTGAAATAACCCTTCGGAATAGTATTATAAATTATCTGTGCCATAGGCAGATATGTAAAGCATGCCGTTCGGTAAGTTCCATATTCTGCACCTGAAATTGTTACGGTCGATGTTGCGAACTCGTTTTCGTGTTACTTTTTCGCAAATATCAAACTTAACATAAGGCTGGACTCCACCAAATCAGAGACAAGACGAGAGCAGAGGAGCTGTGTTCACACATCTCGTCTCCACTCAGCTTCAGTGGATACCACTGAGCGGAGATGTATCATATTTGTACGGCGCGATCGAAGCGGAGATGCGAGTTGTGCCTCGCCGAGATTGAGCTGGGCGGCGCGGCGGTACAAAGCGGAGATGTGAGCTGTGCCTCGCAAACTGGCAACGAGGCGTAGCGGAGACGAAAAAGATGTGAGTGCCACGCAGCGAGCGGTCAACAACCAACAGTTGTTTCTGCTCTAGTCTAGCCAGAAGGTACGCATCTCCGCACAGCTTCGGTGGATACACCCTAGCTAAAAACAGCTCTTCTCGTCTCCGCTTCGAACATCTCCGCATATCTCCGATTTAGAGGAGTCCAGGCCACTTATAAAGAACAAAACAATACTCACAGCTTTCCATCTGCAGCTTACACTCCTGTGTATCATGAGGATAGATCAGGAAGTTCATGGCACAAGACAGTCTCAAGGTCAGCTTCACCATGTACAGGATCGTCTTCTCCTTGGATAGCCACACGTAGTGGTTGGGGATGGTCATGGTTTGAAACGTCACGGACTTGGCGTTCTTGAAGAAGGAGTCTGGTCTCCACATGTGTTTTAGCCAGTCCACTTCGAGGAGCCTGGAAGATGATGGATTGTTAATTTTAAGGCTACAGGTTTTTTTAACAAAACATAACATACAGGGTGGCAGGGACATCGACGCGTTAACTATTACCATGGCATGGATTCAGTACATGGTTCTGAACCCCCCCCCCCCCCCCTGTGTAGAAATAAATTTTCCGCCAGATATTTAAAAAAAAATCTGCTCTTTCATAGAAAAGTGCGATACCTACGCGGACAAAATATATGGAACAGCAGATTTTTTTTTTTTTTTTTTTTGGGTGGGAAATTATCGTATAACTTTTCCCGCTCTGGGCGGAGCGGGAGGACGTGTCAGACTCTTACTGACTAAAACCCACCCGTCTTCCTTTGGTTGCCCTGTTGCCGGGGGCCACGATCTCCCTATCGGTTTTCTTCGCACCCCCGGCAGGCATCGGCCCTAGCGGACCCCGTCAATTCTGCCCTCAATTATTCCCTGTGTTCAGAATAATGTACTGAATCCATGGTAACAGTTTTCGCGTCGATGTCCCTGCCACCCTGTATAGTGAAAACCATATATTTTAAGAACTTATGTTAGCTACCTATATTCTTGCAAATAAATATATCATTCATTAATTCAACATCTCACGTGTATTTCCCAAAGGATTAGGCAGAAGTGTGACTAAGTACGCACATTTCGCCAGTTATGTTTAAGTCCCATGTAATAGGGGGCGAACCAAGCACAAATGAAACCGGAATCGAAACCAAGACCTCATGCTCAGCAGTAGCGCTTGCGACCAACGAGGTCATTTTCATAACAAAGTGGTTATTCTGGATTAATCGACATAATAAGAAATAGATCCTATTTCAATGGGAGGTAGTTACTTTATGGTCAACAAGTACAATTTTAACAGTTAAAATTAAAAAAACCCCTGACACAAACATTTCCTCATTTCTCATTCCTACTTCATCATCAGACCTTGTCCATCATCTATCTATAACCTATTCATTGAGACCATTCCAAAGAGCACAAACACGATACCTGTGCTGTAAGTTGGTAAGGGAGTTTGGTATCCTGCAAATTCCAGGTAATGCTGCAGCATCAGTTCAAGGTTACTATGTTCTTCTAATATCATTGAAGTAACAGAATACAAAATTTCCATACCAGTTATCCATTCATCAACTAGAAAAAAGCTGATAATCTTCAAACGGCTGAACCGATTTTGATAAAACATGTCTAACATGTCTGTCATGTCATTACTAGAAAACCTGCTTTCAAATCGATTCATCCGTTTAAAAGCTACGGTGCCACAGACAAACACACAGACAGACACACATAGCGGTCAAACTTATAATACCCCTCTTTTTGCGTCAGGGGTTAAAAATGAGAATAATATATTTATGATGACGTTCATCATTCGATTCAGTCATTCGTTCATCACTCAGTCACGACTGAAGAATATGCTTTGACACTTTTGACAGGTGCTTGGCCCTGACGTCTCAGTTCTGCCACCGAGCACCGAGTAAACGTCATTTCAGAAAACCCTTATTCGTGAGTAATTTTGCTTGTAAGGTGAGGTGAGGTGATGCTATTGAAATTCAAAGGCCAAATTGCCAGGATTTCAAAACTGTGGAATGCGAATAAAGAAAGTGCCTATCTTACTAATGATAAACTTACATACCTGTATTCCGTGGTCATATTTTCTGGCAACCGTAAGCGATGATCTTTCCAAGTTTGAGCAAAGAATATGTCAGCAGCATACGTCTAAAACAAGGAGAAAGAAAGTATTCATTAAACTTTCTTTTCATCTAGACCTAATCGTGTATTTTTTTGGCTGTTCATCACCTAAGTACGATCATCTAGCCTAGCCTTTTTCCAGCTCTGTGGAAGTCGGCATCCAGTCTAACCGGAGACACCTGAATACCAGTATTTTACATCGAGCGACTGCCTATCTGACTTTCACAAGCCAGTTACTGGGTAATACGATACCTTTTGTTAAGTTGTCAGACTTTCGGGCTTCTGACGACCCGTAATGACCGTCATAGATCTACAAATGACAGCCGGGACTAAGGGCTTAACGTGCTTTCCGAGGCACGGAGTAAAGTATTAGTAAGTAAAGATGATCACCCATCCACGGACCAACCGCAACAAGTGTAGCTTTACCTTATCGAGCGATCCGTGCGGCTGTTATTACTTAGCCCTTCGACGGTTAGTAAAGGCAGGCTCATAACAGAACAAACGGCGAAGGACCGTGATCAGCATTAAAAATAACCGTGTCTTTACGTAATGAGGGTGCATAATTCAGATGGAGCTAACACACCGTTCACACATAACTATACTCCATTTGAAATTAGATTAGATATTTAAATAAACCTTTTTTACAGTCCGTTCAACCGATTTTGATTTCTATTGCGTTAGTAGCAAGATAAATGGCAGCTGCAATAAACAGTTGGTATTGTAACCACTTTTTATGCTTTTAATGCCATCCTTATGCCTACGGTATAGAAGTGAAACTCGGTTGAACGGACGGTAAAAAGGTTTGTTTAAATGTCTAATCTTATTTCAAATAGAGTATAGGTGCACATTTTGGATATATTCCTAACAATTTTTGATGAGTCGTGCGTGAGCCTGTGTATACTTACTTTAATTTAAATGATTTTGTGAATGTGAGAACGTTATAGGCTGTATGTAGACTTATGGACCATTTTCTATTTTGCTAAGTACCTGTTGTAAGTACTTGTTGATAGGCCTACACTGTCCTAACACTGTTATGTAATTTGAAAACATTGTAAAAACCAAATATTTTTAAAAGAGTAACCGTGGAGTTTCTTGCCGGCTCTGCTCCATACGAAACGACCAGTTAGAACCGTGCACCTAGCTTCTGACGTTTCATAAGTGCCCTTTTAGGTTTATGTGAAATAAAATATTTAGAATTTTAATTTTGAATTCTGTTTTCTGATTTTGATTAGGACTTAACAATAGTTGCACGGGTCGATCGATCAGGTTAAGCTACGCTTGCCGCGGTTGGTCTGTGGATGGGTGACCATCTTTACAAACCAAGACCCTCCGTGCCTCGGAAAGCACGTTAAGCCGTTGGTCCCGGCTGTCATTTGTAAATCTTTGACTGTCGTTACGGGTAGTTAGAAGCCCAAAAATCTGACAACCAGTCTTACCAAGGGGTATCGTGTTACCTAGTAACTAGTTTGTGGAGGTCAGATAGACAGTCGCTCCATGTAAAATACTGGTATTCAGCTGCATCCGAAGCCGACTCCAACATAGTTGGGAAAAGGCTGGGCAGATGATGAGGACTTAGATAAAAATGGATTGATAGCAAAAATAAGAGGATTACCATGGAAGTTTCATCAATAGAGTCCAACCCCATGACAGTGACGTGAAAGTTGACAATAGTAGGCTGTTCGTTGATCTTCGGGGGCCGCATCTTGTCGTACAGCCTCGGGTCTTCAGGCAGCAGGTCTTGGAATGTCAGGAGTGTGGATCTGGAGACAAGAGAACCTGGAATTAGGAACCGGTGGCGAATCAGATTGGGTGTCAACCGGGGTTCTCTAAAACGCCATTTACATGATGCCAGTTTCTTGCCCGTGGCATATCACATTGAAGCAACAAAATAATGCACTTTCTAAACAATATTTAGAAAATGCAATTTTTATTATTGCCTCAACTTATGAGTAGGTATGCCATCATAGGCAATTTAATCGCACCATGTAAATCAGTACCCTAATTGCTTAACTCATTTTCGTAAACGATTATGACTAATTTGTTTAATTTTGACAGTTCAACAACATTAATTGTGATAATTACGTTGTTGAGCAGATTTTTTTTTAACTTGTGAAGCAATAGATTAGCAATCTGATTCAAATCGAAACAAATTGTGATTGATCGTGTATTACGCAATTAGGGCTAGAATAATTAGTGACCGACCGAAACTTCGTTTTCGTTTTCGGCCATTTTCGGCCAAAATCTCATGATTCTGCCATAAACCAACCGAAGCTGCAGTCAACCCGAAAATCATTCGTTCGTGTTCGTGAATTGTCGCGCGTCATTCGGCCTACTTCGTAAAGCTCGGCAATATCAGAAGGCCAATTCTCGTCAAGTCGCAATCTGTCAAACTTGTCAAAAATGTTGGCAAATTGATTGTATTTTTGACAAATTGCGAATGAGATTAAGATACGAATGTTCTTAAAAATTACGGGAATTGCCCCTCAGGTGAATTAATACAACAAGAAATACACGAAATTTTGATATCCTGTAATGGAATTATCGTGTTTTATTTCTTTTAAAGCCTATATTTGCTCTTACTTTCCCTAGGTGTAAAAACAAACAAGTGTACAGTGGAAATATTTATATTTTTTATGTCTAAATCATTTTCGTTTTTGGCCGAAAATAAAACCGAAGACTAAAACCAAAGCTTCTTTTTCGTTTTCGTCTGAAAATCCATTTTTGGTCGAACACTAGTCATATACCACGAATCCTCGCTAGTGTTAAAAAAAATCGGCCAAGTGCGTGTCGGACCACGCACAATGAAGGGTTCCGTAGTTGGGATGAATTTATCCCAAAAACAAACTTAACTTTGTAGTTGAAAAATATGTTCTCCCATACGGAATGTATGGGAAAACATGTTTTTACAACTGCAAAGTTAAGTTGGTCGATTATTACTCGTTAACTTGTAGAGCCTACTTAGCTGTGATCGTTTTTCTTTTAATTTCGTTACATAAACTACTGCTGTGATTTTTTTCACTCATCCAAAACCAACCATTTATCATTGGCAGGGGGGGGGGACACTTGACTCTAACAAAAATTAGCACTTTAAAGCTTAATATTTCGCAAACAAATCCTGGAACCCAAAATGGTTTTCACAAACTCGCAATGTTTTTAAAGGACCTTTCCAATGATACCCCACACAATGGGATAAAAAAACAAAAAAAAAAATGTCACCTCTTTTTGTGTAGGAGAGGTACCATAAAAAAAAATGTTTTTCATAATTTTGTTTTACCACTTTGTTGGCGTAATTAATATGTACTTATACCTATGCCAAATTACAGCTTTCTAGTAGTTAGGGTCTCGGAGCTAGACCGCGGACAGACAGACAGACAGACGGACATGACGAAACTATAAGGGTTCCTTGTTTACTACGGAACCCTAAAAAGATGAAAGATAGCAATGTCCTCCCAAGACGAATCGTACTGGGAATAATACAGGGTCAAAATAAATTAGAGAGGGAAACTACGTTATGTATGACGTATCTGTCAAACATAACGATGGTTTAGACGTGAATATGTAACCCCGGGTCCACAAGCTCGCAAGTGTGTCTCGTGGAGGCCCTTGCACGAGCTCGCGGCAAGCGGAGGCCACACGAGTTCTATATCCACACTCTCGTTTTATTCAGTTCCCCGCCACGCCTCGCAAGGGCGTCGCCAGCCGATGGCCCAGGGGGGGACAAGTTGATATAATTATGGAGGATGGGAAAAGTATGATTTGTAGGTACAGTCAAAAGTCAAGAGCACATGAAGCTTTACACTTGTAGTGCGAGTCTTATAACCTCTACGGCGCACAATGGGGCCAAAATTGACGCTGTTGGACATTTGATTTTTGACAAGTCAGTTTCATCTCTGTAGTCCCGATTGGAACTGAGAAAAATAATAATTTCCAAATTCAATGTATGAATTGGAAACGGACCTTTCGGGTCGTTTATCCCAGAACTTCTGATTTAGAACTGTAGAGCTGAAACATAATAGGTATTATGACTGGAGCTGAGCCTACCACCAGCACATTGATACGAATATTACGTCCCCGGACCCAAGGGCGTCGCCAAGGGGGGGCAAAGGGGGCAGCAGCCCCCCCATAGAGATAAAAAAAATTAATGAAATTGATTGAATTGAATTGAATGTAAAGAAACTACATATACAGCCAATTTTGTTTATATGGATGACTTTTTTGAAAAGTCTCCTAAACGGGGTCAAATCCGGGGTTCGGGGACGTAACGTCATAATACCTATTATGTTTCAGCTCTACAGTTCTGAATAGTTCTGGGAAAAACGACCCGAAAGGACCGTTTCCAATTCATACATTGAATATGGAAATTATTATTTTTCTCAGTTCTTATCGGGACTAGGTACCGAGATGAAACTGACTTGTCAAAAATCAAAAGTCCACCAGCGTCGATTTTGGCCCCATTGTGCGCCGTAGAGGTTATAAGACTCGCACTACAAGTGTAAAGCTTCATGTGCTCTTGACTTTTGACTGTACCTACAAATCATACTTTTCCCATCCTCCATAATTATATCAACTTGTCCCCCCCTGGGCCATCGGCTGGCGACGCCCTTGCGAGGCGTGGCGGGGAACTGAATAAAACGAGAGTGTGGATATAGCACTCGTGTGGCCTCCGCTTGCCGCGGGATCGTGCAAGGGCCTCCACGAGGTACACTTGCGAGGTTGTGGACCCAGGGTTACATATTCACGTCTAAACCATCGTTATGTTTGACAGATACGTCATACATAACGTAGTTTCCCTCTCTAATTTATTTTGAATCAAATCACACTTTTCCCATCCTCCATAAATCAACTTGCCCCCCCCTGGGCTATCGGCTGGCGACGCCCTTGCCCGGACCCCGGATTGGACCCCGTTTAGGAGATATGGAACTTTAAAAAACCAAACAAGTCGTCCAATTAAACAAAATTGGCTGTGTGGATAAGTATGTAGTTTCTTTACATTAAAATGCCTTGTATTTACTTTTTTCTTTTTTTTTTCTAGTGGGGTTTGCCTCCCCCTCGACGCCTCGCCATTCGGGTCCTTCGACTCCGGTAAAAAAATTGACACCGAGCGGAACGCGCGTGAGGCGAGGCGAGAGACTATGAGAGGAGGCGAGGGCGCCATCCACACTATTGCGCTCGCTTCACCTCGCCTTGCCTCGCTTGCCTCCTTGAGAGTGTGGACCCGGAGTAACAGACGGACAGACAGACAGTTATTTTCACATTTATTATATTACTATAGATGCTTGTGTTATAGGTACAAAGGCAACGTTTTGTTCCTTCCATTTAGGGTCAACTCACACCGAAAGAGTGGCGAAGGGCAGCGAAGCGGAGCGCAGTTTCAGTGTCATATGAATTTTAACTTTATTTTCATAACTATAATACTTATTATCGCATGAGAAACTCGAACGAGTCGCGCGGATGCCCGCGGCGCCGTGGGAATTCCGGCGAATTCCGATAATATGCGATAATAAGTATTATAGTAATGAAAATAAAGTTAAAATTCATATGACACTGAAACTGCGCTCCGCTTCGCTGCCCTTCGCCGCTCTTTCGGTGTGAGTTGACCCTTAGTCCTAAAAATATACGTTTTGCTAAACTTGCATGTTTTCCAATCCAGGCACAATAACAATTCATTAAAACTTGACAAGACTTTAAACGTTGTTAAAATTTTCAAACTTTTGTTATTGTTGACATATCTCTTAAAAAGTTTCTATGGATATTTATTTTTATCCCTTCCTCAGTCCCTTGGCCTTTCGTGCCCTTTTCCGGCCATTGTCCAAATATCCTGCATAAATAATAAATAAGAGCTTCGCAAGCAATATGGCGTATGACAGAAATAAACGGAGTGCAGACATTTTGACGATTGTTCGATGGACATCATTGTATGCCGAAATTACGGGAGTGTTTTCAGATAAAAGGTAGGTATTTTTGGGTTTATTTTTAGGAAGGTTTTAAAGGGGCTATATTTAGACTTTTTGTTATGGTTTTATGCCAATTAAATTGACTTTTAGCCATAATTGTTAACAAAAAGGAGTCACAAGAATAGGCATTTTTTACAGCAAATAGGTGCTGAGTACTACTGATTAAATTAAGCAGCGTCCAGTGGAAACGACCGTGACTTACGAGTTGTAGGTCGTAGATTCGAACCTAGGCAGGCACTTTAGGTAGGTATCTTGTGTAAAATATTTCATCAGCACTGCTCTCGAAACGGTAAAGAAAAACATCGTGCGGAAATCGGCATGTCCTGGAGCCAAAATTGGAAGATATGTGACTTCAACCAACCCGCACTGGACCCGCGTGGTCTATTACGGTCAAGCCTTCCACAGAACCTTTACACACAATCATCCGCACCTTCCACGCTTATTTCAAATTATTTACTGAATTTTATCTTGACATGGTAAACTTGAGAGCAGTGGTGGCCCAGTGGTAATGGCCGCGACTTACGAGTTGTAGGTCGTAGATTCGAACCCAGAGAGGCGCTTTACTTTGTGTAAATTATTTCATCACCACTGCTCTCAAAACGGTGAAGGAAAACATCGTGAGGAAACCGGCATGTCCTAGAACCGAAAATTCGAAGACATGTGACATCTACCAACCCGCACTGGGCCCGCGTGGTGGATTACGGCCTACTCCCTCTCACCGAGAGGAGGCCTGTGTCCCAGCAGTGGGAACATTATAGGCTGATGATGATGGTAAACTTGTATTGATTTGATTGAATGTGTTAGTAATATTGTATTGAGGAAGTCTTTATTTATTATAGCTTAAACTTTTTGCATGCCTCAGTTAAGGTAGTTAGTATAAGGATCACTTTAAACTTAACATCTGTGACTTGTACCTACTTTCTGTGCAAATAATAGTTATTTATGCAACTGTTGTATAATAAGGGGTATTAAAACATGAATGTGCGATAATTTTAATATCTAATTATATACTACAGTTGCATACAAGACTTTATCTACACCCATGATATGAATCCTCTATAAAAGGTTCCGAAACAAATAGGTGTTTGTAATTCAAGATCAAAAATAAAGAAACTCCCACGAAATTTAGTATAACTGCACGTATGCATGTAACCTGCAGCAGCATATCACCGCACATGCGTGCAGCGGGTGCTGCTGTCCCCCGCTTTAACGTTGAAACGAGTTGCATTATGAAATTTAGTACAACATTATAACACTCATTTGGATGATATAATGGTTACTATGACACTGGCTGTTTTAATGTTGGCAATAAGCTGTTTCTGAAACTTTTATACAGGTTTTATAGCATGGGTGTAGATAAAGAACTATTTTATTATATTATATTCTAGAAAGGAGGCCTGTGTCCCAGCAGTGGGAACATTACAGACTGATTATGACTGAATACCTTAATTAACAGTATATAACTTTCTTTCAGCAATACATCTACTCCGTCGTATCAATGATTTCACAAATCTAAGTACATAAATTGCCTCGCTAGTATAGTTGTCGCAAGCGCTACTGCCGAGCATGAGGTCCTGGGTTCGATTCCCGGGTCGGGCAACAAAACACTGTTCAGTTTTTCCATCTAGAAATTTCTCAGTAACAGCCCGGAGCCTGAATCGGTGATGGCAATAGGCTCACCCCCTATTACATGGAACTTAAACATAACTGGCGAAATGTGGGTGTATTTTAGGTAAACCTCTGCCTAACCCTTTGGAGATTACAGGCGTAATGATTCCCCAAACTGCAAAATCTGATGTTACACATGTGATTCAACAGTGGTTCAAGAGAGGTAGGTCAAGGTTGAATATTACATACATTTTCATTTTTTCTATTTAAAAATGGGTCGGCAAACATGGAAAGCTCATGATAGGAAGTGGTTATACCCACTCAAAGGGATTAGCGATGCGTTGACAACCTTGATGTGAACGTTCTGAAGTCTAGAGCAGGGATGTTATGGATATTACGGACGCTTTTAACGTTCTGCATCGTTCTCACATGTATAACTTCAACATGAATGATGTAACCAATATTTTGTAACCATATTCTGATTTAAAAGAGTGTCCGTGGAGTTTCTTGCCCGTTCTTCTCCATAGGTACCTACTACGCTTTGGAATGGGCAACTAGCTTCATCTTTCTGACTGACCGACCCCTTGACAATTCAAAAGTGCCGGTAATTGGTTTATTTGAAATAAATGCTTTGAGTTTGATATGAAATTTTGGATCTGGATACGGATACGGATATAGAAATGATATTACACCGGTTTCGGATATGGTTACGGATATGAGATTATTTCGGATTATCCGTTAGTTTCGGATAGTTTCGGTTACGGTTTTTTTTTAAATTTAGTAATAACTAAGCAATAGCAATAATAAACAACAAGTGACGCGCGCGGCTAGTGTATCAGCTCGGCTGGGCAGAAAAACCTGTCATAATGTGTCTTATTTAGACACCGCCCCAATCCGAAATTATCCGAAACGTTTTTAACGAATTCGGTTACGGATAGATTTTAATTTCGGATATCCGATAGTTCCGATTACGGTTACGGAGCTTTTTAACATCCCTGGTCTAGAGTGCTTGTAATTTGCCACAGAGGCTGTGAAAGGGGATGGGGAGAGATCGTGCAAAGGGTTTATGATTATGGCTGTCTTATGTGAGCTTGTGAGATTCGATTCCTAGTTGTTGCAGTTTTCAACTGGGTAGGTATTTACATGTATTTTGGAGGACTACAGATTAGCCGAGCTTATGTACGGTCAGTAACAGTCCTTTATCTTCATCAAAATAAATCTGCCAAGCCTTTTCCCAACTATGTTGGGGACGGCTTCTAGTCTAACCAGATGCAGCTGAATACCAGTATTTTACATGGAGCGCTGCCTATCTGTCCTCCACAACCCAGTAACTGAGTAATACGATACCCCTTGGTAAGACTGGTTGTCAGACTTTCGGGCTTCTGACGACCCGTAACGACCTCCAAAGATCCACGAATGACAGCCGGGACCAACGGCTTAACGTGCTTTCCGAGGCACGGAGGAGTCTCGTTTTGTAAAGATGGTCACCCATCCACGGACCAAACCCGGCAAACGTAGCTTAACCTGATGGACTGACCCGTGCGGCTGTTATTACTTAGCCACGAGCTCTTCTCTCTAATAATAATATATATGTTAGTCATTATCTTATTTATAAAGACCAGCTATCTAATTGCGTACCTAATACATTTTCGTAAATGATTAAGACTAATTTATTTCATTTTGACAGTTCAACAATAATCATTGCGTTATTGACGTTGTTGAACAGATTTTTTTTCGAACTTATGAAGCGCTGGATTAGCAATCTGTTTCAAAATGATTCAGGTTCTGATCGATCGTATATTACGCAATTAGGGTGCTAGATTCTATTGTTTTTTTTTTATATAAGTAGGTACCTAGGTAAGTGGTTGTGTTGAGTTTGGCAAACGAAAGTAGACACTCGAATTATTTGCAAACTTTTTTTATGACAATGCTATACTTACTAATGTCAACCTCAATTTGTCGAAACATGATGGAGTGTTGTTGGTGATATGTTGTGATCTTGATACAGCATTTATTAAATTAAAAATGACAAAAAGTGACTTATGAATCTTTTCACATGGAAGTTTTATTTAGATTCAGATTTTGATTATGGTATTGAATATTAACCAAAATTATTATTGTTTTTTTTATTCATATTACTGCATAATACCTAAAGGGAATATTTTAATTCAGACGAAGTACCTAAACTGATTTTTCGAAATGTCAAGAAACGTCTCTTTGATTTGGATCATAATAGGTAGCATGATTTTAAACAAATAATTCTAAAGTATCAAATTAGGTTATTCCATACTAAGTATGTCATACTAATTTTGGGATTTCTATGCTGATATTTTTAAAATTTGCCGCGCTTTTTCAGTCTGGTAAAAGAAAGTAGGTTTACCTTCACTATACAGTTCTTCTGGACAGGGTATGGCCAGGATGTACCAAACCTACTCACTTCGTTCTAGCTTTGAGCACAAACACTAAGTCGGGGCAAAGTCATATACCTATGCTTTTGGTAAATAATTAGGAGTCTACTTACTGAGCATAGCATAGGTCTGTAGCTCCAAGCCACAGTCGAAGAAGCACAGTCGTGAGCCACAGCAGTCTTTCAGCCGCCATTTTGAAAGCGATATATTTAAAAAATCCGTTTTTGTTTTTATTTAATTACCGTATCATATTTTCACTCTTCTAATATTTTAACAACGATATAATATTTAATAAAATGCAATAATTAAGTATCTACATTATTTTTATTAATTTATTATGTTCTTAAATTATAATAAAACATTGATTTAAAAAAGTTATATACGAATACATAACTATCTAATAAGATTAAATGATTGAAATCAGCATATTTATTTTCGTAACATTGAGCATACTTTTATGAACTTATTGACTTTTATATTAATTGCAACAAAAACAAAAAGTTTTTATTTTATTTTTCACGATAAAAAACGCGCGACTTTTGACAGGTGTCGCGAAAGCGCGGGAACCGTAATGACGGAGCCGCGGAAAAAATAACGCGATGACCATCGGATGCGTTTTAAAGTTTGTGACATGCGCATTGATATCTACATATTTGATAGAAATATGCAACGTGCACTACCTACTCGTTTTCTACGGTAAGTTGATATTAAATATCGGGCAATGTATCTTTAATCGGTCGCATATAAGAATAAGAATATTTTTTATTGGTCCATTGTTACAAAATAAATTTCAGAAAATAATGATATTGTATGCTTACTGTAACTAGAATATATAACATAGTATTAAAACAATGGTCCCCAAACTAGGCAGTGCCTGTATCTTGGGGGTCTGAGTTGCGTTATCTTATATTTGAATTCAAAACATCTTTGCGTTAGCTTAAATTTAATTTCAGGATGTTTGAAAATGGACAGAATAGTTAATTAAATAAGGGTAGCGAACTATCCAAATAAATATAAATTGTAAATTGAACAAAAAAAAAAAAAGTAGTACCTATGTGTGAGTAGGGGTAACACTCACACACACACGTGTGTGAGTGTACATGTGGTGGTGATTGAAGTTGTGGGTTTTGTGTGAATGACTTGCTTGTAAATTAACTCACTATACCCTCAGTGTCGTTGTATGACTAGTTGCCGGCAATTTGTTAAATATCTTCGAAACCAGTGTAGCGCATTTCCTCGTATTCCTTTACCCTCTAGTTTGGGCAGGAGTAGATCTATCGATATGGTGTCAAACGCCTTGGCTAAGTCAAGGAAAACTGCCAATACGTGTTCGTCCTTTCCAATGCAAGAAGCTATGGAGTTGGTCAATAATGTATCAGCGTCCTCGGTTGATTTGCCTCTTCTAAAGACAAACTGTCTTTCAGATATTAGATTATAATGATCCAAAAAATTTACTAGTCGGTTATTTACAACTTTTTCAAGAAGTTTCGATAGAATACACATAAGTGCGATAGGACGGTAGTTTTCCGGTAGTTCTTTATGACCTCTTTTATGAATGGGTCGGATACAGTCTGGGTAAATACCGTTTTCCAAACTTAAGTTAAAAATGTGAGTGAGTGGTTTTTTAAGAAGTAGAATTTGTTTGACACTAATTTCATCCAGTCCGCCGGTGCTGTCAATTTTAAGTTAATCTATCAGTTTTTCTATTTCGTCTTCATCCGTTGGATGGAAGAAGAAAGAGTGTGGTAGAGTTTCATGTGGTTTATATTTGTCTGCAAGGGATGCTTGGGTCTCGGACAGTCGCGTAAGTATGAGATCAGAAAGATTGTTGTCTAGGGAAGTGAAATAAGCATTAGGTACAACAACTGTTTAAAGAATCGACAGGGTCCTGTGACTTAGATAATAACTGAGAAGAGTCACTTTTTTCGGTATTTGTGTTGTAAATAGATTGGATGGTGTTTTTAAAAGCTTTTATTTAATTTCACTTGTATGTATGTCCTGGAATATTGCAATTAATATTTCATCCACTTCCACTGAAGCTATTGGGCTAAAATTTGGCATACGTGTTTGGTTCTCGTGACAATGCATGTGTATTAAAATAAAAGCTTTAAAAATAAATTAAAAGCTTTTTTGTGAATATCTTTTGAATTTTGAATGAAGAATTTTGAAGGTCTAACAAAAGGATCCTACCCCAGTGAAGTTACATAGAGAACGGAATGCAATAACTTTTAGAGTCAGGTAGGTAGATACTAGTGGGTTTTTACGATACGGGGACCTAGACATATCCAAGAACTCAGGCACCTTAAGAAGAAGTCCACATCCTCATTGCTTGAAACTGGTTTAAAGTCTTTTTTATTTTTATTCACAACTGGGATTCTCTTAGCCTTCCATCCTCCCATCGCACCTGAAGGTAAGTGATGAGCAGGCCAAAGGTGGAAGCGAGCTTCACCCGTAATCCTCGACCACAGAGGAACTGGCTATCTTACCTACCTCTAATTGCCGAAACACACCAATGCTATTAATAACATTGTTGTTATAACGAGTCTTAGATAAGATGGTGGTAACTAGCCATGCGGACTTAGAACAAGCACTACCACCAACCAAACCGAGCAGAATTTTTTCCCCCGATGGGAATCGAACCAGGGACCTTTGACTCTGAGACAGGTGGTCTTGCCACTAGATCACAGAGGCGGTTGACCTTCATTTCATTGGTTGAAACTAGTTATAAGTAGGTAATGCTTTGAGACATGATTGAGGTTCTGTTATTCTTTAATATGGGCTGTAGATTTGACAGTTCTTTAAAAGCACGCGTGTAGGTGGTCAGCAATAATAAGTAATTCAGTCTTCACCCCCTCTCGACGTGCCGTCTCCTGAATCTGGAAATCAATAATTTCCATCCCTTATTTTACGCACATTGAAAAAAAAATCGATAATACCTACTTACTTACTTATGACGTAATACAGTGCTGACGATTCGCTGGCGTTCGGGGGTGGGCAGGAGGGGCGGTCGACAACACTTGAGCACGATGCGGTCAAACGCTACTCCTACTGTATTTGCTTGCTACTTAGTAAGAGCTGTTGATACCACTTGGTAATATTCTCTAGTCGAGTCTGAGGACAAGACTTGCTAAAATAGTTTTGCCGATTGTAAATGGGTATCAGTAGTAGGAAATGTAGTGTCAAATAAGTGAGTACCTACTCCAGACTCCAGAGTTAAAATCCTGCCATTTCATAGGACTTTAGCCTTATTAGTCCAAATTATAGTACAAGATGGGGTGGAAATAATAGAAGTATCTACTTGGTTTTCAAGGTGCAGCTGCCAATATAATATTTTTAAACCCAAATTCTGGCTGTTGGCAGTACAGATAATAACCTAAAATAATTCGACATGGTTTATATTTGCATATTTATGGTGCAGGTGTTTCGAAAATCCGGTAAAAATAAAATCAGATTTCCGGTATGAAGCTATTTATTGCTCTATACAAATATATCTGAAGCCTTGCTACGTGTTCAAGCAGTAATCTCCGTCGGTTCACGTGCAGCATCGGTGTTCCGTCACAGAGCCGGTTCCCGCAACCACTTGACCGGCCCTCGATAGTTCAATACAGCATGCGGAATTGGCTACAACATCTCGATCAATAAATCCCGCTGATTTTATTTAGATAGCATCTAAATTCTTGGTAGCATTAAAAATAGATTCTACCAGTGGCGATACGATGAAAGAAGTACGTCCACTGCATCCTAGGCAGTTACCAAACTTGCTGACTGACTGGCTAATATTTTTACCACGCCATGAGACTAAGTAGGGCCGGCTTTACCTATGGTGCATGGCCGGCTTTAGCTACGGTGCAGGGCCGACTTTACGTACGGTGCAGGGTCAGCTTTAGCTACGGTGCAAGGCCGACTTTACGTACGGTGCAGTGTCAGCTTTAGCTACGGTGCAAGGCCGACTTTACCTACGGTGCAAGGTCAGCTTTAGCTACGGTGTAGGGTCAGCTTTAGCTACGGTGCAAGGCCGACTTTACCTACGGTGCAGGGTCAGCTTTAGCTACGGTGCAGGGCCGTCTTTACCTACGGTGCAGGATCAGCTTTAGCTACGGTGCAGGGTCAGCTTTAGCTACGGTGCAAGGCCGACTTTACCTACGGTGCAGGGTCAGCTTTAGCTACGATGCGGGGCCGACTTTACCTACGGTGCAGGGTCAGCATTAGCTACGGTGCAGGGTCGGTTTTAACTACGGTGCAGGGCCGACTTTATCTACGGTGCTGGGTCAGCTTTAGCTACGGTGCAGGGTCGGCTTTAGCTACGGTGCATGGCCGACTTTACCTACGGTGCAGTGTCTGCTTTAGCTACGGTGCAGGGACGCCTTTACCTACGGTGCAGGGTTAGATTTAGATACGGTGCAGGGCCGACTTTAGCTACGGTACAGGGTCGGCTTTAGCTACGGTGCAAAGCTGACTTTACCTATGGTGCAGGGTCGGCTTTAGCTACGGTGCAAGGCTGACTTTATCTATGGTGCAGGGTGTGTGGCGCATACGGGCGCAGGGTCTTAGGTGGCGGGGTCCACTAGGGCCGATGCTTGCCGGGGTCGCGGGAAAGTCCGAAAGGGATACCGTGGCCCCTGGCAACAGCAACTGAAGGAACACGGGTGGGTTTTAGTCAGTAAGTGTCTGACACGCCCTCCCGCTCCGCCCAGAGCGGGAGAAGTTATTTGATAATTTCCCAACCAAAAAATAAAAAAGGGTCTTAGGGGCGCCGAGCGCCGGCCGCTCGCGATGCCTCCAAAGAGTCTGCGTCGTTCGCGACGCTCTTAAAGACCATGCGCCCGTGTAAAGGCGTGTACAGACTTGTGTAATGTGTAATGTAATGTAACGGGAACAGTGTAAACGGCATACAAACGAGCAATGTTGCGCTAGAAACCGACAGCCGATAGATCAGCGCAAGCGCCAGCCGAAAGCAAGGCGCGCCACGAGCGTCCTGTCATTCCTAATGAGTAAGTAATTACATAATATCTGAAATGATTTAGTATATTATATACTATAATACCTATTGTGTATGATTAAGTTTCCCAAGGAAATAAAAATACCTACTTTTTAATTAAATTCCAAAATAGGCCAGAATATGTTCCACAAGAAATAGTTGGAGTTGGATGCCCCTAGATATTATACTTTTACTTTAGGCCCTAAAAGCTAAAGTTAAAAAGCGGCCAAGTGCGAGTCGGACTCGCCCATGAAGGGTTCCGTAGCAGCAAGTAACATTGAATGAAACGTAAATTCTGTACCTTCAGTGAAAAGTGATATATCTTGACTTATATCAGTTTTAATATTCTTACACTAAGTTTAACAGTAAAAAAATGGTCTAATCGGTACCCCTCTAAGATTAAAATTGAGCAAGCTTATTTTGGTGTAAAGTGCTCTAACTAAGCATTTTTTACAATTATTAATGTGTAAGAAAATACATTTGAAATAATATCAATGTGCACTGAACAAATATTTCAAGTACCTTAATGTATATTAATACAAATGTATGTGACTCTTATTACGCAATCTATGTGAATTAGTACAAACTGATATATTTAGGTACCTACACATAATCATCCAACACCAACCAATAAATAATGTGTAAAATGGTTCAAGTCATTTTAAATTAATTTACACATAATAAGTGATATAACTGGATTTCTTTTTAAATTATAAAAAACTATACAAATTAATCTGTTTCTTCTTACACTAAATTGTGCTCTAAGATATAGTTTACCAGTGTCAGTAATCAGTACTCATTTTAGTGAAGTAGACAAAGAGCCAGATTTTTTTTAAACTTTAACATTAATTTTCTCAAAATCATGATTTTCCAGTTACATCACTTTTCACTTAAGGTACAGAATTGCGGTTTACGATTTATGACGTATTAAAAAAAACTACTAGCTAGATCTCGTTCAAACCAATTTTCGGTGGAAGTTTACATGGTAATGTACATCATAATATTTTTTTAGTTTTATCATTCTCTTATTTTAGAAGTTACAGGGGGGGGGGGGCACACATTTTACCACTTTGGCAGAGTCTCTCGCGCAAACTATTCAGTTTAGAAAAAAACGATATTAGAAACCTCAATATAATTTTTAAAGACCTATCCTTAGATATGCAACAAGAATGGGTTAAAAAAAAAAAAATATGAGTTTCGGTTCTAACAATGGGGAACCCCCAATTTTTTTTGTTTTTTTTCTATTTTTATGTGAAAATCTTAATGCGGTTCACAGAATACATCTACTTACCAAGTTTCAACAGCGTAGCTCTTATAAATTCGGAAAAAAGTGGCTGTGACATACGGACGGACAGACAGACATGACAAATCCATAAGGGTTCCGTTTTTTGCTATTTGGCTACGGAACCCTAAAAAGGATTAAAAATTGTTGGGACAATACAAGATGAATAATACTTACCTACGCACTTTAAAAAAATGTCTTTGAAATATCTCTAACAATACAAGATTACAAGATGAATAATACTTACGCACTTTAAAAAAATGTCTTTGAAATATCTCTAGAAGGCGTACGAGGGGCAAAACCCAATTCGCAGAGGCCCGTTAGACGTTTTTATTTAAATGTGGTACCAACCGATGATTATCCCTGTTCGCAATATGCAAGTGCACTCAAGGACAACCCTCGGTTGATGTAGGATATCAGATTATAAAAACAAAGATTATGGGTTTGGGAGACTAAAGTGAACTGGTTGTCTAGTATTATGGAAAGACAATGGTGCCCAGATTCCCTTGTTCACAAACTAAACTAAATTTAAGTTCAGTGCATCTTTTTCTTTCTATTTCATTAAGAAAAGGACAGAAGATAAATTTTAGTTTAGTCCTGTCAAATTAATCAGCGCTTGACGTAAATTGACGTAATTTTAGTAGGCAAGTTTTTAATCACGTCTAAACTTGTATGGAGTGATTAATTAATTAACTTGACAATCGCTGATTAATTTGACAGGACTAAACTAAAATTTATCTTCTGTCCTTTTCATAATGAAATAGAAAGAAAAAGATGCACTGAACTTAAATTTAGTTTAGTTTGTGAACAAGGGAATCGGCACCAATGGCTGGCTAATGTTTTAGATAAAATACACATTTAAAATGGCAGGGGTGAATAATGAGTGGAGGTCTGCAGACCACCGTGTCCTCGTGGAGGCGATCGGGGGCGGTGATCTCTCGCGTCCGGCCATGGTATGGAGCGAGAGGGCATGGGAAGCCATCACCTCCTTTTGCGAAGCAGTAATGCTCACAAAGGAGGAGGCGGAATGCGTGAGTGAGAGGTAAACTTCGCGCCCTCACGCCCCTTGCAGCCGCAGGAGACGCCCTGAGCGTCGGGAATCCCGGGCCGATTCCCGGCCACCGTAGGCACGGACTTGCGAACGGTGGGCAATGTGTAGCTCGCCGTCCGATAAGGACCAAGCCCGGCTCAACGGCGCGTTGTGTTCCACGCGCGCCACAAAGAGATGTCAGCACAACTGACGGCGTCCCAATGTCTGCCGGGGTCGCGGGAAAGTCTAAAAGGATACCGTGACCCCTGGCAACATACAGGCAACTGAAGAAACGCGGGTGGGTTTTAGTCAGCAAGAGTCTGACACGCCCTCCCGCTCCGCCCAGAGCGGGAGAAGTTATTTGATAAATTCACAACCAAAAAAAAAAGGTGTAACTGATGAACCCCCGAAAACGGTCACTAGCACATTGCATAAAGTTTAGTAACGTTCGTTTTTGTTGTGGTTTTTGGTTAATAAGAAAAAAAAAAACAAAATTCGAATTAAGATTCTAGAACGAAACAATCGCTGTCATCGACGCAATAAACCGGTTAAATAAAAATGTTATGTTGATGTGACTTGAATTTTAAACCAATAGTCCTTATTGCTATACATTAAAGCTGAATTTAGATTAACATGTTTTACAACAGCTAGGCTCGTTTGACTTTTAAATTTTACTGTCTTACTTTTGACATTCGACTTGTGAACGTAAAAGCTGAATAAAAATAATGAAAGTAATTTCTAGTGTATTTAATGTAAATAAATAAATTAGGATAATAGTGTAGCTATAGTAAACTCTAAAATGGATGAAAGTACCCCTCGAAACCACAGTTACGTGGAGGAAAAACCCGAATCGGCAAAGCAGTATTGTTTTGGGTGTTTGTGTATAAATGAAGACAAAAATGTACAAAACTATGCATTTCAATGTGGTTCCCTCAAGAATATTTTCCAGGTAACTTGTTTATAAGTATATTGCGTGATAAAATACGTTTTAAAGGTACAGGTAAGCCAAGGTAAACTTGATCCTTGGGTTAGGTAGAAAACCACAGTGTTGGCGCAATATGAGCTGGTAATCACTATCAAAAAGATAGCTGTAGGTACGATACCTTTAATGGTATACTGCGCCGTAAGAGCCAGTACAAGAGTCAGGGCTACGCAGATGTTTCTGACTTTGAAGTGTAAATAATGAAATGATTAGAATAGCTTTATGTAAGTATGTGTGAATACATTGTGAAGTATCACATCGCTAAGAATTACAAAGTACAAGTGGCAACTTGTGCTTTGTTTATAAAGAAAAATAGTGTAGGCACCGTCAACAATTTCAGTTAATAACAGTATGATATACCTTAGTTATACAACATTTCATAAACTGACTAGGCAATTTATGGCAATTCCACATTTAACTATTTATTTGTAACTTCTTTTCAAAATAAAAGTACAGTAAATAAAAATAAAAAAATGTTCAATTTTAAATCTACTGTAATTAGCAAATATGTTGCTAATCATTTTGTAATGCATTAAATAGTAAATATTTGCTTCTTTTTCTTACAGATGGACTGCATATTCCTATGTTATCTGTGCAAGAGGATGGCTCAGCACACTGAACAGTTTATACAGAATGTGCAAAGTAATCAAATATTATTGGAAAACTTTCAGAATGTAAGTGAAATTATTTATAATAGAAAATTTAATAAAAGGACTTCAGAAAATCGGCTTGCTGATAAGGTCGAGAAAAGCTTGAGTCCATTAGAAAAACTAGCCAATCTTATACTTAGAGACACGAAAAAAGTATCGATACTTTGTGGTATCGAGTACATTTCCATTTGATACCGATACTTTTGTACTCGATACTTTGCATTTAAATGGGTATTCTTAGAAATTACGGCTTATGTTTATGGTTATGGCAACACCATCTAGTTCACTCGTTCTGAACCTTCTAAAACATTACATCGATCTTTGCTCGAAGTCGTTCCTTCCATTCACAGTTAAATTCCTAACCTATCCTTCATTCATTTACTATACTAATCAATCACTCATTCAGTCACTCATTCACCGTTGTCATTTGTTTTTTCCTGTCCTGCCCTACTGAAGTTAAACTGACGTTATTTACTGACTGAAATTGACCTATGCTCTATGCGCATTAGGCCCTAAGAAAAATACTTGATACCTTGGAAGTATCGATACTTTTGTTTCGATACTTTTATGAGTACGATATTTTTTTTTTATACTACTCATGAGTACAGTATCGACACTTTCTATTCGATACCGTGTACCTACTTATACTCTCAGTGCAGGGCAAAGCCCGGTAGGTCTGCAAACAACCTGCTAACTGGCCAGTCTGATTTTCTTTCTTTCTCAAATATGTAGCTCTAATTGCCAACATGATATCGGAAGAAGAGGAAGGGCAAAACTAAAGGGGTCTTCTCATTCCGAGAAGGATCAAGCATTGACTAACATCTTGACTCTATTTTCCTTAAGACCAGGCACTCCAAAGACAATTTTCACACAAACTCCGCCCCCATGCACCCTACCACTCCACTATGTGCTAAACACTAACACATTGGTAATAAAGTTGAATATCGTGTGTGCTCTTTGGTCGTGTTTGAGCATGGAACTAAATGTCATAAGTCTCAATTCTTATTTTCATAACTAAAGTAATAATTAATCTAGCGAAAAAATATCTTAGATCTGGATAATAAACTATATTTTCTTACTGTCAATAATTATTTTAGACTTAAAAACCGAGTAATCTGGTTTTTGTTTAAAATAATCTTACAAAAAGACATGATTTTCGAATAAAAAATGAATCGAGCGAAAATGTTCCAATAACGTAACTGTCTTATGTATGGAAAGAAAAAGATCCAATAAATTATATACTAAAGTTCCATTTTGATTGTATGTGTAATTTTTTCAGAATACTAATGCAAATTAACATACAATTTAGGGAGCCTCCTCGTAACTGTAGTTCTATTAAATATTTTAATGATTTAATTCATCTTAAACACTTTTCCAGGTAATGGATGAGACACTAAAGTCAGTGCGCACACAGCTACAACCGCTAGTCAATTTAACACAAGTGCCATTTGATGTGATAGAATTATCAGAGAGAGACGGCCATAGTTCTGAGGAGACCTTCTCTGTCGTATGCTCAAGGAGCAGGAGTAAGGTTGTCCAGGTCAAGACTGAGATGAAAGAGGAGGAGTATATGGTTCATCTTGAAGGAGAGTTTATTAATGGTGGTGATGGTAAGTTGGCTTTATTTATTATGGAATTTGGGTACAATTTTACTTGCAAAGTTAGATATTAAGGGTACACTATTTTATTTTATTTTATTTTATTATATTCGGGAAACTTACAGCTAACTTACACAGTGTTCTTAAATTATATAAAATTGAAGGCCATTTACAAGTTTCCACTGATAAACACGTGACATAAAAAAGTGAAAAAAAAGGTCGGTACAAAATACCCATTAAACATAAATTAGGAAAAAAAAAATAGCACACGATAAAATACAAACTAAAAATCAGTTTTGCTAACAATTACTTTTCCGTAAAGAAGCTTTTTACCAACAAATGCTTAAGCCGAGAAACACTGGTGTTGAATATATCCAAATCATGTTCACCAGACAGTTTATTCTTCCATACAAACGTAGTATGGTGATTACTCGTTTGTTTGACGGTGTACGTTCAAAATTAAAAATTATACCAATTTGCCTTATCATTCTCTAGCCCTGTTTGGAAGCAGAAATGGGAAAAAGTATTGGTTTGGAAGTAGTGAGCGTCGAAACTTCCATATTTCAACACTAATTTGAACTCGTCTTTGGGCGTAAATAAATAACTTATTTAGTATGAAAATTTCAAAATAGATACTGCACAGGGATAGATAATTTATTGAAAAGTTTAAATAATTTTATTTTGAGTAGATACATCCAGTAGTTTTTCCATAATATAAATATATACGCAAAAGTCTGTTCATGAAGTTTTATGCGCTCGTTTTGGTTATAAATCATAGTTTAATTCAATAAATAAATAAAAACTAGATAAATAAATACAAATAAATAAATAAAGGCTCTTTCAAACACGCGACACAAAGGCACCGCTCGTCGCGTGACGAGCGGTGTCTTTGTGTGGCGTCGCGTGTCGCGCTGGTCTGCACGAGCCTTAACTTTACTAAATAGCATGCATATTAGCTACGCCACCAACGAGGTCGAGCCGTCGACTAGTGGGACCTTAATGTATTCCAGAAGTCATGAAAACAGGTGACAAAAACTTGACAGGTTGCACAAATAATGAGAACTGTTTTGTCTGCATCACCACATTACAAGATAAATTGGTAGAAAGTTCCATTAAGGGATTTTGCGCACTATACGACCACGTTTCCGACCAGTTGTGGTCCGTTTCCGACCAGTTGGCAGTAGTGATGTGCCGGATATCCGTATCCGCGGATATCTGCAGATATCCGAGGGAGAAAAAAGATCTGTATCCTGTATCTGTATACATTTAATTACGTATACTTAATGAAATGTATTAGTATAAAAGATCCGTTCAAGATCCGTCAAAAAGTAACGGATACAGATCTCTTTTCTCCCTTGGATATCCACGTATGTCCGCGGATACGGATATCCGGCACTTCACTAGTTGGCAGTTGCAACCAAGTGCGCAAATAGTATCGGTTTCTATAGTTTACCTGGTCGCTGCGACCACTGGTCGTGGTCGCGGCCGTCTTATGCGCGAGGTCTCTAAGTCTGCCTTTGTATACTTGAGCATAAAATTTCAATAAATTAATAAATAATATTTGTGAACTCTTGTCTACAATCGCCTGTCCGAGGCTGTGAGCCGTAGATTCGTAATAAATTCAAGTAGGAATAAATAAGGCTTAGTAGTGTAAGAATTGGCATTTTTATCAGACATGTAGATTTACAATTTGCTCTCAAAACGGCGAAGGAAAACATCGTGAGGGAACCAAGTGTCCTAGAAACCAAAAATTCGAAAATATGTGACATCTACCAACCCGCACTGGGCCCGCGTGGTAGATTATAGCCCTGGCTGATTATGCAAATACGAGTATGCATTTTTTATTCAGAGATCTAATCAAAAAAGTGTCTTTATCAACCTCTCACAGAAATAGGAGTGACCCTCAAATTATTTAAATTTTTCAGAGTTCCCAGAGTCATACGTAAAAGATGAAGAAGATGCATTCCCTCTAAAAGCATTATTGAAAGAAGAATTACAACTGGAAGACATTGACAGCCTGGATCTCATGAGTCTTAGTGCGACGCTCAAGAAGAACAAGCATAAGAAGAATAAAATCAAACAGGAGAACTTGACACAGATAAATAGAGGTTGGTGGTTGATATTTTATGTTAAGACCTTGAGTGATTCAAAATTCAAAAGTCATTTATTCAAACTAGGCTGTGAATCAGCACTTTTCGAACGTCAAAATTACATAAGACAGTCCCCCAAAAACGCCCACCCTTCACCACTTCCTAGTGCCTTTCGCTGGGAAGAAGAAGTGGCGCAACAAACTCCCCAGCAGCACAGCTGTCTGTTCAAGCTAGAAAAAAAATATTCTATACAATAGTATGTAAAATTTACATTACACAAAACATAATTTAAATGATAAATTATTGACCATATGTCAGCTAGCACACGCCAATATACCAACTAAAAACATCGAGAACTATACTCAAGCAGAATTAAAAAAAATAAAAACTAAACGTAAACAGAACTAAATATCTAAATAAAAGTCTCCAGGCATAAAGGGCGTGCCCGCTTACATAAAGCTGTAATTGGAAGTTATAAATGATAAACTAGGACCATCGAGATAAAATAAATAAACAGTTAATTACCAGTAACAATAACAAAACCATGATCATGTTTAGCTTGCGTGTTCTGTACTGAGCTCACGCAACGCGTTGTACGTTCAGCCAGTAATAGGACGCGCCCATCAAGGAGCGCTGTCCCAAATTCGACACATTACTAATTTATTACACGTAAAATAAAAGGTATTCTAATAAAACACGTGTACTTAAAGATACATAATTAAATTATCTTTGAAATAGTTAATCAGTCCATTATATTCGGAGCAAATTGGCTGTGACAGACGGACAGACAAACAGACACACAAGTGATCCTATAAGGGTTCCGTTCTCACCTTTCGAGATGCGGAACCCTAAAAATTAATATTTAATCAAACCGTGATACTAAGGCCTGAAACTGTGTTAAGCGGGCGTCCGCTACGGGCACCCGTCGCGTGTCTACGCGCGTGGAGTGTGTCCACGCGCGTAGACACGCGACGGGTGGGCTCCGTGGGAACGCGACGGCCCCCGTTGCGGGTAACGGATTATTTTATTTACGCAGTGTCGCTAGTTCCATTTTAACGGTGTGCATGCACAGTCGTGTCGATGGAGAACTTAATATATTAAGTAGTACCTAGGCGACCGAGCTCTGCTCTGGTGAAAATAGAGAATGAGAATGCTCATTTAATAGTATAGGATTACATTGCAAAACCGTTGGCGCCACCGCGCGTGCTCCCGCGCGGGCGTCCGTCGCACGGAGGCGGGACACGTGGCGCGAGCGCGGGGCCCGCTTCCCCGCGACGGACGCCCGCGCGTATCCCCGCAACGGAGCACTTTTGTATGGAACCGCGCGGACGTCCGCTTAACGCAGTTTCAGGCCTTAGGAAATTGATTCCTATTCATTCTTCAGTGCAATATTTATATTGAATTTCAGACGTACCTAAAATAAAGACGATATATATAACTAGAGAACAATGCATGGAGGAACGCGCGCGAATGGAGCAGGACCAGAAATATGTGAACTTTGCCTACAAATGTGGTAACTGCATCAAAGGGTTCAGTTTTAAAGGCAGCTATGATAAGCATATGGAAAAACATAATCAGGTATTTATCATTAAAATTGCTACTGCAAGACCAAATAAAAAACCAAGACAGAGCGCTGCGAACAATACAGTGAAACATGCCAAAACTACACCTCCGCTCCTTCGCCTTGCAAATTATAGTTTTGTATAATTTAGAAGCATTTTTAGATTTTTTGTAAATTTGAGTACCATGGAGCCGTTTATTATGTTATTAAGATGTGTGTTGGCTTGAAATAGCATGGCAGTTGAGAGAATGTCAAGCTCACTTAAATGTCTCGCTGATGGTGGCGAGTGTGTTGGATCATTCGGTTCCCTACAAAATGGTTGAGCTGGATGGTGCTGATCCACGCGTCATGTTCGTGAACGGGCGCCGTCAGTTGAGACTGGTCATCTCTTATCTGCCAGGGCTTATTTTTAATCTTGTATTTTCAATTGCTTTGATTATTTTTTGTACATTGTTCTCACATATAGAAGCAACAAGAATAATGTACCCAGAATTTTCTAATATCTATATTTAAAAGAGTGTCCTTGGAGTTTCTTGCCCGTTCTTCTCCATAGAGATCAACGTTTTGGAATGGACAACTAGCTTCAACTTTCTGACTAACTGACCGATTCTTTGACAATTCAAAAGTGCCTGTAAATGGTTTAATTGAAATAAATGCTTTGAGTTGAGTTTGCTCTGTGCATACACGCTCACACGCGCACAATTACTACCATTTACAATGACACTACAATCAAACTACACCTAAGTGCACACATGTTTACGAAACCGGCTTCACGTCACTGTTGACAGCGCTATGTCATAGTTTTTTTGTTTGGTCTGAGGTGTCAACACTGTAAGCGGAGTGCACTCTTTGCAGGCAGGCGTCACTAACTTGCTACGTTGTCATTATAATTGTTAAAAATTCAAAATATTTCACATAAACCTACATGGGCACTTATGAAACGACAGAAGCTAGGTGCACGGTTCCAATTGGTCGTTTTTTAATTCTTTAAGAAGACCATACACCTCATAATAATATACAAAACCTCAAAAGCATACTTTACATTAATGTTGGCAAAGTTTGTAACACAGAATATACAATTTCGCCCATGGGCATATGCCCGCCCGCATTTTTCTAAATATTCATGAAAAAATATCGAAAAATAACTTTAAAAGGGGGGTCAAAAAATACAAATTTCAAAAATATGTAATGCTGGGAGTGGTATATTTTTTGTATTTTCAAATAATGGGACACAGCTAGTAACCTGTTCCGCTTAGCTATTTCTAAAAAACCAGCAGAGCGCGTCTGCGTTCAGCGCTCAGTGTGGCAACACGCTGTGTTCGGGTTCGCGACAAATCAATCGTCATCCTGAGGATGCCTCGTTGAGAGGTGAAACACGTGTCGATTTCTTTCAGAGTTTTTAATGGCTCTTTAGAAATAGCTAAGCGGAACAGGTTACTAAATATATCCACGTCTATTGTATTTCATAATGGTCACGCCTGTATCAATTAACTATCACTATATTGATATTATTTTTATATTATATTATTACAGTGTATGGGAGATTATGAATGTGATATTTGCAAACAGAGAATGGATACGGAAGACAGACTGGTTGGCCATATGAGGTATCATTTAATGTGAGTAACTATTTTTATATGTGTGCCTATTTATAATGATTGTTTTTCTTCTTTTCCTGCCAATGACCTACCTACTCAACTCTAACCTGCCTAGCTTTTTCCCAACTATGTTGGGGTCGGCTTCCAGTCTAACCGGATGCAGCTGAATACCAGTATTTTACATGGAGCGACTGCCTATCTGACCTCCACAACCCAGTAACTGGGTAATACGATACCCCTTGGAAGACTGGTTGTCAGACTTTCGGGCTTCTGACGACCCGTAACGACTATCAAAGATCCACGAATGACAGCCGGGACCAACGGATTAACGTGCTTTCCGAGGCACGGAGGAGTCTCGGTATGGAAAGATGGTCACCCATCCACGGACCAACCCCGGCAAGCGTAGCTTAACCTGTCGGATCGACCCGTGCGGCTGTTATTATTTAGCCACGAGCTCCTCAAACAAATAAGACAAACAATGGGAATTAACTCAACTCTAACCATCGTTTTATATATCTTCCCCTTAAGTTTAAGGGGAATGCGGGAGTCGCAAATTGTTCCCGTGACCTGCCGCCATTTCTATATAATCAATTAATGATTCTATAATGTTCGCATTGCTTGTACATAGACCTCTTTTATGTAAGAGGACGCACTAGATCTACCACGCGGACCTAGTGCGGGTTGGTGGATGTCACATTGTCTCTGTATTTTTGGATTTAACGCGATTCGCACACTGCACCGCACTACGCAGCGTAGTGCGGTATTGCGTGTTCTTACGTTGCTTGAAAGTATCTCTCTTTGCATTGAAAACACGCAGAAAACGCATTCACGCGCAGTGTTGCTGGTCACGCGCCTACATGCAGAAGACCACGCGCCCTCGCGCGGCAAGACGCAAAGTATGGCACACCGATTTCTGCAGTATGGTGCGTGATTTTCCTCTGCACTGTACTGTCACCACCGCAAGCTGCTGTAAAATGAGGCTGCACGTTTGTGCGAAGAAATCTGCATGATGGTGCAAATCTGCACTCCTGCAACCACGCGCGTGACTTCGTCGCCACGCACCCCGCATCGTACAGCGGGCCAGTGTGAATCGCCTTAGATATGTGTTTCCTTACGAAATTACTGTTACCCCAAATTAAATAGGTAATTATTTTTCTTCCAGTCGCTACAAATGTGCAGAATGTGGTTTATTAAGAAACTGTCGCATGACGATACAAGATCACTACAATGCATATCACAGTCAGGGTTTTCAAACGTGTCCTTTTTGCAGCAAGAATTTCAAGTGAGTTTTTACCTTATTGTTTGTTGTATAGGGTCTATAATTACTTGACTTTAACCTGTTTTATAATCTAACAATAAGATTTTAAGTACTCAATTACAATATTGAGTACTTAAAATCAAGTATTTAAATATGCAAGTATTTTTAAAGTGTGTTTTTACAGTATTTCTATGTTCTTAATGTCCCTCGGGAATCATCGCATTTCCGAATACAAACAAATGCTAATTTCCATGTTCATCAATTATTAGATTTATCTTGTATAATAATTTGAATTCAGAACGAAGTACTTTATTGTTGTTTTGTTTTGATTTTCGTGTGAACTATATAGAGCTGTAAAACAATTTTCCTATCTGTCGTGCCTGCGACTTTAGCAGCTTTCCTATCATTTTTAAAATAAATTACTTTAAAGAGTATTAACAACTACAGATTGTGCAATCCACGAAGACGCGCCCCACTCTGCGATTACTATACTGTAAGCTGTACTTTAGTACGGAGCGGAGCGAAGTGGGGCGCGTCTTCGTGGATTGCACTATGTATATATATTATACTTCCAAGTCGATTGAGAACGTCCGGTCTGCACCAAGTGCAAAGGGCAACTGATAGAAATCCGACGACTGACGAAACACGAGGTTTGCCGAGGGACATTAAGAACATATTTGTACTGTACCTTTATTGTTAGGTGTATAAGGTCTACAATGGCTTAAAATTAATTAAACAGTTACCATAAGTTGAAATATTTTTAATGGCTTGGATTGTTAGGTTTTAAACTAATAAATATTTCTCTCTTCAGACGTCAGACGTCACTACGCAAGCACATACACTACGCACACACTCACAAGGGCCGCGTACAGTGCGCGTACTGCCACAAGACATACGCTGACAAAGGCGTACTGCGCTCTCACATGATCATGTAAGTACCCGAGCTGAGCAGAACTTGTAGTTTTTTTTTCCCGCATTTGTTATTATTTTTTATCTTAAAGACGGACGAAGGGACGAAGTTCCTTACGCGATACTGGCACTCACACACACACTCGTATATGATAGAAAGAGACAGAGAGAGAGAGTCGCATGGAGGGGGCAACGATAACCCTTTTCCCCAACGTGACGATTTCTACCAGTCAACTCCTACCGCAAGCCGCGTTAAAGAACTTCGTTCCAAAATTGGTTTTCTTTCCGTGTACAAATAAAATTAGACCTTATGGTGCTTTACTTAAGAGTTTTTGACATAACAACGTCACTCTTGTATTCCCGAAGGGTTAGGCAGTACATAACACCCCCATTTCGGCCGTTGTGTTCTATCTAAGTCCTATGTAATAGGGGAAGCGAGCCATCAAACAGGCACACATTCAGACTGGACTGCTGCTGAGAAATTCTTAATGGAACCATTGTCTGCCGTTTTCAAACCATGTTGTTGGCTTCCAGTCCAACCGGTAATTGCGTAACACGCATAAAATGACAATAGGGATGACGATTGGGTCAAAAAAAAAAAAAAAACTATTTAGTTCGTCAGTCAGATAATAAAAAAAATATTAGACACGTATTTTTGCTTCATCATATTAAAAAAAAATTACTTAGATAAAACGCATTAAAGTTGGGGAGTGGGGGTCACTACGTCACAAATGAGTATAAAATCTACATACTCGTGACGTCATGACACATTTTATAAAAAAAAATTTTTTTGTCAAAATTCAAAAGTCATTTATTCAAACTAGGCTGAGAATCAGCACTTTTCGAATGTCAAAATTACATAAGACAGTTCCCCAAAAACGCCCACCCTTCACCACTTCCTAGTGCCTTTAGCTGGGAAGAAGTTGCGCAACAAACTCCCCAGCAGCACAGCTGTCTGTTCAAGTAAGAATTCATCATCCCTATTGATCGCAATTCCTTTCATTTTGACAGTTCATTGCGTTATTTACGTTGTTGAGCAGACAAATGTTTCAAACCTATGATGCAATAGATTAGCAATATCCTTCAAAACTCTCGAATTGTGATTGAAGGTGCGCAATTAGGGTGCAGCACCCTAATACGGTAGTTGCCTAGGTAAAAAAACAGAAATTCTATTTAGTCCGTCTTTCAGATAATAAAAAAATATTAGACACGTATTTTCTGCTTTATCATATTAATCAAAAATAACTTAGAAAACACGCATTAAAGTTGGGGAGTGGGCTCGCTACGTCACAACGCAGTATTAAATCTAGCAAGGCGTGACGTCATGCTACATTTTAACTCAATGTATCGCCGTAATCTTTTGATTACGTCAAAAAAGAAAAAATACGTGTTCAATATTTTTTAATAAACTACAAGAGGGTCAAAAAAATTTTTTTTTGGCACATGCCTGTTGTGTAGTTGAATAACAGTAATGGAAAACCCAAAAACATTTTAACTTGTTCACAGTAAACATTCCAAAGAAGTATCAGCGGTTCCGATCAGCAAGAAGTATGTGTGCCAAGAGTGTGGCATGGCCTTCAAAGCACCTTCTCAGCTGAGGAACCATAGCATCAAGCATTCCGACAGCCGGGACTACTACTGTGTGGAGTGTGATAAGTATAGCTTCATTATTTTTTTCATAAACACACAAATACATAAACTCACGCCTTTTTGCCGACAGATGGCCACCTGCTACAATCCTTACATACTCCTTTTGCTTCTTTTAAGTTCGTAAAGGACGATGCTCATGTCTGGAAAAAAAGCCCAGGCCTGGCGCAAACCCTGCTGGGGCTGCGAATATGGGCCGAAAGGGAAATCGTGGCCCCCGGCAACAGGGTAACCGAAGGAACACGGGTTTAGTCAGTAAGAGTCTGACCCAGAGCGGGAGAAGTTATTTGATAATTTCCCACCCAAAAAAAAAATGTAACTCAAATTGTAGGTAAAAATTATTAATGAAATACTGCAAAGGGGCATCATCGAAATCGATGGCTAAGTGTGTTACAGATTGACAGATTGTGCAATCCACGAAGACGTGCCCCACTCCGCGATTACTGTACTGTAAGCTGTACTTTAGTACGGAGCGGAGCGGAGTGGGGCGCGTCTTCGTGAATTGCACTAGATATATAGTAAAAGCAATGGCACGTAAAATTTAATCGGAGATACAACCGGATGGCGAGTGGTAATCTGGGTATTGAAGTGATACCGAATCCCCCCGTACCGTCCGAATGGACCCCGAATGGACAGGGGCGGAGATATGGGGTATGGGGGCCTAACATTTTTTTTTTTGACGTTTCATTCAAAATTTATGCTCTATTATGTGCAAGGAATTTGTGTGTATCAGTATTTCACATGGAGCGACTACCTATCTAACCTGCACAACCCAGTTACTGGGTAATACGATACCTCTTGGCATTTTAAGACTGATTTGTCGGACTTTCGGTCTTCTGACTACCCGTAGCGACTGTCAAAGATCTACAAATGACAACCGGGACTTTCCGAGGTACAATGGATGGTCACCCATCCACGGACTGACCTCGTCAAGCGTAGCTTAACTTTCGATCGACCTGTACGGCTGTTATTATTTAGCCTTGAGCCCAACTTCAACTAAACTTCAGTTCTCAACTTCAGTTTTCAACTTCAGTTCTCAACTTCAGTTCTCAACTTCAGTTCTCAACTTCACTTCTCAACTTCAGTTCTCAACTTCAGTTCTCAACTTCAACTCTCAATTCAGAAACCGGGTGATAAGCTCCCCTGTAAATAACAACCTAACGGTCCCGATAACATAAAAATCACTTTGAGTAACTTACACTAACTAGCACTTAGTAATTAGCAAAAAACATTTATTTTGGACCAAACACTTGACAACATTATTTTTATAAACCTGCCAAACTGCGTGACAGTTTGACGGCAGGATTAGCGCTCGTCTTAAAACATTTGGTAATTAATATAATTAAACATTAGTAGGTACAAATAGTATAAGGACGGTAAGAATATTTTTATTGAGTAGAATTTATTAATTACTGTCACAAGTTTCGATTTTAATTTATTTCCCAGTGCTCGCCTGCTAATTACACGACTATCTGTTCTCAGCCAGTCGATACTATTGAACAGTGTAGGGGTCAAATACTTATTGGTTCTTTAGCCATAGTAATTTTTACTGGTGCTCGCACGAATTTTCGTTTTTTAACGCTTCTCAGCGGGATAGTTAATTAATTATTTTGCAGTGTGCAGGGGTAATTTTATTTCACTTTTTTGCAGGAGTTTCAAATCAGATGCCGCATTGAAAAAGCATTTGAAGACTGCAGCCATGCACATCAGTTATTTAGAATTACCGTAAGTATTGGCATTTATAACACATATGCGAGCTGTAACTTTTACAGTATTATTACAAAACTTTAGGTTCAAGTTTTTGGACGATCAGAGCTACTGACACGCAAAGAATTGATGCTTTCGAAATGTGGTGCTGGCGCCGTCAATAAAGGATAACCATGGATAGCCCACCGCACAAACATCTATTCTGAAACAACTCAAACTAGAGAAAGCACAAAAACTGCCTTCAACCTGCCTCCAACGTGTCGTGATAGTTAAAGCACGTAAAATTTTATCGGAGAGGCAATCGGATGGTCAAAGTCAAAGTCAAAAGTCAAATCATTTATTTCAAATAGGCCCATGTATGGCACTTTTGAACGTCGAAATTTACAAAATATTAAAAATGATTCTAGTCGCCCCTTCCAAAAGGTAGTTTTCGTATGGAGAAGAATGGGCAAGAAACTCCACCGTTACTCTTTTAAAATGTTTTACAATAGTTTGTATAGGTACGTACATTAGTTAAATAATTATATGTGAAGACGATGCACCTAGAATAAAATTACTATACCACAATAGGTAAAAAGAATTAAAAATTAAGCAACGACAGATAATTTAATATGTGATAGATACATGGTGCTCACATATTTACAAACACTGTAAAAGTAGACGATTTTCCTAAAATTTTGTAATTAATAAGTCAGTGTGTGAGAAAGTAATCACAGAATGTTAAATCAATGTCATAAAACACAAAATAATCAATTTTACAATTAAATTAGCAACCAGTTTGATTTTGTCTTGATTCTAAATTGTCCTATGGAGCAGGACCAGCATGTTTCCAAGCACTCTTATCCTGGATATAATCCTCTAATTTGTAATATGCTTGTTTACAAAGTGCACTTTTGATATGAGTTTTAAATTTTCTTTAATTTAATTGCAATATGTCACAAGGTATTTTGTTGTAACATTTAACACAGTACCCCATAAAAGATGTATGTACTTTAGATAATCTGTAAAATGGTTGATCTAGTTTATCTTTATTTCTAGTATTAAAATTATGTCTATCACTTATTTTATTAAAGAGATGTGGATTTTTCCTTACAAACATAATATTTTCATAGATGAATTGGCAAGGTACCGTCATAATATTAATCCTTTTAAAAAGTTCCCTGAGAGATTCGCGGCGACGTAGATTATAAATGGCTCTGACAGCTCTCTTTTGCAAAATAAAGATGGATTCAATGTCAGCAGCCCGACCCCACAGTAAAATGCCATACGACATAATGCTGTGAAAGTAGCTAAAATAGACCAAACGCGCGGTTTCCACATCTGTTAACTGTCTTATCTTTCTAACAGCATAAGCGGCCGAGCTTAACCGCCCCGCAAGAGATGTTATATGAGGTCCCCATTGTAATTTCTCGTCTAGCGTGATTCCTAGGAAAACTGTTTGATTAATAAATTCCAGTTTTTCTCCATTCAATATGATGTCACATTCGCTACTTTTAACATTAGGTAATTTAAATCTAATGCATTTGGTTTTTTTTTATTAAGTACCAGATTATTTACCGTAAACCAATCTTGGACTTGCAGAATAGAGCTATTCACGTCGTCAAGATTTTGTGACCGTCGGTTTATTTTAAAGATTAATGATGTGTCATCTGCAAATAACACCATCTTCGGTTGATTTTGAAGTAATTGGGGTAAATCATTAATGTAAACTAAAAAGAGGAATGGACCCAATATCGAACCTTGAGGAACGCCCATTGCCATTTCAGACCCTAATGAGTTTACGCCGTTTACCTGAACTTTAACATTTCTATCTTTCAGGTATGATCTAAATAAATCAAGAGCTGTATTCCTAATCCCATAGTGCTCTAGTTTCAGCAGAAGTGTGTCATGGTCTACACAATCGAACGCCTTCGAGAGGTCGCAAAAGATTCCAATGGCATCTTGTGCTTCTTCCCAGGCATTAAAAAAAAAAAAAAAAAAAAAAAAAAAAAAAAAAAAAAAAAAAAAAAAAAAAAAAATGTTCTTTATTAGGGTGACACCCACCGTAGGCTACGCCGATGACATAACCATAATAATAAACGGGACCCACGAAAACACTCTATGCAATCTCATGCGTCAAGCCCTGAAAATAGTAGAGGAATGGTGCAACAAGCACCAACTCTCAGTGAACCCTGCAAAAACCGAACTGATCCTCTTTACAAAAAAGAGGAAATTGACCACACTACAACTACCACGATTCTTTGGAACAACCCTAAGCCTCTCAACTGAAACCAAATACCTGGGCATCTTTTTGGACAAGCAGCTGAACTGGGCAAAACACACGAACTACATCACCACGAAAGCCAGCATATCCCTGTGGCAGTGCAAGCGACTGCTTGGCAGGAATTGGGGCATTAGCCCCAAGGTCACCCACTGGCTATACACCACAGTCATCCGACCAATTATCACATACGGCTCACTAGTCTGGTGGCCCAGGACAGACCTGAGAACAGCCCAAAGAGATCTCGAAAAACTGCAGCGGCTTGCGTGTGTTGCAATCACTAGCAGTATGAGAACTACACCCACTGCCGCCCTACAGGCAATGCTTGGACTACCGCCCCTGCACCTCATCGTGCGGGAGGAGGCGGCCCTGGCCGCCTTTAGGCTCCATCTATCAGGAACCCTAAGCAAAGACTCCAGAGTTAAGCACATACGTATAAAGGAAGATGCGATCAAACGACGACCAATGATGGCATCACCCTGCGACAAAGCCCCGAAATCACACCACTTTCAACGGCACTACAACATAACACTTACAGAAGAACAGTGTGACTATTCAGGCCCGAAAGAGCTGAGAGTATACACAGACGGATCGAAGACCGACTCCGGTACCGGAGTTGGAGTCTTCTCATACGACCTCAACATAAATATATCCCGCCCGCTGGGAATGTTCAACACCGTCTATCAGGCGGAGTGTGTGGGCATCATACAAGCGGCCCATGCTATAGAAGCCAGGAGAGTTACGGACACCCACATTCGCATACTCTCCGATAGCGCCTCAGTTCTCCAATCCTTACGGAAAAAATATATTACTTCAAAGTTAACACTAGAATGTCACAATGCACTAGAACAAGTAACGGTATCTAGCCGCAACACGGTGACGCTGCAATGGATAAAAGGACACAGCGGATCGCTAGGTAACGACGCAGCTGACGAACTTGCTAGAAGAGGATCTAGCACGGCAGTCTGTGGACCCGAGCCTATCGTTCCAATCCCCTTCAACCAAATACGCAGGTGGCTACAGGAATTCACCCACACACAAGCAGAAAACTGGTGGACCTCGACACCGGGATGCAGGCAGTCCAAGGAAGCTATGCCATCCTTGGATGGCAGGCTAACCAGGCGTTTATTACGCCTGGACAGGAGCGGCCTGCGCATGGTGACGGGGACCATCACGGGGCACTGCTCGCTAAACAAACACTTCCACACAATAGGCATAACGGACAGTCCTCTGTGCAGGGCGTGCATGGAGGCTGAGGAAACAGTAGCGCACGTGCTCTTTGAATGCACAGGTGTCACCCAGATTAGAACAGAAACCCTCGGGTCACCCAGATCCTACACAGATGTTCTGAACAGGCCAGGAGACTTAATTAACTTCTGGAGGGAGGTGGGCTGGTTGGAATAACCACCAAACGGCCGCCATGGCCCACGCACAATGGTCCACCTTACGGACTAAGTGCGGAAACCAAACCCTATAACATAGAACATAGAACATAGGGTGACACCGGCGTCAGTAGTACAACGCCCTTTGGTGAAACCGTACTGTTGTTTATGAAAGATGGAATTTTTATTAAAGTGAAGTAACATTTGATTGAGCATCAACTTTTCAAACACCTTACTGAGAACTGGCAGAATTGACACAGGCCTATAATTGTTGGGTTCTTTACTATCACCGGATTTGAACAATGGAACTACTTTACTGTGTTTCATGAGATCCGGAAAGACTCCTTGGTCTGAGTGATGGCGAGTGGTAATCTGGGTATTGAAGTGATACTGAACCCCCCCGTACCGTCCGAATGGACCCCAAATGGACGGGGGCGGAGATATGGGGGATGGAGGCCTAATTTTTTTTTTTTTGACATGGCATTAAAAATTTAAGCTCTATTATATGCAAGGAATTTGTGTGAAAGTTGTTGCCATCCCCCAACATCGTTATAATTGAAATAATGAATATAATTCTTGAAACTCCTTACCGATGATTTATTACTGAAAATGAGGGTCAATTTTATCAAAACCAGAGGTTGAGATGATGGTAGATGGTACTGGGGGGTTCGGTATCACTTCAAGACCCAGATTACCACTCGCCATCCGGTTGCCTCTCCGATAAAATTTTACGTGCCATTGCCTTGAATATGAGATACTTCGGCCACATTACCCGCAGAAGTACCAACAACATGGAACGTGTAATGGTGATAGGAATGATAGAGGACAAAATAGCTAGAGGCCGAAGACAAAAAGCCCAAATATCTGAGCAACTGGAGGTACCTATCAGCGCCGCACTGCACCAGGCCACCGATCGTGGCTTGGGCGGAGCATCGATGATCGGCGGCGGTGATCGCTCGCATCCGGCACTGATTCAGGCCATGGTACGGAGCGAGAGGAAATGGGAGGCCGTCACCTCCTTCTGCGAAGCGGTAATGCTCACGAAGGAGGAGGCGGAACGCGTGAGGGAGAGGCAAAGTTCGCGCCCTCACGCCACTAACCGCCGCAGAAGACTGTAGGTGCGGGCTTGCGGACGGTGAGCAATGGGTAGCTCGCCGTCTAATAAGGACCAGGCCCTGGTCGACGGCGCGTTGTGTTCCACGCGCGCCTCAAACAGATGTCAGCAGAATTGACGGGGTCCACTAGGGCCGATGTCTGCCGGGGGTGCGAAGAAAACCGAAAGAGAAATCGTGGCCCCCGGCAACATGGCAACCGAAGGAACACGGGTGGGTTTTAGTAGTCAGTAAGAGCTCCACCCAGAGCGGGAGAAGTTATTTGATAATTTCCAACCCAAAAAAAAAAGGTCACCGATCGTAACATAAAATATGGAGCAATACTGTTGACAATTTGAAACGAAGTCACGATTCTCAGCAATGAGAGCGATTGAGAAGAGAGAGTTCAAGCTTTAAACCTTCCAGTCAGTTATTGTGTTTTGAACTTTATTCCGACTCGCGTAAAGTTCTTCATACAAAATTGACAACTTAGATTCTAGTTCTAAAGTCAGATTTTGTCATAAGAACTTTACGTTCGTCGGAACAAAGTTCAATATACAATAATTATGCGTTATGTAATGAGATGGTATATACTTATTCCGGTATAAAATACTTCAAAATCAGTTCAGCAGTTATAACAAAACCTATCAAACAAAATACTCCATTAGATTTTTTAAATGGACTAATGTCATTGGCAAGCTCATTTAATGCACTTTTTATACATGTTGGCAGGGACATCGACGCGAAAACTGTTACCATGGATTCAGTACATGGTTCTGAACCCTGGGTTGAAATTTTTCGTCAGTTATTTTTTTTAATTTGCTGTTCCATACATTTTGACCGCGTAGGTATAGCATTTTTCTAAGAAACGGCAGATTTTTTTAAAAATAACCGCCGTATAAGTTCAGGGGCGTTCAGAATCATGTACTGAATCCATGGTAACAGTTTTCGCGTTGATGTCCTTGCCACCCTGTTTTGTCCCAAGGGATCTTCAGGCATCTAAATTAAATAATGTGTTTATTCCAGATTACCCTGTCTATACTGTGACAAGCGTTTCGCGATACGTCGAGATCTAGAGAGACATACCAACAGAGTACATCTAAATATCAAACCGTTTACTTGCGACAGATGTGATAAGGTAAAACATACATACAATATTTATATTTTCTTAATGTCCGCCGAATTAAGCCGTGCTAAGCCGAATTTAAAAAAAAAGCAGTGGCACTCTGGGAGTGCCGACAGAAGTGAAAACTAGAACAATTTAAAAACATACTTCCAAAACCTTTAAAGTAAAAATACTTGCATAGAACGTTGATCCGAAACCGTAACGTAATGTAAATGAAGAGCACAATCGCGTTTACAAAAATTATGTGACGGTAACAGTGTCGCGAGATCAATTGTTTTTCCCATCTCAAAAATGCCCAACGCGCCTTTCACTTCAAAAATAAAAAACAGTTGCGACTGTAAAAATTTTAAGGTCGAGATAATGCTGGTCCTGCTCCACAACTAATTGATTAACATTTGCAAATACTGTTGGAGCTGCTGAAGATTGTAAGACTATCTTTGCATTGTATAAACTCGAATCTCCATTGTATTATATAATTGCATAGCACAGGTGTGAGTACTATGTACTAAAGAGTTACCATTTACCGGGTAATATGTCTTGCATTGACTTGAATCTGCCCTGGCGGCTGTGAGTATGTCATGCTCACTCAAATGTTTCGCTGATGGTGGCGCGTGTGTTGGATCATTTAGCTCCCTTCAAAATGGTTGAGCTGAATGGTGCTAATCCATGCGTCATGTTCGTGAACGGGCGCCGTCAGTTGGGACTGGTCATCTCTTAGCTGCCAGGGCTTATTTTTATTTTTTTAATTGTTCTTTGTTTTATCTTTTTATTACGGACGCTTCTAACGTGCACGTCTTTCTACATTGTTCTCACATGTATAATTTCAACATGAATGATGTAACCAATATTTTGTAACAATTTTTTATTTAAAAGAGTGTCCGTGGAGTTTCTTGCCTGTTCTTCTCCATAGGTACCTACTATGCTTTGGAATGGGCAACTAGCTTCATACCTATTTCTGACTGACCGATTCCTTGACAATTCAAAAGTGCCTGTAAATGGTTTAATTGAAATAAATGCTTTGAGTTTGAGTTTGAGTTTGATAGGATAGGCTGTTCAAAAATATTGCGGGTCTGTAAAAACCATTTTTCGATTCAGGGATCAGGGTAATATTAAACTTTATGACGAGTATAATTTTTTCGTCGCGTTCACGGCTTATAAGTAACGCATCCTCATTCGAGGTGCGAGGCCCCTCGGACCGCGAGGCCGTAGGCGGTGGCCCACGTTGCCCACGCCTTACGCCGCCTCTGTATTCAGCTGCATCCGGTTAGACTAGAAGCAGACCCTAACATAGTTGGGAAAAGGCTAGGCAGATTGATTAATATATTTGTACCACGTTCTCGAAAAGAGCTCTAACGATTTCAATTAAAGTTGCAGTTTGGGTTTACGGGGGTGCGAGAAACCGATCTAGGTAGGTCTCATATGGGGGTAAATTCGTTTTCTCTATTTTGACCAGAGAATAAAACTAAAAACATCTACCTTTCCCTTGGAATATAAAGTGGTATGATAATATTATAGTCCTCTGTTTCAGAATTACGTGAACAACTGGTCTCTGAAGGAACATCAGCGGTTGGTGCACGAAGGGTATAAAAGACCGCTACAGTTTCCATGTCCTATGTGTGACAAGGTTTTTGATGTAAGTATATCCTTCCTTATTTATTTTTATTATCTTACTATTTAGTATTACAAAAAACAATAATACTCCAAAACTGGGCCTATTTACGCGAGGGTTGCAAGAAGTGCCAAAAAGTATCGATATACAGGGTGATTGGAAGATGGGTGCAAAGCTGAAGATAGTATAGACAATTTAGAACCATTTAAGCCATGGTTGTCTTAGACGAAGTCTTACCAAATTTTTTAATTTTTAATAAGGTTTAAAAGACGTATTGTACAAATTTTTTATTTTTTCTGAGCTTTAAATGTCTGTAAAAAAATGTCTAATGACACAGAAGCCTAAAACATGTTTTGCTTGATTGCTTACACATTACTTTAATTAAATAAATAAAAAATGAATTCATTTATCATTCAATTTGGCCATAATTATGCAGTTTACATTAAATTTTGAGAATTTCCGAAAAAAAACAAAAATTTGGTTAAAAATATTTGGTAAGACATCGTCTAAGACAACCATGGCTTGTGTGGATCGGCCTGAGGACACGGTGGAGCATACGGTGGAGGTCTGCCCGGCTTGGGCGGAGCAACGCCGTGTCCTCGTGGAGGCGATCGGCGGCGGTGATCTCTCGCGTCCGGCCCTGGTTCAGGCCATGGTACGGAGCGAGAGGAAATGGCAGGCCGTCACCTCCTTCTGCGAAGCGGTAATGCTCGCGAAGGAGGAGGCGGAACGCGTGAGGGAGAGGCAAATTTCGCGCTCTCACGCCCCAAACCGCCGCAGGAGGAGACGCCCGGGGCGGGAATCGCGAGCCGATTTCCGGCCACCGTAGGCGCGGGCTTGCGGACGGTGAGCAATGGGTAGCTCGCCGTCCGGTAAGGACCAAGCCCGGGTCGACGGCGCGTTGTGTTCCACGCGCGCCTCAAAGAGATGTCAGCAGAATTGACGGGGTCCGTTAGGGCCAATGCCTGCCGGGGGTTCGAAGACAACCGATGGCGACATCGTGGCCCCCGGCAACAGGGCAACCGAAGGAACACGGGTGGGTTTTAGTCAGTAAGAGTCTGACACGCCCTCCCGCTCCACCCAGAGCGGGAGAAGTTATTTGATAATTTCCCACCCAAAAAAAAAAAAAAAAAAAAAGACAACCATGGCTTAAATGGTTCTAAATTGTCTGTACTATCTTCGCCTTAAAGCTTTGCACCCATCTTCCAATCATATCATATCTGTATATCGATACTTTTTGGCACTTCTTGCAACCCTCGCGTAAATAGGCCCAGTTTTGGAGTATTATTGTTTTTTGTAATCATCTTCCAATCACCCTGTATATCGTATCGATAGTTAAAAACATATCGATTTCGATATAAATCAATATTTTTTGTCAAATCACCTTGAAAATGGAAAATGAAAAAAATATATTTTCTTTCTTAATAGAAAGAAAAGATTTAAATAGTAATAGTAATAGTAATTTATTTCCAAATGAACTTCTATTGTGTTTGTTTTTACTATGTTAGCTTATTTATTTATGTATGCCCACTCACTTGGTGATATTTTCTCTCTTTTTCCGAGCAAAGCAAGCAAAGTCACGCCACAGATAATAAAAAAAAAAAAATTACGGTTCTGATTCCCAGCGGTTTTAGTCAGTGGCGATAACGATGTCGCTATTGGAAATATATCGAATTTGATACATTTTTGAAACTTGATATTTTATATCAAAATAATATATATAGCCTAAAAATATCGATATATCGATATTGTTTCTGCAAGCCTATTATACGCCCTACAACTGAAGTGTTATAGGGCGGGCGGTTTAGAAATGCATTCGGAATGTGAGTTGTACAGTTAACCACATATCAGTGAACTAGGATAAACCAGCTCCATCACCACGGGCGAGAAAATCGCGGCGATAGACTCGCCGCTATTTTCTGTTTAACTGCTGATTTAAATATTTTTTTTCAAAATATACTGCCGTTCCTTTTGAAAAACTTAGAAATATTATAATTCGCCGACGGGAACAATGCAATGGGTTATTGTACTGATTTAAATCCTTTGTTACAGCGCAACCAGATACTAAAAGGCCACATCCGCACCCACACCGGGGAGCGTCCATACCAGTGCAGCAAATGTCCAGCTTCTTTCAGCCAGTCCAGCATACTTCGCACCCACGACCGCCTCATACACCTCAAACTGACCAGGGATGGGCGGCCTAAGGTCAAATAGACCTTATACTGACCAGAGACCTAAGATCTAAGGTTTAATATACGTTACACTGGCCAGAGAAGTTCTTTTCGTGTGGTTAGTGGTGACTAACCTGGCGTCAGAGTTTTAAAGCCACCCATGGGACCTTTGATTTGGCTTCATATGTTGTCGAGAAATATCTCTCAGGCATGTCGGTTTCCTGCCGACGTTTTCCTTCACCCGAGAAGAAACCCCAGAGAAGTAAGATCTAAGGTCTAATATACGTAAAATTGCCCTGAGACGGACGGCCTCAGATCAAAAAGACCTTACAACGACCTGAGACGGACGAAATATAGTCAAATAGACCTTACACTGACCAGAGATGGACGGTAAGGTGAAATAGACCTTATAATGAACAGAGTCGGGCGATCTAAGGTTAAATAAACATTACTTTTACCGGAAACTGGTAACCTTAGGTGAAATACACTTTACTTTGACCAGAGACGGACGGGCTAAGGTCAAACAGACCTTACACTGGCAATAGACGGGCGTATTAATCATGAAGACGTTAAACTGACAAGTCGTAATTTTTGTCATATTTGGTTTTACTGACGTGCATTTTTCGCGAATTTTCGACTGGTTTCGGACTCTATTAGAGCTGTAATATCAAACACACACCGATGTCCGTACACCGAAAAAGGAAGAAGAAAAAAATTGCATTTATTTTCCGCTTAAATTTTGTTCACGACTTTGTCTTGTTTTCCTGTGGACCTAGCACGAACGCGCGGAGTTAATGTAACGTAAATTCGAACGATTTCAATATTGAAAATATTCGTTTTGCACATAATACCTATTTACTTAGTTTTATTAACACTTTAATCGTATGTATGGGCCAGTATGGGTGATACTGATTGTGCTGGTCGTAAGAATTTAAACCAAAATACCATCATCGAAATTCGTTCGAATTTACGTTACGTTTCGTTTCGTTTACGTTACGTTAAGTTTCGTTTACGTTACGTTAAGTTTCGTTTACGTTACGTTAAGTTTACGTCGTGGGTTCGTGCTAGGGCGTCAGGTGATTACTATCCGAAATATCTACGTGATTTTCAGAAAACATTCTAAAGCATGTCAAATGTTGTCAATTTCAAAGTAATCGCACAAGTTATTAAAATGTATACAAAGAAGGTATTGTCAATGGTCTGTAGGAAATTATTTGATGGATCCAACGGGTCCGGTTGTGAAACATTGTAATAAATAGTTTGTAAATACTTTCTGTGTTTTATTTCAAACTAGATTTTTGCTACAGAAGGCTGCGGGTGTCGATCTAAGGACGAGCTGCTTCTCACACGTACAACTGTACAGTATTTATATTTTCTTAATGTCCCTCGTGTATCATCGGATTTCCATGTCCATCAATTATTAGATTTATAGTGTATAATAATTTCAATTCAGAACTAAGTTTTGTTTTGATTTCCGTGTGATCTATATAGAGCTGTAAAACTATTTTCCTATCAGTCGTGCCTGCGACTTTAGCAGCTTTCCTCCCATTTTTTAAATAAATTACATTAAATTAAAAGTGTATTAACAACTCTATATACTTCCAAGTCGATTGAGAGCGTCCGGTCTGCACCAAGTGCAAAGGGCAACTGATAGAAATCGGACAACTGACGAAACACGAAGTTTGCCGAGGGACATTAAGAAAAATTGAAATACAGTACGTCCCTTGCTCTCGCGTCACCAGTCCTGACTCTCATTATATTTTGGCTTCTGAGACCAAAATTACAAACGTAGTATACAGGGAAGTTTTATAGAAAAGTGGCTTTTAGTTTAGTATATGTGGTGTCTTACGACTTCCATGTGAACGAAGTCGCGGGCAGAAGCTTAGTTCGTCATAAAAAAGTAGGTTGGAGTATCATTTCCTACGAAATGTATGGAAGATTTTTGCGATTTCTGACTTTTCTAGTAATTACCTCAGTTTCGTTTTTAATCGTAGCGTTGAAAGGCTTCCCAAGATGGACCGATGACCCTGTGAAGGCCGCAGGAATCGCTGGATGCAGAAAGCACAAAATCGGTCGAAGTGGCGGTGCTTGGGGGCAACAGTGGACGTCTTTCAGCTGAAATGAGTTTTTGATCCGAAACAAGATCTACTTGCATCAATATATATTGTTTTGTGAAAATTGGCCATTTTCTTGCTGACTAGAATTTATTTCAAAGTCTGTGAATGGAGATCAAAATGTTTAAAAAAGTTAACGACAGTCTCCCAAGACCGTTTTCTTGTAGCGACAATAGTTACGGTACCTGCCGTTATTACCCCTTCCTGTGTATGCCATGATTGACTGCTTAGCTCAATAAAGGTATAGCGTGATGATAATCTTTTAAAAGGTTAAATCTGTAACTATATGAAATACTCTGACCTTTTGGCTCGTCTTTTTACAATTTGCGGTAAACTATAGAAGAATACGAACATAATGCAATATTGCTCAATAGGAAATAGCGTGATAATTTATAGCCTACAGACTTACCAGACCTATAAGGAATATCTATGCAAAATTTGTATTCTGCATTTGCATTCCATCACGCATTAGCGTGATGCTAGAACATACATTCAATGCAAATGCAGAATACAAATTTCAACATACAATATTCAAACAGACAAAAATTAAAAAAAAAAAATCTGCATTAGGATCGTTCACAGACCTCGTAGAATTTTGAGTTCGTTACGATTTTATTATATGTAAGTCTGGCCACGACTGGCTATCATAATAAAGAGCTTGAGGCGACGATTCCAAAAATCTAACACAAGGGTTGAAAATAAAACACTAAACTTTTTAAAAACTGCAGCTTAAAAGTTCAAAACAGGATCATTTTTGCAGTCTGGTGCAATTGGTGGCAGCTAATTTAGTTGAATCTCAGATTTCATCCCACCAATTATACAATGTCACCCATGGACCGCTCGTATTTTTCTGAATATTGGTGAAAATTTATCGAAAATTAACTTTTTTTTTTTTTTTTCGATGTCCCCTATGATTTTATGGACTTACACTTGTGTTTTTTTTAAATAAATACAGATTTGTGTTTAGAAAAAAATGTCTTCGCCTCCCTTTTTTTGCAAAGTTGACAATGTTTTTGTTTTTTGTATTGTTAATCCGATGAAATAACTCATAAGCGTTGATATCGTAGATATGGCAAACGCTATTCAATAAATTGAATAACATGAAAAATGTTAAACATAGAAGAACCTTTAAAAGTTATTTTTCGACAAAATCATGAATTTATTTTCAGAAAAATACGGGCGGGACATGTCCATGGGCGGCATTGTACAAGAAACTTTATTTTATTTTGTCCTAATATTAAGTAGGTAAATTATGTATGCCTATATAATTTTTGCAGGATTTGTTGAAACTTGCTAAAAAGCATCCTTAACGACTCTAAAACAAAAGTAAAAAAAATTCAACTTTTGTAAACAAGTCGGCAACATCACACATTCTTTTAACTACTTTCCTATCACAGGTAGGTATGCTGGAAGAGATTTCTTTAGAAATAATCATCACCTGTGTAAAAACATATTTTTCCGTTCTTTTCTTCTTGTCTGTAAATCACACTAATATTATAAAGGCGAAAGTTTGTGAGTGTGTGTATGTTTGTCTCTTCTTCACGCTCAAACGGCTGAACGGATTTGGATGAAATTTGGTACACAGGTAGTTTATAACCTGGATTAACACATAGGATACTTTTTATTCCAATATTCCCACGGGATCGAGACTTCTGCGGGTGGAACCGCGGGGCGCAGCTAGTGTACATAATGGTTAATTAAATTAATAACTATTTACACGGAGCGAGCTGACTTTGCTTAGCTGACCCCTAAAACGAGACTGGTTGTCAGACTTTCGGGCTTCTGACGACCCGTAACAACTGTCAAAGATCTACAAATGACAGCTGGGACCAACGACTTAACGCGCTTTCCGAGGCACGGAGGGGTCTTGGTATAAAGATGGTTACCATCTAAAAAGGGCCCAATCTATGGGTATCTGAAAACTAAAAAGTCTCAGGCTGTCCCTTCGCCCTAAATTCTGGTAGGAACTAGGGGGCGGAAGTGCTGGCTTCCACCGCGACTAACTACTTCCTATCGCGCGACAGGCGACATGTTGCTACGTAGATATGTATTATGATATGCTGTAGCACACGAGAGTAGTTGTGGCGAGCTGTCTCGGGATATTTGGGCAATATTGATGGCGGATTTTTTTGGGTGGGAGATGTTGTAATTAGGTATGTATTTACAGGGTCAAATAAAATTAGCTAGCGAAATTCCGCAGACCAGATGAATATAATATATAGGTATCTAAACATGATAAAATAAAAAAAAATAATTAATTTGATGATGTTTTTTGTGGCGACCGCAGTTTTTTAATTGATATTTCAAGTGACTACAGTCAGTCGACTAATGTCAGTTAAATTAACAGTTAATTTTATGTAAACTTCACAGACGTGATGGGGTTGATATAATCTAAATACGATAAAACAAATTTTCTCAACGACAAACGTCAAGTAAAAACACTATAAGGATATGCGGTCGTTGACCCCACCCAAAAAAACATCAGGTTTTATTTGTTTTTATTTATAGATATCCCGTCTGTAGAGTTTCGCTAGCTATTTTAATGTGACCCTGTATATTATGGACGAGATTGAATGGATCTCAGCTCTTGATTGAATAAGATACAACAGATACAGAAAGACAGCAGAAGTAGGTAGGTACCTACTTTGGAACATCAAACGAGCCCGCTTGAGTCTGTTCTGTTGTCTGACTAAAATAATCCATAGGTACATTACATGTTAGGTATCAAGGTATGAAGGTACAAGATGAAAGTCGTCGACGGTATGTAAAGGAAACTCGCTGTGCCAGCTCTAAATAAATTGGGACTGTTAAACTGTGAAAGCTTATATTATTTAAGGCAGTTTGTAAAACTTATCTAAGTTCAGTATTCAGCGAACAATTTCAAAAATAAAATACCTGCATAACCTACCTGGTTTCTATTGTTTCATGTGAACGTGAACGGTCAATGAACCAAGCCTACAAATAGGTTATGTGCATTCAGACTAGACGCCCTGTTACTTAGCATCTACCAATCTAGGTGATGGCTAATAGCGAATAAAAATGCTAATTGGAACCTAGATATTTTTGTTTATTCATAAAATTAGGTTCCCCTAAATATGGGCGCATGAAAAATTAATGCTTTCGTGTATCACTTTTTTTACCTAGAATCGAATAGGTATTCTTATAATGTGTAGGTATACCTAGTGCTAAGTTTCTGCCTACCCAGAATAATTGATTAGTTAGAATAATAATTGATGAGTTTTATTTTAAAATAATATTGTGTAATTTAAATACCATCTCCGGACGTATCTTCACACGTTCGCCCATGTGTTCCGGAGCCGGATGTCGTCACATCCGCGGCTCCCCCCCGGATGTCGCGATACTCCCGTGGGAGTCGTGGCGACACCAGCGCCATCTATCCGCGCTAGTAAACTTTGCGGCTGAACTTGGCTAGGTGGGAAGGATTTGGTTGCTCGTGAATTAAATAGGAACCTACTAAGCTTTGGAATGGGCAACTAGCTTCATCTTTCTGACTGACCGACTCCTTTAAAATTCAAAAGTGCTTGTAATTGGTTTAATTGAAATAAATGCTATAAGTTGAGTTGTTGCATTTGTACGATAAAAAATGAGCCTACAATATTTACAAGACATCACAAGAAATACTATACTTACCTATTCTTTTTTTCAATATTTTTATAGGTCAATCAATCAATCTGCCTCGGCTTCCAGTCTAACCGGATGCAGCTGAATACCAGTATTTTACATGGAGCGATTGCCTATCTGACCTCCACAATCCAGTTACTGGGTAATACGATAAGACTGGTCTGGACTGGTCTCGAGTTTGAACCCAAGGCACGCACCTCTGACTTTTCGGATTCATGTGCGTATTGTATAATTATCACTTGCTTCAAAAACGGTGAAGGAAAACGTCGTGAGGAAACCGGCATGCCTGAGCGATATTTCTCGACGGCATGTGAAGCCAAGTCAAAGGCCCATGGGCGGCTTTAAAAACTCTGACACCAGGTTGGTCACAATCACACGAAAAGAAAAGATTAAGTAAGTATAACAGAGGGGCTTGGCTCAAAATATGTGGAGATATAAAAAGGCAACATTCTCGTTAGTACTTTGCTACAGCTACTATTCGAGGGTGAGAAGGGCAGGCACACAGCTTACGTTGAGTATTATACTATGGTGCACCTTCACATAGTGACGTGCCTGAGATGCGGCCCGGTTCAACTCATGAAATTACAGCATTTTACAAATAGTTCAGAGGGAGAACTTTTTCAACGGCTGCTAAAATTTTGGTTTCATAATTTGTATTTTAGCCTGATTGCGAATCTGTTTCGATTTGAAACAGATTACTAATATTCATTGCTTCATAAGTTGGAAAAAAAAATCTGCTCAACAACGTAAATAACGCAATGAATGTTGTTGAACTGTCAAAATGAAACAAACATAATTGTTTACGAAAATAAGTTACGCAATTAGTACTATCTGCTCAACAACGTAAATAACGCAATGAATGTTGTTGAACTGTCAAAATGAAACAAACATAATTGTTTACGAAAATAAGTTACGCAATTAGTACTATTGTTGTGTTTCATGCTTATACCTTAAATAAAGATTAAACTTAATTATCTAGATTAAACTTATTTATTAGAAAAATGTGTGGGGGGAGTAGCAACAGCATCCTGAAAATGATAGCAGATAGGTTGGACGCGGCTGTGTTCAAACGATTCATCAATCTGCATGTGAGAGGTGCGGGTTGATGAATCGAAATTATTTTTTCACTTTTACTTCTGTAACTACTAACAGACTATTTAAGCTTTTGTAACTAACACTATGGGCCTTTTTTTTTTTTGGTTGTGAAGTTATCAAATAACTTCTCCCGCTCTGGGTGGAGCGGGAGGGCGTGTCAGACTCTTACTGACTAAAACCCACCCGTGTTCCTTCGGTTGCCCTGTTGCCGGGGGCCACGATTTCCCTATCGGTTTTCTTCGAACCCCCGGCAGGCAGCTTTTGTAACACTATGGGCCTTGGTTGTCTGAGAATAAAATATTTTTATTTTACCTTTTATTATAATCCTTGAAGGGATAGGTAGAGGTGTAAATTGCACTTACATTAAAACCAGTTAGGTACGTGAAATAGGTTCACCCGGGCACTCTGGGCTCCCACTGAGCTACAACCATAGATATACGCTAGTTTTAATAATACATCTATCTATGGCTGCTACACTATACAATGCATGAGTATCTGTCAGATACAAGTATATGATATTATATTTATTTATCCTTTATTTCATCTATATACATATAATTTACACATTTAAATATTTTTATAAAAAATAAAATATTTTCGTTTATTCATTTTTATTCTTATTCGATTACATTTTTAAATATTTCTTAAAATAAAAAGGATAAAAAAACATTTAAAAATATAAAAAAATAGAGTTCCGCCGGTGTCGGAAGCAGGGTCCAAGCTACCGGTGGTTAGGGCTGCAGAGACAGGAACCTCCTCACAATGCGAGCCGTATCGAGGAGTACTGCCTTCTGTATCAGGCGCTTGATCCAACCGCCTAACGAGAGCCTCGAGAGATGTTGGTCGAGGCTTTCGGCCATCAGGCCATTAGCCGTTACGACAATCGGCACAATGATAGCTGAGCTCACATTCCACATGTCAACTACCTCGTGTGCTAAGTCGAGATATTTTATTTGTTTCTCCTTCTCAGCTTTCACGAGGTTCTCGTCATGTGGAATGTGAGCTCGGCTATCATTGCGCGGCGCGCTAATCGATCTATCACTACTATATCAGGCTTATTTGCTACAATAGTCCCGTCAGTAATGATAGACCGATCCCAGTACAACGTGACATGGTCTTTTTGGAGAACTGGGTCGGGCACATACTTGTAATACGGTACCTCAGAGTCCACAAGTTTATATTTCAAAGCAAGTTGCTGGTGAATAATCCTAGCCACTTGGTTATGTCTGTGCAAGTACTCGCCGTTAGCTAGACGCGAGCAACCAGAGATAATATGTCTGATGGACTCACCCGGACGATGGCATGCCCGACACACGTCAACCGTACCGTCCTTCAAAATTATTTACCTATTATTATTACCTTTTGTGGGACAGTGAGGTGAATGCTTACTGCGTTAGATTTATTATATTTTTAATTGTAATTTATGAAATAATTTTATTTTTGCGTGCCTTAAGGCTTGTGCAGACCAGCGCGACACGCGACGCGACACAAAGGCACCGCTCGTCCCGCGACGAGCGGTGCCTTTGCCTTTAATTGGTAACATAGCGAATTGCGTATTTAGCAATACAGGTTAAAAGCCGCGAAATTCAAATTTTCTTACGTTTTTTGCAATTTGCAGGTCAATGTCGGTTGTATCTTGATCAGAATATGATTCGCGACTATAATAGATATGTAAAACACAACATCACGCCTTGTTTCCCCGAAGGGTTGGGCAGAGGTGTCCCTGTAGCAGGTACACCCACATTTCGCCAGTTATGTTTAAGTCCCATGTAATAGGGGGCGAGCCTATTGCCATCAACCGGGCACAAATCCAGACTCCGAGCTGCTACTGAGAAATTTCAGATAGAAAAACCCAATAACACTTTGCCCGACCCGGGAATCGAACCCAGGACCTCATGCTCAGCAGTAGCGCTTGCGACCACTAGACCAACGAGGCAGTCACTAGACCAACGAGGCAGTCATAGATATGTATTTACAGAATTATAATAATTGGAATCATTAATACATCTCTCTAAGTTAGATTTGTTCCATATGAACTTTTGTATAAGAGATTTGTTATAGAAAATGTGCACCTAACTTCTGACGTTTCATAAGTACCCTTTAGATTTATGTGAAATAAAATATTTTGAATTTTGTTCATATGGAACAAATATAACTTAGTAATCTACCACTGCAGACAAGGGCGTCGCCAGCCGATAGCCCAGGGGGGGACAAGTTGATATATGGAGGATGGGAAAAGTATGATTTGTAGGTACAGTCAAAAGTCAAGAGCACAAGTAGCTTTACACTTGTAGTGCGAGTCTTATAACCTCTACGGCGCACAATGGGGCCAAAATGGTCGCTGGTGGACATTCGATTTTTGAAGTCTGTTTCATCTCCGTAGTCCCGATCGAGAGGAACTGAGAAAAATAATAATTTCCATATTCAATGTATGAATTGGAAACGGACCTTTCGGGTCGTTTTTCCCAGAACTATTCAGAACTGTAGAGGTGAAACATAAAAGATATTATGACTGGGCCTACCACCAGCACATTGATACGAATATTACGTCCCCGGACCCCGGATTAGACTCCGTTTAGGAGATATGGAACATTAAAAAACAAAAAAAAAGTTGTCCAAATAAACAAGATTGGCTGTATGGATAAGTATGTAGTTTCTTTACATTAAAATGCCTTGTATTTACTTATTTTTTTAATCTCTAGGGGGGGGGGGGGCAGCTGCCCCCTTTGCCCCCCCTTGGCGACGCCCTTGACTGCAGATCCACCTTAATATGATTTGCTACTACTTTCTGAAAATCTAACTAATAAAACTTCGCCTGACCTGGGGACTGAACTCAGAACCGTTAAACTAACGAGGCAGTCGAGAAATAACCTTAGGTACCCAAAACAACCTATTATAATAATTTTTTACTATCAAAAGCTTCTCCTTAACCCATGGCCGGGATGCAGTGGAAACTGGGTCACAGGATCGATACAGGTCGAACTTGAAAGTTAGGGGGCCGAGCAATCACAATCTGGAGTTGATGGGAACTGTCATAGCTTGTTGGTCGTTGATTGATATTCTTAGCTGTATGAATTTGATGATATACGTAGCTATAATAAGTAAAGGAGTGCTACAAAGGACGTGGTTGTATAACAGCGGTAAGTAAGTAGATATGGGTTTATATCCTGTATACACTCACCGCTTCGCCTCAACAATCATTTTGCGCACAGCTAACGGAGGGAACTCCCTACCAGCGTCTGCAATTCCCCGCTTATTATGTACGTACCTACATAAATAACACATTAATCTTCAAAGTAGAGCAGTGGTGACCCAATTGTAAAGGCCACGACTTGGAGTTGTAGGTCGTAGGTTCGAACCCCGATAGGCGCTTTATTTTGTGTACATAAATTATTTCATCATCACTGCTCTAAAAACGGTGAAAGAAAAGATCTTCAGAACCAAATATTTTAAGACATGTGATATCCACCAAGCCGTACTGGGCCCGCGTGGTGGATTACAGCTCACTCCCTCTAACAGTGAGGAGGCCAATGTCCTAGCAGTGGAGCTGGTAGCAAAAGTCTGTAACATCTATCTATGTGCACTAATAAAGGTATTTTTTAACCGACTTCCAAAAAGGAGGAAGTTATATGTTCGTCGCGTATGCTTGTTTTTTTTTTTTTCCCACCGATTTCTCCGTCATTTGTGGACCGATTTTGAAAATTCTTTTTTTGTTTGAAAGGATATGCTCCTGATATGCTAGATGATATGATAAATTCCTGTCACTGGTAGCAGGTAGTGGTATTCGAATGTGTGTGGGGTAGGTACCACAACCAAAAAGTGAAAAATAAAAACTTTTTACAAAAAAACAACCGACTTCCAAAAAAAAAACACTACAAAGTGAAAAATAACTTTAATTTCGGAAGTCGGTGGCAAAAACCGAAAATACAAAACCCAAGACACCGACTTCCGAAATTAAAGTTATTTTTCACTTTGTAGTGTTTTTTTTGGAAGTCGATTGTTTTTTTTTTGTAAAAAGTTTTTTATTTGTGGCTACATGGAAAATTAATGGATGGCTAAATAACAATGGTAAGTATTGGTTTATATCCAGTATCACACTCACCGCTTCGCCTCAACAATCATGCGCACAGCTAATGTGGGGAACTCCCTAAGTAAGTACTTACATAAATAACACATGAAATGTTCAAAGAAAGAGGTATGCTCGTTACATATTTGACCTCCATTAGTAAGTCAATTGGTATATATAAGGTAGAGTATTTCCATTTTCTTAATGTACCTCGGCAAACTTCGTGTTTCATCAGTCGTCGGATTTCTATCAGTTGCCCTTTGCACTTGGTGCAGACCGGACGGTCTTAAATTCTCAATCGACTTGGAAGTCTAAAGAATTGTTAATATTACTTTAACTTAATGTAATTTATTTAAAAAATGGGAGGAAAGCTGCTAAAGTCGCAGCCAAGACAGATAGGAAAATAGTTTTACAGCTCTATTTAGTTCACACGGAAATAAAAAAAAAACAACAATAAAGTACGGTTCTGAATTCAAATGATTATACACGATAAATCTAATAATAAAATTGATGGACATGGAAATCAGCATTCGTTTTTATGATTCCCGAGGGGCATTAAGAAAATAGGAATACTGTACATACCTTACAATAATTGATCTTTTTCAGTTGTGGCCTACAGTGGCAATCCTATTTTTAACCGACTTCCAAAAACGAGGAGGTTATATGTTCGTCGCGTATGTTTGTTTTTTTTTTTTTTTTTTTTTGTTTTTTTTTATGTATGTCCACCGATTTCTCCGTCATTTGTGGACCGATTTTGAAAATTATTTTTTTGTTTGAAAGGGTAGGCTCCCAAATTGGTCCCATATAAATTTTATTAACTTTGCTTGGGTAGTTTTTGAGTTAGCTTCAAAATACGTATTTTTTTTCCCACTTAGTATGTAGATGATATGATAAGTTCTTGACACTGGTAGCAGGTAGTGGTATTCGAATGTGTGTGGGGTAGGTACCTCAACTATAAAGTGAAAAATAAAAACTTTTTACAAAAAAAAAACAACCGACTTCCAAAAAAAACACTACAAAGTGAAAAATAACTTTAATTTCGGAAGTCGGTGGCAAAAAACGAAAACACAAAACCCAAGACACCGACTTCCGAAATTAAAGTTATTTTTCACTTTGTAGTGTTTTTTTTGGAAGTCGGTTGTTTTTTTTTTGTAAAAAGTTTTTATCCAGCATAAATTCTCTTAAGTACCTCTTAACTGTGTAAGTAAGTAGGCAAGTACCCAGCATCATAATATTCTTTGGAAAATATGCGCGTACTGGGGTAATTGCATAACACACAGAAAATTACAATTGATCGCAATTGTTTTAATTTTGACAGTTAACCCATTTTCATTGCATTGATTAGCAATTTCCTTCAAAACTCTTTGAGTTTGATTGAAAGTGTGTGTTACGTTAGGGTGCTGATTAAACAACATCACAGTTTTAGAAATTTTTCTAATTGCCTGATCCAAGAGTCTATGGTTCGGATTTGCCAATTCATTAGGCAAAATTTTCGAAAAGGATCAAAGGAATTTCGTTTGCAATTTCCTATGTTGAATGTTTCTTTTGAAGCAAGCGGCAACTGCGTATTATAAAGAAAAAAAAAACCAGCCAAGTGCGTGTCGGACCACGCACAATGAAGGGTTCCGTAGTTGGGATGAATTTATCACAAGAACAAACGTAACTGTGTAGTTGAAAAAAAAAAGTTGTTTTTGCAACCGCAAATGTAAGTTGATCGATTATTACTCGTTAACTTGTAAAGCCTACTTAGCTCTGATAGTTTTCCTTTTAATTTCGTTATATATGCTACTGCCGTGAATTTTTTCACATACCCAAAACCAACCATTAAGTTTGCAAGGGGGGCGGACACTTGACTCTAACAAAAATTAGCACTTTAAAGCTTAACATTTCGAAAACGAATCCCTAAATCCAAAAATGGTTTTAAAAAACTCACAATATTTTTGAACGACCTTTTTAACGACACCCCACACTATGGGATTATTGAGAGAAAAAAAAATCATCCTCACTTTACGTCCAGGGGAGGTACCTGAAAAAAAAAATATTTTACCACTTTGTCGACGTGATTAATATGTATACCCTTGCCAAATTACAGCTTTCTAGTACTAAGCGTCTCTGAGCTAAGCCGTGGACAGATGGACATGACGAAACTATAAGGGTTCCTTGTTTACTACGGACCCCTAAAAAGATTAGTTTCGGGTTTCGGTTTTGTTTTTTTATCGCTTTCACGTTAAAACGACTGAACGGATTTGGATGAAATTTGGCAGAAGGGTAGATCATGACCTGGGATAGGGCATAGGATACTTTTTATTTCGATATTCCCACGGGATCGAGACTTAAGCTAATGAAACTGCCAAGTAATTGCCCTTTTTAGGGTTCCGTAGTAAACAAGGAACCCTTATAGTTTCGTCATGTCCGTCTGTCTGTCTGTCTGTCCGCGGTCTAAGCTCCAAGACTGTTAGTACTAGAAAGTTGTAATTTGGTATGGGTATACATATTAATCATGCCGACAAAGTGGTAAAATAAAATTATGAAAAAAATTTTTTTTTAGGGTCCTTACCTCCCCTACACGTAAAGTTTTTTTTTTTCTATCCTTTGGTGTGGGGTATCGTTGGAAAGGTCTTTTAAAAACATTGTGAGTGTGTTCATACCATTTTTGAATTCAGAGATCCGTTTGCGAAATATTAAGCTTTAAAGTGCAAATTTTTGTTAGAGTCAAGTGTCCCGTCCCCCCCTGCCAGCTAAATGGTTGGTTTTAGATATGTGAAAAAATTCACGGCAGTAGCTTATATAACGAATTTAAAAGGAAAACTATCACAGCTGAGTAGGCTTTACAAGTTAACGAGTAATAATCGACCAACTTAGATTTTCGGTTGTAAAAACATGTTCTCCGATACATTCTGTATGAAAGATTTTTTTTTTAACTACAATGTTAAGTATGTTCTTGGGATAAATTCATCCCAACTACGGAACCCTACATTGTGCGTGGTCCGACATGCACTTGGCCGGTTTTTTCAAAGTAAAAACTACCGCTACTTATGTACTCGTATACCTGTGACAGATACCTACCTACATTACTGTAACGCGGAGGAGGTATATGTTCAAAATTTTCGAGGTTAAAATTTGATGTTCGTTAAAATCTTGCTGAGATGGTCCAGGGTCAATCCTTAGTTTGGGCAAAGAATTCGTCAATAGAAATAGTCTGGGCCTAATATCTTTGCCCGGTTGATGGCAAAAGGCTCGCCGTCTACTGCATGGGACTTAAACATAACTGGCGCAATGTGCTGCTTGTGGTGACTGGTCGTCTTGCTGATCATGGTTTGGTTATTGTTAATTAACTGTTTATCTATTTTACCTCGATGGTCCTAATTTATTATTTATAACTTCTAATTACAGCTTTATGTAATCATAATTTAAATTATTAGCCATATGTCAGCTAGCACACGCCAATATACCAACCAAAAACAACGAGAACTAATATACTCAAGCAGAAATAAAAACTAAACGTAAACTGAAATTGGCGTGTGCTAGCTGACATAATGGCTAATAATTTAAATTATGATTTGTGTTGTGTAATGTAAATTATTTGCATACTATTGTACTTATAGCATATTTTTTTTCTAACTGAACAGACAGCTATGCTGCTGGGGAGTTTGATGCGCCACTTCTTCCTTCCAGCCAAAGCACTAGGAAGTGGTGAAGGGTGGGCATTTGTTGGGGACTGTCTTATGTAATTTTGACGTTCGTAAAATGCTGATTCTCAGCCTAGTTTAAATAAATGACTTTTGAATTTTGATTTGGTGTGGGTGTTCTAAAAAACCTCTAATTTCCGCACCCCTTAGTGGAATCAAGTTATAATTTTATATCCTAGGTGTCTTTTAAAATGCCAATCTCATGGCTTGATCTTTACATAGGTAAGTAGATATTTCTGTAAAAACTCTTGGATGTGAACAAACTAACTCCGGACAGTTGTTGGCGTCCGGTCGTACCGGACACATATTGAGACCCGCCTCAATCAAACGTAATGGCTCGCCAGGTAAGAAAATGACAAACCCTACTTATTTCACTATTTTTCTGACACGTTGTGGAAAGTAGAGTTTTTGGGTGACAGTAGGTAGGGAAATAAGAACCGAAGTTTATAATAATAATAATCATTTTATTTCGAAATAATCCATAATTTGTTAGTAAACATTAACCTAAATAACTATGCTAGTAAACATGCAGGTTGGACAAATAATGGACGAGCGGGCAATCAAATTTCCCCGCAATGACATTCAGGAGACTGTTGGAGCTGCCCCGGACCCTCAGCAGCAGCGACGCGGCACGCTTAAGTCTGATCGCTGCGAATCCATGAGTGTGGGCATCAGCAAACATTCCCGACGCACTGCAGAAGCGTGGCAGCCCCAACAGCATCCTGAATGCATTGTTGTATTGGACTCGAAGAACATTGATGGCTTTCTGCGTACAACTTGTCCAGAGGCTGCACGTGTAAAATGTCTGACAATAAAAAAAGCGTCAATTTGACTTCACACGTGCAACGAGCAAACCTACGGACAAGCATGTTGCATCGAACCGCCAATGCTCTTCGTTACCTTTCACATCGAGACCATCTTTGATGCTCGCTGTTACAATATGGCCGAGATATTTAAATTGTTGAACACCATTCAAGATATTACCTGCAAGTTTAATGGGAGGAAAACTTTCTGAGGACTTTGCTCCAAAAATAACAACCTCACTCTTTTTGGTATTGTATCTTAAACCGTGTTCCTCAACATACCTCTCACACACATCCAAAAGCTTTCTTAAGCCTGAGAGTGACGGGCTCAATAGTGCCATATCATCCGGCAGAGCTGATATTATTAAAAGCTACTCCATCTATATAACAGCCGGCCTGCAAGCTACTGAGCTCACTGATGAGTTCGTCTATTTAAAGGTTAAACAAAATCGAAGAAGTCAAACCACCCTGTCTGATCCAACACTGCAACCTATACTCATCAGAATTGGCCTCAGCCCAACGCACACAGTTCACTTGGTGACCGTACCAGTACCTAAAAACTTTTATAATTTCTAATGGTATATTTGCTTTACGTAACTTACCCCATAACTTGTCATAATTCACCATATCAAATGCCTAATGCCTTATGCCTTAAATGCCTTAGATGTGGTTAGGTATTTTTAACCGATTTCCAAAAAAGAAGGAGGTTCTCAGTTCGTTGTTTTATTTTTATTTTTATATTATGTTCCCCGATTACTCAAAGACGGCTGGACCGATTTGAAAAATTGTTTTTTGTTTGAAAGGGTATACTTTCAAGTTGGTCCCATTGTCATTTGGTCACGATCTGATAATTAGAACTTGGAGAAATCGAGGGAACTCTTCAAATGTTATGCACACCTATAATGATTTGGGTATTTTTTTAGTAACTCGTGCATTTGCTCTCGGAAAGCACCATTTGGTAAAGTGGAACTGATGCTGAAGGACATAGATGGCCACCGGAACTACTCAATAATATGCATTTCACGGGTTGCAATTCGATTACTTTAATATGGTTGGTAAACAATTGATGCTCGTCACAATTCATATGGTGCAGTGGAGGTGATGGTGAAGTACCTGGAGAACTCAACAATTAAAGTCCCTGCATCGGGAAAATTAATATTTTGTAAAAGGTGATGAGCAGTAAATGTATAAACTGCTAAAAAAACTAACCCACTAAAAAGTAAAAAAAAACTTTTTTACAAAAAATGCAACCGACTTCCAAACTACAAAGTGAAAAATAACTTTAATTTCGGAAGTTGGTGGCAAAAAATTAAAATACTGATCCAAAGACACCGACTTCCGAAATTAAAGTAAAGTAGTAAAGTTTGGAAGTCGGTTGTGTTTTTTGTAAAAAATAAACTTTTTAGTATCAATCAATCTGCCTAGCCTTTTCTCAACTATGTTGGGGTCGGTTTCCAGTCTAACCAGATGCAGCTGAATACCAACCCAGTAACTAGGTAATACGATACCCCTTGCCCTTGGTAAGACTGGTTGTCAGACTTTCGGGCTTCTGACGACCCGTAACGGCTGTCAAAGATCCACGAATGACAGCCAAGACCAACGGCTTAACGTGCTTTCTGAGGCACGGAGGAGTCTCGGTATGTAGAAATGGTCACCCATCCACGGACACACCCCAGCAAGCGTAGCTTAACCTTATAGATCCATCCGTGCCGCTGTTATTACTTAGCCACGAGGTCCTCGAGCAAGAATTGAAGTTTAGATGTGGTTAGGTATTTTTAGTACACAGGGTCAATTTAAATTACCTAGCGAAACCCTGCAGTCATGATGGTTACTGTATTTTCTTAATGTCCCTCTAGTTAAAGCAATGGCACGTAATATTTTATCGGAGAGGCAACCGGATGGCGAGTGGTAATCTGGGTATTGAAGTGATACTGAACCCCCCGTACCGTCCGAAAGGACCCCAAACGGACGGGGGCGGAGATATGGGGGATGGGGGCAAAACATTTTTTTTTTGACATGGCATTCAAAATTTAAACTCTATTATGTGTGTCTATTGTGTGTATTTTATTATTATTATCAGTAATAAAGTTGAATATCGCGTGCGCTCTTTGGTCGTGTTCGAGCACGGAACTAAAATATATATATAAATAAAGTCTCAATTCTTATTTCGTTTATAACTAAAGTAATAATTCATCTAGAGAAAAAATATCTTATTTCTGGATAATAAACTATATTTCCTTACTGTCAATAATTATTTTAGACATAAAAGCCGAGTAATCTTGTTTTCGTTTCAAATAATCTTTAAAAAAGACATGATTTTCGAATAAAAAATGAATCGAGCGAAAATGTTCAAATTACGTAACTGTCTTAGATATGGAAAGAAAAAGATCCAATAAATCATATACTAAAGTTCCATTTTGATTGTATGCGTGACTTTTTTAGAATATTAATGCAAATTAACATACGATTTAGGGAGCCTCCATTTAACCGACTTCTAAAAGGAGGAGGTTCTCAATTCTACTATGTGTTTTTTTTTGTATATTTGTTACGCGATTACTTCGACAGTTATGAATTGATTTTTATGATTCTTTTTCTGTTTGGTAGGTGGTCCCATATAAATTTTATTAACTTTGCTTGAGTAGTTTTTGAGTTAGCTTCAATAATACGTATTTTTTCTGAGTATGTGGATGATTTGATAAGTTCCTGTCACTGTTATTCATATGGCAGGTAGTGGTATTCGAATTTGTGTGGGGTAGGTACCACAACCAAAAAGTGAAAAATAACTTTAATTTCGGAAGTCGGTGGCAAAAACGAAAATTCAAAACCAAAGACACCGACTTCCAAAATTAAAGTTATTTTTCACTTTGTTGTGGTTGTTTTTTTAAGTGAAAACTTCTTTAAGCTCGTTGGGCATTTTTGAGATGGGACTAAACCATTGATTTCGCGACACTGTTACGACACCAGCTTTTGACCATTAAAAAGACATCAACGCGTTGATTACCGCGGTGCCGATTTTTTGTATAGATTGTATGTTTGTATAGATTTGTATTTTTAACGAAAAAAAAAAACATTGCCCTCCCTTGGGTTCCACCGTAATTAGGTAAAAAAAAACCCTCACAAGTCGGTTAATAAAACTTTCATCCCCTATATCACCCCCTTTGGGATTATTTTTGATGCAAAAAGTACTCCTTTGTCGTTCTCCAGGATGCCATCTATGTCCTTGCCTTTTATCGAAATCTGTTCAGTAGTTTAGCCGTGAAAAGGTAACATACAGACAGATAGACAGAGTTACTTTAAAATTTGTAATATTAGTAGTATGGATATGAGATTCAAAATCCGCTCAATCATGCAGCTAACGGCAAGTTCGCCCTCTACAGTAAGTTTGTATCCGAATAAATAATTAAAGCAATGGATGATACCATTCCAAGGGCACACAACAGACATGTAGCAAATTGCAGTCTTTGGAAACATTTACCGAATTCAACAAACTAAACGCCAAAGGAAATGCAACTTTGATCCATTCTCTCAAAGTCCAAATTGCTTCTTCTTTTCGTTCCTGAAAACGAAAGTGTCATTAAACTTTTAATATTTACTAAGTACATTGAAATTTCGACCTTAGTCTCATCAAAATAGGGTTTAAAGTCGATTGTTTAAGAGCGAGCAAGAAGATGTTTTGATACAGTATGATGTTATTCTACATTACTATGGGTTTACGATATGTCCCTTATGGTGGCGATGAAGATATTTCGCTTGAAAGCCTTTGCAAGGATAAATGATTTGATAAGAGGTGGGTATTCGGGTCATAGAGATTCTGTTCGGGTTATACTCATGTCAACTTAAAGCAACCTATATCTACATGTTATTGAAGTAAAAACTTCTTTAGGCGCGTTGGGCATTTTTGAGATGGGACTAAACCATTGATTTCGTGACACCATGACGACACCTCATTTATGTAAACGCGATTGTGCTCTTTATTTATATTACGTTACGGATCAATGTTCTATGCAAGTATTTTTACTTTAAAGGTTTTGCAAACGCGATTATGATCTTTATTTCTGTTACGTTACGGATCAACGTTCTATTCAAGTATTTTTCTTCCACCAAGACGATCTTGTTCAAGTTTCACTTCTGTCGGCACTCCCGGAGTTTTTTATTCGCAACCGTACCAATTTTTTTAAAATCCGCAACGGGTATGCTTTTGGCCTGCATCTCACCTGATGGTAAGTGATGATCAGGCCGAAGGTGGAAGCGAGCTTCACCTAAAATCCTCAACCACAGACGAACTGGCTATCTTACCTCTAACTGCCGAAACACAACAATGCTGTTAACATTATTGTTATAGCGATAGACTTAGATAAGATGGTGGTAGCTAGCCAGGCGGACAGAACAAGCCCTACCACCAACCAAACCGAGCAGAAAATTTTGCCCCCCACTGAGAATCGAACCTGGAACCTCTGGGTCTGAGACAGGTGGTCTCAGACCACAGAGGTGGTTTAAATATATTATAATATTTACTTATTGTTAACTTACTAATCGTAAACTTTGTAGGCCAAAGGTTTTCTCAAGCTTTTAAAGACTAGGAAGTGACGAGAAATGATCTTTGAGGCTGAGTAATTTTGAAATTCTAAAACTGCGTAAGCACAGCCTTAGATCTGCAATTTTTCAACAATTATATCCGGATGTAGTGGAGCACTTAATGGAGCGATTTGGAGCAACTTAATAAAGTGCTACATCGAGTGATATGGAGCTATATTGCTCGATAACGTTACCATCGAGTCTCTGCAGGGTGGTGGTTTGTATACAATGCCGCCCATGGGTAAGTGAGCGCCCGTATTTTTCTGAATATTAATGAAAAAAAAATTTTTTTTTTCAAATCCCCTATGATTTTATGGACTTACTACAGTTGGTTTTTTAAATAAATACAGATTTTTTTTTTTGAAAAAAATGTCTTCACCTCCGTTTTTTTTTCATAGTTGACAAAAATGTTAGTTAATCCGATAAAATAACTCATATAACCTTTGGAAATAATAAACAGAACCCAAAGAGAGCCTAACATCGGAGATATGGCGAACGACACTAAAAAAAAAAAATATAACATGTAAAATATTAAAGATTGTTTTAAAGATTGGTCTGAGTTTAAAGTTAATTTCCGAAAAATAAAATCTTGAAAATTCAGAAAAATACGGGCGGTCACATGCCCATGGGCGACATTTAAATATATTAATTTCTTGTGTCACAATGTTAGTTGCCATACTCCTCCGAAACGGCTTGATCGATTTTTTATGAAATTTTATGTGTATATTCGGTAGGTTTGACAATCGGTCGTAATCTATTTTTCATACCCCTAAGTGATAAGGGTGGTCCACCCCAAACATTTATATGGCAAAACAACGTTTGCCGGGTCAGCTATTTGTTGTATAAAGAATCCTTTGAACTTTTGACAATGTATATATAACTTGAAACACAAAAACTAGTAGGTATTAACGTTTTTCAGAGGAAGTCGAGTACTTTAGTATCTTGAGCCAAAAGCGCCAGAGAAACCCGCGAAATTTTGCGATTTCCAGTACCCTAATTGCGTAATACACGATCGATCACAATTTGTTTCGATGCGAAACAGATTGCTAATCCATTGCTTCATAAGTTGGAAAACAAAATCTGCTCAACAACGTAGGTAAATAACGCTAACAAATGTTATTGAACTGTCAAAATGAAACAAATTTGTGTATCGTTTACTAAAATAAGAACTACGTAATTAGGGTACTGGTCAGTGTCAGGTTGCATGTTGATCAAAATAAGATTCGCGACCGCAACAAATATGTGTTCACCAATCTTTCTAAGTTCAAATTATCCTATTGAACAACTTTTCATGAAGTCATGATATTTGAGCCCAGAAAACTTGAATTTCGCGGGCTATCGAAAACGATGAAATTTCGGGCAAAAGCTAGTCAACAAACAAACGACTTCTAATAACAAAAACAAACATCCACCCATAGTAGGGGTGCCAGGACGACACCTGTACTACGCATGCGCGTTCCAGGAGGCTGTATCTAAACGTCCCTTTGTCCATAAGGGTGGAATCCACACCACAGTGCAATCGTCTCCTAGGAAATTCTATCACAGAAGACGCGAAGTTAAAAACTGTAAGTTTTTATACAAACGTAGATAATTTTCAAAACAAATTAATGTAGAGAAAAAGATGGTTTTGCAAGCAATTTTTCTGTGTAGTTTATTTTGTTGGAAAATTCAATGTTTTTGGAAAAACGTGTGTTTTGTTTTTCATGTAAATGAACTGTTGCATTGATTTGTTTCTCTCACGGTTTGTTGAACTTTGACGATGCTGGTTCGTTTTGTTTTTCAAGGGAATTTTTATGAGTTGTTTTGTGTTTTCGTGATTTTGTGATGAAATGTTTTTGTTTAAAAGTAAGGCGTAGATGAGAAAGCATTTTAGTGGAATTTTCCACTTTTAAGAATCTTCGAAGGTTTAATTATGAGTTTTAAATATTTCATTTGTTTTGATGGCGGAATTATGTCTCGTCTCACTAAATGAACGCGTGGCAGGGAAAGTTTTTTCTGGGAATTTTCCATTTTACAGTCAAGTGACGTTGTAGATTTTTTTTTAGATTTACTATAACGTGTTTATAAACATGACTTATCCTTTCAAACTCAAACTAAAATATGTTATTGCTTTTGTTGGAAAGTATGTATTTATACTTTTCTTCTTTTTTGTGAGGTTAGTGACTAACCTGGTGTCAGAGTTTTAAAGCCATCCATGAGCCTCTGACTTGGCTTCACATGCCATCGAAAAATATCTCTCAGGCATGCCGGTTTCCTCACGATGTTTTCCTTCACCGTTTTTGAAGCAAGTGATAATTATACAATACGCACATGAATCCGAAAAGTCAGAGGTGCGTGCCTTGGGTTCGAACTCGACATCTATGACTTGGCAATCTGACGGTCACACCACTAGGCTATCACTGCTGTACCTAATAATATCTATATATAATGTATAACTTTTTATGATCACAAAAAACTATAAAAGTTGGCTAAAGGTCTCCAGTTATTTCAGTGAATAGGCACTCATGAGTTTCCGGTTATTTTTGTGAATACTCGTAACAGTCAGGACCCAGGGGTGACTCCGTAAAGGCTTTAAGTTAAGGAAAGTCTTAGAGAATCAGTCTTCAATATTATAAGCAAACACAAAAAATATTTTTTGTTTTGTTAGACTGGAAGTCAAGCTGACCCCAATGTAGATGGAAACGACAAGGTAGATGCAGGGTTTTTTTCTTAATATTATAAAGAGAAAAGATTTGATTTCATGTATGTTTGTTAGTTTGTATGTTTGTTTGTTACGCTTTCACGCGAAAACGGCTGAACGGATTTAAATGAAATTCGGCACATGGATAGACCATGACCTGGGTTGGACATAGGATACTTTTCATCCCGATATCCTCACGGGATCGAGACTTATGCGAATGAAACCGCGGGGCGCTGCTAGTCTTTTCATAAAATGGCAGTATCGAAAAGAAACACTGGCATTCTACTTGTAGACCTTCTGGTAAACTTCTATAATGATTTTTTGAAAGAAATCTCTACAAGTCTACAGCTGAACTTCCTTAGCTTAAAAACAAATAAGAGGTAATTTAGTCAATCTTAGGCATTATACAGAACCTCCAATATCTATCCCAATAATTCATTGTATAGTTCTTTTATACTAAGCACTGTTTATTTTATAGACAAATCTCTGAATCTGACTTGATTTCTGTACTACTTTTTCGGGTAACCACTGAAAATCAGCGCTGTGCTGTGGGCCCTTCATAGCACAGCAGCATGCTGAGTGGAAGCCTTCTTGTCACAGTCATGTCGTGCAGCTGCCGACTAATTTCTGTTTTATGCTCGTGATGTATTAAATATACTTTTTTGTTGTCTTCTGATTACTCTTGTTTTTTTTGTATGCACGTGTTTCTGTGACCAATAAACCTATTTTTTTTTCTTTCTTTCTCTTTACCAATCATCTTGGTATTCTTTAGTTAGCATCTCCTCAGTATGTATTCTTGTTTATTCGCACTGAGCATTTGCTTTATTCCTGTAACTAATCTTCAGTTATGGAACAGATCGCCTTCCAAGAAGTCTTCATCTCTCTTGCTTTAAGGCGAATGCGCCAGGGTAGCCCGCGAAATTCAAATTTTCTTACGTTTTTTGCATTTTGCAAGTCAGTAGGTATCAGGTTGTATGTTGATCTAAATATGATTTGCGGCCGTAAAAAAATATTTGTTTATAGAATTATAATCATAAAAATCATCAATACAACTCTCTAAGTTCATATACCATACCGTACCATATTTTGATTTAAAAGAGTGTCCGTGGAGTTTCTTGCCCGTTCTTCTCCATAGGTACCTACTACGCTTTGGAATGGGCTACTAGCTTCATCTTTCTGACTGACCGACCCCTTGACAATTCAAGAGTGCTTGTTATTGGTTTATTTGAAATAAATGCTTTGAGTTTGAGTTAATAATCCAATTAAATTACTATTTCATCAAATCATGAGATTTCACGATTATTCTAACATATGGTATTGTATTGCCGATTCTTACGATTAAAATTCTGTGAAGCCATATTTGTTACGGTCAGTCATATTTTAATCAACATACAACCGGACACTGACCTGCAAATTGTAAAAAACGTAAGAAAATACGAATTTCGCGAGCTACCTTGGCACATCCCCCATAACTAAGAGCCTTTAAAGCAATTAGCTACGCCCCGCGGTTTCACCAGCGTAAGTCTTGATTCTGTGGGAATATCGGGATAAAAAGTATCCAATGTGTTAATCAAGGTTATAAACTATCTGTGTGACAAATTTCATCCAAATCTGTCCAGCTGTTTGAGCGTGAAGAAGAGACAAACATACACACACAGACTCACAAACTTTCGCCTTTGTAATATTAGTGTGATTCAATCCCGACTGACTTTTAATAGCCGATAGCCATTATACTCATCGACCTAGGGCCTTTACTCAACCTGCACTTCCACATTTCCGCTAAACACTGGATCAAACGCAAGACCTGTTGTACGACAGCTCTCCACCTAACCACTGTACCAATCCTCTCAAACCTCATCCACATTCTGTGCCACTTTACACGACCCAAAAAACGGCTAATAAAGGAAGAAATAAATAGGCCATACACCATCTAAAGTGTGAACTAACATCGAGCCGTCGGGCCCACCCCAGTATAGCCAATCGACTCCCGCGCATTGATCCCCCCTTCCGGTGGGGACGTGTAGGTGCTCATAAATTCTTTCTAAACCTGACAGCTTCATGATTCGCATGTATACCCATGATGTAGTAGCTGCCATGTTAGTTTGGGACCTCACAATCGGCTCAGCATGTGTTGAGGCTACACGTTCAGCCGCCATTTTAGATTTTCGGGTTCTGCTTTACACTTTGTGATGTGTGTGTGCTGTGCTGTGTTGTGATGCTTGTGTGTTTGTGTAAGTATTGCTTTCATTGTGCTTTTGCGTGTGCGGTTTTTCTGTGTATCTGCCGCGTTGAAAGCTGGCTGGTTTTCTACGGCCAATAGGTCTTAATTTATTTATGGCTTCCACTTGTGAATTTAAGTGGAAAAATATGATCACTTTGGAACCTGTCGGGTACAGCAAAGGTAGGAGAGAGGATCAGTGTCCGAATTAATAAAAAAAATGAACTAATTTTTTTAACTCAGGTTCAAGTTTCTTAACACAAGCTAACTGGAAATTATCTGACCCTTGTCTGGAGGTAGTGAAACAGGCTTTGTACGTAAATTCAAATTGTAGGCAGAGTTTTTTTTAAAGTGTATCGAGGGTATGACTTATGTAAAGAAATAAAACTGGTTATTTCAGTAGAGAGAAACCAACGCATTGGGCATTAAAGTTAGCGGCAGTTCCTCGTTCCTGCTTACCCAGTAAAGCACTGGGGTTTAAGATGCGCGTTAAAAGAAAATTGCAGCGATTAATTGTGTAAGGCCTGATTTTTCATGAGTTGGATATTTTTTATCTGAAGAATAAATAAGACAGTTTGACACGTTTTCTATACCAAAAGCTGTCAATCCGTAATATTTTTTCCTTGGAGAAAAGGTTTCTGCTTATTGAAAAATCAGCCCCTAACCAAAATAGCTTGCAATAATCGAGTTATTAGCAAAAGTACTCGGGATGTAAATTATTCCTGAGTTCAAAACTGGGTTATATTATTTGAAGTATCGATCAAGTTAACGACAGATATGTGTCATCTCACTTAACGCCTAACACTTAACTTGGAAAGTGGTAGGGTGGGTGTCATGTGCACGATCTTCTACTTATGATCCTAGATTGATCATAATTTGAACGCCATGCATTTTTTTCTTTAGACAAATTTATGCTTAGATATTGATAAATTGTATTTATTTCTGTACCTGAACTGGTTTAAAAAAAGACATCAATATTATTTTTTTTAACTGGGTTAGATAGTTTTTAGGGTTCCGTACCCCTCCGCTGTCTGTCCGTCTGGCCGTCCATGTCTGTCTGTGACTACTTTGATAAGAAAGACTAACAAACTCGGACGTGACAGTCTCTGTTAAAGTTGGGACATAATCTTGGTCAGGCCATATGAGGAAAGATCCACACAGATTTGAGTGGACCTGTCTAGTCAGTACACGCATTTATCAGTAGGTAATCGTGTAGCTCAACTCAGAAGTTAAGGAGCTCAACGACTCAGACCAGACATAGGTATTTTTAAGGTTCCGTAGTAAACAAGGAACCCTTATAATTTTGTCATGTCCGTATGTCTGTCTGTCTGTCTGTCTGTCCATCTGTCTGTCTGTCCACGGTCTAGCTCCGAGACCCTTAGTACTAGAAAGCTGTAATTTGGCATAGGTATACATATTAATTACGCCGACAAAGTGGTAAAACAAAATTATGACAAAAATTTTTTTTAGGGTGCCTCTCCTACACGTAAAGTGGTGATGTTCTTTTTTTTTAACCCATTGTGTGGGGTATCATTGGAAAGGTTCTTTAAAAACATTGTGAGTTTGTGAAAACTATTTTTGGATTCAAGGATTCGTTTGCGAAATATTAAGCTAATTTTTAAATTTAAGTGCTAATTTTTATTAGAGTCAAGTGTCCCCCCCCCTGCCAGTTAAATGGTTGGTTTTGGATGTATGAAAAAAATCACAGCAGTAGTTTATATAACGAAATTAAAAGAAAAACTATCACAGCTAAGTAGGCTCTAAAAGTTAACGAGTAATAATCGACCAACTTAACTTTACAGTTGCAAAAACATGTTTTCCCATACATTCCGTATGGAAGAACATATTTTTTAACTACAAAGTTAAGTTTGTTTTTGGGATAAATTCATCCCAACTACGGAACCCTTCATTGTGCGTGGTTGGCCGGTTTTTTATTATTTAAACTTCACTTACATGCGACCCAAAATGTCTCTAAATGTTTGCGGCATAACTATTGCTGGTATCCATTCCTCTACAGTAATATCTCTCTGCAGGGACAGTTAAAACTGTTTTAAAACAGAAAACCAAAATAAAAACCACATTTATTTTCACATTGTAATTGCAAATGTACGTCGTTTCATGAGAATTTCCCCATCTGTCACTTCGGAGCTTGAAAAGCTTTTAATTTATACGAATACAGGGTGGTGTACCCAGATATACAGAATGGCGCGTTAAAACCACATCCATCAAATGCAGATGGTAAATTAAATATTCTGATTTACTTCAAAAAGGGAAAGCGTATTTAATTGATAAATTGACTGTCTTATTTGGGAAGGTATCACAAAATGGTGCTGATTCCAATATTTATACTTCTGTAAAAGAGTTGTTTTTAAGGTGATGGAAGTTGTAACAAAAAAGTCGCAGCAAATCTTTGCAGCGCTGATTTGCTGGATTTGTTTTCTCCTCTACCTATCGTTATTTCTCCCGACAAAGTTTATTCTGTTTATATGTATGTATGTAAAGGTATTTATTCTTTTTCGAGTTATCTATCACTTATGTTGCACCTGCCATGTTTCTGCATCTCCCTAATGTTGACTGGTAGAAAATGCCTCTGGCATTAAGTCCGCCTTTGTACAGTATAATATTTTTTTTCTTGTGTATAAAGTTTTAATAAATAAAAAAAATAAGTCGTCGACAAAATGCCTCTTTCATTTGAATAAATTCATGTTTTATTATACATGTAAAATAAACCATGTCGGATCCGTGAGGGTGTTGTTAGGTATCGTACTGAGAGTCAATTTATGTGTGTAAAAAAAAAGAAATCGTCTTTTTTTTCAATGGGCAATTTTACCGGGTTATTTATTACATGGGGCGCGGGCGGCCGTCGTCTAGTGAGTGTCTACAAGTCATAACTACTTACGACCCCTGTTGAAAATTTGCTAATTTTTAATGAATTTGGGGTAATTTTGGTACTATAAATGTGATTTTTAAATAGCAATAACTTTTTATTTTCAATAATAATTCGATTACTATTGAAAATAAAATAGCCTTTTGGATCGAACGGGGTTTTTTTTACATATTGTAAAGGACATCTATTTTATAGGTTTTCAAGCTTTTCTCAGATACATGTCTGAAGATGTTCTTTAGAGGTAATGCTGATGATTATATTGATCGAAGTCTGATGCTTTACGTAAATATTACTACATATATTTAAATTGAGAAATAAAAAAAACCTTTGTTTCTTATAAGCTGTATAACCAACTAGCTGCGCCCCGCGGTTTCACCCGCATAAATCTCAATCCCGTGGAAACATCGGAATAAAAACTATGCAATGTGTAAATTCAGACTATAAACTATCTGTGTGCTAAATTTCATCCAAATCCGTGCAGTAGTTTTTGCGTGAAAGAGTAAGTCAAAGTCAAATAATTTATTTCAATTAGGCACATAAAAGGCACTTTTGAACGTCAAAATTAACAAAAAATAGAATTGATTCTAGTCGCCCCTTCCAAAAGGTAGTTTTCGTATGGAGAAGAATGGGCAAGAAACTCCACCGTTATTCTTTTAAAATGTTTTACAATATTTTGTATACATAAATTATATAATTACATGTGAATACGATGCATCTGGAATAAGATTACTATACCACAACAGGTAAAAATAATTAAAAATGAAGCAATGACAGAAAAATAATTATGTGATGGATACGTGGTGTTCACATATTTACAGGCATTGTAAAAGTACCTATACGATATTTCTAAAATTTTACAAGCAATACTAATAAGTCAGTGTGTGAGTTCAAGTAATCACAGAATGTAGAATCAATGTTATAATAATAATAAATTATACAATTAATTTAGCAACCAGTTTGATTTTGTCAAGACTCTAAATTGTCCTATGGAGCTAGACTAGCATGTTTCCAAGCATTCTTATCTTTGATATAATCCTCTAATTTGTAATCATGCTTGTTTACAAAGAGTACCTATTTTTAATATGAGTTTTAAATTTTCTTTCAGTTAATTGTAATATATCACAAGATATTTTGTTGTAACATTTAACACAGTACCCCAAAAAACGGTTGATCTATTTTATCGTTATTTCGAGTATTAAAATTATGTACATACATAATATTTTCATTTATTTATTTATTTACTGTTCACATTTTCATTTGTTTTAACAGGTTCAACCAAATACAGCAATGTAGTCACAATGTCCACTGTGTGGCAGTAGCGAAGACTCACGTTATGGAGGAGGGAAGCCGGAGCATCAAAAAAAAAAAAATTAACTATTTCGTCAAAATTATTCTATTGCTACCAATCCCGAACTCATAAAACAGCTACGAATATGTTTTAAAAACCCTATATTCTATAAACAACTACAATCAAAGAAAAGTAAACACGGGAGCAATACATTTTATTAAATTTACGACTGCCAGTCAGTCATTGATATTTCTCGTAAAGGGAAACATTACAATGTTTGAACCAACCATCGCGGCGTTTGTAATTTATAGTCACATCTGGGCGAGCACGTATTTTCCGTTCTAATGCGATTACGTCAAAAAGCAACCACACATTGTCATACGAATAATGAAATGTTTACGAACTCCGAACTCCTAGCCAGTATTACGAAATTCAACGAAAACTACCGAATCAAATGCGTGCGCCAGAAAGAGGTGGTGCAATAGCAATAATTCCTTCTCGCTCCCACGCGCACGTTTCTGCTACTATGTGCCTACAATAACTCGCTACAGACCGGCTTACCCGGCTCATAGAAACCGCGGATCACGTGACCGAAGTGACGTCATGATGACTTTATTTTTTGTAAGGAAATTGAATTTAGCATAAGCCGGACGCGCCTACGAGTTATTTTAGCGCAGTGTTTTGTTGTTGGGTTATTAAGACAATGTTTAATGTATGTAGGCGTTTTGTAATAGGTATTTTAATTTTATGGTGTATCAAATACTTATAGTTTGATTATTCAATGACGATAGAGTGGTTGTGTTCCGAATTTCCAAAGGGAAGCCGGTAGGAATCGGCTTATATGGACGTTTCGCCCCTGCTGTGTGGCACAAGTCATACAGAGGACAATATATTAAGTGTCACCCTCTGGAATTCATAGATGAATTGGCAAGGTACCGTCAAGTAACAAACATCCATCCATCCATCCATCCTCACAAACTTTCGCGTTTAAAATATTTAATAATAGGAAATAGGATAATCATAAAAGGACTGACAAAATATGTGCTGCACTAAACTTGATTCATAACAATTGTTCAATTAGTTGGTATACGTTATCATGACAGAGATTAATAAGTAAATCGATGTTGTGGACCCTGTTCCGTTGAGCTGTGATCTGTAATATATCGCTCGTTGGATTTATGTCGTTTTGATTAAGATTAATAAATCTTTAATGCCCTATAGTTTCAGAATTGTGTCTTGTTAGACTAGTGGTCGCAAGCACTTCTGGCTGAAGTCCTGGTTTCAATATTTAGGTCGGGAAAATTGTTATTGGGTTTTTCTATTAGAAATTTCTCAGTAGCAGCCCAGAGTTTGGATTTGTACCTAGAGATGGGTTGTAACAGGTTAAACACGACATCTGACATGGACGTCATCACTGATCCTGTTATACAAAAATAACAGATCCAAATATCTGTTATTTCTGTACGGACAATAAAAACGTATTTAAATCTCAATTGAATATCTTTTTTATTTCTTTTCGTTTTAAGTTTTTTTTTATAATGGTCACTGGTCAGTAACACGACCTAATTTAGGAGTCACTTTTTCGTAAGTGTTTATTCTTGTAAGACCACTAACTGTATTTTTAGGGGAAAAAATACTAAGTGCTTCTCTTTTTAGCGTAGTTTTAACCGCTTTAGTAAGAGTGAAAAGTAAACATATTTTGAAGTAAATAATAGGTGTTTCTCTTTTTAGCAAGGGTCATTCCTTAATGAGGAAGAGAGATACATTGATAACCTTGCAATATTCCTTACTTTGTGTGAGTGTGTACCTAATGTGTATGTAAATAACAGTTGTGGTAACAGTTTATGTGGGGATTGTTATAATAAATTAACAGTAACAGCCGCGGTAACAGTTTTTGAGTGTCTGTTATTTTAAGTATCAGATAAGTTATATTGTTAGGAACAATTGTTATTTGTTATTAAATATCTGTTACGATAAATACGCCTCACTCCTATTTGTACCCGGTTGATGGCAATAGGCTTGTCCATTGGAACTTAAACATATTGGCGAAATGTTTATTTTATTTATTTATTTATTTATTTATATATACTTTATTGTACACCACAAAAATACATAACAAAAAATAAATTAAACACTACAAAATATACAATGGGCGGCCTTATCGCTTTCCGCGATCTCTTCCAGGCAACCTTGGAATGGACAGTGATTTGCCTGGACATAAAATGGGGCTGTCGTTGGTGCAAATAATAAGTATATTATATACTAGAATAGATACACAGATATATACATATCCTAAATAATATATACATAAATACATACATACTTACTAAATATATAAGCAACAAAAATAAACGAAATGTTTGTCACTGCCTGACCCGTCGTGGAAACCAGCCGTGATTTTACAACGTTTTGTGTTATAGTTGCTACGATGAGACAATCATACAACATTCTGATCACTTTTTCTTCCTTAGAAGTCGGAATTAGAATAGATTATGGCTATTGATATCCAAAATAGAATGACTCGACTCACGACCTAAGAGGAAATAGTAGATTGTTATACAAGGGTCGAAAGGAATCAATTCCCATACGAGGTATTTAGGCGCCTTAGCGCAGCTATATTCCGAGAAGGTATTGATGACTTTTACCCGTGTTAAACACTTCACTTTTCATTTCGAATATAAGGAAAGTAGAAAATAGTAACATTTCTGAATCGCTTGAACTCATTTATAATCAAATATTTGTCTATAATTAATTAAAGAACCGAGTTTTTAAATTTCGGTACAGCTTTAGAGTTAGTATCCCGCCAAATTACTAGTCTTTTTTTAAATTTCAATTATGGAACACACGGCGTCACCGCCGTAGGCCGTCCCGCGTAATAGTTATTTTTTAACCGACTTCCAAAAAAGGAGGAGGTTATATGTTCGTCGCGTATGCTTGTTATTTTTTTTTTTTTTATGTATGTCCACCGATTTCTCCGTCATTTGTGGACCAATTTGAAAATTCTTTTTTTGTTCGAAAGGGTATGCTCCCAAATTGGTCCCATATCAATTTTATTAACTTTGCTTGGGTAGTTTTTGAGTTAGCTACAAAATACGTATTTTTTTCCCACTTAGTACGTAGATGATATTATGATAAGTTCCTGTCACTGGTAGCAGGTAGTGGTATTCGAATGTGTGCGGGGTAGGTACCACAACTAAAAAGTGAAAAATAAAAACTTTTTACAAAAAAAAAACAACCGACTTCCAAAAAAAAAACACTACAATGTGAAAAATAACTTTAATTTCGGAAGTCGGTGTCTTGGGTTTTGTGTTTTCGTTTTTTGCCACCGACTGTTTATACACTCACAAGACCGCAGCATAACCAAATTTAGTTCGATTTTTAAAATTCATTCTCGTTCTAGAGAGGGAAGCAATTACTATGTGTCTTTCCCGCCTAAAGATGGGAAGCAGCGTCTTCCACCCGCTACCCGGATCAAACAAATACTACTTTCTGAGTATGAAAAATGAATTCCTAGATGCAATTGCAACGACAAAGGCATTTACATTTACACACAAAAGAGTCCATTTGACGGTCAAGAGTAATATAGTTTATTTAATAAAGGATCGTTACAGATAGTCGTGTGGTTATCCTATCAGTCTAGTGGGTCAGGTCACTGGGGTACTAGCAGACAGTTAGGTTATTTGAACCGTATGGGGGGGCTAAATGAAGTGTTCGTTCTGATCAGTATTGATAGAACTGTGGTGATATATTATGGTGAGCTGTGCTTTGTGAGTCTGACTGAAACTCTAGTGTGAGTACTTAATCTTTCGAGAATGTTTAGCTAAAGTATTTCTTCATCATCATCATCATTTGAGCCGAAAGACGTCCAGTGCTGGACATAGGCCTCCCCCAAATTGGGTTGGGTTTGCCATAAACGCCACGCTTGGCAGGCGGGTTGGCGATCGCAGTATGGCGTTGAAATGCATAGAGAATACTGCTGCCCATTTTCTAGTGAGTCCCTTAGTCGCCTTTTATGACATCTATGGGAAGAAATCGATGGATTCTTTACGTCCGGCACCAACCGGAAAACAATATACACCGTGAAATTTGAATCACAGTTTTGCTAGAACAAACGTTATTCAGACCATGGTCTACTACCATTCTACAGCATCCAATTAAAAAAAAAACATAAATTGGTTTTTGAAAAAACACAAAAAGACAAAGTTTAAAATGTCAAGATTATCTACTGCTTACCAAATTTCGTTTATGGAGGTACATTTCCCTGTAAACAATGCTGTGACCCATGCGTGGTGTCTAAGTTGTAGGGAGTAACGATAATCTTGACATTTTAAACTTTGTTTTTTCAAAAACCAATTATGTTTTTTTTTTATTGGATGCTGTAGTATGGTAGTAGACCATGGTCTGAACAACGTTTGTTCTAGCAAAACTGTGATTCAAATTTCACGGTGTATAATATTCGGGGTAAATTAATTGAAGGCTGGTTTTCATAATAGGGATGATGAAAAATATTTTTTTTGTTCGTCTAGTAGATTTTCAAAAAAATATTTGACACATATTTTTTCTTTTTTTACGTTATCAAAAGATTACGGCGATACATTGAGTTAAAATGTTTCATGACGTCACAAGTGTATTTTATACTTGTGATGAAGCGACCGCCACTCCCCAACGTTAATGCGTTTTATCTATGTATTTTTTTATTAATATGAAAAGCAAAAAATACGTGTCTAATATTTTTTTTATATTAAAACTAAATAGAAGAATCCCTGTTTTGTTATGTTATGTGATTAGAGCTCAGATTAGGTGGAGCGATGATCTTCGCAGGGCGGCTGGCAGCAGCTGAATGAGAGTTGCCAAGAATCGAGCTGAATGGCGTGCAATTGGAGAGGCCTATGTCCAGCAGAGGACTGCTATACGTTACATTATATATGTTACAGTGAAGAATTAATGTGATTATTATTTGAATCGTTGACCAGTCATATAAACAACTAGCTTCACCTCGCGGTTTCATCCGCATACGTCCAATTCCGTGGGAATATCGGGATAAAAGTATCCTATATTCCTAACCGATCAGGGTTAGGATATAGGATACTTTTATCCATTGTGGTCCTTTGTGGCCTGTTATTTAGTAAATATCTTTACAAATTCTTTACTAAATGTCTGTAATAGGGATGCCAATTTTGTTGAAAGAAACGGGATTTCAAATTTATTCCGGGACAAATAAAAACATGTATTTTACTGTCTTATTATTTATTTATTGCTACATAAATCTTAAAGAAGATCGTGTTAGTTTCAATATTTATCTTTGTTTCATTTAACATACCTATCTATTTGTAAAATTCAATGCAGTTATTGTTATAGTCATAGTTGGAAATGGTCATTAATTCACTATTTATCAAATCGGGGGTGCATTTGTTGCGCACATTTCAAGACCATCTGCGAAAAAGTCCTTTCCATCAAACAGTTGGAACTAGGGATACTGAAATAAACGATATAATTAGAAAAATGATAGCGATTTCATTCTTGGAAAACTCTTCCGTGATTTTCTTCTACTTCTCAATGTCAATCAACGATAGATTTCTTAGTGATAAATCAAATGAGGCTTAAATATGGGATAGAGTATGTCCCGGCGGGACATTCATAATTACGCCTGAAATACGGGATGTCCCGGGAAATACAGGACGTATGGCAACACTTGTCTGAAATCAAAAAAACTTAATTTTCAAGATACTTTCTGAGATTTGGCTGATGGTCTGTGAGAACTGAGGGACCACACTTTAAGGGCTGTAGTTTTTAATATATTTATTTACAAATTCCCAGATTCGTTCTACAATTGTTAAGACTACTACTATATCCTAGGATTTTGTTTTTGCGATTCCCAGTTCGGTCTCTCTGTTCACACGCACATGTTTTCACATAAAATCAAATCTTTCCTCTTTGTTATATATTAGTTTAGATTAGGTAAAGTTGATAAACAGAGTTTTTGTTCTTGTCAGTGTGACCTATTCCATTTAGTTTATTTAAAAGGTTCTCGTTTTATTTCTGTCGTTTCATCTTCAGTGCAGTTTGCACTAAACTTTAAACGAAAACATTGTGTTTGTATTCAAACTAATGTTTCAATAATCTTATTATTTTTAGTAGCGTTAGATTTTAGTGGCAGGGTTCTACAAATGTTGGTTTTATAAGAAAGAAAAATAAGTTTTTTTGACACAGAAACAAGTGCATAAAAAAAATAATTTCTCAAGTAGAACAATAAAATAAAACACGATAGATTTAAATATAATCACGAGCACAAAACAGAAATAGTCGGCAGCTGCACGTCATGACTGTGACAAGAAGGCTTCTACTCAGCATGATGCTGTGCTATGGGGACCCACAACACAGCGCTGCGCAGCGCTGTGCGTAAGATTACTTTTATGTAGTGATAATGTGTGTGTGTGGTGCGTGTGTGAGTTGTGTTTAGTATAGTGTTGGATAATTGTTTTGGGTTCAAGTTCAAGTACAAAGGGTAGGGATTAAGTTTACCTCCTCTCGCTATTCAGCAGCGTTATAGATATTTCTACTAAATGTCAATCGTGTTATGATAGCCAATAGCAGTGATAGTAGCCTAGTGGTGTGACCGTCGGACTGCCAAGCCATAGGTCTCGAGTTCGAACCCAAGGCACGCACCTCTGAGTTTTCGGATATATGAGCATCACTTGCTTCAAAAACGGTGAAGAAAACATCGTGAGGAAACCGGAATGCCTGAAAGATATTTTTGACGACATGTGAAACCTGGTCAGAGGCCCATGGGCGGCTTTAAAACTCTGACACCAGGTTAGTCACAAACCACACGAAAAGAAGAAGAACAATAATCTAAAGATAAAGATATATTTATTGCATAACTGTGTATAGTCCGTGCAATCCACGAAGACGCGCCCCACTCTGCGATACAGTACTGTAAGCTGAACTCTAGTACGGCGCGGAACGGAGTGGGGCGCGTCTTCGTGGATTGCACGGACTATACGTCAGTTATTATTTCAAACGGTAAAAAAAATTTGGCTCAACATCTATCCATGTCAGATATGTAACAGCATCACAAGGCAAATAGATTACAAACAAATTCTACTTTTCTAACTGTCAATGTTTTGGTCTACACCCGAAATAAGGGAGTCTAAAGCCCTTACCACAGATATTTGTAACCAACAGTAAACAAATCCCAGTCTCCATCCAATTTTCTTTGGCAAATAAAATGAACACCACATGTGATGTAGATACCTCGTAAATACGAGGTTGGCTTTAGAGGGTGTGTTGTAACGGTAGAATAGACATGAAGGTGCGTACATTATAGAGGATTATACGAAAATCAGTGCGAATATTTTCTGTAGACAATGGTGCCGATTCTCTTGTACACCGAACTAAACTAACTAAACTATCACTAAAATTCCTTACTTTGGACTAAGAGAATCTAAAAGCTATTCTGCAAAATAAATTCTCTAAATTTAAAAATAATTTTGACCCATCTAAATCGAATTTGACAATCGCGACTCCACACGTGATACCTAACCATGTGAATCTTTTTAGAGCCGGAGGCGCGCAGGGGGGGCAGCCTCGACGTGTTTTATATGGATTTTTTTACTTTTTGTATGAAAAATAAGAAAAAATATTACCTACATGTAGAGTGTTAGGGGTTTAAGGGTTTCATAAAGGGGGTCGAAATTTTCATAATTTTTGCGATTGGACACACCGTTTTCGAGATATAAGCAAAAGAAAAAAATATATTCAGTACTGTGTTTGCATCTGAAGTCGTGGTGTTGGTGTGAATTTAAAGTTCATGACAACCAATTTTATTCCACACGTTTTTAGTCGCAATTAAAAATAGTCAGATTTAGTTAGAAAATCTAAATTTTAGGTGAAAAACGTCAAATTCAGAATAGCAAAATTGCCATTTTCACTAAACTAATATCTCAGTACCATCTTAGTGCTGCCAAACTAAAATATAGTTAAGTTGTGTCATTTTAGTCTAATTTCAGAATGGGAAATCGTCGTTTGACAGGATTAAACTAAATTTTAGTGATTTTTAGTCTAGTTTAGAGGCATTTGTGACAAGAGAATCGACACCATGTCATTCTATGTAAATCATTCTGCATATGGTTAGACTTGAAATGGAAATCAACAACGATGGTAAATCCCAGGTTAATGCTTGAATAATATCTATATGTATATTGGCTAGTGAATTTTTAGACATAGCCTAGTGGTGTGTCAGTCAGACTGCCAAGTCATAGGTCTCGAGTTCGAATCCAAGGCACGCACCTCTGACCTTTCGGATTTATGTGCGTATTTTATAATTATCACTTACTTCAAATGATAAATGATTTTATTTCTGTAAGTAGGTTTGTACAAACACTTTTACACGTCAATCATATTTTAAAACTAGATGAGGTCGGCGTTTCCTATCTGACTACTCTGAGAAGAAAGGCCGAAACAAACTTAGAGGTCTCAGTCTCTTTTAAAGTCCAGACATAATCTTGGTCAGATCATGTGAAGGCTATGTGGATTGGTGTCTGAAGTGGTCTTCTGAGGAAAGAACCATACAGAATTTGAGTGGACCTGTCCAGTCAGTGCACGCATTTGTCAGTAATAGTGAAGAAAAACATTCGTACCTGAGAGATATTTCTCGACGGCATGTGAAGCCAAGTCAGAAGCCCATGGGCGGCTTTAAAACTCTGACACCAGGTTAGTCACTAACCACACGTAAAGAAGAAGATCACGCACTGATGGGTGCGCGTGGTGGTTTACGGCCCACTCCTTTTCACTGAGAGGAGGCCTGTGTCTCAGTATTCGGAATCTGGATTTGTGCCCGTTTGATGGCAATGGGCTCGCCCCCTATTATATGGGACTTAAAAATTACTGGCGGAATGTGATTGTACTATAGATGCACCTCTGCCTAACCCTTCGAGGAAGTCTGGCGTGATGTTATGTAATGTTCTATAGTATTTAAAACATGACAGGCCTTCAAATACCTTATTTTTTGTTACAGGTACAAAATTAGCGGCATTCCTAATCTAGTCTACGTACTTCAACGAAAATGTTATTACAGTTTCCCTAGAACATAAGAAATAGTGTGGGAAAGAGACAAAAGAAAACGGCAACACATTCAATTAGAAAGAGACGGAAGAAAAATAAACAGAGATGGAAACGAAAAACGACGTACGTACAGATGACATCGAACTTAGTGCACAAGGATCAAGCAACAAAACTGGGTAAGTCGAATAATCAAAAGTCTTTTATTCAAATTAGGGTAAGAATCAGCACTTTTTGAACATCAAAATTACATAAAACAGTCCCGTTAGAAGAGGTTATAGATTTGATAACAGAAGCGTCAGAGGACTACAAAAGGCTGACATAATTAATGCATTCACAGCTCAATTTGCTTCATTGCTACTTACTGTGGTTGTTAGTGTGATTGGTGAGCATGAGGTTTTGGCATCGATACCCAGACCGAGCACAGAATTATTTCATTTTTCATGAGAAAGAAAACAGTCAAAAAAATGAAACAATGAAAAAAATCATGAAAGAATGATGAATAATCCTAAACTAATAAACGAGCAATATTTGTTTGTATATAGATTTCTACTCACGTTCTCGAAATCGGCTCTAACGATTTCGATGAAAGTTGCAATATAGGGGTTTACAATAGCAAAAAATCGATCTAGCGGTCTTATATCTGAGAAAATTTGTTTTCTCCGCATTTTCACTCGTGCGTAGCTCGGTCGCCCAAAGTTTAGAATAAGATAATGAATAATGACATGGCATTATTGACATTAGAATAATGATCATGGCAGCATTAGTAAGTACCTACGATCATGGCAGTATGGAATTAGTAGCTACTAACCTATACTATTAAATGAGCATTCTCTATTTTTCACTAGAGCAGAGCTCGGTCGCCCAGGTACTAATGAATGAAATGAGACAATTGCTTTATTTAATCATTGGTAAACAACCAGCAAACCTTGAAAACTTGTTGTTAATGTTTCATCTTGAACAGACAGTATCGGAAATTACGACACAAAATTTAGAGCACATTATTATGAATTCGGGAATGTAAGGGGGCATAATTGGAAACCTTGCGTGTTGATGGCATTTGGGAACACTTCCTTTAGAAAATTGGTACATTACCTCATCTTGTATGATGGTGTACTGTTCTTCTTTCTGGGTTTATAACACGACAATTTTTTTTTGTGTTTTGTCATGGACATTTTTATTGTTATCGAAGTATGAAGGGCTCATGTTAGTTAGGATTTAAATGTTTTAGTTAAATGATGTGTAACAAGGAATTTAATTTCCTACACTCAAAATTAATACTATGAGACTTACATTCAAAGTCAAATTCCATTTCTTATTATACTCAAGTCCAAATTTGTGCATTAACATAATCTATTTTCCTTACAGCGAAGTAAAAAAAAAGTCAAAATCCGACTTACCCGAAAGAGGTTCTTGGGGCAGCAAGCTAGACTTCATCCTCTCCGTCATTGGCTTAGCCATCGGTCTTGGCAACGTGTGGCGGTTCCCCTACCTCTGCTACAAGAATGGCGGCGGTGCTTTCCTCATCCCTTACTTCCTCACCTTGTTTCTTGCTGGTATTCCTATGTTCTTCATGGAGCTTGCCATGGGACAGATGCTTACCATCGGCGGCTTGGGCGTTTTTAAGATTGCACCGATTTTCAAAGGTATAGAATAAAGGTTTTTTTGTTTTTAAGAAATATTTTGTTGAACTTATTGCTTGCCTTTCACCAAATGTTAATATGGTAGATTTTTATGAAATTAACTTACTTAGATTATTGATGACAACTTCTTTTACTTCTTGTTTACTTCGATTTTTGGAAACTATAACTGCATTTTAATTCAAATCAATTATAACTTTGCCATTTAACTACGGAACCCTTCATTATGCGTGGTCCGACACGGACAAGGGTGGTTTTTATTGTTCCGTATACAAAGGGTAAAACGGGACCCTATTACTAAGACTCCGCTATCCGTTCGTCTGTCACCAGGCTGTATCTTATAAACCGTGATAGTTAGACAATTGAAATTTTCACAGATGATGTATTTCTGTTACCGCTATAAAAAAAATACTAAAAAATAAAATAAAATAAATATTTAAGGGGGCTCCCATACAACAAACATGATTTTTTTGCCGTTTTTATAGATAATGGTACGGAACCCTTTTTTTAATTAGACATGACTACGGAATCTGATATAACCGTCAATTTGCTCCAGGTATTGGTTACGCGGCTGCTGTGATGTCATGCTGGATGAACGTGTACTACATCGTCATCCTCGCGTGGGCCATCTTCTATTTCTTCATGTCCATGAGATCAGGTAAATATATCACCACCATGTCAGTGCCTTCATCAGCTGTAATTAAGTTACTTATTTACTACACTTACTTAGTTACAAAAGTGATCGTAGAAAACTTCATTAATCTCGTGTGAGACTTGTTCTTGTATCAATTTGTTGCAGAGTAGAGAATTCTTTGAAGACTCGTATTATGAGTTGTATACTTAATTATGATTTAAAACAATTAGAATAAATTAGGCAAGCAAGCGCTACTGTTGAGCATGAGGTCCTGGGTTCGATTTCCAGATCGGGCAGTGTTATTGGGTTTTTCTATCTGAAATTTCTCAGTAGCAGCCCGGAGTCTGGATTTGTGCCCGGTTGATGGCAATAGGCTGGCCATTTATTACAGGTCATATATAGTTTTTTTGCTTTCGTCGCTTAGTAGCATTTGCTACATGTAATCCATGTAATTAATAGGGATGATGCTTAAACTTTTTTTTTTCCGTCAGTTATATTATAAAAAAATATTGGACACGTATATTTTCTTTTTTTACGTTTAAATTTAATTTTGAAAATGTGCCACGACGTCACGAGTATATAGATTTTATACTTACTTGTGACGTAGCGACCCCCACTCTCCAACTTTAATGTGTTTTATCTAAGTAATTTTTATTAATATGATAAAGCAAAAAATACATGTGTAATATTTTATTATTATCTGACCGACAGACTAAACAGAGTTTTTTTTTTTACCATGGCATCATCCTTATTAAAGCTGAAAATATTGTTAGTTTTTACAAATACTATACTATAATTCATCATTCTCTTACTCTTATCCAAATTTATTTTATGTCTGCGCAAAATGTCACATGTCACATGAAGCGATGTATCTTGTTATAATTTTATCATCTCCTAAACGATTCCATGATTGATTCTATGTTCCATCGGTAGCCTTTTCTTCTTTATCGTTTCTAATCATTTTTTCTTTTACCCAGACGTGCCATGGCGAAACTGCGACAACTACTGGAACACGGCCGCTTGCGTGAACCCCTACGACCGTAAAAACCTGACCTGCTGGTCCACCATGGACATGTCTACCTTCTGCACCCTCAACGGGAAGAACATCAGCAAGGCTGTGCTGTCGGATCCGGTTAAGGAGTTCTGGGAGTAAGTTGTGGAAATATTCTATACTAAGAATTAACTATTTAGAAAAACCTATCTATTTTTGTGGGTGGAGCATTTAAACTAGTATACTATGAAGTAAAAAAACTTAATTTTGTTTTTGATAACGTAAGAGACCTCATAAAAACACTTGCAGTTCAGGATCTTCGAAACATACTGCAAGACTGATTACGAAATGTCAGAATAGTGTGTGTTTGACTTTATGTACTGAGGTTGTGTTGTTGTTGAAGAGAAGTGGTGGCTCAGTGGTAACGGCCGCGGCTAACGAGTTTGTAGGACGTACGTTCGACCCGTGACAGGCGCTGTACTTTGTGTAAATTATTTCATCACCACTGCTCTCAAAACGGTGAAAGAAAACATTGTGAGGAAACCGACATGTCCTAGAACCAAATATTCACAGACATGGGACATCTACCTAACTGCACTGAGCCTATGTGGTGGATTACGGTCCACACACATGCCTTCTCTCTATGAGAGGGTCACAGAGAGGAGGTCTGTGTCTCAGCAGTGGGAACATTATAGGTTGATTATACATTATGCATAAAAACTTTCATAGAAATATAAACTGATCGATAAGAGTTAGATATTTCTTAACAGTTAATACTAAACACAGATTTGAACTGATTGAAAGTTTACGTAATATTTCGTTAATTTACTTAAATGACTGTCTAACTTTACTAATGAAGACGTCGATTAAGTCGGCGTTCATTATACAGGCAGCTATACAAATTCTACTCATTAAATGGTATGAAGTTCAACTTTAATGAAGATCATAGTTTGATTGTGATATTTTATGTAAGTTCGATATATTGATGAGAATAGAAATGTTACAAGAGTTTGACCATCATCACAATGTTGATGACTCTTCACTGTGGCTATAAATGTTTACTAAGAGATTCATATAAACCATACCTAATCGTAGTACCTAATGCTCGGTTCCTCAGGTATTCTTAGGGAACTACAAGAACTAAACGCAAGTTTTATAATGCCTTAAAGTAAACAAAATTAGAAAAATATTACAATATTCTTCAGGATATATGCTAATTAGATACTGTGTTGAAAACAAAATACAACAAATTTGATACGATAGAAAAAAATCCCGAAGATACATCAAAAAAATCTTTTAGCGATTAAAAACCGTAATTATTAATATACAGTATGCAATCATTCTGATATTTTGTCAGATTACAAGCAACATAATAATGTAAATGATGTTTAAATTTTTAGTCCAATTAATAATTTTTTTGTTAATAGACAATTGCTTCATATTTTGCAATAAATTACCAGCGTTATGTCATCGCACTTCTCTTTCTTTTGTATGAGTATGCAGTCCGACAGCTGCGTTGTCGCTCTTTAGCTGTTGTTAGCCTCTTAAACAGAGTTTATCTATTCTATAGGCTTTTTCTTGACATATATCTGTTCTGAGCACTCAATTAAGAAATAATTTTCTTTAATATTAGTCAAATCAATAGCTATTAAGAGTTTATCGAAACCCAGCATTAACTTGAACTTCTTAAATCCTAAAACCCACCACTTTTTCCCCAGACGCCGAGCCCTCCAAATCTCGAGCGGCATCGAGCATATTGGCAACATCCGCTGGGAGCTGGCCGGGACTCTGCTGCTGGTGTGGGTGCTGTGCTACTTCTGCATCTGGAAGGGTGTCAGATGGACTGGCAAGGTGGTCTACTTCACCGCCCTGTTCCCTTACTTCTTGCTGACTGTGCTGTTGATCAGAGGTTTGTACCTATTTTGAGACTTTGGACTTAGAATAATAACTACCAATAAAATAATGAATAATTTTGAAGAGTTATTTAATAGGAAGAAAGAAGCACTGAAGAAATTGAAGATAGGGAGGCGATGGAGGCTTGGAAATTGAGTCTACTTTAATTTCGTGTATTAGCAGTTGGCTACACATTAATTGAAAATAAAGAATATGTAAATGAGCATTAAAATCCATAGCTATCCATTTCTATACATATTAGACTTTTGCTGTATTAAAATAACCTTTAAAAGTATCGAGAAATAACAGCGATTAAAGAGCGTATAATAATGAGGAGTGATTTTTCAAAAAGGGCTTATTTTAATTTTTGCTAGATTTTTTTTTTATGAATGCCATCGTCACTGTCATGTAAAAAATTAGCCTTTAGTCCAAAATCCAATACAAAAAGTACATATTTCCTAAATAAACTTACAGACAAAAATCTCATTTTCGTATAGAAGCAAGGACACATTTCCAGTATAATGGTTTAACTGGTTTTTCTCCATTACTGAAAAATTGTTTATCATAGAAATAAGCCCCTTTGAAAAATCACTCCTCATTTATAGTTCTACATTCTTGACATTTTCGAATCGATTTCACAACAAGATAATTAGCTCCAGCTATATATACTTTATTATCATCATTCCAGGAATCACCTTACCTGGTGCGATGCAAGGCATCAAATTTTACGTAATGCCCAACATGTCCAAACTAATGGAATCTGAAGTCTGGATCGATGCTGTTACCCAGATCTTCTTCTCTTACGGCCTGGGTCTGGGAACTCTGGTCGCTCTGGGAAGCTATAACAAGTTTACTAACAATGTGTACAAGTGAGTTTGTTTGGATGATTTATTTATTTTATAGGCATAACAAAATATACAGAGAAAAATAATAGAGTTATTATGATATGTTCAACAAAATATTTTCTTTCAGGGATGCCTTGATCGTGTGTACTGTGAACTCTAGTACATCGATGTTTGCTGGTTTTGTGATCTTCTCCGTGGTTGGGTTCATGGCCCATGAGCAGCAACGGCCGGTTGCTGAAGTGGCTGCTTCAGGTAACATCTTCAAATATAATGTTATTCTAAATTAAACTATCGAGACACATATTTTAATAAAGTTTTAAGTGTGGGATTGTCCAATGATATTTAGCTTTGTCCTTATTTCTAAAATATCTGAATTTATCATTAAATTAGATAAAACAGCTGCTTGATATTGGATAAACTTAATCAAATTCAACTCTATTCTTCTTTTCGTGTGGTCAGTGACTGACCTGGTGACAGAGTTTTAAACCCGCCCATGGGCCTCTGACTTGGCTTCAGATGCCGTCGAGAAATATCTCTCAGGCATTTCAGGCGGTTTCCTCACGATGTTTTACTTCAGTGTTTTTGAAGCAAATGATAATTATACAATACGCACATGAATCCGAAAAGTCAGAGGTGCGTGTCTTGGGTTCGAATTCGAGACTATGACTTGGCAGTCTGACGGTCACACCACTAGGTTATCACTGTTATGTCACTGCTGCAACCCTATAGAATTGATAAGAATAATTAAATTATCAATTCAGTAGAGTTTGAATATGATTACATCTCTATGATAAGTAAAGATCTGAATTTCTGTTTTACGTTCATTAAGATTACATTGAACTAAAATACGCTCGATAACCATAACTATCTCTTTTCCAGGTCCTGGCTTAGCCTTTTTAGCCTATCCATCAGCAGTGCTCCAGTTACCAGGGGCTCCACTCTGGTCTTGTCTCTTCTTCTTCATGCTGTTACTCATAGGTCTGGACAGTCAGTTCTGTACCATGGAAGGCTTCATCACTGCTGTCATTGATGAGTGGCCCAAACTCCTCAGGAGAAGGAAGGAGATCTTCATCGCTATTACCTGTTTTATCTCGTATTTGGTTGGGCTGTCGTGTATTTCTGAGGTAAGTCTAATTACAGTCTAATACTTTGCCTAACTAAAAGCCAAAATTCATTATTTTATTTTATTTTTGGGATAATAAACAACTACAAAATATACAATACTTAGGGTTAACAGAACTTTTAGTAACAATGTTGCAGTCTACTGCATTATCCGCAAGTAAAACATATTTAAAGATCTGTGGTTGCCACTAGTCGATCATTACCAAAATTAACAAATATTTTGAAATAAATAATAAGATTACAATTACGAAAAAAACATATAAAATATTAGATTAAAATTTATTTTTCGATCAAGCAAATAAAAATCAATATCAATAAAATTTGAATTATATAGTTTTTGCTACTGTTTCAACCCTTCTGCAAAAAAACGCAGGAGGATAATAGTTAGTATTATGCTACTGCCTCTCACAGAGAGGAGGCGTGTGTCCCAGCAGTGGGAACATTACATAATGATTATGCTAAGCAGTTAGTTTTACAATGGTGCCGATTCTCTTGTACACCGAACTAAACTATCACTTTCTTACTTTTTTTTGGCTATGAGAATCTTAAGCTATTCTGCCAAAATATTTGATAATCGCGACTCCACGTGGTAGTTGTTTACCCTACCCCGTAAATTTTTTTTAAAGCATGGCGGGCAGCCTCCACGTGTTTTATATAGAATTTTTCACTTTAAAATAAAATATTACCTGCATGTAAAGTTTTTGGGGTTTATGGGTTCTATAAAGGTCGAAATTTTCATTATTTTTGCGATAGGACACTCCATTTTTGAGATAAAAGCAAAAGAAAAAAAAGATACAGTACTGTTTTTGCACCTGAAGCCGAGGTGTTGGTGTGAATTTTAGTTCATAACAACTAATTATATACCACACCTTTATAATCGCAATTAAAAATAGTCAGATTTAGTTAGACAATCAAAATTTTTGGTGAAAAACATCAAACTCAGAATAGCAAAATTGCCAATTTCACTAAACTAATAACTCAGTGCCATCTTAGTGCTGTCAAACTAAAACATAGTTAAGTTGTGTCATTTTAGTCTATTTCTGAATGGGAAATGGTCGTTCGACAGGAATAAACTAAATTTTGGTGATTTTTAGTCTAGTTTAGAGGCATTTGCGACAAGAGAATCGGCACCATTGTCTGACAAAAAAAAAATATAATCGCTGTTTGATGGGTAGTTAGGTAGTATGCCTACGTGCGTTAAAGCATATGAATCATTTTAATGAGCATATTATTCAAATTTTTATGGCACATTAGTGACCAAGCTTATTCAATTCAACTCTGATATTTATTTTAATATTTTCCTCCTGTGATAGTAAAGGTAGAAAATGTGTCTTATAGATTACGATCCGGAGCTTTTTTAAATTATTTTTCTGTCTCGTAACAAATGATTATGTAACTTGAATACAACGTTTTTATACGTACGTAATATATTTATTGGCATAGAAATTTATTTCATGGTCAGCGTCAAGGTTGCGTAGTGTCTACAAAGCCGAGGCAAATCTCTTAATATGGCATTGAGAGGGAGTAGTTACTCTCATTCAAATTCAATATACGTCTTTGGTGGAACTTCGCATGAATACAAAGTATCCTTTTGTGGAGTGCGGAAAAATGTGATCAAAATTATCTGAGGATGCTTGAAAAATAATTTGGTAGACGATCAGATACTATATCTTGTGATCTTATAGTAGCTCGAACTTATAATGTCTTTATCTTAGCTATTACAGAAATATTGATTTCAGAAATTTCCAATATTTTAAATCACGAGAGAATTTTTAATTAGAAAACATTGGACAAAATAGTATCAACACACACCAATTTTAGAGCAAACAAAAACAGAATTGAAACAGGAGCAAGAGCATTCTTTTCTTGATATTCTTGACATTTTTGTATTCATAGAGAAACAAAAGAATGGTTTATATCTGTTTATAGAAAGTTAATTCGGAAGAGTGGGGATATAATGAGCCGAATGCTCATTATATCCTCTACCGAATTCTCTTTCGGTCTTAATTGAACTTTATAAAAATAATTATGTAGGAGCATGGTATAATCTTCGTTTATCTAGTGGATTATTATTTGGAACATTCAACTGTATCATACTCTTTAAAACTCTACATCATCGCAATCTTTTCTCAGGGTGGCATGTACGTCTTCCAAATCCTCGACTCGTATGCCGTCTCCGGTTTCTGCTTGCTGTTCCTGATCTTCTTCGAGTGTGTCTCCATCTCCTGGGCCTTCGGCGTCAACCGGTTCTACGACGGTATCAAGGAGATGATTGGCTACTACCCTACCATCTGGTGGAAGTTCTGTTGGGTCGGATTTACGCCTGCTATTTGCATTGTGAGTATGAGTCCTGATATTATCTTTAGGCGCTTTAGTATTGGGTCAGAGAAATGTTCTCAAAAAAGAAACCTTCTCTAGAGTCATATTTTTTTTGTTGTTTTTGAAATCATTTGCTAGAAATATAGTATTCCTAAAATGGAAATTCCTTAAATTTCAATGTATGATTATTGAAATGAAATAATGGATATGCTTAATTTTCTTCTAGTGTCAATTTAAGGCTATGTATAGGTTAAGCGTGGTTAATAAACCGAGGTTAGTGTCTTTCAAATATTTTTCTGTTCTAATTATAATATTGTTTTATTTCTCCAGAGCGTGTTCATCTTCAACTTGGTCCAATGGAAGCCGATCAAGTACATGAACTATGAGTACCCCTGGTGGTCGCATGCCTTCGGTTGGTTCACTGCCCTGTCCTCTATGATGTGCATCCCTGGGTACATGGTCTACCTGTGGCGCGTCACTCCTGGTACTTGGCAAGAGGTGAGGCTTACCGTTTATTTTAGTACTCTTTTGTTTTGGCATAGCAGGTATGTCAAGCTAAATGGGCTGTGGTATGTGGCTTGTAGAACCAACTCGGTGACATTTTGTATTATTTATTGTTTTAGTCATAGTTACATGTTGCTAACTCATCAGACATTTATTTATGTTTTGTTTTTATTCTTTTGTTCCTTCTCCAATTAATGAAAGTTGGTCATCAAACTACGAATATTTCTCCTTGTCTTATGTCTTTTGTTGAAATAATGTGATTGAGATAATATCAACAATGATGGTCTGGAACCTCATACTTATTTTTATATATTTTTCAGAAATTCAACAAAATCGTTCGCATCCCAGAGGATGTTCCTACTCTCAGGACAAAGATGCAGGCTGAGGAGCTGGCCAAGCATAACAAGTCTTAACTCCACTAAGTCCCACTTAAGATCAGGATCTCAGACGAAAGGGATTCGGAAAGTAACACCTTAGTTTTGTGTGGTTAGAGTTGATATTCGCTTGACAATAGATGTTATTATGTATATTTTGGGGATAATAGTTGCAATATGTCTTGGAGGTCATAATTATCTGATGTTTTTACATATACTGCAGAACATAACTATAAAAATCAATAAAATTATGTATGAAAATGGGAATATAAAATAAAGCTACGTATCTCTTGAAATATTGAAACTAACCTTACAGGATGACTATCGTGGGAAAGTAAAGGAAATAAATTCTAAAACATCACGCACAATTTTAATATAATATCATAATTATGTGCCAAATATATCTGTGCCATATACTATCAAAATGTAATTATACTAAAATGATATTTACATAATTATAATAATTATTAATTCAAAAAATGTGTACTGTGTAGTCGTATTTAAAAAAATATTTAAGCGCATTATGTTTTAGATTCTTAGAATAATTTGATGACTTTCCGTTTGCCGTGTGTCGACACGTTCATGTACGTTTAATTGTACGATAATTATTAATAATTATTAAGTATATTTAGGTTAAATTAACAGTATTATTAAAAGTTAACTATCTAATGGTCTTCCATGTAGCTGACGCTTAGATTTTACTGTTATTATTGATATTTAATATATTAAATGTTTATTTGTTATTGCTGACTAAAATCTGGTGATTATTATATCTATTAGGTAACAGTATAAACAGTTTAAATCAAATAACGCTTACCTCTTTCTGGTGGCAAAGAACATAAATATTTTAAAAGTTTTATTTCCAGAATTTTAACACAAAAATACAACGAAATAAACCTCATTTTAGCAAACACTAGGTTTTGGTCGTAATTACTAAGATTAATTTATCGTTTAATATAATTATACGTAAGTAGTAACATACATCTTTTAATATAATTATATTTGTTATCCTTAAAGGATTTAAGTGTTAGTTTGATGTTAGATATTTAGATTTTTAAGAGTTTACAATAAAAGCGCTTCGGGACGCGTCATTTTTGAATCTACATGGTGTTTGTCGAAAATTTAAGATTCAAATCATTAATCATTCTTAAATGCATTTAATCTTATTTATATTTAAAGGCCTATCTATTCGTTAAGTATTAATATTATGTTGTATAAATGGAGTTCGGTTGTTTTTGATATTCATATCATTAGATTATTAAAACATACAGTGAGTTTATCGATTTGGTTAATCAGCTTTAAAAATAAATTATTTTAAATTCATTTTTAATTTAGCTGTATGATTAAATCGTAATATAAATATTTGTTTGTTTTGGAGTCACTGCGACCTACAACATTGGATGTTCACCTCTGTGTTCTAAATGAGACCAAAGAATGTAAAAATATATTATTCTATTCTAGCCAAAAAGTTTCTAATATATTATACTGTAGATTTTATATAAATTATATCTTGAAATATCTTTCCAATTATTTATGTGTACAAGATGATTAAATAGTTATCTCATCCATTAATACACTACGAGTTATTAAGTATATTAATTATTGGCCACAAATGGGAGATCACATCGATGGGCATTATTAATTTTGCAAAAACATTAATTATAACTTTTTGATTTATCTTGTACACAAAATATAATTATTTTAAGACAGATGCACTACTTATCGTGTTCAAAATGATATTTGTCTATTTATACTGTCAATTTTAAATATATTAATATACTTAGTAGCAAAAAAACTGTAGCCCATTTTTAATAATATATTTACCTATACATTTATAAAAATTAGACAATATAGTAAGAACATATTTAATCCTATAATTTTACTAAAACTTTACCTTCGTAGTGTTTGAAGAAAATTTTAATAATATTTTAGGTGAATTTAATATATATTTTTAATATAAGATACTCGTAGCCCGATTTTGTATAAATGAGTGAGATGATACACAATTATTTGTAGATTATCAATATATTTATTGTATTTTGTGTTAGATATTGGACACTAAGTAAAAACATTATGGAAAGTTCCAGTGATTAATAAAAAGATAACTATTGTTTCATGAATATAAAATATCTAATTTATCAAGTTATTTTACTCCAACTCAAAATATTTGCAAAAATATAATTGTTATTAAGTGTCTAATATCTATCAAAATTATGCGTTATCTAAGATAAATGTGCTTCCATGTATTTTAAAATTATGAATAGTAAATATATTGTTATAATTTTTAAATAAATTAATGTACTGTGTACTGTTAAATTAAAAAAAAAAATATTTAATCATTACTACTCAAAACAAAAACTGACATACGAAAATAATTTAAAAAGATTTCCATTTACCAACGAAGTAGTAATAACAGTTATTAACATAATTATTGTTTACATAAAAGTTGAAGGTTAATGTAAACCGCCCATTTACTAAATAATTATTAAATATAAATGAATAAATATGATAATAAATATCTAGTACTTAGGGCATATAATAATCATACAGAGTAATCTATGAGCCGACATGCCATTTTAATCAACATAATTATTCTATCAATTACTTATTTATAATTATTTTACCAAAAATACCAAATTATATAACTATTTATTTGTGATTATTATAATTTATTGAAATAATTATATTATATACAATTATATAATTTTGATGCCATATTGTCTGATATAATTTTTTATTTTTGAAAAAATGTTTTCAAAACTTATACGTAGTTTAAATCGTTGAAATATTTATTTCATTAAATAGTAGATAATAATATGTGTTATGTTATTTAAAAATACCTTTTTTCCTGTGAATTTTCTGTCTGTTCCAACCGGAATAATATAATTATATATATTTTTCTTTGTTCCTCTTGGTTGACTGGTAGAGAATGCCTAAGGCATTAAGTCCGCCTTTGTACCTTTTTGAGTGTGAATTTTTTTAATAAATAAATATCACATGAAGAATAAAAGTAAAAACATATCCAGTCAGTGCACGCATTTTTCAGTAATAATGTAAGCTGTAATCAAAACTTAAGGAGCTCTATAGTTATTTATTTTCCCTTAACACGTTTAGTGCCGAGAGCCCTCCTGGAGGGTTCACCTAGTCGCATATGGAGGATCCCTCGCGGAGGGTTCATTTGAAATGTAGGGTTTTCTTAGCGAAAACCGTGAAAATAAAATCCGATGTATATTTTAACAAGATTTATTAGTATATGCGTTAGTTTTAAAATCAAAGCATTTTTTTTTGTTTTTGTTCTCGGTTACAAATATTCACAAAAATTTAAAAGGTTGGAAACTATGTATAGCGACAAGACCCCCTGAAAACACTATTTCAGTTCGTTTTACAGTGTTTTATGACACGGTGTTAAACCTAATGCCGTTGACCGTCTGCGATGGTTAACTTTAGCGCAAACGTAATGCCGGCAACCCTCCTGGAGGGTTCACTTCCAATATGTATGGCGGCATGGCGTATGAGTTCTATGAAAAGTGAGTGGAGTCGAAAGTGTTAAGCGTCTTCACCAGGGGATTGTATTATTTCCGGCCGCGAATCATATTTAGATCAACATACAGCCTGATACTGATCTGCAAATTGTAAAAAATGTAAGATTTAAGACCAGGTACTCTAAAGATAATTTCCACGCAAGCTCCGCCCCAAGGACCCCGCCACTTCAATAAGTGTTAAACGCTAACACATCAGTAATACAGTTGAATATCGTGTGCGCTCTTTGAGCGTGTTCAAGCACGAAACTAAATGGCGTAGGTCTCAATTCTTATTTCGTTTAAAACTAAAGTAATAATTGATCTAGAATAAAAATAAATCTTGTGGCTGGATAATCAACTATATTTTCTTACTATGATCTTGATTATTATGAGTAATCTTGATTTTATTTCAATAATCTTTAAAAAACTCAAGGTTATGTAACTGTCTTGTACACACGGCTACACATCAAGCTATAAATTCCAGTTTATGCTGATCTCGCATTGTATAGGATTTCCGTACAATGCGAGGTCAGCTTATACTGGAAATGTACAGCTTGATGTGTAGCCGTACATGGGAAAAAGATCCAATAAATCAAATACTAAAGTTCCATTTTGATTGTATGCGTGAGTTTTTTAGAATATTAATGCAAATTGACATGAAATTTACCCACCTCTTAAACGGTCTCACAATAACAGCTATCCAAATACAGAGCGTTTTTTGACACTTTACTGTCAAAAACTGGTCAAAATGACAGATTGTCATGACGACCGTTATAATATGACGGAACTGCTTTTCTACGAAACCGTAGGTTAAGGTGCCTTCTCCACGGGCGAGAAATTCGCGGCAATGATTTGAAAAATCAAAATCAAAATCTCTATAGGCTAGGAGTAAAGCTCTATAGGCTAAGCGTATGCTAAGACGCAGGTGACGCAGGTCCACGCAGCGCAGGGCAGAGCAGATTTTGTAATGCATGGATGTACTGACAGCTGCGTACGCTGCAGCGCAGGCATATGTGACGCAGACACGTGTCTGTCCTGCTCTGCGTCTCGTTGTAGAGCCGGCACAGATTTCTGCGCGATGCGTGCTGGTTGTCACTTGTTTTTTACCAGTGATTCATAATTTTGTTTCAATGACAGATTGTTTGTACCAGCTAGGACGCGAATGTGTCTGTCTAGTTGCGTCGCAGCATGCGCTCGCGGCCTATGTTTGCCTCGCCTGCCCTATCCTGCAAAATCTGTACTGTGCTGTGCTGCGTCACCTGCGTCTCAGCATACGCTTAGCTTTAATGTCGTAGTCGACCTTGTCTGTCTGTCTGTCTGCGGTCTAGCTCCAAGACTGTTAGTATTAGAAAGTTGTAATTTGGCATGGGTATACATATTAATTATACCGACAAAGTGGTGAAATAAAATTATGAAAAATATTTTTTTTAGGGTAGGTAGCTCTCCTACACGTAAAGTGGGAATGTCTTTTTTTTTTCTATTTCTTCGTGTGGGGTATCGTTGGAAAGGTCTTTCAAAAACATTATGAGTGTGGTAAAACTATTTTTGAATCCGTTTGCGAAATATTAAGCTTAAAAGTGCAAATTTTTGTTAGAGTCAAGTGTCCCCCCCCCCCCTGCCAGCTAAATGGTTGGTTTTAGATATGTGAACAAATTCACGGCAGTAGCTTATATAACGAATTTAAAAGGAAAACTTGATAGTAACTTGGTAACTTGTAAAGCCTACTCAGCTGTGATCAGCTGAGTAGGCTTTACAAATTAACGAGTAATAATTGACCAACTTAAATTTGCGGTTGTATAAACATGTTCTCCCATACATTCCGTATGAAAGATTTTTTTTTCAACTACAAAGCTAAATTTGTTCTTGGGATAAATTCATCCCAACTACGGAACCCTACATTGTGCGTGGTCCGACATGCACTTGGCCGGTTTTTTTAATTGAACGCGAATTCAAATTTGGAAAAACCGTGACACAAAATGATGGCCAGTATGTTGACTTCAAAACTGCATTAGAACCTTTTACTTTGACACATAATTATTTGGATTTTTGAAGTGAAAACTTCTTTAGGCGCGTTGGGCATTTTTGAGATGGGAAATAACAATTGAACTCGCGCCACCGTTACCGACACCTCATTTTTGTAAACGCGATTGTGCTCTTTATTTATATATTACGTTACGGATCAATGTTCTGTGCAAGAATTTTTACTTTAAATTTTTGGAAGTATTTTTTTTTTGTAAACGCGATTGTGCTCTTTGTTTAGATAACGTTACGGACCAATGTTCTTTACAAGTATTTTTCTGCCACCAAGGCGATCTTGTTCAAATTTTCACTTCTGTCGGCACTCCCGGAGTGCCACTGTTTTTTTTTTGCCTTGTAGATAAGGATGGTGATTCCAACATTTTTAATCATGATGTCAAAATAATGTCACTATGCTAAAACCTTACTATTTGATCAATTCATCAGCGACTTTTTGACACAGTCTTGCAAATTGACCGACTCCTTATAAGCAATATGATGTAACCGCGTGGGCTCTCGCCTTGAGGTCTAGGCTACAAAATAATACATTTATTTATTGCCTGGGCGATAAAACTAGAGAAATATGTGGGTGTGTTATTGTTTATATGCCAATTACGTACGTATAATGTGTTAAACATAAATGTCTGTATGGCAGAAAGATACAACTTTAGAGTTAGTCTGATCAAAATTTTTGAAGTGAAAACTTCTTTAGGCGTTGGGCATTTTTGAGTTACCGACACCTCGTTAAAAGTATTTTCTGCACAATAAAATTGTTCAAGTTTTCACTTCTGTCGGCACTCCCGGAGTGCTACTGTTTTTAGACCACATTTGAGTGTGTGTGAGGAAGGGCCAGTAAGCTAATTAATAATGGGTGACCATCTTAACATACCGAGACCCCTCCGTGCCTCGGAAAGAACGGTAAGCTGTTGGTCCCGGCTGTCATTCTTAGATCTTTGACAGTCGTTACGGGTCGTCAGAAGCCCGAAAGTCTGACAACCAGTCTTACAAAGGGGTATCGTGTTACCGAGTAACTGGGTTGTGGAGGTCAGATAGGCAGTCACTCCATGTAAAATACTGGTATTCAGCTGCATCCAGTTAGACTGGAAGCCGACCCCAACATAGTTGGGGAAAGGCTAGGCAGATTGATTGATTTGAGTGTTTGAGAAAGGCTTCTTGAGGGTCTAGACAATGTGGCAATTTTCGGTAACGATGAAGGCAAAGTCAAAAATTTATGGGACTGACATATGCTATCGTAAAGCTTAAGTCAATCCTGTTGAAAAATGCTGTAGAAGTACGCCAAAATTGTCTAGGAACCTTGAGCCATCAGAGCAGTGGTGGTCTAATGGTAACGGCCGCGGCTTACGAGTTTGTAGGACGTACGTTCGTACCGTGACAGGCGCTTTACTTTGTGTAAATTATTTCATCACCACTGCTCTCAAAACGGTGAAGGAAAACATCGTGAGGAAATCGGCATGTCCTAGAACCAAAAATTCGAAGATATGTAGATGGCACATTGCGCACAACAGTGATAGCCTAGTGGTGTGCCTGTCAGACCGCCAAGTCACAGGTCTCGAGTTCGCACCCAAGACACGCACCTCTGACTTTTCAGATTCACGAGCGTATTCATCACTTGCTTTAAAAACGGTGAAGGAAAACATCGAGAGGAAATCGGCATGCCTTAGAGATATTTCTCGACGGCATGTGAACCCAAGTCAGAGGCCCATGGGCGGCTTTATAACTCTGACACCAGGTTAGTCACTAACCACACGAAAAGAAGATTACGCACTTATGGGTGCGCATGGTGAATTACGGCCCACTCCCTCTCACTGAGAGGAGGCCTGTGTTCCAGTAGTGGGAACATTATAGGGCTGATTATGCCAGAACCTCGATAGAACCATGCAGCCCATTTTCTTAATGGGTACCAAATAACATAACATAATAATCACACATGTATTCCCGAAAGGTCGCCAGTTATGTTTAAGTCCCATGTAATAGGGGGCGAGCCTATTGCCATCAACCGGGGACGAATCTAGACACCGGGCTACAAAATTTATCCTTGAAGAAACTCATAAAGATTAGACAAGACACTTATGGAAATTACCTTTTTCAGGGGCATGAGGAACAGGGTGTAAAGTTCACTCATCCACCATAGAAAAGGGAGGATCCTCCGACCAGACGGGTGTTGTGTCTGGCGGGCAACTGCCCATCGGTTTGAAGTTGAAATCTTGTATGTATGTCGATCGCTCGGTAAACTCTAACTGCGCGATGCAGGATATATGTGACGTCATGTCTATGATGCGTAGTTCGTGTGTGGCGGTGTAACCGCTACAACTTGAACAAAAAAGTGACGTTAATGTGAAATCAAAAATAAAGAAGATTTCGTTTGATTATCACGCGAGTAGCAAGGCAGACGATCATTATGTATGGAGGGGGAGTAGCTTATTATAAACCTGTAGCGGTTACACGGTCGCATCAAAAAGACATGACGTCACACAAATCCTGCATCGCGCTATTAGAGTTTACCGCGCGATCGACGTATAATAAGACTATATCTGATATCGACCGTCGGGCAGTGGTCGCCAGACACGACACCCGTCTGGTCGGAGGATCCTCCCTTTTTTATAAAGGAAGAGTGAACTTTACGCTCTGTTCCTCATACCTCTAAATGCAAATGGACCTACCGGTGACCTTGGATGTTGGCTTTCGACGGATTTGGCTGTTGAGCCGCAAGTTTAGCGAAAGCTCTTGTATGCTCGTCAATTCTTAATTTCAAAATTAAAGAAAATAAAAGTTTTAAAAACTAAAACCCAACTCCTAAAGCAAAAAATCTGGAAGCACACGAAATCTGTTTGATTTATGAGATTTAACACGTGTGACTCTGGATTTTTTATTTGTCTGTCTGTGTACCTTTTTAGTTGACTTTTTGTCGTAGTTGGATTTTAGTTCTTTTAACTTTTATTTTATTTAAATTTTTTGGTCTTATAATTTATATGTATTATAAAAGTGTTTCAATTAAGCCTTTTCACTTGATACCCATCAAGGCATTTTTTTAGTTCTTGCCTTTATTTCCTCTAGAGGGCGCCATATTATGACGTCACATACCCTGCTTATACCAACGGACGATCAAGACGCTTCCTTGCTTACCTCATTTGTCAAATTATTATGAGTAGTTTAGAAGTTATGAGGTAAAAAATGAATAAATATTCAATTCAATTCAATTCATTTATTAATTTTGTGAACATAGGGTAAAAATTATACAGATGTTTTATAAAGAAATATTGGTCCATACTACGTCCCGCCAGAAGGCATACAAAATTTTTGTGGTACCTAATCAAAATGTCGCAAAAATAAAAAATTAAATAAAAAATATAAAGTCAAGAAAATTACATGTCACAATTTCATGCCAAACACTAATGGCTAATATTAATAATAAAATGTCAATACTTTAAGACGTCACATAAACAAATAGGTAGTATTTAGTCACAATTTCGTATACAGTAATAAATTAAATAGGAACATTTTAAACAGACATATTATGTCAAAATACAAAAATACATTCATAAATACCGGTCAAAATCATAACCCTCCTTTTTGCTTCACCGTAGTTGGGTAAAAAGAATCGAAGAATATGTTACATTTGTAATGTTTTATTTAATATGAGTTGTTGTAACTTCGTCTTGCGCGTATTTTGGATTTCATCACTTAAAAATACTACAAATATCCAGGTAAAAAGTAGCTTAATGGCTACACATCAAGCTATACGTTTCCAGTATAAGCTGACCTCGCATTGCACGGAAGTTCTATACAATGCGAGATCAGCATAAACTGGAAAACTATAGCTTGATGTGTACCCTCCAGGTCCCAGGCTAAATTTAAAAACGATAGGTTCAGTGGTTGGTTTGGCGTGAAAAGGTAACAGAAAGTAACTTTCGAATTTATAATATTAGTGTGGATGACCTAGACCAGCAAATCAAAAGTAATTTATTCAAATTAGGCTGAGAATTAGCACTTTTTGAACGTCAAAATTACATAAGATAGTCCCGCAAAACCCCCCGCCCTTCACCATGTCCTTGTACTTCAGCTGGGAAGAAGAAGAGGCGCAACAAACTCCCCAGCAGCATAGCTGTTCAGTTAGAAGAACTTGACCAGATTGCCAATTGATTGCAGATTTTACATTTGCATAGACAAAGTGTTTGTCATTCATTACTAGTAGCATTGTAATGATCTCACTTCTGACAGTATTAAGTAGACGTGTCGAGTTTGAAATCAGCTTAACGATCTAAGGAATGCAATAATTTAAACGGATAGTTGAATATAAACGGAATTGGGTGCAATAAGCGTGTCTGGGTCCCTAAAGACAATTGAAAATGCTAGAAAAGCCAACAAACATGGATTTCTAAAGGCAGAAAATTAATTCAATTCAAATTAATTTAATTCTGCTTGAGTATAGTTCTCGATGTTTTTGGTTGGTATATTGGCGTGTGCTAGCTGACATAATGCCAGTAATTTATAATTTAAATAATGTTTTGTGTTGCATAATAATTTTGCGTACTATTATATAGAATCATTTTTTTTCTAACTTGAACAGACAGCTGTGCTACTGGGGAGTTTGTTGCGCCACTTCTTCTTCCCAGCTAAAGGCACTAGGAAGTGGTGAAGGGTGGGCGTTTTTGGGGGACTGTCTTATGTAATTTTGACGTTCGAAAAGTGCTGATTCTCAGCCTAGTTTGAATAAATGACTTTTGAATTTGAATTAGAGTGGATGTACCGCTGTTTTCAGTCATTCATCTTCACTACATCATCTGCCTAGGCCTTTTTAGGGTTCCCCCAAAAGGAAAAAACTAAACCCTTATAAGATCGCTTTGCTGTCTGTCAAGACCCTTTTTCTCAGGAACACGTGGAGGTATCAAATTGAAATTCATATCAAATACTCAAATCTACTGTTCCTTGGAGCTGTGAAAAAATCAAACTTCTAAGCCAACGCAATCAAAAGATACAGCCGTTTATGCTGCAAATTTTTGACACTCGCAAGGGAATCAAAATCTACAGAGTACAGACACACACACTTCAGTGATAAAGTTGAAAATCTATTAAATAAATTTGACAGATTGTAGTAGCCTGATGTGCTGGCGTTTGTACTTCCCGTGAACTCAGAATCTTGTTTGGTACGAAGCAACGTCTTATAGCACAAATAAAGGAAAAATTGCGAAAAGCATACATTTTTATTTACATCATTTAATAAAAATATTTTTAATCATTTTAAACTTACTACCCCTTTCCTCATGAACGCGGTTTGTACGGAACCCTCGTTGTGCGAGTCCGACTCGCACTTGGCCGGTTTTTTTACATGAAGCGACTGTCTATCTGACCTTCACAGCCCAGTCACTGGATAACACGATACCCCTTGGTAAGACTGCAGGTTGTCAGACATTCTGGCTTTTGATTACTTGTTAGCCATCGTAGGTGAGCAGACGTGCTCCAGTAGTAACGGCCATGACTTATGAGTTGTCAAGTATGTCGTGGGTTCGAACCCAAGCAGGCACTTAACTTTGTAAAAATAATTTCATCACCACTGCTCTCAAAACGGTGAAGGAAAATATCGTGAGGAAAGCGGCATGTCCTAGAACTAAAAATTTGAAGATATGTGACATCTACCAACTCGCACTGCCCACTCCCTCTCACAGGAAGAGGAGGCCTGTGTGTCCCAGCAGTGGGAACATTATAGGCTGATGATGATTATGCATCGTAGGTGTTAAAAACGGGTGTTATAATATATGGCATAATAATATCACTTGAAATAACGTTCACATGATATAATTTTCAAATGCTATAAAAACAAATAACCAAATTTTATGTGATCTAATGTTACATTTCATATATAATCTTCTTTTTGCTATAAAAACATTTAGTATTACGTTCATTTCATATAATTTCCAATTTGTATAATGTTCTTTTTATAACGTTAAGTTGACCTAATTTTCATATTTACTCATTTTCAGCCAAAATTCTGTTATAAATAAGTATATATCAGGAAACATCATATTGTTTATTTATTTATTTATTTACTATTCACACTGACATTTGTTTTAACAGGTTTAACCCAATACAGCAATGTAGTCACAATGTCCACTGTGTGGCACAAGTCATACAGAGGACAATATGTTAAGTGTCACCCTCTGGAATTCCGCCAATGAGCATGTAAAGATATCCACTTGCAGAGAGACGCTGTTGAGTATCTTTATTGCCCACCCCACTGGTGCAAACTTTAACAGGTTTGTACGAGCCACCGGGACTTTAAACAGCCTCTCTCTCGGTCCTTGTCGCAACCCACTGTTTGGAACGAGCAATCCCAAAGTTAACCTCATCTAACCCAAATGATTCACCAACAATAGAGGGGATCGTTAATGGTCACTGTTCTAACCTAACCCAAATGACGACGTTTCAAAATTATATTAAACGGTTCTAACAGATTTTGAATATTATAATAACTGAATGGGTATGTTGAGATGGTTTGGGCATGTTGAGAGGATGAATGAAAGGCGACTAATAAAATATATTTACAAGGCTGATGTAAAGGGAAAGGCCGGTCGGGGACGCCCTAGGAGAACATATACTGACCTTATTGGTGCTGTTCATCAGAAAAGCCAGGTGCGTAGTACTCGCAACTGGCGTGCGTGTATGACCAGATGTATGAACGTAAACGAGGCAAAAGGAGTATGTAAGGATCGTAGCAGGTGGCGTTCTGTAGTTTCTGCCTACCCCTATGGGAAGAAGGCGTGAGTTTATGTATGTGTATGTAGTAACTGAATATTAATTCAAATGTGCAATATAGAAAATGTTCATTATACCATATAAAATTAGGTAAGATGAAATTATATCAATAATTCATTATATAATTTCATCGTTATATAAAAAAAGTATATTAAATCTTTCAATTTCAATCTTTGTCCACTTTTAAAATTCTGGTAAAAAAATACTTTCTCTCTCCTTAAACATCGTCACTACATATAGTTCCTTGCTCTTGTTTCATGTTTATAATTTTATGTATATCTGTTATCTATCTAATATATATATATAATATTTATATAGGTAATTATATGCTTTATGTATCTGTGTATCTGTTGTATATGTAAATGGTACACCACTGACTACATGCAGTATTGTCTCTCCTTTTCCATTTAAATCCATCCAAAGGTTGTCTGTAAAAGATCGCTTTTAGCGATCAGACCGCCTATTGTGTCACCCAATGTAAAATGTCTATATTAAGTCTGTAATTTTTATGGTGTACATAATAAAGAATATTCTATCTATCTATCTATTCTATTAAATTAAATTAGGTCATATGATCATACGAACTTTTGTTATTATTTCGAACGTTACACACCCATTAAAAATGCCATATACGAATCCAATCCTTATCAATATTTATATCTTAATCCTTACCAATATTCATTCAAATCATGTCAGTAGCGGCCTTGGAGGCGGAAATAAAACTTTATTTCGCTTAAAATATTCATGGATTATACATGTATATATATCAATTGTCTGGCTTTTGTTTTATTTAATGTATTCTCTATTATATTGCTAGGTACTTAAGAGTTTTTATGTGCACGTGTTTATTGGTTTTAGCTGTCCTTCTAGTTCGTAAAGTTTAATGCAAACTGTTTTTCTCAAACATGCTTGGAAATTCGAACATTATTTTGACAACTTTCTTCGTGATAAATCGAACTTGATGTACTGGTCAAAAACAAACGAGTAGGCGGCCGGCAATGTTACTATGAAAATCCATTTATCTGTCGTGTTTAGCGGCCAAATAAATTATATGAAAACTCTATCTGTCGTGTTATTTAAAAATGGAAGTAACTTTTTACTTCGATTCATGGCAACCGAGGAGGTAACTTATCAAAGATCTTATTTAAATTTCGAACTGACTTAGTAAAGAGCAGATTAAAGTAAAGAAGAAACAAATGAACATACTGGCGTGTGAAAATATTTCTTTGTTCGCCATTGATTCTGGTGTTTGTATAAATTTATTTAGTTTGAATTTCCGCGCATTGTTTGGGAAAAGTACTATACAAGCCTTGGCCGCAACTAGGCATTGATTGACTCACGTATGTGTGCCTCGGCTTCGCCTCGGCCCACATTTTCACGATCGTCCATCAATGCCCTAATTCCATGTACAATAATAATTCATGTACAATATATTAAATATAGATAATTACATTACGGGCGCACGAAATGCTTCCCAGATAGAGTGGCATGGTATTGTCTGATTTTTAGGGTTCCGTAGTCAACAATGAACCCTTATAGTTTCGCCATGTCTGTTTTTCTGTCCGCGGTTTAGCGCAGAAACTGTTAGTAGCTGTAATTTGGCATGGGTATACATATTCATCACGCCGACAAAGTAGTGAAATAAAATCATGAAAAGGTTTTACTAAGGTACCTCCCCTACATGTTAACCAGGGATGTTTTTTTTTCTCGTCAATTCTATGGTGTGGGGTAATTTTGTTACTACGACCAATTTCGAAATAGCGTTCGCCGGTCGCTGCCGCGGCACCGCTCGCTACGCTCGCTCGGCTCACGCGTAGTTGGTCACAGTTCTAACATAACCTAACCTATTTGGTCGGAGTGCCCTCATAGTTATATTACTAGATTGTGCTCGTATCATAGTTATTAAGATAGATATGAACCGCTTTCATTAAACCTAGGGATATAACTATGTCACGGCTAAATAAATCATCTTACTGTGACATATAAACTGTCTTTAATTGTAAAATCAACTTAATATATGGAAAACTCATATTTAAAAAAAAAATTAGTAACATCATTTATTTTATTTATGTAAATAGTGCAAATAAATGTATCCACTAAGTAATATAATAAAAAATAAAATAAGAACTTGTTTATTCTGTTAAACAATTAACAAAAAAAAAAAACGAAATTCTCATTTACAAATTGTAAAAAAAATGCATCTTAAAATTGTAATGAGCTTTAAGCCTGTTATGAGCTTTAAGTTTTAAAGCTCATAACAGGTGGCAGAACAGTTGTTACGTCTTTATAAACCGCCATTCTTGTGTTTGTTTACTTTTGTGTCGATCACAAATTATACGAAAACTAGATAAATATGCATGAGATTTGGAGTGTAGTACTATTAAAAGACAAGGTAAGGACAGGGGTGCACCTAGCTTCTGACGTTTCATAAGTGCCCATGTAGGTTTATGTGAAATAAAATATTTTGAATTGAATTGAATTGGGAAGCGTCTACCTCTGGTAAAAAAGCTTTAGTTGAAAAGTCAATAAATTATGAACGTTTTATAATTTGTTACGGACGACGTAGCTACACAACAACAAATCAATGTAAATAAGTAAGATAAACGTAGTTGTTACGGACGACGTAGCTACACAACAACAAATCAATGTAAATAAGTAAGATAAACGTAGTTATAAGTATGATTAAACTAATAAATGATTATTTTGTACTAGGGACGTTACAAACTGTTTATATTAGGGCTACATTATTTTAGTTATAAGATCACGATTGTAAGAGAGGCTCGGAGCACGACCCAAACAAGAACGGACAAGTTTAAACTTGTCCGCCATACATGCGCAAAAGACAAGCTACGCCGCGCTCTGATTGGCCGACTACGGCAAACGCTCTCCGCGCCTCCCACTCCGCCCGCACTATGCGGCAATTGTATAAAAATGGGCCGGCTTGCCGCGAGAAATCACTCATCACTCGACCGTCAAGCAGCAAGCCACCCTGGGAAATAAATCAAGAATACAAAGAAGCCTGAAGAGTTTTATTCAAATATACAGTCCACCTCGTCAGTTGGTCCTGCGAACCGAATTTATAGAAGATTAGAACATCGCCGATTGAAGATATAATCAAGAATAAATTCAAGATCAAGTATGAAGACTAGAAGCGTTACGAATAAAGAAAATGAAGCGGAATCGGGCTACGACAGTCGACACCCCCGCACGTTCGAGGATCCGCCTAGGTCACCGTCGACCATCGCGTCCGCGCCCCCACGCACCCCGTTCGGTGCGCCCGCGGCCGGGACCGATCCCGCCGCACCCGCGTTCGCGACCGCACCCCCTGTCACCGTCGCGGCAGGGCGAGTTGCGCCGACGACAAGCCATGACGCATCCACCGCGCCGGACGCCCGCCACGTACCAGCAAGCAGAGCCGCCGCGACCACGCGCAACTACGGGGAACTGCTCGCCACACCGACCGCGTCCCGTTACCCTACAACGCTCCTCGCACCACGAACCCAGGACTCGGCAAGAACTATGACAGCTGCGTACGATATTTCTGTGAGGGATACAGCAAGTACAATACGTTCCAGAAGATCGTACAGTAGTGACGTAACAAGAGTGAAGAAGGCAGAATACGAAGCACAGAAGAGGATCGCTGCAATAAGAAACGAGCAACTGGAACTTGAAAAGGCGCTCGTCAACAAGCGACTCGAGTATGAAGTTTCAACAATTGAGGCAGAGGCAGACGCCCGCGAAGAGGGCTCCGTACACATGAGTGAAGACAGAGTGGACGAGTGGCTTCAAAGTATAGACCGAAGTCACCCTCCAGACGCGGATCAGCTGCAGACAGAGCAGCCACCGCGCCCCGCTGCCACACACGCCGCTCCGAGGACCGCCGCCTACGTCGAACCTGCCACGAACATTGACGCCGCCGCGCCCGCCAGACATAACCAAAGAAGACAACGATCGGTTTCACGCTCACCTACCAGAGGAGAACGTCGAGTTGGAAGAGGAATCGAACAGCTGGCAGACACGTTGGAAAAAATGATACACATTCGCCCGCCGCCACGACAAATGACCGAACTACCTACTTTCACGGGAGCAGCCGTGGAATGGTTACCATTTAAGGCAGCGTACAACGATTCATCGAGTTTATGCAGATTCACCGCGATTGAAAACTTAGCAAGACTACGCAACTGCATCAAAGGTGAAGCAAGGGAAGCAGTGTCAGCACTCCTGTACTCCGCATCCGACCCGCAAGTAATCATGAAGACACTGGAACAATACTACGGGAGGCCGGAGATACTCATGGACCGAGTAATGGAAGACTTGAAGAAGCTACCCCGGCTCACAGGCGCAGCCAGTGAATTAAATTCGTTCGCAGTGAAGCTTCAAAACATCGTGTGTGTGATATCCAAGATGGACAACCGCGGCTACATATGGAACCCGATGCTGACTCGCGACGTCGTAGAGAAGCTGAGCCCGCACATAAAATCCAGATGGTGCGACTACGCTTCTGAAACAGTGGATTCGTCGCGTGAACCGGAAGTAATACTGCTGTCCAGATTCCTGATGCGGGAGGCCGACCGAGCCATGAAATATGCCTTCACGAATACAACACACGCCCCCGCCTCGAAGAAAGAAACGAAGAATGCGCCACAATTTGTCGTCAAAAGGAAATCGGGCCGAGAAGCAGTCTTCGCGACAACAGAAGAAGAAAGAAAATCAGAGTGTTTATGTTGCGGCAGTGACCACGAAGTACCCAAATGTGCGAAGTTCCTGAAAATGAGCATCGACGAAAGATGGGATTGGGTACGTACGGCCAAATTATGCTTTAAGTGTGTGTCAAGACGTCATCGACGCGAACATTGCCGAGCGAAGCGATGTGGCAAAGGAACCTGCAGCCGCCCACATCACGCGTTGCTTCACAAGGATCGAGAGGAGAAGGAAGCGCCACCGAGTGAGAAGCCGAACAAGGGGAACGACGTCGAAAAGCCTCACTCACAGGAAGCAGTAATGACCGTCTCCGCATCAAGCAACCCACTGCAGCGCGTACTGTTAAAGATGTGTCCAGTGGTACTAAAAGGACCGGGTGGACAAATACACACGTTCGCCCTACTGGACGAAGGCTCAACAATATCACTCGTCGACGAAGAATTAACACGCCACCTGCAAGTCAACGGTCCGGCCTCCACTTTACGCATCCAAAGCGTGACGTCACAACAACGTGAAGAATGCAGCCAAGAAGTCAAGCTACAGATACGTGACCAGAGCGGGAAATTTCAAGAGCTACGCGCACGAACAATGAAAAACCTGCAACTTCACAGTCAGTCGGTGGACAGATCCACGCTCGCCAAATACCCACACCTCCGGGACATACAAGCAAGCGTGATAAGCGGAGAAGCCAAACCGATGCTGTTAATAGGCGCTGACAACTGGCACCTGATAGTCACACGCGAACTACGTATGGGCAAGAAAAGTGAACCCGCAGCTTCCTACACTCAATTAGGATGGGTGATCCACGGGACCGCACCGCGCGCCACGCTGAAGGAACAAGAAGGCCAAGTTGTGCTACATCTCTACGACGTGTCCGCGGCAAGACGGACAGATGATGTACGTCGTGTAGAAGAACTGATGAAGGCACACTTTAAAATAGACGCCCTAGGAGTTTCCCTGGCTAGGAAGATCAAACCAGAAGATCAAAAGGCGATTGATGCGGTCCAGAGCACCATGAAGAAAGTCGACGACCACTTTGAAGTCGGATTACCATGGCGTGATGAAGATGCGTCAATGCCCAACAACTACAACTGTGCCTTACGAAGATTGAAAACAATAGAAAAGAAGATGGATTCATCACCACACTTCGCAGCACAGTACAGCACCTTGGTCAAAAACCTACTTGACAAAGGGTACGCACAGGAGTGCGATGGAACAGAAGACGGAAACAAGAAGGTGTGGTACCTGCCGCACTTCCCGGTCGTGAACCCAAACAAGCCGGGTAAGGTACGCATGGTGTTTGACGCCGCACACCGACATAGTGGAGTATGCCTGAACGACTACCTACTGGAAGGACCGGACCTATTGAAGCCACTGCCAGGAATACTGTTCCGGTTCCGAGAACGACCAGTAGCCGTCACTGCAGATATACAAGAGATGTTTCTCCAAGTAAAGATAAGAAACCAAGATCAAGCTGCACAGATGTTTCTCTGGCGAGGCGAGGAACGCAATAAGCCACCGAAGAAATACAAAATGACGTCAATGATCTTCGGGGCATCGTGTTCACCATTCATCGCGCACTCAGTACGAGACACTAATGCGAGACTGTACATGCAAAGGTACCCCGACGCTGTGCAAGCAATCACGTCAAACCACTACATGGACGACTACGTAGACAGCGTGGCAACTGAAGAAGAGGCCATCAAGACGGCACGTGAAGTCATAAAGATTCACCAGAACGCGCACTTTAATTTAAGGGGATGGTGCTCCAACAAACCCAATGTGGTAAAGAGCGTGACGCCGGAGAAACACGCAGCCGACACAGAAGTAAGATTCGGACACAGAGAAGAGAATACAGACAAAACACTGGGACTACTCTGGCAAACAGGCTCAGACGAGCTAGGCTTCAACACCGGACTAAGTCGGCTGTCACCCGAAGTAAAGACGAGAGACAGACCACCGACAAAACGGGAAGCGCTGGGAGCAGTAATGGCAGTCTACGACCCACTAGGCCTCATCAGTCACTTCACAGTTACCGGCAAAATCATACTCCAGAACCTGTGGAGACACAGCATAGGATGGGACGAGGCACTCCCGGAGCAAGACGCACAGCACTTCGAAGAATGGATACACAGCCTGAACGAAGTAACAAAGCTCCGCATCCCAAGGTGCTACGACAAAGGCCCGAATGACGTCATGGACTTACACATTTTCTGTGATGCCAGCGAACAGGCGTACTCAGCAGCTGCCTACTGGAGGATCCAAAAGCCAGACGGAAAAGTGGACGTAAGGCTGGTCGCAGCAAAGGCACGAGTAGCCCCACTGAAACCAGTAACCATCCCGCGACTAGAACTACAGGCAGCGGTAATCGGTACGCGACTAGCAGAGACAATAAAAAAGGAACACCGCGACAAGCCAAGAGGTGTGACTTACTGGACCGATTCACAAACCGTTCTGCGATGGATTGAAAAAGACGCCGTAAAGTACACACCATTCGTGGCCCATCGTCTGGGTGAAATTGCGGAGCTGACTGACGCTGGCCAGTGGAGATGGGTGCCTACCGACCATAACGTTGCGGATGACGCTACGCGCCCTAACTACACCATGCACATGAGACCCGAAGATAGATGGTTTGCAGGCCCCGCATTCCTGTACGACAACGAGGAGTCCTGGCCGAAAGAAAAGACCAGAGGTGACACGACTAAAGATGAAGTAGCATACGTAATGACGGAAGAGAAAAAGGAACGAGAACGCCCTTCTCACCTGCCTGACATAAGAAGATTCTCTTCGTATGAAAAACTACTACGAGCAACAGCTGTGCCCTTCCTTTTCAAGCAAAAATGTAAGGACAGAACCAACCAGATGACCGTCGACCTAATAGAAAGGGCTGAGAAAGTATGGCTGAAACAAGCACAGATGGATGACTACGCCGAAGAAATACAACTACTCCAGAAAGGGAAACCGGTACCCAGATCCAGCAGTTTGTATAAGCTGGACCCCTACCTAGAAGAAAACGTCCTCAAAGTAAGAGGAAGAATTGGCCACGCGGCAGTCATGGAAACCACGAAAACACCGGTGATTCTACATGGCAAGCACCCTTTCACGCGGCTGTTAGTAGCAGATGCGCATCGCCGAGCCGGCCACGCTAACAACGAACGCGTAATCAACGACTTAAGACAGCGATACTGGGTGGTCAACCTCCGCCCTACGGTACGGGCCATTGCACGCCGATGTCAGCTATGCCGCATTAGAAAAGCCGCACCAGTGAAACCAACCACAGGAGACTTGCCAATGGAAAGGACCATGACCACACAGCGACCCTTCACCTACTGCGGGACCGACTATTTCGGCCCAATGACGGTAGTCATAGGAAGAAGACATGAAAAACGATGGGGAGCACTGTTCACCTGCCTGACTACGAGGGCGGTGCACCTAGAATTGGCATCAAGTTTGTCTACTGACTCGGCACTGATGGCAGTAAGGAGAATGGCAGCGCGACGAGGCTGGCCCCAAGTCATGTACTCAGACAACGGTACAAACTTCAGAGGGGCAGACGCTGAACTACGAGCGGCCTACAAGGAGTGGACGAAAGACTTCGTTCAATTCGGACTGGAGCACCGAATGAAGTGGAAGTTCATCCCACCTGGGGCCCCACATATGGGGGGAGCCTGGGAACGCCTTGTACGCTCTGTGAAAGCAGCGCTGGGAGCGACACTACATCAAAAGGCACTAAAGGAAGAAGTGCTGTCGACGCTGTTGACAGAGGCCGAGCACTCTATAAACTCTCGGCCTCTGACCCATGTCTCTGTCGATCCCAAGGATCCGGAGGCGCTCACCCCTAATCATTTCCTCATTGGAACCTCCTCAGGCCTTCCCCGCACCGGGCCTTGCGAAGAGGCCAGCCGCAAACACTGGAAAGCCGCCCAAGCGCTCGCCGACCACTTCTGGCGGCGCTGGGTAAACGAGTACCTACCTACGCTGGTGCCTCGAGGAGCATCAGACGACCAACGACGGCCCCTCCAAGTCGGCAGTCTGGTCATCATCGTCGACCCTTCCCTCCCAAGAGGGACATGGCCCCGAGGCATCGTGGAAGCAGTCTACAGCGGTCCCGACGGCAAGGTGCGATCAGCTGACGTCAGGACCACAGCGGGCAACCTACGGCGTCCAGTCACGAAGCTCGCCGTCCTCTGCGTAGAAGATAAGGCTACGGTAGCCCTGCGCCGGGGGGAGAATGTTACGGACGACGTAGCTACACAACAACAAATCAATGTAAATAAGTAAGATAAACGTAGTTATAAGTATGATTAAACTAATAAATGATTATTTTGTACTAGGGACGTTACAAACTGTTTATATTAGGGCTACATTATTTTAGTTATAAGATCACGATTGTAAGAGAGGCTCGGAGCACGACCCAAACAAGAACGGACAAGTTTAAACTTGTCCGCCATACATGCGCAAAAGACAAGCTACGCCGCGCTCTGATTGGCCGACTACGGCAAACGCTCTCCGCGCCTCCCACTCCGCCCGCACTATGCGGCAATTGTATAAAAATGGGCCGGCTTGCCGCGAGAAATCACTCATCACTCGACCGTCAAGCAGCAAGCCACCCTGGGAAATAAATCAAGAATACAAAGAAGCCTGAAGAGTTTTATTCAAATATACAGTCCACCTCGTCATAATTTATAGGTTATTTTGTGTTTGTTGACTTTAAGTTCGTGTTTTGTTAAAGACTGGAGGCGTACGATAGAAGTAACCTGATCAGAGTTGAAAACCAACTCGGGCATGATCTTCCTGACTGAAAAACCTCAGAGATAGCACTTCTAGCACTGATCTAATATGATAATATAAACACACACATACTTTACTATAATTTACATAATATCACATCTCAAGTGCCTGTATGTAATGAAAACAGACTTAGTTCTCTTAGGAGCACCACCTATAAAAAACTCTTCCCCAAAAAAGGCTTAAAGGTTAGCACATCGTCTCGACGAAATATCGGATAAAAAAGTTTTTCGTAGAGCTTTCTCCCACAGTTTTCCTCTCATAACATCTTTGGTAAATACATTGGTCCCCATATTTTTGCAGTAAACAGCTGCGCAACTGGGCTCAATAATTAATTATGCGTTAGAGAAGTCACTTGTTCACAAAAATGTATGCTAGCTGTCAAAATATCAGACGCTGGAGATCAGCGCCATCTGAAGTGAGCAAGTGGCAGTTTTTATCCCCATTATACGAGTATATAGGACTGTTGTTACCTATGTTATGCATAATTTGAACAAAGAACTCGTAAATTATCCAATCGATCTGCATAATACTTGAAACAATGGGAATATTACTTCTTTCTTGTGTTTGTGGAAAGTTGTTACAATAGACAAGGTGATTGCGTAACTGTTATTAGATAATATTAGAATCATCTGTATCTTTTGTAGGTGTGGAGACAGCAAAAGAAAAGTGTAATATCATTTATGTATTATTATTATCTATTACCTTTATTTAATTATTTACATATAAATTATATTTTTAAATATTAGAACAAAATTATATAAAAACATTTAAAAATATAAAAAATAGTATCCCCACCGGTATCGGGAACAGGGTCCAAGCTACCGGCGGTCAGGGCTCCAGAGCCCCTAACCTCCTAACAATGCGAGCCGTGTCCAGGAGTACCGCTTTCTGAATCAAGCCCTTAATCCAGCTGCCCAACGAGAGCCTCCTTAGGTGTTGGTCGAGGCTCTTGGCAATTAAGCCATTGGCTGATACGACTATCGTCACAATGATTGCTGAGTCCACATCCCACATGTCGACAACCTCGCGAGCCAAGTCAAGATACTTGATTTGTTTATCTTTCTCGGCTTTCACGAGGTTTTCGTCATGCGGGACCGTTATGTCAATAATCATTGCCGCTCTCCTCGATCCACCACCACTATATCAGGCTTATTGGCAACAATAGTCCTGTCAGTGATGATGGATCGATCCCAGTACAATGTGATATTTCCATTTTCGAGAACTGGGTCGGGCACATACCTGTAGTACGGCACTTCCGATTCCACAAGGCAGTATTTCGTAGCAAGTTGCTGATGGATAATCCTGGCTACAAGGTTGTGTCTATGCAAATACTCTTCGTTAGCTAGACGAGAACACCCGGAGATTATTATCTATTATTAATAGAAACACTAAGTCGGTGATAATTTATGGAAAAATAGCGCATTGTATGTACAAATTTTTACACACCATTGCATACTTCAGGGGTTGTTTGCTTCTTATGTTTATTCCAGATTTTACCAAAATTGGTTTAGTGGTTTAACCGAGAAAACGGTAAAAACAGACACTTTGACAGAGAAATAGAGACACTTTCTGGAAGAAATTCAAAGTTGTGTGCTTTACGTGTTGCAATCCAAATTTATCATTATGTCAACATCAAGAAGAAATCGAACCCACTACCGATACGGTCGCCGCGGGACATTCAAATGATCTAAACAAATAGCATTGTGTAGGTCTCTGTACAGAGTTTCTGAGAAACGCTCCGAAAGTATATACAAACAAAATACTATGGACAAGTGTGATCGGTGACCGTATGGTTCTGTATGTGATTTTTTCATTATATTTATTCAACATTTTTTGTTAATTCAAAACATTACGGCTGTTTTTCCCAAAGGGTTAGGTAGAGGTATATCTATAATAGTCCCACATTTCGCCAGTTATGTTTAAGTCCCATGTAACAGGGCCAACAACTGGGCACAAATCCAGACTCCAGGCTGCTACTGAGGAATTCCACATGAAAAAATAGTATTAGTATTAGTAAAAGCTTTTTCGCTGTCGGTACCTTTATGAGTTTATAAAGTCTCGATCCCGAGGGAACATCGAGATTAAAAGCATCTTACGTCCTAACCCAGGTCTTGGTCTATCCAGGTGTCAAATTTCATCCAAATCCGTTCAGTCGTTTTAGCGTAAAATCATAACAACATAATTAGTCTGCGCTCAGCGGTCGGTGAGGCAACACGCCGTGTTCGGGTTCGCAATAAGTCCATCGTCATCCTGACGATGCCTCGTTGAGAGGTGAAACACATGTCGATTTCTTTCAGGAGTTTTTTATGGCTCTTTAGAAACAGGTTACTAAATATATCCACATCTATTGTATTTTAAACATAATTCATATAACGAAATACAGTTCGGCTTTTTTTTGAAAAAATCTCACTAATTCTGAAAAATCAAGTATATCAAAAAATCATAAATGAATAGTTACATCACCGTGCGCAAGGATAATATGGGTATTCTCTCCGTTCCGGTGATATAAGCATTAGATTCGCCCATTTCTTTTGCAAAAAAAAAAATTTGTTGCCACTTTGCCTACTAGATTGAATCCTATGATAATATATATTTATGCATAATTTTGGCTCTTAGAAGCCATTTCAAGCAAAATACCGACACTTTAAAATTACAGCTCCTATGTCTTCGAGAGCCTTTTTTCGATCCATTGTTCGGCGTTTCCACTTACCTCAGCAACTCAACAAACAAATAAAAAAACACATTGACATGTTTAAAAACATTACCCTGTTTTTGGTGGCCATCTGAGTCGGGTATCTATAAATAGCAACAGCATTTCCAAGCAAAGCACGATGTATTAATTTCAAGGGCCATCCACAAAAAAAGTAAACAGCCGATCGCTTCCATAATGGCAACATCTTGAGTAACATTTTTGAACCTGCTACCTCCACATGGCAGCCCGGAGCGGTTTTGCAAGATTCCTTTGCCATACCCAAAAAAAAACGATCCTTATTAACTTTTATTATCTCTGGTTGACCCACTGACATGATTATAATACATTTTATGATCAATAAACTCTTATTTGTGATGTGTACGTGAATAATGTTTCGTTGATTTACTGATTCAAACGAAGACGTTCTTTTGTCTTTCGATTCGAGACGTGACAATGAATTGAGAGTGATCGTCATTTGTCAAACTTAGAGACAATTTTAATTAATGATATTCTGTAAAGTTCACTTTCTAGCTCACACATTTTTTTTAAAGTAAATCATCGATGTATCCAAATGGGTCACGGGTGATCGATTTTTTAGATGTTTTTTATTATGCTGGATGGAATAACTTGAATAATTACGGGCGAAAATGTATAAATAGGTTTTTTTGTTTGATTAAACAGTTTTATCCGTCCATTGTGGTGTAGAGGATTTTTTTTTACAAAATCCTTTGCAGTTGATCAAGATTTTATTTTCAGATTTTGACTAAAGAAATTACAAACATACAATAATTATACAGTTATGTGAAAGTCCATTTGAAACAGAGTTTAGAAGTGATGTCTTTATCTACGGAACCCTAAACTCTTAACGATGTGATAAGCGTCCGGTCATCTCAAACCAAACATTTGCCTAAACAATTAGTTATCTTTAACTGCGACAGTGAAAACTGTTAAAATTATCGTAATCTAACACTATCTCAGTCGGGTAAACAGAGGGTTATGAGTTTGACGCAATTTCGGTGTTATAACGTGTTACATAATGTTTGATTTTCTCTTGTGTCGGCGTGAGATATTCATAGATACTCATGCCTTGGTTAGTCAACTAATTAACTAGTAAGTTTCGTAATTAATTCGGGCTAACTTCCCAGGGTGTACCGAAAGTAAATCTGGTGCAAAAAGACAGCCTCACTGCTAAGCAGATTGCGTGGAAGCAGTAACAGCATCCTGTATGTAATATGCTAGACTGACCACTGGTGTGGAGCCTCACCCAGAGGACCAAGTCCTCTAAGTTTAGGTACTAACATAGTTTTTAAGTTCATACTAACAATATAAATGTAAATGATCAATGTTCTCTGAATAAATATTATTATTATTATAGGGGGGACTGCCATATGTCATTTTGACGTTTGAAAAGTGCTGATTGTCAGCCTAGTTTGAATAATTGACTTTTGACTTGATTTGAGTGCAGTCGGCCTTTGGGGGCCCGTATAGATGCTCCTTGCATCCCGAGTAACTGACTAAAAACTGAACTCATCACAAATGCGGACCGGCGAGCATGGTACTGTCATATTTTTTTAAATTTGGGTCTAGTAAAGCGATATCTTTTTAAGTTGCCCGGGGGCAGGTTGAAGGTCCCTATTAAATCGTTTCGTTTTAAGCTTCGTATTGCTGCTGTCTCTATTACAGAGTTGTATAAAATGTAAGATTACGATTGTTTCTACAAGTTATTTTGAAAAAGCACTTTGCCACAATTGTACTACCTTGTACTTACTACGTTTCCGAATCACCAATGTGTATGACTTCTTTGACAATTCATTATTTCCTGTAAATGATTTAATTGAAATAAATACTTTGGTTGGATTTGATTTCAAACTCAAAAACTCAAACTCAAAGTATTTATTTCAAATAAACCAATTACATGCACTTTTGAATTGTCAAGGAGTCGGTCAGTCAGAGAGATGAAGCTAGTCCCCCATTCCAAAACGTAGATCTCTATGGAGAAGAACGGGCAAGAAACTCCACGGGCACTCTTTTAAATCAAAATAATGTTACGATTTTAGTTTGTGTTTCTAATACTTAACACAAACCGCTTAAAATACGGGGTAAGTATACCCATAGTGCTTCAGACGCATCTGCATATCGATATTTGAAATTTCCACCGCAGAAATAGCTAAATGCATCGTCGCCGAAAGCCAACACCCCCATAACATCGAATCCCGTTGTGTTCACGGTACCCCGTAACCTCGTAGGCCAGAGCTAGTTTTCATAAACTTGTTCTTAGACTGAAATAGGACATTGAAACATGTCCTGAGACATTCCGCTTAGTCAGCCGACATCTCCGCGGTGGGAGGGAGGACATAGATCAGTGTGCAGATGGGACGTGGACGAGGTTAATGCCTATAAGGAGCATTTTTGGGGAAAAAAAAAGGTTTTGGTCAGTCGATGTATTTAGTTGAGTGTGGTAGTTTATTTATGTTTTTTAAAATGTTTAGTTTTTGTGTAAGCTATGTTAACAAAAGTAACAATATTTAAATATTATGCAAAGGCACGGAGTATCTTCACAAGCTATTTTCTTAGAATGCCTAATGATTATTAAACCCGGAGTGAAGAAATGCCTTACTTGAAGCTCATTCGTGATAATTCGTGTAACTTTATTCTGGGCTTATTAATAAGGGTAATACAGATTTAAAAAACCGGCCAAGTACGTGTCGCAGCACACACAATGAAGGGTTCCGTAGTTGGAATGAATTTATCTCAAGAACTAACTTAACGTTGTAGTCGAAAAACATGTTCTCCCATACGGAATGTATGGGAGAACATGTTTTTGCAACTGCAAATGTAAGTTATTCGATTATTACTCGTCAACTTGTAGAGCCTACTTAGCTGTGATAGTTTTCCTTTTAATTTCGTTATAATTATATACTACTGCCGTGAATTTTTTCACATATCCAAACCCAACCATTTAGCTGACAGGAGGGGGGGGGGACACTTGACTGATAAAAATAAGCACTTTGAAGTTTAATATTTCGCAAACGGATCCCTGAATCCAAAAATGGTTTTCATACACTAACAATATTTTTGAACGACGTTTACCCCACACCATGCCCACTTTACGTGTAGGGGAAGAACACACATTTTTTATTTGTCGTGATTAATATGTATACCCATGCCAAATTACAGCTTTCTAGTACTAAGAGTCTCTGAACTAAGCCGCGGACAGACAGACGGACATGGCGAAACTATAAGGGTTCCTTATTTTCTACGGAACCCTAAAAAACGAGTGTAAGATGTTATGTAGGTGGGTACAATTATTTGCCATTAAACTAACAAAATGTGTCAGTAGTCTTAATTTATTTAAGTACCTATTGTTAGTCAGAAACATTTAATTATAGTACCTAATAGACGAGGAAAATAAATATTGACCCACCATTAACCTATATGTCGCATCTTCCATGAAACGAAAATCTATGTCAAGACAGAGACGGGTGCAGTGCGGTGCGAACGCGACCGAAATAGATTGCGCTGTGCACGCACACGGCTCAGACTCCTGCGCAGCCCGCCGTTCATAACAAGGATCCATTGATCTATGGATCTTTCTCGTTCAAAATCTTCAAAGAAATTTTTAAGTGACGTTATAAATTGATATGGCTCCGTGAATTTTATCGAGACAAAGTCAATGATTTTGGATATTTTTTTTTGTTAATAATTTAGTGAAAATGCGCTTGTGTTTTGCCGTGTGTCTGTTCGTCTGTGTGACCTTGTGTCCAGATGCTTATGGTAAGTTCATTATATTTTTATTATTTTTTGCTGACTGAGATTTTTGAGATTTAGGCCATGAAGGCAGCCGGTGGTTTTGTTAAGGCATTAGATTTTAATTTCGATTGAGTTATTTATTATTTTACTTGAAAAAATTAAATTGATTAACGTCTTATATGGTTATTTGGACCATTTAATATACATATTTTGGACTTACCAATTTATTTAATCATTAATAAAATAATGTGGTATGTACATATTATTATTTGTATTCATTAAATTATTAAATTTAAAAATATAGATACACGTCTTAAAGTTCACGCTATTTAAGCTTTTTACGGTGCAGTTAAAAGCTTCGTTTTATAGACGAAGTTCATAAATGTTCAACATAGGCTACAAATTAAAATGATCAGCAATTAAATCCTGAATTGCAATTAAGCATATAATTAGGTAGGCACTTCACCCTAATTAAGGTTATGTCTTAGATTTCGTTACATATTTGCAACAAGATCTCTACTATCTAGTTACAAGTTCATTAATAAAATCTTAAGGACATGAGAATGTTGATAATGATCATGATAAAAAGTTGCAATGAATCTGAGGTTTCAGCACCCGACTCTTAACCGCTAGGATGCGATTTGGACGTAGAAAAATTTAAGAATGTGAATTTTTCAATATCTAAGTTAACCTTGAACAACACTTAATTATGTATGATGATGATTTTAATTTATTTAAATTTTGAACTGTTTGTGTTTTTATATTTTTATTACGAACGCTTTTAACGTGCACGTCTTTCTACATTGTTCTCACAAGCATGAATGATGTAACCAATATTTTGTGACAATGCTTTGATTTAAAAGAGTGTCCGTGGAGTTTCTTGCCCGTTCTTCTCCATAGGTACCTACTACGCTTTGGAATGGGCAACTAGCTTCATCTTTCTGACTGACCCCTTGGCTGACTGCCCTGTAGTTGGTTTATTTGACATAAATGCATAAAGTTTGAGGAAAACATCGCGAGGAAACCCTGACTTTAATAATCTTATGTCGCAAACACGTAGGAACCAACTAGGCAAGCGTCTTGAACAATGCTCTTACCTTCCTTAAAAGATAACTTCGCATTCAGTAATCTGCCTAGCCTGTTTCCAACTATGTTAGGATCGGCTTCCAGTGTAACCGGATGCAGCTGAATACCAGTATTTTGCATAGAGCGACTGCCTATCTGATCTCCATAACCCAGTTACTGGGTAACACGATACCCCTGGCAAGACTGGTTGTCATACTTTTGGGATTCTGGCTACCCGTAACGATTTTCTAACTTAAACAGACAGCTGTTTTGCTGAGGAGTTTGTTGCGCCACTTCTTCTTCCCAGCTAAAGCACTAGGAAGTGGTGAAGGGGGGACTGTCTTAGTAATATTGACGTTCGAAAAGTGCTGATTCTCAGCCTAGTTTGAATAAATGACTTTTGAATTTGATTGTAAAATTTGATGTACGAATGACAGCTGACTAACGTGCTTTCCGAGGCACGGAGGGGTCTCGATATACCTATAATGTATGGTCAGTGGTTACCCATCAACGAACCGACCGCGGCAAGCGTAGTTTAACCTTCGATCGAATCGTACGGCTGTTATTTTTTAACCACGAGCCCCTCAAAAATATATCTTCACATTTAAAGACATAATTGCAGGCTTTTATCATTAACTAGCTGTTCTAAGTTCTAAGTTAATATTAGCCTAAGTTGCTAGTGAAAGTCCCGTCAAAATCGGTGCAGCCGTTTCGAAGATTAGCCGGAACAAACAGACATAAATAAAAAAATTGTTTTATGTACCGTCTATACTTTCATGTGCATTTAGTAAAAAGCTGTTATTTTGACATTAAAAAGAGACACTTCAATTATTTGTATGTATGTAGTATGTATACCTAGAAGATGAATGCATGATTAATGAGTAAGTGGGCTGTAAGCATAAGCTAATCACTGTAAGCATAAGCAATCTTTAATGATAACATGAAGATGCGTCTTCGTTAAATTAACCCACACACTACATGTCAATGGCGGTACCACCCAGAAGGCGAAGTCTCGTATTTAAAAACGTTTAAAATCTAGTCACAATCCCATCTCAGCGATTATCAATGTCTAACCAAAAAAATGTCGGAAACATTGACGTTTTTTTGACAGATTGAGACTGAGATACTAAAAAAATATTTTACGTAAGTGCCGTTTGTGGAATGGAAATAATAGCCGTATCTCCACGTTGACGTCGTGGTGGGGCTTGCGCGCTCCGAACTCTGGGTCTGTGCCGGTAAAGTTTACTTTGCCGAAACAGGTCTACGGTGAGGAGCCAGACCAAGAGAGATACAAAAACCCGCAGGGCAGCATGTGGCGAGCTGTTGGGTAGTAGCGACCCCACGGACCCTATCTGCCGGGAGAAGTCTTGTTCCTCACCTCTGGCTTGCCTTTATTGGCCGGCTAGAGTGAACACTGACGAGGAACAGCGCTCCCACCTCATTCTTGCCTTTATTGGCTGGCTTGAGTGGAGATTCGCAAGAGCAAATATGCTCGGAGGAAGGAAGTAGGTATTCCAGTAAGATGCTGGTAGGGATCTTGACCGTACTTCCGGGATTGTCCTAATAGCCGTGGAATACCGCTCCACTCCTCATAAGCACCTCAGGACATGTTGCCCCCTTGTCGCTTCGACACTTTGTGCTAGCAACCATTTTCGGGGGCCCATTATTGAGTGTGCAAGTCACCCTGTGCCATTTTATCCGTGTACATATAAACATTGATCAGGCAGGGGCCATAGTCCTTCCATAGTTCCAGGTAACCAGTCCACTTTAGCCACCCAAACCCATAGTCAAAATATCTTTGTTTCAATATCCTGCAATAGTCCTACACCAACCGGGGGTTGTCCTTGGGTGCCCTTGCGTAGTGCGAACAGGGATAGTCGTCGGTTGGTGCCTCAATACTTAAAAATGTCTAAGGGGCCTCTGCGAGTTGGCTTCGGCCCCTCGTACGCCTTCCAAAGGTCCGGGACCCCAGGGTCCCGAGATGTGTTAAAGTATTAATAAACTATTCCTCCAACCACGCATATCAAAATTTTGTTTCCGTGCGATTAGAGTGGAATAGCTCAGGTGCCGTTCGGTCAAGTGCCGTTGAAATCAGTGCTCTGAAGTTGTATACCTCATAATCAGTGGGGAATTATTGCTGCTCTATATTCTACTCTTTATTATTTTACCTAACGTACATTAAATAGTAGAGAGAGATGGTTTTCTAAGCTATCCGCAACATTATAAGCTAACTTTAAAAACCTTTGAAAGGCCTAAGGGCCCTGTACGAGTGATAATCGCTTTCAAAGCGTTTTGTATTTTCTTTCACCTGGATTTGGTAGTTTATGTCAATCCTACTAAAATTGTAAACGCGAAATTTTGTGAGAATGGATGGATGGATGATGGATGTATGTTACTCTTTCACGCAAAAACTACACGAACGGATTTGGATGAAATTTGGCACACAGATAGTTTATAACCTTTTTTTTTTTTGGTGGGTAGTTGTCCAATAACTTCTCCCGCTCTGGGCGGAGCGGGAGGGCGTGTCAGACTCTTACTGACTAAAACACACCCGTGTTCCTTCGGTTGCCCTGTTGCCGGGAGCCACGATTTCCCAATCGGTTTTCTTCGAACCCCCGGCAGGCATTGGCCCTAGCGGACCCCGTCAATTCTGCTGACATCTCTTTGAGGCGCGCGTGGAACACAACGCGCCGTCGACCCGGGCTTGGTCCTTATCGGACGGCGAGCTACCCATTGCTCACCGTCCGCAAGCCCGCGCCTACCTCCTACCGCCCGCGCCTACCGGGCGTCTCCTCCTGCGGCGGTTAGGGGCGTGAGGGCGCGAAATTTGCCTTTCCCTCACGCGTTCCGCCTCCTCCTTCGCGAGCATTAAGGAGGTGACGGCCTGCCATTTCCTCTCGCTCCGTACCATGGCCTGAACCAGGGCCGGACGCGAGAGATCACCGCCGCCGATCGCCTCTACGAGGACACGGCGTTGCTCCGCCCAAGCCGGGCAGACCTCCACCGTATGCTCCACCGTGTCCTCAGGCCGATCCACACAATGGTGACACCCGGGTGTTTCCTCCCGCCTTATCCTAAACAGGAACCTCCCGAAGCAGCCGTGTCCGGTGAGGACCTGCGTCAGGCGGAAGGTGAGGACGCCGTGGCGTCTCTCCAGCCACTCCTCAAAGAGGGGTCTTATCGCCGCAATTGTGGCGTGCCCAGCACGGGGTTGCGACAATCGCACTCTCCATGACGCCATGAGATCCCGCCGGAGCTCTGTCCGTTGTGCCGCGATTACTTGCGGCATCGGAGTTAAGCCCCGGCGTTTCGCCTCCTCGCGCCACTCCCAGATGTGCGCGAGGACCTTTGCCTCCAGATCCCATGGCGGTAATCCGGCAAGGAGGCTCGCCGCCTCGCAAGGAGGCTCTTCTTTCACCTGGATTCGGTAGTTTATGTCAATCCTACTAAAATTATAAACGCGAAATTTTGTGAGGATGGATGATGGACGTATGTTGCTCTTTCACGCAAAAACTACTTGACGCGAAACTACACGAACGGATTTGGATGAAATTTGGCACACAGATAGTTTATAACCTGGATTAACACATAATATACTTTTATCCCAATACTCCCACGGGATCGAGTCTTATGCGGGTGAAACCGTGGGGCGCTGCTAATCCATTATATTTTTCACTTTTCCATCATTGTTATCGCTGAAAGAATGCCACTGTTTTCAGCAGCATACTTCTGTTAAGTCCAAATATATTGGAGACTGTTATACTTGTGCTATTTTTCGCCTGATAGAAAGCAGTACAGCCTGGTTTTAAGCTGTGATCAATAACACTAAACATAAAGTGTGAAAGCATCTATACTAGAGATGCCGCGAGTAGTTGTTATAGCGCGTAGTCGAATACCGATTAATCGCCATTCCCTATGACGAATAGTCGAATACTCGCCATTATTACTCGACATAAAAGAAAGATAATTTGTTCTCAAATAATTTTATAGTTTATTTATTTTCTGAGGCAGGTTTGATTTATGAAAAAAAGCGTCGGTTTGATCCCAATCGTGCAGAAAAACTAGTTTTTCTGAACCACAATCTGCCCCTTTTTGACTTTAAATATTATATTATTAATTAAAAAGCTTAACTAATTAAATTCAACATGACTGATTTTTGGCAAACTTTTGACATAAATAATAATACAAAGTGTTTTTAAAGATTAATAAAAGTTTAATTATTTTTAAGTCTATAGTTTTTCTGTTCATTAAAATTTTGTTTTTATTTAGAGACAACTATTCGCCGAATGTCGAATAGTATACACTATTATTCGGTATTCGAGGAATAACAAAAAATATTGAGTATGTCGAATACCAAATACCGAATAATAGCGAGTATTTGCGGCACCTCTAATCTATACGTAATACATATACATACAAACAAATAAAATTGAAGTGTCTGTTGTTATGTCAAAATAACAGCTTTTTACTAAATGCATATTCATTTTTTTCTCTCTTTGTTTGTTTATTCCGGTTAATCTCCGAAACGGCTGGACCGATAATGACGGGACTTTAACTAGCTAATGTTATAAGGAGCAACTTAGGCTACTTTAATTTTAGAAAAAGAATGAGTCCACGCGGGCGATTCCGCGGGCAGCAGCTAATTGTTTATATAAATTAATAACTAAACTGTATCTTTACTTACCTAAATACGAATGTCTATGAGATGGGAGATGTGAGTTTCTTAAAGTATATGAAAGATATAGAAATCACTACTTAAGAGGCCTGCGAACACGGCTCGCAACTACAATTCGAGATGTTTGCAAAATTCAATTCCAAGCACGTTGCGCTAGTGTGAGTGCCTGTCGGAGCGATATACACCTTTGAGTGAGCAATACTACCACGCACACATTGACAATTATTGCTTGACGCGATAGCACTACTAGCTTTCGAAAATTTATGATAAATTTGGATGTGTTCCGTAATACCAAAAATGATGAATGAAAACTTAAAATTTTCCAAATTTTTGATAATTTGTAACTTGATAATATAAGTTATGCTTCTGCAGAAACAATATTATAAATATTGTTGTTTATAATACAGAAAAAACAACATGAAGACATGTCATTTACACTGTAAAAATGCACTGTAAAAATGTACACGAAATTAAATTCATTAAAAAAGCTTGCGTGTTCTGTACTGAGCTCACGCAACACGTCTTACGTCCAGCCAGTAATAGGACTCGTTTAACCTTTGTCGGCTTCCAGTGTAACTGGATGCATTTCAATACCAGTATTTTACATGAAGCGACTGACTATCTGACCTCCATAACTCGGTAACTAGGTAACAGGATACGCCTTGGCAAGACTGGTTGTCAGACTTTCGGGTTTCTAACTACCCGTAACGACTGTCAAAGGTCTACTAATGACAGCCGGGATCAACGGCTTAACGTGCTTTCCGGAGTACGGAGGGTTCTCGGTATGTAATGGAAGGTCACCCATCTACGGCCCAACCTCAGCAATCATTGCTTAACCTTGAAGATCAACCCGTGCAGCTGTTATCATGTAGCCAGGAGCTCCCAACACAAGACAGAACAAATGATCAACATTAAATTGATCGAGTTTGTTCTACAATTGCATTCCTAACATTATGAGTTCATAACAGCTTTTAAATTGAATGGTTGATGGGAGGCCCTTAAGTACAATCAACAAAATAAGTGCTTAAGTGATGACTGATGACTCTACAGTTTCAATTTCAAATGTGTTAAGTGGAAGTCAATTAGGTACTTGTTAACAGTTCCTACTGAGCTTATGCCTGTGTTAGGACTTTGAGAGTGCCTTTGCAGCAACAGTGCATTATGGCAACCACGGTATCCTTTTCGGGCTTCCCCGCAACTCCGGCAGGCATCGGCCCTAGCGGACCCCGTCAGTTCTGCTGACATCTCTTTGAGGCGCGCGTGGAACACAACGCGCCTTCGACCCGAGCCTGATCCTTATCGGACGGCGAGCTACCCATTGCTCACCGTCCGAAAGCCCGCGCCTACGGTGGCCGGAAATCGGCCTGCGATTCCCGATGCCCAGGGCGTCTCCTGCGGCGGTTAGGGGCATAAGGGCGCGAAACTTGTCTCTCCCTCGCGCGTTCCGCCTCCTCCATCGCGAGCATTACTCACTACCTGACCCTCACATTCACCACTCTGCTGATTTAAAACACTACAAAAGGCCAATTACTGTAATTAAAAACATTTAAAATCTTGTTGAAATCTCATCTCACCGACAATCAATGTCAAGGACGAGTCGAAATTGTAGGAAAATTTTAAGTACTTTTGACATATTGAGACTGAGATTAGTATGTGAATGCTCTTAAAAACACAATGGTGCCGATTCTCTTGTACACCGAACTAAACTAACTAAACTATCACTAAAATTCCTTACTTTTGACTATGAGAATCTTAAAGCTATTCTGCAAAATAAATTCTCTAAATTTAAAAATAATTTTGACACATCTAAATCGAATTTGACAATCGCGACTCCACACGTGATACCTAACCACGTGATCTTTTTAGAGCCGGAGGCGCGCAGGGGGGGCAGCCTCGTCGTGTTTTGTATGGAATTTTTCACTTTTTGTATGGAAAATAAGAAAAATTATTACCTACATGTAGAGTGTCAGGGGTTTAAGGGTTTTATAAAGGGGGTCGAAATTTTCATTATTTTTGCGATTGGACACACCGTTTTCGAGATAAAAGCAAAAGAAAAAAAAAAGATTCAGTACTGTTTTTGCATTTGAAGTCGAGGTGTTGGTGTGAATTTATAGTTCATGACAACCAATTTTATTCCACACGTTTTTAGTCGCGATTAAAAATAGTCAGATTTAGTTAGAAAATCTAAATTTTAGGTGAAAAACGTCAAATTCAGAATAGCAAAAATTTTATTTTCACTAAACTAATATCTCGTTGCCATCTTAGTGCTGTCAAACTAAAATATAGTTAATTTGTGTCACTTTAGTCTATTTCAGAATGGGAAATCGTCGTTTGACAGAAATAAACTAAATTTTGGTGATTTTTAGTTTAGTTTAGAGGCATTTGTGACAAGAGAATCGGCACCACCAGTTTAATTCCAAAAACGTATCGTTTATTTTTTGTCTGAGAACAGTCTCCATTTTAAGTAACTGATTCAGGCGTGACATTATGAAGTACAATAGATGTATAAATATTTAGTAACTTGTTCCGCTTAGCTATTTCTAAAGAGCCATAAAAAACTCTTAAGAAATCGACACGTGTTTCACCTCTCAACGAGGCATCCTCAGGATGACATTGACTTGTCGCGAACCCGAACGCGGCATGTTGCCACACTGAGCGCTGAACGCAGAGCCTCGTTTCGAGAGAGTCTCTATTTTGTTAAAAATCACATTATTTCAAATTAAATTATTTATGAAACTCATCATCCTCCCATATTATATCAATTTATTTAAGATCGGCGGAGTTCGTACCTACGCCCTTTTCTACTTTCTTCTTAGTTATACACACAATACATCCATTTAATAAAAAAATTATAAACTTACCTTTAGGAACTTGCCCTACAATTACCTAAAAAACCGGCCAAGTGCGAGACGGCCTCGCATACGAAAGGTTCCGTACCACCGATCAATATTTAGCTGTCTACCTATTACGGTTCATGAGATACAGCCCGCTGGCATACAGATGGACAGGGAGGCTTAGTTATTACTAAGCTTTTGCTGTCTGTCTGTCTGTCAGCGGACAGCATATCCGAAAGGTGCCAAAACGGAACCAAAGTCAAAATTAAATCATTTATTTCAAATAGGCACATGTATGGCACTTTCAAACGTCAAAATTTACAAAATAATGATTCTAGTCCCTATTGAGTTCCGTTTGGCACCTTTCAAAAGTGTAAAGTGCTTGCATAACACTTTTGCTCCTGACTGCACAAACCAATAAGAAATAAATAAAACAAAACAAATGAAGTTCAAAAAGCTATTAAAACAAAGTGGTTCAAGTAGCAGATGATAGAAACATCGTCAGATGGGATGCTGCAACGACCAGATCATTGAGATGGTAATCTGTTATGAGCATACGTTTTGATTGGGTTCTTTAATAGCTTGGCTTTATTACTTTTATTGCTTTGAGATTAGATTATGATGTGTGAGATGAAGTATTTTGAGGAAAAATAATATTTTTTTTCGAGTAGCCATCTTGGATCTTGTTTTATATTCAGCTGGATTACCGCAATTATATTAAAATATATTTTTTGGAACGCAGTTCCTTATCGCACGTTTTATATTATTCAACCAATCTGCCTAGCTTTTTCCCAACTATGTTGGGGTCGGCTGCCAGTCTAACCGGATGCAGCTGAATACCAGTATTTTACATGGAGCGACTGCCTATCTGACCTTCACAACCCAGTAACAATACGATACTCCTTGATAAAATTGTTTGGTTATTGACTAACCTGGTGTCAGAGTTTTAAAGCCGCCCATGGGCCTCTGACTTGGCTTCACATGCCGTCGAGAAATATCTCTCGGGCATGCCGGTTTGCTCACGATGTTTTTCTTCACCGTTTTTTAAGCAAGTGATAATATTGTAATGGACCCGTAAAGTCAGAGGTGCGTGCCGTGGGTTCGAACTCGAGACATATGACTTGGCAGACCGACAGTCACACTACTAGGTTATCACTGCTTTAAAAATAATATAAAAATAGGTCTTAAAAGGACTTAGGTTTATTATGGTTTTCTTAAAGATCGCAAAACTTGATAAATACATCCCACGCAAATTAATTAGCAGGATCTATTTGTATCGTTGATTAAAGCATTGCTCATAAGCCAAGTATACGAGCTAATTACTTATGCAAAGAGGATCCTAGAATCCTAAGAGATAAGCATAAGTTCAGACTTAATTATTCAGGCAGTAAACACATCCGTTAACAGAAATAAGAATAGAGGGAGATTTAATAAAAGATGAATGGAATTTGTGAATGATGACTTTGTTAAGGAAGGTTGGTTTAATAGAGATAGAAGAAAGAATGGAAGGAAGAGACGTGTCCCATGGATCTTCTACTTAATAAACATCTAAAATTTATTCATTCACTGATGCGAGAATATCTTTCGGCTTAAATCATGAAGATGATAATGATGATTCATTCACTGACAGAACACGCATCCTACCCTTTTTTTTTTGGTGGGATTTTATCAAATAACTTCTCCCGCTCTGGGCGGAGCCGGAGGGCGTGTCAGACTCTTACTGACTAAAACTCACCCGTGTTCCTTCAGTTGCCATGTTGCCGGGGCCACGATCTCCCTTTTGGATAACACGCATACCCTACTACGTCTAGAAGCTTGAAATTTTGCTCAAGAGTTCCTTATTCAGTGTGTCCCTAGACGTGTTGCACAAACAAAAAAAAATGGGTGAAACTCATCGATCACTAATAAATGGTGAAACTAGATGATTATTTATCGACAAAAAATGACAAAATTTCTTCTAAGAAACGTGTTTTTTCTCTGCCAACCCTTTCGGAGATTACAAGCGTGATGTTATATTTTATAAGTAGGTACCATCAGGGTAACGCGTATCTAACCAATTAGAAAACAAAATGCCGTGCACACGACCCTTTTTTTTCGTAGGTAAGCGATATTATAGCAGCCGAGCGCTGCAAGCAAGAATAGTCCTTACAGAGTACAGATATGTTTCTTATTGAGTTTCTGCTAACACCGTAACCAATAAAGCTTGCACATACTCTCTTTTAACAGATCGTAACACTTTATAAGTGTCATTAAAATCAGGTCGCTGAAGTTTCTCCTCGAATGAGATGATATCGTTGGTCTGCTGCGCAAGAGTTGAATATGAACTTTATCCTTATTCGAACAAGGTTCAATGTTAATTGGTAATTAAATGAGTTAAGAGTATTGGTTGTTTTACAGTTTATGTTACGTTTTCAGCGTTCCGTATACGTGTTTAAAAAAAGGGGTTCTTATTTCAAATAAAATTAGTTCTTTAAGTGTTAGGCTGCGTTTCCACCAGAGATGTGCGAGGTAGATGAGCGGTCCGAGGATGCGTAACGAAGCTATGAAACGATGTGAGTGTTTCCACCAGAGATGTGCTAGGCCGCTGAGCGGTGCGGGGATGTGTAGCGACGCGACGCTGTGAAACGGTGCGCAGATGAGCGTTGCGAGAATGTGTAGCGGGTTCTTTTCAGATACGATTTCTCACTCGCGTCCATCCCTAACACACATCCCTCGCACACATCCCTCGCACACATCTCTCGCTCACATCTCTCGCACACGTCTCTCGCACACATCCCTCGCACCCATCCTTCGCTTGTTTTGTACTTACAAAAACCTCGCACCGCTAAGCCGTTTCCACCAGAGCTGCGCTAAGCGAGGCTACGTAAATGAAGCGATTCTATTGGTTCTTAACAAGCACCTCCTCGCACATCTCTGGTGGAAACGCAGTCTTACTGGGTTGATAGCTAGCTACTAGCTAAAAATCATGGTATTCTGGAGCACGCCATTTTTTTATGTTTATAGTGACTTAGATGTGTCGACTGTCTTGTCTAGTGGTCTAGTGGTCGCTAGCGCCACTGCTGAGCATGAAGTCTTGGGTTTGAAATTTTTATTTTGTTAAACATAGGTATGGTTACAGATAGTATAGTCTAAAATATGCGCACTATGTTTTGCCAATATTTGTGGCGTACAAAATTAACACAAATAAGTAATTACAATTAAGATGGCATGTCAATAAATTAAATTAAAAGAAATAATAATATCAATTTAAAACAATATGTCAATTATGTAAACAGGTCATACAATTTTAGACAAATAAACACATTCATACTTAGTCAATAAATAATATCATAAGTGTCTAATAAGCAAGTCGGAATCTTCATACCTCTGTTTATCAGTAGTAAACTCAGTGATGGAGTAGTAACATCTATCTAAAAGGAATTTAAACAAATACTTTTTAAAGGATCCCAGACACTCTGCTTTTCTAATAGCTTCTGGTATACTATTATATATTTTTGGGGCCATACCTAACACACTTTTGCCGAAAAATGCGGTAACATGAATGGTATTCTGATAACGGCGAGAGCGCAGCTTTTCAAACAAACACTCCCATTTCATTAATGTACATAGATGGTAAAGTGAGCAAACTAAGTTCCTTAAACAATGGCTTACAACTATCAATCGATTGTAATTTCGTAAACGATCGCAAGCATTTCTTCTGAGCTTTAAAAGCAATATCTCTGTCAGTGGTAATAGCCCGGAAGTTTCTTAAGTCCCCATGTTGGATTTGTGAAATAAAATATTTTGAATTTGAATTTGACCAGAATTTCATCATGCATGCATCTATCAGTGGCTGTTTGTCCTATTTCCTGAAACTCATTAGGCAGTTAAATCGTTATTAGGTCGAGAGTAGCACAAATAACTTCAGGTTATTGCCTTGAGGCTACAGACCTGAAATTGATCATTTCCTCTAGTAAGTAAGCATGAGGTATTTGAATACTTATACCCATTTTCATCGGTTCGTTGTTAAGACTCGGGAATAATGAGTTTGCTCCATTTTCAGTAAGACACACCAGTCATAGTGACAACTATGAGTGAGTAAGACCTGGTACCTACTTAAGAAAACAGTCTATCACTGTGTTCACCAAAAAGGTCAGGCAGAGGTCTTTCTCTTCTCGTGTGACTAACCTGGTCTCGGAGTTTTAAAGCCGCCCATGGGCCTCTGACTTGGCTTCACATGCTGTCAGTATTTAAATAGGCAGAGGTGTAACAGTACAATTAGTTCACCCACATTTCACCAGTAATAGAATCGAGCTATTTGTTTGAAATCAGGCACACATCCAGACTCCGGGCAAGTAATGAAAAATTCCCGATGGAAAACCCTAATATCACTGCATGACCTGGGGTTCCACGCTCAGGAGTCGCGCTTCCGATCTTTAGACCAAAGAGACAAGCTACTGTCCACGTAGACTACGTTTCAAGCTGCCTAGCCTTTTCCCAACTATGTTGGGGTCGGCTTCCAGTCTAACCGGATGCAGCTGAATACCAGTATTTTACATGGAGCGACTGCCTGTCTGACCTTCACAACCCAGTAACTGGGTAAAACGATACCCCTTGGTAAGACTGGTTTGTCAGACTTTCGGGCTTCTGACGACCCGTAAAGATTGTCAAAGATCTACGAATGACAGCCGGGACCGACGGCTTAACGTGTATTCTGAGGCACGGAGGAGTCTCGGTATGTAAAGATGGTCACCCATCCACCGACTAACCCCGACAAGCGTTAACCTGATGGATCGACCCGTGCGGCTGTTGTTACTTAGCCACGAGCTCCGCGTAGATTATGTCTATCTTATACTAATAATCCCCTCAGTTAGCACTCACAATTTCCATAAACTCAAACTCAAACTCAAAGCATTTATTTCAAATAAACCAATTACAGGCACTTTTGAATTGTCAAGGGGTCGGTCAATAAGAAAGATGAAGCTAGTTGCCCATTCCAAAGCGTAGTAGGTACCTATGGAGAAGAACGGGCAAGAAACTCCACGGACACTCTTTTAAATCAGAATATGGTTACAAAATATTGGTTACTTCATTCATGTTGAAGTTATACATGTGAGAACGATGCAGAACGTTAAAAGCGTCCGTAATAGAAAATAAAACAAATAATACAATTCAAAAATTAAATTAAAATAAGCCATGGCAGCTAAGAGATGACCAGTCCCTACTGACATAGCAAATTAGAGAGGCAAAAAAGTGATTCCCACGACAAAAAGGAACCACTTGAAACACATATTAGTAAGTTTTTAATATTGTTCACACACTGACCTGAATTAATATACAAACTGTACATTAATATTTATATTTATATCGTCTTGCACTTGACCGTATTTTTCCACATACTTCATAATTATTATTATCTGTGATACAAAGCTGGTGACCCACTTTTCAAGCTTATTTGGTACATTTGATTTATCGACCGTAATTTGTTTATTTTGGCCAGAATAATTAATTTCTGGTACATCATGTCTTGGCCGTAAGTGTGGTACTAAATGCCGAGTTATAATAATGAGTCTTTAAGATTATAATATTGGTTTTATAGACGTTTTATGGTGTGGCAACACGCCGTGTTCGGGTTCGCGACAAGTCAATCGTCATCCTGAGGATGCCTCATTGAGAGGTGAAACACGTGTCGATTTCTTACAGGGCTTTTTACGGCTCTTTAGGAATAGTTAAGTGGAACAGGTTACTAAATATATCAACGCCTATTGAATTTTTTTTTTGTTATACAAACCTATTTTCTCGAATATCTTAATCATCACAAAAACTAGTAGTTATAGAGCCTACATCTGGCAATAGTAAAAACAGATTTAACAAAAAACCAACATATGCGGAAATGTTTCAGAAGTATAGCCATACCTATAGTGTTAATTTGGTTAAAACCCCATACATGTATAGACAGACATCTGCAAGCCATATGGGGATTGAAAAAACCCTAAAGACAAGGTTAAAATCTTTTAAATCTCAATATCGCAATCCTGCAGATGGGATGAATAAGTCGTATCAGGAACTTCAAAAAAAAAAATTTTTCAAAAATTCAAAAGTCATTTATTCAAATTAGGCTGAGAATCAGTACTTTTCTAACGTCACAATTACATAAGACAGTCCCCCAAAAACGCCCACCCTTCTCCACTTCCTAGTGCCTTTCGCTGGGAAGAAGAAGTGGCGCAACAAACTCCCCAGCAGCACAGCTGTCTGTTCAAGTTAGAAAAGAATTATTTGGTACTCACAGAAAAAATCAGTTTCATGATTTAGCTTTTCATGAAACTATAACTTTTTAGTTTACTTAAATTAAATAAATAAATAAAAAACCGGCCAAGAGCGTGTCGGACCACGACAATGAAGGGTTCCGTAGTTGGGTTGAATTTCATCATTTCAATTCATACATTTCAACTGAAAATGTAACTTTGTACGCACTATATTGGGAGATTTATCATGTTGTTTTAAGACCATATACTTCTTATAGATTTTCCTGTAATCTATAAGTATAGAACTATTTTCTGTATTTTTTTCAAAATTTTTTCCTCACCAGTTTCGGAGATAAGGGGGGAATGGTAAATTTTCGTCTATTTTCATAAATATCTTTAAAAGTATGTATTTTAAAATGATTATTTAAAAAGTATTGAGATCTTCAAAATAAGCCTTTTCGTTTGATATGTCACACAGAGTTAAGTACATACAGTAAGCAAAACTTAATTTCTTTATTTTTCAATTTGACCCTGATAAGTGACCCCTATATTCAAAATTCATTTATTTTCGTTACACGCACGTGTTTGGGTCACAGAAATTTGAGAAATTGATACGTGTACAACTTAATCGATCCATTAGATTCGGAGAAAATTGGCTGTGACAGACGGACAAACAGACACACGAGTGATTCGGGTTCCATTTTTACCTTTTGAGGTACGGAACTCTAAAAATACGAAGATCAATCGCCAATCATTATACATTTACTTGGAATATTTATGTAAATAAATCACCCGTACCACACTGAATTCAAGTTCATATTTGCACAAAATTTAAATTTGATGTCGTTCTGTCGCAACTTCCTTGTAAATATTTAAAAATCGCTAGCGCAGAACAGATTCAGAATAATGCAATCGACACTATAATCTGTTACAGTCTTTCAAAATGCTTTATGGTTTATTTACTGTTTTATATCGCGGGTATGCAAGTATCAATAATTCAGCAAAGTTTTTCCCGCGATGTCAGATATCGGCTTTAGGCGATAATCGTCTTCTGCCAGCGACTGCCAACGATGTCGACTGTCGTCAATGACTTGTCGTCATAATCATTTTAGTTGAAAGACGTCCACTGCTTGACATAGGCCTCCCCCAATGGTCGCCACATTGACCAGTCCCGTGCTTCTCGTATCCAGTAGATTCCTCCAGCCTTTACAAGGACATCGATACATCTTTTGGGACCCTTTCGTCTGGAACGCGGTTGGCACTCCTGGACCTTTCGGCCTCATCAGTCATCAGTTCTGCGAGCAATGTGCTCTGCCCACTGCCACTTTAGTTTCGCAATTTTTAGGGCTATGTCGGTGATCTTGGTTCTCCTACGGATTTCTTCATTTCTGATTCGATCACGTAGGGAAACTCCAAGCATAGCCCTCTCCATTTCCCTTTGGGCTACTTTCAGCCTTCTAATGTAAGGTCAATTGTGAGCGACCAAGTTTCAGTGCCATAGATCATCACTGGCAACACGTACTGGATAAAGATTTTCATCTCGAGACACTTCGGTATGTGAGATGATAAGATATTGCGTAGCTTCCCGAACATTGCTCAGCCATGACGTATGTGTTGCTCGTCTATTAGCACCGCCTATGATAAACGAAATTTGAGTGAAGTTAGGAATACCACATGGTAGGAAATAAGGAAATGGTAGGGCGTAACTTCACTAAGGCACCATGGCGGTGCTAAATTTAAAAAAAACAGTGGCACTCCGGGAGTGCTGACAGAAGTGAAAACTTGAACAAGATCGCCTTGGTGGAAGAAAAATACTTGTATAGAACATTGGTCCGTAACCTTATTTAAATAAAGAGCACAACCGCGTTTACAAAAAAAAAATACTTCCAAAACCTTTAAAGTAAAAATATTTGCATAGAACATTGATCCGTAACGTAATGTAAAAAAAGAGCATAATCGCGTTTACAAAAAGAGGTGCTGGTAATGGTGTTGCGAGTACAATTGTTTTTACCCATCTCAAAAATGCCTAACGCGCCTAAAGAAGTTTTCACTTAAAAAATTATACCATGAAATGTTTTCTAGCACACTTCTGGTAAAAATTAAGGCTAAATGCATAATGAAAGTGAAGATAGTTTATGAGCGTAGTATGCAATGATGATTTTATCTTAAGCGCAATAAATCTGTTGAGATTATGTGATGAGAACATTATCTGAGTGATTAAGTAACTAAGCAATCATTATCATAAGAATGACAAAGTAATTAGGTGCCTTTTTGCCGCTAATTAAACAGATTAGGTTCGGAATTCTGTTGCAAAATTTTGTTACGGTGCGGTTAGTGAAATAACTCAGGTGCCGTTCTGTCAAGTGCCGTAGAAATCAATGCTCTGAGTGGAATACCTTGTTATAAGGTACTATCTAGATCAGCGGTTCCTAAACTTGTAAGGATACGGAACACTCGACAAATCCCTTTCATTTTATGGAACCCTACATTCAAAGAAAAAAAAAAATAAGGAATAAACTTGTAGTACCATAAATTGACGTAAAACTAATTTCTCGTAATAGTAGTTTATGAAATTGTTGCTTAATGATGGGTATTCGTGTGATACTACTACACTCATGTTTTAATACCTAGTTATGTGCCGTTTCATACACTACTTTATCTACTGTCATACATTGGGATTGAACCTAATACTAAATAAAAGATCAAAGTTAAAGATCAAGAATAAATTTGAAAAATCTCACGAAATTCAGTACTACAAAACAAATGAATGTCGTCTGCACCAGCACATCACCGCACAAATGCGCTACAGCGGGTGCTGCTGTCCCCCGTTTAAACGTTCCAATGCAAAAGTTGATGGAAACTCCTTGGTGATATTAACTTCTTGGTATAGCCCTTTTTTTTTTTTTTTTTTTTTTTTTTTTTTTTTTTTTTTTTCTGGGTGGGAAATTATCAAATAACTTCTCCCGCTCTGGGTGGAGCGGGAGGGCGTGTCAGACTCTTACTGACTAAAACCCACCCGTGTTCCTTCGGTTGCCCTGTTGCCGGGGGCCACGATGTCCCCATCGGTTTTCTTCGAACCCCCGGCAGGCATTGGCCCTAACGGACCCCGTCAATTCTGCTGACATCTCTTTGAGGCGCGCGTGGAACACAACGCGCCGTCGACCCGGGCTTGGTCCTTATCGGACGGCGAGCTACCCATTGCTCACCGTCCGCAAGCCCGCGCCTACGGTGGCCGGAAATCGGCTCGCGATTCCCGCCCCGGGCGTCTCCTCCTGCGGCGGTTAGGGGCGTGAGGGCGCGAAATTTGCCTCTCCCTCACGCGTTCCGCCTCCTCCTTCGCGAGCATTACCGCTTCGCAGAAGGAGGTGACGGCCTGCCATTTCCTCTCGCTCCGTACCATGGCCTGAACCAGGGCCGGACGCGAGAGATCACCGCCGCCGATCGCCTCCACGAGGACACGGCGTTGCTCCGCCCAAGCCGGGCAGACCTCCACCGTATGCTCCACCGTGTCCTCAGGCCGATCCACACAATGGTGACACCCGGGTGTTTCCTCCCGCCTTATCCTGAACAGGTACCTCCCGAAGCATCCGTGTCCGGTGAGGACCTGCGTCAGGCGGAAGGTGAGGACGCCGTGACGCCTCTCAAGCCACTCCTCAAAGAGGGGTCTTATCGCCGCAATTGTGGCGTGCCCAGCGCGGGGTTGCGACAATCGCACTCTCCATGACGCCATGAGATCCCGCCGGAGCTCTGTCCGCTGTGCCGCGATTTCTTGCGGCATCGGAGTTAAGCCCCGGCGTTTCGCCTCCTCGCGCCACTCCCAGATGTGCGCGAGGACCTTTGCCTCCAGATCCCATGGCGGTAATCCGGCAAGGAGGCTCGCCGCCTCGCAGGAGACCGTGCGGTATCCTCGGGCCAGCCGGATGGCCATGACCCTCTGGGACGCGTTCAACCGGCGGGCTGGCCGCAGCCTCAATGAACGCGCCCACACCGGCGCCCCGTAAAGGGCCATGGACCGCACGATCCCCGCATAGAGCCTCCGGCAGGAGGCGTTTGGACCTCCCAGATTGGGCAGGAGCCGCTTCAAGGCAGCCCCGGCCCGGTCCAGTCTGGGAGCCAAACGTCGGAAGTGTTCGACGAAATTCCACCGGCTGTCGAGGACGAGTCCCAGATACTTCATCGTCGACTCGACACCGATGTGAACCCCTCCCGCCATTACCTGGGAACCCGACGGTGGCGCATTCCGAGGACCATGAAAACCCATGGCCTCGGACTTGTGCAGGGCCACCTCGAGTCCCAGCTGCCGGATCCTGTCAACGATTGTCGCAACCCCGCGTGTCGCTAAATCGGCCGCCGCCTGGTACGACCTCCCCTGCGCCAGGACTAGCGTGTCGTCAGCGTAACAAACGACGCTGACGCCGCTAGGGAGGTCGGCGCGCAGCACCCAGTCGTATCCGATGTCCCACAGATGCGGCCCCAGGACCGAACCCTGTGGGACACCGCACGACATCTCTTGCCGGTTCCACTCTCCTTGGTGACCGGGGTAGATGACGGCCCTGTCCGTCAGATAGGCCTCGACCACACGACAGAGGTAGGTCGGCATCCGGTGAAACCGGAGTGCCTCCCTGATGCAACTCCAGGGCAGGGTGTTGAAGGCATTGGCGATGTCTAGAGACACCGCCAAGACGACCCCACCCCGGGCCACAGCATCCCCCGTCGTGAGGGCCCGCACGCGCATGATGGCGTCCACCGTAGAGCGCCCCCTGCGGAAGCCGAACTGGCTCTCCGCCAGATCCGGCCCCACTCGCACCAGCTGCCCGACAAGGCGGTCCGCAATGACTCTTTCAAAGAGCTTGCCCACCTCATCGAGCAGCACAATGGGCCGATAAGCGGACGGAGAGTCCGCTGGGCGCCCCGGCTTCTTGATGAGGACCAGTTTCCCCGTCTTCCAACGAAGTGGGAACTGGCCCCTCTCCATGCATGCGCTTAGGAGCCCCCTTAGTCGAGGCCCGAGAGCCCCCATGGCCAGGACCCAGGCTTTTCCAGGTATGCCGTCGGGTCCTGGGGCGGTATTCTTCGCACTCATTTTGCGTACCGCCACTCTCATTTCTACCTCAGTCACCTCTGGAGCATCGTCGTCGTCGGTGTGGTCCGCATCGGGCACCGCAGTAGGCGGAGCCATGGGCGGAGGGGTATGATCCCCTCTAGAAGGGAACAGAGCGCTCACCACGTCCCTCACAAGCTGGGGCCGGAGACTCTGCGTCAGCGGGGGAGCCCATGGGCGGAGTTTCTCCCGCACCATCTTGTATGGGCGCCCCCACGGGTCTCTGTTCAGAGTCTCCAGCATCTCCTCTCGGGCCAGTGCCCTGGCCTGCAGGATCTCCGCTTGGAGGGCGGTCTTCGCCGCTCTGTACCCCTCGTACAGCTCCGCCTGGATGGCTTCCGTATCCGAAGGGCGGATACGGAGCCTGCGGTGCCTGGCGTACCGGCGTCGCGCAGCTACGCACGCCCTGCGCAGAGCCTCCAGCTCTTGCGACCACCAGTACACCTGGCGCGAAGCACGTCTAGGATGGACCCGGGGCATTGCCATGTCACACACATTGGACATGGCCTCCCGGAACCACTCCGCCTCGTCATTGATGTCGGCAGGCCTGTCCGGTGATGACACCCAGGCCTGCACGATCGAGGCTTCCAGGAGAAGCTCCCGGTCCAGCTGCTTCAGCGCCCACCGCGGACCACTCGGGGCCTGTCGGACCGACGCGCTCGAGGTCTGGGCGGAGACGTCAAACCGGATGTACCGGTGATCGGAATAGGTCTCCACCCCCTCCATGACGCGCCAGTCAATAACACGAGGCGACAGAGCGGGGCTGGCGAACGAAATGTCCACCACCGATTCACCCCGCATCCGCACGCACGTGGGGACAGAACCCCGGTTTAGGACGACCAGGCCTGTCTCCAGGGCCCAGTCCTCCACCATCCTGCCCCGTGTGTCCGTATACCGGGAACCCCAAGCCAGATTCTTGGCATTGAAGTCCCCGAGCACGAGCACGGGGAGGGAACCAAACCCGACGACGACGACTCTTAACTCCGCAAGGGAGTTGTGGAACTCGGCAAGAGTTCGGTTCGGGGAGAAGTAAACACCCACCACGACAATCTCCCCGAACCGTGCTGCAACGCAACCCCGTCCTCTCTTGACCGACTCGAGGGACGGAGTACCGGCGGCGGCCGACGAAATGAGGGTCACTGAGCCGCTCAGGTCCTCCACCCAGTCATCCCTGGGCGGGACAAAGTACGGCTCAGCGACCACGGCGATGTTAATCGACCACTGCGCCATGCTCTGGAGCAATAGATCCTGAGCGGCGGCGCAGTGGTTGATGTTCGCCTGGAGGAGGCGTAATGGGGCCGTTACTGGCATTCCATGTCAGCCCCCTCCTCCCCCCGAGCCCCCTGCGAGGGCCCTGCTGCGGCGGCAACGGCGGCGGCAACGACGACGGTGGACACGGCAGCGACCCCGGTGGAAGTGGCGGCGGCTGCGGCGGTGACGGTGGTGGTGGCGGAGCGCTTGCCCCTGCCTCTGGCCTCGGCGGGTGGAGCGCAAGCCCTGCTCCCAGCCCGGTGATCGGCCGGCTTGCCAGCCGCCGCACATACGACACAGTGCGGCGTGGCGTCACACGAGCCGGCCTTGTGACCGGGCTGACCACAGCGAAAGCAGAGGTTGCTGCGGTCTACCTCCGAGGTGCACTTGACCCCCACGTGGTTGCCCACCTGGCAACGGAAGCACCTCAGAGGTCTGGGCTCCAGCAGTTTGACCTGCGCCGAAACCCAGCCCACCAAGAGCCTTTGGCCCTCCCCGGCTATCTTTTTGGCGGCTGTCACGGGGCAGCTCACCCTAATGGTTTGCATCCCCGTGTGATCAGCATGGATGGTGCCTGCCTTGATTTGCTCGACAGAGCACCCTCCAGCCTTAGCGACGGCGGCCACCACCTTTGCCTCCGTCACGGAGTCGTCCAGGCCCTGGATGCGCAAGTCAGCGCACTTGGTGGGCCTGGAGACTCGGGCCTCGTCCGCATTTAGGGCAGCCCGGAGCTTTTCGGCCAGAGCGTCAGCGGCCGGGCCACTGGCCGCACCAGGGACCTCCAGCATCCGGGCCCCGGTTGCCGTGATTTTGACCTTTATGCCCTTTTTTGCACCGATCTCCTCTAGGTCCATCACCTCGTCCACCGTCGCGAACACGTGCTGGTAGGACACGCCCCTTTTCTCCGCTTCCGGCTGCAGTGTGACCACCACAGCTGCGGACTTCGGGGCGCGGAGCCTAGCTGCGACGCTTCTCTCCTTGCGCCGTTGCCGCCGCGCCTTCCTTTGCTTCGCCTTCCTCGCCGCCTTACCGGCCTTTTCCTTCTCCCCGGCTACTTGCCATCCGGCATCGGCCGGAGGAGAAGATTTAGGAGGCGGAGGTGGTCGTTTCGCCGCCGCCTGGGCCGGAGCCCTCGCCGTCCGAGCCGGGGCCTTCGTCGCCTGCGCAGCCGCTCCGCCATTGGCTTGCCCCTGCCTGCCTTGGCCTGGCTTGGCCGCGGCAGATGCGGCGGCGGCATACGACGCTGCCTTCCGCTGGTCTAAGGCCGGCTGGCTCGCTGCTAATGGGGGACGCAGGACGATAGCCTCTAGGGCGGAGAACCTGCTCCGCAGGGCAGCCATCTCCTGCCGCACCAGGGCCAGAACCCGGTCCTCCGCAGGCACAGGCACGGGCCTCTGCCCATGCCGCTCCCCTCCCTGCGGCGCCTCCCGGGGGCCGGCTGCTCGCAGCCCAGCCAGGTCCGCTCGGAGCTTCTCGTTCTCCTTTCGGAGAAGCTCCATGGCGGCAGTCAACTTTGCGACCTCCGCCCGCATCTCGGACATACCGTCCGACGGAGGCCCAAAGTGCAGCTCCTTCGCTGCCGCCAAAATAGAGGCCGTGGCCGCGGGTATGGCCTTGTCCTTAGAGGATTGAATCCTCTTCAAGGCCACAGCCCTGATCGCGGCTTCCACGACCTCCGCAAACCTGGCTTCTTGCTGTGGATTAGCGCCGCCAGCGACGTCCGCCTCACCCCCTGAGGCCTCTGAGGGGACTGCCACGCTGCTGGTCCCTCCAGAATGGTGTCCCTCCGTGGCGAGTCTCTCGGCTCGCTTGGCCATTTCAGCTGGGCTGGTCTGGCTTGACTTACCAACCTCCTTGGTGGTGAGTCCTCTACCCACACCTTTAATTTTTGCCCGGGCCTTGCCCCGCCGGCTGGTGTGGATCTTCCGCCTGTCGTCGGCGGAGGACCACTCACCATCTCCTGAATTGGGGCGCTTCCGGAATAATTTTCGGATTATTCCGTCAGCCCCCACCACTTCGCGCCCCGAGCTCTGGCTAGAGCCCTCCGCGCCAGATGCAGCGTCGGACTCCGACCCCACATCACTCTCCTCCTTTCTGTTTGTTTTGTTTTTGTTTTTATATTCCATATTTGTTCCCACGAGTTATTAACTTTATATTGTCTCAAAAAATAGTGGTTCGCACTAGTGACTAATTAAGCTACCCATTAGTCAAGCTAACAACCTCCCTCACGGTGCGCCGCCGCTTGGAGGTTTGGGGTGATTTTTTATAGAGGTTTTCTACCTCGCGGCCCGGGCGATTAAGCCAAGACCCTCGACCCCCGTCAAATGCCAGAGACATGACCTTGACACTCTTCGGGGCTACGAGACCAGCGGTGACAGGAGAAAAGACTTCCTCCTGCCCGCCCGACGGCAGGGTTAGTGCACGCCGAGCCCGCTCCTCCTCTAAACGCTGCTCAACGAGTGCTCCCTAGTGAGTACCCGTTAGAGCGTTCCACCGACAGGATATTGGCATACGGACAACGAGACCCCTAACTGGGGAGTCATTGTCCGTACCCCAGGGTGCACCGTCCCGGAGACTGGCCTTCCCCCCGGACGCATCCATAAGGGAACTCCAGCCCCCAGGCACACGGGGAGGTTTCCTGTCCAAGCACCCCTCTTGGTATAGCCCTGTGTCGTAATAGAAAAAAAATTGTTTTGTAGCATTATTTTGTTAGAGAAAAAATGGTCTAATGTGATTCTATTTTTAAATTTCGGTATTGTGTTCATAAAGTATTTCAATATAAACTCGTTTTGAATTTTATAATTCGAATATTACGCTATGAGAGTAGATAAAATTCTTTACGAGATGTTTCACAGCAATTTTTTTTTCTCTTATTATCGCAATGGACTTTTCACACAGTATTTCCAACAACCAAATATAATCCCGATGAGAATTTTTCAATAGGTTTTTTTCGCAGTAAATGTCTTTTTTCCTAAAGTATTAAACTTTTTCACTGTTTTATTAAATAATAAGCTTCTGCCCGCGACTTCGTTCATGTGGAGGTCGTAAGACACTACAATATACTAAAATAAATGCCACATTTTCCGCCCGCGCTATAATTTCTTTCTTTTTTTTTTTGCTTGGCTCCTTAGGGCCATCTCGTGATGTAAAATAGCCTATCCTTACCTTCCTGGGCTATCAAAAGCAAAAATATTTTTTTTATCAGACTGGAAATTTCAGAGATTTGCGCGTTCAAACAAACAAACCAATCAAATAAACAAATAAAAAATCAGCATTATTATATTAGTATTAATTATTTTAAAATTTCGGATTTGCGGAACCCTCGTGACCCTTCTATGGAACCCACTTTAGGAATCGCTGATCATGACGGTCACGTGATTTTGAAATGCCATTACCACAAGCTACAATTATATGTAGGTTCAATGACTGACCGATATTAATATCTAAAATACACAATGATTTGTCTGTTTGTCTTTCTGTTTGTTACGAATAAACCGCTGAGCCGATTTCGATAAGACTATAGATAAAGCTTTAACTCTGCGATAGAACAATAATAATACCAGTCTATTATTGTCCCACTGCTGGGCAAAGCCCTCTTCTCATACTCAGAAGGCACCACCATCGATTACCACGCTTGCTTAAGACAGGTTGGTGATTTAGGACTTATTAGGTAAGTACTAGCTTTTGCCAGCGGCTTCGCCCGCGTGCATCTCGGAAATTATACCACGGGAACGTACAACGATAAAAAGTATCCTATGTCCTAATCCAGGTCATGGTCTACCCGTGTGCCAAATTTTATCCAAATCTGTTCAGCCGTTTTAGCGTAAAAGCGTAACAAACAAACAAACTCACTTTCATATTTTTCATGTTAGTTAGGATTAGTCCAGGTTTCCTTACGATGTTTTTCCTTCACCGATGTTAGTAATTTCCAAGATAAACTCAGAAAGTACACACGGCTACACATCAAGCTATACGTTTCCAGTTTATCTTGATCTCGCATTGCATAGGATTTCCGTACAATGAGAGGTCAGCTTATACTGGAAATGTATAGCTTGATGTGTAGCCATGTGTACATGTGAATTGGAAAGTCACATTTGTACTTACTCGGATTTGAACCCACAACCTCGTGCATGAGAGACGAGGCCTTAACCATTGGGCCATCACGACGACAAAGAATATAGGGCATAATTATTTAAAAAAATACCCAAAAGGTTGTAATTGTGGGGTATTGAAGTTTGTATGGAAAAATCGGAAATCCACGTGAACGAAGTTGCGGGCTAAGAGCTAGTCTATACTAATTACTAATCTAAATAAACTAATATTATGAAGAGAAAAGATTTGTTTTTGTATGTTTGTTTGTAAAAAAAAACTCAAAAATTACTGGACCGATTTAAAAAATCTTTCACCAGCAGAATGCTATATTATCACTAAGTAACATAGGCTATAATTTATAAATAAATATCACGCGGACGAAGCCGCTGGTTAAAGCTAGTAATATTATAAAGAGGTAAAATTTGTGAGTTTGTATGTGGCGGATAATCTTTGAAACTGCTTGATCCAATACCGAAAATTCTTTCAATATGGGAAGCTACAGTATTGCCGAATGTCATATATATTTTAAAATAATAAAATTCTCGCAGACGAAGGTGCGAGCAGAGAGCTAGTAGCATATAATTGATCTAATCCTAAAATACACTTTCCCGTGATGAAAACTCATTAAAATTGCAATCACGAATATTTACGATCATCCTTCACAACATTGATTTATGATGAACGAGATGTCAAATATGGCGGCAGATGACAATAAATTAATTTTATAAGGTTTCATGTGTTTTATTATGATTTACGACCATTATGCGCGTAGGCATCGTTGATGTGTTACGAGGTCGGGTAATATGGGTCTTTTTTATAGTTTGTGGTAAGCTTTTGTCAATACCCAACAATTATTTATTTGTTTGTTTAATTATGATTTATGTTTATGTTCTGCTAAAACTATTGAAGTTATAAGTAACTTAAAACGTGACAGCTTTTAAAATTTATCCAGACATGTAGGTACGGTGTTTTGGCTCCTCGTTAAGCCTTGACTTTTGTCCGGACTTTCAAAATAAGGGGACTTATTTTTAGAAAACAAATTATGTAAATTAGAATGATAAAAAAAAACCAAAAATTAAAAGTTCCGGAATTTTCGCTAAACTCGTGGTTTTTGTAAATCCTAACTGTGGCTCACCTCCCGTCTTGCACCGCATGCCCTTCGGGATATCGTGGCCCCCCGGCAACATGGCAACTGAAGGAACACGGGTGGGTTTTAGTCAGTAAGAGTCTGACACGTCCTCGTTAGTTAATTGATAAATTCCCACACAAAAAAAAAAGCTCTGTCACCTGCACAGGTGAGGGGTTAATGGCTGCGTCAGCGAACGGTAGTATTCGCGTTGCTGAGAAAAACTAATAACATAAATTTTTTCTTGTTATTTTTGCCATCGACACGCTTTCAAGACGACTGGATAAACTTTTGACGTTAGATTCTTGAAAAGCTTGTCCACTTTACCCATAGAAGTCTGCATACCGTGTTCGTAAATGCGGTAGTGGGGCGCGTCATTTTAGAGTGTTGACGCTAATTTAAGTGTGGGGGCAAACAATAAAGAACGGCTATAAGCAACGTTCTTTGCCCTAGATAACGAGCTACATATTGATACCAATTAGGAACCATCATTTTAGCTAGATGTAGATTAGTGCCCGGTAGATGGGCAATAGACTCTCCCCCTATTCAAATTTTATATTATTTTTTATTTCAGGTACCACATAACCCATATTGAAAGCATCTTTAAAATTGCATCCTCAAGCTCACACTTAAACAAAAATAAACGAATAAATACAATATAAACCCAAATTAGAAACATTAAATTCAAATTATATTCAATCATAATTAATTAATTAGCCCTTAGACATTTCAATAGTCTATTACGTGCGATACTATATGTAACTGGTCTGTCACAGCAGTGTCGCACATAAGCACAGTCCAACCTATTCGCTATGATATTCAGAACGATATTGGAGCTGGCCCGCACTCTGCGCACTAGAGACGCACAGCGCTTACGCATGGTCGCATGAAAACAATCCGAGCGCGCCCATGCGAACATACCCGAAGCGCTGAACCCTATACTTGAGACTTTCAAGATAACTGACGAAATATGGGATTGTGGGTGTACTTAATACATCTCTGCTCATACTCCGAATCAAATCTCTCTCTCTCTCTCCCTCGAGAGAAAAGGATTCCGACGACCTGGTCAAAGTAGCAGGCAGCAGTTGGATGCGGGAGGTTCAAGACTCAGAAAGAGGGAAAGCTCAAGATCCAGGAAAGAGGAAGAAAGCATTGGGTGGATAGGGGTTGAAGAAGACCTCTCTTCTAAAACCCTTATCCACATAATGCTGAGTGCAGGTCTCCTCCATAACACGCCACTTTACCCAGTCATGGGCCTCCAGCTTCCAACTCTTGACTGCTAGTTTGACCGGGTCGTCGGTCCAACTGGCTTGTGGCATGGCTACACTTCCATGGCCAGTCAAATTCAAGCGTAATATTTTGTTTATGATTTTGTTACCATATATTATTTTAGATTCTTATCTTCTTCTTTATAATTTCAGGCTACCTCGGCGATGACATGGTGGAGACCATCCAACTGTGCTGCAATCAAGGAGCAGGGTTTGCCAGGAACCACACCCTGACAGACTGCCAGGGTAACCTGTCGGTGCCACCTGAAGTTCGACCTGACTTCGGATCTATGTGTCTAATGGCTAAGGCCCAGTGCTGCAAGGAATATTTTAGGTAACTTGGGGCTTCTTTTTCAATTTCTATGACTTAAGACGCCACTAAATGCCAGTGACCTTGAGTGGTTAGCTTGCGAGTCCAGATAGTAATAGGACTCGCCCAGCAAGGAGCGGTGTCTTAAATTAGACGCATTATTAATTTATTATACATAAAACAAAAGGTAATATAATAAAACACGTGTACTAAAAGATAAATACATAAATTATCTTTAAAATAGCGAAGGTTAAAGAGAAATATGCTTGATAGTTATTACGTGATTCTCAGTTATTTATCCGCGTTAGACATAACTTTACAAATTAATTACACTATGTAATATAAACATAATTTAAAATATGCACAGATTAAGTTATTCAAAAAATGCTCTAATTTAACATATATTTTTTTCAAACCATTGACACTACTCGTTTAGACGTGATCTTCAGTGTAAAATCATTAAAAGTCGGTTATTGACGGCTTAAAATACGGTGCATAGTAGGAATCAGTTATATTGAAATAATTGTGTTAATATATATGTTACCGTTAGAATACGGAATACGGTAATATACGCATTAACTATTTAATTTGCAAATTACCGGGAACGATCCGTTAAAGTTTAAAATTTTACTTAAAGTAGTAGATATCTGCATTCTACCTAGTCAATCTACATATTAACGAATGCTACACCGTTAAATCGCGGAAGACAATGAGCGAAACACTTCTTTCTCGTTTTTTGCTGACGTAATATTTTCAAACATGCAAACAAGCATACACCATGCATGCAGCATGCAAACAAGCACGCAAGATGTAGCAGGCTTGGTTTCTGTCACGGCTCCGGCGGGCTCACCACCGCAGCTTCGGCTTGCTGGTTGGCCGGCCAGCCTCAGCCGCGGGCGGCGAGCGTTAAAACCATCTGCTTGCGTGGGACTGCCGGAGCCTCGCAGCGCCGGAGTCGTGACAGAAACCATGCCTGCTGCATATTGCGTGCTTGGTTGCATGCTGCATGCATGGTGTATGCTTGTTTGCATGTTTGAAAAATATTACGTCAGAAAAAATATTTTAAGTAAATATGTTTTTATATACAACATATTAACTTTCAGAAATTCCTGAAACTAGAAAGGAAATCGTCTTTAAAAGTAAATCAACTTAGCTGCAGTTTCCTTGTTATGTAATCTAAATAGAAATACTAAGAATGATTAATGTTTTGCTCAAATACAACAATGTTTTAGTATTGTTTAGTTAGCGGCTAACAAAGTCATCTCATTCTTATCACAATAATGTAGCCACAAGGTTTTAGTATTTAAATGTCTTGTTTGCAAAACCTTGAATTATTTTGACCTATATTTTAAGGAAAACATACTTCATTTAACATACCTAACGATCAAATGTGTGTTAATGTCAGTAAAAGGTAAAACATGCAAATATTTAATGAGGATAACTATTGTTATTAATTATGCATCAATGTAGAAAATCAGTAAATAAGAAAAATCACACCAAAATATACCAAAGAGGTTTCACTTTCAGTTTTGTTTCCGTAAATAGCGCTGATGAACATTCTCAATTAAGTAATTCGGCATAGCAAACTTTCGAAGTTCCGTACATGGCGATTATGAACATTCTCAATTAAGTAATACGTCACAGCAAACTTTCGAAGTCCCGTACATCACGATTATGAAGATTCTCAATTAGGTGATACGTCATGGCTAACTTTCGAAGTTCCGTACATCGCGATTATGAACATTATCCATAAAGTAATTCGTCATAGCGTATATTTTAACTCACGTAAATCGTAATTTTAGACTTTATGAATACAGTAACATCGGTATTTTAAACTTCGAAGTTTAGTAGTACAGTCATGTTGTAGGTATTACAATGGGGGGTTACAAATTGGGCTTACATTACAAGTGGGGCTCGTGGCTAAATAATAACAGCCGCTCGGGTCGATCTTCAAAGTTGAGCAACGCTTGCCGAAGTCGGCTCGAGGATGGATGACCATTCATTACACACTCCTCCGAGACCGACACCGAAAGTCTGACATCCAGTCTTGCCAAGGGGTATCGTGTTATCCAGTAGGTACTAACTGGGTTATGGAGGTCAGATAGGCAGTCGCTCCATGTAAAATACTGGTATTCAGAAGACAAAGAAAGAAAATACGTTTATTTGCGGTAAACATGACGCAAGGAAAGAACAAAACACGAAAATAACAATTTGGGGGAAAATATGCGTCACATCCACGCAAAACGGCTATCGCTCAGCAGAATGCTACGACCCTATGCGAGAAAGAGCCCCAGCGCTGGTTGCTGACGCTGGTGGACGTGATAACGACCCCGACATGGTTGGAAAAAAGCTATATTCAAGGCAACAGCAAGTAAAATTTTATCGGAGAGGCAACCAGATGGCAAGTGGTAATCTGATTTGGTAAGTGATACCGAACCTCCCCGTACCATCTGAATGGACCCCAAATGGTCGGGGGCGAGGATATGGGGGATGGGGGCCTAACTTTTATTTTTGACATGGTTTTCAAAATTTAAGCTGTATTATGTGCAAGAAATTTGTGTGTATCAATGCCCTCTAGTTTTGATAAAATTAACCCTCATTTTCATTCGGTAAGGAGTTTCAAGAATTATATTCATTATTTCAATTATAACGATGTTGGGGGTGGCAACCGGATGACATTGATACACACAAATTCCTTGCATATAATAGAGCTTACATTTTTAAAGCCATGTCAAAAATAAAAGTTAGGCCCCCATCCTCCATATCCTCGCCCCCGACGATTTGGGGTCCATTCGGATGGTACGGGGAGGTTCGGTATCACTTACCACTCGCCATCTCGCCAACTGTTGTTTTGTTTGTTAATTTTGCAACTTTCTCTTGTTAGGTAAACAAAATATGTATTTTTTATAACATTATATACTTACAAAATAATATTAATACTTTATAAATTAACATAACCTAATATGATCGGTATATTTTTGTTTGTAAGTAATTGTTGTAGACACAATGCCTTGGATTTTTAATCTGTAATGTTGTGTATGTAGGTACCTACACTTAAATAAATAAATAAAAATAAAACGTGCAAATGGTCAACTGCAAGTGACCACTGTGCAATCAAATGTAGAAGTTGACAGTCTATCAGCCATTTTACAATAAACATGATGTTCTATTGTTTCAGAAAGCAAAGTGACTGTGAAACTGGCATAGACATTGCGACGAGCACCAACAGTTGTGAATCTACTAAATCTACAAGTAAGGTTAGTAGCTTTATTTAAGGCATGTATTTAATCGAAACCCAAATAATTTTCATTTAGATTTCCTAGAAATATAATGATTGACCCTCTTTTTGTGATCCTCAAATAATTCCTATTTTGGGGTCCTAAAACTACTAAATAGCCAAGTAACTGCGAACAACTTGGATGTAGCGCTCGCTGGCCGCTCGCTTCGCTCGGTCGGCTCGCGTGCATTTTGTCACAGTTCTAACCTAACCTAACTCATTTAGTCGGAGTACCCTAGCTTATTTACTGCAACCAACAGCTGTGAGAAGAGGCCAGAAAGTTAAAGAGATGCTCATTTATTTTAAAAAAATCAGCAAGTTTTTAGAGGATCAGTTAAATATTTCCCTTTATTTATACATAGCATCACGCCTTTTTCCCCAAAGTGTAAGTAGAAATGTGTTAACCCATAATTATATCGCTGGTTTTGTTATCGCAGATAAAATAATCTATTAATCCATTTTGATTCGTGTATGAACGTAACATCAACAAATAGTTACTAATAATAAAATAATGATTAAAAACGCTTCAACTGCAGTTGCATAGTTTTAGATAAAACCGTATCACAGAAAAAGCGAAGCGATGGCGAACGTATTTAGCTTTCAACTGTAATTTAACGTAATTACCGATACAACGCTAAGAGGCGTCACTGGAGGAGGACAAAGCTTAAGCTGTAAGCTTGATGCTTGTAGTATAACAGTTAATAAGCTAAATAAATTCCCTAAACCTTTCGTGGGACCGATGACTTTGTGAAGGCCACAAGAATCCGCTGGATGCGGAAAGCACAGAACCGGTCGAAGTGGCAGTGCTTGGGGGAGGCCTATGTCCAGCAGTGGACGTCTTTTGGCTGAAATGATGATGATGAACCTTTCGTGTCTTCCGTTTAAACGGTGGTCATGCTAGGTACGCGTGCTTGCAAGCACTTTTATAATACTTATTTCCTCCATCAAGTAGCCTTGTTGTGTTCAGATTTGAAGGATATGGATGCCGGTGTAATTCAATGCACATTAGACATTTCAGATTTGTCTCTGGAAAGGCAACGTACTGTGAGCACCAACTTGGCAGCGGTACCCGGGATAGTATTTAAATTTAAGAACTTTTAAGGGAGAGCAAGACTATGTTTTTAAACCATTAATACAAAGACATACGCGGGCGCAGACTAGTTTATTTTTTTTATCGACAAGTGAAAACAATTACAAATCCTAATTTAAACATATCTTGACAGATTGTCCGGATGCCATAGCATTCATGCCAGCCTGTGCAACATGAGGTTATATCATAATAAAACCTCACAGTACACACGGCTATACATTTCCAGTTTATGCTGGAAATGTACCTATGGTATTGTAAGGATTTAGGTGGCAGTGACCACTTCCCTACAGATGGGCCACCTACTTGTTTGCTACCCAATAACATAGAACCGAAAATCGGCAAAATGGCCATTTGGTCCATAGCCCTAGTGAAGACCGCAGGAATCCACTGGATGCGAGAAGCACAGAACCGGTCGATGTGGCGACGCTTGGAGGTCTATGTCTAGCAGTGGACGTCATTTTGGCTGAAATGATGCACATAAAAACATAAATTCTTTTTTGTTTGAAAGGGTAGGTATACTCTCGAGGTGGTCCCATATAAATTTTATTAACTTTGCTTCGATAGTTTTTGAGTTAGCTTCCATAATACGTACTTTTTCCCACTTAGTATGTGGATGATATAATAAGTTCCTGTCACTGTTATTTACATAGCAGGTAGTGGTTTTCGAATTTGTGTGGGGTAGGTACCACAACTAAAAAGTGAAAAATAAAAACTTTTTACAAACTAAAAACAACCGACTTCTAAAAACACTACAATGTGAAAAATAACTTTAATTTCGGAAGTCGGTGTCTTTGGTTTTGAATTAAAGTTATTTTTCACTTTGTAGTGAATTAAGTGAAGAATTTTCAAAATCGATCCACAATTGACGGAGAAATCGAACCTCCTCCTTTTTGGAAGTCGGTTAAAAATAGGGAAAAATTTTATTGATCCTCTAAAATGTTATTAATCTTCTAAAGATGCACGCTTTTTCACATAAATGAGCCTCTTTTTAATTTTCTGGCCTTTTATCAGTTTTTTTTCAGTAACTAAGCTAAGCCTTGATCAAATGGGTTAGGTTTGGTTAGAATTGTGACCAATCCCGCTAAATCTACAACAAGTTGGTCGCAGTCTTCTTCTTTTCGTGTAGTTAATGGTGATTAACAGTGAGTTTTTAAAGCCGCCCATGGGCCTCTGACTTGGCTTCACACACCGTCGAGAAATATCTCTCAGGCATACCGGTTTCCTCACGATATTTTCCTTCACCGTTTTTTAAACAAGTAATAATTATACAATACGCACATGAATCTGAAAAGTCATAGGCCTTGGGTTCGAACTCGAGACCTATGATTTGGCAGTCCGACGATCACACCACTAGGCTTTCACTGCTATACGCTGCTGGTTGCAGTTATCTTGGGCACTAATAACTGCGACACAGTTACTAAACTAACACAGTATTAACGTACACAAAAATTGTAATATGTTATTTGTTCCAATAAAATATTTGTATTTGTTGTATTGTATATAGTATTTTTAGGAGGAGACGCCCTGGGCGTCGGGAATCACAAGAAGATTTCCGGCCACCGTAGGCGCGGGCTTGCGGACGGTGAGCAATGGGTAGCTCGCCGTCCGGTAAGGACCAAGCCCGGGTCGACGGCGCGTTGTGTTCCACGCGCGCCTCAAAGAGATGTCAGCAGAATTGACGGGGTCTGTTAGGGCCAATGCCTGCCGGGGGTTCGAAGAAAACCGATAGGGAAATCGTGGCCCCCGGCAACATGGCATAGGAAGGAACACGGGTGGGTTTTAGTCAGTAAGAGTCTGACACGCCCTAGCTCCACCCAGAGCGGGAGAAGTTATTTGATAATTTCCCAACCAAAAAAAAAAAAAAGGCCCCCAAAATGGACCCGATGTATTAGAGGCTCACAAAACGAGGAACAATCATTATATTAGAGTGTTGAATCATATTTTTACGAAAGAAAAATGGGAATTATTTGAGGTTATACAAAAAAAAAATGCTTTTGCTTTTCTTGTCGCCATAGCACATCTTTACCTGGTCCACAGTCCCAACTCAAACATACAGTAACTAGGTAATTGGGTATCCGTTATCACCGCGCTAACTGATAACGTGCAGATGTTATCTATGTTTGTTCGGTTTACGTGACTGAGTTATAATAACCCTTCCTTGTTTGTTTAAAACTGAGTTATCTTTATGCTTGTTTCCTGTGGTTGTATGCAGAAATCTAAGTGGGGTTTGGGTTTTTTTTTAAAGGAAGTCTAGTGAACATATTTCCGGCTTTTGTGAGTACCTATGTTCTTATGAGGTACTCCATATCGTCGCTCGGCATCCGATACCGCGAATTTGATTTTTTTTTACGAAAATTATTTTTAAATGCAGGATCACGTATTTGAACGTGTAGAATGAAATAAAACAAACATCTTATTTTCGTCAAAAAATTTCGCGGTATTGGATGCCGAGCGACGATATGGATTTCCCTACCTAAATCACATATGCGTTTCTCAAAGACGAATAGATTATGAGAGTCTCTTACTGAGTAAAACCAAAATAATAATGATGTATTATTTATTTATTTATTTAACAATTTATGTACACACATATAAACAGATAAGAAGAAAGGAACAGAAAAATACGTACAAAGGTGATGCTTATTTCTATAGAAATCTCTTCCAGCATACCTGCGATAGGAAAGTAGTTATAGAGATGTAGACAACGTGTGTAAGAGTAGAAGAGAAAACAGAATACATAAAAAAAAAAAAAACTTAACTATACACTAATTTAAATACAAACATACAACATGAGAATATACATAGTTCTAAAATACATATCACTAAAATAGATAAAACTACTTTATAAAATAATAAATACATATTATGCAACTATGACGAAATGGAAAGAGATTTCTGTAGGTAGTGTGATCTTCTTGGGAATCAGAAAACAGAAAACCTGAGACCTAGAAAAGTGACAATCGCTTTCAAACGTTTTGTATTTCTACAACGATGTTCAACAGGTTGCTATAAGTTTTCTGTACATTTTGATAACTTTAAGAAGTCACCTAAACTTAAATAAAGACAACAAAGAACAGTGAACCCACAGATTTTTTCTGTTTTCCATAACATTTCTTCTGTTTTGGGTAAAAAGTTCGGAAATTTACGGAATTTTCACGATAACAAAAATGTAACATTGACTTGACGTCGAAAAATCAGAAAATTTCTGTACATTTTACGCAAAACCGAAGTAATGATAAGAAAAATAGAAAAATCTGTGTTCTTTGTTGTTTATATTAATTGGGTGACTTCTTATTTTTGCCAAAGTTTTCAAAATTCGGCAGTGTTTTTTGCACGTTTTTAGTGATATTAATTTTTGAAGTGAAAACTTCTTTAGGCGCGTTGGGTATTTTTGAGATGGGACTAAACCATTGATTTCGCGACCTGTTACCACACCGTGGAATAAAAGACATCAACGCGTTGATTACCGCGGTGCGTGGAGTAAAGACATCAACTCCAAAAACAACTTCAAAAACCTCCTGCGCAGTCATTTAAACAATACTTAGTTAAGCTTATTTTAGTTAGTTATTTTATATTGAATGATATTTGTGTAAGTCAGTTTTTTGTTCTGTTCAAGACTTAGGTCAAAGCTGTTTTTTTTTTTTAATGATTTTATTTTATTTTGTTTTCCATTTTAATTTTAATTTTAATGAATATTTTAATTTTATGTAATTTAAGAAGGTTGCTTTGTTTTATGTGAATGTCGTGTACACCTGTAATTGGTATATATATAAGAGCCCATACCTGTTAACTTTAATATTTAATGTACAATATATATGCTGTTGGCGTACCTATTTTAAATAAATAAATAAATAAATAAACTCAGTTTCACTCCCAAATGTGTCATCCATAGAGTTCTCTATAGTCTTTCGACATTACCATAGACCTTTGTTACTAAAACTGTAAAGCAGACCTCAATACAGTAGTTGCCTAGGTGAAAAATATAATTCTATTTAATCCGTCTTTCAGATAATAAAAAAATATTAGACACGTATTTTTTTCTTTATCATATTAATCAAAAATAACTTAGGAAACACGCATTAAAGTTCCAGAGGGGGTCGCTACGTCACAAGTAAGTGTAAAATCTACATACAAGTGACGTCATGCCACATTTTAACTCAATGTATCGCCGTAATCTTTTGATTACGTCAAAAAAGAAAAAAATATGTGTTCAATATTTTCTAATAACCTACAAAACGGACTAAAAAAAAATTGGAGACAGGTCTATTAGGAGCATTACCTTAACTTTCCAATACATTACTGTAATCTATGATGTTATTCAAAGGTATGCTGCGACGACTGCTCTCGTGGTACAACAGCTGGTGCGTCCAATGGTCCAGACGCCTGCGTCAAGAGGAAGCATGGTATGAGCGCGGAAGAGCTGCTAGCTGATGACGCGTTTGTGACTTGTTGTCAGGTAAGGTGTCAGGAGGAAGAATGAAATCTATTCGAACTTTAAAATCAATCGGGATGGCTAAGAGCTTGTGGGACTCGCAGCCAGTCATAAGTTTTTCGTGTGTGAAAACTCTAGGACGATCGTTGTATGTGGCGTTCTATAGTTTCTGCCTACCCCCATGCGCGCGCGCATGTTGCAAACGGTTCGCGTGCAAGGATCCACACCTGCGCAATTGAAGCTCACGCGTACGATCCGTGAAGTGAAGGTGTCCATACTATGTTTCTAAGATGCACGCGAACCGCACTGTTCTAGCGCGTGCGCCGGTGTGGATCCGCCTAAGACTTAGAAGTCATGGGGAGACCTTTACCTAGCTGTGGGATGTTGCAGGTTGTTAGTATTAGCTTTAACAATTAAACTTTTGACTCTTACCCGAGTATTTAGGAAACACAATGTCAAATCATTTATTTCAAATAGGCCCTTGTATATCACTTTTGAACGTCAAAATTGACAAAGTAATAGAATTGATTCTAGTCGTCCCTTCTAGAAGGTAGTTTTCGTATGGAAAAGGATGGGCAAGAAACTCCATCGTTACTTTTTTTTTTTTTTACAATATTTTGTATAGGTACCTACATTTGTTAAATAATTATATGTGAACACACACTGCAAGTCGACTCCTAGAAGATTTGAGCTGGTTAAGTAGTTTTTGTAATGGGTTCAGTATTTTACCATTTTTAAATTAGTCCAGCCAGAAGACTGGTTGTGCACCAAAACGATCTTCTTCTTTTTCGTGTAGTTAAACCGATAGGGAAATCGTGGCCCCCGGCAACACGGCATAGGAAGGAACACGGGTGGGTTTTAGTCAGTAAGAGTCTGACACGCCCTCCCGCTCCACCCAGAGCGGGAGAAGTTATTTGATAATTTCCCAACCAAAAAAAAAAAAAAAAAAGTGACTAACCTGGTGTCAGAGTTTTTATGCCGCCCATGGGCTTCTGACTTAGCTTCACATGCCGTCGAGAAATATCTGTCAGGCATGCCGGTTTCCTGAAAGTTTCCGAAAGGAAAGCATGTGATAATTACACAATATGCACATGAACCCGAAAAGTCAGAAGTGCGTACCCTGGATTCGAACTCGAGACCTAACATATGACTTGGCAGTCCGACGGTCACACCATTAAGCTATCATTACTACCAATACAATTACTAAGTTGATTCCAACCAAAAAAATCTTTAAAAACGTAGTAATATTTGACATAAACCAGGAATAATATCCCCCAATATACTCACTAGTTCAACCGGATATCAGTAAGACTCACTAATATTTGTTGTACAAATATTTATTTAGTCCTGATACGGGATTGGAACCGCGGCCTTGTGACCAGTCCAGACGCCCCTCTTGTCCTTGGGTTTATCTTAGTTTTATCATAGGCAGGTTTTTTGGAATATTTGTACACTGCAGCCAAAAATCCGGTCAAGATCGAGTCGGACTCGCGCACCGAGGGTTCCGTACCTACCCATTATATCGCCATAATAAAATTGGTATCATTTTTATTGGTAAAAAGTTATACGCTACGAGTAATTTAGATTTTCGCGAAAACTTGTAAGTATCAAAAGTTACCTTAATTTTTACGAAGGCGGTCCGCGACAGAAGTTGAGCGAGATTTTACAGTCATTCTGAGTTATTCTGAATTTTTTTCATCTTGCGTTCCGGCGTCGGTGCGACTCTGCGTTCCGGCGTCGGTGCGACTCTGGCGTCATGTACTGTATTAGTACTGTCGTCTCTAGATGCTACTGGTGTGGCATTTCATTGCTGTGGGTGTGGGGTAACGACCATTTTCTTTTTTTACAGAAAGCAGCTAATGACTGGAAGGGCGACTCAACTTCAAAAAGTACCAACTCCATAACACTATCTAGTAAGTATTCTCTTTAACATCCATGTTCTTACAATAGTTATACATAATGTATTCGCAAACTGATAACGAATGTTTAGTCAGAACATACATAAAATAAATATTATCTCTTAAAAATGTTTGCTCAACAAACAATGACAAAAAGAATTTTAAGCTAGTATTCTTGTAATAATGTCCTCGGAGCCTAAGGAGCTCGTGGCAAAGTAATAACAGCCGCACGGGTCAATTCATCCGGTTAAGCTACGCTTGCCGGGGTTGGTCCGTGGATGGGTGACCATCTTTACATACCGAGACTCATCCGTCCCTCGGAAAGCACGTTGAGCCGTTGGTCCCGGCTGTCATTCGTGAATCTTTGACAGTCGTTACGGGTCGTCAGAAGCCCGAAAGTCTGACAACCAGTCTTACCAAGGGGTATCAGATAGTCGGATAGGCAGTCGCTCCATGTAAAATACTGGTATTCAGCTGCATCCGGTTAGACTGGAAGCCGACCCCAACATAGTTGGGAAAAGGCCAGGCAGATTGATTGATTCTTATAATAATGTTCACTTCGAAGTATGTACTTACGTAATATAATGCTAAATATTTTTAAACAGGGTCAAATGAAATCAGCTAGCAAAACTCCGCAGACATTACTGGTATCGATATCATGATAAAACAAAAAATACATGAATTTTATGGATTTTTTTGCGGTCACAGACCGCAGTTAGAGTAGTTACTTGAAATATCGATTTAAAAAACTTCGGAAGTCGGTGTCTTTGGATCAGTATTTTAGTTTTTTGACACCGACTTCCGAAATTAAAGTTATTTTTCACATTGTACGATGGTGATGGTGATGGCGTAAAACATGGTATTCATAGGTGTTATTAAAGCATATGACATCATACATGTTTTGCTTAAAAATTAAAGCAAAAAAAGTTTTTTTTTCACTTTTTAGTGGGTTGGTTTGTAATTTATCTAAGTTACAATAGCCTAATGTCAACTGCTCATCAAAAATACCCAAGTCGCTATAGATGTGCCTTTAATATTTGAAGAGTTCCCTCGATTTCTTTAAGATTCCATCATCAGATCGTGACCAAATAACAATGGGACCAACTTGAAATTATATCCTGTCAAAACAAAAATATTTTTTCAAATTGGTCCAGCCGTCTTCGAGTAATCGGGGAACTTTTTTTGAAGTCGGTTGAAAACTGTTTTTTTGTAATCTTCACAGACGTGATGGGATCTAAACACGATAAAACAAAAGAAAACAGATTTTCTCAACTCATACTTCAAGTAACAACACTACATGCGGAACCATCAAATCTTATTTTTAATTTTTAAAGCCATTGCATAGCTTTTATCGCGGGCTTTGAGCGCGGCGACCGAATCAAGAAATTCCGTAACGTAACGAAAATAAAACCTAACTCCGCCTACCCTGTAATGACGGTTCCCATGACAACGTTATGTTGATGTGATGTTGTCATGGGAACGTAATTTTTGTTTTATGTCATCACGTCATCATCCCAAGTGTAGCGTTGACAAATAGGAAGTATGGAGGTTACAAATGCTATGCAATAGCTTTACCGCGGCAGTCCCCGAGTGCCACACGTTTTTTTTTTTTTTTTTTTGAGGTAGCCATCTGTCCATCACGTTTGCAGAGTTTTGCTAGCTAATCTTATTTGACCCTGTTTTATTTTACCTATTAAACGCCAAGACTCGTGGTATTTCCTGTCATAAAACGAGTAGGTCGGTGATTATTTAGTAGGTACGGGACTTCAAAAGAGTCTTTTGGTTTCGACTCTCGTAGTATCTCGCTCCCACATTTAATGACCGTGGCTGGCATGAACATTGGCGTATACTACCCTATTTTTTTCTGCTGCTGCTTATTCTAAGTACTGTTTATTTTATTTTTGTTAGGTACCTATTTATTATTTACAAATTACTGAACCTGACTTCATTTCCGTTCGTCTTTTTCGGGTGACCACTGAAAATCAGCGCTGTGCTGTGGGTCCCCCATGGCACAGCATCATGCTGAGTAGAAGCCTTCTTGTCACAGTCATGTCGTGCAGCTGCCGACTATTTCTGTTTTATACTCATGTTTGCATATTATGTACTAAGCTATACCTATTTTGTTTTCTGCTTTCCTACTCTTGTCTTTGTATGCACAAGTATCTGTGACAAACAAATCTATATTTCTTTCTTTCTGAACTTAGGCGACCACTAATTTCTGGCTTCACAGTCAAACTGCATTGTGACTTCCGACTGTACTTAATCTTTTTATCTTTGTCTCCAGCGTTACCATCTCTATGTGAAGACTACGCTCCAAACGAGTTATGCGCACACCACTGTATACCTGTGCCAGGGTCTTACAGGTGCGAGTGTAACCCTGGCTTTATGCTTATGGCTGATGGAAGAAATTGTAAGGAGGTTAGTAATTCTTTATTAGTAGTTATTGACAAGTCCATATTTAATAGTGGTTGGTGATTAAAAGTGGTGGTCGTCTGTACTGTGGTGGACAATGACAGTATAGTGATAGATTATTTATATCATCAAATCATAATTTTGATTAACTGTTCTTCAGTGAGGGTTTTCATGAAGATTTACGCCACCAGTTGGCGTCACTTTTTCAAGAGGTCTTCCATTTCAACAAAAAATATATGCGAACCCGAACACGGCGTGTTGCCATACCGAGCGTGGAACGCAACGCTCTCTGCGTTCAGCGTTCGGTGTGGCAATACGCCGTGTTCGGATTCGCGACAAGTCCATCGTCATCCTAAGGATGCCTCGTTGAGAGGTGAAACACGTGTCGATTTCTTTCAGGGGTTTTTTTTTATAGCTCTTTAGAAATAGCTAAGCGGAACAGGTTACTAAATATAACTACGTCTATTGTATTTTATAATGGATTTCCGTAAGGTCACGCCTGAATCAATTAACTAAGGGAATCAGTGCAGCATATCTTCTGTCATACATCTCTATTAGCCATTATCTCTGCATTCACTGTCTTTCCAGCCCTAACATCTCTTTCATACCGTCCATGGTTTCCTGGGTCTTCTTCTGTGACCCACATTATGCCACTTGATTACACAATAATCAACATCAATTTATTTTCATGATTCCAGGTGAGTAAGAACAGGTGTAAGCCACATAATCATTGCCAGCACAAGTGTAATGATAACGGCGTGGAAGTCAAGTGCTCATGCAGAAGAGGTTACGAGTTAATGCCTGATGGAACTTCTTGCCAAGGTATGTTGTTCAACGAATTCTAATATTAAGATTAGCTACGTTATTCATGAGAGCAGACATCTTCTGTCAAAGTGATGGTCCTAGCTAGGCAAGGATATTGGTTTGATGTAGAGTGACTATTTATAGTGGCTCTCAGAAAAGCCACTAAAATATTGAACTAACGATATTCTGCATCTGTGCGAGCCTCCGCGAACATTCCTGGCGTTGTAGCGCTTCAGGAATGTTCGCGGAGGCTCGCACAGATGGCTTCCATGCCATCATGCGAAAGAAAGCGGCCTCATTACTACAGCGCCTGCATGGTAGTGACAACAGCATTCTAAAAATAATCGCTGCCAGACCGGACTGTCCCTTTCAGGGACACTGGGTGGGGACAGTCATAGGTCTGCATAAATAAATAATCTTGTAAATAATCTTGTAATAAAATAACAATACTAACCTATTTATTTAAGCAACATTGTTACTAACACCAATATACTAACAAAATTATGGAACTTAGTCTGAAATAAAGTTTTATTTATTTATTTTATTTATTTATTATCCGTATTCCAATTATTCAGTATTTGCCTCTGCGGTTTTTTACTGTGCACAATGGTTCCTTTGTGCAATTTTTTTAGTCACAAGTGTTTTACTTCCGCGCATTGCCCTAAAAATAAATCAATCTTCCCTTTCGATTCTTTTCTTCAAAAACCTTCATTTCATCATCAATAAGTTGCTTTTATATTTTAACTTAAGGTTAGCCTAGTCAGTCATTCTTCCATACTAGAGTTTACTCCACTGTTTAACAGTATACATTAAAAATTTTAGATTTTATGTACTCGTTTCATCATTATCTAGAAATATAATGAAAAAAAAAACATTAAAAAGCTGGTTTAAAAGTTATGAGCGCCGAAACTTCCATATTTCAACATTAATTTTAACGCATCTTTGGGCGTGAATAAATAATTCCCGGAGAAAAGTCTGTTCATTAAATTTTACGCGCTCGTATTCGTTACAAATCATCGTCTATTTCACTAAACAAATAAATGAAACTAAATAAATAAATAACACGCACATTGGCCACGCCCACCAACGAGTTCAAGCCGTCGACTAGTACAACCTTAACTTACAATCTTCGCTTTCCAGACATAGACGAATGCCAGCTCGACGAGCACGTCTGCTTGGCCGGCACTCAGTGCTATAACCTGCAGGGCTCATACCGGTGCATATCAGTCAAGAAGAACAACGTGGAGATAGGACAGTGCCCTCCAGGGTTCGCCAGGAACCTTAACAATCATGTTTGTGATGGTAAGTATCGTTGATAATAATGTGTGGTACAATTTGCGCAGGGTTTTGCAATCATTCCTGATGTGGTCAACGATGGTGGTCACTTACCTAGAAAGAAGCAACTTATTCACTCGTAACTTAAGTACTCGTAAAGAAAGCAGGTTTACAGACTATCGCGGGGTCGAAATGGTATAGTTTGACCGACATCGCTGTACTGTGCCTTTGGTATGTGCGCGGCGAGACAGGGGGCAGTGCAAGCCGCTCATTTGTCAACGCTCATATCGTCCCACCGCTCATTCATCAACGCTGCTTATTCCTAAAGCGCGGTACAGCGATCGCGGTCAAACTATAGCACGTATACTGCTTGCTGAACATGTGGTGCCATAAAATTAAAGGATTTGGTTTACCGTCTGGTTTCATTTTATTTTATTCTAATCTATTATTTTACAATTTATATGATATGTGTTTTGAGTTAAATTATTTTTTTATCAGACTAGTGATCCCAGAGATTCGTTATGTCTTGAGAATCTTCTTTATTATGATGTTTCTAAACGTTTTGACCAATCATAGTTGAATATAGTGATGCGGTTGTTAAAAAACTTCAATTATAATGGCGTGCTAAAGACGCTAATGGCGTGGCCTGCCACGCCATTTCCTCGCAAGTTTTTTTTAATTTTCTCTCTAAAAAAATCCAGACATAAACGAGTGCCTCCTGCCAAACCCGCCATGTCCCGCCTTCGTGTGTGAAAACACGGTGGGCGGCTACAGTTGCGGTGGAGTCACCGGTAACCCTATCAACCTCAGCACATCGCCACGCACGCATGTGGAGGATAGGTGTCCGCCAGGGTTCAAGATTGGGTTGCATGAGGAATGTGAAGGTAAGCTGTTGATGCAGTAATGCGTAATATTATATGTTTGAAGTAACATATAATATTACGCTTGTGTTCCACAAAGGGATAGCCAGAGGTGATAGTTCACACATTTTGCCAGTTAAAGTCCCGAGTAAATCTTAATTCTGGATCATCATCATCATTTCAGCCGAAAGACGTCCACTGCTGGACATAAGCCTCCCCTAAGCACTTCCACTTGCCACTTCGACCGATTCTGTGCTTTCCCCATCCAGCAGATTCCTGCGGCCTTCACAAGGTCATCGGTCCATCTTATGGGAGACCTTCCAACGCTACGTCTACGCTACGCAATTCTGGATAGCTACTGGGAAATTTCTAATGGAAAAACTCAATAACACTTTGCTCAATTTGGGTGTCGAACCCAGTACAACCACTAAGCCTAGCCTAGTGACTAGGCCAGTTACTTTCCATTAATTTCTCAGTAGCAGCATGGAGTCTGGGTAAACCATTCGCCTCTGTTTGCCTTTTTTGGAGAATATACTCTTATCCACCCTTATTAAGTTTAAAATTGATTCAACTACTATTTCATTCCTTCCAGATGTGGACGAATGCGCGATACACAAGCATGACTGCAACCTTCTCTCCCAGTTCTGTATCAACACACACAGTTCCTTCTACTGCCAGGACAAGGAATCCACGTACTGCCCGCCAGGGTTCAAGATAGACTCCACCACTAACAAGTGCCAAGGTAAGAGGCAAATTAAAAAAAAAATGGCAAGTCTGGGTTTTTTTTTGCGATTGTGGGTTTTCTAGTATTCTAACCTCAGTTAGTTGTTCTAGAAGTTTTTAAATCCTCATACAAAACTGTATTGATTGGGATCATAATCTGAGAATTTACATTTCTCTCAATCGTCGAATCGTCAAATTGTCGTATCTCTCAAAATTAGATTTGTTCCATTATGAACTTTTCCACAAGAGAGTGAGATGTATTAATGATTCTAATGATAAAATACAATAGACGTGGATATATTTAGTAACCTGTTCCGCTTAGCTATTTCTCAAAAGCCATAAGAAACTCCTGAAAGTAATCGACACGTGTTTCACTTCTCAACGAGGCATCCTCAGGATGACGATTGACTTGTCACGAACCCGAACACGGCGTTTTGCCACACCGAGCGCTGAACGCAGAGTAAATGATTATAATTATGTAAATACATATTTGTTACGATCGCGAATCATATTTTGATCAAGATACAACTTGACATTGATCTGCAAATTGCAAAAAAAATTAAGAAAATTTGAATTTCGCGGGCTATCCACGCTACTGTAAGACGATCATTGTGATGATTCTTGAGTAGTGTACCATTCCCGTAGGTACAGATTTTGTCCCAAAAACATGGTAGGTTTTCTAAGCAAGACACGGGCAGGCACGAATCGTAATTATAACAATATTAGGTACGACTACTATTCTGTGGTAAGACGTTATATAGTAGATTGTTATACGAGGGCCTAAAATAACCCATTCTAACGAGGTAGTTTTACTCCCGAGCTTTAGCGAGGGAGGAAATAGAAACCGAGTTATAATGGATTTTAGCGTCGTGTGTTACAATCTATTTTTCACTACGATTGCGAGAAAATAAAATAATCCAATACAATAATAAATAGTTTTTTTATTTTAAAAAATATACAATTTGTTCAATCTGAAATTTTAAGGAAACTTTTTATCCCGGTATGCGGTAATAAAAAGCTAATTTTACATAAGAATAAAGACTTTTTCGTGTTTGTGGGCTCGTTGGATACAGACAAAAATTACTTTTTCCCCTAGAGCAAGACATGCTATTTTTTCCCCGCTCTGGTACGCTACAAGGACGGACTTTTTGAGCAAGAGGAGTGCAAAATATTTTTTATAATTACAGACATTGATGAATGCGAAGAGATACCCACTTCTCACTCTTGTCGGCCAGATCAAGACTGCGTCAACCAGCTTGGACAGTTTGACTGCAAGCCTAAAGTTGATCACAGGTAACTATAAAATCCCTGGATGAAAATGAAATGGATTTGAGTCTAAAACTAATTGACTAGAGCTGGGTCTGCTGTGCCCATTTTTTAAACAAAATAGTTACAAAAAGAATTTAAATTTTAAAGAAGAATGAAAATAAAATTATCGGTACCATCGCAGTAACGCATATCAAACCAATTTGAAAACTCTGTGCACACGACCCTTTTTTTTCGTAGGTAAGTTTAATATAGCGGGCGAGCGCTGCAAGCAAGAATAGTCCTTATAGTGTATAGATATGCGTTTCTTTGATAGTACACATGGCTACACATCAAGCTATACATTTCCAGTTTATGCTGATCTCGCATTGTATAGGATTTCCGTACAATGCGAGGTCCGCTTATACTGGAAATGTATAGTTTAATGTGTAGCCGTGTGTACCTACATAAATACGTGGTACGTAATTTTCTGTTCCTTTCTTCTTGTCTGTTTATATGTGTAACATAACATAACATCACGCCTTGTTTCCCCGAAAGGTTGGGCAGAGGTCTCCCTGTAGCAGGTACACATTTCGCCAGTTATGTTTAAGTCTCATGTAATAGGAGACGAGCCTATTGCCATCAACCGGGCACAAATCCAGACTCCGAGCTGCTACTGAGAAATTTCAGATAGAAAAACCCAATAACACTTTGCCCGACCCGGGAATTGAACCCAGGACCTCATGCTCAGTAGCAGCGCTTACGACCACTAGACCAACGAGGCAGTCTATATATTGTAGTAAAAAATAAATACCTAGTAGAAAAATATGAATTGGCATTAAACTTTTTTTTTATATTGCAGCAAAGAGCAGTGCCCAGAAGGTATGCGGAAGAAGGCAGGAAGCCTCTATTGTGAAGGTAGGTTATTATAAAAAGAAATGTGAAAGTCATTATTGTTCCGAGTGCGAAGAAGGGATGGCACTATTTGTCCTGTATATCTCTGTCTCTTTCTCGCACTGGAACGGTGGTGAATTCTTCCCTACATGGCTGGGGTTTGGAACATATATTATAGGTACTCAAATCGAAGATAACTTATCATACCTACTTACCTTACCTTTTCCAAACTGTGTGGGGATCGGCTTCCAGTCAGCTGAAAACCAGTATTTTACATAGAGCAATGGTTCCCTATCTGACCTCCATAATCCATTACTGGATAAAACGATACACCTACCTTGCACATATTTTTTGAATTATACTCATGTTTTACAATAAATATATTCTATTCTATTCGGTAAGACTGGTTGTCAGACGACCCGTAACAACTGTCAAAGATCAACAAATGACAACTGCTTTACGTGCTTTCCGAGACACGGAGAGGTCTCGGTATATAATGAATGGTCACCCATCCACGGACCAACCTCAGCAAGTGTTGCTTAACCTTGAAAATTTACCCGTGCTGCTGTTATTACTCAGCCACAAAGAAACCGAAGATAGATAATGGTGCCGATTCTCTTGTTCACAAACTAAACTAAATTTAAGTTCAGTGCATCTTTTTCTTTCTATTTCATTATGAAAAGGACAGAAGAGAAATTTTAGTTTAGTCCTGTCAAATTAATCAGCGCTTGACGTAAATTGACGTAATTTTAGTTGGCAAGTTTTTAATCACGTCTAAACTTGTATGGAGTAGTGACAGGCGCTAATTAATTTGACAGGACTAAACTAAAATTTATCTTCTGTCCTTTTCCTAATGAAATAGAAAGAAAAAGATGCACTGAACTTAAATTTAGTTTAGTTTGTGAACAAGGGAATCGGCACCATTATTTTTTAAATATTTTCTTTTCAGATATCGACGAATGCGTGGAGGGCACTCACCTTTGTGATCAGTACCAGAACTGTCTTAACACAAACGGTAGTTATGAATGTGATTGCAAGTTGGGCTATGAACTGGACGTCATCACTGGAGCTTGTGCTGGTACGTAAACTGAAACATCACGCTTTTACCCGCGATTTAGTACAGTCAGAAGTGTTAAGTAGCCACATTTCGTGAGTTAATTCAAGCCTAATAGGGGGCTAGCCTATGGCCAATAACCGAACTCAGACTCTTGGCTGCTACTGGAAATTCCTTATGGAAATACTCCTTAAACTTTGTTAGTTTCATTAGTTTTCATCATCTAACTAGCCTTTTCCCAACTATGTTGGGGTCGGCTTCCAGTCTAACCAGATGCAGCTGAATACCAGTATTTTACATGAAGCGACTGCCTATCTGACCTCCACAACCCAGTAACTAGGTAACACGATATCCCTTGGTAAGACTGGTTGTCAGACTTTTTGGGCTTCTAACTACCCGTAACGACTGTCAAAGATCTATAAATGACAGCCGGGACCAACGGCTTAACGTTCTTTCCGAGGCACGGAGGGGTCTTGGTATGTAAAGATGGTCACCCATCCACGGACTAACAAGCGTAGCTTAACCTGATCGATCGCGGTTGTTATTACTTAGCCACAAGCCCCTTCATTAGTTCTGTTGAAATTAAATTATTTATTCTGTAAACGGAATCACTTTTATAAAAAAAGCTAGATGGAGTCGACATTTCTAATCTGACTACACCTGACAAGAAATGGCCAAACAAACTCAAGGGTCAAAGTCTCTTTTAACGTCCAGACATATTCTTGGTCAGATCATGTGAACAGAATGTACATTAGTGCATGAAATGGTCTTTGAGGAAAGAACCACACAGATTTGAGTGGACCTGTCCAGTCAGTGCAAGCATTTGTCAGTAATCGTGTAGCTCAACTCAGAACTTGAGGAGCGCAAGAACTCGACGAACAATACCAAAGAAAGGACATTTAGGTAGGCCGCTTAAAGGGCTCAAACTGCCAGACCGTCATTAAAACTAAGAGAGAAAGAAAATAAAAATACCCACGTCGTGTCGTTGACTCTGCGACCAGCGCTCGGTGTGGCAACACGCCGTTTTCGGGTTCGCGACAAGTCAATCGTCATCCTGAGGATGCTTCGTTGAGAGGTGAAACACGTGTCGATTTCATACACGGTTTTTTATGGGTCTTTAGGAATAGTTTAGCGGAACAGGTTACTAAATATAACAGCGTCTATTGTACCCACGTAGTCCTCACATCATGTCATTTTTTGTATAATATTCATCAATGTCAACGTGTATACAACGTTTACCGTTAAATGCGCAAAACCTCAGACACCCCAACTGATTTTTAATTCAATTGACCTATTTCAGAGAGAAAAAAAAATCATTAAAAAAATTGTAAAGATAAAATTGTAAAGAACACTAGGTGGGGACAGTCATAGGTCTACGTAAATAAATAATTTGTAAAAAATAACAATACTAACCTAGTTATTTAAGCACCATTATTACTAAAACCAAAATACTAACAAAATTATGGATCTTTGTCTAAAATAAAGTTTTATTAAATTTTTAAAGGCTTTCCGAAAGTCCTTTTTTTTGGGTGGGAAATTATTAAATAACTTCTCCCGCTCTGAGTGGAGCGGGAGGGCGTGTCAGGCTCTTACTGACTAAAACCCACCCGTGTTCCTTCGGTTGCCCTGTTGCCGGGGGCCACGATGTCCCTTTCGGCCCATATTCGCAGCCCCGGCAGGCATTGGCCCTAGCGGACCCCGTCAATTCTCCTGACATCTCTTTGAGGCGCGCGTGGAACACAACGCACCGTCGACCTGCGCTTGGTCCTTATCGGACGGCGAGCTACCCATTGCTCACCGTCCGCAAGCCCGCGCCTACGGTAGCCGGAAATCGGCTCGCAATTCCCGCCCCGGGCGTCTCCTCCTGCGGTAGTTAGGGGCGTGAGGGCGCGAAATTTGCCTCTCCCTCACGCGTTCCGCCTCTTCCTCCGCGAGCATTACCGCTTTGCAGAAGGAGGTGATGGCTTGCCATTTCCTCTCGCTCCGTACCATGCATGGCCTGAACCAGGGCCGGACGCGAGATATCACCGCCGCCGATCGCCTACACGAAGGACACGGCGATTCTGAAAGCCCTGCGTTTAATATGACTATCTCTACCATTGTTAAGGACAACGGTTCGTAATTGATAATCATAGGAATTGGGTTTCTATATCAGTAACGAAACGTTACTCTACTAATGGTATTTAGGTACTTATTTGCCTAGCTTTTTCCAACTATATTGCGGTCGGCTTCCAGTCTAACCAGATGCAACTGAATCAGTATTTTACATGGAGCGACTGCCTATCTGACCTCCACAACCCAGTTACTGGGTAATATGATACCCCTTGGTATGACTGGTTGTCAGATTTTCGGGCTTCTGACGACCCGTAACAACAGTCAAAGATCTACAAATGACAGCCCAGACCAACGGCTTAACGTGCTTTCCAAGGCACGGAGGGGTCTTGGTATGTAAAGATGGTCACCCATCTACGGACTAACCGCAACAAGCGTAGCTTAATCTGATCGATTGAAACGTGCGGCTGTTATTACTTAGCCACAAGTCCCTCTCCCAATTGTATTAATTAATTTGCTCTAAATTTTTAAGACATAAACGAGTGCGCAACTCGTCAACACGACTGCATTCCTGAAGCTCAACGTTGTGACAACACCGTCGGTTCGTACTTGTGCATCAGGATTACGCCGTGCGGAACAGGATATGTGCTGCATCATTCTACTGGGAACTGCGAGGGTAAGGATAACCTGACGATTCATCATCATTATTATACTTCTTCTGCAAGGTCTACGCTGTGCCTTCCGGTACACGTATCAATTGCAGTATCAGGTCGACCGAGTTCAGCTCGGATGTAAATAGAGAATACTCATAATATAGAATAGTTCATATTTACTTTCTTAGAATTTAGTGTTGGCATTCAAAAAACATTTTACTTGATTTATCACTTATTTTGACACTCTTGTATTAATTTGATTAGTTGACATTATCCTATTTTATTTATTTTTGACATTTCTGTTTTATCTTAAATTTTTATTGTTGACATTTTTTTAAAATATTTTATTAATTTGGTAGTTGTTTTGACATTGTAGTTTTTAATTAATTGTCAGGTTACTTGTATTATATTGATATAGCCAACACTCTAGCTCATTCTATAATTTTTATTTGATATTGTGAAGTGAATAATTAAATAATTAAAATTGATACTAACATTTGTACGCCCAATGGTAAAGCATAGAGGACTTACAAAAAATGTAACATCTCACACACCTGTGTATCTGTTACCTATGTTTACAAATAAATAATCTGAATCTGAATCTTAATTATATGTACAGTACTTACTATTTCCATACTGCCATGTCATTATTCTAAGGTAGCCATCTTGTTCTAAACTTTGGACGACCGAGCTCTGCTCGAGTGAAATTACGGAGGAAACGAATTTTCCCAGATATGAGACCTAACTTGATCGATTTTTAGCCCCGTAAACCCTTGTAATACAACTTTCATCGAAATCTTTAGAGGCGTTTTCGAGAACGTGATTACCTACTATAATGTCTAAACACATTATAAAACAAAGTCGCTTTTCGCGTTTGTCTGTATGTCCGCGTTGTTCTTTTAAAATACGCAACGGATTTTGATGAGGTTTTTAACATAATTTGGAGAATGTATTCCCGAAGGTTTTTATGTATAATACATTAAAATTAAACTGAAAGATAATTATGAAATCTCGATGTTTTGTCAAGTTGTAAAAACCTTGCGAAGCAGGGACCGGTCGCTAGTATATATATATATATATACAGGGTAAGTTTGTATCCAGTGCGCAAACTTTAACACGTGACTTTACTCATCATTATGAACAACTTTTACTGTGGGACCAAACCTGAAAAGGCGCAAAATAAATCAGCTGTTCCCTACATTTTGACGAGTTATGCGAACATAAATGTAGGGAACAGTTGATATTTTTTTCGCGATTTCGGGTTTGGTCTCATAGTAAAAGTCACGTGTTAAAGTTTGTGAACTGGATATGTCACCGTAAGATTGTGAGAACTGTTAGTTTATAATCTGTCGGAATTATTTCCGTTAGGTTATAAACTGTCGAAAAATTGTGAACTGGGTGAAATGGGTTGGGTTAGGTTAGAACTGTGACCAACCGCGCGCGAGCCGAGCGAGCGAAGCGAGCGGTGCCGCGGTAGCGGCCGGTGAGCGCTACTTCCAAGTTGCTCGCAGCCAGGCAGGCTATTTAATATTAGCGCAAGGTGCGTTACGTCGCAAGCAAGTTTGATACCAGTTCACAATTAGTCGGTTTCCAATGGAAAGATTATAAACTAGCGAAAAATAATGCGTTAAATTGTAAATGGTTCGTTGCAGTTCACAATTTTTCGACAGTTTATAATTTAACGGAAATAATACCGATAGATTATAAAGTAACGAAGTTCATAATTATACGGTGACAGATACAACCATACCCTGTATACAAATAATGCTCGTTATTGGTGTAAGATATACCTAAAAACAAAGGGTTTCCGACAGTTTTGTGAGTTTACAAGAATTATAGCGTGCGGAGAATGTAGGAAAAATTCTTGTATTGTCCAACAGTAGTCTATTAATTACTGGGCGTAGGTTTGGGACACGGTGGTTTTGTACCTGGGGATGCCAACGCACTTACAATGACCTCGGTTGTGCCGATTTCCGTACAGCTTATCGTAAAAGGGAAGAAAGAAAAATGCATTTCTTGGCGTAAGTACAAAAACACCATAACATCATGTGGGCCGCTTGCGTGGGTTACGGGTGGTAACCCACGCATATAAAATATAATATACAAAATAAAAAAAACAGTGGCACTCCGGGAGTGCCAACAGAAGTGAAAACTTGAACAAGATCGCCTTGGTGGAAGAAAAATACTTGTATAGAACATTGGTCCGTAACATTGTCTAAATAAAAAGCACAATCGTGTTTACAAAAAAAAAAAAAAACTTCTAAAATCTTTAAAGTAAAAATACTTGCATAGAACATTGATCCGTAACGTAATATAAATAAAGAGCACAATCGCGTTTACAAAAATAAGGTTTCGGTAACGGTGTCGCGAGTTCAATTGTTTTTTCCCATCTCAAAAATGCCCAACGCGCCTAAAGAAGTTTTCACTTCAAAAATAAATCATGCTTATTATCTTTTCACATGCTTAACTACTATTCTTTGACCCCCAGATATCGACGAATGCAGCATAGGCCTCCACAACTGTGGTCCAGACTACAACTGTAAAAATAATCGCGGCTCGTTCCGTTGTGTGCGCAAACGCACTTCTACGACATCCACTACACTACCACCTGACTATGGAGAGTACGAGTATTATGATTCTGAGTGAGTAAAGATACTATGTTTTAAGCGAAATGCTATCCCACAATACACAGTAAGTTGGGTCTCTCCTATACCTAAAATAAGCTGTCAGGCCCCGATAACCTAATCTGGTTTTCAAACAAATTAATATTTATGTGCCTGGAACTAATACAGTAACAATAATTTACGATTTGGTCGCCATTAACGAGTTGTTATAATATTCACAATTTTTTTTGATAGGTATCTTTATTTTGAAAATAGTTTTAAAAACCATCAATCGGTCAAAACAAAGTTTTTTAATAAATAAAGATAAGGAGGGAAAAGAGTGGGGTGCATTGCGTATTTAATGCTGATAGCAGTTAAACAAAATTTTCTTAAAATTTTCAGAGAAGAAACAGAAGCCAACCAAACAGAACTTGCAAACAACCAACCAAAGGAACCATCGACTACCACAACTTCAACACCAAAACCTGCACCACCAACCACTTCTAGTACAACAACTGAAAAACCTAAAGAACCCGAACCAAAAATCGAAGACAACAACGTAGAACCACCACCTACATACAACAACATACCAGATGTATATAAAAACGAAGCAAACGATCCTTATTCGAAACCAAAATATGAACCACCTACGACTACAGAACCAGAGCAACAAACGCATCTTATACCAACCGAACAACAAGAATATATAACAGTAACCGAGCCTACATACACGCCGAAGCAACCAGAAGTAATCTTCAACCGTCCCACACCACCGCCATACATTCCCGAAGAAGAGTTACCGAAGCAACCCGAAGAACAACCTGCATCAACATACCGTTCAAATGGTGAAGAACAAACAAACGAGTCAATACCACCTGAAGTAGAACCGCAGCAAGGAGGAACTACGTATAGACCTACAGAGGAACCAAAACCTTTTCCTCTGTACCCAGTTAACGTGAATGTAGACAATGTTGGGAGGACAGCAACGGTTGCTGGGGACAGGAAAGAGGATGGGTCGGTGGTTGTCGATACCCAGTTGATTCCGAAGAACCATTGGACAAATGTCGTGAAACCGAAGGAATGTCCGATGGGATTCGAGGCTGACGAGTATGGATCTTGCTTTGGTAAGATTTGTTTTTTTTCTTTCGTAGACATTATTTTCTGTTATATAAGCGTGGTTTTTTTTGGTATAGCAGGAAAGTATTTGATCGACTTCCATTTGACTGCCCCGTTGACCTCGTGGCCGCAAGCGCAGGTTCGATTCCCAGGTCGCGTAAAGTGTTATTGGGTTTTTTCATTTGGAATTTATCAGTAACAGCCTGGAGTTTGGAAGTTAGTGGTGAGGCATACCCGTGCCTCGCGCACACGTGGTACCGTGTGTCCTGTACCTGATCTCTCTTCTCTGTGTCGTATAGCAGTCCCGTCGGACTATGGGAGTGAGTGTTCCTCTGTCTGGGCACACACTTGTGCACTATAATATATATCTCCCGCGCCGATCACTAGTCTCCGCTGAGACTGATTGCCGTAATTCAGTCCTTCGCGACCATAATGAAGATTCTTCTTCTTCTCTCGTACTGACCAAAATTTGTGAGAAATCAATGCATTTTTTTGCCTTTGCATTTTCTCCTTGGGCTTTACGATGACTTAAAGCATGTCAGCTATAATTGGTTTGTGTTATTTTATGCAAACAATCACAGTAGCTAAAATTCAATTCAACCAGCGATTTGATAGGGCTGTCAGAAGTTATAAGCATGGTCTGGAAATCCTTATATACTGGGCCGTGGGGAAGGAAAACGCGCTTAAGGCAGAGCAATCAAGAAGGCTGTTGGAGGCAGCATTTACCTAGCGGTTCACACTGCAGAAGACCGCATAGCTTGGAGATGCGTCGTGTGTAGTCGCGATTCTCAGAATTGAGGGAACAACGAAGAAAAAGAAGTCAGAAGTTGGGACTTATTCTCATCACATTGTTAAGACAGTACCTTGACTTAAAGCTTATCTAGTTTTAGATAAAGTTCAGTCTTGTACAGCATCAACTTAGCCATACACGTCTGTGTGACACTCTCTTTCTAATGCTCAATTTATCAAAATCTACCGGGTTCTGTAAACAATCAATTTTAAAAACAATCTTAAGATTGCGCTTGCACAATAGCTTCTTCTACCCATCCTTGACACTATGCTATGTTGATGCCAGCTATCTTGATCTTACTCAAGACCAACTCGATAAACTTGAGCGGCTTCAAAATGTTTGTTTGTGGTTCATATTCGGTTTGCGCAAATATGACCAATTCACCTTCGCCGGAATGTTCATGTACTTTGTTCCCTTCTACCCCGCTCTATCTCAAGAAACGTTTCTAGTTTCTTTGCGACTTACACATGACATTTTTAAGTTCATCAGATAACTTGAAACTTGAAATGCCTATGCGTTCCACAACTTTCCTCGACAAAGCCGTTTTTGTCCAGGCTGCTCGTTTGTGAAATACATTACCAGTTCAAATAAAACGCGCGCAATCGTCCTGTATTTAAGAGACTCGTAAAGGAACATTACTTGTTGTTGTGATCTTGTTCTCGTAACTGTAATTATTATCTATAGTCTTCATTTATTTTCGTTGCTATATTTAGTATATATGTATCTATTATTTAGGATATTTATAAATCTGTGTATCTATTCTAGTATTTCAAATTTCAATTTCAATTTCAAATAGCCTTTATTAGCAATCTTAAAAACTAGTTTTAAAATTTATTTAAATTAAAGGTTAGATATCAGAATTCTTCTGACTGCTTTACTCTTTAGCATAGGCCTCCCCCAGCCTTTTCCTTCGAGTTTTTCTCCTCAGTCTATTCTGGTATATTGTATACTTTTTATTTGCATCAACGACAGCCCCATTTTATGTCCAAGGCACTTTTCCTATTGACAGCGACGCGGACGAATTTTTTGATGGCCTATGATTATTCCCCCCCATTATTTTATATACTTCTACATATATTATTATTATTATAATTTTAAGTCTGTTAGTTTTTAAATAAAATAAAAGTTATAAATTTAAAACCCAACTACGACAAAAAGTCATCTAATAAAAAGGTATAAAGAAGACAAAATTAAGAATTCAGAGTCACACGTATTCTGTTCGATTTATGTCCTAACACGTGTGACTTCGGATTTTTAATTTGTCTGTCTGTGATGTCTTGTTTATACCTTTTTATATTCTATTTTTTTATCGTAGTTGGGTTTTAATTTTATAACTTTTATTTGTCGATGGGAAAACCCATCGGTCACACGACTTGTACTTGTTATATCATTTTCTTCTCAATCCAGACAAAGACGAATGCGCCACCAACCGCCACAGCTGCTCCGGCCTCACCGAGGTCTGTCGGAACACGATAGGAGGCTACACCTGTAACTGTGCGCCAGGGTTCCGTAGAGACCTCCTCACTAAATCCTGTGTGTTCATCACTACGACTTCTTCTACGACTTCCACGACTACAGAAGAGCCGCAGCTGCCTACTTCTACTAGTAAGTCTTTAATTACCTGCTAGAATTTTGTTCCTTTTAAGTCTTCTTGTTTAACCAAGAAGATGCTCGTTTTTCTTCCGGGGGTAATACCTTGATATGTGTCTTTATACGGTGAAGCCAATTTTTTTATCAGACTAGACGGCTAGATATTATCACTGCTGTATACAAGGTCAAAGGAAATTAGCTAGGGAAACTGTTTATCGATATCTGACAAAACATGATCAAACAAAAAATGTATATATAAATATATATTTTTTTTTTTGTGGAGTGAAACTCAAACTCAAAGCATTTATTTCAATTAAACGATTTACAGGCACTTTTAAAGTGTCAAGGAGTCGGTCAGTCAGAAATATGAAGCTAGTTGCCCATTCCAAAGCGTATTAGGTACCTATGGAGAAGAATGGGCAAGAAACACCACGGCACAATTTTAACAAAAAAAAAAAAAAAATTGTTACAAGATATTGGTTAGATCACAAAAAAATATAATTAGTTTAAACTGCGGTCCACCGCAGTTGGTACACTTGAAATTAATATCTGTTATTAATATATTTTAAATCCGTTTTTTAAAGATAACTTCACAGACTTGATTGGTATCGATACCTAAACACGATAAAACAAAAGAAAACATATTTTCTCAAGTCTACTTCAAGTAAAAACACGACAAGCAGTAGTTGACCTCCAAAAAAAACTTCAAATCTTTTTTATTTTCACAAAAAAGAACAAATTTTTAGGATTCTGTACCTCAAACGGAACTCTTATAGGATCACTCGTGTCTATTTGTCTGTCTGTCTGTCTTTCACAGCCAATTTGCTCCGAATCTAATGGACCGATTAAGTTGAAATTTGTTGCACAAATGTATTTCTGTGACCCAAACAAGGACGTATAACGTAAATAAATGAATTTTGAAAATAAGAAACTAAAATAAAAAAAGTTTTGCAAACTGTACCGTGTGACATATTAAATGAAAGATCTTGTTGCGAGGATCTCAAATATTTTTTTACTACTTTTACTGATATTTAAGAAAATAGATGAAAATTGACCATTCCCCCCGTTATCTCCGAAACTACTGGGGCCTAAAATTTTGAAAAAATACAGAGAGTGGTTCTTTAAAAAAAAAACCTATAAGAAGTTTATGGTCTTAAAATAACATGGTAAATCTCTCAATAATGTGCGTACCAACTTACATTTGCAGTTGGAATGTATTGGACAACATGTTTTTCAACTACAATGTTAAGTTTGTTCTTGGGTTAATTAATTGATTCAGGCGTGACCTTGCGGAAATCCATTATAAAATACAATAGACGTGGATATATTTAGTAACTTGTTCCGCTTAGCTATTTCTAAAGAAAAACTCCTGAAAGAAATCGACACGTGTTTCACCTCTCTACGAGGCATCCTCAGGATGACGATGGACTTGTTGCGAACTCGAACACGGCGTGTTGCCACACCAAGCGCTGAGTGCAGACTGAGCCTTATCGCCCGTGAAACCCACTTATATAGTGTCGCCGTTATCAGTGCGATAATGGGCGAACAATCGCAGCAAAGGTGACCTTAGCATACTCGTATTTAATTCACACACTGTTGAACGAATTAAATACGAGTAATGGCTCTTTAGAAATAGCTAAGTGGAACAAGTTACTAAATATATCCACGTCTATATTTTGTATCGTCTATATGTTGTATTTTGTTCTTGGGATAAATTCATCCCAACTACGAAACCCTTCATTGTGCGTGGTCTGACACGCACTTGGCCGGTTTTTTTAACTGATATTTCAAGTGACTACGAAACTGCGGTTCACGACCCCACAAAAAAATATCAAATTTATTTATTTAATGTTTTATTATCGATACCCATCACATTTGCGGAGTTTTGCTAGTTAATTTAATTTCACCCTGTATTTTTTAAATTAAAGTACAAGATGTTTTTAATCATAGTTTGTGTTGTCATCTTAATTTTCATGCAGCAAGCAGTCCGTTGCTGAAAATAGGCCTCTCCAATCCATACAACTCGATTTCCGACTACTCTCATTCAGTTGCCCGAGGGCGTCTAACCTTACGTCTGACAAAAATAGTTATTAATATCTGGAACTGTATATATTTTCTCTTACAGAAAAGACATTCTTCTGGGGCTATCCAGAGTATACCGGAGTGACGACGCGACCCTTTCGACCACGAAACCTGTGCGATGCTGGGTTTCATCATAATGCTAAGACTGGAGAGTGTGAAGGTGAGTCTTACCCCGATATTAGGGCCAGGGTTTGAAAATTAATCACTTGTGGAGTTCCTTTTCAAAGTCATGATAAAGTAAAATTTAATAAAATTAGACATCCCAAGGCATATGAGACATTTCAGCTGTGTCTCTGGGATAGCAATGCCTTTGCGATATAAGCCATCGTGTCTATAAGTTTCGTGGCGACCACTTATAATAATACGCTAAAATCCTTAGTAACACAGTAACCTAATCTAATACTTTATCCCCAGACATAAACGAATGTACAAATGGCCAAGCAAAATGCGCGGCCGTAGAGATCTGTATCAACACTCCCGGCGGGTATCGCTGTGAGTGTCCTCCCAACTGGCACCTCGACGAGGTGCGACACCGCTGTGTGCCAGTCAGGAACAACGGACAGTTTCCTACGGGATACGCGAATGTACCTAGTAAGTATCAAGACAGGGATTTTTGCAGCTCAAGAAGATCTAGAGCTTTCTGTTCTAACAGCCAGTTCTGAACTAAATAGATATAATGTGATAAATTGTCTTCTTGTTTTCGTGTGGTTAGTGACTAACCTGGTGTCAGAGTTTTTAAAGCCGCCCACTGGTCTCCGACTTGGCTTCATATACTGTCGAGAAATATCTCTCAGGCAAGCCGATATGAAAAAAAATAAAAAATTGTCAAGTGCGGGTAATCTGCTGTGATTGGTTGAATGGTTTTTTATCCAATCGCAGCACTGGTGGTCCAGTGGTAACGGCTGCGACTTACGAGCCGTCAAACCCAAGCACGTACTTTGTCTAAATTATTTCATCACCACTGCTCTCAAAACGGTGAAGCAAAAACATTGTGAGCAAACAGGCAAGTCCTAGAAAAAATCGAAGACTTGTGACATCCACCAACCCGCACTGTTCTCGCGTGGTGGATTACGGTCCGCGCCCTCTCACAGAAAAAGGAAGCTTGTGTCCCAGCAGTGGGAACATTATAGGCTGATTATAATTGCACCACTTGACTTGCGTTCAATTTTCGCGTCGATATTTTTCATTTAAAAAAATGCATTCATTGTTTAACCCGTTAACTTTTCTGTTCTTTCTTAGGGTCTTTCTTCTGTGTGGTCATTCAATTTATTTTAATTTGGTTACAAAAGTTATCTTGTTTATGTTTTGACAACATTTTTCCAGCAAATTTTTGAGGTTGATTTTTCATATTTAAATGCAACTCTTAAAGATTGGCTCTTCCGGAAATATTCATATCAATTGCATATGGAGATACTGGGTTTAATTTTATGAGTCTCATCTTAAACAACGCAAAAATCCATTTGAACCAAGACTATTATCATTCACATTCTAATTCCATACCGTTGTTACAGTCTATCCGACCTTGCCTCCGAAGAAAGTGGTGCACACAGCAGGCACACAGTACGTGGACCCTGAGATCACGCAGTACCACGACCGAGGGTCTGTGTTCAGGTGTCCCGCAGGGTACAGGCTCGGGGATGATAACACTTGTGTTGGTAAGTAGTATGGAGTTCTTTAGTTGTTTAATATAAATAAAAGAAATGCTTTTAATCATCAGCTATGTATAAAATATTACTAAAATATTTGGATTTTTTACTTTTTGGGTAGTAATAAAAGCTCCGAAAACTTATATGCGAATACAAATAAAGCCGAATAAAATACTGAAAATTCTGAAAAATTAATACAGCATTTGCTGACCTAATATTTTTTAAACATGCATACACCATGTATGCAGCATGTATGAGCATGCAATATGCAGCAGGCATGGTTTCTGTCATGGCTCCGATGCTGCGAGGCTCCGGCGGTTCCACGCGAGCTTATCGTCGCAGATGGTTTTAACGCTCACCACCACAGTTTCGGCTTGCTGCAGCCTCAACCGCGGGCGGCGAGCGTTATAAAACCACCTGCTCCTCAGCTCGCGGGCCGCCTCGGCCTTGCCCCTCCGCGCCTACGAGGGCTTAAATTACACTCTAGGGATAGGGCAGACAAGACTACGTGGAGTCGGTTTTGCAGCGAATCGTTTGTCACTAACTTTTGTAGTACAAAATATTGACTTTTCGGATTTTTTTTATTTTTTTCGGAAGTTTCGTTTTTTTTTGTTGGAAATTTTGTTACTGTGAACCACAGATTTTCGGATGTTCATTTATTTTTCGGAAGCTTTATTGTTTCCCTTACTTTTCAAAGATTTTACAGGAAAGTGTTTGATCTAGTTACAAACGCATCTTTTTAGAGTGGTGTCCTGAGTTAGATTAAGTATCAGTCACAGCTAGGTTTAGAACAATGAGCACGTTTGATTAATGGCTATCCCTTCAAGTTATACCTACGCGTGATATTTTGAAAAAAAATTATTAAAACTTAACCCTTGCAGAAGTTACTTTTTTTTATTTAGCTTTATTTTCCTTTGTAAAACATAATTAAGACATTACAATTTCCAGACGTAAACGAATGCCTAACCGGGGAAGCGAAGTGTGGTCCGCAGCAAATCTGCTCCAACCTGCCAGGAGGGTATTCCTGCAACTGTCCCAGCGGACACCGCCTGATCCAGGACCATGAGTGTGAAGATGTGGATGAGTGTGCGTTAGGTGGAAGCATGGTGAGTTCCAATTCCGTTTAAGCATAAAATATGTAGAATAGAAGACTGAAAGAAGAACTGAAACAACATCTTGTTTCAGTTCTTCTTTCAGTCTTCTATTCTACATATTTATTAGGACATCTCCTAGGTTCGATTCCCAGGTCGGGCAAGGTATTGACGGGGTCCGCTAGGGCCAATGCCTGCCGGGGCTGCGAATATGGGCCGATAGGGATATCGTGGCCCCCCGGCAACATGGCAACGGAAGGAACACGGGTGGGTTTTAGTCAGTAAGAGTCTGACACGCCCTCCACCCAGAGCGGGAGAAGTTATTTGATAATTTCCCACCCAAAAAAAAAAAAAAAAAGGTCGGGCAAGGTGTTATTGGATTTTTCCGTCTGGATTTGTGCCCGGTTGATGGCAATAGGCTCGCCCCCTGTTACATGGGACTTAAACATAACTGGTGAAATGTGGGTGTACTATAGGTATACCTCTGCCTAACCCTTCGGGGAATACTGGTGTGATGTTATGTTATGTAGAATAGAAGACAAGACAAGGTAGATAAGTATACGCGATGTTCAATTTCCAAGTCAAAATTATTACAGCTTGCTCATCGCCGAGGATTGAGTTGAATGGCAATATTTATTATACTTTTCAAGGGAGCATTAGTGGTCCCGTGGTAACGGTACCGACTTACGTGTTGTTGGTCGTGGGTTCGAACTAGAGGTGGTCTGTAACAGGTAAAATTAGAAACCTGTTTCACCTGTTCCAGTTCCAGGGAATAACTGTTCCAAAATAACAGCCTGTTGTATTGGAACCAAAGACTCTTTGATTGCAACAGATTCTCTTTTTGTTACAATAAGTCAGAAAAGAGCTTGTTCCAAACTGTTCCAGGTCATTTTCGTTTGTATCTCTTTCTAACCAAGTAAACATCCATAAGCTAGATAGAGAAGAGCTTGTTATGTTACACAAACACATACACCGGTTACGGCGTGGAACTTGTGGAACAGGCGAAACAGGCAGGAACTGTTTTTTCGGTTTTGAGATATCTGTTCCCCGTTCCATATTTAAAAAACCTGATTTTTTTAAAACTGTTTCGATAAATACGCTTCACTCCTAGTTTGAACCTAGGCAGGCGTTTTACTTTGTGTAAATAATTTCATCACCACTGCTCTCAAAACGGTGGAGGAAAACATCGTGAGGAAACCGGCATATCCTAGAACCAAAAATTCGAAGACATGTGACATCTACCTACCCGCACTGGGCCCGCGTGGTGGATTACGACCCACTCCCTCTCAGCAAGTGGAGGTCTGTGTCTCAGCAGTGGGCACATTATAGGATGATTATGCTATGCTTTTGAAGAGGCCTATGTCCAGCAGTGGACTGCTAATAATGATGATGATGAGGTTCAAGTGATGAGGTTTTATCTTCATGGGCTTGAGTTACTAAAAGTGTATCATAACGTATTTTATCTTATTTCAGCCCGTCTGCTCCCAAAACGCGGATTGTCTGAATACTATCGGATCTTATCAATGTAAATGTCACATTGGGTTTAGATCTGCGCCTGTGAATGATAAGGTAAGGCCCTATTAATATTGCTTTTGTTGCTGTTCCATCCACCTCGTAAAGAACAAGGAGAAATAGTAGAAGTTGATTTAGTTATCCTGCGTTTAACATGTAAAATGTTGTGTTTTGGAAAAGTTGCTTTTATGTCCACATATAAAGTTCAGTTTGGGCTACAATTTCTAACTTTTTGATGATAGTACTAGTCATTTTGAAATCAATTTAATTTACACTCTCACTCTCTTTTTTTTTTTCTCTCTCTCTTTTTTTTTTCTCTCTCTCTTTTTAAGTTGATAATTCTCTAAGTGGAAATAACATCAATTTAGAATCTGATATGAATATGGAGTAGAGAGGCAGTAGTAGAAAAAAATAACCACGTCTTCAGAATTTGCCAACTTTCTTTGGAAACCAACTTTTCTATACCATCTCGCGATTCCCTCATATCAGTATTACTATGCATGATAGTGTAATTCTGTACCTTCAGTGAAAAGTGATATACCTATCTTGACTTATATCAGTTTTAATATATAATATAAATATATAATTATAATATTAATATATTATTATAATATAATACACAATTTTTTTTTTTTAAATAATATATAGTTTAATAGTAATATTAAAATTGAGTGTAAAGTGTTCTAACTAGGCATTTTTACATTTTTTCATGTGTAATAAAATACATTTTAAATAATATGAATGTGAACTGAACAAATATTTCAAGTATCTATGTATATTAATACAAATTGTAGCATAAATATTGGTTTTCTTGCCACGTGTCCAACGACACCCGGGAATCGAACCCAGGGCGTTGTAAGGTTAAGAAATGAAAGGTATGATTGCGGTATAACAACACTGTATAATTGGAATGTATAGAACAATAAAACAAAACAAAAAAACGCGTTAATAAGGATAAATATAAAATTAAATCAGTAGCCGTCAGCTCGTTTTACCCCTTTTTTTTAGGGAAAATGTTAAGTTTAAGATATGGGAGAAATTTACAATTTTTGACCTAGGCTCATCGATTACTGTAATTCGTGGTGGTCGAGGATACGACGCGGATTTATCGGCCAATAGCTATTGTCGACCCCGAGTATTGGACGCACACATATCACAGGTAGAGGCGATGAACCAAAAACAAAAAAAAAAGATTCCGAAACTAAAAAAAAAACAATCAAACGGCAAAATAAAAACTAAGCTAAGGATAACAGGTTGGTCCTTCGCCGAGCACAGCTTCCGTCCGTCCGTCGTTCCGTCGCGAAGTCCGGCAACGCACGGCCGGCTGCTCTGCCCGGACCACTGGCGCTTCCGTCCGTCCGTCGTCCCGTCGCGGAGCCCGGCAACGCACGGTCGGCTGCTCTGCCCGGACCTCTGGCAAAATGCGGATGTGGCGGGAACCCGCACCAAATAGGTGGCTGTCTCTGGCCCAAGGGTGGAGCCGTAATCGGCCTTGTCTGACTGGATCCAAGATAAACAGCATATTAGGACCAGATAGCAAGGCAAAATTGTGAAGGTTGATAGTGGGTGATGATGAACCAATTAGAATACTCACAGTTAAAAAATCAAAGGAACAATTTGGGATCGGGGAGAATATCCCCGATTGGTCCCGGAAATGGTCACCAGCTGGCAGCAAAGGCTTTAACTTCCCTGCTGCTTGTCTGCTCACGAATAAACTAGTCATAATTTCCAGGATAAATTCTCCAACGAGTTAAATTTTGGTGTCTACGTGGTCTCTCTTAGCTGACGACTGACTGTTGTCAACCCAGAAAAAATTCAATATACTTTCTATTTAAAAAATTTTGAATTTGTGTCAACTTGAAAAAAAGGAAAAAATAAGGCGGCCTATGTACGCGTAAAAAAGTTTGATAATGCAGAGTAATGCTGCAAAATGTATGTGACTCTTATTATGCGATCTATGTGAATTAGTACAAACTGATATATTTACACATAATCATCCAACATCAACCAATAAATAATATGTAAAATAGTTCAAGTCATTTTAAATTAATTTACACATAAAACGACTTTAATATATGTTGTGTTAGGTGATACAACTGGATTTCTTTTTAAATTATAAAAAAACTATACAAATTAATCTGTTTCTTCTTACACTAAATCGTGCTCTAAGATATTGTTTTGCCAATGTCAGTAATCAGTACTCATTTTAGTGAAGTAGACAAAGAGTCAGATTTTTTAAAACTTTAACATTATTTTTCTCAAAATCATGATTTTCCAGTTACATCACTTTTCACTGAAGGTACTGAATTATTTTTAAAAGGCGCCATGAAGAACATTTTTTTCCTGACCTTTTACGGAAGGTTTTTCAAACTGATGTCTTTTGCCAAGGTTATAGGTTCATTCATAAATATGCTGTAATTAGTACTCAAGTGCTTTTCAGACCCGAAGTATGCTGATGATAATATCCTCCTGACTAACTGGGTTTCAATCTCATTTCCACCAGGTATGTGTCGACGTAGATGAATGTACGGAATCTCGTCCTGGCTCGCTCTGTCAGCACAGATGTAACAACGTGTGGGGAGCGTACCGATGTGCCTGTCATAGAGGATACAGGCTTAATCTTGATAATAGGTAAGAATAAAGACCAAATATAATATTGCGTAGATATGAGGAATAGAGGGATCACAGAAGATGGAAGGAGTGGAGAGGTGTGCCAAGGAGAGGAGGCTAGGCAAAAATATTTAACTGCTGTAAAAGAACTGTGTCATAGAAAATAAAAGAAAGAAAGAAAATATGGTTATAACGTAGCGTGATATGCCCTCCAATTACGACCTCGGTGACGACCGACGAAGGCACTGCTTTGTGCGGAGCGCGATAGGCTGAGTTAATTAGTTTAATTATTATTTCTGTAAACATGTTTGCATTAACCTATGTTAGTATTTCATGCATGGGCATGTGAAATGCCTATGTAATACCCACTCTAATGAACATCGTCTTTGTAGACGAGTATGTTTATTTAGGACAAACTGTCCAGCTAGGTAGGTCCAACTTCGAGAAAGAGGTCAATCGTCGAATCCGACTCGGCTGAGCAGCGTTCGGGAAGCTACGCAATATCTTCTCGTCCCACATACTGCATTGTCTCAAAACAAAAGTCTTTGATCAGTGCGTGTTGCCAGTGATGACCTATGGCACTGAAACGTGGTCGCTCACAATGGGCCTTATCAGAAGGCTAAAAGTCACCTAAAGGGCAATAGAGAGAGCTGATCGAATCGGAAATGAAGAGATCCGCAGGAGAACCAAGGTAACCGATATAGCCCGAAGAATTGCCAAACTGAAGTAGCAATGGGCAGGGCACATTGCTCGCAGAACAGATGGCTAATGGGGCCGAAAAATTCTGGAGTGGCGACCGCGTACCGGAAGACGTAGCGTTGGAAGGCCTCAAACAAGATGGACCGATGACCTTGTGAAGGCCGCAGGAATCCACTGGATGCAGAAAGTACAGAACCGGTCGAAGTGGCGGTGCTCGAGGAAGGCCTATGTCCAGCAGTAGACGTCTTTCGGCTGAAATGCTAGTATTTGGAGAGATAAAAAATACTACCGCATTAAAATACAAACTCTAACACTAGTAGAACACCGCAGTGAGCTTACAAATTTGTCATAATCCGTCCTTAACCCTATTTTCGCTCTTTATTTTATGGTTTTCGAGAATCATTGCAAATGTATGGCAATAGAAGCAAATTCAGAAAGATCTGTCTAACTGAACCCTATATTTGTTACAGTACTTGTTCAGACGTGGATGAATGCACCGAGTTCAAGTCTAAGATCCCGTGCGTGGGGCGCTGCCTCAACGAGCCGGGCAGCTACCGATGTGCCTGTCCCACGGGGTACAGGCTCTCTGAGGATAAGAGGAGCTGTATTGGTGAGAGAATTTATAATTAGATCATATCTAATTAATTCTGGTCGAAAGAATCATGCCCACTTTCCATACATTAATTGACCTGTCACTTGATTCGTTTTACAGGTCGCGTCTGCCTGCAACTAGTGTTGTATAAAAGCAATTATTGTTTATAATAACACAATAACTTATCATCTTTACATTTAGAGGCCAGGGAAAAATGCTATTATTTAAATAAGTTTTTGAGGTTATAACAGCTGTCAGATATGGTTTGATTGACAGCTGTTATAACCTCAAAAACGACGGTAATTAAAATCTAATTGTTTAATCGCTGAGAGAGTTACAATCACTCAGAAATAAATCCCTCTTCAATGTAATATCATCGCAAACAGCAGTTATATTCTTGTTATATATCCCACCGATATTGAGTTTTGAAGACTTCACGTGTGATGTTATGCCATCTTTACTTTCTATAACTACAGTTTGTGCAAGTTAGAGCAATTTAGGTATGGTTCATTGAATTAGGTACCGGTCAAAATTTGTCGTCGCCGTCGAAGCGGACTAGACTCCAGGAGTCGGCTTGACAGCGGTGTTTTTAGCCATCGAACTCTTCAGTCTGATGGACAGACAAGGGTATAGAGTAAATAATAACACCAGCCTATTACTATCCCACTTCTGGACTAAGGCCTCTTCTCATACCTGAGAGAAGGCACGAGCATTAACCTCAACGCTTGGTCAAGACGAGTTGATGATTTTTGACTTTTATTGATTATTATATAAGTTCAGCGGGTCAGTTCCCTTATTTTTTAAAACGTTAAAACATTCGCAATCTGTCAAAAAAACCATCAATTTACAAAAAAAATTGACAAGTTTGACAGATTGACGTATAACACAGGCCAAAGTAATCGTAAGAGGTAGGTATCGAAGTCCGTGGAAAATGCAAAAGTTGTAAGGTTATAAGAAAATCTAAAATCGCACAGTACATTTCGCAGCAAGAGCAAACGAACGAGTGACTCTTTGACGAACGACTGCAAAACGTCAAACAAATGACAGCCCGTCATTCATATAACGTTGCGTTTCTTTTTAAGCGTAACCTGTCAACTGTACACTTATTAAACTTATTTTTCTTTTCACATCTTAATATAATACCATAAAAAAATCATAGCTAGTCATAATAAGTAAAGTAAAAAAAATACCAATTTGTTATTTTGAACATTCGTTAACCACATGACGAACGAACAAGTTTTTTGTATACTGTGAAATGGAGCGCATTGAACCCAAGATGGAACGTGTATAAGACACGTTCCGTTTCCAAAAGTCTTTTGAGAATGATAAACATGGTAACAATGTTTTTTTCCTGGTTTTATTTGAAAATTCAGTTAAACAATACGAAATAAGCAAAAAAAATGCATTTTTTTAAGATATTTTACATCACTAGACGCGTTAGAAAATTTTCAGGTCAAGACTGGACATGATTCTTTATAAGTATAACTTGGAATCATCGCATCACCCTTTCACTGTGCATTGACCCAACCTAATGGCTCACAATGATTGTTTAACAGTCAGATCCGTTCGTGGAACGAGATGCAGAAATAAAAAAATTCTTTCGGCTAAATAAACCTTCAGCCAAGGAGAACCTTTTGACTAAGTAGACACTTATATTTGCTGTATTTTTAAGACGTGTGGGCACATGAATGTGCCGATTTTCAGAAAACAAGAACTTTTTATAATACGAAGATGGCATTCATTGTATTTGGACACGAGGCTGCAAGGTTTATGGGGGATGGTGGTCAAATTGTGACTGTCAACTTGGATGATTATCCCGTTTTGAGTAATAATAATAATTTTCGAGAGGTTTTAACCACAAGGTTTCTTGCAGATATTGACGAGTGCGAAACAGGTGAAGCTCCTTGCTCCAAGAGTGCAGGAGGATCTATAACATCTAGCGACGTGTGTGTGAACACGCGAGGTAGCTACCGCTGCCAGCGCATCTCCTGCTCCGTTGGCTACCAGCTGGAGAACAAGCAGTGAGTAGAGACTATAGCATTGTGTGTTATCTTTATAGATATCCAGCGACTTTACCTTATACTTCCTCACCCACATCATGATCATTTATACAGCCGAAAGATGTCCAATATTGGACATAAACTTCTCCAAGCATCGCCACAATAACTGGTCCAGTGGTTCTCGCATCCAGCGGATTTCCAGGACCTTCGCCAGGTCATCTCTACCTTGTATGCCACGTTGCCCTCTGGTAGCAGTCGGTACTTTAGAAATTGTGCCCTATTGGCCATCTGTTCTGCGAACAATATGCAGGCTCACTGTCACTATTAGAGTCTGACCACGCTAAGCCTTAAATGGAATAAATTGGCAACTCCAAAAAGTTTTATACGAGTAGATATATTTTTATATCAGTCAGTTATGTTAGTTTCGAGGTTTTAAGTAGATATTTTGATATTTTGCCTAATATTTTATAATTGTGTAATATACTGTGTCGTACTTAAGCTCTACCTCCATACGATGACAAAACTCCACACTGCATCGTGCTAAAGTGACTATTCTTTACCAGGAATAAACCAGAATATAAACAAAAGAACCTATCCAAAACAATAAGACAAATTATCAAATTCTTTTTTCGTAGGACAGATCGTGTTCTCATCTATTCAAATTCCACCGTTTTTTTACTTATGCAGACTTAGCGTGGCCAGATTGTTGACTGATAGTTTGTTAATTCTTCGGGCTATGCTAGTTCTTTTGTTTTCACCTACGTCAATCAATATAAAACGTACATTCTGTTCCAGCCGCTGCAACAAGGTGGAGCGCGTGTGTCAGCCGGGCGACTGGAACTGCGCTCACCAGCCGACCACCATCTCTTACAACTTCATCACCTTCGTTTCCAATCTCTACATCCCTGATACTAAGGTCAGTTATTACAAGTTTTAGGGTTCCGTTCCCAAAGGGTGTCTCCCAACAGGACGCCATTACTACATGACTGTCTATCACAGCACTGTTCACCTGCCATCCTGATACTCAATTAGTGAGCGTCAGGATGGCGAGTGTATGTTATGAATGTTACACATAAGCATGCAGTAAGTTTAAAAGTAATGTATCTAAATATACCTAGTATAAAACAACAACAGTAACATATAACATATAACAGTATGGCAAGTTAAGGAAATAGCACACATATCAACTCGGAAAGGGATCGTCACCGTATCAACTCGAGCCATTCAGTATTCTTTGTATGAAACTCCCTACTGCAACGCACACTAATCGGAATCGTAACGTAATCGCCTCATCTCGGGACAAGCTCACGAAACCGCGTTGCAGTGCGTGGTCAACTTGCAGTTCCCGCCCTTACGGCTCGTCGTCCCCGCGCTTACGTCTTTCCGTACCCGAGCTTACGTCACTTCGTCCACCCCTCTCAGTCACATGGCCTGCCTGCAGCACACTACTGTTCCTCTTCGTCCAGTGCTATGGCTATGATAGCCATTTCGCGTATTGTGAACCGGGACGATTTGCAGTTGGAAAGTATGGGAGAACATGTTTTTCAACTACAATGTTAAGTTTGTTCTTGGGATAAATAAATTCATCTCAACTACGGAACCCTTCATTGTGCGTAGTCCGACACGCACTTGGCCGGTTTTTTGTTATATGACATTGATTTTACATTCTGTGATTACTTCCTCACATACTGAATTATTAATTGTAAAATTTTTGGAAAATCTTATACTTTTACAAATTTTTTACTGAAATATGTGAGCACTATCACAAAATAATTAATTTATCTGAAGTTACTTCATTTTTAATTCTTTTTACCTATTGCGGTATAGTAATTTTATTCTAGGTGCATCATCTTCTATAATTATTTAATTAGAATGTACCTATACAAAATATTGTAAAACATTTTAAAAGAGTAACGGTGGAGTTTCTTGCCCATTCTTCTCCATACGAAAACTACCTTTTGGAAGGGGCGACTAGAATCAATTCTATTTTTTGTAAATTTTGACGTTCAAAAGTGCCTTATAAGGGCCTATTTGAAATAAATGATTTGACTTTGACTTTGGAAATATATTTTCAGTTAAAACTATTCACAATGCGAGGACCCGTTTGGCCGTACGTCAAGATGAGGTTTGAGCTCAAACTGGTGAGTGTGAACGCACCTCCCAGTATCAAGAGGAAGGCAGATATCAACGACTTCTTGTAAGTATTCTAAAACTATGTTATTTTTAGGTTTGAATAGAAGAGCTGATTCAGCATTATCATTGTTGGTTCTACCCACTGATGAGTAAGGCCTTCTCCTTTTTGTTCCATGCTTCCATGGTCTGTGTGGATCCCATCCAGTGGTCTTTTGTATGTCTTCTAGGTAATCTGGCTGCTGATAAGAGCTGATAACCATCCCCCCCCATCCATCCCCCTACTTGCATAATCTTTCTAAAGTTTTGAGAGATGCGTTTTTGCTCGAAACAATTTATAATTGACTAGCTGTTGCCTGCTACTTCCTTTGTGATCCAGGATGAAAAGTAACTCATGGTCTACCCATGTGACAAATTTTATCCAAATCCGTTCAGCCGTTTTAGCGTGAAAGCGTAACAAACAAACTCACTTTCCCATTTATAATATCAGTTGAAGTTAGGATGACGTTATGATTTTTTATTATTATTTGGTATTTTTAACATCTCTTGCATGCTGACAATTTGTGTTGTACTCATGTTTGAGCAAATAAATGTTTTTATTACTTATTAATTCAAGACAAATCCTAGTGGTAGAAAACTAAAACAAAAAAAAAAACAATCTGCCTAGCCTTTTCCCAACTATATTGGGGTCGGCTTCCAGTCTAACCGGATGCAGCTGAATGCCAGTATTGGAGCGACTGCCTATCTGACCTCCTCAACCCAGTAACTGGGTAATACTGTACCCCTTGGTAAGACTGGTTGTCAGACTCTCGGGCTTCTGACGACCCATAACGATTGTCAAAGATCCACGAATGACAGCCGGGACCAACGGCTTAGCGTGCTTTCCGAGGCACGGAGGAGTCTCGGTATGTAAAGATGGTCACCCATCCACAGACCAACCCCGGCAAGCGTAGAACGAAAACAGATTTTCCGAATAAAGTTTCAAAATACCAACATAATATTTTTTTTTTCCAGATTATCACAAAACAACAACGAAGGCCTAACCTCATTAGTGCGACCGCTTGAAGGACCACAGAGCATAGAGTTGGAGATGTCTATGGAACTGTACACTCACGAGCAATTCGGGGGAACAGCCATCGCGAAACTTTTCATTTACGTGTCTGAGTACGAGTTTTAAAGAGAGCTGTAGTGGCGAGCAAGATAAATAGCACAGTATTTTTGTGTTTGTTGATGTTTGTGAAGAAACTGTTGTAGTTTTTATTCTTCGCAATTTTATAGATTAAAAGCTATGGATATTTATTTGGATACGTAGATTACTATTTGCTGTATTTGTCCACTTATAATATGTAATATATGTTTCAACAAAAATTTGCAAAAAAATTACACAAATTTTATTATTAAACTTGACCAACATTGCAATAGAGTATGTTTGAAGGACTAATAATTAATCAATTGAAGAACGTAACAACTATAATAAATTGCTCGCCTCTTTCATCATACCTACATGTATTTTTTCAACTGCATTCTGTGAATTCAGTATTGTTTTGTTTTAAATAAATATTAAGGACGTATTTTTATTTTTGTAGCCATACTTTTACCCAACGTCATAATATTTACAATTTTATGATAATTATTGAATTTGAGTGAAATAAGGTGCTTTTTAAAATATAGAACTTCCATAAGATTTCATTTTTAGACTTTCGGACTTTGTAGCACAGAATACATAATTTAATTATTGGAGTTAATCTTCTGTACTTGTAATAAGTACAGAAGATTAACTCCGCAAAATCATTTAAATAAATAGCAACTTTTGCTACGACACAATAAAGTGCAATTCAGGTCGCACAGCGCGAATACCTAGCGCCAACCTCTTCAAAATTGACACTTAATTTTTTACTAGGTTCTGCCCGCGATTTCATCCTTGTGAAATTTCTTGTTTTAACATATAATATATTATATTCTACGACACTCTGCATTACTGTAGCTTCCTATAAGTGAAATAATTTTCGCAATTCGAAGATTACTGCCTACATACAAACTCACAAATTTTACCTCTTTATTATATTACCATCTTCCGCCAGCGGGGTCACTGATATCTTTATATATTATAGCCTATGCTACTCAGTGATAATATAGCCATATACTAGTGAAACATTTTTTTAAATCGGTCCAGTAGTTTTTGAGTTTATTCATTACAAACAAAAATATAAATCTTTTCATTTATAATATTAGTGTTAATAAGTATAGATGACAAGATCATTCACTTTTTCTGGCAGAACTTGCATGTATGATCACTCTTATATTGGATAAAGCCAAAAGTTACAAAAATTAAGTTGTTTCTGCAGTTAATCTGAAAAAACCTTAATGTGCCTACTATAAATAAAACAATAGATATAATACGTAGTATTTATTATTGTATAGACTTAAATAAACTATGAATAAGTACATTTTGTTGTTTTATTTCTTATCCTGATAATGCTATGATATTTTTTTAAAGCCTGCAATCAAAATAAGAATAGAACTGATTACGCGCCAGTTTAGTTCCTATTATTAGATTTTTTAAATTCACTGCCGAGAACAAGAAAAGATTGAAAAAAAAAGAAATTAGAAAAGGGGGATAAGGGAAAGAGAGGTGGTGGCGTGATAGATGGAAAGTCTGCAAGCCTACTTCTAGGTTCCAAGCTTCAGTATTGCGGTTTACAAGAGTATGCCTAGATGGTCTGGCCATGTTGAGAGGATAAATGAAGGAAGACTAATAAAAGGTATTTACAAGGCAGAAGTGAGTGGAAGCCGAGGGAGGAACGCCCTAAAGGGACATATACCTGACCTTATTGGCGATGGTCTTCAGAAAGGTCAAGTGCGCAGTATTCGCAACCGGCGTGTATGAACAGATATATCAACGAGGCAAAAGGAGTATGTAAGGATCGTAGTAGGTGCTGTTCTGTAAGTTCTGCCTATAAACCCTTTGGGAAAAAGGCGTAACGTTATTTGTTCTAGGTTTCAGGTGCATCCCAATGGTTTGGAATTCCGTCCTAATGTCAATATTCTTTCTGTATGACGCGAGAAGAGATCAAATGCTTGTCCTATTCTAATTATGATTGCCTATTTTATCTTTCGTAAAATTACAACAGACTAGATAAAGACTAAATGTGAACGTCCACTGGTCCGCATCGGCCGTAACGCACGCACGACACGCAACGGATTAATAAAGATAATATGAAACAGTGGTACTCCGGGAGTGCCGACAGAAGTGAAAACTTGAACAATTAAAAAAAATACTTTCAAAACCTTTAAAGTAAAAATACTTGCATATAACATTGATCCGTAACGTAAAATAAAATAAAGAGCACAATTGCGTTTACAAAAATGAAGTGTCGGTAACGGTGTCGCAAGTTCAATTGTTTTTTCCATCTCAAAAATGCCCAACGCGCATAAAGGAGTTTTAACTTAAAAAATGTGCGTGCCGGTGACGTTATATGGATTAGTTCACCGCGTACATCGCTCACTGCCGTACATTGTTTTGTTTATAATTAAGGTTAGAACCGAAAACCGAAAGACTGGTCGTCTTGCTGATCATGGTTTTGTTATTGTTACTAGTAATTAACTGTTCATTTATTTTAGCTCGATGGTCCTAGTTTATCATTTATAACTTCCAATTACAACTTTATGTAAGCGGGCACGCCCTTTATGCCTGGAGGCTTTTGTTTAGATATTTAGGTCTGTTTACGTTTAGTTTATATTTTTTTAAATTCTGCTTGAGTATAGTTCTCGATGTTTTTGGTTGGTATATTGGCGTGTGCTAGCTGACATATGGCCAGTAAATTATAATTAAAATAATGTTTTGTGTTGCATAATAATTTTGCATACTATTGTATAGAATCATTTTATTTTTCTAACTTGAACAGACAGCTGTGCTGCTGGGGAGTTTGTTGCGCCACTTCTTCTTCCCAGCTAAAGGCACTAGGAAGTGGTGAAGGGTGGGCGTTTTTGGGGGACTGTCTTATGTAATTTTGACGTTCGAAAAGTACTGATTCTCAGCCTAGTTTGAATAAATGACTTTTGAATTTAGAATTTCGGTAAATCTGTTCAATATTTTGCGTGCCGTACGTGCGTTGCGGCCGGTGCGGACCAGTGGACGTTCACCTTAATATTCAAAAATATGGAGGTTTATGAAGAGGTATCTTGTTAAATGGAGGTACTGATAGAGGTTTCATGAAAAAAGATATTTACTACTTAGTTAGGTTTCTAATTAATATAAACGAGTGTCAAGATATGAACATCAGTATCTGTTGCATCGTTGCAACCCTGTATTGTAACGCGTTGCATAGTAGCAAACGATGCGCAACATTTTTGCTGCAACATGATCTTGTTTCCTGGTAAGTTTCACACACATACAGTTAGGAATAAAAACTGTTAAACAAATTGACAGCCTGCAAAAATTTGGCGTGATATAGTCATTTCATATAAAACTATCAATGAACTAGCTGCACCCCGCGGTTTTTCCCGCATAAGTCTCGATCCCGTAGGAATATCGGGATAAAAAGTATCCTATGTCCTAACCCAGGTCATGGTCTACTCATGTGCCAAATTTCATCCGAATCCGTTCAGCCGTTTGAAAGGGTAACAAACAAATAAACTCATCACTTTCACATTTATATTTTTAAAGTTAGGATTATAGTTAGGATGAGCAATTGTGATTTGAATACATGGACAATTTAAGTTGCTAGTCAATTTGCTGAGCAAGTAATTTCCCCAAGTTTACCGACTGTATTCAATGTTGCTAGCACCATATTTCCAGCAATACCTACATTTAGATGTTGCAGCAACAATATTGTGCAATTTTTGATGATACTTAGCAAAATATTCATATTTGACAGCACTTACAGTAACAGGTATTTCCTTTATTGCATTTTTATACATATTTATTAAATTTTAAATATTTTTATAAGAAAAGAGAATTTTATTATTATGATTTCAAAAATATACCTACATATTTATCGGTAAACAGGTAATTAGTTGCAAGTCTGCAACTTTCGACAATTGCCTACAGAAGTAGGAACGGTGAATGAAAATTCTGCAACCTACTACATCTACAGGGTCAAATTAAAATAGCTAGCAAAACTGCGCAGACGAACGTGATGGATAACGATATCTAAATACGACAAAATATAAATAAAAACCGGCCAAGTGCGTGTCGCACCACGCACAAAGTGTCGTATTGAATGGATGAAATTATCCCAAGAACAAATTTAACAGCTGATGACAGCGACCGGGGGACACACACTTGACTCTAACAAAAATTAGCACTTCAAAGCTTAATATTTCGCAAACGGATCCCTGAATCCAAAAGAGGTTTTCAAACACTCACAATATTTTTGAAAGACATTCTAACGATACCTTACATCATGGGAAAAACGAGAAAAAAAACACATCCCCACTTTACGTGGTACCTAAAAAAAAAAAATATATTACCACTTTATCGGCGTGATTAATATGCATGCCATGACAAATTACAGCTTTCTAGTACCAAGTGTCTCTGAGATAAGCCGCGGATAGACGGACGGACAGACAGACAGACATGGCGAAACTATAAGGGCTCCTTGTTGACTAACGGAAACCTAAAAAAGTTTTTTTTTTTTTTAGGTTTTTGACCGCTGGTAGTGTTGTTACTTAAAGTGTGAGTTGATAACATCTGTGATATCGTGTTGAGATATCGAGTTTTGCTAGCTAATTTGTTTGACCCTGTTTGCATGATAAAAAAGCACTTAGTTAAGTTTCACTAGAATTATGCTAATTATTTTGTCTCAATATATCGATAAGTTCTCTCTCCAATTCAATGTCAAAGGAAAAAATTGTTACTTATTACTCGTAAATACTCGAAATAAGATTAGTCATTAAAACAAACCTTTTTTACAGTCCGTTCAACCGATTTTCTATACCAAAGGTACAAGGATGGCACTAAAAGCAAAAAAAAATGCTGTTTACTGCAGCTGCCATTTGTCATGCCACCAACGCAATAGAAGTCAAAGTCGGTTGAACAGACTGTAAAAATGGTTTATTTAAATGTCTAATCTTATTTCAAATGTAGTATAGGTATCTACTAAATATGAGGGCATTCTACTAAAACAATGCTTTTAAAATATTTCTAAACATTCCTGTTTAAATATATCGGAGCAAAAACCTATCAAGATCGGGACAATGTTCAATTAAATTAAAACGTTTGTTCCAAAATATTACAATAATAATTTATCATTTTTACGCACTAATGACATTATCAGGTATACGCATGAACACCTAATGACACTAAGTAGTGCCAAAATATTTTTTTCAAATTAAACAAACGCCCTTATTAAAAATTTACTAGATTTATTTCTACCTCTACATCTAAATTCCACTAAAAGTGATCTCCTACGCACTACACTAAGTGCTCGAAAAAAACAACAGCATCCGAGCGTTAATATTATGACAAATCGAGCATTAGATAGACGCAAGCATTTAGAAAAATAACGGTGAAAAAACATCGGGAGGGAATCAGGAGAATCAAAAATTCGAAGACATGTGACATCTATCAACCCGCACTGGGCCCGCGTGGTGGACAACTAGGAAGTGGTGAAGGGTGGGCGTTTTTGGGGGACTGTCTTATGTAATTTTGACGTTCGAAAAGTGCTGATAATCAGCCTAGTTTGAATAAATGAATTTTGAATTTTGATTATGTCCCACTCCCTCTCATAGAGAGGAGTCCTGTGTCCCAGCAGTGGGAACCTTATAGGCTGATTATGCAGGCATTTATAAGTTAGGGGATTACATCGCTGATAAAAATGCTTGGCTCAGTGCTGGTCCTGCCCCACACGCCCACAACTACAACTAATTAATTAGTATTTGAAAATATTGTTGGAGCTGCTGAAGATTGTAAAACTATCTCTGCTTTGCATAAACTCAATCTCCTTTGTATTCATTTAATTGCATAAGTGTGAGTTCTATGTACTATAAAGCTACCAATTTCTAGGTAATATGACTTTAAATAATATGTTCTTTATAAATGAATTCAACATTGGTGATGTAACTAATATTTTGTAACTTAGGGGGGGGATCAGCCGGGGCCCGTGCCCCGGGTGCCAACTTCAGTGCCAACAAGTGCACCACCCAGCACACAGCAACTTTGCAATAAATGAGACTCGCAGCACATTTATAATATTTCTATTTTTTTTCTTTTTTACAACAGTTTTGGCGTCCCTGTTGAATTGGCGCATTATCGATCGATACAATTTGATTATAATGTTGCTGACAAAATTTTCATTTTGAGAAAATTTGAATTTCTCGGGGGCTAACTTAGCGCATCCCCATAAAAGATTGGTGGCATCAGACGGCAGTTTTTGCCCCGCCTCAAAAAAAATCTAGATCCGGGGGTGAATTTAAGTGTCCATGGAGCTTTGACTGCCACCCAGGTACGGGTAACGGAGACAAAGTTCTACAGACCTGAACTTTATAAATTACTCAATCTGTCATAATTATAACAGCAGGATAAATTTGTTACTTAGTAAATACTCCGTTTCAAATAAGATTAGTCATTAAAACAAATCTTTTTTACAGTCCGTTCAACCGATTTTGACTTCTATATCGAAGGTACAAGGATGGCACTAAAAGCAAAAAAAATACTGTTTACTGCAGCTGCCATTTGTCATGCCACCAACGCAATAGAAGTCAAAATCGGTTGAACGGACTGTAAAAAATGTTTATTTAACAGTAACAAACACTACCTACCACAACTCTTTCTGAGATCCATACCAAAACGTTATTTCCTTCACTTCCCTACTTATCACAGACCAAACGACTTAGCATGTGTGGTTGGTTATCAGCCGTGGTTAAGCAGACCACAAAAAATTATCCCCTAAGGGCCAAACCAGATTTTTGGCTTTTCCAGATTAGTACAGATAGTTCACTCCGCAAAATCATTTAAATAAAAAGCGACCCTTGCTACGGTACAATAAAGTGCCATTCAGGTCGCAGAGCGCTAATTACCTACAGTTATATTCACCTAGAAGTTGCCTCTCTTTCTATCGCGTAACTCTTAGATCTTCTGACTACGTAACGCTTACTGAATTGGCAAGATAAGTCGAGCCCGCCGATATTGTAGGTTTACACCTAAAGTGCGTCTTCTGTACTATTCTGTGCTGTTACCTACTCAATCATCTGACTAGCCTTTTTCCAATTATGTTAGGGTCAGCTTCCAGTCTAACCGACTGCAGTTGAACACCAGTATTTTACATGGAGCGACTGCCTATCTGACCACCACAATTGGGTAATACGATATCCCTTGGCAAGACTGGTTGTCAGATTTTCGGGCTTCTGACAACCCGTAACGACTATCAAAGATCCACGAATGCAACAGACGGGACTAACGTGGTTTCCGAGACACCCATCCACGGATCAACCCCGACAAGCATAGCTTAACCTGATGGATCAACCCGTGCAGCTGTCATTACTTAGCCACAAGCTCCTCCTGGGGTCGCGCAACAATTCGTACTAAATTCCAGTTAATAATTATTTTAATACAGCTCAGACCTGTACAAAAAATCCTCAACAACTCTTGATCTCCTATCCCCTTTTACAACAGGACGATCTCCTTCAAACCACGGGCTACCACCACACACACCAAACTAATCACAACCTCTTCTCTACTCATACGGATCCACAATATCCAGGACTGTAAGACACCCATCCTGTGACGCTATGGCCACAGCCTTCCCTCCGTGGGCGCTGGCGACACCTGTCACTTCTGCTGGGGCCCGGTATTCGGCTATGGCGCGGCCGTCTACCCTGTAATAATGGAAAATGTTTTTTAGTTTAAGGGTCTAGGGAGCTATATTTGGAGTTTCCCATCGTGATCGAATCAGAAATGAAGACATCTGCAGGAAAACCAAGACACCGATATAGCCCGAAGAATTGCTAAACTTAAGTGGCAATGGGCAGGGCACATTGCTCTCAGAACAGATGGCCGATGGGGCCGAAAGGTTCTGGAGTGGCGACCGCGTACTGGAAGACGCGGCATTGGAAGGCCTCCCACAAGATGGACCGATGACCTTGAGAAGGCAGCAGGAGTCCGCTGGATGCGGGAAGCACTGAACCGGTCGAAGTGGCGGTGCTTGGGGAAGGCTTCTGTCCAGCAGTGGACGTTTTACGGCAGAAACTATGTTTAGATTCATGGAAGGTACAGAGGATCTATCTGAAATCTAATTGTGTAAGGGAAACTGCTGGTCTTACCTGGTTGAAAAGGAATTAGGCTATAAGTTATCATTGATGAAGGGCACGATTCATTTTGGCTTCTTCATTTAAATAGGTACAACAAAATAATATAATCTACGACGCGGACGATGCAATCTTGCGCATATTTTTTGCTGACTTCCCTCACAAAAGTCTTTCGCACTTGGTTACTGGTTGCTGTTAGTTTTAGGTGGAATATGGCCACTCTCAGTACAGTCAACCGCACGTTACTGGTAACACTTGAACTACGAAAACCATTCGCCCTTATTATTACGACATAAAGGCACTATCAATTTCAAATTGTTACTATGGACTGTCAACCTGCCAAGCCTTTTCCTAACTATATTGGGGTCGGCTTCTAGTCTTACCCGATGCAGCTGAATACCAATATTTTGCATGGAGCGACTGCCTATCTGACCTCCGCAAACCAGTAACTAGGTAATACGATACCCTTTGGTAAGACTGGTTGTCAGACTTTCGGGATTCTGACGACCCGTAACGTCTGTCAAATATCTACAAATGACAGCAGGGACCAACGGTTTAACGTGCTTTCCGAAGCATGGAGGAGTCTCGGTATGTAAAGATGGTCACCCATCCACGGATCAACCCCGACAAGCGTGGCTTAACCTGATGGATCGACCCGTGCGGCTGGTATTACTTAGCCACGAGCTCCTCCTCCACTTACCATGGACTGTATATTATCTAATGCAATTCTTGTAATGTTTTCAGGGGTACAATGAAGAGCTTAACGTAGACCCAACTTTGAGTCTTGGTAAAAAAAAGTCACAAAAAATCCCACTAAATTCACTAACCTGAAAATCCTCAAAGTTTTCCTCCCACTATGATAGTAGAAAACATACTGGTCCGTCGAACTAAACATGGTGATGATGGAGAACACACCCTCAGCAGCCCTGTAGATCAGCTGCTGCACTGAGGTGCCTCTCTTCAACTCTATGAGGTCCAGCCCTCCTCGGGAGGGGGCGCAAAGGCCGATTTTTCCATCGCGAGTGCAAGCACCATTCCAACGGGGTACGAATCTGTAAATGTGACATATACATATTCAGCTTAAGAATCCTACCATGTGATGTGACGTTCTGAAGGTTCTCCCTACCCTCATGGGGAAAAGCTTATAATGGAGTCAATAGTTTTGCTTGTCTGGCCTCCTCTCAATCTTAAAGCATTTATTTCAAATAAATCAATTATAGGTACTTTTGATTTGTCAAGGGGTCGGTCAGTCAGAAAGATGAAGCTAGTTGCCCATTCTAAAGCGTAGTAGGTACCTATGGAGAAGAACGGGCAAGAAACTCCACGGACGCTCTTTTAAATCATAATATTGTTACAAAATATTGGTTTGGTATATCTTCCATGTTGAAATTATACATGTGAGAACAATGTACCTAGAAAGACGTGCACGTTAAAAGCATCCGTAACAAAAATAAAAACGAAAACAATTCAAAAATTAAAATAAACCGTGGCAGCTAAGAGATGACCAGTCTCTACTGACGGCGCCCGTTCACTAACATGACGCATGGATCAGCACCATTTAGCTCAATCATTTTCACGCCACCATCAGCGAGACATTTGAGTGAGCATAACATACTCTGAGCTGCCAGGGCACATTCAAGTCAATGAAAGACGTACCTAGTAAATGGTAGCTTTATGGAATGAACATGATCATTGTGCTCACACATGTGATATGCAATTATACAGTACAAAGAGATTGAATTTATACAAAGCAAAGATAGTTTTTACAATCTTCAGCAGCTGCCTCTTGTGAGAGAGTGTGGTCCACAGAGTGCGACCCCGTGAAAGTTAGTTAATTGTCCTTCTTTTCGTATGGTTAGTGACTAACCTGGTGCCAGAGTTTTAAAGCCGCCCATGGGCCTCTGACTTGGCTTCACATGCCGTCAAGAAATATCTGATGAGATGTTTTCCTTCGCCGTTTTTGAAGCAAGTGATAATTGTACAATACGTACATGAATCCGAAAAGTCAGAGATGCGTGCCTTGAGTTCGAACTCGAGACCTATGACTTGGTAATCCGACGGTCACACCACTAAGCTATCACTTTGTCAGTTTTTGCGGTCGGTCACCGTTTTTGGATTAAAAAGAACTCATTACTGAAAGAAATTGGGTGCCAGGAAATAAGAGGTAAAGTAGCAAAGCTCACCTGATATGTCTTTTAGTTTTGATATCCAGTATGCCTGCTTTGTCGTTACCTATCACTGCCACCCATAGTGGCTTATGTGGCAACGCTACTATCGACTGCATGTCCTTGATGCCACTGTTCTTTATGGGGATCCTGAAAATAAATTTATTTACATAAATTACGCTTGCCTGACTTTCCTTTGTATGGAGATTTGAATTAACTCTGTCTTTGTTGTCGCGCAGTTGGGTAAAAACTTTTCAAACTAAATTTATCTCTTAGCTGTTGCATTCAAAATTATGCTCCGCGAGCTACACTAGGAGGGATTACATTCCTCTATGCCGCATCTACCTAGGCCGCTGTTCCGGCCTAAGCTGTAGTACGAGCTGCCTCCTTGGGCCACAGACCTGGACGCGGATGACTTCCTCCTGAACCGCTGATTCATGATAATATCTGAATGAATCATTATTTTTCTTTAGGAGGACCAAGGGGAACGAGATATAACAAGTGAAGAATGTCACAGAAGTGCCTATTTTTCATCAGATTTTGAGCATGGAATCTGATGACCACTGACTAGTAAGTGAGAAATCAGTTAGACACAGTTGTATGTGTTCGATTCTTATTGTCGAATTGAGGGTAGTTGGTAAATTATCACCGAACCTGCTCACGACCTACGTCGCGGCCATATACATATGGGACGTGCAGTACGATTTTACGCCTTGACCTGGATAAACGTTTCTTCCTCTCTTGTTGTGATCGTGTTTCAAGCTAAACGTTTTAGAATCTGTAGTGTTTGTGGCCTCACTACAGTGTGGTGTGCGATCTTCAAAATCTTTGAACCCAGAGTACATTTAAACTGCCTATCTGTGAAGTAACGTGCACGCTGAAGTTCTCGTGCTGACCCGGGAGTTGAGACAAGATAGGTGGTGTTCAATTGCTTTCTTGGAGATAGTAGGAACGAATGATTTCCACTCACAAATACTTTACTTTTAACATTCTAAGGTTCACATGCCGCCAGCAAATATTTTATTAAAAAAGGTTGGTAAAAAACCGAACAGTATGCAAATGATTTATTTATTTATTTTATTTAACCATTTATGTACACACAAATAATACACAGACAAGACAAAAGGAACAGAAAAATACGTACAAAGGTGATGCGAGTGTTCTAAGAGAAGGTCATCATTAATAATATAAACGATGTTAAATTTTTTATTGATAGTCAACACCACACTAAACTTCTTCAGATACTCACTTACATTCACGTTCAGTCACTCAAGCACTCACTTAACTTACCCATTCACTCACCCTCACTTTCAATCACACTCACTCACCCCCACTTACTATATCCTTACTTACTTTTGGTCACTTTTATTAGCTGTTACTAATCTACAATCACCTGTGCAGCCTCGCACCAGTCCTCGCATGGAACACATGCAGACAATCCCTGGAAGACTTGTCGACTCCTGGAGCCACGATATGATGCTCGTCTGCTGATACCACGGCAGCTTTGTACCCTGTGCCTCGGAGCTCATACTCGGCTGTGTAGATTCTTTCACCCTCTGTATTAAAGTTAGAAGTTTTAAAGAGGCACTTAGGGTTATGAATTATGTATAAATTTCAAAAAAAATGTGTCAGAAGAGCTCGTGGCTAAGTACTAACAACCACATGGGTCGATCCATCAGGTTAAGCTACGCTTGCCAGGGTTGGTCCATGGATGGGTGACCATTTCTACATACCGAGACTCTTCCGTGCCTCGGAAAGCACCTTAAGCCGATGTCCCGGCTGTCATTCGTGGATCTTTGACAGTCGTTACGGGTCGTCAGAAGCCAGAAAGTCTGACAACCAGTCTTACCAAGGGGTAACGTATTATCTAGTTACTGGGTTGTGAAGGTCAGATAGGCAGTCGCTCCATGTAAAATACTGGTATTCAGCTGCATCCGGTTAGACTGGAAGCTGACCCCAAAATAGTTGGGAAAAGGCTAGGCAGAATGATTTAAAAAACATTGTGTCATGAGACTAATGGAAACTCGGATAGAATTAAAAAAATATATCTTGATCTGAATGTTGGTCTTTAACTTATTACTCCTAAATCTCTTATAATGAACTAGCATGATCAGCTAATCAAAGAAAAGACGGGGGACGGTGCAGTAGATTTGTACTTCAAAAAATGTTTATAAAGCAAAAGGAAATAGATTTATAATACCCACCAGGAATCGTCCTCGCTACAATATTAGCGACACCAATATTGTCTACGTTTTCGGAAGCCGCCTGTATGGAGATCGTGATGAACTTGGTGCCATCTTCTAGAAGGAGCACTTGCTTGATGCCTTTCTGTTCTTCTTTGAATATGACCTGAAAAAAGAAGTAGGAATTTTATTATTATTGTTGCAATAAAAGTGTCAGGTTCATTTCTTCTTTTTGGCACTTTGGTGGTGATGTGACCATCGGACTGCCAAGTCATAGGTCTCGAGTTCGAACCCAAGGCACATCTGACTTTTCAGATTCATGTGCGTATTGTATAATTATCACTTGCTTCAAAAACGGTGAAGGAAAATATCGTGAGGAAACCGGCATGCCTGAGAGATATTTCTCGACGGCATGTAAGCCAAGTCAGAGGCCTATGGGCGGCTTTAAAACCCTGACACCAGGTTAGTCACACGAAAAGAAGAGTGCAAAGAAGCACCACCAAGATCTGTAATTAAATTAATTTATGTTTTTGTTCGGTATGATGTCTGTGCTGTTACTGGAATAAAAAAATCTGAGTTCGAGGTATTTGTACAATGTCCATGTACTTTTTACTCACCTACGAGCTTAACTTTAAATTATAAACATCGAGGAAGCATTGCAAATGCCGGAATACCTTCAAGCACAAGAGAAGTTGCTGCTATCATCATCTGCCAAGCCTTTTCCCGACTATGTTGGGGTCGGCTTCCAGTCTAACCGGATGCAGCTGAATACCAGTATTTTACATGGAACGACTGCCTATCTGACCTCCACAACCTAGTTACTAGGTAACACGATAGCCCTTGGTAAGACAGGTTGTCAGACTTTTGGGCTTCTAACTACCCGTAACGACTGTCAAAGATTTACAAATAACAGCCGGGACCAACGGTTTAACGTGCTTTCCGAGGCACGGAGGGGTCTTGGTATGTAAAGATGGTCACCCATCCACGGACCAACCGCGGCAAACGTAGCTTAACCTGATCGATCGACCCGTGCGGCTGTTGTTACTTGGCCACAAGCCCCTGCCAAGCAAGTTGCTGCTATATTGCACTAATAAATAAAAAGGGTACCTGTTTCTCCGGCGTATCCCAAATGACAACATTGCCGGACTCAGCGGTGACCACGTGGTCGCCAGCGGGGGTGATGACGGCGTGGGTCACGATGGCGCCCAGCGGCGCGTCGGCGAGCTGCGCCAACAGCTTGCCCGTGCCGGTGTCCCACAGGCCCCAGCAGCTGCGGGTCACTGTTACTGCTATGCATTTGTCGCGGGCTAGGCTGGAAGTAACAGTTAAATAGCTTGCATTTACCATTTTTAGGAGTAATTGATATATTTCTACGGAACCCTAAAAGTTAACGATTAGCGATACTTAAATGTACTTCTGGGACACTTGGGTTGTCAGCCTAGCTATCATTTTGCTGACTGGTTTATTCATATTTTTTACCACAGCACGAACTATTCTCATACACATAGTAATTTGTGTCGATGAAGGAGTAGAAGAAGTTGAAAATTTTGTATTACAAAACTTAAAAAGTATTTTTTTTAAACCAAAATTAAAAAGAGTATGCCTAGATGGTTTGGTCATGATGAGAGGATGAATGAAAGGTGACTTAAAAAGGTATTTACAAAGCGGATGTGAGTGGAAATGTCAGGAGGGCACGCCCTAGGATGACATATACCTAGTGACCTTCATATACCTAGTGACCTTATTGGTGATGTTCTTCAGAAAGGTCAGGTGCGTAGTACTCCCAACCAGTGTGCGTGTATGACCAGATGTATGAACGTAAACGAGGCAAAAGGAGTATGTAAGGCTCGTAGCAGGTGGCGTTCTGTAGTTTCTGCTTACTCCCATCAGACGAAGGCGTGAGTTTATGTATGTTTGTATGTACAAAAACTTACCTGATACAATCGATAGGCAGTTCTTGTCGATCAATCTTATGGACTTGCTCAAAAATATTGTCTATATTCCATATCTTCACTGTTCTGTCAATAGAGGATGTGATAACGTTGTTCCACGAGCCTACAGTCAAGGGTTCCAGCTGGACTATCCTTCCGAAGTGGGCATCTAAGACCTTAATGAGTTTCGTCGTCTCCAAACTCCAGACGTAGAGGCTCTTTCTGAGAATAGATGGAATAGTTTGTGAGAAACATTATCATAATACAGGGTTATTGGTAGTATGTCGTCAATATATTAAGAGAATGTAGGTGAGGTCATTTGCAACCGAATGACCCCTTATGACCCCTATGCAAATGCCAACCATTTTCGAGTAATTTTACATTTTATAATGAATGAAACAAAGCTATAAAATGTCACGAATCTCACATAGATTACGAAATAATTTTAAAATTATTCAAATTCAGGTGAATATTGGTGTCAGGAGTATTTTTAGCTGGTCTTGAGGACATACCTGACCCCAGCAACAGCATAAGTATTGTTATTGCTGATCATGAAGGAGTTGGAGAGCGTCATCTTAGTGGAGATATTGCGGATCGTGTGAGGAAGCTTCAGAACTATGCCGTGGAGACGATGGTCTATCTCTGGTTCTTCTGGCTTCTCCACCTAAAAGACGTGGTGGTAAAATATTAGTTTAAGAAATGGCGGCAAGACATATCTTTCAATTGATTAATAACATCATTATTTTCGTTTACCAATGTATTATGTTCTACAAATAATATTAGAAGTTGAATGTTTTTTTCTGTTCGCCTACACTGTGTCCCACTGCTGGGCAAAGGCCTCCCTTTCTCTTACCAAAGCTCATCTGGGCATGGTTGCTTTACTATGTAAAATATATTAGTGAGTCTCACTCTGCGTTCACGCCGTGTTCGGGTTCGTCCTCCTGAGGATGCCTCGTTGAGAGGTGAAACACGTGTCGATTTCTTTCAGGGTTTTTTATGGCTCTTTAGAAATAGCTAAGTGGAACAGGTTACTAAATATATCCACGTCTATTGTATTTTTATTAAACATTTTTTCTTTAAAAGTGCTCAGGTAGGTAACTTACTTCTTTTTCAACAGACTTGTAACCGAATTTGTTGTCGTCTTTTTTAACTTCAGGCTCAGGTTTGACTCTAGGTATCTTAAAATCAAAGTCCCACACCACGAAACTGTAAGTTGTTGTAGCTGAAAATATATACTTTCTATTGATTATTCAACATACAAATATATAATATTTTTGAAAAATATTTTTTTCCCTTCAAAAGTTGAATTTTCCATCATCTTATCTTTAGTTCAGACTGTTATTTAAAAATCTTGCAAGCTCACAAATCTTTATTTTAACTAATAAGTATTGTACTTTTCTAGCATCGAGAGAAACTAAAGGGTTTTCCATTATGGACCCTTGAACTTTAAATTTAAATAAAGTAAGTTGTGTATCATTAAATCGGAGGAACTCATTGCTATGTAATAACAGCTGCACGGGTCGATCCATCAAGTTAAGTTAGCTTGCCAGGGTTGGTCCGTGGATGGGTGACCATCTTTACATACCGAGACTCTTCCGTTCCTCGGAAAGCACGTGAAGCCGTTGGTCCCGGCTGTCGTTCGTGGATCTTTGACAGTCGTTACGCAGAAGCCCGAAAGTCTGACACCCAGTCTTACCAAGGGGTATTGTATTACCCAGTTACTTGGTTGTGGAGGTCAGATAGGTAGTCGCTCCATGTAAAATAATGGTATTCAGCTGCATCTGGTTAGACTGGAAGACGACCTCAACATAGTTAGGAAAAAGCTAGGCAGATTGATTGATTGTGTTAATTGTGTATCATTAAATTGTTTATATTTTATTTACAAAAGGTGAAATGTGGGTGTACTGTAGGTACACCTCTGCCTAACCCTTCGGTGAATTACAGGCGAGATGTTTATGTGGGTTAATTACATTATGTATGGAATATGGTATCTGCCAAATGTCCGCCGCGGCTTCAATGGGCGGTGCGTATTCTAGAGTTTCAATTTTCGATGACTTGACCTCATAAATCGTGTTCGATATCATTGATGGCATTGGTTATGTTAACTTTAGATATTCCATACATAATGTAGGTACTTAGTACGCTATTAAATAAATAAAACAATTTAATGATATTTGTTACACAACTTGCTTTTTTAAAATTTAATGTCCGAGCGTCCATAATTGAAAACAGGTGCACGCACGAACGAATAAAAGATGATGAACACGAACATCGAACATGGAACATTTGGTTCGTACATGTGGACGTAAATTTGAAAAGCGAACACTAACACCATACGAACACAGTTCGACTTCTGTTCGCGCTTAACCACCCCGCTCTCTTTAGTAGCCAAATTGGATCGTCACGAACATTATTGACGAACAAAGTGTTCGATGTTTGTGTTCCCCATATTCTTGTTCGTCCGTGCGTACACCTCTCCCAAGTTGAGCCACAACATGCGTAGTAGATTTAATGTGGAGGTTTGCATGTCTAAAGTTAATTTTATAGGTGACTTATGTAAAAAAACTAATTAGAATAATAAATATTTACCAAACAGCATGCGATCTTTCTTGCCACGTTTGAGTTGCAGCATAGCTTCAGCTGTATCTGTCTCTTTATGAAATATTTCTTCCACCTTGTTCCAGCATTTCTCTTCCACGTCTAGCTCGAAGATTGAAATCTAAAACAATAACCTATAGTACTATCTTCTCGTCTCATTATACCACAGTGTCTCAAGACGAAAGTTTTTCACCAGTGCGTGTTGCCAGTGATGATCTATGGCACTGAAACGCGGTCGCTTACAATGGACCTCATTAAATTCAAATTCAAATTCATTTATAAATTTTGTGAACATAGGGTAAAAGATTATACAGCTGTTACAAATAAATATAGGTCCATACTACGTCCCACCAGAAGGCATACAAAATTGTTTAGGTAAATAGATAGATATAAAATAAAAATAAAAAGTCAACGTACATGTCATTAGAAAGTGAAAGTCACCGAAAGGGCAATGGAAAGGGCTATGCTTGGAGTTTCTTTACGTGATCGAATCGGAAATGAAGAGATCTGCAGGAGAACCAAGATAACTGACATAGCCCGAAGAATTGCCAAACTTAAGTGGCAGTGGGCAGGGCAAATTGCTCGCAAAACAAATGGCCGATGGGGCCGAAAGGTTCTGGAGTGGCGACCGCGTACCGGAAGACGCAACGTTGGAAGGCCTCCCACAAGGTGGACCGATGACCTGGTGAAGGCCGCAGGAATTCACTGGATGTGGGAAGCACAGAACCGGTCGAAGTGGCAGTTCTTGAGCGAGGCCTATGTCAAGCAGTGGACGTCTTTCGGCTGAAATGATGATGATGAACCTAATGGTAAATTGTTGTTGGTAAGTACTAAAATAGTAATAAACTTTTAAGATCGTTCATATCCAGTGATCTGAAACTCTACAGAATTCGGCAAACTATGGTGGTGGGTGGATATCTGCCAGTGGTCACGTGATAAGAACATGGGTATTTGTGACCTGTTAGCTCAGTATAAAGTTCGTTCTCATCATCATCAGCCTATAATGTTCCCACTGCTGGGACACAGGCCTCCTCTCTGTGAGAGGGAGTAGGCCGTAATCCACCACGCTGGCCCAGTGCGGGTTGGTAGATGTCACACGTCTTCGAATTTTCGGTTCTAGGACATGGCGGTTTCCTCACGATGTTTTCCTTTACCGTTTTGAGAGCAGTGGTGATGAAATAATTTACACAAAGTGAAGCGCCTGTCTGGATTCGAACCTACGACGTACAACTCGTAAGTCGCGGCCGTTACCACTGGGCCACCACTGCTCTCGTTCAAGTTCGTTCTACTGGCTAGGAAAGACAAAATCTTTATTATCGATAAATCTATGATTTTTGAACACTTAATCTTCCATTCCAAAATGTTAGGGCATTGAAATAAACAATTACAACTTTGATTTCGGGATCTATGAATTCTGGACAATAATCTTACCTGATACCGCCTCTCAGGATCACTGGTATAGATCCTGGTCCAATGCTTGTTCATAGCCAGAGCTCCGCGGCACCTCAACGGCTTCATCCATTCGCCATTCTTGCAGAACTGCACCAGAAGTCGGTCCTCATCCAGGTCTCCACTCCACATTACTAGCAGGAAATTCTCTAAGTCACGGAATTCCATTGCTGCAAAAAAGGTATCTAGGGTAGAGTGTCAAAACACGGATGGACTGATGGACTTCAATACTTGAAGCCTAAAGATTTTAAGTGCAATGGCCACTTCGCAGACAGTTAAAACTTGAAGAATTAGCAAACGTAGCTGGTAGTGGGCGGGTCATTTTGCTCGCAGAACGGTTGTCACGATGGCCTATGACCAACAATGCACTTCTTTCGGTCGTTCGGTAATCATGAATATGATTATCATACTCACAAAGTATCTCCCAGCTGACATCATCATAGGGTGCGGTGTCTGGCGCAGGTAAGGTCTGCTCGTGCTCCCCTCGCATGCTGTACTGCACCCAGGTGTGGGGGCCGTAGATGAACATGTGGTGGTTTAGGACGTACACGCCACGGACTGTTTCACCTTTTGGTGGAAAAGAGTATTAAAATATTGAAACTGACTAGTTTGCACATATTTTAAGTAATCCCAAATTGCAGCGTCCAAAAGTTTGCAAGAGTTATCCTTAAAACTCCTGGAAACTTTTGAATTTCATTTCAGTGTGACTTTCCAAAATGCTGACAAAAAACTTGGGGGATCTGTGTAGGTCTAGTAAAGATGGGATGATAATATTTATAACTTGGTAGAAAATCTAATTACATTGGCAAGTACCTAATAAAAATAAATGGGAGGTTACTGGAAAGGTTGGGTTGGGTGGTTAGTCAATGGAAACGGATATTCTTGAACAAAGTTGGTTGACTTGCAGCTCCAAAGAAGCTAGGTAATTGAAAATGTGCTGACGTCATATGGTAACTGAGATAAAGCCTTCACTTACCCTCATCAAGAGGGTTTTCAATCGTGACGTATTCACTGGTCAGCATGTTCAGAAGCATCGACTGTAAAAAGGAACCTCATGAAAACCCTTAAACAGAAAACATTTATAAAATTAGAAAGAAAATTATACAAAAACTCACAACAGAATTATTAGTAGATGCAGCAGCCCATTTATTGTCTGGTGACAACTCCAAGTTCTGCATGATGCCCTCGAGTTGAGGACAGAGATCTCTGGCCAGGTCTGAAGTGGCCAAGTCCCAGGATATGACTCTACTAGAGATGGAGACCACGTAGCGTTTGTCTGAGCTCAGTCGGAACGCAAAGACTGCGAACTGGTGACCTTCTAAGGAGTACTGGAATAAGATGTTAAAGATTTATTCAATAACATAAAGAAGAATGGCATTTCTCGTGTCGCTTTATTTCAGAAATGTTCATAAATGAAATTACATTATAATATCAATTACAAATCCCTCGAATTTCTGCGAAGAATAAGATGCCATAATTTAACCAGTTCTTAACAAATATTAGCAGAAAAAAAGCTTTTTTTTTTGGATTAATGGAATCCAGCCGCTGTCTTTTTAAAGAAGCCTAGAATTTTGAATCGGCCATCTGTTCTGCGAGTAATGTGCCCTGCCCACGGTCACTTAAGTTTGGCAATTCTTCTTGGTTATCTTTGTGCTCCTACGGATTTCTTCATTTCTGATTCAATCATGTAGGGAAACTCCAAGCATAGCCCTCTCCATTGCCCTTTGGGTGACTTTTAGCCTTCTAATGAGGCCCATTGTGTATGTGGCCCATAAAGAAGCCTTAGGTATTATTAAACCCACGCAAACTCAATCGTATGGCTCTGATTCATATGAAATACCTAGTATCATTCTGCCAGTTATTTCATATCGATGTCAAGATTTTTGGTCTCAAAATAATAATTTTAAGGAACATATTGTGATCGTCTTTATGATTCACACTTCACATAAAGTTGCCTTTTGTAGATACCATTGCAATTTTTTAACCTACCTTCAAAGGTCCACCAGGAGTATGCAAACAATGATGCGACGGCAGCAGCGCGCAGTGCGACTTCCCGTTGTTGACGCACTGCTTCAGCAGCGACGAGATGGCGGGGTTGTGCGGCGCCTCGGGCAGCAGGCGGCCCACCAGCTGCGGCGCCAGCATGTCGGAGTGCGTGCCGAGGATGGCGCCACCCAGGCGGAGCGCGTCGGCTACTAGCATCAGCTCTCTGGAATTAGCAACAGTCATTTTTTATGTGATTTTTTTAACCAGTATTGTGCCAGAGCTCGGCAAACGTCTCCCCCACAGCTTGCCAAAGGGCGGTGGAGCATAGCGTATTAGATATTAAGCTCAGCGATCGAATGCGTGATACCACTACACTCTTCAAGACAGGAATCGCCGATGTGGGCAACAAGTCTAGGCTGAAGTGGGATTGGACGGGCCATGTAAGTAGGATGCATCGGAACAGATGGGCCAAAATCATCACGCAGTAGTTGCCAGAAGATGGGCATCGCCAAGGGAGGCCTAGGAAACGTGGTGTGGCGTGAAAAGGCGTTTATGGGAGATTGGAGGCAACACACAGGGATGGTTAAATCTTGAATTTTTTTGTAGGGTCGGAAGAGTCCACTTGTTTATTTTTCAATATTTTAAGGTAGTATAATGTTTGGAGAAAACTATAATGAGAAAGTGTTATCAGCAAGATTATTAGAGAGAAGATAAATCTAACGTTAAAACTACCATCTTGTTGCCTGACATACTGGAAGTTAATGATTGTTTATGATCAGGAAAATAATAATTCAGTAGTCGTTTTATAGTTGTGAGAAGCACAGAACTGGTCAGTGTGCCGATGTTTGGTGGAGGCTTATGTTCAGCAGCGGACGTCTGTCTTCTGAACGACCACAATCATGCGCTATTTGCCGATCGACCAGTTATTTTTTTGACCCCCCGGATTTACACATTGTTTGCATTTCATGAGAATCTACCTGACAGCATCCTTTTTAACATGCTGCTTGGCGTCTTCGAAATCTGCGAGCACAGCTTGCAGAGGACAGCAGTTCAGCTTGGCGTGGAGCCATTCGTAGTTGAATAGAACTTCAGCGTACAAGTCTGTGAACCGCTTGGAGCGGACCAGGTGGAATGGCAGCTCACCAAACTGGAAATAAGACAGTGAACATGATGTTATGCTCAGTTTTTTTTTCCCAAATTCTAAAAGTAGGTAGAAAACTGAGTCTAGAATACCATGACAGACAGATTCAGCCGATTTCAAGAAAATCAGCTATTTTATTTTAGAGCGTGTACAAAGATTTTTTTCGCTATATCTGAGGTATGTTTACGCAAAGGCTTACTTAGGTAAATCTGCAGATAATATTATTATTAGATGCATCATCAAGGTCTGTAAGCTACATTCAAACGCCTGCCCGTGATAAAAAATTGAAATATGCAGGTGGAAGTCGAAAAGTTCTTTGAAAAATGCTTTAGTTACCTAAAATTAGATTTCACCATAAAAACGTTCTCAAAATATCCTTCGATCATTTCTAATTAAAGAATAAATGATGTTACTTCTGTAAGTAGGTTTGTACAAACCCTTTTACACGTCGAATAAATTATCTGCATTACCTGATAATATTTCTTTACCTTTCTCAAATTGTATCTCCTATTAGCACCATCAGCAGACATGAAGATCAGTGGCTGAAGAGGCACCTTCCTGTCTGCGACACCCTCTCTGTCAGCCAGGTTGAAGCGGTGACGCTGGATCTCAGTGTATTTGAAGGGCTTTGGTGTTCCACCGCCCCAAATACCTGGAAATATATTATAAAATACAGAGGACCATGAATGAGACTTTTATTTTCTAATTGTATAGTTTCTGTAATCAATACCAAAAGCTTATGATAAGCTTATCGGTATTCTGGTGGCCACGGTTACGTGATTAGAGGGAATGGTATCTGAGCATTCAATTATATAATACATAAGTGCACCCGCCTTTTTAGCTTATTTCAACGAGGATATTCTAAACTATTGCATCCTTTGTCGTAATCCAAAACTACACGCTGATAAAGAAGACCTTTTGGAAAGGTTACTATTAATTGGGGTTTGTTGTACATAAACAAAGTGATCTACCGCTAAAGGACCGCGGACGCACCGGTGCGTCCAAGTACCCACGCGGCTTACAACTCTATTTGTATTCGCTGTAATGGCTATTATTGTCTGTGAATTTTTGTGTCTATGGTCGGATAGATATTCTCGTCAAATAAATCGACTAAAAGCAAAAATATTAATAGGCAACATTTTAAAAAAATGTTGAAAATCACGTTCCCGCGCGGTAAAATGTCAGTCAAATGTCACTCCCGTTCGCTGTAATAATTCGTTTTTTAATGGTTTTTGTGTGTAAATCGTCGGAAAGTGGTGATATTTTCATTTTGAAGTAAATATTACATCGTTTTAGATATAAATAACATCATGTTATACCTATTTTGACCCAAACAAAAAGTGTAAACAAACATTTGAATGAAAACGTGACCGTGCTGTGATTTTGTGGTATTTTGGTGTGTGATCGTCGATATTTTATGTGTAAGTCCCATTTTTTATACAAAATATTAGATTTCTAATAATTTTAGCATGTTTTTTCACCTAAATACGGCAAAAAAATATTTTTTTGAAACGGAGAAAATTACGTAAGCACAAGAAATTCTAGATATTAAAAAATCTAGATTTTTAGCATTTTTTATTTTCAATGTTTGTCTCTAAAAACGCTTTTGTTAGATAACATAACTATCCATAATGTACCCTGCAAAATTTCGTGTGAATTGGTACGCTAGTTTTATCAGAAATCGTTATCACAAAGAACAAAAGAAATGATAACAAAAGCGGGTAATAAAGATAAGTGAACGTTGTTTACAAAGACTGCAACCATTTGAAACGTATTCCTAATCTATTCGAGTAGCAAAAAACATAAACAATACTACTTGAGACGTTATAATGAAACCCGAGTAATTGTTTATTTAAGTGCGGTCGTAAATCTGTCACGGCGCGGACCGCCCGCGGTCCTTGAGCGGTTAAGAGTAAAGACCACAAAAGAAGATAACGTGGTGACAAAGAAGAAATTACCTACCCAGATAATAATCAGCGATCATGGAGTGAAAGTACATAGCCATGTTCATGTTCTTGAAGTACCTCTCCCGCGCGGTGTCCCGGAACTGCCTGTGGTACCAGTTCATTACGGAGACGCCGTCAGCTTCACGCTCTGACAGGTAGTTTGGAAGATCGTTGCGGATCCTGAAAGATTTACATAAAAACTTTGAAAGTGGTGATATTTGATTTATCTGAAAATTATTAAATTATCTGAAAAAGACGTTGATAAAAAGGGGAACAACTAAAAGGACGATGGAACAGGAGAAGACCAAAAATGATGGATAGACGGTGTGAAAGATGATATGGCTGGAAAGGGGGTGTCTACCGAAATGACGACTAATAGAGAAGTATGGAAGAAAGGGACTTGTTGCTCCGACCCCAAATAAATTGGTATAAGAGCAAGAGAATGATCATTAAATAATCAAGTGTTCCTGTTCAGAGCTGTTGTAGTGATAGTTCTTAACACTCTCATCTTTAACCAGATACCAGACTTAATTTTTATTCGATGGAATGAAAGGGAGAGTATTTACATGGCAGATGAGAGTGGAAACGCCGGGAGGGGATGGCCTAGGAGGACATATACTGACCTTATTGGTGATGTTCTTCAGAAAGGTCAGGTGCGTGGTACTCGCAACCGGCGTGCGTGTATGTTATGTAAGTAAACGAGGAAAAAGAAGTATGTAAGGATCGTGACAGGTGGCATTCTGTTGTTTCTGCCTACATTCATAGGAAGAAGGCGTGAGTTTATGTATGTACATGAGAGGGAGAGGTGAAAAGAAAAAATGGAAGGATTTTGTGAGGGTTGATTATGAATAAAAAGGAAATCGAATGGATATGGGCATGTGATAAGGAGAGAGGAAACGCATGTGACTAAAAGAGTGAAAAATATTGATGGATGCAGAAAGAGAGGAATGCCGAAGAAAAGATGGATGGATTGTGTGAGGAATGATACGAAAGAGAAGGGAGTGAATGATAGCGTGGCGGTTAAGAGGAGAGTATGGAAAAAGAAAACGTGGTGCGCCGACCCCACGTAACTTGTCTCAAGTTACGTGGGGTCGGCGCAATACTTTTTGCCCTTGGGCAGGAAGATGATGACGATTATGAATAAAAAGGGAGTAACTGATAACGTCACCTGAGAGGGAAGAAATGAAGAAAAAAAAATTGCTTCCTAAAAAAATCTATCGTCCTTACCTAGTCCACAACAGAGGTGGTATTCGTCGCGTAGGTGGTAAATGGTACTGGTATACATCATCTAGCACTTTGTCATCCAGAGAGATCAGATCCTCTAGTTCTGTCTCTGACAGACCACTGCGTGCGGCTGTGATGTAGGCAAGCGCGTGGAAGACCAGCAGCCGGCCATGCTGCGGTTATAAAATAGATCAGTTCTATTACAAGTAAGTTCTCGTATACACGAGCGGCTTGTTTCTAACGGCAAAGGCAACTACAGCCGTTGAAACCCTTTCTAGTTCATTTTAAAATTATTTCTGAACTGCCTCTCAGAGATATTTTCCATGGCAAGTAATAATATCATTGGGGATTATTAAGAATTAGATGTACCTGTTTCTCAATCCTTTCAAACAACATCATGATAGAATCCATGACAGTTGATGCCAAGTGGGTATCCTGAGGCTTTGTGTAACTTCTCCATCTGCACACCTAGAAAGAGAATGAGGAAGATTGTGTAGTTAAATTATATTTGCTATTATAATTATCATAAGCCTATGATGTTCCAACTGCTGGGACACAGGCTTTCTCTCAGTGAGAGAACGCCTGTGTCCCAGCACGCGGGCCCAGTGCGCGTTGGTAGATATCACATGTCTCGGAATTTTTAGGTCTAGGGCATGCCGGTCTCCTCACTATGTTTTTCTTCACCGTTTTGAGAGCAATGGTGATGAAGTGATTTATAAAAGTTAAAGTGTCTGTCTGAGTTTGAACCTACGACCCACAACAGTCGCGGCCGGTATCATCAGGCCACCACTGCTATTAGTGTAAAAGTCTCGAGAAAAGCTTATTATAGCAATGATCCTATGAAGTGAGGTCTTATATTGTAATATAATATTTGCCAATGACGATCTATTTACAAAATCAAAGAATACAATAGCAGAAAGATGATCGATGTGATAATACCAAGTCTTACCTCAGCAAAGACAAGTTTCACGAATATCGGTAGCGAGCACGACGCGATGGCGTTAGATACTAAACGCCATTGGTAGTTTGATAGATCACGAGCTGCTGAAGCCATCCACAGCCTAAAAAATAAATTATGCGGAACGTGAACATCGTAGAGCTCTCGAACTAAATAAATAAAACTATTTAAATGTTTCGTATTGATTTTAGTACAAGTTTCCATCCCGTAAGGCACTCAGGCTTTTAAAGGTACCTAATGGCTTTCTTATTCGTCTTTTCATAATAAGCATTCATTTATTTATTTAAATTGTGTTCCAAAACACTTTACTTTAAAACCGCTTACGTACTTCAAAACTTGCATCGCCAGATCTTCTCCTAGAGCTTTGACTTCTAGAAAGTTTTCTTCTGAGTCAATCATGCGTCGCAGCACATCGTATTCTTTGGATACCTCTGGATTAGCTTCCTCACACGCACAAGTTACAATAATCTGAAAATCGGAAGATATTACTTTTCTATTGTTTTATTTTTGGTATTTTCTTGATTATCATCATTATCTTCGCACAGTTGGTTAAACTTGACTTGAGATGTGAAAAAACAATTGAACTCGCAACATCGTTACCGACACCTCATTTTTGTAGACGCGATTGTGCTCTTTATTTATATTACGTTACGGATCAATGTTCTATGCAAGTACGTTTACTTTAAAGGTTTTGGAAGTATTTTTTTGTAAACGCGATTGTGCTCTTTATTTAGATACGAGTTACGGACCAATGTTTTATACAATTATTTTTCTTCTACCAAGGCGATCTTGTTCAAATTTTCATTTCTGTCGGCTGTGGGTTTTTTTTTTAACGATTTGGTTGCTACCGAGCTGATGAAGTCTATCATTTTTCGAAGATTAATGAAGGTACGATATGATCTTCAACTCTCCATTTCCAATAAACACAAAATAAATACTCTAAAATGTGATTCTTGTTAAGTATTTTTAGAAAAAAAAGAAATAAAAACGTTTACTTGGTAACATTTCATGAGACACGAAGTCCAAAAAAACCGGTCAAGTGCGTGTCAGACCACGCGCAATGAAGGGTTCCGTAGTTGGGATGAATTTATCCCAAGAAGAAACTTAACATTGTAGTTGAAAAACATGTTCTCCCATTCGGAATGTATGGGAGAGCATGTTTTTGCAACTGCAAATATAAGTTGGTCGATTATAACTCGTTTACTTGTAAAGCCTACTTAGCTGTGATAGTTTTCCTTTTAATTTCGTTATAAACTACTGTCGTCAACTTTTTCACATATCCAAAACCAACCATTTAGCTGGCAGGGCGGGGGGACACTTGACTTTAACAAAAATTTGCACTTTAAACCTTAATATTAAATGGATCCAAAAATGGCTTTCAAACACTCACAATGTTTTTGAAGGACCTTTCCAACCCAACGATACCCCACACCACGGGATAGAAAAGAAAAAAAAAACATCCCCACTTTACGTGTAGGGAAGGTACCTAGCCTAAAAAAAAATGTATACTTTGTCGGCGTCATTAATATGTTTACCCATGCCAAATTACAGCTTTCTAGTACTAAGAGTCTCGGAGCTAGACCGCGGATAGATAAACAGCCGGACATGGTGAAACTATAAGGGTTTCTTGTTGACTACGGAACCCTAAAAAGAAAGAAAATTAAATGCTTTAAAAACATTGTGTGAGTCACGGTTGCGCCAAGAAGGTCCCTTTGGGCGTTACTGCCAGTCAGATGTTGCTTGACGCTCACATTAAATTTTAACTTTCTAACTAACTATATATAATATTATATATATATTTATATTAGCGCAGCTAGTTTAATTAATTTATATTTACCTTACAATGTGCCGGCAACCTAGTCGGAAGCCAGGACACCTTATTATTCTCAGTTCCTAGACCAGTGAGCTGGTCTACTGAATCCAGGAACAGAAGCAGTGGTTGCTGCTGGTTGGCCATCGTAAGAAGGTGTTTGAAGTGTGCTGTGAGGGGCACCAGGTCATCTGGAATGCCCTCGAAGGGAAGGGCGAAGTTGTAGGATATCTGGAATTTAAAAATGTTACACGTAAAACACTAGTAGTAACAAAGAGAGGCTCTTCTATTGCACTCCTTCAAAAATAGGATGCCATAACAACGCACAAATAAAATGTTAAAGCTAAAATGATTGCCATAATAACTTTCAATTTTGATTTTACTTTAATTGTATTATTATCCTTTATTAAAAACTAATAACTATTCTAAACATATAATATACACAAACATATTTACAACTAACTACTATATATATTATGTACAAGTATGAACTTTCAATTAGATTACTTGTCGGTGCGTTCAGTAATTTAAATAAAGCTGCATGATCTTAGGAGAGCATAAGCATAATCAGGCTATAATGTTCTCAATGCTGGAGTCAGTCTCCTCTCGGTCAGAGGGAGAGAGCCATAATCTACCACGCGGGCCCATTGCGGGTCGGTAGATGTCACATGTCTTCAAATTTTTGGTTCTAGTACATGCCAGTTTCCACAAGATGTTTTCTTTCACCGTTTTGAGAGCAGTGGTGATGAAGTAATTTATACAAAGTATAACACCTGTCTGGGTCCGAACCTACGACCTACAACTCGTAAGTCACGGCCGTTATCACTAGGCCACCACTGCTGACACTTGCTGCTTTGTGTTCTTAGGGGAGACCTTTCCATTTTTTTTAACTATGGCTTCTCGTAGTTGACCACTAAGGTCATAGCTGCTTAACCGGACTTTCTTGTGGCTGCTTTAAGCTTCTACACTCAAAGCCTCCAGCCAGGAGCAAAATACTATACTAAATTAAAACTAGGCGAGCGCTCGCTAAGGGCACTCCCTGTGGGGTACAAACCTCGGCTTAGGGCGTCGCTGGGGGGAGGACAGCAAGATGAAACAGGCTAGATCAAAATTAGATTTTCATCATGATTTTTATTCAGGGAATTTAAAGCTGCGTGCTCAGCTGCAACAACTGCTGGCACTGGTCACCTGGGTCGGAATGTAAGACCTTTCCAAAATGTCCTATAATTATTATAGCAGCGAGAAATTATCATCTTTATCAATATCATCCACCATACGACTCCACCAACTGCTGCTCATATTTATACCTCTCTCTGATGGTAGCAAAACCATGTTTATGGGCCAGTCTCATCCTGTTATACCCGTGGTAGCAACAATATCGTCGATAACACAACATAGGTATACCTGCTGACAAATTGAGATGAGTGTAGGTGTGAGAGCGCTGGAGTCAGGAGTTGTCCCGAGGAACCTGATCACGTTGGTAGGCCGCACATCAGCGAACCAGGTATCCAGGGACATGGCTGCACTTTTTGATAGAAGACTCGTTTTTCCACAACCACCTGGACGAGGAAATAGCACAATATTAAGATGTAATTTTTGGTACCTATATATTTTTTCATCAATGCCAAGTGATATTTTATAGTGGTGAAATTTAATATGTCGGATCTAGGAAGTTGTTATAATTTCAATATTTAATTTTGATTTCAGGAGTGGATAAACGTATCTTATGAAAAAACTAAAACCTCCGTGCCTCCGAAAGCACGTTAAGCCGTTGGTCCCGGCTGTCATTCGTAGATCTTTGACAGTTGTTGCAGGTAGTTAGAAGCTTAAAAGTCTGACAACCAGTCTTACCAAGGGATATCGTGTTACCCAGTAACAGGGTTGTGGAGATCAGATAGGTAGTCATTCCATGAAAAATACTGCAGATTGATTAAAAACTAAAAAGTAGTGATTGTATTTTGCCTTCCATTTCATTCACCAATAGTGTTTAAAACCATATATATAAATGGAACCATAATATCGATTCCTACCTTACCTTCGCCATACAAAACCAGTGGTTTGTCAGAACTGTTCTTCATGTAATCTTCAATGAAGTTCAGGTCTGGTTCTCTGCCGTGGAACACCTTCACAGAATTGTTGCAGGCATGAAGATGCTGCAGTATTTCTGTCACTATCACACCCTGGGCACTGCTGTCTTCTTTGCGCATAGCTCTGGAACCAAGAAACATGATTAAAAGATTTCCATTGGATGCCTGAAGCTCACTAGTTATTTTGTTTATTTTTACTTTTTGCAATGTTTAGGGGAGATTAATGTCTAGTAGTATTCAGTGTTTCATCTCGCGTGCTAACTGGAACTTTAGAGAAATTGTTTGATTATTGTAGTGAGAACCTGTGGTGGCATCTACGCGAACTACGCATTCCACTGATGTCACGCAAAATCCTGCATCGGGCAAGCAGCGTTTACCGCACGACGAGTATATATATAACGTCCCGACATCAATCGTTGGCTCATTCCAACCTCGCCGCCGAGGTCCTTTGCGATCGCGACCGCGTCCCCAAGTCAATGAAACTCCCACCCGACCCTTGCTCGAAAACGAAGTGCCAACAATTGTTGCAGCTGAGCACGTAGCTTTAAATACCCCGCATAATTATCATGATGAAAATCTAAGTTTGATCCAGCCTGTCCCTTCTTGCTGTCCTCCTCTCAGCGATGCCCTAAGCCGAGGTTATTACCCCACAGGGGGTGCCCTTAGCGAGCACTCGCTTAATTTTAATTTAGAATAGTTTAAAAGCTCCTGGCTGGAAGCTCTAAGTGTAAAAGCTTAAGGCCACCACAGGAAAAGTACGGTTAAGCAGCCAAGACCTTAGTGGTCACAACTGCGAAAGGCCACAGTTAAAAAAAACAAAAAAAAAAAACAATCTTTGGGCAGTTGCCCGCCAGACACGACACCCGTCTGGTCGGAGGATCCTCCCTTTTCTATAGAAGATGAGTGAACTATGTAAATGTACCTAATAAGTTTACAGGATGGATTTTAGATTTTTAGGTGGCGAACTGAAACCATATACCTACTGATAAATAAAGCAAAGTAGTAAAAACTAAAAATTACGTTCATAGATTTTTGTTCCTAGATTAGCCAAAAATCTCTCCTATAATTGCACTCAGCGATAGTGTTGATAATCAAAATTAAATCCTAGAATAAATATCTTTTAGAGTTTGTGGTAAAATTGTATACTAGAAACTTTAAGTAGGTACCTCTCTACGACTGGAGTGAAGTGGAATGGATTTACAAATTAATTCCACTTCACTTTCGGGGTATCTAATGGTGGCACTTCACATCGCTATTCGGGTTTCGCGTTTTTTACTGTGTTTTATGGGACTACATAATGTAGAAGTCCGAATTACTCGAGCACATCGTCATGGACAGCGAATATGCCGAATGTGCATGATTAACATAAAAAAAATTTTTGCTACGTTTTTGCTAATCTGAACGCAAAGATGGTGTTGATGGCAGCAGCGACTTATTTTATTTCCTCTCTGTTAACAATACATGGTATGCGTACATAAAACACCGCACTCTACTGAGCAAGCCATGTGTGGACGGTAAACGAACTTTTTCGGTACTAGCACCGCCCCGCATAAATCTTGATCCCGTGGGAATGTCGAAATAAAATGTATTCTATGTGTTAATCCAGGTTATAATCTATTTTTGACGGGGTCCGCTAGGGCCGATGCCTGCCGGGATTGCGAATAAGGCCGAAAGGGAAATCGTGGCCCCCGGCAACATGGCAACTGAAGGAACAAGGGTGGGTTTTAGTCAGTAAGAGTCTGACACCCTCCTGCTCCACCCAGAGCGGGAGAAGTTATTTAATATTGCCCAACACAAAAAAAAAAAAAAATCGAATTCATTCAGTAGTTTTTGCGTGAAAGAGTTAACATCCATCCATCCTCACCAACTTCCGCATTTATAATAAAAATATAATATATAGGTATGTTTGTCACGGCTAAAACCCGAAGTGTGGCTATACCTAGTTTTAGCCGGCTACACCTAGGTGCGGCAGGTAGCAGTTGGTTAACTTAGGTGTAGCCTATTAATTCACGGCTAGAACTAAGTGTAACCGGTTGCATTGTGAAAAGTAGGTAGGTAGCCGCACTTCGGGGTTTAGCCGTGAAGAAGGCGTGAGTTTATGTATGTATGTATGTATGTATAAATATATAAGTAGGAAGTAGGATAGTAGGATAAGGATATTCTCAATCCTTTGATATGTGACCAAAAACTGACAACCAGGCGGATACGAGTGTTCGTGTGTTTGCGTATTCGTGTTATTCGTGAAAAATTGCCAAATACAGTGTGATTCTATACAATGTGCACATATCGAAATGAGGGAATCTATGCTTAATTTTATCGACGGAAAAAAAATGAAAAAAATTTGCTTTTTTAATATTAAAAAAATACTTAAAAAAAATTCTCTTTGGCATCTTATTGATAAATTTTACAATTATTGTAAAAATTGATGAAAAAATACAAATTTTTGCTAAAAAAACATGTTTATTTTCAATTGAGGGTAGTTTTTTTTCACAATTTTCATTATATGAGGACGCCTTATTACTTCGTATAATTATGGAGTTTGTTTCATTGCGATAGATGATTTAGTTTAAAAGTTACACCGTTTTGTTACAATTTTTTTTAAATTCCATAATAAGTATTAAAAAAATATTTAGATTTTTTTAAATATTTTTCTGTCGTTAAAATTAAGCATAGATTCCCTCATTTCAATATGAGCACATAATAAAGAATCACACTGTATAGGCGAATAGAGTAACTTCACATCGTCGTATTTGGGAAAATAAGACGAATTCGCTAACACAAATAGCGATGTGAAGTGCCACCATAAAATAACATGGTTTGCAACTAAACGTATGCAATGCAAATAACTACATAGATTAGTTTATAACTCTCTTTGATTCATTTACATGTAAATTACGTTCTATCCTGAATTCTATGCAAAAATTGAAGGGTGAATGTAGTTAATAAATTAACTGTTTATCCAACTAAAAGGAGAAGGTTCTCAATTCGACTGTATATATCGTCATTACTGGTTACTGTCAGCCTGTTTCATCACACTGCTGGGAACGGGTTGCCTCATGGCTGAAGTTCTTTCAATCCAGGGGTAATGTGGACGTGAGCAATGGGTAACTCGCCATCCGATAAGAACCAGGCCCGGGTCGACGGCGCGTTGTGTTCCACGCGCGCCTCAAAGAGATGTCAGCAGAATTGACGGGGTCCGCTAGGGCCGATGCCTGCCGGGGTTGCGAAGAAGTCCGAAAGGGATATCGTGGCCCCCGGCAACAGGGCAACTGAAGGAATACGGGCGGGTTCCAGAGCGGGAGAAGTTATTTGATAATTTCCAACCCAAAAAAAAAGAAAGAGGTAATGTGGACCACTAGTCGTTTGTTTTGTCCAACTCGTTCCGCCATCTTTCACCCGTCTTGTCTTATAGATACAGTTTTTGATGTGTAACATATTTTCTCTCACTTTGCTGCGATTTGTGGGAGTGATTTCGTGAAAATGGACGGAAGTGTGTAACAGGAAGCGCGCGCAATTTGATTTGACCAATGAGCGCGCGCAGTGTTTGAGTTGGCCGTCAGATGGTACCAACCCATTTTGATGATAATGATGATGAATATTGTTTATATCAAATGTTACACATCTTATGCAACTACTGTAAAGCTCGCTCTTTTTTTTTTGTATAGTTTCTTGACTTTACTTACCTGTCAACCAATTTGACGATATTCTTATAGAAGTGCGCTATAAAATGGTTGAGGTATTCGCCGTGCGTCTCTGTATCCAGACCTTCGCGACCAATCCACTCCACTGTATATCTGTAAGTAGACAATGAATATTCAAAACTCTTTGTGAAAGAGCTCATCTTAGAAGATAAACTACGGTACTTAAACATATATACAGGTAGATTATTATTTACTAACAGTCCACTGCTGAGCATGGCTTCTCCATTAGCACGACATTAAACTCGATTCTCGGTAATTCTTCTATCAGACACTTAGCTTGTTCCGCCTTCAGGCAAGATCTGAAGGCGTACAGTTAAATTAGCATGTTTTACTGAAGACTGCGTAGTGTGGGACTCCCAACTAGATGGACCGACGACTTTAAGAAGGTAGTTGGGACAGACAGGGTGCGGGAAGGGGCGGACAGGGGTAACAAGAGCATGAGAGATTTTTGTTTGATCATTGAGATGGGAGACCAGTGATAGAGTAGTAGTGTGACCGTCGAACTACCAAGTGGGTCTCGATTTCGAATCCACTGCACGTATCTCTGACTTTTCGGATTCATATGCGTGTTGTAGAATTATCACTTGCTTAAAAAACGGTGAAGGAAAACAACATGAGGAACCTGCCTGAGAGATACTTCACGACGGCATGTGAAGCCAAGTCAGAGGCCCATGGGTGGCTTAAAAACTCTGTCACCAGGTTTGTCACTAACCACACAAAAAAGAAAGACTGGGATGGTAAATCACTAGCGATGCCTTTGTTACAGATGACCAACTACCTCTTGTTTGCCATAAAAAAAAAACAGTTTTATTTCGATCTGATATTAGTAGTAATCAGGGTTTGTAACGGATGTCGTATAACGGTTGAGGATGCGGATAAAGTTATCGAGATAATCGGGTTAGAGGATACAGATGAGGATACGGATATTGGAAAATTCCTTAATGACGATGCGGATGAGGGTGCAGATGTCGTATGAAAAATAGCCCTTGTTTTTGACATCTGACACCACAATCATGCCACCACTGCCACGTGCGGCCAATCGTCTGTCATAGGACAGGGACACTGCAAATTCAGGCAATAAGAACGCGTCACTCACACTCCGGTCCGCACATTTGGCTCGGAGCGAGTTTAACAAAATTCACTATTTGAGCGAACAACGTGGGGTCACATCCCCGTAGAAATTATGAGGACGCGGATGAAGATGCGGAGCTTTTAAAATCAAAAGTTGAGGAAGCGGATGTTTTGTGGATATCAAAATTTATGCTGATGCTCCGCAGTTGCAGATACGGATATCCGTTACATCCCTGGTAGTAATACTTACTTCTGTATATTTGTAGTCTCAATCTTATCCGGGAGCCTGACATCTCTTAGATCAGCCAACAGCTTGGAAGCCTCAGCATCCAGACTCCTGTTGATGATGTCCACGAAGTTGCTGGCTTTTTTCAGGTTCTGAAGGTTGATGTTGTTAATGTATCTGACGTACGCTAAGCAGTGGTTCTTCGTGTTCTTCACATTTAGGACGCCATTTATTACTTCGCGTTCCGTTACTGGAATTTGAAGAGATGGGATGGCTTAGATCGATAGTTTTGAGTGGGTGTTTATTACTTAATGATTGCTTGGTTGGGTGAGGGTGTGAATTTAATTATGAGGCCATTATGACAAGGTTTTGGCCGAAAATGTAAATCTTCTCCAGTAGGAGAAATTCCCTATTTTCGGAAGCTGGATGACAAACAAGCTGAGCTAAACTGTATTTAAGCTGTTTTGATTAGATGACCAAATTGTTTTTTTTTTTTTGTTTTGCTTATGATTTCAGAAAACGAGCAACGATATCTTCATAAGACAAAATTGCGTGAGTATGATGATTAATTAGAATGATTGATTAATAATTGTACTGAAAACTCACCAGACATAAAATAATTATGCATACAATCCTTATCAATCTTGCCAGCATTGTACAGCTGTAAGGAAGCCTTTCGGAACAGTTTCTGCATTTTACCGAGCGTGTCCCACCAGACTGCTTGATCCTCGGCTTGGAGTTTTGGAACTCTCTGGAATGTTTTAGAAACTTTTATGAATAGATAGAAATCTATAACTAATTAATAATGGATTGAGAATAGTTGTCTTTTGTGTTAATATTTCAAATTCACCTTCAGCGTATCCACCGAAAGACTTACATTGCTGGACACAGGCCAAGCGTTGCCACATGGGCTTAAAGGTTTCAGGTTCCTACCACGTTGTAGTTATTCCAAGTGTACCTGTTTTTGAAAAAAACCAAAAACCTAACCACCTCTCTATTTTTGGTGCCCACTAGCGTGGCTTCGTCAAGTTACGAGGACCTACTTTTCCTTTTTCTGTAAGGTGGAAGGGAGCTCATTCTCATTCATCTCCTTTGTGTAGCAGTTATATTAGACATCAGCAACCATTTTCTATTAGGTGGTTTATAGATTAGGATGCCAACCTATGCCGAATTACATAAGTTTAATAAACTGGTAAAAAGAATTTACCTTATTGTTAAAATTAATCAGTATAGATGAGATGGGCTGCAGCACTGATACTGGAGGCACAGCGTTCGAGTCCTTCTTGTACCAGGTGTCCATCAGGATGACGTCCACTCCTCCTGCCACCAGCTCCTCTTTCAACATCTGCAGTTCTGATGATAGCACGTATGTTGGAATTGGCCTGGAAAAATATTTGGTTAGGAATAACTAAGTTAATTAAACGTTTTTTATTATGATGCTGTGATTTTTATATTTTGCTCCAGTACCTTCCTCAGTTTTCTTTAAAGTGAACATTTATGGTAGTTTAGGAGAAATTTGTTAAATAACAGTTGGGTTTATCGCTCTCGACGAGAAATAATTGGAAAAATTCCCCTACTGCTATTGTGAAATTCCCCATAAAACCGTATGGCAATTTTCTTGGGTTTTTAACGATATCTGTTTACGGATACTATTAAAGTGCTTGTCATAAATAGTGTATCATTGAAAGTGTGGTTAGAACGCCGCCTACACATTAAAAAAAATACCGGTTAAAAAATTTACTTGTAGGTACAAGTGAGTTTTACGAGTAGGTTACTTACTATATTTGAGATGTCATTTCGTTCTTAATTCATCACTTTTGAACAGTTAGTATAACCTTAAAATGTAGTAGGTAAACTGAAAAGTGTAATCTAAAGTAGTGTTCCTTAACCTAAAGTTGATTTTCTTGATGTTTTCGGTGGTAAATTGTGTACCTATATTTAAGAAAAATATTTTTGATAAAAATGTGAAGTATTATTATAAAAATCCCAGCTTTTGTAAGTTATAAATAACGTAACATAGTATTCAACATTATTATATTTGAAATTGTTTTATTATTATTTGAAATTGTTTTATTATTAAGTATTTGAAATTGTTTTATTATTAAGTATTTGAAATTGTTTTATTATTATTTAAAATTGTTTTATTATTAAGTATTTGAAATTGTTTTATTATTAAGTATTTGAAATTGTTTTATTATTATTGTTATATTTGATGGTTTTAAACTTTTTAATGCGTTGAGCGGTTTGTGTTTAATGTTGTACGCTAATTGATAGTGTCGTACTTTCCTGTAATTTAGATACATGCGAGATCTATATTATGACAAAGACTTTGGGTTAATTCTGTGTATGTGTTTAGTTGTCAAGCCTTTATATAAATAAATAAAAAAAGTATTTGGAGATGGCTGTAACTTCGAGCTACCTTTTTCCCGACTAGATATATTGGGGTCTGATTCTAGTCTTACCTGATGTAGCTGAATACCAGAATTTTACATAAATCGACTAATATCTAATAATTATGTACTCTCACCATCATAATATTTCATCAGTTAATATTATCCTGTAACTGGGTTGTGGAGGTCGGATAGGCAGTCGCTCCATGTAAAGCACTGGTATTCAGCTGCATCTGGTTAGGCTGAAAGCCAACCCCAACATAGTTGGGAAAAGGCTTTGCAGATGATGATCATATTTTGTCAGTTGAAAGTTGACCTCAGTTGCAACATTTACAACCCTAATACAAATGGAACAAATATTTGCTGATGATTAGATATTAAGCATACCTGTATCCATATTTCTGTCCTAGGAACACCACGAAGTTAGGTCCCATAGAGAGACGCTGGCAGTTCTTGATCTCTCTCATGCAGAGTTCTGTGGTCATGTGATCGTCTGTGGCTTCGTCTCGGACGCCCCAGCGCATGTCCACAACCTGAGGAGAAGTTGTCTTTGTTAGATTGCAGATATCATCATTTTGAATGCCGAGGAGTTTGATAGGTTATCCTTCGGAGCACGGAGACGCTTCGGCAGCTGGTGTGACTTCGTTCTCTGTGGGTCATCCCAAGACAAAAACTAGGGTAAATAAAGTCAGATAAGGGTCAAGGTTTCGGGTAGATAACTTTAAATTACTTATATTTGAGATAAAAGACATTTATTTTCGTTAGTTTATGTAAAGTCACATCTTTTTTTATGAGGTTGGGCAGAAACTAAAAACGCCACCTGCTACAATCGTGATACAATCCTTTGCTTGGTCCATATCTACAAATGGTTGACCGATTAAAGTTTTCACTAATACGTATTGGAACTTTAGTTATGGTTTGACCAATACCGCTGTACCGCGCCTTAGGAAGGCGCGCGGCGAGACGGGGGAGCAGTGCAGGCCGCTAATTCGTCAAAACTCACGGCGCACGGCGTCCCGCCCGCCGCTCATTGGTCAACACTGCCCCCCGCCTCGCCGCGTATTCCTAAGGCGCGGTACAGCGGTATTGGTCAAACTATAGGTGGTATTTTTTTGTACTAAATGTTGGTAACCTGTTGGCATTGTTTTGGTCATATCTCTCGTTTGTTACTAATGACCATTACCTACCCACTTATTATTTGACTTTAATTCTCTGAAAAAAAACTACAACTTCAAAACCTGCCATTATTTTGTAGACGGTCGAAGCTCTTTCGACCCATGTATCAATATACCATTCTCCAAGATTACTCCATAGTCTATGGCCTTTTAGTTCAACAATCCCGAAATAGACGCCACAAACACAGGGCATAGGAATTGTAAACATTTACAAAAAGCGCGCTAGGCACCCTCTGGGCTATTTCGGGTGACGGAAGGCAACTCATGTGCGTGGGCTATAACCGGCTATAAGTGTGATTTACTGAGCTTGAGCTGTTTCTAGGCAGTTGATCGTTATGATTGGTAGGTCTTTGTGGTATCGATAATTACCCGACTGCGCGGCAGTATGTATCTTTGTTAAGTGGGTTTCTTTATATCCTCGAAGCATCACGGCTGGATGGATTTTAATACACAAGGCTAGTCTGGATCAACCGAAGGCTATAAGCTAGATTTTGTTTTTATAAAACAAAATGGCGGATTAGAGTGGTGGAGCAGTGATAGCCTAGTGGTATGACTGTCGGACTGCCAAGTCATAGGTCTCGAGTTCGAACCCAAGGCACGCACTTCTGACTTTTGGGATTCAAGTGCGTATTGTTTAATTATCATTTGCTTCAAAAACGGTGAAGGAAAATATCGTGAGGAAACCGGCAAGTCTGAGATATTTCTCGACGAAATGTGAAGCCAAGTCAGAGGCCTATGGGTGGCTTTAAAATTCTGACACCATGTTAGTCACTAACCACACGATAAACTCAAACTCAAAGCATTTATTTCAATTAAACCATTTACAGGCACTTTTGAATTGTCAAGGAATCGGTCAGTCAGAAATATGAAGCTAGTTGCCCATTCCAAAGCGTAGTAGGTACCTATGGAGAAGAACGGGCAAGAAACTCCACGGACACTCTTTTAAATAAAAAATTGTTACAAAATATTGGTTCCATCATTCATGTTGAAATTAAACATGTGAGAACAATGTAGAAAGACGTGCACGTTAGAAGCGTCCGTAATAAAAAGATAAAACAAAGAACAATTCAAAAAATTAAAATAAATTAAAAATAAGCCCTGGCAGCTAAGAGATGACCAGTTCCAACTGACGGCGCCCGTTCACGAACATGACGCATGGAATAGCACCATTCAGCTCAACCATTTTGAAGGGAGCTAAATGATCCAACACACGCCACCATCAGCGAAACATTTGAGTGAGCATGACATACTCACAGCCGCCAGGGCACATTCAAGTCAATGCAAGACATATTACCCGGTAAATGGTAACTCTTTAGTACATAGTGCTCACACCTGTGACATGCAATTATATAATACAAAGGAGATTGAGTTTATACAATGCAAAGATGGTCTTACAATTTTCAGCAGCTCCAACAGTATTTGCAAATGTTAATCAATTAGTAGTGGAGCAGGACCAGCATTTAGCAAGCATAAAGCAAGAATGAATGTGTAAAAATGTGTTTCTAAATATAAGTCAATTGTTGCTGTTTACAGATTGATTGCTCCCATTTTTCCATTCAAAGTTTTTAAACATGGCCCCATCGGCCATGGTTTTCATTAGAAATAATTAATTTGCAGTTACTACTTGTAAGGTGATTGACATTATTGCCAATTACGTTTATGCATTTACGCAGGATTCTAAAACCGCTGGTAATTAAGTTCGATCTAAAGCATTCCGATTATTATGGACCTAGGACTTTGAACTTGCCTTGTTATTTTTGAAAACGAGCTGGCGGTTAGCCACGAGCTCGTTTTCAAAAATAGTATTACTAACAGCCGCACGGGTCGATCCATCAGGTTAAGCCACGCTTGCCGGGGTTGGTCCGTGATGGGTGACCATTTCTACATACCGAGACTTCTCCGTGCCCCGGAAAGCACGGTAAGCCGTTGGTTCCGGCTGTTATTCATAGATCTTTGACAGTCGTTACGGGTCGTCAGAAGCCCGAAAGTCTGACAACCAGTCTTACCAAGGGGTATCGTATTACCTAGTTACTGGTTTGTGGAGGTCAGATAGGCAGTCGCTCCATGTAAAATACTGGTATTTAGCTGCATCCGGTTAGACTGGAAGCCGACACCAACATAGTTGGGAAAAGGCTGGCCAGATTGTTTTTTTTTTTTTTTAAAGGCTGCAAGCGTACTTTGCTACTTGAGAGTTATGTTTTTGGTACGGAATAGGCTACCTTCTTACTTTTGTTTTCAAAACAGCTAAGGGATTATAGTAATCAGAAGAAAGAGCAGCAAGCATCCTATTTTGGTGGTGATTATCACCAAATCAATATTTCGCTGATATAGACCAACTCATTGGTCTAGTGGTTGCAAGCGCGAACATTGGCATCATCATCATCATTTCAGCCGAAAGACGTCCACTACTGGACATGGGCCTCCCCGAAGCACTGCCACTTCGACCGGTTCTGTGCTTCCCGCATCCAGCGGATTCCTGCGGCCTTCACAAGATCATCAGTCCACCTTGTGGGAGGCCTTGCAACGCTACGTCTTGCGGTACGCGGTCGCCACTCCAGAACCTTTCGGTCCCATCGCCATTTGTTCTGCGGGCAATGTGCCCTGCCCATTGCCACTTAAGTTTGGCAATTCTTTGGGCTATTTCGGTTACCCTGGTTCTCCAGCGGATCTCTTCATTACTGATTCGATCACGCAGGGAAACTCCAAGCACAGCCCTCTCCATTGCCCTTTGGGTCACTTTGAGCTTTCTAATAAAAAATAAAAAAAAAAGTTCAAAGTCATGAGCATGAGATCGGCTTATTGGTCGATTCGAATGAATTCCCCCTATTACATGGGACTTAAACATAACTGGCGAAATGTGGGTGTACTTGCTACAGGGTCACCTCTGCCCTACCCTTCGGGGAAACAAGGCGTGATGTTATGTTATGTTATGTTATGTTAACTCGCCCGAAACGGGCGAATCGTCATTTTTTTTTTGTGGCAATTCGTACCAAAATAATAAAATTTATTTGTGGTTCTGGAGTTGTCGATTAGTCCACAAATAAATTATTTCATGCGAATCGCCACAGAAAAAATAATGTTATAGTATAAAAATTGGTTGCCTGTAAAGTCGGTATACGGGCGAAAGTTTTACGTGACAACGACTTTGAGTGGTAAAATAATTTTAATGTGAATATTCATTCGTATAGTAGGAAGAAGGATGAAATAATAGTAACAATTTAAAACATTTATTTATACACATGAACCGGTGTGTATGCCTATCTCTCTCACTCTCTCTCTCTCGCTCTGTCTCTCTCGCTCTTAGGCGGGCTAACTGTGCTCGAGTGGAAGGGACGCGTGCCTTTCACTTTTTATGTCTCTCGCTCTTAGGCGGGCTAACCATGCACGCGTGCCTCTCACTCGCTCTCATTGTGAGCGCATAACGTGAGCGGAGCGTAACGCAGTTTCTTGAAGTGTCACCCGGCAAACCAATTTATAAGATGTTGTCACGTCAAAAGTTGTCATGTTTATAATAATTGTTATATTACTTAATATTATATCGCCGTCCCCGGCGAATAAAATGGTAATGTGCTATTACAATAGGTTTAACTTTATTGCATATTCGATATTTAGAGGTCCGATTACAATGTCAATTTTTTTCATGCATTTCCTACGGTTATTTCAGAAGTTTGAAGGTGACATGAATGAATGAATGGTGGTGTTGAATGGTGAATGTGAAAAAACATTTTTCTTTTGGTATTTGAACAATTCCGTTATGTATATTAGGTAATAAGATATTAAAAAAAACAGTTTTTTATTTTTCTTGTTAAATTTAGTTTTTACGGTTACAATTTTTTTCGCCGGGGACAGCGATACAATTCTTTTTAATTTTGCTTACAGGTTATTCAATTTTATTGTAAATTTGTGTAGACTTAGTGAATTAAAACATCGCGTGTTATAATTGTAAATAAATATAAAACAAAAAAAAAGTGTCGATTCGCTCGTTTCGGGCGAGTAAGTTCGTGCGAATCGACCAATCCATGAGATCTTGTGTTTAATAATTGGGTCGCAGGTAATTATTATCGAGTCTTTCCATATTAGTACAGTCTACTGGGATATTAATACTAATATTATAAATGCGAAAGTAGCTCTGTCTGTTAGCTTTTCACGTCTTTACAGCTGATTTTTGGCACTCAGGTTGGCCATAATCTGTGTTAGGACACAAAATACTTTTTATCCCGGTAGTACATTCCTGTGGACTATTTTTCGACCGCCACGCGGGCGAAGTCGCGGGCAAAAGCTGGTCAATCAATCAATCTGTCTAGCCTTTTCGCAACTATGTTGGGGTCGGATTCCAGTCTAACCGGATTCAGCTGAATACCAGTATTTTACATGAAGTGACTGCCTATCTGACCCCCACAATCCAGTAACTAGGTAATAGGATACCCCTTGCTAAGACTGGTTGTCAGACTTTCAGGCTTCTGACGACCCGAAACGACTGTTAAAGATCCACGAATGACAGCCGGCACTACGGCTTAACGTGCTTTCCGAGGCACGGAGGAGTCTCGGTATGTAGAAATGGTCACCCATCCAAGAACCTTAACCTGAGGCGTAGCTTAACCTGATGGATCGACCCGTGCGACCGTTAGTACTTAGCCACGAGCTCCTCAAAAGCTGGTATAAGGGACTTAAACATAACTGATAGTTATTATGAATTTGTTAGCATCTGTTAAACAAAAAATCATAATTCCGTTTGTGAAAACACCTCTGAACTTGACCTCAACTAATATCAAAAGAAAAGAAGCAAAATGCTTCGAATACAAGTCAGAAACTTTACAAACAATACAAAATAATGGCAACGGAGAATAGCAGTCGACCTTGAAGTGAATAGTATCGGCTACAGCTTTAGCGATCGATAGAAAGTGCTTCTTTGTGTCAGTAGGAACTTGACGCAGAACTACAGACTTGTCGATGAAACTTATGTTAATTTTGTAAAGTAAGGTGAGTTTACACTAGAGCATTTTGTCGAGCATTTCCATGTAATGTTACATTCTTACGAATGTTACAATATGTAGTGTAACGTTTCTGCGAATGCTCAACGCTGCGTTCGACGTAATGCTCGAGGCTGCGTTCGACGTAATGTTCGACGCTGCGTTCGACGGCCAGTGAGCATTTACTTGTAACATTTACTTTCTACCTTGCATTCATTGTAACAACCTGCTCTCAGTCCGCGCACCTTACTCTGCGTCGCCTGCCGCGCTCGTACCTTTGCTCGATAAAATGTTACTGTTTATGTTTTTAAATTATAGGGGCAATTTCCGTAATTTTTAAGAACGTTCACATTCGCATCTCATTAGCAATCTGTCAAAAATACACTATATTTACCAAAATTTTTGACAAGTTTGACAGATTGCGACTTGAATGTAATCGTTTTATAAGTAGGTACGAGAATTGGCCGCCAGGTTACAAAATAAACATCGAGCGTAGTGTTCGAAGTGCGGTTGCGGAATGCTCGATGTTCTGTTACATGTAAATGCTTTAGTCTATACTCACCTGTAGGTAAACGTAATGTCCGTATTTTATTTATTTCCAAAACACTGATAAATCTAATAACGAGATGACGCATCGCAGGATGATAAAGTAAAAGTACTTTGTGGGATGTGAACAATAGTTTAAGATTGTTCACATCCCACAGAGTACTTTATACCCTACCAAGTTAAGAGATAACAAATTTGATTAAAGCTCAAGAACTGATACAATATGGGCACGCCACAATTGCGGCGATAAGACCCCTCTTTGAGGAGTGGCTTGAGAGGCGCCACGGCGTCCTCACCTTCCGCCTGACGCAGGTCCTCACCGGACACGGTTGCTTCGGGAGGTTCCTGTTCAGGATAAGGCGGGAGGAAACACTCGGGTGTCACCATTGTGTGGATCGGCCTGAGGACATGGTGGAGCATACGGTGGAGGTCTGCCCGGCTTGGGCGGGGCAACGCCGTGTCCTCGTACAGGCGATCGGCGGCGGTGATCTCTCGCGTCCGGCCCTGGTTCAGGCCATGGTATGGAGCGAGAGGAAATGGCAGGCCGTCACCTCCTTCTGCGAAGTGGTAATGCTCGCGAAGAAGGAGGCGGAACGCGTGAGGGAGAGGCAAATTTCGCGCCCTCACGCCCCTAACCGCCGCAGGAGGAGACGCCCGGGGCGGAAATCGCAGGCCGATTTCCGGCCACCGTAGGCGCGGGCTTGCGGACGGTGAACAATGGGTAGCTCGCCGTCCGATAAGGACCGAGCCCGGGTCAACGACGCGTTGTGTTCCACGCGCGCCTCAAAGAGATGTGAGCAGAATTGACGGGGTCCGCTAGGACCAATGCCTGCCGGGGGTTCGAAGAAAACCGATAGGGACATTGTGGCCCCCGGCAACAGGGCAACCGAAAGAACACGGGTGGGTTTTAGTCAGTAAAAATCTGACACGCCCTCCCGCTCCACCCAGAGCGGGAGAAGTTATTTGATAACTTCCAACCCAAAAAAAAAATGACTGATACAATAGATTTGGATATATTTAGTAACCTGTTCCGCATAACTATTTCTAAAGAGCCATAAAAAACTCCTGAAAGAAATCGACACGTGTTTCACCTCTCAACGAGGCATCCTCAGGATGACGATGGACTTGTCGCGAACCCGAACATGGCGTGTTGCCACACCGAGCGCTAAACGACTGCGCTTCTTACACTTTAAGCCTCATCAAGCTTAAAGTTCTATGTTAACTTCAGTTTTTTTTTGGAATCTTATCCGTTGCGCACATAACAACGAGACTAACGCATGACAATTGATTTTTAATGTATAGATTTTTAGGTGATTATTTTGGAAAATGTTGTATGGGTAAGAAAACGTTTTGATTTGTTTTCGAACTCGTTTTGTCTAACTTTTGAAAGTCGTCTGGAAATTTATTAAAAGAAAAAAAGGTAGGTAGAGATACTAAATATTCTGCATTTCTTTCCATATATGTTGCATTTCTTTTTTTGCAATTGATAGTAGGTATACGTAAACGACAGATAAATTTAAGTCCAATGTAGTAAAAAGGGGCCGAGATTATTGCCATAAGCCATAAGCAAATCCGTACTCCGGACTGCTACTAAAAAATTTGAGAAGGAAATATGAAATAGTAATTTTCCCAACCTAACGGGGTAATTCAAATTCAAATTCAAAATTCAAAAGTCATTTATTCAAACTAGGCTGAGAATCAGCACTTTTCGAACGTCAAAATTACATAAGACAGTTCCCCAAAAACGCCCACCCTTCACCACTTCCTAGTGCCTTTAGCTGGGAAGAAGAAGTGGCGCAACAAACTCCCCAGCAGCACAGCTGTCTGTTCAAGTTAGAGAATGATTCTATACAATAATTATTATTAATTATAATTGGTTAACACACTAACAATGGCAATATCTTTCATTATGACAATTCAACAACATTCATTGCGTGATTTACGTTATCGAGCAAACGAATTTTTCAAACAGATGGATCAATGGATTAGCAATTTCGAAAGTGTGCTGCTACGCAATTGGGGTTCTGGAGATTATACAATGGCGCTCAGCAGTTAAACCAACGAGGGAGTTTAGCAGAAGTTTATTTGGACGAGATAAAATAAAATATACCTTTTATCAGTTACTGAGCTTATAGATTTCTGAGAAAAAAATGGTTCAAAACAGAACCGGCGGAATGAAATATTTAAAATCATTTTCGGTTTCACGGAAAAATTACTGCGGTACCAGAATTATTATTGGAAAGTCCATCAAAGGACCGAGTTAAGGGTGAGCTTCATAGTTTACGAATCGCAATGAGTAGGTAGTATATTTGTTTTATTTTTCTGTGGATTGGATTCTACGCTGCTGGCAAGCTAGCTAGCGATGTTGATATGTTTCATTAATATAAATTGTATTATGATAAAGTTATCTATTATTTATTGACGGACAGTCCTTTGTTTATTGTGCATTATAATTATTTCGTTAAACAACACTGTAGGTATAAATCTTTAATTATTTTTTTAAATCTAATTGTATCATATCGATTTTATTATTATTTGCTACACATATCTATTCATGTTCTATTTAAGTATTTACACACACTATAAAACTGATTTACATACGTAAGACGTACCTACTCGTAACATAAGGTTCAGTTGAAAACCAGCGTCAGGCACTAGTTGTCTGGCATTTATGCTGAACTGGGCCTATTTGTCGCAGCCGTGAGGCACAAATACTGTTTTAAGCATTTCTGTTTTTGAAAACTGTGTGCCTTAACGTGGGTCAAATAAATTTATTTTCTTTCTTTCTTTCATTTCTATCTTTTTATGCAAACTTCTAAATTAGTAGTTGGAAATCAAATTAGTTAGAGGAGATGCATAAATAAATGTATTTTTTTATTTGACTGTATTAAGTAACCATTTTTTTTTTGTATCTGCTGACTTAATTACGTAGTTACGTGATTTTTTAACTTTAACATTAATATTATTATTTAGCAAAACTACAAGTAATTGTTTGTAATATTTATTTAAAAGCAAAATAACATTATTAAAAGCCATACCATATTATTAAAAGCTGTACCATGTCACTTTAAAAAATATAACCAACAAACTCGTTTCACACCTCAGCCGGGAAAACCCTGAAAATGCATTAAATATACATAGCAACCATGAATTATGTATGAGTCGAGCGACGGTGACCGACTCGATTATTTCCCAAATCGATACGCCACTCGATTTATGGGATGCCGATTTTATAATCGATTAAAACCAATTATGAATATTTTATCGGTAGCACGAGAATCTGATTTATGGAGTGTCAATTTATTAATATGTTGATATGTTGTGAAAAATATAAACTGATGAGGTTTTATTTATTTTCTTATATTTCTGGGTTCTTTTTTCAAAACATTTTTTTTCTATATTAATAACGTTTTTTTTTAATGAAAATAAACATTACCTAAACCTCTGTGGGTCTAACAACCGAGTGGTTGACTTTTAGAAAATTCTTTCTTGGTGCACCTTTGAAGGAACATAGTTTACTTCCAAAGATAATAATCAAACAGCTCACGTGCTTTAGATCCTGTATGAGTCTCAAATCAATATTTTTTCTTTATTTATTTATTTCTTTAGTTCTTCCTTATAACTCTTTAATTAGAGAGAGAGAGAGAGAGAGAGAAAGATATTATGGTTTTTTTCCTCTTTTTTCTGTAGTATTTGTCTTTTACATCGACAGTTACCTATTCCAATAGTTGAATTTATGAGATGAGTCGAAAACTCTGGCAATAAAATCGGCTGGATTAACAAATCCTTCTACCAGACCTTGAAGACAAGACTAAATAAATATATTATTACGAATAAGGTAAACAACAGAATTCACTTGTGCGTTGACAATAATAATATACTTCGTAAAAGTGATTTCCCCTAGGATTCCGTAGTCGTGGCTCCGATGGCATTGACTTGCTATCGAACACTATAGATGTAGAGGTTATACTAATAATAAAGCTAAAGAGTTTGCTTGTTTCAACGGGCTAATCTCTGGAATTACCTGTCGGATTTGAAAACAATATGTTTGCATTTGATAGCTTAATTATTAAGGAAGGCTATAGGCTATTTAACATCACGCTAAGACCATTAAGACTCAGAAGGAACGCTAAGCGAAAATGAAGTAATAGCGCGGGCAGGCGATGCAATGCGACGCGGTGGATCGGGGGAGCAAGAAATTTCACGTGGACGAAGTCGCGGGTAGAAGCTAGTCGATCCATATAACTGGTGGTACTCTAGCTAATAAGTAGGTATAGACTACAGAATAAATTCAAGTTCAAAAGTCATTTATTCAAACTAGACTGAGAATCAGCACTTTTCGAACGTCAAAATTACGTAAGACAGTCCCCCAAAAACGCCCACCCTTCACCACTTCCTAGTGCCTTTAGCTGGGAAGAAGAAATGGTGCAACAAACTTCCCAGCAGCACAGCTGTCTGTTCAAGTTAGAATATTCTATACTCTCTTTTATAATAGTTAATTGAATCAGGCGTGACCTTGCGGAAATCCATTATAAAATATAATAGACGTGGATATATTCAGTAACCGGTTCCGCTTAGCTATTTCTAAAGAGCTATAAAATATCCTGAAAGGAATTGACACGTTTCACCTCTCAACGAGGCATCCTCAGAATGACGATTGACTTGTCGCAAACCCGCACACGGCGTGTTGTCACACCGAGCGCTGAACTCTGTGTTCAGCGCTCGGTGTGGCATAACGCCGTGGATGCCTCGTTGAGAGGTGAAACACGTGTCGATTTCTTTCAGGGGTTCTTTATGGCTCTTTAGAAATAGCTAAATTCAAATTAAATTAAACTTTATTTCAGACTAAGGTCCATAATTTTGTTAGTATATTGGTGTTAGTAACAATGGTACTTAAATAAATAGGTTAGTATTGTTATTTTTTTTTTTAATTATTTATTTGCGCAGACCTATGACAGTCCCCGGCCAGTGTCCCTGAAAGTCCGGTCTGGTAGCGATCATTTTTAGAATGCTGTTGTCACTACCTTGCAGGCGCTGTAGTAAGGAGACCGCTTTCTTTCGCATGATGGCATAGAAACCATCTGTGCGAGCCTCCGCGAACATTTCTGAAGTGCTACAACGCCATGGCAGCCCCAACAGCATCCTAAAAGCATTATTAAATTGAACACGCAGGACGTTGTAAGCTCGGCGCGTGTATGACACCCACAGGCCACTCGTGTAAAATGATTGACAGAACGCCTTAAAAAGGGTTACTTTGATGTCTGTAGTACAACGAGCGAACCTGCGGGCAAGCATATTACTCCTCACAGACAACGCCCTGCGCTCCCTCTCTATATCTACGTCATCTCTTAGGTCACTCGTCGCTAAGCGGAACAGGTTACTAAATATATCCAAGTCTATTGTATTTTCTAGTCGATCTATATAACTAGTGGTACTCTAGCTAATCTTGACTACAGGATATTACACTAAAATTGTCCGTATTGGAGACCAAAAGGTGGCCAGAGGGCCTAGACAGAGTCTATCATGTGGCGATAACTATGATGGCAACGTCAAAAATGTATTAGTTTGACTTGAGGTATCGAAAGAGTCGTGGAGACCCAGCGATAACGGCCACGACGGTTCGAATCCAAGCAGGCACTTTGTGTAAATTATTTAATCACCACTGCTCTCAAAACAATCAATCTGCCTAGGCTTTTCCCAATTATGTTGGGCTGGCAATTATTTTGCTCTTTATTTAGATAAGGTTACGGACCAACGTTCTATACAAGTGTTTTTCTTCCACCAAGGCGATCTTGTTCAAGTTTTCACTTCTGTCAGCACTCCCGGAGTGCTAGTTTTTTTTTTTTTCATTTCTTGATACAGAAATATTTGACGTCGTCATAATATTACAATGTAAATATCTAGCTACTGCGAATTTACAAATAAACATTTACCATACTGTAAAAGTATCCCTAGTAAATAAAAAGCATTGATTAAAATATAAACCTTGTATTTATGATTCATATTTTCCCAAAAGAAAATACCCGTATGAAAAATAAGGAAAGCCACCTTTTGCCCTTTCAATTTGTACAAGAAGGCTTGACCTCACTCTCGATACCTTGGGATCCACCCCAATGCCTTATATTTACATAAAAAACCGACTCAACCAATATCAATAGTAATAACCTCCAGAAATATTATGTTATATTAAAACATGCAATTTCAGTAGCATTTTGGAGAGTTTTAAAACCTTTGGATACATCTCTGCTTAAACATCTGCCTAGCTCGCCTTATGCCAACTATGCTGGGGTCGACTTCCAGTCTAACCGGATGCAGCTGAATACCAGTATTTTACATGGAGCGACTGCCTATCTGACCTCCACAAACCAATTACTGGGTAATACGATACCCCTTGGTAAGACTGGTTGTCAGACTTTTGGGTTTCTAACTCTAACCGTAACAACTGTCAAAGATCCACGAATGACAGCCAGGACCAACGGCTTAACGTATTTTTCGAGGTACGGAGGGGTCTTGGTATGTAAAGATAGTCACCCATCCACGGACCAACCGCAGTAATCGATTGAGCGGTGGGGTCGTTATTATATAGCCACAAGCTTCACTCATCTCTCCATACATCTCTAATAATCGTGTTATAATATCACGATTATTTAATTGATGATTACGTGTGTAAAGTTATAAAAATTGTTAATGTTCCACGAATGGGTGAGGACACTCCTGTAATATAGGTACTGCAAGCACCAACTTGGCTGCGGTACCCGGGATAGTATGTAAATCAAAGAACTTTTGCTTTAAGACTTTATTTTGAATTCTTTAGTATAACATTATAAAGACACACACGCGAGCCGCGGCTAGGGCTAGACCATCATTTTTTTATCGACAAGTGAAAACCATATCAAAATCCTAATTTAAATATATCTTGTCAGATTTTTCGGATGACGAACAGCATTCTTGCCAGCCTGTACAGCATGAGGTTGCATCTCATGATAAAACCTCACAGTACCAACTAGTTTAGGAGTCAGGGCTTCAATTGAAAATATTACACCTTCTTTTTTGTAAAAAAAAAAATCAACTATTTATTATTATTAAATTTCAGGAAAAAAATATTAGCAGTGCTTCTTACGCGCACTACAAACAGACTAACAAGACTAAATTTTTTCAAGGAAAATTGATACCATTGCTTCTTTTCCTTATTAAAGGATTCTATCAAAATAGTATTCAGTATTTGACATTATATATCTACAATTTTCTATATTTTTTCAAATCAAATTATATTTGTTACAGCTGTAGTGGCAATCATGTCATTTGGTTTAAATAGGTTCTTATTTTTTATTTATCTTTTATATAGATTCTTTTTTTTAGATTTTGTGAATGTAAGAACGTTGTAGGCTGTAAACTTGTGTACCATTTTTTATTTTACTAGGTACCTGGTACTTGTTGATAGGCCTACACTGTCCTCCCATACCTATTAACACTGTAATTTGAAAACATAGTAGAAACAATTTATTTTGAAAAGAGTAACCGTGGAGTTTCTTGCCGGCTCTTCTCCATAGGAAGCGACCAATTGGAACCATGCACCTAGCTTCTGACGTTTCATAAGTGCCCTTGTAGGTTTATGTGAAATAAAATATTTTGATTTTGATTTTTTTTGAGTAGCATTCTGACCTCAACTAATATTAATAAAATAATGAATGAGGTGTAAAAGTTTTATTTTTAACCAATTATAAACATACTGTAATCACATGTACACTGCAGCAATAGAAATGGACTATTTTCGAACCACTAAACTCTTAAAAAAAGTTATAAGTTAAGCTTTAATAATTTAAGCTTGCCCTTAATTCAACATAAAGATTTGAACTACGAACCGACGGAAGACATCAATTTGTGTGTCGGTATCTTAAGAAAATAAGCGTTTGATATGATATTCGTGGAAAATCTCTGTATTTCCCATTGGAAGTTCTTTTTCTCGGAAAGTAGACTTAAGAGGCCTGCGAACACGGCTCGAAACTACATATTTTATCGAGATGTTTGCAAAATGCAATTCCAATCACGTTGCGCTAGTGTGAGTGCCTGTCGGAGCGATATACACCTACAGTGAGCAATACTACCACGCACACATTGACAATTATTGCTTGACGCGATAGCACTACTAGCTTTCGAAAATTTATGATTTTGGATGTATTCCGTACCAAAAATGATGAATGAAAACAAAATATTTTTCTATATTTTTTTTCTATAATTTGTAACTTGATAATATAAGCTATGCTTCTGCAGAAACAACATCATAAATATTGTAGTTTATAATACAGAAACATGATTTAGGTATTACGTGTGTATGGATAATTCATGCGTCGCCGCGTTCTTAAGGCAGCAGACAGGCGCTACGCGACTCTGGTGGACCAATTTCTATGAAAACTTCACGGAAATTGTTCTACCCGTGTCACATCGCGCCTGTCTGCGGGACTCTTTATGTAATTCTTGTGAATTTAAATTAAATAAAATATATTGTTGGAAAATGGATGAAAGTTAATCACAAAACGGTACCTTCATTTAAATTATGTTTAGATCATCCAGAATTCCAGACCAGACAAAAACCTGGTAAAACTGTGGTTGCCAGGGTCGATAATGGATTACACATAACATAAAATAACATCACGCCTTGTTTCCCCGAAGGGTTGGGCAGAGGTGTCCCTGTAGCAGGTACACCCACATTTCGCCAGTTATGTTTAAGTCCCATGTAATAGGGGGCGAGCCTATTGCCATCAACCGGGCACAAATCCAGACTCCGAGCTGCTACTGAGAAATTTCAGATAGAAAAACCCAATAACACTTTGCCCGACCCGGGAATCGAACCCAGGACCTCATGCTCAGCAGTAGCGCTTGCGACCACTAGACCAACGAGGCAGTCCAATGTAATGGCAATGGATTAGTGACCATATAATATAATTCTAAATGAAAGTTTTACAGAAGTAGATACGTGTTAAGGAACCGTACGAAAATTTTACGGAAGCCCATCCTTGTGGGCCTCCATTTACTTCATATGCACCCCCAATTTAATTTTTCACTGTCATAGACCCCTTGCTGGTCTTCATGGGGTGGTCCACTTCGAGAATAACTGATTTTGCCTGTACATCATCATCTGCATAGCTATTTCCCAACTATTTTGGTGTCAGCTTCCAATCTAACCGGACGCAGCTGAATACCAGTATTTTACATGGAGCGACTGCCTATCTGACCTCCACGATCCAGTTACTTAGTTACACGACATCCCTTGGTAAGACTGGCTGACTTTCCGGCTTCTGACGACCCATAACAACTATCAAAGATCTAGAAATGACAGCTGGGACCAACGTGCTATATGATTTACCTATACCTTCAGATATTAGAGATATGAGGAACAGGATGTTAAGTTCACTCATCCTCTATAGAAAAGGGAGGATCCTCTGACCAGACGGGTGTCGTGTCAGACGGGCAACTGCCCAACTATTAATGTCGAATAGTCATATACGTAAGTCGTTCGCGCGGTAAACTTTAACTGCGCGATGCAGGATTTTGTGTGACGTCAGGTCTTTGATGCGTAATTCGCATGTGGCGATGTAGATGTCGCCACAAGATAATCATAACAAAGGTCCTTACCTGAAACTCCAAGCCATGTTTCTCTCGGCAGTAGTCCTTGATACGAGGGTAACATTTGGCCATCAGTGTGTTCCTTTCCATTGTGGTATCTGAAAGTCATGAAAATCCAGGAATTAGAATATTTTTAGAGGTAGGTGGGGGAATTCTTCTAGGACGATAGAAAAAGATAATCTGGCTAAGGGCTGTCTGTCATGCCAATATTAACCAATAGAATCTAAACTCTGCTTCAGAGCTCCGCTCCTATTGGTTAATATTGGCACATTTCTCCACTCCGCTGCCTTGCTCCGCTTTAATGGATAGGCAGCCTTATTCTCGTACTTAAAGAACGTTTAAAGTCAGGTCGCAATCTCATCACAGTGAGCAAAATTGAGACAGATTTGAATTAGAAACCGAACGAAATACGGGAACAGCCCTTCAGATATCGTTGTTTGCGTACAGTACGCGTAGTATTTTTTCTCACAAAGGGACGTACGCTTTACTTGTGGTAACCAAGTGTGCAAACACGCTGTGAATGTGTGCGTGAAGACGAGTACAGCACATAACACATATACACAAACACACTTCCGATTTCGCCATGGTCTCGGACGGTACCGAGAGCTCCTGCGTTTACACACACATTCACAGCGTATTTGTACACTTGGTTACCACAAGTAAAGCACGCGTGGCTTTGTGGAATAAAAATAATTATACCTGACCATAAAGTGGCCTTTCGAGCTATATCAAAAGTTATTGACATTTAGAACGTCGTCTTTATCATTCAAGAGTAGTGGTGACCCAGTAAGAGGAGTGGTGGTCCAGAAGAGCAGTGGTAACGGCCCCGCTCAATCCCCCTCGACTCTCACGAGAGGCACTTAGCGATCCAACCGTCAAGCCCCGCTGACTCATCGGTGAGTTGTAGGTGGTGGGTTCAAACCCAGACAGGCGTGGCCCGAAGGTCTCGAGGCCGTAATTATATCTTTTTCAATTCAAATTCCACAATAATACACCACAAATTCACAGTTTAAGACAACGTTAGTGATGAAACCTAGACTTATGGGTCCGTACGGCAGCAGGGTGTGAAATCACCCTCTATCCTGCCGTCTGTGCCCCAAAACATGCAGTCAAAGTGACCTATACGCTGCCACCGATAACGCCGTGGAAGTAGCGAAGTTTTGTGCCAACAAAATTTTTATTAAGTAGGTCTACAGTACCTACTTAATTCAAATTTTGTTGCCACAAAGAAGAATAAGGCCGTTTTTCCACTGCCACGTCAACAGGACGTTAACAAAAACGAGATGACGGGGCTGAAGTAGCGATACATACATTCACTATTGCCGCGTGTCCACCACACACTACCACTGGGACGTCGTTGAATGATCTCGTTTCCCTTTGACGTTGTGCGATGGATATACAGTGTAAGAATCCGAAAACGTCGACATAGTGGACAAGCGAGGTACCAAAGCTTATTTACTACGCAATAATTATACAGGCTCATGATACGATAAGTATGTTCCGAGAATCAAATTCACGAAATTATCAAAGCAGTTTACAGTACGATAAATATTTCGGGGAAAATCCCAATCCGTTTGGATAAAATTCCGGATGTAACGTGCTGGATAGGTTTGTGTCAATTCAATATAAAAAATTAAAAAAACACCAGACAGTGCAGAATAGTGATACTCACTGTGCTCGATCATTCGGATTTGTGTACCACACATTTATATTCAACAGTGTCAAAAAAAAAAACACAAATGTTTTTAACAGAATTTAAAAAAATTAGGAGTCATTCATTCGGAGAGTTGTTTTTATGTATATGTTGTAGGATGATTTGATAATTCGAATTTTCGCGAAAACCCTAGGGATATTGCGTCGTTTTTTTTTTTTTGGTAATGGCGTGGAAATCCTCATGGATGTCCTCCGTCCTGGGGCGGATGGAGGGGTCTGTCAGACTTCTACTGACTAAAACCACCCCGTGTTCCGCCTGGGCATTTAAGTCCCAAGGTGTGCACGGTTCTAACCTAACCTAACCTATTTCACCCACATAGAACACCACCATCTTTATTATGTTTATACTCGTATATTAGTTCTATCAGTAGTAAATATTTATCACTTTATTTATTATATTAAAAATATCATATCAATAATAATATCATAACATCGTGAATAACAAAATATACAAAAAAGACAGTAACTGTATCAAATCGCAGGAACTGTCAAAAAATTTACTAAACATTTAAAAATTTTATCTCAACCAAAAAGGAAAAAAGAGGGAAACAATTAATAAAAAATAAAAATAAACGTGTGGCACTCGGGGACTGCCGCGGTAAAGCTATTGCATAGCATTTGTAACCTCCATACTTCCTATTTGTCAACGCTACACTTGGGATGACGACGTGATGACATAAAACAAAAATTACGTTCCCATGACAACATCACGTTGTCATGGGAACCATCATTACATGGTAGGCGGAGTGGGGGGTGTTAGGTTTTATTTTCGTTACGTTACGGAATTTCTTAATTCGGTCGTCGCACTCAAAGCCCGCGATAAAAGCTATGCAATAGCTTAAAACCTAGTTCACCCAGTTCAATAAAACGAATCATACAATCTACCTGCGACTAATACGTTAGGGTTGAAATTTTGGCAAGTGTCATTTAAATACCTCAAATTAGTCAACAGTTTGGGTTTGTAGACCACATAACTGAAACTAAATTGTTAGCTTACGAGTCGTAGTAAGTAACACCGTTGGTAACAACAATGCCTCGTTCCACAGTAGTGTGCTATGCAGTCAGCAGTCAGTTGACGCAGTCCGTTATGGAATTAGGTCGGTTCCTCGCAAACGATGAGGTGGTACTGCGGCGGAATTTATATTTATCTTTAATTGTTCTGGGAACTGGGGAAGACGGGTTTGTGGAATTTTCGTGTGGAGATGATGAAAGCGAAAGGAATTAGTTGGAATTTTGTTGTCATCAATTTCTATAATGATCTTCGAGATCATAGGCGTTCGTAGAAGTATTATCAATATATTTTTATGACGATACGAAACAAGGTTATTATACTCCGCCCTTGCAAGAAAACTTAATACAGTTTATCTGAAAATACAGGGTGGTAGGGACTTCGACGCACAACCTGTTACCAACAATTCAGTACGTACATGATTCTGGGCATAACATTATTTTAAAAAATCTGCTGTTTCATAAAAAAGTGCAATACCTACCTACGCGGTCAAAATGTATGGAACAGCAATTTTTTTTTAATAACCTACGAATAATTTAAACCCCTGCGTTGAAATTTTCTGAATCAAAATCATTCGCGCTTCGATACCACACTGTAAACTCGACAAAAAGTATTAGGTGTTAAAATGAAGCAAGGTTATTTATGTTACTACATTGAAAGTTATTGATTAAAATTAAAACTGTGTTCATCTTCAACTTAATTCAGAATTATATAGGTGCATTCACACAGAAGTTATATTTTGTACAGCAACATTTTGCAACATGATAAAATTATGTAACTTTTTGTAAACTAAAAAAACTTTTTGTTTTCATTTTTAACCCAGTAACACTTGCGAACGTTGCTTCACAAAAAATAACTTTAAAGAAAAAATTTTTTTGCAGGAACTCATAAAAAAAAATCTCAAGAATAAAAATGTTTATAGACACTATTCCGTAAACAGCTATAATTAGTTTAATTACAAAACAAAAATCATAAACCAAGCAAAACAGCAGATATATATCAATTTACACAGTACTTCTGCATCGTTCAACTTTTGAATATTCGCGCGGCAGTCGAGTGGCGGTGACAAGCCGACTAGGGCAATGCGGTACACTTTGTATTGTACCTACCTGTGCTACAGCCCCTGTTGTGCACCTACTTCATAGAAGGAGGCATTTGTAAAGCTAAGCAGCTTATCTGGATGAAATTGATGACAGGATATTGGTGCAGATCAAAATTGTAACACGGTAAAGCATAATCCATCCGTACGTAATATTAATATCATAGGTAAACGCGAAAGTAACTTCGTCTATTTGTATATTACCTTTTCAAGCCGAAACCACTGAGTCAGTCGTTATGGCAGATAGATAGACTGGGAAATTGAAAAGGACAAAGCCTACTTTTCATCCTGGATTTTTGTATTAAAAATGATGAAATATAAAATATACGCATAAAAAGTCACGAGCAACAGATCCGTCACGGGTAGATTTATTGATTAACATTATCAATGAATATTGACATTATCAATGAATATTGACATTATCAATGAATATTGTCATTATCAATTAATATTGTCATTATCATTGAATATTGACATTATCAATGAATATTGACATTATTAGAATGTTAATAACATATTTAAATATTGTTGATTGTGAATTTGTTTCTTAATTCTATTTTTATTTTAAGAAAAAAAAAAAAATCTGTGCTCTACAGGGTCCGTAATTACCTTAGCTTTAAGCCATTGTAAAACCTTTTTAAACATTATGGAATGCAAATAAAGATATGAATTAGACTGATACACTATTTCATAAGAAAAACATGGAAACTGAGGCAGGAATGTAGGTTGATTCAGACCCTTGCTTCAAAAGAGAAGAATTAGCTGTAGAAATGGAGAAATCAAGCCGTTTGTAGATAAAATAAGTATAATGGACCATTCCTGGACAAAAAATCTTCTTTTATAAGATTTGTCACACACATATACATAACATCACGCCTGTATTCCCCGAAGGATCAGGCAGAGGTGTGCCTATAATACACCCACATTTTACTAGTTAGGTTTAAGTCCCATGTAACAGGGGGCGAGCCTATTGCCATCAACCGGGCACAAATCCAGATTCCGGGCTGCTACCGAGACATTCCAGATAGAAAAACCCAATAACACTTTGTCCGACCCGGGAATCGAACCCGTAGGACCTCATTCTCAGCAGTTGCGCTAGATTTGTAGATTTGTATTATTCACTAACAACTGCTATACTTATGTAATATATTTAGAAACTTGATCATTATTTTTGTTTCACACAGACATGAATTCACGACTTTTAGCAGTTCAACACACCCTTCAAACCAACAACAAAAACACTGCAACAAAATCTTCATCTATCTAGCCTTTTCTCAACTATGTTGGGGTCGGCTTCCAGTCTAATCGAGCAACTGCCTATCTGACCTCCACAACCCAGTTACTCGGTAATACGATACCCCTTGGTAAGACTGATTGTCAGGCTTTCGGGTTTCTGACGACCCGTAACGACTGACAAAGGTCCACAAATGACTGTCGGACCAACGGCTTAATATACTTTCCGAGGCACGGAGGGGTCTTGGTGTGTAAAGATGGTCACCCATCCACGGACCAACCGCGGCAAGCGTAGCTTAACCTAATCGATCGAGCCGTGCGGCTGTTATTACTTAGCCACAAGCTCCTATCACTGCACAAAATCCTCACTGCAATATTAAACCGTTTTAAAACACCGTCAAAAGTAGGTCAAGTAAAATTAAATTTCCAAAACCGATCACTAACTGCTTTCAGATAATATGGCATTAATTAAAAGTTGTTCATTTGCAGCCCTCCTCCCACTACCTCACCTAGAGCTCCCTCTAGGTGAGGTAGAGGGCGTGTTTAAAATTGCATTTGAACACGATTTGAAGCGAGGGTATCAACTTGGTTCGATAAAAGATGTTGTAGATTTTGTATTAGTTTTGCGAAGTGGATTTTCATGATTATCTTTGAGGAAAATAGTCTACTTTTTCTATGTACGTAGGTACTATTTGCGGTCTTAGGAGCCTATATTCTGTACTCAAAGGTTGTGTCATCAATTCATCCTCTATTTTTACAAAGTTTTCCTTTTGATATCCTATAACTCTAGGGTATTAAGAAGACCATATCAAAGAATTAACTGGCATATGAATGGACGGCGGCGCCGAGGCTGGCCCAAGAAGACGTGGCAAGACGACCTAGACGCGTACCGCAAGGGTTGGATGGAGGTGGCCCTAGAAAAGGATGCATGGAAGGAGTTGGGGGAGGCCTTTGCTCAGCAGTGGGACAGTGTAGGCTAAAGTAAAAAAAAAAACGAATTGCAATTTTTTTTTTACCTCTCCAATACGTAAAAAAACTCAGTCCAATCTGAAAGGGCAACAACTGCAATAATATTACCTAAAAGTAATAAAAATCTAATTATTATTGAAAATATAAAAAAAAACTATTTTTTTTAATCATATTTTTGTACCAAAATTACCCCAAATTAATTAAATATGAGCAAATTTTCACCCGGGGTCATAAGTTATGACTTATAGACACCCAATAAATGACAGCCACCCACGCCTCATAATATAATAACCCGGTAAAATTCCCCACTGAAAAAAAAACGAGACGATTTTTTTTTCGGTTTTCCAGAAAATTACCACATACGAGTAGATTCTCAGTACGATACCTAACAACACCCTCACGGATCAGACAGGTTTTTTTTTACATGTTGTATAACAAAATAATTCGACAGTCACGACGTGTAAAACACCTTTACGAGAAATATATAAAAAAAACTGACCATTTTCGTCTATAAAACAAAAATTTGACAACGTCGCATTTTGTTTGGTTTAAATCGAGAGTATAGTGTTATCTTCAAAACTATGTATTTTTGGAACACTTGTTCTAGGACTTTTAGTATTATTTTTACTTATAGCATAATTACCTTAGAGTTATGGGATATCAAAAGACAAATGTTGCATACTTAAACCTTAAATTTATTCATTCTCTGATAGACAAAATTTTAAAATATAAAATGACAAATTACTCGAAAATGGTTGACATTGATGACCCCTATCATCAGGAGTAATTTGGTTGAAAACGACCTCTCCTACAACCCCTTAACGGATTGCCGATTTATAAACAATAACCATGTAGATATCTCAAAACATAATAAAGGATTAATTAAACATAAGCTACACAAATAAACTTAATTTCAAGTAATTTATAGTCTATTCTAGTCTTGGTACAGAAATATAACCTATTCTAAACAAAGAAAGCCAACTATCCACTGCGTCATTCACGTCACCGCACCCCAACAGCGGGGGTCGTTTCAAATTGCACTTACTCACGTAGGCGAAGACAGAGCTATATCAAATCTTGTCTATTTTTAGCTATCTAACCAATACAGTGTATTTTTCCTAACATAATATTATTATTAGTACCTGGTCGACTGAGTTCTGCTCTGGTGAAAATAGAGAAAAATAATTTTCCCAGAAATGAGTCCTAGCTAGATCGATTTTTCGCCTCCGAAATTGTTAGAGCCGTTTTCGAGAACGTGATTACAAATATAAACATATGCAAATATTGCTCATTTAGGAGCGTTTTATTCTAAAAGTTGGCAACATCGCAAATAGCTGTCAAATATTTACCTGCTTTGATTAATTTGGCAATATTACTGTATGGAAATATGAAATATCGCTAACTAGTGAACTAGAATATTAATAATGAATTGCAATTATAACACTGAATTTGATGTTGTAACCGTTTTAGGTGTAAAAAAGGCATTTGGAAAGTTTCCAAATATTTTTTGACATCTAAAGCAAAATATTCGGTGATATGATATGAATTATTGCATTTCATAATCTCTAATCTTGCACTAGTATTTTAGTGGCGGTCTGTACACGACGCGACCAATCACAAAGTAGTTTATAACGCAGTAGTAGCTAAGTCGGGTCGTGTCCCGCCACTGAAATACTCACACTCATTACACCACGCCACTACATTCTAGCTGTTCATTTGTGATTTGAGTTTGTAACTGGTCAGTTTTGAGTGGCGTCGTAGATGAATTAGCTTCATCATCGTCATTCCAGCCGAAAGATGTCCACTGCTGGATCTTGGCCACCTCAAGCACTGCCACTTTGAACGGTTCTGTGCTTGTCGCATCCAGCGGATTCCTGCGGCCTTCACAAGGTCATCGGTCCACCTTGAGAGAGACCTTCCAACGTTACGTATTCCAGATTCTCTATTATAAAATACCCTATTGCTTGTACCTACTTTAAAGCAACAAAATCACAAATTGCCAATAAAGCGCACTCATACGATTTTAAGTTGCTCTAAATGTGCCTGAAATGTACTATAGTTGCTCTAAATGCCTGAAATAGTTTTCGGCGACGGAGCAATAACTTCTTACTCGAAACTTGTAACGAAGATTATTTATAAAAGTTTGTTTGCGAAAATTGATTTTTTTTTCGCCCGAAAACGGAAGCGAAAGCCGAAAACCGAAATTCGCCAGAAAATCGAAGACGATTTTTATTTATTTTGATTTGTCGATAGATTTTCTTTCATAAAAGTAATAGAAATGCAGTGTCCACATTTTAATGATGACATTTAACTGTTTAAATCTAAATCACAAGGGATATAAGTACTTTTCTCGAAGACGTAATTATAAATAATAATCATTAATGCGAGAAAAAGCTATTCTATGTTTTTACAGTTATTGTTGTAGCGGTTACACCGCCACATAAGAACTACGCATCAAAAAGACATGACGTCACACAAATCCTGCATCGCGCAATTAGTTTACCGCGCGTACGACAAATAATATCCGACATCGACCGTCGGGCAGTTGCCCGCCAGACACAATACTCGTCTGGTCGGAGGATCCTCCCTTTTCTATGGTGGATGAGTGAACTTTACACCCTGTTTCTCATGCCTCTAAATTGTAACTAAAGATGTTGCATGAATGAATTGAAAGTATTCCATGTATTTGCCTGCACTTATTTTTATCGGACACGGCCTAAAAAGAAAATGAATATTTTGGCCGAAAATTGCCGAAAACCGAAATTCCGTCAAACTCTAGTTATGTTCCGAGACTTTTGTTTAAAAGTTTGTGCAATGGCAAATTTTGAACACCGAAAATGGAAATGTATTTCGGGAAGGGTATTTTATTCAGTGTTTTAAAGTATTAACTAGTACAGTGTTAGTTTGGGCTGTAATACTCGCGTGGCTAAAGATCAGGGTATAAAACGTGTTTTTAAGGCTTCGTATGTCCAAATGAAAAAAAACAGAACCCTTTGCCACGCGACCCAACCCAATTTGAACCCGAATGTAATGGCTTGATTAATTTGAAAATTGACTATTCCTCCCCCTTATCTCTTAAACTATTGAACTAAAATTTTGAAAAACACACAGAACATAGTTATGTAATAGGCATGTGCCCAACATTTTTTATGTCCGTTTTGTAGATTATTAAAAAATATTGAACACGTATTTTTTCTTTTTTGACGTAATCAAAAGATTACGGCGATACATTGAGTTAAAATGTGGCGTGACGTCACGCCTTGCAAATTTAATACGTGTTTTCTAAGTTATTTTTTATTGATATGATAAAGCAAAAAATACGTATCTAATATTTTTTACTATCTGAAAGACGGACTAAATTTTTTTTTTTACCTAGGCAACTACCCTATTACAAAAAAACCTATAAGAAGTCTATGGTCTTAAAAATAACATGGCAAATCATACAATATTGTGCGTGCAAACTTACATTTCCAGTTAGAATGTATGGGAGAACATGATTTTCGACTACAATGTTAAGTTTGTATTTGGGATAAATTCATTCCAACTACGGAACCCTTCATTGTGCGTGGTCCGACATGCATTTGGCCGGTTTTTCTTTACTTATGACGTAAGAAGAACATTGCGATGCGATGTTAAAAAAGTATCCATAACTTGCAGCAATAATAATATTCGTAGATCATTATTATTTTGATCCATTTTTAATATCTTCCCGTAATCCCTATATGCTCCACAGGCATATATAATGCTTGTGGAGCTAAAGTCCCCAAGAACACAATGTTCTACCGCCACCCTCAGACCAAAAAAAACCCAAGACAGCGTTGCGAAGAATACAGTGAAGCATGCCAAAACTACACCTCCGCTCTGTGCACACACGCTCACACGCACACATTTACAACCATTTACAATCAAACTACACCTTACTAAGTGTACACATGTTTACAAAATCGGCCTCACGTCACTGTTGACAGCGCTATGTCTTGCTTTTTTATTTGGTCTAAGCCTCCATCTTACACAAGCAGAAATCCATCCTTACTAATATTATAAGTTCACATACTCACCCTCTTGTGTTGAGTGAGTGTGTGACTCACTCATCTACTTTCGACACAAAAGGAGGTCCACACCCACTCTAATTTACTTGCATTCTTACTTTATTTGCCACTAGTTGATCTAAACAACGAAATATGTATATAATATAATTACAACAAATTTGAACTTATAAGCTTTTAAAGGTATATTTTAGGAATGAGCGCTGTTGTCTGAGATATAGATATTTATTTATCTAGTTCAGACACAGATGTCTTGTCGAATTTCTGTTATTATTTTATTTATGATGTACTATCTTACTTGAATTTGAAATAAAATCATTATTAATTATAAATGCGAAAGTAATTCTGACTGTCTGTCACTGCTGAACGGATTTAGCCAAAATTTGGCACACGGATAGACCATGACCTATGTTAGGCTATGGGATACTGAGATTCTTATCTCAGTAGTACGTTCCCGTGGAATGATTTCCAGCCTTCAAGCGGGCAAAAGCGAGTTTTACATAAATAAGATTCTCCTCACCTGTGAAGGTAGAGCTGGTGAAGATCCTGACAATCTTGGAGCTGACCGGCGGAAGCAGCTTCAGGGAGCCGCCGAAGATCAAGTCCACCGTGCGGTCATCCATGGTTCACGAGTGGGTGGTATCTGAATGAATAAATAAGATATTTTGTTAACCCCCGACGCAAAAAGAGGGGTGATAAAAGTTTGACCGCTATATTATGTGTGTCTGTCTGTGGCACCGTAGCTTTTAAACGGGTGAACCGGATTTGAATACCGTTTATAAAATGTAATCAAGTTTTCTAGCGATGGTTCTTAGACATGTTTTATCAAAATTGGTTCAGCCGTTTGAAGATTATCAGCTCTTTTCTAGTTGATGAATGGATGTGAGTATCTTCCACAGGTCTGATTTATTTGAAATTTTGTATTCTGTTACTTCAATGATATCAGAAGAACATGGTAACCTTGAACTGATACTGCAGCATCACCTGGAATTTGTAGGATACTCAACTCCCTTAGCAACTTACAGCACAGGTATCGTAATTGGGCTCATTGGAATGGTCTCAATGAATAGGTTATAGATAGATGGTGAACAGGGTCTGGTGATGGAGTAGGAAAGAGAAATGAGGAATTGTTTGTGTCGGCAGTTTTTTATAATTTTAACTGTACTTGTTTATTGTTATTTTTTTTTGTTTTGTTTATTGTTGTTTTCGTTTTATTGTTTTTGTGGATATAAACTTAAGTTTTGGTGAAATATGGGTGTATTTAAGGTACGTCTCTGCCTAATACTTCAAGCAAAACAGGTGTTTTATGTTATTTTGTTGTTATCATCATCTGCCTTTTCCTAACTTTATTGGGGTCGGCTTCCAGTCTAACCGTAATACCTTGTAGCTGAATACCACACAAGCAACTGCCTATCTGACTTCTACAACACAGTTACTGGGTAATACGATACCCTTTGGTAAGATTGGGTATCAGATTTTTGGGCTTCTGATGACCCGTAACGACTGTCAAAGATCTACGAATGACAGCCGGGACCAACTGATTGACGTGCTTTCCGAGGCACGGAGGGGTCGCGGTATGTAAAGATGGTCACCCATCCACGGACTAACCCCAGCAAGCGTAGCTTTACCCTATTAATTTTTCGGGAAGAAAAGTACCCAATATTACCCAAAGTTTCATTCAAACTATTCTAGTATACTTGAAACATAGTGAAAACGAACAGACACATAAACGCACACACATATTACAACACGCCTGTAATTTCCAAAGGGTTAGGCAGAAGAGTACTATTATAACACTCGTCAGTTACGTTTAAGGCGATGATAAGCGACTTTTAATGATTCTATACTGAAGATCGCGTCTAAACGAGTAGTGTTAATGATTTAGAAAAAATATATGTTAAATTGAGACTTAACTTAAGAGGATGAATGAAATGCGACTAACAAAATGTATTTACAAGGCTGATGTAAAGGGAAAGGCGGACATATACTGACCTTATTGGTGATGTTTTTCAGAAAAGTCAGGTGCGTAGTACTCGCAACCGGCGTGCGTGTATGACCAGATGTATGAACGTAAACGAGGCAAAAGGAGTATGTAAGGATCGTAGCAGGTGGCGTTCTGTAGTTTCTGCCTACCCCCATGGGATGAAGGCGTTAGTTTATGTATGTATGTATATGTTAAATTAGAGCATTTTTTTAATAACTTTAAATATAAATATTTTAGATTATATTAATGTTACATAGTGAAATTAATTTGTAAAGTTATGTCTAACGCGGAAAAAAACTAAGAATCACGCGTATTTTTTTGAAACCTTCACCATTTTAAAGATAATGTAATTACTGATCTTTTAGTATTATACTAAAATTTTAATAATTAAATTATCTTTGTTTTATTTATAATAAATTAATAATGCGTCTAATTTGGGACAGCGCTCCTTGATGGGCGAATCCTATTACTGGCTGGACGTACGACGCGTTGCGTGAGCTCAGTACAGAACACGCAAGCTAAACACTCAAGGTCACTGGCATATATCTGCGCCTTAAGTCCCCAACACACAAAATTCACAACACACTTCACAAACACCTATTTTTTAAATCCGAAATGGATGCGACAGGAACCTATGGCGCTTTTACAACGACTGTAATTTTTTTTTCGAAGAACAAAAAATTATAAAACTACCTACCCCTTTTTTATAACACGATAATTTTAATTTATTGTAAGTTATTATTGTGCTCCGTATTTCGTGACCTCAAGAAATTAAACACCCACCCCCACCCCTTATTCCTTGCCAGCAATTCAATAAACAAATTATATAATTTATTGGAAAATCTTCAAGTTATTATCGTTTTCCAATAATTTGTGATTACTTCAAAAAATTATTGACCTATTTACTGTGAGTACTTTATTTAAATTCATTTGATCGTACTTAAATTGCTTTTTATTTAATTTAAGGACGCAATAATAAGGTTATACCTCACTCACACGAACTGCCTCGTTGGTCTGGTGGTCCTGGGTTCGATTCCCGGGTAAGGCAAAGTGTTATTGGGTTTTTCTACCTGGAATTTCTCAGTAGCAGCCCGGTTGATGGCAATAGGTTCGCTCCCTATTACGTGGGACTCAAACATAACTGGTGAAATGTGAGTGTCCTATAAGTACACCTCTGCCCAACACAAGCGTTATGTTATGTTACCTCACTCACACACAAACAGGTTATATTTCGTAATATACCCCATGTTTACCAAAGTCGTGATGTCATCTTCAAAGGGGGAGATTTGCATAGTTCTAATGGAATACGAATGGGGTCATCCCCATGGATATAGGCTTTGGGGACACACGAACAAGATTTGGTGAAGTTTGTTGTAGAAAGTAGGTACACGATACAAAATGGTGGTAATTATGTTTTTGATGAAGATTTTGCTGCAGCCTTCTTTAATCCTTGTGTCCGAATATTAAGGGTACACTAGTCGGTTATTCTTCCATACAAACGTAGTATGGTGATTACTCGTTTGTTTGCTTGCTAAGCAGAATTGGGAAAAAGAATTGGTTTGGAAGTTATGTTCGTGAACGGGCGCCGTCAGTTGGGACTGGTCATTTCTTAGCGGCCATAGCTTATTTTAATTTTTGAATTGTTTTTATCTTTATATTACGGAAGCTTTTAACGTGCACGTCATTCTACATTGTTCTCACATGTATAATTTCAACATGAATGATGTAACCAATATTTTGTAACAATTTTTTATTTAAAAGAGTGTCCGTGGAGTTTCTTGCCTGTTCTTCTCCATAGGTACCTACCTATGCTATGCGAGCCGTTTGGTGGAAATCATCAATCTTTTATGATTTTTCTTTTATTTCTCCTCCTTCTAAACAGGCCCCTCAATTTCTGTCCTCAATCGTGACTTCGTAACTTATGACTAGTAATTCTTCATTTTTGACATTATTATAGTCTATGGCTTGACCGTAGTTGATGGCGTGCCATGTTCACCCGTTCCTCCAGTTGCTCAGACATCTGACTCACTAAGTGCTTCTACATTGTTTTTTTTATCAAAGCTACTGTTCTCGTCGATAATACTATTATATTAACTAGCTAGTACCAATATTCCTGAGTCATCCTGTCCATCCGATAAATAAAGATAAAGATAAATAAAAAGATTTAGCTGTTCCACCCACACGGGTAGTTTAATTCAGTTAGTGATAGCTTATCTTTAGTGATAGCGGTGGCCATTGATGTGCAAGTCATTATTGACCAGCTGATAACCTTTAGAATGGTCAGGAACTGTTTTAATCTAATGACTGGTTAGTCATGGATATGGATTGAAATTAATACTAGCACTATTCAATTATAAGCTTTTTTAGCAGGGCTCCCATCTCTCTCTCTCAAGTTCAGTCATGTTATGTTAGAGACGTGTCTTCCTCGTTTTCTACTTCCCCTTCGGCTTTGGAGATTAAGCATTCCATGAAGTCTTTTCTATTCATAAACAAAAAATAGGTCTCGTCAATCCTTGTGATGCCTAAATATTTTCAGTGTTCATAATATTTCCATCCGTGGGTGCCATAACAAAGGTATTAGGTTAAATGGACTGCAACCAATCTTGCAGTTACCAATCTTTTCTTCAAGCATGTTTATTGTTGCAATTTCATTCTAAAATATTGTGAAGTGTTTTGAGAGATTCATTATTTGCATCAGACAGCTTGTGTCTCATAAGTCAAATTAATGGCTTACAAATTAAATACCTACATGGTTCTGGTTCATCTGTTTTGTCTTCAATCTCATGTTCATCTACTGGTCTGTTCTCTTCTGGATCCTAAATAAGTCTGTTTCCATCTTTAGTTATTCATGTTTCCGATGTAAGATAGAGGACACTGTATATTTATATCATTGGCAGTACACAAACCGTCAATGTATGACATGACAAAACCGTCCCGAATGCACTGGTGTCCGTTAGTATTTCTGTCTCCCTCGTAAACCCGATCAAGCGTGAAGATGTTCCCCGCACATAGTGGTAAATAAAACAGAGTATAGTTTTATGTTTTATGTCCAGTTTCCTGAAGTTAGTCGTGTAATGGGTGAGCTGGACTTTGCTTTTATTATTTTAGTGCAGTTTTTTGTTTTGTTGCATGTTGGTTGTGTCTTCGGTTGAAAGAAAAGGGTTTAAATATAATAACGCATAGAAATAGGAATGAAAAGTGTTAATTAAACAAGATGTGGAACTAAATTGGTTCCATTTCTTGTTCATTTAAAGTTCAGTAATTGAGAAGTTAGAAGGTGTCACGGCAGACTCCGTAGACGATGTACAAAACAAACGACCAATGGTTCACATTTGCACTTGACCGCCAGCACTGAAAGTCATGGGGAGAGGCCTTTCCCCAGCACTGGGATGATACAGGCTGACAGTAACAATAATTGAGGAGTGATTTTTCACATAAAGCAAATTTTCACAAACCGCAAATTACTGCGGTTGGTAGAAAAGTTGTAATTTAAATTTGGAAGAGGGGAAGATGAATTTGAAATACTTACTTCGAAATAATAAGGCCTTGTGTAAATTCACTCCTCAGTTTTAATGAAGTCTCGAGAATCTCTCAACAACGATTATAATTCCTTATCTTTTTTAAGATTTTCTCTTCTACGATTTTTATGGATTCCGTACCTCAAAAGGAAAAAACGGAACCCTATTAGGATCACTCGTGTGTCTGTCTGTCGGTCTGTCTGTCCGTCTGTCACAGCCAATTTGCTCCGAATCTTATGGATCGATTAAGTTGAAATTTGGTACACATATGTATTTCTGTGACCTAAATACGGACGTGTAACGTTAATTAAATGAATTTTGAATATGGGGGTCACTTTTGGGGGGCAAATAATAAAATAAAATAAAAAAGTTTTGCAAACTATACCGTGTGAGTGTGACATATCAAATGAAAGGGCTTGTTGCGAGGATCTCAAATATATTTTATTTATAATTTTAAAGTACATACATTTAAAGATATTTAAGAAAGTTTATGAAAATTGTCCATTCTCCCCCTTATCTCCGAAAATACTAAGCCTAAAATTTTGAAAAAAATACAGAGAATGGTTCTTTACCCATAGATTACAGGAAAACCTAAACCTTGTTTGTAAATTTATTCTAACTACGGAACCCTTCATTGTGCGTGGTCCGACACGCACTTGTCCGGTTTTTTTTTTGTTTAATTAAAAATACATTGCAATATCTCGTCGGTTTGAAATTTCTCGTCCATAATTTTCAGACCTTAGAAATATCATTTAAAACCAATAACCAGATTTAGACTGACGGTCCTCGTAAACCGTCGCTTGGCAGAAAGTCATAATTATTTTACGAGTTTCAAATTAGTGTTTTGCGGTGTTCACTTCCTGTGTTACTACTTCTCATGTGGTGCGTTTGATTTTTAGTAGGTTTTTGAACATATGTTTCGCATTTGGAAGATACAAGAATATATGGTAATGTTTTGTGGTAATGTAACTACCATACATCTTGATCCAGTCCTTGTTACGGGCGATTTATCGACCTATGGATTTTTCCACTAAAAGATCATTACGTGCCTCTAAAAGTTAATTTTTAGGGTTCCGTACCTAAAAAGGAAAAAACGGAACTCTTATAGGATCACTCGTGTGTCTGTCTGTCTGCCTGTCTATCCGTCTGTCACAGCAAATTTGCTCCAAATCTAATGGATGTATTTCTGATGTCCGTGAACTTGGCAGATCATTTCCCAGCAGAGCATGAAAAAATGTGAGTTCTATTGGCATGCGGGTGAGTTCTAGAGTTCCTTATACTTAAAAAAAATAGTTCTGGCTTTTTTGCCTGAAAAAAGTCGAATGAAAATATGCTCTGCTAACTTCCGTTAGCAGATCATTTTTTCCAAAATTAAAATTTTAAAACTGATTTAGGTGCACAATGGCAAGCTCTATAGTTCCTAATACTTTTCCGGAAGAGTTCTGCTGACATAAATTAAAAAAAAAAAATTAAATAAAATTGGCCTTTTACTAGAAAAAGACAATCATTTTGATAAAATAGCCGTGAATGACGTAATTTGTGGATTTTCATAAATGTTTTGGGCTAAGATCAATAACAAAGATTCCAGTAACAGAAAAAAAACTAAATGAAAGCAAAAGATCAGCAGAAGTATCAGCAGAGCCATGTGAAAAAGAAAGGTTGGGAGAAATCAAGGTTTCATTAAGTGTTTAAGTTAGTAGGATCAAAAAAGAATATGAATAGAAATAAGGAGCATGTATGCCTCACTTTCTGATGCAGCTATAATAGAACTATCCGACAACATGCAAAACTAACCCAGAACTTTGACTCAGGTGTCAGCAGAGCATGGTTAAAAACTTAGATTAGTAAAAATCAAGGTTTAATTTAGTGTCTTAATACGTAAAATCATTTTAAAAAACCAGAACACCTGAGGAGCTGGAACTCCTCGTTTCCTGATGCATATATATCAGAACTAACCGACGATTTGCAATAATAACCCAAAACTCTGACTCAGGTGTCAGCAGAGCATGGGTAAAGATTGTAGTAAGTTAAAATTGATAATTATTTCAGTATATCAGTAAAAAATATAATAAAAAAAACAAGTAGCACTGAGGAGCAAGAACTCCTCGGTTCTTGATGCATTCATAAAAGTACAATGAGAAAACATACTTGAGTTATCAAGAACTCTCACTCAAGTGTCAGCAGAGCATGGGTAAACATTTAGATATGTTGAAATTTTTATTTAATTCGGTGTATCAGTAAAAAATATAATAAACAAATTGAGTAGCTCCAAGGAGCGGGAACTCTTCGTTTCCTGATGCAGGTATAACAGAACTATCCTAGAACATGCAACACTAACCCAGAACTTTGAATCAGGTGTCAGCAGAGCATGGGTAAAGATTTAAGTAAGTTGAAATTGATAATTAATCCAGTGTTTCAGTAAAAAAATTAATTAAAAAAATCAGAAGTACTGAGGAGCGAGAACTCCTCGGTTCTTAATGCATCTATAATAGTACAATGAAAAAACATACATGAGTTATCAAGTACTCTCACTCAAGTGTCAGCAGAGCATGGGTAAAGATTTAAGTAAGTTGAAATTGACAATTAATCCAGTGTTTCAGTAAAAAAATTAATAAAAAAAATCAGAAGCACTGAGGAGCGAGAACTCCTCGGTTCTTGATGCATTTATAATAGGACAATGAGAAAACATACTTGAGTAATCAAGAACTCTCACTCAAGTGTCAGCAGAGCATGGGTAAACATTTAGATATGTTGAAATTTTTATTTAATTCGGTGTATCAGTAAAAAATATAATAAACAAATTGAGTAGCTCCAAGGAGCGGGAACTCTTCGTTTCCTGATGCAGGTATAACAGAACTATCCTAGAACATGCAATACTAACCCAGAACTTTGAATCAGGTGTCAGCAGAGCATGGGTAAAGATTTAAGTAAGTTGAAATTGATAATTAATCCAGTGTTTCAGTAAAAAAATTAATTAAAAAAATCAGAAGTACTGAGGAGCGAGAACTCCTCGGTTCTTGATGCATCTATAATAGTACAATGAGAAAACATACATGAGTTATCAAGTACTCTCACTCAAGTGTCAGCAGAGCATGGGTAAACATTTAGATAAGTTGAAATTTATATTTAATTCGGCGTATCAGTAAAAAATATAATAAAAAAATTAAGTAGCTCCAAGAAGCGGGAACTCTTCGTTTCCTGATGCAAGAATAACAGAACTATTCGAGAACATGCAATACTAACCCAGAACTTTGACTCAGGTGTCAGCAGAGCATGGTTGAAAAGTAAGATTAGTAAAAATCGTGGTTTAATTTAGTGTTTTTATACGTAAAATCATTAAAAAAAATCAGATCACCTAAGGAGCTGGAACTCCTCGTTTTCTAATGCATCTATAACAGAACTAACCGATGATTTGCAATTATTACCCAAAACTCTGACTCAGGTGTCAGCAGAGCATGGGTAAAGATTTAAGTAAGTTGAAATTGACAATTAATCCAGTGTTTCAGAAAAAAATATTATTTAAAAAAAACAAGTAGCACTGAGAAGCGAGAACTCCTCGGTTCTTGATAAATCTATAATAGGACAATGAGAAAACATACTTGAGTTATCAAGAACTATCACTCAAGTGTCAGCAGAGCATGGGTAAACATTTAGATAAGTTGAAATTTATATTTAATTAGGCGTATCAGTAAAAAATATAATAAAAAAATTGAGTAGCTCCAAGGAGCGGGAACTCTTCGTTTCCTGATGCACGTATAACAGAACTATCCTAGAACATGCAATACTAACCCAGAACTTTGACTCAGGTGTCAGCAGAGCATGGTTGAAAAGTAAGATTAGTAAAAATCGTGGTTTAATTTAGTGTCTATACGTAAAATCATTTAAGAAAACCAGATCATCTGAGGACCTGAAACTCCTTGTTTTCAAATGCATCTATAACAGAACTATCCGACAACATGCAATACTAACCCAGAACTTTGAATCAGGTGTCAGCAGAGCATGGGTAAAGATTTAAGTAAGTTGAAATTGATAATTAATCCAGTGTTTCAGTAAAAAAAATAATTAAAAAAATCAGAAGTACTGAGGAGCGAGAACTCCTCGGTTCTTGATGCATCTATAATAGTACAATGAGAAAACATACTTGAGTTATCAAGAACTCTCACTCAAGTGTCAGCAGAGCATGGGTAAAAATTTAAGTAAGTTGAAATTGATAATTAATCCAGTGTTTCAGTAAAAAAAATAATTAAAAAAATTAGAAGTACTGAGGAGCGAGAACTCCTCGGTTCTTGATGCATCTATAATAGTACAATGAGAAAACATACTTGAGTAATCAAGAACTTTCACTCAAGTGTCAGCAGAGCAAGGGTAAACATTTAGATAAGTTGAAATTTATATTTAATTCGGCGTATCAGTAAAAAATATAATAAAAAAATTGAGTAGCTCCAAGAAGCGGGAACTCTTCGTTTCCTGATGCAAGAATAACAGAACTATTCGAGAACATGCAAAACTAACCCAGAACTTTGACTCAGGTGTCAGCAGAGCATGGTTGAAAAGTAAGATTAGTAAAAATCGTGGTTTAATTTAGTGTCTATACGTAAAATCATTTAAGAAAACCAGATCATCTGAGGAGCTGGAACTCCTTGTTTTCTAATGCATCTATAACAGAACTATCCGACAACATGCAATACTAACCCAGAACTTTGAATCAGGTGTCAGCAGAGCATGGGTAAAGATTTAAGTAAGTTGAAATTGACAATTAATCCAGTGTTTCAGTAAAAAAAATAATTAAAAAAATCAGAAGTACTCAGGAGCGAGAACTCCTCGGTTCTTGATGCATCTATAATAGTACAATGAGAAAACATACATGAGTTATCAAGTACTCTCACTCAAGTGTCAGCAGAGCATGGGTAAAGATTTAAGTAAGTTGAAATTGACAATTAATCCAGTGTTTCAGTAAAAAAATTAATAAAAAAAATCAGAAGCACTGAGGAGCGAGAACTCCTCGGTTCTTGATGCATTTATAATAGGAAAATGAGAAAACATACTTGAGTAATCAAGAACTTTCACTCAAGTGTCAGCAGAGCAAGGGTAAACATTTAGATAAGTTGAAATTTATATTTAATTCGGCGTATCAGTAAAAAATATAATAAAAAAATTGAGTAGCTCCAAGAAGCGAGAACTCTTCGTTTCCTGATGCAAGAATAACAGAACTATTCGAGAACATGCAAAACTAACCCAGAACTTTGACTCAGGTGTCAGCAGAGCATGGTTGAAAAGTAAGATTAGTAAAAATCGTGGTTTAATTTAGTGTCTATACGTAAAATCATTTAAGAAAACCAGATCATCTGAGGAGCAAGAACTCCTTGTTTTCTAATGCATCTATAACAGAACTATCCGACAACATGCAATACTAACCCAGAACTTTGAATCAGGTGTCAGCAGAGCATGGGTAAAGATTTAAGTAAGTTGAAATTGACAATTAATCCAGTGTTTCAGTAAAAAAAAAAAAAAAAAAAATCAGAAGCACTGAGGAGCGAGAACTCCTCGGTTCTTGATGCATCTATAATAGGACAATGAGAAAACATACTTGAGTAATCAAGAACTCTCACTCAAGTGTCAGCAGAGCATGGGTAAAGATTTAGATAAGTTGAAATTTATATTTAATTCGGTGTATCAGTAAAAAATATAATAAAAAAATTGAGTAGCTCCATGGAGCGGGAACTCTTCATTTTCTGATGCACGTATAACAGAACTATCCTAAAACATGCAATACTAACCCAGAACTTTGACTCAGGTGTCAGCAGAGCATGGTTGAAAAGTAAGATTAGTAAAAATCGTGGTTTAATTTAGTGTCTATACGTAAAATCATTTAAGAAAACCAGATCATCTGAGGAGCAAGAACTCCTTGTTTTCTAATGCATCTATAACAGAACTATCCGACAACATGCAATACTAACCCAGAACTTTGAATCAGGTGTCAGCAGAGCATGGGTAAAGATTTAAGTAAGTTGAAATTGACAATTAATCCAGTGTTTCAGTAAAAAAAAAAAAAAAAAAAATCAGAAGCACTGAGGAGCGAGAACTCCTCGGTTCTTGATGCATCTATAATAGGACAATGAGAAAACATACTTGAGTAATCAAGAACTCTCACTCAAGTGTCAGCAGAGCATGGGTAAACATTTAGATAAGTTGAAATTTATATTTAATTCGGCGTATCAGTAAAAAATATAATAAAAAAATTGAGTAGCTCCAAGAAGCGGAAACTCTTCGTTTCCTGATGCAAGAATAACAGAACTATTCGAGAACATGCAAAACTAACCCAGAACTTTGACTCAGGTGTCAGCAGAGCATGGTTGAAAAGTAAGATTAGTAAAAATCGTGGTTTAATTTAGTGTCTATACGTAAAATCATTTAAGAAAACCAGATCATCTGAGGAGCTGAAACTCCTTGTTTTCTAATGCATCTATAACAGAACTATCCGACAACATGCAATACTATCCCAGAACTTTGAATCAGGTGTCAGCAGAGCATGGGTAAAGATTTAAGTAAGTTGAAATTGACAATTAATCCAGTGTTTCAGTAAAAAAAATAATTAAAAAAATCAGAAGTACTGAGGAGCGAGAACTCCTCGGTTCTTGATGCATCTATAATAGTACAATGAGAAAACATACATGGGTTATCAAGTACTCTCACTCAAGTGTCAGCAGAGCATGGGTAAAGATTTAAGTAAGTTGAAATTGACAATTAATCCAGTGTTTCAGTAAAAAAATTAATAAAAAAAATCAGAAGCACTGAGGAGCGAGAACTCCTCGGTTCTTGATGCATTTATAATAGGACAATGAGAAAACATACTTGAGTAATCAAGAACTCTCACTCAAGTGTCAGCAGAGCATGGGTAAACATTTAGATAAGTTGAAATTTATATTTAATTCGGCGTATCAGTAAAAAATATAATAAAAAAATTGAGTAGCTCCATGGAGCGGGAACTCTTCATTTTCTGATGCACGTATAACAGAACTATCCTAAAACATGCAATACTAACCCAGAACTTTGACTCAGGTGTCAGCAGAGCATGGTTGAAAAGTAAGATTAGTAAAAATCGTGGTTTAATTTAGTGTCTATACGTAAAATCATTTAAGAAAACCAGATCATCTGAGGAGCTGGAACTCCTTGTTTTCTAATGCATCTATAACAGAACTATCCGACAACATGCAATACTAACCCAGAACTTTGAATCAGGTGTCAGCAGAGCATGGGTAAAGATTTAAGTAAGTTGAAATTGACAATTAATCCAGTGTTTCAGTAAAAAAATTAATAAAAAAAATCAGAAGCACTGAGGAGCGAGAACTCCTCGGTTCTTGATGCATTTATAAATAGGACAATGAGAAAACATACTTGAGTAATCAAGAACTCTCACTCAAGTGTCAGCAGAGCATGGGTAAACATTTAGATATGTTGAAATTTTTATTTAATTCGGTGTATCAGTAAAAGATATAATAAAAAAATTGAGTAGCTCCAAGGAGCGGGAACTCTTCGTTTCCTGATGCAGGTATAACAGAACTATCCTAGAACATGCAATACTAACCCAGAACTTTGAATCAGGTGTCAGCAGAGCATGGGTAAAGATTTAAGTAAGTTGAAATTGACAATTAATCCAGTGTTTCAGTAAAAAATATTATTTAAAAAAAACAAGTAGCACTGAGGAGCGAAAACTCCTCGGTTCTTGATGCATCCATAATAGGACAATGAGAAAACATATTTGAGTAATCAAGAACTCTCACTCAAGTGTCAGCAGAGCATGGGTAAAGATTTAGATAAGTTGAAATTTATATTTAATTCGGTGTATCAGTAAAAAATATAATAAAAAAATTGAGTAGCTCCATGGAGCGGGAACTCTTCATTTTCTGATGCACATATAACAGAACTATCCTAAAACATGCAATACTAACCCAGAACTTTGACTCAGGTGTCAGCAGAGCATGGTTGAAAAGTAAGATTAGTAAAAATCGTGGTTTAATTTAGTGTCTATACGTAAAATCATTTAAGAAAACCAGATCATCTGAGGAGCAAGAACTCCTTGTTTTCTAATGCATCTATAACAGAACTATCCGACAACATGCAATACTAACCCAGAACTTTGACTCAGGTGTCAGCAGAGCATGGTTGAAAAGTAAGATTAGTAAAAATCGTGGTTTAATTTAGTGTCTATACGTAAAATCATTTAAGAAAACCAGATCATCTGAGGAGCAAGAACTCCTTTTTTTCTAATGCAATTATAACAGAACTATCCGACAACATGCAATACTAACCCAGAACTTTGAATCAGGTGTCAGCAGAGCATGGGTAAAGATTTAAGTAAGTTGAAATAGATAATTAATCCAGTGTTTCAGTAAAAAAAATAATTAAAAAAATCAGAAGTACTGAGGAGCGAGAACTCCTCGGTTCTTGATGCATCTATAATAGTACAATGAGAAAACATACTTGAGTAATCAAGAACTCTCACTCAAGTATCAGCAGAGCATGGGTAAAGATTTAGAAAAGCTGAAATTTATATTTAATTCGGTGTATCAGTAAAAAATTTTAAGCACGTTTTTCAGAATACATTTGTGTGTATTAACTTTGTATTAAATTTATAAATACTATAAAAAGTCGATATTTTTATATCAAGGCGTCAAAAGACGACTGGCTTAATCTCATAGGATTTATCAAAATAATGTACTAAATAATTAAAACCCTAAAAAAAGTCAATAGAAAAGATCCCTGTGGCATCTGTCTAAAACTAATGTTTAACCCACAGTAAAATTTTTAACGTTAGCAATCGATGCTACTGGTGGCATAGCAAAACGCGACAAGTCGCGAAATCAGCACATTTTTTGTATCAGTGTGTGCTGGTATCCCAAGAGGGTAGCGTTCCAACATTCTAAATGGTGGGTTATTATTACATGTTATCGAATAGTTCTGTTATAGATGCATCAGGAAACGAGGAGTTCCAGCTCCTCAATATTATCCAAATTTTATTTTGATCCTGCTTTTAACGCTGAATTAAGTCTCCATTTCAACTTACATACAGTTTTACCCATGCTCTGCTGACACTTGAGTCAAAGTTTTGGGTTATTATTGCAAATCCTCGGTTAGTTCTGTTATATACGCATCAGGAAACGAGGAGTTCCAGCTCCTCAGGTGTTCTAGTTTTTTTAAATGATTTTACGTGTAAAGACACTAAATTAAACCACGATTTTTACTAATCTTACTTTTCAACCATGCTCTGCTGACACCTGAGTCAAAGTTCTGGGTTAGTGTTGCATGTTCTCGGATAGTACTGTTATTCTTGCATCAGGAAACGAAGAGTTCCCGCTTCTTGGAGCTACTCAATTTTTTTATTATATTTTTTACTGATACGCCGAATTAAATATAAATTTCAACTTATCTAAATGTTTACCCATAATCTGCTGACACTTGAGTGAGAGTTCTTGATTACTCAAGTATGTTTTCTCATTGTCCTATTATAAATGCATCAAGAACCGAGGAGTTCTTGCTCCTCAGTGCTTCTGATTTTTTTTATTAATTTTTTTACTGAAACTCTGGATTAATTGTCAATTTCAAATTACTTAAATCTTTACCCATGCTCTGCTGACACTTGAGTGAGAGTACTTGATAACTCATGTATGTTTTCTCATTGTACTATTATAGATGCATCAAGAACCGAGGAGTTCTCGCTCCTCAGTACTTCTGATTTTTTTAATTAATTTTTTTACTGAAACACTGGATTAATTATCAATTTCAACTTACTTAAATCTTTACCCATGCTCTGCTGACACCTGATTCAAAGTTCTGGGTTAGTGTTGCATGTTCTAGGATAGTTCTGTTATACCTGCATCAGGAAACGAAGAGTTCCCGCTCCTTGGAGCTACTCAATTTTTTTATTATATCTTTTACTGATACACCGAATTAAATAAAAATTTCAACATATCTAAATGTTTACCCATGCTCTGCTGACACTTGAGTGAGAGTTCTTGATTACTCAAGTATGTTTTCTCATTGTCCTATTATAAATGCATCAAGAACCGAGGAGTTCTCGCTCCTCAGTGCTTCTGATTTTTTTTATTAATTTTTTTACTGAAACACTGGATTAATTGTCAATTTCAACTTACTTAAATCTTTACCCATGCTCTGCTGACACTTGAGTGAGAGTACTTGATAACTCATGTATGTTTTCTCATTGTACTATTATAGATGCATCAAGAACCGAGGAGTTCTCGCTTCTCAGTACTTCTGATTTTTTTAATTATTTTTTTTACTGAAACACTGGATTAATTGTCAATTTCAACTTACTTAAATCTTTACCCATGCTCTGCTGACACCTGATTCAAAGTTCTGGGTTAGTATTGCATGTTGTCGGATAGTTCTGTTATAGATGCATTAGAAAACAAGGAGTTCCAGCTCCTCAGATGATCTGGTTTTCTTAAATGATTTTACGTATAGACACTAAATTAAAACACGATTTTTACTAATCTTACTTTTCAACCATGCTCTGCTGACACCTGAGTCAAAGTTCTGGGTTAGTTTTGCATGTTCTCGAATAGTCCTGTTATTCTTGCATCAGGAAACGAAGAGTTTACGCTTCTTGGAGCTACTCAATTTTTTTATTATATTTTTTACTGATACGCCGAATTAAATATAAATTTCAACTTATCTAAATGTTTACCCATGCTCTGCTGACACTTGAGTGAGAGTTCTTGATTACTCAAGTATGTTTTCTCATTGTCCTATTATAGATGCATCAAGAACCGAGGAGTTCTCGCTCCTCAGTGCTTCTGATTTTTTTTTTTTTTTTTTTTACTGAAACACTGGATTAATTGTCAATTTCAACTTACTTAAATCTTTACCCATGCTCTGCTGACACCTGATTCAAAGTTCTGGGTTAGTATTGCATGTTGTCGGATAGTTCTGTTATAGATGCATTAGAAAACAAGGAGTTCTTGCTCCTCAGATGATCTGGTTTTCTTAAATGATTTTACGTATAGACACTAAATTAAACCACGATTTTTACCAATCTTACTTTTCAACCATGCTCTGCTGACACCTGAGTCAAAGTTCTGGGTTAGTATTGCATGTTTTAGGATAGTTCTGTTATACGTGCATCAGAAAATGAAGAGTTCCCGCTCCATGGAGCTACTCAATTTTTTTATTATATTTTTTACTGATACACCGAATTAAATATAAATTTCAACTTATCTAAATCTTTACCCATGCTCTGCTGACACTTGAGTGATAGTTCTTGATTACTCAAGTATGTTTTCTCATTGTCCTATTATGGATGCATCAAGAACCGAGGAGTTTTCGCTCCTCAGTGCTACTTGTTTTTTTTAAATAATATTTTTTACTGAAACACTGGATTAATTGTCAATTTCAACTTACTTAAATCTTTACCCATGCTCTGCTGACACTTGAGTGAGAGTACTTGATAACTCATGTATGTTTTCTCATTGTACTATTATAGATGCATCAAGAACCGAGGAGTTCTCGCTCCTCAGTACTTCTGATTTTTTTAATTATTTTTTTTACCTGAAACACTGGATTAATTGTCAATTTCAACTTACTTAAATCTTTACCCATGCTCTGCTGACACCTGATTCAAAGTTCTGGGTTAGTATTGCATGTTGTCGGATAGTTCTGTTATAGATGCATTAGAAAACAAGGAGTTCCAGCTTCTCAGATGATCTGGTTTGCTTAAATGATTTTACGTATAGACACTAAATTAAACCACGATTTTTACTAATCTTACTTTTCAACCATGCTCTGCTGACACCTGAGTCAAAGTTCTGGGTTAGTTTTGCATGTTCTCGAATAGTTCTGTTATTCTTGCATCAGGAAACGAAGAGTTCCCGCTTCTTGGAGCTACTCAATTTTTTTATTATATTTTTTACTGATACGCCGAATTAAATATAAATTTCAACTTATCTAAATGTTTACCCTTGCTCTGCTGACACTTGAGTGAAAGTTCTTGATTACTCAAGTATGTTTTCTCATTGTACTATTATAGATGCATCAAGAACCGAGGAGTTCTCGCTCCTCAGTACTTCTGATTTTTTTAATTATTTTTTTTACTGAAACACTGGATTAATTATCAATTTCAACTTACTTAAATCTTTACCCATGCTCTGCTGACACTTGAGTGAGAGTTCTTGATAACTCAAGTATGTTTTCTCATTGTACTATTATAGATGCATCAAGAACCGAGGAGTTCTCGCTCCTCAGTACTTCTGATTTTTTTAATTATTTTTTTTACTGAAACACTGGATTAATTATCAATTTCAACTTACTTAAATCTTTACCCATGCTCTGCTGACACCTGATTCAAAGTTCTGGGTTAGTATTGCATGTTGTCGGATAGTTCTGTTATAGATGCATTAGAAAACAAGGAGTTCTTGCTCCTCAGATGATCTGGTTTTCTTAAATGATTTTACGTATAGACACTAAATTAAACCACGATTTTTACTAATCTTACTTTTCAACCATGCTCTGCTGACACCTGAGTCAAAGTTCTGGGTTAGTTTTGCATGTTCTCGAATAGTTCTGTTATTCTTGCATCAGGAAACGAAGAGTTCCCGCTTCTTGGAGCTACTCAATTTTTTTATTATATTTTTTACTGATACGCCGAATTAAATATAAATTTCAACTTATCTAAATGTTTACCCTTGCTCTGCTGACACTTGAGTGAAAGTTCTTGATTACTCAAGTATGTTTTCTCATTGTACTATTATAGATGCATCAAGAACCGAGGAGTTCTCGCTCCTCAGTACTTCTGATTTTTTTAATTATTTTTTTTACTGAAACACTGGATTAATTATCAATTTCAACTTACTTAAATCTTTACCCATGCTCTGCTGACACCTGATTCAAAGTTCTGGGTTAGTATTGCATGTTGTCGGATAGTTCTGTTATAGATGCATTAGAAAACAAGGAGTTCTTGCTCCTCAGATGATCTGGTTTTCTTAAATGATTTTACGTATAGACACTAAATTAAACCACGATTTTTACTAATCTTACTTTTCAACCATGCTCTGCTGACACCTGAGTCAAAGTTCTGGGTTAGTATTGCATGTTCTAGGATAGTTCTGTTATACGTGCATCAGGAAACGAAGAGTTCCCGCTCCTTGGAGCTACTCAATTTTTTTATTATATTTTTTACTGATACGCCTAATTAAATATAAATTTCAACTTATCTAAATGTTTACCCATGCTCTGCTGACACTTGAGTGATAGTTCTTGATAACTCAAGTATGTTTTCTCATTGTCCTATTATAGATTTATCAAGAACCGAGGAGTTCTCGCTTCTCAGTGCTACTTGTTTTTTTTAAATAATATTTTTTTCTGAAACACTGGATTAATTGTCAATTTCAACTTACTTAAATCTTTACCCATGCTCTGCTGACACCTGAGTCAGAGTTTTGGGTAATAATTGCAAATCGTCGGTTAGTTCTGTTATAGATGCATTAGAAAACGAGGAGTTCCAGCTCCTTAGGTGATCTGATTTTTTTTAATGATTTTACGTATAAAGACACTAAATTAAACCACGATTTTTACTAATCTTACTTTTCAACCATGCTCTGCTGACACTTGAGTGAGAGTTCTTGATTACTCAAGTATGTTTTCTCATTGTCCTATTATAAATGCATCAAGAAACGAGGAGTTCTTGCTCCTCAGTGCTTCTGATTTTTTTTATTAATTTTTTTACTGAAACACTGGATTAATTGTCAATTTCAACTTACTTAAATCTTTACCCATGCTCTGCTGACACTTGAGTGAGAGTACTTGATAACTCATGTATGTTTTCTCATTGTACTATTATAGATGCATCAAGAACCGAGGAGTTCTCGCTCCTCAGTACTTCTGATTTTTTTAATTAATTTTTTTACTGAAACACTGGATTAATTATCAATTTCAACTTACTTAAATCTTTACCCATGCTCTGCTGACACCTGATTCAAAGTTCTGGGTTAGTATTGCATGTTCTAGGATAGTTCTGTTATACCTGCATCAGGAAACGAAGAGTTCCCGCTCCTTGGAGCTACTCAATTTGTTTATTATATTTTTTACTGATACACCGAATTAAATAAAAATTTCAACATATCTAAATGTTTACCCATGCTCTGCTGACACTTGAGTGAGAGTTCTTGATTACTCAAGTATGTTTTCTCATTGTCCTATTATAGATGCATCAAGAACCGAGGAGTTCTCGCTCCTGAGTACTTCTGATTTTTTTAATTATTTTTTTTACTGAAACACTGGATTAATTGTCAATTTCAACTTACTTAAATCTTTACCCATGCTCTGCTGACACCTGATTCAAAGTTCTGGGTTAGTATTGCATGTTGTCGGATAGTTCTGTTATAGATGCATTAGAAAACAAGGAGTTCCAGCTCCTCAGATGATCTGGTTTTCTTAAATGATTTTACGTATAGACACTAAATTAAACCACGATTTTTACTAATCTTACTTTTCAACCATGCTCTGCTGACACCTGAGTCAAAGTTCTGGGTTAGTTTTGCATGTTCTCGAATAGTTCTGTTATTCTTGCATCAGGAAACGAAGAGTTCCCGCTTCTTGGAGCTACTCAATTTTTTTATTATATTTTTTACTGATACGCCGAATTAAATATAAATTTCAACTTATCTAAATGTTTACCCTTGCTCTGCTGACACTTGAGTGAAAGTTCTTGATTACTCAAGTATGTTTTCTCATTGTACTATTATAGATGCATCAAGAACCGAGGAGTTCTCGCTCCTCAGTACTTCTAATTTTTTTAATTATTTTTTTTACTGAAACACTGGATTAATTATCAATTTCAACTTACTTAAATTTTTACCCATGCTCTGCTGACACTTGAGTGAGAGTTCTTGATAACTCAAGTATGTTTTCTCATTGTACTATTATAGATGCATCAAGAACCGAGGAGTTCTCGCTCCTCAGTACTTCTGATTTTTTTAATTATTTTTTTTACTGAAACACTGGATTAATTATCAATTTCAACTTACTTAAATCTTTACCCATGCTCTGCTGACACCTGATTCAAAGTTCTGGGTTAGTATTGCATGTTGTCGGATAGTTCTGTTATAGATGCATTTGAAAACAAGGAGTTTCAGGTCCTCAGATGATCTGGTTTTCTTAAATGATTTTACGTATAGACACTAAATTAAACCACGATTTTTACTAATCTTACTTTTCAACCATGCTCTGCTGACACCTGAGTCAAAGTTCTGGGTTAGTATTGCATGTTCTAGGATAGTTCTGTTATACGTGCATCAGGAAACGAAGAGTTCCCGCTCCTTGGAGCTACTCAATTTTTTTATTATATTTTTTACTGATACGCCTAATTAAATATAAATTTCAACTTATCTAAATGTTTACCCATGCTCTGCTGACACTTGAGTGATAGTTCTTGATAACTCAAGTATGTTTTCTCATTGTCCTATTATAGATTTATCAAGAACCGAGGAGTTCTCGCTTCTCAGTGCTACTTGTTTTTTTTAAATAATATTTTTTTCTGAAACACTGGATTAATTGTCAATTTCAACTTACTTAAATCTTTACCCATGCTCTGCTGACACCTGAGTCAGAGTTTTGGGTAATAATTGCAAATCATCGGTTAGTTCTGTTATAGATGCATTAGAAAACGAGGAGTTCCAGCTCCTTAGGTGATCTGATTTTTTTTAATGATTTTACGTATAAAAACACTAAATTAAACCACGATTTTTACTAATCTTACTTTTCAACCATGCTCTGCTGACACCTGAGTCAAAGTTCTGGGTTAGTATTGCATGTTCTCGAATAGTTCTGTTATTCTTGCATCAGGAAACGAAGAGTTCCCGCTTCTTGGAGCTACTTAATTTTTTTATTATATTTTTTACTGATACGCCGAATTAAATATAAATTTCAACTTATCTAAATGTTTACCCATGCTCTGCTGACACTTGAGTGAGAGTTCTTGATTACTCAAGTATGTTTTCTCATTGTCCTATTATAAATGCATCAAGAACCGAGGAGTTCTTGCTCCTCAGTGCTTTTGATTTTTTTATTAATTTTTTTACTGAAACACTGGATTAATTGTCAATTTCAACTTACTTAAATCTTTACCCATGCTCTGCTGACACTTGAGTGAGAGTACTTGATAACTCATGTATGTTTTCTCATTGTACTATTATAGATGCATCAAGAACCGAGGAGTTCTCGCTCCTCAGTACTTCTGATTTTTTTAATTAATTTTTTTACTGAAACACTGGATTAATTATCAATTTCAACTTACTTAAATCTTTACCCATGCTCTGCTGACACCTGATTCAAAGTTCTGGGTTAGTATTGCATGTTCTAGGATAGTTCTGTTATACCTGCATCAGGAAACGAAGAGTTCCCGCTCCTTGGAGCTACTCAATTTGTTTATTATATTTTTTACTGATACACCGAATTAAATAAAAATTTCAACATATCTAAATGTTTACCCATGCTCTGCTGACACTTGAGTGAGAGTTCTTGATTACTCAAGTATGTTTTCTCATTGTCCTATTATAAATGCATCAAGAACCGAGGAGTTCTCGCTCCTCAGTGCTTCTGATTTTTTTTATTAATTTTTTTACTGAAACACTGGATTAATTGTCAATTTCAACTTACTTAAATCTTTACCCATGCTCTGCTGACACTTGAGTGAGAGTACTTGATAACTCATGTATGTTTTTTCATTGTACTATTATAGATGCATTAAGAACCGAGGAGTTCTCGCTCCTCAGTACTTCTGATTTTTTTAATTAATTTTTTTACTGAAACACTGGATTAATTATCAATTTCAACTTACTTAAATCTTTACCCATGCTCTGCTGACACCTGATTCAAAGTTCTGGGTTAGTGTTGCATGTTCTAGGATAGTTCTGTTATACCTGCATCAGGAAACGAAGAGTTCCCGCTCCTTGGAGCTACTCAATTTGTTTATTATATTTTTTACTGATACACCGAATTAAATAAAAATTTCAACATATCTAAATGTTTACCCATGCTCTGCTGACACTTGAGTGAGAGTTCTTGATTACTCAAGTATGTTTTCTCATTGTCCTATTATAAATGCATCAAGAACCGAGGAGTTCTCGCTCCTCAGTGCTTCTGATTTTTTTTATTAATTTTTTTACTGAAACACTGGATTAATTGTCAATTTCAACTTACTTAAATCTTTACCCATGCTCTGCTGACACTTGAGTGAGAGTACTTGATAACTCATGTATGTTTTTTCATTGTACTATTATAGATGCATTAAGAACCGAGGAGTTCTCGCTCCTCAGTACTTCTGATTTTTTTAATTAATTTTTTTACTGAAACACTGGATTAATTATCAATTTCAACTTACTTAAATCTTTACCCATGCTCTGCTGACACCTGATTCAAAGTTCTGGGTTAGTGTTGCATGTTCTAGGATAGTTCTGTTATACCTGCATCAGGAAACGAAGAGTTCCCGCTCCTTGGAGCTACTCAATTTGTTTATTATATTTTTTACTGATACACCGAATTAAATAAAAATTTCAACATATCTAAATGTTTACCCATGCTCTGCTGACACTTGAGTGAGAGTTCTTGATAACTCAAGTATGTTTTCTCATTGTACTTTTATGAATGCATCAAGAACCGAGGAGTTCTTGCTCCTCAGTGCTACTTGTTTTTTTTATTATATTTTTTACTGATATACTGAAATAATTATCAATTTTAACTTACTACAATCTTTACCCATGCTCTGCTGACACCTGAGTCAGATTTTTGGGTTATTATTGCAAATCGTCGGTTAGTTCTGATATATATGCATCAGGAAACGAGGAGTTCCAGCTCCTCAGGTGTTCTGGTTTTTTAAAATGATTTTACGTATTAAGACACTAAATTAAACCTTGATTTTTACTAATCTAAGTTTTTAACCATGCTCTGCTGACACCTGAGTCAAAGTTCTGGGTTAGTTTTGCATGTTGTCGGATAGTTCTATTATAGCTGCATCAGAAAGTGAGGCATACATGCTCCTTATTTCTATTCATATTCTTTTTTGATCCTACTAACTTAAACACTTAATGAAACCTTGATTTCTCCCAACCTTTCTTTTTCACATGGCTCTGCTGATACTTCTGCTGATCTTTTGCTTTCATTTAGTTTTTTTTCTGTTACTGGAATCTTTGTTATTGATCTTAGCCCAAAACATTTATGAAAATCCACAAATTACGTCATTCACGGCTATTTTATCAAAATGATTGTCTTTTTCTAGTAAAAGGCCAATTTTATTTAATTTTTTTTTTTTTAATTTATGTCAGCAGAACTCTTCCGGAAAAGTATTAGGAACTATAGAGCTTGCCATTGTGCACCTAAATCAGTTTTAAAATTTTAATTTTGGAAAAAATGATCTGCTAACGGAAGTTAGCAGAGCATATTTTCATTCGACTTTTTTCAGGCAAAAAAGCCAGAACTATTTTTTTTAAGTATAAGGAACTCTAGAACTCACCCGCATGCCAATAGAACTCACATTTTTTCATGCTCTGCTGGGAAATGATCTGCCAAGTTCACGGACATGTATTTCTGTGACTTAAATACGGACGTGTAACGTAAATAAATGAATTTTGAATATGGGGGTCACTATTGGGAACTAAAAAAAAAGTTTTGCAAACTATACCGTGTGACATATCAAATAAAAGGACTTGATGCGAGGATATCAAATATATTTTTTCTATAATTTTAAAATAAATAAATTTATAGATATTTAAGAAAATAGATTAAAATTTATCATTCCTTCCCCTTTAACTTTGAAACTACGGAGCTTTAAGATTTGAAAAAAATACAAAGAATGATTCTTTGCCCATAGATTACAGGAAAACCTATAAGAAGTCTATGGTCTTAAAATAACATGGTAAATCTCTCAATATTGTGCGTACAAACTTACATTTGCAGTTGGAATATTATGTGAGAACATGATTTTCAACTACAATGTTAAGTTTGTATTTAGGATAAATTCATCTCAACTACGGAACCCTCCATTGAGCGTAGTCCGTCACGCACTTGGCCGTTTTTATATTTTGTCAGTCAAAAGTATGTAGATTTGGTTAAAATAGGGATATTCAGGCGCTTTAATAGAACACAACCTATTTCATAGTTAGGTAGGTATATGGAAAAAAAAATCTTAATATTGCCGGGCTGTCAGTCTTGGCAGGTGAACGTTGATTTTAGCACACAAGAGGACTGTGCTATTTATTATTATTTAATAGTTACAATTTTCTCAAAAATAAGACAGGGTAACTGTGTCTTCTTGTATTGTAACGGCTCATTAAATTATTGACGTCAGGAAGGACATCATCATTTATTAAAACCGTGTCGTTAATACGTCTGTATCCAACACACGCTTCACTAAATTTTATCTTAAACCATATAATCCCGATGTCACAAATGAGTCATGGGTGTGTAATCAAAGTTTCATTATAATACTTTATCACTGTGTCATTATGTATCTCTGGGAAGCCATCAAAAACTACTCATATTCTTATCATATTATGGGCACAGAGATTTACTGTGTTCAGCTAATTTTGTTCAGTTACTAAGCACATTTACTCATAGAACAATTTTGTGATCGAATTTTCAATTATTCCTGTGGAGCGGCGGTGACCCAGTGGTATCGGGCCTGACTTACGACTTACGGTTGTGTGTTTGAACCCAGACAAGCACTTTATTTTGTTTTTAGGGTTCCGTACCTCAAGAGGAAAAAACGCGGAACCCTTATCTATCTTTGTTGTCCATCCGTTAGTTTGTCAAGACCCTTTTTCTCAGGAAAACGTGGAGGTATCAAGTTGAAATTAATATCAAATACGTAAATCTATGGTCTCTTGGAGCTCTAAAAAAATCAAGTTCTAAGTCAACGCAAAAATTAAATATGGCCATTTATGCGACGTTATTTCATCACTCGCGAATAAATCAAAACCTTACAGGGTACTTCCCGTTGACTTAGAATCATGAAACTTGGCAGGAAGCAAGGTCTCACAAGCATGTAAAGGAAAAAGTCTGAAAATAGTTAATGTTTTTTCTGCAATTACTAACTTACATTTGCAGTTGGAGAATTGATCGTGAATACATCGATGTATCATACATAAACTTCACATTATAGTTGAAAAACATGTTGTCCCATAATGGGACAACATGTTTTTCAACTATAATGTGAAGTTTGTTTTTGGGATAAATTCATCTCAACTACGGAACCCTTCATTGTGCGTAGTCCGACACACACTTGGCCAGTTTTTTTTAATTTCATCACTTCTCTCAAAACGTTGAAGGAAAACATCGTGATGAAACCGGCATGTCCTAGAACCGAAAATTCGAAGACATGTGACATCTACCAACCTGCACTGGGCCCGCGTAGTGGATTACGACCCACTCCCTCTCATAGAGAGGAGGCCTGTGTCCCAGCAGTGGGAACATTATAGGCTAATTATGCTTATATGCCAGTTGAAAAATGTCGTGAGGAAAGTTTTGAATATGAATGGTTATAAGAGTAGGGGAAGACCAAATAAACGATGGATGGACTGTGTGAGAGATGTTAAGGATAGAAAGGGGGGGGACTACCGAGATGACGACTGATAGAGAAGTATGGAAGAAGACGACATGGTGCGTCAATCGCAAATAAATTGGGATAAAGGCCAGAGAAGGAAGGATGCTGATGATTCTATTATGATACGGTAGTTGCCTAGGTAAAAAAAAGAAATGATTAGTCCGTCTTTCAGATAATAAAAAATATTAGACACGTATTTTTTTGCTTTATCATATTAATCAAAAATAACTTGGAAAACACGCATTCAAGTTGAGGAGTGGGGGCTCGCTACGTCACAACATCGTATTAAATCTAGCAAGGCATGACGTCATGCCACATTTTAACTCAATGTATCGCCGTAATCTTTTGATAACGTCAAAAAAGAAAAAAATTCGTGTTCAATATTTTTTGTATAATTTACAAGAGGGATAAAAAAAATTGGGCACAGGCCTGTTGTGCCCTTTTACCCCTGTATGTAGCTGATCTAATGATGGAGCCAGAAATTGGTTCCTAGTGCTTGCAATCTCTTATCAATATCATGTTCATGTTGTCTAAAGGTGCTGACTTAAGGAGTTGTATTGCTGATTGTAATAATTATAATTGAGTAAAACCATATTTGTTACGACCGCGAATCATATTTTAATCAACATAAAACCTGACACTGCAAAATGCAAAAAACGTAAGAAAATTTGAATTTCGCGGGCTACTCTGACGCTTCCCCTTTAAACTCTCTCGTTTATTTTTCTGTAATGTAACATTCGCTCGAATACTCATTACAAGTGAATGCTCAAGTTTATCAGCACCTTAATAGGCACAACACGTTGGTACCGGCTGTAATTCGTAGATCTTTGACAGTCATTACGGGTAGTTAGAAGCCCGAAAGTCTGGCAACCAGTCTTACAAAGGCTATCGTGTTACCCAGTAACAGGATTGTGAAGGAAGCGACTGTCTATCTGAGGCAGTTGCTTCATGTAAAATACTGACTAGAACCCCCCCGTACCGTCCGAATGTACCCCAAATGGACGGGGGCGGAGATATGGGGAAGGGGGGGCAAAATATTTTTAAGTGCAAGGAATAATTTGTGTGTATCAATGCCATCCGGTTTTGATAAAATTCACCCTCATTTTCGGTGATAAATCATCGGCAAGGAGTTTCAAGAATTATATACAACGTAAGACATTATTTCAATTATAACGATGTTGGGGTGGCAATTTTTAAATTATAAGACTTCAAACCAAACGCATTTCCAACCGGCTACCTCATAAAAAAAACCCTCCCCCCATATCTCCACCCCCGTCCATTTGGGGTCCATTCGGACGGTACGGGGGGGTTCGGTATCACTTCAAAACCCAGATTACCACTCGCCATCCGGTTGCCTCTCCGATAAAATTTTACTTGCCATTGCTTTAACTAAAAGGGGAACTTATTGAACCGAATTAGAGCTAAGCTGATCATGATTATTATGTCCGTAGTCTATCAGTATCTATTTCCTACCTATCTATCATAGACCTAAATTCATCATCAAATCCTGGCTTGTTCCTTCTTTAAAAAAAAGCCGATATTTTGATCCAATGTCTTCATAAATTTCTACTTCCAGCTCACGTGCCAACATTGGCCGTGACGTTGACTTTCAAAGTCAGCACATGACGTCATGTTCGGAGCACGAAACGGGGAAGTTCAACGGCGCAACTACTACTTTCTTTTTCTTTTGTTTCTTTTTTAATAAAACACGGGATATTGTTTCAGTTCCTCAGTGTCGTTGTCAGTTTCAACATGTTTTTAAAACTGGCCTGCTATTTTGATATTGCGTTTAAACTGACAGATTGCATCGTTTTAAGAGGGTTTATCCTAAAAGTTGGCAACGTCGTTAATAGCTGTCAAATATTTACCTGCTTTGATTAATTTAGCAATATTACTGAACGGAATTAAGAAATGTGGCTAACTAGGGAACTAAAATATTGATTATGAAATGCAATAATTAACCGGTAAAGGACCGCGGACGCACCGGTGCGTCCAACGGCCGTGACAGATTTACGACCGCACTTAAATAAACAATTACTCAGGTTTCATTATAACGTCTCAAGTAGTATTGTTTATGTTTTTTGCTACTCGAATAGATTAGAAATACGTTTCAAATGGTTACAGTCTTTGTAAACAACGTTCACTTATCTTTATTACCCGCTTTTGTTATTGTTTCTTTTGTTCTTTGTGATAACGATTTCTGATAAAACTACCGTACCAATTCACACGAAATTTTGCAGGGTACATTATGGATAGATAAGTTATCTAACAAAAGCGTTTTTAGAGACAAACATTCAAAACAAAAAATTCAAAAAATCTAGATTTTAGATAATCTAGATTTTCTAATGCTTACGTAACTTTCTCCGTCCCAAAAAAATATTTTTTTGTATTATTTTGTTCTAAATGTTGTCTAATACGATGATACATGTAATATAGAAAAGAAATAAAACACTTACGGATCAGATCCATACAGAAAAACCACAAAATATCACAACTTTCACATTGACGGGAACTTTCTCTTATCTGTTTGTTTACACTTTTTTGGTTGGGTCAAAATAGGTATAACATGATGTTATTTATATCAAAAACGATGTAATATTTACTTCAAAATGAAAATATCACCACTTTCCGACGATTTACACACAAAAACCATTAAAAAACGAATTATTACAGCGAACGGGAGTGACATTTGACTGACATTTTACCGCGCGGGAACGTGATTTTCAACATTTTTTTAAAATGTTGCCTATTAATATTTTTGCTTTTAGTCGATTTATTTGACGAGAATATCTATCCGACCATAGACACAAAAATTCACAGACAATAATAGCCAATACAGCGAATACAAATAGAGTTGTAAGCCGCGTGGGTACTTGGACGCACCGGTGCGTCCGCGGTCCTTATCGTAATACCGAATATTTCGTTTTAGATATAAAAAGTATTTGGAAACTTTCAAAATGCCTTTTTTGCACCTAAAATTGTTACAACTTGATGAATTTTCAATTCAGTGACATAATTGCAATTATTATTAATATTATAGGGAACTAATTAGCCACATTTCTATAGGTACAGTAATATTGCAATTAATCAGAACAGCGAACGAAATATTTGACATCTATTTGCGACGTTGCCCACTTTCAGATTAAACGCTCTTAACTCAAATCATGTTTTAAATCAATTAGATTTTCAATTTCCGAAGTTAAGGTGTGCTGTTCAATAGTTTTTAATTAATATTATCAAATATTTTCTTTCCACAATATCAAATTTTTTTATTGTGTGCGTCATTTATCATTTTCATATTTCTTTCTTCCATCGATCGAGATTTTAGACTAATTATTATTTTATTAAAATTAATAAAATTATTGCTTTTTAATTTTATTTTTTTTCTGTTCTGTTATAGAAATTTACCGTACATTTTATGAAACCGGTGACATCAATTCGAAAACATTTTCACCTTATATCAAATCGTTCTAACACTAATTCTAGCTTACATAACAAGCCAATAATCACAATAAAGCCTAGAAACTTACCTGGGTTAGTGCAAAACTTTAATCAATACATCAGAAGGTCATGAACAAAACGCTTACTCAGCTTTCACTTTCAAACCGATTCTTATATCGATTACAACTCGATTAAAATATACAGATTCTAATTTTGAACTAATTCTTTCTTATTTTGAAAATTCGATTCTTTTTTTAAAACGCGTGGTTTCCGATGGAGATGTTTTGTTCCACTGATATTTATTTCTCGGTTATGAAGACTTGTTATCCGGTTGCTAGGCAACGGTTGCATGCGATTGCCGGTAAAAAAAAATGATCTGACGTCATCCAATATGGTTGAAGTGAGAACATAAAGGTTTTGATTTTGTGATTTTAGCTATCTAGAATAGCCTAGAATTGATCTAGGGCATAAATGTAGATTCTATCTAGTTTATGAGGGCTGCTTTTGACAAAATATGGATGACTTCTTTTCACTTGCTATAGGTGGCTTACGAATAATATTGAAAAGCTTGGTTTGTCCCCATTTGTTTTAAGGCTGATTTCACAGCTGTCCGGGAGAACCGTGCGGGCCACCCGCACGGGCTCCCGGAACGGAGACACACGTGAGGCGGTAGAACATTGTTTCACAGCGACGCGGATTGGTCCGTACGCGACCCGCTCCGGGTAGAACCCGTACCATGCTAGCAACCATAATATCGTACTAACTCCCTCGTTCCAGAACCACTGCGGGCTCTACCCGTACGGGTCTCCCATGTGCGGGCAGCCCGTACGGGTTTCCCGAACAGCTGTGAAGCCAGACTTAATGTAGGTAATGCAGTAGCCAATTTCTTTGACAAACATAGTGATTGTGGCAAAACTGCCTCATTTTAGTTAATTTGTTAATGGTGCCGATTCTCTTGTACACCGAACTAAAATAACTAAACTATCACTAAAATTCGTTACTTTGGACTATTAGAATCTCAAAGCCATTCTGCAAAATAAATTCTCTAAATTTAAAAATAATTTTGACACATCTAAATCGAATTTGACAATCGCAACTCCACACGTGATACCTAACCACGTGAATCTTTTTGGAGCCGGAGGCGCGCAGGGCAGCCTCGACGTGTTTTATATGGTTTTTTTTACTTTTTGTATGAAAAATAAGAAAAAAATATTACCTTCATGTGGAGTGTTAGGGGTTTAAGGCTTTTATAAAGGGTGTCGAAATTTTCATTATTTTTGCGATTGGACACACCGTTTTCGAGATATAAGCAAAAGAAAAAAATATTCAGTACTGTTTTTGCATCTGAAGTCGAGGGTGTTGGTGTGAATTTAAAGTTCATGACAACTAATTTTATTCCACAAGTTTTTAGTCGCGATTAAAAATAGTCAGATTTAGTTACAAAATCTAAATTTTAGGTGAAAAACGTCAAATTCAGAATAGCAAAATTGCCATTTTCACTAAACTAATATCTCAGTACCATCTTAGTGCTGTCAAACTAAAATATAGTTAAGTTGTGTCATTTTAGTCTACTTCAGAATGGGAAATCGTCGTTTGACAGGATTAAACTAAATTTTGGTGATTTATAGTCTAGTTTAGAGGCATTTGTGACAAGAGAATCGACACCATTGGCTTACTAACCCATGTTCAGTTATGGCCACGATGATCATCATAATATTTCGATGGAAAATGGATGTCGTCGCCTAGACACCTGTTCGTCCAACTTTTTTTTTTTGTTTGGGAAATTATCAAATAATTTCTCCCACTCTGGGCGGAGCGGGAGGGCGTGCCAGACTCTTACTGACTAAAACCCACCCGTGTTCCTTCAGTTGCCCTGTTGCCGGGGGCCACGATCTCCCTTTCGGATTTCTTCGCAACCCCGGCAGGCATCGGCCCTAGCAGACCCCGTCAGTTCTGCTGACATCTCTTTGAGTCGCGCGTGGATCACAACGCGCCGTCGACCCGGGTCTGGTCCTTATCAGACGGCAAGCTACCCATTGCTCACCGTCCACAAGCCCGCGATGTCCTTATCGTCCGTTCAACCTGCAACATAAAAAAGATTTGTTAATTAAATTTTTATAAACTAAAAATTAAAGTTTTGAGAACTATGAACTAGAATTATATCTGAAATAAATAAAATAAAATGAATAAAATCGGAGCAAAGTTACAACCAGTATAAGTTATTATGATCATACATTTTTCGAGGATTAAAGAAGACTAGCAGTGGTGGCCCAGTGGTGATGGCTGCGAGTTATGAGTTGTAGGTCGTAGGTTCGAACCCTAACAGGCGCTTTATACTTTGTGTAAATTATTTAATCACCACTGCTCTCAAAACGGTGAAGGAAAACATCGTGAGGAAACTGGCATGTCCTAGAACCAAACATTCTAAGATATGTGACATCTACCAACTCGCACTGGGCCCGCGTGGTGGATTACGGCCCACTCCTTTTCAGAGAGAGGAGGCCTGTGTCCCAGCAGTGGGGACATTATAGGCTAATTATGCAATGGTTTATGCTTAGGACGCATTTACCTTAAAATTATCCCCGATTACTCGAAGACGGCTGGATCTTTTTGAAAAATTCTTTTTTTGTTTGAAAGGGTATACTTTCAAGTTGGTCCCATTGTCATTTGGTCACGATCTGATGATAGGATCTTGGAGAAATCGAGGGAACTCTTCAAATATTATAGGCACATCTATAGCGATTTGGGTATTTTTGATGAGCAGTTGACATAAGGCTATTGTAACTTAGATAAATTACAAACCAAATCACGAAAAGGAAAAAAAAAAACTTTTTTACAAAAAATACAACCGACTTCCAAACTAGAAAGTGAAAAAATAACTTTAATTTCGGAAGTCGGTGTCAAAAAACTAAAATACTGATTCAAAGACACCGACTTCCGAAATTAAAGTTATTTTTTCACTTTGTAGTTTGGAAGTCGGTTGTATTTTTTGTAAAAAAGTTTTTTTAATTATTTGGTTTGCTAGATAATTAAAGTATAAGAATTTTGTCAAATGTACCTTTTTATTGTTATCGTATTAAAATGAATTTATAGAGTTATACAGAATTTTAATTTCACACACATTTTTTTTTCTTTTCTTCGGCCAAAACTTTCAGCTCAAACACCGTGATGCGATACTTTCTTTCCGATGACGTCACGACCAGTAGGTACCTACCTAACAATGATAAACAACACAAAAGGCAATCCATTAGTAACAGTGTATGCATGCCGCACCTTACCGCGACTGCTGGGTGAGGCTGGGGTGTGATGCCAGTGATAAGCGGTCGCGGGTTTGAGGACTAAGCATGGAGTCGTTTAGCGGGCACGGGATTATTTTTGTTGCTAGAAGAATATTTATTAAAAATAATTGCTTCCTGGTAAAATTGAACAGCATGTCTTTAATGGTTTATTAATGTTAAAATTACTTTATTGACTTAAACAGTGCTGACAGTACTAATAAGAGTCCTCCTCTACTTCTAAAGAAATAATATGTATGTCATATCTCTACGTATTTTACTTTTGCACAAATAAAACGCACATAATAAAACTATATTAATATCTTCTGAATATAAGATTAATAATTCTATAGACATCTAAGTAGAAATCAGTACCCTAATTGCGTAATTTATTTTCGTAAACGATTATGACAAATTTGTTTAATTTGACAGTTCAACAACATTCATTGCGTTATTTACGTTGCTGAGCAGATTTTTTTTCCGACTTATGAAGAAATAGATTAGCAATCTGTTTCAAATCGAAACAAATTGTGATTGATCGTGTATTTCGCAGTTAGGGTACTGGTTTTATTACCCCTTCGATTATATAAACCGAAACCTGACTACAGAAAATAAATAAATACAAAACAGTATTAAAAAAAGTGTTCCAGTCAGAAATCATAGTCCAAACGTAGGTACTTTTCATATTCAAATCCCCAGGGATTATAATATTTATGTAAGCAGCGGAAGAAAAATTACCAACCTTTTTGTAATGCTAATAAAATAAAATATTAAACATAATTTTTACACAACAGCCGAGTGTCCTCTCTGCCCTTATTACTAGGCTAACTTAACAATAAGAGAACCCTAGAGCTAATCAATTACATTACAGTGTGTGGCGCACCTTGTCTGATGGGTGCAGCCAGTGCGGTGCCAAGTGGGAGAGGCGGCGGCTTTGATGTGTTTGTTTTCGTACACTGCCGTGGAATGATGGAGCGTTCAGCTGTTATTTTTGTAGAAAAGTGTGGGTGTTTGGAAGGAAAGTCGTTTTTTTTTCTGGAATATTACGCGTCGAATATTATAAAGTAAAAGTGTATTCGTTTGTTCGTAAAACAAAGCAATAATGGTAGCAAAACGTTGATATTTTATTCCGGGAAATCTGAAACAAGCGAAATTATTTAAAATAAAGATTTAAGGACTTTACAATAACTAATTCTTCTATAGTTTGATGCACAAAATCGAAACTTATTTAAAAACTTGAAAGTTGTGACTAATTAAATTATTATTTTGTAAGTGCAACATAGAAATAACTAAATAAAAAAAGGTTAAATAAATTAAATTAACAAAACTATGGAGAACTGATAAAAATAGTTTTGTCGGTGGACAAATGCCAGATTAAAAAAAAAAAACTCAATTATCTCCTCCTTTTGTAAAGTAGTAATAATTATTTTATTTTTTTCTCTTCTTTTTTACAAATGATTCGAAAAAATAAACTACCTACAAAACAAACATTATTGTTAGTTCGAGAGCGATTAGGGACAAATGGTTGCCTCACTTATCTTGTAACACGATCTCAGTTCCCCAAATCGCCTTTTATCACACCTTGCACCACACCCTAACGGAAGCGCGTCTATTTTAGCCGCGATATGTACCTGCTTTTCCACGATTAGACTTTAGCGTGGCGAGTTCCGGCGCCGTTCGCTTTCAAGCGATATTGACGATATTGTGCGAATTGGTGAAAAAAGAAATTCTATTTAGTCCGTCAGATAATAAAAAATATTAGACACGTATTTTTTGCTTTATCATATTAATAAAAAATTACTTAGATCAAACGCATTGAAGTTGGGGAGTGGGGGTCACTACGTCACAAGTACATACTCGTGACGTCATGGCACATTTTAATTCAATGTATCGCGGTAAATCTTTTGATAACGTAAAAAAATTAAAAAATACGTGTCCAATATTTTTTTATAGGGAGTGCCTCCGCTGCCGGCGCCTGCTCCCAAAAATAACGCTATTGGGAACCAGCATGACATTACTGCCGGCAGCCGAGATTAAAAACATCGGCCGCCGGCACATTACATACTCTGTGGCCGGCACCACCGGGGCTCCCATAATGGACATCGCCGGCGCGGCGTTTATGGAATCCCTTCCAGTATTCAGAACTCCAACTAACTAACCCTAACTAAAGTTTTTTTTCTATATATTCTAGTCGTTTTTGGCATTCACCGGCCGCTACCGCGGCACCGCTCGCTTTGCTCGCTCGGCTCCTGCGTAGGGGGTCACAGTTCAACAACCTAACCTAAATAACCTATTTTTGCGAGTAAAAATATTTAACCTAATCTAACTAGTTCGGTTCCGGGTACTTAGTACTTGATGACTGGAATATAGAAATCATTGGTTATGGAAATACTGGAAAAAAATAATGCTTTATTACATGTTCTTTTTTTTTTAATTATGCCTAACCCGCCTATCTACTCCAATATGCCAAATTGCCAAACCCGTTTTCCGCTTTTTTTTTCCAATTTCTGCGCCGGCAGCCAATTCAGCAACCGGTGATGGCAGCCAATTCGGGAGCCGACGCCGGCAGCGGAAGCACTCCCTTTTTTATAATCTACAAGATAGAAAAAAAACATTTTTTGTCATCATTCCTATTCGCACAACATCGGTGGGTGTATTGGAAGTGGTAAAAGATGTGATGGAGAGGTAGAGTTCGGCGGAGTTCTGTCCACCTATATATTTAAAAAAAACACATCAACATGACGCCTGTAGTCTCCAAACGATTAGGCAGAGGTGTAAATATAGTACACCCACATTTTGCCAGTTGTGTGTGCAGTTGTGTTTTAAAATATATTTGCAAAAACTTATTTAACCATGCACGAAATCGCCCGATCAATATTGTTCATTGGTTGTGAGAAAGGGAAAAATAATTTAAACAAAACTATTTGTGATTTGAAAAGTCGCGTTATTTTTTTTGCATGTGGCTAAAAGGGATTTTTCAAATAAATTAAGTATTCATGGAAAATCACTAATATTCGGAACAAGTTTTCCGAAAAATGACGCGAGACTGACGTTTGATCATTTTGTTACAAGAAACTACTTTTGATTTTGAACATCAAAAATATCATCAACATAATTTTTCTTGCATGTGGCTGAACCACTTTTTTCAATTTCCATACAAAACCTAATTTTTTAAAAAAAACCCAGTCAGTAATATATTTTTTCCTATTATTTAGCAAACCATATCAAGAAATTAAAAAATCTAAACAATATCTTCATTAAGTAAATCAAAGACGAAATATACCATATTTTCGAGAGCGCAAAAGTGATGCAACTATTAACAGATGCTGTGACTGACACGAATGGTTTAGCACCACGAAAGCTGTACTTTATTAGTCAGACAGACATAATCTTTCAATTGTTTCAAGCTTTCTCACAATTAGATAGGTAATTGACAAAAGAGGGTGTTTTTCACGCACACGCACTTAAGAATTGATTCTTACAGTTTTTTTTTGTTTTGCTATTTTGTGTCCCACTGCTGAGCAAAGGTCTTCCCAATTTTCCTTCCAAACCTTTCTATTTTGTGCTATCTCTGGGCATGTTGGCCCTGCAAACATGATTAAATTTAACATTTTACAGGAATAAGTCATTGGTAGAGCCCAGAGAGTTTTTGAGCAAGCATATGTTTAGGGGTATGAGGAACAGGGTGTAAAGTTCACTCATCCACCATAGAAAAGGGAGGATCCTCCGACCAGATGGGTGTTGTGTTTGGCGGGCAACTGCCCATCGGTTTGAAGTTGAAATCTTGTATGTACAGTAAGCGCTCAAAAGTGCATGAGCACGCTAAGAGTCGTATTGCTGTGAACACGCGGTATAGTCCGTACATTTGTATGTGTAAACAGTCAGACGTCTGTGGTGTGAGTGCCGTACACACACCACAGAGAACGCAGTTTCGCACTACACACTATCGTATCGTCACGGTTCGCGGGCGCCGCACTTATATTTCCATAACTTTTGTTAGCACGCATCATACTCGTACGCGTGACCTTGGCCAGTGTATCGCATTGCTAAAATTCGAAAGTAAATTATATGTGCAGATAGCAGAAGGCGTTAAGCGTTGGTCTTAGATTCAAGATGGCTAAGGTTCTAATCTCGTAAATCACAGCGCTGTTTTGCAAATATTATTATTTTTGTTTGCAATAATAATATTTTTAAATATCCTGCCTATTTATTAATGTTGTTATTGCAATAAAGGGTTTAGAATAAAAAATGCGTGATATGTTATAATAAAAAATAAATAATATTTATTCGTTATGTTTATTTTACTTAAGTATAGTTATCAAACTGCTACAATTATTTATCATTACTTCACCTGAATAATATGTGAAATAGATGTCTAGAAACTTAGAAGCAATTTGTATTATTTTGACATATTTAAATTTTGAAATGTTTTAAATTTTAAATGAATTTTTTTGCACCATAAATATAAAGCTTTGATCATGGTCGAAGTAATTAAGCAATAAATAAGAATATTAGACTACTTAAAATGTAAAAAAATCTACTGACAAAATTGTTGATTTTAAGGTTAAAGGCAGTTGTTCATATTAATTATTTTAAACTTTATTTGGCTTTAGTAAATATTGGTTGGTATTGAGGTTATAGCTTAAGTATTCATTTTCTTTACGAAAAGAAGATTGAAACTAAACCTCAAATTTTAATCCTAAAATATACTATTACTAAAATAATATTAAACAATTTCGGTATATATGCAAGAAATACGACAAACACCCTATTGAAACGTGCTTAAAAAATTCGTTACCATAAATTCATGCAATAACGAATCTGTTGTTTATTAAGTTGGTACGGTCAATATTTTAAGGTCAAAAACGGTTTTCTAGCTGGTCTTCAGTGATGCAAGCCTTCAGAGTGCACGGCGAACGGTTCATAATGACGTGTTTTTAATAATTCAGCAAAATATCTCGTTGGTATGAAACCATTTGTTTCATTCACCATTTGACGTCGCTGCTACTCGATAATAAGCCCCTTCCTCATATCTCTTAACCGTCACAGTATTTCTCTAGAACAAAGAAAAACATTGTTTTTATTACACATAATACCTAATTATTTATTATTCACTAATCGAATTAAACCTCACAATGAATTTAAAACTTTAAAGGCATCTTCTGTCTCAACAATACCTCTGTTCTATCAACAATACCCTTGATTAAGATTTATGTTTAGTAAAATATGAAATATATAAATGATAACACTCACACTTAGTCCGGTTTTATTAGATATTCACTTCACTTTTACGCAGCGCAATAATATTCTCTGATCTGATCTGATCTCTTCAATATATTTTATGCCTGCTTTTTGATAATAATAACCACAACACTGCGCTAAATGCTCGTCACCAATATTATCACGGCACGAACCAACAAAGTTCTATTAATTGAATACTTGTAACAAACTGCATCTACCCCACAGAAATCGAAATAATTTACTTAGTTTTTTGTGGTCTACCTGCTAAACTTTAACATTTATGTGAACAAGACGAATGAAACTAAAAACGAATGATGATTATCGAACTAGTCATTGGTTGCAGACAAAGTGAGTGTGTGTGTGTAATGTGCGTGTCTACAGTATTGTAACAACTTATAGAAGAAGGTCGTAAGTCAAACCGAAGCGTCAGTCTATTGCTTTGTGAGATTGCTTATGGACTTTTGGTCGGTACTGTATGTCGATCGCTCGGTAAACTCTAACTGCGCGATGCAGGATTTGTGTGACGTCATGTCTATGATGCGTAGTTTGTATGTGGTGGTGTAACCGCTACATATGCAGGGCGAAAAGTTGATAGCTGAGTAGGTGCGGCATGACGAGAGAACACTGAAAATATATTTGAAAAGTTTAAGATAGGTGCCCCGTGGTCAGGAGTCCTTTTACATTTAGAAAATGGATCAAAATTAACGTGATATTCAGAGCCTTTGACACAATGATCTTGTGCGGCGTGACCAAAAATGCACACAAATCTAACATACATACATAAACTCACGCCTTCTTCCCATGGGGGTAGGCAGAAACTACAGAACGCCACCTGCTACGATCCTTACATACTCCTTTTGCCTCGTCTACGTTCATACATCTGGTCATACACGCACGCCGGTTGCGAGGACTTCGCACCTGGCCTTTCTGAAGAACATCACCAATAAGGTCAGTGTATGTCTTCCTAGGGCGTCCCCAACCGGCCTTTCCCTTCACATCAGCCTTGTAAATACATTTTGTTAGTCCCCTAATCTAACTTACTTACACCAAAAGATTCAGAACAACTAAACGCCAAGTAAACATTTTGTTCCGTGCACGAATCGAATCCGCGCGACTTAGCCTAAAAGCTTAGAAGTCAATCAGTCAGTCACTGCGCCAACCGGTCCGTCAAACCACGCAGCTCATCATTTTCTCTTTAGTTTTATTATGTATGATAAAAGGTGACTAAGCCATTATCAGAGGGGTAGCCCACCCCATGCTGCCATTACTAATGCGTTTGTAAGGTGCGTGATTATGACGTTTTTATTTTTATCGTTATTGGAGGTGTATGATTTCGGATTCTTACATCATCAGACAAGCAATTTTATAAATTGACAAGCCGTAGATATGACCGATGGGATTCCTCATCAGCAACTTCTCCGGAGCCTTAGAGGATAATTTTCCAAAAAATGGTGATACCAAAGATATATCGCTATAGCTGTGAACTCGTCGAAAAAATCAACTGTTGGCCGCTAAATGCACACACACTCGAAAAGCAGAATGATGTGACGCGAGTGTAAGACGTAGCTGTCACGCACACTAGCATAACAAAAATGGCTTGTTTGTTTGACTCTATCTAGACATAAAATAAAATAATAATATCAAAGGATATTACAACGAATTTTTACTTTGAAACGGAAGTCTTGAGTTCCGATCTCATTTTGTTAAAGTGAAAACTTCTCTGGGCATTTTTGAGATGGGAAAAAACAATTAAACTCGCGATACCGTCACCGACACCTCATTTTGTAAACGCGATTGTGCTCTTTATATATATTTTGTAAACGCGATTGTGCTCTTTATTTAGATAAGGTACGGATCAATGTTCTACACAAGTATTTTTCTTCCACCAAGGCGATTTGGTTCAAGTTTTCACTTCTGTCGGTACTCCCGGAGTGCCACTGTTTATTTTTAAAATATTATCGACGTGGAGAAGAAGTGTTTGTACAAGTCTACTTACAGAAATAAAATCATTTGTCAGTACACACTTCCACATATTTAAATTAAAAAAAATATTAACTTCCATACAAATTTTCAAGAATATATATACTCTGATTTTTAATTTGCTAGACTAAAATGACATTTGGCGTCGACATAAAAATAACCTAGTAAATATTCTAGTGACCGAGTGAGTCAACAAGGACCACTAAATCATTTTCTGCAGGAGGACCTTCACTGTTGTCGTGTTGTCTCTGTAATATTAAATAATTATCATTTTTACCATAAAAGTCCTAATGCATGCATCTTATTTGTTGTTGCTGTATTTTTTATTTAATTATCATTGTGTAGAACAAAATTAAATATTTGCACACCATAAATAATGGTAGAATGTAAAGGGACCATTATAATTTTAAGATCATATGTATTATCTTAGTTTACAATGTTGTAAACTTACATTCTCGCAAATAAATGAATTCGAATTAATTATTTATTGTGTTATTTAAAAAAAAAAAGTTTGATCGCAGCTGTCATTTTGGTCAAGTGAATAAAAAATCTGTGTTTAGATCCAGCACGCGTAGCATGACGCTTTCTATCTCTACGAAGAATAGACATACTATACAAAGTGACGTTTCGTTTCTCCATTTTTGACATCGCACCGTAGAAATCTTTCTACTATCTGTCATTTTGCCTATCGTTTCTAACGATCTTTGTCTAGGTCCTTTTACATGTAGACTATTTCAGAAGAAACTTTTCTATCCCAAACTGTCAAAATCACTAAGGTAGTGAAGACAATTTGATTTTATAATCCCCATGCTAAAGACAGTAGAAAACTTTTTACTCGACGGCCACAAAGTTTATACGGTTATCTAAAAATTTTAAAAATTTTGGTTGTCTAACTAATTCTGACTATTTCTAATCGGATTAAGAAGGTGTGGAATAAAATATGAACTAAAATTCACACCAACACCTCGAATTCAGGTGCAAAAACAGTACTGTCTCTTTTTTTTTCTTTTGCTTATATCTCGAAAATGGCGTGTCCAATCGCAAAAATAATGAAAATTTCGACCCCCTTTATAAAGCCCTTAAACCCCTAAGACTCAACACGTAGGTAATCATTTTTCTTATTTTCCATACAAAAAGTGAAAAATTCCATATAAAATACTGTACCAAATTTTTTTTCTTCCAAAAAACAATATTTTGACACTCTTGAGATTTTTTTCTATAGTTGACGTGACTTTATATCAATAAAAATTGAGAATCAAACAGAAAAAAACCTGTGACAAAACAAAGAATTCTGAATCTGAAAAGAGTGAATTTCGTAAAAAGTGCAGTTGAGTCTTTCTACTTTCCTGCCGTCCTGTCTATAGGGAACGTCAGTTTTGTCTATTCTTCCGTCGACAAAACTCGTTTCTACGGTGGTCATGCTACGCGTGCAGCGGTTTCGGTTGTGCGTTAGAAGATTATGATAGTAAGTTGTAATGATTGGTTCGACTAATGTAAACTAGATGGCGTTTAAAGACGTTGACTTGTAATATTTGTTGCATTATTTTTTTTAGCTAGTGTTTTGTTTATTGATGTCTAACTCGCTTTCCTGCAAATATGTGGGAGTGATTTCGTGAAAAGGGACGGAAGTGTGTAACAGGAAGCCGGGGAAGGGCGCTATTTGATTTGACCAATGAGCGCGCGCGGTGCTAGAGTTAGCCGTCAGAAATGACCTTGACAAAGCGCCGCCCCTTTCATGTTACTATTATTACCTTAATTTTGCATATTACTAAAGTGAGATTTTAGATGTCTCACATCATATGCGACTACTGTAAAGCCCGCTCGTTTTTTTTTGTCCAATTAATCTATTGTGGGTTTGGGGCATTATTAAAAATGAGTTTTCACGAGAGTATTCAAGAGTATTCACAAGTGTATAATTCTCAAGAGTATTCTAAAATTAAAGACTACGTTTAAGACAAGGAAGTTTGGCAATAATTCCTTCTGCACATGTGGGTTCCCTTGTATCTCATTAACGGCATAAATATGTAAGAGTCTAACTGCTCCCAAATTACCATGTTTATTTTAATCTATAATTTTTATTTTTTACTTTCGTCCTTGACATAGGTATTCATCCTATTATTTGACTTTATATACGTTTGATTTAATTTCAACTCTTTATTAGTAATTTTTGTGGACATGAAATTTCTTCAGATTTATTACAGTTGTAATAGTAATCATGTAATTGCGTTTTATTAAAATAGGTTTTTATTTTTAATAATTTATTTATCTTTTGTATAGATTATTTTCTATTTTGTGAATGTGAGAACGCTGTAGGTTTAGTGAATTGTAGACCTGTAGACCATTTTCTTTTTGTTATGTACCTGGTACTTATTGAAAGACCTACACTGTCCTCCCATACCTAGTGACGCTGTTATTTGAAAGTATTGTAAAAGCAAATTATTTTTAAAAGAGTAACCGTGGAGTTTCTTGCCGGCTCTTCTCCATAAGAAACGACCAATTGGAACCGTGCACTTAGCTTCTGACGTTCCATAAGTGCCCATGTAGGTTTATGTGAAATAAAATATTTTGAATTTGAAATTAGATTCACGCACATTTCTGTACCTTCAGTGAAAAGTGATATATCTTGACCTATATCAGTTTTAATATTCTTACACTAAGTTTAACAGTAAATAAATGAAATTTTTTGGTTTAATTGGTTAAGATTAAAATTGCGCAAGCCTATTTTGGTGTAAAGTGCTCTAACTAAGCATTTTTTTTTCATTTATTAATGTGTAATAAAATACATTGTAAATAATAACAATGTGGACTGAACAAATATTTCAAGTACCTTAATGTATATTAATACAAATGTATGTGACTGTTATTACGCGATCTATGTGAATTAGTACAAACTGATATATTTACCTACACATAATCATCCAACACCAACCAATAAATAATGTGTAAAATGGTTCAAGTCATTTTAAATTAATTTACACATAAAACGACTTTAATATATCGACTTTCGCCTTTCAAGCGTCGTGTTGTGTTAGGTAATACAACTGGATTTTTTTTTAAATTATAAAAAACTATACAAATTAATCTGTTTCTTCTTACACTAAATCGTGCTTTAAGATATTGTTTACCAATGTCAGTAATCAGTACTCATTTTAAAGAAGTCGACAAAGAGTCAGATTTTTTTAAAAATTAGACTTTAGTTTTCTCAAAATCATGGTTTTCCAGTTACATCACTTTTCACTGAAGGTACAGATTTAATCCACACCTAGCTGCTTACCAGCAGTTCTGTCTACCGGGTGGATAAGAACATCCATTTTCCTACAAATATCCTTGTTCTAGATCATGTACTATACCCTCAAAAGTCTGGCAAATCCAACACTTGATGCAATTGAATCCCCACAACAAGGAAGACTTTGTAGGACCCTTCTAAAAAAAAGGGAGATCTTCTACCCAGGCCCTATTCATTACAATGTAAAAGCAAATTAACAAATTAAGTATTAACGCGTGCCGTAAACGTGATTTACGTTATTACGGTGTTGTACGGAGGCTATATATCGTGCCTTTGGCGAGGGTCTGGCCTGGACGACTTTGGACTGAGATTTTATTGAAATTTTACGTTTTTTATAAGACAAGGAGTATTTTGGAGGCTAAAGACCAGCTGTGGTTTGCAAATGTGTACTGAGTTGAATGGTAGTGGAGCCAATATCGTGGCCTGTAAGCCAAATAAGGAGTAGTCAATATTGTATCGAACGTCCACCATAAAAACAGTGGCACTCCGGGAGTGCCAACAGAAGTAGAAACTAAAAAAAAATCTTCCAAAACCTTTAAAGTAAAAGTACTTGCATAGAATATTGATCCGTAACGTAATATAAATAAAGAGCACAATCGCGTTTACAAAAATGAGGTGTCGGTAACGGTGTCGCGAGTTCAATTGTTTTTCCCATCTTAAAAAATGCCCAACTAAAGAAGTTTTCACTTAAAAATCTGGTGGTATCATAAAAACATTTAAACAGAAGTAATAGAATTTATATTTCTAAAATATAAAACATCAACAATAAGTAACCAGAGGGTTGGGCTATTTTTATCTTAAGAATCAGCATTGCTATCCAACGTTGCAAAGCTGCCAACCTTTTGGGCACTTTTAAATTTTGGACAATTTTTTGAAGCCCATTGACCAGCTCTTCCTGTGTTTTTATTTTTTATACCTATACAGGGTGGTATCCCTTCAGTACATTATTGTGAACCCTCCTGCATTGAAACATTTCGTCAGTTATTTAAAAAAACGCAGCTGTTTCATAGAAAAGTGCAATACCTACGCGGTCAAAATGTATGAAACAGCAGATTTTCATCGGTTCAGAATCCATGGTACGAGTAACAGTATTCGCGTTGATGTCCCTGCCACCCTGTATACTTGTACATACTAAATATGTATATATTTTAGTGTTAGCTTGTTTATCGTAATTAAGATTTATAACTCAGTAAATAAAGCAAATAAATACAATAAGTTTCGGTTCTAATAAATTTCCACGTACCCAGTAATTAAGCTGAACGGCAAAATACTTAACATAAAGATAAAAAGAAGAAAACATACCTTTACATGTCAAATACTGGAAATAGTATAACTATTACAGTATAACTATTTTCCTAATGTCCCTCGGAAAACTTCGTGTTTCGTCAGTCGTCGGATTTCTATCAGTTGCTCTTTGCACTTGGTGCAGACCGGACGCTCTCAATCGATTTGGAAGTATATGTGTAGAGTTTGTTAATACTCTTTTATTTATTAAAAAAATGGGAGGAAAGCAGCTAAAGTCGCAGGCACGAAAATTGTTTTACAGCTCTATATAGTTCACATAGAAATCAAAACAAAACAATAATGAAGAACTTAGTTCTGAATTCAAATTATTAAACACGATAAATCTAATAAATTGATGGACATGGAAATTAGCATTCGTTTGTATTCGGAAATACGATGATTCCCAAGGGACATCAAGAACATAGTCAGAGTGTACTTAGCTTTAAAACGATCTAGAGAGAATTATAAATCAAAAATGAAAGTACCTAAATCAGGAAATTATAAAGAAGTTGTCTTGGTCGAATGAAATAATTTTTAATTGCTCAGCACCATTTAAGCGGGATAAAATATAAATTAGAATTTTATACATCGCCTCTACCACAGGTTGTGGGAATTGTATGTGACCAAAAAAAGTTAAATGGAGATTGGTCAAAGCAAATATCATATAAATTACTTATAATTTTTTGCAATTTATTTTGCGCTAACTTCTATCCGCGACTTGTTTTCGCGTGGAAGTCGATAAAATATAGTCCTTGTTACTCGCTGATAATGTAGCTTTCTATAGGTGAAAGAATTTAAAAAATTGGTTCTTTATAACTAATTTTAAGAATTTTAAAATTTGGTTATGTACTTTTTGAGTTTAATACAAAAAATGTAATCTTTACTCTTTATAATATTTGTGTTTTGCAAAAAATGAGAACAACTGTAACTTCGAACTGTAAATAGATTCGATCTGACAATATCACAGAAATCTCATAACAGACATATCATGAGTCATATGATTACAAATCTAAATCAATCGGCAACCCAAACTAAAACTAAGTATTCGAAGATCCAGATTAAAGGCCTTACGATGCATGCCAAATGTAAGTCTATTAAGACGCAGATATATAATTTTTAATGAATTTTAAATATGATGATACGCCTTCAAATAATGCAAGTAAGTTATACAAGAAAAAAGAAAAGTCAAACTAGAACGCTTACACATCAATTTTATATGTTATTATTTAATTAATGTAGTAAAATACTTTATGAAATAAATTCAAGAAGTAATGTCTACCCAAAACATAAAAACGCTATCACTTTCAAACAGATATTTTCATATTTTTTTTATAAATCGATTATTTTATTATCTATAATAAATAATAATATATTATACAGAGTAGCAGGGACATCGACGCAAAAACTGTTACCATGGATTCAGTACATGATTCTGAACCCCACTGCGTAGAAAATTTTCGTCGGTTATTTAAAAAAAAAAAAACAGCTGTTCCATACATTTTGCAAAAGTGCAAAATGCACGAGCACGCTAAGAGTCATATTGCTGTGAACACGCGGTATAGCTCGTACATTTGTATGTGTAAGCAACACGATACACACACCACAGATAACGCAGTTTTGTTCTACACGAAACAACAATATATTTCCGTCGCTTTAAACATGCTAGCACACACGCACTATGCGCGTGAACTTGACCAGTTAATGGCATTGCTAAAATTCGATAGTAATTAACAAGTGCAGATAGCAGAAAGCGTTAAGCGTTGGTATGAAATTCAAACTGCCTCAGGTTCTAATCTCGTAAAACACATTGCGGTTTTTTGCAAATATTATTATTTTTGTTTTCGATAATAACATTTTTTAAATATTGCTGCTTTTTTATGTTGTTATTGCAATAAAGGTTTTAGAATAAAAAATGCGTGATATATGAAAACAAAATTAAAAAAATATGTTTATTCGTTATATTTATTTTACATAAGTTAACACACTGCTACAATTATTTATCATTACTACTTCAGCTGAATAAGATGTGAAATAGATGTCAAGAAACTAGAAGCAGTTTGTATTATTTTGACATATTTAAATTATGAAATATTTTAATTTTTTAATGGATTTTTTCACCATAAACATTAAGCTTTGATCATGGTCGAAGTAATTAAGTAATAAATAAGAATATTAGACTACTTAAAATGTAAAAAACTACTTACAGAATAGGTAATTTTAAGGTTAAATATGGGCAGTTTGTTTATATTTTATTTGTATTAATTATTTTACATTTTATTTGACTTTAGTAAATATTGGTTGTTATTGAGGTTAAAGCTTAAGTATTCATTTTCTTTACGAAAAGAAGATTGAAACTAAACCTCAAATTTTAATCCTAAAATAATACTATTACTAAAATAATATTAAACAATTTCGGTATATCTGCAAGAAATACGACAAACACCCTATTGAAACGTGCTTAAAAAATTCGTTACCATAAATTCATGCAATAACGAATCTGTTGTTTATTAAGTTGGTACGGTCAATATTTTAAGGTCAAAAACGGTTTTCTAGCTGGTCTTCAGTGATGCAAGCCTTCAGAGTGCACGGCGAACGGTTCATAATGACGTGTTTTTAATAATTCAGCAAAATATCTCGTTGGTATGAAACCATTTGTTTCATTCACCATTTGACGTCGCTGCTACTCGATAATAAGAACCTTCCTCATATCTCTTAACCCTCACAGTATTTCTCTAGAACAAAGAAAAACATTGTTTTTATTACACATAATACCTTATTATTTATTATTCACTAATCGAATTAAACCTCACAGTGAATTTAAAACTTTAAAGGCATCTTCTGTCTCAACAATACCTCTGTTCTATCAACAATACCCTTGATTAAGATTTATGTTTAGTAAAATATGAAATAATAAATGATAACACTCACACTTAGTCCGGTTTCATTAGATATTCACTTCACTTTTACGCAGCGCAATAATATTCTCTGATCTGATCTGATCTCTTCAATATATTTTATGCCTGCTTTTTGATAATAATAACCACAACACTGCGCTAAATACTCGTCACCAATATTATCCACGAACCAAAAAAGTTCTATTAATTATATACTCGTAACAAACTGCATCTACCCCACAGAAATCGAAATAATTTACTTAGTTTTTTGTGGTCTACCTGCTAAACTTTAATATTTATGTGAACAAGACGAATGAAACTAAAAACGAATGATGATTATTGAACTAGTCATTGGTTGCAGAGAAAGTGAGTGTGTGTGTGTAATGTGCGTGTCTACAGTATTGTAACAACTTATAGAAGAAGGTCGTAAGTCAAACCGAAGCGTCAGTCTATTGCTTTGTGAGATTGCTCATGGACTTTTGGTCGGTACTGTACTTTTCTGTGAAACAGCAGATTTTTTTTAAATAACCGATTTAAAATTTTAACGGTTCAGAATCATGTACTGAATCCATGGAAACCGTTTTCAAGTTTTCATATATCGTTTATTCCTTTATAAGCCGAACATTGGCGTGGTGTGAGCGCGACGCGTTTTTGTATGGTCAAGGTCAACGTTAAGCAGACCCTTAAGTATTGTCAAATTAACATGTAAGCTGTATGCTAGACTATCAAAAATGAATTAAAGATAAAAATTAGTATTTAATTCATTCACATCCTGAATCCTGATACCAAATACGGATTTGTTGTACAGTCAGGCAAATTGTTTGCTGTATAATCGATTTTAATCTAGTAGGTAATTAAATTATAGTGACACCAGACAAGTTCATTTTGCGTCGCCCAAAATAAGTCAAGGCATTTGCGCTTGATTCATTTTGAGTGCTCATGCTGCAAGCGAATGCAACTTAATTACAGTGACAAATTTTTTAGTGGCATTAATTACACTGAATTATGCTCATTTGGGCTGTGTTTTTTGCCTTTATTACTGGTCTAGTCACGCCATCTTATTTTTTTTAATAAAAGAAACTAATCATTCAAAAATTTATATTCAATCCAAACTTCACTAGAAATATCTTCGCATAATATTCTGTACTAAATTATTAAGACACACACACACATTTTCTCACTGTACACTCCCGAGATTCAAAAATATCAGCTGTCAAATTACTTACCATACACTGCCTGTCAAATTAACGAAGCACAACGTCGAATCCATGCCGATGGCGGGAAGTTTTGTTTTAGTTGTGTAAAGCTCGTTTAGTTTTAGTTCACTAAAGTGTGCTTCCTTTGTTTGACACTTCTAGATGAACTTTGCTTCTACTAGTAAGAAAATTCTCTGTGTGTAAGTGATTGGTAACTGGGAGAGTCATCATTGTAAGTATAGGGGTTGGTTTTTCTTTTCAAAAGATTGAAGGTCTTTTAAGAGACGAGCTCCTGTGAAAGACCGTAAAATGGGACGTGATAATAGAAGGAAAATTAAAAAATTGTGTATGGTTGAAAAGTTTGTAGACTGAGTCTTGGGTTATCGGAGCTTCTCTAATTGATCCAATGGTGCTGCACTTTGCTTTCTTCTTACAACAAAAGTAATTAAAATAAAACTTTATTTCAGACTAAGGTCCATAATTTTGTTAGTATATTGGTGTTAGTAACAATGGTGCTTAAATAAATAGGTTAGTAATTTTTTTACAATATTATTTATTTATGCAGACCTATGACTGTCCCCCACACAGTGTCCCTGAAAGGGACAGTCCAGTCTGGCAGCGATCATTTTTAGAATGCTGTTGTCACTACCATGCAGGCGCTGTAGTAAGGAGGCCGCTTTCTTTCGCATGATGGTTTGGAAATCATCTGTGCGAGCCTCCGCGAACATTCCTGAAGCGCTACAACGCCATGGTAGCCCCAACAGCATCCTAAAAGCATTATTAAATTGAACACGCAGGACGTTGTAAGCTCGGTGCGTGTATGACACCCACAGGCCACTCGTGTAAAAGGATTGACAGAACGCCTTAAAAAGGGTTACTTTGACGTCTGTAGTACAACGAGCGAACCTGCGGGCAAGCATATTGCTCGGTCTTTGAACCAAATCAGATGTTTTTTTTTTAAATAAGCACTGAAGTCAAAGTCAAATAATTTATTTCAATCAGGCACAAAAAAGGCACTTTAGAACGTCAAAATTTACAAAATAATAGAAGTGATTCTAGTCGCCCCTTCCAAAAGATAGTTTTCGTATGGAGAAGAATGGGCAAGAAACTCCACCGTTACCTTTTAAAATGTTTTACAATATTTTGTATACATTAGTTATATTTGAATACGATGCATCTGGAATAAGATTACTATACCACAATAGGTAAAAATAATTAAAAAATGAAGCAATGACAGAAAAAATAATTATGTGATGGATACATGGCGTTCACAAATTAACAAGGATTGTAAAAGTACCTACACGATATTCCTAAAAATTTTACAAGTATTACTAATAAGAACTGAAGAGAACTTTCAACTAATCCATTCGAATTAGTTCGTCATTGATAATCAATTCAATACTAGCTCAATATAAATGCACCCAACTGTACAACCTCAAGGTAAACACACGCATTCTCTGACTGCCCCTGCGACTGTCGACGTCGTGCGAGGCATGATAATGTCGTTATGTCACTTTGTGCTGTACCAGCGATTGTTTATCAGTGTGCTAATAATCGGTGTTAGATACCTTAGATACTCAGATATTTGCTATAGAGTAGGCAACGATAGGGTTGAGATTTATGCAATCATTCTTTGATTAGTGAATCTTACTGATATTGTAAATGTGTACGTAGCCACGTTTGGATGTTATTGCTCAGACGCTTGGGTCGATCTTCAAGGTTAAGCAACATTTTCCGAGGTCGGTCCGTGGATGGGTGACCATCCGTGTCTCAAAAAAGCACGTTAAGCCGTTGGTCCCGGCAGTCATTCGAAGATCTTTGACAGTCGTTACGGGCAGCCCGAAAGTCTGACAACCAGTCTTACCAGTAACTGGGTTGTAGAGGCCAGATAGGCAGTCGCTCCATGTAAAATACTGGTATTCAGCTGCATCCGCTTAGACTGGAAGCCGACCAAAACATAGTTGAGAAGAAGGCTAGGCAGGTTGATTGGGTACCAAAATTACCCCGAATCCATGAAAAATGAGCAAATTTGGGTCATAAGTTATGACTTGTATACACCTCCTAAAGGACGGCCACCCGCGCCCCATGTAAATAACCCGATAAAATTCCCCCAATCCAATTGAAAAAATGAGGCAATTTTTTTTTCTGAATATTTCCCCATAAATGTACTCTCAGTACGATACTTAACAACAGGGTTTTTTTACAATCATGTTGTATACAGTTGGAAAAATCTTGCCTTCAAACTGTATTTATCTCATACGCCCTTTAGCACGCCAATGGATGGCAGAAAGAAACATTAAAAAAAATATCCAAGTAACAACAACACAACTTTTCAAACCTAATTTATAATGTAACGATATTTTCTAACATGCCAACAGCTCGATAAAGGAAAGAATCGTGAGAATTTGTACAGGCTTAATGATAAATTATGAACGTCTGTCCTTGTGAATAGAAGCACCTGTTATTTCATTGGGTGGCCGCTATTGTACCTATGTGGGGGTACCCGCTACATGAAACATGCACGATGATTGCCGATGGACGGTTCAAAAAGCCATTTATGATTGTAACTGATATGCGTAGGTACTCTGTTTCGGGTTGATTCTTTTCACTTTGGCATTTCAAATTGGTTTTTTATTTAATGATAATTCAGAGTATTTTTTCAGGAGAACTGTGGAAAGACGCCGCGATATAAAATGCAATTTATTTGTAATTTTTGTATTTAAATTTTCTCGATGTCTTCTTTTCAGACAAACATTTTCTCGGTTGCTTTTGTAACAAAAATCTCAGATGGACAAACACACTCGGAACAAGTAGTCTACGTATGGGTAATCAAACCTGCAACCTTGTCAATAGTTTCCAATCGCTCAGCTAAATGCGCAAATTAAAGTCAAGTAGCCCTCAGTAAATGAGCTTTTGTAGTAAGAACCATTTTTTACCGACTTCCAAAAAGGAGGAGGTTATCGCACCCTCTAATGAAGACTCCGGTAACTCAAAAAACCTCATTTTTCAGAAATGACGAAAACAGTTTTTAGTATATTTAGGAAAGATATCAAAAATCTGTTGAGACATTCATAGAGGTAACGTTGAATTAGTTTGTTTGTATTTTGTCTGTTAAAACCCTGGAAAATATCGAGATTTTTTAGTTACTCTAGTTTTGCAGCTGTAAGCAAATTAAGTAAAGCTGCGTTTAACGCTATCTTTTAACAGCAGTTGAAGGTATTGTAACGCGAGTTATAGGTATCTATGAGTAGGTATTCGAGTCAGGAATTCGAAACCGCCACTAACTTGAAATGCGTACTTTTTGAGTTACCGGAGTCTTCATCTAGGGGTGCCATATGTTCGTCGCGTATATTTGTTTTTGTGAACCGATTTTGAAAATTCTTTTTTTGTTTGAAAGGGTATGCTCTCGAGGTAGTCCCATATAAATTTGATTAACTTTGCTTTGATAGTTTTTGAGTTAGCTTCAATAATACGTACTTTTTCCCACTTAGTATGTGGATGATATGATAAGTTCCTGTCACTGTTATTTACATAGCAGGTAGTGGTTTTCAAATTTGTGTGGGGTAGGTACCACAACTAAAAAGTGAAAAATAAAAACTTTTAAAAACAAAAAAAAAAACAACCGAACACAACAGGTACCTTTAAATCAAAAACTTTTTACAAAAAAAACAACCGACTTCCAAAAAATACTACAAAGTGAAAAATAACTTTAATTTCGGAAGTCGGTGTCTTTGGTTTTGAATTTTCGTTGTTTGTCACCGACTTCCGAAATTAAAGTTATTTTTCACTTTGTAGTGTAATTAAGATAATTAATTGATTCAGGCGTGACCTTGCGGAAATCCATTATAAAATACAATAGACGTGGATATATTTTAGTAACTTGTTCCGCTTAGCTATTTCTAAAGAGCCATAAAAAACTCCTGAAAGAAATCGACACGTGTTTCACCTCTCTACGAGGCATCCTCAGGATGAAGATGGACTTGTTGCGAACTTTGTAGTGTTTTTTGGAAGTCGGTTGTTTTTTTTTTGTAAAAAGTTTTTGATTTAAAGGTACCATTCCGTACCAGACCGCAGGAGAATACTAGCTCAATATAATAGAGAATCAGCATTTTTTAAACTAAGGGTGTGTTTTCACTAAAGCTGAGTGGAGACGTGCAGGAATCGTCCAATAGAATAGAATACTCAACAAGATTGTTAGTAAAACTTACGACTATGTTAGTAAGCACAGACACTAAACAAAAATAAGGAAAACAATAAAATAAATAACGGTTGGTTACCGCTGCGACATCCCATGAGAGAGGGCACAACAGTGACCCACGTATTCACAGTCCAGGCGACTCGCAACCATGCTTAAGACACTGTTGGAGCTGCCCCACACCCTGCGCACCAGGGAAGCGCACTTTTTACGCATTGTTGCGTAAAAGCAAGCTACATGCGCATCTGCGGACATCCCTGACGCACTACAGAAACGGGGCAGCCCCACCAGTATCCTGATCACAGACGAGACGAGAGACGCGATGAGGATTTCAACCATTGTGATTGGTCGATTGCTGCCAGGTTTCCGCTCAGCTCCACTCAGCTCCGCTCACCACCGCTTTTTTGGAAATGCACCCTTATTATTAGAAAGAGGAATTAACACCACTTACCCCTACATTCGTCCTGTTAAGGCTTGCTTTAGGAATACGAACAAAGCACTTATGCCCGTTTTCACTAACACTATAGGAGACACCTAAATCAACGCTTAAATATGAATGCACTGTTTGATTTTCAACTCTCGACGCTTAAACGAGCGTTGAAAATTCAATAGTGCATCGCAGTTGGTATTAAGCAGCTAAAGAGGATCATTTGCTCTATTTCGTGGCAGCTTTACGGATGTGCCGCGTTCACTCGATCAAGGTGACTTGTCCGTACCCGGGCGTGACTTGATAGTCACTGGCTCCACTGTCTTACGACAATTTTAACTAATCAACTAATCAGTGTTTTGTAGTCGGTAGAAAATTATTCAATCACCGAATAAAACAAAATGATAGAAGCAATAGTAGATTGTTAAACGAGGGGCTGAAATACCCCATTTTATCGAGGTAGTTTTACTCCCGAGCATTAGCGAGGGAGTAAATAGAAATCGAGTTAGAATGAGTTTTAGCGCCGTGTGTTACACTCTACTTTTCACTACGATTCCGAGAAAATAAAATAATTCAATACAATATAAATAGTTTATTTTATTTAAAAAATATGCAATTTGTTCAATCTGAATTTTTAAGGAAATTTTTATCTGGGTATTCGGTATTAAAAACTAGTTTTACATAAGAATAAAGACTTTTTCGTTTTTGTAGGCTCGTTGGTAAAAAATACTTTTTCCCCTAGAGCAAGATATGCTATTTTTTGACGGACTTTTTGAGCAAGAGGAGTGAAAAAAATATTAATTAAATTATTTTGGGGTTGTAATATAAATATTTTTGAATGCGCTAATTATGCCCTTTCATTATGATAAAATTTTTTTTTTAGTTCGTAACTTTATGTCCTCTAGAGAGAGCCATATTCAATTTAATGTGACGTAGACACAAAGTCTATATATAACCAGCAAACAATTAAGACACATCCAACGATACCTCACTTATCAAATGTATCAGTTGTGCGGGAACAGGTGAACATAAAGCACTAGGAAGTGGTGAAGAGTGGGCGTTTTTGGGGGACTGTCTTATGTAATTTTGACGTTCGAAAAGTGCTGATTCTCAGGCTAGTTTGAATAAATGAGTTTTGAATTTGAATTTGAACATACATACCCACATACATGCATACCAGTCAAAATCACAACCCCCCTTTTTGCTTCGCCGTAGTCGGGTGAAAATATCATGCTGCTAGGAAAATAAGACTCCGCTCAGGTCAGCAATACCAACTGCGTATAGTTCCAGGGTGACTTTAGAAACAGCGGGGTATTGCGTAATAAACTAACTATTTTTTTTAAACATAAGAAGCACTGAATTAGGAATTCGTTCAAAATCTTTCAGATTAAGATGAAAGTGTATTACACAATTGGGGTGCGGGACTTACCACCACCTCATATAGCAGTTTTATTTTAGTCTTACTTGAGTGTGGGAAAGTGATGGAGCTAGAAGTCCTGTATAGCTCCATCTCTTTCTCTCACAAAATAATATTGCTATAAAAAGTGGTGGTTGCCTCTGGTTTCCTTATAAACTTACGAGTTTATAAGGAACGAGGTTGGGTATTTGCTACGGCAAATAACCAACTTTTATAAAGCACGAAAAGGAGTTCCAGCAGCGAGAGGCTGCGAATTTAAAGCTTCCACGGAATGCAGCAGTTCTATGCGCTGAGGCCAAGAGAAGGTAAGAAGATGCTCTTGTTTAAGGTGGATGTGCAGTGGTAGCGCGAGAAATTCAAACAAATATACACGTTTATGTAGTTACAGAATTGTAATCGTTAAAATCATTTATATATTATTTTTATACCTAAATTATTGTTTTTTTATGGATCATGTGGTCAATAAAGATTATTAATTCATTTATTTATATAATAATACATTTCTCTAAGTTAAATTTATTCCATAAGAACAAATCTCTTATGGAAAAGTTTTTTTATATGGAAGAATACCACGAACACTCTTTATAACTTATTTACTTAAAGTAAAAAACAAAATAGTCATTTTAAAAAACCGTGCCGTGAAACAACGGACCCGCGCTCTCTTAAACGGTCGATCAGATGACTTTAAGCGAGTTCATTGTACCAACGTTTGTTAAACAGCTGTTTTTTCTGTCCCCCCCTACTTTAGGCTCATTATACTAAGAAATCATTATTAATATTGTCAGGCAGTCACAATGACATGTGTTTTGTGAATTGAGATTTTTTCTTCCATGTAATAAAGTGTACTTTTTAATCAGCCTAGGCACTTAACGTTCCCCTTTGCTGGGCAAGGACACAGGCCTGTAAGAGGTAGTGGACCGTAGTGGCCATATGGGCCCAGTTCAGGCTGTGATGAATATCAATCAACGCTCTAGCAACTTCTCTCTCTCTCCTCTCATAGAGGGAGGGGACCGCAGTCTACCTACTAACATGGACCCACGTCTACTCACGTTAGTTGGTAGACTGCGGTTCCCATGTGTTCTAAATGTAAGCCATTCTACAATTAAGGTAGGTACCTCCTCAATTCCCAGGCTCTACAAAAAACTGGATCCTTTAGCGGAAATTATTAACCGGATTCGATTCTATAGATTGACGAGATCACGACTATGTAAATATTAAGCCTACTTTAAAAAACTATTTGCAAAATTAATGGTCCAGTTGTAAATACTTTTGCTGTATAATGAGTCAGTACGGAAATCTTAGCCATGCGCGCCTATTCTTAATGCTGGGGCTATATTGTCGCGCTATCGCGAGCTTCACTTCGTGCGCTCTCTGTTGCGTAACGTCGAGCGGTGTGCGAGAGCGAGCGCGTGAAGTTTAGTTTGCGATAACGCGACAATGGTGCCGATTCCCTTGTTCACAAACTAAACTAAAAAGTTCAGTGCATCTTTTTCTTTCTATTTCATTAAGAAAAAGACAGAAGATAAATTTTAGTTTAGTCCTGTTAAATTAATCAGCGCTTGATGTAAATTGACGTAATTTTAATAGGCAAGTTTTTAATCACGTCTAAACTTGTATGGAGTAGTGACAGGCGCTGATTAATTTGACAAGACTAAACTAAAATTTATCTTCTGTCCTTTTCTTAATTAAATAGAAAGAAAAAGATGCACTGAACTTAAATTTAGTTTAATTTGTGAACAAGGGAATCGGCACCACTGTAGCCCCAGCATTACAGGTCAAGTAAAACACTAAAGGTTGATCAAAAAACGTAGGTAACATATAACACCACGCCTGTATTCCCCGTAGGGGTATGCAGTGGTATGTAATGCTACGGCTACATTATCGCGCAAACATTCGTGTTGCGTTATCGCGATAAAACTTTGTGTTCGATCTACGACCACATTGTTAAGGGTTCCCGAAACGATCAATTGCAATTGTCAATTTTTCCGTGATTGATACACATTGATGCGCAAATTGATCGTCTAACAAATACAATTGAAGTGATTGACAATATAAATACAATTGCTATTGATCGTTTGGGGATATTCTCATTCGAGTTCGCCTGAATTATTCGCGATGTGATAAATTGCTTGTCCAGACATGTCGCGACACCGGAAATCTTCGCTTTATCGCGATAATGTGGCCGTCGCATAATACAACAGCCGTATCTTGCCACCCATAGGTTTAAGTCCCGTGTAACAGGGAATCACCATAAACCACAAATCCAGATTCCATAAGGATCAAGCCCGGGTCGACGGCGCGTTGAGTTCCATGTGCGCCTCAAAGAGATGTCAGCAGAATTGACGGGGTCCGCTAGGGCCGATGCCTGCCGGGGTTGCGAAGAAAGCAAAATGGAGATCGTGGGCCCCGGCAACAGGGCAAGCGAAGGAACACTGGTGGGTTTTAGACAGTAAGAGTTTGACACGCCCTCCCGCTCCGCCCAGAGCGGGAGAAGTTATTTGATAACTTCCCACCCAAAAAAAAAAGGCTGGTACCTACTGACAGATTCTTCATGGTAAACCCCAATAACACTTTTCCCTATCTCAATCAAACTCACGACCACGGACCACGGACCACGGTCAGCAATAGCGGTTGCTGATCGACGAGGCGGTCAGTCTTTAGGTCAATCTATTATGCTGGGGCCACATTGTCACGATAAGGCGAACTACATTTCGCGCGCTCTCTCTCGCACTCCGCTCGATGTATCGCTGTACAACAGAGAGCGCGCGAAGTGTATTTAGCGTTATCGCGACAATGTAGCCGTAACATTACAACGAGACGGCGATCGATGTGCGAGAGAGAGCGCGCGAAGTTTAGTTCGCGATAACGCGACAATGTAACCCCAGCATTCTGATAATACATTCAAAGTACATTTACAAAAGCACAGTTAAAGTAGAGGCCTTCATCCTCAATCTTCGGTCAGTGGTTTAGTGGACTTTGATACTAACATTTGATTGTGGTACAAAGTCCAATAATTAAACTAAGGTCGTTATCCGGCCGGTAAAAGCATAATGTGCAAAAAATGAACTAGATGGCTCACATTGGATTAGATATAATTTAAAAGAGTATAAGCTTAGATTTGGTCATGTTGAGGGGATGAATGAAAGGCAATTGGTAAAAGGAATAATTAAGACGGACACGTAAGTCGTAACGAAAGGAATCAAGCCCTAGAAGGATATACATTATTGATGATATCCTAAAAAAACCGGCCAAGTGCGTGTCGCACCATGCACAATGAAGGCTTCCGTAGTTGGGATGAATTTAACCCAAACACAAACTTAACTTTGTAGTTGAAAAACATGTTCTCCGATACGGAAAATATGTTTTTGCAACTGCAAATATAAGTTGGTCGATTATTACTCGTTAACTTGTAGAGCCTACTTAGCTGTGACAGTTTTCCTTTTAATTTCGTTATATAAACTATTGCTGTGATTTTTTTCACGTATCCAAAACCAACCAATTAGCTGGCAGGGGGGGCTATACTTGACTCTAACAAAAATTAGCACTTTAAAGCTTAATATTTCGCAAACAAATTCCTGAATCCAAAAATGGTTTTACACACTAATGATGATTTTGAAGGACCTTTCCAGCGATACCCCCCACAGGATGGGATAGAAAAAAAAAAGTCCCCACTTTACGTGTAGGTAAGAAAACATCCCAAAAAAAAATATTTTTTCTTAATTTGCTTTTACCACTTTGCCGGCGTAATTAATATGTATACCCATGCCAAATTACAGCTTTCTAGTACTAAGAGTCTCGGAGCTAGACCGCGGACGGACAGACAGACGGACATGACGAAACTATAAGGGTTCCTTGTTTACTACGTAACCCTAAAAGGTCAGGTGCGTACTCTTAGTACTTAGGTACTCGCAACTGGCGCGCTTGTAAAGGAGTATGAAAGTAATACTTAGCTCGTGGAATTTTGTAGTTTCTACCCGCTTCCAGAGGACTATTAGTTTTATTTTTACATATTTAAACTCATGCCTTCTCATGGGGTAGGTGAAAATACAGAACACCACCTGTTACGATCCTAACATACTCCTTCAGCCTCGTCTACGTTCATACATCTGGTCATACACGCACGCCGGTTGCGAGTACGACGCACCTGACCTTTCAGAAGAACATCACCGATAAGGTCGCTATGTTCTCCTAGGTCCTCATATCTGCCTTGTAAATACCTTTTATCTACACCCATGCTATAAAACCTCTATAAAAGTTTCAGAAACAGTTAGCTTATTGTCAACATTAAAACAGCCAGTGTCATTGTAACCATAATATCATCCAAACGAGTGCTATAATGCTGTACTAAATTTCATTATGCAACTCGTTTGGGGACAGCAGCACCCGCTGCACGCATGTGTGGTGATGTGCTGCTGCAGGCGACATACATATGTGCAGTTGGACTGAATAGAGTGGGAATTTTTAAATTCTTGATCTTGATTTACAAACACCCAATGGTTTCAAAACTTTTTATAGAGGATTCATATCATGGGTGTAGATAAAGTCTTGTATGCAACTGTTTATAATTAGGTATTAAAACACTTATGTGGTACTATTAAACCCACATTCGTGTTTTAATACCCCTTATTATACAACAGTTGCATAAATAACTATTTGTTAGTCGCCTTTCATTCATCCTCTCAACATGACCACACCATCTAAGCGTACTCTTTTAAATTTTTGCCAATACAATCATCTTTTTAACCGCACCGTTGCCTTATGACATCACTCCTCAGCCTATCATTTATAGTCACATCACAGATGCTTCGTAAGGAACACATTTCCACAGTATTTAAGTTCTACTTTCATGCTTCTTCTGCCACACCCAACGTTCAATTCCATACATGAGCATAGGCACCAGCACACAATTGTGAACAGCCAGTTGAGCCTTTTTGGAGATCAACTGGATGGTCACAATCGCATGTATCACTTTATTTTCTGCATTTTCTCTCCTTTCCACATCTTCATCAATCTGAAGGCGAAATCGAAAGGTGAAGGCGGGATCTGTTCTAGCATATGGCACTCTTGAGTTGCAGCTGAAAATCAGCATCAGGTGGTACACTTTGTGTTTTCATTTGACTGGCTGAGCTGAGGCCCTTTTGGTATTATTATTTATTTTATTTTATTTGACAACATTGGTCCAATGGTTAGTACAACAAACAAACTTATCAACTAAGGATTAGTATTTATTAAATGTTTACATAATTATTGTTCATCATTGCCGCACGAGCAGTCTGATAGAGTGTCTTAGTATTGGTGTATCATGCTGTTCAGCTAGGGTTTTAAAAATACTGTTGCTGCTAGCCCTCATTCTGCTTATTAAGGATGCGGCCTTCTTCCTCATAATGGCATAAAAGTCGTCAGTTCGTGCTACAGCAAATATGCTAGACGTGCTGCGGAACCGGGGCAACCTCAATAGCACCCTGAAGCCCTTATTATATTGCACACGCAGAGCATCTAGAGCCCTCTGCGTACCGTTGACCCACAAACTGCCCATGTAGAACCCTTGAAAATAAGCTTTAAGTTATTGTAACCTTATTATTATAATTATTGTTTTCTACTTTTATAGTTATAAGGTGTATTTTTCTGTTGTAATGCCAATAATCGCCTTTTTCTTTCTTCTTTCAATCTTTCCTTTCTTTACTTTTAGTTTTATTTTTCTTTTCTGGAAAAATGGCAGCATATATATATATCGGTGGTAACATTTTAACCTTGAGCTAGCCTATACTCCATTTGAAATAAGATTAGATTTTTAAACAAACCTTTTTACAGTCCGTTCAACCGATTTTAACTTCTATACCGTAGGCACAATACCAACTATTTACTGCAGCTGCCATTTGTTATGCCACCAACGCAATAGAAGTCAAAATCGGTTGAACGGACTGTAAAAAAGGTCTAATCTTATTTCAAATGGAGTATAGAGTCGTACAGAGTTTGAATACTGTAATTGAAACTCTGTCAATACGGTAAAAGCCAGCATAATAATATTATACTGGTTATCTTTGATTGTTAAGACTCCATGGCTAATATTATACTTAAATTTTTATGTAGATTTATTTATAACTAACGGCAGACTCCTACATATATTTTAGAATGAGTTAGTAATCCATATTTGGGTCTACACGTGCAGTAATTCCTTACTAATATTATAAATGCTGAAGAGAGTCTGGCTCGTTTTTGTAATAACTAACTTAGAGAATCGATATAGGTATGTCCGAGCCGTGGTTTTTAGGGTTCCGTAGTAAACAAGGAACTCTTATAGTTTCGTCATGTCCGTCTGTCTGTCTGTCCGCGGTCTAGCTCCAAGACTGTTAGTACTAGAAATTTGTAATTTGGCATGGATGTACTCGTACAGTACCGACCAAAAGTCCATGAGCAATCTCACAAAGCAATAGACTGACGCTTCGGTTTGACTTACGACCTTCTTCTATAAGTTGTTACAATACTGTAGACACGCACATTACACACACACACTCACTTTGTCTGCAACCAATGACTAGTTCGATAATCATCATTCGTTTTTAGTTTAATTCGTCTTGTTCACATAAATATTAAAGTTTAGCAGGTAGACCACAAAAAACTAAGTAAATTATTTCGATTTCTGTGGGGTAGATGCAGTTTGTTACAAGTATTCAATTAATAGAACTTTGTTGGTTCGTGCCGTGATAATATTGGTGACGAGCATTTAGCGCAGTGTTGTGGTTATTATTATCAAAAAGCAGGCATAAAATATATTGAAGAGATCAGATCAGATCAGAGAATATTATTGCGCTGCGTAAAAGTGAAGTGAATATCTAATAAAACCGGACTAAGTGTGAGTGTTATCATTTATATATTTCATATTTTACTAAACATAAATCTTAATCAAGGGTATTGTTGATAGAACAGAGGTATTGTTGAGACAGAAGATGCCTTTAAAGTTTTAAATTCATTGTGAGGTTTAATTCGATTAGTGAATAATAAATAATTAGGTATTATGTGTAATAAAAACAATGTTTTTCTTTGTTCTAGAGAAATACTGTGACGGTTAAGAGATATGAGGAAGGGGCTTATTATCGAGTAGCAGCGACGTCAAATGGTGAATGAAACAAATGGTTTCATACCAACGAGATATTTTGCTGAATTATTAAAAACACGTCATTATGAACCGTTCGCCGTGCACTCTGAAGGCTTGCATCACTGAAGACCAGCTAGAAAACCGTTTTTGACCTTAAAATATTGACCGTACCAACTTAATAAACAACAGATTCGTTATTGCATGAATTTATGGTAACGAATTTTTTAAGCACGTTTCAATAGGGTGTTTGTCGTATTTCTTGCAGATATACCGAAATTGTTTAATATTATTTTAGTAATAGTATTATTTTAGGATTAAAATTTGAGGTTTAGTTTCAATCTTTTTTTCGTAAAGAAAATGAATACTTAAGCTATAACCTCAATACCAACCAATATTTACTAAAGCCAAATAAAGTTTAAAATAATTAATATGAACAACTGCCTTTAACCTTAAAATCAACAATTTTGTCAGTAGATTTTTTTACATTTTAAGTAGTCTAATATTCTTATTTATTGCTTAATTACTTAGACCATGATCAAAGCTTTATATTTATGGTGCAAAAAAATCCATTTAAAATTAAAAACATTTCAAAATTTAAATATGTCAAAATAATACAAATTGCTTCTAAGTTTCTAGACATCTATTTCACATATTATTCAGGTGAAGTAATGATAAATAATTGTAGCAGTTTGATAACTATACTTAAGTAAAATAAACATAACGAATAAATATTATTTATTTTTTATTATAACATATCACGCATTTTTTATTCTAAACCCTTTATTGCAATAACAACATTAATAAATAGGCAGGATATTTAAAAATATTATTATTGCAAACAAAAATAATAATATTTGCAAAAACAGCGCTGTGATTTACGAGATTAGAACCTTAGCCATCTTGAATCTAAGACCAACGCTTAACGCCTTCTGCTATCTGCACATATAATTTACTTTCGAATTTTAGCAATGGGATACACTAGCCAAGGTCACGCGTACGAGTATGATGCGTGCTAACAAAAGTTATGGAAATATGAGTGCGGCGCCCGCGAACCGTGACGATACGATAGTGTGTAGTGCGAAACTGCGTTCTCTGTGGTGTGTGTACGGCACTCACACCACAGACGTCTGACTGTTTACACATTCAAATGTACGGACTATACCGCGTGTTCACAGCAATACAACTCTTAGCGTGCTCATGCACTTTTGAGCGCTTACTGTAAATATTAATCATGCCGACAAAGTGGTAAAATAAAATTATGAAAAATATTTTTTTTAGGGTACCTCCCCTACACGTAAAGTGGGGATGTTTTTTTTTTCTATCCCCTGGTGTGGGGTATCGTTAGAAAGGTCTTTTAAAAACATTGCGAGTATGTTACTATCATTTTTGAATTCAGAGATCCGTTTGCGAAATATTAAGCTTTAGGGCAAATTTTTGTTAGAGTCAAGTGTCCCCCCCCCCTGCCAGCTAAATGGTTGGTTTTAGATATGTGAAAAAATTCACAGCAGTAGCTTATATAACGAATTTAAAAGAAAAACTATCACAGTTGAGTAGGCTTTACAAGTTAACGAGTAATATTTGACCAACTTAGATTTGCGGTTGTAAAAACATGTTCTCCCATACATTCTGTATGAAAGATTATTTTTTTCAACTACAAAGTTAAGTTTGTTCTTGGGATAAATTCATTCCAACTACGGAACCCTACATTGTGCGTGGTCCGACATGCACTTGGCTTAGGAATTAGGATACATTGTTTTATTTGTTAAGTTGCTATACTATTACTTCTTCTTCTTTTCTTGTGGTTAGAGACTAACCTGGTTTCAGAGTTTTAAAGCCGCCCATGGACCTCTGACATGGCTTCACATACCGTCGAGAAATATATCTCTCAGGCATGCCGGTTTCCTCACGATATTTTCCTTCACCGTTTTTGAAGCAAGTGATAATTATATAATACGCACATGAATCCGAAAAGTCAGAGGTGCGTGCCTTAGGTTCGAACTCGAGACCTATGACTTGGCAGTCTGACAGTCACACCACTAGGCTATCGCTGCTATTACCAAATAAAAAAACTGGTCAAGTGCGTGTCGGACCACCGACTTTTTTTGGGGAGGTACCCTAAAAATATTTTTTTCATAATTTTGTTTTACCACTTTGTCGGCGTAATTAATATATACACATGCCAAATTACAGCTTTCTGGTACTAGGAGTCTCGGAGCTAGATCGCGGACAGACAGACGGACATGACGAAACTGTAAGGGTTCCTTGTTTACATCAGAACCCTAAAAAAACAGAAAAGCACTTCTGCTAAGCCAAATATTCTACGGCTAGTGATCAAACTCACGACCTATCGCTCGCCAGTCCACCGCTAACCGTTGGGCCATTCGTTTCTATTTGTTGTCCCGAATCCCACGCAAGCAAAGACGTAGACTAAAACTACTAACATAAGATCAAGTTTACACGTCATGCTTGCGTCGTGATAAACCAAATAAGGTTGTTTGATCATGCTGTGTAGGAGCATGACACAGTCTGCGGTATCTATAAATATGGCTGGTAACATTTGAGATGAATGTCAATGCACACGGTACCTTTAGACCGGCGGTGGTACATGGTCAAAAGGCTAGCCTTTTTTGGCACTACTCTAAAGCAGGTCTTCGTTACTAGTATTGATACGAACTATATTATTATGTATATCAATGGCACTGGCAAAGGCTATGCTGAGATGGTTTGGTCATGTAGAGAGGATGAATGAAAGGTGACTAACAAAATAGATTTACAAAGCAGACATATATTGGTTATGTTCTTCAGAAAGGCCAAGTGCGTAGTACTCGAAACCGGCGTGCGTGTATGACCAGATGTATGAACGTAAACGATGCAAAAGGAGTATGTAAGGATCGTAGCAGGTGGCGTTCTGTAGTTTCTGCCTACCCCCATGGGAAGAAGGCGTGAGTTTATGTATGTAAAGTACAAATATGTTCTACTTGGTGCAGACCGGACGCTCTCAATCGACTTGGAAGTATATAGAGTTGTTAAAACTCTTTTAACTTAGTGTAATTTATTAGAAAAATGGGAGGAAGTAAAAGTCAAAGTCAAAGATTTATTTGCAGATGAGTATGGTTACAAAGTTCTTGCAATGGTAGTGTGATAGTAGCTTAATATATTTAATCATAACATAATGACACGCAAATTTTTGGTACATACACAATATTATATTATTTTAATTTATAGTATAGAAGGAATTCTCAATTAACCAGCTGCGTAAAGCCTTTCTGAAGCGGACCATTGGGAGTTCTTTAATTTGGTTAGGAATCTTGTTATAAATCTGAACACACACAGGATAGCAACTTCGCCCATATAGTTCCGTTTTCATTCTAGGAATAATTAATCTATTAGAATATCTAGTTTTGAACTTACATTTATCTCCCAGTTTTTCAAACATTTCAGGGTGAGATTTGGTAAATTTACATACAGGAAGTATGTAAATTTACCAAATCTCACCCTGAAATGTAAATACCAGTTAATGTAAGTATTCTAAGTTTACTAAAAAGTGGTCTGCAGGATGTAAGTGGGTCTATATTACAAATCGCACGTACACACCTCTTTTGTGCGATGAAAGCTCTTCCGAGATGCACCGAGTTTCCCCATACCAGTATACCATAACACAGTATTGAACCAACATATGCATGATAAGCCTGTAATGTGGCTTGTCTACTTGTTAGGTTAGATAAACGCCATAGCACAAAAGCAAACTTACTGAGTTTCCCACATATCTTATCAATATGATGAGGAAAGCTGCTAAAGTCGCAGGCACTATAGATAGGAAAATAGTTTTACAGCTCTATATAGTTCACTTAGTTCTGAATTCAAATTATTATACACGATAAATCTAATAATTGATGGACATGGAAATTAGCATTCGTTTGAATTCGGAAATCCGATGATACCCGAGGGACATTAAGAAAATAGAAATACTGTGTTTATGTATCAATTGCACTTGCCGTGGTTGAAATATTTATCGCTTAGGAAGATGGTAGCGCGGTGACTGCTCAGGATGCAATATACGTACCTATATACATCGCCACTTTGTTAAGTGTATTCTAATAGGTAGTATATCTTTACAATAGATAATATTTCTCGCTTGGCTATTGTACGATCCTAGGTTGTACTTCAGCGTTCTACCATATTATTATTTACAGGGCAGTTGATGTGTACAAATCAAGGTGAAATTAGAATAATAACATAATTTTATTTTTGAAGTGAAAACTTCTTTATATAGGCGCGTTGGCCATTTTTGAGATGGGACTAAACCATTGATTTCGTGACACTGTTAAGACACCAGCTTTTGACCATTAAAAAGACATCAACGCGTTGATTACCGCGGTGTGTGGAGTAAAAGATATCAACGCGTTGATTACCGCGGTGCCGATTTTTTTTCAAGTTTTTACTTCTGTCGGCACTCCCGGAGTGCTACTGTTTTTTTTTCACAAAAAACCTAAACTTTGACAATGGATAAGTATACAGAATAGTAAGCAAACTTAAGTATAACTAAAATTAAAACACCGCACAGGGTAAAAACATCACTTTTCGTCTAATATTGACGAATGTTTGGTAACCCCCCAAGTAAAGGAATGTTATTTTCCTGTTACAGACAAATGAATCACCCAATATACTAAACGCATTTCTTGGGACGCGTGGATGTAAAACAATCTGGGGCAGTATGATTCAAGAAAGGAACAAGTCCTTTTCCACCAATAAAGGTGTCATAAAGGTGACTAAGTAATTTCGACCAGAAAATAATGTGTAACAGCAGTGTCCTCGTGTCTTCAAACAATTGCCCAACATCAATTTGTTAACCAATTATTCGGAGTAAAAAAAAAAAACGTGTGCGGTCGGGGGACCCCGGTCAGGGTCAGGAACTCGTGGCCCCCCGGCAACATGGCAACTGAAGGAACACGGGTGGGTTTTAGTCAGTAAGAGTCTGACACGCCCTCCCGCTCCACCCAGAGAGGGAGAAGTTATTTGATAATTTCCCAACAAAAAAAACAAACAAACCAAAACAAACCTCGTTGGTCCTGGGTTCGATTCCCGGGTCGGGCAAAGTGTTATTGGGTTTTTCTATCTGAAATTTCTCAGTAGCAGCTCGGAGTCTGGATTTGTGCCCGGTTGATGGCAATAGGCTCGCCCCCTATTACATGGGACTTAAACATAACTGGCGAAATGTGGGTGTACCTGCTGCAGGGATACCTCTGCCCAACCCTTCGGGGAAACAAGGCGTGATGTTATGTTATGTTATGTGTAAAAAAAAAAAAAACAAAAGTGTTAGGAACTAAGTTCTTTCTCAATAAAGATAAAAAAAATAAAAATGCAGCCGCCATCTTGGATTTACATTTTGATCTCTATCGGCTTTAGCACCCTCGAAAACTATGAAAACGACATCCATGACGTAAAATTTGAAAATTTTCGAGTATTGCAGATGTCCTTATGCGGCAGACTGTCTTATCAACAGACAGACCAAAATTAAAGCATTTGTTTCAATTATATCATTAACAGGTACTTTTCAACTGTCAAGGAGTCGGTCAGTTAGTCAGAAAGCAGTTGCCTATTGCAACTAGCTTCAACTTTCTGACTAACTGACCGACTAGAAACGTAGACCTCTATAGAGAAGAGCGGGCAAAAAATCCAAGGACACTCTTTTTAATCAAGATATTATAAGATACTGGGTACTTGACCAAAAAAAAAAACCTGTGGCACTCGGGGACTGCCGCGGTAAAGCTATTGCATAGCATTTGTAACCTCCATACTTCCTAATTGTCAACGCTACACTTGGGATGATGACGTGATGACATAAAACAAAAATTTTACATGGTAGGCGGAGTGGGGGTGTTAGGTTTTATTTTCGTTACGTTATTTTCGTTACGTTACGGAATTTCTTGATTCGGTCGTCGCGCTCAAAGCCCGCGATAAAAGCTATACAATAGCTTAAACATTTTTTCATGATGTTATTTTACCACTTTGTCGGCGTGATTAATATGTATACCCATGCCAAGTTACAGCTTTCTAGTACTAAGAGTCTCGGAGCTAGACCGCGGATGGACAGACAAACGGACATGGCGAAACTATAAGGGTTCCTTGTTTACTATGGAACCCTAAAAAGGATATAATGACAATTCACGGTTTTACATTTCAACTGTAGAATTTGACTCATGGTTCTGATTGTTCTCAATATTTGACAATTGGGTTTTATTTGGCCTTTTCCGGATCACTGGGTGACAGTTCACGTTATCTAACATTTAGTCAAATGTCAGTCAAAGAGGTTAATGGTTGAGGCACGATTTTCATGTATCTTAGTTTAAATGTTGGTGAGTCGTGGACAATAGACGTTTGGGTGACGTTTTTGGAAAGTGTGGTGTTAAAACTTGAATGAATGATCTCTTTATTTGCAGAAATATAGGTAACTACGTGATACCACGTTTCGGTTGTGCAAATATTAAAGGTATTTAATTTAGGTCAATTCGTGTCAAGTCGTGGATCTTTGACAGACGTTACGGGTCGTCAGTAGCCAAAAAGTCTGATAACCAGTCTAACCAAGAGGTATCGTATTACCCAGTTACTGGGTTGTGGAAGTCAGATAGGCAGTCGCTCCATGTAAAATACCGGTATTCAGCTGCATCTGGTTACACTGGATGCCAACCTTAACATAGTTGGGAAAAGGCTAGGCAGATTGATTATATAAGTCGATTACAAATACGATATATTTATAAAATCTAACCCTGAATGTGATGTCCAACCCTGAATGTGATGTCCAACCCTGAATGTGATGTGTTTGCAGATGAATAGAGTAAAATTATGCGTATATGTCTGGTGTTCTCTGAGAGAAAGTATGCAAGGGTGTCCACTGTTCCATGTTAGTTTAAATTAAATTAATGTCAATATTGTAATTGTTTCTATGTTAATTAATGTAATTGGTGTTGTGCCGTTTTAATTAACTATACATAAATAAATAAATAAATAAAATGTTGTCATTAAAAGTAAAAAAAATAACTCACTAATTGGTAGTAGTCTTATATCCTTCTGTACCGATGTTAATTTGACAGTTCCTATAACCCAACAATCACTGGAAGCTGTCAGAGAAGAGTAAAATGTGCAAGTCAAACTCCAAACCACTGGCGTAGGTTATAAATGAAGTCAGTAGTCCAAAATAAGCCTTTTGGGTGGTCCACGCATCAATGCACTATCATGCAATGCGATAAGGTGACCTGCACTTTTTTTTTTTTTTTTGGGTGGGAAATTATCAAATAACTTCTCCCGCTCTGGGTGGAGCGGGAGGGCGTGTCAGACTCTTACTGACTAAAACCCACCCGTGTTCCTTCGGTTGCCCTGTTGCCGGGGGCCGCGATGTCCCTATCGGTTTTCTTCGAACCCCCGGCAGGCATTGGCCCTAGCGGACCCCGTCAATTCTGCTGACATCTCTTTGAGGCGCGCGTGGAACACAACGCGCCGTCGACCCGGGCTTGGTCCTTACCGGACGGCGAGCTACCCATTGCTCACCGTCCGCCAGCCCGCGCCTACGGTGGCCGGTGACCACCACCTAGGGTTACCATTTAGAAATTTGAAAAATCCTGACAAAAAGCCTAATATTTCAAGAAAAGTCCGGACATTTTAGTCACAAAATCCAATTTTTGTTTGATCTCGTTAAGTTGATTGTTAAAGAAGATTTATATTTTGTTTTTAGACGCATGAGAAGTTAATAAACATTAAATACTAATAAGTTTTATTACTTGTATTCCATCTAAGCCAAAAAATCCGGATAAATTAAAGAGCCGGACAAAGTCCAGATAAAAGTGTAGAAGTCCGGACATGTTAGGACTAGTAACCCTACCTGCACCCTAATTTGCACACAATCTGAATCATATTGAAGGATATTCCAAATCCATTATTTCATATGTTCGAAATATTTGTCTGCTAAATAATGCAACGAATATTGTTGAACTGTCAAAATTAAACAGATTGTAATTGATCGTGTGTTACGCAATTAGGGTGCTGACCTAGACAAGTGGCAATCACTTTCAAAGCGTTTCATATGAGTTTAATTTTCACTAACAAGACACAATAGAATTTTTATTGATATCAACTTCTAAAGGCAAATCGACAGTTGAGCGGGTATTTCTACAACAACTTTCAATAGGATTTTAAAGGCAGATGAACAGGGTGTAGAGTTCACTCATCCTCTATTGAAAAGGGAGGATTCTCCAACCACAGTGTCGTGTCTGGCGGGCAACTGCCCAACGATTGATGTCGGCTATCCGACATCAATCGCAGTTTAACGCGAGAACGACATTTATATGACTATTCATATAAATGTCGTTCGCGCGTGAAACCTAATTGCGCGATGCAGGATTTGTGTGACGTCAGGATTTTGTGTAACGTCAGAATTTTGTGTGACGTCAGGATTTTGTGTGACGTCGAGGTTTTGTGTGACGTCTTTGATGCGTAGTTTGCATGTGGCGATGTGGATCCCACCACAGGATTAATTTATTATTTTATTTAAACTTCTCGCACACATTATAGTACAAAGGTGGACTTAATGCCTTAGGCATTCTCTACCAGTCAACCAAGGGTGGTGAAGAAATAAGATGGCAGGGTGCTCTGATTGAGAGGAGATCAAGATTGACTTAAGCTTTTCGATAGTTTATGTCAATCCAATACATTTTTGACTTTTCCATCATTGTTATCGCTGGTAGAATCTCACTATGTTTAGGCAGTCTGATGGCGATGACAGAGATAGATACCTACAATGTTACAAGATTTATTAGGCGCGTGGTTTTAATAAGGAAATAAAGCCGCCATGTAGTCCTACAAAAAAAAAAAAAAAATTGCGCACCTATTTAAATTTTTTTACGTTATCAACAGATTATGGCGATACATTGAGTTAAAATGTGCCATAACGTCACGAGCATGTATGTATTTTATACTTACTTGTGACGTATCGACCCTCACTACCTAACTTTAATGTGTTTTATCTAATATATTTTTTTTTGATTAATATGATAAAGCAAAAAATATGTGTCTAATATTTTTTAAGTGAAAACTTCTTTAGGCGCGTTGGGCATTTTTGAGATGGGAAAAAAACAATTGAACTCGCGACTCCGTTACCGACACCAAATTTTTGTAAATCGCGATCGTGCTCTTTATTTATATTACGTTACGGATCAATATTCTGTGCAAGTATTTTTACTTTAAAGGTTTTGGAAGTATTTCTTTTTTGTAAACGCAATTGTACTCGTTATTTAGATAAGATTACGGACCAATGTTCTATACAAGTATTTTTCTTCCACCAAGGCGATCTTGTTCAAGTTTTCACTTCTGTCGTCACTCCCGGAGTACCACTATTTTTTTTATTATCTTACTGACGGATTAAATAGAATTTTGGTTTATTGACCCAGGCATCATCCCTATTACAGTGACAATTTCACAAATGTTAACAGTCCGTTCATAATAACTTGACCTATGTCGCGATTGCACTGAATTTTGCAGTCATGTGATTGGTAGTACTGTTTTGTCAGCTGCCATTTTGAATTCGATCAGTATTGAAACTAAGACTGCAAAATTCAGTACTACTATTTAAAATGTAGAAGGTATTACAGACTAAGGTGATGGTTAACCATTAAATGGCCCATTAATTCTTATGACTGCAGCAGTAAATCTGTACTCTCCTCTATAAAATCGTTACTATTAACAAGCAAAATGGTCGGTTTTGAAATACGCTGATCTAGACTGGTTTAATAGGCCTGTGTCCAAAAAATGATTATTTTTTCGTCTTGTAGATTATTAAAAAAATATTGAACACGTATTTTTTCTTTTCTGACGTAATCAAAAGATATCGGCGATATATTGAGTTAAAATGTGGCATGACGTCACGCCTTGCTAGATTTAGTACAGCGTTGTGACGTAGCGAGCCCCCACTCACCAACTTTAATGCGTGTTTTCTAAGTTATTTTTGATTAATATGATAAAGAAAAAAATACGTGTCTAATATTTTTTTATTATCTGAAAGACGGACTAAATAGAATTTAATTTTTTTTATTTCACCTGCGGTACAGATAGTGCCATCCACGAAGACGCGCCCCTCTTCGCGATCAGAGACATTATAGTCTTTATACAAAAAATCAAAGTAAGGCAACTGTCCAACCGCCGATGAGGAAATGACTAGCTATCAAAGATTTGATCGCAGCGACCAGAACAATCAAAGGGAGTAGGTACTCGCTCAGCGACGCTCGCTTGGCGGGCAGAACACTCGCTGAGAGACTCAAGGTTTATGCATACCAGCGAGTAATCGGTCGTTGCCGTCGTGCAATCGCTTGTCGTTGCTCGCCAATTCGTTTTTAGTTTCTGGCTCTGCTCGCTTCTCGTTTCTCGCTGGTTTAGGGAAAGGTGCCAAAAGGCTACAATTCAGAATTCCTTTTTACCCAACAGCTAGCGCCATCTGGGTTTTAAAAGTGTCAACACATAACAGACATTTTTATCTCCAGTCATATGACTCCATATAATTTTTAAAACCGCAAATTATTATACACTTTGCTGTAGGTATACATTATGTTAAACTACGTTATAACTATGGTTTAACAAAAGACTGCTAGACAGTTAAAGAGAAACTATTAACTCTAGATTCATTGTTTCATTGGTTAAGCGTGAACGTAGCACTTTAAGTGGAAAATAAGTGGTTTTGTGAAATGTCTGCTTGGGAAATTATGTCCTTGGGGGCTTGAAAAACGTTTTTAGCCAAAAATGAGACATGTCTCATCTTTTCGTGGGTTTTCTAATAAAATCAAATCATTTTATTTCCGACAACTAAGAAATCCATAAATTATAAGTAAAAGGTTTGCACTAAAAAGCCAATGTTAGTGCTTTAAACTATTGATGAGGTCCGGTAGGGCCGTTGCGAATAAAACCGAAAGGGAGATCGTGGCCCCCGGCAACATGGCAACTGAAGGAACACGGGTGGGTTTTAGTCAGTAAGAGTCTGACACGCCCTAGCTCCGCCCAGAGCGGGAGAAAGAAGTTATTTGATAATTTCCCACCCAAAAAAAAAAACAAAATGCTTTAAACTAAAGACGAACTAAGTAGGAGGTTTTCGAGGACCTGATCGAGAATTTGGTTGAAACTGAATATTCTACTATCGGAAGTTGCGATGCCAAATTGCCAATTAAAGTATTCCATTATATAATCCAATTAGTCATTTCCCAAATACTCGGACAAATCCACCATCCCACAACATACAGACTACGTAGGTAGGTCGCTAACAATGCTATGACATCACCGGTCTGACAGCGAGCGTGATCTGAATGGGACGGACGGGCAGACTGATTATGTAACTAGTTTGCACACTACACAGACATATACACTATGCTATACTAGGATTACAATATTAGTTTACGGTTAATATGGAAATCTACCGATGACCGTTTAGGTAGACGTGTTCTTGAGTGGAGACCGCGAATTAGTAAAAGGGTACGACGTCCTCAGGCTAAGTGGGGTGACGATTCGAAGGTTGGCGAGTAGCCGCTGGATGAGAGATTAGTGAATTTAAATACCAATTTTATTGTCGTTGCAACGAATATCCGGTCACTATCCGGCCATATTTTTACTATCCGGCACAAGGCCAGATTGTCATCTTGTGCCAGATATCCGGCTAGTCGGATACTTGGTCTTATTTTCGTAATAAAATGTAAATAATACTACTAATTTCGGAAACCAACCTGTTTAAATATATTTAAAAACAAAAAATATTTTTGGCCTGTAAGTGGTAGGTCATCGTCATCATCATTTCAGCCGAAAGACGTTTACTGCTGGACATAGGCCTCCTCCAAGCACCACCTCCCGCAAGTGGTAGGTAGCTAATTATAATCAATATTTGAAGTCTACTGAAGGCAAATTGCATGCGAGCAGATTTTAACATGCATAATGACGTTCGCTTCTGCCGGAATATCTGGTATCCGGTATCCGGCCAAAAACGGGTAGTGACCCGTTGCAACTCTATCACGCTTGTATCCCCCAAAGGGTTAGGTAAAGTTATACACACATTTCACCAGTTATTTTCAAGCACCCATGTAATTAATATAAACCGCCGAGTTTAAAACTCTAAGCTGCTAGTATAAAATCCGTCATGAAAAAATTCAATAACACTGCTTGTCCTGGAAATAGAAAGCAGGACCGCATACTAAGCAGTCGTGGTTGCAGCCATAACACCAAAGAGGCAGTCATTTTCATCACAGTAACCACTGCCACTGGCGTAAACATATTGCCAAAATCATATACTAAGTTGCCAATAAAAGTACAAAAAAGTCAGGTATAAACAAAACATCACAGAAATACAAATAAAAAATGTGGAGTCACACGTAATCTGTTCGATTTACTCGTAAGTATGTCATGTCATAACACGTGTGACTACGAATTTTTAATTTCGACTATTTTGTCGTAGTTGGGTTTTTATTTTTATTTAAATTATTTTGGGGTTTTTATCATATACATTTTTGAAATGTGCTAATTAAGCCCCTTCATTTGATACCCAACATGGCATGATTAATTTTTTTTAGTTCATGATTTTATGTCCTAGAGAGGGCGTCATGTGACGTCACATTGCCTATAACCAGCGGACAATCAAGACGCTTCCAACGATACCTCATTTGTCAAATTATAATGAGTAGTTTAGAAGTTGTGATGGAACAGATGAACATACATACGTACATGCATATATGCTTACATAAATACATACCGGGCATCATAACCCTCCTTTTTGCTTCGCCGTAGTCGGATAAAAAACAACATAACATAGCATCACGCTTGTATTCCCAGCAGGGTTAGGCAGAGGTGTACCAATAGTACACCCACAGGTCGCCAGTTATGATTAAGTCCCATGTAATAAAGGGCGAGCCTATCAACCGTGCGAAAATCCAGACTCCGGGCAGTTACTGAGAAATTCCAGATGGAAAACCCAATAACACTTTGCCCGACTTGGGAATCGAACCCAGGACCTCATGCTAAGCTGTAGCGCTTGTGGCCACTAGACCGACAAGGCAACGAGGTACAAAAAACAAATCTCAATAATTGCTCTAACAATACTAACTCAAAATGCTAAAGCAAAATGATCATTAGGTTACATCTGAAAACTATGTCACTACCATCCAAAAAAATTAAACTGAAAAATACTTTCAGTGCTGAAAATTGTTGGAACCAAATGAAAACGGATTGTGAAGCATCATTTCAAAAGTATCGTATTGGTTTTCCGAGAATTTTCAATCGAGTTTTCATTTTATTTTGCAGTGAGATGAATACGAATGAATTAATTAAGTGCAGTGGGAGTGCTTGAAATTGTACGGTTTTGAGTACCTTGGTGTATTTTTTAAGATTTTTAAAATGAATACAACGTGTAACGTTAAATGCGCAAAACCTGAAAACAGTTTGATCAGAATAACGAGCAGAATCAATTGAACAACTTTTTAATATAGGTCACATTTTTCAAAAAATCTTCATTAAAAACGTTGCCGTGTCTATTTATTAATAGGTCAAGCCATCACATGCGCAAACCTGCCAAAATACAAATGGTTGTCGATCAATTTAAATTTTCTCATACGCGGGATAAAATTAGCTTTTATTTCAATGCAAATACGAATCTTACGAACTAAAACAGTACATAAAACCTTTATAACTTTTTAATGATTTTTTTCTCTCTGAAATAGGTCAATTGAATTAAAAATCAATTGGGGTGTCTGAGGTTTTGCGCATTTAACAAGCCGGTCGTTACAAGTAGTCAGAAATTTAAAAGTCTTACAACCAAGGCGTATCGTGTACCCAGTAACTGGGTTGTGGTCAGACGGGCAGTCAGTCCATGTAAAATACTGGTATTCAGCTGCATCCAGTTAGACTGAAAACCGACCCCGATGTAGTTGGGAAAAGGTCAGGCAGATTGATTTTTGTTATGCCGGTTATAGCCCGTACAATCCACGAAGACGCGCCCCACTCCGCGATTACTGTACTGTAAGCTGAACTCTAGTACGGCGAGTGGGGCGCGTTTTTGTGGATTGCACGGACTATACATGATTCCATGGTAGCTGAGTTCACTGTTCAGGATAAGTCACACGTTCTTAAATATACTCGTGGAGGTTTTCATAAACCGACCTAAGGGAAGGGGGGGGGTTTTCGGAGGGCTTCGTATTGTTTGTAATTCGTCTGTATTTCTGTGAAATGCATAAGCTTAATCAGCCTATAATTTTCCCAGCAGGCTGTGAGCTGTTATCCACCACGCGGGCCCAGTGCGGGTTGGTAGATGTCACATGTCTTCGAATTTTCGGTTCTAGGACATGCCGGTTTCCTCACGATGTTTTCTTTCACCGTTTTGAGAGCAGTGGTGATGAAATAATTTACACAAAAACTTTTTACAAAAAAAAAACAACCAACTTCAAAAAAAAAACACTACAAAGTGAAAAATAACTTTAATTTTGGAAGTCGGTGTCTTTGGTTTTGAATTTTCGTTCTTTGTCACCGACTTCCGAAATTAAAGTTATTTTTCACTTTGTAGTGTTTTTTTTTGAAGTCGGTTGTTTTTTTTTTTTGTAAAAAGTTTTTATTTTTCACTTTTTAGTAGTGGTACCTACCCCACACAAATTCGAATACCACTTCCTGGTATGTAAATAACAGTGACAAAAAGTTATCATGTCATCTACATACTAAATGGGAAAAAATACGTATAATTGAAGCTAACTCAAAAACTACCCAAGAAAAGTTAATAAAATTTATATGGGACCACTTCTGAAGTATGATCTACCAAACAAAAAAAGAATCATCAAAATCTATTCATAATTGGCGGAGTAATCGCGTACATAACAAACATACAAAAAAAAAAAAAAAACATACTGACGAATTGAGAACCTCCTCCTTTTGGAAGTCGGTTAAAAATAAAGCGCCTGTCGGGGTTCGAGCCTACGACCACTGGGCCACAACTATCTGCTGCTCTCTGTGAAATAATTTCACTTTACATGTGTATTTTTTTCGCAAAATAAATAATCCGATTAGTAAACATAAGTTCAAAGAATTTAAAACCCATCGCCATTAAAACATGCACCTTTTTCTACTCCACCAAGCCATGAAACCATACAATAGCCCCGTCAAGTTGCAAAGCTATTAAACGAGAACTACCCTCGAAAATGCCCCTAACTGGTTGTTATTAAAAAGCTAGGCATTTCATGGGGCCATTTCAACCCCTTTACGAGTATGAAAGGGTAAAAAAATATCTTCCAAAAGTACCATAAAATGTCAAAGACTATAAAACCAGGGAGATCTTATTATTTCATATATTGCCTAATATGATATTAGTAGATGATTGGGGGTGTACTCTATATTTACGCTGTTGATTTTTATGTCACCAGGTACGAGTAGAAGGGTTGGGCTAATAAGGCAGTTTGGGGGATCGTCGTCAAATTGGGGGATAGGGGCGACAATTTGGAATGGGTTATGAGGTAGTTTGCAGTTTAGAAATGTTCCTTTGGTGCATATTATGAAAGGAGAAAAAATTATACAGATATAGCAACATAACAAGTATTTCCCCTAAGTATTTTTAGTAGCGACAAGACAAACATCGTACCGTCAATCTTGTTAAGAATTTTATGATTATAACCATTTTTAACCGACTTCCAAAAAGGAGGAGGTTCTATGTTCTTCGCGTATTTTTGTTTTTTTTTTATGTATGTCCCACGATTTCTCCGTCATTTGTGGACCGATTTTGAAAATTCTTTTTTGTTTGAAAGGGTATGCTCCCAAATTGGTCCCATATAAATTTTATTAACTTTGCTTGAGTAGTTTTTGAGTTAGATGATATGATACATTCCTGACACTATTAGTAGGTAGTGGTATTCGAATGTGTGTGGGGTAGGTACCACAACTAAAAAGTGAAAAATAAAAACTTTTTACAAAAAAAAAAAACTACCGACTTCCAAAAAAAACACTACAAAGTGTAAAATAACTTTAATTTCGGAAGTCGGTGGCAAAAAACGAAAACACAAAACCCAAGGCACCGACTTCCGAAATTAAAGTTATTTTACACTTTGTAGTGTTTTTTTTGGAAGTCGGTAGTTTTTTTTTGTAAAAAGTTTTTTTTTTTTATGTATGTCCACCGATTTCTCCGCCAATTGTGAACCGATTTAGAAAATTCTTTTTTTTTTGTTTGAAATGGTATGCTCTCGAGGTATTTATTATAAATCCGTATAAATTTTACTAACTTTGCTTGGATAGTTTTTGAGTTAGCTTCAATAATACGTATTTTTCACACTTAGTATGTGGATGATATGTTAAGTTCCTGTCACTAGTATTTACATATTAGGTAGTGGTATTCGAATTGGTGTGGGGTAGGTACCGCAAATGAAAAGTGAAAAAAAAACTTTTTACAAAAAAAACCGACTTCCAAAAAAAACACTACAAAGTAAAAAATAACCTAAATTTCGGAAGTCTGTGATATGCAATTAAAATACTGACAAATTAAAATATTTTTTTAATTATAAGTGTTTTTTTTGTTGGAGGCAAATCACATACTTTCAATTTATATTTAGTCTTTAAAATCACGAAATCTTATTAATATTTGGAAATCATGACAGTACAGATCGTTTAAAAAAATTAATAAAAAAATAAAATGATACAGTTTTTGAAGTGCTATGAAAAGCATTCATCGTTTCTTCGGAAATGAACAAGTCGCATGCGATTTTTGTCGACCGGTGTAATAGGTTTTACAAGAAAATTACCCGCATACCGGTAATTTGCCGCACGGCTAAAATCGACCCGTGTAAACCCCCCATAAGGGATAGATAACTCCAAAAAAAAACTAATACATAGATACATACTTCATCATTATCATCATCATTTCAGCCGAAAGACGTCCACTGCTTGACATAAGCCTCCCCCAAGCACCGCCACTTCGACTGATTTTGTGCTTTCCGCATCCAGCGGATTCCTGCGGCCTTCACAAGGTCATCGGTCCATCTTGTGGGAGGCCTTCCAACGCTACGTCTTCCGGTACGTGGTCGCCACTCCAGAACCTTTCGATACATACTTACTACGTTTAAACAAAATAAACTTTGTCAAGAGAAATAAATAGGTACAGGAGAAAATGAATCCAGCAAATCAGCAGTGGGATGATTTTTTTCTGGCTTTTAATAAGACAGCGAAAATAATAAAAAAGGTGGTACAACCTTATTTGTACATAAGGTTTAGACAATATAGAGTCTTTTCTTCATTCGCCGTGGGATTTTTTCTGAGGTTAAATTGGATGAATCTAGTTGTCTGTTAGGTATGTCATATTTCTTGTTGACCGTCACAAATTCCATATATAAGGCACAGCAAACTTAGAGTTTTCGAGGCATATGAAACGTTTAACCCAGTGGTCAGCAAACTCATAAGTCAATAGAGCCAAATATCAGTACTGTAACGACTAAGATTTCTTAAAAGAGCCAATCCTTTCTGTGTGTCCAAACTGTCTCAATACACTTTTCTTAATCCACCAATTCTTTCCTTAAAACTCCCAACCTTTTTCACTCCACAACGCTTCCTAAAATGAACTTACTAATAGGATGTCTTCATCATCATCATCATTATATTATCGGCTGATAATAATATTATGAAGGCATCTTACTCATTAACAAGTTAAACCTTGGAAAAGTTTGAAAGGTACAGTAAATTAATTTTCGATATCCTGTTCATGTTTGGTGAAAATACTTCGGAAATAAATCTTAGAAATATAATTAGAATTTTTAATAAAACTTGATATCTTGCTTAATGACCGAAATGCCGACCCCCACGCGTATATCTAGTTTAGTACTCATCGATATTTTGTACAGACAGAGCCGCACTCTATGCCAAAGAGCCACGGTTTGCCGACCACTGGTTTAACCAGTCAATTTCAACGAGTAATCTTTACAAACCTCAATGGGGTTAAAGTATAATAAACACGGACGCTGATTGCGAGTACTACGCACCTAACCTTTCTGAAGAACATCACCAATTAGGTCACTATTTATGTCCTTCTAGGGCGTCCCCTCCTGGCGTCACACATCTGCTTTGTAAATACCTTTTCTTATTAGCCTTTGATTCATCCCCTCAACATGACCGAACCATCTAAGCATCCTCTTTTATTTTTTTGTCACTACATCATCATTTAGTATATTAAAAACATTTTAAAAGCGAAAATGGATGGCAACGCCAAAGAAAATAGAAAATACATTTATTTGCGGTAAACATGACGCAAAGAAAGAACACAAAACAAAAATGAACATTTCGGGGGAAAATATGCGTCACATCCACGCAAAACGGCCATCGCTCAGCATAATGCTGCGCCCCTATTCGAGATAGAGCCACAGCGCTGGTTTTCAATGACAGCTAGCGGTTACGTAATGACGTCGACCGGTGCAGTGACGTGACCGGTGTATAATAAAATATATACATGGCCAGTAATTTATAATTAAAATAATGTTTTGTGTTGCATAATAATTTTGCATACTATTGTATAGAATCATTATATTTTTCTAACTTGAACAGACAGCTGTGCTTCTGAGGAGTTTGTTGCGCCACTTCTTCTTCCTAGCTAAAGGCACTAGGAAGTGGTGAAGGGTGGGCATTTTTGGGGGACTGTCTTATGTAATTTTGACGTTCGAAAAGTGCTGATTCTCAGCCTAGTTTGAATAAATGACTTTTGAATTTTGAATTTTTTGAATTTTCTACATTCTTATATAAAATATAATATTTAAAATGGCAACATTCCATTCAGTCGGTATCGACTCGCGCGCCGCCGAGAATTATAGATGGTCCTACTGTTTTACTATCATTTTCTTGTTTTTCTTCCATACTTCTCAATTAGTCGTCACCTCGGAAGTCCCCCTTTCGTAGCCATATCCTCTTTCAAACAGTGTTTACCATCAGATATTTTCGATCGTATCCTTTGTTTAATATTGCCTCTTAGAGACCACCTAAATGAAACATCGCATCTCCTAAAACATGAAATCTATGCCATTTTAACTGCCATCGTAAAGCATCGCACGGGATAATAATCTTTATAACTATCCATTTACGAACAACAGCCGCCTTGTTTCGTGTAGCAGTATGAAATTATTGGACATTACTCTCTGGGTGATATTATTATGGTTAGTGGGCAAAACGCTTGATAATATATTTTTGTTTGTGCTTGTGTGTGGTCTGAGGCATAGGTCATGCTATCTCCATATGGATGAAAGCTGATTTGGCTATTATAATGCATGCATTATAATAGCCACTGTTTTGGTATAAATTTAAGGCGACGATAACCGACTTTTAAAGCGAGTAGTGTTAATGATTTGTTTCTTAATAACTTTTATATGAATATTTTAGATTATGTATTAAATTAATTTGTAAAGTTATGTCTAACGCGGAAAAAAACGGAGAATCATGCAAAATCTACCAAGCGTATTTTTCTGAAACCTACACCATTGTAAAGATAATCTGTACTAATATTATAAAGAGGAAAGATTTGTATTTTTGTATGTAACGAATAAACTTAAAAACTACTGGACCGATTTGAAAAATTCTTTCATCAATGGATAGCTACATTATCAGCGAGTAACATAGGCTATATTTTATCTCCGTACTCCCACGGAAACGGGAACTACGCGGGTGAAACCGCGTGACGTGCGCTAGTTTAATTATAATACGAGCATAACCTTTTGTTTTATGTATAATAAATTAATAATGCGTCTAATTTGGGACAGCGCTCCTTGATGGGCGAGTCCTATTACTGGCTAGACGTACCATGCGATGCGTGAGCTCAGTACACAACACGCAAGCTGACCAATCAAGGTCACTGGCATATATCTGTGTGTTAATTCATCTAACGGAGCGTTTTAATATTTTAATAAAATTGGTTTATCGAAGCTTTGTGGAGTCGCTCCGAGTTATGAGTTCGAAACCAGCCAAAATACTGATTATCAAAGGCTACCTACCTACTTTTAATCTTCGAAACATTGTTTATAATGAAGAAAAGTATAATTTTCAGAAAACTAGGGCTTGTTGGTTTAAAACTGCATAGGGTCATCAACAATAGTCCTTCTCTGTACAAAAAGTAGCCTTTCAGAAATAGGACCGCTAATAATTGTGGCTAATTACAGTCTGAGAGAGAGTGGTGGCCCAGTGGTAATGGCTCCGACTTACGAGTTCCAGGTCGTGGGTTCGAACCCAATGCTATCAAAACGGTGAAGGAAAACATCGTGAGGAAACCGGCATGTCCTAGAATCAAAAATTCGAAGATATGTTACATCTACCAACCCTTAGGTACTGGGCCCGCGTGGTAGATTTACAGCACTCCCTCTCGAAGAGAGGAGGCCTGTGTCTCAGCAGTGGGAACATTCAAAATTCAAATTCAAAAGTCATTTATTCAAATTAGGCTGAGAATCAGCACTTTTCGAACGTCAAAATTATATAAGACAGTCCCCCAAAATGCCCACCCTTCACCACTTCCTAGTGCCTTACGCTGGGAAGAAGAAGTGGTGCAACAAACTCCCCAGCAGCACAGCTGTCTGTTCAAGTTAGTTCATTATAGGTTAATTAAGCTACAGTTAAATTAAGCTACAGATTTAATCACTAAACCTAAGGGTATCACTAGGGCTTGCGGACGGTGAACAATGGGTAGCTCGCCGTCCGATAAGGACCAAGCCCGGGTCGACGGCGCGTTGTGTTCCACGCGCGCCTCAAAGAGACGTCAGCAGAATTGACGGAGTCCGCTAGGGCCAATGCCTGCCGGGGGTTGGAAGAAAACCGATAGGGACATCGTGGCCCCCGGCAACAGGGCAACCGAAGAAACACGGGTGGGTTTTAGTCAGTAAGAGTCTGACACGCCCTCCCGCTCCGCCCAAAGCGGGAGAAGTTATTTAATAATTTCCCACCCAAAAAAAAAAAGGTATCACTCCTAGAGGGGATTTTAACTGCATCCGTTTTGGCTCTCTTCCTACATAATATCAAATCTGCCTAGCCTTTTCCCAACTATGTTGCGGTTGGCTACCAGTCTAACCAGATGCAGCTGAATACCAGTATTTTATAAGGAGCGACTGCCTATCTGACCTTCGCAACCCTAGGTAATAGATACCCGTTGGTAAGACTGGTTGTCAGACTTTTTGGCTGACGACCCGTAACGACTGTCAAAGACCCACGAATGACATCCGAGACCAATCAATGGCTTAGCGTGCTTTCCGAATTACGGAGGAGGCTCGTTATGTAGAAATGGTAACCCATCCACGGACCAACCCCGGCAAGCGTAGCTTAACCTGATGGATCGACCCGTGCGACTGTAAGTACTTAGCCACGAGCTCCTCTCATCCTACATAATATGCCATTTCTGAGATCTCAGATTCTTTTATCATCGATCAACTAAGAAATATGCTAGAAAATTCAAATTCTTATTTATTCCATTGCAAAATAACAAATGAGTATTGTATTTTGTATAAGCGGCATATCTAGGATATTGGAGCGCGGACCAGAAACGTCTGTGTATTGAAGTCAGCACAAAGATCTGTTGTTTGTTATACATAATAAATTATATACAGAGTTCTGTTAGCAAGAAAATGTGGAGCAGGCGAATTTATCACTTGAGTTACTTTGAAAAATGAATTGATAGGGTTTAACAGCGTGGTGGAAAGCTGGCAAAATCTTATTGCAACTTTCATAATTATAATAGAGTTTGTAAAAGAATAGATACAAATTATAAGTCCTGTCACCATCACATGATCACACACACTTATTCACAACTTATAATCACACACTCATGCATAATAGCATTTTTCTAGTTTTATCACAATTTTTTTTCTTTTTATTCTCGATTTGTTTACTATGTTTTTTTATTTATTTTGATTCTTAGATTTATATTTAGTTTTTTTTGCAATTTGAAACATAACCTATTTTACTTTTATTACCATTAGAAGATTTATAGTCCTATTCTGTTAAAACTGACATGTCTCATTATTTGTCTATGGGTTACAATTATTGTAGTCATATTTTATTTTTTGATTATTGTTTGCTTTTATCTTGCTGTTGATTTTTGACATATGGTTTTATAATTTATTTATTTTTTTACATTACGTTTGTTTTTTTTTCGAATTATTATTTCCTAATTTAAATTGAATTGCATGTATTTTAATAATATTTTTTTGTGTATGCTTATGTTTCATGTTGAATTATATTCGAACACAGTGTGAATTGTTACAGAATAGATGAATTGAATTGAATTAAATGTTTTTAAAATAATTAAATATTTATATTTTAAACATAGGTTTAGGGTTTAAAGGATTACAAAGGGCAATGGGCCCAAAACTAGTTACTAGTTTTGGAGCCAATTGCCTTTTGTAATCCTTTTAGCAAAAAAGCATATTTTATTTTTTTATTTTAATTCAACCTTGAAGCTTCCTATTTAAATCTTAATTTAGTAGTATTTTCATCAATAACAATAATACCAAGTTGAGTTGTGCATTGGCCCTTATTCCGTCCATTGGCTGTTTAACGAAATACTACAAAATTCTGTCAATGAAACAAGGTGTTTCATTGACAGAATTTTGATCATGATTCAAATGATCGTATTCATAAACACATTTGTAGGCGTCATCAGAAACTAGTTCCTATTACCAGTAACCAGTAAAGGAATAAAAAAAAAAAAATTGGAACCAGTCTAACCATTTCAAATTATTGGTAGGTAGGTACGAAAAATTGCCAATCTGCCAGATGGTTTAGGGTTGTCGCCATTCGTTGAGGTTATACAATATGTAAAAAAACCTGTCTTATCCGAAAGGGGTTTATAGGTACTGCAATAACATTACCTATAAGTAATAAAATCTAATTATTATTGAAAAAAAAAATATTGTTATTTAAAAATCAATTTTTAGTACCAAATTCTTTAAAAATTTGCAAATTTTCAACAAGAGTCTTACATAAGTTATGACTTGTAACGACGCCCGCCCGCGCCCCATGTAATAAACCGGTAAAAAACCCATTGAAAAAAAAAATTGTCGATATTTTTTTTCCATTTTCCTTAAAATTACCACATAGACTCTCAGTACGATACCTAACATCACCCTCACGGATCGGAGAGGGTTTTATTTACATGTTGTATTGATGCACTACTTATGATGTAGCGACCGTACACACTACACTTGCCTTTTTCAGAAAATCAAAAAGTCGGGAGGTGGACGGTGACCACAGAACAGATAATTTACCTAGCTGTTCTGTGACAGTGACGGTCGCCGTAGGACACCCGGTTGGAACGCAGTTCCTTTCGCTGTAAATTATCATATTTTGTAATACAGAGCCATCTAGTGTGGTCTCAAGTTTCGGTTTCAACATAACGCTTTTTCATTACGTGACGATTTCTACCAGTTTACTACCCTACCGCAAGCCACGTTTATAGAACAAGGAGAAGAAGGGCACGCCCTTTATGCCTAGAGGCTTTTATTTAGATATTTCGTTCTGTAAACAAAAAAAAAAAAAAACAAAAACAAAAAAAACAAAAAACAAAACGTAAACGTTTAGTTTTTTTTTTTTTTTTTAATTCTGCTTGTGTGTTTCTCAATGTAGTTCTCGATGTTTTTGGTTGGTATATTGCGTGTGCTTGCTGACATATGGCCATTAATTTATCATTTAAATTATGTTTTGTGTTGCATAATGTAAGTTATTTTGCATACTATTGTTTAGAATCATTTATTTTTTCTAACTTGAACAGACAGCTGTGCTGCTGGGGAGTTTGTTGCGCCACTTTCTTCTTCCCAGCTAAAGGCACTAGGAAGTGGTGAAGGGTGGGCGTTTTTGGGGGACTGTCTTATGTAATTTTGACGTTCGAAAAGTGCTGATTCTCAGCCTAGTTTGAATAAATGACTTAAATTTTTTTTGAAATTTTGCATTTTAGAACTACTTTCCAAAAAAATAATTATGAACAGTAGGTATTTTTTACGTACATACACTGTGCAACTTTTATAATATTACATGTGTTCTTGTGATTTTTAGAGCCTACTTACAAGATATAAAATTACGTCAAATTAACACTTGGCGAACGAGATTGAATGTATAAATATCTAAAAAGATACGATACGCCACTTATATGTTTTTGTTTGGGTGGTGAATCGGGAAAGTAGCGAAACTGGAAGTAGCCGATTAAATCGCACAATGTAAATCAGGCTTTAATGTAAATATTCTGAATTTTTTTCATCTTGCGATCCGGCGCCACCGCTGGTCGGGCAGCGGTGTGGCGCATGGGTGATATTCATTCGTATATTATTATATGTTTTATATGTCGTATAAAATCACTACAGAGTTCCCGTCAAATTACAAAAACACAAAAAAATGTCCGTTAAATTGTGAAAAATGGAGGCGGTTGACAAAGTTTCGTGCAATTATAATTTCACTAGTGAAATTATAATACCACTGGTTTGAAAATATCCCTGCGACATATACAAACATGCGGTCAAGCGCCGGCCGGTGCGGCTCCGGCGTCATGTACAGAACACTGGAACAGATGACGCATTGTCTATCCTATACTTGATCTATGTCATAGTTCAATCACAAATAAACTCTCTTCTAATTCCCCTTCCCAGGAACAATAGCTAGACTTCTAGTGTATAATTTAAACTTCTAACAAGCCCTCTTGGGGTTTAATCAGCAAAGCATTGGAGAGGACTAAGCCCAGGTCCGCACGGGCGCTGTTTTAACGCGACGATTTTACATCGCACACTGGATTTTCAACTCTCAGTGTTAAGCCGATCATTGAGATATATGCTGGGATACAACAGAGTGCATCCCAGCGCGTCAAAAATATCATCATTATCATCAGCCTATAATGTTTCCACTGCTGGGACACAGGCCTCCTCTCTGTGCGAGTGAGTGGGCCGTAATCCACCACGTGGGCCCAGTGCGGGTTGGTAGATGTCACATGTCTTCGAATTTTTGGTTCTAGGACATGCCGGTTTCCTCACGATGTTTTCTTTCACCATTTTGAGAGCAGTGGTGATGAAATAATTTACACAAAGTAAAGCGCCTGTCGGGGTTCGAAACGACGTACAACTCGTAAGTCGCGGCTGTTACCACTGGGCCACCACTGCTCTTTGTCAAAAATATACACCATTGGATCTTCAACTCTCGGCGATAAGCAATGTGTTGAAAATCCACTGCGCGATGAAAAATCGCCGCGTTAAAAAAGCGCCCTTGGGAAGGAGGGCTTAGTTGGGCTCTGTGAGAAGTAGTTACTAGTTACGTTACAGGCGTTCATCTTGGGCTTAAGTTATGCATTAAAGTTTTAATAAGTTTATTATGAAAAAATGTGAAGAAAATGTAAGTACTTTTTGTAGTGAAGAAAATGTAGGACTTTTCTACAGTCTTGCTCAATTTCGCTGGCCTTGTGTGTTAATTGTTTACATAGAATTTTGCATTTCGTTCAGCTCGACATATTGTTTAATGTTTAGTCTACCATTAATCTATGTTATTTTCAACCATTTCTTTATAAAATCTCTTCTTATTTTCGAATTACACACAACTTAAAAATTAATGATTATTAGGTCAACACTGATTAAATAATATGATATTACGTAATGACATAAACACACGCCTTCTTCCCATTAACTATACACACACACACACACACACACAGACACACCCCCACACATACAATACATAACACACACAGGACATAATTACAATGGTGATTTCTTTTGCCTGAGAAAAATAAAAACACTTCATAGATACACAATAAAAAAAATCTTCTGTTATCTTCTCTTCTCTTCTCTCGCAGAAAAGTAGGCACTAACACACCTGAAAGTTTGCTCACCTTGATTAAAACACAGGTTCGAGCAACAATTCAGGCCCATCAGTGTACCGTACTCTCTTCTTATAACTTCTCCAGCTTCTGTAAGATTCTTCTCTTCTGTTCAGTGACATCTATTTCATTCTTCTGTTTCTTCTTTCAATATACTAGCTTGTACACATGGCTCTTCAAGTTTTAGAAAAAGTTATAAACTTTGTAGAGCACTGTCTCCACTCTTAGCAGCGATTTATAATAATTTATAGATTAATGAAATGCATTTTCAATGTGTTAGTGCACTACATAACGATATTTAAAATTTAATTTAGTAATATTGACAATTTAATCGAAATAATGAATTATTTGACAGTTATTTGCGACGTTGCCAGCTTTCTGAATGCATCTAATGCAACTTCGTTTCCTATAGGTATTTAACAAAATAAATAAATTAAACCAAGAACCTCGAATTAAAATGGCGCCTCAGAAATGTCAGAAGACGCGCCCTTCAAATTAAGTCCCAAAAAATGAACGACAAAATGTTGCCACATCAAAATTTTTTATTATAGCTTTGCAAGACTAATTACTACTTCTTATTATTAATAATAGATCTCTCTAGGAGCCAATCATTCAATAATAAATGATTGATTTTGATAAGATATTGTAATGGATCCAGTTTTCGTTCTGTGCGTGAGTCATTTTGTTTTGAAGGTAGACTGGTCTGGGCGTTAAGGTTGTCTTGTGTATTATATTTCTTTTGTAATTGATAGTCAAATAAACTTTAATAAGGCATGTTATTATAAATCACATTCAGTTGTTAGTTTTTATTTGAATAGTGAAAGGCTATTTCTCAGAAGTTGTTCATTAAAACAGTAGTTTTGGACAAAAGTGTTCTTTGATAAAAATGTGACCATGGTTTTTTATTTAATATTTCCTGTTCAAAGTAATTTTACGTAGGAACAATAATTATATTCCCAATTTTAAAACATTTCTAGGTTAGTGGATCACCTTAGGGGTGGACTTAGTACTAACCTACTATCCTACCTATCAATCTAAACCCTTGGATAAATAATTGAGTACTCAATATTTTTCTAAATCGTAAACCATAACCAATAAAATCAATAGGTACCTTCTACATAAACAGTCACAAAACAAAACAAACAGAAACAAAACACACATCAAACACGACATTATCAACAAAAAAAATCAACATCATTATTACACTGACAGCAAAAATGGCGCGAAAAATACTTTTGACATCTGTCAATTACGCGTGTTCGGAAACGCGACACGAACGAATACAAGTTTATTGCGAACAAACAATCGCTGATGTAGATTGGCTTAGTTAGAATGGCCGTAGTATTTGTGTTAGTTTCAAAATAATAGATGCCCGGTTGTTAAAGTATTGACACTGGTTGCGTGGGGCGCCCGCAGCGATGTATACATTTAGGTTAGTTTGTATGTTATTATGTTTGGGTTTGATACGGTGGCCATGTTAAAAGGACACATGCCGTGTTTAAAAGAGTCTTGAATTCTTATTCGAAATATAATGGCATGTATGATGTAAAAACATAATTACAGACATGTATTCATGAGCTCACTTTTACTGGAGTCACTGTTAAATTAATAAAAATTCGTTAGGTAAAATGACTCATTATTAATTACTAGCTCTTCCCCGCGACTTCGTCTGCGATGCAGGATGAAAAGTAGTTGTCCTTTTCCAGGTTATGGTCTACCCATGTGCCAAGAATAGAAAGATAAAACCAAACAGAAGGATTAATAGGATACAACCCTAATTTCTGAAACCCGTGGTTATTTTAACAATTTTTAACCGACTTCCAAAAGGAGGAGGTTCTCAATTCGATATGTTTTTTTTTTTGTATGTTTGTTACGCGATTACTCCGCCAATTATGAATTGATTTTGATGATTCTTTTTTTGTTTGGTAGATCATACTTCAGAGGTGGTCCCATATAAATTTTATTAACTTTGCTTGGGGAGTTTTTGAGTTACCTTCAATAATACGTATTTTTTCCCACTTAGTATGTGGATGACATGATAACTTCCTGTCACTGTTATTTACATAGCAGGTAGTGGTATTCGAATTTGTGTGGGGTAGGTACCACAACACTAAAAAAAAGTGAAAAATAAAAACTTTTTACAAAAAAAAAAACAATCGACTTCAAATTAAAGTTATTTTTCACTTTGTAGTGTTTTTTTTTTAAAGTCGGTTGTTTTTTTTTTGTAAAAAGTTTTTTTATTATAAATTCGAAAGTGAATTTGTTTGTTTGTTACGCTTTCACGCTAAAATGCCCGAACACATTAGGATGAAATTTAGCACACGGGTAGACTATGACCTGGATTAGGACATAGGATACTTTTTACTTAGACTTATGCGGGTGAAACCGCTGGGCGCAGCTAGTATTTTTATATTACTTAACAAACACACACCTTTCTGTCATGAGGGTGATTTGATACTTACCTACTCTTTTTGCATCGCATAATAAATAAAATATAGGTGGGTACTTACATTATTATGGCTGAAATAGAAGATTTTTCCAGATAAATTTACTCGACAACGGATCCCATTTTATAGTCATTTGGTTGAGCAACCCCATTAAACGAGAGACTCGTTTTGCAAAAGCCGGGTCGACGGCGCGTTGTGTTCCACGCGCGCCTCAAAGAGATGTCAGCAGAATTGACGGGGTCCGCTAGGGCCAATGCCTGCCGGGGGTTCGAAGAAAACCGATAGGGAAATCGTGGCCCCCGGCAACAGGGCAACCGAAAAAACACGGGTGGGTTTTAGTCAGTAAGAGTCTGACACGCCCTCCCGCTTCACCCAGAGCGGGAGAAGTTATTTGATAATTTCCCACCCAAAAAAAAAAAAAAAAAAATGTCAAATAGAAGAGTCCAGCTATTCTTTTTTCAGTAGTTACCTGTATAAAAAACCCTAAATATCAGGTTATAACTCTCAATCTACAAAGTACCTTTAACATGCGTAATGAAACTTAACATCATAGCTCACGCGTGTATGAAAAATCGATTGCCCATCCCTTTCGTGGCCCCGTTTGCCCCAAAAATGTTATTGGATCGCCCATAGTTCACCTAATTATATGTATAGGTTTTGTAATGTAATACATCTACTAATGGGTATTGGATCCCGATCAATCTTTATGTTTAAAAAGCTAATGTAGTGGTGGAAACTTTTATGGAAAATATTTTGCGAAGAAGGGTAGTTTTTGAGACGGAATATTGTCTTTTATATTACTTTTGTTTGGGGTAGGCTTTTGAGTCTTATAGAGAGGATGAAGACGATGTCTTTTTCCTTCAAAAATGTATCTAAACAAGGAATTTCTTGTTTTAAATGTATATTCCAATGGATACTGTCCACTGTTCTCTGTAAAAGCCATTTTTTTTTAAGATTACTCTTTAAAAATAATTAGTTTTTACAGAATGAAAGGTTACTCTTTAGCGCCAAGATTACTCTTCTCCATAGAAAACGACCAATTGGAACCGTGCACCTAGCTTCTGATGTTTCATAAGTGCATGTAGGTTTTATGTGAAATAAAATATTTTAAATAGACTTGTTAATCTTCAAGGTATAATTAAGATAACTGAAAACCTGAAAGGGGTCCTCGTACTCATCATATTGAAAAAAAAATACTATCGAACCAAACCGGCAAGCGACGCAAAAGTCAGCTGTTCCCTACATTCTGTTGAGTTATGTGAACATTATATGTATGGAGCAGCTGATTATTTTTTATTCACACCTTTTAGAGTGGATAAATGAATTAATGAATGACGTCAGTTCAGGTCCAGCTTCACTGGTGAATCTTTTGGCGGCGTTAAACTGCTTTCTCGACTCTTTTCTATGTCTCTGCTATGCTGTGTGACACTTTGGTCCGAAGTCTCGCTACTATCCGTTTCAGGTTCTTGTTTTCGCTAGCAGCTTTCTTGACATTATCTCAAAAAAAAAAAACCTTGTTGAAGTAAGTGATGTCCTGTTTTAGGTTGTCATTCCATGTGTAATTTCCTTTTAGCTCGAGAGCCCACGAAAAAAACCATGTCGCATCGTTTTACGTAAATCGTTAGTTTAGATGATTCTAAACCCGACTCGGTGGGTAGTATCGGACAGAAACGTCACAGTTTTATTTAGAGAGGATGAACACATAATTGCTTTTTTCTTATTAAATGTTGAATTCCTTAATTTAATCATCCAATCTTAAGACCAGAGATTTCTTTAGAAATAATCACCTGTTTTCGTATTTTTCTGTTCGTTTCCTCTTGTCTGTCTACATAATTATAATAACATAATAATCATTTTATTTCGGAATAATCCATAATTTGTTAGTAAACATTAACCTTAATAACTATGTTGGTAAACATGTTGGACAAATAGTGGACGAGCGGGCAATCAAATTTCCCCGCAATGACATTCAGGAGACTGTTCGAGCTGCCCCGGACCCTCTGCAGCAGCGACGCGGCACGCTTACGTCTGATCGTTGCGAATCCATCAGTGTGCGCATCAGCAAACATTCCAGCAGACGCACTGCAGAAGCGTGGCAGTCCCAACAGCATCCTGAATGCATTGTTGTTTTGGACTCGAAGAACACTGATGGCTTTCTGCGTACAACTTGTCCAGAGGCTGCACGTGTAAAATGTCTGACAATAAAAAAACCGTCAATTTGACTTCAGAGCAAACCTACGGACAAGCATGTTGTATCGAACCGCCAATGCTCTTCGTTCCTTTTCTACATCCAGATCATCTTTGATGCCCGCTGTTACAATATGGCCGAGATATTTAAATTGTTGAACACGATTCAAGATATTACCTGCAAGTTTAATGGGAGGAAAACTTTCTGAGGACTTTGCTCCAAAAATAAGAACCTCACTCTTTTTGATTTGTGTGTACATAAATAGTTAAATAAATTAATAAACATACTCGTAGTTAGGTACCTACAATGCATTGAGTCGTATATCCTCGTAGCTTTTGACTTTTATAACCACTGATAATTTTTGCTTACATAAAACATATTGGTGGTTGTAGCCGGACAAGCTTTTATCAAACAAAAATCCTAGTAACTATACCATCCAATTTTATTATAAACCGCAGCTCAAATACAATAGTAAATTTCCCGCCACAAATAACCAGGGTTGCCCAAACCAATAATGAGATCGAGATCAATCCGTAGTGTTGCCAACGTAAATAACTATATCTGCCAACATTCAGTCGTAAACTGGCAAAGACGTTTATTTTAAATCATATTTTATCCTCCTTTGTAAATTGTTTATGAGGAAAGAGTTTATGTTTGTGTTTAATGTGAATTTCTAGAAAATTAAATTTGTGATTGAACATTTAAAACGCTGCTACACAAACCTTTTTTTTTCTGGGTGGGAAATTTTCAAATAACTTCTTTTGCTCTGGGCGGAGCGGGAGGGCGTGTCAGACTCTTACTGACTAAAACCCATCCGTGTTCCTTCAGTTGCCTGTGTGTCGCCAGGGGCCACGGTAACCCTTTCGGACAAACCCGCAACCCCGGCCGGCAGGCATCGGTCCTAGCGGACCCCGTCAGTTCTGCTGACATCTCTTTGAGGCGCGCGTGGAACATAACGCGCCGTCGACGGTGCTACACAACCCTTAAGTCACCAAAATTTTGACACTAGTTCTTCATTATTCTCCTGGTCGTATCCCAGTTTATTTAGCGTCGGTGCAACATCTTTTTCTTCCATATTTTTCTATCAGTCGTCATCTCGGTAGTCAACCTTTCCAGCCATAACATTTTTCACACATTCCATCTATCGTTCGGTCTTCCTATTCTCTTATAGCCATCCACTATACTCAAGACTTTCCTCACGACATTTCCCTCATTTTTAGGGTTCCGTAGTAAACAAGGAACCCTTATAGTTTCGTCATGTCCGTCTGTCTGTCTGTCTGTCTGTCCGCGGTCTAGCTCTAAGACTGTTAGTACTAGAAAGTTGTAATTTGGCATGGGTATACATATTAATCATGTCGACAAAGTGGTAAAATAAAATTATAATTTCTTTTTTCTTAGGGTACCTCCCCTACACGTAAAGTGGGGATGTTTTTTTTTTTTTTCTATCCCTTAGTGTGGAAATGTCTTTCAAAAAGATTGAGAGTGTGATTCAAAAAGGTTTTACCTTTTTGAATTCCGAGATCCGTTTGCGAAATATTAAGCTTTAAAGTGCAAATTTTTGTTAGAGTCAAGTGTCCCCCCCCCCTGCCAGCTAAATGGTTGGTTTTAGGTATGTAAAAAAATTTTCAGCAGTAGCTTAACGAATTTAGAAGGAAAACTATCACAGCTGAGTAAACTTTACAAGTTAACGAGTAATAATCGACCAACTTAGATTTGCGGTTGTAAAAAAATATGTTCTCCCATATATTCTGTATGAAACATTTTTTTTTTCAACTACATTGTGAAGTTTGTTCTTGGGATAAATTCATCCCAACTACGGAACCCTACATTGTGCGTGGTCCGACATGCTGTTGGCCGGTTTTTCATTTATGTTAACGTTTTCACCTGTAAACATCCATTGCTGAATATAAATACCCTTCAGACAGAACCTTCTTTCCTTGGAATCTTCTCATAATCACCACACATAGCGCCGGCGGCATGGACCGCCGGCTTTTGCCAAGCGGCACTCCTTTGTTTGGCGGCTTCTTTGTGCGGCAAGCCGGGCGCACCGCCGCTTGCCCAGCGGAAAAGCAGTATGTCTGCCTTTACAAATCAGTGATCGCAATTGTGTAGTTACTAGTGAAAAGAAGTACTGCTTTCCATCCTCCTGATATATTAAGTCCTTCATCCTTGAAGAAAAGAATTGGTGGTTTTTTAGCATAGCCATCCACATTCATACTCAAAACTTTCCTCACGACATTTTCATCTTCAGTTACAGAAACAAAAGAGTCACACCTCAGCAATAGTAAGTAACGTCACATTACACAATCACCAGCACCACTCAAAAAACATAAAACACACCGAAACAACACAATTTACAGGCAAAAATGGACACTAAAAAACATGAACCGTTGTACATTGAACTGACACGTCATTTATCAAAGGAAAATGGCTAAAGCATCGCTCCACAGCAGCTCACAGCTAAGCTACGCACGTGTTTGTAGCTTCGTTTTGTATGAAAATGTAAGTGAGATCGTTCACTGTCCACGGCCACGCTATAGCGCTACAAGTTTGTACTGGCGTGTGGCCAAAATCGGAACTAACGCCGCCATGTTGCTTTTTAATACATTTCAAGTGACATTTCACAAAAAAATTGCTCAAATGTTTACCAACAGCGCCCCCTATCAACGTCATTCGAGCGCCAAAAGATCATTGTAGCAGTGTATTTGGGATCGTCTACTAGCACCCACGGCCACACAACGCACAGATGCGTGACTGGCAAACAAATGAATCACGCAAGTAAGGTGTGCTACACCATTCTGGTCGGCAAATTCAGCAGTATTTGTTGAACAACATAAGCCGAACCGAAGCAGTCTACAGACTTTCATGCGGCTTGTGCCAATCGGAAAACTCCGTTCAGCATCTACCGTCAGTGAATCATGTTAAGGTCGGCTAACTACAATTCAAGCTAAGCCAAGCGGTTTTTTTTTCCGAACATCTGATCTGCTGGGGATTGTGTTGAAACAGCCCAGTCGAATCTTTTTGGTCTATCACGTGTCTCATACCCAGAGGTTCAATTCCCAGCGGAGGCAAAATATTCTGCTCGGATGGTGGTAGGGCTTGTTCTGTCCACCTAGCTAGCTACCACCATCTTATCTAAGTCTATCGCCATAGCAACTATGTTAACAGCATTGTTGTGTTTCGGCAGTTAGAGGTAAGATAGCCAGTTCCTCTGTAGTTGAGGATTCCGGGTGAAGCTCGCTTCCATCTTCGACCTGATTATCACTTACCATCATTACAATCAGGTGAGATGAAGGCCAAGAGCTTCCCCGTTGTGGATAAAACAAAAAACTTGTATGTACCACCTCTAACGTGGTGAACCTGGTAGCAGTGGACTGTCGGCTTTACAGCGAAATTTCCAACCTCTCAACCTGTTGCTGAAAACAGGAATATTTCAACAAAAACATGGGAAATATGGCACTTTGCTGTAGCGAGGACAACTTGAAATTGAGTGGAGAGAAGCTTCGGAAGTTACACGAAGTTAGATGGCTAAGTTTTTTAATTTTAATTTTAAAAGTAATAGGTAATGATGATGTACCAGTTTTATTGGTTTTTAAGTTAAAAAGAACTCATATTATAACAGCAGTGGTGGCCCAGTGGTAACGGCCCCGTCTTACCGAGTTGCAGGTCGTGGGTTCGAACCTAGGCAGGCGCTTCTCTCAAAACGGTGAAAGAAAACCAGCGTGTCCTAGAACCAAAAAATCGAATACATGTGACATCTACCAACCCGCACTAGGCCCGCGTAGTAGGTTACAGCCCACTCCCTCTCACAGAGGAGGCCTGTGTCCCAGCAGTGGGAACATTATAGGCTGATTATCGTATCGTATCGTACCGTATATCTAATATTTTATTGGGATCGGAGATTTACTAGATAGATTGGCATGAAGCCGTACTAAATGCTAATAATTCGTATTAAAACAATTGATAAACGACATATAAAATCAGCAACATTTTCGCCCATATCACAAATAGCAAGTCTAATAAACGAACACAATCAATGTATTTTTTTTTATAAAAATAAATAAAATACATGATTACATATAAAAAAAATTGAAGTGTCTGTTAGTAATGTCAAAATAACAGCTTTTTACAATTTTTTTTTTTAAACAACTTTCAACATTTTTGTCTATCTGTCTGTTTGATCCGGCTAATCTCCGAAACGGCTGGATCGATTTTGACAGGACTTTCACTGGCAGACAGCTGATGAGTAACTAAGGCTACTTTTATTTTAGAAAAATAATTACTGCCGACACAGGCGAAGCCGTAGGCAGCAGCTAGTTAATTAAATATAAAATTATCGTGAGTATTCGAGAGGAAACCTAGAGGTCACCAAGAGGCATTAAGAAAGTGCATAGGGCATAGATCAATGCTTTTTAACCGACTTCCAAAAAGGAGGAGGTTGTCGTAGCGTATGTATGTTTTTTTTAATATAGGTATGTCCACCGATTTCTCCATCAATTGTAGACCGATTTTAAAAATTATTTTGTTTGAAAGGGTAAGCTCTCGAGGTGGTCCCATATAAATTTTATTAACTTTGCTTGGGTAGTTTTTGAGTTAGCTTCAATTATACGTATTTTTTCCCACTTAGTATGTAGATGATATGATAACTTCTTGTCACTGTTATTTACATAGCAGGTAGTGGTATTCGAATTTGTATGGGGTAGGTACCACAACTAAAAAGTGAAAAATAAAAACTTTTTACAAAAAAAAACAACAGACTTCAAAAAAAAAAATAACTTTAATTTCGGAAGTCGGTGACAAAGAACGAAAATTCAAAACCAAAGACACCGACTTCCGAAATTAAAGTTATTTTTCACTTCGTAGTGTTTTTTTTTTGAAGTCGGTTGTTTTTTTTTTGTAAAAAGTTTTTTTGTGGATAATTTTCAAAACGATGCAAATAGTAACTACCTTGAAATTAGCCTAGAATGTAAATTGCTACCATGTAAACATAAACTGACCAAAAATATACCATTTACTTAACCCATAAAACAACTCACGTTTGGACAGAACACGCGAATTCTGGTGGAACTTTCCCACTCGCTCCCATAGACAGTATAGATACCATTACCTATGTCTATGGTTTATTTAGGTTAATACTACCACACCCGCGGCTCGCGTGACCATAGACAAAGTGGTAGCACTACACGTAATTGAATTAGCCAGTATCCCCTCATTCACTTAAAGCTATCCATTCGTCTGATGGTTATCGCAAAATGTGCAGCCGTTTTCTATCTTTAATTTGTTGATAGTTGGTATTGATATGATTCTTTTCGTAATGGTCGTTCTATGTTGCATTGTTGTTTTTGTATTTTATGAAGTTTTGCTGGTGTTCATTTTGTATTGCAGTGGGTTTAGACAGTATTTTTTTAAGGTTCCACAGGGTGGACTGGACATTTTCAACCATGTTGGGGTCGGCTTCCAGTCTAACCGGAGGCAGCTGAATACCAGTATTTTACATGGAGCGACTGCCTATCTGACCTCCACAACCCAGTAACTGGGTAATACGATACTCTTGATAAGACTGTTGTCAGACTTTCGGGCTTCTGACGACCCGTAACGACTGTCAAAAATCCACGAATGACAGCTGGGACCAACGGTTTAACGTGCTATCCGAGGCACGGAGAAATCTCAATATTTTAAGATGGTCACCCATCCACAGACCAACCCCGGCAAGCGTAGCTTAACTTGATAGATCGACCCTTGCGGCTGTTATTACTTAGCCACGAGCTCCTAATGCCTACTAATAATTTAAATACTTAAAATGCAAAGTATGAATTAAACACTTATTTTACGCAGAATTAAGATTTATAAACCGAAAGTCTGATAACCAGTCTTACCAAGTGGTATCGTATTACCCAGTTACTGGATTGTGGAGGTCAGATCAGTCACTCCAGTTAAAATACTGGTATTCAGCTGCTTCCGGTTAGACTGGAAGCCGACTCCAAGATAGTTTTGTGGAGTACAATAAAGTATATTATAAATAAAAACTATTAAAGTGGAAAAATTCAAAGCACATTTACTTAGAAAGATTAATATTGGAATATATCTTTCCTTTGTCAATTTTTTTCAGTTTGCCTCTACTTTTCCTAAATCATTTTTAAAATTAAATGATCCCTAATGAATTATTTCAACTTTCGTGCAATTTATCTACTTAGTAGTTATTAGCTTTGAACTTTGCAAAGTTAATAGAAATACCTTGTTAATAAACTGCCTAGTAATTAGCTACTATTACAGTGTCTGGCAATAAAAAATGGCCCACTTTTCTATATTAATTGCTTTGGCCTGGATCTTTACAATTTGAGCACTTATTACTACGATCAATATTTCTTCGTTTACTTAATTGGTAAGTTCTTTAGTACTTTAATTGGTTTTTCTATTACTGGCTTCGTCGTTTTGCTGCCTAAATATTTTAATAATGATATTATTATCTATCGAAGAAACCGAGGTCCGTTGACAACACTTGATACACGAAAGGATAGTGTGTCCTAGCTAATATGATTACTAAACTTAGGGTAGTTAAAAAATATTTGACTAAACTATCCTGAACATTGGACCAGATCGTTCACTCTCCACGATTACTGATAAATGCTTGCACTGACTGGACAGGTTTACTCAAATCTGTGTGGTTCTTTCCTCAAAAGACCTTTTCAGACACTAATCTACATGGTCCTCATATGGCCTGACCAAGATTATGTCTGGACTTTAAAAGAGACTGTGACCTCTGAGTTTGTTTCCGCCTTTCTTTTCAGAGTAGTCAGATAGGAAACGCCGAACTCATCTAGATTATTTAATATTTTTTATATGACGTGTAAAGGTAATTCCGATATCCTATTTACAGAATGAACAATTTCATTTCACATTGAACTCTGCTACCTACTATTGCTTTTGGGTTTGAATGTTACGACTACCTCTAGGCATCTTGGGTACGAGCAAACCAGAGAAGGTATGCGCTTCGGTAATCTTCGTGTTTCAGAATTAGCGTGAACACTGCGCCACAGAGTATCCCGCCATAGAGGAAATTCTTCTAAGTTTTTTACTGCCACGCTTTGTATAGTGACTATTATTGCGCGTTTGAATGAAGTTTTCTCTCTGTCAGAGAACTTACTCCAGTCGCAGATCGTCATCTGTCACTCAAAAGCTTTGAAAAGTTTTTTGGAATTGCATAGAGTTATTAATCTACAATTTTGACATCATGGTAATACAATATAGGCAAGTACTTCTATGGTTTTACAAGCCCTATAGCAGTGATAGTTTAGTGGTGTGAACGTCCGACTGCCAAGTCATAGGTCTCGAGTTCGAACCCAAGGCACGCACCTCTGACTTTTCTGATTCATGTGCGTATTGTATAATTATCACTTGCTTCAAGAACGGTGAAGGAAAACATCGTAAGGAAAACGGAGTGCCTGAGAGATATTTCTCGACGGTATGTGAAGCCAAGTCAGACGTCCATGGGCGGCTTTAAAACTTTAACACCAGGTTAGTTACTAACCACACAAATAGAAGAAGACCAGCCCTATATACTATTTCGTCATCGCGCGTTCGTATTTCCGAAGAGAGACGATGATTTCTTTATAGGAATATCTGTATTCTGTTCACGTATTAGTTGATCGTGTCTTGAAGACATCAAGTCTTTAGAAGAGGATAGACAGGGAGTGGACTATTTCCATTATAATTTATCAAACTCAGCAGGGAGCATAGAAACAGCAGTAGTTAATATATCTTTATAGGTTCGTTTAGCGTTTCCATTACGTGTTACGGTCAATGGTAAAAATTAGGTTAATAGACAATTTACGAGTTGCCTGAACTAGACAGTGAGTCATGTTGCTTGTTCGTAGATTGTTATAATTTGTGCTGCTTGTTGGAATTCGTGTAGTTGGATGTGAGATGAATTTTTGTGTTTTTTGGGTCGGTTATGACCAAGTAATATAAGCTCGTATCATTAAAATCCCTCATTTAAGAGCTAGGCTTTACCTTAAATGAGGAGAAAAGGTCCTCCTATTTAAGGTATAACCGACTTTTAATGATTTTATATTGAAGATCACATCTGAACGAGTAGTGTTTATGATTTGGAAAAAATATATGTTAAATTAGAGCATTTTATTAATTAATTACTTAATACATGAATATTTTAGATTATGTTTACATTACATAGTGGAAGTAATTTTTAAAATTATGTCTAACGCGGATAAAAAACTCAGAATCACGCAAGATCTATCAAGCGTATTTTTCTGAAATTTTCGCCACTTGAAAGATATTTTAATGATTGATCTTTTAGTATACGTGTTTTAATAACATACCTTTTTATATATAATGAATTAGTAATGCGTAATTTGGGACAGCGCTCCTTGATGGGCAAGTCGCGTCGTATGTCCAGCCAGTAGGGCTGGACATACGACGCATTGCGTGAGCTCAGTACAGACCACGCAAACTAACCACTCAAGGTCACTGTCTTATATATGCGTCTTAAGAATTTAATAAAGATAGAAACGATGGATGGCCTGTGTGAGAGATGATATGGATAGAAAGGGGGTGAGTACCGAGATGACGACTAATAGAGAAGTATTGAAGAAAAAGACGTTGCACAGACCACTAATAATTAAAATAATAAAATATATATGTCGGAGACGGGTATGTGACTCTTTCGTTATTATCAGCAATATTTTAACTACTGTGGGCGTAGTGTGGGTAGTGTTGGTTAATGCGCAATAGAAAAACAGTTTGCAGTTCAGATCACATTATAATTTACTATCAAATGAATCACACTAGCTAAATTATATACACACCGGGTGCGACGGCGTTTATTAAAATCACCAACTAACACAATGATCACAAATTACAACTAACACAATAACTGAGAACCACGAATCGAGAACAGTTCCGTGACATCTTCTCTCCGATGCGACCAGAGGCTGAATCCTCCCTTCGCCTTGGCCTTAAAACATCACGACTCTGTAGAAGCGCGCTTGGTGTGGGTAGATCACGTAATGTCGCCAGTGCAGTGGCGCGCTTGCGATTCGTTTCGTGTCCATACTAATGACCGGATCCGACATATGTATAAAAATTGGGAAAAGGCCAGGACAATGATGATATAGTAATAAAGATGCCTTAAGTAGGGCCAACACAAATGGCAATCGCTTTCAAAGCGTTTCGTATTTCTACAGAAACTTTCAACATTGACATAAGCTTTTCGGTAGGTGCTACATTTCAGTTTTTATTTCAGTTAATTGATTCAGGCGTGACCTTGTGGAAATCCATTATAAAATACAATAGACGTAACTGCTGAGCAAGAGGTCCTGGGTTCGATTCCCGGGTCGGGAAAAGTGTTATTGGGTTTTTAATCTGGAAGTAGCAGCTCGGAGTCTGGATTTGTGCCCGGTTGATGGCAATAGGCTCGCCCCCTATTACATGGAACTTTAAACATAACTGGCGAAATGTGGATGTACCTGCTACAGGGTTACCTCTGCCCAACACTTCGGGGAAACAAGGCGTGATATTATGTTATGTTATATTTAGTAATCTGTTCCGCTAAAAAGCCATAAAAAACCCTGTAAGAAATCGACACGTGTTTCACCTCTCAACGAGGCATTCTCAGGATGACGATTGACTTTTCGCGAACCCGAATACGGCGTGTTGCTACATCAAGCGCTGGACGCAGATAGAGGTGGTTTTTATTTTCGGTTGAGCTTAGATTTTGATTTTTTTTGTTGGTATATTGGCATGTGCTAGCTGACATATAGCAAATAATTTAATTTAATGTTTTGTGTTGCGTAATGTATTTTTTTTGCATAAGTACTATTGTATAGAATCAAGTTTTTCGAACTGAACAGACAGCTGTGCTGCTGGGGAGTTTATTGCGTCACTTCTTCCCACTAAAGCACTAGGAAGTGGTGAAGGGTGGGCGTTTTTGGGGGACTGTCTTATGTAATTTTGATTTTCGAAAAGTGCTGATTCTCAGCTTAGTTTGAATAAATGACTTTCGAATTTTTTTAATTTTAATGTCATTAATCCAATACTTTTTTAACTTTTCCATCATCGTTAACGCTGATAGAATGTCACTTTGTCCAGCCCACTTGTTAGAATTGAAAATATAAAAACATAGTGCTGTTAGTAAGGGCATAAACAAGCAAATAATAATATTGTTTTTATTTAGAGAACTGGGATTTAGTTGGCGTCAGCTAAAAGATTTTTGTCAATCTTAATACAGGATCTTATTGATAAGTAATATCTTATGATTCAAAAGAGACAATCTACTTTGAAATAAGAAGCGGAAAAACAAAGGAAATAAATCCAGAAATAGGTACTCTTCCTATTTATCTACATCTCTTTGTTGGAAAAAACTTTTTTTATACAAAGATATCGGACACAACCCAAGTCCTCTCGATATTTCGTTCCCAAACCATTATATTTTAGTATTTCCACCGAACCGAACAAAAGTATCGTTTGCAAAAAAATCTATGGAACACAGTTTATTATAATATTGTAGTCAATATTCTGGAAGCCAGCCAATTTTGGCCTTCTTCGGTTGTAAAATGTGATATTCTGATTCCTTGAAAGTTTAAAAAAAAATAGGTTAACACAACCGATTACTGGCAGGTTGCCAACGTTCCAGCCTACTTATTTTTGCAAAATTGTTTCAAGTCAAACTTACAGTAAACAGAATTATTTTAAGTAGCAAATAATGCATTGCAGTAGTAAGATTTATGGTAAAATTCCAGGGGTAGGTTCTTGGTACACTTTTAACAGATTAGCACATTTTATACCTGACTGGCTATTGTGGTGGTGAAGCAAAAAGAAACTAGGTACTGCAAAATTAAGTAGTTTCCTTGAAGTTTTTTTTTACAACACGCAGTTGTGGCAGCCTGGTGGTAACGGCCCCGACTTACGAGTTGTATGTAGGTCGTGGGTTCGAACCCAAGCAGGCGCTTTGCTTTCTGTAAATAATTTAATCACCACTGCTCTCAAAACGGTGAAAGAAAACATCGTGAGGAAACCGGCATGTCCTAGAACCAAAAATTCAAAGACATGTGATATCTATCAACCCGCACTGGGCCCGCATGGTGAATACAACCCACTCCCTCTCTTGGAGAGGAGCCTGTGTCCCAGCAGTGGGAACATTATAAACTGACTATGATATGCAGTTGTAACTTTGACCTGCATCTAATTTTTCGTCTCCTAGTTCGAAACTTGAAATATACGAGAAGAATAAAAAAACTTAATCAAACTAGTATACTACAAGTAATTTGGAATTTTGAGCCTACAATAATTTTCGATATCGCCGTGGAGGTAGACCACGGCGAAGGTGGTGTGACGATCTCATGTTTGCGGGGGCCAACATGGCCAGAAATCACACAAAACAGAGATATTTGGAAGGAAAAAGGGGAGGCCTTTGCCCAGAAGCGGGACACAATAAGGCCATAAAAAAAAAATGCAAGTTTAACCTATGTCCTACCATAAATCAAGTTTTATTATTTTGATTACTGTTGAGTCGTAAATCCTTCCATACCCTAAGGGCACCTCTTCGTTACCATTATCATGCCACATGGTCTACTCCTTGATATGCAATGGCTTCTGTAGCCCCATACAACATGAGGCTCCAGGGGCTAGAGCAAATCTTGGGGTTCATTCGATTTATCGAGTCTGGTTAAACCACGTTCTATGTTCTATGTTATGGGGTTTTGGTTTCCGCACTTAGTCCATAAGGTGGACCATTGTACGTGGGCCATGGCGGCCGTTTGGTGGTTATTCCAACCAGCCCACCTCCCTCCAGAAGTTAATTAAAACTCCTGGTCTGTTCAGAACATCTGCAAAAGATCTGGGTGACCCGAGGGTTTCTGTTCTAATCTGGTTGACGCCTGTGCATTCAAAGAGCACATGCGCGACGGTTTCCTCAGCCTCCATGCACGCCCTGCACAGAGGACTGTCCGTTATGCCTATTGTGTGGAAGTGTTTGTTTAGCGAGCAGTGTCCCGTGATGGTCCCCGTCACCAGACGCAGGCCGTTCCTGTCCAGGCGTAAAATACGCCTGGTTAGCTTGTTATCCAAAGATGGCATGGCTTCCTTGGACTGCCTGCATCCCGGTGTTGAGGTCCACCAGTACTCCGCTTGTGTGTGGGTGTACTCCTGTAGCCACCTGCGTATTTGGTTGTAGGGGGTTAAACCACGTTGGGATCAGTGCATTTCATTTAATCATACATTTTGATTACTGGTTAACGAGACATTTTTTTACTATTTCAACTGAATCGAGGTAAAAGGAATTAAGTTATTAACCATTTACGATAACACAATTCACACCTACAACAAAAAATCTGTCAACATAGGGGAGAAAAGAACACAATTAAAATCTTCATCACACGTAATAATCGTCGCCATGTGTGCTGTGCGTAAACCAGCGCACGCGCAACACGTATACGATCGTGTGACGGATACGTGCCATATGTTCAGTTGTGTCGGCGAGCTTTGTAGTGCATAATATGCATATGTGCATAGTCAGCGACAAAAGTCGATTAGAATTTTTGATTTATTTAATCCCATACACTTCTTTTATAACATAAACATCACGCCTTGTTTCCCCGAAGGGTTGGGCAGAGGTGTACCTGTAGTAGGTACACCCGCATTTCGCCAGTTATGTTTAAGTCCCATGTAATAGGGGGCGAGCCTATTGCCATCGACCGGGCACAAATCCAGACTCCGGGCTGCTACTGAGAAATTCCAGATAGAAAAATCCAATAACACTTTGCCCGACCCGGGGATCGAACCCAGGACCTCATGCTCAGCAGTAGCGCTTGCGACCACTAGACCAACGAGGCAGTAACCTTCTTTTATCCTTTTAAATATAAATTATTAATTATCTAGTCTTTCTAAATATACTTTTCAATAGTTTGTTAGACACAAGTAAGTATCTAAAAGCTTATCAATCAAGTTTTCATTCATATCTTAAACGTTAATAACGGATAATTTAAGCCACATGCGAACTATGCATCACAGTGACGTCACGCAAAATCCTGCATCGCGCAAGCAGAGTTTACCGCGCGACTAGAATATATACAACGTCCCGACATCAATCATCGGGCAGTAGCCCACCAGACACAACACCCGTCTGGTCGGAGGAACCCCCCTAACCTATAGAGGATTAGTGAACTTTACATCCTGTTCCTTAAACCTCTAATTACTGAATCTAGGCACTTGATCTTTCATTGCTTACGGTTGGACTTTTCTGTTAGAAGTTTATGTTGGCATGTGAAGATGTTGGAGACACAGGATCGGGTACTAAAGCCTGACATACTGTACACTGTTGTTTTACCAGTCCTGAGTTTTTGGACTTTAAAACGTTTAAAGACCCAGTATATCGTGAACGACGCGTGCGCAAGTAATCGTGCAACGGATACGAGCCACATAATGAGTTTATTTGATGAACTTTGTACATGTTTGTGCGTGTATGACCAGATGTATGAACGTAGACGAGGCAAAATGAGTATGTAAGGTGGCGTTCTGTAGTTTCTGGTACACCTATGTTACTTTTTACCTATGTGACGGTCATGTACGGACTACTATACGTCAGTACTAACACTTGATCTACTAAATTCGTCCTTATTCAGCTACGATATTAGCCTCGTTGGTCTAGTGGTCGCAAGCGCTACTGCTGAGCATGAGGTCCTGGGTTCGATTCCCGGGTCGGGCAAAGTGTTATTGGGTTTTTCTATCTGAAATTTCTCAGTAGCAGCTTGGAGTCTGGATTTGTGCCCGGTTGATGGCAATAGGCTCGCCCCCTATTACATGGGACTTAAAACATAACTGGCGAAATGTGGGTGTACCTGCTACAGGGACACCTCTGCCCAACCCTTCGGGGAAACAAGGCGTGATGTTATGTTATGTGATATTAAAATAAAAAATCATTGAAATTAGGCTGGAAAATAGCATTTTTGAACGAAAAATCTACAATAGACGGCACCCTTAAACGCCCAGTTTTTCTTCATAGGATTTTTTTTTCTTATGAAAAAAATGAAGAGCTAGATAAAAGGCTAAATGAAGGCTAACATGAAAGGCTACATCTTTTAGAAATGCCACTGGTTAAAATCGCTATATCTAAAGCAATGCCATAAGACAGTCTGAGTCTTTATAATGTGCACATATCGAAATGAGGGGATCTAAGCTTAATTTTATCGACGAAAAAAATATTAAAAAGGATCTAAATATTTGTTTTTATTTTTTTTTGGTTTTTATTTTTCTTTACCAAACGGTAAGTACAATAAAAAAAAGATCTTTCGCGGTGAAACAAATTCCATAATGATTGGAAGTGATTAGGCGTCCTCATTAAATGAAAACTGTGGAAAGAAACTACCCTCAATTGAAAATAAATAGGTATGTTTTTTTAACAAAAATCTTTTTTTTTTCTTTTTTTTTTTTGCAATTTTTCCGTCGGTAAAATGAATCACAGATTCCCTCATTTTGATATGTGCACAATATAAAAACTCAAACTGTATACCACAGACTCTTATAAAAACCACCCAGTAACAACATTCGACGTTTAATTCACTTGTGGCAGTAACCAGTAAGATCGATCTCACATTAAAGTGTATTTCGGGAACGTAAGATTAATATTTTTTGGCATAAACTCAAAGTTCCCATCCGTCGAGTGATGCTGCGCAGACGGCTATCGTGTTATTATTTAGTTTTTTTTATATTTTATTAGTATTACAGACTGTGAAAGTATTTAAGGCTCTGGTTTATGTTATGGAGGATCTATAAATGGGTCACTATTACTAATAATAATCCTCCGGATCGATTTCGATCACGGTGGCCAGTTCAACGGAGCCAGGTACGAAGGAGATATTAAAAAGTTCACAAGTGTGTGTGCAAAAACAGGTGCACTTTTTTTTCCTTTAATCTTATAGTGCGATGGGACTAGGGTTGCCAGGCCCAAAAATAGAAAAGCCGGACACAGATTCCTATTTACCCGGACATTTTGCCCTGAAAAACTGACACTGGCTTTTTGAAGAAAAGAAAAAAAACTTATATTTGTGTATTTATTACTGTTATTCATTTGAGACTCTATTTTAATTATAAGTTATTATGAATCACATTTTATTCTGACTAAAGTAATTTGTAACTTCTTTACATTGAAAGTAAATAAAACAATCAATAATCAGCCTTATCATTTGTAAATAAATTAAGTATAGTTAGGTGTAACTTTCCAGTTTACAAAAATAAAATAATTATCTTTACTCCACTTTACATTAAATGAGATAAACGAAAATTCTTTCATTAGTTACTAAATCAAAACTTAAAACTATTCTATGGCAGAAAAAGATCTTCATTGTAAATTATAACAAACACATAACATAACATAACATCACGCCTTGTTTCCCCGAAGGGTTGGGCAGAGGTGTCCCTGTAACAGGTACACCCACATTTCGCCAGTTATGTTTAAGTCCCATGTAATAGGGGGCGACCCTATTGCCATCAACTGGGCACAAATCCAGACTCCGAGCTGCTACTGACAAATTTCAGATAGAAAAACCCAATATCACTTTGCCCGACCCGGGAATCGAACCCAGGAACCTCATGCTCAGCAGTAGCGCTTGTGACCATTAGACCAACGAGGCAGGTAACAATCTTCATACCTACTCATTCTTTAAAAACTAAGCAATTTAAGTTTGGGACCTTAAATTCTACATCACTCGTGCGCTTTCGTTCGGCTTTTTTGCCGGGGCGAGGTTGACCAAATGTCTTACAAAAGCTGGACTGACGGCGCGTTGTGTTCCACGCGCGCCTTAAAGAGATGTCAGCAGAACTGACTGCCTGGGTTGCGGTTTTGTCCGAAAGGGTTACCGTGGCCCCTGGCAATATAAGCAACTGAAGGAACACGGGTGGGTTTTAGTCAGTAAGAATTTGACACGCCCTCCCACTCCACCCAGAGCGGGAGAAGTTATTTGATAATTTCCCAACCAAAAAAAAAAAGCCTGGACACGATTGTAAAAAGACACATTTGGCTGTACACGATTGTAAAAAGCCGGACACCTGGCAACCCTCGATGGGACGGCAATCCGACACGACCGGGGAGAAATCAGGCGCAAGATCAACGGCTTTAGGTATCACACCACCAACTTCCAAATTCTGGGCTGCCACTGAGAAATTCCTAATGGAAAGTCCCAATAACACTTTGCCCGACATGCCACTATCAGACTTCCTATGAACCATGGGTGTCGTTGGCGGTGACTTAGAAGATATGGCAGGCGATTCTGTTCTGCTCACAGTTGGTATTGTTGATCGAAGTGGTCACTAAAGAAAAATATTTGAAGTAAATTCTGTTATATAAAATGTCAAATATGTATTTAGGAGGCTAGTAGGATAATGGATGGATGAAGGTAAAACAATTACTCTAAATAAAAAAGTATCACCCAAATCCTATTAACGTAATTGATAAGTTTATCACACCCATAGATCACACAAATAAATCATAACTACACAAAAAACCGTAAAAGAACTATTCAGTTAAAATTACGATAAAAAAGGAAATCATGATGATGTAGCAAAAACAGTGTACAGTTACTTCACTCATGAATTTGCTTATAAGGAAAATCTGTTATGACTTACCAAATCTTCTACCGAGGTACTTAATCCCATATTACATCATTATACCTGAAAAAAAGAAAACATTTCATTAGGATCATTGATAATATTAAAACAAGATAGTCTCCACCAAGGTTTATCGTGTTACCAACTGGATTTGTGGAGGTCAGATAAGCAGTTGCTCCATGTAAAATTATGATATTCAGCTGCATTCGGTTAGACTGGAAGTCGACCTCAACGAAACTGGAAAAGGCTAGGGCAAGCCCCCACTTAAATGTAAGTTTGGCACCCACTGGGAAGTCTTTCTAAAATCTTGCTGACTGGCGAATATTTTAACTATAACATGAGCAATTGTCATATAGTTCATGCCCATAGATCTATGATCGAATTTTGATAAGCTGTGGAAAATTCTGGAGCATAATATTATGAATCAGCTGTTCAAGGACGTTGGAGACTTGCCTCCTCTGCTTATGACGCATGATATCATAAAGATTATGTATTTATATAATAATATGTACCATGTACAATATGATGTCATTATCAAACGCCTACAACTGTGTCTAATTATTGTCAGGGTTTTTATGAATAGATGCATTAATGAGAATGGCAAGTCAAATGCAATGAACATTGAAGATAATTTTGTTTAGTTTTGGTAACTCCTCGTATAAGCTTATGAACTTTAATTCCTCCTGCTTCTTTTAGTAAATAATATGGTATCCTATTTTTACAATGATTATTGTCAAACAAGTAACAAACATTTGCGATCGTACTCCCCGTTATCTGTCTTTAGTTGTAGACGTTGCAGTGTTAAATAATTTTCTTTCCAAGTCAATATTATTACCGTTTTTAGTTTTGGAAGTCTTCTCCTTTTCTTCTACTCTATCACCGTTAGTATAATAATTATCTGTCAGCTGAGCCCTATATATATATACCGTGTTTTCCTCTACAATACTGCAGTTAAACTTTAGTCCGGAACTTCATTCATAAATTGACCCGCATACAGTTAAATAGGTTAAACGGTTACCACGCGGTAAAAAGAGTGGTGTTTCGCAATATTTTGTAATACAGAAGTAATGGTTTAGAAGGCGTCACATTCATCCATACTAGTTCATACTACATATTAATATTTAATATTATTATCGCGAAAGTAACTCTATCTGTCTGTCAGTCAACGGATATTGATGATATACCATGATCTGTGTTAGGACATACTATACTTTTTATCCTACGTTTCCGTTAGATAATTTCCGACCTCCATGAGGGGTGAAGCCGCGGGCAAAAGCTAGTATTATATTAATGTGTTCATTGACATTGAAGTTTGCCGATTCATGCTTGTGATAGAAACTTTTTTATAAGAAACATTTTAACGCCTCATTTTCCTTCTAACATGAAGTTCGTATCGAGATGACTTTGCAATAGTGGACAATTAAATTAACATTTGTAACACCGATTGAGTATATCTTAAGTATGTAATTTCCGGTAGCATGACTCGCTTTGTTCTCTTGCAAATTCTCAATTTCAACCTTACCAAAATCCACCTGGAATGTTACTGTCAACACTAAATCTTCCAGACAACCTTGCACGCTAAAAAAATCTTTTTTAATTGACACACCATGCTGGCAGACAGCAGTTGCTCCAAATCCTTTGATATCGACTCTGATCAAACACAGACGGCTTCTAAAATAGATGTGTTTATAGTAACTAGAATAGCTTAATGTTTCTGACTAGTAATCTTTTACATGAGAGTTTGAACGGCTGTAAATGTAATGTCAGTTGAATTTGTTAGCTGTTGGCTGATGCATTGGTCATGGGTAATGTCGGCAGATGTCGCTTTTAAGAATAGGGCAAGGTAGATGATAATGTATAGGACTTATTTCATATAGACAATACTATGAACGGTAACACTGTTCAGGAGATGCCGTGACGAAGTCGACTCTTTTCTTATAAATTGGCTACATACAGCAATAGATACATATGTGTAAGGAGGGAATGAAAGCCTTTGCCCTGCAATGGGACACAAGAGGCTGATAATAACATTATTAGTACCAAGATTTAAGAGTATGATCATAAAAATATATATCAGATTACGTATACAAAAAAATGAGCGATCCCTTCTAAACATAGCCGACCTTTTACAGCCCCAAAATACAAGGCCGTTGACCTTTTGAACCAAATGGCTCGACCACCCTCATTCTACTCATCTAGTACAGACCTAATGAACTTAATGACCATTAATATTAAAATGGCGGAAATACTCCAAATTCTTTCAAGTGACTCACTTGAAACCATTTTTGTTAACAATGTCGAACGTAACTGTGTTAACAAGGCGCGTTGTAAATTGTCACATGACTGTCAGAGAATTGATATAATTATATGAACAAAGTAACTTTCTTAGTAATATTAAGGGTACATTGTTAAAGTATTAAGGTTTCGGCCGGATCGGAAACTGTGCAAGTCATAGTGATTGAATAGTTTCGATGAGGTTTTACCAACAAACAAAATGATGAAATAGAAGAGAAAAACAACCTTTTGATAGTATAATAATAACTACCTAAACATTAAGAATACAGGCCTATACTTACTTTAAAGCTCATAACAGAGGACGATGATGATGTCATAATAGGAAGTAATGAAGTAATAGAGAAAAAATATCCAAAAGACGTTGATACCCGTAGGGAATTAAAAGTTAGTGAGCCCGAATCCGAAGTACTTCAAAGTGTTATAGTGAATCTACTGTTAGTAGGATTATCTAGCTTAATAGTAATAAGATTAAGGTTCTTATATACCAAAGGACTGATGAAAAGGCAAATAAGTCATCAACTTAGTTCTATAAAGGTACAGTATATTATATTATTATAACGACACATATTTTTATGCCTAGCTTTATAGAATGAGCTAGTTTTAACTTTGATTACTCTTTAAAAACATATTGTACTGATTAAGTAAGATTAGTCGGTGAGAATTCGAAGACATGTGACATAACCCGTACTGGGTCCATGAGTTACAGCCCGCTCTCTCTCACAAAGCGGTAGCCTGTGTCCCAGCAGAAGAAACGTAAGTAATAACTTGTTTGATTCTTCCTCAAACCCACACATTTTTTCATTACCTCACAATAAAACAATATACTCCCCTCTTAATTACAATCCTCTTGAACCACAAATCTTTAAATTGTAATCCCGGACGCACGTGACCTCATTTCAAAAAAAGCTTCTAAAACATTATAAGAGTAGAACGGAACAATAAAATGGCATTTGAACGAACAGAAATGTAGGAGAGACGTACAATATAAAAGGAATACGGAATATATTGCATAAACGAGCGAGTTTGAATACAAAATATATTTTAGGGTTTACATTCTCAAATTGATTTTGAAACAGCGTTCAGTTTTATTTATAAAATATAATTATGCTATAGACATTCAATGGTAATAGTAGGTAGGTAGGTGAAGTAGATGGGATGTTTTGAAACTTGAAAACTAGAAAGTGAGACAATTTTTACAGGTGACAAAAAAAAATACAAATGGATAAGAGAGTATACTAATAGAACGAGTAGTCAAAAGACATGCGTTAATACCATAAATGATACAAAATGTTTACGTATAACCATGTCTCACTGGGAAATAATATACAATATTTTATTATAATACATTTGTTAGACATGTAGACAAAGCACATAATGAAGCTAAAGGCGAACTTACTAATGATAGTAATCGAAATGACAATAACTTAGAAGTGTAACATCGACCAGACGATCCCGATAGTGGTGTCCGCAAATTAATCGCGATTGCTCTCTCGGGACGACTAAGAAGATTGGGTCTCCGTTAGGAGTAGTTCTGGCTAGTTCGGCAGTAACGCTCCTTGACACCTCTGGGATTCTCCGGGGATGTGTTGCAATCAAGTTAACTGGTCTTCCACGAAAATCTATAGCTTCATTTTGTAATACATATTCACCTTTTTTCTTACAGCGGCATATAATATAAATTCACTCATCTCATTAGACTCATCAACAACCGTAAAAGTACCTCACCTATACCAACCATTTTGTACAAATGAACATTTCAATTCCAATTTTATCAAAACTAAAGCCGAATTTTCAACGCTACACGAAAACGTTCATGCTTACTGCCTTCCTGCAATCATAACCATTACTTTCTGGCTCAGCTTTAAAAATAAAAAGACAAGTACCGAAAGGCAAGAAGAGTACAATTCTAGATCATTTCGAGAGCGCTGTTGTTTATCTTGCGAAGGATTTGAAGGTGCAATAAAGTCAAGTTTAGAGCAAAATACGAGTAGTGAGTAAGCTTTCCTATTTTATGCAAGCGTATCGGGTTCATAAAGAAAATGATTTAGATGTTTTGTTGAATTTTCATTTTATGGATATGAAACCGGAATCGGAATGAAATAGTACTGTTGATACTTGGAAGTAAGATCACGTTATCGTAAGTTTTTGTAAGGTTAGCAAAGTGATCATTGAACAAGTACATTATTCGAGTAAGGGGTGCAAGAATTGAACGTCTAATAATATTTTATCTGTTATAAAAAGTCCTTAAATACAGTGTAGCAGTGAAATAATTTATCATTTTGGGACTTCAACGAAAATACAAGAATGACTAAAAAATACATTAATAAAATTTGATCACCCAAAAATCTAAAGCTGAAATACAATTCCAAACCACAAAATTCCCGAAAACATTTTGCACAGCCACAGGTCGAAAAATAAGCCATTTCTCACATCCTTTACCAATTTTAGATTTAACATACCACAGTCCCTAGAGGCGGTAGATAATATACCAGTAAAAGTCTATAGGATTCCATTTGGATTCCACTCTAAGCCGCAATGGATTCTCGAGGGAGCTGACGTCATTCAGCCTCGAAAATAGGTACACACGACGTCACAGCAAGATGTACATCCCAGTACTATCAGACCTCATAATGTAGGAAAAGCCTATACAATACGAGACCAGCTTATACAGGAAATGTATGGTATGATGTGACGTTGTATGTACACAGCTTTTGATAGTCTCTTTTCGGTTTTTGCTCTCGTCTTGTTGGGGGTTTTTGAAAACAGTTTTCTACTATAACATCTCTTGTGAATGGGTTTCTAGTGTACCTACTGCCTTTATTTTATTTATACTTTGTGTAATATTTGGTAGCTTATGTGATCTTCATTTTCATTTGGAAATCTAGTTTGAGGTTAACCATGTTAGGTATATTGAGAATGAAATTACTAAGTATCTAAGACTTAATAGGCTTTTCTCTAATACTTGAATAAATTACAATAAATTATAATTTCACGCTACACGCGTCTCAAGAGAATTATATATATTTAAATATAGCTTTAGAAAACCAATTTACGTTATTTTATAAATTTTCCTTAAAGAGTACCTTTAGAAATATTTGCAGTTTATTTTTTTAAAATATCAGGTTTAAAAAATGTATCTACTTGTTCAACAAGAGTTTGATTTGATAATCATCATATACACGCTTGGTCCTTTTTTTCAAATGTTTTTACGTTCCACTTAGCATTCATTGCGTTATCACTTCCCTGACTAATACTATATAGAGCTCCTACCGTATCGCATCTTTCGTTAAGATTTCATCACCGACTTCCAAAAAGGAGGAGGTTATATGTTCGTCGCGTATGTTTGTTTTTTTTTTTTTTTTTCTTTTTTTTTATGTATGTCCACCGATTTCTCCGTCAATTGTGGACCGATTTTGTAAATAATTTTTTTGTTTGAAAGGGTATGCTTTCGAGGTGGTCCCATATAAATTTTATCAACTTTGCTTTGATAGTTTTTGAGTTAGCTTCAATAATACGTACTTTTTCCCACTTAGTATGTGGATGATATGATAAGTTCCTGACACTGTTATTTACATAGCAGGTAGTGGTTTTCGGATTTGTGTGGAGTAGGTACCACAACTAAAAAGTGAAAAATAAAAACTTTTTACAAAAAAAAACAACCGACTTCCAAAAAACACTACAAAGTGAAAAATAACTTTAATTTCGGAAGTCGGTGACAAAAAACGAAAATTCAAAACCGAAGACACCGACTTCCGAAATTAAAGTTATTTTTCACTTTGTAGTGTTTTTTGGAAGTCGGTTGTTTTTTTTTTGTAAAAAGTTTTTTTTTCTATAGTATTAATTAAATTAGCATTGTTATTTTTTGTTTCTCAGTAGCAGCCCGGAGTCTGGATTTGTGCCCAGTTGATGGCAATAGGCTCGCCCTCTATTACATGAGACTTAAACATAACTGGCGATATGTGGGTGTGACCTCTGCCTTACCTTTGTGGGAATACTTGACAAGTGTAATGTTATGTTATGTTTTTGCGTTATTTAAATGCATCACCAAAATCGAAATGTCATCTATCTTGTCGTGGTTTTAGAAAAGTACCTGGTCGACCGAGCTCCGCTCAGGTAATAATAGATAAACGTATCATCCAGGTACACCAACGTTTTATAACATTCCCGAGGCTGTGAAAATAGAGAAAACGAATCTTCCCAGATATGAGACCTAGCTAGATCGATTTTTCACCCCATGTATTGCAACTTTCATCAAAATCGTTAAAGCTGTTTTCGATAACGTGATTACGAATATATATATATATATTAAACATATATATATATACAAATATTGTTCATTTAATAGTATAGGACTTATACTAAAACACACTTTCTTTTTCATGTACCTAATTATTATGTTGTAATAGATTTATACGTAAAGTTCAGACGTTATGATAAACTGCTGACAAAAACACTTCCCTAATAATATCATGAACGTTTCACGCACAGAAAATATTACCTCCCGAAACTACAGGGTGGAAGGTTCCAGGATCTTTTCGCACAATTAAATAGCTGAAATCAATTTAAACGGGACGTAATTCCGACTCGGCCATCCGTGTTTAACAGCCACTTACAGGAGCTACTTTTTTTCATGTGAGGGATTCGACTTCCGGGATTTTTCAGGGCGAAAAAACGTTTAAAGACGTATTTCGAAATGTCTTCGTGATTTTTAGAATCTTTTGTTAGAACATGAGAATGATGTAAGTACAGTCAGCGAAATTAACTATTATTTATCAAATTGACACACTACGTCAATGAAATGAAATGAAATGAAATTGTGAAATGAAATGAAATTTTGAAAAAAAATGAAATTGTGAAATTAAATGAAATTGTGAAATGAAATTATGAAATGAAATGAAATTGTGAAATGAAATGAAATAATGAAATGAAATTAAATTGTGAAATTTCATTTCATGAAATAATTGTTTGAAATGATAATGAAATGAAATAATTAATTTAAATGATAATGAAATTAAATTTTTTATTCCATAAATTGTAGGATATCGGAATCACTTCTGTATTAAAAAAATAAGATAAATGGTGGCGACATTTTCTATCTTACCCTGACCCCTGAGAAGAAAAAAATCAGAGGTCAACGTCTCTTTTATTTTTTAAAGTCCGGAAAAATCTGCTGTTTTAGGCATTGCATACAACTTTCAAAGAATAACCGTTAGGATTTGAAAATAAGGACAATTTAAGTTTGTAGTCATTTTATTTTAGGTTTAAAGATTTTTATCCTCATAAAAGACACAAAGAATGAGAATAAGGCTTAAAATTATTTATAAAACCCGCCCTCTGATTCGCACGGTTTTTACGACTTGACAAATCATCGAGATTTCTTAATTAACACATAAACTTTCCGGAATACATTCTCTAAGTTATGTTGAAACCTCATCACAAAATCCATGGCGTATTTTAGAAGAACAACGTGGACATACAGACAAACGTGAAAAGCGATTTTTTTTTTTAAGTATAGATAAAAGTTCGTGACAGACATCACGGTACCAATTATGATACACCTATTTAATACATTAATTATCTTTTAAGAAAAATTGTTATTGCTTTTCAGAAGGGTGTTATTTGTTATTAATATTCAGCTCAATTTTAATTAATTTACCTGACTTTACACTGAGGAAGAACAAAATATGTTGGTAATATTAATACCTACTAGAAGCAGGAAGGATTAATAAATCTTACGCAGGTAAAGGAATTTATGCATATTAATAATGCTTTTTCGCTGAAAACGTTAATGTGAAATTACTATGGCTATTAGAAGATGTAGTGACAAAAATTTAAAAGGGTATGCTGAGATGGTTTGGGCGTGTTGAGAGGATGAATGAAAGGCGACTAACAAAATATATTTACAAGGCTGATGTTAAGGGAAAGGCCGGGCGGGGACGCCCTAGGAGGACTTATACTGACCTTATTGGTGATGTTCTTCAGAAAGGCCAGGTGCGTAGTACTCGCAACTGGCGTGCGTGTATGAAGAGTTGTATGAACGTAAACGAGGCAAAAGGAGTATGTAAGGATCGTAGCAGGTGGCGTTCTGTAGTTTCTGCCTACCACCATGGGAAGAAGGCGTGAGTTTATGTATGTATGTGCTATGGCAAATAATGTAGAAGATATATAAGAAAAATGAGGTCGAAAGAGTGACTAACAGCAGAGTAATTAAATTATCAGCAGGTTGTTGAACTCAATTAAAAATAGGTCTTTTGGGGTCATTGCTCCTATTAAGTACTTTAAATTATAGTCTAGTGGTGTGACCGATAGACTGCCAAGTCATAGCTCTCGTGTTCGAACCTAAGGCACGCACCTCTGACTATTCGGATTCATGTGCGTATTGTATAATTATCACTTGCTTCAATAAATTTAAAGGAAAACATCGTGAGGAAACCGGCATGCCAGAGAGATATATCTCGATGGCATGTGAAGCGAAGTCGGAGGCCCATGGGCGGCTTTAAAACTCTAACACCAGGTTAGTTACTAACCACACGAAAAGAATAAGTACTTTCAAACTATTTGAAGGTTATTGATTCTCATTTAAACAATATAGAGCATTAGAAGCCTACGACCTGTGACGGACTCATTCCTATAATTTTTGGCTAAGATCATCCATTATTGTGCGTTTTTATAATTTATATCGTGACAATATTATCGTAGACGTACGATAACTCAGGAAAGTAAAATGTATGGAAAGACGCTTTTAAATTTCCGTGACCGCTAAAACCGATTTCTCCGTAGGGCCACCGGTTCCCCCTGGTTCGTTAGGAACGAGAGTCTCCATCTCGACCTAAAGATTCCCGCGGCCAAACATCGCAACCCTCTGGTTGTCGAGGCCGCCAGTTATGTCCCAAGTAAGATTAGTCATACCCGCCGTCCAAGGCACATTCTCACCGACCCTGATGACCCCATAACCCTCATCCAGGAGAGTAATAGAGAAACAAGAACAGTATACAAACACACGTCATTCCGACCTCGCCGCCGAGGTCCTTTGCGATCGCGACCGCGTCCCCGAGTAAATGATACTCCCCCCGACCCTTGCTCGAGAACGAGGTGCCAGCAGTTGTTGCAGTTGAGCACGTAGCTTTAAATTCCCCGATTAATAATCATGATCAAAACTTTGATCCAGCCCGTCCCATCCTTGAAGTCCTCCCTCCGGTAAACGCCCTAAGCCGAGGTTCGTACCCCACAGGGGGTGCCCTTAGCGAGCGTTCACCTAGTTTTAATTAGCTTAGTTGAATAACCCCTGGCTGGAGGTTTTAAGTGTAGCAGCTTAAGGAAAGGATTGACCGGTTAAATAATCATGGCCTCAGAGGTCAGCTAGATATGAGATGTCCTACAGAAAAAAAAAACCGTGACCGCGGACGTCCACCATAATATTCTCACGTTAGAAATTATAAAAACGCACTTTAAATACTGCTTATCAAAATTATCATAGGCTTCGCCAATGTCAAACAAGATCTGTGCTAAACATATAAAAAATCATACAAATTAATACCTTTATCAGTGTCTGCGGTTTCCACAATGATTTCGTCACGAACACGTCGTCACTCGATGATGTTTGAAATTTTTTGCTCATATCGTCACTTGTGTGATGATGAGTGTTCAAGTTTACACTTGTAGGTTGAATTTGTTATAATTGGACGCTATTTTAGCATAGAGTTGCTTGAGTTTTTGTATCGCAGGCCACAAACAGAAGTTACACCGTATTTCCAGATATTGGTTTGACCCCGCCAGCAACACAAAAATTCTATAGATTATTAAAATGCTTGTTTCTCTCTTTTCAGTTATGTGTTTTAGCAATCGGATTTGTTGAATTTATAGTTTTTTTTTTTATTATTTTGTTATCAGTAGTAGTAGGTTTTCTATTGCTGTCCACTGCTGGGCAATTTGTCATAAAATAGTCATAAATATTTATTTAAAACTGTTGTTCAAAAAATGCAAGTGATTTTTCTGTTTAGTATTTAAAAATTGAATTTGATATTATCACAATAATATGCTAATTGTTGCATAGATTCTAAATGTTGAAAATATACGAATTCACTTTCATGACAAACGATTATGAATTTTATTCTAATATATGCGTTTTACAACACGAAAAGTTGGTGATATTTTCGAACTTTAACCATAACTTATTTTAGTTTTTTCTCTTCATACCTACGACGAGTAAATAAAACCTTTTTGCCAAGGTTTCCTAATCAAAACTTAGGTAAACTTGGAAGCCGGGTTGATTGCAAAAAAATACTGAAGCATTTTAAATGTAAAATTCATACTTTATATTAAATCGTATATTTTTTTTGGGAACTTTACTGCAAATTGCGCTGAATTTTCATTAGGTCCCGTAACCAAAGAAATATTTAAAGAAAGAAAAATCTCGAGAGAAGGATTAACTATGATCAGCTAATATCTTTCCCACTGTTGGGACACAGGCCTCCTCACTGTGGGAAGGAGTGGATCGTTCGTAATCCACCACGCGGGCCAATTACGGATTGGTAAATGTCACATGTCTTAGAATTTTTGGCTCTAGGACATGATTACTTCACGATATTTTCCTTCGAAATCTACATGAAATGTATTTAATATATAAGTCACGGCTACAACCCGAAGTGTGGCTATACCTAGTTTTAGCCGGCTACTAGGTGCGGCAGGTAGCAGTTGTTTAAATTTAGTTGTAACAAATGAAAAAGGCTGAAAGGTAGATTAGGTTAGATTAGAACTGTGACCACATAACATACCGCACGAGCCGAGCGAGCGAAGCGAGCTGTACCACGGAAGTGGCCGGCGAGTACCAGGGTCCATTTAGGCACAAGAGTTATATGTATACTTACACCCTGACACAAAATAATGTAAATCTTGTGCCTAAACGGACCCTGGTACTCGCCGGCCGCTGCCGCGGCGCCGTTGTGTAGTCACAGCTCTAACCTAACCTAACCTACCTTTCAGCCATTGGCTACACCTAATTTTAGCACTATGCGACCGGTTACACGTTCTAGTTGTGAATTAATAGGCTATACCTAAGTTTAATCAACTGCTACCGGCCGCACCTAGTTGTAGCCCGGCTAAAACTAAGTATAGCCGCACTTCGGGTTTAAGCTGCAACATTTATACTAAATCTATACTAATATTATAAAGAGGTAAAAGTTTGTTTGTATGTAGGCGGTAATCTCCGGAACTACCGGTCGGATTTGAAAAAAATATGTTTGCAATTTGATAGTCTAATTCTTAAGAAAAAACATCACACTACGACCCTTGGGAGCCGATGGATAGTTTCCGACCTCTACCCGGTGAAGCCGCGGACAAAAAAGCTAGTAATGTATATTTAAGCACTGACAAGATAATGATACAGCCTCTCACATAATCCTCTACTCATGTACAACTATGTTGGGGTCGGCTTCCAGTCTAACCAGATGCAGCTGAATACTAGTATTTTACATGGAGTTACTGCTTATCTGAACTCCACAACACAGTAACTGGGTAAATACGACACCCCTTGGTAAGACTGGTCGTCAGACTTATCATAATCCTTAACAAAATAATAATAAATTGTAATAAAACGTTCGTCCTAAGCACGCGTTACGTGTAAAAATGAATGAAGTCATTGATAATGTTATAATTAAAAGAAAGGAAAACTCATAAGGAAACTGATAATATATTATCTTGAATCTTTTGTCGTCTAGTTGGAAATAGTTGGGTTAATTAATAAGGAACAGCTCTTTAGTAGCAGGAAAGCTATTGGGAGGACAAGCACAAGAAGTTGAATAACCATTTTATGACAATCGTCACCTCCACGGCAAACTTACGAATCTGCAGTTTTAGTGAAATCGACATTTTGATGAAAACCTTACCTAATGTGGTGGTACACACCGTGGAAAATTTACGATTTTTTATCTCTGACGGTTACAGAGTTTAAATTGTTCGAATCTGCGTTTTATGTTAACATACCCATAGTAAACTTACGAAATTCATATAGCGTAGTAAATTTAAAGTAAAAGAAGTTAATAGTTATTAATTCATACCCTGGCAAACTTACGAAAGTAGTACTTTCGTAAGTTTACCGAAGTTTCAATTGGATATTTTTATTATGTTAGTATTATTTAGTAACGAAAGTACCACTTTCGTAAGTCAGCCAGGGTATGAATAAATATCTATTAACTTCTATGTATGATGATGTAAAGTTGCGAATGTGTATTTATTTCTGATCCTTGTAAAATATTGACAATCCGTTGATAATATCAAAAGAGAGTACCATTATGGATACCAAATGTACCGCGGTATCTTTATAAGTGTTACAAAAAAAAAAGTTATCATTGATGTTTGCTTTCAAAACGCTTCCCTGTAAAATACATTTTCTGCAGATTCGCAAGTTTGCCGTAGAGGTGACGACATGCTTAATTTCGTGGAATGTGGGGAAACCAGCTGCTTGCTATTCACAGTCATCCTGGAGGAATCACACATTCTCGGTTACCTGATTTACCTAGTCCCTGATAGCAAATAACTGTCGCAAATAGTCAGTCAGTATTTAATACAACTAGGGCACATGAAAATGTAAAATTTCCTAAAATTATTGCACGTTGGATTATCATCTCTCAGCGCTGAGTCAATCGTTAAAAATCTAACAGTGCGCTTTTGTTAAGGAAATACATTTAGGTGTTCCCTGTGTCAGTAAAAATTGGCATTAGGATTGCAGCATGTGTCGGTCTGTAGTTACTTACTTACCGCTACTGCAGCGCATCAGGGATGTTCGCGGATGCACATGTGGATTGTTTCTTTGCCACAATGCGTAAGCGCTGTGCGTCCCTGGTGCGTGGGGTGTGGGGCGGCAACAACAGTATCCTGACTCTAATTTCAAGCAGGCTGGACTGTCCGTACGTGAATCGCTGCTGCGCCATTTCCCATGGAATGGTGCAGCCGCGGTGCCGCGTCGGACAGTACTGCCGCTATGTATATTGTACAGGAATTTGTTTAGAATGTTGATAAAATTGTCTTAATTACTAACATAGGATAAGTTCACTAACAAATGAGTCATGCTAACAAATGAGTCATGGTTACTTGATTAAATAAATTGAATTGAATTCTACGTCCATGGGCAAAGACTTCAGTCCTAACTTAACAGACAGCTGTGCTGCTAGGGAGTTTGTTGCGCCACTTCTTCTTCCCAGCTAAAGCACTAGGAAGTGGTGAAGGGTGGGCGTTTTGGTCGACCGTCTTAACGTTCAAAAACTGCAAAATCTCAGCCTAATTTGAAAAATTACTTTTGATTTATCATAACTATTGACATAATTAATTTATTTGTCGTTGCTTTATTTTTAATTATTTTTACCTATTGTGGTATAGTAATTTTATTGTAGGTGCATCGTCTTCACAAATAATTATTTAACTAATGTACCTATACAAAACATTGTAAAACCATTTAAAAGAGTAACGGTGGAGTTTCTTGCCCATTCTTGTCCACACGAAAACTACCTTTTAGAAGGAGTGACTAGAATCGATTCTATTTTCTTCAAAACATGGGGCGTTCCTTTAAGAAGTTCTCCTCATTAATTTTATGGGACAATTATTTACTTGCATACAACCATACGCAAAATAATCCATCGGAAATCAGTTCACTAGTGTGAAACAGAACTTTTTTTTATGAGTTAATGAAAAAGAGGATTGGATCTGAGTAACAATATACTTAACAAGCTTCAGAAATAAACTATATGACACTAGGCAATAAAAGCCCAGGGTTCTCTATCAGTAAAAGATTTTTTGAAAACTGGTGAGGAGTTTTCCGTAGATTACCCCCATACAATATTTAAAAAAAACTTCTCCGATCTGAAAGGGTACTGGAAATAGGTACTCCAATAACATTCCCAAAAACTTTATTATTTTTTATTATTGTTGAAAATAAAAAAAGTTACAGAAAATTTTCAACAGGGTTCATAACTTATGACTTGTAGACACCTGCTAAACGACGGCCGCTCGCGCCTCATGTAATAACACGGTAAAATTGCCCATTGAAAAAAGGGGCGATTTTTTTTCTTTTTTCCTGTAAATTACCACATATATAGAAAGAAAGAAAGAAAGAAAAAGTATTTATTGAGACTCGCACAGGGAATTAAAAATTAAACTAAACACCTTCACCTTAAAACATTAATAAAAAATAAAATAAAAAAACAAGGTAAAATTAAAACAAAAGCAGAAAGTCCTGTACGAGGCCAAAAGGCTCCTATCTCAGCATAAGCATATGCTGCGACATTTAAAAAATAAATGTCGCAGCGCTGGTGATATAGACTCTCAGTACGATAGGTACCTAACAACACCCTCACGGATCGGACAGGGTTTTTTTACTTGTTGTACAAACTCACAAATTTTACCTCTTCATAATATTTATTATTAGTATGGATGACAGTCATGTCATTGCAGAAGATCCTGAGAAGAAGGTGTACGTATTAATTAAAACATAATAATAATACAACTCTTAATTTAAAGTTTTTTCTACAACAAAGGAAACGAATTAAAATATTATTGAAAGTAGGTTAACGATAAAAAGTTAAAAACCCTTTTTTATCTTGTTTGTCGTGACTTAACTTTTACGCCAGTACATTATTTGGGTATTATTTGCCCACTGCAAAGACCAAAGAATGTGGCAAAATATCCCTATTACTTCGTCGAATACAATGTCGCCCATCGGCAAGTGCCCGCCCGAATTTTTCTGAATATTCATGAAAAATTATCGAAAAATAACTTTGAAACTTTTAACTTTAATATTTTTCATGTTATTCATTTTTTTAATGTTTTGAGTAGCGTTTGCCATATCGTGTTATTGGCTCGATTTGGATTCTGTTTATTATTTCTAAAAGCTTATGAGTTATTTTATCGGATTAACTAACATGTTTATTAAAATTTGTCAACTATGCAAAAAAAAAACGGAGGTGAAAATATTTATTTCTAAAAAAAACACAAGCGTAAGTTCATAAAACCACAGGATTTTGAAAAAAAATTTAAAAAAAAAGAAAGTCGATGTAGATAATTTTTCATGAACATTCAGAAAAATGCGGGCGGGCACATGACATGTGCGACATTGTATATCAATTCAAAAATTTACTAAAATCAACAAAAGCATAGCCATTCATACAAAGTTGAAATATCTTCCTGTATTGCACCTGTATCTATCTATATCCTTGAAGAGTATGAAATTGGTGTAACGCAGGAACGATGATTTATGGCAGAAATGACAAGGCAGAAAATGTGGTAGTAGTACCTACTAGGAACTCAGTTCATCCGATTACCAGAGCTTGATTGACTTCCTCGAAAATCCGATCAAAGCCTATTCCGAGAAATTTTCAGCTTTGAGTGCGGAAATTAAAGGGTTTCTCAGAAAAATAATACGAATGTTATTAGAAGAACTTTGAATATGGCCAGTTTTAAATCCAGTATGAATGTTTTAGAAAGATTTTAACTGGATCAACTCTGTGTAATGTCGTTCATAAACAGCTACTGGGCCTCTACTTCGTTGTTTCTCTTGGGATTTGAAAAACAGTTGACTGGACTTCACAAAAATTCAGAAATTCAAAAGTCATTTATTCAAACTAGGCTGAGAATCAGCACTTTTCGAACGTCAAAATTACATAAAACAGTCCTCCAAAACGCCCACCCTTCACCACTTCCTAGTGCCTTTCGCTGGGAAGAAGAAATGGCGCCAAAAACTCCCCAGAAAATAATGATCCATGTTTTTACAATGTGTATTTATCTTCGGTTTTATTCATATCCATGCTACCTACCTAATGAGAGGTTAATCTACCTAGCCTTTTCCCAACTACGTTGAGATCGGCTTCCAGTAAACATAACCTAACCTAACCAGATGCAGTTGAGTACCAGTATTTTACATGGAGCGACTGCCTATCTGAACTCCACAACTCAATATATACCTGGGTAATACGATATCCCTTAGTGAGACTGGTTGTCAACTTTCGGGCTTCTGACGACTCGTAACGACTGTCAAAGATCCACGAATGACAGCTGGGACCAACGGCTTAACGTGCTTTCCGAGGCGCGGAGTCTTGGTATCAGCCATCCACGGACCAACCCCGGCAAGCGTAGCTTAACCTGATGGGTCGACCTGTGCGGCTGTTATTACTTAACCATGAGATCCTCCATACAAATGCAATGATACCTAACTCTGTCTTTTCACGCCTAAACCACTGAACAAATCTTTATGAAAGACTAGCAGCGCCCCGCGGTTTCACCCGCATAAGTCTCGATCCCGTAAGAATATCGGAATAAAAAGTAATCTGTATATTAATCTAGGTTATAAACTATCTGTGTGCCAAATTTCATCCAAATCCGTTCAGTCGTTTTTGCGCGAAAGAGTAACAAAGATCCATCCATCCATCCTCACAAACTTTTGCGTTTATAATAAATAAGTAAGATTGTAGCACAAATAGCGAGCCTAGGACCTGGAGAAGGATCTGAGCTATTTTTCGTCTTGGATATCTGTATTAAAATACACACGGTTAAAGTTTCGGGGAACAGCTAGTAATAATATACGTAAGCAGTAACAATGTCACACACCTTGAGGCCCTTGGTTTGGACCCTAAGTTGCCCAACTTAGGGTCCAAACCAGGGTTTGCCCAAACATAATAGGGTGTATGGATAAAGAAACCAGATTTCCGGTCCTAACTAACGGTTGCAAAAAGTTAATCTATGGAATTAAAATTGGTCGTTGAATTTTTTTAAAGTGATTTTATTATGGCAGAAGATTCAAGAACACAACTATTTTGCTATTTTGACTGCAGTAGGTTTTCGACATTATACACCGTGAAATTTGAATCACAGTTTTGCTAGAACAAACGTTATTCAGACCATGGTCTACTACCATTCTACAGCATCCAATAAAACGAAAACATAATTAGTTTTTGAAAAAACACAAAAAAGACTAAGTTTAAAATCTCAAGATTATCTACTGCTTAGTAAATTTCGTTTATGGAGGTATTTCCCTGTAGACAATGCTGTGTCCCGTGCGTGGTGTCTGTGTTGTAGGGACTTAGGGAGTAACGATAATCTTGACATTTGAAACTTTGTATTTTTTGAGTTTTTTAAAAACCAAATATGTTTTTTATTTTTATTGGATGTTGTAGAATGGTAGTAGAACATGGTCTGAACAACGTTTGTTCTAGCAAAACTGTGATTCAAATTTCACGGTGTATACTACCAGCTTCTATCCACCACTTCGTCCGTGTTTCTTGTTTTAACATAAAATATGAAATACTATAATATGTTTTAATCATTTATGACACTCTGCAATACTGTAGCTTTCCAATGGTGAAAGAATTTTCAGATTTGGATCAGAAGTTCCGATTATCCCTCACAAATTTTACCTCTCTTTAATGTTAGTAGTAATCTTGCTTATCTTAAGCAAGAAACCTGACTTCCGTGTGTAATCACCTTTACCCAAAAGATTCCAGATATTCAGTGCTATAAATCATACTGAAATTGGAGTTCTGTCTGATAAATTGCGCTTAAGCGTTTATTCCTGAAGTTGTCTTTAAGTTTAAGAACTGTTTTGAATACGCCGATGCTTCTCCAAGTTAAACTTTCGAATCGTTTACTTCAGTAGGTACTATTCGAAAAACTTTAGAGTTTAAGTTAGTTGGAATAATATTTTATGAAGAGAACTGTTCTTTAGATTTATTCGACAAAGTTTTAAATTAAAACTTTTCTTCTTGATTTTTATGAAGGTTGTTTTTAACGATGAACTGATTCTTAAAAAATTTTGTTTAATTTAGACCGGAAATGCTTTGTTTATTGTTCGCACCTAACCTTCTAATTGTTTCCAATTTCACTCAGAACAAATGTTTACAAAAGAAACTAAAAGAACTCGTTAATTCGTGTTCTAGGCTGGCGTCCAATTATCGGGTGTGGGCGAGTCCGACTCAGAACTGAGTCACTCATTTAACATAACACGATCGAAACAAATTAACACATATTAAGTTAACGAAGTATACGAAGACGACCGCGCGCGACGTCGTCACGTGGACAACTGAGCGTGTTCGTCGCACGTCCGACTTTATAACCAGCGACAAGGGGTTGCGCGCGCACACACAATAAAAACTAAATGCTAGCTCGCCCCATAAAGTGTCCTCATTAGAGAAAGGGCGCGTCGGCTATGTACACACTGGTTTATTGCAGGTGGACACCGCACCTCGTTTGGCGATCATCTGTTTATTTTAAGGTCATTTCTTGTCTTTATCGGTTTTGTAACTTATTTGGGCAGGCTAAGGGCAGTTCGGGCAGGGTAATAATGCGACAGATTGACCGATTATAGTGCGCAATACAGTTATATGGGTGGCGCGCCCCGTTAAACAAATGTCGAAGAAAATAGGTAGATGTCGGAATTGTTTATCGTCGGTCGGGGGTGCGGCCGGGCGGGGTTGCAATCGCGATACGCCCTGATTTATCAAGGTAGGTAGAAAATGGGTAGAAAAAATTAGACCTCACAAATTGGAGTCACCCCATTTTATTTTTATACCGCGTTTTTATCGCGGCCGCGTCAATCTGTACCCCTTTTTAAATATTGGATGGGACAGAGACAGCTTTTCACCTTTTACCTAAATAGATTGGGACATTCGTTTGCACGGTTTTATTTAACAATTTATTTTGTGACGACTTTATTAAATGCACTCTCGTTTTACTGTTTGTTTTTACTTTAAAGTAAGTAACTAAATCTAGTACTGAAACGTTTTCAGGACTTATTCCAGTCATTTTCTTTTAACACATAACATAACATAACATCACGCCTTGTTTCCCCGAAGGGTTGGGCAGAGGTGTCCCTGTAGCAGGTACAGGTATACCCACATTTCGCCAGTTATGTTTAAGTCCCATGTAATAGGGGGCGAGCCTATTGCCATCAACCGGGCACAAATCCAGACTCCAAGCTGCTATTGAGAAATTTCAGATAGAAAAACCCAATAACACTTTGCCCGACCCGGGAATCGAACCCAGGACCTCATGCTCAGCAGTACCAGCATGCAGCTATAGTGATGCAGTGTGCATGTCAGCTGAAATTAAAAATATATGTGTTGACTGTTTGATAGTTAAAATTTTGAGACGTCTAGCGAAAAGATGGGATTTTATTGTAGACACTCCGTCTACAATAAAAAATAACAGATCCGTCGGCTAAGTGTGCTTATTTTGTAAAAACCTATAATGCAGATGATAATGCAAAGTCAAACATGTTAACTAAGGTGCCAAATAATATGTCCAATAACCAGTACTTAGCATCTATTAATATAAATAGTCACATTTCTGGAAAACCATACGAAATCAATTAACGATAAAAACAACAAAAATATTTTTTCATTTACCATACAGTTTTTCATACCAAAGAAAATTCTCATAAAACGTGATTTTTAAATAAAAAGTAGAAAAAGAAATAAATCCGCCATCGTTCCGAAAATAAGGGATTTGTTTGGGAATGAAACTTTGACATTTCATCGAAAGGTTTTCCTGAAACCTTTTTAGGCCGGTTTCACGTTTTCGTGAACCCGGTCTAAAAAGGTCATACCGAAAACTCGTGAGTTTCGGCACTGCCTTGTTGCGAGTTAGAAACAATATTTTTAACTCTAATTTATGCGAAATGTATAAAGTTTGTTAAGAGTAAAGTTATTTGTGCTTTTTCTTGTTGATTGATTGTGATATTGTTATTTTTGATAATTTAGAAGTTTTAGTTTTCTGTGGTTTTGTGTTGCTTTTTTCAAGTAGTTATAGTAAATATTGGTTTTGAAACACAGAACTTTGATTACATTAAGACCATTATTCGACACTAATATTTAACAAAGAAAATATTATAATAAGCTGAAAATATTAGTGAGTGGTTTATTTTTCCGGAAACCAAAACCAACCGGAAATACCCAAACGCCTATCAATCAATCTGCCTAGCCTTTTCCAATTATGTTGGGGTCGGCTTCCAGTCTAACCGGATGCAGCTGAATTTACCTAAACGCCTATACACATTTTAATTATTTTTTTGCCTATGAATTAGGTGAGTACAGATACGACCTTGGGATAAGCCTATTAGTAAACTTTTTGCTGACCTGATGATGATGATAAGCGATACTGAACTGAAAAAATATCGGTACTGAATCCGTGCCACCAGAACAGAGAAAACCGATACCGATACCGATACCGATACCAATACCGATACTGATACCGCAGAAACATAATTATATAATTTAAAAGCAAAAAAAAAAGTCGTACTTACAACGACTTCACTACATTTTGATTGTTACACAGATTTTCAAACAAATTTTACGAGAGAAAGAAAAAAGCAAAAATTGAATTAATTACGTAAAAACCCGAGCTTCGTTGAATTTTTGACAGTTTTTGTCCGCCAAGAGAATAACTTAAAAACCACTTTACTGACTAAGCTAGCTAGATTAATTACTTAAATGGAAATTTTATTGGAATCAAATTAAATTCCTGGCGAGCTTTCGGTGGTACTGGCTTTTTGGGAGATTTTAGTACCTTTGTATTATAATTGAGTAATCCGTTGAATGTTGTCAAAAAAATAGGACGCAGTCCTTTTATACGAGGTGTAGGTAATTGAAATAACTTGAAACCTGAAAAAGGGTTATTGAAATCTTCATTATGAACAACAAAAAAATTTTTTTTTTTTGATCCGACGTTTTTGGCTACTTTGTACTAGAATAGTGTCTAATGTGCGTCTTGTTAGTGGAAAATAAACAATTCATCTTTCTTTATATATTTTTTCTATGGGACTACATGAAATCGCGTAAAAAATCAGCAGCAAATTGACTGTAACCCACATACAGTCTAAGAGCGGTTTTGCACCACGTCCGATCCAAATCCAATTCGAATTCGAATTCAATAGGAATTGGGAATGTTCTTAATAGGCATGATGCCTGGGTCAAAAAAATTAAATTCTATTTAGTCCGTCAGTCAAATAATAAAAAAAATATTAGACACGTATTTTTTGCTTTATCATATTAATAAAAAATTACTTAGATAAAACGCATTAAAGTTGGGGAGTCGGGGTCGCTACCTCACAAGTAAGTATAAAATCTACATACAAGTGACGTCATGGCACATTTTAACTCAATGTATCGCCGTAACCTTTTGACAACGTAAAAAAAAAAATATGTGTCCAATATTTTTTAATAATCTAAGTACAAAAATATTTTTTTAGTCATCATCCCTATTCGGACAGACAAAGATCGGATCTAGTGAACAACGATGGGTTGTTATACAACTATTTGTATGAGGGGTTGTGCGCTAGATCCGATTTTTGTCCAAATTTATTGAAATGTTGGTCCGAAATAGCCATAGTACTATTATTATGGCTACTTCGGACCAACATTTCAACAGTGCTAAACCTCTCTAACTCGGAAGAACAGAACATAGAACATAGTGTGACTAAATTCTCAACATCTTGTAAAACTCATATTCTACCAAATAAAAGATCAATCATTCAACTCTCAAAATAATAGTTCCGTTTGCGAATCGGACTTGCGACCCATAGCGCCAAAGCTAACCTCACAATCACTGAACCCAATCAAGTCAAACATGACATAACATCACACCTATTTTCCACAAAGGGTTAGGCAGAGGTGCACCTACAGTACACCCACATTTCGCCAGAGGGCGAGCCTATTGCCATCAATCGGGCACAAATCTAGACTCCAGGCTGCTACTGAGAAATTCCAGATGAAAAAACCCAGCAAAACTTTGCCCGACCCGGGAATCGAACCCAGAACCTCATGCTCCATAGTACAGCTTGTGATCGCTAGACCAACGAGGCAGTCAAAGACGCAGATATATGCCAGTGACCTTGAGTGGTTAGCTTGCGTGTTCTGTACTGAGCTCACGCAACGCGTCGTACGTCCAGCCAGTAATAGGACACGCCCATCAAGGAGCGCTATCCCAAATTAGACGCATTATTAATTAATTATACATGAAACAAAAAGTATTTTAATAAAAACGTATACTAAAAGATCAATTATTAAATTATCTTTAAAATGATGAAAGTTTCAGAAAAATACGCTTGATAGATTTTGCGTTTTTCTCAGTTTTTTTTCCGCGTTAGACATAACTTCACAAATTAATAATTTCACTATGTAATATAAACTTAATCTAAAATATTCCCATATTAAGTTATTAAGAAAATGCTCTAATTTCACATACTTTTTTCCAAATTATTAACACTTCTCGTTTAGACGTGATCTTGAGTATAAAATCATTCAAAGTTGGTTATCGTCGCCTCAGGTCCCATGTAATAGGGGACGAGCCTATTGCCATCAACCGGGCTCAAATCCAGACTCCACAGACCTACTGAGAAATTCAATAACAAACCTGCCTGCCTGCCTAGCCGTTTCCCAACTATATTGGGGTCGGCTTCCAGTGTAACTGGATGCAGCTGAATACCAGTATTTTACATAGAGCGACTGCCTATCTGACCCCCACAACCCAGTAACTGGGTAATACAATACTCCTTGGTAAGACTGGTTGTCAGACTTTCGGACTTCTGACGACCCATAACGACTGTCAAAGTTCCACAAATGACAGCCGGGACCAACGGCTTAACGTGCTTTCCGAGGCACGGAGGAGTCTCAGTATGTAAAGATGGTCACCCATCCACAGACCAACCCTGGCAAGCGTAGCTTAACCTAATGAATCGACCCGTGCGGCTGTTATTACTTAGCCACGAGCTAATAACAAACAATCTATACAAATATTATATTACAAGTTACTAACAATAGAAATTGTACTGTAACCCCGTAACTCAACATCAATAGGTTTAACTGCGATTAAAAAATAACCATCATTGTTTCAATAACTGAAAATGAACAATAATTCCATTCTTGGCCGGGACTCGAACCCTGGACCATGCGATACTAGTAAAACAATCAGCTCTTGTTAAAATAACTTTGGTTGGTGTGTGGTTTAAGTTACAAGAGATATGAGTAGGTACTATTAAAAGCTCTGTTAAGCTGAGCGGTACCTACTAAGAGGGTACCCCCTTATTTATAATAATGAAATTCTTATGTAAAGTTATGACAAGTATAAATAAGTAAGTGTTAATTGATAATGTATTTTATAATCTGAACGAGTTTTTTGAGAAAAAATAATGTTCATACCTATGTAATTTATTTGTAATTTGTTTGTAATCTATTAATATTTTTGTAATTTATTAGAAATCTTGTTTCTTTATAATAAATACTATTGCATATCCGACATGGGTAGACTGTTGAGCCTGTTTACGTTTAAAATAAGAACGAATGTACACAGTTATGCAATAAATATATCTTTATCTTTAAAAAAAAGCGGCCAAGTGCGAGTCGGACTGAAACTGAACATTGAATGAAAGGTAAATTGCAGTTTACGATTTATGACGTATTAAAAAAAAAAACTACTTACTAGATCTCGTTCAAATCAATTTTTGGTGGAAGTTTACATGGTTTATCATATTATTATATTTTTTTTAGTTTTATCATTCTCTTATTTTAGAAGTTACAGGGGGGGACACACATTTTACCACTTTGGAAGTGTCTCTCGCGCAAACTATTCTGTTTAGAAAAAAATTAAAATAGAAACTTCAATATAATTTTAAAAGCCCTGTCCATAAATACCCCAACCGTATGGGTTTGATGAAAAAAAAAATTGAGTTTCAGTTCTAAGTATGGGGAACCCCCAAAATGTATCTTAATGCGGTTCACAGAATACATCTACTTACCAAGTTTCAACAGCATACCTCTTATAGTTTCGGAAAAAAGTGGCTGTGACATACGGACGGACAGACAGACATGACGAATCCATAAGGGTTCCGTTTTTTGCCATTTGGCTACGGAACCCTAAAAATGTGACGTATTTATGCCGTAACCGAACACAGCGAATATTTCTTTACGGTTAAAATAATAACAAGGATTCTTATAGTCAGAAGGGGCTAAGTCAATGTATAATTTAGTTAAATTAGCCATTAAGCATAGATAAGTCAATCTATGAGGGTGGCATAATCATGTTTGATCAAACCTTCTATAAAAAAAATAAAGATTAAAAAAAAAGGATTCTTATAACCATGGGTACATAGGCGGATGCAACACAGACAGTAGCTGTTCTGTAACGCAGCCGCGTCCGTATGAATAAAGCATAACAAACACCATTACACCACAGACATTTTAAATACCAGTTTTAGTTTTCTCCTTTTTTAAATTTCTTGTAAAATTGTTTTCGATATCCTTTTTACTAAATAAACAATTTCATTTCATTTCAGCCTTAACAATGGATACTTAAATGAAATGGGGTTGTACTATAGCCTATACTTTAGCCTACCCCTTCAAGAAACCCAGGCTTGATGAATAAAATAACAAAATAAATAATATATACAATTTTCGTTCGTATAATTTTATTATGAATTTGATATTCCACAGCGTCACGTTTTCGCGCTTAAAATTTCCGGAGAACGGGACATGTATTCAATTATTGTGTAAACCAGTATTGACTTTATGTCATTTTCAATTTGTTGCTTAATTTTCTACGATATTAAATTCGGGTTCGTTACATTTCTCTGGAATGATATTCACGCCTGGAAACCCTGGAAGGGCTTGATTTGATAAGATATTGAAAGTTGCAGCTATGTTTTTCTTTGAATACGGTGCTGCTATTGATTGGAGATTCACGCATATCCGTGCAACGGATTGAAATCGAAATCGAGATTTTTCGTTCCTCAGTCCGAAAAAATCTTGAAGCTATTTTGCCACTTAAGAGTGTTTTTACTGAAAGTGGCCATATTGCAAATCGCTGTCAAATATTTTGCTGTTTTGATTAATTGGGCAATTACTGTATGGAATTTTCACTCAAGTTGCTTATGGTTTTGGCAAAGTTTTACAGTCGGCCGCCAGCCTGACACCAACCCTCCTTGGGAATGCTTTTGTTGGTTATTGTACAAAGTATGAAGAAAGGAGACATGTTGTGCAGACCCCAAATGAATTGGGATAAGGGATCAGGGCATGAGAATGATGGTGTTGATTACTGTGTGGAATTAAGAAATGTGGCTAACTGAGGAACTAAAATATTGATAATGAAATGCAATAATTAATATTGTAAAACCGAATATGCCTTTTTAGGGTTCCGTAGTAAACATGGAACCCTTATAGTTTCGTCATGTCCGTCTGTCTGCCTGTCTGTCTGTCTGTCCGCGGTCTAGCTCCAAGACTGTTATTACTAGAAAGTTGTAATTTGGCATGGGTATACATATTAATCATGCCGACAAAGTGGTAAAATAAAATTATGAAAAATATTTTTTTTTAGGGTACCTCCCCTACACGTAAAGTGGGGATGTTTTTTTTTTTCTTTTCTATTTCTTGTTGTGGGGTTGGAAAGGTCTTTCAAAAACATTGTGAGTGTGTTAAAATCATTTTTGAATTCAGAGATCCGTTTGCGAAATATTAAGCTTTAAAGTGAAAATTGTTGTTAGAGTCAAGTGTGTGGACAAATTCACGGCAGTAGCTTATATAACGAATTTAAAAGGAAAACTATCACAGCTGAGTAGGCTTTACAAGATAACGAGTAATAATCGACCAACTTAAATTTGCGGTTGTAAGAACATGTTCACCCATACATTCTGTATGAAAGATTTTTTTTTTTAACTACAAAGTTAAGTTTATTCTTGGGATAAATTCATCCCAACTACGGAACCCTACATTGTGCGTGGTCCGACATGCACTTGGCCGGTTTTTACACCTAACATTGTTACAACATTAAATTCAGTGATATAATTGCAATTTATTATTAATATTCTAGGGAACTAGTTAGCCACATTTTTTGTTTCGATACAGTAATATTGGCAAATTAATCAAAACAGCAAAATATTTGACATCTATTTGCGACGTTGCCCACTGGACGTTGTTTTCTCACAATGTTTTCCTTTGCCATTTTTTAAGCAAGTAATAATTATACGCACATGAATCTGAAAGTCAGCGGTGCGTGCCTTGGGTTCGAACTTGAGACCTATGACTTGGCAATCCGACGGTCACAACAATATTTTGTTCACACTTACAAAAAAAATCTCACCGGAAGTTTCAAACCGCTCCCGCCGATATCTTAAGCTCAATAACCCGTCAATATTAGGCGCTGACTCACAAGCAATAACAGTAGTTATAAGTTTCCATTGTAGCACGTCAAACGGTACGTCACGGCTCAAAATAGGCGCGTAGTTATGAATTGGAAACTCATACATGAGCTTTCGGAGCTTTGCATGAGTAAGGAGGAAGTATGTGTTTAAATTTAGTTTTGCGTATTGTTCGGCGTAGTTTTTAAAAGGAAATAAATGCCCCTTTTCTGCCCTTGGGAGAGATTGGGTAAAAGACTACGAAAGGAATAATGAAGTCCCGAAAAATGCAATCTGAAAATTTGTTGTCTTGGTATATTTTGGAAACTCTTACCCTTTTTATAATTTATTATAGAAACTACACCGTGAAATTTGAATCACAGTTTTGCTGGAACAAACGTTATTCAGACCATGGTCTACTACCATTCTACAGCATCCAATAAAAAAAAAACATAATTGGTTTTTGAAAACCACAAAAAAGACAAAGTTTAAAATGTCAAGATTATCTACTGCTTACTAAATTTCGTTTATGGAGGTACATTTCCGTTTAGACAATGCTGTGTCCCGTGCGTGGTGTCTGTATTGTAGGGAGTAACGATAATCTTGACATTTTAAACTTTGTCTTTTTGTGTTTTTCAAAAACCAATTATGTTTTTTTTTTTATTGGATGCTGTAGAATGGTAGTAGACCATGGTCTGAACAACGTTTGTTCTAGCAAAACTGTGATTTAAATTTCACGGTGTATAGTTACCTTTTTATTTCAGATTTTATTGTTTATGTCTTAAGTAAGTGGACAAAATTGCAATATTGTTCAATTTGTAATTTTATTTTCCTTTATGTTATTAATAGTAGAAGTATTTTGCCAAAATTTCCTAATTCTGAATTCTAGAGCCATTACTTTTAATATTATTATCGTGTTCTGTGATTGCTGGTTATCCTGTAATTAGTGACTTTGAAAGTCCAACTATTGTCACCTATATAAATAAGATAATTATATTAAATACAGAAACTGTTGGTGTTCCTTTATAAATAAATAATACGCTAAGAAATATGTTGAATTACTCAAAAAAATTCAAAAGTCATTTATTCAAACTAGGCTGAGAATCAGCACTTTTCGAACGTCAAAATTACATAAGACAGTCCCCCAAAACGCCCATCCTTCACCACTTCTTAGTGCCTTTAGCCTAGTCCTTTACTTCTAGGCAAAGAAGGGTACTCAAACGTCGACTACCAGCTTCAAATCCTAAAGAAATAATTCGCAGGTTTTATTAAACTTCGAAATACGTTACGAAGAAATATATCTAGAATTAGACTGAAAGCAGACCTCGACATAGGTAGTTGAGAAAAAGCTAAGTAGGAGAAAAGGTAACGTAAGGTGCAATATGCTTGCGCGCAGATTTTCCCTTTGTAGCACGTGTGTTAAAAAGACGTTGTTCCGTGCCTATTGCCTCTGTTACCATGCGTGTGCAGTACATTGATGCCTACCGCATTTTAATGAAATTTCCACGGTACTGTAGCGCGTCGAGCATGTTCGCTGAAGCGAGAGTGCCGGACTTTTATACCGTTATTCGATCGCGCATAGCATCGTTTTCCAGCAGTTTGCGAAAATCCACTAATCAACTGTTGAGGGTCGTTAGTGAGGATTGGAGCAGTCAGATTCACAGGTACTGGCTCGAAGTCCATCGGAGTGCCAACAGACGATAGAGATTGTGTTATTTTGGTTTGTTTTTTTTGATAGTGATAATGTAATGAAATTTTATTTTAGTGACTACTCAGTTTTAAATGTAATTTATTTTGTGAATGTATGGAATTTTGAATTTTAATCGTACCTACATATATTATTGTTTAATGGTCTAATGAATTGTAATGTACTTATTTTGTATTGGTGTGATGAATTTTATGTATTTGTGATTAGTGTATTGGGTCTTGGTGTCTTATTAAGTAAATAAATAAAATAAATAAGAAAATATTTAAAAAAAAAACAAAAAACCTCACTATAATGAACATCTTACCAAAAACTACTCCAATTTTATTCCACAATGTTTTCGAACTGTGAAAACACCAAGATGTGTATTTACAGTAAATTAACACTTAAACACTGAACGAACCCGTTCAATTAATTAATAAATTCCGTGCTCCACTGTATTAGTACCTATCTGTATTGTATTGGTATTGGTCGATCCATTTTGAACGTGAATTGTCGGTTCAGGAGCAAAGCATTCGATATTACCGACATTGCTGTAATTGTTCCTGGTAAATTTCTGATTGGGTAACGTAGTGTGCCAGATAGTGTGTAGATAACCCAGGGCTTACGTGTGGGCGGCGAGAAGTTAAAAAAAAAAGTTACAATTTTTTTTCTCACATACTAAAATGATGATATTACATCTACACCAATATTATAAAGAAGAAAGATTTGTATTTTTGTATGTAACGAATAAACTTAAAAACTACCTACTGGACCGATTTCTGAAATGATTATAGAAATGCATTTGCAATTAATAAAAGTTTGAGGTCTATTTTATTTTATCAGCCTTTAGTCAGTGTAAAGTCGCTTTTAAATGCAGGTTTTCGTTGTGAGGCAAAAACCAAAATGTAATAGGTTAAGTGTTTTAGAAATAAAAAAAGGATTGTGTGGTTTTATGAAACCACGGTAAAAGTGAAACTTTTAAGCGAACTATAGGCGCCGCTATATTGGCCTTGGCTGCTCTGACGAGCGCCTTACACTTTATCCCTACTCCGCGGCCGACCGTCACGCGACATGCAACACACAGACGAAAAAGTTTGAGACGATGTAATAAAAGTTTCACTTTAATAAATAAAATAAATAATAAATTTATTACAGTACTTTCCCTGGCCATTCTAGAAGGTGACTGTTTGTTTTTAAATTACCTTCTCGTAAATATGTCCTGAAATATATTTCATCGCACCATGATCATAACTAAAAACATCATCGTCTATCTAGCCTTTTCAAAACTATGTTTGGGTCAGCGTCCAGTCTAACCGGATGCAGCTGAATACCAGTATTTTACATGGAGCGACTGCCTATCTGACTTCCACAACCCAGTTAGATACTGGGTAACAAGATTCCCCTTGGTAAGACTGGCTGTCTGACGACCCGTAACAGCTGATCAAAGATCTACAAATGACAGCTGAGACCACGTGCTTTCCGAGTCACGGAGGACTCTCGATATATAAAGATGGTCACGCATCCATGGACCAACCCCGGCAAGCGTAGCTTAACCTGTTGGATCGACCCGTGCGGCTGTTATTACTTAGCCACGAGCTCCTATCATAACTAAAAACAATCGTAGCTAAAATAAACTACCTTAAGAATAATCATATAAATCAATATAAACCTTCCAATGATCACTAAAAATAATCGGTATGTAGATATTATGTTCCTCTTAGACCAGCAGTAGAATTCAACTGGTCTCAAGCTTAGAATTTTTATCTTAGAAAAATATTTTACGCTTTAAATAAAAACTTTTTTACAAAAAAACAAGACTCCTAAAAAAAACTGCGTCTCAGACCATGCACAATGAAGGGTTCCGTAGTTGGAATGAATTTATCCCAAGAACAAACTTAACATTATAGTTGAAAAAGATTCTCCAATACATTCCAACTGAAAATTTAAGTTTGTACGTACAATATTAAGAGATTTACCATGTTATTTTAAGACCATAAACTTCCTATGGGTTTTATTTTTAGCCGACTTAAAAAAAAAGGAGGAGGTTCTCAATTCATCGAAATATATATATATTTATTTTTTAATGTATGTTCCCCGATTACTCGAAGACGGTTGGACCGATTTGAAAAATTCTTTTTTTGTTTGAAAGGGTATACTTTCAAGTTGGTCCCATTGTCATTTGGTCACGATCTGATAATGGGACCTTGGAGAAATCGAGGGAACTCTTCAAATATTAAAGGCACATCTATAGCGATTTGGGTATTTTTGACCGACTTCCAAAATCAAAGTTATTTTTCACTTTGTAGTTTGGAAGCCAGTTGTATTTTTTTGTAAAAAAAAAAAAACCTCCTTTTTTGAAGTCAATTAAAATTAGTATAATTATAAACACAATGTAAACCGTTTAATAACAAATATATACAAAAGTGATCTAAAGTATATTCACAGCATTACTATTAATTACGTTAATGGATCCATTTTATCCCAATAAGTTAGTGTTGCTATATTTCAAATGTGTTTGCTCCGAGCCTGTGGTAGGAGCAATTATTTTGATTATAGCAGTTTATGGGGCTGGCAATCCAATTCTCGCTTAGGGCTATATCATATTACTACTGGGTCTTGAGTACTTATTTTATAAAAGTAGCTGTGTAGATATTACGAATGCTTTTCAGTTTACATCTTTAGCTATTGGTGCTGATTCCCTTGTTTACAAACTAAACAAAATTTAAGTTCAATGCATCTTTTTCTTTCAATTTCATTAAGAAAAGGACAGAAGATAAATTTTAGTTTAGTCCTGTCAAATTAATCAGCGCCTGTCACTACTCCATACAAGTTTAGACGTGATTAAAAACTTGCCCACTAAAATTACGTCAATTTACGTCAAGCGCTGATTAATTTGACAGGACTAAACTAAAATTTATCTTTGTCCTTTTCTTAATGAAATAGAAAGAAAAAGATGCACTGAACTAAAATTTAGTTTAGTTTGTGAACAAGGGAATCGGCACCACTGCCTACGACTTCCGCGTGAAACTCAACTATACCTTAAAAAAGTATAATAAAATAGTGTACAGACAAACTATGTTCTTAATGTCCCTCGGCAAACCTCGTGTTTCGTCAGTCGTCGGATTTCTATCAGTTGCCTTTTGCACTTGGTGCAGACAGGACACTCTCAATCGACGTGGAAGTATATAGAGTTGTTAATACTCTTTTAAGTTAATGTAATTAATAAAAAAAATGGGAGGAAAGCCGCTAAAGTCGCAGGCACGACAGACAGGAAAATAGTTTTATAGCTCTATATAGTTCACACGGAAATCAAAACAAAGCAACAGTACAGTAGGTACTTAGTTCTGAATTCAAATTAATATACACGATAAATTTAATAATTGATGGACATGGAAATTAGCATTCGTTTGTATTCGGAAATCCGATGATACCTGAGGGACATTAAGAAAATAGAAATACTGTAGTGTAGTGTGGTCTACTGCTACTGTTAAGCATGAGGTCCTGGGTTCAATTCCCAGGTCGGGCAAAGTGTTATTGGGTTTTTCATCAGAAATTTCTCAGTAGCAGCCCGGAGCCTAGATTTGTGCCCGGTTCATGGCAATACGCTCGCCCCTTATTACATGGGACATAAACGTAACTGGCGAAATTGTGTACTATGGGTACACCTCTGCCAAACCCATTGAAGAAAACAGGCGTGATGTAATACGAACTAAAGGTTTTGTGCTTGATAAAATAACGTGCAGTGCTTAGACCTATGTCCAGCAGTAGACGTCTTTCTGATTATTTGATTATTATTGCTGATTATTATTATAATTGCTGATTATTTGATAAAGATGAAGTCAAACTGTTTAAGTCCACCCATATTACCCAATAATAAAATTGAGGGTGCTTCAACTATTTCCAAATTGCAATACCATAAATACCTCGAACAACATTTACTTATTTTAATTAAGTCTAAAACTAAAAGCTGACGAAATATTCGGTGCATAACGACTCCTTATCAAGATGTGCAACAGAAAGTGAAGGGAGATGTGGATGTTAGAGCAATTAACGGTAAGACTCACTAATGAAGGGTTTGGTTCTGAAGACTATGTTAAATGAATACTAGATCGTCTTATCAGTATAAGGAAACTGTAGTCGTTATATTTATTTCTTAGATAAATGATAGCACGGTCGGCGCTGCCGCGCTGTGACTGAATCTATCGATACAATAAACATCTTTCTTGGAACTGGTTTTACCAACGTGAGCAGTATTCGAAGACATGTGACGTCTACCAACCCGCACTGGGCCCGCGTGGTAGATTACAGCCCACTCCCTCTCGAAGAGAGGACGCGTGTGTCCCAGCAGTGGAAACATAATAGGCTAATTATGCTGAGCTATATTGACTGCCTCGTTGGTCTAGTGGTAGCAAGCGCTACTGCTGAGCATGAGGTCCTGGGTACGATTCCCGGGTCGGGCAAAGTGTTATTGGGTTTTCTATCTGGAATTTCTCAGTAGCAGCCCGGAGTCTGGATTTGTGCCCGGTTGATGGTAATAGGCTCGCCCCCTATTACATGGGACTTAACATAACTGGCGAAATGTGGGTGTAGCTTCTACAGGTACACCTCTACCCAACCCTTCGGGGAAACAAGGCGTGATGTTATGTTGTTATGTTATGTTATATTTTATTCGTGCAATAAAATTGACATCTGACAATTTTAGTGTAGCGTTTACACCGCCACATACAAACTACGCATCAAAGACATGACGTCACACAAATCCTGCATCGCGCAGTTAAGAGTTTACTGAGCGATCGACATACATACAAAATTTCAACTTCCAACCGATGGGCAGTTGCCCACCAGACACAACAACCGTCTGGTCGGAGGATCCTCCCTTTTCTATGGTGGATGAGTGAACTTTACACCCTGTTCCTCATACTCCTAAATTAGTTTGGAAAAACTGTCAAAAATACTGTAGCGGTTACACCGCCACTTATGAACTACGCATCAAAATGATATGACGTCACACAAATCCTGCATCGCGCTATTAGAGTTTACCGCGCGAATGACATTACATAAGACTATCCGACATCAACCGTCGAGCAGTTGCCCGCCAGATACGACACCCGTCTGGTCGGAGGATCCTCCCTTTTCTATAGAGGATGAGTGAACTATACACCCTGTTCCACATACCTCTAAAATACAAAATGGTGTTGCTAAAATCAGACCCTGGAAGATTTTTTAAGTGTACGCAAATGGTCAAAATAAATAAATTCTGGAAGAATGACAGCCTACGTATGCCTAAAACTGCAATACCTAGTGAGAATGCAAAGCAGAAGTTGATATGACTTTTGGGTCTGCAAATCCTTCCCATAATCAAGCAAATTATTAAAAAAACGTGTGGCACTCGGGGACTGCCGCGGTAAAGCTATTGCATAGCATTTGTAACCTCCATACTTCCTATTTGTCACCGCTACACTTGGGATGATGACGGATGATGACATGGTAGGCGGAGTGGGGGTGTTAGGTTTTATTTTCGTTACGGAATTTCTTGATTCGGTCGCCGCGCCCAAAGCCCGCGATAAAAGCTATGCAATAGTTTAAAACAAAAAACACAACTGCAAAAAATACATTTGTTTTTTTTTAATAATTTGCTTTATTTCAAGCTTATTTGAGTACTGATTACTAGCTTTTATTTGAAACAAATATTGATGTAATAAAAAAAAACCCGTCCCCCCTTTTTTTTTTATTTGCAGATGCAATATATCTAATACCTTTAAACGAGCAATTTTTGTGTATATCTAAGTAATAATCTAAATCTCGGAAACGCCTTCAAAATTAAATATTATATAGCCTACGTCACACCCACAATTAAGACGAATCTAACAACAACTTATATGTTAAAATCCATCAAGCCGTTTAGGCTACAGAGCGTGCCAAAGCAATAGACACACATACTTCTTTTTTACCCTCCTGGGGCAGTCGGGTAAAAAAGAACTGAGTAATAGGACTTAAAATAAAAATCGGTAATGAGAATAAACGCTTTCCCGGAAGAACTTTTCACAAAAAGCTCTTATACTATAACTTAAATTTTACGATATAACAAAATACTTCAGTCTCTCGACGCGGTAGGGCGATATAATCTTTAATTTAATACATAATACAAATCTATTATAAACGGTTTTATAATGTAGGTCTATGTAAATTTTATATTATAACTAATCTCCACAAGATACATTGGAATGGATATTATAAACCCGTAGGTACTGTGTGGCCACTAAATCAGCGGTGTTAGGAAAATTAATAATCACTTCCTTGCATCTAAATCCTAACTATAATATTACTAGCTTTTTCCTGCGGCTTCGCTCACGTGGAAGTCGGAAACGTAATACCGGAATAAAAAGTATCCTATGTGTTAATCCAGGTTATAAAATACACTATTAGACTTTCAAGAAAAACTAAAAGAAAACCATAAGTATTTATTTATACACAACAAATCAAACAGATATTTTTACAATTAAAACTAAAAAGGTTGAGCTCACTTAAAAACATAAGCAAATCTTATGTTTTTAAGTGAGCTCAACCTTTTTTGAATAAAATCGGATTGAGTTTTCAAACATGTGTCAAAATAAAATGTAATTTAAGTCAAAAGCACTAAGGAGTATTGATATCAACTTCGAAGCAAATCACCGTCAAAATAACTTTCTACCCCTTTTTAACCCCGTTAAGGGATGAATTTCAATAAAATACGAAACACGTCTTCCATCAATTCTGTTAAAAAAGGTTTTTGCAAAATTTTAAGTACATTGGACCAAGGAATCACGTTGTCCCATACAAACTTTGCTCCCCTTTTTCACCCTCTTAAGGCTAGAATTTCGAAAAATCCTTTCTTATGGGATGCTTTCGTCATACAAAGAACACACCCTCCAAATTTCAGGTCTCTACGATCAGCGGTTTGGCTGTGCGTTGATCCGTCAGTCAGTCATTCAGGACAAAGCATTTTATATGTATAGATTATAAATACGAAAGTGAGTTTGTTTCTTTCACGCTAAAACTGCTGAACGGATTTGGATGAAATTTGGCATTCGGTTAGACCTGGAGTAGGTCATAGATTACATTTTATCCCGGTATTTCCACGGGATCGAGACTTAGTGCTTTTGCATACCTCCCGGTTCCCGGGTAGCTAGTGCCGGATATTCGGCGGCTAAGTGAATGCTATCGTATGCATGTACGATATCATTTATATGTTTCGGCGTAAGATAACGTACTTACCCATACAATTAGCCGCCGGGTACCCGGCATCGGCTATCCGGCAACCAGGACGTGTGAAAAGACAGTTATGCGGGTGAAACTGCGGGGCACAGCTAGTATTAAATAACAAAGAAATCTGCAAATCAGCTGCCCGAATTTTATTTTGTGGCAATCAGATTTTGAAAACTGCGGAAATCCGCTGGATGCGAGAAGTCTATCAGCGGTAGTGGACGTATTTCAACTGAAATTATGAAAATGATGAGTCAAATGGCAGTTAAACTAATAGAATTATGGGTTTAAATAGCACTGAAATCCGGAAAGTATCCAGGTCAAACGTTCCAGGTATCTGTGTAAAGTTCCATAATGGCCTTAGTGCTATTGTCGACAAAAAGCTAGAAAAACAAGTGTCGGTTTTAGGTGTCGGACAATCCTCTTTGGAAAGCTTAACTCACTGGCTCTGGTAAAAGTCATTTGTAAGTAGCGTACGTGTAAAATAAGGTTCTAGTAAGAGGATGCGGAAAATAATCCTTTTGGAGTAAGTATTTTACAGTAGTAGCCCGGAGTCCGTATTCGTGCCCGTTTGATGGCAATAGGCTCACCCCCTAATAGAGGATAAAGATTTTATTTTGTAATTATGTTTGTACAAACACTTTTTGACACGTCAATCATATTTTTTTTAATTAGATGACGTCGGCGTTTCAGGTGTTACTATTCTGAGAAGAAAGGCCGAAACAAACTCAGAGGTCACAGTCTCTTTTAAAGTCCAGACATAATCAAGACCATGTAGATTGGTGTACACGTGAAATGGTATCTTGGGGAAAGAACTGTCAGTCAGTGCACGCATTTGTCAGTGAACGTGCAGCTCAACTCAGAACTTAAAGAGCTCAACGATTCGACAAACAATTAAAAAGAAAGGACATTTGGGTAGGCAGCATAAATTACTCAAACTGCGGTTTTGAGGAAAGAACATACAGATTTGAATGGACCTGATTCCTGGTGAAATATGGTTGCACTATAAAATAGATACAACTTTGTCTAACCCTTTGGGAAAAACAAGAATGGTGTTATGTAATGTGCCCATAATTTTTCCACCCAAAATATTAATGCTTTGTCCGTCCGTTTCGGGGCCCCAAAAAGGTTCTGTACGGGGCCTAATCTGTAATATTACGTTGCAATAAGCCTTTATAATATTGTTACGCATGAAATGAATGTATATTTTTGATGTATTCATTTGTAAAATAGGGTGAGCAGATCTTGTACTGAAAGCTTTCAAATTACTTTTCCTTTTTTCAATTAATTAATATTCTAGTTCTCCCTCTCACCGAGAGGTCTGTGTCCCAGCAGTGGGAACATTATACGCTGATTATGCTAATATTCCAGTTTCTCAAGCTTGACAAATAATGTCTTTCGAAGGTACATGCAAATAATGATAAGCAGGCTCACGTTTTAATCTAATATCATGACGCTGGCACTCACTTTCTCCATCAAAAATATGCACAGAAGAGCCGATAAACTAAAAAAAAAGAAATTGTGACAATCACCTGATTTTAAAGACCAATAATTGGTGATAGTAATTTGTTGATAAGCTGACAGAAAGACTAACCCTCTTACTAAATTCCTTGGATTAAGACCCAGATATATGCCAGTGACCTTGAGTGGTTAGCTTGCGTGTTCTGTACTGAGCTCACGCAACGCGTCGTACGTCCAGCCAGTAGGACTTGCCCATCGAGGAGCGCTGTCCCAAATTAGACGCATTATTAATTTATTAAACATAAAACAAAAGATATTTTATACTAAAAGATCAAAAATTAAATTATACTTAAAATAGTGAAGGTTTCAAAAAAAATTATGCTTGATGGATTTTGCATAATTCTCCGTTTTTTATCCGCGTTAGATATTACTTTACAAATTAATTTCACTATGTGATATTAACATAATCTAAAATATTCCTATATTAAGTTATTAAGAAAATGCTCTAATTTCCAATTCATTAACACTACTCGTTTAGACGTGATTTTCAGTACAAAATCATTAAAAGTCGGCTATCGTCGCCTACAGTAACTTCAACCATTAACAGTTTCTATTAAGTGCACTTCTGCATATCCCTCCAGGAATTACAGGGGTGATATTATGTTATAAATTAAATTAAACTTTATCAAACAACAGTTATTCGAGTATGAATATGTTAAGTCTAAATACCATCACGACATTCTCCTTAACGAGGTCACCAGACCCTACTGTACTAAAGAACACATCAATTCTTTTTGTACATACTACCGAGTTAAAGGACCTTTTAGACATAAAAAACTTGACACGTGTCTTACATTGATATTCAAATGTTGCATGTGTAAAGAAAAGGAACCTTTCAAATGGCATACGTGAGTTAAGGTTCTGAATTGAATGGAAATAAAAAAGAACTGTATGAGGATAGAAAGAGGTGTGAAGGAGGGATACATTAAAATTACAGTAGACCGGGTGTCGGTGGTATCACTTTATCCTTGAACTGGCCTAACCTAGTACGACGAAATTTCAAAAGAATGTGAGGCCAGCTAATATTGGTTTTATTACCTCTATAGTCCAATGAGGAACAGGGTCTAAAGTTCACTCAACCTCTATAGAAAAGGGAGGATCCTCCGACCAGACGGGTGTCGTGTCTGGTGGGCGACTGCCCGACGATTGATGTCGAAATGCCAATCGCGCGGTAAACTTTGCTTGTGCGATGCAGGATTTTGCGTGACGTCAGTGTGATGTTATCAGTCAGTAGTTCACATTTGGCGATGTAGATGCCGCCACTCTTCTAACGTGTGGCTTACTGAATTTAGCTAGTAATAGTATAGTAGATACTGATTTGTCTAGCGGTCTAATGCTAATAGCAACTGACAAACGTGGGGTCTCGATCTTGCGGTCGGGCATGGTGCTATTGAGCTCTTCGATTAGGAAATTCTCGGTAGTCCGGCGTTTGAATTTGTGCCTATTGTTTTACTTACAATTGTTTTATTGTGATTACAATTGTAATAGCAATCATATAATTGCGTCTTATTAAAATAGGTTTTTACTTTTATTAATTTATTTATTTTTTGTATAGATTCTTTTCTATTTTGTGAATGTGAGAACGCTGTAGGTTTAGTGAATTGTAGACCTGTAGACCATTTTCTACTTTGTTAAGTACTTAGTACTTATTGAAAGACCTACACTGTCCTCCCATACCTAGTAACACTGTTATTTGAAAGTATTGTAAACGCCAATTATTTTTAAAAGAGTAACCGTGGAGTTTCTTGCCGGCTCTTCTCCATAGGAAACGACCAATTGGAACCGTGCACCTAGCTTCTGACATTTCATAAGTGCCCATGTAGGTTTATGTGAAATAAAATATTTTGAATTTGAATTTGACTTCTGGGATTATGTCAACCGAGTGGTTGTGGAAGTTAGATAGGCGTACGATCGATGTAAAATGCTGGTACTCAACTCCATCCAGTTAGCCTGGAAGCCAACTCCAACATAGTTGGGAAAAGGCTAGGTAAATTATGATATAAATATGAAAGCACATTTTTTACCAGGATTTATTTTATTATGAGAAGATTTAAGAGGGATGGTTTCTAGGTATTGTGGTACCTATTGACCTATTTGATAAAGTACCTGTGCTTTACAACCATTTCACTTATTTTATTTTATACGGATGCAGCTGAATACCAGTATTTTACATGGAGCGATTGCTTATCTGATCTCCACAACCAAATTACTGGATAACACGATACCCCTTGGTAAGACTGGTTGTCAGAATTTCGGGTTTCTGACGACCCGTTACGACTGTCAAATATCCACGAATGACAGCCGGGACCAACGGCTTAATGTGCTGGTGTGCAAAGATGGTTGCCCATCCACGAACCAACCGCGGCAGCCGTAGCTTAACTGGAACGAACGACCCGTTCGGCTCTTATTACTTAGGACTAAGCCATATTTATATAGCGGATAAAATAATTATGTAGCCCTGCTTGCAAAGCATATTGTGAAGGTAATCCTCTAGTCGTTATTAATTCCTGGATAATCTTCTATTGAGTAAAATGGTCTTTTCAAGGCTTCTCGTATTATTTTTATTTTTTATTTTGCGGAATATTTACGTCAAGTAACAAGCATGAAAGTAGACTAAATACTGTGGAAATGGGTTTCTTGCGAAGCATGATGCATGGCTGAGGAATGATGTGATAAGACAGCGGTGTGATTTTAAAGAAGATGTAATGACAAATATTGAAAAGGGTATGTTGAGATGGTTTGGGCATGTTGAGAAGATGAATGAAAGGCGACTAACAAAATGTATTTACAAGGCTGATGTAAAGGGAAAGGCTGGTCAGGGACGCCCTAGGAGGACATATACAGACCTTATCGGTGATGTTTTTCCGAAACGCCAGGTGCGTAGTACTCGCAACCGGCGTGCGTGTATGACCAGATGTATGAACGTAGACGAGGCAAAAGGAGTATGTAAGGATCGTAGCAGGTGGCATTCTGTAGTTTCTGCGTACTTCCATGAGAAGAAGGCGAGAGTTTATGTATGTATGTATATTTACGTCATTGGTCGAGTTGCTGATCTGATTTCACTTTTGTTGCTTTCAATCTTGGCTTTAGTTATAAGTATAGCGTTCGATTCATGGGTGAAAACAATTGAAGAGGGCGTAGTATGTGATATTTTATCAGGGATTTCGATGATGGAAAAGCCAAAAACGTATTGGATTGACAGCTACCGAAAAGGTTGTGGCAATCCTGTTGAAAGTCATTATAGAAATACGAAACGCTTTAAAAGCCATTGTAGCTTGTCTAATAACATTAAAATTGTGGAACAGAGCAAGGAAAGGGATGAAAACAAGGCTAGTAAAGAAAGACAATCTGTGTGTGCCCTATATCTCTAGGACACCAGTGGCGGCCAAACCATGGCCGTTGGTTGTGCAACCGATCGGACGCCTGTTAAGATATCCAGCATAAAGCTGTGTATGTGTTGCTGGCAGCGCGACCATGGTGTCCTAATGAAATTTAAACCTAGTCATCTGGACCCCACGACACAGGGTATCCTAGTGGGAGTCCGGGGAATTTATAAAAATCAAGCGTCTAAAACTATGTAATGATCTAGGAAAGGCAATATTCAAGAGAATGGGTAGCTGCAGTGTTATTCTGATTTCTAATTTTGTTGGTTTTCACCTAGTTGTCTGCCAAGTTAGATGATTGACACGTTCAGTGCCGGGAGCGCTCCTGGAGAGTTCACTTTAGTTATATATGGGATGCTGGGAGCCCTCACGGAAGGCTCATTTTAAATTTTTAATGCCGGTGACACTCCTCGAGGGTTAACTTTAGCACAAACGTAATGCCGGTGACCCTCCTGGAGTCAACTTGCAATATGTATGGCGTCATGGCGTATGGGCTCTATGAACATGGGTTGAGTCGAAAGTGTTAAGGCGATATTCCCTTTAGCCGCTAACCATTTCTATTTTAGATAAATCTAGGATTTACAATAGACATTTTGATCTGAAATGGCAGGATTCTATTGAATATCGACTGGCATCTACTTAAGGGATTATCAATTTATTGGTGTTATCTCAATACTTCGGTTTCTAACTCCCTGGAGACCAAGGCTTATACATGTAACATCCATTTTCTATACAGTTCCCTCTTTCTCCCTATACCCCTCGTATTTTCGGATTAGGTTCGTTGCGGGTTCTAACTTTCTAAGACAGTTTACCGTCCTTCGGGGATCCGGGCGTGTGATGTGTCGGTGTTTTCATTGGTCACCACTTTATCCTAGTTCAATGAAGGAATAGGGGTGAGAACATCTTTTTTTTGTGCTCGCATTAAACCGCTGTCTCATCTGGTATTTTACGTAGCTATAACAATATGTCTAATTTGTCAAAGGAACTTAGATTTTCAGATTGTAGGACTGTCATTTGTCACCTGTCGGATAATGTGGACAACGATGGAGCATGCTTGCTTAGAAGTAATCCATTGACTCTTCAACTGAAAACCCTGTTTATAAAAAAAAACAGTAAACACATTCTCGCAGGAAATTGTCCTTCTTAGCTGTATGCATGCTCTATGCTACAATTTAATTTCAACTCATTATTAGTGGCTTCTGTGAACATGATAATTATTCAGATTTGTTACAGTTGTAATAGCAATTGAGTTTAATTAAAATTGTTTTTTATCTTTATTAATTTATTTATCTTTTGTATAGATTCTTTTCTATTTTGTGAATGTGAGAATGCAGTAGGCTTAGTGGACTGTAGATTTGTTGACAATTTTTATTTTGTAAAGAACCTGGTACTCGTTGAAAGACCTACACTGTCTTTCCATGTTATTTGAAAATATTGTAAAAGCAATTATTTTTAAAAGTGTAACCGTGGAGTTTCTTGCCGGCTCTTCTCCATAGGAAATGACCAATTGGAACCATACACCTAGCTTCTGACATTTCATAAGTGCCCTTGTAGGTTTACATGAAATAAAATATTTTGAATTTATTGCGCACTTTATGTTTTCACAAGTTGTGAAATGATGGTCTGTTTCTATGAGAAAATAAATTATGCTGGATTCCCGCTTGTTATCGTTAAATAATGTGCTAACAAGGCGAGTCTATAATTCTATTCTACCACGACCCCACTTATTAACCTTTTAATTTTTATATTAGTAAGTTGTCCACACTGTATGTGTATAGAATCTACAGTACTGTCTGCTCTCCAAGTACCAAAATAGACTCTGTTACTTAGTACAAAATATTCCAGCTTTAACTCATATTTTAAAATTGTTAAAACACATGGCTCCAGCCAGTTTCCACGTAGGTATTTTAAATCAATTTTAAACAGAGGAGTAAATCCAAAAATAAATTGTAACATTTCTGTAACGATTGTTACAATTGTGAAGTGTTTCGCACCAAATGTTTCATTGTTTCAGTTTTTTAACATAAATGTTTATTTTACAATAAAAAGCGAGCGTTTGAAGTTTTTAAAAAAATGTAGTCAGACGGAAGAATTTGTTTTGAGTTTGTTTGCGTAGTGGTAAAGCATAAAATCAGAGAAGTTAAGTGAGGTCGAAGGTTTAATTCTTGACTTGAGCATTTTTTTATCCACCGGTATATGTTTTTGCCACTGGGCACAAAGTCAAAATAAATTAATAACAAAAACTTCACAAATTCTCACGTTCTAATTAACAACACAAGATTTTTAAGTATACTGGCATTTCTTAAGTTACCGTTAGTAATTAACTTTTAGCTGATGAACGATCAGTACATTAACTAAAGTGGACATCTGTGAGTGAGGTATTTAGAAATTGTTGAGACTGAACACAGACTTAAAATGCCATGAACCTCAACTCAAATTTTAAGCTCATTAGTATAATACCAGCGAGAAATTACACCCTTCCACCCATTCAACCCAGAATAGCCCGAGAGGCATGGAAATAGCTCCAAATTTGGTACCAAATTATAAACTCCGGGCTATAATCATATACCGTTATGGTGACGCAATGATGTATACAACAAAGGGTATTTGCATATGTATCTCGACGCATCTGGGCCGAGCTGCACGTGTCCTTTCAATAACCCATTATACACCCCATAAACTTAAACACACTCGAAACTCAACCTTATCTCGAACACATACGATTTATTTACAATTCTGCGAACGCAAATCGATTTGCGTCTTAGCAAAATTAGGTTTGCTGCTCGTGAAGTTGTAAGTATTTGAATGTAAACTTTATGTTTGTGGAATAAAGGTTGTGTTAACGTTCTTGGAGTTTAAATGCATTGAAAAAGAGTTGAAGAATGGGCTGTTTGTCGTCAATGGAGTCTTTAAAGGTACAAAATGAGCATTATATAGACGTAGAGGTTTAAATGAGGTATGAGGCCGATCGATGAGTATAATGCGTCGTGTATACTATGAATCACGTACCGAGAAATATGCCAACATTGCCCCCAAGGGGAACTTTGCCCGAAAAACCATGTTTAAGCATATCTTTGATGTGCAAATATCTTTATGGCAACATTGATTGACTTCGGTGGAAAATAGGTTATATGTGTGGCAATACTTTTTTTTTTTTTTCCCCATCGGTTTTCTTCGAACCCCCGGCAGGCATTGGCCCTAGCGGACCCCGTCAATTCTGCTGACATCTCTTTGAGGCGCGCGTGGAACACAACGCGCCGTCGACCCGGGCTTGGTCCTTATCGGACGGCGAGCTACCCATTGCTCACCGTCCGCAAGCCCGCGCCTACGGTGGCCGGAAATCTTCCTGCGATTCCCGACGCCCAGGGCGAATGTGTGGCAATACTGACTATCGTGTTTGTTGCTAAATCGAACAAATAACCCACCAACTAAATCGAACAAATCGCTGTCCCAGCGAACTAAATGGTAATCGTAGAAACCAAATTTTACACGAAAAATAAAAAACAGTTTTTTTGTGAAAATCTATTTCCTGTCGCCTGCTCTAAAAAATCATAATGCTTTCGGTAAGCTTAGAAGTTCCGGTAAGCTACGGAGCTTTCGGTCAAATCAAATCAAATCTATTGATTAAACATGGTATTGTAAATATCTCAACAAATTACCTCCTGTTGACCATTCAACATAATTTTTGACCATCCTGACCAATACAATAAAATATGTAAAAAGAAACCCTGTCCCATCCAATCCAAAAGGAGCACATAGGTACTGCAATAACATTACCAAAAAGTATTAAAAAATCTTATTATTATTGAATATAAACATATTTAATTGCTATTTAAAATTCACATTTTTTGTACCAAAATTACCCTAAATCCACTAAAAATTAGCAAATTCTCATCAGAGGTCATAACATAAGTTATGACTTGTAGTAGACACCCGCTAAAATACGGCCGCCCGCGCCCCATGTAATTTCCCGGTAAAATAACCCATTGAAAAAAAAGTGGCGATTTTTTTTCCCCCAAATTTACCATATTATATATAGACTCTCAATATGATACCTAACAACACCCTCACGGATTGGTCAGGGTTTTTTGTAAATGTTGAATATAACTAAAAACTATCATGTTTTACAAATGTGATCTCTCATTCATAATTAATATTGATTTTCCTTTATTTCATTTATATTGATTAATCGTTAGCGTCACATCGGTATTTATATCATAGAATTATCAAAAAACAAATTGTTTGGATTTCGTATTAAAAACCTGTAGGCTCGGTAGAAATTGAAGGCTCTAATAAAAATGAACAGTTAATCAATCTTAGAAGTGCTGGTAAATTATAATTTAATCTTTATGCTGACTCATGGTGAATTACCATTTTACACTTACATTAGAATTCATTATTGTTACAAAGATTATTTACTACCCTACAATCATAAATAAATCATAAATCAAACATCTTAAAATGGTACATACGGCTACACATCAAGCTATTCATTTCCAGTTTAAACTGACCTCGCATTGTACGGAAATCCTATACAATGCGAGATCAACATAAACTGGTTTTGTATAGCTTGATGTGTAGTCGTGTGTACTCATGCCTAAAATAATGTATAACTCAAACAAATGCTACAGTTATACATTACTAGCTTCTGCCCGCGACTTCGTCCACGTGGAATAGTTACTTTAGGCGTATTTATTTGGATAAAGATTATCACGTTTATAAAAACACCTTCGCAAATAATGCATTATTTTAGAACAAATGGTTAGCATAAAAAAGATTATAGTGAACCTACCTTAAAAGATAGACATTATGCTGTCACGGACTTTTTTTAGAACTTTTAAAGGGGAACAATTCTGTCATACATGATTTTTGCAAAACTTTAACCGTTTACGCAGCTCACGCAGCGGAAGCTCTCAAAAGGAAAACCCGATTTTGAAACATTCTTCATTGGCGCTCCGCTCCTGTTGGTCTTAGCGTGATGTTACTCCTCAATAAATGGGCTATCTAACACTGAAAGAATTTTTGAAATCGGATCAGCAGTTCCTGAGATTAGCGCGTTCAAGCAAACTCTTCAGCTTTATTTATATTAGTATAGATTGTCCCAAAGACCCCGAAACCCCCGTTGGGGAGCCCGAAAGTCTGACAACCAGTCTTACCAAGGGGTATCGTATTACCTAGTTACTGGGTTGTGGAGGTCAGATAGGCAGTCACTCCATGTAAAATACTGGTATTCAGCTGCATCCGGTTAGACTGGAAGCCGACCCCAACTTAGTTGGGAAAAGGCTAGGCAGATTGATTGGTTTACTTCTAAACTAATATTCTAAAGAGAAAAGTTTTGATGTTTTGTTTGTTTGTTACCCTTTCACGCTAAAACGGCTGAACGGATTTGGATGAAATTTAGCACATTTGTAGATCATGACCTGGGTTAGGACTGGATACTTTTATCCCGATATTTCTACAGGATCGAGACTTCATCATCATCATCATCAGCCACTGCTGGAACACGGGCCTCATCTCAGTGAGAGGGAGTGGGCCGTAATCCACCAAACGGGCCCAGTGCGGGTTGGTAGATGTCACATGTCTTCGAATTTTCGGTTTCCTCACGATATTTTCCTTCACCGTTTTGAGAGCAGTGGTGATGAAATAATTTACACAAAGTAAAGCGCCTGTCTGGGTTCGAACCTATAACTCGTAAGTTGCGGCCGTTACGACTGGGCCAGCACTGCTCTGCTCGAGACTTATGCAGGTAAAACCGCGGGGCGCAGCTAGTTATAATAATATTTGATAGGTATTGGGTGTTTTGCAGTGACGCAAATGGGCACAGTCATCTGTCTAAAAGTCGTCCACAGCGACCATATCTTATTTTGTATTCCATCTCAAACCAATCTGTCATAAGCACATCTTTATTTACGTAATTCGTGTACAGAATAACAAAACAATTTCACTAACTTATTGTGAGTGCGGGGAAATTGGAACAACCGCGAAAAATAATTATTTATTCCATTTTATTCGAATAAAAATTTTGCTCGCGTTCCGCTGATCCGAATAATACAGATTTCGGTAAGATAAAACAAATGGAATTTCTCATTTCCACCTGTGCGAAGTGAAACGTGTACGTTGGTAAATTATTTAAATGTAGGTAGGAATTTTATTAAGTGCTTGAAGTTTCTTAGGGATATTTTTTTGTGAAAATTTATAGAATTTTAATTTGTAATATACACAGTAGAATTTTGCTGTTAACACATTGCTGCATAGAATATAATAGAAAAAGTTTATTTGCATATAATGTAGGTATACAGGTGAGTTGATATATGAAAATGTTTGTCCCAGGTACATTCTACCATTTTAAAACTTTTACTTATTATTAACTAAAATCCCATATTTTACTGATTTTGGTATAAAACTTAAAAAGAGTTTAAGTTTTATACCAAAATCAGTATTCTAATAAATCTAAACCTATATCATTAAAAAATTAAATCAAATCAGTTTATTGCAAACATGTTGTACAGAGGTTGGAATAAGATTAATTAGATTCAAACATGCACCCTGTAAGGGCACTGCAAAACAAAATAAAATAAAATAAATTACATTTCATTACATTACAAAACATAATAAAATAACGAAATAATATGCTGAAAAGTAATGTTTGTTTAGTAATAATTATATATTGAAATGATAATTTTGATAATATTGCAATGTGTTTAGCAGAAAATGTTCATAGTCTAATTTAGTTAATTGTGACACAATTTTAAGCTACAATTCATTCCATTAAAGTTGGTACTTAATTAATTAATTCTCAAGCTCAAAACCGAATAATTGTTAATTGTTTCTAGACAAAACAATTGTCATAACTCGCATCATGAATCATAGATAATTAATGCCTACCACAATCAACAGAGACTGCCATAAATAACAATCTATGTAGCCATTTTAAATTCCACAAGATGACGACAAGGACTTACAAAATCACGCTCAAAACTAATGAATAGTGAAACATTTGAAACAAAAAAACATATTCATTACATGTCAGGCAACACGTGTTGGTCCATATCATAACAAAAGCCATAAGTCACTGGCCAGACAGAAATTATTCTAACGCCAGACCGAAATTTAAAAAAGAAGACATGTCAACTTTGTGCTCAGCAAGCAAACAAAGAAAAAATAAATCAGTAGATGTCCAACATAACGTGACCCGCCCCACCGCTCTTCGTGCAACTACACACATTAAAAATGAGGCTACACAAAGAAGTTTTAGAGACCAACCAAAATTGGCCCCTGCGTGGCCTACATCTAAGCACCAAAATTCTTTTACGGTCCAAATAGTCATTACAAATTTAAATTTAGGCCTTATGGCTGTACTATTAAGAATTAAAAGGAGTTGTTTTGAAAGGAAAATTTAATTTTGCGTTGAACAGTAGGGCTTTTCTTGACAAGGAAGCCACCATGGTGATGTCATAATGGTATTTAATTGGGGACGAACTAATTCTTGGAGGATGTTTGGTTGATAGAGCTTTTCCTGCGGATTTGTACGAGAAATTTATTTATTTAAGGGGTTGAAAATGACTTTGTGACACTGCTTCCTTTTGGGTTCGTAAAGTAAATATTTAATCAACCTCTTGTTGTTATTAATACATTTTGTAGAAACATTTATTCCGTCGTTTTCAAAATAAGTGGTTTGGTACTTTTGAATCATTTAATCGCATTAGTTTCGCCACATAGGTACTCAAGTTGAAGTTTTCGAAAGCAATCTTACATCATAACCATGACTAGCATTTACCAAGGATAGGTACCACAAACTCTAATCGGCCCAATTCTTTACAAACCAAATTCACACACGCAGAGACGATAATCAAGTATCACATCAAAAAGGACATTCAACTCCAAAAGATCGTAACTCTTCAGTTTAATGCTCCACAAAATTTTACATATACACATAATGTTTGAACATGATAAGGAGGACAAGCAAGGCACGTGATGTGACGTCGTAAATACCTGCTAGATTTATCAGCAGGATTAGTAGGATTAAGAGGATGAATCGTTGCGACATCATACAGGGATACATGAGGCCTTGGAGGTGATAGAAGAGGATATATAGCAAGATACTGAGAAGTTAAATGTTAGAAGTATGAAATAGACAAAGGAAATGAACTGACGATAGCGTATTAGACGCGTTGGTTCAAACAATATAATATAATATAAGACGTTTATTTTCTCTACACAAGTTATGTACTTAATGCTAGTATTTGACAATAGTGCACGAACAAGGAGCTAACTTTGTGAGAGACTGGTGCCTGAAGTAGGTTTAGATAAAAACCTGTATTACAGGTCACCAGGGCCCTCCCGCGGCTAGATGCCTGTGATATGGACCATGATGACAAAGTATACTTAACTAACGTTGAATTAAGAACATTAATAAAATAAAAATTCAAAATACAAAAAGAGTTAGTGGAAAAACCAGTGTGTTCGAGTGCGTGAGTAACTAGAGGAAGTGTAAAAAGAGATGTGAGAGGTTGCTATAGTGAGTGTGGTGTGAGTAGGGATGATGGTATGTATGATGGTATGTAAGTACAAGCAGCAGTGGGGATGAATAGTAGCACAGGTAGTCTATCTGAGAGGGAGCAACAAATTTTTCTCTCAATAATGTAATAGATTCGTTCTGCTCAGATATGGTATGCTGCAGACGCTAGATGCGTTTAAATTTCAAGTAATTCAAGTATTGGTGAATATTACATTATTATTTAAGACGGTTGGTTTACATTTGATTTTTGATCTTTGTGTACCTAAGTTACGTGGAAAACAGTAGGAAAAGTAACTAAACAAAAATACGTTGTGTTATACAAGCTTTGAATTTGTTTGTAGTATATTTGTATCCTTGTCTAGTAGTAAATAATGTTAATAATTTTAAAATAATTAAGTACAATTTGAACCTTAAGGATGGATAAGATACACGAAGAACAGCGTTCTATAAAGCGAATTGAAAGAGTTATATGTGAATCATTTGACTGTGATAGTTGATACAAAACAAGTACATATTACTAAGTGAAGCTATAAAATATAGTGCAAACTTCGTGACAACAAATTGCATAAGACATCAACTACCAACTGAATCTCTGCAGTAAAGGTTGTCTTTTCTATATTGATACACTTAAGGTTGGAAACACTAGAGCGGGATATTTCACGAATGTAATAAATTAGAAAGTATAGCAGAGCTTGGGCTGAGAGAGACAATGACCTAAAGGTTATAGCTGATGCTGATCGAGAAATCGTGGAGCCAGATCCGGTATATTGACGGCTTATGAATTATGATAAAGCTCCTGGTGCCAGCATATTTGAAATATTTCAGGCAATCATGGAACAATTTCGTGACTAACTAACTGATTAACTGACATTCAATGCACTGCTTAAACATGAAATTCGGAACATAGAATTATGTGCCACTGCACAATGAAAAGTTATCTTCTCTAAGCGAGGGATTTTAGTTTATTTGCGAACCAAGTCAATGACAGATTGTAAGTTTTTTCAGTGTAGATCATTATTAAACAGATAGATATAATAATTATCCTGTCTACCGATCTTGAAATAATTGAGGTAAATCCCAAAATATCGTGTTAGAAATAAGTTAGAAGGTTCGGCTATACTAGATTTAATTTCAATTCACAATAATGATCCTATTAGTAGCACAATTAATGTTGAAGATACTTACAGTATTAAACCGCTTTCTGCTTTAATGGAACAATCTGTAACAATTAAAAATAATCATTAGTATCAAATTAAGTACCTAAGTCAAATATAAATTATAAGATCTTTGTCCTAAATGTCGGACGTCTATACAATGTGTCCGGACATGTACTAGCGATATTCTAAATACTTAAATATAAATTAAAAGTCCAATTACACTCTTAGCTTGGGTCCAATACACTATGTGGCCATGTACCATTTTGTTTTTATTGTTGAAATATTCTCTATGCAAGTACAAAAAAAAAACATATCTCTCAAAGTTTTAGTCATACTGAGATAAAAATAGGCTTATTCGAAAGGCAATAATATTGTCTACCCTCTGCATTACAAAACAATGTATTCACAATTCCAAAACTTTTGAAAAAAAATGTGAAAATAGAAAAAAAAAACAAAAAATTATGCAATTCAACCAATAATTGTTAATTACCATGAAAACGAGGAAGTGTAATTGGACTCAAGCTTAGAGTGTAATTGTACTTAGTTTATATTTAAGTATTTAGAATATCGCAAGTCCATGTCCGAACACACTGTATAATATGCCGGCTGATATTCACAATGCGGGAGCTTAGGTTTTAGAATTACCAATAATAGTTTTAAAAACGCTTGTGTTCCTCGAGGGGTAAAGCAAAAGTATGGTGGTGTATGTGTGTATACTGCTTCTGATAGATATTCAACTAACTTTCATTCAACAAAACGCATCCAGGAAAACAGACTTAAAAATACTTAATACAATATTAAGTTAAGAAACCGCACGAAGTTTAATTGCAATTTATATTATTTTAGTAATAAAAATAAGTTTTAAAGTTATGTTATAATTTTGAAGTGAAAACTTCTTTAGGCGCGTTGAGCTTTTTGAGATGGGACTAAATCATTAATTTCGCGACACCATGACGACACCTCATTTTGGTAAACGTGATTGTGCTCTTTATTATAAATAAAGAGCACAATCGCGTTTACAAAACCTTTAAAGTAAAAATACTTGCATGGGACCAATGTCCCATGCAAGTATTTTTACTTTAAAGGTTTTGCAAACGCGATTGTGTTCTTTATTTAGATAAGGTTACGGACCAATGTTCTATACAAACATTTTTCTTCTACCAAGGCGATCTTGTTCAAGTTTTCACTTCTGTCGGCACTCCCGGAGTGCTACTGCCCATGTTTTTGTTGTTGGATCTGTAACCGTTACTTAGCACCATACTTTGGCTAAGCGTTATTCCTGGTATTGTCGCACAACTATGCCGCCACGACATCTACATCGTCATATGAGAACTACGCATCACAATGACGTCACGAAAAATCCTGCATCGCGCAAGCAAAGTTTACAGTAAGAGTAGCATATATACAACGTCAGCAGTCAGCGTCAACGGGCAGTAGCCTACCAGACACAACACCTATCTGTATCCTCCTTTTTCTGTAGAGGATGAGTGAACTGACACCCTGTTCCTCATGCCTCAACTTTCAAACTATTATTGTTTGAGTTGTTGTCAGATTTTTGCGCTTCTGGCTGCCCGTAATGACTAGTTCTGCCTAGCCTTTTCCCAACTATGTAGAGGTCGGCTTCCAGTCTAACCAGATGCATCTGCAAAACGTATTTTACATGGAGCGACTGCCTATCTGACCTCCACAACCCAGTAACTGAGTAATATGATATCCCTTGGTGACTGTCAAAGATCTACAAATGACAGCTGGCACCAACTGCTTAGAGTGCTTTCCGAAGCAAAGTTGGTATTTGTTAGAGTTTAAGGTTGGACACTAAAAGAAAGACCGTTCTAAGGATTTTAATAATACGTGTATTATCCTTTTCTTTATATATGAGAAGGTGTGTTTTAATAGTATTATGTGAGACGTGTGATTCTGCACAAGGCTAAAAGTATAGTACAGTCACTATGAGAAACTAAGGATTTCATCAAATGGTTAAGGGCGGGCTCCGATAGTAAAAAGTAATATTTATGAGTTAGAAAGAGAAAGACTATATTGTTGAAGTAGGATCGATTTGTTTTTGCTAAACTCCAACAGTCTCGTCTAATGGATGGTCACCCATCTACGAAACGACCGCGGCAAGCGTAGCTTACCTTCGATCGACCCGTGCCGCTGTTATTGTTTAGCTACGAGCTCGAAACTTTTTGTATGAACAATATCGAACCGAGTACGGTTCGATATTGTTCGCACAAAAGCCAACGTTTAACCATTAACCGCTACGTCAATCAGCTCGTCCAATTAACTCCATTAAAATTTTCAACCAGCCTCCATTACAATGATTTTAACAATATCACATTACATTACAGAGAATCGACAATTAAAAGTAACTGAAAATGGATATAACGATTACAAAATAAACAGACTTTTTGTCTCGATATTCTATCAGCGATACGTTTGGATTTTAGCACTCGTAGAAGTTTACTAAAATAATGATATTTATACTACATTTGAAATAAGATTAGACACTTAAATTTACTTTTTTACAGTCCGTTCAACCGATTTTGACTTCTATACTGTAGGCATAAGGATGGCATTAAGAGCAAAAAGTGGTTACAATACCAACTGTTTACTGCAGCTGCCATTTGTCATGCCACCAACGCAATAGAAGTCAAAATCGGTTGAACGGACTGTAAAAAAGGTTTATTTAAATGTCTAATCTTATTTCAAATGGAGTATTGTAATTCCAAAAAAAATATACAAGTCAACGTTTAACCCAATTCTCCTCTTTCAAACTCGAAACCTAAATCCACTTAACTCCATTTCACTCTGAATTTCGCCAAACACTGAAAAATCGCTTACTCTACGTGGCACGTATTTATCTAAAATCTGGATAAATCTAGTTCAATTTGGTTCACGCCGGTATTAGCCAGACACACTGAGAGGCACGCCCATTGGCCTAGTATCGTTCAGTTGTGTTTATTTAGCCTATTTCAAAGTCAATGGTTCAGCAGTTTGGTAAGTAAACTATTTATTAATCAAGGTGGAATCGAGTACAATTTTCAATGCAAAGTCAAAGTCAAATAATTTATATCAATTAGGCACATAAACGGCACTTTTTGAACGTCAAAGTTTACAAAAAAATGAATTGATTCTAGTCGCCCCTTCCTAAAAGTAGTTTTCGTATAGAGAAGAATGGTCAAGAAACTCCACCGTTACTATTTTAAAGTGTTTTACAATATTTTGTACGTTAATTACTAGTGGACGTCACGCAATTTCACCCGCGTAGTTCCCGTTCCCCGTGGGAGTACGGGGATAAAATAAAGCCTATGTTACTCGCTGATAATGTAGCTATCTATTCCTGAAAGAATTTTTCAAATCGGTCCAGTAGTTTTTAAGTTTATTCGTTACATACAAAAATACAAATCTTTCCTCTTTATAATATTATTCTAAATCGGGTCTCCCTTGTTTTACCGAAAAGAAATTGCCAAATTATCACTTCCCAAACAAATTTTCGCATAATTTCATTTGCCAAATTATTACTTACCAAAAAATCTCTTTACAAATAATTGTTACGAAAACCTATGTTTGGCAAGTGAACGTTTGAACAATAACTTGTTTACCAACTAGTACTTTTACCATTTTTTATCTAGTCAAATATTTCAGTTGGTATAACATATTTTACGCAAAATTAAATAAGCCAAATATTTTTTCTCTCGATAGCCTCCTAAAAATAATCTCTTTTTTCCATATTTTTTTCTATATAATCTAGTCGTTTCTGGCACTCGCCGGCCGCTGCCGCGGCACCGCTCGCTTCGCTCGCTCGGCTCGTGCGTAGGTGGTCACAGTTTTAACCTAACCTAACCTAACCATTTTTTTTAAAATTAATAACCTACTGTAACTAGTTCCATAAATAACCTAATGTCTAGTAACCATAAATTTGACTTGTTTCAGACAAATTCAAGCACATAAGCTTACAAAGAAATACGCAAATGACATCAAATTTAACAAACAAATTCCCAAAAAAATCTTATTTTTGCCTTTATATTTTTTGTCATAACAAATCATTTGACTAAACGTTTATTGTCTAAATATTGTTTGCTGTAATAAATCATTTGATTAAAGACCAAAAGCCTTAATGAAATTATCCTTGGTAACAATCTGCCAAGTAAACATTTGACCAAATGAAAATGTGCGTACTAAAATTATTCCAAATATTACATTGGTATACAAAAAGGTTGCTAAAATTTGTTTGGGTAATGAAAATTTGGCAAAATCTTTTCGGCAAAACAGCAGGATCCCTTCTAAATCATATAGTATAGATTAGTATAGATATAATTATATGTGAAGACGATGCATTTGGAATAAGATTACTATACCACAATAGGTAAAAAGAATTAAAAATTAAGCAATGACTTATAAATTAATTTTGTGATAGATACATGGTGTTCAAAGTTATTGGTGTTTAAAGTTATTTCTAGAATGCTGATCATTCTTTCATTCAAGACCTCTGACCGATCATAGCTATGTTATTCCATGTTTATCTCGGATACATATTCGGCAATAGTGTATACCCCAACTATGATGGGGTCGGCTTCCAGTCCAAACGGATACAGCTGACAACTAGTGACAACCAGACTGACTAGAAATGAAATTTCAAATGCAGTTTCTACAATGAACTTGTGATGATCACGGACAGAACTTTGACATTACACCATGTCTTCCTTCTTCTTCATTTCGAGTCGACGATACTTTGTTTTTATACAGGACATCGACACGCAACCTGGATTCAGTAGGTACACACGGCTACACATCAAGCGATACATTTCCAGTTTATGCTGATCTCGCATTGTATAGGATTTCCGTACAATGCGAGGTCAGCTTATACTGGAAGTGTATAGCTTGATGTGTGTAGCCGTGTGTACCTAAGTGGTGTGAACCGAAGTATGAAAAGACGCAGAAGAAAGCTAAACGATCTTAGCTTTGTTTTGCTTCGTTCCCAGTGTGGCCTGCGCTTAACTGTGTGACAGTCTCTTTTTAGGTCGACCACATACATAAACTAAATTCCGAACGGAATTCCGATCGGAATTCTGTTTTGAAATATCGATTCGGAATTTTAAACATAGACAGAATTCCATTTCGGAATTTCGAGTCGAAGAAAATTTCGAACTGAGAACTACGTACTGTACCTGTGTTGAGATCCTTGATTTTTTATGGATTTGCTGCCTTCGAAATTCCAAATCGATATTTAGAAACGGAATTCCGTTTCGAAATTCCATATGTATGTGGCCAGCTTTTAAGTTCGATGTGAGTTATTAACGGGTTGTGTACTACACTGACGAGCAATATAAAAAAGCCACTTGCAAAGTGCCAAAAGTTCGCTACATGAAGTAAAACAAATCTTGATAACAGTTTTATGTGTTTCTAATTTGCTATTAAATACACTTGAATGTTGCTTTTTACTTCAAGAAGCTATTCGGAAATATTTCATGATAAGTTTAGTGGCTTTTTAGGGTTCCGTAGTAAATAAGGAACCCTTATAGTTTCGTCATGTCCGTCTGTCTGTCTGTCTGCGGTCTAGCTCCAAAACTGTTAGTACTAGAAAGTTGTAATTTGGCATGGGTATAATACATATTAATCATGTCGACCAAGTGGTAAAATAAAATTATGAAAAATATTTTTTTTTAGGGGGGAGGTCCCCCCTCACGTAAAGTGGGGATGTTTTTTTTTCCATCCCTTTGTGTAGGGTATAATTGGAAAGGTCTTTTAAAAATATTGTGAGTATGTTTAAACTATTTTTGAATTCAGAGATCCGTTTGCGAAATATTAAGCTTTAAAGTGCAAATTTTTGTTAGAGTCAAGTGTCCCCCCTGCCAGCTAAATGGTTGGTTTTAGATATGTGAATAAATTCACGGCAGTAGTTTATATAACGAATTTAAAAGGAAAACTATCACAGCTGAGTAGGCTTTACAAGTTAACGAGTAATAATCGACCAACTTAGATTTGCGGTTGTAAAAACATGTTCTCCCATACATTCTGCATGAAAGATTTTTTTCAACTACAAAGTTAAGTTTGTTCTTGGGATAAATTCATCCCAACTACGGAACCCTACATTGTGCGTGGTCCAACATGCACTTGGCCGGTTTTTTACATTACTCGACAGTGTATTATTATCATTGCATTGTATCTTATACAGAACTATCTTTACCGACTTTGCTGTCCAATTTGGGTGGTCTATGACTATGCCGATCTCGCAACTCGGCCACCAGCTATACTGTCCAGTCGTGGGAAAATCTCGCAACGCACACTATCATTGTGTAACTAGGAACATCATGAATGAAGACTTCATTATTCAGAATGACGCATGTGTGTTTGTATGTGTGCACTGTCCGCGTGACAGACATCGTTTTGTATTTAATTACAATAATTTACTAATGGTACTTAAGGCTATACATCAAGTTTATGTACATTTACAATAATAACCAGTTTATGTCGATCTCGCATTGTGTAGGATTTCCGTACAATACTAGGTCAGCTTATACTGGAAATGAATAGCTTGATGTGTAGCCGTGTGTACCTATTGCAGCTTGTTGCAATGGTTGGCGTGAAATGTATGAATAGATGGTCAGTTTATTCTGGCCCAAAGTAGGTATATCAGAGGTATTTTCTTGTAACAGAGAAGGAATGATGGAAATAATTATTGTAATAAAATTACGATCCCCAGCTACGGATCTTTTTTATTTTTCGTAAGGTTGTGACTAACCTGGTGTCAGAGTTTTTATGCCACCCCTGGGCCTCTGACTTGGCTTCACATGCTGTCGAGAAATATCTCTCAGGCATGCCGATTTCAAACGACGCTGACGTCAGCGCGCAGCACCCAGTCGTATCCGATGTCCCACAGATGCGGCCCCAGGACCGAACCCTGTGGGACACCGCACGACATCTCTTTAATGCAATGGGTAGCTCGCCGTCCGATAAGGACCAGGCCCGGGTCGACGGCGCGTTGTGTTCCACGCGCGCCTCAAAGAGATGTCAGCAGAATTGATGGGGTCCGCTAGGGCAAATGCCTGTCGGGGTTGCGGTTTGCCCGACAGGGTTACCGTGGCCCCTGGCAATACAGGCAACTGAAGGAACATGGGTGGGTTTTAGTCAGCAAGAGTCTGACACGTCCTCCCGCTCCGCCCAGAGCGAGAGAAGATATTTGATAATTTCCCACCCAAAAAAAAAAAAAGGCATGCCGGTTTCCTCACGATGTTTTCCTTAACCGTTTTTGAAGCAAGTGATAATATAATCATACAATACGCACATGAATCCGAAAATTCAGAGGTGAGTGCCTTGGGTTCGAGCTCGAGACCTATGATTTAGCAGTCTGACGGATAGAAAACTAAGATAAATCGATCAAGCTTCAGCTGCAAATTTCAGAAAAGGAATTAATATATGAGATATCTTCGTGATTCGATAAGCACTAAAGTTTGGTGGTTTTTGTTGAAGTATAACAAAAACAAATCGATCCTACTTCAAAACTCTATTCTCATTCTTATTTTGAGAGAGTGAGAGGTATGAGACGTGTGAACGTCTCATGTAAAATTAGTAAAACACACTTTCCAATTGTTAGGTTTCAATTTATTAATACGTAATTGTTGGATATTGTACTGGCAACACCCAAAGATTCGATGTGTCAAAAGTAGCGCGGGAACCTTTGGCTGGGTTGGGCGTTCGTGGCCGTAAGACTTGCTTAGTTGTTGTGTCGGTAAAAAGATAGATTGACATAGTATTGGTTGGAGATCTACTGTAAATTAAGGTAACCTGTTAGTTTTATGGTAAATATTAGAATACTGATGGAATTGTGATATTATGTGGAGAATAGGAGATGTGATGGTATGGTGTAGAATATTGAATTTGATGTTGGCAAAGAAATATAAATGACTGACAAAATATCTTGGTGTTTCATATTATTTTCTTTATCCCTGAAATATTGTAAATATGTAGTTTTATTAAACGGTTTTAGACTATGATATTGGGGTAACGACTTTAAGATTAATTTGGGTATTAGTATCTATTTTGAGGTTAAATAATTATGTTCAGAATTAAATTAGTTATTTTAGAGTAAGGATGGTTCTTATTATATAATATATAAAGAAAAGGATAATAAACGTATTGTTGAAATCATTAGAACGGCCTTTCCTTTGGTGTCCCCCTTCATTCTTAACAGTTTTCGAAAACAGAAGCGATTTTGAGGGAAGGTTCTGGAGACTAACAGGCTGTCATCTGCTGTCGCCAGTCTTGTACCCATCGTGGGTAATGAAAATCACTTTCTGATAATGCTTATAAATAAATAAAATCATTTTATTTCGGATAGCAAAAAGATCTATAAATTGTTAGTAACATGATTGCACTTAAACCACTATTGTTAGTAACTTAAAACTAAAGACGAATTTGTGAGAAGCATCCCACTGCACAGCATCCACCCAACATCTAGACACAACGTAAAATGGAAATGGTCTAACCATGGTATAAGTCTTCGCACAAATTACCTCATTATGGTGGAGGAAGTATCTACCGCCACAGCCTTCAGGATACTATTGTGACTGCCTCTTATTCTGCTCAGGAGTGAGGCCGTTTTTTTGCGGATGATGGCATGAAATCCATCGGTATGGGCCGCGAACATTTCTGATGCACTGCAAAAACGAGACAGTCGCAACTGCATCCTAAAAACATTATTGTATTGGACGCGTAGACATCCAGCGACTTTTTCGAGTAATTGACCCAAAGATTACCGGTGTAAAAACTCTGACGATAAGTTTAAAAAAAAGCGTACTTAATCTTAACTTGGTCAGTACACCGAGCAAATCTGAGGTCGCTGGTAAGCTTATGCTTTGGTGTTTGTTCTATCTAGTTAGAAATACCAGGGAATGTGCACGTAATTCAAAACTTTATTCATTATTTAAATATATACATTTTATAGAAGTCAAGAAACAAATTCCTATTCTTTTTACAATTTTAAATGCATTACTTATTTAACAATTAATTATTTTATGTTATGTTTTTTTTTGGTGGAACGGAACGCAACTCGAAAATCTCGGATGCGACCTCAAAAGGCATGTGAATAAATATATTTTCTTAGCCAACTGCTTAAATTCTCACTAAGGTAAGTTTGTAAGGGCGATTTCTGCTTGAATAAAGCACAAAAACAATTTAATTTATATGATTTGGGGCTAAAAACAGACGTAAACAAAGTACAAATATGCTAAATGACGTAACATCCTGACTTGCGCCAAAAACGGACGTTGAACTATAGTAGAAAATTGCTGGAGTTTCATATTTTTTTTGCAACAAGCAGTAGTTGAATTTAACTTTTAATACTTTTCTTAGATTGAATGTACTTATTTTGTAATGGTGTGATAAATTTAATGAATTGTATGTATTTGTGATTAGTGTATTGGGACTTGGTGCCTTATTAAGTAAATAAATATAGGTAAGTCTTTTATTCAAAACCAATCTGCCTAGCTAGCCTTTTCCCAACTATATTGGGGTCGGCTTTCAGTCTTACCGAATGCAGCTGAATACCAGTATTTTACATGGAGCGACTGCCTATCTGACCTCCACAACCCAGTAACTGGGTAATACGATACCCCTTGGTAAACTGGTTGTCAGACTTTTCTGCTTTTTACTACCTGTAACGATTGCCAAAGATCTATGAATGACAGCCGGAACCAACGGCTTAACGTGCTTTCCGAGGCACGGAGGAGTCTCGGTATGTAATGATGGTCACCCATCCACAGAGCAACCCTGGCAAGCGTAGCTTAACTGGATGAATCAACCCGTGCGGCTGTTATTACTTAGCAACGAGCTCCTCTCTTATTATTATTTTATTAATTTAGTGAAAAGAAAAAAACCGGCCAAGTGCGTGTAGGACTACGCACAATGAAGGGTTAGATAGTTGAGATGAATTTATTTATCCCAAGAATAAACTTAACATTGTAGTTGAAATACATATTCTCCCATACATTCTAACTGCGAATGTAAGGTTGTACGCACAATATTGAGAGATTTACCATGTTATTTTAAGACCATAGACTTCTTAAAGGTTTTCCTGTAATCTATGAGTAAAGAGCCTTACAACGTATTTTTTCAAAATTTTAGTTCCAGTAGTTTCGAAGATAAGGGGGGTCAATTTTCATCGAATTTCTTCAATATCCTTAAAAGCATTTATTTAAAAAAAAATATTTAAGGTCCTCGCAACAAGCCCTTTTATTTGACATGTCACACGGTACTGTTAGCAAAACTTTTTTTAATTTTCTTGTTGCCCCCCAAAGTGACCCCTATGTTTAAAAGTAATTTATTTACGTTACACGTTCGTATTTGGGTCACAGAAATACATAATTATGTGTATCAAATTTTAACATAATCGTTCCATTCGATTCGGAGAAAATTGGCTGTGACAGACGGACAGACAGACACACGAGTGATCCTATAAGAGTTCCGTAGTGTTAGGTTTGACCACCCATGATACACCGTCAGGCCTCAAAGAGATGTCAGCAGAATTGACGGGGTCCGCTAGGGCCGATGCCTGCCGGGGTTGCGAAGAATACCGAAAGGGAAATCGTGTCCCCCGGCAGCATGGCAACTGAAGGAACACGGGTGGGTTTTAGTCAGTAAGAGTCTAACACGCCCTCCCGCTCCGCCCAGAGCGGGAGAAGTTATTTGATAATATCCCACCCAAAAGTAATTTTATTCTAGGTGCATCGTCTTCACATATAGGTAATATTATTTAACTAATGTACGTGCATATATAAACAATTGTAAAACATTTTAAAAGAGTAACGGTGGAGTTTCTTGCCCATTCTTCTCCATACGAAAACTACCTTTTGGAAGGGGCGACTAGAATCAATTTTAATATTTTGTAAATTTTGTCGTTCAAAAGTGCCATACATGGGCCTATTTGAAATAAATGATTTGACTTTGAAAAAAAAAACACCATCAGACTTATATAGTAGGTATACTCTGTGCATATCGTCACTCGTAGAGGAAACTTACATTGTTACTGAAACTGGATACTTACGGTTTATTTTATGTAGATTTAGTATTTCATACATATTTCATAACCAAGAGAAACAGTCATAAAATAATTGGGTATAAATATATTTAGTGAGTCAACTAAAAATAAAAATAAATAAAAGGACGGAAGTAGAACCGTTCGCGGTATTTCGGTGAAACTTTCAGAAACTATTTTTATTTGACAAATTTATTCTCGTCCGGAATATATTTAGCATTTCACCGAATTTAGTTTTGTGATTCATTTGTATATTATTCAGGGAATTAAGGAAAACGTAAACTTTTGGGTTTGTGATTTCTTGTTAAGAAAATACGACGTGAAAAGTGAACAAGAGAGAAATATTTCAAGATGAGAGGTTTTCTTTTGGCAGCTTAAATAACAAAAACTGTGATCTCCATATCCATCGTCATCATGATTAGCTAGGGCCATTATCACTAGCCTTTTCAACTACATTGGGGTCGGCTTCCAGTCTAACAGGATGCAGCTGAATACCAGTAGTTTACATGGAACCACTGCCTATCCGACCACCACAACAACAACTGGGCAATACAATACCTTTTGGTAAGACAGGTTGTTAGACTTTCGGGCTTCTGACAACCCGTAACGACTGTCAAAGATCCAGAAATAATAGTCGCCGGGACCAACGGCTTAGCGTGCTTTCCGAGGCACGTAGGAGTCTCGGTATGTAAAGATGGTTACCCATCCACGGACCAACCTCGGCAAGCGTAACTTAATTTATCTGACCTCCATAACTCAGGTACTGGATACCACGATACCCTTTAGTAAGACTAGTTGTCAAACTTTCGGGCTTCTGACTACCCGCAACAACTGTCAAAGATCTACAAATGACTTCGGCAAGAGCAACAACCCGTGTGGCTATTATTACTTGCCCATGACCTCCCCTTTTTTACATAAAAAATGACTAACAATTAACCAATTAACTACCAACTCTCACCAACCCACACAATACCGGCACTTACCTTGCTATCTAAATGAAAATATGTTGGTTTTTGTCCCCATATCATAAGTAAACACACTTATCTAAATGCCCGGGGCACCGACACCTAATTATGTATCTATCTAACTGGTTTCATGCTGAAATTAAATGGTTTACACTTTAGCGACCAATTTGCGACATGTTTAGCGATAAAAAGGATACTTATCTAATTATTTTCTTTGTGTAATTAAAGGATAAAGTTCGTCATCATCAATTAGATATGGAAACACCTCCGTGCCTCGGAAAGCATGTTCAGACGTTGGTTCCGGCTGTCATTCATAAATCTTTGACAATCGTTATAGGTAGTCAAAAGCCCAAAAGTCTGACAGCCAGTTTACCAAGGGGTATCGTATTACCCAGTTACTGGGTTGTGGAGGTCAAATAGGCAGTCGCTCCATGTAAAATACTGGTATTCAGCTGCATCCGGTAAGACTGGAAGCCGACCCCAACATAGTTGGGAAAAGGCTAGGCAGATTGATGTAATTAAATGATAAACATAACAAAAATGATAAACAATTTAGTTTTTTGTAGTTAATTAGTTAGTAATTATGTGAAAACTGATGTGCCTAATATCACTGACACTCATTATCTTCTAGCAGAAACAGTAAGTAATACTAACAAACTACAGTCTTTATAGAATTTCCAATCACAGAAGTCTTTTTAATCGACTTCAAAAAAGGAGGAGGTTCTCAGTTCGTCGGGATATATATATATTTTTTATTTATGTTCCCCTAATACTCGAAGACGGCTAAACCGATTTGAAAAATTATTTTTTTGTTTGAAAGGGTATACTTTCAAGTTGGTCCTATTGTCATTTGGTCACGAACTGATGATGGGATCTTGGAGAAATCGAGGGAACTCTTCAAATATTATAGGCACATCTATAGCGATTTGGGTATTTTTGATGAGCAGTTGACATTAGGCTATTGTTACTTAGATAAATTGCAAACTCACCCACAAAAAAGTGAAAAACTAAAATACTAATCTAAAGACACCGACTTCCGAAATTAAAGTTATTTTTCACTTTGTAGTTTAGAAGTCGGTTGTATTTTTTGTAAAAAAGTTTTAAACTTAATATCATCCAGAAGTCGACCTAACACTTTCAAATTCGACTTGTTCTTGCAGTAATTGTTTTGCGCAATGTGCAAAAAGAAAATTACATGACACCCACAACGAAGGAATTTAAAGAAAATTCATGAATTTAGTACCTATTGTTGCTTCACATTACGATTGAACAATTCGTCTAATCAACAACGTAAAAAACGCAAATGAATATTAATAAATTATCAAAATGAAAAGCATTACCATTGTGAGTGCAATTAGGCCGCGCGCACTTTGGACGCGTTTTCGTACGAATTTTATTTGTAGGAACACATACGAACACTCACGAATGATCCCGACCTTCCAAGTACTAGGGAGTGCGCAGACTGAGTACGAGTTAGTCGTACGTATACCTACGTACGTTTAGTTCCGACGTCCGAAAACAATCCGAACTTGTTGGGATTTTTCGTGCGTTCAATGCGCTATCACTGAAACACTACCAATTTGACAGAGAAAAACGTATCCAAATTCAAAATTCAAAAATTCAAATTGTTTTATTTCGGACACAAAATATCCATAGTGTTAAAAAAAAAAATTAAAACTAAAAAGTTTGAAATAAAACAAATTATTAAAAAAAAACCCGACTGCAAAAACTCATAACTGAAACGAGAAAAAAACAAGCATTATAATCTATAGGATTTTGGTATTGCAGGCGGGGACAAACAAAAGTTACACTAAAATTTCAGGTTATTGGTTTGTCCCGCCTGCAATATTTGCTTTTGGCTTGCGCAAATATTTCTGACGCGCTACAGTAACGAGGCAGCCTCAACAACATCCTGAAAGCATTGTTATACTGGACTCGCAGGACATCCAGCGATCTCTTAGTATAATTGACCCATAGCTAGATTGCCCGTGTATTCAGTGTGTGCACTCAATTCGTACGACCACGGTTGGACGTTTACGTACGATACAAATTCGTGGCCAAAGTGCGCGCGGCCTTACACTGGTTATCATTTCATCAATTTTCCTGTCTTTGTGATCTTATACAAAGTGGTGAGTGAGTATGTATGTAGGGTGTCTTCGGAACTACTGATCAGATTCCGAAAAATTTTTCGCTGATGGGATTGCCAAAAAAAAAAAAAAACTACTTAGTATGTCAGTCAGAAAAATAAAAAAAATTGGACACGTATTTTTTGCTTTATGATTTTAATAAAAAAAATACTTAGATAAAACGCATTAAAGTTGAGGAGTGGAGGTTAATACGTCACAAGTAAGTATAAAATCTACAAACTCGTGACGTCATGGCACATTTTAACTCAGTGTATCGCCGTAATCTTTTGATACCTAACGTAAAAAAAGAAAAAAATACGTGTCAATTTTTTAAAATAAATTACATGAAGAACAGTCTTTTTTTTGACCATCCCTATTCTATTACACGCGGACGAAGTCACGGGTAAAAGCTTTAGTTGCTTACGCCTATCGCCACCATAAAATTATTCTTACATTGAAAGTAGGTTAATAATTTACCTAATTACCGCCAGGAAGTGGACCTGGCCATTATTTTTATATAACCGATAACCCCGTGCACTATCGATAGTCTTGACTCGACTCTTAATCAATTTGTTAGCATGGAAACCTATAATTAATTAAATTATGTGAGAAACATAGGGTTGTTGGTGTTAGTGTTCTGAGAATTTAATATATTGAAATAAGGGTTTTTTTCAAAGTTGTGCTGAAAATTATTTAAAAAGCCAAGTTGGACCCCTGAGCTCGAAGTGTAAGGACCACGGAGTAATGTACTCCGTGGTAAGGACGGAAAGTAGAGTGATAAAAATTACCTAAACTTGCGATTTTCATGTTTCCGGACATCAATTTATTTATACGCTTTACATAATATTCTAATGTTCTATAATAAACCTGACGTGCGGTTTGCTGTTCTGGTTGTTCAGTACGAGACGGTTAAGTGGTACATTGAGGATTTAGAAAAACCGGACAAGTGCGAGTCGGCCTCGCACACGAAGGGTTCCGTACCGTATTAAGATTGAGCAAAAAACGCAGAAAAAAAAAACTTTTCTTTTAAGTAGACCTCCTTTAATTATTAACTTAATTAATTTTTTATTATTTGTTGTTACAGCGGCAATAGAAATACACAATCTGTGAAAATTTCAACTGTCTGCCTATTACGGTTCTTGAGATACAGCCCGCTAACAGACAGACCGACGGCGACAGACGGATAGCTTAATAATAGGGTTTCGTTTGGCACCCTTTGGTAACCCTACAAAGGACGATTTTGTTGAGTTTGAAAGTCTATTTTGAAAGCTCGATGTGTCACATTATCGCCCAATACTGTAAGTTGCTGTAAGGTTTGCAGTAAATCAATACAATATCACTATACAGGGTAAATTTTTAACCAGTGCGTAAACTTAAACACGTGACTTTACTCATCATTATGAACAACTTTTACTATGGGACCAAACCCGAAATCGCGAAAAAAAAAAACATTTGTTCCCTATATTTTGACGAGTTATGCGAACATAAATGTAAGAAACAGCTGATTTTTTTTTCGCGATTTCAGGTTTTGTCTCATAGTAAAAGTTGTTCATAATTATGAGTAAAGTTACGTTTTTAAGTTTGCGCACTGGTTAAAAAAAAATCCTGTAATACTATTTACTCGTAGATACATACGTTTATGTATGTATGGCAATCACTCGCCTCTTCCAAGCGATGCGATGGTATAAAATTACAGCTCTTATTGTCACCATGCAATAGAAAGTTGATGGACACTTTGAACAATTTATCTTCGTCATTGTTTTGTAATCTTAAATTGTCTCGGTGTATAGTATATTACGTTCTTATTTTATTCATCAGATAGCTAGAACAGGTAAAAGGGTGTATTTTCTGTTGAAAATGTATGTTTTGTTCTAGGTTTTGTATATAATTGCGGGTATAGAACCTATTTTCACAAAGAAGAGCTTTCATTCACTTAATCACCTTTGTTGAAATGTATGTTTTCAAACAAGTACAAGTTTAAAGCATTTCAAAATGTGATACAGTATAAACGACAAAAGTGTCTTCTGTAATTTTTTGCTTGCATTAAAATCTTAAGGCAAGCAAAATAGCTTAGATAGAAGGGCAAGTGTTGAATGGATTAAATCTACATCTACATTAATGTTACAAAGAGTAAAAGATTTGCATTTTGGTTTGTAATGAATAAACTCAAAAACTACTGGACCGATTTTAAAAATGATTTCACCAATAGAATGCTATAATTATTATCACTAAGTAACATAGACTACAATTTGCGGGCGAAGCCGCTGGTGGAAGCTAGTTTAGAAAGAAAGAAAGAAAAACATTTATTTGAATAAAGTTCGTGAAACATCAAACACAAATAACAAAGTGAAAAAATGTTTTAACAACAATAGTGTGTGCCATAGTGTGGCTGCGCCAAAAAGGTTTATCTCAGCGTCTGATGCTAGTTTTCTAATGAAGCAAAAGAACAAAAAACCACAACAAGAAAACGTGATACAAACATTTAATTCTAAAGCCAAGTGACAATTACCGCCAATTGCCAACCACCCACAGATCAAAAGCCATACAAACACCTCCATTTTTCTAATCAGGACTGTCTGAACACAACGCCACCCTACGCTTGCGTCAACACATGAAGTGTCTGGTTTAGGGGGCCTGTGATTATCAGCTGAGTGATAACCCCCCCCCCCCCCCCCCCCCTCTCCAGCCGCCACTACCCCCTGTATTGAGCGAGCCCGCATAAGTGCATGATTAGAACGATGTGTCATTAGTTGTAGTTGTTTGTTGCTTGTTAAGTTGATTTTTGGGGTTATTTATTTAAAACATGGATTGTGTGGGAGATGATATGGTTGACAAGGAAGTGAATTCTCAGATGAGATGATAGATAAGTATGGAGGAAAACATTAAATTAGGATAAAGGCAGAAGGATGTTAAAAAGTGGGTTTTGATATTTACACACTATAACATTATTTATAATTAATTAATTATTTTAATTTGTTAAATTTATTTTTATTTTATTTTGATAATCCGCTACCCTTATTTTTTTAAGTATTCTGTCCATTATCAACATATTAATATTTTAATCTAACGCAAACATGTCTCGAATTAAAATTTAAGATAACGCAACTCAGGCCCCCAAGATACAGGCGCTGCATAGTTCGGGTACCATTGTTTTAATAAATATGTTAACTAATCTAGTTACAGTAAGCGTACAATATTATTATTTTTGAAATTTATTTTGTAACAATGGACTGATAAAATATTCTTATTTTTGAAAGAAAGAAAATGTTGAAAAATGTGTATATTTGATCATTCCGAAGTATGTCATAATGTCACTCCATTTCTATACGTATGTTTTTTCTTTTTTGTATATTGGCATCTTGTTTTTATATATATCCATGTAATTTGTGCACTTAATAAATGTTTTATCTATCTATCTAAAATTGTAGCTCTATGAAAACAATAATGGCACACTTCATCACACTTGGAACAATACAGTCTCATAAACAAAAATTTTGACTCTAGTGTGCGCACTATCTAAGGGCTTTCCATTGATGGTACTAGAAAGTTGTTTGATCGCATACGAATTGATCGTAAAAATCGCAGTGTCAGCTTTTGAACACAAATCGTAAATATCAAACTTGAAAGTGATTTCACCATTGTAAGTGTAGCAGATATTATTAATACTAGTTGTATTTATATGAGTTAGAAGTTTCTCTAGAAACTAACAAACTAATTGATAAATTAGATTTAATCAGTAGATTAATGTTTACTGTTTACCATGTTAACATATAATATACACAAACATATTTACAACTAACTACTATATATTATATTATGTACAAGTATGTAAAGGAAAAAGTTAAAAATAAAGATAAGAGCTCATTGGGCGTCAAAAAATTCGTCCGCATCGCTGTCAGCGGGGAAAGTGCCCAAAAGGCTGGCAGCATTGCCACGTTGGATGGCGATGCTGATTCTTTGGCCTAAGAATTGGCCAGCCCTCTGGTCACGTAAAGAGTCGACCAACCGCTTGGCGATGTCCCGGAATACTCGGTGAGCACTCGGACCCCATGGCCCTAGTGTTTCAACCCCAAACGGCTCAAAAATATAGCTACCAGTAAGGTTGCTATATTTGCGCCGTTTTAGGTTTTCTGCACCTGCAGTAGATTAATTAATTTTTAGGGTTCCGTAGTAAACAAGGAACCCTTATAGTTTCGCCATGTCCGTTTGTCTGTCTGTCTGTCCACGGCTTCGCTCAGAGACTCTTAGTACTAGAAAGCTGTTATTTGTCATGGGTATACATATTAATTACGCCGGCATAGTGGTAAAAGAAAATCAAGAAAAAAAAATGTTTTTCATGGTTTTCTTTTACCCAGCTAAAGGTTTTGGATTTGTGAAAAAATTCACAGCAGTATTATATATAATGAAATTAAAAGGAAAAGCATCACAGCTAAGTAGGCTTTACAGGTTAACGAGTAATAATCGAAAAACTTACATTTGCGGTTGCAAAAACATGTTCTCCCATACATTTCGTATGGCAGAACATATTTTTCGACTACAAAGTTAAGTTTGTTCTTGGGATTAATTCATCCCAACTACGGAACCCTACATTGTGCGTAGTCCGACACGCACTTGGCCGGTTTATATATATTTGGTGATGATAATGTTAAATATAATAATATTATAAATAAGAAAGTGAGTTTGTTTGTTTGTTACGCTTTCACGCTTAAACGGCTGAACAGATTTGGATGTAATTTGGCACATGAGTAGACCATGACCTGGATTAGGACAAATGTTACTTTTTATCTCGATATTCTCACGGAATCGAGACTTACGCGGGTCAAACTGCGGGGCGCAGCTAGTTTTTATCTATTTGGTGAAGATAATTAATTATATTTGAATAAATTCTAAACGAAACAAAATCTATCTTTTAAATCAAAATTCACTCGACTTTGCATCTCTGTCATGAAGCAGATAGCTTTAATGATAAGGAATAATCCCACAATAGATTCGTTTTTCGGCAACCATTTCCAAATCTACAAATTCTTTTATAATTTGGCTAACTAGCGAAGCAAATTCGGTAACTATTCGGCAATATTTAAAAAGCTGTACATTTGACTAATCGACTAACAGTAACCCATAATTACAACTTACTATCACACGGAATCTCATCGTTCCATAGCGAATCGATTACTCAGTTACAATCGTTACCAATTAAATCGACATCGCTGTACTATAAATTATCATCTTGCTCAATTATTGCTATACATATCATGACTATTACATATTGACATAATATAGGTTATTTTGTATACTATTGTATAGAATCATTCTCTAACTTGAACAGACAGCTGTGCTGCTGGGGAGTTTGTTGCGCCACTTCTTCTTCCCAGCTAAAGGCACTAGGAAGTGGTGAAGGGTGGGCGTTTTTGGGGGACTGTCTTATGTAATTTTGACGTTCGAAAAGTGCTGATTCTCAGCCTAGTTTGAATAAATGACTTTTGAATTTTGAATTTGAATTTTGAATTATTTCACTAAATTCTATAAACTGCCCCTCATATTCCAACTCTATGTATTACTCATACTTATTCAATTTTTTTTCTTTATAAATACTCAATCTACTTAGCCTTTTCCCAACTATGTTGGGGTCGGCTTCCAGTCTAACCAGATGCAGCTGAATACCAGTATTTATACATGGAGCGACTGCCTATCTGACCTCCACAACTCAGTAACTAGGTAATACGATACCACTTGGTAAGACTGGTTGTCAGATTTTCGGGCTTCTGACGACCCGTAACGACTGTCAAAGATCCTCGAATGACAGCTGGGATCAACGGCTTAACGTGCTTTCCGAGCACGGAGGAATCTCGGTATGTAAAGATGGTCACCCATCCACAGACCAACCCCGGCAAGCGAAGCTTAACCGGATGAATCAACCCGTGCGGCTGTTATTACTTAGCCACGAGCTCCTCTAATATATTTTCTTTGTATAACAACTGTTTTTTTTGCTTCTTTACTGATTCTCTATTAGTTCATCGTTAGCAATAACATATATTCATCAGTATTGATTCCCAGGGTTGACTCTTCTCCATTTGCATCGATCTAATATCCTATATTATTGTACCTATTCATTTATTGTACTTAAGGTCAGTTTTTATTAGTCTTCTTAAAAACTAAATATAAATAGGTCCATAGCTCTTTCCAAAAAAATCATTAAATATATTTTGATGATTCGACATTTGCAACCCGATCACTAATAAATATCTCGAGACTTTATTGGTAAGTCAAACTTTGGACTTCGAGTTATGTGAGACGAACGTCTGAGATAATTCGTTTAAAAACCGAAACTAATACAATGGTTTAAAGTTCAGTACACTCGTAAGTTAAACAGGAAAAAATCAAGAAAAATAAGCTTTTTGCATCCAAATCAAACAAGATAACTCCTGCTTAAGAAATTAAAGTATGATAGATAATCATTAAGTTCAACAAACAAATTGCGCCTGACTTTTTAAAATTTCAATTACGGCGATGGTTACGTTCGTCCAATTACCTACATTTTGCATAAAACATGCTGACGATAAAGTTCAAATATTTTCATACAAGCCCCAAAATCAACATCACTTATTTCTTCAAACATCGATATAAAACGGCTCGTCAATTCGACTATCCGTATCAATATGTACGGCTCGTAGCTGTACGGAACCCGGCGATCGTAGCAGATGTGCAAGATAAACAGGACACGCGCGCGCTGACTCACGCCTGCGCCCGCGCAAGTACAGGCGGTTGCACAAGCGTTTGGTAATTGTGTGTGGTAATATATTTTTTATGGTGGCTGTTCGAAATTATTTTTTTCATTTGTGTGTTTTTCGTAAAGATGATCAATGAATAATACAGTGTGATTCTTCATAGTGTGCACATATCGAAATGAGGGAATCTATGCTTAATTTTATCGACAGATTTATTTTTTTCAATTATTGTAAAAAATTATGAAAAAAAAAACAGATTTTTGCTAAAAAAAACATTTATTTTCAATTGAGGACCTACCTAGTTTTTTTCTCAATTTTCATTTTATGTGGACGTCTTATTACTTCCAATCATTATAGAGTTTGTTTCATCACGATAGATGATTTATAGATACACAGTTTTGTTATATTTTTTTTATAATTCCATAAAAAAGTTTTTTAGAATATTTAGATTTTTTAAATATTTTTCTGTCGTTAAAATTAAGCATCATCATCATCATCAAGAATCACACTGTATGTTGCAAAAAAATCTAGATATAAGAATACATAATAACTCTACTATAAAAATATGAAACAGTTCATTGTAATCTATCACAAGATTGCATGTAAAAATTATAGGTACTTACCTTAATAAGTAACTACTGCCAATAAAAAAAAAATCTTTTATTTATATTTACTTTCAATCCGAATTATTTCTTAATAGCAGTCATTTTAAAATTAAAGTTCAAATCTTCAAAATCTCCCGCTTATATTCGCAATATTCCCAACCAGATGTGAATGACTCCTTTTATTTTACAAAAGGTGGCTTCGCAAAGCCACATGGCTTGGCAAGGTGCAAAAATTTCAACCCTCTTCCGAATTTAACCTATCCCTTTACTGAAAACGAAACATGCACTGCGGCAGATGCAGGATAACCATCTAAATAAAATAAAATGAGTATAAAACCAAAATGGATTGTCTGAGGTCACTAAGGTCATGGATATAACAGCTGACTGTATTTTTGGGTGGTGACTGGAAGATAAGTCAAAATAATTGTGGTATTGCTTATTAGTTGGTGACAATTAATGAAATGAAATGATTTTTTTTATTCTGTAAATAGGATATCGAAATCACTTTTACACGTCATATAAAAAATTAAAATAAGCTAGATGAGTTCGGTAACAGTTCAGTGAGTTCGGTTCGGTCACATGACTTTGGTACAGCAGTACCACCTAGATGACAACACTGACGAAAATCAAAGGAGTCAGTAAAAGCATGATGAACATAGCCACATTGGCATGTTTTTATAAAAGAGAGCCATATACACTGCAGTGCGACATTTTAGCATAATAGTAAAACAAAGTGACGCAACTATACTAGAAGCCTCACCCAAACTTCACCCAATCTGAAATTTAATCCGCCCCATAAATCAATAAGAAAATGTCTGACAATCCAAATAAATTGTCACTGTTCTATTAAACTAACTCAAACACAAAACCAAAAGTAATATTGAAACTTTTTCGAGTAAACCTTGAACAAAATTGCCTTTGTCTTACGATATAGACTGCGGCTTATAAATCTTCGTTTAGTCATGGCGTTTTATGGTTAACCTACTTTGCCCCACCTTTGTGGACACCTAAAATGGCGACTAATGCTAATTACTGACCCACTTGTTCGGCTCGAATAAAGAATACAGTTTTGGTTGCTTTTCGTTTTTCCTGTTTTGTGTTCAGAACATTTTTGTTGTTGTCAGTATTAGTGGTAATAGTTCCTGCATTGGGGTCTTTTGTTTTTATATTGCCTCGTTTATGTGACGTTGTCTCTCTATCGTTTTACTGAGGATGATTAACGTCTCCTGTAAGATTCTATGAAGGATTATCGTTACCAACATGATTGTCATCAATATCATTACTATGCACAGCTTTAAATGGACTGACATAATAAACATGTTGAAGTACACCGCCAAAACCGTGTTGTCTTAGTTGGAATTGCCATTACACATATCTTTTGGATAGTTAGTGGCCATCCTCTTGATGTTAATTCCTTTAATCTTCTTTTACGACTCTCATGGGATAGCTCTTTTAGATTAATAGCTTATTCTCTACTATATATAGCATCTTAACATTGGTCACTATATGCAGTTAGTCTTAGTAGTCTTGATATTAGATCACTGTCTAAAAATATGGTCTAACTACATTACCTCATTGATTGTCTATCGGCTTATGGGTCATAAGTCAGTAGATAATCATTCAATTATAATTTAATCTATGTATATCTACCAACAACCATTAGTCATTCCAACCGTCCTTGGTCTAATAAAATTAATTTTCAAGGTCCACAGTGTATCTACTACATCCCTTCATAGTATGTTGATAACAGTAGACTCAAAAGCTTAATGTACTATCCCCAGCAAAGGAAAGGTACACTGTATCCTAAATATATTTATGTGGTTTAAGTTATGTGCCGGCCTACTAATTTACTATCCCTACTTTGATATGGATAGTGTGGGCTTAGGTTGCAAAGTGTTTTATAGTTAATTACTATAACACCTACAGAATTAGAGAGCATAGGTTCTTCGGTGCCATATTTAAACCTGATCGTGAACAAATTAAACTATTTTTTAGTAACAACGGTGTCTTCAATGAAAAAGTCAACTTTTTCAACCCTATCAAAGCTTTCCAATTCATCTTTGCACCTCGTAGAAAAAGTAGGGTCCTCAACTTAAATGGACACCAATAGATGGAGCCACCTGTTACTCAGAACATTAACTATATCGACATGGACAGATCGAGTGCCATTCACCACACGAGCTCACGATTGATTACCTACCTCCTCTTCTATCGCTAGGGTTCGGCTGGTAACTGTAGGTAAGCTTAGTGCTAAAATGTATAAAGAAAATTTTGTGAAAAATGTGGATGAACGAAAAATAACCAATAATGCTGACGGTATACTTGATTTTGAGGAAGAAATTGGGGTTTAAAACAAAGCAATTATAGAGAGTCTTAAATATTTGACCATGACCGAAAAGCCCGAGAATTATGAAGGTCAAACTGGAAAGATTATCTCAGAAGTTGAACTTCTAAAAACAGTTATAAGATGCAAAAAGAAATTGTAATGCATAGAGGTTTAGAAAAAGATGTGCCATGAGTAAATAAAAGATATTCAGAAGACGTAACAAATGAAAACTTTAGAACAATTCTCTCATGAATGAATGTAAGCGAGGATAACAAATAGGTTTAGATAATAGCTAGTGCAAATTAAAGTTATCTAAATGTAAAGACTGCTCCAAGGTTTAGTGAGAACTGAGAAATTATACCTGTAGTGAACGCACAGAGAAAAACGGACAATACGTGGAATTTTGTCGAGCAGTAGTTGAAAATTTAGAGGTTATGTGATCACCTCTGTTGTAGATAATAGTTGTCTTCAAATGTTTTCTTCCAATCATACAAAACTATAGCTTTATCGATTTTCTGATTGTTTGTTACAGTTGTATTATCAGCTTTTTCTTCTTTCATATAATTTGTATTTAAACCACCTTATAAATAACATTTGTTCTTTTCCTGTCTCTTGGGCGATCGCAGCTTTTTCAAGTCAGCACAAAAATGGAAGATTCCGAAATATTGTTTTCTTATTTAATTTTGGGCTCAGCTTTATGCTTTCCTCTTCGTTGAGTAAAAATGTAAAACTTTTACGATTTAATACAAATGAATTTTCCGGCTTCATTTATAATTAAGTTCTGGCTTGTATTTACTTGCCTAATGCCCCTTTTCATTATATTTTTAAAATTGCTGCTGGAGTTGTTTTTTAAATTTAATCTCAGCTCGAAGTCATAAAGTTCTGGATATTTATATTGCTGGCTTTTCCAAAGTCGGAATTGGACTATGTTTTAGAAGTGTTCATAGCCAATATCAGTTTCCAGAAATCTTCAATTAGAATTGTTTCTATGAATGTGCATGTGATTAAAATTATCGAGTTCCCCATCTGTAAGCACGTCTTCATAAGTTTAGCTTTAAGGATTTTCGCAAAGATCAACAGCCTTCCACTTTAATTACAATTAAACGTACGTCTGTGTCTGCTCGACAGTACCTCTCGCCCACTTGGAGGCCTCTACGGCGCCTGCTGGTCGCATCCCAGCAATAATTAAACTATGTAGGTCGCTTGAACACCCACAATGACCAACGTTGTACAAACCACCAGCTTATCTTGACCCACCCCACCTCCCACTAACAATCAAACGTCAGACAAGTACAGCACACGGCAAGGCTCAGCGCTAACTGGACGTGGCATGACCTCGCCGACCGCTCTTCTGTTGTTCTTTATTTAATTCAAAATGCGTTCCAGACGTGAACGTTGATGATAAATGACGGTTGAAACTTGAAATTCGATTTCAATTTGGAAGTTTGAAATTTAATTTTGGAATTTGGGGTATTTTCGAGTTCGCGTGTGAAAAGTTTGGGTCGTTAAACATGTGGGGAATGGAGTAGGTAATTTGATGTTGGAGGTTTGTGAGATATTTTATAATTTTTGGTGAATGAATTAAGTGGATAATTTTTTTTTTAATTGTCATAGACCTAAGTATTATTTTATTTTATAGTTATCATTGGAACGAAATGTATTTTTTTTTTCCGCAAAAGTTCGGAATTAGAATCCAACAAATAACTATGTAAAGAAAATTCCCATACCTTGAACCTTATGCCACTCTAATCCAAATAGGAAAAACAGCGAACAAAAAGACCAAAAATGAAAACCATATAGGTACCTAACATAGTTCCTACGAAGATTATAAATAAATCCGTCAGCTTATCATATACGATGTGGCTTTACAATACAAGAGGCCCGAATAATGGATTTTCTTTCAACTAAAGAAATGTAACAATGGCGATGGAATCGTAGTATCTGTCAAATGAAATCGCTACAATATAAAAGTGTACAGTGACATTCTTCGTGCTGTGACAAATGTTCCCCGCGGCAGAAGTAATTTGCCGCAATTTTTTAGAATACGGCCACCCCATTCAGAGTCATTCATAAGAATGTTTTTCTTCCGCAGAAAAAAGAAAAGGATACGCGAACAATTTTTCTTTTTAAAAATTACGGTGCGTTAAATTGGCATTGTCAATTTTTTTAAAGCTGTTTTTCTAATTTATGGAATATTTCAAATAATTAAAAGCTTTCATGAATAATGGAGGAATTGCAATAAAAACGAAATATAAGTATAACCGACGTTAAATCTATATCACGAAACTCTAGTAAAACAATAAATTCAAACTCGAAGTGACTTCATTCGAACAAATCAACTATAGATTCCCACAGCGTAAATAAAATCACCATTAAATTCACGCAACCGCAAGCACAAAGCGCAATAAAATTTCTTTCGAACCATTACTTACAAAAAACCTTAGATGTTATAATAAAAAGTGCAGCACGATAAATCTCAAGCTAGCGCCGATGTGACAGCTCTTGCTCCAAATACAACGATATCATTTACATAGAAAAAAAAAAAACACAAACTCAATATCGGCGTAATTCGACGCTCGCATAAAAAATCCTAAACGAAAACTTCTCGCTTGTCAGCCGCAAAAAAGCTTGAGAGCTTTTAATCGATCACTGTACTACAAGAAAAAAACTTACGTTCCGATCCGGGTTCCTTCCGCAAAAGTACAATGAAAAAAAAAACAAAAAAGTCGTACACATAACTAAAAAGGCACTAAACGGTATACGTCCAAACGCGTTTTCGAGATAAAAAAAAATGGTTGCGTGTCTATACGACCGCGCGGAGGGCGGCTTGCAGTATACTGATCTAATTTCCAAACGTACGACTGTGAAAGTGACGTAATGCCGGCGCCATGTTGCCCCGCGTCCCCAGCCGCGCCCCTCCCCCCCGCGACCGCGCCTTGCTTCCGCCACTGGAAAAATGCACTACCTATTTAATCAATTTCAGGAGTGCTATGGAATGCTACGAAGCTTTATGGGCTTATTGCGTAGTATCACGTTACCGGCTGTGTTAAGTTTTCCACGAATCGATTAGAATCGTCTTATCTGTCCTTCCTGCGTTAGAAATGGCTTTTGCTACGCAAGTTTGTATAAAACTGGCACGTCATAAATAAGGGCTTCGCGTGCAGGTTGCGTTGAGGTTCTGTTTTTGAAAATGTTTCTTGTGATTCGAATTGTTTCGTGTTTTGTTTAACTTGGAATCTTTCAAATATGTCCATTATTTTGTAAACTGTGAATCCTACGAAATCTATACATTGAATGACGTGACTGAAAACACATCTGAAAAGTGTAGCTGTATATATTCTGTTTTATCTCACAGACCGGAACTACAGTCTTGATCTTGAAGATGCATAAATATATCTCTATCCATAACGTCTCTATATTTGTGTGTCTGGTATTAGTATGGGTGCTTTGTTATGGTTTTTGGTCGTTGTATACAAACTGAATTCGGTTGCTGAAAATAATTTTCTTGCCATGTCAGTTCTTACAAAATAGGTAAAATTACAACGGTTTTGTTGTATGAAGACTAGTGATGGCATCTTAAATAAAACACTTGAAGTGGCTTCTAATAAATCTTAGTTTTTATGGTTTCGAGCACTAGATATAATAATTATTCCAGCTTACTTCTAGTAACATAATTAATGATTATTCTAGCGATATTATGTTCCTACGTCTGAAAATGATTATAACTTTATTGGTCCTTCGAGTCGGATACAGGAAACCAGTACCCTAATTGCGTAACTTATTTTCGTAAACAATTTTGCCTTATTTGTTTCATTTTGACAGTTCAACAACATTCATTGCGTTATTTACGTTGTTAAGCAGATTTTTTTTTCCAATTTATGAAGAAATGGATTTGCAGTCTGTTTCAAATCGAAATAGATTGTGATTGTGTTGTATTACGCAATTAGGGTACAGATTATTATAGTAAGGTAATCTTATTAGAAGAATATTGTAAGATTCACAAAAGCTCTTCAGGTTAAATCCATCGGATTTTCCTTAAGATAAATACTACTAACAATATGGATTATTACGCTTAGCCATTAGTAAATCTTTAGCTATTATATTTATTATCCTTTTTGTGATGAATAGAATGAGCAGTGCCTAACGATTTATTATCCTAACCAATATTATACAGTGTGAGTCTTTATAATATGCACATAAGTATCGAAATGATGAATCTATGCTTAATTTTATCGAAGGAAAAAATATTTAAAAAAATCATAATTGTTTTTTTTTTTTTTTGGTTTTTTTATACAAAAAGGTATAACTTTTAAACTAAATGATCTATCGCGATGAAACAAATACCATAATGATTGGCAGTAATAAGGCGTCCTTATTAAATATCAATTAGGGAAAAAAAAAAACTCAATTGAAAATAAACATGTTTTTTTAGCAAAAATCGTTTTTTTTTCATCAATTTTAACAATAATCGTGAAAATTCTCATAAGACCAACCAACGTAACTTAGGTAACATAAAAAAAATGTACTTAGATTTTTTAAATATTTTTTCCGTCGATAAAATTAGGCATAGATTCCCTCATTTCGATATGTGCACATTATAGAGACTCATACTGTAAATGCGAAAGTGACTTTGTTTGTTACGCTGTCACGCTAAAACAGCTGAATGGATTTGGATGAAATTTGGCACACGGGTAGACCATGACCTGTAGAAGGATATAGGCTACTGGACCGTATACAAAGTCGCAGGCAACAGCTAGTTACCTAATAAGTAAATAACGCTTAGGAGGTGTTGATCATTTAGGTCCTTCAACTCTCGTGACGAATGAAGATTCTCCTTGATTTCATCGATAACAAAGTACCTAAATACCTTATATATCTGTGGCTGGCGTGAATATGTTGACATGTCTAAAATGGCAATTTGTCAGGACGGCCATTTTAAAGGTTTGACGTCTTCTGGTAAATCGGTAAATTAGTTTACAGTATGTGTTTTAGTTGTTTTAGGGGTTAAGTTGATATAACGAAATTTCAATGTTCGTTCACAAAACCATGTGAATCGTTAATTTGACATGTTGTTTTCAAGTAAAACACGTAAAAATGCAAGATGTTAACATAATAGATTCGATTGCTCCAAAAGTTATTTATATTTTGAGCTGTCAATTTTTTTCATATAAATTCCTAATGCGTAGAACGCCAACAAAAAAAAACATACAAGTCGAGATGTCAATGTATTCACGCCAGCCACGGATATATTCTTTTGTTTTTCTATACTTTTTATTTTTTTTCTATGTCACGACAGTTCCTGGAAGGGAGAGGAAGCCTTTGTCGAGCAGTGGGATAGAATAGGCTAAAAAAAAGAAGAGCTTTTGTCGTTGGTTTTTTAGTGGTATGTGGAACAGGGTGTAAAGTTCACTCATCCACCATAGAAAAGGGAGGATCCTCCGACAGGACGGGTGTTGTGTCTGGCGGGCAACTGCCCATCGGTTTGAAGTTGAAATCTTGTATATATGTCGATTGCTCGGTAAACTCTAACTGCGCGATGCAGGATTTGTGTGACGTCATGTCTTTTGATGCGTAGTTTGTATGTGGCGGTGTAACCGCTACAGTTTTGACATAAGAAAAGAACAAAAATAACATAGCGCCTTGTTACCCCGAAGGGTTGGGCAGAGGTTTATCTATAATACAAAGGGGACGAACAAAAATAATGTCTTTAAAAACCTGAAAAAAACACATTTTCACAAGTTACACGAAACAAGCTCGACGGTAATGCGTCAGCTTTCGCCGAGGTCAGATAGAGCTCTGACGTAGAATATTAACGATCGCAGACAACAGGTTGGTACCAATATCTATCACAGTAAGTTATGTAAGTCATTTCAATCAGTTGTCCTCTCAATTGATTGGTACGTCATTTGTTCTTTTGTTTAAGTAACAATTATTATAGCAGTTTGCTATCGTCCCATTGCAGAGCTAAGGATCATACTGCAAGGGGATGAGTGAAGACCACTGTTTTTTACTGTGTGTTGGTGAATAGAATAGAATTCTCGAATTACAAATATTAAAAATCTGGGAAAAAAGAATTAATGAATGAAAAAAATAAAAGCGAATGAAATATAGAAAAAAAAGTGGTGGCACTCCGGGAGTGCCGACAGAAGTGAAAACTTGAACAAGATCGCCTTGGTGGAAGAAAAATACTTGTATAAAACATTGGTCCGTAATTTTATCTAAATAAAGAGCACAATCGCGTTTACAAAAAAAAACACTTCCGAAACCTTTAAAATAAAAATACTTGCATAGAACATTGATCCATAACGTAATATAATTAAAAAGCATAATCGCGTTTACAAAACCTTTAAAGTAAAAATTCTTGCATAGAACATTGATCCGTAACGAAATATAAATAAAGAGCACAATCGCGTTTACAAAACCTTTAAAGTAAAAATACTTGCATAGAACATTGATCCGTAACGTAATATAAATAAAGAGCACAATCGCGTTTATAAAAATTAGGTGTCGTCATGGTGTCGCGAAATCAATGATTTAGTCCCATCTCAAAAATGCCCAACGCGCCTAAAGAAGTTATCACTTCAAAAAAATTACTGAAATGTGAATTTGAAATGTGGAATTCAGACCCTTTAAGACTAGTTTTTGTCACGATTTTTTCGTTTTCGGTAAGTCAAGATATACTTAGAAAGCAAACATGACTGTTACTTGGTTGTCATTTAATAACTAAATTTAAAAACGTTCCTGTGGATGTCAAATTGTAGTGCGACTTAAAAATTGAGTAGGTACTTGGACTTGATTACACTAAATTATAATTTTAAATCAACAATTTGACAATTAAGGTAAAATTTTTTACCTGAATTTTCGTCGATGGCTTGTCAATAACAATTTAATAATGTTATTCAAACACTAATTGTTGGAAAAGTGGTGAGTTAAAGGTCAAACCTTCTAAATACAGCTAAATATGTTACTAATTCCCTTTAGTGAAACTGTACCCAACCCTAATATAAAAAGTGTTTATTAGACTTAATTTTAATAGTGTCTCTAAATGTTAGATTTCTTGTTTTTTTTTTTGTGCTTTAAAAATTCATTTTATTTTCCAAATTTTATCTATTATTTGTTTTAACTTTGTTAGCTTAGTTTTTAACCGACTTCCAAAGAGGAGGAGGTTATATGTTCGTCGCATATGTTTTTTTTTTTTTTATGTATATCCACCGATTCTTCCGTCAATTGTGGACCGATTTTGAAAATTCTTTTTTGTTTGAAAGGGTATGCTTTCGAGGTGGTTCCATATAAAATTTATTAACTTTGCTGTGATAGTTTTTGAGTTAGCTTCAATAATACGTACTTTTTCCCACTTAGTATGTCGATGATATGATAAGTTCCTGTCACTGTTATTTACATAGCAGGTAGTGGTTTTCGAATTTGTGTGGGGTAGGTACCACAACTAAAAAGTGAAAAATAAAAACTTTTTACAAAAAAAAAAAACAACCGACTTCCAAAAAACACTACAAAGTGAAAAATAACTTTAATTTCGTAAGTTTCACTTTGTAGTGTTTTTGGAAGTCGGTTGTTTTTTTTTTAATTTTATTGTACATGCTGTACTGGCGAAATGTGGGTGTACCTGCTACAGGGACACCTCTGCCCAACCCTTCGGGGAAACAAGGCGTGATGTTATGTATGTATGTATGTACATGCTGTGGTCTCCTATAAGTGAAGGAGTACACCTACTTAATACCCGATCTTGCCCTTCAATTATGTGTCATGTATTGTGTACGTCTTTTGTTGGAGATCCTAAATAAATAAATAGTGAGTGACTGCATAAGAATTTAACCTGAAATGAAATGAAAATATTTATTTCAGACTAAGCCAACAGACAAGTCCATATTATGTTAGAAGGTAGATATTTATAGCTATGTTAGTAAAATTTAAAGTAATTATTATTTTGGTTATGCATAAGCGACTGCCTGAGCAGGGTTTGTTTACACTTTCATCAAATACTTTTCGAACCGCCCATATATACCTATATCACGTATTCTATCAATGTATAGAGTAAGTAAACAGAATGGTTCACTGATTACTTAATCGATAGGATTCCCATCAGAAATGTACCTACCGATCATAACCAATCGTGACAATTTGTAATACCTTAATGGTACTTTCAAAAGTTTCAGAAGGCAATTTCATGTGAAGGCTTTTTAAGAGGGTAAGCTCTCGTTTTAATATTTAACATTCGAGAAGATAGAAGAAGTTCGTTGCCAGTTGGCAACAATATGCATTTAAGGGATATGAGAGCTGTAGTTGCAAACCCAACAAAACCAAACATAAACACAACAGAAACCAAAAAAAAACCCCAATACAAATCCTGCATTGCGCAATTAGAGTTTATCGTGCGATCGACATATATACAAAATTCCGACTTCAACCATCGGGCAGTTGCCCGCCAGTCACAACACCCGACTGGTCGGAGGATCCTCCCTTTTCTATAGAGGATGAGTAAACTTTACATCCTGTTCCTCATGCCCCTAAATTGATAACCCTGAATATGAACGTCAACGCAGCCTTCGTGCAACTACTTCAGCGTGAAGTCATCATCACTCCCACAAGCTTTCGTAAGGCGAGTCTCACAGCCAGCCAGCACCCACGGCTTCAACGGGTATCCTGACCACCAGCATGCAGCGAAAGCGTATTCCTGGTCATCACCCTCAGCTTCATCACCCCGACTCACTGGGGAATCACCGCTATCACCTCAATCACACCGACTCACTGAGGAATCACTGCAATCGCCGTAATCACCACAGAAAGTTCTGACCCACCGCGAACTATGCGGCACCCGGTTCCGAATCACTGGAACCACAGCTGGCACTGTGAAGCATTGCAAGATACAAGACGCAGCCCACTATCGACCTCCAGTCTCCGGAGGGGAATGATGTAGCGGTTACACCGCCACATACGAACTATGCATCAAAGACATGACGTCACACAAATCCTGCATCGCGCAATTAGAGTTTACCGCACGAACGACATATATTATGTATATACAAGATTCCGACTTCAATCGTCGGCCAGTTGCACGCCAGACACAACACCCGTCTGGTCAGAGGATCCTCCCTTTTCTACAGAGGATGAGTGAACTTTACACCCTGTTCCTCATGCCCCTAAACAAATGTTTAGTAAATCGATTGGGTACCTATGCACTTGAAAGTGTAGCATAAAAGACCGTGTATAGTCTTCTTCTTCCTCGTTGCTGTACGGATTACACAAGAATAGTTCATGCTTTGGAAAAAATATGCAGTCAGAAAGGTAGCAGGACTGACTGACCAGGGTACCCCGTACGTTTCTTAGTACTTACCTTCGCTTAAGTAAAGACACGTTCACGAAAAGTGTTTTTGAGGTCTATATTCGGATCTACGCAATTTAGTAAACGATCAGCTCAATTATATAACAAAATAAATAAAGAAATTTTCATATATGAAAAATCTTATCATTTAAGTAAAGAATTGTTGATTGACTGGATAAAACCACTGACATATGATAATACTGAAGCTATCCTACAAAACGTAACTTAACAAGTATACGACCCGCTCATCCTACACATACATTCACGCACACATACTCATACAGTCACACATCCATAACACTCATGTACACTCAACAGCACATACACACTCATGCACACGCTCACACAAGTTCACATAATTATAATTTGTCTTTTTACTGTATGTTTTGTTTTTTTTTTGTACTGTTTTTATTGTGTTTTAAGTAAGTACTTACTGTTGTGAAGGAGCGGAGTCCTCTAATACAGGCATTGCTTAAATGAAGACTCCAAACCCAAAATTGTTTGTGTATAATTTTTGGACACAATAAACGTTATTATTATTAAATTTTTTTTATAACGTTCCCACTGCTGGGTCACAGGCGTCCTCTCGGTGGGAGGGAGTGGAACGTAATCCACCACGCGGGTCCAGTGCGGGTTGGTAGATGTCACATGTCTCAGAATTTTAGGTTCTAGGACATGCTGGGTTTCCTTCATTGTTTTGAGAGAAACGCCTGCCTAGGTTCGAATCCACGACCTGCAACTCGGTGTTTTCACGATATTTTCCTTCCCCGTCTTGAGAGCAGTGGTGATGAAATAATTTACACAGAGTAAAGCGCCTGTCTGGGTTCGAACCAACGACCTCTGGTAAGTCACAGCCGTTATCACTCGGCTACCGCTGCTCATCTGTTCTTGAGTGGAGATCGCGAATCGGCAAACGTAAGGTAAGATGCCTTCAGGTTGCCGAGAATTGAGCTAAATGGCGTGCTATTGGAGAGGCCTATGTCCAGCAGAGGAATTTTATAGGCTGATGATTATCACGATGAAAAGACACTCTCCTCTATTTTGACAAAGGCTGAGAACGAAACAAATGATAGTTGATAAAACATAACAGCAATAATAAGTAGGTACAGTAAACATAAAACAAAGTTACCATTACTTAGCAATCTAAAACATTAACCCAATTTCTAACTGACAAAAACAGCAAAGGCAATAATCGCCAAGTATTAAGGCATTAATAATGAATGAATACATTTGATCTATTATTCAGTTAATTGAATATATTATGCGGGACGAGGACGGTTCGCAGAACATTTGAATAAACGTCAAGGACTCGCCATTGTGGATGCCACGTTGCGATACTTTGACTGGAGATTAGTGAGTTTTGGTAATTGTGAAATTTTGGATAAAGGTGGATTATTGTTTTGTGGTTTTTAGTGTTTCTGGGGTATGCTTTGTGTTTGGGGGTTCTCCAATTAGGAACTTAAAGAATACAACCTTCACGTAATGTCATTCAATGAAAAATTTATAAAAGAATGCCTTTATAACCTCATCTCAACAGAGAAAAGCATTTCAAAGTGAATCTATTAAACCTAAGTTTTAGTCAATACTAGCTTGCTGCCCGCGGCATCACCCGCGTGGTCCCTAATATGTTTTCTAAACTAAAAGTAGTATCTGTTCATTCTTATAACATCAGCTATCTGCCAGTGAAAGTTCCGTCAAAATCGGTCCAGCCGTTTCGGAGATTAGCCAGAACAGACAGACAGAGAGACAAAAAAAAAAATTGTTTATTGTTTGTTATATGTACCGTATACAATTTCGTATGAATTGAGTAAAAAGCTGTTATTTTGACATTACAAACAGTCACTTCAATTTTATTTATTTGAATGTATAAATTTAACGATTCTTCGGGCCCAGACAAAATGACATTCGATCAGCGATAACGATTTTAGAAGTTTGAGGAACAGAGTGTAAAGTTCATTCATCCTCTATAGAAAAGGGAGGATCCTCTGACCCGACGGTTGTCGCGTCTGGCGGGCAACCTGCCCAACGATTGATGTCGGGGAAGTTATATATACGGTGTTTGCGCAGTAAACTCTTATTGCGCGATGCAGGATTTGTGTGACGTCAGGATTTTGTGTGACGTCAGGTCTTTGATGCGTAGTTCGCATGTGGCGATGTAGACTATGATGCAAAAGTCAAAAATATATGGAAATGACATAAACCTAGCTTATTTTATTCCTGTTGAAAGTGTTTGTAGAAATAGAAAACTCTTTGAAAGCTATTGCGACTTGTCTAGGCCCTCTCGGGCTGCTTTCGATGACCAATAACCATCATCATCTTCCTGCCCTTGTCTTATGTTACGTGGGGTTGGCGCACCACGTTTTCTTTTTCCATTCTCCCCTATCAATCGTCACGCTATCATTCATTCCCTTCTCTTTCATATCATTCCTCACACAATCCATCCATCTTTTCTTTGGCAGAAGGCCAGCGGAAGAGAAATCTCTCACTCCATTCATCAACATTTATATTCATCACTCTTTTAGTCACATGCGTTTCCTCTCTCCTCATCACATGCCCGTATCAGGCCAAACGATTTCCTTCCAATTTTTCTGTCACTGGCGCCACTTTTAAACTTCCCCTTAAATAATCATTTCTTATTTTATACATTTTCGTCACTCCACACATCCATCTCAACATTCTCATCTTCGCTACATACAATCTTTTTTCATCCGTCTTCTTCACGGCCCAGCATTCCGATCCATACAGTACGATCGGCCATATCACGGACTTGTAGACATTGACCAATATAGAGTAGATAATGTTTAGAAACGCGTATATTTTCCTCTTTTAACATAGTTTCATTTAAAGGTACTTAATATAGTTGTGTTACCAATCTAATAAACGTTGTATTCGGGATATCACCAGTTTACTTAACCCCAGCGCGATCTAAGCTAACGTACGTGGGTCGTCGGCTTCCTTATTATCCTGACTGCAATCATCTGCTCCAGTTCCTTCCTTGCCGTCCGGTGTTTGCGCCGTGTTTAAAGGAAATCCTTCGCACATTTTATTGGAAATTGTAATGACATGCAATAGACACGTATTATGTAACTTTTGTATTTCTAATTTTGATAGGAACTGCAGATCGGTCTGTTTTCCACGATTTTATTTATTTGTAGCGCGATGACACAACGCTAGTAATTTATTGCAAAATATGAAGCAATTACTATTTACAAAATATCTATTGATTGGACTAAAAAATTAAAACACTATTACGTTAATATGTTGCTTGTAGAACAATTTGACAAAAAATCAGAGTGATTGTATAATATTATATAATAATGTGGTTTTTAATCGTTAAAAGAAATTATTAAAGGTATCTTCGTGATTTTTATCTATAGTATAAAATTTGTTGTATTATGTTTTCAACACACTATCTTACTAGCATATATCCTGAAGAATATCACATTTTTTTCTGATTTTGTTGAAGTATATGAACCACTTGACTGCAGAGTGGATCATATTGTTTAGGCATTATAAAACTTGTATTTTGGTCCTGTAGTCCCCTTAAACAATGGGCCTGCTTAAGACCTCGCGATGGACGAGGTCTGCGATGGAATGACCTTACCCAGAAGCTCACAAGAAAAAAGAAGAGAAGAGATAAAAAAAAAATTGGTAAATCCAAAACTGCACGCCACATAACGCTCATTCAAAAACAGAAATTTATTTAAACGATTTTTCATGAAGACGTATGTTTTGACTGCTTTTTTACCCATTAATATGGGTAAAATTTCAATCTAATTGGTAAAATTTCAATCTTTACGTATTATCAAAGACTATTTAGGTTTGCTTTGTTGGTTGCTAGGCAACGGAAGAGGGTCAAAGTTGAAAATATATAGATATTATATTAGTTAGTTTTTTATTAATTACAATTAAACTACTTTGAATAAAAGAGCCATTTTCAATAGATTTCCTCCTGTGGATGAAACGAATCTATAAAAAAATTGACTCAATTTATTTTCTTGCAAGCTACAATGTTTTCAAGTTCATTGATTGACGAGATTTTTTTAAAACTATTTTGATGTTTTTTTCGTTTCTGCTGCATTATATCAACTTTTGAAAAGTACAGTATTAATCTCCATTAAATAATCTATACAATGGTATATAACATAAATAGATTTTGTGTACTAGCAGGAGTGTAACAATAAAAACAGTTGCAGAAAGGAGGCAAAACAAATTTTTCGATCGCAGAGCACTCTCTAATGCTTCGCATTATCGTGCAATTCACTCTAGCTTTGAAAGCCAACTCTGTTTTTAGGGTTCCGTAGTAAACAAAGAATCCTTATAGTTTTGTCATGTTCGTCTGTCTGTCTGTCTGTCTGTCAGTCTGTCCGCGAACTAGCTCCGAGACTCTTAGTACTAGAAAGCTATAATTTGACATGGGTATACATATTAATTACGCCGACAAAGTAAAACAAAATTATGAAAAATGGTTTTTATAGCGTACACCTAAAGTGGTGATGTTTTTTTTTTCTATCCTGTTGTGTGGAGTGTCATTAGAAAGGCCCTTCAAAAACATTGTGAGTATGTGGAAATAATTTTTGGATTCAGTGATCCGTTTGCGAAATATTAAGCTTTAAAGTGCTAATTTTTGTTAGAGTCAAGTGTCCCCCCCCTTTTTTTTTTTTTTTTTTTTTTTTTGGGTGGGAAATTATCAAATAACTTCTCCCGCTCTGGGTGGAGCGGGAGGGCGTGTCAGACTCTTACTGACTAAAACCCACCCGTGTTCCTTCCTATGCCATGTTGCCGGGGGCCACGATTTCCCTATCGGTTTTCTTCGAATCCCCGGCATTGGCATTGGCCCTAGCGGACCCCGTCAATTCTGCTGACATCTCTTTGAGGCGCGCGTGGAACACAACGCGCCGTCGACCCGGGCTTGGTCCTTATCGGACGGCGAGCTACCCATTGCTCACCGTCCGCAAGCCCGCGCCTACGGTGGCCGGAAATCTTCCTGCGATTCCCGACGCCCAGGGCGTCTCCTGCTGCGGCGGTTAGGGGCGCGAGGGCGCGAAATTTGCCTCTCCCTCACGCGCTCCGTCTCCTCCTTCGCGAGCATTACTGCTTCGCAGAAACAGGTGACGGCCTCCCATTTCCTCTCGCTCCGTAGCATGGCCCGAATCAGGGCCGGACGCGAGAGATCACCGCCGCCGATCGCATCCACGAGGACACGGCGATGCCCTGCCCAAGCCGGGCAGACCTCCACCGTATGCTCCACCGTGTCCTCCGGGCGATCCACACAGTGACGACACCCGGGCGTTTCCTCCCGCTTTATCCTGAACAGGTACCTCCCGAAACAGCCGTGTCCGGTGAGCACCTGCGTCAGGCGGAAGGTGAGGACGCCGTGGCGCCTCTCTAGCCACTCCTCAAAGAGGGGTCTTATCGCCGCAATTGTGGCGTGCCCAGCGCTGGGTTGCGACAATCGCACTCTCCATTCCGCCATGAGATCCCGCCGGAGCTCTGTCCGCTGTGCCGCGACTTCTTGCGGCATCGGAGTTAAGCCCCGGCGCTTCGCCTCCTCGCGCCACTCCCAAATGTGCGCGAGGACCTTTGCCTCCAGATCCCATGGCGGTACTCCGGCAAGGAGGCTCGCCGCCTCGCAGGAGACCGTGCGGTATCCTCGGGCCAGCCGGATGGCCATGACCCTTTGGGACGCGTTCAGCCGGCGGCCTGGCTGCCGCCTCAATGAAGGCGCCCACACCGGCGCCCCGTAAAGGGCCATGGACCGCACGATCCCCACGTAGAGCCTCCGGCAGGAGGCGTTTGGACCTCCCAGATTGGGCAGGAGCCGCTTCAAGGCAGCCCCGGCCCGGTCCAGTCTGGGAGCCAAACGTCGGAAATGCTCCACGAAGTTCCACCGGCTATCGAGGACGAGTCCCAGATACTTCATCGTCGACTCGACGCCGATGTGAACCCCTCCCGCCAATACCTGGGAACCCGACGGTGGCGCACTACGAGGACCATAGAAACCCATGGCCTCGGACTTGTGCAGGGCCACCTCGAGTCCCAGCTGCCGGATTCTGTCGACGATTGTCGCAACCCCGCGTGTCGCTAAGTCGGCCGCCGCCTGGTACGACCTCCCCTGCGCCAGGACCAGCGTGTCGTCAGCGTAACAAACGACGCTGACGCCAGTAGGGAGGTCGGCGCGCAGCACCCAGTCGTATCCGATGTCCCACAGAAGCGGCCCCAGGACCGATCCCTGTGGGACACCGCACGACATCTCTCGCCGGTTCCACTCTCCTTGGTGACCGGGGTAGATGACAGCCCTGTCTGTCAAATAGGCCTCGACCACACGACAGAGGTAGGTCGGCATCCGGTGATACCGAAGTGCCTCCCTGATGCAACTCCAGGGCAGGGTGTTAAAGGCATTGGCGATGTCTAGAGACACCGCCAAGACGACCCCACCCCGGGCCACAGCATCCCCCGTCGTGAGGGCCCGCACGCGCATGATGGCGTCCACCGTAGAGCGCCCCCTGCGGAAACCGAACTGGCTGTCCGCCAGATCCGGCCCCACTCGCACCAGCTGCCCGACGAGGCGGTCTGCAATGACTCTTTCAAAGAGCTTGCCCACCTCGTCGAGCAGCACAATGGGCCGATAGGCGGACGGAGAGTCCGCTGGGCGCCCCGGCTTCCTGATGAGGACCAGTTTCCCAGTCTTCCAGCAAAGTGGGAACTGGCCCCTCTCCATGCATGCGCTTAGGAGCCCTCTCAGTCGAGGCCCGAGAGTCCCCATGGCCAGGACCCAGGCCCTTCCGGGTATGCCGTCGGGTCCTGGGGCGGTATTCCTCGCACTCATCCTGCGTACCGCCACTCTCATCTCTACCTCGGTCACCTCCGGAGCATCGTCGTCGTCGTCAGCGGTGTGGTCCGCATCGGGCACCGCAATGGGCGGAGCCATGGGCGGGGGCCTATGTTCCCCTCTTGAAGGGAACAGAGTGCTCACCACGTTCTCCATAAGCTGGGGCCGGAGACTCTGCGTCAGCGGGGGAGCCCATGGGCGGAGTTTTTCCCGCACCATCTTATATGGGCGTCCCCACGGGTCTCTGTTCAGAGTCTCCAGCATCTCCTCAAGTGTCCCCCCCCTGCCAGCTCAATAGTTGGTTTTGCATGTGTAAAAAAAATCACAGCAGTAGTTTATATAATGAAATAAAAAGAAAACTATCACAGCTAAGTAGGCTCTACAAGTTAACAAGTAATAATCGACCAACTTATATTTGCAGTTGCAAAAACATGTTTTCCCGTACATTCCGTATGGGAGAACATGTTTTTCAACTATAAAGTTAAGTTTGTTTTTGGGATAAATTCAACCCAACTACGGAACCCTTCATTGTGCGTGGTCCGACACGCACGTGGCCGGTTTTATTCACTGTAGAATGATATTGAAAGGTTAACTATGCTAAATTTACGAAGCAAAAAGACCGAAAGCTAAAACAGTCTAATGTACCTACTAAAAGGCCAGGTCAAAATAGAGGAGTTTAACTGTGTCTATATAATCTGTAGCTTTACGGTATGGTTGTGTTCCATAATTACCAGGATTCCTGTTATCCCCTCTAGCTGAGCTAAAATTGCTTGTTCTAGGAATAGGTTCTCGCCAATACTGCACAAGATGAGAAACGAACTCACGACCTGTAGCTCGCAAGTCCAATGCTCTAGCCGATGACCTATTATATATATTGTTAATAGCGTTATGAAAATAGTTAACGCAGCTAGTTAAATCTCAGTTTAATGTTAATTTGATGTCAAAACGAAATACCTTTGCATAATTTCTGAGATCACAACACTTCATAGGTAATTCTAAATACTATTTTATTAAATGTAGAATTTCCACAAAATAAATATAAACCTAGATTCCATTCTGCAGACCGCTTACATAAAACATTTCTGGGAAACGTTTTAAAAAACTTATTCGGCTAACCTTTGAGTCGATGGACTCATAAACTTGAATCTTGGATAGCTACCAAATTGTATAAGCGAATGAGAAGATGTATGAAGAAATCTTTGAATGTTTTGTGAACTGTGAGAGGGTCGAAATTATGTCTCGGGAAGTGGTTAGATTTTGGTGCAAAGTGCTGTATAATCGAACTTTACCCGTAGATATAATGAGGTTTTTAATCCTTGACACAAATTAATACACATGGTTCACTCCACATTTCAGGTGTGAAGCTGTACGCGGCGGGCCCGTCTTGTCGGGCCAATTCACTGAGTGTAACGTAGTCAGAAGATATAAGAGTTACGCGATAGAAAGTGAGGTGACTTCTAGGTGAATATAACTATAGGTAATTAGCGCTGTGCGACCTGAATTGCACTTTATTGTGTCGTAGCAAGAGTCGCTTTTTATATAAATGATTTTGCGGATTGATTCATCTGTGTCTTTGATCAATTTACAGAGGAAAATATACACTGAAAGTTTCATTAGAGACTTCAGCAATTGCCATTGAATTGCAATATCTTTAAGGAACAAAAATCCTTGAAGTGTGTCCCTGGATAAAGTGTACAAACGGAAATGAGTGAAACTAGACCTTTATTCATCAACAAAAAAATAGTTTTTTTTTTTTTTTAAATACGTACAAAATATTCAAAAAAAAAACTAAAAAGAAATTTATTGAAGAAATAAGACAAAAATTCTTCAAAGAAACGTGTATTTTTACTTGATGTCTGATTATAACGGGTTTCTTTGTATTTGCCAGGCAACATCAAATTATTATCAACCATCATTACTGTTTTTAATTTAACGAAATTGACTTGATTAATAAAAAGTTATTTTTTCCAATACATGGGTATTTAATAGGCAGTAAAAAAGTTAAAAAATCGATAGTAATTATTACGATAAAAAAAACAAGCTTTTGTTTCACTTACCCATTTTCGTTTGTGCATTTTATTCAGAGATTATGTAACAACAATGTCAAGGAACACAGGCGTGATAATTATAATGTTATGTTATGTAAATTAGAATGTGTAGGTACCTAAATCAATCTACCAGCTTTTTCCCAATGAGCAATTATACAGGGTGATTGGAAGATGGGTGCAAAGCTTTAAGGCGAAGATAGTACAGACAATTTAGAACCATTTAAGCCATGGTTGTCTTAGACGAAGTCTTACCAAATATTTTTAACCAAATAATATGGTCAACACTGCCCCTCGCCTCGCCGCGTATTCCCAAGGCGCGGTACAGCGGTATTGGTCAAACTATAGTACTTTAATCATATCGAGCATACGATATGATTATAGTACTATCATAAGACTACAAAAAATCTATTGATTGGACTAAAAAATTAAAACACTATTAGGTTAATATATTGCTTGTAGAATAATCTGATATCGAGGCGACGGATGCGTCAACGAAAAACTTAAAATAATTGCGTATTTTGTTTTTAATGCACGTGTTAGATATAAAGTATATATATAGATACGTAACTAGGTTTATATAAATATTTAATCTCCGTTACTTATTAGGTATTAAAGGGACAATAAAAACAATAGGATTCAATTCATAATAACATTATATTTACATAATTCGTAAATATAATATAAATATACTATATTCATCAAATATAATATAACTATACAATATACATCATCATCAACAATAAATCAACAAAACAATCAGAATAATATATCATACCTTAGATGTTAACGTCTTGAAAGTCGAAGAGCAACTGAAACCACATCACTGTGGCTCCGCTCTTTTATACCCGATAACAAACAAGTATGATTCACAAATGACAGTTGAGTCAAATCAGTGTTTGACTTATTTTATAAGGATGTTACAAAAATCATTTAGTAAATTAACAACCGAATAATAATTATATTTATAAGTAGGTATATCCAGTATTTATTTACAATTATTAGACACATAATACAGACATATAGACATATAATTACATTTATATATCACACGCATGGTAATGCCTGCGGATAATTTTCTGTGTTATTTAATCATATTTAATCATATAATTGGTTATAAAGTAGCATTATATTCTAAGTACCTACTATTTGTTTTATTTTATTTTGTTATCTATTTTTATTTAATTCATTAAACCTAACTTGGTTTCCGTACGACTTTTTCGGGTGACCACTGAAAATCAGCGCTGTGCTGTGGGTCCCCCATAGCACAGCATCATGCTGAGTGGAAGCCTTCTTGTCACAGTCATGACGTGCAGCTGCCGCATATTTCTGTTTTGTGCTCGTGATTATATTTAAATCTTTTGTTTTATTTTACTTTATTATTCCTTTATTTTATGCACGTGTTTCTGTGACAATTAAACTTATTTTTCTTTCTTTTCAAAAAAAAAAATCAGAATGATTGCATGTATATTAATATGGTTTTTGATCGTTAAAAGAAATTGTTAAAGGTATCATAGTGATTTTTATCTATCATATCAAATTAGTTGTATTATTATGTTTTCAACACACTATCTTACTAGCATAATATATTCTGAAGAATATCATAATTTTTTTCTGATTTTGTTGCCTACAAGTAGGTATATGATCCACTTGATTGCAGAGTGCAACATATATTTTAGGCATTATAAAACTTTAGTTTTGGTCCTGTAGTCCCCTAAAACAATGGGCCTACTTAAGAGATCGCGATGGACGAGGTCTGCGATGGAACGACCGTACCCAGAAACTCACAAGAAAGAAAAAGAGAAGAGAGTAAATCCAAATGCCTTAGCTCATTCAAAAACAGAAAAATATTTTTCCCAATGAGCAATGATAGTACTATAATCATATCGTAAGCTCCTCATTTGTATTGTGACTCAAATAAAATCAATCTACCTAGCCTTTTCCCAACTATATTGAGGTCGGCTTCCAGTCTAACTGAATGCAGCTGGATACCAGTATTTTACAAGGTGGAGTGACTACCAATGTGTAGGTACCTATTAATATAAATAAAACAAAACTGCATTTAAAAACTCATGAAATAAACAAGAGTAGGTATAGTCCCCGCAATTCACGAAGACGCGCCCCACTCCGCTCCGCGCCGTACTAGAGTTCAGCTTATAGTACAGTAATCGCGGAGTGGGGCGCGTCGTCGTGGATTGCACGGACTATAAAAAGGATTCATTAGAATAATATTATAATCTAAATAATCTAACTCCTCTTTTTTGATGGATTAAGAAAAACCGGCCAAGTGCGGGTCGAACTCCCACACGAAGGGTTCCGTACCGTATTAAGATCGAGCAAAAAACGCTGAAATAAAAGCGTTTCTTGTATAGGGATCCCCTTTAATTATTAACTTTATTTAATATTTATCATAAAAATACACAATCTGTAAAAATGTCCACTGTCTGCCTATTACGGCTCTTGAGATACAGCCCGCTGACAGACAGATGGGGGGACGGACAGCGGAGGCTTAGTAATAGGGTTCCGTGTAGCACCCTTCGGGTATATAATAAAAACCTCGCTTTTTTACCTACCACATTATACTTCCGGACACCGTGAAAATAGATCGTGGTTGAAATATAAGACATAATTGAAATAGTAGTTTTTGTCGTATTTCATACAGAAAATCATTGACAGGATTATTTTTTTGATCGGTGCAAGTTTAAAGAGGAAGCGGAGTTAGGTAATTTATACTAATAATATAAATAAAAAAATATAAATAACATTTTTGTATGTATGTTTGTTTGTAATGAATAAACTCAAAAACTACTGGACCGATTTAGAAAATTATTTCATCAACAGAATGCTCTTTTTTTAAAGATATCTCGCGGGCGAAGTCGCTGGCGGAAGCTAGTAGTTAATACGATGCGTAGGGAGGTGGATACTTGTAAGCTTATCCTGAAAAATCTCATTTTTGTTCACTTAGGTTAAATTTAAAGGGAACCTTACAAATAAATGAAAATTCACAGCTTTATAAATGATTATTGAAACAAGCAAAGACAACTATGTATGCAATAAGATCTTCTTCTTCGTTTCGCTCTTGACAGAGCGGTCGTGGTCACAATGAATGGTGTCCAATCGCAGGTGTAGTTGTTGCCCGCCTCACAATCTCCCTCCATCTGGTTCTGTTACATGACAGTCTGGTGCATTCATTGACAGGGCCTCCAACCGTGGATTTTATTTGATCGATCCACCTCATCGGCGACCTCCCGCGTGGTCTATTACCTTCCACTCTGCCCTGCACCACTAGACGCTTCATAGAGTCATTATTCCACCTGCAGACATGACCAAAAAAATTTAGTATTCGAGACTGTACTAGTGCTGATAGAAGCTTTTTGATGCCGAGTTCTTGAAGTATGGAAACGTTTGTGTGGAATTATATGTATGATATCCCAAGCATTCTTCTCCAGCACCACATTTCTTGAGCATCAACTTTTTTCTTTTCCAGTTTTCGTAATCTCCACGTCTCAGCTGCGTATAGAAATATGGGGAAATACAAGTGTATGGACGAACCTGATCTTAGTAGCCTTAGTTATGTTGCGTTTCCTTCATATTTTTTTTAGTTTGTCCAATGCCCCTCTAGCCATAGCCATACGCCGTTTCACTTCATCCACGCAGCTGCCATGGTTCGCGATCATAGCACCAAGATATATGTAGGACTGTACTTCGTCGCAATTCGCTATCTGTGTTATGTCTGGTGAGTTGTTGTTGCTACGGCATACAATCATCATCTTGGTCTTACTGCGATTAATCCTTAATCCAAACGTAAGACTAACGCGCCCCATCTTAAGGAGTAGTTCCTCCATATATTCAGCACTAGTCGCAAACAAGGTTGTGTCATCAGCGTAGCGTAGGTTCGCAATTTTGTAGCCACCAATCGAGATAGACGATTCGATCATTGAGATAGACGATTCTAAAACTGGAAGGCTAGATAGGATAACTTTTTAAATATTTTATTGATGCTGCCCAATGAACACAACCGCAGCTTTCATTAATTGTGAACTGAACTGAACTGTCACCTCTCATGGCGTAGATATTCTTCCCCGCTCCCAATGAATCAAGCCTATCGCAGTCCACTACTGAACATAAGCCTCCCATCAAGCCACAACACCCTGTCCTCCGACTCCAGCATCCAGTTTTTCCTGGTCACCTTTTTAAGGTCCTCGTTCCTTCAAACTAGACAGGTCCATCCAAATCTCTATGATTCTTTCCTCAAAAGAATGGTCTTTTAAAATTAAATTATGTTTTAAAACTAGATGAGTTCGATGTTTCTTAACTGACTACCTACTCTAGAAGAAAAATCGAAACTAACTCAGTGGTCACAGTCTTTTTTAAATTCCAGACATAATCTTGGTCAGGCCATCAAATCAAATCAAATCAAATCATTTATTTCTTTGCAAAAATGGGTATAGTACATAGGTGTTTTTATAATAAAGTTCTCCATATTTTACCGTCACGTGGGCATGCAAAGGTTTACAATTCCAAATAAATAAAAAAAAATAGAAATATGCAGATCATTGGAATTACAAAGAATTAAATAAAAAATGTCAGTGTGGTCATAGCAATAAAAAAATATAAAATAAGACTAAGTAAGCGAACCAATAATTATGTCAATTAGGGTAATAGTATGTCAATTAGTGAATCATCACTAAGAAAATCGTCAATCGTGTAATAAGTTTTCATAATTAAAAATTCGTTTAGCGCCCTTTTAAATTTTAATGTAGTCATATTTTTTATAATATTAGGTACTCTATTATATATGAGTGGGGCAATACCAAAAAAAATTTTTTGCAATAACGCGGTTTTACATTTAACTTGACATAATTGATTGATGTATTGTGTCCGTATTGGATTTTTCCTGACCTCTGATAATTTTTTAAATAGATGTGGGTTACATTTCACAAACAAAGCCGTTTCCATTATATATAAACAAGGCAAAGTTAAAATTTTTAACGATTTAAAATAGGGAACACAGCTATCAGTTGTCTTAAGACCGCACATTGACCTGATGCATCGCTTCTGCAACCTAAATACTAGCTCCCTATCAGTAGACTGCCCCCAGAAAATAATGCCATACCGCAAACCAGAGGCAACCAGTCCATGGTACGCTGTTAAAAGAGCCTGACTGTTAACTTTTTTTGAGAGTTGAAAAAGAGCATATGTGGATTTGCTAAGTTTTTTACATAGTTCTTCAACATTAGGTTTCCATGTAAGTTAGCTATCAATTATAATGCCTAAGAACTTAGCCTTATTAGCTTCTTCAATATCACAGCCCTTGTGGGAAATGCTAACGTTTGGGTTTTCACGGCGTTGATAAAAATGCATGACTTTTGTTTTACTCAGGTTTATAACCAAATTATTATTAACTAACCAATTTATAATGTCACTTAAGAGACCATGCAGATTAATGTCTGAGCCATCTCAGACATTAATCTGCATGGGCCTCATATGGCCCATACGGTTGTTATGTCCAATATTCGTTATAACCAAACACTGTTAAGTAAATAGATATGCTGGGACCTCAAAATTTCGTTGTTATAACCGTCGTCGTTTTAAGGGAAGTCGTTATAAACAGTTTCTACTGTATTTTTATTTATTAATGTATGTTATATCAATTGTTTTATTGTAATTGAAATAAAAAAGTATGCTGCTCAAAATTTTACTATGAAAAGAAAAGAACATAACAGAAATAAATATCATTTATCATCTCCAGCTGGTCCAGCTTCCGCTTATCGCTAAACACTTGGACCACAAAACTCAAACCCGTAAAAAGCAGCCATGATTTATAGGAATATAATTTTAATGCTACATGACGTTCGTAACTCACGGTAGACGTTTACGTAACGACATAAAATCGAAAATGATATACTGGTCTTAATCTTTACTTAGTTGAAAAATTGGGATCATCGCACTGAGTACTGGTTTATGGGTGAGACGTGCCTATTATTAAATTTTATTCAATAGAGAGATGCTATGAATAATCATCATCTGCCAAGCCTTTTCCCAACTATGTTGGGGTCGGCTTCCAGTCTAACCGGATGCAGCTGAATACCAGTATTTTTCATGCAGTGATTGCCTACCTGACCTCCACAACCTAGTTACTAGATAACACGATACCCCTCGGTAAGACTGGTTGTCAGACTTTTGGGCTTCTAACTACCCGTAACTACTGTCAAAGATCTACAAATGACAGCCGAGACCAACGGCTTAACGTGCTTTCCCAGGCACGGAGGGGTCTCGGTATGTAAAGATGGTCACCCATCCACAGCTCAACCGCGGCAAGTGTAGCTTAACCTAATCGGAACCTGAGATGCTATGAATAATACGAGTCTATAATACCTCACACTGCTTAGCATGATCTTCTGTTTTATCGAAAATACTGCAGCATTCATTTTTAAATAAATTTAAGGTAAAGTTGAGGATTAATGTTATGTAGTTAAATGGAAAAAAAAAACTAAGTGCATAAAATTTTCTTTACCAAATGTCAAAAGTAGTGATTGTGAGATAGTATTGAATCAAGAGAAACTAGAATTCGTCGATAAAACTGTTTTCCTAGGGATCACGCTCGACTCAAGGCTGCAATGGGGTCCTCATTTAACATCTCTTGCAGGACGGGCGCCGTCAGTTGGGACTGGTCATCTCTTAGCTGCCAGGGCTTATTTTTATTTTATTTTATTTTTTTGAATTGTTCTTTGTTTTATCTTTTTATTACGGACGCTTCTAACGTGCACGTCTTTCTACATTGTACTCACATGTATAATTTCAACATGAATGATGTAACCAATATTTTGTAACAATTATTTAAAAGAGTGTCCGTGGAGTTTCTTGCCCGTTCTTCTCCATAGGTACCTACTACGCTTTGGAATGGGCAACTAGCTTCATACCTATTTCTGACTGACCGATTCTTTGACAATTCAAAAGTGCCTGTAAATGGTTTAATTGAAATAAATGCTTTGAGTTTGAGTTTGAGTACTATGTACGACGAAAACACGATTCCTTCAAATTTTCTCGATAAAATAAATCCAAAGTTACCTTCAAACCGAACAGTAAACCGCTGGTATTAAAAAATACTTCAAATGAGATCATGAAACTGCGTAATAACTGAACTAACTATAAAGCAGATTAAATTACAGTTATTTTCGCCGTAAAAAGAAATTACCTAAACTTTTGGCGCCTTGGAGCCTTACACTCCACACCGCCGCTCGGTCTCGCTCTCACTCAGTCCGCAAGCAGTATCGTGCGAGCGCGATAACAGTCTCAGTGACGTGGCAGTGAATTTGAGCCGAGATGTCATGGATTCTTAAAGAAAACTCAGTCAGGCGGATGACCAGCGCCTGCCGGGGCTGCGAAAATGGGCTGAAAGGGACATCGTGGCCCCCCGGCAACAGGGCAACCGAAGGAACACGGGCGGGTTTTAGTCAGTAAAAGTCTGACACGCCCTCCCGCTCCACCCAGAGCGGGAGAAGTTATTTGATAATTTCCCACACAAAAAAAAAATAAAAAAAAGGCGGATGACCAGCAACGTTCTGCTAAAAGTAGGTACCTTTAACAGTAAAATGCTATTACTAATCGTTTTGCCAACCGTGGTCATTGTGACAATAAGATATTTGGATGGTTCATTGTGAAGATATCTATGGTGAAGATCGTAGAGGATGAGACGGTCGTAGACGATGCTTTCAGTCAGCTGCTTAGTTAACTTATACAAAATACAGTCAAAACCGTCTATTACGACTTCCCTTAGAACGACGTACCAGTTATAACAACGAAATTTTAAGACCCCAGCATTTCTATTTACTTAACATAGTGTTTGGTTATAACGAAAATTGGCTATAACAACCGTAATCCGACGTCCCTTCGAAGTCGTAATAAACGGTTTTGACAGCAGATAGTTAAAAAATATAAAAAAAACAGTGGCACTTCGGGAGTGCCGACAGAAGTGAAAACTTGAACAATTAAAAAAAATACTTCCAAAACCTTTAAAGTAAAAATACTTGCATAGAACCGTAACGTAATATAAATAAAGAGCACAATCGTGTTTGCAAAAATGAGGTGTCGGTAACGTTGTCGCGAGTTCAATTGTTTTTTGTTCCCATCTCAAAAACGCCCAACGCGCCTAAAGAAGTTTTCACTTCAATAATATCCTTTGAGTTACACAGTTTCTTCTTCGAGAAGGCCAGTATTTTAGATCCTAAAGCATAGTCATGAATCTCAACTTAAAATGTCAGATTTGAACGCAATCTCGACTGAAATCTTGTTTGGAATCGATTTCAAATTCAGACCGAGCACCGTTCTAGAATACGGGTTATTCATGAATGAGGCAACTCAATTGTTGTGCCAGAGGGGTTCGATATTCGAATGGAGACGAGAAGACATTAGCAATTAAACTTTTAGTTGTATGGTATCTAAAAATCTTCACTAATACTAACACAATGTGGATCACTCATCATCATCATCTGCCCAGCCTTTTCCAAACTGTGTTGGGGTCGGCTTCCAGTCTAACCGGATGCAGCTGAATACCAGTATTTTACATGGAGCGACTGCCTATCTGACCTCTACAACCTAGTTACTAGGTAACACGATACCCCTTGGTAAGACTAGTTGTCAGACTTTTGGGCTTCTAACTACCCGTAACGACTGACAAAGATCTACAAATGACAGCCGGGACCAACGGCTTAACGTGCTTTCCGAGGCATGCAGAGGTCTTGGTGTGTAAAGATGGTCTTCTATCCACGGACAAACCGCGGCAAGCGTAGCTTAACCTGATCGATCGACCCGTGCTGCTGTCATTACTTAGCTACAAGCCCCTCTACATTAAGGATCACTGTTATCCGAAATAAATCAATTTTAATTTATTCTTTGAACTGCCTACGCGTCTAGTGGTCGCAAGCGCTAATTCTGAGCATGAAGTCCTAGGTTCAATTCTCAGGTCGGGCAAAGTGTTATTGGGTTTTCTATCTGGGATAGCTCAGTAGCAGCCCGGAGTCTGGATTTGTGCCCGGTTGTTAGCAATAGGCTCGTCCCCTATTACATGGGACTTAAACATGGTGTGGGTGTACTGTAGGTATATCTTTGCCCAATCCTTTGTGGAAATAAGACGTGATATTATGTTATGTGTTATTTCTTACAATTTCTCCGAATTGAACTCTTAATTGTTTTTTTTACCTAACCTGAAATGACGCACGACATCGTCTCTTCTACGATTTCATTTGTAAACATTGGGAAATAATGTATAAGTAATTAATTATAACTTTTGGAAGCCGTAGTAATTTGGAATTCTCCCCTTTTCATTATTGTTTACGAGTTGTTACAGTGACAATTTTGTGGTTTTGAAGTTTATGGACTTCTTATAAACCCTCTATGACGTGAATCAAATCAAATCAAACCAAAATATTTCATTTCACATAAACATACATGGGCACTTATGAAACGTCAGAAGTTAGGTGCACGGTTCCAATTGGTCGTTACCTATGGAGAAGAGCGGCAAGAAACTCCACGGTTACTCTTTGAAAAATAATTGGCTTGCACAATATTTTCAAAAGACAGTGTTAACAGGTACTTATGGGAGGACAGTGTAGGCCTAATTGCGTAATACAACACAATCTGTTTCGATTTGAAGCAGATTGCTAATCCATTGCTTCATAAGTTGGAAAAAAAATCTGCTCAACAACGTAAATAACGCAATGAATGTTGTTGAACTGTCAAAATGAAACAAATAAAGCAAAATTGTTTACGTAAATAAGTTACGTAATTAAGTACTGGTACTTAACAAAATAAAGAGATTATAGTCTACTCCCTCCCGAAGAAAGAATGCCTGTGACCCAGCACTGGGAACATTATAGGATGTTTATGTAATTGGTTGTCTAAGGCTAAGTAAATATATATAGGTAGCCCAATAAGGTTTTCTAGCACCTGATAATGTCAAAAATACCGTACTATCAATAAAGTTTTCTACAAACAAAAATAACAAACGATAAATCGCAATCTGATTAAACAGCACTGCCAACAAAACATTACATTTTCCACATACCTAATCCTCGAATGTTTTCCTTATCATCGCACCCTAAAAGTACAAATCTTTGTCCTAAATCGCAATGTTAAGATAAAAAACTTCCAACAATTCGTAAAAAAACTTGTAACAATAATAACGTAGTAAAACTTTTTACCCGCTCGATTGAACACGAAGATGGCTCACAATGGGTATCGATTTAAGATGGCCGCTTTCCCGCGCTTTCTTCTGTCAAACGTAATACGTGCGTTCTTACTTTGGTAAATTTCGATATTCTTTTTTTTGTTTTTATGAGTTCAAGTGTCGATGGAAGTCTTTGGGCGTGTAAAGTGGGAAGTTCTCTGAGTGTAGTGAATGGACTTTATTTATATTACAATTCTATGGGGCACGTTGTAAAAAAACGAAATTTTATTGAAGCTTTTTGTGTGTAAGCTAGATTAGGCACACTGAATCTGGGAATTAATTCTTGATCTGCATATTATTGAAATAAGGTCAACTAAAGCAAAATTATAAAGACCATTATGTCTATATGTATAGGTCATAGAGGTTCTAAAAACATAATTATTTGGAATTTATTGCAGAAAATATAAAGAATGTTACCGAATTCGAATTAGCAACAGCTAAAGCTATATCGCGCAAACTTCGGAACAGTAAAAGATAATAAATCTAGATGTTTTACAGACGCAGAACACCCTTAGGCCCGATAAATTTATTGATGAAGAACGCAGAAAGTTTCCGAAGAAATATTGGTCTTTTGGTACAAATATCTCTGCGGAAGGACCAAAATGTTTTATTCAAACAAAATATTAATAGAATCTATTTCTAGTATGAATGCCAGTTCTTAAAAGCAAATATTATTTATAATTACGAATACATTATGCTATAATACAGGATTGTGTGTCCATTACGATGTCTTCCCACGCGCTGTGAATGTCAGCTAAAAGGGATGGATCACTGCAATGTGCACTGACTGCGTTTTATTGTTCTCTACGATGGTATTCAAGTTCATTTGCCTTTTAAGGTACTAGAAATGTGGATGGAGTAGGCAATAATAACGAAATTAATAGTCAAAGCTTGCGTGGATGATGGTTTTGCTAGATGAAATCAGGTCGTTTACTTTTACTGCCTCATAATATGGCCTTTGAAGTTATTGCTGTAATCACCAAACATGGCAAAACTATTGGAGATTTTGGAATATGATGAATGAATATTGATGCTACTGCTTATTGAAATTAATGTAGTTTGAGCTCGTGGCTAAATAATAACAGCTGCACGGGTCGTTCGATGGTAAAGCTACACTTGCTGCGGCCGGTTCGTAGATGGGTGGACCATCCATTACATATCGAGACCTTTCCGTGCCTCGAAAAGCACGTTCAGCCGTTGGTCCCGGCTCTCATTCGTGAACAGTCGTGGACAGTCGTTACGAGTAGTCAAAAGCCTAAGTCTGACAACCAGTCTAAAATACTGGTATTGCATCCGGTTAAACTGGAACCTGCCCCCAACATAATTGGGAAAAGGATAGGCAGGCAGTTGTATAAATCCCATCATAAACCAAAGTAGGTAATCAAGATAAAAATAATAGCATTTTAGAAGTTAATCCAGTTGAAAAAGGACTCAAATAAAATAAGGTATCATTTGGTTGACTCCGATTAGATGAAGAGAATCCTAAAATAAGTCGATTATTTTGACTGTTTAAAAAAAAAGTTCGGTGGAATTTCGACATTACGAGCAAATTCCCAGAGCGTCATGCCCGTTATGATATACGTGCCGAAACGAAGACACTGACAGTCGGGCTGGTCCACAAATTCAAGGTCGCTCAACACGCTATGGAGCGGGCTATGATCGTAGTTTCTTTGAAGGATAAAATCAGAAATGAAGTTATCCGGAAAAGAATCAGAGTTGAACCGATGGCCGGTGGAGCAGATGAGTCTTGCAGTGGAGACCGCGTATCGGCAAGCATAGTGTGGGACGCCCCACAGCTAGATGGACCTTTTTTTTTTTGATGGTAATTTACCAAAAATTTCTCCTGCTCTGGGCGGAGTGGGAGGGCATGTCAAGCTCTTATTGACTAAAATCCACCCGTGTTTTTTCAGTTGCATGTATTGCCAGGGGCCACGGTAATCCTTTCCGACAAAACCGCAACCCCGGTAGGCATCGGCCCTATCAGACTCCGTCAGTTCTGCTGACATCTCTTTGAAGTGCGCGTGGAACACAATGCGCCGTCGACTCAGGCCTGGTCCTTATCGGACGGCGAGCTACCCATTGCTCACTGTCCGCAAGCCCGTGCCAATGATGGCCGGGAATCGGCCTGCGACTTCCGACGCCCAGGGCGTCTCAAGCGCGTGAGGGCGCGAAATTTTCCTCTCCCTCACGCGTTCCGCCTCCTCCTTTGCGACTTTAAAAAGGAACAGACTGAATGCAGAAGGCGAAGGACACGTTGTTGTGGCGCAGCCTGGGAGAGGGCTATGTCCATCAGTGGACTGCAATAGGTTGAGTTGATTAAGCAAATTCCCACAAAAAAATTTTACGTATTCAACTCGAAATGCACGAAACATTTGCATTTTAGTTTCAATGTGTAGTTTTAATGCTTTATAGAACCCCACTCTATTCAATACAGACAAAGTGGAGCAGCAAGGTTAAATATTAAATGAAATAAACTAGCGCATTCCAACATTCATTCACAATTTTAGAGACATAACTGAATAAAAATGTTTTTTTTGCTAAATGCTGTGACGTGATTTCCCAAAAGAATTTTTCGCATGCTTTATGTTAAACTAGCTGACTTTGCTCTCAAAAGTAATAAAGTATATAATAAGCTTTTAGATGTGGAAAAGTGGTTATGCAGCACAGTTATGAACTGCTATCACCAAATGTTTACCAAGCTTAGTGATTCATCATCACCATTTCAGCCGTAAGACGTCCACTGCTGGACATAGGCTTTCCCCAAACATCGCCACTTCAACCGGTTCTGGGTTTCTCACATCCAGCAGATTCCTGCAGCCTTCACCAGGTCATCGGTCCACCTTGTTAGGCACACCAACGCTACTTCTTCCAGTACGCGGTCGCCACTCCAGAACCTGTCGGCCTCATCGGCCATCGGTTCTACGAGCATACGAGCGTTGCCCACTGCCACTTAAGTTTGGCAGTTCTTCGAGCTATGTCGGTTATCTTGGTTCTCCTGCGAATCTCTTCAGTTTGGTGATTATCAAACGCAATTTTATAGTGCTGATTAATAATGGCCACAAGTTTTTAAATGTTAGAGGGGGTAAAAAAGGAACTGGTACAGAGTGGTATCTTTAAGTGTTTATCGCTAAAATTTAAATACCAAACGCTGCCATTCTCGAGATAAACAAACATAATGTAACTATGTACTATGATGTCTCATGTGCTGAAATGATTCAGATTCAGATTTATTTTGCCAACAATGTAGGTACAGGTATAAGATGGTACATCACTAAGTTTTTCCGCTACATTCTACCTTACGGCAAAGTCGTAAAAACTAAAAAAATACAGTTTTCAAATAAATAATAAAGATACAATTTTTATCTAAATTAACAATATTAATAATTAAGTCATTCTGTTATAATATAAATTCTCGTATATATGTCATTTATTTCTCTTTAATTTACTGATCTCAAAAATATTTTTTTTTCATAAATGGTGCAGAAACAAGATGAACAGTACCCCCACTTTCATCTAATATTGCTCACGGATGAAGTTCTGTGGATTTAGCCATTTTTCTCATCATTTAGCTGGAATTTCTTCTGTTCAATAATACTATTTCCCAAGCTTGATTTCCTTTCCCTTTCAGGGTTAGTGGTTAGCAATGATAACCATAATTATTATGATACCCAAACTATAACCATTGCAAAGCCACAACCTTTGAAGACACTCGGTTTAATAATATAACTCAAACCTAACAAATATATCCCCAACAATAAATAAATCTACCTGAATACCCTCATATTCGTAAAGATAACTGAAAGTATGGCTGTAATAGAACTCAATCAGCGTTAAGGAGGGCGACAACTAGTAACTGCTACAAATAACAATGAACGAGATGTAGTCATTGGAAGGGAGAGTTTTTCCACTTTTACCCCACACTGTAGGACAGAATAATATGGAACTTGAGGCAAAAATTGTTGGGGAAAGCACTGCGATATTTTCATTAATAGTTCAGTATGTTTTAAATCATTTGTGATATTTTGATGAAAGTGGATTGAGTGTTTTTTTTTTTTGTCTATTATTTAATGTTGAAAATGTTGTTGACTAGTTTTTTCCAGCGGCTCCGCTCGCGTTGATACCGGAAAATATTCCACGGGAATGTACTACCGGGATAAAAATTATCCTATGTTACGCACAGGAAAACGGTAAAGGAAAACATCGTGAGGAAACCAGCATGTCCTAGAACCAAAAATTCGAAGACATGTGACATCTACCAAACGCACTGGGCCCACGTGGTATACACCGTGAAATTTGAATCGCAGTTTTGCTAGAACAAACGTTGTTCAGACCATGGTCTACTACCACTCTACAGCATCCAATAAAAAAATAAACATACTTAGTTTTTGAAAAAAACACAAAAAAGACAAACTAAAATGTCAAGATTATCTACTGCTTACTAAATTTCGTTTATGGAGGTACATTTCCCTGTAGACAATGCTGTGTTCCGTGCGTGGTGTCTGTGTTGTCCCGAGTAACGATAATCTTGACATTTTAAACTTTGTCTTTTTTGTGTTTTTTCAAAAATCAATTTTGTTTTTCTTTTACTGAATGCTGTAGAATGGTAGCAGACCATGGTCTGAACAACGTTTGTTCTAGCAAAACTGTGATTCAAATTTCACGGTGTATACAGCCCACTCCCTCTCAAAGAGAGGAGGCCTGTGTCCCAGCAGTGGGAACATTATAGGCTAATTATGTTACATATAGTATACATTCAGGCTATAAACTATCTTCGTGCCACATTTCATCCGAATCCGTTCAGCCGTTTTTACGTTATTGAGTAGCAAATAATCAAACACATCATCATACTCATATCGTTTATAATAAGTAAGATACTAAGAATGTATTTCTAAAAACCTCTACGTACCAACTCAAGTCAGATTTTCTACTTTCACAAATATTCCTCAAAACACTTATTAAATTATACATAGGTACGACTATTTGCTTTGAGAACGCCTTTTTGAAGCAGTTTGAAAACGGTATTTAATAGAACTTCCAGAGCAAAGTTCTGCAATAGGTTAGGATTACGTTCTAGAAAGATTATTTCTACCACACTTCTGCCACAGTACAAATAAGTAACAGTATTACGTCTTCATAGAAAACGGCCGAAACAACGCGCTTTGAAATCTCAGTGTATACCAGTACGCAACAGTCTCGAATGCACGGCAGTTACGCACGGACGCGGAAGGTTTATCTACCGAGCGGCCGTAGGTAATTATTTCAAGGTCACTGCCGAGACGTAATACTGTTTCTTTATTTATTATACTGTGCTTCTGCTATGTAGGTTAATCCGTGAAACTACTGGCTGGATTTTCACTACTACGTAAAAATGTTTTTCGTTGCATTTTATAACTGGAACCAATGTGTATAATAATCTGATTAAACGTTTTCTAGAAAACATCTTTGTTAGGGTACTGTCAGAGAATACCTTGGGGCATTAAGTCCGCTTAGGTAGGTACATTAGGAGCATGAGGAACAGGGTGTAAAGTTCACTCATCCACCATAGAAAAGAGAGGATCCTCCGATCAGACGGGTGTTGTGTCTGGCGGGCAACTGCTCGACGGTTGATGTCGGATAGTCTTATAATTATAATGTAGTTCGCGCAGTAAACTCTAATTGCGCGATGCAGGATTTGTATGACGTCATGTTATTTTGATGCGTAGTTCGTATGTGGCGATGTAAAAGCAACAGTACCACTTTTGTGAATGAAGTTTAAATAAAAAAAAGGTTTGCTTATTTTGGGAGCTGACTTCTTATTCAAAAATTAATAATAATGTGAGTAAATTACATAACATAATATAACGTAACACCACGTCTGTATATTCCTCGAATTGTTAGGCAGAGCTGTACCTATTTATGGAACACCCACATCCAGTTATGTTTAAGTCCCTTATAATACGAGTCGAGCCTATAGCCAAGTACCGGCCACAAATCCAGACTCCAGGCTGCTACTGAGAATTTTCAGATAGAAAAACCCAATATCACTTTGCCCGACTCGGGAATCGAACCTCGTGCTTAGCAGTAGCGCTTGCTACCACTAGATCAACAAGGCAGTAAACATATTTTTCATACAATAGACGTGGATATATTTAGTAACCTGTTCCGCAGAGAACTCTGCGTTCAGCGCTCGGTGTGGCAACACGCCATGTTCAGGTTCGCGACAAGTCAATCGTCATCCTGAGGATACCTCGTTGAGAGGTGAAACACGTGTCGATTTCTTTCAGGAGTTTTTTTATGGCTCTTTAGAAATAGCTAAACGGAACAGTTTACTAAATTTATATCCACGTCTATTGTATTTTATAGTGGATTTCCGCAAGGTCACGCCTGAATCAATTTACAATTTTTTTCATATTAAAATTAATGCCATGAATTTCAAGCAAATAACTAATTGGACTCAATGCGTGGTCTTGTTTAAATTAATCCTTTTAGTTGTCCGTTAATTTTAGCTAGCCGGAGGTTGGACGATGTTCGATGAAAATTGTTGGTCGAACTTTGGGCCGTTGCTACTGCTAACTTCCGATGCAGACAAAGTTGCACGACAAAGTTTGCGGAGGAAATTTATTCAGGATGTTTATCAACTTGCCCACCTGATTTTAGATACAGACTATTCAGGATTTAAATAATCTATAGATATTGCTGATAATATTATTTTTCTCAACGACGAATTACAGTAGTTACTTGACAAATAGTATATCTACATAACATGACATGAGAACTGGAAAGATACCCATTAAAAGGCATTGAAATGCCCTTTTCACATCCAAAGATTTCCATTCTAGTGATGAAGCCAATCAATATAGCAAAGAAACTCCTGAACAAATAATAGTAATAAAAGCCGTTTATTCAGACCATTTAAAACTTATGCAAAAAAAAAAAATGTTAACAAGTTAAAAAAGAAAACTATTGTTGACACCGGCTGTTTTAGTCTGCGTGCCCATTGGCAAAGGCCTCCTCCATCTCCTTCTATTTTTCTCTATCTATTGCTAATCGAGTCCATTATTTTGCCCCTGTAATTTCTAGCTCGTCACTGCAGCGTTTTCTCTGCTTTTCTCTATTTCTTTTGCCATTTCTCTAATAGCAGACTGTTATTCTTTTGCTACATTTGTCTGAGCCTCTGAGGGTGTGACCAGCCCACTTCCATTTAGATTTTCTGATTTTTGTTAACTGTCATAACTTTATTTTCAATCCGGTCTTTTCTTTTACTCCCATCATACTTCTTTCCACGGCACGTTGACACACAGCTAATTTGTTGGCTTGTGACTTTGTTAAAGACCAAGTCTGGCATCCATATGATAGGACCAGCCGCACACATGAATCAAATAACTTCCCTTTTAATTTTGAGGTAGGCTCAGGGCTCTTCATAATCTCCTTCAGAGACCAATACATGTTTGCCATTGCCCTAAACACATCAATCTGCCTAGCTTTTTCCCAACTATATTGGGGTCGGCTTCCAGTCTAACCGGATGCAGCTGAATACCAGTATTTTACATGGAGTGACTGCCTATCTGACCTCCACAACCCAGTAACTGGATAAATCGATATCTGGTTGTCAGATTTTCGTTCTTCTGACGACCCGTAACGACTGTCAAAGATCCACGAATGACAGCCGGGACCAACGGCGTAGCGTGCTTTCCGAGGCACGGAGGAGTCTCAGTATATAAAGATGGTCACCCATCCACAGACCAACCCCGGCAAGCGTAGCTTAACCTGATGAATCCACCCGTGCGACTGTTATTACTTAGCCACGAGCTCCTCCATTTCCCTAAACAAATGACGATCAGAAAATCTCTTCCTTACGAGAAACTTAAAACAATGTAGACCTTTTTCCTTCCACGCCAGTGTACGGAATACAATAGCTAAAGTGTTGTGCAAGTTATTGGGCCGGGCCAAAGTCGGGCCTTTGTGAACTTATCTCGGGCGTTAGTCGACCTGCCAATTGAATTTTGACCTTCCGAGATTCGTGTTAACTTTCTTTCTATATTCGGGTGAAAAGGGGTGTGAATGAGCCTTATTTGATTAGGTTCGATGCTTGGGATAACTTGGAAATAATCATTTCAGACCGTTGAAGTTCTTTGCTGCATCATTTTTTTTTTCGTGTGGTTAGTGATTAACCTGAGAGTGTTTGTGCTGCCAATGGGTCTCTGACTTGGCTTCACATGCCATCGAAAAATGTCTCTCAGGTACGTTTCCTCGCGATGTTTTCCTTCACCGTTTTTGAGGCAAGTGATAATTATACAATTCGCACACAGACTCTTACTGACTAAAACCCACCCGTGTTCCTTCGGTAGCCCTGTTGCTAGGGGCCACTATCTTCCTTTCAGTTTTCTTCGCAACACAGGCATCGGCCCTAGAGGTGCGTGCCTTGGGTTCAAATTCGAAACCTATAACAAAAATTTTCTTTATTAACACTGTAAAGTCACAAACATCTGTGTAGCCCTAGCTCATGTACTAGGAGTGCTGAATGGTGCTTATCCATGCGTCATGTTCGTGAATGGGCGCTATCAGTAGGGACTGGTCATCTCTTAGCTGCCACAGCTTATTTTAATTTAATTTTTGATTTGTTTTATTTTTTATTACAGACGCTTTTGACGTTCTGCATCGTTCTCACATGAATAACTTCAACATGAATGATGTAACCAATATTTTGTAACCATATTTTGATTTGAAAGACTGTCCATGAAGTTTCCCGTTCTTCTCCATAGGTACCTAATACGCTTTGGAATGGGCAAATAGCTTCATCTTTCTGACTGACCGACCCCTTGACAATTCAAAAGTGCCTGTAATTGGTTTATTTTAAATAAATGCTTTGAGTTTGAGTTTGGAGTTGGAGACCTGTATCACAAAAGCCAGACCTCTCAATTTACAGAGAATATGTTACAGAAGGGCGATAGAAAAAAAAAATATTGTTATGGCATGCATTGACAGGCAGGTTTACAAAATACAAGAGAAAAAAAAGTTTAAATTGACACTGCGTTTTGTGGAAAGTGAGAGTTAATGTGAGTGAGGTGTTCATTAGTGTGTATGAGGTGTGCCTTGGGTTTGAACTGAGACTGTCATGATTTCCAAGTATTCGTTAGATTTTGTAATTTTAAATACTAAATATAAATTTAAAAGTATGTGATTTGCCTCAAATGATTTTTGTATCAGTGTAATCATGAAGTTTAAAACTATCTCATTTGACAGTTCCGTAAAAGTACTGGTTTTTTAACGGAACGGAATTGGAAACATGATGCTTGGAGCGTCGCTTAGCTTCTAAGTCAGTTCAGTTGGAGCCTCGAAACCTAAAGGATGTCTTCAAAAAGTCCAAAGTCTGTAACGTTATTTTATTGAATACTTAATTAAATAGTTTGTTAAATATTGCTAAAAGTATACCAAGTTTGTATGTGTGCAAGAAGAATATGAATACAGAAATATTAGTACTGAAATGGTGTATCTTTACAAGACCTATGACCTAGCAGTCCGACGGTCACACCACTAAGCTGTCACTGCTATACCGCATTGCTGCATAAACCAGTGCAATATGAAGCCATAAATTGTACCTCACACATTCACAAAAACTACAGTAGATAATAAGGTATACTGTCAGTACTCTTTAGATGCTCTTCATCAGATCCTGCGGAAATTAAGAAATAAAGAACTGCTCTCTCAGGTTTTCTTGGTTAGAAAACCTTTTTTAATGCAAGACTACTACTACTACTACTGCCTCGTTGTTCTAGTGCTACAGCTGAGCATGAGGTCCTGGGTTCGATTCCCGGGTCGGGCAAAGTGTTATTTGGTTTTTCCATCTGGAATTTCTCAGTGGTAGCCCGGAGTCTAGATTTGTGCTCAGTTGATGGCAACAGGCTCGCCCCCTATTACATGGGACTTAAACATAACTGGCGAAATGTGGGTGTACTAAATACACGGAGATACAGGCGTGATACTAGGTTATGTTGCCTACTACTGGACATGAACCTTTCCCAAAATCAGAGGACCTTAGAATTTGCTTAAGAGGCTTACAACAGCTAAAGCGCTGTCACTATCAGCTCCCACAAAGGTTAGAATCTGCCTGTAACATATATACCCTGTACCAGTACCTTTTTGAGAGAAATAAATTACTATTACTAATATTTCCATTGAACTGCATAAAAAAAAAGAGTAGCACGATGACACAAAAATCATTCTGCCTAGCCTTTTCCCAACTATGTTGAAGTCGGCTTCCAGTCTAACCGGATGCAACTGAATACCGTATTTTACATGGAGCGACTGCCTATCTGACTTCCACAACCCAGTAACTGGGTAATACGATACCCCTTGGTAAGACTGGTTGTCAGACTTTCGGGCTTCTGACGACCCGTAACGACTGTCAAAGATTCACGAATGACAGCTGGGACCAACGGCTTAACGTGCTTTCCGAGGCACGGAGGAGTCTCGGTATATTAAGATGGCGATGACACAACGCTGGTAACTTATTGCAAAATATTGTATATTGTCTATTTACAAAAAAATCTATTGATTGGACTAAAAAATTAAAACACTGTAACGGTAATTATGTTGCTTGTAGAATAATCTGACAAAAAATCTGAATGATTGTAGGTATATTAATATGATTTTTAATCGTTAAAATAATTTTTTTGATGTATCTTCGTAATTTTTTTCTATTGCATCAAATTAGTTGTATTATATTTTAAACAAACTATCTTACTAGCATATATCCTGAAGAATATCACATATTTTTCTGATTTTGTTTAATGCAGTGGATCATATATTTTTAGGCATTATAAAACCTGCGTTTAGGCCCTGTAGTCGGGCCCTCTTTTCAACATTTTTATCAGCCCCTTTGCCAGGGTATAACTTTAACTATCCAATTAAAGCAATCACACAACTTCTGTATACCCTTTCAGAGAATACAGTCATTCATTCCATTTTCCATCACCATTAAAAAAAGCCACAGTATAGAAATATCCGGTTCCTCGCACAAAAGTTACAACCAGCGCATAAAGGAAGTTACAACTTTGTCGGACCTATAGCATAGAACACTGCCGGCACCCTAGTAACCTGATTACCTCATTACGAAGCTTTCTGCATCAATACTAGCACAGTGAACCAAGGAGTTAAGTGAGCAGGGAAAAAATACAAAACGGTGAAGGAAAAACTTTTTACAAAAAAAAACAACTGACTTCCAAAAAAAAACACTACAAAGTGAAAAATACTAAAGAAGTGATGAAATACTAAAGAATAATGAAATACTAAAGAATTTTTTTTTTTTTAGATTTTTATGTTATTTAAAGAATATAATATAAAAATCTAAAAAAAAATGTAAATCCGCGAAATTGCGCGGGTTAAAGCTAGTTATAGAATCAATTTATTCTTGTCGAAGTAAAAAAATTTAGTTACGCAAAAAGCCCAACCCAATGTAACATGGGATTTTGTTACTTACCCAGCAAAAGTTATAAAGAATTATGTAAGTAACCATTACATAACAGAAACCTTTCAATTTCTTTCATTATAAAAACTCAAACCATAAAGGCTCCGCACACTGGCGGCCTAATAGGGGGCGGCTGGTGCGGTCCGCTCCGAACCCCCGAGCCTGAGGAGCCCCCAAAGCTCGAGAAATACCTTTAATCAAATACTATACAAGACCAAAATATGTTCAGTAAGTGAGAGGCAGTTTGTAGTTGGGGCCCTCCTACGCATGCTAAATATAAACGTAGGGTGCAAAAATGTTCGAGCTCGCTCCGCTCGCTCTTGCATTCTACATTCTCTTTTTTGTCAGACTTCTCTGCGTGAGTCATCAAAGTAATTCCTATTTATGTATGAATAGTCAAAAGAAAATCTTACCTATCCAGGGCGGGGTGCTAAAATTTTCGAGCTCACTTCGCTCGCTTTTGCATCCTACAGTTTCAAACTTTTCTGTTTAGGTTGACAAAGCAATTTCTATTTCTGTATAAATGTTCAAAAGAAAGTAACCATGCGGGGTGCAAACATTTTCGACCCCGCTTCGCTCGTTCTACCATCCTCTATTCGTCTGACGCCCTAGCTTTTCTGTTGTAGACAATGTATCTCCTATTTCTATGTCAAAAGAAAACCTAACATTTTCGGCAGCGTGATAAATAGGTATTTAGACGTTCATTCTTGGGCGTGGGGGCCCCATTTAGTTTTGCCACCCCGGGCCCCCGACAGGCTTAGTCCGGCACTGACTCCCGCATATAACAATTTCCGTGAAGTTTTCATAGAAATTGTTCCACCAGAGTCGCGCCTGTCTGCGACAGCCTTAACAAGAAAACTCCTATTACGTCACAATCACAACTAAATTAAGTCTAAGAAACATGTAACAACTAGGTACCCCAAATTTATTACGAAACCATTTTCCCATTTCGTTCATCAAAATGCCTTAACATTAATAACATTAAACCCTATTTCCTTGAGATAGGGTACTTTATGTTTTATCTGTAAGATACATTACGATAGACGTCCGCTTACTATGACGGGTCGACTGCAAGTGACAGATGACAAGCGCCATATTGGATTGTCTAAGGCAGACTACTCGTAATGCGGAGTCGCTTATTGTCGCGGTTTTGCTTGTAAACTAGGATGTTTTAGTTGTTATAGAAGATATCCTGTGTGTTTATGCGTGTATGGATTTGACTATAACTAGTGAAATCCGTATCAGTTATTGCCAAAGAATTAACTTTAATAAGAATAGGAAGTATTTTTTTTACATTGTACACCAGTTAAAGTTAATACCACAAACATACGTAGCATGACTAAATTTAGAGCTCGAAATAAAAAGATCTTTGTAAAAAGCGAATATATCCAAATTATGGGCGAAAAATGGGAATTTTCTTTTCGAAGAACTCAGACAGCACTTTCCGATTTAAGAATCGAACGTTGTCGATCTGAGCAGCCGCATTTTTGACCAGTAACGTGTTAACACAACCTAATCTCATAATACTAATAAGTTGTATCAACCAAAGACGAATCTCACACTTACATCCAACAACAGCTATTATCATGTGCATCAAATTGTATAATAAAATTCCGAGTACAATAAAGACACTTCCATTTTTAAAATTTAAGCGTAATTTAACAAAACTACTCACTGATAAATGCTTTTGTCTACTCTCATAGCGTAATATTCGAATTATGAACTTCAAAACGAGTTTATGTTGAAATACTTTATAAACAGAATACCGAAATTTAAAAATAGAATCATATTATAACACCTCTTCTCTAACAAAATAATACTATAAAACATTTTTTTTTCTATTACGATACAGCGTTACTCCAAGAAGTTAATTATCACCAAAGAGTTTCCATCAACTTTTGGCGGGGGACAGCAGCACCCGCTGTAGCGCATGTGCGGTGATGTGCTGGTGCAAGCGACATTCATTTGTTTTGTAGTACTTACTGAATTTCGTGGGATTTTTAAATTTATTCTTGATCTTTAACTTTGATTTTTTATTTAGTATTTGTTTAAATCCCAATGTTTGAGAGTAGATAAAGTAGTGTATGAAACTGCACATAACTAGGTATTAAAACATTCGTGTGATACTATTAAAAACCTTGCCCACGGCTCGGTTTTTAAACAAACACTCATGTTTTAATACCCCTCAGTCATTATCAGAGATCGGAATTGGGTGTGTGAAAATACCTAAAGTTTGAGACTTATCATAGAGCTGTTACAACCACTTAAGTTAACCGGTTTTGAATTGTACCGGTTTATTTACGGTTTTTTGTTTTACATGTTCTTTACCTTTGAAAAACCGAACTATAAACATTAGCAAGCTGCTAATACAGTTTTAAATTAATTTTTGTTTTGAACTTTTCCGGTTCAAATTCAGTTTTTTAGTTCTACTTGTTCTGTACGTCTGAAACACCGAATTTTACACATCTCTGTAATACAGTTTTAGATATTTTTGTTATTTAACTTAAGATACAGATCAAAAAAATAAATTAAAACCGCATTAGCATTTTGCAGATATGTAAAATTCTGTGTTTGACCGACAAAGAACAATTAGGACTAAAAAACCGAATTTGAACCGGAAAAGTTCAAAACAAAAATTAATTTAAAACTGTATTAGCAGCTTGCTAATGTTTATAGTTCAGTTTTTCAAAGGTAAAGAACATGTAAAACAAAAAACCGAAACTAAACCGGTAAAATTCAAAACCGGTTAACTTAAGTGGTTGTAACAGCTCTATGATATGTCTCGCTGCAAACTTTAGGTATTTTCACACACCCAATTCCGATCTCTGGTCATTATGCAACAGTTTCATAAACTACTAATATATTTTCATAAGAACTTTCTGTACCTTATTTATGCAACTAAATGATTTTTGATTTTTGAATGTCACGCCTATAATCCTCGAAGGGTTGGGCAGACATTTTACACATAGACTAATATAATTATAATTTAACAGTCCTGCCATCAAAAGAATGCGTTCCTGACCTACCTGTCAGTTGGACAATTTCTAGTACCTACAAATAAGGACCAAATTCGCAAAACACAATATTCGTTAAGAGCGTTTATTCTTAAAGTTGGCAACGTCGCAAATAGATGTCAAATATTTCGCTGTTTTGATTAATTTGGCAATATTACTGTATGGAAATATGAAATGTGGCTAGCTAGTGAACTAGAATATTAATAATGAATTGCAACTAAAACACTGAATTTGGTGTTGTTACCGTTTTAGGTGTAAAAAAGGCATTTGGATAGTTTCCAAAAATGTTTTTTTACATCTAAAACTAAAATTCGGTGTTACGATTTTAATTATTGCATTTCATAATCAATATCTTAGTTCGCTAGTTAGCCACATTTCATATTTCTATACAGTAACAAACATTGCTTTAGTTAATTAAAACAGGTAAATATTTGACAGCTGTTTGCGTCGTTGGCAAATTTTAAGATAAACGCTCTGGCAAGTGTCAAGAACGCATCTCCTCGACGACGGCCAGAATGTAGTTACTAGTAACAAGAAGCTTAACACACCATAAATATAAAACTTTTAATTACATCAGTACTTATCTAATCAATAACAGTCTGACACCATCGATCCACCGCCATGGAGCCACCATTATCTGATCGTTCTACCCAGTAGTTTCCTTATCTACCTGTTAACTATCTGACGACTTGACGAGGTAAGTGATTATAATGGTCAGATGGTCACGTAGTTAATTAAATGTAATGTGGAAAATTATGGCGATATGTGGTGGTCGGGGGAATTTGAGTGACGAGGAACTGGAGTAGGATATTTTGTCATGACATGTTTGGTAAATTCGGGTTTGAATGATCAGCAATTTGTTGGTTCTCGGTTGCATGTTGCATGTTCAACTGTCTGGTTAACCTAACCTACTTGTAGTTTCTTTATTTTTTTTCCAATAAAATGACCCTTCTTATTTATTTCTTTTATATACCTACTTCTTCGATTAAGGCTGTTGTAAAATGTGGCATATGTGGAAAGATCACCAAATCTATTCATGGTTAACTGTTGCATGTAACTTCTTTTGAAACTTTATTTAATGTTTATGGTTAGCAAAATAAGGACCAATTTCTCGAACGAAAATTATAGCTTTGATACCCAATCGCAGCAATATCGTTTCAACTATTACCATACGTCAATGTCATCGCACCCTCGCGTCGCGCCCGTCTGTGGGAGCCTTAATCGTTAATTGTAGGTATGTAGTTTTAATTATTAATGTATTTAGTTTTACATAATGAATGTAGTTTTGCATACTAATACTATAAAAAAAATACTACTTATACTACTAATAAAAATACTAATAATTTTTTTATCTGCTCTCATAGCGTAATATTCGAATTATAAAATTCAAATCGAGTTTATATTGACATACTTTATGAACACAATACCGAAATTTAAAAATAGAATCATATAATAACATTTTTTCTCTAACAAAATAATGCTATAAAACATTTTTTTTCTATTACGATACAGGGCTATTCCAAGAAGTTACATCACCAAGGAGTTTTCATCAACTTTTGCATTGGAACGTTTAAACGGGGGACAGCAGCACCCGCTGTAGCGCATGTGCGGTGATGTGCTGGTGCAGACGACATTCATTTGTTTTGTTGTACTGAATTTCGAGGGATTTTTCAAATTTATTCTTGATCTTTAACTTTGATCTTTTATTTAATATTAGGTTCAATCCCAATGTATGAGAGTAGATAAAGTAGTGTATGAAACTGCACATAACTAGATATTAAAACATGAGTGTGATGCTATTAAAAACCTCGCCTACGGCTCGGTTTTAATACCCCTCATTATGCAACAGTTTCATAAACTACTATTATATTTTTAAATGTTTTTTTAATTTTTTACAAGAATATTTAAAAATGTAAATAGTATGTTTTAAAATGAAATAAAGGAGATACTAATAGTGAATGGTCTCCTTTAAAAGCCAAAAATTATTACAATTCCCTTCCTACAGATATCCAAAAACCACAAATAACCTCGTTTAAAAAGAAGTGTTACCCCCCTTCCCCCCATTCTCCCTAGGGGTGGCCATTTATCACAATCGAGCCGACGTTTGGAAGCCCTTCATAACCTAATCTATCCAATCAGGGGGGACAATGTAATTGACATTATGATTTAAGTCTATCAATACTTATAGAGTAGTGTGTCTTTAATTTTTTTGTTTGGTTATATTTTGATAATTGTTTTGGTCGTTTTCGTCATCACGTTTGCAATGCCTGTGATTTTTGCAAAGCCTGAATTACATAGTATGATTTTATTTCAGTGGCATACCATACAAGTTGGCAACAATAAAATATGCCACTGGCAAGAAACTTTATCCAGCTTTATCCGGCTTTTTACCTATATCCGGCTTCTTAAATCATGGTCTACGCCATCCGACCATCTGAGTTTGGCTCACCCTCGACTGCTCCGGCCATTCGGTTTACTATCCAGTAAACGTTTGGGTGCTCTGGTCTTGTCCATTCTTGCGACATGTCCTACCCATCGAAGACGTCCTATTTTGATTTTGATGGTTATAATTACATTAGGCTCGTCGTATATTTCTTAAAGTTCATGGTTGTACTGCGTTCGCCATTGCTCATTCTGTACCGAATATGCGTTTGAGGTATTTTCGTTCGAATAATAACTCGTTTTCTTTTTGCTTAGTGCGATGCAAGTCATTTGTTTTTCAATTTTATTTTATGCCACAGACAATGGATTACGGGGCATAAAGGTGTGGAGTTTAAATTCTATTATTTTGCTTCAAAATATCTTTAGTAATTAGTGTAGACCTTGACCTAACATAGCCTTGACCCGCCCTTAACTCCTGAGTTGGTAACACGGTGAGGTCGAGGCCGTTCTAAGTTCTGAATTTCAGTCACGAAAGTTCGGAAATAATTTATTTAATTTTATTGAGTTAGTGACAAAAATGTTTCAAGCAAACAATTCATTACGTGTTAGGTCACTCGCTTCCAGCTTCAATGAGTTGCAAACTGGAACTGCACCTACTCTGCGTTTGCCGATTCATAATTTCCATGATTTGAACAGTTTTAACTTAAACTGTTATAAGGCAGAAATAACAGGTAATTCACATAAAATTTCTATTCACATTTTTTTACAATATTTTTCTTCCTCTTACATAACACGGTATGATAAAAAAACTTTTTACAAAAAAAAAAACAACCCGACTTCAAAAAAAAAAACACTACAAAGTGAAAAATAACTTTAATTTCGGAAGTCGGTGTCTTGGTTTTGAATTTTCGTTCTTTGTCACCGACTTCCGAAATTAAAGTTATTTTTCACTTTGTAGTGTTTTTTTTTTTTGAAGTCGGGTTGTTTTTTTTTTTTGTAAAAAGATTTTATTTTTCACTTTTTAGTGTTGTGGTACCTACCCCAAACAAATTCGAATACCACTACCTGCTATGTAAATAACAGTGACAGGAAGTTATCATATCATCCACAAACTAAGTGGGAAAAAATGCGTATTATTGAAGCTAACTCAAAAACTACCCAGGCAAAGTTAATAAAATTTATATGGGACTACCTCTGAAGTATGATCTACCAAACAAAAAAAGAATCATCAAAATCAATTAATAATTGGCGTAGTAATCGCGTAACAAACATACAAAAAAAAAAAAAAACAACATACAGACGAATTGAGAACCTCCTCCTTTTGGAAGTCGGTTAAAAAAATTCACAAAGCTACTGATAAATATTTAACAAAAAAGTAATTGGACACAACGTATGTAAGGATCGAAGCGTAGGTATCGTTCTGTAGAGTCTGCCTACCCGCATGGGAAAAAGCTAATAATATTCATATTATGAATGTAGGTATACAGGGTGTCCGATAAATAATGGATAACCTTGAAATAGCATATAATAGATACTACGGCCGTTCTAAAAAAAATATTAAAAAATATATACCTATCCCAAGTAGTACTTAAGATTTTTAACTAACTTTTTTTTACCTTACTTTACATTTTTCTTCACCACGACCACAAATGAATGAATTCCATCGGTTATTTGTTGTTGTAATATTGTACAGTAAGCGCTCAAAAGTGCATGAGCACGCTAAGAGTCGTATATTTCCGTCGCTTTAAACATGCTAGCACACACGCACTATGCGCGTGAACTTGACCAGTTAATGGCATTGCTAAAATTCGATAGTAACTTAACAAGTGCAGGTAGCAGAAAGCGATAAGCGTTGGTATGGAATTCAAACTGCCTCAGGTTCTAATCTCGTGAAACACAGTGCGGTTTTTTGCAAATATTATTATTTTTGTTTTCGATAATAATATTTTTTAAATATTGCTGCTTTTTAAGTTGTTATTGCAATAAAGGTTTTAGAATAAAAAATGCGTGATATATGATAACAAAATTAAAAAAAATATGTTTATTCGTTATATTTATTTTACATAAGTTAATAAACTGCTATAATTATTTATCATTACTTCAGCTGAATAAGATGTGAAATAGATGTCAAGAAACTTAGAAGCAGTTTGTATTATTTAGACATATTTAAATTATGAAATATTTTAAATTTTTAATGGATTTTTTCACCATAAATATTAAGCTTTGATCATGGTCGAAGTAATTAAGTAATAAATAAGAATATTAGACTACTTAAAATGTAAAAAACTACTTACAGAATAGGTAATTTTAAGGTTAAATATGGGCAGTTTGTTTATATTTTATTTGTATTAATTATTTTACATTTTATTTGACTTTAGTAAATATTGGTTGTTATTGAGGTTAAAGCTTAAGTATTCATTTTCTTTACGAAAAGAAGATTGAAACTAAACCTCAAATTTTTATCCTAAAATAATACTATTACTAAAATAATATTAAACAATTTCGGTATATCTGCAAGAAATACGACAAACACCCTATTGAAACGTGCTTAAAAAATTCGTTACCATAAATTCATGCAATAACGAATCTGTTGTTTATTAAGTTGGTACGGTCAATATTTTAAGGTCAAAAACGGTTTTCTAGCTGGTCTTCAGTGATGCAAGCCTTCAGAGTGCACGGCGAACGGTTCATAATGACGTGTTTTTAATAATTCAGCAAAATGTCTCGTTGGTATGAAACCATTTGTTTCATTCACCATTTGACGTCGCTGCTACTCGATAATAAGCCCCTTCCTCATATCTCTTAACCGTCACAGTATTTCTCTAGAACAAAGAAAAACATTGTTTTTATTACACATAATACCTTATTATTTATTATTCACTAATCGAATTAAACCTCACAATGAATTTAAAACTTTAAAGGCATCTTCTGTTTCAACAATACCTCTGTTCTATCAACAATACCCTTGATTAAGATTTATGTTTAGTAAAATATGAAATATATTAATGATAACACTCACTTAGATATTCACTTCACTTTTACGCAGCGCAATAATATTCTCTGATCTGATCTGATCTCTTCAATATATTTTATGCCTGCTTTTTGATAATAATAACCACAACACTGCGCTAAATACTCGTCACCAATATTATCCACGAACCAAAAAAGTTCTATTAATTAAATACTCGTAACAAACTGCATCTACCCCACAGAAATCGAAATAATTTACTTAGTTTTTTGTGGTCTACCTGCTAAACTTTAATATTTATGTGAACAAGACGAATGAAACTAAAAACGAATGATGATTATTGAACTAGTCATTGGTTGCAGACAAAGTGAGTGTGTGTGTGTAATGTGCGTGTCTACAGTATTGTAACAACTTATAGAAGAAGGTCGTAAGTCAAACCGAAGCGTCAGTCTATTGCTTTGTGAGATTACTCATGGACTTTTGGTCGGTACTGTACATTGATTATGCCGACAGAAAAGCAGTAAGTAATGTGACTAGATATTGAACAGCATTTTAAAAAAAAATCGTATTTTATGTACAAACGCCAGCACATCAAGCTACCTGAAACTGTCAAATTTTTCCAATCAAATTTGAACCTTATGTTTCAGCGATAAAGTTGAAAATCTATTAAATAAATTTGATAGATTGTAGTAGCTTGATGTGCTGGCGTCTGTACTACAGGGGATATTTTTTTTATTGTTTTTTAGAATGGCCATAATGTCTATTAAATGCTATTTCTAGGTTACCCATTATTTACCGGACATCTTGGTAAAGACATAAAATTATTTCTACAGACCCAAAATTATTTGTACCCTGATAAAGGTACAACTCTGTAGCCGACTGCAGGCAGTAGCAGCAGACGACGCGACGCGGCGTGTCGCCGCGACATTACTGGTTTCTATGTATTTCTATGAAATACGAGAAACGACTCCGGACATATACCTTAAAAAAAATAAAGCCACACAAAATGAGCTTTTACTGCGGTACAATTTTACAACTTCGTAGAATGGTTTTCAAAGGGAAATTGTCTGGCTTTAATTCGTCCTAGGAAACAGTTAGAAACAGTAGGTAATTACGAGGTCATAAACAAAACAGTTGCATAAATATGTATTTTGTTACTCATAACGAAATTGGCCAAGCGTGAGATACTCTTTTCCTATTCCGAATCAGAAATTACAAAAACTACCTTGGCATTTTTTTTTTCAAGGTTATCGGGGAATTTCAACTTTAAATAAAAAAATTATACAGTTTTTAATGTTTTTCCTCAACAATGTTAAACACATATAATTATGTATTGTTATTTCGTTTATTCATTTTAATTCTTATTCGATTACATTTTAAAATATTTCTTAAAGTAAAAAGGATAAAAAACATTTTACAATATAAAAATTGTATTGTTGTCTTTATTAATAAAACTTTTGTTTCGTATTTATTTGTTTTAAATTTGTACTATGCAAAGGACTTTTTAAAAATCTAGAAAAGCAGTTTCCTTTTTTTTTGGTTTATTTAGATATAACAGGTAGTTCCCTAGTTTATTTCACTCCGTATATTTTATATTGGCATACTACTGGTTACAGGTAAAGTGTTAAGACCAGACTGGGACATAATTACGCTTAGAACAAACATGCAGGCAAATTAAAACAATTCTGCGGTCTCAAACAATATTATTTATTTAGAAAAAAAATATTAAAATCTAAATGGTTAAGTAGCTACTGGATTGCGTGAAAATATTCTAAAAATAAAACAGCAGATATTATTTATAGCTTCATCCATTTTTCCTATGTGTTGTCTTTATTGTATTGTTAAACAAGACATTCAATAATAACACAAGAAAAATTACGACATATTCCTTGTCTTTCGATTCTTATAATATTCATGCCATAATGTCCGGTTACTCTTTACTAAAGGAATAAACAATGTTATAACTAATATTTGAAAGTTAATTGTGATAGCTCGTATTAAAACAGAAAGTTGTAAAACATCCCACATAACATAAGTCAAAACAAAAACATTGCTTAAAAAAAATATAGATGTCGCTAACCAAAAACGACGCCATTTTTCTTTCCTTCTTTCTTTTCTAGTAAGCGCAATCGCATTCGTGTCCTTACAAGAAATTAAAGAATACAGAAGTTTAATAAAAATAATCAAGTTGAAAATCATAGGAATAATGTTACATGTAAATAAAATACACACATAGATATAAATTATACGTATTGTTGTTATATTATCTTTTACAATGAAATGTTCAATAATGAGTAAAATCAATCTACAAATTACCACTATTACAAAAGGCAAGCCCCAGGCAAAAAGAGTACTTTTAAGATACTTTCTTTTGATATCTCCATGGAAAACTTTAACAATTTTAACATAAAACATATAACACATAACTACTAACCAATAGTTATATACTGTCGACTCAAAAATAAAAATATAAAAGTAAACATTAATAAATTGAACGATCGATATAATTTGGTCGCAGTCTCTTAAGATAAGCGACACAATGACTAAACGCATTATATTCACAAGGGTTGCACTGAGATACACGTAGTTGTTAAAATTGCGAAATTGTCTAATGAGGCACCACGATGTCACTCCGTATATGAAAGTGGCCAGGGTCATAGCAAACAGAATGTAGTGTGGGGTCTGATAACAGGGAATAATTAATGGCACCCGGTTATAGACATTCTCTGTACGGCGAGGTACGACGGTGTCGTTATCAGCCATGATGAGCATAAAGCGTTGCACCGATGCACTGATACTATAGTCATTTCCCATTACAACACACTTGACAATAAAAATGTAGATGGCAGATGCAGAAGCGACTAACACAATCAATACAATAAAATTTTCAGATCGTACATTACTATTACAGCAACAGACACAAACTAATGTGATGCGAGCAGATTTTTGGCACTTAGTGTACTAATCGGTTCTGTTTTCCTTGTCTTATCAGTCGTAATGGTACTGGTAGTGAATAAAAGCCCATGATTAAGCCGATATCACAATCAAAGCGTGACTTAAAATGATGTTATTGCAAAAAATATAATATTTATGTTTTATTTGAGTTGTCATCAACAAATAAAAAAATTGTACTAACATTAAATAGTTTATAATTTTTCTCTTAAATGGAGGGGTCTAAAACTATTATTTCAGTGGTTACTAGTTCCATATTTTTGTCGCTTTTATATAAGTGTAGTTATATGCTGGTTAGATTTTTCTCTGAATAAAAAACCAACGTCCCTACAAAAAGCGGACATCTCCTTTTATTAAACATATAATTTATGTTAGCAGACAAAAGGACAAGCGTTGTCCGTTACAAAATCATCCCGACATTCTCCTTGACGATCGATTTTTTAAATATTCGTGCCATAATGTCCGGTTACTCTTTACTAAAGGAATAAATAATGTAATAGCTAATACTTGTATGTGCATTGTTACAATACGTATATAGAAAAATAAATCAAAACCATCCCAAATAACAGAATGCAATACGAATATGTTGCCTATAAATAATATAGATGTCGCTATACAAAAACGAAGCCATTTTTCTCTCCGTCTTTCTTTTTTAGAAACCGCACTAGCATTTGTTTCTTTGGAGAAAAACAGAGAATACAAACATATTATAAATATAATCAAATTGACAACAGAAGGTATAACGTTGCATATGACTATAATGCAAACAAAAATATACATTTTGTGTACGGTTGGTAAATGTTCACTTTCTAATGATAGTTCTATAATAAGTAAAATCAATCTACAAATGAGCGATACAACAAAAGGCAAGCCCCAGGCAAACAGGGTGCTTTTAAGATACCTCCTCTTTATATCTCCACGAAAAACTTTTACAATTTTAATATAAAACACAGTACACATTACCACCAACCAATAGTTATACACAGTCGTTAAAAACATAAAAATATAAAAACAAACAATTAGATATTGAACGGTCGATAAAATTATGTCACAATCTATAAAAATAATCGATAAAATGATTAAACGCATTATATTCACAAGGGTTGCACTGAGATACACGTAGTTGTTAAAATTACGAAACTTCCTGATGAGACACCACGATGTCACTCCGTATATGAACGTAGATAGGGTCATGGCGAACAAAATATAGTGTAAGACCTTATTACAGGCAATAATTACTGGCTCCCAGCTTCTAACACTTACTGTAGAGCAAGGTTCATTGGTGCTGTTACCAGTCAAGATGAACATTAAACATTGTGCTGATTCACAGATACTGTAGTCATTACCCATCATAGTACACTTGGAAACAAACATGTGACAGATGGAGATGTGACTAATAATACACTTGTTTTAATAGGACACAGTGCCTGTTACCAGGCATAGACACAAAAAAGTAATGCGGTTCAGCCATCGATTTTCGGCACTTATTGTGCTAATCGATTCTGTCTCCCGTATCTTATCAATTGTAATGGCACTGGTAGTGAATAATAAAAGCCTATGATAATGCCGATATCGCATTCAAAGCGCGACTTAATTATATTATCTAAAAAATAATTCTCTTGGTCGATGATCGCACTTTCTGATGAGTACAAGTTGGAGTGTGGAGTGAGACAGGGGAAGTTAACATCTCCTTCACTCTTCAACTTGTACATGAACGGGCTGATTGATGAACTGAACGACACCGGAGTAGGATGCTCGATCGATGGTTAGTGTATCAACAGTATTAGTTATGCGGATGATATGGTGTTGCTCAGCCCATCAATAGCTGCACTCAGAAAGCTGATGGGCGTGTGTGAGGAGTATGCGAGAGTACATGGTCTCCTGTACAATGTACAGAAAAGCGAGCTCTTGGTTTTTCAAGCCAGAGGTCGTAAACTGGGGGAAGTGGCACCTGTGCTGCTTAACGCTGTCGCTCTTCGAAGAGTGAGAGAGTTTAAATACCTCGGCCATGTGGTCACCGAGGATTTGAAAGACGATGGAGACATAGAAAGGGAGAGGAGAGCGATGGCGGTCCGCTGTAACATGTTGGCATGTAGATTTGCGAGGTGTAGTTTAGGAGTAAAGATCACTCTATTTAAAGCATTCTGCCAAACTCTCTACACCTACAATCTGTGGGTCAACTACACGCAACGGGTCATCAACGCTCTCCGAATACAATACAATAACGCGTTCAGGGTGCTAGTGGGGCTCCCGCGCTGCTGTAGTGCGTCTGCGATGTTTGCGCACGCCCACACAGACGGCTTTCACACTGTGCTGCGGCGCCGTATCGCTTCGCTGATGTTCCGCACGCGTGGGAGCGCCAACACTATCCTGAACGTGCTCAGTCACAAGCTGGACAGCCCCCTTCTAGGGCACTGGGTTCAAGCACAAGTGCGTGTGCCCGGGGCCCCAGTGGGCGGCAAATACTTGAATTAAATTTTAGTTTATTTAACTAATAATAGTTTGTAAGTCGTTTCTACTAACAACATTATGGGCCAAACGTGTCTGAAAGAAAAAGTTTTTTTTTTTTTATCGTTATTCAGTCATTCTAACCAGGATAAGTTAAATATATTTGGATAGACGACCCAAAAATTTGTAGTTCTAACTATATCATACATTTTAAAAGCCTCCAATTTTGAGAAAAATCGTTTTGCATTTTAGTGTCAATTTACTCCTAAAACGAACAAACCTTTCTAATTACTGTCAAGTGATTGACAGTAATGACAGTACTATGTGTCAATTTATGACATATTTGACAGATGAATAGAATCATCTGTCAATTAAGACATTCTATTCTATTTTTCATTAAAGCGTGTTAGGTTTTATTTGAGTTGTCATCAACAAATAAAATATTTGTTCTAACATTAAATAGTTTATAATTTTTCTCTTAAATGGAGGGGTCTAAATATATTATTTCAGTGGTTACTAGTTCCATATTTTTGTAAAAAACCAACGTCCCTACAAAAAGCGGACATCTCCTTTTATTAAATATATTATTTAGGTTATCAGACAGAAAGAAGGACAAGTGCTGTCCATTACAAAATCATCACGACATTCTCCTTGACGATCGATTCGTAAAATATTCGTGCCATAATGTCCGGTTACTCTTTACTAAAGGAATAAATAACGTGACAGGTAATACTTGTATGTGCGTTGTTACAATACGTATATAGAAAGAAAAATCAAAACTATCCCAAATAATAAAATGCAATACGAATATATTGCTTAAAAAGAATATAGACGTCACTGTACAAAAACGACGCCATTTTTCTCTCCGTCTTTCTTTTTTAGAAACCGCACTAGCATTTGTTTCTTTAGAGAAAAACAGAGAACACAAATATTTTATAAAAATTATCAAATTAACAACAGACGGTATAACGTTGCATATGACTATAATGCAAACATAAATATACATTTCGCGTATGAATGGTAAATTTTCACTTTCTATTGATAGTTCTATAGTAAGTAAAATCAATCTACAAATGAGCGATACAACAAAAGGCAAGCCCCAAGCTAACATGGTGCTTTTAAGATACTTCTTTTTTATATCTCCATGAAAAACTTTTACAATTTTAATATAAAACACAGAACACATTACTACCAACCAATAGTTATACACCGTCGTTAAGAACATAAATATATAAAAATAAACCATTATAAATTGAACGGTCGATGAAATTATGTCACAATCTATAAAAATAATCGATAAAATGATTAAACGCATTATATTCACAAGAGTTGCACTGAGATACACGTAGTTGTTGAAATTGCGAAACTTCCTGATGAGATACCACGATGTCACTCCGTATATGAACGTAGACAGGGTCATGGCGAACAGAATAATGTGTAAGATCGTATTACAAGCAATAATTACTGGCTGCCAGCTTCTAACTCTTACTGTAGAGCAAGGTTCATTGGTACTGTTACCAGTCAAGATGAACATTAAACGTTGTGCTGATTCACAGATCCTGTAGTCATTACCCATCATATTACACTTGGAAACACACACATGTGACAGATGGAGATGTGACTAATAATACACTTGTTACAATAGGATACAGTGCCTGTTACCAGGAATCGATTCAAAAAAGTAATGCGGTTCAGCCATCTGATTTTCGGCACTTAGTCTGCTAATCGATTCTGTCTCCCTTATCTTATCTGTTGTAATGGCACTGGTAGTGAATAAAAAGCCTATGATAAAGACGACATAGCATTAATTGCAAAAAAAAACCTGTCTGTCGGTATATGTGAAAATGGGGTTAGTTTTTAAGCTATTGCATAGCTTTTATCGCGGACTTTGAGCGCGGCGACCGAATCAAGAAATTCCGTAACGAAAATAAAACCTAACAGCCCCACTCCGTCTACCATCCCAAGTGTAGCGTTGACAAATAGGAAGTATAGAGGTTACAAATGCTATGCAATAGCTTTACCGCGGCAGTCCCCGAGTGACACACGTTTTTTTTTTTAGTTAATTATGGCGACTTTGAATTTGTGGATCGCCCGTACCCGTGTTTGTCCACGTCTCAGTTCCGTAAGAGAATACAAAAGTTAAGGAAATATTATCAAATTAATAACGGTTGGAATAATGTTACATGTGACTATAACACAAACATAAACTGTTCGTATGAATTGTAGTTATTTTACTTTCTACTTTCATCAATGAGTAAATAAAATTAATCAACAAAATGAGCTAGTACTACAGAGAGCAAACCTCAAAGAGAATGCTTCAACAAAGCTGATATCAGACGTTTCAGTCGCAGTGAATGTTAATTTTTGTTTCGTTCCACGTTCACACGTTCGACGAAATGAACAGATGAACGTTCATTTCTATGTTATTCATAGAAATGAACGTTCATCTGTTCATTTCATGTCCCGATTATTCGGAGTGTGAGTGTAAGATCCCGAGTGCCGAAATCTAACATCGATGGATCGGTTCACTAATTAATAAAATTTTAAATTTTGGTTATTTTGTGTTCAGACGTTTCACTTCGAGTGAAAGATTCCGAATGAAATATGTGTATAAATTAACAAAAAAAAATTGCGAGTGATGTCAGATTTAGGCGTCACAAAATTATTCTCGTATCTATAGTAACTTTTTATTACGATCCCATACGTTGGTTTCCAATTACCTAAACACGAACTAAATTATTCTACATTTTCTACTCTATATTCCATTCTATTCAAGTCTAGTCAGTTGTCTACTATAATGGATCCCTGAAAATAATTAAAAGTCGTTTGATGGCGTGTCGTGGGCCGGCCTGGGAGTGGCCGCAGTTCCATAATGCGTTAAGGCGCGTTCACTGACGGTCGGAAGCATTTTCATTATAACTGGTGAAATTGACACGTTTACTTTGCTCTAGTAAATTGTGGTTGTAAAGAAGGGTGAAAATTGTGATGAGTCATTTCCATTTCCAAAAATCTGCATCATTGCTTAAAATCAGTGGGGTGATTGCGTAACACTGACAATTCAACAAAATTCATTGCGTTATTTAAGTTTGTTAATTGATTCAGGCGTGACATTGCGGAAATCCATTATAAAATACAATAAACGTTGATATATTTAGTAACCTGTTCCACTTAACTATTCCTAAATAACCATAAAAAAGCTTGTAAGAAATCGACACGTGTTTGACGTCTCAACGAGGCATCCTCAGGATGACGATTGACTTATCGCGAACCCAAACATGTCGTATTGCCACACCGAGCGCAGACGACTTTTTCAAAAAATTTATGAATCCATTTCATAATTTTTTTTCAAAATTTAGGTTATGATTGAAGTGAATAGGTACACAATTGGGGTGCAAGTCATATTCTTATCTCGTATCGGCAAGAATTGTGTGCGAATATAATGTATCTCACGCCATGATTAAGTGTTAGCCGCATTCGTCACGGGTAGTGTGAAACCCAAAAACCTAAAAACCAGTCTTACCAAGGGGGTCGTAGTACCCGTATATTATGAAGATCAGATAGGCAGACGCTCCATGTAAAATACTGGTATTCAGCTGCATCTGGTTAAACTGGAAGCCGACTTCAAAATAATTGGGAAAAAGCTAAGCAGATGATGATGGTTAAATAATAGACATTCAGCAAGGTGGCAGCGGGGCTGACTGTCCAGTGTATGTCAGCAAAGTTTTAATATTTTAATAATTATTTATAAGTGCACGCGATCAAATCTGCAGGGACATCTAGTATCAAAATATGCTTATTTATATAAATTGTTTGAGTCACAATACAAATGAGGAAAACACGATATTAATATAGTACTATCATTGCTCAGTTTTTGTTCTACTTTTTTGTGAAAAGAATAACAAAGTCAGCCTTGAATGTTCCCACGGCTGGGATGATTTCTTCTTCATGAGGAGTGAGCAGTAATCCACCATGTGGCCCAATGTGGGCCAGTAACATACAACTTAGAAAATCATAATTATATTACCCTTATTCGACATCCTCTCTGCCAGGTCCTCACCGTCAAAATTATCAAATAACTTCTCCCGCTCTGGGCGGAGCGATAGGGCGTGTCAGACTCTTCCTTTCGTTGCCTGTATGTTGCCAGGGGCTCTTTATCTTCCAAACTATTCTTCGCAGACACAGCCAACTTACCTTTGATCCTAAATGCTACACGCCACTCGAATAGGGTTTGTACGAGTAACACTGAGTCTCGTAGAACCGTAGCTGCAAGTCGTCATTACAAACACAAGTTCAAGAATCTACAGCAAATTAAACTAAAGCTTACAATATACATCTAACCATTAACCAAGAGCAAATGCAAAATGAAACTTGACTCCTGGTTATAATCACAAAATTACAATGAAATAGAGAAACTCGTGGAAGTGTAAAATACTCATCACTCCCTCACACACCCTAACAAAACCACACACAACACACATGGCACGAACACCACAAACACTCACATCTCATAAACACTCACTCACCCACACACCCATATACCCTACACTTACCACATTAACTCAATGTCATAATACATCCCAAATAAAATGTCCTGTACTGTTTATTTTTATCTTATTTTTTGTTTTTGTTACTAAATCTAAATTAACTTAATACCTACTAAGCACTTTTGCATGGAACATCATTCCATTCTGTATCTAGAGGGGGGCGTTGTTAGCTGCGCTACAGTTTATACTTTTGCTAATATGGTCAGCCCACTGCCACTCCAGCTTGCGTATTCTGTGAGATATGTCAACCACTTTGGTTCTCTGCCGGATTACCTCATTTCGGATTCTATCCATCAGAGATAATCCAAGCATAGCTCGTTCCATAGCTTGCTGAGCAACCTTGAATTTATGGACCAGCCGTACCGTGAGTGTCCACGTTTCGGCTCCGTAAGTCATAACATCAGTCATATATACATCATCAAAAGGAGGCATTCCGTTTGCATCACCAATTTGAATATCATCCATGTGAATATTACCCATAGTATTCCACATGGCGTACCCACGGTTGCAGTGATAGTTAGAGAGAAGCATTAACTATTGAAAAACACAGATAGAAATAAACAAAATGTTAATTAGTTGGATATGTATCAAAAGGCAATATAGGATAATAATCAAATGAATAACGTCATGATTGACTAAGTATTTCTAATAACTTAAGAAAATTAATATCACTACCCACGATTGATTGATACGCGACAACCACCAACCACGCATTCTCACGACATCACGATTTTGTGCGATGCAATCAAGTATATATTAAGGTTTAAAGGTTATAAATAAAGGCCTAAAATGAGGTAAATTACTAAGTAATTCTAATGTTTCATAAAGGAATTATAGTTACAATGAATACAGTTAATTTGACGGTCAGATTTGTGGTTCAAAACCAATATCTCATCTGATGTTAAGTAATGACGATGGTACACGCTTGCCTAAAAGGAGTAATCTATGTATTTGCTCATTGACTTAGCACCACCACCTCTGTCTAACCTGTTGGGGGCATCAGGCGTGATGTTATGTGTGTTGTGTTACTACCTAGATAGATAAGGAAAAAAACTTTCTTACAAAAAAGAAACAGTCTTTTATTTTTCACTTTTTAGTTATGGTACCTCTACCCCACACCAATTAAACAGCAGTGACAGGAAGTATAATAACATCATCAAGATACACAAATTGGATTAAATACATGTTATCAAAAGCTATTTCAAAAACTACCCAAGCAAAGTTAATATTTATATGGAACCATCGCACAAGCTTCTTCTACCAAATGAAAAATGGAATTTTCAAAATCTATCCACAATTGACGAAAATAATAGAGGTTAAAAAAAAAAAAAAACGTGTGGCACTCGGGGACTGCCGCGGTAAAGCTATTGTATAGCATTTGTAACCTCCATACTTCCTATTTGTCAACGCTACACTTGGGATGATGACGGATGATGACATAAACCAAAAATAACGTTCCCATGACAATGTCACGTTGTCATGGGAACGTAATTTTGTTTAATGTCATCATCCGTCATTACATGGTAGGTGGAGTGGGGTGTTAGGTTTTATATTCGTTACGGAATTTCTTGATTCGGTCGCCGCGCTCAAAAACCGCGATAAAAGCTATGCAATAGCTTAAAAAGTCGTTTAATATAAACTGATGAACTGATGACATTATGATGCTCCTTGCTCCTTCACATTGATGTCAACGTAATCCCCATACAGTACTTTTGAATGGTAATACTCAGATCTGGCGAAAATTGACAAAACGTTGGCGATGTCTTAGTGTTGATGAAATAGTATGATGTACTTATGCTGCAAGTCTGCACTCCTAATTCTGAACTGTTTTGCCGAATTATGTGTAAAAATATTTGCAGAGTGAAAAATAGGAATAGTCAAGGGTGAGATTTGAAAATTTAAACCATTCGAAATATCGAAATCTATACTTTTATACTTAATAATATTATAAAGAGGAGAGATTTGTATTTTTGTATGTTTTTGTTTTGTGTTTAGTTGATTTGTTTTTTTTTTGTAACTTAAAAACTACTGGACCGATTTGAAAAATTCTTTCACCAATGAATAGCTACATTACCAGCGAGTAACATAGGCTATATTTTATCCCCGTACTCCCACGGAAACGGGAACTACGCGGGTGAAACCGCGTGACGTCCGCTAGTATTCATATAACACTTTACGCAACATCAATTCACACTCGACGTTTGAAAAGTGAAGAACGAAGAGTGCAAACTTGCATAGAGAGTGGTTCCATCAAATAGGCTTCTGGTCTGAATGACTACGTGCAAAAAAATTTATTTTCCGTTTTAATCTATACTCCATAGGTTTAGGTAGTTAAATAAAGGTAAACAAATCTTTAAAAGGGTTTTTATAGATGACGCTTTCATGTTCAGAAATACGATAAAACCAAATTAAATTTATTTTAGATTTTTACAATAGTTTCCTCTTATATTAATGTATGTTAAACTTTATCATTTATTATTAAACTAGTATTCGAAAATGTAACTGCTTGAGCACATTTTTCTAGTTAGATTTATACTAATATTATAATATTTTGTAATCTGTCTATTGTAAAAAGCCCAAACTCTAAACGTCAACGAATTATAACGTTGCTAAATTGAAGAGTACAACTGTAACGTAGCATGACAACTGAAGTGACAGGTATTACGTTTAGTTGGTTACTTGACAGCTGTCTCGGCACGTGGTATTTTTTGTTTACCTTTATTTAACTACCTAAACCTATGTAGTATAGTAAAGAAAACCTTTTAGACTACACATAAAAAGTTTGTCATTGTAACCACATTCTTATCTCGGAAACGAGGGAGCGGCGGGAAGCGGGTGGGGTCGACCGACCCATATACTGTGGATCAACCAGTTGAACCCAACTGACCCGGTTAACTTAACACCAATAGTTATTAGCTGTTTAAACTGAAAGGAAAAATATGGAGGATGATGACACTAGAGAGCGATGAAAATTGGGCACTTTATTGATATTGTAGCTTTTGACTCTGGGAAAACAGCAATGCCTCTGATATTTTATAGGTATTCCGATAATTATATTTTATGTTGGTGATCACACACTAAATAAAATAAAAATAGGGATGATGTCAAAAAAAAAAAGTAGGTATTTATTCCGTCAGTCAGATAATAAAAAAAAAATTAGACACGTATTTTTTGCTTTATAATATTAATAAAAAAATACTTATATAAAACGCTTTAAAGTTGGGGAGTGGGGGTCGTTAAGTCACAAGCAAGTATAAAATCTACATACTCGTGACGTCATCGCACATTTTAACTCAATGTATTGCCGTAATCTTTTAAAACGTAAAAAAGAAAAATATGTGTCCTATGTTTTTATAATATACGCATTAATTAAGCTACGCATGCCACCTTTAGTCCGTGGATGGGTGATCATCTTTACATACCAAGACTCACGGAGTCTTGCCTCGGAAAGCACATTAAGCCTTTGGTACCGGCGGCTGCCATTCGTGGATCTTTGACAGTCGTTACGGGTTGTCAGACGCCCGAAAGTCTGACAACCAGTCTTACCAAAGGGGTATCGTATTACCCAGTAACTTGGATGTGTAGGGTCAGATAGGCTGTCGCTCCATGCAAATGTATACTGGTATTCAGCTGCATCCGGTTAGACTGGAAGCCGACCATAACATAGTCATAGTTGGGAACAGACTGAGCAGATGATGACATCTACTTATACCCTGTCCATCCAAGGGGTATCCCCTTGGCATGGCGACGATTACCAAAACGCTGCTTGTAACAAAAACACTGCGATCACCAAAGCTTTTTCGATTTTTTTTATGGTGACAGGATTATGATGTCATTTTTCAAATTTATTTAGATATATATCTGAGGCCTATATTTCATTGATCGAATCGTAATAGTGTCAACAAATAACGCTATTAAACACCTTATCTACGATAGAACAATAAGGATAATAATTTATCCGCCATAGATTCCAATTCCTAGAATGTAGTACGCTGAGTGGCGCTTTACGCGAAATTAATCTTTCGTGTAGGAGGCGCTTTATCCTGTCCTATACTATTAAACGAGCAATATTTGTATATTATGTATATGTCGGATCCGGTCATTAGTACAGACACGAAACGAATCGCAAGCGCGCCACTGGCGACATCAAGAGTGATCTACCTACACCAAAAAAGGCACGCTTCTACAGAGTCGTGATATTTTAAGACCACGGCGAGGGATTCAGCCTCTGGTCGCATCGGAGAGAAGACGTCACGGAACTGTTCTTGATTCGTGGTGCTCAGTTATTGTGTTAGTTGTAATTTGTGATCATTGTGTTAATTGGTGATTTTAATAAACGCCGTCGCACCCAGTGTGTGTATAATTTAGCTAGTGTGATTCATTTGATAGTAAATTATAATGTGATCTGAACTGCAAACTGTTTTTCTATTGCGCATTAACCAACACTACCCACACTACGCCCACAGTAGTTAAAATATCGCTGATAATAACGAAAGTCACATACCCGTCTCCGACAAGTATAATTTGTAATCATATTCTCGAAAACGGAAGACGTCACGGAACTGTTCTCGATTCGTGGTGCTCAGTTATTGTGTTAGTTGTAATTTGTGATCATTGTGTCAATTGGTGATTTTAATAAACGCCGTCGCACCCAGTTTGTGTATAATTTAGTTAGTGTGATTCATTTGATAGTAAATTATAATGTGATCTGAACTGCAAACTGTTTTTCTATTGCGCATTAACCAACACTACCCACACTACGCCCACAGTAGTTAAAATATCGCTGATAATAACGAAAGTCACATACCCGTCTCCGACAAGTATAATTTGTAATCATATTCTCGAAAACGGTCTGATAGGCGGTCGCTTCATGTAAAATACTGGTATTCAGCTGAATCCGGTTATACTGGAAGCCGACCCTAACATATGGGAAAAGGCTAGGCAGAATGATTTTTGATTCTTGAAAACGGCTCTAACGATTTCGATAAAAGTTGCAATATAGGGGTTTATGGGGGCGAAAAATCGATCTAGCTAGGTCTCATATCTACGGTGTCTCCGTATTTTCACGTGAGCAGAGCTCGGTCGCCCAAAGTTTAGAACAAGATGGCTACTTTAAAATAATGACCTGGCAGATTGGCAGCATGGAATTAGTATGTACTTACTATACATGGAATTAGTATGAACTTTCGTATACTATTAAATGATCATTCCCTATTTTCACCAGAGCAGAGCTCGATCGCCTAGGTACCTACTGGAAATTATACAGATGGATCGGTGCTTTTAATTTTCTAAAAAAAAAAAAATTTTTTTTTTGTTTTATGTATCGTTTAAACTCACTTGTGCATTTAGTAAAAAGCTGTTATTTTAACATTACAAAAATACACTTAAATTTTATTTATTTGTGTTTAATATGTATGTATAGATGAAATTCCCTACCCGAAAACAGTAACTTTAAAATTTAAAGGTAAAGTCTCTTATCTTTTAAAGTTTAAAAGATAAGATGACCTATTCCCAAACTCACGCCGAATGTTACGAAGATCTTAGAACACAGCAACATTTATTTAGCGTAAAATCGTGTGCACACGTACGAGCTAGACTAATGTTATGACCATTACAAACACTGTGCATGATAACCCGCGTGGGCACATCGTAGGCGTGACGGTCCTAGATTCGATGCCCGAGTCATTAAAGGTGCCTACAGATTTACTAGCAATCAAACAAAATCAAGTAATTGTGTAAGCAACGGAGGATAATTTTTATCGGTCGATAAATTATCACGAGATGTGATTTTTTTATTTAACCTTGATAAGATTTATTTATCGATCGTTATTCTCGGCTCTTAATGAAAATCGAGCAAATCTGTAAGAAGCTCACAACTAAAATAGGCCCCTATTTAATAAAACCGGTAGACGACAATCCTTGTCGGATTGTCCTACAATTTTATATAATAAAATCATTAATTTTCTGCTATAACAGCACCTATCGTAAAAATCCTCAGAATCAGAATAATTTATTTTGCAATTAATGTGGGTACAAAATCAGATGTTAACATTGTAAAAGCAGTTCCAACACGCTCTACCTTACGGCATGCAAAAGTTAAAAAATATTTATATCTACTCAATTATACAACCAAATAAACAAAAATAAAAAAGTACATTTATGTGGATCGGCAGCCTTCCCACATAAAAAAAACAACAATCTTAATTCTATATTTTACAAATGATTATAATATTGATTATTTTACTTACATTAACAAAAATAAAAACAAAACCTATCCTACTTATAATATTATAAAATACGAAAGTTTGAGAGGACAGATGGATGGATGTTTGTTACTCTTTCACGCAAAACCTATTGAACGGATTTGGATGAAATTTGGCACACAGATATTTTATAACCTGGATTAACATACCATAGGATTTTTATCCCGATATTCCCACGGGATCGAGACTTCTGCGGGTGAAACCGCGGGGCGCCGCTAGTGTATCAATAATTAAAAGAGAAGAAAGAGAATTAAAAGAGTTAAAAAGGTATTTGATACCCCTTTTGTAAAAACTAATTTCAGTTATTCGAATTAGCAACGAATACAATAATACTATATTAAACACGCCCGACTTAGATATATTCAGCGACAAGTTACAGGGATTCAGAAAGAAAATCACGCTATCCTTGCCAAGTTTTTCTTAATTTAAATTTTTTGTTTCTTAATTTCTAAACTTTTTTATTTATGTTGTTACCAGTCTTATTTACTTTAGTCTATTTTAGTTTTAGTTTAATTTAATTTATTCAATTGCAAGGCAACAAGATATTGTTATCAATGCTATGTACGCCGTAATTGTCATGTACATTAGTCTTTTAGTTATAAGATTATTTAAGCATAAATTTAATGTATGTGATGTGGCTGTCCTTTTTTAAAATAAATAAATAAATAATTTAGCAATTTCTTGACAAAAATGTCGCATTGTCATAATATTTATCATAAGCACACCGACAGCACAGTCACTTACAATTCAAATTAAATAACATTTATAATTAACATTTCAGTAACCATGCAAATTACAGATATGCATGACATTGACGTAAGAAAATTATAGACACAGGAGAATATTAAATAAGGCAAAGATTTTAAAGACTTGTTTATCCTATAAGCATTTGTCAAAATCGAGTAAATCTATGGGCACCTTAATACGCATGTCCCCTATCCTAGTTCTGTTGAATCATTCATAGTTAATTTGTTAAAGCCAATTATAATGGTTAAAATGTTTTACGAGGTCAGAGTTTAATTTAACTTAGTTTAGCTAAGTAGTGGGAAGGTGGAGTAAAGTGGCGTTGATTAAAGTGCAGTTTGTGAATGTTTGTAATTAAGTGTTAACTGGGCGAAGATTGAACAGTTTTAGAGATGTGAAGTTATCAAATAACTTCTCCCGCTGTGGGCGGAGCGGGAGGGCGTGTCAGACTCTTACTGTCTAAAACCCACCCGTGTTCCTTCACCTGCCTGTATGTTGCCAGGGGCCATGGTATCCCTTTCGGACTTTCCCGTGACCCCGGCAGGCATCGGCCCTGACGGACCCCTTCAGTTGTGCAGACATCTCATTGAGGCGCGCGTGGAACACAACGCGCCGTCGACCCGGGCCTGGTCCTTATTGGACGGCGAGGTACCCATTGCTCACCGCAAGCTCGCGCCTACGGTGGCCGGGAATAGGCCTTGCAATGCCTTTATGACACAAATTTTAAGTCTCAGAAACATCCTTTTATAACCTCACCCCACTAAGTAGACATGCGTCAGATATACCATGCTAGCCAGAGGCGCCGGAACCGATTTTTAAAAACGATTTCAAAATCTAAAATTGAATATTTAATCGTTTGTGTAAAATAGTCCTATTTAGGGCATTTTATACCTCCTTTTATACTGGCAGTCTGTGGATGGATTACATGCAGAAACAGTACAACGCTCTACGCGTCCAATACAACAACGTGTTCAGGGTGCTCTTGAGGCTGCCTCGCTTCTGTAGCGCATTGGAGATGTTTGCCGAGGCGCGTGTGGATTGTTTCCACACAATCATGCGCAAGCGGTGCACATCCCTAGTGCGTAGGGTGCAGGCCAGCCGCAACAGTATCCTGAACGCTTTCGCTGAACGTTTCGACTGTCAGTACGTGAACCACTGCTGCATGGTTCACGTACTGACTAATGTCAAGATATTATTTTAATTGTGTTTGTTTTTATCGAAACTAAATTAAATATTTTAATTTACTTTTTTAAATATTTATGTATAATTTTTCAATTTACATAATATATGTTATTCTTTAGTTTGATTTGATTAATTTAGTTTTATTGTGTGATCCAAAGTTGATTGAAATAAATGAATAATAATTACAAAAAAATCCCCACCGCCGTATCTCTACGTTGACGTCGTGGTGGGGCTTGCGCGCTCCGAACTCTGGATCTGTGCCGGTAAAGTTTACTTTGCCGAAACAGGTCTAGGGTGAGGAGCCAGACCAAGAGAGATACAAAAACCCGCAGGGCAGCATGTGGCGAGCTGTTGGGCAGTAGCGACCCCACGGACCCTATCTTCCGGGAGAAGTCTTGTTCCTCACCTTTGGCTTGCCTTTATTGACCGGCTAGAGTGAACACTGACGAGGAATAGAGCTCCCACCTCATTCTTGACCGTACTTCCGGGATTGTCCTGATAGCCGTGGAATACTTCTCCACTCCTCATAAGCTCCTCAGTACGTGTTGCCCCCTTGTCGCTACGACACTATGTGCTAGCGACCGTTTTCGGGGGCCCATTATTGAGTGTGCAAGTCACCCCCTGCCACTTTATCCGTGTGCATATAAAACATAGATCAGGCAGGGGCTATAGTCCTTCCATAGTTCCAGGTGATCAGACCACTTTAGCAACCCAAACCCTTATTCCGATATCTTTATTTCCATATCATACAATAGTCCTACACCAACCGGGAGTTGTCCTTGGCTGCACTTGCTTAGTGCGAACAGGGATAATCGTCGGTTGGTACCTCATTTCATTAAAAACGTCTAAGGGGCCTCTGCGAGTTGGCTTCGGCCCCTCGTACGCCTTCCAAAGGTCCGGGACCTCTGGGTCCCGAGAAATGTCAAAGACATAAAAAAAACCAAAACCACTAGGTGTTGCACGCGACTTCATCTACGATTCAGTATGAAAGTAGCCTATGTCCTTCTCCAGGCCACCTATCTGTCTTTCATAACGATCGGTTCAGAGATTTAGACGTGATAAGTTAATAGACAGACTGAGTTATTTCGCATTCATAATATTATAAAAATGATAATAATATGGGATGTAGACCAGCGATCATTGTGCCGATATTCGTATCAGCCAATGGCTTAATTGCCAAGAGCCTTGACCAATAAATACCTGAGGAGGCTCTCGTTGGGCAACTGGATCAAGGGCTTGATTCAGAAAGTGATACTTCTGGATACGGCTCGCATCGTTAGGAGATCCGCTCTCTAGAGCCGTGACCTTGTACCCTGTTCCCGATATCGGCAGACTACTTTTTTATAGATTTTTAAATATTATTGTTTTGTTTTTTTATAAAAATATTGAAAAATTTAATTTATAAGTAGGTATAAAGGAGATAACAATATCGTATGGACAGTAACATATACATTATTATACTTATTTATTCATTTTATTTATTTAATAGTTTCTGTACACACATACAATCATGTTTACGTATAAACAGACAAGAAGGAAGGAACAGAAAAATACGTACAAAGGTGATACTTAGGTAGAATACGTGCTCGGAGCTGTGCTGCTGGGGAGTTTGTTGCGCCACTTCTTCTTCCCAGCTAAAGGCACTAGGAAGTGGTGAAGGGTGGGCGTTTTGAGGGACTGTCTTATGTAATTTTGACGTTCGAAAAGTGTGATTCGCCTAGTTTGAATTAATTTATTTTGAATTTGAACTACTGAACTGATTTTAATAAAAAACAGCAGAGACTTACCCCTGTAGGTGAAACAGATTATTTAACACTATCCTAAACATGGAGTTTTGGAAATACAATTTAATCAGCAGTTGACTGATACAAAATTAAATGATCCATCAAACCCATCACCACATTTAACAAAGCCTTTTTCCAAAGCGACTTAAAGCGTCCCAACTTTCGAACTCCCAAAAATTCTTGGCAAAATTATCGGCCCATCCTTTGGCACTCTTTGCTCGTAAACAAGTATGTCTCCAACGTCGTCTGAAGATGATTAATGTTTCACCCCTCCCCCCTTCCCCTCCAGAGACTTCTGTTTACCTTGTGGAGGGGGGACACTATTAATTAGTAGAGTATATTATTATAAGGGTCTGAATTCGTCGGGCAATGTGCGTTGGGTAATTCTGTCCTTGGGTACATTTAGTCGCATTTTGATCTCCATTACTAAATGAATTGAAAGTGGTACTGAATTGATTCGTGGTAAGATCTGGGGGTATTCGTCGAAGCGAAGAAGAATTCTCTATGTTTTATCGTTGGTGCGTTTCGAGGAATAAAATTATAATATTATTAATTTGATTTTTTTAGCGCACCTGAATGGTACGTTGCGAGGAATTCTTTTGGTACGCTTCATTTGGTGCGTTTCAAAGTTGGTGCGCATCGAGGAATACCCCAGAATCTGAATTTTTGATTTTAAATTTGACCGCAGTTGGCGGACAATGACCCTTTTAAAAAGACGTCAAATTAATTTCTTCTTACTTCGTCATCATATTTGAATGTCGACATCCATCTCGTCTGCGGAGTTTAGCTAGCTATTTTAATTTGACCTTGTAGATAGTGTGGTTTATTTCCATAGTTGTTTCATGATCTTCTATCGTATCCAGCATAAGCTTAGGGGTAAAGGTCATGCCATGCTAAAACCATAGTCAAAGTCAAATATATTTTTAACCGACTTCCAAAAAGGAGGAGGGTTATAATGTTCGACGCGTATGTTTTTTTTTTTTATGTATTTCCACCGATTTCTCCGTCATTTGTGGACCGATTTTGTTTGAAAGGGTATGCTCCCAAATTGGTCTCATATAAATTTTATTAACTTTGCTTGGGTAGTTTTTGGGTTAGCTACAAAATACGTATTTTTTTTCCCACTTAGTATGTAGATGATATGATAAGTTCCTGACACTGGTAGTAGGTAGTGGTATTCGAATGAGTGTGGGGTAGGTACCACAACTAAAAAGTGAAAAACAAAAACTTAAAAAAAAAAAAAAAAACTACCGACTTCCAAAAAAAACACTACAAAGTGAAAAATAACTTTAATTTCGGAAGTCGGTGGCAAAAAACGAAAACACAAAACCCAAGACACCGACTTCCGAAATTAAAGTTATTTTTCACTTTGTAGTGTTTTTTTTGGAAGTAGGTAGTTTTTTTTTGTAAAAAGTTTTTTCAATAAGGCACATAAAAGGCACTTTTGAACGCCAAAATTTACAAAAAATAGAACTGATTCTAGTCGCCCCTTTCCAAAAGGTAGTTTTCGTATGGAGAAGAATAGACAAGAAACTCCACCGTTACTCTTTTAAAATGTTTTACTATATTTTTTATATTATTAATTATATAATTTTATGTGACAAAAGCCGGGGGGAGCCCGGCTTTTGTCCGGCTATGTCGTCTTACTATCCTAGCGGCCTCCTCTCCAATCTTTATCAACTCACTGTCATCGAGAACAGAGGGGCCTCGGAGCTAAGTAATAACAGCCACACAGGTCGATCGACCAGGTTAAGCTACGCTTACCGCTGTGGATGGGTGACCATCTTTATATACCAAGACCCCTCCGTGCCACGGAAAGCACGTTAAGTCGATGGTTCCAGCTGTCATTCGTGGATCTTTGACAGTCGTTACGGGTCGTCAGAAGCCCTAAAGTCTTACCAAGAGGTATCGTATTACCCAGTGACTGGGTTGTGGAGGTCAGATAGGCAGTCGCTCCAGGTAAAATACTGTTATTCATTTGCATTCGGTTAGACTGGAAGCCGATTCCAACAAATATGGGAAAACGATGAATGACGCTGATTATGACTTCTTCGAGATCAGAAAGTCAACCATGTCATCTGATAATCTAGTGGAGACCTGCGGGATAATTGCGTAACACACTTATAGTAATACCTGTCATTTTGGTAGTTCAACAAAGTTCATGGCGTTATTTACTTCGACAACGTAAATCACGCAATGAATGTAGCGGATGAATTTTTCAAACTCAAGCAATGGATACGAAAAATTTTGAAGGAAATCGCTATTTCTTTCAAAATCTTTCGGATTGTGATTGAAGTGTGTAACGCAATTAGGGTGTGTGGGTTAGAATCCCAAAGTCATCAAGATAAGCCAACAAACGTGTTCCTTCCAGACTGACCTTGACTCGGTCTACAAGGTTTTGGAATGTTGCCGGGGCATTATACGCAAAAAAACGGCGTCGTTACTGAGGAGAGTAAGGGGCAGTCAAAACAGCATCCTGAAAACTGTAGCCGAGAGCTTCGGCTCTCCGATTGTCCAGCAGTTTGTGTGGAGGTTGATTTTTACTAACACTAGGCAATAAGTTATTTTTTTTATGTTACTAACACTATATGGATATTTTGTGTCCGAAATAAAACAATTTGATTTGATTTGATTTGATTACGTACCCCGAAAGGCATCCTCCTAAATTGGTAAACTCCCAATGGTGTGATGAACCGAGTCAAGGTCAGTCTGGAAGAAATACAAATGTTATATCTTGATGACCTTATGATTCTATCCCATACTGGCGCCCGACATGGGCCCTGAAAGCTCCAGTCAACACAAGTCAAAGTCAACACAAGAAACAGAAAACGGAAGATATGGCAGTAAACATGTCGGAAGAGCAGCTTTTGCGCATCATCGCAGCAATTGAGAAACGGAAAACACCACCACATGCTGTATTAATAAAATTTTGTACTTCAAAAAGATATGAAAGGTATTCCATCAATTTAATTGTACGTAGTCTGATTGTATTACACCGTAATTGCATAGAATGTGATCGGTAGACGTTATCACTCAATTTTACCATACCGATATGGTCGACTACCGTAATTGAACCATAAAAACGATGGCATCCGTAACGAAACTGCCATGCGTGGATTATGTGCCGAACTTTATATCAAGTTGAGTTACTGTTATGTGATTAATTATGGCTGTTGGTAACCATGGATGTGGGAATAGACTGGAAATGCTTACGTGATGCAAGTTCTAGATATTATAGATTCTAGGAAATCTTTAGTACCTACTTCTTGGACCCTGCTTTGAGTTATCTTACTTAAGTACTCATTAATTTCATCAAGGAAATCTTGAAGAAAACCTTATTTCCAACGTGATTTTGTTTTTTTTTAACGGGCTTTATTTAGAGCGTCCTAGTTTTTTTTGCTTCTTACAAGAGATCATCACTGCAAATCAACGTATGGTTGACGGACTCAGATGAGGATTGACACAGGCAAAAAAAGATAGGTATTAATAACAACTTCAATGCGGAATGTCGAACGAAGTACCAATTTATAAATTACTTACTTCTGCTCGCGATTTCGTCTTTTCGCTTGGCACTTGACAAGAAGTAGTCCACTTAGAGCACCCGTCCAAATAGCACCTGCGACTCAGCAGCCTACTGCTGGGATATATTTGCTTTACAGGACGTTATTAAATTAAAGATATCGACAAAAATCACTAGAATGTTTATTAATTACACATACTTACGTACATACGAAATTTGTTTTTAACGAAATCTTTCATTTAATAACGGCCTGTAAAACAAATAAATCCCAGCAGTAGGCTGCTGAGTCGCAAGTGCTATTCGGACGAGTGCTGTAAGTGGACTACTTCCTTGACAATAGTTTAGCTTTTTATCAATGAAAGAATTTTTGTAATTGGGCCCGGACTTCCAGAGTTTACCTACATCTTAATAATACCAGCCTATTACTGTCCCACTGCTGGGCAAAGGCCTCTTCTCATACAGAAAAGGCACGAACATTGATCACCACGCTTGCTCAAGACAGGTTGGCGATTTCAGACTTATGTTAATGTAAACTACTTATTACAATGTTTTTGTTATGAGTTGTATTGCAATTTGTGGTTAGCTAGCGACCTCGACAATTGATCATATTATTTTTTTCCTGAGCAACCGGCAGCAAGTTCGTCATGCTCCCTTAGATGTCACTGCTTGAGGTAGCGTCGGGGGTCGGGTTGCCTCCTTCCCTCAAAAATAAGGCGAGGGGGTAATGGCTGATCTTTGCGTTATGCTCTAACGGGTGCTGCTTGTAGTGACTGGTCGTCTTGCTGATCATGGTTTTGTTATTGTTACTAGTAATTTTACCTCGATGGTCCTAGTTTATCATTTATGACTTCCAATTACAGCTTTATATAGCTTTATGTAAGCGGGCACGCCCTTTATGCCTAGAGGCTTTTATTTAGATATTTAGTTCTGTTTACGTTTAGTTTTTATTATTTTTTATTTCTGTTTGATTATAGTTCTCAATGTTTTTGGTTGGTATAATGTATCATTTAAATTACGTTTTGTGTTGCGTAATGTAAATTATTTTGCATACTATTGTATAGAATATTTATTTTTCTAACTTGAACAGACAGCTGTGCTGCAGGGGAGTTTGTTGCGCCACTTCTTCATCCCAGCTAAAAGCACTAGGAAGTGGTGAAGAGTGGGCGTTTTTGGGGGACTGTCTTATGTAATTTTGACGTTCGAAAAGTGCTGATTCTCAGCCTAGTTTGAATAAATGACTTTAATTTTTTTTTTTTTATATGTCCTGTACCCTAATTGCGTAACTCATTTTCGTAAATAATTTCGCGAAATTTGTTTCATTTTGACAGTTCAACAACATTCATTGCGTATTTACGTTGTTGAGCAGATTTTTTTTTCCAACTTATGAAGCAATGGATTAATTAGCAATCTGTTTCAAATCGAAACGAATTGTGATTGTGTTGTATTACGCAATTAGGGTGCAGGTTTCCTCACAATGTTTTCCTTCACCGATATCAGTAATGTCCAATATAAACCACCTTCCACCCACCTCTTACAAACAAATTTTTTTACACATTAATGTTCAGTGATACATAAATAAAATTATATAGAACCTTTAAGATTCACTTTATTTGATATGATCTTTTTACATAATGCAGTACACATTAATTTTTATTTTAGTCGCCATTCGACCATCTTTGTGAGAGAGAAGAAACGGAAATTCTCTTAAAAATGTTACCAATAAAATACACCGTAAAAATGTAGCCAGCCTATTACAACAAAACTTAAAATCTATGTTCGGATACGAACAATAAATACATAAACTCTCGCCTTTTTCCATGGGTAGGAAAAAACTACACAACGCCAACTGCTACGATCCTTACGTACTCACAAAAACTATTATTTATTTATAGCTAACGGTATAACACCAATTACATTTATTAACATAGAAACAACTATTACGTTGACAATAATTATGTTGCATGTACAAATTTAAATACTAACATGGAACAATGGACTCCCTAGCAGAATTTCTCTCACAGAACACCAGACATATACGCATAACTTTACATACAAAGTAAAAAAGAAAGAAAGAAAATACAATACAACACAACAATAAACAGCAACAATTTTACCTCTATAATATTAGTTTAGAAGTAGTCCTATTTCTTCCAAAAGTAAAATAATAAATCAAACACAATAACAATTCCTCTCAAAATACCTGTCAATAAACTTCCCAGTGTCTCCAATACAGTTGGTAACCGTACAGCTATATATTTTACGATTGCAGTAACAATTTTATTGTTTTATCATTGTCATTGTTATTGCAGCAGCCACACGTTGAGTACGCGTACTTCACGCTATCGCATTAATTTTGTATCAATTTTATGAATAACTAGCGACCCGCTCTGCTTCGCACGGTTTACGACTTGACTAAACACTATGTTTTCTTTATTATATCTTAGTTTAATATTTATATAATAAATAAATAAACCTTACGAAATAAAATCTCTAAACGATGAAAAAAACCGCTTCTAAATCCGTTGCGTAGTTTAGAATAAAAGGAGATGGAAAATGTTGGGCCCAAATGTAATAAATTGAGTTATGATCTAAAAATTAGTCATATTTTTTTATCCTTGAATATCAAAAATCAGCTCAATTCTTAGTGTGGAAGTGGAGAAATACTCGTATGATAGTTACACAACTACAAAAAGAAAACCTACCCATGAGGTAGCACTAGGTAATATAGGTAATTAACTCAAAGTAATTAAATGCACTATATGTACTTTTATACAATATAGTGCATTTAATTTAAATAAAACATCATTAATTACTGAAAACCAAAATAATAATTATCAATTTCATATCGATTAAAATACGTTTTATTTTTTTGTCTATGTCACAGGCAGTGCATGTTCTGCGCTGGCATGAGCTGACTGACATTGACAATTTGACACTAGACATTAGTGGTGGGTCGGTCTCGAATTTTTGACGGGCGAAACCGTTTTCCCGACGACGAAAACGGTTGCAAAAAACGGTTAAAGGACTAAACTTACTGGTAATATATTACTGACTGTATTTCATTTCAAAGAGTTCACTTTTTAAGAGTTCACTTTTTATTAGAAGGACTGTTTTATGAGTGTGATAGATAGTTTAATCATTGTACCCAACTGTATATTCTTAGATGTAAAATAAAAAATCGCACCAAGTAATTCGAAGACTGGTTTGTGCAATGAAGACTGTTTGATGTTGAATCCAGGACGTAAAACAGTTTCATCATCACAAAACACATAAAGGTTTTTGTAAACGGTTCTTTGTCGCAACGCCCACCCCTACTAGATAGCTGTCACTTATTTCGTGTTTTCTGATGTGTTTTGAGTGCTTTCCCAATTATTTTTCTTTTTCAACGACCACTGCTTTGATTTTTACGGATTCTGACCCTGCCTATCTTGAACGACCCTTGCTTTCACACTGGACACCGAAGATCGCTCCCATGATTGACTTGGAATTCTTCTTTTGGATATTACCGCCGCTTTGTGGATTGGATATTGTTGAAACTATGGATCGCTGTGTGAATTGTGGGATAGCAACTAGTCAAACTCAAACTCAAACTCAAACTCAAAGCATTTATTTCAATTAAACCATTTACAGGCACTTTTGAATTGTCAAGGAATCGGTCAGTCAGAAATAGGTATGAAGCTAGTTGCCCATTCCAAAGCGTAGTAGGTACCTATGGAGAAGAACGGGCAAGAAACTCCACGGACACTCTTTTAAATAAAAAATTGTTACAAAATATTGGTTACATCATTCATGTTGAAATTATACATGTGAGAACAATGTAGAAAGACGTGCACGTTAGAAGCGTCCGTAATAAAAAGATAAAACAAAGAACAATTCAAAAAAATAAAAATAAAAATAAGCCCTGGCAGCTAAGAGATGCCCAGTCCCAACTGACGGCGCCCGTTCACAAACATGACGCATGGATTAGCACCATTCAGCTCAACCATTTTGAAGGGAGCTAAATGATCCAACACACGCGCCACCATCAGCGAAACATTTGAGTGAGCATGACATACTCACAGCCGCCAGGGCAGATTCAAGTCAATGCAAGACATATTACCCGGTAAATGGTAACTCTTTAGTACATAGTACTCACACCTGTGCTATGCAATTATATAATACAATGGAGATTGAGTTTATACAATGCAAAGATAGTCTTACAATCTTCAGCAGCTCCAACAGTATTTGCAAATGTTAATCAATTAGTTGTGGAGCAGGACCAGCATTGAGCCAAGCATTTTTATCAGCGATGTAATCCCCCAACGTATAATATGCCTGCCTGCATAGTGTGCGTTTTATACAAGATTTGAATTTCGTCTCATTCAGTTGAAGTATGTGGGGAGGAATTTTATTGTAACATTTTAAACAGTATCCCATAAAAGATGAATCTACTTTAGCCAGTCTGAAACCTGGTTGAACTAATAGGTCCCTATTTCTTGTACTATAATTATGTCTATCACCTCTTTTGCTAAAAAGATGTAAATTCTTTCTTACGTACATGATGTTTTCATAGATATATTGACAAGGTACCGTCATGATGTTAATATCCTTAAACAGTTTCCTTAGAGAATCGCGCCTGCGGAGATAATATATGGCTCTGATCGCTCTTTTCTGCAGAATAAAAATAGACTCTATGTCTGCAGCCCGTCCCCACAGTAAAATACCGTAAGACATGATACTATGAAAGTAGCTAAAATAGACTAGCCTCGCGGTATCTACATCAGTAAATTGACGGATTTTTCTGACAGCATATGCTGCTGAACTTAGCCGTCCTGCAAGAGATGTTAAATGAGGACCCCATTGCAGCCTTGAGTCGAGCGTGATCCCTAGGAAAACAGTTTTGTCGACAAATTCTAGATTCTCTTGATTCAATACTATCTCACAATCACTACTTTTGACATTTGGTAAAGAAAATTTTATGCACTTAGTTTTTTTTCCATTTAATACTAAATTATTAGCAGTGAACCAATTTTGGACCTGCAGTAGGGCGTTATTTACGTCGTTAAAATTTGTAGCACGTCTATCTACCTTAAAAATTAAAGAAGTATCGTCAGCAAATAACACCATTTGTGGTTGATTTTTTAATAAATGGAGTAGATCATTTATATACACTAAGAAGAGGAATGGACCCAATATCGAGCCTTGTGGCACACCTATTTTTACTTTTAAACCTAGTGAATTGATACCGTTTATTTGAACTTGCTGTTGTCTATCATTTAAATAAGATTTTACTAAATTGAGTGCAAGTTTTCCAAGTCCGTAATGCTCAAGTTTCAAGAGTAAGGTTTCGTGATCGACGCAATCAAATGCTTTGGAGAGGTCACAAAAGATCCCTATGGCGTCTTGAGCCTCTTCCCACGCGTTAAAAATGTGTCTTAATAGGGTTACACCGGCGTCGGTCGTACAACGTCCTTTGGTGAATCCATACTGTTGATCGTGAAGGATTTTATTTGTGTTAAAATGATTGAGCATTTGATTAAGCATTACCTTTTCAAACACCTTGCTGAATACCGGCAACACGGATACGGGTCTATAATTATTGGTGTCTTTACTGTCCCCGGATTTGAAAAGTGGTATTACCTTACTGTATTTCATTAAATCCGGGAAGACTCCTTGATCCACACACAAATTAAATATTAAAGCTAAGTAAGGCGCTATGGTCTCAATTATGGAGGTACAGACTTTAATGGACATCCCCCAAAGATCTTCGGTCAATTTGATCTTGATTTGTTTAAAAGCTTTTATTACTGTTATGGGGTTAATATGCTTAAAGTTAAATTCAATCGGGCATGCTGAAACGTTGGCCCTTACTAAATCAAAAGAGAGCGAGGGCGAGGAATTTAAGGTTTCAGTAGTTTTAAGTGGGATACTGGTAAAGAAATTTACAAATTCTTGAGCAACTTCTTTGCTATTGCAAATGAGACCACCACATGACTTCTTCAGTGTATAATCAGAATTATGCTTTTTGTTTCTGTTCGTTTCATTATTGATAATTTTCCAAACTGTCTGTATTTTATTGTCTGCTGATTTAACCTTGTTGCTAATGTATAAGGCTTTAGCTGCCTTACAAGTGTTCTTAAAAGTTCTAGAGTAAGTAGCAACATACTTATTAAAAGTTTCCGTGTTAATATAAGGCTTAAGGCCATACAGCTCGAAAAGTCTATCCCTACTTTTCCTGAGTCCTGTAGTTGCCCAGTCACTAAATAAAAACTTAGGGCTGATAGTTTTAGTGTTCTTCTTAAAACAATTATTGAACTCGGATTGGACTAACGAAAAGAATTCTTTATACAAAATATTAACATTGTTCATTGTAAGGACCTGATTACTTAACTTACAAATTAAAGTGCTATTATATTTATTTAAATTAACAGCTGTTATTGGTCTGAATTGTATCTTCACTTTTTGTAATGGTATGTTAGACTCAAAAGTTACGGATTGACCACTGTGATCCGAAGGGAGATAATTAACTATGGCTTTATCTAAATAGTCACAGCAACAAAACACATTATCAATACATGTAGCAGTAGATGTAGTTATTCGGGTCGGTTCCACAAACACATGTGACAGATTGAATGATTTGAACAAATTTAAAAATCTACCGGTTATTGAATTATTTTCTAAAATATTAATGTTAAAGTCACCACAGATAATTACTGATTTACTACAAGTTGCAAGTTTTGCCAAAACATCTTCCATTACTGACTCAAATATAGAGTAGTTTTGATAATTTGGGGGTCTATAAACGCACACTATTACATGCTTATCTAGCTCAACACAAGACAGTTCAATGCTATGTTCAACCGATAGTTCAACTATGTCATTACGGGTTTTTGATTTAATACAACTTTTAATTAAGATTAATGAACCACCACGCAGCATTGATTTTCGGTTAAAACAACTAGCCACACTATAATTCTCATAGTTAATTAACATTTCAAAATCTTTTAACCAATGCTCAGTTAAACATATAATGTCAAACATTGTTTTTTCTAAAAACAATTCAATTTCCAATTGTTTGGAAGAAAAACCTTGAATATTTTGATGTAATAATTTCAAGGATTTCTGCTTAGCCCCTTTTGTACAGTTAACTATGTTAGTGCTAGAAAATACCTTTTTGTTATCAAGTTTAATTATACTGTTATTGGTACCTTCTGTTGTCTTACAAACTAGTTTAAACTATTTGTGCTAACCACCTTAACATTAGTACTATTACTAATTGTGGTACTAATTCTATATGACTTCGACATACTAATTATGTCTGGGTTAATATTAAAAGCTAATAGCCTAGCTATTTGACGTCTAAAACTAATGGGCAGATACACAGTATCCCTAGTCGACCTGAGCTTATCAACAAAAATGTTGCTGTCAAAAAATATAAACTTGTCACTATGGTGACTAACTAAAAAATGCATGTAATTATTTAACATGTGAATGTAGTTGTTTTGTCTGTTTGACAAGTGCTCAAAATATGGAAAAGCACACAAAATTATTTTCTTACAATTTAACTTCAATAGTTCGGTGATACTATCAGTAATATCATCTTTTTTAACATTACAACTATTACCTATTAATACAGTGATAATGGCATTAGGATCATATTCCTTCCTAGTTATTGAAGACATTATTTGTTTGTAGGAATTCTGAGGCCTACAATAGTTTTGAGAAGAATGACTCAGGTTGTCGCTAAGTAATTTTCCTAACCCCTTTTCCAAAACTATCAGAAAACATAATGGAGCAGTAACAAACTTTACTATTACAAAGGGGAGAACTAGCTTCTGTCTGAACTACTTGCAATGGACCTTGTTCAATTTCTGGTAAATCTTTATTTGGAATAGTGATCTGAGCACTTCCTGACTGGTACGGGCCCTCCGTTGCCTCAGGTTGGAGAGTGCCAAGATTGGATATCCTATGCAATGAAGATTGAGGGCTGCTGGGAGTCAGCAGGTCCACTTTATCTACATTAGAGTTGCACATTTCCACTAACTCATTTGCAGCAAGGATGTGCTCCTGAATTTGTTTTTCAGACCTCACATACTTAGTATAGAGTGACTGTAGTGACGCTTCTAGTACCTGAATTTCAGACTGTAACTGTTGAGTGTCAAACTCATAAATGTTCTTACTGTCTTCTAATTTAATTTGATAGTTATTTAATTTATTTATAAGAAAACCACGTTCTTTCCTTAGTTTAATATTATTGGAATTGTGTTTTTGTTGTTTTCTATATTTATTGCATTTATTAATGATTTTATTTAGCTTTGCATATTTCTTAATTTTATTTTGACTTACTTTATAACTACTATTATTATATTTAACTAACGAATCTTCAGTAAGGTCTATTATTAAGGAATGCGGGTTGCAAGTAGTGTTTAATAATTCATTATACAAGTTATTATTTTCCTTAGCCTGAGTACATTCTTTTTGTTTCTGTAAGTGATTAATTCGTACATTTGCATGAATTAATTCTTCTTCTAGGTCCCTAACCTTACATAAAGCCTCCTCATATATGTTGCTGCAGTTGTTGAAACCATTTGTGACCACCCGCAGTTTGTCCCGTTCATCAACAACATCCAGGTATTGCTGATGAAGGTCCACTAGCTCCCGTTTTAAGCCTGTGTTTTTGAAAACGACCTTCTCGACTTCCTTCTCACTTTCATCTATCTCCTGTAACAGCTGTTGACATTTACTGTTTGAAGCCTCAAGATCCTGAATGGCCGTTCTCAATTTAAGCTCCAACTCCTGAGCAACAGCCTTACGGGTCATCACAGGCATGGTTTCAGGAATTAGTACTGAAAGTAGAATTAAAGGAACGGTGAGAACTACTTAGACAGATAAACAAAAAAGGAAAGCTAGAAATGAAAGGAAAATGAGAGAAATTAGTGTTGCTTTATAGAGAAATGAGGTAGGCTGCTAAATATAATTGAACTGTAACTTGATTTGATTAGATACTAAGTTATATTGATTCTATTTTCTTATGATTTTAGGACTTTTACTTATGTGGGTAGGACGCCTAGATTAAAATAAAATTTAGTTTTTCATAAAGATGATGCAAAAACGGTAAACAACGTTCTTGTTGTTGTGTATTCTAATACTATTATGCTGTAGATTAAAACTATTTCGAAAATTCACTACATAAGTTTCGTTATCATATAGGTGAACAAAGCGACTTAGACCCACTGCTGAGTTCCAAATCAACTAAGAAAAGTGATTCTAGGGATCAATGAAGGCGTGTTACAGAGTCTATGAGACGACTGCGTGGTAATTAAGAATAAAAGTAACAATACTCCCCGTTTAAATCCGCAGGTCGAACATCAGCTGTTCGTGATAGGTTACCGGTAACGGTGGGCAACCAAACACTGTGTTTTACTATGAATATTTCCAGGAAAACAATAATCCTGAGTATTTATGCAGTTACTTTTCATTTAGTTATATTATTTCACTATAATTATACTTAAAAATAATTAAATCTAATTTTAAAATACAGAACAAAATTTTGACATGTCACTCGAGCAGTGTTGCCAGTTGGAATTTTTTCTCTCTGCAATACACTAATGTATGTATGAAACTTTGTTTTTAAAAATTCACACCATTTTCATTTCATTACACTCAGGCCCAAGAGTGTATGTAATCGTTTCTGTCACCATTAAGTAAAAACTTTTTTTTAAACAAGCTTTTAATGAACTAAAAAGTATAATATATTATGTTCTTAAAAGCTTGAGGCTTATTTTAAAAGGTAAGAAGGACGTTCACGCCTGTCCGTCTCTATGTTCTCTCGTAACTACAAAGTGGCTGAACTGATTTGTATTGCGCAAGTGTCAGGGGTTTATTAAAATTATAAAAAATCTAAATGAAGGGTTTTTGGCGCCGAAATGTATGTTTAAAAAATTTGAAAAGTCTTCCAATCCTATCGAATAAAGTATTAAATTAAAGAGGTTTAAAAGGTGATTCCAAAAATATAAACAAGTTAGTTGTTGAAATGATAAAACAATCCCGAACTTTTGAAGTGAGTAAGAGGCCGTTTTTTTCTCTTTTCAGTTATGTATTTCTGCAGTCGGGTTTTTTAGTTTTTTTATTTATATACTTGTTTATTTAGGGTACATATTAGCTTCATTTTTTCGATATAGGTAATTATTTTTAATGAGTCATGGACAGATATTGATATATTAACAAACACTCTGATGTCAATATGGCGGGTGTACAAAAATTTTGATACAATTTCGCTCTAGAAAAGGTAAAAAAAAATTAAAACCCAGGTACTTATAGTACATTTAAGGTATTTTTTTTTTGTAAATGGAATGATTTTGACTCTCACCCAGCCGCGGCGGCTACATGCCCGAAATCATACATTAATGCCATAAAATTATCTGTCAAATAAAGCCAATTTCATGGATATCAAAACATTTTTCTGTGTTTATTTCAGTATAAAGATTTCCGCCTCTAAAAAATACACCATTTATTAGGAAGTCTTGTGCATGATTTAAAATTTCATTTGAGACCCAGCGGTTTATTAGACTGCGTATCTGTCAAAGAAACAATGAATTTAAGATTTTTATTAAGCAGATAATATGTGTGTTATATATATGTCTATATATCTGTTACTGTATTGTTTGTATCAAGGTGACAGACATTTTTATTAATAAAGCTTTGTTGATTGAATATAACCATGATAATTACAATTGAAAAAATCTGATAAGTAAACAAGATGTTTGAGGAAAACGAACACTAAATGATAAGGATCGTCGATCCTTATTTTGACCAAAATACTTTTGTATATAATTTGGGTGGGGTTTCCAGTATTTGTCAGATTTTGTGCAGCATTACTTATCATGTTTTGTAAACTCATAAAATTAGTAGAGTATTATTGCTAAACCATGGAGTCAAGCAACAATAGATATCAATGTGCCTCATTAGTTAACGAAAATATCTGAAAAAAAGTACTCTAAATTCACCCAACACATCAAAAGAAAAACTGTAACAAATCCGTCACATTTTTACGCCAAAACCCAAAAAAAAGAAAGATATATTCTTGCTAACAAACATATTTAGATCAAAACCGAGTTGTTATGAGTGGAACTGCGACTCAGTTCCATCAATCATATCCGTCGTTGACACGCGGAACAAAAAAACGGAACTCCCATCGTGATCGTCATTAACGATAATTAAACCAAAAGAATGCCTAAATAACACTACTGCTGAAATAAATAGAAACGACGGATTATGAACTTTATGTCCTTAAAATAAAAACGGGAATGATTTTGAAAACGGTATGTGTAAGTTGGTAGTTGGGAACATATGATAGGGTTGGCAGTTGTTGGTGGAAACGGTTTTACCGTTTCTTTTTTTTTCAATTCGAGGAAAATCTGGTCATAACCTGTGACGTTTATGGGGTTTTTAAATGCACGACTACAAAGTGTAGAAAATTTGGCTCAAAAGCTTAACAGAATAAGCTATTAACATAATCATATGCCTCTGTATTACCTGAAGAGGGTGAAGGTATCCGGGCTGCTACTGAATATGGCAAAGTCGAACCCCTCGCAGGTTTTAAACCCACTTGCCATCTCTAGATCAGGGATGTTACGGAATTCGTTTTACCGGAACCGGAACCGATCTTAAATTTGGTTATTTGGAATCGGAACCGGAGTCGTATTTGGAAGTAGAAGAAAAATGTGTTATGGGAAGGCTTAATGAAACAATTGAAATGTAATTCAGTCTCTTTAATCAGTCAAATATTTGCGATATCATCCACAAACAAAACATTAAACTGAGACTTCACGAACACACGAGCACGAGCGTGTATAAAATAAACTAAAATTACACTGGCGACGTGTTAAAACCTTTTTGTACATACGGCTACATATCAAGCTATACATTTCCAGTTTATGCTGAACTCTCATTGTATGGAAATGCTATACAATGCGATACTGACTTATGCTACTGAATATTTTGACGTTCAAAAGTGCCTTATGTGCCTAATTGAAATAAATTACTTGACTTTGACTGGAAATTATTAAATATCTTTACTTAAAGAGATTACGCGATCTAGTCAGGTGCATCGCTGCGTTTCGAACTTCGGTATAACTCCGATTCAAAATTATCGGAACCGAAATCGGAATCGGAGGTGTAAAATAAATCGGAAGTTCCGACCTTTCGGAACCGGAACCGAAGCTCCGTAACATACCTGCTCTAGACCAACGGAGTGCCGACAGAAGTGAAAACTTGAACAAAATCGCCTTGGTGGAAGAAAAATACTTGTATAGAACATTGATCCGTAACTTCATCTAAATAAAGAGCACAATCGCGTTGACAAAAAAAAAACTTCCAAAACATTCAAAGTAAAAATACTTACATAGAACATTGATACGGAACGTAATATAAATAAAGAGCACAATCGCGTTCACAAAAATGACGTGTCAGTAACGGTGTCGCGAGTTCAATTGTTTTTCCCATCTCAAAAATTCCCAACGCGCCTTAAGAAGTTTTCACTTCAAAAAACAAACTGCTAAAAATGGCTAAAACCTCCTACAGAAATCTGAAAAATAAAATGTCAGTGTATTTTCCGGCATCCGCCATGATGCTTTTATCTACTTACTACGGCGCGCGGCGCTCACATGAAAGTAACCCGAATAAATTCTAATAGGCTTTTGTCGTTTCCAAGCAGTAAAATAACTATTTTTGGGAATGATGTTGGGGTCAAATGTGCCTCTAAAAGTTAAAATAGTTATAGAGATAGGAACGATGGGAAGTTGTTCTGTCATAATGGAGGTAGATTGGAGTAAGATCATAGACTATGCTACATGTTGGTACTATAACAACTCATCATGAGTTCTAAAATTGATTAAAAAAGATCTTTTGAGACTAATTTCAGTCCAAAAAAATCACTGCAAAGGTACAAGGTTTCGAATATTAATAAATTCTTCTCCCCAATTTTAAACCCTTCTTTTTTTTTTTTTTTTACCGCAGTCACCAAATCATTCAGCCAACATCCTAACATATCATCCTTAACCATAGCTTCCGAATGCGATCACTCGCCGCCCCTGATTGGCTGCCACGTTCCCGCCAAAAACACCATGATGAATGACAGCTGTCAACTTAACCTCAACAATTTGTTAGGTGACATGTTTTTAAAACAAATTATTGTCGCTTTCATTATTTGTTTAGAAGTGAAGAATGAGATTTTGTTTTATTTATTTTGTTAACTTTTAAGTGCGAATGATCTTCTTTGTCATCACTTTCGAACCGTTTAGGATTTCGATTAGTCAAAACGACCATTCAATAACACATATTTTTTTTTTGACTAGGGCAACTCGCAGTTTTGACCACTAAGGTACCGGTGCTGCTTAACCGGACTTACCTGTGGGTGCCTTAAGCTACTACACTTAAAGCCTCCAGCCAGGGGCAAAAACTATTCTAAATTAAAATTAAGCGAGTGCTCGCTAAGGGCACCTCTTGTGGGGTACGAACCTCGGCTTAGGGCATTACTGGGGGAGGACAGCAAGAAGGGACAGGCTGGATCAAACTTTGATTTTCATCATGATTATTATACGAGGTATTTAAAGCTACGTGCTCAGCTGCAACAACTGCTGGCACCTCGTTCGAGCAAGGGTCGGGGGGGAGTATCATTTACTCGGGGACGCGGTCGCGATCGCAAAGGACGGTGTGTTATGAGGTCATCTGGGTCGGAAAGGATTCAATGATTCTCGTTATATCATTCGTCTTAACAAATAACTTTAGGTAGGTAAGTAATAAAATCTTTCGCCGCATTAGGGTATCAATACACTCTCACGATCGATGCTGCATCGATGGTTCGATAAACGTCGATCTCGTAGGCGTATCATCTCAGGATAACTGATGAACATGGCTTGTAAAACAAGTTGAATGACAATAGATCAACCTTGTGCTAGTCTATCGGTCAATTACCAAAACCGAATTGTTTCATCGATCAATCGTTAAAATAATGCACAATCGAGGTCGGATCGATCAAATTGAAAATATTTGGGTTTGGTGTATTATCAAAATAACGATAAATGTTGAAAGGTCTATAATTGATGTTGACCTATCTATACCATCGATCACGTCGATTGTGTGGGTGTAATATCACCCATATTCACACATTTTAACTTTTGCTCAAGACAAACTTAATTTGTATTACACAGTATGAGTAACGGTTCTATTTTCACCCTAGCCACTCCTTCAATGTTATTTTTAACATTCTACTATGACATGACGGTGATTACATGATGTGCCCATGGGCTTCTTGTCACGCGTGGTCTATTAAATTAGAAGCCGCTAAGCGATCGTGGCACGAACCAATCTGATCGGTCGGTGAGGTTGACCACGCATTTGTAAATAACAGGATAATTCTTGTTCATCAAATATACCTTTCAATGTGCAAAAGTCTAACTCCACAAAATTGGCAATCGTGACCTTATTTTTACGTGCATTGATAGTGAAGCAATTTTTTTGTACTATAAATTAATTAGGTAAAACAATGTATGCCGCAACTTAAAAGGCTTTTAGTGATTGTGTACCTACTAGAGAACCATTACGATCAGTCAAAGATAAGCGAAATTAAACAAAATCGATTATCATCCTAAGTGCCGAAAATGTAGCTTCATTACGTTAGTTTGTTTCGGTTCCTGGTAATGTAAAGTTCGGTCTGAAACTTACTTTAAATCGACTGTGTTGGGAGTCACATTACAATCTGTCGTCTCCATGTTTGTGTTCAATTGCAAATTTTAATGAAAATATCGAGTATCGGTACAACTTAATTGAAGCTCGTCATGGCTGATAACGAAAGCAATGAACCTATTTCTTCAGTGAGTGATCCAATGAGTGACAGATATATCTATTACTACGTGGTAGGACACTATGTTCAGGTTGCCATAACTCTGGTTTCGTTCACATACGGAGTGACATCGTGGTGCGTTGTTAAGAAATTTCGTAATTTCAACAACTACGTGTATCTCAATATAATCCTAGTGAATTTAATGCGTTTATCTGTTGTGTCGCTTCCTTTAATTAACTGCGTGTACATTGCAGTGTTCCTTCGATACTGGGACTTACATTTTTTTATCTATTTATTTCTATCGACGGTGTTCAACTACTGGTTGGTGGTGATGTGTTACATGTTTTACGTTGACATTGTAAAAGTGTTTAAAGGAGACATCAAAAGAAGATATCTTAAAAGCTTCCTCTTTGCCTGGGGAGTACCTTCTATAGTATTGCTGATTTGTAAATTGATTTTAATTTTCATGGAACTGGGTCAAGAAGGTGATGACGAAGAATTCGTTGTAATTTTTGTAGATGTTTGCATTTTCATTACATGCAGCGTTTTACCTGCGGTCATCAACTTGGCCCTTTTTATCAAACTTGTGTTTTCTTTGTTTCCTTGTAGAAATAACAACGCTTGTGCAACTGTTCCTAAAAAAGAAAGAAGAAAAGAAATCTTGAGTCGTTTATGTACAGCGACGGCTATGTTTTTGTTAAGCAACATATTTGTGTTAATGATGCTTATATGGGATTTTCTTGAATTTTCTATCTTGATACGCGCTTTTACATTTTGCTTGCAAATAGTCATCCTTGCGTTATTTGTTCCTTTAGTAAAGAGTAACCGGACATTATGGCACGAGTATTATAAGAATCGATTGAAAAGGACCAAGTCGTAATGATAATTATTAGTTGTGTTGTTTCTAAGTAAGTTCAAGAGAACAACATTGCTCTGTTTGATCGTCGTAAGTAAAGTTTAACAGTAACATCGTTTGTCTATTGCGGTGGCGTCACACCCACAGGATCGATGTCGAATCGCTACTTTGATCACCGGTGATCTTGTAGATGTAAATATTAGCTCATAATACAGATCGATTATTGTGACATGTTAAACACATCTCACGACAATCGATTGATGTTTTTATTAAAAATCATAAATGACGTCAATTTTATTATTATGTGATCGATATACGATACCGTCGATCGTTGTCGATCGTGTGGGTGTATTATTACTTATTACCCTTAAATTTAACCAGTCTTACCAAGGGGTATTGTGTTACCTAGTAACTAGGTTGTGGAGGTCAGATAGGCAGTCGCTCCATGTAAAATACTGGTATTCAGCTGCATCTGGTTAGACTGGAAGCCGACCCCAACATACATAGTTGGGAAAAGGCTAGACAGATGATGACCCTTAAATTTTAACTAAAGTTTAAATTCACGGACCTGTATAATATGAACTTTAATAACAATTAGTATACGTTTTTGTATTAATATACTTTAAAACTGTACTATAAAACTGTAAAGTGGTGTTAATCTTCATGTATTCATTTATAGGTTATGTTTTTAGTTATAATTATATGTTTTTTTTTTATATGACTGTCTTTACTTTTCCCACTGATGGCATACTTTAAGGCCTTTTAAGCATACTGACATAATGTTGTGTTTAGACTTTTATTAAGTTTATTATTCTGAATGATTGTTTTTTATAGAAAGTACTTACGTTTTTTCCCATTGCCTAAGATTGTGGAAAAGGGGTTCGTGGTTAAGTTATAATAGCCGCACGGGTCGATTGATTAGGTTAAGCTTGTCGCTTGTCGCGGTCGGTTTGTGGATGGGTGACCATTATTACATACCGAGACCCTTCGGTACCTCGAAAAGCACGTTAAGGCGGTGGTCTCGGCTGTCATTATTGGGTCTTCGATAGTCGTTACGGGTCGTCAGAAGCCTGAAAGTCTGACAACCAGTCTCACCAAGGGGTATCGTAATACCCAGAAACTGGGTTATGGAGGTCAGATAGGCAGTCGCTCCATGTAAAATATTGATGTTCAGCTGAATCCAGTTAAACTGGAAGCCGACCCCAACATAGTTGGGAAAAAGCTTGGTTGAGATGATGATGATAGCCTTAGAATAAGTTAGTGCAAAATTGTAGCCTACTACATCAATATCTTCTGGTGTAGCTTAGTCCTACAACTGCTAAATCTCAAACCTCAGAGGCACACGATTTCATTTATGAAACAAAGAACACAAAACAAAATTGTAAAAACATTATTATCTAACTCCGACAAGAATACTATTCAAAAAAACCAAACTACTCAATATCAACTCATCTTTACAAATACTCAAAATCTGTTTAATCAAACATACAGCTACATAAAAAAAATATAACATACACCGTAAGGAATAACAACAAAATCCAGTTACAACCAGCGCGCACTCACACTAATTATGGCAAAAAAAACAATATTGGTTGAAGAAGCACGGCTGTTCAACAGTTTATAGGAGAATATACAAAATGTGACAATATAAATACATTCAAGCGCAGATTAAGGCAATACACCACAACATTTGAAATAACATAAAACAGACTATGCTAATATAATGTCTCCAACACCCTATAGGTAGGTAATAGGTAATAGGTAATACGGGCTGGTATCCGCAACTCCACGTCAAAGCGCGTATTTTGCGTATGGGTGGGAAAATCTGTTATTCGATCCACCCCAGCTCCTCAAAGAAGGCCAGCAACGCCTTGGTGTCACTGACAATCTCACGTAGGGTACCTGGGTTACCGAAGTACTTTGCCCTGTATGTGGCGACCGCCGGGCAGTTTAACAGCACATGGGCTGCTGTCTCGTCGTCCTCTGTGGCGTCACGTATTGTGAATTTGTGAACGCACATTAGTATACGTGGCGTCGCCTGTTATGTTTAGTTAATTATAAGTAGTCAGGAACGCACCCTTGTAAGTGGCAACACGAAGCCACGGTTCGGGGCGTTACCTACAGCGGCCCTTTTTTAGTAGCGTCGTTCGCTTGCTGGTTCGTGATCTGGAGTTATTACGAGACCGGGATCGCTCGGACGTTAACAATTCTAATTTCCGGCTCAACTCCTCAATTCGTTCAACCAATAGGACGGACAAAGGTGTAGCTGCTGATTCGTAGATGTTTGCAGGTCCTGGCTGAACCTCAACAATTTTGTCAGCGATGTCCGCTATTCTGTCAAGGTCAAGATCAGCCTGGGCTGCAAGGATGCCTTGCGCATGCTGAGGCAAGCGGCGAAGCCATAACTGACGCAAGATGTTGTCATCAGTCAGTGTATTGCCTGCGAGTGACCGTAAGTGACGGAGGAACTGTGACGGTTTTCTGTCTCCAAGTTCTTCGTCATTAAGAAGTCGTTTAACTCGCTGCTCTTCAGAAATTGAAAAGCGTTTAAGAAGAGTTTCCTTCAATTTCTGGTACTTGCCTTCAGCAGGTGGGTTGGTGATAATGTCCTCAACTTCACCGGCTGTTTTGTGATCAATTCCAAAAAGAGTTTTTTTTGTGAGTGCGCATTCTATTTTTAGACATCTCGAGTGGTCGACCCGACTCAGGTAGTCAACCGGAGCCGCTGCAAATTCGTTGAAATTCGAGTTGAGCACGTTGCACGCCCTCTGCCGCTATCCGGCGACAACATTTGACACTCGAATGACAGCTGTCACTACTGACAATTGTCAACTGTCAGCTGTCAACTGTCTTTAACGTTCATCTTTCTCCGTGGGGGGGTGGTGTGGCGTCACGTATTGTGAATTTGTGAACGCACATTAGTATACGTGGCGTCGCCTGTTATGTTTAGTTAATTATAAGTAGTCAGGAACGCACCCTTGTAAGTGGCAACACGAAGCCACGGTTCGGGGCGTTACCTACAGCGGCCCTTTTTTAGTAGCGTCGTTCGCTTGCTGGTTAACCGTCGCGGGACAGACTAGCTAGATATTACGTCATTAGTATTTTGTCCCTACAATTCTAATTAGTTATAAGTACTAATAGTGTACCTAACGTTAGACCTTCATACGTGTGACCATTATATGATTATTTCTGCAAGTTGAAGTTTCTCTTCCGCTCCTTGACTCTGTTTCACCTCCAATACGCGTAAAAGGAGACAGGTGGAATACCTTCCCCCTATGTCCCCAAACCTCCATGCAAGCTCTGCACAGCGGACTGTCTGTGACTCCTATGACAAAGAGGTGTTTATTAAATGACCCATGGCCAGTTAGGGCAGCTGTAACTGTGCGCAGCTGCTGTTTTGTTAATCGGAGAACCTGTTTCGTGAGGCGGCCGTCGATTGTAGGGAGAGCCTCCTTGGCCTGCCTGCACTCACCGTGGTCCACCCATAGTTTGTGATGTTGTTCCCTGGTTCGTTTCCTTACCAGAGTGCGTAGGTACCCGAAGGGGAGTGGGGTGATGGGTTCAGGCCCCACTGGTGCCATGCTCGACCCCCTTCTGGCAAGTTCGTCGGCTGCGTCATTGCCCCGCGAACCGCTGTGTCCCTTAATCCATTGAATGGTTATATTATTGAGGTCACCCACCTGGTTGAGGCGCTGGTGGCACTCGTATATTAGCCCAGAATCAACAGTGTGACTGTTTAGCGCTTGCAGAACAGCCATGCTGTCTGAGAGTATTCGTATCGAGTGGTCCTTAACCTCCCTGGCCATGATGGCTGAAGCGGCAAGAGATATACCCATGCATTCGGCCTGGAACACTGTGTTATGGACACCCAATGGTGTGGCTATGTGTATGTTGAAGTCCTCCGAGAAGATTCCAGCACCTGTGCCACTACCTGTTTTGGATCCGTCGGTGAAGATTCGCAGCTCTGCGGGGCGCAAACCCTCGCATCTGCGGTCCTCGTGTAGTTGGATCCTGTATTTTTTATCGAAGATAAATTGTTTGGGCACCCGGTCGTTTACGGCTTTCGTAATAGGGAACTCATTGTTAAGTCCCTCAAGTAGCGCGGTGTGTTGTGTGACTCTCTTACCCCAGAGATCAATTGCATTAAGACGCACCGCCGCCATTGTCGCTTCCTGCTGTATGAACAGGTGGAGTGGGGGCAGTCCCAGCATGGCTTCGATTGCTGCAGTCGGAGTAGTCCTCATGCAGCCCGTGGTTGCCACGCAGGCTAGTCTTTGCATGCGCTGTAGTTTGTTGGAAGCTGTAACCAGCTGAGTGCGGGGCCACCAAACCACGGCCCCGTACGCGATCATAGGGCGGATCACTGCTGTGTACAGCCACAGTATGATTTTGGGGGATAGGCCCCATTTCTTACCTATCATTCTCCTGCACTGCCAGAAGGTGATGCAGGCCCTGTTTAGCTTGTTGTCTACATGACTACTCCAGTTTAACTTACTGTCTAGAATGACCCCGAGGTACTTGACTTCGTTGGCCAACTGAAGTTCAGTATCGAACAGTTTGGGTAGGCGGAAAGGGCCTAATGCACGTTTTTGGGTAAACATGACTAGTTCAGTTTTAGTGGGGTTCACTGACAGTTCAAATTCCCTGCACCAACTTTCTACGATACGTAGTGCTTGCTGAGTGAGGTTACAGATCGTACCCGTCACTTTCCCCGATACAAGGATTGCGAGGTCATCTGCATACCCTATTGTATAATAGCGGTTGGCATTGAGTTTGGTAATGAGGTCATTAATTACCAGATTCCATAGAAGGGGGGACAGAACCCCTCCCTGGGGGCAGCCTCTGGCTATCATGGCCAACTGCCGCTCACCCTCAAGGCGAACCACCCGTTTGCTTAACATGTTTGTAATCCAGTCCGTAAGTACCTGTTCTACTCCATGCCTGGAGAGGGCGCTGCTGATGCTGGAGAAGTTGGTTTTGTCGAAGGCTCCTTCGATGTCTATGAAAGTACCCAGGCAGGTGCCTTTTTGATGAATCGCGTCCTCTATCTGACTGACCACTAGATGGAGAGCAGATTCGGTCGACTTACCTGAGCTGTATGCGTGTTGATTACCATGTAGCGGTATGTTTTTCAGAGCGCCATCCCTCAGCTCTCTATCACATAGCCTTTCCAGAGTTTTTAGGAGAAAGGAGGTCAGGCTGATTGGTCGGTGGGATTTGGCGTTTGTGTAGTCACCCTTACCTGGCTTGGGGATGAATATTACTTTCACTTCCCTCCATCCTTTAGGAACGTATCTAAAGGCCAGGCACGCCCTCATTAAAGGCACCAGTCTTATTGCGACAGAAGCACCCCCCCACTGTAGTAAAGCGGGGAACACTCCATCAGGACCAGCTGCCTTAAAAGGATGGAAGCTCCGGATGGCCCATTGGAGTTTCTCCAGCGTGATCACCCTGCGTGCGCAAGTCCAATCAGTGTCAGCTGGTGTTTGGGTTTCATGTTGCCAGTCGATTACCTGCGCGAAGACGCAACCAGGGAAGTGAGTTTCAATTAGGATGCGACTTGTTTCCTCAGGTGACGACGTGAGTGTGTTATCAGGTTTGCGAAGGGTGGCGGGCCCAGATGTATTCTGTTGCGCCAGTACTTTCCTTACCCTGTTTGCTTGCTGACAGGATTCAATGCTACCACAGAATTTGCGCCATCCCGAGGTGCTCCTGAATCTGATGCATTTTTTGTAGCTAGATTTGGCCGCGTAGTAGTTATCCCAGTCCTCATCTGCACATGTGTTCATGGCTCTATTCAGAGCTGTTCTTACCTTGCTGCGCTTGCGCTCCAGATCAGCGCCCCACCAGGGTTGTTTGCCCGGTATGTTGCGCGGCGTGGTCTCTGGACAGGCAGTTTTGTAGCTGTCTATGATTGATTCTGTAAGATGGCTTACTTGTGCCTCAATCTGTGTCGTGTCCGCATATGTCACCGGATCGCTTAGTATCGCTAGCTTGGCATCAAGGCTGCGTGTGTAGGTGGCACGATCCGTTTTACGCGGATAACGCCGTGGTGGTAACGTTGGAACATAGACCTGGATGTCGAAACGGATCCACCTGTGATCGGAGCAGGAGGCCTCCTTGGAGACCTGCCACCCAGTGGTGATTTCCGCCACGCCCTCTGATGCCAGAGTAAGATCTATGATTGTGCGGCTTTGCCTGGTTACGAATGTTGGTTCGGAGCCAGTGTTTAGTAGGGATAGGTTAGTCGAGAATAAGTAGTCAACCAAAGCCTTACCCCTCTCGTTTTGCGTGTCCATACCCCACAGTTGGTGGTGAGCATTGGCATCGGCCCCGACAACGACCTCAGACCCGCAGCTCTCGCAATGGTTCACGAGGCGGGCGAGTCCGTTGGGAGGCGGCGCCTCCGCTTCGGGCATATAGACCGAGGCGAAAACGATCACCATCTCTGTGGCATCGTCGCGCTGTATAAGCAGCCTAGCTGCAGAGATATCTCTGCAACAGAAGTCAGTTAAGAGCTGTGTTTTAAGGTTACCTGAGACATAAATGCACGATCTGGGATGATCATGATCCGAGGTGACTAGGAGCTTACCGCCAAGATTGGAGAGTCCTTGTATACGACCCGCCCTAATCCACGGCTCCTGGATTAAGGCAATGGCCGTGTGTTGTACCTCCAGCCACTTGCGTAGCTGAGCCGTCGCGGTTTGACTGTGGTGGAGGTTTGCTTGGAGGACTCTACAGGCTGACGAAAGGGACGCCATCGCTGGTCGAACCCTCGTCTTCCCCCCCAAGTCTGAGCCCGGCAAACAGGTCGCCCTCGTCGAAGCCGTCCTCCCCCGGGCCCGAAGCCGGAGACAGGATCATGTCGTCCAGCTCCCCGCCCGATGAAGGAACTACTCCCACGGTGGCGGCGGCAGAGGCGGCTGACTCTGCAGCAGCAGGTTCAGCCGCAGATGCTTCCGGGTTGTGTGAAGGGGGAGTGGACTCCCCTGCTGGTGCTTGCGGCAGCTGTTCCAGCGCCTCGCAGACGGTTCCCGTGGCGGGGTCCCATCCCTGTGGAACGTCGGTGAACCTACCGTTCCGACCCTGGAACTTCACGTAGACCGCCCCTAATCCAATTGAGAGGCGGCGTCCGGCCTCCATCAGGGTCGGGATTTGGTCCACAGGGACACCAACCACCACGAACCACGCCGCGGCTTGTTTATCAGCGTGCAGCAGTACCCACCTCTTGATGTCTACCCTGAAGAGTTTTGGTAGCTGAGAGTACGCCCAATCATCGTCGACTCTCCGTAGACCCCCTGCTCGTCCGGGATCACGATGCCACACCGTGCACGCTTCTGGATCTCCGACTGACTCACGACGACTAACGAGGTGCTAGTTGAAAGAGTCAAGCCGGAGACTGTCTTCCTTAGCCAGGCTAAGGTGTGGTCATTACCGCACCACAGTTTAAGGATGCCCCCGGCAAACAGCGGCTTGGCGTTGAAGGTCGGCCCTGGGGTATCCTGTTTGGGGGAGCAGGCCTCGAGGATGATCTGCTTCTGGATAGCAGCGAGTACCTGGTCCGATGCGTCCTTGCTGAGGATCCCCGTGCGGTCGCAGGTGATAGCGACGTCTAGGGTTGCGCTGGCAGCTTGGGCGTAGCTTCGTTTGTCGACCCTATTGGATTGATCAAGACGCGGCCGCTTGTGCTCTCCTCGAGGTGTCAAGGATTCGTTGAGAGCTCGCTTGGCCGCGGCCTGATCCTTCCAATCGGGTCGCTGTGTAGTGTCACCTTTGGGTTTCACCGGAGCGCTGGTTGGCGGTTGACTGGGCGCTGGTCGGCTTGTGCCGGCCTCTGCCTGTGACCGCTTACCGGCGGAGAAGTTTAGCTGGCCGACTGTCGGTTTAACTGAGCCAGCGACAGTGGCCTGTTTGTTGCGGGAGCCTTTGCCCGACTTCTTTAAAGCTTGCCGGCGCTCCTTCCTCGTCAATCTGTCCCTCTTTCTGCCCTGTTCCGGGGCAGCAATTGGACCTGAAGGGTCAGTGCAAGAGCAATGGGCTTGTTGAGTATGTTTACCCTTGCCCTTGCGTTTCTGCACAGATTGCCAGGCGCGTGAAAACACGTCCTCGCTGCAACTAGCCGTCTCCGCTTGACCGGTGACGACCGTCTGGTGAGGGGAGGCTAGAGGAGCCACAGGAGGAGGAGGAGGGTGTTTGGCTGGAAGCCCGGTACCAGTGTTACCTGGCGCCGGGGCCTGTGTAGAGAGGGTCAGACCGGCAGTGGTATTAGTCGTCGCCTTGGTCTTCGCCTGTGCGTCAGAAGGGTCGGTACTGGTCCCAATCAGCGCCGACGTCCTTTGTTTATACTGGGACTTTTTATTTTTGGTCTTGGCTGTGGTTCTCGCCACAGCCGGACCAGTGCCCGCGCTGGTACCCGCAGTGTTAGCTGCATGGCCACCAGGGGCAAGGGAAGTGCAAGCACCTCCCTTGGGAGTCTCATCGGCTTTCGCCTCCACTCCGGTGCTGTTTTTGTTAAATGGCCTTGTTAAATCCATATTATGTTGCTATAAAATTTCATCTCTCTGGCTCCCACCCACCATGGAGCCCGCAACTGGGAACGTCTCACTATAAAAAAGTTTGATCGTTAGGACTACCAGAGAGATATAGGGGCGCGAGGCTGGTTTACAGTGCGACATCAGGTGCTCGATCGGGTTGGCGTTGGCCAACGAACTGATCAACCCTCACTTACACCGTCAGCATGACCTTTACCTACCGCTTTGGCCGTCCAAGGACGACCTCAGCGGACCTCACGCACCTCGCCTGTGGCCCTCTGACGGGACACTGTGGCCATTTCCCTACCCCTGGCTACTGGGTAGGGCCACCGTTTCGCTTGAAATTCGGACCAAAGGGGGCGTGTTGCCTTACGGGCACATTACAGCCAGAGCCGCTCGGCTCAACCCCCCAGGACTCCTTCATCCCCGCTCACGGCGCTCAACTGCGCAGGTCCTAGCGCAGGTGACTGCTTACTCCTACTCGACAATCAGCTGGTTTTAGTGACAGTCGAGCCCGCCACCACCCAGTCACAGGGGGTCACGGTTAGGAGTGGAAGTTGGAAAGCGGAATAGGGAGGAGTAGGGATACGGATAGGATAGAGTGGGGAGGATTTGTGAGATTTGGGACAGGAAGGCAAAAGACGGGACAGAATGAGGTTAAGGGAATTGAGGAAGGGATGCAAAGGCGCCTGGTGGTTTTAGTTACGTCTATTTCTTATGGAACTAGACCAAGAACGGGGTGGCAACCTCGGGAAGGTGCATCCGCCAGACTTGTCTTGAGGATCTACACGACTGTAGCGCTCACCCTCAAGACCCCGCCAACCCTACCCCCTCTGAAGGAGGCGGTAGGGTAGGCCTGCATCTATACTACCAAGCAAAGCAAAGCAAAGCATGTCGTTGTGCAACCGCGAAAGCATAAATCCAGACCCCCCCCTATAGGTAACTAACTAACTAATGTTAATAGTAATATATAAAATCACTTTGCATCTCATTATAAGCGAACTGCTAGTTTTTAAGTTCTTATGAGAAATAAAATCACCAGAATTTTACGCTTACACATGTCTTGAACATAATTTTCTCAAACGCTAATTATATTTTCACATACAGCGACACAACATCTTTTGCAAATGCATATTATTCAAGTGAAGCACAAATACTTTGTTAGGTAAGATATATAATAAAAAGTATCATACAATTATGAATATTTTCACATAAAATTCAGAATAAAAATTTGATATCCAACGAAATGCTGGCGTGATGACTAAGATAGCGGGAGATTGGCCGGAGAAGGGAACAAACAAGGAAGAAAGTTATGGGGGAGACCTTTGGCCAGCTGTGTGATAAAATAAATTAAAATATATACTATTACATATACTAACTACTTACATATAACATAACATAACATCACGCCTTGTTTCCCTGGAGGGTTGGGCAGAGGTGTCCGTGTAGCAGGTACACCCACATTTCGCCAGTTATGTTTAAGTCCCATGTAATAGGGGCAAGCCTATTGCCATCAACCGGGCACAAATCCAGACTCCAAGCTGCTACTTAGAAATTTCAGATAGAAAAACCCAATAACACTGAAATAATTAATTAATAATTTATCAATGACTAAGTTTACAAATAAATCCAAAATAAAAGGACACTTAGGTGTCGAAGCTTCGTCCGCATCGCTGTCATACAGAAACGTGCCCAGAAAACTGGCAACATTGTCACGTTGAATGGTAATTCTAATTCTTTTGCCAAAGAACGAGCCAGCCACGATCACGTAGAGAATGACGTCAAGTGCAGCAATGGATGTCGCACCTAACATGATCATAGCCTTTTATAAACTAAAAGAAAGAAAAAGTATTTATTGGGACTCGCACAGGAGATCTCAAATTAATTTTAACACACATAAATAAAAATAAAAAGAAAGTAAAAACAGAAACTCCTGTACGAGGCCAAAAGGCCTAATAATTAAATTTAATACTAACATGAAACAATGGACTCCCTGGTATAATTTCTCTCACAGAACACCAGACATATACGCATAACTTTACATACAATACAACACGACAACAATCAACAACAATTTTAGCTCTATAATATGAGTTTAGAAGTACTATTTCTTCCAAAAGTAAAATAATAAATCAAAGGCAATAACAATTCCTCTCAAAATACCTGTCAATAAACTTCCCAGTGTCTCCAATACAGTTGGTAACCGCACAGCTATCTATATATTTTACGATTGCAGTAACAATTTTATTGTTTTATCATTGTCATTATATTGCAGCAGCCACACGTTTGGTACGCGTACTTCACGTTATCGCATTAATTTTGTATCGATTTTATGAATGACTAGCGACCCGTCTTGCTTCGCACGGTTTACGTCTTGACTAAACATTATGTTTTCTTTATTAAATGTTAGTTTAAGATTACATAAACCTTCCAAAATTAAATCTCTAAACGATGAAGACAACCGTTTCTAAATCCGTTCCGTAGTTTAGAATAAAATTTAAGTAATAACTTTTTAAACAAGCTTTTAATTAACTTAAAAGTACAAAATAAAACTAACGTATACATAGAACTTTAATATGTTCTTAAAAGCTTGAGGTTTATCTTAAAGGGTAAGAAGTACGTTCACGCCTGTCTGTCTATAGGGTAACTACAAAGCGGCTGAACCGATTTGTATTACGCAAGTGTCACGGGTATATTAAAATTATGAATAAAATATGCCTGTCAATGTGCAAAAGTCTGCCTTTGATAAATATATAAAATGAAAAAATCTTTTATTTCCAAATACAGATCCAACTTAAAATAAACAAATACAATAACTCAATAAACTCCACAAAATTGGTCATTTTGACCTTATTTTTACGTAAAAAAAAATAATTAGGTGAAGCAATGTATGCCGCAACTTAAAAGGCTTTGAGTGACTGTGTACCTACTATAGCAACATGACAAACAGTCACAGATAAGCATAACGAAACAAAATCGATTATCATCCTAAGTGCCGAAAATGTAGCTTCATTACATTAGTTTGTTTCGGTTCCTGGCAACGTAAAGTTCGGTCTGAAACTTACTTCGTATATATTTGTTTGCTTTGTTTGTATTTTGACTGTGTTGGGAGTCACATTATAATCTCTCGTCTCCATTTTTGTGTTCAATTACAAATGTTAATGACTATATCGAGTATCGGTACAACTTGATTGAAGCTCGTCATGGCTGATAACGAAAGCAATGAACCTATTTCTTCAGTGAGTGATACAACAAAAGACACATATTTTTATTATTACGTGATAGGACACTGTATTCAGGTTGCCTTATCTCTGGTTTCGTTCATATACGGAGTGACATCGTGGTGCCTTATTCAGAAGTTTCGTAATTTCAACAACTACGTTTATCTCAATATAATCCTAGTGAATTTAATGCGTTTATCTATTGTGTCGGTTCCTTTAATTAACTGCGTGTACATTGCAGTGTTCCATCGATACTGGGACTTACACTTTTTTACCTATATATTTCTATCGACGGTGTTCAACTACTGGTTGGTGGTGATGTGTTACATGTTTTACGTTGACATTGTAAAAGTGTTCAAAGGAGACATCAAAAGAAGATATCTTAAAAGCTTCCTCTTTGCCTGGGGAGTACCTTCGATAGTATTGCTGATTTGTAGATTGATTTTAGTCTTCATTGAACTGGGACAAGGTGATGATGAAGAATTCGAAGTAATATTTGTAGATTATTGCATTTTCATCACATGCAGCGTTTTACCCGCGGTCATCAACTTGGCACTTTTTATCAAACTCGTGTTTTCTTTGTTTCCTTGTAAAAATAACAACGTTTGTGCAACTGTTCCTAAAAAAGAAAAAAGAAAACAAATTTTGAGTCGTTTATGTACAGCGACGGCTATGTTTTTGTTAAGCAACATATTTATGTTAATGATGCTTTTATGGGAATTTCTTGCATTTACTATCTTGATACGCGCTCTTACATTTTGCTTACAAATAGTCATGCTTGCGTTATTTGTTCCTTTAGTAAAGAGTAACCGGACATTATGGCACGAGTATTATACGAATCTATTGAAAAGGATCAAGTCGTAATGATAATTATTGGTTGTGATGTTTCTAAGTTCAAGAGAACAACATTGCTCTGTTTGATCGTTGCAGGCGAAGTTTAACAGTAACATTGTTCGTCTATTACGGTGGCGTCACACCCGCAGGATCGATTCCGAATCGCTACTTTGATCGATCTTGTAGATGTTAATATTAGCTCATAATATTATGAATCGATTTTTGTGACATGTTAAATACATCTTACGACATTCGATTGATGTTTTTAATAAAATCATAAATAACTTCAATTTTATTATTATGTGATCGATATACGATACCGTCGATCGTGATCGATCATGTGTGTGTGTGTAGTCATAACTAGAGGCCGGACTATAATATGCATTTGCATATTTGAAAAATTTACTGGATTTGGAAGAATATTTGAATTATTTAAATTTTAAATTTTAAACGTAAACAACGTTTACAAATTTAAAATTTAAATAATTTGAATGGCATGTAATGTTACGGTACATATTATCGCCTATCAAAGGATAATTTACTAATTGTATGCTGATTTTGAAATAAAAATAATGACAACTTACTTTTTTTTTTGTTTGGGTTCCTAAAATGTATCATTTAATTTCGCCTATTCTGCCAATTTTCGTGCATATTTCAAGCATTTTTCATGCATATTTGCATGCATATAACAAGCTTTTTATGTTGCATATAATCTGGTTTCTAGTAATTACCCTTAAATTTTAACTAAAGTTTAAATTTAAGGACATTTATAATGTGAACTTTAATTACAATTAGTATACGTTTTTGTATTAATATACTTTATAACTGTACTGGAATACTGTAAAGTGGTGTTAATATACCTGTATTCATCTATAGGTTATGTTTTTAGTTATAATATTAAATTCACAACATTTTTTTTTAAATATGCCTGTCTTTACTTTTCCCATTAATGGCATACTTGACCTTATAATCATACTGCCATAATATTGTGTTTAGACTTTTATTAAGTTTATTATTCTGAATGACTTTTTTCATAGAAATTAGTACTTAAGTTTTTTCCCATTGCCTAAGATTGTGGAAAAGGGGTTCGTGGTTAAGTTATAACAGCCGCACGGGTCGATTGACTAGGTTAAGCTTGTCGCTTGTCGTGGTCAGTTCATGGATGGGTGACCATTATTACATACCGAGACCCCTCCGTACCTCGGAAAGCACGTTAAGCCGGTGGTCCCGGCTGTCATTCTTGGGTCTTTGACAGTTGTTACGGGTCGTCAGAATCCCGAAAGTCTGACAACCACTCTTACTAAGGGATGTCGCAATACCCAGAAACTGGGTTATGGAGGTCAGATAGGCAGTCGATCCATGTAAAATATTGATGTTCAACTGAATCCGGTGAAACTGGAAGCTGACTCCAACATAGTTGGGAAAAAGCTTGGTATGGCTAACTAAGCTTAGCTCAGTGGTATACGATTTCATTTCTGAATCACCAGAATTTTGTGCCTACACGTGTCTTGAACATAATTTTTTAAAACGCGAATTATTATCACATACATTGACCCACAATATCTTTGGAAATTGCATATTGTTCAAGTGAAGCACATATACTCTATTAGGTTAGCTAAATAATAAAAAGTCTTATACAATAATTAATATTTTTACATAAAATTCAGAATAAAATTTCTACATTCAAGGAAATGCTGGCGTGATGGTATATATAGTGGGAGATTGGCCGGAGAAAGGAACAAACAAGAAACAGTGGAAAGTTATGGGGGAGACCTTTGCCCAGCTGTAGGATAACACAAATTAAACAAATTAACTATTATATACTAACTACTTACACTAGATACTAAATTAAATGACTAAATTTACAAATAAACACAAAAACAAAAGGATATTTGGGATTCGAAACTTAGTAAGTACTCATCCGCATCGCTGTCATCCGAAAACGTACCCAGACGACTGGCAGCATCGTCACATTGAATGGCAATTCTAATTCATTGGCCAAAGAACGAGCCAGCCACGATCACGTGGAGCGTGACGTCAAGTGCAGCAATGGAAGTCGCACCTAACATGATCATAGCCTTTTATAAACTAAAAGAAAGAAAAAGTGTTTATTGGGACACACAGGAGATCACAAATTAAACTTAACACACATAAATAAAAATAAAAAAAACAAAGTAAAAGCAGAAAGTCCTGTACGAGGCCAAAAGTCTCCTATCTAAGCATGGACTAGGTACACACGGCTACATATCAAGTTATACATTTCCAGTATAAGCTGATCTTGCATTGGATTTCCGTACAATGCGAGGTCAGCTTAAATTGGAAATGTATAGCTTGACGTGTAGCCGTTTTTACTACAGCCAGAAAGTTAAACAATATAGATAATTATCATGATTAACGAAAATTTGCAAAGTGTACTCTAACTCTTTTGCTTTCTTTACATTAGTTTGTTTCGGTTCCTGATAAAGTAATGTCCGATGCAACAATTTTATTTAATCCAGTGAGTTGAGAGTGCTCTGTCTAATTTTGATTTTCAACATTAGTAGTAAACAAATGACACCAGTGTCTGAGTATTAGCATAATTAATAAACCTCGTCATGGCTAATAACGAAAGCTGTGATTCACATTCTAGTGTAAAATATGTAGTCACCAGTAAAAACAAACTTAAAAAGTACATTAAAATTAATAAATACATTGTTAAAACACAAAAAATGGTTAAAAGACAAAAGTTCTTTATTAAAAATGTTAAACTTAATAGAGAAAGATGCTCTTGGCATTTTCTGCGACTTGTCCAAGGCTTTCGATTGCGTACATCATGATACACTCATTAGGAAACTGTACCACTATGGTATGAGGGACAAGGCTCTTGACCTTCTGACTTCTTATCTGAACAACAGAATTCAGAAGGTCGATGTTAATGGCAAGAGATCTGCAGGATCTGCGGTCACCACGGGCGTTCCGCAGGGTTCAATTCTTGGTCCTCTCTTATTTCTAATTTATGTAAATGACTTACCTTACCACATAAGAGATAGTCACAAGATCGTGTTATTCGCAGATGTTTAAAATCAAACGTCAGTTAGTCAACTTTGAACAAGTTAATGATGCACCTAAAGTTGTGCATTGGTTTAATGTAAATAATCTTCTCCTGAACGAAAGAAAGACTAAACTCATAAAATTTTCAATGCCGAATGTCAGGCAGCTATCTACCAATGTTCAAGTTAATGGAACAGAGTTGGACCCTGTTGAGTCGACAGTTATTCTTGGAATCACTATTGACGGTAAATTACAATGGGGCCCACATATAGGAAAATTGTCAGGAAGGCTAAGTTCAGCTGCCAATGCTGTTAAAAAAATTAGACAAATAACTGACGTAGATACAGCCAGAATTGTTTATTTTAGTTATTTTCATAGTCTTATGTCATATGGGATTCTTCTCTGGGGAACCTGTGCGGACATGAATACTATCTTTGTTCTACAGAAAAGGGCTGTTCGAGCCATTTACAACCTAGGTCCAAGAGATTCCCTTAGAGAAAGATTCAAAGAAATAAATATTCTGACTGTAGCCTCACAATATATTTTTGAAAACCTATTGTATGTACACAAAAATATATAAAATTTTAAGAAAATGTCCGATATTCATAGTTTAAATACCAGGAATAAACACAACCTTGCTGTACATCGCACACGTCTCCACAAAGTAGGCAACTCATTAATGGGTCAATGTATACGCTTTTACAACAAACTTCCCATTGACATTCGAAACTTAACCATTAAACGATTTAAAATCTCTATCAAAACCAAACTTTGTAAAAAAGGGTACTATACAATTTCAGATTATTTAGAAGATAGAAAAGCTTGGCAATGAACTGCTCGCTCTGCTAAGCTAGACATTTTAATTATTATGTAAAATCAACATATACCAGTTTTATATACACATTGACATTGTTGAAAATTATATTTAAAATGACATGATTACTTTGTAAAGTATTATATTATTTTAATTATTGTGAATGTGAGGACTACGTAGATATTATTTTTATTTCTCTGCTAGTTTTAGTGATGGTCTGGCAGTTTGAGTTTATGCGGCCTACCCAAATGTCCTTTCTTTGGAATTGTTCGTCGTTTTGAGCTCCTTATGTTCTGAGTTGAGCTCCACGATTACTGACAAATGCTTGCACTGACTGGACAGGTCCACTTAAATCTGTGTGGTTCTTTCCTCAAAATACCTTTTCAGATACTAATCTACATGGTCCTCATATGGCCTGACCAAGATTATGTCTGGACTTTAAAAGAGACTGCGACCTCTGAGTTTGTTTCGGCCTTTCTTCTCAAAGTAGTCAGATAGGAAACGCCGAACTCATCTAGCTTATTTTTTTTTTTTTTATATGACTTGTAAAAGTGATTCTAATATCCTATTTACAAAATAAACAATTTCATTTCATTTCATTTCATTTCTTTGTTTCCTTGTAAAAATCAAGTGCAAGTGCGACGCCTAAAAAAGAAAGAAGGAAAGAAAACTTAAATCGTTTTTTATTTACAGCGACTGTTATGTTTTTTTTAAACAACGTCTTCGTTTGGACTTTACTAATATGGGATTTGCTTCACCTTTCATACTTAATACGCGCATTTTCATTAAATATACAAGTAATAGTCCTTGCGTTATTTGTTCCTTTAGTAAAGAGTAACCGGGCAGTATGGCACGCATATTATAAAAATCGATTAAATAGGATCTTGTCATGATTTTTCTTGACTTGGATGTTGATGACAAGAGTATAACAGCAGCGTCCTCCTGACCACTACTTAATAACACAAAACAATCTTAAACATCATCAGTAAAGTTCATTATATTTTACTGTAATATCGATATTCTGTGACACTAAGGGTACTTCTATACCCACAAGATCGATGTCTTGATAAACGTCGATCTCGTAGGTGTAACAGATCAGTATGATTGATATAGAGACTAATATTATAGTTCATAAATGTTCACGTATAAACGTTACCAAAATGCTAAAAGGTTTGCCATGTTAGATTAAGATTAGGCATTTGATTTCTTTAAAATCATTTATTTTGGTCAGATTTTTCCGCCTTTACAAATACATTTCTGAAATGAAAAACGCGAACTATGTTTTCACATAACAGACAAAATTTTTTTTTTTTCGTTGCTTATTAGAATATATTTTGTCTAACATTAATGAATACTAGCTCAATACTACTGATAACGAAAGATAAACAGAAAGGATTAGTAAAGTGCCCAAAATCTGCTCTAATCACATTAGTTTGTTCCTGTCGCTGTTAAAGCAATGTTCGATCAACAAGTTTTATTGTGTTGTGTAGTGTGTTTGGAGTAATTTTTGTTGAGAAGTGCAAAATAATGGAAAATAGTCACAATATCTGAGTGTAGCTTTTGACACTCGACATGGCTAATCGTGACACCAGCGTAAAATCTACTACAGTGAGTGAAAGTGATTATCATGACACAATACAAATTGTCACTATAATCACACACTATTTCCAGTGCACTGTGAGCCTGGCTACGTTCACATACGGAGTGACATCGTGGTGCCTTATCAGGAAGTTTCGTAATTACAACAACTACGTGTATCTCAGTGCAATGTTAGTGAATATATTACGTTTAGCCGTTGTTACGCTTTCTTTAATAAATGATAACATAAATATTACTGTACTTGGTCGATTCATATATTTTTATGTTTTCTTATTCTTTTTTTTTACTACTGTGTATAACTATTGGTTGGTTGTGATGTGTTATATGTTTTACGTTGATATTGTAAAAGTGTTTGATAGTGATATCAAAAGGAGATATCTTAAAAGCTCCCTTTTTGCTTGGGGCTTGCCTCTGATAGTATTGATCATTTGTGGATTGATTGTCATGTTTATTGACGTAGCTGAAGTAGGTAATAAAGATAAAATACTTATGTTTTTTGTCCAGGCTTGCCTTTTGATCTCGTGTAACATTTTACCTGCGTCTATAAACTTGATTCTTTATATTAAACTTGTGTGTACTTTATTTCCTTGTAAAGCTAAAACCGCTTGTGCAACTATTCCTAAAAAAGGTACAAAAAAGCAAATCTTAAGCCGTTTATGTACAGCAACGGCTATGTTTGTGTTAAGCAACATTTTTGTGTTGACGATGCTTGTATGGGATTTTTGGCCATGGAAAGTTTCATCCATAATGCGAGCTGTTTCATTTTGCTTGCAAGTAGTAGCTCTGTCGTTATTTATTCCTTTACTAAAGAGTAACCGAGTATTATGGCACGAGTATTACAAGAACCGATTGGAAAGGACCATGTCTTGATTATTTTTGTGTTGTTTGTCAAACAGACTAAGTTTACCTGCTATCATCGTCAGCCAAATTCATAAGTTTAACAGTAAGCTCAGGTACGCACGGGTGATTTTTTCCCGCGGCGATTTTTTTTTCACGCACTAAATTTTCAACGCACTGCTTAGCGCCGAGAGTTGAAAATCAAACAGTGTATTTTTGACGCACTGTGGAAAATCCAGTGCGCGACAAAATCCGCCGTGACATTTTTACGCCCGTGCGTAATACGTAATCTTAAATTACTCTACGGGTACCTTACACCGATACGATCGACTTCTTGATAAACGTCGATCGCGTAGGTGTCACAGTAGATACAGGTTCATCGATGAAATCAGCTTGTAAAACACGTCGATCTACAATCGATTAACTTAGTGATCTAGTATTAATAAACTTAAGCCGTGACATTGATCTATTGGCACTACTATAATACCCGATCGCACTCGGATCTATATTATTGGCAATGAAAATTTGCGTTGAGCGGTCTATCGACGTGTAAATAACATCGATTGATCGATCGTGTGTATTTTAAAATAGCCATATATATTTGTTTTAAGGGCAACTACTAATAGGAACTATGTTTTTGTATTGTATGTAGTTAGTTATTAGGTATTTGAATTTATAGTCTAAATAATTAAAGCTGGAATTTAAAATATATTTTTATAAAGACTTTTGTGTGCGTGACTTCACTTTGTTATGTCTTTTGTATTAAATACTTCATTATGTATGATCAACAATATGTAATTGATAATTGGTTACTTGTTTTACGTAAACAACGTTTAAGTTTCTAATTTATTCCGTCAATGATATCATCACTTGAACAATCGCAAATATTATTTTTCATCAGAATTTTCCGCCTTTACATGTGATTGACAAACTTTTACGATACTTTCACCATACATCGATGATTAGAACTTATTTTTTGCAATAACGAATTTTTATCAAGCAGTGGATGCGATACCCTGCGTTATCATAGGCTATTATTGACCAAAAACTCAATTACGAACTCAGTTGATAAAGCAGGTTAACGGGTTCGATTATTTGAGGCAAGTGGGCAAAATCTGGTTAATCATATTTATTTGTTCTAATATTCGATCTGAAACTTTCATTATTTCACCGTCTGTGTTGAGAATCACACCTGTCTCTGACGATTATACGAGTATCTTTGTTTCAAGAGTGCGAACATAGATAATTATTGCAATATCTGAGTGTTGGCACCACGCTTGTATAGTCATCATGGGTGATATCGACTCCAGTAAACTCAACTCTACAGCGTGCGATCCTTACGTGGAAATCGTTGACGTTTATTTGATCGTACACTTAATTCTATACGCCTTGTGCCTGCCTACGTTCATATACGGAGTGACATCGTGGTATCTCATCAGGAAGTTTCGCAATTTCAACAACTACGTGTATCTCAATGCAATGGTAGTGAATATAATACGACTAGTCGTTGTAACACTTACTATTACTCATTGCAACCGACCCACAAACAGTGAATCCATATTTATATACAAGTTTTTCACTATGTTTCTAGTGTTAGTGTATAACAACTGGTTGGTGGTCATGTTTTACATGTTTTACGTTGATCTTGTAAAAGTTTTTCGTAAAACAATTACAAGAAAATATCTTAAAAGCTTCCTCTTTGCCTGGGGCCTGCCTCTGATAGTTTTGGTCATTTCTAGATTAATTTTATGTTTTATTAAAATAGCAGAAGCAAATGATAACGAAGACATACTACTTACTATAGTTGGCATTTTCATTTTAATGACATGCATCATTTTGCCTGTGATTACAAATATCATAATTTTTGTCAAACTTTTGTTTTCTCTGTTCCCCTGTAAGGTTACAAACGGGCGTGAGGTTACAAAAAAAGAAAAAGCAAAAGAAAACTTGAGTCGTTTACGTACAGCGACAGCTTTTTTTGTTTTCAGCAACGCTTTTGCGTTGACATTTATAATATGGGATTTATTTGCCCTTTCAAAATTAATACGAGGTGTTGTATTTTGCTCACATGTAATTGTTCTTTCATTATTCTTTCTTTTAGTAAAGAGTAACCGTGCATTATGGTATGAGTATTATGTAAATCGATTAAAAATACCATGTCGTGATTATTACTGTTGTGTTGTTTGTCAGTAACGCCATGAGATTAAGTCACTAATAAAAATGATCACCATCACCAGTAAACTTCATTAGTTTAATAGAACCCATACTTTTCTGTAGCTCTAAGGGTGTTGTTACACCCACACGATCGACGTCTTGATATACATCGATCGCGTAGGTGTTACAGCTAGATAAGATGTTCGATGTATACCGATTTTTGCACTTAATATTTGTGTGTAATCATTCATATCATGTTGACTATTGTTGTGCCTTAATTACCTTTACTATATTTGATGTTTCAAAATAGTTTTTTGCATTCCATTAAAATGCGAGCAGACCGAACCGCGAGATGCGCGTGAACCGTTGTCAGCAATTTGGATTTATTTTTTATACTTGTAGTGTGTGTAAATATAAAATAAGTCTAAATAATAAATAGTTACGTTAAGAAATTTTTATTGTGTGATTTTTAGACTAAACACGAAAATCTCCTCGCAATGCGTAACTGTACCTACTGTGTTCAAGGCACCCGCTGTGTTCTGTATCCGACTTTTAACCCTGCTGTAAATCAATTGTTTTGATTTTGAATTGTCACCTTTATTATCACTAAACTTTACTCCAGTGGCAATTGTAGGAATTATTTTGATAAGTTATCTAGTTTGGTTGTCACCGGCACTAATATTATGTAGTATAAGTCTGTAAGTAGCTAAAACATGTATGTATCTCATGCTTAATTTTACGCACTCTTTGGACAAATAAACAATGTTAATTTTGTTGTGTAGTTTTATAACTCGGTAGCTACTCATCCTCTTCCTGTCTCTTATCCCAATTTTTTTGTAGTCATCACAGCTTTTATTTTTCTTCTCTACATCTCTTTAAATCGGCAGCAACATTGCTCTGTTTGATCGTCGTAGGCAAAGTTTAACAGTAACATCGTTCGTCTATTGCGGTGGCGTCACACCCACAGGATCGATGTCGAATCGCTACTTTGATCACCGGTGATCTTGTAGATGTAAATATTAGCTCATAATATGGGTCGATTATTGTGACATGTTAAACACATCTTACAAAAACCGATTGATGTTTTTAATAAAAATTATAAATGACTTCAGTTTTATTATAATGTGATCGATATACGATACCGTCCATCGTTGTCGATCGTGTGAGTGTATTATCATCACTCTTAAAGTTTAACTAAAGTTTAAATTCAAGAACCTGTATTATGAACTTTAATAACATTTTTTACATATACTAACTACTTACAAACTTTTACATATACTAACTACTTACACTAAATACTAAATTAAATTACTAACTTTACAAACATACATCGCTGTCACCCGGAAACGTGCTCAGAAGACTGGCAGCATTGTCACGTTGAATGGTAATTCTATTTTTTGGCCAAAGAACGAGCCAGACACGATCACGTGCGTGACGTCAAGTGCAGCAATGGATGCCGCACCTAACATGATCATAAGCTTTTATAAACTAAAAGAAAGAAAAAGTATTTATTGGGACTCGCAAACGAAAACACAAATTAAACTTAACACACTTGAATAAAAATAAAAACAAAGTAAAAGCAGAAACTCATGTACTAGGCCAAAAGGCTCCTATCTCAGAATGGAGTCTGGTACACACGGCTACATATCAAGCAGCATTTCCAGTATTAGCTGATGTCGTACTATTTAGGATTTCCGTACAGTGCGAGGTCAGCTTAAACTGGAAATGTATAGTTTGACGTGTAGCCGTTTGTACTACAGCCAATGTGCACAGTACAAGATAAGGAAAGTTAAACAAAATAGATAATCATCATGATTAACGAAAATTTGGAAAGTGTACTTAGCTCTTTTGCTTTCATTACATTAGTTTGTTTCGGTTCCTGATAAAGTAATGTCCGATGCAACAATTTTATTTAATCGAGTGAGTTGAGAGTGAAACCTAAAGGCTCTGTCTAATTTTGATTTTCAACATTAGTAAACAAATGACAACAGTGCCTGAGTATCAGCATAATTAATAAACCTCGTCATGGCTAATAACGAAAGCTGTGATTCACATTCTAGTGTAAAATATGTTAGTGATGATTTGGACCCATCAATCTATTGCTATGGGATCTTACACTTTGTTCAGTGTGCCGTATCTCTGGTTTCATTCATATACGGAGTGACATCGTGGTGCCTCATCAGGAAGTTTCGTAATTTCAACAACTACGTGTATCTCAGTGCAATCCTAGTGAATATATTACGACTAACTGTTGTGTCTCTTCCTTTAATTTTTTCCGACGCGTATATTGTTCTACTCGTCCGAATCAGTAGTTTATATTGTTACATCTTTATATTTTTATCGACGGTTTATAACTATTGGTTGGTGGTGATGTGTTATATGTTTTACGTCGATATTGTAAAAGTGTTCGATAGTGATAGTAAAAGAAAGCATCTCATTAGTACTCTCTTTGCCTGGGGCGTGCCTCTACTAGCAGTGCTCATTTGCAGGTTGATTTTATTCTTCATGGAATTGGCAGAAGACGGTGATAAAGAACTTTTATTTCTTCATTTTGTCAAAATCTGTGCTGATGTGACATGTAACATTTTGCCTTTCATTATGAACTTGATCATTTTTATCAAACTTGTTTGTACTTTGTTTCCTTGTAAAAAAACAAATTCGTGTGCGATGAATAAAAAAGAAAGAAGGAAAGAAAACTTGAGTCGTTTATGTACAGCGACAGCTATGTTCGTTTTAAGCAACGTATTCGTCTTGACATTTTTAATATGGGATTTGCTTGAACTTGCAGACTTGATACGCGCTATTTCATTAAGCATACAAATAATGGTCCTTGCGTTATTTATTCCTTTAATAAAGAGTAACCGGGCAGTATGGCAGGAGTATTTTAAGAATCGATTGCAAAGGACAATGTCGTGATTATTAATGGGTGTCGTTTGTCGGTATTTTCAACAGCATTGCCCTGTCTGAGCGTTATAAGCATAGTTTTACAATAACATTGTTCACCTATTACAGTGGCGTCATACCCACAAGATCGATGTCAAATCGCTGTTTTGGTCAGCAACTTAGAAGGATCGATTATTGTGACTTGTGAAACACACCTAGCGACAATCGTTTGACCTATAAGATAATATTCACTATTATGGTATCGATATACGATACCATTGATCGGTGTATTATCTATCACTCTTAAACTTTAGCTTATATTTAAAGTCAAGCATTTGTATATTATGGACTCAAATAAAAATAATTAGAAGTATAACTGTAGTGGTGTTATATTGTTTATTTTTATAAAATATGCCATAAATAAGCCCTTTAAATTTTTCCTCTGATGGCATAATTTGAGGCCTTAGAAAATTATTGTTATGTATTGTTTAGCATAATATTATGTTTTTTATCTATGTTCTAAGATAGTAGTAGTGCGAAATGTTCGTCTACTACGTCATTATCTTCTGGTGATGCTTTAGTCCTACAGTTTATTTGCTTCATCTCAAACGTCGGAGGCATAATGACTTTGTTCATAATAATATATCATTAATTATCATCATCTTCCTGGCCTTGTCCCATATTACTTGAGGTCGGCGTAACACATTTTTTTCTTCCATTCTCCCTCGTCAGCTGTCACTCTATCATTCACTCATATTTCTTTCATAACATCCTACATACAATCTATCCATCTTTTCATTGGACTTCTCCCTCTCCATCCGTCAATATTTATATTCATCACTCTTTTCGTTACTTGCGTTTCATCCCTTCTCATCACATTCCCAAACCAAGACAAACGATTCCGTTTTAACTTTTCTGGAACTGCGCCACTATCATTCTTCCTCTAATATACTCATTTCTTACTTTATCCGATCTTGTCGCTCCACACATCCATCTCAACGTTCTTATCTCCGCTGCATGCAATATTTTTTCATCCGTCTTCACGGCTCAGCATTCCGATTCAAACAGTACAACAGGTCTTATCACGGACTTGTAGATTTTCCCCATTAACTTGTGGGCCATCCGTGGGTCAAAAGTTGTTCCTGTGACCTGTTGCCATTTCAACCATCCTTAGTTGATGATCATCATTATTCAGCAATAGTTTCCACTTACTAATCTCTTGTATATAAAATTTTGACAAACGCAAATAATATTTTCACATCCATCAGCAAACGAAACCTTTTGTTTACAATTACATATTATTCAAATGAAGCAATGGATACTGCACCTGACATTATCATATGCTATTGTAAACTATGTACTATAGCCATTAAGCACTGTACAAGATAAGGCAAGTTAAATAAAGTCGATTATCATCATAAGTGCCCTAAATTTGCTTTCATTACATTAGTTTGTTTTGGTTCCTGGCAAAGTAAAGTTCGGTCTGAAACTTTCCTTGTGATTGACTGTTGGGAGTCACATTTATATCTGTCACCTTCATTGTGTACAATGACTACAGTGTTCGAGTGTGGGCACTTCTATTGATGCTCGTCATGGCTGATAACGAAAGCAACGAACCTATTTCTTCAGTGAGTGATATCGGTGATGAGCTGGAGAGACATATCTATTACTACATGATTGGACACTGTGTTCAGTTTGCAATTACTCTGGTTTCGTACATATACGGAGTGACATCGTGGTGCCTCATCGAGAAGTTTCGTAATTTCAATAACTACGTGTATCTCAGTGCAATCCTAGTGAATGTGCTACGGCTAAGCGTTGTGTCGCTTCCTTTATTTAGTTTTGACACGTATATTGCTTTGGTCCACCGATTCTTTGGTTTATATTATTACATCTTTATGTTTTTATCGACGGTTTATAACTATTGGTTGGTGGTGATGTGTTATATGTTTTACGTTGATATTGTAAAAGTGTTCGATAGTGATATTAAGAGAAAGTATCTCATTAGTACTCTCTTTGCCTGGGGCGTGCCTCTGATAGCAGTGCTCATTTGTAGATTGTTTTTATTCTTCGTAGAATTGGCAGAAGACGGTGATAACGAACTTTTATTTCTTAATATTGTCAGATTTTGCATTGATATCACATGTCATTTATTGCCTTTCATTGTAAACGTAATAATTTTTATCAAACTAGTTTGTTCTTTGTTTCCTTGTAAAAAAGCAAGTGCATGTGTGACGTCTAAAAAAGAAAGAAGTAAAGAAAACTTAAATCGTTTATGTACAGCGACAGTTATGTTTTTTTTAAGCAACGTCTTCGTTTTGACTTTACTAATATGGGATTTGCTTCGCCTTTCATACTTAATACGCGCATTTTCATTAAATATACAAGTAATAGTCCTTGCGTTATTTGTTCCTTTAGTAAAGAGTAACCGGGCAGTATGGCACGCATATTATAAAAATCGATTAAATAGGATCTTGTCATGATTTTTCTTGACTTGGATGTCGATGACAAGAGTATAACAGCAGCGTCCTCCTGACCACTACTTAATAACACAAAACAATCTTAAAAATCATTACTAAAGTTCATTATATTTGACTGTAATATCGATATTCTGTGACTCTAAGGGTACTTCTATACCCACAAGATCGATGTCTTGATAAACGTCGATCTCGTAGGTGTAACAGATCAGTATGATTGATATAGAGACTAATATTATAGTCCATAAATGTTTACGTATAAACATTAACAAAATGCTAGAAGCTCTGCCATGTTGGATTAAAATTAGGCATTTGATTTCTTTAAAATCATTTATTTTCGTCAGTTTTTTCTGCCTTTACAAATACATTTCTGAAATGTAACTGAAAAACGCGAACTATGTTTTCACATAACAGACACAATTTTTTTTTTTAACTTGCTTATTAATGTATGTGTTGTCTAACATTAATGACGACCAGCTCAATACTACTGATAACGAAAGATAAACAGAAACGATTAGTTAAGTGCCCAAAATCTGCTCTAATCACATTAGTTTGTTCCTGTCGCTGTTAAAGTAATGTTCGATCAAAAAGTTTTATTGTGTTGTGTGTTTGGAGTAATTTTTGTTGAGAAGTGCAAAATAATGGAAAATATTCACAATATCTGAGTGTAGCTTTCGACACTCGACATGTCTAATCGTGAAACCAGCGTAGAATCTACTACAGTGAGTGAAAGTGATTATCATGACGTAATACAAATTGTCACTAAAATCACACACTATTTTCAGTGCACTGTGAGCCTGGCTACGTTCATATACGGAGTGATATCGTGGTGCCTCATCAGGAAGTTTCGTAATTTCAACAACTACGTGTATCTCAGTGCAATGTTAGTGAATATATTACGTTTAGCCATTGTAACGGTTTCTATAATAAATGATGACATATATATTGCCGTGCTTGGTCGATTCACATATTTTTATATTTTCTTATTATTATTTTTTACTACTGTGTATAACTATTGGTTGGTTGTGATGTGTTATATGTTTTACGTTGATATTGTAAAAGTGTTTGATAGTGATATCAAAAGAAGATATCTTAAAAGCTCCCTCTTTGCTTGGGGCTTGCCTCTGATAGTATTGATCATTTGTGGATTGATTTTCGTATTTATTGACGTAGCTGAACTAGGTAATAAAGATATGATACTCATGTTTTTTGTTCAGGCTTGCCTTTTGATCTCGTGTAACGTTTTACCTGCGTCTATTAACTTGATTCTTTATATCAAACTTGTGTGTAATTTATTTCCTTGTAAAGCTAAAAACGCTTGTGCAACTATTCCTAAAAAAGAAAGAAAACAGCAAATCTTAAGTCGTTTATGTACAGCGACGGCTATGTTTGTGTTAAGCAACATTTTTGTGTTGACGATGCTTGCATGGGATTTTTGGTCATGGAAAGTTTCATCCATAATACGAACAGTTTCATTTTGCTGGCAAGTAGTAGCTCTGTCGTTATTTATTCCTTTAATAAAGAGTAACCGGGTATTATGGCACGAGTATTACAAGAATCGATTGAAAAGGACCATGTGTTGATCATTTTTGTGTTGTTTGTCAAACAGACTATGATTACGAAAAGTTTAATAGTAAGGACAATTTTGAATTACTCTTCGGGTGTTGTAACACCCACACGGTCGACATCTTAACTAACGTCGATCGTGTAGGTGTCATAGTACAGGTTGATAGATGAAATCAGCTTGTAAAACACGTCAATCCACAATCAATGAAACTAGTGATCAAGTATTATAAACCATAGCTCTATTATATTGGTCAATCGGTTATCCTAGAAAATGATCGCACTCGGATCAATATTATTGGCAATAAAGATTGATGTTGAACGATCTATTGACAGTGTAAATAACGTCGATTGATCGATCGTGTGGATTTTAAAGTAGCCTTAAATACTTGTTTTAAGGGCAGATTTAAAGACCTATGTTATCGTATGTAATTAATAATAAGTATGAACAGTTAGTTGTATTTAAAGTGTAAATATTTTGTGCTATAATTATAATAATTATTCTCATAAAGACCTATGTATGTGACTTTACTATATTATGTCTTTTGTATTAAATACTTCACTAGATATGGGCAACAATAAGTAATTGATAATGTTTAAGTCTCTAATTTATTCCGTCAATGATATCATCACTTGAACGATCGCAAATATTATTTTTCATCAGAATTTTCCGCCTTTACATGTGACTGACAAACTCAAACCATACTTTCACTATACATCGATGGTTAGAACTTATTTTTTGCAATAACGTATTTTTATCAAGCAGTGGATGCGATACCCTGCGTTATCATAGGCTATTATTGACCAAAAACTCAATTACGAACTCAGTTGATAACGCAGGTTAACGGGATCGATTAGTTGAGTCAAGTGGCCAAAATCTGGTTAATCATATTTATTTGTTCTAATATTCGATCTGAAACTTTCATTATTTCACCGTCTGTGTTGAGAGTAACACCTGTCTCTGACGATGATATTTTTGCTTTCAAGAGTGCGAACATAGATAATTATTGCAATATCTGAGTGTTGACACCACGCTTGATAGTCATCATGGGTGATATCGACTCCAGTAAACTCAACTCTACAGCGTGCGATCCTTACGTGGAAATCGTTGACGTTTATTTGATCGTACACTTAATTCTATACGCCTTGTGTTTGCCTACGTTCATATGCGGAGTGACATCGTGGTATCTCATCAGGAAGTTTCGCAATTTCAACAACTACGTGTATCTCAGTGCAATGATAGTGAATATAATAAGACTAGTCGTTGTAACACTTACTATTACTCTTTGCAACCGACACACAAACAGTGAATCCGTTTTTATTTACAAGTTTTTCACTATGTTTCTAGCGTTAGTGTATAACAACTGGTTGGTGGTCATGTCTTACATGTTTTACGTTGATCTTGTAAAAGTTTTTCATAAAACAATTACAAGAAAATATCTTAAAAGCTTCCTCTTTGCCTGGGGCCTGCCTCTGATAGTTTTGGTCATTTCTAGATTAATTTTATGTTTTTTTAAAATAGCAGAAGAAAATAATAACGAAGACATACTACTTACTATAGTCGGCATTTGCATTTTAATAGCATGCATTATTTTGCCCGTGATTACTAACAGCATAATTTTTGTCAAACTTTTGTTTTCTCTGTTCCCCTGTAAGGTCACAAACGGGCGTGCGGTTACAAAAAAAGAAAAAGCAAAAGAAAACTTGAGTCGTTTGTGTACAGCGACGGCTTTTTTTGTTTTCAGCAACGCTTTTGCGTTGACATTTGTAATATGGGATTTATTTGCCCTTGCAGAATTAATACGAGGTGTTGCATTTTGCATACATATAATTGTTCTTTCATTATTTTTTCTTTTAGTAAAGAGTAACCGTGCATTATGGTATGAGTATTATAAAAATCGATTGAAAAGACCCTGTCGTGATTATTATTGTTGTGTCGTTTGTCAGTAACGCCATTAGATTAAGTGGCGAATAAAAATTATCACCATCACCAGTTCATTAGTTCAACCCATACTTTATTTAACTCTAAGGGTGTTGTTACACCCACACGATCGACGTCTTGATATACATCGATCGCGTAGGTGTTACAGTTGGATAAGATGTTCGATGTATACCGTTTTTTGGACTTAATATTTGTGTGTAATCATTCGTTTTTAGTGATAATAAATTGTGTGTCATGTTGAGTATTGTTGTGCCTTAATTACCATGTACTACTTCTATTATATTTGATGTTTTAACATAGTTTTTTGCATTCCATTAAAATGTGATGCAAAGGGTAAACCGTTCTCAGCAATTTGGATTAATAATTATACTGATGCCTCTTATTTATTTTTATACTTGTAGTGTGTGTAAATATAAAATAAGTCAAAATAATAATAAGTAATGTTAAGAAATTTTGATTGTATGATTTTTAGATTAAACACGAAATTCTCCTCGCAATGCGTAACTGTACCTACTGTGTTCAAGACACCCGCTGTGTTCTGTATCCGACTTTTAACCCTGCTGTAAATTAATTGTTTTGATTTTGAATTGTCATCTTTACTATCACCAAACTTTATGCCAATGGCAATTGTTGGAATTATTTTGACAAACTATAATAATAATATTATGTATTGTAAGTCTATAAGTATGTAGTTAAAACATGTATGTATCTCTTGCTTAATTTTAATGCACCCATCGGGAAAATAAACAATATATATTTATATTGTGTAGTTTTTATAACTCGAGCGCAAATCATCCTCTTCCTTGTCCTTTATCCCAATTTATTTGTAGTCGCCACAGCTATTCTTTTTCTTCCCTACATCTCTTTTTTGTCGTCATCTCAGTAGTGAGTTTCTCCAAACAGTTCAGATTTTAAACACTACAGACGAAGAATCTTAATTATAAACTCCATACATTAGTAATGTAATAATCCTAACTGTTATTAATAAGGATAATTACATTTTTAAAATGCCGTTTTCATTTAATTAAACAAAGGGAGTGTCTGTCTAATGGGGTAATTTCGTGCTGACTCCAAATAAATAATGCAGAAGATGTATATTTATATAAATAGTCGTACTTAGATAAGCGAGAGTTTAAGGGACAGCAATCTCTTTTTCGCTTAGATAAGTTTCTCATTAGCTCGAGTTTCTAGCTTATTGAGGTTCAGTAGTGGCCTGTCTCACTTATAGAGGTTAAGGCTAGATGGGAAAGATTGAGAAGAATAAAAACAATGTTAGTTCCACGAAAGGACATCATCTAAGTTTCGAACATTTTGTACCCAAAAACAAAAACCGGGCAGAAAAGAAGAAAACGGTTTTCTTATTGGAAATAACACCTTCAACATTTTTTACTATTACAATGAGAGTTTACAATTAATTGTAGACTTTTGTTATAGTAGTAAAAAATTTATAAAATGTTATTTCCCATTAGAAAACAATTTTTGTTTTCCTGGCCGGCACTTAAATTTTTGGGTACGAAATGAATGATGTCTTTTATGAATGAGTCATAAATAGCAGATGTAAAATTACGCTTGACTGTCGCTTATAAAGGTACAGGCAAGTAGCAGTCTCAGTTATAGAGGTCCACGGGCCAATAAGGATTTTCTCTTATAGAGGTTTCGGTGTCTCACATATATGTAGAGGCTTAAGAGGGTTAAAATGACGGGACCTGACAATTACTCTCATTTATAGAGTTTTTCGCTTACCTAGTTTTCACCTATCCAGGTTTGACTGTAGTTAATAAGTACTGTAGGAATAATTTTCTTCTCAACTATAGATATGTACTTTAGTATTAGAAATTATTGAACTCTTATATTTAGCAGATTTTATGCCGCAAAATTAAATACCTAACAAGCAAGCATAATAATTACAAAATGATACCAGTTATGGTATCATTTTGTAATCAAAAAAGTCTATTTTCACACGACTACGGCAAAGCTAAAATTGGGCAAAGCTAAAAGGGTTATGATTTTAGCAGTCTATGTATTATAAATGTATGTTTGCTTTTACGTGTGTCCCACCATAGCGCCTAAACTACTGAACCGTTTTTGATGAATGAGGTATCAATGGATTTGTAATAAGGGTCGGGGTGACATAGACTATATAATTTTTTCCTAAATTTAATATGGTGGACTTAACACTTAAATTTCTAACCTCGAAAAAAATTAAAATGAGATGATCATGACATGTTTGGTATCAAAAGAAAGGTCTTGGCGAGCATATTACAAATATGTATATAATATCATATTTTCAAAGTAAATAAATATGTTTAAAACAAGCAAAAGTGAGATGCGCTACGGATACTAACGCGCAGTTAATCAAGTCTTAATAAATAGTAACGATTTGTAATTCCACTCTTATGAAGAAAAACAAGTACCTACAATAACATATTTAAATATTGGATTTCTTTGAAGCTCGATACACAGTGTTGGGGTCGAAATAATTCGCGCTATGGTTTCGTCCAAAGCACTATGCACTGCTATTGGAATTTAATATGGGTAAATTACTGATCTATTGTATTACTTTTATTTACGTGTTTTTTATTCTTACCGTAACGTTTATCAAGCGTAAAAACGGAAAAAAATAAAATAAAAAATAAATTTAGTAAAAAACTGTAGTCGGGACTACGGGAAAATAAAAATGATCTAAAAAGTACGAAACAAGCACATTTTTCACACAGAAATCAAGACATAGGTACAAAAATAGTCAAGGTATGGCCGAAAAATTTGCTTGTTTACTTTTTAAATCATTTTTATTATCCTGTAGTCGGTTTACAGTTTTATTCAACTTAATTTTTATTAGTATTAATTTTCATATTTGATAGTTTTCACATTGACATTAATTATTATTTTTAAAGTAAAAAAAGTAAACCTACCAAAAACTCAAAACTATCCCAACTACCAGCAAACCTTGGTCACCCTACACCGTTCGGCAGTAATCAAGAAACCCGACAATTTTGACGAATATTAATTCGTCAAAGTTGTTTTCGAGTTGAGATTGCGTGCTTAATGAACGGACAGACGGACAGACTAGTCTACTTGCTATTGTCTTCCAATCGACTGTAGATTAAATTCGTCCACGTTAGAAAACCAACCTTGTCAGAATTCGAATAGAGTTGAGTTTAGAATGTCGTTGTGTTTTGATGGAAATCATTAATTTTGTTGGCAACAATCAGGCGGTATTGTTTATTGTTTTATTTTGGTAATTAAATTACGTGTTTTTCTAGCGATTGCTTCTGTCTGTGCCTGCGTGTCAATTATGGAACTTTATTTTGCGCGTTGGAAACTTAATTTTGTTCACAGCGTGTGGTTACCAAGTTTTGGTAAGATTTGGTAAAGGTAGAACCAATAGGAATGATGCCTGGGTAAAAATAAGAAATTATATTTAGTTCGTCAATCAGATAATAAAAAAATATTAGACACGTATTTTTTACTTTATCATATTAATAAAAAAATACTTAGATAAAACGCATTAAAGTTGGGGAGTGGGGGTCGCTACGTCATCATCATTTCAGCCGAAAGACGTCCACTGCTGGACATAGGCCTCCCCCAAGCACCTCCACTTCGACCGATTCTGTGCTTTCCGCATCCAGCGGATTCCTGCGACCTTCACAAGGTCATCGGTCCATCTTGTGGGAGGCCTTCCAACGCTACGTCTTCCGGTACGCGGTCGCCACTCTAGAACCTTTTGGTCCCATCGGCCATTCGTTCTGCGAGCAATGTGCCCTGCCCATTGCCATTTAAATTTGGCAATTCTTCGGGCTATGTCAGTTACCTTGGTTCTCCTGCGGATCTCTTCATTTCTGATTCGATCACGTAGGGAAACTCCAAGCATAGCCCTCTCCATTGCCTTTTGGGTGACTTTTAGCTTTCTGATAAGGCCCATTGTGAGCGACCACGTTTCAGTACCATAGGTCATCATTGGCAACACGCACTGGTCAAAGACTTTCGTCTTAAGACACTGTGGTATGTGGGATGAAAAAATATTGCGTAGCTTCCCGAACGTTGCCCAGCCGAGTCGGATTCGACGATTGACCTCTTTTTCGAAATTGGACCTACCTAACTGGACAGCTACGTCAAGTAAGTATAAAATCTACATACTTGTGACGTCATGGCACATTTTAACTCAATGTATTGCCGTAATCTTTTGATAAAGTAAAAAAAAAGAAAAAAATAAGGGTCCAATATTTTTTAATAATCTAGCTGACGGATAAAAAAATATTTTTTAGTTATCATCCCTCGTATTAAGGACTTGTCTCATGTCCGGAGAACTACTAACTAGGTGACTTGCTTTTTCGCTATTTCGTGGTTGGTCAATGTTCTCCCGCCCTTGTCCCAAATTATTCGTGGTGGGCACAACATGTCCCTGTCCTTAATACTTCTCTATTAATCGTCATCTTGGTAGTCACCCCCTTTCTACCCATATCATCTTCCACACAGTCCATCCATCGTTTCTTTGGTCTTCCCCTACTCTTATAGCCATCGACATTCATACTCAAAACTTTCCTCACGACATTTTCTTCATTCCTCCGCATCACATCTCCATACCATGACAAGCGATTTCCGCACAACTTTTCGGTTACCGGTGCCACTTTCAGACTTCCTCTTATGTACTAATTTCGTATTCTATCTATTAGTGTAACACCACACATCTCTCTTAGCATTCTCACCTTAGCTGCATGCAATTGCCTTTCATTTACCCCTTTTGTTACCCAACATTCTCATCCATATAAGTTGGTCAAGTTGGGATCATAGTAAAGTACAACTTTAAGGGGTTTATTTATAAACGTTGCTTAAAGTTAAGTGACGTTCAAACGTCAAAAATGTATAGTTAAACAGTCACTAATCATAACTTAACTTTAAGTATCGTTTTTAAATAATGCCCAATATCGTTAGTACATGCAAGATACTTTCACCCCCTTTTTTCGGGAGGACGTGTCAGACTCCTACTGACTAAGACACACTCGTGGGCCACGGTAACCCTTTTGGACAAAACTGCAACCCCGGCAGTACCTTCACCCCCTGGAATAATGCCAATGATTTCAATAAAACCCGGTATTTTGACTTGATGATGATGATTATGTGGTCATAATCCACCAGAAGCTTGCAACCTCGATAATTATGTAAAAAAAAACACCCATCCAAGATTTTGATCCCAACTAGCGCGGCTTAACCTCGCAGATCAATCGCCAGCCATTTTGAAATATCAATTAAGTCTATCTTTGTCTCTTCCCAACCCATTGTTAGTGCTAATAAATAAATTGCTTTTAGATTGTCTCTGATTGGTTTATCTTCTGTTTTGTACTGTTTTAGTTAGGTTGATAGAAATGAATTGAGGTATTCACGATTGGTTATGGTTTAATAGAAAGTTAAAGAGTCCTGTTTTGGGAATCGCAATGTTAATATTTGTTTTTTTTTTCCCATGTAGTGGTGATGATTTTCCCAGTGCAGGCACAGATTAGTACAGGTTCCCGACGCTCCGCAAAGTCAATTAAATAAAAATCTACTTTTGCTACGACACAATAAAGTGCAATTCAGGTCGCATAGCGCTGGGCACGCCACAATTGCGGCGATAAGACCCCTCTTTGAGGAGTGGCTTGAGAGGCGCTACGGCGTCCTCACCTTCCGCCTGACGCAAGTCCTCACCGAACACGGCTGCTTCGGGAGGTTCCTGTTTAGGATAAGGTGGGAGGAAACGTCCGGGTGTCACCATTGTGCGGATCGCCCGGAGGACACGGTGGAGCATACGGTGGAGCTCGTGGAGGTGATCGGCGGCGTTGATCTCTCGTAACCGGCCCTGGTTCAGGCCATGGTACGGAGCGAGAGGAAATGGCAGGCCGTCACCTCCTTCTGAGAAGCGGTAACGCTCGCGAAGGAGGAGGCGGAACGCGTGAGGGAGAGGAAAATTTCGCGCCCTCACGCCTCTAACCGCCGCAGAAGGAGACGCCCTGGGCGGGAATCACGAGCCGATTTTCGGCTACCGTAGGCGCGGGCTTGAGGACGGTGAGCAATGGGTAGCTCGCCGTCCGATAAGAACAAGCCCGAGTCGACGGCGCGTTGTGTTCCACGCGCGCCTCAAAGAGATGTCAGCAAAATTGATGGAGTCCGCTAGGGCCAATGCCTGCCGGGGCTGCGAATATGGGCCGAAAGGGAAATCGTGGCCCCCGGCAACAGGGCAACCGAAGGAACACGGGTGGGTTTTAGTCAGTAAGAGTCTGACACGCCCTCCCGCTCCACTCAGAGCGAGAGAAGTTATTTTGATAAATTCACACCCAAAAAAAAAGAAAAAAAGGTCGCATAGCGCTAATTGCCATAATTTCATACTTAAATAAAATAAATTTGTGTCCGATAAAAAAATAACGAATATGTAGGTACAAAAATAGTGTGATTCGCATGATATATGTAAATAAAGATATCCTTAGAAAATGAGTCAGAACAAAAAACCTGTTTTGAACGGTGCCAGACTTCCATGTTCCAATACATTGTCATAATTTATTAATCCAATATGTGAGCACTATTTGTTTTTATCACTTATTTAATTTATCAGTCATTGCTTCATTTTTTTATTTTTTTACCTATTGTGGTATATTAATATTATTCCAGGTGCATCGTGTATCACATTGTAAAACATTTTAAAAGAGTAACGGTGGAGTTTCTTGCCCATTCTTCTTCATACGAAAACTTCCTTTTGGAAGGGGCGATTAGACTTTATTTGATTTTGACTTTGAAAAGTCTGGCTGGGATTTTACGTTTTATTTTGCTACTCGTTTTTCATAGTGTCATAGTTGCCAACATTTTAAGCACACTTCCAGGTTCAATACAGATTTCTAGCAACTTTTGTTGCTTGGTAACTAAGTCTATTATGGAATTACTGTTGTACCAAATCTAAGATCATCATTATTCGTTTTAATAGTCCATGCGTATCAAACTGTAACTTGAGAAGTATACGTCCATGATACTTTTCCAATAGACTCAAGACAAACTTCTTCCAAATCTGGTTTTCTGATTTTATTTTTCCAATAGCTTGACGACAAAATAATTTATATGTCGCTTTCAGCGCTTTCTACGCTTTCTCTGTTGGCAACCCAGAAATTGTAAATGTTCTTTTTATATGACTCAGACCCAGAGGTCTCGGATTCGATTCCCAGTGGGGGAAAAAATTTTTGCTCGGTTTGGTTGGTGGTATGGGTTGTTCTAAGTCCACTTGGCTTAGCTACCACCATCTTATTTAAGTCTGTTGCCATAACAACAATGTCAACAGCATTGTTGTGTTTCGGCAGTTTCTCTGTTGTTGAGGATTCCGGGTGAAGCTGGCTTCCACCTTCGGCCTAATCATCACTTACCATCAAGTGAGATGCAGGCCAAGAGCTTACCCGACAGTTAAAAAAAATACTAAACGCTCGATCGTGGAAATTCATTTATATAATGCTCTTTCCAAGAAGTTCCTTTTCTATTTTCCGATTCGTGAAACTTTACACCAAAATCTTCAAATTGATGACAGCGTTGTCCGTGCTCACCTGCAACAATTTTGACTTTATCGACAAAAACTAACGTTATATACTAAAGTCTATCCGAAAATGATCGAGAAATTTTCGATTTTGATGTTAACAAAATTGATTGGCGCGAATTCATGATATAATGGGCTTTAAGTATAAGGCAGTATATTATTAAAGATGGACTAACAAGTACAGAATATGCTAAAAGATTTTTTTTTTTATGTTGTTGTACAAAGTGTAGTCATTATTTTTGATATTTTAAAATTTTTCAAATATTTCGATTTTAAATCACTTTTATTTTATTTCTAATATTATTGTTCTTAATTTATTCTAGATCTAGAGAACAAAGGTGTAGTGTTTTCTGCATTATCGTTTTTTTTTCGTTTCTTTCTTTTATTGTTTTTAATTATGATACTTTAACTTTAATTATATTAAGTATACTGTGTAAAATTACTAACATTACCATTATCACTTTGTATAATTTGGATATTTCATTTCTAAACCTTCTGGTTCTTTCTTTAGCATCGATATCGTGGTCGTGTCATATTTACAAAAGAGAGGCGCGTTAGATGGATTAACTTGTCATTTAGACTGCTAGTTTTCGGCGGCAATGTCAGTTTTGTGGGATTAGAGATTTAGTTACGTCCATTTTGAATCTAAAATAGTGAATTTTAGTTTTGTAACAAATATTGTCGTACAAAATAGGAAATAGAAAATTATATGGATTTGTAGTCTAAGCTTGTTGCTTTAAAATCACACGTAGAATGGGCGTTTTTGGATTTTTACGCCAATGGCTAAATATCAGTTTTCAGATTTTGAAATCGGTTTCAAAATCTGTTTTTAGAAATCGATTTCAGGTGCGGCTCGGGCGCCTCCGGCTCGTAGTTTTGGTCGTCTCTAGTAATAATATTCGGTTGTAAATTCATCGATCAAAACTATCCAAACACTTGCATAGAGAAATCTACTCTTGCCGTGGTTTTATGAAATCAGTTTGTCTATTTTGGATTATCGATATGATGCGATTTGTGCCACATTAATACTAGCCACATGTGTTAGTCTATCTATTTTCTTACCTATCTCATCAATATGAGATTTCCAGTTACAGTTTTTGCCAATTATTATCCCCAAGAATTTTGCGCAATCGACCTCTTCTATTGTCTCATTTCCATATTGTATTTAAGCCGTGGACGCGTACTGTTATACATCTGGAATTGTATCATTTTTATTTTATTAGTATTAATATGAAGATTATTTTGTGTTCAAGCCATGTAATCATTTTATTTAATGACATGTTTATTTCATTTTGGTACTCAACGTCGTATCATCAGCGCATAGTATGCAATTATAAGAAGTTATACTAGGTAAGTCATTAACATACAGCAAGAATAAAAGCGGCCATAGTATGGTCCCTAGGGGACCACCACAGTTATTTTCACGATACTGAGACCTATGCGAGCTTTTGATTTCTAGTTAGTCCCTAAACCTCAACACATTGGTGTCGATTTGTAAGGTGGCTTTCGACCCATTTTAACGCGTTTCCCCTTATGCCATATCGGTCAAATTTATAAATTAACAGTGCATGGTTCACGAAATCAAAAGCCTTTGACATATCTAGAAAAATAGAGACAATTAGTAGTTTGTCATTAAGTCTTTTCGTTATTAATTTTTATAGAGCAAAACAAGCTGTTATGGTCGATTTATTTTTTCTGAAACCAAATTTTATTGATGTTCACTTGGAATTTTGTATATAAATAAAAAAACCGGAGAGTTTTTCATGCATGGCCTTTTCAAAGATCGGCGGCATGAGTGTTATGGGGCGGTAATTATTCATATCTCTATCACCTTTCTTGTGGATTGGTTTAACAATTGAGAATTTTAACCGTGAAGGGAATAAACCTTGTATAGATGACAAATTAATAATGTGGCTAATACGAATTGATAAAAATGAAGAGCATAATTTAATAATTTTTGTGTATTGCATTTTCTTACTGAAATTACCTGGTCCTGTGAGAGCTATGATGGTGACGTGGTCACTGACGCCAACATCTGCACCATAGCCATAAATATATAATATGGTGGTAGTATATTTTCTTGGACAAACTCCTTCACCAAGAGCCACGTACGTATTAAAATAGTTTTTCACTGTATCCAGTCATTTTTTTAGCATTTGTGTTAGTGATGGTCACGGATCTCATTATAGAGGTCAATTTGACCAATTGCGTGCAGCGCCTACATTGAAGTGGCCAGTACTCGCTAAATGTTCTTAACTACGTCGATTATTCACGCCATTTAGCTACAGTGTAGGTGGAAGGACACTTTATAAGGTATTTTACCTGAAATGTGGGTTCTTCATGTAATTTGAGCTATTGACTGTTCCTGTCTATGTCGTAAGACGAAGAAATTAAAACCGGCCAAGTGCGAGTTGGACTCGCACACGAAGGGTTCCGTACCACCGTACAATATTTCGCAAAAAACGCAGAAAAACCCTCGTTTGTTGTATGGGGGCTTTAATTTTTTACTTTATTTTATTTTATTTTTTGTTGTTATAACGGCAATAAATAAATAGAAATAAGTAATCTGTGAAAATTTCAACTGGCTACCTATTACGGTTCATGAGATACATACAGCCCGCTGAAAGACAGACGGACAGCGAAAGCTTAATAATAGGGTTACGTTTAAAAAAAAAAAAAAAATATATCTTTATTTCAGACCGAAATTAGTCCATAAGTTGTTAGTGGTTAGTAACAGATTGTGCTTACATGCTATGTTAGCGTTGTTAGTAATATATAATTAATTAGTTAGCACAAACCTAATGCTATTTTGTGCAGTGTCTTTGGATGGGACAGTCCGGTCTACTAGCAATCATTTTTAGGATACTGTTACGAGTGTTACGCAAGCGTTGTAGTAAGAAAGCTGCTTTCTTACGCATGATGGCGTGAAAGCCATCCATGTGCGCTGCAGCTAAAATTCCAGACGCACTACAACGCCGCGGCAACCGCAACAGCATCCTGAAAGCGTCGTTGTATTGCACGCGCAGGACATTGTAGGATCGGCTCGTATATAACACCCACAGGCCGCTCGAGTAGAAGGACTGACACCCTTCAGGTACGGAACCCTAAAAAAATTTAGCTAAACACACACAAGGCGGGTGCGTGTCGGGCGCGGATCGGGACGACAGTACTGCGGGCTTGTATATATTGTAATTCATTGTATTATATGGATGTCAGCACACGAAACGCGTGCGCGGCTCCCGCTCCCGACCCGCTCCGCGCCCGACCCGCGCACGCATTTCGTATGCGCGGGTCTTCATTGTTATTAATGTCATCTCGTTTTCATGACTGACATTAAACTAGCATAAATGGTAGATAATAATATGTTGTTACAGCTGGGCCATCTAAGTTAAATATATTTTGATCTGCTGTGGCGGTAGATGCACTATAGATCATGAAGTGGGGTGCATAAAATCCACTACCAGTGGCAACTTTTAATAGATACAGCCTGGAAATTAATTGTTTATTAAATTGACACACTACATCAATTTGCCGTGTTATAGTAATTTCATACAACAACTAAATGACAGTTGTGATTTAAATATTAGGGCAATTTAAGATAATCCTAACTTTTAATATTATTAATGCGAAAGTGGGTTTGTTTGTTAGTTCCGCTTTCACGCTATAATGTCTGAACGGATTTACCTAGATGATATTTGGCACATAGGTATGACCTATATTAGGACATAGGATACTTTTTATCCCGATGATTTCTGACCTCCACACGGGCGAAGCCGTATGCAAAAGTTATTTTATTAAATAATTTAATGTCCATTAATGTTTTTAGGTCAGTTTTGATAAATACTATCAAAAATATTCTCACATTTTTTCGACATAAAATAAAATAGTTGTCTAATAAAACTTCACAACAGAATAGAGTCTCTATTTCGCCCACCAAAATTCTAACAATTTTTGCAAGTTGTACCGCACAATCGTAGGATATTAGCACCGGTTATTACCAGCACTCTGATACCAGCTCAGGAAGGAAAGCATTCGGCAAAACATTTCCCCTCGCGTTGATGGATGGGCTCCAACTAAAATATGAGGGGTCACACCGTGGCCCGTTAAATTGGGGATCAGTTAACTGTAGTTAAGTGTGACGTTTGTTTTCGTAAAGGAAATGTATAGTGTCAATTTGGTAATGAGAATTTGATGACTCCTTTGACAGTGTCCTTTTGCAGACAGTTAAAATTAGACTAGGTCTAATAGTATAGACAATATTTTAATTTTTATACCTCTAGAGTAATGTCATCATCCAAAGACTGACTTCACCCACCACTGGACATAGGTCCCTTTCTGTTTGGGCCAATACCTCCTTGATAGCAACAATGTCATACACCCATCTTCATGACAGAAAACTACATGTATTTACCTAACTAGCGTTTTTCAATTTTGTTAAATGGCTTAGATAATAATGGCGACAACATACGAGCCACCAACATTACCCACATTCTGAGGTGATTGGAATAATTTTCCATGTAAAATGACAAAATCCGAAAGGTAATCATTTTTGTTTACTCAAAAAATCTATCACAAAACTACAATAAATCACTGTATATTCACAAAATACAAACTGCTTTCAGCCAGAAGCAGTTTCAATACCGAAACCCTGTTAAAAACAGAACTTTCGTTCAAAATATCAGTTTAACGGATAGTAGTGAAACCCACCAAGGTGTTTGGCATGACGCAAGTTTCGCGTGTAAGCTAAAGTTTCTACGCTATAGCGAATACCTAATACTCGATGTAGAACGATATAGATACAAGAATAAAAGGTCAGAAGGTTGAATCAATGCGATATTACAATGATTTTTTTCTGCCACTAGTAATATAACATTACAGTTTTTAACACAACTAACTATTTACACTAGGTACTAAATTAAAAGACTAACTATCTGTATAAATAAAAATAAAAACAAAACGACACTTAGGCTTCGAAGTATTCGTCCGCATCGCTGTCATCCGGAAATGTGCCGAGAAGACTGGCAGCATTGCCATGTTGAATGGCAATGCTAATTCTTTGGCCAAAGAACGAGCCAGCCCTCTGGTCACGTGAAGTGTCGACCAGTCGATGAGAAATTTCCTTAAAAAGAAGACGCGCACTCGGACCCCATGACCCGAGCGTTTCGACCCCAAACGGCTCAAAACTGTGGTTACCCCATAAGGTTACAGTATTTGCGCCGCTTGAGGGTCTCAGCAGCCGCAACAGCGGCGCCAGCACAGTCCGCCGTGCTAGGAACATAAGATGGCGCAAGGGTGTCGACACAGGTTGCGTCCTACACCAGAGGCCTACTCACCTTCCAAAGCAACAACGTCATCCCGATTTTTGTAATGCTGAAAATAATTGCAGCGTTATTGGGCAGCATTCGGCAAGCTATGCAAAGCTTTTCGTCCCACATACCGCAGTGTTCCAAGACGAAAGTCTTTGACCAGTACGTGTTGCCAGTGATAACTTAAGGCACTGAAACGTGGTCGCTCACAATGGGCCTTATCAGAAGGCTAAAAGTCACCCAAAGGGCAATGGACAGGGCTATGCTTGGAGTTTATCTACGTGAAGAAATGAAGAGATCCATAGAAGAACCAAGGTAACCGACATAGCCCGAAGACTCGCCAAACTTAAGTGGCATTGGGCAGGGCACATTGCTGCGCAGAACAGATGGCCGATGGGACCAAAAGGTTCTGGAGTGGCGACCGCGTACCGGAAGACGTAGCGTTGGAAGGTCTCCCACAAGATGGACCGATGACCTTCTGAAGGCCACAGGAATTCGCTGGATGCGGGAAGCACAGAATCGGTCGAAGTGGCGGTGCTTGGGGGAGGCCTATGTTCAGCAGTGGACGTCTTTCGGCTGAAATGATGATGATTTGTGGCGTAGCGACCCCCACTCCCCCAACTTTAATGCGTTTAGGGAGGCCTATGTCAAAGTCAAAGTCAAATAATTTATTTCAAATAGGCCCATATATGGCGCTTTTGAACGTCGAAATTTACAAAATAATAAAATTGATTCTAGTCGCCCCTTCCAAAAGGTAGTTTTCGTATGGAGAAGAATGGGCAAGAAACTCCACCGTTACTCTTTTAAAATATTTTACAATGTGTATGTCCAGCAGTGGACGTCTTTCGGCTGAAATGATGAAAATAATTGACAAAGAAGATGCTGCATGGTTCATTCTGAAAGTTGGCAACAACACAAATAGCTGTTATATCGCTGATTTGATTATTTTGTCAAAATTACTAAATAAATGATTAATAATAACACCAGCCCACTACTGTCCCACTCTAGGTCAGAAGCCTCTTCTCATACCGAGAAGGCACGAGCATTGATCATCACACTTGCTCAAGACGGGTTGGCGATTTCAGACTTATATTAATTATGAGTCCAGGTTTCCTCTCGATGTTTTCCTTCACGGATATCAGTAATGTTCAAGCTAAACTCAGAAAGTGCATATAAAAACCGAAAGTGCGTGTAGGACCACGCACAATGAAGGGTTCCATAGTTGGGATGAATTTAACCCAAGAACAAACTTAACTTAATAGCTGAGAAATATGTTCTCTCATACATCAATTTAAGTCACGGTCAATTCTCCAATAATTGCAAACCGCAAAAAAAAAGCGAAAAAAATTTTTTTTCTATTTTCGGACTTTTTCCTTTACTTGTGCTGTGAGACCTTACTTCCTGCCAAATTTCATGATTCTAGATCAACGGGAAGTACTCTGTAGGTTTTGATTTATTTGCGAAAATCAAAATATGTCTCACAAATGGCCGTATTTTTTTATTATTGCGTTGACTTAGAAGCTTGATTTTTTTAGAGCTCCAAGGGAACATAAATCTACGTATTTGACATTTATTTCAACTTGATACCACGCATTCCTGAGAAAATGGGTCTTACGATCTTAGAATAAGGACTGACGGACGGACAACGAAGTGATCCTGTAAGGATTCCACTTTTTCCTTTTGAGGTACGGAAGCAAAAAAATTGAAAAGTCACATTGGTACTAGCTAGGATTTTAACCCTAGTATCGCTTATCTACGAAAAAAAACATTTTTACATAAAAATACAACCGAAAATAACTTTAATTTCAGAAGCCGGTGTCTTTGGATCAGTATTTTAGTTTTTTGACACCGACTTCCGAAATTAAAGTTATTTTTCACTTTGTAGTTTGGAAGTCAGTTGTATTTTTTGTAAAAAACGTTTTTTTTTCACTTTTTAGTGGGTGGGTTTGTAATTTATCTAAGTTACAATAGCCTTATGTCAACTGCTCATCAAAAATACCCAAATCGCTATAAATGTGCCTTTAATATTTGAAGAGTTCCCTCAATTTCTCCAAGATCCCATCATCAGATCGTGACTAAATGACAATGGGACCAAATTGAAAGTATACTCTTCAAAAAAAAAAAAGAATTTTTCAAATCGATCTGTCCGTCTTCGAGTAATCGGGAAAAACACATTTAAAAAAAAATATCCCGCGAATTGAGAACCTCCTCCTTTTTTTGAAGTCGATTAAAAAAAGGGTCGTGTGCACGGGATTTTGTTTTCAAAATGCTAAGATATGCGTTACCCCGATGGTACATGGGGAGACCATGACCTGGCTGTGACCTGGATTAAGACAAAGGATACTTTTTATCCCGATATTCCCACGGGATGCAGCAGGGTGAAACCGCGTGAAATAGCTAGTAGACTATAATTTAAAAAGATATCACGCAAGCGAAGCTGCTTGCGGAAGCTAGCCATCAATATTTAATTCACAACAGAGCGATATTTCATAATCTCATTTATTATTAAAATGAGAAATTTATCAAATCAGCGATTTGCGACGTTTGCCAACTTTGAAAAAGCAACCTCTGAACATTAGTTACTGAGGTCTGAATTCCACTAAGATGATGGTAGCCTGAAATATCCTACAATAATTATAAACGCGAAAGTTTGTGAGGATGGATGGATGTTTGTTACTCTAACACGCTAAAACTACTGAACAGGTATGGATGAAATTTGGCGCACAGATAGTTTATAACCTGGATTAATACATAGGATTATTTTTTTCTTCTTTAAATTCCAATATTCCCACGGGATCGAGACATGTATTATAATAGTCCACTTCACCAGTTATGGTAATTGGTTAATGTACTGTAGAAGGCTACAGTTAAGAATTTCCTATAGTTTGACCGACACCGCTGTGCTAGAATGCGCGGCGAGGTTGAGCGTTGTCGAATGAGTGTCAGGACGCCATGAGAGTTATCGAATGAGCGGCCTGCATTGCCACCCCGTCTCGCCGCACACATACCTCAGACGCGGTATAGCGGTTTCTGTCAAACAGTAATATAAAAACAAAATTACCTACACAGAAACCGTAAGGCAGTCAGGCCAGCTCCAAGACGAGAGAAAAAGGGAGTCAACATTACTTGCTTAAGTACTTCTAAATGTTGGATATTTGTTAAAAAATTGTTAGTTATTATTTCGGTCCGAATCGGGAACGAAACTTGGCACTTCTGTACCTTATCTGTGCAGTCGCTAACCTGGCCCTCTAATTCCTGTAGCGGAGCGGGAAATGACTTTGTTTATAAAAGGGAGTGACGCCGACGTAATAATTTGTAACATTGGATTAAGTTGTATGTATTTTTGCCCTTTTGGTATTTACAAGGCAGTTGATTTCTGTTTCTAGATAGTTAACTAGTCAAGTTTAATAGATGTTTTAATCAGTTGGCCTAGCCTTATTCCAACTATGCTGGGGTCGGCTTCCATTCCAACCGTATGCAGCTGAATACATACCAGTATTTTACAAAGAGCGTTTATCTGACCTCCTCTCCAGTTACTGGATAACACGATACGCCTCGATAAGATTGGTTGTCAGATTTTCCGGCTTCTGACTACCCATAACGACTGTCAAAGATCTACAAATGACAGCCGGGACAAACGGCTTAAATTGCTTAGTAACATAAAATTAAATTCTCCTTTGGACTTATATTTATTTTGGCATTAGCACCAATTGACGCAATGGGCAATTTTATTAATCTCGCCAATGTCTTGCCAGTAACCAAATCAATAGGCAGTGTGACAAATATGGGCCATCATGTAAACGACCCTTTAGATAAGCGGCTTGGCCTCAAAAATACCCCTACATTCGCATCCAACCTCATTTCACCCGCATAACACCATATTGGTTCCATAAAAAGTACTTTATCACCTCTTAAACACCGCAGACGACTGAGAACACGAAAAAAAACAAAAAAAATAAAAAACTGCGATTGCGCCCATTCAGACCTAAGTGTGTACTGTCAAGTTGACACGAGACAGAGATGGGGATATGGAGTTGATTTAATATAGAAAGAGACGGTATGATCGTTACTGAGCCATTGGGGTCATCAGACTGGAGACAGGGGTACTTGCACTTGACCCCGCAGTGAAGTAAGGTACGAAAGACTTTCGGATTTCTGGAGTTTCAATGTGCTATTTTTATGGGGCTTGAAACTTTGATTAGGGAGATTTTACAAATACAGAGGGGACATGAAATGAAAAGTATTGGTAGTAAAAAGATAGATAGAGGAATAATGTTATTAGATCGTTACGGTAAGTAAAAAGATGAAGATACAAAAAAAAAAGTATGTTTAGACAATTTGGTAGTGTTAAGTGAATAAATGCTAGGCGATTGACATAGGGATTTTTTTTTAATGCAGGTTATGTAAAGCGTTGGTGACTTCAAAAGATGAAACCTAAAAGGTATAAAAGTAACTTCTATTAAATTTCATCATCATCATCATCGGCCTATAAATGTTCCCACTGCTGGGACACAGGCCTCCTCTCTGTGAGAGGGAGTGGGCCGTAATCCACCACGCGGGCCCAGTGCGGGTTGGTAGATGTCACATGTCTTCGAATTTTCGGTTCTTCGGTTTCCTCACGATGTTTTCCTTCACCGTTTTGAGAGCAGTGGTGATGAAATAATTTACACAAAGTATAGCGCCTGTCTGGGTTCGAACCTACGACCTAAAACTCGTAAGTCGCGGCCGTTACCACTGGGCCACCACTGCTCTCATTAAATTTATGTTACTTTTGTTAAATTTTTTTCGGTCTCTATTAAGGACACCGGTACTGTGTGGTGCCGGACTTAAAGTATAGTATAACCCGTGCGTGATAAGTTGGGACCTGGAGGCCTACCACAAGCTCATAAAGCAGTATTATTTTAATATAACTTCAGTGTGGGAACGAGATGAAGCTCTACAGGACGTATAGATCCATCTCTTTCTCCCACTGAAGTAATATTAAAATAATAATTGCCCCTGCTTGGAATTCGACGTCACCGCGCTCAGGTCCCAACTTATCGCGCACGTGTTATACTACCCTATTTTTTTCCTGTGGGTGTCGTAAAAGGCAACTGAGGGACTTACCAGAGAATGAGCAGCAGCGTTCTCTATGCATTTGAAACGTCATACTGCGATCGCCAACCCGTCTGCCAAGCGTGGCGATTATGGCAACCCCCCCCCCAAATTAAGCACAGAACCGGTTGAAGTGGCGGTGCTTAGGGCCTATGTCCAGCAGCGGACGTTTTTCGGCTGAAATGATGATGATGAGGATGATTGGGGACACAATTATAGTTTAACAAAAGAGTACTATCACTTAAAAAACTGTCTGATGAGCTGCTGTGCCCGGTAGTTTCATCTGCATGGCGATTGCCATAAAACTACAGCTTTTTTGCCATTAAAATATTCTATGCCACTCAGGAATAGTGTAAATTTCCGGCTTATTCGTAATTCGCACGAATTTACTCGCCCAAATCCGGGTGATTCGACCATTTTAATTAATTATTAAGGCTCGTGCAGACCAGCGCGACACGCGACACGACACAAGGACACCGCTCGTCGCGCGAAGAGCGGTGTTTTTGTGTCACAAGCCTTTAGTTTCTCTTGAGGCGATTCGCACGAATTCAATTTACTTGTGGACGAATCAACAACTCCAGCAAAGTACACTGGCGCACAGTAGTGATAAATAGTAGAAGATTTTTGTAATCGGATTAGTAATTCCAGAGATTACCTATAACAAACATACAAACAACTTTACAAGTTCCTACCTCTTTCTATATTTGTTAAGATTTATATACACTAATAAACATGCTGACATGTAATAGACATAGCTCATTTAATATTTTTTTCTTTTTATCTCTTGTCGTCAACAAGAGAGAAGAATAAAAACCGGCCAAGTGCGAACCACGCACAATGAAGGGTTCCGTAGTTGGGATGAATTTATCCCAAAAACAAACTTAACTATGTAGTTGAAAAATATGTTCTCCCATACAGAATGTATGGAAAAACATGTTTTTGCAACTGCAAAGTTAAGCAGGTCGATTATTACTCGTTAACTTGTAGAGCGTACTTAGCTATGATAGTTTTCCTTTTAATTTCGTTATATAAACTACTGCTGTGATTTTTTTCACACATCGAAAACCAACCATTTAGCTAGCAGGAGGGGAGACACTTGACTCTAACAAAAATTAGCACTTAAAAGGTAATATACATGACGAAACTATAAGGGTTCCTTGTTAACTACGGAACCCTAACAAACACCAAAAAAACACTTTTCATGTATGATCCTGTAATTCTTTATTTAATTTTATTTTTATTATGTGTTGCTATAGCGGCAATAAAACTACACAATCTGTAAAAATTTCAACTGTTTACCTATTACAGTTCGTGAGATACAGCCCGCTGACAGACAGACTGACAGCGGAGACTTAGTTTGCGGAGCGGAGGTTTGTTTGTGTTGTTTACTAACACATAGTTTTAAGGACATTGTTACTAACCCTTTATGAGTCTTGGCTCGAAATAAAGTTTTTAATAAAATTAAAATTAAATTGCAATAAGGTTCCGTTCGACAACCCTTCGGGTACAGAACCCTAAAAACCAGTGTATTATACAATATTACTTTATATAGGTACGTCACCGTATAATTATGAACTTTGTTAGTTTATAATCTATCGGTATTATTTCCGTTAGATTATTAACTGTCGAAAAATTGTGAACTGTGACAAATCATTTGCAATTTAACGCATAATTTTTCGATAGTTTATAATGTATCCATGAAAAACTGACAAATTGTGAACTGGTATCAAACTTGCTTGCGACGTAACGCACCTTGCGCCAATATTAAATAGCCTGCCTGGCTGCGAGCAACTCGGAAGTAGCGCTCGCCGGCCGCTGCCGCGGCACCGCTCGCTTCGCTCGCTCGGCTCGCGCGCGGTTGGTCACAGTTCTAACCTAACCTAACCCATTTCACCCAGTTCACAATTTTTCGACAGTTTATAATCTAACGGAAATAATACTGATAGATTATAAACTTACGGTTTTCACAATCTTACGGTGACATATATAAATCTACCTTCAATAAACTGCGTTTATAATTTTATTTTCCTAGAAAAACACGGACACAAGTTAGTTATAAAATTAAAATGTAATTCGGTAATGCGTTGGCTCGAGCTCGCGTATAATTAGTGCTCATTTTTAATTGGACGCTTGCAATTCAGTTAGTAGTTGTGAGCTGATCTACTGGAGTAATTCGTTTAGTTAATTGCATACGTTATTACTGTATTTTGTTTAAATAATGGCGAGTAAACTTTTCTTGTTCACCTCTGACTGAACAACAACTGAACAACGCGGTGAACAAGAAAAATTTATGAAAATTATGCGACACTTGCTGTAGCTGATATCATTTACATCCTAAAGGATTGTCATCATGTACACACGGCTACACATCACCAGTATAAGTTGACCACTCATTGTACGGAAATCTTATACGATGCGAGATCAACGTAAACTGGAAATGTATAGCTTGATGTGTAGCCTTGTGTACATACCCTAAAAACGTAAAAACTATCCTACATTTTAATTTTAGTTAAAGTCTAATTACGTGCCAAGTCAGCCATTAAAGCGTGATTGAGTAACATACTTAAACAAAATTTTTGTCAAGAGTCCGAATGAAAGTCACATTTAAATTTTTGTCACAATTTTTTGCAAGGTTACAATAGGCCAGTTCTCGTACTTATGAAACTCACAATCTGTCACATTTGTCAAAAAAAATACAGAAAAAAAAGAAAAGTAAAAGTGATCGAGTGAGTGAGTGATGATGAAAGTGAAGAAGAATAATCTTGTAAATAGATTGTATTTTTTACAGATAGCGAATAAGATATAAATCCGAACGTTGTTAAAAATTACGGGAATTGTCCTTCTACTACCAAACTGTATAAGATTTAGTCAAGTAGACCTTCTATACGTGTCACACAAAACTCTATAACAATGTGTGTGTTTTTTTCTTTTGTGTGTTTCGTGCGTGTGTGGTCGTGTTAATTTCCGTGCCCATGCACGATGATCTAGCTAGATTGTCAGGAGCTCATCAAAAACTCGGAGATAAAATACGGATGAGGGAAGTATCTCTTTTTACCTGTTCTATTTCTTACTTAAGGAAATCACTTGTGACAGAGGATAATAGCGCGATAAGGTGGATGTCAGAAGAGGCTGGTGGTAGCTTTCTGAAGAAATTAGAAAAAATAATGTAGTTTGAGTTTTGCGTTTCGTAGGGACGTTTTTGAAGTGAAAACTTCTTTAGGCGTGTTGGGCATTTTTGAGATGCAACACCGTTACCGACACCTCATTTTTAACCGACTTCCAAAAAGGAGGAGGTTATATGTTCGTCGCGTATGTTTGTTTTTTTTTTTTTTTCTTTTTTTTTTTATGTATGTCCATCGATTTCTCCGTCAATTGTGAACCGATTTTGAAAATTCTTTTTTTGTTTGAAAGGGTATGCTTTTGAGGTGGTCCCATATAATTCTATTTTATTACCTTGGCTTCGATATTTTTTGAGTTAGCTTCAATAATACGTACTTTTTTCCCACTTAGTATGTGGATGATATGATAAGTTCCTGTCACTGTTATCTATATTGCAGGTAGTGGTTTTCGAATTTGTGTGGGGTAGGTACCACAACTAAAAAGTGAAAAATAAAAACTTTTTACAAAAAAAAACAACCGACTTCCAAAAAACACTACAAAGTGAAAAATAACTTTAATTTCGGAAGTCGGTGACAAAAAACGAAAATTCAAAACCAAAGACACCGACTTCCGAAATTAAAGTTATTTTTCACTTTGTAGTGTTTTTTGGAAGTCGGTTGTTTTTTTTTGTAAAAAGTTTTTTTGTAAACGCGATTGTACTCTTTATTTAAATTACGTTACGTTACGGATCAATGTTCACCCATTGTGTCACCTAATATAAAATTTCTAAATTAATGTCTGTAATTTTTAACCGACTTCCAAAAAGGAGGAGGTTATATGTTCGTCACGTAATACATGTTTTTTTTTTTTTTTTTTATGTATGTCCACCGATTTCTCCGTCATTTGAGGACCGATTTTGAAAATTCTTTTTTTGTTTGAAAGGGTATACTCCCAAATTGGTCCCATATAAATTTTATTAACTTTGCTTGGGTAGTTTTTGAGTTAGCTACAAAATACGTATTTTTTTCCCACTTAGTATGTAGATGATTATGATAAGTTCCTGTCACTGGGAGCAGGTAGTGGTATTCGAATATGTGTGGGGTAGGTACCACAACTAAAAAGTGAAAAATAAAAACGTTTCACAAAAAAAAACAACCGACTTCCAAAAAAAAACACTACAAAGTGAAAAATAACTTTAATTTCGGAAGTCGGTGGCAAAAAACGAAAACACTAAACCCAAGACACCGACTTCCGAAATTATAGTTATTTTTCACTTTGTAGTGTTTTTTTTTTGGAAGTCGGTTGTTTTTATGGTGTACATAATAAAGAATATTCTATCTATCTGTCTATGCAAGTATTTTTACTTTAAAGGTTTTGGAAGTATTTTTATAAATTGTTCAAGTTTTCACTTTCGCCGGCACTCCCGCAGTGCCACTGTTTTTAATTTTTGGTCGTCGTTGCTCAATGGCTTCCAAATCGGCATGGAAACCAGTGTTTTTTCTTAAAGCATATTTTTGAAAAAACAGGGATGCTATGACTCATCAATCATCATCATCATTTCAGCCGAAAGACGTTCACTGCTGGACATAAGTCTCCCCCAAGCACCGCCACTTCGACCGATTCTGTGCTTCCCGCATCCAGCTGATTCCTGCGGCCTTCACAATAATAATAATATGCATTTTTTCGCTTTGCCTCGAAAATTCTATTTTCAAACTCACTTTATTATGCTTGATTATACTGCATTTTATTTCTCAGCTCAGGCGATAGAGTCCATATTATGTAATTTTGCAACAAAATAATCAATTCCCCTTTTATTTCCTCCGATGTAGAAGCTTTTAGCCATATAGTATATCGTCAGATTTTACAGCACTGTAAGCTTTAACGAGGCATATCTGTGACCCAGTTCTCACATTCAATTCCTACAGCTCACGTAGACTTTACGGAGCTTATGTCCCATATCTTTTTGGCCATATCGTTCATATAATCGTCAAAATGCAGAGAGTGTATGAAAAGAGGCCTTAGTTCTGCTGTGGTTTGATTAAAAGCTATATTTAACATCAATATACATCGATATTTTGCATTGGATTTAGCAGACATTCAAATTGAATACACAGTGTAATTTTTGGCCTAATATTTAGTGCTTAGCCCTCAGGGAAAACAGGCGTGATATTATGTGAATTAAGTGTTGTTGTGAGGTAGTGTGTGTGTGTGTGTGTGTAGTGTTCCAAACTATTTTATATAACTATATTGTATTTTTGTATGACCTACAAGTAGTTGTGCCGGGTCTGGCTGTTTGTATATGTGAGTTTAAATGTTTGTAAACGCACCCACAATACAAGAGAAATTCCTAGTGTGTAAAAAAAACTGTTATTTTTTTTCTTCTGCTTGCCCTTGTCCCGTGTTACTTAGGGTAGGCGCATCATGTGCATAGGCTATGCCAGGCCTCACATTTATTTGACGTCACGTTATCATCTGATAATGATCGTCAACTTCTTCTTTTCGTGTTTCTTCTTTCTTTGCATCATGTTTATCTCAAATAAACTTATTTCCTTTCTTTTTCTTTTCTTTTTTATCATTATCATTCATCATTTTAGCTAAAAAAACGTCCATGACTGTTGGACATAAGCCTCCCTCAAGCGTCGCCACATAAACTGGTCCCAAACTTTGCGACCACCAGACCTGCAGGTCTTCGGGCCGCTTTATCACATTATCATTCACACTCTTTCATTCATATTATCCCTCATAATCAGCCTATAATGCCCACTGCTGGGACACAGGCCTTCTGTCGATGAGGGAGTGAGCTATAATTTACCACGCGGGCCGAGTGTGGGTTAGTAGATGTCACATATCTTCAAATTTTTGGTTCCAGGATATGCCGGTTACCTCACAATGTTTTCCTTCACCGTTTTGATAGAAGTGGTGATGGAATAATTTACAAAAAGTAAAGTGCCTGTCTGGGTTCGAACCTACAACCTACAACTCGTAAGTCGCGGCCGTTACCACTGGGTCTTAATCATAAAAAATTGCAAAGGAAGATCAAATGTGCTGTCATACTTTCGAAGTTTCAAACTCATTTTATGTTTCACGATAATAAACTTCCTGTCACATAAAGTAAGAGGCAGTTTATGAAAACTGTTTTTAAATATAAGATTTAAAAACAATTTTCTTAAACTCTAACAATAATAAAAAGGTCTCGTTCCAATGGTAAAAAGTTCACCACAGCAACGTTTCAAGCGTGGTTGCAAGTTATAAGAGAGTTGGCAGTCGACGGATATATCCTACTTACCCCCCAATTGAATAGCGCGATGATACTTTATGACCTCGTTACGGAACACGTACTTACAGTCGTAGATAAAAGTGTTCCTGTTTTTTTATTATTTGATGAGACATTTTTTTTGTGTTTTTCTGGTATCACATTACCCTGTTACTGGGTGAGTTGCTCCATGTAAAACACTGGTATTCATTTGCATCGGATAAGACTGGAAGCTACCCCAAACATAGTTGGTTAAAGGCTAGGAAGGATGATGATGTTTTTTTAAATTATCTTTTAAAAAGCTGCGCCCCGCGGTTCTACCCGCATAAGTCTCGATCCCGTGGCAATATCGGGATAAAAAGTATTCTATGTCCTAACCCAGGTTATGGTCTACCTATGTGCCAAATTTTATCCAAATCCGTTCAGCCGTTTTAGCGTGTTAGCGTAACAAACAAACAAGCTCCCTTACACATTTAAGGATTTCATTAAGGTATTAGGACAAGCCTTTGGCTGTTTCCAGAAAATAATTACAGCCTGTCCCATTTTCAGAAACCTTTCCTTAATAATAATCATACCAAACAATACGAAGTTTATATTATTAATTCTCAAATTACTTTGAAATAATTCCAAGAATAATATTAAACAAGAGTTTATTTTAGACTCCATAGTTTAGAGTGACATAAATAACTCCAATTGAGCACACGCAGCATGACCTGCTAAATGCTCGACAAATTGTGATAATTTAGTAAGTTATTGATAATTCCTATTGTGTTCTGTAATAGAAACAATTTAAATCCCACTGACAGCGATACAGACGATTTTTTTTATGCCCAATGAGCCCTTTACTTTTTTTTTTCTTTAGGTACATACTTGTACATTATCCAAATATATTTTAGTGTTAGATTGTATATTATAGGTATTTAAGATTTGTCAAGAAACGTTGTATGTTAACCCACAATATTTTAAATATATTAAACTAAAAAGTTTAGTAGAACAACGGTCGTCGTAAAATATTAGATCCATTTAGATTTTGACAAACAGTTATTTAAAATTATATACCTACAAAACGACACTTTGTATTTAAGGAAATCTTGTTTATCCACTATTTTCATTGTATCCATCTCATACCTATAAAATAAATAAATACATAATTGGCCAGTAGGTATTGTCCCAATGCAGGTCGTTTTTCCACTCAACTCGATCCTGAGCCAAATGATCTCTCATAAAGTCGTCAAGTTCGTTTACGTGTCAGGAATTATAAATTTCTTTTTGTCCGTAAATATTGTCAGTACACAAAAACAGGCGTCTATGAAATTCTTGACAGACAAACACTTCATACCTCAGAAAATAATAACACCTCGACTTTTATCCTTACATACGGCGCTCAAACCTGGTCTTTGACAATTCAACAGAGGACCGGGCTCGAGGTTTGCCAGCGAGCGATGGAGCGCATCCTTGGAGATCGACTTACAGACCCATACGGAACACGATACTGCGCTCTAAGACACAAATCGCTGACGTCACCCAAAAAGCAACCAAGCTCAAGTGGGACTGGGCCGGACACGTTTGCCGCATGTCGGATGCATTGTGGGCTAAGACCACTACAACATGGGTTCCCGAAAACGTCCAGCGGCATCGTGGAAGACCCAGGCGTAGATGGCGGGACGAACTTGACGCTTATAGGAGGGATTGGTCTATATTGGCTCAGGGTCGAGTTGAGTGGAAAAAGGAAAGGGAGGCCTTTGCCCTACAGTGGGACAATACAGGCTTATATTATTATTATCAACTGCATAACCGAAATAACTGCAAGAACCTATTTATAAAACAAAAATACTTCACATTCGTTACGGCGGCAGTCACATAAGTCTCCAACAACATGAAGACGTTAGCTGTACAACCTCGTTGCAGTTTTCATGAAAAATATTTAGTTTACAAATAAAAGCTTAGTCTTGGCTACAAAACGTTGAATTTGTAACCGACTGTCGAGCTATCGACCATGACAAAAAGACAGCTAGCGTCCTTAGTAACATATATATGCAACAAAACAAGGCATTTACAACCTTATCTCCACCATGTACAACTGAAATTAAACTCTACCATTTCCACTTGAAAAACCACCCCACATTCAAATTTAAACTCTAATCTGCAGACTATATAGTTCAAAATTGAATAGTCACAAATACACGCACACATAAGTATCCCGTTCGATAAAATAACTTGTTGCACGCCACAACACACACGCACAGACACGCCAACCCACACAGCTATGTTTACACTAGCATAAATGGATAGGGCTTGTTGGCAGAAAGTATTGAGTTACGAGGAAATGATAGAAAAATATATATTTCGTGAGGTCCTAGCCTTATGGATACCTATTGAATAAATTTTTGATGTTACCTCCGGAATTTTGTGATCGGAAAGGTAACGTGTTTATTTTTGTATCATTTTCTATGAGACAAACATCTTAGGTTGGTTAGTTGCGAAAATATGTGACAAAATCTTTGGTTCATAGAATTTATATTTTTCATCCTGAATTTTCTTACGTCTTCGGGAAAATTTAGTTAAAACTTACACGTATCGACGAGAAACTGGTTCTAAGGAAAGTTTCTTCGATAAGATGTTTGCTACCTCACAAATTGCAGTCAGTCTGAATAGATTTTCAGTCTAGAAAATGTTAAAATAGAAAGATTTAAGGTAAATTAATTTTATGTAGAAGAATTGTCAAAATTAAGGCTCGTGCAGACCAGCGCGACACGCGGCGCGACACAAAGGCACCGCTCGTCGCGCGACGAGCGGTGCCTTTGTGTCGCGTCGCGTGTCGCGCTGGTCTGAACAAGCCTTTAAGTGGCAATGGGCAGGGCACATTGCTCGCAGAACGGATGGCCGATGGGGCCGAAAGGTTCTGGAGTGGCGACCGCGTACCGGAAGACGTAGCGTTGGAAGGCCTGCCACAAGATGGACCGATGACCTTGTGAAGGCCGCAGGAATCCGCTGGATGCGGAAAGCACAGAATCGGTCGAAGTAGAGGTGTTTGGAGGAGGCCTATGTCCAGCAGTGGACGTCTTTCGGCTGAAATGATGATGATGAGATTAATTTTTGATGCACAAAATTAAATTCATATTAATTTATTTCCATTCCATATTGTAGAGAAGATGTTCCATAAGGCTTTTAAAGCTGTAAGGGTCACAGCATGAGGATAAAATTAAAATGACAAAAAACTAAATTAAATATGTAAAAAAACATTTTTAGTTTTTATTTTTTACTTTTTAGTTGTAGTACCTACCCCACACAAATTTTAATACCACTACCTGCTATGTAAATACGTATTATTGAAGCTAACTCAAAAACGATTCAAGCAAAGTTAATACAATTTACATGGGACCACCTCGAAAGCATACCCTTTCAAACAAAAATTAATTTTCAAAATCGGTCCACAATAATTGACGGAGAAATAGGTGGACATAACATAAAAAATAAAATAAAATAAAAACACATACGCTACGAACTCCTTTTTGGAAGTCGGTTAAAAATACACTAATATGCCTATCTCTAATACTGAAACACAGGTGAAAATGAGTAAATGTAGTCGACAATACGTCGGCGGTAACTTTTTAACCTTGACCTTGCCTTGAGCAAAGAGTTTCAATAGTATAGAGGGCAGTTTATACTGCGGGGTAGTTACGTAGGTAATACACTAACAGTAGAAATGGCTTTCATTTTGACAGTTCAACATCATTCATTGCGTTATTTACGTTGCTGAGCAGACAAATTTTCCGAACATATGAAGCAATGCATTAGCAATATCCTTCAAAATCATTCAGATTGTGATTGTTACGTAATTAGGGTGCTGGTGCTGGACATGCGACCTAATGTACCAGCTTACTAATTTTCAGCTGGTTATATAGATCAGTGGTCGCCAAACTGGCTCGCGAGCCGCATGCGGCTCTTTGGCAAATACAAATGTCGATGAGTGCAAGCGTAGATACGCGCGGGGGTCGGGGTTTCCGTCATTAAGGTGGATGATGATAGTTGATGTTTTTTCCATACTAATTTCGGGGGGGTTTACTCCACTGTTTGACATTTTACATCCAAAGTTAAACATGATATCGTTTTGTCTCATTATTAATTTTGTCTGTGCAGAAACAGAATAGTAAAATAATAAGCCATTAAAAAGTTAGGAGCCAACAAAGATTCCCTTTTCTATGTAAAATCTCCAAAACAAAGTCGGCACCGACAAAGCTCAATTATCGAAGAGTTCAATAAACTTTATTTGTAATTGATTTACACATTGTTTTTTTTTATAAAATTCAGGTCTTTTCACATTTTTTTACGCGCTCGTTTTACGAAAAAATTAAGTACAAAAACTAAAACCCGACTAAAAGGTTTGAAACAAGAAAACATTTCAGACAGAAGTCAAGACATAGTTACAAAAATGATCAAGGTAAAGCCATGGATGGTCGCATGCTTGTACACCTACAAAATTATAATGGCATGCGACCACGGCTTTACCTTGATCACTTATACATATTTGTAATGTGCTCGTCAAGCCCTTTCATTTGAGACCCAACATGGTACAATTCAATTATTTTTATTTCGTTATTTTATGTCCTCTAGAGGGCGCCATATTGCATTTAATGTGACGTCACATAGCCTATAACCAGCGGACAATCAAAACGCTTCCAATGATACATCATTTGTCAAATTATGATCGGCAGTTTAGAAATTATGAGGTAACAGATGAACAAACATACATACATACAAACATACATACCGGTCAAAATCATAACGTATGTAATCATATGTTTGTGTGCATGCGAACTAGACGTTATGCATGTAGACCAGCGTCTAACTGCTCATCACTAATACTATCTCTGTCGGACACGATGCCAGGTGAGACAGCGTGCTTTTTGGTTATGCCGCCCACCAGTGAGATCGCGCCCGCGACTAGTTTAACCTTAAGATACAAAGCAAGATAGCAAGTTTTTTTCAAAATTCAAACTATATTTCAGAGATTTATTTCCAAAGTATTTTCACCAAAAATTTACAGGACATCGAAAATTAATTATTTCCTGTACCTTCTGTAAGTTTTCCAAGGTAAGCTTGTGAATGCATAAGTAAGATGCCTTGATCATATTATTATGAGCCAAAATAATGATGATAAAGGCATCCTACTTCTTAGCAAGTTAATTTTAGGAACCGTTATGGAATGAAGGAGGATGGGAGTGTTAAGAATAAAGAAAAGTGTATTAACACCCGTATTTATAAACAAGTAATTACTTGCTGCTAAGTAATTACTCAATGTAGTCATTACTTGAGGATAGAATGCTTCATTAGAAAATCTTATTCTATAGTCGAGTAAAGTACGTTACTTACTTGAGTACCTAAATACTTGAGTAAGAATCTACCCTCGATAGTTGTTTCCCTCTCACTCAGTTACTGCGTTTTGTTTCATTATAACTATAAGGCATACGTGAGATGTAGATTATTTTACTGTAACTTAAATTTTATGTTACTTTTTAATTTTAACACAATTATCATTAAAATATTAGTTTTAATGCAATTATCATTAAAATATTAATGTTAATACAATTATCATTAAAATATTAATTTTAATTAATAAAATACTTTTTTTCATGAAATTATGTCTAAATTAAACAAGTGATTGTTGGAAGAAAAAAAACGTTTGACGCGACAAAATAAAAATAAAAAAAATATTTTTTTTTTAATTAAAGAAAACTAAAATAAAAAACGACTTTAATTTACTGGAAACTTAATGAAATCAAAAGAGTCTGTTATTCTCGATAAAACCGCAAAATGGTCAAATTCTCAATGCTTAAGTGAAGGAAATGGTGACTATTACTTGGCTAAGAATTCTAACTTTTGACACAACTTCAAGCAATTACTAAACTATAGAATAAAAATCATTATTTGAGTAATTACTTTTACTCAAGTAATTGCTTTTACTTTTTTATAAATACAGGTGTGAGACAGATTGGACACAAGAAAGGATTGGCGCTCATAAGAAATCTTAGTCGTTATATTATTGATATTTGGCTTTATTGACTAATGTCAATGAGGTTGCCGACCACTGAAATAGACCAATTTAAAACAGAATTCGAGAAAGAACTTGGTGTAGGTACTGTTAAAAATATCGATCCTTTTACATACACTGAATGCTAATTTAACTCAATATAGAGGTATGAGGAATAGGGTGTAAAGTTCACTAATCCTCCATAGAAAAGGGAGGATCCTCCGACCAGATGGGTGTTGTGTCTGGCGGGTTACTGCCTGACGATTGATGTCGGAAAGTTATATATATGTATGATGATCACGCGGTAAACTTTGCTTGCGCGATGCAGGATTTTGCGTGACGTCAGTTGGATGCGTAGTTAGCATTTTGCTTTCCACGCCGGTGTTACCCATAGCAAATTTATTTACTAGGTATCCCTTATTCATAAGGTGTTTCCTATTTCTAAACGAATGCCTTACCTTTCTGTAGAAATCTTTAGTTCTACGTATATGCCTATCATATACAGGCTGCACTTTTGGACAAAGGGCTTACTCGTAGCTACAGCCTGGATTTAACAAGCAGCGGTGCTCACTCGGGTTCTCTTCATCAAACACATCCCGGCTGTTAATAACACAAGGGTAGGTAGAGACCGGCTTATATTGCAGGTTTAACTGTAGTTTATCTGTGAGAATTTATTCACTAACAAGCTCTGAAAAATATTTTAACATAAAAAATTAAAAAATCTGACTATTTTTATCCATATTTTGTTGGTACCTTTTATATTCTCTTAAAACTCTGTTAGTAATGACAAGATCAATTAATACATTTAGGTAACGTAATATAACACTCGAAATAAATAATTAAAAAGTACTTAGTAAAGTAAAGTTTATTTATTTGCATAGATTGTAGGTACATAACATAAGGCATTAAAAAAAATGTGATCCATGTACAATCTACCTTAGATTAGGCATGCAAAAATGAATGAATGAAGTAACGAGAAGGTAATAAAAAAAATTAATTGTGTCAAAAGTGTCAAACAAAATTACGAATTACAGTTCAAAACGGGTACAATTAAATTATTTGGAATGTCTTTAAATTGCATAAGAATATTGTAATTATTTTAGATTAGAAATTTTAGGATAAAATATCTAAGTCATTGTCATTTAGAAAATCGTAAAATTAAATTAATTGAAAATGAATAAAAAAAAATTTAAATAAATAATTGAAAATAAAATAAAATAATCGAAAATAATATTATAAAAAAATTAAAATAAAATTACGCTAAACTTAAATAATTCGAAATTAAATACAAAAAATCCTCAGGCTGCATACAGCCTGATGAGCCTTCCCACAGCTGGCGATACTGGTTGGTCTGCAATCATCTTTAGGATTCCGTTGCCACTCTCTCGAATTCGACGAATTAGTGAGGCTGACTTTTATGCAGCAGTTATGCTGTAGCCAGCTAGCTGCGTACCCGTCCTGTCATTTCCCGTTTTTCATTTTCTCGTATAAAAACGATCTTTGATGGCCATACTTGCTCGCGATTTCAAACATCACAATAAATATTCAGGTAGCATCACAATATTTTAACCTTAGCTTGTAATTATTAGAAAATTTCTTTTTTTTTTGTTTTATTATCCTTTGGTATATCGTCCATCACGTCTGTGAAGTTTTGTCAGCTAATTTTATTTGACCCTGCATTATCACCTTGGTTTTAAAATACTCATGATTTGACCTTAACACCTACTATAAGACATTATCGTATCGATATTATTAGTGTGAATCAGTAAACAATTTCGCCCACTGCATCTAATAAATTCCGCATTGAACAAATAGTTTATGCAATCCATGATCTAAAAGAATATTGTACAATGTGTTTTAGCAAACATTTATGTAAAGTCAGGGACAAATTGACTGACAACTTAATTATCCGTATAATCAAATCATAAGTGACATTCTTTGACAGTTTTTTTTTTACCATTTCTGTCCCACTACTGGGCAAAGGTCTTCCCCATACTTTGCCATTCATCTTTGTGTGCTGCCTTTTCCGGCCAGTCAACCAAGAAAGAGTCTAGGTCGTCGCGCCAGCGTTTCTTAAGTCTGCCTCGGTTGGGCACGCCACTATTGCGGTGATAAGTTCCCTCTTTGAGGAGTGGCTAGAGAGGCGCCACGTCCTCACCTTCCGCCTGACGCAGGTCCTCACTGGACACGGTTGTTTCGGGAGGTTCCTGTTCCAGATGAGGCGGGAGGAAACGCTCGAGTATCATCTTGTGTGGATCGCCCGGAGGACACGGTGGAGCATACGGTGGAGGTCTGCTCGGTTTGGGCGGGGTACCACCGTGTCCTCGTGGAGGCGATCGGCGGCGGTGATCTCTCGCGTCCGGCCCTGGTTCAGGCCATGGTACGGAGCGAAAGGGCATTGCAGGCCGTCACCTCCTTCTGCGAATCAGTAATGCTCTCAAAGGAGGAGGCGGAACGCGTGAGGTAGAGACAAATTTCGCGCCCTCATGCCCCTAACCGCCGCAGGAGACGCCCTGGGCGTCGGGAATCGTAGACCGATTCCAGGCCACCGTAGGCGCAGGCTTGCAATGCGGACGGTGAGCAATGTGTAGCTCGCCGATAAGGACCAGGCCCGGGTTGACGGCGTATTGTGTTCCACGCGCGCCTCATTGAGATGTCAGCAGAACTGACAGGGTCCACTAGGGCCGATTCCTGCCGGGGTCGCGCGAAAGTCCGAAAGGGATATCGTGGCCCCTGGCAACATAGAGGCAGTAAGAGTCTGACACCAGCTCCCGCTCCGTCCAGAGCGGGAGAAGTTATTTGATATCTTCACAAACAAAAAAAAAAGGCCTGCCTCGTTGACGACGCCCGTTTTCAGGCGCCTACTGTGTAACGACCCTGGCCCATCTGTCCTGATGCATACTGTACATTGGCCCGCCCAGTCCCATTTCAGCTTCGCAGTCTTATCGCCAACATCGGCTATACCTGTCTTCGAGCATATTACTGTGTTGGGAATTCGATCCGTAAGTTTTATTTTCAAAATGGCTTTAACACAATAAATTCCTTGACTACTTGTCAAACAAAAATAGGCGATATAAAATTAAATACAGGCTTCCATTACCAATCTCACATACTGGTAAGTGATAGTAGGCACTAACGCTAATGACGCGGTCGAAGATGTTACATCTTTGTCTATAAGAAATCTATTAATGTGAGACTTGAAGATTCCCACGTTATAGCTATTGAGATATACGAAAACTCCAGCATGCCGGGAGTTCCACTCTATAACTACGCACACTATCATATTCAAATCATTAAGACGCAGATATATGACAGTGACCTTGAGTGGTTAGCTTGCGTGTTATTTACTGAGCTCAGGCAGCGCATTGTACGTCCAGCCAGTAATAGAAATCGCCCATCAAGGAGCGCTGGCCATAATCAGACGCATTATTAATTTATTATAAATAAAACAAAAGGTATTTTAATAAAACAGATTTATTAAACGATCAATAATTACATTATCTTTATAGTGAAGGTTTCAGAAAAATACGCTTGATAGATTTTGTGTGATTCTCAGATTTTATCCGCGTTAGATATAACTTTACAAATTAATTTCACCGTGTGATTTAAAAATAATCTTAAATTCCTATATTAAGTTATTAAGAAAATACTATAATTTATCATATACTTTTTTCCAAATCACTAACAATACTCGTTTAGACGTGATCTTTAGTATAAAATCATTAAAAATCGGTTATCGTCGCCTTAATTGCAATGAAAGTGTCGCAAACATGTTAAGATAATTTTCGTAACAGCATCTTGTATACATTAGGTACTTATTATTATTCTAACGGTGCAAATGACTTCATATAAGCACACTCTCTCCCAAACGTGATATTATCAACCCTGCTATCATCGACCATTATACCTTGACCTATTATATTTGCCCCGACCCTTCCCTACAAAGGATTCACTAACATTGGCCACCGTAACCGATGTAAAAAGACCCCTACCTCTTAGTTTTCTTTCCTCAAGGGACAAATAAAGTACTTAGGATGGTGTGAAATCCAAAGGTCAATAATAAATGGTTATTTCGGTCTGAATGACTTTCAAGGTCAAGGGACTAATTTCAGAAGAAAATGGAAAATTAGTTTCCATTCCCGATATCGAATTTCCGAACGGGTGGAGAGCAGTTTTTCTTGGCTAGTTATCTTCAGTTACAATTAGGACAATATGGGGTTTGTAGAATACAGTTTTGCAGTTTTAATGTCGTCAAAAACTGCTGCTCAAAAAACGAATTGCATTACGCATTTCCAGTCTTATATTCTTGTAATTTCCCAAACATTTTTGGAACACAGCAAGGAGGCAGACTTGGAGTTAAAATAATTTTTCACTCCTCTTGCTCAAAAAGTCCGTCATTGTAGCGTACCAGAGCGGGGAAAAAATAACATAAGTATCTTGCTCTAGGGGAAAGAGTATTTTTAGTCTATAACCAAGGAGCCTACAAAAACGAAATAGTAGTTTATGAAACTGTTGCATAATGAGGGGTATTAAAACATGAGTGTGTGTTTAAAAACCGAGCCATAGGCGAGGTTTTTAATAGTATCACAGGAATGTTTTAATACCTAGTTATGCGCAGATTCATACACTACTTTATCTACTCTCAAACATTGGGATTGAAACAAATACTAAATAAAAAATCAAAGTTTAAGATCAAGAATAAATTAAAAAATCCCACGAAATTCAGTAAGTACTACAAAATAAATGAATGTCGCCTGCACCAGCACATCACCGCACATGCGCTACAGCGGGTGCTGCTGTCCCCCGCCAAAAGTTGGTGGACTCTTTGGTGATATTAACTTCTTGGATTAGCGCTGTATCGTAATAGAAAAAAAAATTGTCTTATAGTATTATTTTGTTAGGGAAAAAGTGTTTTAACATGATTCTATTTTTAAATTTCCGTATTCTGTTTATAAAGTATGTCAATATAAACTCGTTTTGAAGTTCATAATTCAAATATTATGCTATGAGAGTAGATAAGTCTTTATTATTATGTAAAACTAGCTTTTTACTACCGCATACCGGGATAAAAAGTTTCCTTAAAAATTCAGATTGAACAAATTGTATATTATTTTAAATTAAATAAACAATTTAATATTGTATTGGATTATTTTATTTTCTCGCAATCGTAGTGAAAAGTAGAGTGTAACACACGGCGCTAAAACCCATTCTAACTCGGTTTCTATTCTTAAAGCTCGGGAGTAAAACTACCTCGATAGAATGGGTTATTTTAGCCCCTCGTATAACAATCTACTATATTTCTTATTCCGCACAAATTCCTTCAAAGAAAAGAACAAAAAAAAAACGTTACAAACACGACCAAATGCTACTCAGAGCCAAAAATAGTAGGGTCTATTTTTGGATCTGCATAATAATCTACTACAACCTTGCCTCTCCCAAGTTACATTATATAATTGAACATCACACATTCCAAATCTTCATACAGAACCACTTATTTCACTGAAAGCGTCATAAATTCCGTCTCACTGACGTAATGATGATGAAAGCGCATTAATTTGGTAAAGCATTCCCCATTACCGGTAATTACTGCCGGTATTAGGCATCAAATATTCACCATTAGATGTCTGATATTAAATTTGATTCACTTGGTTTGTGATTACGCTGTTTTCAACGAACTGAATATAGCAGTGATAGCCAATTGGTGTGACCGTCGGACTGCCAAGTCAATGCCTCGAATGCGAACCCAAGGCACGCACCTCTGACTTTTCGGATTCATGTGCGTATTGTATAATTATCACCGGCTTCAAAAACGGTGAAGGAAAACATCGTGAGGAAACCGCAGCATACCTGAGAGATATTTCTCGACGGCATGTGAAGCCAAGTCAGAAGTCCATGGGTGGCTTTAAAACTCTGACACCAGGTTAGTCACTAACCATATAAAAAAAAGAATAATAGTAATTTATAGGCATAGATTTTCCTGCTAAAATCGATACACGGTTTTCCATAAATTAATTCATTTTGTACAGGTAATTATTACCCAGAAAGTATTTTTTAGGACTTCTGGGGTAATTCTTAGCCACCTCCTTTTCAAATCATTGGCAAATTCTATACCTATTAATATCCCTACGAGATCGATAGTGCCGAAATAGTTTGTAGTAAGTAGGATTTAGCTTTCAGAGGTCTAGAGGACATATAAAATGTTAGGTAACGATAAGCAAGCATTGTTAAAACAATTTTTCCTGCCCTTGTCCCCATGTCAGTAGGGGTCGGCAAAAAATATATTCCCTGTCAGCCGTCACGTTACCATTTTTTCCCCTTTCCTCCATATCATAGCTACAAACAAAAATCTTCACTTCAAAAAGTTTGACCTTTTTAAATCGACCCCGGACATAAAAATAGTTCTCGCCAAAACTATGCACATACGTAGCGTGTTATACATATATTTTTCATGAATATTGCTGGCCAGGCGCTCGGGCGCCTGCGATGATTTTTTGTGCTATTTTTATAAATATTCCAGTCGTTTTCCATAGCGTAAAGTGGCTAGCCTTAATACTGTAGCGAACTGGCTTAAGTAGAAGTCAACATTTTTTGGTATGAAAATATTTTGGGAAGTAATTTAATATTTCTTATCCAGTATAGGAAGTAAATTCTTTTGGAAGAAAAGGATGTATGCTCAATAATATGATACTGTTTTTCCTCAACCGATTTTAATGAAATACATAATAGTCCTCCAAACCGTATTTCGGCAGTGGCGGTCGATCTCAACGAAGACTTGCCTTCGGCGCGGGAGATACTATAGTGCACAAGGTGTGTGCGCAGACACAGGTTTACTCTCTCTTCCCTCAGTCTCATAGTCCGATGGGACGGCAATCCGACATAACCGGAGATCAGGCGCAAGACCAACGGCTTAACGTGCTTTCCGAGGAACCGGAGTATCACACCGTCAACTTTCAAACTCCGGGCTTTTACTAAGAAATTTCTTATGTAAAAACCCAATAACACTTTGCCCGACCACGAGACCAACGATGACGGCGACGTTATTTAGATCACACACTCGTAGAGCGGCTTTATGAAGTCGAAAAAGGCCTGTAACAAATTCACTCTAGTTTGATCTGTAGGTTTTCTAAAGAAGTCTTTGTAAGGTGTTCTACCTAATGACACACAAAACCCTGACGTCACACAAATCCTGCATCGCGCAATTAGAATTTACCGTGCGAACAGCATATTTATAACTTCCCCGGCATCAATCGTTGGGCAGTTGCCCGCCAGACACGACACCCGTCTGGTCAGAGGATCCTCCCTTTTCTATAGAGGATGAGTGAACTTTACATTCTGTTCCTCATATCTCTAAAAGCTTAATCTCCATTATGTTTGCTCTATCGTGGCAAGAGGCGCCTCAGACTCAATATTTTAAGTGCCTTAAAAGAAAGAAGAAAAATGTATTTATTACTGCACCGGAGATCACAAATTAAACTTATCTAAACATACATACAGATAAATATAATTGAAGTGTCTGTTTGTAATGTCAAAATACCAGCTTTTTACTAAAGCATATGAAAGTATAGGTACATATTAAGGTAACACAAAACTTTTTTTAAATTTATGTCTGTCTATCTGTCTGTTTGTTCCAGCTAATCTCCGAAACGCCTAGACCGATTTTGACGGGACTTTCAGCAGCAGATAGCTGATGTTAGAAGGAATAACTAATGCTACGTTTAATTTAGAAAAAGAATAAGAATTAGGGGCCATGCGAGTGAAGCAGCTAGTAGAAACATTCATAAACATAAAAAAACAATGTAAAATAAAAGCAGAAAGTCCTGTACGAGGCCAAAAGGCTCATATATCAGTATGATGATGCTTATTGTGTGAAATTCTTCATTTATTTCTCAAAAAATCTACATTTGTTTATAAAAAATTCTACATTTATTTCTCAAAAATTCTACATTAATTTTTCAAAAATTCTACATTTATTTCTCCAAAAAAGAAAACTACTACATCCAGGTTGCAGGATCTTTCAGAGATAACACAACACAGGAAGATCATATTTCAATCAAAGTATTTTCTTTAAAATCTATGCCAGAATCCAGAGCTACATTTCGATTACTTCATCCCTGGAGAAATTCCAGCTCGTCTTAAAACTCTCGCCGAGACTAATCGGGAAGATTTCAATTCCGAGCACAGTGCAGGCTGAATCCTTTTGTATGGTTTTTTTATGGAACGAATATTAAACAAGGTGTCTAGTATCCATTCAGTAAGGATACATACCATTTCCCATTATTTGTTTTTTAGGTTTGCAATTTTCCCACGGATCCGTGAAGGTGTTGTTAAGTATCGTACTGAGAATCTATTTATGTGTAAACATTCAGGAAAAAAGACAAAAAAAATCGCCCCTTTTTTCAGTGGGGAATTTTACGGGGTTTTTACATGGGGTGCGGGCGGTCGTTATTTAGAGGGTGTCTAAAAGTCATAACTTATGACCCCTGTTGAAAATTTGCTACAAAAAATTTTTGGTACTAAAAATGTTTTTTTTTTTTTTTGTAATGTTTTACAGTACCTACGTGCCCCTTTCGGATCGAACAGGGTTTTTTTTTACATATTGTATAAAACGGATACAACCAATTAAAGACATCTGTGTGGCTGACTTAAGACAAAGGTAAAAAAGTTCCATTTGCCTGAAATTTCACTAGCAGCCATTTAATTCAGACCGGAACATAGCAATCCTGCTTAACTGTAAACATAGACATGTTGACATTTACAATAAACCTAGCCATTTTTTTGCTGGTTCCGAGGGCCTAGACCAGGGATTCCCAACCGGTGGGGCGCACCCCCCTCGGTGGGCGTAGAGTAACCAATGGGGGGGGGTGTGGTGGCACCAATAATAAATTATAGATTCATTAAATTTTATGTTCTTGGTATTAGAAAAAGTTAAGACTAGTTTCCAAAAACCAAACGTTTCATAATAAAATATGATTGACGTGGATATATTTGGTAACCTGTTCGGCTTAGCTATTTCTAAAGAGCCATAAAAAATCCAGAAAGAAATCGACACGTGTTTCTCCTCTCAGCGAGGCATCCTCAGGATGACGATTGACTTGTCGCGAACCCGAACACGGCGTGTTGCCACACCAAGCGCTGAACGCAGAGTGAGCCTTATCGCCCGCCGTCTGGAAGTAAATCGACTATCGTTTCATAATAGTTACATAGGTGCTGTAAAATGAGATTCAGCTTTTTTGTATAAGTCGACAAAATAAGTTTTTCTAATTCTGTATGAATGGACTAAAGAAAACCGAACCTATTCGAGGTGGCGTGCTACAATTTTCGAGCTCGCTATATACGCTCTTCCATTCTATATTCTCTTATTCTTCATCTTTTCTACATAAATCAACTAAGTAACTCCTTTTTCTAAAGAATTTTTTTACGAATAATTGTGTAATTTTCGAGCTCACTTTGCTTGCTCTTACATTATGCATTCTCATAATTCTTGAGTTTTTCTAAAACTCGACAAAGTAACTTCTATTTCTGTTTAAATTATCAAAAGAAAATCTAACCTATCCAAGGGGGTGCAAACATTTTCGACCTCATTTTCGCTCGCTTTACATTCTTATGCTTTTCTGCTTATGTCGACAAAGTAACTCAGGGGCGTAGTGATTTAATAAAAAAGTTACGGGGGTGCGTATGTAAAAGGTTGGGAATCCCTGGTCTAGACAATGTGACTTTCTGTCAGTAATAACGATTATGGAAAAGTCAAAAATGTATGGAACTGACATAAACTACAGCTGAAAAGTTACTGTTGAAAATCGTTATCGAAATACAAAGCTTTTTGAAAGCGATTGCCAATAGGCCTGTGTCCATTTTTTTTATTTTTAGTCCGTCTTTCAGATAACAAAAAAATATTGAACACGTATTTTTTCTTTTTTACGTAATCAAAAGATTACGGTGATACATTGAGTTAAAATGTGGCATGACGTCACGCCTTGCTAGATTTAATAGTGCGTTGTGACGTAGCGAGCCCCCACTCCCCAACTTTAATGCGTGTTTTCTAAGTTATTTTTGATTAATATGATAAAGCAAAAAATACGTGTCTAATATTTTTTTATTATCTGAAAGCCGGACTAAATAGTATTTCTGTTTTTTTACCTAGGCAACTACCCTATTGTCTAGGTCTTATGAAACAAGGGAAAATTTTCTTCTGCTGTAAGATGTTTAAATTCAGTATTGCTCCATGCTTTATCATCATCTGCCTAACCTTTTCCCAACTATGTTAGGGTCGGCTTCCAGTCTAACCGGATGCAGCTGAATACCAATAATCAACATGGAGCGACTGCCTATCTGACCTCCACAACTGGGTAAGACTGGTTGTCAGATTTTCAGGCTTCTGATGGCCCGTAACGACTGTCAAAGATCCATGAATGACATGGCATGGCATGGAGGGTCTTGATGTGTCACCCATCCACGGATTAACCGCGGCAAGCGTAGCTTAACCTGATCGATCGTCCCGTGCAACTGTTATTACTTAGCCACAAGCTCCTCATTAATATAATTAAGTATTGCTGCATGCATATGTCGAAATATTTCTCAAAACGATCCACCGTAATTTTACACCCACATCTTACCCATAATGTTCACTCCAAATCATCATAAAAACTTAAAAACCCAGAAGAAACAGAGATAATAATTTCCATCTAAATCGGTATACCCTTAACACATACCTCGAAATAGCAGCGTTTGATCGCCAACAGGCGCTGCGCATGAGTCGATCGATCGATTGATTTATACACACATCCCTTCTCACTTAAACAACGTAACGGCCACTTTTATACCACTAGAAAATCTACTTTATCTAATAAAAATAGAGTTTAAAATTGGATGGCGTCGTAGTTCTTCCAGAATCAGGTATAAATTCACGAGCCATCTTTATGAGAGTAGGTAAAATTGTGAAATCAGGACAGGGCCACGTGCCATAGGCAAAAGACCAGACGGTTTACGTAATGTGGCTTATTTAAATTTTGGGGGACTTGTACTGGGATTTCCAAGTCTCTTTGTGTTTGTGGCTAAAAATAAAAGTTACGTTACTTGCGGTAGGAAAAATGTAGCAATACAACAAAGAAAAGAAGTACATGAGGTACTTTTAAAAGGATTTAATCTGTGAAGTTTGGACAAGAACCATGTATATATGGACTATTATGTAAATATGGACGGCACTATTATTACAGGTTGCCAATCAATATTATTATGGCTATGAGTTTTCATTGATAAAAAAACTTAAAAAAAAACTTTAATAAAAACTTTTTACAAAAAAAACCAACCGACTTCCAAAAAAAACACAAAAAAGTGAAAAATAACTTTAATTTCGGAAGTCGGTGTCTATTGGTTCTATATTTTCGTTTTTTTGCCACCGACTTCCGAAATTAAAGTTATTTTTCACTTTTTTGTTTTTGTGTCTTTTTTTAAGTCGGTTGGTTTTTTTTGTAAAAAGTTTTTATTTTTCACTTTTTAGTTGTGGCACAAATTCAAATAGCACTACCTGATAAGTTAAAAATATCCGGATAGCCTATAAAAGATTTGGCCAATTATCGTTAATTTGCTCGTAAGAATTGAAGAGTTCCGTTACTTGTCATGGATCCCATAATCAGAACCTAACCAAACTCTCATCAAACTACCCTTGAAGTACATCCTTGCCAATATTTTTTTTTTATCGAAATCGGTTGGCGTGATATTGAGTTATTCGCCCAATTGTCGCGCAAATACAAACAAATTTAAGACTTATATGGTTTTCTCATGGATGCCATTGTCAGAATTGGACCAAATTGAAATGGGACCACACGGGAAGCACTAGCTTTCAAATAAAAAAGAATCATCAAAATCGGGTCACCCAGTCGAAAGTTCTGAGGTAACAAAAAAAAATACTGTTGAATTGAGAACCTCCTCCTTTATTTGAAGTCGGTTAAAAACGAGTCACTTTGGAGAATAAGCCAATTCGAAGAAACAATGAAGACGTGCTTCGAGGGCTCTACAAAGTCTTCCATCTTTGTCGTATATTCAGACAAATATTCTTAGATACAATACAGTAGTTGCCTAGGTAAAAAAAGAAATTCTATTTAGTCCGTCTTTCAGATAATAAAAAATAATTAGACACGTATTTTTTGGTTTATCATATTAATCAAAAATAACTTAGAAAACACGCATTCAAGTTGGGGAGTGGGGGCTCGCTACATCACAACGTCGTATTAAATCTAGCAAGGCGTGATGTCATGCCACATTTTAACTCAATGTATCGCCGTAATCTTTTCATTAAGTCAAAAAAGACAAAAATACGTGTTCAAAATTTTTTGGACATAGGCCTATTCCATACTGAAGGGGCCTTTCAATACCCGCTTCTGAGAACGTCTTTAATAATCGCCAGAATCACCATGCTTGGCAAACAGTACTTATATTGTTATTGGCAGTCAGGAGGATGCTGTACTGCCCTTCCTGTCGCTTTGATCCAGAATAAGAGGATCTTACAGATAGCCTAATAGCCTAGCCAAAACTTCCACTGTTACAAAAATAAATCACGACTGAAATTGGCAACCATATTTCTTTCAGAACTTCAGCGAAATTCTTATTTAACTGAAAAAAAAATGCAAAAGTAATTCGCGTTTCCAACAAAACGCCGATTTTTAACAAGCTTTGCTTAGGGTTGGGGGATTCAAGTCCTTGACTTAAGAACTGACAACCCCTACACAAGGGAAAAATAACTTTGACGGCTCAAGAATAAGGTAGAGTTTCAAACAGCATGAAATCCGCGACGAACGCTTACCGTAAAGAAAATGATGGAAATAAAGAAAAACGCACATTATTTTTTGTAGCAGTAAAGTTTAAATTTCAATAGAGTATGTAATTTTTCTTCTTTTTTAAATAAGGCCAGTATTATTGGAGTTGAAGAGCATAGTATAAGAGGGACTCATTGTTTTGAGGGAGCTGGCTCTATGACAAAGAACTTTTCACCTTATTTTGTTAGTTATAGAGTCTATAATCTATTGTTACTGCCTATTATTGATTACTGATAGGTACTAGGTATAATATAGCTCGGGATCTCACGACTTGATTCAAGTTTACTGGGTCATTCCACTCGCTAGGCAAGTACACAGTTCAAGTACTGGCTTTAACAGTGATTGCATAGGTTTTTAGAGCTAAAAGTCATTGTAAATATAACATTGCTCTTTTACTTTATAATAGAGATTTAAAAGGGTATTTTAAAAGGTACTGTAAGCTAGGAAAAGTAATGACCTTGACCTTTGTGATAACTCTATTTGAATGTGTAAGCATTTTATCCAAATCTTGGAGACTCGACTGAAGTTATTTTTAACCGACTTCCAAAAGGAAGTCAATTGAACTAAATGTTTTTTTTTTTTTTTGTTACGCGAAATCTCGGCCAATTATGAATTGATTTTAATGATTCTTTTTTTTTTTGGTGGGTAATAAATACTTCAGAGGTGGTCCGGGTGAAGCTCGTTTCCACCTTCGACCTGATCATTACTTACCATCAGGTAAGATGCAGGCTAAGAGCTTCCCCGTTCTGGGTAAATAAATAAATAAGAAGAAACACCAAAACAAACTAAAAGGTCAGGGGTTCTTTTAAAGTCAGATCTTGGTCAGATAAAGTGAGGACCATGAACATTAGTGTCTGAAATGGTCTTTTGAAGAAATTAAAACCACACAGATTTGAGTGGACCTGTCCAGTTAGTGCATGCATGTGTCAGTAATCGTGTAGCTCATCCCAGAAATTGAGGAGTTCAACTGTTTAATAAATTGATTACTAAATTAAATTGTTCGTTTATTATTTCCTTTATTTCACTATTTAAATATTTTTATTTTTTTAATATTAGAGTTAAATACTTATTGTAGAACATTTAAAAATAAAAAATAGTATCCCACCGATATCGGGAATAGGGTCCAAGCTACTGGCAGTCAGGGCTCCAGAGAGAGGAACCTCCTAACAATGCGAGCTGTGTCCAGGAGTACCGCTTTCTGAATCAAGCCCTTAATCCAGCTGCCCAACGAGAGCCTCCTTAGGTGTTGTTGGTCGGGTTCTTGGCAATTAAACCATTGACTGATATGACTACCAGCACAATGATTGCTGAGTCCACATCCCACATGTCGATACATGATTTGTTTATTTTTCTCGGCTTTCACGAGGTTCCCGTCATGTGGGACCGTTATATCAATAATCAATATAAATTGTGAAAATGCCGCAGACTGACGTATGAATAATTAATTTCCCTGATCGTTCCTACACCAATCGTGATGATTATGAAGGAAACCAAATTGCGAGGACTATTTAATAACATATTGTTGCAACAGTGAAAGGAACCTAAAACAGTAGGAAGTTATTAATAACCCAAATTAATCTAATAACCTATCACGATTTCATATCTATGTGTATCACTTACAAAGTTACAAGATATTCTCCGATCTATATGGAACACCTATAAATTGTCAGTTTCTACTATACTCACGACTTTTCCCTTGGGTGTAGACAGAAACAAAGTATGGATTGTTATGTGCTACGATCCATAAAATGTTTTTGGTTTGTAAGTACATGTCTGTTTATACATTTTCAGAAACACCCTAGTTTTTTTAAGGGCATTATCAATAAGATCTGTTTAAGTATGTCCTTCTAGAGTAGTTAAGTGTACTATATAACTAACTTTTTAAGAAATCCCGAAAAAAATTCAAATACTTCGCAGTTTGTAGGTACCACCAATAAGCTAAATTGACCATACCATCTTACAACACAATTTTCCCTTAAATACAAAAAAAACACACTTTCACTAAAAAATTCCATTATAATAAAAAAGAACACAGTCTATTGTTTTAATTTTCGACACAAAAATGGCCGGATACCATGGAAGGCTTAAATTAATAGAGCGAATACAATGGCTAGGATGGCGGGGTCGACGGCCGGGTCACGGGGTCACATGGGTGGGCTACGGGGCTACCATTGTTTTATGGGACTTTTTATTTCAACGCTTCTTTATGGTGGTTTATGAATGGTTAGTTAGTAGTGCAGTGCTAAATGTTTTTTGCTAAGGAGTATCGTTTAGTAGCAGAAAAAAATATTTTTTTGACTGTACAGGGTCAATTTGAATTAACTAGCAAAACTCCGCGGATTTGATGGGTATGGATATTTAAACATGATCAAACAAAAAAGAAATGTGATGAGTTTTTTTTTGGGGTCATTAACCGCAGGTAGTGTCAAAAAAATCACTTTTTTTTGTTTAAACTTGACAGACGTAATGGGTATCAATAACTAAACACGATAAAGCAAAAAAAAAAATACAGATTTTGACTACTCACACTTTTTTTTTTTTTTTTTTGGGTGGGAAATTATCAAATAACTTCTCCCGCTCTGTGTGGAGCGGGAGGGCGTGTCAGACTCTTACTGACTAAAACCCACCCGTGTTCCTTCCTATGCCATGTTGCCGGGGGGCCACGATATCCCTATCGGCCCATATTCGCAGCCCCGGCAGGCATTGGCCCTAGCGGACCCCGTCAATTCTGCTGACATCTCTTTGAGGCGCGCGTGGAACACAACGCGCCGTCGACCCGGGCTTGGTCCTTATCGGACGGCGAGCTACCCATTGCTCACCGTCCGCAAGCCCGCGCCTACGGTGGCCGGGAATCTTCCTGTGATTCATACTTTACTTGTGACTCATACTTCAGGTAACAACACCACCAGCGGTTGGTGACCCCAAAAAAATCATAAATTTTTATTTTGTCGTATTTAGATATCGATACCCATCACGTTTGCGAAGTTTCGCTAGCTAGTTTTATTTGACCCTGTATATTAATTTGACCCTGTGAAATATTCTTTCTGGGAAATTAACTAAATTATGCAAGGTCTAACTAAAAACCTCATAAGGGGTAGTTGAACTGCGTAAAACATACTATGAAACCAATCCTGAAATCACAAAAAAAACAGCTGTTTGCTGCAATTTGTCAAGCAGTTGAATTTTTGTAATCAATGGAAGGCATTTGAAATCGTGAATTACCATTCGGCATGGGTCTTTGCCTCTACAAATTTGGTCTATCGTTATTTTTGAAAAAGTCTGTAATACCTGGACGAAATAAGAAGCAGGATATATATACCAAAGTAGATCAATAATAATAGATTATTATGCATGCATATTGCATCGATGGTATTCAATGTCATACATAGTACTGTCGTTGACATAATGTGTTAGGGAATTAAAAGATGCATATTATTGACTAGCTTTTGCCCGCGGCTTCGCCCGCGTGGATGTCGGAAAATATCCCACAGGAACGTGCTACCGGGATTCAGAGTATCCTATGTCGTAACCCAGGTCATAGCCTATCCTATGCCTTTCATCTAGAAATCCGTTCAGCCGTTACGGCGTAAAAAGGTAACAGGCAGTTAATAAATCTGTTTTAGGGTTCCGTACCTCGAAATTAAAAATGGAAACCCTTAAAGGATGACTTCGTTGTCTGTCAAGGCCCTTTTTCTCAGGAACACGTGGAGGCATCAAGTTGAAATAAATATCAAAAACTTAGATCTACGGTTAAATGAAAAATCCCCATACCTATTAACACTGTAATTTGAAAACATTGTAGAAACTATTTATTTTGAAAAGAGTAACCGTGAGTTTCTTGCCGGATCTTTTCCATAGGAAGCGACCAATTGGAACCGTGCACCTAGCTTCTGACGTAATCATAAGTGCCCTTGTAGGTTTATGTGAAATAAAATATTTTGAATTTTGAATGATTTTATTTCTGCGAGTAGGTGTGTACAAACAATTTTACACATCAAAATTAAATTATGTTTTAAAACGATGTAGATGAGTTCGGCGTTTCCTATCTGTCTACTCTGAGAAGAAAGATCGAAATTAACTCAGAAGTCACAGTCTCTTAAAGTCCAGACATAATCTTGGTCAGATCACGTGAGGACCATGTAGATGTTTGAAGTGGCTTTATGAGCAAAGAACCACATAGGTTTGAGTGGATGTCCAGTTAGTATTATTGACTATAGTTTGACCGCGGCTTAGGAAGGCGCGCGGCGAGACGGGGGAGCAGTGCAGGCCGCTAATTCGTCAAAGTTCTCGGCGCACGGCGCCCGCCGCTCATTGGTCAACACTGCTCCCCGCCTCGCCGCGTATTCCTAAGGCGCGGTACAGCGGTATTGGTCAAACTATACCTAGTTCGTCTATGGTCGCAAGTACGATTGCTGAGCAATAGAGCATGGGTTTGATCGAGGTCAAGCCGGGTTATTGGACTTATCCATTAGGATTTTGCCAGTGAGTAACAGCTCGGAGTCTGGATTTGTGCCCGGTTTTGCCAATAGGCACAGTAAATAAATATGTACATTATGGATAGGAGGCCTATTTGTTGAAATAATTACCTACGCTCCATTTTTAAAAAGATCGCGGTGACCACTTGTCTCGACACGACACCCGCAACTGACAGCACCGCGACAATCGCTTAGGGGTCTAGTCAATGAGCGCGTCTGTGTGAGTGTGCCGTTACGAACATTTACTACGTAGTTTCTCTACTGTCCATGAGTGTACTTTGCCTCTGCCTAACCCTTTGGGGAAGACAGGCGTTATATTGTACGTGGACAGTCAATCTACTTGCAATTCTATGTTAGTACTAGTAATACCTAGTATAAACAAGTGCGAGTCGGACTCGCCCACCGAGGGTTCCGTACAATAAATAGTTCAGGAATCGAGGCTCGCAGTTTTTTCCGAGCTTTTCCCGAAATTCAGTTTCAATAATCTATAATTACTTATAATATTGTGTTTTATAAGTGAAATTGTGATAATACTAACAGCATACCTAAATTAGTTAGGTAACCTAATCAAAGTTGTTTTTTTACGTAGTTACTATATACTCGTATAAAGACTATATTTTTTAGGATGTAATTACAAATGTATAGTTTTCAGACTTTTCTCTGAACTTGTAGTATAAGACGATATTACTTGCCAAATTTCATAGTTCTAGGTCAACGGAAAGTACCCTATAAATTTTGATTCCCTTGAGAGTGTCAAAATATAAATTTTTTGCGGCAAACGGCCGTATCTTTTTTTACGTTAACTTAGAAATTTGTTTTTTTTCTAGGGACTGTAGACCTTTTTTTTTTTTTTTTTTTTGTGTGGGAAATTATCAAATAACTTCTCCCGCTCTGGATGGAGCGGGAGGGCGTGTCAGACTCTTACTGACTAAAACCCACCCGTGTTCCTTCCTATGCCATGTTGCCGGGGGCCACGATTTCCCCATAGGTTTTCTTCGAACCCCCGGCAGGCATTGGCCCTAGCGGACCCCGTCAATTCTGCTGACATCTCTTTGAGGAGCGCGTGGAACACAACGCGCCGTCGACCCGGGCTTGGTCCTTATCGGACGGCGAGCTACCCATTGCCCACCGTCCGCAAGCCCGCGCCTACGGTGGCCGGAAATCTTCCTGCGATTCCCGACGCTCAGGGCGTCTCCTGCTGCGGCGGTTAGGGGCGCGAGGGCGCGAAATTTGCCTCTCCCTCACGCGCTCCGTCTCCTCCTTCGCAAGCATTACTGCTTCGCAGAAAGAGGTGACGGCCTCCCATTTCCTCTCGCTCCGTAGCATGGCCCGAATCAGGGCCGGACGCGAGAGATCACCGCCGCCGATCGCATCCACGAGGACACGGCGATGCCCTGCCCAAGCCGGGCAGACCTCCACCGTATGCTCCACCGTGTCCTCCGGGCGATCCACACAGTGACGACACCCGGGCGTTTCCTCCCGCTTTATCCTGAACAGGTACCTCCCGAAACAGCCGTGTCCGGTGAGTACCTGCGTCAGGCGGAAGGTGAGGACGCCGTGGCGCCTCTCTAGCCACTCCTCAAAGAGGGGTCTTATCGCCGCAATTGTGGCGTGCCCAGCGCTGGGTTGCGACAATCGCACTCTCCATTCCGCCATGAGATCCCGCCGGAGCTCTGTCCGCTGTGCCGCGACTTCTTGCGGCATCGGAGTTAAGCCCCGGCGCTTCGCCTCCTCGCGCCACTCCCAAATGTGCGCGAGGACCTTTGCCTCCAGATCCCATGGCGGTACTCCAGCAAGGAGGCTCGCCGCCTCGCAGGAGACCGTGCGGTATCCTCGGGCCAGCCGGATGGCCATGACCCTTTGGGACGCGTTCAGCCGGCGGCCTGGCTGCCGCCTCAATGAAGGCGCCCACACCGGTGAGGGACTGTAGACCTGAGTATATGGTTTTAATTTCAACTCGATACCTCCACGCGTTCCCAAAATAAAGGGTCTTAACAGACAGACAGGGTTTCGTTTTCATCCTTTTGAGGTACGAAACCCTAAAAATACCGTTATCATATCAACACGAACAATGTGAGCAACTTAAACAATGTTATGACTTAGTATGCACCACGCCTACTGCTTACAAATAATCGTATGGGTGTTCTATGAGTAGTACCTACTGTTGTCGTAAACATGACACACATAACACCGATGGTGGTCTTATGATGTGTTTAAACCGTTTGGTCCCGGCTGTCATTCGTAGATATTTCGTCGCCCTCCCTGCTAACTGTCGTAACTAGCGATTGATATTTTTCCAGGGCAACAGTTTTTCGGTTGGGCGCTACAATCATGTTAATATAGTTGCGTTAGCTGTGGCTTTATTAATGAATTAATAACTTTTATAAATAGCTCTTGACTTAATCTTTAACTCACTAACTGTAGATATGTGCATATACGACAGGTGGTGAGAATATATTTTCCCTCAAACAAAACTCACGCAAAACAAAATACGTGATTATCTTCTAAACGGTAAACGACATAGACACGATGATTAGAGAGAACTTTTTCGTAACAAAATTCAGTACGTCAGTTTGTGAGATACGACAGTTAGCGGGGAGGGCGACGATTTGTCAGTCATTACGGGTAGTCAGAAGCCCGAAAGACTGACCAGTCTTACCAAGGAGTATCGTATTACCTGGTAACTGGGGTTTGGAGACATGTAGTCGCTCCTTGTAAAATACTGGTATTCAGCTGCATCCTGGTAGATTGGAAGCTGACTCCATCGTAGTTGGGAAAAGGCTAGGTAGATGATCATGCTGATGTAGGTACTATCGCGTACACGCATTTCTGAACACCGTATGGACTATTCTTGCTTGCAGCGTTGGGCCGCTATAGTAACGCTTACCTACGAAAAAAAGGGTCGTGTGCACGGGATTTTGTTTTTAAAGTGGTTAGAAAAGCGTTACTTCCAAGTCTGAAAACCCATTATAGAGTACACAAAAGTGACAGGAAGACTACAAAAGAACTGTTGGCATACAAGTTATAAACAACTTTTGATGTGAGATCAACCCTCAAATCGTGGAAAAAAGAATCTAATTCCAATTACCTGTTCTTCTTATTTTCGTGTGGTTAGTGACTAACCTGGTGACAGAGCTTTAAAGCCGCCAATGGGCCTCTGAATTGACTTCACATCATCACATGCCGTCGAGAACTCTCAGGCATGCCGGTTTCCTCACGATGTTTTCCTTCACCGTTTTTGAAGCAAGTGATAACTATACAATAAGAATATGAATCTGAAGTGACAGATGCGTGCCTTGGGTTCGAACTCGAGACCTATGACTTGGCAGTCCGACGGTCACACCACTAGGCTATCATTGCTATTATTCTGTCTATGTTCACATAACATGACAACTTTTTTTAATTAATATCGAACAAGTATTTCAACTTGTTATACAAGAGCGAACCCGCGAGCTAAAGCTAGTATTAAAATGTACCGTCAAACTAAAATAGCAATAAATTGAATTGAGCCACAACTCGCCTCCTTCAATTGACTATAACAACTCACTCAATTTGATAAACGGCTGATAACTGGATTCATTTTATACCATTTCCATTTTAAGAGCATCGCAAAGCTTACTCAAGCGAATTGCACAACCGCGGAAATCTCCAACTGCCCACATAAACTATTTATATCTCTTATGTTCAATACTTCAAGATGTCGGTCGATTCCCATCATGATTTTATATTTAAAATCGTACCAGTTGCCAAAACCTTTTGTTAATTTCGGCGTGGTTTACGAGCGATAGTAAAAATCCGCCATGTTGGCATCGCTTTATCGCGAGATGGCGGCCTGATGTCAAAAAGGGCGCGAAAACGAAGAAAATGGCGGACCGCGATCGTTATTTTTTAATAGTCTGTTTGTTGGCTAATAATTTTGTGGAGATTCTTGACGAAATGGCTTTGGTTTTGGTACTTAGAAATATAATTAGTTGATCTGGTATGTGTAGATGCTATTTTGAAGGAGGTTTACTCCTAAACTTAGGTTAGGTATTCAAATTATCCTTAATAACACTTCAAGCGTATCACGAAACATCTTTACATATGAATTAGCGTGTCTATACAATTTAACGAAGAAATTTGAGGAACAAACAAAAGGCGGAAGGTATTTAGCGAGATCTTAAAGAATTTACATGCAAATTTCAAATTCTTGGAAACTTCTCAAATTAAGTGCTTCCCCTAACTTTTCGCACCTTTTAGCGTCACCCTTAAACACGCTTCGCTACGTATCATTTAAAACACAATGCATATAAAATTAAGGGCCACTTTAGAATAAGAAATAATTTATTTCTCAGTACATCTTATACTATGCGTTGAATTTTTTTTAAATGACCAATATGTGTATATATTTGTAATCACGTTATCGAAAACGGCTCTAACGATTTTGATGAAAGTTGCAATACAATAGGTTTACGGGGCGAAAAATCTATCTAGCTTGGTCTCTTATCTGGGAAAATTCGTTTTCTCCGTATATTTACTGGAGCAAAGCTCAGTCGTCCAAAGTTTAGAACAAGATGGCTACCTTAGAATAATGACATGGCAGCATGGAATTAGTATGTACCATACACGTAATTAAATGAACTATCCTATACTATTAAATAAGCATTCTTTATTTTCACCCGAGCAGAGCTCAGTCGATCAGAGGTACATTTAGATCTTAATACATAAATACTACCGTTGCCGGTGTAGAAATATTAAAATTAAAGTACCTACAATTAACAATTATAAATTAGTTTGAAATGAAAATTAAAAAAAAAGGAAATTTTAAATACAATTTTTTTTTCTTATTATTATTTTACGCAATTTAATCAAATAAAAAATTGAATTAAAACTAACTTACACTTAATCAATACAAATACATCTCCAAGGTTATTGTGACGAAGAATGTTAGACCAATGATTTAACTTCGGGTGTATTCAATAGATAGATAGTACTATCTTTACCGGACCGTCCGTCAGTTCGTCCGGACCGGTCCGATGCCTTTTTTTTTTGGGTGGGAAATTATCAAATAACTTCTCCCGCTCTGGGCGGAGCGGGAGGGCGTATCAGACTCTTACTGACTAAAACCCACCCATGTTCTTTCGGTTGCCCTGTTGCCAGGGGCTACGATTTCTCTATCGGTTTTCTTCGAACCCCCGGCAGGCTTTGGCCCTAGCGGACCCCGTCAACTCTGCTGACATCTCTTTGAGGCGCGCGTGGAATACAACGCGCCGTCGACCCGGGCCTGGTCCTTATCGGACGGTAAGCTACCCATTGCTCACCGTCCGCAAGCCCGCGCCTACGGTGGCCGGCAATCGACTCTCGATTCCCGACGCCCTGACCGGTCCGATGCCTGAGAGATAATTCTCGACGGCATGTGAAGGCAAGTCAGAAGCCTATAGGTGACTTTAAAACTCTGACTCCAGGTTAGTCACTAACCACACGAAAAGAAGAAGAAGACTATCTTCTAGTTTAAGTAAGACATTGCTACAGTCCTGTTAACCCCTCCGACTAAGCTCCAAATAGCTAGCGTTGTGTTTGCATCAATAGAGAAAATGGTGGGGTTCAATTTCACGTCTCCTCGTTTGCTACTTGTCCCAAACGGGTTTATTACGCTTTTGCAGAGATTTAACACTTTGTTTAGGCACCTACATATAACACTCAACTTCAATTTGAATCATCTTCAGTTTGACCTGACATTTATCAGGATCATTAATTTCGTATTCATAATACCAACTCATCCCTACCCTTTAGATCTACGCACAAAAGACTTCCCTCCCTTCACTTAACAACTCCAAATTAAAATGTCAACGCAAATGCCGAGCAGTCCCTCTAGGATCATTAAAAAGAAATCCGTAGATATTATCGCGAACTAAATAGCTCCAAAATGTCAGAAATAAGGTCGGGAATCAGAAATGCCAGTGCAAATGCTAGATTGCGACATTTTCGACCATGATCCGATCGCGGTACGGTCGGGTAGACACCCCAAGTCGGTGCCGATTCCTTGCATTTTTAATATATCGATGGAAAAAAAGTTGGTACGGGCACGTCGAACTTGCTAATACAAAGGACTTATTTACAAAAAAATAGACTTATGAAGGTAGGCCATTTTGCAACAGTATTAGTATTTAAGGCCAAGGACCAAATAATTCCTCTTGATATCAGGACGGCCACCAGTCGGTATGCATTAAGCGGAAATTGCAGAGTTTTTTTTTTAAATAAATAGAGTAGAGTCATCTCAACACCTCTCTCCCTTGAATTGGTATATAAGTATATATATATTATGGATATATGTTATATTAAATGTATGTATGTGTATTATAAGTTATAACCTATTTATGTACTGTTGTTCCTACATTTTATTTCTAATGATATATTTTTAATATTTTTTTCTTTGTTCCTCTCAAACAGAGTACCTGCCATCTAATCTCTTCACCATCCTTGGTTGAATGGTAGAGAATACCTATGGCATTAAGTCCGCCTTTGTACCTTTTTGTGTGTGAGAAGTTTAAATAAATAAATAAAAATATTAAAAAACCCCACCGTTGACGTCGTGGCGCGGTTTGCGAGTTTCTATGAGCTCTAAGGTCTATAATAATATAATAATATAAAACTTTATTTCGGGTGGCATAGACCCATAGTAACCTTAACCTAACAAGTACATTTATTTTTATTTTTATTTGCCATGACTCGCCACACCTACACAAGACACGACCCACTGATTTTGAATGGGACAGTCAAATCGTACAGCTATTGCGTTCAGAATGCTGTTTTTGCTACCCCGTGTACGGGCCAGCAGGGAAGCTGCTTTTTTGCGCATGATGGCCTGGAAACCATCAGTGCGCGTTTCAGCAAACATCCCAGACGCGCTGCATCGCCACGGCAGACCCAACAACATCCTGAACGCATTATTGTACTGAGTGCGCAGGGCTCTGTAGGCTCGCTGCGTATGTCTCACCCACAGGCCGCTCGAGTAGAAGGACTGGCAATAAGCTTTGAATAGCGTAACCTTCACTTCTCTCGTGCATCGTGCGAACCTGCGCGTGAGCATATTAGCTCTCACCGCCAGAGCCCTGCGCTCCCGCTCAATATCTTCATCGTCCCTGAGGTCACCTGTCACAATGTGACCCAGATATTTAAAAGTTTGAACTTGCTTTAGGGCTATTCCATTGAGAAATACAGGAGGCACATGGGTAGGATGTTGTTTGCCTGATTTAAATACTAAAATTTCACTCTTTTTAGAGTTATATTGTAACCCATGCGCCTCCGCGTACTTCTCACAAATAGACAAAAGTTTCCTTAGCCCGCTTATGGAGGGGCTCAGCAGCACCATATCGTCTGCGTAGCTAATATTGTTAAAACAAGTGTCATCAATGTAGCAGCCGACATGTGTGCTACTGAGCCGCTCGACAAGCTGGTCAACATAAATGTTAATTTACTTTCAAACAGTTTTAGGGTGAGGAGCCAGACCAAGAGAGATACATAAACCCGCAAGGCAGCATGTGGCGAGCTGTTGGGCAGTAGCAGCCCTACGGACCCTATCTCCCGGGAGAAGTCTTATTTCTCATCTCTGGCTTGCCTTCATTGACCGGCTGGAATTAACACTGACGAGGAACAGAGCTCCCACATCTTTCTTGCCTTTATTGGCCAGCTTGAGTGAAGATTCGCAAGAACAAACATGCTCGGAGGCAGGAATTATTTCAGTAAGATGCTGGTAGGGATCTTGACCGTACTTCCGGGATTATCCTGGATAGCCGTGGAATACGTCACCACTCCTCAAGCACCTCAGAATATGTTACCACTTTGTCATTACGTCACTATGTGCTAGCGAAAGTTTTCTTGACAACGATGCATTGTTTGCACCACGACGAGTGTTCACCTTTGATGCGAAATCAGGTGACCTACATACCGCTACAGTGTTGCCTAAGTCAACTATACTGAAACGCAACTCACTGATGTTGTTTTGAGATACATCCAGCTTGAACTTCATCTCGGCCAGGCTTGCCTTCAGAGTAACAATATGTTTTTGCAATAGCCTGGTGAAGTCCACGAGGTCAAAAGGGACTGGAGGCAGCTTCCGTAGCTCCTTTACCACAAATATCGGCACGTCGTCAGGGTCAATCTCCCGAAGTCTTGAAGACTCCTCTCTCCCTTTCGCCCTCTTGGGGGACGGCATTCAGTCGGCTAAGTCGAGCGACGTGTACAACACTGCATATCTCGTCTTCAGAGTAGCTCGAGGTGCAGATTTGCATGAGGCTTACTTCAACTATGATGTCCAGTTAATGTTGCAGGAACGCCAAGAGCTCGTTGACTATGAGTTTTCCAGAACCCCTGACGGCGACGCGAAATTTAATGCCACGCTAAGCACGAATTCAAAAAATTTGTAACGAAGAGTGATACACGAAAAGGTCAAGATGAATCATTTAATTATCTCAAACCTAATTAAGTTCATTCCACGATTTAAGTCTATGCAGGCCTTATTCAATCCTTTAATCAGTCAAGAAAGTTTATTTTAAGATTTAAGTCTTTAGAGGTATGAGGACCAGGGTGTAAAGTTCACTCATCCTCCATAGAAAAGGAAGGAATCTCCGATCAGACGGATGTTGTGTCTGGTGGACAACTGCCTGACGATTGATGTCGACTGATCGCGCGGTAAACCCTGCTTGCGCGATGCAGCATTTCGCATGATTTCAGTGTGATGCGTAGTTCGTATGTCGCGATGTAGATGCCGCCACAAGTCCAAAAAATCTAATTCAATCCTCTGCCAAGTCAATTAATTTCATTTCAAGTTAAATGTTTTCGCATAACTTTGAAGCGGCCTGAGACTAGGCGTATCCTAGGCTGTCCATAGTCGGCAGAAATTAGACAAATCTATGGTTGACCTGTACCCTAATTGCGTAACTTATTTTCGTAAACAATTTTGCCTAATTTGTTTCATTTTGACAGTTCAACGACATTCATTGCATTATTTACGTTGTTGAGCAGATTTTTTTTGCAACTTTTGAAGCAATGGATTAGCAATCTGTTTCAAATCGAAACAGATTGTGTTGTATTACGCAATTAGGGTACCAGTTCATAGATTAGTAAACATAATGGGAACAGAAATGGACTATTTAAATGTAGGTAATAAGTTTTCTTGTCCTTGTAGATATCGAACGAATGTCCCATTAAAATAAACAACATCAAAAAGTAATTAGTGATACTGTTTGCAAAATTAATGTTATTGCATTAGAATTAATTGTTTCTGGTACCGTTTTGGGAATGCCATTCAATGTAGAAGCTATTTATAATTCTGTACAGGCTTGAATAGGTCTATAAAAGGCAACGGGAAACGGTGTCGATTGTAGACGCGATCATTCACTGATACATTGTCTTGTGCAATACTTAAATGTTTAGACTCATTCAAGTTACTAAGTAATCTTGACTTGAAATAGTACTAGCTCAATAAGACAAGCATATTTGTATTTACTAGATCACCTTAACATTTGTTAAACGTAACCCTAAAAAGGTTTCTAGTATTTTTCAGTACTATTACATGTGTCTAGTTTGTTACAGAGATATTATTACCAATAATCTAAATCAATCTGCCTAACCAGATGATCCAGTCTAACCAGATGCAGCTGAATACCAGTATTTTACATGGAGCGACTGCTTATCTGACCTCCACAACCCAGTAACTGAGTAATACGATACCCCTTGGTAAGACTGGTTGTCAGACTTTCAGGCTTCTGACGACCTGTAACGACTGTCAAAGATCCACGAATGACAGCCGGGAACAACGGCTCAACGTGCTTTCCGAGGCATGGAGTAGTCTCGATATTTAAAGATGGTCACCCATCCACGGACCAACCCCGGCAAGCGTAGCTTAACCTAATGGATCGACCCTTGTGGCTGTTATTACTTAGACACGAGCTCTTATTTCTAATAAATTCAAGATCAAATTTTGCGCATAACGCCTTCATCCCAGCGCCTAAATTCTAGTGAATGGAGCCTAGTCCATTGATTGACCTCATCAATCATGTTTGAATCATAAATCTACATATCTTTCGTACCAATATATGTTTTCCTCCTTAATTTCCTTGGAACTTGTGGTAGCGGCTTTGACCTCGGCCTTGGCCCTGCCATTTGCATTACAAATGCCTACATTAATAAACCATTGTGAAAATCGGGAGCCTTTTGCATACACGAACTGGTAGGAAGATTTCAGGAGATCGTAGTCAAGTCAAACATCAATAATCAGATTGCAAAGTCTTCGAAGATGACACAAATGCAGAGAGAAGTGGAAAACGAAGAAGAGGAATTTTATGGCAAGCTGGAAAGAGAGAGAGGATAATAAATAAAAAAATTGACACAGCAAAACCATTTTGCGTCACCAACTCTTTTCAATCTTCACAAAAATGTAACAACGGACGTGCCTGCTCTATTTTCTCCCTCCTATGTTTCCACACACACTGCCTATTGTTTTTCACCGTTATTTATTGCGAAGTTTAGCATAATACTCAGTTTATTAGGGGCCGGCCAGCAAGGGGGCGATCATTTTGTTTTTAGCAAAATATTCATGAATCACTTGCGAAGATGTTCCGTTAGCGTACTTACTAAATCATTAAGTTCTATTTTGGAATTGATTTTATTAAGGACCCGAGAGTATACCAGAATTTTTGTAATACCAAAGATTTGATTTACTACGTATTACCACATTCCTATGAACTGGGTATGATTATTTATTTCCTTTATTTCGTCTACATACATAAATAATTTACAAGTTTAAATATTTTTATAAAAACAAAACAAAAATTATAAAAATAGTAGCGAACCGGTATCGGGAGCAGGGTCCAAGCTACCGTCGGTCAGGGTTCCAGAGAAAGGAACCTCCTAGCAATGCGAGCCGTGTCCAGGAGTACCGCTTTCTGAATCAAGCCCTTAATCCAGCTGCCTAACGAGAGCCTCCTTAGGTGTTGGTCGAGGCTCTTGGCAATTAAGCCATTGGCTAATGGTACAATGATTGCTGAATCCACATCCCACATGTCGACAACCTCGTGAGCCAAGTCAAGATACTTGATTTGTTTATCTTTCTCGGCTTTCACGAGGTTTCCATCATGCGGGACCGTTATGTCAATAATCATTGCGCGCCGCTCTCCTGGATCCACCAGCACTATATTAGGCTCATTGGCATATTTATTATTTATTATTACTAAGATTATCTACGTTAATATAACATTTGGTTTCCGGATCTGCTTCCTGAACAAATTTACACAACTTTTCAAGACTTCTTAATTTTTTTTAAACTTGTCCAACATGCCTCTCTTACCTATGACCCAAGGATCTTGAGTAAGAAATGACGCAAAAGCCATGTATGTCCCACCATACGCAATAGGACCACTCTTGCTAGTCATTTCTATATTTCTATGTCCTCGGTCCTCGTCTTTATAATAAAGCGAACAAACAACATTTACGAGTATTCATTCTCAAAGTGTAAATTGCTGCTGTATGATTTGCTGTTTAAACTTTCATAAAGTGATACTGAAAATCTTCTTGTACAACCGATCTAGTTCTGCAGTGAAATCTGTACACTCATACGCAGGTGGCAGGTGCGGTCCGTCTGGGCCCTTGGTCCTGAGGAGCCCCTAAAACTAAGAAATACTTTTTAATCAAATCCCAAACATGACCAAATTATATTCAGTAAGTAAAAGGCAGAGTAAGTAAGAGGGTAGGGAGGCCTTTGCCCAGCAGTGGGACAATAATGGCTAAGCAAAAAAAAAAAAAAAACACACTTATACAGCACACCTACAGTTACTTTTTTAAAATTACCAACTTGTTCCTACTTTTTAGGGTTCCGTACCTCAAAAGGAAAAAACGGAACCCTTATAGGATCACTCGTGTGTCTGTCTGTCTGTCTGTCTGTCCGTCTGTCACAGCCAATTTACTCCGAATCTAATGGACCGATTAAGTTGAAATTTGGTACACATGTGTATTTCTGTGACCCAAACACGAATGTGTAACGTAGATAATTTAATTTTGAATATAGGTGTCAATTTTGGGGCGCAAACAAGAAAATTAAAAAAAAAAGTTTTGCTAACAGTACCGTGTGACATATCAAATGAAAGGGCTTGTTGCGAGGATTTTAAATATATTTTTTATATAATTTTAAAATAACTACTTTTAAAGATATTTAATAAATTTAATGAAAATTGACCATTCCCCCCCCCTTATCTCCGAAACAACTGGACCAAACATTTTGAAAAAAATACATAGTATGGTTCTTTACTCATAGATTACAGGAAAACCTATAAGAAGTCTATGGTCTTAAAATAACATGGTAAATCTCTCAATATTGTGCGTAAAAACTTACATTTCGTCGCTCGGCATCCAAAAGGCCCATCTCTCTAGCTACTATAATATCAAAATATCAAAAGTGTTTGATCGTCTGTTTAATACACAAATAAATAAAACTGTAAATGTTCATGACAACCAATTCGGGTTTCGGCGTGGTTTGTCAACAGAAAGTGCAGTGTTGTGCCTTAAGCATACTATCACATACTTACTATACACAGCGTGGGACGCCGATTTATGCTAGGTTCATCGATTTATTCAAGGTTTCTGATCTGGTTGCTTATGACGTATTGTGGAGAAAGATGGAGAAGGATAGGTTGCCAACGGAGCAAACATCTTTAAATAGTGGTATGGTAACCAGATCAATTGTACGATGGGCTGGAACTTTTTCCAAGCCATACAGGTTGGAATGCGGGGTGAGGCAGAATTGGCGAGCTCAGCAGCACCAGAGTGGGTTGCTATATAGATGGTATTTGTGTAAATAATATTAGCTATGCAGATGATATGGTGCTTCTGAGCGTGTCAATCTGTGGTCTCAGAAAGTAATTGGTCGCCAAATGTGAGCAGTATGCCAAAACACATTGTTTGATGTATAACTCCAATAGGTCGGAGATCATGGTCGTTGAGGCTGGGGGCAGACCGGGTTATGTACCACCTGTATTACTCAATGGGACTCCACTACAAAGAGTATTTACGTTTAAATATCTTGGTCATATATTGACCCCTGACCTCAATGACGGACTCGATATTGTGCGGGAGCGAAGGGCGTTGTCGGTAAGGGCAAACATGCTGGCTAGCAGGTTTGCACGCTGCTCACTTAAAAAGCCAAAATTACTCTGTTTCGAGCTTATTGTACAACGTTTTACACGTGCAGCCTGTGGGCTAGATATACCCAAAGGTCATGCAACGCCCTTCGTGTCCAATACAACAACGCTTTCAGGGTATTGGTGGGGCTGCCCCGTTTTTGTAGCGCATCGGGAATATTCGCGGACGCACATATTAATTGCTTTTACGTAACGATGCGAATGAGGTGTGCATCCCTGGTACGCAGAGTACGGGCCAGCTCCAACAATATCGCTAGCAGTCTGGATTGCATGTACATCAATCACTGCAGTGCCATCTCCCATGAGGTGAAATAAATTTAAACTAGATTACGTGGGGCACTCAGAAAGTTTTGTGATACTAGAAAAAAATATACTACAGGTTATAATTTTTTTTTATTATATCTTTTGAAAGAACTCTCCATTGGCGTCTATACACAGTTTTATACGTCTAAACAAATTTTCATAACACATTTTCCAGTCCGCATCAGACACCTCTCCAATCTTCTTCTCCAATGCACCCAGTGCATCTTCAGGTGATGAAAACTGTTTTCCTTTGAGTTGATTTTTATTTTGAGGAACAAGAAAAAGTCGCACGGAGCCAAATCGGGACTGTAAGGAGGATGACCTATAAATTTGACTGGTGTGCTGTCCAGAAAGTCCCTTATTTTGAGCGCCGAGTGAGCCAGCGCGTTGTCGTGGTGAAGCAGTAGCCCACGGAGGCCAGTGTTCGGTCGCTTGCTGCTTGCAGTAGTAAAAACTTCTGGCAAACATTTGGTAACATACCATTCAGCATTGATGCTTCTTTGATTTCGTCAGGGTACTGACACCAGATAACCTGGTAGAAAAAAAAAAAACTTGCGGTCAACATTTTGCCTGCACTTCTGGCTCGTTTCACTTTGGTAGGCGTTGGTTCATTTTGGTTCAACAGCCACACGGTCGACTGACGCTTCATTTCTGGATCATATTAAAAAATCCAAGATTCATCATCCGTAATGATATCTTAAACGCGCCGAGACGAGCCTGCTACCAATTTTGCTATCATGTCTCGGCACCATTCTACCCGAACCTCCTTCTGACCCTGCGTTAGATTTTACGGTACCAGCGTGAAACTATCTTTCATAACCGAAGATGCCTGTGTAGAATTTCATGCACACTTCCCGATCCAATCGGCAGTATACATCTATATATCTTGACATTTTAAACTTTGCTTTTTTTGTGTTTTTTCAAAAACTAATTATATTTTTTTTTTATTGGATGCTGTAGAATGGTAGTAGACCATGGTCTGAACAACGTTTGTTCTAGCAAAACTGTGATTCAAATTTCACAGTATATGCTGAACCTCTTCATATGTAATTCGCCTATTCTCTTGAATTAAATTTTTCACAGCCAGCACTTTTTGTTATGTAACAACCGTCATAGGGCGGCCACTTCTTTCTTTGTCTGCCAAAATTACTAGACCACCCATAAATTCGTTGAACCAGCGAAAAACAGTCGCTTTAGAAGGGCTTTTTTCTATGAACACAATTCGAAGTCTTTCAAACGATTCTTCTGGTTTTAGTCGACATTTGAAATCGTACAAAATCATCGCGCGAAAATGTTCTCGTTATAAATCCAGTTTTCAGTAAGACAGAGTATTTTGATTTTGCTCGTAAAAAAATGTGGAGGGAATTTCGAATTTGGAATGTTATGTTTTTTTGTAATAAGTAGTCATCGTTTTAATTGACATCAAAACCAGCCAGTATTCTATAGACAAAAACTGTTAGTCGCAAAACTTTCTAAGTGACCTCGTAAAATAAGTGAACATAGTTCATAAGTCTACTAACGCAATGAGTCCTTGTTACTTGAATAAAGAAAAATATCTGGATGATAATTTTTTTTTGAACGACATTTTCTAAAAATGAAACCTAGCTAGATCGATTTATCGCTCCTGAAACCCCCCTGCATACTAAATTTAATAAAAATTCTTGGAGCCGTTTCCGAGATTCAGATTACATATACATAGGTATATACAAGAATTGCTGGTTTAAAGGTATTAGATTTAGATTAGATTAGATTAGTTAGATTATTATTATATTAATACCGCGAATGTGAAATTTTTTACGAAAATCAGATTTGTTTTATTTCATTCTACACGTTCAAATAAGTGATCAGTCCTGCAATTAAAACAAAAACGTAAAAAATGTCACATTCGCGGTATTATATGCCGAGCGACGATTTGCAGTTGGAATGTATGGGAAAACATGTTTTTCAACTACAATGTTAAGTTTGTTCTTGGGATAAATAAATTCATCTCAACTACAGAACCCTTCATTGTGCGTAGTCCGACACGCACTTGGCCGGTTTTCATGTATCCTTTTATTACCTATTAGCAGTAATAGCCTAGTGGTGTGACTGTCGGAATGCCACGTCATAGGTCTCAAGTTCGAACCCAAAACTCGCACCTCTGACTTTTCGGATTCATGTGCGTATTGTATAATTATCACTTCCTTCAAAAACGGTGAAGGAAAACATCGAAAAGAAACCGGCGGCATACCTGAGAGATATTTCTCGACGGCATGTGGAGCTAAGTCACAGGCCCATGGGTGGCTTTAAAACTCTGTCACCAGGTTAGTCACTTACCACACAAAAAGAAGAATTACCCATTAGCCTTTTCCAACAAATTCAAATTCATTTTAAAAATCTGCTTAACCCTTGGTATTGGGAACGTAGATCTACACGGGACACAATGGTTTTTTAATTGTTTCTGTAATTACGGCATTCGAGAGGTTAATTATCAATACGCTGACTTATTTAAACTGAAGGCCCTGTCTCCTGTGATACAGTTTTTTTTAACTAGTACAACAGGATACAGGTGATCTTTTCCACTAAAGTTAAGTATTGTATTGTATTGCATAGTCTTAACTGGTGGAAAAATAATCTCCAACATTGTTTTTGGAACATTAAAAATCATTATTAATTATACTCTTTGTCATTGCTCTCTATTATACTCTTCCATCTCGATACACGACACTGATTTATTTGAATTTACACCTTTACCTGAGAAAAAACGCCACAGTCCTGCAGGTGTCCGCTACACCTTCGGAGTCCATTCAACTTTACCTACATTTTAAATCAGCCGTAATACATTGACATATATTTGCGAAACTACGTATAAGAACAAAGAAAAAAATGTTTTGTTTTATTCATACATTTTTGATATGCACATAAAAGTTGGAAATTATGTAAATAATATGGAGTAATGTATGGAAATTAGTTCGCAAACCATTTGTTCGGTGTTGAATTTCTAATATGTAGCTGTGAGGTATATATTATTTTGTAATACTTCTAAATTATAAACAGCAGGAAGGTCTATAGAGGACCATAATTCATAATCATGTAAACGTTTAGTTACTTACCTACCAAGGGGCTACCCACTGGTTGAGGTTTACAACCTACAACTTTTTAAGGTAATAGCCGCTCTATGTAAAATACTGGTTTTCAGATGCATCAGGTTAAACTGGAAGCAAACTCCAACATAGTTGGTAAAAGGCTCAGACGAAGAAGAAACATTTAGGATTCGAATCTTCTACTATTCGTAACAAAAGACAATCTAAAAGAACTGGCCATAAACACTACGCTTGACAGACGAATTGGTGATTGTGGTTTGTCAGTGAGAGGCCAATTCTTTACTACCACGGAATCGGAAATAATAGTCCCTGAGAGCAGTGGTGCCCAGTGGTAATGGTCCTGACTATATACCGCGCAATCCACGAAGACACGCCCCACTCCGCTCCGTGCCGTACTACAGTTCAGCTTACAGTACAGTAATCGCGGAGTGGGGCGCGTCGTCGTGGATTGCACGGACTATAACGAGTTGTCGAACCCAGGCAGGCGCTTTACTTTGTGTAAATAATTTTATCACCACTGCTCTCAAAACGGTGAAGGAAAACATCGCGAGCAAAACCGGCATGTCCTAGAACCAAAAACTCGAAGACATGTGACGTCTACCAACCCGCACCGGGCCCGCGTGGTAGATTACAGCCCACTCCCTCTCGAAGAGAGGAGACGTGTGTCCCAGCAGTCGGAAAATTATACTCTAATGCCTCCTGCATCAGTCCTAGCCTAGACATTAATCTAACCTTACACAATTATTTCTACCATATACCAATTTTTTTAAATCTGTATTGATGTTTTGAAATTGTCCAATTCGCCATGGAGCCATACGCTTCGTCAACCATAAATGCATTCTTTACAAAACCATTTTAGAGCAATTTTAGATCTTTCTCTTTTTTCTCTCTCTCTCTCTCTTATACATATTATTATATTAATCGCCGTGCATTAGTCTCGCAAAAACTCCAAAAATGTCTTGACCGATATTTTTGTTTTGTTTTTTTTGTTCGCCGCAATACTGAGGTGGTTTAGGGAAAAGAAAATTAGGAAAAACCCAGAGGAACAGCTGAAAAAAAGTAATTTTATACGAGAAATTTTAAACGTGGTACCAAGTTCACCGGGACGTCTAGTATTTTAATAAATTCTCCTGGACTTCGTAGTTCATTTTGCCGACATATTGCAGCGCTGAATCTACATTTGTTTATTCAAATGATAATAATATTTGCATGCACTCTGCTCTTGATATATCTTCTTGAAAAGGGAGCGTATTTATCACACTATATACTTAAGCTAACACAGTAATATACTGAAAATGAAGAATATTGGTATTTGAATAGATAATGATGAGCTACTTGTGAAATTCATTTGGAGAAGAGGATTATCACTGAATCTGTCTTTTAGCATTGGTGTGTTCTTGCTTGAAGAGAGTAGGTTCCGAAGAGACTAAAGGGTTACAGGATCCCTAGTATGAGGTCTAGGGAAATATGTAGTATATGCTGTATAGGAGCATAGTAGTCACTTTTTTATTATTGCCATCTACTTTTGTATGGATTGTAATAGTGCCAAAAGCAAGCGTAAACTAAACAAATATTATAGAGAGCAAGGTTAAGTAAACTTCAGAAAATAGCATTATGGCTACCAAAGCGTATTGCTAACCTTTTTAGGGTTCCATACCTCAAAAAGAAAAAACGGAACCCATATAGGATCACTCGTGTGTCTGTCTGTCCGTCTGTCACAGCCAATTTGCTCCGAATCTAATGGGCCGAGGTGCACAATGTATTTCTGTGACCCAAACTCGGACGTGTAACGTAAATAAATGAATTTTGAATATGGGGTCACTATTGGGGGCAAAGAAGAAAATTAAAAAAAAAGTTTTGCGGACTGTACCGTGTCAACCATGTGTTATGTCAAATGAAAGGGCTTATGCGAAAAACTCAAATACATATTTTTTTATAAATAAATACTTATTCCCCCCCCCCCCCTTATCTCCGAAAGTGTTGAGCCTAAAATTTTGAAATAAAATATAGAGAATAGTTATATGCTTATTAGATTACAGGAAAACCTACTAGAAGTCTATGGTCTTAAAATAACATGGTAAATCACCCAATATTGTGTGCGTACAAACTTACATTTGCAGTTGTAATGTATCGGGGAACATGTTTTTCAACTACAATGTTAAGTTTGTTCTTGAAATAAATTCATCCCAACTATGGAACCCTTCATTGTGTGTGCCCACGCACTTGCCCAGTTTTTTTTTTTTTGTATCTAGTTAACGCGTCTTATTGAGAGCACTGGTGGCCCTGTGGTAACGGCTGCTACTTACGACTTGTAGGTCGTAGGTTCGAACCCTGACAGAGGCTTTAATTTGTGTAAATGATTTCATAACCACTACTCTCAAAACGGTGAAGGAAAACATCGTGTGGAAACCGGCATGTCCTAGAACCAAAAATTCGAAGATATGTGACATCTACCAACCCGCATTGGGCCTGCTTGGTGGATTACGGCCCACTCCCTTTCACTGAGAGGAGGCTTGTGTCCCAGCAGTGGGAACATTATAGGCTGATTACACGCCTTATCACATGGGACTTGGCAAAACGTGGGTAGTAATATTATACACCTCCGTGTCTTAAATTCTTCGAGGAAAGGCACAGAGGAAAGGCGTCATACTATGACGTACCTAATAATAAATATAGCAATCTGTATTTCATACTATCTAGATCATTGATAAATAAATCTATTTCATATAACTTATAACACCAACACAAAGATGTACATCATCTCCAATAATAACGCATACCGATTTGAATATAAACAGTGAGTCAGTAATGGCTGACTAGTGCCTAACTATTTAATATTAAAACTATTCGCTTGTCTGTCAGTGTGTTATCATCGTTGGCTGTCAGCATCTCACACAGTCTGTCCTGGAGATTAATTCTTGGAATTTTTGCTCGTAAACTATGATGAAATGCCCTAGTAAGTACTTGGATTAGTCATGGCTGAAAATTTGGATTTCATTGCTAAAAATAAACACATATGTAATTGTTTATGAAGACGATGGCCCACCAAACGGAAGGGGTCACTGCTGCCTATGGCACTTTAGATTTTATCCCAGGTCCAGACTCTCGCGAGTGCGCCTCGTGGAGGCCCTTGCACGAGCCGTGGCAAGCGGAGGCTAAACAAGTGCTACCCATACACACTCTTGTTTTATTCAGTGCCCCGCCACGCAATGGGTAGCTCGCCGTCCGATAAGGACCAAGCCCGGGTCGACGGCGCGTTGTGTTCCACGCGCGCCTCAAAGAGATGTCAGCAGAATTGACGGGGTCCGCTAGGGCCAATGCCAATGCCGGGGGTTCGAAGAAAACCGATAGGGAAATCGTGGCCCCCGGCAACATGGCATAGGAAGGAACACGGGTGGGTTTTAGTCAGTAAGAGTCTGACACGCCCTCCCGCTCCACCCAGAGCGGGAGAAGTTATTTGATCATTTCCCACCCAAAAAAAAAAAAAAGCCACGCTTCGCGCCTCGCATCTTTTGTCTCCGGTCAAAAAACCGACAACGAGCGGAGCACGGGCGAGGCGAGGCGAGGCGAGAGACTACGAGAGGAGGCGATGGCGCTACCCATACTATCGCGCTCACTTCACCTTGTCTTGCCTCCTGGAGAATGTGGACCCGGGGTTAGAGTTACACAGGTATGTTTCAAAGTCTAACGTGGCCGTCATTTCAACGGCTGCCTAAACCCTCATAATCACATTACTATTCCACATAATCACGGAACTCCATTGAGATATTGTTCTGGAATTTCAAGTTATCTTTCATTAGTAATTTATTGACATTTAATAATAATATGACAATACAAATAGTGTGACATGCTATAATAATTTAATTTGACATCTGTATAATTTTATTTTGGATTTTATTTGGATCAATATTTTTATTTAATTTATCTGATTGTTAAGTCTATGACATGTATTTTAATTCATCTGACATTTTTATTTTTAAATCATTGACGTGTGTACTATTCTGTTTTTTTTTTTTAAATTAAGTATTTTTTTTTTGAGTATAATAATTTTGTAATGTTATTTTAATAATTATTTAATTAGATTATTAATAATGTAAATATTTGCACACCATAATAGGTAATGATACAGAGTACTTTATATTTATTTGTAACATCTTTTTATACCTACCTGTATTAAGCAAATAAATGATTTGATTTGATTTGATTTTTATTATTTGCTTCATCAGGGTCACAGGTTATAATTCAATGTCACTGTTGCAAAAGCTCGCTCAAAAACTAAGTTTCTACTCCTTCAACCGAAACATCAGTACTAAAACAAATAAAATTAAACCACCCAGAAACCATTAAAGCCGTAGAAAACTCCGCAAAATATCACCAACCTTACAAACCGTCCTTACGATACAGTTCTCACCCACAGGTACGTCTCGGGCTTGACCGTTTTATATTTTTACCTCGAGTACGAGCCATGTGTTGTATACCCGGTGCTACATCAAAGAACAAAAGAATTAGCTTCATGAAGAAAGTAAAAATAAAATGTGGATACAGCGGGTTGCTTTTCTGGCAGTTGGATTTTTATTAAAGGGTTTATGTTTAAGAGAATTTTTGATGTTAGAACAGACTTTCATTTTGTATAATTATGGCAATTATTAGCCGCCAGTTTGTTAATTAATTAGGTATGCTCCGTAATAATTCTAGTACCTAGAGGTACTTTATCATCAACTAGCGACCCACCCCTGCTTCGTAAAGTTTTTAAAGACTTAACAAAACATCGAAATTTCTTAATTATCTACATGTTTAATATTAAGTATTTTACATATAAACCTTCCGGAATACAGTCTCTAAATTATGTTGAAAACCTCATGCGTTGCGTATTTTAGAAGAACAACGCAGACATACAGACAAACGCGAAAAGCGACTTTGTTTTATAATACATATATAAATGTATGTATAGATTCTCTCAAATAAAATACAGTCTCCAAAATGTATACCATCGACTACACACAACCATGGAATCGGGTTTTTTACAGGTTTTGTCGACAGAATAGTAGACAAAATGACAGATTGTGATTGTTTATCTGTCATTTTGTCTATTCGTCCGTCGACAAAAGCCGTTTCTATTGTGGTCATTGGTCATGCTAAGTGGTTATAGATAGCTATAGAACCTATCCAGCATTTTTGTGGCTACTCTAAATCTGCTAATTACTGTAAGTGTACCCACTTACTGTAAGTAGGTTATTACTTGAAAACGAAATCTACGAACTTTGGAACCGGATCCTATAAGAGAGTTTGTTTTGAAAACGTACAGTTTCATAATTTTATCTAAATGACGGAGAAGGTTAGGTGTCTCTTTCGTTATTATCAGCCATATTTTAACTACTGTGGGTAGTGTTGGTTATTGAGCAATAGAAATACCGTTTGCAAATTAATCACACTAGTAATTCATACACTATAGGTACACGACACAACTATACGGAACGCGCGACAGTTTCTAAACGTCTTCACTGCTTGACCGCCACCGATGAACTGTGTCCAGCTCCGGTCCGAGCATTACGTTGTGGACGCGGCGCTGGCGCTGCAATTAGTCAAATTAATAATGTATTTCCGACACATTTAAAAGAAATGTTCCTATTTAACAATGTACTAAGAAAATCTGATCCCCTTGAAGCTAACTCACAATGTAAAATCTGGAAACTTGTCAGTGTATTCACTAATGAGTAGCACGACAGTTCCCCAAACAATATAGCTGGCAGTAAGCCAGAAATGGCTACGACAGACTACAATATATTATAAGGCATTAAAATCATGAACAAAATCTGCAGTGCTATTTTGTAAAGTTAACTTTGAACCTCATTCAATGAGGTTTTTCATGAAAATTCACGACAAGAGGTCTTACATTTAGACAATGAATATAAAATTTATGATGACGTTCATCATTCAGAGACGACAAAAAAAATAGGCGCTTTGACACTTTTGATAGGTGCTCAGTGCTGCCACCTAGTGAACATCATTTCAGAAAACCCTCATTGATCCTCACATAATACTCGAAAGCGAACTGATTTGTTTTTGTAAATATGTAAATCATGGCGGATTCAACCCTCAACTTCATTCGAAGAACTAAAACCATTCATACCATTTTCTGCCGGGGAGCTCGTGGCTCAGTAATAATAGCTGCACGGGTCGATCGATCATGTTAAGCTAAGCTTGCCGCGGTCAGTCCATTGATGGGTGACCATATTAACATCCGAGACCCCTCCGTGCCTTGGAAAGGACGTTAAGCTATTGGTCTCGGCTGTCATTCTTGGATTACAATCGTTTCGGGTCGCCAGAAAGTCTGACAACTAGTTTTACCAAGGGGTATCGTGTTACCCAGTAACTGGGTTCTGGATGGTCAGATAGGTAGTCGCTCAGGAGGCCAATTAGACTGGAAGCCAACCCCAGGTAATAGGTAATACGGGCTGGTATCCGCAACTCCACGTCAAAGCGCGTATTTTGCGTATGGGTGGGAAAATCTGTTATTCGATCCACCCCAGCTCCTCAAAGAAGGCCAGCAACGCCTTGGTGTCACTGACAATCTCACGTAGGGTACCTGGGTTACCGAAGTACTTTGCCCTGTATGTGGCGACCGCCGGGCAGTTTAACAGCACATGGGCTGCTGTCTCGTCGTCCTCCATGCAAGCTCTGCACAGTGGACTGTCTGTGACTCCTATGACAAAGAGGTGTTTATTAAATGACCCATGGCCAGTTAGGGCAGCTGTAACTGTGCGCAGCTGCTGTTTTGTTAATCGGAGAACCTGTTTCGTGAGGCGGCCGTCGATTGTAGGGAGAGCCTCCTTGGCCTGCCTGCACTCACCGTGGTCCACCCATAGTTTGTGATGTTGTTCCCTGGTTCGTTTCCTTTCCAGAGTGCGTAGGTACCCGAAGGGGAGTGGCGTGATGGGTTCAGGCTCCACTGGTGCCATGCTCGACCCCCTTCTGGCAAGTTCGTCGGCTGCATCATTGACCCGCGAACCGCTGTGTCCCTTGATCCATTAAATGGTTATATTATTGAGGTCACCCACCTGGTTGAGGCGCTGGTGGCACTCGTATATCAGCCCAGAATCAACAGTGTGACTGTTTAGCGCTTGCAGAACAGCCATGGTGTCAACCCAACCCCAATATACATAGTTGGGAAAAGGCTAGGCAGATTTTATATTGCTGTCGCCCAATAGCGTTACTCTGTTCCGGTTTGAAGGGTATGGATGCCGTGTAGAAACACTTGCATGTTTGCCAACCAATAAAACAACAAAAAAGGCGAGAGAATAGTAATCGAATTTATCACCGCGGAATTGGCTTGAGCCCATCACGTATCACCACACTTGGGTCCCATTAAGTTCGACACGACGATGAGTCGCGTTGTCCGAACCGACACGAGGCAAACGACGTCATTTTCGCTTTGGGGACTTAAAACTCTTTCTGTCCGACTCAATCCGATTCCACGTCGACAAGTTGTACTGTTATACTGTTTCTTATGCATTCAGATTCCTTCATTCACCTTTCAAGAACTGTTACAAAATAGGTGAGTTTTATTCAAACCCCTGCCACACTTTATTTGCTCCCTTTTCGAGAAAACAAATGTGAACCGCTTCAGATTTATTTAAGGGCCTACTGTAACGATTTGCTTTAGTCATTTATTATTGGTTTCGGGTTCTTTCGTGAATCGATAATGTTATCAATCTCTTCAATGCGTACTTTCAGACATTGCTGTCGAATCCTTCCTTAGTATCATGTTAGAGTTGTTTTGCATTATACATTGAGTTGCGATAGCATTTTTCCAATTTCTTTGTTTAACAGCATCTTAGCCATAGGTCTTGGCTGCTAGACAAGAATATTATGTTGTTACAAAGAACCATCTCAGGTGATAATAGAGTAATCAGAGCCTTGAGTACCACTTTTTAGACTTTTCTGCATAACTCCAGTAACTCATGTTTCTCTATAAATGGTCAAAAGAAAATAAAGGTAATATTTAAAAATTTTCAGACAGCTTTCTCCTAATTCGCTGCTAGATATAGAAACTTTAAATATTAAATAAAAAGATTATGCAACAAAGCCTAGCGATGGCTTAGTGGTGTGACCGTCGGAATACCAAATCATAGGTCTCGAGTTCGAACCCAAGACTCGAACCTCTGTCTTTTCGGATTCATGTGCGTATTGTATAATCAATCAATCACTTGCTTCAAAAACGGTGAAGGAAAACATCGTGAGGAACATATTTCTCGATGGCATGTGAAGCTACGTCAGAGACATGTGGGCGGCTTTGAAACTCTGACACCAGGTTAGTCACTAACCACACGAAAACAAGAAGATCTAACGAAATGGTGAAGTGATGACTGAGTCAGAAAACTATGATGAAAAAAATTGAGATCAAATACTTTTTGAGCAACAAAAGCTTGATGAAAAAGTTTATAATTATGCAAAAACAAAGTCACAGACACTAACAGGGCGTAAAATAAACAATAAAGTTAAGAAATTTAAATATTTAATGCCTAATACTTATGTATGACAATCTATACATATGAATCATCACGCTTCTCTAACGGTCAGCAGAATGCATTATAGTTTATGAGATCACAACATTGTCCTATGTTTCGCACATTTATGAAATCTTGGGAAATATTTATGTGAACACATAAACATGATGCAGACTTTAAGATCCTCGCAAATCATAAATAATGATAGCTGATTTGTTAATGAGAACATTAGTGCTATCAACTTCGACTGAGTATTATAATCTTGTAACAAAATTAGACAAAGACTAAAAGTTGTTGGACCTTAACAGCTTAGGGCAATCCCTAATTCACCTCTCATTTCACCGGGACCCATTGAACTATAGACACCTAGGTATCTGTTTTCTAAAGCAAACCCCATAGACGCATTCTTGATTTAAGAAAGAACCTATAAGTAACTTTAGATACTGCAATAAAAAAAAAAAACTAATTAGAAATCAGTCAGTATTTTAATGTTAAAGAACTAGAATTAAATGAGTGTTTCTTAGTACATATTGTATTTAAATCTAGCTAGATAATAACATAGCACGACCGTTCTTTGCAAAAAAGTGGCTCATGTACTGAAAAGGCGGAATTACTAACATTTTCATAAGAGACAATTTGTTCGATTTTCAGCACAATGTTTAAAATACGTTTCTTGAAAGTATCTCTTTTCAATTCAACATAATTTGGGCTCGGGTATTGCTGCATGAACGCCTGCAAGTTGTAAGGGCCAATTGAAGGAGCCAGGGTAAGGGTTGGGTCCAAAAGGGTCGGACCTCGGACTGGGCGACGAGCAGCTAACGATCTGTCAGTACACGATACGAATTCGATATTTTATAACAGCTCATGGTTCGTGAATGAAAAAATGGATGACGACTTTATTATTATGAATTCAGTGTTAAAATAAAATTAAGAGCCCATATCAAACATCTGTTCAGAAAAAAACTACGAACAGAGGTGGAGTTTCTGTTTGTAATAAAGGACCACTTAGATATATATTCTATTCTTTGTAAGCCTTTAAATGTAGACTTAAAAGAACAAAATTATTTCAACTAGATAAAAAATATACGTGACGTTGAAGAAATTAACAAGAACGGATGAGATGAGAAAGATGAAGAAACTAAAAAAACGCTCTATATCTATAGATACTAAGGAGAGTCTCCCTTAGCAACAGAAAAATGTAATTGACGAAGTTGATATCAAAGCGTCTATTAAATAGCAATCTGGTTACTTACTAAATAAAGACGCTTAAATAAATACAAAAAACACAGACTAACACCCATTTAACTCCCAAAATTCTACAAAAAACTATTCAAACATCTGTTGTACAAAAAATCTAAGAAAACAGTCACTGTTCAGTAGACTATAAAGCTATTAATATCACATGTGTTAGACACTATAACAGATGACAAATCAAAATAAATGTGATAGAAAAAGAACTTGATTTTGTTGTTTTTTTTTTGGTATTTAGTCATTAATAAAATTCTATTTCCACACAAAGTTTATGATAAAATCGGCAGAGAAAACGTTGTAAATATTTATAAATTTCAGATAAACCCTTTGATAAAGAATCTCTTCTTATTTTAATGTGGGTAAATCCTTAACAAAATGTAAACCACCCTGTGTAGCCCGGGCCCCCAATAAAGTAGAGTTAGCTGCGCGGACGCAACGAAATCGTTCATCGAACTCGACACATCTGTTTCTTTGTGCACGAGCCCGAATGCCAGACTGTCTCGAGTGTGTTCCTTGCTTCATAACTTGATGTTACCTTTGTTAAATCTAACTTTAAATTAATCAAAATTTGGTTTTTAATCAACTACATCTATTAAACCTTACAATAATAAGTATGTAGGTTAATAAGAATCTTAGACAGAGTACCATAGCCAAAACTATTTGTCAGTCGTATTGTAAGACAATAGATACAACTAATAAATTTTTTTTTTTTTAAAAAACATTTAATTCAGACTATTTTTATCCATATTTTGTTTGTACCTATTTAATACATTCTCTTAAAACTATGTTAGTAAAGACCAAATCAATTAATACACTTAGGTAACATAATATAATACTCGAAGTAAATAATAACGGGAGTCCGTGATTTTTAACCGACTTCCAAAAGGAGGAGATTCTCAATTCGACAGTATGTTTTTTTTTTATTTGATGTTTGTTACGCGATTACTCCGCCAATTATGAATTGATTTTGACAATTATTTTTTTGTTTGGTAGGTCATACTTCAGAAGTGGTCCCATATAAATTTTATTAAGTTTGCTTGGGTAGTTTTTGAGTAAGTTTCAATGATACGTATTTTTTCCCACTTAGTATGTGGATGATATGATAAGTTCCTGTTACTGTTATCTACATAGCCGGTAGTGGTATTAAAATTTGTGTGGGGTAGGTAGTACCACAACTAAAAAGTGAAAAATAAAAACTTTTATGTCTAAAGGGTTTAAAATTTTCGTTTTTTGACTTCCGAAATTAAAGCTGTTTTTCACTTTGTGGTGTTTTTTTTTTGGAAGTTGGTTGTTTTAATTTTGTAAAACGTTTTTAAGGATACAATAGGCCTGTGTTCAATTTTTTTTTTGTCCGTCTTTTAGTTTATTTAAAAATTTTGGACACGTATTTTTCTTTTTTGACGTAATCAAAAGATTACGACGATACATTGAGTTAAAATGTGGCATGACGTCACGAATGACTAGATTTAATACTGAGTTGTGACGTAGTGAGCCCCCACTCTCCAACTCGAATGCGTGTTTTCTAAGTTATTTTTGATTAATATGATAAAGCAAAAAATACGTGTCTAATATTTTTTTACTATCTGAACGATGATGGACTAATTAATAGTTTTTTTTTTTTTTTTACCTATGCATCTACCAAATTATCTGTAATCATTAACCCACACTGAGCAATCGTGGTTATTTATGCCTTTGAAGAAACCCTTGTCTTCCAGTGGGAAAATCTTCGTCCTCTCGGGTCACCATAATGCTATTTTACATACATACATAAACTCACGCCTGCTTCCCATGAAGGTAGACAGAATCTACAGAACGCCACCTGCTACGATCCTTACATACTCCTTTTACCTCGTTTACGTTCATACATCTGCATGGTCATACACGCACGCCGGTCGGTCGGTTCGCTGGTCATAAGCAATTTTTTACATGAAAATTGCTCCTGCTGTGGTGAGATTGGTCACTCAGGAGAATGGTCTGCCGAGGTTGCGCCATAACGTCGCTCGGGCTATGGTCAAGTCTACAATTGCCCATAGATTTACTTTCGAAAAATGAACCAATTTATCTTGGTAATCGTAAATTTTAAGTACCACAGCGTTCATTTAAACTAATAATGGTCAAGAAGTTCATATAAGAAACCTGTAATGAACGGTATTCGTGACAAAAATTGTCACAATCAGCGTGTTTAGCAAACCTATCAGTGATTCCAGATTGTAGTTATTAGTATAAATCAGTAACTGCTGGCTAAGTTTGCCACATAATTCTCTAAATACCGGGTTTCTAGGAGTCCATTCAATTTGGTTTGCTGTCAAATGTCATATTGTTTATTTAATAAGCTGTTGGTATTTTAGTTAACTAACTACATCCGTTCGGCGAAGGCCCGTTTATTTACAAAATTGTTCTATGGCAATGTAGTTTGCATCTTTTTTCCCAACTAGCAGCGCCCCGCGGTTTCAACCACATAAGTTTTGATCCCGTGGGAATATCGCGATAAAAAGTACCTATTTTATGTGTTAATCTAGGTTATAAACTATACGTGTACCAAATTTCATGCAAATCCGTTCAGTAGTTTTTGCGTGAAAGAATAATAAACATCCATCCATCCTCACAAACTTTCGCATTTATAATATTATATAAAATATAATATAAAATAAAATAAAAATATACCTAATATTATATAACATACATACATAACATCATGCTTTGTTTCCCCGAAGGGTTGGGCAGAGGTGTACCTGTAGCAGGCACACCCACATTTCGCCAGTTATGTTTAAGTCCCATGTAATAGGTGGCGAGCCTATTGCCATCAAACGGGCACAAATCCAGACTATAGAAATCCTAAATATTAAGTTAGGATATATAACATGCTTGTGCTTGGAGTAACTTACGTTCACGTCAGTAGTAAGACTAACTTTTCGCTACGAAATCCCTATAAAACAAAGCCGCTGTCAAACTCAGACTGTACTGTAGACATGTTATCACAAAGGTGGTAAATCGAACTCACCGCCGAGCGTCCAAGCCATAACCGCTATTAATAATATTATTTTATACCATCTTATTCCTTGTCCCACAGCAAGGCAAAGGCCCTATCTCATACAGAGAAGCTCAAGACGGGTTGGTCGCCATTACCACTTTTGCCTTCGCTATATTTCCTATCCTAACATTCAAACAACAAATACTACAAATTAACACCGTTTAATTCCCAACCACACAGCCCCACCCTGTATACCGGGGCCCCCAATAAAGCGGCCGCGCCGAAACCGTTCATCGAACCCAGGACATCTGTTTCCATGCGCACGCGCCACGCACTGACTCGCTCATTCATCGCAACGTTTTTGTTGTTTTAAATATCCTCCTCTTTTGCTTTCAAGCTGTCTTCGTTAGGGTGTGGGCAGAGGAGGAAATGTAATTGACTTTTTTATTAATAAATGCAGATGTTTTTTAAAGGTGTTTAAATTATTTTCGGTCCTATGTTTGCAAATCTTTTTAACTAGCACTTTGCCAGTGACGTCATCCACCCTTTTAATTCCTTTTCCCTTGGGAATTTCGAAAATTCGGTCGTATTCCTTGTCTACATCATAAAGGTAACCTCCGTGCTCTGTGTGCTTTCTAGATCCAAGGATTTGGAGTCAGGACTTTTATTTTTATATGTATTGATTGCTACCTATCTTCGTCGTCAGAAGGCCGAAAGTCTGACAACCAGTTTTACCAAGGGGTATCGTATTACCCAGTTACTGGGTTGTGGAAGTCAGACAGACAGTCGCTCAATGTATAATACTGGTATTCAGCTGCATCCGGTTAGACCTACCCAAATGTACTTTCTTTGGTATTGTTCGTCGAGTTAAGCTCCTTAAGTTCTAAGTTGAGCTCCACGATTACTGACAAATGCTTGCACTGACTGGACAGGTCCACTCAAATCTGTGTGGTTCTTTCCTCAAAAGACCATTTCAGACACTACATGGTTCTCATATGGTCTGACCAAGATTATGTCTGGACTTTAAAAGAGACTGCGACCTCTGAGTTTGTTTCGGCCTTTCTTCTCAGAGGAGTCAGATAGGAAACGCCGAACTCATCTAGCTTATTTTTAATATGACGTGTAATTGTGATTCCGATATCCTATTTACAGAATAAACGATTTCATTTCAGACTGGAAGCCGACCCCAACATAGTTGGGAAAAGGCTAGGCAAATTTGAATTTATTGTTACCTATCTTCCTAGAACTTTTAAGATAAGATAAAGTTAATCATATTTATTGCATAACTGTTCTTGTTTAAAACGTAAAAAATGTAGGCTCAACAGTTTACCTATGTCAGATATGTTTGAATTAACTTGCTTCTGCAAAAATAAATTAATAAAAAGCCTACGTAAAGTGCCTGCATAATTATTAAATAAAAGTTTTTAAAAAATTATTGAAAACATTATAAGTTTTAAACTTTACACATGGGCAAAATCGCAAACATGACTTAATTATCTTTCCTCATTTATATAGTGCCTGCTATACTATCCTGAATCTATGAGAAATCAGATTCACACCACGATGTTATCAATAACAGCTTGATGCATTGTCTTCCGTTCAAGATTATTTATTCTTGTAGGTATTCTATTTATAAGTAAATGAGAATTAAATAATGAATGAAAATTACGGAAGGCATCAACTACCAGCAGTTTTGTACTAACATCCCACACACACACAGACACAGATAATACAGGTAATAAACGAATGCTCATTAATGCTTGTAAGTGGTTATAACAAGATAATTGAATTGCCTAACAATAAAACGGCGAGTAATACCTACTATATACGTCTTTTTATTTGCATTCGGCATTAAACTATATATATTAATTAATATTTATTTTTAATATTATAAATACTTTTAATAAATTAATTAATATTTATTAATATTATAAACAGGTAAAATTTGTGAGTTTGTATATATTATGGGGGTAATATTCGGAACTAATGTTCCGATTCAAAAAATTATTTCACTAATGGAAAGCTACAGTATTGCTGAATGTCATAGGATATGTGATTTTATGTTAAAAAAAGAAATTTCACGTGGACGAAGTCGCGGGCAGACGCTAGTTTATATATTACTATAGAACATTATGAATTTTGGTCGTCAAGTTATAGTCCACTCGACGACCCCAACACATATTGATAATCTACTTTTACCTATTATGTATTTTATAAATAAAGCAAATAAGCCGTTCTCACATTTGGATCTATAAAAAATAACACATAACATCACGCCTTGTTTCCCCGAAGGATTGGGCAGAGGTGTCCCTGTAGCAGATACACCCACATTTCAAATTCAAATATTTTTATTTGTAGAACATAGGTAAACAAAAAGTACAGATGTTAATAATAATAATAAAAATGAACGCTATGTCTTGCCGTCAACGGCGCACAAATATTCTGATTATAAATTAATTAGTAATAAATGAAACAAAACATTTACATTAACAAATAAAACGAAATTTGAACAATTAAAAATTAATAGATAGGTACTTAAAAACATTATTCATTGTTATTTAATTCAATTATCATACAATGCCTTAAATCACATAAAAACATTAACATTAATCTTTCAACAAACATTAAATTTATTAGCAAATTAAAAATATCTAACAAAAAAATAAAAACAAATAAATGTCAATAAATTATAACTTGTCGTCCAGATACTCATTGATTGTGTAATAAGCTTTTATATTTAATTAATTAAGAACAGCCTTTTTAAAATGGCATAATTATGTCGAGATCTTTTATAGGATTGGGTCTCTTGTTAAATATTTTGGGTGCCATTCCTAAAAAGCTTTTTGAATATAGCGCAGTCTTGTGTGGAATAGCACATATCTCTCTGTTGCGTCGTTTTGATCTCAATGTTTGAAATAAATGCAAGTTTGATTTTACAAATACTGCTGTCTCGTAGATGTATAAACAGGGCAGAGTAAGTAGTTTATGTTTCTTAAAAAACGGAACACAACACAGCACGTAGGTACACACTTCTTTAAGTCTCATGTAATAGGGGGCGAGCCTATTGCCATAAACCGAGCACAAATCCAGACTCCGAGCTGCTACTGAGAAATTTCTGATAGAAAAACCCAATACCACTTTGCCCGACCCGGGAATCGAACCCAGGACCTCATGCTCAGCAGTAGCGCTTGCTACCACTAGACCAACGAGGAAGTTAAAAAAAAAACCTGCTATATTATACACACAAGGAAATGACAACAATGTCTTATCTGCATAAAAGGCTTAAAATGAATACTCGAGAAATACAATTTCGCGATGCCATATTTGCTATATCCATTACCTCTTACTACTAATCTGTGACAAGTATAAACTGTTATTCTTCCCACATACCTGTTGCCAGGATAATTTCTGTACTGTCAAACCCTCCTCCATTTCCCTCACTCACTCAGAAATATTCCTTTTTATCTCTAGACAAACATTTTTGAGCCATCCCGTCAGCAACATCATTGACAGATCTATAAAGCGACGGACCACCATAAAGTACGAACGATTAATATTTAAAACAGCTGACGAAATGCAAATGGCGTCGAGTTAGGGACCGACGCCATCTTTGTGACGTCAGAGTTGTTGCTGTATTTGAAATCCAGGGTTCTTTCCTTATAATTATTAATAAGATTTTAATTTGTTATATTGATTTATTTAATAACATTATTAAAGGATTTTTTTGTAATTTTTTGTCTAAATCATCATATTATATAACACACCACACTCTACTTCATGGCAAAGGTCCTCATAATTTACGTTAATTATGTCAAGAAAATCAAAATGATTTGTTACTACTTTATTAGTAAAAGAATTTGTTAGGTACTTTCCAAGACTGCCACTTCAAGTACTTCCATAAGTTGTTACATTGATGCATCTTTTTAACCGACTTCCAAAAAGGAGGAGGTTATATGTTCGACGTGTATGTCCACCGATTTCTCCGTCATTTGTGGACCAATTTTGAAATACGTATTTTTTGTACTTTTTAAATACGTATTTTTTGTACTTTTTTCTCACTTAGTATGTAGATGATATGATAAGTTCCTGACACTGGTAGTAGTAGGTAGTGGTATTCGAATGAGTGTGGGGTAGGTACTACAACTAAAAAGTGAAAAATAAAAACTTTTTACAAAAAAAAACTACCGACTTTCAAAAAAAACACTACAAAGTGAAAAATAACTTTAATTTCGGAAGTCGGTGGCAAAAAACGAAAACACAAAACCCAAGACACCGACTTCCGAAATTAAAGTTATTTTTCACTTTGTAGTGTTTTTTTTGGAAGTCGGTATTTTTTTTTTTGTAAAAAGATTTTTTGCATGTCTTTATACCGAAATACAGGACTCGTCCTAGTTCGGTTACAGATGCTCCCATGTTATATACCTACTCCCAACTAGCCTATAAGTATGTATAATTCCATTTATTATTTTTTGGTCATCATCATCATCATCATCATTTCAGCCGAAAGACGTCCACTGCTGGACATAGGCCTCCCCCAAGCACCGCTACTTCGACCGATTCTGTGCTTTCTGCATCCAGCGGATTCCTGCGGCCTTCACAAGGTCATCGGTCCATCTTGTGGGAGGCCTTCCAACGCTACGTCTTCCGGTACGTGATCGCCACTCCAGAACCTTTCGGCCCCATCGGCCATCCGTGCCATAATTTTTTGGTGAAATAAATAAAAAAAGTACATAAATGCCAAGCCTCAGAAGTAAAATAAAAGGCTGAACCAACTGCCATAGAACCCATCCTCTGTAAAATCCGTGACCGCAATCATAAATATTTAACTACCTAACTCATTTCTTTATAGAGTACCACTTAAAGTCATTGAGGTGTAAACGGATAAAAACGATCAACAACTGTCTTCAAACAAACTAAACGAGATGACAACAGGCAAATTGAACCTTGCTTGAATGACAAACGACAGTGAAGAAGCAGAGGACGTCCGGAGTACTATCGTAATAGGAACAGCATTGTTAGTCCAACGTGGAAGCTATTAGCCGACCGGACACTGTTGCACAAGCTATCATCATTCCAGACTGGAAATATTGATTGTCTACAGCTGAATTCAAGATCATTACGCTTTATCTAAAAACGCTGAACCGAATTTTCACTAATAGGTAGAGGGGGCTCTCGAAGAAGAAATGTCATCATCTACCTACACTTTACCAACTATGTTGGAATCAGTTTCCAGTCTAATATTATTTATTCTATTAAAACATAATGTATTAAGCTGCTGAAGACGCAAATATATGCCAGTGACCTTGAGTGGTTAGCTTGCGTGTTCTGTACTGAGCACACGCAACGCGTCGTACGTCCAGCCAGTAATAGGACTCGCCTATCAAGGAGCGCTGTTCCAAATTAGACGTATTATTAATTTATTATAAATAAAACAAAAGGTATTTTAATAAATCACGTATATTAAAAGATCAATAATTAAATTATCTTTAAAATGGTGTAGGTTTCAGGAAAATACGCTTGATAGATTTTGCGTTATTCTCAGTTTTTTATCCGCGTTAAATGAATTTGTAAATTAATTTCACTATGTAATATAAACATGATCTAAATAAAATATTCAAATGTTAAATTATTAAGAAAATGCTCTAGTTCAACATATTTTTTTTTTCGAATCATTACTTGTTTAAACGTGATCTTCAGTATAAAATCATTAAAAGTCGGTTATGTACGAGTATATTGTAAATAAGGAGGGGAAATAACAAAAATTTCCGCATCGCTGTCAACTGGAAAAGTGCCCAAAAAGCTGGCAGCATTGCCACGTTGTATGCCAATTACTATCATAAATAGCTCACCTAAAACAAAATCTATAAAACGTTTCATCACTGAAAAACCCACTTGAGATTTACCTAAATGAACACACAGACAAGTCCTCCATTTCTATGATTAGATATGATATGAATAATTCAGTCTCCATTCCACGTAGTTTCACAGATAAAGGCGTTTGCAAGCGGACAAAAGTTACGATTCCGACGAAAATGGATAAAATTATTTTTCCAGGGATTTATTCCAGTAGGTAAGCAAATTATTCGTCCAATTTGGAATTAAGATTTCTGGAATTAAGTTCCCTGGGTAGAGTATTGTTTGGTTTTAGTTGAGTTTGGGATACTATTGTTGTGTTAAAATTTTAGAAGCGTTTGTTGACATATTTTGTTTTACTCATCGATTTAGTAACTTAAGTAATTGTAGATATTTTAAATAGTAATAGTTAGTTATTAAATTTTTTTCTTTTCTTTTGTACTTTACCAGTCGACAGCGATGCGGAGGAATTTTTCGACGCCATATTTTAGTTTGTCAATATTTTTAGTTAGGTTATAATATTATGTTTTTAGTTTTGGAAGAAGAATTTGTACAATATGAAAATAGCTAATTTATCGAAGAGATCTATGATAATCCCGATGAAACCAGTTATCTTTGCCATAGGCAGCGCAATATCTTGTAGGTTACATTCGCCTACGCAAGTTTGCGATATAAATAAAGACTAGGTTGAAAATACAAATTTTGCCTTTTATATCACCTTCCATCCTTATGTGGTATAATAATTACTTGTAAGAATCCCAAACAAATAAATGACTTTTGTGAATACTTGCCTACCTATTGAGCTACACGATTACTGACAAATGCGTGCACTGACTGGACAGGTCTGAGTGGTTTTTTTCCTCAAAAGACCGTTTCAGACACTAATCTATATGGTCCTCACATGATCTAACCAAGATTATGTCTGGACTTTAAAAGAGACTGTGACTTCTGAGTTTGTTTCAGCCGTTCTTCTCGGAGTAGTCAGATAGGAAACGCCGACCTCATCTAGTTTTTTTTTTTTTTAATGTCATTGACGTGTAAAAGTGTTTGTACAAATCTACTTACAAAAATAAAATCCTTGATCATTTTTAGCCTTCAAACTATAAAGATGATGGCGACTTGTCACCGCGACACTCTCTGCTTTCTATGAAATCGAATCAATTTTCTATGAAGTCGCCTGATGCTGCTGCCTGCAGTCGGCTACGGAATTGTACCTGTGCACGACCATGCTCTTTTGTGGTACACACGGCTACACATCAAGCTATACATTTCCAGTATAAGCTGACCTCGCATTGTACGGAAATCCTGTGCAATGCGAGATCAACATAAACTGGAAATGTATAGCTTTAATGTGTAGCTGTGTGTACCTAGTTATAAGTATTTCTCGACTACTAAAGATCTAAAACATCGCTCCAAAATTTACCTTTACATATCGTTTCATCATCTCTTACCTAAAAAAACTTCCATTCAGCGAGTAGGTACCACAACAGTAATCCTTTGAAATGATAAATTCGCATAACCCAGTAGATGAGCGTGAACTCTGCCTACCCTCGTTATTACATAACTGGGCAGTGGGCAGACTGACTAATCGGCCTTCTCCAACAGGTGGTTAGCAGATGCATTGTTGTAATGTACGGATAGCAGATTACTCGGAACTCGTATCCTGTGTTTTTTATCAACGATTTTTTTTTGTAATTAATAAACATAAACATAACATCACGCCTTGTTTCCCCGAAGGGTTGGGCAGAGGAGTCCCTGTAGCAGGTACACCCACATTTCGCCAGTTATGTTTTTACGTCCCATGACTCCCATGTAATAGGGGGCGAGCCTATTGCCATCAACCGGGCACAAATCCAGACTCCGAGCTGCTACTGAGAAATTTCAGATAGAAAAACCCAATAACACTTTGCCCGACCCGGGAATCGAACCCAGGACCTCATGCTCAGCAGTAGCGCTTGCTACCACTAGACCAACGAGGCAATTAATGTTTTGATTTAATGATATGACTGAATGTTGTGAAAGTTTATTTGAAAAAGAAACAAGAAAGAAGGAAAAAGTGTTTATTAGGACTCGCACAAGAAGTCACAAATTAAACTAAACACAAATAAATAAATAAAATTAAAATTGCCTTTATTTCTTCAGACCTTAACATATAGGTAACAAATAATAATTAATATTTTCTTAATACTAATAATATTTTGTCTTATGGTTGCTAACCTTTCATTATCTATCAGCTACTAGGTCAGGCGCTGTCTTGTGACATAGGTATCATCTATTTCCCTCCTCTTATTCCTGTCCCAAACTGTTCTTCGCCTACCTTTTGGCAGACCATCCTCCCACTTTTTCACCTGTCTTCCTCTTCAAACACACTTATAGAAACATAAATTTTAAAAACGAAGTGACATTAAAATAAAAGCATAAATTCCAGTACGAGGCCAAAAGGCTTCTATCAGCATTATGCTAAGACATTTAAAAATAAGTATCGCAGCGCTGGCTGGTATTCTGATAGGGCTCGACTGCAAATTTTTAAGTATTTCAGTTCGTTAAAAAGACGGGACTGCACTTACGGATAGGAAAATCTATAGCTAATCTGATAACAAATTGCAAAATTATTTGCCCAAGCTGTAGGTCACTACTTCCAATGAACTATAACCGATTTGTATTATGCCTCATTAGGTCAAATCTACTGTCGAATCTAAGTTAACTATTGTATTAACTGTTGTGATTGACTTAAGAGAGGTAACCAACTGGATCTTCTTCTTCTTCGTGTATCTAGACGTAACCAACTGGATCTTCTTCTTCGTGTATCTTCGTTTTGTATTTCAGATCTAGTCTGCCTTAAACTTCACCACTTCCACGGTGTGTCCGGTAGGAGCTCAGAGGATGAAGAGGATGCTCAGAACTCATCACTTCAGAAAAAAAATTCTTACAGAAGGTCTGAAATTGAAAAAAGCGTTTTTCAGGAGCTGAAAGTTGTCCAACAACAAGTCTTTTAAGATAACTAACAGGAAGTCCCACTCATCTAACCATCATCATCATCATCATTTCAGCCAAAAGACGTCCACTGCTGGACATAGGCCTCCCCAAACACCGCCACTTCGACCGATTCTGTGCTCCCGCATCGAGTAGATTCCTGCGGCCTTCACAAGTCATCGGTTCATCTTGTGGGAGGCCTTCCAATGCTACGTCTTCCTGTACGCGGTCGCCACTCCAGAACCTTTCGGCCTCATCGGCCATCCGGCCATCCGTTCTGCGAGCAATGTGCCCTGCCCATTGTCACTTAAGCTCGGCAATTTTTCGAGCTATATCGGTTACCTTAGTTCTCTTGCGGATCTCTTCATTTCTGATTCGATCACGTAGGGAAACTCCAAGCATATCCCTCTTCATTGCCCTTTGGGTGACTTTTTCTTCTGATAAGACCCATTTTAAGCGACCAGCTATCATTTAATTGGGAATCTAAACCACTATCTTGAAAGCAAAGTATTACATAGATACTTTTCTTTCAAGATAGAAAGAAAGAAAAGATATTTATTGGGACTCGCACAAGAAGATCACAAATTAAACTAAACATACTCAAACCATAAAAATATAAATAAAATGGCCAATAGGCTCAGCATGATGCTGCGGCATTTAAAAATAAGAGAGATAATGGTTTAGATGTAGTGTGGTGGTTTAGATTCATAAGAAACTATGCAGACATAAGCAATGCTTAATAATCTGATAAACATAGGGAAGTTGAGATAAGAAAGCATTTGGTTTATCCAAGAGAAGCTGTGGCAATAAACAACAACGACTAAAAGTAAACGATAAAAAAAACAACAATTAATTCACACTTTATTTGCTGACGGTCCACTAATCTGTTCGTTGCATATTCATATAAAATGGCCAAGCTATACATACACATCGCTATGTATAGACATACCATTGTTTTGATAAAGATCTGTCGTTATCGCTATGAAGTTATTTCAGACCTTTTATAAAGAAAATGTGTAGAATTTGACCGTCTTTGAGTCGTCTTTACAGTGAGTAGCAAGTTTCAAAGTCAAAATGTCAGAGTAATTTATTTTCCAGAAATATTTAGAGGTTCTTATTTTTAAAAGTAGGTCTACATGTTTTCCCATAAACTGGTATTCAAATATTACGATATAGATTTAGTATTTCTATTTTCTTTATGTCCCTCGGGAATTATCGCTTTTCCGAATACAAACGAATGCTAATTTCCATGTCCATCAATTATTAGATTTATCTTGTATAATAATTTGAATTCAGAACTAGTACGTAGCAAGTACTTTATTGTTGTTTTGTTTTGATTTTCGTGTGAACTACATATATAGAGCTGTTAAACTATTTTCCTATATGTCGTGCCTGTGACTTTACCATTTTTTTAATAAATTACATTAATTAAAGGATTTATTAACAACTCTATAAGTCGATTGAGACCGACAAGTGCAAAGGGCAACTGATAGAAATCCGACGACTGACGAAACACGAGGTTTGCCGAGGGACATTAAGAACATAGTTGTACTGTAGATGTATATACCATAACCTTATTCTATACGAAATCATAGTGTCAGAATCCAGATTTATTCATTTCCCAGCAGAAAAAGATTGAGCCATCTATCCCAATTCTGTGTGTTTATTAATACACTTATTAAGAGTTAACACGTCATAATTAACGCATGAGGACGGGTAATTAACTGAACCCACAAAACTAAGATCACCAATCCATCACACAAAGTTCGCAGGAATATATTCAACAGTTGGACGTCTTTCGGCTGAGATGAGGACGATGATCGTTGATTATTAGGCCGTTGTCAGCGCTGATGTTAAATCTTTCTTCACGAAACTCATAAGTTTGAATAATTATTTGCCAGAGACCACACTTCTGTCCGTAAGTCCACTTTAAAGTTATTAAGCTTTAGTTTTGGAATGTAGTATCTGTCCATTTATATCATTGGGATTCTCTCATGACGTGAGAATAGAGACTGCGAGTACATTATCTGTAATTATCCTATCAATATGTCTATCCTTTCCTGTATCTAGTATTGTTTTAAATCGCTTTGCTGTTGTTTATTGTAAGGTTGCGTCTACACTGAGCGGCTAAAACGTTGGGCATTGTTGGTTTGGAACACTGCAACTTACTCCTTTTTAGGGTTCCGTAGTAAACAAGGAACCCTTATAGTTTCGTCATGTCTGTCTGGCTGTCTGACCGCGGTCTAGCTCCGAGACCCTTAGTACTAGACAGCTGTAATTTGGCATAGGTATACATATTAATTACGCCGACAAAAAACACAAAAACATTTGTATTCGTTTTGTTTTTAACCTTAAAAAGTATGATTTGTCTTCGCAGGAACTCTCGGATATTGTGTCTGCTATTTAACATCCTTTACAACCCTAAAACGCCATCCTATCTGCGGGAACGCTTTTCCGACGCCCGTCCCTCTGATGCACCATGCAGGTTAGAAATCTCCTTAAATCCCCTACCTACTCAACCGACTTCTACTCCTACTCCTTCAGTGTGCACGCGGTTTGGTTGTGGAATTCACTTCCACCTGACATTAGGGACTGCCGAACTGTTGCGGTTTTTAAAAGAAGAGTGAAAGAACACTATCTTTCCACTTCGTCATAGTTGTATAATATGTATTATTTTATAAAGTAATTTTATCTATTTTAGTGATATGTATTTAAGAAGTATGTATATAAGTATATTCTCATGTTGTATGTTTATATTTAAATTAGTGAATAGTTAAGTTTTTTATTTTATGTATTCTGTTTTCTCTTCTACTCTTACACACGTTGTCTACATGAAAGGTATGCTGGAAGAGATTTCTATAGAAATAAGCATCACCTTTGTACGTGTTTTTCTGTTCCTTTCTTCTTATCTGTTTAAATGTGTGTACCTACATAAACTGTTTAATAAATAAAACAAAATTATTAAAAACATTTTTTTTAAGGTACCTCTCCTACACGTAAAGTAGTGGTTTTTTCTTACCCCATAGTGTGTAGTATCATTGGAAAGGTCCATCAAAAACATTGAAAGTTTATGATAACCATTTTTAACTTTGCAGTTGCAAAAAAATGTTTTCCCATACATTTCGTATGGGAGAACACATGTTTCAACTACAAAGTTAAGTTTGTTTTTGGGATAAATTCATCCCAACTACGTAACCCTTCATTGTGCGTGGTCCGACATGCACTTGGCCGGTTTTATTTAATAGCCGCTTTGCTACCAATTGCCTTTTTTCGTTCTTGTTTAATAGGAAGACGATGACAGGAAATGTTAATTTATTTTCGTTATTCCTTAACATAAGAACTAAGACTGGAAGCCGACTCTAACATCATTGGAAAACGGCTAGGCTGATGATGAGTTCCTTAGCCTAAGCTGGGGCACGTACACACAGTTACACATCAAGCTATACATTTCTAGTTTATGCTGATCTCGAATTGTATAGAATTTCCGTACAATGCGAGGTAAGCTTATACTGGAAATGATGTGCAGCCGTGTGTGTTAAGATTGTATTATAAGTAACATTAATAATCTGTGATAACTATTGTAATTATCTGTGCAATAAAGTCAGTTGATTCCAAACCACCTACGTGTTTTAATAGGTTATGGGCCCAGACACTTTTTGATCTGACCCAAGTCTTTTATTCTAAATTTTGCTATGCAATTCATTAATCAAATTTTCATAGACATTCTGACAATTATAGTAAACAAAAAAATCGTCTACAAATAATGCTACATAAATGTTTAAATTATGATATTTTTTTGCAAAGAGACATGGTTCATAATTTGATTTTTTAAACTCAACTTTAACAAGCAATCTTCTACACGAGTGTACCAAGCTCTAGCTGACTGCTTGAGGCCATAGACAACTTTTTTAAATTTTAGAACTTTACTATCACAATTTTCGAAATCTGGACATTCTGGTATTTCCATGTACACTGTTTCATGAAGAAATCCATTAATAATCTGTGGTAACTATTGTAATTATCTGTGCAATAAAGTCAGTTGATTCCAAACCACCTACGTGTTTTAATAATGTGTACATGCGTGGTTACACTTGAATTTTCTTTTAAGGATCTTATGCACTACAATGATGCTTGGGGAAGAACTTGAGTTAATAAAATTCACACAGTCATAGCAAGCTAATTCTAGCGAAAGGCTAGCCAAATCTATTCAAGGACCAATGCGGAATATCATGACCGTTAGGAAGAAAATAGAAACCGACATTCGGCCAACTTGAATGGCCCATAATCAAAAAAGAAGTACACAGAATCGTTGTTACATTAGAGAGACTGATCAAAAGTCTTATTCTGAGCTGTGCCAATAGATAGCCCGGAATTCTATAGTAAACGAGAAAATATACAAACTAGAATTACACTTAGATATAAAAACAGACTAAACATACCAACTTCACGACTAAAAATGCATTCCTCCAGTACTTTTGTCATGTCTATAAAAATATACAACAAGTTACCAGAATCCATTAAAAAAATAAATAAAGATAACAGTTTTATTAATAAATTAAAATTATTTCTATTGGGCAAAAGCTATTATAGTATAAAAGAATATTTAGACGATTAATTATAATTTACAAGAATGACATATTTAACTAAAAATGTACATAAAACAAAATAGACACATAAAATACATAATTAAACAAATAAATAATCATTGTCTAAATATCAATTCATAATAAATATAGTAATTACAATGCAATAACTTATTTTCAATTTATAATAATTTCTAGTCATTAATAAATAAATAATCGTGCAAATAAATTCAGTATAATAACCAAATATCATATCTAATTTAAACAAATACCTACTGAACAACATGAATAACTAACTAAAACTATATCGGTATAACATAACAAAGACCTACTTACTCAAGCAGACGTATTATTTATAACGTACTATAGAAATAAAGTGAGAATATTTAAGAAGTAATATTACCAGAAGACATACTTAAATAATATAAACACTCTTCAAATAAGCGCTCTTCCTCCTCTCTCCTACTATGCTGTGCCCAACAGGGTCTATAATCGTTTCTATAATTTTAAGCCTACCAACTGTTTTACCAACATTATAGAATGCAATAAATAATTGAGAATTGAGAATTGCTGAGCTGTTAATCCTAACTATATAATTATATTATATATAATTTTAAATGCTAAAGTGAGTTTGTTTGTTTGTTTATTTGTTACGCTTTCACGCTAAAACCTGATCATGACCTGAATGATATAATGATAGGATAATTTTTATCCCGAGATTCCCACGGAATCGAGAATTATGCGGGTGAAACCGCGCGGCGCAGCTAGTCTGGAATAATAGTCAGAAGGACAACGAGGTGTTCATACAATTCTACTCCTTCTGCTGTACCCTGACCCCGAGTACCCGACTGATCATCTTGTAAAATGAAGGGATGTTCTATAGAAAAAGATACCTATGAACATGTTCAACCGCGATTACATTCCTGGTTAACGCCCAAATATTAGCGTTTATCAAACAGCGTTTTAACTGCTCTGTGTGTCACTACCCTTACCAGACAATGGACTCCATAATCCTTAGAGTTCTGATTAAAACGGCCTTGCAGCGTCGCTAATCTGTGCATAGTATTCATACATACTTACATACTTGTTAGTTTTATACGTACTTTCACAATTAGCTCTTTGTAATGCAGCCGCTTTGTCGTTTGTTTTATTTCATGTTGTAATTATTTGTGGAGCATATTGAAAAGGTTTATTACTATGTTCTTCCTGTTAATGCTTTTCGAGATTATTGGTAAAGCGTGTTTTGCATTTTTAATTAAGAAATAATCTTAAAATAATTTGGCACAAGTTACTTACGATGCAATGATGCAAGTTATAGCTCTAATGGTTTTTGAAGGTCATTACAACCAACTCTTTTCAAAAAGTGGTAAGAGGAATACCCTTTTTTTATCACGATCAGGTTAAGCTACGCTTGCCGCGGTTGGTCCGTGGATGGGTGACCATCTTTACATACCAATACCCCTCCGTGCCTCGAAAAGCACGTTAAGTCGTTGGTCCCGGCTGTCATTTGTAGATCTTTGACAGTCATTACGGGTAGTTAGAACCCCAAAAGTCTGACAACCAGTCTTACCAAGAGGTATCGTGTTACCTAGTAACTAGGTTGTGGAGGTCAGATAGGCAGTCGCTCCATGTAAAATACTGGTTTGAGTTGCATCCGGCTAGACTGAAAGCCGACCCTGACATAGTTGGGAAAAGGCTAGGCACATGATGACGAGATGATTTAACCTTAGTTCTGCCGAAAGGAACCAAGCCTAATCAAATTTTCCGTATTTTAAAAATGATTGTCGTTAATTAACGATTATTATTTTTAAATCAATTACAAGCATAAGCAAAAGAGGTTCTGTGTCTTCTCATTTTGGCAGGAGTAAATCCAGTTATGCTCGTATTAAACGTGGGCTCTGCAGGCTCTGCTTTGCCGTTACCGAGAACCGAGTTGAATGGGGTGCAATTAAATTCAAAATTCAAATTCAAAATATTTTACTTTACATGAACCTACAAGGGCACTTATGAAACATCAAAAGCTAGATGCACTCCAATTAGTCGCTTACTATGGAGTAGAGCCTTCAAGAAACTCCACGGATGCTCCTCCTCCTAAAGATGTCTATATCCAGCAGCAGACTGCCATAGGCTGATGATGATGTGCTCTGCATGGATATAACTCCTCATCTAGAGAAAGAGGACAATTACTTTGGACACCACATACCTGGTGACCATTCTCAGCATACTTGGAGAGGCTCCAGGATCTCTAGCAGAACACGTACTTAAAGAAGAGACTGCATACAAACAGTTTAACCAATTACATTTCTGTACTCATTCCATTTCATCAGCTGGAGTCAATGACAACACAGATGGTAACTAGACGTTGGACAGGAAAGTACCTACCTACATGGAAGGTGTCGGTAGATATACGTACTTACACAGGATCACAATCACCGGCTTTGTATATGTTATCATACGGGCAGACGGTGGCGGGGGTTGGCAACCTTCGATAGACATAGGGAGATGGAAAATATGATCCAGTTTTGTTTTCGATCTGGAGTCTCGATCCCTTGAGAATATCGGGATGAAAAGTATATTATGTGAACTGGCGCCGTCAGTTGAGATTGGTCATCTTTTATCTGCCAGGGCTTATTTTCACTCTTAGATTTTCAATTGCTTTTGATTATTTTTATACATTGTTCTCACAAATAGAAGCAACAAAAATAATGTACCCAGGATTTTGTAATATCTATATTTAAAAGTTTCTTGCCCGTTCTTCTCCATAGAGATCTACGTTTTGGAATGGGCAACTAACTAGCTTCAACTTTCTGACTAACTGGCCGACTCTTTGACAATTCAAAAGTGCCTGTAAATGGTTTAATTTGAAATAAATGCTTTGAGTTTGAGTTTGAACCCGGAACAACTTCAACATTGATGACCTCCTCCAGATCCAGCTTAATATTTTACACGACTAAAATCACCACCTCGTGTGTACCCCTGTCTGAATCCGAATGTTTACATATCACAGATGCGGCGCACGTGTGCATATCGCGTGCGCGGGCGCAGTGTGACGTCAGACTCAGTCAATAGACACCGGCGGCTGTTGGGACCATACAAAGAGTTTTAGTAGTTCAAAGAGTTTGTATTATTCATGGTATATCTACACTTTGAATGTTGGTCATTAAAAAAAAAGTATATTTTATTATCTGTGATTTTTTAATCAGTTGTTGTTACTTACATGATATTTTTGATACCTGAACTTTAAAAAGACCTTGAGTTAACTTCGCCGTTTCTTGTCAGGGGCAGTCAGATAGGAAAAGTTGACCTCATGTAGCTCATTTTTTAACTGACTTCCAAAAAGGAGGAGGTTCTATGTTCGTAGTGTATGCTTTTTTTTATGTAAATCCGCCGATTTCTCCGTCAATTATAAACCGATTTTTAGTCATGGCCTCAGAGGCCAGCTATGAGTTGCCCAAGAGAAAAAAAAAAATTGGTTAGTTTTTGAGTTAGCTTCAATAATACGTACTTATTCTTTTTCCCACGTAGTATGTGGATAGTGTGATAAGTTTCTGTCACTGTTATTAACATAGCAGGTAGTGGTATTTGAATTGGTGTGGGGTAGGTACCACAACTAAAAAGTGAAAAATAAAATCTTTTTGAAAAAAAAAACAACCAACTTTTTTATCTGTCTTGTAGAAGTGATTCCAATATTCTATATTACAGAATAAACAATTTCATTTCATATTTATTTATTTCTTGGATCTTCAATAGAGGCACAATTTCATCCAAGTTTACAAGAACAGGAGCAAACATTAGTGTGCGCTTCCAATTAAAGGAGATCATTAAAAAAAAATTTAATGTTTTATTTAAAACTGAAAATTTGTGAACTTGATGAAATGTGACGAGGTGTGACTTAAGATGTCGTGGAAATTAATTGTTTATCAAATTGACTACCAACTTATATTATCCTTATTAATTATATTCAAATTACAACTGCCATTATTTGACAGTTGTATGAAAGGACACAGTTAACAAACTGATGTAGTGTGTCAATGTATTTATTTTAGTTTTAGGAAAACTTACAGCTAAACAGACACAGTAAGTAATAGTTTAAACAAAATATGGCCAATTACAAGTTTCTACATGTAGTAAATTTTATAAACAATTAATTTCCCTACTGTCCCATACCGATCGTTCCTAGAATCTAGTATGATTAGATTTTTAAGCTATTGCATAGCTTTTATCGCGGGCTTTGAGCGCGGCGACCGAATCAAGAAATTCCGTAACGTAACGAAAATAAAACCTAACACCCCCCACTCCGCCTACCATGTAATGACGGTTCCCATGACAACGTGATGTTGTCATGTGTTGTCATGGGAACGTAATTTTTGTTTTATGTCATCACGTCATCATCCCAAATGTAGCGTTGACAAATAGGAAGTATAGAGGTTACAAATGCTATGCAATAGCTTTACCGCGGCAGTCCCCGAGTGCCACACGTTTTTTTTTTTTTTGTTAACAAAATTCCTACGTCAAATTCTGAAAAAATCAATTCATCTTAAAATTAAACTACTGTTCTTATTTTACTATGGACAAGAGCTCAACACATCTTGCGCTAATGTAATAATTGAATACATCATTATGTTTGCTTATTGAACCGAATTCCACTTGCATCATGTTTTAATAATATCAATTCGTTGCAAGAATCTTATCCTATTACACAAAAAACTGGCCCAGTGCATGTTGGACCACGCTTAATAAAGGGTTTCGTAGTTGGGATGAATTTATGCCAAGTACAAACTTAACATTGTAGTTGAAAAACATGCTCTCCGATACATTCCAATTGCAAATGTAAAAAAAAAATTGTACGCACAATATTGCGAGATTTACCATGTTATTTTAAGATAGATACGTTTTTCTGTAATCTATATGTGAAGAACCATTCTCCGTATTTTTTTTTTCAAAATAGGCTTATTACCTAGTTTTTGAGATAGGTGCGAATGGTCAATTTTCATCTACTTTCTTAAATATCTTGTATTTATTTTAAAATTATTTTAAAAAAATGTATTTGAGATCTTCGCAACAAGCCCTTTCATTTGATATGTCACACGATACAATTTTCGTATTTATCCCCTAAAAGTGACCCCCATATTCAAAAATAATTTATTTACAGTACACGTCCGTGTTTGAGTCACAGAAATACATATATGTACCAAAGGAGATGGAAAATGTTGGGCCCAAGTGTATTAAGTTGAGATATGATCTAAAAATTTGACATATCTTTTTATCCTTGAATATCAAAAATCAGCTCAATTCTTTGTCTGGAAGCGGATAAATAATATGATAAAGATAGTTTTCGTGAGATCATCGATTAACTATAATCGATTACACAACTACAAAAAAAAAACTACACACTACAAAGTGAAAAATAACTTTAATGGGTTTTGTGTTTTCGTTTTTTGCCACCGACTTCCGAAATTAAAGTTATTTTTCACTTTGTAGTGTTTTTTTTTGGAAGTCGGTAGTTTTAATTTTTCACTTTTTAGTTGTGGTACCTACCCCACACACATTCGAATACCACTACCTACTACCAGTGTCAGGAACTTATCATATCATCTACATACTAAGTGGGAAAAAAAATACGTATTTTGTAGCTAACTCAAAAACTACCCAAGCAAAGTTAATAAAATTTATATGGGACCAATTTGGAAGCATACCCTTTCAAACAAAAAAATAATTTTCAAAATTGGTCCACAAATGACGGAGAAATCGGTAGAAAAATATTAAAAAAAAAAAAAACACATACGCGTCGAACATTTATAACCTCCTCCTTTTTGGAAGTCGATTAAAAAGAAAACCTACCCACTAGGTAGCACTAGGTAATATAGTTAACTCAAAGTAATTAAATGCAATATATATACTTTTATACAATTAAAGTGCATTTAATTTAAATAAAACATCATTAATTACTGAAAAACCAAAATAATGATTATCAATTTCATTTCGATTAAAATCAGTTTTATTTTTTTGTCTGTCACTGGCAGTACATATTCTGCACTGGCAGACTGACATTGACAATTTGAAACATTAGTGGTGGGTGGGTCATTCTCGAATTTTTGGCGACCGAAACCGTTTTCCCGACGACGAAAACGGTTGCAGAAAACGATTAAAGGACGAAACTTATCCACCATGGAATAGAATTGCCTTTTCGTCGAGTGCAGTTTCATAAAACTATCAACGATTTGAAATATATGAAATGGTTTTTTCGCATCACGAACGACAGCATTGACAACTGGTAATATTTACTGACTGTATTTCATTTCAAAGAGTTAATTTCAAAGAGTTCACTTTTTATTGGAAGGACTGTTTTACGAGTGTGATAGATAGTTGAATCATTGTACCCGACTGTATTTTTTTAGATGTAAAAATCGCACCAACTATTTCGAAGACTGGTTTGTGCAATGAAGACTGTTTGAAGTTGAACTCAGGACGTAAAACGGTTTCATCATCACAAAACGGTCTTTGTAAACGGTTCATTGTCGCAACGCCCATCCCTACTAGAACTAGACAGCTGTCACTTATTTCGTGTTTTTGGATATGTTTTGATTGCTTTCCCAATTATTTTTCATTTTCAACGATCACTGCTTTGATTTTTACGGATTCTGACCCTGCCTACCTTGTACGACCCTTGCTTTCACACTGGACACCGAAAATCGCTCACACGATTAACTTGGAATTGATTTTACCGCCGCTTTGTGGATTGGATATTGTTGAAACTATGGATCGCTATATGAATTGTGGAATAGCAACTAGTCACTGCAATACACTAATGTATGTATGAATCTATAAATTCACACCATTTACATCTCGTTACTATTCAGGCCCAAGAGTGCATGTAATCGTTTCAGGCTCCTTGGTCTGTTCGACAACTTTACTAACGCAATGAACATTGTTGAATTGTATTGACATTGTAAACGTGTTACGGAATGACCCTACTGTTTCATTACGATACCGATATTCAAGTATTGTAATAGTAAATACGGGTAGGTAATAGGAATGATGATTTAGGGGTATGAGGAACAGGGTGTAAAGTTCACTCATCCACCATAGAAAAGGGAGGATCCTCCAACCAGACGGGTGTTGTGTCTGGCGGGCAACTGCCCATCGGTTTGAAGTTGAAATCTTGTATGTATGTCGATCACTCGGTAAACTCTAACTGCGCGATGCAGGATTTGTGTGACGTCATGTCTATGATGCGTAGTTCGTATGTGGTGGTGTAACCGCTACAATGACAAAAAAAAATTTGTCCTTCAGTTAGATTATAAAAAAATATTGAACACGTATTTTTTCTTTTTTACGTAATCAAAAGATTACGGCGATACATTGAGTTAAAATATGGCATGACGTCACGAGTACCTATGTAGATTTAAAAAAAAGAACCGGCCGCGGGGTATTGCAGCCCGCTCAAATTACTCGTCGCGTAAACTCAGGCCGAGTTTACGCGACGAGTAATTTGAGCGGGAGTTCCGCACAGTCCGTAATTCAGCTCCGCACTACCTTGCTCGGCATCAATGGACAGACACAGTCCACAACTCCGCTCCACAATACCTCGCTCCGCATCAATGGACAGACACAGTCCACAACTCCGCTCCGCATTACCTCGCTCCACATCAATGGACAGACACAGTCCGCAACTCCGCATTATTCCCTCGCTCCGCTCCGCTGCCTCGCTCCGCGTCAATGGATAGGTAGCCTTACGGTGTGATGACACATGAGACATTAACCCCCTTGAATGATGATGTAAAGCGTCAATTACAGCCTTGATAGAAACATCACAGAATGACAAAATGAAAATAAACAAATGCCTATCATTTAACACTGTGACTCTCGAGCACAATACTTGAACTCTAATCAGAAAATAAATGAGTTTATAACAACAACTAGCGACCCGCCCGCTTCGCACGATTTTTATGACTTGAAAAAGCGTGAAGATTTCTTTATTATTATCTTAGTTAATATTAGTTTATAATACACAATTATCTATATGACGGAGAAGGGTAGGTGTCTCTTTCGTTATTATCAGCCATATTTTAACTGTTGTGGGTAGTGTTGGTTATTGCGCAATAGAAAACCGTTTGCAGTTCAGATTATATTATAATTTACTATCAAATTAATGACACTAGCATTTTACACACTGTAGGTACCTACACGACACAACTATACGGAACGCGCGACAGTTTCTAAACGTCTTCACCGCTTGACCGCCATCCATAAACTCAGCTCCGGTCCGGCTCCGGTCTGATTGTTTTGTTGTTGACTCATTGACTCTGTCGAACGCCGCTAGGCGGTGCTAGCGTCCCTATACGTCAACTTAGTAACGTATTTCCGACATTATAATTAACCTCCCAAAATAAATCGCAAAAAAATCCGTTGCGTAGTGAGAAGAACAACGCGGTCACACGAAAAGCGAGAAGTTATCGAGAAACAGCTGGGTCAAGGGCGTGATACACAAAACGGTAGTCTTGGAGATGGCACGTATCGCGAGGAGGTTCCTCACTCTCTGGACTTCTTACCACAGTACAGTAAGCTTGGATATTACTTTTACGCAAATTGATATTTTTTGTCATTAAGTCAAATAGAATTACACTTAAGGAGAACTAATATTCACTTAATCTTTTTTTTTTTCTTCTTCTTTTCACGCCTACTTTCTGAGTTTATCTTGGACAGGAGTGACATCGGTAAAGGAAAACATAGTGAGGAAACCTCGACTTATAGTAAATATTAGTCTGAAATCACCAACCAGTCTTGAGCAAGCGTGGTGATCAATGCTCGTGCCTTCTCTGTATGAGAAGAGGCATTTGCCTTGCAGTAGGACAATAGGTAATAGGCTAGTATTATTATTTTCATTATTCCAATAATCTTTTCCTGACAGCTCACGGTCAATTTCATGATATCATCATCATCATCATTTCAGCCGAAAGACGTCCACTGCTGAACATAGGCCTCCCCCAAGTACCTCCACTTCGACCGATTCTGTGCTTTCCGCATCCAGCGGATTCCTGCGGCCTTCACAAGGTCATCGGTCCATCTTGTGGGAGGCCTTCCAACGCTACGTCTTCCGGATATATGATATCCGTCTTCATGATATATTGATTAGATATTAGGATCACTGTCAAAGTGATATTTGTCTATTTGTTACACAGATATATATATATGTAGCTGTGATTTGTTTGGTACTGTCTCCAATCGGTACTGATTTGATTCATAAATTAAACCGGCTAGCGGCTCCTCTAAACAGTTGTTCACTTGGTACAGAACTTGGCGGTGACAGTGGCCGGGAGGCAAAAACTTAAAACTTCGAGTTATATTTCCACCATACAGAGTCTTCTCTTAGAGGTGACGCCATGGATGTCAATCAGTCAAAAGCTCTCTGTTTACTTCTCGGGAACATATAAAAATACAACAGTTTGATTCACATATACGTTGATTGTGAAAATACTAGTATAATTTCTATTTATAAGTAACTTTTTTATCCGATGTTTACCTATGTGCTGTGTTAACTATAATAAACTCAAAAACGTTTTATCGATCCCTAGCAATATTTAAGTACCCGAAACCCGAAAGTAAATAAACAGTTTTTTACTATTGAACGGGAAACAAACGGTGACCTAACTTTAGTGTGTCACCGATACTGCGTTCAACTTTGGCACACATTTAAACACACCGTGAAAACTGCCCTAAACTTCTTTCTTAAAAAAGCGCCATCTGTTGTCTTATCGATAAACTTCGTGGACAGATCGATTGCACTAATACATAAACAAGTTCGATTCACCACGGCAAAGTGCGGTAGTTGTGGTTAGTTTATCTCATCGATAGAGGTCGCTAATTGCAGCAGGTCTTGGTACCATCGAGCTTGTGTGGGAATGCAGAATACAGTCCCTGTAATGACCCTCTGGCACTGTCCTAAGTGCAATAAGAACCTGGCGAGGGGGCTATCCCTCGCCAGGTTCTTATTGCTAAAACGTCAGTAAGGGCGTGCACAAGCGTCAGCTGCTCACGAGGAAAGCCTCGTGAGCAGCTGACGCTTGTCTGATACACACCAGTCATATAAACAGCACAGCCCTAGACGTCACACAGGAGTTCAACATTCATTTCATGGCATATTGACAAAAAATACTCCTTTGTTACTATCGAAGCTAAAATAATACAGATTTTAGCATGCTGTCACCTGTACACGTGAGGACCTTATGTCTGCATCAGCGAATGGTGTTAACTTTGCCGAGATGTGAGCCAAACTAATTCAAATTATAATTATTTGCCATCGACACGCTTAGAAGTAGATTACGGATTTGACCCCTACGCAATGGTTCCGCAGATAACTTAGTGATAGAAAATAATTTGTGGATCTACGTTTGGGTTACTTCCGTTGAGAGAGGGGTTCCGCAGGGATCTAAACTAGGCCCAATTATGTTTATTTAATACTGTGCAGATATAATTAAATACCTCCAAAGATGCTAGTGCTATATACATGTCGATGACGTCCAAAAAAGAATGGGTAAGAGCGTACTCAGGCACAAAGTTAATTATAGCATTATAGCAATTTAATTAATCCTAAAGGCCTATTCAGATTATAAGCGATATCGCTGTTACTCTCAGTAGCGATACTGGTCCGCCTTCTGGTTCTCTTAGACGTCAATGCTTGTGGTAGCGTCGGGGGTAGGGTTGCCTCCTTCCCTAAAATATGGCGAGGGGGTAATGGCTGATCTTTGCGGTATGCTCGTGAACGGATGCCGTTTATGGTGACTGGTCGTCTTGCTGACCCTGGTTTCGTTATTGTTATTAGTAATTAACTGTTTATTTATTTTACTTCGATGGTCCTAGTTTATCACTTGTGTTACAGCTTTATAAACATAATCCAGCATTGCATAATATGTAAGCGGGTACGCCCTTTATGCCCGGAGGTCTTTATTTTGGTGCTTATTTAGTTTTGTTTACAGTTCAGTTTTTTTTTTTTGCTTGATTAGTTTTTTTGTTTTTGTTGGTATAATGACGTGTTCTAGCTGACATAATATACATATGTCGGAGACGGGTATGTGACTTTCGTTATTATCAGCGATATTTTAACTACTGTGGGCGTAGTGTGGGTAGTGTTGGTTAATGCGCAATAGAAAAACAGTTTGCAGTTCAGATCACATTATAATTTACTATCAAATGAATCACACTAGCTAAATTATACACACATTAGGTAGACGGCGTTTATTAAAATCACCAATTAACAAAATGATCACAAATTACAACTAACACAATAACTGAGCACCACGAATCGGGAAAAGTTCCGCGACGTCTTGACTCCAATGCGACCCAAGGCTGAATGCCCTCCTCGCCTTGGCCTTAAAACATCACGACTCTGTAGAAGCGCGCCTTTTTTGGTGTAGGTAGCTCACCCTTGATGTCGCCAGTGGCGCGCTTTTTTTTTTTTGTGTGGGAAATTATCAAATAACTTCTCCCGCTCTGGGTGGAGCGGGAGGGCGTGTCAGACTCTTACTGACTAAAACCCACCCGTGTTCTTTCCTATGCCATGTTGCCGGGGGGCCACGATAATATCGGCCCATATTCGCAGCCCCGGCAGGCTTTGGCCCTAGCGGACCCCGTTAATTCTGCTGACATCTCTTTGAGGCGCGCGTGGAACACAACGTGCCGTCGACCCGGGCTTGGTCCTTACCGGACGGCGAGCTACCCATTGCTCACCGTCCGCAAGCCCGCGCCTACGGTGGCCGGAAATCTTCTTGTGATTCCCGACGCCCAGGGCGTCAGGGCGCGAAATTTGCCTCTCCCTCACGCGCTCCGTCTCCTCCTTCGCGAGCATTACTGCTTCGCAGAAAGAGGTGACGGCCTCCCATTTCCTCTCGCTCCGTAGCATGGCCCGAATCAGGGCCGGACGCGAGAGATCACCGCCGCTGATCGCATTCACGAGGACACGGCGATGCCCTGCCCAAGCCGGGCAGACCTCCACCGTATGCTCCACCGTGTCCTCCGGGCGATCCACACAGTGACGATACCCGGGCGTTTCCTCCCGCTTAAAGCGTTTCCTCCCGCTTTAAAGATTTTATTCCATATTTGGCTGTATAGTTCCAACTACCATTGTTAAAAAAAAAAAACAAAGAAGTAACAAAAGCGCGGTTCAGCGAAAATTTTATTTTTATTTAGTGACTTTTTTGCGTAATAAATGAAGAAATAATACAGCAGTCAAACACCGCATTAAAATTATCGCAAACTATTAGTAATATCAAACCGGGAAAGTCGGTGTTGAATTTTAGTAACTGTACTTTTCATAATTGTCATTTAAATTAAATTTCTAGTTAATTAATATATATTTTATTGAAATTACTTGCCGGTTTTATTTAGATTAGGTACTTGCATTTTTGAGTAAAGCACTATACAAGCCTTGGCCCACTATGACTGCTTCGCTGGTCACGCTATGATTGCCTCGAGCTAGCCTAGCTACGCTCTAGGCCTTCCAGCTTGGCCATCATTGCAGCCCTTGCTGTCCTCGCTGTAAAGGCCTTGACCTACGGCCTCGGCCTTTATCTCAGCTCGTCCATCAAGTGCTGCACGCTGACCGCGCTGTATCGGCCTGAAGCTGCGCTACGCTGCGCTGTCGGCCATCATCAGCGCGACCAGCAAAGTAGTCATTATAGACCGCGGCAGTAATGTACTATAACAAATAGGTCGCTTACTGAATAGAAATTATTTTCTCTACAATTATATTTTAAGACTGTGACGTAATGGGTTTACGTGGGGTATAAATAAGACCACGTAACCTTGACAGCATAAAAAGGGGTATATTCATTTATAAAAATACAGAAGGGGGTTGGAAGGTTTATGGTCACAAGATTCCCTTAATTCCCTTGGGAGTAGCGCAATACTCTCCTGGCTCAGCCTGGTGTGACGATGACCCCAGCGGGTGTGCCACGCTGCAGACGCCAGGAAGTGTGACGGTCGGCGGTTGGTCGCGCCTGCCCCGTAGATGGCTCGACGTGCTCACGCGGGTAAATTAGTACCCTGCACGGAGCATGATAGCAACCTATAAGCCGGTACTTTGAATGGTGTTAGCCGGAACTTTGGTCCCTGGAACAAAACGTCCAGCATGTCACAAGATGACCAATAGTCATGTCCGCTGATTGTGACACCAAGGCATAAGCAAAGCGAGATGTACTAGTGCGCTAATGAAGGTGGTGTGTGGATGTCACAATCAGTACGGAGTTTACATGAAGTGAGAAGCACGGCATGACTTGCACATTTTGAGTCAATGAGAAATACTTACAAAATGCGCAGAGCTAATGACAAATAGATCACATAGTGAAATAATTAGCAAAAGGCATAATAATTTTAGACAATAAAAGATTATTAGCAAATAGGCACAGGCCCTTAAGTTCCCAGGTAATGACGGGAGGGGTTCACATCGGTGTCGAGTCGACGATGATGTATCTGGGACTCCTCGTCGACAGCCGGTGGAATTTTGTCGAACATTTCCGACGTTTGGCTCCCAGACTGGAGCGGGCCGGGGCTGCCTTGAAGCGGCTCCTGCCCAATCTAGGGGATCCAAACGCCTCCTGCCGGAGGCTCTACGCGAGGATCGTGCGATCCATGGCCCTCAACGGGGCGCCGGTGTGGGCGCGTTCATTGAGGCTGCGGCCAGCCCGCCGGTTGAACGCGTCCCAGAGGGTCATAGCCATTCGGCTGGCCCGAGGATACCGCACGGTCTCCTGCGAGGCGGCGAGCCTCCTTGCCGGATTACCGCCATGGGATCTGGAGGCAAAGGTCCTCGCGCACATCTGGGAGTGGCACGAGGAGGCGAAACGCCGGGGCTTAACTCCGATGCCGCAAGAAATCGCGGCAAAGCGGACAAAGCTCCGGTGGGATCTCATGGTGTCATGGAGAGTGCGATTGTCGCAACCCAGCGCTGGGCACGCCACAATTGCGGCGATAAGACCCCTCTTTGAGGAGTGGCTTGAGAGGCGCCACGGTGCCCTCACCTTCTTTCTGACGCAGGTCCTCACCGGACACGGCTGTTGCGGGAGGTTCCTGTTCAGGATAAGGCGGGAAGAAACGCCCGGGTGTCACCATTGTGTGGATCGCCCGGAGGACACGATGGAGCATACGGTGGAGGTCTGCCTGGCTTGGGCGGGGCAACGCCGTGTCCTCGTGGAGGCGATTGGCGGAGGTGATCTCTCGCGTCCGGCCCTGGTTCAGGCCATGGTATGGAGCGAGAGGAAATGGCAGGCCGTATCGCGTCAGGCGGAACGCGTGAGGGAGAGGCAAATTTCGCGCCCTCACGCCCCTAACCGCCGCAGGAGGAGACGCCCGGGGCGGGAATTGCGAGCCAATTTCTGGCCACCGTAGGCGCGGGCTTGCGGACGGTGAGCAATGGGTAGCTCGCCGTCCGAAAAGGACCAGGCCCGGGTCGACGGAGCGTTGTGTTCCACGCGCGCCTCAAAGAGATATCAGCAGAATTGACGGGGCCGCTAGGGCCAATGCCTGCCGGGGCTGCGAATATGAGCCGAAAAGGACATCGTGGCCCCCGGCAACAGGGCAACCGAAGGAACACGGGTGGGTTTTAGTCAGTGAGTCTGACATGCCCTCCCGCTCCACCCAGAGCGGGAGAAGTTATTAGATAATTTCCCACCCAAAAAAAAAGGCCCTTTAATTGGCCTAGACAATATGTAGGTACAAATAAAATTATGTTTTTTTTTTTTAAGGTACCTCCCCTACACGTAAAGTGGGGATGTTTTTTTTTTTCTATCCCTTGTTGTGGGGTATCGTTGGAAAGGACCATGTTTGAATTCAGAGATCCGTTTGCGAAATATAAAGCTTTAAAGTGCAATTTTTTGTTAGAGTCAAGTGTCCTCCCCCCCTGCCAGCTAAATGGTTGGTTTTAGATACGTGAAAAAATTCACGGCAGTAGCTTATATAATAAATTTAAAAGAAAACTATTACAGCTGAGTAGGCTTTACAAGTTAACGAGTAATAATCGACCAACTTAGATTTGCGGTTGTAAAAACATGTTCTCCAATACATTGTGTATGAAAGATTTTTTTTTTCAACTACAAAGTTAAGTTTGTTCTTGGGATAAATTCATCCCAACTACGGAACCCTACATTGTGCGTGGTCCGACATGCACTTGTTTTTTTCTGTTGGATTTTATTGTAATAACATTTTAAATTTATTTCTAGAACATCGCAATTTTTTTTCATTTAGTTAATATATTAATTTATACACATTGTTGTACGCAGTCAGCTCGAAATATATAAATAATAGATATTTTTTTTGTTAACTCGTCATTTCTTTACACTTCCTTTTAAACGTGGCTTAGCGACGTCGTGGGAGCAGTCTAGTGTTTTTACAAATTTGGTGAGTAGTGTCTTAAGTCTTTTACTTCATTCATAAGTTAGCGTTTTAGTCTTAAGAGCTTGCATTCTGAAAGTGAGCAACGTCGCAAATAGATGTCAAATATTTCGCGGCTTTGATTAATTTGGCAATATTACTGTATGGAAATAAGAAATGTGGCTAACTAGTGCACTAAAATATTGATTATAAAATGCAATAGTTAATATCGTAACAGCGAATACTTAGTTTTCGATGTAAAAAAAGTATTTAGAAACTTTCCAAATGCCTTTTTTACATCTAAAACGCTTACAACATCAAATTCAGTGTTATAATTACAATTCATGATTACTATTCTGGTCCATTAGTTAGCGATATTTCATATTTCCATACAGTAATATTGCCACATGAATCAAAACAGGTAAATATTTGACAGCTATTTGCGACGTTGCCAACTTTTAGAATAAACGCTCTTAACTGATGTTCGATCCAATTCAGGTAATTTGTTTTTCTCAAACATGCTTGGAAATTCGAAAATTATTTTGACAACCTTCTTCGAGATAAATCGAAATTTCTGTACTGGTAAAAAACAAGTGAGCAGGAAATTACAGTCAAACCTGGGTAGGTAACTGAGAACTGGGAAAGCGAGAAATATATATAAATGAGAGTAATGGCCAGGTCCCGTCATTTTAATCCACTTAAACCTCTATAAGTGAGAAACTGAAACCTCTATAAGAGAAAGTCGTTCTTCACTTTTGGACCTCTATTACTGAGACTACTACTTGCCTGTACCTCTATAAGCGACAGTCGAGCGTATTTTATCATCTGCTATTTATGAATAACATTGTTTTTATTTCTGTCAACATTTACCAACCAGCTTTAACCTCTATAAGTGAGAAAGGCCGCTTCTGTACCTCTATAAGCTAGAAACTTGACTTCGTGAGAAACTTCTATAAGCGAAAAAGAGATCGCGGTCCCTTAAACTCTCGCTTATCCAGGTTCGACTGTACTATGAAAATCCATATTTGTCGTGTTATTTAAAAATGGAGCTAACTTTTAACTTCGACCCATATTCTTTGATAATTTATTTAAAATTCGAACTGGCTTAGCAAATAGAGCTGTTTAAAATAAAGATGAAACAAATAAATGTTACAGGCGCGTGAAAATTTTTCTTTGTTCGTCATTAATTCTGGAATTTATATTTAATTTACATAGTTTGAATTTCCGGGCATTGTTTGAGAAAAGTAATATACAAGCCTTGGCCGCAACCAGTAACCCTAATTACGTAACTTATTTTCGTAATCAATTAGGTATGCCTAATTTATTTCATTTTGACAGTTCAACAACATCCATTGCGTTATTTACGTTGTTGAGCAGATTTTTTTTTCAAAAAAAATCTCCCATCACAATCACAATCACATCATAAATTGCTAATCCATATTAGCAATATGTTTCAAATCGAAACAGATTGTAATTGTGTTGTATTACGCAATTAGGGTACTGGCATTAATGGACTCACGTATGTGTGCGTCGGCTTCGCCTCGATCCACATTTTCACGATGGTCCATAAATGCCCTAATTGCTGGCCTTGACAGTAATGTACTATTAACACTAAATCCTATGACAGACAGTTCACACAGTAAATATATCGCAAATGTACGATGTAATTTGTCAACAAAAGTCAGGTAGTTAGATAGTATTACACATATATTCCCCGAAGGAATCGCAGAAGTGTGCCTTGGTACACGCAGATTTCGCCAGGTATGTTTAAGTCCTATGTAATAGGCACAAGCCTATTGCCATCAACAGGGCACAAATCTAGACGCCGCCGCTGGGGTTGCTACCAAGAATTTCCTAAGATAATAAGATATTAGTGTTAAAAGGATGGCCTTTTTCATAGGGAGCTACTAGTTAGTTAATTAAGGGTAGTAATAAACGCCCCGGAAAAAAATTTAAATATGTGCATACTCAAAATATGAAATCTACTGCTATAAATGCTAATTTTCCGACAGCTTATATGCAAATACAAGTAAAGAAACGACCGAATAAAATACTGAATATTCCGAAAAATCAATACAGAATTTGCTGACGTAATATTTTTCAAACATGCAAACAAGCATACACCATGCATGCAGCATGCAAGCGAGCATGCAATATGCAGCAGGCATGGTTTCTGTCATGGTTCCAGCGCTGCGAGGCTCCGGCAGTCCCACGTGGGCTTAAATTACAATCTAAGGGTAAGGCAGACAAGACTACGTAGAGTCGGTTTTGCAGCGATTCGTTTCTGTCACTAACTTTTGTAGCAAAACATATTGACTTTTCGGAGACTTAGTATTTTTTTTCGGAAGTTTAGTGTTTTTCTTGGAAATTTTGTATTACAGTCAACCACAGATTTTACGAAGTAAATTTTTTTTTCGGAAGCTTTATTATTATCCGTTACCTAATTAATACTGATACCGGTCAATCAATTATACCACACCAAAATTTGCGGAAGATGTGTGTGAGATTACTCGTTGGAGCATGTAGTAGAGTCAGCTGTACCTAGTTCTGTAAGAAATTACTTAGACCAGCTTTCCGGGACATAATTACTGGTATTATGTATGTATGTCATTTTTGTACATTGACAGCCAAAAATATCTCCCCAGTTCATTCAAAGGTTGTCTCTACGAGATCGCCTTGTGCGATTCTTATTACACAAGGCGATCCAAAAAATGGACAACCCAAAACTAGTGGACAATGCTAGGTCTTCCGCCCATTGTACTCTAGTTTGAATTTTAATACACTCAGCGGCACGGAATTTGGCCCAAGCCTATTATGTAGTTTATTGTCAAAATGGAACACGAAGGACATGTTTGTTGTTTTATAAAACTTAGAGGATGGTCAAAGGACCATGACCAAAGTCCTATACATGCATACTCTAACCAAAACAATCATGTACAAAAGCTACACATGGTACATTTAAAAGCCCATTAGACCTAAATTATGAAAGAACTCCTATATTTTAATTGAATGCGCAATTTTTTATAAGTATATTTTTCATAACAAAAAAAAATACTATATTTTAATTTAACGCGCAATTTTTTGTAAGTATATTTTTCATAACAAAACAAATACTATATTTTAATTTAACGCGCAATTTTTTGTAAGTATATTTTTCATAACAAAACAAATACTATATTTTAATTTAACGCGCAATTTTTTGTAAGTATATTTTTCATAACAAAAATAAAATACTTTTCCTGTTAAACAGCTCATTCGTTAGACTTCAAAATAAATAACGATTGATTGCTAATCATTTTCTGTCATGCGTTTTTATACTCAATTAGTTCACTATCAAATTTTGATTTAAATAACAATATTGGTGTAACCTAGTAGCGCTTGACTAGTCAAGCACTAGGTTACACCAATAAAATAAAATAAAATAAAAAATAAAAAAGCCTTTTATTTCATGCATTAGAAAGAAGATAAGATTACAATTTATAACATTTTGTTTTTAAATTATTATTTTTCTACAAGTATTATGTATGTAATACACAGTAGTTTTGCTATCATTCCATAATTATTTATTAGTGTTTTCCTATGGTAATTAAAATTAAATTATAATAATAACAGTTATAGTAATAATAGTTAGAAAAAAAAGTATAAATTAAATTTCATTGTAAATATTTATAAAAAATCGTTGAATTATTAATTAAAATTAAATGTTAATAAAAAATAGCATGCATGAACCCCTCAAGTAGTGAGGGTAAAGGCCTCCTCCAGAGAACACCAGCGGTCTCGGTCTTTGGCTTCTGTCAGCCAGTTTTTGCCTGCGACTCGTGTGATGTCGTCCGCCCATCTTGTTACAGGTCTTCCTCTTTTCCGAGTGCCTGTAGGACCTGGCCATGACGTCATGCGAACTGTCCATCGATCGTCGCTCATTCTTGCTACGTGTCCTGCCCATCTCCATTTTAACTTTAGAGCGTAGGTGAGAGCATCTTTTACTCCTGTCTTTTGTCTAATGATAGTGTGTCGAATTTTTTGACATTTTCTGATCTTTGTGACGCTTCTCTCCATGCTTCGCTGGCAGGACGTGATTTTATTTTTCACTCTTTTAGTAAGTTTCCACGTTTGACAGGCGTAGGTTAAAGAAGGTAAAAGACATGTGTCCATGACTTTTCTCTTGATTTTCATCGGCATCTGACTTTTGAGAACTTCCTTTAGGCTCCAAAACTTTTTCCATGTTGTTATTATTCTTCTATCTACTTCTGCATCGTTGTTCAGTTTTTGGAACGAAATTTGTTTCCCTAGGTAGATATAGCTCTCTACGTATTCCACTGGTGTGTTGTCAAGGCATATGGAGTTTTGTGCGGCATTTGTCATGAGTTTAGTTTTGCTCAAGTTAACTTCCAGTCCAGCTTCTCTGCTTGCTTGTTGTAACGTATTTAGCATTGACTCCAGACCTGTGTTGTTTTCTGATAGGAGGACAATATCGTCTGCTAACCTAAGGTGACTAATATGTTTCCCTTTTACACATATGCCGACTCCATCCCAATTTAATTTGCCGATAATCGATTCCAGTACTGCTATAAAGATTCGAGGCGATAGGGGGTCGCCTTGCCGTACTCCTCTTTTGATGGGGATAGGTGCACCTGCGGTTTCTAGTTTCACTCTACTAGTGTTATTCTCGTAAAGGTGTTTTAAGACTTGGATGTACTTTCTCTCCACTTTTTGCGATTGTAAAGCTTTCCATATTGAGGGATGTAGAATTGTATCAAAAGCTTTCTGATAGTCTACAAATCCTATGTAGAGTGGACGTTGGTACTCTTGGTATTTTTCAATAAGCAATTCTAAGGAGTGGATGTGATCTATTGTGGAATAGCTCCTTCGAAATCCAGCTTGTTCAATCGGTTGACTTTTTTCTAGAGTAGTACTGATTCTCTTCTCTAAAGTTGATGAGAATAATTTATAGAGTGATGGAAGAAGGCTAATTGGTCGATAATTGCCTATGTTTTTTGGGTCACCTTTTTTAAACAACAAGATAATATTAGACTCAGACCACTGTGTAGGTGTTGTAGAGGAACTTAGTATTAAATTAAATAGATGTGTCAGAGGGTTCACTAGGAAAGCACCAGCTATTTTTATGGCCTCATTTGTTATTCTGTCAGGTCCTGGACTTTTCTCTGCTTTTAACCTTTTAATTCCTAAAATAATTTCTAGTTCATCTACTGGTTTTATTTCTACGTTATTGTCCTCATTTTCTAATTCACTTTGGTCTACGTCTTGACGTACTGGGGCACTGTACAAGTTTTTATAAAAGTTTGTTGCTATTTGTAGGATATCTTTCCGGTCATGCGTTGTTTTTTGAGGGTCGTGAAGTCCTTTATCCATGTTTTATGAGATCGTAGTTCCTTGTAAGCTTTTTTAAGACTTCCTGTAGAATTAAGGTGTTTTTCAATGGTATGTTTCGATGGCTCGAGTAGTCTCTTCGAACGTATTTACTTACTAGCTTATACAGTGCCTTCAATTCATTTTTCATAGCACGCGTCTTTGGTTTGATTTTTTGTAGCACGCTTCTGCGTTGTATTAGCTTTGTAGTATGAGTTGATATCACACTGCTTCTTGCTTTGTCTCTATTGTGTATGAGGGCTTTCTTTAGACTAGTTTCCAAAATGTCTACTATTTTGTCGTAACATTCCTGTACCGAGTTCATTTCTTGACATTTCATGAGGTCTTCGTAGCATTCGCTGAGGGATTGTTGATATCTAGATATTTCTTCTTCGTTTTTTAGTGAACTTTTCGAGTTGTTAGCATAGTTCATTCTGGTTACCTTTGGTTTCTGTACAAGAAATGTTGCTCTCACTTTCCTACGGTTACACCAATATTGTTATTTAAATCGTTTTTTTTTTTACAAAGTTATGGCACAATTCAAAAATATGGTGAATGAACGAAATGAACTGTAATCTTTCACCTATCGTCACCATTAAACCAAAAATGTAACCAGAACTACAAATAATATTTATTTTTATTCAACCATAAAATAATTATTTGATTGACATTGAGATTGACTATTATGTTAAATCTAGTTTGAATAAATAAAGGATACTTAAAAATATGAATTGGCTTGATATAAATGGTCATCATCATTTAAATCACTAATTCCCAAAATAAAATTAAAACTTTATTAAATTACAAAAATCGCAATTAACAAACTTTAAAATAAGTGTCGTGGCCGTAGTTGAAGGTCGTCTTACAACAGTGCGGTACGTTGAAGGGATTATCCAAGAACATATTTTACCATACATGGGGTTCATTGGTAGTGAGGAATTTATTTTAATGCAAGATAATGCCCGCCCGCACACAGCACTTTGCGTGGATAACCTCTCAGAGACTAGAATTGCCAAATTGGAGTGGCCAGCAAGAAGCCCAGACATGAATCCCATAGAAAATGTATGCGACAAGCATAAAAAGTGAATCCGGTCAAGTCTCAACTCTCCTCAGACCCTCCATGATTTGAAAACCGCTTTGGTGGCTGCTTGGGACGAAATGCCCCAAGTAAACATTAAGAACATCATCCAGAGGACAGAACATCATCGCATGCGGTGATCAGAGTCTGAGGTGAAAACACGTAATTAATTTTTTGTAAAATGTCTTTATATGTATTAAATTATAATATATATAATATATAAAGACATTTTACTAAAAATTAATTACGTGTTTTCACCTCTGATTTTAATATCAAATTTTAACTTACTCGTCTTCTACGCGTTCCAGCAACGAATTAAAACAAAGTGTCAAAAACGTCAAAAAAACGAACATACCTCTTAAATTAACATTGTAACAAACTGACACTTCAAGTTGCCATAACAGTTAGTAAAATTTTCGGGTTGTTTATGTTTGGGCCACATTCTGTGCCGCTGATCGTATGTTTGTCGTTTTTGTTTTATTTGTGGTAGGTATTCAAAAAAGTGTTTAGAAAATAAGTAAATAAATAAATGACTATATTGTTTTTCGAAGGTTAATAGAAATCATGGCGAAAGTAGAAGCTATGGATCCAGCCCAGATGTTCATGTGCAAGGTGATGTCCCGTAACAAGTCAATAGACGCAGCGACAAAGCGCGGAGACTCAGCCGTGCAGCAGTTCTACAGCGGCACCGCGGTGTTCGTGACGGGCGGCTCCGGCTTTCTCGGCAAGCAGCTCATCGAAAAACTCCTCAGGTGAGGATAGTAGTGAAGTGGAGGAGACTCAGCTGTGCAGCAGTTCTACTGCGGCGCCGCGGTGCTCGTGACGGGCGGCTCCGGCTTCCTCGGCTAGCAGCTCATTGGGAATCTCCTCAGGTGAGGATATTAGTTAAGGGGAACTCAGTCGTGCAGCAATTTTACTGCGGCACAAATGATAAATAATTTATTTCCTTTTAATTCCAGAGCTACAAATATATCAAAACATACGATGCACGATTACTAAATATAACCAGACAGCTAGAAAGAACTAAAATAATCAATCATTTATTTCCATTTAATTTCAGAGCGACAAAAATATCAAAAGTGTTTCTTTTGCTGAGGCCAAAAAAGGGAAAACATATCAACTTAAGGCTACATGAAATGTTACAGGATCCGGTTGGTATTGTTTAAAAAGCTTTACATTATAACATTATTATTCCAAAGTCCCATGTCACAGCTAAAGTATATGAAATCTTATTTAGGTATACGACGTAATCCGGGAGCAGGAACCAGACTTCGCAGACAAGATCATACCAGTAGCAGGAGATGTGGCTGAACTTAAACTCGGTATAAGCGATCAAGACTGGAACACTCTCGCAGATCAGGTTTGGTTCCAAGGATTTATTAAATAATTTTGATGATGATGATGTCATCAACGTTATTTTAAGTAAAACGAGATAGATAGGTTACCTAAGCAACATTCAAATTTCAAAAACAGCATAAATAACGTTAATGTATTGTGAAGACGGCGCAACACTGATTTCAGTTTTGTTAAATACGTTTCTAAAACAGGGCTTTCTGAAGACGTTACAATAGTGGTGATGATTTAGAAGAAGTACAGACTAAGCGTGTATCAGATACACAGCAAATAGTTCGATGTAAAGTCATCATCATTTTCCTGTCAGCGCAACATGTATTTTTCTTCCATACTTCTCTATTAGTAGTCATCTCAGCCACATTTTTTTTTTTTTGGTGGGAAATTTTCAAATAACTTCTCCCGCTTTGGGCGGAGCGGGAGGGTGTGTCAGACTGTTACTGACTAAAACCTACCCGTGTTCCTTCAGTTGCCATGTTACCAGGGGCCACGGTATCCCTTTCGGACTTTCCCGCGACTCCGGCAGGCATCGGCCTTAGCGGACCCCGTCAGTTCTGCTTACATCTCTTTGAGGCGCGCGTGGAACATAACGCACCGTCGACCCGGGTCTGGTTCTTATCGGACGGCGAGCTACCCATTGCTCACCGTCCGCAAGCCTGCGCCTACAGTGGCCAGGAATCGGCCTGCGATTCCCGACGCCCAAGGCGTCTCTTGCGGCGGTTAGGGGCGTAAGGGCGCGAAATTTCCCTATCCCTCACGCGTTCCGCCTCCTCCTTCGCGAGCAAAGAAAGGAGGTGATGACCTCCCATGTCCTCTCGTACCGTACCATGGCCTGGACCATGGCCGGTCGCAAGAGATCACTGCTGCCTCCACGAGGACATGGTGGTGCCCCGCCCAAGCCGGTCAGACCTCCACCGTATGCTCCACCGTGTCCTCCGGGCGATCCACACAATGGTGACACCCGGGCGTTTCCTCCCGCCTTTTTCGGAACAGGAACCTCCCGAAACAACCATGTACGTCAGGTGGAAGGTCAGGACACCGTGGCGCCTCTCTAGCCACTCTTCAAAGAGGGGACTTATCGCCGCAATTGTGGCGTGCCCAAGTAGTCGCCTCCCTTCCGCTCATATCATCTTTCACACAGTCTATACATCTTTTCTTTGGTCTTCCCCTAGGTACTCTTATCGTATAACCATCGACATTCATACTCAAAATTTTCCTCACGACATTTTCCTCATTCCTCCGCATCCTTTCGTTTTCTTTCCATTCCTCATGCCCATGCCAAGTCAACCGATTTCCGCACAACTTTTCAGTTACCGGTGCCACTTTCAGACTTCCTCTTATGTATTCATTTCTTATTCTATCCATGTGCGTAGCACCACACATCAAAGTCAAAGTCAAATCATTTATTTCAAATAGGCCCATGTATGGCACTTTTGAACGTCAAAATTTACAAAATAATAAAATAGATTCTAGTCGCCTCTTCCAAAAGGTAGTTTTCGTATGGAGAAGAATGGGCAAGAAACTCCACCTTTACTCTTTTAAAAGGTTTTACAATTGTTTGTATAGGTACGTACATTAGTTAAATAATTATATGTGAACACGATGCACCTAGAATAAAATTACTTTACCACAATAGGTAAAAATAATTTAAAATGAAACAACGACAGATAATTTAATATGTGATAGATACATGGTGCTCACATATTTATAAACATTGTAAAAGTAGACGATTTTCCTAAAATTTTGTAATTAATAAGTCAATATGTGAGGAAGTAATCACAGAATGTAAAATCAATGTCATAAAACACAAAATAATAAATTTTACAATTAAATTAGCAACCAGTTTGATTTTGTCTTTATTCTAAATTGTCCTATGGAGCAGGACCAGCATGTTTCCAAGCACTCTTATCTTGGATATAATCCTCTAATTTGTAATATGCTTGTTTACAAAGATTACTTTTAATATGAGTTTTAAATTTTCTTTCATTTAATTGCAATATGTCACCTTAAAAGATGTATGTACTTTAGATAATCCCTCTTAGCATTATCATCTCAGCTGTATCCCTTTGTGTCCTAACATTCTGATGAAATACTTCGATGTAAATACGGTCAAATATCGGCAATGTTAAGCAATTTGTAAACATATTCCTAATTGGTGCATGTCACCTTATCGAAATGTAATTTTTATTTTTATTCAAAATGGTGACCAGAAACCTAAGATGCAAGTAAAAATTAACCTTCCCGACAAAGCGAAGAACATCAAAATCTACTTGGTATTACCAAGGGCTAGGTTAGGCTCAGTTTAGTTCTTCACCTCGTGTCCAACGCCCCACACGACAGATTGTATTGTGTGCAAAAGAAAATCGACGGCCGCAAAGTATAAACAGTTGTCTACAAAATCATGATTTTACAGGAGAGCGTTTTAAGCGCAAGATCAAAGCTGATCTTCTATTTTATAACATTTTAGGGCATTACCAAGGAAATGGTTAAAGCCAACTACTGTATTTTTTTTTTCAAGACTGCCTCGTTGGTCTAGTGGTCGCAAGCGCTACTGCTGAGCATGAGGTCCTGGGTTGGATTCCCGGGTCGGGCAAAGTGTTATTGGAATTTTCTATCTGGAATTTCTCAGTAGCAGCCCGGAGTCTGGATTTGTGCCCGGTTGATGGCAATAGGCTCGCCCCCTATTACATGGGACTTAAACATAACTGGCGAAATGTGGGTGTACCTATACAGATACACCTCTGCCCAACCCTTCGGGGAAAACAAGGCGTGATGTTGTTGTGTGTTTATAAATATGTCTAGATAGATAGTCAAAGATGTGAACTCGTACAAAATAGCATCCAAATGTTAGCCGCTAAATACTGTCATTGTGCGTGCAAAAGCACAATGACAGCACAATGTCGTGGCGCGTAAGACGTAGCTGTCACACCAGCATATAAAAGTAATAAATAATCAAAGGATAAAACAAAGAATTCTGAGAAAAAATGTGAATTTCGTAAAAAGTGCAGTTGACTCTAAATTTGTACTTTGCAGACGTCGACATTATTTTCGAGGAAATTTATGCCGATTTGTACACATGGCTACATATGAAGCTATACATTTCCAGTATAAGCTGATCTCGCATTGTATCAAATTTCCGTACAGTTAGAGGTCATCTTATACTGGAAATCTATAGCTTGATAATTTTCTTAGACACTTATGTCAAACTATCTGACGGTTGGTAATCAAAGGTTGGTGTCGGTAAAAGTGTTTCATGTCAAACTTGCCTATTCGCTGTTACAATATATAATAAATTTTAACACAGAATTACATAGAATCCGGAATGAGGTAATCCGGCAGAGAACCGAAGTTGTTGACATAGCTCACAGAATAAGTAAGCTGAAGTGGCAGTGGGCCGGCCATATTAGCCGTAGAACGGATAACTTTTGGAGTAGACGTGTTCTTGAGTGGAGACCGTGAATCGGCAAACGTAAGATCAGGCTAGGTGGAGCGAAGATCTTCGTAGGGTAGCTGGTAGCAGCTGGCTGAGAGTTGCCGAGAATCGAGCGAACGTAGAACTAAATCTAAACTTTTTTATCGAGCTGGTTTTATCAATTATCTTTTCGAAAGGACTAAACAACTTAGAAAATAATTTATGTTTTGTAATGCAGGTACACATAATATTCCACTTGGCAGCCACGACGCGCTTCGATGAGCCCCTTCGAGTGGCTACCATGATCAACCTCAGAGGGTCCAGGGAGGCTCTCAAGCTTGGCAAAGCTTGCGCAAACCTCAAGTAATGTTTGAAGCGACTTCTAGTTTTCTATACAGGTTGCATTTCGTTTGAGTGTGGTGGAGTCTTCTTAACCGTTGTAACTACGGGAAAACGTTCTTAGGTCCTTAACTTTTGAGTAATTGCTAACTACAGTCAGATTTTGGAAAAATGTCGTTAGGAAAAACGTAAATTCTCACGTTTTAATTTTTATGTTGTAGTTTCTTATAAGTATTAAAAGACTCTTCTGGACAGAAGTTAGAGTACTACACAGTACTACAGTTAAGCTCAGTCTCAGATTCGTTTTCCTGTAGCTACAACGGTTAGGAGCCTTTGCTGCCCCATCCACCCTGTATGTAATATTGTATAATTTGTTTGTATAATTATGTAGATGTGCATGCTACGTGTAATACATATGACGTAGCGTGTATATTTGTTTTGTAAGTTTGGATCCTCATTTTCTAAATCTTTATTATTTACACATTGATGATGCATCAGCAGCTATCAACAGCAGCAGGCTAGTTGTTCTTGACTTATCATTTGTGATCATTGTTAAATATTAAAATATTATCTGTAGGTAGTAAAAAATTATATAAAAAAATACTTTTCCTACAGATCTTACGTCCACGTTTCAACAGCATTCTCACACGCTTGCGACTACAGGATCAACACAGAAGTATTGGAAGATTTCTACGAGGTTCCTCTAGAACCAGAAACGATGATAAAACTAGCTGAGTCACTTGAAGAGTGCAGACTAAATGATTTAACACCCGGGTAAGGAATTAAACATTAATGTGTTGAATTTTTATTTAAAAAGAAGCACAGCCTCATCACATAGATAACACGTATACTAGAAACAATCTTAATAACTAAATTACTAAATGCACATAAAAATAATTATGGCGTACGTAACGTTCACAACAAAACAATACCATTCATTTTTTTTTTCATTTATATGTATATCAAAAAGAATAAAATAATATATCAAATTGGGATACAGACAAGAGTGCCTATGTCCCAGTTTATTTGGGGTTGGCGCAGTATGCTTTCTTCTTGCATACGTCATGTCAGTAGTGCCTCCTTTCTAGCAATATCATCTTTATCGCAGTCTATCCACCGTTTCATAGGTCTTCCACTGCTCTTATAGCCATCCACATTCATGCTTTAAACTTTCCTCACGACATTTTCCTCATTCCTCCCCATCACTAGCCCATACCATGTCACCGATGCCACTTTCAGACTTCCGTTTAAATACTCCTTTCTTATTCTATCCACTAGCGTAATGTAAGAATCCTGCATGTTCCTTCCTATTCTCCTTTCACTTCTTTCTCTAGTATCTAGTCCCGGGCTACTGATATCCCTTGCCCTTCGAAGGGTCCCATTAGGTCATAAGCTTGGCTCATTGTTCGTCTGGCAAACGACAGATGTGTCCAACCCAAATCCATTTCAGCGTATAGATAGTGCCATCCACGAAGACGCGCCCCACTACGCGATTTTGTACTGTAAAGTTCAGCTTACAGTACAGTAATCGCGGAGTGGGGCGCGTCTTCGGGGATGACATTATCTGTAGCAGGTTTCTCAGTGTCATCAATTATTTAAAACTATAATTATTTTTTTTCAGTTTAATCAAATCTTGGCCCAACACTTACACATTCACAAAGGCTGTTAGTGAAGAAATGGTGAAGAAAATGGGTGATGAGCTGCCTATTTGCGTCGTAAGACCTGAAGTCGGTGAGTAGTCTTCTATGCCAATAGAGATTTTCTCTTTCGCCAAGAATGGACAGAAACCTAAAAATATTTATTCAACAATACAAAAGTGGCTCGTTTTCCAACAGTTTTAGGTGCATAATGCTGTGTATTTTTCTGGTCTGCTTTTTACTCTTCATCCCGCACTAGTCCGGGAAGCACGACACAGATTACTAGAATGATAGAAGTCACAGATGTACGAGTGTTTAATCTCAAGCTTTTTAAGATCCTTCATGCCTTTTTGGATTGCTAAAATATCGATAGTTAAAAAAGAACCATTTTTTTACCGCTGGATTGACATGGTCCACTACATGTTTGAGTTTTCCATCGTTGTTATCGTTGATAGAATGTCATTTTGTTTAGGCACACAGGACAAAGCACTTTTTTATTTTTTATTCTTTAATTTCAGTAATTTGTAGTAAGCAAGAACCACAGCCAGGATGGATCGACATGTCCTGTATTTACGGAGCAAGTGGTGTAAGTATAATTGGAAGCACATCAGCCAATCTATCTACAGAATAGACAGTTCAAGCATCCACTACTAAGCATGGTTTCCCAAATTATCGATCATAGCATAAATTGATCAGCACACTCTCGCAAAAAGTATAAATTTATAAAAAAAAAAAAAAAAAAAAATATCACCTCGGGTATTAACTAAAGGTTCGTTATAGCTGTTTTTTATATTTAATATAAACCATTATCATAACAGCTAGCAAACCTTAACTACTCCTAACATTCAAAATTCTTGTCTCAGATTGTGCTAGGCAGTGGCCTAGGTTTGATGCACGCAGTCCTTTCGAACGACGATATTGACATCGGTTTCACGCCCGTAGACTATGTCAATAACGCCACCATTGCTGCGGCATATGAGACTGCTAGAAGGACAGGTGCTGGAGACAAGACACCCAAGATCTATACTGTCTCTACAGTGAGAAACCCTGGGATCTTGGGTGAGTGTTTTAGCTAAAATCATCTCTTCTCAAAAATCATTTTTAGCTTGAATTTTAAATCATAGCAGTTCACTGCTTTACAAAGGCTTCTTCAATCGCATGCTATTCAACTCCATCGTCGGTCACCTGTGTCCCTACGAAGATAATCGACCCACTTAGCATGGATGAACTGAGGTACAGAGTATCCATACAATTGCCGATTCGCGATCTTCCCTCAAGAACACATCTACCTCAACGGTCATTGGTTCTACGGCAAATATGGCCGATCCATTGTCACTTTAGCACACTTACTCTGTGGGCTACGTGGACAACTTTCGTTCTCTATGGGATCACCTCGAATTTTTCGTAATTATTATTATCTATTTCACACAGGAATACCGCAGCATACATTAAAAAAGGAAGTTATATATAATTACACATCGCCGAAGGCTGTTTGGTCTCCTTTCACTTTGAAGAGCAAATACCCCATGCTCTTCTGGATTTATTCCTGGATCATCCATATGATACCAGCGTATATCGCGGATGGAGTTTGCTTGCTTCTAACAAAGGAGAGGAGGTAAAAGATGCTTTTCATTTTAATTCAATCAACAAAAATAGTCAAAACTGTCCAGCATAGCTTTTCGTCCTATTCGATACGCTGCCGTGCCAAATTGAACATCAATCAATGGTATCGAAGGAATCTTCTAAACGCTGTTCACAAATCTGAAACCCAAAAATTAATTAATTTCAAATACAACCGCTATTCTTCAAACAGCAATGTGCGTCGGGGGCAAGGCTGATCGAAAATGTGTCATTTTCGCAACGACAGCCCGTCGAATAGTTGTAAATAGCTATGCAAATTTTTCAAGCACCGACCACTTTTCTATTTTATTGATGTTTTTGGAAACCTAATGTTATAAGAAAAAAGTGGCCATATATGGTGGTCATGGTAATTTAGATTACGAGAGAAGTAGGATTATGTTGGGTAACGGGGTTGTGAAGGTCAGATAGGCATTCGCCTCATGTAACATACTGGTATTCAGAGGCATTCGGTTAGACTGGAAGTCAACCCTAATATTGTGAAAAAGCCAGGCAAATGATGGTGATAACTTGACGTAATAAAACCTAGAGGATCTCAAAACTGCTACCTGTATTAAAATACAAAAAAGCGATCATCAGCGTTGTGGATATGTACTGCTCAACATTTGCTGAGCCAACTTTTTTTGACAGAATGCAAATAACAAAAAAAAAACAATTTTAAGTTATACGTACTGTAAGTTCTCCGTTCGAAATTTTCTCCGATTTTAAATTCCGAAACGGAATTCCGTCTGTACCTATGTGGCCGGCCTTTGTATGGATTTGCTGCGATTTCATAATGATAGAACAGGTCAAGTCAAAATGGCAGAATAATGAGTGTACAGTAAGCGCTCAAAAGTGCATGAGCACGCTAAGAGTCGTATTGCTGTGAACACGCGGTATAGCTCGTACATTTGTATGTGTAAGCAACACGATACACACACCACAGATAACGCAGTTTTGCGCTACACGAAACAACAATATATTTCCGTCGCTTTAAACATGCTAGCACACACGCACTATGCGCGTGAACTTGACCAGTTAATGGCATTGCTAAAATTCGATAGTAACTTAACAAGTGCAGATAGCAGAAAGCGTCAAGCGTTGGTATGGAATTCAAACTGCCTCAGGTTCTAATCTCGTGAAACACAGTGCGGTTTTTTGCAAATATTATTATTTTTGTTTTCGATAATAATATTTTTTAAATATTGCTGCTTTTTTATGTTGTTATTGCAATAAAGGTTTTAGAATAAAAATGCGTGATATATGATAACAAAATTTAAAAAAATATGTTTATTCGTTATATTTATTTTACATAAGTTAATAAACTGCTACAATTATTTATCATTACTTCAGCTGAATAAGATGTGAAATAGATGTCAAGAAACTTAGAAGCAATTTGTATTATTTTGACATATTTAAATTATGAAATATTTTAAATTTTGAATGGATTTTTTCACCATAAATATTAAGCTTTGATCATGGTCGAAGTAATTAAGTAATAAATAAGAATATTAGACTACTTAAAATATAAAAAACTACTTACAGAATAGGTAATTTTAAGGTTAAATATGGGCAGTTTGTTTATATTTTATTTGTATTAATTATTTTACATTTTATTTGACTTTAGTAAATATTGGTTGTTATTGAGGTTAAAGCTTAAGTATTCATTTTCTTTACGAAAAGAAGATTGAAACTAAACCTCAAATTTTAATCCTAAAATAATACTATTACTAAAATAATATTAAACAATTTCGGTATATCTGCAAGAAATACGACAAACACCCTATTGAAACGTGCTTAAAAAATTCGTTACCATAAATTCATGCAATAACGAATCTGTTGTTTATTAAGTTGGTACGGTCAATATTTTAAGGTCAAAAACGGTTTTCTAGCTGGTCTTCAGTGATGCAAGCCTTCAGAGTGCACGGCGAACGGTTCATAATGACGTGTTTTTAATAATTCAGCAAAATGTCTCGTTGGTATGAAACCATTTGTTTCATTCACCATTTGACGTCGCTGCTACTCGATAATAAGCCCCTTCCTCATATCTCTTAACCCTCACAGTATTTCTCTAGAACAAAGAAAAACATTGTTTTTATTACACATAATACCTTATTATTTATTATTCACTAATCGAATTAAACCTCACAATGAATTTAAAACTTTAAAGGCATCTTCTGTCTCAACAATACCTCTGTTCTATCAACAATACCCTTGATTAAGATTTATGTTTAGTAAAATATGAAATATATAAATGATAACACTCACACTTAGTCCGGTTTCATTAGATATTCACTTCACTTTTACGCAGCGCAATAATATTCTCTGATCTGATCTGATCTCTTCAATATATTTTATGCCTGCTTTTTGATAATAATAACCACAACACTGCGCTAAATACTCGTCACCAATATTATCCACGAACCAACAAAGTTCTAACAAACTGCATCTACCCCACAGAAATCGAAATAATTTACTTAGTTTTTTGTGGTCTACCTGCTAAACTTTAATATTTATGTGAACAAGACGAATGAAACTAAAAACGAATGATGATTATTAAACTAGTCATTGGTTGCAGACAAAGTGAGTGTGTGTGTGTAATGTGCGTGTCTACAGTATTGTAACAACTTATAGAAGAAGGTCGTAAGTCAAACCGAAGCGTCAGTCTATTGCTTTGTGAGATTGCTCATGGACTTTTGGTCGGTACTGTACACACACTTTCATCCAATTTTGATTTGCCATATGAATTCATGGGATCATAATTATTATTTCCGAAAGTACTAACTTTAATTATTTTTTCAGATTCGTGAAATTATTCAGCAAAATACAACGGTTGTTACTCAAGACTAGTTATTTTGCTTTAAACAATTGGAAATTTGTTGACAATAATACTGCCAATCTGTACGATTCCCTATCAACTGCAGATCGAGAAATTTTCAATTTTGACATAACCAAGCTAGATTGGCGCGAGTATATGATCACTTGGTGCCTCGGTCTGAGAAAATATATAATAAAGGATGAACTGAAAGGCACAGAAAAAGCTAAAAAGAAACAGTTGGTTTTTCGAATTTTGACGTACATTATTTTGCCGTTGTATTTCTGTTTATTATTATTCATTTCTTTTTCTTGTATAAAGTTTTGTATTTTTTCAATTACTTACTTTAAATTGTTGCTGTTGAAGTAAATAAATTGTGGATTACTTATTTACTTTTATTTATATCTAGTTTTTATTTTCCCTCACCGTTTTCTTTTTTTTTTTGTCTTTCCACTTAACTCCTTGGTTCACTGTAATAGTATTGATGCAGAAAGCTTTATCATCATCATTTTCAGCCTATAGTAATCCACTGCTGGACATAGGCCTCTCCAATTGCACGCCATTCAGCTCGATTCTCGGCAACTCTCATCCAGCTGCTACCAGCCAGCCTGCGAAGATCGTCGCTCCACCTAGCCTGAGGGCGTCCTACCTTACATATGGCCGCCCCATTGCCACTTCAGTTTGTTTGTTCTGTGAGCTATCTCAACAACAAGAAAGCTTCGTAATGAGGTAATCAGATTACTAGAGTGCCGGTAGTGTCCTATGCTAAACGACCAAGTTGTAACTTCCTTTATGCGCTGCTCGTAACTTTTGAGCAAGGAGCCGGATATTTGAAGGCTGTCACTTTTTAATGGTGATGGAAAATAGAATAAATAATAAAGTTTATTAACAATACAATTTTGCCAAATTTGGTGAGCCACAAACTAAGCGTCGCTTGTGTCTTGTGGCACAGCACTGCGATTAACAATAATTATTATGGTTACCTTCCAGTGTGAGCGTATTATTAATAAAAACAAGATTCAGTCAAAAATTACAATAAAACATTTGTCAAATAAAATGTAGGATGTATAGAAAAGTAAAAACTGTTTGGGTATGTGTGTGTGTGATGGTGTGTGTGTGTGGTGTAGGTTCTCAAGTTCAAGGCTTTGGTGTTATCATATGATAAATAATGTTAGAAGCACTGAAGTTAAGATTTTCTTACAGGTTATGGTCGAGCAGTCTCTTAGGTTGAATGACTATATGCTCTGAAAGAAGGTGTGTAGTTGAATTAATTGGATAGTTATAGAGAATACATTGGCAAAGAGGTTATTAGAAATTGTTGAAAAAAGAGAAATTGTGTTTGAAAGAGAACATTACAAAAACGTTGAAATACCCCTGATTTTGAAAAAGTTTCGTGTCCAGTAGTAATAATCCTCAAGACCGAATTTCTGCTATGGCAGCCAATCTCAGCGGAAAATAGCCATCTACGTGAGAAATATATTATAGTGCACACGGCGCCTTGTGTTCCACGCGCGTCTCAAAGAGATGTCAGCAGAATTGACGGGATCCGCTAGGGCCGATGCCTGCCGGAGTTGCGAATAAGGCCGAAAGGGAAATCGTGGCCCCCGGCAACATGGCAACTGAAGGAACACGGGTAGATTTTAGTCAGTAAGAGTCTGACACGCCCTCCTGCTCCACCCAGAGCGGGAGAAGTTATTTGATAATTTCCCAGCCAAAAAAAAAAGAAAAAAAAAAGGGAGCCAGTAGAGTTTTTCCCGAGCAGCTTTTTTTAACCGAATAAAAAAGGTGAACTATTGATGTACCTAAATAGCTAATTTTGAGGCGAACTACCAATATTTCACAAAAAACTGGTTTCGCAGCTTTGCACAACAGGTATTGTAGTGCAATTTCCAAGAATAGTTTAATAAATAAAAACCGGCCAAGTGCATGTCGGACCACGCACAATGTAGGGTTCCGTAGTTGGGATGAATTTATCCTAAGAACAAACTTAACTTTGCAGTTGAAAAACATTTTCTTTCATACAGAATGTACGGGAGGACATGTTTTTACAACCGCAAATCTAAGTTGGTCGATTATTACTCGTTAACTTGTAAAGCCTACTCAGCTGTGATAGTTTTTCTTTTAAATTCGTTATATAAACTACTGCCGTGAATTTTTTCACATATCTGAAACCAACAATTTTGCTGGCAGGGGGGACACTAACAAAAATTTGCACTTTAAAGCTTAACATTTCGCAAACGGATCTCTAAATTAAAAAATGGTTTGAACACACTCATAATGTTTTTGAAAGACCTTTTCAACGATACTCCACACCAAGGGATAGAAAAAAAAAACATCCCCACTTTACGTGTAGGGGAGGTACCCTAAAAAAATCTTTTTCGTTATTTTATTTTACCACTTTGTCGGCATGATTAATATGTATACCCATGCCAAATTACAACTTTCTAGTACTAACAGTCTCGGAGCTAGACCGTGGACAGACAGACAGACAGACGGACATGGCGAAACTATAAGGGTTCCTTGTTGACTACGGAACCCTAAAAACGACACATAGTGGATAGTTTAAAACGTTTTACGCGGGCAAACCCACGAAGAATACTAGTATGTGATAGATCTACATGTTCTCAATAATGTCCTACAATAAACATGATAGACAATAAAAGTAACGAGCTATATGTAGAATAGAGACGCACCTCGAGTGTTGCTACAAACTAAATGATATCACTAAACGCTTTGTATACTGCGCAATATGAGTGCTAGAGGTGTGGCAGCATGGCTTCCTGTATCGAGTAATCGAATAAGTTTTGTTGGCTGTTGGACTTTTGAAAACTCACTCTAACTTCTTGAAGCTTTGCTATTGTCTATCGTTTTTACGTAGAGTTGTAAATAGGTAAATGACCACTTTTTGACCGCCTCTGTGGGTTAGAGGTTAGACCATTTGTCTTAGACACAGAGGTCCCGAGTTAGATTCGATTAACATTTTCTGCTCAATTTGGTTGGTGGTAGGTCCTAGCTACCACCATCTTATCTAAGTCTGTTGCCATTAATAATGTTAACAGTATTGTTGTGTTTTGGCAGTTAGAGGTAAGATAGCCAGTTCCTCTGTGGTTTGCGAATTCCGTTTGAAGCTCGCTTATACTTTCGGCCTAGTCATCACTTACCATCAGGGGAGTTGCAAGCCAAGAGCTTCCCCGTTGTGGATAAAAAAGAAAAAGAAAAATATATTATTTTATAATACCAAAGATGATAAAGTGACACGAAAAAAAAAAAACAAAAAAAAAATGTGGCGACTAGGCAGCGTTACCATTATTCCTGTAGTACTTTCAACCACCGGTGTCATTCCCAAACAACTACATCAATCTTTAAAATCACTAGACGTAGCTCCCTCCACCTACGAAACCCTACAGAAAGCTGCTATCCTGAACACTTGCAGAATTGTCCGAAAATTCCTGCAGAACGACAATGACGCACAAATATCACACACACAGACATCATTCATTACTGCAACACAAAGCCAAAACATACTATCACCACGCCATTTATTATCATCAATTATCACTTAGTTTAAGTAGTACTTTCAGGGGTAGCACTTGGCTTTGGCCCGTGTTACCCTTAAAACCGGCACAGGTCGAGATACAAAAATGTATACCAACAAATAATAATAATTAACTAATTTCTCTATCTCTATTAAAGATTTCCAACGCATCGGCAAACATAAACATTATACTTAAATCACACATTTACAAAAAAGAAAACAAATATAATAATTTAAACTAACAAAACTTTCAGAACCAACCCTAACTCCGAAACTGTTCAATAATCGACTAAAACTCACTACACCCATCCCTACTGCGAGTATAAGATGAGTTTTTGAATCACCCCATTACATACGATGGGTCGCATTCCTAGGAGGGGGGGTGGAAATCAATTACAGGGGGTGTCGGGAGGGGGCGGGGGTGTTGGCAAGACGCATGTAGGTTACGACTTACGTACCAACATAGATTTCCTTCAATATTTTTCAAGAACTGTTGTCAACATGCGTTGCGGGTGTTTTTTGAAAAATTGGAGAATAGAATATAATATACATTATTTATTTTGTAGAAAACTATGTAGATACAATTGTTGAAGTGAAAACTTCTTTAGGCGCGTTGGGCATTTTTGAGATGGGACGAAACCATTGATTTCGCGACACTGTGTCGACACCAGCTTTTGACCATTAAAAAGACATCAACGCGTTGATTATCGCGGTGCGTGGAGTAAAAGACATCAACGCGTTGATTACCGCGGTGCCGATTTTTTTTCAAGTTTTCACTTCTGTCAGCACTCCCGGAGTGCCACTGTTTTTTTTTTTTATCTCATGACTTCATCAATTATTGTGATTATAGCCGACCCTATGACCATACTGTACAATAACTACTAACTACTCTTAGAATATGAATTGAACTTTGATGTAGCTTTTAAATGTAGACAGGAGCAGGCTACTGCTATTCTTTTAACATACCTACCTTCTAGGTCCCCTTGATTCATAGACCTTCATCATCATCATCATTTTAGCCGAAAGACGTCCACTGTTGGGCATAGGCCTCCCCCAAGCACCGCCACTTCGACCAATTCTATGCTTTCCGCATCCAGCGGATTCCTGCGGCCTTCACAAGGTCATCGGTCCATCTTGTGGGAGGTCTTCCAACTCTACGTCTTCCGGTACGCGGTCGCCACTCCAGAACCTTTCGACCCCATCGGCTATCCGTTCTGCGAGCAATGTGCCCTGCCCATTGCCACTTAAGTTTGGAAATTCTTCGAGCTATGTCGGTTACCTTGGTTCTCCTGCGGATCTCTTAATTTCTGATTCGATCACGTAGGGAAACTCCAAGCATAGCCCTCTCCATTGCCCTTTGGGTGACTTCTAGCCTTCTGATAAGGCCCATTGTGAGCGACCATGTTTCAGTACCATAGGTCTTCACTGGCAACACGCACTGGTCAAAGACTTTCGTCATGAAACACTGTGGTATGTGGGACGAAAAGATATTGCGTAGCTTCCCGAACGCTGCCCAGCCGAGTCGAATTCGACGATTGACCTCTTTCTCGAAGTTGGACCTACCTAGCTGGACAGTTTGTCTTTAGACCTTCACTGTATATTAAAAAAACCGTCCAAGTGCAAGTCGGACCTTACAATATTTAGCAAAAAGTTACAAAAAAAAACACGTCTCTTGTATGGGGACTCCCTTTATTTTTTAACTTTATTTAATTTTCATTATTTGTTACCATAGCGGAAATAGATATACACAATCTGTGAACATTTCAACTGTCTACCTATTACGGCTCATGAGATACAGCCCGCTGACAGACAGACGGACGGACGGATAGCAGAGGCTTAGTAATAGGGTTCCATTTGGCACCCTTCGGGTACGGAACCCTAAAAAGGGTCCTAACTTATAAACATGTCATAATTGTCGCTACACTTATGTGAATGTCCCTGATGACCCTAATGTTACCCTGGCCCTTTTGAGCACTAGGTTGCGAGTTCAAAGCTGGCAAGCAACAATAATTATTCTTGGTGAAAAAAAAATCTTGAGGAAATCCAGACTTGAATTTCCACACGCAGATTTCTAACGTCATGATGTGTGCTCGTTCCTTCTCTGTTTCTGAAGAGGTCATTCACACAAGAGGGCACTGCAGTAGGACAACCACTGGTCTAGTATTACACAACCTATTTATTAATGCCTAATCTATTTATAACGATATAACCGGGGAAACAGTTCGTAGTGACAGCTGAACGGATCGATGGCCAGACAGCACGCCCGCTCGCCAGTAGGGGCCGGCAGAACAATACATGTCGATAGTTTTGACATCTTGCGATAAATGTCGCTACGACTATGATGGCAGTTGCGAATGAATTGTAGATGGTGTGAGATTGGGTTTCGTTTTTTTTTCTTTAATTTTTTTTTATGAAAGAAGAGTTGAAAGGACTTAAAGTGGAGTCATTTTAATAGGTAACATTTGACGTCTGTCAGTTTTATCTTCCAGTGAGGTGACCTGCTTAAAGACATCGATTAAAGTGAATGAATCGATACGGGCTTGAAACATATGTGAATTTTAAAAATGATCAGGCGAATCCCTGTCCCATTATTATTTACAAAATAAGACAGGTACATAATTTAACAAAAAAATTGCGTTTTATTCAGTTGAACAATCAGAACTGTTATAAGTATTGTCATCTTCATCACTGCTGTCAGCACTCAGAGATATTATTATTATTGGTTATTAATTTATGGTGATATTTCTTTACAAGTAATCATTGCATTCGATTCTACTTATCAGCTTTCGATTTTTAGAGTAACATCCCTAGTGTTTAAAAAGAAAAAGGGTTAACTGACGCAACATTGTAACGACGTTCAGTTTTTTAGATCAGAAATTGTTTATTATGTTTAGAATGGTTTATTAGTGAAAGCAAACCGTAAAATTACTAGTGTAGGTCATTATTACAATAAATATGTAATCATAACATAACATCACGCCTTGTTTCCCCGAAGGGTTGGGCAGAGGTGTCCCTGTAGCAGGTAAAAAGTTAAGTAATTGTGCAGTTCTAACAAAACGAAAAAATATATTTTTTATGCCCGCCGTTACAAGGTTACGTTGTTGAATTTTGATAAATTGTCAAATGTTACCTATTAAAATGACTCCACTTTAGTTCAGCAATATGTCGTTGTCTTGCGTTTCTTCCAATGGCTGTTTTTGGCACATGTTTGTTACTGTTCCTAGTTAAACAAATTAGAAGAATCTTATCTTATGCTAGAGTAAGGGCCTATTTTTCAATCCTCAGTTAAATCGTTGAATAGTTATCTAGAGTATAAAATTATCTGGCTATTTATCAGGCGAAAAAATGTTTTCAATTTTTCAATCGTATATTAATAAACTGAAGAATAGTTAAATGTGGTCTTTGTTAACCAACTTCACACTATCATGTGCAAGCGAGATGCACAGATACAGTATTCAACGTGTTATTTATTGTAAAAGGTTAAGTTTTATAGAAATTAATAAATAAAAATAATAAATAAATAGATAAGAATAGAAACAAAACGTTTGTTTGTCATTTTGCCGAGATTTCTTATCTTTTGTTTAGATCCACAGATGGTCAGCAATTATGGCGACCTTTTTTTGTTGTTGTTTGTAGCTAAGTTGATAGGATTGTTGGGCACGTATTTACCTAAAATGGATCAGTTACAAAGAAATGTGCTGTGTGTTAACTGTGTTTTCGACTTGGTACTAAAAGTTGCGCCTAGTGGTTTAAAATAGTTAAATAATGTCGTCCCGAAAACGATAATTTATTTCGAGACATTAAAAAAAACTATCGTCAATTGAATCAAAAACATCCATGTATCCAACAATACAAGAACACAAAAACACGCAGAGGCAAAGCAAATTAAAACCCCGAACAAAACAAACGTCAACACATTATTTATTCCCTAGAATAAGGTACTAACTGAGGCTTGAAGGGACAGTTAAATTTATTCCTCAGTTACAGGCTTTGTTCGTCAGATACTGACTATCTGACTATTGAAAACTCGAGAATCATGCTATCTATGGAATAAACGCTATTCGATTCTTTATCTGAAGATTGAAAAATCGGCCCCAAAAGTACGAAGTTTTCAGGACTTTTGCAGCTGCGTGAGATAAGTCAAATTCGTAGAACACACTCTTAAGAATCAATTATGCTTTTATGCTTTATCAGACTTCCTGTAAAAATTATTCACAGATTCGATCCGGTTTAGCATGTAAACGTGAAGCAATACTTTATCCTGAATTTTAGGGAATTTCTATTTTATCGAGACAAGCGTAAATACCTGATATTTTAGTTGATAGCCATAGCATTTCAACCGTAACACAGCTCATGATACAGCATAAATGAAATAGTACTATAGTTTTTCTTAAAGAAAGTTAGATCCTTTACTACTTACTAAATATTATCTCTGTTTATTTACTAGTTTGACATCTAAACTTACACCTTACTACAACAAATCGATTCTATGTCCCTTCCCTATAATTTTTAATAAGTCGTCCATATAAATGACTGTAGGTACTTGGTAGGTGTGTCAGTACACGAAAGGCAACTTTGGGAGTCCGTCAGACGAGTCAATTATTCAGAGGCCCTGATCGATTATTTGTGGTCTTGATTTACATGGACGATTTATAGGCGACATTTGTAAGTTTTATAAAGTACAGCTAACTATAACTAGAGGTTCGCCAATCCGGAACATACATCCAGAGAAACAGACAAACGGACAAAATTTTTAAAAACCATATTTTCTTCATCAGACTCGTTTCCACTTTTTAATTCAATGTACATTTTTGCCTTCTTACTATTTTGTTATAATATACAACAGTATACAGGGTGTTAGGTAGACGGTTGAACATACGAAAATGGCGGATCTGTGGGGCCGTCTGCTACGTGTTTAGGCCCAATAACAAGACCCAGGCCACACGAATTTTTTTTATTGACTTTTTAATTTTATTCGTAATTCGTCGTTGTCCAAAATTTCGAACATTAATAATTACATTTAAAAATAATAAAACTGGCAACTTTTTATTATTATTTTCATAAAAATATATTTTTTTTAATATTTTCCTTGTTAGTAATAAATTTCACTTTTCGCAAATGTAGAGTTCCATGAAAAAAGGCCCAGGCAGTCAATTAAAAAACAGTCTTGTAATTGGGCCTAAACACGTAGCAGATGGCCCCACGGGTCCGCCATTTTCGTATGTTCAACCGTCCGCCGAACAGTCTGCCGAACATGCATTTAGTAAAAAGGTGTTATTTTGGCATTACAAACAGACGTTTCAATTTTATTTATTTGTATACTCCGTGAAATTTGAATCACAGTTTTGCTAGAACAAACGTTGTTCAGACCATGGTCTACTACCATTCTACAGCATCCAATAAAAAAAAACAATTGGTTTTTGAAAAAACACAAAAAAGACAAAGTTTAAAATGTCAAGATTATCGTTACTCCCTACAACACAGACACCACGCACAGGACACAGCATTGTCTACAGGGAAATGTACCTCCATAAACGAAATTTAGTAAGCAGTAGATAATCTTGACATTTTACACTTTGTCGTTTTGTGTTTTTTCAAAAACCAATTATATTTGTTTTTTTTTTATTGGATGCTGTAGAATGATAGTAGACCACGGTCTGAATAAAGTTTGTTCTAGCAAAACTGAGATTCAAGTTTCACGGTGTATATGTATATGTCGGATCCGGTTATTAGTACGAACACGAAACGAATTGCAAGCGCGCCACTGGCGACATCAAGTGATCTACCCACATCAGAAATCGCGCTTCTATAAAGTCGTGATGTTTTAAGGCCACGGCGAGAAGGGGATTCAGCCTCGGATCGCATCGGAGTCAAGACGTCGCGGAACTGTTCTCGATTCATTGTGCTCAGTTATTGTGTTAGTTGTAATTTGTGATCTTTGTGTTAATTGGTGATTTTAATAAACGCCGTCGCACCCAGTGTGTGTATAATTTAGCTAGTGAGATTAATTTGATAGTAAATTATAATGTGATCTGAACTGCAAACTGTTTTTCTATTGCGCATTAACCAACACTACCCACACTACGCCCACAGTAGTTAAAATATCGTTGATAATAACGACAGAGTCACATGCCCGTCTCCGACATATATATATATTTGTATGTATTTAAAAACCTGTTATTTTGACAATTCAATTTTATTTAGGTATTTGCATGTATGTAAAAGATGTATAGATTTGTCAGATTAAGACTGAGTTTAGAATGTGAACGTTCTTAAAAATACAGGGACCTGGATCATCATTATTTCAGCCGAAAGACGTCCACTGCTGGACATAGGCCTCCTCCAAGCACTATGCTTCCCACATCCAGCGGATTCTGAATCCAACCTGAATCTCGCCTGGATAGCAGCAAACAACTTGTGGCAATAACCCTGCATCGCGCAGTTAGAGTTTACCGCGCGAAGGACTGTATATGACAATCCGACATCAATCGTTGGGCAGTTGCCCGCCGGACATGACACCCGTCTGGTCGTCTGCTCCTCCCTTGACAATAGAAGATGAGTGAACTTTAACTGTTCCTCATACGAGTACCTCTAAAATCTTAAGAAAAAAATAGACCATATCTTTTTCTGCCTAAAACTGAATTTAATAATATCACGAAGTTATAAGAATGCCTTTATACCCCTTAGATATGCAAGCGGCGCCGAGTGTCACAATAAACAATATGAATGGTGGCGACGTGACTCTTGTAATGAAGATGCCGTAAATCTGCCAGTACCTCGCCAGACAGGGCGTGATGATATCAGAAGTGTATGAAATATAAATAATATTTAGGAAGATAATGAATTTATTTTCTTTTTACCCGACTACGGCGAAGCAAAAAGGAGGGTTATGATTTTGATTGGTATGTATGTATATGTATGTTCATCTGTTACCTCATAACTTCTAGACTACCCATCATAGTTTGACAAATGAGGTATTATTGGAAGAGTCTTGATTTTCTGCTGGTTGTAGGCTATGTGACATCACATTAAATGCAATATGGCGCCTTCTAGAGGATAAAGTATTACACTTTTCTATGAAACAGCAGATTTTTTTTTGTCAAGATACAAGACAAGATACAAGATACAAGAAAAATAAAATAATAAAAACCTATTGAAACCAAATGATTGACATGATTGCCAATACATCTTGCAAGTGTTACGACGCAAAAGTTCAACTAATGGAATTGACTATGCTTTCCTGGCGTTGTGAGACGTAGTGCAAATAATATAATCATATTTTTATTAGCCGTTATTAGACGTTGTGTGTGTTAACAATAAATTGTACATAAGACGTTGCTGGTCCGAACGTGTTATCCCATCCCATGTACGAGTAATAAATTGTAAATTCGGAAATAAAGTTAATATTATTAGTTCGTGAGGTCTGCTTGAAGAGATTTGTGACTGCACCTTTATTTTGTTATGTGTATTTTTTTTTTCGTTTTTATATTTTTATTACGGACGCTTTTAATGTGCACGTCTTTTACATTGTTATCACATGTATAATTTCAACATGAATGATGTAACCATTATTTTTATATGTTTCTTGCCCGTTCTTCTGCATAGGAACCTACTACGCTTTGGAACGGGCATCTAATTTCATCTTTCTGACTGACCGATTCCTTGGCAATTCAAAAGTATCTGTAATTGATTTATTTGAAACTAGCTTCTGCCCGCGACTTCGTTCGCGTGGAAGTCGTAAGACACCACAATATACTACAATAACAGCCACATTTTTATAAAACTTCCCTGTATACTACGTTTGTAGTTTTATTCTCAGCAGCCAAAATATACAGAGAGTCAGAAATGGCAAGCGACGTACAGTTGTCAGTTTAAGAAGCAGCTTGTCCTTTTTTTTTTTTTTTTTTGATTGGGTAATTATCAAATAACTTCTCCCGCTCTGTGCGGAGCGGGAGGGTGTGTCAGACTCTTACTGACTAAAACCCACCCGTGTTCCTTCGGTTGCCCTTTTGCCGGGGGCTACGACTTCCCTATCGGATTTCTTCGAGCCCCCGGCAGGCATTGGCCCTAGCCGACCCCGTCAATTCTGCTGACATCTCTTTGAGGCGCGCGTGGAACACAACGCGCCGCCAACCCGGGCCTGGTCCTTATCGGACGGCGAGCTACCCATTGCTCACCGTCCGCAAGCCCGCGCCTACGGTGGCCGGAAATCGGCTCGCGATTCCCGCCCAGGGCATCTCCTCCTGCGGCAGTAAGCAGCTTGTCCTGAGGTCAACACCCGCAGCCTTCAGCCTTCGGTGTCGGCCCCTGTGACTTGTTGATCGCAAAGCATACGCTCACAGGGAACTGCACGCACTTAAACTGGTAATTGTGGGGAATTAGTGGTATACGCGGTATAAACACTGTCACGCCATCACCACAACCTGTTAGAATTTCCACCTCGATGACGTTTCTCTGCAAAGATACGACTTTGAGCTGGGTTCAGTTACACAGCTTCGGCTCGCTGCAGCTTGATCATTTTGGCATTAAAATGGGAACACGCCCAAGAATTCTCTTGGTACGGTATTCGACTGATGTCTCCGTATACCAGACGAATAAGATCTTCTAAAGTGGGAACTACTCTACTAAGAGTCTCTGGTAGAGTGCCTTCACCAACTTTTAGAAGAACATCGGAGAATTCTTGAGCATTTAAATTCCCGTCAAGCCGAGCTCGCATGATGATGGTCAAGTCTATCGTAGTGGCGCACATACGTCATGGCATCTTGTGTCCGCTCATGCGTATAGCGTGGCCCCCCAGTAAAAGAAGAAGGCAGCACCACCTTTTGACCCAGCTGATCGCATCTTGCAAGTGTATATAACTGTCCGCTCTAAGCTGCGCCTGATTGTTCCTAATATAACTCAACCTTTTCGTCTCGATTTTCGCGAACGAAAATATAGCAGATGATTATCTTCTCCATATGTATTATTTATTATACACAACAAATCAAACACAGATATTTTTACAATTAAAACTAAAAAGAGTATTTGCTTATGTTTTCAGTGAGTTCAACCTTTTTTGAATAAAATTGGATTGAGTTTTCAAACATGTGTCAAAATAAAATATAATTTAAACTAATACTCCTTGTATTGATATCAACTTCGAAGCAAATCACCGCCAAAATAACTTTCTACCCCTATTTAACCCAGTTAGGGGATGAATTTCAATAAAATACGAAATACGTCTTCCAGCAATTTTATTAAAAAAGGTTTATGCAAAATTTGAAAGTAGATTGGACCATTGAATCACTTTGTCCCATACAAACTTTGCCCCCCTTTTTCACCCTCTTAGGGGTAGAATTTCAGAAAATCCTTTCTTATCGGATGCCTACGTCATACAAAGAACACACCCTCCAAGTTTCAGGTCTCTACAATCAGCGGTTTAGGCTGTGCGTTGATCCGTCAGTCAGTCATTCAGGACAAAGCATTTTATATGTATAGATAAATGCTTTGAGTTTGAATCCAAATAAAAGTTTTAAGTAATCTGCATACTTGTCTTAAATAGATAATAATATTATCAATTTATGCAGACTATAATAATAGATTCGATATCATAGCGCTTTGTGGCGTGTAACTTAGTGGACGCTCATCACTATTCATCAGCGCATCAGACTGCGCACGCGACCTCACCATGGCCGACAACGACACCATGGCCAACAACGATACCATTATTACCAGCCCAACAAACTTTGAAGAACTCGTTGGCAACTCTTGGTACAAAATTATTAACTGGATTCTGTTCGTGCTGCCTCTCGCGGGGGCCTTATACGGAGTGACATCTTGGTGTATCAACAAAAAGTTTCGGCATTTCAGAAACTACGTGCTCCTCAATGCAGTTATAGCGCAAATGCTAAGTACATTATTCCATAACTTAGTACTTGTACTGAGTTCTTCTAAGAATTTATTGGACTTTACAGACCTGTATGTTTTTACTGCAGCTTTAGTAATGTTTTTGTCACTATCGTTTTATTGTTGGTTACTTGTGTTGTGCTACATGTTTTATGTTGATTTTGTAAAAGTTTTTCGTCTTGACATTCGTAGGAGGTACCTTAAGAGTAGCCTAATTGGCTGGTGTCTACCTTTTGTATCAAACTTAATAATTTTTGTTCCTGCATATTGTGTTAATGTTTATGTCTCGCAGGAAACAATAACACATGAAATGATAAAGGTTCTCATTATTTTATTGTTAGTATTACCCGTGACGATTAGTTTCGTTATTTATTTATCAGTTTTATATTGTTTATGCCGCGTTAGTGTCGAAGCTGGTGCGAGTACATCTTTTAACAAATGGCGTCGCTTCTACATAGCTACGTTAACTTTTGTACTGAGTAATGTAATAGTATTAGTGGATATAGCTGTAACAATGGATGTGAATATATTGGCCTTAAGTATTATAAGTCATTTAGGAAGTTTCTTGAACGCAATAGCATTGCCTGTGTATTTAATTATATTAAAGAGTAATCGGAAATTATGGCGAGAATTTCTGGATAATAGATCGAAACGACTCAATACGGAAAAGTCACTCGAAATGAACTGAGAATTTCCAATATACTCCTGCTATATTTTGCTATTGTAATCATTATTTATGTTTGTCGTAAAGTTGGACACAACAGGTTAATTGATGTTTATTGCATAAAATTCAGAACCTACTGATTGAGAGAAGAAACTGGGTCCTGTAACACAAGTGTTGTTAGTTGTTACCAAGCGCAGGAGTCAAGGCCCGTGCAGACTAGCGCGATTAGCCGCGCGACGCGACACCGGTATTTGTTCTACCGTGAAGTTTTCGGGATGCCTAACTTACAAGCAAATGTCAGGAGTGCAAACCTCAAATAAACATGGTGTAGTGTAATGTAAACAATGTGCGACGGAAGGACTGATGTGAACGCTCTAGTTTAAGTAAAACAATTGTCCGTAACTCAATTTGTTTATTGTTAACGGTTGTAGTATAGTTCAAAATTTTGTATTCTTTTGGGGACTAACAAATAAAAACTTCCTTGTTTAATCTAAGGGGGAGGATTGTAGTGCGTAGGCATATTGATATACAATTAAATGTATCACACAACTCAAAGGTAGCGCTCAAGAGCGCCCCGCTGAGTCCCACTGTATCCCCGGTGCCGACTAGACGTTCCCTTTGAGTTGATGTGTACTTACTGATAATTTGGTGGTTTTTTCTAAACCCAAAGCCCATAAACAAGTGATTCAAGTGAACACCACATTGGCGACGAGTAAAAGCGTAGTAAGTCAAATTATTGCTCAAATGATGTACCTGCTTACGGAAATTGGTTAGAAACAAAATGTTACTTTTATTGCACAGTGTTTTTAAAAAAATAGTGACTGATCTAAGCGGGATTCACTAATCGTGTTCGTTATAATTTCAATTTAAGTACATTTATGTGTGTCGTTAGTCGTTACTTACCTATCTATGCACAATCTGTGTCGGCGATCAGCTGAGACAGAAATATATGTTGCATAAATCGATGAAATGAGTTATTATGTCACTAAATACATCGTATTTAGTGACTTCCTCTATTACATGGAACTAAAACATAACTGGCGAAATGTGGGTGTACCTGCTATAGGGACACCTGTGGCCTACCCTTCGGGGAAGCAAGGCGTGATGTTATGTTATGTTAAATACATAAGCTCGTAAATAAAACTGTAACTGTGCTGGATTTTGAAAAAAAAATACATTGTTTAGAAAGTACTACCACACTTACTACTTACACATCAAATATGCATTGTTGACCAAATCCGTTTGCAAATACCTATCGATTATTCGATCAAATAATGAAATGTACCAACGAACATATCGTTAAGTTACCAGTTTTAACAAAATTCCACTTCGGAAACATCGAAGTTATGTAGGTAATTATTTTACTGTTAAAACTGAAAAAATGTACCAATGAACATATAGAAAAGAAAAGAAAGACGTTTATTTGCAGTAAACATGACGCAAAGAAAAATATTTAAAAAAAGTAAATAAATAAAAACGATATAGCGTTAATTTACCAGTTTTAACAAAGTTCCACTTCGGAAACATCGAAGTTATGTAGGTAATTGTTATCTTACCGACTGTTAAAACTGAACAAATGTCATAAAATCTGTCAAGGCTAAATAATTAACTAATTTTAATCAAAACGAATGCATTTTGCACTGGCTATCAACATCATCAAAAGAATTCATAGAAATCATCACATCTCTATGAATCTCATTGTGCCCCGATGGGTTTTAATTTCAAATACCTATAATTTAAATGCTTTGTGGCATTTAGCACGTTCTTATTAAAGGTCCTTTGTGTGACTTGCTTGAGAGAGTTTGTTTATTTAAAACGTAGGTATACACTTAAACACGGAGCCCTTGTTACTAGCCGGGTACAATCATTGGTTAAAATAAACTAAGTGTAGTACGGGGTTTGATTAACTCAACATCAAATCTTTATTGTACTTATGTTAATGATAAAATAAAATAAAATAAAAGAGAAAATGAAAGGAAATTGAGAGAGATAATAATTCATTGAGTCGATCTGAAAATTCTCTTACTACAATAGTATGCTGATGAGTTCCGCACTCTCTTACTTGCAGACCGATCAACATGTCCCAATTACAAGTCCCGGCAATAGAACTATTTGATTGTGAAGGTGATTCAATCTCCATATGCTCCCGTCGGAAAAGATGGAAACGTGTTTCAGAAATAAACTTCATAGCGACAAACACCAATGATCAGAACAAAAAAGTGCAATATTACTGCATTCCAGAGGCACTACAAGACTTAAATTTTAATGTACCCGGAGCTCACGTGACTGATCTTGACTCAACTGCATTTATGACACCACAGTTAAATATTTGGAAGAGTATTTTCCCCAAAACAAAATTATTATTTTTGAAAGGCACATTTGTGAACGAAAAGGTTGACTAATTCTTGGTTAGATTGAGACGTAAATACTTAAAATGCAATTTTGCTAAAGAGGATGAAAATCTTATCGACCAAATAACGGAAAAGTGTAGCTCGACTAAATTTAGAAATAATATTTTGATACTTGGTGTCACAGCAACAATTGCAAAAATCATAACAGAAACAAACTCTTTAGAAACTGTAAAACGGCAGTTGAATAAGTTCCACGATAGCCAGAGCACAAATGCAACAACTACCAGCCTTAATAAAATTGACACTAAAACAACAAAACGTTGTAGGTACTAAAAAGAGGTTGATTTCTGTTGCCGATGTGACAATAAAAATCACAAAGGTGATAATAGTTCCTGCCCTGCAATTAGTGCAAACTGCATAAAATGTGATTTCAAACGTCATTTCCAGAAACACTGCAGAACAAGGGCCAATAAAAGAAAAACTTCTAACCTCTCGACAAATGACAACAATAAAGCTAAAAGGCCCAAAAACATCAAAAATAAAGAGCCTACACATGTAGACCAGGTGAGGTTAACATTATAATGCTCATTGATTCCGGTAGTAAATCTGATATTATAAATGATAAAACTTGGGAGCACATGAAACAATCTAAAGTTATAGTCTCCAACCAGCAAACGTCTCCAGACAAAACATTCATGGCTTAATATGGTGTCAAACATCCACTAAATATACTATGACCGTTTGATGCATCAATAAAAGCTATTTCTAAATCAGTACTATCAAAATTGTATGTCATAAATAATAATAATAAATAATAAAATTCTTTATTGGCATCAAAAATGTGTACAAACAAAGTGAAGCCCTGACTCCTGCGCTAGGTAAAAACACCTGTGTTACAGGGGCCAGTGTCTTCTCCAATCAGTAAGTTCTGGATTTATGCAATAACATCATTTATTCATCATAGAAAATGTTCAACGAATATTTTGGGTGAAAAAAACTGCCATAATACATCCCTTAATGAGCTAAAACTAGGTTTTGATCTGAGTTCCATTGAGGATAAACAATTTCCCAAGTTCAAAGATGTTCAGTTAGAGATCACTATTGATAAAACAGTTCCTCTAGTTTGTCAGCCTTATAGACGAGTTCCAATTTCTTTGGAATCAAAAATAAATAAGAAATTAGACGAACTGGTAAAAATGGACATCATGGAATCTTTAAACAAACCATTTTCCTGGGTTTCTCCGATGGTACCGGTTCTAAAGTCTGATGATGATTTTCGTATTTGTTTGGATATGCGCGTTGCCAACAAAGCCATTGTTAGAGAAAAGCAAACCTTGCCCACGATAGAACAGCTCATTCCCAAATTTAAAAAGCAGCATTTTTTCTCAATATTTAATATTATAAACGCTTTTCATCACGTTAAACTCAAAGAAAATAGTAATGAAATCACAACTTTCATTACAAACAAAGCTTTACCGGTACGAAATGTTTAATGTTTGGTAAATATTGTGCATACCGGAACATTTTCAAAAAATCATGGAGAAAATGTTATTATCATGCGAAGGAGTTGTAAACTTTATTGATAATGACATAGTTATCTTTGGATGTGATGTAATCATTATACATAATGTAATAAAAGTGCTCAAAGAAATAATGTTTTACTAAACAAAAATAAATGAGTTTTTAATTAAAAAACTATTCAGTTTCTGGGCTAAGAACTTTCATCATCAGGCCAATAGAGTCATTTAGACCACCGGAAACCATCGAAGAAATTCAAAGTTTCCTGGGATTAAGTTTACGGGCTGTACTGATTCAGTACGACGACAAGGATCATTTCCTTCGGAAACAAGAGTCTGACCAGACGTTGGAAAACGATATTGTCAGACCGAAAAAGAGGCATTAGCTTTGGTATTGGCAATCGAACAATTTCACATGTAAAAAAAAATAAAAAAATTGAACTGTTCACAGATCATAAACCTCTGGAGGTTATATTTGGCACGAAATCGAAACTGCGCACAAATTGAGCGTTGAGTCCTTCGATTACAATCATTTAATTATAAAAGCATAAAACCTGTAAAATCAAATATAGCAAACCCATTCAGCCAGCAAACACCAAGTCCCTCTTGAAAACGAATATCATATTAACCATATTTTCAATACGCGTGACTTGTAGCATTATCCCTTAAAACGATTATTGAAGCATCGAATAATGATAATAAATTTAAATTAATCTAAGATGCTTTAATAAATAATGCTTGGGATGCTTCGATAAACAACTACAAATTATTTGAACATGAACTTTGGTTACATGATGGCGCCTTATTAAGAGGAAACAAATGAGTGATACTCACTAATCTAAGAAAACAAGTATTAAGCAGCTCTTGAAGGCCACCCAGGCATTGTCAACATGAAGGCTAGGTTACGCACAAAGGTCTGGTGGCCGAAAATAGATAAAGACGCCGAAAATACTGTAAAAAACTGCTTAGGGTGTACTTTAGTCTCAGGCCCAAATCCACCAGTACCGATGAAAAGGCGTGAACCCCCATCGAAAGCCTGGGTGAATAATGCTGTTAATTTTTTGGGTCCACTGCCAAGTGGAGATTATCTTTTCGTGATCATCGATTATACAAACAGTAGATACAAAGAGATCAAAGTCATGAAATCTATATCTGTACAGGACACAATAATAGTGTTAAAAAGAAGATCTTTTTGCGAACTGGGAATCCAGCAAGCATAACACCTGACAGTGACAGATAATTCTGTAGTCAAGAATTCAGAACCTTCTGTACTGAATAAGGAAATACGCTTTTCAATACGATCCCCTACTGGCCTCAGCAAAACGGCGAAGTCGAGAAGCAAAATAGGGACATCCTTAAACGGCTGAGAATCAGTCAATGTGAAAAAACTGACTGGAAAGATGACTTGTTAAAATATTTAATGATGTACACCTCATCCCTCTACAGGAAATCCTTATACGAGCTGTTTTACGGAAGGCCATTCAGAGATAAGTTACCTTTTAAAAGATAAGTAACATACCTCGAAAATATTTACGACGATTCAGAAGTTAGAAACAGAAAAATATACAAACAAATTAAACGAAGACAAAAAGAAAAAATGGAAAGTTATCGATGACGAAGCGTCAGATAACTTCGTCAGATAAAGTAGTTTAGTTTAAATGTTATACTGTAAATGTAAGTTCAATGCTAAATACAGAATTTTTTTTATTTTTTTTTTGGGTGGGAAATTATCAAATAACTTCTCCCGCTCTGGGTGGAGCGGGAGGGCGTGTCAGAGTCTTGCTGACTAAAACCCACCCGTGTTCCTTCCTATGCCATGTTGCCGGGTGCCACGATTTCCCCATCGGTTTTCTTCGAACCCCCGGCAGGCATTGGCCCTAGCGGACCCCGTCAATTCTGCTGACATCTCTTTGAGGCGCGCGTGGAACACAACGCGCCGTCGACCCGGGCTTGGTCTTTATCGGACGGCGAGCTACCCATTGCTCACCGTCCGCAAGCCCGCGCCTACGGTGGCCGGAAATCTTCCTGCGATTCCCGACGCCCAGGGCGTCTCCTGCTGCAGCGGTTAGGGGCGCAAGGGCGCGAAATTTGCCTCTCCCTCACGCGCTCCGTCTCCTCCTTCGCGAGCATTACTGCTTCGCAGAAAGAGGTGACGGCCTCCCATTTCCTCTCGCTCCGTAGCATGGCCCGAATCAGGGCCGGACGCGAGAGATCACCGCCGCCGATCGCATCCACGAGGACACGGCGATGCCCTGCCCAAGCCGGGCAGACCTCCACCGTATGCTCCACCGTGTCCTCGGGGCGATCCACACAGTGACGACACCCGGGCGTTTCCTCCCGCTTTATCCTGAACAGGTACCTCCCGAAACAGCCGTGTCCGGTGAGTACCTGCGTCAGGCGGAAGGTGAGGACGCCGTGGCGCCTCTCTAGCCACTCCTCAAAGAGGGGTCTTATCGCCGCAATTGTGGCGTGCCCAGCGCTGGGTTGCGACAATCGCACTCTCCATTCCGCCATGAGATCCCGCCGGAGCTCTGTCCGCTGTGCCGCGACTTCTTGCGGGATCGGAGTTAAGCCCCGGCGCTTCGCCTCCTCGCGCCACTCCCAAATGTGCGCGAGGACCTTTGCCTCCAGCTGTATTGTACTTAAAACGTAATTATTTTCTAAATGCTTTAAATTGTTATAGTCTTTTAAATTAATTGACGTCTAAATGATAAATATTGTAATTGTACATAAAACTTAATTAACATATAAAAAGGAAGAGATGTGATATACAATTAAATGTATCACACAACTCAAAGGTAGCGCTCAAGAGCGCCCCACTGAGTCCCACTGTATCCCCGGTGCCGACTAGACGTTCCCTTTGAGGTGATGTGTACTTACTGATAATTTGGTGGTTTTCTCTAAACCCAAAGCCCATAAACAAGTGATTCAAGTGAACACCACATTGAAAATCTTTAATCCTAGGCAATGTATGACGTAGCTCATAAGTTAATTCTAAGTCCTCTCAACCTCTTTATACAACGCCAGTCGTTCAGTAAACTTTCAACTGAGAACACGCTCTTTCAATTGAGAAATCTTCTGATAACACACACATCAATCACCTTAACCACAAAATACCTTACCTTGTACCCTTGATTATCCAGCACAGTAAACAAATTTTATATTTTTAACGAGTAGATTAATGATATATTTACTACTATACATGTGGATGTATAATGTATAGTAGTAAATATAATTAATAGCCTTTTCCCAACTATGTTAGGGTCGACTTCCAGTCTAACCGGATGCAGCTGAATACCAGTATTTTACATGGAGCGACTGCCCATCTGACCTCCACAACGTAGCTACTGGGTAACACGATACCTCTTGGTAAGACTGGTCAGACTTTCGGGCTTCTGACGACCCGTAACGACTAACAAAGATCCAGAAATGACAGCCAGGACCAACGGCTTAACGTGGTTTCCGAGGCAGGGAGAAGTCTCGGTATATTAAGATGGTCACCCATATACGGAGTGACCGCAGCAAACGTAGCTTAACCTGATCGATCGACCCGTGCGGCTGGTATTACTTAACAACGAGCCCCTTAGTAAGTATAATTAGTTTACTCTTTTTATTTTTATCACGCTTTTATACCTATATAAGCTTTACCTGTATCTATCTATCTATGTAAAGGAATCTTTCAACTAAATTTTTACCAACTTGAAGCCGTCCGATTAAATTGAAAATGAGATGGAAAATGTTGGGCCCAAGTGAATTAAGTTGAGATATGATCTAAAAATTTGTAATATTTTTTATCCTTGAATTTCAAAAATCAGCTCAATTCTTTGTCTGGAAGCGGAGAAATATGATAAAGATAGTTTTCGTGAGATCATCGATTAAAATAATCGATTACACAACTACAAAAAGAAAACCTACCCACTAGGTAGCACTAGGTAATATAGTAAACTCAAAGTAATAAAACGCACTAAATATACTTTTATACAATATAGTGCATTTAATTTGAATAAAACATCATTAATTACTGAAAAACCAAAATAATGATTATCAATTTCATATCGATTAAAAACAGTTATATTTTTTTGTCTATGTCACTGGCAGTACATATTCTGCACTAGCAGACTGACATCGACAATTTGACACATTAGTGGTGGGTCATTCTCGAATTTTTGGCGACCGAAACCGTTTTCCCGACGACGAAAACGGTTGCAGAAAACGGTTAAAGGACGAAACTTATCCAACATAGAATAGAATTGCCCTTTCGTCGAGCGCAGTTTCTTAAAACTATCAACGATTTGAAATGTATGAAATGGTTTTTTAACCGACTTCCAAAAAGGAGGAGGTTATTTGTTCGTCGCGTATGTATGTCCACCGATTTCTCCGTCATTTGTGGACCGATTTTAAAAATTATTTTTTTGTTTGAAAGGGTATGCTCCCAAATTGGTCCCATATAAATTTTATTAACTTTGCTTGGGTAGTTTTTGAGTTAGCTACAAAATACGTATTTTTTTCCCACTTAGTATGTAGATGATATGATAAGTTCCTGTCACTGGTAGCAGGTAGAGGTATTCGAATGTGTGTGGGGTAGGTACCACAACTAAAAAGTGAAAAATAACTTTAATTTCGGAAGTCGGTGGCAAAAAACGAAAACACAAAACCCAAGACACCGACTTCCGAAATTAAAGTTATTTTTCACTTTGTAGTGTTTTTTTTGGAAGTCGGTTGTTTTTTTTTTTTTTAAAGTTTTTTCGCATCACGAACGACAGCATTGACAACTGGTAATACATTACTGACTGTATTTCATTTCAAGAGTTCACTTTTTAAAAGTTCATTTTTTATTGGAAGGACTGTTTTACGAGTGTGATTTTAGATAGTTGAATCATTGTACCCGACTGTATTTTCTTAGATGTAAAAATCGCACCAAGTAATTCGAAGACTGGTTTGTGCAATGAAGACTGTTTGAAGCTGAACTCAGGACGTAAAAAGGTTTCATCATCACAAAACGGTCTTTGTAAACGGTTCGTTGTCCCAACGCCCATCCCTACTAGAACTATACAGCTGTCACTTATTTCATGTTTTCGGATGTGTTTTGAGTGAAAGAAAGAAAGAAAGAAAAACATTTATTTGGACACAGTTCGTGAAACACAAAACACAAATAATACAGTGAAAATAAAAATAAAAAATGTTTTAAAAACAATACCTAGTATGTGCCTCACGGCTGCGCCAAAAAGGTTCATTTCAGCATTAATGCCAGACAGATGCTGTCTGACGCTGGTTTTCTAATGAACCCTCAAGGACCAGTGACGGAGAGTACAAACAGTTTCAACATACCTAATACATAATTTGTATACTTAAAAAACTAAATAAATAAATAAGCACGTAATCAAATATAATACAAAAACAAAACATACGAATACAACAAAAACAGTCCCAGCATAAACCTGTTCTTAGCGAGCTATGTAGAATCCATGCACCGATACAGCTTACATGCTTTCCCAATTATTTTTCATTCTCAACGATCACTGCTTTGATTTTTACGGATTCTGTCCCTGCCTACCTTGTACGACCTTTGCTTTCACACTGGACACCGAAGATCGCTCACACGATTGACTTGGAATTGACTTTACCGCCGCTTTGTAGATTGGATATTGTTGAAACTATGGATCGCTATGTGAATTGTGGGATAGCAACTAGTCACTGCAATATACTAATGTATATATGTATCTATAAATTCACTCCATTTACATCTCGTTACTATTCAGGCCCAAGAGTGCATGTAATCGTTTCAGTCTCCTTTGCACACGTATCAAAGACCGATAACATTACAATAATTTCATAATTTTGACCGCTAATGTGATGATGGAGCCAGGAGGTGGATAGTGGAACTCTTCAGTGGCTACTAGTATATCCCTCGGGTTTGTGCTCGTATGATTCAGTTTAACGAGTTCAATAGATTGGACTTGGTATCGAGGGTGTGATGATAGAGCTAGAAGGTGAATAGTGAAATGTTTCAGTGGCTACTAGTAAACCCTTCGAGTTAAGGTTCATATGATTCGTTTTGATGAAAGTTTGTATATGTAGTTCGGATGACAATACTATAATTTGGTATCTCTGAGCTAATCTGATGATGGAACCAGGAGGTGGATTAAGAAATTCTTTATTGGCTACTAGTAAATCGATCCAGTCATAACTTCGTTGACTTTAGACTTATTAACTAAATGAAGGATGTACTAGACAAGAAATAAAAATGAAGTTTACGTGGAGAGCTTTGTTCAAATTAATAGTCATCGTATACTATCTAGCTATTACTTTTAATAAATGTGTTAATTTAGCAACTTTTCCTGACCTCATGAAGAGTAATAAAGTCATACTATTATAAATCACGTAATTAAAATGACGTTGGCAATTTCAGGCCTGTTTCTATCTTACCTGCATTTATCAAAATATTTTGAAAAGTTTATTCTCAAGCAATTGCTAACACATTTTAATCTAGACAGCCTCCTTCATGATGAATAATATGGCTTTACAAAAAGACGTTTGACAGTTCCGTGAGATGCTCTGCTGAAACACATATTTAATGCTTGAGAGAACTCGCAAAATGTCGTGCTGTGATCTCTCCAAAGCCTTTGATGACATGCTTTTGCGTAAACTACGTAATTAGTGTCAAAAACGAAGTTTTCAAAGTAATAAATTCTTATTTACATAACAGATATGTAGATGTTAATAGTGTAAAATCTTCCGGGCTACCAGTACAGTTGGATTTACCTCAAGGGTCAACACTGGGTCCATTTTTATTCTTAGTGTTTATCAATGACTTACTTACCATTTTATTTTATATTTTATATATCTGTGACGTTATGCTGTATGCAGATGATACTTCTTTTATTTTAAAAGTAGACAGGAATAGATAAAATCTCGATGACGTAAACAGTGCACTCTCAATGGTTACGCATGGGTTTACGATAAATAACTTATTACTCAATGCCAAGAAAACGAAATGTATAAAGTTCACCTTACCGAATGCTAGAAATCTAGGATCCTACATCATCTTAGATAAAGAGGTGCCTGAAACTGTAGACTCAGCAGTTTTTCTGGTCATACAGTAGATGCCAAACATGAGTGCAGCCCACATATATAAAGCCTAGCGGGAAGGCTCAGTTCAGCCGCCTACGCCATCAGGAAAGTAAGACGATTATTCTATTTTATTTATTTTCATAGCGTTGTCCTACGGTGTTCTGCTGTGGGGCAAAGCCGCTGACATTCAAAATATATTAATTGTTCTTCAAAAACGAGCTGTTTGAGCAATTTAACAGCTAGGTGCCACATTTTTTTTAAAGATATGGGTATTCTTACGGTGGCATCACAATTCATCTTCAACAACATCAAATATACACTTAAACACTAAAAACAGTGATATTCAGAATATTAACACCACAAATAAGGACAAACTACGTCCTCCGTTTCACTAGCTTCATAAGGTTCATAGTCTCATTAATTTGTTGGGCTTTCCTTTCATAACAAGCTATCCTCTTCTTTACTAGATTCGCCTTTTCATGCGTTTAAAGCTAAAGTTAAATCCAACCTTTGTTCAAAGGCATAGTATTCCATCAACGACTACGATACGGAAAGTTGGTCGCTATGATTAACTCAAGACAATGTTTATGTTCTTCCTCCTGAATTAGCTTACCTATAGACAGGTTATGTGAGTTCATTTATAATTGTTTATTTTATTTGACTGTATAAGTCAATTTATTTTAATTTTATTATCATATAATATTGACATTACAATGTTTTTTAATGAGTTGTATTGCAATATGTAGTTAGCTAGCGACCTCGACAGTTGATCATATTATTATTGCCTGAACAACCTGCAGCAAGTTCGTCATGCTCCCTGAGATGTCACTGCTTGCGTTAGCGTCGGGGGTCGGGTTACTTCCTTCCCTCAAAGATGGCGAGAGGTGTAATGACTGATCTTTCCTTTATGCTCGTGAACGGATGCTGCTTGTTGTGACTGGTTGTCTTGTTGACCATGGTTTTGTTATTGTTACTGTTTATTTATTTTACTTCGGTGGGTGGTCCTAGTTTATCATTTGTGACTTTGAGTTATACCTATGTATAATAGCAATATGTAAGCGGGCACGCCCTTCACACGTTTTTTTTTTTGTTTTGGGTGGGAAATTACTAAATAACTTTTCCCACTGGGTGGAGCGGAGGGGCGTGTCAGACTCTTACTGACTAAAACCCACCTGTATTCCTTCAGTTGCCTGGATGTTGCCAGGGGCCACGGTATCCCTTTTGTACTTTCCCGCGACCCCGGCAAACGCCCTTTATGGCTGGAGGCTTTTATTTGGGTATTAAGTTCTGTTTACGTTTTTAGTTTTTATTTTCGTTTAAGTATAGATTTCGATGGTTTTTGTTTAGAATATTGGCGTGTGCTAATAGACATAATAGCAAATAATGTTTTGTGTTGCTTAGTGTAAATTATTTTGCATACTAAGTAAAGAATGAAGTTTTTCTAACTGAACAGACAGCTGTGCTGCTGGACAGTTTGTTGCGCCACTTCTTCTTTCCAGCTAAAGCACTAGGAAGTGATGAAGGGTGGGCGTTTTCAGGCAAGGAGACTGTCATATTATTATGTAGTTTTGACGTTCGAAAAGTACTGATTCTCAGCCTAGTTGGAATAAATGACTCGATTTTGATATGTGGTGGTGGTACCTTAATAAGTCAGCTGGATACGGAACCTTTACAATGTATCGAATGTATTTTCGAATTGCAAAAAGTTAAGCATTAGCATATTAATAATAGACATACTTCGCGCAAAGTGGACTGTATGGTTCCAAAAAATTGAGCATTTTACGAGAACTCTCGTTCATACATTGTTACTAGGCGACTATATTGTTCTGAATATGGACTACGGTGACGGCGAATTAGTGAAGCTCCGAGTGCAAATTTAATTAAAATATGGGTAAAGCGTTTTGCAGAGACCGGTTCAACGTTTAAAACCACAAGCAAAAGGTCATCCAAGAACATCTAGGACCGAAGACAATACTAAGAAAGTTATGCAGTCTGAACGAGAGTTCTCGTAAAACGCACGCACGCAAAATGCGCGACGCTTGCCATCGAAGTGACTCATGGGGACTAAAACTCCATGAGCCCGCCTATCCAACGATGTAGGCTCCCCCCCGCCCGCGCGCTTTCTACCCCCGCAAAAAAGATGATGCAATATGCACGTTCTATTGCGCCACCCTGTATAACAGATCCGGTATCATAGCGCTTTGTGGCTAGTAACTTAGTGGACTCGTGTCAGTAATCCTCAGCGTATCAGACTGCGCACGCGACCTCACCATGGCCGACAGCGAGACCAGTAACACCAACCCAAAAAACTTTGAAGAACTCGTTGGTGACTCTTGGTACATCATTATTAATTGGATTTCAATCGTGCTGCCTCTTGCGGCGGCCATATACGGAGTCACTTCGTGGACTATTATCATGAAGTTTCGTCATTTCAGAAACTATGTGCTCCTCAGTGCAATTATAGCGCAAATGCTAAGTTTTTTATTCCGTAACTTAATAATACAATTGAAGTCTTCTGAGAATGCGATCCAGAATCTGGAAGTGTTTGATTTATTTATAGCTCTATTAATATATTGTGGACTATCGTATTATTGTTGGTTACTTGTGTTGTGCTACATGTTTTATGTTGATTTTGTAAAAGTTTTTACCCTTGACATTCGTAGGAGATATCTTAAGAGTAGCCTATTTGCGTGGGGTCTACCATTTATATCAAACTTATTACTTTTTGTTCCTGCGTACTATGTTTCAGGTAAAATAGTAACACAACAAATTATAAAGGTTCTAATCATTTCAATGTTATCAGTACCCGTGACGATTAGTTTTGTTATTTATTTAACAGTTTTATGTTCTTTATGCCGCGTCAATGTAGCTGGCGCAAGTACAGCTTTTAACAAATGGCGTCGCTTCTACATAGCTACGTTGACTTTTGTACTCAGCAATGTAATAGTAATATTGGATATAATTGATTCATTGGATGTGAATATATTAACCATTAATGTTATATTTCATTTAGGGGATTACTTGACCGCAATAGCATTACCTGTGTATTTAATTATACTAAAGAGTAATCGGAAATTATGGGGAGAATTTCTGGATAAAAGGCCAAAACAACAATCACTCGAAATGAAGTGAGTTTGTGCAATATACTTGCACAACATCTTTGAGGACCTTAACTAGTTTGACCGCTTAGAAATAAAGTAAAAAATCAAATGAGTAATGTTTTTAACCAGTTTCGTCACACGATTAACCTTAGCGCTCCAAGACACATTATATATGATCCCATGTTACATACATTTCGGATTAGTAGATAAAACTATTGTTTGAATATACTGTAGTGCGTGCATATTAGATATCTTTAATATTAGGCAATGTATGACGTAGCTCGTAAGTTAATTCTAAGTCCTCTCAACCCTATGTACACTCTACGTGGGGTGGTGCTATTGTAGGCGCCTGCGTCGGCGCCGCATCGAAGTCGCCGTCGAAACAAGAATCAGCCGCGCGATCACACAACGTGCTAACGGTTTCCCACCAGGGATGCCTAACTTACAAGCAAATGTCAGGAGTGCAAATCTCAAATGAACATGGTGTAGTGTAATGTAAACAATGTGCGACGGAAGGACTGATGTGAACGCTCTAGTTTAAGTAAAACAATTGTCCGTAACTCAATTTGTTTATTGTTAACGTTTGTAGTAGTTAGTCCATAATTTTGTATTATTTTGGGGACTAACAAATAAAAACTTCCTTGTTTAATCTAAGGGGAGGATTGTAGTGCGTAGGCACCATTACCTAGGATTAAAGATATTCAATATAGGCATATTGAATATCTTTAATTCTCTTGTCACAAATGCCTCTAAACTAGACTAAAAATCACCAAAATTTAGTTTAACCCTGTCAAACGACGATTTTCCATTTTGAAATAGATTAAAGTGACACAACTTAACTATATTTTAGTTTGACAGCACTAAGATTGTACTGAGATATTAGTTTAGTAAAAATGGCAATTTTGCCATTCTAAATTTGACGGTTTTCACCTAAAATTTAGATTTTCTAACTAAATCTATTTTTAATCGCGACTAAAAATGTGTGGAATGTATAGTAGTAAATATAATTAAAGCCTTTTCCCAACTATGTTAGGGTCGACTTCCAGTCTAACCGGATGCAGCTGAATACCAGTATTTTACATGGAGCGACTGCCCATCTGACTTCCACAACCTACCTACTGGGTAACACGATACCCCTTGGTAAGACTGGTCGGACTTTTGGGCTTCTGACGACCCGTAACGACTGAAAAAGATCCAAAAATGACAGCCGGGACCGGTTTCCGAAGCAGGGAGAGGTCTCGGTATGTTAAGATGGTCACCCATCCACGGACTGACCACGTATCAAAGACCAATAAATAACAATACAATAATTTCATAATTTTGACCGCTAATGTGATAATGGAGCCAGGAGATGTGATAGTGGAACTCTTCAGTGGCTACTAGTATATTCCTCGGGTTTGGGCTCGTATGATTCAGTTTGACGAGTCCAATAGATTGGACTTGGTATCGAGGGTCTGATGATAGAGTTAGAAGGTGGATACTGAAATTTTTCAGTGGCTCCTAGGAAACCCTTCGAGTTTGGGTTCAAATGATTCGTTTTGATGAAACTTTGTATATGTAGTTCGGATGACAATACTATAATTTGGTATCTCTGAGCTAATCTGATGATGGAGCCAGGTGGTGGATAGTGGAACTCTTCAGTGGCTACAAGTAAACCCCACGAGTTTGGGGTCATGTGATTCATTTTGATAAGTCCAGTAATTGCACTTGGTGTTGAGGGTCTAATGATGGAGCCAGGAGGTGGATTATGAAATTCTTTATTGGCTACTAGTAAATCGATCCAGTCATAATTTCGTTGACTTTAGACTTATTAACTAAATGAAGAATGTACTACACAAGAAATAAAAATGTAGTTTGCTTTGTTTAAATTAATTAAAATACACACAGCTAAAAAGCACTCCACGCTTTTTGATTTAATCATTGGATTATAAAAGAAGTGACAAGCAGCACAGGTAGTTATATCGTAACTAATACAAGTCAATTAAAACATCAAACATACTTAAGTCTAAAAACACGGGTGATTACTGGTGCATCTCCATTAAACTAATAAGTACTATAATAGACATCGTATAATAACTAGCTGTTACTTTTAATAAATGTGTTAATTTAGGAACTTTTCGTGACCTCATTAAGAGTAATAAAGTCATACCATTATAAATCAGGTAATAAAAATGACGTTGGCAATTTCAGGCCTTTTTCTATCTTACCTGCATTTATCAAAATATTTTGAAAAGTTTACACTCAAGCAGTTGGTAACACATTTTAATCTAGACAGCCTCCTTCATGATGAATAATATGACTTTATAAAAGGACGTTCGACAGATGCGTGTGATGCTCTGCCGAAACACATATTTAAGGCTTGAGAAAACTCGCAAAATGTATTGCTGTGATCTCTCCAAAGCCTTTTATTGCGTGCACCATGACATGCTTTGGCGTAAACTACTTAATTAGTGTCCAAAACGAAGTTTTCAAAGTAATAAATTTTTATTCACATAACAGGTTCCAATACGTAGATCTTAATAGTGTGAAATCTTCCGGGCTACCAGTTCAGTTGGGTTTACCTCAAGGGTCAATACTGGGTCCATTTTTTTTCTTAGTGTTTATCAATAACTTACTTACCATTTTATTTATAGGATATCTGTGACGTTATACTGTATGCAGATGATACCTCTTTTATTTTTAAAGTAGACAGGAATAGATAAAATTTCGACGGCGTAAACAGTGCACTCTCAATGGTTACGGATGGGTTTACGACAAATAATATAGTACTCAATGCCAAGAAAACGAAATGTATAAAGTTCGCCTTACCGAATGTTAAAAATCTGGGACTCTACATCGTCTTAGATAAAGAGGTGCTTGAAACTGTAGACTCGGCAGTTTTTCTGGGCATAACAGTAGATGCCAAACATAAGTTCAGCCCACATTATATTAAGCCTAGTGGGAAGGCTCAGTTCAGCTGCCTACGCCATCAGGAAACTAAGACGGTTATTCTATTTTATTTATTTTCATAGCGTTGTCCTACGGTGTTCTGCTGTGGGGCAAAGCCGCTGACATTCAAAATATATTAATTGTTCTTTAAAAACGAGCTGTATGAGTAATTTAACAGCTAGGTGCCACAGTTTCTCTCAGATTTTTTTTAAAGATATTGGTATTCTTACAGTGGCATCACAAGTCATCTTCGACAACATCAAATATACACTTAAACATTAAAAACAGTGATATTCACAATATTAACACCACAAATAAGGACAAATTACGTCCTCCGTTTCACCAGCTTCATAAGGTTCATAGTTTCATTAATTTGTTGGGCTTGGTATAACCTTTTATAACAAGCAACCCTCTTCTTTACTAGATTCGCCTTTTCATGCGTTTAAAGCTAAAGTTAAATCCAACCTTTGTTCAAAAGCATAGTATTCCATCAACGACTACGATAAGGAAAGTTGGTCGCTGTGATTAACTCAAGACAATGTTTATGTTCTTTCTCCTGAATTAGCTTACCTATAGACAGGTTATATGAGTTCATTTATAATTGTTTATTTTATTTGACTGTATAAGTAAATTTATTTTAATTTTATTATCATATAATATTGACATTACAATGTTTTTTAATGAGTTGTATTGCAATATGTAGTTAGCTAGCGACCTCGACAGTTGATCATATTATTATTGCCTGAACAACCTGCAGCAAGTTCGTCATGCTCCCTGAGATGTCACTGCTTGCGTTAGCGTTGGGGGTCGGGTTGCTTCCTTCCCTCAAAGATGGCGAGAGGTGTAATGACTGATCTTTCCTTTATGCTCGTGAACGGATGCTGCTTGTTGTGACTGGTTGTCTTGTTGACCATGGTTTTGTTATTGTTACTGTTTATTTATTTTACTTCGGTGGGTGGTCCTAGTTTATCATTTGTGACTTTGAGTTACACCTATGTAAGTTGAGTAATATGTAAGCGGGCACGCCCTTCACACGTTTTTTTTTTGTTTTGGGTGGGAAATTACTAAATAACTTTTCCCACTGGGTGGAGCGGAGGGGCGTGTCAGACTCTTACTGACTAAAACCCACCCGTATTCCTTCAGTTGCCTGGATGTTGCCAGGGGCCACGGTATCCCTTTTGTACTTTCCCGCGACCCCGGAAAACGCCCTTTATGGCTGGAGGCTTTTATTTGGGTATTAAGTTCTGTTTACGTTTTTAGTTTTTATTTTCGCTTAAGTATAGATTTCGATGGTTTTTGTTTAGAATATTGGCGTGTGCTAATAGACATAATAGCAAATAATGTTTTGTGTTGCGTAATGTAAATTATTTTGCATACTTTGTAAAGATTGAAATTTTTCTAACTGAACAGACAGCTGTGCTGCTGGACAGTTTGTTGCGCCACTTCTTCTTTCCAGCTAAAGCACTAGGAAGTGATGAAGGGTGGGCGTTTTCGGGCAGGGAGACTGTCATATTATTATGTAGTTTTGACGTTCGAAAAGTACTGATTCTCAGCCTAGTTTGAATAAATGACTCGATTTTGATATGTGGTGGTGGTACCTTAATAAGTCAGCTGGATACGGAACCTTTACAATGTATCGAATGTATTTTCGAATTGCAAAAAGTTAAGCATTAGCATATTAATAATAGACATACTTCGCGCAAAGTGGACTGTATGGTTCCAAAAAATTTAGTGAATCCAAATAAAATATAGTAAGTAATCTGCATACTTGTCTTAAATTAATAATATAACAGATCCGGTATCATAGCGCTTTGTGGCTAGTAACTTAGTGGACGCGTGTCAGTAATCATCAGCGTATCAGACTGCGCACGCGACCTCACCATGACCGACAACGAGACTAGTAACACCAACCCAAAAAACTTTGAAGAACTCGTTGGTGACTCTTGGTACATCATTATTAACTGGATTTCGATCGTGCTTCCTCTTGCAGCGGCCATATACGGAGTGACTTCGTGGTCTATTATCATGAAGTTTCGTCATTTCAGAAACTATGTGCTCCTCAGTGCAATTATAGCGCAAATGCTAAGTTTTTTATTCCGTAACTTAATAATACAACTGAGGTCTTCTGAGAATGCGATCCAGTATCTGGAAGTGTTTGATTTAGCTATAGCTCTATTAATGTACTGTGCACTATCGTATTATTGTTGGTTACTTGTGTTGTGCTACATGTTTTATGTTGATTTTGTAAAAGTTTTTAGCCTTGACATTCGTAGGAGGTACCTTAAGAGTAGCCTATTTGCGTGGGGTCTACCTTTTATATCAAACTTATTACTTTTTGTTCCTGCGTACTATGTTCATGGCTATGTTTCCAGTAAAATAATAACACAACAAATTATAAAGGTTCTAATCATTTCAATGTTATCAGTACCCGTGACGATTAGTTTTGTTATTTATTTAACAGTTTTATATTGTTTATGCCGCGTTAATGTAGCTGGCGCAAGTACAGCTTTTAACAAATGGCGTCGCTTCTACATAGCTACGTTGACTTTTGTACTCAGCAATGTAGTAGTAATATTGGATATAATTGAAACATTGGATGTGAATATATTAACCATTAATGTTATAATTCACTTAGGGGGTTACTTGAACGCAATAGCATTACCTGTGTATTTAATTATACTAAAGAGTAATCGGAAATTATGGGGAGAATTTCTGGATAAGAGATCAAAACAAAAATCACTCGAGATGAAGTGAGTTTGTGCAATATACTTGCACAACATCTTTGAAATTCTGCGTAGTACTAAAATATGGCTCATTTCACATAGTTATTATTCAATAGGTGAATTTCTAAAAAAAACTTCTTGTCGGTCCTATCATTACAGGAATGCATTGTAGAAGACTAGAATATGTTAAAATTTATGATTGTAGATGTAATTTTTTGTCCTGTTATTTTGTGTTGTGCTAAAGGTATCATATAATTATAAAAAATAAATAATTAGTTGTGTAAATTGAGGATTAATTTACTATAATTTCATGTCTAATCAATATTTTCAACTTTAGTTAGAGATGATTGCTTTTTAGCCTCACCATTAATATTTGCATGCTAAAATATGGCGAAATGTGTCATCGCACAAGAATACTTAATTATCACCTTTGTAACCGCATTTAAAGCAAATAAATGACTTTGACTTTGACTTTGAGGACCTTAACTAGTTTGACCGCTTAGAAATAAAGTAAAAATATCAAATGAGTAATGTTTTTAACCAGTTTCGTCACACGATTAACCTTAGCGCTCCAAGATACATGATATATGATCCCACCAAAAACCAAGTTAATGAATGTATGTTACATACAATTCGGATTAGTAGATAAAACTATTGTTTGAATATACTGTAGTGCGTGCCCGGCATATTAGATATCTTTAATATTAGGCAATGTATGACGTAGCTCGTAAGTTAATTCTAAGTCCTCTCAACCCTATATACACTCTACGTGTGGTGGTGCCATTGTAGGCGCCTGCGTCGGCGCCGCATCGAAGCCGCCGTCGAAACAAGAATCAGCCGCGCGATCACACAACGTGCTAACGGTGTACCACCAGGGATACCTAACTTACAAGCAAATGTCAGGAGTGCAAATCTCAAATGAACATGGTGTAGTGTAATGTAAACAATGTGCGACGGAAGGACTGATTGTGAACGCTCTAGTTTAAGTAAAACAATTATTGTCTGTAACTCAATTTGTTTATTGTTAATGTTTGTAGTACCTAGTTAGTTCATAATTTGGTATTATTTTGGGGACTAACAAATAAAAACTTCCTTGTTTAATCAAAGGGGAGGATTGTAGTGCGTAGGCATATTGAATATCTTTAATCCTAGGCAATGTTGCCGATTCTCTTGTCACAAATGCCTCTAAACTAGACTGAAAATCACCAAAATTTAGTTTAATCCTGTCAAACGACGATTTCCCATTCTGAAATAGATTAAAGTGATATTAGTTTAGTGAAAATGGCAATTTTGCTATTCAAAATTTGACGTTTTTCACCTAAAATTTAGATTTTCTAACTAAATCTGACTATTTTTAATCGCGACTAAAAACGTGTGGAATAAAATTGGTTGTCATGAACTTTAAATTCACACCAATACCTCGACTTCAGATGCAAAAACAGTACTGAATCTTTTTTGTTTCTTTTGCTTGTCTCGAAAACTGGGTGTCCAATCGCAAAAATAATGAAAATTTCGTCCCCCTTTATAAAACTCTTAAACCCCCAACACTCTTCATGTAGGTAACAATTTTTCTTATTTTCCATGCAAAATGTGAAAAATTCCTTATAAAACACGTCGATGCTGCCCCCCCCCCTCCCTGCGCGCCTCCGGCTCTAAAAAGATTTACGTACCACGTGTAGAGTTGCGATTGTCAAATTCGATTTAGATGTGTCAAAATTATTTTTAAATTTAGAGAATTTATTTTGCAGAATAGCTTTAAGATTCTCATAGTCAAAAGTAAGGAATTTTAGTGATAGTTTAGTTACTTTAGTTCGGTGTACAAGAAAATCGGCACCATTATGACGTACGCCGTAAGTTAATTCTAAGTACTCTAAACCTCTGTAAACAACGCCAGTCGTACAGTAAACTTTCAAATTTGTGTTGATGTTGTGTTTATATTGTATTTATTCGTTGGTTTTTATTTAAGTGTAAGCTTGAAGATGCAAATTTATAGATGTTTCAATATGGGTTATGTGGTACCTGAAATAAACGAATTTTTTTAAAAAATTTTTTATTAATATTTTCACACAAAAATAGAAAAAAAAACAATACATTTTGGGGGTTTCCCATACTTAAAACTGAAACTCAAAAAAAAAAATTATCGAACCTATACGTGTGGGGTATCTATGGATAGGTCTTCAAAAATGATATTGAGGTTTCTCATATCATTTTTTTCTAAACTGAATCATTTGCGCGAGAGACACTTCCAAAGTGGTATAATGTGTGTGTGTCCCCTGTAACTTCTAAAATAAGAGAATGATAAATCTAAAAAAATATATGATATACATTATTATGTGTGATCGACATACATACAAGAGTTTCAACTTTAAACCGATGGGCAGTTGCCCGCCAGACACAACACCCGTCTGGTCGGAGGATCCTCCCTTTTCTATGGTGGATGAGTGAACTTTACACCCTGTTCCTCATACACCTAAAGTACCTAATGCCAAAAAAACACACATTCACGACAGCGAAGCCGCGGGCACAGCTGTGTATAAAGCATCAATCTGCCTAGCCTTTCCCCAACTATGTTGGTGTCGGCTTCAAGTCTAACCGGATGCAGCTGAATACCAGTATTTTACATAGAGCGACTGCCTGTCTGACCCCTTGGTAAGACTGGTTGTCAGACTTTCGGGCTTCTTATGACTGTCAAAGATCCACGAATGAAAGCCGGGACCAAAGACTTAACGTGATTTCTGAGGCACGGAGGAGTCTCGGTATATAAAGATGGTCGCCCATCCACGGACCAATCCCGGCAAGCCGCAAGCGTAGCTGAACCTGATGGATCGACCCGTGCGGCAGTTATTACTTAGCCACGAGCTGTGTATATGTATAGCATAGAGAATTTTTACATTTAAGATCGAAACAAAACTCGCTGGACGGGAAATTAAAATATCAAATATTGACCTATAAGGAATTTAATTTAAAATGCATATCTACGAATAATATTTATGTATAACGAGTTTTGTTAGTCAGGTCACCTTAACCTACACAAATTCTAATACCACTACTACAGTGATAGGAAGTTATTATTAACATCATCATCATCATTAACATAGCTTCAATAATATGTATTTTTTCCACTTAGTAAAACTACCTTAGCAAAGTTTACATGGGACCACCGCGAAAGTTTAACCAACCAAATAAAAAAATTAAAAATTACCACATCTATTCAAAAAGAGGTAGTTTATTCTTCATAAACAGGGACTAAAGTAACTTTTTAATCCCTAAGGACTAAAAGTGATTTAAATTTGGAATCTGGATATTGTTAGTAAAAGTTCCAATCACCAAAGAGATCAATCACGAACATTGTATGAACAAGTCACAGGCTGGCAAGAGAGAGATAAATAGTGAATATGGTCAAAATGAAAATCCAAGATAGCGTCTGCGAAAATGTTCAATTTTTTTTTGTCATGGGTATCGTTGGTTTTCTTGCAAATAAACAATTTGAATTTGAATTTCATAGTTTTCGAGGGTGCTAAAGCCGACAGTGAGGTCAAAATGTAAATCCAAGATGGCGGCTGCGAAAATTTTCAGATTTTTCGTCATGGGTGTCGTTTTCATAGTTTTGGAGGGTACTAAAGTCGATAGTAAGGTCAAAATGTAAATCCACGATGGCGGCTGCAAAAATATTGTTTTTGTTTGAAATCATACGTGAGAAGGAACTTCGTTCCTGACGGGTGTCGGACCGCACACATATTTTGTTTTCTCATAGATGGTAATAAAAAGTAGTGTGTTCACCTGGAGCAACACTATTTTAAGCTCGAGTGACGTACTTTGAATCTCTCGCCTTAAAAATAGTTGTTTGCTCCCTAGGCAAACAATCTACAATTTTAAATCGGTCCACAGTTGACGAAAATATCGATGAACGAATTGAAAACCTCCTCCTTTTTTATTTATTTTAAAAGGTCGGGTAATAAAAACTAGTTTGCTTTGCGAAAAGTTAGGATCTTCAGTAAACAGCGGGGCAAATTAAAATTCAATCATACTTATTGCGTTATGTACGTTGTCAACAGCCGAATTGTTCGAACATTTACGAATGATGGATTAGGAAAGCACCTAGGTACCTCATATCTACGCACCCTGCTTCGGAAAGCACGTTAAGCCGTAGGTCCTGGCTGTCATTTGTGGATCTTTGATAGTCGTTACGGGTCGTCAGAAGCCCGAAAATTTGACAACCGTTTTACCAAAGGGGTATCGTATTACCCAGTAACTAGGTTGTGGAGGTCAGATAGACAGTCGCTCTATGTAAAATATTGGTATTCAGCTCCATTTGGTTAGACTGGGAGCCGACCACAACATGGTTGGGAAAAGGCTTGGCAGATGATGATGATGGATTAGGAATTTCCTTCAAAATTAGAAATGTAGAAAGGAAATGAAAAAGAAAGAAAATGGTAGAAAGTGTTACGCATTTGGGGTGCATGTCTTTCTCCACTTAAGAGCGTTTATCCTAAAAGTTGGCAACGTCGCAAATAGTGTAGCTTTCTGTTAATGAAAGAAATGGTTAGCCACATTTCATATTTCCAGACAGTAATATTGCCAAATTAATCAAAACAGCGAAATATGTGACTTATATTTGCAACGTTGCCCACTTTCAAAATAAACGCTCTTTAGTTTGTGAGTTTGGATGTAGGAGGTAATCTCTGGAAGTACTGATTAAATTTCGAAAATTCTTTCATTAACAGAAAGCTACACTATTTTCGAGTGCCATATGGTATGTTTTATAGTATACTTGACTACCAAGCGGGTGAAGTCGCGGACGCGCGCTAATATGTAATACGGGCTAGTATCTACAACTCCACGTCAAATCGCGGTAGATGCTAGTATAATTAATGTATACAAAAAACATTTTAAAAGAGTAACTGTGGAGTTTCTTGTCAATTCTTCTCCATTCGAAACTACCTTTTGGAACTAAAATTAATTCTATTTTCTTGTAAATTTGGATGTTCAAAAGTGCCTTTAATGTGCGTATTTGAAATAAATGATTTGACTTTGACTTTGCTGCTTGGCAGCAGAAATAGGCATGCCCCATTAATATCTATCAAAGTTAGAACTTAACTAAACAATACAGTTTCCAGAATTAGCACTAAACTCACATACAACACTCCCACATGCAAAACAATAAGCATTTACCGATTTTATTTTTTACATTTTGAATTTTTACAATTTTATTTTTAACTAATTTTATTTTTACTATTTTGATTTTATTTTATTTTTATTTTACTATTGTTATTTTTTAATTAACCTCTTCTGTGTTTCCATCTCTGGAATCTAGAACGCTGTCGTCTCCCTCTTGGAGGTGGGCGTTAATAGCTGCGACAGTTTTACTAATGTAGCTATTTACGTACGCAATAAATTTGTAAAATGTGTTTTTGTTCCAATAAAGAGTTAAAGATAAAGCTACTTCCTGTGCTTCATTAGCTCCCGTATTATATAACAGTATTACATCAAGGATATAGAAACGTAACATAAATACCTAATATTATAGTTCTATAATGGTGCGCCACGTCGGTGACGTCATCAACGGCAGACCGACGTCACTCGGCGTGCTAACTGCGTTTATAGCAACATAATCAAATATACGGAGGCGGGTAGTTGCACCGAGTTAACTATAGTTTAAATAGTGCAATTTGGTATAAACTTAGGTTAGGTTTTGGACAGGTCTGATACGATTTCTGAAAGTCTAATAAAGTTCCTAAAGTTGTTAAATCGAGTGATTAGTTGATCTAAATAAAAACATTTAAAGTTGATATACCGTAAACCACAGAGCACGGAAAGGCCTCGCCGGCCACCGCTACAGGCGGCACTGTCAACGCTTTCCATACAAAGCAAGCGTGTCACCGTTTTATACACACATTACGATACAAATGACGTATGTATAACGGATTTGAATGGCGATCCGTCACAGAAGTTGTACGCTTTAACGCAGTTCTGACGCTCTAGATGCTGCCAGCGCGAATTTTATTAGTAATACCGTAGACGCTGCCGGCACGGTGATTCCGTGCTGTGTGCCGTAAAGAAAAATGTTTTGAACGATTTTGATTCAGAAAACTTTTGACCTATGTATGGCCTTTTTTTTTTTTTTGGTTTGGATATTATCAAATAACTTCTCCCGCTCTGGGTGGAGCGGGAGGGCGTGTCAGACTTTTACTGACTAAAACCCACCCGTGTTCCTTCGGTTGCCCTGTTGCCGGGGGCCACGATTTCCCTATCGGTTTTCTTCGAACCCCCGGCAGGACCTATGTATGGCCTAAGGGTATCATCCTTTTCTTGGCACTTTTTTCCATAATCGTGGTCCTTCAGTTATAATGTGTTACCAAGTACTCTATTTTTAAAGTTACTGAACGATAAGATTATTTTTGGCGACTTATGACGTTGGATATTGTTATCCAAGTTATTTGCAGAATTTGCCTACAATAACAAGACGATCATTATTCCAGAAAAGGTCAAGGTAGGTAGCACTTTGGCCTTTTATTGTTTTGATATTAAATTAGAAATCCAAGCAACTTTGCTTAAATTAGCTAAAACTAGACATATCTGACTTCAAGTTCAAACTTATATGGAGTATTTTTTTATATAAACACCGGACCAAATAGAACGTGGAGACGCCAGCACATCAGGCTACTACAATCTGTCAAATTTATTTAATAGATTTTCAACTTTATCGCTGAAGCATAAGGTTCAAAGTTAATTGCGAAAATTTGACAGTTTCGGGTAGCTTGATGTGCTGGCGTCTGTACCTTTAAGTTTTAAACAATTTTATAAATACAATCAATCAAAAGGGTTACAAAGAGAAATTTTATGGTTGCACAACTGACTTTTAGAACTGGTAAATAATATTAATGCGTAGGGAACGACAAAATATTACTATTTTGTTTCATTTTCTTACCAGTAAGACGATTAAATAGGATAATATATTATAGTCAGTTGAATCATATGCCTAGCCTTTTCCAAAATTTGCTGGGGTCGGTTTCCAGTCTAATCAGATGCAGCTGAATACCTGTATTTTACATGAAGGGACTGCCTTTCTGCTCTCCACAACCCAGTTACTGGGTAATACGGTACCCATTGGAAAGACTGGTTGTCTGACTTTCGGGCTTCTATCTACCAGTAACGACTGTCAAAGATTTATGAATGACAGCCGGGATCAACAGCCTAACGTTTTGAGACACAGAAGAGTCTCGTTAAGTAATGGATGGTCATCCATCCACGGACTCACCTCGGCAAGCATAGCGAGACCCATGCGGCTGGAATTACTTAGCCACGAGCTCCTCTTTTTTATGGTTACTTGAATACAGATAACTATTTCCATTATTTCCTACACCGGCCGCCGTACCAAAACATGCAGCGTCTGAATCTGGTAAACGCAGTTTAATATACGCAACGGTGCAACCAGTCTCGCCCTAAGGAAATGGATAGCTGTGTGTGTTACCCCTTATCATACACAGACTCTATTTTCGTGTATGTGTGCGTGTGTCGATTGAACGCGTGTGCATGTGTATGTGTTGTGTGTGTGGATATGTGTATGTGTGGAAAGCAATGCCGCGGGAAATGCTTAAATTGAAGCGGGATTAGTTTTAACAAGGTTTTGCTCCAGGCTTCAGGTGTAATTCCTAGTTGATAGGTCTTCTACCTATTAGTAGGTTTAGGAGTTTTCTAGGCATGGCAGTAATTTGTGTTTTGTTTTGAGTTTACGATTTTATTTACGCGCATGTAAAGGTACCATTCCGTACTCGACCGCAGAAGGCAACTGCAGGCGATTTGTCACGGCGTCATGTCGCGGCAACACGTCGCGACGTCATGTCGCGACGTCATGTCGCTGCAGTCATGATTCCGAACCCGACCGCAGGCGGCAACTGCCCGTATTCCAGTCGGTAGATAGAAGATAGAAAAAGGTGACTATCGCTCGAGCGTTGGCGGCACTACTGGTCTGCGGTCGGGCTGCACGTGTCGCCTGTCACTCGCCCGTAGCTGCCAACGACGTGTCGCTAGCTACGGAAGGTATTTCATAGAAATTCATAGAAACCAGTCGTGTCGCGGCGACACGTCGCCTGCAGTTGCCTCCTGCGGTCGGGTACGGAATGGTACCTTTATAGTGGTGGCCCATTGGTAACGGCCCCGATTTACGTGTTGCAGGTCGTGGGTTCGAACCCAGGCAGGTGCTTTACTTTGCGTATAAACAATTTCATCACCTACTCTCAAAACGGTGAATGAAAACATCGTGAGATCCCAGATTAGGCCCGCGTGGCAGATTTCGGCCATTCCCTCTCGAAGAGAGGAGGCTTGTGTCCCAGCAGTGGGAACATTATAAGCTGATTATGTAAAATTTTTAGGATTATTTAGGTACCTGTCTTGTTTAGGACTCAATATTGATTTACATTTAAAATACTTGGGGCATATAGTCACGGCTGACTTCAAGGACCATGCTGACATCGAACGGGAGCGGAGGCCCTTATCGAAAAGAGCGAATATGCTAGCTTGTAGGTTTGCACGCTGCTCCGATCAAGTAAAGGTCACCCTTTTTAAGGCATATTGCACCTCACTGTACACGTGCAGCCTGTGGGCTCTCTACACACAAGCGTGCTATAGCGCCCTCCGCGTCCAGTATAACAACGCATTCAGGGCAGTGTTGAGGCTCCCCCGCTTCTGCAGCGCCTCGGGCATGTTTGCGGAAGCGCGCACCGACTGTTTTCACGCCACCATGCGCAAGCGGTGCGCGTCCTTAGTGCGCAGGGTGCGGGCCAGCTCTAATACTGTCCTGAAAATGATCGCTGAGCAATTTGACTGCCCCTACATAGGACAATGCTGTGACAGACATGTATAGCCGGGGCACTTGATCCGATTGACACTGACCGATATTGTTGTTAATGTTTGATGAAATCATTAAATTTTTAATTTAGCATTAATTCTGTGTAATTTGACATTTCATTTTTAATTTCGATTCTGTGACCCTGTAATTCATATTGCTCATTCGTTTGTTTTGGTTGAGTTTGACATTTTATTTTTATTTGAATTCTGTGTAACTTTGTAATGTGTACCTATTTAGATTGCATTGACATTATTTTTATTCTATTGGTTTTGTTCTATTGTGTGTTGCAGTTTAGTTAAATTTTGTTTGATGTAATATGGGTTTTGCCTGAATTAAATGATTTTTATTTTTTATTTTTTTTATTACGCAATGTGAACTTAGGAGCTCGTGGCTAAGTAATAACAGCCGCACGGTTTGATCCATCAGGTTAAACTACGCTTGCCGGAGTTGGTTCGTGGATGGGTGACCATCTTAACATACCGAAACTCCTCCGTGCCTCGGAAAGCACGTAAGCTTGTCAATTAATTTGACCCACCCTGTAGGCACTGCAATTAACGGACTCAATATTGTTATGAACACTATAAGCAGTAACAGTTTGGCTGTGTATGCTGTAAGTAGGGAAACAAAAAAAACTTTTTACAAAAAAAAAAACTACCGACTTCCAAAAAAAACACCACAAAGTGAAAAATAACTTTAATTTCGGAAGTCGGTGTCTTGGGTTTTGTGTTTTCGTTTTTTGCCACCGACTTCCGAAATTAAAGTTATTTTTCACTTTGTAGTGTTTTTTTTGGAAGTCGGTAGTTTTTTTTTTGTAAAAAGTTTTTATTTTTCTACTTTTTAGTTGTGGTACCTACCCCACACTCATTCGAATACCACTACCTACTACCAGTGTCAGGAACTTATCATATCATCTACAAACTAAGTGGCAAAAAAAATACGTATTTTGTAGCTAACTCAAAAACTACCCAAGCAAAGTTAATAAAATTTATATGGGACCAATTTGGGAGCATACCCTTTCAAACAAAAAAAGAATTTTCAAAATCGGTCCACAAATGACGGAGAAATCGGTGGACATACAAAAAAAAAACAAACATACGCGTCGAACATATAACCTCCTCCTTTTTGGAAGTCGGTTAAAAACCGTATTTCCCTACTTACAGCAAAGTTTTAGCTGTAGATTGTTGCTACTGATGTGCCAACAATCTGCCATTAATTAATTTAACCTTGTTCTTCACCAGCAAACGGAGTTACCATTCCACGAGTTTTAATACCTTCCCAACCTCCTAAGGTCGATCAATCTACGCGATATCTCTCAGAAAAACTCCCTAAAGAAAGCGGAATTATAAAAATTTAATTAAAAACCTCCACGTTTCTTATCTGACTCCGTATCTGCCATTTATTTCAGCGTAATGTTTTGAAAAGGTCGTGAGGCGTGAAACGTTACACCTTCCTTGAGAAAATGTTGTGTAACTCAAGTGTCTTTGTTACGTTAGAGAGATTTTCTGAACGTTTTATAATAACATTTGCTGTTTTAAAGGGTTGTTAAACGCTGTACTGCTTGTAGGCTAGACATTTTTGGACTTGTAATCTTTCAGAAATGGTCATGCTAAAAAGTGTTAATACTTGCGACTATCTTCTTCTAATTCATAGAGAAAGAAAGAGAGAGAGAGAGAGAGAAAGCCGGCAGAAAGAAACACAAGAAAATAGTGAAGTGATTACAGTGTCGTGGGATAAAATTGTACACATCGGCAAGAGTACACTGCAGGAAAGAGAGAGTGAGAGAAAGTTTGAATTTGGTTGAATGTGTGAATTTGAATATTTGTGAATTGCGTAATACACGATCAATCACAATTGCTTCATAAGTTGAAAAATAAAATCTACTCAACAACGTAAATAACGCAATGAATGTTGTTGAACTATCAAAATGAAACAAAAATTAATTAAATTAGTCATAATCGTTTACGAAAATAAGTTACGCCATACAGTAGGTAAGCTATTTTGTGTCATCACACAAGAATATTTTTTTATCATCTCTTGTATTAAGTAGGTACTGCATTCAAGACAAATAAATGACTGAGTTTTGACTTTGTTTATTTTATCTTTTAACCTTGGATATGTACATTAATTCCTCACTTAATTACTAATTACGTCATTAGCCATCAAGAAAGCAAACTAGATGGATAACTACCTACTTACTACAACCTTCTTTCTGCCCACACATCTGAAACTACACACTATATAGCTAACGCACAAAGGGACGGAGCAGTGGGTCAAGTGCCACTCGCGCAGCCCGACCAATTAAACGAACCTGAGGTTCTCTTTGTCATTTTGTCTCAGGTGAATATTTTTGCTGAAGAATATTTTTTTGGATGATTTTTGTTGGAGATCGGAATGTATAGATAAGGTGAGATGAGCTTGTGGTGTGTCGAAGGTTTGACTGCGAAATTATAGGTTTAAGAATCGGGACAGGCGCGTTGAGGACCAGGTTGTGGGTCGAACACCTGAAAATGTTTTTTTTTAATATGATGCTTTACTTTGTGGTTGCTTTCAGAATTTACAGATACTCGTACTTTATAGTATAGCTTACGACTTGTCTATACTTATAATATTATAAAGAGGTATTTGTTTGTATGTTTATTTGTAAGTTTGTTTGTAGGGGGTAATCTCCGGAACTACCAGTCGGATATGAAAAAATATTTTTGCATTGGATAACCTAATTCTCGAGGAAGGTTATAGGCTATGTAACAACACGCTACGACCCTTAGGAGCCGAGCAAAAAGAAAAAAAGTCAGAAAGAACGCTAAGCAATAACGAAGTAACAGCGCGGGCGATGGGATGCGACGCGGTAGGTAGGGGGCCGAAATTTTACGCGGACGAAGTCGCGGGCAAAAGCTAGTAAAGAATAAAACAGCAAGAGAAAACCAGTGGGCCTATCAAAACGCGCGTATTAAAGGTAACGTAACTTTTTTACATTACAAATAATAGGTAATACGTTCTGGTATTCGCAACTCCACGAAAAAACGCGTAGGTATTTTGCGTACGGGTGGGAAAATCGGTTATTCGATCCACCCCAGCTCCTCAAAGAAGGCCAGCAACGGCTTGATGTCACTGACAATCTCACTTAGAGTACCTGGGTTACCGAAGTACTTGGCCCTGTATGTGGCGACCACCGGGCAGTTTAACAGCACATCAGCTGCTGTCTCGTCGTCCTCCATGCAGGCTCTGCACAGCGGACTGTCTGTGACTCCTATGACATAGAGGTGTTTATTAAATGACCCACGGTCAGTTACAGCTGCTGACTGTACGCAGCTGCTGTTTCGTTAGTCGGAGAATCTGTTTCGTGAGGCGGCCATCAATTATAGGGAGTGCCTCCTTGGCTTGAATGCACACACCGTGGTCCAACCATAGTTTGTGATGTCGGTCCCTGGTTCGTTTCCTTACCAGAGTGTTTTACATTACAAACAGACACTTCAATTTTATTTATTTGAATAAATGTTTAAATAACCATAATATGTCAACTTTATTTGTAGAAGATTATTTGGTAAAATGTTCTAAAAAAGTATATTCAAGGCAATGGCACGTAAAATTTAATCGAAGAGGCAACCGGATGGCGAGTGGTAATCTGGGTCTTGAAGTGATACCGAACCCCGCCGTATCGTCCGAATGGACCCCAAATGGACGGGGGCGGAGATATGGGGGATGGGGGCTTAACATTTTTTTTTGACATAGCATTCTAAATTTAAACTCTGTTATGTGCAAGGAATTTGTGTTTATCAATGCCCTCTGGTTTTGATAAAATTAACTTTCATTTTCGGTGATAAATCATCGGTAAGGAGTTTCAAGAATATACATTATTTCAATTATAACGATGTTGGGGGGTGGCAACCGGATGGCATTGATACACACAAATTCCTTGCATATAACAGAGCTTAAATTTAGAATGCCACGTCAAAAAAAAAATTTTAGTCCGCCATCCCCCATATCTCCGCCCCCGTCCATTCGGGGTCCATTTGGATGGTATGGGGGGGTTCGGTATCACTTCAATACCCAGATTACCACTCGCCATCTGGTTGCCTCTCCGATTAAATTTTACGTACCATTGGTTTAACTAGTACGCACATTACAAGGCAGCTTTATTATATTTTGTTAGATAAACGATACAGGAAAGCTGTTTGTAATTAATGTCAATACAATTAAGATAAATGCACGTAATGACACACGCTTATGACCTTTATTGTTTTATGAATACCTACTAGGGTTGTGTCGTACTTACCCATTACAAGCGATATTCCAAGATGACTTAAAAATCAACAGTTGAATTGATTAATGTAACTGCAAAGATCGTACAATATTTATAATTATAAACTACTTATGAAACTGTGGCAGCATCTACATAGCCTCATGCGAACATCACACTGACGTCACGCAAAATCCTGCATCGCGCAAGCAGAGTTTACTTCGCGACTAGCATATAGATACAACATCCCAACATCAATCGTCGGGCAGTAGCCCACCAGACACAACACCCATCCGGTCGGAGGATCCCCCCTTCCCTTTTCTATGGAGGATGAGTGAACTTTACACCCTATTCCTCATACCTCTATAAAAACAAAAACTTAAGATTTACTGTAGGTAATTTAATACTAAGGTCCTATTTTGGTTCACATTTGACAATAATTTTCTTACAGTCAGTGTCAGACTTTTAATAAGGCCAAAAAAGCCCGGGCCTAGGGCGGCTAGGCTAAACAAATCGTGTTTAAAACATGTATCACACATGTATTGACGTTTTTTCAGACATGTATTGTAAACATTGCCGGACACTCGTCGCCGACAGACGTAATAACAATAAAACTTCCATTGTGTCTCGTTCAGTGTCCTTCAACCGATTATCTATTTTGTTCACCTTTTTAACATGTTTGACAAGTTTTCTACAAGTGATTTATACAACTAGTCTTGAAAACCTGTTTATGGTATAATCGATACAATATGAAAACAGTAAAATACTCATGTTTTATACCTTGGTGTAAACGCAGGTTAAAAATGTAAATAAAGTCAAAAACATTTACTGAGCTGAGATATTGACAGCCGCAGGCACAGGTTGACCGCCCATAATATCTGACCGCCCTAGGCCCGGACCTCTTCGGCTTTAGGGAAAGTCCGCCACTGCTGCCTACAGTGCATGGTCTAACTTCGTCTCCAAGACGCGAAAGCGTATTGATATCCGTCAAAAACTGTGTTTAGGATCTGGATCGGCCTCTTCATCTAGGTTATATTTAGGTACATCCCTGATAACATAATTATAAACTGATAACATAACTTCCATAATTCTTATTTAATTAATATAAAGAGCACGTAATAGTACTAGCATGGTTTATTATAACTAAAACATCAAGAGTTGTTTTGTCGCACTGACCTTGTTATAAATAGCTACCTTTATTATGATATTAGTGAAAAATACGGAATATTTATGTAGTTTTAGTTGACGTTTCTCATACCTTAAATTAATTGAAATATTTGTACCTACCCAGTTATTCTAAAATCTAAAGAGTGTGACTTGAAAATATAGTAGATTCTAGATATAAAATAGTTAATCGACATGAAAAAATACAATAGGTTCCTACCGCGACCGTTTTGCAATATTTAATTTTCTTGTGAGAAACCTCATGTCTAAGTACCAAGCAAGGCAATTATTAATTAGGTAGGAACAAAATAATAAATGTGCAAGGATGGCTAGCATATTTTTACGACAGGTAACAAAGTTTTATTTTTTTTAATTTTATTTATGGCCTAAAACTATTCAAGGTCCTTTTGCGAAAAAGACTGGTCCTTTCTTTCGCTTCTTTTCTTTTTTCAGGCATGGATCGTGTCAGGAGTCCTCCTCACGATGTTGGAGGTGGGTATGTTCCTGGGGTTCACTACCTGCCTGCTGCCAGCACTCAAGGATCCAGACTCCCCCATCAAAGCCACCTTGGAACAGTCTTCTTGGATAGGTATGGTGACATTAATTTGTGCAGTAGGTACCGAAGATTACAGTTTACAGTTTTAACTAACTCCTAAAGACAAGAATATTTAAAAACTGTATCTGCGTCATTGGTCTAGAGGTCGCAAGCGCGCCTGGATTTGTGCCCGGTTGATGGCAATAGGCTCGGCCCTAAAACATGGGACTTAAAAATAACTGGCGAAATGTGGATGCAGGTACTATACCCAGGTATCTCTGCCTAACCCTTGAAGAAAACCTGAAGTGATATTATGTTATTAAAAACTATGAGGTCCTGGGTTCGATTCCCGGGTCAGGCAAAGTGTTATTGGGTTTTTCTATCTGGAATTTCTCAGTAGCAGCTCGGAGTCTGGATTTGTGCCCGGTTGATGGCAATAGGCTCACCCCCTATTACATGGGACTTAAAACATAACTGGCGAAATGTGGGTGTACCTGCTAAGGGTCACCTCTGCCCAACCCTTCGGAGAAACAAGGCGTGATGTTATGTTATGTAAAAACTATTACACTTTTTTGCAGCTGCATCCTTCGGCTTGGCCTGGATACCTGGTTTCTTTTCGTCCTCCTACTACATGGATCGTTTCGGACGAAGAGTTGCCTTCATTCTGGACATCATCCCTGGGGCTTTGGGGCTGGTCCTTATGTACTTCTCAACAAATGTCACCTGTCTAATAGCGGCAAGGGTCCTGGAGGGTATCACGGCAGGGTCTACATCGATATTAGGAGCTATAGTGATAGGGGAATACTCAAGTCCTGTCCATCGTGGGATGTTCCTCAATCTGAAGACTGCAGCCCTCTATTTGGGCAGTACTTTAGTTCATCTTTTGGGCCATTATTACCACTGGAGGACGGTTGCTGTGCTCACTTTGATTCCGTACCTGCTGGCTTTTGGAATGGTCTGTACATGGCCAGAAAGCCCTTCCTGGCTGGCTTCTGAAAAAAGATTTGAGAAGAGCAGAGAAGTCTTCAGCCGACTTCGAGGGAAGACAGAACAGTCTTCGAAAGAGCTGAAAGAAATGATCAAGGCTCAACAGGAACGCATCAAAACTGAAGAAATTTCTATTCTTAAGAAAATGCAGAATTTCTTTCGGAAATTCGGCAAGAGAGACTTTGTAATGCCAGTCCTGAACTATCTGTTTGCCGCTATTTTATTAGAGACAACTGGGAGACATATTTTCCCTGCTTATGCTGTCCAGATAATATCCGAGATTTCTGGAAACCATGGCTCGTTTTACTACACTTTAGGTTTAGATTTAATAGTAACCGTCAGTGCTACGTTTTCATCATATCTTATAAGAATAATGAAAAGACGAACTTTGTTATTTACTACTGGATTCGTAGCAGTCCTGGTCCTTCTAGCCGCATGCTGCCATCTCTTCTTGGCGTCTAGGGGTTTTATACCTAATTCCTCATGGATTCCCATGGCATTATTTTGTGTGTATTTCGCGATAGTTAATTTTGCGTGTGCTCCAATTCCGTTGGCTTTAGTGGGAGAAATATTCCCTTTGGAACATAGGGCAGCTGGAACTACAATTGCAGGGATATTAATATCTCTAACAAGCATAGTAACATTAAAAACAACACCAGTTATGTTAGCAACTGTCAAAGTTTATGGGACGTTTACCATATTAGGTATAATTATGGTAATTTCTTTAGTATTTTTGTACTTTATGTTGCCAGAAACTAAAGATAGGACTTTGCAAGAGATTGAATATTTCTTTAACCATGGAAAGTTTAGAGATGAGCTTAAAAATGATGGTCAGGAGCTTATTCAAATGATTGATAATAAAATAAATGTTTAGTAAGTAGGTATTCATTGGTTTAATTTAATTTTAACGAAGAAATTCCACAAAAAAATACAGTTCGAGGTTAAAATCGACCACCTTTTACGAAAATAAACTGACTACGTACCAAAAGTTATTATTTTTAGGTAAGACCTATTTTATAACTCCTAAGTTTTAAGTGGGCCATCTTAGGCGCCGGGAAATATTTGGAGCTAGTACCGTATGATATTGTCTGATTCACTTTTATGGCCCATAATCTACGAACGTTGCTGCACCTACAAACTTTTAACACAGAGCCATCTACTGAAAATGTTTGGAATTTGTTTGAATCAAAATTTGCGCAACCAAGGACATTGACGGTAAACAATGAAAAACAGCAAAATAAATTATAAATCTTATTTATTTGTCAAATTCATACTAACAACTAATACACAATGACATCGCGACCCATCCATGTTGGGTACCTACTGAGTAAGTAGTGTACAACACTGAGCGAATACCAACAATTATAATGATTAATAATAACTAATAAAATCGCCTAGGAACAAAATAATCGCCTACTGAAATGTCATTTGATTTATATTTACAAAAAAAAAAGTATCACAAGCAGTTTGTATGTTGGAATAAGAGGTATTTAATTTGATTTTAGTTGATTTAGTAATTTAATCAAAACTACATAAATATCACAATAGATGAAAATATACAAGATCGAATATACGCGTGTCCACACATATTTATTGAGAAAATGTGTGAAAAATGTTGGATATCTCTGCAACAACAATACTGCCAACTTAAAAAAAAATAGAACAATATTTTAAGCAATCATACATTGTGTTTACACAAATAAATAACTCTACAAAATTAACTAACAAATCACAAATACAAGTTTAAAATTAAATTAATTATAATGGTGTAAAAAATAATGACTATCTTTTACATAAATAATGACATTAATATAAAATGTTATTTGTATGTCATGATTGATAATAAATCTTAAATGTATGAAATTTGACTTAATTTATGGTGACCGGCACCCATGAAGCTCATTTTCCATTAAATGTAAGTTAATAAAACATTGAACATCTGACATCAACACTACATTTAATGTTTGGTTTTACGAAAATTAAAGGACAAAGATTCTTCAACAAAAAAAAAAAATTGTCTATCGAAGAAACCATATCCATTAAAAAGTTAGAAAATAATAATGAAAACGTAATCATAAACTATAAAAATAAAACTGACGATTGAATGAATTACAATGTTTATATAATTGACAAACAAAAATCTTACAATAAAAAAAAAACATCACAAATGTCTCTACTTGAAGCAAAAGTATTTCTATCGTTCTGAAATCGCATTCCCGCGCAAATATAAATGCATAAAAACATGTACATGAACGATTAAACTGTACATTCGACAGGGAAATAAAAATTGTCTACTTACAAACTAAGCCTAATATAACTAATAATACTCATTTAATACCTATAGTTATAAAATAAAATATTGACTATCGACTTTGTTCAAGGTTAAAAAGTAGGTAAATATTATCCTGAATCTCTATTGGAGACGGTCGGAAAACCAAAAAGAAGATTTAGTAGTTATTGAAATCAATAATCTTGTGAATTAATTGTCAGTGTTGTCACATTAACGATAGTTTCAACAATTTTATACTAGATGGCGCTAGTTGTTTGAAATTTCGCTTCCAACCTAATTAATTTTATTTTCCAGTGCAATTGGTGCTCCAAAAGGACTATTTTTGGGAAAAAGCCTGTTTGACAGACTAAATTACAAGGCAATGATAAAAGAAACATTAATGACTTAAAGCCATAATGTCCCAGGATTATTTGCCAAAGAGACAGGGATATTTAATAAAAATAAAATACAGCAGAAATGTGATTTCAGAACGTTGTTAAAGACAAAAGTATACTTATATTGCTTTATAGGAGAAAAATTGAGCTTCTAAAATTAGGATACACAAAACGTTTTTTAGTAAGTCGCAGCTACTTAGATATTTACTTTTTTACACTGTCTTTCGTCTTTCAACAACTAGGCTGGGGCTCCCCGACTTACTTCAGTGCGTTTTATTGTAAAGAAAGAACGTCATGACAAAATTGCATACTTTATCAACATTTTCACTTCACTGTAGTTTAAAAACTAAGCTAATACAAGCAATAATATTTGTAAGCTATTATATACAAGTCCAGGTAGGATTGTGCGGGAGTATAGCGCGGCGGCTGCGTGGGATTTGCGTTGCAAATGCGTAAAAATTGTGTCACTTATTGTGACTTTGTGAGTATAATTTGTGTCGCTTCGGTAACGCACACGCGCACGCAACCGCCACGCCCAAAAACCGCACTCCAACCAAATAATATTCACAGCACTGTAGAACTGATATCATACAAACGCCTTTTTATTTCGTTTTTTGCCGTATTATTTATTTTATTCAACTAAAAGTTTGTACATTACAAGTAGATAGTCCATTATTCCTAAAGAATTTCACTTTGGCGAGTCACGAAAATACTTTGTATTATTTTGTGTAAATAAAATTTCCAAACACCTTCCTTGAGCTTTTAGTTCATGCATTTCACAATAGATGGCGGTATTATAAATTAGCTTTAGGTGTCGAAAAACTGACTTACGGTTTTAAACCGTATTTTATCTAGTTTTTAATTTTCTTCGAGTGTCACATTAAAATACAAAGTTAGTTGAAGTCAATTCGAAACAGACCAGTGTTGCCATTCTTGTAGTAGTTATTTACTAATTATACAAGTTTTCTTTCAGAAATAGCTTGTTATTATATTCGTTTGAACATATATTTTGTCTCTCCACAGCCAATGGCTCACCTCCCATCTTGCACCGCATGCCCTGTCACCTGCACAAGAGAGGACCTTAATGGCTGCGTCGAACGGTAGTATTCGCATTGCTGAATATTGGGTCAAAGAAATAAAATAAATTATAAAATATTTTTGCCATCGACACTCTAAGAGGATTATATTCGTTCGTATTATTCGAGCACTTATGTGATGTGACCAATCGGTCTTTCAATTTAGATACTATTTTATACTTATTAGTAACAATAAATGTTGTGTCGGTAGAGTGCTTTATAATAGCAGTTCTGATGTTGATTATAATAGTATTTGTTGTGTGAATTACTAACTATTATTATTTAGTTAATTAATTCAGGCGTGACCTTGCGGAAATCCATTATAAAATACAATAGACGTGGATATATTTAGTAACCTGTTCCGCTTTGTTATTTCTAAAGAGCCTTAAAAAAACTCCTAAAAGAAAACGACACTTATTTCACCTCTCAAGGAGGCATCCTCAGGATGACGATGGACTGGTCGCGAACCCGAACACGGCGTGTTGCCACACCGAGCGCTGAGCGCAGACGCTCTTTAGAAATAGCTAAGCGGAACAGGTTACTAAATATATCCACGTCTATTGAATATTATTATTTAATTAATTCCTATGTTTTATTAAAAGTATCGCTTTGCATACTTATAGAGCATACTGCAAAATTGCACACTAGGTATGTAATTCTTACATTGAATCGTCACAATACATATTAATGATATTATTCACATTGAGCTACGATTTACGTACAGACAAAATTATCCTGAATTAGGGCTGCTGTAAATTGGCAAGCTTTTCCCTTTGGCTTAAAAATATATTCTTCTGTCTATGACACACTAGACTCAACAATTTTTTTTTTAATACGCATAGTATCTATAGATTAAAAAAATATTAGGAAACTTCTGAGACTTTCCTGGTATTTTTTATTCTATGGTTCGGTTATTAGGTAAATTACTGATAGAGTCTGGCCACGCAATGGACTAAATGGGCAACCACAAAAAGATTTATATATGGTATACTTTTACATCAGTCAGTTATGCCAGTTTCGGGGTTGTAAGTAGATCTGATGATTTTGATATTTTGCTTTTCATTTTTGCATAATAGATTTACATTTTTGTAATAGACTATGTCGTACCTATGTTCTACCTCCATACGATGACAAAACTGTATCCAACCCACACTGCATCGTGCTAAGTTCTTTACCAAGAATAAATCAGAATATAAACAAAATAACCTATCAAAAACAAAAGACAAACAAAGTATCAAATTCTTTTTTCGAAAGACAAGATGGTGTTGCCGTCTATTGATTTTCAAATTCCACCGTTTTTTTACTTATGCACATTTAGCATGGCCAGATTTTAACTCTAGGCTGTGCTTTTAGCAAAATTAGAGTTCTGTACTCTAGTAAAAAGAGTCAGTTTACAGCAATCGCTAGTGAAGCTAGTAAATTGAATAATTTGATTGTCCAGCGTGTCATGAAAAATTACAAGTTACAGCACATTTCTCTTATAACCAACCACACACACAAATATTCCAGTTAACCAGTAACTTCGATCCGAAGCCGGGTAACCGCTCACTCACGTTCGCCAGCGATCGGGTAGTATGTAGAGGTAGGTGTTCATCGTTGTCTGGGGTTTGTTGCCCCGTTGAGGCTCCTGAGCTCAGTATAAGGTCTTCGAGAGAGGAGTTTATAGTCCTCACCGCCGCTGATTCGGATGTATTCTCTGCGTTTTCTGTACACCAAGAGCCTGTAAGAAGAGAGTTGGATTTGAGATATGGAATCATAAAAAAAAACAATAGGACCATTTTTCTGTGGTCTTTGGGGACAAAGAAATGGTCCTTTAGTTAGGTAAATACAACGTGTAATGTTAAATGCGCAAAACCTGAAAATAGTTTGAACAGAATAACGAGCAGAATCAATTGAGCCACTTTTTAATATAGGTCACATTTTTCAAAAAATCTTCATTAATAACGTTGCCGTATCTATTTATTAATAGGTCAAGCCATCACATGCGCAAACCCGCCAAAATAGGTAATAATAAAAATACGAATCTTACGAGCTAAAACAGCACATAAAACCTTTAAAATTTTTGTAATGATTTTTTTTTTCTCTGAAATAGGTCAATTGAATTAAAAATATGTTGGGGTGTCTGAGATTTTACGCATTTAAAGTTACCTACACGTTGTATAAGTAATTTTTATTATGGTTAGAGTCAGGGGTCAAAATATGAGCATGTTTTGCTCTTTTGAGTCAAGATATACATGGGAAGTAGAACAAGAAAAAGTCGGTAGGTACAGTCAGCATTATAAAGTAACTAATTATAATTTATTTTTGGGAAATTCCAAAAATCACTGGAACTGTACAATATTTTCGTAAACTACTCCTAATTAATCACTTGGTCACGTTTTATGCTGATTGTTCCTACATTACACGTCAGATACAAATAAAAACAATCATGAGGCTTGCAAATTAAACAATCGTACTGAAAAACAATGCTTATCACATACATGTATTTTAAAAAACTTAGCATCCAACATTGTACAAACACTGGTAATACCTGTATGTAACTATCCTCAGTCTTATCTCAGGTAAACATGTACATATGAATTATACAGGTAATTATGTACCTAACAGAAGGCCACTAGGTAATATTATGTCATCGGGTCAATTTACACAAGACCTTCTTTTCTTGCTGACGTTTTGTTTTTCATGGTTATTTATGGTTCCTTAATGAAATCATCGTCTTTTTTAGGGTTCCGTAGTAAACAAGGAACCCTTATAGTTTCGTCATGTCCGTCTGTCTGTCTGTCCGTGGCTTAGCTCAGAGACGCTTAGTACATACGGTTACACATCTAGCTATACACCGCCTCGACTGCCTCGTTGGTCTAGTGGTCGCAAGCGCTACTGCTGAGCATGAGGTCCTGGGTTCGATTCCCGGCGGTCGGGCAGTGTTATTGGGTTTTTTCTATCTGAAATTTCTCAGTAGCAGCTCGGAGTCTGGATTTGTGCCCGGTTGATGGCAATAGGCTCGCCCCCTATTACATGGGACTTAAACATAACTGGCGAAATGTGGGTGTACCTACCTACTACGATGGGTTGGGCAGAGGTGTCCCTGACACCTCTGCCCAACCCATCGGGGAAACAAGGCGTGATATTATGTATGCTATACAAAACCAGTATATGTTGATTTCGCATTGTATAGGATTTCGGTACAATGCGAGGTCAGTATATACTGGAAATGTAATGTAATAGCTTGATGTGTAAACGGCTACACATCAAGCTATTACATTACATTGTCGCTTTGCAGCTTTCTAGTACACACGGGTGTACTAGAAAGCTGTAATTTGGCATGGGTATACATATTAATCACGCCGACAAAGTGGTAAAATACTTTTTTTTTCACGTACCTCCCCTAGACGTAAAATGAGGATGTTTTTTTTAAAGGTCGTTCAAAAATATTGTGAGTTCGTGATACCATTTTTGGATTTAGGAATCCGTTTTCGAAATATTAAGCTTTAAAGTGCAAATTTTTGTTAGAGTCAAGTTTCCCCTCCTGCAAGCTAAATGGTTGGTTTTGGATATGTGAAAAAATTCACTATCACAGCTAAGTAGGCTTTACTAGTTAACGAGTAATAATCGACCATATACATTTGCGTTTGCAAAAACATGTTCTCCCATACATTCCGTTTGGGAAAACATGTTTTTCAACTACAAAGTTAAGTTTGTTCTTGGGATAAATTCATCCCAACTACGGAACCCTTTTGGCCGATTTTTTATCCTTATGGTTGCGAAAAAAGCTATTTGTGAACCTTCACAAATAGCTTTTTTCGCAAGAAATGTACCTACATTTCTTGTTTCATTAAAACTACGCATATTTTTCATGACTTCATTGGTAGGTAGGTATGTACAACGCCACAGATTAGTAGTTATAGATGGTTCACTCCGAAAAATCATTTAAATAAAAAGCAAGTCTTGCTACTACATAATAAAGTGCAATTCAGCTCGCACAGCGCTAATTACCTAGTTATATTCAACTAGAAGTTGCCTCTCTTTCTATCGCGTAACTCATATATCTTCTGACTACGTTACGCTCACTGAATTCGACAAGTCGAAGCCACTTGTAACTTCATACCTAAAATGCGAAGTGAACCGAGTGAAGTGAATGATGGTCTGACAGTTGAGTAGTTTATCTGACCTATTCAAATGTCCTTTCTTTGGTATTGTTCGTCGAGTTGAGCTCCACGATTACTGACAAATGCTTGCACTGACTGGACAGGTTCCTTCAAATCTGTGTGGTTCTTTCCTCAAAAGACCATTTCAGACACTAATCTACATGGTCCTCATATGGCCTGACCAGGATAGTCTGGACTTTAAAAGAGACTGCGACCTCTGAGTTTGGTTCGGCCTTTCTTCTCAGAGTAGTTAGATAGGAAACGCCGAACTCATCTAGCTTATTTTTTATTATGACGTGTAAAAGTGATTCCGATATCCTATTTACAGAATAAACGATTTCATTTCATAACCATCTGTATTCATCTGTGGTCATACAAAGTGGTCACACCACTTTTGGTCATAACTTGATAAATGAATAAATAAATAGTAGCTGTTGACAAATTAAAGTAGATAAGTATCTGGAGCAAGTTAGCACTCTGTTGCCTAATATAGTACTGTGGCTATTACTTTATAATATCGCTCAAATATCGAACATTCTGACATTCGTTTTTAAACGCTTAAAGTTCCTTGTAGCGCTCTAGGTACTAAACTCTTCAGTTAATAAAAACTTTTTACAAAAAAAAAACACTACAAAGTAAAAAATAACTTTAATTTCGGAACCGACGTCTTTGGTTTTTAATTTTCGTTCTTTGTCACCGACTTCCGAAATTAAAGTTATTTTTTACTTTGTAGTGTTTTTTTTGAAGTCGGTTGTTTTTTTTTTTGTAAAAAGTTTTTATTTTTCACTTTTTAGTTGTGGTACCTACCCCACACAAATTCGAATACATCTACCTGCTATGTAAATAACAGTGACAGGAACTTATCATATCATCCACATACTAAGTGGGAAAAAATACGTATTATTGAAGCTAACTCAAAAACTACCCAAGCAAACTTAATAAAATTTATATGGGACCACCTCTGAAGTATGATCTACCAAACAAAAAAGAATCATCAAAATCAATTCAAAATTGGCGGAGTAATCGCGTAACAAACATACAAAAAAAAAAACATACAGTCGAATTGAGAACCTCCTCCTTTTGGAAGTCGGTTAAAAACAAAGTAGCAATCGGCACAAACAACTAATAAAAAACTACATACACAGTAACAGATCGTGTCGCACACGTTCTTCAAGTCATATTCTTAAGTACCTACACATCTCATTTAGACGCATCTGACTTTGTAAACACAGTGCTATCTTATTATCATTTGTTTATAATGCAGCTCTTTATGAGACACGTCAATGTAAGTAGGTTTTATGACTTAGCCTGCCGACAGCACTTGCCGCTATTAGCTACTAGCTACGAGTACTGCCGACAAGTGCTAGCAGATTGCCCTACTACGCTTTGAAATGGGCAATTAGCTTCATCTTTCTGACTGACCGACTCCTTGTCAGTTCAAAAGTGCCTGTAATTGGTTTAATTGAAATAACTGCTTTAAGTTTGAGTTTGCAGACTAGCAGAGAGGATTGGCGGCAACTTAGAAGGATTCGCTTGACTTTGGTACCTATCTACTTGGTTTTATTATTTTTATTTATTTATTAAACACTTTATTGTACTTATGCAATGTGGTGCATAAAACAAAAAACTTTTTACAAAAAAAAAGTCCTACTTTAAAAAAAAAAAACACTACAAAGGGAAAAATAATTTTAATTTCGGAAGTCGGTGTCTGTGGTTTTGAATAAGTATTCGTTTTTTTTGGAAAAAGTTTTTACTTTTTCCTTTTTAGTTGTGGTACCAACCCCACACAAATTCGAATACTTACAATAAATTCATAATTTTATTGGTGGAATAATCGCGACCAAACAAAAAAAAAAACTTTGTCGAATTGAGAACTCGGTTAAAAAGGACAGACATATTTTAAAAAAACTAGTGTACAGTGGGCGGTCTTATCGCACAAGACAATATCAACAGTGATTTGAAAATTGAAAATATTACACGTGGAAAATTCCCGAACACTGATAGTTATAGGTACTACCTACCGAGTTAAAAGTGCAGCTAGACGTGATCGAAATTGCTCACTTATCTAAATCGGTGCATTATTTTGCATTGCAAGTCATAGGTCTCGAGTTCGAACCCAAGCCACGCACCTCTCCGGGGCTGCGAATATGGGCCGATAGGGATATCGTGGCCCCCCGGCAACATGGCATAGGAAGGAACACGGGTGGGTTTTAGTCAGTAAGAGTCTGACACGAAGAGCGGGAGAAGTTATTTGATAATTTCCCACCCAAAAAAAAAAAAACCCACGCACCTCTGACTTTTCAGATTCATGTGCGAATTGTATAATTATCACTTGCTTCAAAAACGGTGAAGGAAAACATCATGAGGAATCCGGCATGCCTGAGATATTTCTCGACGGCATGTGAAGCCCAGTCAGAGGCCCATGGGCGGCTCTAAAACTGACACCAGGTTAGTCACTAACCACACGAAGAGAAGAGAAGGCTGATGGCCATCTGGGTTAGTCAAATTGTGGTACTTTCAAGTGTGTTTACCCAGAGGTAAACCTTCCAAATTGGATAGGATATGTGTTTCATGAATAGTCGCCAGAAATGAATAGGTAAACAATACTTTCCCACACGAGAGTGAGAAGAAAAAAAAACTAATTAAAAACAGTGGCATTCCGGGAGTGCCGACAGTGCAGACATTTTTTTCAAGTGAAAACTTGAAAAAAAATCGGTACCGTGGTAATCAACGCGTTGATGTCTTTTTAATGGTCAAAAGTTGGTGTCGTGACAGTGGTGCCGATTCCCTTGTTCACAAACTAAACTAAATATAAGTTCAGTGCATCTTTTTCTTTCTATTTCATTAAGAAAAGGATAAAAGATAAATTTTAGTTTAGTCCTGTCAAATTAATCAGCGTTTGACGTAAATTGACGTAATTTTAGTAGACGAGTTTTTAATCACGTCTAAACTTGTACGGAGTAGTGACAGGCGCTGATTAATTTGACAGGACTAAACTAAAATTCATCTTCTGTCCTTTTCATAGTGAAATAGAAAGAAAAAGATGCACTGAACTTAAATTTAGTTTAGTTTGTGAACAAGGGAATCGGCACCACTGTCGCGAAATCAATGGTAGTCCCATCTCAAAAATGTCCAACGCGCCTAAAGAAGTTTTCACTTCAAAATCACAAAAATTAATATTATCTTGACGTATCTTGACATGAGTCAAAAATACTTTCAGAGACCTATAAAAAAATATTTCTGTTATTTACCTAGAAGGCCACTAAAATGTGTCGTAACAAAGTTTTGAAAGTATAAGTAAGTAAACAATGGAACCAGGTAGAAATAAAATTACAATATCCAATGATGCTACTTGACCAATATACATGGTGATTCTGAAACGGTTCTTGTTCAAATCTTCAGGAAATAATTTAAGTGACTTGACACTAGCATCTAGTGGCTCACTACTTACCCAATAGATGCTAGTAAGTACTAGCAGCTAGCACTAGAGGCACTAGAAGAGGTAGAACCGGCCGACTATTCTGTAAAAATCTTATCGTGAAAATTAGGCGAAGTGAGCTGTCTCCACCTGATGCTAGAGATTGTTACTATTGACAGCTATTGGTAGATACTTATCTAGTACCACTCATTAAGAAAACTATGTTCTTAGAATAGTTACTCTGAAAGGCTAGATAAAACTAACAACCACAGTCATCACGGGGAGCCTTGCCAGTGAACTGCGGAAACTGGTTAACAATAAGCCTATTATATGTAGGAACGACTAAAGGATCACAATGGGTTCTAATGTACTTGGCATTTACCTTCTATGCAACGCAGCAGGTGCATTAAAATTGCAATGGACTCGATTAATTTTGATGACGATCGAAACTACGCATAGGTAGGTGAAAGGCCTTTTAAGATTATACAGTACTAGCTGACCCAACAAACGTTGCTCCAACATAAATCCCATAGAAAATGCACTTTCAGTTTTCTCGAATCTTCAAATTTTCCCGGGAGCTTTTCAATTTTTTTTTCCGTAAGAACCTGATTCGGACTATTACAAACAATTTTAAATAGCCAAATCGGTCCAGCCGTTCTCAAGTTATGCGCTTACCAACGAACATCATTTTATTTTTATATAAATTATTGTTTGAGTATTTAGAAAAGAAATGAAATGGTCTTAGTAATTGTCTTTTTTTGTAACGTATTTCAAAAAGTTCCAGGAGTGCACTAAGAGAGCTTTTTTTTTTTAAATGGAGTACTTATAATTTTTGGAGCAACAGATTTGCATTCTGTAATTCATTGAAGTTAACACACACATTTGAGAAATAATGGATTTTGTCTCATCAAATTAACCTTCTCATTAAAACAACACGCTGTACAAGCTACGCGACTTGTAAAGAATTAATTGCATCAAAATATGCGCGCACGCAACGAGATCTAGCGAATGCATTGCGCGGGCTCAGTATTCGCGTAACCACTGGCCTGTCAACACGTCTATTATATAATTTTATTCAGAGTTTTCCGCGGAACTAAACTACGACGTAAATTGTGACTGGAGCAGGTAAAGGAAAATTAGTACAATGACGGAGACATGAGAAGGCAGTTTAATTGAAAATGGAGGCTCTTGAAAATATTACAACAATGGAAATAACCAAATAGAAATGTAGCAGTATTTTTTTGGCTATTTCAATATTTGATGACTATGGCTTGTGGATTGAAATTGATGGTTTAGGTGAGTTGAATTATTTTTAATGTAATTTTCTCTTTTTTATAGTGTTTTCCCCGATGTTAATATTTTCCTTTTACGATGCAAAGAAAGTGCAATTCACCTGATGCAATACATATGTACTTAGATGATGGTCAAATAGCTTTGTTTTAGTCTAATTTATTTTGTAATTATTTCTCTTCTGTAGTAGGCTAGCTCCTATGAACAAAAACGAATAGTTTTAATTACCAATGGTAGATTTTTTATTGCCAAACTCTATATTACTATACTAATATTCGTAAGCAAATTTTACCTGTGATAGCTACTCCCATATAGAAGGGTCTACTATGCAAAGCTATGAGGTCTTTGCTTCATTATTGGTAAGATAAAAGAGTCTTAATATTAACCTTAACTGTCCGTGAAGAATAGGAATAGGTCATAAATCGATTCGCATTTTTCCTAAGACAAAGTTGCTCAAAACTTTGACAAAAACAAAATAAAATTGCATAGTTTTTCAGTTTTTAGTCAAAACAGAATTTAGCTTAGTTACCGATTATGTTAATTTCTGGTTCCTGAAGAAAGGTATTTGAAGTATTTTTATTTGATCTTGAAATAAAACAACAATTCTTTCAAGTCTATCGAAAAGACAAAAATAATCCTAATCCTAACTAATAATAAAAATGCGGAAGTGAGTTTGTTTGTGACGCTTTCACGTCTTAACTACTCAACCGATTATCATGAAATTTTGTATACACGTTGTCAGGGATACAGAAAAGGGCATAAGGTACCTTTAATCCAGAAAAGAGTACTGTGAGGCTCAGAAAAACGCGAGCGAAGCCGCGGGCATAACACTCAATTTCATTCACTTCTTCCCTCCTTCTTTTCTTTCTTTCTTTCTTTTTCTTTTCTTTCTTTCTTTCTATATTTTTCTTTTCTTTCTTTTCTTCTTCTTTCTTTAACTTTATTTGGTTTGTATTTTGTGTTTCACGAACTGTGTCCAAATAAACGTTTTCTTTCCATTTTTTTCTTTTGTTTAAAAAGCAGAAGTTCAACAGTGATTGTACAATTAAACAACAATATAATTACGCGCAGGTTAAAGTCCTTGCAATAATAAGTATGTAAACAGAGTATAATAATTATCACCGATGCGGTAATAAAAGCTGTAACTGCACATCTGCAGTACACAATAACCTTTGATGTTTCTTAGTAAACACTATTAATGATAATTTTCATAACATAACATCACGCCATGTTTCCCCGTAGGGTTGGGCAGAGGTGTCCTATAATGCACCCACATTTCGCCATAATAATCACACTAATATTATAAAGGCGAAAGTTTGTGAGTGTGTGTGTATGTTTGTCTCTTCTTCACGCTCAAACGGCTGAACGGATTTGGATGAAATTTGGCACACATATAGTTTATAACCTGGAATAACACATAGGATATTTTTTATCTCGATATTCCCGCAGGATCGAGACTTATGCGGATGAAACCGCGGGGCGCAGCTAGTAAATAATAATTGGAGTTTTATTCAGAAAGCGGTACTTCTGGACACGGCGCGTATCCTTAGGAGATTCCTCTCTCAGGAGCCTTGACCACCGATAGCTTGGACCCTGTTCCCGATCTTTTTGTTTTTATAAAAATATTTAAAAATGGAAATTATATGTACGAGTATATAGATGAAATAAAGGAAATAATAATAATTAATAATTTGATAATTTTCATGCCTGACTGCCTCGTTGATCTAGTGGTCGCAAGCGCTACTGCTGAGCATGGATCCTAGGTTCGATTCCCACGTTGGGAAAAGTGTTATTGGGTTTTTCTATACGGAATTTCTCGGTAGCAGCCCGGAGTCTGGATTTGTGCCCAGTTTATGGCAATAGGCTCGCCCCCTATTACATGGGACTTAAACATAACTGGTGAAATGTGGGTGTTTTATAGTTCCACCTCTGCCCAAACCTTCGGGGAAACAAGGGGTAATATTATTATATCTTAAAGCTTAATTAACAGTCTGAGGTGACCAGAAGTCAAAGTTATAGACCTTTAAAAGTATCGCAAAGTTTCTAAGTTATTAATCATTTATTTTTCTATATTTACTGATAATGATAACTCATACTGTTTCTTTCAACTACACTTGCACTTGGAATGGATTTGTACAGGCAGGTACAAATAGTGACGTCATTAAAAAAATTAGATTCCTCATGCCCAAGCCCAGTCGAAATTTTCTAGTAACGTTTTTTGTGATATTGTGTAAGCCCACATTCCGCTTACGTAAATAAAATAAATTAAAATTGTTTATTGGTAAAACAACAGGTTTAAGCAAATTTTTGATTGGATCCTCCTTTTAGGCAAATAGTGCCGGTATTAGGTAAGTAAGTAAGTAAGTATTTATTTGCATAAAACATGGTATACATGGTGTTACAATAATTTACAATAAAGATCTTACATGTTTTGCCAGAATTGTACTTAGGAGAGACCGCTATTCTATAGCAAGACGTTTTTGGAATGACTTAGGAACCAAGTAGGTAGTATTTTTCGACTCTGTATCACTCGAACGTGAATTCCTCCTTTTCGATCAAAAAGTTTGTATCTTGAATTAATGATAAGAAGATGATTATGTCTGAAAGAATTTTCTATAACAATGAAAATTGCAATAAAAATAAGTGAAAAAGCCGTGTAAAAATAAAGACAGTTTTTTTTAAAGCGCTTCCCATTACATTTTCAGAGATTTAAAAAAAAAAAAATTACCTATCTCGAAAACTATCAAGAATCACGGAACATACATAGGGTATTTTCGAATACCCCTGGGCATAAGGAATCTTTTACTTTTATGACCTGACTATTGACGTCACTATTTGTACCATTCTGTATCAAAAGTGCAACGGATGGGTATGGAAACATCGTCAGGGATAGGGTTACCATTTCGAAATTTGAAAAGTCCTGACAAAAAGCTTGACATTTGCAAAAAAAACCGGACATTTAACTTTTTAATCTTATTTTTCCAGTAATTATTTATCTTTCTTAAAGAAAATCCCCTTAAATCAAAAAGTCCGGACAAATGAGAAGGCCGGACATAGTCCGGACGCCGGGGCTAAAAAGCCGGACATGTCCGGACAAATCCGGACGAATGGTAACCCTAGTCAAGGGAAACCAAGACAATTATTTCTGCAGCGAAACGCTTTGCTGTATGTTTGAAAGGGTTTCAATAACCTTACAGGCATTATGAGCTTCGAACTTTGTGACGGATACAACACAATGACACGTAGGGCTTCGAATGTGGGCGTAACCCACAAGTTACAGCCGGAACCCACAAGTTATAGCCGGAACCCACGAGTTACAGCCGTGAGCAGCTAGCTACTACGTCAATCCAGTCATCTTCATCTGTCATAGTCTACATAAGTACCTACTCTAATTCATTATCACATCCACATGACCTGCTGAGTCAACAATGAAACAGCTATTTTCCAAATTCCTAGAATTAGAACCTACGTACTTTACGGAAAACCCAATGATTTGTCACAATACAATTTAGGCAGAGAAACAAACTGTTTTAAATTCCATTAGCCTTTTGAACAATAGGATTATACTTGCCTATTGTTTAAGGGTACTTTAAGGAAAACCTATGATTTGTCATGTTTCAATATAATTGGGTATTTTGTTTCATCATATTTTTTTATTATTTATTTTATTTTTTAATTACCCCGTTGGTCACAATTTATTAAATTGTGACCAACGGGGTAATTGCGCAACACACTAATAGTAGTAATGGTTTTCATTTTGACAGTTCAACAGCATTCATTGCGTTATTCAACCCACAATTTAATTCAACTCTTTTTATTAGTGACTTTTGTGAACATGATAATTATTCAGATTTGTTACAGTTGTAATAGCAATCACATGCGTTTAATTAAAATAGATTTTTATTTTTATTAATTTATTTATCTTTTGTATAGATTATTTTCTATTTTGTGAATGTGAGAACGCTTTAATGGACTACTTGTAGATTTTTTGACCATTTTCTATTTTGTTTAGTACCTGGTACTCGTTGAAAGAACTACAATGTCCTCCCATACCTAATAACACTGTTATTTGAAAAAATTGTAAAAGCCAATGATTTTTAAAAGAGTAACCGTGGAGTTTCTTGCCGGCTATTCTCCATAGGAAACGACCAATTGGAACCGTGCACCTAACTTTTGACGTTTCATAAGTGGCCATGTAGGTCTATGTGAAATAAAATATTTTGAATTTACGTTATTGAGCAGACCTATTTTTTTTTAACATGAAGCGATGTATTAGCGATATCCTACACAATCACACTGATTGCGATTATTAGAGTGCTGATGTATGAACTTAAACGAAGCAAAATGAGTATGTAAGGATCGTAGCAGGTGGCATTTCATAGTTACTGCCCACCCCCATGGAAAGCAGACACGAGTCTTATGTATGTAAATGCGTGACCACTCGTCAGTGAACATTTATCATTATATTTCATTTAAAATGACTCATCGTTTATTTCTATTATTTTCAGATAAACCCGTCTGAGAAAAACGTTCAACGTTTTCGCAATGAATATGGTCGTACAATGATAACAAATTACAAAGGTATGAGATTTTAATAACCCTGGAACAGCTGTGAAAGGTAAAACGTTATATTTTTGTACTATCTTTGTTTATAATAAACTAGCCAAAGGTTTTGCGTTTTATTTTATCACGAACTTACGACTGAAAAGTAAAGATTTGGACATTAAACAGAATAATGAATTTCTCACACAAGTATCCATAGTAGGCGATGGTATGTTAGGTACTAAGTATTGCAGGTACAGTACGATGTAGTATCGACAAAATCTACGCATCAATTTTACGAATACATTTGGTTATATGACTTTACAAGTTATTGCGTTTGCGAAAAGATCATTTTCGCCTAAAGCGCTAATAAAGATTGGTGATTTTGAAGGCGCATTCAGTTCGGATGTGATCGGTTTTACGAATTTTGCCGATGCTACATCTAAGTTGAGTCATACTGTACAAGAAGCAGTGGATACTTTTCACAAGTAAGGCTGTATTAGGTCTGTTTACCAACATTAAACATGGAAAAATCTAGAGCCATGTGAGGCCATAAGCAGACATTTTGGACAATGTAACTGAAAAACAAAACCATCCTAATTGCTCTATTATTTTCGTCGAAACAAAAAATAGTCGATAACATTAAAAATACATACTATGTGTGTCACACAACTCACACATGAAGCCGTGAGATAAAAACTGACATTTTATAAAAAACACAATGCCTCATAACAACTTCACGGCTGAAGGATTTTGGAGATCCGCAGGACAATAGAATAACCGACACGTATTTTCGCAAAGTTAGATGAAATTCCTAGTAAGTACAAACAATTGAGGCTTTTAGGGACAAGAGCCGGCAGAAAAAGAGGTTACAAGGAACCCAGGAACGAGTTCATATCAGGTAAAGTTGAAATATAGGTTATTAAAATTAGGATAGGTTTTGCTACTCTAGCAGTTGCTTAGGAAGAAGTAAAAAGCTACTATTAAGTACCTCAGACTTCCAAATTAATAAATTAATGGTTTCTTGTATTGCAAAGTATCGAGAAAGAAAGGTTTTGCTAATACTTCCATCCTAGCGTTTTCTTGGCATGAATTAGCCTTATGGTGACTTGAATTAGGTAATTTAAGTCACCATAAAGCTAATTCATCAAACAAACATGCAAATGAATTTTACTTTCCTTTTTATTCTGACATTGAAATAGGTACTATAACTGCCATAAAAAAAACGTGTCAGGAGAACATTATTTCACAAAACGATACATCAAATGACACATTTGAGGAAAATTAAACACCCACTAGTACATGACAGGCACAAGGACATCCCATGACAGCAGGTGAGAACGGAAGCTACCTTTGCAGTTACTTCCGGTTATTAACGATACAATGGAAGAGGCTGTACCTACAACCTTGCAGTATGATAATTAAGATGATTGTAGAAATCTGACGCTAAATTAGTTCATGTTGGAAATGGACATTATTTTATCACAGGAAACTTATAACACGGAGTTAAGATTTATTTGGCTAACCCAGCCTTTTCCCGACTACTATGTTGGGTCGGCCTCCAGTCTAACCAAATGCAGCTGAATACCACTGTTATACATGGATCGACTGCCTATCTAACCTCTACAATTCAGTTACTGGGTAACACGATACCCCTTGGCAAGACTGGTCGTCAGACTTTCTGGTTTCTAACTACTCGTAATGACTGTTAAAGATTTACGAATGATAGCTCACCTTGCTACATAGGACTTAGTAAACAACTATAAAAATATATGGGTGTGCTATATCAAAACCAAAACTTCTGGCTCAAATTCTTCGGGGAATATAACTTAATGTTATGGTTTGACTTTTGTAAGATAACGTTCAATACTCAGCCACATTCCACACAAAAATTTAATTGACAACACGATTTAAAGTATTTAGAAAATCTAGATTAATTGCTACTCAATCTGCTTGCAAAATCCCATAGCAAACTTGCTTTAGTAATTTTGAACTCAAACTATCTCGAATTTTATTCAATCAAGTACTCCAATAATACCAACACACACACCAACTACATAATTATTTATGAGAAAAATAACGTATAGCCGAATAGCTAGGGTGTCGTGTACGCGAGGTGGTAGGTTCGAAGTCTGAAGGTTGTACAAATCTGAACCTGTAGTGTAGTTTGAATTGGACTCGGTCTAGCGCTAGGAAAAAATTGATTCCTCTCTCGACCCCAAAACTCCAGTAGCATGGATCCTGTTCTTAATGTGTGTAAAAACACTTAGATACATCAAAAATTATAAATATTTTATTTCACAGAAACCTACATGGGCACGTATGATACCTACGTCAGAAGCTAGGTGCACGGTTCCAATTGGTCGTTTCCAATGGAGAAGAGCCGGCAAGAAACTCCACGGTTACTCTTTTAAAAAGAATTGGCTTTTACAAAATTTTCAAATAACAGTGTTAATAGGTATGGGAGGACAGTGTAGGTCTTTCAACAAGTACCAGGTACTTAACAAAATATAAAATGGTCAACAAATCTACAACCCACTAAGCTTACAACGTTCTCACATTCACAAAATAGAAAAGAATCATCGTGTGGAAATCTGGACTTGTAGTTATGTAAGTCTGAAATCGCCAACCCGTCTTAAGCGCGCGTGGTGATCAATACTCGTGCCTTCTCTGTATGAGAAGAGGCCTTTGCCCAGCAGTGGGACCATAATAGGCTGGTATTATTTAAATACAGTCGAACCTGGATAAGCGAGAGTTCAAAGGACCGCGATATCGTTGTCGCTTATACCGGTTTCTCACTAACTCGAGTTTCTAGCTTTTCGAGGTACAGGAGTCCAGGCCTTTTTCACTTAAGTATAGAGAGGCTGGTTGGGAAAGGTTGACAGGAACAAAAACAGTGTTAGTTCCACGAAATTTAAGAATGAGTCATAAATAGCAGTTGTCAAATTACGCTCGACTGTCGCTTATACATGTAAGTAGCAGTCTCAGTTATAGAGGTCCCCGAGTGGAATACTATTTTCTCTTATAGAGGTTTCCGTTTCTCACTTATAGAGGATTTAGAGGGTTACAATGACGGGACCTAGCAATTACTCTCTTTTATAGAGTTTTCTCGCTTACCCAGTTCTCACTTACTCAGGTTTGACGTGAAGGGAACCAAAGGTCACACACACTACAGCTGAATTCACGACTACGAGACAACCAAGACATTATGAGGTGAAGGTACTACACTACTTAAACAATAAAATTACAATTAATCTCAAGGTAAGTGAACGTTCTCAGTAACTATTATATTTATAACTGTTAATTGCCAGTTTGTAGAAATCGTTATTTTTATATCTACGAATCGAGGGCAATTAGGTGTCAATTGTAACAGTGTCAATTGGACCAAGTATTCTGAGAAGTAGGTACCTATATTTTGATAGTTTGAAGGACTCAGTGTTACCCAGAAACTGGTTTGTGGAGATCAGATGCAGTCGCTCCATGTAAAATACTGGTAATTCAGCTGCATCCAGTTGGACTGGAGGCCGACTCCAACATGGTTGGAAAAGGCTAGGTAGGTGATGATGATTTTGAAGGATATGGAACAATTGCAGAATTACGTAGAGCTAACTTGGTTTTTGGTTACAGAGTCTGCAGACAGGAAATAAGAAGAACCAAGCAACGATAAAAAAGTATATATATTGGTGGAATAACATACAGCTGTGACAAATAGCTAGCAGGTCTTAGTAAGCTAACTTCAAACCATGATTAATTTAATAATTTCTAAGACAGTTAATGAGGGAAAGTAAACATTCAGCCACAGACTGAAATGACATGTCATTAAATTCTGCCAATATATAATTAACTTTATTGATCACTGACATTTAACTTTAGCTACATAAAATTCCTTAATACCGTAGGAAATAAACAAACACACCTTCTTTCAATGGGGGTAGGCAGAAACAACAGAACGCCACCTGCTACGATCCTTACATACTCCTTTAGCCTCGTTTATGTTCATACATCTGGTCATACACGCACGCCGGTCGAGAGTGCTGACGTTTCTAAATAACATCACCAATTATATCACTATGTCCTCATGGCATCGGGGTCTCGACGTTTCCACTCACATCTGCCTTGTAAATACCTTTTATAAGACAGCTACATACCGTTCCTTAATAGCGTAGGAAATAAACAAACATGTTGTTATGCCTATTTGCACTAAAAATCACTTAACGTATTTATCGCTAAACGTATTTAAGACCAAGCACTCCAAACATAATTTCCAAGCAAACTCCGCCCCCATGCACTCCACCACTCCACTATGTGCTAAACGCTAACACTTCAGTAATAAAGTTGAATATCGTGTGCGCTCTTTGGTCGTGTTCGAGCACGGAACTAAATGTCGTAAGTCTCAATTCTTATTTCGTTCATAACCAAAGTAATAAATTGATCTAGAGAAAAATAATCTTATATTTGGATAATAAACTATATTTTCTTACTGTCAATAATCATTTTGGACATAAAAGCTTGTTTTTGTTTAAAATAATCTTTAAAAAAAAAAAAAAAACATACAGACGAATTGAGAACCTCCTCCTTTTGGAAGTCGGTTAAAAAGACATGATTTTCGAATAAAAAATGAATCGAGCGAAAATGTTCCAATTACGCAACTGTCTTATATTCGGAAAGAAAAAGATCCAATAAATCATACTAAAGTCCAATTTTGATTGTATGCGTGACTTTTTCAGAATATTAATGGAAATTAACATACAATGTAGGGAGCCTCCTCTTAAAACATCATTGTTTCCATCATCTTCAAACGGTTGGCAGAAACAGAACGTTATTGTGTTTGATTTTATATTGTTTATTACTGTTACTATTAATTGGAGATCATATCGACGTCTTGACATGTATTTTTATTTTATTTTTATTTCTGAAATGTATTTAATTGTATTTTCGTAAGTTGACTAAACTTATGACAACATAATATTTACAAACTCAACAGCAAACCAACATTGTTCTTTGCAGTGCCCTGACAGGGTTCATGTATAAAAAAGGACAGTAAATATTGTAAAATGTGTGATGTGCATGAGAGCAAATAAATAAATAGATATTTTATTTTCGTATAACGCTAAATGAATTTAGTTAAATTTGGTGTTAGGGGGCGCTAGTCTTGAGCCTTTTGTTATTATGGCTTCTGCCAGCGAAATCGCCCGCGTTTTAGTCAACTATACTAAGTATAAACATATCCTACGGCACTCGACAATATTGTAGCTCTCTGTCAGTGAAAGAATTTTCGAAAACGAATCCATACTTTCAGAGATTACCGCATATATCCACAGAACATAAATAAGTACAATGTCCGACCGACATAGACGAACAACGACCGTCATAAAAGATGACCAGACAATTTAAATACGGATTAAGTGGTTAGATAAATAATGGCATGAGGATTTAGTTGTCAGTCTTAAGAGACAATTAGAGGAAATTACCACCATTACGCCATAGAATACGTTACACGATGCTGATGACTCGATGTAGTTAATTATCAATTTTATACGGACCGACTACCTTTTAGTTTTAAGGCTCCAGACGCGCGACGCGACGATAATAAAACAATACGGTAGTTGTCTAGGTAAAAAAAAAAGAAATTCTATTTAGTCCGTCTTTCAGATAATAAAAAAATATTAGACACGTATTTTTTGTTTTATCATATTAATCAAAAATAACTTAGAAAACACGCAGGGGAGTGGGGGCTGGCTACGTCATAACGCAGTAAATCTAGCAAGGCGTGACGTCATGCCACATTTTAACTCGATGTATCGCCGTAATCTTAGATTTCGTCAAAAAAGATAAAATACGTGTTCAATATTTTTTAATAATTTAGAAGACGGACAATTTTTTTTTTTTTGACTCTGTCCGATTTCTACGAAAACGTTAAAGTAGAACAATTTGCGGTGTCGCGTCACGCCTGTTTGTGTTCGCCTTTAACCTCTGCCCTGAAAACTATCGGACAAACTAGTATTCAGTTAGAAACGAAGGCTTTCAGATTTCTTATTAAAGTGCATGACCTTTGAAGCCAAAATTTCTCGGAGGCCTGAAGGGAATTTCAATAGGCACTCTGGTAATGTGTTAACAAGGATTATTCCTTTTTGCGTAGCCACATTTAACAAGAGCAGGACTACTGTTCTACACTAAATTCCGTAGATTGATTTTTTTAAGCCTTAAAACGTAACATTGTGATACATATAGTGTAGCACAAATTATCGCACTATACCTAACAGTCCCTTTTGTAACTACAAATCAAGTCGTGCCCATGTCATGATGACGTCCCTAGAAAAACGTGCGCGTCTAATAACACACGTCCTGCAGTAAATCTTGTCTGCCCGTCCGTCCTTTAGTCCGCGCAAGGTCTTGGTCAATGCGTCTATAAATGACATGCGTTAAAATAGTTTGTTTGATGCAACTTCTTTGTGAGTTACTATGCCATGTAACTCTCACAAAGAAGTTGAAAGGTTAAGTTTCAAAACGGCTTTTAACCTTGAAAGGTTCTTGTAAATTGTAGAGGAACCTAGCCTAAATAATGAGGTCAGGTATGGATTCAAGACACGACATTCGAGCAAGGAACAGAAGACCTCGAGATACAAAATGAGGAAGGAAAAGGAATGAACATTCTGTACGAGTGTACGCGAGGATGACCCTTGGAGTTACGCATTTATGATCAAAATTGCTAAACAAAAGATAGATAACCAGGGTTCAAATTGTTAAAAGTTTCTGTCCTAATGTAATATATGTCATCTTGATTTCAAAGTTCAAACACTTTTCAACTATCTATATCGAAATCAGTATCTGAAGAGGCCCAGACTGAACTCTTGCGACAAACCCATAAATTGGTTAAAACGGCTCCTAGGCACAGTGTAAATAAGTAACAGTATTATGTCTCGGCAGTGACCTTGAAATAATTACCTACGGCCGCTCGGTCAAACCTTCCGCGTCCGTGCGTAACTGCCGCGCACTGGATACTGTTGCGTACTGATATACACTGAGATTTCAAAGCGCGTCGATTCGGCCGTTTTCTTTCCTATCCTATACTATTAAATGAGCAATATTTGTAAATATATAAATATATATTTGTAATCACGTTCTCGAAAACGGCTCTAGCGATTTCGATGAAAGTTGCAATAAAGGGGTTTTTGCGGGCTAACAATCGATCTAGCTAGGTCTCTTATCTGGGAAAATTCGTTTTCTCTGTACTATCACCAGAGCAGAGCTCGGTCGCCCAAAGTTTAGAACAAGATACTTGCTACCTTGGAATACTGACATGGCAGCATGGAATTAGTAAGTACATACTATCATGGCTGCATGGAATTAGCATGTACTGTTAAATGAGCATTCTCTATTCTCACCAGAGCAGAGCTCGGTCGCCCAGTTACTGAAAATAAAATACTGTGTCCTAGGACAATAAAACTACACACAAGATCTTCTATCTTAGTAAATCATATAGATAAGCAAGTCACGCGAAGTAAGGAAGTACCGACAAAGTTTTAGTTACACAATGGGTTCTAACAAGGTAAACAGCGCGCTAGAATTATAGACATCCTGCCACACAACCTAGAACTAACTATGATATGATAACCTGACGAGATTGGTGGAAAAAAAGGAAGTTCTTGTCTGTGGTAATGTTTGGAAAGATTCTGGTATTAACATTTAGGCATGTTCCCACTGCTGGAACACAGGCCTCTCTGTGAAAGGGAGTGAGCCGTTATCCACCACGCGGGCTCTGTGCGGGTTGGTAGATGTCACATGTCTTCGAATTTTTGTAAAAGTTTTATTTTTGTTTTTTTATTTTTAAATGTAGAGGGCTATAAGAGTAGGGGAAGACCAAAGAAACGATGGATGGACATGGCTAAAAAGAGAGTGACTACCCAGATGGCGACTTACAGAGAAATATGGAAGAAAAAGATGCTCTGACCTCGAATAAATTGGAATAAAGGAAAATGATGATGAAGACTTACCTGCTTTTCACATCCAAAACTAGATATGTACAGTACCTACCCGGACGTTAATAGGGATGATGACTAAAAACTACTTTTTTGTCAGTCAGGTAGATCATAAAAAAATAATGGACACGTATTTTTTCTTTTTTACGTTACCTAAAGATTACGGCGATCCATTGGAGTTATAATTGGCCATGACGTCACGAGTATGTAGATTTTATACTTACTTGTTACTCCCCAACTTGAATGCGTTTTATTCAAGTAATTTTTTATTAATTATGATAAAGCAAAAAATATGTGTCAAAATTTTTTATTATCTGACTGACGGCCTAAATAGTTTTTTTTTTTGACCCATGCATCATGCCTATTGGCACGGCACATACATTTTAGAAAGAGATTGTCGTATGGATATTAGCGACAAAGCTCTATGTTTTTTTGGGACGATGTTCTTTAGCACCGCTTGCGGTAGGATACTGGTAGAAATTTGGGAATCTAATCCCGCACACGTGGGATCCTGCAAATGCGGGAACCCGCACCATTTTTGCGGGACCAGTACCTAATCCGGTACTACTAATTCGAATGCGGGATCCGCATTCAAATTACTTTTTAAATTTTATTCGAAATTCGTCGTTGCTCAAACTTCAAACGTCAATAATTTAATTAAAAAATAACAAAACTGGCAACATTTTATTTTTATTTTCAACTAGATTAATTATTGTAAATAATAATTGTAAATAAAAATCAATTGCCGTGCGTTAGTCTCTTTTTTTTTCTTCTGTTCGCATCAATCATCAAAAAATAAAAAGTGTGTGTGTCAGCTCCGACGCACGACTGGAGTTTACTCCTTAATACGATTGTCTTTGAATATGTAATAAATAGGCAAAGAGGGTAAAAGAAAAAGCATTACAAAAAATTGGTTCGAAGTTCACTGGGTCATCTCGTTGCGGTCTTATCGCTAAAACCGATATTTTAAAGACAACCTTTGGTTTGGTCCAGTCCCTCTAGGTCATACGGCGAAAACCCCGTATCATTGAATTATGTTTGTCATCCCGAGGTAAAACAGTCCTATGTGGCTGTAACCTTGAATATAGCAAGGCTGCTTGGCGGCAGAAATAGGTATGGTATATTCTGCGCGCGACTGGTAGTCACCGCGTGAGGTATGTGAGCGGTGAGACGGGGGAGGACGCCATTGACAAAATTGGAAGACTGGCTTAGCTTGGTCTTTGACTACCTCCCCCGTCTCACCGCTCAGATACCTCAGACGGTGACTACCAGTCGCGCACGAACTTTTAAACAAAATCTCTCACTAAAAGTTCTGTGTTTAGTAATAGGTACACAATAAAAATCATCGTTCATTTAGTCAAAGGATGAGTGAATGTGTGTAGCTTTTTAAGAGAGAAACAGAACTATAAATGTGGATATAATTGTTATATTTTATTCTTTAATAAATAAAATATATTTGTTTTTTAGAAACTTGAATACTTTGTAACCTACATCTTTATTATCATCATGCTAATATCACTATTTTTATACTTAGGTGTATGAATGAACAAATATTTACAAACATATTACATGATAGTGCTAATTATAACAAGATATTGTAAACATTAAGCTAAAAAAATACTGGCGAATAATAATAATATAATATCACATTTTTAAGGAATATTTTTAACTCTGAAAATACCAAAAATGATGCATAATATTACCTTAAATACTAACACCTATTATTTTTTAAATAAAATCTATAAAAATATTTGTGACCTTGTGACAATCAACGAACGACACATCTCACATCTCGTTATAAAATAATTTTAATACAATACTTAGAATATAAAATAATCACAAAATAACATAAGACATTATTACAGTAACATTTCGTGTTAAGACTTTTCACGAGGCAGCCTTTTTAAAAGTCGAATTTGCTCGAGGCAGAAAGTAAATTGATAAAATATAAACCACTTTAAAAAAAGTATAGGCATTTTAATGCTCTTTTCTTTTTTGAAAATTACTTTCTTTTCTCAAATTACAGTTGTCTGTATTGCAATAATGTCTTTTGTCGTATCCAAAAATAAAACATTGTACTTCACTAAATCGCATCTATTGCTGTCTCTACTTATACACCTTGTTGTTTCATTTCAGAAGCGCGCATCAATCATTGTAATTGAAGCCTTATATCTATAGCAATAAAGGTCACATGATGTGCACTCGTGATTTGCACCAACAATTTATCTTATTTAGGGAAAATAATGGAAAGATCTTACTTTTAGCGGGCCTCATGAAGCTCTGGGTAACAGGCGTGTTTGTGCCAACAAATATAAAGGAATGTAAAGATTTATATCTGAAACAAAAGAAAAACACTATAAGTAATGCTATTACATCGAGACTTCATAAGATTTCGACAAATTTCCTAAAAGCTCGCTTGAAACATGAAAACTCAGCGGATTCAATTATTTTTTACATTAAAAATTTAAGAAAGAGTATGTCTAGGTTCCTATCATTTTCTTCTACGTTAAAAACTTTTCGAATTTGTTTGGCAGTCCTCTAATCGCGGCGGTAAAAATGGGGGATTTTGTAATTTTTGGAGGATTATATTTTCCTTACTAATTAATTGCTGAAAAGAAAAGGAAATAACAGCAGACCTTTATTTTATAAAAAAAAATGTTTGCTCGACAGGCATAATTCAGGAAGAAAAAGGGGAATACATTTGTAGGGAGAATCGCAGGCACTGTTCCCTCTTAAGGTGACAGGGTGCTATGGCGCGGGCTGGGAGAAGCCTCAGTGGACTGTGATAAGCTAAGTTGATTAATTGATTTTGAGTACGTTAGAGGACAAGATAATCTTATTGATTTTTGACAACTAGGATTTTTTTGAGTTTAAGGTGAATCCGCTGTTGTAGCCGCGAAATCAAAATTTTCTTACGTTTTTGCAATTTGCAGGTCAGTGTCACAAATATGTATTTACAGAAATATAATCATTGGAATCATTAATAAATCTCTATATCGACGCCTTAGAGTGAAAACCTCGTAAATGTAAAAAAGAAGTAACTTTTCAGGAGGAAGAAAAAACTGCGTGCTGTAAATTTTTTGTACGGTGTCTTTTATGTTTTTTTATTAATTAATATGGAAATTTAACCCGCTTTTATATCCAGAACTGCGAACGTAAAAGACGCCGTACAAAAATGTATGTATGTACTAACAGCACATAGTTTTTTCTTCCTCCTGAAAAGTTACTTCTTTTACAATGGTGCCGATTCCCTTGTTTATAAACTAAACTAAATTTAAGTTCAGTGCATCTTTTTCTTTCCATTTCATTAAGAAAAGGACAGAAGATAAATTTTAGTTTAGTCCTGTCAAATTAATCAGCGCCTGTCACTACTCCATACAAGTTTAGACGCGATTAAATACTTGCCTACTAAAATTACGTCAATTTACGTCAAGCGCTGATTAATTTGACAGGACTAAACTAAAATTTGTCTTCTGTCCTTTTCTTAATGAAATAGAAAGAAACAGATGCATTAAACTTAAATTTAGTTTAGTTTGTGAACAAGGGAATCGGCACCACTAATGAGGTTTTCACTCTAAGGCGTCGATATGATAGGTATTTTGTTCCATAAAAACTAATCTCTTATGGAAAAAAAAATAACTTAGAGAGATGTATTAAATAAAATAAATAAATAATTTATTTTGGACCAAACACTTGATAACATTTTATAAACCTGCCAAACTGCATGACAGTTTGTCGGCAGGATTAGCGCTCGTCTTAAAACATTTATAATTCTGTATTTTCATCAAGATACAACCTGACACTGACCTGCAAATTGCAAAAAACGTAAGAAAATTTGAATTTCGCGGGCTACAACTGCGGATCCACCATAAAACTTTAAATTTTCGTATGCAAACACCTCGGAAGAGAGAAAGTAGTAGCTGCTTAAATAAATATCAAATAAAAATCTTTAAATTATGTGCCGAGCAGACTATATTCTGCAGAATACTTACACAAATATAAATATAAAAAGGTTTGACACTCACCTCACCCAAGAGTTCCAGCAGCCAAAGATGCTAACACAACTAGAATGGCCGTTGCAACCCCGCTGGCTCCAACCTGCGCTCCATACACAGCGCCCGACTCCGCGACGCCACCCGTGCCAAACGCGTCCGCTGAAGTCATTGAACCTGTCAAATGGCCAACCGGTGAGCTTGTGCGCACCGGTGGGCTCATCTAGCTTATACGCGGGTTTTGCAGCTCTGATTTTGTATGACTTTTCTCTATAATTTACTAATCATTTGTTTTATATTATGTAAGGAGCGTAGCAGGTGGCGTTCTATAGTTTCTGCCTACCCCCATAGGGAGAAGGCATGAATTTATGCATATATTTTTTTGTTTTATTCGGTTTTATTGAACAAACGAGGATCTTGATTTTTTATGCTTTGTTTTATAAGTCCTCAGATATTTCTTTAATTGGATTTAAACTTTTATTTGTATTCTTGAATGATTTTCATAAAAGCAAAATAATAACACAAAAAAAAACATAAAATAAAAAAGCTAACTAAAAAATAATAGGAACAAGATATTCTACTGACTAAATTATTTTATATTGCCAATACTAATTATATTAAATACCGGTAAATAGCTAATTAAAATACCACCAATATTATTGCTAGATTTTTTATATAACCTACTTCATACCAAGCAGTGATTAAAAATATACACGGTGAAATTGAATTCATGAGCATCCTCTTAAGGGGTCATTGTACTTATCGTTATGAACAATTTTTACTATGGGACAAACCAGAAATCGCAAAAAAATCTACTGTTCCCTATGTGGTCCACGTGGCCGCATCTACATCGCCACATACGAACCACGACGTCATACAAAATCGTGACGTCACACAAATCCCGCATCGCGCAATTAGAATTTACCGCGATCACCATAATAAAATATCTTCCCCGACATTAATCGTCAGGCAGTTGCCCGCCAGACAGACAAAATGGAGGGAACACCAGATTTTTTTATTCGCAATTTCAGAGTTGGTCCAAAGTTGTTCATAATGATTAGTACACACGGCTACACATCAAGCTATACATTTCCAGTTTATACTGATCTCACATTGCATAGGATTTCCGTACAATGCGAAGTCAGCTTAAACTGGAAATGTATAGCTTGATGAGTAGCCGTATGTACATTGACCCTTAAGAGGATGCCCATGAATTCAATTTCACCGTGTATACCTAATACCAGTGTTAAAATAGTGATACACCAATAAATACCAATTATTATTTAAACCAGAAGTAACAATACCCGTGTCGTTAGACTAGACTTACCCACCAACGCATGCAGTGAAGGAAAAAAATAATTAATGAGTACAGCATTATTATTAATTTATTTTCTAAGTAAGTGCATTAAAAATCCCGTATTGTTTAGCTTTTATCTAAGACAAATTGTGTAACATGTTTATTCTTTTTGGTCTAATAAAAAATAAAAAAATAAGGAAAATAAACCCGCAGGGCAGCACGTGGCGAGCTGTTGGGCAGTAGCGACCCCACGGACCCTATCTCCTGGGAGAAGTCTTGCTGCTCACCTCTGGCTTGCCTTTATTGGCCGGCTGGAATAAACACTGACGAGGAACGGAGCTCCCACCTCATTCTTGCCTTAATTGGCTGGCTGGAGTGAAGATTCGCAAGAGCAAACGTGCTTGGAGGAAGGAAGTATTCCAGTAAGATGCTGGTAGGGATCTTGACCGTACTTCCGGGATTGTCCTGATAGCTATGGAATACCTCTCTACTCCTCATAAGCACCTCAGGACATGTTGCCCCTAGTCGCTACGACACTTTGTGCTAGCGACGGTTTTCGGGGGCCCAATATTGAGTGTGCAAGTCACCCCCTGCCATTTTATCCGTGTATAATCATAACATTGATCAGGCAGGGTATGCACTATGAATCTAGAACTATGGAAGCATAGTTCTAGATTCATAGTGCATACAGGGATAATCGTCGGTTGGTGCTACATTCCATTTAAAATAGTCTAAGGGGCCTCTGCGAGTTGGCTTCGGCCCCTCGTACGCCTTCCAAAGGTCCGGTACCCCAGGGTCCCCAGAAAAGTCAAAGGAAAAAAAAAATATAAAAAAAAAATCCCACAGCAGGGCAAAGGCGTCCCTCTCTATTTTCCACACAATTCTGTCTTTGTTTCTTTCGGAAAAAACTTGTTTGAACATAAAAATGTCTTAAAACCTAAACAAAATCATTTAATGCACTTACTTATTATTATTAATAATTGAACATAGAAAATCATAACTATACAACTTGCTACACCAATATTTTACATAAAATTAATGATAAAATCAAATATCAAGTAAAATATATAGTATACTTATAACAAATTATATATGACAGCCAATTTCGACAACTACCAATTTTTATCATTAAAAAACAGCAAAAGAAATATCCAAAAGAAATAAAAGATACTTAATGCAAAGAATATGATGAAAACACAACACACTTTACGAACAACCATTATGTATGATTTGAAAATTATTGTCATTTCGAGTGAAAATACTTTTACAGATAGCAAAAGACAAGCAAACCGAATATTTTTCAAAGTTTCTATGTTTTTTATTACGACATAAAAATGTATGCAACCCAACACCCCAGCAAAAAAAACACAAAACACACACTACATACACAAACACAACACATAATTGAATGAACGACGTACCGATGCCACCAACTTCCACGGTGAATAAATGAATGGTGAACAAAAAATAATAAGATTAATTAAAGCAGCAACACATGATGACGTCATGGTATATCTGTCGTGGCCAGATCTTAGAATTGATCATTTCATGAAATGGTTGCATTTCATGAAATAGAACATCAACCGCTGGCCACATGTTGTGGTCTTGCCAGATAGTTGAATACTCAACAATATGTACATTTAAATGCACGACTACCTCATTATGTGGTCAAAAATTTGTGATTATATCGTAAAATTGTTAGATTATGTACCGGTAGAGGCGTTGATGTCGCTTTGTTTTTGTTGGTCATCATGGCGGCGGACGATAATTCGATTGGAAAAACAATTATATACATATATGCAAATGGAAGATAAAAGTGCATTGAAGTATCGTTATTATACCAAGCTACGTGACTTTAAAAAACCATGTAGTTTGGAACGTATTTCACAGGTTAGGATTTAAATATTCAAATCTTATTATTATTTTTCTTCTGGAATGAAAGATATTTAAAATGTTTTATTTATCCATTGACCCAGATTACTAAAAGTTAATGAATGCCAGTAGTCATATTTGCATGGATACCCTACTTAATGATATGACCAAACATCGATCATTTCATGAAATCATCAATTCTAAAATCTGGCCACGACATATCGATGATGAAATGTTGTCTTTTTAGTTTGGGATGTTTCAGTCTTCACAATAGTTATGGATTTTATTACTCACACAAATTTTCTAAGCTAATTTCTAAGAAAATCACAAGAGTAATTTTACTTTTTGAAGGAAAAATATTTTTAACAACTCGGGAATTGAACCCGCTTTTGGTCACGACTATTATCATAATATACAAAATTTTAGTAAATTTTTGACACTGCCTCGATTTGAGTCACACCTCTAAAGTATGCCTCGCTTAAAGTCTTAATCAGTGACATTCATCCTTTACAAAAATAAACAGAAACGCATCGGGAAGCATCGCACATCTTTTTAAATAATTATTTGTCCGAGCCATAATAAACCTTATACCGAACGCATAAAGCACACAATAGCTTACCTCCCCATTTGTTTAGCATGGCCATGATGACTCCGTTGGTCCATCCGAAACCAGTCTGTAAAACGTACTCGCCACCTCCTCCATAACCGCCGAAGATTGTCGCGTCGTACTGGAAAATTGATGTTATTGTTTAGGAAATAAGGTTCAAATTAGGTAATTTGGTGTGATTTAAAAATATCAGGATTTTTAATATTTGCAGTTTATTTTTTAATTTAGTCAAAGCATTTTTTTTCAATCAAAGTTGTCATCGTGTAGGAGTATAGTAACAGATTAGTCAAAAGTTTTGTACTTCAAATGAGCCACCCAAAGACCGGACCACACATCTTGATCACTGTTTTGAGATTGTACTGTCAGGAGCTGATTTTAAGCTAAGTTAACTTTTGCCCCTTGAATAAAGATAAAATGAATCTATTCACCGTGAATTTACTAAAATTTAATAATAAAACAGAAATAAAAACAAAATAATTACCTTCTCAAGCATAGCAGTCTTTTGCTTCCAAACTTCAAAATTCGAACGGACCCATTTAGTGGCGATCTCGCTGGCCAGTCGCATGGCTTCAGGCTGGCCGGTGTTGGACAGGCCCATCACCACTATGTACTGCAGCGGGGGCCACGCGTTGGGGTAGTCCCATTGCTCGCCGGAGTGCTCGAATGTCGTGGGGATTCCGCCGTCGAAGATGTCGACCTAGGAAGAATGGTTGAATTTAAAACAGGTTTACAATATAATTATTTATGAATTGAATATTTGGAAATATTTCAATAATCACCACACAAGGTTTATGATCGCATTATTATTGTCCTTTATTTCATCTATATTCATATAATTTAAATTTTTAAATATTTTTATAAAAACAAAAAAAAAAACATTTGAAAATATAAAAAAATTGTAGCCCACCGATATTGGAAACAGGGTCCTAGCTACCGTGATCGCATTGTTATTATTAATAAAAGTAGCAATGCTACCCATATTTTTATGTAATTTTTATTTACAGATCAATTAAAAATTAATTTAAATCAGTATAAAATAACCGAAATACAAAGTTCTAATATTATAATGCAGGTATGGCTGCCAAATTATATTTATTGAACTTTTACAATGAAGTAGGAAATAATTTAATTTCTAATCAATTAAATAAAAAATAATAAATAATTTAACCCAAAATATTAAAAACAGATGAAATAAAAACACAAAAAGACCATTTTGACCCCGACGTGATTTGAACACGCAACCTTCTGATCTGGAGTCAGACGCGCTACCGTTGCGCCACGGAGTCGTATACGCTTAGATGCGAAAATGCAGTTCTGTACGAACGAAGTGACGCAACATCTATTATATTTGCTAATTACCTAGATAACACGAATTAATTAGCAAGCACTTATTCACAAGAACTGTTCCTGATAAATATGAAGCTTGTTTGTTAGTAGAATGTATTTACATTTTGTGCAAATATCATTACAAACTTATACCAAAAATAATTTTAAAAATATTGTAAACACTCACAGACACTGTAAAAACTCTTTTTCCTAAACGAGGTATTTGTTTTGCTAATTTTGCCTTTAAAACGCTACAAAAAAGACGCAATTTTGCCTTTAAAACGCTACAAAAAAGATGCAATTTCGCATTTTTGAACGTGTTTTTATCCACATAACTAAGTATGTCCCCTTTTAAAGTTATCGACAAAAACAAATTTAACTATTTTATATCGCTCGTGGCTAAGTAAGCCGCACGGGTCGATCCGACAGGTTAAGCTACGCTTGCCGGGGTTGGTCCGTGGATGGGTGACCATCTTTACATACCGAGACTCCTCCGTGCCTCGGAAAGCATGTTAAGCCGTTGGTCCCAGCTGTCATTCGTGGATCTTTGACAGTCGTTACGGTTGGTCAGAAGTCCGAAAGTCTGACAACCAGTCTTACCAAGGGGTATCGTAACCCAGTTACTGGGTTGTGGAGATCAGATAGGCAGTCGCTCCATGTAAAATACTAGTATTCACCTGCATCCGGTTAGACTGGAAGCCGACCCCAACATAGTTGGGAAAAGGCTAGGCAGATTGAAGTATTTTATATCTTCTCACCTTAACTTTATCTAAATAGTTGACAACTCTGTTCACAAAGTAGTCTTTCCTGGCCTGGTCGTAGCAGACTGCCCAGAGAGGCGACACGTTGGATGGGTAGAAGTAATCGCGCCGTCTGCCTGACTCCAGGCTGTAGTCCAGCCATACTCCTACGTCTTCATGCCATAATACCTGGGAAAAATTTGTTTTTTGTATGAAAGATTTAATAATTTACGGAAAAAGCTTCTTTAGGCGCATTGGGCATTTTTGAGATGGGACTAAAACATTGATTTCGCGACACTGTAACGCAATTTACCGACACCGTGGAGTAAAAGACATCAACGTGTTGATTACCGCAGTGCCGATTTTTTTTTTCAAGTTTTCACTTCTGTCGGCACTCCCGGAGTGCCACTGGTTTTTTAAAATCGTGTTATGGGTTTTGGATAAATTTATATAGACAACTGAAAGAAATATTCACGAAAAAACGTCCGGCTAGCTGAAGAGTTAAAACTCTTAATCCTTATCTTATCTTATCTTTATCCTAATATGACTTTTTCACTGACTGGTAAACCAGTGAAAAAGTCAGATTATAGCAAAACCTTGTACATGATTGTTAAAAAAAAATTGAATATCACTAAAAACGTGCAAAAAGCGCTGGCGTATTTTGATATAACATCAGCAATCTGCCAGTGATAGTCCCGTCAAAATCGGTCCAGGCGTTTCGGAGATTAGCCGGAATAAACAGACAGACAGACCATAATTTTAAATATTGTTTTTAGTTATTTAGATACCTTTTTTTTGTTTTTGGGTGGGAAATTATCAAGTAACTTCTCCCGCTCTGGGCGGAGCGAGAGGGCGTGTCAGACTCTTAACTGACTAAAACCCATCCGTGTTCCTTCAGTTGCCATGTTGCCAGGGGCCACGGTATCCCTTTCGGACTTCCCCGCAAACCCCGGCAAAGGTTATTTAGATACCTAACGATACTTTTATAAACATTTAGTAAAAAGCTTTTATTTTGACATTACAAACAGACACTCACCTGTTCAATAGCATCCATGAACCTGGCATGCACATTCCTGTAGTATTCTGCCTTGTCAACGTTGCCCAGCAGTGTGTGGAAGTCCCGCAGGAGCTGTGCGTTCCAGCACATGATGGCGTTGAGGTCCACCGGGATGATGGAGCGAGTCTTCAGGTTTGTTAAGTTGCCTAGAAGGAGAGATAGGGTTAGTGAGGTGTTTTGAGTAAAATTTTGAATTAAGGAGTCCATTTTGATATTTTTTCGCCATATCTTCAGACCCTAATTGCGTAATACACGATCAATCACAATCTGTTTTGATTTGAAACAGATTGCTAATCCATTGCATCAGAAGTTGGAAAAAAAATCTGCTCGACAACGTAAATAACGCAATGAATGTTGTTGAACTGTCAAAATGAAACAAATTAGTCATAATCGTTTACCAAAATAAGTTACGCAATTAGGGCTCAGGTTGGGTTAGAAATTTTTCTTTTCAGCAAATGTTAATTTTTTAACTAAATATTTTATGATTCTTCATGCTACAATCTATGGAGCTTAATTTTTACGTGATATTTTGGTAACATATCGTCACTGGAAAGGCAAAATTACTTAACAGCCATGTAAATAGTTTGGCGGTTAAGTAATTTTGCCTTTCCAGTGACGATATGTAAATTTATTTAATCTTTTATAACAACATTCTTTCTAGATTTTTTTTCTAATAAATTAGTAGTGGACAAGTAGATGATTAATGAAAATTTCTGTGTGTACATATTACATCACTAAAACATAAAGATATGAAAACTACATTATTTTTAATAAATTCACCTATTTATGCATATGGGGTATGTGTCACATACAAACATACATAAACTCACGCCTTCCCTATGGGGGTAGGCAGAAACTACAGAACGCCACCTGCTACGATCCTTACATACTCCTTTTGCCTCGTTTACGTTCATACATCTGGTCATACACGCACGCCGGTTGCGAGTACTACGCACCTGACCTTTCTGAAGAACATTACCAATAAGGTCAGTATATGTCCTCCTAGGGCGTCTCCCGACGTTTCCACTCACATCTGGCTTGTAAATACATTTTGTTAGTCGCCTTTCACTCATCCTTGTATGTATGTTGGTATGTTTTAATATGATATTAATACGTCCATTCAAAAACAGGACCTACGGACACCATCTATAATGTTTGATGATCACTGGCTAGTGGGGTAAAACACAGTATGGGATCCACACAAGGCATTTTTGTACTACATACCGCCGACTTGGCTATATCCCGTAATAGAGAGGTCACTAGTTGGTTGTGGTGGATATTCTGAACAAATAGGGATAAAATATATATTGAAGTACAGTTTTTTGAAGTGAGAACTTCTTTAGGCGCGTTGGGCATTTTTGAGATACGACTAAACCATTGATTTCGCGACCTGTTACCGACACCGTGGAGTAAAAGACATCAACGCGTTGATTACCGCGGTGCGTGGCGTGAAAGAAATCAACGCGTCAATTACCGCGGTGCCGATTTTTTTTTTAAGTTTTCACTTCTGTCGGCACTCCCGGAGTGCCACTGTTTTTATTTTTGTATGTTTCTTCCAGTTTTACCTTAAAAGCCGGCCTATAACCCCGTTTCATAACGGGATTATAGGCTGGCTATAATTAACAATATAATTGATTTTTTATTTTTATTGTCACCTGTTGAACCCGTTAGTTCTAAATTCATACAATAAATAGTTAACTACCCGTAACAACTTTCATGTTTTTTTTAATACTTCGAATCGTACATAAATAAGTATATAAATTACTATACTGGGGCCGTTCAAGTATTACGTAAGCAGATTTATTACAATTATTTACCCCCCTCCCCCTTGTCAGCAAAAGTAAGCAAAGCTCTTACCCCCCCTCTCATCCTTACGTAAACATTGGTATATACATTTTTCTTTGAATGTAAGTATTCTGTTTTTTTTATTGATTCATGAGCAGCAGTTATAATTCTAACAAATGTAAATTTAGACAAGTGAATAGCACACGGTAATTCCCCTACTCAGTTCTAAGCGAGTACCTAAACGTATTCATTATTTGTGGGAATCCCCGAATATGCGTTTCGTTTTCAAGCATAGACAATGTGTGGGTTGCCATATGTGTAAAAAAGTAAATAATAACGTAATTACCATCTAAACCCTCCCACCCCCATGTCATCAAAAATAAGCAAAGCATAGACCCCCCCGCCCCCCTAAAGTGCTTACGTAATACTTGAACAGTACCTTAACTAATATCACAGATGAATCCAGATGGTAGGTATGAAGTTACAAGTAGGTACTCGGCGGGCTCGACTTGTCGAATTCAGTGGGCGTAACGTAGTCAGAATAGAAAGAAAGGAAACTTCTAGGTGTATATAACTGTAGGTAATTAGCCCTGTGCAACCTGAATTGCACTTTATTGTGTCGTAGCAAGAGTCGCTTTTTATTTAAATGATATTACGGAGTTAACCATCTGTACTAATATTATAAGTCCGAAAGTAAGTTTGTATATTACGCTTTCACGCTAAAACGGCTGAACGGATTTGGATGAAATTTGGCACATGGGTAGACTATGACCTGGAGAAGGACATAGGCTACTTTTCATCCTGGATCGAAAACGAAGTCGTGGGCAACAGCTGGTTTATTATATTCTTACCTTTATTAGTGCCATTGAGGATAAACCATCTGGATGAGAAGTCCCAGCCGGACTCAGCAGCAGCCTTCAACTCGGCATACAATTCTTCTTTCTTTTCATTTGTGTCGAAATGTCTGAAAATATAAAATTGTAGATGTTACCCGTCAGAAATAATTTCGGAAGATAGGTAGAATTAATACAACGTTGCCAGATTTTTTTCGGGCCATCCGGGATTTTGAACCCTTTTGAGTAAAAAAGCGGGATCCTTGCGTCGAAAGCGTGATATAATAAGTAATAAAGCAAAGACCTCATAGCTTTGCATAGTAGACCCTCCCATATGGAAATAGCTATCACAGGTAAAATCAGCTTACGAATTTATTTATATGCCCAATTTGTCAATATTTTTTTTTACTATTGGTAATCATAACGATTCGTTTTCGTATATAGAAACTGAGCATAAATTAAATGATTTTTTTAATTCTAAATATAAATAGGATATCAAAATCACTTACATTGTGATATCAACGGTATTAGGTCTACAACCATTCTTTGTGCAATCTTTTAGTCAGAGGCCTGCAGCTACTAATATAAAGATCCTACAATGTTCCCACTGTTTTAACTCAAATCTCTCAAGTCTGTGAGAGGGAGTGGGGCGCAGTAACCTGCGTGGGCGCAGGCAAAATCAATGTGGTAGCCTCGTGTCTTTCCGGAATGCATAATCAGCCTATAATGTTCCCACTGCTGGGAAACAGGCCTCCTCTTCATGAGAGGGAGTGGGCTGTAATCCACCACGCGGGCCCAGTGCGGGTTGGTAGATGTCACATGTCTTCGAATTTTTTGTTCTAGGACATGCCGGTTTCCTCACGATGTTTTCCTTCACCGTTTTGAGAGCAGTGGTGATGAAATAATTTACACAAAGTAAAGCGCCTGTTACTTGTAAAAATACTTACTTGGCTACATCCACGTCTTCCTTGTAACTCTCGGGTCTGGGTCCTTGGGACTGATCGTAGTACCTCGCTAACGTGTATCTGAAATGTATAACCATTTGTCATTAGCTTTTATAGAATTCAGAACGTTGATGTTAGGTGTATTGCGATTTATTTCCCCGAAACACATAGTTACAGAAGTTCTATCCCAAATAAGTTAGATAAGACTAATAATCTTTAATATTACACAATATTAGATAAGTCTGTCATGAAAATTTACGCCACTAGTTGGCGCCACTTTGACAAGAGGAGGAAAATGTATCAAATTCGATATAATTTCCAATAGCAACATCGTTGTCGCCACTGAATAAACCGCTGGGAATCAGAACCGTAAAAAGTAGACTTTTTTATTGTCTGTGGCGTGCTCGAAAAAAAAAGAAAATATCAACAAGTGAGTGGGCGATAAATAAATAAGTAATAAATAACATAGTAAAAACCAATACAATAGAAGTTCATGAAGAAAGAAAAGATTTTTTTTTCCATATTCAAGGTGATTTTAAGAAAGAAGGAATGGAATAGAATAGAATGCAAGAAGTGCCAAAAAATATCGATACATCGATATTTTTTTTTCGATTACTTAGTCGATATTGTTTTTTTTTTTTTATCGATTCTTTTGGCACTTCTTGCATCCCTGCCCTACATTATCCTGTACCCTTTTTTTGTGGTACTTATTTAAATGCGGAAAGAAGTAATTGATCTATCCGTGAGGTCTCCTTACCTATGCCCATTATGGTTCACTTCAGTGGTATGGTTGGTCATCCAGTAGTCGTACTCTCTGTCCAGCGTGTGGATGTGTTGTCTCAAGAACTCCATGTCATCCATGTCATCCAGAATTATCTTTACCATTGGGATCAGGAGGGGAGGCTGCGACCTGAAACATTTGGAAACGGCTTTTTATCCGACTGCCCCAGGAGGATTTTGTTTTATTTATAACTAGCTGTTACTCGCAGCTTCACCCGCGTGGATCCTAATTCTTTTTCTAAAATAAAAGCCTAAGCATCCTAAGTTACTCCTTATAATATTAGCTATCTGCCAGTGAAAGTCCCGTCAAAATCGGTCCAGCCGTTTCGGAGATTAGCCTGAACAAACAGACAGACAAAAATTTTAAAATTGATTTTTTTTATAAGTACCGTATAAACTTTCGTAAGCATTTTAGTAAATTAAAAATATTAAAAATAGTGGCCCATCGGCATCAGGATCAGGGTCCAAGCTGCCGGTGGTCAGGGCTCTAGAAGGAGGAACCTCCTCACTATGCGTGCCGTGTACGAGGAGTACTGCTTTCTGAATCAAGTGCTTGACCCAGCCGCGCAATGAGAGCCTCCTGAGGTGTTGGTCGAGGCTCTCCGCTATTAGGCCATTAACCGTAACGATTATCGGTACAATTATTGCAGCGTCCACGTCCCACATGTCGACAACCTCGTGTGCTAAGTCAAGATACTTGTTTTTTTTTCTTTCTCAGCTTTCCCGAGATTCTCGTCACGACGGACAGCGATGTCAACAATCATTGCACGGTGCTCTCGTCGATCTATCACCACAATATCAGGCTGATTGGCTACAATAGTCCTGTCAGTAATGAGGTGATGATTGATCGATCCCAGTACAATGTGGTGTGACCATTCTCGAGAACTGGGTCGGGCACATACCTGTAGTATGGTACTTCGGACTCCACAAGGTTGTACTGCAAGGTAAGTTGCTGGTGGATAATCCTAGCCACTAGATTGTGTTTGTGCAAATACTCGCCGTTAGCAAGACGAGAACAACCGGAAACAATATGTCGGATTGATTCACCGGGACTGTGGCATGCGCGACAGATGTCAACCGTTCCGTCCTTGACAATGTATTTCCGATAATTATTCGTCATGATAACTTCATACATAATCGCATAGACAAAACCTTCGGTTTCCCCGAAGAGGTCGCCGAAACGCAGCAGGATACAGACGCCAAAAATTCTACATCAGGCCCGTGGAGGGCCCGGAAAAAGCATCCGTGTAGCTCTTTGCCCTGCCATACTTCCTTACGATCGTTAGTATCAAGTACTGCAGGTTTGCGCCAGTTCTCTTTCGCCAAGGAGAGCGGAATGAGGCCCTTGTCTTCTGCGACCTCATCTCGGTGCATATCCATACCCACGTCAGTTTGAAGGAAATATTCCCTTAGACTGCAAATCTCGCGGTTGTGGAGGGTTTTAAGAAACCTCGACCCCCCACACTTCCGCAGGATGTTCAATCTCATCACTGTTGACCGTGGGTGATGCATCCAATTTGCCGTCAGCAATGTACAGACCTTCCTATCAAGAACGTCAAGTTCCGTCTGAGTCCATTTGATTATGCCGAAAGAATACATCAAACCCAGCATGGTCCAACCGTTGAAGGTAAAGTGTTACGGGATTTTAGAACTAAAACTGTAAACACTACAAAGGTTGTTTCCTTTCCTTGTTTCCGCCTGATAAAAGACTATTTAACACTTTATTCAGGCGGTCAAAGAAGCGTTCCCTCAACGATTGTTTCATGTCGGCAACATTGATGCCTAATACTTCCGACATAGCCAAGTACTTGTAGGTTTCGGTTGAGGAGAGGGATCTAAGGTGTGTGGAACCCGAGAGTTAGGGTCCCACGGATTCCATAATCTCCCCTCGGTTTACATGCATGATTGCACATTTGTCCACACCAAATTGCATCCTGATGGCGCTACTGAAAGTTTCTGTTATCTTCAGTAGCTCCATCAGTCGCAAATTGTTGGGGGCAAAGAGTTTCAAGTCATCCATGTCAAGGAGGTGAGATATCACCTGACCACCTCTTCTCAACCGGTAGCCTAGACCTGAATCCCCCAGCAGTGAGCTTAGAGGATTCAAGGCTAAGCAAAACCAAAGCGGACCTAAACTATCGCCCTGAAATGTTCCCCGTTCAATCCTAATCGGTTCATCGATTCCCCGGATCTCTCGACATCCTGGATAGAGAAGGACCGTCCTTCATTGTCCCATACATGACATCAGGAAGGTGCGCAGAGTTGCATCTATCTTGTACAAGTCCAGCAACCTCATGAGCCATGAATGTGGCACCGAATCAGAGGCCTTCTTAAAATGTATCCAACAAGTCGACAAATCCTTCCGGGATCTACGAACCTGTTGGCTGATGGGCATGGCTATAAGGAGCAGCTCCTTAGTACCGCGGGACCCATTCTTACATCCATTCTGAGACACAGACATAATTAAGTTACTGTTAATATGGTGTAAGATTTTTGCTTTCAGAATGGGTGTAAGAACTTTATAGACCGTTGGTAAACATGTAATTGGTCTATAATTTGTAGGTTCCGCAGTACTACTCGATTTATGGAGCAGGTGGGTAACTCCTGTCGTAAAGAACAGTGGTAGCGACCTAGTCTCTAAAGATGACTGGAATTGCGAGGCTAAGCAGGCGTGTGGCCTTTGTAGTCATTTAAGCCAGAAATTGTGCAGTCCGTCCGGTCCTGGAGATTTCCAGTTAGGCAACGGACGGACTGCACGGGTCACATCCAGAGCACTAATGATAATGGCCTCCATGTCTGGTATTGGATCACATGCCTGCTCAACAACACGCATCCAATCACCTTCAGTGTGACCGACGGGCACCAAATGCTTCGCCAAAAAGCACTCGTGGCCTCATTTTCCGGTGGACGCGCGTCAGTCACACCTTGAGTGGGACTGGGCCGCTCCCATGCTCTGTATACCCACCTTTCATCGTTCCGGAGCATGCGGTTCTGAGTGTACCGATCCACTCTTCGCCTATACCGACGGATACGATTTGCCCATTCATAAACTTTCTGCTTCAGGAAGTCGATGCGCTCTGTGACATGGGATACATATTATTATGTCTACTATGGGATACATATGGATGTCTTTTGAATTGACAGACTTCGAAAACAAAGAAGCATTTTCTGTAATCTATATTAATAATATAAGTTTGAAAGTGCTTGTCTCTCTTCCGATCTGTGTGTGTGTCGATGACTTTCGCATTCGATTTGAAAAAGCCAAGTTTAGCAATGGTTTTTTTTTTTTTACTTTACTTTACTTATGAAACGTCAGAAGCTAGGTGCACGGTTCCAATTGGTAGTTTGCTATGGAGAAGAGCCGGCAAGAAACTCCACGGTTACTCTTTTAAAAATATTTGGCATTTACAATATTTTCAAATAACAGTGTTAATAGGTTTGGGAGGACAGACAGTTGTCTGGCGTAGGTATATTTTTCAATTTGACAGTAACAAACTTTGGTTTACTTACCTGTAATTATGATAAAAGGGTCGAAGGTCGACCATCACTCATAGCGTGACAACCATAGAAACGGGTTTTGTCGACAGAAGAATATACAAAATGACAGATTGTGATTGTTTATCTGTCATTTTGTCTATTCTTCCGTCGACCAGACCCGTTTCTATTGCGTCATGCTAAGCGTGCTAACTTTATTAAAGCTCAACAAACCTCATAGTATAATAAATTCGTCCTCCGTTGGGGATGAAGCCGACCCTCTCCACAATATCCAGGAAGTTGGAGACCATGCCCTTAGCGGTTGCCCTCATCTCAGAGAGGAGAAGGCCCTTGATGATCCAGTAAGAGTCCCAGTAGTAGAACTCACGGAAACGACCACCTGGAACACAGATTTATATTTTTTAATATTTATTTCTGCCCATATACTAAAATAACAGCCACATTTTTATAAAACTTCCCGTTAAAGATTAAATCTGTAACTATCTGCTATATTCGTTCTCTATTCAGCCCAGACCAGCGAATTTTCAGTCGCTCTGTTTTAAGAATGACTAAATTGCATCCAGCAGGTACAGGACAGATTGGAAGTCATCATTTTATATGAAGCCAGAAAAGGTAGGTTGAAAACTCACCAGGCACAATAACAGGGTTATCCACATAGATGATGGAGTACAGATCCTGGTTCTGCTTCACGTCCGACTTCATCTTCCTGCCCAGCTGTAGCCACAGGCGGTTCAGTTCGCCAGCCCATTGGTGCAGCAACGGATCTTTGATGTTCTGGAGAAATGCTGGAAACGAGGATTGAAGGTTTTTTTAAAGGGATCTGGATACTTTGGGGAAGAAAACGGCATCAAACTGAAGGTTATAGGACAGGTATCTCGCTCCACTACCATCCACCATACTACCATTCCTAAAAAAGTCCATTATACCCTAGCCCAAATTCACACTTTATCCCGCTCGCACACTATTGCTAGCAGACTGCGTGAGAGCGAGACTGAGCAGTGCGGCGGGGAGAAGACTCCAAGGCGCCGATAGTTCAGCTAATTTCTTTTTACGGTAAAAATAATGGTTTAAAAAATACATAGTATCCTGAAGTATATTTTGTATACTAGCGGTTTATTGTTCAGTTTGTAGGTAACATTATAAATGCGAAAGTAACTCTGTCTATCAGTCTATAACATCTTCACGCCTAAACCACTGAACCGATCGTTATAAAATTTGACAGATACATAGCCTGGGAGCTGGAGAAGGACATAGGCTACTTTTCATCCTGGATATTTGTAAAACATACGAAATACACGCAGGCTAGTGTTGAATATAATTAGTACACGGTTTTCTCAGTTTTAATAAGATTTTAAACAATCACTTTCTTAAAATGTTAATAAAGGCGCAAAGGCGGAAGTAAAATACCGCGCCGCAAATTTAATTCTTTCAGCTGGACAAATATTTGATATCACTATCAAGTAGATTTCAGTCAATGAAAAATTAAAATCCTTAAACAATAAAACCCGTAGAAAGCAACACTATCGAGATAATATTATAAAAGTTTAACGTTTTCTTGGAAACGACTGCTGACTTTGAAGAAGCATGGGCATACCCACGATGGGGCATCTGCCCCACCCTGGTCCCTGACTCGAAACTAAAAATTTTGGTTTTAGTAATTATTTATTTTTTGTTCATGTTCTTGCAATCTGTTCCGTGTGAACATTCAGCATATGGTCAGGAATTTATTAATTGTCTTGAACGGCAGTCAGTTCAGCGACGTGCGCCCTTTACGTATCATATTCCCCATAAATATCTAAGGGAAATTAATTATTAATTTGGAAAAATTCAAAATTACCGCGCGAAACAATGCAGTATCAATGAATCGACCGTACATGAGTAGTTATAGTTTTATCGAGAGAAATTCCTACTCCTTATTTTTTTACTTCTGCCCCACCCGTAAAAAAATGCTGGATACGCCCATGTGAAGAAGTGTGCGGTAAACTGGACGCGGAAGGCGCAAAAGCGGGTGAAAAAACGTAATTTGGTTGAAACCTATGTCCAGCAGTGGACTGTGACAGAGTGAGTAAATAATCACATTGAAAAAAGCAAGGAAGACCTTGGTAAACTTACCAGGATTGTCCTTCCAGTCAGTGGGTCTCCACTCCTCAAACTCGGAGCCTTCAGGGTCGAAGTTCTGATTGACAAACTCCTGGATGTCAGCCTTGGTCGGATGTGAACCTGTCCTGAAGAAATATTCCGATTAAATAATAAACACACGTAGAGTTACTTTTATCCAAATGCAGACGATAAAAAAGATCCGTCGCTGCTAAATGCAACCAGGTAAACAAACGCTCGGCATGCACCAGTGATGCCATTTTAGCTTTGAGTGCTAAGGCTTTACATTAGTAGCATAAAGAAGTAGTAAAGCCAGTGTGGACGAGTATTTGAGAAGTTAGTAAGGAGATAGTTCAATGGGGAAGTGGTTCCACCATCTTTCATCTTTTTTGTCAAGCGGCAAGCAATGACTCCGAAAAGGTGACTCCAAAGTAGCGCCCCACATGCCAACAGAACCATCTCATCTGCTCATAGTCTTAAAGACTGATCGCATGATAGAAACGGGGAAAAAAAGCGGCTAGCAAAATTGCCGTGTTCCGGTTTCAGGGGTATGGGTGCTTGTGATAATACAAAAAATGCGTCTTGTGTTTGTCTTTTCTGGTTGTTTCCGCCGTCATCAATGTCAAAATAAAAATGTTATGAAAGATTTAATGATTTAAATTTTTTTTTTTCGTACCCTAGTACCTAGGCAATTTTTTTTTTTGTATGGAATATTTAATAATTTACAAATTAGTTTTTTCTTGTCATAGGAACTAATATAGAAAGATTTAATGTAATAATTTACATTTTTTTTAGACCATACATAACATCTCAAGCCTGTCATCCCCGAAGGGTTAAGCAGAGGTGTACATATAGTACACCCACATTTCGCCAGTTATGTTTAAGTCCCATGTAATAGGGGGCGAGCCTAATGCCATCAACCGGTTACAAATCCAGACTCCGGGTTGCTACTGAGAAATTCCTGATGAAAAACCTAATAACACTTTGCCCGACCTGGGAATCGAACCCAGGACCTCATTCTCAGCATCAGCAGTAGCGTTTGCGACCACTAGACCAATAAGGCAGACTTGTAGATAACTTTTTTATTATTATTTTTATTACCAAATGGGCTCTTGACTTCGATCTCGTCTGGTGGAAAGCGATGGATGAGGTCTACGATCGAAGCAGCGTTCCTCGTAAAAATATCTAAGATAAGCGCAAGCAAGTGTTACCTGGTCATCATCTCATGGAAGTGGTCCAAGGTGATGTTGGCTGAGACCTTCAGCTTCATGTCCACGAAGGTTTTGGAGTCGTTGTACAGACCTGCCATCTGCACCGTGTCCAGCAGGGGGCCGTGGCAGTAGATCGTACTGGAATCAAAAGAAGGAGGTTAATGCGTAACTTGGTAAGGCCAAGGCTCCAATAGCCTTGAAATGTAGGAAGGATCAGGTCCAAATTCGTTCACGTGAAACTTCGTCGTCAGGAAAACGAATAGAAAAGGAAGGGGGGTCTTTGGAACTTCTCATCTTTGAAAATAGTAGATTTTTTTGACGTGACAACGTCTTATAAATTGGTTTGCCGGGTGACACTTCAAGAAACTGCGTTACGCTCCGCTCACGTTATGCGCTCACAATGAGAGCGAGTGAGAGGCACGCGTGCATGGTTAGCCCGCCTAAGAGCGAGAGAGACAGACATAAAAAGTGAAAGGCACGCGTCCCTTCCACTCGAGCACAGTTAGCCCGCCTAAGAGCGAGAGAGACAGAGCGAGAGAGAGAGAGTGAGAGAGATAGGCATACACACCGGTTCATGTGTATAAATAAATGTTTTAAATTGTTACTATTATTTCATCCTTCTTCCTACTATACGAATGAATATTCACATTAAAATTATTTTACCACTCAAAGTCGTTGTCACGTAAAACTTTCGCCCGTATACCGACTTTACAGGCAACCAATTTTTTATTGTATGTACCTCCCTAAAGTATTCTGCACCTACCTATCGTTCTTATAGGGTCCCTCAAACGATCAATCGTAATAGAGATACTGACAATATCTTTTTGTCCGTCTTGTGGATTATTAAAACATATTGAACACGTATTTTTTTCTTTTTTTACGTAATCAAAATATTACGGCGATACATTGAGTTAATTAAAATGTGCCATGACGTCACGAGTATGTAGATTTTATACTAACTTGTGACGTAGCGACCCCCACTCCCCAACTTTAATGCGTTTTTTCGAAGTATTTTTTTTTTTAATATGATAAAGCAAAAAATACGTGTCTAATATTTTTTTATTATCTGCCTGACGGACTAAACAGAATTTCTGTTTTTTTAACCAGGCATCATCCCAATTGTTAAGGGGTTGGTCAGTAAGAAAGATGAAGCTAGTTGCCCATGAAGTATAAAGTTGCCCATTCCAAAGCGTAATAGGTTCCTATAGTTCCTTTATTTATTTAACCATTTATGTACACACAAATAAACAGACAAGAAGAAAGGAACAAAAAAATACGTACAAAGGTGATGCTTATTTCTAAATAAATCTCTTCCAGCATACCTGCGATAGGACAGAGTAAAAAAAACAACCGACTTCCAAAAAAAAAACACTACAAAGTGAAAAATAACTTTAATTTCGGAAGTCGGTGTCTTGGGTTTTGTGTTTTCGTTTTTTGCCACCGACTTCCGAAATTAAAGTTATTTTTCACTTTGTAGTGTTTTTTTTTTGGAAGTCGGTTGTTTTTTTTTGTAAAAAGTTTTTATTTTTCACTTTTTAGTTGTGGTACCTACCCCACACACATTTGAATACCACTACCTGCTACCAGTGACAGGAACTTATCATATCATCTACATACTAAGTGGGAAAAAAATACGTATTTTGTAGCTAACTCAAAAACTACCCAAGCAAAGTTAATAAAATTTATATGGGACCAATTTGGGAGCATACCCTTTCAAACAAAAAAAGAATTTTCAAAATCGGTCCACAAATGACGAAGAAATCGGTGGACATACATAAAAAAAAAAAAAAACAAACACGCGTCGAACATATAACCTCCTCCTTTTTGGAAGTCGGTTAATAAAAAGAGATGTAGACACCGTGCGTGTGTAAGAGTAGAAGAGAAAATAAAATACATAAAATCTAAAAAACAATTCCCTTATTAAATAAAAATATAGTTAAGTAATATTATACTTAAATACATAGGTATGTAGGTACTCCTAAAATAAATATACAAGGTACTAAGAAAGAAAAGAAAAGAAAGAAAAATATTTTATTTGGGACACGCACAGGAAATACAAAACAGTAATAAAAGATAAAAAAATAATTAACAAATTTAAAAAAGGAGCATTTTAAAAACTAACAAACAAAATTAATAACGACCTGTGCGAGGCCAAAAAGGCTCCTCTATCTCAGCATGATGCTGCGATATTTAAAAATAAATAAATACCGCAGCGCTGGTATTCTGATAGGGCCCGCTGTGATGCCACGGACATAGGCAGCCCCAGTCAGTCAGGTAATAAAAAAATATTAGACACGTAGGTATTTTTTGCTTTATCATAATAATAAATAAAAAATACTTAGATAAAACGCATTAAAGTTGGGGAGTGGGGGTCGCTACGTCACAAGTAAGTATAAAATCTACATACTCGTGACGTTACGCCCTTTTTTTACTAAATGTATAACCGTAATATTTAATAAAGTAAAAAAATAAAAAATACCTGTCCAATATTTTTTAATAATTAACAAGATAAAAAAAAAATTGTTGTCATCCTTATTCAATAGTGATTGTTGTTCTTATTGAAATAATATAAATGTTTTGAGTTTGAATTTGAATAGTGGAAAGGAGAAAGAGAGGCCTTTGTTCTGCAGTGGGACAACAATACAAAAATGATTATATATAAAAATGATTATAGATAAAGGTGATGCTAACATAGCAACATTGCTAAGCCACGCACGACAGCCACGAACCCAACCTATCTCACTTTATAGGAACTTGATACCACAGTATTCTTTTACAACCTAAGTGGATCGACAATTAGTCAGCTGATACTGTTTTTCATTCGTCAGTTTATTAATATTCTTAGAATAACTCCGGAAACTAGTGATGAGTAATGTCAACTAAAGAATATCGATAAATTCATAAGCCGAAATACCGCAAGGAAACTGACGAAATAAATTGCTAATTCGAAACCTATCTGTGGCTTTATTGACGTAAACTCACATTTATCACTTTTAGTATTATTTAGTTGGGGTTAACAGGAATACTTACTAGTGATGTGCAACTTAAACTTCTAATTTACTTTACACAATTACACATTTACACTGAGGATGACATTATAGCAATATATTGCTCCGCAACGCGAAAAATATACAAAATATTATAAAACATTTTAAAAGAGTAACTACAGAGATTCTTACCCAATTCTTCTTCATTCAAAACTACCTTTACAAAGGGGTAACGAATCAATTATATTTTCTTGTAAATGCGGACGTTCAAAAGTGGCTTTTTAAATGGCCTAAGTATAAGATTTGTCTTTGAAAAATATTTGTAAGTAGTGACAACACACAACATAACATCACGTCTTGTCTCCCTGAAGGGTTGGGCAGAGACAACTTGAAAACATCTAAATAAATAACACATGTAGATGCAAAACTGGTTAAACTGGGAGCCAACTAATACATAGTTGAGAAAATGTATTAAGTATAATATTTATAATTGAATAACATTGACGCAATGTTTCAAAACAAAAACAACAACAATATGAGTCCTAATTTACATAACTGTAGTCTAGAATCAGTGTCAACACATTCAGAGTCACGACAAGGCCGATGTAAGTACTTCCGACAGGCGTCCCGCACGCGTTCCCTTGATCTACTTATAGGAACCCAATAGGTAACGTTACTAGGAAAAATCTTAGATACTTTTTGTAGCATCTTCCAAATCATTTTTGTCTTAAATCTTTCGTCTAAATCTATTTTTCAAATTTGACCTTTTGGGGTTAAAACGACCAATTTTATTACTTGAAGGTGGAAAATTAACAGGTAATCTGAGCAGCGTGCTGCACTTTGCAGACTCAATAAACTTGTCGCCTCAGTATAAGCTAGACGAAAACGTATTATAGATTATTTGTTAGTTTTACGTAATCAGCTACCCAAATCCCAAAAACTACCATTATTTCCCCAAAAATTTGTTATTCATGGGAATATTTTCATCTTATTAAAATATCTCTATCACTTCATAGTTTTGCTTTTGGAAAACCATGGAGTGATAGAGTAGTAGAGGTATCTAGTAGTAGTAATATAATTATTTACTTAGTAGAATTATTATTAAATGTTTAACTCATGCCGTCGAGAGAATGCGTTCCCAACACCGCTCAGTTGGACACGATTAGGAACCAATACAGTATAAATTCGTAATAACACGTATTCTTTTGCACTCAACTAACAGGTGTCAGGAATTCATTCTCTCGGCGCCGCCAGGCGGTCGGAATATAATGTAGTTACCTATATTATTGTATTCTGTACTTGTTCTGCACTGTGTGATGTGTCATAATTATAGTAAAGTGATGAGCACTTCCTGCAACGCACTAGCGTAGCCCTGATCTACTTGATCTGTGTCCAAGATACCTAGTATAAATACTGCTCTTGCGTTGAAAGATAGATTTTATTCTGTAATTCTAGCTAAACAAGCACTATCACTATATTTAAGAGACCGGCGGCGTGTACACACGGCTACACATCAAGCTGTACATTTGTGTGTACTATCGCCAATATTTACGTGGCTTTTCTTAACGCGTTGGGGGTCTCTCTCTCTGTCTCAACTGTGTAGTATTTACTGGACTGTACCGATATTTTAAGATAGATTGGTGATGAGATAATCATTATGTTATTATTTAGGACCATTTCAAGGACGCGAGTCCATCACCCACCTGACACCTAATTTATCGTCTCAAGTTTGTTTTTGATTTGTTGACATCATTACTTCAGTGCCAGCTGCAGCTGAAAATCAGCGTTGGGGCTCTGTCTCGCAATGGGTCGCAGCATTTATGCTGAGTGATGGCCGTTTTGCGTGGATGTGACGCATATTTTCCCCCAATTTTTTATTCACGTTGTTTTTTTTTATCTTTCTTTGCGTCATGTTTACCGCAAATAAACGTATTTTCTTTCTTTCTTTTTCTTTCTGAGTAAAATTTTGAGGATTTTTGACAGCAACGAGACAGCCACGTTTTTTAAACTTAGCGAGCCAGCTCCGCATTCCATCCCGCATATTCACGAATACATAACAAATTATGTTTTCTATTCATACCTTTTGGAATCGTAAAACATTACTTTTCCCACGTCATAATATTTATATAGGTAGGTACCTATCAACTTTTATTTAAAAAAGTAAGTATGGTACTCGTAAGTATAGTTATTTTCAATAAAAAAAATTACACGAGCAAGACATTTCGATTAGTTTGATTACAAATTACAATTGTACAAGCTGTAAAATTTTGTTATTTCAATGATAATATTGTAACTTGGGTACAGAACAGAATAGGTTACACATCATCATCAGCCTATAATGTTCCCACTGCTGGGACACAGGCCTCCTCTCTGTGAGAGGGAGTGGGCCATAATCCACCACGCGGGCCCAGTGCGGGTTGGTAGGTGTCACATGTCTTCGAATTTTCGGTTCTAGGACATGCCGGTTTCCTCACGATGTTTTCCTTCACCGTTTTGAGAGCAGTGGTGATGAAATAATTTACACAAAGTAAAGCGCCTGTCTGGGTACGAACCTACGACGTACAACTCGTAAGTCGCGGCCGTTACCACTGGGCCACCACTGCTCACTGGGCCACCACTGCTCAAAAAAAACTATTCTTTAAAAAAACTATTTGCTAATAAAAACTATTCTTTCTAACTCAGATCAATCTCCTCTATCTTGCTGAAATAGATATTACAGTAATACATAATTATTTATATGACCAACAACAAGTTAATAAAAATAAATATATTACTACTCACCTAGAACAGGTAGGTGGAAAGTGGCTTCTATCCAAAGCCACAGCCACTCCAAGGATCGCACCAAATAAACACCACATTTTGTTATACATCTTCACTTTATCGACAAAAAACTATCGATAATGGCACAACACTACACTAACACTAATATCACTCGGTAAATAAATTAACAGGAACAAAATTGCACTACTTAAAAATGTAATAAAGTTTTTGGTTATTCCGTAGTTTTTGTCTTTTTACGTGTTGAGGTATGTGCTAAGGATCTTAAATGACTTCCTTCTAAATGGTTGGATTGTCATTTTGGGCGGTATGCTGGCGAAGTAACTTCAAAAGTTAGAAGTCGACATGGCAAACCTGGAACAAAAAGAAACACGAATGAAAATTGGAAATTATCGTTTAAATTGATAATACCAAAAAAAAAAAATTGATAATATCGATAATACTGAACGTTGTAGATGTACACATTAGTTATTATTAATTAAATTGATTCTAAGTAACAATGGTATCGTGACACAGCAACTTTTTACGTAGGTATTTAATTAAGAACACACAATGACATACGTGAACAAAATCTGCAGATTCATTTTAAAAGATGACGATAAGCTGAAAATCAAACTTGATATAACCAAAAGTAAAACCATTCGTCAAATCTATTGCAAAAAACATATCTTACCATGACGTAAACTTCTAAATTGTCCCCACAATTAATTCAGAAACAATGTAAAAACAGATAAGAATCAATAAAACTATCTAGAACCTGAAATCAACGGTCAGTCCGTTCCGACCGGCGGATGCCGATTGTCTGTCTACAATTGTACATTGTATTATCCAGTTGTCGCAATGTGAGTGACGAAGGCGTCAAGCGTGAGTCGACTACGGCTCAAAGGACCAGCCACGTGAATTGTGACGTTAGGACCAGCATAGAGACATGGCTCAATCAATGGACAGGATTGAATGCTGTTTGTGTACCCACGTGTTGCAAACACGAGGTTTGATATGTGAATCGTTGATGGAAACTGCGGAATGCCTATTAAAAAGTGGAAGATATTGAAAATACTGATAACAATTCAATAGCTAATATAAATAAGCATGAAAGTGATTATTTAAGCAGAAAATTAATATTGAACGAAACAGAAAATAACGGTCATTGGCATAGTTACCTATGTTATACGGCAAAACAATAGGAGCATGCTTATTCAGTAATTCTAAAATTATAGTTAGTTACCTACTTAATAGGCAAAAGCGAATAAAATTGTGGTAATTTAACATGTAACAATAATGAATTTAATTTAGTTTATAGGTCATATGAAACTCCATGGCAACAAGTACAGAACTTGACAATTTTTGCGACATTTTACCTAGTTTTGTTTATCACAATAGCAACAAACTCACCACCTGCACCCTAATGGCGTATCACATGATCAATCATAATCTGAATAATTTTGAAGGATATTGCTAATCCATTGCTTCATATGTTCGAAAAATTTGTCTGCTCAGCAACGTAAATAACGCAAACGGTGAACTCTCAAAATGAAACTGATTGTGATTGATCGTTTGTTACGCAATTAGGGCGCTTTTTCTCAATACAATAATGACCAGTACCCTAATTGCGTAACTTATTTTCGTAAACGATTATGACTTTGTTTCATTTTGACAGTTCAATAACATTCATTGCGTTATTTACGTTGTTGAGCAGATTTTTTTTCCAACTTATGAAGCAATGGATTAGCAATCTGTTTCAAATCGAAACAAATTGTGATTGACCGTGTATTACGCAATAAGGCTACTGTATATCGCACGACACATCGGTACTATACACACACACACATATTACATAACCTTTGGACAGACTCGTGGTCAAATCGTTATTTTAAGCAAGTGCAAACAGAATGCCCTCAACAATAGGATGGATTAGCAAAACAATAGCAGTGTGGACGGTGTCATGTTTAACACTCAACATTCTATAAATATATACTGCTGAGCTTTTCATTGTGACGTCAGTATCTTGTTAAGACCCAAATTAGGTGTTAGAGTTTGGCCACACTAACTCTGCAATGGACTAAATGGGCAACCCCAAAAAGTTTTATACAATATGGTATACTTTTACATCAGTCAGTTTCGGGTACTTGAGCTGTGAGATTGCTTACGCTGTAAGTTGTTTTCACAAAATAAAGTACAAAAAAATGGTTAAATCTATTAAAAGTAGAGTGCGGGAGTTATTATATAATTTATGATATGTAAATTCCAAGATATGAAGGAACAGCACGATGTCGTTCTTAGCCAAAAACGACAATGTTTACGAGATATCGAAAACTTGACGTGTAAGTGGATCTAATGACGTGAAATTTTGCTTTTTGATTTTTGCATAATATGTAGATTATCGTGGCTAAGCAATAACAGCCGCACGGTACGATCCATCAGGTTAAGCTATGCTTACCTGGGTTGATCCGTGGATGGGTGACCATCTTTACATACCGAGACTTTCTGTGTCTCGGAAAGCACGTTAAGCCGTTGGTCCCGGCTGTCATTCGTGGATCTTTGACAGTCGTTACGGGTCGTCAGAAGCCCAAAAGTCTGACAACCAGTCTTACCAAGGGGTATCGTGTTAACTAGGTTGTGGAGGTCAGATAGGCAGTCGCTCCATGTAAAATACTGGTATTCAGCTGCATCCGGTTAGACTGGAAGCCGACCCCAATATAGTTGGGAAAAGGCTAGGCAGATGATGATGTAGATTATCGTAGCTATGCTCTACCTACATACGATGATAAAACTGTATCAAATCCAAACTGCTTCGTGCTAAAGTGACTATTCATTACCAGGAAAGAGTCAGAATATAAACAAAATAACCTATCAAAAACAAAAAGACGTACAAAGTATCAAATTCTTTTTTCGTAGTACAGACGGTGTTGTCGTGTATAGATTTTTCAAATACCACCATTTTTTTATGAACAGAGTTAGCGTGGCCAGACTCTAGAATAAATTATAATTTGAAAGACCAGAAACTAGGCACATAACATAAAATTCTGTCCCAACCAAATGATGATGATGCGAAGACTTTATTCAGCTTTATTATTCATGGTATTCGGGCCATAAGTGATGAAGCTGAACCGACTCCATAATCCGTAGCAGCGTGTATTTAGGTTATGATGGGACTGTGTAAAAGTCCCTAATTAAATAAAGGAAAGATTTCTACTTAGAGGAAAATGTGGGAAAAAGGTGAGTTGATGTATTGTAAACAACAGAAAGAAAGACCTGAAACATCGCTTGAAAAAGGACCGGAAAGTTTATCGTTCCTAGACGCCCAAAAATAAATCAAGCCATTTAAATCAATTGGAAGACCTTAACACAATAACAAAGGTCAAACAATTCGGAACGGAACACCTGTCAAGGTTACTACCTGACCCCAACGAAGGGTCGGATATAGATCCGTAGTGAGCCCGACATGCGAAACAATTGTCCAATTAAACAAATTGCAGGTGACGCGATACCAGTACAGGCGTCGGATGCAGGAGAAGAAGTGGGATGCAAATAATATCCTGCAAACTTGGTACGCAATTTGATTGGATAGGTTGATGGGATCGTTCCCGTGGGACCCAATGTAGACATAGAGGAGTTAGGTACTATAAAAAGCAGCAGTATCATACGACGTCAACAAATAAAAAAAAATTGTGCCTAGAGGGATGATGACTAAAAATTATTTTTTTGTTCGTCAGGTAGATTATTAAAAATATTGGACCAGTATTTTTTCTTATTTTACGTTATCAAAAGATTACGGCGATACATTCAGTTAAAATGTGGCATGACGTCACGAGTATGTAGATTTTATACTTACTTGTGACGTAGCGACCCCCACTCGCCAACTTTAATGCGTTTTATCTAAGTAATTTTTCATTTATATGATAAAGCTAAAGATACGTGTCTAATATTTTTTATTATCTGACTGACGGACTAAATAGATTTTCTTTTTTTTTTAACCCAGTCTACATCCCTATTGAAATGAAATCCCAAATATATTAAAGACTCAACCAAAATACTGATGAAAAAAATTGGTCCTTTTACCCAAATACCTACTACAGAAGTGTCTTGCAAGTGCTACACGGTATTTGTTTTTAATTAAGACTTTATTTTTTTTTGTTTAAGTACAAACAACAGCTAAGTAGACAATATTGACACTGGCACCTTACACAATTTCTTGAACGTTGCATTCTATTGCAAGTCAAGGCTACACTTTACAACCACAAACGGCTCATATTTCAATAAATTATTCTGAATCAATCTAGTGTCTCGTTATGGTCCTGTTTACGACAGTTCCTACTTCTTAGTTGATATTACTTACTAGGTATTTGTCTGTTTTTGCCTAAAGACTGGGAAACACCTGGGAAATAAGTACAGGACCTACACTGTTTACCCAGTTCATATTTTTATAAACCCATATTTTGTTTTCGTTTATTTCTAAAACAGGTATACCAAGATCAGCTCGAATATTTTGCTATTCTTTACTTACTTTGTACCTACTTCTTATAAAATTTGATTAAAGATGCATTCGATATAAAGGAAAAATCCAAATCAATTATTATTCTTATATTTTTTTTATCGGTACTTAATAATAAATTAATTTTACGCTTCACTTGACTTTTATTGTTCATAAATTTTCCATAGCACATTGTATAACTATGTTGGCATCAATTGTAAAGGCGAATCCAGAAGTTGGGCAATTTTAGTTATATCTAACTAAAAAAGCGGCCAAGTGCGAGTCGGACTCGCCCATGAAGGGTTCCGTAGCAGCAAGTAACATTGAATGAAAGGTAAATTGCGGTTTACGATTTATGACGTATTAAAAAAAACTACTTGCTAGATCTCGTTCAAACCAATTTCCGGTGGAAGTTTACATGGTAATGTACATCATATTTTTTTTTAGTTTTATCATTCTCTTATTTTAGAAGTTACAGGGGGGGGGACACTTATTTAACCACTTTGGAAGTGTCTCTCGCGCAAACTATTCAGTTTGGAAAAAAATGATATTGGAAACCTCAATATCATTTTTAAAGACCTATCCATAAATACCCCACAAGTATGGGTTTGATGAAGAAATTTTTTTTGAATTTCAGTTCTAAGTATGGGGAACCCCAAAATTATTTGTTTTTTTCTATTTTTGTGTGAAAATCTTAATGCGGTTCACAGAGTATACATCTACTTACCAAGTTTCAACAGCATAGCTCTTATAGTTTCGGAAAAAAGTGGCTGTGACATACGGACGGACGGACGGACGGACGGACAGACAGACAAACAGACAGACATTACGAATCTATAAGGGTTCCGTTTTTTGCCATTTGGCAACGGAACCCTAAAAACAGGAAGAAAGTAAAGCAAATCCTAGGACTCATGTCCTTGAAAAAATATTACGACTAGAAACTTGGAAGACGCATTTCATCTACAACATTTAAGAGAAACAAAATCAAACATAAACATCTCTAGAAAATTTATGCAGCATGAAATCAGCCTATAATGTTCCCACTGCTGGGACACAAGCCCTTTCTCTGTGAGAGGGAGTGGACTGTACCACGCGGGCCAAAAGCGGGTTGGTAAAAAGTTATTACTAATGTGGAAATCAACCATTCCCTTGTTTTGAAGACCACATCACATAAAGATATACAGCGTGTATCAGGCGTAATATAGTAATAACATTGATTTTTATTTCTGAACAGAATCCATAGTGTGTTAGTAACATAATAAGTATAAATAATATCGTATAACATCCCAAAAAAAACTTCAATAGGTACCTACTCAATGGAAATGTATGGAACGACTGATTAATTTTTCGCGATTACGACATTGTCCCAAGGACAAAGTTGTTCATTTTGATGGTTTGTAATCTGTTCCATACCCTTAATTTTGACCACACCTTTCTGATACACGCTTTATGTGGAACATGGGACATGACAAAGAGCAGTATTAATAACAATTTTTCCTTCCCGCATTTGTAAAATTATTGTAGTCATGTATTAATAAATAATGCTAGTTAACATTACTTACATATTTATAATCCACATTGCAAAAATCCAACGCCAACGTTATTGAAAGAGTAAACAATATCAAAAATCTCCCGATGTATGCGGAACAGCAGAATGACGCGAATCACCGAACAATTGATACTTGTCGTACCAATTGGAAAATTGACCTACCTTTGGCCAATCTTGGCCAAGGAGACATGATGGAATATTCTGGTCCCTTCGACAAATGTTTAGGCCAATATTCGGTGTAAAAAAATGCCTGAACTAACAAACGAAGGCCGGGAAACGAAATGTCAGTTCAGACGCTAATAGAACCGAAAATAGCAGTAGCTAATCGATCTGTATAAAGAAATAAGTTTAAAAGAACAATCATTGTACATTACGAACTAATTTAAGTCAGTCGGTCAGTAGGTTCAATAGAGTTTAAACATAAAATTGATCCTGGTGAACTACCCAATCATTATTTATCACTACACTGTCGCCATGTTTTGACATGACTTTTTCTAGTAAGCAATGTTAGAAATTTCAATTACCTACGTCTATTGAAATAGAAGGAATGCTTACAATAAAAGACCACGGGCAGAAGAAGAAGGAGGCCGATACCCAGCAGTAGCTGAAATGATGATGAAAACACCACGATGTTAAATGAAAATTGGTCCTTTCATCCAATCATCGTACGCCAGGTTAAAAGGCTAAAAACTTTCCAGACAATCATTATGACAACGGTCCCAAGCTTGCTTGAGCTCCACCTTGTTATATCGATACTATAGTTAATAGCTTTAGTATCCTTTCATTCTTCCGTGACGACATGCATTTAGCTACCAATTGAATAATAGTGAAGAATGGAATAAAAAGATATGTTGCGCTCGATAACAAATAAATTAGAATAAGGCAAGGAGAATGATGATTATGAGTGTGAATTGACGTGGCTTCTGACAAGGTATGATTACTAGTAAATTACATCTCAAATCAGTGCTTCTAAGGGAGTTCACAATATTCCAAGATTTTGAGATGAGAGCGAAAGTAACAGTTAATTCGTTCAGGCATGACCTTGCGGAGATCCATTATAAAATACAATAGACGTTGATATATTTAGTAACCAGTTCCGCTTAACTATTCCTAAAGAGCCATAAAAAACCCTGTAAGAAATCGACACGTGTTTCACCTCTCAACTAGGCATTCTCAGGATGACGATTGACTTGTCACGAACCCGAACACGGCGTGTTGCCACACCGAGCGCTGGACGCAGAGAAACACGAACACAGAGATAGATTAAAACACGTGCCATTTTTACAGAGTTTTTTTATGGCTCTTTAGGAATAGTTTAGCGGAACTGGAAACTAAATATATCAACGTCTATTGTATTTTTAGCGAAAGTAACGTTCATATATTGCTCTAGCTTAAGATAGATCAAAGGGCCAATTATGACTTATGGAAGAAGCACGGTATTATGAAAACATTCAGTGACGATGGAATTTTGCGGCTGCTTTAATAAACAGATTGTCATTCTACAATAGCGGTGCGCACAAGACGCTTGTTTACTACGTTAACCGCCCCCTTATCCATAATTGTACACAGGTTCAGTTGCACTTATTTGACGTATTCAATTGTTTCACGTGACGGCCCCACCCACGGAAAGACGTAAGGGAACCAAGGTACCACGTGCCCTCACACCACGTCCACGTCTGGCTGAATTCCAAGAGATCACACGGTCACACCCCCCAGGAATCACGTCAGCGCTAATTTTAGTGTTGATCGATTAGCGGAGGACAAACCGTGATGAAAGATGAGGTAATTATTATTGGAAAGGTAGGGCATTACGCATCAAAAGCATGCTTAAGTCTTGGCAATATTATGAAAGTATTGGTAGAAGGGGGATAAGATGTTTTTCAGTAGTATAGATATTGTAAGTTAATAAATGAAGCAATGTATGTTGAAATTAAAACTGCATATAGGCAATTGTTTGGATCGAAGGAACAACTGGCAACTACCTTTATTTATTTTTTGGTTGGGAAATTATCAAATAACTTCTCCCGCTCTGGGCGGAGCTGGAGGGCATGTCAGTCTCTTACTGACTAAAACCCACCTGTGTTCCTTCAGTTGCCATGTTGCCAGGAGCCACGATCTCTCTTTCGGTTTTCATCGCAACCCCGGCAGGCATCCACCCTAGCGGACCCCGTCAGTTCTGCTGACATCTCTTTGAGGCGCGCGTGGAACACAACGCGCCGTCGACCCGGGCCTGGTCCTTATCGGACGACGAGCTACCCATTGCTTACCGTCCGCAAGCCAACTGGCAACTACATGAAGTGGACTGCAATGGCTGCAGGTAGTCTTAAAGTGAGGCTCAAACACAAGCTCGGATTTATAGAATTTAATAATATAGTGTTTGTTATCTTACTAAGGATCCTTAAATAGGATTACTACCGACTTCTGTGCGCTTCATTTGACAACCATTGCCAAGTACATCATCTTTGTAACTTCTAAGTGCTCCTAAAGTTTTTCATAAGCAGTTCTTGGTAAATAATAGGCACACTATCAGTCAAGTCAGCACTTGAACCATATTTAATTTTAGTTTCCTCTGAAAAGTGATTCAAATGCATGCTCGTAACAGGAAAATTATAAACTGCGGGAATTCCCTTCACTTTTAGGTAAATTTACGTGACTGACGCTGGGTAGAGTATTATTTGTTACTGTTACAAATAAAGCAATAAAATTACATTCCACTTAATAAAACAAGTTGGTAACATAAAACGGTGCAAGAGTCAAAACTAAATAGCTATTTACTTCCCACAAACTCAGACCAAATAAAAACCAAGACATAGCGCTGTCAACAGTGACGTGAGGCCGGTTTCGTGAACATGTGTGCGCTTAGTGAGGTGTAGTTTGATTGTAAATGTGTGCCTGTGAGCGTGTATGCACAGAGCGGAGGTGTAGTTTTAGCATGCATCACTGTATTGGTCGTAACGCTGTCTTGGTTTTTTATTTGGTCTGAGGCCATAAAGTGAGTCTCAGCTAGTTTTTACACTTACCAGCAAATCAAGACATAGTTTGTATAAACAAACCGTAATCCTAACCAATTAAAATCAAATAAAAACCACCAACACGTAATCTGTTTACGAATTAATTAATTAATCGGACCGAAGGACCACGTTAACATTCCTTCGATCCAATATTTATACATTTGGCACTCTCTTCTGGCAATGGTCGGAAACTTCCACAAGCATGTGTACTCAAGATGTCGCTTTGAGTACATTATGGAGAGTAAAGACTTTTCAGAGGTAGGTACGGTGGGTCGATGACTTTGTGAAGGCCGAGCGTTCCGGGTTTTGAGCCCAATTTGCAGCTAAATTAGAAAATAGCGACAGATTGGCAGGATTAAGATGTCGATTTGTGTTGTTTAAAGCTAAGTTTAGACACTTATACACCGTACACTTAGTGTCTGTGTGTGCACAGGTGTCTTTAATTGTGACAATCATTCACCATAATCAGCAGATAATGTTACCACTGCTTTTTTTTTGGTTGGTAAATTATCAAATAACTTCTCCCGCTCTGGGCGGAGCGGGAGGGCGTGTCAGACTCTTAATGACTAAAAACCCACCCGTGTTCCTTCAGTTGCCATGTTGCCGGGGGCCACGATCTCCCTTTCGGACTTCTTCGCAACCCCGGCAGGTATCGACCCTAGCGGACCCCATCAATTCTGCTGACATCTCTTTGAGGCGCACGTGGAACACAACGCGCCGTCGACCCGGGCCTGGTCCATGTTACCACTGCTGAGACACAAGTCTCCTCGCGGTGAGAGGGAGTGGGCCGTAATCGACCACGCGCACCCAGTGCGGGTTGGTAGATGTCACATTTCTTCAATTTTTGGTTCTAGGACATGCCGGTTTGTTTTCCTTCACCGTTTTGAGAGCAGTGGTGATGACATAATTTACACAAAGTAAAGCGCCTGTCTGGGTTCGAAATTACTTGTAATTCGCGGCCGTTACTGCCACCACCACTGCTCCTGCTGACATTCATTATGACACGATAATTAGTGGCGAATCAGCGGCTGTGTGAACACGTTGTGTTCAAGTGCCTCTTGTGGTTGAAGTTTTCGAACAGGTTCGACATTTTTCCATACTCCTAGAATATACCCCTAAAACAAGAATTATCTGTATTTTTATACGACATGGGCGAATTAAAATAAAAACCTACGTGTAGGTATGTATGTGTGTGTTTTACTCTGTGTACATCTATCTTAACTAATATTTATAAATGCGAAAGTGAATTTGTTTTTTTTTTTGTTACGCTTTCACGCTAAAACGGCTGAACAGATTTGGATGAAATTTGGCACATGGATAGACCATGAACTGGGAAAGGACATAGGATACTTTTTATCTCGATATTCCCACGGGATCGAGACTTATGAGGGTGAAACCGCTGGGCGCAGCTAGCATAAATAATAAAATTCTTTCTTTCTTAGCTTGTTCTACGAAACATACTCGTTTTAAACTAAAATACATCACATGTTTTCCTTCCTTATAGCTTATAGCTAGCAAATTATACATAGGTAAGTGCTATGTTGTCAATTTTCATCTATCATGGATGAGCATTAATAGAAACAGTGACTCAAGATCACTGAGGAAAAGTAAGTTACAAAGTGTAAGTAATAAAGTGAAGCTACCTTGTAATAAATAAATAAGTTAGATGATGATAACACACGGATTACTGAGTAGGTAAATAGACTGACTTCCGCTTCTATGTATTAATTTGTTCTATACATAGAATACATACCTACACAGGTTACCTATATAAAAACATCATTCATTTCGAGATAAAAGATTACACGTTATGATGAGAATTCGGGAGGGGGACGGGGACAGCGTTATGACGTAACAAAGTCTAGACAGTACAAAAATATTTGGACTACTTATTTTTATAACATAATACTATTTGTTCGACCGATAGCGAGAAAACTGTTTTTGGAGACGATTCCAACTGAAATCTAGTCGTAATTAATCATGCATTTTTTTTGGCAACTGTCATAATATTTCAGCCATTTTTATCACGCATTCCGGAAAATTCCAATACTATTTTACATCTCCTGCTAATTACTAAAAGCTACAATATTTTTTTACTGTTCATGAGCCTATTCTTGGGGGACCTTGCCACCTACGATTTGTTTGTAGACGCTAATTACAAAATCAATTTGGCAATATTTCTAAAGAAAAAGGTTACATAAGGTTTTCACAAAAATTCTTGCTCTGATGCTAGGTTTGGTGGTTAAGGCCATCGTCTACGACGCTACACAAAAGTAACGTGTTACCGCAGATTACATATACTGTGTTACATACTCAAATCACCAAGAGTTGCCAGAATGTCGCAGTGCAGTATTTCAATGGTGGTCCATCCGTACACGACGCGACTTACTGATGCATATTCATGTGCTAACGCTTATTAGAGATTAGCGGACGTCACGCGGTTTCACCCGCGTAGTTGCCGTTCCCGTGGGAGTACGGGGATAAAATATAGCCTATGTTACTCGCTGATAATTTAGCTATCCATTGCTGAAATAATTTTTCAAATCGGTCCAGTAGTTTTTAGGGTTCCGTAGTAAACAAGGAACCCTTATAGTTTCGTCATGTCTGTCTGTCTGTCTGTCTGTCCGCGGTCTAGCTCCGACACCCTTAGTACTAGAAAGCTGTAATTTGGCATATGCATACATATTAATTACGCCGACAAAGTGGTAAAACAAAATTATGAAAAACATTTTTTTTTAGGGTACCTCTCATACACGTAAAGTGGCGAAGTTTTTTTTTTAACCCATAGTGTGGGGTATCATTGGAAAGGTCCTTTAAAAACATTGGGAGTTTGTGAAAACTATTTTTGGATACAGGGATCCGTTTGCGAAATATTAAGCTTTAAAGTTCAAATTTTTGTTAGTCAAGCGGTGTCGTCGTCCCCCCCGCCAGCTAAATGGTTTTTTTTGCATGTGTGAAAAAATAAAACTATCACAGCTAAGTAGGCTCTACAAGTTAACGAGTAATAATCGACCAACTTAACTTTGCCGTTGTAAAAACATGTTTCTCCCATTCGGAATGTATGGGAAAACATGTTTTTCAACTACAAAGTTAAGTTTGTTTTTGGGATAAATTCATTCCAACTACGGAACCCTTCATTGTGCGTGGTCCGACACGCACTTGGCCGGTTTTTAAGTTTATTCGTTACATACAAAAATACAAATCTTTCCTCTTTATAATATTATTAGTGTAGAAGTATAGATCAATATAGACTAGCCGTGCCCGCAACTTCGTTCGTTTGGATGTCGGAAAACAATAATGTGACGCTTAGAGAAGGTGGACCACCTCCCACCCACCTCCTCCATTGAAAAGGGAGAATCTTTCGACCAAGCCTGGTGATTTTTCCTAGTAAGAAACTGCCAAAAAACTTATTTTATTAAGGAAAATGCTTCTCTATTAAAAGTGGAGGGGCGTGCAGTTTTAAATTAGACGATCTCTACCTAGTTTGTCATTGGTTTGAGTTTCAGCGATTTGAGTTTGTAACACGTTACTTCTGAGTGACATCGTGGACCACGGGCCTTAAGGAGTTCCGTTATTTAAAAAAAAGATTAATTGATAGACTAAAGTTCAGATCCATCCTCAAGAAATAACTTGTCGATGCAATAACATGAGTTTATTTACTTCGCTAACATCACATAATGACTTCAGAACAACCTGTGTACAAATAAACATAGATAATAATTATTTGATTATCCATAAGTGCGTGCAACGGGGTACCTACTATTTACCAAGTTTATTACTTGGTTACTAACAGCAACATTATATAACCTAATAATAATAATTAACGATATCTAAGAAGGAGTGTCTGTTTAATGTAAACATGTGATTCGAAAATTACTAATTAGCAATCACTATTTGACTACTCACTTGTGACGTCATGACTCACGAGATTCAAATATTCTGCTAACCCTATGCAATCTTTATGGAAGCCAGTACCCTAATTGCGTTATTTTCGTAAACAATTTTGATAAATCTGTTTCATTTTGACAGTTCAACAACATTCATTGCTTTATTGACCTTGTTGAGCAGATTTTTTTTCAAACTAATGTAGCAATGGATTAGCAATCTGTTTCAAATCGAAACAGATTGTGATTGATCGTGTATTACGTAATTAGGGTACAGGTTTCCACTATTTTGTCAGTAAAAAGGTCAACGGTTTTAAATTATTTTATCATTATTTATTTACTGCAGATAATTTACAGTTTTCATGTAGATACGAACTTTCGAGGAGCTCGTGGCTAAGTATTAACAGTCGTACAGGTCGATCCATCAGGTCAAGCTACGCTTGCCGGGGTTGGTCCGTGGATGGGTGACCATCTTTACATACTGAGACTCCTCAATGCTTCGGAAGGCACGTTGATCCATTGGTCCCGGCTGTCATTCGTGGATCTTTGACAGTCGTTACCAGTCATCAGAAGCCCGAACACCCAGTCTTACCAAGTGGTATCGTAAGTTACTGGGTTGTGGAGGTCAGATACACAGTCGCTCCATGTAAAATACTGATATTCAGCTGCATCCGGTTAGACTGGAAGCCGACCCCAGCCTAGTTGGGAAAAGGCTTGACAGATGTAGATACGGACTTTGTACTTAAGGACCAGTCGACACTATCACTAAAGACTTAAAAAGAAGAGAAAGCTTCTGCCCGCGTCTTGGTTCGCATGCAATTTCTTCTTGATCAATAAACAATTTATTTAACATAACATCACGCCTTGTTTCCCCGAAGGGTTGGGCAGAGGTGTCCCTGTAGAAGGTACAAACTTATACACTGCGAATTTAATTAATTGTTCTGTGACTTGCTTAGTTAAAACTTGTCAAATTATACCATCACGGCTCGAGAATAAATCTATGGCACACTTTCTTGAACTGTGATTAACTCAAAACACCATTGTAGCCGAGAACGAATAAACGAAGCAAAAGAAGTATGTAAGGATCGTAGCAGGTTGGGATGAGTAGTTTCTGCCTACCCCCATGGAAAGAAGGGATGAGTTTATGTACGTATACAGTATGAAGTTGAGAATCCCTAGAAGTGCACAATATATGAACTATGATGATTGACGAATGCTATCAACGCCAAGGTCTAAGAACAATGCCTTTTGATTTGCTTTCGCTGCTCGAGGCTAACTATTTGCAAAACATACTATTCAAATTTCTGTTGCTGTAGTGAGTTTTAACTATTTGTTTCAAGAATAATTAGGATCGGCCTAGTTACCAACTTTCGTGACTACCTAACTAATTATTATTTTATCGGTATATTGGCTTGAGCAAGCTGACATAATAATATGGCAAATAGGTAATTTAATGTTTTGTGTTTCACAATTTTATTTACTTTGTATACTATTCTATAGAATCAAGTTCTTCTAGCTTAACAGACAGCTGTGCTGCTGGGGAGTTTGTTGCGCCACTTCTTCTTCCCAGCGAAAGCACTAGGAAGTGGTGAAGGGCGGGCGTTTTAGGGGACTGTCTTATATAATTCCGACGTTCAAAACAGTTCTGATTCTCAGCCTAGTTTGAATACCTAAATGACTTGATTTTGCAGCATTCACATATGACATTTACCGACACGACACAAGCACAGCTTACTTATAAGCCAAGTTATTTACGCAACCCGGATGTAAGGACCAAAATTTTACAAGACTAATTATCTCTCATTACGCGTACCAACAGTTTTAAATAAAACAGGTTCAATAAAACATACACAATGAATAATGATAGACAAAAATCTTGAAAAAAAAGTGCGGTTCGTAGACAAAAAAGACCACGCAGGTAACGCGTGCTATACAATGGTCCTCGCTAGCTACCAAAACTGTGGGTCATTGACTTTTTCGTCTACCGTATATAAATGCCGTTTTATATGATCATTATATGATCGCATGATCGGTTAGTAGTATTTTATGGTAGTGGTTGTAAAGTTTTGGCCATTTGATGGGTGGGTGACCTATATGTTAGATGCTTGTCACTACTAATGATTGGGCTGTAACATTAAGATTAATGACGTAGGATTCCAGAATCTTATGATAGCTCGGTCAGTCTTAAAGGATTCGAATTTCATTTATATTAGATTAATCGTACCTATGTAATGTTTTGGAAGGGTGAAAATTAACCAAAAGTTAATAACGATGAGACAGGCAGATGTAGATTATGTTTATGATAGACGAGGTATTTCTAGGGTATTAAAATACTGTTAATATCAGCATGTATCACTACAGCTCAGCGTGATTTTCAGATATTAATAATCAATGAAAGTAGTAATACGTTTGCGTAATAAATAAATTTATTTCAGTACGTATTTAGATATTTGCAACGTGTAAATGGCGACGTGGTAATGACGTGCTATGAACTCGGTTCACCTCTGCAGTAATTAATACCAAATTACGTAATACGTTCGTGACGTTAAGGCTCTGACGGCTAGTTTCGGTTATCAGAGAGTGGCTAATTGTTTTCATGAAATTATGTTTTAGCAATTCAGGTTTTGAAGTTAACCGCTCAGGCGCCGTGGGTGGTCCGCGCTGTGACAGTTTTACGACCGCACTTGAATAAACAAACACTCGGATTTCTTTGTAACGTCTCAAGTAGTATTGTTAATGTTTTTTGCTACTCGAATAGATTAGGAATACATTTCAAATGGTTACAGTCTTTGTAAATAACGTTTACTTATCTTTATTACCCGTTTTTGTTATGATTTCTATTGTTTGTTGTGATAACGATTTCTGATAAAACTACCGTACCAATTCACACGAAATTTTGGAGGGTACATTATGGATAGATAAGTTATCTAACAAAAGCATTTTTAGAGACAAACATTGAAAATAAAAAAAATAAAAAAATCTAGAATTTTTAAGACCTAGAATTTCTAGTGCTTACGTAATTTTCTCCGTTTCAAAAAAATATTTTTTTGCCGTTATTAAAATGCAGTGCCTGCTTAATGCCATGCAATGCTGCAAAAATATTGTGTTTGTAAGTAAGTAGTAGTATTTGGCCGTAGGATTACTTGTGACCTGTTTTTTTATTTATTTTTTAGTTGGGATATTATCAAATAACTTCTCCAGCTCTGGGCGGAGCGGGAGGGCGTGTCAGACTCTTACTGACTAAAACCCACCCGTGTTCCTTCAGTTGCCTGTATGTTGCCAGGGGCCAAGGTAACCCTTTCGGACAAACCCGCAACCCCGGACATTCTGTGACCTTAGACATAGATAAAATACCTACATTTAAAAATCCCCTCGCGGGACACCTGGCAGATGTGAAACATCGAAATTATTATGTACAGGTAATATGCATAAAAGGATAGTTTACGACAGGAAAAGGACTGTTGGCGTCGCCACACGTCGCCACGCCAACAATCGGTCTGACCCGCCGCTATATGTAGATGTTTCACATCAAAAAGCATCATCTGCCTAGCCTTTTTCAAGTATGTTGGGGTCGGCTTCCAGGCTAACCGGATGCAGCTGAATACCAATCGTTTCCATTTATTGTTTATCTAGACTAAACTGCATTAACTGTCATTTTGGGCATAGTTTGGGTCTAACTTCCTGAAACCTACGCCCATGTCATTTCGCACTATCGACCTTCATTTTGACAGTAAACGACGGCAACTTGTAGATTTCTGAGCTATGTAGATCACCTTGCTTTATAATTTCCTATTTCCGGTTGTAAAATAATATTTGCCATTTATTATTTTAGGTTCAAGATATTTAAAAGAAAAACTTTCAGATTTCTTGCTAGGTATCTCCCTACTTTTCTAAACTCAAATAGAGACTCATGCTTGAGCATATCATACAAAAAAATCTTAATTAATTAATTATGGTCTTAACAGACTATAGACCGTACTTATTAATAAAAATTACGGCAGTTTGAACTCCGGTCATTTCAATTTGATTAGTTCAATTTTAAGAGTACGTAAGCTTCCTCTTCCCTGATATTTGAACCTAAGTAGTATGAAGTATAAATTGTATCAAATCTAAAGGCAAGTGCATGTTCGCTGTAAGACCGCTGCTCCGTAAGACCTCCTGCATAATTTGGTTTCTCCCTTTTTCGTCTGCGAAAGGTGCAATGAACACTTCCACATCGCATGATCGAGGAGGAAGAATTGCAACGGTTTGCAATTGAAGATGGATTGCAACGGTGTTATATTTCAACCTTCTTGCATATGTTCACATTAGACGTTGTGTTTAACCGTGTGTGTTTACTTAATTAAACTTACGAAAACTAATCATTACGTTCCTGCTCTTTTCCAATATTCCTTGGGGTCGATGCAACACGTTTTCTTCTTGCATTTCTTGCTGTCAATCATCACGCTATCATACACTGCGAAAACTAATATTTTCTTTTAAAGAACAGAAGGCCTGGCAAGCAGTGCCAAGTGTTTATTTTTTTCATAACTGTCCGTGCATGTGCGGTTACCTCTAAGTGACATAACAAAGTCTATATATAGAAAGATATGTCCGTCTGAATGATTGGTCATGCCGAGAATCGGCGTGGGTGTTATAACAAGCAAATTAGATCAAATTAGCTCAATTTGCGAGACCGGTGTGCTATGTAGTCCAGCATGTATTGTATGCCTTTAAGACTGTTACTTATATTTATAAAGTAAGGCAGAATTTGAGGTAACAGAAGATGTAGAGAGGTATTGATATGCGGCTACTAAGATTTATAGATACTGAATTAATTTACAAAGTTTCGACACAATACAAGTTTTATTGTTGTTTAGTGTCCCCCAAAGTGTTTAATTGTTAACAGGTACCTACTTCATTACTTCTATTTAAATTTCACCACAAAAAAAAAACTTTCTCAATTATTTCTACACAAATATTCCTAAAATCTTGAGCAGAGGACATTTACATCTTGAATCTTGATTGATGACACTATTATTTACTTCTCGAAATTCTGCTTGTCTCGTAATAATAAATTATTTTGAGAACTCACAGGAGAGCATGAACTGCTTCAAAAATAAATAGTCACAAATAAGAGTAAGGTCGAGCTCATGATTGAAAACTATTCGACGACCAGAAACTAAATGATCTGCAAAGAATGGAATGGAGGGATTGAATGGGTTGACGTAGAAAAAGCCAACGGATAAGCCCACGTCTGTTAGTACATTTATGTACCTACTTAAAGTATTAAATAAATAAATAAAATGTTAGGAAAGGCAAATGACAAAATTAAGATCAGGATCAGAATAACTTGTCACAAAGGAGAGAGGTTTATGATGAGAAGACACGGGTTGATAACAATGATGAACCACTACATATTTAAACAATTATTATAGAAGTAACACTATCACTATCAGGTGCTCACTAATATTTGCATACCTACGCAGTAGTAGGTTCGAAACGACACACTCACACAGACGCGATCATTGACGAGACGTCGAGACCCCTAGCGATTGTCGCGGTGCTGTGAGTTGCGCGGCCGTGTCAAGAGATCGCCGCGATCTTTTTAAAAATGGAGCGTAGGTAATTATTTCAACAAATAGGCCTAGTTTCCATATTGTCCATATTTATATTGTGATCATGTTCACTTGCATCACCTATTAGGTAATCATGGTACGTCATAACATCATCCGAGTTGAGCGTACCTAAGGACCACTATTTGTCCAAATGATCGTGTAACGATTGCACGCAGTTTTCCACATGCCGTTAAGATAATACAATTGTTACCGGTCACATCTAGAAATAACCAGTTCCGTCGCCGTGTGAAGATCAAGGTATTATTCGTATGTACTTAGCTAATTCTCGAATACGAGTTACGAGTACATCCTTCGTGACTGACGGTTTTACTGTTGACTTATATTTAGTAGTTAATTTACGTAACAGTTATTTGGTTACATGCTTTGGTTATATTTGTTCGATTTCGATATATTTTTCTCGAAAGTCCGATATGTGTCAAAAACAGAGCGTAAACGCCTTTCGACTATCTTTAAAGACGTTTAGAACTCTAAGGTCAAGGTCTTCGGTATAAGGTCTTCCACATACATAAACTCACGCCTTATGCGGGGATAAGCAGAATCTTCACAGCCACACGCGCCACAGCTACGATCTTTACATACACCTTTTGCTTCGTTTACGTTCATACATCTGCGGGAGTTTCATTTTGACAGTAAAACAACATTCATTGTGTTATAAATTTACGTTGTTGACTAGACAAATTTTTCAAAAGCAATGGATTAGCAATATCCTTTCAAATGGTTCAGATTATGATTGATCGTGTATTACGCAATTAGGGTGCACTCACGCCGGTTGCGAGGTCTGCCAATATTTCCCAAATCACACATTATGTAGATGTAAAAGTAAATATGTAGGTATATGCTTAATCTGTTATCTTAGACCAGAAGTTAAGTGGTGCTCACAAGGTCAGTATAAAGCGATGACCCCACTACGATATGATGATTTACATCACTTAACCTTTTGGTTGCAAATAATTGATTTCAAATTAAATTAGTCATATCAATATGGTCGGATAATCGTATCAACTACTAGCGAAAATGAAAATTTAAAAAAAATAAGAAATTATTTGAATGCTAAAGGATCCATCCAGCCTGTCGACCATATATAGCTAGAAAATAATCTGAGGTAGCCTTTGTCCAGCAGTAGAATAATAGGCTCAAATTAAGGATTAAAGGTCCACGTTCCATCTAGAAGAAAGATAAATTCTTCTAACTTAACAGACAGCCGTGCAGCACGCGTACCACCATAGAAAAGGGTTTTTTCGACGGAAGAATAGACAAAATGAAAGATTGTGAATGTGAATCTGTAATTTTGTCTATTCTTCCGTCAACAAAACCCGTTTCTATCGTGGTCATGCTACGCGGGCTGCTGGAGAGTTTGTTGCGCCACTTCTTCCCAGCTAAAGCGCTAGGAAGTGGTAAAAGGCGGCTAATTTGAAGAAATAACATTTGATTTTGATTTTAAAAAACCTGTCTTCAATTCCGTATCCAAAACCAGGAAGACAAACACAGAATACACAATTCTACTGCTATTCTCAAGCCAATAAGCGAAGCCTATTTTATTTATTATAATAAATACAATTTGACATTGAGAATGGCTAGTGCGAACTGGTAACCGAATTAATTATAATATTAATGCTGGAAGTACCTATCTATAGCAAATACACTGACGTGGGCTTCGCATGGCATATAAGAATGTTGTTTTCAGTAGAATTAGTTTTTATACTTTGAAGATTGAAGGTAAACTAAAATCAATAGTCTTGTTTGTCTAAAATTACTATTAGCACTTAATTTTCCTTACAAACACAGTTTTTTTGTGTAAAACATTAAATTAAAATAAGTCGATTATATCATTTTTTCACTAAAAAAATTATCATGTCCAAACAAAACTGGTCTTTTCGCCCAAAACATAGTTCGTCTTGAAGGACCAAAAAAAAATATTCATGTCAAGTTGCAAATCTGCCACGAAGGACTAATTGCATAATTATCTACTCACAAAGGATATGGTTTCACAAAGAAATCACATTCTGAAATACTGACTCTGGAAATTAAAGTGATGAGCACCTAGTGCAGTTTACGTAACTCGCAACGGGATAATACGTGCATCTGTATATCAGCTGACAGAACTGGTGCATGCATGATAAGCAGCTGATGAATGAAGTTACGTCATCGTGGACACAATTAGTATTCTTTTATGTTTGTTCTTCATTTGTTTAATTTAGACTTAAATTTACTTGGTCACTTTCTGATTGGACTGGAAGTCTGCATCAATATAGATCAGAACATCATTACGTGATGATTGTGCGTAAACATCAGTATTGGGCAGTGAAATCGAAGTGTGAAAAGATATGAAAGTAGCTTTTGGCACAAAATTGCAAACATTAGTCTAATAAATGAAAAGATATAAATCGTACTTGAACGTTTTAACAACTTACATAATAGCCAGAATGCAGTCTATTATGAATCTGGTTGGAACTACACTTGTCCTACATGTGATGCCAAGGTAGAACGCTGAATCACGCATCATAAGTAGCTGTGAGTTTATAAAAAAATCCCGTAGTGAACAGTCGACAAAGTCAGTCAGTTTTGTACGGACAATACATTGCATTGATGTTGATATAGAGAAATAAGATAGCATTGAAATTAATAAGGTTACAAAGGCAAGATTTGGAACAAGGAGAGACACAAGAGGAGAACACAGCCAAGAGAGAAAAAGTGGGTAGCTCTGGCATTTGAAGAAACTTGTCATGTTAAAATCATAATAACAATTACGTTGGAAGTACACTGAAAATCTTTATTTATGATCTTTTTTAGCATATTACTGAAATCAGGATCCCTTAAACTACAAACAACTCCGTATGATTGAAAATTTATAAGAGTTATAATTTTCTGGTCTTCACATAATTGTACGCCATTGCACACAATGGCTTGAACAAGCGTATGGTGTCGAAGGTCATCATATCTCTAAGTCCACAGTAATCAATTATAGCAATCAATCACCCGACGAGTCCTTCGGTCCTTCCATCCATAACAGAGATAACAGCTGATAAGACCAACTATTCCATGCCAAGATCAAAGGAAATTACTAGAAAGACACGTTCAATCATCTGCCTAGCCTTTCCCAACTTTGTTGGGGTTGGCTTCCAGTCTAACCGGGTCCAGATAAATACCAGTATCTAACATGGAGCGACTGCCTATCTAACCTCAACAACCCAGTTACTGAGTAACATGTTAATCCTTGGTAAGACAACAGACATGTTCGTTATGGAATAAATATCCTGAATTGAAATTCGCGACACGTAGTCGCTATAGTTTCGTAGTGATAAGGTGGGCGTTGAACGGACATGTACAATCAGTGAGCACGTCACTTACACGTGGCACTATTATGGCTAAGTTATTGCCTATTTTCAGTATTATTGCAGGGATATTTTATTGGCTTGATAGGTATAGGAAGTAGTGTCACCAAATATATGATTGAGTGGAAAAATAAGCTGCCCAAACCAAACGCAGCGTCCCAACTTCCAGTCATCTTTTCAAATTCGTGAATAATTTTCTGAATAGGTCAAGGTGAGAACGAACATAAATCATTTATTTATTGACAGCTAGCAAATTGGTGATGATGATAGTAAGTACTAGTTCATGTACCCCAGAGATAGGAGAAGTAGACCCTATTGCGCATTTAGAGGCATGAGGAACAGGGTGTGAAGTTTACTCATCCTCTATAGAAAAGGGAGAATCCTTCGGGTTAAAGTCGGAATTTTGTATATATGTCGATCGCGCGGTGAACTCTAATTGCGCGATTCAGGATTTGTGTGACGTCCTGTCTTTGATGCGTAGTTCGTATGTGGCGGTGTTACCCCTACACTCATTTATATTTCGCTCAGTTAAATACATTTCTTCATGTGACTGCAATTTTCAAAGGCTACCGACCTTTTTTCAAGTCAAGGCAAGGAGCTCAACTGATTCTACTACAAAACAGAAGTTACTTACTTGTATTGGATTAGGAGCACTCAAAAGTACGTAAGCGGTTCTCAGTGGGTATTATATTTTTATCTGGACATTTTCCTTCCTTTAAAGAAATCAAGACCTCTTAAAAACACTTAACACGAATACTCAATTCCGCGACCGTTGACATTTAGAAGTCAAGGTGATCAGCAATTGCAGAAAAATTCAATCAGCAATGACAAAAAGACCTTTGGTGTTAATTGATAGACAATGTTCGATAATATCAGTGTCCACTCTCGACCGTGTCAAACTCATTGGTTCTATCTTTAGGACCTTCTAGACTAGGTAGTAAATGGGGCTGGAACTTTTGAAACACCAATCAAATACTAGATTTTCATTACGTTAGTTAGTTTAGGGCAGCCTTTGGTCGTATCCCGAAATGAATATGTTAGAAGATGAAATTGGACAAAAGCCATAGCAAAACTTTAGAATTTAAAGGCTTATGAAAAGTCATAACTATATACATGTTGGAAAATATCCCAGTAATCAATAGTTGCGACCTCTACATAGTTCTCAAGCTTGTAAAATGCCTGACATGGAGTAATTAATTTGTTACATCATCTCATGTTGCGTATCCCAGGTATCGTTCAAATCCCACGTGGCTTCGAAAGACCAGTTTTACCTCTTACAACTGAAAAAAAAATAGCAAAAAAAAAACTGGTTTGACAACTAAAAGAGCCGGAACATAATTATTATAAGGTTGGCAACGCGCTAGCGCATTCACATGCATGTATTGTATGAAACTCATCAAAATTATGAATTTTGGACAAAATGTTTCGCGTTTAGTTTGTAGTTTCATTCAGGCGGTTATCTAAGCATTCAAACGCTGTCAGTACTGTTATATCGAATCTGTTTCACTGCATTTTAGGACGGAAACTCTCCATAATGCAATTTTAAGTATGATAGAATTAACATTAAACGTGTAAACAAGGTAATAAAAAACTATTACAGACTGCATTTACTAACATTCTGTATATTTTGCTATAAATTAAATTCTTCTTTCGGGTCGGATGGTAAAACATGTATTATGTTAAACAAGTTGGGCCCAGTCAGTAGGTGGCCACGCCAATCGCGACATCAGTGGCATTTTTTCAATTATCATATGACATTGGATGAACAGTCTATCGTCTCATGAACGATGATCATGTTAGCGACGGGCAGTCAGGTAGTGAACACATACTATGACTCGAGCTAATGTGACATAATGAGAGGCAGCCTTTCTCTAAAAAGGGACCACATTAAAAGGAGATAGTTGATAAAGTACGTAAAGACAATGTTGACGATCATCTACAACTTAAGTGATAAGACTATCTACTGAAATTTCTGCTATTGTGCAATGTTGACCTATCCTGCGCATCATGTCATTAATTGCATTCATGATACAACCATGATCAGGTAATATATATCATGTTATTAATCATGAAAGGACGTCGTGAAGAATGACAAAATAACAGATTCGCAATCACAATCTGTAATTTTGTCTATTCTTCCGTCGACAAAACACATTTCTATGGTGGGTGGGCATGCAACGCGTGCTGGAGTGACTGACGAGACAGCTGATCATGACCTTGCCCATTTAACTCAGTTAACCTGTCAAGGTTGTCTGTAAGACTACCAGGTCAAAATAGATAGAGACAATACACAATACATGAGAGCAATCATAATATTTTAAATTCATCATCATCATCATCATCATTTCAGCCGAAAGACGTCCACTGCTGAACATAGGCCTCCCCCAAGCACCTCCACTTCGACCGATTCTGTGATTTTAAATTACACGTGGGAAATTAAATTGAATGCAAAGATAATCAAATTAAGATTTAATTAAACTGACGAGTGGGCTGTAGGTATGACTACAGTTTATGAATTACATGACGAATTTAAATAAGCACTAATGGAAAAGAATAAAGGATATTCACATTACAATGTAAAAATAAAGAGTTAAAGGAACTTTAGCAATAGCTGATAGTATAAAACATGCAGTAGATCGTACGTAAACAATAATAATTTATAAGTATAATAGTCTGTTATGATATGACTACTTATGATGGAGACAATGCAGTTCATTTGCACAGTGCAAAATGAGTGTGAATTGAACAATCGTAGCACTACTTTAAGCTTGTTTCTTTATGTTACTACGATTAGGTACCTAGGTAGGTAATTAGTATTCCGTTTTATTGTCATTCTTTTCACGGGATTTGATAAGAGGTCATAGAATTCCTGGCCCTCAAAGAATCATTCCTACTTCTAAATCCTAGCCTATAAGCCATTATTCCTTGGAAAGCTCAAAAGGACCGGAAATAAGTCGTGTCAAAGGACGCGCTTAACTATAAACATAATGAGGTAGAGACGCCTGACTGACAAGAAACACAATGACCTGTTAACACTCACTGGTATACAACAAGCGCAGCGTTACAACCGACTGAAACAATATGTTTCAGACATAATTTGCAAATAAGAGCCAATAACAGACCAGGTAGGTATGCCTCAAACCAAGAAACCATGTCTTGGCAAAAAACTCGAGACAGACGTTGCCATCCGTCATAGAAACTTGACGGAATCCATTGACTTGACTAATCTTGGAAGTCAAGAAAAATTGCAAAGACTCAGTTTTTGCGATGCAGAAAATACTACGAACAAGTACCGTAAAAGGCAGTACTAAAGATATGTTGCAGTGCAATTTTATTAACACAATTAACATAAATATATCGGCATAGACCGTCGATATATTTATGTTTATTCGACAAATATTTAAATAATATCGATAAAGCGATAATCAACAAGTGATACATCGACATTTCAGAGAAAATACTTCAGCAGTATGTATGACATTCTTGGAAAGAAAGGTTGTCAATTAAACGTAATGGATTAGTAAAAATCCAAGCTAGCACATTTCACAAAAAGGGATTAAAACTGCAAATTCGTTCAGTATCACGTCAAGGCTCAGTAGTCAAGGGTAAAGAACGGCGTGGTGTGCCAAAACTGTTATTTTTGGATGTACGGAGTAAGAACCATCAAGATCACGGTTATACAACCAGTACAAATGAAACGTTCAACTTACCGAAGAAACTTGATCGAATAATCACAACACAACACAGTCCACTGTATTATAATCAAGACGACAACTTCGCGAGAGTTAAAATTCCTAGAAATCGAGACGTCCGCACCGTGTGACGGTCAGATATGAACTGAATGACTCTTTCGCATTGTGTAGTGTAGCGACCATACTTACACACATATACAAGTTGGATGAAAGTGAGGTGTGTATATGTACACATGCTTTTTTTGTGTGTGCAAATCAGTCAACACGATATACCTTGAATGACGCATTGGTGATTGCGTTTGCATTACAGTATTTACAATTTTTGAAGACTGGCATTTTGTAGCTTCTAAAGAAGGAAATGATGATATTGTAGCCACTCGTTATGTAATGGAGCGTAGCAACAAAAATATGAGTGAAGGAAATATAAAAACGGACAGTGTCGCGCCGAGAAATGTTCAGTTTCTTCTCTACTGAATAACCGAGTAAATTGACAATTATTAAGGATATTGGTATCTTTACTTGGTAATGAGCCACAGTAGCTAAAATTGATGGAAGAAATCACAGTCTCGCAAGAGGTCCAAACCAGAGCAATTTAGAGCAAGTGCTCAAAAGAAGTATCTATCCCATTTTACCAAGCGGTGTTTTCCGTAATTGATGAAGACTGCAAGTAAATGAATCGTTTTTACGCTGTGACGGTCGATTGCTGTGACCATGAAACCACGTGTAGGATCAACGTGTACTGTTCGTTATTGTACGCATAGTGAGCCAGTAGTTGACTGCAATTCATTGCCATTTTGTACTATTCATATTCCGATCTGTTTTTCCCAGTTTTATTGGGTCAACAAAAAGGTATTTGCCTGCCAAGTTATCTCTACACCACCCTAGGTGGACTGATAGAGAACTGCATAAAGTTTTATTACTTAGAAATGAATACATAAGGGCTCAATAACTTCAGGATTCAAGTTCTTAACACCTTATGAATCTTGTTCAACCTTGATTTCTTGATTGAATGTTAGGAGATGGATGTTGAATACGGAGTTAGCCAATGAAATTCTAAAGTTAATTTTGCTACTTGAAACGATATTTACGTAACAAATTCAAAATTAATTCAATCAAAGACCCTGTTTAACGTATTAGGCATAACATTATCTTACAGAAGTAATATAACGCTAGACAATTTAAATTAAATAAAGGAATACAATAGCCAGGCTCACCGCTAAGTAGACCTGAATACAATAACCAACAGAAAGCCAAACATGCTAGTAACACTAATTTGTATCTTATCCAAATCCATATCATTGATATCAGATATAATATCTTTGAAGTTTATCAACCCGGAAGACGCGCCCATATTAAAATTTTTAGTATCATTTGCAAATTGATAAGTAATAAAATATCATGCTAACGGCCAAGGCCATCTACTGTGACTCGTGTAGGTACCTACATTTATCATTGCTAATAATTTTTAACATAATTATGTTAATTTAATATTATTAAATTTAATATATAATGTAATGTTGAGATGGCAACTACCTCGTTGGTCTAGTGGTCGTAAGCGCTACTGCTGAGCATGAGGTCCTGGGTTCGATTCCCGGGTCGGGCAAAGTGTTATTGGGTTTTTCTATCTGGAATTTCTCAGTAGCAGCCCGGAGTCTGGATTTGTGCCCGGTTGATGGCAATAGGCTCGCCCCCTATTACATGGGACTTAAACATAACTGGCGAAATGTGGGTGTACCTGCTACAGGTACACCTCTGCCCAACCCTTCGGGGAAACAAGGCGTGATGTTATGTATGTATGTATGTATGTTGAGATGGATGTGTAGAGTGACGAAAATGGACAAAGTAAGATATGAATATATAAGGGGAGGTTTAAAAGTGGTGCCAGTGACAGAATACTTGAAAGGTAATCGTTTGGCCTGGTATGGCATGTGATGAGGAGAGAAGAAACGCATGTGACTAAAAGAGTGATGAATATAAATGTTGATGGATGGGAGAGGAAGACCAAAGAAAAGATGGAAGGATTGTGTGAAGAATTATATGAAAGAGAAGGGAGTGAATTATAGGGTGACGGTTGACAGGAGAGAGTCGAAAAAGAAAACGTGCTGCGCCGACCCGAAGTAACATAGCAAAAGGGCAGGAAGATGCTGATTTTTAAAAAAATATATTTATTAAAACTTACTAATTTAAATTCAAGGACTTTAAGGAAGCTGGGAAATTGTGAATGCGTCAATTTTGTCAAATGAATTTTTGATAAGGTACAAGTTCTGATATGGATATACTGTCTTTTTTTTTAATTTTTCGGTTTTGGCAAATAAAATTCTGGAAAAACGGCACACTACATCAGTTGCAAGATGACGTAACAATCATTGGTTGGTGTGTCGCCCGTTCCGCTCTCTGATTGGTCAGCCAATATCTTACGACCGTCTGACGCGTGTCCGTGCGCAAGAATTTAACATAAAGTTCCATTTATAGACTTCTGTATTATTGTTCTGTTTCTAATAGTACACTTGAACTAATAAAATAGCTTATGCTTTCATGACAGGCACTTCTAGTATTTTTTATTGTCTCAAAAATCCATAAAAATCAAAAGCAGTTTATTCAAATTGGGCTGAGAATCAGCAATTTATGAACGTAAAAGTTACATAAGACAGTTCCCCAAAACGCCTGTCCTTCACCGCTTCCTAGTATCTAAGCTTGGAAGAAGTACGTAACAAACTGTAAAAATAAAACTTGACCAAACCGGCAACAAATTTTAAAGAATGGGTAACCGTTTTCCAAATATTTACTAAGTCTTAATCTCAGTATTGCTTTTGAAGCTGCAAGCACTCACACAAGAGATACTATAGACTCGATAGCATCTATCCTTGCGGGAATACTTGTCTATAGTAGCTACAATAACTGATGTACACATTATTAGGCCCAGACTCCACCAAAGCAGAGACGAAAAAAGAGGAGATGTGTTTTAAACAGCCAATAGAATTTCGTTATTCACACATCTCGGCTCCACTCAGCTTCAGTGAAGACCACTGAGCGGAGATGTATCATATTTGTATGGCGCGATCGAAACGGAGTTGTGAGCTGTGCCTCGCCGAGATTGAGCTGGGCGGCGGTACCTACAAAGCGGAGATGTGAGCTGTGCCTCGCAACTTAGGTCAGCTCTAGCCAGCAGACATCTCCGCTCTAACTAGCACACATCTCCGCACAGCTTCAGTGGATACACCCTAGCTGAAAAACAGCTTTTCTCGTCTCCGCTTCGGACATCCGCACCTAACAATTCGAATGAAACTTTCGTCATTACGAATTGCGTGGGAGGACAGTACTGTACGGACAGGCAAAACCATTCTGAGATTCTCAGGTATATATCGATACAGAATTGTGGGATCACTTTGCTGCAGAACATAACATAACATCACGCCTGTATTCCCCGAAGGGTAAGGCAGCGGTGTATCTATAGTACACACACATCCAGAGCCCGGGCTGCTAATGAAAAATTCCCGATATAAAAACCATGCAGAATTAAGTTCTCAGATGTCACGATTTCATGAAAAAGTAATTCAATGGAATAAATCTAACTTAGAGAGATGTAATTAATTATTGTAAAGATTATAATTATGTAAATACATATTTGTAATAGTCGCGAATCATATTGATCAAGATACAACCTGACACTGTCCTGCAAATTGCATTTGGCAGGCAACCACTGCGGATCCACCTAAACTGAAATTGTTCTCGGCTTCGATGCACCAGCATTATTGAGGCTGTGCAGTGCTTTTAGACGCAAAGTAATAAATACTCTCGAGTTTATCGCAGCCGGTGCCGGTTATTAAAACTAATCTGGATGGTATTTTAGTATTGAGTGCCAAGCATTACTAAATAATACACGGGTCGAATTCAGACAAGAGAGTTTGAGTGATGCCAAAAGACGAAAGCACATACACCAGCTGTTTTTAAATTTTGTTCAATCAAAAGCACTATTCTTATTTTATACGAGTGTCAAGAATATGACATTTCTGAGATAACACACTTTGGTGTGTTACTGTCACTTTTCCTTAAAAGTCAATACCTACCATAACCTCAAAAAATCGGGAAATTAAGCAATTATTTTTTTTGGGCTTCCGTTTTGTATCCGCCATTTTGAATGTTTATAAGCAGACAATAAATTCATGACCAGGACCTGAAAAACCCCTGGAAACTGATTTTTGTTAAAATATTTTTTTAGAAATTGTTTTTGCTTCATTTCAATTTCCCGATTTTTTGAGGTTATGGTATTGACTTTTAAGGAAAAGTGGCAGTGTTACCCCAAAGTGTGTTATCTCAAGAGTGTATAAAAAAAATGGCAGCGATACGTCAAAAATTGTGGTGTAGGCAGATTTTTGAACAAAAAGTCATTTTTTTTTCCACTGTGCAGCGTCACTGCTGCACAGAGTGCGTGTGAGTAGCAACAGCATCCTGAACTATTTTACTAACAAAATGGATCATGTCTGAATTTTTTTTTAATTTTTTTATACTTTCTTTTGTTTGTTTGTATGTAGGGGGTAATCTCCGGAAATACCAGTCGGATTTAAAAAAATCTTGCCCAATTCATGAGCATGGTTATCGCACGAATGAAATTCGTACGAAAACGCACCCAAAGTACGCGCATTGTACTTATCATAATGGAATATCTTGCAATATCTGTTGATATTCTACTACCTATCTTCACAGAGATTTGCGCGAGATATTATGTAATTGTTTACGTAAACAGAAGCTGTTATCAAACTGTTGGTTTTGGCATGATAGATTATGATTATTTTCTGGAAGTTTCAGTAAACAAACTGTCATACAGACAGTACAGGTAGATAGAACCTGGGTAATACGAAGCGGATAGATACATTTTTTTTCAAATTGGTGGTACATTTTTAAGACGCAGATATATAGTGATCTTGAGTGGTTAGGTTGCGTGTTCTGTACTGAGCTCATGCAACGCGTCGTACGTCCAGCCAGTAATAGGACTTGCCCATCAAGGAGCGCTGTCTCAAATTAGACGCATTATGAATTTATCACACGTAAAACAAAAGGTATTTTAATAAAATACGTATAATAAAAGATTAATAATTTAATTATCTTTAAAATGGTGAAGTTTTGAGAAATTACGCTTGATAGATTTTGCGTCATTCTCAGTTTTTTATCTGCGTTAGACATAAATTTACAAATTAATTACACTATGTAATATAAACATAATCAAAAATATGCCTATATTAAAATATTTAAAAAATGCTCTAATTTAACATATATTTTTTCCAAATCACTAACAATACTCGTTTAGACGTCATCTTCAGTATAAAATCATTAAAAGTCGGTTTTCGTCCCCTTAATATTATCGATGTGCCTTTATAGACACGATAGAAAATCAACTAATGGGTTATTTTTAAGTAAGTACTTATTATTATTTTAATCAAACACGTGGAATTTGTTGCCGTCCCCGTCTGTCACAACTAGTCACAATATCATAAAATATTGTTATCCGTAGGCAAATATTACCAGTAGGTCAGCTCAAAATTAAAGGCAAATCATTGGTAATTCATGGCTTTTGCATGAGGTCCTAGGTTCGATTCCCGGGTCGGGCAGTGTTATTGGGTTTTTCCATCTGGAATTTCTCAGCAGTAGCCTGGAGTCTGGATTTGTGCCCAGATAATAGCAATAGGCTTGCCCCTATTACATGGGACTTAATAAAAACATAACTAGCGAAATGCTCTACCATGCACCTCTGCCCAACCCTTCGGGTATTACCTGTTATGTCATTGGTAATTGTCCTAATTATTGAATATTGGGTAACACACTAGGTTCATTTTAGATTCGCAATAACAAAATCATGAAGTAAAATGATCTAATTATCAGCCTAACTTCCAAGTCACGAGTTTTCAAAATGGTTCTCTACCTCACAAACTAATCTAAACTTTACTGTTCATGTTTTAAGGTTACAATTCGGAATGCTTTAAGCAGTAGAAAAAAAAGTATAAGTATATTGTTCACATCTTCTAGAGGAATAATTTGCATTATCATCCAAATCACGACCAAGCGTTTCCATTGTTTTTCACAATAGGAAGATGATGCTGTTTGTCTGAAAAGTTATGAAGAACGATTGCAAAATTATAAGACTGATTGAGAGATCTGTGTTGAATGGTTAACAAAATGAGTATTTTGCGACTTTTAAACTAAGTTTAAGCAGGTGCAAGGAAACAAAATTGGCTTTTGTCATTTTAGATATAATGCATTTGAAAAATGCAAAAATATCTTCTAATATTTTATGTCCATAAATCATATGTAAATAACAACACATAAAACTTGAAGTAAGGAACACAATTTAAATAAAAATTACGATACTGACAAAAGAGCATACATGTTAACTATAGACGTTTCAGACAAGCAAATGAAGAAAACACTAGAAACATAGGACCAATGACAGCCCTCTTTTTCTTAGACTACAACCGAGAAAGCCTTCGTCTAATTACTAGACAGTTCCTAAAGGACATTGTTCGGCGTCCATATATCGTTCGCCTAAGTACCAACAGTGACGTGAATTTACTTTCTGTGTTCTAAATAATGCATATATTCGATTGAATCTAAATTAAAATCACGGACACTGCTGAGAATTGTAAAAAAATCTAAAACACTTTCGGATTTTGGGGTTATATATAATTAGGCCAATAGAAACATATTAACTTAGCGTATATTAGTGAAAATACATTGGATTTTATTTTCAAACGTTTCATATATTTATGTACTACTAGCTGACCCAGCAAACGTTGTTTTGCCATATACATGTTTAGGGTGGACCACCCTTATCACATAAAATAGAAAAAAAATAAAAAATATATATGTTGGCCGATTCTCATAGATACCGGATAAGCACAAAAAATTTCATCAAAATCGGTCAAGCCGTTTCGGAAGAGTATGGCAACGAAAACTGACACGAGAATTTTATATATTAGAAGATTAGTGTAGTCAGAAACCATTCTTTCTTTATTTGTAGTTAATAGATATTATAAAAATGTACACTGAGTGACAAAATTGACACTGTCATTACGTACTTTCAAAGGTCAAAGTGTTATCTGTCAATTCATCGACTGTCAGTGTCGATTTTGCTCGTTTCACACGGCGCTTTCAATCGCTTAATTCTGTTTGTAACTGAAAAAATTATTCATAGATCAAGCGCTGAGAGAGCCTATTCAAAACGTCAAATTCAAACAAAAAATTATGGCGCTGAGGAATAAGACCGAAGTGAAATAAGTACTTTTTAAAATGATTTCAGAAATAAGTGTCCGTTCTATTGTAGTAAGTGTAACGTAAATTATAAAAAAAACTAGTAATTATTGTAAAGGTTTCATACGTATTGATTCTTTGGCCATTTTTAACTATGTCCTTTGTTGCTGTAACATGAACCGACTACTTATAGACTGGAGCCCACGTAAGTAACAAACATGGAATGTGCGTCACGACATACAGGCTGTTGGCTGTTCTGATATGGTTATCGCCTTTTAGCATGGCAATAGCGATCATTGCCCTTTCCCCATAATCTATTCGTAGGAACACAAACAATAAACGATATATAGTTTTTCACTATTGGAAGTTGTCGAAGATTACAAATGATGCGGGACTTTAACGGACTTTATTTCAGTTTTGAAAGAAAAGATGGTAGAAAATGTAGGTGGGTCAATGACCGCTATTACCATGCTAAAACGCGACAACTGTAGAAATCAACACTTTTGTATTTAAATATTAAGTGTAGACACTGTAGACACAGGTGCTACTGTAGTAAATAATATTTAAATGAGCCATACTTCAGATGCCATGACTTGGAGTAAAGAATTGCATAGAAATATTTCTATAAGGAAATCCGCAGGAATCTGCTGGATGCGGAAAGCACAGAATCGGTCCAAGTGGCGGTGCTTGGGGGAGGCCTATGTCCAGCAGTGGACGTCTTTCGGCTGAAATGATGGTGATGATGATTTCTATAAGTTTTTTTTGTCTAAACATATATGATATCATTATCAAGTGCAATTTTTTAGCACATTAGTTAAAGGATATATTACTGTTGTATACTGGCTTATATAATAATAAACGTAAAGGTATAGATACTGAACTAAAAATATAGCTACATAACAAAAGATTAGATTTGCCTGTTAATATAAATCATAAAGCTAACAAGAAAGAGCCAATAAACGTGGCGTGAAGTGTCATGACAGAATTTTATAAAGTCATGGTCGAATTTAAAGAAGCAATTTCGAAAGAAGCTCAGCCAAGAAACAACAATGCTAAAATAAAGTAATATCTATACTATGATCTATGACACATCATTATCATTCTCTTACCACTATCCCAATTTATTTGGGGTCGGTGCGATCTTTTTCTTCCATACTCGCCATCTCAGTAGTCACCCTCTTTTCTAGCCATATCATCTTCGATCAATAATAGTTCATCATATCTTTCTGGTCTTCTCCTACTCTTATAGCTATCCCACATTCATACTCAAAACTTCTCTAACGACATTATCCTCATTCTCGGCATCACATGCACATATACCTTTGGCACAATGAAGTTAAAAGTAAACTCAATATAATCAGTAACATCGAACAACGGACTAACAATAATATACCTAGTCATCTGGGGAAGTTGAGTGTTGCTATCTGTAAAACTAATATTTATTTTTCTAATCAAACTGTCATCAATATTGCATGTTTTTATCGCTTGAAACCGATACTGAGTTATGAGAAAATAAATGATTTTATTCAACTGCAAAATATATTTTTACTCGATTTGAATGGAACAAAATCAAAAGTCATTTATTCAAACTAGGCTGAGAATTCAAAACGTCAAAATTACATAAGACAATCCCCCAAAACGCTTGATGATGTTACAAAACTTGGACTTCTTGACAGTGTTAACCTCGTTTTTAAGGTCTTAAATAATGGAGATGTAAATAACAATTTCGAAGTGCTGGAAAACTTCCTGAATAATAAGGAATATGTAGTTAACTAAGAAAAAAAGGAATAAACTGGTCATGATTATGGTACCTGTTTGTCGTATGTAGGTAATGAATAAATTTTGCATTAGACAGATTGCAAAAGTTTCCACACACACTTCATATAGTAATGGAACAAAAACACACTGTACGTAAGTCTGTTAAAAGATTGATTGAAGCAAATGAGTTCCTGAGTAGTCTGTATGCACTGACAACCTGTAGCCACTTAGGCACGAGGATAACCCTGACCTTAACGTTTTCCAACACGTGCCCACGTGTCGGAAAACGTTTATGTCAATCCTATAAACTGCAAAAATGTATTCAAGGTCAATAATAATTTTAATAAATATTTGTTGGTTCTTGAAGATATTGGAGTGTCTTGAAATAGTAAAGGGAATACAAGGAGTAGTACAAACAGATTCACTGGGAAAGGAAAAATGAAATCACTTAATAGCAATATGAAAATACCCTGTGTCAAAGAATCGATGTAATTAAATACCGGTTCAACTTTTGCAGAAGTGTGTACCTACCCACACCACAAAAGCACTGTTCCTAACAAGTACTGCTTCTAGGTGCGAGTATGACAAAGAAACTTCAAGAAGAGCGGCTTTCTTGGAATCGTTCTAGATAGGATATTTGACACCATGCTCTATACAATCACAGAGATAGAGGTTAACCACCTTCTCCATAAGAAACCTTCACCTTGAACTCGTACAAAGACAAAAGATAAGATTACGAACAAACTTCACAACAGAGAGAGCAACTCGTGAAACAATAAATTCAACTCAATATCGACACACCAGGCCCCTAGCTGTGCATTCACAAACACACACAAACAAACACACGGCGGCCATGACAGTTTGGCAAGCCTCCGAAACGGTGGCCGCTGATTGGCTGGCCGGATCGCGCCTCCATGACGTCAGCGGCCCCGGCGCACGCATTTTATCGAAAAACTATAGCCGCAGTGAAGGCGATAGCGATTTATGAATAGTTTATTGAGTGTTATCTTGGCAAGTTGACATCATTACAGTTTTATTTGAACTTGAAGGGCAAAGAGAACAGTTACAATACAATCTCTCTTTGATGTTTGATGGAGACTACCACAAATTAACACAGCAGTTGTAAAAGTTTAATTGCTCGTATCCTACACTATTACACGAGCAATATTTGTATGAATATATATGTTTTTGTATATGTATCAGTACCTACTCACGTTCTCGAAATCGGCCCTAACGATTTCGATGAAAGTTGCAATTTAGGGGTTGCGGGGGCGAAAAATCGATCTAGCTAGGTCTCATATCTGGAAAAATTAGTTTTCTACGTATTTTCACCCGAGCAGAACTCAGTCGCCCAAAGTTTAGAACAAGATAATGAATAATGATTTGACATTATTGACATTAGCATAATGATCATGGCAACATGGAATTAGTAAGTTCCTACTATCAAGGTAGTATGGAATTAGTAGGTACTATCCTATACTATTAAATGAGCATTCTCTATTTTCACCAGAGCAGAGCTCGGTCGCCCAGGTACTAAATACAAATTTGAGTAACGCCCGATTGGTAATAATCCCTCATTAGCTAAGATTACAAATCTAGGGCCTCAATCTTATGATGGTCAATAACAAAGCGAAAATTTGAATAGTAGGTACACACGGCTACACATAAAGCTATACATTTCTAGTTTACGGTGACCTCGTATTCTATCATATAATGCGAGATCAGCTTATACTGGAAATGTATAGCTTTAAATGTGTAGCCGTGTGTACTAAGTAATGAACTTGTGACGAAATGCCAAATCATCATCATGAGTATTTATGGTGGTAGCTCATCAATCAACTGAAGTTAATCTTTCTATTCCACAGATTGATTTAGTAGCCTCTTCAAGTTGCCAATAAGTCTCGGACATCATCTTCCTGGTCCTCAATCCCAGCTTCCTCCTTCAAGACGTTGATCCACCTAGCTGTTTCTATGCAATCACATTCCACAACCGGTTCTTACAAAGCTACTCCAGGTCCATGCCTCAGACAACGGGATTACAATACTATAGGGTTCAACAACATTTTCATTGCGTTAGGTGGTTTTAACCGGTTAAGTTTCTACGTCATGTTCCAGCTGCTCTTTATGGTATCCGTTCATCTCATCATTTGTTTACATACTCAGCATGTAGGTACGTGGTAACCTGTAATCGCAAAAATAATATTCTGCTGTTCCATACAAAATAGAGGATACTGCAATATTTTTTTCCGTTCTCAATGTTGATCACCTAGTAAAAGATGTCCTAATGATGAGTACAATGACCCCTTTTCAGGTTTTCAGTAAATTCTATTACATCTTTTAAAGGAAGACGACCTAAAGTGTAACCACTACTGCTAATAAATAGTGTTTATTTTCCTTATGAACTCACTGACAATTAATTTGCCTAGGTTCCGAAGGACAGATGGTAAATACTCTGCGTTTATTTAAAACTCGCTGTTTCATGCTTGATAGTATGACGAAGCGGTTCTGTGTTGGCGAAAAACAGCATTAATGACTAGCTTTTTGGAGAGGATTTAATATTTAAAGCCTTTTTTTGCAACATAATACATAATTCATAAGAAGACTGTAGTTAGTAATAATACTAAGAATTATTGTAGAGCTTAGGTGACATCACCCACCCAGCAACCGCTCAAAATGGCACGCTCAAGGCCTGTCGAACACGTGTTTCTTTCACATTTTTATCACAAACAAGATATTGATTTGTATTTTATAGCTTTTTGTTAAAAAAGAACAATAACGTTGAAAAAATATCAGCTCAGTAGTGCAATTTAATATCTATCTAATAAAATACAATAGACTTGGATATATTTAGTAATCTGTTCCGCTTAGCTATTTCTAAAGGGCCATAAAAAACTCCTGAAATAAATCGACCCGTGTTTACCTCTCAACGAGGCATCCTCAGGATGACGATTGACTTGTCGCGAACCCAAACACGGCGTGTTGCCACACCGCGCGTTGAACGCAAACTCACACATCATCTATCTAATATCTGTTATTAGATGAATTTACAGATCACATGGACAACCCAGACATCCCGGAGCAGCATAAGTACCAACTAATAGAAGTAAAATAGAGGAAGAAGACAGTGCAGAATAGATCCACCTTTAAATCACACCACACTTCACCACAGTCAATGAAAATTCCTCACATAAAGATGTCATTTAAGTAGATGAACCAGTACAATTTCTCCCAACCAACATAGCTAATAGCGCTAATACCCGCTCCTGCATCCCACCATGGTCTATATCCAATAGAAAGTGAGTGACCTCGTGCGCTAGACTGCAAACTAGTTGCAATAGAATGTTACGGACAAATAGGACGTACTTTGTAGTTTACTTCGAAAGGTCTTACGTTTAAACGATTACAACAGATTTCTTTAAATAGTGGAGTTTCTCTGAATCTTCAATTTCAGCCCATTGAAGATTTTTGTATCTATGACGAAGGCACGCTCTTTGAGCATGGATCTTTAAAGACCTGTGTGTCGCCAACTCATCATCATCTGCCTAGCATTTTCTTATTATATCGGGGGTCAGCTTTAGGGATGTAAAACGGTAAAATTATATACACGGTAAAAACGTTATTTTACGTAATTTACGGTATTTAACGGTAAAATAAGGTAATTTTCGGTAAAAAACGTATTAAACGTACGCATACAGTCATACCCACTAAAACACTACGAATACGGAAGTGAGTATGTTTGTGTGTATGTGTAGGTATGTCACTACTCCACTATTAACGAATAAATGGATTTGAATGATATTTGCCAGAGATATAAGCAGTATTGGAAATTTAAAAAAAAAATTTTTTCATAATTTTGTTGTACCACTTTGTCGGCGTAATTAATATAAGATAAGATATTTATTTTGCAAATATGGGTAAGTACAAAACTCGGTGACATAAAAAATATAATAAGCAACAGCCATATTTAACCTATGCCAAATTACAGCTTTCTAGTACTAAGGGTCTCGGACCTAGACCGCGGACAGACAGACAGACAGACGGACATGACGAAACTATAAGGGTTCTTTGTTTACTACGGAACCAGAAAAAAAAAACAGAAAACTGGGCTTGTGCGACTCATGTGTACTAAAAATCCCTAAAACTTAATTCTCAAGTCAAGAATTCAAGATATGAATCACACCATGTCATGGATTATAATAATATCATCTATGTGCAGAGGCAGAGGAGAGGACAGCACAAATTAAAATTGAAACCTTCATATTATGTCGCCGGTAATTTTACCGTAATTTGTATAAATCACCTTAAATAACCCGTATTTTATCAGCTTTTTCCGTAAAATTACGTAATTTTGCAACTCTAGTCAGCTTGTAGTCTAACCGGATGCAGCTGAATGCCAGTATTTTAGATGGAGCTACTGCCCATATGACCTACACAATCATATAATGATTGATTGTGCAAGTAATGATAACGTATGTGTAAGTGATAACTCGATAGTCCAACAGTGACGCCAACCACGAGTATAAAAACATTTTTGGTGATTATAGATAAAAATAAATCTCTTCTTTCTTCTTCTTCTACAGAGACCTACACATTAAAATATACTTTCATCAAGAACTTTCTAATCACATTAAGTTCTATCTTGATAACTAGATACTAGATCTTAATGATATCCAAAATCTCAACCATCATGTCCTTATCACAGCAGCCTCGGTTTTATTCCGCGTCGTACGCGCAACCGATAAATTGAACGTGAATTATATAAAACTAACTCTGATTGTACTGATAAACCTATTATTTTGCAATGCGGTATGCGAAACTAAATAAGTAGCGATATGGTCAGTTATTTTTAATACCTAGTAATTATTATAATGGGGCAGAATTCTTATACTGAGAATTTATGCTTCAAATATTTTCTAACTTTTGGAGTAGAATTCGGGAGGATAAAACGGTTCTTCTACGAACAACAGCACTAGATACTTCAGGGCCATCCACGGGCCATCATACATCCACAATTTGTGGTTTATCTCCAAAATACTCCAAACAAAATCCTGAATAAAGATCAACGTTTTATGTATTTGTCAATTCAAGAAATATTACAAAAACCAACAGCACGCTTAGCATGACTACAATAGAAACGGATTTTATCGACGGAAGAATAGATATAATGACAGTTAACAATCACAATCTATCATTTTTTCTATTCTTCCGTCGACAAAACCCGTAGAAAATCCGTTTCTATGGTTTTCATGCTACGCGTGCTGGTGCTATGCTAACTAATGTTAATAATTTGAAACACATACTCAATTTTTTTCACAAATGAAAAATAATGACGCAAGTTTTGTTTGAAACAGGTTAGAGTTAGACCGTATCATCAGCAAAATAATTAGGTCGTAATGACGTAATACTATGCAAATGTGGACCAAAATGTCTTTCAACATTGCAAAAACGATTGTTCGTAAACTCGGAAATCTTTGTTAGGTATTGCATAAGTGTTTTGTATGCTTTTCTACAAACCATTGTATGATTTTCTGTCTACTTCAATCGAATAGACTAAAGTTCAAGCCAAATTCCAGTCCAATAACTAAAAAAAATACACAACTAATTGCATTTGAAGTACTACCTACTATACAGGGTAGCAGGGGCATCGACGCGAAAACTGTTACCATGGATTCAGTACATGATTCTGAACGCCCCTGCGTTGAAATTTTTCGTAGGTTATTTAAAAAAAAAATCTGCTGTACCCATACATTTTGACCGCGAAGGTATTGCACTTTTCTGTGAAACAGCAGATTTTTCATGAAAGCCGGCAAGACACTATGGTTACCGTAGAGTGTCTTGCCGGCTCCCCTCCATAAGAAACGACCAATTGGAACCGTGCACCTAGCTTCTAACGTTTCAAATCTGCCCATGTAGGTTTATGTGAAATAAAATATTTGGATTATTGTCCCTTTTGGCGAAAATATGACCTAAGACACACATTTCCACTATGCAAGGAATTTTGAATGTTACAGACATTTAATTCTGCATTATGCTCTTGATGCCAAATGGTGCAATATGGTTGGGAAAATGCGCAGATGATAATGCCATATTATGATTCAATTTCAGACTTGCTGATAAGCGTCCAGCGCTCGGTGTGGCAACACGCCGTTTTCGGGTTCGCAACAAGTCAATCGTTATCCTGAGGATGCCTCGTTGAGAGGTGAAACACGTGTCGATTTCTTACAGGGTTTTTATGGCTCTTTAGGAATAGTTAAGCGGAACTGTTTACTAAATATATCAACGTCTAATATAGGCCATTTTCCTGTAGACCATTTTCTATTTTGTTAAGTACTTAGTACTTATTGAAAGACCTACACTGTTCTCCCATACCTATTAACACTGTTATTTGAAAGTATTGTAAAAGTCAATTATTTTTAAAAGAGTAACCGTGGAGTTTCTTGCCGGCTCTTCTTCATAGGAAACGACCAATTGGAACCGTGCACCTAGCTTCTGACGTTTCATAAGTGCCCATGTAGGTTTATGTGAAATAAAATATTTTGAATTTGAATATTGTATTTGATAAGCAACAATTTTGCTATTGTTTTATCTGCACATCAGCGCAGAATCTTGCATTTCTATTCCATTAAAACCTTGACATTCATATATGTAATGTTATCAAACTGTAACACAAAAGTAATCTTAAAACAAACACAAAAATACCAATACCTAGAGATTGCAAGTATACGATACGCAATTACTTATAGATTACATCACGAGCATTTTATCGTAATCGCACACACCGCACCCACAAATATCTATATTTAGGTTAAAACCAAGTACCACTACAGAATAAATAATACACATACATCGCAACAGTTTTGGGTATTTATATTTTAGCACAAACCTTATCTCCATAATCATTTCGGATAACATGACGAATCAACCGTCATTTATTTTATAACGAAATTCAGAAAAGTAACAAAATTTTCTTGTATCTACGAGTATGTAATCACACGTAGATAACTTATCAGCATATGAGAACATGGTCCCAATTAGAACGCCCAGCTTCATGTTACTATAAGATAGATAGAATACTGTTTATTATGCACACCATACAAATTACAGATACAAATGTTGAAATTTTACATAATTATGGTGACACAATGGGCGGTTTTATTGCTAAAAGCGATCTTTTACAGACAACCTTCGGATGGGATTTAAGGGGACGATAACTGACTTTTAATGATTTTATACTGAAGATGACGTCTAAAGGAGTAGTGTTAGTGATTTGAAAAAAATATATGTTAAATTAGAGCATTTTTTCAATAATTTAATATAAGCATATTTTTGATTATGTTTATATTACGTAGTGTAATTAATTTGTAAAGTTATGTCTAACGCGGATAAAAAACTGAGAATCACGCAAAATCTATCAAGCGTATTTTTCTGAAACCTTCGCCATTTTAAAGATAGTTTAGTTATTGATCTTTTCGTATACGTGTTTTATTTAAATACCTTTTATTTTATGTATAATAAATTAATAATGCGTCTAATTTGGGACAGCGCTCCTTGATGGGCGAGTCCTGTTACTGGCTGGACGTACAACGTGTTGCGTGAGCTCAGCGCAGAACACTCAAGGTCACTGGAGAGAGGAAGTGTTTAAATGTCTAAGCAGGGATCTAACCTAATCCTAGCAACATCTGGACCAAAGACTCCCTCCTTTTCCGCAAACATTCAAGGCAAGAATAAACTGTTTACATGGACACATGAAGTCCTTATTACGTTGCTGTAAATATCGTAAACTGCACATGTCAGAGATCGATTGCTGCAGTGTATACACCGGCACTTTCCGCGAAGGAAAGTGTCTTCTCGTAAACAATTTGGTGTATGAGCTGAGAGTTCTAAACATGAGGGCGACAAATGTGGAGAAGAGTTTACTTGATGGAATGTTATGGGTTATGTGAAGGTTGATGTTGTTGTTACTGGTCTGAAGAAATATGTGAAAGCAAGGGTAGCATCTCCTACTCGTGTGTCCAACCCAACTTTTTGCAATAAGCTTTATACATTTATAAAATGTAATCGCATTTCGTGTGTCTGCGTGACGGAGTTGATCTTCTAAACCACGCAACGGATTTTGATGCATCATTTTGAGAATTAATTCCGGAAGATTTGTATTATTATATTAAACTTACTTATATTTATTTTTATGGTTAAAGTTTTGAAACGTGCCGCCTCAATAGGGGGTAGAGGAGGGGAGCGGGGAGAGGTGTGAGGGTTAGTAAGACCCCACTCCCCCTTCGGAGATATATAGTTTTTTTTAAATCGATTTTTAATATGACATTAATCTCATATAAAAACGTTGATAAATTAAATGTAGAGGGAAGTGGAAGAGAGGAAGAGGGCAAGTCATACCCCCACCCACCAGTTCATAGGAGACACATTTTCAAGTTCAATGTCAAACGTCTCGAAGATCAAGGTCAAATAAAAAAAAGAATGTTATAGGTCTGGTAAATATATTTTTTTACAGAATTCGCAGGGCTCCGTCGATTAAGCCTTTTAATCGACGGAGCCCCGCGAATTCTGTCTGCAGGGTTTAAAGGAACCTAACACCTTCGAACCTAACCTGTCCCAGCCGGGCTGCCCCAAGTCTCGAGGTCGCTAGGCTCGCTCTTGCATCCGTAAATAAGTAGAACGTTTTTAAAGTTACCTCAAATTTTTTTTTTTTTTAATCGCTTTCAAAAAAATAATTGTGGAGGATTTAGGAGATCCTCTAGAACCCCCAAGTAACCTCACATTATTTCTAGAGAGGCGGCACGTTTCTAAACCCAACCCATTTTTAACAAGTCGTAAAATTGTAGGGTATGATAAAAAAAACCGGCCAAGTGCGTGTCGGACCACGCACAATGAAGGGTTCCGTAGTTGGAATGAATTTATCCCAAAAACAAACTTATCTTTGTTGTTGAAAAATATGTTCTCCCATACGGAATGTAGCTATGTTTAGCTGGCAGGGGGGGGCGACACTTGACTCTAACAAAAATTAGCACTTTAAAGCTTAATATTTCGCAAACGTATCCTTAAATCTAAAAACGGTTTTAACAAACTCACAATGTTTTTAAAGGACCTTTCCAATGATACCCCACACCAAGGGTTAAAAAAAAAAACAACATCACCACTTTATGTGTAGGAGAGGTACCCTAAAAAAAAATGTTTTTCATCATTTTGTTTTACCACTTTGTCGGCGTAATTAATATGTATACCTATGCCAAATTACAGCTTTCTAGTACCAAGGGTCTCGGAGCTAGACCGCGGACAGACAGACAGACGGACAGACAGACGGACAGACAGACGGACAGACAGACAGACAGACGGACTTGATGAAACTATAAGGGTTCCTTGTTTACTACGGAACCCTAAAAAGCGCTATGTGTGAGCTGGCACGTATCATACAACCTCTAATATAAGTCATGTCCAACCCAATAGGACTAATAAACACAAAAATCCACTATCGAACGATCACTTCCTTCACTTTAAACTACATCAATCACAATTAAGCCAAAATAGGTTTCGATCTATCAAAGACTGTGATTAAAGACCTTGAGGCAATCAAAGACAAAGGCGTCAAAAACACTGAATCGTAGTAGGTATACAAACATGAAAGTAATTGACTCCCATGTGAACCCAGGAAACATGGGCGTGGAACAATAATTGATGATGTATTTGAAATAAGTCAGGAAGAAACTGCGTCGTTTGAGAGCAATGCTAATAATACAAGTCAAGAATTCTGGGAACCAGAGTTTGCAAGCAGATCAGTCATATAGTTACAAGCACAAACGAAAGTGGTTATGAAAGGAGCACTAACTGTCGTATCGTATCTTAGTAGGTAAGTTCTTCGAAGACCGTTGTTGTTCACTTGATTTTTAAAATGTAGAAATGCTTTCTCGACTCTTCAGAATTACCTACTCGAATGAAACAACAAAAAAGTACCTTTGGCAAGGATGGTTATAATGAGGAAATGCCTAAGAGTATCCGCAGGAACATATGCCTTGGAGTATCTGAAGGAACATATGCCTTGGAGCATCTAGGTTGTAGATAGGTTAGGTTTGATTATGGAGAGTTTAAAAACAACTAAAAAGCTATAAATATTGACAACCCTATCTTACAAGTTTACAACCAAAGTAGTTTTTTTATACCCAAATCATCACCACAAACACCCAATTGAAATAACTCTACTTACTAGTTTAAATACACATGATGCGTAATAAACTAATAAGATCACATTACATATTCAGTAATTGAAATGAATGTCCAACCTGTCTAGCCAGAAACAAGATGGATGATGATAAACAAATTGATTCAGACCAGAACGTAAGTGCTAACCTTGGTACAATAAAACAATTTCTGATGCGAATACCAATAATACCCATGGAAACGAATAAGAATCTTACAGTACAGCAATAAAAGCGAAAATCGCAAACGAAGCAAGTGATTTTAGTATAAACGTTGACGTAAACAATATAGAACCAGAATTTGCGTCAAGTGTGACGCGAAAAGAATCGATTGTCTCATGAACTGTTTGCTTACACAACGCTGTAGTAATTACTTCTAATTTGGCACGTATATAGTCATTATATTTTTGCATTAGTAGATATCTTAAAAGCATTCATTATCATACCACATTTAGGTATGGCTAAACTCTGTAAACCGATTTTTAATTTGCCAGACCAAAATGACAGCAGCAGTCAACCTTTTTTTTAAATAACACAGTAAATAATTAATATTACAGAGACAATACGACACCAGTGAATGTCCTTCTGCAGATAATGATTCAGTGGTCCTTGGTGAGAATCACTCGGTCACTAGAATATTTACTAGGCAGTAGCGCAGGGTGACTTTATGGAGGAGGTAAGCCGAAACAACAAAAAAAAAAAAAAAAAAAACAATTATTTACCGTACATCAATCAATCAATCAAAATTTCATTTCATTACATTTCGATATACTACTTTCTATTATGAGCTTCATACAAATTCCCGATTCCCTAACTCATAAAACAGCTACGAATATGTTTTTCAGTCTGCACATCTTTTTTGATGAATTCAACTACAATCTAACAAAAGTAAACACGGGAACGACTGCCAGTCAGTCATTGATATTTATCGTAAAGGGAAACATTACAATTTTTGAAAAAACCATCGCGGCGTTTTAGATTTATAGTCACATCGGGGCGAGCACGTGTTTTCAAAACTTAACCTTGAAAAGCATGTTTCTTCACAAAATTCACACACTATGACATTCTAAAACTATGAATGCCGCCATCCTAATAAGATCGTACTAATTAGTTGTCAAATCTACTCTAAATAAGTAATTTCAGCTTATTAAACTATCTACTTACCCCAAATACCTAATTACAAAGTACTTTACATTCACAACACACAAAACACCATGTTAATCATTCTCAAAACACTATGTTAATCACTGTCCTATAACTACAAACAAATATTAATACTAGTAGTATTGATAAACATATGAATTCAATTAATACTGAGCGAACAAAATGCAAATTAATAAGATTCTAATGCGATTACGTCAAAAAACAACCACATAATATATTTGTCAAACGAATGATGAAATTTTTACGAACTCCTAGCCGAACGCATTACGAAATTTACCGAATCAAATGCGTGTGCCAGAAAGAGGTGGTGCAATAGCAATAATTCCTTCTCGCTCCCGCGCGCACGTTTCTGCTACTCTGTGCCTACAATAACTCGCTACAGACCGGCTTACTCGGCTCATAGAAACCGCGGATCACGTGACCGAAGTGAAGTCATGATGACTTTATTTTTTGTAAGGAAATTGAATTTAGCGTAAGCCGGACGCGCCTACGAGTTATTTTAGCGCAGTGTTTTGTTGTTGGGTTATTAAGACAATTTTTAATGTATGTAGGCGTTTTGTAATAGGTATTTTAATTTTATGGTGTATCAAATACTTATAGTTTGATTATTCAATGACGATAGAGTGGTTGTGTTCCGAATTTCCAAAGGGAAGCCGGTAGGAATCGGCTTATATGGACAATTCGCCCCTGCGCCCTGTTACTAGGTTATTTTTATGTCGACACCAAATGTCATTTTAGTATAGCAAATTAAAAATCAGAGTATAGCAAGCTGATGTTACAATTTTACATCCATAGTGATTTAGAGATATGGCAATTTTGCTATTTTGAAAATGATTAAGTGATCTTCTAAAAACTTATTTATTTATTTCATTTTATTTTCAGGTATTAACCCATAGCAATATTAAAAATTAAATTACAATAAATTATATTACAATAAATTAAATTAAATTGAAATTAAAATTAAGTTCTACATTTCAGCATAATTATAAGCGTCTTAGCAGGTACACACAGTGAAATAATACAGATACAATTTGATTAGTACATGCACATAATCGAGACAGGAAAGATGCCTTGAGTCTCCTCAAGAGCCCGTAAAAATCAGTAACTCTGTTCTCAGCGAACATACCAGTCGCACTACACCGCCAGGGCAGCTTTAATATAGCTCTAAAGGCGTTATTATATTGTACACGAAGAGTGTTATAAGCACTCTTCGTGTACCTGTACCAGAGCTGACTGGTGTAGAACGACTGACAATAAGCCTTGAACAGAGTTATTTTAACTTGGTTGGAGCAGTGAAAAAAGCGTCTAGCCAACATGTTGCTTCGACATGCGATACTGCGCCTCTGCCGTTCCAGACCAGCATCAAATTGACCTTCCAATGATGTATGTTTTTAGGATTCTGTACCCAAAGGGTAAAACGGGACCCTATAACTAAGACTCCGCTGTCCGTCTGTCTGTCTGTCCATCTGTCACCAGGTTGTGTCTCATGAACCGTGGATAGACAGTTGAAATTTTCACAGATGATGTATTTCTGTTGCCGCTATAACAACAAAAACTAAAAAAACAGAATAAAATAAAATTTAAGGGGGCTCCCATACAAGACATGATTTTCCGTTTTTTATAGATAATGGTACGGAACCCTTCGTGCGCGAGTCCGACTCGCATTCGGCCGGTTTTTTTTTTTAAATTAATGAAACTCTAAAAACTCTTTGAACTTCTAATGCACACATTTTTAAACTATTGATCCTCTTTTTAACTTGCTTACCTTTTCACACAGTTGGTCGCAGTAACTAAGCTTGCGTGTTCAATAACATTTTAAGGAAAGCAAAATGAGACTCATTTGAAGTTCGATTAATTAAGTGTTGTCGTATTTTGAATAAAAAAATATTAATGGACTGTAATTATTTGACTTAGCACAGGTGTGATTGAAACTATCCATGCTGAGTCAATACTCAGTTATGTATTTCTAAATAGAAATGAATATACTTATACAACAAATACAAGAAAGTATTTTCTATTTTACTTATACAATATACATCTAACACTCATTAAAATATATAAATTATGTACAAGTATAAAGAGAAAATAAATAGGAATAAATCATTGGGCATCAAAAAATTCGTCCGCATCGCTGTCAGTGGAAAAGGTGCCCAAAAGGCTGGCAGCATTGCCACGTTGTAAGGCAATGCTAATTCTTTGACCTTAAAATTGGCCAACCCTCTGGTCACGTGAAGAATCGACCAACCGCTTGGCGATGTCCCGGAATATTCGATGAGCACTCGGAACCCACGGCCCTAGTGTATATACTTATACATATATCTAAAGAGAAATAAATTGCGTTAACAAAAATCGATGAATCGATGCGCTAACAAATTGAAATTGGGGCAATTAACAACACAACAACGGGTACAATTAACACTTCCAAAAGTTTATAAATAACTTCAGACGACGTGACCAATATAGCAATATATATAGCAGTAAAAATATTACAAAGTGAGCAAAATAAAAGAGTTGTCAACACAAGTGCATCCTAAGAATCACGATTACTCAGAATCAAACGTAAAGCGTTTCAGAGAAATCCCGTTATGGAATAATTTATATTTAGACTGCTAGTCAGTGGATGCAGTGCGTACCAAAAGTCACGTAGGCATTAACAGTCCACTTGGACTAAACAAATAATGCTGAACACGAAGTCTAACATAACAAAACATCAGGTAAGATGGAACCCCGAATTGGAATCGAAGAAAAAGCAGATGATACAAAACTCGAAATAAACGTTACAAATTATACTAATTACTTAAAATTTGTGTTTCCAAAACACACAGCATTGGCGTAGAGGCAATAATTAGAGTTTTAATAATTAGAATCTCTAAATCTCTCTCAATAATTAGGTCTCAAATGTCATGATTTCTTGAAAGTCATTCAACAAACCAATTTTAAGTTAGAGAGATGTATTAATGATTCTAATGATTATCATTCTGTAATGTAAATAAAGAAAGAAAGAAAAAGTATTATTAAGTACTAAAGTATTACTTTACACACAAGAAACATAAAAAAACAATCACATATTTGTTACACTCGCAAATCATATTTTGATCAAGATACAACCTGACACTGACTTGCAAATTGCAAAAAACGTAAGAAAATTTGTATTTCACGGGCTACTACTGCGGATCCACTTTAAAAAATTTAATTAAATTAAAAAAACTTTATTTCAGACTAAGTCCATAATTTTGTTAGTATATTGGTGTTAGTAACAATGGTGCTTAAATAAATAGGTTAGTATTGTTATTTTTTTTTACAATATTATTTATTTATGCAGACCTATGACTGTCCCCACCCAGTGTCCCTGAAAGGGACAGTCCGGTCTGGCAGCGATCATTTTTAGAATGCTGTTGTCACTACCATGCAGGCGTTGTAGTAAGGAGGCCGCTTTCTTTCGCATGATGGCATGGAAACCATCTGCGCGAGCCTCCGCGAACATTCCTGAAGCGCTAAAACGCCATGGTAGCCCCAACAGCATCCTAAAAGCATTATTAAATTGAACACGCAGGACGTTGTAGGCTCGGCGCGTGTATGACACCCACAACCAATTTAATTTTCCAGAAATAGTAATAAATAATGAAAGTCCCATCCATCTCAATTTAAGTTGGAACAGAATATTAGGTAACTATTAGTGTCTAAATAGTACAGTATAATATACTGTGCTGATCACGTGTGTAAATGTGGTGGTGGTGACCGTAATAAAAAAGATTGGTATCGACGGCGATGCGTATACGTGAGTAGAGACAGGTAGCTAAACTTGGTGAAAACTTACGAAGCCCAACTTTAGGATAGAGCTCGTATTGACTGAATAACAATATCAACATAATTTAAATACCGATGTCCTAAAAGGGCCAAATATTTCAAGATAAATAGAAATAGTCCTGACTGATCACCAACGCAGAGTCACGTAAACCGCTGAACCTGGAAACATGTTTGGGGGGTAGGCTCCTGTGACGTAGGCAACCACTAACAATGGAATTTTGGAAATTCATCATCCATGGGGGTAAAAAAGGGGATGAAAATGCTTGACATAAACGTGATAAATGTGTCATAAGTTAGGTACATTTTAACAGCCGACTCCCGTTTATAGAGGTCCGAGTAATGAGAACATTATTATAATATTAGGTAGGGAGGTACGCAGAATATGTAAACGGTACCAAACAGACTGAGTTACATACCTACTTACATATCTATTTTATTGTTACTGATGTTTTAAATAATTTGGTTATTTCAAAAAGTTTCGTTCCATAATGTCAAATGACATGATTAATTCATTTAATCAACAACAAGTTATGTAAAGATGATTAAGAACAGAAATAGATCTGACATTTTAACAGATCCGGGTTAGCAAAATTAGCATTATTGTCTACGAAGTAAATTGGTAAAGTTCAATCGTCAATTTTCCATATATTTTTTTTCGAGATCTAATAGGGAACCATCTTAGAATACCGGGCAAGACTCCTCCACGGGTAGCATGACAACCATAGACCATAGAAACAGGTTTTCTTCGGGTTTTGTCGACAGAAGAATAGACAAAATGACAGATTGTGATTGTTTATCTGTCATTTTGTCTATTCTTCCCGTTTCTATTGTGGTCATGCTAAGTGTGCTGGAATGTATAGGTAGTCAGTAAGCTAGCAAGGTATACTCCATTTGAAATAAGATTAGACATTTAAATAAACCTTTTTAACCGACTTCCAAAAGGTTCCAGAGGTTCTCAATTCGACTGTATGTTTTTTTTTTTTGTATGTTTGTTACGCGATTACTCCGCCAATTATGAATAGATTTTGATGATTATTTTTTTTGTTTGATAGATCATAATTCAGAGGTGGTCCCATATAAATTTTATTAACTTTGCTTGGGTAGTTTTTGAGTTAGCTTCAATAATACGTATTTTTTCCCATTTATTATGTAGATGATATAATAACTTCCTGTCACTGTTATTTACATAGCAGGTAGTGGTATTCGAATTTGTGTGGGGTAGGTACCACAACTAAAAAGTGAAAAATAAAAACATTTTACAAAAAAAAAAAACAACCGACTTCAAAAAAAAACACTACAAAGTGAAAAATAACTTTAATTTCGGAAGTCGGTGACAAAGAACGAAAGTTCAAAACCAAAGACACCGACTTCCGAAATTAAAGTTATTTTTCACTTTGTAGTGTTTTTTTTTAAGTCGATTGTTTTTTTTTTACATTCCGTTCAACCGATTTTGACTTCTATTGCGTTAGTGGCATGACAAATGGCAGCTACAATAAACAGTTGAATTGTAATCACTTTTTGCTTTTAATGCCATCCTTATGAGTACGGTATAGAAGTCAAAATCGGTTGAACGGACTGTAAAAAAGGTTTGTTTAAATGTCTAATCTTAACTCAAATGTAGTATAGGTGGAATGCAGGGCAGGTGGAGCAACGCAGTCTTCGCAGGGTGGCTGGTAGTAGCTGGATATCATTTACCGAGAATCAAATTGCATGGCGTGCAATTGGAGAGGCCTATGTCCAGAAGTGCACTGCTGCAGGCTGATGATTTAGTAGAAGATTGAAATTGAAACGATTTTCCCAAAATGTCTATGTACTCTTCTAGCCCGAATGATTTTTCATTCCCTTCTCATAGTCTCCCGCAGGTGCGACGCGCGACAGAGATGTCAGCAGAACTGATGAGGTCCGCTAGGGCTGATGCCTGCCGGGGTCGCGGGAAATTCCGAAAGGGATACCGTGGCCCTGGCTACATGGCAACTGAAGGGACATGGGTGGGTTTTAGTCAGTAAGAGTCTAACACGCCCTCAAGTTATTTTATAATATCCCACCCAAAAAAAAAAAGCGCGCCGCGATTCTGGTAGAACAATTTCCATGGTGTTTTGATAGAAATTGTCCTACTAGAGACGCGTCGTGCTGTTGCGTCGCGCCTGTCTGTAGAAGCCTTAAGTTTTGTGCGGCTTCACCTTCAAGATTATCATATTCTTATCATTTATTTTTTATTTCCAATTGATGGCAATAAGCTTACTTATTACAGTCCGATTTAAACTATGGCAGCTCGGAACATGAGGAGAGTCGCTGCACAGTAGAAAATTCACGTGTCAGCGGGGGTGAGGGGTGGGGTACTGCGCAGGGCCTAATTTAGATCCCTGCGGAACCCCTCTCTCGAACTCAAACTCAAAGCATTTATTTCAATTAAACCATTTACAGGCACTTTTGAACTGTCCAGGAATCGGTCAGTCAGAAATATGAAGCTAGTTGCCCATTCCAAAGCGCAGTAGGTAGGTACCTATGGAGAAGAACGGGCAAGAAACTCCACGGACACTCTTTTAAATAAAAAATTGTTACAAAATATTGGTTACATCATTCATGTTGAAATTATACATGTGAGGACAATGTAGAAAGACGTGCACGTTAGAAGTGTCCGTAATAAAAAGATAAAACAAAGAACAATTCAAAAATTAAAATAAGCCGTGGTAACTAAGAGATTACCAGTCCCAACTGACGGCGCTCGTTCACGAACATGACGCATGGATTAGCACCATTCAGCTCAACCATTTTGAAGAGACCTAAATGATCCATCACACGCGCCACCATCAGCGAAACATTTGAGTGAGCATGACATACTCACAGCCGCCAGGGCACATTCAAGTCAATGCAAGACATATCACCCGGTAAATGGTAACTCTTTAGTACATAGTGCTCCCTTTAGAGCCGCCATAAAGTTTGACGCATACTATCTTCGATCAAGAATATTGTTGATCGAAGCATACTATACAATCTGCCTAGCCTTTTCCCACTATTATATTGAGGTCGGCTTCCAGTCTAACCGGATGCAACTGAATAGCAGTATTTAACATGGAGCGACTGCCTATCTGACCTCCACAACCCAGTAACTGGATAATACGATACCCCTTGGTAAGACTGGTTGTCAGACTTTCGGGCTTCTGACGATCCGTAACGACTGTCAAAGATCCACGAATGACAGCCGAGATCAACGGCTTAACGTGCTTTCCCAAGCACGGAGGACTCTCGGTATGTAAAGATGGTCACCCATCCGCAAACCAACCCCAGCAAGCGTAGCTTAACCGGAAGAATCGAGCCGTGCGGCTGTTATTACTTAGCCACGAGCTCCTCGCTTGACGCGTACTATACATGGGACGAAATGTGGGTGTACTTTAGACACCTCTGCCTAACCCTTCGGAGATTTCAGGCGTGATGTTATGTTATGCAAGAAAGCCTATCTAGGGTTGCCAGGTGTCCGGCTTTTTACAATCATGTCCGGCTAAATATATACAATGTGTCCGGCCTGTGTGTTTTTGTGCACTTGATTTTCAACGATCTGCTTAGGACCGAGAGTTGAAAATCCAGTGCGCGATAAAATCCCGCCGCGATTTTATTACGTCCTTGCGAACGTCGACTAAGTCTCAAATGAATACACAAATAAAAGTATCATTTTTTTTCTTTAAATAACCATTGTGTTAGCTTTCAGGGCAAAATGTCCGGTTAAATATGAATTAGTGTCCGGCTTTTCTATTTTTGGGCCTGGCAACCCTATACCTATCTATCTAAGACACGATAAAGTAGGTATGCTATTATGTAGGAAACCATTATCTTTGTTTATACTTTGATGTCACGATAAGCACGTGAGAAATATCTCATATCTATGCGAATTGATCGTCTGTAAGAAAACGTTGATAATATTTTAGTTTTTAATCGTGATTGCAAAACCGCTGAACAATCGTGAATAAACGTAATACAGCAAGTTTCTGTAGTTAATTATCCACATATTTCTTTAATTCTGTAAAAAAATACGAGAATTGCAAGTAGGTAATTAAATCCTATATCATGATTTATAGTAAATATTACAAGACAGACAGGAATGCCCATAGAAAAGCCAGTTACACACGAAGAGTTATTAGACTAACTTATGTTGTTGACTGTACGTTTTTTGGCTATAAATATATATACGGGGTGGCAGGGACATCGACGCGAAAACTGAAACCATGGATTCAGTACAATCATGATTCTGAACCCCCCTGCGTTGAAAATTTCGTCGGTTATTTTTTTTTTAATCTGCTGTTTCATAGAAAAGTGCTATACCTGGGTTCAGAATCATGTACTGAATCCATGGTTTCAGTTTTCGCGTCGATGTCCCCCTGCCACCCAGTATTATATTTTGGCTATAGAATGCTAGATATGCATGAGCTAATTGGGGACTCAAAAGCTAATTTCCTATCTCTCTCAATACTTAGCTGTATTAAGTAGGTACCTGATTGATCAAACGTTTATTTTCATTTTTTAAGAATACGAATTTCAACGCAGCAATACCTATATTGTTGTGAACGCTATTGTGCTAGTCCTTTATTTATTAAGATAGTTTGTAGGTACCATAATTTATTGTTATATGTACGTGATGTGGCTATCCTTCTTGAAATTAAATAAATACGAAAGGTTTTTATACAATCAATCCATTGCTAAATTCAACCTGTTCTTTTACGCGCGCACCTCAAAACTGGTTAACATTTTAAAGGCTACAAGTTCCATTAACTTTAATTTAGTAAGTAACAGTGTCATAAAAGGGCCTGTCCGCTTTACGTTTCATTTCGTTCACTTGCATTCCAGTTGCGCGGGCGCATACGTGATGGAGGTCGTGTGCGCCGACCAATGGAAGCTCGTCGCGAAGGGGCACGGCAATGACGCATGACTTACGCAACACCACACAATATTTACATCAGTTAGTACTAATGTTGTGTGAGGAAAACGCTACATTTATGGCATTACTGGAAATTCCAATGATTCCCACACAAGCAAATAATGTAGATTAGGTACTTAATGTGAAGAATATTCATGAGTATAAACCTAAGATACTTAAAACCTGATTGACATACAACGCAAACACTAAGTCGACGTATACACGGACGTAATAAAATCGCGGCGGGATTTTATCGCGCACTGGACTTTCAACTCTCGGTGAGAATCCAACCCGCTGGGACGCACTCTCGTCCCAGCGCGTTGAAAAAACACTGTTGGATTTCAACTCTCGGCGCTAATCAGAGCGTTGAAAATCAAATGCACGAAAAAAAATCGCCGCGATTTTATTACGTCCGTGTGGACGTGGGCTAAAACCAACAACATTTAATGGACTGGATAATCTACTTTTTGGGTTGTGTACCCGAAGGGTGCCAAACGGAACCCTATTAGGCTATTACTAAGTTACTAAGCCTCCGCTGTGCGTCCGTCTGTCTGTCAACGAGCTGTATCTCATGAACCGTAATAAAAAACAATAAGTTAAAAATTAAAGGGGGTCCCTATACAATAAGCTTTCGCATTCCTGGTATCTGGGGTGTCATTATCTAGAACTCATCGAGTAGAGTACCTATCTAAATTTTTTTTTTTTTAGTCTTGTCGAATGATGAAATAGGGGACCGTAAATGTTGTCAGTTTTAGACTATTTTGTACAAACTCTATCGCAACAACTAAACACTGTATTATATCATGTACCATTATAATACAGTATTTAATTAACAAATATTAAAAACCGAGTCATAAGGTATTTTATTTAAATACGGGCGATTTTCTACAACTGCAAAAAAATATATTATTAATACTTAAGTTTATTTATGAAAAAAAAAAATCTTCACATAACATAACATCACACCTTGTTTCCCCGAAGGGTTGGGCAGAGGTGTCCCTGTAGCAGGTACACCCACATTTCGCCAGTTATGTTTAAGTCCCATGTAATAGGGGGCGAGCCTATTGCCATCAACCGGACACAAATCAAATCCAGACTCCTGGCTGCTACTGAGAAATTTCTGAAATAATTTATTTCTGTAGGACTGTCAAATAACGTAAATAAATATTCTGTATTGACGGATTTTATTAAATTAGACAATTACTTTACAAATCTTCACATATTGTTACAGCGTACCTCTTGTTTCTTTTACGAAAGTATTTAAAAAGTACATAGTGTTAAATATTGTACGATATGGTACGGAATCCTTCGTGTGCGAGTCCGACTCGCACCTGGCCGGTTTTTTTAAACCTGTCTCCTAAAGATATTTCTAGATATTTTTGAATAGATGATAGGGTTGATGAATTACCTGACGCTATCAACAAATTAAATAGGGACTTGATAGCCATAAAAACCTGGGCCAATAGATTTGGTGTAGCCGTAAACCCTACGAAGTGTCAGGCGATCATCATTGGCAGTCCTCGCGGTATTAGCAAGGTAGATGGTACAACCTTGCCACCAGTTCTCTTCAATTGTACGATCGTTCCTTTTAGCACTGACGTGAAGGACTTAGGCTTGCACATTGATAATACCCTGAACTGGTGTACTCATGTCGCTAAGATTAGCCCGAAGGTTACTGAAATGCTACAATCTCTGTACCGTTAGAAAAAATTATTACCATCGAGTATGAAGACAATGCTTGTGCAGTCCTTAATTTTCCCTATGATGAGTGTGATGTGTGCTAGAATGACCTGAATGCAGATCTCCTCAACAAACTTGACCGTCTTCTCAATAACTGCATTCGATTAATTTTCAATTCACGTAAATATAATCATATTTCTGTGCATCGGTCGCTTTAAAAAAGTTTTTTATTTTTATTAATTTATTTATCTTTTATATAGATTATTTTATATTATATTATAGTGTAGGCTTAGTGGACTGCAGATTTGTTGATCATTTTCTATTTTGTTAAGTACCTGGTACTTGTTGAAAGACCTACACTATCCTCCCTACTAAGACCTACCTATTAAGACTGTTATTTGAAAATATTGTAAAAGCCAATTATTCTTAAAAGAGTAACCGTGGAATTTCTTGCTGGCTTTTCTCTATAGGAACCATGTAGGTTTATGTGAAATAAAATATTTTGCATTAGAATTTGAACGTTAAGCAATAACTCAAGAATTCTGTACTGCTTTCAAAGTTTTGAAGTGCTGCTTTCAAACTATTTGTTGTGTTATGTTTTACCTATTTTATTTTTAAATAACAAATAACATCATCACGCTTTTAATCCCCAAAGGGTTAAGCAGAGGTGTATCTATAAGTGACACCCACATTTCACTATGATTTAGGGGGAAAGTTCATCAACCGGGCACAAATCCAGATTCTATAGCCTACGGCCTGAGTCACAGTAGATAAATTATAATGGCTGATTTACTTTGACTATGCTGAAAAGATTAATAAGTATAAATGACCTGGTTATTTTTGGAGATTCACATAAATGTAGGATGTAAAAAGAGTATTTATTTTTCTAGAAGAGGCTTACCACTTGTAGAAACACAATTATTCACACAACACACAACTATTTGGTTCACACAACTATTTTATAGTTTAAGGTTCACAAACAAATAGGTTTTACATTACTTGTCCTTGTCATAGTACTCTTCGGTCCTCCTACGACAAACCTCTGACCGAAAATCACAAACCACAACAATGATACTGTGACAGATGTATTTTTTTTTTTTTTTTACTTATAGGTAAGTTAAATATCATTCTGTTTCTATTGAAACGGCTTTATTTACATATGTTCAAAAAATATGTTCACCTAGATTTTGATAAACTTCAAATACCTAATTGCATTTGCGGACAATTAGACTAACAACGTGTCTATTGTAAATTACACTGATTAGTAAAATAATATATTGATTAAAAACACTGGCTACTTACAATTTTCAACCGGCAAGAAGCAGTTCCAAAAAACCAATTTCTTAAAATAAAATTAAAACAAAACACGATCAGGCTTGGGTCACAAACTTTTGTAGATTGTTTCTTATTCACTTCACTAGTAAATTCGTAGCTAATTGAAATAAAAAATAATACTGAAACAATAATACTGCAAACTAATGGAATTCACGAAAATAATTATTCTAACCACGAAAACGTTATCCGTGACATTGACAAACAGCTGTGTGAGTGTGAATTTACCGAACTAGACGTGATGGCGCTGTTCGTCTATTTGTCTTCTTTTTGTTGGTCGTCCCACTACAATTCTGTGGTCCCAGGTATTTTTATGATTATTTCTATAACACTGTAGTCTACAAATTCAATGCTGTCCTCTTTAAACTGAAAGAAAAACATGAATAATTTTGAATTCGATATCTTGAAGTGACTGTTTTGACAATATTGAAATTAGTTTCCGAACAAAAATATTCACACTGTTTTTGTTTATGTTCTGTTGTGTTTGTTTGTTTTGGTTTTCAGTATAATATATTACAAAGTACTTTGTGGTTTTGGTTTCTTAGAGCGCTTACTGCCATCTGTTAGAACAAAATATGAAATAGACAGGTCGAAAACAATGACATGTGTTTCGTCTAATCTGAAGACGGCGCGAGTAGTTAATAAAAGTAATGGAATTTTAATTTGTATTTTTTATTAGTCAATTATCTTAGAAATACATTGTATTATAATATATTTTTTTAGGTTTTTTTAAATTTGCTCGTTACAATCTATTCTACTGCATTAATTAATTATACAAAATAGAGTAATTACATAAATACAGATAAATACATAAATATAAATATATCATATAAATAGTAATAAATACATATTTCTAAAATAAATGTTGAATACATAAATATTATACTGCCAAAAATTATTTATGAACACATAGTTAAATAATAATATCACATTAAATATTATTCGTAGTCCAAATTCATGCCGGGTTTTTCTAACAGTAGGTAAATTCAATGATTAATTAGGTGGTAAGTGTTAGGGTTCTTACGCATTGCACGATGTGGGTACTCTATACTGTTCTACTTTAGGAACACCAGAAACCTGAGGGTTCTGTCCTTGTTGGATCTGGTTTCTGTAAGTTCTGAACTGCTGGTCTGCCTTTGACTGGCAGATAACCTGGGCAGCTTGGACCTTGTAGCCTTCTCCGTGGCAGTGAGACTGACAGGAGGGTAAGGGAATGGTGGTTATGCAGATCTCCCCATGGTTTTCATGGTATTGCACTTGCTGCTGCAACTGGCACTGCCCACGCCTCTTCAGGTAACTCCTAGTCCTGTATACATTCTGGGAGTCCCATTCCTGGTCTCTCTGCTGGATGGCTTTGTTCCATTCTTCATCTGAGCGAAGGATCGCGGTGTATTTAGGGGTTGACTGGTACGCCTTTTGCTGAGCTTCCATCTTCAGGCTTTGGGTTTTAGGGTCGCTGTTTTCGACATCAAGGGCGAAAGACGCACCATAATGCTCGGGCTGGTCAACCAAACCATGAGGAGTCTGGTAATCGTCGCGTGGCTCACCGCTGTTCTGGCCGCAAATACCTCTGGTGGTCGTACGGTAGTCTTGGGTGGTAAGCACCAGGCGCTGTCCATCGTACATGGCACGAAGACGTCCACCGCGGATGTTGAACATCAGAACTCCCTCGGCTTGGGTGAAGTACTGCAGAAGCGGAGATTCATCAACATCATCCCAGTAGATGGTCAGATCACCTTCAGAGATCTTCTTACTGTTGGTCTTCACCTGCACGTTAGCCTTGTTGGACTGCGAAGGCAGAATCTCAATTTCCAGGTCCTTGCCAGTTTCCGTTCTGGAAAAAAATAGAAACATTACATCGAAATATCTAAATTCTTCTATGTAACCAGACAGAATTTGGTTTCAAAACAGTAGGTTTGTAATTTTTTCTTTAAATAAAAAACATTAAAAAACACTTACTTGTAAGAAATGTAGATCTCCTGCTGCTGCTGGCTGGGTCTCCTGGTGAGGATGACCAGCTCGTCCCACTTGCCGCCGGCCTTGTTGTACTCCTGCTGCATCACCACATGCCAAGATCGGGACAGTTCGTAGTCGTAGGAACGGTTACTGAAGGTCCTCACTTTGCTACCGTCGACGGTACAGAAAGCTGTAGGGAAAAGGACGTCACTTGTATTAAAATATTTGGAATGAGAATTACTTGCGATAAAAATGTTTAGTATCTTCGATGTTTACAGTTCAATTAAAGCACGATTCAAATTTTGGAACCAAGTTTAGAATGGTGCCGATTCTCTTGTACACCGAACTAAACTAACTAAACTATCACTAAAATTCCTTACTTTTGACTATGAGAATCTTAAAGCTATTCTGCAAAATAAATTCTCTAAATTTAAAAATAATTTTGACACATCTAAATCGAATTTGACAATCGCGACTCCACACGTGATACCTAACCACGTGATCTTTTTAGAGCCGGAGGCGCGCATGGGGGGCAGCCTCGTCGTGTTTTGTATGGAATTTTTCACTTTTTGTATGAAAAATAAGAAAAATTATTACCTACATGTAGAGTGTTAGGGGTTTAAGGGTTTTATAAAGGGGGTCGAAATTTTCATTATTTTTGCGATTGGACACACCGTTTTCGAGATATAAGCAAAAGAAAAAAAAAATATTCAGTACTGTTTTTGCATTTGAAGTCGAGGTGTTGGTGTGAATTTATAGTTCATGACAACAATTTTATTCCACACGTTTTTAGTCGCGATTAAAAATAGTCAGATTTAGTTAGAAAATCTAAATTTTAGGTGAAAAACGTCAAATTCAGAATAGCAAAAATGTTATTTTCACTAAACCTAATATCTCGTTGCCATCTTAGTGCTGTCAAACTAAAATATAGTTAAGTTGTGTCACTTGAGTCTATTTCAGAATGGGAAATCGTCGTTTGACAGGAATAAACTAAATTTTGGTGATTTTTAGTTTAGTTTAGAGGCATTTGTGACAAGAGAATCGGCACCATTGTCGAACCAGATTTAATCTTGTTGTAAGTAGGAATAGTTGATTGTTCTGTCCGATAAATTTGATACGGTAAACAAATTTCAAATGCAGATTGCAATAGACTCTTTCCAAATAGTTTCAAGTGTTACAAATAGAATCGAATATACTGACAGAATAATCAACTTATTAAAAATTTAACAATATGCAAACTTCTTACATCTGTGTCAAGTTCTTATATTGGTAGTACTTACGCTGGTACTGGTAGCTTGATCCGTAGTTGGCGATACGCTCAATCGGGCTGAAAGGCGAATAGACAGACACCATATAGGGAGTGAACTCGGGGATCTGCACGTTGTCGATGCGAACCAGGCCGGAAGGCGAGGTCATCTCGAAACGAAGGGTGTTGTCGACATAGGAAGTCTCAACTTCCAACTGCAGTTTGCCATCAGCAACCCTCTTCATTGGGTTCACCTCAGTATTCCAGCTCAGTTGCTTCAGAATGTTGTAAGCTTGAGAAGTCCAGTTCATGTACATGGGGCTCACGTTCTTGTAGGTCACTGACGCTTTGAAGCTATCAGGGGCATGGGCCTTGATCAGCATCTTGTAGGAAGCGGCTTGGTATTGGTTGCCATTCACGATCTCCTGCTGCACCAGCTTAGCCAAAGGATGGTTCTTCAGCTGTTCGGTGTATTTCTTGGTACGTTCAGTATTTCCCTGGATGTGAATGTTTCCATTCTGGCCGTACTTGATGTCGGCTTCGTAAGTCATCTTCATGTCCTTCTTCAGAGCTTCCAAGAAGTTCAGAGGCGAAATTTCGGGCTGAGTTACCTTAACAACAGCGTTGATTTGTTCGTTACCCTGCTTGGCTGAGTTTCTTCCAGCGAACAGAGCAACTTGGATTTTCTGGTCGACTGGGCTGCTGGCGATAGCGGCAGTGAACACGTACTCCTGTTTCAGGGGACCCGCGAATGTGGCGCTGACGTCAACCACTTGTGCTCTAGCGCTGTTGATTCCAGATGAAACACCCTTGACCATCTCCTCACGACGGACTCCGCTGTTCGGCGTAACGTTGTTCCTGATGTTGGCCTGTCCCAGTTCGCCGCTTTGCTTCTGGTTGAAGAATAGGTCTGTAAAGATATTTTAAATTGAGTAATTAGAAAATATAAATAAATAACTAACAATTTTACACATTTAATTAATACGTACCATAAGCAGCAGTTAAAGTGAAAACCTTGTTCTGCGACTGTTTTCCAAGGAATCTCAAGTTGTAATGGGTCAAAGCGATATCTCTGGTAGCCAATAAGTCACCCATGTTGTACAGGGCATGAAGCAGATTACCGGCGTTACTGAAGTCCTTAGAGTAGGAGTATCCTTGCAGTTGGAAAATGGTGCCAGTTTGCTGGCCGAATTTCACATCAGTAGATTGTACTTTCCTTGAGCGTTGCACTATTTTGGTTGTAGGATCCTGAGAGTAGGGCACTAAACTATCCTTCTTCTGGTAAGTAGTGTATGGCCAAACGCTGAAATGAGCGATAGTGTAGTCTTGGTCAGGGTGCAGTGGTTCGACCTTCATTTTAGCCTCTCCAGATTTCATCTGGATGCTCAGTTTGACGGGTACGTTAACTTGGTATTTCTTAACGACTCCAGCACTAGCAAGCTGGTTACTAAGGGTGTCCATGAAACCAACGTTTCCATCAATGTTTCTAGCAGCCGTAAGTTGGAGTTCCGTATCCATGAATGAGGACAAGTCTTTGCGGTTATTGGGGTCACGATCGATTTCGCCCTTAGCCTTGCTCTGAACGTGAATAACGACAGGCTCTTTGTATTTGTAGATGAACGGCATACCTGATGCGATGGGAAACATAACAGACACCTGGTTTGAGTTGAATACTTTAGTGTAATGCTTCTCAACACCTTGCTCTAATTCCTTCATGTACTCCATGATGTTTTGTACCAGTCTTGTAAGGTCACCTTCGTCGAAACTGAAAAACCTCTCCTGGTTCAAAATGTCGTAGAAAAAGGAACCCTGAAGCGGGCTTTGAATCTCATGCTTCATGTTCAGCAGTTCGGAAATCTTTTCGGCGGTGTATTTGTGGTTGGCGTCAGACTTGAGGGGCTCGAACAACGTGGTTTTGATGAAATCAAAAACTTCCTGAGCATCGGAGAATGAAGCACCAATCTGTAAACGATATTATTTTCAATCAATGCTATGCTCCATTTGAAATAAGATTAGACATTTAACTAAACCGTTTTTACAGTCCGTTCAACCGATTTTGACTTCTATTGCGATGGCGGCATGACAAATGGCAGCTGCAGTAAACAGTTGGTATTGTAACTACTTTTTTGCTTTTAATGCCATCCTTATACCTACGGTATAGAAGTTAAAATCGGTTGAACGGACTGTAAAAAAGGTTTGTGTAAATGTCTAATCTTATTTCAAATGGGATATAGTTGATTACAAAGTTAGATTCATATCAGTTGTCAGATGACAAAAAATTTATAAACATAATTTAAATGTCTGAATGAGTGTATTAACAAACTTACCGTGTTTTCAAGGGCCCATCCGCTGATTTTGTTTCTCCACGAATGTCTGTGGTATTTAGGCATAGTACTGCTTCCGCCACCGATGTTAGATAATACTTGGAAGTATTCCTGTTCATTGTCATTTACATAGCTGTCTTCGTAGTTCTTGTTAGAGTAGCGCATACCAAGATTTTCAGATGTTACGATATCCTTAACAGCTTGGGCTGTCCTTGACCTAAAATAAGTTAAAAAAAAAACATCGGTATTTCTGCTTTGTAGTCTTTTTTTATAAATTAATAAAATATGTATTACTTACAGGTGCAAAAAACGAGGATCCTTCAGGCTGGCAGCCGTTTCGATGCCATTCTTAAGAGCAGCACGAACCTGGATACTTGGGTCATCATTGGTCATCTGGGCCATCACTTGCATCATCACGGCGGTCGGGTGAGCCATGAATATGTTAAGGATAGCAGCCACTCTCACTTCATAGGGTTCAGCAGTGTTTCTCAAGATGCTGAAGAGTACAGCACGCACATATTTATCCTTCTGGTCCACGAGAGAGCGAAGCTGTACAACCATTTGAACTCTGAGGTATGTAGACACTTGAGTGCGACCTTCCAGGTAAGGAGAAAATACTTGTAAGATCTCTCGGTGTCCTAAATTGCCGATGGCCTTAATATAAACCTGGGCCCTGCTCCATTCTTTAGCCTCAATAGCTTGGTTCAGCAGTTCAGAGAGACGAGGGAGGATTTTTTCCAGCACAAATTGGTCGTGTTTGCGGGTGAGACGGCCATACATGTGAGTCGGGTAGTAGGAGTGAGCAGTTTCGTTGTTTACTTGACCCATGCGAATGAATTGCGTTGCAGCGATTAAAGCACTAGTGTTAAGACGTTCCTGTTGTTGAACCTCTGGGGTCATAGCGAGCTCGAAGAACTGTGCCATAATTTCCTTGGTAGGGTAACGAAGTGTTCTAGCTAAAGTAGAGATCACCTGAGCTGCTTCCTCGCCTTGGAGTTTGTTGCTCTTAATCCAAATCTTAATTTGTAAGAAGGCTGGTGGTGTGCCAGCTTGTACGACAGCATCACGGAAGATCATCCACATATTAGCTTTAACGTTGTTATTTGAAGACCTGCCGACTTCAATGCCACGGCTAGTTTGGGCGAGCTGATCACTGCTCATGGAAGCAATAATGCGGACAAGAATGTTAAACTTGGAGAGGAAGTCAGCTTTAGGCATGTTGTTGGGATTCTGCAATTGCTGAGCGATGTCCTGGAGCAATTTCTGGACGTTCATCGTGTTCTGTTTCTTATCCCCGCGTGATTGAGCACTCATGTAGAGAGCAGCATATGCTGGTTCATTCATCCTGGGAACGTCATCATTGATATAAGCCGATGAAGAGTCACTGGAACTTGAAGACCTCCAATCCTTGTTGAACTGTGTCTCTTGGCGATTATCCGAACGACGCACTCTGCTTTTCAGTTCTTCCAACTGCACATTTATGTGCTCATGGGATTCAGAAGACTCATTTGACTCGGAAGACTGGTCATGGATAGCCATTTGTCTGGTGCTCATTGCGTACAGAAGGGTTTTGATTTGGCGGCTGCCCTCAGGTGTTTGCCATTCAGCACCACTGTCTTGTTCAACAGACACTAAATTCAAGCTTACGTAGCTGTGAACCTGGGCTTTCTGCTTACCATATAGATGGGGGTGCACGTTAACCGAGCTGGTTGTTTCAGCCTTGTAGATAGGACCCTGCTTGCCAGCAAGGATGCGGGAGACGGCAGAGTGCGAGATGAACTGTTTCTCTTCATTGCTGTGAGCAGTTCCTGTCCATTCGGCACCTTCAGGTACTCCGAAGTGGTAAGCGACACGGTGGTGGCAGTGACCGTAGTTCTTGCTCTTGGTGATCTCCATGGGGTCCTCTTCTGAAGCGAACAGCGGCAGCTCTCGTCGCCATTCCGCGGCCACTGGGGAGACAGTGTACAAGGTTTCACAATCACCAGTGACGTCAGCTTCCATCTTCTTGAAGAGACCCTGCTGGCGTTCCCTGTCGTAGCTGTCCTGGTGGTTGTGCACATGGTGATGAGCAGATAAGTCCACTTGGAGCGTGCTGATCAGACCCTTTAACAAGTTCTCGTGAGAAAGCAAGAATGCAGAGGGCAGATTAAGGCCGAGCACGCGGCCACCTTCAATGGAGATTTCGAAAGGTTTGTCCAGATTCTGTACGGTTTCGTACTTAAGGTCCGAAGGTATAGCCATATTGTTGGGCAGCTGCTGGTGGAACTGAGCATGTTGGGGGTTTTCCAGCTGAGCCTGAAGGAGGCCTGGGGACTTGACACGGACTATGAACTGGGCCTTGAATGCGTTGCCAGAGCTGGCTCCCTCCTGAAGACGAGCCAGGGTGTGCGTGTTGACGTCATAGCGGTAAACTCTGCCAGTTTGCCACGGCCATTGGTTATCCAACTGCTGCTCGCTCAATCTCCCTGAGGAGACCACGGCTGCAAGGAAATAATAAGGAGTTAGGACATGACACTTATTTTGTTTATTACGAACGCTACAAAACATTCGAGATTTTAAAGAGAGATGAACAGATTTTATATTGAAACCAACAGTAGTGTATTTAGATGGATAGAGTTGTCCTTATTGCACACGAATAAAAAAAAAACTAAAGGATTATCAAGGGTAATACTTGGGTGGTCTTTAGTCCAATAAATAGATATTTAGTAGAAAAAATAAGTGTTGGTTCAAAGACGAAAACAGAACTAGTAATTTTGAGAACACATCATAAATGTTTGTAGTGATTTAAAAAATACTTTTCTGCACTTAATTTACTTTAGAACAAAAATATTCATAAACATTTTAAGACACATTAACGTTGCACATATAAAAAACATAAAACAAAATTATATTCTAAATTATTACTTACAGATCACTGCAATTAATTACATTTAATCTTTAATATTTCAGAATATCAAAATATATGTTCACATTGTATTGAACAGATATTTAGTAGAAAAATAAGAGTTAGTTGAAGACGAAAAGAGAACTACCTAGTTATTTTGGGAACACATAATTTACTTTAGAACAAATAAACACTTTAAGAACTCACCGATAAACGCCGCCAATACCAACAACTTCATAAGTAAATCCTGATGAGTGCCAGTACTAGTGATGGCTGCTGGAGAAGTGTACTTCTGATGTTTCGACCAGATTCCAGACCTTATATACTAGGTTTATACACGTGGAGGAGGCTCAGGACCGACCCCTGAACTTTTAGATCGATAGTTACAATGTTGATCTATTTGTTGAAAATTGATTGACTTGACATTTATTGTGCTTATCAGCTTAGATTCTAGACTAGGCTTTGCATTAGGTTTCTTCTTCTTAACGTATCGAGCGCAAAAAGATCAAATATATTTGACCCAAAATTTTGCGCGAACTTTGCTCACTGACGAATTTTAAGAAGTTGATTAGTCACTTAATATAAGACAGGTAGGTATTTACCTAAAGGGGGAATCCTAGCTAACATCGACCGTATTCTAAAGTTTCAAATAAAATAGAAATATATAAAATGTTAAGAAAATACTAGAGATGGATACTTACTGAGACAGATTCATTATTAAAATGGTACTTAATCCTCAACAGTATCAAAAAAGTACTAGTGTCAAAGAATTGAATAAGATGCAGTTCCTCCTCTTCTGCGAAAGAAACTGCGATCCACATTTAAATAAATATAATAGAAATGCTCTTTATTTCTACTACTAACAATATTAAACCCATACTTTAAAAATATAGAAAAACTTCAATTCTACACAACAATCTATTAGGTACTTGCAATCTTTCTTATTTATTTCCCTATATTTTTTGTCCCTAATCTTTATTTTTAAATTCTCCTTTACAGGAAGACTACTAAAGATAACTTAGACAGAAATGTTAGTACAGCAGCATGTTTCCCAAAGAATAACAACGTAGTCTACATCTTCTGAAATTCAAGTAGGTAAGTTCAAGTAATTTTATTTCCATTAGGTTCACTTTTTTGTGGGGAGCTTGTGACTAAGTAATAACAGCCGCACGGGTTTATCGATCAGGTCAAGCTACGCTTGCCGCGGTTAGTCCGTGGATGGGTGACCATCTTTACATACCGAGACCCCTCCGTGCCTCGGAAAGCACGTTAAGCCTTTGGTCCCAGCTGTCATTTGTAGATCTTTGACAGTCGTTACGGTTAGGAGCCCAAAAGTCTGACAACCAGTCTTACCAAGGCGTGTCGTGTTACCTAGTAACTAGGTTGTGGAGGTCAGATAGGCAGTCGCTCCATGTGAAATACTGGTATTCAGCTGCATCCGGTTAGACTGGAAGCTGACCCCAACATAGTTGGGAAAAGGCTAGGCAGATGACAAGTTCCTTTTTTTTGTACAGATGGCAACAAAAGTCGATTACCACTTTAGTTTTTTAAATCTTAGATCATAGTAGAAGCAGCAGTGTTAATCGACTATTGCCGCTATACTCGTGTGTTACCACTAATGGTTTAAAAAAATGCTACATAACACACATGACTGTGCATCTGATAATAATTTATGGTGGTGCTATGAATCAGTGCCTACCCTAATTGCGTAACTTATTTTCGTAAACAATTACGCCTAATTTGTTTAATTCTGACAGTTCAACAACATTCATTGCGTTATTTACGTTATTGAGCAGACTTTTTTTCCAACTTATGAAACAATGACTTAGTAATCTGTTTCAAATCGAAGCAGATTGTGATTGTGTCGTATTATGCAATTAGGGTACTGGTTTGAGCCGCCTAACATCCTCGGAAGTAGGTAGGGGAAAGTACGTACAAAAGGGACATATACGGACAAGACAAAATGACACACCGGCCTTTTTCTAAATTGGCGGGATACAATGCTGAAGTTATCATATCATCATGTGACGTCGCCCATGTTGGCACACCTGTCAAGTTTTTAGCGCCATTGGCTCAGTCATGCTGGTGTATTTGGTACGAACGTGTTTTGTGCGTGTCAAAGTTTTTTGTTATGACACAGATAATATAATACTACGTAATGATGAATGTCGTCCTGTACCCTGTTTGTGTAATACAACACAATCACAATCCGTTTCGATTTGAAACAAATTGCTAATCCATTGCTTCATAAGTTGGAAAAAAAATCTGCTCAACGACTTAAATAACGCAATGACAGTTGTTGAACTGTCAAAATGAAACAAATTAGGCATAATTGTTTACGAAAATAAGTTACGCAATTAGGGTACTGTTTTTGATGACTTTTACGTAGTTTTTATTACATATTTTAATGTAAATTGAAGTATTGTGCCATTATATTGCATTATTTATAAGTATTAAAATATATATCTCGTGTTTATAAAAATTTTGAGTTACCTATTTATTGTTTTGATAAACCTGTGGGGCAAAATGACATACATACATTCGGAGCAAAACGACATAATTATGCTGATGGCTCAGACTACGATAAGGATCCCAAAAAACAGACAGAAAAATTAAGAAAACAGGTACAGAAGACTCATTGCGATGAGGACTCAGATGTAGAAGATTTTCAAGCTGCGTCGAACGGTGTCGGCGATGACTACACATGCATTTACTGTAACGACCTTTTTTCTCGTTCCAAGCTCGTTCAAGTTCGTTCTTTGGGCTCAGAAATCATGTGCTGCATGTACCCAAGAAGACCAAAACTTCGTCTGTTTAATATGTACTTCACAATTTTCGTGTTTATTATGTAAGTAATATGTCATTTTATCCGTACTACTTACATATAATGGGCAAAATGAATTTCCTTAGAGGTTTATTCATTTAAATTATATTTTTTACATGGTTCCTATTCAATTACAAGTTTACGTAGGTTATAACTAATGAACCAAAGATGATTATTCAAATTAAACACTGATTGTGTCTAACTATGTTAAATAAAATATATGATTAAAAAACAAAACCGTATGTCATTTTGGACTTACTTCCCGCACCTATTAAGGTATTATATAAAAGTACATAAATGGAATTAAATTTCTTATAATAGGAATTGATTTCCATTTAATTTCGATCATAAGAGTTTCTTGTCGCTCTTTCTGTAGTGTTACACAAACGCCGTTCATTGCATTTTAAATTACAAAGGCGCTTACTACTTTGACTACAGAACTTTTCGATCTAATGCGGTGATTTAAAAGATAGAAAGCAAGAAAACAAGTTTAGCGGCTTTAGGTACAAATAAAACACCTTAAAAGTACAAACACACATTCACACACACGCAGTCATACACACGCGAATAAATATATAACTATATAAATTCTTTTACGGTTTTCAAGATGTTGCTTCAGGGCTTCAGTGTTGTATGAGACGCATGGAAGCTATGGGTCATCATTGCTGTTGTGGATGGTAATTATTGGTCATGGAAGACGACCCCTCTGGCAAATCAAAACGTCATACAAATACAAATAGTTTTCTGAAAGCTGCACGCACAGATTACTCTAAGCCGGCGGCGGCGGCGCGCGAGTTGATGCCGACTGAACGGACCGTTGCCATTTTAAATATTATACATATATTATATAAAAGCATGTAGAATGATTGTATATTTATTTTATACCTTTTTGTATGCTGCATAGGTCGACGTCACAACGTCAACGCCGGCTGTCGCTGAAAACCAGCGCTGCGGTTATGAAATGAAATGAAAACAAAAAAAAAAATATTCTGTGAATAGGAAATCGGAATCTCTTTTAAACGTCATATTAAAAAGAATAAAAATAAGCTAAATTGCCCTATTTTTGTAAATAAACGAAACGAGTCGGTTCAGGTCGATAGACGTCAGTCGTGGCAAATCTTTTTAACAATGTTGTTTCTACTTCGAAAGTACCTAAAGTAGAATGTACATTCTGCTTAAAACGTCTTACAAAAAACGGCACAATAATGTAAAAGCATCTAGAAGTCTGTAAAAAATGCCCAGACACTGTATAACAAAAAAAAATGTTGTTTCACTTTTTCTGAAAAAAAAAACCAAATGTAGAAAAAAAACGACGCTGCCAAGTTTTTTTTTCATGTTTTTTTTCAAGATTGTTAAAAAAACATTTAGTTTTTTTTTTCAATTTACATCTCTATGCATAAGGTCGTAGCATTATGCTGAGCGATGGCCATTTTGCGTGGATGTGAGGCATATTTTCCCTCAATTTGTTCTTTTTTGTTTAATATTCTTTCTTTGCGTCATGTTTACCGCAAATAAACGTATTTTCTTTTCAGATTCAGATAACTTTATTTGCTCAAACACAATATGTGTGTACATACAATACAATGCATGCAAGGTGTTATAACATGGAGTTGTGCTAACATGTTTACCATATTGTCATGGTGTGCAAATATTAAATTACAAGTATAGAAATTTAAAAAATATATACAAACATTCATTAACATTGACAATGCTGAAGTAAATAAATTAAATTTAATTGATTGATTACATAATTAATTCACATATAAATAGATAGGAGTTACATACAAAATTGTCAAATTTTCAAGTATCAAAACTAAAAACTCAATAAAATAAAATAATATAATGTCAACGTAGGTCCAAAATGTTCAATACTAGCTGCGCCCCGCGGTTTCACCCGCGTAAGTCTCGATCCTGTGAGAATATCGGGATAAAAAGTATCCTATGTGTTAATCCAGGTTATAAACTATTAGTGTGCCAAATTTCATCCAAATTGATCCAGCCGTTTGAGCATGAAGAAGAGACAAACATACACACACACTCACAAACTTTCGCCTCTATAATATTATAGTGTGACATTTTAATTGTATTTTGACATTTTGATCTTATTTTGACTATTACGTATTTATTAATTGCATTTTAACAGAATTCATTTTAATTGCATTTTAATTGAATTCATTTTAATTGTATTGAACTGTTAATTTTTTATCTGATAATTGTGTTTAATGTTCTTATTTTGTATTATTGCATTCATTCTTTTAAATATTGCATGTCGAATTTTGGGCAGAATGTACCTATGGCTCAACTTTAATGCTTAACGACCTTATTTGTATACCTGCATTCTAGCAAATAAATAATTTGATTTGATTTGATTTTCAAAATCTAATTACATACCATACATTTCAGGGGGCCTACCACTAGCTCAGAAAGCAGTGTTATTTTAATATTACTTCAGTGAGAGAAAGAGATGGAGCTTATACGTCCTGTAGAGCTTCATCTCTTAGCCACACTGAAGTAATATTAAAATAATATTACTTTATGAGCTGGTGGTAAGCCCCCTGATTAAATTAATGATTCCCTTAAAAATGAATTCACCGCATAATATGCTTTACTGACTAAAAAGATTTTACCTACAAAAGACGTAGATATATTTAGTAACCCTGTTCCGCTTAGCTATTTCTAAAGAGCCATAAAAAACTCCTGAAAGAAATCGACACGTGTTTCACCTCTCAACGAGGCATCCTCAGAATGACGATGGACTTGTTGCGAACTAGGAGCTACGGCGCCGGCGTGTTGCCACACCGAGCGCTGAGTGCAGACTGAGCCTTATCGCCCGTCAATAGTGTGATTTTACTTTCCTTTTCAATGCTTCTACGCTCAGCTCTTTCCAGCCATTAGGAAACTTATTGAAAATAATGGGAGCCATGCAAAAAACACTTCTGCCCATCAGTGCAGTCCGAGACCTATGTTGAGAGAGTTGACTGTTATCACGTCTATTTCTAGGAAACCGGTCTGCCATGCGGGGAAATAGCTTAGGATTTGATTTAACATTCCTTCTTTTTTTCTATATTTTGTGGCTCTTCTTGGTATTCCGTCATGTTGGAATTGGTTTCTTAATTTTGTAGCTATTATTCACGCAGCCTTCATTCAGCTTGTCCTTGATTGACATCCATAGGGATCTCAAAATATATCTTCGTAGATTTCAATAGATTATAGGGATACCTTATAGATAATTATCAGGTTTTTGGAACAAACTCAATGTTTCTACATACGTAGATCCCTACATGACAATATTAAAATTCCATTGGAACCGCGTTTTTAGCACATTTAGGTGTCTACAAATGGCCAATATACAAAAATCAACTAAGCATACATAACTCTATAAGTACACAAAGTAACTCATTTGGGTCTGAAATGGCAATGGGCATTTCTCAAGGTTAGATATTGGGTCTATTCCTCTTTTTAGTTTACATTTATCCCAATTACTTCAAAGTCAACCAAAGATGGTGTTATTTGCAGATGACTCATCATTAATCTTTAAAATAAACAGACGATCACAAAATCTTAACGACGTGAATAGCTCTATTCTGCAAGTCCAAGATTGGTTTACGGTAAATAATTTGGTACTAAATAAAATAAAAACCAAATGCATTAGATTTAAATTACCTAATGTTAGAAGTAGTGAATGCGACATCATATTGAATGGAGAAAAACTGGAATTTATTAATCAAACGGTTTTCCTAGGAATCACGCTAGACGAGAAATTACAATGGGGACCTCATATACCATCTCTTGCGGGGCGGCTAAGCTCGGCAGCTTATGCTATTAGAAAGATAAAACAGTTAACAGATGTAGAAACCGCGCGTTTGGTCTATATTAGCTACTTCCACAGCATTAAGTCGTATGGAATTTTACTGTGGGGTCGAGCTGCTGACATTGAATCCATCTTTATTTTGCAAAAAAGAGCTGTCTCAGCCATTAAAATCTACGTCGCCGCGAATCTCTCAAGGAACTATTTAAAAGGATTAATATTATGACGTACCTTGCCAATTCATTTATGAAAATTTATTATGTATGTAAGAAAAAATCCACATCTTTTTAAACAAATAAGTGATAGACATAATTTTAATACTAGAAGTAAAGATAAACTAGATCAATAATTTTCATACATCTTTTATGGGGTACTGTGTTGCAAAAAAATACCTTGTGACATAGTGCAATTAATTAAAAGAAAATTTAAATCTCATATTAAAAGTACACTTTGTAAACAAGCATATTACAAATTAGAGGATTATAACCAAGATAAGAGTGCTTAGAAACATGCTGGTCCTGCTCCATACTTAGGAGCATTTAGAATCAAGACAAAATCTAACTGGTTGCTAATTTAATTGTAAAATATATTATTTAGTGTTATATGACATTTATTTTACATTCTGTGATTACTTCCTTACACACTGACTTATTAATTACAAAATTTTAGGAAAATCGTCTACTTTTACAATGTTTGTAAATATGTGAGCACCATGTATCTGTCACATAAATAAATTATCTGTCGTTGCTTAATTTTTAATTGTTTTTACCTATTGTGGCATAGTATTTTTTTTCTAGGTGCATCGTCTTCACATAATTATTTAACTAATGTACGTACCGATACAAACTATTGTAAAACATTTTAAAAGAGTAACGGTGGAGTTTCTTCTCCATTCGAAAACTACCTTTTGGAAGGGGCGACTAGAATCAATTCTATTATTTTGTAAATTTTGACGTTCAAAAGTGCCATAAATGTGCCTATTTGAAATAGGTAAATGATTTAACTTTGACTTTGAGTGGAGTTACAGAAAAACTGTCTTAGGAGACTATCCTTATTTCTTTGAGAAATTTTGATCCCCATTCACAGATTTTGAATGCGAATTTGCTTGAATAGGTCTGTTTCCTAAGACCGTTTTACTGTAGCTACATCGGTTAAGGTACTGCTCTTATTGCCCCATCTCAAAAAATCTCCCTGTGTAGTTGATCAAGTGTAAATTATCTAAAATTGGGTATCTAGGTCTGTACTTTAGCACTCATTATTGCTTCGTAATGTAGCTTGTTCTAAAGAAAACCGTTTATCCTGTTTTTTTTTTAAACTTTATGCACAAGTAAAAAAATACTGTGCAAAGGCAGACTTAATGCCTGAGGCATTTTCTACCAGTCAACCTTAGGGTGATGTAGAGACAAAATATGGCAGGTGCAACATAATTGATATATAACTCGAAAAATAATAAATATTAATACATAGAAACATACATATAAATAAAATAAACTTAGTCAGGAGAAATAACGATCGGTAGAGGAGAAAACGAATCCAGCAAATTAGCGCTGGGATGATTCTGCCAAACTCTTATGAATATATTCACGTGCCTTCACCTTAAAAGATTACCGACTGGTTTCTGTTTTGATGTTCAGAGGGAGCGCATTCCAAAGAAAGACAGCCTGAACAAAGAAAGAAGTGTGAATGAAACCAGAGCGGTGAGAAGGACATCGTAGAAGACGATTGTTGGTGGAACGAAGATTTTTACTATGGGCAGCTAGCATAAGTATTGAACATGGGAAGTCAGGTGAGAAAGAGAAGTGGGTTTGTCGAGTATAGAAAACAACATAGACAGATCCCTCAATTCTCTGTGCTGACGAATAGGTAACCATTTTAAACGCAATCGATGCGCGGATACATGGTCATACTTACGAAGATTGAAAACGAATCGGATGCAGTTATTGAGAAGGCGGTCTAGTTTATTGAGGAGATCTGCATTCAGGTCGTAGTAACACACATCACCATAGTCAATTATGGGAAATATTAGGGACTGTACAAGCATTGCCTTTACGTGTGATGGGAGAAGGTTTTCCAACCGATAGAGCAACCGCAACGTTCCGGTGACTTTTTTACTAACAGTCGTGACCTGCTTTCGCCAGTCAAGACAAGTGTCGACATGCAGACTAAGATCCTTAACATCCAAGCTAAACGGAATGACAGAGTTGTCGAATATTACATATGGCACAGTCACAGATTAGCACAGTTAAGCCATTCAGCTTCCTCGTGCTATAGGGGCTCCCTACTATGATGGCCTGACACTTCGTAGGGTTAACCGCCAATCCAAATCGATCTGACCAGCTCTTGCTTAACCACACCTAAATCCCGATTTAGCTCCTCAATGGCATCGGAAATGTTGTCAACACTTGCCTGCTAGTATAGCTGCAAATCGTCAGCATAAAGATAATACGCAGTCGAAAGCACGGTAGTAATGCGATTAATAAAAATGGAGAACAAAAGAGGAGATAATGTACCGCCTTGAGGGACGCCAGCTGCAAGATCACACCAGCTCTATGACAAGTCTCCAGCATGCATAGACTGCTGACCGCCCCGAAGATAAGAGGAAAATGAAATGAGTCCTTCCTGTACAAACTAATTCTAAAAGTGATTTTAGGTACCTATAAGTCATAGGTACCTACTAACAAACATAAGTACTTACATGACATCAATTTTCCATATATAAATTATGATATAAGGTTAGGAAAGTTTATTAAGAAACGCTTTTTTAATAAGTAGTTGGTGCAAAAATGTTGCTAGTTACATAAACAGCAGGGTAATATACTGAAATACTGGTAGTACTGAAATTCTTAGTCTCTGAGTCGAAATTATCTTTGTACCTAGACGAGAACATATGGCCTAAAGGTATCATATTTAGACGTTTTATGTATTTTAAACGTCGAAATCCGAGCAGAATGTTACCTGCGGACGATCAAAGTAAACATCGTAATGGATAGATGCAGTCGACACGTCTGGAGGCATACTGCGTGGGAGGCCGTATGGCGGGGTCGCTCTGTTGTGGAGAAGCAGTGTATTCCAGCAAGTGTCAGTGTTGCGGTGTGACAATGCTCGTATCTGTGCTATTAAGATAACGACAAGTGATCGACCGGTGATTGTGATGAGTATTTACATGCCTACGAATGCGGTGGACAACCTGCCTGATTTTACGGATTGCCTAAGTACGGTGAGCGCAATTGTTGACGAATACGGTATTGAATCAGTTTTTATGTTAGGTGATTATAATGCCGACTTATTTGAATTGTTTTATAACGAGCTTTTACATTTTTGTAGTGAACAGTGTTGGTCGTGTGTAGATGTTGACTTTCTGGGTACTGATTCCGGTGCCTACACCTTCGTTAGTGAGGCTCATGGGTCCTGTAGCTGGCTGGATCACTGTATTGTAACTCAAGCAGCAAAACGAGCTATTGTTGACGTTTACATTAAATATGACACTATTTGGTCTGACCATTTTCCTCTCATTCTTGAGTGTAATTTAAATTTATTGACACCAAAGTTGCCTCATATAACAAGTGCAAATAATAACGTAGTGTGGGGTGTAAGAAACGAGCAACAGGTTGCGAACTATACCAACGTGTGTCACAAACTGTTGAAATTAATTGATTTTCCTGTCGAGTGTATGAGTTGTGCTGATTATTGTTGTAATGATCACGGTCACAGACGTGTCCTTGATGGTTTGTACTCTGACATTGTGGCGGCCCTTCGCGATGCGTCTTTGGTAGGTCGAGGAAGCACGAAAGCGGGTGGGAGTGGTCCGCGTGTAGTGGGTTGGAACGAGCATGTCAGAGAGGCTCATGGGGAGGCCCGGCTGAAGTTTACGGAGTGGGTAGCGTGTGGTAAGCCTAGGTCCGGTATCATGCTCACCGAAATGTGTGAGAGCAGAAGGGTGTTCAAGTCACGACTGAAGGCTTGCCAAGATCGTGAGGATCAGATTCGTATGGACACCCTTGCTGAGAAGCATTCCAAGGGTGACTTTCGGGGTTTCTGGAAAAGCACAAGCAAAGCAAATGTTAGGCCGGGTCTACCTGTGAGCATCGATGGTGTAAGTGACCATAAGGACATTGCTGATGTCTTTAAGGACATTTTTTCTATACAATCCCCTCTGGGGCCTGCAGGTGGGGTGTTCGATGATGAGTTGCCGAATGATGCAGTCGGGGTAAGGTTTTTTGCTAAAGACGTGTATAAAATTATTAAGAAAACGACGAGAGGCAAATCCCCGGGTCACGACGGCCTCAGCATTGAACACCTGCAACATGCTGGCCCGCATATCTCTAGAGTTTTAGCGATGTTCTTCTCACTCTGCGTGGGCCACTGTTACCTGCCGGCGGATCTTATGAAGTCTGTGGTGGTGCCAGTTGTGAAAAATAAGACCGGTGACCTTGCAGATAAAACTAACTACAGGCCTATTTCCCTAGCCACCATCATAGCCAAGGTGTTTGACGGTTTGCTTAACACACAGTTGAATGAATATGTAAACCTGCACGATAACCAGTTTGGTTTTAGACCACAACTGTCTACAGAAAGTGCTATACTGTGTCTTAAGCATACCGTCAGATACTACACGGATCGTAGGACCCCTGTATACGCGTGTTTCCTCGACTTATCTAGGGCCTTCGACCTGGCTGCGTATGATATTCTTTGGGATAAATTGGACAGTATTAACCTGCCGCGGGAACTTGTGGCTATCTTCAAGTATTGGTATACGAATCAGGTCAACAGCGTCAGATGGGCTGGGGCAATGTCGGAACCGTATCAGCTTGAGTGTGGAGTGAGGCAGGGTGGATTGACCTCGCCAACCCTGTTCAACCTCTACATGGATGCGCTGGTCGTTGCGCTTAGCAGTCGTCATGTCGGGTGCCACGTTGACGGTGTCTGCGTCAATAATCTTAGTTATGCTGACGACATGGTGCTGCTGAGCGCGTCGATCTGTGGCCTAAGGGAGTTGGTGCAGATCTGTGAGGAGTACGCGCGCGCGCATGGGCTCAAATATAATGTTAATAAGAGCCAATGTATGGTCTTTGAAGCCTGCGGTGCTAAATCACTGGAAAATGTACCACCAGTTTTTCTCAATGGTGTTTCCCTAGACAGAGTGGACCATTTTAAATACTTGGGGCATATAGTCACGGCTGACTTCAAGGACCATGCTGACATCGAACGGGAGCGGAGGGCCTTATCGAAAAGAGCGAATATGCTAGCTTGTAGGTTTGCACGCTGCTCCGATCAAGTAAAGGTCACTCTTTTTAAGGCATATTGCACCTCACTGTACACGTGCAGCTTGTGGGCTCGCTACACACAAGCGTGCTATAGCGCCCTCCGCGTCCAGTATAACAACGCATTCAGGGCAGTGTTGAGGCTCCCCCGCTTCTGCAGCGCCTCGGGCATGTTTGCGGAAGCGCGCACCGACTGTTTTCACGCCACCATGCGCAAGCGGTGCGCGTCCTTAGTGCGCAGGGTGCGGGCCAGCTCTAATACTGTCCTGAAAATGATCGCTGAGCGATTTGACTGCCCCTACATACGACAATGCTGTGACAGACATGTATAGCCGGGGCACTTGATTCGATTGACACTGACCGATATTGTTGTTAATGTTTGATGAAATCATAAAATTTTTAATTTAGCATTAATTCTGTAATTAATTCTGTGTAATTTGACATTTCATTTTCAATTTCGATTCTGTGACCCTGTAATTCATATTGCTCATTCGTTTGTTTTGGTTGAGTTTGACATTTTATTTTTATTTGAATTCTGTGTAACTTTGTAATGTGTACCTATTTAGATTGCATTGACATTATTTTTATTCTATTGGTTTTTGTTCTATTGTGTATTGCAGTTTGGTTAAATTTTGTTTGATGTTATATGGGTTTTGCCTGAATTAAATGAATTTTATTTATTTTAATACTAGTCGAGTGAATTTGCTTAGAGCGCTTACTGCCATCTGTTAGAAAAAATATGAAATAGGCAGTTCGAAAACAATGTGTTTCGTACAATCAGAAGATGGCGCGAGTAGTTAATAAAAGCAACGTAATTTTGATTCGTATTTTTATTATTCAATTATCTTAGAAATACATAGTATTTTGATTTTTTTTTTTAGGTTTTTTTTCATTTGCTCGTTACAATCTATTCTACTGCAATAATAATACAAAATAGAGTAATTACATAAATACAGATAAATAAATAAACATAAATATTTTATATACATGGTAATAAATACATATTTCTACAATAAATTTTGAATACATAAATATTATACTGTCAAAAATTATTCATGAAGACATAGTTAAATAACAATAGGTATCACAATAAATATTATTCGTTGTCCAAATTCATGCCGGGATTTTCTAACAGTAGGTTAGTTAAATGATTGATTAGGTGGTAAGTGTTATGGTTTTTACGCCTTGCACGATGTGGGTACTCTATACTGTTCTACTTTAGGAACACCAGAAACCTGAGGGTTCTGTCCTTGTTGGATCTGGTTTCTGTAAGTTCTGAACTGCTGGTCTGCCTTTGACTGGCAGATAACCTGGGCAGCTTGGACCTTGTAGCTGTCTCCGTGGCAGTGGGACTGACAGGAGGGTAAGGGACTGGTGGTTATGCAGATCTCCCCATGGTTCTCATGGTACTGCACTTGCTGCTGCAACTGGCACTGCCCACGCCTCTTCAAGTAACTCCTAGTCCTGTATACATTCTGGGAGTCCCATTCCTGGTCTCTCTGCTGGATGGCTTTGTTCCATTCTTCATCTGAGCGAAGGATCGCGGTGTATTTAGGGGTTGACTGGTACGCCTTTTGCTGAGCTTCCATCTTCAGGCTTTGGGTTTTAGGGTCGCTGTTTTCGACATCAAGGGCGAAAGAGGCACCATAATGCTCGGGCTGGTCAACCAAACCATGAGGAGTCTGGTGATCGTCGCGTGGCTCACCGCTGTTCTGGCCGCAAATACCTCTGGTGGTCGTACGGTAGTCTTGGGTGGTAAGCACCAGGCGCTGTCCATCGTACATGGCACGAAGACGTCCATCGCGGATGTTGAACATCAGAACTCCCTCGGCTTGGGTGAAGTACTGCAGAAGCGGAGATTCATCAACATCATCCCAGTAGATGGTCAGATCACCTTCAGAGATCTTCTTACTGTTGGTCTTCACCTGCACGTTAGCCTTGTTGGACTGCGAAGGCAGAATCTCAATTTCCAGGTCCTTGCCGGTTTCCGTTCTGGAAAAAAATAGAAACAATACATCGAAATATCTATACAAGTGTTCTATGTAGCTAGGTAGAATTTGGTTTCAAAACAGTAGGTTTGTAACTTTTTCTTTAAATCAAAATACATTAAACTACACTTACTTGTAAGAGATGTAGATCTCCTGCTGCTCCTGGCTAGGTCTCCTGGTGAGGATGACCAGCTCGTCCCACTTGCCGCCGGCTTTGTTGTACTCTTGCTGCATCACCACATGCCAAGACCGGGACAGTTCATAGTCGTAGGAACGGTTACTGAAGGTCCTCACTTTGCTACCGTCGACGGTACAGAAAGCTGTAGGGAAAAAGACGTCACTTGTATTAAAATATTTGGAATGAGAATTACTTACGATAAAAAATGTTTAGTACCTTCGATGATCTTTACAGTTCAATTAAAGCACGATTAAAATTTTGGAACTAAGTTAAGGATGTCGAACTAGATACAATCATGTTGTAAGTGGGAATAGTTGATTGTTCTGTCAGTCTATTCGAGTCTATGTATTGTAACACTTGGAACTATTTGGAAAGAGTCTATTGCAATATGCATTTGAAATTTGATACGGTAATTCAAGGTTATTAAAAAATTAACTCAGATGTCAAGTTCCTATAGGTAGTACTTACGCTGGTACTGGTAGCTTGACCCGTAGTTAGCGATACGCTCAATCGGACTGAAAGGTGAATAGACGGACACCATGTAGGGAGTGAACTCGGGGATCTGCACGTTGTCGATGCGGACCAGGCCGGAAGGCGAGGTCATCTCGAAACGAAGGGTGTTGTCGACATAGGAAGTCTCAACTTCCAACTGCAGTTTGCCATCAGCAACCCTCTTCATTGGGTTCACCTCAGTGTTCCAGCTCAGTTGCTTCAGAATGTTGTAAGCTTGAGAAGTCCAGTTCATGTACATGGGGCTCACGTTCTTGTAGGTCACTGACGCTTTGAAGCTATCAGGGGCATGGGCCTTGATCAGCATCTTGTAGGAAGCGGCTTGGTATTGGTTGCCATTCACGATCTCCTGCTGCACCAGCTTAGCCAAAGGATGGTTCTTCAGCTGTTCGGTGTATTTCTTGGTACGTTCAGTATTTCCCTGGATGTGAATGTTTCCATTCTGGCCGTACTTGATATCGGCTTCGTAAGTCATCTTCATGTCCTTCTTCAGAGCTTCCAAGAAGTTTAGAGGTGAAATTTCGGGCTTGGTTACCTTAACAACAGCGTTGATTTGTTCGTTACCCTGCTTGGCTGAGTTTCTTCCAGCGAACAGAGCAACTTGGATTTTCTGGTCGACTGGGCTGCTGGCGATAGCGGCAGTGAATATGTACTCCTGTTTCGAGGGACCGGCGAATGTGGCGCTGACGTCAACCACTTGTGCTCTAGCGCTGTTGATTCCAGATGAAACACCCTTGACCATCTCCTCGCGACGGACTCCGCTGTTCGGCGTAACGTTGTTCTTGATGTTGGCCTGTCCCAGTTCGCCACTTTGCTTCTGGTTGAAGAATTGGTCTGTAAAGATATTTTAAATTGAGTAATTAGAAAATATAAATAAATAAATAACTGACAATTTTACACATTTAATTAATACGTACCATAAGCAGCAGTTAAAGTGAAAACCTTGTTCTGCGACTGTTTTCCAAGGAATCTCAAGTTGTAATGGGTCAAAGCGATATCTCTGGTAGCCAATAAGTCACCCATGTTGTACAGGGCATGAAGCAGATTACCGGCGTTACTGAAGTCCTTAGAGTAGGAGTATCCTTGCAGTTGGAAAATGGTGCCAGTTTGCTGGCCGAATTTCACATCAGTAGATTGTACTTTCCTTGAGCGTTCCACTATTTTGGTTGTAGGATCCTGAGAGTAGGGCACTAAACTATCCTTCTTCTGGTAAGTAGTGTATGGCCAAACGCTGAAATGAGCGATAGTGTAGTCTTGGTCAGGGTGCAGTGGTTCGACCTTCATTTTAGCCTCTCCAGATTTCATCTGGATGCTCAGTTTGACGGGTACGTTAACTTGGTATTTCTTAACGACTCCAGCACTAGCAAGCTGGTTACTAAGGGTGTCCATGAAACCAACGTTTCCATCGATGTTTCTAGCAGCCGTAAGTTGGAGTTCCGTATCCATGAATGAGGACAAGTCTTTGCGGTTATTGGGGTCACGATCGATTTCGCCCTTAGCCTTGCTCTGAACGTGAATAACGACAGGCTCTTTGTATTTGTAGATGAACGGCATACCTGATGCGATGGGAAACATAACAGACACCTGGTTTGAGTTGAATACTTTAGTGTAATGCTTCTCAACACCTTGCTCTAATTCCTTCATGTACTCCATGATGTTTTGTACCAGTCTTGTAAGGTCACCTTCATCGAAACTGAAGAACCTCTCCTGGTTCAAAATGTCGTAGAAAAAGGAACCCTGAAGTGGGCTTTGAGTCTCATGCTTCATGTTTAGCATTTCAGAAATCTTTTCGGCGTTGTATTTGTGGTTGGCGTCAGACTTGAGGTGCTCGAACAACGTTGTTTTGATGAAATCAATAACTTCCTGAGCATCGGAGAATGAAGCACCAATCTGTAAACGATATTATTTTCAATCAATGCTAGTTGATTACAAAGTTAGATTCATATCAGTTGTCAGATGACAAAAAAATGTAAAAACAAAATTTAAATGTCTCAATGAGTGTATTAATTAACAAACTTACCGTGTTTTCAAGGGCCCATCCGCCGATTTTGTTTCTCCACGAATGTCTGTGGTATTTAGGTATAGTACTGCTTTCGCCACCGATGTTAGATAATACTTGGAAGTATTCCTGTTCATTGTCATTTACATAGCTGTCTTCGTAGTTCTTGTTAGAGTAGCGCATACCAAGATTTTCAGATGTTACGATATCCTTAACAGCTTGGGCTGTCCTTGACCTAAAATAAGTTAAAAAAAACATCAGTATTTCTGCTTTGTAGTCTTTGTAGTCTTTTTTGATAAATTAATAAAATATGTATTACTTACAGGTGCAAAAAACGAGGATCCTTCAAGCTGGCAGCCGTTTCGATGCCATTCTTAAGAGCAGCACGAACCTGGATACTTGGGTCATCATTGGTCATCTGGGCCATCACTTGCATCATCACGGCGGTCGGGTGAGCCATGAATATGTTAAGGATAGCAGCCACTCTCACTTCATAGGGTTCAGCAGTGTTTCTCAAGATGCTGAAGAGTACAGCACGCACATATTTATCCTTCTGGTCCACGAGAGAGCGAAGCTGTACAACCATTTGAACTCTGAGGTATGTAGACACTTGAGTGCGACCTTCCAGGTAAGGAGAAAATACTTGTAAGATCTCTCGGTGTCCTAAATTGCCGATGGCCTTAATATAAACCTGGGCCCTGCTCCATTCTTTAGCCTCAATAGCTTGGTTCAGCACATCAGAGAGACGAGGCAGGATTTTTTCCAGCACAAATTGGTCGTGTTTGCGGGCGAGACGGCCATACATGTGAGTCGGGTAGTAGGAGTGAGCAGTTTCGTTGTTTACTTGACCCATGCGAATGAATTGCGTTGCAGCGATTAAAGCACTAGTGTTAAGACGTTCCTGTTGTTGAACCTCTGGGGTCATAGCGAGCTCGAAGAACTGTGCCATAATTTCCTTGGTAGGGTAACGAAGCGTTCTAGCTAAAGTAGAGATCACCTGAGCTGCTTCCTCGCCTTGGAGTTTGTTGCTCTCAATCCAAATCTTAATTTGTAAGAAGGCTGGTGGTGTGCCAGCTTGTACGACAGCATCACGGAAGATCATCCACATATTAGCTTTAACGTTGTTATTTGAAGACCTGCCGACTTCAATGCCACGGCTAGTTTGGGCGAGCTGATCGCTGCTCATGGAAGCAATAAGGCGGACAAGAATGTTAAACTTGGAGAGGAAGTCAGCTTTAGGCATGTTGTTGGGATTCTGCAATTGCTGAGCGATGTCCTGGAGCAATTTCTGGACGTTCATCGTGTTCTGTTTCTTATCCCCGCGTGATTGAGCACTCATGTAGAGAGCAGCATATGCTGGTTCATTCATCCTGGGAACGTCATCGTTGATATAAGCCGATGAAGAGTCACTGGAACTTGAGGAACTCCAATCCTTGTTGAACTGCGTCTCTTGGTGATTATCCGAACGGCGCACTCTACTTTTCAGTTCTTCCAACTGCACATTTATATGCTCATGGGATTCAGAAGACTCATTTGACTCGGAAGACTGGTCATGGATAGCCATTTGTCTGGTGCTCATTGCGTACAGAAGGGTTTTGATTTGGCGGCTGCCCTCAGGTGTTTGCCATTCAGCACCACTGTCTTGTTCAACAGACACTAAATTCAAGCTTACGTAGCTGTGAACCTGGGCTTTCTGCTTACCATATAGATGGGGGTGCACGTTAACCGAGCTGGTTGTTTCAGCCTTGTAGATAGGACCCTGCTTGCCAGCAAGGATGCGGGAGACGGCAGAGTGCGAGATGAACTGTTTCTCTTCATTGCTGTGAGCAGTTCCTGTCCATTCGGCACCTTCAGGTACTCCGAAGTGGTAAGCAACACGGTGGTGGCAGTGACCGTAGTTCTTGCTCTTGGTGATCTCCATGGGGTCCTCTTCTGAAGCGAACAGCGGCAGTTCTCGTCGCCATTCTGCGGCCACTGGGGAGACAGTGTACAAAGTTTCGCAATCACCAGTGACGTCAGCCTCCATCTTCTTGAAGAGACCCTGCTGGCGTTCCCTGTCGTAGCTGTCCTGGTGGTTGTGCACATGGTGGTGAGCAGATAAGTCTACTTGGAGCGTGCTGATCAGACCCTTCAACAAGTTCTCGTGCGAAAGCAAGAACGCAGAGGGCAGATTAAGGCCGAGCACGCGGCCACCTTCAACGGAGATTTCGAAAGGTTTGTCCAGGTTCTTTACGGTTTCGTACTTAAGGTCCGAAGGTATGGCCATATTGTTGGGCAGCTGCTGGTGGAACTGAGCATGTTGGGGGTTTTCCAGCTGAGCCTGGAGGAGGCCTGGGGACTTGACGCGGACGATGAACTGGGCCTTGAATGCGTTGCCGGAGCTGGCTCCCTCCTGAAGATGGGCCAGTGTGTGCGTGTTGACATCATAGCGGTAAACTCTGCCAGTTTGCCACGGCCATTGGTTTTCCAACTGCTGCTCGCTCAATCTCCCTGAGGAGACCACGGCTGCATGGAAATAATATGGAGTTATGACATGCCTTTTTTTATTTATTACGAACGCTACAAACCATTTGAGATTTTAAAGAAAGCTTAGAAGAGATTTTATAATGGTACCAATAATAGTAAAATATTTACATAGACAGATCTAAGAGTAGTCTTTATTGCACACCGAATAAAGAAAAAAACTAAAGGATTATCAAGGGTAATACTTGGGTGGTCTTTAGTCCAATAAATAGATATTTAGTAGAAAAAATAAGAGTTGGTTCGAAGACGAAAACAGAACTGTAATTTTGAGAACACATCATAAATAATTTGTAGATGCTGTTAAAAAAATCACTTTGCTGCACTCTATTTACTTTGGAACAAATAAACACTTTAAAAACTCACCGATAAACGCCGCCAATACCAACAACTTCATATGTAAGTCCTGATGAGTGCCGGTACTAGTGATGGCTGCTGGAGAAGTGTACTTCTGATGTTTCGACCAGATTCCAGACCTTATATACTAGGTTTATACACGTGGAGGAGGCTCAGGACCGACCCCTGAACTTTTAGATCGATAGTTACAATGTTGATCTATTTGTTGAAAATTGCTTGACTTGATATTATTGTGCTTATCAGCTTAGATTCTAGACTAGGCTTTGCATTAGGTTTCGGCTGTTAAAAGATCTCAAGTTCAAAGTAATCGACGAAGTTCTTCTTAACGAATCGACGGCAAAAAGTTCAAATGTTCGACCCAAAATTCAGCTACGCAAACTCTGCTCACTGACGAATGTTAAGGAGTTGATTATCCAATTAATTTAAGATAGGTAAGTTTTAACTAAAGGGGGAAAACTCTACCTTACATCGACCGTCTTCTATTGTTTTGAATAAAATAAAAATTAATAAAAAAGTTAAGAGAATACTAGAGATCTACGTATTTACTGAGACAGGTTCATACCAGTTTACCGCCCTTACGGGTGAGATACATCTAAGTGATCGCCAATTTAGACCAGCTTGGCGAGTAGGTACTGGCTTCCCTTGAGGCGATTGACCCCCTGAGACAGGTTCATATTAAAATGGTAATCCTTAATTATTAAAAAAGGAATACTTAGTATCAAAGAATTTAATAAGACGCAGCTCCTCCTCTTCTGCGAAAGAAACTGCGATGCACACTTATTGAAATAATAGAAATGCCCTTTATTTCTACTACTAACAATATTTAAACCCATACTTTAAAAATATTGAAAAACTTCAAGTCTTCACAACAATCTATTACCTCCTATCTTTCTTAATTCTTACCCTATATTTTTTGTCCCTATTCTTACATTATTTTAAATTCTCCTTTACAGGAAGACTAAGTAAACCATAATCTGAACACAAATGACTGCTGAAATTTTCAGAAATTCAAGTAAGTTTAAGTAAATTATTTTCCATTATACAGACGGCAACAAAAGTCGATTTACACTTCAGTTTTCTAAATCTTAAATCCTAGGTAAAAGTAGCAGTGTTAATCGACTATTGTGGCTGACGTACGGTCAGCACTAATGGTTTAAAAAATGCTACTTAACTCACATGTGCATCTAACATCATCGGAAATAGGTACCTACCTAAAGTTCATTTGAAATAAGATTAGACATTTAAATAAATCTTTCATACAGTTCGTTCAACCGATATTGACTTCTATTGTGTTAGTGGCATGACAAATGGCAGCTACAATAAACAGTTGAATTGTAATCACTTTTTGCTTTTAATACCATCCTTATGCCTACGGCACAGAAGTCAAAATCGGTTGAACGGACTGTAAAAAAGGTTTGTTTAAATGTCTAATCTTATTTCAAATGGAGTATACCTATTATAGTATTATTAAAAAAAATATAATTGAAACTACATTCCATATTTGAATTTATTGATATTCATGTAATTTCGAAGCTAGAATTTCTTGTCTCTCTGTAGTGTTACATAAACGCCGTTGATTGCATTTTAAATTACAAAGGCGCTTAGCACATTGACTAAAGATCTTTTCGATCTGATGCGGTGATTTGAAAGATATAAAGGATTCAAACGAGTTTATCGGCCTTAGGTACAAATAAAACACTTTAAAACATACACACACATACGCACGCTCACGCACTCACTCACATAAATTATTTTACGGTTTTCAAGACGTTGCTTTAACTCAACGGTCATCATTGCTGTTGTGGATGGTCAAGGAAGGCGACCCTTCTATACTTTGTGACTCTCCTTGGTATACCGTCATGTTGGAATTGGTTTCTTTAATTTTGAAGCTATTATTCACGCAGCCTTCATTAAATTCGTCCATGATTAATATCCATAGGGATCTCAAAATATATCTGCGTAGATTTCAATAAATAGATTATAGGGATAGGTACCTTATTCTAAAGTCAGTATCTCAGATGCTCACAAACTCAGTGTCAGGAGGAATAGGGGTGGGGGTCCATAGGGCGTTATAGGGATATCTTATATTAAAACTCATAATCTCAGTTATCAGGTTTTTGGAACAAACTCACATAGACATTATCATCATACATGACAAAATTCAAATTCATTCAGAACATTTACTACAATGGCCAATACTAAAATCAACTAATCATTTATAAGTATCCCCTCTGTAAATATACAGAGGGGATTTTCGAGACGGGGCAGCAATGGTAGGTGGCCGTTGTAGTTACAGAAAAACTGTCTTAGGAGACTGTCCTTATTTTTTTGATCCCCATTCACAGATTTTGAATGCTAATTTGATTGAATAAGGTCTTTCTCCTAAGACAGTTTTCCTGTAGCTACAACGGTTAAGGTACTGCTTTTACTGCCCCATCACAAAAATTCACCTTGTATAGTTGATCAAGTGCCAGTACCTACGTGTAAATTATCTAAAATTGGGTATCTAGGCACTCATTGTTGTTTCGTAATGTAGCTTGTTCTAAAGAAAACCGTTTATCCTGAAATGAGTCTTTCCTGTACAAAACTCTACAAGTGGTCTTAGGTACAGACGCCAGCACATCAAGCTACCCGAAACTGTCAAATTTTCCCAATCAACTTTGAACCTTATCATTCAGCGATAAAGTTGAAAATCTATTAAATAAATTTGACAGATTGTAGTAGCTTGATGTGCTGGCGTCTGTACCTATAACAAACATACATGAAATAAATTTTCCATATATAATTATGATAATTATAAGGTTAGGAAAGTTTATTAAGAATCACTTTAATTAGTGCAACAATGTTGCTGGTTAGATCAACAGGGTAATGAACTGAAACACGGGTAGTACTGAATGAAGTCATCTGCTTATCTTAACATACAAGGATATGTTTGTCTAGTTGTGATCAATATGTAATTTTTGCAGAATGGAATTTCTTTGCAATTTTTTTTAATACGCCTGTCTCAAGTTACGGTAAATAATTTTTTTATGTACTCGTATATCATCGATTAATTATACAAAGTTGACCATGGCACAACCATAACAATTTTTATACCATTCCTCCTCTAAAAAGCTTATTTTATTCACTGAAAACAGTGACTAGATTTAGAACATACCAATATCATCGACCGTAGATTCAATTGAGGTAAGGGACAAAATACCCAAAATGAGTTGAGTATACAGTTTTGTTCAGAATTTTTCGCTCTATCGAATGGTGAATATGAAAAAATTCTAACGTAAGAAAACAGACCCGAAAAAGGTTAATAAGAAAAAAAGTTATGGGCGATTTGGTTCGAAAAAAAACTTTGTCGGCCTCTCCTGAAAAATCGTATTTTGTCCCTTACCTCAATTGAACCTACGGTCGACGATATATTCGACCTCCATCTCAATGCTATACAACCTCCTTGCGAAAAAATGCTCGATACAAACTCCTTGTGCAAATAACTCATCGAGATTTGATTGGTCGACGTTTTCGACAAGCAGTTTAGCATTAGAATAAAAACCTTTTTGTGTTCTTTGCTGTCATTAGTAAATTGGCGCTATTTTGAATTGTGTAAGTTGTATGAACACAAAGTTTATTGTTACCTACTTAATTTATTTATTTAACCTTCCTTTTTTCTTCATTAAATGTCTATTTTCGCTTAAATCTTTCCTTTTCTCATAGTATAAAGTATGCAACTCTTGAATAAAACGCGTTTATATCAAGCGCCATGAATCACTCGCGTCGCTCGGGATTCTAACACTTGAATCACTCGCTACGCTCGTGATTCAGTCATCATGAACACTCCCTACGGTCGTTATTCAGTCGTTAGGATCCTTCACTTGCTCGTGATTCATCTATTGCCCTCGCTTTAAATCCGTCCTTTATTCACTAATTGTATAATATACTGTCAAAAAGCGCGCGCGGTGCTAGAGTTTACCGTCAGAAGCGACATTGACGAGGGCCCGCCCCTTTAAGTTGCTTATTACCTTAATGTTGTTGATTACCAAGGTTATGTTACACATCATATGCGACTACTGCTGCTGTAATGCTCGCTCGTTTTTTTACCCACAACTGAGAAGCTCTCGGTCTGCATCTCACGTGATGGTAAGTGATGATAAGGCTGAAGGTGGAAGCGAGCTTCACCCGGAATCCTCAACCACAGAGAAACTGCCTATCTTAACTCAAACTGCCAAAACACAACAATGCTGTTAACATTGTTTTTATGGCGACAAACTTAGATAAGATGGTGGTAGCTAGCCCGGCGGACTTAGAACAAGCCCTACCACCAGCCAAACCGAGCAGAAAATTTTGTGCCCGATCAAAGTCAAACTCAAAGCATTTATTTCAATTAAACCATTTACAGGCACTTTTGAACTGTCAAGGAATCGGTCAGTCAGAAATATGAAGCTAGTTGCCCATTCCAAAGCGCAGTAGGTACCTATCGGGTACGGGCGTAGTAGGTAGGTACCTATCAGGAAGAACGGGCAAGAAACTCCACGGACACTCATTTAAATAAAAAAATGTTACAAAATATTGGTTACATCATTCATGTTGAAATTACACATGTGAGAACAATGTAGAAATATGTGCACGTTAGAAGCGTCCGTAATAAAAATATAAAACAGAACAATTCAAAAATTTTAATAAATTAAAAATAAGCCATAGCAACTAACCAGTCCCAACTGACGGCGCCCGTTCACGACAATGACGCATGAATTAGCACCATTCAGCTCAACCATTTTGAAGGGAGTTAAATGATCCAACACACGCGCCACATCTGACTGAGCATGACTGCACTGGGAATGCACTGGGAATCGAACCCCGGGACCTCTGGGTCTAAAACAGGTGGTTTAACCACTAGAGCACAGAGGCGGTTCATCATTATTCAGCCTAACGACATCTACTGCTGGACATTACCTCTCCGCTCTCTCTCAAGCATGCACTTGCACGCTCTCTCATCCAGCATTATAAATTTAAAAACTCTGGAACTTCCGAGCATTTTATACTCTAATGTTGGGTTTAGACTAAACGATTAAAGAACCAGAAAAATTACAAAAAAGCTTTCTTTTCTTTATATTCTTGACATTTTAGTATGAATGACATTGAACCTCAATGGAATAGACCAACGAAATAATGATCTGTTCTTGTTAACGCACCAACCCGCACTGGGCCCGCGTGGTGGTTTACGGCTCACTCTCTCTCGCCTATGTCCCAGCAGCGGGAACAATAAAGGCTGGTTATGTATGTAACGTACAAAAAGAATTTGGAAAAGTAGTAGACCTCAATCAATCAATCAATCAATCTTTATTTGTGAACACAGGTATTACAATAAAGGTCTTATGTATACATTTTAGTCGAGCTCTATGTCCTACCAATGAAATTGGTGTACAAATATATTAAGTTTTTAGCAATAATTCTGAATTTATACAATACAAACCGGTCGATTTTAAAACAATAAAATAAATCAACCATGATGCATTTTTTTGGCGTTAAACATTTTAGTTTTGTATGAAAATGACAGGCAGAAACATAGGATTACACATTGTAATGTAGTTTCCACGTGCCCACGCATATGGATAGACTTCTACAGCTTATCTCAAACGCATGGAGAGCGTCATTTTTAGTAATATTGTTGTAATCTATATCATCCGCACTTCGACACGTGTTATTGTGAAGCCTAACTTTGTATTTACCATTTTATTGATTGCTAGTCGTTGCACATGTTGTGATAAAGTCATCAGTCATATCAGCATTTATAAGTCGTTGCCCTTAACATGCGGAACGTGGGTATTACGATTCTGCTTAGTTGCGTTTGTTACTTGAAGTTGAACCCTCAGTTACTGTATGATCTTGCGTGAAAGTATTGTCGTTCTTCCGTTGTGTTTGGTTAATAAGAAACAGGTGATAAACTAATTTAAAAAAAAACCTGGAAAATATTAATGTCATGCACAGAAAATTAAATAGGTAATGCTAAGTTTTGACTTGTGTAGACAATTTGTTCAGTGATCATAGAAGCCAAGTTTAGTTTTAGAGAAATTCGTGGCTAAATAATAACAGCCGCAGGAGACGATCCATCAGGTTAAGCTAAGCTTGCTGGGGTTGGACCAGGGATGGGTGATCTCCAACGCATTCAATACCCTGCCCTGGAGTTGTATTCTGGAGGCATTGTGGTACCATAGGGTGCCCCGCTATCTCCGCCACATCGTTGGGGCTTATTGGCGGAAAGATGTGTCACCCACAGGGGACGCGACGGCGGGGGCCGGCGCGATATGTCGTGCGGTGCTTCACAGGGCTCGGTCGTGGGCCCGTTCCTGTGGAACATCGGTTACGACTGGGTGCTGAGGGGCGAACTCCAACCGGGAGCGGACCTGACGTGTTATGCGGATGACACGCTGGTTACGGCCCGGGGGAGCTCGTATAGGGAAGCAGTGTTACTGGCGACGGCTGCGATCTTACAGGTGGTGGGTCACATACGACGCCTGGCCTAGGAGGTGGCTCTCAATAAGTTTGAGGCCGTGGTCTTTTACGGCCCTCGGCGAGCGCCACCGCCGGAATCACACGTCATGGTCGGGGGGGTCCAAATTGCTGTCGAGTCCACCATGAAGTACCTGAGACTGGTGCTCGATAGCCGGTGGGACTTCGGCCCCCACTTTCAACAAGTGACGCCCAAGTTGATGGGCGCCGCGGATGCGTTGTCGACGCTGCTTTCCAATCTGGGGGGCCCGAGCACCGCCTGTAGGCGGTTGTACTTGGGGATCGTGCGATCCATGGCCCTGTACGGGGCCCCAGTGTGGGCTTCTGATCTGACGGCCGGCAGCATCACAATACTGTGAAAACCGCAGAGGGCGATGGTCGTCAGAGCTATCAGGGGGTATCACACGATCTCCCACGAGGCGGCTTGTGCACTGGCGGGATCTCCCCGCCCTGGGACCTAGAAGCGAAAGCCCTCGCTTCACTGCACCGGTGGCGCGAGGAGGCGCGAACGCGGAAAGGTGGACCGAAGCAGCGTGAGATCAAGCTTCGTCGGTCTCAGCGCCGTGAGGTCCTGGTGACAGAATGGCTGGACAGGCTTCTGCGCCCTACCGCCGGCCTCGCTACCGTCGACGCGATCCAACCAGTGCGCGACGAATGGCTCGGGAGGAGGCACCGTTCCCTGTCGTTTCGGGCGACGCAGGTGCTCTCGGGGCATGGCTGCTTCGGGAAGTACCTGTGTCGCATAAACAGGGAGCCGGACGCTTGGTGCCATCACTGCACCCACTGCCGGGACTGCACCCACTGTCGGGAGGACACGGCGCAGCATACACTGGCAGAGTGTACTGCATGGGAGGAGCCGCGCCGTGCCCTCGTATCTGAAGTTGGAGCCGACCTGGCGTTGCCGGCTGTCGCTCGTTCGATGGTCGGGAGCGCTGAGTCGTGGGATGCGGTAATCTCCTTTTGCGAAACTACGGTTTCATGCTGCGTAAAGGGAGAGGGAGATTGAGACCACTCTCCTGATCCATGGCAGGCGGACTGGGCGTCGGCGGAGGGCGAACAATGCCCTCTTCCAGCCCCGTGAACAGATCCGGAAGGACGGCGAACTCGAGGACGTCCGCCGTCCCCCATCCACCGGACCCGAGGTGGCGGCGCGTAGTGTTCCATGCGCGCCCCTATTTGACGTCGCGGGGAGAGTCTCGCCTCACTCCCCCCGCGGGCATGAAGTGGCCAGCCAGTCGGAGATCATGGAAGGCGCACTAGATCTCATGATCCCCGGTCCAAGTGTGGGAAGGGAATACCGGGGTGATTTTTAGTCAGTAGGAGTCTGACAGACCCCTTCGCCTGCCCCAGAGCGGAGGACATCCATGAGGATTTTCTAAACCGGAACAAAAAAAAAGGGATGGGTCCATCTTTACATATCGAGACTCCTCCGTGCCTCGGAAAGCACGTTAAGCCGTTGGTCCCGGTTGTCATTCGTGGATCTTTGACAGTCGATACTCTCGTTACGGCACGTCAGAAGCCCGAAAGTCTGACAACCAGTCTTACCAAGGGGTATCGTATTACCCAGTTACTGGGTTTTGGAGGTCTGATAGGCAGTCGCTCCATGTAAAATACTAGTATTCAGCTGCATCCGGTTAGACTAGGAGCCGAACAGTTATAAAAGCGTTTAAAGATCTTAAAATTAAACCAACAGATCTCTGGGGAATGTCTGTAAAAGTCTGTAGATGTATTATCGAAACCATTGCGCCCTATTTAGCTTACATATTTAACACCAGTATAGACCAAGGAGTCTTTCCCGATCTCATGAAACACAGTAAAGTAGTTCCATTGTTCAAATCCGGTGATAGTAAATAACCCAAAAATTATAGACCCGTGTCAATTCTGCTAGTTCTCAGTAAGGTGTTTGAAAATTTGATGCTCAATCAAATGTTACGTCACTTTAATAAAAATTCCATCTTTCATGAACAATAGTACGGTTTCACCAAAGGGCGTCGTACCACTGACGCCGGTGTCACCAATAAAGAACATTTTTAATGCCTGGGAAGAAGCACAAGATGCCATTGGAATCTTTTGCGACCTCTCCAAGGCTTTCAATTGTGTAGACCATGAGACACTTCTGCTGAAACTAGATCACTATGGGATTAGGAATACAGCGTTTGATTTACTTAGATCATACTTGAAAGATAAAAAGGTTAAAGATCAGGTATTTTTTTTTAACTTCGTAATGAAAGGGCACATGCGATTATGCCACCCTGGTTAGCTTAACAAAATCATACCAATCTCCATTTAACAAAATCTTAGCATAGCTAATTTGTAAAGTACTTTAGCTGCACCAGACAATGGCACAGCTAAAGCACTATTACAGTAACCTACCTCTCTAATTCTACCATCCAAACTATTTCTGAATTCCTAGTTGCGGACACACTCGGTTAAAATGTGATAAATATCATCAACGGAATTAGTACAAAAATCACAATTAGTCGATGTTGATTTTCCTATTAGGTATAAGAACTTATTACACGGGATGTGTCCGGAACGAAGTCTTAGTGCGATAACAGTATCACATCTGTTCAACAGCTGATTATCTATCCACGGTGAGTTCAAGGGGTGCGGTTGGATCGTTTTGTATAAAGTTCAGGAAAACGGCGTTAGGGTCTGAAATGGCAATGGACGTTCCTCAAGGTTCGATATTGGGTCCATTCCTCTTTTCAATTTACATTAATCAATCAATCAATCAATCAAAAATTTATTACAGATCATACAATCCATTTACAAACAATTTTTCTGTATTAATGTTTTACCCCAATTACTTCAAAATCAACCGAAGATGGTATTATTTGCAAATGACGCATCATTAATCTTTAAAATAAACCGACGGTCACAAAATCTTAACGACGTGAATAGCTCTATTCTGCAAGTCCAAGATTGGTTTACGGTAAATAATTTGGTACTAAATTTAAAAAAAACCGTCCAAGTGCGAGTCGGACTCGCGCACCGAGTGTTCCGTACAAACCGCGTTCATGAGGAAAGGAGTAGTAAGTTTAAAATTATTAAAAATATTTTGATTGTATGATAACTAAAAATTTATGCTTTTTGCAATTTTTCCTTTATCTGTGCTATAAGACGTTGCTTCGTACCAAATTTCAAGATTCTGAGTTCACGGGAAGTACTCTGTATGTTTTGATTCCCTTGCGAGTGTCGAAAATTTGCAGCATAAACGGCTGTATCTTTGATTGCGTTGGCTTAGAAGTTTGATTTTTTTACAGCACCGAGGGACCTGAGTATTTGATATGAATTTCAGTTTGATACCTCCACGCGTTCCTGAGAAAAAGGGTCTTGACAGACAGACAGACGGACAACAAAGTGATCCTATGAGGGTTCCGTTTTTCCATTTGAGGTCCGGAACCCTAACAAATGCATTAGATTTAAATTACCTAATGTTAGAAGTAATTAATTTTGGAATTTATTAATCAAACGGTTTTCCTAAGTATCACGCTAGACGAGAAATTACAATGGGGACCTCATATATCTCTTGCGGGGCGGCTAAGCTCGGCCGCTTATGCTGTTAGAAAGATAAGACAGAAACAGATGTAGAAACCGCGTGTTTGGTCTATTTTAGGTACTTCCACAGCATTATGTCGTATGGCATTTTACTGTGGGGTCGGGCTGCTGACATTGAATCCATCTTTATTTTGCAAAAGAGAGCTGTTAGAGCCATTTATAATCTACGTCGCCGCGAATTTCTGAGGGAACTCTTTAAAAGGATTAATATTATGACGGTACCTTGCCAATTCATTTATGAAAATATTATGTACAGTCCATAGGCAATCTCACAAAGCAATAGACTGACGCTTCGGTTTGACTTACGACCTTCTTCTATAAGTTGTTACAATCAATGACGTAATATAAATAGACGCGTTATGCATGAACATCACGGCACTCGAAAACAGCGTAAATACTATCGGTAGCTAGATAGCTACTTAGACGCACGAAGAAAGGGAAAGAAAATTAAATGTCATCTACGGAATTCCTGTTGTTAGAGAGAGATAAATATATTTCTTTAATTACGTTGTCATTCTGTGGTGCATGCTCATTGGCCAAACGTGTACAAAAGGAGGCATATGGGGAATAAATGGACACTCGATTTTCTCGTGTTGATCTGGTAGTAGATTTACGGGTAAAATAATATTATTTTCGATCTAAATTTATGAATGCAGTATTTCGCAAGAGTAGGTAATTACTGTCACTTAAAATAAAACAAAATACAATATTATAAACATAAAAATCTTTATTAAAAAAATGTGAATAATTAAAAATTTAAAATAAAAAGTACAACAATCGTTTAAATTAAATTTCCTCTCATTTATTTGGACATTTTACACGTTCAGGCACCGTTGTTGCCAATACGCTACAAAATGTTCCAATACCGTAAAGGACCGTTGTTGCCATTTGGTCACACACGCGGCTTACATCTCTATTTGTACGCTCAAATAAAGTCTAATGTCCTCTGTGGATTTTTTATTCTATGGTCGGATAGATAATCTAGTCAACAAAACCATTTAATTTCAAAATACCTGAAATGAAATGAAATGAAATGAAATTGTTTATTCTGTAAATAGGATATCGAAATCACTTTTACACGTCATATAAAAAAATATTAAAAATAAGCTAGATGAGTTCGGCGTTTCCTATCTGAATACTCTGAGAAGAAAGGCCGAAACAAACTCAGAGGTCGCAGTCTCTTTTTAAAGTCCAGACATAATAAATAAACCACACAGATTTGAGTGGACCTGTCCAGTCAGTGCAAGCATTTGTCAGTAATCGTGGAGCTCAACTCAGAACTTAAGGAGCTCAACTCGACGAACAATACCAAAGAAAGGACATTTGGGTAGGCCGCATAAACTACTCAAACTGCCAGACCATCACTAAAACTAGCAGAGAAATAAAAACAATATCCACATAGTCCTCACATTCACAATAGTTAAAATAATATAATACTTTACAAAGTAATCATGTCATTGTGAATATAATTCTTAACAATGTCAATGTGTTTATAAAACTGGTATGTGTTGATTTTACATTATTAAAATGTCTAGTTTTATGGTTTTATCACAAGGCTTAGCAGAGCGAGCAGTTCAATCCCAAGCTTTTTTATCTTCTAAATAATCTGAAATTGTATAGTACCCTTTTTTACAAAGTTTGGTTTTAATACAGATTTTAAATCGTCTAATGGGTAAGTTTCGAATGTCAATGGGGAGTTTGTTGTAAAAACGTATACATTGACCCATGAATGAGTTGCCTACTTTGTGGAGACGTGTGCGATGTACAGCAAGGTTGTGTTTATTCCTGGTATTTAAACTATGAATATCGGACATTTTCTTAAAATTTGATATATTTTTGTGCACATACAATAGGTTTTCAAAAATGTATTGTGAGGCTACAGTCAGAATATTTATTTCTTTGAATTTTTCTCTAAGGGAATCCCTTGGACCTAGATTGTAAATGGCTCGAACAGCCCTTTTCTGTAGAATAAAGATAGTATTAATGTCCGCACAGGTTCCCCAGAGAAGAATCCCATATGACATAAGACTATGAAAATAACTAAAATAAACAATTCTGGCTGTATCCACGTCAGTTATCTGTCTAATTTTTTTAACAGCATAGGCGGCCGAACTTAGCCTTCCTGACAATTTTTCTATGTGTGGGCCCCATTGTAATTTACCGTCAATAGTGATTCCAAGAAAAACTGTCGACTCAACAGGGTCCAACTCTGTTCCATTAACCTGAACATTGGTAGATAGCTGCCTGACATTTGGCATTGAAAATTTTATGAGTTTAGTCTTTTTTCGTTCAGGAGAAGATTATTTACATTAAACCAATGCACAACTTTAGAGAGTGCATCATTAACTTGTTCAAAGTTGACTAACTGACGTTTGATTTTAAAAATGAGGGAAGTATCATCTGCGAATAATACGATCTTGTGATTATCCCTTATGTGATAAGGTAAGTCGTTTATATAAATTAAAAACAAGAAAGGACCAAGAATTGAACCCTGTGGAACGCCCATGGTGACTGCAGATCCTGCAGATCTCTTGCCATTAACATCGACCCTCTGAATTCTGTTGTTCAGATAAGAAGTCAGAAGGTCAAGAGCCTTGTCCCTCATACCATAGTGGTACAGTTTCCTGATGAGTGTTTCATGATGTACGCAATCGAATGCCTTGGACAAGTCGCAAAAAATGCCAAGAGCATCTTGCGACTCCTCCCAGGCTTCGAATATGTTGGAACGCAATATTAGGTTTTACACACACTGATGCAAAGTACCCCATCTTCCCCTAACGGCACGTGACTTACCTCAAGCGCCAGCCGCCATTAGAAGGCATCGAAAAACATAAAATAAAATAATTTTTTCTTGATACTTACGCATGAAATGATACTTTTTTATCTTTCACAGTTGCAGTATAATTTTTACATTTCCTATAAACACAGGACGGCATTTTTTTTTTGTTATTTTTAGGAAGTTATCCACACAAGTTATTTTAATATCACGTACAGCCGCGGCACTGGTTGGTACGCGACTAAATCGAAGTCCGGTAAATACCTTGCATTCATCTTGCCACTATAGAGCGTGGGTAACGTATCTATAGTTTATAATATCATTGGTTACAATACTGTAGGCTAGGCACGCACATTACACACACACACTCACTTTGTCTGCAACCAATGACTAGTTCGAAAATCATTCGTTTTTTGTTTCATTCGTCTTGTTCACATAAATATTAAAGTTTAGCAGGTAGACCACAGAAAACTAACTAAATTATTTCGATTTCTGTAGGGTAGACAGATGCAGTTCGTTACGAGTATTCACTTAATAGAACTTTGTTGGTTCGTAGATAATGTTGGTGACGAGTATTTAGCGCAGTGTTGTGGTTATTATTTTCAAAAAGCAAATATTGAAGGGATATCAAAATTATTATTGCGCTGCGTAAAAGTGAATGTTATATAAACAAATATCTAATGAAACCGGACTAAGTGTGAGTGTTATCATTTAAATATTTCATATTTTACTAAACATAAATCTTAATCAAGGGTATTGTTGATAGAACAGAGGTATTGTTGAGACAGAAGATGCCTTTAAAGTTTTAAATTCATAAGTAAGTAAGTAAGTATTTATTTGATTAATTCGATTAGTGAATAATAAATAATCAGGTATTATGTGTAATAAATACAATGTTATTCTTTGTTCTAGAGAAATACTGTGAGGGTTAAGAGATATGAGGAAGGGGCTTATTATCGAGTAGCAGCGACGTCAAATGGTGAATGAATATGAAACAAATGGTTTCATACCAACGAGATATTTTGCTGAATTATTAAAAACACGTCATTATAAACCGTTCGCCGTGCACTCTGAAGGCTTGCATCACTGAAGACCAGCTAGAAAACCGTTTTTGACCTTAAAATATTGACCGTACCAACTTAATAAACAACAGATTCATTGCATGAATTTATGGTAGCGAATTTTTTAAGCACGTTTCAATATGGTGTTTGTCGTATTTCTTGCAGATAGATCGAAAATGTTTAATATTATTTTAGTAATATTATTATTTTAGGATTAAAATTTGAGGTTTAGTTTCAATCTTCTTTTCGTAAAGAAAATGAATACTTAAGCTATAGCTTAAGTATTTTATTTTAAATATTGGTTGGTATTGAGGTTATAACCTCAATACCAACCAATATTTAAAATAAAATATAAAATGATTAATATAAACAAACTGCCTATACTTAACCTTAAAATCAACTATTTTGTCAGTAGTTTTTTTTACATTTTAAGTAGTCTAATATTCTTATTTATTGCTTAATTACTTCGACCATGATCAAAGCTTTATATTTATGGTGAAAAAAATCCATTTCAAATTTAAAACATTTTTATTTTATTTTATTTATTCACAAGGCAACTACAACAGGTAACAATTCAAATTCAAATAATTTATTTTCTCTTCACAAACAATGGCATCTTATAATTTAGACAGACTTGAAAAACAGTGCCAATAGTTTGTGAGAGACTGGTGTCTGCACTAGGAATACCTGTATCGCAGATCACCAGGGTCCTACCACACGGTATGTAAACATAATCAATTAGTTAGTAAATTGAAGGGATAGGGCATAACATAACAAATAGACTCAGAGTTTTAAACAATATAAAACAAAACAAAAAAAAAAAAAGAATTAAGTGCAAAAAATAAATAAAAATGCTTGAACTTATTATTATGTGTCAGGAAGTTAGAGGGATGGACTATTTTGGATGGGTTAGTAATTCCTCAGATGCATAATAATCCAAACCAAGGAGCCATTCAACCAGAGCACTCTTACAAGCCTTTGTTGTTAGGTGATAGATCGTGGTAATACGATTTATTTTATTATATAAATGGGAACCTAAGAAAGTATGAAATCTTTGAGAGAAGCTCGTTCTTAGGCCTTTAGCAGTTTTGCAAACTGAGTATTTTCTGCGTTTTCCTGAGATAGAGAGGGGATCAAATATTATGGAGGAGTGCTTCTTTAGAACAGTGTACATAACAAAAAGCTGCCTCACTGACAAGACTCTATAGTGTTTGTATAGATCTACTGTAGGATACAAGTATGGTAAAAAACAGGCCACCTTTAGTACTACCCGTTGGGCTCTTTCCAATGTTAAAATGTTTGATTTGGGAGCACCACCCCATGATGTTATGCAGTAAGTCAGAAGAGACTGACACATTGCATAATATACCCACGTAATAACCTCAACGTCAGCTACGTGGCGAAGATTTTTGAAAAGAAAGATTAATTTGCGAATTCTTGACGTGAGGCTGTCTATATGGTGGTTGGAAGCTTAAATTGTTATCAATTATAATTCCAAGGTACTTAATCGAAGTAGTCTTTTGGAGAATGGGACAAAAGCAGGCGTCAGAATTAAGGTCAATACAAGAGTGCGCTTTAATGTGGAAATGGGATAACAATTCATTGCCTTTGTTAGTGAGAGAGAAAGCTATAAACTTGGTCTTGTCGACGTTAAGGGTAAGGACATTTTTTTTTAACCAGGCTAGGACCGTATCAAAACCTTTCTGTGCGTAATTGTAGACATTACCCCATGAGTCTGCTGTGAAAACTAGTGCCGTATCATCGGCAAAAGATATGATTTTACCATGGGATAGTTGTAGCTTACAGAGATCATTAATATAGGCAAGGAAGAGGGAGGGCCCGATCACACTGCCCTGAGGTACACCGAAAGTGACAGGCAGATCATCACTAACATAGTTTCCGATTTTAACTCTCTGGAACCGATCAGATAAGTAATCCCGGAAGAGTTTTAATGGTAGTTCTCCAGCTTGTTTAGTAGGTTGGGTATAGAGACTATGTCAAACGCTTTGGCCAGGTCAAGGAATATTACAAGTACCTTCTTTTTATTACTATCAAGACCGTGAACAAGATGATCTGTCAGCTCATGAACAGCGTCGGCACAGGATTTTCCAGCCCTGAATCCAAATTGACCCTCTGAAATGAGGTTATTGCGTTCAAAGTATTCGGTAAGTCTGCTGTTCATGAGGCGTTCTAATAATTTGGAAAGAGTAGGTAGAATGGAGATCGGCCTATAATTGTTGACACAGCCTCTGTCCCCAGCCTTGTGGACAGGATGTACGAGTGATTTTTTTAAAAGTAACGGAAAGGTGCCTGTGTCAAATGCTAGATTAAATAAGTGGGTGAGTGGAGTAATCAAATAGTTTTTGTAATGCTTAAGGAATCGAGCAGAAATGGGGTCAACACTTTCAGAGCAGGTGTTTTTAAGGTTACAAATGAGGGAGTCTACCTCCTTTTCATCTGCGGGAAGAAAAGCCATTGAATGTGGATGACCGACTGAAAAGCCGGCAGCGGTAAGTACGTGATGATTTAATATCTTCTCAGCGAGGGATTTACCAATACTGGAAAAGAAGTAGTTTATCTCATTGACTGACTTAAGGGGGTTTTCAACTTGTATAAGTTCCTGTGCGGGCGGCTTAGGTTTGTCTGTGTCGGTAATTTTTCTAATAACCTTCCAAAGCTTTTTGCTATTATGCTTCGCGCTACGAATCTCCTCTTTCTCATATTCCTGTCAAATTTTTTTCAATAAATCGTTACAAAAGTTGCGGTATCTTTTGTACGTGATTTGTAATGACTCATCATTCGGATACTTTTTGAGCTTTTTGTGAAGGTTGTCTCTATTTATTGAGCATCTAAGAAGTCCAGGAGTGATCCAAGACTTAATAATACGGTGACGGTTACTGACAGGGACAACCGTAGTATGAAGAGAAATGGCATTAGTTAAAATATAATCATATACATAGTATCAGATAAGTAGCTGCCAAATTGGCGTCGCTCATGGCGTACAATGGGGAAAAGTCCAATCCTTTCAAAGCATCATCCAAGCCACTATAATCAATTACCTTTTTAAATTTCTTTGGGTGCACAGGTCGAGTTGACAAATTCAGAAAAAGGGAGGTACTGTCATGGTCAGTTACTGAAGAGTGCATTACGAAACAATGCGCGTTCCTTTTGGTTTTTAGGATTACATGGTCAAGGCAGGTACGACCATGTGTGGGAAAGTTATGGGCTGATAGTAGACCGTGAGACGCCATCAAATTAAGGTAGTTATGAGATCGAGAGTCAGAATTGTTTTCTGTAGTATCAGTATTGATGTCACCTACCAATACAATATTTTTTGCAGATGAGTATTTTAAAAGGAGTTCATTCAAGGAGTTCAAGAACCCAGAGATATTTTTCTGCGCAGGGGGACGATAAATTGCTATTATAATAGTGTCTATATTTATTTTTACCAATAGACAGTTTGCATCAAGCAGTAAAGGTTCTTCAACAGATAATTTCATGCTACAATGATGATAAATTACCACGCCTTCATTTTGGGTAGTGTTAGTAGAGGTAGAGTGTAACGTATAGTTCTTAAGAGAAGGAATGACCTGAGTGCATGGCAGCCAACATTCTGTCAAGATAATGAGATCCCAATTTATGTTACTCCTGCTGAGCAACGTCTGGAATGCGGGAAGGTTACGTCTAATGCTTCTATGTTTTGGTGAATGAATGAGAGGTACTGTTTCGGTTTAGGTATGTGGGTAGAGATATCTTCAACGTCACATAGATGAGAATTTGCAACTGTAACCGCATCCAAAATGGAATTAATTTCGTCTACATTATCGAATAGAAACTATGGTTTTCTGGTAGACTGCTCTAAGGGTGAGAGGGGGAGGTGAACGAAAGGTAAGGCAATCACAGTATATCACTAGGTTCACATTATAGGTTTCCACCTGATTATCACCCAAAGCGTAATCGCACAACATGATTAGCAACAATAATAATAAAAAATGACAACTACAGTAAAAAGCTTAGTTCAAAAAATTACAGCTAGGTCTATGCGTCTGCCCTTCGACACACTTATGCTTAGGCAAGGAATGTGTAGCAAATCAAACATGCCAGATAAAGTACATAAGTGACACAAAGTTACATTATTTAAAGCGTTACAAGATTAATAAAAATATTAAAAAGAAAGAGTACACACATGTCTTTTGAAAGCAGAGGCACGAGAATCGAAGATGTCGATACTGTTATTGTTCCTTCATTTCAAAATTTAATCTTGTCAAAATAATACAAATTGCTTCTAAGTTTCTAGACATCTATTTCACATCTTATTCAGCTGAAATAATGATAAATTATTGCAGCAGTTTGTTAACTATACTTAAGTAAATAAAATATAACGAATAAATATTTTTTAATTTTATTATCACATAACACGCATTTTTTATTCTTAACCCTTTATTGCAATAACAACAGTAATAAAAACTTTTTACAAAAAAAAAACAACCGACTTCAAAAAAAAACACTACAAAGTGAAAAGTAACTTTAATTTCGGAAGTCGGTGTCTTTGGTTTTGAATTTTCGTTCTTTGTCACCGACTTCCGAAATTAAAGTTACTTTTCACTTTGTAGTGTTTTTTTTTGAAGTCGGTTGTTTTTTTTTGTAAAAAGTTTTTATTTTTCACTTTTTAGTTGTGGTACCTACCCCACACAAATTCGAATACCACTACCTGCTATGTAAATAACAGTGACAAGAAGTTATCATATCATCTACATACTAAGTGGGAAAAAATACGTATAATTGAAGCTAACTCAAAAACTACCCAAGCAAAGTTAATAAAATTTATATGGGACCACCTCTGAAATATGATCCACCAAACAAAAAAAAAATCATCAAAATCTATTCATAATTGGCAGAGTAATCGCGTAACAAACATACAAAAAAAAAAAAACATACAGACGAATTGAGAACCTCCTCCTTTTGGAAGTCGGTTAAAAAGGCAGCAATATTTAAAAATAATTATTGCAAACAAAAATAATAATAATTGCAAAAACAGCGCTGTGATTTACGAGATTAGAACCTTAGCCATCTTGAATCTAAGACCAACGCTTAACGCCTTCTGCTATCTGCACATATAATTTACTTTCGAATTTTAGCAATGCCATACACTGGCCAAGGTCACGCGTATGATGCGTGTCTAACAATAAAGTGCGGCACCCGCGAACCGCGACGATACGACAGTATGTAGTGCAAAACTGCGTTCTCTGTGGTGTGTGTACGGCACACACCACAGACGTCTGACTGTTTACACATACAAATGTACGGACTACACCGCGTGTTCACAGCAATACGACTCTTAGCGTGCCTATGCACTTTTGAACGCTTACTGTACCTATAAGGAAAAATTCACATCTTTTTAATAAAATACATATAATAAAATCGTAGTGATGTCAAAACTGTACATTGAATATTTTAGCATGAAGTTCGAAGACAGAATTCAGATGCATTGCGAATACCTCAGCCTTTTCCAAGTCAGTTCTTGCCCAGGAAGCTTGTGATCTGATCGGAGGATAAGATTGTTGAGGCTTATCTAAATTTTTAGTGGCCTTCCAGAGTGAGTACGCGCCAACCCCCGTTGGTGACATCATCTGTAGGCTCGTTGTCAATGTTGAGTTAGTAGACTCGTGTACTATATATATCCTTTAAATCCTTTGCTGCCTTGTTGTAATTGAGTTTATCAAGAGGATGACGAGATTGATGCCATATTTTTCTTAGTCGACGCTTTTCTAGGATTTTGTGCATTATGTCTGGTGGATGAGAAGGGTCAATGAAACCTTTGGGCCGAGAGGGTGTGTTGATCCAAGCAGCCACTTGAATGGCGTTAATGAGATATCTGCAGGCGTTATTTACGTCATTTTGGTTCTTCAGTGGTATATCAGCAGTAAAGTTTTCATTGAGGTAGGTCTTGAAACCGTCGCAATCAGTTCGGCTATTCGTCAGAGACTCGGTTATTTCCCGAGTAAGTCCACTAATGCTAGGTTTTCTTTTGACTATTGATACAGAAATAGAAGATACTTTCTCTACAACAAAAAAGCTAGAGCATCGGACTAACTCAAATTTTTTTGCAACAAAATGAAATAGGAATTACGGAAACAGAAAAGTTTGAAAATGTGGGATGCAAGAGCGAGCATAGCGAGCTCGAAAATGTTTGCACTCCACCCCGGATAGGTAAGATTTTCTTTTAGCTATACGTACATAAATAAGAGTTACATTGTTGAGTTACGCAGAGAAGTCTGAGGAAAAAGTGAATGTAAGTTACAAGAGCGAGCGTGGCGACCTCCAAAATTTTTGCAGCCTACGTTAATATTTATCATGCGTAGGGGCCCCCAAATACAAACTGCCTTTTACTTACTGAACATATTTTGGTCTTGTTTGGGATTTGATTAAAAAGTATTTCTCGAGTTTTGGGGGCCCCCATGGACCCCCGGGGGGATCGTACCTGCCGCCCACCCCACCCTCCCTTAGTCCACCAGTGGTGTCTTAAAGTAACATTTAGTCTGTATTTTATTACTCTATCTAAAGTTCTTTTTCAATTGAAAAATTAAGTTTGTCCTTCAGTCTAGATTTGGAATTTCAGGCAGCCGAGCAAACACAGCTTTGAGACGGAACCCTCAGGGTGCAAGTCCTACTCAGACTTGTCCGGTTTTTTAAAGAAATAAAACAGGTTTATATGCTTCTAAATGCCTTTCATAAAATACTAATTATTCATTTAACTATTATTATCACCATTGATTTGTAATACCTACTCTTGCCACGATTGAACACCTACATCATAGTAAAAGGAGATGAAGTACCCTATCTTCATACAAACGCACCGCGCGCGGCTTGTATGTGTGCGCTATAGTATCTATGCGTCGCCGCACGCACACTTAAACAAAATCTCGACCCGTTTCTCAGTGTGCCAGTCGGGGCTAACGCCGCACAAGGTTCGCGCGTCACGGCTTTTCGGCACCGCTAAATGTATGAAAAATGAGTGATAATTGCAGGAGAAATTATTGCTGTCTGTTTGGGTGTCTAAATAATTCATCGATTCCAGAGTTGTCTCTGTTCAGATTACCTACTGAACAGGAAAGGTAACCAAGTCACTTATTCTAGCATATAATTTTTACTTGATGACGAGATACCTACTTATTTTTTGTTGTATTAGTTGTCTATAAGACAGACGAAGTAGGCAGGCCTACTTTTCCACTAAAATGTATTTATTAGGTACCTACTTTTGATCTGGCAATTGATAGGCCGCTAATGCTTTGTTTACGTTTAGTCATGCCGATTTCTCAGTATTGTAGGTATAGTAAAGTAACTAAGTACTTACAGTTATAAAATCGTAATTTCAACACATAAGTAAAAAATAGAACGTCCCGGCCCTTGCCAATTTCTAGGCACTGAATTAAAATTTAGCTACTAGTGACAACCCTGAGACAGGCAAGTATGGTAGGCAATTATATCGCGGATTGGGCCGGAGATAGTCTACTAGGAACTCCTTATACTATGCCTACATGTTAGAAAGACTAGTTTATGAATTTAAATTGTAATAACTTTTGACCGAGTGGGTCGATTTTAATTAAATAAAGACTAAAAGTTTATTCAAGATACGGACTATGACTATATTTCCAATTCCTTAAATCCCTAAAATTAAATTTGGCAAAGAGATGTATCTCTTTGCCAAATATCGAAATCCGTTGCCATCGCATCCCAAGGAAGGACATAGGATACTTTTTGTCTCAAAAATAACCCTAAGGGGATGGGATATAGGGGATGAAATTTTGTATGGGAAGCCTATAATTTTGTAAGTTAGGGCTATGAAAATTTAATTTATAATATTAAGTATATATAGTATGAATGGATGGATAGTATGGATTAGTATGGATAGTAGGACTAGCTGGAATAAAAAGTTAAGCGCGTCGACTTCAGAACCTCCTTTTTTTTCTTAGGTTAAAAATAGGTATGTACCTAGGTATGATCAGCAACGAAATTTGCATAACTATATTTATATTTCTACTAAGTATTTACTTCCAAACGCGTTACCCCGCATTAACCCTATGGACTCTGTCTGAAATAAAAGTATTCTATTCTTTGTACTGAGATACCTAAACCTATCTTATCCCAAATTCTGTTCTAAGTTTTTAGGGAACCCCTTATCTCCGAAACTACTAAGCCTTTGAAAAAATATACAGAATAGTATAGTTTTATATACTATTCTGTATTTTTTTTCAAAGTTTAAACTTATAGATTAGGTACAGGAAAACCTATAAGTCTATGGTTTTAAAAAAACATGGCAAATCTCTCAATATTTTGCGTACAAACTTACATTTGCAGTTGGAATGTATGGGAGAAGTTTTTCATTTACAATGTTCAGTTTGTTCTTGGGATAAATTCATCCCAACTACAGAACCCTACACTGTGCGTGGTCCGGCACGCATTTGGCCGGTTAGATCTGGTTTAGTACAAGTTAAATAAAAATCAGAAAGTAAAATTATAAAGTTGCATATTTATTGCTGATTCAGTTATGATAATCAATAAGTTAAACTGTAAAATAAAATATGATTCTTCATTTATATAGAATAATTACAATATTTATAAACACCTAATTCTACATGGCATATCACATATACATCATAATTATATACAATAGTATTGATCACTGTCCGAATTTCTTGCCAAAGTTGTCTCAGGATTTCACTTAAGTTAAAATAGGTACTATGACCGCCTGAATAACTTACAGTCCTTTAACGGACTCATTCTCGGCCTTGCTCCACTCAGCATCAGAGCGGAGGATGTTGGTGTACTTGGTGACAGGCTGGTAGGCCTTCAGTTTAGCTTCCTTCTTCAGCGCTACGGTCTTAGGGTCGCTGAATTCACCGTCCAATGAGAAGGACGCTCCGTAAAGCTCTGGGAGGTCGACCAGACCATAAGGAGTCTTGTAGTCGTCGCTAGCCTGGGATGAGCTCTGTCCACAGATACCTCTGGTGGTACTGCGGTGGTCAGCGGTGAAGATGACCAGCCTCTGGCTGTCGTAAACTACACGAACGGCTTCGTCGTTGATAAGGAAGACTTGAACGCCTTCGGCGAGGGTGTAGTACTCCAAAAGAGCAGTTTCCGTAATGGCGTCCCAGTAAATGGTGTGCTCACCCTCAGCCATTTTTTCGGTGTTACTCTTGACCTCAACATCTGTTGGCTTGATGTTAATTTCCACGTATTTACCACCATCAGTTCTAAAATAACACAAATATGTTAATTATGGGTACGGTTACTCATTTGCTTATAAATAATTAGTCTTGATATCTCAACGTATTTGTTAAGATTGTTGGAATAATGTTATAATCTAAGACAGACTTATTTGGAAGCTTGATTTGCTGTAGATGTAAAAAGTTGAGTTTAATAAGTCGTGACATTGTTCTGTTTCCACCTAAATTATTTTCTTAATGTTTTACTTTCAGTGAGTCTAACATGGTAAGAATAAAAAACACTCACTTGTAGGAAATATAAACCTCCTCCTGATTGTCACTGGGCCTCCTCGCGAGGATGGTCAGGTCTGTCCACTTGCCGAAATCGTTGGATTCGTCCACCATCACAGCGTGCCAGGAGCCAGTGAGGCTGTAGTCGTAGCTGCGACCGCTGAACGTCCAGATCTTGCTGCTGTCTACAGCGCAGTAAGCTGTTGGCGGCAAAAAATAAGGAGTTTTGTTAAATGTGATGATATTTACATAACTCAAGATTACAAAATAAAATAACTAAATTATACTCACGCATGTATTGGTAGCCAGTGAACCAGTTGTAGGAACGCTCCCAGTTCGTAGTAGGCGCGTAGATAGCCATGGTATAGGGGTAGTGAGACTGTCCCTCCGCGTTGTTCATACGGAACACTCCGTATTTAGTGTTAAATTTGTAGTTGATAAGGTTGTCGTAGTAGAACGCTTGAGCCTCAACTTCTACTGTTCCATCTTGGACTGTCTTTGAAAGGTCCTCTTGTTCTTCCCAAGTGGTGAAGTGCTTGTACAGTTCATAAATGTTGTATGATGCGTTCAAGAAGGCAGGGCTAACGTCTTTGTATGTAATCGTACCCTTGAAGAAGTCAGGGGCGTGCGCCTTGATGATCATCTTGTAGCAGTCCTTCTGGTAGTAGTTGTTCTGACTGGTTTCTTGCAAGCATTGTTTTGCCAAGGGGTCATTTTTCAACTGTTCAGTGTATTTCTCGCTGCGCTCGCCGAACCATTTGAAGAGGATGTTATCAGAGTTTCCAAACTTGATATCAGCTTCATATGATACCTTGATTTGATTCTTAAGAGCCTCTTCGAAGTTCAATGGAGCAATTTTAGGCTTGGTCATCTTGAATACAGCGTTGATTTGATCTCTTCCTTGAACAAACACGGCAGCTTGAACCTTGTTGTCTACTACACTGTTGGCCAAAGCGGCGGTGAGCACAAACTCTTTCTTCTGCTGTCCATCGAATACGGTGCTAATGTCAACCACCCGAACTTTAGCGGAGTCGATGCCTGATGCAACGCGTTTGACCAAGTCATTACGGCGAACCTTACTGTCGGCTGTGACGTCACTGGTAATGGTAGCTGGGCCTAATTCACCGCTTTCCTTCTGGTTGTACAGTGTATCTAAAAAAGAATTTAATAAGAGTTATGAATGAAAGATGATAATGTTTTGAACGATGTAAAAAATTGTGACAAGAAGGGAAAGTCTTTTTTAAGTATTTACCAAGATAACACGGAGAGTGAAAAATAACTTTTATTAACATGAAAACTTACCAATGAAGGTTGAGATAGTAACATCCTTGTTTTTAGTATCCTTTGCTACATATTTCAAGTCAAAATGGGTGCTAGCAACGTCTTTCTGGTACAATTTGTTGCGAATGTTAGTCAAAAGATCAGCACCGAAAACATTTGTCTTGAAATCAGAAGAGTATGAGTGTCCTTTCAGATACAGGCCAACACCGGCAAGTTCACCTAAATTAATGTCAGTTGACAGAACTGGGACAGACCGTTCCACGAGTTTAGTAGCTGGGTTTTCAGCAACGGTACCCAGGGAATTCATCTTCTGCACAGTGCTGTAGGGCCACACGCTCAAGTGAATAAGGTTAACGTCTTGTTCAGGAAGCACAAAAGTGCGATTGATGTCTCCACTCTTTACTTTCGTGCTAAGTGATAAGGGAATGTAGATTTGAAATTTGTTAACAATACCACTGCTAGCGTAGTTTCCGCTTAGAGTATCCAAGAAACCCACACTGCCATCCAAGTTTCTCGCATAAGTAAAACTAAACTCAATATTCACTGATCGAACCTTTTCTATAGCTCTTGCTTGTATGTTGAAAAGAATAGGTTCTGTGTATACAAACGCAAAAGGCATACCCGAAGCCAGAGGGAAAGTAACTATCACTTGTTTGTCAATCACTACCTTGGTGAATTGATTGTCAAGACCAGAATTAAACAACTGTTCAAAGTTAGTACTGGCTTCCGAAATAATAGCTCCAAGTTCCTTTTCGCTGAAAGTGAACAGTCTCTGTTGGTTCAAATTGTCAATGAAGAAGGCGCCTTCAAGAGGGTTGCGGGGTTCACGTTTGATGTTTAGTTCTTCAACGATCTTCTTAGCTGAGAATTTGAAGTCATCCGCAGCATCCGATTTGCTAGAGCGTTTGTGCTTGTCCTGCTCGATGTAGTCGAACAGATGCTGTACGTCGGAGACGGATAGTGTGAACTGGAAATGAAAATGGATGTTATGGATTGGTTAAGTGTTAATGTTCCAGTCATAATCATATTTGTTTCCACTTTGACATAAATAGTTAAAAATTATTTGTTTTATTTTGGAAAAGTGTCATAAAAGTAATTACCCAGTCTTCCTCGGTAAGTCCAGTGCCTCTTAATCTCAAAGCTTGCCTCTGATACTTGGGTAGGAAACTGTTTTCACTGCCGATAAATGACAATTCCCTGAAGTGGGCGAGGTCATCGCTGCTCGTGTACTCGTCAATTATGCTATCAGCTGAATTGCGGTATCCGTATTTTTCTTTGGCGACGAAGCTTGAAACAGACTGGGCAGTCTTAGCGCTAAAACAAAGAAAATGTTTAACAGTTTAATTGCAGTTTCATAGTTTACACTTGAAATGCTACCCTAAAATTAATATACCTTTTATTTTAAACAATTTAACTTGTTTTGAAACTTCATTAGATAAGCGTAATGTAAAATTGATGATCTTCAAACATTTCTCTAGTACCAGTAAGAATATTATAAAGTAAGGAAGTACTCACAGCTCTGCGAAACGTGGGTCCTTCAGGTTAGCGGCGAAACCAATGCTGGTTGCCAGTACTCCACGTACTTGGGTGCTGGGATCATCATTCGTCATGTGTGCCATTACTTGCATCATCTCAGCAGTAGGGAAAGCCAAGAAAATGTTAAGGGCAGCAGCTACCCTTACTTCGTAAGGCTCAGCGGTGTTCCGCAAGATGCTGAAGAGTACAGCACGAACATCTTCGTTCTTCAGGTTAGCCAAGGTTTTCAGACTAATAACGATTTGGGTGCGGAGGAACTTGGTAACTGCGATGCTACCCTCGAAGTAAGGAGCAAAGACCTTCAGGATTTCGGGACGAGCTAAGTTGCCAAGGGTTCTTACATAAACCTGGGCCTTGCTGTTGTCGCCTTCTTCGACGGCTTTCTTCAGTTCCTGGGAGAGACGTGGAATGACTGTTTCAACCAAAAATAACTCTTGTTTGCCGGAGCGGACGAATTTGGTGAAAGCCAATAAGGCGGAAGTGTTCAGGAAATTCTGTTCCACAACTACGGGGCTGAAAGCGAGTTCAAAAAAGTCATTCGTAACATTCTTAGTATGGAAGCTAAGACTGCCGGCCACAGAAGCGATAACTTCAGCTGCTTCTTCGCCTTGAACTTTCTTTGTCAAAATCCACGCCTTGATTTCTTCAAAAGCTGCAATAGTGCCTGCTTGTGCAACTGCATCACGGTAGATTTTCCACATCTTATTCTTACATACATTATTTGAAGTCTTAGCTATCTGAACGCTGCTAGTCATTTGAGTCAGTTGTTCCGCGTCCATTAACATGATGAAACGAACAAGGACTTTGAACTTCGAAAGGAAATCGCTCTTCGGCAGGTTGCTGAGGTCCTGCAGTAAAGGAGTGATTTCTTGGAGCAGTTTTTGGGCATTGACAACGTTTTCTGCATTAACTTGGAAGAATGATGCCTCATTATTAGTGAGCAAAAGCGAATCGCTCTCACGAAGTAAACCAGATTCTGATTTCTTCCATTCAGTGTTACTTTCCGGTTTGACTTCTGTCAGCGTGAACCCGACATAACTGTAGACCTCAGCTTTTTGTTTTCCAAACAGAAGCGGATTTACAAAGACAGAGCTCAAGGACTCTGATTTGTAGATTGTTCCTTGCTTACCAGCAAGAATGCGTGATTCAGAAGTGTGCTTGATGAACTGCTTTTCTTCGTTTTCGTAAGCGATTCCTTCCCACACAGCGCCGTCTGGCACCCCAAAGGAGAAACCAACACTTTTCTTGCAAGAACCGTAATTCTTGCTCTTAGTGATTTCGATTGGGTCTTCAGCAAACGCAGGTAACTCTCGACGCACTTCCGCGGAAACTGGTGAAACGGAATATAAAGTTTCACAGTCACCAGTGACATCAGCTTCCGTCTTCTTAAAGAGACCTTGGAAGGTTTCCTTATCGAAGCTGTTTGGGAAGTTATGAACGTGGCCATAAGTAGATAGATCTACTTGGAGAGTACTGATCAGACCCTTTAGTAAGTTCTCGTTAGCGACAGAAAAGGAAGCGGGTACTTTCACGGAGAGAACACGGCCTCCATCGACAACGATCTCAAAAACATCGTCGAGTTTCTCAACTGGTTGGTATTTCAAGTCAGAAGGCGCATTGTTAATGTCCATCTGACCTTGGATTTGAGCGTACAAGGGGTTTTCAAGTTTAGCTATAAGTTGGCCTGGTTTCTGGACGCGGATGACGAACTGGGTCTTAAAGGCATTGCCATTGCTGTTGCTGTTTTCGAATTTGGTCCATGTATAGGAGTTCACGTCATAGACGTATTCTTTTCCAACTTGCCAGGGCCATTTCGGGTTTTCGGTGAGCGGACTCGACGCGACGGCGGCTGAAACAGAATGTAACACAAGGTTAATTTTAAAAGTATGAATGCGTGGGACACCTATGATTTTTACGGTTCCGTACGTCCGAATGAAAAAACGGGACCCTTATAGGATCACTCGTGTGTCTGTCTGTCTGTCCGTCTGTCACTGGCTCCGAGTCTAATGGACTGATTAAGTTGAAATTTCGTGCACATATGAATTTCTGTAACCCATACACGGACTTGTAACGTAAATAATGTTTTTTTATTTTTTATTGAAACTAAGATAATTTAAATGAACAAAAATACTGTTTTATGAATAAATCTTTCTATTTAAAAAGGAAACGGTGACTGACTGACTGATCTATAAACGCACAGCTCAAACCACTGAACGGATTGGGCTGAAATTTGGCACACAGGTAGTTATTATGACGTAGGCGTCCATTAAGAAAGGGTTTATGGAAATTCGACCTTTAAGGGGGTGAAGAGGGCGGATTTTGTTTGTCTGAAAAATCTTATTCCTTGAGTTAGTAAATATGTAACTTGGCACGAATACTTATCTATAAATTATTAAGTTTGACATTTTTAGATTGGGGGTGTCAAAGTTTGTACGGAAGAATTTTAACGCGCGGTCTAATTAATTCGAAACTCAGTTTTTTTTCTTTTGGAAAATAAAAAAAAACTTATATCAGCGTTTGTTGAAAATTTACCCCTAACGGTGTGAAAAGGGGTAATATACGGTGAGGCTTGCTTAACTTGAAAATTGGTAAAAATAACCTATAAGTCAAATAATGGAAACGTCACAATAGACTATTCAAAAATTATTATCGTGCTATTTGCTATGGCGGATAAGCAATATTGCATTATGTTCGTATTCTTCTATAGTTCAACGCAAATTGTAAAAAAAACTAGCCAATAGATTGCAGATAGTTACAGATTTAACCTTTTAAAAGATTATCATCACGCTATGCCTACCAGTCAATCATAACATATACCTGGGTGTGAGATGGGGCAATAAGGGCAGATACTTTAACCGTTGTTGCTACAAGAAAACGGTCTTAGGAGACTGTCCTTAACTTATTACCCGACTACGGCAAAGCCAAAAGGAAGGGTTATAATTTTAGCAGTCTATGTATGTATGTTTATAATATGTTTGTATGTATGTATGCTTGGTTTTACGTGTGTTCCACCATAGCGCCTAAACTACGGAACCGATTTTGATGAATGAGGTATCAATGGATTCGTAATAATGGTCCGAGTTACATAGGCTATATAAATTTACCCTAAATTTAATATTGTGGACTTTACACGTAAATTTCTAACCTCGAAAAAAATTTAAATGAAATGATCATGACATGTTTGGTATCAAAAGAAAGGTCTTGACGAGCACATTACAAATATGTATATAATATCATATTTTAAAAGTAAATAAAGATGTTTAAATAGTTAAAAACAAGCTAACATGAGACTACGCTACGTAGTATCGCAAGTTGATATCAACGTGCAGTTAATCAAATCTTAATAAATAGTAACGATTTGTAATTCCACTCGTATGAAGAAAAACAAGTACAACGAAATATTAATATTTTGGATTTCTTCGAAGCTCGATATCGATACACGAGTACATGGGGCAATCAGAAATTTTTTGCGATACTAAAAAAATATACTACAGGTTACAATTTCTTAAATTCAATCTTTTCAAATAACTCTCCATATAACTTTCCCGTAGTCGGGTTACAGTTTTTTATTAAACTTTATTTTTTATTTGTTTATTTAATACTTCAAGCACAGAAATGTATATAGGCGTACTAATGCCATAGGCAATCTTGTTCTCGAGCATTTGAAATATGCGGGTGTACAGTACACTGTCCGAGAGTATTATCCATGTTTTATTATTTGTTTTGAGTCACTCTTGTCTTCCTCCCGAGTTAATAAACACATAAGTTGTCCCAATAGTAAAGAACAGGACTGGTGACGTGTCCGGTGTAAGTAATTACAGACCCATATTACCACTGTACTAGCTAAAGTATTGGACAGTCTGTTAGATAAAACTCTCAACAAACGGTTAAAATTAAACGACGCACGGTTCGGGTTCAGACTTTCCACTGAAAGCGCAATATTGAGTCTTAAACAGACTGTCCAATATTATATTGACAGAAGCACGCCTGTGTACGCGTATTTCCTCGACCTCTCTAAAGCTTTTGACCTCATCTCCCATGACATATTATGGAAAAAGCTCGAGGAAGCATGCGTACCGGCTGAAATTATACGTGTTTTCCAGTACTGGTATGGTAATCAAGTGAACTATGTGAAGTGGAATAATTCACTCTCTGTTGCGTATGGGTTGGATTGTGGGGTGAGACAGGGCGGGCTGACCTCGCCCAAGCTTTTCAACCTTTACGTCAATGAGCTGATTGCTGGACTCAGCAGTAAACGGATTGGATGTTGGATTGACAACGTTTGCGTCAATAACCTCAGCTACGCGGATGATATGGTGCTGCTGGGTCCAACCGCAGGCTCCATAAGATAGCTTATAGAATTTTGTGAAAGGTACGCTGCTAGCCACGGTCTAATTTATAATTGTAAGAAGAACCTGTTCATGATCTTTAAGGCCCCCGGTAGGAAGCAATCATACGAGCCAATTATCACCCTCAATGGATAGCCCCCGCAAAGGGTGAAATATAACAAAATTAAATATTTAACTGTGCTGTTGACCTTAGTATATATTGTCATGATACCTTCAGCGGTTAAAATAACGTACAAACAAACAAAGTGATTCCAATAAGTTCCTTCAGTGCCATTTTAGTACTAAAGAACTAAAAGAGAAAAAAACAAAAATATTAAAAATATGAAGTGACTTACCGATAATCGCCGTCAATACAAGCAATTTCATAACAGACTCTCCTTTCGGTGGTTGTGTTCAGTGTGGCACGGTTGAGCACACTTCTGATACCCGACACTGCTGTGCGACAGTTTTTATACTCATCCCCGGTCCTCTGATTAGGTTTTAGTTTGTTTTAGGCTGACCCCTCACCTCAAAAATTATGATAACGTACGTCCGAATTTGCGAAGATTGTACCCAGGGCTGCTCTTTTAGGGTTCCGTATGTCTGAATGAAAAAACGGAACCCTTGATCCTGGAACAAGTGGTACTATCACTCGTGTGTCTGTCTGTCAATTTGCTCCGAATCTAGTTGAAATTTGGTACACATATCAATTTTTGTGACCCAAACACGGACGTGTTACGTAAATAATAGAATTTTGAATTCCACTCCTCCCAAAAGTGACACCCAGGTTACATTTGGCAGACAAGTTAGAAAATGTGACGAAAACGTGTGCGGTCGGGGGACCCCCATCAGGAACGAAGTCAAAGTCAAAGTAAAACCATTTATTTCAAATAGGCCCAGGTATGGCACTTTTGAACGTCAAAATTTGCAAAGTAATAAAATTGATTCTAGTCGCCCCTTCCAAAATGTAGTTTTCGTATGGAGAAGAATGGGCAAGAAATTCCACCGTTACTCTTTTAAAATGTTTTACAATTGTTTGTATATGTACGTACAGACGCCAGCACATCAAGCTATTACAATCTGTCAAATTTATTTAATAGATTTTCAACTTTAGCGCTGAAGTTTAAGGTTCAAAGTTGATTGGGAAATTTTGACAGTTTCGGGTAGCTTGATGTGCTGGCGTCAGTAGGTACATTAGTTAAATAATTATTATATGTGAAGACGATGCACCTAGAATAAAATTACTATGCCACAATAGGTAAAAAGAAGAAAAATGAAGCAACGACAGATAATTTAATATGTGATAGATACATGGTGCTCACATATTTACAAACATTGTAAAAGTAAACGATTTTCCTAAAATTTTGTAATTAATAAGTCAGTGTGTGAGGAAGTTATCACAGAATGTAAAATCAATGTCATAAAACACAAAATAATAAATTTCACAATTAAATTAGCAACCAGTTTGATTTTGTCTTGATTCTAAATTGTCCTATGGAGCAGGACCAGCATGTTTCCAAGCACTCTTATCTTGGATATAATCATCTAATTTGTAATATGCTTGTTTACAAAGTGTACTTTTAATATGAGTTTTAAACAAAGTTCTTTCACACGTATGATTTAACACAAAAACAACATTTTTGCAGCTATCATTATGGATTTACATTTTGACCTCACTAGTTTTAGCACCCTCGAAAACTATGAAAACGTCACATAGTATGACGAAAATTTTGAAAATTTTCGGACTCGCCATCTTGAATTTATATTTCGACCCACTTTCGGCTTTAACACCCTCGAAAACCATGAAAACGACAACCATGTTGAAAAATTTAAAAAATTTCGCTGCCGGCTGTTTGGATTTTTATTTTGACAAATTCACACTTTCTCTCCCTCTCTCTCTCCGACATGCAGAGTACTCGGGCTGATGTGTACAATTTTATCCCACGACCCTAATCAATTTACTCTTTTCTTTTGTTTTGTGCTGCCGGTGTTCTCTCTCTCTCTTTCTTTCTCTATGAATTAGAAGAAGACAGTCGTCAGTATTAACACTTTTTAGCGTGACGATTTCTAAAAGCCGCGTTAAAAGAACTTCGTTCCAAAAACTTTGTACACTTTACCGTGTGACATAATGAAAGGGCTGTGAGGGTATGTATGTATATATATATTTTTTGTAATTCTTTTACAATTATCTAAGGAAATATGTAGCTGAAAATTTACCATCCCTTATCTCCAAAATTACCGAGCCTAAAACTTTGAATAAAATACAGAAAATAGTTTATTCTTATTCTAATACAAAAATTCCACAGGAAAACCTATAAGAAGTTATGTAAGTAACAAGAAAGTCATATATGTAATTAGCTGCGCCCCGCGGTTTTACCCGCAGAAGTCTCGATCCTGTGAGAATATCGGTATAAAAGTATCCTATGTGTTAATCCAGGTTATAAACTATCTGTGTTCCAAATTTCATCCAAATCCGTTAAGCAGTTTTTGCGTGAAGAAGAGACAAACACACACACACACACACTCACAAACTGTCGCCTTTATAATATTAGTGTGATAGCATAATTATTGTCTCCCAATATTAAGCGAACAAACTTACATTTGCAGTTGGAATGTATCGGAGAACACGTGTTTCAACTACAATGTTAAGTTTGTTCTTGGGATAAATTCATCCCAACTACGGAACCCTTCATTGTGCGTAGTCCGACACGCACTTGGCCGTTTTTGTTTAGTTTTTATTACTTTTATCGCAACAGCAAGGAAAGTTCCACCAATGAGGCGGTTAAGTAAACATAACTAGGTATCTATATATTTTTATCTGTTGTTGTTAATACAAAATGAAGTTATGAAATATCGCTCTGCAGTGCGACCGTTCATTTCGGTTCCGTGATTTTATTGTATTTTTTGTTGAAAGTTCTCCGAAATTCAGTGAAAAGTGAATAAACATAATTCTAAGGACGAATTACAGTAGTACAATAAAAAGTTCAGTGTACAAGTGAATTGAAAGTGCAAAAACTAGCTAAAATACTGAGTGACATGTCAACGGACACTTTAATTTTAATATTTTCAATAGTGCACGAACAGAACATTATTATAATCACAGTGTCATGTGCAAACAAGGTCTAAATACAGTTGCAGATTAAAATAGTTCAGTAAAATAAGGAATTAGAAGTGCAAAAACTAGCGTAGTTACCGAGTGACATTCCAACGGTTGTTTTCAATTGTTTACAACAGCACACAATCAGAAATAAACAAAGTCGGTGTTGTGACTATCGCGAGCAATCAAGTCAGTGATAGTCAGTGCCCCTTGTCTTTAAACCGAAACTATCAGCTATTTTGTTTCAATCATCGCAAATTTTACAACCTAAAAAATCTAGTACCTAACAAAATAAAAACAAGCAAGTCACTGTCGAACAAAGGACATCCAGTACAACGCCATCTATTGGCGACAAATGGAACCAGGCAATCTTGAAGTTGACAACTTAAAATAGAAAAGTGTGATCGATTCACTGATCCATTGAACGTAACGTTTTCGTGTACCACCGCCAAAGGGAGCAGGAGAACGAAAAAAAAAAAAAAAACGATTGTAAACAAACATCATACATAGGTATTAAAAAACTTTTTACAAAAAAAAATCAACCGACTTCCAAAAAAAACACTATAAAGTGAAAAATAACTTTAATTTCGGAAGTCGGTGTCTTGGGTTTTGTGTTTTCGTTTTTTGCCACCGACTTCCGAAATTAAAGTTATTTTTCACTTTGTAGTCTTTTTTTTTGGAAGTCGGTTGATTTTTTTTTGTTAAGTTTTTATTTTTCACTTTTTAGTTGTTGTACCTACCCCACACACATTCGAATACCACTACCTGCTACCAGTGACAGGAACTTATCATATCATCTACATACTAAGTGGGAAAAAATACGTATTTTGTAGCTAACTCAAAAACTACCCAAGCAAAGTTAATAAAATTTATATAGGACCAATTTGGAAGCATACCCTTTCAAACAAAAAAAGAATTTTCAAAATCGGTTCACAAATGACGGAGAAATCGGTGGAAATACATAAAAAAAAAAAAAAAAAAAAAAAAAAAAAAAAAAAAAAAAAAAAAAAAAAACAGACATACGCGACGAACATATAACCTCCTCCTTTTTGGAAGTCGGTTAAAAATGGAAGAACTTACAACCTTGATTAAAAATCAAAATTTGAAGAGCAAACAAACGAGATACGAGAAATGAAACCAAGCAGACATGAAATTTGAAAACTTTGAATTGAGATACAAGGCACTGGAAATTACTATTGAAGAACAAAGCCGACGTATACAGCAACTAGAAAGGTCAGTAAGGAAAAAGAACCTAGTTTTCTTTGGAATCGAAGAAAATGAGCGAAACTATCATGATCTGCAAAACATTATGTTAGAAATTATTAAGCAAAAAATGAATATTACATGTACTAAAGACAATTTAGAAGAAGTGAGACGTCTAGGAAAGAAACAAGAAGGAAAAATAAGGCCTACTATTGTAACTTTTCTGACTGTGAGGTTGAAAACTGAAATTTTAAAAAATAAAAAAAGGCTAGAAGATACATCATATTACATTAAAGAAGATTTTCCACCTGAAATACTGGAAGAACGTAAAAAACTTAGACCACAGCTGATAGAAGAGAGAAACAAGGGGCGGAAAGTTTTCCTGAAGTATTATAAAATAGTAATAGTTCCAGAAGAAAAACATAAACATCCTGTAAAAACACCTAACAAAAACATGAACAAACGAAACTTATCAGAATCCCCAGAAATTAATGAAGGCAACCGCACCTCATTTAAAATGGGTACCAAGAAACCTTATAAAAAACAAAACTCAAACATTCAACATTATATGATTAAACAGAATAATAAAGATTCATCTCTAGTCCCAGCAGCCTCTACTAGTACTGCAACGGTCGCGCCTCAAGAAAATTATGCGAATCAACGTTGACAGAAAGCAACCTCTCCACAAGTACCCCCACCACGGCTGGTCACCGCGGGGGCTAAGGACCAAAACCCTCCCCTGCAACCCCTACATATATGTACATATAACGCCAGATCTCTGTTATCAGAGGAGGCCTTTACTCGTGAAGAGGTCCTTAATTGACAAATCATTTTATTTTCAAAGCACATATTTAATTTAGATGAAATTGCTCAAACAGTAAACATTAAAGTCATAATAATATTAATAATTATTGAAAATACTTAGATATTAATGAAAGTACTTAAATATTTTTTGTGTTGTTACTAATAGATAAATAAATGGATTATAGATATTAAATGGATTATATTATATAAATGATGATTAACTTCAATAATTGTTTTATGTTATTAATGTTATTAATGAATTAGTGAATCAAATATATTACTGATGAAGTAGAATAGGATAGGTATCTATTATTATTAACATTTTGAATGACTGAATTATTATTGAATTGAATTATCGAATTATTGAATTATTATTTTTAACATTTTGAATTATTTTTATTGTTTTTGCTGCATGTTAATTGAAATATTTATTGTATGATTGTTATGTTTATTTTAGTTAAGGAATAAATAAAGGCAATAATAATAATAATAGTGTGTTAGTGTTGGGCAGTGGTGGCCCAGGGGTAACGGCCTCGACTCATAGAGCAAGAGCCCGCGACGACAAGATCTTCGTTATTTTATAAAAGCAGAATGTTTCTATGTGTATGCCCCAATACAGGTAAGAACGATCCCCGAATATGAAGTTTGGATCATGGTGGCTTTGGCAGGTAACGTTTGGCAAAGTTGTATAAATTGCACCGTACGTTATGTTAAAGTATAAAAGCTGAATTTTATATATGTTACTTGGGGAAGTATCACAAGGTGTTTCCTCGGTAGTCAGACAGTTTCGATAGTTCTTACCTCTTGACAGACACATTGAAAGTCAGTCGTAGGTGCAAGCGCGAGGAATATACAGCGTGTTCCTTTTGATATCCCATAACTCAAGGGTATTAATCAGACCATGTCAAAGAATCAACTGGCATATGAATTCTTTTTGTTTTTTCTTGTTATTTGCTGTACAAAATAATTCGACAAAGTTACGATTAAGTATTTATGTAAAACACCCTTACGTGAAATACGACAACGTCGCATTTTCTTAGCTTTAAATATGAATGATTTGTTCGAATGAAAACGATTTACTCGTACTAATCAATGAAACTTAGATCACACATCGAGAGTCTAGTGTTAAGGTGCTCCCTGTGCGAGCATTCGCCTCTAATTTAACGGATCGGAAAGGGTTTTTGTTAGGTTCACGTTGTAGAATGGCTATGAACATAATAAAAATATATTTTCATTGGATTTCTTACATTCAAAATAATTGTTTCCGCCTAATAGTAGCTACTAGCTTTTGCCCGCGGCTTCGCCCGCGTGTATGTCGGAAAATATCCCACAGGAACGTGCTACCGGGATTCAGAGTATCCTATGTCCTAACCCAAGTCATGGCCTATCCTATGGCTTTCATCTAAATCCGTTCAGCCGTTACGGCATGAAAAGGTAACAGGCAGATAATGAATCTGTTTTAGGGTTCTTAAAGAAAGACTTTGTTGTCTGTCAGGAACGCGTGGAGGCATCAAGTTGAAATGGATATCAAAAACTTAGATCTACGGTCTTTTGGAGCTGTAACGAAAATCAAACTTCCAAGTCAACGCAATAAAAAAATACGGCCATTTATGCCGCATATACCATATTTGCGAATGTCAAACACTCGCAAATAAATCAGTCTAATTGGTACTTCCCGTTGGTCCAGCAACACGAAGTTTGGCGAGAAGCAAGGTCAAGTAAAGAGGAGAATCCGAAAATTGGAGATTGAAATTGGATTCTCGAGTTTTGGGGGCCCCCATGGACCGCCGGCGGGATCGTACCTACCGCCCACTTAGGAAATCCAGGATCTTTAATTGGAGACGATCAAATTTATAATACTATTGTTACAGCTCATGCTTTTATTATAATTTTTTTTATAGTTATACCCTTAGTCCGCCAGTGGTGTCTTTAAGTAACATTTAGTCTGTATTTTATTACTGTATTTAAAGTTCTTTTTCAATTGAAAAATTAAGTTTGTTCTTCAATCTAGATTTGGAATTTTGGGCGGCCGAGCAAACACAGCTTTGAGATGGAACCCTCAGGGCGCAAGTCCTACTCACACTTTTCCGGTTTTTTTAAAGAAATAAAACAGGTTTGTATGCTTCTAAATGCCTTTCATAAAATAGTAATTATTCATCTAACTATTATTATCACCATTTATTTGTAATACCTACTCTTGCCGCGATTGAACGAACACCTACATATTAGAAAGTTTAGTTTATGAATTTAAATTGTGATAACTTTTGACCGAGTGGGCCCATTTTAATGAAATAAAGACTAAATGTTAATTCAAGATACGGACTATGACTATATTTCCAATTCCTTAAATCTCTCGAAAAGAAGACACAAACAAAACAATATTACATTTGAATTTTAAAAACGCTGAGGTACGTAATAAGTACTTTGTTTGTCACCAAAAGCATAAATTTAAATTTTTATAGCCCTTACTTAAGAAATTATAGGTTTCCCATACAAAATTTCATGCCCTATATCCCACCCCCTTATGGTTATTTTTGAGATAAAAAGTATCCTATGTCCTTCCTTGGGATGCGATGGCAACGGATTTCGATAAATTTATTCGGATTTCAGTGATTTAGGCATGAAAAGGTAACATACCGACAGACAGAGAGACAGACAGACAGAGTTTCTTTCGAATCTATATATATATAAAAGCGAAAGGTCACTCACTCACTCATCACGAAATATCGAAAACCGCTTGACGTATAAAAATGAAATTTGGCAGGGAGGTAGTCTATAGTTAGTGGACGTCCGCTAAGAACGGATTTTTGGAAGTTCGACCTTTAAGGGGGTAAAAAGGGGAGATTTTGTTTGTATCAAAAATCTTATTCCTTGAGTTAATAAACTTGGAACTTGGCACGAATACTTATCTATATAAATTATAAAGTTTTCCATTTTTAGTTTTTCTAAATTACCCCCTAGAGGAGGATTGGGGTGTGTCAAAGTTTGTATGGAAGAATTTTAACGAGTGGTCTGATTAACTCGAAACTCAGTATTTATAATTAAAACTAAAAATAAATAAAAACTTATATTAGGGTTTTTTGAAAATCTACCCCTAACGGGGCGAAACGGGGTATTCATTTTTACAGTGGAGGACTTTACTGTGTGGCTTGATTAACTTGAAAATTGGTAAAAATAATCTAAAAGTCAAATAATGGAAACGTCACAATAGATTTTTCAAAAAATATTATAACGCCATTTGCTATGGGGGATGAGCAATATTGCATTATGTTCGTATTTTTCGATAGTTTACCACAAATTGTAAAAAGACTAGCCAAAAGGCTAGAATCATCACGCTATACCTTTATGGCGCTAAGCAGTTAATAATAACATATACAGGGTGAATTTTGAGATGGGGCAATAAGGGTGGGTACCTTAACCGCTGTCGCTACAAGAAAACGGGCTTAGGAGAGTTTTTGAAAAATTTTGATCGGCATTCACAGATTTTGAAAAAATTGTACAGTCAGCAAGAAAATGGCCAATTTTCACAAAAACTTTTTTGATGCCAGTCGATCCTATTTCTTATTACTAGGATCAAAAAACTATATCGGGCCACAGTTGGCCCGATATAGTTTTTTGATCCTTTGAGTACGAGAAAAGTCAGAAAGTTAAATTATTCTACTGGACTGAATAAGGTACGAATGTAGCAGATAGTTACAAATTTAAACTTTTAAATTATTATCATGCCGCTATACTTTTATGGAGCTAAGCAGTCAATATTGAATTCATCCATACTTAATACTTGATCCATACTATTATACTATCCATCTTAATATTATAAATTCGAAAGTAACTCTGTCTGTATGTTAGCTTTTCACGCCTAAACCACTCGACAGATTTCGATAAAATTTGGCAAGGAGATAGATAGCATCCTGGAGAAGGACATAGGGTACTTTTTGTGGTCAAAAATAATCCTAAGGGGATGAAAGTTTGTATGGGAAACCTATCATTTCTTAAGATAGGGCTATGAAAATTAAATTTGTACTTTTGGTAACAACTATAGAATTAAGTATTTCTGCGTTTTTCAAAAATCATCCCTCAAGAGAGTAAAATGGGGATGATTTTAAAATTCTCATTATGTAATATTGTTTTTTTTTTTGTTGTGACTTCTTTTTAAATGAGTAAAGGGATTGGAAATATAGTCATAGTCCGTATCTTGAATCAACATGTAGTCTCTATTTCATTAAAATCACCCACTCGGTCAAAAGTTACTACAATTTAAATTCATAAACTAACCTTTCTAACATGTAGGTATTATGTGTTCAATGGCGGCAAAAGTAGGTATTACAAATCAATGGTGATATTAATAGTAAAATGAATAATAAGTATTTTAAGAAATGCATTAGAATCTTATAAACCTTTTTTTTTGTAACCGGGCAAGTCTGAGTAGGACTTGCGCCTTGCGTCTCAAAGCTGTGCTTGCTTGGTTGCCCGAATTTCCAAATTTGGATTGAAGGACAAACTTAACTTTTCAATTAAAAAATAATTTATAGTACAGTAATGAAATACAGACTAAATGTCACTTCAAGACACGGCCTATACATTTTTGATCCCAGATTGAAGAAAAACTTAACTTTACAGTTCATATATAACTATAAATAAGCAACTTCCGGATTTTCCACTTTACTTGACCTTACTTCTCGCCAAACTTCAAGCTGCTGGGTCAACAGGAATTACCGAGTAGACTGGTTTATTTGCGCATGTTAAAATATGCGGCATAAGTGGCCATATTTTTAATTGCGTTGAATTGGAAGTTTGATTTTCATTACAGCTCCAAGAGACGTAGTTTTTGGTATCTATTTCAACTTGATGCCTCCATGCGTTCCTGAAAAAGGGTCTTGACAGACCAAGAAGTCGTTCTTTACGGGTTTCAATTTTTCATTTTGAGGCACGGAACTCTAAAACAGATTTATTATCTGCCTGCTACCTTTTCATACCGTAACGGCTGCACGGATTTAGATGAAAGGCATATGGATAGGCCATGACCTGGATTAGGACACAGGATACTCTGAATCCCGGTAGTACGTTCCCGTGGGATATTTTCCTACATCCACGCGGACGAAGCCGCGGGCAAAAGCAAGTTTGTAATATTATTAAGTATATATAGTATGAATGTATGGATTTGTATGGATAAATTAGCCGGAAGAAAAAGTTAAGCGCGTCGACTTCAAAACCTCCTTTTTTTCTTAGGTTAAAAATAGGTATGTACCTAGGTATGATCAGCAACGAAATTTGCGTAACCATATTTATATTTCTACTAAGTATTTACTTCCAAACGCATTACCCCGCATTAACCCTATGGACTCTGTCTGAAATAAAAGTATTCTATTCTTTGTACTGAGATACCTGTACCTATCTTATCCCAAATTCTGTTCTAAGTTTTTAGGGAAACCCCTTATCTCCGAAACTACTAAGGATTGAAAATATATACAGAATAGTATAGTTCTATATACTATTCTGTATTTTTTTTTCAAACTTTAAACTTATAGATTACAGGAAAACCTATAAGAAGTCTATGGTTTTAAAATAACATGGCAAATCTCTCAATATTATGCGTACAAACTTACATTTGCAGTTGGAATGTATGGGAGAAGTTTATCATTTACAATGTTCAGTTTGTTCTTGGGATAAATTCATCCCAACTACAGAACCCTACATTGTACGTGGTCCGACACGCACTTGGCCAGTTAGATCTGGCTTAGTACAAGTTAAATAAAAATCAGAAAGTAAAATTATAACGTTGCATATTTATTGCTGATTCAGTTATGACAATCAATAAGTTAAACTGTAAAATAAAATATGATTCTTCATTTATATAGAATAATTACAATATTTATATACACCTAATTCTACATGGCATATCACATATACATCATAATTATATACAATAGTATTGATCACTGTTTGAATTTCTTGCCAAAGTTGTCTCAGGATTTCACATAAGTTAAAATAGGTACTATGACTGACTGAATAACTTACAGTCCTTTAACGGACTCATTCTCGGCCTTGCTCCACTCAGCATCAGAGCGGAGGATGTTGGTGTACTTGGTGACAGGCTGGTAGGCCTTCAGTTTAGCTTCCTTCTTCAGCGCTACGGTCTTAGGGTCGCTGAATTCACCGTCCAATGAGAAGGACGCTCCGTAAAGCTCTGGGAGGTCGACCAGACCATAAGGAGTCTTGTAGTCGTCGCTAGTCTGGGATGAGCTCTGTCCACAGATACCTCTGGTGGTACTGCGGTGGTCAGCGGTGAAGATGACCAGCCTCTGGCTGTCGTAAACTACACGAACGGCTTCGTCGTTGATAAGGAAGACTTGAACGCCTTCGGCGAGGGTGTAGTACTCCAAAAGAGCAGTTTCCGTAATGGCGTCCCAGTAAATGGTGTGCTCACCCTCAGCCATTTTTTCGGTGTTACTCTTGACCTCAACATCTGTTGGCTTGATGTTAATTTCCACGTATTTACCACCATCAGTTCTAAAATAACACGAATATGTTAATTATGGGTACGGTTACTCATTTGCTTATAAATAATTAGTCTTGATATCTCAACGTATTTGTTAAGATTGTTGGAATAATGTTATAATCTTAGACAGACTTATTTGGAAGCATGATTTGCTGTAGATGTAGAAAGTTGAGTTTAATAAGGCGTGACATTGTTCTGTTTCCACCTAAATTATTTTCTTAATGTTTTACTTTCAGTGGAATCTAACATGGTAAGAATAAAAAAACACTCACTTGTAGGAAATATAAACCTCCTCCTGATTGTCACTGGGCCTCCTCGCGAGGATGGTCAGGTCTGTCCACTTGCCGAAATCGTTGGACTCGTCCACCATCACGGCGTGCCAGGAGCCGGTGAGGCTGTAGTCGTAGCTGCGACCGCTGAACGTCCAGATCTTGCTGCTGTCTACAGCGCAGTAAGCTGTTGGCGGCAAAAAAATAAGGAATATTGTTAAATGTGATGATATTTACATAACTCAAGGTTACAAAATAAAATAACTAAATTATACTCACGCATGTATTGGTAGCCAGTGAACCAGTTGTAGGAACGCTCCCAGTTCGTAGTAGGCGCGTAGATAGCCATGGTATAGGGGTAGTGAGACTGTCCCTCCGCGTTGTTCATACGGAACACTCCGTATTTAGTGTTAAATTTGTAGTTGATAAGGTTGTCGTAGTAGAACGCTTGAGCCTCAATTTCTACTGTTCCGTCTTTGACTGTCTTAGAAAGGTCCTCTTGTTCTTCCCAAGTGGTGAAGTGCTTGTACAGTTCATAAATGTTGTATGATGCGTTCAAGAAGGCAGGGCTAACGTCTTTGTATGTAATCGTACCCTTGAAGAAGTCAGGGGCGTGCGCCTTGATGATCATCTTGTAGCAGTCCTTCTGGTAGTAGTTGTTCTGACTGGTTTCTTGCAAGCATTGTTTTGCCAAGGGGTCATTTTTCAACTGTTCAGTGTATTTTTCGCTGCGCTCGCCGAACCATTTGAAGAGGATGTTATCAGAGTTTCCAAACTTGATATCAGCTTCATATGATACCTTGATTTGGTTCTTAAGAGCCTCTTCGAAGTTCAATGGAGCAATTTTAGGCTTGGTCATCTTGAATACAGCGTTCATTTGATCTCTTCCTTGAACAAACACGGCAGCTTGAACCTTGTTGTCTACTACACTGGTGGCCAAAGCGGCGGTGAGCACAAACTCTTTCTTCTGCTGTCCATCGAATACGGTGCTAATGTCAACCACCCGAACTTTAGCGGAGTCGATGCCTGATGCAACGCGTTTGACCAAGTCATTACGGCGAACCTTACTGTCGGCTGTGACGTCACTGGTAATGGTAGCTGGGCCTAATTCACCGCTTTCCTTCTGGTTGTACAGTGTATCTAAAAAAGAATTTAATAATAGTTATGAATGAAATATGATAATAGTTTGAACGATGTAAAAATTGTGTCAAGAAGGGAAAGCCTTTTTTTTAAGTATTTACCAAGATAACACAAAGAGTGAAAAATATTTTTTATAAACATGAAAACTTACCAATGAAGGTTGTGATAGTAACATCCTTGTTTTTGGTATCCTTGGCTACATATTTCAAGTCAAAATGGGTGCTAGCAACGTCTTTCTGGTATAATATGTTGCGAATGTTAGTCAAAAGATCAGCACCGAATACATTTGTCTTGAAGTCAGAAGAGTATGAGTGTCCCTTCAGATACAGGCCAACACCGGCAAGTTCACCTAAATTAATGTCAGTTGACAGAACTGGGACAGAGCGTTCCACGAGTTTAGTAGCTGGGTCTTCAGCAACGGTACGCGGGGAATGCATCTTCTGCACAGTGCTGTAGGGCCACACGCTCAAGTGAATAATGTTAACGTCTTGTTCAGGAAGCAAAAAAGTGCGATTGATGTCTCCACTCTTTACTTTCGTGCTAAGTGTTAAGGGAATGTAGATTTGAAGTTTGTTAACAATACCACTGCTAGCGTAGTTTCCGCTAAGAGTATCCAAGAAACCCACACTGCCATCCAAGTTTCTCGCATAAGTAAAACTAAACTCAAGATTCACTGATCGAACCTTTTCTATAGCTCTTGCTTGTACGTTGAAAAGAATAGGTTCTGTGTATACAAACACAAAAGGCATACCCGCAGCCAGAGGGAAAGTGACTATCACTTGCTTGTCAATCACTACCTTGGTGAATTGATTCTCAAGACCAGAATTAAACAACTGTTCAAAGTTCGTACTGGCTTCCGAAATAATAGCTCCAAGTTCCTTTTCGCTGAAAGTGAACAGTCTCTGTTGGTTCAAATTGTCAATGAAGAAGGCGCCTTCAAGAGGGTTGCGGGGTTCACGTTTGATGTTTAGTTCTTCAACGATCTTCTTAGCTGAGAATTTGAAGTCATCCGCAGCATCCGATTTGCCAGAGCGTTTGTGCTTGTTCTGCTCGATGTAGTCGAACAAATGCTGTACGTCGGAGACGGATAGTGTGAACTGGAAATGAAAATGGATGTTATGGATTGGTTAAGCATGTGTTAATGTTCCAGTCATAATCATATTTGTTTCCACTTTGACATAAATAGTTAATAATTATGTGTATGCTTGAGCATTTTGGAAAAGTGTCATAAAAGTAATTACCCAGTCTTCCTCGGTAAGTCCAGTGCCTCTTAATCTCAAAGCTTGCCTCTGATACTTGGGGAGGAAACTGTTTTCACTGCCGATAAATGATAATTCCCTGAAGTGGGCGAGGTCATCGCTGCTCGTGTACTCGTCAATTATGCTATCAGCTGAATTGCGGTATCCGTATTTTTCTTTGGCGACGAAGCTTGAAACAGACTGTGCAGTCTTAGCCCTAAAACAAAGAAAATGTTTAACAGTTTAATTGCAGTTTCATAGTTTACAGTTGAAATGCTATCCTAACATTAATATACCTTTTATTTTAAACAATTTAACTTATTTTGAAACTTCATTAGATAAGCGTAATGTAAAATTGATGATCTTCAAACATTTCTCTAGTACCAGTAAGAATATTATAAAGTAAGGAAGTACTCACAGCTCTGCGAAACGTGGGTCCTTCAGGTTAGCGGCGAAACCAATGCTGGTTGCCAGTACTCCACGTACTTGGGTGCTGGGATCATCATTCGTCATGTGTGCCATTACTTGCATCATCTCAGCAGTAGGGAAAGCCAAGAAAATGTTAAGGGCAGCAGCTACCCTTACTTCGTAAGGCTCAGCGGTGTTCCGCAAGATGCTGAAGAGTACAGCACGAACATCTTCGTTCTTCAGGTTAGCCAAGGTTTTCAGACTAATAACGATTTGGGTGCGGAGGAACTTGGTAACTGCGATGCTACCCTCGAAGTAAGGAGCAAAGACCTTCAGGATTTCGGGACGAGCTAAGTTGCCAAGGGTTCTTACATAAACCTGGGCCTTGCTGTTGTCGCCTTCTTCGACGGCTTTCTTCAGTTCCTGGGAGAGACGTGGAATGACTGTTTCAACCAAAAATAACTCTTGTTTGCCGGAGCGGACGAATTTGGTGAAAGCCAATAAGGCGGAAGTGTTCAGGAAATTCTGTTCCACAACTACGGGGCTGAAAGCGAGTTCAAAAAAGTCATTCGTAACATTCTTAGTATGGAAGCTAAGACTGCCGGCCACAGAAGCGATAACTTCAGCTGCTTCTTCGCCTTGAACTTTCTTGGTCAAAATCCACGCCTTGATTTCTTCAAAAGCTGCAATGCTGCCTGCTTGTGCAACTGCATCACGGTAGATTATCCACATCTTATTCTTAGATATATTGTTTGAAGCCTTAGCGATCTGAACGCTGCTAGTCATTTGAGTCAGTTGTTCTGCATCCATTAACATGATGAAACGAACAAGGAGGTTGAACTTCGAAAGGAAATCGCTCTTCGGCAGGTTGCTGAGGTCCTGCAGTAAAGGAGTGATTTCTTGGAGCAGTTTTTGAGCATTGACAACGTTTTCTGCATTAACTTGGAAGAATGATGCCTCATCGTTAGTGAGCAAAAGCGAATCGCTCTCACGAAGTAAACCAGATTCTGATTTCTTCCATTCAACGTTACTTTCCGGTTTGACTTCTGTCAGCGTGAACCCGACATAACTGTAGACCTCAGCTTTTTGTTTTCCAAACAGAAGCGGATTTATAAAGACAGAGCTCAAGGACTCTGATTTGTAGATTGTTCCTTGCTTACCAGCAAGAATGCGTGATTCAGAAGTGTGCTTGATGAACTGCTTTTCTTCGTTTTCGTAAGCGATTCCTTCCCACACAGCGCCCTCTGGCACCCCAAAGGAGAAACCAACACGTTTCTTGCAAGAACCGTAATTCTTGCTCTTAGTGATTTCGATTGGGTCTTCAGCAAACGTAGGTAACTCTCGACGCACTTCCGCGGAAACTGGTGAAACGGAATATAAAGTTTCACAGTCACCAGTGACATCAGCTTCCGTCTTCTTGAAGAGACCTTGGAAGGTTTCCTTATCGAAGCTGTTTGGGAAGTTATGCACGTGGCCATAAGCAGATAGATCTACTTGGAGAGCACTGATCAGACCCTTTAGTAAGTTTTCGTTAGCGACAGAAAAGGAAGCGGGTACTTTCACGGAGAGTACACGGCCTCCATCGACAACGATCTCAAAAAATCCGTCGAGTTTCTCAACTGGTTGGTATTTCAAGTCAGAAGGAGCATTGTTAATGTCCATCTGACCTTGGATTTGAGCGTACAAGGGGTTTTCAAGTTTAGCTATTAGTTGGCCTGGTTTCTGAACGCGGATGACGAACTGGGTCTTAAAGGCATTGCCATTGCTGTTGCTGTTCTCGAATTTGGTCCATGTATAGGAGTTCACGTCATAGACGTATTCTTTTCCAACTTGCCAGGGCCATTTCGGGTTTTCGGTGAGCGGACTCGACGCGACGGCGGCTGAAAGAGAATGTAACACAAGTATATTTTAAAAGCAAGAACGCGTGGGACACCTATGATTTTTAAGGTTCCGACGTCCGAATGAAAAAACGGGACCCTTATAGGATCACTCGTGTGTCTGTCTATCTGGCCGTCTGTCACTGCCAATTGGCTCCGAGTCTAATGGACTGATTAAGTTGTTTCGTACACATATGAATTTCTGTGACCCATACACGGACTTGTAACGTAAATAAATGTTTTTTTTTTTAATTGGAACTAAGATAATTTAAATGAACAAAATTACCGTTTTATGAATAAATCTTTTTATTTAAAAAGGAAATGGTGACTGACTGACTGATCTGTAAACGCACAGCTCAAACCACTGAACGGATTGGGCTGATATTTAGCACACAGGTAGTTATTATGACGTAGGCATCCATTAAGAAAGGGTTTACGGAAATTTGACCTTTAAGGGGGTAAAAAGGGCGGATTTTGTTTGTCTGAAAAATCTTATTCCTTGAGTTACTAAAGGACCCTGCACAAAATGTTTGGAAAAAGCCGTTCGGCGAATTTGGCTGGAATTTTGGTAAAATATAGCCTGTAATATGCTGATTAAAAGTCTATATCGGCGCAACAAAAAATAATGGCCACTTTTAGAGATATAGCCTTTTTTAAGTTGAAGTCAGGAAGATGATTTTTGTATAAACAAAAAGCATTCACATCAACCACAACGTTTCAATTCATATGTTATGGTTTGAAAACATATTTCTACGTCTGTATGGAGGGGTAGGCAGAGATATTTTACCCATATTTTGCATAGTAGACAAGTCGTCCGGCTGATTTTGCTGAAACTTTGGGATCTTGTATTGAGTCTTTTTTTATGGAGTAGGTATTTTATTTAAAGATTATTTTCAACAATACTTAATATTTGCAAAAAAAAAAGAAAAATACAATATACATATAAAACAAAGTCGCTTTTTGTGTCTGTCTGTTTGACCTATGACCACAGTGAATTTCACCATCATTTTATGGAATCTATTTCGGTAGGTTTATGTATACCTACACATACATTTATGTATATATAAATGTATACATTAATATTTAACTAAGAGACAGGGTGTAAAATAACCCATTACATAGCCGTTATCTATGCATTCTGGTACATCAAACTAAGTAACATTAAGCAAAAATTATTGGTAGGAAACAACTTTTGGTGTGAAACGTAGCTGTTTACGGCAGCACGCATTGTAACGCACGCATAACATTGTGCTATTGGGTGAATGCTATAGACAAAGGCACAAACACATTTTAAAGTACTTACAGAAACAAAAGTATTCAACTACACGACAGTCACACGCTCATCTCACAATACTCCAGACATACTGACAAGATCTTCTTCTATTCATCCGCGAACACATCACAGTCAGGTTTAGCGTCCAAGAGAGCGATGAGCGCAAAGAGTCTGCGAGGGACGGACGCACAGTGGAACGAATGTATGGGAGCGGTTGGACGTAGACATTTCCGAAAAAAAAGAGTAAAATTATGCCAAACTAATGATGCCATCTTATTCGATTACTTAATGCCTTCATAACTTGTGGTGATGAATTTCTTCATAACTCCCATATTTCGGGAGTAATTTGAGAAAATGTGAAATTTTACTATGAAAATGAGTGTATCGAGCTCTCTCCCTCCTGATTCCGGGCTTGTTTCAAGTAGCGGTCTCTAATATCATAATGCTAATACTAAGAGCTATATTTAATACTAAGACACATAGTGCGCCAAATGTGCACTTTCTGGGATAAAGAGTGATGTTTATTTTATAACACAATTTTTTTATTTTTTGTTTATTTTGTTGATTAAAACCGTTTTTCTAAAGGTTTACCTTATTACAATAACATTTCTGAGCAGCCAATTAGAGAAGATATAAGCTAATTAGGATATATAATTAGGGACTTAAGGTTTACATATAAAACTGATGCACTAATGATTACTGATAAGAACATTGCTATTATTTAATTACTAAATGGCTCTTAATACACTAATTTAGCATGCATCATTTACTAATTATCACAATAACTAATTACCTTGCAATATTTAACAAAGGATACCTGGGATACCTGGATTTTATATAAATAGGTCACTATTAGTAACTTTAAAATCAGTGTTGATTTACACCTCGTTGTATCCAAGCTAATCTCGCAATGTATTTTCCAAATTTTAATACAAATCTTGATATTCACGTTGCTTTATGCGCACGCGCACATAAAGATTTACGCGACTTTAACTATTTGTTCAGTGTTTTAAAAGATAACAGTTGTGTTCAGTTATGTGAAAGTGCTGAAACAAGTTTAAAAGACTGGTGTCGTCGATTTTGCTACCGCATTTATGCAAAATGGACACAGTCTGGAAGAAGCACAGATAAGTTTCGGAAGAAACATGAGATTTGGCTACAGGCTGCAATTCAATGGCCGGAATTACAGAATGAAAATATGGAACCTTCTACAGAAAATATAAGTGACGTCATCGAGCCCATAATTTCTCCTGCTAAATCTGATGCTTCAACTTGTACACATCCTAGTCCTCGTAAATCTTTTGAGGACCTTAGTAACCGGCAAAAAAGAAGACGCACTGAAGATAGTCTTTCATGCAGCAGTAGCAGCGCTGAAATTATGTTTTCGGCCGAAAGGGCGCTTCAAAAGGCAGGACAAAGCGATACAGCTTATGTTATGAAATACTTGACGGAGAATCCAGAAGAGGCCTCAAAAATCAAAGCCTTCATTGAAGGTAAATCAATTCAGGTACGGGAAATATCCCCTTTGAAGGCATTGGCTCTTTATGTATCGATGAACTTATCGAAATGGCGCTATAACACTCTTCGGGATTTCAACACTCAAGAAGGAGCTCTTCAATACCCGAGTTACTACATGTTGGTTAAAGAAAAAATTAAGTGCTATCCGGCCAAAGAAGATCTCACAGTTACAGAGAGCTCTGCAAAAATCAAATTACAAGCCTTGATGGATTTAACCTCAAGAAGACTTATTAGGTCGTTAGAAACCCCTGTTGATCCCAATCAACAGCTCGTATTGACCAGCAAATGGGGTTTTGACGGATCATCTAGCCAAAGCATTTATCATCAAAGGACGAGTGAAGATGAGCAAATCGATCTTGCTAGTAATTTTATGATTAGTCTTGTACCACTGCGGCTCGTCTCAAAAGGTGTAACAATTTGGGAAAACGAGCGACCATCTTCCACTTCATTTTGCCGGCCAATATTGTTTAAGTTTATAAAGGAAACCAAAGAAAATGTGCAGAGAGAGATGGCTGAAATCGAAGCAGAGATTGAAGCCTTAACTCCATCCACCATCACTGATGGAATTAGTGTCAAACACCAACTGCTGTTGACAATGATTGATGGTAAAATTCATTCCATTATATCCAATACAGCAGCTTCAGTGTGTGACATATGCAAGGCTTGTCCTAAAGAAATGAATAATTTAGAGTTAATCAAAGATAAACACGCAAACGAGGACATGTATAAATATAGCTTAAGCACCCTTCACGCTTGGATTCGCTCAATGGAATGCTTATTACACATTTCCTACAAATTAGACATAAAATCATGGCAAGTAAGGGGTGATATAGCAAAAAGGCAAGTTGATGACAGGAAGAAAAGAGTTCAAGAGGCTGTAAGAAGAGAAACGGGCTTACTTCTCGATGTTGTGAAACAAGGCAGTGGATCCACCAACAATGGCAACTCGGCAAGGAGATTTTTTGAAAACTACACTAAATCTGCTGAACTGACCGGAATAGATGCTATGCTTTTAAGAAAAATCTGTGTGATCTTGCAGTGTATTTCATCAGGAGAGAAGATCAACGTAACTAAATTCCGAGAGTTCTGCTTTGATACTGCTAAGCTTTACGTGGAGTTATACCCATGGTATTATATGCCTTCTTCACTTCATAAAATTTTAATGCATGGGCCAGACATAGTTCAGAACATGTCAATTGTGCCCATTGGTTTTCTATCCGAAGAGGCATCTGAGGCTAGAAATAAAGATTTTAGAAAATATAGAGAGGGGCATTCTCGAAAGCATAGCAGTATCTCATGCAATGAAGATATTATGCACAATCTTTTACTGTCTTCTGATCCACTTGTTACAAGTATCCGTCCAAAAGGAAATAAGTTTGTAAAAAAATCTTCTTTTAAGGAATTTTATGAGCTTACGGATTCTGAGAAAAGTGATATCGAATTTGTTAACATAAATGATTTAGCGGACATCGATTCTGAATTTGAATTAATTGATGATGATGATGATGACGAAGATAATTAAATGATGTTATTGTTTTAAAATGTGTAACTTAGTAAATTAGAGCTTACATCTTAATTATTTATTGTACTTTTAATGAAACTAGGTAATTTATTATCAACTTACTTAAAAGTCATACTCTCATCAGTTCTTGTGAATATTTTTGTTAATATATATTTCTGTATATATATAATATATTTATAGACCTCTTAATAAGTCTGTCTGCGGTTTAAAGTAAATACAAATGGGGAAAAAACGTTTTTTTTTTTAAATTTTCATTTCCTTTTATCCCAGAAAGTGCACATTTGGCGCACTATGTGTCTTAGTATTAAATATAGCTCTTAGTATTAGCATTATGATATTAGAGACCGCTACTTGAAACAAGCCCGGAATCAGGAGGGAGAGAGCTCGATACACTCATTTTCATAGTAAAATTTCACATTTTCTCAAATTACTCCCGAAATATGGGAGTTATGAAGAAATTCATCACCACAAGTTATGAAGGCATTAAGTAATCGAATAAGATGGCATCATTAGTTTGGCATAATTTTACTCTTTTTTTTCGGAAATGTCTACGTCCAACCGCTCCCATACATTCGTTCCACTGTGGGACGGGAGACTGGGCTCAAGCGACAGTTCGACTCCGAGGCACGGCGAACAATCTATGTATGCTTCTTGCTACGGTTATACTTTATCGGAGCAAAAAGATGGGACAGTTCGTCATGCAGTTCAGGAGCATGTTTTTCCGTGAAGAATCTTACACATATTAATGAAATTGCACCTGTGCGAAGCAGGGGCGGGTTTCTAGTCTAATATAAAACTAAAATAAGACAGAAAAATTCCTAGAAGGAAGGAGGAAGAAGGAAGCGGCGGATATTTAACGTTTTCATTGTGACGGGCGAACCCCATATACCACAAGATTGCCGTTTATAGAGCGCATCTGCCCAGAGTTCGTGCTCCAGCTTTACTAGTGCAATAATTTCGAAATATGGCATCGTTGTTACCACTGCCACAAACATTTAATTCTATGCACAAATAAAGAACCTAAATGCGACTTTTATTCCAATGAATCCTGGTTCACTGTAATTTCGATTTATTTAAAAAAATCGCTAATCCTCATTTTGCACTGCTTCGTCTCCTATATGCTTAAGTAGCCTTGTATATAAATAAATAAATATAACCGGGCGATAGGTTAACCTGATATGTTCCAAAAGCTAAATCTTTTAAAAATGCAATATTTAAACGCGGAAAGAGTGGTTGCAGTTAATCTAACCCATCGTGCTTTTCGCTGTCGGAGATGTTCAGCCTCTACTTACTCGTGCCTGTACGATGCTTACTTCACCAACATGGTTAAGTATCGTAGTTGCTAGCTGTACGTCTGCATTTGGCATTATAATAATTCCAAAATATTTATTTATTATGGTAGCGATACGGAGAAAGTCGCTTAAATTCGGAACATGAGACGTGGATATGGAATTATTGAAGAATTTGAAAATATTTTTAGATGGCCATGTCATGCTTCCACTATCCATCATGTTTTGATTACAATCCGCGCCTTATTAGCTTCTTCAGTTGTATATTGACTTTGGCCAGGTTTCAAAGTAGGAGGCATCATTGATTGAATACCCAATCGATTTAGTGGTGAAATGGCATCTCGCTATCCACGATGAATATCTCATGTGATCGGAACCAACCCAGCATACCATGAAAGTCATGATCCAACTCATTTGAGAATGGTAGCGTCATTATTTACATTATTAGAAAAGTGTGGTCCCTGAATATCTAAAATATAGCCATCGGGGGCAACTCACAACGAAGGTTTCAATAAGTGTTTTTTTTAATTAATGCAATACGACTGTCGCAAGGTTTTGAAGCAACTACTCATTTCGATATCTAATATTGTGCAATACAAGATCCCAAAGTTTCACCAAAATCGGCCGGACGACTTGTCTACTATGCGAAATGTATTTAATACACCTCTGCCTACCCCTTCAGGGTATACAGACAAAGAATTAATATGAATTGGAACTTGTTGGAATTCATTTGATTGCTTTTTAGGGTTCCGTACCTCAAAAGGAAAAAACGGAACCCTTATAGGATCACTCGTGTGTCTGTCTGTCTGTCTGTCTGTCTGTCTGTCTGTCTGTCTGTCTGTCTGTCTGTCTGTCCGTCTGTCACAGCCAATTTACTCCGAATCTAATGGACCGATTAAATTGAAATTTGGTACACATGTGTATTTCTGTGACCCAAACACGAATGTGTAACGTAAATAATTTAATTTTGAATATAGGTGTCAATTTTGGGGCAAAACAAGAAAATTAAAAAAAAAAGTTTTGCTAACAGTACCGTGTGACATATCAAATGAAAGGGCTTGTTGCGAGGATCTTAAATATATTTTTTATATAATTTTAAAATAACTACTTTTAAAGATATTTAATAAATTCAATGAAAATTGACCATTCCCCCCCCCTTATCTCCGAAACTACTGGACCAAAAATTTTGAAAAAAATACATAGTATGGTTCTTTACTCATAGATTACAGGAAAACCTATAAGAAGTCTATGGTCTTAAAATAACATGGTAAATCTCTCAATATTGTGCGTAAAAACTTACATTTCGTCGCTCGGCATCCAAAAGGCCCATCTCTCTAGCTACTATAATATCAAAATATCAAAAGTGTTTGATCGTCTGCTTAATACACAAATAAATAAAACTGTAAATGTTCATGACAACCAATTCGGGTTTCGGCGTGGTTTGTTAACAGAAAGTGCAGTGTTGTGCCTTAAGCATACTATCACATACTTACTATAGGTACACAGCGTGGGACGCCGATTTATGCTAGGTTCATCGATTTATTCAAGGTTTCTGATCTGGTTGCTTATGACGTATTGTGGAGAAAGATGGAGAAGGATAGGTTGCCAACGGAGCAAACATCTTTAAATAGTGGAATGGTAACCAGATCAATTGTACGATGGGCTGGAACTTTTTCCAAGCCATACAGGTTGGAATGCGGGGTGAGGCAGAATTGGCGAGCTCAGCAGCACCAGAGTGGGTTGCTATATAGATGGTATTTGTGTAAATAATATTAGCTATGCAGATGATATGGTGCTTCTGAGCGTGTCAATCTGTGGTCTCAGAAAGTAATTGGTCGCCAAATGTGAGCAGTATGCCAAAACACATGGTTTGATGTATAACTCCAATAGGTCGGAGATCATGGTCGTTGAGGCTGGGGGCAGACCGGGTTATGTACCACCTGTATTACTCAATGGGACTCCACTACAAAGAGTATTTACGTTTAAATATCTTGGTCATATATTGACCCCTGATCTCAATGACGGACTCGATATTGTGCGGGAGCGAAGGGCGTTGTCGGTAAGGGCAAACATGCTGGCTAGCAGGTTTGCACGCTGCTCACTTAAAAAGCCAAAATTACTCTGTTTCGAGCTTATTGTACAACGTTTTACACGTGCAGCCTGTGGGCTAGATATACCCAAAGGTCATGCAACGCCCTTCGTGTCCAATACAACAACGCTTTCAGGGTATTGGTGGGGCTGCCCCGTTTTTGTAGCGCATCGGGAATATTCGCGGACGCACATATTAATTGCTTTTACGTAACGATGCGAATGAGGTGTGCATCCCTGGTACGCAGAGTACGGGCCAGCTCCAACAATATCGCTAGCAGTCTGGATTGCATGTACATCAATCACTGCAGTGCCATCTCCCATGAGGTGAAATAAATTTAAACTAGATTACGTGGGGCACTCAGAAAGTTTTGTGATACTAGAAAAAAATATACTACTGGTTATAATTTTTTTTATTATATCTTTTGAAAGAACTCTCCATTGGCGTCTATACACAGTTTTATACGTCTAAACTAATTTTCATAACACATTTTCCAGTCCGCATCAGACACCTCTCCAATCTTCTTCTCCAATGCACCCAGTGCATCTTCAGGTGATGAAAACTGTTTTCCTTTGAGTTGATTTTTATTTTGAGGAACAAGAAAAAGTCGCACGGAGCCAAATCGGGACTGTAAGGAGGATGACCTATAAATTTGACTGGTGTGCTGTCCAGAAAGTCCCTTATTTTGAGCGCCGAGTGAGCCAGCGCGTTGTCGTGGTGAAGCAGTAGCCCACGGAGGCCAGTGTTCGGTCGCTTGCTGCTTGCAGTAGTAAAAACTTCTGGCAAACATTTGGTAACATACCATTCAGCATTGATGCTTCTTTGATCTCGTCAGGGTACTGACACCAGATAAACTGGTAGAAAAAAAAAAAACTTGCGGTCAACATTTTGCCTGCACTTCTGGCTCGCTTCACTTTGGTAGGCGTTGGTTCATTTTGGTTCAACAGCCACACGGTCGACTGACGCTTCATTTCTGGATCATATTAAAAAATCCAAGATTCATCATCCGTAATGATATCTTAAACGCGCCGAGACGAGCCTGCTACCAATTTTGCTATCATGTCTCGGCACCATTCTACCCGAACCTCCTTCTGACCCTGCGTTAGATTTTACGGTACCAGCGTGAAACTATCTTTCATAACCGAAGATGCCTGTGTAGAATTTCATGCACACTTCCCGATCCAATCGGCAGTATACATCTATATATCTTGACATTTTAAACTTTGCTTTTTTTGTGTTTTTTCAAAAACTAATTATATTTTTTTTTTATTGGATGCTGTAGAATGGTAGTAGACCATGGTCTGAACAACGTTTGTTCTAGCAAAACTGTGATTCAAATTTCACAGTATATGCTGAACCTCTTCATATGTAATTCGCCTATTCTCTTGAATTCAATTTTTCACAGCCAGCACTTTTTGTTATGTAACAACCGTCATAGGGCGGCCACTTCTTTCTTTGTCTGCCAAAATTACTAGACCACCCATAAATTCGTTGAACCAGCGAAAAACAGTCGCTTTAGAAGGGCTTTTTTCTATGAACACAATTCGAAGTCTTTCAAACGATTCTTCTGGTTTTAGTCGACATTTGAAATCGTACAAAATCATCGCGCGAAAATGTTCTCGTTATAAATCCAGTTTTCAGTAAGACAGAGTATTTTGATTTTGCTCGTAAAAAAATGTGGAGGGAATTTCCAATTTGGAATGTTATGTTTTTTTGTAATAAGTAGTCATCGTTTTAATTGACATCAAAACCAGCCAGTATTCTATAGACAAAAACTGTTAGTCGCAAAACTTTCTAAGTGACCTCGTAAAATAAGTGAACATAGTTCATAAGTCTACTAACGCAATGAGTCCTTGTTACTTGAATAAAGAAAAATATCTGGATGATAATTTTTTTTTGAACGACATTTTCTAAAAATGAAACCTAGCTAGATCGATTTATCGCTCCCCCCCCCCCTGCATACTAAATTTAATAAAAATTCTTGGAGCCGTTTCCGAGATTCAGATTACATATACATAGGTATATACAAGAATTGCTGGTTTAAAGGTATTAGATTTAGATTAGATTAGATTAGTTAGATTATTATTATATTAATACCGCGAATGTGAAATTTTTTACGAAAATCAGATTTGTTTTATTTCATTCTACACGTTCAAATAAGTGATCCTGCAATTAAAACAAAAACGTAAAAAATGTCACATTCGCGGTATTATATGCCGAGCGACGATTTGCAGTTGGAATGTATGGGAAAACATGTTTTTCAATTACAATGTTAAGTTTGTTCTTGGGATAAATAAATTCATCTCAACTACGGAACCCTTCATTGTGCGTAGTCCGACACGCACTTGGCCGGTTTTTTGTTTATTCTTTAGCAGTAACTATAACATAAAAATCATCTTCTTGACTTCAACATAAAAATGGCTATATCTCTAAAACTGGCCATTATTATTTTTTGCGCCCATATTGACTTTTAATCAGCATGTTACAGGCTATATTGTACCAACATTTCAGCCAAATTGGCCGAACGGCTTTTTCCAAACATTATGTGCGGGGTCCTTTGTAACTTGGCACGAATACTTACTTATCTATAAATTATTAAGTTTGACATTTTTAGTTTTTCTAAACTAGCCTCTAGAGGAGGATTGGGGGTGTCAAAGTTCGTACGGAAGAATTTTAACGCGCGGTCTGATTAATTCGAAACTCAGCTTTTTTTTTCTTTTGGAAAATAAAAAAACTTGTATCAGGGTTTTTTGAAAATTTACCCCTAACGGTGTGAAAAGGGGTAATATACCGTGAGGCTTGCTTAACTTGAAAATTGGTAAAAATAACCTTTAAGTCAAATAATGGAAACGTCACAATAGACTATTCAAAAATTATTATCATAAATTATTATCATGCTATTTGCTATGGGGGATAAGCAATATTGCATTATGTTCGTATTCTTCTATAGTTCACCGCAAATTGTAAAAAAAACTAGCCAAAAGGTTAGAATATTGCAGATAGTTACGGATTTAACCTTTTAAAAGATTATCATCACGCTATACCTTTATGGAGCTAAGCAGTCAATCATAACATATACCTGGGTGGACCTGAGATGGGGCAATAAGGGCAGATACCTTAACCGTTGTTGCTACAAGAAAACGGTCTTAGGAGACTGTGCTTAACTTTTTGAAACCTTTTGATCTGCATACACAGATTTTGGAAAAATTGTACAGTCAGCAAGATAATGGCCAATTTTCACAAAAACTTTTCTGTTGCCAGTCGATTCTATTTCTTATTACTAGGGAAAACTCTATAGGGGTTGCGAAGAAGTCCGAAAGGGATATTGTGACCCCCGGCAACATGACAACTGAAGGAACACGGGTGGGTTTTAGTCAGTAAGAGTCTGGACACGCCCTCCCGCTCCGCCCAAAGCGGGAGAAGTTATTTGATAATTTCCCAACCCAGAAAAAAAAAATTGGTCAATAAACTATATCAGGCCAACTGAGGTTTGAGTACGAGAAAAGCCAGATATTGCAAAAATTTCCCATACATTTCGTAGGAAATGAGACTAAGATGAGAATGAACACAATATTACAGTATACAACAGTTGAATTATTCCAATACTTCATTGGGCTGAATAGAGAACGAATTTAGCAGAAAGTTACAGATTTAACCTTTTATGATAATCATCCCGCTATACTTTTATGGAGCTAAGCAGTCAATCATAAATACATGAAATATTATAAAAACGGATATTTTAGTCAACTTTCAACAAATCAAATATTTTTGCGGTTTAACGACTGCTTTGCAAACCTAAGTTCGATTCACAACAATTGATATATTTTGTACTTTTTTTTACATTTTGATATACTATCCATAGTATCCATACTTATAATATCTACTTATTTACTTCCTTTCATGGCTGAACAGATTTAGATGAAAGCCATAGGATAGGCCATGACTTGGGTTAGGACATAGGATACTCTGAATCCCGGTAGCACGTTCTTGTGGGATATTTTCCGATATCCACGTGGGCGAAGCCGCGGGAAAATGCTAGTAAAAGATATTATTATAAACAAATTCGACAAGAAAGACCGATTCCAAAAAGTTCATGAAAAATCTTATTACCCGACTACGGCAAAGCCAAAAGGAAGGGTTATGATTTTAGCAGTCTATGTATGTATGTTTTATATGTTTGTATGTATGTTTGCTTTTACGTGTGTTCCACCATAGCGCCTAAACTACGGAACCGATTTTGATGAATGAGGTATCAATGGATTCGTAATAATGGTCCGAGATACATAGGCTATATAAATTTACCCTAAATTTAATATTGTGGACTTTACACGTAAATTTCTAACCTCGAAAAAAATTAAAATGAAATGCTCATGACATGTTTGGTATCAAAAGAAAGGTCTTGACGAGCACATTACAAATATGTATATAATATCATATTTTAAAAGTAAATAAAGATGTTTAAATAGTTAAAAACAAGCTAACATGAGACTACGCTACGTAGTATCGCAAGATGATATCAACGTGCAGTTAATCAAATCTTAATAAATAGTAACGATTTGTAATTCCACTCGTATGAAGAAAAACAAGTACAACGAAATATTAATATTTTGGATTTCTTCGAAGCTCGATATCGATACACGAGTACATGGGGCAATCAGAAATTTTTTGCGATACTAAAAAAATATACTACAGATTATAATTTCTTAAATTCAATCTTTTCAAATAACTCTCCATATAACTTTCCCGTAGTCGGGTTACAGTTTTTTATTAAACTTAATTTTTTATTTGTTTATTTAATACTTCAAGCACAAAAATGTACATTGGCGGACTAATGCCATAGGCAATCTTGTTCTCGAGCATTTGAAATATGCGGGTGTACAGTACACTGTCCGAGAGTATTATCCATGTTTTATTATTTGTTTTGAGTCACTCTTGTCTTCCTCCCGAGTTAATAAACACATTAGTTGTCCCAATAGTAAAGAACAGGACTGGTGACGTGTCCGATGTAAGTAATTACAGACCCATATTACCACTGTACTAGCTAAAGTATTGGACAGTCTGTTAGATAAAACTCTCAACAAACGGTTGAAATTAAACGACGCACGGTTCGGGTTCAGACTTTCCACTTAAAGCGCAACATTGAGTCTTAAACAGACTGTCCAATATTATACTGACAGAAGCACGCCTGTGTACGCGACTACGTGTATTTCCTCGACCTCTAAAGCTTTCGTCCTCGTCTCCTATGACATATTATGGAAAAAGCTCGGGGAAGCATGCGTGCCGGCTGAAATTATACGTGTTTTCCAGTACTGGTATGTTAATCAAGTGAACTGTGTGAAGTGGAATAATTCACTCTTTGCTGCGTATGGGTTGGATTGTGGGGTGAGGCAGGGGGCGCTGACTGGATGTTGGATTGACAACGTTTGCGTCAATAACCTCAGCTACGCGGATGATATGGTGCTGCTTGGTCCAACGGCAGGCTCCATAAGAGAGCTTATAGAATTTTGTGAAAGGTACGCTGCTAGCCACGGTCTAATTTATAATTGTAAGAAGAACCTGTTCATGATCTTTAAGGCCCCCGGTAGGAAGCAATCATACGAGCCAATTATCACCCTCAATGGATAGCCCCCGCAAAGGGAAGAAACATAACAAAATTATATATTGTGTTTAATAACTGTGCTGTTGACCTTAGTATATATTGTCATGATACCTTCATTGGTTAACAAACATTTTGACAGACAAACTGACAAAAGAAAAATAAATAACGTAAGTACAAACAAACAAAGTGATTCCAATAAGTTCCTTCAGTGCCATTTTAGTAGGTACTAAAGAACTAAAAGAGAACAAAACAAAAATATTAAAAATATGAAGTGACTTACCGATAATCGCCGTCAATACAAGCAATTTCATAACTCTCCTTTCAGTGGTTGTGTTCAGTGTGGCACGGTTGAGCACACTTCTGATACCCGACACTGCTGTGCGACAGTTTTTATACTCATCCCCGGACCTCTGATTAGGTTTTAGTTTGTTTTAGGCTGACCCCTCACCTCAAAAATTATGATAACGTACGTTCGAATTTGCGAAGATTGTACCCAGGGCTGCCCTTTTAGGGTTCCGTATGTCTGAATGAAAAAACGGAACCCTTGATCCTGGAACAAGTAGTCCTATCACTCGTGTGTCTGTCTGTCAATTTGCTCCGAATCTAATTGAAATTTGGTACACATATCAATTTTTGTGACCCAAACACGGACGTGTTACGTAAATAATAGAATTTTGAATTCCACTCCTCCCAAAAGTGACACCCAGGTTACATTTGGCAGACAAGTAAGAAAATGTGATGAAAACGTGTGCGGTCGGAGGACCCCCGTCAGGAACGAAGTCAAAGTCAAAGTGAAATCATTTATTTCAAATAGGCCCAGGTATGGCACTTTTGAACGTCAAAATTTGCAAAGTAATAAAATTGATTCTAGTCGCCCCTTCCAAAATGTAGTTTTTGTATGGAGAAGAATGGGCAAGAAACTCCACCGTTACTCTTTTAAAATGTTTTTTCACAACCGTTCTTTCAATATTATGAACGCAATCAACAAGGGAAGCCAAAACATATCCCAAACTTGACAGGTGAAACCTATGCTAGCGCCATCTATCTAAAGTTTTCACCGGCCAACCCCATTAGTCGCAGTCGCAGCATTTTTGATACATAGTAAGGTATTGCAACAGTAGATTATGAGAAGAGCAAGCAAAGCTGGCTTGACAATTTAAACAACCAGTCTTGGATAGGTTAGGTTTTGTTAGATAATAAGAACTCTTTTGAACCGAATACAGAAGGCAAGAACGAGCGAAGCGAGCTCGAAAATTTTGCACACACTCGGATAGATTAGATTTTCTTTTGATCATTCCAAAAGAACTAGGAATTAGTTGCTTTGTCGACTTATGAAGAAAGCTCAAGAATTAAGAGAATGTAGAAGACAAGAGCGAGCGAAGCGAGCCTGAAAATTTTAGTACTCACCATGAAAAGTTTCTGTTTTCTTTTAACTATTATACAGAAATAGAACTTACTGTTATGAAGAAAACTCAACAGTTTTACAGTAAGTAGTTTAGCTTTTGGAATCTTACATATGAACGGGGCGCCCAAATTTCCGAGTTTGCGTCGCTCGCTCTTGCATGCCAAGATACTCTATTTTTATAATTGAACGATTTTTGGTAGGGGAAAATCTTATGGGTTCGCGTCACCAGCATGTATGCTAATGTTAACAGCACAGCATAGCCATAGGGGTATGACGTGTTACGCGGGGATCGTGCGGTCCATGGCCCTCTACGGGGCGCCGGTGTGGGCGCGTTCATTGAGGCTGCGGCCAGCCCGCCGGTTGAACGCGTCCCAGAGGTTCATGGCCATTCGGCTGGCCCGAGGATACCGCACGGTCTCCTGCGAGGCGGCGAGAGCGTCCTTGCTAGATTACCGCCATGGGATCTGGAGGCAAAGGTCCTCGCGCACATCTGGGAGTGGTGCGAGGAGGCGAAACGCCGGGGCTTAACTCGCGGCATAGCGGACAGAGCTCCGGCGGGATCTCATGGCGTCATGGAGGGTCCGATTGTCGCAACCCCGCGCTGGGCACGCCACAATTGCGGCGATAAGACCCCTCTTTGAGGAGTGGCTTGAGAGACGCCACGGCGTCCTCACCTTCCGCCTGACGCAGGTCCTCACCGGACACGGCTGCTTCGGGAGGTTCCTGTTCAGGATAAGGCGGGAGGAAACACCCGGGTGTCACCATTGTGTGGATCGGCCTGAGGACACGGTGGAGCATACGGTGGAGGTCTGCCCGGCTTGGGCGGAGCAACGCCGTGTCCTCGTGGAGGCGATCGGTGGCGGTGATCTCTCGCGTCCGGCCCTGGTTCAGGCCATGGTACGGAGCGAGAGGAAATGGCAGGCCGTCACCTCCTTCTGCGAAGCGGTAATGCTCGCGAAGGAGGAGGCGGAACGCGTGAGGGAGAGGCAAATCTCGCGCCCTCACGCCCCTAACCGCCGCAGGAGGAGACGCCCGGGGCGGGAATCGCGAGCCGATTTCCGGCCACCGTAGGCGCGGGCTTGCGGACGGTGAGCAATGGGTAGCTCGCCGTCCGATAAGGACCAAGCCCGGGTCGACGGCGCGTTGTGTTCCACGCGCGCCTCAAAGAGATGTCAGCAGAATTGACGGAATTGTCCGTTAGGGCCAATGCCTGCCGGGGGTTCGAAGAAAACCGATAGGGAAATCGTGGCCCCCGGCAACAGGGCAACCGAAGGAACACGGGTGGGTTTTAGTCAGTAAGAGTCTGACACGCCCTCCCGCTCCACCCAGAGCGGGAGAAGTTATTTGATAATTTCCCACCCAAAAAAAAAAAAAAAAAAGGGGTATGACGTGTTGAGCTTGTTGTTGCTCGGGAGTGCCGATATATGTTAAAAAAAATCCACTTATTTCATAGTTTTAAGTTTTCCAAAATCCACTTATTTTAAGTTTTGGATAATATGCCCATATTAACTGCAGGTACTTGAGCCACGGTAATCCGTGGCTGTAGTACAATTTTAAAAGTTAGTAATACATGTAAATCATTCAGGCTCCCGACAGCGTGAAAGATTTTGGGGGGGGTCATGACCCCCCAGGACCCCCCCCTCGGACCGCGCCTGACTTTACCGTGTGACATAATGAAAGGGCTGTGAGGGTATATAATATATGTATATTTTTTTTTTTTGTATGGAAATATGTAGCTGAAAATTTACCATCCCTTATCTCCGAAATTACCGAGCCTAAAACTTTGAATAAAATACAGAAAATAGTTTATTCTTATAGATCACAGGAAAACCTATAAGAAGTTATGTAAGTAACAAGAAAGTCATAATGTAATTAGCTGCGCCCCGCGGTTTTACCCGCAGAAGTCTCGATCCTGTGAGAATATCGGTATAAAAGTATCCTATGTGTTAATCCAGGTTATAAACTATCTGTGTACCAAATTTCATCCAAATCCGTTAAGCAGTTTTTGCGTGAAAAAGAGACAAACATACACACACACACACTCACAAACTTTCGCCTTTATAATATTAGTGTGATAGCATAATTATTGTCTCCCAATATTGAGCGTACAAACTTACATTTGCAGTTGGAATGTATCGGAGAACACGTGTTTCAACTACAATGTTAAGTTTGTTCTTGGGATAAATTCATCCCAACTACGGAACCCTTCATTGTGCGTAGTCCGACACGCACTTGGCCGTTTTTGTTTAGTTTTTATTACTTTTATCGCAACAGCAAGGAAAGTTCCACCAATGAGGCGGTTAAGTAAACATAACTAGGTATCTATATATTTTTATCTGTTGTGATTAATTTGTTAATACAAAATTAAGTTATGAAATATCGCTCTGTAGTGTGTTAGTGTTGGGCAGTGGTGGCCCAGGGGTAACGGCCTCGACTCATAGAGCAAGAGCCCGCGACGATCAGATCTTCGATATTTTATAAAAGCAGAATGTTTCTATGTGTATGCCCCAAAACAGGTAAGAACGATCCCCGAATAAGAAGTTTGGATTATGGTGGCTTTGGCAGGTAACGTGTGGCAAAGTTGTATAAAATTGCACCTACGTTATGTTAAAGTATAAAAGCTGAATTTTATATATGTTACTTGGGGAAGTATCACAAGGTGTTTCCTCAGTAGTCAGACAGTTTCGATAGTTCTTACCTCTTGACAGACACATTGAAAGTCAGTCGTAGGTGCGAGCGCGAGGAATATACAGCGTGTTCCTTTTGATATCCCATAACTCAAGGGTATTAATCAGACCATGTCAAAGAATCAACTGGCATATGAATTCTTTTTGTTTTTTCTTGTTATTTGCTGTACAAAATAATTCGACAAAGTTACGATTAAGTATTTATGTAAAACACCCTTACGTGAAATACGACAACGGTGCAGATTCTCTTGTTCACAAACTAAACTAAATTTAAGTTCAGTGCATCTTTTTCTTTCTATTTCATTAAGAAAAGTACAGAAGACAAATTTTAGTTTAGTCCTGTCAAATTAATCAGCTCTTGACGTAAATTGACGTAATTTTAGTAGGCAAGTTTTTAATCACGTCTAAACTTGTATGGAGTAGTGACAGGCGCAGATTAATTTGACAGGACTAAACTAAAATTTATCTTCTGTCCTTTTCTTAATGAAATAGAAAGAAAAAGATGCACTGAACTTAAATTTAGTTTAGTTTGTGAACAAGGGAATCGGCACCATTGTCGCATTTTCATAGCTTTAAATAAACATACTGAAAACTATATTTTTCAAACTCGTATAACAGCACAGGGGATGGCCCTACAGATTTGGTCCCATATTGAAAAGTGAAGAGAATGACATGTTCTAACGCAATATAACTTTTTTTTGGTTTGGCACTTTCACATTTAGGCCAAAAATTTATGGACGGTGAATGATCTTCTTTTACGATAAAACCAAGTTCAACACATAATACTGAAAGATGCGTAGCAAAAGATCGCAATAGACCGAACGCATTATTTCACTCGCACCGGTTTGCATTATATTCCTCGCGCTCGCACCACGGCAGACTTTTAATGTGTCTGACAAGAGGTAGGAACTATCGAAACTGTCTGACTACTGAGGAAACATCTTTTGATAGTTCCCCAAGTAACAAATATAAAATTTAACTTTAAACTATAACGTAAACCAGCGTGTAAGTAATAACAGCCGCACGGGTCGATTCATCCGGTTAAGCTACGCTTACCGGGGTTGGTCTGTGAATGGGTGACCATCTTTACATACCGAGACTCCTCCGTGCCTCGGAAAGCACGCTAAGCCGTTGGTCCCGGCTGTCATTCGTGGATCTTTGACAGTCGTTACGGGTCGTCAGAAACCCGAGAGTCTGACAACCAGTCTTACCAAGGGGTATCGTATTACTCAGTTACTGGGTTGTGGAGGTCAGATAGGCAGTCGCTCCATGTAAAATACTGGCATTCAGCTGCATCCGGTTAGACTGGAAGCCGACCCCAATATAGTTGGGAAAAGGCTAGGCAGATTGATTTTGATACTATAACGTAACGTAGGTATAATTTTATACACCTTTGCCACACGTTAACTGCCTAAGCCAACATGATCCAAACTTCATATTCGGGGATTGTTTTTACCTGTATTAGGGACAAACACAGAAAAACTTTCAGCTTTTATAAAATATAGTGTAATGGTTAACAATCTGAGCTATTCAGACGATATGGTGCTGCTGAGCCCATCAATCAGTGCACTCGGCAAATTGCTTGTGGTATGTGAGTCTTATGCAGCGACGCATGGGCTTACATACAACGTCAAGAAATCGCAGATGGTGATTATGGTGATTAAGTGCAAATATGCATCGTTAGGTAACGTTCCTCCAGTGACTATAAGCGGAACACCTTTGCAGCGTGTTGCTCAGTTTAAGTACCTAGGACATTTGGTCACGGAGGACTTATCTGATGATGCAGATTTGGACATGGAGCGTAGAGCGTTGGCGATTCGGTGCAATATAGGTTAGCCCGTAGGTTTGCACGTTGTACTAGGGATGTGAAGGTGTAAGTTTTTAACGCCTATTGCCAAACCTTCTACACGTGCAGCTTGTGGGTGTAGTATACGCAGAGGGCCTACAACGTCCTACGCGTTCAATATAATAATGGGTTTAGGATGTTGATGGGGCTTCCGCGCTTTTGCAGCGCTTCGCAGATGTTCGCAGAAGCCCGTGTTGACGAGGCGGCGTTGATAATGGGTAGGTTGCGCGGAAGCTCCAACAGCATCCTAAAAACATTGGTCGACAAGGTGGACAACCCGTTTATTAGGCACTGGATGCGGAGGCACGTGCCAACATGTGTTGAGCCACGTAGTTATAAGTTGTTTTTTGTTTAGTTTGTAAGTTTTACTAACATATTGGTGCCGATTCTCTTGTTCACAAACTAAACTAAATTTAAGTTCAGTGCATCTTTTTCTTTCTATTTCATTAAGAAAAGGACAGAAGATAAATTTTAGTTTAGTCCTGTCAAATTAATCAGCGCCTGTCACTACTCCATACAAGTTTAGACGTGATTAAAAACTTGCTTACTAAAATTACGTCAATTTACGTCAATTACGCCGACAAAGTGGTAAACCAAAATGATGAAAAACATTTTTTTAGGGTACCTCCCATACACGTAAAATGGTAATGCTTTTTCTTTTTATCCCATGGTGTGGGGTATCATTGGAAAGGTCCTTCAAAAACATTGTGAGTTTGGATAACCATTTTTGGATTCAACGATCCGTTTGCGAAATATTAAGCTTTAAAGTGCTAATTTTTGTTAGAGTCATGTGTCCCCCCCCCCTGCCAGCTAAATAGTTGGTTTTGGATGGGTGAAAAAAATCACAGTAGTAGTCTAGATGACAAAATTAAAAGGAAAACTATCACAGCTAAGTAGGCTTTACAAGTTAACGAGTAATAATCGACCAACTTAACTTTGTAGTTGCAAAAACATGTTTTCCCATACATTTCTTATGGGAGAACATGTTTATCAACTACAAAGTTAAGTTGGTTTTTGGGATAAATTCATCCTAACTACGGAACCCTTCATTGTACGTGGTCCGACACGTACTTGTTTTTTTTGTATTTACTACATTGCTGGGCAAACCATGGCCAAGAATGGGCGTTTCCTTTTGTTGAGTAAGTGTTTCATGTACGGTACCTATCAAAAGTGAAAAATCAATTTTATGTGTGTTGTATTAACTTTAGAACCTCCCATTTTTTTTTAATTGTCCTTGCATTTCTTAATAGAACATAAAGGTACGTGAGACCCACGGAGAAGCAGCTGCTTATCCACAAAATTACCGTTTATTTTAATCACAATGACATAACAAACATCACGCCTTGTTTCCCCGAAGGGAAGGGCAGAGGTGTACTTGTAGTAGGTACACCCACATTTCGCCAGTTATGTTTAACTATGTGTATATGTCTAATCACAATGTTTCTTTTATTTTGATGATACCTGTATCAGTTAGACATTTTGTTAAATTATTACTTTAGTAAATAACCGTGTTATCGCAATTACACTGTATGTGGACGGATGTGACTACCTACTAGTTATAGATCACTAGATAACAAAGGTCAGCTGAGGTATAATATCTTTCATTTAATAACGTCCTGTAAAACAAATACATCCCAGCACTAGATTGCTGAGTCGTAGGTGCTCTTCGTGGACAAAAATATAAAAATAAACCAGGCTAAGTGCTATTCAAATGGCAAAAAACGGAACCCTTATGGATTCGTCATGTCTGTCTGTCAGTCCGTATGTCACAGCCACTTTTTTCCGAAACTATAAGAGCTATGCTGTTGAAACTTGGTAAGTAGACGTATTCTGTGAACCGCATTAAGATTTTCACACAAAAATAGAAAAAAAAAAACAAAATATTTTGGGGGTTCCACATACTTAGAACTGAAACTCAATTTTTTTTTTTTCGTCAGCCTTTTACGTGTGGGGTATCTATGGATAGGTCTTAAAAATGATATTGAGGTTTCTAATATCATTTTTTTCTAAACTGAATAGTTTGCGCGAGAGACACTTCCAAAGTGGTAAAATGTGTGTCGCCCCCCCCCCCCCCCTGTAACTTCTAAAATAAGAGAACGATAAAATTTAAAAAAAAATATGATGTACATTACCATGTAAACTTCCACCGAAAATTGGTTTGAACGAGATCTAGCAAGCAGTTTTTTTTTAATACGTCATAAATCGTAAACCGCAATTTACCTTTCATTAAATGTTACTTGCTGCTACGGAACCCTTCATGGGCGAGTCCGACTCGCACTTGGCCGCTTTTTTCTAAATACTAGCGGCGCCCCGCGGTTTCACCCGCATAAGTCTCGATCCCGTGGGAATATCGAAATAAAAAGTAACCTATGTGTTAATCCAGGTTTTAAACTATCTGTGGGCCAATTTTATCCAAATTCGTTCAGTCGTTTTTGGTTGAAAGAGTAATAAACATCCATCCATCCATCCTCACAAACTTTCGTGTTAACAATGTCTACTATATAATATACTATACTACAGTATAATATTATAAAGAGGTAATATTTTTTCGTTTGTATGTAGGGGGTAATCTCTGCCAGTCGGATTCAAAAAATCTTTTTGCATTGGATAGCCCAATTCTTGAGGAAGGTTATAGGCTCACGGGCAAAGTCGCAGGCAGAAGCTTGTTATTTATAATATAGTAGGATTAGCTGGAAGAAAAAGTTAAACGCGTCGAGTTCTGAACCCATATACATACATGCACTCACTCGACTCAGCACATCTGCTCTCCTCATTCTAATTTGTTTTATTTAATTTTAATTGTAAGATTTTATCTTTTGTGTTTTGGTACTGTAATCTCCAAAAAGCATAGAACATTATTTTTGTGATTGGGAGTCGAAACTGTCTCTCCTAAATACAGATTACTCAGTGATCTAGCTAGGAGAGCAGCGATTCGCCCAACAATTAATTGTACCTACCTACACCATGTAATAGTAATAATGTATACTTTATAAGTCCCTCATGTACTACAAAACCTTTATGTTCCTAAATAAATTATTATATTATATTATAACCTTCTTTTTTTCGTCGGTTAAAAATAGAGAGGTATGATCAGCAACGAATCTCGCATAACCATATTTCTATTTCTACTAAGTATTTACTTCTAAACGCATAAGCCCTCTTTGTACTGGATGTACAGTAAGCGCTCAAAAGTGCATAAGCACGCTAAGAGTCGTATTGCTGTGAACACGCGGTGTAGTCCGTACATTTGTATGTGTAAACAGTCAGACGTCTGTGGTGTGAGTGCCGTACACACACCACAGAGAACGCAGTTTTGCACTACACACTGTATCGTCACGGTTCGCGGGCGCCGCACTTATATTTCCATCACTTTTGTTAGCACGCATCATACGCGTGACCTTGGCCAGTGTATGGCATTGCTAAAATTCGAAAGTAAATTATATGTGCAGATAGCAGAAGGCGTTAAGCGTTTGTCTTAGATTCAAGATGGCTAAGGTTCTAATCTCGTAAATCACAGTACTGTTTTGCAAATATTATTATTTTTGTTTGCAATAATAATATTTTTAAATATTTCTGCCTATTTATTGTAATAAAGGGTTTAGAATAAAAAATGCGTGATGTGTGATAATTAAAAATAAATAATATTACATAACATAACATCACGCCTTGTTTCCCCGAAGGGTTGGGCAGAGGTGTCCCTGTAGCAGGTACACCCACATTTCGCCAGTTATGTTTAAGTCCCATGTAATAGGGGGCGAGCCTATTGCCATCAACCGGGCACAAATCCAGACTCCGAGCTGCTACTGAGAAATTTCAGATAGAAAAACCCAATAACACTTTGCCCGACCCGGGAATCGAACCCAGGACCTCATGCTCAGCAGTAGCGCTTGCGACCACTAGACCAACGAGGCAGTCCAAAAAATAATAAAAAAATAATATTTATTCGTTATATTTATTTTACTTAAGTATAGTTAACAAACTGCTACAATTATTTATCATTACTTCACCTGAATAATATGTGAAATAGATGTCTAGAAACTTAGAAGCAATTTGTATTATTTTGACATATTTAAATTTTGAAATGTTTTAAATTTTAAATAGATTTTTTTCACCATAAATATAAAGCTTTGATCATGGTCGAAGTAATTAAGCAATAAATAAGAATATTAAACTACTTAAAATGTAAAAAAATCTACTGACAAAATTGTTGATTTTAAGGTTAATAAGTATAGGCAGTTTGTTCATACTTATTAATTATTTTAAATTTTATTTGGCTTTAGTAAATATTGGTTGGTATTGAGGTTATAGCTTAAGTATTCATTTTCTTTACGAAAAGAAGATTGAAACTAAACCTCAAATTTTAATCCTAAAATAATAATATTACTAAAATAATATTAAACAATTTCGGTCTATCTGCAAGAAATACGACAAACACCCTATTGAAACGTGCTTAAAAAATCGTTACCATAAATTCATGCAATAACGAATCTGTTGTTTATTAAGTTGGTACGGTCAATATTTTAAGGTCAAAAACGGTTTTCTAGCTGGTCTTCAGTGATGCAAGCCTTCAGAGTGCACGGCGAACGGTTCATAATAACGTATTTTTAATAATTCAGCAAAACATTTCGTTGGTATGAAACCATTTGTTTCATATTCATTCACCATTTGACGTCGCTGCTACTCGATAATAAGCCCCTTCCTCATATCTCTTAACCCTCACAGTATTTCTCTAGAACAAAGAAAAACATTGTTTTTATTACACATAATACCTAATTATTTATTATTCACTAATCGAATTAAACCTCATAATGAATTTAAAACTTCATCTTCTGTCTCAACAATACCTCTGTTCTATCAACAATACCCTTAAGATTTATGTTTAGTAAAATATGAAATATATAAATGATAACACTCACACTTAGTCCGGTTTCATTAGATATTCACTTCACTTTTACGCAGCGCAATAATATTCTCTGATCTGCCAATCAATATACTTTATGCCTGCTTTTTTAAAATAATAACCACAACATGCGCTAAATACTCGTCACCAATATTATCTACGAACCAACAAAGTTCTATTAAGTGAATACTCGCTGTCTACCCCACAGAAATCGAAATAATTTACTTAGTTTTCTGTGGTCTACCTGCTAAACTTTAATATTTATGTAAACAAGACGAATGAAACAAAAAACGAATGATTATCGAACTAGTCATTGGTTGCAGACAAAGTGAGTGTGTGTGTGTGTGTACTGTGCGTGTCTATAGTATTGTAACAACTTATAGAAGAAGGTCGTAAGTCAAACCGAAGCGTCAGTCTATTGCTTTGTGAGATTGCCAATGGACTTTTGGTCGGTACTGTACCTTTACAATCTTATCCCACTGAATACATCTTAATTCTTTTCTATGTTTTAGAGAAACCCCTTATATTCGAAACTGTTGAGACTAAACTTTGTTTTTTCTTTACAGAATATAGTTTTATGCTTATAGATTACAGGAAAACCTATAAGAAGTCTATGGTTTTAAATAACATTAATCATCAACTACACTATTAAGTTTGTTCTTGGGATAAATTCATCCCAACTACGGAACCCTACATTGTGCGTGGTCCGACACGCACTTGGCCGGTTAGTTTTGGGTTAGTACAAGTTAAATAAAAATCAGAAAGTAAAACTAAAAAGTTGCATATTTATTGCTGATTCAGTTATGAATCATATTTTATTTTACAGTATAACTTATTGATAAAATAAAATATGATTCTTTATTTATGTAGAATAATTACAATATTTATATACACCTAATTCTACATGGCATATCACATATACATCATAATTATATACAATAGTATTGATCACTGTCCGAATTTCTTGCCAAAGTTGTCTCAGGATTTCACATAAGTTAAAATAGGTACTATGACTGACTGAATAACTTACAGTCCTTTAACGGACTCATTCTCGGCCTTGCTCCACTCAGCATCAGAGCGGAGGATGTTGGTGTACTTGGTGACAGGCTGGTAGGCCTTCAGTTTAGCTTCCTTCTTCAGCGCTACGGTCTTAGGGTCGCTGAATTCACCGTCCAATGAGAAGGACGCTCCGTAAAGCTCTGGGAGGTCGACCAGACCATAAGGAGTCTTGTAGTCGTCGCTAGCCTGGGATGAGCTCTGTCCACAGATACCTCTGGTGGTACTGCGGTGGTCAGCGGTGAAGATGACCAGCCTCTGGCTGTCGTAAACTACACGAACGGCTTCGTTGTTGATAAGGAAGACTTGAACGCCTTCGGCGAGAGTGTAGTACTCCAAAAGAGCAGTTTCCGTAATGGCGTCCCAGTAAATGGTGTGCTCACCCTCAGCCATTTTTTCGGTGTTACTCTTGACCTCAACATCTGTTGGCTTGATGTTAATTTCCACGTATTTACCACCATCAGTTCTAAAATAACACAAATATGTTAATTATGGGTACGGTTACTCATTTGCTTATAAATAATTAGTCTTGATATCTCGACGTATTTGTTAAGATTAATAATAAATAATAATAAAATATTTTTTATTGACACAAATTCAGCTTTTACAAACTTTGTTTGAAGCCCTGGCTCCTGAGCTAGGTAGCAACCTGTGTTACAGGAGCCAGTGTCTTCGCCCATTTATGGTTAATTTCATAACAATGTGCAATAAGCAAAATTAAAAGAGAAAAGGAAAAAAAAAAGTAACAATAAAAACAATACAATAAAAGACAAAATTACAATAATTATAAGATGGACACATGCTCTTTGTGTGTGTGTGCGTGTGGGGGTGCGTGTATGTGTGTGTGCGTGTGTGTGTGCGTGTGTGGGGGTGTGCGTGTGTGTGTGCGTGTGTGGGGGTGTGTGCGTGTATGTATGGGTGAGTGTAGATCATTTTATGAGTACTGATTTTGTAATAGATTTTCCGTCTGGTGGTAATCAAGTGTTTGAAGCCATGTGGAGATTTTTAATTTAGTTTCTTTCGTTGTGAACGGATTTATGTTATGGGTATTGTTTAATTTATTGTAAATGTATTTAGCCATGTAAAAGTGTTGTCTTCTAGCGGAAGCGGTTTTACATCTTTCTGGTCTACATACATTAGTATGAGTAATAGTTCTCTTTACTTTGGTGGCGTGAATTACCGGCGTTAGTTGGTGTTGATTAATTGTGAGATGAAGAAGGTATACCTGTCTCACGGTAAGTACTTTACAATTTTCGTAAAGATCCTTCGTAGGAAACCGGTACGGTCTGAAGGTCATAACCTTTAACAAAGATCTTTGGGCTCTTTCGAGGTGAATCATAAAGGTTTTACATGCGCCTCCCCAGGCCGTGATACAGTAGGCTATGATTGACTGTGCCAGCGCAATATACACCGTGCGGAGTAGCTTAAACTTAGCCACGTGTCGAAGCTTCTTAAATGCCCATACGAGTTTCCTAACACGGGAAGTGGTCAATTCAATGTGTGGACGCCAGCTAAGTCGTTCATCCAGAAGTACACCTAGATATTTCACAGACTTTTTTTGTGAGATTGGAAGACATGGGCATTGGTGGCCATATAAATCATTGCAGGAGTGTGCTTTGATACTTATTTCCATGGGTTTAGTATTGGCGAAAGTAAATTGCAGATAAGAGGTCTTAGAAATATTCAGGGTTAGTAAGTTACTTCCTAGCCAATGGATTATTTTACATAGGCCCAGCTCCGCCGCTTGTTGCGCTTCCTCCCAACTCTCACCGTGAAATATTAATACGGTATCATCTGCATAACTAAATATTCTGCCTTTATTAAGAGACTGCTGGCACAGGTCATTCACATAGACCAGGAAAAGACTTGGGGATAGGCAGCTTCCTTGGGGTACACCATAGTCAATTATGGCTTCATTGCTAACCTCTTCACCAATCTTTACTTTTTGTGTTCGGTCTGCAAGAAAGTCAGTAAATATGCTGAGAGCTTTCCCCCTGATACCGGCATGCTCTAACTTCTTTACAAGGGTTGGAATACAGACAGTGTCAAACGCCTTGGCCAGGTCTAGAAAAACACCCAAACATTTCTGTTTTGCATCCACTTTTCCAGTAATGTGGTCAACAAGTTGGTTAACTGCGTCTACGGTGCTTCTCCCGGACCTGAAGCCGAATTGTGAGTCTGATAATATTTTAGAGTGCTCTAAGTATCTTATGAGTCTATGGTTCAGTAGTTTTTCCAAGATTTTTGACAGTACTGAAAGTACTGAGATAGGTCTATAGTTTTTGACATCGTCTTGACTCCCTCCCTTGTGAACTGGCGTTACTAGAGACTTTTTGAAGATTCGTGGGAAGACTCCCTGCTCGAAACATATCTCAATGAGTTTCGTAAGAGGTGAGATTAGTACATCTTTGCCCAGTTTGATGAATTTGGCCGGAATAGAGTCCCATCCTGTAGCACAATCAATCTTCAGGTTATTAATTACCGCCTCAACTTCGATCTCGCCTGGGGATAATAAAACCATAGATTCACAAGCCGAGGGTGTTTCAAATTTATATGGTGCACTTGGGGAATTTTGGTTTTGCCTAATAGTGTCAGCTAATCGCTTACCAATATTAGCAAAGTAATGATTTACCTCCTCAATTGCGTTGGGCGCATCTGTTGCAGTTAGGAGTTTATCTGCTGATATTTTTTGCCCAGTTTGGTTAGTAATCGTTTTAATAATATTCCATGTTTCTTTATTGTTTTTTGAAGATTCTAAAGCGGATCTGTCGTGATTTAGTTTTATGTTCCTAAGTAACAGATTACAGAAATTGCGATACCGTTTATATGACCGCTCTATAATTCCGTTTTTTGGATCTGCTAGAAATGTTTTATGGAGATTATCCCTGTGTCGAATACATCGTAATAGGCCAGGTGTAATCCAGGGCTTAAGTACTGTTTTACGGTTTGGGACTTTCTGAAATTGGGAGTGTTGAGATATTGTGGACATCAAACATTCGACAAACCTAGTTGCAGCTTCATTCGCATCGCATTTGTCAGATAGAAATGAGAAGTCTGTATTTTTAAGCTGCTCTACAGCGGCCTCATAATTTACTTTTGCGACGTATTTAATTGTGTGTTTATTGTTGTTAACGCCCTTACTTAAACATACCATTACTGAGGCATGGTCGCTGACTGTGGAATTTATTACTATGACAGTTGCACAAGTAGATTTATTAATCATCACGTGATCGAGGCAGTTCTGTAATCTTGTCGGATGTGTGTGTCCCGGTAAAAGACCCATTTCAGCAGTCAAATTAAGATAAAGTGAACTATTTCTGTCAGTGTTGCTAGGTTTTATGTCAATATTAATATCTCCTATTAAAATTATGTTGCTCGCTTTTAGATTGTAGGAATAATGTTATAATCATAGACAGACTTATTTGGAAGCTGCTGTAGATGTAGAAAGTTGAGTTTAATAAGGCGTGCCATTGTTCTGTTTCCAACTAAATTATTTTCTTAATGTTTTACTTTCAGTGGGATCTAACATGGTAAGAATAAAAAATACTTACTTGTAGGAAATATAAACCTCCTCCTGATTGTCACTGGGCCTTCTCGCTAGGATGGCCAGGTCTGTCCACTTGCCGAAGTCGTTGGACTCATCCACCATCACGGCGTGCCAGGAGCCGGTGAGGCTGTAGTCGTAGCTGCGACCGCTGAACGTCCAGATTTTGCTGCTGTCTACAGCGCAGTAAGCTGTCAGAGGCAGAAAATAAGGAATATTGTTAAATGTGATGATACTTACATAACTCAAGATTACAAAATGGAATAACTAAATTATACTCACGCATGTATTGGTAGCCAGTGAACCAGTTGTAGGAACGCTCCCAGTTCGTAGTAGGCGCGTAGATAGCCATGGTATAGGGGTAGTGAGACTGTCCCTCCGCGTTGTTCATACGGAACACTCCGTATTTAGTGTTAAATTTGTAGTTGATAAGGTTGTCGTAGTAGAACGCTTGAACCTCAACTTCTACTGTTCCGTCTTTGACTGTCTTAGAAAGGTCCTCTTGTTCTTCCCAAGTGGTGAAGTGCTTGTACAGTTCATAAATGTTGTATGATGCGTTCAAGAAGGCAGGGCTAACGTCTTTGTATGTAATCGTACCCTTGAAGAAGTCAGGGGCATGCGCCTTGATGATCATCTTGTAGCAGTCCTTCTGGTAGTAGTTGTTCTGACTGGTTTCTTGCAAGCATTGTTTTGCCAAGGGGTCATTTTTCAACTGTTCAGTGTATTTCTCGCTGCGCTCGCCGAACCATTTTAAGAGGATGTTATCAGAGTTTCCAAACTTGATATCAGCTTCATATGATACCTTGATTTGGTTCTTAAGAGCCTCTTCGAAGTTCAATGGAGCAATTTTAGGCTTGGTCATCTTGAATACAGCGTTGATTTGATCTCTTCCTTGAACAAACACGGCAGCTTGAACCTTGTTGTCTACTACACTGGTGGCCAAAGCGGCGGTGAGCACAAACTCTTTTTTCTGCTGTCCATCGAATACGGTGCTAATGTCAACCACCCGAACTTTGGCGGAGTCGATGCCTGATGCAACGCGTTTGACCAATTCATTACGGCGAACCTCACTGTTGGCTGTGGCGTCTTTGGTAATGGTAGCTGGGCCCAATTCACCGCTTTCCTTCTGGTTGTACAGTGTTTCTATAAAAAGAAATTTAATAAGAGTTATGAATGAAAGATGATAATGTTTTGAACGATGTAAAAAATTGTGACAAGAAGGGAAAGTCTTTTTTAAGTATTTACCAAGATAACACGGAGAGTGAAAAATAACTTTTATAAACTTGAAAACTTACTAATGAAGGTTGAGATAGTAACATCCTTGTTTTTAGTATCCTTGGCTACATATTTCAAGTCAAATTGCGTGCAAGCAACGTCTTTCTGGTACAATATGTTGCGAATGTTTGTCAAAATATCACCACCGAATACATTTGTCTTGAAGTCAGAAGAGTATGAGTGTCCCTTCAGATACAGGCCAACACCGGCAAGTTCACCTAAATTAATGTCAGTTGACAAAACTGGGACAGAGCGTTCCACGAATTTAGTAGCTGGGTCTTCAGCAACGGTACGCTGGGAATGCAACTTCTGCACAGTGCTGTAGGGCCACACGCTCAAGTGAATAAGGTTAGCGTCTTGTTCAGGAAGCACAAAAGTGAGTTTGAGGTCTTTACTCATTACTTTCGTGTTAAGCTCGGCGGGGATGTAGATTTGAAGTTTGTTAATAATACCAGTACTAGCGTAGTTTCCACTAAGAGTATCCAAGAAACCCACACTGCCTTCCAAGTTTCTCGCATAAGTGAAACTAATCTCAGTATTCACTGATCCAACCCTGTCCACGGTGAGTTTTGAGTTAGCTTTTCCTTGTAAAATGAAAAGAATAGGTTCTGTGTATACAAACACAAAAGGCATGCCCGCAACCAGAGGGAGGGTGACTATCACTTGCTTGTCAATCACCACCTTGGTGAACTGATTCTCAACACCAGAGAACAACTGTTGAACATTCTTAATGGCTTCCGAAATAAAAGCTCCTAGTTCCTTTTCGCTGAAAGTGAACAGTCTCTGTTGGTTCAAATTGTCAATGAAGAAGGCGCCTTCAAGAGGGTTGCGGGGTTCACGTTTGATGTTTAGTTCTTCAACGATCTTCTTAGCTGAGAATTTGAAGTCAGCATCCGATTTGTAAGAGCGTTCGTAGATGGTCTGCTCGATGTAGTCGAACAGATGCTGTACGTCGGAGACGGATAGCGTGAACTGGAAATGAAAATGGATGTTATGGATTGGTTAAGCATGTGTTAATGTTCCAGCCATATTCATATTTGTTTCCACTTTGACAGACATTGTTAATAATTATGTGTATGCTTGAGCATTTTGGAAAAGTGTCATAAAAGTAATTACCCAGTCTTCCTCGGTAAGTCCAGTGCCTCTTAATCTCAAAGCTTGCCTCTGATACTTGGGTAGGAAACTGTTTTCACTGCCGATATACGACAATTCCCTGAAGTGGGCGAGGTCATCGCTGCTCGTGTACTGTTCAATTATGCTATCAGCTGAATTGCGGTATCCGTATTTTTCTTTGGTGACGAAGCTTGAAACAGACTGGGCAGTCTTAGCGCTAAAACAAAGAAAATGTTTAACAGTTAATTGCAGTTTCATCTACTTTACACTTGAAATGCTACCCTAAAATTAATATAACTTTTAAACAATTTAACTTGTTTTGAAACTTCATTAAATAAGCGTATTGTAAAATTGATGATCTTCAAACATTTTTCTAGTACCAGTAAGAATATTATAAAGTAAGGAAGAACTTACAGCTCTGCGAAACGTGGGTCCTTCAGGTTGGCGGCGAAACCAATGCTGGTTGCCAGTACTCCACGTACTTGGGTGCTGGGATCATCATTCGTCATGTGTGCCATTACTTGCATCATCTCAGCAGTAGGGAAAGCCAAGAAAATGTTAAGGGCAGCAGCTACCCTTACTTCGTAAGGCTCAGCGGTGTTCCTCAAGATGCTGAAGAGTACAGCACGGACATCTTCATTCTTCAAGTTAGCCAAGGTTTTCAGACTAATAACGATTTGGGTGCGGAGGAACTTGGTAACTGCGATGCTACCCTCGAAGTAAGGAGCAAAGACCTTCAGGATTTCGGGACGAGCTAAGTTGCCAAGGGTTCTTACATAAACCTGGGCCTTGCTGTTGTCGCCTTCTTCGACGGCTTTCTTCAGTTCCTGGGAGAGACGTGGAATGACTGTTTCAACCACGAATAACTCTTGTTTGCCGGAGCGGACGAATTTGGTGAAAGCCAATAAGGCGGAAGTGTTCAGGAACTTCTGTTCCACAACTACGGGGCTGAAAGCGAGTTCAAAAAAGTCATTCGTAATATTATTAGTATAGAACCTAAGACTGCCGGCCACAGAAGCGATAACTTCAGCTGCTTCTTCGCCTTGAACTTTCTTTGTCAAAATCCATGCCTTGATTTCTTCAAAAGCTGCAATGCTGCCTGCTTGTGCAACTGCATCACGGTAGATTTTCCACATCTTATTCTTAGATACATTATTTGATGCCTTAGCGATCTCAATGCTGCTAGTCATTTGAGTCAGTTGTTCCGCGTCCATTAACATGATGAAACGAACAAGGAGGTTGAACTTCGAAAGGAAGTCGCTCTTTGGCAGGTTGCTGGGGTCCTGCAGTAAAGGAATGATTTCTTGGAGCAGTTTTTGGGCATTGACAACGTTGTCTGCATGAACTTGGAAGAATGATGCCTCATCATTAGTGAGCAAAAGCGAATCGCTCTCACGAAGTAAACCAGATTCTGATTTCTTCCATTCAACGTTACTTTCCGGTTTGACTTCTGTCAGCATGAACCCGACATAACTGTAGACCTCAGCTTTTTGTTTTCCAAACAGAAGCGGATTTACAAAGACAGAGCTCAATGACTCCGATTTGTAGATTGTTCCTTGCTTACCAGCAATAATGCGTGATTCAGAAGTGTGCTTGATGAACTGCTTTTCTTCGTTTTCGTAAGCGATTCCCTTCCACACAGCGCCCTCTGGCACCCCAGAGGAGTAACCAACATGTTTCTTGCAAGAACCGTAATTCTTGCTCTTAGTGATTTCGATTGGGTCTTCAGCAAACGCAGGTAACTCACGACGCACTTCCGCAGAAACTGGTGAAACGGAATATAAAGTTTCACAGTCACCAGTGACATCAGCTTCCGTTTTCTTGAAGAGACCTTGGAAGGTTTCCTTATCGAAGCTGTTTGGGAAGTTGTGGACGTGGCCATAAGCAGATAGATCTACTTGGAGAGCACTGATCAGACCCTTTAGTAAGTTCTCGTTAGCGACAGAAAAGGAAGCGGGTACTTTCACGGAGAGAACACGGCCTCCATCGACAACGATCTCAAAAACACCGTCGAGTTTCTCAACTGGTTGGTATTTCAAGTCAGAAGGAGCATTGTTAATGTCCATCTGACCTTGGATTTGAGCGTACGAGGGGTTGTCAAGTTTAGCTATAAGTTGGCCTGGTTTCTGGACGCGGATGACGAACTGGGTCTTAAAGGCATTGCCATTGCTGTTGCTGTTTTCGAATTTGGTCCATGTATAGGAATTCACGTCATAGACGTATTCTTTTCCTACTTGCCAGGGCCATTTCGGGTTTTCGGTGAGCGGACTCGATGCGACGGCGGCTGAAAGAGAATGTAACACAAGGTTAATGGTGTGTTAATTGTATGTTTCAAAAATATTGTTTTTATTTATTTTAAATAAATAGTTTTATGGTTATTTAAGAAAATAGATGAAAATTTACCATTCCCCCCCTTATCTCCGAAATTACAGAGCCTACAATTTTGAAAAAATACATAATTGTTCTATACTTACCTATAGACTACAGAAAAACCTATAAGAAGTCTATGGTTTTAAAATAGCATGTCAAATCTCTCAATATTTTGCGTACAAACTTACATTTGCATTTGGAATGTATGGGAGAACATGTTTTTCAACTATGTTAAGTTTGTTCTTGGGATAAATTCATCCCAACTACGGAACCCTTCATTGTGCGTGGTCCGACACGCACTTGGCCGGTTGTAAAAAAAATTGGAACTAAGATAATTGCAATTAACAAAAATACTGTTTTATGATTAAAGAATATATATTATGAACAATTTCGAAAATTCCAAAAATTTCATGAATAATCTTGTTCTTATTAATAATATTAATTTCAAGATTAAATATTTAACTGTGCTTTTGATGTCAGTATCTATTATACTGGTATTAATGTAGACATGATACCTTCAGCGGTTAATAAACATTTTGACAGACAATTTAACAAAAAAAAATTACCTACCAAGAAACAAAGTGATCCCAATAAGTTCCTTCAGTGCCATTTTAGTACTAAAGAACAAAAAGAGAACAAAACAAAAATATGAAAAATATGAAGTGACTTACCGATTATCGCCGTCAATACAAGCAATTTCATAATACCAAGTCCTTTTAGTGGTTGTGTTCAGTGTGGCACGGTTGAGCACACTTCTGATACCCGACACTGCTGTGCGACAGTTTTTATACTCATCCTCGGTCATCTGTTTAGTTTTTGGGTTGTTCTAGGCTGACCCCTAACCTCAAAAATTGTGATAACGTACGTTCGAATTTGCAAAGATTGTACCCAGCGCTGGTTTTTTAGGGTTCAGTATGTCCGAGTGAAAAAACGGAACCCTTGATCCCGGAACGAGTGGTCCTATCACTCGTGTGTCTGTCTGTCTGTCAATTTGCTCTGAATCTAGTTACAAATCGGTACACATGTCAATTTCTGTGACTCAAACACGGATGTGTTACGTAAATACATAAATGAATTTTGAATTCCACTCCTCCCAAAAGTGACTTCAAGGTTACATTTGGGAGAGAAGTAAGAAAAAAATTTAAAAAATTGCTCACTTTACCGTGTGGTATAACGAAAGGAATGTGAGTCTGTGAGGGTATCAATAAAAAAAAATAGTTTTAACGTTATTTAAGAAAATATGTAGCTGAAAATTGACCACCCCTTATCTCCGAAAATAATGAGCCTAAAACTTTGAATAAAATACAGAAAATAGTTCTATACTTATAGATTACAGGAAAACCTATAAGAAGTTAAGTTAGTAAGCCAGTCTTAAAATAGAATATTATGTCTCCCAATATTGTGTGTACAAATTTACATTTGCAGTTGGAATGTATCGGAGAACAAGTTTTTCAACTTCAATGTTAAGTTTGTTCTTGGGATAAATTCATCCGAACTACGGAACCCTTCATTGTGTGTGGTCCGACACGCATGGCCGTTTTTATTTATTTTTTATTACTTTATGATTGTATTTATCTGTTGTGATTAATTTGTTAATATTACTAAATTAAGTTATGAAATATCGTTCTGTAGTGTGTTAGTGTGAGCAGTCGTGGCCCAGGGGTAACGGCCTCGACTTATAGAGCAAGAGCTCACGACGGTCAGACCTTTGTTATTTTATAAAAGCAGAAAGTTTATCTGTGTATGTCCCCAATACAGGTAAGAACGATCCCCGAAAATGAAGTTTGGGTCATGGTGGCTTTGGCAGGTAACGTGTAGCAAAGTTGTATAAAATTGCACCTACGTTATGTTAAAGTATAAAAGCAGAATTTTATATATGTTACTTGGGGAAGTAACAAAAGATGTTTCCTCAGTAGTCAGACACTTTCGATGGTTCTTGTACGTGTACCTAACAAAACCCTTTCCGATACATTAGAGGCGAATGCTCGCACAGGGAGCACCTTAACACTAGACTCTCGATGTGTGATCTAAGTTTCATTGATAAGTACGAGTAAATCGTTTTCAGTCGAACAAATCATTCATATTTAAAGCTAAGAAAATGCGACGTTGTCGTATTTCACGTAAGGGTGTTTTTCATAAATTATCGTGACTTTGTCGAATTATTTTGTACAAAAAATAATTAAATGCCAGTTGATTCTTTGGCATGGTCAGACCATGCCCTAGAATTATGGGATATCAAAAGGAACACGCTGTATATTCCTCGCGCTCGCACCTACGGCTGACTTTCAATGTGTCTGACAAGAGGTAAGAACTATCGAAACTGTCTGACTACTGAGGAAACATCTTTTGTTAGTTCGCCAAGTAATAACTTGTATAAAATTCAGCTTTTATACTATAACCTAACGTAAGTATAATTTTATACACCTTTGCCACACGTTACCTGCCTAAGCCAACATGATCCAATATCATATTCGGGGATCGTTTTTACCTGTATTGGGGACATACACAGATAAACTTTCTGCTTTTATGAAATAACGAAGGTCTGACCGTCGCGGGGTCTTGGGCCATTACCAAGACATGTCTAGAACAAAACATTGACGAATGTATGATTTATACTCGACATGTTTTTGACAAGCCGACCTCAAATAAATTTGGATAGAGACTAGAAATGATTTTTTTGACAAGTCTTTTACAAGTATAAAACTTGTTGAAAACAAGTTAAACAACTTGTGTATGGATGTAAACGTGTGTACCAATGGTGTCAATGGCACATACGAGACATCATCTACTAACCCGCACTGGTCCCGCGGGGTAGATTACTCGCTACCTCTCAAAAATTGGAGGCCTGTATACCAGCAGTGGGAACGTTCTGGCTGATTATGCTGGAGGTAGTCAGTAGCCAAACAGGCACACACTACGACTATGCTACTACTGTGAAATTCCTATTGGAAAAACCCAATAAAGATCGACACCGCTGGATCAACCAGTACCCTAATAGTGTAACACAACACAATCACAATTTGTTTCGATTTGAAACAGATTGCTAATCCATTGCTTCATAATTTGGAAAAAAAATCTGCTCAACAACGTAAATAAAGCAATGAATGTTGTTGAACTGTCAAAACGAAACAAATTAGGCAAAATTGTTTACGAAAATAAGTTACGCAATTATTATTGTGCAGGTGATCGCAGCCAGATTGTAAGCTTTAATAACTTTATTTCATAAGCATATGCATTAATATGCTTAAGTAAATACAAAATATAACAGACCTATTTTCACTAGGTACTAATTTTTAAATGACCAACTAACCATACAAAATAATACAATAACAAAAGGACACCTTCTTAGTACATCGCTGTCCTACGGAAACGTGCCCAGAAGACTGGCAGCATTGCTACGTTGAATGGCAATTATAATAGTAGTGTTAAAAAAACTTTTTACAAAAAAAAACAACCGACTTCCAAAAAAAAACACTACAAAGTGAAAAATAACTTTAATTTCGGAAGTCGGTGTCTTGGGTTATGTGTTTTCGTTTTTGCCACCGACTTCCGAAATTAAAGTTATTTTTCACTTTGTAGTGTTTTTTTTTGGACCTAAACTATTAAATTGTCTTTACTAATAATGTGTCCAATAGCACTTTTCTTATTGTCTATATTAAGGCGAATACACTTCGTTCTTGTGTTTGTTTGGCACTTTTGTACTTTACACTAAATACTAGCTCGATCGGTTTTGTTCTTTTTAGTCTTCTAACTATGTTTGTGTGGTAAGAAAAGTACTCGATACCTTGAAGTATCGATACTTTTGTTTCGATACTACTCATGAGTACAGTATCGATACTTTCTATTTGATACCGTGTCCCTACCCGACTAGCGTCCTCAATTATTAAGAAAGAGAAATGAAAATGGTATAAAAAGAAGCGTTACTGAAAGGGCAAAAAAACAGCAAAAAAAATGTGACATATCATTTTTTTTAATCACGTTGAACGCCATAAGAAAAATCGAGTATTTCCATTCAGGCCACGGGGCTCACCGGTGAGTCTTATCTTACTAAACCATTCGAGCCATGGGGGTCACCCGTGAGCCGCGTGAGAGGTTAAACGCTTTCTACAAGCCACAGATTGCAGCTACCAAACTAAACGCGTATGGAAGTGAGCCGCGTGGCCCTGTAACCGGGCGGCGGCGGCGTGGTTTTCAAATCCAATAGAAACTTGCAATTTTTATTGCAATGATGCTAGGGTTGTTCTTATTGATACGGTAGAAAATTATTATTTCAATCTAATACCGGTAATAAAACTATAAAATAATAATAAATATTTTTTAAAATACAAAAGAACATCACATTTTCTTAATTACCAAGTAAACACATATAGGACAGCTTTGGTAATAATTGGATACTTTTTTCGACATTGTTTTAGCCCGTTTGCTACCCATGATTGGTACGTTATCTGCATATTATTGGCGACAGGTTCTACTGACTTTTCTAGCCTGACCCTCTTTTCTTTTCAAGGAGTGTTTCATTCTCTTCGGTCTCATTACAGGTACATAATTTTGTTGGACTTCGCAAAGATTCATCAGCACCAACGGAAAATACATATTCCTTTGGACGAGGCCATGGGACCCACCCGTGAGCCTTTTAAAATATCTTAGAAACTAGATGATAAAAGTCGCTAATTATTATTTTCTTTAAAAATTACCGCATTTTATAAACTTTGGAATGAAAATCTCAAGTTGATGAAAATTACCGAAATTCCACGCCCGCAACTGTAGTTGAACGACCCTTTGTAAAACCAAACTGTTTCAGATGAAGTAAATGATGTGCATTGAAATGTCCTAACATTTGATTTAAAATTATTTTTTCAAAGATTTTGCTCAATGTAGGTAATATTGAAATAAGCCGAAAATTTGTGGGATCAGTTGTGCTGCCAGATTTGAACAGTGGAATCACTTTGGTAAGTTTCATCGGATCAGGAAATATACCAGATGCAACACAAGAGTTAAAACCGGCCAAGTGCGTGTCGGACCACGCAAAATGAAGGGTTCCGTAGTTGGGATGAATTTATCCCAAAAACAAACTTAACTTTGTAGTTGAAAAATATGTTCTCCCATACGGAATGTATGGGAAAATATGTTTTTGCAACTGCAAAGTTAAGTTGGTCGATTATTACTTGTTAACTTGTGAAGCCTACTTAGCTGCGATAGTTTTCCTTTTAATTTCGTTATATAAACTACTACTGTGATTTTTTTCACACATCCAAAACCAACCATTTAGCTGACAGGGGGGGGGACACTTGACTCTAACAAAAATTAGCACTTTAAAGCTTAATATTTCGCAAACGGATCCCTGAATCCAAAAATGGTTTTCTCAAACTCACAATGTATTTAGCGTGCAAGATTATTAATTTACCTTTATAAAATTCAAGTCTGTAAATGCGATAATCGCCATTTTGATGACAGTCGAGGTCGAGGCTAAAAATCATAAAAATTGGGGATTTCGAACATCTAAACTCCACCACATACTACATCATTTAATTATTTGACAAATTCATTCATTGTTCAAGTTAAATACCTAAGTAGTGGTAAGTTACTAAATATATCCACGTCTATTGTATTCTTTAAAAATATCCGACCATTATTGTTTTTTTTATTGTAATGATGAGCGAAAACGATTATGCCAAACGATTTTTTTTTTCAATTTGGTCGACTCGCTTAATTAATATGTCGAATGTCAGAAATCAATACTTGAAAATTTTAATAAAATTGTTTCAAGCATTAAATACATTAAGCATTGTTTATAATAATTATTTATACTTTTCTAATGTAATTGTAATCGTTTTTTGGACATTATGTTTAAAACGAGTCAACAGACAGGACGGGGATAGATACTTCCCTCATTCATTAAATTTCGCGCTTAATTGTTTCTAAATTTGAATTTAAATTCGGAATGCGCTCGCTGTTCAAGACTATTTTAATTTTTTGGACATGTGGATTTCATTTTTGATACTTTCTGATAATTTGCTACAGAATGCCCAGTATACATTTTTTAGGTAGGGTTAACAAAATATTGTTTGGGAATGACGATAAATTAATTTTATAAAGTGGGTAGGTATTTCGCAAACGCTTTTAAATGACGTCCATATTTTTTGTTAGTTGTATGAGTTTGGTAGTTTTTGTTTTTAATAGGTTATTCTTACTTGAGTAAAAGATTTTTTTTTTTTGTGGTAGTTTCCCAACGAAATTAATAAAAACTAGCCAAGTGTATGTTGGACTACGCACAGTGAAGGATTCCGTAGTTGGGATGAATACTTATTTACGCATAAAATTGCACAGCATCAATTTTATCGACTGCAAAAATAAGGTTGTATTTCTCGAAAAAAATATAATAAACAAAGTTAATTCTGCGGTTGTAACCGAAAATAACCCATATCTCAAAAACTATTGATTTAAAAAGTAAAGTCATATTTATAATTTTAATTAAGTGATCCAACAATACACGCTTTATGTGCGTACCTACCTATATATTTTTTCTTCCCTCGGTTATATGTATAGGGAGTGTCACCCCCTATATTATGTTTATCGTAATTTCATTACACCATTGTTTAGCGATGCAATGAATACACCTTTTCCAAATTTTCATCGATGGAGTAAATAGTCTCCGTGTAAAATGGCTGTATGACATCTGGACGCACGGACAGACGGACATGGCGAAATTAAGAGGGCCGTTTTTTTCACGGATTTTGGCTATCGAGTTTACAATAGGCATTAAACTGATGTCTATGAGAATTTCTACAATATTATTATTATTTGGAATAGCTGCCATCTTAAAATCCAGAATGTTCATCTTATTCGATATCAGCACTATCCCCCCGAAAAACATGAAAATTGTAGTCATGATGAAAAACCGGCCAAGTGCGTGTCGGACTACGCACAATGAAGGGTTCCGTAGTTGAGATGAATTTAGTTATCCCAAGAACAAACTTAACATTGTAGTTGAAAAACATTTTCTCCCATACATTCCAACTGCAAATCGTCGCTCGGCATCCAATACCGCGAATGTGACATTTTTAGGTTTTTTTTTAAATTGCTGGATCACTTATTTGAACGTGTCGAATGAAATAAAACAAAAATCTGATTATCGTTAAAAAATTCACATAAACACGGTATTAATATAATAATAATCTACCTTTAAACGAGCAATTCTTTATGTAATCTGAATCTCGGAAACGGCTCCAAGAATTTTATTAAATTTAGTATGCAGGGGGTTTCGGGGGTGATAAATCGATCTAGCTAGGTTTAAATTTTAAGAAAACGTTGTTAAAAAAAAAATGGTCATCCAGATATTTTTGTTTATTCAAGTAACAAGGACTCATTGTGTTAGTAAACTTAAGAACTATGTTAGCTTATTTTACCAGGTCACTCAGAAAGTTATGCGACTAACAGTTTTTGTCTATAGGATACTGGTTTGGTTTTGATGTCAATTAAAACTATGACTATTTATTACAAAAAAACATAACATTCCAAATTCGAAATTCCCTCCACATTTATTTACGAGCAAAATCTAAACACTCTGTCTTACTGAAAACTGGATTCACAACGAGAACATTTTCGCACGATGATTTTGTATGATTTCAAATGTCGACTAAAACCAGAAGAATCGTTTGAAAGACTTCGAATGGTGTTCATAGAAAAAAGCCCTTCTAAAGCGACTGTTTTCCGCTGGTTCAACGAATTTATGGGTGGTCGAGTAATTTTGGCGGACAAAGAAAGAAGTGGTCGCCCTATGACGGTTGTTATATAACGAAACGTGCTGGCTGTGAAAAATTTTATTCAAGAGAAAAGGCGAATTACATATGAAGAGGTTCAGCATATACTGCCGATTGGATCGGGAAGTGTGCATGAAATTCTACACAGGCATCTTCGGTTATGGAAGATAGTAAAATCTACCGTTCGGGTAGAATGGTGCCGAGACATGATAGCAAAATTTGTAGCAGGCTCGTCTCGGCGCGTTTAAGATATCATTACGGGTGATGAATCTTGGATTTATCAATATGATCCAGGAATGAAGCGTCAGTCGACCGTGTGGCTGTTTCAAAATGAACCAACGCCTACCAAAGTGAAGCGAGCTAGAAGTGCAGGCAAAATTTTGATCGCAAGTTTTTTTTCTTTGCCGGTTTATCTGGTGTCAGAACCTTGACGAGATCAAAGGAGCATCAATGCTGAATGGTATGTTACCAAATGTTTGCCAGAAGTTTTTACTACTGCAAGCAGCAAGCGACCGAACACTGGCCACTTCATCACGACAACACGCTGGCTCACTCGGCGCTCAAAACAAGGGACTTTCTGGACAGCACATCAGTCAAATGTATGGGTCATCCTCCTAATTTTGGTTTGTTAGTTTTTAAAATGCTCCTTTTTTATATTTGTTAATTTTTATTTATTTTTTATTACTGTTTTATATTTCCTGTGCGTGTCCCAAATAAAATATTTTTCTTTCTTTCTTTCTTTCTTTCTAACAGTCCAAATTTGGCTCCGTGCGACTTTTTATTGTTCCCCAAAATAAAAAAAATCAACTCGAAGGAAAACAGTTTTCATCACCTGAAGATGCACCGGTTGCATTTGATAAGGAGATTGGAGAGGTGTCTGATGCGGACTGGAAAATGTGTTATGAAAATCGTATACTCGTAAAACTATGTATAGACGCCAATGGAGAGTTCTTTGAAAATATATAATAAAAAAAATTATAACCTGTAGTATTTTTTTTTCTAGTATCACAAATCTTTCTGAGTGCCCCACGTAATCTAGTTTAAATTTATTTCACCCCATGGGAGATGGCACTGCAGTGATTGATGTACATACAATCCAGCCTGCTAGCGATCTTTTTTAGGATATTGTTGGAGTTGGCCCGTACTCTGCGCACTAGGGATGCACACCTCATTCGCATCGTTGCGTAAAAGCAATTAATATGTGCGTCTGCGAACATTCCCGATGCGCTACAAAAACGGGGCAGCCCCACCAATACCCTGAAAGCGTTGTTGTATTGGACACGAAGGGCGTTGCACGACCTTTGGGTATATCTAGCCCACAGGCTGTACGTGTAAAACGTTGTACAATAAGCTCGAAGCAGAGTAATTTTGACTTTTTAAGTGAACAGCGTGCAAACCTGCGAGCCAGTATGTTTGCCCTTACTGACAACGCCCTTCGTTCCCGCTCAATATCGTGTCCGTCATTGAAGTCAGGGGTCAATATATGACCAAGATATTTAAACGTTAATACTCTTTGTAGTGGAGTCCCATTGAGTAATACAGGTGGTACATAACCCGGTCTACCCCCAGCCTCAAAGACCATGATCTCCGACTTATTGGAGTTATACATCAAACCATGTGTTTTGGCATACTGCTCACATTTGGCAACCAACTTTCTGAGACCACAGATTGACGCGCTCAGAAGCACCATGTCATCTGCATAGCTAATATTACTTACACAAATACCATCTATATAGCAACCCACTCTGGTGCTGCTGAGCTCGCCAATCCTGCCTCACCCCGCATTCCAACCTGTGTGGCCTAGAAAAAGTTCCAGCCCATCGCACATTATTGATCTGGTTACCATACCACTATTTAAAGATGTTTATAGGCTCCTTTGGCAACCTATCCTTCTCCATATTTCTCCACAATACGTCATAAGCAACCAGATCAGAAGCCTTGAATAAGTCGAGGAAGCTAGCATAAATCGGCGTCCCACGCTGTGTATAGTAAGTATGTGAAAGTATGCTTAAGACACAACACTGCACTTTCTGTTGACAAACCACGCCGAAACTCGAATTGGTTGTCATGAACATTTACAGTTTTATTTATTTGTGTGTTAAGCAAACGGTCAAACACTTTTGATATTATAGTAGCTAGAGAGATGGGCCTATTGGATGCCGAGCGACGAAATGTAGCCGGGTCCCCGCTGCCGGTGGTTGTGTGCAGCGCATGAGATGGACTCAGTCAATTAACGAGAACGTCATGTGCGCATATTACGGGTCTACAGAGGGAGGAACTAACCTCACTGCGTACCGTGTTAGGATGCTGTCTCTGTTCCAGGAACTAGAGCCAACCGTCAACGTCTCGGCACAACGACTGTCGGATCAGGTGCGTGTCATCCAACGCAATCATAGGCTGGAAGATGCTGCACTTGATAGGCTACGCTCAGAGGTACTGAGCAACCATGTCGTCTCAACTCGGGCACAAACCGCGGCACAAGCGTCAAATATTAATGCAATCCCGCCGGCGCCGCGGTTCAATCATAATGTTAAAGAGGAGGATGATAGGGTTGCCACAGTAAGTAGCCAGTGTAACGACCGATTGAGGAGCGCACTGGAGGATGCGTTTCGTGAGTATAGGTACACTCCGACCATTCGTCGACTGTTGGATCATTCGGTTCCCTACAAAATGGTTGAGCTGGATGGTGCTGATCCACGCGTCATGTTCGTGAACGGGCGCCGTCAGTTGAGACTGGTCATCTCTTATCTGCCAGGGCTTATTTTTAATCATATATTTGCAACTGCTTTGATTATTTTTTGTACATTGTTCTCACATATAGAAGCAACAAGAATAATGTACCCAGAATTTTGTAATATCTATATTTAAAAGAGTGGCCTTGGAGTTTCTTGCCCGTTCTTCTCCATAGAGATCTACGTTTTGGAATGGGCAACTAGCTTCAACTTTCTGACTAACTGACCGATTCTTTGACAATTCAAAAGTGCCTGTAAATGGTTTAATTGAAATAAATGCTTTGAGTTTTGAGTTTTTTTTTTGAGTTTTGAGTTTTGACCGAACTTAGACCCCGATTACCACGCCTACCCATGCACAAAAAAAATAGGGCGCTGGTGTGTGCCTTGGACTCGCAGCTTACGAAATTTTTCGAAAGCAGCGAGGATCTCATTGATACACACTCGATCCAGTATTGCGCGGCTGTTGCAGCATGTCGTTTAGCTAACGTCAAGTTTCCAAACTACGACGGAGCTACTCGACCCAAACCAGCCGTACCAGCCTGGCAGTGCAGAATCGAGCGACGTATCGATGGGGCCAGGGCACTCATCGGCAAACTATACTGCTTCAGGGAGGGAAATACACGACCACGAGTGATGCGCTTTGTAAGGCGGGCATTCTCGGAGACTGGAATCAGTCCTCAAGAATACATGTCCCGTGTCACAGAGCGCATCGACTTCCTGAAGCAGAAAGTTTGTGCATGGGCGAGTCGTATTCGGCGGTATAAGCGGCGGGTTGACCGATACACGCAGAATCGCATGTTCTAGAGCGATGAGAGGTGGGTATTTAGAGCTTGGGAGCGACCTGAACAAAATATAACAGACGTGTGCTGCCCAGATGATGCTGCCACGAGTGCATTCTGGCGCAGCATCTGGTCGGTGCCCGTCTGTCACATTGAGGCTGGCTGGATGCAGGATGTCGAGCGAGTGTGTGAAACTATACCAGAAATGGACGCTATACTAATCACGCCATTAGACGTAGCCAGAGCAGTCCGTCCGTTACCGAATTGGAAATCACCGGGACCGGACGGACTGCACAACTTTTGGTTAAAATGGCTGAGTAGTTCGCACACTCGCCTGGCATCTCAATTTCAGTCATCCCTAGAGACTGGGTCGCTACCGCAGTTTCTAACAACAGGCGTTACTCACCTGCTCTATATGTCAGGTAGTCCCGCGGAACCCAAGAATTATAGACCGATCACATGTTTGTCGACGGTCTATAAACTTCTTACATCCATTTTGAGAACGAAAATTAAAACACACATTGACAGTAATTCAATCATGAACCCTCTAAGCACACTGCTGGAGGATTCAGGTCTGGGCTATAGGTTGAGGAGAGGAGGTCAGGTCATATCTCCCAACAAATTGCGACTGATGGAGCTAGTGAATGTAACTGAAACATTCAGTGGCGCTATCAGTATGGAATTTGGTGTGGACAAATGTGCAGTCATGCATGTAAATCGAGGGGAGATTATGGAATCCGAGGGGACCAAACTCTCGGACTCCATACACCTTAGATCCCTCTCCTCAACCGAAAGCTATATGTATTTGGGTATGTCGGAAGCGTTAGGCATCAACGTTGCTGACATGAAGCAATCGTTGAAGGAGCGCTTCTTTGTTCGCCTGAAAAAGGTATTAAATAGTCTTCTTTCAGGCGGAAACAAGGTGCGCGCCTTCAACGGTTGGGTCATGCCGGTTTTGATGTACTCTTTCGGCATACTCAAATGGACTCAGACTGAACTCGACGCCCTGGACAGAAGGGTCCGTACACTCCTGACCGCAAACCGGATGCATCACCCACGTTCATCGGTGATGAGACTGTACATCCCGCGGAAGTGCGGGGGTCGAGGCTTTTTAAATGCGAAGACCCTCCACAACCGCGAGGTGTGCACCCTCAGGGACTACTTTCTTAAAGCCGATGTGGGTATGCACCGTGATGTGGTCGCAGTGGACAATGGGCTCACCCCGCTCTCCATGGCTAAAGAGAACTGGCGCAAACCTGTAGTACTTACTACAGATGACCGCAAGGAGGTAATAAATAAATAAAATAAAATAAGTTTATTTCATATAACCATTTGGCTTACATTGCATGTCGAGGAGTCTCCATTTAAGCATAGAAAATGCCTGTAGTTGAAGGCTCCGCTCTTCCCTTACATTATAAACGTACGAGTACAAACAGGTATTCAAAATATAACAAAGAAAGGAAAAAATAAGAGCAAAATTAAATAAAAATTACGATCAATTTATACGAGAGCGTGTGTGTGTGTGTGTGTGGGGGGGAGGGTGTGTGTGTGTGTGTGTGTGAGAGAGAGAAAGATTTTAAGTGAACATGAGTGACTAAACAAGCAAATAACATCACTCCACTAATATTTTTTTTTTTTTTTTTTTAAACCACACGTTGCAAAAGTAATTCTGTATCATCATAATTTAAACTGTGAAGCCATATTATTAGCTTTTTTTTACATTCATATTTTTTTTTATCATAAATATATATTATTTTATTAATTTTATTGTATAAAAAAGCTGAGCGGTTTTTATATTGTCTGCTGGCAAATTCTGTCCTAGCTATGGGAACGTTTACTATGTGGTGTTTATTTCTTTTTCTTTGTATTTTAGCATCATATGGTATCTCTTTGTGCGTTTTGAGGATGCTATGAAGGATATACAATTTCCTCACTGACAGCAGATTACATAATTCATAAAGCTTGTCAGTAGGGAATCTTCTTTTTTTGAAGTACATCACCTTAAGCATCGCTCTTTGAGCGCGTTCTACCCCTAAAAAACTAGACTTCGCTGCTCCACCCCATGCAGTTATGCAATACACTATAACAGACTGGACCAAAGATACATAAATTTCATTTAATAGATTTCTTTGGTTGTTCTTATTTTTATTTACATGTATTCTCCTTGGTACAACATATCTCAGCTCTTTGAATATCCATATAAGTTTCCTTACTCGACTCATGACTTGTTCCAGTTGAGGATACCAGGAAAGACGCTGGTCAATAATCACTCCCAAATATTTTGCTTGGGTAACCTGTTGGATAGTTGGGCAATTGCAGCGAGTTCTATCGGTAACAATGCCGCACGTGTGGATTCTTAACTCAAATTCCTTATCAGGTTGAACCCGATTGTAAATATCAAAACAGATGTATTTGGTTTTGCTTGCATTCAGGGTGAGCAAGTTATCTTTTAACCAGATTGCAACAAGAGCAAGCCCTTCTTCTGCACTATTTTTAACATCATCCCATGTTTTCCCCGTGAAGACGACAGCTGTATCATCGGCGTATGAGAATACTTCGGCATTATTAATCTTCATGTTACAGAGGTCATTAATATAAATTAAAAACAGCGTAGGTCCTAGTACACTTCCTTGAGGTACGCCGTATGATACATCTGCATCCTCACCAACAATTTGTCCAAGTTTCACTTTTTGCGTTCTACCAGAAAGATAATCTTTAAACAGTGCCAGTGATATTCCACGAACTCCAATAGCCTCAAGCTTGCGTAAAAGAACGGGAGCAGAGACAGTGTCAAAGGCTTTTCTTAGATCCAGAAAGGCTGCCATACATTTATTTCCTTTATCGAGCTGGTCGGTTACTAGTGAACTTAGTGCTATAACAGCATCTTCAGTTGATTTTTTTTGCCTAAATCCAAATTGAGAAGGTGACAGAATATCAAACCTATTTAGATACTGCAAAAGGCGAGTATTTATCAATTTTTCTATAATTTTGGAAATTGCTGTTAAAACAGAAATAGGTCGATAATTATTGATTGGTATGGCAAAGCAAGGCGCTTCATGGGCGCTTCTATCGGGCTCTTCATGAGCCCGGTGTAGATTTCTTAGCGTCCGTATCCTGGCTACGTTTCGGTGACCTTTTCGAGGAAACCGAAGGTTTCGTCTGTGCAATTATGAACGAAGTTATCTTGACGAATAACTACCGGAGACATATTATGAAGGACGGTACGGTTGACGTGTGTCGGGCATGCCATCGTCCGGGTGAGTCCATCAGACATATTATCTCTGGTTGCTCGCGTCTAGCTAACGGCGAGTACTTGCACAGACATAACCAAGTGGCTAGGATTATTCACCAGCAACTTGCTTTGAAATATAAACTTGTGGACTCTGAGGTACCGTATTACAAGTATGTGCCCGACCCAGTTCTCGAAAATGACCATGTCACGTTGTACTGGGATCGGTCTATCACTACTGACAGGACTATTGTAGCAAATAAGCCTGATATAGTAGTGATAGATCGATTAGCGCGCCGCGCAATGATAGTCGATGTTACCATTCCACATGACGACAACCTCGTGAAAGCTGAGAAAGAGAAACAAATAAAATATCTCGACTTAGCACACGAGGTTGTTGACATGTGGAATGTGAGCTCGGCTATCATTGTGCCGATTGTCGTAACGGCTAATGGCCTGATGGCCAAAAGCCTCGACCAACATCTCTCGAGGCTCTCGTTAGGCGGTGGGATCAAGCGCCTGATTCAGAAGACAGTACTCCTCGATACGGCTCGCATTGTGAGGAGGTTCCTGTCTCTGCAGCCCTAACCACCGGTAGCTTGGACCCTGCTCCCGCCACCGGCAGAACTCAATTTTTTTTATATTTTTAAATGTTTTTTTTATCCTTTTATTTTAAGAAATATTTAAAAATGTAATAAAACAAGAATTAGAATAAATAAACAAAATACAATTATTCAGCAATATTAATGTCATCCTTTTCAAATACTACAAATTGTAATTTTATATAAAGTCAAATAGGATAAGCTAAATCTTATTGTTTGTATAGAACAGATCGTCACTTTTGTGCATTAGAAAAAATCGTTATTTTAAGCTAGACTCTAAATATTCTTTTACCGAGTAGAAACATTTTTGGATTAGGTATAGTTTTAACCTTTTTTGGGATATTGTTACTGATTTTTCAGTTTTAAATACGTTGGGCAACTTATTATATATTTTTATTGCCATATAATATGGGCTATCACTTAACATTTTAATTCTTGAGAATGGAGCGCATAATCTCTTTTTATGGCGAGTGTTGACGTTGTGCGTATCTTCTACTTTAGTGAACTTGTCGATATTTTTAAAAACAAACATGCAAATATGTATATTGACGGCAGGGTTAGAATCTGATTCCGGCCCTGGTTCAGGCCATGGTACGGAGCGAGAGGAAATGGCAGGCCGTCACCTCCTTCTGCGAAGCGGTAATGCTCGCGAAGGAGGAGGCGGAACGCGTGAGGGAGAGGCAAATTTCGCGCCCTCACGCCCCTAACCGCCGCAGGAGGAGACGCCCGGGGCGGGAATCGCGAGCCGATTTCCGGCCACCGTAGGCGCGGGCTTGCGGACGGTGAGCAATGGGTAGCTCGCCGTCTGATAAGGACCAAGCCCGGGTCGACGGCGCGTTGTGTTCCACGCGCGCCTCAAAGAGATGTCAGCAGAATTGACGGGGTCTGTTAGGGCCAATGCCTGCCGGGGGTTCGAAGAAAACCGATAGGGAAATCGTGGCCCCCGGCAACAGGGCAACCGAAGGAACACGGGTGGGTTTTAGTCAGTAAGAGTCTGACACGCCCTCCCGCTCCACCTAGAGCGGGAGAAGTTATTTGATAATTTCCCACCCAAAAAAAAAAAAAAAAAAAAGGGTTAGAATCTGATATTTTATAAAGTATGGTTTGCAGCTCTCCGTATTATCTATTTGGGCTAGAATTCTTATACACTTCTTTTGCATTATGAATAGTTCATCTACGTTAACACTATTTCCCCATAGCATGACACCATATTGCAGCCACGAGTATGCGTAGTAAGCAGCCATAGCTGTTTGTGTGTTGGTGCTTTGTTTAATTTGAAAAAGAGCGTAAGAGAATCTGGAGAGTTTTGTTTTTATATGTTCTATGTGTGACTTCCAGTTAATGTGTGTGTCAATATTTATGCCAAGTAGGCTAACTTCTTCTATTTGCGTGTTTCTGAAAGTTGTTTTTAGATTGAGAGGTTGTTTTTTGTATGATCTAAATTGTATTATTTTGGTTTTATTACTATTAATTTCCAAGTTGTGGGTCTGGAGTCAAGTATCTACAGTTTGGAGGGTATATTGTATTTGTAGACTAGGTTTATTTACATTTCCACACTTAATTAATATGGAAATATCGTCTGCAAATAATACTGGTAAAGCGTTTTCTTTATCTAATATTTTGGGAAGGTCATTAATTTAGATTAAAAATAGTGGGCATCCTAACACACTTCCTTGTGGGATTGAGCAAGTAATTTGTTTTTCTTGTGAGCCAATGTTTTTGATTTCATTTTATCATGGTGATAATTTTCAATTTGTAGTAATTGTGATTTGATTATGATTTAACCACGAATAAGCCGGTCCTCGTACGCCGCAACCATATAATTTAGTGAGTAAGATATCATAACGGACCTTGTCGTATGCTTTTGTCATGTCTAGTACTAGCCCAATTACAAATTGTTTGCCGTTTATATGTTGTAGCGCTTGTTGAACATAATATGTATAAACTGCAAATGTTTCGCTGTTTGAGGTTTTCTGCACCTGCAGCAGCCGCCCCAGCACAACTCGCCGTGCTAGGAAGATGGGATGGCGCAAGGGTGTCGACACAGGTTGCGTCCCACACCAAAGGCCTACCCAACTTCCAAGGCATTATGGTAATTCCGTCTGGCCTCTTCCCATCGTCGCGTTCCAAGCCATTGGGTTCTAAAACAGCTGGCACCTGGCGGTGACAAGAGCCCGACGGATTATGTCATTAATGCTTGCGTGTCGTGCCAACCGACCAGCGCTCTTGCTGCAGGAAAGGCCATGGTGTCCGAGGCGGTCGACTGCTTTGCCGCACTGACAGCGATGCGGAGCCCCGCAAGGAGCGCCCAAACGCAGACTTGTAGCGAGCCGGAAAGTGGTGTCACCTAGCATAGTGCCTTTTGAGATTATTTTGGTTAACTTGTCGGTGCTGTGGACCGAGGACACGAATGCGTAAGCTTACACTAGAAATTTTGCGAACGCCGAGCTCACCAAAACGAATTGGTAGTGTTGCTTGCAGCCACTCGCGGTCGTCCAATGCCACATTTATGATTAATGTTATGTATGTTATAGTAGTATAGTAGGATTATAGCACTTCGCCTGCGACTTCGTCCGCTAGAATTGTCATAGCTCGGTTAATTTGCATGATATAAATATAATTTATTTCACCCGCGTAGTTTCCGTTCCCGTGAGAAACGGGGATAAAATATAGCTTATAACATTCGCTGATAATGTGGCTTTCCATTAGTGAAATAATTTTTCAAATCGGCCCAGTAGTTCTTGAGTTCATTCGTTACAAACGTACAGTGCCGACCAAAAGTCCATGAGCAATCTCACAAAGCAATAGACTGACGCTTCGGTTTGACTTACGACCTTCTTCTATAAGTTGTTACAATACTGTAGACATGCACATTACACACACACACTCACTTTGTCTGCAACCAATGACTAGTTCAATAATCATCATTCGTTTTTAGTTTCATTCGTCTTGTTCACATAAATATTAAAGTTTAGCAGGTAGACCACAAAAAACTAAGTAAATTATTTCGATTTCTGTGGGGTAGATGCAGTTTGTTACGAGTATTTAATTAATAGAACTTTTTTGGTTCGTGGATAATATTGGTGACGAGTATTTAGCGCAGTGTTGTGGTTATTATTATCAAAAAGCAGGCATAAAATATATTGAAGAGATCAGATCAGATCAGAGAATATTATTGCGCTGCGTAAAAGTGAAGTGAATATCTAATGAAACCGGACTAAGTGTGAGTGTTATCATTAATATATTTCATATTTTACCAAACATAAATCTTAATCAAGGGTATTGTTGATAGAACAGAGGTATTGTTGAGACAGAAGATGCCTTTAAAGTTTTAAATTCATTGTGAGGTTTAATTCGATTAGTGAATAATAAATAATAAGGTATTATGTGTAATAAAAACAATGTTTTTCTTTGTTCTAGAGAAATACTGTGAGGGTTAAGAGATATGAGGAAGGGGCTTATTATCGAGTAGCAGCGACGTCAAATGGTGAATGAAACAAATGGTTTCATACCAACGAGACATTTTGCTGAATTATTAAAAACACGTCATTATGAACCGTTCGCCGTGCACTCTGAAGGCTTGCATCAATGAAGACCAGCTAGAAAACCGTTTTTGACCTTAAAATATTGACCGTACCAACTTAATAAACAACAGATTCGTTATTGCATGAATTTATGGTAACGAATTTTTTAAGCACGTTTCAATAGGGTGTTTGTCGTATTTCTTGCAGATATACCGAAATTGTTTAATATTATTTTAGTAATAGTATTATTTTAGGATAAAAATTTGAGGTTTAGTTTCAATCTTCTTTTCGTAAAGAAAATGAATACTTAAGCTTTAACCTCAATAACAACCAATATTTACTAAAGTCAAATAAAATGTAAAATAATTAATACAAATAAAATATAAACAAACTGCCCATATTTAACCTTAAAATTACCTATTCTGTAAGTAGTTTTTTACATTTTAAGTAGTCTAATATTCTTATTTATTACTTAATTACTTCGACCATGATCAAAGCTTAATATTTATGGTGAAAAAATCCATTAAAAATTTAAAATATTTCATAATTTAAATATGTCTAAATAATACAAACTGCTTCTAAGTTTCTTGACATCTATTTCACATCTTATTCAGCTGAAATAATGATAAATAATTGTAGCAATTTATTAACTTATGTAAAATAAATATAACGAATAAACATATTTTTTTTAATTTTGTTATCATATATCACGCATTTTTATTCTAAAACCTTTATTGCAATAACAACATAAAAAAGCAGCAATATTTAAAAAATATTATTATCGAAAACAAAAATAATAATATTTGCAAAAAACCGCACTGTGTTTTATGAGATTAGAACCTGAGACAGTTTGAATTCCATACCAACGCTTAATGCTTTCTGCTATCTGCACTTGTTAAGTTACTATCGAATTTTAGCAATGCCATTAACTGGTCAAGTTCACGTGCATAGTGCGTGTGTGCTAGCATGTTTAAAGCGACGGAAATATATTGTTGTTTCGTGTAACTGCGTTATCTGTGGTGTGTGTATCGTGTTGCTTACACATACAAATGTACGAGCTATACCGCGTGTTCACAGCAATACGACTCTTAGCGTGCTCATGCACTTTTAAGCGCTTACTGTACAAAAATACAAATCTTGCCTCTTTATAATATTAGTATAGAAAAATATGAAATTAATTATTTGAAATTGTAAATTGAATATTTGGATGAACATTTACTAATTATGTCTAAGCTTTGTGATTCTACAAATAAGTAGTAATTTTATCGTAACATATTAAGCTATTCTCTTTGTGTTCCTATAACCCGCTCCGGCTTCGCACGGGTGTAATTCCGTGAGAAGCATTAGCAGGCAGGCAACACGGCGAGGCACGGTGGCGTTTGGTGGACTTTGCGGCCACTGTATTTTACTTAATAAAAGTTTTTAAAATTCAGAGTTTTTCCCACACTTGCAACCAAGTCGCAAAGACTCAATTTAGTTTCTCGATTTTCTTAAGGTATATTCCGAATCTCAATTCGACAAGCTCTCGACTTTTGCTCCATATATTCAATTTAATCTTCTAGCTGTCATCTTTATACGTTCTTATCTTTCTTAAGTTCGGGTTCCAGATTTTTAATATGCAACAAAGGTCATCGTACTTGCTGGACATAGTTTTGACGCTCGCTTTAAACTCACAATTCTGCCTAATATAATATCACTAGCTTATGTCCGCGACTTCGTCCGCGTGGAATAGTTACTTTGGTGCTCCGCTCCTACTCGTATTGGTCTTAGCGTGAACATGATAAATAGCCTTCGTCGATAAATGGGCTATCTAACACTGAAATATTTTTTCAAATCGGACCAGTAGTTCCTGAGATTAGCGCGTTCAAGCAAACAAACAAACAAACTCTTCAGCTTTAAATGCATGTAAATGCATTTAAAGCTGAAGAGTTGACCGACCAAAAGTCCATAAGCAATCTCACAAAACAATAGACTGACGCTTCGGTTTGACTTACGACCTTCTTCTATAAGTTGTTACAATACTGTAGACACGCACATTACACACACACACTCACTTTGTCTGCAACCAATGACTAGTTCGATAATCATCATTGGTTTTTTGTTTCATTCGTCTTGTTCACATAAATATTAAAGTTTAGCAGGTAGACCACAAAAAACTAAGTAAATTATTTCGATTTCTGTGGGGTAGATGCAGGTTGTTACGAGTATTCAATTAATAGAACTTTGTTGGTTCGTGGATAATATTGGTGACGAGTATTTAGCGCAGTGTTGTGGTTATTATTATCAAAAATCAGGCATAAAATATATTGAAGAGATCAGGGGGCCTACCACGAGCTCTTATAGCAGTATATTATTATAATCTTACTTTGACTTTTTGTACCATGACGTCCATAAAATAAGCTTGTTGTAATGTTGAAACAATTTTATTTTCTTAGCGGTTTTGGTGACGTCACCTCTAAAAGTTCATTCAATTCGTACCACGACGTGACTTTTGACAACTAGCAGGATTGTTTTAAATATGTCAAATTTAGCAATCTTAAAAAAGTTCCTCGGACTCGACGGAAATATTATTGTTTTGCAATTTATATTAAGAAAAAACATTTTCGTTTCATGTAAAGTTAGTAAAATGTATTTATTTACGTAAGCTTGCCGAATGAATTGTGTATCTATAGATTTTAGTACATGTGTAATTAATTTCTTGTTTGATGGCGAATACATACGAAACATTTGAGTTTTTGGAAGCGGATAACGCAGAAAAATATAAATTCCCAGAGTACCTCTAGCTGCCGCCCGGAAACCCGACTGCAAAATTAATAACAAAACACTAATCACTGAGTCTGACCACAATATATTGTTTCGAACTATCTTCGTCAAAACATTACACATTTCTTTGTTTTAAAACTTATTCACTGAGTAACCTTAACCTTCCCTTGATTCCATGTCGACTTTGTAGCCAATAAGATCATACATTCATTAGCAAAAATGTTAAAATAAGTTCAACCTCGTAGTAGTTATCCACTTGTAAACAAAAATATCGCTACATTGAGGCTGTGTTCAGAGTTACGCTGCAATCGATTAAAGCGTGCTAACACCCATACCGAATTAGTGTCAGCGCGATTACAACGTGCTGTGAAACGTCATGCATGACGTCATAGCATGCGCCATCTTGCGATAACGCTGACCATGCCCTAAATTAATGTCACCGTGAGCGCTGTCAAAATGACAATTGTGCTGTTTTGTTTTGAGTTGCACCATATCTTTAAACTAACGTGGCATTTTGGAAATTGTGCTTCTGGCTACAGTCGTCACCTAATCAAAGAAGAAGAAATTTGCTGTGTATACTCAAAGAAATACTGTAATCCAACCATCTTGTGCAAGCATAATATCTAAATCGGTACGCAAAATATTGATGTGAGCGATTAAGGCGTAACTCCGAATGCGGCCCGAGTTTCAAATTTCGTTCTGTTCCGATTTATATTATGTAACAGCTTAGCCGTAGCTTATTTTTAATTTTTTCAATTGTTTTTCTTATTTTTCAAAGCCAAATCTTTTCATATTTGTGTCAATTTCATAGAAGTTACTCATAAAAATTAGATTCTAATGCAAAGTAATATTTTAAGTTAAAAAAAAAAATATTTTGCTTCAAGACCAATACTTCGTAGTAGCGATTCGGACCAACGTGTGAAAAGGACAGCGCTATACAGTTCACATAGCGTTGTTTCTTTTCTACTATAGCAGGCAATAGACAAATCTTACAAATAGTTCGTTCTTTCCCAGCTCTAAGCAGGAATAAAATATTCTTGAACGATGAAGCTCGTGGTACGAATATGAGTTATGTTATTGTAAGCTTGAAACAAAACTCTCCTGAAATAAGATTGTTTCGTAAAAGATTGTGGTCGGCCCCCAGATCAGATCAGAGAATATTATTGCGCTGCGTAAAAGTGAAGTGAATATCTAATGAAACCGGACTAAGTGTGAGTGTTATCATTTATATATTTCATATTTTACTAAACATAAATCTTAATCAAGGGTATTGTTGATAGAACAGAGGTATTGTTGAGATTGAGACAGAAGATGCCTTTAAAGTTTAAAATTCATTGTGAGGTTTAATTCGATTAGTGAATTATAAATAATTAGGTATTATGTGTAATAAAAACAATGTTTTTCTTTGTTCTAGAGAAATACTGTGAGGGTTAAGAGATATGAGGAAGGGGCTTATTATCGAGTAGCAGCGACGTCAAATGGTGAATGAAACAAATGGTTTCATACCAACGAGATATTTTGCTGAATTATTAAAAACACGTCATTATGAACCGTTCGCCGTGCACTCTGAAGGCTTGCATCATTGAAGACCAGCTAGAAAACCGTTTTTGACCTTAAAATATTGACCGTACCAACTTAATAAACAACAGATTCGTTATTGCATGAATTTATTGGTAACGAATTTTTTAAGCAGTTTTCAATAGGGTGTTTGTCGTATTTCTTGCAGATATACCGAAATTGTTTAATATTATTTTAGTAATAGTATTATTTTAGGATTAAAATTTGAGGTTTAGTTTCAATCTTCTTTTCGTAAAGAAAATGAATACTTAAGCTATAACCTCAATACCAACCAATATTTACTAAAGCCAAATAAAGTTTAAAATAATTAATATGAACAAACTGCCTTTAACCTTAAAATCAACAATTTTGTCAGTAGATTTTTTTTACATTATTTTTAAGTAGTCTAATATTCTTATTTATTGCTTAATTACTTCGACCATGATCAAAGCTTTATATTTATGGTGAAAAAAATCCATTTAAAATTTAAAACATTTCAAAATTTAAATATGTCAAAATAATACAAATTGCTTCTAAGTTTCTAGACATCTATTTCACATATTATTCAGGTGAAGTAATGATAAATAATTGTAGCAGTTTGATAACTATACTTAAGTAAAATAAATATAACGAATAAATATTATTTATTTTTATTAAAACATATCACGCATTTTTTATTCTAAACCCTTTATTGCAATAACAACATTAATAAATAGGCAGGATATTGAAAAATATTATTATTGCAAACAAAAATAATAATATTTGCAAAAACAGCGCTGTGATTTACGAGATTAGAACCTTAGCCATTGTTCAATGTTACCTTTGGACATTGACTCAGCACTCGGCCCGGCTCACGCGCGGCCCAGTTAAAATATTGATTTGGTTGCATCTCACACGTATAGAACACTAAGAATTTATGTAATAGTGTGTGTTAAGTAATTGTAGTATATAAGCTGCAACATGTTATCAATAAATCAGATTTGAATTTTATATTCTTGTCTCATTACCCCTCACTGTGGCCAAGACACCTTTAGCCATCTCTGATCAGTCTCGTGAGTCTGCGGGACTGGCAGTGAGTGTACCCTTCCCGAACCTGGAAATCCTGTCTACCATCCGTCTGTAACCTTAGGTCGCATGGTGCAGACATCCTGAACTTATTTATATATTTATCTATCACACTAGGTATGTGATAGGTTAGGGCTGTAGGGCTTATAGGACGTAGAGTCATAGGGACTGTTAGGCTTGTGGGTCTTAGCAACTTCCTCAACTTATCATATATTTTCATGTATTATCACACCCTTAACTACTGTTAACGCTATACTTAGCGGCCTTACGTGACGTTTGTTAAGGGTGGATGTACATTTTGGTCCTTCGAGCATTTGAATCGCGTGGTCCCCTTGCCCACTTGTAGGGATTGATTTTGACAGACTGACGCTTCGGGGAGCTGGGGGCTGGTGTACTCAACAAAGCATCAGTTTTCAGTAATCTGAAGTACATTGTACTAGGGTATTCTGTAAGAAAGCCTCTCGTTGCGGATCGGTCACTGGCCTCCCACAAGCGGGTTTAACCAGTTGATTGAGAAGTCGCACAGATATAACAAGAGCGCAGATACCACTAGTACAGACTTAACTACTAGGGTAGGGCCGTTAGGGAAGAAGAAAGAAGAGCACTATGGAGATACAAGAAATTAACGAACTAGTCAGGAGCCAGGAGGCGGACTACAACGAGATTAAAAGGGTTTTGTCAAACATAAAAAAGGACTCGCCCACAAGGAAAACAGAAAAATACATCAGCGAAAAGAAAAAAACGTTAGACCATGTTTTTCAGCGAGTTCAAGAAAACTACTTGAGACTACAAGAACAGGAGGTGTTGTCAACTCATCAATATATTACTACAAACTACTTTGGCAGCATAAAAAAATGTTACGACGAAGAAACAAATACGAAATATGAAGATCAACTGCAAAACCGAAATAAATTACAATCCTTTGACGAGATGATGAAATTCATGGAGAACCGTTTCAATTGCCTTAAGTCTTTTGACGGGTCTACACAATACACTAATAGTCAACTATCACGTAATAAACAAACATCAGAAAGATATAAACGCTGTTGGTATCGTCAAAAGAATGATCATATGATTCATTATTGCCCTAGTTTCAAGGCATTAAGCGTTAACGACCGATACAAGGCCGTCGCGCAAAAAAGAATGTGCAAACGTTGCTTAAATCATGATGATCAGAGAAATTGTATGAGTACAGTTTATAAACAATGTGAAATTTGTCAACATAAGGGACACAACGCATTATTACATCAATCTAAGCCGTTTCAAAATAGTGATAACACAAAAAAATACATACCAAGAAATACAGGGACAGAGAGGTCGCAAAATATAGCGACATCAAACTTATCAGCAACTAACTCCGATGCTAAAAATACAACTTTACTAGCTACTGCCATAGTAAGAACCACCTCGTATGATGGGATGCCGCAGTTGTTGAGAGTGTTATGTGATCAAGGATCAGAAGCGTCATTTTGTACTGAAGAAGTAGCACAATTATTGTCTTACCCACGACAAAAAATCCAAGCCGAAATAAAAGGTATCGGAGACGAAAAACCAAAAACGTCAAATTATACAATTAACATTACTTTACAACCAAGACACTCTAGCGATTACAAACTGCCAGTAACGCTAATAGTACTACCGAAACTAACAAGTTCATTACCAAGGAATGATTTACAACAATTACAAGAAAAAATCTTGGATAATGCAATTATAGCAGACCCAACTTACTATAAAAAGGGACCAGTTGACATAATACTAGGTGCCCAAGAATATAGCAGAATATTACTACAGGGTTTCGAAAGACTACAGAACGGAATAATCGCTCAAAACACAGAACTTGGGTGGATTTTATCCGGATTTTATCCCAATGATACGAAGAATGGAGTTAAAATCCTGAGTATGGTGGCTATTGCACCGAAAATGTACGACAACTTACGAAATTTTGGGAATTAGAAGAAATTCCACAAAACTACAAACTTACACATGATGACCAGACCTGTGAAAACTACTACAAAGAAACAACGATAAGAAACCCAAACGAAACTTACACAGTACGACTTCCTTTTAAGGATTCAAACGTAAACTTAAACTTAAATGGTGAAGCGCGCAGAAAAGCCGCAGCACGACTATTACAACAAGAACGACAGTTCGCAAAAAACGAAAACTAACGACAACAATACATTGAATTTATGAATAAATACAAAATATGGGTCCTAAGAGAAAAGTAGGTACAACGAACTACAACTTAGGAAAATACTACATGCCACATCAGGCAGTAATTAAGAATGACTCATTCACTACAAAATATGGGTCATATGAGAAAAGTAGGTACAACGAACTACAACTTAGAAAAATACTACATGCCACATTAGGCAGTAATTAAAAAAGACTCACTCACTACAAAATTACGCGTGGTTTTTGATGCAAGCAGTAAAAGTAGCACAAAATAAGCCTTAAACAACAATATATATAAAGGTCCACGATTACAACAAGACTTATCCATTATACTATTACATATACTCACTACTCACTATATTATTAAAAATAACATCACAATTTTTACAACTTTGCAAAGATATTCAGCAGACATTCATGGGTTTTGATTACAACAACGAGCGTTACTTTGAACTAAGTCAAGAAGAATTTAAAGACTGTCTACGTAGTACTACAGAGTTTGTCTGCTATCCTGTAGCTGTCAAGAACATGCAATTAAATAAAAATTGCATAGTTGAACAACTCTTTAGAACTGAGAACTACACCCAAACCCAATGCGCATCAAAGACTTACAAAATATCGATAGGTGTTGTTTAGAAACAATTAAAGTCTAACACATACATAGTTAGCATCAGTACTTCACTTTTAATTATAACTTTAGCGTGTATTTTAATTTACTTCGGTCCACACCTGTTGAATCAACTTTGAGCCATCATTGCAGCAAGAAGAAACACTGCGCCAACTGTGCGGCAACCAACGATCATCAGCAGCACAACACACACGCAGCGAACACAGCAGCCGTACGGCATACCACACAGCGTGCCCACTCAGACACAACAACCTGAACACGGCCAGGCCAGACCATACGAGACCATCGAGCTGTACCAGATAGGGTCCTGTTCCTGAGAGTCGCCAGGATGTTCAATGTTACCTTTGGACATTGACTCAGCACTCGGCCCGGCTCACGCGCGGCCCAGTTAAAATATTGATTTGGTTGCATCTCACACGTATAGAACACTAAGAATTTATGTAATAGTGTGTGTTAAGTAATTGTAGTATATAAGCTGCAACATGTTATCAATAAATCAGATTTGAATTTTATATTCTTGTCTCATTACCCCTCACTGTGGCCAAGACACCTTTAGCCATCTCTGATCAGTCTCGTGAGTCTGCGGGACTGGCAGTGAGTCATAAGTCATAAGTCATAAGTCATTTATTTCATAACAAAATACATTGTGTTGAAAATATTACAGTGATGATAAATGAAATAATAAAAAGCATAAACATTACCATTCATATTTAAAATTGATTACGCATTTAAAATATATCAATTTCACTAAGAAATAATTTTATGTCAATAATTCAGCAACAATAAATTAAATAATCAACAACATTCCATTTAAAAATTCAAAAATTCATTCCCAGTACGTATTAAAAGAAAAAAAAAAAAGACAAACAATAACAATACAACACACAAATACACAAAATACATAATAATAATTCACAATCAATAATTTAATAGTTGATGTCATTTGTCATCTATAAACTCTTCAACACTGTAATAGCCCTTTCTCAATAAAAATGTCTTTAATTTGTTTTTAAATACGTTTATGCTATATATGCTTTTGAAGTCCATTGGCAACTTGTTAAATAAAAAGACAGATTGAACTCTGGGACTGTGATGAACCACGTTCAATTTCGGTTGGATTGTGGAAGGTAAATCTTTCCTACGAGAACTATCTCTAGCTTGTCTTTCCTCGTCGGTCTCTTGCAAGTTTTTAACAAAGTTGGTTAACAACACTAAAATATAGAGACATGGCACTGTTAAAATGTTAAGTCTGATGAAGTGGTCCCTGCACGAATCAGTCTGTTTCATGCGAAGCATCGTCCTTAAGGCTCTTTTTTGAATTACAAATGCCGAGTGGACATTGTACTTGTAGCTGTTGCCCCAAAACTCAATACTATATCTGAGCCTTGACTCAACCAAAGCAACAACACTGTTACTAATAATGCTTTATATGTGGCTAATATATTTTCAAAAAGGTTCGAAAACATTGTACACCTAAAATCTTGTGACCAAACATTAGCAATGACATATCTAACTGAAAGTGTTAGCAGAGTAGATTCTAACATGACTTTTGACGCAGTCACACCCTTAGAAATTTACAATATGGTTAAAAATATGCCCAATAAATCCACTTCTGGTTATGACGAAATCCCCCTGACTATTATTAAAGATAATATTGACCTATTGGCAACTCTGTAGCGGTTACACCGCCACATACAAACTACGCATCAAAGACATGACGTCACACAAATCCTGCATCGCGCAGTTAGAGTTTACCGAGCGATCGACATACATACAAGATTTCAACTTCCAACCGATGGGCAGTTGCCCGCCAGACACAACACCCGTCTGGTCGGAGGATCCTCCCTTTTCTATGGTGGATGAGTGAACTTTACACCCTGTTCCTCATACCACTAAATTGGTGACCCCGACGTGATACGTCAACGCAGCCTTCGTGCAATTACTTCGGCGTGACGTCATCATCATCATCACTCCCGCAAGCTTTCGTGAGGCGAGTCACACAGCCAGCCAGCACCCACGGCTTCAACGGGTATCCTGACCACCAGCATGCAGCGAACGCGCATTCCTGGTCATCACCCTCAGCCTCATCACCCCGACTCACTGGGGAATCAACGCAATCAGCCTCATCACCCCGACTCACTGGGGAATCAACGCAATCACCTCAATCACCCCGACTCACTGGGAAATCACAGCAATCACCTCAATCACCCCGACTCACTGGGGAATCACCACAATCACTACAATCACCACAATCGCCGCAATCACCACAGAAAGTTCCGACTCACCGCGAACTATGCGGCACCCGGTTCCGACTCACTGGAACCACAGCTGGCACTGTGTGAAGCATCGCAAGATTCAGCCCACTATCGACCTCCGGTCTCCGGAGGGGAGTGATGTAGCGGTTACACCGCCACATACAAACTACGCATCAAAGACATGACGTCACACAAATCCTGCATCGCGCAGTTAGAGTTTACCGAGCGATCGACATACATACAAGATTTCAACTTCCAACCGATGGGCAGTTGCCCGCCAGACACAACACCCGTCTGGTCGGAGGATCCTCCCTTTTCTATGGTGGATGAGTGAACTTTACACCCTGTTCCTCATACCACTAAAACTCCATTAGCATCGTTTTATAATGAGTGTATCGAGTCAGGCCTATTCCCTGATCAGTTTAAAATCGCTCGTGTGCTCCCAATTTTTAAGAAAGGTTCAAAAACAGATCCTGCTAACTACAGACCGATTTCCCTATTGCCTGTGTTATCAAAGATCTTCGAAAAAATAATGAAGAATAGGCTAATGAGGCACTTGAAAATTCACAGGATATTAAATAGTCAGCAATTCGGATACCAAAAATCATTAGGAACTAGCGATGCTATTGAGGCGTTAATTGACGAGGTTGTCTGTAATTTGAATGATAAGCACAAAGTGGCAGGTATTTTTCTGGACCTTAGTTCTGCCTTTGATACAGTGGACCATCAAATTCTTCTGGCCAAGTTGGAACATTATGGCATACGGGAAAATGTATTGAAACTGTTCAGCTCCTATTTGCATAATAGACGCCAGTACATAGAGATCAAGTCAGTTGTGGATGGAGAAGAAAAAAATTATAAATCTAACCTAGTCACTGTAACCCGAGGTGTCCCTCAGGGCTCTGTTCTGGGCCCAATTTTCTTCATCCTATTCCTAAATGACTTGATTGAGTATATTAAAAGACGATTAACTGACATAAGACTAATTATTTTTGCTGATGACACTAATGCAATAGTTTCTGCAGATAGTATAACTAATTTAGAATCCAAGATTAATGCTGCCTTAAAATCTTTTGAAAACTGGTTTGGTACAAATAATTTAAAACTTAATGTAAATAAAACAAAATGTTTATTATTCAAGTCAACGGTACGAAATAATGCTAGTCTTAAGGTAGTGTCTTGTGGTAACAATATCGAAATAGTAGATAATGTTAAATTCCTAGGTGTTCACATTGACGCGTTATTGAACTGGAAGGTTGAAGTATTGTCTATACAGAAGTCTGTTAGTTCTGCATGCTATGCAATCAGAAGCCTAAGGGATGAACTCACTTTGGCCCAACTTAGGATGGTATACTCAAGGAGGAGTGTACCCTTCCCGAACCTGGAAATCCTGTCTACCATCCGTCTGTAACCTTAGGTCGCATGGTGCAGACATCCTGAACTTATTTATATATTTATCTATCACACTAGGTATATGATAGGTTAGGGCTGTAGGGCTTATAGGACGTAGAGTCATAGGGACTGTTAGGCTTGTAGGTCTTAGCAACTTCCTCAACTTATCATATATTTTCATGTATTATCACACCCTTAACAGTATAGCGCCTTACGTGACGTTTGTTAAGGGTGGATGTACAGCCATCTTGAAGCTAAGACCAACGCTTAACGCCTTCTGCTATCTGCACATATAATTTACTTTCGAATTTTAGCAATGCGATACACTGGCCAAGGTCACGCGTATGATGCGTGCTAACAAAAGTTATGGAAATATAAGTGCGGCGCCCGCGAACCGTGACGATACGATAGTGTGTAGTGCAAAACTGCGTTCTCTGTGGTGTGTGTACGGCACTCACACCACAGACGTCTGACTGTTTACACATACAAATGTACGGACTATACCGCGTGTTCACAGCAATACGACTCTTAGGCGATTAACACACTGTCACGCACCACGCAGCGTAGCGCGTGAATGCGTGTTTTTACGTTGCTTGTAAGTATCTCCGTTTATATAGAAAACACGCACAGTCCAACACACAGAAAATGCATCCACGCGCGTTCATTCAGATCGTTGACACGCAACATGCAGCGTGATACGGTGCAGTGTCATAATCGCCTTAGCGTGCTCATGCACTTTTTAGCGCTTACTGTACGTATTCATTTTTTAACCCCCGACGACGCAAAAAGAGGGGTGTTAGAAGTTTGACCGCTATGTGTGTCTGCCTGTGTGTCTGTCTGTGGCACCGTAGCTCTTAAACGGGTGAACCGATTTGAATGAATTTATTTTAATTTTAAAGCAGGTTTTCTAGCGCTGGTTCTTAGACATGTTTGATCAAAATCGGTTTAGCAGTTTGAAGATTATCAGGTCTTTTCTAGTTAATGAATGGATGTGAGTATCTTCCATAGGTCTGATCGATTTGAAATCTGGTATTCTGTTACTTCAATGATATTAGAAGAACATAGTAACCTTGAACTGATGCTGCAGCATCACCTGGAATTTGGAGGATACCCAACTCCCTTAGCAACTTACAGCACAGGTATCTTATATTTATATTATATATTCGATCAATTATTTGACACAATAAATTTTATTTTATTTTATTTTATTTTTTTATTTTTTATCATGTTTGGGCTCATTGTAATGGTCTCAATGAATAGGTTATAGATATATGGTGAACAGGATCTGGTGATGGAGTAGGAAAGAGAAATGAGGAAATGTTTGTATCGGGAGTTTTTTAAATTTTAACTGTTAAAATTGTACTTGTTATACTAGATCATCAAAACGCTTTTCTTGATCTCCGGAAAAGTTGGTAAAACTGTTCATTAGTAGGCTGACAGAGTCCCTGTCTTCACCCCTCTTTTTATTACATTCCGTAACGTTTGTTGCAGACGTGAGGCGCTGATGCGCAAGGGAGTTCCAAGTACTCATTTGTGTCAGAAAGTGCAAGCGCTAGGTTTTCTGGCACTAAGTTAGATGTCGTGGGCAGCGGAGACGCTGCCGCTGGGGGATTCTTGGGCATTATCGATAGTCAAGGCTACAGAAAAGTATAACAAAATCGCTAATGATCGAGGGAAGGGACAACTTAAAGTGGTCGCTATTGACGAACTCGTAGCAATTTCCGTTCGGTCTAGTTTTTGAAGACCTCCGATACGAATTCAAGTAAGTGCACGCGCAATGATGTGGGAACTGCCCTATATAACGCTGTCTTACGTATATTGATGTAGCGATTTTAAAATTGTGTTTCTAGCTGTGTATTATATATAGTACGTGCGTGTGCGCTGCTTTGGTTTATTATAGCAGATAGACGTGTGCTGTTGTATATGCTTCTTGTGAGTATGTATGTTTACTCACATGTGTAGTGTTTCTTATGCCAAAGCGTGCGTTGCGCCGCCGTCTGATGATGTAGTACACCTCACTAATATGATATCCAATTTTTTTGGGGGGGTGTACACGTCTTTACTCAACAGTGATCCGGGGGGAAGGGCAGAGACTAAGGATATTCAGGGCCCCGCCGGATAGAAAAAAACTTTTTAATGTAATTTCTGCTGTACTATGAAAGGTTATTTGAAAATAAAAAGTTCTCGGGGCCCTTCGTTATCCTATTGCTTAGAGTACCAATAGGATAACGAAAGGCCCCGCTGGATGAAAACCGAAATTAAATGCTATTTTTGTCTTTGTGGCGGAGGTACATTTAATATTTACGTTTGATTAGACTAGTACATTCGACAAGCTAACAATCTACCGGTATTGTTGGTGTTGCTCAGAGGGGCCAGCTAGATAGAAACACATTAAGGCAAGATATCTGGTGACATTGGTCGGCGTTGCCCAACTTCGCTCATCATCTCTAGAGACACGTGTTGAGGCATATTTGTCCCTAGTGAATACGAGGACAGTACTTGTTAGTGGGTTAATGAGAGCACTGTCATTCGTTATTTACAAATATTTGTAATATTATAAATACCTAACATTTTATTATCAGTAAGGTCCTAAGGCGAATGTAGAATCTTAGGGGTTTATTTATAAACATTGCTTAAAGTAAGTGACGCTCAAACGTCAAAAATGTATGGTTAAACAGTCTCTAATCATTACTTAACTTTAAGCAACGTTTATAAATAAACCCCATATATTCCTAGATTTTTTTACTGAACAGTGCACTATTTTACTAACTTATAATACCGATGAGGCCACCCACTCACTAAACAATAGCTCTTAGTGAATTTTTCTTAGGTTTTATCGTATTTCTCAGTATCCCCTTTAAAGTATCATTATTCATTTTTTTACATATTAAAAATATTTTTATAAAAATTATTAAAAAAAACATTTAAAATTTAAAAGTATAATTATTATTAAAACTGTAATCTAGAGATCATAAGGAACAAATCAACATGAATCATGTTCAATTTTTGGAGGGCCTAATCCCTGAACAAAAAAAAACGATCCTTAGAATTTCGCGGGCTACCTTAAATAAATTAATTCTTATCATCGTAAGTAAGGAAGATGCGAAAAACGCAACAAGTTTGAATAATGTAAAAATAAATAATCGATCAATCGATAAATAAGCGATCTGTGAAACTTGCCCTAAGATTCAAAGTAATTTACCGGTAAATACAATAGATGAATTGAATATAATATTGTACGGATAACGGGCAATGTTTGGAATAGCCTTTTGAGGACAGAGCTTTTTAGCTTAAGGAGCCGTCCTAAATCCAAAACCAATTTCAAAGCTTTGTTTTTGATGGAGTAGGTAAGGTAGGTAATTGTAATAAAACTGCTGCATTTGTCACATTTTTTCCTTATGTAATAAATACTAAATATACTTCCACACCAAGAAAGTTTTCAGGTTATAATTATTATGGACTAATTGCAATAATTTAAAACATAGATTTACCTACAAAATATATATTTTTATAGTAGTTTATGGAATGTCAAAATAATATTCTGTATTAATGATTTCACAAGCCTTTTGGAATATCGTTATCGATCTTGCTCCACTCAGCATCAGAGCGGAGGATATTGGTGTACTTGGTGACAGGCTGGTAGGCCTTCAGTTTAGCTTCCTTCTTCAGCGCTTCGGTCTTAGGGTCGCTGAATTCACCGTCCAATGAGAAGGACGCTCCGTAAAGCTCTGGGAGGTCGACCAGACCATAAGGAGTCTTGTAGTCGTCGCGGGTCTGAGTAGAGCTCTGTCCACAGATACCTCTGGTGGTGCTGCGGTGGTCAGCGGTGAAGATAACAAGCCTCTGGCTGTCGTACACTACACGAAGAGCTCCGTTGTTTATGTTGAACACGAGAACACCGTCAGCTAAGGTGTAGTATTGCAAAAGAGGGGCTTTCTCAACGTCATTCCAATAGGTGTTGAGTGCACTTTCGGACATCTTCCTAGCGTTGCTCTTTACTTCAACTGCTGTGGGCTTGATCTCTAGTTCAACGTATTTGCCAGCTTGGGTCCTGAAAAGTATAATGATGTTCTTAAGGAAGTTCGAATTCTAGTCAAGTAACAATAAGTTATATTTGACACATAAAAACTTTCTGTTGAAAATGTAATTAATTATTACTTGTAGGAAATGTAGACTTCCTCCTGTTTTTCGCTGGGCCTCCTAGCAAGGATAACCAGGTCGCTCCACTTGCCGAAGTCGTTGGACTCGTCCACCATCACGGTGTGCCAAGAGCTGGTAAGGCTGTAGTCATAGCTACGGCCACTGAACGTCCAGATCTTGCTGCTATCGACGGCACAGTAGGCTGTTGGAAAATGGACAAACATTATAGAGTTGAGATTCGGGACTCAAGGTATAAATATAGAAAAAATAATATATACTCACGCATGTATTGATAGCCATAGTAATAGTTAAAGGAACGCTCCCACTCAGTAATGGGCGCATAGGCAGCTGCAGCGTAAGGGTAGTAGGGTAAGCTTTGAACATTGTTCAAGCGGAGGACTCCATATTTGGTGGTGAATTCGTAGTTCTCATAATTGTCGTAGTAGAATGACTGAACCTCTATTTCCATTTTACCATCAGCGATTGTCTTCGTGATGTCCTGTTCCTGTTCCCAGGAGAATATGTCTTTTAAGATTTCATAAGTGTCCTGTGTCATTTTCAGGTACTCCGTGCTAAGGTTTCTGTATGAGACAGAGAACTTGTAGTAGTCAGGGGCATGCGCTTTGATGATCATCTTGTAGCAATCATTCTGGTAGAAGTTGTAATTACTAATTTCTTGCAAGCAATGTTTTGCCAAAGGGTCATTGGACAACATTTCAGTATATTTCTCGCTGCGCTCCCCAAAACCTTGAAGATGAATGTTTTCGTAGTTTCCGTATTTCAGATCGACTTCGTAGGTGACCTTGATCTTATTCTTTAAGGCTTCTTCGAAGTTGAGAGGAACTATCTTAGGATTAACCTCTTTAATGACTGCATTGATCTGCGGCCCCAAGCCTTTAAAGAAAAATACTCCTTGGGCTTTGTTGTCTATAAAACTGTCAGCAACAGCCGCGGTGAACACGTACTCAACCTTCTCTGTTCCGTTAAAGACAGCACTGAAGTCAAACAAATAGACTTCAGCAGATTCGATGCCAGACGCGGCGCGCTTGATAATTTCCTCTCGCCGAGCCTCGCTGTTAGCAGAGACGTCCTTTACGATAGAAGCTGGTCCGAATTTACCACTCTGTTTCTTGTCATAAATTGTTTCTGTAATGAAAATACATAATAAATACTAATATTAATTACAAATTCCTTGAATGTCCTGAACAAAGTTTTTTAGTTTACACTGATTCATAGGCAGTTCCTGTAAAAAATTGGTTAGCTTACCGTAGTATAAGCTGAATGTGACATCCTCGTTGTTGGTCTCCTTGGTAAGATATTTCAAGTTGAACTGAGTTAGAGCGACATCTTTTTGGTACATTAATGTGCCAATGCTTGTTAGAAGGTCAGTGTTGTAAAGATCGCTAGGGTTTTTGAAGTCAGAAGAGTAAGAGTATCCTTGCACTTGTAAAGAAACATCAGATAAGTAACCTGTCTTAAAATCAGTAGACACAACTTTGGCGGGGCGCTTGATGTATTTAGTTGAAGGGTTCTCAGAAACCGTCAGCAGAGAGTCAGTCTTTTCTAGAGTAGTGTAGGGCCAAACGCTGAAGTGCATGATGGTGGCATCTTGTTTAGGAAGCACGAAATTCAATGTGATTTGTCTTTGCAGAGCCACTGTTTTCATATTAATGGGGAAGTAAAACTGGATTTTGTTGATGACACCAACGGTGGCATATACATCACCGAGAGTATCCAGAAAACCAACACTACCGTCTAGGTTTCTGGCATAAGTGATATCGAGGTTATTATGCAATGATCCGGCAAAGTCCAAGCTGCTCTTATCAAGTTTGAAATTGACTTGGCCATTAGCTGATAACACGAGCGGTTCACTGTATTCAAAGAAGAATGGTACACCAGCAGCAAGGGGGAACACAACGTATACTTGTTTTTGATGCAATATCTTTGTGTATTGGACGTCAACACCTTCGAATATTTTTTCCATGTTTTGAATAGTGCTAGCAATGAAGGTTTTAAGATCCGCCTCGTTGAAGGTAATAAGTTTCTGCTGATTCAAGTTTTCAAGGAAGAGAGAACCTTCAAGGGGATCGCGAGGTTCACGTTGGATATTTAGAGACTCAGCGACTTTCTTGGCGGAGAATTTTAAATCGACCTTAGATTCGTTAGGTCTGGACATCATCTGTGCTATGTATTCCAAGATCTGTTGTACACCTGATATCGAAAAGGTGACCTACAAAAGTAACAATTAAGTAAATTAGTACCTACTTTAAATAACCAATGATTATGTTCATAAGTATGGGTAAATTTGGTTGGTAAATGTGGTTGACTAGGTAACCAAGAGACTGGCAGCATTAACACGTTGTATGGCAATGTTTTGCCCCTGACCAAGGTAAAAATCAGACTTTTTGTCACAGGAAGTGCCACCCAGCCGTTTGGAGATTTCATAAGTATTGATTTGTAGGTACCTGGCGTTCTTCAGTCCAATCAGTGCCTTTAGCCCTCAAAGCTGACCTATGGTATAGAGGCAGGAAATTATCTTCGCTACCAACATATGATAATTCCCTGAAATATGTGATATCATCGTCGCTCGTGTATTCGTCGATTATGCTGTCGGTCGAGATGCGGTACCCGAACTTCTCTTTCGAAACGAAAGATTTGACAGACTGAGCAGTCTTAGCCCTGAAAGTAAAGAATAGCATGTATTGTTAATGTTTTAAAAAACCTCATACAACAACGAGTGCAACATTTATCCGAAAATTAATGAATAAAATATTCTGTTTTATTGCTATAAAATACAAAAAGATAAACTCACAGTTCTTTGAAACGTGGATCTTTCAGTTTAGCTGCGAAGTTAATGCCATTAGCCAAAACAGCGCGTACTTGCGTGCTGGGGTCGTCACCGTCGTTGGTCATGTGTGCCATTACTTGCATCATCTCAGAGGTAGGGAAAGCCATGAAGATGTTCAGGGCAGCAAGTACTCTCATCTCGTAAGGCTCAGCGGTATTTTTCAAGATGCTGAAGAGCACAGCACGAACAGATTTGTTCTTCAGGTTAGCCAAGGTCTTCAGACTGGCAACCATCTGGATACGAAGGTACTTGGTCACTGCAATGCGCCCTTCCAAGTACGGAGCGAATACTTTGAGGATGTCTTCGTGAACTAAATTGCCAAGAGCTCTTACGTAGACCTGAGCCTTACTGGATTCTCCATTATCAACAGCTTGTTTTAGCTGTTTAGCGAGACGTGGTATGACGACTTTAGTTACAAATGAGCTTTGCTTATCAAATCGGTATAATTTTGTGGCTGCTAACAGGGCTGAATTATTAAGAAACTGTTGCTCCATTACTACAGGGCTTGTCACCAGCTCATCGAATTCAACCAAGACCTTAGAAGTTGGGTAACGGAGAGTAACACCTACACTAGTGACGAGCTCAGCCGCTTCCTCACCTTGAACTTTTTTACTAAGGATCCAAGACTTGATTTCCCTAAAAGCGGCAAAAGTGCCTGCTTGCGCGACAGCATCACGGTAGATTATCCACATACCGGTCTTTGCGACGTTCTTCGAGGACTTTGCAATATCGACACTGCTAGTCAATTGGGTCAGCTGCTCTGAACTCAAAGAAGCGATTATGCGTACAAGAACGTTGAACTTTGAAAGAAAGTCTGCCTTTGGCAATTTGTTGGGTGTCTTCAGCAAAGGAGTCATGTCCTGAAGCAGTTTTTGGGCGTTGGCAATGCTCTGATTACTAACCTTGGGGAGGAACATAGACTCGCTTATTGAGAATAAAAGCGAATCGATCTTGCGGCTTGCTTCAGGCTTTTTCCATTCATCTCCACTTGTCTCTTGGACGGACGAGAGCAAGACTTTAACGTAACTGTACACTTCAGCCTTCTGTTTACCAAACAGAAGAGGACTGACGAAGACCGAAGTTCTGACTTCTGATTTGAAGATGGTACCCTTCTTGCCAGCGACTAAGCGGGATTCAAAAACATGTTTGATGAACTGTTTCTCTTCATTTTCGTAAGCAATTCCATTCCAAACGGCGCCCTCTGGCAGGCCAAAGTAGAACGCAGCACGATTCTTGCATGTACCGTAGTCCTTGCCCTTGATAATCTCGATGGGATCCTCCTCTGAAGCGAATTTGGGCAATTCACGACGCCATTCAGCAGAAACTGGCGATACAGTATATAGGGTCTCACATTCTCCAGTGACGTCAGTTTCTATCTTCTTAAAGAGACCTTGGAAGGTTTCCTTGTCGAAGCTGTTAGGGAAGCTGTCGACATGACCAAAAGTGGATATGTCAACTTGGAGAGCGCTGATCAGTCCCTTGAACAAGTTCTCGTGAGCAACGGAAAGTGTGAGAGGAACATTGAATGATTTAATTCGGCCTCCCTCGACGAATATCTCGAAAGGTTGGTCAGTGATCTGAATAGGTTGGAAATTAAGGTTGGAAGGTGAAGCTCTGAATATGTTTTGTATTTTCTCTGCCTGGATCTGCGCGTACAAGGGCTCGCTCAGCTTAGCGAGAAGCAGGCCTGGCGCCACCACGCGGATGATGAACTGAGTCTTGAAAGCGTTGCCATTGCTGATGCTGTTGTCGAATGAGGTCCAGGTGTAAGTGTCCACATCATACAGGTACTCTTGGCCAACCTGCCAAGGCCAGCTTTTGCTCTGGGTGAGTGGGCTCGACGCTACTGCGGCTGGAAGAGAAAAAGGTTAATTAAATGTATGTGTGCACTTAATTATGTTAAAGATACGGTAATATTTTTTGTTAAAAAAAACAAAATTCGCGACTGCAAAAACACATAACTGAAAAGAGAAAAACAAGCATTATAATCTATAGAATTTTGGTATTGCAGGCGGGACAAACAAAATTTACACCATCATTTCAGGTTATTGGTTTGTCCCGCCTGCTATACCAAAATTCTATAGATTATAATCAGAGATCAGAATTGGGTGTGTGAAAATACCCAAAGTTTGCAGCGAGACATATCATAGAGCTGTTACAATCACTTGAATTAACGGATTTTGAATTGTACCGGTTTATTTACGGTTTTTTGTTTTACATTTACCTTTGAAAAACCGAACTATAAACATAAGCAAGCTGCTAATACAGTTTTAAATTAATTTTTGTTTGAACTTTTCCGGTTCAAATTCGGTTTTTTAGTCCTAATTGTTCTTTGTCGGTCAAACACATAATTTTACATATCTGCAAAATGCTAATGCGGTTTTAATTTCTTTTTTTGATCTGTATCTTAAGTTAAAAAGTTTTGCTACAGATTGATTTAAGGAAAACGAACATTTTCGCTCATGTAAGCGTTACCATTACCCTCCTTACCAAAAACATTACCCTCCTAGTCGGGTAAAAAGGTGAACAGTTATGTTAGTAAAAATGGCTGAACGATGGTTGACACTTACTATAGTGTGTCAATGATTGTTCAGTCATTTGATAACTTCAGCGTATTCAAGTAATGCCGGTTGAACGTAGGTCAGTTCTTTGCTAACATGTTGATGCGAGGCCCTTAGAGAGAGAAACCTAGCTACAGCATCATTATCTTGGTTAGAGGAGGCAATAGATATCTGGCGGGAAAGGCACTCAGAAGAACTCAGAGCGGTTTTAATTGTAGAAGTCCGGTTTATGAGTATAAATCTTCGTCTCTCCCGGGCGAAGAGTAAACAAACGATGTCAAGGAGTCTACCGAAGTATTCGAGAGTACCAACCAACTACTGCCACCAACAGTTGATTGACTTAACTGTAAACAACTGTTTACAGACTTAAAACAACCGTAATAAATGGGAACAGACAACGGCAAGGCTTATCAATTAACACTGCCAGTATTTTTACCCGACTACGGCAAAGCCAAAAGGAAGGGTTATGATTTTGGCAGTCTATGTATGTATGTTTGTATGTTTGCTTTTACGTGTGTTCCACCGTAGTGCCTAAACTACTGAACAGATTTTGATGAATGAGGTATCACTAGATTCGTAATAATGGTCTGGGTGACATAGGTTATATTAATTTTTCCTAAATTTAATATGGTGGACTTTACACGTAAATTTCTAACCTCGAGAAAAAATTTAATGAGATGATCATGACATTTTGGTATCAAAAGAAAAGTCTTGACGAGCAAATTACAAATATGTAGGTATATAATATCATATTTTCAAAGTAAATAAATATGTTAAAAACAAGCAAAAGTGAGACTGCGCTAGTACGTAGCGCAAGATGATACATACCAACGCACAGTTAATCAAATCTTAATAATAAATAGTAAAGATTTGTAATTCCACTCTTATGAAGAAAAACAAGCACAACGACATATTTATATTTTAGATTTTTTCGAAGTTCGATAAACGGCGTCGAAATCAAAATCAAAGGTATAAAAATTGTCAAGGTAAAACCGTGGTCGCATGCCTGTATACCATGTGGGTGCCAGGAACACCTACAAAATTATAATGGCATGCGACGACGGCTTTACCTTGACCATTTTTAGGGTTCCGTAGTAAACAAGGAACCCTTATAGTTTCGTCATGTCCGTCTGTCTGTCTGTCTGTCTGTCTGTCTGTCCGCGGTCTAGCTCCAAGACTGTTAGTACTAGAAATTTGTAATTTGGTATGAATATACATATTAATCATGCCGACAAAGTGGTAAAATAAAATTATGAAAAATTTATTTTTTTAGTGTACCTCCCCTACGCGTAAAGTGGGGATGTTTTTTTTTAGTGTGGGATATCGTTGGAAAGGTCTTTTAAAAACATTGTGAGTGTGTTAATACCATTTTTTAATTCAGAGATTCGTTTGTGAAATATTAAGCTTTAAAGTGATTTTTTTTGTTACAGGTCAAGTATCCCCCCATCCCCTGCCAGCTAAATGGTTGGTTTAAGATATGTGAAAAAATTCACGGCAGTAGCTTATGTAACGAATTTAAAAGGAAAACTATCACAGCTGAGTAGGCTTTAAGGCTTGTGCAGACCAGCGCGACACGCGGCGCGACACAAAGGCACCGCTCGTCGCGCTACGAGCGGTGCCTTTGTGTCGCGTCGCGTGTCGCGCTGGTCTGCACAAGCCTTTACAAGTTAACGAGTAATAATCGACCAACTTAGATTTGCGGTTGTAAAAACATGTTCTCCGATACATTCTGTATGAAAGTTTTTTTTTTTTTTCAACTACAAAGTTAAGTTTGTTCTTGGGATAAATTCATCACAACTACGGAACCCTACATTGTGCGTGGTCCGACATGCACTTGGCCGGTTTTTGTACCTATCTATGTCTTGATTTCTGTCTGAAATATTTGCTAATATTAAACTTATTTTTTATTATTAATAAATAAAGTGTGTTGATAAGCTCTCTCGTATATATCCATATTACTTATATTCTAAATTACCAGGTCTATAAGGGATACTACTTGTATGTAGAACGTCCACATGTTAAAACGTCTATTAAAGGTGACAATATCTAGAGTAGCAAAACGACTTGCTAGTATAAAACTTCCAAAATGCTTTCATGCTAAAACGGATTTGGATGAAATTTAGCACACAGATACACCATGACCTGAGTAAGGACATAACTTATTTTTCATCCTGGATCGCAGACGAAGTCGCGGGCAACAGCTAGGTAATTAGATTTGTTGCAGCTGTAGTGGCAATCATGTCATTTGGTTTAAATAGGTTCTTATTTTTATTATTTTGTTTATCTTTTATATAGATAATTTTCTTTTAGATTTTGTGAATGTGAGAACGTTGTAGGCTGTAGACTTGTAGACCATTTTCTATTTTACTAAGTACCTGGTACTTGTTGTTAGGCCTACACTGTCCTCCCATACCTATTAACACTGTAATTTGAAAATATTGTAGAAACAATTTATTTTGAAAAGAGTAACCGTGGAGTTTCTTGCCGGCTCTTCTCCATAGGAAGCGACCAATTGGAACCGTGCACCTACTCGTAGCTTCTGACGTTTCATAAGTGCCCTTGTAGGTTTATGCGAAATAAAATATTTTGATTTTTGATTGATTTATATTTTTCATATTTCTAAACTAATATCCTACTTCCTACTAATAATGTTTTAATGTGAAAGTTTGTGTGTTTGGATGTTTGTTACTCAATCACGCAAAAACAGCTGAACAGATTTGGATGTAATTTGGCACACATATAATTTATAACCTGGATTAACATATAGGTATAACGTAGTCAATGGTGGCACTAGAGTACCTAGGTATTACAAATGAATGGTAATTACATTAAAATGAATGATTAAATATTAAGTAAGACATTTAGAATTAATAAACTTTGTTTTATTTATTTAAAAAACCGGACAAGTATGTGAAGGACTCGCGCCTGTGGGTTACGATTCAAACTTTAACTAGCTCGTCTGAATTTCCAATTTCGGATTGAAGGACAAACTTAACATTTTAGTTGAAAAAGAACTTTTTATAGAATGGATAGAAGAAATATAGGCTAAATGAATGCTGCTTCAAGACACGGTCTATGAATTTCCGATCCCAGATTGAAAAACAAACTCAACTTTGCAGTTGATATCTTACAATAAAAGAAACTTTTTTACAAAAAATACAACCAACTTCCAAACTACAAAGTGAAAAATAACTTTAATTTCGGAAGTCAGTGTCTTTGGATCAGTATTTTAGTTTTTTGACACCGACTTCCGAAATTAAAGTAATTTTTCACTTTGTAGTTTGGAAGTCAGTTGTATTTTTTGCAAAATAGTTTTAAGCTATTGCATAGCTTTTAGCGCGGGCTTTGAGCGCGGCGACCGAATCAAGAAATTCCGTAACGAAAAAAACCTAACACCCCCCCACTCCGCCTACCATGTAATGACGGACTACGTTCAATTAATACGTTAATTTTTGTTTTATGTCATCATCCGTCATCATTACTCATCATTCCAAGTGTAGCGTTGACAAATAGGAAGTATGGAGGTTACAAATGCTATGCAATAGCTTTACCGCGGCAGTCCACGAGTGCCACACGTTTTTTTATGGATGTGTGTTCCGAATTGGCGCAAAAACGACTACTGAACGGATATGGATGGAATGTGGCACACCGATATGTAGTTTATAACCTGGATTAACACATAGGGTACTTTTAATCCCGGTGATACGTTCCCGTGGGATATTTTCCGACATACACGCAAGTGAAGCCGCGGGCAAAAGCTAGTAAACAGATAAACACCATTTGGATGCCAAATATTGAAAATGCAAGTACATAAGTACTCACCGATAAACGCCGTCAGTATCAAGAGTTTCATTGTACGAAGTACTTTATGGCAGTGGTCGTGTTCAGAATAGCTAGGGTAGCACACTTCTGATGCACAAAACTGAGTGGCACGCTTATGAGACTTGTGTTTTTATCCACTTTTCGTAGGTAACCTATAACCTGATAACACTGCGATAAAATTTTGTTATCCCTACTGTACAGTAAGCTACCAATCTTTTTTTTTTGTTTTTTGTTGCTGAACAAGCTGTGCCTAGCGGTTTCACCCGCGTAAGTCTCGATCCCGTGGGAATATCGGGATAAAAAGTATTCCATGTGTTAAATCCAGGTTATAAACTATATGTGTGCCGAATTTCATCCAAATCCGTTCAGTAGATTTTACGTGAAAGAGTAACAAAAACCCATTCATCCTCACAAACTTTCGCATTTATAATATTATTAGTAGCTTTCGCCCGCGTGGATGTCGGAAATTATACCACGGGAACGTACTTCACTTCTGGAATAAAACGTATCTTATATGTTAATCCAGGTTATAAACTATCTGTGTGCCAAATTTCATCCAAATTGGTTCAGCCGTTTGAGCGTGAAGAAGAGACAAACATACACACACACTCACAAACTTTCGCCTTTATAATATCATATATATATCGGGATAAAAAGTATTCTATGTGTTAATCCGGGTTATAAACTATCTGTGTGCCAAATTTCATCCAATTTGGTTCAGCCGTTTGAGCGTGAAGAAGAGACAAACATACACACACACTCACAAACTTTCGCCTTTATAATATCATATATATATCGGGATAAAAAGTATTCTATGTGTTAATCCGGGTTATAAACAATCTGTGTGCCAAATTTCATCCAAATTGGTTCAGCCGTTTGAGCGTGAAGAAGAGACAAACAAACACACACACTCACAAACTTTCGCCTTTATAATATTATACTCGTATAGTAGGAAGTAGGATTATAGCACTTCGCCTGCGACTTCGTCCGCTAGAATTGTCATAGCTCAATTTGCACGATATAAATATAATTTATTTCACCCGCGTAGTTCCCGTTCCCGTAAGAATACGGGGATAAAATATAGCTTATGTTATTCGCTGATAATGTGGCTTTCCATTAGTGAAAGAATTTTTGAAATCGGTCCAGTAGTTCTTGAGTTTATTCGTTACAAACGTACCTACTAAAATACAAATCTTGCCTCTTTATAATATTAGTATTGAAAAATACGAAATTAATTATTTGAAATTATAAATTGAATATTTGGATGAAAATTTCACGGTACACTAATTATGTCTAAGCTTTGTGGTTCTACAAATAAGTAGTAATTTTATCGTTACATATTAAGCTATTCTCTTTATGTTCCTATAACCCGCTCCGGCTTCGCACGGGTGTAATTCCGTGAGACGCATAAGCAGGCAGGCAACACGGCGAGGCACGGCGGCGTTTGGTGGACTTTGCGGCCACTGTATTTTACTTAATAAAGCGTCAGAGTTTTTTCCACACTTGCAACCAAGTCGCAAAGACTCAATTTAGTTTCTCCATTTTCATCTTCCAGCTGTCATCTTTATACGTTCTTTATCTTTCTTACGTTCGGATTCCAGACTTGTAATATGCAACAAAGGTCATCGTACTTGCTGGACATAGTTTCGACGCTCGCTTTAAACTCACAATTCTGCCTAATATGATATCACTAGCTTCTGCCCGCAACTTCGTCCGTGTGGAATAGTTACTTTGGTGCTCCGCTCCTATTGGTCTTAGTGTGATGCCTATAGCCTTCCTCGATAAATGGGCTATCTAACACTGAAATAATTTTTCAAATTGGACCAGTAGTTCCTGAGATTAGCGTGTTCAAGCAAACAAACAAACAAACTCTTCAGCTTTATACTCGTATGCATGTATGTATTAATTTTTTAACCCCCGACGCAAAAAGAGGGGTGTTAGAAGTTTGACCGCTATGTGTGTCTGGCTGTGTGTCTGTCTGTGGCACCGCAGCTCTTAAACGGGTGAACCGATTTGAATGCAAGTTTTTTTATTTGAAAGCAGGTTTTCTAGCGATGGTTCTTAGGCATGTTTGATCAAAATCGGTTCAGCAATTTGAAGATTACCAGCTCGTTTCTAGTCAATGAATGGATGTGAGTATCTTCCATAGGTCTGATCGATTTGAAATCTGGTATTTTGTTCTTGATATTAGAAGAACATAGTAACCTTGAACTGATACTGCAGCATCACCTGGAATTTGGAGGATACCCAACTCCCTTAGCAACTTACAGCACAGGCATCGTGTTTGGGCTCATTGGAATGGTCTCAATGAATAGGTTATAGATAGATGGTGAACAGGGTCTGGTGATGGAGTAGGAAAGAGAAATGAGGAAATGTTTGTATCGGGAGTTTTTTTAAATTTTAACTGTTAAAATTGTACTTGTTATACTAGATCATCAAAACGCTTTTCTTGATCTCCGGAAAAGTTGGTAAAACTGTTCATTGGTAGGCTGACAGAGTCCCTGTCTTCAGCCCTCTTTTTATTATACTCTGTTACGTTTGTTGCAGACGTGAGGCGCTGATGCGCAAAGGAGTTCCAAGTACCTACTCATTTATGTCAGAAAAAGCGGGCGCTAGGTTTTCTGGCACTAAGTTAGATGTCATGGGCAGTGGGGACGCTGCCGCTGGGGTATTCTTGGGCATTATCGATAGTTTGGTATCAAGGCTACAGAAAAGTATAACGAAATCGCCAATGATCGAGGGAAGGGACAACTTAAAGTGGTCGCAATCGACGAACTCGTAGCAATTTCCGTTCCGTCCAGTTTTTGAAGACCTCCGATACGGATTCAAGTATGTGCACGCGCAATGATGTGGGAACTGCCCTATATAGCGCTGTCTTATGTATATTGGTGTAGCGATTTTAAAATTGTGTTTCTAGCTGTGTATTATAGTACGTGCGTGTGCGCTGCTTTGGTTTATTATAGCAGATAAACGTGTGCTGTTGTATATGCTTCTTGTGAGTATGTATGTTTACTCACATGTGTAGTGTTTCTTATGCCAAAGCGTGCGTTGCGCCGCCGTCTGATGATGTAGTACACCTCACTAATATGATATCCAATTTTTTTGGGGGGGTGTACACGTCTTTACTCAACAGTGATCCGGGGGGAAGGGCAGAGACTAAGGATATTCAGGGCCCCGCCGGATAGAAAAAAACTTTTTAATGTAATTTCTGCTGTACTAAGAAAGGTTATTTGAAAATAAAAAGTTCTCGGGGCCCTTCGTTATCCTATTGCTTAGAGTACCAATAGGATAACGAAAGGCCCCGCTGGATGAAAACCAAAATTAAATGCTATTTTTGTCTTTGTGGCGGAGGTACATTTAATATTTACGTTTGATTAGACTAGTACATTCGACAAGCTAACAATCTACCGGTATTGTTGGTGTTGCTCAGAGGGGCCAGCTAGATAGAAACACATTAAGGCAAGATATCTAGTGACATTGGTCGGCGTTGCCCAACTTCGCTCATCATCTCTAGAGACACGTGTTGAGGCATATTTGTCCCTAGTGAATACGAGGACAGTACTTGTTAGTGGGTTAATGAGAGCACTGTCATTCGTTATTTACAAATATTTGTAATATTATAAATACCTAACATTTTATTATCAGTAAGGTCCTAAGGCGAATGTAGAATCTTAGGGGTTTATTTATAAACATTGCTTAAAGTAAGTGACGCTCAAACGTCAAAAATGTATGGTTAAACAGTCTCTAATCATTACTTAACTTTAAGCAACGTTTATAAATAAACCCCATATATTCCTAGATTTTTTTACTGAACAGTGCACTATTTTACTAACTTATAATACCGATGAGGCCACCCACTCACTAAACAATAGCTCTTAGTGAATTTTTCTTAGGTTTTATCGTATTTCTCAGTATCCCCTTTAAAGTATCATTATTCATTTTTTTACATATTAAAAATATTTTTATAAAAATTATTAAAAAAAACATTTAAGATTTAAAAGTATAATTATTATTAAAACTGTAATCTAGAGATCATAAGGAACAAATCAACATGCGTTGATTATAACCCTTAAGGTCCACAATTTTTGGAGGGCCTAATCCCTGAACAAAAAAAAACGATCCTTAGAATTTCGCGGGCTACCTTAAATAAATTAATTCTTATCATCGTAAGTAAGGAAGATGCGAAAAACGCAACAAGTTTGAATAATGTAAAAATAAATAATCGATCGATCGATAAATAAGCGATCTGTGAAACTTGCCCTAAGATTCAAAGTAATTTACCGGTAAATACAATAGATGAATTGATTATAACATTGTACGGATAGCGGGCAATGTTTGGAATAGCCTTTTGAGGACAGAGCTTTTTAGCTTAAGGAGCCGTCCTAAAACCAAAACCAATTTCAAAGCTTTGTTTTTGATGGAGTAGGTAGGGTAGGTAATTGTAATAAAACTGCTGCATTTGTCACATTTTTTCCTTATGTAATAAATACTAAATATACTTCCACACCAAGAAAGTTTTCAGGTTATAATTATTATGGACTAATTGCAATAATTTAAAACATAGATTTACCTACAAAATATATATTTTTATAGTAGTTTATGGAATGTCAAAATAATATTCTGTATTAATGATTTCACAAGCCTTTTGGAATATCGTTATCGATCTTGCTCCACTCAGCATCAGAGCGGAGGATGTTGGTGTACTTGGTGACAGGCTGGTAGGCCTTCAGTTTAGCTTCCTTCTTCAGCGCTTCGGTCTTAGGGTCGCTGAATTCACCGTCCAATGAGAAGGACGCTCCGTAAAGCTCTGGGAGGTCGACCAGACCATAAGGAGTCTTGTAGTCGTCGCGGGTCTGAGTAGAGCTCTGCCCACAGATACCTCTGGTGGTGCTGCGGTGGTCAGCGGTGAAGATAACAAGCCTCTGGCTGTCGTACACTACACGAAGAGCTCCGTTGTTTATGTTGAACACGAGAACACCGTCAGCTAAGGTGTAGTATTGCAAAAGAGGGGCTTTCTCAACGTCATTCCAATAGGTGTTGAGTGCACTTTCGGACATCTTCCTAGCGTTGCTCTTTACTTCAACTGCTGTGGGCTTGATCTCTAGTTCAACGTATTTGCCAGCTTGGGTCCTGAAAAGTATAATGATGTTCTTAAGGAAGTTCGAATTCTAGTCAAGTAACAATAAGTTATATTTGACACATAAAAACTTTCTGTTGAAAATGTAATTAATTATTACTTGTAGGAAATGTAGACTTCCTCCTGTTTTTCGCTGGGCCTCCTAGCAAGGATAACCAGGTCGCTCCACTTGCCGAAGTCGTTGGACTCGTCCACCATCACGGTGTGCCAAGAGCTGGTAAGGCTGTAGTCATAGCTACGGCCACTGAACGTCCAGATCTTGCTGCTATCGACGGCACAGTAGGCTGTTGGAAAATGGACAAACATTATAGAGTTGAGATTCGGGACTCAAGGTATAAATATAGAAAAAATAATATATACTCACGCATGTATTGATAGCCATAGTAATAGTTAAAGGAACGCTCCCACTCAGTAATGGGCGCATAGGCAGCTGCAGCGTAAGGGTAGTAGGGTAAGCTTTGAACATTGTTCAAGCGGAGGACTCCATATTTGGTGGTGAATTCGTAGTTCTCATAATTGTCGTAGTAGAATGACTGAACCTCTATTTCCATTTTACCATCAGCGATTGTCTTCGTGATGTCCTGTTCCTGTTCCCAGGAGAATATGTCTTTTAAGATTTCATAAGTGTCCTGTGTCATTTTCAGGTACTCCGTGCTAAGGTTTCTGTATGAGACAGAGAACTTGTAGTAGTCAGGGGCATGCGCTTTGATGATCATCTTGTAGCAATCATTCTGGTAGAAGTTGTAATTACTAATTTCTTGCAAGCAATGTTTTGCCAAAGGGTCATTGGACAACATTTCAGTATATTTCTCGCTGCGCTCCCCAAAACCTTGAAGGTGAATGTTTTCGTAGTTTCCGTATTTCAGATCGACTTCGTAGGTGACCTTGATCTTATTCTTTAAGGCTTCTTCGAAGTTGAGAGGAACTATCTTAGGATTAACCTTTTTAATGACTGCATTGATCTGCGGCCCCAAGCCTTTAAAGAAAAATACTCCTTGGGCTTTGTTGTCTATAAAACTGTCAGCAACAGCCGCGGTGAACACGTACTCAACCTTCTCTGTTCCGTTAAAGACAGCACTGAAGTCAAACAAATAGACTTCAGCAGATTCGATGCCAGACGCGGCGCGCTTGATAATTTCCTCTCGCCGAGCCTCGCTGTTAGCAGAGACGTCCTTTACGATAGAAGCTGGTCCGAATTTACCACTCTGTTTCTTGTCATAAATTGTTTCTGTAATGAAAATACATAATAAATACTAATATTAATTACAAATTCCTTGAATGTCCTGAACAAAGTTTTTTAGTTTACACTGATTCATAGGCAGTTCCTGTAAAAAATTGGTTAGCTTACCGTAGTATAAGCTGAATGTGACATCCTCGTTGTTGGTCTCCTTGGTAAGATATTTCAAGTTGAACTGAGTTAGAGCGACATCTTTTTGGTACATTAATGTGCCAATGCTTGTTAGAAGGTCAGTGTTGTAAAGATCGCTAGGGTTTTTGAAGTCAGAAGAGTAAGAGTATCCTTGCACTTGTAAAGAAACATCAGATAAGTAACCTGTCTTAAAATCAGTAGACACAACTTTGGCGGGGCGCTTGATGTATTTAGTTGAAGGGTTCTCAGAAACCGTCAGCAGAGAGTCAGTCTTTTCTAGAGTAGTGTAGGGCCAAACGCTGAAGTGCATGATGGTGGCATCTTGTTTAGGAAGCACGAAATTCAATGTGATTTGTCTTTGCAGAGCCACTGTTTTCATATTAATGGGGAAGTAAAACTGGATTTTGTTGATGACACCAACGGTGGCATATACATCACCGAGAGTATCCAGAAAACCAACACTACCGTCTAGGTTTCTGGCATAAGTGATATCGAGGTTATTATGCAATGATCCGGCAAAGTCCAAGCTGCTCTTATCAAGTTTGAAATTGACTTGGCCATTAGCTGATAACACGAGCGGTTCACTGTATTCAAAGAAGAATGGTACACCAGCAGCAAGGGGGAACACAACGTATACTTGTTTTTGATGCAATATCTTTGTGTATTGGACGTCAACACCTTCAAATATTTTTTCCATGTTTTGAATAGTGCTAGCAATGAAGGTTTTAAGATCCGCCTCGTTGAAGGTAATAAGTTTCTGCTGATTCAAGTTTTCAAGGAAGAGAGAACCTTCAAGGGGATCGCGAGGTTCACGTTGGATATTTAGAGACTCAGCGACTTTCTTGGCGGAGAATTTTAAATCGACCTTAGATTCGTTAGGTCTGGACATCATCTGTGCTATGTATTCCAAGATCTGTTGTACACCTGATATCGAAAAGGTGACCTACAAAAGTAACAATTAAGTAAATTAGTACCTACTTTAAATAACCAATGATTATGTTCATAAGTATGGGTAAATTTGGTTGGTAAATGTGGTTGACTAGGTAACCAAGAGACTGGCAGCATTAACACGTTGTATGGCAATGTTTTGCCCCTGACCAAGGTAAAAATCAGACTTTTTGTCACAGGAAGTGCCACCCAGCCGTTTGGAGATTTCATAAGTATTGATTTGTAGGTACCTGGCGTTCTTCAGTCCAATCAGTGCCTTTAGCCCTCAAAGCTGACCTATGGTATAGAGGCAGGAAATTATCTTCGCTACCAACATATGATAATTCCCTGAAATATGTGATATCATCGTCGCTCGTGTATTCGTCGATTATGCTGTCGGTCGAGATGCGGTACCCGAACTTCTCTTTCGAAACGAAAGATTTGACAGACTGAGCAGTCTTAGCCCTGAAAGTAAAGAATAGCATGTATTGTTAATGTTTTAAAAAACCTCATACAACAACGAGTGCAACATTTATCCGAAAATTAATAAATAAAATATTCTGTTTTATTGCTATAAAAAAAAAAAAAACATAAACTCACAGTTCTTTGAAACGTGGATCTTTCAGTTTAGCTGCGAAGTTAATGCCATTAGCCAAAACAGCGCGTACTTGCGTGCTGGGGTCGTCGCCGTCGTTGGTCATGTGTGCCATTACTTGCATCATCTCAGAGGTAGGGAAAGCCATGAAGATGTTCAGGGCAGCAAGTACTCTCATCTCGTAAGGCTCAGCGGTATTTTTCAAGATGCTGAAGAGCACAGCACGAACAGATTTGTTCTTTAGGTTAGCCAAGGTCTTCAGACTGGCAACCATCTGGATACGAAGGTACTTGGTCACTGCAATGCGCCCTTCCAAGTACGGAGCGAATACTTTGAGGATGTCTTCGTGAACTAAATTGCCAAGAGCTCTTACGTAGACCTGAGCCTTACTGGATTCTCCATTATCAACAGCTTGTTTTAGCTGTTTAGCGAGACGTGGTATGACGACTTTAGTTACAAATGAGCTTTGCTTATCAAATCGGTATAATTTTGTGGCTGCTAACAGGGCTGAATTATTAAGAAACTGTTGCTCCATTACTACAGGGCTTGTCACCAGCTCATCGAATTCAACCAAGACCTTAGAAGTTGGGTAACGGAGAGTAACACCTACACTAGTGACGAGCTCAGCCGCTTCCTCACCTTGAACTTTTTTACTAAGGATCCAAGACTTGATTTCCCTAAAAGCGGCAAAAGTGCCTGCTTGCGCGACAGCATCACGGTAGATTATCCACATACCGGTCTTTGCGACGTTCTTCGAGGACTTTGCAATATCGACACTGCTAGTCAATTGGGTCAGCTGCTCTGAACTCAAAGAAGCGATTATGCGTACAAGAACGTTGAACTTTGAAAGAAAGTCTGCCTTTGGCAATTTGTTGGGTGTCTTCAGCAAAGGAGTCATGTCCTGAAGCAGTTTTTGGGCGTTGGCAATGCTCTGATTACTAACCTTGGGGAGGAACATAGACTCGCTTATTGAGAATAATAGCGAATCGATCTTGCGGCTTGCTTCAGGCTTTTTCCATTCATCTCCACTTGTCTCTTGGACGGACGAGAGCAAGACTTTAACGTAACTGTACACTTCAGCCTTCTGTTTACCAAACAGAAGAGGACTGACGAAGACCGAAGTTCCGATTTCTGATTTGAAGATGGTACCCTTCTTGCCAGCGACTAAGCGGGATTCAAAAACATGTTTGATGAACTGTTTCTCTTCATTTTCGTAAGCAATTCCATTCCAAACGGCGCCCTCTGGCAGGCCAAAGTAGAACGCAGCACGATTCTTGCATGCACCGTAGTCCTTGCCCTTGATAATCTCGATGGGATCCTCCTCTGAAGCGAATTTGGGCAATTCACGACGCCATTCGGCGGAAACTGGCGATACAGTATATAGGGTCTCACATTCACCAGTGACGTCAGTTTCTATTTTCTTAAAGAGACCTTGGAAGGTTTCCTTGTCGAAGCTGTTAGGGAAGCTGTCGACATGACCAAAAGTGGATATGTCGACTTGGAGAGCGCTGATCAGTCCCTTGAACAAGTTCTCGTGAGCAACGGAAAGTGTGAGAGGAACATTGAATGATTTAACACGGCCTCCCTCGACGAATATCTCGAAAGGTTGGTCAGTGATCTGAATAGGTTGGAAATTAAGGTTGGAAGGTAGAGATCTAAACGCATTTTGTATTTTCTCCGCCTGGACCTGCGCATACAAGGGCTCGCTCAGCTTAGCGAGAAGCAGGCCTGGCGCCACCACGCGGATGATGAACTGAGTCTTGAAAGCGTTGCCATTGCTGATGCTGTTGTCGAATGAGGTCCAGGTGTAAGTATCCACATCATACAGATACTCTTTGCCGACCTGCCAAGGCCAGCTTTTGCTCTGGGTGAGCGGGCTCGACGCTACTGTGGCTGGAAGATAAAAAGGTTAGTTTAATGCATGTGTGTACTTAATTATGTTAAAGAGACGGAAATATTTTTGGAAGTCGGTTGTATATTTTTTGTAAAATGTTTTTATTTTTCACTTTTTAGTGGTGGTTCCTACCCCACAAAAATTCGAATACCTCTAGCTGCTATGTAAATAACAGTGACAGGAACTTATCATATCATCCACATACTAAGTGGGAAAAAATACGTATTATTGAAGCTAACTCAAAACTACCCAAGCAAACTTAATAAAATTTATATGGGACCACCTCTGAAGTATGGCCTACCAACCAAAAAAAGAATCATCAAAATCAATTAATAATTGGCGGAATAATCGCGTAACAAAAAAAAAAAAACATTCAGTCGAATTGAGAACCTCCTCCTTTTGGAAGTCTGTTAAAAATGGCTGAACGATGGTTGACAACTTGACACTAGTGTGTCAATGATCGCACAGTTATTAGCTTTAGCGTATTCAAGCAATGCCAGTTGAACTTAGGTCAGTTCTTTGCTAACATGTTGACGCGAGGCCCCTAGAGAGAGGGATCTAGCTACAGCATCATTATCTTGGTTAGAGGAGTGAATAGATATACAACCGACTTCCAAACTACAAGGTGAAAAATAACTTTTAATTTCGGAAGTCGATGTCAAAAAACTAAAATACTGATACAAAGACACCGACTTCCGAAATCAAAGTTATTTTTCACTTTGTAGTTTGGAAGTCGTATGTATTTTTTAAAATGTTTTTTTAATTGTAAAAGTCCGGTTTATGGGTATAAATCGTCGTCTCTCCCGGGCGAAGGGTAAGTCTTCGTCCCAACTCATCCCCAATCCAAACTCGCCCGCTTTTATAAATGCCTATCAGGTGCAAGGGTACAGTTTGTCGGAAAAATGCTACGATGTAGAAAATAAGTACTTATCACACATTAATTTACTATAGCAGTCTTGATCTTTATCATTTTTTTTTAAATAAAATGATCTACTTAGATTCCATGCAAATAAGTGGTTATTATAATAATGAATGAATAAAAATAAATAAAAATACTAGCACTTTTCTGACCATCAGTACCTCTGCGCCTTCTAGCTATACATGTAGGTAGATATATGAAAACCGGGCGAGTTCGGATTAGGGATGAGTTTGGACGAAGCCAAACAAACGATATCAAGGAGTCTACCGAAGTATTCAACAGTACCAACCAACTACTGCCATCAACAGTTGATTGACTTAAAACAACCGTAATAAATGTGAATTAACACTGCCAGTATTTTTATTAATAAAGTATGTCGATAAACTGTCTCGCATGCTCTAAGGCAAAATGTCATTGTTTGCAGAACATCCACATGTTAAAACGTCTATTAGGTGACAACATCTGCCCGGGTCGACAGCGCGTTGTGTTCCACGCGCGCCTCAAAGAGATGTCATGTCAGCACAACTGAAGGGGTCTGTTAGGACCGATGCGGGTTTGTCCGAAAGGGTTACCGTGGCCCCTGGCAACATACAGACAACTGAAGGAACACGGGTGGGTTTTAGTCAGTAAGAGTCTGACACGGCCTCCCGCTCCGCTCAGAGCGGGAGAGTGATTTGATAAATACACAGCCAACAGAAAGCTCAACTTCGATTGCTACGATTGTGGAATAAATCAGACACGAACCGGTTGATATTATTGTGACTCACGTCTGTTTACGGCAGAATATTAACGTTTACTCGTTAAACGACAGCAAAATGGAACGATGCAACTTAGATAAATCATTGTCGGAAACGGATTTTTCACTTTGTAGTGTTTTTTTTGGAAGTCGGTAGTTTTTTCATATTTCTAAACTAATATCCTACTTCCTACTAATAATGTTATAAATGTGAAAGTTTGTGTGTTTGGATGTTTGTTACTCAATCACGCAAAAACAGCTGAACAGATTTGGATGAAATTTGGCACACAGATAGCTTATAACCTGGATATAGGGTATTTTTATCCCGGTAGTACGTTCCCGTGGGATAATTTCCGACATGCACGCGGGCAAAGCCGCGGGCAAAAACTAGTAAACAGATAAACACACAAAAATCTTGAAAATGCAAGTACATACATAGGTACTCACCGATAAACGCCGTCAGTATCAAGAGTTTCATTGTACGAAGTACTTTATGGCAGTGGTCGTGTTCAGAATAGCTAGGGTAGCACACTTCTGATGTACAAAACTGAGTTGCATGCTTATAAGACTTGCGTTTTTTAACCTATAACCTGATAACACTGTGATAAAAAACTTTTATAACAATACAGTATGCTACCAAATTTTTAAATTTTTTTTTGCTGAATGCGCCTGCTCTTGACCTCGATCACGCCTGGCGGAAAGCGACGAATGAGGTCTATGATGGAACCAGTGTGCCCAGCACATGCTTGTTCACTCTTGTTCTGTGAAAGTAAGTAATGTTGTTACCAAAACAAAATTTGTGGTTCAATTCCTAGGTTAGATTTATGATTACTTAGGTAATTTTGTTATTTTCAGGGATCCGTACCTCAAAAGGAAAAATGGAACCCTTATAGGATCATTTCGTTGTCCGTCCGTTAGTCTGTCAAGACCCTTTTTCTCAGGAACGCGTGGAGGTGTCAAGTTGAAATTAATATCAAATACGTAAATATGTGTTCCCTTGGAGCTCTAAAAAAATCAAGCTATTTTTTTAGAGCTCCAAGGGACCACAGATTTACATACTTGATATTAATTAATAATAATATGTCGCTTAAATGGCCTTGGAAGTCAACGCAATAAAAAATACGGCCATTTAAGCGACATACAGCAGATATAGATATAGAGCAGTGGTGGCCCAGTGGTAACGGCCGCGACTTACGAGTTGTAGGTCGTAGGTTCGTACCCAGACAGGCGCTTTACTTTGTGTAAATTATTTCATCACCACTGCTCTCAAAACGGTGAAGGAAACCGGCATGTCCTAGAACCGAAAATTCGAAGACATGTGACATCTACCAACCCGCACTGGGCCCGCGTGGTGGATTACGGCCCACTCCCTCTCACAGAGAGTAGGCCTCTGTCCCAGCAGTGGGAACATTATAGGCTGATGATGATGATGAAGCGACATATTTTGATACTCGCAAATAAATCAAAACCTACAGGGTACTTCCCGTTGACCTAGAATCTTGAAATTTGGCACGAAGCAAGGTCTCCCAGCACAAGTAAAGGAAACAGTCCGAAAATGGTTTTGTAGTACCTACTATTACATTATTATTTCTTTTCTATTAAAAATTTACTTTTGCAGTTGGAGAATTGACCGCGACGGTTAAGGAACAACATGTTTTTCAACTACAAAGTTAAGTTTTTTTTTGGATAAATTCATTCCAACTACGGAACCCTTCATTGTGCATGGTACGACATGCACTAGGCCGGTTTTTTATTATTTAATTGCAATTAAATCGGCGGCTAACCTAAGGTCCCTACCTATGTTAAAAAATACTGCTATAAGAGGTGGTGGTGGCCCCTGATTGTAATCAGTTACCACTGTCAATAGACATAAATCTGCCCTACCCATACCAGAAGGATCGCTGATGCGTGGCCAAAGATACAAATTTCACGACCCATATCTGCGATTTTCCAAAGAACTTTTCCCACCTCTTATTGTTTTAGATTTTTCCATACTAATACTGACCCATCTCAATAAATCATCCTGTATACTGCCACAATGTAGGTATACAATACGCATTCACAAAATATACTGATACTGGAAGGAAATACATTTTTTTTTTATTATATAAAAGATAATTTGGTGTAACATAAGTAAGTACCTACATTGGATTTATCTTTGAGCATTATGTAAACATGTTGATATTGATTTATTAGTTACCTTTTCACCTCATCATGCACTAAAGAGGACATTCAGCTATTAACTTAGAAAAAGAAGCCAACATTTTTAGGGTTCCGTACCTCAAAAGGAAAAAACGGAACCCTTATAGGATCACTCGTGTGTCTGTCTGTCTGTCCGTCTGTCACAGCCAATTTACTCCGAATCTAATGGACCGATTAAGTTGAAATTTGGTACACATTATGTATTTCTGTGACCCAAACACGAATGAGTTACGTAAATAAATTAATTTTGAATATAGGGGTCACTTTTGGGGCGCAAACGAGAAAATTAAAAAAAAAGTTTTGCTAACAGTACCGTGTGACATATCAAATGAAAGGGCTTGTTACGAGAATCTCAAATATATTTTTTATATAATTTTAAAATAAATACTTTTAAAGATATTGAATAAATTCAATGAAAATTGACCATTGACCCTTATCTCCGAAACTACTGGACCGAAAAATTTGAAAAAAATACATAGTATGGCTCTTTACTCATAAATTACAGGAAAACCTATAAGAAGTCTATGGTCTTAAAATAACATGGTAAATCTCTCAATATTGTGCGTAAAAACTTACATTTCGTCGCTCGGCATCCAATAGGCCCATCTCTCTAGCTACTATAATATCATAATATCAAAAGTGTTTGACTGTCTACTTAATACACAAATAAATAAAACTGTAAATGTTCATGACAACCAATTCGGGTTTCAGCGTGGTTTGTCAACAGAAAGTGCAGTGTTGTGCATTAAGCATACTATCACATACTTACTATACACAGCGTGGAACGCCGATATATGCTAGCTTCCTAGATTTATTCAAGGCTTCTGATCTGGTTGCTTATGACGTATTGTGGAGAAAGATGGAGAAGGATAGGTTGCCAACGGAGCTTATAAACATTCTTAAATTGTGGTATAGTGACCAGATTAATAGTGTACGATGGGCTGGAACTTTTTCCAGGCTATACAGGTTGGAATGCGGGGTGAGGCAGGATTGGCGAGCTCAGCAGCATCAGAGTGGGTTGCTATTTAGATGGCATTTGTGTAAATAATATTAGCTATGCAGATGATATGGTGCTTCTGAGCGCGTCAATCTGTGGTCTCAGAAAGTAATTGGTCGCCAAATGTGAGCAGTATGCCAAAACACATGGTTTGATGTATAACTCCAATAAGTCGGAGATCATGATTTTTGAGGCTGGGGGTAGACCGGGTTATGTACCACCTATATTACTCAATGGGACTCCACTACAAAGAGTATTTACGTTTAAATATCTTGGTCATATATTGACCCCTGACCTCAATGACGGACTCGATATTGAGCGGGAACGAAGAGCGTTGTCGGTAAGGGCAAACATGCTGGCTCGCAGGTTTGTACGCTGCTCACTTAAAAAGTCAAAATTACTCTGTTTCGAGCTTATTGTACAACGTTTTACACGTGCAGCCTGTGGGCTAGATAAATATACCCAAAGGTCGTGCAACGCCCTTCGTGTCCAATACAACAACGCTTTCAGGGTATTGGTGGGGCTGCCCCGTTTTTGTAGCGCATCGGGAATGTTCGCGGACGCACATATTAATTGCTTTTACGCAACGATGCGAATGAGGTGTGCATCCCTGGTGCGCAGAGTACGGGCCAGCTCCAACAATGTCTTAAAAAAGATTGCTAGCAGGCTGGATTGCATGTACGTCAATCACTGCAGTGCCATCTCCCATGGGGTGAAATAAATTTAAACTAGATTACGTGGGGCACTCAGAAACTTTTGTGATACTAGAAAAAAATATACTACAGGTTATAATTTTTTTTATTATATCTTTTCAAAGAACTCTCCATTGGCGTTTATACACAGTTTTATACGTCTAAATCAATTTTTATAACACGTCTTCCAGTCCGCATCAGACACCTCTCCAATCTCCTTCTCAAATGCAGCCAGTGCATCTTCAGGTGATGAAAACTGTTTTCCTTTGAGTTGATTTATTTTGGGGAATAAGAAAAAGTCGCACGGAGCTAAATCGGGACTGTAAGGAGGATGATCAGTGTGCTGTCCAGAAAGTCCCTTGTTTTGAGCGCCGAGTGAGCCAGCGCGTTGTCGTGGTGAAGCAGTAGCCCACGGAGGCCAGTGTTCGGTCGCTTGCTGCTTGCAGTAGTAAAAACTTCTGGCAAACATTTGGTAACATACCATTTAGCATTGATGCTCCTTTGATCTCGTCAGGGTACTGATACCAGATAACACGGCAAAGAAAAAAAACTTGCGAACAAAATTTTGCCTGCAATTCTGGCTCGCTTCACTTTGGTAGGCGTTGGTTCATTTTGAAACAGCCACACGGTTTACTGACGCTTAATTTCTGGATCATATTGATAAATCCAAGATTCATCACCTGTATTGATATTTTAAACGCGCCGAGACGAGCCTGCTACAAATTTTGCTATCATGTCTCGGCACCATTCTACCCGAACCTCCTTCTGAGGCTGCGTTAGATTTTGCAGTACCAGCGTGAAACTATCTTCCATAGCCGAAGATGCCTGTGTAGAATTTCATGCACACTTCCCGATCCAATCGGCAGTATATGCTGAACCTCTTCATAAGTAATTCGCCTATTCTCTTGAATTACATTTTTCACAGCCAGCACGTTTTGTTATGTAACAACCGTCATAGGGCGGCCACTTCTTTCTTTGTCCGCCAAAATTACTCGACCACGCATAAATTCATTAAACCAGCGGAAAACAGTCGCTTTAGAAGGGCTTTTTTCTATGAACTCCATTTGAAGTCTTTCAAACGATTCTTCTGGTTTTAGTCGACATTTGAAATCGTACAAAATCATCGCGCGAAAATGTTCTCGTTGTAAATCCAGTTTTCAGTAAGACAGAGTATTTTGATTTTGCTCGTAAAAAAATGTGGAGGGAATTTCGAATTTGGAATGATCTGTTTTTTTGTAATAAATAGTCATAGTTTTAATTGACATCAAAACTAGCCAGTATCCTATAGACAAAAACTGTTAGTCGCATAACTTTCTGAGTGACCTGGTAAAATGAGCTAACATAGTTCATAAGTTTACTAACACAATGAGTCCTTGTTACTTGAATAAAGAAAAATATCTGGATGTCCATTTTTTTTTAACGACTTTATCTATAAATAAAACCTAGCTGGATCGATTTATCACTCCCGAAACCCCCTGCATACTAAATTTAATAAAAAATTTTGGAGCCGTTTCCGAGATTCAGATTATATTTATATAGGTACATAAATACAAGAATTGCTCGTTTAAAGGTATTAGATTTAGATTATTATTATATTAAAGCCGCGAATGTGAAATTTTTAACGAAAATCTGATTTTTGTTTTATTTCATTCTACACGTTAAAATAAGTGATCCTGCAATTTAAAAAAAAAACGTAAATATGTCACATTCGTGGTATTGGATGCCGAGCGACGATTTGCAGTTGGGATGTATGGGAGCACATGTTTTTCAACTACAATGTTAAGTTTGTTCTTGGGATAAATAAATTCATCTCAACTACGGAACCCTTCATTGTGCGTAGTCCGACACGCACTTGGCCGGTTTTTTCTTCCAAGATGTTTCCTTCTGGTTTTTTCATGGTCCGACGGTAGCAGATTACTCCACCTCTCAATGTCATTGATGAGAACGTCGAAGCGGGGTCAAAAGACTCCACATTTGTTTAGTCTGCCGGTCAGATTGACAACAATCTTTCCGGTCATCGACGATTTCAAAATCGCCAATGTAGCCGTGCTTCATAATCACAGTTATTAAAAACTTGACTATGACTTTGGAACAAGGCCGGATTAGCACTTGTCTTTCGCCGTGCTTCTCAGCATTGTTGACTGATTTGAGAGCATCACTCAATACGTTTATACGCACCATGCGCGCACCATAGGATTTAGAACCCGCCGCAGCAAACCGAATTGACTGAAAAATAACTAAAAAAAACAGTTTTTTTTTTTGTTGAAATGTCGCTCCCGTAAGGTAATATTCTATTAATTATTCTATGTTGACATTTTTCTTATTTTTTAATTTTATTTATTATTTTAGACGAGAATATGACTACCTATTTGTTTATGTGCCGTCTTTTATTGACATTTTATTATTATTAGTAACTATTAGTGTTTGGCATGAAATTGTGAAGTAGTCCACTTAGAGCACCCGTCCGAATAGCACCTGCGCGAATAGCACCTAGCTTAGTCTAACTTTAATCCACGAAGAGCACCTATGACTCAGCAGCCTACTGCTGGGATGTATTTGTTACAGGACGTTATTAAATGAAAGATATCGATAAAATCACTACAATGTTCATTAATTACACATACTTACGTACATACGAAATTTGTCTAGGCGACATTTAAAAATGAAAAATAATAAAAATCACTATGACAATAATTCATTTATCTTACCAAATAATAACACAATCAGTCTCCACATATCACTTTTATTGCAAAATCAGCCTTAATTAAATCTTACCTAATAATTGTGGACTAGGCTAGGTGCTATTCGAACGGGTGCTCTAAGTGGACAACTTCGAAATTGTGACATGTACCTTGACTTTATATTTTGATTTTGTTAATGTGACATTTGATTATCTATCTACCTAAACAATTTTTTATGCCTTCTGGCGGGACGTAGTATAGACCGATATATATTTGTAACATCTGTATAATTTCACAAAACTAATAAATGAATTTGGATTTGAACACTCCGATTAATACCCTTATTGAGTTTTGCTAGTTAATTTAATTTGACCCGATATACTCGTGCGCATCGGAGAGTAATATCTGCTACTGAACCAAAATTATCAGTGATCGGTGATTTGACAGTGGTGTCAATTCTCTTGTTCACAAATTAAACTAAATTTAAGTTCAGTGCATCTTTTTCTTTCTATTTCATTAAGAAAAGGACAGAAGATAAATTTTAGTTTAGTCCTGTCAAATTAATCAGCGCTTGACGTAAATTGACGTAATTTTAGTTGGCAAGTTTTTAATGACGTCTAAACTTGTATGGAGTAGTGACATTCGCTGATTAATTTGACAGGACTTAACTAAAATTTATCTTCTGTCCTTTACTTAATGAAATAGAAAGAAAAAGATACACTGTACTTAAATTTAGTTTAGTTTGTGAACAAGGGAATCGGCACCAGTGTCTTCCAAATTTCAGAAATCTACCACATTTAAAACTAAATTTTAATACCTTTTTTGTTACCACATTTAAAACTAAATTTTAATACCTTTTTTGTTAAACACTCACCAGTCAATCCACGATTCGGTCTACGATTGCAGCATAATTATTACGAGTTCATGAGCGTCCAATAGGTACTTAGTTCATATGGCAACGTCCTTGCTGACTGTGTTATTTTTTACCAAGTCGTAAATTATTTTCGTAAAGCTCATGCCAACACGAGAGTAAGAGCGGTTTTGCACTACGTCCGATCCGAATCCGATCATTTCTTGAATTCGGATCGGACGTATCGCGAAACCGCTTTAAAGCCCCAATTATACGGTGCACGTTTATTGCCTGTGGTCTTAGAGTATTATATCACTGTGGCATACTATAAAATGTAAGCATCAATTGACTGGCACCGTCTAAACAACATATATAAATAATTTCCACGACTCTATCGTTCACCTCGGTGCTGAAAAGACGGCTGAGAAGCTTTTCGATTATTATTGGTTTCCGGGAATGTCTCAGTACGTTAGAAAATTCACAGTATAATTGTTGCACTATGTACGGGCAATTTTTTTGCCGTTCAATACTGGCATCAAAACTTTCTATCAATCATACATGAGTGCGGTGAGTGAGGGTGTTAGTGAAAAAAAAAAGTAGTTCAATATTTTATAAAATATTTGGCAGCGCAAATATCTACAGGCAATACTTGAATCAATCCTAACTAATATATTATACCTAAATAAGTGAGTTTGTATGTTCATTGTTACGCTTTCACGCTAAAGCGGCAGAACAGATTTGGATGAAAATTAGCACATCGGTAGACCATAACCTGGATAGGACTTGTGATACTTTTATCCCGATATTCTCACGGGATCGAGACTTATGCCAGTGAAACCGCGGGGCGCAGCTAGTATTGTGTAAGGAAATGCAAGTCTGTGTTTAGACGGGGCAAAACTAGCATGCAATAATTGCATTCAAAAAGATATACATAACATAACATCACGCCTTGTTTCCCCGAAGGGTTGGGCAGAGGTGTACCTGTAGCAGGTACACCCACATTTCGCCAGTTATGTTTAAGTCCCATGTAATAGGGGGCGAGCCTATTGCCATCAACCGGGCACAAATCCAGACTCCGGGCTGCTATTGAGAAATTCCAGAAAAAATATGCCAAAAAGATATGTTTGCACAGAATCGAACTGACGGCTTTCATGCGATCATTCGGAAAAAAGTCGCATCATTAGTAGCTAGAACACGGGCCAGTAGCAACAGCATTCTGATGACAGTGTCTGAGAGTTTTTATTCTCCCATTTTGAGGCATTTTGTGGAGAGGATGGCCAGGTGAGAAATGTGTACCTTACTTGGTCATCTTCTGTGCAAAATGTCTCAATCTCATTCTCAATAATAATTATATTCTACTAACACTAGGTTTGAGATATTACTAACATAATGGATCTTTTTTTGTCCGAATAAATAAATTTAATAATAATAATAACCCCACCGCCGTATCTCTACGTTGACATCGTGGTGGGGCTTGCGCGCTCCGAACTCTGGGTCTGTGCCAGTAAAGTTTACTTTGCCGAAACAGGTCTAGGGTGAGGAGCCAGACCAAGAGAGATACAAAAACCCACAGGGCAGCATGTGGCGAGCTGTTGGGCAGTAGCGACCCCACGGACCCTATCTCCCAGGAGAAGTCTTGTTCCTCACCTCTGACTTGCCTTTATTGGCCGGCTAGAGTGAACACTGACGAGGAACAGAGCTCCCACCTCATTCTTGCCTTTATTGGCTGGCTTGAGTGGAGATTCGCAAGAGCAAACATGCTCGGAGGAAGGAAGTATTCCAGTAAGATGCTGGTAGGGATCTTGACCGTACTTCCGGGATTGTCCTGATAGCCGTGGAATACCTCTACCTCAGGACATGTTGCTCCCTTGTCGCTACGACACTTTGTGCTAGCGACCGTTTTCGGGGGCCCATTATTGAGTGTGCAAGTCACCCCCTGCTATTTTATCCGTGTACATATAAACATTGACCATGCAGGGGCCATAGTCCTTCCATAGTTCCAGGTAACCAGTCCACTTTAGTCACCCAAACCCATAGTCAAATATCTTTGTTTCCATATCCTGCAATAGTCCTACACCAACCGGGAGTTGTCCTTGGGTGCACTTGTATAGTGCATACAGGGATAATCGTCGGTTGGTGCCTCATTTCATTTTAAAAAACGTCTAAAGGGCCTCTGCGAGTTGACTTCGGCCCCTCGTACGCCTTCTAAAGGACCGGGACCCTAAAGTCCCGAGATATTTAAATATATAAAAAAAATAAAAAAAATAATCGCTTTGCAATAATTGCCATGGTGTAAACAGAAGTCGCATGCAATTATTTAATGGCAAAACTTGTAGTCAATTTTATGGAAATATCACACTTCATGATTGAACGTGCTTTATGTCATGCGCTTTACTCTTGAACATTCCAGAAACTTGCACCGTGTTAATAGGGCTGAACTCTTAAACTCGATCATGTTATAGTTGCCTGCAAGCACGTCAATATACGTGAACTTTGTGACAATTTAAGCACTTTCTACCAAAAGTTATCTTTCACTCACCTCTTTATCAAAAATAAGAGGATCATTATTTTAATCGTAACAGCTACAATTATTTCTTTTGTATTACTTGGTATCAACAAATGAAACGCCTCTGCACTTTGTGCAGTCACAAGAATTATCTCCTAAAGGTAAGTAAACACTATCTATAGAGCATTTTGTCGAGCATTTCCATGTCATGTAATTGTAGCCACACACGTAACGATTTGCTTGCACAAATTTAGGCTTGCGCAAGCAAATCGTTACGTGTGTTGGAAGAAATTTGCGCAAACTAGGCTTGTGTGATTTTCAATTTTTGATTCCAAGCTTGTGCAAATTTGAATTTGCGCAAATTTGCTTGAGCGTGTGTGGGGACATGCGTTCAAGTTTCAGTAGAATTTTTGTATCAACAATGAAAGTACTCACAACACACCTGAACGGTCACTAAACAGAAATAATATCATTACAAGCAAACTTGAGCCGTGTGTGGTCAATACCAGTGTCAAGTAAATTTGCGCACGCCTAAATTTGCACAAGTAAATCGTTCCGTGTGTGGCGAGCATAACGATCTTACGAATGAATGGTACAATACAAGCAAAAACTCAATTTAAAAAAGCATTTCCATGTAATGTAAAGTTCCTGCGAATGCTCCACGCTGCGTTCAACGTAATGCTCACCGCGACTGAGCATTTACCTGTAACATTTACTTTCTACCTTGCGCTCATTGTAACGACCTGCGCTCGGTCCGCGCACCTCACTCCACGTCGCTCGTGCTCGTGCCTTTGCTCTATAAAATGTTACATCAATACGCTCGTTGGTTTTTAAAATCAGGTTGTAACAAAACATCGTGCGTCGTGTTCGAAGTGCGGTTCAATAAAATTTAAAAACGGCGAATGCTCGATGTTCTATTACAAGTAAATGCTCTAGTCTATACTCACCTTTATATACTTGTCGCATTTATTTAGACGTGGGTTTCCTTATATATTTTAACAGTGCTTGGATGTTCAGCGGTTAACAAGGCTACTAATCAAATATATGGTAAGTGAGTAGGTACTTATCTCATAGAACAGGCCAGCTAGTGTCACTGACCTTAGTAGTGAACCCAAAACACATGGTTAGTTCATTCAGTTAACGAGTGCTGTGTAGTGTTAATTAGTGTTGTATGCAATGTTTTGAGATGTAGCAAACTAGCACCATACTATGAACTTCCTTTTATAAAAAGAAATATTTATTGTTTGATTAAACATATTTTTTTAAACTTACATGTTTAAATCAATTCTTGTTCAACGAAATCTCAAAACGACTGGTTGACACTTCACGTGACCCAAGGGCTGGCTTTTACCTTGGCGAGAGGCTAAGCATTGCCATACAACATGGCAATGCCGCCAGTCTCTTGGATACATTACCAGTCGACAGCGATGCGGAAGAATTTTTCGACGACATAATATTTTAGTTTGTTAACAGTTTTAGTAAGGTTAAGATATTTTTATTTTTAATTTTATTATTATTTATTTAACTAAAATCGTAAAATAAAATTATTTTAGACTTCAGACAGTCAAAAACTACAGAACTTGGTCCTTATTCTTATAGATCGAAAACATTAGCATATGTGCTGGCCATAACCGTGAATCTACGTGTCTTCTGAGCATAGATATAAGCTATGGTTCTGATAAATGTCGTTTTGTTCTCTCGTGTACCCATAATCTACAGGATGGCATAGATGCTATGAATTCAGTAGGTACATGATTCTGAACGCCCCTGCATTGAAATTCTTCGTCGGTTATTTTTTTTTAAATCAGCTGTTCCATACATTTTGACCGCGTAGGTATTGCACTTTTCTATGAAACACCTGTTTTTTTTAATAACCGACGAAAAGTGTCAACCCACGGGTTTTCAGAGTCATGTACTGAAACCATGGTAACAGTTTTCGCGTCGATGTCCCTGCCACCCTGTATATTATACAACTTATTATAAATTTAAAGTCACTTTTCGTGTCTGTCTGTTGTAACCGCGTTGTTCTTCTAAACTAACAACGCAACGGTTTTGATGCGGTTTACACTTAGAGAATTTATTCCGGGAGGTTTATCCAATACTATTAAATAAGCAATATTTGTATATATGTCACCGTATAATTATAAACTTCGTTAGTTTATAATCCATCGGTATTATTTCCGTTAGATTATAAACTGTCGAAAAATTGTGAACTGTGACAACTCATTTACAATTGAACGCATAATTTTTAGATAATTTATAATGTATCCATGAAAAACTGACAAATTGTGAACTGGTAACCAACTTGTTTCCGACGTAATGCACCTTGCGCTAATTTAAATAGCCTGCGTGGCTGCGAGCAACTTGGAAGTAGCGCTCGCCGGCCGCTGCCGCGGTTGGTCACAGTTCTAACCTAACCTAACCCATTTCACCCAGTTCACAATTTTTCGACAGTTTATGATCTAACGGAAATAATACCGATAGATTATAAACTAACGGTGGTCACAATCTTACGGTGACATATACATATTTGCAATCACGTTCTCTAAAACGGCTCTAACGATTTCGATGACAGTTGCAATATTGGTTTACGGGGCCGAAAATTCGATCTAGCTAGGTCTCATATCTGGGAAAATTCGTTTTCTCCGTATTTTCACCCGAGCAGAGCTCGATCGCCCAAAGCTTAGAACAAGATACCTTAGAATAATGACATGGCAGCATGGAATTAGTATGAACTTTTCTATACTTACTATTAAATGCGTTCTGTATTTTCACCAGAGCAGAGCTCGGTCACCCAGGTACTGTTGTACTCGTATAATACATAAACATTAAATTTACATATAATAAAGAAATGTCATTGTTTTGTCAAGTCATAAAAACCTTGTGAAACAGGAAGGGCTCGCTAATTAGTTTATAAATTTAAATAAAACATTATTGTCAGATCGAATCTTATCTTTAATTGAGCATTAAAATTAACGACAGCAACTGTCTAAGTATAAAAACAAGATGTTCAAACACCGTTAAAAATAATTATATAGGTACTATCTAATGAGCAAATTAAGAGATCTCAAAACGGGAAATACTTATGTAATCCTAATACGAGATTCTTTGGAAAGCATGCATTTGTACATTATAGGAATAACTTAGAACTATGTGGCAGTGTTGTCTGTGAAGTTTATAGTTCCATCTAATGACAAACTTTCTAAGAAACCCATTAGAGAAGGTAATAGAAGCCATCAGTCGTGATGGCCCTGTGGTTACGGCCTCGCCTCTCGGGCACGAGTTCAAATCCGGGTAAGCACCAATGTGACTTTATCAATTCATATGTATATTCTGAGCTTAAGTTTTTGGAACCCGTACTAATAGTCAAAAGAAGTCTGAAATCATCAACCCGTCTTGAGCAAGCGTGGTGATCAATACATCTTGTTGAAAAGAGGCTTTTGTTTTTCAAGAGGACAATAATAGGCCGGTATTATTAATAAAAGCCATTTCTTGACCTAAGTAGGTATGGGCAAGACCATCCTACTAAAATCATAAAAAGTCACTTTCTTACAGGGCTCGGAAACGTTATTTAAAATAACGTTTCTAATAGTTCTTTGTACAACATTTTGTTCGGAACGAAAACGAAATGAGAACGTTTAGCCGACGGTTGCACGGACGTAATATTTTTTTTTTTCGTGCACTGGATTTTCAACGCTCTGCTAGCGCCGAGAGTTAAAAATCCAACAGTGTGTTTTTTCAACGCGCTGGGATGAGAGTGCGTCCCAGCGCGTTGGATTCTCAACGCTCGGCTTAGCACCGAGAGTTGAAAATCCAGTGCGTGATAAAATCCCGCCACGATTTTATTACGTCCGTGCGAACGTCGGCTTTCCGCAAAACAAAAACCAATTTATGCCGCACGACGCAGCCGCGCACGGGACGTGCGCCGACAAGCATGAACTTGTTTAGTTAAATTGTACCTTATCTTCGTTTCATTACATCATTGATTCCAATGCGCTTGCTGTAAGGATTGTGTTGCGAGTTTCCTATCGATCAACACAAAATGGAAAAAAAGGTAAAAAAACGTTTTATTAACCGAGAACGATTAAAATTTTGTTCTTCTTCATAAACGTTTTTATATCGTTCCGTTCGAACGTAACCGAAAAAAATCGTTTCTTAGATTATTAGGCGTTATCCGAGCCTTGTTTCTGATACCTGCTATAAAGTTTACAGACAACACTGTTTTTATTTAAATTATAATACTTGCTTACTACTGTAATGTACAATATCTTACATTTAATTGAGCAAAAATAGGTGCAAATGGAACAATTTCTTAGTATCTACAAGATTGTCGTATAAAAATAATACGTTAAGTGTTTTATTTTGGTCTTTTAAGGAGATCTATTTTGTGAGTACCTACCTATTATTATTATTGTAGATAACTTGGTGTAATGGCTTACTTATTGGTTAATTTGCACGAATTTACTCGCCCGAATCGGGCGAATCGGCACTTAAATAATATTATATTTTCTTGAGGCGACAACTCCAGAGGTACGTAATAATTGGCACATTTTGAATTTTTATGTAGCACGTTAGTGTAGGTACATTTTTCTTAACTTTATTGCATAAAATTCAAAATGTGCCATAACTACATTCGTTTTGGAGAATAGCGTGCGAATCAATCAATAAGCCGGTGTAATACTTAGACCTAGATACAACATTTAATAAGCCCCAAACGATACTACAATAATATTACTACTTCTCGTCGTGTATTCCACAGAGCCTAAAGATGAAGGTCTTTAATCAGTGTGTCCTGCCTGTTATGACCTACGGAGCCGAAACGTGGACACTCACGATACGGCTGGTCCATAAATTCAAGGTTGCTCAGCGAGCCATGGAGCGGGCTATGCTTGGAGTCTCTCTGAGGGATCGAATCCGGAACGAGGTGATCCGGCAGAGAACCAAAGTTATCAACATAGCTCACAGAATAAGCAAGCTAAAGTGGCAGTGGGCCGGCCATATCAGCCGTAGAACCGATGACCGTTGGGGTACACGTGTTCTTGAGTGGAGACCGCGAATTGGCAAACGTAAGGTAGGACGCCCTCAGGCTAGGTAGAGTGACGATCTTCGCCTGATAGCAGCTGGATGAGAGTTGCCGAGAATCGAGCTGAATGGCGTGCAATTAGAGAGGCCTATGTCCAGCAGTGGACTGCTGTAGGCTGATGATGATGATGATGATGAATACTGCAGACTCTTGGCCTATCTGATTATTACTGCTGGACTCTTAATTATCTGTATCACTCAGTGCTAAGAATCGTTACCTATAATAACTTCAGTAATTAGGTAGTAATAATAAAGATAAAAATAAGATTTTATTTTTGTAACAATCTTAAACAAACTATGTGTTATCTTTACTTTCTGCTACCGAACTGCTTGTTTTACCTATTTGTTTCCTATCAGATAATATTTAACTAAAGAATCTATATTTATGTATTTGGAATCAATGTTTTACTATAAATAACTACAAAGGTAGACCATTTAATTAAAAAATTGTAAAACAACCTAAACCTAGTTTTTTTTTTGTGTTTTTAACACAAGTCACATTAATTAATTACAACTATAATGTACTTAAAAAGTATTGAATTGAGCCAATCATGTTCCTTCAGTCTTGTTTTGAGCTTCTAATTAAACATTCTATTAACTATTTTTACAAAAATTCTAAATTTTTTGGTTTTTTTTCTCCTACTCGTACCAAACCCTAATGATAACAAAAAAGTAGATATAAATCGTAATAAAAACTGAAGTCTTCATTTGAGCATCGTTTCTTTAAAGATCTAAAACATAAAATACCTAAGTGATAACTTTCCATGACGAAATGAATAGAAACTGTTGGTAGACCTACCATTTCGGTGACGAAAGTATGAAGAAACAAAAACGCTGGCTCTATTTTCTTAGAAGAGCCCGACAACCATAAAAAAAATACATCGACATGCTATTTACACTAGCAGACCAAAAGAAGCCAACAGCGCCACACACTTTCAATTAATCTTACAGTTTCTGCAACCTGGGCACAGTCAGCTTATCCCTTATACACCTGAGTGTGGTCAGCTTAGCTGGTGAGCTTGGCACCGTCTGCTCCTGGTCTGGCTTCCTCATCGGCCTGGATGCAGGTATACAGGTCCGAGGCACGTTCGTGATGTGAGGATGCGTCTTGACATGCTTCCGAAGAGAGGACGGGTCTGTGTACCTCTTACCGCAACCGATAGCGCCACATGCATATGGTCTCTGGAAAAACATAAGAAGATTAATAAAGAAGAACTTAGAAGTGATCTAAGTCGAAAGTTTCGTTCTGAGAAGTTATACGGCTGTACCGAATATGACGGTTTGTGCCAGCAATATTCATGACTAGCTGCACCCGCAGTTTCACCCGCATAAGGCTCGATCCCGTGGGAATATCGGGATAAAAAGTATCTTATGTCCTAACCCAGGTCATGGTCTACTCATATGCCAAATTTCATGAACATTCGTTTAGCCGTTTTAGTGTGAAAGCGTAACAAACTATACAGGGTGGCAGGGATATTTTTCTATCTAGCTGGCCCCTCCTGAGCTGTCAGCAACGAAACCGATATAGACTGTTAGCTTATTGAACGTACTTGTCGAATCGAACGAAAATTTTCAATGTACCTCTGCCACTAAGACAGAAATGGCATTTATTATCGGTTTCTATCCAGCGGGCCACTTTGTTATCCTATTGCTTAGAGACTTGTAAATTTTATTGAAGATACTCCTTCCAATGTACTTTTCAAATTATTCATTTATTTTCAAAAACATTGGATAATACAGCAGAAATTACATTTGTAAGTGTTTTTCCATCCAGCGGGGCCCTTTTTATCTTCAATATTTACAAGTGAAAATCGCACGCCAAATTAAAGCATTTTCAATGTACTTTTAGGAACCCCCTTGCGTTGCGTTGAAAATTTTAGTCGGTTATTTAAAAAAAAATCTGCTGTTCCATAAATTTTGACCGCGTATTGCACTTTTCTATGAAACAGCAGATTTTTTTTTTAAATAACCGGGTTGACGGGTTCAGAATCATGTACTGAATCCATGGTAACAGTTTTCGCGTCGATGTCCCTGCCACCCTGTATCTGTCGGTGATTTTTCTATGTCCACTGTTGATTGGATTACAGATGCTAGAAGAGTTTCTGTTCGTTCTGAGTTTGTTTCGGCTTTTCTTCTCAGAGTAGTCAAATAGAAAACGCCGAACTCATCTTGCATTTTTTGATATTTTCATATGACGTATAAAAGTGATGTCGATATCTTATTTGCAGAATAAACAATTTCATTTAATTTCAGAAGAAAAGAGGTAGCCTAAGTAAATGATGGATGGATTGAAAGATGGATACAGATAGAGCTAATAGGGATTTGGATTTTGAGATTGCAGCTAGTGGAGTTAAAGGTCGACAAGACGTGGGCTGACCAATCATGAATGCTATGCACGGACACGAAGGGCACGACCTAGATGAACGAGACCTACAAGTTAATATCTAGTTGCTAAACACAAAGGTTATCACCATCATGTAGATACTAGATAGGCCAACGACCAGACCCCTCACAAACAAATCAAAAGTAAAATATTCTCGTATGATAACAGTTTTATTATTCCTCATTAAGAGTTCAAGTTCAGTGTTTTTGTGTTGCGAGGCGAATTAAAAAGATAACTATTTTATGACGGCCGTTAGATATTATAATGTACTAGCTTCCGCCAGCGGCTTCGCCCGAGTGATATCTTTATAAATTATAGCCTATGTTACTCAGTGATAATATAGCATTCTACTGATGAAAGAATTTTTAATATCGGTCTTACAGTTTTTGAGTTTATTCATTATAATCAAAACAAAAATACAAATATTTTTTATTTAAGTATAATATCAGCCGTAATAAATTATCTAAATGTTGATGACAACCGCATCAAAATCCGTTTAGAAATTTAGAATAACAACGCGGTCAGATAGAGCCTAAAAGCGACTTTAATTTATAATAAGTATAGATATAAAATTGCGTAATGATACAAATTCAGGCAATGTCAAATTATTTTGCAAAATTTTATCAGCTATTGCAACCTTTTGGCCTTTGATTATCGTCATTGTTTTGGCTATTTTCATGTTTGGAACATACCTAGTTAATGATAAACATACTTACATAATCATAATCATTTATTTGTTAGAAATGGTACATTATATGGTCTTAAGATTAGTCAATGGTACTTACGGCATTGAAATGTGTCCGCTGATGTTTCGCTCTGTCTGAAGAGTTGGAGAAAGCCTTCCTGCAGTTAGGTGCTGGACATGCGTAAGGACGCTCACCAGTGTGAGATCTCACGTGGATCTTCAGATTCTCTAGACGGGAGAACGCCTTGCCACAACCCGGGTGCTAGAAAGACAGATAATTGAAAAATAAACTAGGTGAAAAGTAGAATCTTATTTATCTTTATAGCTAACTTAAGGTGGAGCGACAATCTTCGCAGAGTGGTAGCAGCTGGATGAGAGCTTCCGAGAACAATTGGAGAGGCCTATGTCCAGCAGTGGACTGCCAGAGGCTGATAATGAGCTAACTTAAGTCACTGACGAGCAATATAAAAAAGCCATTTGCAAAGTGCCAAAAACATCTAAATATCTCCTAAACCACACAAGTTAGCTGCATGAAGTAAAAAAATCTTGAAAACAGTTTTATTGTTGTTTTTTATGGACACTTGAATGTTGGTAAACACCTGTAATTGGTATATATATAAGAGCCTGTAGCGGTTACACTACCACATACAAACTACGCATCAAAGACATGACGTCACACAAATCCTGCATCGCGCAGTTAGAGTTTACCGAGCGATCGACATACATACAAGATTTCAACTTCCAACCGATGGGCAGTTGCCCGCCAGACACAACACCCGTCTGGTCGGAGGATCCTCCCTTTTCTATGGTGGATGAGTCAACTTTACACCCTGTTCCTCATACCACTAAAAGCCCATACCTGTTAACTTTAATATTTAATGTACAATAAGTTGGTGTACCTATTTTAAATAAATAAATGTTGCTTTTTACTAAAAGAAGATATCTTGTGTGGTTTCGGAAATATTTCTTAATAAGTTAGTGGCGTTTTTATATTGCTCGTTAGTGTATTTATTTCCGTACGCAAAATACGGGTTTGGACGTATTGCGGACATCAGCCTGTTATAGAAAATATAACATAACATCACACCTGTATTTCCTGAAGGGTTAAGCAGAGGTGTACCTGTCTATAACAGTTCACCCACATTTCGCCAGTTATGTTTGAGTCCCGTGTAATAGGGGGCGAGCCTATTGCCATTAACTGGGCACAAATCCAGACTCCGGGCTGCTACTGAGAAATTCGAGATGGAAAAACCCAATAACACTTTGAGAGACCCGGGAATCAAACCCAGTACCTCATGCTCAGCAGTGCTTGCGACTACTAGACCAATGAGGCAGTCAATATAATACAAGTATTTTTTTTAAATGTTTTTGGGCGTGTTTAAGTTTCCATAATACCATTCTGGAAACTGGTTGTGTGCTGTCAAATTTCGGCCTGTCTAATGTAACTAGCCTGTACTGATCCACACGGCAAAGCCCTCACTCTCTTTTCCTTGTTTCCTGTAGCTGGACCTTATTAAAATGGAAAAAAATATTTTTTTATTTGCAAAATGTTATGATACTTACATGACACCTGTTGGGCTTATGTCCTGAATGAACGCGCATGTGTATCAGAAGTTTGTAACGAGCGTTGAAAGGACGGCGTTCTCGAGCACATTCGCGCCACAAGCAGCTGAACTCGTCACCTATAGAATACATAGAACACGTTCAGCATTTTTCATATTGAAATCAAACTACGTAAAAGTAGTCTAAAATTCAAAATATTTTATTTCACATGGCACTTATGAAACGTCAGAAGCTAGGTGCACGGTTCCAATTGGTCGTTTCCTATGGAGAAGAGCCGACAAGAAACTGCACGGTTACTCTTTTAAAAATAATTAGCTTTTACTATATTTTCAAATAACAGTGTTATTAGGTATGGGAGGATAGTGTAGGTCTTTCAACAAATACCATGTACTTAACAAAATAGAAGAAGAAAATCAGTCAGTCTAATTCAATTAATCAAAGTTTTTTCATGTCATTGATTTGGATATTTTTTTTAAAGCGATGACTTCTCTAATCGTTATCTTGTTACTGAACTGTTATCTACGACTCCGAAATTTATTACTTAGTTATTTAATTTTTTTTGTGAGGTAACGCTAATTTACAAATTAGGTAAGTCAACTTTACCTTTATATGTGTTAACATGGACTCTCTCGATGTGTTCCACCAACGTGGTTTGGTTTGGATACCTTTCGTAACACTGCTCCCATAAACACACTCTTTCACCTATAAAAATAAAAGGATTTATTAATATATCAGCTTGCAGCCTGATAGTTTGATTCCTGATTGGAACCATTATCTGTAGGCTACCATCTCATAAGCACATGCAATTGTAGTTTTTCTTACTAGTAAATCATTAAGATTTTACGTTTGAGTATAATGTGAATAGTTTTAATAATTACCTTGAGCCTTATCTTTATCAGCCTTTCTCTGATTTTGAGCTTTACTCTCAACAACATTGACATTATTATCCGTCTCAAAAGTTAACCCAAAGTCGTCTAAATTAACAAACAAGTCATCTTCATCAAAATTTTCAGAATTTTCATCGTAATAGCTTGAACTGTGAACATCACTCTCAACTGATTCCGATACTGATATTTTTCTTTCATTTCTATCAAAACTGAATTCATTACAACTTGTCGGTGTATCAGGCAGTACGTATTTCCTTTCTTCTAAGTTATAAAGTATGTTATTCGGATAACTGTAGTGTTCTAAACTATTTACAGTACCACCAACATTGTGCTGAACAGGAGTTACATTATTGTACTCGGACATTTGAGCATCTTCAACATTATAATTACAATATCGTTTTGAAAACACTGTATCTATTGACGGTAGAAGATTTTTCTCTGGTGTTGTAGAATTTAAATACTCTTCATTAAAATCTGGTGTTAATCTACAAGATTCACCATCTTCTCTGCAAAGCTCATCAATGAGTGATTCGTCATCTATGTAGTCATTATTTGCTTCATACATTTTGTTTTCTTGTCCCTTGTAAGTATCCATTTTGCAGTTCTTATCTTCGAAGTCGATGCCATCCAAATCTAAGAGAACTTCCTTAATATTTTGCTCGTTGATATTGCTGTCAATTACTTCGTCTATAATCTCAAAATCAGCTTCGTTATTTGCAGGGGTGTTCCAGTTATCTAATACTTCAAAATCAAAACTTTCTTCTACTCCATACTTAAAATTGTCCGCTTTCTTATTTTTGTTGCTGTTTTCTAGTTCTAAATTGAATTGTGACATGTAATAAGCGTGTAGGTCTGTTACATTGTCGTTTCTATCGTTAAACATGTCCTCTTCTTCGTAACACGGTATGATATCATATTGCGCCATCTTCATAGGTTCATTTACCTACAAAAGTTCAGTAATCTCTATATAGAGGTGTTGACATGTGGTGTTTACTCGTATCTTTGCGCATATGGTTTTGCTATTATTATAAAAATAAACTTTCTCTGTGTATGATCACGCGTGGCTCCAGCATCTGCGAATTATAAATTTAATCGTCTCTTTAGAATTATTACTTAGTCGCCACACGTGTTAGTAAGCTGACTTATGGTCTATTATTATTAGAGTTAGGAAGCTCATTGGATGATGCAAAAAGGGCTTTATTTTTAAATATTGAATGGACATCTTTTGGTTTGAATCACGTTTGAAATATTTATTTTTAATTCATGACAGAATCTTTTGATCAATCACAATTTTATTGCCAAATGTTTCATTAAATCTAAAAAACTTTGTTTTTTTGGATAGCCGTTAAAGACAAAGTGAAGACTCATGGATTGTTTGGTGAGACAGATCCGGAATAGGGATTTAGTTTCTTTATTTAATACTTATTATTATCACATCCTTTTTGGACCGGTATGATAACGTCGATAAAAAAAAATGAAACTAAAGCGATTGACGAACTTGAACTTACGCATTTTGTACATATTTTCGAAAAGATAATAATTAAGTGACAAATAAGATTATGAAACAATCACGTGATGTATGAAAACCAAGGCATAACATTTTTATTCGGCTACATTGCGTAATTTATATTTTTACCAGACCACTGCAAAGTAAAATAGGAAGAAAAATTCTACCTACTACTTGTAGCAGTTATTTTCAGACATGACCTCGAAACGCAGTCGAAACTATTGAAAGGGTAGCAAATTGGTAACGTGTGTAATAATAAAAATAGAGACACGTCATTGACTACATTTTTTTTTAAAGGAAGGCATACAAATCCTACAGGCAAACCACCTGTACGAGGTGGTAAATGCTGTCACCCGCGCCGCCGCCGCCTGCGCCGGCGGCGGGCGTGCGCCGTCCATTGTTATAAAGAATATAGGTACTGGTAGTTTATAAGAATTGTACCTTGCACTTACGCAAAATTTAAAAGCGATTTTTTATCTCGTGAAATAATAATTGCAATTTTGAGAAAAAACCTATTCCATAGTAGTACCTATGTTTTCGAAAATAGTATATTCATAACACCATATCATTTTTATCAATACTTGAGGAGAAAATCACTTTTGAATCTTGCTATGTGTTAGGTATTTATGCTCGTGACTGTACGTTATTAACAATATAGTATAAACACCATATAAATATAATATATTGTTTACATTTTTTTTTAATCTTCTGTTATCGACCACACGATTCTGTTATCGATCTTATTTAACAAATTCAATACATACCTACCAAATAGTTATCTTAAATATAAAAAATTTAATGCTATGTAATTAATTTACATAATATTTATAAATGATAATATTATGTAAAAACTTTATCGGTTTCTACCTACTTTTATTATGATTCCAATGGGCATAATTAATATCTAGCGATATCCAAGGTAAGATAAACTAAGAGCTTGATTAGAATAATTTGAATATCCACGGTAGTACCTATAATATTTTTTTTGTGTCAATGAAAATATTATTCTATCTTCTTTTTACATTTTAAATTGAAATCGTGTTCACGTGTTATATTTTGGTTAAGGCTATATAATAATTAATAAAGGATTTATTTATTACTTAAAAGAAAATAAAATTCACTGCCGTGAATGATTTTTGTAAAGTTAATTGTTTTATTGGCCACCTTGTTTTTCGTGAATAGTAAAAAAAACGAATGTAACTCCATACCTACTAGGTACTACATTAAAGTTTTTAGTTTTAAATGCCTGCTATAATTAGCGGAACTATAACAAACTTTAGAAAAAAAAAAACTAACATATACACTAAATACTCACTTATCAAAAACAGCAAAATTCGAAAACACTAACTTCACAATTTTGGCGCGAACTGTCAAAGTGACACATAACCTAACTTTTTAAGTGCGCAGAGCACACGAGTGAACGACACCAGGACATTGACGGGAATAGTACAGGAGCTAACCGGGATCGTGAAAAAATTCCTTACTGAAACCATAAGAGGCCATGGAGATGGTAAAACATGGAAGGCGTAAGGACACGTGTGACGCGGATGTGTGAAAAAAAGTAGCACGCTAATGTTACAACTTTTTTTGGCTAGCTTCTGTTTTAGATATGGGTTTTGCACGTTATAAAAAACATGATTTCCTATTAGGAAGTTACTGAAACTGTATTTTGATTTCTGTAATTAGCCAAGTTCATTGCCTATTTATTTAAATAGCACTAAATAGCAGTCAACTTTTGTGCATTCAGTATTTTTTTAATGATTTAACGCTTAACTTTTTTTGTTTTCTCACTATAAACCTGAGAAATAATGTCAATATTACTTATTTGTAAACTACGGACTCATATTATAGACATATTTGTTTTTTTTTTCACCAAAAAATTACCTACTATCAACTACGCCATACGTAATACATATTTTCAAATCTGCATCATCTAGTTCCTTTAGTTCAATGTAAAAACATGTGCTTTCAAAATCCCAACTTGATTTACTGTCGAACCCTGCTGAAAATGTTAGCTGAACATTCTTATTTGTAAAGCAATACGGTTTAAAATTGTTCAACGAACTGTATACGTTCATACAAAAGTGTGTAAAGATATGTTTTACTGTCTTTTGGCGCCAAGAATGTTTTATTGATTCAGATGTCAATATAATATTTTTTTTGGAAATTATTTTATTAACGGAACTTCATTTTCAGTCTTCTGAAAAGATGACTGAAGATTATAATATTTAGATAGTTATTATTTTGCACAAGAATAGGGGAGGTTAGGCTTTGCTCATTATTTATTTATTTATTTAATACTTCAAGCACACAAATGTACAGAGGCGGACTTAATGCCAAAGGCATTTTCTACCAGTCAACCTTTGGGTGATGCAGAGACAAACAGTGGTAGGTGCAATAGCGAGAATTGAAGAATAGATATTTATTTAAATATAAAGATATACATAAATATATATTTCCAATTATATATAAATATAAACAAAAATAACCTAATCTTCAACATTTTTAATAGGTTATTATTTCACCCTTTCATAATGTAAACGTTTTTCATTTAAAACTAATGAGCAAATAATATGTAGAGTCACATTAGCACGTGGATGTTACTTTACAGATAACTGTATGGCCTTCTGACAAAATCTGGATAACGATTACTACAGAAAAAAATAATCATTACAGAACGTAGTGGAAATAAAACTTAGTAATCCCTAAGATCAGCTAACACAATCGATGCTCTGGCTTCCATACTATAAAAACAAAATCCCGTGTAAAAATGGTACGACTCGCCAGGATAATTAGAAAACATGGTGTCATTGCCATCTACTGATTACGTACTATCGAAGAAACGCACACTGTAAGAACTATTCTTGCTTGCAGAGCGCTGCAACCGCTATAGTAACGCTTACCTACGAAAAAAAGGGTCGTGTGCACGGGATTTTGTTTTCAAAGTGGTTAGATATGCATTACCGCGATGGTATCTACATAGCGCCAATATGGCTAGCGGCAGCCACATACATGCATGCCCATGAAAATATGAACAAGATAAAATAACTGAGAAAAAAATGTGGGTTCAACAAGTGACATAAGTGGAACTCTTATGCCAGCTTCACACTATCGTCCAACACTCCAACATGACTCCAGTCTGTCCCAACTCACGATAGATGAAAACAGACTGTCCAACATCGTCAAACATTCACGAACTATCTCTCTACACGTGGAAGGTTGGACGAACAGTTGGACTTTTGGACGATACTGTGGAGCCGGCATAGGACCATGTCAATGGCCATTTCTGCTAAAGTTAAATAAACTATGAAACTAGATGTATGAAGGTGGAAGCATAAGGAGTAACTACCTATGTAAGGATGTGTTCTGTAGTTTTGGTTTAACATGGGAAAAAGGTGCGAGTTTATGTAGGTATGCCAAGTGAAACCTTTTGAAAATATGATAAGAATGTTCATCCAATTTCTACCGATTTTACAAGACTAAACTTTATGATGCACGGCATTGTGCATCATGACCCCGTCTTACAGTTGCGACGAACAAATACGCGACAGATGCTAGGGCGACAGTACGATAAGTCGACCACCAGTGGTGCAACAGCACATAAGAAGGCCAAATTCTTGTACTTAAAAACGTTCACATTCAAGTCGCAATCTGTCAAACTTGTCAAAAATGTTGGTAAATTGATTGTATTTTTGACAGATTGCTATTGAGATGCGAATACGAACGCTCTTAAAAATTGCTCGAACAATGTTTTCAAAATGATTATTTTAATTGGAAATAGGATGACAAGTTTTGGCAATTTCCATAGTTGAAATCAAAATGTTTGTGCTAAAGGCTATCATTAAAGATTATGAAGCCAAAAGTTTGGGGGCATTAGATAAACATACTATCAAGAGCGTACTATCATTCGCTCATGTCCACAACCGACGATGATGGTCAACTGTGTACCTGCACTGTCACAATCTATAACCATCGTTTTGTCAGGCATCAGGTTGGTAGCGAGGTTAAATTAATGTTGATAGCATGTTAGACTGGCTCTTGTAATGTACCTACCTACCTACTACATGACTTGAGAGATGCTTCGACAGAAACACATTAAGTTTGTAAAATATAAGTGAACCATGAATATTAAATCCAGGTTATGGTGTTCTTAGAAAACATGGACAGGTACCGTGTTTCAAAGTCCTGCCATTTCAATCAATCTCCCTAGCCTTTTCCCAACTATGTTGGGGTCTGCTTCCAGTCTAACCGGATGCAGCTGAATACCAGTATATTTTACATGGAGCGACTGCCTATCTGACCTGCACAACCCAGTAACTGGGTAATACGATACTCTTGGTAAGACTGGTTGTTAGACTTTCGGGCTTCTGACGACCCGTAATGACTGTCAAAGATCCACGAAGGATAGCCGGGTCCAATAGCTTAACTTGCTTTCCGAGGCACGGACGAGTCTCGGTATGTAAAGATGGTCACCCATCCACGGACCAACCCCGGCAAGCGTAGCTTAACCTGATGGATCGACCCGAGCGGCTGTTATTACTTAGCCACTAACTCCTCCTACAGCTCCTGCTAAAGTCTTACCATTTATGAAACATAGTAGATACCTACTTACTTAATTGGATTGAGAGGAAAAATAAAGGGTGAAGGGCTTATAAGTCGGGAAAAAGTTAATGCGATTTGTGGCTTTTTTAGCTCAGTTGGTCCAGAATAAGTCCCTTCTGCCCTTACCTTGCATTAAACATCGATTGGTGTCAAAAAAATAAAACGTGAGAATTTACATTTTTCTTGCTGAATGTACCATTTCTCCAAAATCTGTGAGTGCAGTTTGCAATTACTCAAAAACTTAAGGACAGTCTCTTAAAAACATTATCCTGTAGCTACCGTAACACTGTACTGTAACAACGGTTTAGGCCTGCCCCCCGTCTCAAAAATCCACCCTGTACCTGTTAAAATAAACTAAAAATATTGAACCATTAGCGTATTTGTAGCGATTACATCGCCACATACAAACTACGCATCATAGACATGACGTCACACAATTCTTTCAACGCGCAATTAGAGTTTACCGAGCGATCGACATAGATACAAAATTTCTACTTAAAACCGTTGGGAAGTTGCCCGCCATACACAACACCCGTCTGGTCGGAGGATCCTCCCATTTCTATGGTGGATGAGTGAACTTTACACCCTGTTCCTCATACCACTAAATAATAATTCCATCGAATCCAACATAACAGATCTATTGTCGCACAGCTAAGCTGAGGAAGCATTCATTGCTAACTTGGGTAAAACTGGCTCTGGAGCGTGGAGATTGGCACAAACACAAGTACAATTTAACAGTTAATATTAAAAAAACCCCCGACACAAACATTTCCTCATTTCTATTTCCTAATCCATCACTAGACCCTGTTCACCATTTATCTATAACCTATTCATTAAGACCATTCCAATGAGCCCAAACACGATACCTGTGCTGTAAGTTGGTAAGGGAGTTGAGTATCCTGCAAATTTCAGGTGATGCTGCAGAATCAGTTCAAGGTTACTATGTTCTTCTAATATCATTGAAGTAACAGAATACCAAACTTCAAATCGATCAGACCTATAGAAGATACTCACATCCATTCATCAACTAGAAAAGAGCTGATTATCTTCAAACAGCTGAACCGATTTTGATAAAACATGTCTGGGAACCATCGCTAGAAAACCTGCTTTCAAATAAAAAAACCGCATTCAAATCTGTTCACCCGTTTAAGAGCTACGGTGCCATAGACAGATAGCTGTCAAACTTATAACGCCCCTCTTTTTGCGTCGGGGGTTAAAAAGAAGCCTATGCCTAGGAGTGGGTGAATTCGTGTCAATCAAATTATGTTCAGCAGTTAGAGGTATTTGTCTCATAACAGCAACAATATCCTGCCTATTTTCCTGGAAGATGTAGGCGTATTTGGCCAGGATCCCATGTAAGGTTCCTTGGCAACAAAAATCATTTTGGATGATTTTGAAAAGAATTTATTAATACATAGTAGGTACAATGTCAGAATCGCGTAAGAAGTCAGTATGATAACATTTAGGGGTAGGTCAATGGATGTCATTACCAACCTAACGATAACTCACGTGGCAAATACAGCAGTTTTTGAAACTAACGAAGTAGGGGTCAGGAGTTTTGTAGATACTCAAAATGTTATCGCGAATCAAAAAATAAATAAAACAATAATTAACAAAATGTTCTAAGCATATCTACATATTTTTGCGCAATGATTTAAAAGAGTTTCACATAAGAGAATTCTAGATAGGTACTAATTTAATTTCGTGATTGTGATTATTTTTGGCATCCGTCTCATGTGTTTTTAAGCGACGATGCGATATTTGTACCTTTGCATTTATTTTGGAAAACTTTGATTATGCCAGTTAGGTTTTCCAACTCCTTTGAAGTTAGTATCTAACGATACAATACTATTAAATGAGTAATATTTGGATACAGCGTGTAAGGGACAGCCCTCCGAAGACTGATGGGGAGAATTCAGTATATCATACTAAGATGACCGGTACATGAAATTATTTCAGGAACATTATGGGAATCCAATAAACCTGATTTATTTTAGTACCTTACACGCAATGTATCGCTACCGTTGGGAGGGGTAGCCGGGTAGTAGGTATGCGGTGCGGCGAGTTAGAAGAACTCTAGCTAGGCAGAAATTGAACTGCTGATTTCACGCGTCGTTCGTTAGAGAATTTCAACATCCATTGCTGTTTTATTTTTATTTTAGCTGTTTTATTTACATTAATGGAGTACTGCGTACAGAGAATGAAATTTTATATTGAAATAAAGAAAAAGTAACTGAAAAACGATTTAAAAAAATTAAAATTTTCCTGAGAAAATTTTCGATGGAATATGATTCAAAATAAGGAGCTAAATGCAACCTGTTAGTTTGCGGAGGGCTGTCCCTTACACCCTGTACATATTATATATATATTATATATTTGTGTTATTAGGTTTTTCTATCTGGAATTTCTCAGTAGCAGCCCGGAGTATGGATTTGTGCCCGGTTGATGGCAATAGCCCCCTATTACATGGGACTTAAAACATAACTGGCGAAATGTGGGTGTACCTGCTACAGGAACACCTCTGCCCAACCCTTCGAGAAAGCAAGGCGTGATATTATGTTATGTGTTATATATTGTCTTATTATATTTGTTTATTCACGTTTTGGAAAACGGCTCTAACGATTTCGATGAAAGTTGCAACATAAGGGTTTACGGGGCGAAAAATCGATCTAGCTAGGTCTCGTGTCTGGGAAAATTCGTTTTCTCCGTCTTTTCACCCGAGCAGAGCTCAGTCGCCCAAAGTATAAAACAAGATGGCTACCTTAGAATAATGACATGGCAGTACGGAATTCGTAAGTACCTACTATCATGGCAGTATGGAATGAGTATGAAATTTCCTATACTATTAAATAAGCATTCTCTATTTTCACCTGAGCAGAGATAGCCTAGAGCTAAGAGCAGTGATAGCCTAGTGGTGTGACCGTCAGACTGCCAAGTCATAGGTCTCGAGTTCAAACCCAAGGCACGCACCTCTGACTTTTCGGATTCATGTGCGTATTGTATAATTATCACTTGCTTCAAAAACGGTGAAGGAAAACATCGTGAGGAAACCTGAGGGATATTTCTCGACGGCATGTGAAGCCAAGTCAGAGGCCCATAGGCGGCTTTAAAACTGTGGCACCAGGTTAGTCACTAACCACACGAAAAGAAGAAGACCTGAGCAGAGCTCGGTCGCCCAGGTACTGATCCATAATGTGAAAGAGAAACCGTTCACGCATGACGCACTGTAGTTAAGGAGTGCTTGATCCTTTATCCTTCTCTCTCAAGTCCATCCAAAGGTTGTCTGTAAAATATTGCTTTTAGCGATAAGAAGATCCATTTTAATACTCATCTACGCTATGTAACTCTCATAAGTTGTAACAGTAACATCACAAGCACTATGTTACTTTACGTCGTTGTACTTTACATCGGACTGTTTCATAACCTAGCTATGAGAGCAGTGCTCACTTACACGATTGTAGATGTAGTACTTATTATGTAAAACTGTACTTATTTTTAACAGTACCTGGCTGACCGAGCTCTGCTCAGGTAAAAATAGAGAAAACTAATTTCTTCAGATATGAGACCTAGCTAGATCGATTTTTCGCCTCGGCAACCCCGATATTGCAACTTTCATCGAAATCGTTAGAGCCGTTTTCGAGAACGTGATTACAAATATTGCTCATTTAATAGTATTAGAGGATGTAGGTATTACAATCTGTCTGACAAAAACAAATAATAATCATTTTATGATAGCCTGTAAGATAAATTGTTATTTTTTTTTAAAGGAACTGTTTTCTGTTAGCTTTTCTACTTGTGTTTTGACTACCAAGAAAAGCAAGAGCGGACTTCACTAGTAGGTAGCTACCTACCTTAGTACGAAAATTGGTACTTTGAACACACACAATCCATTATTTAGTTTTAAAAACATAACTTGGCTCATTAAATCTTTCCGAAATTGCTCATAAACCACAAGTAGACGCCTCTTATTAATTTTAATCCTCTAACTCGTAAAATGCTGCGCCAAAAAAATTAAACTCCTGTAAAATTAACACAAATGGGTCGTGATGCTTTAAAAAGCCGTCGAAGAGACATAATGACGGCTCTCGTCAAAGTTTTTTTTAACATAAGTGTATTTTTACAAGTTCTTGTATTAGATACAAAATTTTGGAAATATTTGGCTAAACAGATAATTTTAATAAGTTGGTTCGAAATTTAAGTGTATGTAATATTTGTACCTATTATAAGTTATCTTATCATAATGTTTAACAACATTTTGCTATCGTGAACTAATTAGAGTCAACATGAAAATTAAAAGACATATTTTTTTGGTTTTAGTAATAAATAGCCTTCACAGTTATCGATTCAAAAATATATCGAATCTCAAAATAGGTATAGACCACGTACCTTATACCATTAACCATAGACCAGACACGGGCTCGTGGCTAAAGCCGCACGGGTCGATCGAAATCGATCGATCTATGCATGCCGCGGTCGGTTTGTCGATGGGTGACCACCCATTACATACCGAGACCCTCCGTGCCTCGGAAAGTACGCTAAGCCGTTGATCCTGGCTGTCATTCGTAGATCTTTGACGGTCGTTACGGGTAGTCAGAAGCCCAAAAGTCTGACAACCAGTTTTACCAAGGGGTATCGTGTCATCCACTTGGGTTGTAGAGGTCAGATAGGCGATTGCCTATCTGACATGGAGCGCCTGTTCCATGTAAAATACTGGTATTCGGCTGCGTAGGGTTTTAGACTAGAAGCCGACCTCAACATAGTTGGGAAAAGGCTAGGCAGATTGATTTTGGATTACCAGCGCACTTACGAAAAATATAACTTTAAAGTCTCGAACGCTAAACTGTGTTAGGGGTGGATTAAAGGCTCAAGCCTTGTGCAGACCAGCGCGACACGCGACGCGACACAAATGCACCGCCCGTCGCGCGACGAGCGGTGCCTTTGTGTCGTGCCTGTTTGAATGAAGCCTTGTGCAGACCAGCGCGACACGCGACGCGACACAAAGGCACCGCTCGTCGCGCGACGGGCGGTGCCTTTGTGTCGTGCCTGTTTGAATGAAGCCTTGTGCAGACCAGCGCGACACGCGACGCGACACAAAGGCACCGCTCGTCGCGCGACGGGCGGTGCCTTTGTGTCGCGTCGCGTGTCGCGCTGGTCTGCACAAGGCTTCATTCAAACAGGCGCGACACGCGGCGCGACACAAAGGCACCGCTCGTCGCGCGACGAGCGGTGCCTTTGTGTCGCGCTGGTCTGCACAAGCCTTAAGGCAGTTCGAGTTACCTTCCTTAGCCTAAATAGATGCAGAAATTATTTGTAAGTACCTATATTTACAGGCAGAGTATCTCCGGTAGGTACTTACATCGTCGGTCGGGAAAGCAAACTGGGAATTGGGAATTTTTAGGAGAGCCCTAGGGTTTTTGTTTGTTTTCAAAAGAGTCGTTTAAAAGCTAAAGATTTTGCCAAATTATACAAGTTTATCTTCTAGAACATCACATCACTTATTAACGATTCCTAGAACTGCCGACATAGCCCGCGTCAACACTGACTAAGTACCGACCCGACCATGTCATCAAACAAAGTCACTCACCCCAAAACTAAAGAAAAAAAACAAAAGAAAACATAACTCTTCATTTCATTTGAAAAAAGCAACGGTTTTATCATCAATTCGAATACTACCGTTTAAAAAAAGAAGTGTTGCGTGTAAGTGCGTGCGCGCAGCGCCGCTCGTTTTATTGTCGCTGCAGTTGCTGTACACGTGTGCGAGATGAACCATTTGTTACAATAATCACTAGGTTTTGTACAATTATTTGTCGGAAAAAGACTTTTACTGAGTCTTCTATTTTTGTGAAGCTGGAGGCTCTTTTTGTATGATGTTGAACTGGTAAATAAGGTACCTGTGAATCGAGCTGTCGTAATTAAAAGTAAATAAATAATAAAATAAATAAAAATCGTTTATTTTCAGGCGTCGACGGCCCATAGCGTGTTAGTAATCAGTACAAACTTAAAAACTATGTTAGTAGTAACACTTAGACACACATGAGTACAAAAATAAAAACACAAATACACAATAAAAATACAGCCAAGATTAGAGAAGGAAGATTTATCAAGTCCCGTGTCTGACATGCAGTTTGATAAATGTATCCATTGTAGGCCCTTCTAGCCTTCCTCCAAACACCTTCAGAATGCTATTGCTGCTTCTCCTCAATCTGCGTATCACTAATGCCAATTCTAATCTAAACACGTGCAATTGATTATTTGTTTATTCTTCAACTGAATTACTGGGCAGTCCCTTATGAATATTGCAAACTGCTGACTACCCTTACCATTGATAATGGTATGACGCCCTGAACCCGGGTTTCATCATTTCTGAGGCGCGGAGGAACTACAATGAACAATTTGTATACAATTACAATAACTTAAGTAGGTAATATTTTAACAACACGTTATGAAAACTTTTCAGAAACCTTTTTTCTATAAATAAATGAATTACTTAACTCACTTAATAGTCAATAGAAAAATAAGTTACAGTCCGTGACCCATATACTAATGGCATCACTAATTACAGTGAAATAATAACTGTAATAAGAAGCTAATACAAGCAAATGTATGATTAATTGTATGTTTATATCTTATGGCTGTATCTAGGACACATCTACGAGAAATGCTTACACTTGTTGCGCAGGAGCACGTATCTCAAAGTTTTCGTAGAGCAGCCATTGTTGTTTTAATTCTTTAGGTTTTTGTTTTACTTCAATCAATTAGCTGTTATTTAAACATATCATGAGTATAACAGCACCTGTGAATAGTGAAAAATAGACATGGTTGTTAATGAAATTGCAACGCCAGTTTTGCACTAAGTGCCAAAAATATACATCGTATTTGAATGCTGACAATATAAAAAAATAAATAATAATATATTTGTTGTACTTTAATTAACATTAAAATCAGAATAGCCCAAACATTTAACTCTACATTTTCACAGCTTTTTTTTTTACATTTTTTTGCTTTAATTTTAGTCAGAGTTTTATAAATCTGCAACAATGAGTTGACTGATTCGTAATTATTTGATAATTAGTTATTTTTAGAGAAAGTAGAACCGATAATGTTGAGATCCATTGATCATCGCGGTGGTACACCAAATTAACACACTCGTGCGCATCTGGGAAGATCAACCTGCGGCCCGCGAGAGATTATTATCTGTAATATAAGAAATTGGAGGTACCTTGTACTTAGGTACTTAATTAGTACTCCCATTTCTAGGACATAGAATCTGTTGCTAAAACCCAATTTAAAAACCGCCTGATTGAACTAAAGAGAGCCTCCCTTTGGGCTACAGAATCAGCTTACCTTATTCTTCCACTAGGTACATGATTATTATTAAGGTCCATTCATCTCCGTCAGAATTGTCAACTTTGACGGAATACCATGTAAAAAAACCATCCAGGTGCGCGTTGGACCACGCACAATGAAGGATTCCGTAATTGAAATTAATTTATCCCAAGAACAAACTTAACATTGTAGTTGAAAAACATGTTCTCCGATACATTCCAACTGCAAATGTAAGTTTGTACGCACAATATTTAGAGATTTACCATGTTATTTTAACACCATTCTTATAGGTTTTCCTGTAATCTATGGGTAAAGAACCATTCTTTGTATTTATTCAAAAATTTAGGCTCAGTGGTTTCGGAGATAAGGGGCCCACCCTTATCTCCGAAACCACTGAGCCTAAATTTCAATTTTCATCAATTTTTTTAAATATCTTTAAAACAATGTATATCCAAATTATTAAAAAAAAATGAGGTCCTCACAATAAGCCTTTTTATTTGATATGTCACATAGTATCTACAGTTAGCAAAACTTTTATTTTTTAATTTTCCAATTTGCCCCCGAAAAGTGACCCCTATATTCAAAATTCATTTATTTATGTTACACGTCCGTATTTGGGTCACAGACATTCAAATGGGTACCAAATTTCAACTTAATTGGTTTAGCAGATTCGGAGCAAATTGGGTATAAAAAAAAAAAAAAAAAATTTATATATAAAAACTTTATTGTTCAAGTAAGCAGTACAAATTTAAATAGCACTAGCCTCCACACTAGGTCACGAGTGATCCTATAAGGGTTCGGTTTTTTTTCAGGTACGGAACCCTAAAAATAGCTACTGGGTCCTACTAAGCGGTGGTAAGATCTCTAGAGGCTGAAATCTCAAATATTTTTGTCTCAATCACGAATAAAACTGCTGACTGTTTCCTTAATTTATTTTCTCTCTTCGCGGCCCTCGGTTGACAGCCCGGGTGATAGGTATAAAAGTAAGCACGCGCACATGTGGCCTTACAGAAATAAACACAATACTTACACTTACTAGTAATTGTGCCACACGCCCGTTTCGGCGCGCGGACAAAAAGACAACACCATTTTTTATATAAATAAGCTCTCTTTGAAAACTCCGTAGATAAGTTGGGGATTTTGTTTATGTAAGATAAAATTATAATTAATGGTTAAAAGGGTATGGTTAATAACATAGGTTTTATCGACACTTATTGGTTGGTTTTCGTCAAAATTGATTTGTTGGTATCTCACGTCGTATTTTATCTCATCGTTAGCTGTGTGGTCTTTAGCATACAAGTGACTTAAATGAAGATAGATTAGGTTGTTGTGTCTATCTGGAAATCCGTCACTAGACTTTATATTGGCTAACAGTAGTACTACTAAGTCTGCAAACCAGCGCGTTAAAATATTAGATATACCACAATTCACCTTTTCTGGACCCTCTATACATTTACTTGATGGTACTCGTAGGTACTTAATATTATTTTAATAATTGTCAAATACGCTAACGGCCAACGAGAGCAGTGGTGGCCCAGTCTTACGTGCGTTCGTGGGTTCGTGGGTTCGAACCCGGGCAGGTAAATAATTTCATCATCACTGCTCTCAAAACGGTGAAGGAAAACTTTGTGAGGAAACCGGCAAATTCGAAGACATGTGACATCTACCCGCACTGGGCCCGCGTGGTAGATTACAGCCCACTCCCTCTCGAAGAGAGGAGGAGGCCTGTGTCCCAGCAGTGGGAACATTATAGGCTGACTATGCTACGCCGACGTCGACAGATCACACTGTCCACATGAAGGGTAGTTCAGACTATGCTATACTATTTCGCTATACATTAAAGCATATTACGTCATAAGCTATAACTATATAGCATGATTTTACACTATACGCTATTTATCGCAAGCTTTTTTTTTTTGGGGTGTGCAATTTTCATATAACTTCTCCCGCTCTGGGTGGAGTGGGAGGGCGTGTCAGACTCTTACTGACTAAAACCCACCCGTGTTCCTTCAGTTGTCATGTCACCGGGGGGCCACGATGTCTCTTTCGGCCTTATTCGCAACAATGGCAGGCATTGGCCCTTGCAGAGCCCGTCAATTCTGCTGACATCTCTTTGAGGCGCGTGTGGAACACAACGCACCGTCGACCCGGGCTTGTTCATTATCGCCATCGGACGGCGAGCTACCCATTGCTCACCGTCCGCATAGGCCTTCGTGTGAGTTTCCTTTACGCATCGACCACGTTTGGTCACCAGTGAAGGCCAGTGAAGGGCCAATTGGAGCGCCGGACGCGGTCGATGCGTAAAGTCGAGATGATTAAAAGAAACTCACACTAAGCCCTCAGGACTATGTATAGCAAGTTATTTGACGACAATGCGTCATAAAGTGCACACACAAAGGATTTGGTACCTACTCACTAGCGTGGAAAGCTCATGAAGCGATGACGATGACATGGAAAGTCAAATAACCGGAGAATCGTACGATATAGCTCTGAGAATCGCTCAAATTTAACTCGTACAGCAAGCCAATACTTTATAGCATAGCGTTATGTGAACGCGTCCATATAAAATGTATGCTGAGTAATATTGTTGTGCTATACCATATTTGCTCTAAGCTATATATTATAGCGTAGTCTGAACTGCCCTTGATGCGAAGTGGTTACCACTGCTTGTATAGCCAATGCTATTCAATACCTACTGCATCGCCAATCAGAGAGACAAAGTTGACAATACTGTGCCTGTAATTTTACCTTAAACCATACAGTGTCAAACCTGAACATAGGAGGACCTACCTTCCGCTTGGCAACAAAAATAGGTCGATAGGTACAGTCGAGAGAATGCGTTCCTCATATCTGTTAGTTGGATAATTTCTAATAACTATAATAAGGATCACATTTGCAAAACACATACCGTTAGTATGAAACAGGCTGAAGGCTGGTTTCAGGAATCACAAGTCATATACCTAAGTATTAAATATAATACAGTTTCTTAGAATACTATCAAAAAACCACGCTGTGCAGCTTTAAATAGTACAGACTCACGTCCAAAACATTTCTACTCTAGGAAATCTATAAACAAAACTGACGCAACCTGAAAAAAAACGTTTCTCACGTGTTTCGAGTGACAACACCAAATCATAGCCACATGCACCATCATTACTCATCCCTATATATAAAAAAAAAAAACCAAATAACACTAAAACCCCGAAAAATACTAAATTAACCCCTAACTTTCCATTTCGAATTGAAATGACGTTTTTTGTAAAAAGAAAAAACGCGCTCATCTTAATTTTAACCCATTCGTAGACATGTGCACAAAAAAGGATTTTTTTTTTCTTAAAGTTCAGTAACCAGATAGGGATTAAAAACTACAGTTATTTTAGATTTTTTGTTGGTTCACTAGTTTTTAGACGCGTACAACTCCAGTTATAATTAAGAGCCACATGTCACACTAGTGATGCAAGTATCTACAGATGTCGATATTATGCTGCTGAAACTGTCGAAATAACTTTGTTCAGTTCAGCACTTTTGCTTGATTAGTTCTCATTTTTTTTATCCAAAAGTGGATATCTTAGCTTTTTCGAAGTTGTTGTTGTTGTACCTATCATCATCATAATCATTCTCTGACCGCTATCCCAATTTATTTGGGGTCGGCGAAACATGTCTCCTTCCATACTTTCCTATTAATTGTCATCTCAATAGTCAGGCCCTTTCTGGCCATATTATCATCTTTTGAAGTGAAAACTTCTTTAGGCGCGTTGGGCATTTTTGAGATAGGAAAAAACAATTGAACTCGCGACACCGTTACCGACACCTCATTTTTGTAAACACGATTGTGCTCTTTATTTATATCACGTTACGGATCAATGTTCTATGCAAGTATTTTACTTTAAAGGTTTTGGAAGTATTTTTTTTTTTGTAAACGCGGTTGTGCTCTTTATTTAGATAAGGTTACGGACCAGTGTTCTATGCCAGCATTTTTCTTCCACCAAGGCGATCTTGTTCAAGTTTTTACTCCCGGAGTGCCAGTATTTTTTTATGTGTAATAGATGATAATGGCTAGAAAGGAGGTGCCATCCATCATGTCTAGCTTTCACCGCGTCGAACCGTCGACGGTCGTTATTACATTTCTACCTGAGTTATATCTAAAATCTTATAATAAAATAAATGATCAATCTCTATACTTCGATACCTACTTACAGTTACAATTTTAGTACGTAGTACTTATAGTTTTATTTTAGCAATAATATGAGGCTATCCACCAAATTTATCATTTTATCACAAGTTGTTCAATTCCAAAATTAATCTTCAATATTTCTATCGATAACTCACCCGAGTCACATCCCTAGTGCACTTGTTTCGTATCATAAATCAAGCGAGCTCGCGCTTGCGACGTATCGATTATATTACACACCACATTTAAGTAATAGTTTTATTCTGTTTATCTGTTCAACCTGTGCTGTGTCGCCCTTTGATGTTGAAAAAATGTAATGTTTATATTATACTGAAAGTTGGGAGGTAGGTATCAGGTAAGGTTAGGTATACTGAAATTATGGAACGCTCAAACAACCGCTGAAATCGTTTTCAGAATTTCGATTTTAGTCAAATCGTTTGTGAAATAACATAATAAGGTTGTCTCTACATCGCGAAATGCGAACTACGAATCACACTGACGTCACGCGAAATCCTGCATCGCGCAAGCAGCGTTTACCGCGCAATCACGATATTTATATAACTTCCCGACATCAATCGTCGGGCAGTTGCCCACCAGACACGACACCCGTCTGGTTGGTGTTTCCTCCCTTTTCAATGGAGGATGAGTGAACTTTTGTACAAAAGTTCCACACACCTCTACCTAAAAGGTATTCATTAAGGTCTGTTAGGTAGTTACTAAAACCTTTAAGTATTTTGTAGGTTTTCATTTTGAAGTGAAAACTTCTTTAGGTGCGTTGGACATTTTTTGAGATGGGAAAGAAACAATTGAGCTCGCGACACTGTTACCGTTACCGACACCTCATTAAAATACACACGTAATTGTTTTTCACTATTTTTCATAGTGTGCCAAAATGCTTAATGAGCAGTTAACAACCCAAAGTTCTACAAAAGAGAGTTGCTAGGTAGTGCATGTATTTTTTTAAACACATCAGCAAGTATTCAATACCTTTATTTTGCATGATTTCAAATGTTTATGAACTATTCTTGCTAATTAACAGAGATTAATCTCGTTCATGAATTTGTAACCAGGAACTCGACGTCCGCCATATTATCTTGAATGAATGTTTTACAAGGCTAATGACCCTTGTAGGCAATTAGCATAGTTTTTTTTTTTGAACAGAGCCGTTCCTAACCAGTCTGTGGCAAAAAAAAAATTGGTCTGAACAAGATAAGACTTGAATTCTAGTTTAGATGAGGTTCATTTACCTAACTGTCGAATAAGGATGATGCCTGGGCAAAAAAAAGAAATTCTATTTAGTCCGTCAGTCTGATAATAAAAAAATATTAGACACGTATTTTTTTGCTTTATCATATATTAATAAAAAAATATTTAGATAAAACGCAATTAATGTTGGGGAGTGGGGGTCACTACGTCACAAGTAAGTATAAAATCTACATACTCGTGACGTCATGGCACATTTTAACTCAGTGTATCGCCGTAATCTTTTGATTACGTCAAAAAAGAAAAATATGTGTTCAATATTTCTTAATAATTTACGAGATAGACAAAAAAAATTTGGACACAGGCCTATTGAAAAAAAATATTGGTTTGGAAGTTATGAGCGTTGAAACTTCTATATTTCAAAACAAATTTTAATTAAGAAGAAGAAGAAGTTCAAGTTATTTATTTCATATACATTTGTGTCTTTGGGCGTTAATAAATAACTTATGAATTATAAAATGGCAGAATAGAAACCGTACAGGGATAGATAATTTATTTAAAAGTTCAAATAGTTTTATTTTGAATAGATTCATCTACATCCAGTAGTTTTTCCATAATATCTATACGCTCAAAGGTCTATTCATAAAATTTTAAGCGCTCGTCTTCGTTATAAATCATCATCTATTTCACTAAATAAATAAATAAAAACTAGATAATTAAATACCAAATAAATAAAATAACTGTACTAAATAGCATGCATATTAGCCACGCCAACATTAATTAATAGAGAATCCTACTTGTGACTAGTCAAAACTAATATAGGTAGGTATCTACGAGTATATTACAAATGCGAAAGTGAGTTTTATTTTTTTGTTTGTTTGTTACACTTTCACGCTAAAACGGCTGAACGGATTTGGATGGAATTTGGCAAATGGGTACACCATAACCTAGACTAGGATATAGGATACTTTTTATCCCGATATTCTCACGGGACCGAAACTTTAGCGGGTAAAACCGCGGTGTGCAGCCAGTACCTTAAAAGTGTGAAAGTAGGTCCCTACCTACCTAATCAAAGACCACCATCCATCTAGCCAGCTATCAAACATCAATTTATGATTATCTTTAAAACTACAGCGGATACGTCGCTCGACGGATACGAGAACTTCTTTATTTTTATATAATTTTAATTATAGCGGTCCTCTTACACGCATGCTCAACAAATGTGTTCGTTACTGACTCATGACACGGCTAGGTACCTACCACGTTATGACATACCTAAGGATGCAACTCTGTGTGTATTATGATGATGCATGGTATGGAACAGGAAACAATGTTACATTGTTTGATTATGTTAAGATTTCATTAGCGGGTTCTTAGTAAAATTGTTGTCTAATTGGGTGTCGTTTTTGCGAAGAAAGAAGTCAGTTTTAAGATCGAATGCAGGTATAAAGCAACTATTATAAATAATCTAGGTTGCAGTCTGCCATACTTAGAATTCTATCCGAAGTCAAGGGTTGAGTAAAAAACAATTAAAGGTTTCCGGGACATCGCCAAGCGGTTGGTCGACTCTTTACGTGACCAGAGGGCTGGCCAATTCTTAGGCCAAAGAATCAGCGTTGCTATCCAACGTGGCAATGCTGCTAGCCTTTTGGGCACTTTTCCCGCTGACAGCGATGCGGACGAATTTTTGACGCCCAATGAGCTTTTGTGAGTTGGTTGTTTTTTTGTTTTATTTTTATCATCACTGTCTCTACATATACATACAAATATAAATCAAATTGAAAAAAAATAAAAATTAACGGGTTTCCTGCTACTACATAATAAAACACATCATAATTGTAATGATTTCGTTTAATACAACACTAAGTATAATTTACAATGATCAATAAAAGTATTCGTGTTGGCTCGAGCACAGGCTCCACTGAACATAAGCACTCTTTCTGCTGACCAGCTACGTAAAACGGAACGCACATAAGAGGCGGTTCGCACTACACCGCCCGAATCCGTAACGACCGCATTCGATCCCGTACGAATATTTACGAACGCAAACTTAATAATTCTACAATAGCGACATAAAAAAAATAAAAACAATTCGTATACGGTGTAGTGAGAAACTGCAAACGGTTTCATTTAAATGACCGCGCACCGATCTCTAAACAATAATAAAAAATAATGTCATAATAAAAAATTCTCAATTCCAAAATCAGGTTCAATGTTTTCGTGCATAGCAATGGATTTACAACGAGATACGTAACTATTGTACTTAACTGTTAGGGTCGCTTCACACGTACTCGTATAAAGACATACGATGTGTAAGATGGACAAAAAATCGCGAGAAATTCAACGTTGTTTAAAATACAGAAAAATCAGTCAGCAAATACTTATCTTCAATTTACGACAGTTATAATTAAGTAGACGTACGAAGAAATTGTATATCTACTGGCTACGGGATTGTGACGAATGCGTGTGAAAATATCTACACAGGGTTAGGCCACGGTAAAGATAAAATTTGGAATAGAGTTCAGGCGGCGGGTTTCATGCTATAAATATAGGCGGATGAAAACTGCTAACAATTACACATAGATACGTCTTTTATTTATTTCTACTTTTTAAATTGAAAAGCGTTTTACCATAGCCCAACCGTAATAGGATATACCGTAATTCGCTATTTTTTTTGCAAAGTATATGTAAAAATGTGACACTCCTACATCGCTAAATGTATACATTTTTTAATCCCAAAGTTATTGCGTAATCGAATATACATTTAACATACTCATTTTACAGTTCTACGTTATAAGTATACATACAATGTGTGATATGGTTATTTTCACCCTTTCCGATAATTATCGAAAAAGTAACAAAAATCCCAACGTAATTACGCACTTAATATTATTTTATAGTAAATGCAAAATCGAAAAATGCACGAAAAAACAAGTTTTTTTTTTAACAAAACAAAAAACGATTATCAGAATACAATGATTTTTTACTACTATACTTAGTTATTTCTTCTAATTTTTTTCTCTACAACATGAACGATTTAATATGCAATATAGTTAAGTGAACGTTTACACTCGTCTAAATTTTTACCATTTTTTCAAAAAAGATTTATTTTTTACAATCCATGATAAATATTTACATCCTAAACTTACGCTAGAAACAATTCCTTGGAATCAATAAAGTAATAGAAAAAATGGTACCATTAAAAATCATGGCACGCCATTGAAAATAAAAATTACATATTTATCTTTACATCAGATCAATAATCACAAAAAAATATGTAAAAAATAAAGCGGGCTCTGTATTTTTGAAAAATAAATGTAAATGTTCTGAGATCTTTCTTGTATTTCTGCACAAAATGTCGACACAACTGAAACGCTTGGCGTATATTTAAGCTTATTTAACATACCAATAGTTACTACTTATTGTTCTTATTACTTGTATATTACAAATAATGATTAAATATTTTTATTTAAATATTGATATGGACCTTTTAAGGTTATTTATCGTTGAATTCAATGATTATCTGCGCAATCCGTTCCATCTAAAATCTTCCTAACACTTATACGCTATAAATATTTCTAACAAGTATAACTACCTCAGCTACCATACCTAAGGGAAAACTAAATTTAAAAAAAACGTAAAACCTATAATACTTCAAAACCCCGTTAAAACCGGGTCAATTAAAAAATAAAAGAAAAAAATATTTGGTTAACTCTAACTTACAATTCCTCATTTCGAGATCGTCCATTTTTTATTATAAAAACTTCCAACAGTGAACACATTACACTTTCTAGAACACCATTTCTAATAACTTGAAATAGATCTACACCCGTAATTAATATAGTATTATATACTGTGATAATAAACGCCAAACACTGGAGTGTTGTGTAAACGATTTACACTTAGTTCACATGTACACTTTACACTCGCACTGTGTACAGTTAGCTTTGGATACAAGATGGTACACTCAATCATGTACTTACAACCACTCATCATACATATATATTCATCGCGTAGGATAGAAGTACCTGTACGCGTGGTAGTGGTTGCTTTATTTGTCAGATCTCTGTTCGTTGAGGGAGAGGTTTTCGGCCTCGTCCTTGATGTGCGACATGGAGGGCCGGTATCGGTCCTCGGCGCGAGGGTAGTCGTCATAGGGACTGGTCTCGCCGGAGCGGTTGCTGGATGACTCCTTGTTTGAGTTTGAATAGTCTAGAGGAAAGGAGACAAGTTTTATCATGAAATGTATAAAAAGTGTTAAGAAAACGAAAGAGAAAGAAAAATAATATCATAAGATGAATGTGTGGAAGTAAAGAGTACAGATTTTATTTTAAACCTTTGTTGCAGGTAATCAATGTTCCTGAAAAAGATGGAAATTCAACAGCGGTAACTCTTCGTAAGACCAGTCACTCGCTAGACCAAAGGTGACGTTTCAGGCCCAGAACCGGGCCTAGACAATGATACCATCACCTATAGCAAAAGTATATTACACGCTTCTGTTTTCTACTTGCAGAGTGGTTTCGAGATAATTTAAAAATGCAACTGAACATTAGTCATTACTTCAGCAAGATAAAGATAGTGAGCATGCAAGCATACCTTTGTTAGAATAATCAGATGCTTGCATCTCATTCTTGAGCGCGTAGATGTTGGGTTTGACGTCCTGAGTGTCGCTGGTCAAGTCTTCGGCCTTAACGTCGTGCGACGAGCTGCTGCTGCCGTACCCATTTAGCATGGGGGGCCGGCTAATAATGATGAGAACTGGTTAATACATAGATAGAGAAATCGTACCTATTTTCAATATTGAGAACGTTTTAAGAAGCCCTCAAAACGATGAGAATTAGGGCGAAGAATGTCACCGAAAAGAATATTATATTCGATAATTTCTCTACCAGTGACCCGAATCTTATTCATTAGGCCAGTCAATTCAGCCATGTCATTCCAATCGACATCTTATAAATCTCTTCCCATTACAAAAATATAAATATTTTTTCAAGAGGTCTTCTATTGTTACTTTAACGACGGATCTATCGTTGCTTCATAAAACATTGTTTTGTCTCACCCCTTTTAATATTATTTAACTAAAGTTCATTGACAAATGAATGTAGAAATCTAAATTACCTGTAATCATCATGCGAGGATGGGTAGTCCTCGGACTGCATCATGTGGTCCTCACCGGACATGTATGACAGGTTGCAATCTTCCATCATGCCCTAAAAATAGCAAACATATAGTTAATAACAGTTATCCTTTGAAAACAAAACTTATAAATCATGAACTCACTACTACACTTCATGTACTTTACAAACCATATTATAATAATATTCTACATTTTAATAACATTGTAGTAGGAATTAAGATTGTTATTTACCGTACATTTGAGTGTTTTTAACTAGGTCACATACATTGTACCATACCTGCAGGTTTCTTTTTAGCGCTTCGCTATATCCGTGGGGACTGGTCATCATTGGAGGACTTTGAGCTCCCATGAATCTGTGAGAACATTACACTAGTTATAGAATTTGCAAATCATAAAAATTATATTCGGCTTTCAAAACAAATTACTGCATTTTTTATTTTAAAACTTTGGTTCTAGTGAATTCATAATATTAAATGAAACTGATCATTTTATAAAAAACAAAATTAATAAAAAATCATACCCCGGCCATTTCAGACCTCTTCCAAATCAACTTATAACCATTTACACTATTATAGTGAATTCTGTATTGTGTATATCTTGTGGAGTGTATAATTTTGAATTAGAAGTCCAATTTATATGAAAAGTGTCTCAGTGAGTGTGTGAATGTGTATGAAAGAGAAAGATAAATAGAATATAAAATAGAAAAATGGAAAAAAGGCAAGCTTATTGAAAATATGTTAGAAAAAACTTATCTATCATGCGACAAAAATGCACAGGCAAAGCATAAGAAGCGGTACACTTACCTCAGGGATTACATGCACAAATGTTAAAGATTGGGAATAGTAAAAGATTAAAATATAATATTTAATCTTACTTGGGTATCCAACGACGATCCTTTACAATAATTCGTATTAGATGCAATACATGCAAGTCTTTGTAAAAATAAACATTGTTTATAATCATTGATATAGCTCCGGAGTTTCATCAAATGTAAATTAAAATATTCCATGTAATTACATTAGCAAAATATGATATAAGCTAATTTATTAAACAAGTTATTTGTTTTAATGTGATGTTAAAAACTATTGCAAAACAATTGGCTATAGCTTCGCACTCTAGGAGTCTATAATACTTGTGTGTGCTTATATTTCTTATCTGGACGATGTCATTATTTGTTCTTATTCACTCGGTATTTATGCTCATAAATTACAAGCATCTATTTAACATTGTTTTCCTATATTCATGAAATTTCTATCGTAAAAGACATAATATATTTTTAGTAAGTGAAAATATCCTTATTTAAAGAAATGGAAGCACACACTGTGTTCATAATCCGCTATTATAAACACGTGTCTAGTTACAGACTAACATGACATGTTGAATTAATCTAAGCTTACACGGTGAACACTTTACAATAATGGTCAGAAACATCAAATCTAGTGTGTCCACCGAGGATTATCTGTTTTACTGTAATATCATGATAATTCTCGGTTTCTGTATTCTCACATACATTAACGCTATGTGGACGCGATCGTCCAACGACTCACGTTTTTATATAAAAAGACCTCATTTTATCACATTTTAAGTCGACATATAGTCAAGTTTGCGTAACTAAAGAAATAATCTTATGACATCTAAGTATATATTTGATTCTTAGTCAGCTCTTTGTTTTGATGTCCATAATTTTAGTAACACTTCTTTAGAATGGATTCTAAAACAACATCTTTAGTCCAAAATATTATTGAAATCATTATCAACGGCTATTTTTTACTAGTGTGTGATATTATGAACATCATAAAAAGCCATACTAAGTAGATTCGTTGGACGGTCGCTTGTGTGTCGCGGCGCCCTTACTGTGGCGGGTTGTGTGCGGGCCCGGCGGCCGGCTCATACTTCCGCGGCCTGCCCCGACTCAGGTGGCGTCTCTTCACGAATTCCGCGTCGTCCACCATCCAGAATGAGCCGAAGTCGTCCTCGTAGCGCACGAAACATTTGTGCAGTGACAGGTTGGTCCGGATAGCGTTCTATAATTGCATCGCCGTTTAATAACTATCATAGTTATTCAAAAATCTCCAATCATCTTAATATTAATGCTTGTGCTTTCATTGCTAAGAATCTGACTAAGAAATTTCGAAAACTGGCAATGAAACCACAATCAGATCGTCGTGGAATGGAACACCGTACCATGCAGGAAAGGATAGCCCCGGAAACCCTGAAGGATGGACAGGAAAGGAGGTTAATAGGCAAGCGAGAAAACGTTAGTCACCGTTGTGCCGAAACCCACGTACACACACATAAAACCTAAATACAGAAAAAAATACATGACCTCACAAGTTGGTGACGTTATAACTAGCAAGCTGCAAGTTATAATGCCACTCACAATGATCAAGAGCCCACTACACAAATAATTACAGATTCAAATCTGAAACGAGATGAAAACGTTTATTTACACAATAAGAGTTAGATACATCGCTAGGTTAGATAGAAAATATTTAAGAGAAGATCAAAATGTACCGAAAACTGTGTAGTGTATGTTATGTGCAGTGTTTGGTTTTGTGCAAGGTTTTTTGGGCATTTGGAGTTACGTCTTTTCCGAATCTCTTTATCTATTTTATTCTTGGAAGAACTAGCTGATAAATGGTAAATTTTGACTTTCTTATAGATACATTTTGTATCTTGAATGTCTGACAAATCTCCCGGTGTATTTAAACAAGTTAGATATAGTGGAGTTTAACAGATCATTATTTGAGAGTATTATTTGAGAGTATTTCATGATACGTAGACAGAAGAGCTCCAACTGTGATTTTCAGTACTAATATGCTTATTTCCTTAGATTTTCTTCTTCATTGTTAGTTATTGTATAAAGAGTGCTCATAATATCTTACTGTAATGTGTTCATATGTGATTTGGATGTGGGGTTAGTATTTCTACATTCCTTTTGGTGTAAATGTTATTTTTCTATCATTTGTATTGAAGTATCTATCTATTAGTTTTTTGTTGTGTTGTAAAATGTATATTTCTTCATTTATGTTTTTGTTAGAGTAAGTAAGGTAAAGAGTTTTTGTGGAGTTTTAACAGGTAGAATGTATACTAGTTTTTGAAATATGATTTTGTTAAAGTTAAGTGTGTAATGTGTTGTAAGTAAAGAGTTATGTTATTCATGTACAGTATCATTTGAAAGTAAGCTGTAATTTTTTGTTGATTTGTTTATTTGGAGAGTATTATTGTATTCTGTAAAAAGAAAGAGCAGTGTTTGTTGTTTGTGACAGTGCAAAAATATAATTATTATTGTATAATGTTTTTTTTGTAATGTATACAATGTATAGTCTGAGTGAATGTCATTCAGTAAGAATATCTTGTCAATGTAAAGAAAGAAGTAAGTTGTGTTTAGATAATTGTTATTTGTATACATTGTTTATTAGTAAATTATAGGTGTAAACATGTTGTGGTGTGGTATGTAGGAGTGCGTAAACACGACTACAAGTCTGAAAGAACAGGTCTGCATGGCAAGAGTAGATTGTAAAGTGTGGTAAGAGAGTAAATTGTAAAGTATCCCTTTTTAGTCAAACTGATCGAGTGTAATGTTATGTACTCCCAAAATGATTCGAAGAATTCCATGCATAAAGGGTGTGTCAAATGTTAAGCAGAACATGAAGTTCCAATTTTCCAGATGTCTTAAAAGACGATGTATGAAAAGTAATCTGTCAACTGTGTTAGTGAAAATTGTATGGTGAGTTAATAAACTTGAGACGCATTAAAAAGTCAAGATTAATGTTATGTCTCTAAAACCTCCCTTAAATTGTAAAGTAATAAAACTTCGTCCAAAGTAAAGTGTCAATGGAACAGTATAGTTTAATGTATTACAGGTCTGCATGGAGGTAAGTAGATGCAAAGTAAACTGCCAAGAGTAATTTTATGTTTCCAAACCGTCCCAGTGTTAAAAGTTCCTCCAAAGTAAAGTGTAAACTGTATAGTTTCGTGTAATGTAATGCAAATAGCAGTAGAACAGGTCTGCATGGCTGGAGATGTAGTACCCGGCGTGCATGGGCGGCGGGTGCGCGTGCGCGGCGCGCTGCGGGCGCCGCTTGTAGAACTCCACCTCGTCCACCGTCCACACGGCGCCCTTCACGTTCTCCACCCGCATGAAGCATTTGTGCAGCGACAGGTTGTGACGCACCGCGTTCTGTGTCGCCACTCAACGCGTCTTTATTTGCTTCAGCATTTGTTGGACGATACGCTATGTCTTGTAGAAGACTAGACAAAACGCCATCAACAAATCGAATGGTGAAATGTTTTTTTATGTCGATTTTTGTAACAATAATAAAATTAATGTCGTTAAGGAATAAATTTGTAAGATAGAATATAAATCAGGCGATCATAATGTCGAATTGTCTGTCATTATTTGTAATTTTCATAGCGCATCGTCGTCGTCACACATATTCATTTGTTATACAAATTAGAACATCTTATAGGATAGAATATACATCTATAAGCTTCTTATTATAATTTATTAAACTTCAATCTCCAACTCGCATGTTTCTAATATTGATTTAGTTAAATTTTGCAGATGGTCGAACTACCTCAGTTGAAGATTGCAGTCATAATATTTGTATGTAGATATAAGTAAATACGAATAAACATAATAATAAACTACATTTACCTTGTCTCTTTGCATTTCAAACAGTCTTTTGTTCAAAAAGAAAATATTAGTTTTATGTCTAGATCTACACAATTTTTAGTATATTTCTCATTATTTTGAATAACATTATTTTCTGTAGTATGAAATTCTTTAATCACTTGAGTATTTTTGTTTTTGGTTGCCAATCATGTTGTTTCAATAATGTGAAAAACTTTGACATACCTTCCAAGTAGCTGCGTTGCGCCTGAAGTAGCAGAAAGTAGACTGGAACCAGTTGTAAATCTCGTTCAGAGTCAGCTGCTTGTCTGGAGATTCTATTATAGCCTGGAAAATACAAAGATTCAATTAATATTGCTCAGTTTAGTATTACTTAGAGAATCTTGACCCTGTGTAGTTAGAAATAATCTTATATCTAAATAGTTTAAGCTTGTTTAAATAATTTAAAAAACGCCTTTGGTACATTAGGTACCAATATGCACCCTTGAGGAACCCTTAAGTTTTTTTATATCAGACTATAACATTTCGTAAAATTTTGTTTAGCGTAACTTACAGAATCGTTTTGCTGTGTTATACATACTTCGCTAGGTAATTTATTATTATGTTGAGCAAAAATTTATATTACAGAAAGTCAAAAGCTTTAGAGAGTACAAACCTGTCGAATAAGTGAAGCATATGTGAACGGCGGCCGCACATCAGCGGATTTGTAAAACTCGCGGTTGCGTTGTATCTCTGAAAATATTAAGATATAGTTTTAAGACAAATTTAAAATAATATTGCACTACAACAACGACCTACAAAACAACAAAGAAGAAGTAAAAATTAATACTGGAAATATTGAACTCAAAAAAAAACTGAAACAATCAACTTTTTTATTTAGTACCTATTTCTTTACCTTGTTGCACATCTAATCCAGCTCTTTCGAGCATATACGGAAGACCTTTAGGACAGAAACAATATTTTTTTAATGTACTCTATTTCAAGAAAACCCAACTTCTTATATTAAATCTCAGTCAAAATAACAAGTTTTTGATTGCCAATGAAACCTATAGGTACGCTTTTTACCCGACATTAGTGGTAAAATGATGGTTGTATAACAATAATTACCTCCTGCAATGGCGACGCCAGATTTATCAGAGACACGGCGCCGTACTGGACCAGGAGATGCACCTTCAGAAGCACCACCTGAAATTATTATACAGTGAATAGTTATTCCTTTTTTTTCTGTCTAATTTAAGTAAGAAATCATGTAAAGAAACACAATCTCTGTGTCCACTTTCCAAGCGCTGATAGCAATATTTTTTGTCAAAAATTCAGTTAAAGGGTCTAATAGAAAACTCATGTCATCATCTTAATCTTCTAGTCCAAATACAAATTTATTTTAGGTCTTCTTCTGTAATAACTTTCTATTAACCGTGATGTCAGCAGTCACCCCTTTTGTAGCTAATATCTTACACACAATCCATGCGTTTCCTGTGATCTTCCTCTAAACGAAGTTTATGTCATGTCCAGGCCAGTTCTATCTTTAATTTAAATTAATTGCATAGTAAGTATCATATAATGACAAGCGGGCTAGGTTCATGCTAGAATGTTATGTTAGTATCATAGCTGGTGAAACATCCTCCACATTTCGTCGTAAAATACACCTCCCTTTGGGAAATAGAGGCCTGATGTTATATATACCATGCGGATGCTTGGCCTGGTGATGCGTAGTGTCCCTGGCAGCGTGCAAGTGGCGCATCATGGCGGCGAGGCGGTCGCGCTCGCGCCGCAGCTGCAGCTCCAGCTGCGCCACCACCTGCATCTGCACGCGCGCCTGCGCCGCCGAGCGATCGTCTAGGGTGTGCGCGGCTTCCAGGTGCCTGAAGGTAAGAGGGAAGTTAGAAAAGGACAATGGTGTTTGAAGTTATTTGACGAGGACAAATCCTGGTTTAGAATCGATCAAAGGACAAGGAGACTTATTCCGAATTGTTGGTCAACCTTTAATAATACGGACGATGACAAAAAAAAAAAAATTGTCCGTCAGGTGTATTATTAAAAAATATTGGACACATACTTTTTCTTTAACAAAAGATTACGGTGATACATTAAGTTAAAATGTGCCATGACGTCACGAATATGTAAATTTTATACTTACTTGTGACGTTGTGACGTAGTCATCTTTTATTAATATGATAAAGCAAAAAATACCTGTGATTTTTTTTTATTATCTGACTGATGTACAAATTGAATTTATTTTTTGACCCAGGCATCATCCCTATTGAAGAGGCATCAGAAAAAGTAGAACATTTTGATAGTACTGATTTACAGAACTTACTAATAAAGGTTTATTTAAAAAACTTACGGCTGATTTATTGCAATTTTAGTTAAGATAACATGAACAGTTCAGGATAGATGTAAAATTGAACAGTGGACTCACTTTAAGAAAGCCTGGTAATCTTCAGCGAGCGCATCGCAGCCGGGCCACTTGCAGACGCCGCGCCCGAACAGAGGGTGCTCCTCCATTTCACTGCCCCACAGCATTAAGCCTGGTAGACAAACACAAACATTTTAAAATTAGTTACCATTTCATCAAAATTATGCAATACCAACTTGATGCAATGTCCTCTCCTGATGTAAAGTGATAACATGTGCTGCACTAAGATTTCTGAAGAGTTACCAACAACTTAGACAAAGTTGTCAATAATGTCACGAGCACTCGATAATAGCATTATTGTTTGATAGCAGAAAATACGGTGTTACTAATTTGACTTGAACTGTTTTACTTAAGAGCTTTTGTGGTCCACAATGATGATTTTGTTAGCGAAGAATGCTGGTCCATATTCCATAGAAGATGAGAAATAAAGGATTTTTTAGAAACCTGGTGGGGCATTCGGTGGCACGGAGAGTGGTCCGTGCATCAGGTACTGACGCTGTACTGCTTGCAGCTGTTGAACCAGCTGCTGCTGCTGCGCGCCTAGTTGTTGCTGAAGAGAACCTGGAGGGAACAGATAATTTAAGCAAGTAGTGAGTAGTGGAAATTAGTATTGGGATTATTTTTGAGAAAGAATAAAAGTTCACGTGGTCTAAAGAAATTGCAACGATTAGATAATAGTCATCCATGATTGCTGCAACCAGATCCACGGACATTGTTATGAAGTATTGTCGATGTAATGAAAAGACATTGCTTTCAGAAGTATACGTACAATAAATCAATGAACATTTTCTCTTAAGGGTTTTTGGTGATAAAAGAGAAGTTCTCTAAGTACTGACCTGGCGATGTGTCCGGCGGCGGCAGATGAGATTGTGACAGCAAGTTGAGATTGATCTGTTCTTGAAGCCGCGACTGCTCCAGCTGTCGCTTAGCAGCCTCCGAAGTCATATGCTGACAAAATAATATAATGTTATATCCCTAAGTCCTGACATACTTACGTTTTTTTTATTGATATTTTTTTCTTTGGATAAGAGAACCTGATTTTACATTCAAAGTCTATGATTTTTGCTTTCTCGTGTCAGCATTGCAAAAATTTTATAAGATATTTGTGGATATTTTTTATAATTATAATTATAATTTTTTATAAGATATATGTGTGTGTTTGACGTAATATTTTCCCTATTCCTCAACTCTCATACCTGTTTCTGCATATGATGCTGATGGAACAGGCGCTGCTTCATGAGCGCCTGCAGCTGAGTGTGCTGGTCGAGCAGCTGCATCGCCAGCAGGTCGGGTGCCACCAGTGGCAGCGGTGAACGTGCACCGCCCGCTGCGCTCGCGCTTCCAGACGGTGACACCGGTGCGGGGCTCGAGTGTGCTGAGCCTTGTGGAGATGTTGGGGCAGAGGCCTGGAAAGACCGAAATGTTGTTGAAAATGGAACAGTGGAGGAAGATACTTCGGATATTATCGTCATTAAGAAATCAGTTAGGCTTGAAAATACCTACATTATGCCGTTAAGGACAAAAAGAGGGTACATTGATCATTTATGAAAGTACCTCATCTGAGATTAGGAATCTGCACATAAGGTTTAAAACTTAAATGTCGTCAGAGATGAGCGAGATGCAGTTGATCAATAATGAAAGCACTTCATGAAGTGTTTCTCAGAAAAGAACTGGTTATCTAGGTAGTTTTAGAGGAACCTCGAACGTCCTTTTTGAAGTAGCAATAAAGAAATTCCACTTGGGCTTACCCGTGCGAGAGCGAGAGGCTCATGGTCGCGAGGGGGCGAGGCGCGGCGCGGGGGCGAGCTGCGCCGGCGTCGCCGCGCCGCTTCGCCGCCCCACCTGCCGGACTCCTCCCTGGGGAGAAAGGATTTCAAATAAACTGGCTACTTCAACATAATCTCTAAATATCCTACATATTCCTGTAAACCAGAAGGGAAGGCTCTTTCTTGAAAAGGTAGTAGGTATTCCATGTGGCTCATGTTTGTTTGTAACTGCTTCGTCTTTTTCCTTAGGAACAAAAAAGGACTAAGAAACAAAACAGATTTACAAACCATCTGTATCCAGGAGAATATTGGGTTAGCTCCTCATTTCTTGTCCTTACCCTGCATTTGTTAAAAAATCTACGAAGACGTGGGAATATCTACTTTCTATTTATCATTTTATCTAAACATCTAGTTTAACTAATATTTTATAATAGTCAAAGCTACTTACCGGTCCAAACACCGGTCCAGCTCGAATGAGTTGATGAGCGGCGGCTTCGCGGCGCCACCCGGGTTTGAGTTCAGTGCCGACTCCGGACCCTGGGGACAAAACAACACCTTATGAGAATAATGATTAAAAAGGTCATTTGAAGAAACAAACTCATGATCTTGTGGAAGATCTAGAACTTGATGTAGACAATGAAATGGTAGTAGCAACATGCAAGGTTCTTGATCCGGATTTCAAAGATACTGTGACTTTTATTATAAAGAAGACAAATTATAAAAACTAATTTCGCTAATAGCTTTATGGCAGTTAGAGCCAGCGCTCGTTGGTGAAACGGCACGGCACATCCTTCGACACCTAAGCGCATACTGACGGCAACTATGCCGCGGTATTCATATGCATGCCGCAACGTCTTTAGGCATCATCGTTGAAATTTAAACTTGATTAATGGGATTTTAAGATTATTATACTGGGTGGCAGGAACATCGACGCGAAAACTGAAATTATGGAATCAACGCAGGGGGGTTCAGAATCATGTACTGAATCCATGGTTTCAGTTTTCGCGTCGATGTCCCTGCCACCCTGTATATTTTCTATTCGTCGCATAAAAATCTCTTGCCGCGCTTTCCTCCAGAGGACGCAGGCCCTAACTGAAGATTATAGGTTAGGTACCTAATGCTTTTGTTCGAGCAATGGACTCTTTATTATTGTTGACCGAAGCTTATTGTACTCTATATAAACTCACAACTCTAGGTAACAAATGTAAAAAAACATTTAGCCAGCAAACAAACGAGTTATCTTCACCAAACAATACGGAATCATTTCAAGCAGTACTATCACTATTTGGCGGTAGGTACCAGTTCTACACGCAATCAATTACTGTAAATCTATAAAACCTTATGTAGAATCCTTTCTACATTAGGTTCTATAGTTTGCTCCTGCCTCATACCTAATTGTAGGTCATAATATAAACAAAAGGTGTTTACGGAGCTTAAAGTATGCATTGTTGACGTCATGCAATCAATATGTAAGTGCTCGTGTTTCTTCAGTGGTTTCATTTAACAATAGAACCTTTGAAGAATAAGTCACATCTTCTGTAGAGAAAAAACCAATGTAACATCGAGCTTCCACACCTGACGATAACATTAAAAATAATTATTAAAAACTTCTTATCTTAGAGAAGGTAGGGGGAAAGTTGAGCCACGGCTCAATTGGCGAAACAACTCAACTGGCGAAAATTTAAAACCTACCATCGAAATTTCTGAGTAAGACCATTTATTTATCTTCACATATGTTAAATATAGTGTATTTTCAAGTATTCTTCTTCTTACAACAAATTAATCTCGTGACTCCATGAAAATTTCCGGTCATAATCAATGAGATATAAAGCTAAATTGTTGCTAAAACTTCTATTAGTTTACTACACACTATTGCAACATATATTAAAGCTGACAATGACAAAATAGAAAGACAATAGTTTAATAGTTCAGAAACAGTTTTCGCCAAACGATCGATCGTCATACTTAGCAAAATGTTATTGTTACTAGTGTTAGCTACTATCGTCGAAGAACAAACATATTTACATTATGAGGTCACCACTGCCCGTGGTGAGATTTGTTTTCATAAATAACTAACCATATTATAAACATGAAACCTCACATATTGTAAACTAAGATACATTTTTTCATAAACATCCTCTACATAGAAAAGAAAATAAGGTCTAGGATGGGTGGCTAATTTTGCTATTGTAAATTATCGGTGGAACAATGAGGGGTGAAGAGAAAGTATCTAAATAATATATACTTATAGAAAGGTACCTAAAAGGTAACGGAATGAAATAATAGGTACAACACCAACTAAGAATAATGATTAAATAACTAATCTGGAAAAACAAAATGATGAACAATATAATATGGGATTTTACCCAACAGTCTTATAGCACGTCAATCAGAAGAAGAAGAAGTCAGGAAATGAAGGGTAAATTTGCCAAGTTACTTAAGCAGTTCTTCTTCAGGAGTTTGTAAGCGAAATTCTTAGGAAAGTGTTTTGCAGATTATTGAGGAAGAGCAGATGAGTGATTTGGCAGTTTATTTTTTATTGATATAAGTCATTTGATATAAGTAAAGATGTTTTCGTTTGTTACTATGGATGTGCAGTAGGTAAGTGGAAATTAAGTGTCCGCACTAATAAACCTTATTTGTTCTGTTTGAACAGACAAACCGTGAAAACCGTTTTGTGGAGCATTGTTCTTAAATTAAGATTTTTATAAACTTTGTTTGATAAATAAATAAATAATAATAATAGTGATGATGCCTGGGTCAAAAAAAAAGAAATTCTATTAAGTCCATCAGTCAGATAATAAAAAAATATTAGACACGTATTTTTTGCTTTGTTATATTAATAAAAAAATACTTTGATAAAACGCATTAAAGTTAGGGAGTGAGGGTCGCTACGTCACAAGTAAGTATAAAATCTACATATTCGTGACGTCATGGCACATTTTAACTCAATGTATCGCCGTAATCTTTTGTTAGCGTAAAAAAATAAAAAAATATGTGGCCAATATTATTTAATAATTTACCTGACGGACAAGAATAAAATTTTTAGTCATCATCCCCATTTAAGACAAAAAGTGAAGTATCAATGATAAGCAATGCAACTATTAACAATTTACTATCACCTTGACTAGCCCTGCTCATAAACTACCCTGCTAATGATTATGGTAGATCCACAAGTCTGTTAACAGCAAAAAAATTGTGATGGCATAATCAACCTTTAACGTTCCCTCTGCTGGGATACATTCCTCCTCTTTGCGAGAGGGAGTGGGCCATAATCCACCACGTGGGCCCAGGGCGGGTTAGAGTAGGGGTCGCTACGTCACAAGTAAGTATAAAATCTACATATTCGTGACGTCATGGCACATTTTAACTCAAGGATGTCACATGTCTTCGAGTTTTTGGTTCTAGAACATATTGGTTCCCTCACGATGTTTTCGTTTTAAAAAAATTACAAAAAGTAAACTGCCTTCCTGGGTTCGAACCCAATACTTAAGACACGAAGTCGGGGCCGTTACCAAATAGTGGTGGAATCACAGAAGACCTCAACCTATGTAAAATTTAATGGAAGGTTTACATTTCACATTGCAGACGTAATAATTGGCAATGCCTAAGCTTTACCCGGATGATCACTATCTCAGATTCAGATTATTTATTTGTAAACATAGGTAACAGATACACAGGTGTGTGAGATGTTACATTTTTTGTAAGTCCTCTATGCTTTACCATTGGACGTACAAATGTCAGTATCAATTTTAATTATTTCATTATTCACTTCACAATATCAAATAAAAATTATAGAACGAGCTAGAGTGTTTCACTCATAACTTTCAAACGATTCTTTGAACTTAGTTACTTGGCAACCTCTTCCACCTGTTACCTGATCTACATGCAATATGTAGGTACTCATAAAGGCTGATGTAATTCAGTAGTAGGTTTCAGCAAAGAAGTTACCGACTGCTTTCCTTGGGTTTTGTGAGATAATGGTGCCGATTCTCTTGTCACAAATGCCTCTAAACTAGACTTAAAATCAACAACATTTAGTTTATTCCTGTCAAACAACGATTTCCCATTCTGAAATAGACTAAAGTGACACAATTTAACTATATTTTAGTTTGACAGCACTAAGATGGCACTGAGATATTAATTTAGTGAAAATGGCAATTTTGCTATTCAGAATTTGACGTTTTTTAATCGCGATTAAAAACGTGTGGAATAAAATTGGTTGTCATGAACTTTAAATTCACACCAACAACACCTCGACTTCAAGTGCAAAAACAGTACCGTACCTATTTTTTTTTCTTTTGCTTATATCTCGAAAATGGTGTCACAAAAATAATGAAAATTTCAACCCCCTTTATAATGCCCTTAAACCCCTAACACTCAACATGTAGGTAATATTTTTTCTTATTTTCCATACAAAAAGTGAAAAATTCCATATAAAACATATCAAGGCTGCACCACTGCGCGCCTCCGGCTCTAAAAAAATTCACGTGGTAGGTATCACGTGTGGAGTCGCGATTCGATTTAAATGTGTAAAAAATATTTTTTAATTTAGAAAATTTATTTTGCAAAATAGCTTAGAGATTCTCATAGTCAAAAGTAAGGAATTTTAGTGATAGTTTAATTAGTTTAATTCGGTGTACAAGAGAATCGGCAACAATGCCAAAATATTGGGCAAATGCTTCTAACCAAAATATAGCTTAGCAGCTGAAATAGAGCTGTGATGGCCTAGTGGTGTGACAGACTGCCAAGTCATAGGTCTCGATTTCGAACCCAAAGCACGCACCTCTGACTTTCAGATTCTTGTGCGTATTGTATTATAATTATCACTTGCTGCAAAAACGGTGAAGGAAAACAACGTGAGGAAACCGGCATGCCTGAGAGGTATTTGTCGACGGCATGTGAAGCCAAGTCAGAGGCCTATTGGCGGCTTTGAAACACGAAAAGAAGAAGAGCTGAAATGCGGGCATAGTGGCAGAATTTCTTCGGATTATTCTCTTATTTCTGTTATCATGCCCATATTTTGAGTAGGTCTAGAATATGAACAATCTTTGTACCAAAACTAGAGCTCGTTGGTTGACGCATATGAGTTACTCTAAACCTATACTAGGGCACCAAAGGACGTAACCGCCTCAATTTATAAGTAGATGAGAGGCTATCTACCGCAACATGATATCACTCATGCGCAGGTGGCACATAAACTATGCCAACTACACTTAAAACTTGCATAAGGTGACATTCAATTGGTTCTTTCACATCAGATCATAATGATAAACGTGTTGATATTATTATAAAATACGTGCAATAAACAATAACATCACTAAGAGATGTAACAACAAAATGTGCTGCGTAATTACATTACATGTAATAAATCACGTTCTTAGCTGTTCCAGCGCTTATCTACGTGATGAACACAAACAGACAAACAAAACTTCGAGGAATTTTATTAAATTGTATACAGTTATGTAATAAGAATGTAAGCTGAGAAATTTGATGATTATACAGTAGTTTTACACGTGGTTGGAGATATATTTTTGAGTAAGAACGAGCACAACATGAAACTGTTTATTAAACCTTATATGGTAGTAGTTTTCATGCTATTATGCAGTTATTCAATTTGACTGTACCAATTAATAAGACCCAATATGGTCGAAGAAAGCCAGAAGACACACAATTTTCTGATAAATACTTTAAAAATCCCTAGATCAGGGATGGCGAACCTCTCTAAATCTACATGCCATTTTTTCCAAATACATATTGAATGTTGCCATGACGTGCCAACAAACCATCTTGACTAAACTCCCGATTTTTTTTAAATATAAATACTTTCACAGTTCACAATAATACCTTATACAGTAATATTAATATTTATTTGAATTAAAGAACAAATTAGTTCAACTTTTGCTGTTGCAAACTAGATGACTCAAGTACAGACGCCAGCACATCAAGCTACTACAATGTGTCAAATTTATTTAATAGATTTTCAACTTTATCGCTGAACTGTAAGGTTCAAAGTTGATTGGGAAAATTTTACAGTTTCGGGTAGCTTGATTTGCTGACGTCGATACCAAAAGTCCTGAAATGATGCCATGCCTAAATTATTTACGTCACGTGCCACCAATGGCACGCGTGCCTTTGGTTCGCCACCCATGCCCTAGATCTAATAAACCATTGGACACAACGGGTCCTATTTCTTTACTAGAGGAATGTATAACTACTGAAGTTTTTTCACGATCACTATGCATTTCTTCTGCTTTCAAAACAATAATGATATCATTACTAGTGATTTTACACACTGAGAGTAGGTTCTGAGAAAGATATTTTCAATATTGACAATTCACTCGTATACTGTTGTGATAACTATGGAAAGTTATATGAGGTAGTTTTATCATCTATTAGTATTTTGCTAAAATAATATATAAAACTTAATAGCCAAGCTGTAACTTCAGTGCATCATCCAGTTAATTTATCTCAAATTAAGGCGAATGCATCAGGGTAGCCCAGCAAATTCAAATATTCTTACGTTTTTTTGCAATTTGCAGGTCATCAGGTACGGTATGTATGTTGATCTAAATATGATTCGCGGCCGTATGTAACATTTGTTTATAGAATTAGGTATAATCATAAAAAATAATAATACAACTCTCTATAAATAATTCTCAAATATTAATATTACCCTATTAAATGACTATTTCATGAAGATCATTTGAAGCCAATTCAAACTTAAGGAGTTGTATTTCTGATTCTAATGATTATATTTCTGTAAAGCCACATACGTGACGGTCGCGAAACAAATTTTAATCAACATACAACCTGACACTGACCTGCAAATTGCATTAACGTAAGAAAATTTTAATTTCGCGGCTTACGTTAGTGCATCCCCCTTAAGCATATTCTCCGTGCGTTTAAGATCGGTACTTTCCCCACAACACACACACAGTTAAAGAAATGTACATACATGTTTGTTTAAAATCAACGCTACGTTTGACTCAGCTCCAATTGTTTACTTATCGAGTTACTTTGTTTTGTTTTTTTAGGGAAAACACTGTGCGACGCGGTTGAATGCGAGCCCGTAGGAAAACAATAACATGGGCGCTGTACGTTGATAAACTAAGCAAATAACGTACCTACACAACGTGCGCCTAGAAGAAATTACGCGACCACCGGATGTTTTAGTTTTTTACTTATTTTCGCAAACACTAACATCTCATGTTCAAACGTTTTGAGTTAGTATAATATTGGTCGTACTGACGATTGACTCTCCCGTGTTGCACCAACATTGCCTATTGCACTTCACCTTCCATTTACATTCCATTTCTATAACATTTACCCTAAATGTGTAACATTGTACAATATTTTACCTATCTTAGTTCGAAGTCTTAGCTTTTTGTAGAACATTCCACAGTAGGTTATAAATAAATGCAATACCTGCAGTACCTACATTTAAAACTATAACGTAGATATTCTTTACCGTTCGTAAAGCACTTGAATCATAAAGAATAGCTGAGACTTTAACCAGCAACCTGACTTATTGCCACCATCATAATCAACCTATAATGTTTCCACTGCTGGGACACAGGCCTCCTCTCGGCGAGAGGGAGTGGGCAGTAATTCACCACTTGGACCAAATTTTTGGTTCTAAAACATGCCGGTTTCCTCACGATTTTTTCCTTCACCGTTTTGAGAGCAGTCGTGATTAAATAATTTACACAAAGTAAAGCACTAGTCTGGGTTCGAACCTATAACCCTACAACTCGTAAGTCGCGGCCGTTACCACTAGGCCACCACTGCTCCAGTCATTGTCATCAGTTACGTTTTGAGGTCAAACTCATTATTTCGAGTAGCCTAACATAAACCGAAGGGCTGGTAAGTAGGAAAAAAAAATATTACCAACTCCTTATTTCTCCGAAGAATGATACTGTGGTGGCATCTATATCGCCACATGTGAACTCCGCATCAAAGACCTGACGTCACACAAAATCCTGACGTCACACAAATCCTACATCGCGCAGTTAAGAGTTTACCGCGCGAACGACATTTATACAAGATCCCGACTTCAACCGTTGGGCAGTTGCCCGCCAGACACGACACCCGTCTCGTCGGAAGATCCTCCCTTTTCTATAGAGTATGAGTGAACTTTACACCCTGTTCCTCATATCTCTAAAATACAAAGATGCTTACCCATAGCCATGTCCTCAAAATACAGATTTTTCCATTATGTTCAGACTAATAATAGTAGGTAGCTAAATGACTTAAAATGGCTCCCCGTTACCCTATCTAAGCACTCTTAGCCAATATTGCATATCAACCAAAGAAGACTTTGTTTAAGAAGTATAAACGCCGCGACAGAAAACAATGGAGAATCAAGATCCATCACAACAACAACAACATACTGCGCATTGTCCATACACAACTAATTAGCCAATCAATGCTGTATTCATGAACGTAGTAACATACAAGTGTTCAAGTGAGAAGATGTAACTACAACCTCGGAAAATGGGGTTATCTCGACGGTACGGCAGCAGGATGTGGAGCCGTGGCGCAAACTATGTACGACCTGTCCTTTGTGCCCCAAAAAAAGCCATAGCGACGATGCCGTGGAAGTGGCCAGCAAGGTCTGAGTAGTGTCGTGCCAGCGACTCGGAGAAGATTCATAAACATAGCAACATGCAAGTGTTCCTGGTTGAGAGCAACCATGGAGTTCCTTGTCAATTCTTCTCCATAGATAACGCCCACTTCTGGCAGTAGATGGTTACAAAAGAGTGACTGATACGGTGAGCAACACTAGGATACACTTATTAGACACCTTGATAGCTTAGATTCTTAAACTCAGACGGTGAGTTAAAGGCAATTGAAAAATCTATACTAATATTATAAAGATATAAAATATTTTTGTTTGCATGTTTGTCTGTATGTTTGTTTGTAGGTTTGTTTGTAAGTTTGTATGTAGGAGGTAATCTCTGGAACCACCAGTCGGATTTGAAAAATTATTTATGTATTGGATAGCCCAATTCTTGAGGAAGGCTCGCGGACGAAGTCGCGGGCAAAAGCTTGTATAAATAACATATCATTACGCCTGAAATCCCCGAAGGGAGAGTCAGAGTTGCACCTTAGTACACCCGCATTTCGCCAGTTAAGTTTAAGTCTAGTGTAATAGGGGCGAGCCTATTGCCATCAAACAGGCACAAATCCAAACTCCGGGCTGCTACTGCGAAATTCCTGATAGAAAAACCTCAATAACACTTTGCCTGACCCGTGAATCGAACCCAGGACCTCATGCTCAGCAGTAGCACTTCCAACCATTAGACGCCTAATCTTTGGTAAAGAAAAACATTAAAATTACAGGCGAAACAAAAAACCTTATTTAAAAGGGACAAGTTGTCAGTGTGACTAAGGGCTTTACATTGACACGAAGGACCTATTAGTTAATGCAAAATGCGTGTTACTAAAGAGGCCAAGACCGCAGGCAGACAGCTAAGTTGATATTGAATTGAATGGTCAAATTCTAGCCGTCTTTAAAACTAAAGCAGTGGCTACGACACTCCCACGCTACGGCTACGAGTCGTCTACGCTGCTACGCCACTTTTACGCTACAACTTTGCTACGCGTACGCTAGATCTACGCCTGGTAAAAACATAACCCCACATGTATTCCAGTGGCTAGCATGGCTACGACACTCCCACGCTACGGCTACGAGTCGTCTACGCTGCTACGCGTGGTGCTACACCACTTCTATGCTACGATTTTGCTACGCGTACGCTAGATCTACGCCTGGTAATAATATAACACCCCACCAGTATTCCCCGAAGCTTTGGGCAGAGGTTTATAGTTCACCCACATTTCGCTAGTGATTTCTTAAGTGCAATTATGTAAAAGGGGAAAAAAAAAACAGTGGCACTTCGGGAGTGCCGACAGAAGTGAAAACTTGAAAAAAAATCGGCACCGCGGTAATCAACGCGTTGATGTCCTTTTAATGGTCGTGATAACATCATGGTATTAATAACCTCCTCCTCTTAGAAGTCGGTTAAAAAAAAACATAGCCTCGTTGGTCTAATAGTGGCAAGCGCTACTGCTGAGCTTGAAGTCTTGGGTTCGACTCCCGGGTCGGGCAGTGATATTGGGTTTTTCCATCTGGAATTTCTCAGTAGCAGCCTGGAGTCTAGATTTGTGCTCGGTAGATGGCAATAGGCTCGCTCCCTATGCGACCTAAACATAACTGGCAAAATGAGAGTGTACCTAGGTACATGATGTTATGTAATGTAAAAAAAAACAGTGGCACTCCGGGAGTGACGACAGAAGTGAAAACTTGAACAATTAAAAAAAACACTTCCAAAACCTTTAAAGTAAAAATTCTTGCATAGAACATTGATCCGTAACGTAATATAAATAAAGATCACAATCGCGTTTACAAAAATGAGGTGTCGGTAACGGTGTCGCGAGTTCAATTGTTTTTTTCTATCTCAAAAATGCCCAACGCGCCTAAAGAAGTTTTCACTTCAAAAACAGATTAATATATGGTTGTGAAAAGGAATTTGTAACTTATCTCTTGAAACATGCATTACCTCAATATTTTAACAAACATGTGTAATGTGCATGGACATTTGTCTAATTATTTCCTGCTTGATAAGAGAAGGTAAACATTTTAATTAATTATGCACTGTAAATCATCGAAGACAAAACAACACGGACCTTGATGTATTTGGAAACACAGGTGCACAGGGAAACATTGGATTACAATTTATTAAAATATCCATAATTAATCTTATACCTTATTTTTTTTTTTTTGTGTGGGAAATTATCAAGTACCTTCTCCTCTTCTGTCAGACTCTTACTGACTAAAACCTACCCGTGTGCCACGATGTCCCTTTCGGCCCATTCGCAGCCCCGGCAGGCATTGGCCCTAGCGGACCCCGTCAATTCTGCTGACATCTCTTTGAGGCGCGCGTGGAACACAACGTGGGCTTGGTCCTTATCGGACGGCGAGCTACCCATTGCTCACCGTCCACAAGCCCGCGCGTACGGTGGCCGGAAATCGGCTCGCAATTCCCGCCCCGGGCGTCTCCTCCTGCGGCGGTTAGGGGCGTGAGAGCGCAAAATTTGCCTCTCCCTCTCGCGTTCCGCCTCCTCCTTCGCGAGCATTACCGCTTCGCAGAAGGAGGTGACGGCCTGCCATTTCCTCTCACTCCGTACCATGGCCTGAACCAGGGTTGGACGCGAGAGATCACCGCCGCCGATCGCCTCCACGAGGACACGGCGATGCTCCGCCCAAGCCGGGCAGACCTCCACCGTATGCTCCACCGTGTCCTCCGGGCGATCCACACAATGGTGATACCCGGTATACCTAAGGTCGCGCTCAGTTTGGATACGCTTTCGTACGAATTTTACTCGTGCGAACACATACGAACACGCACGAACGATCCCGACCTTCCAAGTACTAAGGGAGCGCGCAGACTGAGTGCGAGTTAGTCGTACGTATACGTACGTTTACGAAACAATCCGAATTTGTTGGGATTTTAAAACACTTTAAAAATTGATGTAGATGAATTTATTAACTTGGTTTACGGACATAAATGTCAGTGGGATCAGGGTGATTCATGTTATCACTTCGTGAAATTCACCAAATTCATGTCTCTTTAAATATACTCACCCATTCGGTTCTATGACAGCGACGACGCTGTCGCAGTCTCCGAATTATAAGAGAATTATTATCTTGAAGATACAGATTTCATGAATACGATAGATGGAGAAAAAAAAAAACAACCGACTTCAAAAAAAAAACCCTACAAAGTGAAAAATAACTTTAATTTCGGAAGTCGGTGTCTTTGGTTTTGAATTTTCGTTCTTTGTCACCGACTTCCGAAATTAAAGTTATTTTTCACTTTTTAGTGTTGTGGTACCTACCCCACACAAATTCGAATACCACTACCTGCTATGTAAATAACAGTGACAGGAAGTTATCATATCATCCACATACTAAGTGGGAAAAAATACGTATTATTGAAGCTAACTCAAAAACTACCCAAGCTACCCAATCTACCAAACAAAAAAGAATCATCAAAATTAATTCATAATTGGCGGAGTAATCGCGTAATGAACATACAAAAAAAAAAAAAACATACAGTCGAATTGAGAACCTCCTCCTTTTGGAAGTCGGTTAAAAACGTATTCAGTATGCGCACTCAATTCGTACGTTTACGTACGATACAAATTCGCATCCAATGTGAGCGCGACCTAATTCTTTAACATAACCCACTGCAAAATTAACGGTAATTTCAGTTTAAACTGAAATCGTATCCAGTACAACAACGCATGCAGGGCGCTGTTGGGGTTGCCACGACACTGTAGCGCATCAGGGATGTTCGCAGAGGCACGTATAGATGACTTTTATGCAATCATGCGAAAGCGTGTCGCCTCCCTGATGCGGCGGGTGCGGGAAAGTGCCAACAGCCTCTTGGTCACTGTAGCCGATAGGGCGGAAGGTCTAATACTCAGACACTGGACCAGGACACAGGTATTACCGTCAAATCGTGCCTTGAAATGACATTAATTTTAATTATTGTATATGTAGTTGTCTTATTAGTATTGTTGACATTTTTAATGGTGATTTTGACGTTACAGTTATGGTTTTGACATTGTGGTTGTGATTTTGACGTTATTATTGATTATTTTGACATTACTAGTAATTATAACCAAAGTTTGCCGGATATTATTATGTACTAACACTAGTGTTTAAGATGTGTTTGTATTTACTAACAAATGGATTGTTTGATCTGTAATATTTTTTTTAATTGATTGATTAATCTTGTATAAACTAATTGTGTACTAATAGTTATTTGGTACTTGATAGCATGAACGATGATGACACTTCAAAATATGTAGAAAGGACACACCCAAAATTTTTTGGAGTGAAAACTTGTTGTAAATTAAATAATTAAATTATATAAGAGCCAAAGCAGTAAACGTCATGTTTTTCTATATTTTTTTTTACATATAAAAAGAACACAATGACAATACAGATATTAGATTATTAAGAGTACCTACAAAATACAAACAAGTATTAAATACATAATTTGAGTATTTACTACAAAACTTCTTTAGGTACGTTGGGCATTTTTGAGATGGGACTAAACCATTGATTTCGCGACACTGTGACTACACCAGTATTTGACCATTAAAAAGACATCAACGCGTTGATTACCGCGGTGCCGATTTTTTTTCAAGTTTTCACTTATGTCGACACTCCCGAAGTGCCAGTTTTTATTTTAAAAACAAAAAAAAAATACAACTTTATTCAGACTAAAAATGAGTTGCAAAACAAAAAACTACATCCAAACAGCATATTTAAAAAAAAAAGAAGCATAAAAAACATTATGTGTTTTGTCTACTACCGCTTTTTGAATGATCATGTACCGTAACACTAAAACTAGAAATGTAGAATACAAAGCTTTCTACCATAAACAATAGTCTAAAAACTCACCTGTCGAACTGCATACAACATTGTAATTTCTTCTTTATTTTCTTTGGTTTTCACAATTACTTTCAATAGCTTCTATACACTTTAACACCTATTTTTGATTATTTACGAACACTTTTGTTATTTTACTAACTATCAGTCATGCTATTTAACTTTGTATTAGTATATAATTCACTATATAATATTCTTTCTCTCATGTTATAATACGGACATAAGCAAAATCATCTGGAAAAAAATGGTTTTATTTTTTGTCACATTATGTCGGTAAAAATTAAAAAACAACCGTGAGTGAAAGAAGTCATTGATTTTTTTTTTCTATTTAACCAAAAAAAAACACAAGCGATGGCCTAGTCTATGAATGGTTAACAGAACATTAAAAATGTTGCTAAATTAGCTTAACATTAACATTTAACGTTTTTGTTACATAATTATTTAAAAATAAACAATCTGGTTTTAAATACAAACATGGTTGACAATTTTGTTGTCTGCTTAATTTTTCCGTGTGTTAAAAAAAAAACTATGGCTATTTTGCATTTATGCTAGAGTCAAAAGCGATGCGAGAGCATTTAGTGATGCGAAGGAAATTTAATGAAAAAGTAATAATTCTGTTGAGAATCTTAGGTTTCTCCTTTTCGTGTGGTTAGTGACTAACCTGAAGTCGAGGGTTTTAAAGCCGCCCATGGGCCTCTTTAAAACTTGGTTTCAGATAGGAAATATCTCTCAGGCAGGCGGTTTCCTCAGGATGTTTTCCTTCACCGTAATTTTAGTTATTTTAGAATTTTAGTTATTTACCCATTTTTTCTTGTTCTTCATATAGATTTTCATGTTTAATGCTATAAGCAAAACGTTCACTGTACCGAACAACTACTCTGAGGCCAAAACTAAATTAAAAGAATGGTTGCTGGGCCGGACTTATGAGGAAACAGAAAGTTTACTTTGTTGCACATGTTAATACACACTATTTGAAAGAATATATACCCTCACTTACACTCACACCACACACTTACTCACCTTAACTGTTTTTGTATGCATAATTTATGTTATTTGTCTTTTTGTACTTAAATTATTGTAAATTTTATATGAACTATAAATAATAATATTGCGCTAGCAGAACGCATTAAGTTGTTAACTTTGTGTAGTGTTTGGGTCACCAAGATACAGGCTGTGCCTAGTTTGGGACCCGCTGTCAAATCTAAGTCTTCTGTTAGTGAGAATTTCATACCATGCTACTTAGGTTGTATATTTAAGAACTTTGTGTGAGCTAAATAAATGAATTTGAATTGAATTTGAATTTGAGATTGCTACATTAAACAGATTACCTAGGTAGATACCGTAATCACCCATATTAGCATACAAATAGAGGATGGAGTTCCGATCCAACAAGTTAATGGAATGAATAGATATTTAAAAGTAACATTTTAGAAAGGATGAAGACAGCTAGGTAGCTGCCTTCATCTTCAGCCTATATTTATTTAGTAACTAATTATTCCTATTAGCATCTTTAACAACAGAGGAGCTTGTGGCTAAGTAATAACAGCCGCACGAGTCGATCGATCAGGTTAAGCTACGCTTGCCGCGGTTGGTCCGTGGATGGGTGACCATCATTACATACCAAGACCCCTCCGTGCCTCGGAAAGCACGTTAAGCCGTTGGTCCCGGCTGTCATTTGTAGATCTTTGACAGTCGTTACGGGTAGTTAGAACCCCAAAAGTCTGACAACCAGTCTTACCAAAGGGTATCGTGTTACCTAGTAACTAGGTTGTGGAGGTCAGATAGGCAATCGCTCTATGTAAAATACTGGTATTCAGCTGCATCCGGTTAGACTTGAAGCCGACCCCAACATAGTTGGGAAAAGGCTAGGGAGGTGATGATGATCTTTAACAACAAAATCTTTCAATGAAACAAAATGTTTCTGTACCTAGACAACGTTTATTTCGTAAACTACTTTCTAATTCTGAAATAATAAATAAAACAAAATTATTTTTTTTGTAAACATTCCTAAAACCTCATTCAACAAAACAATCCCAACCAATTTCTTGAACATTACATTTGAATAAATAACAAAAAGCCTTCATTGTCTGAAATATAAGTTTTACCTCTGAAAAGCGTCCGCCCGCCCCACTGTTCAGTGACGGCGGCGACATCAAAGAGCGACCGACCAATGGGATCGCTTCGCTGAAAAGAGACACGCCCACCCGCTATAAAGAGACCGCGCCGCCTTTGATGTACACCGAATTTTATATAACACAGGCTTATATTAACTGTACAGGAGATAATGCTGGAGGTAGGTACCTAATGTTTTGAGCTGTCATCATTCCGTTTATATTTGCTGAAAATGGTCTCTGAAATTTAGAAAAAGGACATTCCTTGCTATCCTTTTTGATAGCATAGATCGTTAATAAAATAAATGGAATCCGACTCGGAAATAATCCTAGTAATGTTTTTTTTTTAATAAATAATATTAAACAGTAGTCTTGACAATCAAAAACAAGATCTTAGGATCGTATACCTATGCATTATTGAGCTAGATTTTAATCCAAATATACATATTTCTACGATACAAGAATATCAGGTAATGTTAAATATTCACAATTGTTTACTGACGGTATTCATTATAGATATAATCAAGTGATCTTTTAGGAAAACTTGTGATGATATATTTTTACCCTCACATTCTGAAACGTCTTTAATCTCAACGACGACCAATAAAGGCTATTTTTTTAAAGCTTTTATCTTCCTTTGTATGACGTGATAAAAAGATTAGCTAGCAAGGTTGATAGTCGATCTGACTGCCCAGGAAATGGTGATTTAATCACCTCACTTCATCTTCCATGGCTGATCATGGGACTCTCTAATCGGTCTTCATTTTTAATATCACTCATTCCTTAGCTACTCTCATTTACCTTTCGAAGATTACCGCTCCATCTATATACTCTTTTTACCACTATATTGGGGTCGGCTTCCAGTCTAACTGGATTCAGCTGAATACCAGAATTTTTCATGGAGCCACTGCCTATCTGACCTCCACAACCCAGTTACAGGGTAACACGATGCCCCTTGGTAAACCTGGGTGTCAGACTTTTGGGCTTCTGACTACCCGTACTGATTGTCAAAGATCTACGACACTGTCACCTTTCTGAATTGTTGCATCCTGGATCCATTAAGGGTCCCGAAGGTCTGACAAAAGTCTACACTAAGTTACACGTATATTTATTGTACGAACGACGTCTTTAAGCTATAAGGAAATGCAGAATCAAGAATACAGGTTTACTCTCTGGACATAAAAAATGGCATAACACGAAATTAGGTATTTTATATTATTATTTGTATGTTGGATCCCGTTTTGTATTAATAGATAGGACAACTTTGAACTGAATATTATTTAAGCCTGAACGATGCAAGGTACTTGATTAGTTGAAGCAACAATAAATATTGCTTCGTCTAAACAGTATTTAGACACAGCAAGTCATATCTTGTTGCTTCAATTTTATTGTATGCCACAAGCAATAAAACCGCACCACGTAAATCAGGCTTTTTAAGCATCAGGATTATATTTAAAACTTGCACCATTGACAGTGTATAGTCATCTTAATATCAATAAGGAATTCAGACAAGTTCTGTAAAGGTTTTTTGTGACGCAAACAAACAGGAAGACGGAAATAGTATTAGCCTAATGCCTACTCATAAACATACTAAAATGTTATTCGCCTCCTACATAATTATTTAACTTTACTAGACGAGCAAATAAATTAATTAAAAAGCCTTCATTCTAAATAGGTATAGAAAATAAGTCTATCATTGTAACCGGTAGTACTGATCTTCTTTTTCGTAACACTCTTGACAGAGCGATCGTAATCTTCATGTAGTTTCTTGTCCAGGGGCTGATGTGATTCACCTCACGATTTCTTGCCATCTTTTTTAGTGCACTCATACACTGCGGATTTAATTTGGTCAGTCCATCTCATGGGTGAGCGTCCGTGTGGTCTAGTGCCCTCCACTCTACCCTGCACGACAAGGCGCTCTATAGACGCCTCACGCCTCGAGACGTGTCCGAAGTATTTGAGGATGCGTGGTGTGTGATGAGTGGTGATAGGCTCATAGATATTTGACAATCGTTGCGGGTCGCAGAAGCCCGACAATCTGACAACCAGCACCCTAATTCTATATATAACAAACGACCAATCACAGTCTGTTTCATTTTGACAATTCAATAACATTCATTACGTTATTTACGTTGAGCAGACAAATTTTTCGAACATAAATGAGGCAAGAGATTAGCAATATCCTTCAAAATTATTCGGATTTTGATTGATAGTGCGTTATACAATTAGGGTGCTGGCTTACCAAGGGGCATCTTGTTATCCAGTAACTGGGTTGTGGAGATCAAATAGGCAGTCGCTCGTTGTGAATAAATAATTAAATACTAACATAGAATTCTTTATCAACTCAGTAGGTAGATAATGGATAAAAGGTATCAATGAAAAACTATTTCATTATCAATTAATTAAGAAAAAAAAAAACGGAGATAACTTTAATCCAAATGGAATAAAATCGAGATTGTCACGTTAAATAAATTAAAAACTTGTTATTTCGGCCATTGTAGTGCAGGATTCACAACATGAAATTAAAAATAAAATTCAATAAATAAAACATTAATTTTGAAAGGTAGTTTGCACGTCATACCTTGCCCATACGTAATAAATCGAATAAATTAAGTTAACGATGCTCCAATGGAAATTATAAATAATTCAATAAAATTATAATTAAACAACAATTTAATTCGGATCACAAATAAAAAACAAGTTTCGTATTAAATACTGAGCGTAAGCTTAAAAAATTAAAATCAGCCGCAGATTTTTAAAATTACTACTAGTAAACCTAATGGCAAAAGTAACCTATTTCGACGAGAAATATTTACCAAATAAATAGGTAAATATGGATGCCATAATTTGCCTAGCCTTTTCCCAAATGTTGGGGTCGGCTTCCAGTCTCACCGGATGCAGCCGAATACTAGTATTTTACATGGAGCAACTGCCTTTCTGAACTCTACAACCCAGTAACTGGGTAATATGATACCCATTTGTAAGATTTTCAGCAAGTGTGTACCTAAATTGTCCTATTTTGAAAACTGTTTATTTGTCGCCAACGTTACCAATACCGTGTTTAGGTCATTTATGAAATCTTTATTTTTATTAGGTACCAGAAGATTTTTATTTTTGTCTAATTCTTTAAGGCACCTAGATTATGTGAGCTATCCGAATATCAAAAAATATTTGGCCTAGGTCTTAAGAGGGAGGCGTGCAATTTTATTCGCTGTTACAATGTATAATAGATAATATAATAATTTAGATGGAATATAGACGTTAATAGAGCTTTTAATAAACATTATAATAAGTAACAGTTTTAAGGGTGAACTGTAAAGTGTTGTAGATATGATTATTTATGATATACTTAATGACAGAAATAGATAATAATTACCATAGATAGCGTCGTCATTAATTGATTAGACCTTCGTCTAAAATATATCTATAAGGTGATTTACTCAACTAAAATAGTCTACTGTCTTACCAGAAGGTACCTTTAAAAACTTGAAACAAAATAAATACCAGTTCTCAAAAATACAGATTTATATAAAAAACTGACATAAAGACCTTCGACATACACACCCACAATTCTGTTTTGTTTATGGAACTTAAAAAATTATGTAGAAAAACTGTGCACTATGTTCTTCAACTATACATACAGGGTGACCATTTTTCAGTATCGTATTTAAATATTATAAAAACCCAGGAAAACTGTAATGTTAACAATGTGCAGTGGGCTATCTTAAAATTTATCAATCCCAACACGGGTTCGGGGGATTTCCGAAGAGCTGTGATTTAAAAAAGAAACAATAATACCTAGTGAATTTTTTCATCTTTCCGATCATCATCACATTAAGAAGCTTTTACTGAAATTAAGTCAGTATCGGGCGCTTAGCCTATAAATCAAGGTTTCATCCTTAGAAAAAAAAAGATGTTAAAACCATGACAAGCCGATACGTCGTCGCTTATGTTTTCTCCTCTCTTTCGTGCAATCTAGGATCAACTTAAAATTATTTAATCACGTTTTTTTAATATGTCACTAAATTAGCAATAAAAATTTACATGAATAATTAATGTTGTCTAAATATTGTGACTCGTTCTTGACTAATTGTCCGGAAGAGGCAAAACAAAGATAAATGCAAACGTCCATGGAAGACATTTGCCTAGCACAGGTTAAAAAAATACTTACTGAGATGTTTTGTTACAGTAGCATAACAATTATGCTTTCCCGAGATTTTTTTCGGCTAAAAATAAATGATCTAATAAAAAAATCATTCATTATTTCTAGATAGCTAGCTTTAGCAATGTTTTTATTTTATGTTGCTGCGTTATTGTAAATTATAAATTGTGTTTTTAAACATTAAGTTCATAGGTCACAGAGATAAAATTTATTTTAATCAAATATAGAAATCGGAAGCATAAAAGACGTCATACAGATGTTTAATTAAGGTTATAGATTTGATTGACTTTATAATCAATTATTACCTGCACATAGTGAATATCTGATGGAATAATTAAAAAAAACACCTTCAAAATAAAATTACCTTCTATTTTTATAGACAAGTACCTACCTCCATTTAGTTTTGGTCAAATCATTATTCACACGATACAAAACACAAAAAGAATTAATTTGCAAAGTTTTTTTTTTAATCACCCACAGATCAAATATAAATTCACACTAATAAAAAGCACGCAAAAAGTTTCGTAATTCAAAAGATACTTTCGCAATTTTCCGCGTGTCTCTTATCAGCTGTCAAAAGAGGCGCTGAAAAGCGGGCGGTCGTGATTGGTCGAGCCGCTGATGAGCGACGCTGTGATTGGTCGTCAGTCGGCGCACATGAGCGACACACCACGTGCTCATAAGTTCCGACGAGGAAATTCAAACTTTTCACGATACGCGAAGTATTGCGTTCGGATATTTTGAATACTTTTGCGTTCTTTTTAACTTTTCGAATGAATTATAGTTTTGTAAAAAGATAGAAATTAATGAAATATGTTTTGCAATGATTATGGTGATTACATTTTAAAGAAATAAAATGTTTATTTTACGAATAAATAATTTCATTTTTTAAATTAAAATTTTCTTGTTTTCTTAAATCACTGTTTACTGAAAACTGCTTCAGATAACTTAATTATTAACTTTATTAAAAAAAATATTTATTCAAAAGGTCATGAAAAAGCAAAAGTTGAGGATATATTATTCGAAAATGTAGCCTAAAATAATTAAAACCGCGATCCTTCACCGTTAATCACTATTTGAAAAACTTACGCGCTCGCCAGATGTCCTCAAAAACTCATTTCACTCACGGCAACAACAAAATGTTTAACATAAAATAAAAACAATTAACAAACAATAAAAAACTAACACTTTACAGCGACTCAGTATACCCCTCATAAGTACCGGTGCACTGCAGTTTCAGATGCAAATTATTTACACTGCTGCAGCGCGATGCATCGTCCATAAAATTTACTAAAACCAACCACTCAACACCATTAAATAACTATTCCAACCCTATACGCCGTTACTGTTTATATTTAAAAAATATTTGCTTGGAAAAGCGCGTCTAAACAATACACAACAGCCTGCGACGCCGCAGCATCAACAATGCAAGGGCGAAATAAGCAAGAAATATTTAACTACCGAAGAGGGGTGGGGCGGGCACTGGCCCACAGTATTGGAGCTACGCCTGTGGTAGTTATAGTTTACGTGATACACAGCTCAAATACAAATAATATAAACATTACAGCGGAGCATGCGCCGTAACACCAGACAGGGACGAAGCGACAATCGCCGTCAAAACTAAACGCTTACTAATAACATTTTTCAGCGATTCGAGAACGTCACAAGTAAATTTATTACTTTGAAACTAACATTCGTATCATAATAGTGGTGTTGAATCACATTTTTATAGATTAATTTGCATATTTTTGACAGGAAAGCGTCGTTGTGAGACAGCGTCGCACGCATGCGCGCCGCCGAGGCGCAAGAATGTTATTGACGATGCAAAATGTTTATTTTTTGACGCAACACCATGCTGGCTGTTTCTGCGTGGAATGAAACGGTTGCAGCCATCTTGGAAAATGGCTTCTCAACCATTTTACGAAACAAGACCTAAGCGAAAATAAATTTGAATGAAATATAGGTTACATTTTGGTGATGAAAGCTGAGGTAATCCTAGTAAAGTAAAAGATAAGAATGTAATCAGTTTTCAGCGAAGCAGTCGGGAGTTTGAGCTGGATTTATTTCAATTATAATCCGATATGAAAGTTCAGCGCATGCGTGCGGCATTATTTACACCGAAGCGAGTTTTCCACTATTTAGAAAAATATTCAGAAAATAAACCAGCCTTATTTTATACAGATTTTTATTTAATACTTTGCTTTTGGCATACGTTATCATACTCAGTAAGCGTGTCCACAAAATGTATTGTTTTATGAATAAATAAATGAAATTATATGTTGGCGCAAACACCGGACGACAATAAATTTTACTGTATCTGTTCGTCGTCAGTGTTTTTACACGATTGCCCAAAAAGGAGTGTAATGTTTTCAGGGTTTATGTATGTTTGTACGTGAGTTTCTTTTTCCACCGTAACTTTTAAATGCCTTAACTTAAGATTTGGATGTATGGAATCCTTACAACATCCCGAACATTTTCAAATGTGTAATTTTTTTATTTTTTTATTACAGTATGGGTATCCAATTGAAAGCCTTCATGAGCAATTGAGCACATTCCAAAACTATATATAATTTACTGGCTTACATTTTACATAGGTAGGGTGAACATGCAAAACAAACATTTCATCCCCACGCCATCCACGCCTCGCCTCGCCTCGCCTCGCCATGAGAGTATAAAATCACCTTTAGTCCTTAAAAATTAAAGCCTCCTAGCGTGACATGTTTGAAAACAAAACTTGACACTAAAATGTATAAAATAAAAATATGTAATTAAAAAAAATAAAAAGACAACTGCCCTGCCAAAAAACGAACTAAAAACATTACACTCCTTTTTGAGCAGTCGTGTAAAAAGTAAAAGATAAGTTGTATTAGTTAATCTGTATATACATAGTCGGGAGACCTCTTAGATTAAAAAGTGTTCCACACAATGACACAACGGTCCCCCGACAGCAATGACAATTTTATTTATCTGTTTAGTCAGCGAGTAAATGAGTGACCTTTCGCTTTGTATATACAGATTAACTAATACAATTTGTTTTTTTACTTTTTAGTTCGTGTTTTGGCGGGGCAGTTGTGCTTTTTTTAAATAATGTATTTTTATTAAGGCCTTTCTTATTGATGGATTTATTTTAATTAAGGAGTTGGTACTATATTTATAGTAGGTATCTAATTAAATACTAATAGCCGAGACGGTACATTAACAAAATGATAATTTATATTGAATTTGCATAAAAACATGTCCTATCGGCTAAACATACGCAAAATTTAAAATATTCACCAATTGGTTGTTTGTCTAAACTTCCTATTTAGGTAATTTAAAAATGTCAATTTTACTTACATTGAAAATACCTAGGTATTGTTATAAACACTTTCTTAATAAAATCGATCATTCCTTAAAGACACTTTCGTGCGTCTTATGATCAGCAAAAGAGAGAATCGGAACCCAGGTACAATACAACCCAGCACTCTCCAAGCTAGCTAAAAGCTCCAATAACTTTTTAAACCTAGACCTTGGACTTACACAGACTCTCTGGTATTTTATTGCAAAAATATGTGTGCCTTGCTCATGACTATCAAAATTAGCTCAACTACTCGTTCGGCAAGGCCGGTCGGTTCCGCATAATTTGCATATATTATGGTTTCTATTAAACAAACAAAAGCCTCTTTTAAATGTCACACGCATTCAAATAAACCGAAACCTGTTTTATTTTACTGATTTTTTATTTATTTTTTCTGTTTTTTTGTGTAGGTCGTGTGCTATCTTACATTATAATTATTATATGAATGGTGAACTTATCTTTGTTCACAATTCTATGTTTTGTTGATAAGTCTAAATAACATAACATCACGCCTTATTTATCCGAAGGTACAGGCAGAGGTGTATCTACCTAAAGTACACCCAAATTTTGCCAGTTAAATCAATCCCGTGTAATAGGGGGCCAGCCTATTGCTATCAAAATCAAAACAGTAATTTTTAAATTAATTTTAAAAGCGATTTCGTTGAATATGCTCACAATCGAATAAGTATAGGAGAGTAATCTTAAAGATAGACAAACATGCAGAAGTTCTATGAAAGTTCAAAGTTGATTTACAATGACCGAAAAAAAATTAAAATAAATAGTTGTTTTCTGGGTGATTGCAGTAACCATATAAAATACATTATTAGTTTCATCAGAATCGTCCATTTCCTGATTTATTACATTGACAGAATGTATTTATTATTATTATCAGTCATATTTATACCTATCTTTAATAATAACATATCAGTGCTGACGTATTTATTTATTACGATGTGCTGACGCATGTAACTTTATTTTTAAACTTAGGGAACAGTCATAAATTGCCGTTTACGTCCTTTTCTTGAGGTTACACGATGCAGATTATCTCTTAAATAATTCAAGCGATGCAGGATTCGCAAACAACAATTTCACATAAGTAGGTATACAGTTTTAATAAAAAAATAATGCTTAAATTATAAAACATTCTTAAAGTTTTAAGTTCAATAAAATAATAAAATAACATTCTGTTGAAAATATTTCTTGTTTAGAAAATTTTCGCGAACGAATCACGGTGTAAATGCAGCCAGTATACCAATGGGCCAGTGACATTTTTATTGGCCGATGATTTAATGGCTATCGATTGTGGCTCCACTATTCATTCGAAAGGAAAAAATATTATTCGTGGTCCCTTATTTATAGGGACCTGCCAGAGCCTGCTAATGACTGGAGGGAAAAACTTCAGGATTTAGCTGACGTTAATTGTTCCGAAAAATTGGTTAATTATTGAAAGTACAACGGATTTGGTAAATGATTAGAAAGCAGCATAGATTTACTGTTTGCTAAATCAATCAAATACCGAATAGGTACATTACTAACAGATACAATTGATTTACGTATTAAGAAACAAGAAAACGATTCCGCCGATTCATCATCCAAAATTAATCAAAACCTAAATAGATTTTCTTCTCAGACTATTAATTAATTCAAAAAGAGTATAGTAGCATTTGTAACATCAACCATAAACAAATATAATGAGATAAAAAAAAACCGCATTAAAAAATCGAACACGCCAGCTCAAGTATAAATTTAAAAAATCAATTACACAGAATACAATCGCCGATATTCTCGACACGCAGAACTAAAAAAGGTTTCTCAGTGTAAAAAAAAATAATTAATTAAAAGTTTTCAGCGTGGGTTTTCAGAAACGGACTGATGAGCGGGTGGGCGGTCGCCCCGCCTACTGAAAAGCGACGCCCAGCCGCGCTGTACAGCGACCTCCTACCGCACCATGTCTAGGAGATGGGTTCCACTTTGAAATTACGATATCATTTTGAAATAGAAATAAGGTTTTAGTTGTATAAGTTCTGTTAACGAGAAAATTGAAGGATGAAATACAATTTTTGAGCATCGCAGCTTTTAAATGCAAATATGTCGGAAAAAAAAATGGTAAGTATAGCAAACTTAGTGATAAATAATTTGTACAAACAATATATCTACCTAATAAAACATGTTTATGTTACGAAATAGTTTTTTTTTTAAATCCTATTGAAAATAGAGAATGCTCATTCAATACTTATTCCATGCTGCCATGATAGTAGGTACTTACTAATTCCATGATAGTAGTAGGTACTTACTAATTCCATGATAGTAGTAGGTACTTACTAATTCCATGCTGCCGTCATCATTATTCTAATGTCATTATTGTCATGTCATTATTAATTATTTTGTTCTATTCATTGAGCTAAAATAAAGCACATAAATTCTGTAATAATTCGCACAAAGCATTTTTTTTTATCTTATAAATGTACATTAATTTTGTACCATCTAAATAACAATTTTAAGCAATAATTAACAAGACAGATGGAATTTAGGACTAATTATTTTTATTTGTCACCTTTGCTCTCCATTTCTATTTCATTTTAGGAACACAATCCTTATCAAACTCCTTTGCTTTTGTACTAGCCTCACGCTACAAAACTGCTTTACAAAATATTTTCAGCTTGCTTTATGTCCAAAATATAGAAAGTTCTTGAGATAATTTCTAAAATTCTCTCAATTTATAGAGAACTTAAATAATAAACCGTTAAGTGTTTTCACGATTCGACATATTTTCAGGCAGCATCACTAAGTTTAAAAGAACTGTGCTCAAGAATATGTGATTTTTTGCTCAATAACGTTTATTTGTATTTTGTGTGTTTTTTTTAAATTATGTTTTTGGTTTGTTATTTAATTCAATCTTATTCAGGTAAATGTTAAGTATAAAAGATTATTGATATTAGTTCTAATTACATTGTTATCCATCTTTATATTAATTATTATTTTCTAGTGAGATCTAAATAAAATGCTGTGCTTACCTTTAATTTAGATGCATGCAATGCTATTGTATTTGAAAATGTTATATACTTTGAATGACTGTGTGTGTATTTAGTTGGTTTGCCTAAATAAATAAATAAATATAAGTGTTGTAGCAGTAACTACAAAGCCCATTTTCAGACCTATGTTTACCAGATCTATGTTTACAGGGGAATACGACCCCGAAACAAAAACTACAAATTGATAGTGTTAAAATTCGCAACACTAGTTCCTATCCTAGCCTTTAATGGCGCAGAAATCGTAATATAACCGTGCTCCTCTAGTCCGGACAATAAACTCTATACGTACGTATTATACGAGTCTAAACTAGAGCGGTACTGCTGCCACCCCCCAGTGGGGGTAGTCGGGGTTGTGCGAGTTTTTGTACCTTTCAGCATGGTAATACTAGGTAGGTATGCTTTATAGCAGAGTTTCAGTTTTGTGGCGAGAATTGTTCGTCAGTAAGTTATAATGGAGTACTAGTTTAGTATAGCTTTTCAGGAGCTCGTGGCTAAGTACTAACAGCCGCTCGGGTCGATATGTCAGGTTAAGCTACGCTTGCCGGGGTTGGTCCGTGGATGGGTGACCATTTCTATATACCGAGACTCCTCCGTGCCTCGGAAAGCACGTTAAGCCCCGGCTTTGGCCCGGCTTTGGCCCCGGCTGTCATTCGTGGATCTTTGACAGTCGTTACGGGTCATCAGAAGCCCGAAAGTCTGACAACCAGTCTTACCAAGGGGTATCGTATTACCCAGTTACTGGGTTGTGGAGGTCAGATAGGCAGTCGCTCCATGTAAAATACTGGTATTCAGCTGCATCCGGTTAGACTGGAAGCCGACCCCAATATAGTTGGGAAAACAGTTCAGTATAGCTTTTCAGGATTTTTTATCTAACCAATAGAGTTGATCTCGTTTTTAGAATGATTGTTTCGTGTCCGTTTATATTTTCATAGGCCTGAGACCTGCATGGTGTATTGTTTCAACCGCGAAGCAAATTTTTTGAAAATGGTTTTTAATGTCAAGCAAAGGAAATATTATGTAGAGATATTTTTCTGAGAGTTCGAAAGAATCTTCAATGATAACAGGTGTTGTTACCAATTCAGCTATAGTATTTATATCTCATAGTCCTGTGATTGTAGTGGGTATCTACTAAAAATAAAAGAAACTATCCTAGACTATTAAATGAGCAATATCCTACTAATATTATCAAGGCGAAAGTTTGTGAGTGTCTGTGTGTGTTTGTCTCTTCTTCACGCTCAAACGGCTGAACGGATTTGGATGAAATTTGGTACACAGATAGTTTATAATCTGGATTAACACATAAGATACTTTTATCTCGATATTCCCACAGGATCGAGACTTACGCGGGTGAAACCGCGGGGCGCAGCTAGTTTGTATATATTTGTAATCACATTTTCGAAAACGGCTTTAAAGATTTCAAAGAAAGTTGCAATATAGGGGTTTACGGGGGTGAAAAATCGATCTAGCTAGGTCTCATATCTGGGAAAATTCGTTTTCTCCGTATCTTCACCCGAGCAGAGCTCAATCGCCCAGGTACTTTTTATGAAGTAGGTAACATTTTCGCCTACTTACGAAACCTTTACGGACTGACATGTATTAATACATTGTTTCGGATAGACACCACCACCTTCTGGCCAAACTTATCTTAAAAGTACCATCGACTCAAAAAGAAGAAGCAGGTAAGGACTTCTAAATCGCTAGCATTAATATGATGGATAGAAGTCTTGAAGCCAAAACGAAAAATTAAGTTTAACAAGACAAATGAAATATAATATAGTTATCGCTGGAAACGTTTAACCCCAGAAAGGGCTGAAATAAATGCAACTAATGATAAACGACATTTCGGCAATAAAAGCGTTTATTGCAACTGTTAACGGTAATAGGAACACGGAACGTCAAAATGTCGCGATGAAGCAGTTTTTTACGAGTTTTATTATCTGTAAGAAAAACACGTTTATTGGACAATTAATTTTAATTGAAATGATGGGTTAAGCTTTTGGTTAAGGCGGTTACAGGCAAAGCGAATTCTTCAGGATTAGTGAAAGGAAATCTTCTGAAACCCGTCTTGAGCAATGCTCGTGCCTTCTCTGTTTGAGAAGAGGCCTTTGCCCTGCAGTGGGACAATGAATAGGCTAGTATTATTATATTATTATTCTTGAGAAAGTCTATTGTGGTTCGTGTCTAAATTATCAACTGACTAACAACAAAAAGCACATACTACTAATGTAGTATTTTATATTTTTGATTTATTCTTTGTTTTATCTTTTTATTACGGACGCTTCTAACGTGCACGTCTTTCTAGATTGTTCTCACATTTATAATTTCAACATAATGATGTAACCAATATTTTGTAACAATTTATTTTTATTTTTAAGAGTGTCCGTGGAGTTTCTTGCCCGTTCTTCTCCATAGAAACCTACTACGCTTTGGAATGGGCAACTAGCTTCATATTTCTGACTGACCGATTGACACTTGACAATTCAAAAATGCCTGTAAATGGTTTAATTGAAATAAATGCTTTGAGTTTGGGTTTGAGTAGGTATAATAGGCACTGAAAAGAAATAGATGAAGTTGAACTTTTTTTTTCCCTAAGAGATGCAGTGGTTTACACATCCAGAATTAAGGTTAACATAACATAACATAACATACATAATCAGCCTATAATTTACCCACTGCTGGGACAAAGGCCTCCTCTCAGTGTGAGGGAGTCGGCCGTAATTCACCACGCGGGCCTACTGCGAGTTGGCAGATGTCACAATCTCTTCGAACTTTTGCTAGGACATACCGATTTCCTTACGATGTTTTCCTTCGCCGTTTTGAGAGTAGTGGTGATGGAATAATTTACACAAAATTAAGTGCCTGTCAGGGTTTGAACCTACGAGCAGTGCAGCAGTAAAGTGCGGTGGTGGCCCAGTGGTGAGGGCCGCGACTTAAAAGGAGAATATAAGAGCAAACTTAGACAGCATCCAGTGAATAAGTATGATGATCAATGCTCTTTCATACTCTGTGTGAGAAAGTCTGCATTGGTACAATTACAGACTGGTTTTCCCTCTCTTAGATTAAAAAAAAAAATTGTTTAGGTATTTTTTTTTTAAATATTGTGTGTTAATACACATTATTTCTTTATTTTTACGTTATCAAAAGATTACGGCAATACATTGAGTTAAAATGTGCCACGACGTCACGAGTATGTAGATTTTATACTTATTTGTGACGTAGCGACCCCCACTCCCCAACTGTAATGCGTTTTATATAAGTAATTTTATATTAATATGATAAAGCAAAAAATACGTGTCTAATATTTTTTTATTGTCTGACTGCCGGACTAAATAGAATTTCTTTTTTTTTACCTAGGCACCATCCCGGGAATGTATGCGTAGATTTATATTTCTAAGCTTATAATTATTATTTCAACTATTCTGTAAATCGATTAGATGGTCGCTCGAGAAATGATGTTTTAAGATAATGGGCCTTCGTGCTGCCGATGTTTCGAGCTTATAGATCAAGATTTTGATGCATCGAGGTAGTGAACTGTCGCGCTCATAATTTGATCGATTTGAAGTACTATCGAATTAACGTTTTCGAGCAAGTATTATTCGATTTCACGTCATTCGATTTCAAGTAGGGAACCCCATCATCTCTATTATATCTCGCTACGCCTATTGTATAAGTACTCGCTTATTTCTTCTTTTGCAATTCGCAAGCCGATTTCTGTCATTAACCTTATCAAGTACATGAAAGCTTAAAAAGAGGCTTTAAATACAAAGTGATCTGACAAGCAAATAAGGGCTGCTCACCCCTCAACCCTCGGTCTTATCTTGAAGGTTCAATGTCAACATGTCAAGAGGATTGTCTCGATTTGAACATTAACCTTCAGAGGAGCTATTCATATGGTTTCTTTACAAATAAGTGTGTTTCTCTAAATATGAATATACCTTTCTTTGCAGATGGCTAAAAAGGAGATAACAGATTTTTCTACATTCCAGTATTTTTAACTTTTTATTTTCTGTTAGTTTTAATGATGGTCTGGCAGTTTGAGTAGTTTATGCGGCCTACCCAAATGTCCTTTCTTTGGTATTAGTTCGTCGAATTGAGCTCCTTAAGTTCTGGGTTGAGCTCCACGATTACTGACAAATGCTTGCACAGACTGGACAGGTCTATTCAAATCTGTGTGGTTCTTTTCTCAATAGATAATTTCAGACTCTAATCTACATGGTCCTCATATGGCCTGACCAAGATTACGTCTGGATTTTAAAAGAGACTGCGACCTCTGAGTTTGTTTCGGCCTTTCTTATCATAGTGGTCAGATAGGAAACGCCAAACTCATCTAGCTTATTTTTAATTATTTTTTTTCATTATTTACTTACTTGTTTTCATTTAATTTACCTTTTCTGATAACAAAGGAAAAAAGTGGTCCATTTTTTGTGCGAGTTTAAGAACATACGTAAGTTTTAAAAGAAAATATGAGATCTACTTACCACAGTAGGTAGTTGCACCATTGGTGTCTGTAACAAAATAAAACGATTTATTGTAAAACCAAAAAAAAAGTTATTTTTTCAAAACGGTTCGTAGCGCGTAGCGCGTAGCAAGGATAACAATCGTAGCATGTTCGTAGCAAGGACTACGATCACTGATCACCAGTGATCGGAGTAGGTAGTGATTTTATGTACTCGCATCATGAATAGTCATAGAAATCATAACATGGATAAGCCTTTTTTCCGGGATTTCATTTTGGTACTTACGGAATTGAATCAAATATTGTTAAAGTAAGGATTTTTAAAATACTACATTAGAAATTTATAGAATGCGATAGATAAACATTTAAAATATATTACATTATTATATGGTTTTTATAGTATACCTATCCTTTTCTTGGAGTCCGATCACCTATATACTATTAAAAAGACAGCAAAAGGGTTAAACATTTCTTATTCATATTGATGTATTATTTATTCTACACATTACAACATTTCAAATTCCTTAAAAAAGTCTTGATAATTTCAAAATCCCGGAATCCCGGGGGCATATCCATATTTATTTATTTATTTATTAATAAAGGTACACCAACAGCTTCTGTATATATATCATAAATACTATAAGCTAACAATAGCCTCGGACTTATACAGTCGCCAATTACAGGATAACCAGCAATCACAGAAATAGGTCACATAACACTTAATAAAACAAAGGCTCAAGAATTAAGAATTACGAAATTATGGCAAAATACTTCTTAAACTTTAGAAAAATAATATAAGGAAAAATAAAATGACAAGACGAACAATAATTTGCCCACTTACTTAAGACTAAAACATAAACAATATAAATTGAAACAAATATGAGATCATAAAGGAAAGTATCTCTAAAATAAAATAAATTACAAAAAGGGTGAAGAGTTACCAAAATATACCATATTAATATATACGTGCCAGTGCATTGACCCCAAATCAATCTACCTACTCCGATCACTGCTGATCACACTAATCTTGTACCCTAAGTATATTGTCACTTTTTCCAAGCACTTAAAAAAAGTGACAATATACTTAAAATTAGGGTCAGAATCTCTTTGTGTTTCGAAGATCTTGTAAAGCCGTCGGACTTTGATAGTATAGCTATTTATCTCGGGCAGTTCATAGCTTATTTTAATCTGACAACAGCTATAACTGGCCATGGGTCATTTAATAAACACCTCTTTGTCGTAGGAGTCACAGACAGTCCGCTATGCAAAGCCTGCATAGAGGACGACGAGACAGCAGCTCATGTGCTATTAAACTGCCCGGTGGTCGCAACATACAGGGCAAAGTACTTCGATAACCCAGGTACTCTAAGTGAGATTGTCAGTGACACCAAGGCGTTGCTAGCCTTCTTTGAGGAGCTGGGGTGGATCGAATAACCGATTTTCCCACCCGTACGCAAAATACGCGCTTTGACGTGGAGTTGCGGATACCAGCCCGTATTATCTATCTGACTACTCGCATTTTTGAGCCGGGTTGCGACGGTTAGATGGCAGTAGTTTCAATTAAGGCGAACCAACGTTCTTCTCCTGATTCGTCGTATCGATGTTTCCATATTAAATGAGTTTTGACCAGAATTCAGCCACGCCTACAGCGATAGCGTATTTTCGCAAAGGTCTTTCATAGTGCATGCGATAGGCCACAGAGAGTACGACAAGAGGTGAGACATCGTTTGGGCTGTAATCGCATTGTGGCTCATTGGAGGTCCCTATGTATATGACTAATTCAGTTTTCAATGAACACAGTAACTACTCTCAAATATGTAATATTCCATTACCAAGCTAATAAAAGTATGTATTTAAAATCAAGGTCGTTAAAATGTGTCACCCTAATAATAATATTACCTACATTTTCAATAACCAACGCATTCAAGATAAGATTATAACTTCAATTTTATGAGTAGGACATTTTACAATAAATAAATATACTTTCTCGTTGGTCTAGTTGTCACAAGGCGCTACTCCTGACCATGACGTCCTTTTTTTTTGGGTGGATAATTATCAAATAACTTCTCCCGCTCTGGGTGGAGCGGGAGGGCGTGTCAAACTCTTACTGACTAAAACCCACCCGTGGTTCTTCAGTTGCCATGTTGCCGGGGGCCACGATTTCCTTTTCGGCCCTTATTCGCAGCCCCGGCAAGCATTGGCCCTAGCGGACCCCGTCAATTCTGCTGACATCTATTTGAGGCGCGCGTGGAACACAACGCGCTGTCGACCCGGGCCTGGTCGTTATCGGACGGCGAGCTACCCATTGCTCACCGTCCGCAAGCCCGCGCCTACGGTGGCCGGAAATCTGCCTGTGATTCCCGGTCGGGCAAAGTGTTATTAGGTTTTTCCATCAGGAATTTCTCAGTAGCAACCCGGAGTCTGGATTTGTGCCCGGTTGATGGCAATAGGCGCGCCCCCTATTACATGAGACTTAAACATAACTGGTGAAATGTGGGTGTGCTAAATAGGTGCAGTTATGCCTATCCCTTCGAGATTACAAGCGTGATGTTATGTTTATTTAGAGATATAAACAAAAAAAAACAAGCGAACCTTACAGAATTCGCATAATCTAACATCTTGGCTGACGTATACAGTGTGAATCCTTATGTAGCGGTTACACCGCCACATACGAACTACGCATCATAGACATGACGTCACACAAATCCTGCATCGCGCAGTTAGAGTTTACCGAGCGATCGACATACATACAAAATTTCAACTTCAAACCGATGGGCAGTTGCCCGCCAGACACAACAACCGTCTTGTCGGAGGATCCTCCCTTTTCTATGGTGAATGAGTGAACTTTAGACCCTGTTCCTCATACCCCTCAATTTATAATTTGCACATATCGAAATGGGAATAGAAAAATTACCTATTTAAAAAAAAACGAAATATTTTGTTATGAAATTTTTAACAAAACGGTGTAACTTTTAAACTAAATCTATCGCGATGAAACAAACTCCATAATGATAGGAAGTCATTAGACGTCCTCATAAATTGAAAGTAAACATTTTTTTTTTAAATCATCGTAAAATGTTGTAATGGACCATTAATTAATAAATATATAAATAATATATAATTATAACATAAATTTAAAAAAAAAAACACAAATATTTTTTTCGTCGATAAGATTAAGCATAGATTCCCTCATTTCGATATGTGCACATTATAAAGACACACTATATATGATATATAAACAATATTCATTATCATCATCATCATCATCATCCTGTTTACCACCTCTGGGAAAATAGTTAATATTTATTATTTTTATTTTAATTTTTTGAATTGTTCTTTGTTTTATCTTTTTATTACGGACGCTTCTAACGTGCACGTCTTTCTACATTGTTCTCACATGTATAATTTCAACATGAATGATGTAACCAATATTTTGTAACAATTTTTTATTTAAAAGAGTGTCCGTGGAGTTTCTTGCCCGTTCTTCTCCATAGGTACCTACTACGCTTTGGAATGGGCAACTAGCTTCATACCTATTTCTGACTGACCGATTCCTTGACAATTCAAAAGTGCCTGTAAATGGTTTAATTGAAATAAATGCTTTGAGTTTGAGTTTGAGTTTGAGTTAGGTTGGTAGGTACTATCGACGGCCAACTCTAGCACCGCGCGCGCTCATTGGTCAAATCAAATAGCGCGCGCTTCCCCGGCTTCCTGTTACACACTTCCGTCCCTTTTCACGAAATCACTCCCACAGATTGCAGGAAAGCGAGAGGAAAGATATTACACATTAAAAAAAAACAGTAGCGTGCCGACAGAAGTGAAAACTTGAACAAGATCGCCTTGGTGGAAGAAAAATACTTGTATAGAACATTGGTCCGTAACCTTATCTAAATAAAGAGCACAATCTCGTTTACAAAAAAAAATTAACTTCCATAACGTTTAAAGTAAAAATACTTGCATAGAACATTGATCCGTATCGTAATATAAATAAAGAGCACAATCGCGTTTACAAAAATGAGGTGTCGAGGACGGTGGCGAGTTCAATTGTTTTTTCCCATATCAAAAATGCCCAACGCGCCTAAAGAAGTTTTCACTTCAAAAACTGGGTCGATATCGGGAACTGCCGAAGCCAAAAGCTAGTCCAATTTGAACTTAGGAATCCTTGACACTACAATTAAAGATAATATTCTACATACATACATACCTACAGTTTTTATGAACAGACAAAGAGGTCTTTTACGCTACATTAATAAATAAATACGTCATTGGTGTACATTAAACAAGATAGCGAAATACTTCGGATTTCCTTGAAGTTAATATTTAGATAATTTTGAATTTATTGTTGTGTGCGTCATTCATGTGCTTTACAGCCCCCTTTCCCCCTCTTCCCCTTCCCTTCCTTTTTTCTTCTCTTGTGTTTACGAGATACAGCAAAATAGGTCAACTCGTTGAACTAAAGTTACCCATTTAGAAAATTGTGGCTCAATAGTTTCTTCTGACGAACATTACGTGGAGTGCTTGCAAGAGAAACAGTAAAAGCGCCGCTCCACAGCAACTCACGGCTAAAGGTAACGTAACTGCAACCATGACAAGCCTGCATGAACAATAATTTTGTGCAAGCGTAAGTGAACGTCTGTATGATGATTTTGTGGAGGCATCTTGCTTGTGCAAGCGGCATGTAGATTGATAGAATTTTTATTATGCCGCTTGAACAAATCACGCTTGTGCAAGCATGATTGAACGTGTGTATGCAGGTTAAGGCGCAACTAGCCGATACTTTTTCCATACAAATTTCGGGGGGTTTTACTCCACTGTTACACATTGTACATCCAAAGTAAACATGAAATCGTTTTGTCTTATTATTAATTTTGTCTGTACAGAAGCAAAATAGTAAAAAAAAAGCAATTAAAAGTTATGAGCCAACAAAGATGCGTTTTTCCTGCTAATTTCAACGCAACTTTGGGAGTAAATAAGTAATAAAAGAAGTATAAAATCTCCAAAACAAAGCTCGTTCCGACAAAGCTCAATTGTCGAAGATTATAATAAACTTTATTCGTAATTGATTTATGCAGTAGTTTTTTCATAAAACTCCACCTTCCAAAGGATTTTTCGTATTTTTTTACGCGCTCGTTTTACTAAAATCGTTCTGAACGGTGTTTGTGTGCGTGCGAACTAGAGTTTGTGCATGTAGACCAGCGTCTAACTGCTCATCACTGATACTATCTCTGTCGGACACGATGCCAGGTGAGATAGCGTGCTTTTTGACCAAGCCCACCAATGAGTTCGAGCCCGCGACTAGTTCAACCTTAAGCTTGCGGAAACATACGCACGCCAGTTGCACACAATTAATGCAGCTAAAGTAAACGCATCGTCACCGTCCAGCTTGCTTGTACAGTGTGTAGCTTACAGCGAAGTTGTGCTTGCTTGCTCAAAATGATTGTTCATACAGGCTTTTCATGCTTGCAGTTTCGTTTATGGCCACCTTAAGCTACGCACGCGTAGCCTGTACTTAAGCCTTGCTTCATATAAAAATGTAAGGGAGTCGTCTACTGTGACCCACGGCTACTCCGCACGGATGCATGGGTGGCAAAGAAATTAACCGTGCAGCTAACGTGGTAAGCCTGTTTGTGTACACCCCACTTAGAAGTGGATGAGCGAAACAAAATACATCGTATTTTTCCACCTTTTCATTTAATATGCGAACTGTAAGGCGTCTTCTGATTTTGATGAACCCGGCGATACTTTCTTTCAAAAACAATAGGCTTAACTTAAGGGTCCTCAAGCTTGATAAGGCTTTCAAAAACTATGAAACACGGTGTCAGTAAAAGTTACTTTATGTACAGGTAAAATTTTACTCACTTTTGTGCAAAAATTCGCGACACACGCAGACAAACTCATTATAACGTTAGCTACAGCTGATAAATATGTAGTTTATAGATAGTTCTGTTGTTTTTGTTTGCCTGCGTTATCTGTGCCAGTGATAGGCTCTTCTGTAAATAAAGATAACCACTACTCATTGAGATAACGACTCAAATCGGATGGACTACTTTGTCATGCTGGTTTTATTGCAAAAATGTTTAATTTCTATTTTTACAGGAATTTCAATGTTATCTTCGTTTACAGCCAGTGTAGAGCTAAACATGTTTCTCCCAATAAACTAAGTTAGGTACCTACAACAGTCTTTTTTTTTTTGGGTGAGAAATTAACAAATATCTTCTCCCGCTCTGAGCGGAGCGGGAGGGCGTGTCAGACTCTTACTGACTAAAACCCACCCGTGTTCCTTCAGTTGCCATGTTGCCGGGGCCACGATTTCCCTTTCGGACTTCTTCGCAACCCCGGCAGGACTTACATCAGTCTTAGCAGTTGGATCGGTATTCAAAGTCTGTCACTGCCATTTATTCTTTTGACGATATATAGGAGAGTGAATGTGGGAAATAGAAAGAAAGAAAAATAGGTTTATTTGTCACAGAAACACATGCATACCATAAAAGACAAGAGTAATCAAAGAACAACACAAAGTACATAATAAATCACGAGCATAGAACAGAATTTACTTAGGCGGCAGCTGCACGACATGACTGTGACAAGAAGGCTTCCACTCAGCATGATGCTGTGCTATGGGGACCCACAGCACAGCGCTGATTTTCAGTGGTCACCCAAAAAAAAAAAGATGTACGGAAATCAAGTCAGGTTCAGTGATTTTTAAAAATACATGCGATTGTGACCAACCAGTCGATGTCCAAAAAGGCACATCGGTGTGCTGGAGCCTACGCGTAAGGAAGTGAATGTTGGGTGTGGCAAAAAAGGCATGAAAGTAGAATAAATTTTGTGGAAATGCGTCCCTTGGGAAGAATGTGTGAATGATAGACTGGAATGAAGGCAAAGTTGCGGTTTAAAAGAAGATGTAGTGACAAAAATTTAAAAGAGAATGCTTAGATGGTTTAGTCATGCATGACCAGGGGACCTACCACCAGCTCATAAAGCAGTATTATTATAATATTACTTCAGTGTGGGAAAGAGATGAAGCTCTACAGGTCGTATAGCTCCATCTCTTTCTCCCACTGAAGAAAATAATACTGCTTTATGAGCTAATGGTAGGCCCCCTGATGTATGAACGTAAACGAATCAAAAGGATTGAATATATAAGGATCGTAGCAGGTAGCGTTCCGTAGATTATGCCTCCATGGGAAGGTGTTAGTTTAATGTATGTAGTACCTATAAGTCGTCATTTAAGAAAAGGATATTTATAATTAAAGAAAGCATCCAGTAAAATGAAATTTATACACAGACAATAGTTTTTTAACTTGATATAAAAGCAAAGAATCATTTAATTACGTCTGTCTCAAAAGTCGGCAACGTAGAATACAAGTTATTGTAGGTATCCCTAGATACCTAATCATTATTTTATTTGAGTACGTTCTATTATAACTTGTTCTAGGATTAAGCGAGTACTCCTGGAGTGGTTTGAGTGCTCAAGAAAGATTCCTAAACGATTTTATATTCAGAAAAGTTATGTTATGTTCGTAAAAGCAATTTTTTTTTTTTTGAGTTTCTTGCCGGCTCTTCTCCATAGGAAACGACCAATTGGAACCGTGCACCTAGCTTCTGACGTTTCATAAGTGACCATGTAGGTTTATGTAAAATAAAATAGTTTGATTTTGGTATATACAGTTTTTTTAAGTAATACATTTTGTCCCAAATAGATAATGAAAAGATTACAAAAACTGACCAACATTATGCAAAAAATAATACATATTCTTAATCAGTTGTTTATACACAAAATTATCACAATAAATAGGTACCTACTTCGATAACCGTTTGTATCTTAAAGCACTGAAAATAAAATATAAGTCATTTGCAGATTGAAATTAAGACCTTTGACAGCAATGATTTGTTTATTTTATAACTTGGAACACAACTCGGTTACAAGTCGCCAGTTTTATATGATTTTTCCATAAAGAAAATGTTGCTTCAGACTTATATTAAGTTTGTACAACTAGAATGCAGCCTGACGACTGCTAGTTCTCGTTTTAGGGCATCTAAATTAATTCCCTAGTATACGAGGCCTCTCTTGGTGCTGTCACCTATTTTAAGACACTTAAAATATCTTCAAGTTTGATTTATATGGGCTACAGGATATCAGTCAAAAACAAAAACCTAATTGTTTAGAAGGCAATTTTGTTAGTTAGAGTTGCTTACCATGGTTTAGTGGCGTCAATTCTGAGATTCGGGATAATATTCTGGGGAAATTGTAGTCTGAGAGAAGGCTCAAAAACGATGCATAAGGGCAATGTATAACATAAAAGTAACAGATAGTTGTGTACCTGTATTAAATCCCTAAATTTGCTAGCATTCCATTTCCATACATTTTCGAAATACCTGCTTTTGTAAAATCAAATATGCATATGCATATGCATGCAATAATAAATCATCTAATAGAACACGACCAGTTAGAAGGCAGTATACAAACGTGTTATGTGTTAGTGGTCATAACACTGCATTATTAAGGAAAAGTGTTACATATATGTGCTCGGTTATCTTTAACAAAATACCCGAAGAAATAAAAAACGAGTGTCACTGTTTAAAAAGAAATTGTCAGTCTTATGAATTGATAAATTTTATTACTCCATTTGTGAATTTCTAAATGGTAAAACTTTATAGTTACCTAATTAATCCTGACATCTTTAAATCTTTATTTTATTGAATTGACCATATTATAAGAATTTTCATATTGACAGTATATCTAGACTATTAAGCACTTGTACTAAATGTTTGCATGCATATTTTAAGGTGAAGAATGTATATAAGGATCTCTAATTATAAAACAGCTGCATTTTTTTGTACCTACTTTCTATGCAAATAAATAATTATTCTATTATATTATATTCTAGAGTTGATAATCTACCTACATAATACATTTTAAGTGGTTTCAAAACAGCTTATAAATTGTCGTTTTGGTAACTTTTAAGGTGGGACTGAATGTCTCTTTGCCTAGCCTTATCTTATTTCATTTTGGGGTTGGCTCTCCTCGTCATTCTTCGCCAGATGTTTCAGTTCTGCGTCGTCGAGTCATCCACTTGGGCTTGCTTCAGGTCGTTGTTGACTGCTGACATCCAAGTGAGATGCTTACTTCTTTGGACCTTAATTCAGGTAGAGGACTAGTCATGTGTTCCTCAGGGCTTCTCATTACATGGCCATGATAAGATGGGACTGAATGTCCTAACAAAATTGGAGAAAAGATAGTCGCATGCAACCATGAACATTTTAATTCTGAATCTTAGACGTTTCTTGAAAAGAGGAGCTTAAATTACCTGCTATGGGGTTTTTAACTATAAAACTGAAATATTAGATTTTTATACGAGGGGCTAAAATAACCCATTTTATCGAGGTAGTTTTACTACCGAGCTTTAGTGAGGGAATAAATAGTAACAAAGTTATAATGGGTTTTAGCGCCGTGTGTTTACACTCTACTTTTCACTACGATTGCGAGAAAATAAAATAATCCAATACAATACTAAATAGTTGTTCAATCTGAATTTTTAAGGAAACTTTTTATCCCGGTATGCGGTAGTAAAAAGCTAGTTTTACATAAGAATAAAGACTTTTTCGTTTTTGTAGGCTCGTTGGTTACAGGCAAAAATTACTTTTTCCCCTAGAGCAAGATATGCAATTTTTTCCCCGCTCTGGTACGCTACAATGACGGACTTTTTGAGTAAGAGGAGTGAAAAATATTTATTTCAAGAAAGCTTGATTACTCTCCTATATAAAACAAAAGCGAATCATTTAATCTCAATAAAGGTAAAGTCGCGTATATTTATAAAATAACATTGGGTTGTATCGCTGTGTGTATGTTACCAATCGATTTTCTTGTTTATAATAATCGTTGAAAGCGATCGATAATCGATACGGACTCGTATTGTTTAGATTTTCGCTCTTCTCGCTTTATCGAGGTTTACTTTCGTTTAAAATTGTTTTTTATAAACATCGCGGGTGGCGGCGGATTTTTTTAATTGTTATTGTTAATCGATAAAGGTGCTTTAGGTGCGGTCGTGAGTTTAAATTAAAAATAAATTGTTTTGAATTTGAGATTTTGAGACGGTGTTGTTTTGAATACTGTAATGCTGTAGATATGTAGGTAATATTAAGTCACAAAAACTGGTCAATCGGTGGTTTATGAATTTTGTATAGGTGTTTTGTATTATATTTAGTATATAAGTAGTTTAACCTGGGCGACCGAGCTCTGCTCTGGTGAAAATAGAGAATGCTCATTTAATTGTATAGGATAGTTCATACTAATCCCATGCTGCCATGATAGTAGATTCTTACTAATTCCACGCTGCCATGATAGTAGGTACTTACTAATTCCATGCTACCATGTCATTATTCTAATGTCATTATTCTCATGTCATTATTCATTATCTTGTTCTAAACTTTGGGCGACCGAGCTCTGCTCGGCTGAAAATACGGTTTTTTTTTCCCAGATATGAGAACTAGCTAGATCGATTTTTCGCCTCGGTAAACCCCTATATTGCCACTTTCATCGAAATCGTTAGAGCCGTTTTCGAGAACGTGATTACAAATACTTTATTAATATTTTCAAATATTGCTTGTTTAATATATAGGATAGGTTAGATTTTATACCTACGAGTATGTGTGATTTAAGATATTTTGTTCATTGTAAATCTAAACATAAATAAAAATGAAATTCAGTTCGTTGGTAAACGCATTACTTGGTACGATTTGACAATTGTTTGTTTTAAAATGTTCGTAATAGTCCGAATAAGGTTTTTAGGGAAAAAGAAATTTCTTAAAATTAGAAAAAAACGACGTGTTTATTTTTTTTATAACTCTTTTTTAACTTAATGTAATTTATTTTACAAATGGGAGGAAAGCTGCTAAAGTCGCAGGCACGACAGATTGGAAAATAGTTTTAAAGCTCTATATAGTTCACATGGAAATCTAAACAAAACAACAATAAAGTGCTTAGTTCTGAATTCAAATGATGAAACACGATAAATCTAATAATTGATGGACATGGAAATTAGCATTCGTTTGTATTCGGAAATGCGATGATTACCGAGGGACATGAAGAAAATAGAAATACTGTAGATCTACCTTGTTTTCTATTTACTCTTGTCTGTTTGTATGCTTGTGTTTCTATGACAAATAAACCTGTTTCTTTCTTTCTTTCTTACCAATGTCGTATCATATCCTACGAATAAATATCTTTGTTTTTATCCAGATGTGAGATAAAATATGTAGGTAGTGACTAAGTTTAGTATTTAAGGCGCGGCGCGACTCTGGTGAAAATTTTCTATGAAAATTTCACGGAAATTGTTCTACCGACGATGTCGCGTCGTACCGTCGCATCGCGCCTATCTGCGGGAGCCTTTAAAATAAGCACTGAAGATATTGCTGTACTCAAAACTTTTAAAACCAAAATAAAGGGTCTGCAATTAATGATCAAGCTTAAACCGGTTGAAGATTCACACCAAACCTTGTAGAATGATAACCTACTTCAAATCTCTGACCTTCACATAATATACCTAAGAGTAGTGAACCCAGAGTTATAAAATAGGATATTAAAACTCAGCATATTTAAAAACTACACCAGACTAGCCAGACGTTACTTCGCTGGCCATCGTAAGTTCTGGGAATCTCAGACAAGCTCATTACTAGCAGAATCAATATTTAACATGTCAACATATAATACCGCGCTTATTCTAACAGGTTGATAGGCAGAGTTAGACGTTACTCGAAACGGTTAAATTCTCCCACAGATACTTAGGCGCGACGCGAAAGTGCGACGCGAATCTAGTAGAACATTAATTTCTATGTGTTTTTTGTATGGCACCAATCATATTTAACCACATACCTAGTTCAATTAAAGAATTAAACATAAACTCATTTTAAAAAAGGCTTAAATCTTTACTATTGAATAAAGCATACTACAGCATTTCGGAATTTTTGACAGACAAAATGCTATGACTGTTTTTGACCGTAGTTGGTACTCAACATTGCACGTGTAATTTTTTTGTATTTTTTTAATTAGGTTATTACATTACTTTTGCTCTCTTGTTCTTTATACTTTATTTAAATATTGACGTAGTAAACTTATTTTTTCTTTTTGACATGTATATTTTTTTCTTATCATTTATTTTGAGAAAGTCAATTATCGTTTGATTAATGTAATTATGTTATCAATTTTTAGTATCAATGACATCCATGAATATTTGTACGCTTTCTGGTATAACATAGCGCGCTTGTAATTTTTTTTTATAACAACTATTTTATTGTACCTATGTTAACAAATGATTAAATGATTATGATTATGAAGTTCTCATAGAAACTGTTCTACTAAAGTTGCGTCGCGCCTGTCTGCGGAGCCTTAAAACGAATAAGGAAACAAAATAAGATAAAAAAACGTGTGGCACTCGAGGACTACCGCGGTAAAGCTATTGCATAGCATTTGTAACCTCCATACTTCCTATTTGTCAACGCTACACTTGGGATGATGACGTGATGACATAAAACAAAATTTACGTTCCCATGACAACATCACGTTGTCATGGGAACCGTCATTACATGTAGGTGGAGTGGGGGTGTTAGGTTTTATTTTCGTTACGTTACGGAATTTCTTGATTCGGTCGCCGCGCTCAAAGCCCGCGATAAAAGCTATGCAATAGCTTAAAAAATAAACAAAGTCCTTTCAAAACACTTGTTTTGTTTTTTAGAAAAAGTTGAGAATGTAGGTGTGATGTATTATTTATTAGGTAGGTAATTTTTTATTTAATTGAAAAATGAGGTTTAATCAAATTACATATACCTAATTAAAGGATTTTATTTTTTTCCTCTTTTATTCATGTTGTTTACATGATTAATGTTTACTATGTTAACATACAATATACACAAACATATTTACAACTAACTACTATATATATTATGTACAAGTATGTAAAGGAAAAAGTTAAATACGTTCATACGATATAGAAATAATATTATACCGGTTTCGGATACGGTTACAGATATGAAATTATTTTGGATAATCTGTTAGTTTCGGTTACAGCAATGATAGCTTAGTGGTGTGACTGTCGGACTGCCAAGTCATAGGTCTCGAGTTCGAACCCAAGGCACGTACCGCACCTCTGACTTTTCGGATTTATGTGCATAACTTGAAAAACGGTGAAGGAAAACATCGTGAGGAAACCGGCATGTCTGAGAGATATTTCTCGCCGGCATGTGAAGCTAAGTCAGAGGCCCATGCATGGGCGGATTTAAAACTCTGACACCAGGTTAGTCACTAAACACACGAAACGAAGAAGAAGAAGTTTCGGTTAAGTACGAATATTAGATTTTTAAGAAATTGTAAAAGTAAAACACAAATAACAATAAAAACATGCAAGGGCTAGTTAGTGTGTCGGCCCGGCCTGGCAGAAAAACTTGTCATAACGTGTCTCATTTAGACTCCGCCCCTAACCTAAATTATCCGAAATTTTTATATCGGATTCGGTTACGGATAGATTTTTATTTCGGATATCCGATAGTTTCGTTCACGGTTACGGAGCTCCTTAACATCTCTGGGGTAGTAGATGACTTAGATGGCTATGTTGAGAAGATGAGTGAAAGGCGAGTAACAAAAGATATTTACAAGGCAGATGTGAGTGGAAACAACAAGAGGGGCCCTAGGAGGACTTAAAGTGACCTTATTGGTGATGTTTTTCAGAAAGGTCAGGTGCGTAGTACTCGCAACCGGCGTGCGTGTATGACCAGATGTATGAACGTAAACGAGGCAAAAGGAGTATGTAAGGATCGTAGCAGGTGGCAATTTGTTGTTTCTGTCTAACCCCATGGGAAGAAGGCGTGAGTGTATAGATGGGTAGTAATGACCAATAAACCATACAACATGTAAAAAAACCCTGTCCGATCCGTGAGGGTGTTGTTAGGTATCGTACTGAGAGTTTATTTATGTGGTAATTTTCAGGAAAATCGAAAAAATTAAAGTTTATTTTTTATTTTTGACAATTTTTTTTATTATTTATGTATGGGTCGCAGGCGGCCGTCGTTTAGTGGGTGTCTACAAGTCATAACTTATGACCCATGTTGAAAATTTTCTCATTTTAACTGAACTTAGGGTAATTTTGGTAGGTTCTAAAAATGTGATTTTTAAGTAGCAATAACTTTTTTATTTTCAATAATAATTCGATTTTTTATTACTTTAGGTAATGTTATTGCAGTGCCTATAAGCCCCTTTTGGAGAAGTAGTCCACTTAGAGCACCCGTCCGAATAGCACCTGCGCGAATAGCACCTAGCCTAGTCCACGAAGAGCACTTAAGTATGTGTATAAACATTCTAGTGATTTTTATCGATATCTTTCATTTAATAACGTCCTGTAAAACAAATACATCCCAGCAGTAGGCTGCTGAATCGTAGGTGCTCTTCGTGGACAAAAATGTAAAAATAAATTTTAATCCACGAAGAGCACCCGGGTGGTCTTCGTGGACTAGGCTAGGTGCTATTCGCACAGGTGCTATTCGGACGGGTGCTCTAAGTGGACTACTTCCTTTTGGATCGGACAGGATTTTTTTTTACACATTGTACTCATTACTCAATACTTTATTGCATTCCACAATGTATGTACTTAGGTGGTAAATATTTGCTTAAGTCAAAGTCAAAGTCAAATAATTTATTTCAATTAGGCACAAAAAGGCACTTTTGAACGTCAAAAACAAATAATAGAATTGATTCTAGTCGCCCCTTCTAAAAGGTAGTTTTCGAAAAGAAGAAACAATTGTGGACCCTGTTGGGCACAGCAAAAGAAAGATAGTGGAGATGAGGACTTATCGTTTATCTTATAATCTAACTTATTCTAAAAAAACATTTATTATGTATTTTATATGAGTTTTAGAGATTTATCATTTAAAAATTCATTTACACTGTGAAAGCAATCACTATAAAGGTGATAGTATAAATACTACCTACTACCATCAACAGTTTTCATCATCTGCCAAGCCTTTTTCAAACTATGTTGGGGTCGGCTTCCAGACTAACCGGATGCAGCTGAATACCAGTTTTTTACTTTGCAGTGACTGTTTATCTGACTTCTACAACCCAGTCCCTCCCCTTGGTAAGACTGGTTACCGTCACCAGGCATATACCCAAACTGCTTTTACCAATTTCAATTCAATGACTTCACACTGAATTGATCATGTTCGTTGTTCAATGGATTCTAATGATATAAAGATATGTATAAGCTTTATGTTTAAATGTATATATATATCTATACATGTATATTACAAAGAGGTAGGTAACTTTGAAGTGAAAACTTCTTAAGGCGCGTTGGGCATTTTTGAGATGGGACTAAACCATTGATTTCGCGACACTGTTACGACACCAGCTTTTGACCATTAAAAAGAGATCAACGCGTTGATTACCGCGGTGCCGATTTTTGAAGTGAAAACTTGTTTAGGCGCGTTGGGCATTTTTGAGATTCCCAACCATTGATTTCACGACACCGTGACGACACCTCATTTTTGGAAACGCGATTGTGCTCTTTATTTATATTACGTTACGGATCAATGTTCTATGCAAATATTTTTCTTCAACCAAGGCGATCTTGTTCAAGTTTTCACTTCTGTCGGCACTCCCGTAGTGCCATTGTTTTTATTTTGTTTGATTGTTTGTAATCCCGGAACAACCAGTCGGATTTAAAAAAAAAAATTGCCTTGTAAAGCCCAATTCTTGAGGCCTCGCAGACGAAGTCGCGGGCAAAAGCTAGTTGTATATGTAAAAGTAAGTACACCAAAGACTACCTAGAGTTTTGTCTCGCCTTCTCTCTTTAATCTATCCAAAGGTTGTCTGTAAAAGATCGCTTTTAGCGATAAGACCGCCCATTGTAACACCCTATGTAAAAATTTTACATTTAGATCTGTAATTTATATAGTGTAAGTACATAACAAAGAGTTTTCGATTCTCATGATTAATCTTTAACTATACGATTCAAATTACTTTTGTGGTATATACACCAGGGTTACTGTTTATGTGTCGGGGATGTAGGAGAGTTCATTTACAACCAAGTGACCCCTTTTGACTCTGTAAATGTCAACAATTTTCGAGTCATTTTATATTGTTATTTCATTCATTTTAAAATATAAAACGTCAAACTCGAAATTTTTTGACATTGGCGTTGGGGACATAGGTACCTACCCTACCAGTTTATTTTAAATATCTCTATCATATCAATAAGAAATCAGATGAATACCAAACAAGCAAACATTACTAATTTTTACTAGCTTTTGCCCGCGGTTTCACACGCGTGGAGGTTGGAAATTATCTCACGGGAACGTAATACCGGGATAAAAAGTATCCTAACCCAGGTCATAGTCTACCCATGTACCAAATTTCATTCAAATCCGTTCAGCCGTTTTAGCGTCAAATCGTAATCTCAAACCAAATAAAAAACTAAAACAGCGCTGCGAACAAATACAGTGAAGAATGCCAAAACTACACCTCCGCTCTGTAAATACACGCTCACGTTTACAACCATTTACAATCAAACTACACCTCAATAAGTTACGAAACCGGCCTCACGTTACTGTTGACAGCGCTATGTCTTGATTTTTTATTTGGTCTGAGAGCGTAACAAACAAACTAATTTTTGCATTTATAATTTTAGTTAGAATTTCAACACATACATAAGGTTACGCCTTTTTCCCTAGGGGTAGATAGAAACCACAGAACGCCACCTGCTACGATCCTTACATACTCATTTTGCTTCGTTTTCGTTCACCGCCATTCGTTCGTTTTTCAAACATAAAAAAATATTTTATACCCTACAGAGGGGAGAAACATCAAAATATGTTTTGGTTCCAAAAACGCGTCGTCATCTGATGACCTGGGCAGATCTCGAAGAAGCGATGAAACGAGGCTGTTATTATGAAAAGCTGAATATCGAGATTTAAATTATGTTTTTGAAAAAGCAGTAGCTGTTAAAATTGATGCTTTTGTCGAAGTAAATGATTGGGATTAATTACGGCTGAAAAACAACGTTTAAAATACAGATTTTGCTAAAATAAATAGTAGATTTTTAATTTATTACCTAAAATCATAGTAATTGAATTTCTTCATCAACTAGGTAATATATTTACAGTAGATTATAGTTAACAAGAATCAATGTACTTACACATTGTAATCATAAGCTACATACATTACAAAAAACGTCACTTTCTAGTTCAATAAATTAATTATCTACACTAATAATGTTATAAGGAGAAAAGATATGTATTATTTTTTGTAATGAATTAACTCAAAAAATACTGGACCGATTTTAAAAATTCTTTCATCGGTCTAATACTATATTATCACTGAGTAACATAGGCATATAATTTGTAAAGATATCACGCGGGTGAAGCCAATGGCGGATGCTAGTCCGCACTAAAAAGGACGGATGGCCATCAGCCGAAACGTAGTTGAAGTGAGCTGTCATTCCACTTAAAACTAGAAAAGAAAGAAGAAAAATAGATTTACCTATTTGTCAGAGAAATACGTGCGTACAAAGACAAAAGTAGGTAAGCAGAAAACAAAATAAGTATAACTTAGTACATAATATGCAAACATGAGTATAAAACAGAAATAGTCGGCAGCTGCACGACATGACTGTGACAAAAAGGCTTCCACTCAGCATGATGCTGTGCTATAGAGGGACCCACAGCACAGCGCTGATTTTCAGTGGTCACCCGAAAAAGACGAACGGAAATCAAGTCAGATTCAATCATTTGTAAATGATAAATAGTTAGCTAAGGATTGATACTATTGAAGATAGATTTAAGATAGATTCAGAAATATATAATATTAGTTTTTTTATCATTACAATAGGTAGGTAGTAGGTAATATAAATGGCTCTTTTAACCTCTCTGCTCGACAAGATTTTGACATGTGACACATCAGTTAACTCGACGGGGTGTTGCGAATTCAGTCATGAAATTCAGGAATTTACATCAATTTTCAGCATTCGAATTTATTAAGAAAAATATGTTACCGCGCCTATTTTATACAATAAGTTTGTGGAAAATATCTTTAATTATATGTTGAGATCAGTCAAACCGCGTCAGTATACTGCGAAAGTTGTATAGAATTGGTATTACTACACCTATCCAAAAGGTAGGTAATTTAAAAATGCTGAAAATATGTACATAAATAACCCACTCTCTTGCTGAAAATATGCAAAAAGGAAAAATAAAGATATTATCATTCTCTCTGCATTCTTACTTTTACCATGTTTCATAACATAAACTATATAAAAACACGATCAAATCTTGATGAAAATTACTAAAAATTATGTTGCGACGTGACACTTCTTAGTGCTGACCGTCTACCTAATTTTCTTATATCGATTCAAAAGTAGCATTCAGCCTAATCGATACTCGCAAGAAAATCAGTGTAAAAAAGTATTAGAAACTGAATAAAAACTCTTTGGTATATTTTCCATGAATTATTTTATTTTTGATATTAATAATTTTATTAGTAAGTATATACATACAGTGTGGATAGGGTAGTAACTTTTGAGGGTTCCGTACGTACCTACCTACGAATGAAAAAATGGAACCCATAAAGGATTACTCGTGAGTCGGTCTGTCACAGCCAATTTGTTTCGAATCTACTGGACCGATTAAGTTGAAATTTGGTACACATATGAATTTCTGTGACCTAAATACAGAAGCGTAACGTAAAAAATGAATTTTGAATATGGGGTCACTTTTGGGGGCCAAACTAGACAATAAAAAAAGTTTTCCAAACTATGCCGTGTGACATATCAAATGAAAGAACTTGTAGTGGGGGTCCCAAATATTTATGTTAATTATTCTATATTATTTTTGGAACTAAGTTCTTGAACGCGACTTGCAGTAGGAGTAAACTGGCATAAATCGTCACGCGAAAAAATGTTCATACTTGTAACTGTCTTCTTCTAATTTGATAGAGAGAGAGAGAGAGTGTGAATTTGATCAAAATGTAAATCCAAGAAGGCGGCTGCGAAAATTTTCAAATTTTATTTTTGTTTGAAATTATACATGAAAAAGAACTTGGTTCCCCCGGTCTTACACGTTTTATTTTTTTAGTTTATTATAGTAAATAGACAATTCCCTACTTATCTACGGAGCCATTGAATATAATTTTTTTGAATACTGGAAATTGTTGGTTGATTATAGATTCCTGGAAAACCTATAAAGTCTATGGTCGTAAAATAATATGAGTTTGTTCTTGGGGTAAATTATTGGTAAAAAACATGGATGCTATTCCAATTTGATAATTTTTCATCATGACTACAATTTTCATGTTTTTCGGGGGGATAGTGCTGATATCGAATAAGATGAACATTCTGGATTTTAAGATGGCGGCTATTCCAAATAATAATAATATTGTAGATTCATTCTCATAGACATCAGTTTCATGCTGATTGTAAACTCGATAGCCAAAATCCGTGAAAAAAAATGGCCCTCTTAAGTCCGTTTGTCCGTGCGTCCGGATGTCATACAGCCATTTTACACGGAGACTATTTACTCTATCGATGAAAATTTGAAAAAAGGTGTATTCTTTGCACCGCTAAACAATGGTGTAATGAAATTACGATAAACGTAATATAGGGGATGGTTTAGTTTTTTTTTATCCCTCGGTTATAGGGAATGCCCTATACATATAACCGAGGGATGAAAAAAAACTATGCACATAAAGCGTGTATTGTTGGATCTCTTAATTAAAATGATAAATATGTTTTGGGGCTTTACATTTTAAGTCGATAGTTTTTGAGATATTCCGGTTACAATCCAGAATTAGTTTTGTTTATTATAGTTTTTTCGAGAAATACAACCTTATTTTGCAGTCGATAAAATTGATGCTATGCAATATTTATGCGTAATTAAGTATTTATCCCAACTACGGAATCCTTTACTGTGCGTAGTCCAACATACACTTGGCCAGTTTTTTTTATATCGTTGGGAAACAACCACAAAAAAAAAAACAATTTCCATTACTCAAGTAAGAGTAACATATTAAAAACAAAAACTACCAAACACATACAACAAAAAATATGGACGTCATTTAAAGCGTTTGCGGAATACCTACCCACTTTATAGAATTAATTTATCATCATTCCCAAACAAAATTTTGTTAAGCCTACCTATAAAATGTATACTGGGCATTCTGTAGCAAACTATCAGAAAGTATCAAAAATTAAAATCTACAGTAAATAATTGTTTAAAAAATTAAAATAGTTTTGAACAGCGAGCGCATTCTGAATTTAAATTCAAATATAGAAACAATTAAGCGCGAAATTTAATAAATGAGGTAAGTATCTATCCCCGTCCTGTCTGTTGACTCGTTTTATACATAATGTCCAAAAAACTATTAAAATTACATTATAAAAGTATAAATAATTATTATAAACAATGCTTAATGTATTTAATGCTTAAAACAATTTTATTTCAATTTTCAAGTATCGATTTCTGACATTCGACATATTAATTAATCGAGTCGATCAAAATTGAAAAAAAAAATCGTTTGGCATAATCGTTTTCGCACATCATTACAATAAAAAAAACAATAATGGTCGGATATTTTTAACATAAATTGAGTAGTGGTAATGAATATTACGTGTTATTGGACCTGTGTTCTTATATTACGTTAAGATTTGGGCATTTTCTAGTTGTTTATAATATTTTTAACGATATTTGTCACATTTTAAATCGTATCTACATGTGTATGTGTGATATTAGTGAAAAGTTAAAATGTAAACACGCACGATTGGCGCGAAACTTCGACTTTGGATATCAAAAACTTCATTACCACTACTTATTTAACTTGAACAATGGATTAATTCGTCAAATAATTAAATGATGTTGTATTCACTGCTCCTGTGGTGGAGTTTAGATGTTCGAAATCCCCAATTTTTATGATTTTTAGCCTCGACCTCGACTGTCATCAAAATGGCGATTATCGCATTTACAGACTTGAATTTTATAAAGGTAAATTAATAATCTTGCACGTTAAATGTGAAAGATTGAATGGTGTAAACATTTGAGTTTTTTATTCAACTCTCTTAATTAACGCACATTCATAAGATTTAATGGGTAGTATAATAAATATTAACATAATCAATTAAGGGTGTCGTATGTGGTAATTCTGGGGTCCAATTGGACCCACTACCGAGCCGGCGGAGGTTTGTGTGTTCGGGTCCAATCGGGGGCGCTTCCGAACTATACGGTTAAAATTCGTGCTAATTATAAGGTATGTTGTTAAATGGATTCTCCATATTACAGACAAATAAGGTTCGAACTTAACTATTTATTTAGATAAAATTCCGTTATTTTCGAGTCACAGCCTCTCGCTAACTATCACGATAGACAAAACTAAGGTGCCAAAATGACTAAAACGAAAAGTACACAATCTGATTTAGTTGTTCATCTTTAAGTCTCTGTAGTCATGGCAAATTGCATCATGAAGTAATATTACCCGGGTTGTTTTACATGTATGTGCCAATATGATTAATTTTAGCATTCTATTATAGTTACACTAACTGTCACTTATTTTTAGATTTATGAGAGAGAAAAACCCGAAACTGTATAGTATATCACCAACCATATTATTATAAATTTAAAAAGATAGTCCATTTATAAATTAGCATGAACATTTGATTAAACCCCAATTAAATCAACAAATAAAAATATTACATGTTTTTACTATTTATACACAGCAAACAACCAAACCTACACCTATTCCACAAAATAATCCTTTCGTGCCATTACAGCAAAATTAAAAAAACATTGAAATTATAATTTAACAAAAGTCTGAAATTGTTTCACGTTAAAATACTTGTCAACCGAAACAAGGCCCTAAACCTATAACAATACAGTCTACTCACCGCTTCATCTAAGTTGTCACCATAGTCTTCATCCCTTTGGAGACACATCCAGAAAACACTAATCCCAGGTCACATCACCTCATAAAACAATTAAAGTGTACTGGACCTAACACGATGCCCTGCGGCACTCCACGACAATACTCTCGACCAGACTGACACAGGCCAGCTTCGATGTTTTGAATACAATCTGTAACAGAAAAAAAAACAATAATAAACTATACTTGCAAGTAGTTTTGTGTTTGTGTTTTGTGGTGAGAGTGTAAGTACTGTTTGAACTGTCAAAGGCTTGGGATAACTATATTTGTTTGTAACTAGACAAGTTTTAGCAATTTTCTAGCAAACCTGTCCAAATTACCAATAATTAAGGAAGAAATTGATCACACTATCAAACCATCTATGTCAGGTTTTGGAAACCAGAAAATTGGATAGATACACAAATGTATTAAAAACTCTTTTTTTATATAATTCCGACAACCTACATAGAACAATGGGTGTAACGATATACCCACGATACTACTACGTTCTACTATAATGACCACTACAACAGTACTCCGCCCGTTAAATATTTATAATTATTAAGTATTTAATTTCAGATACCTATTTAATCCAATAATAAAAAATATAGTTTCCTTTCAAATTATATTTACAAATGTGTGCTAGAATTATTTTTTACAAGTGAAACTACAGTTGTAACAACAGGAGCTAAAAAATACCAACAGTAACGCAGCTGTACTCCAAGACTTCTAACATTCACCTACAATAGTTTTACACAAACAATAAGTAGTATTTTTAAATATTGCATGGCAATCTTTGCCTATGACTAATTTCTAGACAGGCCATAACATAACACATACAAGCCCAAACAATCAACCGGAAATCAGACTCTATTTCAATGACGATAAAGATGAAAATAATAATGAAAGTGATGGGTTATATGACGTTACATGTTTAAAAAGAACAATTGGTTGTAAAATGACACCTGAAGGCGACACTATTCTGAAACAAAATATTTTGTTTCTATGGTCAGTCTAGCTAAGCAAAACATTTTTGTTAATATCCTATTTCATAAACATTAGGGAGCAGCAATAGAAAAAATGTAGACTATTGTAGAGCTACGTCTAGCAATTATTAAACACAAGTATTTTCTTAACTCCAAAATGTAAATAAATGTGTGACTTTACATTTTAAATCTGAGTAAAACCTTCTTGAGAAGCACATTTTTGAAAGGTGTATCAAGAATCCGTACATACCTTAGAATTAGTTGACTGCAAAATGAATGCCTTAAAAGTATTTAATTCAAGTTTTTATTTTTTAAGCATTCTCGTAATTAAAATATTTGCTTATTTTGATACCAAGTGTATCTTAACTGCGTTAACACGGCTTTTTTCTAGACAAAATCACTATATTGGTTTAAATCAAATCTCCACACAATTTACTCAATCCGAAACCAAGTTATAAACAATTGAATTTAAATTATATTAATAATTATTAATAATTATTAATTATTATTAATTATTATTATTATTATTTATTAATTATATTAATTATATTTTATTTTTTATTATTTTTATTTTACCTTTGAATTTTGTAAATTGCAAGAAAACTCTGAAGGAAACATTACAAAATTTGTCCTATGAAGATACAGAGAAGTTATTAGTTGTACTTAAATAAATATTAATTGCACTTTTTATTATGATTAGTTAGCTTAAATTAATATACTAAGATTTTAGCAGGTAAGATTTTTATACTGTTTACACCTCTTTTACATACCTATTAGTTGACTAATTTACCTTTTGTATATGATGTGATTACTGTGATTATTTAGATATAATGTTTTACCTTTTCTCGCCTGAAACACAGGATGTCCTAGTTCAGGCATGTAACACTTGTGAACTATTACATAGAATTACGAAAAATGTTTTTACTGTACTACATTATTTTTTGAATAAACTTTATTATTATTATTATTATTAATTAAAAGTGATTCTCGCCAACCAATATAGGATCGTTTGCTATTCAAAACACAGTTATTTAAGACAAACAAAAACTGTTGAAATCGATCAACAGTAGTTGTATGACATACGATAGCTCCAAACACGACCTGTCTCGTTACTATATCATAACAAGTCATGTTTAACTTATGAAATGGAAACACCATCAAATTCTAATAGCAAATCATATTTCTATTTGTTACAGGTTGGGGTATTGAAGAAACATTGTGATGAAGCAGGTGCCGAAGAAAACCTTATAAGTCAGCTAAAGAAATCTTGAACTTGAAAATGGAAACTAGTCTATGAATATTTAAAAAAACAGATGCTTGATTTGTGTCATTACTATTATCAAATTTTGCAGAAAACTCGACCCGAACGACCACATCTCGAAATATTTGTCTGGCTACTACAAAACACTAACATTAGTGACACAAAAACAATTGGACACCTAAGAGATCAAAATCTTGATCTGACCCTTTTTGTTCTTTAAAATGGCCTAGTAAACAACTATCCGATAGTCTTCGACCCTACCACAATAAAAGGTGACAGGGACATTGACGCACAACCTGTGAGCACAGATCCAGTACATGATTCTGAAACCCCATGCGTTGAAACTTTTCGTAGGTTATTACAAAAAAAACTGCTGTTTCCCACAAAAGTGCAAGAATCAAGAATCATGATGTACTGAATACATGGTAAACGTAGGCTACGCGTCGAGGTCCTTGCCACCCTGTATACTAGACATAAGACAAATCAGTACAAAAGCTTTTGTATTTGAACATAGAGACCCCTTTGAATGGAAGAATAGATCCGGAATTCTACAACATCTGGGATCCTTAATTTGATACCCAGATTTAGCATATTATAGGGCTGGTACGGCCTTGGTATTTTTTTGAGATTCATGTCTGTTACTTAAAAGAGGTGTGTTATGCATCATGAAAGTATGTAGTTATTGGGGATGACATAGGCTAGATTTAAGATAGATAAAGTAAAAATTCGGTGTATTGAATACCTCCTAGGAAATACTAAGTGGGGGTAAATAAGTCATGTTTTCAAAGATAGATCTGAACTATGATAAATATAATGGAGAGAAAAGAATTGAAGTTATTTGACTTGTAATAAGCAACGGTATGGATTTAAGTTTCTGAAAAAAGAAAATGGGAGTGTATTGGGATTTCAATGAAATTGATATTAAAAGAGTATCAGTGGTTGAAGGTAAAAAAGGTGTAGGCAATATTATTCAAAATAATACTTTATCTAGTTGAAACATTAATAGCAAGTAACCACATTCAAATTGTAAATATACCTAACATCTTATTTACATTTCATCTTTATAAACATCTTTCATTTATCATCAAGTTTTGATTCGTTTTATGTGTATTTGTGTAAATATGTGCCAATAAAACTTTATCTAAATTAATCTATAAATACAAATTAGAGCTAACGCCATCTCGTTATGTATTACAGAACTTAATAGTCTGCTAGTTGACTAGAATAACGTCGAAACAGCGCCATCTAGAGTAGATAACCTGTAGCGTTTTTTTCGAGGCGACGTCACGCCTGTTGCATACGATCAACCAATTGTTTACACAATACAAAAGACCCCTTGTTTGTTTTTCGCTAGACGTTTCCTGGTTTGTTTTGTGTGTGAATATGTGTTTGTGTGTGTGTTCGTATGTTTTCACAGCCGGCTCTGTGTGTTCGAGGACGGTACACAAAATGTTGTTGTTTGCACGGCCCGAGTAGGTAATAAATTCTCTGTCTGACTTACGTACAGATATTTTTATGCTTTAAATATTACGATGGATGTGCTCACAACTGCTGTAAGATCAAGCGATAGATAACAGTTAGAATTAAGATTGTTAGACATTGTGAAAGGAAACATTACTATTGTAATAGCGACATGTCATAACATAATGCATTATTGTTAACTATATTTTGATCTAGTTACTTATAACAAAGTGACTAGGTACTGCTGTTGAATGCCTAGTTACTAATAGCAATTAGGTTTCATTAAGGATAACGGAACCAATTTATGATAGATTTTATATATTTCAAATAGTAAATAGTTTTTGTAATATAGCTACTTATTCAGCTAAGAAAAATATGCAAATGTCTTCTTTAGTATTGTCAAGGATTACACCAAGTAGAATGGCAGTTACGTTTTTTAAAATCAATATTCCGCTTCACTTCGCATAAATCTAGGGATTCATCATATCGTTAGTACTTAATATATCATTGGCAAAGGATCTGGTTTCCATTATGATAACATTCAGTTTTTATAATCACACTGAATTATTATAATAAATTGAAATTATGAAAAAAAAAGTCCTAATTCTCTTCATTTTAGCATTTTCTTCAGCACACAAAATGTATTATGAATTAGTGACCCATTTTTGATAACGCAATGCTGATCCTCCACATACCTGGATTATAGGGTGCTGCTGATCGACGTTCCTACCTGATTCTATCAAACCAAAAGATTAAAGCGCTAGATATTAATGATCCAGTGTTTTAATTTTTTGCTTAAATATCTAGACAGTTATATGACCATGACATACATTAGAAGAAGTAGTCTAAAACTCTTTTCGCCCTTCACAATACATTTGCCTTCAAAGTCTATTCAAAGATTCACTGTGACATTACCAAAATCCATGAATGTTTAATAATTATGCTCTATATATGGACGTAGAAACATACATAAAAAAACATTAAATCACGTCTGTAATTCCGGAAGGGTTAGGCAGAGGTGTACAGTACATATAGAGTATTATAGTACACCCACAATTCACCAGTTATATTTTTAAGTCCCATGTAATAGGGGACGAGCCTATTGCCATCAACCGAGCACAAAAACTCCGGGCTGCTACTGAGAAATTCCTGATGGAAAAAGCCAATAACATTTTGCCCGACCCTCGATTTTGTCGAGTTTGAACATAGAAATCGCATTGAAATAAAACTAGCAGGAGTATTAAATTCTCTAATAAAGTCCTTTGCGATAGTCCAGCATAATTTCTGTTAAGAAATGCCCTTTTTCGTAGCCTCAACATGGAGACAATATTTTCACAGAATACTCACATCCTTAATAATACACAATGATAATAATGCATTTAATTCAGAGAAAACTCCGTGTAGGGTAGGTATATAATCATAACTTAACAAGATAAAAATCACAAAATGTTAGTGTTTTAGTAAAAAATTTACGTATGAATTATGTTAGTATTGTTTGTACCTTAACTAGCCGATGCCTATGGCTATCCTTATCCACATATTTTGGAGGACAGTCGAAACGGGCAGCAACAGCAGTTCGTAGACAGTGCAGCAAGGAGTTTGCCAAAGTATTTCTTACCAGATCACGATGCAAAAAATCTAATATGTAACCAAGATTATGCAACGTCAGTTACAAACAGTACGTCGAGGGAAACTGCTAACAATACCCTGGGAATATGGCCGCCTTTCCTACATTGTTCTTATGTTTATTATGTGCATGTACTAACAAACAAACCAATTAAATTGTTTATAGCTTGTTTAGTTCGTGGGTAAGGTTTGAGACAAAAATGTTAGATTAAATTTTTTTAATTATTATTTAATCATTTCGTAATAATCGAAACTGTCGAACCTTCGAAAATGCCATAATAATCAGATCTTGTAGAAGTGTTAACGGGTACCAACGCCTCAAAAATATTTTCAAACCGGATGTTTCCAAATAGATTGATAAGCAGAACTACCTGTTTTTTATCTAGATTGAGTGACTGGCTGAAGTATCACACAATTCACTGCGAAACTTCGGGTATTACTTTCCAAAATCGTAGGTAGGTATTCATCATTATGTTTTACCCGCATATTGTGAGCCCGAACTACGTTGCGTTTTGTCAAATCACCAAACGTGGGTTAATTGGCCGTTGGTCCAACGGAAGTTCGCCAACAATACATTCTGTGCATTTTTAATACGATATGACCGAAAGTTCGGCGACCGATTAAGCTGACATTTGACAGTAATAGTTAAAGATAATTGTTTCCTTTCTTAAACTCTAATCTTGGGCCCAATACCTACTGATAATATTGAGAGGGGTCCAACAAGGTACCTGAACCTTGAGGGACACCATACTGTTATTGTGTTATTTACAGCGTGTTCCTTTGACAAGCACTTTAATTTATAAGATCCAGCCCACCGAATGATGCATTGTCTTGTCTCCATTAGTATAATTTAAAGAGGAATAATTGGTGGCTTCACGAGAATCGTGATTTTCTTGGTATAAATTGCGCCGGATTACATTTAAAATGATCGACTTTCACAGAAAACCAAACTCGAGAAAATATGGAACTTATAACACATTATTTTATAATAGATTCAGTTGCAAAATTGACGAAACTGTCAAAATATTTCCAACAGATAAGATATTGCAACTTGCCCTGCTTATTCAAGCTTAAAAGGCTGATAAACTGCACACAGCCACAATAAGCAACTATGTATATTCCTTTATTTTTTGTCGATCCTAAAATAGATAAAACAAAAATCGTCAATGTATGTACGAACAAGTTGTAAAATCTATATTGATTTGTATCTGGCTCAAAGATAAGATATATCTTTCTGCTTATCCATATGGTAATAGGCATAATAATATAAAACTGTGTTTTGATCAAAACGTACATTGATGGTAAAAAGACTATGCAAGAAGTTATGGTTATAAGTAGTAGGCATAACCTACAATAACTACAGTTATTGCAACAACTTTTTTATTTGAAATTATTTTATCAGTAGTTAATACTGCTGTAGTGGTAAAGATTAAAAGGAATTCGGAAAAGGTGCGCGTCTGAAAAATTAAATATACCTACTTACTTAGCTACTAAATCATTAATTTCATATTACGCTAACTAGTAAGGGGTTGGACATTTAGATCAGCACAAAAAAGGATTGACCGATTTTTTTCAAAAAAGGTGTTACTCTTGATCAGTCTCTTAGACAACAAAAATGATGAAGAGTCGTGAAAAACTATAAGTTGCAATTAAGTAACCAACATTAAAGCGAACTTAGTACAAATGAACCTAATTTAAAAAAAATAACAATACTTTTGACATAACATCACATAACGTCACGCCTTGTTTCCCCGAAGGGTTGGGCAGAGGTGTACCTGTAGTAGGTACACCCACATTTCGCCAGTTATGTTTAAGTCCCATGTAATAGGGGGCGCGCCTATTGCCATCAACCAGGCACAAATCCAGACTCCAGGCTGCTACTGAAACATTCCAGATAGAAAAACCCAATAACACTTTGCCCGACCCGGGAATCGAACCCAGGACCTCATGCTCAGCAGTAGCACTTGCGACCACTAGACCAACGAGGCAGTCGATAACAATACTTATTTATACAATTTTTATAACAGGCGTAATCTGTTACAATGATATAATAAAGGAAGCGTTGATATGTATCAATGTAGGTGTCCATTATCAGTAATTGCTAGTTGAATGACACATTCCTAATAGGCAGAAAAGGAATAATCCGAAATCGAAGTATTAATTTCATAAAATCAACGAGGAAACCTATACAGACATCGACGCGAAAACCATGGATTCAGTACATGATACTGAAGCCTAAACTAAAAAAAAATCAGCTGTTCCATACATTTTGACCGCGTAGGTATTGCACTTTTCTATGAAACAGCAGATTTTTTTTTTTTAATAACCGACTAAAAAATTCAACGCTGCGGGGTTCAGAATCGTGTACTGAATCCATGGTAACAGTTTTCACGTCGATGTCCGTGCCACCGTGTATTCTTGCAGTTACTACGTAATTGGGTATACCTTCTAAGCAGAGTGAGTGATAATATAAAATCGAAGATTATGACGAATCTTGAAGAAGTACTTACAAGTGGTGGTCATGAATCCAATCTTGAACCAGAAAAGACCAACTCCGCAATCAAAGGTGGAACATGTTGCAGACATGACCAATAGCGATTACCATCTAACTCCAACAGCCGTTAGAGAAACGTACTAAATAGATAACAAAAATACAACAAACAAATCTACTGACACATAAATCGATATATACAGAATATTAGCAAAAACAAATATTATTTACCTACGCAACCACTCACTGATACTGATAAGGTTTTTTTATGTGAAATAAACATTTTTATTTATCACTTTGTATGTAGATATTTTATTGGCGTCATCGAAGGGCGCCAAGTTGTAGTTAGCGTAATTTGTATCGGCAAAGGATGAAATAACTGACTGTGAAATCGAGCGTGACAAATTGGAACAGAAAAGTTTAATAGATATTACAGAAGAAGAAAAGAAAGGACTCAATGATACGAATTCGATAGAAACTACATTGCTTTAAATACAATATCTTGCTTATTTCATGAAAAGGAGGTAAGCAACTTCCTTTCCCGAACAAAGATGGGCTTGGAGAAAGACCTAGGAACCGGCAACCTAGGACAATGACATAATGACAGAAGAAAAATGAGCCAAAGTAAGTAGCTCAGTGTTACCCTGCATGGCGGCAGGCCCAGACAATGTTTTGCCCAGTAAATGGGTAAATGAACTGGACTATTTTAATAAGATTGGTCCTTTATAGGTATATAAAGTACAGAGAGAAGTGGATGAAGAGTATTGAAGCAGGGCAAACCCTGCATTGGAAAACATAGGAGATTACCTCGTGAGGCAGAAAATTATTTCATTTACCGCAAATGACAATTAAACGAAAGAATTTGAAACAAATGGACTTTAATGTTAGAATATCAATTATAGTTTTTAATCTTAGACCATTATTAGTGGCGACAACTCTGCAACGAACTTTACAAAGGTGTTTGAAAATTTGTTTTTTCAACATGATTTTAAATATTTAATATATCAGGAAACACTATATCCACGATTAAAGTTGCCGATGTTCAAAAATAATGAGGTATTGCTTAACCAAGACCTCGAATTAATGTTTATTTTGTCACGAATATAAAGTAAATACTACCTGAAAATACATTATAAGTACTTTTATGAAACTTTTATGGTACATAACTACCTATACAAATAACAAATCTTCACACGAACAATATTAAAATATTACAAAAATAATTTAATTTGCATCAATTTAAATACATTTTGAATGGTAATTAATGCCAAGGATTTGCAAAATTGTAGGTCGGTTTAAATTGTGAATAAAAACGAAATAGTAGCGTAGTGGACCGAGCGTCTTATCTTGTAAACAAACATGGCGTCAGACTAACCATAGACAATGAGTAGTGTTGTGATATAAGAGATTGATTGGTTCAACAGGATCAATTTTATAAAATAAATGTATTGAACTTGTTGAGCTATGGAGATATTCTGTTGCCATACATTTTCGTATCTCCATTTTGTGACCACATAACATCATGCCTGTAATACCCGAAGTGTTGGGCAGAGGTGTACCTATAGTACACCCATATTTCGCTAGTTATGTTTAAGTCCCATGTAATAGGGGGCGAGCCTATTGCCATCAACTGGGCACAAATCCAGACTCCGGGCGGCCACTGAGAAATTCCTGATAGAAAAACATGCTCATTAAAATCATGCTCAGTAGTATTACCATACTAATATCCATATATATACTACCTAAATACTGTATTAATAAATATAAAAAATATTATGAATCTGAAAGTAGCTGTGTCTGTCTGTATGTTATCTTTTCACGCCTTAGTCGACGGATGTTTATGAAATTTGGAATACAGGTAGACCAAGACCTGGGTTAGAACATAGGTTACTTTTTTTGGTAGTACCTACGTTCCTGGGGCATAATTTCCGATCTCCACGCGGGCGATGATACGGCGGGCAAATGTTAGTAACCTTATAAAATCGTAAAAGTATATTAGTAACGAGAACCGGACCCAAGCTACAAGGTTATGGGTCTAAACAGAGAACCCTTTAACAATAAGAGCCTTGTCCTATACGTAGTACCGCTTTCTGGTTCAAGCCCTTGACCCAACTGCTTAACGACAGTCATAAATATTGTCAAAACAAGAAACTCAGCGTATTATATTCCTCTCTGAGAGAGGGAGTGGGCCGTAATCCACCACGCGGGCCCTGTGCGGGTTGGTAGATGTCACATCAGTTATTCGAATTTTTGGTTCTAGGACATGCCAGTTTCCTCACGATGTTTTCCTTCACCCGTTTTTGAGAGCAGCGCTGATGAAATAAATTACAAAAAGTGAATCGCCTGCTTCGTTATATATTTTTTGAAGTTTTGTTAACAAGGCTGATAATTAAATTTTGTTTCACATCAGCTATCTTGGTAACAAGACTGAAGAATCAAATGAATAAATCTCATATTTAGATGACTATCTAATTTCAATGCGTGCAATAAAAACTTAGTACCTACCAAAGTCAATAAAAAGTTTTATTTAATAGAGTCTGGTTTTAGACTATTTTAACAAGCTACATTGTTTTAATAAGACTAGGCTTCTAAATTGAGTTGAAAACACAAACGCTTCGTATTCTGGCACAGTTGTATTATTACATTAGCCGCCGTTTCTTATTTTCTATTTTCTTCACAAACGTGATTTAGTCGAATTATCTTCAATAATTAATTAATGTCGTTAGAAATAAATAAATAAAAATAGAAAACCACTACCTAATAATAACCCTTCGCAAAAAATAATAGAATACGAAAAAAAATCTCACGTATTTTTGCAACAATAGACTGTATAAAATTAAAAATATTTTTAATAAAAAAACCCTAGTATTCAATAAATCGTGCTGTGTGAAGGCACGCGCCAATTTCAGAATGTTTAGGAAGCAAAAGGAGGTCGGAAGCGTTGCTGATAGTAATTTATTTAGATTTCGAGGCCGCTACATTATTTAGGTTGTTTTTGTTTTATCAGTAGGAAGGCGCAATTTTGCGCTAAAATTCGTACATGTAAACTTTTTAGATTAAACACGTGGAACGCTATTTTTGTCTGCCGTACGCGGTTTCGGATTCTGAATGATGGTTTTGTAATCTTCGATCAAGAATACACGAAGTTTGTAATCATTTGAATTTGTTTTGTAATACGAAAATGAATTTTGCGATCTAAAGAAGAATACTTCTTCTTTTGTAAGGAACTTCTGAGCTTGCTCATTTCATCGTAGACTTTATCCATCGCTTTCCACCAGGGAAGCTGGTGCAAAGCGATGACCGAGATCGAGGTCAAGAGCAGGTCAGGTCCATTTCGCAATAAAAAAAGATAGTAATTTTTAAAGTCTCTATGATATTTTTAATTTAAATTAAGCAATGAAATAAACAAATATTTATCTTAGCCCCTAACAAGTTAACAGTATTCTCAAGATATATTACGAGGTAGTGCGAAAATTTGGCTGGAAAAACCCTACTAATGTAATGTAACTAATTACAGACCATTATTTCAAATGCAAATAACAATAGCTAAATAAAACAATGCTTTACAAGCAAATCATTTAAATATCTGAATTTTTATTTATTAAACTATATTATAATGAGGACGCGTTTTGTTTTAAACAGGCTCATATAGGCTCAATTTTATTTCGCCATTGTATTATAATTAAAAATGTAAAAAAAACATGGCCGACCACCTTTAGAAGCCTCAATACGGAACCTGAGAAGTTATTATTTATTTTTGGCTACATAATTATCAAGAAACAAACCACACCTGTGCTATATGTACATACATTACATATACTGTATGTTTGTTGTATATTTTTGCAAGGCTTGGTCCGATAACACTATCGGGCCGTCACGCCTACACGCACACGCACACAAACAAACAATACCTCCATGTGTGTGTTAAAAAAAACAGTTTATATGATCATCGTTTGTTGCCAAGTTACCTAAAAAGCTTTATTTGTTCAACAACGACGGTGACTACATGCAAAACCATTTGTTTTAACATTTCGCATAATTTTAATTCAATTATCGTGTACTGTGGTATGTCTGACGGTTGAACGCAATTTGTAGTGATAATTATAAGTCCACAACTGTTTTTTTTTGTTTTATTGTTTACCTATTGGCTAGATTTGTTTTCTAACCTTCAGCATTTTTAACACCTGTGTAACTTTACCTAAATACTCCTTTTCAAAAATATACAATCAAATTGAATTAGGTCCTTAGCACTTCTTGAGTCTTTTTTTTCCGTTGAGGGCCAAGAACGATATAGGTCCACTATCTGACTCAATTTATGATATTCTGAAAGGCTTTGGAAATCTAACCTCTTAAAAAATAAGCTCCTACAAAAATTTGGAAACTGCTTGAGGAGGATGATCGACCCAATAGGTCCCTCTTAATGGCAAGCGACATAGCATCAGGTCCAACCCGTCCCATCCTTGATATCCTCCCTCCGGTTGACGCCCTAAGCCGAGGTTCGTACCCCACAGGGGGTGCCTTAGTTTTTTTTTTTTGGGTGAGAAATTATCAAATAACTTCTCCCGCTCTGGGCGGAGCGGGAGAAGTTATCCCGTGTTCCTTCAGTTGCCATGTTGCCGGGGGCCACGATTTCCCTTTCGGCCTTAGCGAGCGTTCACCTAGTTTTAATTAGCATAGTTGAAAAACCCCTGGCTGGAGGTTTTAAGTGTAGTAGCTTAAGGCACCCACAGGAAAGCCCGGTTAAGTAGTCATGATCTCAGAGGTCAACTACGAGATGCAATACCTAAAAAAAATCGCATCAGGCCCAGATGGAGATGACGAGATGAGCTGAACTCCTTCAACAAGAAAAGCACCCGTATTACACAACACACTTTCACAATCCATTGCTACATATGTTTGAAAAATTTGTATTCTCAGTAACGTAAATAACGCAATGAATGTTGTTGAACTGTCAAATGAAAGCCAGTACCAATGGCTTTATGTGAAATAAAGCTGCTGGTCCTTAGTAGCTTTTAATAGATAGCAAATGGAAAGAGAGTAGAGAGGTATTTTCCCTGCACCGGGACATCACATCCAGGCTTATGATAATAATAATTGAGGAGAATACTACAAGAGAACTGATAACTTGGGTAAAATTGGGAAAAAAGACCACAAGATAAGCAGCAATTATCGCTGATCTTTAACCTGTCATTCGTCAGTAAAAAAGAGGGAACTCCTGAAATGGTAGGCAAAGACAGTAGACAACAGAATACCAAGCTAATATTGGGAATAAATATGAAATGCCTTTTGCCATTTCATACTTTCATTCTTCTTTTCGTATGGTTAGTGACTAACCTGGTGTCAGAGTTTTAAAGCCGCCCATGGGCCCCTGATATGGCTTCACATACCGTCGAGAAATATCTCTCAGGCATGCCAGTTTCCTCACGATGTTTTCCTTCACCGTTTTTGCAGCAAGTGATAATTATACAATACGCACATGAATCCGAAAAGTCAGAGGTGCGTGCCTCGGGTTCGAACTCGAGACCTATGACTTGGCAGTCCGACGGTCACACCAGTAGGCTATCACTGCTCCATACTGTCTTCTCATTGATTCATTTAGATTAATTCTTTTTTTTTGTCATTTGTTTAGGCTGGAAGCCCCCAACATATTTGGGAAAAGGCTAGATTAATTGATCGAGGAGAGCAGTGGTGGCCCAGTGGTAACGGCCGCTACTTACGAGTAGGTTCGAACCCAGACAGGCGCTTTACTTTGTGTATTTCATCACCACTGCTCTCAAAACGGTGAAGGAAAACATCGTCAGGAAAAACCGGCATGTCCTAGCTAGAACCTAAAAATTCGAAGACATGTGACATCTACCAACCCGCACTGCCCACTCCCTCTCATAGAGAGGAGGCCTGTGACCCAGCAGTGGGAACATTATAGGCTAATGATGATGATGATGAATTGATTGAGAAGATGAAAGTAAGGCTGATTATTGTTTATTTTTTCATACTAACATTTTTAATTCCATCCACCCTGAAACAGTACCAACTACGAATGGGCATAAAAAAGGAACCTATGTTGGGGTCGACTTCCAGTCTAACCGTGTACAACTGAATACCAGTATTTTACATGGAGCGGAGATTGAGGAATAGTGGTGGCCTAGAGGTAACGGCTCCGACGTACGAACGATCGAACCCATGCAGACGCTAATAATTTCATCACCACTGCTCTCAAAACGATGAAGAAAACCATTGTGAGGAAACCAACTTGTCCTAGACCCAAAAATTCGAATACATGTGACATCTACCAACCCGCACTGGGCCCGCGTGGTGGATTACACTTGCACTCCTTCTCGAAGCGAAGAGAGGCCTGTGTCCCAGCAGTGGGAACATTCTAAGCTGATTATGATTATGACATAGAGCGGCTGCCTATCTGACCTCCACAACCCAGTTACTTGGTAAAACGATACCCCTTGGTAAGACTGGTTGTCAGACTTTCGGGCTTCTGACGACTGACAAAAATACAAGAATGACAGCCGGGACCAACGGCTACGTGCCATCCGAAACACGGAAGGTTCTCGGTGTGTAAAGATTAAGATTATGTACCTATAGATGATTATTCTGACGAAAAACCTTATAAGATCTTTCATAGGCTTAAGAAATATTGCAACACGATTCATAATCATAAGAACGATTGCATATTTATTATTTAACTTTATTTTTATGAACTAAACTTATCACAACCACCTATGACGTTATTCAGAGCAAAATACTAAACTCCCAATAAATAATTGACCAGGAAATGCAGAAATATAAGATTAAGTAACCTTGCACTTCAGAAAATGCACGGTTCAAAACATCGTTTATCACTTTTACCATAGTCTGCTGTTTTAACTGATTGTTGATAAGCATGGCCTTTGTTTCTGATACTATTTGGAAAAATAACACAGAAGTAACATTAACTGGACCAGTAGAAATCGAACCAAGACGTCATCAATATGATAATGCGGAAAAGTAGTTGACCTGCCTCGTTGGTCTAGTGGTCGCAAGCGCTACTGCTGAGCATGAAGTCCTGGGTTCGATTCCAGGGTCGGGCAAAGTGATATTGGGTTTTTCTATCTGGAATTTCTCAGTAGCAACCCGGAGTCTGGGTTTGTGCCCGGTTGATGGCAATAGGCTCGCCCCCTATTACATAGGCCTTAAACATAACTGGCGAAATGTGGGTGTACCTACTACAGGTACACCTCTGCCCAACCCTTCGGGGAAACAAGGCGTGATGTTATGTTATGTGTTAGTTGACCGCTGTGGCGCACCCGAGAGAAATAATTCTATGGCCAATGGCCATAAGCGATAAACAGTTTCAAGATTGGTGATCGCAGTTTTTGAAAATTTCTTTAGGCGTCTTGGACATTTTTGAGATGGGACTAAACCATCGATTTCGCGACACTGTAACGACACCAGCTTTTGACCATTAAAAAAACATCGTGTTGATTACCGCGGTGCCGATTTTTTTCAAGTTTTCACTTCTGTGAGCACTCCCGGAGTGCCACTGTTTTTTTTTATTAACCCTTAATTACTCGCATGGGGTCAAAGCATTTTCGGATTAAAAAATGAAGCACTTGGCATGGCCCGATTCCCCCCGCGCTCTCGCTAGCTTCATAACGCGTATCTAAGTTTGTATTTTAGTAGCGACCAAGTCACGGGAGTGGAAGGAAGCGTCGCTGCTCTCTTGAGCGTTGACCCCGTGCGAGTAATTACGTTACTTTTTTCGAAGAGGTAAGTTTTTTACTTTATGTATTTTTTTTGTGTATTATGAATTATATTTGAATTATTTTATGTTCAGTGAATAAATGTTTGTTATGAATATGTTTTTTACAGCTTTATACAATGAAATTATCAAAAAATTCCGTTTTACTAAGAGTTTTGTCTTTTTTTTCAGAGTTAGTCATGGATAGGAGAGAACAGCAAATTGCGCAATGGTTGGTAGAGGATGAAGGAGGTTCTGATGAAGAAGAAGTTGGAGGGTCAGGTTCTGAACCTGTCTGATGGAAATACATGAGTTGGAAAATCGTGTCCCACCAACCACTGCAAAACGTGGATGTTGCAATAGCTGCCCGCGGAATTGCGATCGCAAAGTACCGACAAAATGCAAGAAATGTACAAGATTTGTGTGCAATGATCATTCTGACATATACTGTCAACAGTGTAACAAGAAAGATTCGGAGAGTTCCTAAAAAATACGAGTATTTACTATGATCTCAGTATACCTAAGCACAAATTGTTGATTAATGATAATTATTTTAGTTTAACTTGTTTTTGTATAATTAGTTAGTAATTCATGTTATTACTTATAGATATTATAGAATAAACAAAGCACTTTAATAATAAAATAGTTTCATTTACTTATATATTTCAAAATATTTTAAAAATACTCATACTATTTGGGGTCATCTGTGACCCCATGCGAGCAGTAATGTAATGTTCTTTGTGCGAGTAATTAAGGGTTAATAAATGGGCCTGATCTTGGCTTCGATCTCGAGGTCTATGATGGAATATAGAACGAGCGTACCCAGAGGATGCCAAGACTGCAAGAGCGACAAGATCTTGGTCTGTTGGTTTCAAGAAGTCACTGCTGCATCTTCTACAGAAGAAGGTGTTAAACCTTCTTCTGTTACAACAAAGTAGTGTTCATCGGGCTACGTGCGTATTAGCTTGCCCTGTGAAGCCAAGTCAGAGGCCCTTGGGCGGCTTTAAAACTCTGACATCAGGTTAGTCACTAACCTCACGAAAAGAAGAAAAAGCCTGCCCTGTCAAAACTTCAAGAGTTTTTATACCATAACTGAAATACCCAGGATGGTGCTATACATGCGATTATCACCAACCAGTCGATGTCCATAAAGGACCAACTGGCTGTTCATAATGGTGTGCTGGTGCCTACGCTTATGTATAGAAGTAAATGTTGAGTGTGGTAAAGAGGCATGAAAGTAGAATAAATGCTGTGAAATGCGTTCGAAGCATGTGTCATGTAACTATGCATGATAGGCTGAGGAATGATGTGATAAAGCAACGGTGCGGTTTAAAAGAAGATGTAGTGACAACAATTTAAATAGTACGAGTATGATTACATAACATGTAAAAAACCCTATCCGATCTGTGAGGGTGTTGTTAGGTATCGTACTGAGAGTCTATTACGACAAACTCAAACTCAAAGCATTTATTTCAAATAAACCAATTACAGGTACTTTTGAATTGTCAAAGGGTCGGTCAGTCAGAAAGATGAAGCTAGTTGCCCATTCCAAAGCGTAGTAGGTACCTATGGAGAAGAACGGGCAAGAAACTCCACGGACACTCTTTTAAATAAAAAAATTGTTACAAAATATTGGTTACATTATTCATGTTGAAATTATACATGTGAGAACAATGTAGAAAGACGTGCACGTTAAAAGCATCCGTAACAAAAAACAAAAATAAAAACAATTCAAAAATTAAAATAAACCGTGGCAGTTAAGAGACGACCAATCCCTACTGACGGCGCCCGTTCACGAACATGACGCATGGATCAGCACCATTTAGCTCAACCATTTTGAAGGGAACTTAATGATCCAACACACACGCCACCATCAGCGAGACATTTGAGTGAGCATGACACTCTCAGCCGCCAGGGCACATTCAAGTCAATGAAAGACGTACCCAGGTAATGGTAGCTTTATGGAATGTACGTGGTCACAATGCCCACACATGTGATATGCAATTATACAATACAAAGAGATTGAATTTATACAAAGAAAGATAGTTTTTACAATCTTCATCAGCCGCAACAACACTTTCGAATGCTCATCAATTAATTTATGTGCCCTTGTGGAGCTGGACCAGCGCTAAGCCAAGCATTTTTATCAGAGACAACGTATAGTCTAAACCAATGAAGACTATAAATCAGGCGTAAGTAGTTATTTATGGCAGCCGCGAGTACTTACTTAAATACCGATACAATTACAATATTATTATTTGATGATTTTCCTTAGGTACATAATTATTAGGATAATGGTTATTTTAATTATAGTTATTAAATGAGGTTTGATTTTGCAGGTTTAAGTTTAGTAATTTATCATCAATTTAAAACTTTTACAATGTTTTGCTAGTACCTGGTAAATAGAAATAATTAACATATCGTCCAGATATACCAACGTAGTATCACATTCCTGAGGCTGCGAAAATAGAGAAAACGATTTTTCCCAGATATGTTCTGTTCTGCACAGCCTTTTCCCAACTATATTGGAGTCGGCTTCCAGTCTAACCGGATGCAGCTGAATACCAGTATTTTACATGGAGCGACTGCCTATCTGACCTCCACAACCCAGTAACTGGGTAATACGATACACCTTGGTAAGACTGGTTGTCAGACTTTCGGGCTTCTGACGAGCCGTAACGACTGTCAAAGATCCACGAATGACAGCCGAGATCAACGGCTTAACGTGCTTTCCGAGGCACGGAGGAGTCTCGGTATGTAGAAATGGTCACCCATCCACGGACCAACCCCGGCAAGCGTAGCTTAACCTGACAGATCGACCCGAGCGGCTGTTAGTACTTAGCCACGAGCTTTTTCCCAGATATGAGACCTAGCTAAATCGATTTTTCGCCCCCGTAAACCCCTATATTGCAATTTTCATTGAGTTAGAGCCGTTTTCGAGAATGTGATTACAAATATATGTACAAATGTTGCTCGTTTAATAAAGGATAGGATAGGATAAACAACAATAACTCAAATAATCCTGGAGAAAAGTGACTGTATATAATTTAAGATCCTCTCATGACGATCTATCTAGGTAGCCTGAAATATAGATAGGTATCTTATGACTTTTACGAACTTGGTAGGTATCTAACTAGCTTCCGCCCGCGACTTCGTGCCCATGAAATTTCTTTTTTTTAACCGACTTCAAAAAAGGAGGAGGTTCTCAGTTCGTCGGATTTTTTTTTTCTGTATGTTCCCCGATTACTTGAATTCTTTTTTGTTTGAAAGGGTATACTTTCAAGTTGGTCCCATTGTCATTTGGTCACGATCTGATGATGGGATCTAGGAGAAATCGAGGGAAGTCTTCAAATATTATAGGCACATCTATAGTGATTTGGGTATTTTTGATGAGCAGTTGACATTAGGCTAGATAAATAAAACCAACCCACTAAAAAGTGAAACAAAAACTTTTTCACAAAAAATACAACCGAAGTCGGTGTCTTTGGATCATTATTTTAGTTTTTTGCCACCGACTTCCGAAATTAAAGTTATTTTTCACTTTGTAGTTTGGAAGTCGGTTGTATTTTTTGTAAAAAAGTTTTTTAACATAAAATATATCCTATGACACTCGACAATACTGTAGCTTCTCAATAGTAAATGAATTTTGGGAATCGGTTCAGTAGTTCCGAAGATTACCGCGTACATACAAACTCACAATTATACGTATAGTTAAAGACGATTAAAAGAACTGATTATTTATTTATTTATATAGGCCTACCTCGGTCGACAACTACTTACAGCATAAAATTATCATTAATTTTGCCAATTAAGAGACATTTTTAAGCAAATAAGAAATAAGCAAAACAGTGACTTCCTGATTTGTTTTACCAAAAACCAAAATTATGTAGGCTAGGCAGATACGGAATCAATTGATTTTCATCTTTTGTAATAATCTGCGATATTATGTATTGGAGAATAGTGCAAAAGATCATTTATCCTATTCAGATACAGGGTGGCAGGGACATCAACGCGAAAACTGTTACCATGGATTCAGTACATGATTATTTTTTCTGTCATTGCTTCATTTTTAATTATTTTTACCTATTGTGGTATAGAATCTTATTCCAGGTACATCGTCTTCACATATAATTATATAATTAATGTAAACAAAATATTGTAAAAAAAATTAAAAGAGTAACGGTGGAGTTTCTTGCCCATTCTTCTCCATACGAAAACTACCTTTTGGAAGGGGCGACTAGAATCAATTCTATTTTTTGTTTTTGACGTTCAAAAGTGACTTTTTGTGCCTAATTGAAATAAATTATTTGACTTTTGACTTTGATTCGGAAATCGGAACCTCCCTGCGTTGAAAGTTTACGTCGGTTATTTAAAAAAAAACTGCTGTTTCATAGAAAAGTGCAATACCTACGCGGTCAAAATGTATGGAACAGCAGATTTTTTTTTAAATAACCGACGAAAATTATCAACACACAGGGGTTCAGAATCATGTACTGAATCCATGGCAACAGTTTTCGCGTCGATGTCCCTGCCACCCGCATATAAAAATGAATCCCTGTTTCCCTTGGTCACGGCATCACACGTGAGCGGTCCGATTTCGCGAATTCTTTTTTTTTTTGTGTTTGTTACTGTCAGGAAAAGGTTCTTATGAAAGAAAAAAAATTAAGAAAGTTGCGCAAAAAGTAGATTGCACCCGTGCGCAACATGGGGGGTCGCTAGTTAAAGGTAAAAGATAATTTATTTGTAAAAATATGAAATAAAAAATCAAGACAGATAGCGCTGCGACCTGCGAACAATACAGTGAAGAATGCCAAAACCACACCTCCGCTCTGTGCATACACGCTCACACGCACACATTTACATTACAACCACTTACAATCAAACTACACCTCACTAAGCGCACACATGTTTACGAAACTGGCCTCACGTCACTGTTGACAGCGTTATTTCTTGATTTTTTATATGGTCTGAGAAATAAACAGTTAAAATTGGAGTTTGTAAGTTTTAAAATAGCCTACATGTTTTTCCATAGAGAATGGCGTTTTATCCTAAAAGTTGGCAACGTCGTAAATAGCTGTCAAATTGTTTTGATTAATTTAGCAACTTTACTGTATGGAAATAAGAAATGTGGCTAACTAGTTCCCTAGGATATTAATAATGAAATTGAAATGCAATAATTAATATCGTAACACTGAATTTTTAGTTTTAGATGTAAAAAACTTTTTACAAAAAAAAAAACAACCGACTTCAAAAAAAAAACACTACAAAGTGAAAAATAACTTTAATTTCGGACGTCGGTGAAAAAAAAAAAAAAAAACAACACACAGACGAATTGAGAACCTCCTCCTTTTGGAAGTCGGTTAAAAAGTATTTGGACACTTTCCAAATGCCTTTTTTACACCTAAAATTGTTACAACATCAAATCAAAACAGCGAAATATTTGACATCTATTTGCGACGTTGCCCACTTTCAGAACAAACGCTCTTAAAGTAAAAATTATATATGTACTTATACACAAGTAGATACTTAACTGAAAAAGAATGACTGGAAATTATGACTGGAAAGAGTATCCAAAAAATGAGATCCGATATTGGAACGGATTTAATTTTGATTCTATCATCAGATCATCATCAGCCTATAATGTTCCCACTGCTGGGACACAGGCCTCCTCTCTGTGAGAGGGAGGTTGGTTTCTATCAATACCTTCTTATCAGGCATTGGATTACATAAATGATCAATAGAGGCTGATTCATTAAATCATTGCAGCTTATTCTAAAGATGAAAAAACTAAGCAAAACACAAGTTTTTATAACTTCCTTAAAACAGGTTAATGCCTATACTTTTTTTGTTTTTTTGCAATTTGTATTTAACGTAGGTATTTTATTTATTTTTAGCATCTTTTTTATTCAACAGTATCAATGTGGTATCAGTTCAGTAATAAATCAAATGTGGTTCGATGAAATACATGTTGGTAATTAATTATGTACGTAATGCTATTCATAACATAATAGGACTTTTTATTTAAACTGTCACCATTTCACCAAGATTTCTAAGAACTATTTACACGGCTCAAAAATACGGTTCCAATTTTAAAAATAAAAGAAAAAATCTCCAACACAAGGGTTTCGTTCGGAGCCCTTGTTTTTATAATTCGAACCCCCATATTTGCCTTTCCCAGTCTCGTCGCGACATTTCTGTTGACAAGCTTTTTTTTTTTTTTTTTGTAAAAAAAACTTTTGTAATGTCTGTGATAAACTGATTTTGTTAATGTGAGAGTTTTTGCTATACCAGACAAAGATAAAACTAGTTGTTTTAAGTAGAATATATGCTATTAATTATATGACATAACTTAAAGGGAAAATTATATCCTGATTATTTTATGTTTTTGCTGGGTGGAGTAGGGTAATTTGGAACTTGAAAAAGATTAAGTACTTATCTTTTTATTTAATTAGATAAAAAGTAATAGATACTTATTGCATCATAAAATAAAGAAAATTAATCTGAAATGCTTCAAATCTCTATTAATAATTCGATTCCTACTAATCAACCTAAGTGGTGGTGGTGACATGGTGATGAATTAAAAAAATTATGAAAAAAAAAAACTTGACTTCCTGCTAGCCTACCGAACATGATAAATTAGTCAGATATTAGGTACCTACGTTAGATTAATAGGTAACCTAAACATAATTTTTCCTAATGTTGTTTTTGTATTTTAATGCATATCAAACAAATGGTTGTATAATTAATTTATATAAATACCAAATCTGTTTTTGTACGATATGAGTGAATTATATATATTTTTTAAATTCATATTTTAAATATTAAAGTAATAAATCTTCAGTTATTCCGATATTATTTAAACCACATTTGTTTGTTAATAAATTATAACTGTAACTGTGTAAGATTGGTTAGTTTTTTAATACCTACGACATTATGCTAGGTATATTTTATATAGGTATCCGATATTTTCCTCAGTGCAACTTAGACGGTCATTAAGTATTAAGTATTTCATTCATTCGCCATTGAATTATAATTATGTACACCTATTTATTACATAAGTACCTATTTTATAGTGATAAAATTGATTGATTTTATTACTTTATGTAGGTATTTCACAAACAAATATTGAATGTATTTCAATTTACTTTGGAACTAGTTGAGTTTATCATTACCAAACCAGATATTGATATTAGAAAACAAGGAAAGTTGCACATTAATTTATATATTGTCAGATTTCTAAACATTTGTTGGTATTTCCATATTTGACAATCATAAGGAGGCCTCAATAATTTCTACGAGGACAACGCACTTCAAAAATAAGGTTTAATTACATTTCGCGTTTACATAAAACTTTTGGTAGTGTGATGCCAAAAATCAATATACCTAAATAAATGTGGAGACGTTCGATACGTGAGCAAATATAATATAATGACGTCTCTTGTCTCAACATTTTTTCCTATTGCCATAAAAGGTGCACATAAATTAAAAAGTCAACTCATCAAAGTTCGTCTTCGCCTAAATACATGACAAGTAACCTCTCCCTCCCTGTCTCCCCTCTTACACAAAGTGACAATAAGTCGCGCACGCACACACGCGTGTTGTTTGTACACTCACACACGTTCAGAACCGGCTAGGTATTTGGTTTCCCGCCACCGGCGCGAACACGCACACAAAACACGAAGAGCAAACAATACAAACACCAACACACAAGTAAATTTAAACTCACCTCAAAATAAATCCATTAGAAAACACACTTGTTCAAACAACTAGCGCTTAGCCTCGAAAACGCGTTGAAAAAACACTCGCCAGCATCCGATGTGTACTCAACACTTTTCCAAACTTTCTGTGCAGCCTACTTCTTCGTTAACACTTCGCGTTCCCGCCAAAAGTTAATTCAAATTAACAAAACTTCCAAAAGCGCGCCGAACACATTTAAATTTTAAACTGTCAAAACAGGACACCTACATCGATCATTGTTTATCGACGTAGTTAATCAAAACTATATCTTGTTATCTTTATAATTGGGTCTTCATGCCAACTGTCTTCATATCGCGGTACGAATTCGCGAACATTATTTTCACGGCCGAAATCGCTTCCGCAATTCAATTGCGAGTTTTAATCAAACACTATGGCAAAATAAAAGAAACGACGACAAGTGGCCCCACTTATTAACACACGTTGCGCGGTAAAAATAAACTATGATTAACTACCATTAAGATTCGCGGAGACAACCGAGGCACCGGCGAGCGTGCGAATAGGTTATGAAAAATAAATAAAATGTAAATAATGCAGAAAAAAACACCTCGTTACAATGAGGACCTGCCAATAAAATCGCGAATTTGTTTACCGCGTCGCTATTTCGGTCGCTAGAGACGGTTCCGATATGAATAATTATTATCGCCGGCGAGCGAACATCGACGCATAGTTGTCGTTTCATAAAACGTGCGCGTTAAAACTGAGTCGAAAGGCTCGCGGCCCGTGTCGGAGCATAGCGCCGAATAAAATAAACAACAATATACCTAAATAAGCGGGCGACGGGTGCGGCCGAGTGTGCGTGCGCGCCGCTGTGTGCGTGTGTAAACAAGGGGCAGCGCGGCTTCAATGACATCCTCGCCCGACAGCCACCAACTGTGCTCATTAATAATATTTTGCGATATTATGTCTAAATTATAACTTTATAAGACTCGTGGGATATCTGTGACAGTTTCTTACTTTCTAGGGCTGATAGAAAGGTAAATGTTTTTTCTTTTAGGGTCTAAAACAGTCACTGTATGTTTTGGTAACAGAAGCATCCCGTGTCAGCGTTCGCTGCAAGTAGCATTTAGTTCAAAGAAATTGATGGCATACTCTCATTGCTATCGTGCATCAGATTTCAAGACACATGCAGACAAGTCACCAGTACCCTAATTGCGTAATACAACACAATCACAATCTGTTTCGATTTGAAACAGATTGCTAATCCATTGCTTCATAAGTTGGAAAAAAAATCTGCTCAACAACGTAAATAACGCAATGAATGTTGTTGAACTGTCAAAATGAAACAAAATTAGTCAAAATTATTTTCGAAAATAAGTTACGCAATTAGGGTTAGTTTATATCAACTCTTGTAAAAATTAAATAAAAAGCCTAAGTAGGTAATAGGTACTAAAAGTTAACAAACATCGGTCTGGATTTTAAAAGGCTGACATGGGAACCAAAAGTCTTAACGAAGCAACAGAATCTTCAACATAAAGTAGTCCATGAAAACAGCATCCTGCTCAACAGGATGGGGCGAGCAGTATCTGCCGGACTGTGGACCTGTTATGCTGATGGAGACGGATAACTGGAGTGAAGTGTTCTTTGTGATCATAATCCAGAAAAAGCCACGAGTGGTATCGAGATGGGTGATCCCGCCCAGAGAAGAAAGCTTCGAGGAGATAGCCGCTGGAGTGCCTAACATGCCCAAACCTCGCCTACATCATTAAAGGCCTTGGGATCCCGGTGTGAGCCCTCTTTACAATAGGTGTTGCTCAGGGGGATTCTGGAGCTAGATACTTGGGACCCAAAACTCTCCTCTATGTGCTGATGAGGACCATCAGGACCATGGTTGTAATGAGAAACGTAAACTAAAACGTAACCCTCCAGGCCAGGGTGCATTAAGAAGGTTTACCAAGAAAAGATATTTGTGAGAGTTAACGGTAGGAAAAGTGATAGGTACATTTCCTAATAGAAACGTGAAAAGAGTCCTTCCTGGGACTCTTTTTATAGTCTCGGAAAAAACTGCAAAAATATGTTCTTTCTCTGGCACTTCATTTCTGATTATGTGATTCAGAAAGACAGAAATAACAAAAGAAACTAGAAGCCATAGTTGGTAGAAGTGTCGAAACGAAACGCAATATTAAAGACCTTCTTTCTACAGTTTTCTCGATATATTTTACTTATAAAATATTATATTTGCCAGGATCACACTACAATATGCTTTTATATCACTTCTTTGTTCCACGATAATGCGTAAATCCTGAAAAATATTACAGTTCTCTAACATCATAACAGTCTAAACTAGTCTAAAGATGTTCCTGAAAACTATCATAGATTAAATCTAGTTTAATTGTTTCAAAAGTACCTACATTTTGTATTTTATTTTTAGTAGCACTTTGTTGGTTAAATAAACAACCAAAAAGCAAATACGAATTAAACCTGATGTCAAAAGTAATAATGTAGGTACATAATGTCATAATTTGTGTGAGCAATGTGTCTACTTACCGATAGTATTTTTATTTCAATTAAGAGAAAGGACAGCGGTGGAATCCAAAATCACCAGTCAAATGTTGTAATCTTCACCACTCACGAATTTACAAAAAATCAATTAAAAAAATAAAAATAAACTACTTGCACCTCCACATAGCCCCAACCTCCCCGCGAGAATAAACATATGACGTCACCGGCGGGTAAACAAACAAACAAACACATGCGCGCCGCTCATGTTTCCTTAATACAATTATTATTTCGAATGTGGAACGCGAACGAGGCGGACGCCGTTCGCGATTTATTTTTAAAACTAGCTGACCGCTTACAATTTAAACCTTTTAATAGTTATAATTGTTTGTTTTTACATTACGAACCTCTTTTGATTTGAAAGAACACTTGTTTCTGCTTTTTTCTTTGTTTTTCTTTCTGGTTTGTAAGCGGCCATGTCGTGTGGTTATTATAGCTAGGTACCACACGTTAAACATATTTGTTTTTGTTTACTGAGTAAAAAATGGAGTCATGTCGACGCTAATGCATTCGATCTCAAATGCAATAGCGTCGTATTTTTACTCGCATTACTCAGATATCTATATATTACTTAACTCCCTGATCCGTTGAAAATTAACTTACAATAATTATTTTTTATTAATTCTAAGGCTCATTAAAGTATTACCAATATAATCTATGTTACTGAAGACAAGCAATAAATCAGATTTAATAGTCGATTATTGCATGATTAGTAGTTAATGCTACAGTCGAGAGATGGCGCGTTCAGTGGCCATTTTGTACTTATGGGCTCTGTAGGAAGCAAGCAATATTTCGTCATCCATTGATTAGTTTCTTACACCTTCAATGAATGTATTGTATCTTTAGAGGCGATCAAAGTCAAACTGCTGCATAGAACACCAATCTATTACTGTCCCACTTTGGGGGGGCTTGTGGCTTAGTTTTTTAAAAGCCGTACTGGTTGATCGTTCAGGTTAAGCTACACTCGCCGCGGTTGGTGCGTGGATGGGTGACCATTTTTACATACCAAGACCCCTCCGTGCCTCGGAAAGAACGTTAAGCCGTTGGTCCCGGCTACCATTCTTTGATCTTTGTCAGTTGTTACAAGTCAGCAGCCCGAAAGTCAGACAGCCAATAGTCTTACCAAGGAGAATCGTATTACTCAGTAACTGGGCTGTGAAGGTCAAATAGGCAATCGCTCCATGTAAAGTACTGTATTCAGCTGCAACCGGTCAGACTGGAAGCTGACCCCAACATAGTTAAGAAAAGGCTAGGCAGATGATGCAGGGCAAAGGCCTCTTCTCATGAAGAGATGGAAACTGCTGCTTACTGAACTTAAATTAACAACATTAATATTTATACCTAATTAAGTCATTAGAATTAATCATGTGATTGAAGTAGTAAATCTTGCTTTACATGGTAATATAGCTATGAGTCTTGAAACTAACCATGTTGTAATTGATATAACAGGCATCCCAATTATGACGTTGAAATCCTAATTGGATTTGGTTTTAGGCAATGTTCCCATAATTCCCACTGTTTGCAAGTAGATTGGTGAAATGAAATTAAATGAAATTTTATTTGCAAGAATTGTAGTACATTAAAGTTGGTCGGGTTTTTTAAAAATTTCTAAAACAATTCGCTAAAACTAGCATGCAAAACTACAAAAATAAAATAAGAAGCTATAAAATTGGAACGTACATTAAATTAAGAATAAAAATGTCAGTCATTTGTCTAAATCTTTAAAATTTTGGTGATAGGAGGGTTCCGTTATAAGCAAAAATTAAAGGTCATTATGGCAAAATCCATCCTTTTACGCCATTCGTGGGTAAAAGCAACTTAAATACTTACCCATTCTTTTTTCAGGAACACTGTTTTTGATTTCCACGCTTGCTCGCTTCCCTTTGCGATTTATATTCAGAGTTATTTAGTACTGGTCGTGCCCCGCGGTTTCATCTTTCTGGGCTACGACGTAGGATAAAAGTATCCTACGTCGTAGCCCAGGTCATGGTCTACTTATATGCCAAATATCATCCATATCCGTTCAGCCGTTTAAGCGTGACAGCGTAACAAACAAACAAAATCACTAGCATTTATTTAGTTTGGATAGTTAGGATTATCGTTAGTCAATATGTAATCGTGTCTCACTTCAGATTCTGGCCTCGGGCCTCCACCAAATGATATTTGACCGGTGATATTTGGGCATTCTTTTGTTTTATTCCTGCCTCGCTGTGCACGACTAGGTCTTGCCTAACACGCTGGTCATCTTCAACGCAATTTTGGAAAAGGACTCTGGGATGTCCAAGGCTCTTTTTTTTATTTATTTTTTCTAACTTGAACAGATAGCTGTGCTGCTGGAGAGTTTGTTGCGCCACTTCTTCTTCCCAGCTAAAGTACTAGGAAGTGGTGAAGGGTGGGCGTTTTCGGGGACTGTCTTATGTAATTTTGACGTTCGAAAAGTGCTGATTCTCAACCTAGTTTGAATAAATGACTTTTGAATTTCTCACAGTACTCCTTTATCACAGCACCGAGAAAAGAAAGTAGGTAATTTCCCCCTAGTTTCATATCCATCTGAATGTCCTTATGGTGGATTAATTAGTTTTGAAGACTAAATAGTTTTCAAAACTGCCTCGTTCGTCTTCGATTCCCGGGTCGGACAAAGTGTTATTGGGCTTTTCCTTCTGGAATTTCTCAGTAGCAACCCGGAGTCTGGATTTGTGCCCGGTTGAAGGATAGGCTCGCCTCCTATTACATGGGACTTAGGCGACGGTAACCGACTTTTAATGATTTTATACTGAAGATCACGTCTAAACGAGTAGTGTTAATGATTTGGAAAATATATGTTAAATTAGAGCATTTTCTTAATAATTTAACATAGGAATATTTTAGATTATGTTTATATTAAATAGTGAAATTAATTTGTAAAGTTATGTCTAACGCGGATAAAAAACTGAGAATCATACAAAATTTATCAAGCGTATTTTTCTGAAACCTTCACCATTTTAAAGATAATTTAATTATTGATCTTTTAATATACGTGTTTTATTAAAATACCTTTTGTTTTAAGTATAATAAATTAATAATGCGTCTAATTTGGGACAGCGTTCCTTGATGGGCGAGTTCTATTACTGGCTGGACGTACGACGCATTGCGAGAGCTCAGTACAGTACACGCAAGCTAACCACTCAAGGTCACTGGCACAAGTGGCACATATCTGCGTCTTTATAAACATAACTGGAGAAATGTGGGTGTACTATAGGTACACTTCTGCTCAACCCTTTGGGGAAGACTGGCGTGAAAATATGTGTCAGTTTAAAAAAAATCCTCAAGGTTACTACGTGCTAAACCGTGTCGTAACGCTAATATAATGATATGTCTCGACTTTTATATGTGTTGTGTTATGTAGGCATTAGGATATAGCCGCAGGCCTCGAGATTTAGAATTAATTAAGCAATTTGCTAACATTTTCGCAGTTTTTATCGTGTTTAGCAGAAATAAAAGCAAAAACTGGCCAAGTACGTGTTGGACCACGCACAATGAAAATATGAATGTTCCGTAGATAGAATGAATTTATCCCAAGAACAAACTCAACATTGTAGTTGAAAAACAAGTTATCCCAAATGGTACCCTACTAATTTTTAGATTTTGTATAGACTAGATTTTATTTTACCACTTTGTCGGCGTGATTAATATGTATACCCATGCCAAATTACAGCTTTCTAGTTTAGGGGTATGAGGAACAGGGTGTAAAGTTCACTCATCCACCATAGAAAAGGGAGGATCCTCCGACCAGATGGGTGTTGTGTCTGGCGGGCAACTGCCCAACGAAAGTTGAAATCTTGTATATACGCTCGGTAAACTCTAATTGCGCGATGCAGGATTTGTGTGACGTCATGTCTTTGATGCGTAGTTCGTATGTGGTGGTGTAATCGCTACACTAGTACTACACTAACAGTCTCTTAGCGAAGCCGCGGACAGACGGACCGACAAACACACACACAACACAAACAAAATAAACATTTAGGACTAGTATTGTTTTTATTTTATTTTTTGTTTTGTTATTTCATTATATGCTGCACCGGTTGACGTCATCACGTCAGCGCCGGCTATCGCTGGAAACCAGCGCTGGGGCCCTGTCTCGCATGGGGTCGCAGCTTTATGCTGAGCGATGGCCTGTGAAGATGGGATGTGACGCATATTTTCCCCTGATTTGTTATTTACGTGCTTTTTTTTTATCTTTCTTTGCGTCATGTTTACCGCAAATAAACGAATTTTCTTTCTTTTTTCTTTACAACACACATTTTCACACATGTTTTGAACAAGGCGAAACTATAATTCCTTGTTGACTACGAAACCCTAAAAACGATCTATACACCGTGACATTTTAGTCGTCTTACAAAAGCAGCGGGCACTTCATGTATCCAATGACCACTAAACATTTATTTAAAAAAATAATGATAATATACACCGAGATATTTAAGTCGTCTTACCGAGGGCCACTCAATGTAAAACCGAACTAAAATAACTCGAAATAAAATACTTCCAGGAACAATAAAAAAATTGTTACAATATACAGGGTGGCAGGGACATCGACGCGAAAACTGAAACCATGGATTTAGTACATGATTCTGAACTCCCTGCATTGAAATTTATCATCGGTTATATTAAAAAAAATCTGCTGTTTCATAGATCATAGAAAAGTGCAATTCCTACGCGGTCAAAATGTATGGAACAGAAGATTTTTTTTAATAACCGATGATAAATTTCAATGCAGGGAGTTCAGAATCATGTACTAAATCCATGGTTTCAGTTTTCGCGTCGATATCCCTGCCACCCTATATAATATTTTTTTTAAATAAATGTTTTGTAGTCATTGGATACATCAAGTGGGCTGCTTTTGTAAGACGACAAAAATGTCACGGTGTATATTCTTCGAATTTTGCTAGGCAGGTCATCTCATACTGGAGGCCTTAGATATATGCCCTGGTGGCCTACCACAAGCTCATAAAGCAGTACTATTTTAATATTACTTCAGTGGGAGAAAGAGATGGAGCTATTCGTCATGTAGAGCTTCATCTCTTTCCCACACTGAAGTAATATTAAAATAATACTGCTTTATGAGCTTGTGGTAGGCCACCAGGGCATATATCTCTTTTCATATCTTCAGAGAAGGAACCAGCACTGACCACCATGTTTGGTCACAGCGTGTAAGCCATTTCAGACTACTACCTCTAGGTAGCCAGCAATCTGCCTTGAGCATGCTAAGCTCTCTGCTTTTTCTCAGCATAACTGGTTGCATAATCAGCCTAAAGAGTTCCCACTGCTGGGACACAGGCATCCTCTCTCTGAGACAGAGTAAGCCGTACGTAATCCACCAGGCCCAATGCGGGTGAATGTCACATGTCTTCGATTTTTTTGGTTCTAGGACATGCCGGTTTCCTTATGATGTTTTCTTTCACTGTTTTGAGGAAGTGGTGATGAAATAATTTACTTACACAAAATTAAGTTCCCGCTTGGGTTCGAACCCACGTCCTACGACACGTAAGTCGGGGCCCGTTACCACTGGGTCTCCACTGCTGAATAGCTTGTACACACGGCTACATATCAAGCTATACATTTCCAGTATAAGCTGACCTCGCATTGTACGGAAATCCTATACAATGCGAGATGTGTAGTCGTGTGTACCTAGTGCGGTAAAAATACATATTAGCCAGTCAGCCAGGGGGAAAGCAGTAAAGCTGCTCAAATATTACCACTCTAACCCCGTATTTACAAGAGCCAGAGGTAGAAGAGGAGTCTGCCGTTGCAACCAACAGTCACGACTTCACGAGGCAGTAATGCCATTGTCTCTTTTTTTTTAACCGACTTCGAAAAAGGAGGAGTTTCTATGTTCGTAGCGTATGTATTTTTTAATGCATGTCCACCGATTTCTCCGTCAATTGTGGACCGGATTTGACTTTTTTTTTTTATGTGTATGCTCTCGAGGCGGTCCCATATAAATTTTATTAAATTTGCTTGGATAGTTTTTGAGTTAGCTTCAATAATACGTATTTCTTCCCACTTATTATGTGGGTGATATGATACGTTCCTGTCACTGTTATTTACATAGCAGGTAGTGGTATTCGAATTTATATGGGGTAGGTACAACAACTAAAAAGTGAAAAATATTTTTTTTACAAAAAAAACAAACCGACTTCCAGTCGGTGTCTTTGGTTTTGAATTTTCGTTTTTTGCCACCGACTTCCGAAATTAAACTTATTTTTCACTTTGTAGTGTTTTTTTGGAAGTCTGTTGTTTTTTTTTTTTGGAAAAAGTTTTTATACAATTTGTTTAATTATTGGCACCTTGTTTTCTTCTTCTTCTTTATGTTCATGTAATTTGTTATCTTTTGACTGTGCTTTTGTGTCTTGTGCTATTTCTTTTATGTGCACTGAATAAATGCTTTATCTATGTACCTATCCATTGTCAGTTTCATCCCCACATCTCCCCAAAGAGCTGGTGATTTTAGTATGTTGTAATTACTGTTATTAGATTAAAAGTACCTGGGCGACCGAGCTCTGCTCTGGTGAAAATAGAGAATGCTCATTTAATAATACAGGATAGTACATACTTATTCCATGCTGCCATGATAGTACGTACTTACTAATTCCATGCTGCCACGTCATTATTCTAAGGTAGCCATCTTGTTCTAATTTTTGGGCGACCGAGCTCCGAGCTAGAAAACAAATTTTCCCAGATATGAGACTTAGCTAGGTCGATGTTTCGCCCCCATAAACCACTATATTGCAACTTTGATCGAAATCGTTAGAGCCGCTTTCGAGAACGTGATTACACTCAAATACACCAATATTACTCGTATAAATAGTATAGAATAGGATATAGAGCTGCTACCCAATGGAAGCGGAGTTTTTTTCCTTAACCGGGAAATACAGGAATATAATGTAATTATCATGTCAGTCGAAGGTCGTCCTAAACATAAGCCTATCGACATAAACCTACATATAAATATATTATTGATAACATAAATAAAATATTAATTAAAAACCAGCCAAGTGCGTGTCGGACCACGCACAATGAAGGGTTCTTAATTGAAGGGTTGGGATGAGTTTATCCCAAAAACAAACTTAACAGCGTTGTAGTTGAAAAACAACCAATAAAAAAACAAACAAATAAATCTATCCATCTAAAACATCTTCTCCCATATGGAATGTATGGGAGAACATGTTTTTGCAACATTATATCTAAGTTGGTCGATTATTACTCGCTAACTTGTAGAGCCTACTTAGCTATAATAGTTTTTCTTTTAATTTCGTTAAATACTACTGCCGTCAATTTTTTCACCTAACAAAACCAACTATTTAGCTGGCAGGTGGGGGGGACACTTGACTCTAACAAAGATTAGCAATTTAAAGCTTAATATTTCGCAATTAGTTCCCTGAATCCAAAAATGTTTTCACATACTCACAATATTTTCCATCACCATGGATTAGACGAGAAAAAAAATCCCCACTTTACGTGTAGGGGAGGTACCCTATTTTTTTTTTGGATTTTATATAGAGTAGATTTTATTTTACCACTTTGTCTGCGTGTTAAATATGCCAAATTACAGCTTTCTAGTACTAAGAGTAAGCCGCAGACAGACAGACGGACATGGCGAAATTATAACGGTTCCTTATTGACTACGGAACCTTAAAAAAGCATTTGTTTCTGTTAGCCAATGGGATAGTGAATTTTAGTACCTACAAACATTATTGTAACAACAGGTAAATTTAATACATAAATAATATTAATAATTTAGTAAACGATAAACATTTTAATTAGTAATACACACAAATCAACGTGATTATTTCTGATCATGAAAATGTTTCTAGGAAACAACATAATAATATGTACATTATATCAGTCCTATTGACTGTACCTACTTACCTATATACAAATTCTCGTATCACAATGTTAGTTGCCATACTCCTCCGAAACGGCTTGAACGATTTTTTTGAAATTTTATATGTATATTTGGTAGGTCTGAGAATCGGTTGTAATCTATTTTTCATATCCCTAAGTGATAAGGGTGGTCCACCCCAAAAATGTATATGGCAAAACAATGTTTTCCGGGTCAGCTAGTATATATTTCATCATCATCAGCCTACAGCAGTCCACTGCTGGACATAGGCCTCTCCAATTGCACGCCATTCAACTCGAATCTCGGCAACTCTCATTCAGCTGCTACCAGCCAGCCTGCGAAGATCGTCGCTCCACCTAGTCTGAGGGCGTCCTATCTTACGTTTGCCGATTCGCGGTTTCACTCAAGGACAGTGGTCGTCTTGCTATGGTCAGCAAATCTTCAAATCAAATCAAATCATTTTTTATTTTTGTAACATAGGTACTTAACACAGTTCTTATAATAAAGTTCATAGGTCGCTATGTCATGCCAAGAGGCGTATAAATATGGTTGCATGCGAAATAAGAGCAATATGGAATAATTTTTACAGTCAATGCATAAATAAATAATCATAAATTACAATTAGTCACAAAATTCAATTAAAAATTGTTTCTCCAAATATTCAAATGTTTTATGACATCTGGCAATTTATTGTAAATGCGCGGTGCCATGCTTAAACGCTCTTTCTCACTAAGGCAGTCTTACAACGCTGATTGCTTAAAGAGTTTGCGTATTGGCTACGAATCGCAACATCTCGTAACATTGGCACTTTTTCGAACAACCTCATGTTTGTTTTGACGAAAACACTAATTTCAAAAATATATAATAAGGGTAGGGTAAGTATCACAGCGGACAGAGCTCCGGCGGGATCTCATGGCGGCATGGATAGTGTGATTGTCTCAACCCAGCGCTGGGCACTCCACAATTGCGGCGATAAGACCCCTCTTTGAGGAGTGGCTTGAGAGGCGCCACGGCGTCCTCACCGGACACGGCTGTTTCGGGAGGTTCCTGTTCAGGATGAGGCGGGAGGAAACGTCCGGGTATCAACACTGTGTGGATCGCCCGGAGGACACGGTGGAGCATACGGTGGAGGTCTGCTCGGCTTGGGCGGATCATCGCCGTGTCCTCGTGGAGGCGATCGGCGGCAGTGATCTCTCGCGTCCGGCCCTGATTCGGGCCATGGTATGGAGCGAGAGGAAATGGGAGACCGTCACCTCCTTCTGCGAAGCAGTAATGCTCGCAAAGGAGGAGGCAGAACGCGTGAGGGAGAGGCAAAATACGCGCCCTCACGCCCGTAACCGCCGCAGGAGGAGACGCCCTGGGCGTCGTGAATCGCGAGCCGATTTCTGACCACAGTAGGCGCGGGCTTGCGGGCGGTGAGCAATGGGTAGCTCGCCGCCCGATAAAGACCAGGTCGGGGTCGACGACGCGTTGTGTTCCACGCGCGCCTCAAAGAGATGTCAGCAGAATTGACGGGATCCGCTAGGGCCGATGCCTGCCGGAATTGCGAATAAGGCCGAAAGGGAAATCGTGGCCCCCGGCAACATGGCAACTGAAGGAACACGGGTGGGTTTTAGTCAGTAAGAGTCTGACACGCCCTCCTGCTCCACCCAGAGCGGAAAAGTTATTTGGTAATTTCACACCGAATAATAGTACACAGCTATTATCAATTTTCAGACCACACATTGAACTTATGCATCTTTGTTGTACCTTAAAAACGATATCTTTATCAGTAGAATTGCCCCAAAAAATAATACCATATCGCAAAATTGAGGCTACTAAGCCGTGATATGCAACTAGTAGCACATCCCTATATATTTTTCTAGCAATTTGGAAAAGTGCGTATGCTGATTTATTTATTTTCTTACTTGGGTCATCTATGTGGGCCTTCCAGTTAAGTTGGTTATCAAGGAATAAACCTAAGAATTTTCTTACCTTAACTTCTTCAATGTCACAGTTACTATGTCTGATATTTATTGGGTACTTCAGTTCTTTGGTAAAACTGCATTATTTTGGTTTTCTTTAAGTTTACAACTAAATTATTTTTGCCAAGCCATTTAATTATGTCTGATAGTGTATTGTATATGTCATCTTGATAAATATTGCGATCAATACATTTCACAATGGCAGTACTGTCGTCTGCAAACATCACCATTTGATGCGGAGCCACCTTTGGTAGATCATTTAGATAAGAAAAGCGGTGGCCCAAGGACGCTACCCTGTGGGGCACCAAACTTTATTAATCTAGAATGAGATAAAAAACTCTTTTCAAATTTGGTTTTTTAACTTACTCTTGCAATCTCTGTACATTGCAATCTGTTGGAGAGATAGGATTCGAGTAGTTTTAAAATTTTATCTCTGATACCATAGCTACACCATCGTGCTTTACGTAATCGAAGGCTTTGGTCATATCTGTGTAAATAGCACAAATAGGAGCTTTTTGGTTTACTGCTAACATAATGCTACGTAAACAATCAAAAATAGCCATGTTGATCGTGGTATTCTTTCTAAAGCCATTTTGTTCTTTGCATAATAAGTTAAATTTGTTGAGATAGCAATACAGAGACTTATAAATATATTTTTCGAAAATTTTGGAAAATACACTTATTTTAGCTATTGGCCTATAGTTCTTCATATCAGTTTTGTTATCTTTTTTTTGAAGTGGTTTTACTTCGATGGTCCTAGTTTATCATCTGTGACATCGAGTTACAACTATATATATATATATACATATAACTATATGTAAGCGGGCACGCCCATTATGACTGGCTTTTATTTGTTCTGTTTACGTTTTTATTTTTTATTTCTTTTTGAGTATAGTTTTCAATGTTATTTATTAGTATATTGGCTTGTACTAGCTGACATATGGCAAATAATTTAATTTAAAGTTTTATGTTTAATGTAAATTATTAAAATCAAGTTTTTCTTACTGAACAGACAGCTGTGCTACTGGGGAGTTTGTTGCGCCACTTCTTCTTCCCAGCTAAAGCACTGGAAAGTGGTGAAGGGTGGGTGTTTTGGAGGACTCTCTTACGTAATTTTGACGTTAGAAAAGTGCTGATTCTCAGCCTAGTTTGAACAAATGACTTGATTTCATTTGAACATGTCTACCTCAACGGTCATCATTAGTATTATTACCGAAGTGACACACAAATGACGATATACGTATAAGTACGTACGACACCCCCGGGATAGTGAGCCTTGCTACCAACGTTGCTGACTGGCTTATCTGTTCAAGTTTTTATCACATCACCATTATCCACCGCCTCTGCCCATGCATATCCTTATACTTATGTATAGTATTCTTCTTCCATACATCTCTAATGATCTCTATTAGCTGTAATTTCAGTATTCACACTATTCAATTCGTTTCTCTTTCACTCCTTTCCTCCTTTCTATTTTCCTTTCTTTCACCTTTTACAAAACTCTTCCCTCGTTCTCCTTGGTCTTCTTTACTTTTACTGATTCTTATATCTAGTTATCCACATGTCTGAATCTTTTGACCAGAACCTTCTTAGTTCGTACTGACACAGAAATCACAACATAGATACATAAATGGCCAAGGTAAAGTCGTGGTCGCATGCCTGTACACCTACCAAATCATAATAGCATGCGAACACGGCTTTACCTTGATCATTTTTGTACCTGTAGCGGTTACACCGCGACAAACAAACTACGCATCATAGACATGACGTCACACAAATCCTGCATCGCGCAATTAGAGTTTACCGAGCGATCGACATAGATACAAGATTTCAACTTCAAACCGTTGGGCAGTTGCCCGCCAGACACAACACCCGTCTGGTCGGAGGATCCTCCCTTTTCTATGGTGGATGAGTGAACTTTACACCCTGTTCTTCATACCCCTAAATACCTATGTCTTGATTTCTGTCTGAAATATTTTCTTGTTTCATACTTTTTGGAGTAGTCGAGTTTTAGTTTTTTTAACTCCCAGTATCGAGAGTAACATGGTATATATGTTCATTTTAAGTGGACTTCTCTTAATACTTCACTGTCACCGAACAATAATATACCAGCGATGAATAAAGTCCATGTACAAAGACGAGCTTAACTGAAAGTTGAGTTTTCTCTTAACAAACCTTTGAGTAATAGAGAAAGATCACTTTTCTTCGTCACAGCCATTCTTGAAGGGAACGCTATTTTCTTTATGCGCATCTTTCAGGGCAGGTGACGCCGTCGTTCATTTCCTGAACACATAATGTAAATGTCATAACAGCTTGGTTCCCAAGTCCCACAGACCCTCAAGGTCGATAGCCTCGTTACCAAACAAGCCATAAACCGATAAATAAAATTGTGTACTGGCAAACGATTCAAATTTTAAGATTAATCAAGGAAACTTGATACCGTGGTTATCCATTTCCTTATATGAAAATTTGATGTATTGTTGATTCTGGTAATCATGCATAAATATCGTTGTTATATTTTTTTAATCATTTATGTTCAAATATGGTGTGTGTTGCGGTTTTTTACATTTTGGTTAATCGTAAGTATTTACTTCTACTTACTACTTCGTCGACTGGTCGACACTTCACGTGACCAGAGGGCTGGCTCGTTCTTTGGCCAAAGAATTAGCATTGCCATTCAACGTGGCAATGCTGCCAGTCTTCTGGGCACGTTTCCGGATGACAGCCATGCGGATGAATACTTCGACAACGCCTAAATGTCCTTTTCTTGTTGTATTTATTTGTACAGTTAGTTAGTCTTTTTTTTAAATTTAGTACCTAGTGTAAATAGTTAGTAGTGTTAAAAATTGTAAAAGTTATATTACGTGCAATAAATTAGTACATATTTACTAAATACAAAAAAAAAAACTTAGAAAACTTTACTATTGCCTATTTGTAGCATTCTTAATTGTCATGAAGATGAGTTTGTTCGTTACAGCAGGTTACTAGGAACGCCATCAGCAGAAAACACCCAGGAACGAATTGATAAACCACGAACCGCTTGGCGATGTCCTGAAAAACTTAATGCGCAATCGGCCCTACTTATGGCCCTAGTGTTCCACAAACACAAACAGTTCAAACATATAGCTCCCAATAAGGTTGTAATTTTATTTGCGTCGTTTGAGGTTTACTGCACCTGCAGCAACCGCCCCAGCACAGCCCGCCGCGCGAAGAAATTAAATAGTCTATTCTGTAAATAGGATATCGAAATCACTCTTATACGTCATAATAAAAAAATAAAAAACGAGTGCGGTCGGCGAACCACGCAAGGAACGAAGTTCTTTTTCACGTATGATTTAAAACAAAAACCAAATTTTTGCAGCCGCCATCTTACATTTACATTTTGACCACATATCGGTTTTAACGCTCTCAAAAACTATGAATACGACGACATCCATGACGAAAAATTTTAAAATTTTCGTGGCTCCTTCTCGAATTTACTTTTTGACCTCACTATCGGCTTTAACACCCTCGAAAACCACGAAAACGATACCCATGATAAAAATTTCAGAGCCGCCAACTTTGATTTTTAATTTTGACCACATTTTCTCTCTCTTGCAGTGTACTCGGGCCGATGTATACAATTTTATCCAACGACACTGTTATCACTTTACTCTTTTCTTTTGTTTTTTTCTGCTGGCATTCTCTCTCTCTCTCTCTTTCTCTTTGAATTAGAAGAAGACAGTCGCAAGTATTAACACTTTTTAGCGTGACGATTTCTGAAAGTTTACAAGGCGCGTTAAAGAACTTCGTTGCAAAAAGCAAGATAGAGTCGACATTTTCCATATGAAAAGAAATGGCGAAACTAACTCAGAGGTCGCAGTCTCTTTTAAAGTCCAGACATAATCTTCAGATCATGTGAGGACAATGTAGATTAGTGTCTGAAATGGTATTTTGAGGAAAGAACCACACAGATTTCAGTGGATCTGTCAAGTTAGTGCAACCATTTGTTAGAATCGTGTAGCACAACTTATAACTAAAGAAGGAAGATTAGATGGTACAGACGCCAGCACATCAGGTTACTACAATGTGTCAAATTGATTCAATAGATTTTCAACTTTATCGCTGAATTGTAAGGTTCAAAGTTGATTGGGAAAATTTGACAGTTTCGGGTAGCTTGATGTGCTGGCGTCTGTACAAAGGTTTGTATATTTATATATTATATTTAGTATATTTTGTACGTATGTATAGTCTCTACCAACGTGTCATAATCAGCCTATAATGTTACCACTGCTGGGACACAGGCCTCCTCTCTGTGAGAGGGAGTGGGCTGTAATCTACCACGCGCGCCCAGTGCGGGTAGGTAGATGTCACATTTCTTCGATATTTTGGTTCTAGGACATGCCGGTTTCCTCACGATGTTTTCTTTCACCGTTTTGAGAGCAGTGGTGATTCAATTATTTACACAAAGTAAAGCGCCCGCCTGGGTTCGAACTCACGACCTACAACTTGAGTCGGGGCCGTTACCTCTACGCCAGCACTGCTCCTTATGCTGCATACTGACTTGCACTGTTTCCGTTTTTTTTTACAAAAATATATTTGCATAGGTGTCTAAAGTGTGCTTACACTTGTTTTTTTTTTTTTCAAAATCAGATTTTGAAAAAACAAAAAAAAAATATTAGGAAAAGGAAGAAAAAAAATGTCAATATAGACAAGATAGATTTTAAAGTTATTTTTCAATAATTTTTCATGAATACCTATTCAGAAAAATGCGGACGGGCACATGCCCATGGGCGACATTGTATATAAGAATAAGACTTTCAGTTACAAAACAGTCGCGGGCCACTTGTTGCTGACCGCTGCTCTAGAACTTTACTTATTTTTTTATTGCTCACTATCAAATTACACTTTATTGTTTACCATCTTAACATATAATATACACAAACTTATTTACAACTAACTACTATACATATTATCATCATCAGCCTATAATGTTACCACTGCTGGGACACAGGCCTTCTCTCTGTGAGAGGGAGTGGGCCGTAATCCACCACGCGGGCCCAGTGCGGGTTGGTAGATGTCACATGTCTTCGAATTTTCGGTTCTAGGACATGCCGGTTTCCTCACGATGTTTTCCTTCACCGTTTTGAGAGCAGTAGTGATGAAATAATTTACACAAAGTAAAGCGCCTGTCTGGGTTCGAACCTACGACCTACAACTCGTAAGTCGCGGCCGTTACCACAGGGCCACCACTGCTCTTATATTATGTATTTATAGAATTATAATAATTAAAATCATCAATTCGAGTTCTTTCTTTTTTTCTTGACTAACCTGTACCCTAATTGCGTAACTCATTTTCGTAAACAATTTCGCGAAATTTGTTTCATATTGACATTTCAACAACATTCATTGCATTATTTACGTTGTTGAACAGATTTTTTTCCAACTTATGAAGCAATGGATTAGAAATCTGTTTCAAATCGAAACAAATTGTGATTGTGTTGTATTACGCAATTAGGGTGCTGGTGTCAGAGTCTTTATTTTTAACTTTTTCCTTTACATACTTATACATAATATATATAGTAATTAGTTGTAAATATGTTTGTGTATATTATATGTCAACATAAGTTGAATATATGCGGTATACCAAACTAACAAATCATTTAGAATTTTAGAGTAAAGAAAATGTATGCAAAATAAATACAAAAAATTGCGAAATATTTATTGACTGATGATGCGGCTTGTACACATTTTTTTTTCATATTCTGTCAAATAACCTCTTAAACGATATTGAACCCGGGACTTCACCTATAGGTATAATATTTATATAGCCAATGCAATGTTTTGTTATCACATACACATATTTAATCTTGCCAATAATATTTTATGGAGGTAAACATAGATAGACAGAATGACTGTTGATTTAATTATTTCTAGTTTAAAAGGAATATTTAAGATGCATTACTTTATGTTGGAAGTAGTCAAATTACATAAGATTCGCTAAGGCAACCCGAGCAATTTTTGAAGTGAAACCTTCTTTAGGCGCGCTGGGCATTTTTGAGATGGGACTAAACCATTCATTTCGCGACACCATGAAGACACCTCATGTTTGTAAACTTGATTGTGCTCTTTATTTATATTACGTTACGGATCAATGTTCTATGCAAGTATTTTTACTTTAAAGGTTTCGGAAGTATTATTTTTTGTAAACGCAATTGTGCTCTTTATTTAGATAAGTTTACCGACCAATGTTCTATACAAGTATTTTTCTTCCACCGACGCGATCTTGTTCAAGTTTTCACTTCTGTCGGCACTCCCGGAGTGCCACCACTTTTTTATTTTTCTTACGTTTTCTTAATATTTATGTTCCGTGTAATTTTTTTGTTGATCAAAATATGATTCGCGACAGTATTAAATTATGTATTTATAGAATTATAATAATTAAAATCATCAATTCTCTTTCTTTTTTTCGTGTGGTTAGTGACTAACCTAGTGTCAGAGTTTTACAAGCGCCCATGGGCCTCTGACTAGGCTTCACATGCCGTCGAGAAATATCTCTCAAGCATGCCTGTTTCCTCACGATATTTTCCTTCACCGTTTTTGAAACAAGTGGTAATTACACAAAGTCAGAGGTGCGTGCCTTGTGTTCGAGCTCGAGACCTATGACTTGGCAGTATGACGGTCACACCACTAGGCTATCACTGCTACACGATACGAATACGAGTTGTATTGATGATTTTAATTAAATATTATAATACCACATTTCGCCAGTTATGTTTAAGTCCCATGTAATAGGGGGCGAGCTTATTGCCATCAACTGGGTACAAATCCAGACTCCAGGCTGCTACTGAGAAATCAAATCAATCTGCCTAGCCTTTTCCCAATTATGTTGGGGTCGGCTTCCAGTCTAACCGGATGCAGCTGAAAACCAGTATTTTACATGGAGCGACTGCCTATCTGACCTCCACAACCCAATAACTGGGTTATACGATACCCCTTGGTAAGACTGGTTGTCAGACTTTCGGGCTTCTGACGAGCCGTATCTAACGACTGTCAAAGAGCCACAAATGACAGCCGAGACCAACGGCTTAGCGTGCTTTCCGAGGCACGGAGGAGTCTCGGTATGTAAAGATGGTCACACCCCGGCAAACGTAGCTTAACCTGATGGATCGACCCGTACTTCTGTTATTACTTAGCCACGAGCTCCTCCCGCTCTGGCTGTTACGGAGAAATGGGAACCAGAATTATATCCCAATAACACTTTGCCTGACCTGGGAGTCGAATCCAGGACCTCATGCTCAACAGTAGCTTGCGAACACTAGACCAACGAGGCAGTAGAAGAGGTCAGCATCCAAATCTGTCGCTGTTAAAACTTATAGATACAAAACAGACACATCTTAATAGAATTGGTTTAAATAGGTCATTATTTTATTTATCTTTCATATAGATTATTTTCTTTAAGATTTTGTGAATGTGAGAACGTTGTAGGCTGTAGACTTGTGGACCATTTTATATTTTACTAAGTACCTGGTACTTGTTGATAGGCCTACACTGTCCTCCAGTCCTTATTAACACTGTAATTTGAAAACATTGTAGAAACCATTTATTTTTAAAAGAGTAACCGTGGAGTTTCTTGCCGGCTCTTCTCCATAGGAAGCGACCAATTGGAACCGTGCATCTAGCTTCTGACGTTTCATAAGTGCCCATGTAGGTTTAAGTGAAATAAAAACATTTGAATTTGAATGGAAATTCACATAAATACTGATGCATTTACATATTATAGGTACCGATCAGAGTTGATTGATCAATACTTAATATATAATATAATATTATAAAGAGGTAATATTTGTTTGTAAGTTTGTATGTAGGGGTAATCTTCGGAAGTACCAGTCGGATTTGAAAAAATATTTTTGCATTGGATAGCCCAATTCTTGAGGAAGGTTATAGGGTCGCGGACAGAAGCTAGTGATTGATATAAATGCTCTAGTTATGCATTCATAAACGTTGCCTAAAAGCTACCGCAGACTGGCGCGACGCGATATAGCGCGGCACGACTCCGGTAGAACAAACATGAAGTTTTCATAGAAATTGTTCCACCAGAGTCGTGTCGGCCTGTCTGCGGGGAGCCTTAAAGTTAAGTAATGATTAGCGAATGTTTAACCATACACTTTTTGACGTTTAAAAACGTCTCTTAACTTTAAACAACGTTTATAAATAATGGGGCACCTAAGTAGTTTACAATGCGAATATTATAATACCTAAATAATATTGAAATAGCATAAAACATTTAGCAACAATTTATTAACGTTATCGATCAATAATGAAGACTCAAAACCGTGTATTAATACCTATTGTGTTATGTAAACACGAAAATAACTCAGTAACGCCGATAATCACTTAGTATCCTGTTATTTCCTTTTGCCGATTAAATTATTACCATGAAGCCATATAAATTGAAGCCAGTTTAACACAAATAAATATTATTATAATATTTTTTATGTTATCAGCTCGCAATATTAATGAATATTGTTTGATTGTATCACTTGCTCTTAGGTATAAGTAGAGAGGTGACTTTAGTTTATCTCCTCTTCTCCATTTAGTAGAACAATTTTTTATAGAGGTTTGTCAAGTAAAGTAGCTATACATTTAAGTACCTACATTGCTTGGCAAAAGCGGCCTAGAGGTCCAGAGCACATTGGAGGTGTGGTGGGTAAGACTAGAGACCGTTGGCCTGAGATTAAGATGGACTAAAACAGAGTACCTACTACCACCACACAACTTAGATGTACAGATTATGGAATCCACGAAGACGCGCCCCACTCCGCGATTACTGTACTGTAAGCTGTACTTTAGTACGGAGCGGAGCGGAGTGGGGCACGTCTTCGTGGATTGCACTATCTATAGCATGACTTTGAACATATGCATTCATTATTTTAAATTTTTCGAATGGATTTGGTTATATGACTTTACAATTTATTGCGTTTGCGTAAAGATCATTTTCACCTTTAAAGATTGGTAATTTTTAAAAGCGCACTCAGTTCGGATGGTGGTTTACGAATTTTACCGATGCTACATCTAAGTTGTGTTGTGTACCTACTCGGCTGACCCATTTGAAAACTTAGTAAGGACTTAAAACGAAATTTTACAGGAGAGCGCAAAAACGTAAATAGGGTCAGCCTTTAAAAAGTCCAGGTTTTGAAATGGTTTAAGTGACTAACAATAAAATCATAACAATTAGCAATAGTGATTAAGAAGAAGATAAAGGTGTCAAATGTCATGATTTCATGAAATCATGACATTTGATACCTTTGCTAACTTATGCCGTCTTATTACAAAAACTAAATAAACCTTGCTTTAAACCTGTCCTATCAAGTCCAGGCTTATCTGCAGAACCATGGTCTAAATTTGTCCGTATTACAAAACTTAAAAAAACCATGGTCTTCTTAGTACCGTCATTTGAACCGTTGTCTTTATATCAAGCACAGATTAATACAAATATTATTCGTTCACCATGATATCATTCAATTGCAACGTTCCGTATGCTCAGAAAAGAAAACTTTTTGTTAATATTCTAATGATTATATGATGTTTAGGAGTGTTAAAAATATTGAGACTTTGTTATTTTGCATGAAACATTTGTTATTTCGTCTATTGCAGTTTTGTTTAGGTTTAAGCACATTACGTATTATTGACTACTAAATAATACATCATAGTACCTGTAACGAAACGTAACATTCTCACGCGATATATGAAACCATAACATTAAACAAAACCATCGCAAGTTGAATAAAGTTCATTTAGCATTGGAATTTTTAAGTTATCGAAGTCTCTAATAGAACAATTGCCTCTTTGTTAATAGTATTACCTTCTTTAGTAATTTTAATATTATATTGTGACATGGGATTGATGCGAACATGAATTTATGTTGTGTTGGCGTGGCGTTCCCAACAACTCAGCGGCTTCAATATCCTCAATATCAATCAAATCGACCATGTTAATATCATTTTCGGGTAAAAACAACACAACACAATGAAAAAGATGCTTAAACCTAAAAGAGAAACTGTGACAGATACGATTTAGACCACCGTTTGATCGTTTAAACTAGGGGCCGCCGAGGTTTAGAGTTAGACCATGATTTAAACTATGGTTTTTCGAAAAACCACGATTTGTAATATCATTTTTGTTTAAACCGTAGTTTATAGAGGTTTAAACCTTGGTTTTTAGTTAAACCGCTTTTTGTAATAAGACGGTATGAGTTGTATTGCTGATTGTAATCATTATAATTAAGTAAAGCCATATTTGATACGACCGCGAATCATATTTTAATCAACATAAAACCTGACACTGACCTGCAAAATGCAAAAAACGTTAGAAAATTTTAATTTCGCGGGCTACCCTGACGCTTCCCCCTTAACAAGCCTGATCGAATCTCTCATCAGTAGGTACCTATACCTATGTTATCTATTTTTGTCATAGATCTATGATAGTTCATAGTTTACCACAATAAATAACACAGTTATTCAATTCACTCAATTTGAGATTTATTGGCAACAGTCCAAGTTGAAGCATTAAAATAGCTTTAATAAACTCTAACTGTACTTAATTCTATCCTGCACTATGATATGAGGATGAAGGTAAGCTTTCAGGCTGACCGTGGAGTTTCTTGCCAGTTCTTCTCCATAGGAACCTACTACACTTTGGAATAGGCAACTAGCTTCATCTTTCTGACTGACCGACTCCTTGACAATTCAAAAATGCCTGTAATTGGTTTATTTAGTTTGAGGAAACTTAGATTTTCACATAAATCTACTTTGGCACATATGAAACGTCAGAAGCGGTGAACGGTTTTAATTAGTCATTTCCTATGGAGAAGAGCCGGCAAGAAACTCCACGTTTACCTAGTTCTACTCTTTTTCAAATAATTAGCATTTACAATGTTTTCATACGACAGTGTTATGATAGTAGGTATGAGAGGCTAATGTAGAAAAAAAATGCTTTTATTGGCACATTGTCACAAAGATTAGCACCCCCCAAATCAGTGTTTGAAAAATAAAAGAAAAATGTAAAGTTATTTTTTGTAAGTTACAAACACAAAGGGAAGTGCTCTACATTTAGTGGCATGAGGAACAGGGTGTAAATTTCACTCACCCACCATAGAAAAGGGAGGATCCTCCAACCTCCAAAAGACGGTTGTTGTGTCTGGTGGGCAACTGCCCAACAGTTTGAAGTTGAAATCTTGTATGTATGTCGATCGCTCGGTAAACTCTAACTGCGCGATGCAGGATTTGTGTGACGTCATGTCTATAATGCATAGTTCGTATGTGGCGGTGTATCCGCTACATACATGCAACCCTTATAGTTGCAAATGAGGAATTCTAAGCGTCGCCGCGTCGGGTCGTTCCATTAGGTTAAACTTAATTGCGGGGGTTGTTCCGTGAATGGGTGACCATTTCTACCATTTCTACATACCGCGACTCCTCCGTGATTCAGAAAGCACGTTAAGCCGTTGGTCCCGGCTGTCATTCGTGGATCTTTGACAGTCGGTACGGGTCGTCAGAAGCCCGAAAGTCTGACAACCAGTCTTACTAAGGGGTATCGTATTACCCAGTTACTGGGTTGTGGAAGTCAGATAGGCAGTCGCTCCATGTAAAATACTGGTATTCAGCTGAAACCGGTTAGACTAGAAGCCGACCCCAACATAGTTGGGAAAAGGCTAGGCAGATTGATTTTTGATATTCTAAGCGTGAAACTACCAGACTCCGTCTGTCCTATTAAAATTAATCAATGTATGTATGTGGTTGTGTGTGTATGTATGATTTTAATTGATTTTATTTTGTTTTATTTGACATTATTTTATTATTGATTTTATTGTAAAAATGACGTTATTTATTTTGATTTGATTTTAATTGATTTTATTTTGTTTTATTTTATTTGACATTATTTGATTTTATTTGTAAAATTTCTATAAATTTATGTTTGGCAATGAGTGTTATTTACCTGAAATAAATGAATTTCATCACGCCTTGTTTCCCCGAAGGGTTGGGCAGAGGTGTACCTGTAGCAGGTACACCCACATTTCGCCAGTTATGTTTAAGTCCCATGTAATAGGGGGCGAGCCTATTGCCATCAACCGGGCACAAATCCAGACTCCGGGCTGCTACTGAGAAATTCCAGATAGAAAAACCCAATAACACTTTGCCCGACCCGGGAATCGAACCCAGGACCTCATGCTCAGCAGTAGCGCTTACGACCACTAGACCAACGAGGCAATGAATTTATTTTATTTATAAATGTCACAAAGTCACATTCATTCAACAAAATCAGTTACATACATCGTTACGACGAAAAAAATGAGATTTGCAAATTGTACAATTCATGGTCATATTGTTGTGTTTACGGCATACAAATTTTAACAGGCGGGCATCGAATCTCGGCCTGTCTGCTGACTGCTAATGAACTCCAGTTTTACGAGCTATGTCGCTTACATAATATGACGTAATTTGCGTGTGTGTGTGTTTTCAGTACATGTGTCGTCTAGCATCCATTGGGATTAATTACTTACTCGGTATAAAATTCTCTGGTCATTTCTGAAACTTTATTACTTTACAGTACCATACAGCACTTAGGCAAATACCTATTGAAATTCTGAATTTTATAATTGAAATAGATGCTGACCGCGGCTTCGCCCCTGTGGACACTATTTATTTTTCTTAAATAAAAGTACCTACACCTATGTTACTGTTTATAACATCAGCTATCTACCAGTGAAAGTCCCGTCAAAATCGGTCCAGCCGTATCGGAGATTAGCCGGAACAAACAGATAGACAGACAGACAAAAATTATAAAAATGGTTTTGTTGTTATAAATACCGTATATACTTTCATTTCATGTTCTGTTATTTTGACATTACCAATAGACACTTCAAATTTATTCATTTTTAACCGACTTCCAAAAAGGAGGAGATTATATGTTCGACGCGCATGTTTGTTTTTTTTTTTTTTTTTTTTTTTTTATGTATGTCCATCGATTTCTCCGTCATTTGTGGACCGATTTTAAAAATTATTTTTTTGTTTGAAAGGGTATGCTCCCAAATCGGTCCCATATAAATTTTATTAACTTTGCTAGGGTAGTTTTTGAGTTAGCTACAAAATACGTATTTTTTTTCCCACTTAGTATGTAGATGATATGATAAATTCCTGACACTGGTGTAGTGGTATTCGAATGTGTGTGGGGTAGGTACCACAACTAAAACGTGAAAAATAAAAACTTTTTACAAAAAAAAAACTACCGACTTCCAAAAAAAACACTACAAAGTGAAAAATAACTTTAATTTCGGAAGTCGGTGGCAAAAAACGAAATCACAAAACCCAAGACACTGACTTCCGAAATTAAAGTTATTTTTCACTTTGTAGTGTTTTTTTTGGAAGTCGGTAGTTTTTTTTTAGTATTTTGTATAGATAGCTGTTTTCTTTTCCCAGTTAAGTATACCTAATAAATAATACTATAGTATTTCAATCTTACGACAGACGCACTGTATCTATTACCTGACATTCACTGTCACCCAAAAGATATCTCTTGTCATGTCATGTGTTGTCATGAATAAGGTTATAAAATTTTATCATTATTTCAAGACTTTTTGGGGATATAGGTGGAAGGTATTCCACCTGTCCGACTGTCTGTGTAGAGTTAAGGAGCGGAAGAGAAACTTCAACTTGCAGAAATAATCATATAATTGTCACACGTATGAAGGTCTAACGTTATGTACACTATTAGTACTTATAATTAATTAGAATCGTAGGGACAAAATACTAATGACGGAATATCTAGTCTGTCCCGCGACGGTTAACAAGCAAGCGAGCGACGCTACTAAATAGGCCCGCTGCGCTGTAGGTAACGCCCCGAACCGTGGCTTCGTGTTGCCACTTACAAGGGTGCGTTCCTGACTACTTATAATTAACTAAACATAACACAGGCGACGTCACGTATACTAATGTGCGTTCACAAATTCACAATACGTGATGCCACCACAACTTCTAATGTTAAATATTGTTAAGAATTTATAATACCTTGTGTACCTTGTGGAATAACATCCCACCACCATTAAGGGTACTGGGCACTATCCACACGTTCAGAACACGTTTACGGCAATATCTCATAGATTCGCAACAGAAACTGGATATGGTCGCCCTTAATGTTTCTCTTATATGAAATAAATATTTATATATTCGGTACGCGAGTACACCAGTGGGCGAGTGGTTTTTATTATTATTAAATGTTATTATTATTAATAACTATTATTTTTTTCGTATCGTAAAACTGTCGGTGTATCTGTCCACTGCGGTCGGCAGCATGTAGCGCTTTGTGACTGTATCGGTGCATGGATTCTACATAGCTCGCTAAGAACAGGTTTATGCTGGGACTGTTTTTGTTGTATTCGTATGTTTTGTTTTTGTATTATATTTGATTACGTGCTTATTTATTTATTTAGTTTTTTAAGTATACAAATTATGTATTAGGTATGTTGAAACTGTTTGTACTCTCCGTCACTGGTCCTTGAGGGTTCATTAGAAAACCAGCGTCAGACAGCATCTGTCTGGCATTAATGCTGAAATGAACCTTTTTGGCGCAGCCGTGAGGCACATACTATTGTTTTTTAAAACATTTTTTATTTTTATTTTCACTGTGTTATTTGTGTTTTGTGTTTCACGAACTGTGTCCAAATAAATGTTTTTCTTTCTTTCTTTCTTTACAAATTATTTCTAAGATTTTATGTTAATATTCTACCAACTTTTAATACTTATTATTACGTATTTATTTTCGTTTATTCATTCTGGTTCTTATTAAATTACATTTTTATTTATTTCTTAAAATAAAAGAATTTAAAAAAAAAGTTTTTTGGAAGTCGGTAGTTTTTTTTTTTTGTAAAAAGTTTTTATTTTTCACTTTTTAGTTGTGGTACCTACCCCACACAAATTCGAATACCACTACCTACTACCAGTGTCAGGAACTTATCATATCATCTACAAACTTACTAAGTGGGAAAAAAATACGTATTTTGTAGCTAGCTCAAAAACTACCTAAGCAAAGTTAATAAAATTTATATGGGACCAAGAATTTTCAAAATCGGTCCACAAATGACGGAGAAATCAGTGGAAATACATAAAAAAAAAAAAACAAACATACGCGTCGAACATAATAACCTCCTCCTTTTTGGAAGTCGGTTAAAAAAAATATAAAAAATAGAGGTCCGCCGGTGTCGGGAGCAGGGTCCAAGCTACCGGTGGTTAGGGCTGCAGAGACAGGAACCTCCTCACAATGCGAGCCGTATCGAGGAGTACCTACTGCCTTCTGAATCAGGCGCTTGATCCAACCGCCTAACGAAAGCCTTGAGAGATGTTGGCCAAGGTTTTCGGCCATCAGGCCATTAGCCATTACGACAATCGGCTAACGACTTATTTATTTTATTATTATTATCTCAAATTACCCTACAGTCGCTTTAAATCTGTCAACAGAAGCTTTCAGTCACTCGATAGTGACTTTTAGTCACCCGATAGTGGGTTATTTATTTATTTAGCAACAACGGTTGTGTTACAACCAATTACAGTAACTAAAACTATAAAAGGGACAATTATAACACACATTAAAATATACAAAAAAAAAACATGAAAACATAAATAAAATAAAAGAAGGTAACAACACTTTCACAAATTTCTCTCACAGTACTCCTGGCTTTCAGTCACCCGACCGTAGCTTTCAGCCACCCGACATTCGCTCTCAGTCAACTCCAGTAAACACTTTCGACTCCACCCATTTTTCATAGAGCTCACAAGCCATGCTGGCCGCCATACATATTGCAAGTACTCAAGTCACCGGCATTACAAACTTTGGCGGAGAGTATCGACTCTCCGATTATCAAAAGTTTTGTGAGAAGGACATTCACTAAACATTAATTTGGGGGTGTCCTTTTCACAATACTAATAATTATTCTATCTTTTTCTCTCTATTATACTGTACTAACACTAGTAATAAGTTATTTTATTGTTTACTAACACGCTGGATCGTTGTTGTCCGATAAATAAAGAATAATAAAATAATTACGTTTGCGCTAAAGTTAAGCCTCGAGGAGTGTCCCTGGCATTAGGTTCGAAATCTTGTTAAAATATATAGGTAACTGATTTTATTTTCACAGTTTATAATACTGAATTCGCTACGAAAAACCTACATTTAAAATGAGCCCTCCGCAAGGGCTCCCGGCATCCTATATGCGACTTGAGTGAATCCTCTATGAGGGCACTGAACGTGTTTAAGGTCACTTTCTGTCACACGGAGCTCTGGATCAACCTATTGAAGCATAACTTAGCATACTAAATGCGAAAGTAACTCTGTCTGTCTGTCTATCTGTTACCTTTTCCCGCCTTAACGGCTGATTTTGAACAAAAGAGACTAGGGTGTATCGGAAGAGGTCTATGGACCAATAGCGATACTGTTTTGTTATTTCTATAAGGATACCTCATATATACGTGGGTGAAACTGCGGTCAAAAGCTAGTTTTATAATAAAAGTAGCCCATAAATCCTAATATTTCAATCAGATGCAGATCCATAGGACAATTTAGAGTCTAGGCAAAATCAAACAGGTTGCTAATTTAATTGTATAATTTATTATTTTTATAAAATTGATTTCACATTCTGTGATTACTTGAACTCACACACTGACTTATTAGTATTACTTTAATGTTTTTTTGTAAATATCGTATACTTTTACAATATAACAGCTGTGCTGCTGGGGAGTTTGTTGCGCCACTTCTTCTTCCAAGCTAAAGGCACTAGGAAGTGGTGAAGGGTGGGCGTTTTTGGGGGACTGTCTTATGTAATTTTGACGTTCGAAAAGTGCTGATTCTCAGCACTTCTCGTTTGAATAAATGACTTTTGAATTTTGAATGTTTTTTGAATGTTTGTAAATATGTGAGCACCATAATTATATCCATCACATATTTAATTTATCTGTCATTGCTTCATTTTTAATCATTTTTACCTATTGTGGTAAAGTAATCTTATTCCAGGTGCATCGTCTTCACATATAATTAATGTATTCAAAATATTTTAAAATAGTAACGGTGGAGTTTCTTGCCCATTCTTCTCCATACGAAAACTACCTTTTGGAAGGGGCCACTAGAATCAATTCTATTTTTTGTACATTTTGACGTTCAAAGGTGTCTTTTATGTGCCTCATTGAAATAAATTAAGTAGTTGACTTTGACATCCACTAACCAATGCCATGCAAAAACTCTGACGCTTGATTAAATAAACCACTTAATAATTCTATACCAGTAGCTGGGCGCCTACCTTACAATGAAGCAAGTCGCCCAAAGTCCTAAGCTTACCTACATCAAACGCCACTACGTGTAGTTATGTACATATATCATTAGAGAATCGCAAACATAGCCTCGCTCTGCTACGTCGGTTAAATAATCGTTTCTAATACGTATTATTTGGCACTATGGCACGTTTACGCGTGCCTGACCAGCCATGTTTGATTATGTTGTTATTTTTCGCTAATGTTAATCTAAACAAGGTTTTTTGTTTCTATGCTGAAAGGTTTTAAGGAAAATGGCATTTTAATTAAGAGGTTGGTGACCAATAGCTTATGTGTTTTGGGTACAGTTATATATGAGGAACAGGGTGTAAAGTTCACTCATCCTCTATAAAAAGGGAGGATCCTCCGACCAGATGGGTGTCGTGTCGTGACGATTGATGTCGGGAAGTCTTAAATATGCTGATCGCGCGGTAAACCCCTGCTAGCGCGATGCAGGATTTGTGTGACGTCAGGATTTTGATGCACACAGTCAAGGAAATCAATCGTTAAAGCAACAGTTTGCATATCAGATAATTACGACCTATGTCAATTTGCCGTGTTATCGCCATTTTATACAACTCTCAAAGAATGACAGTTGTGATTTGACTCATCATCTTCATTCATAATTTCAGCCGAAAGACGTCCACTGCTGGATATAAGCCTAGACCAAGTACCACCACTTCGACCGGTTCTGTGCTTCCCGCATCCAGCGGATGCTTGTGGCCTTCACAAAGTCATCGGTCCACCTTGTGGGAGGCCTTCCAACGCTAAGAAGCTTTCGGCCCCATCGGTCATCTGTTCTGCGAGCAATGTGCCCCGCCCGTTGCCACTTAATTTTGGCAATTCTTCGGGCTATGTCGGTTACCTTGGTTCTCCTGCGGATCTCTTCATTTCTGATTCGATCACAAAGGAAAACTCCAAGCATAGCCCTCTCCATTGCCCTTTGGGTGACTTTAGCATTTTAATACGGCCGATTGTAATCGACCACGTTTCAGTGCCATAGATCATCGCTGGTAACACGCACTGGTCAAAGACTTTCGTCTTGAGACACTGCGGTATGTGGGACGAGAAGATATTGCATAGCTTGTGATTTTGACTACACGGACAAATGTTCACGACAATTCACACTCAAACTCAAACTCAAAGCATTTATTTCAATTTAACCATTTACAAGCACTTTTGAATTGTCAAGGAGTCGGTCAGTCAAAAATTATGAAGCTAGTTACCCATTCCAAAGCGTAGTATATGACCTATGGAGAAGAACGAGCAAAAAACTCCACGGACACTCTTTAAAATTATATTGCGAGTGTGGTCTTGCGGAGGTCTTGCTTTGAACACAAATTTCTTCCACCTCTATCGAAAAATTTCCTAAAATATTCCTCTCGCAACTCATTCCCTTCCCCACTTCTCTCCCAAAATCATACAAATTTTAGCCACATTTCTAAATAAATGTAAATAATTTAAAATTTTAACTGTTGCTGGTTTTAATTATTATATTTATAGCCTTTTTAACCGACTTCAAAAAAAAGGAGGAGCTTCTCAATTCGTCGGGATATTTTTTTTTTAATGTATGTTCCCCGATTACTCGAAGACGGCTGGACCGATTTGAAACATTCTTTTTTTGTTTGAAAGGGTATACTTTCAAGTTGGTCCCATTGTCATTTAGTCATGATCTGATGATGGGATCTTGGAGAAATCGAGGGAAATCTTCAAATATTATAGGCACATCTATAGCGATTTGGGTATTTTTTATGAGCAGTTGACATAAGGCTGTTGTAACGTAAATAAATTACAAACCAACCCACAAAAAAGTGAAAAAAAAAAGTTGTTACAAAAACGTTTTATTCCTAGTTCTGAGACTCTGTATGCTCTTAGACAAAAGCCTCCTCCATCCCCTTCTAATTCTCCCTGTTCCTTGCCTATCTAGTCCAAGTCTTTCCCGCCGTCCGCATCCTCACCTGGTCATCCTGCCATCCTTTCTTTCTCTTCCCCTCCCTAGGATACCACAGGGTGGGAATCAGGAATAAGTACTTACATGTGTTTACTAACCCTTGTTTTCGTCCTTGCAGCTACTAACAATTATCTACCAGAGAGTAAAGTCCGTGACCCGCCACTCTGCGGTACCGTCTCAACGTGACGCTGGCAGAATAGTCAACATCGCCTAAACTGCCAAGAAAAAAAAAAAACTTGGCACTTAATTTGCCTAGCAATTGATTAATTCCCTGACTTTACCTTTAGTGGTATGAGGAACAGGGTGTAAAGTTCACTCATCCACCATAGAAAAGGGAGGATCCTCCGACCAGACGGGTGTTGTGTCCGGCGGGCAACTGCCCAACGGTTTGAAGTCGGAATCTTGTATACAGGGTGGCAGGGATATCGACGCGAAAACTGAAACCATGGATTCAGTACATGATTCTGAACCCCCCTGCATTTAAATTTTACGTCGGTTATTTTAAAAAAATCTGCTGTTTCATAGAAATGTGCAATACCTACGCGGTCAAAATGTATGGAACAGCTGTTTTTTTTTAAATAACCGACGAAAAATTTCAACGCAGGGGGTTTCAGAATCATGTACTGAATCCATGGTATCAGTTTTCGCGTCGATGTCCCTGCCACCCCGTATATGTTGATCGCTCGGTAAACTCTTATTGCGCGATGCAGGATTTGTGCGACGTCATGTCTTTTGATGCGTAGTTCGTATGTGGCGGTGTAACCGCTACATACCAACCGCCAGCCTGCATTATTGGAGACTGGCTGATAGACCCAGAGACGTTTACTTTACTGAGGTTAAAAAGCCCTCACTCACACTTGAGGTATCCAGGTAACCTATCTTTGGTAACTGAAACGATCCGTTACAAAAAATAGGATATAGGAACCAGGCGCGGTCGCAGCCCAAGATTTTGGGGGGGGGTCACCATGGGTGCCGAGGAATAGTTTTAGGGAGGTACCTCCCAAAAGAGCACGCGAGTAGTGCTTGCGACCACTAGACCAACCATTAGTTATGCTATTCAGGGATGCATCTTTTACATGTGGGGTGGGGAGTGAACAACCCGCCTTGGATAGGTTAGGTTTTGTTTGATATTTTCAATCATAAGAACTCTTTTGAACTGAATGCAGAATGTGAGAGCGAGCTTAGCGAGAGCGCGCGTAGTGAGCTCGAAAATTTTGCACACACTCGGATAGGTTAGATTTTCTTTTGATCATTCCAAAAGAACTAGGAATTAGTTGCTTTGTCGACTTATGAAGAAACATCTCAGGAATTAAGAGAATGGCAAGAGCGAGCGAAGCGAGCCTGAAAATTTTAGCACTCCACCCTGAAAAGCTTCTGTTTTCTTTTGACCATTATACAGAAATAGAACTTACATACATTGTCGAGTTATGAAGAAAAGCTTAAACTGAACAGTTTTACAGCAGTTTAGGTTTTGGAATCTGATGGCCTTAACCTTAGACTTTCAAACCTTACGTATGAGCGGGGTGCCCAAACTCTTGCATCCAAGATACTCTATTTTTATAATTGACTTTTTGAAGTGAAAACTTCTTCAGTCGCATTGAGCGATTATAGGGGAAAATCTTATGGGTTCGCGTCACCGATATGCTAATGTTAACAGCACAGCACCTATACGTGTTGCGCTTGTTGTTGCTCGGGATTGCCGATATATGTGAAAACCTGACTTATGTTAATGGTAATTAATTGTACAATTAATTGGAAAATATTAAGAAAACACTATTATTGAATAGTTTTAAGTTTTCACTTCTGTCGGCAGTCCCCATGACTGCCTATTTTCTTAATGTTTTTGAATAATATAATATGCCTATCGTAACTGCAGGTACTTAAGTACACACACACACAGTACAGTTTTAAAAGTTAGTAATAGAAGTAAATCATTCAGGCTCCCGACAGCGTGAAAGATTTTGGGGGGGGTCATGACCCCCAGGACCCCCCCCCCTCGGACCGCGCCTGATAGGAGCTGATACTATTATAGCTTCTTGGCACGCAAGAGTCGTCGCTACAATTTACATTGATCACGTCCACCGCTAGACTGGGCTTTTCCCGAACCCAATACCTATTGAGGCTGCTATACACACCCAATTCAATCTGCCTAGCCTTTTCCAAACTGTGTTGGGGTCGGCTTCCAGTCTAACCGGCACCCGGTTAGACTGGAAGCCGACCCCAACATAACTGAATACCAGTATTTTACATGGTCCGACTGCCTATCTGACCTCCACTACCCAGTAACCAGTAATAATACGATACCCCTTGGTAAGACTGATTGTCAAACTTTCGTGTTTCTGGTTCTGACGACCCGTAACGACTGTCAAAGATCCACGAATGACAGCCGGGTCCAACGGCTTAACATGCTTTCCGAGGCACGGAGGAGTCTCAGTATGTAAAGATGGTCACCCATCCACAGACCAACCCTGGCAAGCGTAGCTTAACCTAATGGACCGACCGGTGCGGGTGTTACGAGCACGAGCTTCTCCATCTACACCTACCCAGTTACCATTCATAAATTGATACCTACCCTTCGTCTGAGAAAAGCTGAGGAATACGACACTGTGGCTGTCATCAGACCATAATGGTGGTAAAAATGGTAGAATACCCACTGGAGGGTGGGTATATATGTACTAGTGATGTGTCGGATATCCGTATCCGCGGATATCCGAGGGAGAAAAAGATCTGTATCCGTTACTTTTTGGCGGATCTTGAACGGATCTTTTATATAAATACATTTCATTACGTATACCTACGTAATGAAATGTATACAGATACAGGATACAGATCTTTTTTCTCCCTCGGATATCCGCGGATATCCGCGAATCACGGATATCCGGCACATCACTAGTATGTACCTACTTCACCTTTGTCCTGTCACTGTGTTAGGCTCCTACCTAGGCTCCCGTAGATAGGCGCGACGATATTTTGGCAGAGCAATTTTCATGACGTTTTCCTAGAAAATGTACTAGGTACTAGAGTCGTGCCGCGTTGTCGGTCGCGCCTGTCTGTAGAAGTCTTTATACCTTGGTTCGCCACAAGAATTCTGAAAAGGCTATAGGTTGATGCGAGCATCAGCCTAGCCTTTTTTAATAGATCTAAGTACTTTTTAAAGTAGATACAATACAAATATTTTATTGGAACAATAACTTACTTATTACAATTTTTGTGTATGTTATTACTGCGTTAGTTCACAGATAAATATATATTTATTGCATTTCTGTGTACATCAATTCTTATTTTAAATGTAAACATTTTTAGTAGGTAACTGTGTCGCAGATGTACTAAATACAAAAATTAAGAAAGTAGGTAGGTACATACCTAGATGTATTTTTAAAAAACTTGGTAGGTAAATACCTATGTCAATACATATTTTGCCTGTGCATATGTTTAACAAATAAACAGATAAAGTATTTATTTTCATTCAATTGTCCTTGATAATGTTGGTAGGTAGTACGTACCCAGCGGATACGTAGATAGGTACTCACCTATTAGCCCAGCAAACACTATCTCTGCAGATTTGCAATTGTATCTTTATGTGAAATATCTCACATGATTTATGCAGGTAAGAATTATATATTATTCATACATACCGATAGATATCTGTTTTGTTCGGGATTCTGTAGTAGGAAAGAACTAAGTAAGTACATAAAATATACCTAGTGATAAATTATGGAACATGATAATGTTGATAGGTATGTGGTTGGGTGCTAAAAACGTCGTTGCTATTTCTAAAACATAATTTAATTAATGTTTAACTCTTGAGGTAAAATAATTACTCAACTACAACCAGAACAATGAATCATAGTTTCCTGAATCATTTTTTACTTCTCCATGACTCATTTTTTACGCTTGGTTTGCCATCTCGTGGTGTGTTTAGTGAACTTTAGTCGTGAAAGTATCATGAGTCATTGTGTCACAAAGTTTACAAAAAATGACAATAGATGGCGCACGTAGCGATGAGTTAAAGTGAATTATTTTAAATTAGGTGTTTAAAATTTATTTTATTATAATAGCGTAGCTTGTATTGATGAAAAATGTATTACAAAAAATTGCAACAATTTGAATTATAATCATTCATTAAACACACCCATGCAAACTAGGCTGTTTGCAACGTTGGCCTTTGCATGACACTAGGTACGAATTTCTATTGCACTAAAAATTAAAAAAAGTGCGAGGTAGCGAGAAATGGCGTCGCAAGTTGTTTTTTATTCGTAATCAATGTGTTTCTAATCATTCTATATGATTGTAAAAGCTGTACGTGGTGTTAAGATAATACTGATCAGTTCCGTCGATGTTTAATTGAAGAACAGTGTTTATTTTAACGTGATTACATCTTTAGCCGTCGGACAATGGCGTCGTCGAACGAAGCGAGAGTTACCCATGTAAAAGTTAGTGAAAATCGCGTTGTCGTTGACAATTACTGTGGCTCCAGCAGCTTAGAAGATGCCGGCGAAGGTGCTAAACGTCGTCGTACCGGATACGACAGTAAAAAACTGTCACAACCGGGATGCGGGACAAGTGTGTCAACGAATCCCAAACATACACCATACTTAGAATCCAAAGGTATTAATTCATTCTATACGTACTTACTAATCTTGTACACGTTGCTTTGGAGCTTTCAATAAGGTCGCCGTAGTAGTTTTCAATATTAAGACTTGCTATATTTTGGTGGGAAAGATGTTAACCTCTCATAAAGTGAATTACATCATTACTTCAGAGGTCGTAGGTGTTTATAAACACAGCACACGCTTTCCATACGATATTACTATCTTTTCACCTGCCCATCATTGTTCATTTCCTCGTTTCCACCATATTTGAAGGGAACAGACATGGTTCTGTACATTTAGGAGTCACTTGCATCACATTATGACCTTGTGTTTGCTAGAACTGTACTTTCTATTTGTTATAATAACTGTACATTGCAAGTACTCTATTGGTTACTACATAAAAACCTAAGGTTATTGATATTGATGGTGAACCTTGGTTTTAGATGTAAAAAGTCCGTCTATTGTCTCCGAATTTGATTTCTTACCGTGAAGCAAGACATGTTTTACTTCTTAACAGTTATATTCATAATATTATTACTATGGAAAATACGTTTTATAGGTAGTATGACAGTTTAATTCAATGTTTTCAGCAAAGTCATCACTCATGCATACAATTCTCAAAATATGTAAAGTATTTGACAATATTTCATGTGCAATATAATTCAACATCGGTTTAAACCATGTCATACAAATGTTTGTACCTGCAGAATCATCTAAACATCAACACAACAAATTCACTGGACAATTTTGCTGAATTTTGATAAAATACCACATGATCTTTTATTAATCCTCTTTAGTTAAAACCTGTCTTCAGCTGGACATGCTAAGCAACTTACTTTGCATCTGCAACAAATCTTGTGATGTTTATAATTAAATGTATGAAAAAAAAACTGCAAATTTCTCTCAATCATGGGCTTACAGATAAATATCTGTTGTAAGCTTGAATTGGGATCAGTGGACGTTCTCTTCCTCAGAAGCAGTTGTTGGGGACAGACTAAATTAAGATTTTTACAGCAAAAGAATAGCTAACTTCTTTTTAATGTCTACTCTTTTGATATTTAATTTTAACAGAAATATAATAATAATAGGAAATAAACTGTCTCCTAATATGGCCTACATGGCAGATTTTACAGAAGTTACGTGACATAAAAATAAACTTAACTAATTTATATATAAATTGATGAAAAAATGCTGCTAATTTCTCTAAATATCAGTTGTAAGCTAAATTGGGATCAGTTGCTCCTCAAGAAGCATAATTGTTAGAGGCAGACCAAATTAAGTTTTTTACAACAATCTAAGATCAAAAATAGCTAACTTCTTTTTAATCACCACTCTTGGTATTTAACAAAAATATACAATACTAGCGGACGTCACGCAGTTTCACCCGCGTAGTTACCGTTCCCATGGGAGTACGGGGATAAAATATAGCCTATGTTACTTGCTGATAATGTAGCTGTCCATTGCTGAAAGAAGTTTTCAAATTGGTCCAGTAGTTTTTAAGTTTATTTGTTAAATACAAAAATTCAAATCTTTCCTCTTTATAATATTAGTATAGAATACTAGGAAATAAATACATGGCAGAATTTACAGAAGTTACTTGACATACAAATAAACAATAGCAATAGGTATAAATAAACACAAACACATGCAGTAAAATGTGTTAGACTGCATATCGTCGGCGTAGGTGGAAAACTAAATAACTGCGATTTTGGTCAAATTGACTTTTCACCATTTTCGTAACACCCAAATCATGCCACATAAATAAATCGCAATTTTCTCCGAACAAGAATTGTTTTGTTATTTAGTTCTCCACCTACGCCAACGATATTTCAATTCTGCTTCAAAATCAACCAACATAAATCTACATTGACCTATTGCATGACACAACATTAAGTCCAGTGACTTCATTTCTTACCATAAACCCATAGGAGTGTCTGTGTAATGGCCGTGAAATTGCCAAGCCATACATTTTGGCCAAGATGTAAGAAAGATGAAAAAATTGAAATTTTTGAAGCACAAAAGATGTGCATTAGGTCCATATGCAATCTTAAATCAACAGTAAGTTGCAAACTGCATTTTATCTCTGTTATGTTTAAGTATTATGTGTCTATGTCTTCACTATCTGTCAATGTGTTAACTGTCATTGCGGGAAAATAATATACAGTTTTGCTTCCAACCGGAATCCCTGTGGTATCTTTTAAGGCGACTGAGTAAATTTAAATAAAAATCTCTGACAATATGGATTATAACTTAGCAAACGTGGTGTTTCCCGGACGGTTTGACCCTGCAAGTGATAAGTGGAGCGAGTACAAGGAGCGATTGTTGTTTTCGCTGGATGTGGCTGGCGTGTCTAACGATAACCTAGAAAAGGCGCGATCTATATTTTTATCGCAGTGTGGGAAAGAAACATATTCCTTAATTGTTTCTCTGTTGGTGCCGCAGCGACCCTCAGAAGTCGCATTCAAAAACATTCTTGCAGTGTTAGACCAATTTTATGAACCAGAATTGAATGAAATACTTCAGGCCGGGAAGTTCCATACACGTGTACAAACGGACAAAGAACGCGTGCAAGACTTTGTGGCGGCCATTGGTGTACTTGGTACAAAAGCAAATTTTACAGACTTAAAACGTCAATTACGGGACCGATTAGTGTTGGGTGTGCGCGACGAGCGCTTGCGTCGCGAGCTGTTGAAGACTAAAAAGCTAACATATGAAACGGCTGTGCAACTATGTCTTAACCATCAGGCAATGGTGGAAGACATATACCCAGACACAAAACTGGAGAAGAAGCAAACTCATTTGGATGTTGCCGAACCTATGGATATTGGTAGGATTAGTGCTGTGGAATGCCGACATTGTGCCCGACGCCACAGAGAAGGAGAACGGTGCCCTTTTGCCAAGGCTAAATGTTTTTATTGTAAACGTATGGGGCATATTACAGCGGCGTGTAGGAAAAATACTAAGAAGCAACATAAGGTGGAGGACGAAACAGAAGACAAAGACGTTAACGTAAAGAATAAGGAAGATATGATGGGTATTTATACATGTTCCGAGAGCTTTTCACCTCCAATTAAGGCAGACGTAACAATTAATGGTGCCAGGGTCATAATGGAGGTTGACTCAGGGGCTTCTCGGACAATAATATCTGAAGCAACTTATCGACGCTTGTGGTACACACCTCCACCGCTAAAACCTACCAATGTGAAATTAGTGACATATTCACGTGAACCCTTGCAAGTTTTGGGTGTCACTCATGTACATGTCAAGTTGGGCAATAAAGCGGCTCAGTGTGAGCTGTTTGTGATATCGGGGGAGGGACCTAGCCTCCTTGGTCGAAGTTGGTTTAAGGGTTTAGAAGTGCAGGTTGCAGGGATTTGTTGGACACTTGAAGAAATTACCCACGACTTATTAAAGCAGTTCCCCGAGTTATTTGAGGAAATCCTTGGGGAATATAAAGGACCAGAAGTGTCATTACACGTCCGTGCTGATGCAATACCACGGTTTCTGAAGGCTTGTCAGGTGCCATTTCCTTTGAGAAAACAAGTTGAAGAGGAATTGAACCAAATGATTAAGGCAGGAATTTTAACTCCGGTTAGATACTCCAACTGGGCTACACCACTAAGGATAGTTAAGAAAGATGATGGTTCATTGCGAATTTGTGGAGATTACCGATCAACGGTGAATGTAGCGATTGATGTTGATAAATATCCTTTGCCAGCAGCAACAGAAAATTTTGTCAAACTAAGTGGTGGGCGTATCTTCAGTAAACTGGATTTAAAACAAGCGTATATGCAATTGAAGGTGGATAGTGATACAGCAATGTTGTTAACCTTAAATACACCTCTGGGACTTATGAGGATGAATAGATTGGCATTTGGTGTTAATGCAGCACCGGGAATTTTCCAGAGAGTTATGTCATCCGCACTGGCAGGTATGGACGGGGTTGCTTGTCTATTGGATGATATTGCTGTGACTGGGAGCACCATTGAGGAACACAATAGTAGGCTACATGCAGTCCTGCAAAAGTTAAATGAAATGGGCCTCAGATTGAAATTAGAGAAATGTGTATTCGCTTCCAACAGTATTAACTTTTTGGGACATATGATTGATGGTGAGGGACTACACCCGTCACCCAATAAAGTCAAAGAAATAAAAGAAAAAGCACCACCAACGAACAAGCAGGCTCTACGTGCTTTCCTAGGCTTGTACAATTTTTATGAAAAGTTTTTACCTGATAAAGCGACATTACTGGAGCCTTTATACCGCCTTTTGGAGACAAGGAAAACTTGGTATTGGGGCGAGTTAGAACAGACGGCATTTGAGAAGGCAAAAGATCTGCTGTCTTCAGATTTAACATTAGTGGGGTATGAAATTGAACGAGAATTATTGCTGATTTGTGATTCATCAGACTATGGGCTGGGGGCAGTAATTGCTCATGTAATGGATGATGGTTGTGAGAAACCTGTGATGATGGCATCGCGAACTCTGCAGCCCCATGAAAGGAGATATGGCCAAATCGATAAGGAGGCCCTGGCGATCATGTTTGGGTTGCTGAAGTTTCATGAATTTGTGGCAGGCCGTCAATTTTGTATTATCACAGACCACAAACCATTGGTGGGTCTGTTCAATCCAAGTAAAGCGATTCCAGACCAAATATCCCCACGTATGCTGCGATGGTCTCTAAAGCTGGCTTGTTATAATTATAAGATCAAGTATCGAGCTGGGAAAAAGATAGGACACGCTGATGCACTGAGTAGATGGACAGAGCCAGAGACTTCAGAAATAGCTGAGAAACCGCTGAGAGATGTGTTGCTATTGGAGGAACAACCAGCTGGTTGGAACTTGGATGCATCAAAAATAGCCTTAGAAACAAAAAAAGATCAGGTTTTGAAGAGAGTTTTATTCTACATACTTCATGGTTGGCCAAATAAAGCTCCTGACACCACACTACAACCATTTTGGACCCGTAGAGAGGCTCTTTCACACAATAAAGAGTGTTTATTGTGGAGCAATAGAGTCATTGTGCCTTCTAGTATTCAACCAGAAGTACTAAAAATGCTGCATGCCCCGCATGCTGGGATAGTCCAAACAAAGGCTTATGCAAGAGGATATGTGTGGTGGCCTGGAATGGACACACAGATTGAAGATGTAGTAGGAAGTTGTGAGTCATGCCAAGCAGTCCGGAACAACCCACCCAGAGACCCGCAAACTTGGATTGTTACTGAGAAACCATGGAGTCGAGTACATATAGATTTTGCAGGCCCATTTCAAGGGAAAACGTTCCTGGTGTTGGTAGATAGCTTTAGTAAATGGTTCGAAGCTGAGATAATGGCGTCCATGTCGAGTGAGGCAGTAATTATGACGTGCCGGAAAATATTCGCATCACAGGGCCTGCCTGATACAATTGTGTCCGACAATGGTAAAGCATTTAGTTCTAATGAATTTAATCTATTTCTACAGAAGAATGGTATAAAGCATTTGTATTCGCCGCCCTACCATCCAGCGACCAATGGGCAGATTGAACGCGCGATACAAACCTTCAAAAACAAAGTAAAGAAAATGTCCTCAATACAAATATCATGGAAGGAGAAGCTACCAAGAGTGTTGTATTCGTTACGCACAGTGCCTATCAGTGAGAACAGTAAAACTCCAGCGGAGATTTTAAATGGGAGGAAATACAGAACAGCTGTATCGAGCTTACATCCAGATAACTCAACAAGTTCTCAAGAAAAACAGTTAGAGGAAAGAGCACAGCTACAGCCTCGTAGAAAATTTACTGTGGACCAGCCAGTATTGGCGCGGAATTATGGGCCGGGTGAAAAATGGAGTAGAGCTATAATAGAAGTAGTTGAAGGCCCTAGCTCATACATGGTTAGAACGGAGAATGGGGAACTACAGCGACGCCACGCAGATCAAATATTGGCTCGCGGAGTAGCTCAATCAGAAGACCGCCCAAGAGTAACAGAGCACAGAAGTTTATCACAGTCCAGCTCTTGTTCTTCAGAACCATCAATACATATACCGCCCCCGGAATTATGGCCTGACATCATCGGCATTCCAAATACTGAGACGGACTGATTAGATATGGGTTAAGTCCCAGTTCATGTTGAAATGATGATTGTTGATTGTTGTTTAGTTTAATTAGATTTAATTAATAAAGAAGTTAGGAAACCTCAAGATGATGAAGGGAAGGTATGTTATGTTTAAGTATTATGTGTCTATGTCTTCACTATCTGTCAATGTGTTAACTGTCATTGCGGGAAAATAATATACAGTTTTGCTTCCAACCGGAATCCCTGTGGTATCTTTTAATCTCCTTAAAAATACTAACGTTGTCTTGTATTTACATATACGAGACCGCTTTGATTGTAAAGAAAAACTGTGATTTATTTAAAAAAGCTTCAGAACAAAGTTATCAATCCATAAGACCAACATCAATGGATTGGCTCCCAATATCCAAGAGTTGGAGACTTTAATGAAAGCCAACAAACTAGACGCAGTACTCATTTCAGAGTCACACGGGACGTCCAGAAGCTCGTTCCGCATTAATGGCTACAACATTTACCACTCCCCCCATCCCGATGGTAGTGCGCATGCAGGCTCAGCGCTGGCCATTCGAGCGAACCTGAGACATTCACTGATGGAACCATATTCTACAGTGCATTTACAGGCTACTTCTGTTAGATTGGAGGACCGAGCAGGCTCTATTATTCTTTCCTCAATTTACTGTCCACCAAGACACAAAATAACTGCAGACATGTTCAAAACCTACTTCAATACCCTTGGCCATAGATTTGTTGCGGGTGGAGACTGGAACGCCAAACATACATTTTGGGGATCCCGCTGTACCAGCACTCGAGGACGCGATTTGAAACGCTGTGTTGATGAAAATCACTTAAAACCGATATCTACAGGTGAGGCTACCTACTGGCCTAGCGACCCAAAGAAACTGCCGGATCTCTTGGATTTCTTCATAAATAAGGGTATAGATGGCTTACACACTACTATCGAATCGAGTCTGGACGGGTCATCAGATCACACACCGGCGATCCTCACAATTAGCACTAGTGAACTTACTCGAGAAATAACCGAGTCTCTGACGAATGGCCGAACTGATTGGGACGGTTTCAAGACCTACCTCAATGACAACTTTACTGCTGCTATACCACTGAAGAACCAAAATGACGTAGATAACGCCTGCAGATATCTCACTAACGCCATTCAAGTGGCTGCTTGGATCAACACACCTTCTCGGCCCAAAGGCTTCATTGACCCTTCTCATCCACCAGACATAATTCACAAAATACTAGAAAAGCGCCGACTTAGAAGAGTATGGCATCAATCTCGTCATCCTCTTGATAAACTCTATTACAACAAGGCAGCAAAGGAGTTGAAGGCTATAGTACAGGAGTCTACTAACTCAACGTTGACAACGAGCCTACAGAAGATGTCACCAACGGGGGTTGGCGCGTACTCGCTCTGGAAGGCCACTAAAAACTTAGATAAGCCTCAACAATCTTATCCTCCGATCAGATCACAAGCTTCCTGGGCAAGAACTGACTTGGAAAAGGCTGAGGTATTCGCAATGCATCTGAATTCTGTCTTCAAACCAAACGAGAGCGCTGCCGATGAGCATGAAGTTGACACAATATTGGACCAGGATCTGCAGATGTGTATGCCCATTATCCCAACAACGCCTAAAGAAATAGCGAAGGAAATCAGACTGCTGAGCTCGAGAAAAGCCCCGGGTTTCGACCTGATCACGCCTTCCATACTTAAAAACCTTCCCAGAAAATGCATTTCTTTTCTGGCTAGTTTGTTCAACGCAATCTTTCGAACATCTCACTTTCCTGACCTGTGGAAAATCTCTGAAGTTGTCATGATCCACAAATTAGGCAAACCTGAACATGAAGCTTCGTCTTATCGGCCGATAAGCTTAACACCTGTGCTCTCCAAATTGTGGGAGAGGATATTTCTTAACCGACTAAAACCATGCATGGACGCCAGTGGTGTTGTTCCGTCTCACCAGTTTGGCTTTCGAAAATCTCACTCAACAATAGAGCAGGTTCACCGAGTCTACCAAACAGGAAGACATGCTTTTGAGTGTAAAAAGTATTGCTCAGCGGCATTTCTTGATGTACAACAAGCTTTTGACCGTGTCTGGCATAAAGGATTGCTGGCTAAAGTAAAGGAAAAACTTCCGCACTCAATGTTCCTACTTATCCAGTCGTATTTATCCGAGCGCTGCTTCCAAGTGAAACAGGGTGAAGCAAGATCAGGATTGTTTGAAGTGAAAGCTGGTGTACCACAGGGATCTGTTCTTGGCCCAGTGTTGTACAACATATTTACATCGGATCTACCCCCCTCATTGGATGGCATAACAATAGCAACATATGCCGACGACATAGCCTATTTATCAGTTGATGAAAACCCAGAAATGGCCAGCAATAGACTCCAGAAACAGCTAGACAAAACTCATAAATGGCTTTGTAAGTGGCGGATTCGTGCCAGTGCATCCAAGTCTCACCATATCACCTTCACGCTCAGACACGGAAACACCCCACCTGTTAAACTTGGTCCTGATACCCTACCACACACAGATTGTGTAAAGTACCTTGGCTTCCATTTAGATAGGCGCCTAACATGGAAGCATCACATTAAAAATAAAAGGGACGAGATAAACCTCAAGTTTCGCAACCTATATTGGCTTATAGGAAGAAACTCTGTGCTCTCTGTAGACAACAAACTCCTCATCTATAACTCGGTCCTTAAGCCAATATGGACCTACGGCATCCAATTGTGGGGCGTTGCCAGCAAAACCAACATACTCTGCCTGCAGAGAGTCCAAAATGGTATCCTAAGATCAATAGCAAAGGCACCTTGGTTTGCTAGGAACGACGAAATCCACGACTTTCTACAAATGCCATCAGTAAACTCTGAAATCGAGCGGTACAAAAGACAACATAAGGCACGCCTGACCTTGCATCCAAACCCACTAGTTGCTGAACTGTTAAACCCGACAGCGGTGGTAAAAAGGCTGAAGAGGAACCACCTTCTATAAGTGGGAGGCGCAGCACTGGCTGCTCCACCACAACGCCACTTGTCATGCAACGAATTCGCTTATGGTCTGACGACCGATTGCAAATTGAAAAAAAAAAAGAAAAAAAAAAAAAAATAAGACCAACATATCGACATGAAATATGCCTAAGAAGTTCAAAAACTGCTCTTATGCACAAAGCATACTTTACATGGCTCAATTTTTTTTTAATAAGGTACCAAACGACATTGATAGGTATGTGGTTGGGTGCTAAAAAGATTTAAACTTGACTAAATAAATTTAACTAAATAAATTTAGTTTACATTTAAATTGTGTGTTAGACAAATGCTACTATAGCATTGACAAATTTCTAGTTGACAAAATTTCATGTGACTGACTACAATATGTATTTATCTTTTAATGTAATATACATGTGTCTATTAATTTATTACAAAATATCTTGTATTTTAATTTCTATAGATATTAATTAAATATAAAATCGCATTAATAAAAACTTTGAACTAAGGTTTGTTGAGTTAGGGCCTCCACATCAGATCTGATAACTTTTTAACAGTGAGTCTTGGCAACCTACTTTACATGAAATGTTTCTGTTGGGATACTGGTATACAGTATTACATAGCAAAAAGTGCAGCTCAATTTATAACTAAGTATTTGTAAGGCAATATGCCAAATTTAGAAAGTTTTATAATTTACTAACTTGACTCTTATTTATTTATATAATTATACAAAATTGTTCACCAGAAAAATACATTAAAAAGTAAATAAATTTAAAACTAGAAAACATACTTTTATTCCTAATCTTATGTTATCGAAGAAAACAACTTACTTTTGAGAGCTATACTCAATGAATATTATTTGAGTGCAACACATTAAAAAGCAACATAAAATCAATTGAAATATCTATACTTTTCCATCATACATCATCCATGGCACTTGGTTTTATTGTTCACTAGCAGCGCCCCGCGGTTTCAACCGCACATGTCTCGATCCCGTGGGAATATCTGGATAAAAAGTATCCTATGTCCTAACACAGGTCATGGTCTACCCATGTGCTAAATTTCATCCAAATCTGTTCAGCCGTTTTAGCGTGAAAGTGTAACAAACAAATTCACTTTCGCATTTATACTAAGTTGAATAGCAATTTTATGTCAATTCACTTCAGCAAATCCATTAAATTGCCACAAGCAACAAACACTTCACAATATTTTGTTGTCAATGCTAGTCAACTGGAAAATTGAAATGGAATAATAACTAAAACCAGATTTATATCTGAACAGCCAGGGAAACAATACTTAAGTTAATAAAATTGCAACTGCCTGGTTTAGGGCAAAACGCTTACAATCAATCTTCTTAGCCTTTTCCAAACCGTGTTGGGATCGGCTTCCAATCTTATGCAGATACCAGTATTTTACATGGAGCAACTGCCTATCTGACCTTCACAACCTTGTTACCAATAACAAGGTTCCCAAGAACACAAACCCTTTGGTAAGACTGGTTGTCAGACCAGCATGACCACAATAGAAACGGGTTTTGTCAATGCCATCAATTTTTCTTAAATTACACAAAATATATTTAATACAGGTTTCTTTTACATGACTGAGGACTTTTCATCAAAAGGAAATGTGACATTTTATAAAATTGTCCCCTTACTATTCTACTTACTAATAAATTTAAGAGGATAAACAAGAGATTTTCCTTATACATAAAGTTTAGTTTTAAGAACCATGATGCACATGATATTGTGATTCAGTGAATGATTCATACAAATATTTACTGCAAATATTATGAATTCCACTCCATACATCAAAACAGGTACATCAGAATGTACCCTACCCTGTACTATACCTACCTACCTGGGTCTTAGCTGAAAGTTGAACATTATATTTTTTATTTGGGAAATACTCAAATGGTCTCTCTTTGATGAAAACCCTTTAAATAGTAATCTACCACTCTTATTAATTTATTTCACTACAATTACTACTTTCCGTAACACTATTCTAATAATTAAATATAATTGTAATTTCATAGGTGTATGAAACTTCAGTTTGAAAATTAATTATCAAAACAAATATTTTAAAGAGAAAAGATTTTTTTTTTTTGTTTAATGTTTGTTTGTTATGCTGGAGCCGCATCTGCGTCTATCGTGACGAAGTAATGCGTGCCGAAGCTTCGTATGCTTTGCTCGCTAAAAAGTTATCGCGTTAATGCGGTGGTCCCATTAGCAGCTTCATATAGATAGTGCAATCCACGAAGAGGCGCCCCACTCCGCTCCGCGCCGTACTAGAGTTCAGCTTACAGTACAGTAATCGCGGAGTGGAGCGCGTCTTCGTGGATTGCACTATCTAAAACTTTAACGAATTATCTTGCAATAATCTAAGATGGCCGTTCCAGACCAGAAAAGATAATCACTGCGTTGTTTTGACGATGGACGACGACTTCATTAGTTCAACATGTGTGTTAATTATTACTTCATGCACTTATTGAAAACTAAAAAGAATACTCTTCTACTCAGTTCGGAAACAACAGTCAAAATGAAAAATGCTAGTTTGCCCACGCACCACGCTAATTAGCGTGCTAAAACCCTTTGATGTACCGCCTGGGCGATAAGTGCTATGCAGCCCGAAGTATCGCGACGATAACCGATAATGGTTACATTTGCGTGTATCGTATCACTGTGCGAAGCTTCGTTACGATAGACGCAGATGCGGCCCCAGCATCATTACTTTCACGCTAAAACGGCTGAACGGATATGAATGAAATTTGGCACATGGGTAGAGCATGACCTAGGTTAGAACAGAATACTTTCTATCCCGATACTCCTACGGGATCGAGAGTTATGCGGGGCACAGCTAGTACATAAGAGGAGGCTCCCTAAATTGTATGTTAATTTGCATTAATATTCTGAAACAGTCACGCATACAATCAAAATGGAACTTTAGTATATTATTTATTGGATATTTTTCTTTCCATGTACAGTTACGTACGAAAGAAAATATTATAGTTTATTATCCAGCCACAAGGTATTTTTTCTCTAGATCAATATTATTACTTCAGTTATAAACGAAAAAAGGATTGAGACTTACACCATAAGTCATTTCTTATAAACAGTATCCGCTTTATTAACAAGTTGCCAAAGTCTGTGACAGAACTTAGCGATGGGAAGTTCAAAACCCACATCAAACGTGTCCTTATCAAGAAATCATATTATAAAATTAAAGACTACGTTGAAGACAAGGAAATTTGGCAATAATTCCTTCTGCACATGTGGCTTCCCTGGTACCTCATTAACGGCATAAATGAGTAAGAGTCTATTAACTGCTCCCAAATTACCATGTTTATTTAAATCTTTATTTTTTATTTATTTTTACATTCGCCCTTGACATATTTCTATTATTTGACATTATATACCTACGATTTAATTTCATCTTTTTTTTTTTGTTTGTTTCTATTGTGGACATGATAATTATTCAGATTGACTACAGTTGTAATAGCAATCATATAATTGCGTTTTATTTAAAATAGGTTTTTTACTTTTATTAATTAATTTATTTTTTGTATAGATTTATTTCTACATATTTTGTGAATGTGAGAACGCTGTAGGCTTAGTGGATTGTAGACCTGTTGACCATTTTCTATTTTGTTAAGTACTTGGTACTTATTGAAAGACCTACACTGTCCTCCCATACCTAGAAACACTGTTATTTGAAAGTATTGTAAAAGCCAATTATTTTTAAAAGAGTTACCGTGGAGTTTCTTGCCGGCTCTTCTCCATAGGAAACGACCAATTGGAACCGTGCACCTAGCTTCTGACGTTTCATAAGTGCCCATGGAGGTTTATGTGAAATAAAATATTTTGATTTTGATTTTTTTGATTTAGTTCCGTGCTCGAACACGATCAAAGAGCGCACGCGATATTTAACTTTATTACTGATGTGTTAGCGTTTAGTACATATCGGAGTGGCGGGGTGCATAGGGGCGGAGCTTGCGTGGAAATTGTCTTTAGAGTGCCTGGTCTTAATATTGTATTTCATCCAGATCCAGCCAGCTTTCTGTTTCCGTTTCTATCTCTGTATCTGTACTTAACTGGTTTAGATAAAATCTAAGCTAAACACCTCTGCCTAGCCCTTTGGAGAAAAACATGCGTGATGTTGAGCAAAGGCTTCGATCAAGAAGTCTTACATCTTGAAAATCTTTATGGATTATTATTTACCTAACGTTTTTTTTCCCAGCCACGTGATGAAGTACCTAATTATAAAACAAGTCTCATTAGTACCTTAATTTAATGGTTTCTTGTTTATCCAACTCATCAAAATGCAAATCACATCCATGAGCACTATAAATAGTTAGCTACATGACTTAATATATAATGTAATGTATACCAAGTTAATGGTCTAGAAAAAATATATGATGTGTACCTTATGTCATAGTTATCATAAGAGTGTCAGAAATATGAAGTTATTTATTTTATTTATTTATTAAAAAAAACCAACTTATACTAACAGTTTGCACCACACATACAAGTTATAGGTCAATATTTATTAGTAATTATAATTACAAATACAATCATAAAATTAGATTAAATTACATAAAAGTAGACAAAATTTGTTGAAATTAAATGAAATTAGTCAAGATTAGGCAAAATTAGATTAAATTAGACAAAATTAGTTAGTGGTCCATTCCAAAGTATAGAAGGTACCTCCATAGGTACCTTCTATACTTTGGAATGCCCGTTCTTCTCCATAGAAGAACGGGCAAGAAACTCCATGGACACTCTTTTAAATTACATTGTTACAAAATATTAGTTAAATCATTAATTTTGAATGAATTAAAAGCGTTCAGAGTACAGCAAATAGAAAAAAAAAGTCTTGGCAGCTTCTTAGCTGCTCAGTTCCAACTGACGGCGCCCGTTCATGAACATGACGCGGATCAGCTATTATAAATGAATAAATAACTATGTAAAGTAAAGTAAATCGTTTATTAAACACTCAAAATTACAATTAGGAGGTATTGTTGGTCCAAAACTAGGCACAGCCTGTATCTTGGGCACCATTAAATATGTATAACATTTTGGTAATCTATAGTATATTATAAAGAGGAAAGATTTGTATTTTTGTATGTAATAAATAAACTTAAAAAAACTGGACCGATTTGAAAAATTATTTCAGCAATCGATAGCTACATTATCAGCGAGTAACATAGGCTATGTTTTACCCCCGTACTCCCACGGGAACGGGAACTACGCGGGTGAAACCGCGTGACGTCCGCTAGTATTTAATAAATTGATCCCAATGATCCTTCACTTTCAAAACTATCAAGGCTTAGATATTACAAAATGCCTCAAAGAGATGTCAGCAGAATTGACGGGGTCCGCTAGGGCCAATGCCTGCCGGGGTTTCGAAGAAAACCGATAGGGAAATCGTGGCCCCCGGCAACAGGGCAACCGAAGGAACACGGGTGGGTTTTAGTGAGTAAAAGTCTGACACGCCCTCCCGCTCCACCCAGAGCGGGAGAAGTTATTTGATAATTTCCCACCCAAAAAAAAAAAAAGATATTACAAAATCGAAATTTTATTTGTTATAAGTTTTTGTTTTCGGATCCCCAAATTGTATGATTTGGTCTAAAGTAGACCTACAACATGATATGAAGGCTCAAAAACTTATTTCTGCATTTTTATTTCCACAGGCAAGAAGCGTAAAATCAGCGAAAGCTCAAAAGACCTCTGCGTATGGGGCGAAAACGCTCGCCCATCTAAACAGAGCAAGATATGGCCGGTCTTCGACTCCGGAGGGTTCGGCAATGCCGCGGTGCTCAAAATGAACTTCCTGAAGAAATCACCGCCAGGCAGAAACCCTCTACTCTTCAACACAAATTCAGACGATGGTATCGAACTCGCTGAAATAAACCGAGACTCCTTCAAATCTGACTGGTATGGAGGCATCCACGCGTGGTGGAAGCAAGCGCAGATGTCGAACAAGATGGCCGACGATGACGTCACAAAGAGAATATTCTCGTCGGTCTCCCGCCAACTAAGAATCATCAACACACATTTTCAGAGGTCTATGTGTAAATACAAGTATCCAAGAGTAACTAGGCAAAATGTCCTACTGGAAAGCTCCTCTGGAATGAGGAGACCAGCTACCCATGTCAACTTGTCCATGAAAGCGATAAGATTCCAATGTAACCCAAGGAGAGAGTTACCATGCTATGGTAACTTGATACTGCCTCTGAAGCAGATCAAGCAGGAGGTGAACTCGCAAGTGTTTCCTGCTATCAGGAGTGTGAAAAGTGAGAATGATGTGAAGGTTAAAGTGGAGAATGATAGAGTTAAGGTGGAGAAGGAAAGAGATAGGGAGAAGGAAAAGGAACGAGAGAGGGAAAGGTGAGATATTTTCTTTATTGAAAGGTCTACTTATTTGAAATAGCAAGCATAACTTGCATGAGTATCAGATCATTTTAATGAAAAAAAGCTTTTTTTTTTTTTTAATGACAAATTCTATGCCTGATGACAAGAGTAGTGAGCTCTGAGCTGTAGTGCCTGTAGTAACATGGATTGGCAAACCCGAATTATTACAATTTGCGTAAAAAACCCAAATTTTTTACTCACAATTAATGACTAATAACTTCACAGATTTTGTCAACCCAGCCTAGCAGGAAACTATGTAGATAATTTATTATAGATTAATACATGAGGGAGAGGCAACTCCCGTATTTTTTAAAGAACGATCGGATTTTAATTTTAGTTGCAAAAAAACCTCTAATTTACCTATATTTTTGACAAATTTTAACAGTGATGAGACTACAAGTAGATTTTGAATGTTTTAAATACGGAAATTGGCCTTCTTTTTTCTGAATCTAGATTCGATTATAAAACTTGCTAAAGCCATAGTTCTTCAAAGTCAAATAATTTATTTCAATTAGGAAAAGAAAAGGCACTTTTGAACATCAACATTTACAAAAAAAATTATAAAAAATTGGGCTTCTTCTGTTCGAGTCAATGGAAACCACTCCAAAATCAGCTTATTAAACACAATATTCTATTATAAATTATTCTGTATCTCCCCCAGGTCGTCCCATCGTCACTCTTCGTCGTCGTCCTCGTCGTCCTGCCACCACTGCCGGCGCCGCGCGCGTGTGAAGCGCTGCTCCATCGGCGTGCAGTGTCGCCGCGACCGCGCCGCGGGGCCCGCGCCCCTCGACAGCTGGGGCCCACTGGCCGAGACTCCGACGGTCAAGGAGCTCAAGTATCATAGGTGAGCACTCATATACCATACTGACGTGGAAATCTTTGTTTCTTCGGCGCTTCTTACTAACCAAATTACTGAAAAATGGTAAAGAGTGGTAGAAGACAATACCCAGAAATGCTCATTTTCAGGGTGTTTATAATTTCAACATAAATTTTGTAACAATAATATTTTTGATTTGTAACATCTTTCCGTTCGGTTTCCTGCAATTTAAATCTGTGGGAGTTATTTCGTGAAAAGGGACGGAAGTGTGTAACAGGAAGCCGGGGAAGCGCGCGCTATTTGATTTGACCAATGAGCGCGCTCGATGCTAGAGTTGGTCAGAAACGACTAACATTAAAGGGGCGGGCCCTTTAAGCCCCTTTAATGTTGCTTACTACCAAGGTGAGAGGTCAGATGTTACACATCATATCGTCGCTCGGCATCCAATACCGCGAATATGACATTTTTGACGAAAATCAGATTTTTGTTTTATTTCATTCTACACGTTCAAATACGTGATCTTGCATTAAAAAATTGGCCGAAAGTTATCCAGTCATATTGTTTTAATTTAGTATAAAATGTATTATTTTAAAATAATATTATGTACCTACATTTTGTAAAAAAAAATTGACTCCTGTAAAATTTGATGAATGTTGTTGCATTCACGGTTTTGGATGCCGAGCGACGATACGCGACTACTGTAAGGCTCGCTCGTTTTCGTTCATAGAGTTGCTTGCCCATTCTTCTCCATAGGAACCTACTAAGATTTAAAATGAGCGACTAGCATCTTTCTTTTGGTAGAACGAGCTCGGAGGTTCTTTGAAGGATAAAATCTGAAATAAAATGATCGGCAAAAGAACCGGTGTTACCGACACAGCTTGCAGAATAAGCAGACTGAAGTGGCGGTGGCTGACCATGTTTGTCGAAGGACCGATGGCCGGTCGAGCAGGCGAGTCTTAGAGTGGAGACCGCGTATCGGCAAGCGTAGTGTGTGACGCTCCCCAGCTAGATGGACCGACGACCTTAAGAAGGTGGCTGGGACAGAGTGGATGCGGAAGGCGAAGGACAGGGTGTTGTGGCGCAGCCTGGGAGAGGCCTATGTCCAGCAGTGGACTGCAATAAGCTGGGTTGATTGATTTATTGAGTTGGTCAGTCAAACTCAAAGCTTTGATTTCAAATAAACCAATTACAGGCACTTTTAAATTGTCAAGTCAGAAAGATGAAGTTGAAATTAAATTAATGCTTTGAGTTTTTCATAAACTTATAATAGTACTAAATGTTCAGAGTTTTCAACAAAATATAATTTTGACTTGCTACAAATCATATTGAACAGTGACATACCATCTCTACACTTTGTCCACTACTGAATTGCGATTGTTATAAGCTGTTAGCTGCCCACACTTTTGGATATGATCCGAGAAAACGAATCAAATCTCCTAGATACATAACCATTATACCAATTCTTTCCGTGATGTACCAACTATCTTTTAGGGACATTAGGCTTTAACTCGTTGGAGATGAGAAGAGGTCTTGATCAGCTCACGGTAGCCTGTAAGACCTTACGGGGACGTATCGACTTTCCAGAGCTCCATGGCCTTTTCTACCGATTATTTGTGCCCGACAAATACATTGGACACCGTCAGAGCCGCCGACACAATCTGTTTGCGCAACTGTCATGCAAAACTGTAGCCAGAGCCGAATCTCCAGTCTGTCGTACCCTAAAGATGCTAAATGCCCTTCTGACTGCCAACCCTGAATGTGATGTGTTTGCGGATGAATGGAGTAAAATTATGCGTATATGTCTGGTGTTCTGTGAGAGAAAGTATGCTAGGGAGTCCACTGTTCCATGTTAGTTTTAAATTAAACTGTCAAGCTTGTAATTTTTTCTATGTTAATTAATGTAATTGGTGTTGTACCGTTTTAATTAAAAAAAAAAAAAATAATGCATAATTTTAATTGAAAATTCTAATATATTCTTTTTTTTTTTTCTCACAGACTGATGCGAGTAGAGACTCACCCGAACGGCGGCGCCAGCGTGGTGTATCTACAACAGCGTGACGTGGACATGCTGAGTGCTCCACAACAGGAGTCGCTGGCCAAGGAGTTCTTGAAGGTGAGCAGTTCTAACCTGTCAGCATAGCCTTACAGACCTTGTGATTTATGTACAAAAAATAAAAAGATCTTAGCACACCTGCTACGATCTTTTTTCTCTTGAATTCTGATTATGGTGGCGTTCTGTAGTTTCTGCCTACCCCCATAGTAAGAAGGTGTAAGATTGTGTACGTTTATGTTTTTAAAATACTGACTGCAACTAAAAAGTACATGGAATACAAGTTATGCAGTTTGTGGTAGTTATTTTAGTTCTATATCTTATTCAAAATTGAAAAGGCTGAGAATCAGCACTTTTCGAACGTCAAAATTACATAAGATAGTCCCCCGAAACGCCCACCCTTCACCACTTCCTAGTGCTTTAGCTGGTGGTTTTTCTAGTGCTTTAAACTCCCCAGCAGCATACTATTTGAAACATAACCTTAACTTTGTTTTAGCGCAGTCGGTTAAACAGAAGTTATACGCATCACATCCATCCATCACACTTGCCATTTGCAAGCAAGAATAATAATTATACTTCTAAGAAGAGAAACTGGCCGTATCATACGCCCAGAAGCAGTTGGGTTATTTGCGATTTTCAAGTCACGGAAGTTTTGCTTTATTCCTAAGTATCCTGGAGAGATTGTCTTATCACAATCAGTGTTAAGGTCATCACTCATAACAGCACCGCTCCGACTCGGCAATTAACTTGTCATTCAAGTTAGGATTTTAAATCAAATTCATTAAAGTCTATTTTACGTGTGACGGCTTGTGGGCAGTGAGCGGCCGGCGAGCCGTCCACTATTCTATATAATCATCGTAAAATAGACTTTAAAACATTTGACTTAAAATCTTAAATTGAATAACAAGTTTTTTGCGCTGTCGAAGCGGTGCTGTTATGTCCTTAATAATCAAATATTACCTACAATAATATTTAGTTTCATTATCACATAGCTAAAAGATTCCATAAATTTATTATTATCTTTACTTTAATCACTTATCAAAATATTTTTCCGTTTCCGCGTCCAATGATTTACAAATTATTCATTTCAATCGTTTTACTATTGTATATGTTCTACCATCACGTACGTAGTCTTTGATCAAGAATTCACTAGATTCAGGGTTAGCACCTAAAAACAGTCCGTAAAATTAGAATATCCAACATATTTTTTCAGATAAAAAGATTTGTTTAAAAATAAATATTTTTGTATTTACTTTAAAAGTACTTTACGTTCAAGCTTCAAGCGAATTGCTTTTAACTTTTTCCTGACAGACGGTCCTAAATATAAATATATCGCAAGCATAATGCAAGTTTCTGTTCGAGTAATACTCGAACTCGAACAGAAACTTGCATTATTCTTGCCCGTGTCCTATTTAAAAGCGATCTTTGCGTGAATACATGATCGTTCGAAGTTTTTATTTGGTGAACGTGAACGCGTGGTCGTGCCGATAGAGGGCGCTTTCTGGTATTCCGAACAAAAAGTGACATTTGCACGCGACCGATCGCGTAAAATTAACCTGAAGTTCATGATATTTACCGTACATTTTTAGGGTTCCGTACCTCAAAAGGAAAAAAACGGAAACCTTAGGCTACGGACAAACTCAAACTCAAAGCATTTATTTCAAATAAACCAATTACAGGTACTTTTGAATTGTCAAGGGGTCGATCAGTCAAAAAGATGAAGCTAGTTGCCCATTCCAAAGCGTAGTAGGTACCTATGGAGAAGAACGGGCAAGAAATTCCACGGACATGAAGGGGCGCGGACGCGGGAAGCGACGCGGTTCAATGCATAGATTTTTATGGAATTAGCCTCGAAGGCAGCGGCGTCGGGAGCGAGCGGTTCCTTATAAAACTATGCGTTACCGCGCCGCCCGGCTCTCCGCTGACTTCGAGACCGAGGCCTTATAGGATCACTCGTGTGTCTGTCTGTCTGTCACAGCCACTTTGCTCCGAATCTAATGCACAGATTAACTTTAAATTTGGTACATACATGTATTTCTGTGACCCAAACAAGGACGTGTAACGTAAATAAATGAATTTTGAATATGGGGGTCACTTTTAGGGGGCAAATAAGAAAATTACATTTGAACTAATTCCTATCTATTTCTCCCTTAGCTGGTATTCTCAGAAGACAGCGATGGCTGGGCGCACTTCGTGTGCGGCGTGGTGCGCGGAGCCGCGGCGCAGTTCCCTTGCCTGCTGCAGTATCTGTCAGATACACATGCCAATCTGACTGTGAAGGCAGGAGTACTAGCCAGGGCCTCGGATATTGAGACTACCACCGTGAACCGATATTACCAGCAGGTACAAGTACTACAAGATTAAAATAGAATACTTACAACTTTTATGCAAAAAAAAACCGATATATTCTATTATTGGCAGCTGTAACAATGAATATCACAAGACATTATGAAAATAAAAAAACAGTGGCACTTGGGGAGTGCCGACAGAAGTAAAAACTTCAACAAGATGGCCTTGGTGAAAGAAAAAAAATTGTATAAAACATTAGTCCGTAACCTTATATAAATAAAGAGCATAATCGCATTTACAAAAAAAGTACTTCCAAAACCTTTAAAGTAAAAATACTTGCATGGAACATTGATCCTTAACTTAATATAAATAAAGAGCACAATCGTGTTTACAAAAATGAGGTATCGGTAACGGTGTCGCAAGTTCAATTGTGTTTTCCCATCTCAAAAATGCCCAACGCATCTAAAGAAGTTTTCACTTAAAAAAAACACAAATATTATTTGTTAACTTTTTTCAAAGTTTCTTCCCTTTTCTATAGAGGATGAGTGAACTTTACACCCTGTTCCTCTCATATCTCTGTACACCCTCAATGCATGTCTTTTATCAAGCCAGATCAGAGAAACTGAAAGTGTCAGTGAAAAGGACTCTTCAAAGCGCCACAGACGGTAGCAAATAAAGATCCACTGTTCAGAAGAACAGTGTTAATTTTCTAGCTTTGAGAAGGAGCCACGATCCTCGACAGTCATCTGCCTAGCCTTTTCCCAACTGTGTTGGAGTTGGTTTCCAGACTAAGCTGAACCAGTATTTAAAATGGAGCGACTGCCTATCTGACCTTGTGGAGCTCAGATACCTAGTTACTGGGTAACACAATAACCCCTCGGTAAGACTGGTTGTCAGACTTTCGGGCTTCTGACGACCCGTAATGACTGTCAAAGATCCACGAATAACAGCCGGGACCAACGGCTTAACGTGCTTTCCGAGGCACGGAGGGGTCTTGGTAAAATGGTCACCCAAACACGGACCAAACGCGGTAAGCGTAGCGTAACCTGTTCAATTCAACTGTGTGGCTGTTATAACTTAGCCACAAGCCATATCGACACGATTCTCGGCAGAGAAAGATTGATTAACTGTACTTATTGCTGTATCCCGCCAGGTGCAACAGTCGTACGCGGCCGGCACATTCCGCTGCGGGCCGCTGCACCAGATCTCGCTGGTGGGCACGGTGCACGAGGAGGTGGGCGGGTACTTCCCCGACATGCTGGATATGCTGGGCACCTGCCCCTTCCTTAACATGGTGAGTACTGAACATGGTCGTCTATTAAAAGGGAAATGTATAAAAACTTTTTTTTAAATCTATAGATCAGATGCGTATACACATCCATTTACTTTAAGCTGTGAGCGCGCTATTTTTCTTATATTTTATTATATCACATTAAACCGAATACACGGTTGATAAAATGTATTATTAATTTCTTGGCTAGTACGCAAACAACGTAATATGATTGCAGACACTCATGCAGAGGCTATAAAATACCCCACACATTAACAATCTCAACTCAGCAGATAGATTCAACTTTTAGTCCATCTACAGGTGTATCAAATTCAAGAGTCCTATTACATTGTTTACGCAAATTCATGATTTTTGACATTTATGAATACGATAGTACCATTCTCTTTATTGTAAGTTGGGTTAGGTTAGGTTAGGTTGGGACTCGCGGACGACGGTAGCGAGCGGACACGCCTACGGAGCGAGCGCTCACCCGAGCTGACTCACGCGCACGACTGATAAGCCACCGTCATTTATAAATGTGCGGAACGAAATATTCCACACGAACGCGAGTTATAAAGTGAACTTTTTATAGTAAATAGTGGACTGTGAAGACCTCGGGGGGTCTCGTAACCCCCGGGAAACGTCAGAAATAGTGTGATAATTAGTGTAAGTGAAATTATAAAATCAAAAACAGTGAAAAATGTTTCCGGAGAACAACAATGTAGGTTCGGTAAATAACAGTGATATGGACACGGACCCGCTTAATTCGGGATCAGACAGCGAAACAGTTAAGGACAAAGTGAAATTAATGAAAGTAGATTTATCTGACTTTAATAAAAACACAGTGCAGTGCTGGGAATGTGAAAGTACCTTCCAGATGGATACTCCCCTGTGGGGTATTAATCAAATGAACACTAAGAAGATTCAGTGCAAAGTATGTATGAAATTCTTTCTTATCAAGGCTGCGCTTAAAGCAGAGCCAAAATATGATAACGGCACACTAAAAGTTGAATCTTCAGTAACAATTTATACGGCGGGACTAGAGACCGGCATGAAAAACATCCGCCCATGTATCAGCTGTAAAATAAAGAAGGAATTGATTACCATACCCATCGAGAGCTTCACATCCGAGGAGTGGTTCATCTGTAAGTGCGGCAAAAACCAGTGCGCAATCATTGAATTTGTTTCACAAAGCGAGCAACTGCCTTTGGCTGCCAGAAAATCAAGAAAAAAGAATAAACTCGGAAGCAAAGTGATTAAAAACATCGAAGCCCCCAGAACGCTTCTTGCCCCGAGTACCTATGTGAATGTGGGCCAGCCACTCCCGCAAGCGCCGTTGCAGGTGCACGGAGTGAGGTCAGAAATGAGCGGCGGCCCGCCGGACCCAACCACAATCCAACAAGCTCCACTTACTCGTGCGGTACGAGTAAGAGACAGCGAGCGCGCATATGTGCCCGCTACAAACAAGGATGGGAACCACACCCGAGGCCAAACTACACAAATAAGCTCCCAGATCGAAGGCAAAGTACAGAGTACGCTAGACGCGTGGAAAATCTCACGACCTGTTCGGCCGCTGCCTATCATAGACAAATCCAAATTACAAAAACCAATGAGCGACAACAACTGCACCGCGCAAGATAACCAACCGAAGTATCAACTGGTAACTAGAGGAGCCAAAAGACAGCGTACAGGTGCATCCAACTATACGACACCGACACAAAGAAACACCCATATCCCTAATATAATTATCAGGGATGAAAATGCAATTAAGAATCAAGACACATTAAATAAAATCAGAGAATCAGTAGCGAAGAATAGCTCAACGCTTAACGTTATGAGAGGCCAAATAAAAATTAACCCGGATAATGCGACAGCGCGCGTGAACTTACTCACTGTGATCGAAGCTTGCGGAATAACCAGAGTGATTGCACCAAAACCGAAGGCCGACAGACAATCAGCGACCAAGATCGTGCTAAAAAATGAGACTTATGGAGAATCCACCGACACCATTGCTAACGAGATAGCAGACTGCATCGGCATTAAACCAACAACAATCAAACCACTCGGAAGAATAGGAAAAATACACCTACTCATTTTTGACGGCAAACACAAATCGAGAGATCTCCTGGAAAACTTCAAAACCTCGGAAAGGAAATTCTTCTGCGCACCCTCCATCAAGGTCGAACCATTTAGAGAAAACCCGAAGCACATTGTACAGTGCAAGAAATGCTATGCATTCGATCACTCGAAACAATCGTGCTACGGCAAACAAGAGGAGCCACAGATAGTTATTACCACGCTAGAGGGTACCACAACGAAGGTTTGCAGAAATTGTAAAGGAGAAGACCACGGTGCGAACAACGCCAAATGCCCTGTGTTCAAAAAAGTGATAGCTAGGCAAATGGAACAAGCAGAGGCTAAGCAAACAAAGAGAGAGGAGAGAATTAAACGCTCAGTGGTAAGACTGGGTGTTAAATACGCAGATGTCACAAGTACAAGACAATTTCCAACTCTGCCACAAAAAGAATCAGCACAACCACAAACAGAACAAGTACCACTGACAATAGGCGGTCTCACACTAGAGGGCCTCTTTCAGATGCAGACACAAATGCAACAGACACTGATGATGCTGATGGACACTATAAATAGGATACACTCGCGTCTCAATGGCTAACCACGATAGTAAGAAAATACAAAACCTGAAAATCTTACACCTGAACGCCCAAGGAGTAAGAAACAAATTCAAAGAAATAAAAGCACTAGTCGAGAAATATAGACCGGCTATAATTATATTGAACGAATGCAAGATCGACTTTGAGACACAACAATATAATATAAAAGGGTACGATAAACTCACCCACACATTGGAGAAACACTTAGCCACTGCCATGTATGTACAGAAGGGACTAAGGTGGGCTGAAACGGAAGTCACCCCAGCCTGGCACGATGAAAACAAGAAGATAGAAGGCGTAGGCATCAAACTTTTCACTAACCACGCAACTGGACAATATATAAAGATCAAAGGAATCTATATCCAAATTCCAAACCAGAACCATGCTAGAGAAGAACTGGAGGAGACCCTAGCCGACGAGCCATCCATCATTATCGGCGATATGAATTTACGTATGCAAACCCTCGGCCACAGCAGGAACTCCGGCCTCGGCAACATTATTAAAGAAGCAACGAAAGACGGAATCTGCTCGCTAAAACACGCCAATGCACCATCTAGACCTTTCAGCCAAGGTAACACCATCCTGGACCTGGCTTTAATAACACACCAACAACTAGAAGCGCAGGCCAAACAGGTAGAGAGCGTTGGTTCGGATCACCTCCCTTGGTTGCTAACGGTGAAGATTGAACATAATATAGAGGAACATCTATCCCGTAACACTAAGAAAATCTATGAGAACGAGAAACTGAGAGCAGCATACCAACAGACTATGTGGGAAGGTCTCTGCGACCTTAACAAAGAAATCACAACAGAAGCCGATTGCGAGAAGTATGTCGAAACAATAGAAAATGCCGTTGTAGCAGCCCTCGACAATCACGCACCCCTTAAAAATTCAACAAGGCAGGAACGACTACCGAAAGAAATAAACGATAAGATAGACTTTCGAAACAAATTGAAACAAATTGAGTGGCAAACGAGACACTGCAGCCCCAGACTCCAATACGAAACACGCACTCTTTACAACCGCGCTAAGAGAGAAGCTGAAAAAGTTCTGAGAGAATACTCCGAAAAAGGCTGGCTCGACAAACTCCAAGATCCACGGGACAATAGGTCACAAATGTGGAGCATCCAACGAAACATGAAGAAGCCTGTCGTTAAACTACCAAACATCACGGGATGCAGTACAGAAATAGAAACGATCGACAAGCTCACCGATACAGCCATAATTAAAGAGGCCAAAATAGCGAAAGACGATGAAGGGACTGAAAAAACGACACCGTTCCAACCGCTCGACCCAACGTCAAAAAAAGAAGTTCAACTTGCTCTGAGCAGATTCAAAAACAAAAAGGCCCCAGGGCCAGACGGAATAAAAGCAGACGCCCTCAAACTTGGGGGAGAAGTCTTCATCGAGGTATTTGTGCCTCTTGCTAACTTTGTATTGTCCACAGGTTACTTCCCTAAGCGATGGAAAACTGGCGTGTGCATATTCCTGCACAAGGCCGGCAAAGATCACCGTCAGGCATCATCGTACCGCCCGATCACACTGCTCAACATCATGGGCAAGCTGTGTGAACGACTGATCCTGAGAAGACTTACCGCTACGGTCAACCGGCTGCAACCAACGTTCCAGCACGGCTTCACAAGAGCAAGAGGCACAGCAACCCAGATTCTACGTACCGGAAAAATAATCACTGATGCGTTAGCCACGGAAGACAGCGTCTCTATGATATCTACGGACCTATCGAAGGCCTTTGACTCGATCAACCACAAGGGCCTGATCAAGAAACTTCAGAATCAAGACGTTCCCAACAATATCATTAAAATAATTGAGAACTACCTCGAAGGCAGAAACTTGAGAGGTAGATTCAGAACTATCATAACCAAAGACAAACCGATACCTCACGGCATGCCCCAAGGCTCGATCCTGGGACCAATAATCTTCAACTTGTACGTCCATGATATTTGGGATATACAAGACCACATCAGAGGTCTCAAACTCTCACAGTATGCGGATGATCTCTGTATACTCAATAGAGCCACGAACCCGGAACACGCGACTATGCGTGCTGAATGGGCAGCGGAAGCCATCGTTGACTACTACACAAGATGGGGGTTACAGTGTAATATAGAGAAAACAGAATGCATCATGTTCTCGAAAAAGAAAAAATATCGGCCAACGGTGAAACTGAAACAACAAACGTTGTACTATCAAAAGCAGATCAGATACCTCGGTGTCATCTTCGACAAACACATGAAGATGAACCAGCACACCGAAAAGGTCGTTAAAAAACTGAAACAAGTCAGAGGAGCCCTCGGCCCAATAATAGGATACAATGCGAAGACAGAACTAGACACGAAACTGGCCATCATTCAGGCCTGCATTTTACCGCTGATGGACTACGGAGTGGTGCAACTACTCTCAAGGTATAGCGCAACGAACCTAAGCAAAATCGAACGCCAATATAGACTGGCACTGAAAAATGCCGCACAATTACCAAGACGAACACCCACGGAAGTGATCTGGGAGATGGCTGACATAGAAGCCTGGCACTTACGCGCCGAGGACCTTAACACCAAAATGTTGGAAAAAATTGCTAATTTACAAATAGAAGATCTTGAATTCCCTGGAGACGCCTACCAAGCGCACGGCGAATTTAACCCCCTCAGGGTTAATAACAGAATAGGCGATATAATGTATGACCCAAATAAAAAAGGATACAAACGGTGGCCTACCGACAAAACGAAGACTCCGCGTCCCCTTAAAATAAAGTAAAAATTATAATAATGTAAAACAATAACAATAAATAATAATAAATAATAATAAGTAACAATAAATAACAATAATAATAAATAATAATAAGTAACAATAAATAACAATAATAATAAATAATAATAAGTAACAATAAATAACAATAATAATAAGTAACAATAAATAACAATAATAATAAGTAACAATAAATAATAAGTAACAATAAATAACAATCATAATAAGTAACAATAATAATAAGTAATAATAATAATAAATAGCCATAATTATAATGCCTCACTGAGACTGTATCTATCTATATCTAATAAAACACGTAATCTGTTTGTATAATCTCACATATTGCGAATAAACAGAACACGGCAAACATAGATCCATTAGGACATAAGTTAGCTGACTCACCTCTGTACGGCCCACCGGCCACAGACATATTTTGTAACACACAAAGTAGGCAAATAAATGTTATTCTGATTCTGATTCTGATTATTGTAAGTTGGGGTTACACATTTTAATTTTTCTTTTTGTATAATTTACTATAAATATTTTACGAACTCAGTTTACAAGAAAAACCGTCGGCGATGGAACTTTGACGCTCAAATTCACATTGTTTCATTCAATTCTAATAAAAGCTAAAATTACTAATAGATAAGTTGAATGTTTTACTTGTTTATTGGAGTTCTAGAATTTCTTTAAATTCCTTGAGTTTTCATGGAAGAAATCGTAAAGAAAAGCAATGAATGTCTTGATTCAGCGTCCATTATATTCCAAATAAACACAATTTTATCAAATAAACTATTATGATATAAAACTGCTATCTACAATGAATACGTTTCATTAGTTTTCGTTTCTCAATATAATAAGACAAAATTACAATAAATAAAATTAAAGTACTATAAATTTCGCGTCAATTCAGCAGCAAATTACACGAAAAAAATGTGTAACTCAAACTTAGAAGAAAGAGAATGGCACTATCGTTATTACAATTAAAATATCTTACTGTTGCTGAAAAGTACAGGATCTAAAATCATGAATTTCCGTATAAAAATGTAATAGAACTCTTAAAGCTGAAGAAAGTTGTCCAGTTTGATGGTCTGTCCACACCCTTAAATTAGACCACACCTTTCTGATGATGCGAATATTCTAGCGAGTTATGAAACAAATCGTTTTTTTATTACATAGACAATGCCGTGGGGCCCGATGTCTGCAGTAGAAATGGAGCCTCAAGAGTCCAACGATGGTCCCATCCTTTGGATCAGGCCGGGAGAACAGCTAGTGCCCACTGCCGAACTTGGGAAGAGCCCCATCAAGAAGAGGAGGTATGTATTCAAACGTTAATTACAGCAGAAAACTCTAGAAAAACACAAAAAAAAATATGAAAATGATTCATAATAATTTTTATGCATAGTTAATTGATTCAGGCGTGACCTTGCGGAAATTCATTAAAAATACAATAGACGTGGATATATTTAGTAATCTGTTCCGCTTAAGCTATTTCTAAAGAGCCATAAAAAACTCCTGAAAGATTCGACACGTTTCACCTCTCAACGAGCACATGCCACATGCACGCCGTGTTCGGGTTCACAACAAGTCCATCGTCATCCTGAGGATGCCTCGTTGAGAGGTGAAACACGTGTCGATTTCTTTTAGGGAGTTTTTTTATGGCTCTTTAGAAGTAGCTAAGCGGAACAGGTTACTAAATATATCCTCGTCTATCGTATTTTATTTTTTTGCATGTAAAGTTCCTTCTGGATGAGTTAATTTGATGAAATGCTACCAATTTAGTGTGTCCGATGGGATTTCGTATTATCTATATACTGCATAGATGGGACTGTTGGGACTTTCCTTTAAATAATTTCAATGTCTGTTCTCCTTATTAATTGACCTAACTTATCAATTGGACTGTATGCGCATGGAATGTTTCTGCACCGTTTGAAACGCTGCGAGCCTATTGCCATCAACCGGGCACAAATCCAGACTCCGGGCTGCTATTGAGGAATTCCAGATAGAAATACCTAATTATGTATTATATTAATTAACTTAATTAATATAATACATAAATATAATTATTAATTAACTTAATTAATATAATACATAAATAGTAGCCCACCGGTATCGGGAACAGGGTCCAAGGTACCGGCGGTCAGGGCTCCAGAGAGAGGAACCTCCGGACAACGCGAGCGTGTCCAGGAGTACCGCTTTCTGAATCAAGCCCTTGATCCAGCTGCCCAACGCGAGCCTCCTTAGGTGTTGGTCGAGGCTCTTGGCAATTAAGCCATTGGCTGATACGACTATCGGCACAATGATTGCTGAGTCCACATCCCACATGTCGACAATCTCGCGATCCAAGTCAAGATACTTGATTTGTTTGTCTTTCTCGGCTTTCACGAGGTTCTCGTCATGCGGGACTGTTCTATGTTCTATGTTATAGGGTTTGGTTTCCGCACTTAGTCCGTAAGGTGGACCATTGTGCGTGGGCCATGGCGGCCGTTTGGTGGTTATTCCAACCAGCCCACCTCCCTCCAGAAGTTAATTAAGTCTCCTGGCCTGTTCAGAACATCTGTGTAGGATCTGGGTGACCCGAGGGTTTCTGTTCTAATCTGGGTGACACCTGTGCATTCAAAGAGCACGTGCGCTACTGTTTCCTCAGCCTCCATGCACGCCCTGCACAGAGGACTGTCCGTTATGCCTATTGTGTGGAAGTGTTTGTTTAGCGAGCAGTGCCCCGTGATGGTCCCCGTCACCATGCGCAGGCCGCTCCTGTCCAGGCGTAATAAACGCCTGGTTAGCCTGCCATCCAAGGATGGCATAGCTTCCTTGGACTGCCTGCATCCCGGTGTCGAGGTCCACCAGTTTTCTGCTTGTGTGTGGGTGAATTCCTGTAGCCACCTGCGTATTTGGTTGAAGGGGATTGGAACGATAGGCTCGGGTCCATAGACTGCCGTGCTAGATCCTCTTCTAGCAAGTTCGTCAGCTGCGTCGTTACCTAGCGATCCGCTGTGTCCTTTTATCCATTGCAGCGTCACCGTGTTGCGGCTAGATACCGTTACTTGTTCTAGTGCATTGTGACATTCTAGTGTTAACTTTGAAGTAATATATTTTTTCCGTAAGGATTGGAGAACTGAGGCGCTATCGGAGAGTATGCGAATGTGGGTGTCCGTAACTCTCCTGGCTTCTATAGCATGGGCCGCTTGTATGATGCCCACACACTCCGCCTGATAGACGGTGTTGAACATTCCCAGCGGGCGGGATATATTTATGTTGAGGTCGTATGAGAAGACTCCAACTCCGGTACCGGAGTCGGTCTTCGATCCGTCTGTGTATACTCTCAGCTCTTTCGGGCCTGAATAGTCACACTGTTCTTCTGTAAGTGTTATGTTGTAGTGCCGTTGAAAGTGGTGTGATTTCGGGGCTTTGTCGCAGGGTGATGCCATCATTGGTCGTCGTTTGATCGCATCTTCCTTTATACGTATGTGCTTAACTCTGGAGTCTTTGCTTAGGGTTCCTGATAGATGGAGCCTAAAGGCGGCCAGGGCCGCCTCCTCCCGCACGATGAGGTGCAGGGGCGGTAGTCCAAGCATTGCCTGTAGGGCGGCAGTGGGTGTAGTTCTCATACTGCTAGTGATTGCAACACACGCAAGCCGCTGCAGTTTTTCGAGATCTCTTTGGGCTGTTCTCAGGTCTGTCCTGGGCCACCAGACTAGTGAGCCGTATGTGATAATTGGTCGGATGACTGTGGTGTATAGCCAGTGGGTGACCTTGGGGCTAATGCCCCAATTCCTGCCAAGCAGTCGCTTGCACTGCCACAGGGATATGCTGGCTTTCGTGGTGATGTAGTTCGTGTGTTTTGCCCAGTTCAGCTGCTTGTCCAAAAAGATGCCCAGGTATTTGGTTTCAGTTGAGAGGCTTAGGGTTGTTCCAAAGAATCGTGGTAGTTGTAGTGTGGTCAATTTCCTCTTTTTTGTAAAGAGGATCAGTTCGGTTTTTGCAGGGTTCACTGAGAGTTGGTGCTTGTTGCACCATTCCTCTACTATTTTCAGGGCTTGACGCATGAGATTGCATAGAGTGTTTTCGTGGGTCCCGTTTATTATTATGGTTATGTCATCGGCGTAGCCTACGGTGAAATAACCTTTGTCATTGAGTGTTTTGATGAGGCTGTCTGCTACCAGGTTCCATAGAAGCGGTGAGAGGACGCCCCCCTGCGGGCAGCCCTTCGCAACGATGGCCCTTGTAGTGTCATTTACTGTGACTTGTACAGCTCTCAATTTGAGCATGTTGGTGATCCAGCCACTCAGGGTCGAGTCTATGCTGTGTCGGTCGAGAGCCATTTTTATGCTGTTAAACATGGTTTTGTCAAAGGCGCCCTCAATGTCAATGAAGGCAGCCAGTGCTGAGCATTTGTGGTCCACTGCGCATTCAATTTTAGAAACAACGCTGTGTAGCGCTGATTCTGTTGATTTGCCTGTGGAGTACGCATGCTGTTGTTTGTGAAGTGGTTCAGCCCGGAGAGGTCCGTCTCGGATGTGCCTGTCACAGAGTCTCTCGAGGGTTTTCAGTAGGAAGGATGTGAGGCTTATAGGCCTATATGCCTTGGCTTGTGTATAATCGGTCTTGCCAGGTTTGGGTATGAAAATTACTTTTACCTCGCGCCATGCGAGAGGTATGTGTCTAAGTGCTATGCAGGCTCGATAGATCTCCACCAGCCATGGTGTCAGATGATCTACCCCCCATTGCAGCAGGGCTGGGAAGATGCCATCCAGCCCTGCCGACTTGTATGGCTGAAAGGTGTTGATAGCCCACTTTATGCGGTCTTCTGTTACTATATTGCGGGCTCTTGACCAGTCTTGATCCGTTGGGGTCCATTCTGGTTCAGCCTCCCACGACCTGTCCTCCAGGACCTTACAGTCTGGGAAGTGAGTCTCAAGAAGGACCTTGCTGGTTTCATAGTCAGTTAGTGTGTATGAGTTATCAGGTTTTTTCAGCGCGCCGAGAGTTCGGTCCTGATCAGTTGATAGGATCTTACGTACTCGTGCCGCTTCGTTGTTAGTTTCAATTGATTCACAGAATTTCCGCCATGCTTTTCTCCTGGCAGTTCTGATTTGCTTCTTGTATGTGTATTGGGTCTCTTTGTATACCTCCCAGTCCTCTGGGAGTCTGGTGTTTTTGGCTCTGTTGAATTGTTTACGTAGTGTGTCTCTGAGTTTACTAAGTTCAGCGTTCCACCAGGGGTTTCTCTCACTTTTGGTTCGTGGCGCTCTTAGTTTGCAGCATGCATGGTATGCCTCGGTTAGGTATTGTGATAGTTTTGTTACGGTGTATTCTAATTGTGCCTTGTCTCGTATGGTTACCCGTGATAGATGCCTCGCCAAAAGGGAGGCTAGCAGGCGTTTGTACCCGGGGACATCGGTGCGCCGCGGGTTTCGCCTCGGTGCGGGTTTCCTCGTGTTGGTAGTTAGTGTAAAACGGATTCTTCTGTGGTCTGAGCAAGAAGGCTCATCCGATACGTGCCAGTTTGTGATTAGGTTTGTCGCGTTTTCTGTAGCAAGTGTTAAATCTATGATCGTTTGTCCTCGGACTGTGACCCAAGTGGGTTCCGAGCCGCGGTTAATAATATTGAGGTTAGTAGAGAATAAATAGGTGGATAGTACCTCTCCTCTGGAGTTCGGTGCGTCGCTGCCCCAGAGCGGGTGGTGGGCGTTCGAGTCGGTGCAGATGATCAGGTCCAGACTGGCACGCTCACAGTGTTGCACCAGATCGGCCATCTCTTTAGGCGGGCAGTCTGCGCCCTCGCCTGGCATGTATACCGAGGCTAGTACAACATCTGGAACGCTACCCTGGGTCTGGAGCCTGACAGCTGTCAGGTCTCTGGAACAGAATTGGGTGAGTGGCGTGATAGGAATTTCGTTTGGTATGTAGACACAGGTTCTTGGTTTGTCTGACGTGTGAGTGTTGACAATTATCTTACCTCCGATGTTACCAAGGCCACATATTCTGTTGTTCCTGATCCACGGCTCTTGGATCAGTGCGATAGTTCGTGGTTTTACCTCCAGCGCCCTGCGCAAGCTAGCCGTGGCAGTCTGGCTATGCTGGAGGTTAGTCTGGATGATGTAGAGGGGCGATGACGGCGGTGGAGAGAGGTTAGTCGGAGATGGATCCATCGGAAAGCCTCTCCACTACCTCCTCTCTATACTCTGATTTGTCGTCGTATCGTTCGCCCGGCGGCGGTGACGAGGCAAGTAAACGCTCGCTCCAGCCGGGTGACTCGGGTGGTATGGAGTCAACGTCGTCAGCCATTGCCGCTCGGGCCATGACCTCCTCAAGTCGGTCGATGTCTGGGTCGTCCGTCTGTGTCAGCGTCGGTTGTGCGGTCTTTGTGTCGCTGTCGGTCTGGACGTCAGAGGGTTCGGTCGTGGGCCAGAAGCGTACGTATATCGACCCAAGTAGGTATGATATACGTCGCTCCCGGGCCCGGACCTTTACGGCTTCCTCCGGTGGCAACCCCAGGGTCAAATACGTCCCATAGTTGTCGCCACCGACGGTAGTCGCCCTATATAGTGACCACCTAGCGATGTCATACCAGGTATTCTGACGGATCAGAACACCATGGAGTCTGGCAACGTCACCTCTGTAACGAGGGACAAATAGCGAGACTCGGACACGGGTGGGCACGTCAGTCTGTCTCAGTACCGTAAGTGTCTGGTCAGTATTTGGGAGTCTGATTTTGGGCACGTTCTGGGTCAACCAGGTCAGGGCATAGTCGTCCTCGCACCACATCTGCACGGTACCTTCCGCTACCCTTGGGTATCCGCGGAAGGCAGGGAGTGGCGCTGTCGGGTCAGTGTCCATAACTAGGTTCTCTAGGTCCGTCTTAATGTGCTCGGCCTCTTCCTTTGTCAGGTCTCTGGAGGGGGGGGAAGGCAGATTGCTACGGCCAACCGCGCAGGGATGTCCTTCGTGGCTCGCGCGTAGGTCCTCTGCTCCCCTTGAGCGGAGTGGATCCTCACCCGCTTGGCGTCCCCCTGAAGCATGCTCGGCGAAGCCGTGTCATCAGGGCGTCCCCTCTTCGCCGGCCCTGTACCGCTCGGTCCAGGCTGCGGCTTGGAGGGGACAGGCTGGTTCCTTTTTGCCGGTGCCGCCAGGTGTGAGGTACCACCCCGCTTGCCCCTACTGTGCTTAGGTCGAGGTCGGTCGTGGGGTCCGTCTGTGTCTTGGGGTCGGCTGTCGGTCCCGGCGGACTCTGTCACGTGCGGGGGCTTTTCGCGCTGGGTTGCCCCTTCGCAAGCTTGCCCTCGCACGCGCGGTTCCGCGTCCGGCCGCTTTGCGCGCTGAGTTTCCCCTTCGCGCTCTTGCGGTCGGTCGCGTGCGTCCAGCCCCTTTTCGCGCTGGGTTTTCCCTTCGCGGACTTGGGGCTGGTCGCGCACCTTCCCTTCGGCGTCCGATCGCGCTTCGCGCTGGCTAGTGCCTTCGCGGATATTGCGCTTTCGTTCGCCAATTCTATTCTTCCGGGCCTGGATTTTTTCGCGCTTTGTCAGCGGGCGTACTTCATCACAGGTAACCGGAAGAGTGCCAGAGTTGCCAGGTCCGTCATCTTTCCCCGTCTCTGTCTGTTTGTGCTGGTCGTGGTCATTGTCCGGGTTAGTCTTGCTGTTCCGCACGATACTCTGTTGCCAGAGACTCGTGGGAGGCATAACCCGTGTCGTGGGTGCTGGCGCGTTGGACGCAGCCGGGGTCGTGTTTGGAGGCGCGTTAGTCGCGGCTGAGGTCGTGTTCGTGGGCGCGGTAATCGCAGCCTGTGTAGTGGGCGCTAAGTCAGCAGCCGGCCGCGCTGAAAAGCGCGGCATTAGGTTTCCCATATTGCAGTTTGATGCCCCCCCCCATAATACGTTGGGGGCTAACCGCCGGAGCGGTGTGGGATTCCCCGGCTTGGCCGGGACCCACCTGGGTAGATTTTTTCTCACTCTGCATGTTCATGGTGTGGGGGGTGGGCTTTTTTGGAATCGAGGTTACCCTTCCTCTGGGACCGACGGGATAAAGGGATAGGGGGGAAGGTATTTGGTGGATAGAGGGTGTGGTTTCTTGGGGGCCACCCTAGGCCTGGGAGTTGGCCTAGGGATTTAGGATCGACGGGAAAATGTATGGATGGGGAGGGTTGGCTTGATTTGGTGATGGGTAACATAGGAAGAGGTAAATGGGTTACCCTAAGCCTGGGATTTGGCTTTCGGGAACTTCTCTTGTCCGGGATCTCTTTAGGAAGATGCTCCGAGTGCGGGATCGCCCACCGACAGTCAATGTAACCATCGGTGGTCGGTCCCGCAGCCAGAGTTGGGCTATCCGCAACCTGCCCACCCGCTCGGTTGCAAGAGAAGAAGTGCCTGGCAGTCTGGATCGCCCCACCACGGATGTACGTATACATTCGCGTTGGAGCGATCCAGCCTCCCCCGAGATGCGGGACTGTTATGTCAATAATCATTGTGCGCCGCTCTCCTCGATCCACCACCACTATATCAGGCTTATTGGCAACAATAGTCCGGTCAGTGATGATGGATCGATCCCAGTACAATGTGATATTTCCATTTTCGAGAACTGGGTCGGGCACATACCTGTAGTACGGCACTTCCGATTCCACAAGGCCGTATTTCTGAGCAAGTTGCTGATGGATAATCCTGGCTACAAGGTTATGTCTATGCAAGTACTCTTCGTTAGCTAGACGAGAACACCCAGAGATAATGTGTCGGATTGATTCTCCCGGACGGTGGCATGCCCGACAGATGTCAACCGTGCCATCCTTCACAATAAATCTCCGGTAATTGTTCGTCATGATAACTTCATCCATAATTGCACAGATAAAACCTTCGGTCTCTACGACAGCCCCCTTGTCGCTACGACACTATGTGTTAGCGACCGTTATCGGGAGCCCATTATTGAGTGTGCAAGTCACCCCCTGCCATTTTATCCGTTTGCATATAAAACATAGATCAGGCAGGGGCCATAGTCCTTCCATAGTTCCAGGTGACCAATCCACTTTAGCAACCCAAACCCATAGTCCGATATCTTTGTTTCCATATCTTACAATAGTCCTGCACCAACCGGGGGTTGTCCTTGGCTGCACTTGCATAGTGCGAACAGGGATAATCGTCGGTTGGTACCTCATTTCATCAAAAACGTCTAAGGGGCCTCTGCGAGTTGGCTTCGGCCCCTCGTGCGCCTTCCAAAGGTCCGGGACCCCTGGGTCCCGAGAAATGTCAAAAACTTAATTATATTGTCTTTTACCTCAGGACCGGTATAAACGAGCTACGCAACCTCCAGTATCTACCACGCTGGAGTGAAGCGCGAGAGTTCCTGTTTGAGGACAGGACTCGCGCGCACGCAGACCATGTCGGCCACGGACTAGACAGGATCACCACAGCTGCAGTTGGTAAGACAACATCATTCCAAGCTCCTTACTGGGTTTAAAAGTAGCTTATACGTCACTCTTCATCATCATCATTTCAGCCGAAAGACGTCCACTGCTGGACATAGGCCTCCCCCAAGCACCGCCACTTTGACCGGTTCTGTGCTTGCCGCATCCAGCGGATTCCTGCGGCCTTCACAAAATTAAAAAAAAACAATATTCAAAAGTCATTTATTCAAACTAGGCTGAGAATCGGCACTTTTCAAACTTCAAAATTACATAAGACAGTTCCCCAAAAACGCCCACCTTTCACTTTTGAATTTTGTCATCAAGGTCATCGGTCGATCTTGTGGGAGGCCTTCCAACGCTACGTCTTCCGGTACGCGGTCACCACTCCAGAACCTTTCGGCCCCATCGGCCATCCGTTCTGTGAGCAATGTGCCCTGCCCACTGCCACTTAAGTTTGGCAATTCTTCGGGCTATGTCGGTTACCTTGGTTCTCCTGCGGATCTCTTCATTTCTGATTCGTCACGTCACTCTTAGTTTATTGGAAATGCTTTTTTTAACTAAAATAACACAAAAATGCTGATGTAAATTTGATGGAAATATTGCATCAGAAAAAAAAACAGTATCTGGGCCGGAAACTATCTCTATGCAAAAATCCCCGCTGGGGACTAGGCTCCGCGATCATATCACAGAGAAATACCGATGTCTTAAATATAAATAATAATTATATTATCATTATTTGGACCTTTGATTTGTGTAATGCCTGTAACTTCCCAACGTAGTTCTCAAGACACGATGTTCCGCGGCCAGGAGCAGTTAATTTATTTGAGGGCAACCTTTTTAAGTCTTTTTCACTCCTCTTGCTCAAAAAATCCGCCATTATAGCGTACCAGAACGGGAAAAAAATATCTTAAAAAGTAATTTTTGTCTGTAACCAACGAACCTACAAAAACGAAAAAGTCTTTATTCTTATGTAAAACTAGCTTTTTACTACTGCTTACCGGAGAAAGTTTCCTTAAAAATTCAGATTAAACAAATTCTATATTTTTTTAAATAAAATAACTATTTAATATTGTATTGGATTATTTTATTTTCTCGCAATCGTAGTGAAAAGTAGAGTGTAACACACGGCGCTAAAACCCATTATAACTCGGTTTCTATTTACTCCCTCGCTTTCCATCCAGCTTTAGCTCGGGAGTAAAACTACCTCGATGGAATGAGTTATTTTAGCCCCTCGTATAACAATCTACTATTATTGAACAAAACAATGAAAACGAGAGGGCTAGTTTTGATTATTCTGTTAACTTTACTATTTTATTAAACCTGATGATTTTATTAATTTATGTGTTCCCAGGTGTACTGAAAGCCATCCACTGCGGCGACGAGTCAGATCGCGGGCGCATCACTAAGGACGTGGTCGCGTTCCACGCGGCTGACTTCAACAAGCTGGTGCAGCTGTTAGGGCTGGACCTGTATGAGCCGCCCATCTCGCAGTGTGTCACTTGGTGAGTACTACTCAATGTGTGGCGGCAAGATATAAGTTTGCAGGTTGCATTAAGCCGTGTCTATTGCGCGTTTTTTCGAAACATTACACAAAAACCTTACACAAACATTTGTTTTCAAACACAAATTGATTACATCTACACATTTTGTGTAAATGTCGTAATGAGTTCCGATAAGGAAGACGTACTTAAAAAGTATCTCTATTCCAATCCATCGTCAATTTATCACAACTTATTCACAACTATTCACAAGACAATATAACCTCAAAACCTGTGTTGAATGTCAGTGATAGACGTCCGCGGTGCGCGCAGCGATTGAAAATGAAACAAACCCTTCCCCTCTTCACCCACGCGATGAATGTTTTCCATGCAGCTCGGAAAACAAAAACATCTTGTTTGCATACACAAATGTGTATGGCCACGCCTTTTTGTTTGGATGTTTTTGTGTAATGTTTCTAAAAAAAAAAACGCGCAGGAGACACGGCTTCAGTTTGGCAATGTGTGTGTGTGTGTATATAATGTCTCAATTCTAACAATATGGGGAGCTCATGCCAAAACCTGTTACAACATTTTTGCACGACGCAAACCTGAACCAAACCTTGATAACATTTTTAACCTCAAGAGGATGGTAAGGGTGACTTCACATACTTTTGTGATTCTTGTTCCCAACTATGTAAACTATGTAATTTTGACTTTCGATAAGTGTTGATTCTCAGCCTAGGATTTTTAGTCGTGAAGGGTACCTATGTAGTTACAGTGCGTTGTCTGCCATTATGACGCGGGAAATGTCGAGTACGCTGAATCTCACCATGCTAGATCACTTCTTGCATATCGCATGAAGTGATCTAGGATGGTGAGATTATGCTAACGTATGGAGTTGTATTGCTGATTGTAATTATTATAATTATGAAAAGCCATATTTGTTGCGGTCGCGAATCATATTTTAATCTACATAAAATTTGACACTGACCTGCAAAATGCAAAAAACTAAAGAAAATTTGAATTTACTATATTTCTACTAACTGTATTTCCATCTTTCTATTGGTGGTTTGTATAAAATTGTGTAAAAAATTTGTGGTGTAAAGATCTTAATTGACATTATATTTATATCAGGTTAGAAGAAGCGAAGTTGAACCAGCTCCGTCGCGAGGGCGTGCGCTACTCGCGCCTACCGCTGTGCTCCGATGACATCTACTTCCTGCCCAGGAACATTATACACCAGTTCAGAACTGTGTCTGCTGTTACGTCTGTCGGTGAGTTCTTTCTTTTTGAAGTGAAAACTTCTTTAGGCGCGTTGGGGATTTTTGAGATGGGAAAAACAATTGAACTCGCGACACCGTTACCGACACCTCATTTTTGTAAACGCGATTGTGCTCTTTATTTATATTACGTTACGGATCAATGTTCTATGATGCAAGTATTTTTACTTTAAAGGTTTTGTTTTTTTTGTAAACGCGATTGTGCTCTTTATTTGGATAAGGTTACGGACAATGTTCTATACAAGTATTTTCTTCCACCAAGGCGATCTTGTTCAAGTTTTCACTTCTGTCGGCACTCCCGGAGTGCCACTGTTTTTTGTTTACATCTTTTTTTTTGCCCCAAATCATATAAATTTTAATTATTCTTTATATATTCAAGCAGAAATCACACTTACTTATCTTAGGGCTGATTTTTCAATAGTCAGATAACTTTTATCTGAGGCGTAAAAATAGCGGTTTGACATATTTTCTATAGATAAGCTGTCAAGCCGCCATTTTTATTCCTCAGATAAAAGTTATCTGACTATTGAAAAATCAGCCCTTAGTGTGATTTCAAGAACTTTGCAAAGAATAGATTTTTATACACATCGTTTTTTACGTCACTTCCGGCACTGTCGAAGACGACACGTTTTGAGTTAGCGTTCCGTTCCCCAAAAAAAACGCAACATAAACTAATGAATTGTAAAATATATTATTTTATTTTTTAATAAGTATAGGAATTTGTTTCTTGACTCCTATACAATGTATATTTAAATAATTAATAAGTTTTGAATTACGTGCATATTCCCTATTGTTCTCGTTTACGAACCACACCGTCCACCATATTTATTTACAAGCTCCCATTCATAAGTTATTGCAATTTGAACCGACGAAACAAGGAGAAGTCGACTCCTGAACAGATTGTTTTACTCATGTGTAATATTGATATCTTGAATTTAAGAAACACTCACAGTTTAAACGTTAATTGAAAATACATAAGATCATATAGTCGCCCTCCCCGCTAACTGTCGTATCTCACTGACATTACCTACGTGTTCAGAACTTTGTTTCGAAAAAGTTCTCTCTAATCGTCGTGTCTATGTCGTTTACCGTTTAGAAGATAATCACGTATTTTGTTTTGCGTGAGTTTTGTTTGAGGGAAAAAATATTCTCACCACCTGTCGTATCTGCACACATCCACAGTTAGTGAGTTAAAGATTAAGTCAAGAGTTATTTATAAAAAGTTATTAATTAATTAATAAAGCCACAGCTAACGCAACTATATTAACATGATTGTAGCGCCCGACCGTAAAACTGTTGCCCTGGAAAAATATCAATTGCTAGTTACGATAGTTAGCGGGGAGAACGACGATATTTACGGGTAATTTTTTGGAATTAATTTCAAACCTATGCAAATGAAACCTTTGGATCTGGGGTTGAGGATTTGTGTGGTTAAATTTATTTTCTGTCATTCTTGTTTTGATCGGGCAGACTACCCAAGTTATAAATGAGGCATAAGTGATCAGAAGTTAAGGTGCAGTAATCACCTTCTAGAGCAGGGGTGCCCAACCTTTTAACGTACGCGCCCCTCTACCTTTCTTTTAAAATCACTACGCCCCTGAGTTACTTTGTCGACATAAGCAGAAAAGCATAAGAATGTAAAGCTAGCGAAAGGGAGGTCGAAAATGTTTCAAGAATAAAAAAAAAATTGTATATCTATAGTTTTTTATTAGAGTCGCCCCATGGGGGGCCCATTGGTCACTCTACGCGGCCCGAGGGGGTGCGCCCCACCAGTTGAGAATGTTCTAAATACACCATTCTCTTCAAAAAAAAAAAAAGACAAAAATCATTTATTTGCATAAATAAGGTACAGAAAGTTCTTATGAAAATATGTTGATCTCTTATTATGCCTTTAATTTCGGCGTGCAAATTTTACATAATCAGATATTATTATAAGAATTTAATTAATTACTTGAATAATGCATGCGATTAGTAAATTACATTAAATTAATGGTACCTACTTAACAATTAATTCATAGATGACATACTGTACACTACAAAAGTTCACAAAAACTTCGACAAATATTAATACCTATATTAATTCCTCTACAGCATGGCATTTACGTCTGAAGCAGTACTACCCGACATCCGAGGCATCGTCGCCGGCTGAAGAACGTGTGCCGGCAGACCCTATACCTGCCACCATCACCGGTGAGCTTACGTAGTCATTGTGAAAAAATATATAGCAAAGAGTAAATACATACCTTTTTATAACCGATTATAAAAACTATTAGGGTCGTTTTGCACCTAATAAGATGTCTGTTGTAAAATAATCTATTAGTTTTTTACAGTATATATAATTTCTTCTCTGTTTTTATTATTCTTAAATTTTAAATGCAGATGTCTCGCGTTTGTAACTAAGTATTCATTTATTATTAATGCAAAGCAAAATAATGACCTATTCAAAACATGACTACTGAAGAATATACTTTGCAGATCAATTAATCATTGTTTGCGGAAACCTGTACATTGCATTTCTAATATTATTTTTATATTTTCTTTTTACAGAATCCAAAAAATCGGCTGCAAAACATAAAGCCGGTGTCATTGAGATGCGAGCACTTAGTGCTAAGTTCCACCAAAAGTTGAACCAGAAGACTGCTCTCAAAGTCGGTCAAAACAGGAAAAGCGTGGAAACACAGGTCAAACAAGTAGACAAGAAAACAGACACCAAGGCAGACAAGTCTGACAAGGCAGAAAAACCGGAGACGAGCAAGTCTGACAAGGCAGAAAAACCGGAGACAAGCAAGTCTGACAAGGCTGATACTAAGTTTGACAAAGTTGAGTCGAAGGCTGACAAAGTTGATTCAAAGTCTGAAAAAATTGAGGCTAAGTCTGACAAGGTAGAATCCAAAATTGATAAATCAGAATCCAAGGTTGACAGAACCGAGTCAAAGATCGATAAATCAGAATCGAAGTCCGACAAATCGGAATCGAAGTCCTATAAATTAGAAGCTAGGTCTGACAAAACTGAGGTGAAACCAGAAAAGACTGATTCGAAACCACCAGAGAAAACTGATCTCAAATTGGATAAAACAGAAGTCAAGGAAAAAGAATCTAAACTTGACAAACTAGATCAGAAGTCTGACAGAACAGATAGTAAGTGTGACAAATTGGATTCTAAGCCTGACAAATCAGAAAACAAAAGTGATAAAGTAGATCAAAGGTTTGAGAAAACGGAGCTAAAGTTCGATAACCCTGATTTTAGGCACGATAGAGACAGAAATAACCAAAAGTCTGAAAAAACAGACTCAAAATCTGAAAGAGTAGACCAAAAGACCGACAAGGTAGACACAAAGTCAGAAAGGTCAGACAAACCTGACAAAAACCACAGGCACAAGGATTCTGATAAACACCGTTCAGACCGATCAGAGAGGTCAGACAAGGTAGACATAAGGCACGCAAGGTCTGAAAAGGATAGATCAGACCATCATCGTCGACATTCATCATCATCGCGTCACAAATCATCTCACCATAAGTCTGACCGACCAAGAGAACATAAGAAGGACCATAGAAGTTCAGACGATAGGAGGAATGACAAGCACAGGGACAAGTCTGACAGTATTAGAGATAAGTCAGACAAAGTGACAGTTGACAGCGGAAAGTTACCAGTAGATGTGGTCCAGCGACCACCCGATTAAAGTGACTACGGTATTGAAGTGTAGTGTTTCGTGAAGGATTTTGACCAGTAAGTACGTCGTTATAAGTTTTTGTGTAAGATCTTGATCACTTTTGAATAATATTGGTTTCGGAGAGGATCTCATATTTTGTATGTCTGATTTGTGTGATTGATCAAGATGAAAATTATTAACTAATTTATTATTGTACTATGTTGTAGTATAATTGTTATTTTATCGCGTGAAACCATTGATGTGTATTAAAATTAATTTGTGACACTATAAAATGCCTGGACGCTTTGTAAAATATAGTCTTTTTGACTGACTGAGTGACGGTATGCAGGAATTTGGATTTGGACGTCATTTTCAAGTACAAACCCTTTATTTACACTGTTTGTCCACCTTACCATGAACAGGACATCAACGAGAATCGAGACACTGCCATGGTGAATGTACTGTCGCTACTTCGCTGTCCAAAAAGTGTGTTCGGTGTGACAAACGACCTTACTCCCGGCGTTTTATATAGCTAATAATAAAATCGTCCTAAAACCTTACCATATAAAGCATATATTTGAAGGGGCCAAAACAACACGATTTTGCAAAAATGAAATCATTGACACTTGCACTTCAATATATTAGAAAATTCTAGAAGTATCAAAATATAATGTGAAATAGTTCAGAGTCCTTCATGAAATAACACCCACTTCTTAGCACTAGGTACATTGTAAATATGTGTTAAGCAACCTCTTAGAGGCTAAGCAGAGATGGTTAATGGATGAATGCGCAGTTTTAGATTTCCTAAAATGTTTACGTATGCGGTTTTATTGCGGATTTGCCAGATCTTAAAAAAATTATGTTGCCAGTCAAAGCGGTGTCAAACTCAAGAGAAATTCTAGAGAATCGAGAGTACATACATCTTGGAAACTTTCCGAATGCCTTTTTTACACCTAAAACGGCTACAATACAACATCAAATTCAGTGTTATAATTGCAAATTCATTATTAATATTTTAGTTCCCTAGTTAGCGATATTTCATATTTCCACACAGTAATATTACCAAATTAATCAAAACAGGTAAATATTTGACTGCTATTTGCGATGTTGCCAAGATTTAGAATGAACTCTCTTTAATTTTATAAATCAATTTCGACTGATTTTGTTAGACAGATAAGTCTCAAATTTATTCCCAGTGAATATCAATATTATTTGACAAATAATTTTAGCAGAGCAGCTATCCAATGATGAATCAAAGTTATATTTACAGACAAGTAAATTTTCATTTTTCATTTTTAAAACCAGTGGAAACTGAAAAAATGGTTGTATTCGCCCAAAGAGAATCTTGTAAATCTAAAACTGCGTCGCGTATGTGATTTGAGAGAGTTTTAAACGAAAACGTAATTGAAAGAATAATATTAATAAATTAAATTCTAAGTAAATATAAATTTATTCACACATATTTCTAAAAATTGCACTAGAAGAGTAAATTATATATTATTATTCTGATAGACTAAACTGTTTGCTGCCGAAATCTGGTTTTAACTAGCTCTGCGTGATGCAGTATTGGTGGCGCGCTGCCGGTCCATCCATCCGCGGTACTAAAACTACGATTCTTAAAAAGCGGTGGTCGCTACATAACGGTCACAGTGACGACCGCCATGATAATGACGGCATCGGGATTTAACTTTACGTAGTCAAAAAACGCTCTCTAGGAAAACACACCAACTTACTTTCATCAATAACGCTTCATTAACGTCATTCGACGCTGAATTAAGGACGCTATGTGGCGGCCACCGCAGTTTTTAAAAACTAGCTAGGTGCATCCAGACTGCGATCGATTGATTGTTTTGTGGCGACATCTATGCCCGTACATACGAACTACACTGACGTACATTGCTCAAGCAGAGTTATCCGCGCGATTAACATACAGAAAACCGACAACAACCTCCCTTCAAGAATCCTCCTTTTTCTATGTAAGATGAGGAACTTTCCTCCTTATTCCTCATACCTCTTAACTAAAGCTTCAAATCATAGTAGATATTTCTTATCGATTATTGAAATCAAGTTCTTTAAGGAACAAATCTAACTTATGATTCTAATTCTATAAATACATATTTGTTATGGTCGCGAATCATATTTTGATCAAGATGCAACTTGAAACTGACCAGCAAATTGCAAAAAACGTAAGAAAAATTGTATTTCGCGGGCTACCACTGCGAATCCACCTTAATATGGACGGATCTTACGTGTTACCAGTGTGTGAGTAGACAGTAATCCTGCTGCTACGCACCACACTACCTCGGTTTGAACGGTCGATGTCGTCGCTCTACGTCGATCGACCGACGTCTGATGGTACCTTTATAAAACTAAAGCTGAAAGTTATGAGAGAAAAATAATGTTTTCTCATGCAGAGCCATTAATTATGCAATTTTTTTGATGACGCATCGCGCAGCTGCTAGTAATAGTCAATTGGGTGGTAGACATATATTTGAGGTTATTTCTCAAGATTTTTGAATTCATATACTTTGGTATGTTACTTTTTGTGACTACTGCCCTGTATTATTTTGAGTTTTAAATAACATTGATTTTGTGATAGATATCAACAAACAATTTTTGCGAGGCTTATAGAGCAGTGGATAAAATCGAGAAATTAAATAAATAAAGCATTTATTTAACTGCCTACAAGCAATGTCAACAATTTTATAGTAATCAATTACCGAACTGGTAATTCATTATTACTAAATTGCTGAATTATTAATCAATACACAAACCAAATAATTAAAATAGAATATTTCCACAAACGCCATGAATAAAATGGCAGTGGTCACAAAAAGTCCAATAAAAACCTTTAAAGTGATTACGTAGTGTTGAGATTTTGTTATCAAATGTTTTAGCCGCTCCATAGCTTCTTATTTTGTAATATGATTGTTACAATCTAACGTTAAAATAAGATTTATCCCTTTATAAACGTGGTGCGAACTAAAACACCTGTTAATATAGTTATCTATACTTTAATATGGCCCAACTTCTAATTAAAAAACACAATTCACTGCTAACGTGTTAAACAATAGAATATTTAGTGATCTCGCGTACTTGACGGCCACGACCACGACCAGTGATCGCAGCGACCAGGTAAACTATAGAAACCAATACGAATCGCGGACTTTGTCCAACTAGCCGCAGACCGAGGCCACGAACCACGGACCACGACTGGCCGAAGTCGTGGCTGTCCAGTGCGCGAGATCCCATAATACATAAAAGTTATTTTTTATTAATCACCTGGCGTAGGGTTTTCTCAACAGATCGCAGCACGACGCTGCTCTACCGAGCACAACACCCCGCCAGGAACGGAAGTCGTCTTCATGAATCTATATTGAATTAAATCTTAGCTCGCACCACTTTCAAACGAAACAAAAATTCTGCAATAAGATAGTGACATGTCCGTTAAACGCCCCTAATGTCTGTTACTTAGATAAAGACAGTATTATTAATGTTTATAGCGAATTCTAGTGACGAACTTAGCACTCTATGCTTCTAAGGAAGGCAACCAAAACTTGTGACTTATGACCTGATTTTACAATTTTTTATTAAAGTGACATCTATCGGTGTCCTTTGAAAATGTAAGTGTAACAAACTAACAATAGATGGCGCTCGAGAAAACTCGCGCAGTTAATTTTTTCCTGGACAGGTGAAACGGATTACAAGTAAACTGTGACTTTTCGGGTTGGAATGTCTGGTTTTTGTGAAGAATGCGTTTATGACCCTTACTATAAAATGTAACTATAAAAAGTTGTTGGCAAAGTAATTATTACATATTTCTTAGCAAAAATAAAAACCATGTATTGCGTTCTTCACCATGACTAGGCTTAAAATACCTACCAAATGTAAATAAATACATGTCAATCAACAGATCACAGTTTTCCAAGAAATAATTAATATTTTGCGCAAAACTTTTCTTTTTCCTATAGTTTCTATCGTTGATTTTTAATTTTAAAAAGTAAGACAATTTTGAGAATTTTTAAGTTAGCCCTGCTTTTTTGCGATCGAATGTACATTTTGTATATTTTATACTGTATAGGTTTAAGTGTTATGGACTAAATTCTTGTCTAGATTTACTTATGGAAAGATAAAATCGTATTATTATAACGATTTATTTTATTTTGGCCTATGCATAATAAGTGATGTTTGGGAAGTGACTATTTTAGCCGAAATCTCAATAAAAAGAAGTAATAATTGGAACTAAATAAATACTTCCATAAGTAAACCTAATCATAGACAAATTGGTATGGAAACTCAAAGGGCTGCTAATCCAAAAGACATTTCAAATGTTGTAATTATATTGTAATTTTAATTTTACAAGTGGCAACATATAACTACAAACAAAAACGAAACGCCTTTGAGTGGTCAGAGTTGTCTCTGAAATTGTTTATTACTATCTTACTTCTTAAGACTTTAATTTAACACATAATGTTGTGTTAATTTCGATCATAATGTGAAAGAGTGAATAATTGTGAGTCAATGTTTGTCAGATGCGAGTCGAAGCCGAAATCAAGCTGATACAGAGAATGACACTGATTTCTTGCCTTATAGATTAAACTGTCAAATTATACATCAATATTGATGTCAATTGCAATAATTTTACTAATTGCCACTAGATGGCGTTGATGTAAACATGGCTGGTGTATCTAGCCGATTTATAATCTTTCGAGTTTGTTTCTGGCACATTTGACTAACTGGATGATGTCTCAAGTCTGAGCTTCAGACACTTAATGTGATTGATAAATATTTAACATATTTATGTTTAGGTGGTTAATTTATTGTTTCACGTTCCCTATATTTTTTTTGAAAATAATAATTAGATTATAAATAGATTTTGTAGTTTTATTTTTATTCCTTGATCCATACTTTGCAATCTCCTGGAGCATGGCGAGTCGCCGACGCGTGATAATTATGATAAATAGATTCTGTTACTGAGAAGGAGTGGCGTATTTTTACAAAACATGAGTATAAACACACATAGCATGATTTATTTTAATGTAACATCTTTACCATGTTTTGCACTAAGGAACAGCGTACAAATATAAATTGGTAGGATATTATTAAAACATGAAAAACAACCGACTTCCAAAAAAAAACACTACAAAGTGAAAAATAACTTTAATTTCGGAAGTCGGTGTCTTGGGTTTTGTGTTTTCGTTTTTTGCCACCGACTTCCGAAATTAAAGTTATTTTTCACTTTGTAGTGTTTTTTTTTGGAAGTCGGTTGTTTTTTTTTGTAAAAAGTTTTTATTTTTCACTTTTTAGTTGTGGTACCTACCCCACACACATTCGAATACCACTACCTGCTACCAGTGACAGGAACTTATCATATCATCTACATACTAAGTGGGAAAAAAATACGTATTTTGTAGCTAACTCAAAAATTACCCAAGCAAAGTTAATAAAATTTATATGGGACCAATTTGGGAGCATACCCTTTCAAACAAAAAAAGAGTTTTCAAAAAAATGACGGAGAAATCGGTGGACATATATTAAAAAAAAAAAAAAAAAAAAAAAAAAAAAAAACAAACGCGTCGAACATATAACCTCCTCCTTTTTGGAAGTCGGTTAAAAAGAAGTGTGGACGAAAAATACATTTTTGGGATAAACAAGAGAATGATGATTGGATTTGAGAGGATAATTGGATGTAAATAGCCCACAAAATTGTAGCGTACATTAATGAAACACGTTTTGTTCCTTAGGATCTCGTGTGACTGACACTGGCATGGCCACCAACAGGGATTATAATTTTGATAACACAAAAAAATTGTCGCTGATTAGTCGAAATTTGTTGCCAAATATCAGAATTAGTCGGTCACTGGTTAAGTTATAAGGGTTTATAGGTGACCGATCCGGGGAGCGCCTACCCCAGCTTGGCCCATTTGAATCTCAAAAGCTAGGGCACCCAGCGAAGATCTGTTTTCTCCCAAATTTAGTCGCTAATTAGTCTGAATCAGTCGCCAAATATCGCCAATAGCAATAGTCGCTGTTCAAAACTTATAAGCGATTCTAGGTGGCCGACTTGGAGAGAATCGCCCCAGCTTAGCCATATTTATATCTCAAAAACTAGGGCACCTAGCGAAGTTCTGTTTTCTTCCAAATTTAGTCGCTAATTAGTTGCAATTTTTCGCCAAGCCTAGTAATTAATCAGAATTGAATGTTGTTCTTGAAATGAAGCCAACGGATGACGTCATGAAACTAATAGGGATGTACCACATTTCTTATAGCTCTAATTGAGTTATGCATTTTTTTCTTTGATGCTTATAATTTATAGGTACTGTTTTTTCTTAAATAAAACAAATATGGAAATATTTAATCAGTTTTTATTTATATCCGTAAAATTATAATTAAAACTTAACGCGTATAAATCTCATTCATCGATATGACGATACCCTCATCACTACTGTTTACTATATATTTCGATAAACATTTATAGCTTGGCGCTGGGGAGGCATCGCGTTTTGTGTATGTGGGCGGTGAAAAGGTTAAAAAGATATTAATGAATTCGATTTCTCCGTACATTGGTACAAGCAAGTATAAAATACTAGTAGTTTCTAGACTAAATATTTATATAATTTTGTTTTGCCAAACTCAAACTCAAAGCATTTATTTCAAATAAACCAATTACAGGTACTTTTGAATTGTCAAGGGGTCGGTCAGTCAGAAAAATGAAGCTAGTTGCCCATTCCAAAGCGTAGTAGGTACCTAGGAGAAGAACGGGCAAGAAACTCCACGGACACTCTTTAATCAAAATATTGGTTACATCATTCCTGTTGAATTTATACATGTGAGAACAATGTAGAAAGACGTGCACGTTAAAAGCGTCCGTAATAAAAATATAATATTAATTCAAAAATTAAAATAAACCGTGGCAGCTAAGAGATGACCAGTCCCTACTGACGGCGCCCGTTCACGAACATGACGCATGGATCAGCACCATTTAGCTCAACCATTTTGAAGGGAACTTAATGATCCAACACACACGCCACCATCAGCGAGACATTTGAGTGAGCATGACATACTCTCAGCCGCCAGGGCACATTCAAGTCAACGAAAGACGTACCCAGTAAATGGTAGCTTTATGGAATGTACAACATGGTCACAGTGCTCACACATGTGATATGCAATTATACAATACAAAAAGATTGAATTTATACAAAGGAAAGATAGTTTTACAATCTTCAGCAGCTGCAACAATACTTTCGAATGCTAATCAATTAGTTTATGCGCCCTTGTGGAGCTGGACCAGCGCTGAGCCAAGCATTTTTATCAGCGATGTAATCCCGCAACTTATAATATGCTTGGCAGCAAGTGTGCGTTTTATACATGATTTAAATTTCGTTTCGTTCAGTTGGAGTATGTGGGAAAGTATTTTATTATAACATTTTAAACAGCACCCCATGAAGGATGAGTCTACTTTAGCCAGTCTGAAACCCGGTTGAACTAATTGGTCCCTGTTTCTAGTCTCATAATTGTATTTATCACCTCTTTTACTGAAAAGACTTAGATTTTTCCTAACGTACATGATGTTTTCATAGATATATTGACAAGGTACCGTCATGATTTTAATATCTTTAAACAGTTCCCTTAGAGAATCGCGTCTGCGGAGGCCATATATTGCTCTGATGGCTCTCTTCTGCAGAATAAAAATAGACTCGATATCTGCAGCCCGTCCCCATAGTAAAATACCGTAAGACATGATACTATGAAAGTAACTGAAATAGACTAGCCTCGCGGTATCTACATCGGTAAATTGACGGATTTTACTCACAGCATATGCTGCTGAACTTAGCCGTCCTGCAAGAGATGTTAAATGAGGACCCCATTGCAGCTTTGAATCGAGCGTGATCCCCAAGAAAACAGTTTTATCGACAAATTCTAGTTTCTCCTTATTCAATACTATGTCACAATCACTACTTTTAACATTTGGTAAAGCAAATCTTATGCATTTAGTTTTTTCCCATTGAATACTAAATTATTAGCAGTGAACCAATTTTGGACCTGCAGTAGGGCGTTATTTACTCCGTCAAGATTTGATGCACGTCTATTAATCTTAAAAATTAAGGAAGTGTCGTCAGCAAATAACACCATTTGTGGTTGGTTTACTTTACTGTATTTCATTAAAAGTGGTATTACTTTACTGTATTTCATTAAATCCGGGAAGACTCCTTGATCCATTCACAAATTAAATATTAAAGCTAAGTACGGTGCTATAGTCTCGATTATGGATGTACAAACTTTGATAGATAATCCCCATAGATCTTCGGTCAATTTGATTTAGATTTGCCGAAAAATTTTTATAACTATCATAGGGTTTATATGTTTAAATTGAAATTCAACCGGGCAGCCTGGAACGTTCGCTCTTAGTAAATCAATTGAGACATCGGGTGAGGAATTTAAAGCTTCCGTCGTTTTAGATGATATATTAGTAAAGAAATGTACAAACTCTTGCGCTACTTCTAAGTTAGAGCTTATGGCACCACGTGAAGTCTCCAATATGTACTCAGTGTTTCGTACTTTTTTCCTATTAGTTTCATTATTTAAAACTTTCCAAACTGTTTTTATTTTATTTTCTGCTGATTTAATCTTGTTGCTAATATAGAGCTTTAGCTATCTTGCAAGTATTTCTAAAAATTTTGGAATGTGTAGCAACATACTTGTTGAAAGTTTCAGTATTAATGTAAGGCTTAAGGCCATACAGCTCGAACAGTCTTTCCCTACTTATCCTAATACCTCTAGTTGCCCAGTCACTAAAAATAACATTAGGGCACATATTTTTTGTTCTCTTTTCAAAAGTTTTATTGAATTCAGTGTGCACTACTGAAAAGAAATCCTCATACAATTTATTTGCATCGTCCATATTAGGGCCCAGAGCATTTAACTTATTATTTAGGGTACTATTTAATCTATTTAATTTGCCAGTTGTTATTGGTCTAATTTGTATTTGCATTTTTTGAATAGGTGTTCTAAATTTAAAAGTTACCGTTTGTCCACTATGATCAGACGGTAAATAATTTACGATGGCTTTATCTAAATAATCACAACCGCAGAAGACATTATCGATACAAGTAGCAGAAGTTGAAGTTACTCTAGTTGGTTCTGTAAAAACATTTGATAAATTGAACGATTTAAAAAGGCTTAATATCCTACTGCTATTTGAATTATTTTCCAGAATATTTATATTAAAATCACCACAAATAATTGCGGCTTTGTTACTGGATGCAAGTTTCGCTAGGACATCTTCCATTATTGACTCAAATAAAGAAAAGTTCTGGTAATTAGGGGGTCTGTATACGCACTACAACATGCTTATCCAGCTCAACACAGGACAGTTCGATGCAATGTTCAACTGATAAACCAACTATGTCATTACGTTGCTTAGATTTTAAACAATTTTTTATCAAGATTAGAGAACTTCCACGCAGCATAGATTTACGGTTAAAACAACTGCCCACACAATAGTTCTCATAATTAATTAGCATTTGGAAATCCTTTAACCAATGTTCAGTAAAACAAACAATGTCAAACTTTGTTTTTTCTAAAAACATTTCGATTTCTAATAATTTGGAAGAAATACCTTGAATGTTTTGATGAAATAATTTCAAGGCATTCTGCTGATATCCTTTTTGGTAATTACTTATTTTAGAGCCAGAAGACACCTTGTTGTTGTTAGTTATAAGAATATTCTTACTGGTACCTTCTGTTGTCTTACAAACTAGTTTAAATGACTATCCGGAGTTGACCCCATGACCTCAATGTCATCAGGCATTCTGCTGATCTCTTTTTTGATATTATAATTATTAATTTTGGACCACGGAATTTGACCCTATCTGCAAATCTGTCTCTTGTATTTCGGTACTAAGTAATTGTATCTGGACAAGCTCATACACATTCAAGAGCAGAGCCTTGCTCCATTCAAGAGCAGAGCCTTGCATCTGACTGATACTGACATTGCCACCATCAGGGATTTTAATTTTGATAACACAAATAATATTAGTCGTTGTCGCCAAATATCATAATTTGTCGGTCACTGATTCAAAAGTTATAGGGGTTTATAGGTGGCCGATCTGGGGAGCATCTCCCCAGCTTGGCACAATTGAATCTCAAAAGCTAGGACACCTAGCGATTTTTCGCCGTCACAGATTTAGTCGGGTCTTAGAAGATATAACGAGTTCAATTTTTAAGTGTAGTCGGAGCTAGATCGAAAATTTTTCGTAAACTCTTTGCTTTGCTCTTGGACTATAATTAAATTGAAAAAAAAAAATTGGTACGCGCGACACCAGAACGAAAACGTTTGTCGTAGGTTTAATCCGACTGGGACGGTCAATAGGTTAATAATCACTGTTGCAAGCAAAAAATAGTCTAGAAAACCCACCCACATCATCATTATCATCTTTCTGCCCTTGTTCCATGCTACGTGGGGTTGGCGCACCACGTTTTATTCTCGCATTCTCCCCTACCAACCTTTCTAGCAGCATGACAGAAAACCCACCACAAAATAAAACAAAAATAAAATTTTGTTATTTATTCATTTCCTTACTCTCGAATAATATAAAAATCGGCAAAACTTTTTAAGTACAAACAAATAAATATAGAGAATCCAATATTCAGTCACATAGTAAAAATTACCTAAAATACATTTCAAAATGTATCTATCTCTATAATAAACATGCGATATTATAAACAATAGTAATAATTATTAAATAATACGAGATTATTAGAACATTGAGATGGCACAGAGAGATACAATTATAACTATATTGTGGCAAGACAGAGTACAAAGATTGCCAGTTAAAAAAATCACAAGGCGTGATCGTTGTTCAATTTTTTTACTTATAAATACGAAGTTTAATATTAGAAATAATATACAAACTTGTGTAAATAAGATAAATAAAGAATTCCTCATACATAAGATATATAAATGTATATCTTATTGAGTATTCTGATAATTCTCTCTATAATAAAGTGTGACTAAGCTTAAAACATAACATGTTTTCACATAAAGTTATAAATATTAAATTAAATAATGATCTTCAATGAGTTACATAATGATAATGACGACATGTTTTGAACAATACTCTATAAATTCTTCGTAAATTGATTATCTATATAAAAACATGAGATTTCTGTAGATTTTTCTAAAACAATTCTTAAAAAAATTGCATGTTCTAAGGCACTTTTTGTTTTAAAATGCATTCTCTATCAGTCGTTACCGAATGTAAATAAATATATTTCTAGAGAATAGTACTACGGTAAAAGTTGGCAAGTATAGTATATATAGGACTTTACAACGATACAAGGTTAATATTGCTTTGGTTGGTGTGGTAGACTCGCGCGACGGTCACTGTAGACAAGCAAAACGTATTTGATTAATGTTCAAGTGTTGATTATGAGAAAGTACATGATATCATAAACTTTGGAATCTCTCGGTAGCAGCCCGGAGTCTGGATTTGTGCCCGGTTGATGGCAATAGGCTCGCCCCCTATTACATCGGTGCACTATAGGTAGACCGCTGCCTTACACCCGAAGGGTACCCACAGGCGCGATGTTATACCTTAGTTAAAGACTGTTTCCCCAAAACGCTTACCCTTCACAGTATTTTTCTATGACAACCGAGAATGATGACTAGGCAAAAAAATTGGTTGTCTGTAAAGTCGGTTTACGGACGATAATTTTACGTGACAACGTCACAAGCCAAACGCTTAGGCCGATCGTGCCTCTCTATCGCTTGTTCCGGGCTCTCGCTTGCACGCTCGGCTCAGGCGGAACGTGACACTTTTTCGTGCGTGCAGCCGGCGTTCATCGATTTATAAGACGTTATCACGTCAAAAAAAATTATATTTAGTCCGTCTTTTAGATATTAAAAAAATATTAGGCACGTATTTTTTGCTTTATCATATTAATCAAAAATAACTTAGAAAACACGCATTGAAGTTGGGATAACGTCATAATTCAGTATAAAATCTAGCAAGGCGTGACGTCATGCCACATTTAAACTCAATGTATTGCCGTAATCTTTTGATTACGTCAAAAAAGAAAAAATACGTGTTCAATATTTTTTACTAAGCTACTTGCCGGACAAAAAAATATTTGGACACAGGCCTACTGATAAATATTGTATTTAGTTGGATACTCACCACAAATCGGTTGACTTTGGTCGCGAAGTTTTTTGATACGTTCGACTGCGTCACGTTCATGCTCTCGAACTTCTGACGCAAGCTGCGAAAAGAAACAAACCATTGTCTTCATTAATTGTTTTACTCGTCAAAGTCAAATCATTTATTTAAAATAGTGTTCAAAAGTGCCATACATGGGCCATGTATGGCACTTTTGAACGTCAAAATTTACAAAATAATAGAATTGATTCTAGTCGCCCCTTCCAAAAGGTAGTTTTCATTTGAATAAGAATGGGCAAGAAACTCCACCGTTACTCTTTTAAAATGTTTTACAATAGTTTTTATAGGTACGTACATTCAAGAATAAAATTACTATACCACAATAGGTAAAAATTATTAAAAATGAAGCAACGACAGATAATTTAATTATGTGATAGATACATGGACACCTCCATGCAATAACATCGTAACTCACTTTTTTCCAAAAATTTAGTTACAACGGCATTGTTATGTAAAAAAAAATGCATTTTTTCTGTACTATCATTGTAATTCTATTCCCTTTCGTTTCTAAAAAAAAACCAACGTCAAAGTATTGTAACTAATCCAAAAAATATTTTTTGTCAACAATATAATTGCAACTTGATTTACAATTTATAGAAAATATTATGAGTAGCTTGTTTATCAAGTACAACAAAATTGTAACATTAGATACAATCTATGTACATGATCATAAAATGTACTGTTACTGCATTGTAAGTCGAGTTACAATGATGTTGCACGTTAGTTTTTAGTGCATTACGACAAGTTAAGACGAGTTGCGATGTTCTATTTAGTAGTTTACTCCCGCTCATAGAATTTCGGTGTTGTTACGTTGCTTGGTAAATAGAAGTGAGACGGTGTACAAAGTGACTATTGCGATGTTTATAGTTTAAAACCATAATTAAATGAACCCCTTGGAGTTACAATTATTTGACCACAAAAATAAATTAAACTACAAAAAACTAAATTGTAACTCAGACATACAATGTTTGTCCTCGTAACTTATATGTCATTTCACTGTTTTATTTTTCACGTAAGTCATGAAAACCCATGAAAACAATTTTTCTTTTACAACTTAACCATACCTATTTATAGTCCGCCTATACTATATTAAATAGAGCCAGCTTCAAAAATTGTACGGGGTGTTTTGAGTTTGCTATAATTTTTCAAACTTTAAAATCGCTCTCCTGTAAAATCACAAAAAGTGAGTTACGATGTTATTGCATGGAGGTGTCGACATGGTGCTCACATATTTACAAACATTGTAAAAGTAGGCGATTTTCCTAAAATTGTATAATTAATAACAATAAGTCAGTGTGTGAGGAACTATCACAGATTGTATAAAATCAATGTCATAGGTATAACAAAAAATAATAAACTTTACAATTCAATTAGCAACCTGTTTGATTACTCATATAACTATTTCAGTTTCAATGATTATCTGGCAGTTTGAGTACTTTATGCATCGCCTTTAATGTGGCACTGCTAGGACACATGCCTCGTCTCAGTGAGAACGAGTGGGCCATAATCCACCACGCGGGCCCAGTGCGGGTTGGTAGATGTCACATGTCTTCGAATTTTTGGTTCCAGGACATGCCGGTTTCCTCACGATGTTTTCCTTCACCGTTTTGGGAGTACTTTATGCGGCCTACCCAAATGTCCTTGATTGTTGTCGTGCACTGACTGGACAGATCCACTTAAATCTGTGTGGATTTTTCCTCAGAAGACAATTTAGACACAAGTCTTTTGATGGCTGCTTGCGGCGTATGCTAGTTTACCTCTTGGCAGTCTCGAGCTGTGAGTCTCCGTCGTCGTCGTGCTCGTGCTGGCGCTCGATGACGACGGCGGAGGGCGAGCGTTGCGGCTCGGACTCCGACCAGTTCTCGAAGCGGTCGCGGAAGCTCTTCGTGCGGGCGAGCGTTTGGGCCTGGAACGAGAAAGTAAGAAAAAGAAATGAATATGTGTTATTTTTTAGCAACTGTACAAAATTATGACTACAGACCATGCAACATATCGTTCATAAATAGGAGGATCAATTTTCGAGACCTAATCGATATCGTAAACTCATCTCCAGATATGGTAATTTATTTATTTATACTTAATTAAAACGGTACCACACCAATTACATTAATTAACATAAATACTTAAAAGATTAATATTGGTGCCGATTCCCTTGTTCACAAACTAAACTAAATTTAAGTTCAATGCATCTTTTTCTTTCTATTTCATTAAGAAAAGGACAGAAGATAAAATTTATTTTAGTCCTGTCAAATTAATCAGCGCTTGACGTAAATTGACGTAATTTTAGCAGGCAAGTTTTTAATCACGTCTAAACTTGTATGGAGTAGTGACAGGCGCTGATTAATTTGACAGGAATAAACTAAATTTTATCTTCTGTCCTTTTCTTAATGAAATAGAAAGAAAAAGATGCACTGAACTTAAATTTAGTTTAGTTTGTGAACAAGCGAATCGGCACCATTGACAATTTTGCTGTGTATAATTTAATTAAAACTAACATAAAACAGTGGACTTTCTCTCACAGAACACCAGACATATACGCATAATTTTACTCCATTCATCCACACATCACATTCAGGGTTGGCACTCAGAAGGGCGTTGAGCATCTTCAAAGTACGATACACTGGGAATTCAGCTCTGGCGACAGTTTTGGATGACGGTTGCGCGAACAAATTGTGTCGGCGCGGCGGCGGCTCTGACGGTGTCCGATGTATTTGTCGGGCACAAATAATCGGCAGAAAAGGCCATGGAGCTCTGGACAGTCGAACAGGCTACCGTGAGCTGATCAAGACCTCTTCCCACCTCCAACGAGTTAAAGCCTAACGTCCCTAAAAGATAGTTGGTAGGGCACATATAAGGTAAGAAATGGTATAATAGTAAAAATAACCCGATTTTAATATTTACATAACATAACATAACATCACGCCTTGTTTCCCCGAAGGGTTGGGCAGAGGTGTACCTGTAGTAGGTACACCCACATTTCGCCAGTTATGTTTAAGTCCCATGTAATAGGGGGCGAGCCTATCTGCCTATTGCCATCAACCGGGCACAAATCCAGACTCCGGGTTGCTACTGAGAAATTCCAGATAGAAAAACCCAATAACACTTTGCTCGACCCGGGAATCGAACCCAGGACCTCATGCTCAGCAGTAGCGCTTGCGACCACTAGACCAACGAGGCAGTTAATTATTCTAAAAACCGACACTGAACGATTTTCTTCTTTAAGAAAAAAAAACAAGATTAGTTTTTCATTCAGCATAGTCACGTCATAAGAGTGTATAACTAACTGACCTGTTTAAGAGCCTCGTCCCTCTGCCGGGCCTCAAGGTACGTCCTGCGACGTTCGTCCTCGCTGTCCTCTTCCTCATACTCCTCTGAGGAGTACTCTTCCTCCGAGGAGTCGCCCTGGTGGTTGTTCTCGCCGGGAGGGGGCGGGGTGAACCTCTTAAGGGGCTTGGGTCCTGTTAAGAAAAATATAGGTTATTTTACATAATTCATAATTATGCTATTTTAATTGTTAAGAATACTGTGTAGTCTGTTCCACCAGCATTGGAGTAAAGGATTCATGGAGGATATGGGACCCAACTGTAAGTCGGACTATAGACCTCAGTATCTGGTAAAAATTTCAACTTGCTAGGTCCACCCGTTCCTGAGAAAATTGGTGGTGACAGACGGACAAGAGTGATCTAATAAGGGTTCCATTTTTTACCTTTTGAGGTACGGAACCCTAAAAAAAAGTCAATATTATGAATCCTATCAGCCGATTTGTTGCCATTTTTTTTGGAAATCATCTCCATTTAGAGTAAATATTCAATGCATGTCAAAACATTGCCATTCAAATTGACAGCTATACTCCGTTTATTTAACTATGATCACTTTGACACATTTCCTTCTTCCCCGTACCTTGCTGGTCGTCCGGCTTGTTCTGCTGATGCTCGAGCTGCCGGAACACGTTGATCATGCGCTGCGCGGTGTGTCGCGAGGCGGCCACGCTGGTGTCGACAGGTACGTCTTCACTGCGGACCACGCTCGGCTCGTGGTAGATCTCGGGAGATGGGGATTTGGGGCGCTGGAAAAGATTTAAAAAAATGGTGTTAAAATAACCAAGAAATCACCAAAAAAAAAAAACTCTGAAGGACACAATCAATCTGCCTAGCCTTTTCCCAACTATGTTGGGGTCGGCTTCCAGTCTAACCGGATGCAGCTGAATATCAGTATTTTACATGGAGCGACTGCCTATCTGACCTCCACAACCCAGTAACTGGGTAATACGATACCACTTGGTAAGAATGGTTATCAGACTTTCGGGCTTCTGACGACCCGTAACGACTGTCAAAGATCTACGAATACGAATGACAGCCGGGACCAACGGTTCGTGCTTTCCGAGGCACGAAGGAGTCTCGATATGTCAAGATGGTCACCCATCCACGGACCAACCCCGGCAAGCATAGCTTTACCTGGTGGATCGACCCGTGCGGCTGTTATTACTTAGCCACGAGCTCCTTCAACTTAATATTAAACTTACATTTAGTAAAAAATCTCAATGTTTTGCCAAGTTATAAAAATCGAGCGAAGCAGGAGCTGGTCGCTAGTAAACTAATAAAATAAGCTATTCACCTGAGTCTGCCTGGGAGGCGTCATGCGGAACTCCTTACGCTCGCTCTTGGGCTTGTAGGTCTCGAAGAACTTGAACCGGTCCGATATGTCGGACGTCTCAATCTTCACGTCTTCCAACTTGTCGCCAGCGCGGACCACGTCTTTAGGGATAAATTGCTGGGGGCGAAAGGAGTTTAAGTTCAGGGTTTATTTCCGTGGCTGGCGTGAATACATTGACATCTCGACTTGTGTTTTTTTTTTTTTGGCTTAATACGTTCTACGAATTTATATGAAAAAAATTGACAGCTCAAAATATAAATAAATTTTGGAGCAATCGACTATGGTATTATGTTGACATCTCGCATTTTTACGTGTTTTACTTGATAACAACATGTCAAATTAACGATTGACATGGTTTTATGAACGAACATTGATATTTCGTTATATCAACTTAACCCCTAAAACAACTAAAACACATACTGTAAACTAATTTACCGATTTACCAGAAGAGGTCAAACCTTTAAAATGGCCGTCCTGACAAATTGCCATTTTAGACATGTCAACATATTCACGCCAGCCCCCGCTTGTAAATATTGTTATAAATATGTTTAATGCTGGGGCCGCATCTGCGTCTATGGTAACGAAGCTTCGCACAGTGATACGATACACGCAAATGTAACCATTATCGGTTATCATCGCGATACTTCGGGCTGCATAGCACTTATCGCCCAGGCGGTACATAATAAGGCGTGGTGAGTGGTCGGACTAGCGTTGGTAATATCGACTGTTTTTTCCGGACTGCGTAGACACTGTCGAAATAATATAATTTTTAAACCAAATTAGATTTGTTACAGCTGTAGTGGCAATCATGTCATTTGGTTTAAATAGGTTCTTATTTTTATTATTTTGTTTCTTTTATATAGATTCTTTTCTTTTAGATTTTGTGATTGTGAGAACGTTGTAGGCTGTAAACTTGTGGACCATTTTCTATTATACTAAGTACCTGGTACTTGTTGATAGGCCTACATTGTCCTCCCATACCTATTAACACTATTATTTGAAAATATTGTAAAAGCCAATTATTTTTAAAATAGTAACCGTGGAGTTTCATGCCGGCTCTTCTCCATAGGAAGCGACCAATTGGAACCGTGCACCTAGCTTCTGACGTTTCATAAGTGCCCTTGTAGGTTTATGTGAAAAAAAATATTTTGATTTTGATTTAATAGAGAGCCATTTTGGATTATTGCACGATGATTCGTTAAAATTATGAAGCTGCTAAAATGATCACCGCATTAGCGCGATAACTGTTGAGCGAGAAAACCATACGAAGCTTCGGCACGCATTGCTTTGTCACGATAGACGCAGATACCCTGACACCCGGATAATCTAACTAACCATACGGAAAAGAACCTGTAGCAGTTACACCGCAAAGTCAAAGTCAAAGTCAAATAATTTATTTCAATTAGGCACAAAAAGGCACTTTTGAACGTCAAAAACAAAAAATAGAATTGATTCTAGTCGCCCCTTCCAAAGGGTAGTTTTCGTATGGAGAAGAATGGGCAAGAAACTCCACCGTTACTCTTTTAAAATGTTTTACAATATTTTGTATACATTAATTATATAATTATATGTGAAAACGATGCACCTGGAATAAGATTTATATACCACAATAGGTAAAAATAAAAATGAAGCAATGATAGAAAAAATAATTATGTAATGGATACATGGTGTTCACATATTTACAAGCATTGTAAAACCTATACGATATTCCTAAAAAAATTACAAGTGATACTAATTCGTCAGTGTGTGAGTTCAAGTAATCACAGAATGTAGAAAAAAAAAAATGTTGTAATATTTAAATACACAATTAAATTAGCAACCAGTTTGATTTTGTCTAGACTCAAAATTATCCTATGGAGCTAGACCAGCACGTTTCCAAGCATTCTTATCTAGGATATAATCCTCTAATTTGTAATATGCTTGTTTACAAAGAGTACTTTTAATATGCGTTTTAAATTTTCTTTCAGTTAATTGTAATATATCACAAGGTATTTTGTTATAACATTTAACACAGTACCCCATAAAAGATGTTTGTACTTTGGATAATCTGAAAAATGGTTGATCTATTTTATCTTTATTTCTAGTATTAAAATTATGTCTATCACTTACCGCCACATACGAACTACGCATCATAGACATGACCAACCTATTCATGGGCGGACCACGACAAGCACAGCTTACCCTCACAGATCAATAGACCTTCTCTGAATTAAAGACGTATTTAATAAATTAAAAAGTGACTCACCATCTCCTTCCGCTTGGGCACGTCTCCGGGCGGCGGGGAGGTGGGCGGCATGCTCTTGGCGTTCGCGTCCAGCTCCAGGAAGATCGAGCGGGACTTCTTGCCGATACCTGCAGAGCAAATTCATGTAGGTATATTAATAAGAATAATAAGAACAGCTCGATGGCTCATCTGAAAGTGGCTTCTATTTATATAACATAATCAGCCCATAATGGGACAATGGCCTCTTCTCAGTAAGAGGGAGTGGGCCGTAATCCACCACGCATGCCCAGTGCGGGTTGGTAGATGTCACATGTCTTCAAATTTTTGGTTTCAAGACATGCCGACAGGCCTCCCGAGTAGGCACTCGGGAGATCTTTTGTTCTGCAGTGGGACACCACACGCTTTTAATAATTAAAGAATACGGGAGGATCGCAGGAGTACGGGAGGTCTTGCCGGCGCTTCTCCATAGGAAACGATCATTTGGAACCGTGCACCTAGCTTCTGACGTTACATCAGTGCGCCACGTAGACTTGTTTTTCTTTTTAATTCAATTTTAATTAGGGGCTTTTATAACCGCAAAAAAAAAACACTACATGGTGAAAACTAACTTTAATTTCGGAAGTTGGTGTCAGTTCAGAAATTTCGTTTTTTGCCACCGACTTCCAAAATTAAAGTAATTTTTCATTTTGTAGTGTTTTTTTTTTGGAAGTTGGTTGTTTTTATTATTATTTATTCGGTATTTTGTTTTGTAAAAAGTTTTATTTTTCACTTTTTAGTTGTGGTACCTACCCCACATAAATTCGAATACCACAACCTGCTATGTAAAAACTAACTAATGTTGGAAAAAAGTGAGAGAGTACTAAGTGGGAAAAAATACGTATTATCGAAGCTAACTCAAAAACTGTCCAAGCAAAGTTAATAAAATTTATGGGACCACCTGGAGAGCATACCCCATCAAACAATTTTTTTCAAAATCGGTCCACAATTGACGGAGAAATCGGAAACATACGCTACGAACACAGAACCTCCTCCTTTTGGAAGTCGGTTAAAAATAAACGCTGCTATGAATTACATTTGGGCCATGAGCCTGAACAGACTTCGCACCATCACCATTTGGTTTGAGACAGAATTCTATGAAATGTGTAAAACATTTTGAATGTATGATTTTTATTATTATTTACCTTCGTTGAACATTGCCATGTCATTGATCTCCCTGTTCCTGGGCGGTAGGTTCTCATCGTTGAACACCTCTCCGTTCTCGAAGCGCTCCTTGATGGCGCGCGCCTTCTCGGCGTTCACGTCCATTTCGCGGGAGATCTTGTCTGATGAGGTCACACCTGGGGAAAGGAGGAAGGGTTTAATAGTTTTTTTTTTAAAGAAATTGTTATTAATTACAAACACTAAGATTTTCATGATTTCATAGTTCACGTTCATTACTAACCACGCGACCGACGTCGTGCGTAAGTTTCCTTTTCAATTTGGCCCAGGGTTGGCACGATTAAATCATTTTGATTTAAATCAAATGATTTTTTTTAATATCAATCATTTATTTATTTTTACTTTCTTTCACAGAAATCAACATCAAAAACAGATTTAGAAATTATATGTTAAAGACAGAAGTCTTTTACATCCTAAAAAATGAATAACATTAATTATAATGCTTGAACAAAAAAAAACTCGTTTCCCAGCCTTTTCAATTCCCAGCCAATTTCTTAATTTACTGTGGTTGCATACGAAGTTTAAAAAACACTGCGCGGGGATTCCCCTTTTTTCTGACAGCGAAAGGCGCGTTCCGTTTTACGCAAAAATATGGTTAACTGTACGACAAATCAAAAAAATCGTGATTAATTAGGATTTTTTCACAAAATCGTGCTTTATTCGATTTGTTTGTTTAAAACAAGATTTTTCCAACCCTGATTTGGTCATTAACGCGATGTCCAGTGATTCATAGTGTTTTTTACGTAGTAAATAAATGTGGGCTGCAGCGTAATCGCAAATGAATATCTTATGGGCCTCTATGGAAAGGATTGTACTATCGGAAAGGGGGCCATTTTAATCACGCTTTTCGTGCTATGGAATCAGTTAGTCCGCGCACTAAAACCGTATGAGCCGGAACTAAAATTGTTGGTTTAGTAATGAACCTGTTAAACAGTGGCACTCCAGGAGTGAAAACTTGAACAAGAGCGCCTTGGTGGAAGAAAAATACTTGTATAGAACATTGGTCCGTAACCTTATCTAAATACAGAGCACAATTGCGTTTACAAAAAAAAAATACTTCCAAAACCTTTGAAGTAAAAATACTTGCATAGAACATTGATCCGTAACGTAATATAAATAAAGAGCACAATCGCGTTTACAAACATAAGGTGTCGGTAACGGTTTCGCGAGTTCAATTGTTTTTTCCCATCTCCAAAATGCTTAACGCGCCTACAGAAGTTTTCACTTCAAAATAAAACGGAACCATTGTTATAGATAGTGCAATCCATGAAGAGGCGCCCCACTCCGCTCCGCGCCGTACTAGAGTTCAACTTACAGTACAGTAATCGCGGAGTGGGGCGCGTCTTCGTGGATAGCACTATCTATAGATGAATCGTTAAGTCTTCGTTATAACAGGATGACATCTTTATACCACCTACATAATTCGATAACTCAAAGGTTCAAAACATACGTTCAAAAGTAATTCGACTAAGTACAGTCGAAAAATCTGAATCATGACCCACTTTGACGATAAATCGTTTGAAACCGTCAAAATAACAAAGATTTCCCTCCTTTACAGTGCATGCCGCACTTAGGACGTTTTAAATGTTAAGCAAGCTATGTCAATACGGGTCGGAGATCTATGCAATTTTAACCTTTGTCATCGCTGCAATAGATAATATTTTAGATAAAGCATTAATAATCATATTTTGAATCCAAACTCTTTGGAATTAACTATAATTCAGAACAAATGTTTTTTTTTTCAAAACCATGTTCCGAACTCTTTCTCTCTTTTGTGCATTTAGCTTTATACCGCACTTGTGTGTAAAAGCTCTTAATAAAGATGGAGACTGCAACAGATAATTCTCTGTGTAATTAAATGGCAGATAACAAGGTCGTTACCATGGAAATGCATGTTTACGCGAATGTCGACCTAATTGTATTTGAATGCCTGTAAGAAAATAGGCTTATGGTGGATCATGATTCAAATTTGTCGACTGTACATAAAAAAAACAATCAACCTTTTATGGATTTCAAAAACCAAATTAAATAAAACATTTTTGAGAAAGTTATTCTAGCTTGCGTAGGCGCAGTACCTTTAAATACTACTAGTAGTGCTCGCAAACGGCGCGCATGACAGAATTTTTTAACGTGGTCGTAGCACGAGTATGTAATTCTGGAGTTAATGTTCATCCTAATGAGGAAAAAGGCGTGCTTTATGTGAATCATATGTGTAATGAGATGGCTTCCAAAAATGCAATTGACGAAAACAAAACATTATGGTTTGACGTGACCTGTCATCTATATCTACTGATGATTACTGTGTTTTAAAATGATCACTGACCAAGAATTGAGGCAATACCTTCCATTTCGGGAGCCATTTCGATGTTATTAGTAGTGTCTAAAATAAATACAGACACATTACAAAACTTGTTACGTAAATCGTCTTCAAAGTAATTTGGCACGAAGCTTGTAAAAAAATTGACATCCATCAACACTCGACGTTTTTGCCGTGAAATTAACCAGACGTGACCGTCAAACCGCTAAATTACGTAAAGGCCTGTTTCACCATCTCCGGATAAGTTACGGTTATTCAGTGGCGGACTAACAGGGGGGCGGAAGGGGCGGCCCGCCCCGGGCCTCCGGTCTTGGGGGGCCCCCAAATGCCTCTGCGTTCCCCTGATCAAATCCTAAACAAGACTTTAAAAATGTGCTTTAGACTTTTTTTAAATTATTTTTTACCTACAATGGGTCAAGAGCGACTGGTTAATCTAGCCGTGCTTTGAATAGAAAGAAAATTTTCCAAAGAAATCGATTTCACAGAAGTTATTGAGGAGTTCAGTAAATTTAAGGCACGGAAACACATATAACTGCTACAAAAAATAAAAATAAACTATCTTTGATTTATTTTATCAATTTTTTTTTGTCGATCGATTCGTATTTTATTTTCCTCACCTATATCCATTCCATGTTGTAGGTATGTATGTTTATTTAGCCTAAATAGTTTAATTCGAATTTAAATTTCACTTGCCAGATTTTAACGAAATAAACATAAACACTTATTTATACATACAAATTAATGTGAACTGAATAAAAAGCTGGTAAAACTATTTTTTTTTAAAGCTGGGGGCCTCATTCAGCTTTGCCACCTCGGGCCTCTGATGGGCTTAGTCCGCCACTGCGGTTATTTATCTGGGAGATACATTTATACAAATTCTTTTGTGTATTGATCTCTTTCAGTGTCAATTTGATGTGTCTTCCTTATCATTTTTTTATTCTTTTGTTCTCCATCGAGTAAGTTAGATAACTTAATATAAATTTAATTAAGAAATGATAACTTACCTTGTTCGCTCTGAAGTACTGACTGTTCGTACATTTCCTTGATTTTAGCTTGCTTGCCCTGTAACAAAAAAATTGGTTGCCTGTAAAGTCGGTATACGGGCGAAAGTTTTACGTGACAACGACTTTGAGTGGTAAAATAATTTTAATGTGAATATTCATTCGTATAGTAGGAAGAAGGATGAAATAATAGTAACAATTTAAAACATTTATTTATACACATGAACCGGTGTGTATGCCTATCTCTCTCACTCTCTCTCTCTCGCTCTGTCTCTCTCGCTCTTAGGCGGGCTAACTGTGCTCGAGTGGAAGGGACGCGTGCCTTTCACTTTTTATGTCTGTCTCTCTCGCTCTTAGGCGGGCTAACCATGCACGCGTGCCTCTCACTCGCTCTCATTGTGAGCGCATAACGTGAGCGGAGCGTAACGCAGTTTCTTGAAGTGTCACCCGGCAAACCAATTTATAAGACGTTGTCACGTCAAAACGTTTGATCAGTTCATACATTTTAAGCATAACCAGCCTATAATGTTCCCACTGCTGGGACACAGGCCTCCTCTCTGTGAGAGCGAGTGGGCCGAAATCCACCACGGCCCAGTGCGGGTCGGTAGATATCTTAGAATTTTTAGTTCTAGGACATACCGGTTTCCTCACGATGTTTTCCTTCACCGTTTTTTACTACTACTAAATTGTAATCAGTATCTACCTAAGAAATACAGTCAATCTACAATTAAGTAGATTGTAGATTGACTGTACGAAATATTTGACATATATTTGCGACGTTGCCCACTTTCAGAATAAACGCTCTTAAACGACATTTAACAGACGATCTCAAACTGTAGATACCATAAGACTGAACAGTGGACTTAAATTGAGTTACTTTTAAGTATTCCGGGGAACAATTTCTAGGTTATAATAAGAAGGAACGATCATCTTCCTAGCCTTTTCCCAACTATGTTGGGGTCGGCTTCCAGTCTAACCGGATGCAGCTGAATACCAGTATTTTACATGGAGCGACTGTCTATCTGACTTCCACAACCCAGTAACTAAGTAATACGATACCCCTTGGTAAGAATGGTTGTCAGACTTTCGGGCTTCTGACGACCCGTACCAACAAATGAAATCCGGGACCAACGGCTTAACGTGCTTTCCAAGGCACGGAGGAGTCACGGGTATGTAGAAATAGTCACCCATCCACGGACCAACCCCGGCAAGCGTAGCTTAACCTGATGGATCGACCCGTGCGGCTATTACTTAGCCACAAGCTCTTAAGAAATACAGTACTTGTCGAAATCAAGTACCTAGTTTTATTACGAAGTCAAGACCACCAGCAGCACACCTGGAGCTTGGTACTCAACATTACAATTTTGGTAATTGATCTTCTGGTTAATCTCTGACTTCTTACCATGAACAGTCTGCTGCGTATGTTCTGTATCTCCTGCTTCCTCTCGCGATGCCTCTCGGAGGAGGAGTGCTGGCCTGTCTCGAACTTGCCGACGATCTCGCTCATGTTACAGAAGGAGACTGGTTGCTCGCGGGTCGCTGTGTGCTTATAGGACTTCTTTAGGACCGAGTCTTCGTCTGTGGGAGAGAGTTTAGGACAATAAGTACAGATAGCAGACAATTACAACGTTAATTTACTTAAGGCTGAACTAGTTGCGGGCTCGAACTCACTGGTGGGCTTGGTCAAAATACACGCTGTCTCACCTGACATCGTGTCCGACAGAGACAGTATCAGTGATGAGCAGTTAGACGCTAGTCTACATGCACAACGTCTAGTTTGCACGCACACAAACACCGTTCCGAACTATTTTAGTAAAACGAGCGACTAAAAAAAAACTTTTTACAAAGAAAAAACAACCAGCTTCTAAGTTTTTAACCGAGTTCCAAAAGGAGGAGGTTCTCAATACGTCCGTATGTTTTTTTTTTTTTTGTATGTTTGTTACGCGATTACTCCGCCAATTATGAATAGATTTTGATGATTCTTTTTTGTTTGTAGATCATACTTCAGAGGTGGTCCCATATAAATTTTATTAACTTTGGTTGGGTAGTTTTTGAGTTAGCTTCAATTATACGTATTTTTTCCCAGTTAGTTTGTAGATGATATGATAACTTCTTGTCACTGTTATTTACATAGCAGGTAGTGGTATTCGAATTTGTGTACCCCACATACATTCGAATACAGTGGTAGTGATAACTTATCATATCATCTACATACTAAGTGGGAAAAAAAAATACGTATTTTGTAGCTAACTCAAAAACTGCCCAAGCAAAGTTAATAAAATTTATATGGGACCAATTTGAGAGCATACCCTTTCAAACAATCGGTCCACAAATGACGGAGAAATCGGCGGACATACATAAAAAAAAAACATACGCTACGAACATATAACCTCCTCCTTTGTGGAAGTCGGTTAAAAAGTAAAGTCCTTTGGAAAATGGAGTTTTATGAAAATACCACTGCTTATGTCAATTACAAGTAATTTATGGAACTCTTCGATAATTAAGCTTTGTCGGTGCCGACTTTATTTTGGAGATTTTATACTTCCTTTACGCCCAAAGTTGCATTCAAATTAGCAAGAAAAACGAATCTTTGTGGGCTCGTAACTTTTTAATGGCGTTTTTATTTTACTATTCTGTTTCCGCACAGACAAAATTCTCGAGTTCGAACCCAAGGCACGCACCTCTGACTTTTCGGATTCATGTGCGTATTGTATAATTATCACTTGCTTCAAAAACGGTGAAGGAAAACATCGTGAGGAAACCGGCATGCCTGAAAGATATTTCTCGATGGCACGTGAAGTCAAGTCAGAGGCCCATGGGCGGCTTTAAAAAACTCTGACACCAGGTTAGTCACTAACCACACGAAAAGAAGAAGAGATTTTACTATTTTGTTTCCGCACATATTAAATTAACAATGAGACAAAATGATATCATGTTTAACTTTAGATGTATAATGTCGAACAGTGGAGTAAAACCCCCAAAATTTGTATGGAAAAAATATCAACTAATTCTACGTAAGGTGTGATTATAAAAGTATTTTAGATTAAAATATGTTTTAGATACTATTTCAATACCAATTAATCTGCCTAGCCTTTTCCCAACTATGTTAGAATTGGCTTCCAGTCTAACCGGATGCAGCTGAATACCAGTATTTTACATGGAGCGACTGCCTATCTGACCTCCACAACCCAGTAACTAGGTAATACGATGATACGCCTTGGTAAGACTGGTTGTCAGACTTTCGGGCTTCTGACGACCCGTAACGGCTATCAAAGATCCACGAATGACAACCGGGACCAATGGCTTAACGTGCTTTCCGAGGCACGGATGAGTCTCGGTATGTAGAAATGTCTGAACAATATTAGAATTGCTCATGAAAAAAAACTTAAAAAAAAAAAAACAACCGACTTCCAAAAAACACTACAAAGTGAAAAATTACTTTAATTTCGGAAGTCGGTGTCTTTGGTTTTGAATTTTCGTTTTTTGTCACCGACTTCCGAAATTAAAGTAATTTTTCACTTTGTAGTGTTTTTTGGAAGTCGGTTGTTTTTTTTTTTTGTAAAGTTTTTATTTTTCACTTTTTAATTGTGGTACCTACCCCACACAAATTCGCAAACCACTACCTGCTATGTAAATAACAGTGACAGGAACTTATCATATCATCCACATACTAAGTGGGAAAAAGTACGTATTATTGAAGCTAGCTCAAAAACTGTCAAAGCAAAGTTAATAAAATTTATATGGGACCACCTCGAGAGCATACCCTTTCAAACAAAAAAATAATTTTCTAAATCGGTCCACAATTGACGGAGAAATCGGTGAGCATACTTAAAAAAAAAAACAAACATACGCGACGAACATATAACCTCCTCCTTTTTGGAAGTCGGTTAAAAGTTAAAAAAACGGTGGCGGCATAGTAGTAACGGCCCCGACTTACGAGTTGTATGTCGTGGGTTTAAACCTAGTCAGACGGTTGGTTGAAGGACATGCCGGTTTCCTCACGATGTTTTCCTTCACCGTTTTGAGAGCAGTGGTGATGAAATTATTACAAGCTTTTATTCTACTTGTCGTGTTAGTAGTTAGCAAATCTTGCAAGCTGAATTAAACCCACTTCCTCTTATACTACGGAGTTGAAATTTTACATGTTGGTTCAGTTTTGAAGAAAATGCATTTCTTTATGATGTATGACCTGATTCTACCCCCATGCTGTAGGCAGACTTTAAAGACAATGCATTTCTTTATGATGTATAACCTGATTCTACCCCCATGCTGTAGCCAGGTCATGGTAGACTTTAGAACGGACTATCATAAATGCGTGTATTCAATTCCATGTCTGTACCGTTGACTGTTGTGGAGTTCCTTCATCTGGCGATAGCGTCCGGACGAAGGAGGCGTGAACGCCCTTCTTATACTATAAGATAAGCCTCAAGCTTTAAAGAATATTATATTAAAGTTCAATATTTACGTAAGTTTTATTTGGTAATTTTTAGTTCATTAAAATATTGTTTTTAAAAAGGTTTTTACTTAAATTTTATTTAAACAAAGTAAAGCGCCTATCAGGGTACGAACCCACGACCTACAACTCGTAAGTCGCGGCCGTTACCACTGGACCACCACTGCTGTTTACACACTGGCTTAGCTAAAGAACAATTTATCTGTTTTCTCACCATCCTCATCATCTTCAGGTTCGCTGGAGCTCTGTTCGACCGGGACACCATTCAGGTAGTCATCAGACACGCCAACGTCCATGCCCTTCGCTTTGAACCTGAATAGATGATACAATAAGCGGTTAGACAACAAAGAGTTAGTTTAAAATGACCATGAACATGTTGTCCCAGTCTGGCAGAGAACTGAACAATCACGAAATGGGGTTTTTTTTAAGTGAAAACTTATTTAGGCGCATTGGGGTATTTTTGAGATGGGGAAAAAACAATTGAACTCGCGACACCGTTCCCAACACCTCTCATTTTTGTAAACGCTATTGTGCTCTTTATTTTTATTACCTTATGGATCAATGTTCTATGCAAGTATTTTTACTTTAAAGGTTTTTGAAGTTTTTATTTTTTTCAAGTTTTCACTTTTGTCGGCACTCACGGAGTGCCACTGTTTTCTTTTTAATGTATAATTTTCCAGGAATTCATGAAAACCAGCATATTTGTTTTTCATTTTTCAGATCATAAAATTTATTTTTTTAGTAATTTAATTACATACACCTCTTAACACTTTCGACTCCACCCACTTTTCATAGAACTCATACGCCATGCCGCCATACATATTGGAAGTGAACCCTCCGGGAGGGTAGCCGGCATTACGTTTGCGCTAAAGTTAACTATCGCAGACGGTCAACGGCATTAGGTTTAAAACCGTGTTATAAAACGCTGTAAAGCGCAGTCAAATAGTGTTTTCAGGGGGTCTTGTCGCTATACGTAGTTTCCAACCTTTAAATTTTTTTGTGAATATTAGTATACGTGAAACAAATTAAAAAAAACAGTGGTACTCCGGGAGTGCCGACAGACTGAAGTAAAAACTTTGAACAATTAAAAAAAAATACTTCCAAAACCTTTAAAGTAAAAATACTTGTATAGATCATACATCCGTAACGTAATATAAATAAGAGCACAATCGCGTTAACAAAAATGAAGTGTCGGTAACGGTATCGCGAGTTCATTTTTTTTTTCCCATCTCAAAAATGCCCAACGCGCCTAAAGAAGTTTTCACTTTAAAAAAAAAGCTTTGATTTTAAAACCAACGCATATAGATACTAATAAATTTAGTTAAAATATACATCAGATTTTATTTTCACGGTTTATAATGCTTTATTCGTTAATAAAAACCTACATTTAAAATGAGATGAGATGAGCAAAGAACGACGAGACAAAAAAAAATCAAAAAATCAAAATCATTTATTTGCCTGAATAAGGTACAGAAGGTTGGTAAAATGTACAAAATTGTTCTCTTATTCTGCCTTTAATTTCGGCGTGCAAATATAAAATAAGTTACATTTTATTTAAATTTATTATTGATCATAATCATGCAGTCATTAAACAGATAATCCCATTAAAATTTTATTAAGTATTGAATTAAATAAATGTCAACATAATGAAAAAATTAATAAAAATAACAAGTAATAATAAAATAAAATGGTAATCATAAATGTCAATAATAATCATATCAATAATTATCATGTCAATAATGGGAGAGATTCGCCATACAATAACAATAACAATACTAACAATTTAGAAAGACCGTGCAATTTACAAAACTTACAATTTATAATCTAAAAACTCATGTACACTATAAAAGCATTTTTCAATTAAAAACCTCGTCAAATTACTTTTAAATCTAGATAATGGTAGCGTTTTAATGGAATTTGGTATTTTATTATACAATTTTATGCACATAATATAGCTGTTTTTACCTGTACATGTGAGATTCGTCCTCGGTTGAAATAACTTATTAGTATACATAGATCGTGGGGCATAGTAGCTTGTCGCTTGCTGAAAAAGTCTCTTATGTTTGAAAACAAATATACAGGATTCTAATATATAAATACATGGCAGAGTTAGTATTTTATATTTCCTAAAGAATGGACGACATGACTCTATTTGCTTCAACCCAAATATAGCTCTTAGACACTTTTTTTGCATTATGAATGCTTGATCGATCTCCACACAACGACCCCACAGGATAATACCATACCTTAGAGTAGAGGTTATATAGCCATGGAAAGCCGTTATTGCGGCATTTCTAGATACCTCGCAGCTAATACGCCTCACAGGGTATATAAAATTATTTATTTTAACACAAATGTCGTTTATATGATTTTTCCATGAGCAAAATTTATCTAAATTTATTCCAAGAAACTTGACAGAGTCAGTTTCTACCAGGGCGACCCCTTTATAAGATATATTTAGGGTCTGCGGTTTTGATCGATAGGTATGAAATTGTATAAATTTTGTTTTATTAATATTAACTTTTAAATTATTAGCCTCTAGCCACTCTATAGTTCTTTGAAGAGCACTGTTTATTTCTTGTTCATACGAACTTTTATCGTGCCCTTTGATAATAATTGTAGTATCGTCGGCAAACAGTACACATTTATGATTTATAACTTCTGGGAAATCATTTATGTAGAGCAAAAACATTGGCGGCCCTAAAATACTGCCCTGTGGCACGCCATACCTATTATACTTAAACGAAGATTGGCATGATTCTAACGTTTTAGTTTGGTCATTATAATTCGTTACTTCCACTGATTGTACTCTGTCGGACAAATAAGATTCCAGCCAGTTATATGCCGTTCCTCTGATTCCATATCTGGAAACCTTTTCCAATAATCGTTCATGAGAGACATGATCAAACGCTTTACTCATATCCATGAATAAAACTGTAACAGGTATTTTCTTGTCAATACAGTCTGTTATTTCTTTTATTAATTGAAAGGCTGCCAAAGAAGTACTTCTATTTTTACGAAACCCATTTTGTTCATCCTTAATAATCTTATGCTTTTCAATGAAGTTTGCTAATTTGTTGTGAAACGCTTTTTCAAAAACTTTAGAAAATATTGGTATCAAAGTCACGGGTCTGTAATTGTCCATTTGAGTGCTATCCCCTTTTTTAAATATTGGTTTCACTACTGATCTCTTTAATAAATCGGGAAATATTCCTTGTTCTAGAGAGAGGTTAACAACATGTAGAAGTGGCTCTAGAATTATATTAACTGACATTTTTATGATGTCAGTGCGAACATTATCATAACCACTAGCTTTGGAATCGTTTAGAGATATCACTATTTTTTTAAGGTCACTGCCATCTAGTGGGTACAAAAATATTGAACTACTGATTGAATCAATATGATCCATTTGTTTTAATCTTGAATCTTCTTTATTATCAAAGCTGTTACTGGTAACCGTGTTAATGAAAAAATTATTGAAATGGTTTGCAATAGAATCAGGACTTATACAGTCACTGTTGTCCATAGTAATTTTTGAAATACAGGAGCGTTTTAAGTCTATGCCAGTGTGCTTTTTTATTAAATTCCACGCTGCCTTACACTTATTCTGGGCTTTATTTATGTATTTGGTATTATTATTTTTCCGAGACGTTAATATGCATTTTTTCAGTAAATTACAATAGCTTTTGTACTTGTTTTTATGAGGTTCATTATTTTTATATTTTAATTTATAGTGTAATTTACTCTTATTCCTACAGCTTATTTTTATACCTTTAGAAAGCCAGTTTAATTTATTTAATGCTTTATTTGTAACTTTTACGCGAATGATAGGAAAACATAAGTTATAAAATAGCAGAAATGTATCGATAAATTTGTGGAATGCTTCGTTTGTTGAGTTTTCTTCAAATACGTCACTAAAAGTCAGACATGAGATTGTGTTTAAAAATTTTTCCTTATTATCATTACTATAGTCTCGTTTAAATTGATACCACCATTTTAAAACTGGCTGTTGTATTTTTGTAACAGCCCAAGAATATGATTGGGCTGAGTGATCCGATAAACCTAAATTATGTATTTTTGCACACCCTTTTTCTATGCTGGTTATGATGTGATCAATGCAAGTTTGTGTCTTTTCTGTTACTCTAGTAGGTGTCAAGATAGCATGTTTTATGTTGTAACTATTTAGCAAGTAATTATATTCCCTACTTTCCTTTGACTGTTTTAAAATATCGATATTTGTATCCCCACAGATAATAATTTTCTTTCTTGTATTTCGACACAACATCCTCAATAGAGTCTCGAGTTTATTAAGAAATATCGTAACATTCGAAGAAGGGGTTCTATATACACATATTAATAAGATACCGTATTTGGTTAATTCTAAACCACAACATTCAAATACACATGTTTCGCTTATTTTTTGTATTTCCTGTATTATTTTAAATTCAATTTCGTTTTTTAAACAAATAATCACGCCCCCTCTTTTTGAAGTTTTCCTTGAATAGTAAGCTGCCGTCGTAAAGCCTTTAAGGCGAAAGTTTTTTTCAGTACTTCCCAGCAAGAATGTTTCAGTAAGACACAGTATATCTACGCTGATCTCGTTATTTAGCAAATCTAATATGGCAAACGAAATTTCGTCTCGTTTGCTTAAGGCTCCGGCTATATTTTGATGAAGAATTGTTAAGCGTGACTCATTTTTTGTCACGAAAAAAGTCATCTATATTTTGAGTATCTATATTAATATTATCCGTTTGTACACTAACATCGTTTAAACTATAGGTCTGTACAGCAACATCCCTGGTGCATTTTTGTTCATTCTGAATAATTACGTTTTCGGTATATTTTTGAAAATTACTTTTATAATTTACATGCAAAATTTGCCTGTGAATTAACCTACAAGCATTCAACTCTGTGATATATTTTGTTGACTTATAATCATTATGAAAATGTACAAAAGATGAATTCTCACAATTAGAACACACAAACCTTAGTAAATTATTAACATTTTTTTCATTTAGGTATTTATTTTTGTAATTTTGCCCGACTAACACATTGGTGAATTTTAGTTGACATAATGTATGGTGTAAATACGTTTGAATGTGTATAGGGTTTGTGTCATTTGAACCTGCTAATATAATTACAAAATCAGATTTGTTAAAGTCCTTACACGTTTTTGCGCAGGTTTTTAGTACTTCTTCAGTGGTTGCATTCGGTTTTACGAATGATGTCACAGCAAATTTCTCCCCAAGATAGAACTGCAGAATGTTTCGGACACCCCGTCCAGATTGGTCGGCAAAGATCATAACTCTCTGGGTATCACTTGACAGAGATTGGTGTTTTAGTGGTTCTTGCCCTTCGTTAGATGTCTGTATTTTGCTTATTTCCAACTTCTTATCCAAGGTCAAAGATGTCTGCTTAATTCGTTCGTTGTCGTCGGTGTCGTGGTCAATGCGATTCATGCACGTGCTGGAATTTTGAACGTCATTAACCGATAGCGGTTTTGTATAAAGTATTTCATCAGTACTGCAGATCGATTCGGCTGTGTTGAACGAGCTGTCTCCCACGTCTATCGCGGTCGCAACTCTGTCAGGTCGATGAGTCGTAGGTGAAAAACTCTTAGTGGGGGTAGAAAAACAGCTTGTTTTTAGAATATTTCTTTTCCGTGCTGAAATCGGCGAAAACTTTTTTGTTTCAAGTAGATTCACCTTTTTATAGGTTTCGATAATTTTCTGATACTGGCCTATATCCATTTTTAAGCGAGAATTTTCGCTATTTAAATTGTCGATCTCTAGGTGAGCACTTTCCAATTCCATTGTTAGCCTTTTTATTTCATCTTTAAAGTTTGAATAGTCGCTGTCATTTAGTGAAGCATTCGGTAAGCTCACCGCTGTGGCGTCTAGTATCGTAGAGCTAGTGCTTAAATTATTATTTAAAATATTGTCCACTGACTTTACTCTTGATGGTTTACGGACAGTAATATTTTCATTTTCAAAATTGTCCATAGTGACTATAAAGATTTAGAAAGGTATAATTCAAATAATTTGACCCTTTTTTTTTTGTTGAAGTGGACGTTCCAACTCTTTTTTAAGCCGCTTGTATAAAAAGAAAAACATAAAAGTTCATAAATGCAAAAAGTGACTTTTGTGGGTTTCGAACACGCAGCCTCTTCGGTAACACCTCTCATGCGCGCGTTGCTTAACCACTGCGCCACGGTGCTGTGATGTTAAGGTGTCGAAATAGTGCAGTACTTTACTTTATCCAAGTGATTAGTAATCGGCTTGCGCTCGCTCGATGACCATTTAAGGTAATGCGTCGCCAAAACTGTCTGTCACGATGAATCACTCTCGAGTCACACTGAGTTCACAAATTAGTGTACTAGAACAATTTTTTGTTGTAGTGATTTTTGTTTTGTTATTTATTCACACACCGTTTGATTTAAATGAATTTTGTTTTCGATCACGTTGCACTCACACGTTTATCTTTCGATTAGTTTAAGTTGCAATGATATTCACTCATATTCGTAATTTATAAATATTTATTTAACGGAGCTCTCACTGTTTGTGTGCGGTCAGCGTGACGCGCGCGCGCGAGATCCGATCCGAGAAAAGGAGTATGTAAGGATCGTAGCAGGTGGCGTTATGTAGTTTCTGACTACCCCCATGGGAAGAAGGCGTGAGTTTATGTATGTATGTATTTAAAATGAGCTCTCCGCGATGGGTATATGCGACTAGGTGAACCCTCCAAGAGGGCTCCCGGCACTGAACGTGTACTAAACACTAGCCCTAGTACAAATGCCTATAGGTACTATACCTATTGCCTATTACAGGGCAAATTTAGGTAAATAATGTCAAAATAATTAATAATACAATGACTATTTAATAGGATAATTTGTTTGCCTAGCATTAAAAGACTCCTGCGCACCCTGGGTAGTTTGCTTCGCTATTGACCTTGACTATTGAGTAATCTATGAACGCGAGTCTAGCATGCACTACATGCTTATTTTAGGTAGGAAAGATCTACGGCCGTTTATAAAACGTATAAAAATGTATTGCCTTTAACACTATTAGCGTACGATTACATACGGTAGCTTACGATTTTTTTTATTTGTTCGCCTTAAAACTGGGGTGGTTTAACAATAAAAACAGCCCAAAAATTAAAAAAAAAAAAACTATATTTTGTATCGATCTCATGTGGTACGAAGTTCACCGGGTCATCTAGTATGATATTTATAACTTGTATTTAAAATAGTTATACAGATTTATTTTTTATTTTTACCAAAACAAAAATTACAATTCAACAAAATGTTGCAGGAATCGAACGATATAAACTTCACTAAACGTCTGCTTAAACCACAAAGTATAATTTAAAAAAAAAATACCTGTACATGACGCTAAAACTTGAAACACAAAAAAAATCTTCACCACACAAAATTCACTATTACTACAGAATTTCTTAGAAATTAATTTAAAACCATATTTTCGTTCGTCTTTCACGGGACACAGCGCACACACAATGTGATAGCCATCATCAGCCAGTTTCAATATCATTACCAAACTAACCATACATTTAAACAGGCGATTTTCACCCTTACAATGAAGAGAGAAGGTGTAGACAAGATGCAGAATAGTTTGCCGTTATAAAAAAGCTTAAGGAACATGCTGGTAACTGAAAAAATCTTTGGTGTAGTGTGTTGAGTGTTTTGATAGTATCGATTGGTTTAGAATACATTGGTTGGTGCACAGGGTATATTATAATCATTTAATAGGATTAAAACTTTACAGCTTTTTCTAAGTTAATATTATTAGGCTTTTATTTAGATATTTAGGTCTGTTTACGTTTAGTTTTTATTTTTGCTTGAGTATTGTTCTCGATGTTTTTGGTTGGTATATTGGCGTGTGCTAGCTGACATATGGCCAATAATTTATCATTTAAATTATGTTTTGTGTTTCATAATGTAAATTATTTTGCATACTATTGTAAATAATATTTTTTTTCTAACTTGAACAGACAGCTGTGCTGCTGGGGAGTTTGTTGCGCCACTTCTTCTTCCCAGCTAAAGGCACTAGGAAGTGGTGAAGGGTGGGCGTTTCGGGGGACTGTCTTATATAATTTTGACGTTCGAAAAGTGCTGATTCTAAGCTTAGTTTGAGTAATGACTTTTGAATTTAAATTAAGAGGTAAAATTGTTCGTTTGTAAGAGGAAATCTCTGACAAACATTCTTTTACTGATAGAAAGCTACATTATGGCAGAGCAGTTCTAAACTATAATAGGCCTGTGTCCAATAATTTATTTTTTGTCCGTTTTGTAGATTATAAAAAAATATTGAATACGTATTTTTTCTTTTTTGACGTAATCATCAGATAACGGCGGTACATTGAGTTAAAATGTGGCATGACGTCACGCCTTGCTAGATTTTATACGACGTTGTGACGTAGCGAGCCCCCACTTCCCAACTTTAATGCGTCTTTTCTAAGTTATTTTTGATTAATATGATAAAGCAAAAAATACGTGTGTAATATTTTTTTATTATCTGAAAGACGGACTAAATAGAATTTCTTTTATAAACTTTCATAAACTTTTATAAACTTTCTTATATAAATTATAAACGCGAAACTTTGTTTGTTTTTATGCTTTTACACTAAAACGGCTGAACGGATTTGGATGAAATTTGGTACATGGGTAGACCATGATCTGGAGAAGGACAAAGGATACCTTTCATCCCGATATTTTCACGGGATCGAGACTTATGCGGGTGAAACCGCGGGGCGCAATTAGTTTATAATAATAAAGATGGAGTGTTTGAGATGTAACTGTATGTAGGACTTAACTTGTGTTACTGTAATGTAGTATTTAAGTACATTATATTACAAGTGGTCTGTGTTTATACAGTGTGATTCTTTATAATGTGAATATATTGAAATGAGGAAATCTATGCTTAATTTTATCGACGGAAATTAAAAAAAAAAAACTAAGTACATTTTCTTTTTTAATAAAAAAAAACTGTAACAAAACGGTGTAACTTTAAAACTAAATGATATATCGCGATAAAACAAACTTCATAATGATTGGAAGTAATTAGGCGACTTCATAAAATGAAAATTGTGAAAAAAAAACTACCCTCAATTGAAAACAAATGTTTTTTTTTGCAAAAATCTGTATTTTTTTTCATAAATTTTTACAATAATCGTAAAATTTCTCAATAAGACGCCAAACATAACAATTTTTTTTTTTTCCGTCTATAAAATTAAACAAAGATTCCCTCATTTCAATGTGCACACTATAAAGACTCACACTGTATTATTTTTGAATGGACCATTACAAGCAGTATCTAACCAGCATTCGACATGTTTCGTTTTAATTTCCGTCCTCATATGGCAACCCGGCCCGGCGATACTTGTCAAGTAGCATTCTTATCACAAAAATATTACTACGATAATTATGACAAACTTATTACGAGAATTTTGATTTCACCGGTAAATTACAATATTTGAAAAAACTGTATGTATGTTGAACATGGCAAATCGTCATCTATGATTTTCACACACATTTCACTTCTATCATAAGACCAATATTCCCGACTGCAGCCGTCAATGTACATCGAACACATCGATACACACGTTCCCTCGCATGGAGCACTTACCGCCCGGCGGTTCTCATGGCGAACAGAAATAGAACATCTGAGACTAACCGCTGACGCAAGCGGAAGACGTGGAGTAAATCATCTTGATACTTTCTTATTTAAATTATAATTTTGGAAGAGAATATTGTGGTTTTGATGTTGTTTATTTAGTTTAAAGGTGGAATATTACGTTATTTTAAGTAGTGACACATTTGTTTAACAATTTCATTTTTATTTTAAATCTTATATTTTGTACTTATTATTTGGTTAGATTTTTGTTTTCTGTTTTTGGAAACTTTTACGAAAAAACTAAGTTTTCCTTAACCTTGATAATAATAACTGCCTTCATAAAATTTGCAGCTTGTGTCACTATTCTGTTGTATTTTTATTTTACGACTGGTAAAAATATAAAATGAGCGACTTTTATGATTTTACACGTAAACGCTGTTACGCGTATGATTTAGTAGACAGGAATAGCAATAAATTACCTAATACTGGACTGGAGTGTTTTCACATTTTAATTTAAATGAAAACAGTACTACCTAACCTAAATCTAATAATGCTTATGGAGCGCGGACGTGGGAATGCATGCTACCGTTGTATATGAATGATCTACCAATAAAAATCTGTGATGTCTTAAATGCGAAGAACTGCTCAAAGGTATTAAAAAGATACTTTCTAGATAGAAGTGAGACCTAAAAAAAAAAGTATAGATATATATGTGCCTACCAAATTGTTAAATTAATATGTAGTGGCACCGAGTTGCCGAGTCTGGCCATACCGCTGTTAAAACCGCGATGGTTTGTGTGGTATGTGTAAAGTGTAAAGTGTAAAAAAAAAGAAATAAATAATAAAAAAAAAAAAAAAAAATGTAGAATAAATGTTTTATAACCTTGGTGAAAACCCAATGGAGACATTTATTTATAGTTAATAACAATGTTACAACACCAGTTACATTAATGAACGTAGAAACAATTATTACGTTGACAATAATTATGTTGTATTGTATAATTTAATTTAAAACTAACATGGAACAGTGGACGTTGCATACTTTCTCTCACAGAACCCCAGAAATATACGCATAATTTACTCTATTCTATAGAATAGACAACGATCGAACGATGGACTAAGGGATCTCGTGGACTAGACGGCCACGACTCCACTCAGTCGTGGCCGTCCAGACCGTGGTATTGTATTATGTGCGGCTAGTTAGCCTTTTCGACCAAATGCGCGATTCGTATCGGTTTCTATAGTTTACCTGTACCATTTTTTTTTTTGTTGGTATATTATCAAATAACTTCTCCCGCTCTGGGTGGAGCGGGAGGGCGTGTCAGACTCTTACTGACTAAAACCGTGTTCCTTCGGTTGCCATGTTGCCGGGGGCCACGATGTCCCTTTCGGCCCATATTCGCAGCCCCGGCAGGCATTGGCCTTAGCGGACCCCGTCAAAGTTTACCTGTACCCTAATTGCGTAATAGACGATAAATTACAATCTGAATTGTTTTGAAACAGATTGCTAATCCATTGCTTCATAAGTCGGACAAAGAAATCTGCTCAACAACGTAAATAATGCAATGAATGTTAGTTAATTGATTCAGGCGTGACCTTGTGGAAATCCATTATAAAATACAATAGACGTGGATATATTTAGTCACCTGTTCCGCTTAGCTATTTCTAAAGAGCCATGAAAAACTCCTGAAAGAAATCGACACGTGTTTCACCTCTCAACGAGGCATCCTCAGGATGACGATGGACTTGTCGCGAACCCGAACACGGCGTGTTGCCACACCGAGCGCTGAACACAGTCAGTTTAGTCTGCGCTTAATTTTATTTTATTGCCTTTGTTGTTCTCACGACGAGGTTTGTAGGTAGGTAGGATGTTCCACGCGCGCCTCAAAGAGATGTCAGCAGAATTGACGGGGTCCGCTAGGGCCGATGCCTGCTGGGGGTGCGAATATGGGCCGAAAGGGAAACCGTGGCCCCCGGCAACAGGGCAACCAAAGGAACACGGGTAGGTTTTAGTCAGTAAGAGTCTGACACGCCCTCCCGCTCCACCCAGAGCGGGAGAAGATATTTGATAATTTCCCACCCCAAAAAAAAAAAGGTAGGTAGGATAGGTATCGCCGTAGATAAGTACTTAGTGCTACCCGTGCGAAGCCGGGCTGAAAGCTAGTTAAGTATAGATACGGATTGTCGACTTACTTGGCAAGTTTGGACAGAATAGCGGCAGTCTTCTCCCGGGGGGCTCGTGGCTCCTGGGGCAGGTGCTCCTCAGTCGCGTGGGCTTTGCGCTCGAACACCTCGAACCGCGACTTGACGTCTAGTTGAGAAAGCTCTTCTAATCCCAGGTCTGGTTTGTCTGATGCTGTTGGAATAAATAAGAATGGTTAATTATGGTTCCTTAGCCGTTGGTCCCAGCTGTCATTCGTAGATCTTTGACAGTCGTTACGGGTCGTCAGAAGCCCGAAAGGCTGGTAACCAGTCTTACCAAGGGGTATCGTATTACTCAGTAACTGGGCTGTGGAGGTTAGATGGGCAGTCGCTCCATGTAAAATACTGGTATTCAGCTGCATCCGGTTAGACTGGAAGCCGACCCCAACATAGTTGGGAAAAGGCTGAGAAAATGATGGTCCTTTCTTATTATAACCTAGAAATTGTTCTCCGGAATACTTAAAAGTAACTCAATTTAAGTCCACTGTTCAGCCTCAAGCCTGCGTTCTCCATGCCATGCACTGATGATGCGTGTGACGTAACACCTCCAGGCTCCAGTCCTGCTGCGAAGAACACTGTTCCTGAAAACATCACAACAGAGCGTACATCGCGCTCGGGCCGTGTCATAAGGCGACCGGTACGTTTCACTTGAAGGGGAGCACTGTAGCAGCGTGCATCCTCATGGCACGGCGCTCGCCACTACACTGAGCTGCAGGTGCGAGCGCCGGCACCTATATTTATAACTTCGTGCGTTTAGCAGTTAGTTGGACTGTTGTCAGAGGGCGCGCACCGCGCGCTGATTATTGTAGCAATATTTTAACTGTGTTCTGATTGGCTGTAAATAAATAATGTATTTTCTATTATGTCCACTACTTGTACTTAGGTAATTTTGTATATAGTTAGGGTACCAATAAATGAGGATAATTCATTCCTTCCTTCATAAGACATTGTTTTACTGCTATCCCAACTGTCGCCAAAGTCGCTAAAGTATCTACAGATATACGTTTGAGAACATCTGTAAGCTAAGTGTCGTTTGAGTATTCGGGAAAAATACGTATTTTATTTTGACAATGGTTAGAAACAGAAGGTTATTCAGTATGAAGGTCACACATTCATGGAAAGGCTGTGTAAAGCGCAGCTAAACCCGTATTTAAGTGTATTATCTATGGCTAAACCACACAGGAGATTAAAAAATCAAAAGCATTAAAGTCTATTTTTAACCGACTTCCAAAAGGAGGAGGTTCTCAATTCGACTGTATGTTTTTTTTTTGTTATGTTTGTTACGCGATTACTCCGCCAATTATGAATAGATTTTGATGATTCTTTTTTTGTTTGGTAGATCATACTTCAGAGGTGGTCCCATTTAATTTTATTAACTTTGCTTGGGTAGTTTTTGAGTTAGCTTCAATTATACGTATTTTTTCCCACTTAGTATGTAGATGATATGATAACTTCTTTTCACTGTTATTTACATAGCAGGTAGTGGTATTCGAATTTGTGTGGGGTAGGTAGGTACCACAACTAAAAAGTGAAAAATAAAAACTTTTTACAAAAAAAAAAAATCTAATTATTCACGTGTTGTCAGCTCGCGGACAGTGAGCGGCCGGCGAGCCGTTCAATATTCTGTATAGCCATCGTAAAATAGACTTTAGTACATTTAATTTAAAATCCTAACTTGAATGACAAGTTATTTGCTGTGTCGGAGCGGTGCTGTTATGATGAGCGATGTCTAAACAGTTACATTAATAAGCAACGTTGGCAATATGTATACAACGCCATCTATTGGTAGAAAACGCAACGGTTACTCACCTCTAACGACATCTGGCGGCAACTCGACGGGATTGCTCTCACAGATGATCATCTGATGCTTTTTGGGGACAGATGCTGCGAAAATACAAAATTGATTTTATAATTTATTCAAAAGTAAATACTGTATAGGAAAATCGTTGCATGTGCCACTTATATGTACGAGTATGTCTGTATGGGATTCTGACATCTGTTTTATTTTATCCTTTTCAATGTCAATTTGGTTTCAAGGAAATTTTTATTCCTGCATTTTCGAAGCCTACTTAGGCCGGTGCTCATATTAAGCCGGATTGTCATGGAGATTCTGTATGTTTCTTTGCTTTGAAAAACCCGTAGCTGTACTTTATGGAAATTAATGTTGGAATAGTAATAGAACTGCACGTTGAGATATTACAGTTGGATTCATTATTGTTTATAAAATGGTAAAAAATTATAATATTACCGTCCGTGACGTCATCCTCGTCGACCGGCTTAGGCTCAAACAAATGCTTGAAGTGCGGCTTGCAGTACAACGTCGTGTGATCACTCTGATAGGTCTCCACTCTACAAACGAAAGAAAATTGAAATTAAAAAATTAAAATATTTTTTGCATGCAGTGGGCCCAGCAAAGACAACACGAAAGAATAAATACTTAGAATACTCGTTTTGTGCATAATATTTACTTCGTTTAAAGTGGTTTAAAGACTTTACTCATTCATATCTAGGGGTGACACAAATTGTGCTGAGGATAGTTGTATTTTCGATTCAAATTATCATTCGAATTTACGTTACGTTTACTTCGCACGTTTTAGGGCGTCTGATCTCTTGCTACGGTCAGACAGGGGGCCTACCACCAGCTCATAAAGCAGTATTATTTTAATATTACTTCAGTGTGGGAAAGAGATGAAGCTCTACAGGTCGTATAGCTCCATCTCTTTCTCCTACTAAAGTAATATTAAAAATAATACTGTTTATGAGCTGGTGGTAGGCCCCCAGGTCTTATACATATTTAGTTTGTCCTTCTTTCACTCAGCAAGAGTTTATGGGCCGGAGAGTGACATAGATAGATAGAATATTCTTTATTATGTACACCAAAAAAATTACAGACATAGGCTATTGCTTGTTTATGAGCCGGAGAGTGACATAGGCTATTGCTTGTTTATGGGCCGGAGAGTGACATAGGCTATTGCTTGTTTATGGGCCGGAGAGTGACATAGGCTATTGCTTGTTTATGAGCCGGAGAGTGACATAGGCTATTGCTTGTTTATGAGCCGGAGAGTGACATAGGCTATTGCTTGTTTATGAGCCGGAGAGTGACATAGGCTATTGCTTGTTTATGAGCCGGAGAGTGACATAGGCTATTGCTTGTTTATGAGCCGGAGAGTGACATAGGCTATTGCTTGTTTATGAGCCGGAGAGTGACATAGGCTATTGCTTGTTTATGAGCCGGAGAGTGACATAGGCTGTTGCTTGTTTATGAGCCGGAGAGTGACATAGGCTATTGATTGCTTGTTTATGGGCCGGAGAGTGACATAGGCTGTTGCTTGTTTATGAGCCGGAGAGTGACATAGGCTATAGCTTGTTTATGGGCCGGAGAGTGACATAGGCTATTGCTTGTTTATGGGCCGGAGAGTGACATAGGCTATAGCTTGTTTATGGGCCGGAGAGTGACATAGGCTATTGCTTGTTTATGGGCCGGAGTGACATAGGCTATTGCTTGTTTATGGGCCGGAGAGTGACATAGGCTATTGCTTGTTTATGGGCCGGAGAGTGACATAGGCTTTTGCTTGTTTATGGGCCGGAGAGTGACATAGGCTATTGCTTGTTTATGAGCCGGAGAGTGACATAGGCTATTGCTTGTTTATGAGCCGGAGAGTGACATAGGCTATTGCTTGTTTATGAGCCGGAGAGTGACATAGGCAATTGCTTGTTTATGGGCCGGAGAGTGACATAAGCTGTTGCTTGTTTATGAGCAGGAGAGTGACATAGGCTATTGCTTGTTTATGGGCCGGAGAGTGACATAGGCTGTTGCTTGTTTATGAGCCGGAGAGTGACATAGGCTATTGTTTGTTTATGGGCCGGAGAGTGACATTAGGCTATTGGTACTTTAAATTCCGGAAATGCACGATTCCTGTGGAGAAGCAACGGAACTAGGGGAGTCACGACTGTTTAATGACGGTACTAACGTGAGCTGCTTGTTGCACTGAATGCATCTGAAGCACTCCTTGTGCCAGATCCTCTTCTCTGCTTTGATGCGCTCCATGGCGTACACGGGCCGCGAGCACTTCTCGCACTGCGGAATCGAGTCCGTGTCCGTCGCCGCCTTCATCTTCTTGTGTAGTTTTTCTGAACTTTTAGACTGAAAAGAAGGAGAATAGATTTTTAGATATTGTTGTTAGCAATATAATAGCAGACTTAAACATAACTGGCGAAATGTGGGTGTACCTGCTACAGGGACACCTCTGCCCAACCCTTCGGGGAAACAAGGCGTGATGTTATTTATGTATGTATGTATGTTGTTAGCAACTTAGCAAGTAGACTGTCGGGCAAAACATTTTGAAGGTCGACAATGAGGCACATGTGCCTAATGTGGCAACTAACAGACACGTATAAATGCATGCACCTCAATACTGCGTGGCAACAAAATGTTCAGAGTATTGATGTGACCAAAACCCAGACGATCTCAGAAGAAAGAGTTTCAGCAATTGATTACTTTTCAAATAGGTTCAAAAAAGCTGACACCCTTGGCATTGACCAGTACGCCGGCCGGTTGCTAATGAGATTTAGTTCTACTATAAATTGTGTTTAAGAAATTGGTAATTTTTGACGTTGCTGCTTATTTCTACACTCTTCAACAGGACGGCGGGTCTAAAACGGCCACATTAAGCAATTCCTCAAAAAGCAATTCATTTTCTGAATTCCCAGCAATTCCTCTATGGTGACATATTTTAGCCGAATCATATTCAATTCAATTCATATTAGAATCATATTTGGTGTAAATATTGCCGCATGAAAAAATGAAGACCGTAATTTTACCGGATAATTTTTCTTTACAGTATTTATTAATCAAATAAGATTTTTTTTTATTTCTATAGTTTAAATGTTATTTCTAATACAAAACTGTCAAACAGATGAATTGCGTGATATGAATTGAACGCAGACAATATTATGAATTGTCATTTTGTGACAGTTTGTGTGATATTATGATTCTGCCAAAGCGGCCATTTTAGGCCCCCAGCACTTATCAAAATTTTGTTTCGGAGCTCATCCGCTGTTCAGTTAGGTGCCGGTCAAATCAGTGCTGTAAGTGGAATACCTCTCCATTGTCTGTCGATTTAGATATAAATCTCGTCACTTACCACCGATATGGTCCCTTCATCCTTATGCCTCCTGGACTTGGTCTTCTTCTTGACCGTCCTCTGCTCCGAGACCTGGACCTCCTGGTAGCTCCTCTGAACCCTCGATTCCGTCTGGATGAGGGACGAGGAGGACTCCATCGTCGCTGACGCCGTAGCTAGTGCCATTACTTTGTGCTCTGGAAAGAAAGAAAAAGCAAAAATTCAGTTATACGTCTTTTGGGCAAGTCAGTGTTATAGATTTTAATTTGGTCTACGAGATGGCAGAAACTCATTGACGAACTCGAAGAAACGAACTCCAGAGGTGAAGGTTTTTCGTCAAACAAATATCTTAGTAAATCTAAGTAAGTAAGGGCTATTTCTGGCATGACTGACGAAGTCCTAACCAGCTTTGAGACGATCTGTTCCAAATCGTGCTCACGAATTCCAGATTTTTTGATGTTTAATATCTTTCCTCTCAGTTTCCTGCAATCTGTGGGAGTGATTTCGTGAAAAGGGACGGAAGTGTGTAACAGGAAGCCGGGGAAGCGCGCGCTATTTGATTTGACCAATGAGCGCGCGCAGCGCTATAGTTGGCCGTCAGATGGTACCAACCCATTTTCCGAGAGGTTGGTACTGTTAGCCAAGTTTTCAGATGTTACATATCATTTGCGACTACTGTAAGGCTCGCTCATTTTTTTAAATACCTTCCTTCATAGCATATGATAGTCATAGTGATGTCTAAATGGTCACTAGTAGTCAGTAAACCTATGTACTTAGATAAATGAAACTTGACCAACTATTATGGACACAAATAAAATAAAAAAGGTTAAGGAAAACTTCCCGTAGATAATTATAGCAATGCTCATAATGAATTAACACAGGTTTTTGGATCGTAATGGTAATTAACAAAGAGTAATAATAAGATATTTGTATGGTTAGCAAAAAGCGCGTCATAAATATTCAAATTGGCAATGAGTAATGTTAGCGGAGAAAGCAGTACAAGTACCAAGTACTATTTATTTTAGCAAAACACATTAGCATTTCTTCGCAATTATGTTTCGGAAATAGACCTTAACTAATGACATTGTTAACCTTAACTTTGGCTAGTTTTAACAATGAGGTCATTTTGTGTTCTTTTTCGCGAGATTTTTTAGCTAAGACTTCGTGCATTCTTTGAGATGTTTTGTCGGAGACATTCCAAAACATCTGGGATAGGCTCATACAAAAAGATAATCATTTGAACATCATCTACATGAACGTGCAAGTCAGTTTGCCTTGCAATTTTCACCAAGAATTGGCCACTTTTTTCCGTCATAAGGATGTCTAGAGTCGAAAATTGTGTCAAGGAGCTATGAAGCAGTCAAAAGAGCTACAGTCAAGTCACGTACAGGCAGAATCTCACGACATTAGGAACTGAAAATACAGAGCGTTTTCGTGCTAATCAACAAAACAGTAGCGACATATTTGCTCATATTTGACAAAATTTGGAGGCTGTAGAAGTGTAACAAGAGAATTCAGACATTCAAGACGATAAATAACATGCAAAATTCACACGTCACTTATCGTGATAACATACGGAATTAAAAACATATAAATCTGGGAATGAAATTAACTCATTAACAGGTAGTAAGGCCTTCGAAGCGCGTCGGCTAGTTTCTAATGCCCCATCGTGGAGTCACGCAACGTCTGATGTCCGTCAACGAATATATAAGTAATTGAATGGCTTGTTGTATGTTGTATTGTTGTCGATTTTGGAAGATTTCTCTTAAATATGACATAACATAACATCATGTAAGCCCCGATAGGTTACACCAGCAGTTCGCATTTTTTTTTCTTGAATTTGAATGTGTCAAAAAATTATGAAAGAAGTGGAAATTAGTCGCTTAAAAATTATCACCGTCATCGAAATGATGTTGGTTGGTGGTATTCATAGGACAAGGATTATAAAGTCGGGTTTGAAATCGTAATAGAGGTGCCTTAGTTGCACTTTTCAATGGGTTACTAGAATTTAAAGATCAAACAAAGTTATCCACCGGAACGATCACTTAGATGAATTCAAGATCAAATCTTAAAACACTTTCCAAGCTCAATTAATGAATGCACAATTACCAAAAGACACCGGAGCCATGATAAGCATTTTCGTTCGATTTTCGTCACAATATATCTCACTGAAACACAGCCACTGAATGACGAACAAAAGATAAATTGAAGATTAAACACAAATCACAGTTTTTTCAACAAATTCCTTTCTAACTTGCTCTCTCGGACGCTTTCGACTAACTGAAAGTATTTCACCAAAACATATGATATTTATACGTTGAATTTTCGTACATATTGATTCATTGATGTAGTAAAATAGGAGTACCTATTACGAATAATATGGGTCATTCGTCTGTCATCATAGGATGGTGGGAAGGAAGTGGGTGACGGATGCATCAGCAAGGGATGTTGTGTCTGAATATGACAAAATAAGAAGGAAGACTCATTACAGGTAAGAGTCTACATGTGGAAGTGTATTCGATAACGAAAACAACAATACCTAGGTTCATAATTACCTATAGGATGACCAGCACCCTAATTGCGTAATACAACACAATCACAATTTGTTTCGATTTGAAACAGATTTCTAATCCATTGCTTCATAAGTTGGAAAAAGAATCTGTTCAACAACGTAAATAACGCAATAAATGTGGTTGAAATGTCAAAATGAAACAAATTTCGCGAAATTGTTTACGAAAATGAGTTACGCACTTAGGGTACAGGTCCTTCAGGAAGAACAAATAAGTTCATACAATTGCAGTGGATAATCTTATTACTATGAGCTGGCTGTCATCTTAAGAAGTGGGTGGAGAAGTGGGTGACGGATGCATCAAAACACTACACTGAACATGACGAAGCATGAAAGAGGACAGTACCGTTTTGGCTCCACATAAGAAAGGCTTGTTCGAAACGTTTCAATACCGAACAAGGGGTGTCTCCTCGACTGACAATAGTTTCGCCGACGTATAAATGCTTGGTAAGTCAGTCCCGTCAGGAAGTCAGTCACGCTACCGACCTTGTTGAGTGCCTCATTTTACTGATATTAATTATTATAGCTGACTCGAGAGAAGATGCTTCACTTATGTAAGTAATTAAATCTTGACCTGACCATTAATATTTAACAAATACTACAGCAATTAAGCACATGCTCATTAATAACTATGAGCAGTCTTCTAAAATTAACGGATGTTTTTATAAGCTTTGTTTCTTTGTCTAGACAACGTATGTGGAATAGACTGCCTATATTAATCACCCTAACTATAATTATATGTAGATCAGCGACCACAATAACGTCATGATTACTGTAATGATGATCTTTTAATAGAGAAAGTTTCAGTTGTAATATGGAGGTATACTGATGCCACAAACGGAAGCTAGGTTGGCATTCGGCATCGTGTTACAAAACTTTATAACGAGTTAAAAAGTCAGTTTATTTGATTACAGCCTAAGACCAGACCTGTCAATCAATCTGCCTAACCTTTTCCCAACTATGTTGGGGTTGGCTTCCAGTCTAACCGGACGCAGCTGAATACCAGTATTTTACATGAAGCGACTGCCTGTCTGACCTTCACAACCCAGTACCTGGGTAATACGATACCCCTTGGTAAGACTGGTTGTCAGAATTTCGGCCTTCTGACGACTCGCAACGACTGTCAAAGATCCACGAATAACAGCCGGGACCAACGGCTTAACGTGCTTTCCGAGGCACGGAGGAGTCTCGGTATGTAAAGATGGTCACCCATCCACGGACCAAATCCGCCAAGCGTAGCTTAACCTGATGGATCGACCCGTGCGGCTGTTATTACTTAGCCATGAGCTCTTAAAACCAGACCTGTCGATTTTGTTTATTTTGCAGCTCGCGGGGCAGGAGCTGCAATGAAGAGCAAATGCAATTCTCTTATATTCTGAATATTGCTTCAGGTTTGGCTATTTAGCCAAAAGGATAAACATTAGCAGTGATAGCCCAGTGGTATGACCGTCAGACTGCCAAGTCATAGGTCTCGAGTTCAAACCCAAAGCACACACCTCTGAGTTTTCGGATACATGTGCGTATTGTATAATAAATCACTTGCTACAAAAACAGTGAAGGAAAACATCGTGAGGAAACCGGCATACCCATGGGCGGCTTTAAAACTGACACCAGGTTAGTCACTAACCACACGAAAAGAAGAAGAAGCAATTATTATTGCCAGTCGGCCTTGTAGGTATATAAGGTGGTATAAGGTAGGGTGCATAATCAGCCTATAATGTTCCCACTGGTGGGACAAAGGCCTCCTCTCTGTGAGAGGGAGTGGGCCATAAAGCCACCACGCGGGTTCCGTGCGGGTTATCAGATAAGGTAAGATGACCATGCTGTAATTACTTCCATTTAGAGTAGAAAATGCAGAATTCTGATCTAAAAACCCAGAACTCTGTATACCCCATTTAAAGTACAACCACGTGTATTCACGAGTAGCAAGTCGAATCACCGAATTTGTTTCACGTGGCTAACCGTGGGTAGTCTCATAATGTTTGTTTATGCAGGGATTTTTGGCGCCATTCCATGCAACGTTCCGTTTTTCACGTTTATTTGGATTCTGCTGCGTAATTCCTGATTATGCAAAATTCTCTATGAAGATGAGAATGTTGACTGTATTTTTGGAATGAATTTGTCATCTCATTTTATGGTCAACACAGAAATGGATCACAACATCACATCCTGTGTCGTAAGATATTCTTTAATTGAGGATGAGCTTTTACTTTTGCATAGTGTTGCCCAAATGCAAGAACAAGACGAGACTTAGCCAGTCTTGGTCTTGGTCTTGCGCCAATACACCTGGTCTTGGTCTTGGTCTTGGTCTTGCGCTCCCAGTCTTGGTCTTGGTCTTGGTCTTGCAGCAAGAGTCTTGCAAGTCTTGCAATTACCTATTAGTCTATTACTATTTATTAAAGTTTACTTTAAATCTTAGAAAAACGTATTAGAATTGGAACATTGTGAGCTTGAATTAACATAGCCATAGTAAAGATCAAGCAGATTAATAAATAACTGAAGATTTGATAAGAAATTCGAAAAATCAACTGACCTATATATACTTACTAGAATGAATTAATATGACATCTACTACCTATCCTTACCATTTTATCCTAATCATAATACTACTTGCGTGATCAGTATAATGTATTCATTTTCATTCTAAGCACTCTGAAACTTATTTATTCTTTGGAACACCTGTAGGTACTCTTAAAAAAATTCGAAATTATTTTGCATGAGTATACCTACGCCCTATGGCGGCAATCAAATAGTGTCACAAATGTTATGATTTCGGCGTGGCGGCAACGATTGTTTTAGATTTCAAAAGAAGCCCCGGCGCGTGTATCATAACCATGTACTTCCGAAAAGCGGCAAATTTCTTTGAAAAGTAAGTACAAAACCTTTGATGCCGCATTATCAAAGTGCCGATGGTTAAAACATAACTATGCATGCACTCAGTTTGATTTTAATAGATATTTTTTTATTCGCTATGTTTATGGTATTAGTCGTAATGCGCATAGGTCCAGTTTTTCATATTCTTTGATACAGTTTTTTGCGTCTCATAGAATTCCTAAGCGTACCTACCTATACACCGAACTGTTACACCTAACTACTCAGTGAAATAGCGCTAAGTCCTAGCTGCAAGACGCAAGAGTCTTGCAGGCTATGTCTTGTTCTTGCTCAAGTCTTGCACGGTCAGTCTTGGTCTTGGTCTTGCTAAAAATACGCGGTCTTGTTCTTGGTCTTGGTCTTGCAAAAACGCAAGAACAAGACCAAGACTGCAAGACCAAGACTGAATTTGGGCAACACTATTGCAGTATTTTGTAGTCATCAATTCGACTGCCAAGTTTGGCAAGAATATCATCATCTATGACATGTTAGTATACCTAACGTAATATTATCCCTTTTCATCGTAGGTATAAGCAGTTTCAAATGCAATAATCAACCTATTTCATTACTCTCTAAAATGCTCAATCAAAAGATTAGGAGCGAACTAAAATGCTTGCACTCGTGAAATCTCCGTCAAACATCAGACCCATATATTAATGTTTGAGAAACAAGCCCACCAAAGCATTCACAGTATATTTGTGCATTCGTTTATAGGTTAAAACATTCCCGACCAGCCGGTGAATCAGAACAAGAGTATAGCAACACTAAAAAGTCAATTTTCTAAATTTAGAACCGCCCCAATTAAAGATGGCGTTTAGAAATACGACACCTGTTTTTCTTCAATTAAATATTGGGTAACTACAGGATAAAGGGAAGTTGTTGTCGGTTTTCCTTGTAAAATGTATCAGGAATAGTTATTTTTAGAGTTTATGAGGACACTGCTGCTTATAACAGTGATATGTCGTAAGAGACGGAAATAAATCTGGGTTTCTCATGTAATTGCTTGTCATTGTTTGGTTTGATACAAGGTGCTTGCGCTTTAGCAGTTTTGATACCGTAATAAACAGAAACGAGACGTTGCCAAAATGCATTATCATCCACCTGCTCTTAACCCAATTTATTTGGCGCCGGAGTTGTACTTTTTTTTTCATCCGTACCTATGCTCCATTTATTATAGCATTAGACAAATATTAGCTAAATAACGACAGTTTTTGTGTAATATTAGTGAAATGACTGCACTTTAGAATTATATTTTAAATGTAAATGGTTTATAGATTACATTGCTTTGTACATAACGTGAAATAACGGAGTTTATAATACGTTTATATCTAAATAACGAAAGGTTGATAACCGTTATTTGTCTAATGTTATAATATTAAATGGAGTATACATCTTTATCAGCCTGCTGCATCTTCGACAGCCACCATCCATCTCCTCTTAGATCCTCCTCAAGCCTCCATCCACATTTATACTTGCAGAAAAGATACATTTTCATTTTTGCAATGTATCAATAGCATCGCGATGGTTTTCTTTTCAAATGAATATCCTCTTGAAACTCTCGACGTATTATTTGCAAAATCATTGTGTGAATGTTAGTAAAGGACACTCTTAGACACCCATATCCATGCAATAAAACTAATAAAGATTCTCAGAAGCTTTCATTGAGTCTTCAAACACTTCGCGTATGAATTAATCATTTATAAGAAGAAATTAATGAAGCGTTGAGTTAATAGCATCGTTCAGATGATTTTTTTTAATAAGTGCTTTTGGATTTAATATGTTAATGGTTTAATCATAACTCCCATCTGTCATATGTGGATCGAGCAATCTTTTAACATTTGGCCCGAAGGCTCAGATAGACCTTCTCTCTCTCTACCTAGCCTTTTCCCAACTATGTTGGTGTCGGCTTCCAGTCTAACCGGGTGGAGCTGAATACCAAAATTTTACATGGAGCGGACTGCCTATCTGACCTCCACAACCCAGTAACTGGGTAACACGATACCCTTTGGTATGACTGGGTGTCAGACTTTCGGGCCAGATAGACCTATAGTAAAATAAAGAAAACTTTTCGATTAAGAATCAGTTCACGTACAATAATCTTTTCGTGATAAAGTAATTAAAACATCCAACGAATTGTGCGGTTCAAAATGCAGGACAGTCATTTCTTAGAAGTCAGTGTTCGGTTAATTCATAAAGATTACGGTTAAGCAAATGTCGGTCAAACGGTCATTATAAACATCGAGCGATTTAATACCGTGAATAAAATTGCGTCTTTTTCTTTTAGTTACGTTACTGATTTGATAATTTCCGTGTTAATTTAGCAATGAAAATGGTATCTGTTGAGAGAATTGGTTTCTTGAATTTTTTGAAGCTGAAAGATATTACACAGGTTTTCTTTGATCATTCGCACCTTGGTCTATGTTTAAATTTCGTAGTATTTATAGTTTCCATCACAGCATTAACAGAATTTATTAGAAGATGCAACTCAATGATTTTTGTAGACTGTCTAGGCCGGTCGAGTTTCCAATTAACTAAAATGGAAGATTCTAGAACGTCAAGTAAAATCAATTTACACCATTCGATTGCAAACGAGTAAGGAAAATTGTATAGAAAAGAGTCCATCTTAGGAATTGTCGCCTTGACCAGGTTGATACTTGTTTTTCCATGTTTATATTCAACGTTAGATTTCACTGATCGATAGAACGTAATCAAATAAATGATATATTGCTAGAATCAAAGATTTTTTTTAGAACTGAGACAAGGAATCATGCAATATAAACCAATACCACTGATGACAAAATGCAAAACAAAGAAGACATGAGTATTTAGAAGCCTCTAAAGGGAAGTGATAAAACCAGAACTTCAATGGCCAGGAACGACCAAAGATAACCACTTTCTCTTATAGCTAAATCTTTTGGAAACACTAAATGGATACAGCATTTACAAATTTTGAGTAATGCGTTAAAGTGCGAGGTCGAAATAGATTTAATTCAACGAATTGCTTTACCTACTGCATTAGTAGCGAAGGCGCGTGTTGAAAAGTCTACCTCCACCTTAACAGTAGTTCCTGATTGAATGCATCAACAGTATCTACATCTACACTTTCATAGAAATGCAAATACGCAAGCGTATGATTAAAACAAACGCTCGTTTATTTATTATTATTTTCTGCGTGTTATGAAATAATAAAATACTATCAATTGGTCGTCATGTAGATATATTTCCTAATCGATGCGTCGATCATCAATTGTATATCGTTATTCATTATGCAAAATGCGAGTTTAATCAGGATCTAAAGTCTTTGCACTAGCTAATTGCGTGACTATATCGCATTTCATGACTTTCATAGTTTTTTATATATCAAGACATGGACATCTTCTGTTCTGAAATTCCCTCTATCTGGATCTTTGATGGCTTTTATTCCAGACTTCACATTATTATTATTTTCACAATAGCCAAGTGAAAGCACGTTAATATCTGAAATCGCTCGAGAGTCGTTCGCTCCTCATATATTTCGAGCATATCTCTCGTTTTATACATATATTTGGATGTTGAGTGGGTGTAATGCACTGACGCGTCTGAACCAAACACGTTGGATTCACACGGATTTTATGCGAAATTGTTTGATACCTTGCACGCGTGAATGTGTATTTATAAAGAGGTATCTTAGGGTAAATTGATTTTTTTTCCGGAGGACTTGAATTTGATGTGGCTTTGTGGCAATAAAACTACGATAGGCAAACAATGAAATACCTACATATAAAAAGCTACAAATGCGTGGAATTTGTGTCAAAAAAAAAACAATAAGCAAATCCATAGATACTTATGATCAAATTGAAATAGAATAGGAAATGTTGTAGAGATAAATCATTCAATTGATGCAACGAACTTTACAGCTTAGAAGTTTCTAGTAATTTTACCGTTTTATTGAAATATAAACTTTACAGCTTCATGATCTGTGTTCAAATTAAAATAGACATCAGAAAGTCGAGAAAGGTGATGCAGACTTGTAATTACGACATGCGCTCTGTTCTCGGAATTTATTCATATGGCTATGATTATTTAAGTACCTATAGTCTTTTAATTAGTCTCTAATTTTCTTGTCCCTCTTGATTAATAAATACATTAACCTAAGGTGATTGCTGTCAGCAGCAATTATTATGTTCTTTAAGATCTGAATCTGACTTGCAGATTCTAGATTTGCAAAGGTCATAATGACAACTGGCACTAGTGCCGTGTATGAAACACTGATTCATTCTGCTGTAGAAATTTTATAGTATGAAGATTTATAATAAAGGAAGGTTATACATACATACCATATCTACTGCGATTCGATGGAAATTCTCTCCTATCTTAATTATAATCTCTTAAACATTCTAAATGATCAATCAATTAAAATCACAATCAACTTCTGGACATACGTCCGTCTAAAGTTGAGCTACATATAACTATATATATATAGTTCTGTGATGTTTGTTAAATATTTTTTATAGCTAGTATTGTATTAGCCTTGTCCCCCTGCCTACTATGAAAATATTAAGTCATTCATGTGAGCAAATTAATCCTTTCATCGCGTGGATAAAAATATGATTTGTATCAACCGAGAATATTTCTTCTGCTTTCCGCAAATGATCTTTGTTATCCATAACAAAAAGGGAGTAAACTTGAGTAAGTAAATCAATAACGCTGAGAACAGTTAAATCATGATTTATCATTTGGTCTTTGGCACTTATTATAGTTATTACTCCGCTAAATCTCAGACACAGTCCACATGTCCGATGCACTCAGAATGACTGTGTTTGACTAAGCTCGACTTGTCATAAATTATGCCTGAAATATTAGTGCATAGCTCGAAACAGAGGCAGTTGGCAGCCCTGAAGTATTTCCTTTAGCATATTTTATGACAGATCATTATTAATTGGTTGTAATGAATTATTCGATCCATAACAAATTGATTTGAATTAGCAAAATGAAGAGAAGAATTACATAACATCTAATCATTGCTTTGACCCAATTGCAACTATAACTTCCGTTGCATCATTATATCCATAGATAACGGCTTAATTTTATCCAAATACAAGATTTTCAACCTTTTTAGAAAACCCAAAAAGGATATAGAAACCCCAAAAAGGGTACGGTATGGATAGGGTACTAAACGTACCTAGTCCTAAAACGTTGAAGTTTGACCTATCCTAGAATCTGAAGGCCAATTCTCGTAATTAAAAAACGTTCACATTCAAGTCGCAATCTGTCAAACTTGTCAAAAATGTTGGTAAATTGATTGTAGTTTTGGATTTCGAATGAGATTAAAAAATAAAATAAATAAATAATTAATAAATCATTTATTTTGGACCAAACACTAGATAACATTTTATAAACCTGCCAAACTACGTGACAGTTGCGAAAGTTCTTAAAAATTCCGGGAAATCCCCTCAGGTCTCCTAAACACACGAAATTAAGCACATCAACAATTCCATCATCAAGGGTAGTTTTGAATCAACAATTTTAAAAACAAAAAGCCGGACTAACCAGAGCTGTGTTTGGAAACAGGAAGCCCATTCGGTCACGAGTATCATTTACCGCGACATTTACAAGGGAGCGGGCACTTAAAAGCTTTCAAATATGTGACGTAATTAAAACTTACAGCATTTCTAGAGGAGGAGGTATGTGAGGCATTTCCCTCTTGGCGTGCACTAACCATTTGACCATGTGGAATATTTATTTCAATGCGCAATTTGTTCTTGTCCGCCTTTTTTGATCTTTTATTGGTAAAAGTGAACAGTACAATTCATAAACAGTTCCGTAACTGACGAACAGAAACAGACAACGTAAGGTGTAACTCGGAAAGTCGGAAGACACAAATTCCTATGTGGTTTCGAAGATGTGTTCCTTTGAAGGTTTGAGATGCACAAAGAAAAGATATTTCGAAAGAAAACGTTTTTTATTGAACATTTAGTTTGCAAACGAAGTCCCGGAAAATTAAAGCGTAAGAAAATTATGTTTTGTTTTCGTCGGTATTGCTTGTGGATTGGATAAACAACGGCCAAAGCTTGCACGGTTTTCGTACATTGATAGTTTACCATAGAAATATAAAAAACAGGAGAAGTGGCATGGGGGCGTGTCTGTGTCCACGCGTAATGATCAAAGTGCTCATTGCATACGAAAATGGCCGTCTCCGCGAACTAGTGTGCTTTCGGCCGTGATTGGGACAATTTATAAGAATGCCGTGTTGTTCAGTGGTTTCTTGTAAAAACCGAAGTCAAAACAAAAACTTTGTGAATCATGGAATCACTTACCATATGTAATTACAAGTATTTTACTATATTTGTCTTTAAAATAATGAAAAACAACAAATCGTAAAATATTTCTTGCTTTTACTACGTTATTTTTGTTTCCAAATATCACAGTGACTGTACTATTTTTGCACAACATACATTGCTCGTTAACCACTACCTAAATATGTCGCTCAGTGACTCAACAAGCAATGTAAAAATCACAAAACGATACTGTGGACTGCGGATGCATCGCGCAGTACGGCCGCTGTGTCTGGCGACGAGCTAGTGATGTGGTTGTGCAGATCCACTAACGTAGGCTATCGACAACAATGTCGTTTGGCGAATGAATTTATTGCTATTATACTTTATTCTTCAATTTGTCAACTCTTTTACCCGGGTGGAAGATCGATGTGAAATAATGTGTTTTACTTATTTTGATTATTTTACAGCGTATAGTAGAGAAATGCGTAACCAACGGTCGTAAAGTTAATAAAATTTTAGGTAGAGTGTTTTGGGTTTGAATTATCGCTGGTCTATTATGCCTTATACTCGTGCTATTTCCTTACTTTTTTATGGTTTTGGTATTTTACTTCCGTTAAAGTGTCAAAAGCTTCGAATGCGTTATAGTAATCTTCATGGTTCAGATAATTACAAATATGAAGAAACACATCATTTTATAAAGTATAAGGACAAAGGTGGGCTTATGTACCCATCTCCTGATGTCGTCATGATTTGTAAGATAGTGGAAATAATCATAAAAACAGCTTGTCTCACCAATAATAAATTAACAGTTAAAACTAAAAATGTCAAACAGGAACTCATGGCAAAGGCTTTGCCTCACTTCATAGGATTAGATCTCTTTGAAAATATTAAGTTTCACCAATTTGAGCAGTCTCCGATGAATAATCACATAATATTTCAAATTAAAGCATTCATGGAAAAATATATTAATTTAAGATTACACTATTTGACAAAAAATGCCACTCCAGTAATATCAAAGCGTCAAGTGCTGCACAAATACTTCCACTTTACAGGTCAGTGAGTAAACATCATAGCAGGGTTCAACAATATCTACTGTTTCAAATAAACTATGACAGGTTAAACCAACGTAACTGGATTTTTATTGTTTGAATTTTTTGCTTATTATTTATTTTTATTATAATATTTTCTGGACTTATCGTTTTTATTTATTTTATTTTCAGGACACCAAATTTTTTAAAGTATAACGACGGTGAAGTATCAATATCTAATAACTACAAAAACATGGTTTTACAGGAGGAGAAAAAAACGTTTAATTTCTATAGTTTTTGACCATTTGAAGTAAACGTTAGTAAGTGAAAACCGCCAAAATGTTAGTTATTAGATATTGATACTTCACCGTCGATAATATTAAATGGAAGAATCGATACCTTTCCGATTTAGTCAATCACTAGCGTATATGTAAAATAAATTATTTCTGTACAGCACAACGATAGAAATGATGTTTTCGTGTGAGTGAGTTGTATGGTGCATGGTAAATGCACGCTGTGCTTGATGGGATAAGGTTTATAATTGATTGTGTAGTACGTTCTGATTTATGAATTGCAAGAGTGAGCGCAGCCTCGTTTCTATTTAGTTTACTGATATGCATGTGTAGTTGTGACGACTAGTGGCAAGGTAGTGGGGACAAAGTGGAGACATTGGGTTTCGATACATTTTCAACTACCGAGCATATCTCCTTCTTTCTTATATCTATGTAGTTTACCAACTTCTTTGACAGACATTTTGTATACAATTGTGGCAATAGAAGAACCATGTAAATAACCTTGACGTTTGCTGTATAATTACTGTCCATCAGATGTTACACCATCCATCCGGTTTAAATGTTTAAAAAAGCCGGTCATTTTGCTCATCAATAGTATAATCTCATCTTCTGCTAATGCCTTATTAGTCCTTAGATAACACTGAAGAAAATAACGTTTTTTCTATTGGATTAAATTAGTCGGCTTAAGCTAAGCCAGAAGACTACGCTACAATTTTTGTAATAAAATTTGAATAGCTATTAACGGATTGGTAAGATATAGAAATCGAACATGAAGAGCCAGCACACAGTCTATCGTCTACCCATTAAGATGACGTTAAATCTCTTAACGAGCTACTCTCACAGAGGAAAATAGAACTGTTGACATTTCAACGAAAACTGAAGGCAATAATCTAAATCAAAACTAGTGCCGGAATGGTATTCAGTAATTGATAACACAGTTCGCACCTGAGAGTTTGGCACTAACCCGGGAGAGCTAAAATAAGACGCATACCACGATTAGGACTTAGTTCAGTACCCGAATACTCATCCATTCGAGAGATTATGACAGAGGAAGAAATGGGATAAGCACCTGTCACCACTGCTACCTTGATACAGAGTCTAATCTAATAATAATATTTTATGCATGTTTTGATTTGGACTAACAATCTTGCGTTTCATCTTTACACATATAAAACCTCTCCAAATTGGCTTGACTGTCAAACTATCAACCAATTTATGCATCAAAAACATTGTAACTTTAATCCTTACAATTATTAGGTACCATATTGGTTTAACAAGTGATTTGCTGAAAGTACTGCGATGTTACCCGTCATCGAGTTGCATTTTCGCGTGCGGCAACACCGAGCACACCTGCAGCGATGCGCGGGCGCACGCAAGATTCGATTGGCTAATTTTAGCCGCACGAAGCGGTTATGTCACAGCAGACAATGCTTCAGCACTTCATCTAGTAGTGTTAAAATATATCACAGCTTGGTTTAATACTTCCTTGCCGTCTTCCTCTGAATAAGGATGAAAGGAAATGATGTTCAAGTTCTTTGATCAGTTTCTCTCATTACATGTGTTTTGGTATCAGTTACATTGAGGGTTACATGATGTCAAGGATAGTTAGTGTGTAAATGAAAATTATTTTGAATATACCCATTCAAAATAATTTTCATTTGTTTTGTTCCTTTGTTATGAGATTTCATTGAGTTTCAAATGAATCGATCGTCAAGTGACCATCCGGGAAGCCGCAGTAAATTAAGGTCTTAAATATAATTAGACATGCGTTGACCGTATCAGAAAAACGAATGAATGAGTTTTATCTGTAAGTCTATCGGTTGGCAGACAGCAGATGAGATCCCAGTCATTGTAAATGGCTACTAACTTCTTATTAAGGACGCCACGCGCCATCAATCCTTGTCTCGGCCACAGCTACACACGTTTTGGTCTGAAAACCTCCAGACTAACATATATCAACGTCTCTTACGTAATATCTCACAAACTATTTTTGGAAACACATAATTCGCTTATTTTCATTCTGCCAAAGTTAAATTTAAGCTTTTTGATATTTGATCCGGACATTTTGTGAGGAAACTTTGAACGAAAGGTATTTTTGGGTCAGAGTTGAACAGTGATATCAGTGTCGTATGTTAAAAACCCATTACGATGACTGAAAAACAGGAAAAAACATAAATGAGTGTCACCTTTGTCCTATCTTCATAAACATACGAACCAATGTCATAATACCTATCTGATTTCATAGTAAGATGCATCCATTTTTGTACGTCGCACACATGAAGGCTACACTTCTGACACTATTCACTTTCCACAATCTTCTCAACTACTTTGACAGTCATTAAGCTGTTGACTTTTTCCACAATAATCAAAACAAATCCACACAAAACGTTTGAACAAGTCCGTGTGACTAAAAGTATAAAGAAGGAGAACAAAACTGAGTATTAGTTATTGTACTATGTACATAGGTGTGTACGCTACCCGACACCCGTTTCATTGTACTTAGACCACACAGCGATTATAGAATGTAGGTAGTTCCATTTGGACAAAGCTGCGATGAATCATCAGATAACTGTAGAAGATAACACTATTCGCCAGTGGTTTAAGAAATTACGAAGCAAAAAATTGCGGCGGTAATTTGGGAGCACAAGATTGTGAAGTAAAAGTTCGATGTTTATTTTTGGATTGGAAAAGACAGTTGGAATAACAAGTCATATGGCTGGAAATCCATTATTTTGTTTGCGAACCGCCAAGGTTGCGTAAGCACGATGATACTTCACTTTCGATGTTTCTTTTGCAATATTTCCAAGCTTGAAAAACTTTGGAGTCATGACTTTCTGCTTTTAGAAACATATTGCAGAAATACATAATGCTATTCATACAATCCGAGTCCATGTGGATTTGGCACGATTTTAATCTTGTTTTTCTAAATAGAACTGCACTGCTTCTAACATGTATTCGGAGAATTTATTTCGGAGTTCTCCTGGACATTTTAACAAAGAATAACACTTAACATTAAGACCATAATAAAACAAAGCTTTGTTTATCCGCTGTCAAAATGCAAGAACTTATTTTTAAAATCATAAATGTCAAGAAGCGGCGCCCGCTCCCACAACTGGGTCATCCGGTCATGTAAGCGGATCTTAAATTCTTAAATATGCGTGATCTGATGAGCAAATAATGAAGAATGAACGGAAGGAGTGAATCGCAAGCCCTTCGGTCCTTACGTTCAGTGTTCGCTCACTGATTGCTGTGACTTGGAAAAACAAATGACTTCTAATATCAATAGACCATTGTGATGTCTACTAAAGGGTAAACATTTTAACGAAAGTTTTCTTCTCTCGTGCAGCATGAACTATATATAAGAATATCCTACAGCATGGTAAAATATTTGCTAGTCAGAATTAATCCTCTTTATTAGGTACCTACACCACACAAATAACAAATATGAATGATGATATGAAAGGTGGTAGCTGAACTAACTACCCCTAGGCGGGTGTGGGCGTACGTTTAAGCATCGCCACTTTTGAAAGGATTATACCATCGCGCATCGCAGTCAAATCCTGCTGCACAATTTCAATCAACCATTTTCGTCATGGTTTACAGAGGACCAGCTCCTAACTCATCTAAATCTCCTAAACCATTGACTTAGATTTCATACCGCAAAAAGAATGTTCGACCAAAATAAGGGCCAAAGTTTCGGAGCAGGAAAAGGTAGTAACAATGACTTCATTGTCTGAAAACAGGTCGTCATTTATGACTACACTAACCACAGATTTTGCTGTTATATTGTGCGTAAACAAAATTGTTTCCTCATAATATACCTGCTTTAACGTCATATTTACTTTTACAGTAGGTTTAAGAACAAAATTTTCCACAATACAGATTTCTGACCTTAATATCGTTACAATTCGTTTTTTAATCCCAAAAACTAATTTGACAGGTGCAAATGTCAAACTCGAAATTGAAAATACAAACAACAATCACTTGAAATGTCTACTAATTAGTCTCTGGGATCTAAAAACAAACTTTAGTGGCCATGACTCTCAAGACAACCAGTTTCACAAAAGCCAACATTATTTTCAAGTGTGTGACCCATATTTTATGAACAACGTAATTAAAGTCTTCCATTACGACATTTCTCTAATTCTGGGTTACTAGTACTTTTCAGAAACTGTCATCGCTAATATGATTAGTTCCAAGTGGGTAAGAAAATACGTATTTATGAGTTTTGGCAGAGCGAACGATTTCGAGAGGTGGTTTGGACTTTGTGCGAAGGTGACACAGCAGACATGGCAACCCAATACAACATTGGCTGATGTTATCATTACGTTCTATTTTGACGCTTGATTTTCTTGTTTCTATGCTGACTTGGGACTAACAACAGCACTGTCTGATAATCACGACGAGATAAATAATAAGCTGTGAAGCAAAACCAATGAATCTGGTTGTAAAATTAAGTTTAATAAATGACTTCATCAGCCTATTAACTTTTTATGTAACATCGATTGACCGACTGACTTTTGCATAATTGTTTGTAATGATAGGTGTTCTTTACAAAATATACCAAACTACGGTTTATCACATAATCATCACATCTTCAGACTTAGATTTTTAATGCACTTGGTTCGAATGTTGTCAGCCTCATTAAGATTATCGTCAAGAAATTGCGTGAAGATAAGTGCAAACATATGTTACTGAGCTCCAACAAAATGTAAGGCATTTTACGAGAGAAAGTAAAGCAATTAGAACTCAATAAAAACACCTTAAATTCCTGCATTGACATAGAAACTACAGTGTACAACAAGTATTGATGCAACTAATTTATGGATTGTTGCTTCATAAATCGTTTCATAGACAATTTGTCACGTACCACAGTTGTTTACTTTTTATAAGGTTGCTTGTGACCATATAATTATTTTGATTGGCACGAGAATCCTAGGTGATTCATTTAGACGTAGTGTTGCAATATGAATCATAATTAAAACAAAGTTATTTGTTTTTAAATTGATATGGGGTATGGTTTCGAAGGGACAACATAGTTGTTTGTTAAGATCAACTTCGAAAGGAAAACATACGATTTCAACGATGAAGTATTAAATATACCGAAGAAACGGTAACATCCGGAAATTATGCAACAGATCCGGAACGAAATTACTGTCTTCAGAAGTTTAAAAATATTCTCATTCATCAACCGAACTGCAACGTTTTAAATATGGCAAAATATCAAAACAATAAAGAGGAAACGAATTGACAAGTCAACAAAAAACAAATGAATCAGTTGTTCGGTATAGATGAGTAAAAAACAACACGCAAATCCAATCACGCGAAGAATTTTCACTACAGTGCTCAATGACTTGAAACGATATCGGCAGAGAAGTGGATGACATTTTGGTTAATGCGTATCCATTAGAACGCTTTTTTGCGGAAGAAATACTTGATAAGTACTCTTACTAAAAAGCTAGAAGACGAGAAAATATATCTAAGTGATGGAAATAAAGAGTCATTTATCATCTACGCTAGTTTAGCTCGCGATATTTCAGCGCCTTTTCATCGCACAAAACCGTATTTAACATCGGTCGTGAACAGGAAAATGATCTGAAGACTAAATACAATCAGAAATAATGAGTCTGGTTGTTACTTTTCCATGGGGTTTATAAATAACATCCGTGCCTACCTGAGAAACAAAGGAATGTCGATACATTACAAAGTAGCTAATGCGCCAACTCTTTCATTGTTGTCATCAAAGTTGAGCGGCAAGAAACAACTAAATTAAAGAAATTGAAATGGAGTTGAATAATTAAACTCTCCTTCTACGAAGCAACGGATAAAGTATCAATTATTCCATAACTAATAGACGTATTACAAGAACACAATGCTTCCTGCGCAAGTTATCACATTGTTTAAAGACGGTAGAGTAAACAATATTGATTATAATGAATGTTTGCAGTCCTAATTCAATCACAGTTACCAATCGAGCCAATTGTGAGTCTTAGGCATGAATTGACACGATCATTAACTTGCTGAATTAACTTAGCGTGGCCTAAAAACGTTTCTCAAAACTTTCGGAGCAGTCATTCTTTGTTGACTCCTCAACGACGGAACTAAAGAGCAGGAGTTGATTTAGCATAGTAATTTTATAAGTGTGATGCCCTAGATAACGACGACAAGATGACGGATGATGGCCATTGTTACGGGCAGAACTTGGTTTAGACTGGCACAGGAGTGTGGAGATTGGTAAAAGCAGAGAGGCTTATGCCCAGCCGTGTTTGAAGTTGGATTGTGGATGATTTTTTCCTAGATATTGGCACACGAGACAAACTGCACAAAGGGCTAAAAGCACCGTATTTTTAGAATCTTGAACCAATTCTTCACTCTCTTTTTAATACGGATGCAAATTCAGGTTATTTCAACAATCTATTTCGCACCTGTGAAAATATTTGGCTGTAATTGAAACCAGGCAAATTATATGTAGCGTTCAGTGCTTCTATTTGTTTTTCTTTTCCGTTGGATTGGCCAAACTTAATTTTACCTGGAATTCCTTCGGTTTCTTGGAAGACTAACTACGAAATGGAACATCTTTTTATTCCAATTTCTACATCCATCCATACTAATATTATAAAGAGGTAAAATTTGTGACTTTGTATGTGGGTTAATCTTTGGAAATACGAATCCAATTTCGAAAATCCTTTCACTAATGAAGCTACAGTATTGCCAAGTGTCATAGGATATATTTTATCTTAAAACAAGATTTCATGCGGACGAAGTCGCGGGTAGAAGCCGGTGATCCATATGTCAGCAGACGTGGTTCATATGGTAAATGATCACAAAAACTATCACTAAAAACAAAGTCGTAGTGTTAAATGTTCTGTACTTTCTGTAGCCTTGTTGTGGGTAATAATAATTGAAGTTAAGTATGAGTTCGTATGCGTATGGGACGTTGTTACAAGAAATGCTTGGAAGTTGACGTCATTCTGGCCTTATTGTTTTTACTTTTGGTTTGCATACTAAAGGCCTGGAACAAGTCAATTTCTTTCATAGTTTCATTATTTGAAAAACAGTGATTTTGTAGTCGTCTAAATCCGATTTGAGTGTTTTACTCCTTGGACATCAAGCCAAATCTAAAACTTTTACAGATCTCTCCCATACATCAGTCCTCTCAGTTGTCAGTACTCTCTAAATAGCTCTCTCGTTTTTAAATAGTTAACTGTACTTCATGTTTCTCTCAACTCATCCATCATAATAATAATTACCCTTATGAGATAAAACGTAAATCTTAATGATCGGGGTACCACATTAATTAGATGCTATCAACATCTTCAAACATTCGAGTTTTGTGCGCCTAATTCAACGCCATAAAGAGAAAAATTGCCTTGAGCAGACTACAAGTTTTGGATGGAAAGAAACTCTTTTCGCGATCAATAAAATACTTAAGTAGATACCGAAAACAACGTGATATTGATAATTGAATTAATTAAAATGATTCTCATTTCTCGTTTTCATTTTGTGAGTTTTGCAAGCAGCGGTGACATCGTGCAGTATAAACAAGACCTTTTGTCTCTCTTCCTGTAAGACGGCTTGTTAGTTTCACAGTATTGTATCCAAATTATCAATTCTCATTACTGAAGCTGTAATATGTATAGTTCATTCGTCTATCCTTTTTTATATTTTGGTGAAAACACAACGCAGAAGAAAGGTCAAGTTGGATGTGATTCTGAATGTTGGTCTGAATGAAAGGCTGATGACGGTTCCCAGTTTCTAACTAATGTAAGGCACGATGAAGATATAACTTAGATGACACTCTGGTTTAATTTAAATCAAACTAAACCAGGATCCAGGATCTAAATAATTTAAAAAAAAAACCTTATTCTACGAACGTACAGAAGTCCACAAAATAAGCCAAAAATCTCGTCCCTACACTGTGTGTCAACAGTTTTTAATACAGTTACGTACAACTGGTGTTGGGAGACAGAATTAGGTTACCATGGGGGACGTAAGTAGGTTAGGAATTTGTTGCTATGAACTAATGGGGTACGTCGAAAACGATTCGATGGCTTAAACCGCTATCATCACAGAACTTTTCGCGGGGTTAGGCAGGGACTATATTGAGGCCGGTTATTTTCCGGAAGATAGAAACTTAAACGTAGCTCGAAAGTTCATTGAGTCAGAGTGGACCCGGTCTTTAAACCTATCGTCACTTTGTTATGCAGGAGTGTTGCATCTTCATTGACGAGTCTCTCGTTCAAAATAATTCAGCGGTTGATTGACTGCTTGATTACTGAAACCCCCATAGATGCAGAGTCGCAGAACCCCTTCCGTCTTATAAAAAAACGAGTTCGAACAGTCCCAGCCCAAACATTCGAGCCAATAAATGTTATACGTACTTTATTACGACATAGATAAAGTTCTAAATACAAAATTGTAAAGTCAGTTTTTTTTATAAATAGAACTTTAAACTTTGTCGGGAAAAAGTTTGATATTGAATTAAAAAATTGGCTCGATGGTTTAATCCTGGGTCTAAGGAGAAACCTAGTTTTGTACTAACACCGCTTATATAATTATTGATTTGCTGTAAACACTACCCACAAAATATAGGTAGATTCGAATGGGTTACAAACTAACAAGTTGAAAACGACAGGATGGCGCCATAGCTTGAACCACTATCGTCAAAGAACTTTTCGTGGGGTTAAGCTGGTACTATACTGAGGCCTGATCGTTTCCGTTTTCCGTATACACGCCTGTCCTCACCACGCAAGGTCTTCAGTGAAATGACAAAATTAAAGATTTAGTCATGCGGGCTTTAATTATGCTGCTACACTTTCAGGGTTTCGGTAAAATCAAAAGTCATTTAAGTATTAAAATTAGGCTGAAAATTGTTTGAACGTCAAAATTACATAAGACAGTCCCCAAAAACGCCACCCTTCACCACTTCCTAGTGCTTTAGCTGGGAAGAAGTGGCGCAACAAACTCCTCGGTAGAAACATTCGTGATATCGCGAAAAGAATCGTTCAAAACGTAGGTAACGTTAAACCTTGCGAGTTTTGACAAATGTCTTTACTTATCGCGACATCTTCAGACCTGAAGCCTGGTAAGTGTAGCTTGAGGTTAAGATATTATAAAATTCAAGGGCAACAACGCAAGCAGAGGTCAACGAACGGACCAGTTATTTAATGGCTTTTAGTACACATAATCTTTCATTTTCATAGGTACAGTATTTATGGAAGAATGCTCATAAAAGTACCAACCTTGTTTGATACTGCTGCCCGATCATTCCATTACAGTCCTATGAAAATTTTTACAGTTGTCTATGTGCAATAAATCTCCAAGAATGTATTAGTATTATTTGCTTTGTTGGGCACACCCAGGTCTAAACAATAACGCAGTAAAGTTTAACAACATTTCTATAGCTATAAAAATATTACTGCCAATGTAATGTTAAAATTGAGTTATTTCACATATTATATCTTTGTCTGGTGAAGTGATCTAAGAAACAAGCCCAAGAATGTGCATACCTAGTCATGTTTTGATTGTATTAGGTACCTCTAGGATTCACCACCAAAAAATATAAAATAGGAGTCTTGAAAACTATTTTAATTTTTAAGTCCCTAAACACCTGTCTCAAATATCTTGAACTAAAAATTGAGAAACATAAATAAAAAAAATTTTAAATAATTTTTTTGATGAGGCATGAGACAACCCATGAAACTATAACCAAACAAGAATCCAACTTGACATTCAAAATTAGATCACGATAATGAGTGTTGTCCAATTTCCTACCAAAATATTTGTTCATTTCTAAAAGTAAACTAATTAGGGAAGATAGTATCTGTAGGTATGTAACCTCTTTCCTAAATAATCGAGAAAACCTGTCCTTACCGTCTGTTGTCTGTATCTTATCAGTTCGGTAATCCAGGGAATGCAGTTATCCTAATGGATTCCTTTATCACTCAAATAGCTACTGTCAGTTACATTATTTATCTGTTACTATGTACTTAGCGTTGGGATGATGGTTTATAGTTGTTCCTAATTCAAAGGTTTTTTTTTGTATGTTGTCTGCTGCGTTTGAAAGTAGGTTTTATAAATGAATTCAGCTTTATTAGTCTATGGGTTTTATTTTAGAAGTTTTAGATTGTTTTCTTGTCAGCTTATCAAAGAAATAATGAATTGTTTCAAGTCCATTATATTATAACTTACTGAAATTATGCAGTAAAAGTACCTTCATTGCATACCTAGTAAAAACATTGTCAAAACACCTAAATTAGGAATAAACAAAACAAAAGCGTAACTGTCCAACAACAAAAAAAAAAAAAATAGAACATGTACTTGAAAAAAAAAGTATTTTTATATTATTGTATGACACAACCAGGGTATTTAGGCTAAGGTAAAACAAAATATTATTTTCGGTTACCTGACCATCACCTACTAACACATTTACTATTCACTCATAAATACTTTGCCAATCATTATGTCTATTTTAAGATCCACAGTACGCGCGTACATTTTACACTCAAATTCAATAATTCGCGGGAAATACCATCGCGAAAGGGTCCACGACCCCGCCCTGCGTAATAACATTGGAATGCACAGATGATACAACCCACAAAGGTCTTATTTTCACTTTTTTCTTTTTAAAAATAAAACAGTAAAGCGTTTCCGGGAATAAAGTGATAGTGAGCCTTTAAACAACTGTTCAACAATCTGCGCGTTGTTATTTCTACTATAAAGCTAAGATAATATAATGTTTATGTCAAAAACTTACAGTTTCCTTACAATCACTACATAAAAATAAATATTTTTGTTGTAAAATTTCACACACGTTCACTGCGTTCACAACTTCACTTCGAAATGTCAAACTTTTTCTGGACCGGTGTTGCTACTTTGTGATTTTGGTTTTGCCGTAGTTTTTATAGTCCTAAAATGTGTTAACAAGCTAAAAGTGTTTTGTTGTTTTATTATTCCACTAGTAAAAACGTATTCTTTTAATCTCTTGTTATAAACACCGTTTTGCTTGATTAGTATTTTGGATAATGGAGATAAAACACGGTCTCCAGTGTTGCCATAACAACAAATAAAATCTCCCTAGGCGACACTTCTCACGGAATTCTACTGCCAGCTGAGACCGCTGCTGAGAGGTTCACGTTACCTTTTCTAATTATTATTAGCGGTGCCTAAAAATAGGTCAAATATTTAAAAATGCCTGTTGGCACGCATTGCCGCTGAGAGCGGTCGTAATCGCATTCGCGCAGTGTAGTGTTGAATCAATGTTTATGTGAATTGATATAACCGACTGTTGCAAATAAAAAAGTAATCTGTGTTTAACTGGTTTAAAAGTGGGTAATTTATAGCTTTCAAATATTATATCAGACCATAAATTCTTATTGAGCCATGTAAACTTATTTTCAAATCAATTAAACTCTTTATGATTCGTTCGACACACCGTATAGTGTTCCCATTTTATCATTTCACTGCATTATAGCCACTGTTTTACTTTTTATTAAGCACGAACCAGGACAAAGAGATAAAATCTCAATATTTTATTACGGATTATAAGAATAACTTGATATTTATAGATGTAGCACCTCGCGCGTTTATTAGTTACTTCACACCGGCCGGCATATTTTTACGATCCCCTGGCCCGTTCCGGGTGATATTTGCGATGAGAGAACTATTAATAATATAATAATTTTAACTTGCTATTATAGCAAATACAAATAATTTAAGCTAATTGAAATATTTGGTACCTAGTTACCTACATCGAATACCTAACTCTACGACATCAAAAATTACTCGTATAACTAATGAATTGATAAAAATAACAAAATTAAATACTAACTTAACTAAAAATTACTTAGTTAAACTTCACAGACATGATGGGTATCGATGTCTACTCAGTATAAAACAACAAAAAAAAACAGTTTATCGATTGTTTGTTTTATAAGTTTTTATGTGTATTTTATAAACATCAATCTTTCTTTGCCCTTTAGAATGCATTCTCACAATTTTAAGAGTTGAATAAAATTGAACATTTGTGTAGAACCAAAAATAAATAATCGTGGGAGCTTTTTTCCTACTTTCATTTACCAGTAAATATAACCGGAAATTGTCTATAAACATATTCAGCATTCAGCCATTCAACTACAGCTTAATTTTATTGCTGTGAGTAGTATCTTCATTTATAATTTTTGATGCATAATTTACAAGTAAAGAAAGAAAGAAAGAAAGAAAGAAAAAAACATTTATTTTGACACAGTTCGTGAAACACAACACAAGTACGTAAAGTAATTAGATTAGTTTCATGTAAAAGCATTAGTTTTACGTTGAAACGACATAATATGAAATTCGTCATAATATTTACACAGCTAAATTGATTTCCGATCCTAAAGCCTGCTTAGTCTAAGGATAATTCGGTTTCGAAAAGATGATTATTTGGGATACTCTATTTCTCCTCACACAGTCGTACGCACTACATTTTTCCCCACCACTCAATAAATACTGAATCCCTTTAAATTATAGGCACAATACCTATTTAACTGGAGACTGGGTTATGAATTGGCTATGGACATCATCATCATCATTTCAACCGAAAGACATCCACTGCTGGACATAGGCCTCCCTCAAGCATCGTACTTCGACGAGTTCTGTGCTTCGCTCATCTAGCGGATTCCTTCCGTCTTCACCAGGTCATCGGTCCACCTTATTGGATGCATTCCAATGCTACGTCTTACGGTGCGCAGTCACCACTCCAGAACCTATCGGCCCGATCACCCATCTGTTTTGCGAGCCATTGCTCGCAAAACACCATACCATACCCTGCCCATAAGTGGCAATACGTTTGGCTAGGGTGAGCCACACAGAATAGAAAAAACAGTCCACAGTTTTCTATTCCATGGTCAGCAAACATCTAGGAATTCATCGTTTATAGTTTTAAGAACTTCCATACCGTTTCGCCTAAAGAGGTATCTCTGCTTCGCTATTATTTATTTAAAGGAATAAAAGAACAAAGGAACAGTAAACATTTTTATTGTAAATATTTTTTATTGTTATCCCCTTACACACGCGATGCACTCAATGGCTTTTCAAAGCTTTTGGAAACTCGTAATGGCTTTCATATGAAGCTTTTATTGGCTGTTTAAATGTAATTAGTTTGATATAGGCACGTTAATTAGTGGTTTATAGAAAACCATTGCGAGTTTCCAACATGGCGAAATAATACAAGCATGTTACTACGCAGTTACATCTTCAGTCGGCTCTTATAATGCACTTAGACACTACAAAACTGACGTTTCATTCTATTGAGCTCGTTACCCAAATTAATTCATATAAAAGAAATTAAGGTACTAAAAATCATGCCAAGTACACACACGGTATGTTTATTTATACTCTATTTGATGGTGTCTGTAACTATGGTAGGTACTAGATATAGTTATAGATATTAGTGATAGTATACAAGGCTCTAAATAAGAAGAAAACACTAAATTGATCTACGTAATAAATAATTAAAGAAAGTTAAAACTCACAATAACTACAAATAAAAATACAGATGTAACATTGGTTATTATATCATTTTGATTATTCCTTACATTCAATATATGAGCACTACTTTCGTTACATGATTACTGTGCCGATACAGTCCTATTTAAGTGTTTTATATTATCTCGTGTTATGATAAAATATTGGGAATAACTACATTCAACTCTTTACCAAGTCGTTCGGTGCTGGACTAACTTATTCACAGTCGATATCTCAATATTTCATTATACTGAGATTGCTATCATTCACTAATATACCTTCAGTTACTCGACGAGCCTAATAATCTGATTTAGAACACGCACTTTGTAATTATACTTAGTTATATAATTTTGGAAGCTTCCAAGCTTAATTTTTAAACCAACAGTGAGTAAACTAATGAGACAAGGGTAAATCAAGTGAGAATGATACTTAATTCAGATAAAGTAAGACAAGTATTCTATTTTCCAAGCCGTTCCGAACAAGACATTAGTAAGGCGAATCAGCATAGCGACTAACCGCTATATTATTAATCATTAAACTTTCATCTAAGAACTTTAAATTTTCTCCTAGTTCAAAAATTTGTAAGGTGTTTAGCGTAGAAGAATATTATTTTGTTAACAAATATAACTATGAATAGTATTTTTTATAAATAGTTATGTATTATTTTGACGACTAATCAAGGTAAAGTGTCGCTAGATTGTCATTAGAATCTAGAGAGCTTTAAAATATAGAGAATTATACTATAGCGAAAAGTGGCTAACTTGTAAATTTAAATATGCATTCTTATAAAAAACAAATTACCCAAAATGCGGGGACTCTTTATTATTAGCAATATTTGATTTCGAAAAATAAATACCTAAGCTGTATCGCGCCTATTTTGTATTTTTATAAAAATGCATTGTAGATTTAATAAAGAGATCAAACCGATGTTTTTAAAAAGTGGATTTTTTAATTAGAAAAATACTGTTTCTTAGGTAGGTAAGTATAGAAAGAGTTGCATTGAAAACGTTGCTCTGCTTTTAATGTTAACGTGCTTGTCACTCGTAAATAGAATGAAATGTGAATAACGTATAGATATAATTTGCAGGAAACAATGTAGTAAAATCACGTTGAAGACAGTAACAATTTCTAAAAGATATACAAAACGTAACTTTGATAAATCGAGAAAGGATTCCTTACTTTCACACACTCACAACCCACCCCCGTTCTTTTAATATTTTTTTTAGTAAGTACATATAATTTTGTAAATAATTACAATACATCGCGTTAAATATAACAGAATATAACCTTTGCCAAAGCGATATGTTTCCTTATTGTAGCATTTTGTGTATGTATGCGTTCGTAATAATTTAATATATTTTATATTTTTTTCGAATCGTGTTTATCAAATACTACTCTTAATATACACACACGTATTATGTAATACATTTTTACTTGCTTCCAATAAACGAATAATGTCCCTAACTGTACATAAAGCTTTTATAAAACAAAACCTAAATCTCGTTTACACTATGATCACACTAAGCTATGCATTTAAACTGGCCACTTATGATTAAATCCTAGCGCGTAAACGCCATCTTGATGTGATTTATATAAGTCAAAATGGCAAACATTCTATTTATCGAATGCAAACGATTGTTTTATCATCATCACAGAATAGTTGAGTCTTTTTGTTAATGCACCAATCATAGAATTACTGGAATCACGTATGCACTGATTACTTTTGCTGTTATTTACAGTCACCCTTCAAATTAAATGGATTCAATGTGTATAATAATTAAGCTTCATTCATTTTAACTTCAATTGAATCCAACAGACAACCCACGTTATTGTCATATCCACCAAAATAACGTTCAAGTTTCAAATTTTTCATCGTTTTTTAAACAAATCTTGATGCATTAATAAAAAGCCCTCTGTTATCTTTTCTCACATCGACATAGGCAAAGAAATGTATTTTATGACATTTTTATTGTATTTAAAACCAGGACGACGCGCCTCCAAGCTTCGTTGATAGTTCCCCAATGCCGCGCCCGAAGATGTTGCCAACCTACAAAATAATTAATTGAACTTCAGGGTAAATGTACTTTTAAAAGTGTAACACTTAAAGGGTAAACATATCGCTGACATCGCTGTCCCCGGCGAATAAAATCGTAATCGTAAAAACTAAATTTTACAGGATAAGTAAAAAACAGTTTTTTGTGAATATCTTATTAACTAATATACATAGCGAAATTGATCAAATACCAAAAGAAAAGTGATTTACATTCATTACAATACATCTCGTAACTTCTGAAATAACCGTAGGAAAATGAAAAAAATTGACAGAGTGTAATCGGACCTCTAAATATCGAATATGCAATAAAGTTATAGCACATTACCATTTTAAGGCTTTTTCAAACAGGCGCGACACGCGACGCGACATAAAGGCACCGCTCCTCGCGCGAGGAGCGGTGCCTTTGTGTCGCGTCGCGTGTCGCGCCTGTTTGTAAGAGCCTTTATTCGCCAGGGATAGCGATATTTTGTATTTTTTTGTGATATTATTATTGGGTTGCATTTTAAAAGGGATTTAGAAAAGTACTCTGTGGGTTTAGAGGAGTGATGATATTCTGGCGAACCCGAGAATGTAGAAACGGTAGGTAATTATCGAATACACAAACAAAGCGAAAAGTGCCATTTGCAGTAGTTACAAGCAAATACTGCCATAATATTGGTGAGGATGAATGTAGAGGAATAAGGTGAGATATTCCTCCAGAGAAGATAATGTTTCAACAAGATTAAACTTTTAGTGCCAGCCTTCTAGTTTATAAAACTTCATCGTACTTTAATTTTTAAGATCACCAAATCGGCCAAGTTTGGTTCTATTGTATAAAACTTCACCATCAAACGAATAATATCCAATGTTGTACTATGTACTGTGTCGTTTTCTTACCAAGGAGTATCGTGTTACCTAGTAAATAGGTTGTGGAGGTCAGATAAGCAGTCGCTCCATGTAAAATACTGGTATTCAGCTGCATCCGGTTAGCCTGGAAGCCGACCCCAACGTAGTTGGGAAAAGGCTAGGCAGATGACGTTGTACTATGTACTAAATTGTACTGTGATTAGATCCCACGCAGTCTTGTAGTGTTAGCATGAGTCAATTGTAACCTTTGCATTTAACTGAAGTGTAAAGGTCGCCATAGCGCTTTGACAGCTGAATACCAATCGATTCTACAGCTACTTGGAACTCAGCCAATATACCTGAGCTTAGAGTCACTAGGTAGATTATCATGTATTAATAAATGGAACATAAATAACTGGGGAATGCCGCCCTACTTCAGTGAGAACGAAAATTGTGACAGAGATGAAAACTGCCTATTGAAAAGTCGTAGGTGCAGGCTTTGGTTTGACCTTGACTACACGTTCAGTGCCGGGAGCTCCTGCTCCTGGAGTGTTCACCTAGTCGCATATGTGATGCCAGGAGCCCTCGCGGAGGGCTCATTGTAAATGTAGGTTTTTCTTAGCGAGCACAGCATTAAATAAAATCTGATGTAAATTTGAACAAGATTTATTAGTACAAGCATTGGTTTTAAAATCCAAGCATTTTTTTTTTTGTTCACGGTTTCAAATATTCACAAAAATTTTAAAAGGTTGGAAACCACGTAAAGCGACAAGATCCCCTGAACATACTATTTTACTCCGTTTTACACTGTTTTATAACACGGTTTTAAACCTAATGCCGTTGACCGTCTACGATGGTTAACTTTAGCGCATATGTAATGCCGGTAACCCCCTGGAGGGTTCACTTCCTATATGTATGGCGGCATATGAGTTCTATGAAAAGTTGGTGGAGTCAAAAGTGTTAACACGTTTTAATAAATAAACAAGACACAGGCTAAAAGTAAAAAAAAATAATGGTGTATGATATAATGTTGTTAGTAAGTATTTACAAATATATTAATTTCTAGGTCTAGTGGTCGCAAGCGCTACTGCTGAGCATGAGGTCCTGGGTTCGATTCCCAAGTCGGGCAAAGTATTATTGGCTTTTCCAACAGGAATTTCTCAGTAGCATCCCAGATTCTGGAATTCTGCCCGGTTGATGGCAATAGGCTCGCCCCCTATTACATGGGACTTAAAACATAACTGGCGAAATGTGGGTGTACTCCAGGTACACCTCTGCCCAACGCTTCGGGGAACAAGGGGTGATGTTATATTTATTTAATGGAAAAAACAGCAAACACAGTTAAGGATATTCAAATGGAACGACGATCTGAAGAAGTCTGTTGGACTTGGTGAAGCCTGGTTGCAGGTAGAACACCATCAATCATGGGATCTCGTCAGCGGGTAAAGCAGGAGTATAAGAACGTGTTTAAAATAGTTGCACTATGAGTTTCATCGTCTTTACGCACATTAATTTAAAAATATCAACTACAAAATGTTGATCAGTTCATTGGCAGAGGTTTATGTACGCGTACATTCTCCATTCTAATGTATTTATATCTTGATCGGACGTGATTGCGGACGATAAATGTCTCGCGAAAGAAATAGGCCTCCTGTTTACTTTGTCGAAAATATTTTGTCAGTGGTAATGACCCTTGAAGCTGTGGCTGTGGGAAAAAATATAAATATTTGGAATTTGATGGCGTTCAAATGTTTATATCTACTCTTAAGATGTACCTGAATAACTAATTGAATCTTGTAAATCAGCAAGAATAAAGGGCGAATATTTAATGCCAGGTTCGTGTTCTTGTAATAATTTTCAGGAAAACGAAATTGTTTTTTAGACCTAACCTTAAAAGGGCTCGTCACGTCATTCATGGTAATCTTTAACTATGTAGGAATGCAGGGACCATGGAAGTGGTGGGCAGAGGGGGCCAAATGCCCCCGCTAAAATAAAACGGGGGCCGCGCCCCCTTCAATATTACTAAGAAAGAAAGTTTAGAAAGAAAAGGTGTAGAAATATGTTCCTGTCGCCTTGTTTGTTTACTTGTCGTTCCATTGTGCTATTCTATGAGTAACCTACGCTGGCACAACGAATCGGTACCTACTATTTTGGACCGTGATTTGCTTTTTGTTTTAACGGAATTTAAAGTATAGTATGTACCGTAAGGCTGGGAATATACGTCCTATTTTTTCATCAGATAGTTTGATCCGGCTAACAGAACAATGCAAACTATCCGACTATAGGATCTGACGTGTGTTTAATGTTCAAACAAAATAATAGCTCCAATGCCTTCCGATAGCCGGTTCAGACTATCGGAGCCGACTATTTGATGAAAAAATCTGACGTGAATTCCCAGCCTAAATCGTTTTTGAAAGGGGGTGATCTAAGAAGTTTGCTTCCCTGTCATGGAGTACTTCGTTTTAGGAAGGGGATGAGCAAAGAAATTTGCCCCCCGTCATGGATTACTTCGTTTTTGGAATGGGGTGACCAATGAAGTTTGTTGCATTACTGGAACAATTGCAGGAATGTTATATTACCTTTCCAACAACCGCAGTAACATTGCCAAGCTTGGCATCTTCAGTGAGTGACTCAAGCTTCGACTTGCCGCTCCTTGATCCTTCTTCAGATCCTCCATCGTCACCACCACTGTAATGGAATATTAAATTGTCAGGTAAGCGTAATGTTACTAAGTGTTAAATTTTGGTGTCCAAGGTGACAATGACTACGCATTTATAATCAACATCCACAGCCCGACTCGTGGGCTTAGATCCACTGTTTGATTGAGCCAATCTCCACATTTCTGCGCTTGTTTATGTCACACCGTGCGACACCGTTACCGACACCTCATTTTTGCAAAAGCGATTGTGCTCTTTATTTATATTACGTTACTGATCAATGTTCTATGCAAGTATTTTTACTTTAAAGGTTTTGAAAGTATTTTTTTAAATTGTTTAAGTTTTTCCTTCTGTCGGCACTCCTAGAATGCCACTATTTTTTTTGTAAGTGTTGTATTTCAAAACCAAACTACTTCATAAAATTTTTGTAACTTACCTAGCATCTTGTTGTGTCAGCAGTAGACTGCATGTAGCTTCCTCAGTGTGCATCCTGGCGGCCACATTCTGGTAAATCTTCGAGTTTAACTTGTCGTCAATCACGCCTTGGAGCTCAAAATCGCTGTACATTTTCTAGAAGACAATAAACCTTATGTGATTTACAAGTAAAGTGGTAAAAAAGAGTAAAACAACTAAGCGAGAATATAAAAATAATGAAAAATAACAATAATCCTAAAATTTTCCACATTTGTAAATTTTCCCCATTTTCAAGGAAAACTTTAAAGAGTGGTAACACGAGCGCGGGTATTTTTTTCTTAATAATGTTACCACTCTTTATTTTTTCCAATTATGTTACATTGAGCCAAAACCCAAAAACGCGTCTTCATGCAAGTCGAGGATCTTTTGGCGCCTGAATGACCTTGACAGGGGGGCGGGCGTTGTTAGTAAATATTTGTGAAATTGTTACAGATAACAAAACAAGATGAGTGTTAGTTCCGATTTTGGCCACGCGCCTAAAGATCCTCGTAGCGGTGTATGTTACTTTTTCCATGATATTGGGATTTTAGAAAGATTATTTACCTTCAATATTATAGACAGGCAGGCGACCTGCTGCGGATGTAAAGCGGGCCTTTCTGCTAACCACGTGTTGATCAGCCCCACCTGGATCCCGTACCAGTGCTCGAACAGCTGCAGGATCCAGAGCTCGTCTGTCACCTGGAAACAGAAAGACAATCATGATAACTGAGGCTTTAGAATTGCTTTGAAGTAAATTTGATAAGGTATTTTATGACGATGAGAGAAGGTATGCTATCTTTTATCATGGTCATGTAGATAGCTGAAAACTAGAAATATGAATGAAACTGTACCTTCGATCTAATTTGGTCCATCGAGTTCCTCATGAAGTTGACGTAGCCCTGTCCGATGTCCTTACCGGAACCGGACACGTTGGCTATCGTCAGGATTGAGCCGATCAAGCTGAAAACCAAATACGTTCGTTAGCATAAGCATAATCAGTCTATAATGTTCCCACTGCTGGGACACAGCCACAGGCCTCCCCTCTCTGTGGGGGAGTGGGTCGTAATCCACCACGCGGGCCCAGTGCGAGTTGGTAGATGTCACATGTTTTCAAATGTTTGGTTCTCGGTCTGATTTCCTCACGATGTTTTCCTTCACCGTTTTGAGAGCAGATGGTGATGAAATAATTTACACAAAGTAAAACGCCTGTAAGGGTTTGAACCTACGACCTACAACTCATAAGCCGCAACCTCTAGGCCAAATAATACGTTCGTTACTACTGCAGAAAAAAGACAAACCAGCCAAAGAAAACTGGTAAATTCCTTAGTCCTGCTTCCTTGGTAATTCGTTTATGAATTACAGAACTAGTGGTATCATGTCATTTATTTTCGCGCATCTCTTTAATAAGGTCCTCCTATCTTCTGTGTTATGTTAAAACTCCTTAGCTATATGTACAGACGCCAGCACATCAAGCTACCCGAAACTGTCAAATTTTCCCAATCAACTTTGAACTTTATACTTCAGCGATAAAGTTGAAAATCTATTAAATAAATTTGACAGATTGTAGTAGCTTGAAGTGCTGGCGTCTGTACGACCACACAACTATTGATTGATTGCCTATACTTAATTAGTAAGGTCTCACCAATCTTGCTAAAGGGTAGTAATACCCAGAAACTGGGTTATGGAGATCAGATAGGCAGCCGCACCATGTAACATACCTACTGGTATTCAGCTGCATCCGTTTAGACTGGATGTCGACCCCAACATAGTTGGGAAAAGGTTAGGAATATGATTAGTATGGTCTCACCTTCCTTCGTCGAACCTGGCGATCTTAGCAAGCGTCGCCTCCAACACAGCAGACAGCCGCGTGGTCATGCCGGTAGCCATGCCTTGCAAGCACGCCTCGATCTGCGCGTCCATCTTAGTGTGGTATTGGTACTAGAGGATAGAGAATGAAGAGGATGTAGTATTTATGGCTTCTAGCAGCCCAGGAGTGGACTGACAAGTCCAAGAAGTTGATGTTTCGAACTGGTTGGCAGTTTCTTCTTTCTGCCCATCATCTGCCTTTGTCTGGATCTGAAATGCTCGATTCACTAGCAAGTCTAGGTACATCTTACCTTCTGACATATGGCAGTGAAAATACGCTCAGTAAGGTGACTTTTGACGGTGTTAAGTTCCTATTCTTTGAAATAGAGGGAGATCGTCAAATAGCTTAGTGACATCATGACGCTCAGAACGACTGAAGGAAAAGAAACGTAACGTGAAGCTGCACCATTTAAACTTGCTAGTAAATTCTGAGCTTGGTTGGTAGATACCGTTCTCGAACAGAGATAAGAACTGTGTTTATAATGGAGCATATTCTGAAATTTTTCGACAGAATTTTCGCCAGTCTTATAAAACCACGCTCTCTTATTTAGTGGTCTCAAATACCCATGAAAGGACATGTCTCATAACGAGGACTGTATCTTGCCATTTTGTCAGAGCCTGTTCGCACATGCAAAGGTTGACTTTTTAGGAAGGTTTGAAACTTTCCCTTTGACACTGATCATAACAAATATAAGCTGGGGTAAGTACAGAAGCGTGGAATTTTTCGCAACTAGTCTCTTGGAATACTTTGTAAATGGTCAAGTAGGAGTCACACCAAACATTTTGATGTAAATGTACTTATAAAAGCCATAAAGTAGGCATTATTCTACTGCGATCACCAATCCAAATGCCAAACTTTTTGGGCTTCTAAATAGTATTCATTTTATATCCCTATCAGCCTCAGATGGCTTTAAATACTATTTGACAACAGAAAACATACTTGCTCAAAGCAACATTTTAGGTGCCATTCAGGCATTGCAGGGACAGACAGACATTTCCAGCCAATTGTTTTGAATTGGGGTCATAAAATTGGAATAACACCAATTCAATGTCCCCAATTTCTTGTAACATAGAATACGTGCAACACATCATCATCATCATGCAGCTATTTTTATTTCTCCTCAAGGAGTCAAAGTTGTCTATCCACTACGTTCGCAAATTTTTGTGTTACTTATATATGTACGCCAATCTGTAACTGTTTCGATATTCGTTTATAATTTTGTTATTTTGGATGTTTTCCACGCCCTCGGGCTTTGAACGTAGTGGACGCATAAATGGTTATGGGATTTTTTGGGTCTAAGTGCGTAGCCTGGCTCAAACATTGAATGGAGAGGCAAAATAGTGTCTGTCTAACGGGTAAGGTCGTGAATGGTGGTAAATTTCGGAGGACTGTTTGACAGCAGAGGCTGTATAATCTATTCTAGTGGTTCGAAGAGTAGAGATGAAATCTCGGAATAAAGGATCAATAAGAAAGTGGCACAGATGAATTGGAGTTTAGAAACGAAATGAGACAGTATCACGATTGGGAGGTTACCTATAATTGGAGCGATTACTATATTTAATGAATGTGGAGAAATAAATGAAAGATGGCATCACATGGCCACAGAATCATGTAGAATTTAAAATAAATTCCCATTGTGTAGAATGATATGAAGTACACGGGATATCAAACTTGCCAATTAATTTGTGTTACAAGCGGTTATTAGCGCGATCAATGTTGGCATTTTTGTATAAAAGAGCCAAACCAGCGAAAGCCTGCATTTTTGAATTTACATGCAATCCAATTGTTTGTAAGCTCACTTGGCAACAGCCAACAGCATGCAAGAACTTGATATTATGTATAGTTACACAGGTCCTTTGGATTATGGTAATGTGGCTTGATCTAGTGTGGTCGGGTTCGTCGATTTTCGGAATTGAAAGCGTAGCTGTTCGTCCCTAGTTTTTATGTAAGCGTTGGCTAAGCACCTTGCTGCTCGAATCTTCGGTAAATTCTCCGTTTCGAATTCATTATAACAGAGGTTGCAGTTGGGTATACGGTCTCAATCTGAAGTTTTTGGCCTTTCAAAAACGGAAGCGAAGTTTCTTAGTTTAGCAATTTCTAAACTTTAGAATATGGTAAAGCGTTTGCTGATGTTCTGAATGATATGTAAGCCAACAGTGTGACTAATGGGAATGCTGATGTATGCTTTAAGCGCTTTGCTTTAATGCTGTTCTCTTCTGCAGCATTTTCATTTGGGTAGTTCCAAGCTGTTCTGGATTTTTTACCTTAATCTGTCAGTTATCGGAAGTAAAAATCTTGTGGATGCTTCAGTTAGAAAATATTTCTAAATGAGAGCTTGTTATCTGGCCATCGCAACGTTATAGTATGTCTTTTCGTCGTCTAGTATGTTATCTGTTTGTCTTATCACCGATTCATGGACAAGAGGGTATTCCAATATTCTTTTTTGAAAGACTCCTCCTATATCTATTAAGAGTCATTTTTATGAGCTCTGCCATCCTTTGTCTTCTACATGTGCCTTTTGCCACTATGATCTTATTTTGCTTTCTATTCTAATTACTATCAAGTATAACACAATGTTTTGGTGGATACCTAAATGCTCCACCACAGGTTCGCAAAACGATCGTTTCATCAGGTTGAGTAGCGTCTCGACAATTTAGTCTGTTAGAACAGGCAGAGCTCACACATCAAAGATTAGTTTTTTATCCAATTTTCCTGTCCTTTCACCACTACCTGTATAGGAAGAGATCTAAGTACTCACAATATCTACCCCTTCAACTGCGCATAACTTCAGTGCCTGGTTCTTAGCGTCCAGGGCCACGTTGACCATCGCGCAGGTCTCCGCCGGCAGGATGTAGTCCGTCGACATGAAGGTCACGCTCTTCTTCAGCCAGGACTGGAAGGAACACACTGATTAATGAAGTATCAATATGTTGTTTAATCGGTTAACGCATAGTTATGTTATTAGAAAGAAGATGGAAAGAGTGATATACGAGTACACATACTGAAACCTTAATTTGAATACGTCAAAGAGTATAAAATGCAGTTTTTAGCTAAAATCTATTGGAAATACTGTTCTCTATCTTTAATCATGCTTCCGTTATGGTGGGAGAACAACAATAAGGATTCAGATTCAGACCAATATTATTCTTAAAGGCTACTCAGCTATGAGCAAGACTAAATTTGTGTAAAGATTAGTACAAAACCTGTCAATTCAATAAAGAGATATGAAATCAATCATCGTTATTTGGAGTACAAAAATCTACTCACCTGGAACGAAGCCTCGGTCCTTTGAATGCAAGTCTCCATCATGTCACATGCCATCAGCTTGAGCCTCTGCTCCAGGTGTGACCGGAACTCCGGCTCTGGCCAGTGCAGGTCCCTGATGAAACACTGCAGCGCGTCCAGCTTCCAGAACAGCTCCTCACTTGTCGAACAGCCGTTGCTACGGAGTGATGGAGGGTATTATGGGTTTTCATCTTTTAAAGAAATGCAACTGAATGAAAATTTTGAATTTGATAATCTTATAGCCAATTTGGATACATTTTTCGGTATGTAACAGAGTAGTTTATGAAATAAACTAAACTAACAGAAGATGAAGGATGAGGAAGCTGATGAATGGAAGATGATAATTATTGATCCGTATGGTGTTTTTTGTTTTGGACAATGAAATTAATGCAGTAAAATTGAAGACTGCATGAAATTAATTATAAATGGTAATGAAAAATGTTTTGCAAATAAAATACAATTTTCTCCAAAAAGATTATAGTTTTTACCAGTGGAGGATTTTGTAACAGGCTAAATGGCGATGACTTAATACTTCGGCAGAATGATAAACTTACATGATTGAAAGAATAATATAAAATAGTTTTCTTACCCCTTGATTTCCCACCTTTCCTTCTCGAAACCTTTGTGTAGCGACTGCGCAATTGAGGACTCCATCAAGTCCACATATCGCACAACAAGAGGAGCAAATGTGTCCCGAAGATGCTCATGAAACCTGCCACCTTTTAGATTTTCTGGCGATGTAATAAAAGGAGCTTTACGGAAAATAGAAAAGGAAGGTTGCGAAAATAAGTAATTTAAAAATTCCAAATTCAATATTTTGAATTAATTATTAAAAAAACATACCTCTAACATTGATTACAGTTAGCAAGTAGCACAACATTTAAAGCCAGGAACAAACACTGCAAAGCATACACCGCAAATGGTTTGCCACTCATGCCTCAGGCTCAACGAATAGCCACATCGCCAATCAAATTCGCTGCAGCAACGGATGCTCCCAGTGAACACCCCGTCCATACAGCCTGAGGCATACGCGGCAAACCATTCGCAGCGCCTGCCTCACAATCTCTGTACGTTGCTTAGAAAAGTTAAGAAGATAGTTCTAAGAGAGTCATCGTTAGACGACAAAGTTTCGAAAGATTGGATTTGGACAGGTGCCGATCCGATTTGTTCGAACTCACCATCAGTCCTGAGGTAGTCGTTAAGGATCTGGAACAGGGGGAAGGAGTCCCAGGTGTCCGGAGGTTGTTCAGCCAATACCCTGTCCATATCTACTCCGAATAATGCCCAGAAGATTTCGGCATGCTCTACCAGCAGTTCCGAAAACCACGCGAAAGCCTGTGTACAGATGTAAGTGGTACTTATAAATATAACATGTCTTGTGAAGGTTCGAAAGTATATTTTATTCAGTGAGTTATTTAAAGAGAGACTTTCTACAGTCAAAACTTTTGTATATATGAATGAGTTATCATTAGCCATTATAGAGAAAAGGGGTCTTTAAATGATCGGATTAAGTAACAGTTTTTGTATTTACTTATTTTCAAGTTCAACTTCGATCTTTGTATCTAGATTTAACAAAGTTTTAAAATTAAAAGACTTTACTACTTAATAATAATTAACCAGTGCAACCACTTGATGCGAAGGATCAAAATGGATAATACCATGCCTTTAAAAAATCAAGTAGGTATGTCTCTTTTAACATAATTAATTGCAAACTAGTCATATATCTACGACTAGTAAAATTTATAATTTATTCAACTAAAGTTAGGGATGGCATCAAAATATTTGCAAAACAAGTTGCGACATAAATATTTTGAATGTAATTTTTTTGATGGGCTATATAAAAAAGGACAACATGCAAGAACGCAAGATAGTGATAGAACAACTCTATTTCACTCACTAGAAGCTGGACAGAATAGAGTACTGATACTAGTAGAGTATATTATGACATGTGCAATGCCTAACGGTACTGAAGATCTAATGTGTACTGTAATGGACAACATAGGAAGTAGGGTTTAAACGAAAATTATCTTAAAAGGTGCTACTATTAGATTGTAAACTCTACAGCATTTGGTTTATATTACTGAAATAGTGAACGTTATATCGCAGTCTTTAATACCTTTTAAATTATTTTCAATTCAACCACGAGAATTAAGCAAAATGTAAGCATAGAAACTGTATACAAATAATAATAAAATATAGCGCACTACAGAAAAGAAAACTTGTTGTAATGTGCTCAATGTGTATGTCCTAAATTGTTATGTAGAAGCATTTGTTCCTGTAACTAATGTATGTTTTGTGAGTCGGTAGTCGGAGTAGACTGTAGGAAAAATATACAAAATTCACTTTTCATTGCAGACATAAACGATGAAAAACCCTGCCAATTGGTTTTGAAAAACAAATCTAAGAAAACATTTTTGATTTGAGCCCATAATGAAAAGTCTGATCTCAGTCAATTAAATAGTCTATATCATTCGTATTTCATGCTTTCGACTATCAAAGAAACATTAACATTAAGTAGCTTTTGCCAAAGCGAGTTAAACTATCGTTTATCGAGTCTACTCCTTTTATATTGTGATCAAACCAATCAATGTGAAGTATGACCAAGATCAAGTGAATAAACGATTGACAAGTGATTCGTTCAGCCGAGCAACAAATCAAATTCATGAGTAGTTACATTTTGTTGACCGCTAGAGTCCGGTTTTGTGTTATAAACCTGCGGAGAAATAAAATATAAGATAGAAGTGGATAATAAAAGACATAGTTTTATACTTAGCGTACATCAAATGTCGGGAAGTGAATTTATACAAGATTCACTCGACGACTAAGCGACATAAATACATAACTTAGGAAAACAAAAATATTTTCAGTAACTAATAAAGTACACGATGAAGCTAACGTATGGAATATCGACAATAATAAGTTAGAAATATTTGCTGATAAAACATCGTGTACCGTTGATTGAAATGAAAATACTGAATTTCCGTTTCAACCTCTTGATATAAATAAATAATAAGTAGGTATATACTGCCTGACATTCCCCACACTAATAGCGACAGGAGAATAGGATGCTATCCAGTCAACATTTAAACATTGGTAAAACATTGTAATACACCCATCACTCTATAAGTAAAAAGTCCGATTGACTAGAAACTAACTATAAACAACGACAATGTTCCGTTGAAAACGTAGTCATTTGTGTGTCTACTGACAAACGATCAAAAAATCTAAAATGGCGATTGGGAGCTGAGGGGGATTCCGTAGTATCACAACGTATTACCAAAACAGAAAACCACGACATTCAGGATAAACATAGACATATTTAGGCAAACATTAACGAGCATAACTTTGATATTATCCTTTTCAAATTGTTCTTCAATATCAAAGTTACGCTCAAAAACTTGCTATTTTCGGGTTATGACAGTGTTTGTTTAGCTGCATTACCTCTGCGTAATGTTCTTCGTTTTGTTGTAGAAGATCGACACATAGTTCTGCTAAATGAATGAGGTCTTCCAGCTTTTTTGCTGGTGTGACCATTGTTTCACCTCGTAGATCCTCTGAAAGGGAAATATGAATGACCACACAAAGTTACAAAGTTAGTCGAAAACATTTATTTTATTGATTTGTGTCATTAGTCATCATCATCACACTCATAACTATAATCACTGTCAAAAAGCTTTCAGTAATTTTGATTGAAATTCTGAACACGGCTCAAAACAAACGCTGACTGTTATTTGCTTATACCAATAAGGGTCTTATCATAATAACAAAAATATCCCAATATTGTTTACACCATTGTGCTATATTAGAACTCCTGCTTACCTTCTATATTAGCCTTCTGACTAAGCTGCGTGTAATTCAGCAAAGCCGCATTTTCCAAACTCGTCTGTATCATTGCTCTTACTTCTTCGGGGGCTACTGGTGTCACTACGTCTTTCATCAATACTCGCTCCAGTAGTGATAGTGTTGCCTGAAAGGTAATATGTGTTTTGTACTAACTGATCTGCAAGCATCTTTTCTTATTTTACTTTTAATTCAGCACTTTTTATATTCTGTTCTTCTTCTTTTGATTTTGCATTGTTTAAATTTGATTTCTGATGTCTTTTTTGATTAACATTTCTTAAATATTTTGTATCTTTAGATTTAGGTAACTAAACATATTATGTGTTATCATCAGTATTTTTTATCTCAACTAGATTTTGTTACTACGGCAATTTTCTTTGCAGTTTCACTATCATCTCCCAAAAACCCACCTTAAGCGCTCCCTCGGGCCTTCCAAACGGGAACGCATATCTGAAGTTCGTGATCTGATGCTGCAGTAACGCCTTCAGTCGTTCCTTTATCTCCGCGAACTTCTCTTTTTCTTGCACGGTGATGCTGCCTACCCCGTCCGGCCTGCCAGTCAACGTCGCTGTACTGTGAACCACTTCCGGCGTAGGGCTTACTCTAGTTGGGCACAAGCGGGATATAGGGTAGGCTGTGAAATCAGCAGCTTAACTACTAACTAAGTTATATACATACATAAATCATTCTAGTTTATATTAAGGGAGAGTGTGAATTTTATTTTATTACTGCTCTGCCTTTGTTCATGAGTTTTCATTTGATTTGTTGGTTTATTTACTTTTATTAGCGATCCTGTTCGCTTTAAAGATATCTAAATTGTCGAGGGAGAGTGTGCTTTGTTTTCGTGAGATACTTCTCTGCCTTCTTCGTTAATTTAACTTAATGAATGTTGATCTCGTTTTGTTGTAGCGCTTGCTTCTAAAACTTTCTTTCTTTTTAAATTTAATTTCAGTGTTATAACGGTATTAGTCTTTGGATAATTTTGTTTTAACGACTCAACGGGCTACGATTTAATTATTGCCTTTATTTACTGTTTAAACATTATCTTTCCTAAAATCTTTCCTTTTGTATGATAATTATAATCTCATCAAAATTGTTATAAAGGCCTCCTTTCATAGAATACTTAGATATAATATTTTCAATTCTGAATTCATGCATTATGTACCGCTCTATATTACCATTCAGTTTAAAATCTCAAAATATTTTACCCACCAACCCGCACTGGGCGCCATGGTGGATTACAGCTTCCCTCTAACAGAGAGAAAGCCTGAGTCCCAATAGTAGGAACATTGTGTATGAATTATTTTGTTACTTTTATCTTTTCAACTGCTGACTCCAAAAGCCCGAAATAGATACATTAGTAAGGAGAAGCAGGCATAGTTAGTAAGCACATTTAGTACGGTTGCATAGTCAGTTAGTATAGGTAAGTACTAATAGTAGAAGCAACATCACACTCATGTGAGGCAAAGGTTGGGTAGGTCGTGGCTCTTTACTAGTTTTGGTGTGTGAAGCTGTTTTTGACATGTTTACTTAGTATATGAGTTTGAAATTCTTTATAAATTGAAAAATATTGCGTCTGTTGGTGTGAACCTTTAAGTTTTATGGTAAGAACACCCAATTTGTTATTTCTCTTCATGCTTTATTTGCAAGATTAACATCTTTTCAAATCTTCTCTGCTTCAAATATGTATAACAGATTTTGTTTCAACAATTATTTTTATACTAAAGGGCAGTTCTAAATTTTTCGTCAAATACAGCTTCGTTTCTATCCATTGATCACTGCTAACATTCACATTCAGTTGCGGACCTAATACATCGCCTTGTGGGACACCAAATCTAACACATTTACCATTCAATACCAACCTGTTATTTATATTTACAAGTTTAACTACAAATGCAGATTCTTAGAAACTTTTTACAGAAGTAAATACAATTGACTCTTTAAAAAAATTTTGCTGCTGGACATAGATCTCTTACTCAAGAACTTCAAGTCATCGAAGCCAAAGCTTTTGACACGGCTATTTATGTACAGTAATCGTTCAGTTTGTCAATATGCACATTATTTCACTTAACATTGTTGATATTTACTCTAGTGCCAATTTCGTATCTTTCATCAAACTTCGGCCTTTTTTAAACTCATAGGTCTTTACAAAAATATAACAAAAATATAAAACTAGCTATCTACCTACCTGTTACCATGGACATGACTGGCACAGAACGCGAAGGAGTAATGCATGAGAGTCGGGTCCACAGTCTGAGACCCACTCTCCGCCACGTCTAGGAGGTCTGATAGGTAGCAAAGGTGGCGGAAACAGCCTCGTACCCCGTATCTGGCACAGTACTCGTCTAGGACGAATACTTGGCCGGGGGAGAACCAACCCTGGAATGTGAAAAGCAAATGTAGGTGACGTTGGCTATAGCCACTGTTATCTTTAAGTGTCTAACAATTTTTTTTTTGTCTAAAATGATACGAATAAAATGCACTCATGAAACGAGAGACTTATGAAATGGAAGTCCAACGGATTTAGTTTCTTCGAGAATTAATATTAGTCGAGTTAGAGTAAGTTTCGTAGTTAAAGCTTTTCGAGCCGTTTTAGCGTTAAAGCAAGTATGCTTTCACACTAAAACGGCAGAACAAATTTAGATGAAATTTGGCACATGGGTAGAACATGACCTGGATTAGGACATAGGATACTTTTTATCCCGATATTCCCACGAGATCGAGACTTATTTGGGTGAAATCGCAGGGCGCAGCTAGTATATAATATTCTAAGGTCCAACAACGGGGGTAACCTGTTTGGTCTGGTGCTTCAACTGAACCATCTCCTTTCACAGAGAGGAGACCTGAGTACAAAGCGGTGGGAACACGACTGTTTGATATAACGATCTAAATCAAAATCAAAATCAAAATATTTTATTTCACATAAACCTACATGGGCACTTATGAAACGTCAGAAGCTAGGTGCACGGTTCCAATTGGTCGTTTCCTATGGAGAAGAGCCGGCAAGAAACTCCACGGTTACTCTTTTAAAAATAATTGGCTTTTACAATACTTTCAAACATTGATGTAAATCACTTTCAAATAACAGTGTTTCTAGGTATGGGAGGACAGTGTAGGTCTTTCAATAAGTACCAAGTACTTAACAAAATAGAAAATGGTCAACAGGTCTACAATCCACTAAGCCTACAGCGTTCTCACATTCACAAAATATGTAGAAAAGAATCTATACAAAAAAATTAATTAATTAAAAAAAGTAAAAAACCTATTTTAAATAAAACGCAATTATATGATTGCTATTACAACTGTAATCAATCTGAATAATTATCATACTGTAATCAATCTACTCACTAAATGAAATATCCTTACCAAAGAACAATACGGGTCTTGCAAGCGATATTTCAACGTTAAAGACTGCAGCACACAGAATAGTTGATGATGGTCGTACTGACAGGGATCTGCCTGAATGTAATCCTCCATACCGTGCTTGCGAGCTTTATCAGCATCTGAAAAAGAAAAGACAATAGTATCAACTAGTGAAAAATGACGGGAACAAAGGGTAGGATTGATATAAAATGATCATCTTTAATCCTCAAGACATTAGAACCAATAATTAGGATGAGCTTGGAATAGCTTAATGCAAGATAGAACGAAATCATATAATTTGCTATGTACCCACATAGAGTGGTATATTCAGTAGTATATTGGTAATACAAATCAGCTCTAAAACTGAGCATAAAACTTTTTGACCAGTGAAAGAAAATCTCAACAGTTCTAGATAAAAATATATGAATTACCAATTGGGGATTTTCCATAGATATTGCCACGGGTAGTGAACACCAAAATTGTTAATTAGTTACGATACACCATGACATTGACGTCAAACATGGGATAGGAGTATTGGAGATAATTTCTGATAAGATAATATGGGATCAATATAATAATTCAATAGATATTAGTGGTACAGATAGTACCTACTAATAAAACTACAGACAGAAGCTTAACGGAAAAATTACATCAACAGGAATTTGCCATTCGTCAGTAAATACATTTTCATTGTAGACTATTTTCCTAGTAGGTATGAATTAAGAAGAAAGTTTTAGAATTTTTTATATACGCAATTTGCTAATTCAGCATGGTTTAATTTCACGAAGCATAAACCGTTCACATCATTACTTTATCATTGAGAAAGACATAACCATTAGCAAAGATTTTATCATTATAAAATAAAATCTAATATCATTGCATAGCATAATCAGCCTATAATTTTCCCACTGCTGAGACACAGGCTTCCTCTCTGTGAGAGAGAGAATCATCGCATAATGGTTTATTATTACTACATTGTACTAATACTATCTTTTACTCACCTCCCATAATCTTATGGTGGGTATCTGATGTTGTAGGCGGTGTAGGTTTATGACTCTGACCAGTGGCTCTATATAGCGCCATAACCCATAGATGGCATTCATTCTCATCGGTCACCCCCATGAGAACTGACTCGCCGTCTCGAACGGCGTTCATGAAGTATTTAGCACCCTCCAATTCTGCAAAGAAATTGATGGTAGTTGTTTCGTAGGTTTTTCAGACATTGAGGATAGTGTAAAGGTATAGAAAGAGGCCTCTAATTTAGTTTTGAAAGAGAATTTATATTGAAAAATAGAAATGACATTAAATTCTTGAAGCACTAATATCCAATTTAAATGTTAAATTATAATAGCCATGGGAATCGAATCCATGACTTCAAACTTCCAAGTCTTCAGTTGCCATACAAAAGGTAATTAGTTAACTATATTTTTGATTTGAATAAGTACAGACAACCGCACATCAGTGAAAATCGCTCTTATGACTACGAATTAAAAGATGATTATGGCAAATTGATACCACAGACCGGTGGTTTTCTGTACAATAGATTTTTTTTTAAGTTATAGAGAAGGAAAATTATAAATATAAAAGAATAATAATCACAAAAATGTTCATTACCTATTTGTTTCTTGTTTGCCTTACCTTGTCCGACGATCAGCTGAGCTGTATAACAAAACAACATTTTAGTAAACTAAATTATATCTGTCCATAGTAAAAAAAAACATAATACTTCTAAATTGAAAGTATAGGAGAAAGGAGTTAAGAGAGAGGAAAGTAAAAAAAACTCATCAGTCGGTAAAAAAATCAATGTGGGCGGGAATATTTTTGAAATAGTTTAGAAAATATAAAAATGAGTACTGTACCGCTTGCTAGCTCGATATAGTCGACTGTGAATCCATCTAACTGCATCATCTCAGCAGGTTCTGATTTCTTATCTTTGTATGAACATAAGGCAAAAGTGTACTGGCTGACTTGAACGAGCACCATGTATCTACGTTTCCATTTTCGCCAAACGTTCTTACCGATTACATGAAGGTAGCTGAAAAAGACAGAAATAATGTTAAAAAGAGAACATGGTCATGAAATTGGTAAATAGCTTAAACAACGTCCTGCAATTTATATTTAAATCTATAGGAACTGCAGTTAAAAGTTCTATCACTTGTATTTTTGGATCTTTGCAAATGCATTCGACCTTCTCACTCATTCACTCACTTTTCTAAAATTAACTCGAAAAGATAAAGGTATATTATGCAACGCATTCAGCAGCTTTATCAAATTTTAACTGCCCTATGGAAACGTTCCATTAAAAATTTACAATTCATAATGGTAATAGTAGATTGTTATACGAGGGGCTAAAATAACCCATTGCAACGAGGTAGTTTTACTCCCGAGCTTTAGCGAGGGAGTAAATAGAAACCGAGTTATAATGGGTTTTAGCGCCGTGTGTTACACTCTACTTTTCACTACGATTGCGAGAAAATAAAATAATCAAATACAATATTAAATTGTTTATTTTATTTAAACGTACAATTTGTACAATTCTGGATATTTAACGAGATGTTTTTTCCGGCAACTTAATTTCAGCCCTCTGTGAAGATGTTCTCATTAGATAATGACATTTTCACTGTTGTAAATTATATTACGGTCACCAATGCAATTCGTAATTAGCAAAAAAAATTCTAAAGATTTCGCGCCAATGCCTTTTTTATTTCTTCTCTAGCCACAACGCAATGTACGCATTCTACCGAAGAGATAGCCGCATTTAGTTCCATTTTCAAAAATAAAATGTTCTTCTTTTTTTGTGAACCAGTAATAAGTCGAGTCCATAATCATGATTATTCTACATAAGAATAAAGCCTTTTTCGTTTTTCAAGGCTCGTTGGAACAGTCAAAAATTAAAAAAAAAATACTTTTTCCCCTAGAGCAAGAAATGCTATTTTTTCCCCGCTCTGGTACTCTACAATGACGGCCTTTTTGAGCAAGAGGAGTGAAAATATATTTTGGGAGTTCCACAGGGCAACAACGTTAGCCCTCTGATTGACTTTAATATCCACTTTTTGACTTTAATAGCTCTAAGTAGTTTAAACTTTTGTTTTCTACAAGTTATTACTCCTAAGAGTCAAAATTCCTTGCATTTATCTTTATAGTATGTACTTAGACTTACCCACAATGCTTCATGTTTAGAGGTTTATCCATTCTGCAGGCAATTTTGATTCTCAAATCTTGGTCTGGTAGATTTTTTGGTACCGTCATTCGATGCCATTCGGGTACCTGTAATTAACAATATACTGGTTAATACTTAAATCTGTTAATATTATTGATGGAAATTAGAAGCTTTCATTAAGTCAAATGAAAAGAACGTGGTCTGGCAAGCATAATTCGATGACTTTAGGTACTTAATAATATACTATTTACTTACTATAGAGCATGATGAAGTATTAACAACAATTTGAGATACGATTAGTCCATCAATGCTACTAGCTTTACATGACAATTTCTGCTCGAGTAGGAAACAGGATCTTATCGTCTCTCAAATTGACTCTGAACTCCTAACCAGTCAGACAAAGAATAGGTCTGACAAAATAAATGACCATTAGTATATCACTTAACTTACTTTACTAGATAAAGGTGTCGGCCTCAGCACTACTTTTCCAAGCTCCTTGTCTTCAAGAGCCAACACTCCAGGGTTCTCAGTATACAGCTTCACTTTCACGGCAGGCAAAGGCTGTGTCGTACTGAAGTCACCTTGTGTGTCCCACCTAATTGTAATAGAATATATTAGGAAGGAGACTAAGCAATGTTATTTCATAAACTTGATGCAAAGTAACCAGAAGGAAAAGGAATAATGTCTGCTGATAAAGAACCCATACTCGTTCAGCTCGATAGTTCATTGCATCGTTGCGATGTTAGAATGTTTAGGTGTATTGTAGGTCAAACAGTAAAACATTTTATTTTACAGAGAGGAATATTTTATTACATTTTGATAAACCATTTTGATATAATCGTCATTGCTCATGTGGTAAATATTGATAGGTAACCTTATAAAGTCCCTGTTAAAAAACGGTAAAAAGTCACGTTAACTCGGTTTAAGTTAACTTTAAGTAAATGGCATTGTTACTTACATAGGTTTAGAGGCTTCTGCTTGGTCGGTCTGGAGTTTGTCTCCGCCTTCAACTTCCATAGTGCAATAAACTATTCTATTTGGTGCTAAAGACTTGAGACCTTTCACCTCCATTACAACCACCTAGAATATGTTCAAGTAGATGATATGAGACAAAATGTTACCATGAGACCGTCCCTTGAAATAACAGTGTTAGATTGCACAAATAAAACCCATTTAAAATAATTACCAAAAATTTATGATTGAACATAATAAAAACATTAGAAATTTTAGTAAAATCCTAAATTTGAATGGGATAAATCAATATGAAAATGATGATATTTCTTTACCAATTCCACTGTGATGCGAATATGTTTTAGTTCATTTGGAAAAAAAATACATAATTATGGTTTTTACCAATCCCCAAAGTTACCTCTATTTGGAATGTAAGCACTACATCCATTTTCGTGAGCTGTGCGTCCACGTCACCACCATCAGCTTCGCCCGTCAATTTGTTGGCAAGCGAGCCTTGCGATCTGAAACACAGCTGCTTACTCAACCTTGGACTCGGATCCGGCCCAGCGTTTGATCTAATCACCATCAAGCAACCATTTCAAAATACCACCACCAAAGAATTCCACCAAGAAAACATTTAACCCAGATATATTATTTACAGAAATTGACAAACATTTAGGCATTAGTAATATTATTGACAAATTACATAAATCACAAGTTAGGAATGATATATTCACAGTTATTAAGGAAAGGGAAGCGATCGTTACATTCACAAGCCCGAGGGAATGATTGGTGGCATACAATATGAACCCATCACCGATACCAAGAATGATTAAGCATACAAAAGGGTAACATTACAAATACGTCGGAACACATTATCTAAATCTAAGGTACTGTTTAAATGGTGTTTAAATTTAAATGTATTAAGCGTATATGTATTAACAGTTTAGAGACTCCAGTTTACTAGTGAAGAATCTTGTCAGGAAAATAAAGCTAGAGACGAAGAAATAAATCCGATAGTGCACTTTCATGTTGGCTCAACTCCACTTGATTTAAGTTTCTCAAACTATAATATTAAATAAAATGGAACCAGTCTAAATGGAAATATCAGAGCGAGCTTTGAACTGGAGACTCGTGACTGGCGAAATGAAATGTTGTATATAAATGTATAAATTAGAAAGCAAAGCCCTACCGAAGCTTAAAGCGGAGTAGTTTCAGTATTAGACGAAAATGTACAAATAAGAATCAAAATAAAATTCGAAAATGTGGAACAAAAAGTTAAAGCAGTGGGATATATTGAAAAGCTTACGAGTCTAGTTTAATTTACATCTGGGGTATTGTATCTACGTTCCAAATATTAAGCTGACGCTTAGGTGTTACTGTAGCTATTAAGACTAGTATTTTAAAATCTTTATCTACGTTTTTATTAACTATAAGCTTATTAAAGACTTCTGGCGGTGTTGTGGAAGCTTTAATATATCCATTGTTGTCATTGATATTAAGTATATTAATAACTTATTTGATTGGACCACGGGTTTTGTAATCTAGATTTTTAATATCAGCAGGAAGCTCTACTCTAGTATACTTTTACTTAGCTACAGTGGTCCTCAAGACAACATTAGGATTGCTAACTGTATCATTCATGTAGGGAATGTGTTGGGGTCCTGCTACACAAGACACGTGCTTAAAATTATCAATTCTGTACTCATTACTTGTACTTCCTTTAATATTACCGTCCGGTTATGTGCCAGGGACAGAAAAAACCAAATAGAAATCAACAAGTAGAAACAATGAATGTCTGGATGAACGTCTAAGGACTCTTAGAGAAAAAACGATAGATAAATTCGACTTTTGGTTTTTGGACACATGGGTGCATAAGTAACGAAACTATAATGACGACACAAATTGATTTCCTAACTTCTATATTTTATAATATTTGCTTCAATACTTACTTTCTATTAAAATACTTGAAACATTTCTAAACAAATGCTACAGAACTTCATGTGTTCAAATACCAAGTCAATAATAGAGGGTTTGAAAATCGTGACAATATAGACATGATAGTAAACGTTGCATCCAGATGAGATTATCAGTTGAAATCAAACATTACTAACAGTGAAGAAGATGAAACAACACAGTAATAAAACGGATATTTAGTTAGTTTGGAAATGTTAGTTCACATTTATGATTTTGGGTCCACCATATCATTTTTGAAAGTATCTTCAATCAAAGTTTGATCAAGGTAAATATTTTTGATGGTTTTCAAAAATGTATAGTGAACTTTATTCTTATTTGTTACATACACCATTCTTTGTACACCTCCCAATTCAGACAGTGATTTTTTGTAATGTAACCATTTTATAATCCTGAATTGAAAAGTGTACGTCGAGGTTTTGAATAACAGACACATATACTAAATACACACATAGAATTAATGCAAAGAAGATACTTTTTCACTGGTAAATGAAAAGATAGAAAAATACAAACAATCTAAAGAAATTAAGTATAAAAAGACATTCCTTAATATTTTCTTTGCATTTTAACGACACCAATTAGAGTTCCATGAAACTTTATGGATTTCGATGAAAATACCCAAATAATAATTCCAATATTCAACAACCATTCGAGATGGATTGACCATTGATAAACTACAATCAAGTTCAAGAAACAATAAGGATCTAGAATTTTCCAGCTGATTTCATTTCATGTACAAATAATAACCATAGTCATCTTCCTGCTCTTGTCCCATGTTAATTTGGAATCAGCGCAACACGCTTTTTTCTAGAAATATCATTACTCAAGATTGAAAAGTTAGAACCTTGAGGTCTTTTATCATTGATCAATCAACAGCATACATTGACCACATCCAATACAGCATTGAACTTTTAACAGACATTGATTCTTGAGGCATGAACATTCATACTAATTAATTTTGATATAATTTTGTTTTATTTACAGTTGAATACATTTACAGTTGCGTCGGTTATTATTCTTTGATATATGTTTATAGAATAGTTATTATTCTTTGAATATAGTATTTATGTACTCAGTTTTTGTATTCAAAATTTACCGCAAATGTATTCTCAATTCAAGCGATCATATTTATCACCATTTCATACAGTTGCTGGAAAATAATTCTGTGATCATTTGATTTTTTCTCAACTGTGTGAAAAGGTTCTTCAGGAAATATATTGCTGCTGTCTTTTTTTTCATGTGTACCCTACAACACTGACCTGTGATTATACCGCTTGATTTTATGTAGACCATATTTGGAGTCCGCCCCGCCCTTGGACACAGGTAGCGACTCCAAGTTAGCCATCAGAAGGTTGATGGATGACTTCAGTTCTTCGATGTATAACGACTCCATCTCTTTCAGCACGAACTTTGGCATTAGCTTGCGGTTCTAGAATAATGTTTTTATTAGTATCAACTTTAATTTCATTTGTATTGATGTTGCTTAGTTTATCTTAATTTAAGTTTATAATTTTTTGAAGAATTGGTATCTATTTTGTCAAAATTATTTATTACTTTTTCCATTTCGTTGACTTTCTGCATTCTTCCATCCAACTCTCTTCTGATAGCTGCGGCTTGTTCGTCGGCAGAATCCAACTATAAAAACATTCAAATATATTAATTTATCTTTAGGTTAATAAAGTTTAATTAAGCAATTTTCTAATTAAGTATCAACAGTAATACAATTTCTCATATAACCTTCAAAATATTTAAAACTCCGAAGCCTTTTCCCTCAAAGGACCAATATATAATTACTCGTTATAACAAATTGGCCCATTTCAACTAACATTTGGTTTTAGCCAATTCAATTAACCATTCGAGGTCAGATGAGCTTAATTAATTTTAATGATTACAAAGGCAAACATGAGAGCTTTGATGTGAATTAGGGATGCTTTTAGAAGAATACTAATTCCGTAGGTCGATGGTTACACAGGATGAATACTGTAAAAGATCTGAGCTTTGAGCATGTCTAAATTTTGATGAAGGCAAAGCGTTAATAATTCATTTTGATATTAAAATTGGACAAGCCTTTGTGAGAGAGCAAATATTATGCAAAAATTTTGAGAATGTTGTTTGTGCTGAGTTTTGATTAAATAACTTTTTCGTTAATGGTCTGCCTTGATATTTTAATTATAGAATTAATAAAATTTGATTCGAAGAGGATTTTTGGACGAGAATTTATGATCAAATCTAAAAATAGTCACAACAGAAACCAATAATCTGACGTTATAGTCTTACACCGAACACCTCTTGAAACCTGATGATAATTTTGAAAGTAGTAACCGAGCAGGACTATCTACAAATAAGACAGAGACAGATACTTACAAGAAGAGCATTGAAAAGCAACTGATGTTCAAACTTCTTGACTCCAAGGATTTGCTGGAACATGTCATAGAGCTGCTCTTTGCTGAGGATGCATTCAGCATTTAGACTCTGTTGCTGCGCCCGAGACGGTCGCTTGGACTCGTCGTCTCCTGGTATGCCTGAAGATGTACTGGTTCTTACAATACTGGATTGTAGTTATTGGTAGTGGGATGTGTTGGTGTTGAAATGTTAAGAGGTATATCAGAATCTATTGACTGTTTGACAGTCTTTATATTAATTGGTAAGTGTAAAATTGTGGATAGTGTTTAAAAACTGGAAAATTCATATACGGATAGTTGGACTTCATAATAGTCTCTATGACCATTACAGTTGTCACATAGTCTTACGCTAGTTATTGTAAATGCTGCTCTTCCAACAAACGATGAAATACAGTGAGTGTTACACGGAAAGCCAAGATTGTGATTTGGACACATCAAATCATGCAGTGCACTTAACAATAAACTCACCTCAAAAATCCTTAAACCTTTAAGTAATGAAATGTAAAATATACTTTATGTGAAGTGTTAATAGAACCGCGTGTAACTGTAAAGTTTATAAATGTGAAAATTGCGGATGATGTTAATGAAAAATATAATGTGAATGAAAAATATTTGGTGATAAATATTAAATTATTGGGTGACGAATTATTTTTAAAAGATTCTGTAAAAAGTGTTGTAAAAGACAACAATAAAGACATGAAACACAATATTTTGAATCACGGTAAAGTAGAAATAATTAAAAACGTAGATAACAAATACATAGAAGTAAATTTTGAAAACGTTCTTATCCATTTTATAACCATTTATAAAATGCCTCGGTGTACAACGAATACTAAAGTCAAGCAACGGCACAAGACGTAAGCAAAAATATGGAAAAAAGGAAGGAATCAAAATGAAAATCTTTGTCGAGTGATACCTGTTATTCCTGTTCAGGATGTGTGAGAGAGACATGTCGTGAGAGAAAGGGAAAGAAACACAGACAGTGAGACAGACACAGGCACACACATTTTCAGGTACATTTAGTTTTAGGACCGGTGTTTCGCAAACTCGTAATTTTTGCGTAACTTACGAGTTTGGTGAGCATACCTTTGGTGATGGAATCGTTATTAATAATTTAACAATTCGCTCTCCTTCAATTTTGTAACTCTTTAAAGACATCACAAAGGTGTGCTAACAGCGATTGTAAGACATTTACATTCTACAATACCTATTCTAACGGTTGCATCAAATATAGCTATAAGTTTCCTGATTGTTTTTCAAATATCTGAATTACACAAATATTTTGATTTTAAAGATGAAAGAGAAGTTCACAAAATATATTCAAAAATACTACAACCAGCAAACTTCATGTAACTGTAACATTTTGCTATAATTAAATATGAAATGTTACAAAAAGTAATTTTAGGAATGTAGGTATTGATAATAATCGAATTTTAATTTCGCAAAATGCCACAGTCACTGAATATGATCCTATTTTAGGAATGGTTCATAAAATACATACACGGGATTATGATTACATCGAGTACAAAAATGTATTTCACCGTAATCTACTCGAAAACAAGTTAATCGCCGTTGTATTTAAGGTTAATATTTCGAAAGAACGTCTTTATTTACCAATCAATAAAATAAACAACAGAAAGAATGTGACCCTGAAATTCGCGAACGTAAAAGATTTCTTCAATGAAAATGAAGTAGTTGATGACGTTACAATTAAAATAACTAGGTTGAAAAACACTACCGCACACAGATCATTCTTGTGTCTACGGAGCCAATGAACTAATGAAATAAATTTTGAAAACAATAGTTTCATTTATAACATCGTTTAAAAGTATTCCAGAAATAAAATCGAACGAGGAAAAACATACATGTTTTTGATTTACGTCAAAAACAGACTACCCGATAAACCTACACTCAAAGGTTAACCAAAATCAAAGTATTTTAATAAAAACACACCCATTATGTTGGACCGATCGCGTTAATAATAAATACATCAAACGCGATAAATTGATACAAATTCCCGCGAATTACCTTGCAGATTGAGAGATTTGGTAATGGATTTGTTATATTTCTGAGAATCGGGTGAGATTCTCAGAATTAATTTATGCTTTTCATAAAATTTGCTTCTATTTTCTTTGGCGTTTTCTTGTTCCTTAATACCGTACCAAGCGAGACTTTTTGTAATTAAAAAGTATGTAAAAATAAATTATAGCAACTGAAGGATCTCAATATTTTTATGCTAATTCTGTAAATCTACAACCAATTCCAGATCATGTTGATGATCTTTATAATCAGGCTCGCGTAGACCCAAGCGCTACACAAACATTCAAAGGCACATTGCAAACATAAGCACATCAATAACTGATGCCTCATACACTGCGACATGCTCCCGATCCTTCACTCCAAACTTAGCTGCCGTCAACGAAAAGAAATTTCTTCAGAAATTAATAGAAACATTAGTAATTGAAGTAACAGAATTGATAAAATTATTCTAAGATATGTTATAGTTGCTATATGAATAAAAACTTATGTATAACATCACAAAATTAAACGTTACGAAACCATATACTTTTGACGAATTGATTTGGTTTCTACTAAGTTTGCGTCTATTAATTAGAAATCAAATCAACTTTATGGATGGGAGATTTATAAATGGCTTCGTGAATCAATTTTGTTATTGTTACTTCTTAAGCTGTAGGCGTATCAAGAAGAGGCGTTCCGTTGTCGTTTGAATCCGTTTCTTCAATAAAGTATCGGATTTCTTGTCGCCTACGTGCTCCATTAAGAAAACCGTTTCCCTCTAAGAGCAATTGGTACTCTATTAGCTTTAGAGATTTGTACGTAATTTTATACAATTCTGAGAAAATACCACTCAATGGTTTTTATTGAAAAGCGTTTTGCTTCTGAGAAATTTTCTTTTAATATTTTCAAAGTATTTGATTTTGTTTTTCATCTGCTAATAAGAAAGAAGTAAGTACAGAAAATTAAATAGTCGGTTTGAAGAAATTCTTTGTCGTTATCGTCAACTTTAGCTTTTACCTTTGAGAAAAGCGAACTTCCATCGTAGAAATAAATTCTAACAAGTTATCTTATCACTTGATCATGTCAAAATGAAATATTTCCTTAACAACTAGTTTCATATTTTGAACCATTTTTGTTCTCTTTCTCTTAATAGTATATTGGCTATATTTCAAAATATAAATTTTTGTAGGGAACGTTAGAGGTGTATTCATACAATTATCATGCATTTATATTGGGTATTAGGTTCGCTCTTCTCAACTATTTCCACTTTTATGTGTTCTAATAAATCATGACACTTACCTGTTCCCTTCATGATACAATCAAACTTTGCCAACCATGATGACAGAACTGTCTCTTTACTTAATCCATCTATTTCTGGGAGAGACCTGTAAAAGTTATATTAAACGTATAGTTTTATTATTCTTAATTAGACCTGTGAAAGAAGAGGAAGATAGAAAAAGTGTCTAAACAGGAATCAAAAATTCATATCTTCTTACTTAAAGAATTCAATAAAAGAAAAACAGATAGCAATTTATTATTTTAACCAATTCTTGTAGGTGTGGGCATTGTTCAGATAAAGGCGGTTTCTGGATTACTATCAGTTGACAGTAATCGTGCTATCTGACATTATGTCAGATATTACAATTAGTTTCTGACAACATACAGTAGTCCGCCACCGCAACCGCCTCTGTTTGAACAACGCATTAGGTAGTATCAAAACTTGAACACAGAAAAGTAATTAAAAAACCACCGGCATGCAATGCCAAATTGAGATCCATCCTAACATTCCAAACCTGACTCTCTTCTCTATGTTATTCCTGAACACCTCCCGGAAGTCGTGGTGGGAGCAGGCTCCTGACTTCACCATCTGTTCCACTCGTTCAGATTTTAAGAACACGTCGTGGTAAGACTGAACTGCGTTCTGGAATGCTTCATCTGCCAAGATTTGTGTCTCACCCTTGAGAAAAGCCTGAATGGAAATACACATATTACTTTATCGGTGATAATCTGGTAAGGTCTATGTCCAGCAGTGTATTTTTGGCTGATGAGATGGTGATGCATAATAATTTTGGTACTCCCGGTGCAGAATATGTTAAAGAAAATATACCTAGTGGTAAATATAAAACTGTATTCTTCCAGGCAAATATATTTTACGTATAGTCTCCGTAAATGGTTAGAAAAGACATAAAGTCAGTAGATTCATGAGCGAATAGATACAGTATGAAATTTGCTACGCTAGGATAATATCGGAAACGTATAAATCGTAAATCTTTCGGGAGATACTACGAATATTGCCCGTAGCTTTCGGCTTTCGTGGTTTCGGTATTGTATTGTATATTTTACAATATGCTTTTGTTTTCTTAAACCGATACTTAAATGAAAAGGAAGAAAAAATCCTTGGGACAAATCCTTGGTAAATAAAGCAAGTCAGCTCTGGTGTCCTTTTATATAAAAATAGATACAATCTATTATATTTTAAAAGGCTTATTCTCATTCTTTATTTGGATTCTTGTATTATAAAAAGCGGTTATCAAAGTTAACTTTATCACTATAGGCTTTTGAAAATACAATTTTAATAAATTACAGCGCTTCGTGTTTTCGAAAAACCAATAATTTCTAGTTTTGGAAGAAAAATATAACCACATTATAATGAAAAAAAAGTAACATTCATACCTGAAACCGAGCCTGAATGGTCTCCAGTTGATGAGGAGTAAGTTTTGTGTGTCTTCTGGTCATATCGGTAGGCTGTTTCGCGTTAAAAGGATGAGCAATACATCGAGATACAAAAACGTATAGTTGTATACGCTTCTTTTTGTCTTCCTCTAGTTTTTCGATCTTTTCCTAAGAAGAAAAGGGCAAGCAATTTACTAAAACTACACCCTATACTGAAAAGTTAATACTGCTTGGTCAATTTCAAAGTTTGTTTAAATTAATTTCGAGCATTAGAATTCTCGTATTTGGTAAGATTAATATGGCTGTTGATTTCAGTTCCGTAGTTTGCGATTACATACAAGTAATTTCATTTGTAATTCTGACATACCTGAGGGTCTTGGTCTTTATCAGAATGGCTGGCACCAGAGGGACTTGGTGAAGGCGCTGGTGCTTCTCCAGAGCTTGCACTCCCAGTCGACGTCCTGCGCAAGAATGATCTACTCGATCTATAGCATTAAGTCATCAATGTAAGTGAAATTGGTCTTTACACACCGACATGGGTACAAATACTTCCTTCTTCGGTTATTCCTATATGTTTATACAGACATATGTATGTAGAATATATTCTGGTTAGTCAGTGTATATAGACTTATGGTTATGGTTGACACTACAAACTATTTAGCATTAAGTAACATTTGATAATATCCCGAAGTAAGATCTAAAGCACTAGTTATAACTGTAAAACTTTCTACGACAGATCTAATAATTCGATAATTTAAAAGTTACTTTCTTATACTGATTTCTAAATAACCTCTAAAACTAGGGCATATTTCTAAGGGTTCAGATAAAAGGAAGGTCAAGGGCAAACAGTTACTTCTAAAGTACAGTAGCATCTAGATTTTTTCTAGAATGTGTCGTGAATGGAAATGGACGTGAGTTAAGATATTTTTTATGATAGTTTAGATACTTACGCATGAGGAGGAGGAGCTAACGCAGCAGCCTCTCTTTGTCTGGTAGCAGGATGTAGAGGTGCTGCTAATGGTGCCGTTGTTAGTGGACTAGGACCTTTACAGAAATAATTTTCATTCATTAAGTCTATAAAGTTTAGATCGGCAGTAAATGTTTAGTTACACCAAGAAGTTTGAAGAGTTCTCAGAGTACACTGAATAGGAAATGGTGAGTCGCATATTACTACTAGGCCTTCATCCAACAATAGACGTCTTGCAACAGAACTATGAGAATGAATGAAAACTTTCATAGTTCAGTTGTTAAGTTCAATTGAATCAGACTCACAATGAATGCTTTTGTTACTATTGTCAACTTCAAAACTCATTCCACACTTGTATTCATCTCTTGTAATTGATATAGATTCAAAAGTGAATTCACCTTTACCTGGCAGCCCGGCTGTGGACCCCCTGGGCAATTCTGGTTTCCCTCGTACTGATGGTCTTCCACCCGCCAGGGAACCGGGTGGCATAACTGTTGTAATAAAGGAACATAGTAAAATATTATTTATATTGCAACAGTCAAAGGGGATTTTACGATTGCCCCATAAAATACACATCTGAATGTCACAAGAGGACAAAAAGTTAAAGTTGTGTTTGCTTATATAGTTAACAATAAAGAATTATAAAGGTTATTCATATGCCTTGCTCAGCTTCTAAACATATTGAAGTTATCGAAAGCTGGATGCGCCTTTTTAGACCCACGTATAGCTTGTTTTTTCTACTATTGATTAAATTCACCTGGCAATTTAGAGGGCTGTTTCTTGTGTTCATCTTCGCTGTCTTCTTCCGATGAGCTTGGGTCGATCATTTTGCTGCTTCTGTTAGGACAAAGAACACAATTTCTTCATTTTAATTTGATAACTAAGAGGAAATCTTACAGAATACACTTACATTAGTATGTGGATTACTTTCTACATTGTATGCTTTGAAAGGATATTTAGAAATTGATTACCAAAAAAAAGATTTGGTAAATAATCCTTCAATTTATTTTCTAATCTATCGTTTCCATCTGTTCGTAATTTAAAACATACCCTCTAGTTATATCCTACACAAACATCTTTGAACTGTCGTTAACCAGGCGATCCCAAACCCTTAGAAGGGTTAATAACTAATAAATAAACCCATATTAATAATTACTTTATGGGGCAGAGTTTATGATGGGTCTCTGCAATCAATAAGCTGTTCTCTTCTATAGTGAGATACAAACTAGTTTAGCCGCGTTGACTCAAACTACGTTTGATAATATTATGTTCCTATCATAATCATCATCTTTAGCAGCCTTGTTACTGCTGAGTATAGGTTGCCTCTACCATGCCATGCTTCCCTGGTCTGTGCATGTCTCATCCAGGTCTTCCCCGCGATCTTCTGTAAGTCGCCACCACCTAGCTAAATATTCCTGTAGCATCCATAAATAAAGCAAATGACACAAACATTTCCTTAGGAAAATCGAACACCCTAAAGAACTTGATCAAAGCAGACATTGGTAAGTCTATGCCTAGTTCTACGAGTATATTTCCAGTTTCAACTATAAATAGCTCGATGGCTACAGTATCGACTAGTGATCAAAATGTTGCGACTTTAAGTTCTGAAGAGTCTAACTTATGTAGTAGATCTACTGCAAGTATTTTTACTTTCGTGTTTTTTTCTTTTGGTACGTCTTTGCTTCCGATCTTAACGAAAACAGCAAAATATCTAGATTCTTATAACCATTTAAACGAACAAAATAACCCATAAAAACCGCAACTTTTTTACCAAATCATCTTAAAGATTCAAAAGTCGAAGAGCTATCGCCTATAAAACAGGATTGAATACCAAGTACATCAATTTATAATACATAAAGTGTATGAAACATAAAATGTCGAGCAAAATACTACGCTATATATGTATGTCGGGGTTACGAACCGCCATGAATAATTTACAAGGCCTGCACAACCATTATGTCTGGCTATGCTTGAATTACTTTTCATATCTATGGATATTTGTATGAGTCCTGAAAACCTAATGGGTTATGAAAAATAAGCTTATTTGAAATCCATACCGATGTATTTTTAAGAATCATTTTAGACTGAGGAGGAGGTGGTTCGTCTAAGGCAATTTGTAATCGTGTCGCTATGTTTTCTGCATGAAGAGTTACTCTAGAGTCTTTTTCGTTATTTTCACATTCGAAATGACTATTTCGGAACCATGCACTGCGCTGCACAGAGGTTTCGGATCGGTCATTTGAGAGGTAACGGTGGCCCCTTTCATGTGCAGATAGCGACTACCGGGTTGGTTTTAGTGAGATAAATCTAAAAATATAGACGGGTTGAGTATATCGACTAACTTAATATACCTACTACAGAAAACCTGAAAATCTTTAGCAAGCAATTGAAAAAGTTTCCAAAACGTCGAGAGCTATTGCGAAACAAAACATAGGCTAGTAAGTAAATCAATACAAACTTCAGTTAACTTTTGCGAAGGGAAAAGCTTGGCGAATGTTCCAATAACAGAGAATAACATATTGAGAAGTTTCAAAATGCTTTTCTACCGTTACTAGGTGAAAACCATCAAAGCAGGTTGAAATGCCAAAAAAAACTAATATAAATTAAGAGAACCAATCGTTTTAGACCTAGTATCATAGACCAAATCACCTTTAAGACTGATTTTGGTATCATTATGGACGCTACACGAAATAGTTTCATCGTGTATTCCATCAAAGCAACCCAAAGATGTATTGAACAGTAAATTATTCATCGCGATGACACTCCGTTAATCCCTACTCTCCTAGCGTTGGTATCTCTTACATAATGTATATACAATAAATCTACACCCATTTCATATTCAATATCACTTTCCATACCCATTATCCTAAATTGATAGGTTTCACAATTTTCTATATTTGGAAACCTATTCAGTATGATTGATTTTTTCCGGATTCGAACTCCCCCATTATTAAGTGGTATTTTGATGTCGGATATTTCGAACGATCCTCTTTGATGACATAGAAAGATACCGAATCAATTTCCAAGGCTTTGTAAGTTAAACATTTGTTCAATTTTGTTTTGACTAATTTTAGAATGAAAATGTTTTGTGTAAATGACATGGAACATTGAGAGTTGGTAATGTTCGAAGAATTTACAAAGGAATTTTACAAAACGCTATGGAGCATACCTTAAGGCACAACAACGTCTCTCCCTTTCGTATTTGCCTTATTGGATTTATTTAGTAAAGCTACATCTGTTTCTAACTTATAAATTATGATCTTTGGAGATATTATTTCGCTGCGGAAAAAGATACTTAGTAAAATCACAGGCCTGAAGAAAGGGAGCCCATTTATTCCATTATAAAGGCGGCAATTGTTTGTAAAATGGAAGATTGCTTTTCGACCCCTCATGCCACAGTTCCTCGTTTCCCTTAATAATGCTTTGTCCATTACCATAAAATGTCGATCCAATATCGGCAGGATTCAATAAATAGAGGCCCAGTCTGTACAATTGAGGCTATATCTATTCAATTGCATTGAATTGAATGGGTGCAAATAAAAAGAAATGCAGGCTTTAAGCCTCAGACAGTGCCGCATTCAATTTAAAGATACAATAGACTATTGCGGTACTGAATTGCTTTAATTACGTGATTAGGTATTCTTTTTACTTTTTCTTTGAAGGGTACTTATACATTTACTGATTACTTCAACCACACAAATGTACAAAGGCGTACTTAATGCCAGGCATTTTCTACCAGTCAACTTTTGGGTGATGCAGAGATAAACAGTCGTAGGTGCAATAGCGAGGCAACTCTTATAGGCTCACTCAGCCCACTCAGGTGCTGACCGGGCACGGCTGCTTCGGTGATAACCTGAACAAATTTGGGCGAGAGACCACGGCAAATTAACATAATTGCGGAGGCGGCTTAGATTCTGCACAACACACGCTCGAGGAGTGCCCTGCGTGGGTTGCTGAAAGAGGGGTCTTGGTCACCAGGGTCGGGTGAGATTTGTTTCTGTCAGCAGTAGTTGGGTCTATGCTGGCGGTGTTGGAGAGCTGGAGAGAAATGGCCTCCTTCTGTGAGACTGTGATGGTTCAGAAGGAGGCTTCCGAGCGGGATCGTAAGAGGGCTGATCCTGCTCGTAGGAGAAGGCGTCGGGGAAGCAACCACCTCGACACCTAACATCCCGCCTGCAACTTTTAAGGTAGGTGGGAATTAGGGATCTCGGGTGCTCAGAGTGGGGACTCTGTGCGCCCACTGAGTGACTTCAGGGAAGACGGCGTACAGGTGTTTCCTTGCACACTTGCACAATTATGTTTCGGGGAGACCCTTTTATAGTCTCCCCAGAGTTGTGCCCTAACAGGCACTGCACGGAGGGGGTTCCGGATTGGTCTTTTGACTTGATTGGGTGCCCCTTCCATGTGAAGATGGTGATCACCAGGGTGGTTTTAGTGAGGTAAGAATCCCACACTAGCCTATCTTATCCCCTAAGCCCAGGCGCCTTTTGAAGGTTTCCCCCCGAAAACAAAAAATAAAGGTGCAATAGCGAGAATTGAGGACTAAATGTTTATTTAATTAAAAAGATATACCTATTAAAAACTATAAATATAATATTTATACTCTTAATTAAACATTACATTTATTATTTTTACTGTAGGTAATTAATACGTTATGAATACTAAGTACCGACTTTATTTTCATTTCTTCTTAAATATACATGAACGATTTAATATTTATTTACAATCAAATATTCATGGAGACTGAAAGCAGTTTCCCAACTTCAAACGCACTGTTTATAAATTTCATTCTCGTTCTCTGTAGATTCCGTATTCACTGAGTCATACGGACGGGAAGCTAGACAAAGGTTTTTGTTGGAGCGGTCACTCTGACCTCTAGAAAGGTTGTGGATACGCAATTCTGTTTCCCAGTTAGCTCCTTCAAGTAATTAATTATTCGAAACGTTGGTTTCGTTGTTTAGACTAGGAAATCAACGCAGATGAATTGTTTTGTTTAATGTGGGCAAACAATTTGTGGAAACGTTGAAAATGTAAAGGCTAGTTATGTGAGAGGATGGGAATGTTTTCCGTTGGACATTTATGGCTTAGGACTTAATTAAAACTTAATCGTCTCAGACTATTTGGTACAATCGCTTTTAATGTCATTAGTGAGATGCCTTTTCTTTTTGGGTGGGAAATTATCAAATAATTTCTCCCGTTCTGGGCGGAGCGGGAGGGCATGTCAGACTCTTACTAACTTAAAACCCACCCGTGTTCCTTCATTTGCCTGTATGTTGCCAGGGGCCACGATAACCCTTTCGAACAAACCCGCAACCCCGGCAGGCATCGGCCCTAGCGGACCCCTCCAGTTGTGCTGACATCTCTTTGAGGCGCGCGTGGTACACAACGTGCCGTCGACCCGGGCATGGTCCTTATACGGCGAGCTACCCATTGCTCACCGTCCGCAAGCCCGCGCCTACGGTGGCCGGAAATCGGCCTGCGATTCCGCTACGCCCAGGGCGTCTCCTAAGGTGAAACAATTTTTGTTTTTTTTTTCAAAATATTGGTCATTAGTAGTAAGTTTCTCAATAATAGTAACTTTTGAATGGCGTAATAAACTCTAAATGATTTTACAAGAAAATAACATTCCCTAAAGGGTTAGACAGTGGTGCATCTATAGTACAACCATAGTATTTAAGTCCCATGTAAAGGGAGCAAGCCTAGAAAAATCCCAATAACACTTTGCCCAACCTAGCAATCGAACCTAGGACTTTATGTTCAGCAGTAGCACTTGTCAAGTGACAACTACAGCCGTCACCTCCTTCTGCGAAGCGGTAATGCTCGCGAAGGAGGAGGCGGAACGCGTGAGGGAGAGGCAAATTTCGCGCCCTCACGCCCGTAACCGCCGCAGGAGGAGACGCCCGGTGCGGGAATTGCGAGCCGATTTCCGGCCACCGTAGGCGTGGGCTTGCGGACGGTGAGCAATGGGTAGCTCGCCGTCCGATAAGGACCAAGCCCGTGTCGACGGCGCGTTGTGTTCCACGCGCGCCTCAAAGAGATGTCAGCAGAATTGACGGGGTCCGCTAGGGCCAATGCCTGCCGGGGCTGCGAATATGGGCCGAAAGGGACATCGTGGCCCCCGGCAACAGGGCAACCGAAGGAACACGGGTGGGTTTTAGTCAGTAAGAGTCTGACACGCCCTCCCGCTCCACCCAGAGCGGAAGAAGTTATTTGATAAATTCCCACCAAAGAAAAAAAAAAGTGACAACTACAACCAACGAGGCAGTCACAAGAAAAGACAAAATTATTTATAAAACCAAACGTTTTAAAGCGACTATTGTCTCTAGCATTCTATTTGATGTCGGGTCTTGAGATATCTTTATTTTCTTTCAATTACTTCCGTTTGTGCTCATTCGTTGTTTATTGTTCGTAACGACTCGAGGAAAATAATCAAGGATAGGAATATTTATTTTTCACAATGGACTGGTTGCTTTGTAAATGGCGATGTTTGTTTTTGTATCTTTAGGCGTTGTGATGTTATTAAGAGAGCCTCTTTTTGAAACATGGTAAATGTTATTTTCAAAAAAGAGTAGGCTCTTTTTTTTAAATAACTTATTACATACGAAGCAGTTATTGTAGATAATTAGAGTCGGTTGTAGTACCTTAATAATGCTGCTTCTAAACTGCTTGCTATAATGTGTGTTTTTATAATCTTTTGCATGACGATTTTATCGAGGACGTCTATGGACGTCACGGACGGTCTCGAGTTCGAACCCAAGGCACCTCTGACTTTTCGGATTTATGTGCATATTGTGTAATTATCACTTGCTTCAAAAACGGTGAAGTATAACATCATGAGGAAAATGGCATGACTGAGAGATATTTCTCGAAGACATGAGAAGCCAAGTCAGAGGTTTATGGGCGACATAAAAACTCTGACACCAGGTTAGTCACACTAACCACACAAAAAAAAAAAAAAATTGAAAAGGCATCAGAAGAAGAAAGCTTGCATTTTTTCTGTAAACTAGCCAGTTTCATAAAAGGACTTCATACTCTTCCTGAAGGAGGAATTATTGCTCATTTTTGCACAGTTATACTCGGATAGCCAAAAGGCCTGAATCATGGCTAAAAAGAGGAATTTCTTTTGCGTAGTAAAATGTCAAGCCATGGTTAGCACTGAAATTCTATTTTCTCATTTTTGTACAGTTTATCTACCTAGAAGTATATATTATAGCTTATAAATGTCCTCTTGTATATCTTAAAGGTCTAAACCATGGCTGAAAACAAGAATTTCTCTTGCATAATAAACAGTTTTAAAGGACAATGGCAGCAAAGGACATTACTTTGTTCAGGATGTCGACCTTACGCAATGCCGCAGAAAATTTCAAAATTCAGACCAGTTTATTCAAGGGTTTTTACCCTCGTCTAGTTAAAACATGTTTAAACATTAATTAAGGAAAAGTCCTAGGCGTAATAAGGTAGGAGTCGACAGAATGCTATAACGAACCAGTGCGATACTAAGCTGTGTAAAAAACCATGTCCAATCGGAAAGGGGCACATAGGTACTGCAAACAAAACATGACATAACAGTAATAAAAATCTAATTACTATTGAAAATTAAAAAGTTATTGCTATTTAAAAACCCCAAATCCATAAAAAATTATCAAATTTTCATCAGGGGTCATAACTTATGACTTGTAGACACCCGCTAAACGACGGCACCCCATGTAAAATTCCCCATTGAAAAAAAAGGTGATGATTTTAATTTTTTTTCCTGAATATTACCACTTAAATAGACTCTCAGTACGATACCTAACAATCCTCAATTATCATCTTCCATATCGCAATATTTGGCATCTCTATTTGCCGCCGTCTTAGTATTCACACCGTTTCTACCCATTTCATCTTCCATATAATCTTTCCATCGTTTCTTATAGTATATCTTTACATTACAATAATAATGTTAATAAAGTCTCTATATATTATATCTGGTTGATAATACAATAATGCTGGTAATTTGGAAAGAGTTATTAAAGTGAAAACTTCTTAAGGCGCGTCGGGCATTTTTGAGATGGGAAAAAACAATTGAACTTGCACTGTTACTGTTACCGTTACCGACACCTCATTAAAAGTATTTCCTGAACAATAAACTGTTCAAGTTTTCACTTCTGTCGGCACTCCCGAAGTGCCACTGTTTTTTTTTTCGTTGCGTACCTACCTGAATACCTAATTTTATTCATAACATAACATCACGCCTGTGCATATTTCCCGAAGGGTTAGGCAGAGGTGTACCTATATACACACATATCGCCAGTTATGTTTAAGTCCCAAGTAATAGGGGGCGAGCCTATTGCCATCAACCGGGCACAAAGCACAGATCCAGGGCTGCTACTGAAAATCCAGATGAAAAACCCAATAACACTTTGCCCGACCTGGGAATCGAACCCAGGACCTCATGCTCGGCAGTAGCGCTTTTATTAATGAAACATTAATAACTTTTATAATTTCAGCGTTCGGTGTGGCAACACGCCGTGTTCGCGTCAAGTCAATCGTCATCCTGAGGATGCCTCGTTGAGAGATGAAACACGTATCGATTTCTTTCAGGGTTTTTTATGGCTCTTTAGAAATAGCTAACCGGAACAGGTTACTAAATAAATATCCACGTCTATTGTATTTTATGATGGATTTCCGCAAGGTCACGCCTGAAACAACTATCTTAAACTTTTATAAGTACCTAAGTGAAGTAATGAACGCAGCCAATATTTACAACAAAGCATTCTTTGTTATACTTAGATATTATTTACACATTTACGTAACGAAATATTTTTCATTTCTCGAATACGTATTTCTAACGTTGTTATTTGTATTCTCGTCTGCATAAAATATCTTCCATTCCGAACTACTACAACTTCACTTATAGTAATAGAATAAGCCTTTATTCTATTTTAATATCAGAACACTTCGTATTATAGGGCTTCTTCACAGGGTAGTTTCTAAATCACAAAAGCATCTCGAAAATACTATTAAGGAACAAAAACATTTTTAAAACAACTCCATGAATTCAGTCCTTAGTTTTGATGTGAAACATCTAATGCGTCGGGTCAGATCGGCTGTTGGCGTGGCGACGCGGCCAACAGCCAACATCCAAACGAAATTTATATAAAGTATTTGTCTTTGTTATTTTGTCGGATTATATTTTATTAATTATACTTAACATGTTTTTTTATTATGGCCATATTAATTTCTTTAATAAACCATCCTTTCATGCATATTTTCTATACAAAATGTTTTTTTTTTTGGACAAGCCCACCACACTTTTAATATAGCCACTGTAATAATCTACCTACAGAGAAGTGGTGACCAAATAAACCAGAAAAAGCCTAATATAAGCCAGGAAAATTACATCATAGAACCTTTGACAAAAATAATCGGAAATGAAGATTAGATTAGAAGAGTAAGAAGTAAGAAAGAACGTAGATGTACGTAACTTCCATCCGCAACAAGAAGCCAACAAGTTTCGTAACTCATATTAACTTAACAATCTAATTACAGAAGACAATTTACTATCTAATGTTCCTCTGAGAGGTCTACAAACAGTACGCAATGAAATTATAGCATCTTAGCATTGATTTGGAAGACCTTGTAGAACTTCCTAATTATTTTTAGGGACTGTTTCAGCTTCAAGACGAAATATTATAGCAATTAGGTTTGACCTTCTTCAGTTTATTTATTATTTCAGTTAGTTCAAGACTTCGAGAAAGGATTCCTAAAATTTTTGGGTTATAATTACGTGACTCTTATTCGTGCTCGTGTTTTTTGTCCATTTTATTTTTTAATTATGGAGTTTGTCCATTTTATTTTTATACTACAAATTAGAACGTATTTACTACTAAATTATACTAAAAATATGTTATAATTGGTTGATTACTTTTCGAGAAACAGCGCGGTGAAATTTATGGATTTTTATGAAAAATCAAAATATTGTAGCTATCTCAAATTCAGCCGTACAAAACCCATTTTTTTTGTAGAGATTACACATAAGTACTACTAAATCGTACCAAATTTTCAAAAATATCCGTCGGCTAGTTTTAGAAATGTAAGGTGGCACCTCAATTCAGACGTCTGAATTGAGGAGCCACCTTAAAAGTCGTGTATTTTTTAAAGTGTTTTACTACAAATTCCAGGATCGGGCCTACAAAATCGCCTACTTTACTACTAAATATTGGTAGTACCCGCGTTTAAATATGAGACATGGCTCCTCAATTCATACGGACACTCTGACAACCCGTCTTACCAATAGGTACGATGTTACCCAGTAACTGGTCAGATAGGCAATCGCTCCATGTAAAATTCTGGTAGCTGCATCTGGTTATACTGGAAGCCGACCCCAACATAGTTGGCAAACGTCCAGGCAGATGATGATGATGATTTCAAGGATTTCCTGTAATTTTAGACCAAAATTACATGTGTCTGGCTTAAAGAATACTGTAACCAAGGAACCGGACATTTCCTGTAAAGTCAGCCTTACAAAATGAGTCCCAGATGTGCACACAAATTGACTAAACCTATGTGTCGTTGTGCCAGCCGAAATTACATTGCTCTTGTCGCAGCTGGAAATTAGTTGTTTGTTAAGCCAGTATAACTTTAGTTTCACTCTACTGTTGGAACACAATCCTAAATAACATAAGAGTTTTGTTTTTATAAGTTTTTTGGTAGGATTTCAAGTTTACTATTTTCTATGTTCCTCGGGAATCATCGCATTTCCGAATACAAACGAATGCTAATTTCCATGTCGATCAATTATTAGATTTATTTTGTATTATTAATTCAGAACTAAGTACTTAATTGTTGTTTTGTTTTGATTTTCGTGTGAACTATATAGAGCTGTAAAGGCGACTCGCAAAAGGTTGTTAATTTGTCAGGGCAGATGTGAGTGGAACCGCCGGGAAAGGACGCCCTAGAAGGACACAAGCAAAAAGAGTATTGTAAGGATCGTAGCAGCCGGCGTTCTGTAATTTCTGGCTACCCCTATGGGAAAAAGGCATTAATTTAAATGCATGTGTGTAATGCTGGGGCCGCATCTGCGTCTATCGTGACGAAGCTTCGCACAGTGATACGATACACGCAGATGTGACCAACCATTATCGGCTATCGTCGCCATAGTTCGGGTTGCGTAGTACTTATCACCCGGGTACATAAATAAGCGTGGCGCGTGGTCGGACTAGCGTTGGTCATTTCGACTGTTATTTCCGGACTGCGTAAACGCTCTGTCGAAATAATGGAGAGCCATCTTGGATTATTGCACGATAATTCGTTAAAATTATGAAGGCGCTAACGTGGCCATCGCATTAGCGCGATAACTTTTTAGCGAGCAAAACATACGAAGCTTCGGCACACATTGCTCTGTCACAATAGACGCAGATGCGGCCGGGGTATAAGAATAGCTGCATTAAAATATCTAGTTACTGTCCTATATCTTCCCTTAAAGACATCACCTTAACAAAATAATTCTAAATCGCAAGCCTTACATAATATTGCGCATAAAGTTCGACTAAACTGAGCCACCGTTTTGTCTTCAAGGACGAGCCACTGTCAGAACCTAATAAATCACGATTATGGCTCCTCGGATGGCTCGCCTTAACCACACAAGTGCGGCCGTCTACTATATCTTGGTATTTCAGGAGGCTTGTGAAAGGAAATGTCAGTGTTATGCTAATTTTAGATATCAAATATAATGTGGATTTCGGCTTTAAAGGTGAATGACAGGACTCCATTGTAATCTCGGTGTCGCATTAGACTTCGCGTACATTCGTTTATTATACTATTTCTATTGGTCAAAGGGTAATCATAGCATATTTTTTTAATATTTGATTTTGCCAGAAAAACGTTGTTTAAAGAGTAGTGGTGACTCCGTACTGACCCGAAGACTATAATGCTGCAAACAATTGTAACGGCTAGGGCTACGCAGGGTAGGCTGCGCAGGCCGTTAACGGATAGGTAGGATGAAGTTAATAAAAAACTTTTTTACAAAAAATACAACCGACTTCCAAACTACAAAGTGAAAAATAACTTTAATTTCGGAAGTCGGTGTCTTTGTATCAGTATTTTAGTTTTTTGACACCGACTTCCGAAATGAAAGTTATTTTTCACTTTGTAGTTTGGAAGTCGGTTGTATTTTTTTTTTTAAGTTTTTTTTTTCTCTTTTTAGTTGGTTGATTTGTAATTTATCTAAGTTACAATAGCCTTATGTCAACTGCTCATCAAAAATACCCAAATCGCTATAGATGTGCCTTTAATATTTGAAGAGTTCCCTCGATTTCTCCAAGATCCCATCGTCAGATCGTGACCAAATGACAATAGGAACAACTTGAAAGTATACCCTTTCAAACAAAAAAGAATTTTTCAAATCAGTCCAGCCGTCTTCGAGTAATCGGGGAACATACATTAAAAAAAAGTATCCCGACGAATTGAGAACCTCCTCCTTTTTTTTGAAGTCGGTTAATAGACATATAATTTAGATAGGAAGTAGTAACATGGCTAGGTCGTGGGTAAGCACACTTAGGAAAGAAGGGTATGACATTAAAAGATGGCGGAAATTATTTTCTAGTGAAAACTTTAATACCCCGTTGCATTGTTGTATAAGTTTTCTATGCAAAAGTTTCAGCCGATTTTAGTCTCTCAGGGCTTATATTTACATGAATTATTTCTTAATGCTTCTCATCCTATCCTACTAATATGGACGGATGAATGTTTGTTACTCTTTCACGCAAAAACTACTTAACGGATTTGAATGAAATTTGGCACACAGATAGTTTATAACCTGGATTAACACAAAAGATACTGTTTATCCCGATATTCTTACGGGATCGAGACTTATGTGGGTGAAAACGCGGGGCGCTGCTAGTAACAAATATTTCCAAAAGGGATTTATGATGACAAACCAGAATGAAATAATTAATTGACCATGTTGTTGTTGTGATGTTTTACAGGTTTTAAATATTTAGAAAACATACAAGAGGAGATAAAGCTCTTGTATGTTTTCTATCTACATATTATCAGCATAAGCTGTAGAGAAGGCACTCTATGGCTTTTCTACTACGGCTAAAAGTTTAATAATTTAATTACGTTACACATAAGTTTTGCTTTTTACGATCCCGCTGGGTAGGAGTTCTAAACAGAGTACCTAGTTGTACCTACTCTATTTTGTTATGTACGTCAAACTGTGTTCCTTGTATTTCTAAATTAATGTCTGTAATTTTTATGGTGTACATAATAAAGAATATTCTATCTATTTATCTATCTTGATCTTGGTTTTGAGTTTACAAATAACTATGAATACTTATATGCATTGCAACATACCTATGTTTCTTGTCCCAAAAGGTTTTGACACAGACGAGGGTAAGTACAAGTACGACTGATAACAAAATCACCTGACTTCACGTGGCTTCCTCGAAAAAGCCAAGGAAAATCTACTTTCATAATCCAAAGCTAATTCTGTACTGTTCTTATTTAAAATTGTTAGCAGCAAAGTTACCATTCCCTTCTTATCTAAATTAGCGACTCTACGTTAGTAATAATAATCTAAATTGATGTAATTGCTTTGCATACATTAAGGAACGTTAAAATTTAAGAATTCCTTAATACTGTTGAAGACACTCGCGTTTTTACAAGAGCCAGTTTGTTCCTCTTAAACTAAATCACAGGTGTATGGCAATAACAAAATAAAAGTGCTTGAAAAATTTGGAGCGAATATGTTTTTAAGTAGGTGGTATTTATTTATGGACACCTGTGAATGATTAATTCCTTTATTTCATAATATATATGTCGGAGACGGGTTCTTTCGTTGTTATCAGCGATATTTTAACTACTGTGGGCGTAGTGTGGGTAGTGTTGGTTAATGCGCAATAGAAAAACAGTTTGCAATTCAGATCACATTATAATTTACTATCAAATTAATCACACTAGCTAAATTATACACACAATGGGTGCGACGGCGTTTATTAAAATCACCAATTAACACAATGATCACAAATTACAACTAACACAATAACTGAGCACCACGAATCGAGAACAGTTCCGCGATGTCTTAACTCCGATGCGATCCAAGGCTGAATCCCTCCTCGCCGTGGCCTTAAAACATCACGACTCTGTAGAAGCGCGCGCTAAAGGTGTGGGTAGATCATGTCCTGTCGCTAGCGGCGCACTTGCGATTCGTTTCGTGTCCGTACTAATGACCAGATCCGACAGATATAATACAAATATTTTACTTTTTTAAATATTTTTATGAAAATAAATCATTTAAAATAAAATAGTCCAACGATATAGGGAATAGGAGCTATTATTAATAAGCATCGCCGAAATTACCACACGCTTTACAAAACAACAGCCTACTGTAATTTTGTAACACATGCGTCTTGTTTCAGCATCCCCGAGGGAAACGTCAAACTTTCAGCACTTGAAGGCTTTTCAGCGCGAACCCTTGAAGGATTGGACAGCGAAGGAGGGTACGTGTCGCGTTATACCTCCTGGGAGGTATACCTAGAGTTATATATAGTTCCGGGAGATATTGTGGGGAAATATAATTAATTAGGGCTATGTCACATTCATTCTTGTAGGTAATAAAATGGCTTAGAAGTTTAATAAATGGAAATACTAAGTTAAATTGCCTTTTGGCAGACGCTCTATGTAATCTTGATTAGTTAGAATCTAATCTATCGAGATTACGCAAAGCGTCTGCCAAAAGCCTGGGTGGTATGGGCCCGAGTTTGGTGTCTTGTCATTAGACACTAAACCCAATAATGGTGCCGATTCTCTTGTCACAAATGCCTCTAAACTAAACTAAAAATCACCAAAATTTAGTTTATTCCTGTCAAACGACGATTTCCCATTCTGAAATAGACTAAAGTGACACAACTTAACTATATTTTAGTTTGACAGCACTAAGATGGCACTGAGATATTAGTTTAGTGAAAATGGCAATTTTCCTATTCTGAATTTGACGTTTTTCACAAAAAATTTAGATTTTCTAACTAAATCTGACCATTTTTAATCGCGACTAAAAACGTGTGGAATAAAATTGGTTGTCATGAACTTTAAATTCACACCAACACCTCGACTTCAGATGCAAAAACAGTACTGAATCTTTTTTTTTTCTATTGCATGTATCTCGAAAACGGTGTGTCCAATCGTAAAAATAATGAAAATTTCGACCCCCTTTATAATACCTTTACTAAACCCTAACCCTTTATAAACCCCTAACACTCTACATGTAGGTAATAATTTTTCTTATTTTCCATACAAAAAGTGAAAAAATCCATATAAAACACGTCGAGGCTGCCCCCCTGCGCGCCTCCGGCTCTAAAAAGATTCACGTGGTTAGGTATCACGTGTGGTGTCGCGATTGTCAAATTCGATTTAGATGTGTCAAAATTATTTTTAAATTTAGACAATTTATTTTGCAGAATAGCTTTGAGATTTTTATAGTCAAAAGTAAGGAATTTTAGTGATAGTTTAGTTCGGTGTACAAGAGAATCGGCACCGATATACATACTATCTGTTACCCTACGATTTCATAAAACTACCTTTAGCACTTGTATCATTTCAAGTCGAAGGGTAAATTGAGATAAAATTTGATGCAGTAAAACAATCGGCAGAAGGTCTTATGGTTATACTCGTATGGGACCACACATACGAGTATACGCGAAACTCAATAGTCTACACAAAATACTAAAACTAACATAAAAAATGCAGAGTGACGTAACAAACTGGCTTCTTACGATATGACGGAAAGTTTCCTAGCATAAGTCAAAACTTACAGTACACACATTGAAAATTCACAAATACCTATAACATACAGATACTCTTACAACACCAACAAAACTAACAGAAATCACAGCACCGCATACACTCTTCCTTACATCTATGTTAAGTTTTAGAAATGTACCTTTTTATTTAAAATTGTTAACGGAACGAAGGAGCCTAGATCTCACAACACAGGGAATCCTAGTGTGAGGTCTAAGAATTCAATCCACTTGAATGTAAACTTTGCTAAATAAATTTATTCTTATATATACGGCATACAACATATTATATACAGGGTTATTAGTTATATGTCGGCAATCCATTTAAGGGGATGTAGGAGAGGTCATTTGCAACCAAATGTCATGACTCATGACCTCTATACTAATGTCAACCATTTTCAAGTTAATGAAACAAAAATTTGAAATGTTAAATAACTCGAAAGTTGTTGACATTTGCATAGGAGTCAAAAGAGGTCAATTGGTTGTAAATGACCTCTCCTATATCCCTTTAATGGATTGCCGACATTTAATATAATCAATAACCCGGTAAGTATATTGTGATATTTTATATTACACCAGCGTCCTGTCCGAACAGCGCTCACTACCGGGTCCAATTATATTTTCAAACCATCCAGGGACACTCAAATATACACACAAAATTTCATCCAAATCGGTCCAACCGTTCAGGAGGAGTTAGGTGACAAACACATTTACAGAAGAATTATATATATAAAGAAGTTATTACACAATAACGCAGGTCCTAACCTAGTAAACCTTGTGGCACTCCAAGATTAATTAAAAAATCATCGAATTGGCAATGATAGCCATAAGAAGTACCCAAAGTAGGCTATGAAGAATGAAAGAGAGGAACTTCATCACACAGTTGAAAAGCACAGAGAGGTAGACGTACGACTTATAAGAAGATCCATTAGAACACCACAATTTTGCCAATATCAAATAGCCTGTAATATGAGGATTAGCAATCAAAAGAGAGAAAACCAAAATGATCTACTGACATGAGCTGTTACAGCTTAAACCAATCTGCCTAGCTTTTTCTCCCAACTATGTTGGGGTCGGCTTCCAGTCTAACTGGATGCAGCTGAATACCACTATTTTACATGGAGTGACTACCTTCTGACCTCCACAACCCAGTAACTAGGTAATACGATACCCCTTGGTAAGACTGGTTGTCAGACTTTCGGGCTTCTGCCAATCCGTAACGACTATCAAAGATCCACGAATGACAGCCGGGACCAACGGCTTAACGTGCTTTCCGAGGCACGGAAGAGTCTCGGTATGGAAAGATGGTCACCCATCCTCGGACCAACCCCGGCAAGCGTAGCTTAACCTGATGGATCGACCCGTGCGGCTGTTATTATTTAGCCACGAGCTCCTATGCAGCAGCTGTTACAGCTTAAACGGAAGCAGAAAATAGTTATAAAAGTTCAGATATTTATGTACTTAGAAAGTTATATCCCATATCCTTTCAGGCCGTAAAGCCTCCGCGATCCATCTAATAAATAAAGAATGAAATAAAAAATAACACCACGTAACGACGGCTTAGTCGCGGATGCAATAAATTTCTTTCAGTCGACACACACGACCATGAGTGGGTAACTGGAACACAGTTTTTCATTTTTAATTCAACATGTTAACAAGTACAATCTAGTTCAGAAGGTTTGCTCCTTCCATTACATACCGTGAATCGTCGTATTGGTTAAGCAACGCTTGCCGAGGTCGGTCCGTGGATGAGTGACCATCCTTAACATGCCGAGACCCTTCAGTGCCTCGGAAAGCACTTCCAGCAGTTAGTCCCGGCCGTCATTCGTAGATCTAGACAATCGTTACGGGCGGTCAGAAGCCTGCCCAAAGTCTGACAACCAGTCAATGGGGTGGTGTTACCAAGTTATTAGGTGGAGGAGGTCAGATTGGCAGTCACTCTATATCAAATACTGGTATTCAGTTAGACTGAAGCTGGACCCAACACAGTTCAGTTTTAGCTCCGTATAACGAGACAGGCGCACGCACACATAGAAGCCTACGCACGGCAATCTCAAACAAATGCCAGTCGCGAGTGCACTTGCACTTGCTGTACGTGAAGCGTGTATATGTGTGCGTGTGTTTTCGCTATTGTATAAAGCTGACCTTCTGTGCTATGGTATGGAGTAGGGAAGTATTAATATTTTATGCTACGGCTAACCGGTCGATAGTAGTTACTACACCTACTTACTTAGTTATAAGTGAAAGGACGTTAAACTCGTTTCATGATTGAACGTGTTTTCCGCCTGAGTCATGGTGGTAGAAGAAATTAATTTGCATGGGGTTACTTTGTTCCTCAGGCTTTTCAATTTCCTTAGAAAACTATTTGATCACTTCTAAGATTAAAGGATGAATATTTGACTGCGTCATCATTTGTTAGTTTAGTTGGGCCCATTATGTCTTCCTTCATACAACCTTTAACCGATATGTTAATCATTATCTTTGTGTTAGGGGTATGAGGTCCAAATGTCCACTTAGTTTTTCAAGACATCTCCAATCGGCTGGTCGACTCTTCACGTGACCACAGGGCTGGCCTATTCTTTGGCCAAAGAATCAGCATATTGTCATACAATGTTGCAATACTGCCAACCTTTAGGGCACTTTTCCTGTTGACAGTGATGCGAACGAATTTTTTAATGCCCTATGACTATTTCCCCCACTCTTTTTATATCTTATAGATATTATTATTTTAAGTCTGTTAGTATTTAAAATCATGTAAATACACAATTTTTTTAATAATCTTTATATATCGACGACTCTAGTGAGTCAATGACACCGACAACTTGGTCTGTTTGCCCAACTTTGGCAAAGGCCTCCTCCATTTCTTTCCAGTCTGTTCTGTTTATCGCTTTCCTAGTCCATGTTTTTCCTGCTGTGGCCTTTATTTCGTCTTCCTACCTTCGGAACTGTCTACCTCGTTTCCTTTTCCTATTTCTTGGGTACCAAAACACAATGCTTTTGTTCCATTTCTCAATGCCTCTTATTATATGGCCTGTCCATTTCCACTTAAGTTTTCTTATTTTCGTTATTACGTCTTCTATTTTCGTACGTTTCCTTATAGTTTTGTTGCTTATTCTGTCCAATTTCTTTATGTTCAGCATGCTCCTCTCCATTGTTGTCTGACAGGTTTCTAGTTTCTTGTTTTGCGCTATAGTGAGTGCTCAGGTTTGGCAGCCATATGTAAGGACTGGTAGTACGCAGGTGTTGTATAACCTGACGCGGGCGATTCGCACCCTTAACCTTGTAGCAGAGGAATTAGATATATTTGCTTGTGCACGGAGTGAATTCACAAGGATAACATTGTTTATAATAAGTTTTAGAAAATAACTTGTTATTATTAAGTTTGCTTCACTATTGCATTGGGTTTTTTGCCTGTAAAAATAGTTGTAAGTGATTATATAAATAAATAAAATAAAAATAAAACTTTGATTTGACGGACATCTTAGTTTCTGTGTTCTTCATTACTTCCTTTAGCCACCAGTAACATTTCCATGCATTCCCAATTCTAGTATCTATTTCCTTTGACATTATATCCGTGGTTGAAATTTGTTGGCCTAAATAAGTATACTCTTTGACATACTCAATCGGCTCGCCATTCATAATGATAGTGTCTTCGGATACGTTTGTCATGGCTTTTGTTTTGGAAGTGTTCATCGTTAGACCTATCATGTGACTTTCTCTTTCCAGGTCTACGAGCATGTTTTGTAAAGTGTGTTAATAAAAAAATCCTTAAAAAATTTGTAAAACAATTGTGTGGCTAATTTCATTGTGAATGTGAAGATTATGTGGGTCATTGTTTTCTTTTTCCTCCGTTGATTTTAATGGTCTGGTAGTTTGATTTATTTTATATGCGGTCTACCCAAATGACCTTCTTTAGTATTGTTCGTGGAATCGTTGAGCTCCTTACTTAAGTTCTGAGTTGACAAGCTGCACGATTAATGACAAATGCGTGCACTGAATAGACCTCCACTCAATTTGTGTAGGTAGTTCTTTCCTCAAAAAACCATTTCAGACACCAATCTACATGGTCTTCACATGATCTAACAAAGATTATGTCTGGACTTTAAAAGAGACTGTGACCTCTGTTTGTTTTGACCTTTCTTCTCAGAGTAGTCAGGTAGGAAACGCCGACCTCATCTAATTCACAGGTGTGAGTACTATGTACCTACTAAAGAGCTATTATTTACTGGGTAATGCCTTTCATTGACTTGAATGTGCCCTGGCGGCTGTGAGTATGTCATGCTCACTCAGATGTCCCTTCAAAATGGTTGAGCTGAATGGTGCTGATCCATGCGTCATGTTCGTGAACGGGTGCCGTCAGTTGGGACTGGTCATCTCTTAGCTGCCATGGCTTATTTTAATTTTTGAATTGTTCTTTGTTTTTATTTTTATCTTTTTATTACGGACGCTTCTAACGTGCACGTCTTGCTAAATTGTTCTCACATGTATAATTTCAACATGAATGATGCAACCAACATTTATCATACATCAATTGGCTAAACATTTATACATTTAATCGGGGTCGTTGTGCCAAACGTCTAATCAAACTGGGCTGAATTTAAGTGTGAAACATAGAGCTCCTCCTATCTTAAATTCTTAACCTGGGTGTAATATGGATTATCTAAGATTTGTGTGTGTGACTTTCCAGTTTCAGATCAAGTAGGTAACGGCTGAAAACCATCGACAAGTCGTTTTTTATTCTATAAAGTGCATTTCAACAATGCAAATCTATCAACTTACGAATGACAAGTTCTTAAATATTACTTAGCTTTCTGCAAAGACAACATAATGACTTCAGATCTCTACAGCCTTGGTTTTGTAGAAAATATTAACGGAGGTATACTCAACGATTATCCCTACTCTCAAGAAAATAAGTGCCGTTAATTTTCCTTTTAATTTCCTGGACCTTTATGGAAACAATTTTAGTCAAAACGGTTCCCAGTTTAAAGGAAAATTAGCCGTTTTTGCGCCCTCTATAATTTACCCGGGAGAATACTAAAGATATCAGGTTTATTGTCAGCCCCAATGACCCAGTTGGCGTAACACAATTGAATTAAAAGAAAAAACTTGGCAACGCCGTCTATGGGCCATTTGCATTAATTTTCTGATTAAAACAATGAGTTAGGTACTGTAAATATTTGGAAATTTGGCAGCGGTCAAGGTTATCCGGTTTTCTATTATATTTCTTGGAATTACAGTATTTCTATTTTCTTAATGTCCCTCGAGAATCATCGCATTTCCGAATACAAACGAATGCTAATTTCCATGTCCATCAATTATTAGATTTGTCTTGTATAATAATTTGAATTCAGAACTAAGTACTTTATTGTTATTTTGTTTTGATTTTCGTGTGAACTATATAGAACTGTAAAACTATTTTCCTATCTTTCGTGGCTGCGACTTTAGCAGCTTTCCTACTATTTTTTAAATAAGTTACATTAAGTTAAAAGAGTATTAACACCTCTATAGTCACGTCACGGAACGTCACGTCGGGCGTACGTCGATTCTTTTAATATTAACAATGGTTTTGATTTTTTATTATTTGTTTATATTATAATTTTTTATTGTTTTATTTGTTTTGTAATCCCTTAGAGGGATTTATATAGGTATGTCCGTAGGTGTGTCCGTGGCGTCACAGCAGGCCCTATCAGAATACCAGCGCCGCGGTATTTATTATAATATCACAGCATTATGCTGAGATATGGGCCTTTTTGACCTCGCACAGGTCGTTACAATTTTTTTGTTAGTTTGTTAGTTTAAAATGCTCCTTTCTTATTTTTATGTTATTTTATTTTTTATTACTGTCTGTATTTCCTGTGCGTGTCCCAAATTTTTTTTTTTCTTTTCTTTTCTTTCTTTCCAAGTCGATTGATTTGTTTCAGACAAAAATAATTTTTCAAGTCGGTCCAGCCGTCTTCGAGTAATCGAGGAACATACATAAATATAAAAATAAAATATTCTGACGAGCTGAGAACCTCCTCCTTTTTTTGAAGTCGGTTAATAACTTTAATTTCGGAAGTCGGTGGCAAAAAATGAAAATACAAAATCAAAGACACCGACTTCCGAAAAAGTTAATTTTCACTTTTTTTTAAGTCGATTGTAATTTTTTTTTTTTTGTAAATACTTTTTATTTTTCTCTTTTTAGTTGTGCCACCGAAAGCCGAAAGGTTCTGGAGTGGCGACCGCGTACCGGAAGACGTAGCGTTGGAAGGCCTCCCACAAGATGGACCGATGACCTTGTGAAGGCCGCAGGAATCCGCTGGATGCGGAAAGCACAGAATCGGTCGAAGTGGAGGTGCTTGGGGGAGGCCTATGTTCAGCAGTGGACGTTTTTCGGCTGAAATGATGATGATGATGAGTTGTGGTACCTACCCAACACAAATTCGAATACCACTACTTGCTATGTACCTAACAGTGACAGGAAGTTATTATAACATCATCCACATAAGCTAAGTTGGAAAAATATGAAGCTACGTCTAAAACTACCCAAGCAAAGTTTAAAAAATATCTATGTATATGGGACCACCGCGCAAGTTTCCTCTACCAAATGAAAAAAGAATTTTCCAAATCAGTCCAGCCGTCTTTGAATAATCGGGGAACATGCATAAAATACATACAGAAAGAAAGAAAGAAAGAAAGAAAGAAAAAGTATTTATTGAGACTCGCACAAGGAATAAAAAATTAAACTAAACACCTTCACCTTAAAACATTAATAAAAAATAAAAGAAAAAATAAAAAACAAGGTAAAAAACCAAAAACAGAAAGTCCTGTACGAGGCCAAAAGGCTCCTATCTCAGCATATGCTGCGACATTTAAAAAATAAATGTCTCAGCGCTGGTATTCTGATAGGGCCCACAGTGATGTCACGGATAGATAGTTATAGAAATAAACATTAAATAAAATAAAATAAAAATAGTTAAGTGAAATATTAAAAATAAAATATAAGTAGTCCGCGTGTCTGCACCCGACGTAACAACAGTTACTTGTCTATGCCTTTAGTATCTGTGGTAGTCTAGGCATCGTTGAGACAAGTAAAGAGACGCAGACGCCGACACCGGCAAAAATGTATACAATAACATTAACATTACGGCTGTTTAAGCTACGTACTTTGTGAATTGTGTGAATACTACAATAGTACAGTGTTTTGTGGTAGTCAGTTAACGGCAATTGGAGAAATACATATAAACTAATGTTATGAGTGATTGAGTGGTTTACGAATTTCAAATTTCACCTACGACAAATAATGATAAGAAAACAAAACAAAGTGCGAAACAACTGCTGTTTCTCAGTGAACCACAGAGCCATTGATGTAAATCAATCGATGCACAGAGCATAATCGCTGCCAAACGCTCGTCACCATCGACAGACGCGTGCATATCAAGGGTAAGTTAATGTGTGGTATCCTTCACTAAGTTGAATGTGTGGCATCCTTTTGAAGTTGAAGTAAGTGCTGTTTAAACTTGAATCTGAAAGTACCAACTGTCTTTATAGCACGAAAAGGAGGTGGCAGGTCGTTCCAACAACGAGAGGCAGCGAATTTGAAACTACCACGGAAAGCAGCAGTTCTATGCGATGAGGCCAACATGAGGTACGAAGATGCTCTGGTTTTAATTTTGTTAACATCGCGCGACCAAGAGAGTTTCCTGTATAAATAGTCTGGTTTCTTTGTGAGAATTGTGCCAAAGAGTAGAGTAGCCAGGTGAAGCTTTCTGCGTGCTGACATTTTCATCAAATTACCCTTATTTAAAAAGGGAGTGATGTGGGATCGTGGTGGGACATTGTAGCAGAATCTTGCACAAGCATTCTGCACCCGCTGGATAAGTTTTTCGCTTCTACCGAGAATGCACGCCCCATACACAGTGTCAGCATAGTTCAGCTTGGATAGAACAAGTGTCTCACACAGCATGACACGCATATCCACACTTATGTAGGGACGGACACGATACAAGAGCTTGAGTCGGTAGAAGCAGTTACGCACGGCCTCCAATATGTGAGTTTCGAAATGCAGCTGCCCATCAAATACTACCCCAAGGTTACGAGCTTCCAGAACCCTCTCCACATCACAACCATCAATCCTGAGGTCCAGGTTGCAAGCAAGCATTTTGTTCAGGAAATCCCTAGATCCCATCACAATGTACTTGGACTTACTTGGGTTGAGGACCAAAGAGTTTCTTCTGGACCAGGCCGAGATTCTGTCCAGATCTTCATTAACTCTGTTTACAGTTTCAGCAGCATCCTGGGAGCGGAAAGAGAGGTACAACTGCAGATCGTCGGCATATAGGTGGAACTTGGTGTTGATCAGACAAGTGGTGATGTCAGCACTGTACAGAATGAAGAGAAGCGGGCCCAAGATCGATCCCTGCGGTACGCCTCTGTCCACGCGCCTCGGACCAGAGGACATGGTGTCTCCACTATCGTCTGTCACCTGGACAAACTGATAACGATTACTGAGGTAACTTTCAAACCATTTAACTGTTTCTACGTCACACCCATAGTAAGATAGCTTGGAGAGAAGAAGTGACGTATTAATGGAGTCGAAAGCACGTGAAAAATCCAGTAGGACAAGCAGAGTTCCCATACCCTGGTCTCTGGCTTCCAGAATATTACCGACTACATCCAGGAGAGCTGTCGCTGTGCTGTGGGCCCTGCGAAATCCGGATTGAGCTAGCGGCAAAATGCTATGGTGCTCAAGATATGCCCTGAATTGTTCAGAGACAACCCTTTCAAGAATCTTGGATAGACATGGCAGTAGACTTATCGGACGGAGGTCTTTCACGCTAGTGGGGTTAGGTACTTTTGGGATTGGTCTAACTATTGCCATTTTCCACAGATCAGGGAAAGAAGAGGTGACTATGGATCTGTTGATGATAGCTGTTATAACTGCAAGTGTTCGAGGAAGTGTCAACATCAGCATCTCCAGAGAAATATGGTCAGAGCCCTGCGCATTGGACTTAAGACTGCGCAAGATCCTCAGTACCACATCCTGCTGGACCGGCTCAAGCTGGAAGTGACCGTTACCGTGTCTATGGTGCTCAAAATAACTTAGATCTGCAGTAGTGACCTTACCACTGCCCGGTACATCCAAAAAGTGTTGGTTTATAGATTCTGGGTTGTTACAGAAATGTGGCAAACTATGCTCTGGTTTCTTTGAGGTGGCTATAGTTGATTTGATGTGACTCCATAACTTCTTAGGTTGTTTAATATTACTATTAATATATGTTTTAAAATATGCACACTTCTCACTATCAAAAGCAGCTCTAACAAGGTATTTAAACTCTTTATATGATTTAACATGATGTTCGGATTTTGTTGCTTTGGACTTTACGTGACACTTGTCACGCAGCCTCATCATTTCCCTGACAGTGTCAGTTATCCAGGGATAAGATTTCTCTTTAATTAAGATTTTTTTAAGGGGAGCATGCAAATCAAATAATGTCAAAATATATTGATTAAACATTGCCACCATGGAATCCACATCTTCCAGACTTTCAATATGTTCCCAGTCCATTCTATTTAAGTCATCATTAAAAAGTGCCGGGAGGATATCTTTAAGTGGCCTAAAGGTAATCCAGCGAGGGGATGGTTTCTCTAACTTAAAATTTAGTTCAACAGATATAACTGCATGGTGACCGAGCTCCGGTATGTGTGATACAGAGACCCCACACACACGGGCATCAGTGCACACAACATCAATTAAAGTTTCGCTATTGTCTGTGAAATGGGTTGGCTCAGTAACGATTTGTCTCAGCTTGCAGCAATGAACAAAATTGTTTAGTAGCTTTGATTTGTTGTCAGTTTGGTTTAAGAGATTAATGTTGAAGTCGCCAACCAAAACAACCTTGTCCGCGCTAGCAAAAGAGGAGAGAGAATCAGTAACCGCATCCAGGAAGACATTGACATCAAGCCACGGCGGCCTGTATGCAGTGCCGATGATCACTGAATGCGAGTTAATATTAAGCTTGAGCCACATTTGCTCGACCTGCGGCGCCGGCGGGTGCGGCACGGCGCGCACGCGCACCCCGCGGCGCACGTAGAACCCCACGCCGCCCCCGCGCCCGCCGCGCACGGTACGCGCGCGCGGCTCGTGCCGCAGTCGGTAGCCCGGCACTGTCGGCGCGCGACCCTCCTCTCCCTGTCTGAGCCAGGTCTCATTTATTGCCATGATGTCTACCGAGAGGCTCTCCATAGCGACAAGGAACTCCTCATGGCGCGTACCAAGTGACCCCGCATTAAATAGTCCAACTTTTAGATTTTTTGTCTTATTCATTTCTTGTGAATAGTGATAAATGTAATGGTAGTGTAAAGAATAGTAGTAGTATGTTCATTGTAGATAGTATCGTAAGTAGATGTAGTGTAGAGTTATGCTTAATAATAGGAGATATAAATATACCGAAGTACATAGTGTTAGGTGTAATTCGTAATAATAAAAGGGAAGTATTGTAAATTATTGCAGAGATATACATGCACAGCCAAAGTGTTGGCGTGAAAATAGTGAGCGGAAGTGTGATACTTATAAAATGTACATATATAGTCACCGGTCGAGCAGCTGGGCCACTAGAAGAAACCAAAGTATACTGAGACAAGAAAATTACTGGCCTCGCACCAGACAAACTAAAACACTTAATTATAAACAAAACAGATATAAAAAGATAAAATGTTAAAATAACATAGACTAAATTATGGCGCTCGCCAGGAGCCATGATATTAGACTTCCTTTTCCGCGAGCACCTCACAGCTAAAAACACTCGCCAAGTCTGCCTCTGAGCGAATGCAGTGGGTAGGCTTGCCATCACCCTGCTTAGCCAAAATGCGACCGAACTTCGTCCACGTGTACCTCCACCCGAGACGACTGCCAGCTTCACGCACCCGGTAAAACAAGTGTTTGTTCGTTTTGGTGAGCCTCTCATTTAGAAAGAAGCGACGCGGGGGCGCTGGGAGTCCCAGGTCTGCGGTAGTGGCTCCGCGCCGCACACGCGCGCTCTGCAGCAAGTCGTCGCGCAGTGCGCGCCGCGTCAGGCGCACCACGATGCGCCGCCCGCGCGCTGCCGCCGTCGCTGCTCCCACTGGGCTCGCTCCGCCGACCGGACTCGCGCTGCCCGCAGAGCCCGTCGGTACCTCTCGTCCAGCCCGCAGGCCCACCCGTTGCGCGAACACAATGTCCCGTTCCTCGAGAGTCACCCCAAGCTTTGTTGCGATCAGCCCGACGGTGTGCATCACATTCTCACCAGGAATCTCCGGGATGTTGGTGATCTCTAGGTCGGAGCCTAGTAAGTCCTGTTCACGGTCGTTGAGCTCGAGCTGTAACTGAAGAACTACCTGCTCGAGACGGCCCACTTTGCCGTCTGGCACTGCAGCGCTCTGCCTATATTCAAGAGCCTCGATCCTGGCCTCCAGGCTGTCAACCCGCTCGGTACAAACTCCCATCGCTGAGTGCAGGCCTGCCATCTCCCGACGAAACTCCCGCATTTCATCCCGGACCTCGCGCAGCTCAGATCGGAAGAGTCTTATTTCTTCCCTAAGAGTCAGTTGCGTATCCGGCGAGGGTTCTCCATCAGTACCCTGTTCACTCCCCGCCCGAGATAGTACCTTAGCCACCGCAGCGAGGGGCTTGGTTAGAGTGCCCTGAACCTGAGTCACCGCGACAGGCGATCTGATCATCGCGCCTTGGCGAGGTACTGCAACCGGAGTTGACGCCTTTGCCGATGCTGCCGCCGCAGCCGGGGCCGCTGCCGCTGCCGACGCTACTGTTGCAATAACAGGGGGACCGCTACCCAGGTCCTTGACGGGTGTGGCGCTATTATCCCCCCTGGGCAACTTTTTTTTGCACTCGGGGCACAGCCAATCCCTGCTTATCTGCGCTGGATCGGGCAACAACAGGCATGCAAGGTGATATCGGTTGTGGCAAGAAAAGTCACTACACGTAGCGCCCCCCTTTGCAGATAAAAACTTTCCGCAGGCTGCACACTTTACCATTATGGTAAGTCGAAGAGTAGCTAGATGGCGCACACCTTGCTGAAATCTCTTTTGGCGGCGCTAGATGGCGCCTGCTACACAGAATTTATCGATTTCAATGTGCAGATCTGTGGCACTGTTATAGACAGTTGTCAAAAATATTAAAAGAGACACTTTTTGGAGGTACCGGTAGCACCAAAAAACTTCCAAGTCACTTCAAAATAGAAAGTACAAAGAAAAATGTAGTTTGTTTTTACGGACTAACACTACCGAACTGTTGTTTATATGTCTTGGAAACAATCACACACGTAAGTTACACTACTGTGCTAACGTAAATACGAATTTCACGCGATATAGAATGGTGTTTTATTTTAGAATAGTGCAGACACGAACAGCTGATGTGTACCGTAACCCGTCCGTGACGTCACTAATTACCATACCTATATTGAAAAGTAACAAAATCTACACCGTGAAATTTGAATCACAGTTTTGCTAGAACAAACGTTGTTCAGACCATGGTCTACTACCACTCTACAGCATCCAATAAAAAAGAAAACATAATTGATTTTTGAAAAAACACAAAAAGACAAAGTTAAAAAAGTCAAGATTATCGTTACTCCCTACAACACAGACATTACGCACGGGACACAGCATTGTCTACAGGGAAATGTACCTCCATAAACGAAATTTAGTAAGCAGTAGATAATCTTGGTGTTTTAAACTTTGTCTTTTTTGTTTTTTCAAAAACCAATTATGTTTTTTTTTTATTGGATGCTAGTAGACCATGGTCTGAACAACGTTTGTTCTAGCAAAACTGTGATTCAAATTTTACGGTGTATAATTACTTCTATACCAATATTATAAGAGGTACAATTTGTGATTTGTATAATCAAAATCAAAATATTTTATGTCACATAAACTTACAAGGGCACTTATGAAACGTCAGAAGCTAGGTGCACGGTTCCAATTGGTCGCTTCCTATGGAGAAGAGCCGGCAAGAAACTCCACGGTTACTCTTTTCAAAATAAATTGTTTCTACAATGTTTTCAAATTACACTGTTAATAGGTATGGGGGGACAGTGTAGGCCTATCAACAAGTACCAGGTACTTAGTAAAATAAAAAATGGTACACAAGGTCAATGGTATATAAAGGTGGTAATCTTCGAAACTGCTGATCCGATTCCGAAAATTCTTTCACTAGATAAAATACAAAGAAAACAGGATACTTCCCTAACAACTAAAGTACCTGCCTATAAAAATGATTAAAATTTCACAGATACAATCTATATCTACTGCTACTTAACAGCGAACATTTATTCAAGAAAGCTCCTTAAAACGGTTTTGTTTATCTTAACACCATCTTAGAATCCCAAGAAGATGAGAAATCCAGGATCCCATTACCGATGAGATCCTTAGTAATGGAAAAATAGGCTGTAACGAAGAAGGTTCGACCAAACGACTGGAAATGAGATAAAGCTTGTTGGTTTAGGAGACATTGGACAAAATTGTGTCAACGGATTTAGAATACTACTAGTTTAGTTAATAATAGTTTTGGTTCTCGTTTGAGATTAGTGTTTGGGAAATACATATTATACTGATCCTCTAAAAATGTATTGATCTTCTCATGATGAACGCGTTTTAGGGTTCCGTAGTCAACAAGGAACTCTTATAGTTTCGCCATGTCTGTCTGTCTGTCTTTCCGCGGCTTAGTTCAGAGACTGTTAATACTAAAAAGCTGTAATTTGGTATGGGTATACATATTAATCACGCCGATAAAGTGGTTAAAAAAAAATTATGTAAAAAAAATTGTGGTACCTCCCCTACACGATTATATGTTTTTTTTTCTCGTCTATCCCATGGTGTGGGGTGTCGTTAGAAGTTTGTTAAAAAGTATTGCGAAATATTAAGCTTTAAAGTCCAAATTTTTGTTAGAGTCAAGTGTCCGCCCCCTGCTAGATAAATGGTTGGTTTTGGTTATGTGAAAAAATTCACAGCAGTAATATATATAACGGAATTAAAAGGAAAACTATCACAGCTAAGTAGGCTCTACAAGTTAACTACAATGTTAAGTTAGTTCTTGGGATAAATTCATCCCTACTACGGAACCATTCATTGTGCGTGGTCCGACACGCACTGGGCTCGTTTTTTAAATTACTGTTCCATTTATAACTTTTTGGGCTTCTAATGATGCACACTTTTAAATAAATGAGTCTCTTTTTAACTGGCGAACGCTAAAACCATGTTGGTCGCAGTGATTTGGCCATGTATTTGGTATTTTTAGGACCCCAAAAAATAAATTATGAAAGGTTCACAAAAGAGGCGCATCTACGCAAATCAATAAAATTTAAGTGTATGTTTGTAAGGTCAAAATAACAGCTTTTTACTGAATGCATATGAAAATATGGACGGTGATTTTTTAAATTCATTGTTAACCTTTCAGGAGATGAAATTACTCATAATTATAAACAAATTTCACTATGGAACCAACTACAAAATAGCAACAATAAAAAATATCTGTTTCATACATCTTCATCGGGTAAATTTTGAATTTTTGTAAGAAACTGCTGATGCTTTTTTTTTCGATATTTCAAAGTTGGTCTATTAATTTGACAGGACTAAACTAAAATTTATCTTCTGTCCTTTTCATAATGAAATAGAAAGAAAAAGGTGCACTGAACTTAAATTTTGTTTAGGCGATTATCACACTGCACCGCATCACGCTGCATGTTGCGTGTCAACGAACTAAAATGAACGCGCGTGGATGCGTTTTCAGTGTGTTGGACTGTGCGTGTTTTCTATACAAATGGAGATACTTACAAGCAACGCATTCACGCGCTACGCTGCGTGATGCGGTGCAGTGTGCCAATCGCCTTAGTTTGTGAACAACGGAATCGGCACCATTAGTTAATATTACGTTTTATTTTCTTCAAAAACTCGCTACAGTAGAACCTTAAAACTTTAATAAATGTATTTCTCATTTAATATCATACGGTAAATTCTCTCGATTTAATTAGACTCAAAATAACACGTTTTAAATGATTTTTAGGGTTTCGTGTCCGAAGTAACCCTATAAAAATAGTACACCTCAATGAATGCTTAAACAAAAGCAAGCTATTGGATTCTTAACACTGATCCTTAGCATCTAAAGTTGAAAATCTAATAACGCGCTTTTGTTTAAGCATGTTTGACCATTATTCATCTGAAAAACCAAACCATAATAGCTATCCCAAAGAAAATAAAGGCAGGTTAATACGAGCCCGTGTGACAGTACAGGTACAACTATGTTCTTTTAATGTCCCTCGGTAAACCTCGTGTTTCGTCAGTCGTCGAATTTCTATCAGTTGCCCTTTGCACTTGGTGCAGCCCGGAGGCTCTCAATCGGCTTGGAAGTATATAGAGTTGTTAATACTCTTTTAACTTAATGTAATTTATTTTAAACATGGTAGGAAAGCTGCTAAAGTCGTAAGCACGACTGATAGGAAAATAGTTTTACAGCTCCATATTCACACGAAAATCAAAACAAAACAACAATAGAGTACTTAGTTCTGAATTCAAATTATTAAACAAGATAAATCTAATAATTGATGGACATGGAAATTAGCACTCGTTTGTATTCGGAAATGCGATGATTCCCGAGGTACATGAAGAAAATAGAAATACAGTAAGTCAATCCAGCGCTGCCTTGCTGACTTCGCGCCCTCAAGTCAGTGCAGTTGACTAACCTACTCATGTATTTTCGGGCCCAATAGCTTCCCCCGCCTGACATACTGCCGATCTCCTCTACATGAACCCACTGACTGGATCCGAAATTCCGAGTCACTGGTTCCAGATACTGCCATTGTAAAAACTAGGCATGATCACTCAATCATACCCAAGTATCACTGGGGGCTCTATATAGCGGTTGAATGATGGTACACATTTATCTTTTAAGCTGTATAAATCACTTGAGTACCACATTTTGTAATAAATATTTATTTTTTAAGTTAATTCAAATCTCTAATACTAATAAATGTTTATTTTTAACCGACTTCCAAAAGGAGGAGGTTCTCAATTCGTCTGTATGTTGTTTTTTTTTTTTTGTATGTTTGTTACGCGATTACTCCGCCAATTATGAATTGATTTTGATGATTCTTTTTTGTTTGGTAGATCATACTTCAGAGGTGGTCCCATATAAATTTTATTAACTTTGCTTCAGTAGTTTTTGAGTTAGCTTCAATAATACGTATTTTTTCCCACTTAGTATGTGGATGATATGATAACTTCCTGTCACTGTTATTTACATAGCAGGTAGTGGTATTCGAATTTGTTTGGGGTAGGTACCACAACACTAAAAAGTGAAAAATAAAAACTTTTTACAAAAAAAAAAACAACCGACTTCAAAAAAAAAACACTACAAAGTGAAAAATAACTTTAATTTCGGAAGTCGGTGACAAAGAACGAAATTTCAAAACCAAGACACCGACTTCCGAAATTAAAGTTATTTTTCACTTTGTAGTGTTTTTTTTTTGAAGTCGGTTGTTTTTTTTTTGTAAAAAGTTTTAACTAAAATACGCTCAACATGTAGGTATACCTATGTCAATTATTAATGTGATTTTATTATTACTGGTACTTGTGTTTATTATATTCTATGGGGTGATATTATGAGTAGGTAGTGTAATTGTAAAGTATATACATATTTAGAGTTAAAATGCTACTTGGATCGAAAACAAATTACCGTAGCAAACTCCATAATGTTATAATCAGCCCGCTTTATTTCCATAGCTATAGATTTTTTTTTTACAAATTCTATGGTGACGTGTTACGAAGTAATTAATGTTCCCCCCTTCGTGTGATGCCGTAAACCCTATGACTCACGTTATAGACCCATTATGAAAATACTGTAAAAACTATTACACCTTTTGTTCTAAAATTTTACTAAACAAACCGATTATTATAATAACTAGCTGTTTAGAAGTGAAATATATTGGTTATTAACTATGTAACTGGCTAATTTCCATGTTCCGGAATAGAACAGGTCAGTTTTTTTGTTCTTTAGTGGCTGGACTACGGCGATGGTGAATGGAGGTAGTTAATGTATTTGGCTGATTTTTTGTTGTACCTACCTAGATATTTCAGCGTTGATCTTTAGGTAAAAAGTTAATTTTAACCCACAAAAAATATTTAATGTAAATTAGGTTGCCAAAACTCACATAACGCTTTCACTGTTAAAAGTTATCAGATCTAATGTTCAGCTAAGCCCCTACCACTACAAGGCCTTACTCTACAAACCTTACATCTTGGTCAAAATGTATGGGCTGAGAATTTGAGCTCTCTAGCATTATCTAGCATGTGGGTTTTGAAATACGACAAAATGTTTCAAGAAAAGGTAGGTAGTGCCCCTGATTTTTTGTGCCTCGTCTTGTCGGGGTCACTACCTTGCCCCCAGATCATAAATAACTACATTGTTTAACTTCCTTAATAAATCCACATATTTCAGTAACACTGTTTATTAGCATATGCATTTTTTTCCGATCTTTACTCAAACTCAAAGCATTTATTTCAATTAAACCATTTACAGGCACTTTTGAATTGTCAAAGAGTCGATCAGTTAGTCAAAAAATTGAAGCTAGTTGCCCATTCCAAAACGTAGATCTCTATGGAGAAGAACGGGCAAGAAATTCCAAGGACAGTCTTTTAAATATAGATATTACAAAATCGTTGCTTCTATATGTGAGAAAAAAGATTGTTATACGAGGGCTAAAATAACCCACGCTATCGAGGTAGTTTTACCCCCGAGCTTTAGCGAGGGCGTAAATAGAAACAGAGTTTTATTGGGCTTTAGCGCCGTGTATTACACTCTACTTTTCACTACGATTGCGAGAAAATAAAATAATCCAATACAATATTAAATAATTAATATTTTATTTTAAAAAATATACAATTTGTTCAATCTGAATTTTTAAGGAAACTTTTTATCCCGGTATGCGGTAGTAAAAAGCTAGTTTTACATAAGAATAAATACTTTTTCGTTTTTGTAGGCTCGTTGGCTACAGACAAATATTACTTCTTCCCCTAGAGCAAGATATGCTATTTTTTCTCCGCTCTGGTACAAAATGACGGACTTTTTGAGCAAGAGGAGTGGAAAAATAATCAAAAGCAATTCAAAATATAGGTACACTCCGTTATTCCAAAAATAGGTTGAATATCTACTTAATTAATCATTCAAGTATCCGTACTACAGCGTATTACAGGCCATTGACCTGCTAACGATTGATTTAAACAGTTCTGCAAACCAATAAGTACTATTGTGAAAAATCATTACTAATGCAAAGGCCTCCGCGTCACTGAACAACGACCCACTTCAACAGTTTTCAAGTTTTTCCACACAGTTTTGTTAATTGAAACGAACAAACCCAATTTGTTTGATGGCCACTTGATCGGCTTTCCGTGGCGTCGAGATCATTTTGAATCATTGACCTCAATAATTGTGAGGGGTTTGGAAGTAAGTTTAAGTATAACTTGAGCTTTTAATATGGCTGAAAATACATTTTATGCATAAGGAGTCTCTATTGTTATAATTGTGTAAAAACAATATTGCTGAGAGAAAGAATGAATAAAATACATTTATATCTACTCTCATAGCGTAATATTCGAATTATGAACTTCAAAACGAGTTTATATTGACATGCTTTATAAACAGAATACCGAAATTTAAAAAAAGAATCATAATTTATCACTTTTTCTCTAACAAAATAATACTATAAAACAATTTTTTTTTCTATTACGATACAGCGCTAATCCAAGACGTTAATATCACCAAAGAGTTTCCATCAACTTTTGGCGGGGGACAGCAGCACCCGCTGTAGCGCATGTGCGGTGATGTGCTGGTGCAGGCGACATTCATTTGTTTTGTGGGATTTTTTCAATCCCAATGTTTGAGAGTAGATAAAGTAGTGTATGAAACTGCACATAACTAGGTATTAAAACATTCGTGTGATACTATTAAAAACCAAGCCGTAGGCGAGGTTTTTAAACACACACTCATGTTTTAATACCCCTCATTATGCAACAGTTTCATAAACTACTATTACTTATGGCCGAGGAGGTTGTAGTTCTTTGATTGCTTGAAATTGTTCTTTTAAACATCGTTCAATCATTGGTCATCAAATTAACAAGTTAAAATCATGAGTTTACTTTAAAAAAATGTCCTTTGGGCTTCACTTCATGTTTTATTCAAGTAGTCAAAAGTAGTTATTAGTATGCGAATTAGTAATTGCGTAATTAGTATTCTTATAAATAACAAAATTATTTAGTCACTTTTCAAAGAATCTATATCCTATACTATTAAATGAGCAATATTTGTATATATACCTATATATATTCGTATTCACGTTCTCGAAAACGGCTCTAACGATTTCGATGAAAGTTGCAATATAGATAGTGGTTTACGGGGGCGAAAAATCGATCTAGCTAGGTCTCATATCTGGGAAAATTCGTTTTCTCTATTTTTCACACGAGCAGAGCTCGGTCGACCTGGTACTATACTAATAATAAAGCTAAAGATTATGTTTGTTTGTTAGGACGCGCTAATCTCTGAAACTGCCAGTCTGAATTGAAAAAATATTTTTGGGTTTGATAGCCCAATTATTAAGGAAAGCATTTAACATCACGGCTGGCCCCATAAAAGCCGAGCAAAAAAAAAACAGTGCCACTCCGGGAGTGCCAACAGAAGTGAAAACTTGAAAAAAAATCGGCACCACGGTATTCAACGCGTTGATGTCTTTTTAGTGGTCAAAAGCTGGTGTCGTCACAGTGTCGCGAAATCAATGGTTTAGTCCCATCTCAAAAATGCCCAACGTGTCTTAAGAAGTTTTCACTTCAAAAAGTCAAAAAGAACGGTCAAGTGAAAACGAAGTAGATAATAGCGCGGGCAGTTGGTAGCTAGTTATTGATAAAACAGTCAGTTTGGTCAATAAGTGCTGTGCAAGTGCTAAGCATAACTTAGATACATATTTATAGGCACATAAGCACACACTCTCCCACAACCGTTGCTTAGTAACAAACACAAATAGTGTTAGTAGAACTAATCTACATACGTTCAAGTTTTGCATAAAATAACAATGATTTAAATTCCTGAAACTATGCCAGTTCTCTCTCTGAATACGCGGAGAGAGTTTCAATAGTTTTAGTATGTAAAACTTAGTGGCTTAAACTCGGTCAAAAGACTGGAAGTTTTAGAAAATCTAGAAAGGTAAAAGCTAGAGGAAACGAATCCTAAAACTCCATTTAAACTCGATGCTCAGCTACTCTCATCCACGAGTGGTTCGCCTAGAGGATGAGCGGCAGTTAGCCATGATAGCCAGAGGCTGCCCCCAGGGAGGGGTGCTTTCCCCCCTTCTATGGAATCTGGTAATTAATGACCTCATCACCAAACTCAACGCCAACCGCTACTACACAATAGGGTATGCAGATGACCTTGCAATCCTTGTCTCGGGCAAGGTGACGGGAACGATCTGCAACCTCACCCAGCAAGCACTACGTATCGTAGAAAATTGGTGCAGGGAATTTGAACTATCAGTGAACCCCACTAAAACTGAACTAGTTATGTTTACCCAAAAACGAGCATTAGGCCCTTACCGCCTACCCAAACTGTTCGATACAGAACTTCAGTTGACTAACGAGGTCAAATACCTCGGGGTCATTCTAGACAGTAAGTTAAACTGGAGTAGTCATGTAGACAACAAGCTAAACAGGGCCTGCATAACCTTCTGGCAGTGCAGGAGAATGATAGGTAAAAAGTGGGGCCTATCCCCCAAAATTATTCTGTGGTTGTACACTGCAGTGATCCGTCCCATGATCGCTTATGGGGCTGTGGTCTGGTGGCCCCGAACTCAGCTGGTTACAGCTTCTAACAAACTACAACGCATGCAAAGACTAGCCTGCGTGGCGACCACGGGCTGCATGAGGACTACTCCGACTGCAGCCATCGAAGCCATGCTGGGACTACCCCCGCTCCACCTGTTCATACAGCAGGAAGCGACAATGGCAGCGGTACGTCTTAATGCAATTAATCTCTGGGGTAAGAGAGAGACACAACACACCGCGCTGCTTGAGGGACTCAACAATGAGTTCCCTATTACGAAAGCCATAAACGAACGGGTACCCAAACAATTTATCTTCGATAAAAAATACAGGATTCAACTCCACGAGGATCGCCGATGCGAGGGTTTGCGCCCCACAGAGCTACGTATCTTTACCGACGGATCCAAAACAGGTAGTGGCACAGGTGCTGGAATCTTCTCGGAGGACTTCAACATACACATAGCCACACCATTGGGAGTCCATAACACAGTGTTCCAGGCCGAATGCATGGGTATATCTCTTGCCGCTTCAGCCATCTTGGCCAGGGAAGTTAAGGACCACTCGATACGTATACTCTCAGACAGTATGGCTGTTCTGCAAGCACTAAGCAGTCAAACTGTTGACTCTGGGTTAATATACGAGTGCCACCAGCGCCTTAACCAGGTGGGTAGCCTCAATAATATAACCATTCAATGGATCAAGGGACACAGCGGTTCGCGGGGCAATGACGCAGCCGACGAACTTGCCAGAAGGGGGTCGAGCATGGCACCGGTGGGGCCTGAACCCATTGTGCCACTCCCCTTCGGGTACCTACGCACTCTGGTAAGGAAAAGAACCAGGGATCAACATCACAAACTTTGGTTGGACCACGGTGAATGCAGGCAGGCCAAGGAGGCACTCCCTATAATTAATAGCCGCCTCACGAAACAGGTTCTCCGACTAACGAAACAGCAGCTGCGTACAGTTACAGCAGCTATAACTGGCCATGGGTCATTTAATAAACACCTCTTTGTCATAGGAGTCACAGACAGTCCGCTGTGCAGAGCCTGCATGGAGGACGACGAGACAGCAGCTCATGTGCTACTAAACTGCCCGGTGGTCGCCACATACAGGGCCAAGTACTTCGGTAACCCAGGTACCCTACGTGAGATTGTCAGTGACACCAAGGCGTTGCTGGTCTTCTTTGAGGAGCTGGGGTGGATCGAATAATCGATTTTCCCACCCGTACGCAAAATACGCGCTTTGACGTGGAGTTGCGGATACCAGCCCGTATTACCTATTACCTATTACCTACTCTCATCCAAAGATCCTAGACAAAGTGAAATTCCATCAGCGATAGCATAATCTGCCTATAATGTTCCCTCTGCTGGGACACAGGCCTCCTCTCTGTGAGAGGGAGTGGGCCGTAATCCACCACGCGGGCCCAGTGCGGGTTGGTAGATGTCACATTGAGAGCAGTGGTGATGAAATAATTTACACAAAGTAAAACGCCTGTCAGGGCTCAGGGTTTGAGCCTACGACCTACAACTCGTAAGTCGCGGCCGTTAACACTGGGCCACCACTGCTCCAACCTGACTGAGGACTATCAGCAATAACGATGGGGAAATATCGTAAAATGTATTGGATTGGCGTGAGCTACTGAAAAGCTTATGTCAACCCTGTTGAAAGTTTAGAAATACGAAGCGCTTTGAAAGCATAAACATAATTAATTTATCTGTCATTGCTTCATTTTTAAATGTTTTTTATCTATTGTGGTACAGTAATTTCATTCTAGGTGCGTTATCTTCACATGTAATTGTTTATAATTAATAATGTGTAAAAAAAATTGTAAAACATTTTAATAGCGTAACGGTGGAGTTTCTTGCCTATTCTTCACCATACGAAAACTACCTTTTGGAAGGGGCGACTAGAATCAATTATATTCTTTTGTAAATTTTGACGTTCTCAAGTGCCTCATCACCATCTGCCTAGCCTTTTCTCAACTATGTTGGGGTCAGCTTCCAGTCTATCCGGATGCAGCTGAATACCAGTATTAGTGGGGGGAGTAGGGTGGTGGGTATTAGTGTTAGTTTAAATAAGTGCCTATTAGAAATAAATTATTTGACTTTAAAAGCGATTGCCACTTTGCCTAGGCCCTCGGCTAATACCAGCCACCATGTCAAGAGCATCGCTCGAAGGATTGATATAAATGGTGTACGATTGGAGAGGTCTAAGTCCAGCAGTGGACTTACACTTCAGGTTGGTGGCTGGGAATCCCAGGCCGATTCCCGGCCACCGTAGGTGTGCTTGCGGACGGTGAGCAATGGGTAGCTCGCCGTCCGATAAAGACCAGGCCCGGGTCGATGATTTTATACTGAAGATCACGTCTAAACGAGTAGCTTTATAGGCAGAACAGTTATATTGTGCGTGCAAACAAAATTTTTAAAAAAATATGTAAACAACACGACTTGGATCTCTTTACAACCAGTGTGACCTCAGCGCCTCAAATTTTTTAAATAGCCGCTGTGCTTCCAAATGTTTTTTTTTTCTCTTCTTGCTCTCTCACTTTTGAATTGCAGACACAAGTGGTTATTTTAATCGTTTTAACTATTCAAATATAGTATATAGTGATACGTTGCTGCTTTTGTATGTTCACAACACAAATTCTATTATAAGTCTAAACGTGAAGACTTGTAATTGGCTTTCTGTCGACTATTGTTTCCTTTTTTTTTTGTTTTTTTAAGCTGTAAGTATTCCGTGCTGTATTAAATAAATAAGTTAGAGCCTAACTTAATAATATTAATATTTTAGATTATGTTTACATAACATAGTGAAATTTATTTGTAAAGTTGTCTAACGCGGATAAAAAACAGAGAATCACGCAAAATTTATCAAGCGTATTTTACTGAAACTTTCATCATTTTAAAGTTAATTTAATAAATTGATCTTTTAGTATACGTGTTTTATTAATGTTTAATAAATTAATAATGCGTCTAATTTGGGACAACGCTCCTTGATGGGCGAGTCATATCACTGGCTAGACGTAGGTACGACGCGTTGTGTGAGCTCAGTACAGAACACGCAAGCTAACCACTCAAGGCATATATCTGCGTCTTAAAAGGAGTGTGTCTTAGCTGATGGCGTTTTGTTGTTTCTGCCTTTCCCCATGGGAAGCAGGTAGGTATGAGTTTATGTATGTGTATTTGTAGATACACAAACAGCACATTCTTCTCCACCCAGGCTTAAGTATTATTTTTAACCGACTTCCAAAAAGGAGGAGGTTATATGTTCGTCGCGTATGTTTGTTTTTTTTTTATATGTATTTCCACCGATTTCTCCGTCAATTGTGGACCGATTTCAAAAATTATTTTTTTGTTTCAAAAGGCATGCTCTCGAGGTGGTCCCATATAAATTTTATTAACTTTGCTTCGATAGCTTTTGAGTTAGCTTCAATAATACGTACTTTTTAACCGACTTAGTATGTGGATGATATGATAAGTTCCTGTCACTGTTATTTACATAGCAGGTAGTGGTTTTCGAATTTGTGTGGGGTAGGTATCACAACTAAAAAGTGAAAAATAATAACTTTTTACAAAAAAAAAAAAACAACCGACTTATAAAAACACTACAAAGTGAAAATTAACTTTAATTTCGGATGTCGGTGACAAAAAACGAAAGTTCAAAACCAAAGACACCGACTTCCGAAATTAAAGTTATTTTTCACTTTGTGGTGTTTTTTGGAAGTCGGTTGTTATTTTTTTGTAAAAAGTTTTTTATTCTTGTACTATACGGAATAAGCAGTGACTAAATATAATAAATGGTACAGTAGGTAGAAAAAATGATTGATACGGGTACAAAGAATCAAAAGACTCGTTCAAAAGGATCCATCTCACGTCTTATTACGGACGTCAAGATAAATCGAACTTGGATTGTTCAATGACTGACCAGAAAAGTTTTCGAAAACTCTGAAATATTTCTTGTTAAGGCGCTTACAAGACGCAAAAGTTCTGCGAAGGCTAGTTTTAAAAAAAAGTTTGCCGAATATATATTCTTAGTTTGTGGTAGCGGAAAAAATCTTGAACATATTTCTCAGAACTTGGTTGTTACCAATAAACAAATAATAAAGTTATGGATAATTGATGCTTGCTAAAAAGTTTAATTAGAATAATATCAGGGTCACTTTCAGACTTGTCACAGAATAAGGATGCTTTTGGGGGGCGCTTGAGCTCCTTAGCCCCCCCCCCCCCCCTGGATCCACTACTGAATTTAATTACCAGACATTAAAAAATAATATGCTTTGCGGTAGGTAAGCTTACTTTTCACTAGGTATACACACTTACATGTTCAAAAGAATCATCTACAAATCGACTACGTATGGTCCGCCGGGCTTCCAGCTTGCTGATAGCGAGACGAAAGACTTTTAAGTTAATTCAACAAAAGTTTTCAGATTTTACTGAGGGCATGCTGTGTTACTTACACACAGCCCGAGTCCCTCCCCAGGGCTCTTCGCCTTCCAAGCAAGCGCCACGCGACTTGTCAACCATCGCGCGGTCGCCGCGGCCCTAAGGCCCCCACCCGTCGCTTAGGAGGCTCCTATGCGAGTTCCCGTGCGGCGCCCCAGACGCCTAACTATACCCGTGGAGAGATTAATAGCGTGTACAGAGACAATTTTAATTTTAGAGTTTGTCTCGTACACTGATGGCGTCTGAGGCTGGCAAGGTTACGTCGCTAGATCAAGCCGCGACAGATGGGTCGGTCGATGAAGTTTGCCCAAGGGAAGACCGAAGGTATAGCGTCGACGCTCGTATATATACTAACGTGTAGAAAAACTTCAATTGCGAGATGTAGAACAAAAATATATAAATGCATTTTCTCCTTAAAGGAAACATTGCCACAATGTTTTGCGAGGTTCACTAAGCTTATAATTACCTAGTCTTTCTACTGTATAGTTGTATTTTTCGAGTTTCTGTCATTAATTCTATTATTTCACGTTTTTAATTTTAAAATTCGAATTTGTTCGTCGACCAATCATAGCGCAATGAAGGAGCAGGGAAATCCCGCGCCTGACACGTCTTCAAGTTTTAATCCCATTATAGCCAATTACTCATCAACTCATCATTGTACGATGCGATGAAGTGCACGGATGAGTAAATTATTACAATGTGTTGGAACATATCGTTCAAAACAGGTTTTTTGTTCCGACTTATTTTTGAAGTATATCTCTATTTACATATTTATCAATGATCTATCATGCGTTCGTCTCATTTACTCATTTATTTGTGAGTCTTTATTTGTTTTGTTTTGCAAGTTTATGCACAATCACACTATTTGTGTACCTACATATTCGTTTTTTTTTATCTAACAGATTTATTTTATTTAAGTATGCATACACACGTTACAATATAAAACTGATTTACATCCTTCACATCACACTCTCAAGTCCAGTTCAGGCACTTGTAGTTGTCTGGCATTTTTGCTGAACTGGGCCTTTTTGGCGCAGCCGTGAGGCACACTCCCCTGCTAATTTCTTACATCGCACTTTACACTTTTTATTTCATTTTTTAACCGACTTCCAAAAAGGAGGAGGTTATATGTTCGTAGCGTATGTATGTTTTTTTTTTATGTAGTTATGTCCACCAATTTCTCCGTCATTTGAGAACCGATTTAGAAAATTCTTTTTTTGTTTGAAAGGGTATGCTCTCAAATTGGTCCCATATAAATTTTATTACCTTTGCTTGGGTAGTTTTTGAGTTAGCTACAAAATACGTATTTTTTTCCCACTTTGTATGTAGATGATATGATAAGTTCCTGTCACTGGTAGCAGGTAGTGGTATTCGAATTTGTGTGGGGTAGGTACCACAACTAAAAAGTGAAAAATAAAAACTTTTTACAAAAAAAAAAAAAACCGACTTCCAAAAAAAAACCCACTTTTTTTTTGAATTTTGAATTTTGAACGTTTTCTTTTGAATTTTTTATCTGCTGTTAATTATATTGTGTGCTTTTTGGTCTGTGCTAAATAAATGTATTTTCTTTGACAGGGATTTGAACGTCAGTGTCTCTATGTTCAAATAATCCTACTGAATGACTATTTGACGAAATAATAACATTTGTGGCCAATTCTAACTTTAAGAATTGTATTGATGATTCTTCATAATTCCTGAAATAGATATTTGTTACCGTCGCGAACCATAGTTTGATCAACATTGACACTGACTTGCAAATTGCAAAATACGTGAGAAAATTTGAATATGGCGGACTAACCTGATGCTTTCGCCTTAAGGCTCGATCGTTTTGCAAACCGAGCCGAGACCTTTTCCCCGTTGCCCGGGGTAACTGACGAGAGAAATGTCAAATGATGTTGGTTTTCTTGAAAAGGTTAGGTAGGTCGTAGGTTGAAAAGCATTTTCTACTCAGTGTATTTTCTTTCAAACTAAATACGTTTTATTTCTTTTAAATATTTGCCTCCAAACACTGAAAAGTCTTGTGGAGTAACTGAAAAGTCTTACCGCTGAATCGCAGCCCCGGATCTAGGGACGGCAAGGCGGGGCCCGTGCCCCGGATGCCAACTTTAGGGGGCGACAAATTCAATAGTAGCAGACAAGTGCACCACCCAGCACACATCAACTTTGCAATAAATTTGGCGCCCCTGTTGCATTGGCGCATTATCGACCGATACAATTTGATTAATATGTTGCTGCCAAAATTTTCACTTTGAGAAAATTTTAATTTCGCGGGTGATGCTAACTTAGCGGCGGCCTTAGATTGGCAGGGGGCGGTAGACGGCAGTTTTTGCCCCGCCTCAAAACGGGGCTGCTGAATCGTAGGTGTATAATTAATTAATTAAGAAGATTGTGAAACTACGAGCGAGAAGTAAAATTATTTGTCAATTCACCGCACTCTCAAACCAGCTTTAGAATCGGATAGGCACTATCTACAGAATCTGTAATATGAATTTATCTGCAACTTATGTCACTTAGAAATTATCTTTCTGATAAGTTAACCGGAACTTGAGAGCAGTGGTAACGGCCCCGACTTACGAGTTGTAGGTCGTGGGTTCGAATCCACGCAGGCGCTTTACTTTATGTATTTAATTTCATCACCACTGCACTCAAAACGGTGAAGGAAAACATCGTGAGGAAACCGGCATGTCCTAGAACCAAAAATTCTAAGACTTGTGACATCTACCAACTCGCACTGGGCCCGCGTGGTGAATTACAGCCCACTCCCTCTCATTGAGAGGAGGCATGTGTCCCAGCAGTGGGAACATTATAAGCCGATTTTGAACCGGTACTTATCAGAATCCAGTGTAACACATCATAATCTATTAGGCTGTCGCCATTAGCCTATCGCCGGTTTACAAGAGAGATAAGAAAAATGTTTAGTACTGTAATCACCAGCTTGGCTGCGGCACTCAGGATCGTGTAGTGTGTATAAATTAAATACTTTTAAAGAGAGCAAAGACTATATTTTAAATTAAATCATTAATACAAAGACACACGCACACGGAGCCCGGGGGCAGACTAGTCTGTTTTTTCTTCAACAAATGAAAAACCCTTACGAATCCTATTTTAAATATATTTTGACAGATTATTCGGAAGCACATAGTATTCAAGCCAGTCTTTATCATATGAGGTTCTATCTCATATTAAAACCTCACAGTACCTACCTACATGAAGTACATCCTACGCAACAACGCAACAGCAGACAGATAAGAGCAACGATAACGTCACTATGAAGTATTTCAATAACAGAATTAACTTAATATAATAAGAACGGTCACGCACTACATCAGATCCGAATCCGAATTCAATCCGAATTGGGAATAGTTCTAAATTTTGACGGACAGAGTTCGGATCTAGTGCGCAACCCCTCATACAAATAGTACTACGACTACTTCGGACCGACATTTCTCGGATTCGGATCGGACGTAGTGCGTAACCGCTGTAACAATGTCACTGAAAAATTGGCTGGAGAAAGGCTTGTGGCTAAGTGATATGAAATGAAATGAAATAGTTTATTCTGTAAATAGGGTATCGGAATCACTTTTACACGTCATATAAAAAAATATATAAAAATAATCTAGATGAGTTCGGCGTTTCCTATCTGACTACTCTGAGAAGAAAGGCCGAAACAAACTCAGAGTCTCTTTTAAAGTCCAGACATAATCTTGGTTAGGCCAAATGAGGACCATGTAGATTAGTGTCTGAAATGGTCTTTTGAGGAAAGAACCACACAGATTTGAGTGAGCCTGTCCAGTCCAATCGTGGAGCTCAACTCGGAACTTAAGGAGATATCAGCTGCCCGGATCGATAAAATGTTAGGCATACATATCGAGATTCCTCCGTGCCTCGGAAAGCACGTTTTAAGCCGTGTTCCCGGCTGTCATTCGTAGATCTTTGGGAGTGTTACGGGTAGTCAGAAGCCTGATAGCCAGCGAGTGTCGTGTTACCCAGTAACTGGGTTTTGTGGAGGTCAGAAAGGCAGTCGCTTCATGTAAAATACTGTGAGTAGGCAGATTGATTGATAAGGTTAGAAAGTGGGTGAATACAGATGTTTGGAAGAAGTCGACATACTGCAAATAAATATGTGACTACGTAATTTCTGGTTCCTCGCAGAGAGGATTAGAGGAAGCTTGTGTTCCAGCAGTGGGTACTGTAGAGACAGATAAAATACGTGTATGCAAGCTGAAAATATATTAAATGAATGATAATGATGAATATCACTTGTTTCCAACCAAAATTCAAACGTATAATTACATACTTGCTGGGTTAGTGGTGTTAGGAACAGGGTGTAAAGTTCACTCATCCACCATAGAAAAGGGAGGATCCTCCGACCAGACGAGTGTTGTGTCTGGCGGGCAACTGCCCAACGGTTTTTTTTTTTCTGTTGGGCATCTCATAGCTGGTCTCTGAGACCATGACTATTTAACCGGTCAATCCTGTTGATGCATTAAGCTGCTACACTCAAAGCCTCCAGCCAGGGCACACATAAACTAAGCTAAAAAGCTTAGGATAAACGCTCGCTAAGGGCACCCCCTGTGGGGTACGTACGAGCCTCGGCTTAGGGCGTTATCCGGAGGGAGGACATCAAAGATGGGACGGGCTGGATCAAAGTTTTGATCATGATTATTAATCGGGGAATTTAAAGCTACGTGCACAGCTGCAACAACTGCTGGCACCTCGTTTTCGAGCAAGGATCGGGGGGGAGAATTATTTACTCGGGGGCGTGGCGGTCGCGATCGCAAAGGACCTCGGCGGCGAGGTCGGAATGAGCCCAACGGTTGAAGTCGGATAGTCTTATATATTTCGTTCGTGCGGTAAACTAATTGCGCGATGCAGGATTTGTGTGACGTCATTTCTTTTTTTGTTGCGTAGTTCGTCTGTGGCGGTGTAATCGCTACACTACACTGGTAGGTATTTAGGAGCCAGAGACTGACCATCTAAAGCAGGGATGGGGAAACTGCGGCCCGCGGGCCATCTTCGACCCGCGAAGCGTTAAAATCCGGCCTGCCACCATCAAACAAAAATCAAGTGAAGTTTAATTTTTAAACAAAAACAGTTCCATGACATGTCACATGTCCCCACAAAGACCAGCGCCCCTCAACCCTCTACTTCGCAGCTAACTTAAAAGTTTAATTTAATTACAATTAATTTCTTATTTCAATATTATTACAATATAATAATTATTTTTAACCGACTTCCAAAAGGAGTAGGTTCTCAATTCGACTGTATGTTTTTTTTTTTTTTTTTTTGTATGTTTGTTACGCGATTACTCCGCCAATTATGAATTGATTTTGATGATTCTTTTTTTTTTTTTGGTAGATCATACTTCAGAGGTGGTCCCATATAAATTTTATTAACTTTGCTTGGGTAGTTTTTGAGTTAGCTTCAAATTCAAATTCATTTATTTCGTGAACACAGGGTACATACAATAGGTGTTATAAACTTATAATACATAAGATCCGAGCTGTGTTCCGCCAAAAGGCATACAAAATGTCAAAGGTTTAAAAATATAAAAGATTCAAATAATACAAATAAAAAATAATGTCACTAATTCGTTAATACAATAATAATCAAAATGAACAAAATTATTTAGTATGTCATAAGAACAGATTGGATTTAATTAACAGCTATTATAATTAAGGTTTAAAAATATAAAAGATTCAAATAATACAAATAAAAAATAATGTCACTAATTCGTTAATACAATAATAATCAAAATGAACAAAATTATTTAGTATGTCATAAGAACAGATTGGATTTAATTAACAGCTATTATAATTAAGGTTTAAAAATGTAAAAGATTCAAATAATACAAATAAAAAATAATGTCACAATAATACATATTTTTTCCCACTTAGTATGTGGATGATATGATAACTTCCTGTCACTGTTATTTACATAGCAGGTAGTGCTATTCGAATTTGTGTGGGGTAGGTACCACCACTAAAAAGTGAAAAATAAAAACTTTTTACAAAAAAAAAACAACCGACTTAGAAAGAAAAGAAAGAAAAAGAAAGAAAAAACGTTTATTTGCGGTAAACATGACGCAGAAAAGTATTGTTTAGAATATAAAAATGAGATAAGGTTGGGGGAAGCATGCGTCACATCCACGCAAATCGGCTATCGCTCAGCATTATGCTACGACCCTATGCAAGACAGAGCCCCAGCGCTGGTTTTCAGCGACAGCCGGCGCCGACGTAATGACGTCAACCGGTGCAGCAAACAAATATGACGCTGTATAAGTGCAGCGTACTTAAAGAAAAATATATATATATTTTTAATATAGTGTGATGCAATATACTAAATAAATGTAAAAAAAAAAAAAAAGAAATGGACATACTTTATTTCTATGTTACGAGAATATCATCCTCAAAAAAAACGTATTACGTTTTATATAGTGGCAACATTTCGACGCGTCTTATTTGACGTTCACCCAAATTGTGATGTAAGAAATTACAAAATGGCCAATGATGTAATGTGTTTAATATTATGCAAAAGTAAAAAAAAAAAACACTACAAAGTAAAAAATAACTTTAATTTCGGAAGTCGGTGTCTTTGGTTTTGGATTTTCGTTCTTTGTCACCGACTTCCGAAATTGTTGTCGGTTGTTTTTTTTTTTGTAAAAAGTTTTGTAATAATGCACAATATGGTTTAAGAACTTTATTATTCCTCATTAAGAATTCACAATAATTCACTTACTGAGAAACTAAATTTACATAAAATGTTTATGAGCGTACAAAAACGACGTTAAAAGTAAACTTATAAAAAATAAATAGGAAGGTAGTGACAAAAAAAGTAAATATCAACTTATCACCAACCGAGTAAACACGGATCTAAAGTAAAAGTAGATTATTACTAGATGTGGCATACATGGCAGCGTACTGACTAAATAAGAATCTTTTATATTTATTGTTTGTTTGCTAAAGCTATTAGTTTTATATTATTATTGATATTGACACATTATATACGATTTAAGTTGTTTTTTAAAACAAAACATACTTTTCGCTTCTTTTATTTTCATGGGTATTTTATTGTACATGTTAACACCTTCAAATTCAATATTTCAGTGCAATACAATACATTAGTGTTTCAGAAAATACATATCAATATTTTTATTTTCAGTAAATAATATAGCCAAAAATGCTACAACTTGGCCCGCCATATATTTCGTTAGTAAAAATTGGCACGCAAAGGAAATAGTTTCCCCATCCCTTTCTAAAGCATTGAAATACCTTTTGGAGATAGAAAACGCCAAACAATGTTTCAGTAAAAGAAAATTAGAAAACATGCTCGGGTTGTAATGAATCGTGCTTTGCCTGTATTTGTCTCAATGTAGGTCAGTCTTTACAGACTAAAAGTCAATCTTTGAAGAAGAAAAATGAGTATTGATCACGCTCGCTGAAATTGCAATTTCAGACCATAAAGTCTCTTATATTTTTATTCTATTATATCTTCTGCCCATGACTTCATACGCGTGAAATTTCTTGTTTGAACATAAAATATATCCTATGACACTCAGTAATACCGTAGCTTCACATTAGTGAAACAATTTTCGAAATCAGATCAGCAGTTCCGAAGATTACTCGCTACATACAAACTCACAAATTTTACCTCTTTATGATATACAGTACCTAGGCTACCGAGCTCTGCTCTGATGAAAATAGAGAATGTTCATTTAATAGTATAGGAAAGTTCATACTAATTCCATGTATAGTACTATACCAATTCCATGCTGCCATGCTTGTTCTTAAATTTGGACGACCGAGCTGCACGGGTGAAAATACGAAGAAAACGAATTTTCCCAGATATAAGACCTAGCTAGATCGATTTTTCGCCCCCAAAAACCCCTATTTACATTTTCGAGAACGTGATTACAAATATAAATAAATATATACAAATATTGCTGATTTAATAGTATAGGATAAGTATAAATAATTAAGTCATTAAAGATTAATTACTAACCTCTCTTCCAATAACTTTAAGCAGATTAACAGTCATTTCTTTCATCCTAGACCCAGCAATTATTAGTTCTAAAAGCCTTGATTAGCCCACTCAGCAAGATACTAACTACGCCAATTTAGACCTTAATTGCATGTCGTTAAGTGCTATTACTTTCAAGGCTGGAATATGATATTCCTATGGGAAATCATGTTGGTATAGGCTTTTAGTGCGGGTAGTGTAATAATCTTATTTCTCTTGTTTCGAGGGTAGATATAGTTTGAGTTATGTTTTAGTTAGGTCACAGAATAAATAAGTAGCAGTATTATATCTCAACAGTGACCTTGAAATAATTACCTACGGCCGCTCGAAACTCTATTGCATTAATGTGTACAGTAAGCGCTCAAAAGTGCATGAGCACGCTAAGAGTCGTATTGCTGTGAACACGCGGTATAGCTCGTACATTTGTATGTGTAAGCAACACGATACACACACCACAGATAACGCAGTTACACGAAACAACAATATATTTCCGTCGCTTTAAACATGCTAGCACACACGCACTATGCGCGTGAACTTGACCAGTTAATGGCATTGCTAAAATTCGATAGTAACTTAACAAGCGCAGATAGCAGAAAGCGTTAAGCGTTGGTATGGAATTCAATCTGCCTCAGGTTCTAATCTCGTGAAACACAGTGCGGTTTTTTGCAAATATTATTATTTTTGTTTTCGATAATAATATTTTTTAAATATTGCTGCTTTTTTATGTTGTTATTGCAATAAAGGTTTTAGAGTAAAAAATGCGTGATATATGATAACAAAATTAAAAAATATATGTTTATTCGTTATATTTATTTTACATAAGTTAATAAACTGCTACAATTATTTATCATTACTTCAGCTGAATAAGATGTGAAATAGATGTCAAGAAACTTAGAAGCAGTTTGTATTATTTAGACATATTTAAATTATGAAATATTTTAAATTTTTAATGGATTTTTTCACCATAAATATTAAGCTTTGATCATGGTCGAAGTAATTAAGTAATAAATAAGAATATTAGACTACTTAAAATGTAAAAAACTACTTACAGAATAGGTAATTTTAAGGTTAAATATGGGCAGTTTGTTTATATTTTATTTGTATTAATTATTTTACATTTTATTTGACTTTAGTAAATATTGGTTGTTATTGAGGTTAAAGCTTAAGTATTCATTTTCTTTACGAAAAGAAGATTGAAACTAAACCTCAAATTTTAATCCTAAAATAATACTATTACTAAAATAATATTAAACAATTTCGGTATATCTGCAAGAAATACGACAAACACCCTATTGAAACGTGCTTAAAAAATTCGTTACCATAAATTCATGCAATAACGAATCTGTTGTTTATTAAGTTGGTACGGTCAATATTTTAAGGTCAAAAACGGTTTTCTAGCTGGTCTTCAGTGATGCAAGCCTTCAGAGTGCACGGCGAACGGTTCATAATGACGTGTTTTTAATAATTCAGCAAAATGTCTCGTTGGTATGAAACCATTTGTTTCATTCACCATTTGACGTCGCTGCTACTCGATAATAAGCCCCTTCCTCATATCTCTTAACCCTCACAGTATTTCTCTAGAACAAAGAAAAACATTGTTTTTATTACACATAATACCTTATTATTTATTATTCACTAATCGAATTAAACCTCACAATGAATTTAAAACTTTAAAGGCATCTTCTGTCTCAACAATATCTCTGTTCTATCAACAATACCCTTGATTAAGATTTATGTTTAGTAAAATATGAAATATATTAATGATAACACTCACACTTAGTCCGGTTTCATTAGATATTCACTTCACTTTTACGCAGCGCAATAATATTCTCTGATCTGATCTGATCTCTTCAATATATTTTATGCCTGCTTTTTGATAATAATAACCACAACACTGCGCTAAATACTCGTCACCAATATTATCCACGAACCAAAAAAGTTCTATTAATTGAATACTCGTAACAAACTGCATCTACCCCACAGAAATCGAAATAATTTACTTAGTTTTTTGTGGTCTACCTGCTAAACTTTAATATTTATGTGAACAAGACGAATGAAACTAAAAACGAATGATGATTATTGAACTAGTCATTGGTTGCAGACAAAGTGAGTGTGTGTGTGTAATGTGCGTGTCTACAGTATTGTAACAACTTATAGAAGAAGGTCGTAAGTCAAACCGAAGCGTCAGTCTATTGCTTTGTGAGATTGCTCATGGACTTTTGGTCGGCACTGTACATTTAGTTGTTACATTTATGTAAGTAAGTTCCAACATGAAACCCGGTTAGGGCACGGCAACATAATAATAGGTAATAAATTGAAACAAAACAAGCATCCAGTCAGTAGGTACATGTACTGCATTGCAAGTTTGTTAAACAAATATAAATTTTCGATGATATTACTAGTATTTGGTTTATGTAGTTATTTTAATTAATATCATGAGGTTATTAAATTATTTTATTTTTCTATCTCAATTATTATATTCCATTAATTTGTATTAATTATTATATTCTATTAATTTTTATACTTCATTCATTTGTATTAATTGTTATCTATATTTCATTTATTTATATTTTTTATTATTATATTAATATTTTATTAATTTGTTTTTGTGTGCTTTTTCCAATTCAATCTTATGTATCATATTTATTCATTATTTTATTCTAAGTATTCTGCGACCGAGTAAAAGCATTTTTGTGTTAAATATTCTATTAATTTACTGTAAATATTTTTGAATTTTGTTTCATTTTTAATTTGACCTTCCACATCTGTGCGTAACTGCCGCGCACTCGATACTGTTGCGTACTGATATATAGTCCTCCAGACCGTATTTCGGCCATAGCGGTCAATCTCAACGAGGACTAGCCTTCGGTGCGGGAGATATTATAGTGCACAAGTGCGCAGACACAGGTGCACTCTCTCTTCCCTCACTCTCATAGTTCGATGGGACGGCAATCCGACACGGCCGGAGAGAGATCAGGTGCAGGATCAACGGTTTAATGTGCTTTCCGAGGCACGAGGGTATCACACCGCCAACTTCCAATCTCTGTTACTAAAAATTCCTAATGGAAAAACCCAATAATACTTTGCCCGACCCGGGAATCGAACCCAGAACTCCACACTCAGCAGTCGCGCTTGCGACCTCGAGACCAATACGAGTCAAATACTGATATGTACACTAAGATTTCGATACGCGTCATTGGGCCGTTATACGGCCGTTTTTTATGAAGACATAATACTTTTACTTATTTATACTGTGGTTTTACGAGTAGTAAGGTTGGCCTAAAAACTTCTCAGCGTGAATAGAATTTTATTACTTTTATACATAAGTACTCAAATTATTTTAGTAACGAAATATTCAACATTATAACTTATTACCTAAATATTTGCATGAAACATACTTTAGTTACAAAGAGTCTAAATACTGCCTCGTTGTTCTAGTGGTCGCAAGCACTACTGCTGAGCATGAGGTATTGGGTACAATTCCCTGGTCGGGCAGAAAAAGTCATGTTGCATCAACCACAAATAAATTGGGATAAAAGCAAGAGAATGATGATGATCACACGCTTTCGAAGGCACAGGGAGTATAATTTGGTTACGCAAACTTTAACTTTATGTAAGTTCAACAAGTACAATTTTAAAACTTAAAAAAAAACACTTCAAAGTGAAAAATAACTAATTTCGTAAGTCGGTGTATTTGGTTTTGAATTTTCGTTTTTTTCCACCGACTTTCGAAATTAAAGTTATTTTTCACTTTGTAGTGTTTTTTTTGAAGTCGGTTGTTTTTTTTTTTTTGTGCAAAGGTTTTTTATTTCACTTTTTAGTTGTGGTACCTACTCCACACAAATTCGAATACCCACTACCTGCTACCAGTAACAGGAACTTATCATATCATCCACATACTAAGTAGGAAAAAATACGAATTATTATTGAAGCTAACTCAAAAACTATCCAAGATATTAAGTTAATAAAATTTATATTGGACAAGAATTTTCAAAATCGGTCCACAATTGACGGAGAAATCGGCGGACACACATAAATAAAAACAAACATACGCTACGAACATATAACCTCACCTTTTTGGAAGTCGGTTAATTAAAAAACCCCGACACAAACATTTCCTTATTTCTCTTTCCTACTCCATCACCAGACCCTGTTCACCATCTATCTATAACCTATTCATTGAGACCATTCCAATGAGCCCAAACACGATACCTGTGCTGTAAGTTGGTAAGGGAGTTGGGTATCCTGCAAATTCCAGGTGAAGCTGCAGCATCAGGTCAAGGTTACTATGTTCTTCTAATATCATTGAAGTAACAGAATACCAAATTTCAAATCGATCAGACCTGTGGAAGATACTCACATCTATTCATCAGCTAGAAAAGAGACTGTTCTCAAACGGCTGAACCGAATTTGATAAAACATGTCTAAGAACCATCGTTAGAATACGTGCTTTCAAATTTAAAAAACCACATTCAAATCGGTTCACCCGTTTAAGAACTACGGTGCACATATAGCGGTCAAACTTATAACAACCCTTTTTTTGCGTCGGGGGTTCAAAAATACTTGTCCAAAGACGGTTTTCGTAATTTCATAAAATATGGATAAAAACACGGGAACTTGAAGCGGTTAAAGTGCTCTTTCTTTCAAAGTTCTTGCATAATAGACTAATTAATCAAAAGTCGATAGTCAAGAATTTCACCTATTAAAACAAGAAACATGATTCAAACATTATTTTTAACGACGACCTAAACAATGTGACTTGCCCTTTCGAGGCGCCCTGGCCAATCAGCCCCGCTACTACCTTGCTGACAGGATTTATATTTGACTTCCAAAAGGAGGAGGTTCTCAATTCGGCTGTATGTTTTTTTTTTTTTTTGTATGTTTGTTACGCGATTACTCCGCCAATTATGAATTGATTTTGACGATTCTTTTATTTGTTTGGTAGGTCATACTTTAGAAGTGGTCCCATATAAATTTCATTAAGTTTGCTTGGGTAGTTTTTGAGTTAGCTTCAATAATACGTATTTTTTCCCACTTAGTATGTGGATAATATGACAAGTTCCTGTCACTGTTATTTACATAGCAGGTAGTGGTATTCGAATTTGTGTGGGGTAGGAACCACAACTTAAAAGTGAAAAAAATACAACCAACTTCCAAAAAAAACACTACAAGTGAAAAATAATTTCGGAAGTCGGTGGCAAAAAACGAAAATTCTAAACCTTTTATTTTTCACTTTGTAGTGTTTTTTTTGGAAGTCGGTTGTATTTTTTTGTAAAAAGTTTTTTTTATCACGGCAGGAGCAATTTCTGTGGCAAATAAACCATTTTTCTTTCTTTCTTTCCTTTCTTTCTATTCTTAGATGCCAAATATAATACAGGGTGGGGCATCAACGCGCAATCTGTTAGCATGGTTTCACTTCATGATTCCGGAAACCGTTGAAATTATTCGTCGGTTATAAAAAAACCGTACATTTTGAGTGCGGCGGCGGCGCGGCATCACATAGTTTTATATGGAACCGCCGCTCCCGCGCCGCCGCCGCCGCCGCGCGCCGCCCCGCTGCCCGCACGATTCGAGGTAAAGGCTTTAAGACCGCAGGTGTAATTTCTCGCATACATTTTTAAGATTTATTTTTTGTGTTTTATTAATAATTATCTTGTACTTACTAATATTATTCAAAATAAATTGTTTCAACTAAAAAGTGTTATGAGTTTTTTTTCTCCACCTCGATAAAAAGAATCAACAGTGTCTGGACCCCACTTAAAATTACTTGCCGACCCCTGGAGTAAGTATTGCACTTTTATAGGAAACAGCTGTTTAAATAAAAAATACCGACGTCAAATTTCAACGCAGGGGTGTCCAGAATCCTTACTGAATCCATGATAACAGGTTGTGCGTCAATGTCCCTGCCACTTTGTAGGTACCCAAGAACCAGCGACCCACCCCTACCTCGCACGGGTGATATAGCGACGTTTCAAAATATCGAGATTTCATTATTATATCTAAGTTAGTTATGAATGTATTATAACTGCACATAAACCCTTTTTAAATAAATGCTAATGATAGTGAAAACCGCTTAAAAATACACTGTTTATAGTAAACTGCAGTCCTTAAATACGTTTAGGTACCTATTTAGCGTAATGTTGCCACTGCTGGGACACAGTCCTCCTCTCAGTGAGAGCGAGTGGGCTGTTAAGTAGGTATCTATCCACGCAGGCCCAGTGCGGGTTGGTAGATGTCACATGTCTTTGAATTTTTGGTTCTAGGACATGCCGGTTTTTCACCGTTTTGAGAGCAGTGGTGATGAAATTAAATGCACTGTAGCGGTTACACCGCCACATACAAACTACGCATCATAGACATGACGTCACACAAATTCTGCATCGCGCTATTAGAGTTTACCGAGCGATCGACATAGATACAAGATTTCAACTTCAAACCGTTGGGCAGTTGCCCGCCAGACACAACACCCGTCTGGTCGGAGGATCCTCCCTTTTCTATGGTGGATGAGTGAACTTTACACCCTGTTCCTCATACCACTAAATTGGTGACCCCGAGTATGAACGTCAACGCAGCCTTCGTGCAAATGCTTCGGCGTGACGTCATCATCATCATCACACATCACGTCACAAAGTAAAGCGCCTGCCTGAAATATTTGACAACTATTTGCGACGTTGCCCACTTTCAGAATAAATACTCTTAGTTTGGCCAACGGCATGAGCCAGTGCATGGCAATGGCCAACGACATCCATATACTTAGTTCGTGTGGATATGCGAGCAGAAGTATTCTTGTTAAAATCTCGAATCCGAAATGTACTGGTGCTAGAAGTGTGACCACATCATTGGTGCCAGGAGTGTCACTCCAACTTAAAACCTCTGTTTGTCCTATCTATCCAATGCCTTTACTATCAAACTACATATTGCTATATTATTGCCTTTATATCAAGACTACCTCATTCAGGGAAGTAAAGTGTAAACGTAAACAATCAACTACCCTCCAACTTCAAGTTACAAACAATCCCTTTGTTAGCCTGTCAATTACATGACACACAATAACGATAATTTGTAAAGTGGGTAGTGTTTTGTTTACACGAAGTATTTTGTTCGGTTAAGGTGAGTGATTCGATGTTCAAAATATTAAAATGGTGGGTAGGTACTAGTGATGTGCCGGATATCCGTATCCGTATCCGCGGATATCCGAGGGAGAAAAAAGACCTGTAGGTACCGTATCCGTTACTTTTTGGCGAATCTTGAACGGATCTTTTATAAAACATTTAATTACGTATATGAAATTTTAAAGATAATATGTAGCAATGAAATACTGTTAACTTCAAATTAGTAAAAAAAAAAATAATCACATTTATTATAATTCAAGTAGAGTAAGTACCAGTAAATTAAGTTAGAAGGTAGTAATTAAACTATCTTTGTAGTGAGATCAAACCTCTAATATTTGTGCTATGCTAATTGAAATAAAATGTGAGTTAACACATCAATTAAAACTATGTTGTTTTCAAGAACTTAAAAAAACATATACGTCATAATTAATATTGAGTAGGTAATGGTAAATTGTATTTCAAAAAGAGTAACTTGGCAGCTTTGTCCCCCAACAGTCAGTTACGATGAGGCTCATAAATAATTCCTGCTAAACCTGAAGAAAGTTGAGATTCGTATCCGTATTCGCGGATCTAGACCCTTATGATCCGTATCCGTATCCGCGAATCACATTTTTTTACGATCCGGCACATCACTAGTAGGTACACATAATTATGTGAAACATAAAATTAAGAGCGCTAATACCATTGCTAGACCTGGGTCAAATAAATTTATTTTCTTTCTACACTGGGACGCCATGGCGACGTTACTGGCTACGTAGCCATGGCGCGGGCGTCCGTCCTGACGATCAGTTGGCCACTGAGTGAGGGAGGCGTAACTTACTTGTATATAAAATACTGGCGACTTGGCTACACGTCGCCAGTTCGCCAGAGTATCCAGTCTCCACGTAGGGGCCGGTCGGTCGTGGCTACGCTCCCAAATTGGCGACGTCGCCAGACCGTAGCTAAGTGGGTTAACTGTCATACATTTCAATACGAATTGTTTGGATACGTAGCCAGCGACGTCGCCATGACGTCCCAGTGTGTTAGCACTCTAAATGTAACATATGCTGAAACGAACATAGCATAATCAGCCTATAATTTTCCCACTGCTGGGACGCTCTGTGAGAGGGAGTGGGCCGTAATTCACCACGCAGGCCCAGTGCGGATTAGTAGATATCACATGTCTTCAAATTGAAGTAAAAACTTCTTTAGGCGCGTTGGGCATTTTTGAGATGGGAAAAAACAATTGAACTGGCGACACCGTTACCGACACCTCATTTTTGTAAATGCGATTGTGCTCTTTATGTACATTAAGTTACGGATCAATTTTCTATGCAAGTATTTTTAATTTAATGGTAAGTATATTTTTAAATTGTTCAAGTTTTCACTTCTGTCAGCACTCCCGGAGTGCCACTGTTTTTTTTCCTTTAAGATCAACTCATACCGAAAGAGCGGCGAAGGGCAGCGAAGCGCAGCGACCCGCTCAGAAGAGAGGCGCCCGTTTGAATTCGCCGGAATTCCCGCGGCGCCGCGGGCATCCGCGCGACTCGTTCGAGTTTCTCATGCGATAATAAGTATTATAGTAATGAAAATAAAGTTAAAATTCATATGACACTGAAACTGCGCTCCGCTTCGCTGCCCTTCGCCGCTCTTTCGGTGTGAGTTGACCCTTACTGATGAAATAATTTACACAAAGTAAAGCGCCTAGGGTTCGAACCTACGACCTACAACACGTAAATCGCAAATATAGGCGAATTCGTTTCATCGTGTGTTACATTTCATGTTGCATGGCATATCTACCTATATTTGGTTTGTTTCAACTTATGTTACACTTCACGTTACGTTTTACATATTATGTGTACCCATAAAGTAGGTGACGCGGGTTACTGATTGCTGAAACGTAGCATGAAATGTAAATAACACAAAGGACATTGTTCGGCGTCCATACATCGCTCGCCTAAGAACCAACAGAGATTTGAATTTACTTTCTGTGTTCTAAATAATGCATATTTTCGAGTAAAGGTTTCATACTTGTTGATTTATAGGCCATTTTTGACAATGTCCTTAGTTGTCCTAATTTATGCAATGCAACATGATATGTAACAATGTACAGTGCCGACCAAAAGTCCATGAGCAATCTCACAAAGCAATAGACTGACGCTTCGGTTTGACTTACGACCTTCTTCTATAAGTTGTTACAATACTGTAGACACGCACATTACACACACACACTCACTTTGTCTGCAACCAATGACTAGTTCAATAATCATCATTCGTTTTTAGTTTCATTCGTCTTGTTCACATAAATATTAAAGTTTAGCAGGTAGACCACAAAAAACTAAGTAAATTATTTCGATTTCTGTGGGGTAGATGCAGTTTGTTACAAGTAATCAATTAATAGAACTTTTTTGGTTCGTGGATAATATTGGTGACGAGTATTTAGCGCAGTGTTGTGGTTATTATTATCAAAAAGCAGGCATAAAATATATTGAAGAGATCAGATCAGATCAGAGAATATTATTGCGCTGCGTAAAAGTGAAGTGAATATCTAATGAAACCGGACTAAGTGTGAGTGTTATCATTAATATATTTCATATTTTACTAAACATAAATCTTAATCAAGGGTATTGTTGATAGAACAGAGGTATTGTTGAGACAGAAGATGCCTTTAAAGTTTTAAATTCATTGTGAGGTTTAATTCGATTAGTGAATAATAAATAATAAGGTATTATGTGTAATAAAAACAATGTTTTTCTTTGTTCTAGAGAAATACTGTGAGGGTTAAGAGATATGAGGAAGGGGCTTATTATCGAGTAGCAGCGACGTCAAATGGTGAATGAAACAAATGGTTTCATACCAACGAGACATTTTGCTGAATTATTAAAAACACGTCATTATGAACCGTTCGCCGTGCACTCTGAAGGCTTGCATCACTGAAGACCAGCTAGAAAACCGTTTTTGACCTTAAAATATTGACCGTACCAACTTAATAAACAACAGATTCGTTATTGCATGAATTTATGGTAACGAATTTTTTAAGCACGTTTCAATAGAGTGTTTGTCGTATTTCTTGCAGATATACCGAAATTGTTTAATATTATTTTAGTAATAGTATTATTTTAGGATAAAAATTTGAGGTTTAGTTTCAATCTTCTTTTCGTAAAGAAAATGAATACTTAAGCTTTAACCTCAATAACAACCAATATTTACTAAAGTCAAATAAAATGTAAAATAATTAATACAAATAAAATATAAACAAACTGCCCATATTTAACCTTAAAATTACCTATTCTGTAAGTAGTTTTTACATTTTAAGTAGTCTAATATTCTTATTTATTACTTAATTACTTCGACCATGATCAAAGCTTAATATTTATGGTGAAAAAATCCATTAAAAATTTAAAATATTTCATAATTTAAATATGTCTAAATAATACAAACTGCTTCTAAGTTTCTTGACATCTATTTCACATCTTATTCAGCTGAAGTAATGATAAATAATTGTAGCAGTTTATTAACTTATGTAAAATAAATATAACGAATAAACATATATTTTTTAATTTTGTTATCATATATCACGCATTTTTTATTCTAAAACCTTTATTGCAATAACAACATAAAAAAGCAGCAATATTTAAAAAATATTATTATCGAAAACAAAAATAATAATATTTGCAAAAAACCGCACTGTGTTTCACGAGATTAGAACCTGAGGCAGATTGAATTCCATACCAACGCTTAACGCTTTCTGCTATCTGCGCTTGTTAAGTAACTATCGAATTTTAGCAATGCCATTAACTGGTCAAGTTCACGCGCATAGTGCGTGTGTGCTAGCATGTTTAAAGCGACGGAAATATATTGTTGTTTCGTGTAACTGCGTTATCTGTGGTGTGTGTATCGTGTTGCTTACACATACAAATGTACGAGCTATACCGCGTGTTCACAGCAATACGACTCTTAGCGTGCTCATGAACTTTTGAGCGCTTACTGTACATATGTGTCATTATACAGGGTGATTGGAAGATGGGTGCAAAGCTTTAAGGCGAAGATAGTACAGACAATTTAGAACTATTTAAGCCATGGTTGTCTTAGACGAAGTCTTACCAAATATTTTTAACCAAATTTTTAAGTTTTTTTTCGGAAATTCTCAAAATTTAATGTAAACTGCATAATTATGGCCAAATTGAATGATAAATGAATTCATTTTTTATTTATTTAATTAAAGTAATGTGTAAGCAATCAAGCAAAACATGTTTTAGGCTTCTGTGTCATTAGACATTTTTTTACAGACATTTAAAGCTCAGAAAAAATAAAAAAATTGTACAATATGTCTTTTAAACCTTATTAAAAATTAAAAAAATTGGTAAGACTTCGTCTAAGACAACCATGGCTTAAATGGTTCTAAATTGTCTATACTATCTTCACCTTAAAGCTTTGCACCCATCTTCCAATCACCCTGTATAATGCTGCACCGTTTGACGTCGTCACTTCAGCGCTGGGACTCTGTCTCGCATGGGGTCGCAGCATTAAGCTGAGCGATAGCCGTTTTGTGTGGATGTGACGTATTTTCCCCCAACTTGTTCTTTTCGTGTTAGTGTTCTTTTTTGCGTCATGTTTATCGCTATTATAACAAACATAGATATTTTCTTTCTTTCCTTTTTTAGGGTTCCGTAGTAAACAAAGAACCCTTATAGTTTCGTCATGTCCGTCTGTCTGTCTGTCCGTCTGTCTGTCTGTCTGTCTGTCTGTCCGCGGTCTAGCTCCGAGACCCTTATTACTAGAAAGCTGTAATTTGGCATAGGTATACATATTAATTACGCTGACAAAGTGGTAATTTTTTTTTAAGAAAAACCTTTTTTTTAGGGTACCTCTCCTACACGTAAAATAGTGATGTTTTTTTTTTACCCTTGTTGTGGGGTATCATTGGAAAGGTCCTTCAAAAACATTGGGAGTTTGTGTAAACCATTTTTGGATTCAGGGATCCGTTTGCGAAATATTAAGCTTTAAAGTGCTAATTTTTGTTAGAGTCAAGTGTCCCCCCCCCCCCCCCCAGCCAACTAAATGGTTGGTTTTGGATGTGTGAAAAAAATCACAGCAGTAGTTTATATAACAAAATTAAAAGGAAAACTATCACAGTTAAGTAGGCTCACAAGTTATCGAGTAATAATCGACCAACTTAACTTTGCAGTTGCAAAAACATGTTTTCCCATACATTCCGTATGGGAGAACATATTTTTCAACTACAAAGTTAAGGTTTTTTGGGATAAATTCATCCCAACTACGGAACCCTTCATTGTGCGTGGTCCGACACGCACTTGGCCGGTTTCTTTCTATCACATCACTAAAGCGAATTTGTGTGTACTTGTGTCACGTTTAATGTCACGTTATCGTAATTTATTAAGTTACAAACATCTATGCAATGTAACCAAATTATATTCCGTACTTATCACAATAAACCAACGATAAAAAAAACAAGAACAACACAATTTTCGTTGGCATTTTAAACATCAAAGCGATCACTTTAATTTATTAAGATAATCTGCCAGAAACCTTACGAAGGTTTTAACATGAAATATATCCTGAATAAGTAATGGCCACATTTTAGCCCCTAGCATAAGAAACAAGGTTTCCCCATTGAATATTTTAAACATAGCTGGCGAAATGTGGGTGTACAGGTGCTCCCCTGCCTAGCAAATTCAAATTCAAAAGTCATTTATTCAAACTAGGCTGAGAATCAGCACTTTTCGAACGTCTAAATTACATAAGACAGTCCCACAAAAACGCTGAAGGGTGGGCCCTTCAGCCTTTTGAGGAATATGGGGATGATGTCCTGTTATGTAATCTTTTTAAAGTTGCGAGAAAGATTACCATAAAAAATACCGTGGAAATAACTAAAGTAGTTGCCATATCGAAAATAAGTTGTATAGGCTGTTTAATTGAAGTAGTCCACTTAGAGCACCCATGTGAATAGCACCTGTGCGAAGAGCACCTAGCCTAGTCCACGACACTGATTGTGATATATTAAAAATAAGAAGTATTATTATTTGGTAAGATTAATAATTATTGTCATAGTGATTTTTATTATTTTTCATTTTTAAATGTCGCCTAGACAAATTTCGTATGTACGTAGTAAGTATGTAAACATTCTAGTGATTTTTATCGATATCTTTCACTTAATTACGTCCTGTAAAACAAATACATCCCAGCAATAGGCTGCTGAGTCGTAGCCGTCGTAGGTGCTCTTCGTGGACAAAAATGTAAAAATAAATTTTAATCCACGAAGAGCACCTGGGTGCTATTCGCGCAGGTGCTATTCGAACGGGTGCTCTAAGTGGACTACTTCGTTTAATTTTATTACAATTTCATCGGTAGGAATTTACAAAACGTTTAATATGTTTCAATAAACTCATTTATAAGTTTAGGGCAAGCATTAAACCTACTACGGTTGCTGTCAAATATCAAAGCTGTGTGAATCACCAAACAAAAAGTTGTTATACCTAAATAAATAGATTTTATAATAAAACTAGCTGACCCAGCAAACGTTGTTTTGCCATATACATGTTTAGGGTGGACCACCCTTATCACTTAAAATAGAAAAAAAAAAAAAAAAATTAAAAATAGATGTTGGCCGATTCTCATAGATACCGGATAAGCACAAAAAAATTCATCAAAATCGGTCAAGCCGTTTCGGAGGAGTATGGCAACGAAAACTGTGACACGAGAATTTTATATATTAGATCATATCTAAGCTTCAAATTTTTGACTTACTGACCGATTCTTTGACAATTCAAAAGTGCCTGTAAAGCGTTTAATTGAAATAAATGCTTTGAGTTTGAGTTTGAATCGTGTTCTATATTATAAAAGAACCTGTACAAAAACCCTACTCTACTTTTTAATGAAAAAGGTTTTCCCATTTAATAAATACATGCGAGTGAAACCCCACTCCCATTCTAAAAACAACAGTCGAAAAACAACGCCCTCGCAAAACGTAATAGTACCATTTACCGACAAGCATAAACACAAATAACATTACAAAAGCGTAGACAAACAAATTAAATACGCCAGAACAATCTAGCAGTATGCACGAGCCGAAATGTCGTAGTGCTCGAGACTGACCTTTCGTATTTTTTTATCTAAAAATACGCCAGCCCGCCAGACGAAGCTGCAGTTTCCCTGGTTGGCTGCTTAGTGAAGTTACGGAGAATCGTATTTTAATGCCCTTAACTCAACTCGGCGCGATGCCAAGCACTTGAAGGCTAAGTGAGCACTACGCAGTTTCGGGTTTCTTTTTGGGTTGGATTTTGTTCGAGTTTTTTTCGTATTGTGGAAGGAAAAACTAAGCGCCTTTGTTTAAAATAAGATTTGCTTACGGCTACAAAAGTTTGAATGTATCTTTTTAAGTTTTTAGAGTTCCGTACGTCCGAATGGAAAAACGGAACCCTTATAGGATCACTCGTGTGTATGTCTGTCTGTCACAGCCACTTTGTTTCGAATCTAATTTGAACTGATTTAGTTCTTTGGTACACATATCAATTTCTGTGACCCAAACACGGACGTGTTACGTAAATAAATGTATTTTGAATATGACACTCACTTTTGGAAAACAAATAAGAAAATATAAAAAATAAAAATTGCACTCTGTACCGAGTGATAATAATTATATCAAATGAAATAACTTGTTGTGAGGATGGCAATTTTTTTTAAATTATTTTAACGTAATTTAAGAAAATGGACCACTCCCCCGTTATCTCCGAAACTACTGAGCCAAAAATAAAGGTTACAGGAAAACCTATATAAGCAGTCTATGGTCTTAAAATAACATGGTAAATCTCCCAATATGGTGCTTACAAACCAAAATTTGCAGTTGGAATGTATGCGAGAAAATGTTTTCAAACTACAAGTTTGTTCTTAGGATAAATTCATCCCAACGGAACCGTTCATCGTGCGTGGTCCGACACGCACTTGGCCGGTTTTTTTACTGAATCATACCGAATTGTCTGAGCAGAATTAAATTTGGATTTCATGTAGATTATAATTAGTATAATAATAATTATATACATAACATAACATAACATCACGCCTTGTTTCCCCGAAGGGTTGGGCAGAGGTGTCCCTGTAGCAGGTACACCCACATTTCGCCAGTTATTTTTTAATAATAATTATACTCTACAATAATTGTGTGACATCCCAGAAAAATGTTCCTTATGGAATCTCAAACTCAAACGCAAAGCATTTATTTAAATTAAACTATTTAAAGGCACTTTTGAATTGTCAAAGAGTCGGTCAGTCAGAAATTTGAAGCTAGTTGCCCATTCCAAAGCGTAATAGGTGCCTAAGGAGAAGAACGGGCAAGAAACTCCAAAGACACTCTTTTAAATAAAAAAATTGTTACAAAATATTGGTGTGTATTAAATAGTATCCACGTACCTATGAAGTATCTAGGTAGAAAAGACATGATAATAAAAAAAGGATTGTGTGGTTTTATGAAACCACGGTAAAAGTGAAACTTTTCAGCGAACTATAGGCGCCGCCATATTGGCCTGGGCTGCTCTGACGAGCGCCTTTACTTTATCCCTACTCCGCGGCTGACCGTCACGCGACATGCAACACACAGACGAAAAAGTTTGAGACGATGTAATAAAAGTTTCACTTTAATCATTTGTTAAACATAACCTCTGCCACGTTGATCTAGTGGTCGCAAGCGCATTGCTGAGCGTGAGGTCTTGAATTCGATTGCCAGGTTGGGCGAAGTGTCGTAGGGTTTTTCCATCAGGAATTTCTCAGTAGGAGACCGCGGAATCTGGATTTGTGTCCAGTTGATGGCAATAGGCTCGCCCCCTATTACATGGGACTTAAACATAACTGGCGAAATGTGGATGTGTTTTCTTGTCTCTGTTTAAACCTTCGGGGGTTATAGTACCGATGAATGTCATAAACACAAATAAAAAGCCTTGGAACTCAATTTCCTTTAATACCTATTATCTATTAGTTCCGTGAACAAACGGAAATCCAATAATATTAGATATCTCTTCAATAAAACAAAGAAGCCTTAAGAAATATCGAGTAGAGATCAAATATGTCGGCTTATTTAATATTAATGGCAAATCCGAGGAAGAAAGGCTCCTTTTAACCGACTTCAAAAAAAAGGAGGAGGTTCTCAATTCGTCGGGATATTTTTTTTTATGTATGTTCCCCAATTACTGGAAGACCGCTGTACCGATCTGAAAAAATATTTTTTGTTTGAAAGGGTATACTTTCAAGTTGGTCCCATTGTCATTTGGTCACGATCTGATGATGGGATCTTGGAGAAATCGAGGGAACTCTTCAAATATTATAGGCACATCTATAGCGATTTGGGTATTTTTGATGAGCAGTTGACATAAGGCTATTGTAACTTAGATAAATTACAAACCAAATCACAAAAAAGTGAAAAAAAAAACTTTTTTACAAAAAATACAACCGACTTCCAAACTACAAAGTGAAAAATAACTTTAATTTCGGAAGTCGGTGTCTTTGGATCAGTATTTTAGTTTTTTGACACCGTCGAAGTTCTTAATTACTCTTTTTTTATCCACAACGGGGTAGCTCTTAGCTTGCCTTCCACCTAATGGTAAATGATGATCAGGCCGAAGTTCGAAGCGAGCTTCACCCGAAATCCTCAACCACAGAGGAACTGGCTATCTTACCTCTAACCGCCGAAACACAACAATGCTGTTAACATTGTTGTTATGGCGACAGACTTAGATAAGATGGCGGTAGCTAGCCAGACGGACTTAGAACAAACCCTACCACCGACCGAACCGAACGGATTTTTTTCCTCCCACACGGAATCGAACCCGGGACCTGGTCTGAGACAGGTGGTCCACCACTAGATCACAGGAACACACCACCAGACAGGGAAATTAACTGTAAATCAAATTAACACACTACATATTTGTAAATCAAATTAATTTTCCGAGATATAGCTATTTCATAAAACTGTCATGATAGTTAAAATTTCGAATATACGGGCAATTTAATACAAAACATTTTTTATAGAGCAATGGTGGCCCAGTGGTAATGGCCGCGACTTACGAGTCAGTAGGTCGTGGGTTCGAACCCAAGCAGGCACTTTAATTTGTGTAAATTATTTCATCACCACTGCTCTTAAAACGGTGAAGGAAAAAAACGTTGTGAGGAAACCGGCAAGTCCTAGAACTAAAAAATTTAAGACATGTGACGTCCACCAACCCGCACTGGGCCCGCGTGGTAGATTACGGCCCACTCACCAAGGCCAGTGTCCCAGCAATGGGAACATTAAAGGCTGAGTATCATAATCTGCCCAGCCTTTCCCCAGCCATGTTGGGATCGGCTTCCAGTCTAACCAGATGCAGCTTACATGCAGTATTTTACATAGAACGACTGCCTATCTGACCTCCACAACTCAGTTAGGTACTGGTTAACACGATACCCCTTGGTAAGACTGGTTGTCAGACTTTCGAGCTTCTGACGACCCGTAACAATTGTCAAAGATCTACAAATGACAGCCGGGACCAACGGCTTAACGTGCTTTCCGAGGCACGGAGGAGTCTCGGTACGTTAAGATGGTCACCTATTCACAGACCAGGGTGACCGTCTCACCCATCCACGAGCTATAACTATAGGCTGAGTATGCTGTGCAATTAAGTTGGTAATTAATTTAGTACTTGATCAATTAATTTATTTGAATTTACGTGTCTTGGCAATTGGCTTTAATTCTTCTTCTTCTTCGTCTTCGTTTCGCTTTTGACAGAGCAGTCGTGGTCACAACGAACTGTGTCCAATCGCAGGTGTAGTCGTTGCCCGCCTCACGATCTTCCTCCATCTGGTTCTGTTACATTACAGTCTGGCGCATTCATTAACACGGCCTCCAACCGCGGATTTTATTTCATCAGTCCACCTCATCGGTGACCTCCCGCGTGGCCTATTACCTTCTACTCTGCCCTGCACCACTAGACGCTCTATGGAGTCATTATTCCGCCTGGAGACATGACCAAAAAACTTCAGTATTCGAGACTGTACTAGTGCTGATAGACGCTGTTTGATGCCGAGTTCTTGGAGTATGGAGACGTTTGTGTAGAATTCTGTCCATGATACCCCAAGCATTCAGGCTGCAATACATGGGACTTAATCGTAACTAGTGAAATTTGGGTTTACTACAGGTATACCTCTGCCTAACCCTTCGGGGAATACAGGCGTGATGTTATGTTGTACTAAGAACGACAATCATGATTGAATTGACTTTAAGTTTCAATCTTCAAGATAATAATTACTAAGTCGAGATTTTCGTAGACTTTCGTAGCACGTAGCTCGGTGCTACGAATCGCTACGGAAATCTTAGAACACAAATCACGAAAGACGTGTTTTGGCTACGCGTGAGCTACGACGCTTATTATTATATTAGTACCTGGGCGACCGAGCTCTGCTCTGGTGAAAATAGAGAATGCTCATTTAATAGTATAGGAAAGTTTATACTAATCCATGTATAGTATCAACTCATTCCATGCTGCCATGATCATTATTCTACTGTCAAAATGTCAGGTCATTATTCATTATCTTGTTCTAAACTTTGGGCGATAATACGGAGAAAACTGATTTTCCCAGATATGAGACCTAGCTAGATCGATTTTTCGCCCCCGTAAACCACTATATTGCAACTTTCATCGAAATCGTTAGAGCCGATTTCGAGAACGTGAGTACAAATCTATATATACAAATATGCTCGAGAAAGGAATCTTGGGGGAGGCCTTTGCCGAGTAGTGGTGTCCCACTTTCAAATGGTCACACTTTCGAATGGTTTAAAAAAGGAGGTACTTGTAAGTGACTATCTACTCAATATAAAAACAAATGTATTAGGTAAGTACATAATTATACTGAAAGGAAGTCAGATAAGGCCGGAATGTAAACAAGTCAAGCGTAGTCTGACTTTGAAACCCATATTATCTATTCCAACAAATACTGGATTACATTAATCATACATGACGGAAGTTGGAACCTAATTTAGCATAGCATAGATATGACTGTGCGCGATTTTTGTTATTTCAAGGACAGCTCCCCTACAACCAACGGCCTTGGGTTTTGAACGGTGCCGCAGTGACGCTTATAGCTCTTGATTTTAACGAGGTAAACCACAAAAGAAAACAACAAATGAAATACGAATTAGAACCTACTTGATGTTTTTTTTTCATACATACGGAACTCCTTATGAAAATGCACCCATGCTCAAGAATAATAGCGAAAAGGTCAGCTTTTCAAGTATTTTTATCTTCCTCTTACAAATAGGAAAGGACATTCAAAGAAATTCCGATAAAAGAATGTGTCACTATCTTTTGTTGCGATTTGGAGTCTTCGGAGAAGATCGTATCCCCAATAGCGATGGTTACCAAATATATAAAGCGGAATTGGAGTTGACGAAAAATATATTACGTACCTACTTCACCAGCTAGCTGAAAACTAAAAATAGGAAGAATATAATAATATGACAGAAAACGTCTCCAGACAGGGTTTGTTCTAAAAATAAGTAAGGCACTGGACTATGTTCTCATAGTTTATAAGAAAAGCGTCAATCTTGACCTACAAAATTCGGCAAAGCATTGAGTACCACATACGAAACCACAAACATAGGTAAACCTTGTTTAAACTGCTCCAATGACCTCCAATTTTTTAATAAAGAATTCCCAATATCATTCGAAATGAAGTTATTCAGTTTTTTATCAAAACTCACACAAAGTAACCAAGTACCGCACTTCCTGCATATACATAACTATGTATATTCGTTCATAACTTACCCTGTTACATATAAGAAAAGAAACGGATCATGCTAATCGTCTCTACATCAAAACTGCGCTCCAAGAAATACAAAATCCAATTTGTCGTACAATAATTCGATTTAAAAATAGTTTGTAATAGCAAAATTAACTTACCCTCAACCACTTCTTCTCAGCGCGAACTTTTAAAGTCTATTCACACACTGACATTACTTTAAAATTACGTTGATAAATAAAAAATATCACGTTTTTTTGTCTAAATTCTATTTACAATTTTATTTACAGTTATCCGTAATTTTCGGAATGATACTGGGGTTTGTTGAAACGTCAGTGGTGTCGCATATGTTTTACGCATGCGCGGGGCAAGATGGCGGCCGCAAGGCGGGTCGATAGCGCGCGATAACGTTCCGAAGGCTGCGCCACCATTGCCGGGTGACATTGTGCTAACGGGGTAACATAAAAACGAGGTCACCGTTTCATATTAGCCCGCGCTTCCGTGGTACGGTGATACCAGCATATTTGTTGCCATTACAAAAATGCAAAATATTTTTCGTAGTCAGAGCCAAGTTTTGAATTTTATTTATTTAGGTTGCGGCTTTAACGAATGTTACTTATTTGAGTAGCTAGATTTTTTGGATATTAAATGTTAAACTAAAAGTAAGTTATGGATTCTATTAAAGTCCCTATTTTATATGTTACATCCATGTTTATCGTGGTGTTTCTTTCAATAATATCTTGACAATAGCGTTTTATACAGTAAAGTATTACGCAAACCATGTATTTCGTTTTAATCTGAAGACTTCTTACTTATCATGCCTTTTTGTCTTGTTATATAGGTAAGGAATTACGCTAAGTAGAAAGTCTTTCTAAATCTTGAGTGCAACGGGAAGAGTATCACGCGGTGTCCCTCAAGGTTCTATCTTTGGGCCCTTTCTGTATTCTTTACTATTATATCTCTTTCCCACAATGTCTGATAATCAAAGATGGAAATTTGTAAAAAAAAAGCAATATTCAATAAAAATAATTTATTCATCGTCAACATCGGTCTTAAGATAGTGTACTTCTGGGTCACTTGTAGTGCGTCCGCGCATGCGTGCAATCGCAGCCACCCCACGTGATCGCGTCATGACGTATACACCCCATAATGCGCCAACACATGCCACACTGACTAACAACACTGTTACTGCTACCATTCCTCCACTCATACCTGTAGAAAAAACATTCACTTTAAGACAAGTGTCTCCGTTATTGATGACCGGCACATCGGTAAACACTAAGAAGTTGTTCAAACTTGAGCCAATGCCTACGATATAAAATATTATCCTCCTTTTGGGCTCTACCAGAGACATGGGAAAAAAATTTACCGCACACAAAATTACAAATTCGACTTATATTCAGGAACTTGTGATATACGTGTGATAATCAATAATAAAATCTCAAGAAGAGACAATCTCTTGATAAGTAAGACAGTAACATTAAAAGATCTATCTAGATACAGCAGAGAAGTGCTCACTAATATAAATATTTATATATCATACCTCCAGTTTTCTTCGCGACCACCTTATCCTGTATTTCTTTCGCTGTATTCTTCTCATCTTTGGTTTTAATTCCATCATCAAGCTTCGTAGTTCCCACAAAGAAAATGGTCAACGTAGTTGATTTACGTGTGATGATTGGTTTAAACACAGTTGTTGTAGTGCTCGGAGTTATTTTCTTAGGAACTGGAGGCCTAGGAGTAGTAGTAGTTGTTGTTGTTGTTGTTGTAGTTGTAGTAGTAGTTGAAGGTTTAGTAACAGGCTTTTTAGTAGTTGTAGTGGTAGTAGTAGTAGTTTTTTTAACAATTGGAGGAGGTGGTCTTTTTGTCGTTGTAGTGGTAGTGGAAGTTGTTGTAGTTTTTTTTGTTGGTTTGCTCGAAATGGTGGTAGGTGGCAATGTTTCAGTGGTTGTGGCAATCAGTTTCTGTGTCTGCGGGTGTGCTACTGAGCTGTTCCAGTTTGAGTCGTCCTCTGTTGTATATCCTTAAAAGAAATTGTTTTAATAAGTTAACCTGTGCACTTATTTTTCCTTTTTTGGGGGTTTGAACTATGCGTAAATGAGAGTAGAACGAACTCTTCTCGAATGATGAGAGAATTGACTATCAGCCGACTGTTGTTCAAAGGACTAAAGTGGACCATTGCTTGTTTTGTCTAGCTTACCAACGCCTTCTGACTGTGTTAGGGCTCCACATGGATAAGAGTACTTAATAATATTTTATGTAATTGACGTATGTAAATTGTAAAGTATACTAACCGACATCAAAATCGCAAACATCCAAGAAGTCAGGACAGCAGTTCTGGGTGACGACGCAGACAATGCTGCAGCTACAGCCACGGTAGCCAGTAGTCTCGGCGTACAAGTCGCAGCGACCGACGCAAGACTCCTCTGGAAATTACGACTATCCAATAAATGTACAGTAGATGATGCGACATTAATGATGCTTATGCATGATGCATGTTACTTAAGAGTACTCGAGTGTGTGTTTTATTACACAGGACGACGAGCTATCATTGTGGGATTAGGTTCAATAATTTTACATGAGAGTTTATTTATTTTCACAAAATTAATTAATAGCATTTAATAAACATTTGCGAAATTTCATTTACGTATTCGTTCCGTGAATACAGCTTGTAGAAAATATAACCCCATTCTCACACGAGGTGAACAACATAAAACCAGTTTTCAACGCCGACACAACCAATCGCGGCGGCGTTATCATATAAACACCGTGACATTTAGTCGTTTTACAAAGCAGCCCGCTTCATGTATTCAATAACTTATAAACATTCATTTAAAAAAAAAACAGTGGCACTCCGGGAGTGCCGTCAGAAGTGAAAACTTGAAAAAAAATCGGCACCGCGGTAATCAACGCGTTGATGTCTTATACTCCGCGCACCGCGGTAATCAACGCTGGTATTGTCACAGCGTCGCGAAATCAATGGTTTAGTCATCTCAAATGCCTAACGCGCCTAAAGAAGTTATCACTTCAAAAAATATGTATATACACCATAACATTTTAGTCATCTTCCAAAGGGCCACTCAATGTACCCGGCATAAAATACCTCACGAAGCAATTAAAAAATTGTACAATTTATCAATATTTTTTTATGAATGTTTAGTTGTCATTGGATAATAAAATGGCCTGCTTATGTAAGACGGCTAAAATATCACGGTTTATTTCTATGGCGGTTCTCACAAGACGCAACCTATCGAAAAGTAACCAGTCACGCGAGTCACGCGCGACTGGCAGTGCAGGTGGTCGCTCGGTCGTTGCCAACGCAATTTTTCATAAAATTGACGCGTTATCGTGTCATGTCGTCAGAACAAATATAATTATATTAAAATTAACTACCCGACTACGGCGAAACAAAAAGGAGGGTTATGATTTCGACCGGTATGTATGTATGTATGTATGAATGTTCATCTGTTACCTCATAACTTCTAAACTGCCGATCATAATTTGACAAATGAGGTATCATTAGAAGTGTTTTGATTGTCCGCTGGTTATAGGCTATGTGACGTCACATTAAATGCAATATAGCGCCTTCTAGAGGACATAAAGTAAAGAAATAAAAAATAAAAATAATTGAATTGTACCATTTTGGGTATCAAATGAAAGGGCTTGACAAGCACATTACAAATATGTATATATATTGTCCAAGTAAATAAATATGTTTAAATTGTTAAAAGAAAGGAAAAAGTAAGTTCAAAAACTAAAACCCGACTAAAAGGTATGAAACAAGAAAATATTTCAGACAGAAGTCAAGACATAGGTACAAAAATGATCAAGATAAAGCCGTCGTCGCATGCTTGTACACCTATAAATATTAATACAACTTGAGTTGTGGCCATGTGTTGCATCGCAGGTTGAGTTGCAGTCACCCCGTTTGAGAATGGCCATAAAGAATTCGGATTATTTATTGCGACTGATCGTACGACCCAAATTTCTCTGCTTTCTTTCAGTCCATTCAAAGGTTGTCTGTAAGAGATCGCCTCGTGCGATAAGATCTCCCGTGTATACTATTTGTAGTATGTGTCCAATAAAGACATAAATGAAAAAAAAAAAAAAATATTCATACGATTAATCAAATTATTTTTAACCGACTTCCAAAAAGGAGGAGGTTCTATGTTCAACTTTCCTTTTTTTATTTTCATCGATTTTTTCGTCAATTATGCACCGATTAACTTTGCTTGGGTAGTTTTTGAGTTAGCTTCAATAATACGTATTTTTCCCACTTCGTCTATGTGGACGATGTTATAATAAGAGTCTGTCACTGGTGACCACTACAAAAAAGATACAAAGTGAAAATTAACTTTAATTTCCGAAGTCGGTGGCGAAAAACGATAATTCAAGACCATAGACACCGACTTCCGAAATTAAAGTAATTTTTCACTTTGTAGTGTTTTTCTTTTTTTGGAAGTTTTTTGTTTTTTTTTTTTTGTAAAAAGTTTTTTGTTTACCGTTTCGCTACTGCATGAGTTCATCGATGTAGTAAAGACGTAAAAGGATACATTATAATATTCAGTTCTACTTACGTAAAATAGAGGGTGGTGTGGTGGCTTGAACCATGGCTTTGGTGCAGTTTTCACCATGCTGAATGGACACATCGTCGATAGCTAGGTCACTCATGAAGCTCTCTCCCCTGAGGCCCTCGATCACGATCTGTTAAACGAAAATGTCATAATAAGATCAGCATATTATATTAATTTTATATCAGCATATATTTATTAAAAAATGTTGTGTTTTTTACAAACAGGATTGTCCAAATAGTGACGACATAAAAATAAAATTGGATTCCTCATGCCTAGGGGTATTCAAAAATACCCCATGTATGTGCCGCGATTCTTGATAGTTTTCGAGTTAAGACCATTCTGTATATTGGTTTTTATAGCTTTTTTGCCTGTTCAGAAATTAACAGTCTTCCGAAATTAGGTTACCAATCTTAACCATTTTGGTGAGATTCTAGAATAAATCAAGAACCTAGTTATTTTTTTTCATTAGTAGTATAAATAATTGGAAAGTGTTGTCGTTCAAAATGATCAATCCGTGGTCCTACACCCAACCGCTGCGTTTTGAAGACCTTGAAGGTTTTTGCCTAAGCCAATGGGGAAACACATTTTATGTAGGTCCTATCTCCAAAGGCGTGATAATGAGTCCATAGATCTCCTACATAGTTGTGCAGGGTGGCGTGGTAGTTCATCAGTGAGGTGGACCGACCAGTTAAACCCACGGTTGGAGGCCCTGTTTAGTGAATTCAGTGAGCTGCAGATAGAACGAGACAGATGAAATGAAAAGAAATGATTTTTTTTATTCTGTAAATAGGATATCTGAATCACTTTTTCACGTCATAATAAAAAAATATTAAAAATAAGCTAGATGAGTTCGGCGTTTCCTATCTGACTACTCTGAGAAGAAAGGCCGAAACAAATTCAAAGGCCGCAGTCTCTTCTACAGTCCAGACATAACCTTGGTCAGGCCATATGAGGACCATGTAGATTAGTGTCTGAAATGGTATTTTGAGGAAAGAACCACACAGATTTGAGTGGACTTGTCCAGTCAGTGCAAACATTTGTCAGTAATCGTGGAGCTCAACTCAGAACTTAAGGAGCTCAACTCGACGAACAATATCAAAGAAAGGCTTTCAAAATTTGGGTAGGCCGCATAAACTACTCAAACTGCCAGACCATCATATTAAAACACAATGAGAGAAAAAAAATCACACAGTCCTCACATTCACAATAATTAAAATAATATAATACTTTACAAAGTAATCATGTCATTTTGTACATAATCACAGCTCGAGCTTAGAGTAGACCAGCGATTGGGCACAATTCATATCGACCACGACCACCCCGTCAAAAACGAACCAAAGAAGAAAACATAATATGAAACGATACTGACCTGGAAGTTATCACCAACATCAGACAGCATAGCCACGGCGCTGTACCACTCATTGCCCTGATCTCCCCACTGCTCGAACAGCGTGTAATTCTGCGCCTGCGACTGGTGATGCAGCATTTGCAGCTGATACATTGATAGTTTGTCAGGTTTCTGGTACACTACGAGACCACCCATGCTCCTGTAATGAAGATTAATAGGATATTTTTTGTTCAATATATTCATTTTCCATTTTCTTGGTGATTTTATGGTAGGAATGCAAGAAGTCTGCAATGCAAGAAATCTTTTTTTTTTCGATATATCGAAATCGATATTGATATTTTTTTTAAATATCGATACTATATAAATCGATACTTTTTGGCACTTCTTGCAACCCTAATTACCATCAACAAGCGGAGTAATTGCGTAACATACTTAGTAGGTAGCAATCTTTTTCATTTTGACAGTTCACCAACATTCATTGCGTTATTTACGTTGATGAGCAGACAAATTTTTCGAATATATAAAGCAGTGGATTAACAATATCCCTCAAAATCATTCAGATTATTATTGATAGCGTGTTACGCAATTAGGGCAGCTGTACCAGTCCATTTATGGACATAGGTCAGATTTAGTCTGTTCCAAAGTATGTACAGTGCCGACCAAAAGTCCATGAGCAATCTCACAAAGCAATAGACTGACGCTTCGGTTTGACTTACGACCTTCTTCTATAAGTTGTTACAATACTGTAGACACGCACATTACACACAACACTCACTTTGTCTGCAACCAATGACTAGTTCAATAATCATCATTCGTTTTTAGTTTCATTCGTCTTGTTCACATAAATATTAAAGTTTAGCAGGTAGACCACAAAAAACTAAGTAAATTATTTCGATTTCTGTGGGGTAGATGCAGTTTGTTACGAGTATTTAATTAATAGAACTTTGTTGGTTCGTGGATTACATTGGTGACGAGTATTTAGCGCAGTGTTGTGGTTATTATTATCAAAAAGCAGGCATAAAATATATTGAAGAGATCAGATCAGATCAGAGAATATTATTGCGCTGCGTAAAAGTGAAGTGAATATCTAATGAAACCGGACTAAGTGTGAGTGTTATCATTTATATATTTCATATTTTACTAAACATAAATCTTAATCAAGGGTATTGTTGATAGAACAGAGGTATTGTTGAGACAGAAGATGCCTTTAAAATTTTAAATTCATTGTGAGGTTTAATTCGATTAGTGAATAATAAATAATAAGGTATTATGTGTAATAAAAACAATGTTTTTCTTTGTTCTAGAGAAATACTGTGAGGGTTAAGAGATATGAGGAAGGGGCTTATTATCGAGTAGCAGCGACGTCAAATGGTGAATGAAACAAATGGTTTCATACCAACGAGATATTTTGCTGAATTATTAAAAACACGTCATTATGAACCGTTCGCCGTGCACTCTGAAGGCTTGCATCACTGAAGACCAGCTAGAAAATCGTTTTTGACCTTAAAATATTGACCGTACCAACTTAATAAACAACAGATTCGTTATTGCATGAATTTATGGTAACGAATTTTTTAAGCACGTTTCAATAGGGTGTTTGTCGTATTTCTTGCAGATATACCGAAATTGTTTAATATTATTTTAGTAATAGGTAGTATTATTTTAGGATTAAAATTTGAGGTTTAGTTTCAATCTTCTTTTCGTAAAGAAAATGAATACTTAAGCTTTAACCTCAACAACAACCAATATTTACTAAAGTCAAATAAAATGTAAAATAATTAATACAAATAAAATATAAACAAACTGCCCATATTTAACCTTAAAATTACCTATTCTGTAAGTAGTTTTTTACATTTTAAGTAGTCTAATATTCTTATTTATTACTTAATTACTTCGACCATGATCAAAGCTTAATATTTATGGTGAAAAAATCATATTTCATCATTTAAATATGTCAAAATAATACAAACTGCTTCTAAGTTTCTTGACATCTATTTCACATCTTATTCAGCTGAAGTAATGATAAATAATTGTAGCACTTTATTAACTTATGTAAAATAAATATAACGAATAAACATATTTTTTTAATTTTGTTATCATATATCACGCATTTTTTATTCTAAAACCTTTATTGCAATAACAACATAAAAAAGCAGCAATATTTAAAAAATATTATTATCGAAAACAAAAATAATAATATTTGCAAAAAACCACACTGTGTTTTACGAGATTAGAACCTGAGGCAGTTTGAATTCCATACCAACGCTTAACGCTTTCTGCTATCTGCACTTGTTAAGTTACTATCGAATTTTAGCAATGCCATTAACTGGTCAAGTTCACGCGCATAGTGCGTGTGTGCTAGCATGTTTAAAGCGACGGAAATATATTGTTGTTTCGTGCTGTGGTGTGTGTATCGTGTTGCTTACACATACAAATGTACGAGCTATACCGCGTGTTCACAGCAATACGACTCTTAGCGTGCTCATGCACTTTTGAGCGCTTACTGTACCTATTGTAATGAAATTGTAAACCAACCCTGTTCATATTGTTAAATTCTTACACAATCACTCACTAAAGGGAATTAGTAACACATTCATCTGTATTTGGAAGAGATCAAGTTTATATATAACCACTTTTTAGGGTTCCGTTGGAAAGGTCGTTCAAAAATATTGTGAGTTTGGCAAAACCATTTTTGGATTCAGGGATCCGTTTGCGAAATATTAATCTTCAAAGTGCTAATTTTTGTCCCCCCTGCCAGCTAAGTAGGCTCTATAAGTTAACGAGTAATAATCGACCAAATTAACTTTGCAGTTGCAAAAACATGTTTTCCCATACATTCCGTATGGGAGAACATGTTTATCAACTACAAAGTTAAGTTTGTTTTTGGGATAAATTCATCCCAACTACGGAACCCTTCATTGTGCGTGGTCCGACACACACTTGGGCGGTTTTACTAAAATGCCTTATTTCGCGGTCTCTACGCCATATTTACCTTCCGAACATATGGTACCAGAAGACGAAGCACCCGTCCTTGGCCAGGTCAGCCTCATACACGGGTGACATCAGACGAGCGCTCTCATTCGCAATCCGACCTGTACTTTCTATGTACATGTAGTAACCTGAAATAAATAATATTGTAGTTTTATATCTCGAAAAGATGGGTAGAAGTACCTATTCTCCATTTGAAATAAGATTTGACATTTAAACAAACTATTTTTACAATCCGTTCAACCGTTTTTGACTTCTAATGGTGTCGATTCTTTGTCACAAATGCCTCTAAACTAGACTAAAAATCACCAAAATTTAGTTTAATCCTGTCAAACGACGATTTCCCATTCTGAAATAGACTAAAATGACACAATTTATCTATATTTTAGTTTGGCAGCACTAAGATGGTACTGAGATATTAGTTTAGTGAAAATGTCAATTTTGCTATTCTGAATTTGACGTTTTTCACCTAAAATTTAGATTTTCTAACTAAATCTGACTATTTTTAATCGCGACTAAAAACGTGTGGAATAAAATTGGTTGTCACACCTCGACTTCAGATGCAAAAACAGTACTGAATATTTTTTTTTCTTTTGCTTATATCTCGAAAACGGTGTGTCCAATCGCAAAAATAATGAAAATTTCGACCCCCTTTATAAAACCCTTAAACCCCTAACACTCTACACGTAGGTAATATTTTTTCTTATTTTTCATACAAAAAAAAAAAAATTCATATAAAACACGTCGAGGCTGCCCTCCCTGCGCGCCTCCGGCTCTAAAAAGATTCACGTGGTTAGGTATCACGTGTGGAGTTGCGATTGTCAAATTCGATTTAGATGTGTCAAAATTATTTTTAAATTTAGAGAATTTATTTTGCAGAATAGCTTTTAGATTCTCTTAGTCCAAAGTAAGGAATTTTAGTGATAGTTTAGTTAGTTTAGTTCGGTGTACAAGAGAATCGGCACCATTGCCTTAGTGGCATGACAAATGGCAGCTGCAGTAAACTGTTGGTATTGTAACCACTTTTTTGCTTTTAATACCATCCTTATACCTACGGTATAGAAGTCAAAATCGGTTGAATACAACATAACATCACGCCTTATTTCCCCGAAGGGTTGGGCAGAGGTGTACCTGTAGTGGGTACACCCACATTTCGCCAGTTATGTTTAAGTCCCATGTAATAGGGGGCGAGCCTATTGCCATCAACCGGGCACAAATCCAGACTAATCTGATCAGAATAATCTGTAAAAAAGGTTTGTTTAAATGTCTACATCTTATTTCAAATAGAATGTTATGTCTGCCTCGTTGATCTAATAATCGCAATCACGACAGCTGAGCATGGAGTTCGATTCTTCGGTCGCACAAAGATTTATGTATTGCCGTATTGGATTTATTTCTTAGAACCCGAAGTATAGATATGTGCCCGCAGTATGGATATGTACTTGCCATTTGCATCGTAAAATATGGCAAGGTTCTAATAGGTTTTCATGAATTTATTTTACAGTTCGATTCAAATTTAATGGCGGCTCTGAAGTGCCCCATGAATTCTATACTGCGCAGCGACGTTTTCCGCATCACTGTCAAAATCGAAGTAATCTTTAGAAGAGTTGCAATAAGGTTGCAATTGGGTTCCTGCCATTGACAGGTCTATCAAAATCACCAGTGATCTTTAAGCCGCGTTTTCACTAGGGGACATTTGTTCCGCGACTCTGTCGCTCGACACGAAATTCACGTGTCCCGCGCGATGTCGCCCGACGTCGCTTGGGACATTTACGGGTCGCGCATCTTGTCGCTAGTCGATGCTCTGCGAGCGTAAACACGCGCGACCTTCGTGTCCCTCGACAGTCGCCACAGGCTTTGAGTAGTGAGAACGTGTGTCGCTTTGTGTTCTGAAAATGACAGTAGTGTGGTCCAACGAGAATACATCGAGCGACATACTAATCACGACTGGCCAATGTGAACAAGTCATATGTCGCGGGACATTGTCCCACAACTTGTGCAGAGACAACTACGTGAATGTCGAGCGATAAGTATCTGCGATATGTCACCTAGTGAAAACGCGGCTTTATTTCGTTACAATGGTTACAATAAAGCCTCGTATCTACTAGGCAACGGCAAAGTTAGCGCGGAACTTTTGTTTAGCAACGTTGTCCGTCTACGCATGTTAAGTCGTCGACAATATGTCAGTACTACTTAGTCTGTGATGTCGCCAGAGGAACTAGTGTTGATTTCAGCATCAAAATGAAAAAAAAAACACGTTGGTGAGTTAGAAATTACTTACAAAATAAAGAAAATGTTTTCAGTGATCTCCGTGTGGTTGATGGATTTGATGCCCAACTGCATGTTGCACGGAAACAAATAATAAGCCGCGCGTCATATTGCGCGACAGCTGGCAAAGTTGCCGAACATGGTGAGCGTCACGTATTGCGCGTCAATTGTTGCCTAGTGGGTCGCGGCTTTAGGATGCTATTGGTTTGCTGCTCCCAGCGGCAGAAAGGACTGTACGTCGACCGTATTATTAGGTACTTACCCGATCCATTCTTTCCATAAGTATGATCGTACGATGGTCCCGTCTGTAAGAAAGAACTGGGGGTTTTCTTATTCAGCCTCCTCCAATCAAAGTCGTGATACTCATCCGGCTTCCAACCGCAAATGGTAGGCTCTTCGAAGTCACATTCTGTTGCAGTTTGGTTTGATAAACTGTCTGCATCTGGTAATTGAATAAATAATTACCTAATTTATTTGTTGGTCTCTCATTTGTAGTTGGACAATATAGTAATAGCTAGGTAGGTATTTGACCAAGTTATTGACATCGGAAGATATTACACTATCATATTATAACATATCTACGCAGCTCACAAATTAGAATTACTCATAATATGTCTATTTTACAATTTCATTAAGTATCTATATCTTTCATTAAAGATCTATGATCATAGATATGATAGTGTAATACCCCCCTTAGGTCTTTTATCCTATTAAAAGATACCTAATTATGATCCTAAGTATATGATCCTAGCTAGGTATTCAAATTCAAAATATTTTATCCTTAATAAATGTCTATTTTACAATTTCATTACATCTTTCATCATAGATCTATGATCATAGATATGATAGTGTAATACCCCCTAAGAAATATAATACTTATGTATAGGTACCGAAGTTCAAAAATGATTCATATGTCTATATTACATTGTCATATTACCTATGACTCATATATCCGTGATCCTATATAATAATGATAATGTAAAATCCCCATAGGCAAGCAGCGAGGTAGGTACCCGAAACCGCCATGTGCCATGATGTTGGGTGGTTTATCTGGCCCTGACTCATGATTCGGGCTGGAGTCTAGACTCAACTAAGCCGATCCCAACTTTTTAATCGCAACTTTTTCAAAGGCGTTCTTCACGCATTTTGTAATATTGTCTATTTTCAAAATAATGGTGCATAACCAGTACGACTCGCAAATCTTGAGGTTCATTCGGGCTCTGTGCATTTCATTCAATCATTCATTCATACCTTTTCCAAATAATAATTTATTACTCCAAGCCAGTAAAACTTTTTTAACGAGTCACTGTAATGCAGGCAAGCAGAGCAGTAAAAACAGATGAATAATAATTCAATTGTTTAAGAAAAAAAACATAAATTATAATAGTACCAGTTTACAAAAAAATTACCCCAATTATGGGGTAATTTGCAAAAATTATTGGCACATGGAACAAAAATAATGTGTCTACGTGTGTTAACTACTTTGGGCATTTAAAATCTTCAGTATGTATTACCATAACATCCAGGAGCAGTTGAGTTCCACTGTGATCCATCGCAGTAAATAACCGGTGAACCCACGAGTTGATGTCCGGGTAAACAGAAGAAGACTACCCACGCGTCTTTATGAGATGTCATGTTCACTGAATTCTTAACTTCTTCCAACTGCTGGCAGCCCGATCCTATAAAGTAATAGAAAACACTTTTAACTACATAAATACAAAATGCACAAAAAAGCTACTAAGTAGGTTTTGAAATAATGAGATTTTTCCTATATTATTAGAGAGCGTTTACTTTACAGTTGAGGGAATCGAAGACAAGAACCCGAATGCAGAAACTTTACTTAGCAACTGCGTCTTTAAATCTAATCTTGCTAAAATTATAAAGAGAAAAGATTTGATTTTTTGTATGTTTGTTTGTAAAGGATACACTCAAAACTACTGGACCGATTTTAAAAATTCTTTCACTAGTAGAATACCTTCTATATTATTACTGAGTAACAAAGGCTGTAATTTATAAAGATATCAAGCTAGTCTAAAATAAACTGAAATAAAAAGTATTCTATTTGTAATTTTAAGGGTGGATATCACTTTGGAGAATACTTACTAACACATACGGGTGTGGGCACATCCCATTGCCCAAACCTACACGTGGCATACTTGTTGCCCACCAGCGTATATCGACCACTGCAGGAAAACTTGACAAATGACCCTCTCTGCCTAGGCCGAGCTCGGCCGTTCTTAATTCGAGGAAGCGAGCACGATGTCGTTGAGGCACGGTAATATTGATGATATTCTGCAACAAATAGTAAGTCACTTATTTTATAACCCTGGCTGGAGACCATAATTTATTAAAGCATCCACGGGATAGACCGGTTAAAAGAGAGACAGAGCTCACAAAAAAAAAAAAACATAATTATTTCATATCATTATTTCAGCTGAAAGACGTCCACTGCTGGATATAGCCCTCCCCAAAGCGTCGCCACATCGACCGGTCCTCTGATTTTCGTATCCCACGGATTCCAGTGACATTACCACCAGCGGAGTAGTTGCATTACACACTTAAAATGACAACTGATCGCAATGGATTTCATTTTGACAGTTCACGCACGTTCATTGCCATAATAACATTGTTGAGCAGACGAATTTTTCAAACCTATGAAACAATGGATTAGCATAACATAACATAACATAACATCACGCCTTGTTTCCCCGAAGGGTTGGGCAGAGGTGTCCCTGTAGCAGGTACACCCACATTTCGCCAGTTATGTTTAAGTCCCATGTAATAGGGGGCGAGCCTATGGATTAGCAATATCCTTCAAAATCAATCAGATGTGATTGAAAGTGTGTTACGCAATTAGGGTAGGTACAGGGGGCCTACCACCAGCTCAAAAGCAGTATTATTTTAATATTACTTCAGTGGGAGAAAGAGATGGAGTTATACGTTCTGTAGGCCCCCAGGTCCGTCTCCAAAAAGCTACCTTTTTAACGTGACGGGTGTTCCCTTGACCATTTAATATTTCTGAGTGGTTTTCCGATTGAGTATTCTGTGTATAAGTGAATATGGGATCAGCTATTACTACCATTATTTATTTATTTTCAACTTGGGACTGTGACGCCACCGACGCTGTTATTTTATTTCCATGAGGACGGAAGTTTGATGTCACGCACGCGTACCGCCAAGAGCGTGCGTCCGGCTGATAAAGTTTATAAACCATGTTTTTAACGTTTAGATAAGTTTATATTATTGTTTATTAATAATTTTAAATGCTTAAGATCTGTTTGCTTTGTCCTAAAATAAATTCTCGATATTTTTAACTAACCAATCTTACAAATTTCAGGCAGGAATCTTAACTTGTTTTGTAATTCAATCTGAAAAAGTTCAAGCTATTAAAAATTTACTTAATTTTAATGTGAAGTCGACACGGAGTGTATTTGTTTTAGTCAAAATTAAATGTAGGAAGCTATAATTTGGATTCTGCTTGCACTGTTATATATGTATGTCAATCCCAGTAATTATTGAATGTTACAAAACACCGTTTACCTCTTTTAACACTGTAGTTAATACCATTACAGATTTTATACATGAGGATAAATATTTCCTTAAAAGCTTATTTTTCAATAACGCTACAATTAATAATGCGTTACGAAAATAGAATAATATAAATCACAGCACTTATTAACGGAAAATTGTATAAACATAACCATTACGGCAAACCTGGTAGTATAGGCAGATATGACAAAATTTTGATGCATAGTCAACCGAATGAATTGAGATTGTTATAATTTTACAGTTAGTTAAACTATGCCAACTCCATAAACACAGTCGTAAACTAGGTACAGTCCAACAAGCTATTGCATCTTTCCACTATACTGAAGAAAGAAGATTCAACAGCGATTTTCTCCTAAAGCACAGATTTTTTATCAATCAATACTCTCAATAAACACAAAAAAATAAAACCAATAATCATACTTTTCTAGATTTCAATTGTTATTTCACGAGAAAATCGCTCTTGAATGTTGCATATTTGTAACGTATTTATGCTCGTGACTGTATATAGGTACGTACTGGTACCTACACACGGCTACATATCAAGCTATACATTTTCAGTATAAGCTGACCTCGCATTGTACGGAAATCCTGTACAATGTAATGCGAGATCAGCTCATACTGGAAATGTATAGTTTAATTGGCCATGTATACAAAATTTTTTTAGTGCAAATTAAACGTTTTTTACTAGGGTAGGTTAGGTAACTGTTTAAAGTTTAAAAAATCTCAATTCGTGTTCATTATTCCCTTTTTATTAGGTAGGAATCAGTAAAAATTATTTAGGTACATTGCTGAAGTAGAACGATTAAATATAGTTTATTAAGTACTGTTTTATGTAGGTGCATACATTTTAATATAGGCTCGCCTCATATGATACGGAAACTAAACGTAACTGGCAAAATGCGTGTGTCTTTATAACTCTGCTTACCTACATAATTTTTATTTTATTTTTATTTTTATTCAAAAGGAACAACAAACAGCTACAATATAAAACATAGGAACAAGAAATACATAAAACAATATAGACAATATTGCAGCCCACAACGCTGTTCACGGATTAGCAACAGGACAGTGACAGTGAAAATAATCGCTAGGGTTACATATACATTTTTTTCTTAACTAACGTATTTATAGTATATCCATATAAATTTTAAGAAATGGTACACAAAAATAGAAGAAAATGTGTTCAAGAAAGCTCCTTGAGTATAAGAGATGTTTTCGAAAATACGGGTGTGATGTTTGGAAGTTATATTTTCCTCAAATACTTATTTATTTTAGTTCCATAAGCCACTAAGTACCTAACTAATTTAAGGAAAATACATATGTAAAACGATCACAATAACATAAGCTTCGATCATTAATTAATGATTACAATATGTTATCAAAAAGCAAATTGCCGACTGTAAACAAACTATAGAGTAGGTACTTGTTATTTTTATTAAATTAATTTCGAATAAATCGAATTATAAACACAGACAAAAAAAAATTAGGGTTATTTGGGTTAATTTTAGGGACATATGGAACTATTTATCATATCCAGACTTCCATAAAATAAAATAAAAACATACAAAATTATATAGGTAATATTAATGTATAATACCTATCATGAACGCGAAAGTAATTCTGTCTGTCTGTCTGTTACCTTTTCACGTCTAAACCATTGAACCATTCTTATGAAATTTGACTTTTCAAATAGGTGGTCTGGGACCTGGAAAACCACAAAGTCGACTTTTCATTCTAAATATTTGTATAAAAAAATTATTAAATGCAAAATACACACATGCGGAGTTGCGGAGAACCGCTAATACATTCAGAAAGCTAAAATTTGTAAAATATTTAGTAACAGGGAGGGGCCTTTTGGGAGTCGTTTGAATTTAAATCTAGCCTTATATTTTATATAGGTAACAATATTTTTAGAGTAGTGGTGGCCCAGTTGTAACGGTCGAGCCTTAAGAGTTGTAGGTCATGGGTTCGAACCCAGGCAGGCGATTTACTTTGAGTAAATAATTTCATCCCCACTGCTCTCAAAAACGGTGAAGGGAAACATCAGAAGGAAACCGGCATGTCCTAGAACCAAAAACTCAAAGATATGTGACATCTACCAAACCGCACAGGGTCCGCGTGGTAGATTATAGCCCACTCAATCTCGAAGAGAGGAGGCCGCAGTGGGAACATAGGTTGATTATGGTTATGCATAAATATTTTTTAAGTAGTTCTTGTTATTTTTTGTCACGAGAAACTAACCCACGCAGAAACAGGCGGATGGACATAACCGAGATAGCAAAGGAAGTGAACAGAAACCAAAAATCACTCGCTGTATGGAGTTATCAAATGCTGAAAACAGCTTCACATAAATAATAACTTATTACAAAGTGTCTTTGTAATGATTATAATAACTATTATGAGTTTATATGCGGTCTTTTGTAGGTGTTGAGTTAACATTCCTGTTAGAAAAGAATATGCGACCAAATAACATGGTCCGAATCTGACCCACCCGAAATCTTGAATTAATCTTACCCAAGACGCGATTAATAACATAATTCGACCGTAACAATTAATATTGTCGGATCTACATTTCTGCGATTTTTTTTTATTGCATCAAATCTGCGGGGGGGCATTTTTATAATTTATTCTAAGACCTTTAATGCAATAAAATAAAAATCGCAAAAATGTAGATACGACAATGTGCTACGGTCGAATTACAGAAAAATATGAATTTGGTCCATCCTGCCTAAATTGCGAGTTAGTTTATCAAATCATATTTTTCTTTCATTTGTTATATCCAATATTCTAGCAGCCCAAAGAATTATCATGTCTGTTTTTATTTATTTTTCTATGTATGTAATTGTTTTCACATTCTCATTGTTAATCAAACTTGGTGCGATGAATCAGATATTGGCTACCAGTCAAAAAAATAAAGTTTATAGGTATATAGGTAATGAAAATGTTTGCATGCCGAATGGTGAAATATGGCAGAACTCTGATGAAAACCTACTACTACCTACTTATGTATTAGTATAACCCATATTTGCAAATAAATGCTATTCTATTCGAATACGAACTAGAAAATAGATAAATTGATTATGGAAAAAATATAATATAAATCCTACTCTTTGTATTTAAATAAGGTAAGTAGGTAATAAAATATAATAATTATAAAGAAAAAAATTACCTGCTTCAACAAAACTGAGAACAAATAACAATAATAAACACTTTAGAAACATTTTTCACTTTAATACTATTCCGATGCAGCACAATATTATTTATCTGTTATTTTAAACTATTTAAAATAATAAATAATGTTTATGTTACTTCATATTTTAGGACTAGACTGGATGTCGTTACGTACTCATTTTAAATGTTGTTTCATTTATGTTTTTGTATGTTGTCCACATCGAACCCAACAAAGAGTAAGCCCGGTTGCAGATCCTACATCTGAGTTATATAATGCTTACGGCTCAATGCGGACCAACGAAGAGCGTGAAGCAATAGATTTTTTATGTTGAATAATGAACCTTATTTTCAGTCATGAGACAAATTAACTACGCCAGGAGGATGCTCTTTGCGGTTTGTGAATCTGATAATTAATTATATACATCCGTTTTCTTTGTCAATTTATTGAAATTAAATGTTAAGAACAACTTGGTTGTGTCCTCCTCTAGTTTTCACGTAGCCATAAAGAATGTTTTTGTTGTAACTTCAGCCCGCTTAACTACATAGGTAAGTACTTCTAATTACTATAATGTCATTTAAAATACTGATAACAAAAATTTTTTTGATTTTAAATTAAACTTTATCTACATTTTGAAAGATTTACCTTTTTTACGGCAGTTCTGTTTATTTTCATAATCTTTGCGCTGGACGGGATGTAAATTTATCAGAGGACGTTTCCTTTAAACTTTCCAACAGATATTCCATTGAATACTATCAACCATCCATTGCATTTGTAAAACAGATTAGTAGATATACCTACTGTGGCTAATTTCTTATCTTATCGCTAAAATAATACCCCTAAACACTGTGAGTCTGAATCACTTTGGGTTTTTTAAATTCCTATTAAATTAATGAGTTTGTCAGGATATGACAAATATTATAATCAGTTCCGTTATCCTGAATATTATATAGGTTACTATATGGTCAAAGGACGGGACCATCGGTTTTGTAGTACTTAGGTGCCTACCTATTAAGTAAATCGAGCGAGCGGCGTCTGAGTGGAAACTGTGGTCAGCCATCCCCGCTAACAACATTGCCGACTGACTTATATTCTTCATCCCAGCACGAGATATTCTAGAATAAATCATTTCAATATGCGACACGAGGGAAGAAGAGCAAAGACATCATATTAGACACCATTTTGTTTGCGTGTGACTGCATTTCAGATTTTTTTATTTTTGCTTGTACGAAGTACGCGCCAGTCTTTCACTTTTAAAATCGAACTTAAACCGATGGTAATAGGCAGTTATAATAAGTTTAACGTAATAAGATTCTTAATGAACGATTTTGAATCATAGGTAATCATTTAATGCCCATCAACCGAGCTTACCCAGTAAGACTTTGGCTAAGAATCAAAATGAAAACTGGAATCACATAAACTTCGTATACAATGTGTAAAAAAACCCTGTCTGATCCGTGAGGGTATTGTTAAGTATCGTACACTGAGAGTCTATTTAAGTATATGGTATAGATTTTTTTTTTTTTCTAACTTGAACAGACAGCTGTGCTGCTGGGGAGTTTGTTGCGCCACTTCTTCTTCCCAGCGAAAGGCACTAGGAAGTGGTGAAGGGTGGGCGTTTTTGGGGAACTGTCTTATGTAATTTTGACGTTCGAAAAGTGCTGATTCTCAGCCTAATTTGAATAAATGACTTTTGAATTTGAATTTTGGTAATTTTCAGGAAAAAGAAAAAAAGAACCCCGCTTTTTTTCAAAGGGGCATTTTACTGGTAAAGGGGCATTTTACTAATACATGGGGCGAGGGCGGCTGTCGTTTAGCGGGTGTCTACAGTCATAACTTATGACCTCTGAAAATTTGCTAATTTTTAATGGCATTGGGATAATTTTGGTACTAAAAACGTGAATTTTAAGTGGCAATAGCTTTTTATTATCAATAATATAATACGATTTTTTATTACTATCGTACCCTTTTCGGATCGCACAGGGTTTTTTTTACACATAGTTTAGATAAAAAAAATTACAAAAAATGAAAAAGATTAAAAAAAAAATTGCATTTTAGTGTAACTAAGCTCCTAAACAAATTTAAGTAACAAATTTTGAGTTGGCGCCAAACAAACAAATTAATTCCTTAATAAAGCGTAAAATGGTAGCTAGATGGATCATCGTTGAATGTGCTTTTGGCGCCGCCTCAAAATTTGTTAATTAAATTCGTTTAGGAGCTTAGTTACTTACACTAAAAGGCATTTTTTTTCGCTTTTCAGTTTTTTTTTCGTCGGTTAAATTTTTTGTAAACTAGTTTTTTTTATTTTTTGGTTTTGAGTTACCATTGTTTTTCTCAAGTAAGGAATTACCTTAACAGCCTTCCGTCTCCATCGTCAGACCCTCGATGACAGTCATACACAGCTAGGTCTAAAATTCTCATCAAGGTGCATGAAATAAGCCCAAACACGATGTAGCTGCAGTAAACTGCTGAGGAGCTCTCGCGACTGTCTTCCGTCTCCATTATCAGATTAATTCCAGTATGTGGTTGTGTCAGCAGAACTACTAATGTGTGCGAAATTACAAAAGAGTCGGTTCATTTGAAAATTCGGTAGATGAAAAATCAATCGACCCCATTTTTTTACCCTTTGGGGTGGATTTGAGTTATAAAACAAGAATCGTTCAAATCGGACTACTCAGAAAAAGTTATGCGTCATACATTTAAAAAAAACCTCCTTTTTTTAGTCGGTTAATAAAAAGCATATTAAGTGGTACCTACATGGATACTGCGAAAAATACAGCCAGAACCGACGGGTTCAAGTTTTTTTTTTCGCAGTTAGCTATAGGTACCATGTTGCTACATTGCACCATTCTAATTTGAATTGTTAATTATTTTGTATAGGTAATGGATAAATAATAATTATTTGATGTTAAATTTATATTTGTACACCGTTGAGACAAAACATGACCGTGATAGAATTTAATGTACCTAACATAATATCTTGCATGCCGTATGTGTATACTCATGTTTTGGACAAATAAATAATCTTATCTCATCAGTCTTATCATAAGGCATAGCTAGCTTGTAACAAAATTCCTAATAACTGTCACCATGTTTCAGCGCTTCAGCTGTAATTGTTTTTTGAGTTTCGTACCCAAAGGGTAAAACGGGACTCTATTACTAAAACACCACTGTGCGTCCGTCTGTCTGTCTGTCCGTCTGTTACCAGGCTGTATCTCATTAACCGTGATAGTTAGACAGTTGAAATTTTCACAGATGTTTATTTCTGTTGCCGCTATAACAACAAATACAAAGAAATAGAATAAAATGAATATTTAAGGAGGCTCCCATATAACAGACATGATTTTTTTGCTGTTTTTATAGATAATGGTACGGAACCCTTCGTGCGCGAGTCCGACTCGCACTTGGCCGGTTTTTAAAGTTACCCACTACATCTGGCCGAAGTCACAGAAAACCATTTGTATATGTTTCAGGGGTAATCTACATTAAGTATAGGGCAACATTAAACAAACAGTTGTCAAAATAACTCTGCTTTCACGTTCCAGCGACCACGAATTACACGCTTTATGTTTCATTTGTATTTCAAAACTAGAAAGAGAAAACATAACGCAATGCTAGTATTCTGTGTTCATGCGATGCCGTTATCTGGAACGCTTGTCGTGTCGTGTTCAGATTTTGAGTAAAACTGAAATAAATGAAACATGGAGAAAATATGCAGATTTTGTTTGAAAGTATCTATTAAAAACATGTGCAGCTTACAAGAATGCGATATACACTATAACATACAAAAATTTCTAACGATAAAAGTAAGTAAGCGTTCACATTAATTAAAAAAGCTTTGCTCTAACAAAGTTGTGTGCTTTGATCGTGATTCGTGTTTTGAATTATTACGAGTATCCTCTAGTCGTTTCCTGAACTACACAAGTAATTATAAATAATTATGATTCTTGTCTCTAACCTCAGCTTCACCAATATTTTTACTTTAGTTTTTTTTAGCTCAAACCAAATAAAAAACCAAGACTGCGCTGCGAACAATACAGTGAAGCATGCCAAAACTACACCTTCGCTCTGTGCATACACTCTCACACGCACATATTTACAATCAAACTACACCTCACCAAGTGCACACATGTTTACGAAACCGGCCTCACGTCACTGTTGACAGCGCTCGCTGTCTTTATTTTTTATGTGGTCTGAGTTTTTGAGATTGTTTGTCCTTTTCAGATACCAACTGAAGATTCGTTCCCGAGCAATTTATGCAAAGAATGCTTTAAAAAAATATCGCAAATCATTAAATTCTGTATAACTCTCCAAGACAATGAAGATAAATTACAATATTATTCAAGAAGTGGCATTTTACAAGATTATTATTCAAGACTTACAAACAATAAACAAATTAATGATGAGCAAAAAGAATTAAAAACAGAAACAAATTATGTGAAAGTTGAACAAAAAGAATTAAAAATAGAATCGCAGTATGTGAAAGATGAACGAAAGGAATTAAAAATAGAAACGCATTATCTGCAAGTTGAAGATAATATAAAATTAGACTTTGAGGATTATGATCATTTGGAAGAAGAATTGTTTGATGATATTAATGAGACTAATTGCAGTTCCGGTGATGAAATAACACTGCCCTCAATTAAGCAAGAACAAGAAATTAATAGCGATGCTCCATTAAAAAAGATAACAAAATTTAGACCTATAAAGAGTCTAATTCCTAAAAGGAAAAAGAATAAAAAAGAACCGGAAAACATTGAATACGTAAAACCATTTACGTGTCTGACATGTTTAATAGAATGTAATTCTCAAGCAGAGCTCACAAAACATTACTATGCCAAACACTATAGGAAACTAACTGGTGATAAAAATTATACGGAACATAAATCAGAGGATAAGACTACGTACAGCTGCAACAGTTGTGAGAAAACATTTAATTCAAAGAAAAATATTGTGAAGCATATTATGAGTCACACTGATGATAGTAATGAGAGACCGTTGATTTGTAAACTTTGTGGTAAGTTGGGTTTTTCTGTCAGAAATTTCTCAATAACAGCCGGACTGGATTTGTGCCCGGTTGATGGCAATAGCCGTACCCCCATTACATGGGACTTAAACATAACTGGCAAAATATGAGAGTACAAGTACACCTCTGCTTAACCCTTCAGGGATAACAGGAGTGATGTTATATCATCCTAAGTAAAAAAAAAAAAATTGAAATCTTCTGTATGCATTTTTGAGATGGGAAAAAAACAAAAAACAATTGAACTCGCGACACCATTACCGACACCTCATTTTTGTAAACGCGATTGTACTCTTTATTTGTATTCTGTTACGGATCAATGTTCTACGCAAGTATTTTTACTTTAAAGGTTTTGGAAGTATTTTTTCTTTTGTAAACGTGATTGTGCTCTTTATTTAGATAAGGTTACCAATGTTCTATATAAGTATTTTTCTTCTACCAAGGCGATCTTGTTCAAGTTTTCACTTCTGTGCCTCTGTTTTTTTTTAATTCATTTTTATGCATAATAAAAAAAAATAAGTTTATTTCAGAACAATAATACAAGACTAAGTACAACAATTATAACGATGATAGCTGCAAAAGTATAAACTAAGTTAATGTTTAATTAATTTATATCCTATGTCTATTTCATGGACAGCCAGAACATACCGGAGAGTTCCTGATATAGTCCGACATGCTAGAGCTCACAACGGCTTGAAACTGCAGTGCCCATACAATTGTGGGTTCTCCACCGCCTACCAAGGTTCTATGGAAGAACATAAGAAGAGACATTTGGATGAGTACAAGGTTTGTGAACATTTTGTAGCAATATTTTAAAACTTATTTGCAGCTCTGGATCTAGGGTTGTAAACCGGGCCACGTGCCCTAGGCGCCAACTTCAGGACGCGACAAATTCAAGCGTAGCAGACAAGTGCACCACCCAGCACACCGCAACTTTGCAATTAATGAGACGCGCAGCACATTTATCTTTCTATTTTTTTTTTACAATAGTTTTGGCGCCCCTTTTGGATTGGCGCATTATCGATCGATAAAATTTGATTAACATGTTGCTGGCAAAAATTTGAATTTCGCGAGCTAACGCAATTCAAATGCTAGCGCATCCCCATAACGTACGGCGGCAGACAGCAGTGTTTACCCCACCTCAAAAAATTCTAGATCCGGGGCTGCTTATTTGCAATTGTTACATCTAAGGCAACCCGATTTTCATGTAGGAACTCATTTTGTTTTGGAACAGTGGTCATGAAATAATTTACACAAATTAAAGCACTTGTCTGTGTTCGAACTTACAACCTACATCTCGTAAGTCGTGGCTGTTACCACTGGGCTACAACTGATTAAAAAAAGAAAAAAAAACTGAGACTCCGGGAGTGCCGACAGAAGTGAAAACTTGAACAAGATCGCCTTGGTGGAAGAAAAATACTTGTATAGAACATTGGTCCGTAACCTTTTCTAAATAAAGAGCACAATCGCGTTTACAAAAAAAAAAACTTCCAAAACCTTTAAAGTAAAAATACTTGCATAGAACATTGATCCGTAACTTAATATAAATAAAGAGCACAATGGCGTTAACAAAAATGAGGTGTCGGTAACTGTGTCTCAAGTTCAATTGTTTTTTTCCCATCTCAAAAATGCCCAACGCGCCTAAAGAAGGTTTCACTTAAAAAAACTACAAACCTTTAGATTTTAATTTAGGCTACCTAGTGCAGCTTACCATTAAATAAAATTGGTAATGACCTTTTAGGGGTGTGAGGAACAGGGTGTAATGTTCACTCATCCACCATAGAAAAGGGAGGATCCTCCGACCAGATGGATGTTGTGTCTGGCGGGCAACTGCCCGACGGTTGGTGTCGGATAGTCTTATATAATGTCGTTCGCGCGGTAAACTCCAATTGCGCGATGCAGGATTTCTGTGATGTCTTGTTGATGCGTAGTTCGCATGTGGCGGTGTAGCCGCTACAACCTAATTAGTGTTTCATTAAACACTAGCTATCCGCCCCTGCTTTTAAATTTTTACGATTTGATGAAACATCGATATTTCTTGTTTTGTTAATGCATTTTACACAATAAACCTTCTGGAATCAACTGGCTTTCACTCGCGAAAAGCGACTAAGTTTTATAATATTTATAGATAATACTTGTCTTTAACAACAATACCTAACCTTTCATTTCTCCTTTTCCAGTATACCTGTGGGACATGCGGCAAGGGTTTCAACACAAAGACTTGGTATGAGCAACACCAGAACCTCCACACCGGACACAAGCCATTCGTCTGCAATATATGTGGCATCGCCTTCCCTCTGTCCAGGTCGGTTTGTACAAGGAATAAAGTAAAATACACAAAAACATAATTACAAGAAAAGGTACAGATATCCAAAAAAACCGGTCAAGTGCGAGTCGACGGCAAAAAAATTATGTCTGTTGTATAAATATTTCGCTGTCCCCGGCGAATAAAATGGTAATCGTAAAAACCAATTTTACAGGAAAAATAAAAAACAGTTTTCTGTGAAAATCTTATTAACTATTACATAGCGAAATTGTTCGAATATCAAAAGAAGTAATTTTTTACATTCATAACAATACACCTTAAAATCTTGTAACTTCTGAAATAACCGTAGGAAATTAATGAAAAAAATTTACAGAGTGTAATCAGACCTCTTTATATGGAATATGCAATTACCTTAAAACTATTGTAGTAGCACATTACCATTTTATTCGCCGGGGACAGCGATTTATTTTATTCTGTTTTTTAATATTTGTTGTTATAGCGGCAACTGAAAGACATCATCTGTGAAAATTTCAATTGTCTAACTATCACGGTTCATGAGATACAGCCTGGTGACAGACAGCGGTCTTAGTAATAGGGTCCCGTTTTACCCTTTGGGTACGGAACCCTAAAAAGTATGCGCTTCGTGAGTCATCGTCTATGTTCGGAAATACGAACCCGCCATGATGAGATCTAAAAGAGCTGTTACAACCTAAAAGTACTTGTCGGATTTGTATTTACCATGAATATAAAATTATAAACTAGTGACAAATTGATGATCTGGGAATGGAGTGGGTAATCCGAAACAGATAAAACTTCATACAAAAGCACAATGATTGGTGCACTACCTACTACAAAGCGAGGCAGCACGAAACTTGAATATAAATGTCTTTGTAGGGGTTTACTTTTTACATTTCCGAATTGACACGAACGTCGCGACATTCGTGCTAATTGGGAAACACGAAGATGACCGAAGCGCATAACTTATCTAGTTTAAGTCTAGTTACCTTTTCTTGGAATCGGTTTTCAGTTGAAAACACAAAAACTGAATATAAAGTACACAATATCCGGTGGTAAATAGAGTTAGTTAGTTCAGCTTCGTAGTGTCGTCTCGACTCTGCTGAGCGTGCAGACCCAGGTTCGATTCCCTGGTTGGACAGTGTTATCCAATTTTACATTAGGGATTTCTCAAAAGCAGTCCGGAGTTGATTGTAGCAATTGCGGGAGGCCTATGTCCGGTCGTGGTCGTGTTTCGGCTAAAATGATGATGCACCCTATTACTAGCAAAATGTAGATGTAGTCTGCCTCAAAAAGATTTATAAAACAACAAGAATTCATTTAATTATCTACTTTCTTTGATCCATAATACTGTATCAATTTGTAGCCACAAAACATTACACATTGGGTACTTAATTGTAGAAGCGACGCGCGCTTTACTTGTGGACCCAAGTGTACAACCAGGGGTGCTTGGACAGGAAACCTCCCCGTGTGCCTGGGGGCTGGAGTTCCCTTATGGATGCGTCCGGGGGGAAGGCCAGTCTCCGGGACGGTGCACCCTGGGGTACGGACAATGACTCCCCAGTTAGGGGTCTCGTTGTCCGTATGCCAATATCCTGTCGGTGGAACGCTCTAACGGGTACTCACTAGGGAGCACTCGTTGAGCAGCGTTTAGAGGAGGAGCGGGCTCGGCGTGCACTAACCCTGCCGTCGGGCGGGCAGGAGGAAGTCTTTTCTCCTGTCACCGCTGGTCTCGTAGCCCCGAAGAGTGTCAAGGTCATGTCTCTGGCATTTGACGGGGGTCGAGGGTCTTGGCTTAATCGCCCGGGCCGCGAGGTAGAAAACCTCTATAAAAAATCACCCCAAACCTCCAAGCGGCGGCGCACCGTGAGGGAGGTTGTTAGCTTGACTAATGGGTAGCTTAATTAGTCATTAGTGCGAACCACTATTTTTTGAGACAATATAAAGTTAATAACTCGTGGGAACAAATATGGATATAAAGAATAAAACAAAACAACACAACAAAAAGGTGGAGAGTGATGCGGGGTCGGAGTCCAACGCTGCATCTGGCGCGGAGGGCTCTAGCCAGAGCTCGGGGCGCGAAGTGGTGGGGGCTGACGGAATAATCCGAAAATTATTCCGGAAGCGCCCCAATTCAGGAGATGGTGAGTGGTCCTCCGCCGACGACAGGCGGAAGATCCACACCAGCCGGCGGGGCAAGGCCCGGGCAAAACTTAAAGGTGTGGGTAGAGGGCTCACCACCAAGGAGGGTGGTAAGTCGAGCCAGGCCGGCCCAGACCAACTGGCCCAGCGAGCTGAGAGGCTCACCACGGCGGGGCGCCACACTGGAGGGACCAGTAGCGAGCAGGTCCTCTCAGAGGCTTCGGGTGGTGAGCCGGACGTTGCTGGCGGCGCCAATCCGGGACAGGAAGCCAGGTTTGCGGAGGTCGTGGCAGCCGCGATCAGGGCTGTGGCCTTGAAGAGGATCCAATCCTCTAAGGACAAGGCCATACCCGCGGCCACGGCCTCTATTCTGGCGGCAGCGAAGGAGCTGCACTTTGGGCCTCCGTCGGACGGGATGTCCGAGATGCGGGCGGAGGTCGCAAAGTTGACTGCCGCCATGGAGCTTCTCCGAAAGGAGAACGAGAAGCTCCGAGCGGACCTGGCTGGGCTGCGAGCAGCCGGCCCCCGGGAGGTACCGCAGGTAGGGGAGCGGCAGAGGCAGGGGCCCGTGCCCGTACCTGCAGAGGACCGGGTTCTGGCCCTGGTGCGGCAAGAGATGGCCGCCCTGCGGAGCAGGTTCTCCGCCCTAGAGGCTATTGTCCTGCGTCCCCCGCTAGCGGCAAGCCAGCCGGCCTTAGACCAGCGGAAGGCGGCATCGTATGCCGCCGCCGCATCTGCCGCGGCCAAGCCAGGCCAAGGCAGGCAGGGGCAAGCCAAGGGCGGAGCAGCTGCGCAGGCGGCCAAGGCCCCGGCCCTGACGGTGAGGGCTCCGGCCCAGGCGGCGGCGAAACGGACGCCTCCGCCTCCTAAATCTTCTCCTCCGGCCGACGCCGGATGGCAAGTAGCCGGGGAGAAGAAGAAGGCCGGTAAGGCAGCAAGGGCGGCCAAAAGGAAGGTGAGGCGGCAACGGCGCAAGGAGCGAAGCGTCGCGGCTAGGCTCCGCGCCCCGAAGACCGCAGCTGTGGTGGTCACACTGCAGCCGGAAGCGGAGAAAAGGGGCGTGTCCTACCAGCACGTGTTCGCGACGGTGGATAAGGTTATGAACCTGGAGGAGATCGGCGCCGCCAGGGGCATAAAAATTAAGATCACGGCAACCGGGGCCCGGATGCTGGAGGTCCCTGGTGCGGCCAGTGGCCCGGCCGCTGACGCTCTGGCCGAAAAGCTCCGGGCTGCCCTAAATGCGGACGAGGCCCGAGTCTCCAGGCCCACCAAGTGCGCTGACTTGCGCATTCAGGGCCTGGACGACTCCGTGACGGAGGCAAAGGTGGTGGCCGCCGTCGCTAAGGCTGGAGGGTGCTCTGTCGAGCAGATCAAGGCAGGCACCATCCATGCTGATCATACGGGGATGCAAACCATTAGGGTGAGCTGCCCCGTGACGGCGGCCAAAAAGATAGCCGGGGAGGGCCAAAGGCTCTTGGTGGGCTGGGTTTCGGCGCAGGTCAAACTGCTGGAGCCCAGACCTCTGAGGTGCTTCCGTTGCCAGGTGGGCAACCACGTGGGGGTCAAGTGCACCTCGGAGGTAGACCGCAGCAACCTCTGCTTTCGCTGTGGTCAGCCCGGTCACAAGGCCGGCTCGTGTAACGCCACGCCGCACTGTGTCGTATGTGCGGCGGCTGGCAAGCCGGCCGATCACCGGGCTGGGAGCAGGGCCTGCGCTCCACCCGCCGAGGCCAGAGGCAGGGGCAAGCGCTCCGCCACCACCACCGTCACCGCCGCAGCCGCCGCCACTTCCACCGGGGTCGCTGCCGTGTCCACCGTCGTCGTTGCCGCCGCCGTTGCCGCCGCAGCAGGGCCCTCGCAGGGGGCTCGGGGGGAGGAGGGGGCTGACATGGAATGCCAGTAACGGCCCCATTACGCCTCCTCCAGGCGAACATCAACCACTGCGCCGCCGCTCAGGATCTATTGCTCCAGAGCATGGCGCAGTGGTCGATTAACATCGCCGTGGTCGCTGAGCCGTACTTTGTCCCGCCCAGGGATGACTGGGTGGAGGACCTGAGCGGCTCAGTGACCCTCATTTCGTCGGCCGCCGCCGGTACTCCGTCCCTCGAGTCGGTCAAGAGAGGACGGGGTTGCGTTGCAGCACGGTTCGGGGAGATTGTCGTGGTGGGTGTTTACTTCTCCCCGAACCGAACTCTTGCCGAGTTCCACAACTCCCTTGCGGAGTTAAGAGTCGTCGTCGTCGGGTTTGGTTCCCTCCCCGTGCTCGTACTCGGGGACTTCAATGCCAAGAATCTGGCTTGGGGTTCCCGGTATACGGACACACGGGGTAGGATGGTGGAGGACTGGGCTCTGGAGACAGGCCTGGTCGTCCTAAACCGGGGTTCTGTCCCCACGTGTGTGCGGATGCGGGGTGAATCGGTGGTGGACATTTCGTTCGCCAGCCCCGCTCTGTCGCCGCGTGTCATTGACTGGCGCGTCATGGAGGGGGTGGAGACCTACTCCGATCACCGGTACATCCGGTTTGACGTCTCCACCCAGACCTCGAGCGCGCCGGTCCGACAGGCCCCGAGTGGTCCGCGGTGGGCGCTGAAGCAGCTGGACCGGGAGCTTCTCCTGGAAGCCTCGATCGTGCAGGCCTGGGTGTCATCACCGGACAGGCCTGCCGACATCAACGACGAGGCGGAGTGGTTCCGGGAGGCCATGTCCAATGTGTGCGACATGGCAATGCCCCGGGTCCATCCTAGACGTGCTTCGCGCCAGGTGTACTGGTGGTCGCAAGAGCTGGAGGCTCTGCGCAGGGCGTGCGTAGCTGCGCGACGCCGGTACGCCAGGCACCGCAGGCTCCATATCCGCCCTTCGGATACGGAAGCCATCCAGGCGGAGCTGTACGAGGGGTACAGAGCGGCGAAGACCGCCCTCCAAGCGGAGATCCTGCAGGCCAGGGCACTGGCCCGAGAGGAGATGCTGGAGACTCTGAACAGAGACCCGTGGGGACGCCCATACAAGATGGTGCGGGAGAAACTCCGCCCATGGGCTCCCCCGCTGACGCAGAGTCTCCGGCCCCAGCTTGTGGGGGACGTGGTGAGCGCTCTGTTCCCTTCTAGAGGGGATCATACCCCTCCGCCCATGGCTCCGCCTACTGCGGTGCCCGATGCGGACCACACCGACGACGACGATGCTCCAGAGGTGACTGAGGTAGAAATGAGAGTGGCGGTACGCAAAATGAGTGCGAAGAATACCGCCCCAGGACCCGACGGCATACCTGGAAAAGCCTGGGTCCTGGCCATGGGGGCTCTCGGGCCTCGACTAAGGGGGCTCCTAAGCGCATGCATGGAGAGGGGCCAGTTCCCACTTCGTTGGAAGACGGGGAAACTGGTCCTCATCAAGAAGCCGGGGCGCCCAGCGGACTCTCCGTCCGCTTATCGGCCCATTGTGCTGCTCGATGAGGTGGGCAAGCTCTTTGAAAGAGTCATTGCGGACCGCCTTGTCGGGCAGCTGGTGCGAGTGGGGCCGGATCTGGCGGAGAGCCAGTTCGGCTTCCGCAGGGGGCGCTCTACGGTGGACGCCATCATGCGCGTGCGGGCCCTCACGACGGGGGATGCTGTGGCCCGGGGTGGGGTCGTCTTGGCGGTGTCTCTAGACATCGCCAATGCCTTCAACACCCTGCCCTGGAGTTGCATCAGGGAGGCACTCCGGTTTCACCGGATGCCGACCTACCTCTGTCGTGTGGTCGAGGCCTATCTGACGGACAGGGCCGTCATCTACCCCGGTCACCAAGGAGAGTGGAACCGGCAAGAGATGTCGTGCGGTGTCCCACAGGGTTCGGTCCTGGGGCCGCATCTGTGGGACATCGGATACGACTGGGTGCTGCGCGCCGACCTCCCTAGCGGCGTCAGCGTCGTTTGTTACGCTGACGACACGCTAGTCCTGGCCCATGGGAGGTCGTACCAGGCGGCGGCCGATTTAGCGACACGCGGGGTTGCGACAATCGTTGACAGGATCCGGCAGCTGGGACTCGAGGTGGCCCTGCACAAGTCTGAGGCCATGGGTTTTCATGGTCCTCGGAATGCGCCACCGTCGGGTTCCCAGGTAATGGCGGGAGGGGTTCACATCGGTGTCGAGTCGACGATGAAGTATCTGGGACTCGTCCTCGACAGCCGGTGGAATTTCGTCGAACACTTCCGACGTTTGGCTCCCAGACTGGACCGGGCCGGGGCTGCCTTGAAGCGGCTCCTGCCCAATCTGGGAGGTCCAAACGCCTCCTGCCGGAGGCTCTATGCGGGGATCGTGCGGTCCATGGCCCTTTACGGGGCACCGGTGTGGGCGCGTTCATTGAGGCTGCGGCCAGCCCGCCGGTTGAACGCGTCCCAGAGGGTCATGGCCATCCGGCTGGCCCGAGGATACCGCACGGTCTCCTGCGAGGCGGCGAGCCTCCTTGCCGGATTACCGCCATGGGATCTGGAGGCAAAGGTCCTCGCGCACATCTGGGAGTGGCGCGAGGAGGCGAAACGCCGGGGCTTAACTCCGATGCCGCAAGAAATCGCGGCACAGCGGACAGAGCTCCGGCGGGATCTCATGGCGTCATGGAGGGTGCGATTGTCGCAACCCCGCGCTGGGCACGCCACAATTGCGGCGATAAGACCCCTCTTTGAGGAGTGGCTTGAGAGACGCCACGGCGTCCTCACCTTCCGCCTGACGCAGGTCCTCACCGGACACGGCTGCTTCGGGAGGTTCCTGTTTAGGATAAGGCGGGAGGAAACACCCGGGTGTCACCATTGTGTGGATCGGCCTGAGGACACGGTGGAGCATACGGTGGAGGTCTGCCCAGCTTGGGCGGAGCAACGCCGTGTCCTCGTAGAGGCGATCGGCGGCGGTGATCTCTCGCGTCCGGCCCTGGTTCAGGCCATGGTACGGAGCGAGAGGAAATGGCAGGCCGTCACCTCCTTCTGCGAAGCGGTAATGCTCGCGAAGGAGGAGGCGGAACGCGTGAGGGAAAGGCAAATTTCGCGCCCTCACGCCCCTAACCGCCGCAGGAGGAGACGCCCGGGGCGGGAATCGCGAGCCGATTTCCGGCCACCGTAGGCGCGGGCTTGCGGACGGTGAGCAATGGGTAGCTCGCCGTCCGATAAGGACCAAGCCCGGGTCGACGGCGCGTTGTGTTCCACGCGCGCCTCAAAGAGATGTCAGCAGAATTGACGGGGTCCGTTAGGGCCAATGCCCGCCGGGGGTTCGAAGAAAACCGATAGGGAAATCGTGGCCCCCGGCAACAGGGCAACCGAAGGAACACGGGTGGGTTTTAGTCAGTAAGAGTCTGACACGCCCTCCCGCTCCACCCAGAGCGGGAGAAGTTATTTGATAATTTCCCACCCAAAAAAAAAAAAAAAAAAAAAAAAAAAAAAAAAAAAAAAAAAAAAAAAAAAAAAAAAAAAAAAGTGTACAACCACGCTGTGAATGTGTGCGTGAAGTGTGTTATGTGCTGTCGCTACTCGTCATCACATAACACAAAAACACACACTTCTGACTTCGCCATTATATCGGACGGTACCCAGAGCTTTTGCGCTTACACACACATTCACAGCGTGTTTGTACACGTGGTAACCACAAGTAAAGCGCGCGTCGCTTCGTGAGATAAAAATACTGTACAGTATGGAATACAAATTGTAGACAGTAAATTGAATTTAAACAAGAGTATGGCTCCATTGTTAACCTCATTAGTAAATTCAGATGTAATGTTATCTTAACGATATTATGTTTTTAGATATCTACAAACTCACAAAAGCACGAGGCATCCGCAGTCTTCAAGCTTGAAACGGTACCAATGTGTACATTGTGGTGAAAAGTGTGACTGTGCCAAAAGTCTTGCTTTACATTTGCAGGTAAATTATAAACCTTTATCTATGGCAGGGAGACCTTTTAACATACGCGCCCCCCTAACTTTCTTTTAAAATCACTACGCCCCTGAATTACTTTGTCGACATAAGCAGAAAAGCATAAGAATGTAAATCGAGCGAAAGTGAGGTTATATTTTCATTTGATCATTCAAAACAAATGGAAGTCTTAGTCGAGTTTTGCAGAAAATCTCAAGAATGTATAATGTAAGAAACAAGCTCGAAAAATGTTGTACAATTTCGGATTCGTTACATTTTCCTTTTGACTATTCATACAAAAAAAAAAACCGTTCAAGAGCGAGTCGAACTCTTTCAATTTTAACACTGCGTGTAGAATATTGCAGTTTTAGGTCAGCGCCATCTCTTGACCGATAGTGGAACAAGCATATTACAAATTAGAGGATTATATCCAAGATAAGAGTGCTTGGAAACATGCTGGTCCTGCTCCATAGGACAATTTAGAATCAAGACAAAATCAAACTGGTTGCTAATTTAATTGTAAAATTGATTATTTTGTGTTTTATGACATTGATTTTACATTCTGTGATTACTTTCTCACACACTGACTTATTAATTACAAAATTTTAGGAAAATCGTCTATTTTTACAATGTTCGTAAATATGTGAGCACCATGTATCTATCACATATTAAATTATCTGTCGTTGCTTCATTTTTAATTCTTATTACCTATTGTGGTATAGTAATTTTATTCTAGGTGCATCGTCTTCACATATAGGTAATATTATTTAACTAATGTACAATGTACATGCATATACAAACAATTGTAAAACATTTTAAAAGAGTAACGGTTGAGTTTCGTGCCCATTCTTCTCCATACGAAAGCTACCTTTTGGAAGGGGCGACTAGAATCAATTTTAATATTTTGTAAATTTTGACGTTCAAAAGTGCCATACATGGGCCTATTTGAAATAAATGATTTGACTTTGACTTTGACTTGAATGTAATTTTTGTTGATGATTTCTGAAAAAGTGTGCTATTTGAGGAGGTTCTTTTCAAAACTTGACTATTCCACTTTTTAATTTTTTTTTTCAGATTTTGTGAAACAATTTTTTTTAGGAATGCAGTTATGTATTTAATATTTATTTCTTTGAATTATTAAATATAACCAGAGTAACCATTGTTTTGATCAGGTTTAACAAATCTAGCAATAATCTATTTTGAATAAATTAAAAATTTGAAAAGGAATAATCTAGGACCAACTCTAGCACCGCGCGCGCTCATTGGTCAAATCAAATAGCGCGCGCTTCCCCGGCTTCCTGTTACACGCTTCCGTCCCTTTTCACGAAATCTCTCCCACAGAATTGTTTTTTTTTAGATAGATTTATATTTTAACTGCAGGAAACCGAGCGGAGAGATGTTTTGTTACATCAATAAATAATGGTGTTAATTTCTCTATTCCAGAAACATGGTATAAAAAAAGATACAGATTCTCTATGCGATTTTTGTGGCAAGATTGTTCCGTCTATTTCTCAACTGCAGTACCATCACAGGATGCATTTGGGAGTGAAGCCATACTCATGCACGTATGTACCATAATTATACTTACTTTTATCTTTTAAAGCTGTCATTAAATACTAATCTTCAATAACTTGTCGCAAAAAGCAACAGGGGTTTATCCTAAAAGTTGGCAACGTCGTAAATAGCTGTCAAATATTTACCTGTTTTGATTAATTTAGCAATATTACTGTATGGAAATAAGAAATGTGACTAACTAGTTCCCTAGGATATTAATTATGAAATGCAATAATTCATATCGTAATACCGAATATTTAGTTTTAGATGTAAAAAAAGTTTTTACGAGTACTTCCACTTTGCCCCACCAAGCCTTTTATGTACTTTTATTTTTGTATTTTTTTTTCTATTTTTGTACTTTTATTTAAATACAACACGTATGTAACAAGTATGTACTAAGTCTAACGTTTCCAGTCGTAGTTACATTTTTACTTAGATATACATTTCTCTTTTTTCCAAACAAATATAAAATACGAGCACCTACACAAATTCTAAGGTGCCAACCCTAGTGGGGCAGAATCCACAAGATTTAAAACTAGTGGAATCTGCCCCACCAAGTCGAACCAGTGGGGCAGATTTCACTGCAATATTTTAGGCATTCCATTTTGCCCCACCAGTGGGGAGGCTTGGTGGGGCAAAGTGGAAGTACTCTTTTTTACACCTAAAATTGTTACAAAATCAAATTCAGTGTTATAAACTTATAATTGCAATTCATTATTAATATTCTAGGGAACTAGTCTCTTATTTCCATACAGTAATTAATATTGGCAAAATAATCAAAACAGCGAAATATTTGACATCTATTTGCAACGTTGCCCACTTTCAGAATAAACGCTCTTAAGGAAATAGCACAATATCAACTCGGAAAGGGATCGTCACCGTATCAACTCGAGCCATTCAGTATTCTGTGTATGAAACTCCCTACTCCAACGCACACTTATCGGAATCGTAGCGTAATCGTCTCGCCTCGGAACAAGCTCACGAACCGCGGCGATATGTGTGCAAAGAACATTAGACTCGATTTTAATATATACTTATATATTTCATTTATTGCGGATCACACATAAAGGTACATACAATCCATATATTATTAGTAACAAAGACTTAGAAAACTATGTTAGTAAAACTTACAAACTAACCAAACAACAACTAATACCTACGTGGCTCAACACATGTTGGCACGTGCCTCCGCATCCAGTGCCTAATAAAGGGGTTGTCCACCTTGTCGACCAATGTTTTTAGGATGCTGTTGGAGCTTCCGCGCAACCTACCCATTATTGATGCCGCCCGCTTTCTCATTAAGGCATGAAAATCGTCAACACGGACTTCCGCGAACATCTGCGAAGCGCTGCAGAAGCGCGGAAGCCCCATCAACATCCTAAACCCATTATTATATTGAACGCGTAGGACGTTGTAGGCCCTCTGCGTATACTTCACTCACAAGCTGCACGTGTAGAAGGTTTGGCAGTAGGCCTTAAAAAGATACACCTTTACATCCCTACTACAACGTGCAAACCTGCGGGCTAACATATTGCACCGAACCGCCAACGCCCTACGCTCCCTGTCCAAATCTACATCATCAGATAAGTCCTCCGTGACCAAATGTCTTAGGTACTTAACCTGAGCAACACGCTGCAAAGGTGTTCCACTTATAGTCACGTGCAGTAGTTAATGGTTCTTTGATGAAATGAATGAAATCATTAGCGTTAATGATTTATTACGTAATGGGCATTAATATTTGTCTTTGTGCAACTGGATGTAAGTCACTAATTTAATGTACTACAGGTTAAAAACAAATGCTAAATAACAAAATCAAAACTCTCACACCCCTCACTTTTTGTTAATTTTTGCCTTTCATTACATGACATCTTTCACTCGAAGTGAAGTGAAGTGATCTGAACACAAAATTAATCAAAAGTGAAAAATGAATTCACCAGTGAACCGTTCCGATTCGATATTGAATTTCGGCACTCTCCTACCGAATGATCTAAAAATTAAATGAATAGAGTTGATGGATTTTCATTCCTATACAATTTTGTTGGCGTCGTGTGATAAGAAATATCGGCTTTAAAAAAAAACAGCGCTTTAAAAAAAACACTATGCCTGATATCAGATTGTTTACCTCGTAAATAGATTTTTCGCACGATTAATTTTACTCTATCAAGCGTCATTGACCCTAAATTCCTGTTTCACAGTTTATGCAAAAAGAAGTTTGCGAAAAAGTACAACCTTCGACTCCACATGAGTATCCATACTGGTGGTCAGTCACACGTTTGCGTTCATTGCGGCAAGATATACTCGCAGCGAAGCACTCTGCTGAAGCATATTAAATGGTAATGTAATATAACTCTCCTGTATTCCCGTTCTGCGTCCTTATTATGAAGTAAGTAATACCATCAGGATTCCGTTGCGAAGAAGGTCATGCATACGAGGGTGACACTGAAAGTTCTTAAAAAATCAAAAACTGAACAAACTAGCAAGTTATTAGTTTTATTATATATTTTCAAAATAGTGTCCATTTACATCAACATCAATACATCGCTGCATCCGATGGAACCACTGAGAAAAGCACTTTACCCACTCGTCTTTAGGGGTCTCTTCGACGGCATTTTAAAACGCAGCCACTACTTCCTCGGCGTCCATAAAACGTTTTCCTCGAAGTTTTTCTTTTATTTTCGGAAATAAATAAAAATCGCAAGGTGCGAGGTCGGGGCTATAGGGCGGGTGACCCAGTAATTTCACGTCTGACATCGCCAATTAGTTGATTGTTTGCTTGGCGGTGTGCGACGAGGCGTTGTCGTGGTGAAGGAGGGATCCTACTGCGAGGTCGTTTCTCCCGAACTTTTTCCAAGACAAGTGCAAACAATTGTTAGTGTACCACTCTGCAGTAACTGTTTTTAAATTACATCGAAAGTCATAAAAAAATCATTGTACGAAAATTTTCTCGCGTTAAATTCATGCTGATGACGTGACACAGACAATTTTCAATTTGCCTCCAAATCGTAAAAAAAAATTACAAATGAAATAATACATACACAATAATATTGGCAAAGAGTTCCATTTTCAAAGTTTAAACTGTTTTTTTTTATTATATCGTGTACAAGTGGCCAGTTCTAAAAACTTTCAGTGTCGCCCTCGTAGCTCTCTCTGATACGGGAAAAATTATACCATTCGTTCTTCATAATATGGCCCCTGTATTATTTTTTGTCTTTTTATGATGAGGAGGGATCCCGGCCTCCTCTGTCCCCCGACCTCTAGGGAATTAGTCATCAGCTTTGTTTTGGCGGCGTTCTTTTTAGCCCTACTTCTCTGCTTTCATTTGTTAGGGTTTTTAACATGAGTTTTAATTTCTTGGGATCTTCTAACAGGATAATATCGTCTGCGAATCTCAGTTGGTTTAGGCGGCTACCGTTGATGCTAAGACCGTATTTGTCCCAGTCTAATTGTCTAAAAATAAGCACAGCGTTAAACAGCTTGGGAGATAATGGGTCTCCTTGTCTGACGCCTCTGTTTATAAAAACGAGAAAAAAGAAAAGGAAACGAACGAGATTTATGAAAGGAAGAAAAGGTAGATTTAAAAATCGACCCTAAAACTAGCAATTATTTATTTTAGCTACCACGGCGGCGACACGTCAGCACATCACAGAGGCCACACAGGAATCACGAAGACAGAAACGTAGTTTTAACAAGTTTTAAAAGATATTTGTGTTTTTGTAACTTGTAATTATTGTAATAGGTAATAATTTCATATTAAGACTTAATAAAATATTCATTATTACTTACTGCTTGTTTTATTGAAACAACCATGATATTATTAAGTAAGCAGTATACAGGGTGTTAATCAGACAGTTGAACATACGAGAATGACGGATTCGTGGAGCCGTCTGTTATGTGTTTAGGCCCATTATCAAAGCCCAGGCCACACAGATCTCGCCGGGGCTTAACTCCGCTGCTGCGAGAAATCACGGCACAGCGGACAGCTCCGGCGGGATTTCATGTCGTCATGGAGAGTGCGATTGTCGCAACCCAGCGCTGGGCACGCCACAATTGCGGCGATAAGACCCCTCTTTGAGGAGTGACTAGGGAGGCGCCACGGCGTCCTCACCTTCAGCCTAACGCAGGTCCTCACCGGACATGGCTGTTTCGGGAAGTTTCTCTTCAGGATACGGCGGGAGGAAACGCCCGGAGGGCACGGAAGTCTGCCCAGCTTGGGCGGAGCATCGCCGTGTCCTCGTGAAGGTGATCGGCGGCGGTGATCTCTCGCGGCCAGCCCTGGTTCAGGCCATGGTACGGAGCGAGAGGAAATGGGAAGCCGTCACCTTCTTCTGCGAAGCGGTAATGCTCGCGAAGGAGGAGGCGAAACGCGTAAGGGGTGAGGCAAACTTCGCGCCCTCACGCCCCTAACCGCCGCAGGAGGAGACGCCTTGGGCGCCAGGAATTGCAGACCGATTTGTAAGCAATGGGTAGCTCGCCGTCCGATAAGGACCAGGCCCGGGGGCCGGCCAGGACGGCGCGTTGTGTTCCACGCGCGCCTCAAAGAGATGTCAGTAGAATTGACGGGGTCCGCTAAGGCCAATGCCTGCCGGGGTTGCGAAGAAAAGAAGATCGTGGCCCCCGGCAAAAGGGCAACAGAAGGAACACGGGTGGGTTTTAGTCAGTAAGAGTCTGACATGTCCCGCTCCGCCCAGTGCGGGAGAAGTTATTTGATAATTTCCCACCCAAAAAAAATAAGCCACACATCTATAGGATGATTTTTTTAAATTTTATTCGATTTTGGAAGTCAGTTGTTTTTTTTTTTTTTGTAAAAAGTTTTTATTTTTACATTTTAGTTGTGGTATTTAAATAAATGTAAATTCGAATACCACTACCTACTATGTAAATAACAGTGAGAGGAACTTAACATATCATCCACATCTAAGTAGGAAAAAATACGTATTATTGAAGCTAACTCAAAAATTACCTAAGCAAAGTTATTAAAATTTATATGGGACCAGACCACCTCTGATTAATCAATTCATAATTGGCCGAGTTATTGCGTAACAAACATTAAAAAACATACATTTGAATTGAGAACCTCTTCCTTTTGGAAGTCGGTTAAAAATAACAGAACTGGCAACATTTATTTTTTATTTTCATCTATTGTAGAATCTAACACGTAAAAAAATATTTGCTTGTTTTCGCAAATGTCCGCAAGAGTTCCGTGAAAAAAACTTTTTTTTCACTTTTCAGAGGTTAATTTGTAATTTATCTAAGTTACAATAGCCTTATGTGAACTGCTCATCAAAAATACCCAAATCGCTATAGATGTGCCTTTAATATTTGAAGAGTTCCCTCGATTTCTCCAAGATCCCATCATCAGATCGTGACCAAATGACAATGGGACCAACTTGAAAGTATACCCTTTCAAACAAAAAAAGATTTTTTAAATCGGTCTAGCCGTCTTCGAGTAATCGGGGAACAAACATAAAAAAAAAAACTTTCCCGACGAATTGAGAACCTCCTCCTTTTTTTTGAAGTCGGTTAAAAATGGCCCAGGCAGTAAAAATTGACGAATTATTCCCGTTTATTTTTAAAGAAATTGTGCATATTACATACCGTTAGAACGGGCATGACTATAGTACACAAACAGACGCCTCCTGTCATTCCGACCTCGCCGCTGAGGTCCTTTGCGATCACGACCGAGTCCCCGAGTAAATGAAACTCCCCCCCGTCCCTTGCTCGAAAACGAGGTGCCAGCAGTTGTTGTAGCTGAGCACAGCTTTAAATACCCCGCACAATAATCATGATGAAAATCTAATTTTGATCCAGCCTGTCCCTTCTTGCTGTCCTCCCCCCGCGATGCCCTAAGCCGAGGTTCGTACCCCACAGGGGGTACCTTAGCGAGCACTCGCTTAATTTTAATTTAGAATAGTTAAACTCTCCTGGCTAGAGACTCGAAGTGTAGAAGCTTAAGGCCACCACAGGAAAAGTCCGGCTAAGCAGCCAAGACCTTAGTGGTCATAACTGCGTAAGGCCATAGTAAAAAAAAAACGCGCGGCAGTTTATGTAGGTGCATGTGTGTGCAGGGCAGGCGAGCTGGCAACGTTGCGTCGAGTCACGAGTGACGACGTCAACGAGAGTGCGAGAGTGTGAGTTTGGTTATAAACCGAATCAAATTGATTATTTATATCGTTTGAAAACAATGTTTGAAAAAAAAATTACCAATTTTGCCCAAATTGTCAAGCCCCGATGACACCGAATCGGTGTCATGGCGCTGTCAGTGATTCACGCGGCTTGCATCCTTGCATCTCTATTTGTACTCATAATTAAAGTCTAATGTCCTCTTTGGCCTAATGTGGTCTAATGTCCTGTGTGGTCACTCTATGGTCGGATAAATAATCTACTAGATTATATATCCGACCATAGAGTGACCACACAGGACTAGATTAAATCTAGTCAACAAAACCATTTAAAAATACGAGGAACGAAAGAATGAATGATGAATGTTGAAAGTGACGTTCTCGCGCGAAAACACGTTAGTCTCAGACATAATTATAAATAAATAAATACATAAATAAATAAATAATTATAAAGAGTAGCAGTCTACAAACTTATAGGAAAGTAATATTCTACAAAACGCTCGCTTCGAGGGCTTTTGGTGTAATATTTCGTTTTTTTAATGGTTTTTGTGTGTAAATCGACGGGAAGTGGTGATATTTTCATTTTTAAGTAGATATTACATCGTTGTAGATAATATTTGCACTAAATAACATAATTTTATACCTATTTTGACCCAACCAAAAAGTGTAAACAAACACGTGAGTGAAAAAAGTGAACGTGCTGATATTTTGTGGTTTTTCTGGTGTTTAATCCAGTGTTGCCAACCCGTACGATAATTATGGGGGCGTACGATAATTTGGCCAACGGTACAATGTACGATAATGAATGTCTAATGTACAGACGCCAGCACATCAGGCTACTACAATCTGTCAAATTTATTTAATAGATTTTCAACTTCATCGCTGAAGAGTAAGGTTCAAAGTTGATTGGGAAAATTTGACAGTTTCGGGTAGCTTGATGTGCTGGCGTCTGTACGATAATTTTAAGATTTGCTGAAAAAACCAATTCCATTAACAAAACGTATTTGACAGACAAAATTAAACGCAGATAAAAACAAAACAAAGTCAATCGTCAAAAGCATGTCAAAAGTAAGTATCTCTCTCTCTTTCTCTCCCAAGTTTTTTATTTAATTTTACAGTGAAAACTCAAAAATATCAACTTAAAACTATGACAAAACATCTTTATGGTTAGTGCTGCTAGCGCCTTTAGTGGTGAAACTTGGCATATATTTCGCGAAGAAGAGACAAACATACACACACTCACAAACTTTCGCCTTTATAATATTAGTGTGATTGATCACTTCTTTTTCAGCTTTCAGAAAAGTATCAATTAAATGTTTAGAGTGGAGTGTAGTTTTTTCATAATTAATTGTTTTTGGTAACAAGTCAGAAAATTTTCAAAAAAATCAAAGAAAGTCACAGCTCGGTAACCATCCAGTTTTGACCCGTAGTTAACTGCACTTATTTGTTGCTAATGACCTCTTGTATAACCCCTTTCAAGGAATAGGTCGAATTTCCCTGTCACCCTATATAAAAACCCTTTACTATTTTGTTTTCCTTTACCTAGACTAATGGAATAAAGATGAGTTGATTCTTGAATATGCTAGCTCGTTTGTTTTTGCTCTTTCTGAAGACTTCGAGGGTATTTATAAGTTATAACTTTCAGTATAGTATGAAGTACTCTATGGTTATAACCATTCGTGAAACGAAACGTTGTCAATCGTCACTTTGTCGTATGTCATAATTTTTTTCATTTTCCCTTTCATTCAGTGTTTTTCATTCGATTGTGACAGTGTTTATATTATTTATGTATATAAGTGAAGCAGCCTGCGTTTGGAATATGTTTGTGTTTTCGACGGACCAGTAAAAATCTGTCGTTTTACCCTCTTAGTGAACATTTGCTATGGCTGAAGGACAACGCAATGAAAAACTAGAAATGATGACTCTTCACAAGATCTTATTTACTGTTTGTGCTCTCTCCATCATCTATAAGTACTATACTGGCACTGCGAATAACATTATACGGATAAAAGAACCAAAATTCAGTATTTTAGGACCTTTGAACACAACTCAGTTATCTGTTGAGGATAAGTACACTCAGTTGATAGATATTAGCAATTTTACCTTTAAAATAAACCCACAACCATGTAAGGACTATCCTGCAGGTTTGCTGTTAATGATAATTATATCCTCGAACCCACATAACCGTGAAAACCGAAAGGTTATACGTAATACTTGGGGTCGCAATCATGATTCAACTAAGGTCGTTTTTTTGGTCGGCGAACCGGAGAACGTAACTATAGCGAACCGAGTAAAAAATGAAAGTATGAAGTACGGGGATATAGTACAAGGAAATTTTGTAGATGTGTATAGAAATATGACTTACAAACATGTTATGGGTTTGAAATGGGTAGCGCACCACTGCCCAAAAGCTAAATATGTCTTGAAAACTGACGATGATATTGTGGTGAATTCTCGGGAGATGACGCACTATCTGGCTAGGGAACTGTCTCCGTGGGGTGCTAAAGATCTGATTACATGCCAGGTGTTGGAAAATGCTAAGGTTCAGAGGTCAAAGAAGTCAAAATGGAAGGTAACTACAGAAGAGTATGCGTCAACTTATTATCCAACTTACTGTGCAGGTTAGTGTGATTGTATTTTAATTTATTCATACTTAAGTTTGTAATTTTACTGGACATATTACCTACTAGTATCCTCCAGAGACTTCGCCCGCGTGATATCTTTATAAATTATAGCCTATATTACTGATAATAAAGCATTTTACTAGTGAAATAATTTTTTACATTAGTCCAGTAGTTTTTGAGTTTATCATTACAAACAAAAATACAAATCTTTTCTCTTTGTAATATTAGTGTAAATAACATTTTCATACACTACAATGAACAAATGTCATTTGCTACTTAACTTCCTGGTAATTTTATAGACTCTAAACTTCCTTCTCAAACCCTCATACATCCTTGTGTCTGTTTTCAGGTTGGGCGATCCTCTACTCTACAGATGTAATACCACGGTTACTTAAAGTAGCTCAATCTACACCGTATTTCTGGATAGACGATGTCCACATAACTGGTGTAATTGCAGAAAAAATAGGTGTTGCCCGCACTCCTCTATCCAGTTTAATATTGTCCCCAGCCAATGTAAAACAATTGCAAGTGTTTGGACCGAAGTACGTTCAACCATTTGTTCTTGGTCCACCTGATCTAAGCTCAGAAAAAATCATGGAGATTTGGTCTTCGATTCCAGCATAAGTTTTATGTTTAAGTAGTAAATTGCACTAGTAAGGTTTATAAGTAGAAGCCTAAAAACATAGACTATTTAAGTTACCAAAGGAATGTCTTCAGTACTACCCATTCGCATTCGCACTTGTGGTTGTGTTTCAATAAGCCCCATTGCCAAGTCTAGAAAAAGCAATGGTATTGTAGCTTACTGGTTGAGGCCACCTTAAAACGGTTAATTTTTTTGGCAGAAAACGAAAATGGTTTTTTTTTTTCGCCAGAACACGAATACGGTTTTCTGAAGTGAAAACTTCTTTATGCGCGTTGGGCATTTTTGAGATGGGACTAAACCATTGATTTCGTGACACCTATAACGACCTAACGACACCTCATTTTTGTAAATGCGATTGTGCTCTTTATTTATATTACGTTACGGATCAATGTTCTATGCAAGTTTTTTTACTTTAAAGGTTTTGTAAACGCGATTGTGCTCTTTATTTATATTATGTTACGGATAAATGTTCAATGCAAGTTTTTTTTACTTTAAAAGTTTTGGAAGTTTTCTTTTTTGTAAACACGATTGTGCTTTTTATTTAGATAAGGTTACGGACCAATGTTCTATACAGGTATTTTTCTTCCACCAAGGCGATCTTGTTCCAGTTTTCACTTCTGTCGGCAATCCCGGAGTGCCACTGTTTTTTTTTTCGGTAAAAGACAACTTCGATCTGTCTCTACATACAGGAACGAATTTTTTTTTTGCCTCTGCTTTTGTAACAAGGGGGATTTTTTATTGTTCATGTTTGTACCATTGCTGGGCAGATAATCAAATGAAAAATAGAAATGCACCCACCAAATGTTGTGGGGTGTAGGTTACTATATCTACAAATTAGGTTGTCTTTCCCCATCCGGTTTTAGATATTGAGAATTTGTGAATAACTAGTCAGTATTATAAGCTTAGAAATTGTGTTAATTACATCACCAAAGATCTGATGCCCAAATCACATTATAGAAATATGCATATTATGTTTAGTGAGTTAAGGTCCTGATTTTATTGTTTTCGTATTGTTATTTAATTTATTGTAAGTTTAAAAATGATAATAATCAATTAAGAAATTTATTCCAAGCTGTGCTTGCTTGAAACTTGCTATTTGTAAATCTCTGGATATGTTGTGAGAATGGACTTTAGAATCATGTAGATTATTGGTAATGTTTGTCAAATAAGTAGGACGTCAAAAAATAATAATTAGATTCGTCATACCTTGGTATCCGAAAATACCCCATGTACGCCCCCGCGATTCTTGATAGTTTTCGAGTTAAATATATTTTTTTAATTTCTTGAAAAATGTTTTTCAGCTATTCCCGCGATTTAGTCGATTAAGTTCCAACTTTTGATGTGAAATTGTGCAAGCCTACTACATTCCACCTAGGTTTTTTAAATTATTTAGGAACCAGGCAGTACCTAAAAAAAAAAGTTGTAGAAATTTGGACTCTATACCACTCGAACGTAAATTCCTCCTTTTGGATCAACATTTTTGTATCTTGAATTAATGATAGGAAGATGATGATTTTATTTCTGAAAGAATATACCATAACAATGAAAATTGCAAAAAAGCCATGTAAAAATAAAGATTGATTTTTTTTAAGCGGTAAATAAATAACAAGTTTATAATAAGAAAATAAGTTTACTAACATAGATATAAGTTATCTTTTTGTTTACTAACCAACCCATATAATATGTATGTCCCTTATCCGAAATAAAGGTTTTTTATATCATTATAACTCGAAAACTATCAAGAATCGCGAAACATGGGGTATTTTCGGATACCCCTGGGCGATTCTGAGGAATCTTTTTTATGACGTCACTATTTGGACCACCCTGTATATAGCAAATAGAATTTAATTGGTCCAGTTGTCGCAAGCGCTACTGCTGAGCATGAGGGTCCTGGGTTCGATTACCAGGTCGGGCAAAATGTTATTGGGTTTTTCTATGTGGAATTTCTCAGTAGCAGCCTGGAGTCTTGAGTTGTGCCCGGTTGATGGCGATAGGCTCGCCCCCTATACATGGGACTTACACATTACTGGTGAAATGTGGGTGTACTATAAGTACCTACACCTCTGCCTAACCCTTCAAGGAAACAAGGCGTGATTGTTATGTTTAAGAATCTAACTGTAACATAAATATAAGTGTTAATTTTATTTTGTATTAAAATTGTATGTATTTATTGAATTTATGTACCTACCTATGTATTAAATGTATGAAATATGTAATAATGTGCCTTGAGAACAATATAAATTATTCAACTATTTAACTACTTATTTATAATTAAAATACTGAACTATACCTGTGTCACAGTATAAATAAGTAACAGTATTAATTCTTCATAGAAAACGGTCGAAATGACGCGCTTCGAAATGTCAGTGTACCAACTACTGTACTGGTAATACGCAGCAGTCTCGAGTGCGCGGCAGTTACACACACGGAAGCGGAAGGTTTATCTACCTAATTATTTCAAGGTCACTGCCGAGACGTAATACTGTAATGTTACTTTATTAAACTGTGCCTGTGTAATTAACAAGCACATCTGAGACATGTCAGCTTTGTTCTGGGATGGCAAGTTTTAGATACATAACACCCAGCACGTCTGCAGAGTTTTCTTACCTAATTTTATTTGACCCTGTAGGTATATGAACAAAACCAAAAAATATAAAACAAATTATATCTATTTGTACAATATTGTTATTGTTATATAAGGTCCCCATTGTAATTTTTCGTCTAGCGTGATTCCCAGGAAAACTGTTTGATGAATAAATTCCAGTTTTTATCCATTCAATATGATGTCACATTCGCTACTTCTAACATTCGGTAATTTAAATCTAATGCATTTGGTTTTTTTCTCATTAAGTACCAAATTATTTACCGTAAACCAATCTTGGACCTGAAGAATAGAGTTATTCACGTCGTCAAGATTTTGTGACCGTCGGTCTATTTTAAAGATCAATGATGTGTCATCTGCAAATAACACAATCTTCGGTTGATTTTGAAGTAATTGGGGTAAATCGTTTATGTAAACTAAAAAGAGGAATGGACCCAATATCGAACCTTGAGGAACACCCATTGCCATTTCAGACCCCAACGAGTTTACGCCGTTTACTTGAACTTTAATCTTTCTATCTTTCAGGTATGATCTTAGTAAATCAAGAGCTGTATTCCTAATCCCATAGTGTTCTAGTTTCAGCAGAAGTGTTTCATGGTTTACGCAATCGAACGCCTTCGAGAGGTCGCAAAAGATTCCAATGGCATCTTGTGCTTCTTCCCAGGCATTAAAAATGTTCTTTATTAGGGTGACACCGGCGTCAGTGGTACAACGCCCTTTGGTGAAACCGTACTGTTGTTCATGAAAGATGGAATTTTTATTAAAGTGACGTAACATTTGATTAAGCATCAACTTTTCAAACACTTTACTGAGAACTGGCAGAATTGACACGGGCCTATAATTGTTGGGTTCCTTACTATCACCGGACTTGAACAATGGAACTACTTTACTGAGTTTCATGAGATCCGGAAAGACTCCTTGGTCTACACTGGTGTTAAATATGAAAGCTAAATAGGGCGCAATGGTTTCGATGATAGATTTACAGACTTTTACAGACATTCCCCATAGTTCTTCTGTTGATTTAATTTTAAGATCTTTAAAAGCTTTTATAACAGCCTGGGGGTTTGTATCCTGAAACCTAAACTCTAAAGGGCATGCATTTACATTATTTCTAAGTAAGGCGGCAGAAAGCGCGGGTGATGAATTTAAATTTTCGGTAGTTTTAAGGGGAACATTAGCAAAAAAGTTTTCAAATTCCTGAGCTATTTCTACATCTGAGTTGATGGGGCCATGTGCAGTCTCTAAATTTAATTCAGTATTACGCTGTTTTTTCCTACCTGTTTCATTATTTATTATTTGCCAGGTAGTTTTTATTTTATCATCAGCTGATTTTATTTTATTGCTAATGTAAAGAGCTTTAGCTATTTTGCACACACTTTTAAAAGTTTTAGAATATTTTGCGACATACTGATGAAAGCTTGTATTATTCATAAAGTTCAAAAAGTTTTTCCCTGCTTTTACGAATACCTGGAGTGGCCCAATCACTAAATAAGAACTTTGTGTAAATAGTTTTAGTCTTTAGTGGAAAAGTGTCAATAAATTGCTTGTTTAATAGTGAAAAGAACTCGGCGTAAAACTCATTAGGGTCAAAAATATTATTAAAACTCTGAACACATAATTTACTTGCCAAAGAGTTATCTAATCTAATCTGGGTCTTAAAGTAATACCGTACCCTCCCGTACCGTCCGAATGGACACTAAATGGACGGGGGCGGAGATATGGGTTGGGGCCAATTTTTAGGGTTCCATAGTAAACAAGGAACCCTTATAGTTTCGTCATGCCCGTCTGTCTGTCTGTCTGTCTGTCTGTCTGTCTGTCCGTCTGTCCGTCTGTCCGTCCGCGGTCTAGCTCCAAGACTGTTTGTACTAGAAAGTTGTAATTTGGCATGGGTATACATATTAATCATGCCGACAAAGTGGTAAAATAAAATTATGAAAAAAATTTTTTTTTAGGGTACACGTAAAGTGGGGATGTTTTTTTTTATCCCTTGGTGTAGGGGTATCGTTGGAAAGGTTTTTTAAAAACATTGTGAGTGTGTGAAAACTATTTTTGAGTTCAGAGATCCGTTTGCGAAATATTAGTGTGCGTAACCCCAGCAAAATTTTGTGCTTTAGAGAAATGAGAGTACCTATTACAGATAATTAGTTCATAGTTAGTTGTAATTTTTTCAAGTAGGTATAGCAAAATTTGTCCAAGTTATTCGAGAAAAACTGATTTTGCTGGAGTAACGTTACCCCAGCAAACTGTTTTTCAAAAAAGGCATTTAGCCTGGAACCAAGTACATGAAAAGATAGCTTTTGATGAGTTGTAAATGTATACCAATAGCAAAATTTGTTCATCTTATAGTTTTTGAGATATTCAAGATTTTGCTGGGGTAACGTTTTGGGATTTTCAAAATAACGAAAACTGTTCGTTGCAGAAGTTTGTTAAAAGAACACTTCAGTAGAGACATTCCAAGTTTTGAATTCAAGCCCCATTTCAATTGTCACAATTAAAAAAGCATTTAAAAGTCTTAACATAAAAAACACTGAAGACTTATGGGGGATTTTCGTTAAGGTTCTTGAAGATATCATTGACACAATTGCTCCTGTCCTAACAGGCATATTTAATCAATGTTTAGATAGCGGTACGTTTCCTGATTTAATGAAACATAGTAAAGTAGTACCAATTTTCAAATCGGGTAGTAAGAGTGATCTCTCTAATTATAGACCAATATCTGTGCTACCAGCATTGAGTAAAATATATGAAAAAATCATGCTAGACCAGATGTTGTCACATTTTAATTCTAATGGGATTTTACATAGTCACCAGTTTGGTTTCACTAAAGGTAGGTCGACGACTGACGCAGGAGTAAAACTCATCAGTCACATTTTGGAATCCTGGGAGAAGTCCCAGGATGCAATTGGCATTTTCTGTGACCTCTCAAAAGCGTTTGACTGCGTTGACCACAATACACTGATCTGTAAATTACACCACTACGGAATTCGTGGACAAGCTGCTGATCTTGTTCTTTCCTATCTATCAAACAGGCAGCAAAAAGTAAATGTTAATGGGGCGATGTCTTCGGGGTCTCTAGTTAAAATGGGCGTGCCTCAAGGTTCAATTCTCGGCCCTTTCTTATTTCTAGTTTATATAAATGATCTTCCTGACATGATGACTAACTTATCAGATATAATTGTATTTTCTGACGACACTTCTCTTATTTTTAAAAGACAGGAAAGATAGAGATGTATTACATGTTAACGATAGTCTGGCTGTACTTTCAAAATGGTTCGCAGCTAATAATCTTTTACTTAATGCGAACAAAACGAAATGTATTAGGTTCTCATTACCAAATGTACCTCAAGTAGGTCTAAATCTAAAACTTGATGGCAAAAAACTAGATGCAATAACGGAAACTATATTCTTAGGAATTACTTTAGATTCAAAATTACAATGGGGCGCCCATATTAGAACTCTTTCAGGTAGATTAAGTTCAGCTGCATATGCAGTAAGAAAAATAAGGCAGTTGACTGATATAGCCACAGCTAGGTTAGTATACTTTGCTTATTTCCACAGTATTATGTCTTATGGCGTCCTGCTGTGGGGATCGGCAGCTGACGTAGATTCAATTTTCATTTTACAAAAGGGCAATCCGCGCGATCTCTAAAATGGGCCCTCGCGATTCCCTTAGAGACAAATTTAAAGAAATTGATATACTGACTTTGCCTTCACTTTATATCTTAGAAAGTATGTTCGCAAAAACTTAAGACTTTTCAAAATAAGAAGCGATTTCCATAATATAAATACACGTAGTCGACATGAAATTGTGATACCCAAATTTAGATTAACTAAAACAAGCAAGTCATTTCTTATAAACAGTATCCGCTTTTATAACAAGTTGCCAAAGTCTGTGACAGAACTTAGCGATGGGAAGTTCAAAACCCACATCAAACGTGTCCTTATCAAGAAATCATATTATAAAACTTTTTACAAAAAAAAAACAACCGACTTCAAAAAAAAAAACACTACAAAGTGAAAAATAACTTTAATTTCGGAAGTCGGTGTCTTTGGTTTTGAATTTTCGTTCTTTGTCACCGACTTCCGAAATTAAAGTTATTTTTCACTTTGTAGTGTTTTTTTTTTGAAGTCGGTTGTTTTTTTTTTGTAAAAAGTTTTTATTTTTCACTTTTTAGTTGTGGTACCTACCCCACACAAATTCGAATACCACTACATGCTATGTAAATAACAGTGACAAGAAGTTAACATATCATCTACATATTAAGTGGGAAAAAATACGTATAATTGAAGCTAACTCAAAAACTGCCCAAGCAAAGTTAATAAAATTTATATGGGACCACCTCTGAAGTATGATCTACCAAACAAAAAAAGAATCATCAAAATCTATTCATAATTGGCGGAGTAATCGCGTAACAAACATACAAAAAAAAAAAAAAAAAAACACAGACGAATTGAGAACCTCCTCCTTTTGGAAGTCGGTTAAAAATTAAAGACTACGTTGAAGACAAGGAAATTTGGCAATAATTCGTTCTGCACATGTGGCTTCCCTGGTACCTCATTAACGTCATAAATAAGTAAGTCTATTAACTGCTCCCAAATTACCATGTTTATTTAAATCTTTTTTTTTTATTTATTTTTACATTCGCCCTTGACATATTTCTATTATTTGACATTACCTACGATTTAATTTCAACTTTTTAACCGACTTCCAAAAGGAGGAGGTTCTCAATTCGTCTGTATGTTTTTTTTTGTATGTTTGTTACGCGATTACTCCGCCAATTATGAATAGATTTTGATGATTCTTTTTTTGTTTGGTAGATCATACTTCAGAGGTGGTCCCATATAAATTTTATTAACTTTGCTTGGGTAGTTTTTGAGTTAGCTTCAATTATACGTATTTTTTCCCACTTAGTATGTAGATGATATGATAACTTCTTGTCACTGTTATTTACATAGCAGGTAGTGGTATTCGAATTTGTGTGGGGTAGGTACCACAACTAAAAAGTGAAAAATAAAAACTTTTTACAAAAAAAAAAAACAACCGACTTCAAAAAAAAAAACACTACAAAGTGAAAAATAACTTTAATTTCGGAAGTCGGTGACAAAGAACGAAAATTCAAAACCAAAGACACCGACTTCCGAAATTAAAGTTATTTTTCACTTTGTAGTGTTTTTTTTTTTCGAAGTCGGTTGTTTTTTTTTTTGTAAAAAGTTTTTTTTTTTTTTTTGTTTGTTACTATTGTGGACATGATTCAGATTGACTACAGTTGTAATAGCAATCATATAATTGCGTTTTATTTAAAATAGGTTTTTTACTTTTATTAATTTATTTATTTTTTGTATAGATTTATTTCTACATATTTTGTGAATGTGAGAACGCTGTAGGCTTAGTGGATTGTAGACCTGTTGACCATTTTCTATTTTGTTAAGTACTTGGTACTTATTGAAAGACCTACACTGTCCTCCCATACCTAGAAACACTGTTATTTGAAAGTACCTATTGTAAAAGCCAATTATTTTTAAAAGAGTAACCGTGGAGTTTCTTGCCGGCTCTTCTCCATAGGAAACGACCAATTGGAACCGTGCACCTAGCTTCTGACGTTTCATAAGTGCCCATGTAGGTTTATGTGAAATAAAATATTTTGATTTTGATTTTTGAAAAAAAAAAAAAAATTTGCCTCTCCTCCCCCGTCCATTTGGGGTCCATTCGGACGGTAGGGGGTTTGATATCACTTCAAGACTCAGATTACCACTCGCCATCCGGTTGCCTCTCCGATTAAATTTTACGTGCCATTGCTGCCGATTCTCTTTTCACAAATGCCTCTAAACTAGACTAAAAATCACCAAAATTTTGTTTATTCCTGTCAAACGACGATTTCCCATTCTGAAATAGACTAAAGAGACACAACTTAACTATATTTTAGTTTGACAGCACTAAGATGGCACTGGTGCCGATTCTCTTGTCACAAATGCCTCTAAACTAAGTTTAGTTTTACAGGTTTAGTGTTACAGGAATGAACTAAATTTTGGTGATTTTTAGTTAAAAATCACCAAAATTTAGTTCATTCCTGTCAAACGACGATTTCCCATTCTGAAATAGACTAAAGTGACACAACCTAACTATATTTTAGTTTGACAGCACTAAGATGGCAACGATATATTAGTTTAGTGAAAATGGCAATTTTGCTATTCTGAATTTGACGTTTTTCACCTAAAATTTAGATTTTCTAACTAAATCTGACTGTTTTTAATCGCGACTAAAAACGTGTGGAATAAAATTGGTTGTCATGAACTATAAATTCACACCAACACCTCAACTTCAAATGCAAAAACAGTACAGAATCTTTTTTTTTCTTTTACTTATTTATCTCGAAAACGGTGTGTCCAATCGCAAAAATAATGAAAATTTCGACCCCCTTTATAAAATCTTTAAACCCCTTACTAATAATAATTATAGTAAGGTAAGGTAATAATTTTTCTTATTTTCCATACAAAAAGTGAAAAATTCCATATAAAATACGACGAGGCTGCCCCCCCTGCGCGCCTCCGGCTCAAAAAAGATTCACGTGGTTAGGTATCACGTGTGGAGTCGCGATTGTCAAATTCGATTTAGATGTGTCAAAATTATTTTTAAATTTAGAGAATTTATTTTGCAGAATAGTTTTAAGATTCTCATAGTCTAAAGTAAGGAATTTTAGTAATAGTTTAGTTAGTTTAGTGAAAGTGGTAATTTTGCTATTCTGAATTTGACTATTTTTAATCGCGACTAAAAACGTGTGGTATAAAATTGGTTGTCATGAACTTTAAATTCACACCAACACCTCGACTTCAGATGCAAAAACAGTACTGAATCTTTTTTTTCTTTTGCTTACCTATATCTCGAAATCGGTGTGTCCAATCGCAAAAATAATGAAAATTTCGACCCCCTTTATAAAGCCCTTAAACCCCTAACACTACATGTAGGTAATAGTTTTTCTTATTTTCCATACAAAAAGTGAAAAAATCCATATAAAACACGTCGAGGCTCCTGCGCGCCTCCGGCTCTAAAAAGATTCACGTGGTTAGGTATAAGGTATCACGTGTGGAGTCGCGATTGTCAAATTCGATTTAGATGTGTCAAATTTTTTTTTTAGAGAATTTATTTTGCAGAATAACTTTGAGATTCTCATAGTCAAAAGTAAGGAAGTTTAGTGATAGTTTAGTTCGATGTACAAGACAATCGGCACCATTCTTGCCTTGAATATTAGGACTAAACAATAGTTTTAATCTCAATAAAAAGAATTGAATCACTCATCACAAGCCGCACATTAATACAGATGGGTCACTCTGCGTTTTAGCTATGAAACTATAAGTAGGTACTCGGCGGGCTCGACTTGTCGAATTCAGTGTGCGTAACGTAGTCAGAAGATATAAGAGTTACGCGATAGAAAGAGAGGTAACTCACGGTGAATATAACTGTAGGTATTTAGCGCTGTGCGACCTGAATTGCACTTTATTATGTCGTAGCAAGTGTCACTTTTTATTTAAATGATTTTGTGGAGTAACCCATCTCTACTAATCTGTGGTATAGCAACACTTTATGGCTTGTTTTGAATTACTTAATTTAAAACTAAATTCTTTTGCAATTCGTCTGCAATCAGGGATGCGACAATGTGATGTTGCTCGGCAACTGAACTTAAGTCGTTTTTCCGTTCGACGAGTGTTCCAACGCTTCCAAGAGACTGGTAGCTATATCCGAAGACGTGGATCTGGAAGACAACGGTGCACATCCGAAAGAGACGATCGCTTCATTGTTTCGACGTCTTTACGTAATCGGTTCTCCAATGCTGTTGAGTTGCAACAACAACTGCGATAAGCTCGCAGAACTTCTGTAAGCGTCTCCACGATTAGAAGAAGTATGCGGAAGAAGAAAATTGCAGCTCACAGGGCTGCTACAGGGCCAAAATTGACTGCACAGCATAGGAGAGACCGGTTGCAATATGTGGATTGGACAATAGACCAATGTAGAGCTGTGCTCCTCTCAGATGAGACGAGGGTGAGTCTTTTCTGCAACGACAGGCGTAGAAGAGTGTACAGGAGGCAAGGGGAACGATTCGCACAAGCCTGTATTCAAGAGACAGTGGAATACAGGGGTGGCTCGTGCATGTTCTGGGGCGGCATGTCAATCGACGGCAAAACGAACCTTGTGTGTGTTTCTCGGACTGGAAGTGCTCGCGGGCAAGGGTCACTGACTTCTCATCGGTACATAACAGAGATCTTAGAGGAGCAGGTTGTCCCTTATGCGGGTTTTGTTGGCAGTGGGTTCACGTTAATGCACGATAACGCCTGCTGTCACACCGCATTAATTGTAAGTGACTACCTGCAAGAAATTGGGATCCCTGTTATGCGCTGGCCGGCGCGTAGTCCAGACCTGAACCCTATTGAGCACCTTTGGGATGAACTGAAACGGCGAGTACGGGCACGTGATCCTGCCCCTACCACTCTCCAAGACCTCCAAGATCCTCCAAGTTGCGTCGTTGGGACAACATTCCTCAAGAGACTGTTGTCACATTAATTAGGTCCATGAGAGAACGCATGGAAGCAGTCATCAGGGCTAGGGGGGGTAACACTAGGTTTTAAGTTGTTTTTATGGACTTTGTTGCAATTTTTACTGATAAAATTAAATTTAACTTTTTAATCATTTGCATTAGCTTGCTTTTTTTATTCCCTGGTAAACAAAAAACCAAATCTATTGATTTATTCTGAAATTTAAATAAATTGCCATTCCAATGATACCTTATAGTCATATGTCTACCATTGATTAATATGGTTAAAATGACTTTGAAGGGAATTCTTAAAGAGGTTCGATTTTTGTGACGCCGAGTGTATTTAATGTTAACACTATTATTTGATTCAATAAATTATTTTTTACGTCTTTTACATATCTCGAGACCTTGGGATCCCGGACCTTTGAAAGGCCTTACCTTTGAAAGGCCTTACCCTTAGACGTTTTTTAAAATGCACCCTAGGACAACCCCCGGTTGGTGTAGGACTATTGCAGAACATGGAAACAAAATATATTGGACTATGGATTTGGGTGGCTATAATGGATTGGTTACCTTGAACTATGGAAAGACTATGGCCCCTGCCTGACCAATATATTATAAACATACACAGGAAAATGGCAGGGGGTGACTTGCACACTCAATAATGGGCCCCCGAAAATGGTCGCTAGCACAAAGTGTCGAAGCAACAAGGGGGCAACATGTCTTGAGGTGCTTATGAGGAGTGGAGAGGTATTCCACGGCTATCAGGACAATCCCGAAAGTACGGTCAAGATCCTTACCAGCATCTTACTGGAATACTTCCTTCCTCCGAGCACGTTTGCTCTTGCGAATCTCCACTCAAGCCGGCCAATTAAGGCAAGAATGAGGTGGGAGCTCCGTTCCCCGTCAGTTTTCACTCCAGCCGGCCAATAAAGGCAAGCTAGAGGTGAGGAACAAGACTTCTCCGGGGAGATAGGGTCTGTGGGGTCGCTACTGCCCTACAGCTCGCCACATGCTGCCCTGCGGGTTTTTGTATCTCTTGGTCTGGCTCCTCATCCCAGTCCTGTTCCGGCAAAGTAAACTCTACCGGCACAGGCCCAGAGTCCGGAGCGCGCAAGCCCCACCACGACATCAACGTAGAGATACGGCGGTGGGGAAGATACGAGTTTCGTTATTTGAGTCATGCTACTTTTTACAAAACTAAGTTATTGGTTGTCAATTACTATTTAGGTAGGTATTAACTCAACTAGAACAAGTTAATATTAAACAAACTCTTATGTTATTACTAGTCTTTTACAACTTTAAATTATTATAAACATTCGTAAAAAAAAATATTTGTTGTTTGTTTAACAAACTGTCGTGTAAATAATTAACAAGAGTTTGCTTAATATTAACTTGTTCTAGTTGAGTTAATACCTACCTAAATAGTAATTGACAACCAATAACTTAGTTTTGTAAAAAGTAGCATGACTCAAATAACGAAACTTGTTTTATACAATGTAACTGAAGCAGTTGGCTTACATTTAAACCACCTTTGGTTGTGAGTTATCAAAGTTTAGCTATTTTCACAACAGCTCAACTGTTTTTGTTATTTAGTTTTTTCAGTGTACCTATAAAAAAAATTAATGAACAGAGCAACTATAGATTTAAAACAAATAAAACTTTTAATCTTTAAAAACAAAACACACTAATATAAAGTTTGTCATTAAATAGAAAGGCTAAAAGAAGCACAACATTACATTACAACATACATTACATTACTATTTTAATTAATAGTATAAACTTAGCATGAGTTTACAGTTACACCCGTGCGCAGCAGGGGCGGGTCGTTAGTAATAAAATAATTAGGAGTCAGTTTTAAGGCGCAGTGGTAGTGCGACTATGGCTTTTGTGCCACGGATCGCTGGTTCGATTACCGCACGAAACAAGCGTTAATAACCCATTGGTTATAACTATAAGGTCTGACTAGTTAAGTTAGCGAGAGATCGTAAGTTCGATTCCTATACATTTTGAGTGACTCTCCTAGCATCAATAATCAGAAAAGGCTTTTCCCAATTCTATTGGGGTCGGCTTCCAGTCTAACCGATTGCAGCTACTGGTAGAATACCAGTATTTTACATGGATCGACTGCCTATCTGACCTCCACAACCCAGTTACTGGGTAACACGATAGCCCTTAGGTATAATAAGACTGGTTGGAACTTGGAACCCCTCCTATCATAATGAAATATCATTTTTACTTAGTTGGTTAAGGCTGGCAGCTGGTGGTCATTAAGGTTGCAAAAAGGATAATGAATGAATGATGAAACTCACAAGTACCTACAATTTTAACAGTTACAATTTTAAAAACCCCTAACACAAACATTTTCTCATTTCTCTTTCATACTCCATCACCAGACCCTGTTCACCATCTATCATTGAGTTCATTCCAATGAACCCAAACATGATATCTGTGCTGTACGTTGGTAAGGGAGTTAGGTATCTTGAAAATTCCAGGTGATGCTGCAGCATTAGTTCAAAGTCTCCATAGGTACCTACTACGCTTTGGAATGGGCAACTAGCTTCATCTTTCTGACTGACCGACCCCTTGACAATTCAAAAGTGCCTGTAATTGGTTTATTTGAAATAAATGCTTTGAGTTTGAGTTTGACTATGTTCTTCTAATATCATTGAAGTAACAGAATACTAAATTTCAAATCGATCAGACCTTTGGAAGAAACTCACATCCATTCATCAACTAGAAAAGTAGTCCTCTAGCGTTGTTGGAAGCAGACGTGTTAGTTGATTATCGAAAAATATAATAATTTTACTAAAATCACAACTCCCGAAAGTCAGTCTTGTGAGTGTGGTGTTAAAGTCAAGTTTGTTAAGTGCATAATAATTAAAAACCTTGTGTTGGTGCGCGACGTTACATATCGGCGAGTGCGCAGCACCGCTCACCCCCACGGGTAAAGAGATACGTTGCTATTTTTCGTCTTACTTCCACGTATACGCTTGCTCGAGCGGCACAATGCCACACATGCAAAGAACCCCACCGACGCCTACTGCGATGTTGATAAGCGGGAGCGAAACCGCCAGCGGGTCCGTACCAAACTTATCCACCTACAGCGATAATAGTGACTTCTACACAAACGTAAGCCAAAGAAACAGAAAGGAGCGTACTGAAAACATAGAATATAAAAAGGACTTTGATAACTTCCGTAAAGAAATGATGAACTTCTTGGAGAAGTTTGGTGAAACTCAAAACCAAAACCTAAACCACATACAAGAGGAAATATCAGAGATTAAAATTGAAATAAAGACAATAAAATCAGCAGCAGAGAATTTTGCACCAAGATTTGATCAAATAAATAACGAAATAGAATATATTAAATGCAAAAATACCGAAAACGAAAACAAAATTCAAATAATAGAAAATGAGATATCCCAGATAAAAAATCAACAACACGTAAAAACTACATCGTCAGAATCGCCCGTCTCATATCACCAAGACCTCATCCTTGAACTCAAGGACCGATGTGAACGCGAAAAAAATATAATAATGGTGGGTATATTGGAAAATGACAATAAAGATTTCAACTCACGGAGGAATTACGATAACGATGAAGTCATGAAAGTATTGTTAGCACTGTATGAGGATTGTCCCAAGCCGATTAAAACAATTAGACTGGGAAAATATGTACCAGATAAAAACAGGCCTATAAAAGTTTGCTTCAACGAATCAGAAACTCCGAGATACCTACTAAAGAATAAGAAAAAAATACCTGAGAATATAAGCATTTACTCTGACCAAACCCCAACACAAAAACCGGCCAAGTGCGTGTCGGACTACGCACAATGAAGGGTTCCGTAGTTGAGATGAATTTATTTATCCCAAGAACAAGCTTAGCATTGTAGTTGAAAAACATGTTGTCCCATACATTCCAACTGCAAATCGTCGCTCGGCATCCAATACCGCGAATGTGAGATTTTTCACGTTTTTTTTTTAATTTCAGGGTTACTTATTGGAGCGTGTAGAATGAAATAAAACAAAAATCTGATTTTCGTTAAAATTTCACATTCGCGGTACTAATATAATAATAATCTAAATACCTTTAAACGAGCAATTCTTGTATATATGTATAATTAATCTGAATCTCGGAAACGCTCCAAGAATTTTTATTAAATTTAGTATGCAGGGGATTTCGGGAGCGATAAATCGATCTAGCTAGGTTTCATATATAGAAAAGGTGGTTCAAAAAAAAATGGTAATCCAGATATTTTTCTTTATTCAAGTAACAAGGACTGACTCATTGTGTTAGTAAACTTATGAACAATGTTAGCTTATTTTACCAGGTCACTTAAATTTTTGTCTATAGGATACTGGCTGGTTTTGATGTCAATTAAAACTATGACTATTTATTCCAAATTCAAAATTCCCTCCACATTTTTTTACGAGCAAAATTAAAATACTCTGTCTTACTGAAAACTGGATTTACAACGAGAACATTTTCACGCGATGATTTTGTACAATTTCAAATGTCGACTAAAACCAGAAGAATTGTTTGAAAGACTTCGAATGGTGTTCATAGAAAAAATTCCTTCTAAAGCGACTGTTTTCCGCTAGTTCCACGAATTTATGGGTGGTCGAGTAATTTTGGTGGACAAAGAAAGAAGTGGCTGCCCTATGACGGTTGCGACGTGCTGGCTGTGAAAAATTTAATTCAAGAGAATAGGCGAATTACATTATGAGGTTCATATTATTATTATTCGGCATATACTGCCGATTGGATCGGGAAGTGTGCATGAAATTCTACACATTCATCTTCGGTTATGGAAGATAGTTTCACGCTGGTACCGTAAAATCTAACGCAGGCTCAGAAGGAGGTTCGGGTAGAATGGTGCCGAGACATGGTAGCAAAATTTGTAGCAGGCTCGTCTCGGCGCGTTTAAGATATCATTACGGGTGATGAATCTTGGATTTATTGATAAATCCAGAAATGAAGCGTCAGTCGACCGTGTGACTGTTTCAAAATGAACCAACGCCTACCAAAGTGAAGCGAGCCAGAAGTGCAGGCAAAATTTTGACTCAAGTTTTTTTTCTTTGCCGGGTTATCTGGTGTCAGTACCCTGACGAGATCAAAGGAGCATCAATAGGGGAGAGGAACCGATTATCGGATACTTTTGTTTAAAATTTAAAAAAAAATAGTAAACAAAGGCTCAGACCTTAAAACTTGACATTTTCACCATCTGCATTTTATATTCTATAAGAAACCAGTAACTGTTTAACGCATTACGTTTAATTTATTTAAATTATATTTAATTTTACAAAAATCGGTAGAAATTGTGGTTTTCAAAAAGGTTGCCCTTAATTGGATATCCGATAATAGGGCCCAATTACCATATCTGGTATTAGGCGACTACTTTTATAAATAAAACGAGGTGCTTAATGTTTTACATAGTATTAATTTATTAACAATCATCAGTCTTATTAATGATTAAAATCAGTCTTAATTATGTTTATTTCGATTAGGTAGGCGAATATGACCTCATATCTTCAAAAATCTCATTAAAATAAAAATATATAATTAGTCATAATCTTTGAGGTAGGTGACCTTTCAGGTCAATCATACTACGGCTAATAAACATCTCAAATAAAATAAAATAAAAAACATAAACCATACATTCAAAACTCTTCTGATGATATAGATAATTTCAGAAGATATTTTCTAAGCTAGACTTCAAGGGCAAATAATATAAAACACATTGCATTGCAGCCCATAGTATTTTTTTATCATCTCAAGGCAGTATTTAACTAATTCTTCTTCTATTTCTTTGTCAAATGTAGGTTTTCTGCCTAATTTAGTTGCCAGGAGCTCATCTATATCCTTGAGATTCTTAACATAGTCTTCTAAAGTGCTTTTGGGAACACCGTATAATTTCGAAGCCATAAGATACCCCATTTCTTTGTTTTTCACAGCAAGGTAGGCAATTTTCAGGGATTTACTATACCATTTTTTTCTATTTAATCTTGAAGACATGGTGAAACTGAAAGAAAAACATAAAACATTGTAATGACATGGATAACCAAAATTTTACAATATGTAAAAATGAGTCTCGTTATATTGGATATCCGATATTGGGCACGCGTAGGTATCTGATATTGGGATTTAATATGGCTGAATAAGAACAACAACAACTTTTAAAACATTGCTATTTTCTGAAGTAAAATCCGTTTAAACAACAGAATAATTGCTACCCTTGATAAAACATAGCAATGACAAAAATAAATTGTACTTACTTCAATGAAAACAACACTTTTAAACACAATATTATTTTTTTCACGTACGAGAAAAGTTGCGTCGGCTCACTGTTCCGCCATTTTTGTTTCTAGACTGTCACACTTTCTGCAGTGGCGCTGTTTTACGATTACCAATAAGTTTATGAAATTAAAAATAGATGTCACTTTATGAAAATTTCGAGATAGTCGACTATCCGAATTTGCGCAACTATCCGATATACGGTGCCTTTCCCCTACTGAATGGGGTGTTACCAAATGTTTGCCAGAAGTTTTTACTACTGCAAGCAGCAAGCGACCGAACACTGGCCTCCGTGGGCTACTGCTTCACCACGACAACGCGCTGGCTCACTCGGCGCTCAAAACAAGGGACTTTCTGGACAGCATACCGGACAAATTTATAGGTCATCCTCCTTACAGTCCAAATTTGGCTCCGTGCGACTTTTTCTTGTTCCCCAACATAAAAAATCAACTCAAAGGAAAACAGTTTTCATCACCTGAAGATGTACTGGCTGCATTTGAGAAGGAGATTGGAGAGGTGTCTGATGCGGACTGGAAAATGTGTTATGAAAATTGGTTTAGACGTATAAAACTGTGTAGACGCCAATGGAGAGTAAGTATGTGATAGTATGCTTAAGACACAACACTGCACTTTCTGTTGACAAACCACGCCGAAATCCGAATTGGTTGTCATGAACATTAACAGTTTTATTTATTTGTGTATTAAGCAGACGGTCAAACACTTTTGATATTTTGATATTATAGTAGCTAGAGAGATGGGCCTATTGGATGCCGAGCGACGAAATGTAAGTTTGTACGCACAATATTGAGAGATTTACCATGTTATTTTAAGACCATAGACTTCTTATAGGTTTTCCTGTAATCTATGAGTAAAGAGCCATACTATGTATTTTTTCAAAATTTTTGGTCCAGTAGTTTCGGAGATAAGGGGGGGGGGGGGATGGTCAATTTTCATTGAATTTATTAAATATCTTTAAAAGTATTTATTTTAAAATTATATAAAAAATACATTTAAGATCCTCGTAACAAGCCCTTTCATTTGATATGTCACACGGTACTGTTAACAAAACTTTTTTTTTTAATTTTCTTGTTTGCAAAAGTGACCCCTATATTCAAAATTAATTTATTTACGTTACACATTCATGTTTAGGTCACAGAAATACATATGTGTACCAAATTTCAACTTAATCGGTCCATTAGGTTCGGAGCAAATTGGCTGTGACAGACGGACAGGCAGACAGACAGACACAGGAGTGATCCTATAAGGGTTCCGTTTTTTCCTTTTGAGGTACGGAACCCTAAAAACGATATTTACAGTCCTTAAAGGAGGAACTTAACAAACGTGTAGCAGACGGCGAAAATAATATTGTTATTAAATGTATTAAAGGAACACCAACCATCGTTGAAAACAAAACTTACCAAAAAAACCAGTAACTGCTCAAATACTAAAAACAAAACATACGAGTAGACTAAGCCATCATTTAGCAAAAAACTACGCAGACATTCCACTTCACCCGTCCTCGTTAAGATTCTTCTATGCCAACTTACGTAGCATCCGGAAAACTGGCAAATTAGATGAGATTAAATGCATATTAAAATCGATCCCACTGGCCGTTCATCTATTAATATTCACCGAGACTTGGATTACTTCAGAAAACGACGCAAAATTATACCAACTACCAAACTATAGTCATGTCTACAACTACCTACAGGCAAAATCGCAAAGGTGGTGGCGTTTCCATATACGTACACAACAGCATAATGTATGAAACAACAGAAGACAAATGTGAAAATGGAAACCACTATTTATGGATATACATAGAGAAGTTGTCGCTGAACATAGGAGTAATATATAAACCCGTGAGTCAAATATGAATAACTTCTTAGAAACGTACACCTTGCAATTAGAACAACGAAGAAGAACTGTGTTTGGCGACTTCAATATAGACCTTCTGAACAAGGACAATCAAGGCACAAAATACCTAAACGAAATTAAAGAAACTGGTTACGAAATATTGAATAATATAAATAGAATATATTATAGCACTCGTGAAACCCACACAACAAATACTATACTGGATCATAAAGCAACCATTCATTCAGCATGTCTATAGTGGAATCGAGTCTATCAGATCATAAACAATTATTCCTCGAAATAGGCAGATTGGAGCCGCAAATAAACAAGAAAAAACATTACAAAGCACTAGATTACACAAAGTTATACAACTGCGCTCTAACAGCTACTTACAGCAATGAAAATAATGACTATAATGATCTAGAGAGTTTTATTTCAGAACAAGTCAATAAGACCAAAATAGACAAAACAAAAACATTAAACCTACCACAAAAAGACTGGATAAACCGAGATATTATCGATTCAATAAACTCACGAAATATATTATGGCAACAAACAAAATCACATCCAAAAGACGAAGAAACAATGAAAAACTTCAACGATGAACAACGCAGAGTAATAACCCTAATCAAGACACAAAGAAGAAGTACTACCTTAACTTATTTAAAATTAATTACAATCAGCCGAAGAAAATGTGGGACCTTATCAATAATTTAGCGTTAAATAAAATTAAGGACAACAGCCGTGCCCCTCCTAAACTAATGTCAAGCTCAGGCCTGATTACAGAAGGTAATGCAATATGTGACTTATTTAACTCATTTCTTTCATCAATAGGTGCAGACCTAGCTAACAAAATACCCATCACATACCATGTAAACACCGGTAATATTTTTATGTACGATTATAATTACACACATAACATAACACTAAACGAGCTTTCCCCGTGTAGCACAGATGAAATATCTAGAATTATTGCCGACCTTGACAGCAACACAAGCACAGGCCTAGACGGCATCAGCACTAAGGCGATCAAATGTTTAAAACCTTTATTAATGAGAAGATTAACTGACTGCATAAATGGGTGCTTATCTCGAGGTATTTTTTCAGATACGCTTAAAATTGCTAGGGTCAGTCCTATTTACAAGTCCGGAAGTAGGACTGACCCGGGTAACTATAGGCCAGTGTCGGTCTTACCAGTGATATCAAAGATATTCGAACGAGTTCTATATAATCGTCTAAGAAAATACCTAAACGACAAGAATTTCTTGATAGACCAACAATATGGCTTTCGAGCTAAGTCAAGTACTCTAACAGCTGCAGTAGACTTAATAACAAAAATAAAAACAAATATTGATGAAAAAAATTTTGTTTTAGGGATCTTTATTGATCTAAAAAAAGCATTCGATACAGTGAGTCATCAAAAGCTCATCCAGAAACTAAACAATATAGGTATCACACAGGCAGCGCCCTCGATATGTTCACATCATATTTACAGAATAGGCGTTATTAGCTCACTACTCTTTCTAATCTATGTTAATAATATCAATAAAATAGGGCTTAAAGGTCACTTAACTCTGTACGCAGATGACACATGTCTATTTTGTTTCAATAAATCTATTCATAACATTATAATGGACGCGCAAAATGACCTTGACCTGCTAAACGAATGGCTAAAATGTAATTTACTTACTATTAACGCCGCAAAAACATCTTTTATGATTTTTTGTGCCAAAAACAAACCGTTACCGGAGTTCACACCACTCACAATAAATAAAGAAATTCTCAACCTATGAAAAATATCTAGGATTACATGTAGACGACAAACTCACTTGGAAACTTCACATCAACCATTTCAAAACAAAGTTAATGTCATTACTGGCAGCATTACGTAAAGTTTCAAACTGCATTCCAAAAAAAGTGCGTAAAATAATATATAACTCTCTAGTTAAATCTCATCTCGAATATTTAGTTGAAGTATGGGGGTCAGCCGCGAAAACTTACCTAGACCCACTACAAAGAACACAAAACAAAATTGTAAAAACATTATTTCACTATCATTATCTAACTCCGACAAGAATACTATACAAAAAAAACCAAACTACTCAATATAACTCACCTTTACAAATACTACACTTGCGTCCTTATTAAAAAAATCATCACCAAATCTGTTCAATCAAACATACAGTACATATGAAAAATATAACATACAACGTAAGGAATAAAAACAAAATCCAGTTACAACCAGCGCGCGCTCGCACTAATTATGGCAAAAAAACAATATTGGTTGAAGCACGGCTGTTCAACAGTTTACCGGAGGATATAAAAAAATGTGACAATATAAACATATTCAAGCGCAGATTAAGGCAATACCTACACCATAACATTTGAAATAACATAAAACAGACTATGCTAAATGTACTAATATAATGTCTCCAACACCCTAGAGGTAACTAACTAATTAATGTTAATATTACTAGACAAAATCTATAAGCGAACTACTAGTTTTTAAGTTCTTATGAGAAATAAAGTTCTTTAAACCCAAAAGAACCGATAACCTTCAAATGGCTGAACCGATTTTGATAAAACATGTCTAAGAACCATCGCACAAAAACCAGCTTTCAAATAAAAAAACCGCATTCAAATCAGTTCACCCGTCTAATAGCTACGGTACCACAGACGACACACAATGCGGTCAAACTTATAACACCCCTCTTTTTGCGTCGGGGATACCTACAAAAAAATACCTATAGCTTAATTTACTCATATTGTTATCTATCTATGACACTGAGAAAACAATGGAAGGAGTATTTTGAAATTGTCACAATCATGTCTATCGCAATATTTTATAACGCATCCGTTGAGTAGGGGTTTGGTCGGTTGGAAGAAAATGTAGGAATGTGAGCCTTAAAATTCGATGAAGAATTCACTAGGACGAGAATTGGTCCGAAACAGGGACCTGTACCCTAATTGCGTAATGCACGATCTATCACAATTTGTTTCGATTTGAAACAGATTGCTAATCCATTGCAGTATTAAGGCTTCCACATAAAAAACTTAATAGTGCAATTTACTACTTATACATAAAACGTATATTAATATGCTTTAATCAAGGTCCAAATCTCCATGATTTTTTCTGAGCTTAGATCAGGTGGACCAAAAAGAAATGGTCCAACGTATTTGGGTCCAAACACTTTCAATTGTCTTACATTGGCTGGGGTCAACATTAAACTTGACAGTGGAGTGCGGGCAACACCTATTTTTTCTGCAATTACACCAGTTATGTGGACATCGTCTATCCAGAAATACGGTGTAGATTGAGCTACTTTAAGTAGCCGTGGTATTACATCTATAGAGTAGAGGATCGCCCAACCTGAAAACAGATACATAGATGTATGAGGCTTTGAGAAGGAAGTTTAGAGTCTATAAAATTACCAGGAAGTTAAGTAGCAAATGACATTTGTTCATTGTAGTGTAGGAAAATGTTATTTACACTAATATTAGAAAGAGAAAAGATTTGTACTTTTGTTTGTAATGAATAAACTCAAAAACTACTGGACTAATTTTAAAAAATCTTTCACCAGTAAAATGCTTTATTATCAGTAACATAGGCTATAATTTCGCGGGCGAAGCCGCTGGCGGATGCTAGTAAGTAATATGTCCAAAAAAAAAAAATACAATCACACTAACCTGCGCAGTAAGTTGGATAATAAGTTGACGCATACTCTTCTGTAGTCACCGTCCATTTTGACTTTGACCTCTGAACCATAGCATTTTCCCACAGATGGCATGAAATCAGATCTTTAGCACCCCACGGAGACAGTTCCCTAGCCAGATAGTGCGTCATCTCCCGAGAATTCATCACAATATCATCGTCAGTTTTCAAGACATATTTAGCTTTCGGGCAGTGGTGCGCTACCCATTTCAAACCCATAACATGTTTGTAAGTCATATTTCTATACGCATCTACGAAATTTCCTTGTACTATATCCCCGTACTTCATACTTTCATTCTTTACTTGGTTCGCTATAGTTACGTTCTCCGTTTCGCCGACCAAAAAAACGACCTTAGTTGAATCATGATTGCGACCCCAAGTATTACGTATAACCTTTCGGTTTTCACGGTTATGTGGGTTCGAGGATATAATTATCATTAACAGCAAACCTGCAGGATAGTCCTTACATGGTTGTGGGTTTATTTTAAAGGTAAAATTGCTAATATCCAACAACTGAGTGTACTTATCTTCAACAGTTATCTGAGTTGTGTTCAAAGGTCCTAAAATACTGAATTTTGGTTCTTTAATCTGTATAATGTTATTCGCAGTGCTATTATAGTACTTATAGATGATGGAGAGAGCACAAATAGTAAATAAGATCTTGTGAAGAGTCATCATTTCTATTTTTGCATTGCGTTGTCCTTCAGCCATAGCAAAAGTTCACTACAAAGTCCGTTTTTTAATCTCAGAGACTAAATTGACAATCACAAATGTCAAACTTCAAAATAATATGGCCAGCTTCTTATCGCAGTGTTGTTCCGATGATTCCGGTTTTTTTACCGCTAAGGTCCCCCGCGCGTGGCGAGCGGTTTTTTAGCCACGCGCGGGGGACCTTAGCGGTAAAAAAACCGGAATCATCGCGTCTCGTTAGATTTATGACCGCCGCTTGAATAAACAAAAAAACTTGAGAGGTGTCAAGGGACACCCGGATGGAACGAAGTTCCTTACGATTCATTAGTGAAGGAATTGTAATAAAATGAGTAGGTAAGTGAGTGCATACGCCACACACACAGCGTACACCGCAGCACCACACAATACTACAGTTTTCCCGTGATTTTAATGGAGCCAAAAGAGAGGTCTTTTTCTCCTGATTTCGGGGACCCCAAACTTGATAGGTCTACGACCTCTGGCTCCAAAGTTACCCGGGGGGGTGAGGTGTGCAGAGGGTGTATCGGGATCAGGGGGTCGCGGGAGGATATCGAGGGGGGGTTCGGGGGGAGGTGATATATATATAAGAGAGTTGTAAGATATACTTAATTACAGATATTGGGGGTCAAAAATGGGGTCTAAGGGGTCTAACTGAATGTAGGCTCTAGCTGAGAGAGGGTACTGGGGGGGGGGGGGGGGGAATTTTATCAAAACTTTGATATTTCCAGCCGTTTCCGAGATATTTAAAATTTAAAAGAACTTCGTTCCAAAATAAAAAAAAAGTGTCGTTACAACTTTTGGTCTTAATTTTTTCCGTCTAGCCCCCTTTCGCAACGCGCGATAAGGAACTTCGTTCCAAAACTTCAGTGTTTTGTTAAAGTATCTGTTTTGTTAAGGTATCAGGTCTACTTACTATCTCCGAGACTCTTAGTAGAAATTTACTTACACTTAACGTAAAAAAAACTAAGCTGATCACTTTCTTCAAAACCATAGCTTCCAGTCCTCCTCCAATTGACACTCAAATTCCACACATGCCACAACGATCACAATTCACCACTCACAAACTGTATCTGTACTCCTATAGACCGCATTTCCTCCCTTAGATATCTAGGTATTACAATAGACGAAAATTTATCATTTCAACCTCACATACACACACACTGCGAAGTAACGAGTCGCAAGTTCAAACCTCAGCAAAACAGTTGACTTTTTGTATTTTTAAAATTTGTAACATACAAAGTTTCCGGCTCACCGAAATAATAAACAGTCCATAAACATCAGTTACTTATCAAAACAGTAAATAATAAAATGGAAAACCGACATGAAAATATATTACGAGTATTATGCGAGGGATGCCACCAGTATATTTCTAATGAAAACTTTATAGAATGTAGTGAATGTGGTCAAAACTACGATCTAGAATGTGCGAACATCTCAAAAAAACGACTTTCTAGTATTGCTGATCTCAAGAAGATATGGAAGTGTCCTGTTTGCACAGCCAAAAAACCTAAAATGGACAATAAGAATATGCCAGCTTGTTCTTCTTCCATAGAAAACACCGAAACAGTCTCCCAGGACTCAAATGTCACAGTGAGAAAACCCAACCTATCCGGCAGGCAACGATCTGTCGGACGGAAAGAAAATGACGACTCCTCGTTATATAATATATCCAACTTTGATGGCTGCTTCTCCGGAGACACGATAAACACCCAGGCGGTGCTATCAACCCAAGAACGGGTATCCACACCCACATTTACACTTCACCAACTCAGCCAACTTTTAGACAATAAACTGAAGAACAACGAAAATAAAATAGTTTCATTGATCAAAACTGAGCTAAAATCTCTCATACAAGAGGAAATTAAGAATTTTATGGCGAATTTAAGCATTGAAATAACAAACAAACTGAATAATGTAACCACCGAACAACACAAACTACTCGGTGATATACAAAGCTTATCAGGGAAAATAAATAATTTAGAAAAAGAATGTAATCATCTAAACACTGAAATAAAATCACTACAAAACCTCTGCAGCTCTAAACACCAGCCAAGCTACAATAGTAGCAACAACACAAAAAAACTAGTTCTATATGGGCTAGAAGAATCCAAATGGGAGACAGAAGACCAGCTCTATGACTGCATCCTAAATATCTTTTATGATAATATGAACGTGAACTTAGAAGGATATATTGAAGACCTAACGCGACTAGGAAAGCAAGGATACCGCAGACCAATCGTAATAGAGTTAATAAGCAAACAAATGACCAAACACGTCCTTCAAAATAGACAATTTCTTGTGGGATCTGGAGTTATGATTGGCGAGTTCCTAGAAAATGACGCACTTAAAAAACGAAATGAACTAAGGAAAATGCTATATGAAGCAAGAAAAGAGGGACACTATGCGGTGATCAGAAATGATCAACTTATAATAAACGGTCAAATTTACAGTAAGTTGGGAAATGAAGACATCGGAAACAACCTACAAAACACAACAACAACGGTTCTTCCCGGGAAAAATCAAGTAAACATTGAAGGAAATATGACACCTATGACGCCGACTAACACGAGAAACGATTTCAACAACTCCTTCAGTAACAATACATCCCAAAACTTCAAAAAACATTCCTTTCGAAACTAAATACAATATCATACTACAAAATGTACAAAGCATAAAAAACAAGACCCACTTAATAGAAAACCTGCTGCAAGAACAACAATACCAAGCTATATGCCTAACAGAAACTTGGATAACTGAAAAACAACGCCCCTACGTGCAAATCGACGGCTACGAGACAGCCGCAGCATATTGTCGTCAACAGCGCCGCGGCGGAGGCGTCGCCATCCTGCTGCCAACCGGAACAACGTATACTGAGAGGTCAGACCTTACCGAGTTAACTATAGAATATGTCATCGAATGTTGTGCAGTAGAAATTAAACCTAATATACTTCTCATTATTTTGTACCGAACGGACCGTAAAATAGACCAATTTTTTACCTTTCTCGAACTGTTACTCACTAAACTAAAGTCTTATCACTATAAGAAACATATCATCATTGGAGGTGACTTTAATATAAATGCAATTCAAAGATCAAATCACTATAAAAAACTAATGGCAAGTATGCTTGAATATAACCTACAGTCCTACACCAAGTTGTCAAAGAGCCGACTAGAGAAACGCCCACGTCATCAACCTGCATAGACCTAATCTTCACAAATAATAAAAACTTCTCGGTATCTGTTAATGATAAAGGAATTTCTGACCATAAATGCGTAACTTACGGTTTTGAACTATTTTCTAGGTCACAAAATAAACCCATCTATAAAAAAGTCCGTCTAACAAACCATCCTAAGTATTTCATACCTTTCAAGCTTAAACTGAGACAAATTGCTTGGGATAACATCTTAATATCAGAAAATAATGTAAACAATAACTACAACCTCTTCTAAAACAAATTAAAAGAACTTTTAGACGCCTCCATCCCACTTAGACGAATAAAAATATCTATTTTTAAAAACCATAACTATTTAACTAAAGGAATAAGTAAATCGTGTAAACATAAACGACTTCTAAAAACACTAGTTAATCAATCTAAAAACAAAGTATTAAAAAAACACTACAAAATTTTCTCAAAAATTCTAAAAAAATGTGTGAAGGTTTCCAAGAAACAAAACTATTCACAAGAAATGGAAAAATCCAAAAATAAAACGAAAAAAATGTGGCAGATAATAAAACGTATTACTCAAAAACCCAAAAACATTTACCCTGAAAATCTAAAAATAAACATAAATAACAACCTAACAAATTGTCCCTACACTATTGCTAACACATTCAACCAATACTTTGCGTCCGTAGGTTCCTCAAACATGCAGAACAACAGCTTGCAAGCACCCATCAACCATACAGTAATTACGCCCGCCATTAATTCTATGTTCTTAGAGCCTGTTACAGAAAAAGAGATATTTGAAATTATTCAGAACATCCCTGACAAGCGCAGCTGTGGCATCGATGAGATACCCCCTACATTAATAAAATCATGTATCCTGGAACTAACTACTCCGCTAACATACCTTGTAAACCAATCCCTTGAGGAAAAAACATTCCCGTCTCGATTAAAAATAGCAATAATCAAACCTATACCTAAAAAAGGTGGGAAATCCAATGACCCTAGTCAATACAGACCAATAGCCCTTCTTCCAGCATTCTCAAAAATATTTGAAAAAGTAGTTACGAACCGTATGTGTAAATTCCTGGAAAAATATAACTTACTCGACAGTAATCAATTTGGATTCCGAGCAAACCGATCGACAACCCTAGCAGTCTACAAATACACACAGGAAATCCTTACATACATTAAAGACAAAAACAACGCAATAGGCCTCTTGCTCGACATGACTAAAGCCTATGATAAGGTATCACACTGAATCTTGTTAACCAAATTAAATGGGGTTGGCATTAGAGGAGACGCACTTGATTGGCTTAGATCGTATCTTGCTGACAGGAAACAGTACGTACAGATCGAACACCTGGATGGCGACAAATGTGAGTTACAAAACGTGCGCTCGGATACAATAACCACTAATTGGTCTATCCCTCAAGGTAGTGTGATAGGATGCATACTTTTCCTTATATACATCAATGACCTGCCAAAAATATGCGATCACCTATGTGTGTTATTCGCTGATGATATCTCTATACTCTTTAAAAGCCCTTCAAACAGCTCAGAATATAATACTCATATAATTGAAACATTTAATAAAATAAAATCCTGGTTACAGAGCCATAATCTAGAAGTAAACAATAAGAAAACCAAAATAATACAATTCAAACCCTACCAAAAGCAAAAAATTAACTTAAAAACCATAACCAATAATATCAAAATTGAAGAAGTCGATGAATTTAACCTATTAGGTATTACATTAGACACCCATTTAAATTGGAAGAAACATGTGGACAAAATTAAAACAAAACTATCACAATTTTTATATGGTCTTAGTGTGCTCAAATCAAACACAAAAAAAGACTGTGCTCTCACTGCATACTATGCGTATGCCTACGCATGGCTACGTTACGGAATCATCCTGTGGGGGCACAGTGTAGATGCTAAAGACTTATTTATTGCCCAAAAGAAATGTCTAAGAATAATTTATCACATAAAACCTAGAAATAGCTGCAAACCCCACTTCATCAAGGGAAAAATTCTAACGTTACCCTCAATTTATATTCTAGAAATAGCCACATTTGTTAAAAAGAATATACAACTCTTTAATTTTGATAAGAATGAACGCCGCAAAACTAAATTAATTCTACCAGCACCTAGACTACAGATGTATAAAAAAACTTTTTACAAAAAAAAAAACAACCGACTTCAAAAAAGTCGGTTGTTTCGGAAGTCGGTGTCTTTGGTTTTGAATTTTCGTTTGTCACCGACTTCCGAAATTAAAGTTATTTTTCACTTTGTAGTGATTTTTTTTTGAAGTCGGTTGTTTTTTTTTTGTAAAAAGTTTTTATTTTTCACTTTTTAGTTGTGGTACCTACCCCATACAAATTCGAATACCACTACCTGCTATGTAAATAACAGTGACAAGAAGTTATCATATCATCTACATACTAAGTGGGAAAAAATACGTATAATTGAAGCTAACTCAAGAACTACCCAAGTAAAGTTAATAAAATTTATATGGAACCACCTCTGAAGTATGATCTACCAAACAAAAAAAGAATCATCAAAATCTATTCATAATTGGCGGAGTAATCGCGTAACAAACATTCAAAAAAAAAAAAAAAAAAACATACAGACGAATTGAGAACCTCCTCCTTTTAGAAGTCGGTTAAAAATAGCCCAGAATACCGAAGCATCCAAATATATAATAAGTTACCTGAACACATAAGATCAACAAAAACGCTAAGCATATTTAAATTTAGACTTAAGTCATTACTTTTAGAAAAAAGTTATTATAGTATCAACGAGTTTATGGAAGATAAGAAACTAAAATAAAGCACAAATGTTGTCTAACCAAGTATAAAATGATTTTATTAATGTTACTATACTCAAATAACTTTAATAATAAAATATGTCACAAATAGATTATATATTAGTAATAATAATGAATGTTGTGATATAGATATCTAATAAGTATGCTATATAATGTTAACTTCCGAATATTTAACCTAGTTATAAGTTAAATGTAATAAAACTTGCTGCGCCCTAACAGGGTAATGTACTCATAAGTTTAAGCCTAGCCTGTAACTGAGTGTACATTATGCAAAAATAAATAAATAACTAAATAAACATATACTTGCTAGCGGGCCGCGTCAGAAAACTAATCTACGTCATGAAAAAACTACGAGACTGCACATCTATTAAAATTCTCCGAACAATATACCTAGGTCTCTGTCAATCAGTACTCCAGTATGGAATCTCCGTCTGGGGCGGAGCCGGGAAAAGCACATTTATTGAAATAGAAAGAGCTCAAAGAGCCTTAATTAAAGTTACTTAAACTTTAGGTTCCCGACAGATCTGCTGTACAATCAATTTCCGGTTCTTCGAGTACGTCAACTATACATACTTAGTGCCGCACTGCATGCACACAAATCTAGACCTGACTACCAAAGCCTGCTTTCAAAACGTATCTTTCACGTCCCTCTCCCTAATGCAAACAGTCTTCTGGCCCGTCGGTGCCCCTTTTACTCACACACGCATATCTACAATAAAATAAGCAAGCGCTGTGACACTAAACTCACTCGTTTAAAAGAATGACAAAAAGTTGGCTTCTGTCCCTGTCATACAACGACACTGAGGATATTGTGAGTTAATAATATAGGTACAAGCAATTTATTCATACAAAACCCACACTTTCAACTCACCACCACGCACACTCACACACACACTTCACCCACCCCCACACACCCACTCACACACACCCACTCACACACACACACACACTATATATATATTTTTTAGAATTGTTTTATTTGTTTAATTTATTTTTATTTTGACAGTTCGCTACCCTTATTTTAATTAACTATTCTGTCCATTTTCAAACATCCTAAAATTAAATTTAAGCTAGCGCAAACATGTTTCGAATTAAAATCTAAGATAACGCAACTCAGGCCCCCAAGATACAGACGCTGCCTAGTTTGGGGACCACTGTTTTAATACTATGGTAAATATTCTAGTTACATTATAAGCTTACAATATCATTATTTTCTGAAATTGATTTTGTAACAATGGACCAATAAAAATTATTCTTATTCTTATAGTAATGGTCTCTAAAGTAATGGTTTTGGGTACTCAAATAGGTAAGAAATACATTATATTTTTGGGGGGCGATTTGTAAACGTGGAAAACTTCCTCTGATATTTATCGAAAAGGGTGTTAAAATCAACGCTGAATATTACTATTTATTTACTTATTTCATTAACAATTTTTACATTGTATCAAAATGTAATTATTTATAAACAAACACAACATGAAGACATTTAAATTAAAAAAATATTAAAAAGTACATAATAAATTATTCAAAATTACAAATCCATGATTCTGAAGTTTTATCAATAATAAAATTCAATATTTAGGGATATTAACACCACGAAAATGTCAAGAAAAGAAAAAAATATACAATAATATTGCATTTGGGTACAATAACACCGATACAAATGTCAAAAAAAAATTCTATGTAATGTCAAATAATAATAATAATTAAAAAAAAAAGGTTTGCAGTCATTACAGTTCCCCAGACACAGTCCCTACATATCACTGAGAAACTCATCAAGTGTATAATAGCACTTTTCCATCAGAAATGACTTTAGTTGGTTCTTAAACTGATTTACATTATAAATGGACTTTAATTGTACTGGTAGTTTGTTATAAAGTTTAATTGACTGATAGCTTGCAGAATGACTAACTACTTTCAAATGCGGTTGTATTTTATATTGTAAGTCCTTACGCCTTGTAGCTTCCCGTTTATTTCTTTCCTCAAGTGTTTCAAAATCATGTAGTTTTTTTATGAAGTCTGTGAGTAGAACTAAAATATACAAGCAAGGGACCGTTAATATCTGCAGTTCTTTAAAGTACTCCTCACACGATACCCACTGTGGAATTCTCACCATGGTTCTTATGGCCCTTTTTTGTATAACAAAAGCAGTACTCACATTGTAGGCGTAACTACCTCCCCATAGAGTAATACTGTACCTAAGCTTTGACTCAACAAGCGAGTAATATATAATTTTTAATTGTTTAATAGAAATCTCATCTCGAAGGCTTCGAAGGGCATAGCAAGCTGAACTAATTGAACTTTCTATGGTTGTCAGTTCTTTTTTCCAGTTTAGGTTTTCGTCAATATAAATACCTAAAAATTTCACGCTGTCTACTAATATTATTTTATTATTATTCAAAGTTATGTCAATTGAATCTTTGTTTCTCGACGTTGTTCTAAATAACATGGCATTCGTTTTATTTGTATTTAAGTTAAGATTGTTGATGGTAAACCAAGAATGAAAGAGAGCTAGAGCCTTATTTACCTTATTTCTTAGAGTTTCTAAATCTTCTGCGGCTATAATAGCATTCGTATCATCAGCAAAAAGAACAGGTTCTGTATCACTATGTTTTAGCATATAACTCATACAAGACGGAAGTTTTGGAAAAACCGGTAGCATCGAGTTTACTTCACATGTTTGGAGATGATTATTACATCTTCCAACAAGATGGAGCAACATCACACACAACAAACGTGGTTCAAGCATGGTGTCAAGCCAATTTGACTGATTTCCTACCCAAGAATGAATGACCTCCCAGCTCACCAGATTTGAATCCTTTGAATTTTTTTGTATGGTCATACATGCTGTCGAAGCTAAATGACTACAAAATTGCAAATCTCGAGCAGTTCATGAAAGTTATCCAGCGCGTTTGGAAGGAAATGCCGATGGAAGCTGTGCGTGCCGCGTGTGACGGGTTTTAAAAACGTTTGAAGCTGATGAAAAAGGTCAAAGGTGGAATTATACCGAAACATCTAATATAATTGTTAAAAAAATGTAATTTTATTAAAAATATATATTATGTTTAAACTAAGTATGATTGTTTTTTATTTTTTGAGTTTTGAAAGTGTATTCGAATTTATTGGACACGGTGTATATTTAGATTAGATAATAAAAATAAATTGTTTCACAGACGTCTTCGATTCGTTGTTAATTGTTTCAGTGTCTACTGATAATAAAATAAAATCACAAATATCGGTATCCCGGTATTGGAAATTTCAATACCTCTATTGAAAAAAGCCTTAAGATGTCCGGGGTCCCGGTATTAGCCAATAACGGGATCCCGGTATTGGAAGCCCTAGTTGGCACAATGTACTGCGCGGCCGTTTTTATACGAGTACAGTCATTCGAATTTGTTCAGTTAATCGTGATATTTCTTTTCCCTATGGTTTTCTTCTTATATCTGTGTAGTTACAAGGATTTTTCAGCTGAAACTTTAACGATAAGCAATTGAATAAAGGTACTAATTATTTGCCAAATCATAATTACCGTCACTTAATAATAACTCATGTATTGGAGTGTTACATTTTAGCGTAGCCAGATTTTAATTAAAATGGAATAGCTCTCTGAGGAGTTGGAATAGAAACATCTAATTTCGCATGATGCATTGAGTTCATAAAAGATACAAACCACTATAATTAGTAAGTTTCTAGGATTTCTCATTGAAGCACAAGGATCGATTTTAGGGTTTTTGAAAATTGTTGTTTGTATGAAAAATCTTATTCCTTGAGTTAATAAACTTGAAACTTGGCACGAATACTTATCTATGTAAATGATAAAGTATGCCATTTTTAGTTTTTCTAAAATACCCCCTAAAGGAGGATTGGGGGGTGTCAAAGTTTGTATGGAAGAATTTTAACGAGCGGTCTGATTAACTCAAAACTCAGTATTTATAATTAAAACTGAAAATAAGTAAAAACGTAAATCAGGGTTTTTTGAAAATCTACCCCGAACGGGGTGAAACGAGGTATTAATTTTTACAGTGGAGGATTTTACTGTGTGGCTTAATTAACTTGAAAATTGGTATAAATAATCTATTAGTTAAATAATGGAAACATCACAATAGATTTTTCAAAAACTATTATCACGCTATTTGCTATGGGGGATGAGCAATATAGCATTATGTTTGTATTCTTCTATAGTTTACCGCAAATTGTAAAAAGGCTAGCCAAAAGGTTAGAATATTGCAAATAGTTACGGATTTAAACTTTTAAAAGATTATCATCACGCTATACCTTTATGGAACTAAGCAGTCAATCATAGCTTATACAAGGTGGATTTTGAGATGGGGCTATAAGGGCAGGTACCTTAACCGTTGTCGCTACAAGAAAACAGTCTTATGAGACTGTCCTTAACTTTTTGAAACATTTTGATCTGCATTCACAGATTTTGAAAAAATTGTACAGTCAGCAAGAAAATTGCTAATTTTCACAAAAACTTTTTAGATGCCGGTCGATCCTATTTCTTATTATTACTAGAACTAAAAAACTATATTGGGCCAACTAAGGTTTGTTACTCCAAGACACGGCCTATGAATTTTGTATCCCAGATTGCAGAAAAAACTTAACTTTGCCGTTCATTATAGAATTATAAATTACCAATTTTCGGATTTTCCTCTTTACTTGACCTTACTTCTCGCCAAACTTCATGCTGCTGGACCAACGTGAAATACCAAATAGACTGGTTTATTTGCGAGTGTCTAAATATGCGGCACAAATGGCCATATTTTTTATTTCGTTAACTTTTTTTGGGTGGTAAATTATCAAATAACTTCTCCCGCTCTGGGTGGAGCGGGAGAGCGTGTCAGGTTTATACTGACGAAAACCCACCCGTGTTCCTTCAGTTGCCTGTGTGTTTTCAGTGACCACAGTAACCCTTTCGGACTTTTCCGCGACCCTGGCAGGCATCGGCCCTAGCGTACCATGGACTGGACCAGGGCCGGATGCGAGAAATCACCACCACCGATCGTCTCCACCCAAGCGGTGCCCCGCCCAAGCCGGGCAGATCTCCACCGTATGCTCCACCGTGTCCTCCGGGCGATCCACAAAATGGTCACACCCGGGCGTTTCCTCCCGCCTTATCCGGAACAGGAACCTCCCGAAACAACCGTGTCCGGTGAGAATCTGTGTCAGGTGGAAGGTGAGGACGCCGTGGCGCCTCTCTACCACTCCTCATTGAGGGAACTTGTCACCACAGTTGTGGCGTGCCCATTATTGCGTTGACTTGGAAGTTTGATTTTCGTTACACTTCCAAGAGACCGTAGATCTAAGTTTTTGATATCTATTTCAAATTGATGCCTCCACGCGTTCCTAAGAAAAGGGTCTTGACAGACAATGAAGTCATCCTTTATGGGTTTTAATGTTTCAATTTGAGGTACGGAACCCTAAAACAGATTTAATATCAGCCTGTTACCTTTTCATGACGTAACGACTGAACGGATTTCTAGATGAAAGGCATATGATAGGCCATGACCTGGGTTAGGACATAGGATACTCTGAATCCCGGTAGCACGTTCCTGTGTGATATTTTCTGACATCCCCGCGGGCGAAGCCGCGGGCAAAACCTAGTACCAAGACGCACAAATTTCATTTTTTGGGCACAATTAGGCACAAATGTGATCTAGCTAAGTAGCTAGTTTGTACTCAGCTACGACCACCGGTTAAAAAACATGCCGCTGGGGTAACGTTACTCCAGCGGAATCTGTTTTTCGTGAATATCTTTGGATCGGCTGGACGCATACATTCTAAATTTCGGGCACATTTACCCGAGATGGGGTACTAATTATCTGTCAAGCCGAAATCCTGAAAAGCGACAACATTCCGCTGACATAACGCACACTCATTATTTACCGACGAAGCTGACGAATCCATCTCCAATGATTATCACAGCACACAGAGAGGTTATGTCTGTCAACGCGACGTTAGTTTTGAAAAAGGCGCAAGTCATAGACTTGTGTCCTTTTCAAAACAAAAGTCAGCAAGGAGGTGTTAATATATTACTTTCCTCTATGGTGGTAAATGTCACTGGCAATGTAAAACCTCGTCTATTTGACAGATTGTGTTTATAACTAGACTTACTGAAAAATAAAAAATAACTCTTCTTCCTGTACTTAATGTAAAATGGTATCCTTATAAAATAAAACCTATTATATCTTAAAACCAAGTGTTTGATGCTAGATTCTGTCCGCCCTAACCCTTCACAGGTTATGGGCCCAGCAGCACCAACGCATTAAAAATAAAAGTAAAAACCAGTAAAACTAAAAAACAGTAAAATCACGCAACCTGCATACGGCACGCGGAAGTCTGCAAAATGGCGGAGGAATCCAGCATTGAAAAATTGATAAGTAGCAAAAATTTTCACCTATGGAAGTTTGAAATTTGCATTTTTATGAAAGCCAATTCATCTATACTTCTATACTAATAATATAAAGAGGTAACATTTGTTTGTAAGTTTGTAAGTTTGTTTGTAGGGGGTAATCTCCGGAAGTAATGAACCAATTTAAAAAATTGTTTCACTGGTAGAAAGCTACATTATTCGTGAGTGCTATAGGCTATAAATTATAAAGATATCATGCATATTAGCCGAACTATCTCAATTTTTGTCTAGCCAGGCGGAAAAAAATAGCTCTTACAGCAGAGTTATTTGCATGCGCTGCCTTAACAGTTGAATATAATTGAAAACAATGTATAGCAAACTGGTCCGTTTTGAATAGTTCTACAAAAAAGTCCGCGACACCATATTTCTATCTTTTATATTTTAGCAGATATAGTAGCTTTTATGTGTTAAAAAAAGTATTTTTCGTCGTACTTACCTTTAGACGATTTTTTAAACAACAAAATATTAAACCATATCGAAAAAACATCATAGAGATATGATTTGCCCTAAACAGTATGTCAATTGGTTAAATAGTTTCGAAGATAATATAAAATTACTAAATCGCAAAATGCTGCCATCGATTCACGAACCGCATTAGAACATGCTTTGTACGGACGTTTTATCCATTTACCCATAGATGGCGTTGTGCAATTACGTCATTTTTCTGAATCGCGGTGTTAAGATTTTCCGCGGATTAATGACCTTCTCCAGTTATTATTAAAAAGTTTTGTTGTTGGGTAAGTGAGTTGTACGCAGTTAGTTGGATGTTGTTGGTCTTTAAAATACTTTTGGGCACAAATACTACTTCGTTCTCATTTTTCGAGTTCGAAGCTGTGGTATTTCTGTTTTTGGGATATCGGACAGTTTCAGCGATTCATGATCATGCCTAACCCTAAAAGGAAATCACAACTTTCCCGTCAGACATCCCAGACAAGAGCAGCTCGAGTACGCCGTACGGATGAGTCTGCTCTTGAAAATCATCAGCATCTCTCGAGGAATAGAGAAAATATTTCGCAAGCACGCGCTGGGGAATCTAGCTCCGAGCGTTCACAGCGGCTTGCTAACCAAAGCTGGAGAACATCGCAGGTCCGTGCTCAGGAATCTAGCGCTGAACATGCGCAGCGTCTCAGTGATTTAAGGCAGCATGTCTCTGCAACAAGGGATAGGGAGTCTAGCGCTAAGCGCTCGCAGTGGCTCGCTAGCTAAACTGTGAGAACATCGCAGGCCCGTGCTCGGGAATCTAGAGCTGAACGTGCGCAGCGTCTCAGTGATTTAAGGCAGCATGTCTCTGCAACAAGGGATAGGGAGTCTAGCGCTGAGCGCTCGCAGAGGCTCGCTAGCCAAAGCGCGAGAATATCGCAGGACCGTGCTCGGGAATCTAGAGCTGAACGTGCGCAGCGTCTTTCTGATTTAAGGCAGCATGTCTCAGCAACAAGGGATAGGGAGACTAGCGCTGAGCGCTCGCAGCGGCTCGCTAACCAAATAGTGAGAACATCGCAGGCCCGTGCTCGGGAATCTAGATACATACATACATACATATGCAATAAAAACAAAACCCTCCTTTTGGCAGTCAGGAAATAAATCATAGCACTCAGTACTAACCGAACCATACTCATAATTTCATCACAAGTTAAAATGTTTACCGCCCAACGAAGTGGGCACGGGTCAGCTAGTTGTTTGATATATTGACAGTCAAGAAAACTGATTTAGAAAAGGAAGGGAATCAGTTGAAGGATGCTAAAGCACAAAAGTTGATAATGAACACAATAGACAGAAAATTAAAATCGCATGTGCTTAGATGCACAAGCGCACGAGAAATGTTTGAAAAGCTCTGTAGTATTTTTGAAGGAAGTGAGGAAAGAAACAAATCCACCCTGCTGCAAAACTTTTTTAATTTTGATTCTAAAAATATGAAACTTGCAGAAATGATTAATGAAATTGAAAACCTAGCCATGCGCTTAAATAACCTCGGTCAAACCATTAACGATGATTTAATCATTCCAAAAATACTTTCATGTCTACCTGCAAAATATAAATTCTTTATAACAGCTTGGGAATCAACACCCGATAACAATAAAACATTGGAAAATTTGACAAATCGATTACTATCTGAAGAAAATAGACATGAAGGAGATGGACAAGAAATAGAACCAGCAGCATTTAGAGCTAGTTATCCACAATTCAAAGTAAAAGTAAATAACAATATAAAATGCTTTCAATGCGGAAAAATTGGTCACTTAAAATCTCAATGTAAAGCATGCAGTATATGTAAGAAAATGCATCTGGGTAAGGAATGCAAGGAAAAAGAAAAGCAATGTAAAATATGTAAGAAAACCAACCACAAAGAAGAGAACTGTTTCTTTAGAAAGAAGAGCATAGAAAAGGAATCGTCGGCATTTTTGTCAAAAACAGAAGCAGAAAATATAAAGTTTGTTGTTGACTCTGGTAGCACAACATATATGATAAACAATAAAAACGTAATAGATGATTTTCAGATCCACCGAACGCAAATAGCAACTGCTAACAGCAGCTCCTCAATGTATTCGGAAGGTAAAGGGTCGGTAAAAAGTGATAAGTGTGTTTTGGTAGATGCTCTGTATGTACCAGACTTGACACAGAACCTAATATCGGTCAGTTCAATTACAAAAGCAAATGGAATGGTACAATTTACTGAAAAAGAAGTAAAAATATACAAAGAGAACCAGTTGGTCCTATGTGGCAATAAAGAAAATGGTTTATATTACATAAAAATGAATAAAACCAATGACGAAAGTTCTCTACTGGCAAAGCAAAGGGGAACAGCCATGGAATGGCACAGGAGACTTGGCCATCCAGGAAAACAAGTATTACAAAATCTTATAAAAGTGGCAGATGGAATAAAATTAGAAGGAAATATAAACATAGAAGAAAATTGTGAAATTTGTATAAAAGCCAAGCAGTCAAGACTACCTTTTAACACTCAAAGAAAACGGGCAAATAGAATTTTAGAAATCATTCATTCAGATGTTTGTGGGCCGTTTGAAACAGAAACACATGATGGAAAAAGATACCTTGTGACAATGATAGATGATTACAGTAACTTCACTAAAGTATATACGATAAGACAGAAAAGTCAAGTACCTGAAATTCTTAAGAACTATATTGAAGAAACCGAACGCGAAAAAGCTGAAAAAGTTTCTTGTATAAGATGTGACAATGGAGGAGAATATAAAAGCAATGATTTTAGAACCTGGTGTTCTAAAAAGGGTATACAACTAGACTATACTATTCCGTATACACCTGAATTAAATGGAAAATCAGAACGAATGAATAAAACACTACTCGAAAAAACAAGAGCTTTGTTGTTAAACGCTGAGATGGAAAATGAGATGTGGGGTGAAGCTGTCCTGTGTGCCACCTATCTCATAAATAGATTACCCAGTGATACTATACAGAAAAAGACACCGTATGAAGTATGGTATTCCAAGCGTCCAGACATATCCAACATTCAAGAATTTGGTACATTTGTTTATGCAAAATATTTGGGAAATTTGAAAAAACTAGAACCAAGAGGAAAAAAGCTCAGAATAGTAGGCTACACTAATAATGGCTATAGACTTTGGAACTGTGAAAAAAGGAGAATAGAAGTAAGAAGGGACATAACAATATTGAATAATTATAAAACCAATGAAATAAAACCGGAAGAACAACAAGTAGAAATAACAATAAAGGAGAAATTAAATATAGAACCAGAAAGCAACCAAGAAATAACACAAAATGAAACTGATATAAACACGAGTAACCAAGCGATAATATCAGATAACAGTGATGAAGAACTGTTTTACAGTGAAAATGATCAAGATGTGTCTACTGAAAGCAAAGATACAACAGTAACACAATCTGATGATGAGACCATAATAGAAGAAACAAGGAAAAGCAAAAGAATGCGAAAACCACCTGTTAGGTTTAATGACTATGCTTTACTAACCTATAATGAAGCTATTTCAGGTCCTGAGGGAAAAAATTGGGAGAAGGCAATAAATTCAGAGAAAGAATCTCTAGCAATAAATAATACTTGGCAAGTAATTAATAAAGCGGAAGCTAAGGGTAAGAAAATTTTGTCTAATAAATGGGTTTTTAACGTAAAAGGTAATGGAGTTTATAAAGCTAGATTAGTCGTAAGGGGGTTTGAACAAAAATGGGGGGTAGATTATGATGAAATATACAGTCCTGTAATAAGTCAATCAACTCTTAGAGCTATTATGGCTATAACAGTATATAATAATTTTGAGATGATGGTTTTTGATGTAAAAACTGCTTTCTTGTACGGTGAATTACAAGATGAAGTATACATGAAAATGCCTGAAGGTTACGAAAATATAAATAATAAAATATGTAAGCTTAACAAAGCATTGTATGGTTTGAAACAGGCTCCAATTACTTGGAACAAAACATTCACTGAAACGTTGTTAAAACTAGGTCTCACACCAACAAAATCAGATAGATGTGTATTTACAAATCAAGATAAGTCTGCAATTCTTACAATTTATGTTGATGATGGATTAATTGTATCTAAATGTGAACAACAATTGTTAGATATTCTAAGTTGTTTGGAAAAATCTTTTGAAATTAAAATTAGTAAAAATCCTGAACAATATATTGGTTTAGAAATAAATAGAACCAATGCAGGTGTAAAATTAACACTAAAAGCATACACAGAAATGTTACTAAAGAGATTCAATATGAGTGATTGTAAAACAAGTAAAATTCCTGGAAATTTTGAGAAAAAGACAGAGAAAACAAATAAAACATTTCAGTGTAACTTTCCTTATCGAGAACTTGTAGGAGGATTGTTATACTTGTCAACTCGGACAAGACCAGATATTGCTCAATCTGTAAATGAAGCTAGTAGGAAATTAGAGAATCCTGATCATATAGACGTTTTAGCTGTAAAGAAAATATTAAAATACTTAGCAGGAACATTAGATGAAGGTATTATGTTTAAGTCTGATTGTAAAGTTTTTTGTTTGAATGCATACTGTGATTCAGATTATGCAAATGATGTAACAACTAGACGTAGCACTACTGGCTATGTAATAATGTTTAATGGACCTATTTCATGGTGTTCTAAAAGACAACCAATAGTGGCATTGTCCTCTACAGAGGCAGAATTCATAGCAGCCGCAGACTGTTGTAAAGAGATATTGTATTTAAAAACTTTGATAAAAGAAATAACTAAAAGTGACATCGTAACAACAATTGTAAGGGAAGCATACAAATGCTCTTCCAATAAGTATGTTTTCCATTTGGTTTCCTTTTCCGATAAGTTTTGGTTTCCTTTCCCAGGGAGAGGTGTGTTTTCTTTCCCTGTAATTTCCTTTCCCAGGGAGAGGTGTGTTTTCTTTCCCTGTTATTTCCTTTCCCAGGGGGAGGTGTGTTTTCTTTCCCTGTTATAACATTTTCCTCCCGCATTGTGAATATTAGTTATGGGAATGATGATTCATGTTGGCCTGTGTATCAAGATACTCATTTATGTATAAACTCACGATAGAAACCTATATACCTCCATCAGAGGACAAAAACATGAATAACTACTTACCTGAAAGGAAAATAAGGAATACAGACAGGGGAATACACAAACTAAGTCATTTCCTTACTAAATACCAAAAAATACATAAGGAAAATGACATCCTGGGTCGGGAATTACATAAAACCTTTGTTCCGCAAAGTAAACAGAGTTATGTACACGATACGCGTCATAACTCTGTCCCCCGGCCCCCTGGCGACACCCTGGCGGCCCGCTTCCCCGCAGTCGCCCGTGCCTCTGTAACTCCCCCTGAATATACGAACGCCCGGGACAATAGGATGTTGAAATGGTTAGCATTCAGTCGCCACCCGCAACGCGAGCTAAGGGAGAAAACTATGTAAGGAGCTGAGAATAATTTTGAAATTGTAGTCGTCTCAGAATCTCAAGAAAACTCTCATATGAGCCCAAGTTCTCTTCAAGCTCGTACCTAATCGCTCATAAGTCGTGTAATTTCTTATAAATATCTAAGTTTCTCAGTAGTAAGTAATTTAAACGTGTAAATTGTAACATTAGAAAGTAATTAAAGTGACGAATTAATTCTATTTTCTGATTATCTGCTAAAATAACAAGTGTAAACCATTATTAACTGTAACTCCGTTTCGGAATATTATTATAGTGTGTTGTATACGAAAGTGACTCTGGTTTCATTCAGTTCGCCCTTCCGACACCCCCGCCTAACCGCTATCTAAAGTCAATGTTAAAAAGGGATAACTATTGTGGGGTTATTATTTTACTAACATTTTTGGTCCTTCGAGAGCCGGATAGGGGCTTTTAAGTAACCATGAGTCAGCAGAGCTCTATCGCTACACGCAGTAAACTGAGAAAACTAGCCGAAGAACAAGGTGCACGCCGCAAGGATGACGTCACGGACTCCGGGTTGCCGTCAGAAAGGGCACCGGGTTCACCGTCTGTCGCGCCGACTATGGCATCGACGTCCGCTCTCAACATTCCTCTGACCGGTGGTCGAGTAATCGACTATAGTGAAAGAAGTACGGCAGAGGGACCACAGGGAGGGCAGGCCTCCGTACGAGATCGCCGTAAGTCGCCGCGTAGCAGAGCCTCATCCAGAAGCAGTCGTAAGAGCGTCGATTACCTAAGAAAAAGGATCGAATACGAAGCTGAAAGAGAGTTAGTCCAGTTAAAAGAAAACCTCCTCAAGAAAAGAGTGGAGGCCGACGTAGCTGAGATTGAAGCGGCTGCCGAGAGTGAAGACTCTAACTCGGACGTGGGTACAGCACAACGTGTGGAGCAGTGGATCGATACCACGCCACAGGTTGGCCAACAGGAAACAGTATTGCGTGATTCAGTTAGTGTCTTACGTCAATCGAGTGCAGTGTTGTGTCGACCAGATGCAGTGTCGTGTGCCCCGTCTGCGGAGCGCAGGCCCACAGAAGTGGCCGCGCCCCGAAACATTACCGTGAGTCAGTCACAAAACGTGAGTAATATTGAGTCAAATCTATACCGTGAAAATGTTATGTCGCATGTACTGGATACGCCGGTGTCGGTACCGTTTTCGAATACAACGGTACCTATGACACGGACGCACATGCCAATGCCCACAGAGAGAGTAACGTTCCAATTGCCCAATAAATATCCCGTCTTTACCACTCCGGTCGCAAGTGTACCTCGGGCTTCAATACCCGAGTCGGATACACGGCGGCAGACACAGTACGGAGCGGATGAAACAGAAAGGCGGCGAGAATCGTCAGGCGAAAGGGACACAGGGTTGAGCAGGCTAGCAGAGGCAATAACCAGTATGGGAAGACCGCGACCGGTACCTAGACAGGCTTACGAGTTGCCACATTTCAGTGGCGACCCAGCTGAGTGGATATCTTTTAAAAACATGTATTGGGATACCACTGAGCAATATAGTTATAAAGTTCACGAGAACTTAGCACGGCTTAAAACGTCTTTACACGGCGAAGCAAAGATATCTGTAGAGGATTTATTGAGGTCAGGTACGAATCCCAACGATATAATGCGCGCGCTTGACGAAGAATACGGTCACCCGACATTGATATTAAAAAGCGCGCTCCAAAAGGTTAGGGATCTGCCTAGGATATCCGAGGATTGCCGCGAGCTAAGAAAGTTCTCGTCTACAGTAAGGAATGTAGTAGCCTTACTTAAAAATATTAAAGCTGACGGATATTTAAATAATCCACAGTTAGTCAGTCAATTATTGGGTAAACTCACGCCAATACAACGTGCGCAGTATGGGGACTTTGCCATGGGGATAGATACTGTACAGGGGGTGGACTTAAGAGTCTCACCTAACTTAGAATTCCTGTCTCACTTTTTAATACAGTTAGCGCGTACGACGTCATATTACGTTCAAGCTTCTATGATAGAGTCTAGTGCGTCTAAACCCCCCGTTAGGCAACAGAAACAAGTCTTCGGTCATACGCGACCAATGAATACCGCACGTCAAGTAAATTCATTTAGCAGGCCGCAGCAGACTCATAGGATAAATACACAGAGTGATGAGTCTAGCTCGGTTCCTAAAGAATGTGTAGTATGTCAACGCGAACATACCATAGAAAAATGTGACACATTCAAAAAGTTCACTACGCAACAACGTTGGGACACTATAAAAGGTCTGAATACTTGTTTTAAATGCCTAGTAGGAAAACATCCTAAGAAGTTTTGCCGCGCAAATAAATGCGAAAAATGCGGCTTCGCACATCATGTATTATTACACGCCGACAAACATAACAAAGAAAACAAAGCGTGTAATAACAACAACAGCAATAAAACGGAAACAGTTACGAACATTGGTGAATGGCGCGCTACAGCATTACTAAAGATAGTTCCGATAACATTGTGTCATTATAGAGACAACAATAGTCAATGTTACGCATTGTTAGATGACGGCGCGACCATATCGTTAATTGATAATTCGGTTGCTGAAAACTTAGAGGGCCCATGTATACCTCTAACATTAAAGACCGCTGGTGGCCACGGGATTACTGACCTAACGTCGCGAGCGGTACAAGTAAAGGTCAAAGGTCCGAATGGACAGTGTCACGACATCAAATGTCGCACTATAAACAACATGAATTTTCCTTCCCAAACAGTATCAGCAGCAACGATTAATAACAACGCTCACCTACGTGACCTGGGTTGTGTAGAAATGTGGGACGCTAAGCCGCTAATATTAATCGGGCAGGATAACTGGCAGCTACTCGTCGGCCGGGACGTCCGTTACGGAAAATCCGGAAAGCCAGTTGCCTCCCTTACTGAGTTAGGTTGGGTTATACACGGTCCGTTCGATAAAAATATAAAAAACGAACAGACATTAAATTGTATGTCGGTGTCTCTTCCTGACCTACATGACCTAGTTAAAGCTCAATTTGAGCTAGAATCCATAGGGATATCTCAAAACGTCCGAAAACATGAATCAAACGAAAGGGCGCTAGAGATATTAAATAACACTAGCCACCGTGTACCGGATAATAAATCACAGTGGGAAGTAGGTTTACTATGGAAAGATAACAATGTAGAGTTACCTAATAACTATAAACAGGCCCGGCAGAGGTTGTACGGTATCGAGAAAAAGATGATAAAAGATACCGGTTTCGCGGAAGCATATTCTAAACAGATAGACAGGTTGTTAGAAGAGGGATACGCCCGAAAAGTAGAGGGGATTTTGACAAATCCGAATACGTGGTATTTACCCCATTTCGGGGTAATTAACCCTAACAAACCGGGGAAATTAAGATTAGTGTTCGATGCGGCCGCTACGTCCCACGGTACCTGTTTGAACGACAACCTATTGACCGGACCTGACTTGTTGAATTCATTACCCGGAATTTTGATGAAGTTTCGCCTGGGTCCTATAGCCTTTTCTGGTGACATAGCCGATATGTTCATGCATGTTAGGATACGGTCGGAAGATCAAAGTGCCCAGTTATTTTTGTGGAGAGGCACGGATCAAACAGTGGAACCGACCGTGTACGCGATGAATTCATTAATATTCGGGGCTACGTCATCACCAATCACGGCAATATATATATTAAATAAAAATGCCAGTGAATTTAGTGAACAGTACCCACAGGCGGTCGAGGCAATAAGGACCAGGCACTACATGGATGACTATCTAGATAGTGCTTGGTCCGAGGACCAAGCTAATAGGCTGATTGATGAGGTGACCCAGATACACGCTTCCGGTGGATTCGTAATCCGGGGGTGGGTCACCAACTCATCAGAGCTGAGGGCCAGGCTTCAGTCAGAGATGCCGGAAAGGGTAGCCCTAGAAAAGGGGGTAGGCGTTCCGGAACGCACCCTAGGGCTGATGTGGGCACCGAAAGACGACGAATTGGCTTTCGATCTGTCCTTCAAACGGCTACCGAAAGAAATTATAAACGGTAGCCTGGTGCCCACTAAAAGGCAGTTTTTGAGCGTGATCATGTCCATATACGACCCGCTGGGATTTCTCTATCCATGCGTGATACAGTCGCGCATATTGATGCAAAGAATCTGGAAGTCAGGGATCCAGTGGGATGAACCGTTAGAAGATAGGGATGCAAAAGCATGGTTCACTTGGCTCAATAACCTACATCACCTGGAACATATAAAAATACCAAGGTGGTATGGGTTAGATCTAGATAAAGATCTAGAGATTCATGTGTTTGGCGACGCAAGCGAACAAGCATACGCTGCGGTCGCGTACCTGGTAGGCTACCGAGACGAAAGAAGAAAGTCAGTCATGATTTTAGGGAAAGCTCGTGTAGCCCCACAGAAAGTAGTATCTGTGCCAAGGCTTGAGTTACAAGCCGCATTGTTAGCCTGTCGACTTGCAGTCACAGCCGAAAAAGAGCTGGGGCTAACAATAAAAAGAAAGTTTTATTGGACTGATAGCAAAACAGTTCTGAAATGGATAAATTCAGATGCACAAGAGTTTCAAAGATTTGTGTCACATAGACTTGCCGAGATAGATAGGTTGTCGGACCGAGGCGACTGGCGCTGGGTTCCTTCGGAGGACAACCCGGCTGATAAAGCCACCAGAACGTCTTGGCCCGACAACCATGCGGCGTGGCTGTGTGGCCCCTCGTTTTTGCTTAATCCACAGGAGGGGTGGCCAGCGTGTCGCGAGGCTGAGGCTGCAGAAGCGGACCTCGAGCGCATCCAACGGGTTCACACTACGACAACGCCAGCGGCACCACTCCTTGAGTACGAGCGCTACTCTTCGTGGGCGCGCATACAACGCGTCATGGCTCAAGTACTCATCTTTATCGGCCGATGTCGCAAACGTCGGACAACGTCGGAAATGAAGCGGTCCGACCTGGAGGAAGCTCACAACTGTCTCATGAAGTTGTGCCAGGATGAAAGCTTCTCCAAAGAACGGGCCGACATATTAGAGGGTCTGCCGGTTCCAAACACCAGCAGAATAAAAGCTCTAGATCCAATGATTACGGACGACGGTCTGCTTCGAGTGAGGGGGCGTCTCAGTGCCTGCGAGGTGCTCACCTTTGAAGAAAAGCACCCCATAATTCTAGAGGGGCGCCACCCGCTGACGCGAAAACTCATCGCATTCTACCATGCAATGGCCCTGCATGCGAACCACGAGACCGTCGTAAACAATCTAAGAGAAAAATACTGGATCACGAAGGTAAGAACCTCAGTGAAGATGGTGGTTGCAAAGTGTCAACTGTGTCGTATTTGCAGAGCCAGACCAGCCCCACCAAAAATGGGTGACCTACCACTCGCAAGGGTGGACACGTCCAGACGAGCCTTCGTCCGAGTGGGCGTCGACTACTTCGGTCCAATGGAAGTGGCCATCGGACGGCGCCGCGAGAAGCGGTGGGGCGCTCTATTTACCTGCCTCACCACGCGCGCTGTCCACCTCGAGTTGGCTGCTTCACTAAGCGCCGACTCCGCCATACTGGCCCTGCGGCGGCTCATTGCGCGCCGCGGGCAACCGGCACACATATACTCCGATCAAGGAACCAATTTCATCGGGGCCAACTCCGAGCTACGAGCGGCCCTGAAGGACCTCAACCAGGGTCAAGTCAGGGCCGAAGCCATCAGCAGAGGCATCGAGTGGCACTTCAATCCCCCGGCGGCCCCACACATGGGAGGCTGCTGGGAGCGCCTAGTACGGTCAGTGAAGAACGCTCTTCGAAGCACGCTCAGGGAGCGTGCACCCCGAGAGGAGGTCCTGTATACCCTCCTCACTGAGGCCGAGCTAATTATAAACAGCCGGCCTCTCAGCTACGTGTACGACGACCACAACCAGCCGATGGTCCTGACGCCGAATCATCTACTCCTGGGCACTGCGTCCGGGAGTACTCCGTTTACGCCGGAAGATGCAGAGGATGTCGACTCTCGCCGGCAGTGGCGACGTGTGAACGCGCTGGCCGACATGTTCTGGCGGCGCTGGCTACGAGAATATCTACCTATTCTGCAGCGTCGTGAAAAGTGGACAAACAATGTACCAAATGTGCGCGTAAACGATATCGTGGTCATTATAGATCAAAAAGATCGAAGTGCGTGGATCAAAGGAATGATCAAACAAGTGTATCACGGAAAAGACGGTATCATCCGAGTAGCCGATGTACAGACTTTAAGTGGGGTCCTGCGACGGCCCGTAGCAAAGCTTGTCGTGCTTCCCACAGACAGGGTGTAATGCGGTGGAACCCTTTTACAGGGGGTGGAATGTAAGGGAAGCATACAAATGCTCTTCCAATAAGTATGTTTTCCATTTGGTTTCCTTTTCCGATAAGTTTTGGTTTCCTTTTCCAATAAGTTTTGGTTTCCTTTTCCGATAAGTTTTGGTTTCCTTTCCCAGGGAGAGGTGTGTTTTCTTTCCCTGTAATTTCCTTTCCCAGGGAGAGGTGTGTTTTCTTTCCCTGTTATTTCCTTTCCCAGGGGGAGGTGTGTTTTCTTTCCCTGTTATAACATTTTCCTCCCGCATTGTGAATATTAGTTATGGGAATGATGATTCATGTTGGCCTGTGTATCAAGATACTCATTTATGTATAAACTCACGATAGAAACCTATATACCTCCATCAGAGGACAAAAACATGAATAACTACTTACCTGAAAGGAAAATAAGGAATACAGACAGGGGAATACACAAACTAAGTCATTTCCTTACTAAATACCAAAAAATACATAAGGAAAATGACATCCTGGGTCGGGAATTACATAAAACCTTTGTTCCGCAAAGTAAACAGAGTTATGTACACGATACGCGTCATAACTCTGTCCCCCGGCCCCCTGGCGACACCCTGGCGGCCCGCTTCCCCGCAGTCGCCCGTGCCTCTGTAACTCCCCCTGAATATACGAACGCCCGGGACAATAGGATGTTGAAATGGTTAGCATTCAGTCGCCACCCGCAACGCGAGCTAAGGGAGAAAACTATGTAAGGAGCTGAGAATAATTTTGAAATTGTAGTCGTCTCAGAATCTCAAGAAAACTCTCATATGAGCCCAAGTTCTCTTCAAGCTCGTACCTAATCGCTCGTAAGTCGTGTAATTTCTTATAAATATCTAAGTTTCTCAGTAGTAAGTAATTTAAACGTGTAAATTGTAACATTAGAAAGTAATTAAAGTGACGAATTAATTCTATTTTCTGATTATCTGCTAAAATAACAAGTGTAAACCATTATTAACTGTAACTCCGTTTCGGAATATTATTATAGTGTGTTGTATACGAAAGTGACTCTGGTTTCATTCAGTTCGCCCTTCCGACACCCCCGCCTAACCGCTATCTAAAGTCAATGTTAAAAAGGGATAACTATTGTGGGGTTATTATTTTACTTACAACAATGCACATTGATAATCAAAGCTCTATTCAACTCATAAAAACAGGTTCATTTAACAAACGATCTAAACACATTGACGTTAGATATCACTTTATTCATGAAAACTATGTTAAGAAAAATATTACTGTATCTTATTGTCCAACTGATCAGCAGGTAGCTGATATTCTAACAAAACCATTGTTGAGAATTAAATTTGAAACTCATTGTAAGAAACTGCTAAATAAGTAGGTTATTTATATAAGTTGAATTGTTTAAGTTTACTAAAGTAAAGAATGAAACTATAAACTTAGAAAACATAAGAAAGCTTTATTTTAAAAGAAAATTGATATAAAACTTTAATATAAAATATAAGATTAGAAGTGATTTTTGTTTTGTAAACGGTGACATAGAAATTAGATTATATTTTTAGTAAAACATTTATAAAAATGGTTGTTTTATAAAAATAGGAGAAGGTGTTAATATATTACTTTCCTCTATGGTGGTAAATGTCACTGGCAATGTAAAACCTCGTCTATTTGACAGATTGTGTTTATAACTAGACTTACTGAAAAATAAAAAATAACTCTTCTTCCTGTACTTAATGTAAAATGGTATCCTTATAAAATAAAACCTATTATATCTTAAAACCAAGTGTTTGATGCTAGATTCTGTCCGCCCTAACCCTTCACAGGAGGTGCTGTATCTCGTACGCTATTAGGCCATAGACATATCAAGTAATATTAGGCAGACTTGAGCCGTTTTCGATGAAAACATGTACTTAGCGACCATAGACAAACACTTCCTCATACTTACAAATTGATGACTTGCGTCCTTTTCAAAACAATCGTTTCAATTAGTCCTGCGGCCATGTCTCTAGGAAAAGCAATGGTATTGTAGCTTACTGGTAGAGGCCAACTTAAAACGGTTTTTTTTCTGCAGAAAACGAATACGGTTTTTTTTTTTCGGCGGAAAATAACTTCAATCGACCTCTACATACAGGAACAAAGGATTTTTTGGCCTCATCTTTTGTAACAAGAGAGATTTTTTATTGTTCATGTTTGAACCACTGCTGGGCAGATACTCAAATGAAACAGAAATACACCCACATAATGTTGTGTCGTGTAGCTTTCCCCATCCTGTTTTTAGATATTGAGAATTTGTGACTACCTAGTCAGTGTTATAAGTTTCGAAATTGTGTTTGTTACCTAATTACATCACCAAAGATCGCGCATTCCTGGTCAATCACCCTCAGTCTCATCACCCCGACTCACTGGGGAATCATCGCAATCAGCCTTATCACCCCGACTCATTGGGGAATCAACGCAATCACCTCAATCACCCCGACTCACTGGGGAATATCACCGCAGTCAAAAAAAAAATACAATGGACGTGGATATATTGAGTAACTTGTTCCGCTTAGCTATTTATAAAGAGCCAAAAAAAACTCCTGAAAGAAATCGACACGTGTTTCACCTCTCAACGAGGCATCCTCAGCATGACGATGGACTTGATGCGAACTCGAACTCGGCGTGTTGCCACACCGAGCGCTGAGTGCAGACAGCCTTATCGCCCGTGAAACCCACTTATATAGTGTCGCCGTTATCAGTGCGATAAGGGGCGAACAATCGCAGCAAAGGTGACCTTGGCATACTCGTACGAGTATTTAATTCGTTCAACAGTGTAATATTTCCTGTATTATTTTTGACAATTTCTAAACTCTCTAGTACTGACATTCTGAAACCTTTATCACATGTGTGTAAAATTTCGAAAGTGTTATTATTATTTAACGAATGACCTGTTTCTATTAAGTGTTGTTCAAAATGGGATTTTTCTGGATAATTATTCCTGTACGCTGCAATATGTTCCTTATATCTTGTCTGAAAATTACGACCAGTTTGACCTATGTAAATACCATTACAATCATCGCAATGTAACTTGTATACACCTGATTTTTTGTGGTTTTCTAATCGATCTTTTCCGTTACAAATCTGTCTTAATGAATTATTTATTTTAAAAGCTACCCTTAATCCATTTCGAAACAATGTTTTTGAAACCCTATCACTAATTGACCCTAAGTATGTCAAACTACCTAAATATTCATGTGGTGGAGGCAGTGGATACAAAAGTGAACGAACTATGTTGCGACGTTTCGTTTGAATCAAATCATCAAGAAAAAACAACAAACACGATTTTCAGATTTATAGAAAACCAACTTATACAGATGTTACGATTCCTGCGTTATCTTGTCATCCGATTCAACATAAATTAGCAGCTTATCATAGTTTCACTCATAGATTAATGACAGTCCCACTTTCACAAGATAATTAGGTATGACAGAGAACTTAACATTATTTATCATATAGCTGAGAGTAACGGATACAATAAGAGAATGGTTGATGATTTGATTCAAACGAAATGTCGCAACATAGTTCGTTCACTTTTCTATCCACTGCCTCCAGAAAGACTACATGAATATTTAGGTAGTTTGACATACTTAGGGTCAATTAGTGATAGGGTTTCAAAAACATTGTTTCGAAATGGATTAAGGGTAGCTTTTAAAATAAATAATTCATTAAGACAGATTTGTAACGGAAAAGATCGATTAGAAAACCACAAAAAATCTGGTGTGTACAAGTTACATTGCGATGATTGTAATGGTATTTACATAGGTCAAACTGGTCGTAATTTTCAGACAAGATATAAGGAACATATTGCAGCGTACAGGAATAATTATCCAGAAAAATCCCATTTTGCACAACACTTAATAGAAACAGGTCATTCGTTAAATAATAATAACACTTTCGAAATTTTACACACATGTGATAAAGGTTTCAGAATGTCAGTACTAGAGAGTTTAGAAATTGTCAAAAATAATACCGGAAACATTACACTGTTGAACGAATTAAATACGAGTATGCCAAGGTCACCTTTGCTGCGATTGTTCGCCCCTTATCGCACTGATAATGGCGACACTATATAAATGGGTTTCACGGGCGATAAGGCTCAGTCTGCACTCAGCGCTCGGTGTGGCAACACGCCGTGTTCGAGTTCGCATCAAGTCCATCGTCATCCTGAGGATGCCTCGTTGAGAGGTGAAACACGTGTCGATTTCTTTCAGGAGTTTTTTTATGGCTCTTTAGAAATAGATAAGCGGAACAAGTTACTAAATATATCCACGTCTATTGTATTTTATCATGGATTTCAGCAAGGTCACGCCTGAATCAATTAATTATCTTAAACTTGCAGGTACAGCAGAACAGGCAAAACTTTACACCAAACTCACTAAATCACATCGTATTGCTGCTCAGAATGTTTGGTTTAATCAACAGTGTAAACAATTGGGGGTAATCCCTTCTTATATCAATATTCGTTCCAATACATATAGTAGATCAGCTAATATCGCTTTGAGTAGGGCAAAAAACATTTGGTTAAATGAGGAAATAAGATACTGGTTTTCAGTTAGGGATAGTATAAAAAATCATCTTAAAATTTTGTACACAGAGTTAGTTTTCGGACTACACAATATAGAATTTGATATTTTAGACAATAAAGCGCGGGAATTCGCATCTATTACAGCTCACGAAAAATATTTGATACAGTCTAGGAAGTTGGAAAGATTAGTTAGAAACAACAGAAGTCACAGTAATGAAGGCATTTATATTAATAGTGACAGACAAAGGAATCTGCAAACATGTCCTCATACGTTTCATCAACGAGTAAAAACCTAACTAACATACAATTGTCAAGTGAAGAAACTTCTTTGCTGGAGAAAGGACTTAAATTTAATTTCCAGCCCGTCTTGTCACAAAAACCTTTGGAACTTTTGGCGGTAGATTCAGAAATGGCTATAGTTAGAGGTAAAAAAGATGAGACAGTAGCACACCAGGTATCTGTTCATATTAAACAGTCTCTTAACTCATCAAATTCAATGACTTTATCATCAGACCTACGTATTTATAGATCTTTGAAGAACAAGATTAATCAAAACAGTAGGTATAGTTGTTACTAAGGCTGATAAAGGAAATACAATTGTTACATCTACACTGGCCCGCTAAGACGCTGGCAACACTGTCGGCGTGCCCTCATCACTGTCAAGCCCCTTCACGCACTTGAAGACGCCATGACGGAAAATAGTGCTTAAATAAGCTTGCACGTCATTCTCGTCCCTTTTTTCCACCAGACCAACTGATCAGGTCGAACCTCTGTCAACTTACTATTTGATTATATTTTTATATTGCTGTTTGTACGGATAATTAGAACCCGATAAGTATACATCATCCTTTGATTTATATTGTTCCTAATAAAATGATGTTAGTTCAATATTTATGTGTTTGTAATAATTGATTGTTGATTTGCTTTTCGTATGACTAGGTTATAACTGATTTTAGTTCAAATAAGTTCCTGTGATTTCTTTATGTAACTAATTAAAATAATTTACTAAGGTCGTTTGAATTTCATTTATTATAAACCCTGTGTAATCATTTGTTACAGTTTCAGAAGTGGGATTACTCCGCTCATCATGAAGAGGCAGCGAGCTAGACGCAGTAGCAGTGAATCTGATGATTCTGATGTGCAAGCCGCAGCAAAGCGGGCAGTACCGTCTACCTACGAAGAATCATCGAGCAGTAAGCTAGAACAGTTGGTAAACGAAAAAGTTGAAGGTATGATGAACAAATTCTTTGACAGAACGCGTGAAAATAGAAGTGACAGTGTTAAAGGCGACATAATAATTCCGTTATTTGACCCGGATGACAAAGATAATAACGTGTTTGTTTGGCTGAAGAAAATCAACCAGTTGGGTGATATTTATGGCTGGGATGAGGCAAAGCGCTCGTATTACATGCAGACTAGATTTGATGGCTCAGCTAGACGTTGGTATAATAGGCTGGATAATTACGATCTTACGTGGTGCGAGTGGCAGGAACTTTTGAAACGTACGTTTCCTAGGATGTTTGAATTTGCGGAATTAATTGAAGAGTTAGTTGGACGTAAGAAAGAACCAAAAGAGACGATGAACGATGACGATAAATTGGCAATGTGCCGTAGATGTAGGTTCGATGACAGTGCCGCGGTCTCGTGTATTATTCGCGGCCTACCCTCTGAATTGCAAGCTAGCGCTAAAGCACAAACCCAGAAGAATTGTATGTCAGTTTTTGGTATCGATGGAAAATTACAAGTCTCATTCATCGCGATTTCGTGAGAGTGATCAACGTGCTTTGAGATATTCTTCTAATGCAATCAATACATCTAAGACAGCTGAAAAAAAATCATACCAGTCTCCTTCCAGTCCAATCAAATGCTACCGATGTAATACCGAAGGTCATTTGGTTAAGGATTGCACTAACCCTGACACTCGGTTATGTAAAAATTGTGGGAAGACCGGGCATATTGCAAGATTTTGTAGGCAGAATGTTCATACCGAGTCGAATAAAATAAAAGATGTGAAATTTATACAAAGCTTTAACGATTTATACTTTAAAGATATAACGGTTACTGGGTTAAAGGCTATTGCATACTTAGATACTGGAGCACAAAGTAATGTCATAAGTTATAGTTTTGCGAAATTATTACAATGCATTTATTGAACCAAGTGATAAAATTTTAAAAGGTTTTACTGGCATTCCAATACCCGCACTGGGCGAAATAAAAATCAATGTTTCCTTGGATGGTTTATCTGTAAAAACGAGTGCTTTAGTTACTCATGTCGACCTGGGAAAAGTCGATATATTGTTAGGGCAGCCTGTCATTAATAGAGATGATGTATCCCTTGTAATCAACGGTAATTCTGTGATCCTTTCCCAAAATCACAATAATATCGAAGGCATAGTTGTAGAAAATACTGAACAACGAATAGACCTCGTTTTCAAAAATAGTTTGACTATTCTACCTAACGAAGCAGCAATGGTTCCGGTGCTCATTAATGCCGGATCAAAGGGAGTTGTAAATACTAATCCTCGTTATTTCAACCTCGCAGACCATGAGTACATTATCCCGGCGTCTGTTGTGGAGGGCTCCGAGGGTTTGCTCAGAGTTTATAACCTGGGTTCGAAAGCTGTGGATTTTGCAGCTGGCCAGGTTGTGGCAAGAGGGCAATGCTGTGCCGAAATATGCCGAAATATGCCGTGATCAAATTCTGGCATTCATGGATGATATTTTATTACCAAGCAGCGATATTTCACGAGGTTTAGAGCTACTAGAACTTCTGAAAGTATTACGTGAGGCTAATCTTAAACTTAATATGAAAAAGTGTTCTTTTCTTCAAACAGAATTAAATTATCTCGGTCATTACATTTCTAAGGATGGCATTAAGCCAGGTGAACATAAAATAAAATCTGTTCGTGATTTTCCTACCCCATCTAATGTTCACTAAGTCAGGCAATTCGTTGGTCTTTGTTCATTCTTTAGAAAGTTTATACGTAATTTTTCTCTTATTGCTAAACCCCTTACAGACCTTACAAAGAAAAATATGACCTGGTCATGGGGAGAAGCCCAAGATAAAGCTTTTAAAGATCTTAAGTCTAGTTTAGTCTCGCAACCAGTTTTAGCAATCTATGATAGAAATTTGCACACAGAACTCCATACGGATGCAAGTAAGTTCGGTGTTGCAGGAATTTTGCTTCAGCGTCAAGTAGACAACTCTTTAAAACCTGTAATGTACTTTAGTCGCACAACTACCCGTGAAGAACAGAATTATCACAGTTACGAATTGGAGACACTAGCAGTTGTCGAGTCGTTAAAAAGGTTCAAAGTTTATTTGTTAGGTATAAAGGTAAAAATATTAACGGATTGCGTTGCTATTCGTCACACATTTGTCAAAAAAGATTTAGTTCCGAGAATTGCACGCTGGTGGCTGCAAATTCAAGAGTTCGATTTAGAAATAGAATATAGGGCTGGAGACAAAATAAGGCACGTTGATGCGCTGAGCCGTAACCCAGTAGATGCCCACGTTTATGCTCTGTCGGCTGGTTTCGTACTGTTCAAATGCAGGATCCTAAGCTATGTAACATAATCAACCAATTGCGTGGACCTAATGCCAATCCAGACATTTTGAATAATTACAAAATAGACAACGAACGTTTGTATAAGAAAACTATGTATGGGGTTGTCCCTTGTAATGCTCGTTGGAAGCTTTTACAAAAATATCACGATAATATGGGGCATAGTGGATTAAAGAAATGCGATACCGCTATAAAAGAAAAATTTTGGTTCCCTAAAATGACTAAGTTCATTAAAAAATATGTCACTTCGTGTCTGGATTGTGCTTTTCGGAAAGGACATTATGGAAAACTGGAGGGAAAATTAAATCCTATCCCAAAACCTGAGGTGCCAATCAATGGATACTCTACATATTGACCATTTAGGGCCTTTTCCGAAGTCTAGTAAACACAATCAATATATTTTAGTAATTACATGTTCCTTCTCAAAATTTGTTATTGCCAGAGCAACACGCACCTTAATTTCAGCTGAAACTATTCACATTTTACATGATGTATTTTCATTATTTGGTTTTCCTTCCACCATAGTGTCCGATCGTGGTCTTGCGTTTTGTAGCCGTTATTTTAAAGACTTTGCAGTTAAACACCTTATAAAACATGTGCTGACATCAGTTGCAACACCAAGAGCTAACGGTCAGGTTGAGAGGGTAAAAATAGAACAATTTTAAATGGTTTAAGAACTAGCAGTGAGGAAAGTAACTGGGACTGTTGCCTGCCTGATGTAGTTTTTGGTGTTAACAACACGTGCCATGAAACCACAGGCCAAGCCCCCTTTAATTTAATGTTCAAATATAAGAGTAAAGTATCTAGTATAAGCGAAAGCAATTTAAATATAGACAATAGAAGAGCAAAGGCCACTGCTAACATTAAACGTAAACAACAATTAATGAAACATCAATTTGATAAGAAACGTAAAGAAGGTCGTATCTACAAGAAAGGGACTTGGTCTTATGGCGTAATCCAAAAGGCTGTGGTCAGTCTGGAGTAAGTACGAAGCTTGATGCTGGGGCCATATAGAATAACTAAGTCGCTTGGTCATGACCGGTATATGATACACAGCGTAAAAGGGTTTAGAGGGTACAAGAAATTTAGTACAGTGGTGTCTGTAGATTCTTTGAGGCCGTATGTAGCTGTTGTTGGTTCTGATAGTGATGACGCTGATAACGCTGACCAATTAGATACGGAAGATCTTATAGATCTATTAGAAGGTTAACTAATGCACATCGTGTGGACACTTTGTTTCAGGACGGCCGAGCTGTTACATCTACACTGGCCCGCTAAGACACTGGCAACACTGTCGGCGTGCCCTCACCACTGTCAAGCCCCTCCACGCACTTGAAGACGCCATGACGGAAAATAGTGCTTAAATAAGCTTGCACGTCATTCTCGTGCCTTTTTTCCACCAGACCAACTGACCAGGTCGAACCTCTGTCAACTTACTATTTGATTATATTTTTATATTGCTGTTTGTACGGATAATTAGAACCCGATAAGTATACATCATCCTTTGATTTATATTGTACCTAATAAAATGATGGTAGTTCAATATTTATGTGTTTGTAATAATTGATTGTTGATTTGCTTTTCGTATGACTAGGTTATAACTGATTTTAGTTCAAATAAGTTCCTGTGATTTCTTTAAATAACTAATTAAAATAATATACTAAGGTCGTTTGAATTTCATTTATTATAAACCCTGTGTTTAATCATTTGTTACACAATAGTTATCTCAGACAGAAACATTTACGACCAAAAGGTACCTAAATGACGTAATACAGGGCAGCGATTTTCAACAACTAAGTTCGGACACCACTAAAGTATTTACTTCACAATTAAAAAACATTACTAAAAACACATCTTACGTCGATCAGAAACCGTTACAATATATTGTACCAATGAACCCAAGGTCTCCTATGCTATACGGCTTACCTAAAATTCATAAGGATAATATCCCAATACGGCCAGTGGTTTCTTATATCGGTGCACCAGCATATAATTTGTCAAAACATTTGAACTGTTTATTGAAGTCGACATCAAATTATAAACCAAAGTTTAGTCTTAAAAATAGTTTACAGTTAATAGAGAAAGTTAAGGATATTATTTGCCAACTAGTGCAAAATTATTATCATTAGATGTTGAAAGTTTATTCACAAACGTTCCATATGAGGAGTGTTTACAGATACTAGAAGATCTTTTTGAGAAACGGCGAATATATCCTGGTGAGGTAAATGAATTATTATCTTTGACCAAGATTTGTATGGAACAAAATTATTTTAGGTTCAAAAATCAATATTACAAACAAAAAGAAGGTTTAGCCATGGGTTCTCCACTCAGCCCCCTTATGGCAGATATTCATGGACCATTTTGAAAATAAATACATTGTAGGACAGTCTCAAATTTTATATTATTACCGTTATGTTGACGACATAATTATGTGTTGGACCGGTACACTGCGTCAAATGTTTACATCCTAAAATAAAGTTTAAATTAGAATTAGAAGTTGACGGATCCCTTAACTTTTTAGATTTAACTATTACAAGAAAAAACAACAAACACGATTTTCAGATTTATAGAAAACCAACTTATACAGATGTTACGATTCCTGCGTCATCTTGTCATCCGATTCAACATAAATTAGCAGCTTATCATAGTTTCACTCATAGATTAATGACAGTCCCACTTTCACAAGATAATTATGACAGAGAACTTAACATTATTTATCATATAGCTGAGAGTAACGGATACAATAAGAGAATGGTTGATGATTTGATTCAAAAGAAACGTCGGAACATAGTTCGTTCACTTTTGTATCCACTGCCTCCAGAAAGACCACATGAATATTTAGGTAGTTTGACATACTCAGGGTCAATTAGTGATAGGGTTCCAAAAACATTGTTTCGAAATGGATTAAGGGTAGCTTTTAAAACAAATAATTCATTAAGACAGATTTGTAACGGAAAAGATCGATTAGAAAACCACAAAAAATCTGGTGTGTACAAGTTACATTGCGATGATTGTAATGGTATTTACATAGGTCAAACTGGTCGTAATTTTCAGACAAGATATAAGGAACATATTGCAGCGTACAGGAATAATTATCCAGAAAAATCCCATTTTGCACAACACTTAATAGAAACAGGTCATTCGTTAAATAATAATAACACTTTCGAAATTTTACACACACGTGATAAAGGTTTCAGAATGTCAGTACTAGAGAGTTTAGAAATTGTCAAAAATAATACCGGAAACATTACACTGTTGAACGTATTAAATACGAGTATGCGAAGGTCACCTTTGCTGCGATTGTTCGCCCGTTATCGCACTGATAACGGCGACACTATATAAGTGGGTTTCACGGGCGATAAGGTTCAGTCTCAGGCTCTTTAGAAATAGCTAAGCGGAACAAGTTACTAAATATATCCACGTCTATTGTATTTTATAATGGATTTCCGCAAGGTCACGCCTGAATCAATTAATTATCACCGCAGTCAACTCAATCACCCCGACTCACTGGGGAATCACCACAGACAGTTCCGACTCACTGGAACTACAGCTGGCACTGTGAAGCATCGCAAGATTCAGCCCACTATCGACCTCCGGTCTCCGGAGGGGAGTGATGTAGCGGTTACATCGCCACATACAAACTACGCATCATATACATGATGTCACACAAATCCCGCATCGCGCATTAGAGTTTACCGAGCGATCGACATAGATACAAGATTTTAACTTCAAACCGTTGGGCAGTTGCCCGCCAGACACAACACCCGTCTGGTCGGAGGATCCTCCCTTTTCTATGGTGGATGCGTGAAATTTACACCCTGTTCCTCGTACCACTAAAGATCTAATGCCCAAATCACATTAAAGAAATATGCATATTAGGTTTAGCGAGAAATAGTAAGTTTAAAAATGATATCATCAATTACGAAATTTATTTCAAGCAGTGCTTTTAATTTATTTCTTTTTACCTTTTGTGGTATAGTAATTTTATTCTTGGTGCATCGTCGTCACACGATTTTTGTTTTAAAATAAGTATGTAGTAAGTAATGTTGGAATTAAAAAGTGTTTTTAGGTTTAGTTATTTTGATGATGTTACAGGGCGATGTTAGTATATGTAATCTGTGGCGACGTTATCGCTCAGCGATAAAGCCCTTAAAATAAAGATTAAAAAAAGAAAAACTAATGTACGTACCTATAGAAACTATTGTAAAACATTTTAATAGCGTAACGGTGGAGTTTCTTGCCTATTATTCTCCATACGAAAACTACCTTTTGGAAGGGGCGACTAGAATCAAATCTATTATTTTGTAAATTTGACGTTCAAAAGTGCCATACATGGGCCTATTTGAAATAAATGATTTGACTTTGACTTTGCTTGCTTGAAACTTGCTACACTACTGCTGAGCATGAGGTCCTGGGTTCGATTCCCGGGTTTCTGGATTTATGGCTGGTTGATGGCGATAGGCTCGCCCCCTATACATGGGACTTACACATTACTGGTGAAATGTGGGTGTACTATAAGTACCTACACCTCTGCCTAACCCTTCAAGGAAACAAGGCGTGATTGTTATGTTTAAGAATCTAACTATTAACTTACATTGTTGAAATTAATTATATTACTTAATTTTTTTTTTGTCGTTTTCTTTATTTTTATCATCTCATTCATAAATCGTTTTTATCTAAAATAATTCAGGAACTCCCAAAATGTTTAATACAATATCTATGGGAGAATCGATAAGTTTCCGATTTAGTCAATCAATAAAATAAATGGCCTTTGCACAGCACAACGATGTTTTCGTGTGAGTGAGTTGTACGATGCATTGTAAATGCACGCTGTATTTGATGGCATAAGGTTTATAATTGATTGTGTATTACGTTCTGATTTATGAATTGCATGTGTGAGCGCGATCTATTAGGTTCACTGATTTGCATGTGTAGTTGTGGCGACGTGGTGGGGACAAATTGGAGACATTGGGTTTCGATAAATTTTCAACTATATCTCCTTCTTTCTCATATCTATGCTTGAGAACAATATAAATGATTTAACTATAGCGTAACTACTTTTCTAAAATTAAAATTCTGAATTATACCTAGGTAGGTATAACGTAATACTGTTACTTATTTATACTGTGACACAGGTGTGTCACAGTATAAATAAGTAACAGTATTACGTTTTAGAGCAGTGGTGGCCCAGTGGTAACGGCCGCGATTTACGAGTTGTAGGTCGTAGGTTCGAACCCAGACAGGCGCTTTACTTTGTGTAAATTATTTCATCACCATTGCTCTCAAAACGGTGAAGGAAAACATCGTGAGGAAACCGGCATGTCCTAGAACCGAAAATTCAAAGACATGTGACATCTACCAACCCGCACTGGGCCCGCGTGGTGGATTACGGCCCACTCCCTCTCACAGAGAGGAGGCCTGTGTCCCAGCAGTGGGAACATTTATAGGCCGATGATGATGATGATTACGTTTTCATAGAAAACGGCTGATCCGACGCGCTTCGAAATCTCAGTGTACTGATAATACGCAAAAGTCTTGAGTGCGCGGCAGTTAAACACGGATGCGATAGGTATATCTACTGAGCGCGAGCGGCCGTAGGTAATTATTTCATGGTCACTGCCGAGACGTCATACTGTAATGTTACTTTGCCTTTGTTTACTTTTGTTACTGTGCCTGTGTAATTAACAGGCACATAATATGAGACATGTCAGCTTTGTCTCTGGGATGGCAAGTTTTAGATACATAACACCCAGCACGTCTGAAGAGTTTTCCTAGCTAATTTTATTTGACCCTGTAGGTATGTAAACAAAAACAAAAAATATGAAACAAATCTATATCTATTTGTACAATATTGTAATCTTAAAAATAGGTGTCTTTAAAGTAAAGTACATGTTTGTTCGTAAAAATATTCTATTTGGGTTTATGTTAGGACTAAACAATAATTTTAATCTCACTAAAAATAATTGAATCACTCATCACAAGCCGCACATTAATACAGATGGGTCACTCTACATTTTAGCTATGAAGTTACAAGTAGGTACTCGGCGGGCTCGACTTGTCGAATTCAGTGGGCGTAACGTAGTCAGAAGATATAAGAATTACGTGATAGAAAGAGAGGTAACTTCTCGGTGAATATAACTGTAGATATTTAGCGCTGTGCGACTTGAATTGCACTTTATTATGTAGTAGTAAGTGTCGCTTTTTATTTAAATGATTTTGTGGAGTTACTAATCTGTGGTATAGCAACACTTTATGGCTTGTTTTGAATTACTTAAAAACTAAATTCTTTTGTTTCTCATTTTAGAACCCTAAGGTCCTATAAACACGGCGCTTTTTATACGCGCGTTACATGCAAAGCGTGTCGTCTGCGCGTTACATAGGGCCGTTTTCTACCTTGAAAAAGCAGCGCTGGTTGCGTTTAGCGCGCGTCAACGACGCGTAAAAATACCGCCGTGTGCATAGGCCTAAGGCCTTTGACTTGTTACGTTGGCAGCGCGTTTTTGTATCGAAGCGCGTAACAAAACGCTGTACAGTGTGCTTACCTACTGTACGTTTGCACTGGCTAAACATTCACATAAAAACATGTTGAAATCTCAATTTTCTGTCAATGTTCGATACACTGTTTGACAACAACGTAACAAGTGCTACTTTTCGGGTTTTATTTTTTAACGCACAGTGAAGCTATGGTTTCATAGAAGAGCCAGTATTTGACATTATGGTGTCAAAAACGCTCTGTATTTAGTGTATTTGGACAACCGTAATTGTGTGACCGTGCACCGGTTTCTTAGCCTGGTTTCACAGCTGTTCGGGAGACCCGCACGAGCCGCCCGCACACGGAAGACCCGTACGGGTAGCGCCCGCAGTGCTCTGAAACGAGGGAGTTAGCACGATACGGTTGCTAGCGTTTTACGGGCTCTACCCGGAACGGGTCACGTACGGACTAATCCGCGTCGCTGTGAAACAATGTTCTAGCGCCTCACGTGTGTCTCCGTTCCGGGAGCCCGTACGGTCGTCCCGCACGGGTCTCCCGGACAGCTGTGAAACCAGCCTTAGGAAGCCAAAGCTTTAGAGGCTCATAAATGTTCTATCTGGGAGTTTTAAGAGAGATTCAGTTAAGATTTCTATAAATGGTGCTTTACTTTTCTTAATCACTTTCTGTTCCCTACTTGTCTAGAGATTCAAGAATTTTTTTGCTTATTAAGTCAAGATATATCCTATTTGAGAGGACCTATTCCTTTCGTTTTGTAGTTCACAACTATTTAGGTATTTACTTAAGTTTGCTTGGATACAAATACCCTGTAGTTTGAACTTAGAAAATTCGTACTTATATTTGGTAGGTACTTTAAAAGCTTAATACTAAATCGCCAGGAATGACTTGAGTACTCAATAATATCTAATTAACAACAACTCCTTCCTCTTTTATAATCAGTTTCATCTGTGCTTCCGTGTCATTACTTTTCTTACCTTTAAAACTATCTTCTATATCCTGTAAAGTTCTATCCTTAGTTTCAGGCAATAACAAGTACATTACACCTAGGAATACAGTCAAAACCGCAGAATAAACTAAGTAAGCACCTTCGACTCCTACTGAAGAATACAAATGTGGTGCAGATTTCATTGAAATCACGAAAGAAGGAGTCAAAAATGACGTGGAAAGTGTTGATCCTAAGCTTCTATACGCTAAAGGAAATACTTCACCACATATCACCCAGTTTAGAGGTGCTAAACCTAAACAAAAAGATAAGGTGTACAAAACCATTAAAGCCATTGGAACTATTTCCAATATCCATGGTTCTGTAAAAACTTCCGCTCTCCTTAAATAGACGAAGATTGAAATTGCTGTCATAGACAGTACAGTCATCACACCACTCGAGAACAAAATAGTCCTTCGTTTAAAGTATTTAAGTAGGAATATAGCTAAGAACGCACACACTGTCCTCAATAGATCTATCACTGTGAACTGCCAAGCAACATCTTTGGCATCTTTTTTGTCCAACACCGTTTGCAGTATAATATTGCCGTATGCAGCCACCATATGTGCTCCACCGAACTCAAAAACAACCAACATGCTTATAGCAATAATAGCTGGTTTATAGAACTCTTTCTTCTTGAATATTTTTACAACTTCGCCAATAGCTTCGACTATTTTCTTAGAAACATTGTTGCAAACGTGAGTTTCAGCATATTCTGGTCTCTTCTCGGCCTTTTCCATCTTCTGTGCGTTGATCATGGCTTCAAGTTCCTCCTGTTGTTGCACTCCTTCGCCTCTGACCCATTTGAATGCCTTTCTTGCTTCGGCAAACTTGCCTTTAGAGACCAACCAACTAGGAGATTCTGGGGACAGACTTATAATTGCCATAGCTATCAACGGAAATAGGGAACACACTGCAGCAGTCATCTTCCAAGTCAAATGCGCTCCCCACAAATGCGACAAAAATATTCCCATTCCAAGAGAAATGGCGAAAGTCCCCAAAAATGCACCTCGATACTTCGGATCAGTATATTCCGCGACTAGTATGGCTGCTAAAGGAGTCCTAAGTCCTAATGCAAGTCCGTGCAAGAGTCTGGCCAGTATGAAGAGGGGGACAGTGTTTCCGAAGACGAAGACTATCCAGCCTAGTAAGGCAGGTAGGGTTGAGATGAGGTGGGCCCGCTGACGGCCGAACCTGGTCATCAGGACAGGAGACACGAAGTTGCCCACGATGCCCATCACGCCGACTACGGACGCTGGAAGAAAAAATAAAGGGTGAATATTTTATTATTATGATTCATATTTGATGCTTATTTGCTCAGTAGCCACCCGTATAGGTAATGTATTACCTGTATACATAAATTTTTCGGAATTAATTTTATAAATGATGGTGAAAACCGGATCAAAACTCATTGTGTAGTTATAATTAAACAGTCACTCAGCACTAGGGCTTTCAATACCGGTATTCCGGGATCCCGTAATACTGTGATCACGGTATTACAAATATTAGATCTGAAAATTATGTGATCTCATTCTCACACTTGTTTTCACCAGCGCAAGCGTCCCGCTGTTATCTTAAGCTCACCCTCCCGCGCCCCGCCTGAGACAATGCCCGAAATCGAGCTGTACTTGCACGATTGACAATGTATTTTTTTTTATTATTTTCAATAAATAAGAACAACAAAGACTGATTTGAAAATAAAAAAACAACGTATTTTATTGATTTTATTAATGTCCTAATTAAACTTGCGTTCAATACCGGATTACCGGTATTGATACCGGGATCACGGTATTGACATTTCCAATACCGGTATTGATACCGGTATTTGAAAGCCCTACTCAGCACAGATAGACACGAAAAGAGACTTTGTTATATTAGTATATTGATACTCTATTTCCAACCATTTTGGGGTCAGGGCAGCATTTCTTCTTCCATACTATATCCATTAGTCGTCCTCTCAGTAGCTACCCCCTTTCTAGCCATGTCATCTCCCACACAGTCCATCGATCGTTTCTTTAAACTTCCCCAACTCTTATAGCCATCCACATTCATACTCAAAACTTTACTCACGACATTTTCCTGTCTGACTTTTTTGTACTGCCTGCCTAATCTTTATAGAAATTAGCATTGGTTTTAAATTTAAGAAATGAGTAATCACTAGTCATCATCATTTCAGCCGAAAGACGTCCACTGCTGGACATAGGCCTCCCCGAAGCACCGCTACTTCGACCGGTTCTGTGCTTGTCGCATTCAGCGGATTTCTGCGGCCTTCACCAGGTCATCGGTTCACCATGTGGGAGTCCTTCCAACGCTACGTCTTCCAGTACGCGGTCGCTACTCCAGAACCTTTCGGCCCCATCGGCCATCGGTTCTAAGAGTAATGTGCCCTGCCTACTGCCACTTAAGTTTGGCAATTATTCTGGCTCTGTCGGTTATCTTAGTTCTCCTGCGGATCTCTTCATTTCTGATTGGATCACGTCGGGAAACTCCAAGCATAGCCCTCTCCATTACCCTTTGGTTGACTTTCAGCCTTCTAATGAGGCCCATTGTGATTGTGAGCAACCTAACTTAACCACTGGTAAAGAAGTAAATATATGGACATTCACATTTTCGCCAAAAGTGGGATTTAGGAGACAAACCTATAGACTTCCAGAATCTAGACTGTTTTTGTGTAAAGCAGTCGCGTTTACAAAAGATAAGTAAGATAAAGATAAGATTCTGACTACGTGACAGGAAAAGGCTTTTTTGTTAGCAAATATCATGTCACCTACTTTTACTGCAAATAGCAAATACTTGTAAATAATAATCTTGTTTACAATAAACTCGTTTTAAAATAAAAACCTTGACTGACAGTCAGAGGCCTTGAGAGTTCATGGGCAGTTGTTGACCGTACTTACTAAGTAGGTACCAACTTATTTTAAAATAGTTATTATCGACTGGTACCAAAAAGGGATTCTTTTTATTGTTAAACTTCCATTTATATTTTTTGCATTAGTTAGGCGGTTTTTTCGCAGCTGTATACCTACCATTTAATCTATTTTGTGCAATTCATTGTACCCATTAAAGAAGGTATTTACTTGGGTTAACCAAATTGTATTGTACCTTTTTTTTTTTTTTTTTTTTTTTGGGTTGGAAATTATCAAATAACTTCTCCCGCTCTGGGTGGAGCGGGAGGGCGTGTCAGACTCTTACTGACTAAAACCCACCCGTGTTCCTTCGGTTGCCCTGTTGCCGGGGGCCACGATTTCCCTATCGGTTTTCTTCGAACCCCCGGCAGGCATTGGCCCTAGCGGACCCCGTCAATTCTGCAGTAGGTACAAATTTTTTGTCAGACTATGTAAATGGTATCAATCACAATCCGAATCGTTTTGAAACAGACTGCTAATCCATTGCTTCATAAGTTGGAAAAAAATATCTGCTCAACAACGTAAATAATGCAATTACTGTTATTGAACTGTCAAAATGAAACAAATTAGTCTTAATCGTTTACGAAAATGTGTTTCGTAATTAGATAGCTGAGGGGCAATTCCCGTAATTGATAAGAACATTCGCATCTCAATAGCAATCTGTCAAAAATACAATCAATTTACCAACATTTTTGACAAGTTTGACAGAATGCGACATGAATGTGAACGTTTTTAAGTAGGTACGAGAATTGACCTTCTGATCATTAGCAGCTTTATATATGATAGTGCCAAAATCATCTTTGTCCTTCTAGCTTTTCGTCTACCGGGTTGAGGTGGGCTTCCAGTCTAACTATAGGGCTTTGATGTCAGTATTTTTCACGGAAACTACTTCCATCCAACGTGGCAGATTGATTTGCATATCTAGAGTCCGCGCCAGTACCGTCCGGCGGAAATTTGTGGAACTACTTTTAAAAAATGCAACTGAATGCGAGTGACATACACACTAGCGCCGCGTCTATCGGACTTGAGCAGTGGCACGGACTCTACTATGATTTAGCCTGGAAATCTTATACACCGTGAAATTTGAATCACAGTTTTGCTAGAACAAACGTTATTCAGACCATGGTCTAGTACCATTCAGCAACAGCATCCAATAAAAAAAAAACATAAATTGGTTTTTGAAAAAACACAAAAAGACAAAGTTTAAAATGTCAAGATTATCTACTGCTTACAAAATTTCGTTTATGGTGGTACAGTTCCCTGTAAGTAAACAATGCTGTGTCCCATGCGTGGTGTCTGTGATGTAGGGAGTAACGATAATCTTGACATTTTAAACTTTGTTTTTTTTATGTTTTTTTCAAAAACCAATTGTTTTTTTTTTATTGGATGCTGTAGTACGGTAGTAGACCATGGTCTGAACAACGTTTGTTCTAGCAAAACTGTGATTCAAATTTCACGGTGTATATTTTGGTATTGTTCCCAAATAGTTCATAATGCATTATTGCCGCTTACCAATCCAAGAAGTGTCATGATCCGTCAGCGTGACGGGCCCGCCATCTCTGTTGAGCTGAGCAAACAGCACAGCTGGGTAGCCGTGTGCGCATCCATGTCCTGCTATGTTTAGAGCCGCACCGCTCACCACGAATGCCTGGAACATAATGTATTGGTAATGTTAGGAAAGATTTCGGATAAGGTGGAGGAAGGATAATCTTTGGGTTATTCGCAAGAGTACGTCATAAAGCCTAGTCTTTTCCAGAACGGAGGGTATCGAAATGTCCATGACAGGTTCTCGAAAACTCCTAGAGAGTATCTAATGTATTTTTGCTCTTATGTTATAGCGCCGTAATAACAGCCGCACGGGTCGATCCATCAGGTTAAGCTACGCTTGCCAGGGTTGGTCCGTGGATGGATCTTTACCGAGACTCCTCCGTGCCTCGGAAAGTACGTTAAACCGTTGGTCCCGGCTGTCATTCGTGGGTCTTTGACAGTCGTTACGGTCGTCAGAAGCCAGAAAGTCTAGCAACCGGTCTTACCAAGGGGTATCGTATTACTCAGTAACTGGATTGTGGAGGTCAGATAGGCAGTCGCTCCATGTAAAATACTGATATTCAGCTACATCTGGTCAGACTGGAAGCTGCCCCAACATAGGGAAAAGGCTAGGCAGATTGAAAGAAAGAAAGAAAGAAAAATGCGTTTATAGGCATTACTGCAGAGAAAATACACCTTATAACTATAAAAAACAGAAAACAATGATTATAATGCCAAAAGGGCCTCAGCTCAGCATATTATTATTGTCAGATGACAACACAAAGTGTACCACCTGACGCTGATTTTCAGCTGCAACCCACGAGTGCCATACGCTAGAATAATAAACAGGGAAGTGTGTGTCCGCTTTAATAAATTAGAGGATAATATTAAAAATTGCTCACAAAATCAAATATACTGTAGTGACATACATGTGTGTGTGTTGTGTTGTGAATAATTGAGATCTTATAGCACCCCTTATATCTCAAAGTCAATGTATTTGTTAAATTCAATATTATGACTGGGTTTTAAGTCATGCGTTAGTGTTGCCCAAATTCAGTCTTGGTCTTGCAGTCTTGGTCTTGTTCTTGCGTTTTTGCAAGACCAAGACCAAGAACAAGACCGCGTATTTTTAGCAAGACCAAGACCAAGACTGACCGTGCAAGACTTGAGCAAGAACAAGACATAGCCTGCAAGACTCTTGCGTCTTGCAGCTAGGACTTAGCGCTATTTCACTGAGTAGTTAGGTGTAACAGTTCGGTGTATAGGTAGGTACGCTTAGGAATTCTATGAGACGCAAAAAACTGTATCAAAGAATATGAAAAACTGGACCTATGCGCATTACGACTAATACCATAAACATAGCGAATAAAAAAATATCTATTAAAATCAAACTGAGTGCATGCATAGTTATGTTTTAACCATCGGCACTTTGATAATGCGGCATCAAAGGTTTTGTACTTACTTTTCAAAGAAATTTGCCGCTTTTCGGAAGTACATGGTTATGATACACGCGCCGGGGCTTCTTTTGAAATCTAAAACAATCGTTGCCGCCACGCCGAAATCATAACATTTGTGACACTATTTGATTGCCGCCATAGGGCGTAGGTATACTCATGCAAAATAATTTCGAATTTTTTTAAGAGTACCTACAGGTGTTCCAAAGAATAAATAAGTTTCAGAGTGCTTAGAATGAAAATGAATACATTATACTGATCACGCAAGTAGTATTATGATTAGGATAAAATGGTAAGGATAGGTAGTAGATGTCATATTAATTCATTCTAGTAAGTATATATTATAATATTGATTACTTAAATGGTTTTAAACTAATTACTTAGGTACTATTATTGTACATTTAGTCATTATATTTCTTAAGTTTTTACAAGAAAAAATAGCAAAAAAGTGTTCAAATATCACCCGTTTAATAAATATTGTAGCCACTTTTAAATATACTTGAAACGTGTAAAAAAATTCTACAAAACTAATAAAATAATATAAAAAGCGTAGGTACTTACCTACTAATAAAATAAAAAGCCTGCGATAAGAGTTTTGTATTACTTACCAGCCCGAATATCTCTGAGAGAGATGATGAGAGTAAGTATTTACTAGCTGTGCCCGCGACTTCGTCCACGAGGAATAGTAACTTTGGAGGTAGGTATAGTGACGTTCAGGACTTATTTATTTATTTTAAAACTTCGGTCATCAAACATACAAACGAACTCTTCAGCTTTATAATATTAGTATAGATGTACGCCAAAACATTCACTTATATGTAAAGAATAGTGATTGGCACTAATTCTATTTTATTCACGCGTCGCGTCTGTACAAGTAGGTAATATTTAGTGTGTGTTTGTACGCCGCACGCGGCATTGTTTGATTTGCGGCGGCATCCTTTTCATAGAGCCGGCACGTGGCGAGGCGGCGCGGTAGAAAGCAAGGAAATGTACTATAAATAAAGGAATTATTTTAATTCCAGTCATTTCCAATTGAGCTGTGCTTCGAGTCTAACTTAATAATTGTTTTTACTAATTCTCGTTGTTTTCTAAAAACGTATCACGTGTACAATTTAATATGAGTGACGAAGATTCAAATTATTCTAGTCCGAGTAACGAGAGTTTGAGTCACAGATCTAAAAGACCCAAAAGCAAATTTGAGGAGTTTTTCGAAATAATTCATGCATCCCAAACTGCCTTCTGTAAATTGTGCCAACATAAAAAGATTGAAATAAAAATGAAAAACAGAAACACTACAGGCTTAAGGAAACATCTAATATCTTTCCACAAAAAGGAATCAGAAATATTTCTTCCTGTTAAACCAAAATTAAGTGGAGATATCACAAGCTTTTTAGTAACCGCTGGAAGAAGTGGACAGGTAAGAATATTTTTTTAACAGTTAAAAGAATTTTAACTCCGCGTAGCTATTCATGCGATACTTTCAAAAACGCCATTAACTTACGTAAGTATTTTTGAGTTAGTGGTGTTTTCATCTAGGGGTGCGACATTTATTAAGTATGTAATTATCGTCTTAAATATTTTTTATAAACACCCATATTTTCATTTAATCGGCCAGTAACAACTAAGTACCTTATTTTGGTAAATTACAGTACAGTGCAACCTTAATATAACAAATATCAATTTAACGATTTTCTCGATTTAACAACAACAAACCTCCTCCTCTTATACGCTCAAACCTAGTATGTTTTAAATAATAACACAAGATTTATTGTTTTGTTTCAGTCGGAAAACAGCAGTGACAACATCACGACAGCTACAGTTGATTGGGTGGTGAAAAAATATCTTCCCTTCTCATTTTTCGATGACGAAGCTACACAAGTATATTTTCGACGTATTTGCCCTAATATGGTGTTTCCTAAAAGGTCTACACTTAGAAGGAAAGTCAAAGAGCGATTTGAAGAGCTCCAATTGAATCTCAAGGAACGACTTCAACAATTATCATCTAAAATGTCTTTTACCATTGATGGGTGGACGTCAATTGCTGGTAGGAGTTACTACGGGGTTACTATTCATTATATAGACAACGAATGGAAGTATCAATCTGTAGTTCTTGATTTTATACCATCACGCGGTCGACATACTGGGGAAGATATTGCAACGATTTTCCATGAATGTTTATTGGAATATGGCATAATTGATAAAATACAAGGTATCACGGTCGACAACGCAACTGCAAATACCAAATTTATGTATGAACTGGGCAAACAGCTGCCGCCACACTTTGATTCAGACAATCAACATTTCCGGTGCTTTGCTCACATTTTAAACCTTGGTGTACAAGATTTATTAAAGACCTTAGCATTACACTGTGAGTCTGACACTAACGCGCAAGATCAGCAGTACGAAGACTATGCAGACGAAACTGAGGATGAGGAAGATGAAGAATCTGCACCAAATATTGCTGACTCGCGTACATCTGTAACAAAGTTACGCAGTATTTCCAGTAAAATAAAAAGAAGTGAGATAGTGAAGAAGAAGTTTCAGTCTGCTTGTGAAGCAGCTGGCGTGCCATCAAATCTAAATGCCATTATTGACTGTCCAACGAGATGGAATTCCACACATGATATGATTGGATTTGGTTTAAAAGTGAGAGCGGGCATTGACATATTGTGCAGTTCTGTCACCGAATTAAATGATTTTCAAATCACAGCTAATGAATGGCAGGTACTCGAAAAATTACATAAATTTCTAATAAACTTTAAACTTTTAAGTACAAAACTTGGTGGAGACAAATATGTTACATTACCGCTAGTCATTGTATCATTCAATCTCTTGCTAGATAAAATTGAATCCATGGTAAAACAGTTAGATGAGAAACCTAATCGATCTGAAGTGGATGAAAGGCTCATTCTAGCTTTCCAAGCAGCTCGAGACAAAATGCTTAAACATTACAAGAAGAGCAACTGGATTTATTGTACTTCTTTAATTTTAGACCCAAGGCATAAGGCTCAGACTTTTGACCTGACAATGTGGGGGAAGCAACTTAAAACAGAAAGTCTGCGCAAGTTCAATGAACTTTATGAAGAATATAAAAGTCTACACTCACTGAACAAATCTCTGGAATTACCAGAAAAAGAAAATAAAGTATGTGATGAAGATGAAGACGTAATAGACTTTGATAAACTCTATGAATGTCCCTCGACGTCATCTGGATCTTGTCTTCAAGGCTTAGTGATAGACGAGTTGGAGGAGTACCTGAGAAAACCAAGAACTGCCAGCTCGGAAGACATTTTAGATTGGTGGAGGACGCATGAGACAGAGTATCCGATTTTATCGAAAATGGCCCGTGATTTTCTCTCAATACCTGCAACTTCAGTACCTGCTGAGAGGTTATTTTCTAAAGCATCATTAGTAATTAGAAAACATAGAAATAGGTTAAGTGATGAGTCAGCCAGATGGTTACTTTGTATTAATTCTTGGTCAAAAAAATTGATATAAAGTATCATAACCTAATGATAAAGCTGTTGATTTGTGTTGTATTTTATTTTTTATACAAATAAATGATAAATCGTAAAACTCTTTTATTAAATTTCTTATAAGTTGAGGGTTCAATCTCTTTCTAGACAGATAAGTATTGTTCTTTAAAATACAGTCAAGTTATTGTAATTAATTTGTTTTTTTACATGTTTTAGCAAATGTAAGCTTATAAATCATAAATGTTTATTAAGAAACAGTTACTTCCATGGAAAACGACATATAGGTCAGTTGATTTTTCGAATTTCTTATCAAATCTTCAGTTATTTATTAATCTGCTTGATCTTTACTATGGCTATGTTAATTCAAGCTCACAATGTTCCAATTCTAATACGTTTTTCTAAGATTTAAAGTAAACTTTAATAAATAGTAATAGACTAATAGGTAATTGCAAGACTTGCAAGACTCTTGCTGCAAGACCAAGACCAAGACCAAGACTGGGAGCGCAAGACCAAGACCAAGACCAAGACCAGGTGTATTGGCGCAAGACCAAGACCAAGACTGGCTAAGTCTCGTCTTGTTCTTGCATTTGGGCAACACTATCATGCGTACAACTTCAGTCACAGTCACTGGCGTAAGACTTTTTAAATCCCTGAAACTACTCTAATCCTCTAATATTTTTTTTTGTTTTGGGTGGGAAATTATCAAATAACTTCTACCGCTCCGGGCGCAGCTGGAAGGCGTGTCAGACAGACTCTTACTGACTAAAACCCATCCTTGTTCCTTCAGTTACCTGTGTGGCCACGGTATCCCTTTCGGACTTTCCCGTAACTCCGGTAATCTTCTAACCTTAGGCATGGACCAGTGCTTCTAGCCCATTGGTACAAGGAGGCCTATAAAATCAAAGGCAGCTAAATCCAAGCCTGTCAAATATTCAGGAAACTACAAAAACTGATATTTTTGTATTGCTTTTATTGTTATTGGTTGGCATGTAGCTGTATTTGATGACGGTGTATTTGGATGAGGTTTTGAACTGAATTTGCTAGGGACCTAACTGCATTTGTAGTAAAATTAATACAACAAAGCGTGTCCAAGTAACTACTTAAATTAGATGGCGCCATAGTTAACTCATTTTACGACTTTAAGGCGTTTAGCTGCCTTTGGTTTTATAGGCCTCCTTGGCAAAATGGGAAAGCACGACGTGACTAATTGCCTTGATCGGAAACAATTGTAAAAAGTATTCGTTTGAATAATTCCATTGAAGCTAAACCATTTATTAGATAACTTGATTGTTTATTTTCTTGCGTAGTTAGCTCAGACTAGAGGTAGTATTTGTGTACCTATTTAATTATCTGTGGGAACCTAGAAACTTCTTATGCAATGAACTGCAATGGCCTTTCTTTGCTAAGAAGATGAATCATGATAATCATGGTGCATAGTATCGAATCATAAGTGGATTACAACTAATGGTCGACGTATCTAAATAATTTTTGTCCTGTGATAAACCTCAATGTCCAAAACAGCATGGCAATTCTATTATGACGTTTTGAAATGTTGTCAAACTTTGCATTTTTTAGGGTTCCGTAGTAAACAAGGAACCCTTATAGTTTCGTCATGTCCGTCTGTCTGTCCGCGGTCTAGCTCCGAGACCCTTAGTACTAGAAAGCTGTAATTTGGCATGAGTGTATATATTAATTACGCCGACAAAGTGGTAAAATAAAATTAAGAAAAAAAAATTTTTTTAATGTACCTCCCCTACACGTAAAGTGGTGTTTTTTCCCCCATTGTGTGGGGTATCATTGGAAAGGTCCTTTAAAAACATTGTGAGTTTGTGAAAACCATTTTTGGATTCAAGGATCCGTTTGCGAAATATTAAGCTTTAAAGTGCAAATTTTTGTTAGAGTCAAGTGTCCCCCCTTGCCAGCTAAATGGTTGGTTTTTAATGTGTGAAAAAAATCACAGCAGTAGTTTATATAACGAAATTAAAAGGAAAACTATCACAGCTAAGTAGGCTCTACAAGTTAACGAGTAATAATTGACCAACTCAACTTTGCAGTTGCAAAAACGTGTTTTCCCATACATTCCGTAAGGGAGAAAATATTTTTCAACTACAAAGTTAAGTTTGTTTTTGGGATAAATTCATCCCAACTACGGAACCCTTCATTGTGCGTGGTCCGACACGCACTTGGCCGTGTTTTTAAAGTTATAGACCCATCCTTAGACCTCCGACACTGAACCCCTTAGAGAACTTTACCCGTTGTCCTAACAGAACGTGATTACGCGACCATCCCGCGATTATATCGCGTGAATGTCAATAATGAATTAGGAAGCCTAATTTGACGCGTATGTTAACGAGTACGTTTACTAAATAGTTCGTCGAAACAAAACTCGCGCGTACAATCGCGTAAGTAATCGCGTTCTATTAGGACAGCGCCTCAGAATTGTTATTTTACAACAACCATAAAAATATTGAATAACATACCTGCTTTATAAAAGGCTTCATCGCACTGTGGCTTCATGCAGGAGATTAAATCTGTACCTATAAAAATAATTAATAATGTTAGCATTGTTAAGTGAAGATTAAACTACGCAATAACTGCGAGTTCATCGGCGTATATCAATAAATAATACTTGTATATGTCGCAGGGATATCGTCAAATCAGTGATATTATAATTTCACTAGTGAAATTATAATTGCACAAAACTTTGTCAACCGCCTCCATTTCTCACAATTTAACGGGCTCATTTCAGTGACATAATTCCACTGGACCCACGCAGTGATTTTGCAAGGCAATAATACTTTGACAATTTCACTGTATGTGCAAGCCCGTTAAATTGTAAGACGGTCAATGATTGGCCCGTTTCCAATGTCATGCCTTACTTATATCATAAAATGAATGAACTCCTACACGTTATTATGCAGATCTTAAAGGCGGATGAAGAAGAGTTGACTAATCAAAACGCACGAAGACCCCGCTACTAACTTGACTCATTATTTAACTAGGGTTATTATAAAATCACTACAGTGTTCCCGTGAAATTACAATAACCTGAAAAAAGTCCGTTAAATTGTGAGAAATGGAGGCGGTTGACAAAGTTTTGTGCAATTATAATTTCACTAGTGAAATTATAATATCACTGGTTTTACAATATCTCTGCGACTACACACCATACGAATAACAAATACAGCTGACTGGCAGGGACATCGACGCGAAAACTGTTACCATGGATTCAGTACATGATTCTGAACCCCTGCGTTGAAATTTTTCGTCGCTTTTAAAAAAAAAATCTGCTGTTCCATATATTTTGACCGCGTAGGTCGGTGGTAGCTTCTATGAATCAGCTGATTTTTTCATCGTCGAAATTTTTCGGCGGTTATTTTTAAAACATCAGCTGTTTCATAGAAAAGTGCAATACCTACGCGGTCAAAGTAGGTATTGCAGATTTTTTTTAGTTAGCCGACGTAAAATTTCAACGCAGTGGTTTCAGAATCCCGGAGGACACGGTGGAGCATACGGTGGAGGTCTGCCCGGCTTGGGCGGAGCATCGCCGTGTCCTCGTGGAGGCGATCGGCGGCGGTGACCTCTCGCGTCCGGCCCTGGTTCAGGCTATGGTACGGAGCGAGAGGAAATGGCAGGCTGTCACCTCCTTCTGCGAAGCGGTAATGCTCGCGAAGGAGGAGGCGGAACGCGTGAGAGAGAGGCAAATTTCGCGCCCTCACGCCCCTAACCGCCGCAGGAGGAGACGCCCGGGGCGGGAATTGCGAGCCGATTTCCGGTCACCGTAGGCGCGGGCTTGCGGACGGTGAGCAATGGGTAGCTCGCCGTCCGATAAGGACCAAGCCCGGGTCGACGGCGCGTTGTGTTCCACGCGCGCCTCAAAGAGATGTCAGCAGAATTGACGGGGTCCGCTAGGGCCAATACCTGCCGGGGCTGCGAATATGGGCCGAAAGGGACATCGTGGCCCCCGGCAACAGGGCAACCGAAGGAACACGAGTGGGTTTTAGTCAGTAAGAGTCTGACACGCCCTCCCGCTCCGCCCAGAGCGGGAGAAGTTATTTGATAATTTCCCAAACAAAAAAAAAAAAGGGGGTTCAGAATCATGTACTGAATCCATGATGGTTTTCGCGTCGATGTCCCTGACACCTTGTATAGGAATGCATATATCGCGTTAAAAAAAATCAACCGTATCGGCTGATCAGCCGTGACCGGCTATTTCGATAAACACGATATTATTTAGACCCAAATGCATGGTAGGTATAAAAATAGATTACTATCCAAAACAACAATAGTATCTACGCCGTAGTAAAACTTTTTCACAATGATAAAGTAACCTTGTAGTTTCCCAGTGCATTTCCGCACCTCGTTCTGAGAATTAATATCGACATGCCATTTGCCTCATGATTTAATTTAAAACTATTACTGCTTTTAAAACTAAGTAAGTATTTTTTTTCTTTTTCATGACTCGATTTGTTTTTGTTTCGCGAAAAAGTGACTTTTGCACACGGTGAATTTTGCAGCACTGCGATGCAGAATAAACAGTGCTGTGCTTGGTTTACCGCTCATGTCGCGATGGACTCCCGTGTGTCAAAAAAGGGCGTTTGTATCGCTGCAAAAAGACACCCTGTGTAAACACCTTTTTAAGGCCGCGTCCTAAACAAAAGCGATCGTCACGCGATCATCGCGTTCACATGTCACTTTTTTTTCGGTGAACGGAAACGCGCGGTTTTCCTAACAAAAACTACTCAAAAGCTCAAAAGTAACCAGTTACAAACTCAAATCTCCAATTTACGTTACTTTTGAGTAGTGTCATGGACGATAGGTCTAAGGCCCGTATTACATACAGAACCTCACTCAAAACTCAAGCATTAAGTACATAAAACTCGAACTAGTTTTAAGTAATGCTTGAGTCTTGATACGATACGCAAGTCAGACATAATGGGGTAAAGGTTTTCTTTTTCTTTAGACTTGTCTGTTACTCATTGGACATCGCATTAATCTGTTTCAAGCTGGGGCAGGAGGAAATTGAACGGTGAGTAGTCCTTTGTCAGGACTTCTCAGTAATATAAATAAAATGTCCTTCACAGATTAATGTTTTATTACACCCGTTAAAAATTGTTAAGTGTTAAAGTAGTTCTGCAGGAAGTTGGAAGCGTGTCTTCATTAAATAGAAAAAAGTTTATTCAATCAATTGGACACGATTTCTGTACAAAAGAATAACCAATGATCGTATGTAGATAATGGTGCCGATTCCCTTGTTCACAAACTAAACTAAATTTAAGTTCAGTGCATCTTTTTATTTCTATTTAATTAAGAAAAGGACAAGATAAATTTTAGTTTAGTCCTGTCAAATTAATCACCGCCTGTCACTACTCCATACAAGTTTAGACGTGATTAAAAACTTGCCTACTAAAATTACGTCAATTTACGTCAAGCGCTGATTAATTTTTTGATTGAGAAAAAAAGGAGGAAGCCATGGTTGTATTTTAAGTGCCTTTTTTCACGCTTTTCCTGCCGGGAAGGTACCCAGTAGCGAAGTATAGGTACCTACCTCATTATACATAATAACATATCCTAGCTATGGCACCTGTTCGTGCGCGCTGTGATAAGTGCTGTAGGTACCGTAAAACGGGGTGAATAAAACTCGCGGGGGGAATAGAGAAAAATCTTGGGCTAATTTCAAATGTTTTTTTATGGCAAACTTGGTGACCCCAGTTAAAAACCCGCAACTGTCTGTCATTTGTTGGTATTATTTTTCTTAGTCTGGCAACGTTTTATGTCATAGTTAACAACAAAACGCGTGAGTTTGAACCTCCGTATTTCGGTGAATTTTGGTCATAATAGTTTAAAATTATCTTATTGTATAAAATTGTTCTTATTTCGTAAGCCTTGTTTTCTTTAATTTTTCGAGGTGATTAGACACACGAAAGGGGTGAATACTAGCGAATAGACACGCCTGAGGGGTTAATGGGCGTAATATTCGCGTATATGGTTAATAAACACAGCAAAGGGGTGATTAGTTACGAAAGAGGGGTGATTAGCCACGATTATGTCAGGACTACTACAAAGTTGCCACAAAGTCAAGTGCATTTTTTTTTTTGTTTTGTTTTCGAGTTACACTCTAAATTTGTTTATTTTTGTTGATTTTTGTCATTGATAATTTATATTTGAAATTATTTAATTTTACTTTAAACTAAATATGATTTTTTAAAGATACCTTCTCGGGTTTCAATTTTCTTGCCTTTATCTTAAAAAATATTCAGGGAAACTACAATGAGAACGCCCTACGATTTTTTTATAATCACCCCTCAGGTGTGTCTATTGTCCCCTGATGGGAGTTGTAATTCAACTCCGTTGTTTGTTGGGTAGTTACAGTCTTGTCTCTTGTACCTACAAAGATTGTAAGAATGAACAAAGACAACAATTAGTTACTTACTCGTTTACTTAACAGCTAATTACTTATGTATGCACCGCGCCAATCTTAACGAAGATCGTGACTGACTAACGTTTACTGACATTTGTAGTTCTGCCGGGCGCTGTGGGGTCGGAGCGTGATGTTATTACGAGTCAGTAGTTTTTGCTGGGAAGTGTAGTTTAATATGCATTTGTCTGCAAATTAAAGCGATTTGAAACTAATGAGAGCCGTATTTTTTAAAATTTATTTTTTAGGTAGGGCATCTCGTAGTTGACCTCTGAGATCATGACTACTTAACCGGGCTTTCCTGTGGGTGCCTTAAGCTACTACACTTAAACCTCCAGCCAGGGGAATGAGAGCCGTAATGGTGGATAATATCCACTGGATATTATAGCATACCACCCTATAACGTCACTGCTGGACTAGATTCAAGATATTTCTATGGCTGGGAGCATAGATTTAAGAATTATAAATATTTCTATGACTCTCCTCAAGGTTGGTGGATGTCACATCAAGTCTTAAAATTTTTGGTTCTAGGACATGCCGGTTTCCTCACGATGTTTTCCTTCACCGGTTTGAGAGCAGTGGTGATAATATAAATTAGGTAAGTACCTACACAAAGTAGATTGCCTGCCTGGGTTCGAACCTGTGGACTACAACTCGTAAGTCGGGGTCGTTAATTGTGATGATTATAATATAGTACCTATAAAAAACTTTTTCCAAAAAAAAAACAACCGACTTCAAAAAAAAACACTACAAAGTGAAAAATAACTTTAATTTCGGAAGGCGGTGTCTTTGGTTTTGAATTTTTGTTCTTTGTCACCGACTTCCGAAATTAAAGTTATTTTTCACTTTGTAGTGTTTTTTTTTTGGAGTCGGTTGTTTTTTTCTTTTTGTAAAAAGTTTTTATTTTTCACTTTTTAATTGTGGTACCTAACCCACACAAATTCTAATACCACTACCTGCTATGTAAATAACAGTGACAAGAAGTTATCATATCATCTACATACTAAGTGGGAAAAAATACGTATAATTGAAGATAACTCCAAAACTTCCCAAGCAAAGTTAATAAAATTTATATGAGACCACCTCTGAAGTATGATCTACCAAACAAAAAAGAATCATCAAAATCTATTCATAATTGGCGGAGTAATCGCGTAACAAACATACAAAAAAAAAAAAAAAACATGCAGACGAATTGAGAACCTCCTCCTTTTGGAAGTCGGTTAAAAAATCGTTTTCCATGTCTATCTGTCAAACTCAAAGCATTTACCTATTTCAATTTTCAACCATTTACAGGCACTTTTGAATTGTCAAGGGGTCGGTCAGTCAGAAAGATGAAGCTATTTGCCCATTCCAAAGCGTACTAGGTAGGTTCCTATGGAGAAGAACGGGCAAAAAACTCCACGGACACTCTTTTATATCATAATATTGTTACAAAATATTGGTAACAGCGTTCATGTTGAAATTATACATGTGAGAACAATGTAGAAAGACGTGCACGTTAAAAGCGTTCGTAATAAAAAGATAAAAACCAATTAAAAAATTAAAATAAGCCATGGCAGCTAAGAGATGACCAGTCCCTACTGACGGCGCCCGTTCACGAACATGATGGATGGATCAGTACCATTTAGCTCAACCATTTTGAAGGGAACTTAACGATCCAACACACATGCCACCATCAGCGAGACATTAATTTGAGTGAGCATGACATACTCTCAGCCGCCAGGGCACATTCTGTGTGACCGCTTAGACCTTCTACATAAACTACACACTGGATTATAATTTGGTTTTCGCCATCATTTAGAGAGCATTTATTCCAGCGGTGTAACTTAATGTATTAGTTAGTTAATTATTACATTAATAGTAAACTTAGTTTGAGTTTACACCCACAGCGCGTAGCGGGGCGGATCGATAGTCGCCAGTAATAAAATAATTAGAAGTCAATTTTTAGACGGAGTGGTTTATTGGTTTATATTACCGCACGAAACAAGCGTTAATAGTCCATTGGTTATAAGGTCTGAATAGCTAGGTCTAGGTCTGGCTAGCGAGAAACCGTAAGTTCGATTCCTATCCGTTGCACATTTGAGTGAACCTTCTCCTAGCATCAATAATCAGAAGAGGCAGGCAGCCTTTCCCCAATTATATTGGGATCGGCTTCCATTCTAACCGGTTGCAGCTGAATATCAGTATTTTACATGGATCGATAGCCTATCTGACCTCCACAACCCAGTTACTGGGTAACACAATAGCCCTTGGTAAAACACAATAGACGTGGATTATATTTAGTAACCTGTTCCGCTTAGCTATTTCTAAAGAGCCATAAAAACCCTGAAAAAAATCGACTCGCACATTGAACGCAGAGTGCGTTCAGCTCTTGGTGTGGCAACACGCCGTGTTCGAGTTCGCGACAAGTCAATCGTCATCCTGAGGATGCCTCGTTGAGAGGTGAAACACGTGTCGATTTCTTGCAGGGTTTTTTATGGCTCTTTAGAAATACTTAGCTAAGCGGAACAGGTTACGAAATATATCCACGTCTATAGTATTTTATAATGGATTTCCGCAAGGTCACGCCTGAATCAATTAACTAGCCCTTGGTAAGACTGGTTGGAACCCACTCCTAGCATAATTAAATATAATTTTTGAAGTGAAAACTTCTTTAGGCGCGTTGGGTATTTTTGAGATGGGACTAAACCATTGATTTCGCGACACCATGACGACACCTCATTTTTGTAAACGCGATCGTGCTCTTTATTTATATTACGTTACGGAACTTACGGATCAATGTTCTATGCAAGTATTTTTACTTTAAAGGTTTCGGAAGTTTTTTTTTTGTAAATGCGATTGTGTTCTTTATTTAGATAGGCTTACGGACCAATGTTCTGTACAAGTATTTTTCTTCCACCAAGGCAATCTTGTTCAAGTTTTCACTTCTGTCGGCACTCCCGGAGCGCCACCACTTTTTTACTTAGCTGGTTAAGGTTGCATGACGGCTGGTGGTCATTAAGGTTGCGTATAGGCCGATTAATGAATGGCGAAATTCATAAAAAAATCCTATAATCAAGTTATTTTCTTGTTATTTGTGACGCTGAGAAAACAATGGAAGGTTTGTAAAACGTACCTATTATGATATCGTCACAATCATGTCTATCGCAATATTTTATAACGCATCCGTTGAGTAGGGTTTGATCGGTTGGAAGAAAATTTCGGAAAGTAAGCCTCTAAATTCGATGAAGAATTCAGGAAGAGAATTGTTTCAAAATAGGGACCCTATTAACTGAACATTTTAAGTACCCAAACGTGTCCATAGAATCCGTACTAGTAGTAAAGTACTTAACTCTGTCTGTCTGTTACCTTTTCACGCCTGAACAGCTGAACCAACAGATTTGAATGAGGCACACGGATGGACCATAACCTGGGTTAGGACATAGGATACTTTTTATCTCGATAAGCAGTGCGTTCCTGTGCGATAATACTCGATCTCCACGAGGGCGCAGCCGCGGGCAAGAGCTAGTAAATGATATTTAACAGCGAGAAAAATAAAAAACATTAAGTCAAGGCCTATCTTATGATCGGCCCACTCTGAAAAACGACTTTGCAAAAATATACGTACTTAAGGTAATTCCCACAGTAAAGCATTTTATTCTGATTCTGACACTTAAGCTTTAAGTAATAAAAGCAAAAGGAACCTATAAATTATTTGCATATTCACGGAACCTAAAGGAACTAAAAATACTCTACCTACGTACGCAGTAGAGTAGCCAAGTACTTATTTTTAATTGACAAACGCATAAATTAAATGCAAGTCGTGGTTAACACTGAGTCATCAAGTAGGTACTCGTAACTAGGTACCTACTTACTTAGGCACCTGTTCCACTGCCGATGAGGAAGCGATTAGCTATCAACGATTTTCTCACTCAAGAAACATAAGTACAAAAGATTGTGGGGCCCGTGTTAGAAAAAGAGATCCGGTGACCTTGAGTGGTTAGCTTGTGTTCTGTACTGAGCTCACGCAACGCGTCGTACGTCCAGCCAGTAAAAGGACTCGCCCATCAAGGAGCGCTGTCCCAAATTAGACCCATTATTAATTTATTATACATAAAACAAAACGTATTTAATAAAACACGTATACTAAAAGATCAATAATTAAATTATCTTTAAAATGGTGAATGTTTCAGAAAAATACTTTACGTAGATTTTACGTGATTCTCAGTTTTTTATCCACGTCAGACCTAACTTTGCAAATTAAATTCACTGTCTTAATATATAACATCAAAAACATTCATATAAATGAAGTTATTAAGAAAATGCTCTAATTTAACTACTCGTTTAGACCTAGTTAGAGTATAAAATCATTAAAAGTCGGTTACCGTCGCCTTAATAGTTGATCGCTGACTGTTCACACCAGCACCAGCGAGTATTCGTATCACAGCGACAGAATCTATCAGAAAGAGTAATGGCTGATGAATTGATGATTTTTGCGCAGAAGGCTATGCAATAACATTATTTAGAAACCGATTCCTTGGCAATTCAAAAGTGCCTGTAAATGGTATACTTAATTGAAATAAATGCTTTGAGTTTGACAAAAGTGGTGTCATGAAGCGAGTGTAGCTTATGTTTAGACCGGCTACGAATCATCGGCTGTAGTGTATCTGTACTGATACTCGCTCAGCGACGCTCGCTTAGCGGGCAGAACACTCGCTGAGAGACTCACGATTGGTACATACTAGAGTTGCAACGGATAGTGATTCGGATACCGGATATCCGGCGACTGCAAAAGCCGGATAGCCGCATATCCGGCCGAAGCGAACGTCATTATGCATGTTAAAACCTGCTCGCACGCTCACGTCTTTAGTAGATTTCAAATATTGATTATAATTAGCTACCCTAAGTGCTTACAGGTCAAAAATGTTTATATTTTTTAAATAAACAGTCGGGTTTCCGAAATTAATAGTATTATTTACATTTTATTACGAAAACAAGACCAAATTTCCGGCACAAAATGACAAACCGACCGTGCGACGGATAATAAAAAAATGGCCGGGTACTGTATAGTGACCGGATAGCCGTTGCAACTCTAGTACAGACGGATACTAGCGAATAATCGCTCGTCGCCATCGCGTACTCACTGCTCGTTGCTCGCCAAATCGTTTTTAAATGCTAGCGTTTTTGTTTTCTATCTGGAATTTCTCAGTAGCAGCCCGGAGTCTGGATTTGTGCCCGGTTGATGGCAATAGGCTCGCCCCCTATTACATGGGACTTAAACATAACTGGCGAAATGTGGGTGTACCCACTACAGGTACACCTCTGCCCAACCCTTCGGCGAAATAAGGCGTGATGTTATGTTATGTTAAGCTCTGCTCGCTTCTCGTTAATCGCCGTCGGTAATACAGCAGGTGCTTAAGTTGGGGTGCACGTTTTTATGGCAAAAAAAACTACAAAATGATATCAACAATAAAAGTAGAATGAACCAGTTGTTTTGTTTGCACGTGGAATAAAAATGCTGAATATTACTAGTCTGACTGAAGCAAACAAAAAAAATACATGATGTCGAGTAGACATCTCTATGGGCCAAAGAATATTAAGTTCGTGTTGCTTGAAAATATATTTAGCCTCGTGCCTAATATACGATCAATCACAATCTGAATCGTTTTGCTTGCATTGCTTCATAAGTTGAAAAAAAAAACTGCTCAACAACATAAATAACGCAATGAATATTGTTGAACTGTCAAAATGAAACAGATTAGTCAAAATGTGTTACGTAATTAGATAGGCGCGTGGCGGACGCAATTTTAACAAAACAATTTCTAAGAAACCTTAAAGGTAGAACATTATTTTACATTATTTATTTAACATAAAACGGCCAAGGCCAATTACATTAGTTAAAGACAAAAGATTATTAAGGTACAGTAAACAAAAGAATACAACTACTCGACAGTCATACGCTCATCTCACAATACTCCAGACATACTGACAAGATCTTCTTCCATTCATCCGCGAACACATCACAGTCAGGCTTAGCGTCCAAGAGAGCGTTTAACAATTTTATTAAGCCAATAAAGCGCAATAAGGCTCGTGCAGACTGGCGCGACTTGTCACGTTGTCGCATCGCACTAGTCTGTACGAGGCTTTACAGGTGTCGCGACAAATCGCGCCAGTTTGCGCGAGCCTTAGTGCGTAAAAGGGAGGAAGGATGTTTTTTCGAAAAGGTAGGTCAGCAAAGGCTACATTTAGGGATCTCTTACACTAGACGGCCACGTCTCCGGTCAATCGTGGCCGTCTAGTGGTATTGTATGGTCTGCGGGTAATTGGCCTTTGCGACCAAGTGCGGGATTCGTACCGGTTTCTATAGTTTACCTGGTCGAGGCGACCACTGGTCGTGGTCGTAGCCGTCGAGTGTGCGAGATCGCAGAGATAGAGTTAAAAACACTAAATTGGAAGCCTAAGAAATAAGCAGTACCTTTGTACTCAAAATTATAATTATAACGTATATCTATGTATTTTATAAGTATATTATGTTTTTCTATGTATTTTTTTATTTTTATTTTTGTGTGTGCATAAAATAAATATAATATTAACTTTGCACATACTTTGATACGTGGCTAGAAGGAACTTAAGTACTTAGGTATGTGCTTATACTTAGGTACGTTTAAGCGAGTTAAACTAAGGTCCACAAATTAGAAAAAGAATTGCAAACATCGTCCTGTACCCTAATTGCGTAATACAACACAATCACAATCTGTTTCGATTTGAAACAGATTGCTAATCCATTGCTTCATAAGTTGGAAAAAAAATCTGCTCAACAACGTAAATAACGCAATGAATGTTGTTGAACTGTCAAAATGAAACAAATTAGGCAAAATTGTTTACGAAAATAAGTTACGCAATTAGGGTACCTACTGTTCTGTAAAACGTTTGAATGTGATAGACAGAGTGACGTTTTAAATATGTTTAACGGTAGGTAAACGCATTTACTTTAGTTAGGTATTTGCAAGTGGGCCTAAAATTAATTCCATCAAATAAATGAAAAATTGGTTTTATAAAATTTATGATTTCTGGAAATTATTTTCTATTAGCTGCGCCCCGTGGTTTCACCCGCATAAATCTTGATCCCCTGGGAATATCGTGATAAAAATTATCCTATGTCCTAAAGTCCTAACCCAGGTCATGTTCTACCCATGTACCAAATTTCATCTAAACCTGGTCAGCCGATTTAACGTGAAAGCGTAACAAATAAACAAACAAACTCTCTTTCGCTTTTATAATATTAGTTAGGAAGTTAGGATGCTGAAGTAAACTTACCTAAAATTGTGATTCTTTTAATAAATGATGTTCGGAATAAACTAATTAAACGTGCTATAACCCTTAAATTATGACCCGACTACTATTCTCAATTCTACCACGGTGTAGGTAAGTAACTCTGAGATTCACGTAGAAAATGTATAGTAGAGATGCCGCGAATACTTAATATTATTCGGTATTCGGCATTACTCAACATTTTTGTGTTATTCGTCGAATACCGAATATTAGTGTCTATTCGATATTCGACGAATAGTTGTCTCTAAATAAAAATAAACTTTTAATAAACAGAGAAACGATAGACTTTAAAATAATTAAACTTTTATTAATCTTTAAAAACAAAACACACTTAGTATTATTATCATTAATATAAAAAGTTTGCCAAAAATCAGTCATGTTTAAGTTAATTAGTTAGACTTTTTAATTAATAATTTAATACTTAAAGTCCAAAAGGGGCAGCTTGTGGTGCAGAAAAACTAGTTTTTCTACTTACTTGTTTTTTGTTTACTCTATTATTATTTGAGAATAAATAAACTTTTTTTATATTCCTTTTTTAAGTCGCGCAATAATGGCGAGTATTTCGACTATTCGTGATAGGGAATGACGATTATTCGGTATTCGACTATTCGCTATAACAACTATTCGCGGAATCTCTAATGTATAGGGTTACGTAATTTGTCCAAACATATTTCTAATACCTAAGTATTAAGCTCAAAGCCTAGGTACACAATTCATCCGACAAATTTATTTTTATTAAGTATATTTTCAAGGCAGTCTTAAGGCTGCGGACACGAAACCAGCGGCAAGTAGCGGTAGCGACATCCTAACTGCGGAACATAATATACGATCAGTTACAATCAGTTCATTTTGACAGTTCAACAACATTCATTGCGTTATTTACGTCGTTGAGTAGACTTTTTCAAACATATTATGAAGCAATGGATTAGCAATATCCTTCAAAATGATTTAGATTAGGTATTATTGATCGTGTGTTACGCGGGACGGGGTGGCGATGGAACAATTTTGTACCATTGCCGTCGCCCAGTGTTGCCAACCCGTACGATAATTATGGGGGCGTACGATAATTTGGCTAATGTCTAATGTACGATAATTTTGCGATTTGCTGAAAAAACAAGTTCCATTAACAAAACGTATTTGTCAGACAAAATTAAAAGCAGATAAATAACCAAAAATTCAATGTTATTTGTCAAAGTCAACATCAAAACGTAAGTATCTCTCTCTTTTTCCCTCCCCGAGTTATTTTATTAAATTTTTCAGTGAAAACACAAAAATATCAACATAAAACTATGACAAAAATGTTTACGGTTTATGCTGCTCGCGCCATTAGTGATAAAACTTGGCATATAATACTTCCCTCTTGACTTTAGTATAAAATTATTCATTGTCTTTTGATAGCAATTTGAATTAACGTTCCAGGTTTTTTCTTCTGTACGATAATTTTGCCCATAAAACGATAATTTCGACGTTGGATCTCGTTAATTTGAACTTTTGGAGTTGGCAACACTGAGTCGCGCGTCGCCCCGCTCGGTCACTGCCCCTCGCCGCTGTTTGGTTTTCGTGCCCGCAGCCTCAATCTTAACATTCACCTTGTGAGATAATGCTAATCAGTCAAGGCCTTTCTATTGTGAAAAGTAGGATTTGTACTCCTATGAACTTGTGTTGATTCAAACTCAAACTGTTTATTTCAAACAAACCATTTACAGGCACTTTTAAATCATTGTCAAAGGTAGGTTCCTATGGAGAAGAATGGGCAAGAAACTCCATGGACACTCTTTTAAATTATATTGTAACAAAATATTCGTTACATAATTAATGTTGAATTACCTAAGACACCCCAACTGATTTATAATTCAATTGACCTATTTCAGAGAGAAAAAAAATCATTTAAAAAATTGTAAAAGGTTTTATGTGCTGTTTTAGTTCGTAAGATTCGTATTTGCATTGATATAAAAGATATTATTATCCCGCGTATGGGAAAATCTAAATTGCGCATATGATGGCTAGACACGGCGACGTTTTTTGTTTTTATACATTCTACCACAAAGTATATGGTGTACAAATATTCAATTGTCAATCTTAAACTAAGTACAATATTAATTTTAAGATTTGTGATTTACAATAGGTCCATTAAGAATTGTATTTTTTTTTAATGTGACCTAAGTATTTTAAAAACTGGTTCAATTGATTCTGCTCGTTATTCTAATCAAACTATTTTCAGGTTTTGCGCATTTAACGTTACACGTTGTATATTTGTACCTCACCTTCTCGAAATCGGCTCTAACGATTTCGATGAAATTTGCAATATAGGGGTTACGGGGGTGAAAAATCGATTTAGCTAGGTCTCATATTATCTGGGAAAAATAGTTTTCCCCGTATTTTCACCCGAGCAGAGCCCGGTTGCCCAAAGTTTAGGACAAGATAACGAATAATGACATGACATTATTGACATTAGAATAATGATCATGGCAGCATGGAATTAGTAAGTACTACCTACTATCTTGGCAGTATGGAATTAGTATGTACTATCTATACTAAATGAGCATTCTCTATTTTCACTAGAGCAGACCTCGGTCGCCCATAGGTACTAATCATAATGTGAGAACGATGTAAAAAGATGTGCACGTTATAAGCGAAGACTGAAGATCGATAATTCATTGATTGAAGATGTGATTGTGAAGGTCTTCCTCTAAATAGTTTGTCCTTGCACTGACTCCAAGGCTGCAAGGCGATGTCTTAATAGAACGCATGGTTCGTACAAACTTGTGAACAAAAATTCATGTTTAAATGAAAATTCACGCAAGCAGTTGGCGCCACTTTGACAAGGACCTCTTGTCAAAGTGGCGCCAACTGCTGGCGTGAATTTTTCTATTCGACAATGATTATAAAAATATATGATGACGGTCATCATTCGTTTCATTCATCCGTTCATCATTCAGTAACGACTAAAAAAATACTGGGTGGCAGGGACATCGACGCGAAAACTGTTACCATGGATTCATTCAGTACATGAGTCTGAACCCCCTGTGTTAAAATTACTCGTAGGTTATTTAAAAAAAAACTGCTGTTTTATAGAAAACTGCAATACCTATGCGGTCAAAATGTATGGAACAGCTCATTTTTTAGGGTTCCGTAGTAAACAAGGAACCCTTATAGTTTCGCCATGTCCGTCTCTCTGTCAGTCTGTCCACGGCTTAGCTCAGAGACACTTTGTACTAGAAAGCTGTAATTTGGCATAGACATACATATTAATCTCGCCAACAAACTGGTAAAATTAAATCATGAAAAAATAAATTAAAAAAAAACAAATTTTTACACGTAAAGTTTGGACGATTTTTTTTCTCATCTATCCCATAGTGTGGGGTGTCGTTGAAAAGGTCGTTCAAAAACATTGTGAGTTTGTAAAACCATTTTTGGATTCAGGAATCCGTTTTCGAAATATTAAGCTTTAAAGTGCAAATTTTTGTTAGAGTCATGTGTCCCCCCCCCCTGCCAACTAAATGGTTGGTTTTGGAAATGTGAAAAAATTCACAGCAGTAGCATATATAACGAAATTAAAAGGAAAACTATCACGGCAAACTAAGGCTCTACAAATTAACGAATAATCATCGACCAACTTATATTTGCATTGCAAAAACATTTTTTTCCATACATTCCATATGGGAGAACATGTTTTTCAACCACAAAGTTAAGTTTGTTCTTGGGATAAATTCATCCCAACTACGGAACCCTTCATTGTGCGTGATCCGACATGCACTTGGCTGGTTTTTTTAAAATAATCGACGAAAAATTCCAACGCAAGGGGGTTCAGAATCATGTACTGAATCCATGGCAACAGTTTTCGCGTCGATGTCTCTGCCACCCTGTATAGGCGCTTTTACTCTTGACAGGACCTGGACCTGACGTCTGAGTGCTGCCACCTAGTGAAAATAATTTCGGAAAACCCACATTGCTGCAGGTGTCGAATAGGTGCCCATAATCATTTGACATTCGCGCGATGACCGCCTTGCTATTAGGACAACGGACAAAAATATTTATTTTTGGTTTTAGTGTAGAGATTTCGTATCATTTCATTTCATACGGTCTACATGATAGGCTGAGGCATAAGTAATTCAAGAAAACAATCTACCTAAAATACTAACGACTAAACTAAACTATTAAACGGTCGACTAGTCCTTAGCCGTGCTGCCCGTGCCGCCGCCGCCGCCGTGCCCATCAACACGTCAAGCAAATTAAAATGCGGTAACTACTGTTCGATCAAGTTGAATGGACGTCAAAATGCCAAAAAAACTTCGAACTATACACACTCAAATAGACTGAACCGGGAAATTCATTAAAACTATTATTAAAATTTAAAAAAACTGACCGATTTGTAAAACTAAGAGGTTGAACAAGTCTTCAGATCACGAATGAAGTAATACCAATTAAAACCTGCTAATGATCGTCATTAAAGCTGAATCTATTTGAATTCAATTAGTTATAACATTCACGAACATTTTGCATGATATTTACCTATAACCTAATTAATGTAAAACGTTAATTGTTAAAAAATATCTTAGCATCGCATCACTATTCTGCTGCTAATTGGACGGCGATCGAACTTATATGTCAGTGTCATGTCAGACTATTGTTTTTATTATCTGTGGTTTTTATTATTAAGAAGAGTGATGACATGAGACTGTCTACGATTTTATTGTAATTTGAGTCTTTATTTTTTTGTTTTTTCTTGGTGAAACGAATGTTTAGTAGTCATTGGATATGTCACCGTATAATTATGAACTTTGTTAGTTTATAATCGATCGGTATTATTTCCGTTAGATTATAAACTGTCGAGAAATTGTGAACTGTGACAAATCATTTACAATTTAACGCATAATTTTTCGATAGTTTAAAATGTATCCATGAAAAACTGACAAATTGTGAACTGGTAACCAACTTGTTTGCAACGTAATGCACCTTGCGCTAATATTAAATAGCCTGTGTGGCTGCGAGCAACTTGGAAGTAGCGCTCGCTCGGCTCGAGCGCGGTTGGTCACAGTTCTGACCTAACCTAACCTATTTCACCCAGTTCACAATTTTTTGACAGTTTATAATCAAACGAAAATAATACCGATAGATTATAAACTTACGGTTCTCACAATCTCACAATGATACATGAAGTGGGCTGTTTTGTAAGACGACTTAAATGTCTCGGTGTATAGACATGGGCGTACCCAGCATTTTTTTATGGCTGGGGCAGAATTAAATAAACTCGATAATTAACCGGTAAAGGACCGCGGACGCACCGGTGCGTCCAACGGCCGTGACAGATTTACGACCGCACTTAAATAAACAATTACTCAGGTTTCATTATAACGTCTCAAGTAGTATTGTTTATGTTTTTTGCTACTCGAATAGATTAGAAATACGTTTCAAATGGTTACAGTCTTTGTAAACAACATTCACTTATCTTTATTACCCGCTTTTGTTATTATTTCTTTTGTTCTTTGTGATAACGATTTCTGATAAAACTACCGTACCAATTCACACGAAATTTTGCAGGGTACATTATGGATAGATAAGTTATCTAACAAAAGCGTTTTTAGAGACAAACATTGAAAACAAAAAATTCAAAAAATCTAGATTTTTGATGATCTAGAATTTCTATTGCTTACGTAACTTTCACCGTACCAAAAAAAAATTTTTTTGTTTTATTTTGTTCTAAATGTTGTCTAAAACGATGATACATGTAATATAGAAAAGAAATAAAACACTTACGGATCAGATCCATACAGAAAAACCACAAAATATTACAACTTTCACTGTGACGGGAACTTTCTCTTTTTTGGTTGTTTACACTTTTTTGGTTGGGTCAAAATAGGTGTTATTTAGTGCGAATATTATCTAAAACGATGTAATATTTACTTCAAAATGAAAATATCACCACTTTCCGACGATTTACACACAAAAACCATTAAAAAACGAATTATTACAGCGGACGGGAGTGACATTTGACTGACATTTTACCGCGCGGGAACGTGATTTTCAACATTTTTTTAAAATGTTGCCTATTAATATTTTTGCTTTTAGTCGATTTATTTGACGAGAATATCTATCCGACCATAGACAGAAAAATCCACAGACGATAATAGCCATTACAACAAGTACAAATAGAGATGTAAGTCGCGTGGGTGTGCCGTCTCTCATGAGAGACGCCGGTCCTTTACCGGTAGGGAATTCTCTTGATAAAACTCTATACACCGTGAAATTTTAATCGTTGTTTTGCTAGAACAAACGTTGCTCAGACCATGGTCTACTACCATTCTACAGCATCCAATAAAAAAATAAACATACTCAGTTTTTGAAAAACACAAAAAAGACAAAGTTTAAAATGACAAGATTATCTACTGCTTACTAAATTTCGTTTATGGAGGTACATTTCCCTGTAGACAATGCTGTGTCTCGTGCGTGGTGTCTGTGTTGTAGGGAGTAACGATAATCTTGACATTTTAAACTTTGACTTTTTTGTGTTTTTTCAAAAACCAATTTTGTTTTTTCTTTTATTGGATGCTGTAGAATGGTAGTAGACCATGGTCTGAACAACGTTTGTTCTAGCAAAACAACGATTAAAATTTCACGGTGTATACGCATGCGCGCTCGATTCATCGATACTGCACTGTTTCGCGCGGTAAATTTTGAATTTTACCAACTGAATGATTAATTTTGTTACTAATAAACCAAATTATTTGCTTCGAGTCAGGGGCCGGTTGCGAATAAGGCCGAAAGGGAAATCGTGGCCCACGGCAACATTGGGTTTTAGTCAGTAAGAGCCTGAGGCCTGACACGCCCTCCCGCTCCACCTAGAGCGGGAGAAGTTATTTGATAATTTCCCACCCAAAAAATAAAAATAAAAAAAGAGTGGGGCAGCCCCACCTTGCCCCACCGTGGGTACGCCCATGTGTGTATAGATATCACTAGGGAGAGATATAACTAATAACTATATCACGGCTTCAACCATCTTACAGCGACATATTTCCGTCTTAGGACTTCGGAAAGCACGTGGTGGTCATGACCATGATTCCCATCATCATCTTTATTTATTCCAGAACAACAACATTGTTGTATTATAATATTTATAATATATTGTTACTGGGAATAAAAGAAACATTTATCAGAAGTCATCATGTTGTGCGTTGTGAACTTGTGACACACTTGTGTTGATTATTATCACATAGATAAGGTCATATTTTAATGTAAATCCTTATGGGCCTACCACACGCTCAAACTTCACCGCAGTTTTGCCTGCGCAAGCCGGTTTGTTTGTACAGACGCCAGCACATCAAGCTACCCGAAACTGTCAAATTTTCCCAATCAACTTCGAACCTTATGCTTCTGCGATAAAGTTGAAAATCTATTAAATAAATGTGACAGATTGTAGTAGCTTGATGTGCTGGCGTCTGTACACGGAACACCGTGTAGGTACACACGGCTACACATCAAGCTATACATTTTTAGTTTATGCTGATCTCGCATTGTACATTAAAAATTGCAATTATTATTATTATATATTATTTCATTGAATTATTATTCTATGTCAATTATTATTAATTATTACTAACACTAGTTTGTAAGCTCCCAATTGTACTAACAAATATGGATGTGTAATCGTACTTAGATTAATCTGAATTAAATGTTTTTTTTTATTAGGTACCTATAGGATTTCCGTACAATGCGAGGACAGCTTATACTGAAAATGAAATAGCTTGATGTGTAGCCGTGTATACAAATCGGTGAGTTTTACCAACCACACGCACGGTGTTCCGTGTACAAACTGGCCTGCGCAGCCAAAACTGTGGTGTAGCTTGTGCGTTTGGTAGGCCCATTAGGGTAAGATTCACAGACCATAGTTTGGCAAAGTTAGCGTTTCATAGAAATACAAGTTGTGTGCCCGACGATGCACGATGGGATATCCTTTCGAGAAAAATGACGAACTTCCAAATGAACTGTCATCCCCTATTTAAAATTCTCCTCGTAAGTGGGTTTACGAGGTGAATTTTCAAATATCCTTCCTTAGTGCTAACTTTCGCTATGTAAGGAACTCTTGTGAAAAATTTCATGCTTCTTGACCCAGCGGTTTAGGTTGTGCGTTGTCTGTCATCTGTCAGTGAAAGAATAAATGTATTTAGGAATTTATTAAGTAGATGAACCTTATTCTTGTGACATACTGTTCATATTCGTATAAGCGAATGTGACTTAGGGACGCATTCGAATTTTAACGTATTGTTTTCTTAGCAAAGTCACAATGCGATCTGTGAATCTTGCGTTTAGTACTTGTAGGTCACACAGGTACTTTAGTACTAGAACGTGACTAGGGTTAGTACTATTTTTTTTCAAAGACAATTGAAATTCTCAACATTGGAATTTTTACAGCAAAAAAGAATTACGAGAGAGGTAATAATCGATTGGTCAATTATTATTATTTAGGAGTTAATTGATAAACAATTATAATTATATCGGCATTATTTATTGTTCTAAAAGGGAAGCTAATTAATCGAACAAAAGATACTATCTGTATCTGTACAAAATAATTAAATAATTAGATTGACAGTGACATACTTTGCTAGATCAAAGAGAGGACTACATAACAATACTTTATAGTATTGTTATGTAGTCCTCTCTTTAAGTTTTAGGTACCTAATACTTTGCATCACAATTTAGTGGTATGAGGAACAGGGTGTAAAGTTCACTCATCCACCATAGAAAAGGGAGGATCCTCCGACCAGACGGGTGTTGTGTCTGGCGGGCAACTGCCCATCGGTTTGAAGTTGAAATCTTGTATGTATGTCGATCGCTCGGTAAACTTTAACTGCGCGATGCAGGATTTGTGTGACGTCATGTCTTTGATGCGTAGTTTGTATGTAGCGGTGTAACCGCTACAATAATGTCAATACCTTACCACGACAATCGACAATCGCGCATAAAAGGTAAGATATCAATCTGAAATTGATATATTAGCTCGTGCAGTGTGCAGTCTGAAATGACGCGCCCCACTACCGCACGCCGCTCACGTTAAAGCTGTGTTTCCACCAGAAATATGCGAGGTAGCTAAGCGGTGCGAGGATGCGTAATGAAACTGTGAAACGATGTGAGTGTTTCCACCAGAGATGTGCTAGGCCGCTGAGCGGTACGGGATGTGTAGCGACGCTGTGAAACGGTGCGCAGGTGAGCGTTACGAGGATGTGTAGCGGGCTCTTTTCAGATAAGATTTCTCACTCACGTCCATCCTAATACCTCGCACACATCCCTCGCACACATATCGTCGCCCTCTCCGCTAACTGTCGTATCTCACAAACTAACGTATCTGCACTGACATTACCTACGTGTTCAGAACTTTGTTTCGTAAAAGTTCTCTCTGATCGTCGTGTCTGTGTCGTTTACCGTTTAGAAGATAATCACGTATTTTGTTTTACGTGAGTTTTGTTTGAGGGAAAAAATATTCTCACCACCTGTCGTATATGCACACATATTATATAGTTAGTGAGTTAAAGATTAAGTCAAGAGCTATTTAAAAAAGTTATTAATTCATTAATAAAGCCACAGCTAACGCAACTATATTAACATGATTGTATCTCCCGACCGAAAAACTGTTGCCCTGGAAAAATATCAATTGCTAGTTATGACAGTTAGCGTGGAGGGCGACGATATCTCGCACACATCCCTCGCTTGTTTTGTACGTACAAAAATATCGTACCGCTAAGCCGCTATCACTGGAGTTGCGCTGAGCGAGGCTAGGTAAATGAAGCGATTCTATTGGTTCTTAACAAACAAATTCCTCGCTACGCATCCTCGCACATCTCTGGTGGAAACGCAGCCTAATGCGGATTTCTATGGGTAATGCGGTAGTGGGGCGCGTCATTTCAGACTGGATAAGCTATATACCAGCTACCTGTTGATCAAAATGATCACGAATACACCATAACATCTGTTTCGGGTAGGGTTGCCAACTTCTTTTAAATCAAATATAGTATTTTCGAAGCCTGTCACTACTCCATACAAGTTTAGACGTGATTAAAAACTTGCCTACTAAAATTACGTCAATTTACGTCAAGCGCTGATTAATTTGACAGGACTAAACTAATATTTATCTTCTGTCCTTTTCTTAATGACATAGAAAGAAAAAGATGCACTGAACTTAAATTTAGTTTAGTTTGTGAACGAGGGAATTGGCACCATTGCCTGTAAAAATATAGTAGACTAGTTGCGCCCCGCGGTTTCACCCGCGTAAGTCTCGATCCTTTGGGAATATCGGGATAAAAAGTACCCTATGTGTTAATCCAGGTTATAAATTAACTGTGTGCCAAATTTCATCCAAATTGGTCCAGCCGTTTGAGCGTGAAGAAGAGACAAACATACACACACACACTCACAAACTTTCGCCTTTATAATATTAGTGTGATGAGTAGTATAGCGAAAAAATATAGAAGGTATATTTCAAAAACATTTTTATTCTTTAAATGCTTATTTTTTGCTACTGTGAGTATGAACCTTTATTAACAGGTTTTTGAAGTGAAAACTTCTTTAGGCGCGTTGGGCATTTTTGAGATGGCACTAAACCATTTCGCGACACTGTGACGACACCAGCTTTTGACCATTATAAAGACATCAACGCGTTGATTATCGCGGTGCGTGAAGTAAAAGACATCAACGCGTTGGTTACCGTGTTGCGTGGAGTAAAAGACATCAACGCGTTGATTACCGCGGTGCCGATTTTTTTTTCAAGTTTTCACTTCTGTCGGTACTCCCGGAGTGCCACTGTTTTTTTTAATGTTTCATAACAATTTTACACTCTAAATTAAGGTCCAGTAACCTTAATTTAGTGTGTAAAATTGTGATCATTACTGTATTTTGTATTGAAATAAAAATATAATAGTTTCGCCTACAATTTTTTTTCTTAAAAAATATAGTATTTAGGCCTCAGGAGGCCTCCAATATAGCAGGATACTATATTATACAACGTGGCGATATTAATTTACTTGTAACACACGGGTAGGGCTAGTGGCCTGTAATCATAAAATGTAATAAATAAGAATAAATAATTCGTTAATTGAAAAATTTAAATTTTCAAACGCTCGCCGACATAGTGCTCTCTCTTTCCTTCAATTCGCTTTCTCTTTGCACGTTATTCGTTTTATTTTCATTGATGCGATGTTATGATCCGTGATCAAGATGCCATTTTAGAAAATTTAAAATAAATCAATAAATAAATAATAACGTATAATGAAATAAAAATATTTTCATAAAAAGAAAACGCTAATCCGTATGCGTGTCTTAAATTAATAGGGTTGGCAACCCTAGTTTCGGGTGTCAATTCCAAACGCACCTTTCATACAACGCATACGCAACCGCACCGTCATTACATGCCATGAATCGCCCATGCGCCCGCGCAAGCCATTCTCTCACGTGACGTGTGTTATAACGACCGCCGGGTTTCCTCATGAGTATCACATTATTTTTTCAAAGTCAGATAATGTCACTATAATTTGTAAAATTAGCCTAGTCATTTCACGATTTCAATGACAAAAATTGAGGCAACATTTTAGTTTTAAAAACATTAAAAATATGAGTGTAGCTGTAGAATATTATTGACGGGGTCCGCTAGGGCCAATGCCTGCGTGCCCCCCGGCAACAGGGCAACCGAAGGAACACGGGTGGGTTTTAGTCAGTAAGAGTCTGACACGCCCTCCCGCTCCACCCAGAGCGGGAGAAGTTATTTGATAATTTCCCACCCAAAAAAAAAGCTGTAGAATATTAGTAATATTAGATTTTAATGATTTTATACTAATTAATTCGTAAAGTTATGTCTAACGCGGACACAAAATCTATCAAGCGTATTTTTCTGAAACTTTCACCATTTTAAAGATAATTTAATTAATGATCTTTTAATAAACGTGTTTTATTAAAATACCTTTTGTTTTATGTTTAGTAAATTAATAATGAGTCTAATTTGGGACAGCGCTCCTTGATGGGCGAGTCCTATTACTGGCTGGACGTACGACGGGTAGCGTGAGCTCAGTACAGAACACGCAAGCTAACCACTCGAGGTCACTGGCATATATCTACGTCTTAATTAAAATCGTTCAAAATCTAATAGCAATCTCATCTCAGCGCCAATCAACGTCAAAAAAAAAACCAGCCAAGCGCGAGTCGCACACGAAGGGTTCCGTGCCACCTTATAATATTTAACAAAAAATGCCGCAAAACATGTTTCTTGTGTCTCCTTTAATTTTTAACTTTATTTTACATATTTAGCGGCAATAGAAATACGCAATCTGTGAAAATTTCAACTGTCTACCTTTTATGGTTCATGAGATATCTACAGCCCGTTGACAGACAGACGGACAGCGGAGGCTTAGTATTAGGGTTCCGTTTGGCACCCATCGGGTACGGAACCATACAAATGTATCAGAATTAGAGGTATTTTTAACAGATTAAGACTGAGATTAGATTTCTTTAAAATATGGGAATTGCCTCTCAGATCAAAATCGAATAACTTTTATTTTATACCTACACAAAAAAATTGTGTTTGTATTTCATTAGGTGCTGAGGTATATCGAGCTGAGCATAAAAAAATCATGCCCGCCTACAATATTTTTGCTGTTGAGTGTTTCGGTTTCCGATGAAACCCGATTCGGATGTTGTCGATATAATTTCATCAAATCACACCGTTAATAATTAAGAGGTGATACATAATAATATTTTAGTGAACTAATTAGATCTAAAGTAAACATTCACATTTTTATTAGGTAAGTACCAAAATTACGCCAAATCCATAAAAAATGAGCAAATTTTCAACAGGGGTGACTTGTAGACTCCCGCTAAACGACGGCTGCCCGTGCCCCGTGAAATAACCCGGTAAAAGTCCCCATTGAAAAAAATGTGGCGATTTTGTTTTCTTTTTTCCTGAAAATTACCACATAAATAGACTCTCAATACAACACCTAACAATACCCTCACGGATCGGACAGGGTTTTTTAACATTTTGTATTTGTTGCCTTTTCGAGTACAATTTTCTTATTTACAATCGCCGGTTCATAGGATATTTTTTGTTGGGTTAAGTCCCATGTAATAGGGGGCGAACGGTAGAGCCTATTTCCATCAGCCGGGCTGATTGAAACTGTTTACCACTATTCCGTCTATAGAAAAAAAGTTTTCTTTTTTAATGTCTAATGAAGAGAATGAATCCAGTTGACTACACCAGAATATTGGCAATTCAGTTTTACAAAAATCACGATGAGATTGCAAGAAAAAAATTAAAATGGCTGTTTCAAAACTATTTCATGATTGCTGTTTATAGTCCAATTATTTATTGTTTACCTAGTATCCTACTAATAATATATAATAATACTAGCTTTTGCCCGCGGCTTCGCCCGCGTGGATGTCGGAAAATATCCCACTGAAACGTGCTACCGGGATTCAGAGTATCCTATGTCCTAACCCAGGTCATGGCCTATCCTATGCCTTTCATCTAGAAATCCGTTCAGTCGTTACGTCATGAAAAGGTAACAGGCTGATATTAAATCTGTTTTAGGGTTCCGTACCTAAAAATTTAAACATTAAAACCCTTAAAGGATGACTTCATTGTCTGTCAAGACTCTTTTCTCAGGAACGCGTGGAGGCATCAATTTATATCAATAGATATTAAAAACTTAGATCTACGGTCTCTTGGAAGTGTAACGAAAATCAAACTTCCAAGTCAACGCAATAATGGGCACGCCACAACTGTGGCGATAAGTTCCCTCATTAAGGAGTGGTAGAGAGGCGCCACGGCGTCCTCACCTTCCACCTGACGCAGGTTCTCACCGGACAAGGTTGTTTCGGGTTCCTGTTCAGGATAAGGCGGGAGAAAACAATGGTGACACCCGGGCGCAGCATACGGTTTAGGTCTGCCCGGCTTGGGCAGAGCAGCCGTGTCCTCGTGGAGGCGATCGGCGGTGGTGATCTCTCGCGTCCGGCCCTGGTCCAGACTATGGTAGAGAGCGAGACGGCATGGGAGGCCATCACCTCCTTCTGCGAAGCAGTAATGCTCACGAAAGAGGAGGCATCATAATAGCATAGTACCAGAAGGAGACACCCTGGGCATCGGGAATCGTAGGCCGATTCCCGGCCACCGTAGGCGCGGGCTTGCGGACGGTGTGCAATGGGTAGCTCACCGTCCGATAAGGACCAGGCCCGGGTCGACGGCGGGTTGTGTTCCACGCGCGCCTCAAAGAGATGTCAGCGGAACTGACGGGGTCCGATAGGGCCGATGCCTGCCGGTTGCGGGTTGCGGTTATTGTCCGAAAGGGTTACCGTGGCCCCAGGCAATATAGGCAACTGAAAGAACACGGGTGGGTTTTAGTCAGTAAGAGTCTGACACGCCTTCCCGCTCCACCCAGAGCGGGAGAAGTTATTTGATAATTTCCCAACCAAAAAAAAAGTTTACGAAATAAAAAATACGGCTATTTGTGCCGCATATTTTGACACTCGCAAATAAACCAGTCTATTTGGTACTTCCCGTTGGTCCAGCAGCATGAAGTTTGTCGAGAAGTAAGGTCAAGTAAAGAGGAAAATCCGAAAATTGGTAATTTATAGTTCTATAATGAACGGCAAAGTTAAGTTTTTTCTGCAATCTGGGGTTAAAAACTCATAGGCCGTGTCTTGGAGTAACAAACCTCAGTTGGCCCAATATAGTTTTTTGTTTCTAGTAATAAATAAGAAATAGGATAGACCGGCATCAAAAAAGATTTGTGAAAATTGGCCATTTTCTTGCTGACTGTACAATTTTTTTCAAAATCTGTGAATGCAGATCAAAATGTTTCAAAAAGTTAAGGACAGTCTCCTAAGACTGTTTTCTTGTAGCGACAACGGTTAAGGTACCTTATTGCTCCATCTCAAAATCCACCCTGTATATGCTATGATTGACTGCTTAGTTCCATAAAGGTATAGCGTGATGATAATTTTTTAAAAGGTTAAATCCGTAACTATCTGCAATATTCTAACCTTTTGGCTAGCCTTTTTACAATTTGCGGTAAACTCTAAAAGAATACAAACATAATGCTATATTGCTCATCCCCCATAGCAAATAGCGTGATAATAGTTTTTGAAAAATCTATTGTGAAGTTACGATTATTTGACTTATAGATTATTTATACCAATTTTCAAGTTAATTAAGCCACACAGTAAAATCCTCCACTGTAAAAATTAATACCCCGTTTCACCCCGTTAGGGGTAGATTTTCAAAAAACCCTGATATACGTTTTTATTTATTTTCAGTTTTAATTATAAATACTGAGTTTCGAGTTAATCAGACCGCTCGTTAAAATTCTTCCATACAAACTTTGACACACCCCAATCCTCCTTTAGGGGGTATTTTAGAAAAACTAAAAATGGCAAACTTTATAATTTACATAGATAAGTATTCGTGCTAAGTTTCAAGTTTATTAACTCAAGGAATAAGATTTTTCATACAAACAATATCCCCCCTTTTCACCCTCTTAAAGGTCGAATTTCCAAAAATCCGTTCTTAGCGGACGTCTACTAACTATAAACTACCTCCCTACCAAGTTTCATCTTCATACATCAAGCGGTTTTCGAGATTTCGTGATGAATGAGTGAGTGAGTGACCTTTCGCTTTTATATATTTAGATTAGGTATATGAATCTATATGCAAAATATTTAAAAATTAATTGCCGTAGTCTCGCAAAAACTCGAAAATGGCTCGACCGATTGTGATGAAACTTTGTTAAATTGTTGTGTACGCGTCGGAGAAGGTTCTTAACAAAAAAATATGAAAACGGCATTGCAACTTGCAACGCATGCCGTGCATTAGCGAATTAAGTACATTACCTAATTTTAAATGTGAAAGTTTTATTTTTAGATGTTTGTTACTCAACCACGCAAAAACGGCTGAACGAATTTAGATGACACAGTTAGTTTATAACTTGGATTGACACATAAGTTACTTTTTATCCTGGTAGTAGTACGTTTCCGTGGGATATAATTACCGACCACTTCGCGGGCGAAACCGCGGGCTGAATGCACTAAAATTGTCCGAAAGAGTTTTTCAAAGTCAAAGTCAAATCATTTATTTGAAATAGGCCCATGTATGGCACTTTTGAACGTCAAAATTTACAAAATATAAAATTGATTCTAGTTGCCCCTTCCAAAATGTAGTTTTCGTATGGAGAAGAATGGGCAAGAAACTCTACCGTTACTCTTTTAATTTTTTTTACAATTGTTTGTATAGGTACAGTACCGACCAAAAGTCCATGAGCAATCTCACAAAGCAATAGACTGACGCTTCGGTTTGACTTACGACCTTCTTCTATAAGTTGTTACAATAGGTACTGTAGACACGCACATTACACACACACACTCACTTTGTCTGCAACCAATGACTAGTTCGATAATCATCATTCGTTTTTAGTTTCATTCGTCTTGTTCACATAAATATTAAAGTTTAGCAGGTAGACCACAAAAAACTAAGTAAATTATTTTGATTTCTGTGGGGTAGATGCAGTTTGTTACAAGTATTCAATTAATAGAACTTTGTTGGTTCGTGCCGTGATAATATTGGTGACGAGCATTTAGCGCAGTGTTGTGGTTATTATTATCAAAAAGCAGGCATAAAATATATTGAAGAGATCAGATCAGATCAGAGAATATTATTGCGCTGCGTAAAAGTGAAGTGAATATCTAATAAAACCGGACTAAGTGTGAGTGTTATCATTTATATATTTCATATTTTACTAAACATAAATCTTAATCAAGGGTATTGTTGATAGAACAGAGGTATTGTTGAGACAGAAGATGCCTTTAAAGTTTTAAATTCATTGTGAGGTTTAATTCGATTAGTGAATAATAAATAATTAGGTATTATGTGTAATAAAAACAATGTTTTTCTTTGTTCTAGAGAAATACTGTGACGGTTAAGAGATATGAGGAAGGGGCTTATTATCGAGTAGCAGCGACGTCAAATGGTGAATGAAACAAATGGTTTCATACCAACGAGATATTTTGCTGAATTATTAAAAACACGTCATTATGAACCGTTCGCCGTGCACTCTGAAGGCTTGCATCACTGAAGACCAGCTAGAAAACCGTTTTTGACCTTAAAATATTGACCGTACCAACTTAATAAACAACAGATTCGTTATTGCATGAATTTATGGTAACGAATTTTTTAAGCACGTTTCAATAGGGTGTTTGTCGTATTTCTTGCAGATATACCGAAATTGTTTAATATTATTTTAGTAATAGTATTATTTTAGGATTAAAATTTGAGGTTTAGTTTCAATCTTCTTTTCGTAAAGAAAATGAATACTTAAGCTATAACCTCAATACCAACCAATATTTACTAAAGCCAAATAAAGTTTAAAATAATTAATATGAACAACTGCCTTTAACCTTAAAATCAACAATTTTGTCAGTAGATTTTTTTACATTTTAAGTAGTCTAATATTCTTATTTATTGCTTAATTACTTAGACCATGATCAAAGCTTTATATTTATGGTGCAAAAAAATCCATTTAAAATTTAAAACATTTCAAAATTTAAATATGTCAAAATAATACAAATTGCTTCTAAGTTTCTAGACATCTATTTCACATATTATTCAGGTGAAGTAATAATAAATAATTGTAGCAGTTTGATAACTATACTTAAGTAAAATAAACATAACGAATAAATATTATTTATTTTTTATTATAACATATCACGCATTTTTTATTCTAAACCCTTTATTGCAATAACAACATTAATAAATAGGCAGGATATTTAAAAATATTATTATTGCAAACAAAAATAATAATATTTGCAAAAACAGCGCTGTGATTTACGAGATTAGAACCTTAGCCATCTTGAATCTAAGACCAACGCCTAACGCCTTCTGCTATCTGCACATATAATTTACTTTCGAATTTTAGCAATGCGATACACTGGCCAAGGTCACGCGTACGAGTATGATGCGTGCTAACAAAAGTTATGGAAATATAAGTGCGGCGCCCGCGAACCGTGACGATACGATAGTGTGTAGTTCAAAACTGCGTTCTCTGTGGTGTGTGTACGGCACTCACACCACAGACGTCTGACTGTTTACACATACAAATGTACGGACTATACCGCGTGTTCACAGCAATACGACTCTTAGCGTGCTCATGCACTTTTGAGCGCTTACTGTACGTACATTAGTTAAATAATTATTATATGTGAAGACTATGCATCTAGAATAAAATTACTATACCACAATAGGTAAAAATAATTAAAAATGAAGCAACGACAGATAATTTAATATGTGATAGATACATGGTGCTCACATATTTACAAACATTGTAAAAGTAGACGATTTTCCTAAAATTTTGTAATTAATAAGTCAGTTTGTGAGGAAGTAATCACAGAATGTAAAATCAATGTCATAAAACACAAAATAATAAATTTTACAATTAAATTAGCAACCAGTTTGATTTTGTCTTGATTCTAAATTGTCCTATGGAGCAGGACCAGCATGTTTCCAAGCACTCTTATCTTGGATATAATCCTCTAATTTGTAATATGCTTGTTTACAAAGTGTACTTTTAATGAGTTTTAAATTTTCTTTCATTTAATTGCAATATCTCACAAGGTATTTTGTTGTAACATTTAACACAGTACCACATAAAAGATGTATGTACTTTAGATAATCTGAAAAATGGTTGATCTAGTTTATCTTTATTTCTAGTATTAAAATTATGTTTATTAAGTAAGTACCTAATTATAATAGATGGTGTGAAATCACGGATGGTTTTAAGTACGAAAAGTAGGTAATGACACGATTAATTTGAAATATTAAGATAAGTACACATGGCTACACATGTTTTGGATTTCCGTACAATGCGAGGTCAGCTTATACTGGACATGTATAGCTTGATGTGTAGCCGTGTGTACATATTTGATGGATTCCTAGACTATTATTTAATTACCTAATAAAATATTGCCACTGTTTTAATGACAGATCCCCCGATAACGAGACCTACTCTAAGGTCTTCCGGAAGGAGGTTGGCGTCCTACCAGAAGATTGCCGCGAGTCCTATTAGCAGTACCAACGCAGTTTGTATGAAAAAAAATTCTGGTCCTTCCAGCAGTATGATGACCTCCATTTTGAATTTGCGCTCGCCAGAAATGTTTAACTTTTGGTGGGTACGTCATCATCATCATCGTCATTTCAGCGGAAAAACGTCCACAGCTGGACATAGGCCTCCCCCAAGCACCGCCACTTCGACTGGTTCTGTGCTTCTTGCATCCAGCGGATTCCTGCGGCCTTCACCAGGTCATTGATCCACCTTGTGAGGGGGCCTTCCAACGCTACGTCTTTCGGTACGCTGTTGCTACTTTCGACTCCATCGCCATCTGTTCTGCGAGCAATGTGCCCTGCCCACTGCCACATAAGTTTGTCAATTATTCAGGCTATGTCGGTTATCTTGAGTTGGTATTCCTGCGGATCTCGTCATTTCTGATTCGATCACGGAGGGAAACTCCAAGCATAGCCCATTGTCCTTTGGTTTGGGTGACTTTCAGTCTTCTAATGAAACCCATTGTGAGCCACCACGTTTCAGTGCCAGTACGTATTAAAATAAAACTCATTTGTATACGTAATTTCATCATAATTTTCATAATACTTAAATGTTTTCGTTTTAAATAAATGACGAATTATTATAGGAGCACATTTATCTAATATTATTTATAGGAAAATAATAATAATAATGTATTAAAAAAAAAATACAATTACTAGAAAAGGGAGTGAGTGACGCTGTACACACAAAAAATTAAAATCAGGAAAGTAAAAAGAACTTGATTACGCTGGAATACCAAAATGTTGACGACTTCATGCGTTTTCGGTATAGTCGCGCGAGCGCGAACCTACTCCCCCGTTTGTATTATTTACTCCTGCGCACATCTTGTCCCGATTGAAGGTCAGTTGCGTTTAGCAAACGTTTTTATACAATGTAAAAGAGATAAAAATATTATATTTTACCGCTTTTTTTTACTAATTTAAAAATGTTGTGCTATTTTTCATTAGGTACAGTACTGTAACCGAAAAAAGGGTGCGTCCTTTCGGAAGTACTCAAAGTCCGTCTGGCAGGACTCTGGACGATCTTATCAATAATTAAGAAACAATGGAAGTAAGTACTTTTTTTTTTTGGGTGGGGAATTATCAATTCAATTCAATTTTATTTCAGAAACAATTCACATACCTAGTGACATTATGATTCATCAAATAACTTCTCCCGCTCTGGGTGGAGCGGGGGGGCGTGTCAGACTCTTACTGACTAAAACCCACCCGTGTTCCTTCAGTTGCCATGTTGCCGGGGGCCACGATCTCCCTTTCGGTTTTCTTCGCACCCCCGGCAGGCATCGGCTAGTAAGTACTTACCTAATGTGTTTTACCGGTGGCGGTTAGTAGACCGTATTAATTTTATTGATCTTAAAAACTTCACTTTTATTTTTCTACGCGTTTTTGTAAACTGCACAGTTAAACTGACTTCGTATTTATTTATTTTTTTGTATGTAATAGATACTTAGGTACGTTATTATAGTACCTATGATGTTAATTAATTTTGAGTTGCAACATGATAATAAACTGTTAATTAATTAAATGGAAAAAGAACAAGGTTTATGTGGGAAAATTGCTAAATAACTATGAATTTCTTTGTTTTAATAATTATGATTTTCATTATTTTAATGATACCTAAACATTTATGTTGAGATTCCGAGCATAAAAATACAAAAAACATTAACTGCATGCGTCACGTTTTTCTTAAATAAAAAAAAAATAACAACAATAGGTCTTACCTAGACTAGATTTATCACTGATCTTATTCTATTTTTTAAATTCAAAGACTCATCCACAGAACCAATAGTGATCGACTAAACCAATACTGACATGCGCCGGCGCTTTTAAACCGTAAGCTTTTTTCATAAAGCCTGACCCTGACATTGGAAAATGACTATTTTATTTAGACCTTGAAATGTACGGAAATATTATGACGCGGCAGGTCTACGTTAACTGGGTGTATGGCTACGTAACTATCCATGTTTGCTTTATAAAATGTAGTATTTAGGTACCTACTAAGTATATATTACTCATATAAATCTGTTGACATCCGCTGATGAAAATGGCTTACTAGTCGATTCGCACATAACATTTCGCCCGATTAGGCAAAGTCAAAGTCAAAGTCAAATAATTTATTTCAATTAGGCACAAGAAGGCACTTTTGAACGTCAAAAATAAAAAATAGAATTGATTCTAGTCGCCCCTTCCAAAGGGTAGTTTTCGTATGGAGAAGAATGGGCAAGAAACTCCACCGTTACTCTTTTAAAATGTTTTACAATATTTTGTATACATTAATTATATAATTATATGTGAAAACGATGCACCTGGAATAAGATTACTATACCACAATAGGTAAAAATAAAAATGAAGCAATGATAGAAAAAATAATTATGTAATGGATACAAATGGTGTTCACATATTTACAAGCATTGTAAAAGTAGGTACCTATACGATATTCCTAAAAAAATTACAAGTGATACTAATTAGATAGGCGAATCGCCACTTTTCAATTTTAATAGTTTTTTCAATCCTCTTGCTCAAAAAGTCCGTTATTGTAGCGTACCAGAGCGGGGAAAAAATAGCATATCTTGCTCTAGGGGAAAAAGTAATTTTTGTCTGTAACCAACGAGCCTACAAAAACGAAAAAATCTTTATTCTTATGTAAAACTAGCTTTTTCTACCGCATACCGGGATAAAAAGTTTCCCTTAAAAATTCAGATTGAAAAAATTGTATATTTTTAAATAAAATAAACTATTTAATATGAATTGTTTTATTTTCACACAATCGTGAAATGTAGAGTGTAACACACGGCGCTAAAACCCATTATAACTCGGTTTCTATTTATCTCCCTCGCTAGAGCTCAGATACCCTCGAACCTCGATAGAATGGGTTATTTTAGCCCCTGGTATAAAAATCTACTATTGCGTAGTCTGTTCGCATAAAAGTAGAAATTGGTCTCAAAATAACAGATAGGTTAATAATAATAAACTTGGTGATATGAACGAAAGTTTCCAAAACGAGGTGTGGGAAATTATGCTGTATCTGGAATGGAGCTGGACAACACACATTTCCAAGCATGATGAAGACAGCTAGCAGGATAAGACTGAGAGGTGTCCTGAGAAAAATCTTAGATCTAACCTGGGATATGAGTTTCACAGGACAGAGGCGAATGGTCAAGAGTAATAGAGATGTACGATACATAATTTTCCCGATACGATATCGATACCGATGCCGATATCGATAGCTTAGTAGATAAAGAATCTAATAAATAATGAAGTATGTACCTCAATGCGTTTGTATGTCTTTTGTATTTCGGGCACAACTGTTTAATAGTACGTTAAGGTGATTTTATACCAGCGAGGCGAGGCGTGGATGGGATGGGCGAGAACTAAAATCACACTTCCCTTTTACACCGAACCGCGCCGGCTCGCGATGTCTCGCGCTGGGTCGCGCTATCACGCGCCGCCCGCCCGGCCAACCGTGTCTGGCGCACCGGCCAGCCGAGAATATAGTATGCAGAGATGTCTCGCGATGGTCGGAGCGAGCAGGCGCGTGCTAGCGCGAGACATCGCGAGTCAGCGCTTAACGGAGAGAGACCGTGGTCCTCGATGGCCGGTGCGAGATTTGTATATTCGTTTTACAAAGTAAATAAATGCTCTATTCATACAGCAATAAAGTTCAATATTGTAGTAACAAATATTTCAATTCTCGCCTCGCACATCCTCGCGCATCTAGACCATTTACACCAAAGATGGGCAAGGCGTGGATAGAAATTTTGCCATACAAATTTCAATTCTCGCCCATCCCATAAAACCACCTTCATAGTCTCCACTACACTGTGTGAATAGTCAGAATCACCAATAGCGGTGACGTAAAACAGGCACAACGCAAACAGGCAGACATTGCTCAGCAAACTGCAAACACTGCCGTTTGCCGTGTTGCCATGTCGCTAACCATGCGCTGCACGAACGGCTCCCCCGCCAGTCCCGCCTGCGACGGAGCAACAGTGTTACGCCCACGTCGTCGTTTCGTGCGCTTTTCAAACTGTTTGATACACATATACATAACATAACATCATGCCTTGTTTCCTCGAAGGGTTGAGCAGAGGTGTCCCTGTAACATTTCGCCAGTTATGCTTATGTTTTTTAAGTCCCATGTAATAGGGGGCGAGCCCATTGCCATCAACCGGGCACAAATCCAGACTCCGAGCTGCTACTAAGAAATTTCTGCTAGAAAAACCCAACAACACTTTGCCCGACCCGGGAATCGACCCCAGAACCTCATGTTCAGCAGTAGCGCTTGCTACCACTAGACCAACGAGGCAGTCAACTGTTTGATATCGGTTGTAAATAATTAGCAATGCCGATATATCGGTATCGGGATTGTTACATCCCTAGTCAAGAGAGAGCACTGGAAGATAAATGAAAAAGGCCTCCTTTATTCATGTAGTCAGGCAGCCATCGGAAACGGGTGACTTAATCTTAGTCATAAGACCTTCAGTGTAAAAAAGAACAAGTAAATTGGGAATGACAATAGAAACCACCAACGTAACGAGGCCTCTGACAGCATCAAACGTGAAAGACATCAAATTCCAACTTACACTGGCAACAATTCGCATGCTTGCACGTTTCTTTAAAAATAATAATGTCTAGGAAGTTGGGAACTAATTTAGTGGTAGGCACAACAAAGATCTTTTTGTCGTGAGTGTTAATTGAAGGGGAAATATTAAGGCACGTATTTGATATAAGTAAGTAATTTAAATGGCGGGTGATTTTCAGAATCTGCGCGCATAAAACTAGTGACGATAGGAATTAATAGTCAAATGCATGTTTAAAAATGTATTAGTAGGTGTTACTACCCCTTTGGTCTCGTTCCCTGTAGGAACCAAGGCTCTTTCAAACAGGCGCGACACGCGACGCGACACAAAGGCACCGCTCGTCGCGCGACGAGCGGTGCCTTTGTGTCGCGTCGCGTGTCGCGCTGGTCTGCACAAGCCTTCACTCGTGTGTCTGTCTGTCTGTCCGTCTGTCATAGCCAATTTGCTCCGAATCTACTGGACCAATTAAGTTGAAAGGTACACATATGAATTTCTGTGACCCTAATATGGACGTATAACGTAAATAAATGAATATTGAACACGGGGGCACTTTTTGGGGGCAAATAAGAAAATTTAAAAAAGTTTTGCAGTGACAGAGGAAATTAAAGGGCTTGTTGTGAGGATCTCAAATAATTTGTTTTTATAATACATGGGACGTAAAACATAACTGGCGAAATGTGGGTGTACCTGCTACAGGGACTCCTCTGCCCAACCCTTCGGGGAAACAAGGCGTGATGTTATGTTATGTTACGTTATGTTATGAAAATTATTCATTCCCTTATCTCCGAACCAATTTTTTTTTTTTTTGTTCAGGATATGGTTCTTTACTCATAAATTACAGGAAAATCTATAAAAAGTCTATGGTCTGTGCGTACAAACTTACATTTGCAGTTGGTATGTATCCTCTGATACATGTTTTTCAACTACAATGTTATGTTTGTTCTTGGGATAAATTCATCCTAATTACGGAACCCTTCATTGTGCGTGGTCCGAAATGCATTTGGCCGGTTTTTTCTTTTATGTCATCCCTCACACAACCTATCCATATTTTCTTTGGTATTCCTCTCCTTCTCCATCCCTCAACATTATATATTCATCAAGTTAGAAAAACTTAGTTATAAAGATAGACGTCTATCTCTCGCCCCATATTTTGTGTTCCATATTTCCATGAGCGAAGCCTAAGTTGCTGCTGTCATTTTCCACGCATACATAATGGTGTTAGCTTGTCCTTGTGTGTGGCAATCGATCGATGTACATACAACACTAGAGTTCACCGATTCCGGCTGATACATGCGTGGCCCACTATTCCATTATCCTCGGTCGTTCGTTACTTATGCGTTTTGGACTGATTTCAATAATTGTTTGGATACTTAACACATAATTCATAATTATTAAGTTTAATTTTTTACCAGTTTAATCTCTTAGCAGCAGACTAAGTGGTCTATTAGCAGTGGTTGCCCAGTGGTAACGGCCGCGACTTACGATTTGAAGGTCATGGGTTCGATCCAAAGCAGGAACTTTACTTTGTGTAAATTATTTCATCACCACTGCTCTCAAAACGGTGAAGGAAAACATCGTGAGGAAACCAGCATGTTTTAAAAATAAAAATTCGAAGACATGCGACATCTACCAACCCGCACTGGCCCCGCGTGGTGGATACGGCCCACTCCCTCTCACAGAGAGGAGGCCTGTGTTCCAGCAGTGGGAACATTAATTTAAAAAGCAATGATTCTACCTGTAAAATGCTATAAATTACATAGTAATTTGTAAGGTCGTAAGTAACATTGTCAGATAATTATTTCAAAGTTATGGCGTGGTTAGAGAGATTTGGCACTAATTATAAGTTGGTGCGTCCTTGAGTGGAGACTATGAATCGGCAAACGTAATATAAGTAGAGTACTTGGATCAGGCAGATGGATATTTACGACTTTACCAGGAGTCAATTCGTTTGAGTACGTAGAGGATTAAAAAATGTGAGGTGTGCCGAGGGTGCAGGTCAACAACATTCATTGCGTTATTTACGTTGTTGAACAGATTTTTTTTTCCAACTTATGTAGCAATGGATTAGCAATCTGTTTCAAATTGAAACAAATTGTGATTGATAGTGTACTACGCAATTAGGGTATAGGTTAATAGGGGATCCAAACGATCTGGAGGTAGAGGTCCTCGCGCACATTTGGGAGTGGCGCGAGGAGGCGAAACGTCGGGGCTTAACTCCGATGCCGCAAGAAATCGCGGCACAGCGGCCAGAGCTCCGGCGGGATCTCATGGCGTCATGGAGAGTGCGATTGTCGCAACCCAGCGCTGGGCACACCACAATTGCGGCGATAAGACCCCTCTTTGAGGAGTGGCTTGAGAGGCGCCACGGCGTCCTCACCTTCCGCCTGACGCAGGTTCTCACCGGACACGGCTGTTTCGGGAGGTTCCTGTTCAGGATAAGGCGGGAGGAAACGCCCGGGTGTCACCATTGTGTGGATCGCCCAGAGGACACGGTGGAGCATACGGTGGAGGTCAGCCCGGCTTGGGCGGAGCATCACCGTGTCCTCGTGGAGGCGATCGGCGGCGGTGATCTCCCGCGTCCGGCTCTGGTTCAGGCCATGGTACGGAGCGAGAGGAAATAGCAGGCCGTCACCTCCTTCTGCGAAGCGGTAATGCTCGCGAAGGAGGAGGCGAAACGCGTGAGGGAGAGGCAAATTTCGCGCCCTCACGTCCCTAACCGCCGCAGGAGGAGACGCCCTGGGCGGGAATCGCGAGCCAATTTCCGGCCACGGTAGGCGCGGGCTTGCGGACGGTGAGCAATGGGTAGCTCGCCGTCTGATAAGGACCAGGCCCGGATCGACGGCGCGTTGTGTTCCACGCGCGCCTCAAAGAGATGTCAGCAGAATTGACGGGGTCCGCTAGGGCCAATGCCTGCCGGGGCTGCGAATAATGGCCGAAAGGGACATCGTGGCCCCCGGCAGCAGGACAACCGAAGGAACACGGGTGGGTTTGAGTCAGTAAGAGTCTGACACGCCCTCCCGAGTCAGGGGCCGGTTGCGAATAAGGCCGAAAGGGAAATCGTGGCCCCCGGAAACATTGGGTTTTAGTCAGTAAGAGCCTGAGGCCTGACACGCCCTCCCGCTCCACCCAGAGCGGGAGAAGTTATTTGAAAATTTGCCAACCAAAAAAAAAAAAAAAGTTTGTAGGTTAACGAGGCAGTCAATTGTATTTATCAGAGTGGTCAGATCTTTACCCAAACATTTTTACTATACACGTCGATGGCCGCCGTTGACGCATGCCGCTCGTGTTTATGAGCACGTTGAGCACTTAGTCATGAGAGAAAATGTAGGCGATTAGTAATAATAGCTAATTAGAGTCGTAAGTTTAAACCCACATTGTTATCTGGCACTATTTGTGAATCCCATAGACCACAGAAAATAATAACGCCAGTCAGTAGGTAAACGATAACTGATTTATCTGGTGATTCCAAGTAAACAAACCATTACTAATAATATTTTATTATTAGCAGTAAAATATTGTTACAGGGACATTGTATAATAATTCAAACTCAGAACGTAGTTAAACTTTATAGGCTGTGTGATGTTATGTCATGATTGTCAATGTCAACATTTTTTTTTTTTGCTAGAGCATCTCGTAGTTGACCTCTGAGATCATGACTACTTAACCGGGCTTTCCTGTGGGTGCCTTAAGCGCTGTGCTTAGACTTAAAACCTCCAGCCAGGGGTTATTCAACTATGCTAATTAAAACTAGGTGAACGCTCGCTAAGGGTACCCCTGAGGTACGAACTTCGGCTTAGGGCGTCAACCGGAGGGAAGACATCAATGATAGGACGGGCTGGATCAAAGTTTTGATCATGATTATTAGTCAGGGAATTTGTCTGCAACAACTGCTGGCACCTCGTTATCGAGCAAGGGTCGGGGGGGGGTTATCATTTACTCGGCGGCGAGGTCGGAATGAAGGGAGGCGTCTGTTTTTGTAAACTGTGCTGGTTTCCCTACTGCTCTCCTGTAGAGGGTAATGGGGTCGTCAGGGTCGGTAAGGATTCGGTTAGGGCGGCGAGTTCGATTGATACTAGAGGGAGTGTAACTAGCGGCTTCGACAACCAGAGGGTTGTGATGTTTGGTGGCAGTATCAAAGTAACGTCCTTTCCTTCCTTCGCACGTTTTCTCCTAACACATCTGACATTGGCAGAAAATTGTCGACATCGGCACCATTGCCATAGAGAAAAATAGAATAGAATAGTCCTGCATACACCGTCAGTTTTGTGTTCTGCTCATCTGTGGCATAACTATTACCATAGACATAGAGAATGAACGGATCGTTCCGTATTCAGTCGTGCAGTGAATACCATGTATCATCTATGTTGAATACAAGAAGTTAATTTAAAATTAAATTATATTAGAATTGTTATTAGATTAATTGGGGGTTTTTATATTAGATTAAAATGTTTTTGTCAAGTAGAAATTAAATTATTAATTGCTTATTCTTCTGTAGCTCATATAAGAATTGTTATTAGAGGAATTATAGTTTTAAATTATTTAGGGTTTATTGGATCTTATATTTTAATAACTGGACATGGGTGATGTTCGTCTGGTATATTTTGTTTAGCTAATAGTAGATATGAGCGATTACTTAGACGAAGATAGGCCCCCGTATTCATAATAGTCTGCTAACTTAAAGCATTGCTAATTCTCACTCTGTCTTCTTCTATTGACCTAAGTCAGAATGAAAAATAACACTCTGTAGCAGCTGTTTTAAGTTAGCAGACCATTATGAATAACCCCTTATTCATAATGGTCTGCTAACTTAAAACAGCTGCTACAGAGTGTTATGGTAAATGTATACCTATTAATAAAAGTATAATAAATTTTGTCTGCCTCGTTGGTCTAGTGGTCGCAAGTGCTACTGCTGAGCATGAGGTCCTGGGTTCGATTCCCGGGTTGGGCAAAGTGTTATTGGGTTTTTCTATCTGGAATTTCTCAGTAGCAGCCTGGAATATGGATTTGTGCCCGGTTGATGGCAATAGGCTCGCCCCTATTACATGGCACTTTCTAAACATAACTGGCGAAATGAGGGTGTACCTACTACAGGTACACCTCTGCCCCACCCTTAGGGGAAATAAGGCGTGATGTTATGTTTTATGTTATGTACGAGAGAGACAAAGCGAATTTGCGGCCATTAGTTGTCTCTTTAGCAGTAGATACAGTACAACTATGTTCTTAATGTCCCTCGGCAAACCTCGTGTTTCGTCAGTCGTCGGATTTCTATCTGTTGCCAAGTACTCTGTGCAGTTGCCCTTTGCACTTGGTGCAGACCGGACGCTCTCAATCGACTTGGAAGTACCTATATAGAGTTGTTAATACTCTTTTAACTTAATGTAATTTATTTCAAAAATGGTTGGAAAGCTGCTAAAGTCGCAGGCGCGACAGATAGGAAAATAGTTTTTCTCAAACATGCATGGAAATATTGTCATTATTTTCGAACAAAGAACACGCGAGGTTTCAAATTTATAGTAAAAAAAAAAACAAATCCATTGTAGGCGTGTTTTTTGAATTTAGAACATTACAACGCTCCAGCAATGTTGTATGAAATGGCGTGCTGGGGTTATTAAATACTCTTTGATTGGATCTCTTTTATCATTCTTGACATACCAAAGTTCTCTTTGCTTAGTACAAATTGCGTTCACGTGGCTGTAAAAGCCTTAGATGCGTTTGCCTTTCGGCACAGATGATAAATAGAAAATTGGCAGCAAAGCTGAAATTCGTCTTGATTTGTTATTTACTTAAATAACCCTTCCACTGTCATTAACGAGACACAATAGATAGATAATTAAAATGAGTTCTATCGGTTCAGAGAGTGAAATGGAGATTGATTGTACTCCACCAGATTTAAGATCAGAAGCCAAATTAGTAATGGAAAACCTGCTTCCAGCGAAGTCAAAAGAAAAATACATGAAAGTATTTGAAAGTTTTATGATTTGGAAAAACGAGAATAAATTGAACATTTTCTACAAACTGTGTATTTTTGGCGTATTTTAATGAGATTACTAAAACTAAAAAACCATCTACATTATGAGCAATTTATTCCATGCTGAAATGTACAGTTCATGTTAAAAACGGTATTAACTTGAAAAATTATGGAAATTTAACTACTTTTATTTCCCTGCATTCTTTTGAGAAAAGCACTATATAGTATGCCTCGGCGGAAATGGCAATTGCCTGTCTCGTATTAGTGAAGTCCTCGCCTACGGCTCGGCCTTCAAACTCATACTCGACTTGCAATTGCCTATTTCCCGGCCTTTGCAATAATGTACTATTACAGCTCTATATAGTTCACACGAAAATCAAAACAAAACAACAATAAAGTACTTAGTTCTGAATTCAAATTATTATAATAAGATAAATCTAATAATTGATGGACATGGAAATTAACATTCGTTTGTATTCGGAAATGCGATGACTCCCGAGGGACATTAAGAAAATAGAAACAGACGCTTTGTCTCTTTCTAAAGAGTTGTCAGTTTTGTGAGGCTAACGCTCAGTCCAGTGCAATTCTCTAAGTCTATGGCTTTTTCCAACCATTCGACAAGCTGTCGTGTCTAGATCTGCGTTAGCCCCTACGGCAAATAGCTGTCGGAAGAATAGCGGTCGAAAATTATCGGGTTTTGAATTTGTGAACAGCGCAGCGTTCAGAAGACTGCGTCGATAACATTGATTGATGTTCGATTCGGCACGGATACATGTCGAATAGTTGCGAATAGCTATAAAGTTCTAACACAAGGTAGTTATAACCAAAAGTGTGGATCAGTCCTTAAAAAGCGACTTTGGTGCATATTTATGTCAGATGTTTGTATTTTCCTTTAACCTCTTTGTTACATACTTTGAAAGAATCCAGTTTTTAGATGAGGCAGTCAATACTTTTCCAAGTCCATTACGATTATAATATCAATATTTTCGGACAATCCACAGCACGTAAGGAATAGGATGTTGAAAAGATTAAATCAGTCCTTATGACCAGCAACATTTTGAAGGTAAATTCTTACGACGTTGACAAAAAAAAACTTATTTACAAAGCCTTTCGGAAGTCAGAAACTGGTGCATCGTTTTCTTTATGAAGATAGGTAAGGTATTCACCAATATTATAAATGCGAAAGTGAATTTGTTTGTTTGCTATGACCTGGAGAAGGACATAGGCTACTTTTCACCCTGAATCGCAGATGAAGTCGTGGGCAACAGCTAGTAATAATATATGACACCAAAAGAAAGTGTGTCTATTAACATAATCGATTTAACGGTGATATCACCATTTATTAATTTATATACATAATCATTATTATGTATTAAGCGTAGTGTTACATATTATGTGTTAAAACTTCATCATAATCAGCTTATAATGTTCCCACTGCTGGGACACAGGCCTCCTCTCTGTGAGAGGGAGTGGGCCGTAATCCACCACGCGGGCCCAGTGCGGGTTGGTAGATGTCACATGTCTTCGAATGTTTGGTTCTAGGACATGCTGGTTTCCTCGCGATGTTTTCCTTCGCCGTTTTGAGAGCAGTGGTGATGAAATAATTTAAACAAAAACTTTTTACAAAAAAAAAACAATCGACTTCCAAAAAAAAATACTACAAAGTAAAAAATAACATTCGCGGTATTGGGTGCCGAGCGACGATTTGTAACCAATGTTTTGTTTTTTATCTAATTAGTGTTTTTTTTTGTTTTCAGTTTTTTTTTTAAATTATAAATGGAACGATGTAGAATTCATCTTCTTCTCCTATTTTTAATCAAGTACTTAGAGAAGATTTTTTGCGACCAAGCTCGGTTCTGGTGGCCACTAGGTCAGTGACATGCTCTTGGTTATGAAATGTGTTGCAAGTATGTGGGTCAGTAACGAAAGTCAATTGATAGTATTACTTTTACATATTAACTGAGAATCACGCAAAATCTATCAAACGTAATTTTCTGAAACCTTCACCATTTTAAGGATAATTTAATTATTGATCTTTCAATAAACGTGTTTTATTAAAAACACCTTTTGTTTTATGTAGAATATTATTATATTAATAAAACGTCTAATCTGGGACAGCGCTCCTTGATGGGCGAGTCCTATTACTGGCTGGACGTACGACGCGTTGCCTGAGCTCAGCACAGCACATGCAACCTAACAACTCAAGGTCACTGGCATATCTGCGTCTTGACGTGCTTTCCGAGGCATGGAGGTTTCTCGAAATGGAATGGATGGTCACCCATCCACGAACTGACCGCGGCAAGCGGCAACCTTCGATCGACCTGTGTGGCTGTTATTTAGCCTTAGATACTTACCTATTCCTTTCTTAATGCAATCAGGTTTATTACGCTTTCGAAACGTAAATATCAATGATTAATTGAAACTTCGTTCCATTGCATAAAGTTCGTTTTTAAAAGCTTTTATTTAATTTGTAACGTATGTATGTGTGTTTGCTTGCTACTCAATTTTGAAGCAGATATCTTCAACCGATTGAGCTGAAATTTTGTATAGGTACACGTTTAGTTTGGATGACAATACCCAATAGGTAAGCTGTGTGACGTCATTTTAAATCCAATATGGCGGACCATCCAAGATGGCGGAATAGTATTTTTATGCACTTCTGCAATATGGGTATCAAATCAAAGGGCTTGCTTGAAAATTTTTAACTATCAACTTATAACCTCATTATAAACAATTTATATGATCATAAAAGCTTGACGCGCGATTTACTTGTGTATAAACTAGTACCTATTTAATTGAGTAACTTAATCTGTTAAGTTATTTTTTTTTAAATTGCAGTTTCATTAAATACTTATATGTACTTACGCAAACCTCGCGACAAGCTTTTAAGATCATTTACATTGTGTATATTGAGGTTATAAGTTCATAGTTCAAATTTTAAAAGAAAATTTTATTTTTTCTTTTTAGAGCATTTAAATAAAAGCTTTTTTAAAAAGGTTTTTTGCTTTTAATTTATTTAATCCCAGATTGTAATTTGACATTTCAAAAATGTTACATGTTTTTCCCCATATACAGGGCGTCCCAAAGTTATGGGACATGAAGGGAAAGTACCTTAAATATCGTAGATAGGGTATTTTGCTGAAAGAAGACATTATGTTATTTTTAAAAGTTAGTAATTCTGCATTCAAAGATTTTCTAAAAATTACTTGCCTCGTCTGGGAATCGAACCGACTTAAATGTAAAAAAAAAACACCCCTACTTTTATGATGCCAATCGAAAGAATGGCCAAAAAATAATAACTCTTCTTAAGTAACATAGTATTTTAAAAGAAAGGAACAGCGTGAAATTAATCATTTTAATCAAATTAAAAACATACATGAAACTGCCGTAGTCAATTAAGTGGGTATTTTTTTGTAAATTAATTAATTAAATGCTCAAAATGTGATCCCTCTTGTCTTACGCAAATTGCCGATCTTTTAATGAGTCCGCTGCCTGTTGATTTTCTTATAATTTTATGGTGAATACTCGATATGATATGACACAATTCTGTTTGTAACTCGCCCGTTCTCGTATCGTTTTTTGTATAGCATATCTTTCACGTATCCCCAAAAGAAGAAATCTAATGGTGTAAGGTCCGGGGATCAGGCCGGCCATCTAATCGGTCCATTCGTACCAATCCATGTCCCATGATTTTGGGACGCTTTGTATCTCACATTTTGAGCATTTAATTAATTATTTACAAAAAAAATACCCACTTAATTGACTACGGCAGTTTCATGTATGTTTTTAATTTGATTAAAATGATTAATTTCACGCTGTTCCTTTCTTTTAAAATACTATGTTACTTAAAAAGAGTTATTATTTTTTGGCCGTTCTTTCGATTGGCATCATAAAAGTGGCTTATTCCACTATTCCCCCCTGAGAGAATCCCCCTCAGGGGGGAAAACTGGACTCTAATGTAAAAACAGTCCAGAAAGTCCCCTTTTCATTTTGAGTTATTCCACTATTCCCCCCTGAGAGAATCTTCCTCAGGGGGGAAAACTGAACCCTAATGTAAAAAAAATCCTGAAATCCCCCTTTTCATTTTGGTTATTCCACTTTTCCCCCTTATTTTTATTTTTGATTTCTACGCTCTTAAAGTAAAAAAAAAGTGATTAGGTAAAATGCAATAAACAAAAAAAAACGATAGTACCTATAATTAATGAGTCTTATTTTTCACAGAATTTTTGTATACATAATAAAATGTGATGAAGAGTAAAAACAATCACAAACAAACAGCGATAAGGTAAATCGGTCGATATTAGTAAAAATAATAATTAAAACAGTTTTAACAAAGTAGTTTAGCATAAACCCCCCCCCTGAACATCACATATTTCAATATGTAACAATTATCAAGTTTTTCGGCAATTTGCAGAAAGTAACAATGAAGTACAAAGATAAAGAGAAAATAGACAGTTTACGAATACTAAAAAAAAATATCATTACGTATACGTACAACAATAAAAAGAACTCATTAAATAAATCATAATAGGTATTGCACCGAGAATAAAACAATCATTATTATTTTTTTAGGTTTGACTGTACCAAATTCAAGTTGTTAGTATTCGTTCGCAAATTTACTTTAAGTAAAAAAAAGTGATTAGGTAAAATGCAATAAACAAAAAAAACGACAGTATAATTAATGAGTCTTATTTTTCACAGAATTTTTGTATACATAATAAAATGTGATGAAGAGTAAAAACAATCACAAACAAACAGCGATAAGGTAAATCGGTCGATATTAGTAAAAATAATAATTAAAACAGTTTTAACAAAGTAGTTTAGCATAAACCCCCCCCCCCCCCTGAACATCACATATTTCAGTATGTAACAAGAAAGTAACAATGAAGTACAAAGATAAAGAGAAAATAGACAGTTTACGAATACTAAAAAAAAATATCATTACGTATACGTACAACAATAAAAAGAACTCATTAAATAAATCATAATAGGTATTGCACCGAGAATAAAACAATCATTATTATTTTTTAGGTTTGACTGTACCAAATTCAAGTTGTTAGTATTCGTTCGCAAATTAATTTCATTATTTAAAGAGAAGTATCCGTTCGGTAGACTGCCTCGTTGGTCTAGTGGTTGCAAGCGCTACTGCTGAGCATGAGGTCCTGGGTTCGATTCCCAGGTCAGGCAAAGTGTTATTGGATTTTTCCAGCAGGAATTTCTCAGTTGCAGCCTTTTTTTTTTTTTTTGGGTGGGAAATTATCAAATAACTTCTCCCTCTCTGGGTGGAGCGGGAGGGCGTGTCAGACTCTTACTGACTAAAACCCACCCGTGTTCCTTCCTATGCCATGTTGCCGGGGGGCCACGATATCCCTATCGGCCCATATTCCAGCCTGGAGTCTGGATTTGTGCCCGGTTGACGGCAATAGGCTCGCCCCCTATTACACATACTAACTGACTGACATGACTTAAACATAACTGGCGAAATGTGGGTTTACTATAGGGCTTATTCCCGAAATCCCCCCTGAAATCCCCCCTAAGGGGGAAAAGTGGAATTTATAATAAAAAGTCTAGAATTCCCCCCTGAAAATCCCCCTTAGGGGGGAAAACTGGAATCGAAAGAAATACTTATTCCACAAATCCCCCCTGAAAGTGTACTCTGAGGGGGAAAACTGGACTCAAAAAAATAAAAGTCTGGAATTCCCCCCTGATAATCCCCCCTAGGGGGGAAAACTGGAATCTGAAAAACCAACGTCCAGAAATCCCCACTGAGGTCCATAAAATTTACGGAGTGCCTCTGCTACCGGCGCTGGGCGTCGATTTGTTCGCCGGTGCTGGTTGCCAAAATATTTACCGCGGACGCCGGCGGATATTTTACTTAGATAACCTAGAATGCAGGAGCGAGCGAAGCGAGCTTGGGAACATTTTGACTTATTCCGTTCTAATACCACTGGTATTTGTTTCAACTCATATTTATTTTCTATTCCGAATGGATAACACATAAACATAACATCACGTCTGTAATTCCCGGAGGGTTAGGCAGAGGTGTACATATAGTAGACCCACATTCATTCAGTTCGGTTTCCGCAGGGGGCGCTCTACGGTGGACGCCATCATGCGCGTGCGGGCCCTCACGACGGGGGATGCTGTGGCCCGGGGTGGGGTCGTCTTGGCGGTGTCTCTAGACATCGCCAATGCCTTCAACACCCTGCCCTGGAGTTGCATCAGGGAGGCACTCCGGTACCACCGGATGCCGACCTACCTCTGTCGTGTGGTCGAGGCCTATCTGACGGACAGGGCCGTCATCTACCCCGGTCACCAAGGAGGGTGGAACCGGCAAGAGATGTCGTGCGGTGTCCCACAGGCTTCGGTCCTGGGGCCGCATCTGTGGGACATCGGATACGACTGGGTGCTGCGCGCCGAGATAGCGGCGTCAGCGTCGTTTGTTACGCTGACGACACGCTAATCCTGGTGCAGGGGAGGTCGTACCAGGCGGCGGCCGATCTAGCGACACGCGGGGTTGCGACAATCGTTGACAGGATCCGGCAGCTGGGACTCGAGGTGGCCCTGCACAAGTCTGAGGCCATGGGTTTTTATGGTCCTCGGAATGCGCCACCGTCGGGCTACCAGATAATGGCGGGAGGGGTTCACATCGGTGTCGAGTCGACGATGAAGTATCTGGGACTCGTCCTCGACAGCCGGTGGAATTTCGTCGAACATTTCCGACGTTTGGCTCCCAGACTGGAGCGGGCCGGGGCTGCCTTGAAGCGGCTCCTGCCCAATCTAGGAGATCCAATCGCCTCCTGCAGGAGGCTCTACGCGGGGATCGTGCGGTCCATGGCCCTCTACGGGGCGCCGGTGTGGGAGCGTTCATTGAGGCTGCGGCCAGCCCGCCGGTTGAAGGCGTCTCAGAGGGTCATGGCCATTCGGCTGGCCCGAGGATACCGCACGGTCTCCTGCGAGGCGGCGAGCCTCCTTGCCAGATTACCGCCATGGGATCTGGAGGCAAAGGTCCTCGCGCATATCTGGGAGTGGCGCGAGGAGGCGAAACGCCGGGGCTTAACTCCGATGCCACAAGAAATCGCGGCACAACGGACAGAGCTCCGGCGGGATCTCATGGCGTCATGGAGAGTGCGATTGTCGCAACCCCGTGCTGGGCACGCCACAATTGCGGCGATAAGACCCCTCTTTGAGGAGTGGCTTGAGAGACGCCACGGCGTCCTCACCTTCCGCCTGACGCAGGTTCTCACCGGACACGGCTGCTTCGGGAGGTTCCTGTTTAGGATAAGGCGGGAGGAAACACCCGGGTGTGACCATTGTGTGGATCAGCCTGAGGATACGGTGGAGCATACGGTGGAGGTCTGCCCGGCTTGGGCGGAGCAACGCCGTGTCCTCGTAGAGGCGATCGGCGGCGGTGATCTCTCGCGTCCGGCCCTGGTTCAGGCCATGGTACGGAGCGAGAGGAAATGGCAGGCCGTCACCTCCTTCTGCGAAGCGGTAATGCTCGCGAAGGAGGAGGCAGAACGCGTGAGGGAGAGGCAAATTTCGCGCCCTCACGCCCCCAACCGCCGCAGGAGGAGACGCCCGGGGCGGGAATCGCGAGCCGATTTCCGGCCACCGTAGACGCGGGCTTGCGGACGGTGAGCAATGGGTAGCTCGCCGTCCGATAAGGACCGAGCCCGGGTCGACGGCGCGTTGTGTTCCACGCGCGCCTCAAAAAGATGTCAGCAGAATTGACGGGGTCCGTTAGGGCCAATGCCTGCCGGGGGTTCGAAGAAAACCGATAGGGAAATCGTAGCCCCCGGCAACAGGGCAACCGAAGGAACACGGGTGGGTTTTAGTCAGTAAGAGTCTGACACGCCCTCCCGCTCCACCCAGAGCGAGAGAAGTTATTTGATAATTTCCCAAAAAAAAAAAGGCTGCAACTGAGAAATTCCTGCTGGAAAAACCCAATAACACTTTGCATGACCTGGGAGTCGAACCCAGGAACTCATGCTCAGCAGTAGCGCTTGCAACCACTAGACCAATGAGGCAGTCTACCGAACGGATACTTCTCTTTAAATCATGAAATTAATGTGCGAACAAATACTAACAACTTGAATTTGGTACAGTCAGCTCAGTCAAACCTAAAAAATAATAATGATTGTTCATTCTCGGTGCACACCTATTATGATTTATTGATTGTTATTAGCAATACTTACATAGTTCTTTTTATTGTTGTACGTATATATGTTGTATACCTAATAATGTTTTTTTTTTTAAGTATTCGTAAACTGTCTAATTACTAGTCAGCCAGCCGTATTGTCGTCTACAAGTAATTGTTTTATAAGTATTATATTTTCTCTTTATCTTTGTACTTCATTGTTACTTTCTGCAAATTGCCGAAAAACTTGATAATTGTTACATATTGAAATATGTGATGTTAAGGGGGGGGGGGAGGGGGTTCTAGGTAGGTACTTTGTTTAAACTGTTTTAATCGACCGATTTCCCTCATCGCTGTTTGTTTGTTTTTACTCTTCATCTCATTTTATTACGTATAACAAAATTCTGTGAAAAATAAAAGACTGATTAAAGTGATTAATATTATACTGCCGTTTTTTTGTTTATTAAATTGTACTTTAAGAGCGTAGAAATCAAAACTAAAAATAAGGGGGAAAAATGGAATAATCCAAAATGAAAAGGGGGATTTCTGGATTTTTATACATTAGGGTTCAGTTTTCCCCCCTGACGAAGATTTTCTCAGGGGGGAATTGTGGAATAACTCAAAATGAAAAGGGGACTTTCTGGACTGTTTTTACATTAGAGTCCAGTTTTCCCCCCTGAGGGGGATTCTCTCAGGGGGGAATAGTGGAATAAGCCTACTATAGGTACACCTCTGCCTAACCCTTCGGGAATTACGTGATGTTATGTTATTATATTATCTGTGGTTATGTGTTATCGGAATTCATTCGGAATTGAAACAAATACCAGTGGTATTAGAACAGAATAAGTCAAAATTTTCCCAAGCTCGCTTCGCTCGCTCCTGCATTCTAGGTTATCTAAGTAAAATATCCGCCGGCGTCCGCGGTAAATATTTTGGCAACCAGCACCGGCGAACAAATCGACGCCCAGCTCAGGTAGCAGAGCACTCTTTAAATTTTAAGGACCTCAGTGGGGATTTCTGGACGTTGGTTTTTCAGATTCCAGTTTTCCCCCCTAAGGGGGATTATCAGGGGGGAATTCCAGACTTTTTTTTTGTTGAGTCCAGTTTTCCCCCCCAGGGTGCACTTTCAGGGGGGATTTGTGGAATAAGTATTTTTTCGATTCCAGTTTTCCCCCCCAAGGGGGATTTTCAGGGGGGATTTCTAGACTTTTTTTTATAAATTCCACTTTTCCCCCTTAGGGGGGATTTCAGGGGGGATTTCGGGAATAAGCCCATAAAAGTAGGGGTGTTTTTTTTTTACATTTAAGTCGGTTCGATTCCCAGACGAGGCAAGTAATTTTTAGAAAATCTTTGAATGCAGAATTACTAACTTTTAAAAATAACATAATGTCTTCTTTCAGCAAAATACCCTATCTACGATATTTAAGGTACTTTCCCTTCATGTCCCATAACTTTGGGACGCCCTGTATATTGATGTGCTGCACTGCTACTGACATTGACTAAAAGACCGTAAAATATTAGTATTAATAGTAGTTGTTTTTTCTTTTACTGCTAGCACTAGTTTCATAAGTTTTACTGTATATGGATTCTCATAAAAAGATTTCTTTTTAAATACGTTCTTGTAACAACCACTCAGGGACTAAAAAAGCTGACCATAATTGTCAGCTTTTTTAGTCCCTGAGTGGTTGAACCCTATTCTTTAAAAATAATTGAAGTGAAAACTTCTTTAGGCGCTTTGGGCATTTTTGAGATGGTACTTAACAATTGATTTCGCGACACTGTTATGATACCAGCATTTGATCATTAAAAGACATCAACGCGCGATACATTTTCTAAACAATGTTTTTAAGTACCTATCTATTAATTTTTAATTGTTTAAATTTTGTTTTATTTGTTAATGTAAATGTTTTGTTTCATTTATTACTAATTAATTTATAATCAGAATATTTGTGCGCCGTTGACGGCAAGACATAGCGTTCATTTTTATTATTATTATTAACATCTGTACTTTTTTGTTTACCTCTGTTCTACAAATAGTTATTATTCTAGCGTATGACACTCGTGGGTTGCAGCTGAAAATCAGCGTCAGGTGGTACACTTTGTGCTGCCATCTGACATTATGCTGAGCTGAGGCCCTTTTGGTATTATAATCATTGTTTTCTGTTCTTATAGTTTTAAGGTGTATTTTTCTGTCTTAATGCCAAAAAACGCAATTTTCTTTCTTTTCTTTCTTTCTTTCAAATAAAAATATTTGAATTTGAATTTGAAACAATAAAATTGTATAAGTTTTCACTTCTGTCGGCACTCCCGGAGTGCCACTAGTTTTTTTGTTGGTATTAGCGATTCCGATAAATCATAATACCTACTTATTATTTATTATATTAGATTACTACAGACTTATTTATATTATATAGACTCTTCTGAATCTGAATAAATAAGAGTTTATTTTTGTTTTATTTCTAACTAACAGCGCCCCGTGGTTTCACCCACATAAGTCATGATTCCGTGAGAATATCGGAATAAAACTTTTTTTGTTTTTTTTTTTCTGTAGAGCTTCTCATAGCTGGTCTCTAACGACCGTGGCTATTGAACCGGGCAATCCTGTGGATGCATTAAGCTGCTACACTCATTGCCTCCAGCCAGGGCACATTCGGCCATTTCATTAGAAATAAGCATCACCTTTGTACGTATTTTTCTGTTCCTTTTGTCTTGTCTGTGTATTATTTGTGTGTACATAAATGTTTAAATAAATAAAAACTAAGCTAAAAGCTTAGGATAGACGCTCGCTAAGGGCACCCCCTGTGGGGTACGAGCCTCGGCTTAGGGCGTTATCCGGAGGGAGGACATCAAAGATGGGACGGGCTGGATCAAAATGGTTTTGATCATGATTATTAGTCGGGGAATTTAAAGCTACGTGCACAGCTGCAACAACTGCTGGCACTTCGTTTTCAAGCAAGGGTCGAGGGGGAGTATTATTTACTCGGGGGCGCGGCGGTCGCGATTTTAAAGGATCGGAATAAAAGTATCTTATGTCCTAACCCAGGTCATGGTTTACCCATGTGCCAAATTGCATTCAAATCTGTTCAGCCATTTTAGCGTGAAAGTGTAACAAACAAACTCACTTTCGCAATAATTTAAATTATTACATTAGTTAGGATTACCGTAAACATAAGTTTTCAAATAAATCGAAGTCATTGTTTATAAAAGTATGAGTAAAGTTGTAGTAAAGTGTTAGTACTTATGAGCTTAGTGATTCTATACTTTCGTCCAGATTATTATTATTTTATACCATAAATATTTTTCTATTATTATCTATATCTACTATTATATTATTATTTTGTAACATATTTTTCTCTTCACAACACCCTAATTGCGTAGCACATGATCAATCATAATCAGTTTCATTTTGACAGTTCAACAAAATTCATTGCTTTATTTACGTTGCTGAGCAGACAAATTTTTCGAACCTAAGAAGCAATGGATTAGTAAAATTATTCAGATTATGATTAGGTGCTGAACGAAAAAATAGAATGCTTTTGTAAGTCTTCTAATTCATAGTCTAGGCTATTATATTTTATGAGTTGGAAATTTGCACCTGTCAAATTTGACAGGAGCAAATGTCTTTGATCCCAGATACTTCAGATACAGATAATAATTTACTATCTGGAGTATCTGGGATTAAAAACATTGGCATTGGCAACACAATACAAGCACAATAATTCAATGAAAAGTTATAACTTTAAAAAGTTAAAACAAGATTGTTTTTTTTTTTTAAACTTTCTTTTTTATGAGACACTAGCTTTGGCCCGCGACTTTGTCCGCGTGTTATTTCTTGTTTTAACATAAAATATATCCTATGACATTCGGCAATACTGTAGCTTCCCATTTGTGAAAGAATTTTTGGAATCGCATCAGGAGTTCTGAAGATTACCCCCTACATACAAACTCACAACGTTACCTCTTTAAAATATTATTATATACTAGCTTCGTCCGCGAGCCAAAACCCTTCCTCAAGAATTGGGCTATCCAATGCAAAAATATTTTTTCAAATCCGACTGACAGTTCCGGAGATTACCCCCTACATACAAACTTACAAACAAACAAATTTTACCTACCTCTTTTTAATATTATAAGTATAGATAGTATATATTATATTTTATATATATATAGAATAGATTATATAATAAAATGTGTACCAGTTGCATTATTATGTAAATTTACAGATCCAAAATCACAGTTGTTCTGTAACAACACCTTGACACGAATTAAAAATATTTGCAGCCAAAATATAAGATATAAAACACGTTGTCAATTAAACCATAGATCATCAAAAAATATTAAGTATTAAAAAAAACTTACATCAATCATAAAATTCCTTCCACATTTTTGAATCATTTGTCACTCAAGTCCATTTTAAGTTTATCACGTCAGTAATCAATTAGTTAATAACATGAACACATTTTTAGCAATCTATTAAAATCCTAAAATAAGGAAATGTTTATTCGATTCATATTTTAATTTTCGATCGTTCTTTTTTTAAACTCGCGCTGCGTAGTGCGGGGAAAGCGGACGCGTCGATTTCTCCGTAGCCTTAACATCGACTGACTTCGACGAGTTGTTACGAAACTCCGTCTTTCATCTAGTGATGCTAACTTGCTTATTATAATTGTTATTTCTACATTGCCGCATCATTTTTTGCTCTTCTATCATACTGCGATACTTAAAAGTAAGCCCACGTACGCACGGACCTAGTAAAATCGCGGCCATTTTTTTTTCGTGCACTTGATTTTCAACGCTCTGCTTAGCGCCGAAAGTTGAAAACAGTGTGTTTTTTCAACGCGCTGGGCCGAGAGTGTATCCCAGTGCGTTGGATTCTTAACGCTCGGATTAACACCGAGAGTTGAAAATCCAGTGCGCGATAAAATCCCGCCACGATTTTATTACGTCCGTGCGTACGTCGGCTTAGTACTTTAATACGCACACTTAGAACACTTGGCCTAGATAATGGCATGTAATTTGAGTGTAACTTATTTTACATAACTCACCGACTTACGTACACAAATTAAGTAACATGTCTTGTTGAATAATTTAATGATAATTACTTTCGTTGAAGAATAATTTACGCAAATAATCGACAGTCGATAAGCCGAGGAAAAAATTCCCATCACTAGCGATAGCTAAATAGTCAGGATGGTTTGTTTGTCGCCACAGCACGTAAAAGACATTGTGCAAAACGCAGGCCTCATAATTTTGCACAACGAGACGAGAGGGCTAGGTGACATAACTATGAATAACGACTTATAAAACTCGTAAGTACAGTCAGCAGGCACATGTTCGATTCCAGCATATTAATTTCAGGGTCAAACTAAAATAGTTAGTGAAACTCCGGAGACGATATCTAAACATGACAAAACAAAATAAAATAGATTTCTCGTGTTTAGATATTGATACTAGAGATGGGCTGAATGTGGTTTGAACCGAATCCGAACTTCGGCCGAACGTTCGGTTAAAATGAAAAGTTCGGCCGAGGTTCGGCCGAACTTCGGTTCAATTTTGCGCGCTTTCTCGAGAGCGACACGTCGTGACTTGTTAACGCATTTACTTCAATTATTGCTAGATGTACCCCGCCCGCACACCGCGCTTCCACCGCGTGGCCTAATAAGAACAGATTTTCAAGACTAATAAGAATTGATTTAATTTAAGGTTTACATTAAAATGTTCCTAACTAAAATAAATGACCATGAGTGAGTAAAAGACATAATTTTATTTAACAGTAATGCTATTCTAATTCTATTTAATTTCAGTCAAAATAGTGCAAGTAGGTATTATTTTTCTTGTGCCGAATGTTCGGCATCTGAACCGAATTTAAGCTGCTGAAATTCGGTTGAACCGAATGTGAACAGAATTTCGGCCCATCCCTGATTGACACCCATTACGTTTGTGAAATTTACACAATTAAAACAGATTTTTCTAACTGATATTTCAAGCACGAAGCGATGCGCGTTTTACTTGTGGTAACTCAAAATTCAAATTATTTTTATTTCACATTAAAAAAATATATTTTGAGTTACCACAAGTAAAACGCGCATCGCTTAAACTAACTAAATGAACAAACCGCTGTTAATGTGTGTGTGAAGACGAGTAGCGTCAGCACATAACACACCAAACACACACTTCAGACTTCGCCCGTGTCTCGAACGGTACCGAGAGCTCCTGCGCTTACACACGCATTCACAGCGTGTTTGCACACTTGGTTAACACAAGTAAAGCGCGCGTCGCTTCATGAAATAAAAAAAAAGTAAACTGTAAGTAACTATCTACCGTCAAAAATTATTTTTTTTTACTTTATCTCGCAGTGACAGTGCTGTGACACACCAAAAATGTAGGTACATATTTATATTACGTTTACTTGCACGGAAAACAAACATCAATTTTAAGCGCCTGACTGTACAAAGGTACCACGCTGCGGCGCTGCCTGGCAACCAAATGAGAAAGCCGAGACTCGAGTTTTCGTTTGTTATCCATTGCAATATTGACACAGAGAAATTTTAACACGACTTCTATAAAACCGAAATGGAATGCAAACAATTAATTTTGTTCTTTGTTTTTTTTTTGTCTGGTAGTTGGCTTAACCTAGTTGTGGTAAACAGCCAACACCTTAAGCCACAAAATGACAGTCTTAAAAAAAAACTACAATCCGACTGTCGAGAGAATGCTGACCTGTCAGTTCGACAATTTCTTAAAAAAAAAACTATATATTTTATTTCACATAAACCTTCTTGGGCACTTATGAAACGTCAGAAGCTAGATGCACGGTTCCAATTGGTCGTTTCCTATGGAGAAGAGCCGGCAAGAAACTCCACGTTTACCTACTCTTTTAAAAATAATTGGCTTTTACAATACTTTCAAAGAACAGTGTTATTAGCAGTGATCGGAGTAGGTAGATTGATTTGGGGTCAATGAACTGGCACGTATATATTAGTAGGTATGGATATGTCTCCGTAACAAAAACCTTTCCCAATGCAAAACTTGTTGTAGATAGGTACATAATTTAAATTGAGGGTACTTATAAGTACTTACTTAATTGTACTCCACGCATAACACTTTGTCACAATCACAACACTAATTTATCTCGTCTGCTCGACGTCCGTATGTCACTGCAGGGATCCAGCAGAATATCAGCGTCAGGTATATTTGCCTGACATATGCTGAGTTGGACTCCCATTTGGTGCAACCTTGAGACGCACACCGCACCTTAAATATTTAATTATTCTAAAGTATGTCATAATGTCACTCCATTTCTACACTTATGTTTCTTTATTTTGATTTTTTTTTTTACATTGGCATTTTGTTTTTATTTAATTTGTTATAATTTAATTGTGTGTCTTTTGTGTGCACTAAATAAATGTTTTATCTATCTATCTCCGGGATTCCGGGATTTTGAAATTATTAAGATTTTTTAAGGAATTTCAAATGTTGTAATGTGTAGAATAAAGAATACATAAATATGAATAAGAAATGTTTAACCTTTTTGCTGTCTTTTTAATAGTATATAGGTGATCGGACTCCAAGAAAAGGATAGTTATACTATAAAAACAATATAATAATATAATATATTTTAAATGTTTATCTATCGCATTCTATTAATTTCTAATGTAGTAGTTTAAAAATCCTTACTTTAACAATATTTGATTCAATCCCGTAAGTACCAAAATGAAATCCCGGAAAAAAAGCTTAAACATGTTATGATTTCTATGACTATTCATGATGCGAGTACGTAAAATCAATCTACCTACTCCGATCACTGGTAATTAGGTATGGGAGGACTGCAGATCTTTCAATAAGTACCAGGTATTTAACAAAATAGAAAATGGTCAACAGATCTACAGTCCACTAAGCCTACAGCGTTCTCACATTCACAAAATAGAAAATAATCTTTACAAAAGATAAATAAATTAATAAAAATAAAACCTATTTTAATAAAACGCAATTACATGATTGCTATTACAACTGTAATAAATCTGAATAATTATCATGTCCACAAAAGTCACTAATAAAGAGTTGAAATTAAATCGTAGTTATAGGTAATAGAGATCAAATTCGCAAAACACTTACAAACATTCGTTAGTATCAAACTGACATGCAAGTGTCAAGAATGCATTGTCTCGACAGCGGTCTGTAATTAGGTGGGTAACTAGTTGCCTTTGGTAACTTTGTAAAAACCCTTAGCCCTCGTGCGCACGCGCGATTTTTTAAGTGAAAACTTCTTTAGGCGCGTTGGGCATTTTTGAGATGGGACTAATGGGACCATTGATTTCGCGACACTGTTTCGACAGCTCATTTTTGTAAACGCGATTGTGCTCTTTATTTATATTAGGTTACGGATCAATGTTGTATGCAAGTATTTTTACTCTAAAGGTTTTGTAAACGCGATTGTGCTCTTTATTTATATTAAGTTACGGATCAATTCAATCAAGCCAATTTTCATAAGTACGTTCCTAAATAAATAGATCAACCTTTCATTATCTCACTTAAAAGGAAATGTGTCTACTTAAAATAAGTATAGTATAGTTTGTCATATATATATTGTTATTATTAGGTTTTAACTAGATTAATTTATATACATTTTTGTACAACTTCTTTATGCATGCGGAGTTTACCTGTAAGTGATTGTTGCACTGTTGCATATACGTTTTTGTATGCTACTCATAAACATTATCCAGTGTAAACAATTGTTGGTGAACCTATAAATAAATAAATAAAATCAATGTTATATGCAAGTATTTTTACTTTAAAGGTTTTGTTAACGCAATTGTGCTCTTTATTCATATTACTTACGGATCAATGTTCTATGCAAGTATTTTACTTTAAAGGTTTTGTAAACGCGATTGTGCTCTTTATTTAGATAAGGTTACGGACCAATGTTCTATACAAGTATATTTCTTCCACCAAGGCGATCTTGTTCAAGTTTTCAATTCTGTCAGCACTCACGGAGTGCCACTTTTTTACACGACGATATTTGATTGTGCACTCGATTTTCGACGCTCGGTATTGAGCCGAGCATTGAGAATCCAACAGAGCACATCCTAGCGCGTTAAAAAAGCGCACTGTTGGATTTTCGACTATCGACGCTAAGCGTGTTTAAAGCGTGACTAAGCAGTGCGTTAAGGCTCCCGCAGACAGGCGCGTCGCGATTCTGGTAGAAAATGTTCCATGGAGTTTTCTTAGAAATTGTTCCATGAGAGTCGCGTCGCGCCTGTCTGCGGGAGCTTTTAAAAATCCAGTACGCGATAAAAAATCGTCACGTAAAAAAATATCCCGTGCGTACGAAGGCGTCCGAGGAGTCGTTGCTGCATTCGCAATAATTATTAAAAATAAATACAAAAGTAAAGTATTGAAATAAGTTGCTGCAGCTGTGACTGTGATCCGGTTTGCGAATGTAAACGATCATTGAACTACATTTTATGAGTTTTAAATCTATTACTTTTCCTGGTTCCGTCAGAATTTTCTGTAATTAATGTGCAGAATTTCGTCCGGGGAATTACTAGTCACTATTTCTGCCACCAAACAACATTGTAGGTATCCTCGTTTGAAGTATCCTAGTGCCTAGTGCCTAATTTCTTGAAAAGCGTCTAACGGGCCTCTACGAGTTGGCTTCGGCCCCTCGTACGCCTTCCAAAGGACCGGGATCCATGGTCCCGAGAATAGTTAAAAACTAAAAATAATAATAATAAGTGAGGAGGTTCCTCTCTCTAGAGCCCTGACCACCGGCAGCTTGGACCCTGTTCCTGATGCCGATGGGCCACTATTTTTTATATTTTTAAATGTTTTTTTAATGATTTTTATAAAAATATTTAAAAATGTATTTAATATGTAAAAAAATGAATAAATGATAATAATAATAGACGGATAAGACATAATTTAAATATTTAGTAATAAGCTTCCTCTCTCCTACTTATTTAAAATGTTGCTGTGCCCGACAGGGTCCATAATTGTTTCAATTTATTTTTCCCTACCACCTGTATGTGTACATTATGGATTGCAATAAAGATAAAGATAAAGATCCAGATGACCATCCGGATAAAGGCTCCGCAGACAGACGCGACACGACTCTGATGGATTTTTTTCGATTAACACTTTATGGGAATTTTTCTACCGGCGTGACGTCGCGCCTGTCTGGCCTTAATACCGGCGCCGTCCGCTTACAGGTGGCGCCCCGTACAGGGCTGCTGACTTTTGCTAGTGTACGTCTTTCTGCAACGTTTTCAGAATCAGGTACTAAAAACATCGACGCGCAACCTGCTAAATTGCAGCTGTGCACGTAGCTTTAAATTCCCCGACTAATAATCATGATCAAAACTTTGATCCAGCCCGTCCCATCCTTGATGTCCTCCCTCCGGTTGACGACCTAAGCCGAGGTTCGTACCCCACAGGGGGTGCCATTAGCGAGCGTTCACCTAGTTTTAATTAACATAGTTAAATAACCCCTGGCTGGAGGTTTTAAGTGTAGTAGCTTAAGTCACCCACAGGAAAGCCCGGTTAAGTAGTCATGATCTCAGAGGTCAACTACGAGATGCCGTACCTAAAAAAAAAAAAAAATAGCAACCTGCTATACCACACGGATTCAGTACATAATCCTGGATCCTATCTGGATTGCGGTCCCATACATTTTGAACGCGAGTTATTCCATAGTCGTTCGTCCATTTGTTTCTAGTTATTAATACCTACCACATGTGTACAGTACAAATAGTTCTTAATGTCCCTCGGCAAACCTCGTGTTTCGTCAGTCGTCGGATTTCTATCAGTTGCCCTTTGCACTTGGTGCAGACCGGACGCTTTCAATCGACTTGGAAGTATATAGAGTTGTTAATACTCTTTTATCTACTCTCATAGCGTAATATTCGAATTTTAAACTTTTATAAACACAATTCCGAAATTTAAAAATATAATCATATTTAGTATAACACTTTTTCCCTAACATAATAATGCTATAAAACATTTTTTTTTTCTACTACGATACAGGGCTAATCCAAGAAGTTAATATCACCAAGGAGTTTCCATCAACTTTTGTGATGGAACGTTTAAGCGGGGGACAGCAGCACCCGCTGCACGCATGTGCGGTGGTGTGCTGGTGCAGGCAACATTCATTTCTTTTGTAGTACTGTATTTCGTGGGATTTTCAAACTTATTCTTGATCTTTAACTTTGATCTTTTATTTACTTAGTATTAGGTTCAATCCCAATGTTTGTAGATAAAGTAGTGTATGAAACTGCACATGACTAGGTATTAAAACAGTTTCATAAACTACTATTATCTACACCCATGCTATAAAACCTCTATAAAAGTTTCAGAAACAGCTTATGACCAACATTAAAACAGCCAGTGTCATTGTAACCATAATATCATCCAAATAAGTGTTATAATGTCGTACTAAATTTAATTATGCAACTCGTTTCAATGATTAAGTGGGGGACAGCAGCACCCGCTGCACGCATGTGCAGGGATGTGCTGGTGCAGGCGACATTCATACGTGCAGTTGTACTGAATTTAGTGGGACTTTTTTATTCTTGATCTTGAATAATAAACACCCAATGGTTTCGGAACCTTTTATAGAGGATTCTTATCATGGGTGTAGATAAAAGAGTATTAACAACTCTGTATACTTTTCAAGTTGATTGAGAGCGTCGGATCTGCACCAAGTGTGAAAGGGCAACTGATAGATAGATAGACAAAAATCTAATAGATCAAAAAAAATCATTAAAAGTCGGTTATCGTCGCCTTAAGGCTCATGTAGACTAGCGCGACTTGTCGCGCAACGCAACACTGATAATAATTGTTCTACCGTGAAGTTTTCTTAGAAATTGTTTTATTTGAATCGCGTCGCGCCTGTTACAATTTTCTCAGTAGCAGCCAGAAGTCTGGATTTTTACACGGTTGATGGCAATGGTTCACCCTCGAGGTACCTACGTGGGTCTTAAAAATCATTGCATAACCTCTTCGATCAACAATACCAACGTTGATCAAAATCAAAATCAAAATATTTTATTTCACATAAACCTACATGGGCACTTATGAAACGTCAGAAGCTAGGTGCACGGTTCCAATTGGTCGTTTCCTATGGAGAAGAGCCGGCAAGAAACTCCACGGTTACTCTTTTAAAAATAATTGGCTTTTACAATACTTTCAAATAACAGTGTTTCTAGGTATGGGAGGACAGTGTAGGTCTTTCAATAAAAAGTACCAAGTACTTAACAAAATAGAAAATGGTCAACAGGTCTACAATCCACTAAGCCTACAGCGTTCTCACATTCACAAAATATGTAGAAAAGAATCTATACAAAAAAATTAATTAATTAAAAAAAGTAAAAAACCTATTTTAAATAAAACGCAATTATATGATTGCTATTACAACTGTAATCAATCTGAATAATTATCATGTCCACAAAAGCCACAAAAAAAAGTATATAATGTCAAATAGGTAATAGAATAGTAAATATATGTCAAGGGCGAATGTAAAAATAAATAAAAATAAAGATTTAAATAAACATGGTAAGATTTAAATAAACATGGTAAACAGATCGAAGCATAACCTTTAAAAAAATACAGACTTGATTATCAGTTGATGTATCTCAATATTTGATGATGAGGAAGTATTTATCTACTTACAAGGAAGGTACACGGTAAGTCAGTAAATTCTGAGAAGACTGAAAGAACCCCAACAAACAAATTGTAAAACTAAATATAGATAAGCATGCGTTTACGCACGACTTCTCGCAAAGTGGGGCACAGTTACAAACAGTGAGGTGATGGTTGGCTATTTTGTTATTTTTTATGGAAAAACTTGATTATTAAGAACCCCCACAGACTACAGACTTTCTATCGGGCGATAGTTTGGTCGGTTTTTTAATCAGTATGAAGATGTATGCCAGTGCGCACATCATAACGATTGGGCTACACGATTGCCTTCAAACTGAACTGTCGGCGAACTATCGCCCGACTGTTAAATCAGTATGGCGCTCTTCCACGCTGTTTAATCGGGCGATCCGTACCCTGATTGCGTAATACAACACAATCACAGTCTGTTTCGATTTGAAATAGATTGCCAATCCATTGCTTCATAAGTTGGAAAAAAAATCTGCTCAACAACGTAAATAACGCAATGAATGTTGTTGAACTGTCAAAATGAAACAAATTAAGCATTTAAATTGGTTACGAAAATAAGTTATGCAGTTAGGGCATCGGCCGATAGTTCTATTCTGGAGAATTTTGCATTAACTTTCATTATTCGACCGCTTTCTTCAAAAGCCGCTTTTATTTTTTTGTATGTCTTCTTGCAGGTCAACCTAGGGGGTTGTCGGCTGCTTAACCGGACTTTCCTGTGGTTGCCTCCATAAATTAAGGCCGCCAGCCAGGGCATAAAACTTAGAAACTAAGCGACTACACGCTAAAGGACCTCCCCTGTGGGGTACCGACCTCGGCTTAGGGCGCCGCTGGTGGCAAAGAACAGGCTGGATCGGATTAATAGCCAATCGTTCGAGAGCAGGCCGACTGTTATAAGTATACGATAACAATATTTTGGCTACTGTTTTGAATTTTTTAAGTTTTGAACGAAGAAGTTGGCAATACGGAGGCATTCTTAAACAATTTCTTGCATGATTCAACCAACGAGATCTTTACAATAACAGAATGACTCTGTACTTTGCTACTGAACGATTTATTCTGCGGAATTGATAAAAACACTGTTCGAATCGAGTCGGAAATGTGTTCTTCGAGTTCCGTACCGTGAAATGAAGTTAGGCCTTTTTTTCGAACACTTTCTGTAGTTTCAGTTGGCTATAATTACCCTCTATTACCATTAATATATTAATACCAGCCTATTATTTTCCCACTGCAGGGCATATGCCTCTTCTCATACAGAGAAGGCACGAGAATTGATCACCACGCTCATCCCGGAGGACTCCGATTTATTATTTTTGATAAACTCAATTAAAAGTCAGTTTAACTTAAAAGTACCGTCAGCAGACCGCCGCCGCCGTATTGTGAAAATTACGTTTTTTTTCCGGAAAATTCAGGCAACTCTTAATTAAGGTTACTTACTTCCCAGAAGGAAATAATTTAGTAAAAAATTATCAGTCTATGAGTACGAAGGAGAGGCGCCAGAGACTAGCTAGATAAATACAAAAACAACTTTTTTGACGCGGAACACTAAAATTAGCGCGAACTTTAAATTACGTCACATCGTTATGCGCTACATAAGAATCAATTTATTTTCATTGTTAAATTTAAAAAAAAACGATTCTACTTTATAGAAAAATCGAAAAAAAAAACGATTTAGTATTAAGGAAGTGATTTCTGTAATATACCTCGTTCAAGGTCGCATTCGGCATTTTTACATAACAATAATTGCTTTTTGTATAGAACGGGTCAATAAAATCATAGAAATAATTGTTTATACCTAACAGTAATAGTGTCGACTTCTATTCATAGACAAGTTGTTTTGACGTTTATAGGTTATTAATTTAACATTGTATTCAATAAAAATTGAGATATCGATTAGTGGGTCAACGATTAAAACAATTTTATATAATATTTGACAATGATCGATGATTTAACATTTTAACTGGTTTCCTTACCTCGCTAGGAGGAATAAAACTTAACTGTTGTAAGGATCAATTCAAAATAAATCATATTTAATAGTGTTATATCCATAATAGTGGACTTGAAACGTTACTCGAAATAGCGTTGAGGCTCCTGCAAACAGGCGCGACACGCGACGCGACATAAAGGCACCGCTCGTCGCGGCACCCACGAGCGGTGCCTTTGTGTCGCGTCGCGTGTCGCGCCTTTTTGTAGGAGCCTTTACGATAATGTTACGTAATAGAGTTATGTACCTATAGTTCCAATAAAGGCTCGTCCAGACTGGCGCGATTTGTTACTCCAGTTATTGTTCTACCGTGAAGTTTTCTTAGAAATTGTTTTATTAGAATCGCGTTGCGGTGTTTGCCGGAGCTTTAACCATTTACGAACTATTGTACATAATTTTACTGAACAGCAATTATTGCTGACTTTACTTCACTGTAGGTACGGACGCCAGCACTTCAAGCTACTACAATCTGTCAAATTTATTTAATAGATTTTCAACTTTATCGCTGAAGTGTAAGGTTCAAAGTTGATTGGTAAAATTTGACAGTTTCGGGTAGCTTGATGTGCTATTTATTTAATAGATTTTCAACTTTATCGCTGAAGTGTAAGGTTCAAAGTTGATTGGTAAAATTTGACAGTTTCGGGTAGCTTGATGTGCTGGCGTCTGTACTATAAAGAACTGCTAACTTTATGCATATAACTGTGCACTCAATCCCCAAAATTTTGTCCGAACAACATCTTTTTCGACTAATTGTAATTTTGATGTACAGACGCCAGCCCATCAAGCTACCCGAAACTGTCAAATTTTCCCAATCAACTTTGAACCTTATACTTCAGCGATAAAGTTGAAAATCTATTAAATAAATTTGACAGATTGTTGTAGCTTGAAGTGCTGGTGTCTGTACAAGTATAATATAAATTCAGTGTAGCAGAAACAAAGTGTTTTTATTAAAAAGGACCCACGGAGCGCCATCCTAACAGAACGAATTTCTTGGAAATATAACGAAAATCTATCAGAGGAGTTCGTGGCTAAGTAATAACAGCCGCACGGATCGATCCATCAGGTTATGGGACGATCACAGACATATATTATATGTCTGTGGGGACTATAATCGACTTTTAATGATTTTATACTGATGATGACGTCTAAAGGAGTAGTGTTAGTGGATTGAAAAAAATATATGTTAAATTAGAGCATTTTTTCAATATTTTAATATAGGCATATTTTTGATTATGTTTATATTACATAGTGAAATTAATTTGTAAAGTTATGTCTAACGCGGATAAAAAACTGAGAATGACGCAAAATCTATCAAGCGTATTTGTCTGAAAACTTCACCATTTTAAAGATAATTAAATTATCAAACTTTTAGTATACGTGTTTTATTAAAATACCTTTTGTTTTACGTGTAATAAATTAATAATGCGTCTAATTTGGGACAACGCTCCTTGATGGGCGAGTTCTATTACTGGCTGGACGTACGACGCGTTGCGTGAGCTCAGAACAGAACACGCAAGCTAACCATTCAAGGTTACTGTCATATAGCTACGCTTGCCGGGGTTGGTCCGTGGATAGATGACCATATTTACATACCGTGACTCCTCCGTATCTCGGAAAGCACGTTAAGCCGTTGGTCCCGGCGGTCATTCGTGGATCTTTGACAGTCGTTACGGGTCGTCAGAAGCCCGAAAGTCTGACAACCAGTCTTATCAAGTGGTATCGTATTACCCAGTAACTGGGTTGTGGAGGTCAGATAATAATAATAATAATAAATAAATAATAAAATTCATTTATTTGCAAACACGTGTCACTGTTACATAGAAGCTCTGCCTCCCGAACTAGGTAATTAACCTGTATCTCAGGAGATAGGCAGTCGCTCCATGTAAAATACTGATATTCAGATGCATCCTGTTAGACTGGAAGGCGACCCCAACATAGTTGAGAAAAGGCTAGGCAGATTGAAAACGAAAATCTATCGGAACGAAATCTTCAACTATTAATTTAGTTATGATCCAGGTGAAACGGTAGAAATGATCGTTACTGGAACTATACGTAACGCAGTAACGCTACATATTTTGAAAACGTTTCAAGTCCCTGTATCCTAATTGCGTTATACACGATCAATCACAATTTGTTTCGATTTGAAACAGATTGCTAATCCATTGCTACGTAAGTTGGAAAAACAAATCTGCTCAACAACGTAAATAACGCAATGAATGTTGTTGAACTGTCAAAATGAAACAAATTAGTCATAATCGTTTACGAAAATAAGTTAGGCAATTAGGGTATGGGTTATATCACCATCATCCACAGCCCGACCTCACCCACTGCTGGGCATAGGCCTCTCTTTGATTGTGCTAATCCCCACACTCCTGTGCCAGCCTTATCCAGGTTTTGCCCACGATTAGGTTTACCATTTCGAAATTTGAAAAGTCCTTACAAAAAGCCTGACATTTGCAAAAAAGTCCGGATATTTAATTTTTTAATATTTTTTTTTTCAGTAATTACTTATCTTTTTTAAAGAAAATCTCCTTAAATCGAAAATTCCGGACAAATGAGAAGGCCGGACATATTTCGGATGGGGGACCAAAAAGCCGGATATGTCCAGAAAAATCCGGGTAACCCTACCCGCGATGGCAACATTGCCGTCCGCCCATCTCGCCGCCCGCCGTTCCGTCCTTGGACGCCACTCTGTTATCACTGCGCCTTGCGTATCCTGCCGTAGGTACTCTCATAGTGTTATATAGTAAGATTAAATTTTATTATACGAGGTGGCAGGGACATCGACGCGAAAACTGAAACCATGGATTCAGACCAGTATTAACAAAAAAATCTGCTGTCAGTTTTCGCGTCGATGTCCCAGGCCGATTCCCGGCCACCGTAGGCGCGGGCTTGCGGACGGTGAGTAATGGGTAGCTCGCCGTCCAATAAGGACCAGGCCCGGTGGCCCCCGGCAACAGGGCAACCAAAGGAACACGGGTGGGTTTTAGTCAGTAAGAGTCTGACACGCCCTCCCGCTCCGCCCAGAGCGGGAGAAATTATTTGATAACAACCAAACCCAAAAAAAAGGGGGGGTTCAGAATCATGTACTGAATCCATGGATTCAGTTTTTGCGTCGATGTCTCTGACACCTTGTATAACACTAAACACTATTTAATGAGATTAAATCTAAAATGTAATTTTAAGATAGTGTTATGATTATGATTAAGGCCGCGGACTTGAAGTCAGCGGGCAGCGTGAACGCGACGGCACGACGCGACACCGGTAATTGTACAGACGCCAGCACATCAAGCTACTACAATCTGTCAAAATTATTTAATAGATTTTCAACTTTATCACTCAAGCATAAGGTTCAAAGTTGATTGGGAAAATTTGACAGTTTCGGGTAGCTTGATGTGCTGGCGTCTGTACTACAGTGAAATTTTCTTACAAATTGTTCTGTTAGAGTCGCGCCATCTGCACGAGGTTTTAGCCCGCAGTACATCTTCTTCCCAACTAAAGCACCAGGAAGTGGTGAAGGGTGTGCGTTTTGGGGGACTGTCTTATGTAATTTAGACATTCGAAAAATGCTGATTCTCAGCCGAGTATGAATAAATGACTTTTGATTCGACTGATTTTGGACGTCATGCTCAACAGTAGCACTCTCGACCACTAGACCGACGAGGCAGTCAGAAATACTTATATCAGACGAAATGTGGGATGTACCGGCTAGCCTTTGGGAATTACAGGCTTGACGATATGCATGCATGAGCATAAATTATGTACAGTATCTAGGCGACCGAGCTCTGCTCTGGTGAAAATAGAGAATGCTCATTTAATAGTAGGTATAGCAAAGTTCATACTACTTCCATGTAGTACATACTAGTTCCATGCTGCCATGTCATTATTCTTATGTCATTATTCTAATGTCATTATTCTCATAACATCACTCTCATGTCATTATTCATTATCTTGTTCTAAACTTTGAGCGACCGAGCTCTGCTCGGATGAAAATACGGAGAAAACGAATTTTCCCAGTTATGAGACCTAGCTAGATCGATTTTTCGCCCCCGTAAATCCCTCTATTGCAACTTTCATCGAAATCGTTAGAGCCGATTTCGAGAACGTGATTACAAATATATATAAGTATATGAAAAATATTGCTCGTAGTATAGGTACATAAATTCACGCCTTTTTCCCAAGGGGGTAAGTAGAAACTATGCTTACATACCTACTCGTTTACTTCCATCAAAATAAAGCGTTTTTTAACTTCGATCAACAATATTGTTGATCGAAGGTTTTTAATATGAAAATCTAAGATGAAAATACATATTTATTAGTTGGGATTGTAATCTTAGCTGTGTCATTGTTTTTAATAAGTTGTACCTGCTTAATAATTCAATGATAACATCTATATAATATGCACCTTTTCATAATAATTGTCAAGTAACATCTTATTATTAGTAATAAATCTAACTTTACGGATATAATGGTCGTGTACTAGGTATTTAAATGTAATAACAATACACATTACCTATTTGTTTTATTGCATAGAATATTAATGATTGTGTTGTACACACAGCTACATATCAAGCGATACATTTCCAGTATAAGCTGACCCTGAGCTGACCTCTCATTGTACGGAAATCCTATACAATGCGAGATCAGCTCTATAGTCTATGCGAGTTGGCTTCGGCCCCTCGTACGTCTTCAAAAGGACCGGGACCCCATGGTCTCGAGATATTTAAACAAATAAGAATAAACATCTGGATGACCGTGCTTTGCTCGGTTTTTGTTATGGTTTTTTTTCTAAAAATGAAACCTAGCTAGATCGATTTATCGCCCCCGAAACCTCCTGCATACTAAATTTCATGAAAATCGTTGGAGTCGTTTCCGAGATTCAGATTATATATATACAAGAATTGCTCGTTTAAAGGTATTATATATTAAATAATTTATTTCCAAAAGTAAAAACATAGGTACTTATACATTGCTGCGAATACGGGCCGAAAGGGAAATCGTGGCCCCCCGGCAACATGGCAACTGAAGGAACACGGGTGGGTTTTAGTCAGTAAGAGTTTGACACGCCCTCCCGCTCCACCCAGAGCGGGAGAAGTTATTTGATAATTTCCAACCCAAAAAAAAAAAGGTAGGTACTTATACATAATCAGCCAATAATGTCCCCCCTGGCTGGAGGTTTTAAATGCAGTAGCATAAGGCACCCACAAAAGTCCGGTTAAGTAGTCATGATCTTTGAGGTCAACTACGAGATGCCATACCTAAAAAAAAAACAATAATGTCCCCGCTGCTGGGACACAGGACTCCTCCCGGTGGGCAGTAATCCACCACGCGAATTGGTAGGTAGGTAGATAGATGTCACCTCAGACCAAATAAAAAACCATGCTGCGAACAATACAGTGAAGCATGCCAAAACTACACCTCCGCTCTGTGCATACACGCTCACATTTACAACCATTTACAATCAAACTACACCACATTATGTGCGTAGTCATGTTAACGATACCGGCCTCACGTCACTTTTGACAGCGCTATGTCTTGGTTTTTTATTTGGTCTGATGTCACATATCTTCGAATTTTTGGTTCCATCTAGGATATGCCGATTTCCTCACGATGATTTCCTTCACCGATTTGAAATAATTTACACAAAGTAAAGCGACTGTCTGGCCGACCAATGGCCATGGGTGCATGGACGACCTACAGAAGATCGCGGGGAAGACCGTAAATAACGCAATGAATGTTGTTGAACTGTCAAAATGAACCAATTTTGTCATAATCGCTTACGAAAATAAGTTACGCAATTAGGCCCGTATTACAGAACGTCACTCAATACTCAAGCATTACTTAAAACTAGATTCAAGCCATTTGATTGGTTGAAACTAGTTTTAAGTTATGCTTGAGTATTGAGTGACGTTCTGTAATACGGGCCTTAGAGTACTGGATGAGACTCGCACGGACCAGGGAAGCATGGCACAAAAGGGAAGAGGCCTATAATTAGCAGTGGGTGGGACAAGGCTGCCAATGATGATGATGACGATTATAATGATGAAAGCGCCTATCTGGGTTCGAACCCACGCTACGACCTACAACTCGTACTTAGTGGCGGCTGATACCACTGGGCCACCACTGCTCTGGAATGGTAGGTATAAGAACCGAGAGCGCGGGGCGTGCCCATCCATCCCATTGTAAATAAATAATATCTGAATAATAATCGGCACTACCACTTAGCCAAGTGCGCAATCTTCCACTTGTTGCTATTATTATCATCACAGGCGTGACGTAATTTGATTTGTTGTCGTTTGAGTCTATGGTTAATCTAAATTAATGATTTTTAAATAATCGTATTGAAAATAAACTTATTTTGCAAAAAAAAGTTGGGATAAACCTCATTTCAATGAAATCTATGGTTTTAAAAAATAAATATTTTTTTATATGGTCACCCTAATTCTACGTGGAGAAAAAAGAAGCAAATTGTTTATTCGCCATTAAAATGGCGTCATCGAAGGAAACCTATTGTTTGTGCGGTCAACCTTATAATATTGGACAATTTATGATAGAATGTGATTGTTGTCGTGAGTGGTTTCATGGCAGGTAATAAGGAAAATATATAAATTTCACAGTGAAAGTTTCGTTGTGTGTTAAAAAAATCTAATCAAGATTGACAGTGTATGCGCGTTCGGCCATCACTTGTATGCGAATGTTTTACTTAATATTTCTTATTTTTCTGTTCTCTGGCGTGATTTTCACCGTTTATTAGGCACGATACAGTTTCTATTTAATTATCCAGGATTTCTGCGGCGCATTCCAAGAGTTCTTGTTTGTTTACATCAGTGGTCGTCATGGGTTTATCAGAATGCGCTTTTCTGCCGTGCATTCTTTGTGTTTATTTATGTTATTTTATGCATGATAACGTGTTGTTAATGGAAAAATCATACAGTTGTATTATTTATTTTACTATTGCTTTAGTTTTTGATGTTTTGTACGAAGTTAGAGTAGCCCTTAGCAACTTGTGAAATCCCTAGACCCTAATTAGATTCCAGAGAAGGCAGGGGTCAAAAAAAGTGCTACGTTCTGAGGACTTTGGTCACCACTAGTAGCTTTAAGTGCACTATGGTTAGTTAGGTTGAGTATAACTGTGAAGTACACACAGTATCTACAAATTAATGTTTTAATGAATGTTTGTGATAATTATGTACTTTGTGGTGTTAAATTACTATGTAACATGCACATAAAAATCTACATTTGAACATACTTTAGCCATAGCTGGCAATTAAAAACATGAAACATAATTATTTTTGTTGTAAAATTAGTGATAAATCCGATAAATCCTATAATCTTAGTTTTCACTCAATCAATTTTTGTCATACTGTATTCCACTGCTGTAGTCTTAACATTCTCTATTTGTATCTCAACCCCTATTTAAACTGTTATAATTTTTTTACCTTACTATCAATCATAAGTACTTTTTGAGTTTATCTTGGACGTGAAGGAAATTTATTTATTATGGCACTCCCAACAACTAGATCACAAAAATATGAACAGAGAGCATATATTATAACGCAACTACAGCAAACATAGTTTGCCTATTTATAATTAAAGGGATAAAAATAATAATAAAATCAATAAGTTTATTACTTGTAATAAAATAATTATAAGTCTGAAATCGCCAACCCGTCTTGAGCAAGTGTGGCGATCAATGCTCGTCAGCAATTTGCCCAGCAGTGGGACAATAATAGGCAGGTATTATTAAATCGGGACGGACATTTATTTGTTTAATCTTTTAGGTATAGTAATGTACCTATGTTTTATAAGGGTTCGTTATTTTTATCATATTTATTAGTATTTACTAACATAGAATGTAGGCATGTTTTCGAAAGTATTCGCATTTACATCTACTTGATCTGTGCCCAACAGGGTCCATAACAATCTTATTTATATAAAACCAACCACCTAAGTTCGTATGTGGAAGCAATAAATATATTGAGTATCCCCCTTTGACCGATTATTGGGGTGGCAGGATTCTTTCAATGATTCTTCATGATTGGAGATGAAGATAATAACTCATATTCATTTCAGGCATTAATTGTCAGGCACAGAAACAATAAAACTGCCTCGACTGCCTCGTTGGTCTAGTGGTTGCTAGCGCTACTGCTGAGCATGAGGTTCTGGGTTGGATTCCCAGGTCAGGCAAAGTGTTATCTATCTGAAATTTCTCAGTAGCAGCCCAGAGTCTGGATTTGTGCCTGGTTGATGGCAATAGGCTCGCCCCCTATTACATGGGACTTAAACATAACTGGCGAAATGTGGGTGTACCTACTACAGGTACACCTCTGCCCAACCCTTCGGGGAAACAAGGCGTGATGTTTTATGTAGAAACAATAAAAATTAAAAAGTGAATAAAAAAAAACCTTACAAATTATTATTTTTATAATAATTGTAATGTTTGTTTGCTTCTCTACAAGAATCTTACTTACTCATGTGTACAAAAAAGAGCTCTAAGAATAAATAAAAAAGATGTAAATAATGCAAACTGTGTTGTTAAATAATTAAATCTTTAAATACAAAAGCATAGACAGGGAGTATAGGAGTAATTTTTTACAATTGCTTTATTTTAATATACACATTTAGATAACAGCTATTCCACTATAATAACTTATTGAAAAGTAACATACAGACTTACCCCATATTATTTAGAAAAGATAACGTGATATTTGAATGTTGCTATAGGTACACATGGGTACACATCAAGCTATACATTTCCAGTTTATGCTGATCTCGCATTGTATAGGATTTCCGTACAATGCGAGGTCAGCATAAACTGGAAATGTATAGCTTGATGTGTAGCCATGTGTAAGCCTCTGCCTAACCCTTTGGAGATTACAGGCGTGATTTATGTTATGTTATCTATATTATCCCTTCCACTGTCATTAACGAGACACAATAGAATTTTAATTGTTATCCGCCTTTATAAGGCTGCTTAACAGGTGATGAGTTATGTGATTTGACTCCATATTAAATGATTTTCAGATAGCCTGATACGATCTAGGAATCTTAAGTTTTGGGCTAGTTTACACTAGGGTTGCCAACCGTTCTGCTTTCCCAGGACATGTCCTGCTTTTTTGGACGTCCTGGGGTGCCCTGGATAGTTTTTAAGTAAACCTTCAATAAGCCTTCAACCTTACGTTTATCGATCGGCCCTCGCCCCGCGTTTGAAGGCCATAGAAACAACTTTTCTATGACCTGACAAACGCGGGGCGCGGGGTATTTTAATTTAAATAAAAAAATGTAACGTGCACTCTGCTTGTTGTCTCTTCCTCACTACTATTTTCGTTCATTTTTTTTTTTAATGGAATGAAGGAATGAACGAACAAACAGAACTTTCATTCAAAATTGTATTAAAGTAAATATAAAATTATGTTTCATTGAATCTGTTTTGATTGAGTGTTGCTATTAACTACTGCGTCATATTTAAAATATCCAGGGTATTTTCACCTTTAAATCCTGGTTTTAAACATTTGGAGATGGCAACCCTAGTTTACACCAGCAGACGGCTCAGTACTACTCGGTAGATGATTTTTAAATTAATCAACGTTTAAGTACAAATACTTTCAACACGACATTTCCGATCGAGACTTCTAACCAGCTCGGAATCTTGAGTCGTCTGTGCAACACGAACCGCCTATAAATTATTGTATTTACTTCATTCCCTTCTTTGTAAGCCTTTTTTTGTTTTTAAATATTTTTTGTTTTTACTTAAATATTTTTTTGTTTTTAAATATTTTTTTTTGTTTTTAAATATTTTTTTGTTTTTCAATATTTTTTTGTTTTTCAATATTTTTTGTTTTTTAATATTTTTGTATTTACGATCGTATTTGTGACCATAGCTCATCTTTAATTCATCTTTATTTAATAACTCATATGTAATTTAATTAACGAACAATATCTTGCACGTACTATTGATTTCTCTATTAGTGCTGTGCACTTCTGTAAGTGACGAATTCACAATTCCTAAAACAGTATGTGATTTTTGCTTGTGTATGTCTTAGTGAATAAGTCGTTGAAGTACCATAACAATAAATAAATAAATAAACATTTTTGTTACAGCTGTGTTGATGTCAAAATATATCATTCTGATGACATAGACAAGTATCACTGCCCAAAATGTGCACAGACTTACGGACCTTCAGTATGTAAGTAAATTACAAACTTAGATACCATAGAAGCTCAGCATTGTGTTGTGAAACAAATTTTAGGTGATTACAATAATAGGATTTAATAAAGGTGTGTGTAGAATACAATATGGGACCATCTTTGAAGTGAAAACTTCTTTCGTTGAGCATTTTTGAGATGGGACTAAACCATTGATTTCGCGACCTGTTGATTACCGCGGTGCGTGGAGTAAAAGATATCAACGCGTTGATTACCGCGGTGCCGATTTTTTTTCAAGTTTTTACTTCTGTCGGCACTCCCAGAGTGCCACAGTTTTTTTTGTTTTGGAAGCTAACAGTTTTAAAATAATAATAAAAATATAACAAGTACATAAAAAACATTACCCTCCTTCTGGGGCAGTCGGGTAAAAAGGAGGGGAAAGAATCATAGGGCATCATCAGCATCTTGGAACAAATCTAAACACACTTTTTTTTGTTTAATCATATTTTTTGTTTTTTTTATATCAGAGGGATTATAAAATACTCTTTTGAAGATAGAAAGAGTATTTAGTGGAATACCTCTCATAGAATTATTTAATGTCAGCAGATTATCGAATTGAGGCTAAGATGAAAAAAAAACCTTTTTTTGTATGGTAGATATTGTCATCGCAAATATTGACTGAACAACTAATATCACTCATAATCAACAACGTCTCTCACGAACTCTTGTACGTGATAGGTTCGAACCCAGACAGGCGCTTTACTTTGTGTAAATAATTTCATCACCACTGCTCTCAAAACGGTGAAGAAAAACATCGTGAGGTGACCGGCATGTCCTAGAACCAAAAATTCGAAGTCATGTGAGAACTACCCCACACTGGGCCCGCGTGGTTGATACGGCACACTCCCTCTCACCGAGAGGAGGCATGTGTCGCAGCAGTGGTAACATTATAGGCTGATTATGCTCATACAACAACTTCTTTTCTAGTCAAAATCCCAACAAACAACCACCGCGCGGACCGCTACGAGTTGGGCGCAGAGACCCGCCCCTCGCAGGTGGGCACACCGGCGTGGGTGCGCGCGCTGGCCGCGCGGCCCCTGCGCCCAGCCGCAGCGGCCCTGCAGCGCATGAGCCCGCACCAGTTCATTGAGGATTTCATCAGAGATAATGGTGAGTGCAGCAATGAATTTAACTACCACTACCAGCTTCGTTTGTAGAACCCAGCCATCGCCGATTATAGGACGAGCTATCAACAAGTTGATGAACTGCTTGTGGATAGCTTGTCTGGGGAAGCACAGTTAGGGATGTAAAATTACCCTGGTGAAATTTTTTATTTTACGTAATTTTCGGTAAAATATGGTAATTTACGGTAAAAAACGTATTAAACGTACTCATACAGTCATACCCATTAAAACACTACAAATACGGAAGTGAGTATGTTTGTGTGTATACTACTTCACTATTAACGGATAAATGGATTTGAATGAAATTTGCCAGAGATATAAAAGAACAGAAAACTGGGCTCGTGCGACTCATGTGTACTAAAAATCCCTAAAACTTAATTCTCAAGTCAAGAATTCAAGATATGAATCACACCATGTCATGGATTATAATAATGTCATCTATGTGCAGGGGCAGAGCAGAGGACAGCACAAATTAAAATTTAAAACTTCATAAGTCGTCGGTAATTTATATAAATGGCCGTAAAATACCCGTATTTTACCAGCACTTTCCGTAAAATTACGTAATTTTGCAACCCTAAGTACAGTGTTAAGTGCAATATGCTTCCTTGGATGTAGAAGCCGAATGTTGCTGTATTTAGCAATGCTGTGTGAGAGATTCAGAAGCACCCCAACAATCCAAATGTTAAAACCTTGTACTGTGTTTGTTTATCTCACTAGGGAATGGCTAGTTCTGGGATAAGAAACCTCCTTTCCTGGTGCTTACCATTTCCATTACCTGTTCATGATATCCATAAAATTATAGTCCTAAAATACATTATACTCCTTAAATATACAGGGTAGCAGGGATATCGAAGCGAAAACTGAAACCATGGATTCAGTACATGATTCTGAACCCCACTTCGTAGAATTTTTTCGACGGTTGTTTAAAAAAAAATCTGCTGTTTCATAGAAAAGTGCAATACCTACGCGGTCAAAATATATGGAACAGCTGATTTTTTGTCCCTGCCATCCTGTATTATACTCCTTAAATATATTATACTCCAAAAATTTCGTACCAGTATGTTCTAATAGCGTAATATAAAGGAATATGATGGTGGTCATCATTTTTTGAATAATTTTCTTTAAATGATTGAAAGCAGTAGTGTGGTGGCCCAGTGGTAACGACTGCGGCTTACAAGTCGTAGGTCGTGGTTCGAACCCAAGCAGACACCTTACTTGTATAAATTATTTTATCACAACTGCTCTCAAAACGATGAATGAAAACATCGTGTGACATTCACCAACCCTCACTGAGCCCGCGTGGTGGATTATGGCCCACTTTCTCTCACAGAAAGAGGATGCCTGTGTCACAGTAGTGGGAACATTATAGGCTGATCATGCTATTTTTATCCTAATAAATTATTTCTCTTTTGTGCGCAGGATTCACGCGACCAGTAACATTCACAACTTCAGAGGGCTTGGATATGAAGACTCCCAACCCTGGCACATTCACAGTCAGATCCGTTCTTAGGTTTTGTGGGGCGCAACTAGAGGTAAACAAAATCATATATTACTTACATTATTAGCTGCTTCCTGCGGCTTCGCCCGCGTGGACCGTAATTCTTTTCTTTAATAAAAGTAGCCTAAGTTAATCCTCTTAACATCAGCTATCTGACAGTGAAAGTCTCTTCAAAATCGGTCCAGCCGTTTCGGAGATTAGCCGGAACACAGAGATAAAAATTAAAAAAAAAAGTTTTTTTTTTACCGACATATGCTTTGTTAAGCATTTTGTAAAAAGCTGTTATGTTGACATTATAAACAGACACTTCAATTTTATTTATTTTTATGTATGTATAGATCATAGACTACTTTTTATGCTTGTTTGTCAAAAAGTAGTCCAGTTATTTCATGTTAATTAAAAGAATGTTTAAAATAAAAAAAATCTATTGATATGACTGCAGACAGTGTTAATGGACATAGGTTGCTTTCAAGCTTTTTAATGAATGTTTCATATCATGTCTTCATAAAATGGATACCTACTCTTGACAAAAGGCTTTTATTACAAACTTTCTCGCCTCTTATGAAACAAATGATAGGAGAGAGCCCACTGTCGCAACCCAGTGACTACGAGATGTTTCCGAATTGTGTAACTTCTTAAAACGACAGTACCTAAGCTTTTAATTTTTTCACAATCAATTGCCTTTGTTATCAAAAGGTGCGTTTGCAGTCACAAATCTTGCATGAAAACCGCTATAAAGGCCTATTCAGACAGCGATATCTAAACTAATAAATATTATATTAAATAAAGAGAAAAGATTTGATTTTTTTGTATGTTTGTCTGTAATGAATAAACTCAAAAATTACTGGACCGATTAAATAAAATCTTACACCAGTCGAATGCTATATTATCACTGAGTAACATAGGCTATAATTTATAAAGATATCACGCGAGTGAAGCCCCTGGCGGAAGCTAGTCGCTTATATATTTCAAAGACTTTATACTTCCTTAGGTTCCCACTTATATAATAAAATAAATCGTATTACCACGATCTATCACCTAACAACAAAGGTTTGTAAGAGTGCTCTGGTTGAATGGCTTCTTAGTTTAAATTTAAATTATAATGCAACTGAGGAATTACTAACTGATCCAAAATAGTCCATCTCTCTAAATTCCCGACACAATAGTTCACGCATTTTTGAAGTGAAAACTTCTTAAGGCACGTTGGGCATTTTTGATATGGGACTAAACCATTGATTTCGCGACACCATGACGACACCTCATTTTTGTAAACGCGATTGTGCTCTTTATTTTTATTACGTTACGGATCAATGTTCTATGCAAGTATTTTTACTTTAAAGATTTCGGAAGTATTGTTTTTTGTAAACGCGATTGTGCTCTTTATTTAGATAAGGTTACAGTCATACAAGTATTTTTCTTCCACCAAGGCGATCTTGATCAAGTTTTCACTTCTGTCGGCACTCCCGGAGTGTCCCCACTTTTTATTAAATTATTTTTTTGCATATTTAATTTTCTTTTTCTTTTATATCTCTGAGTTTATAGTCCATTCACATTTATTAATTAAATGATTATGTTTACATACTGTGTGGTAGGCCCCTGGTGATCTGCTATACAGGTATTTCTAGTGCAGACAGACACCAGTCTCTCACAAACTAGTGTCACATAGTTTTTCAAGCTCGTCTAAATTATAAGATGCCATTGTTTGTAAAGAGAAAATAAATTATTTGAAGCCCCCTTCCCTGTGTTTACATTAAAGTTAAGAATTATTACGAAAAAAAAACTGTACACATCCAATTTTAAAGTGTAAGCTTCTTTCATTACGATTCCAACGACATAAGTTATAAAAACAGCTCGCATACAAAACTTTTGAGATATCGTCATTTTAATCTCAAGTGGCCCTGCCCTTTGACCCTTGACCGGACAAGAGTTTAAGTGTAGGGTCACGTGACCCTTTGACAGCGGACGGGTTAAATGAATTGGTCTTTAGTCGGTAAACAATAGTAGATTGTTGTGAATATTAAATAGTTTATTTTATTTAAATGTACAATTTGTACAATTCTAGATATTTAACAAGATGTTTTTCCAGCAACTTAATTTCAGTCCTCTGTGAAGATGTTCTCACTAGATGATGACATTTTCACTGTTGTAAATTATATTACGGTCACCAATTCAATTCGTAATTAGAGAAAAATTCTAAAGATTTCGCGCCAATGTCTTTTTTATTTCTTCTGTAGCCGCAACGCAATGCACGCATTCTACCGAAGAGATAGCCGCATTTAGTTCCATTTTCAAAAATAAAATGTTCTTCTTTTTTTTTGGGAACCAGTAGTAATTCGAGTTCATAATCATGATTATTCTACATAAGAATAAAGACTTTTTCGTTTTTCAAGGCTCGTTGGAACAGACAAAAATTAAAAAGAAATTACTTTTTCCCCTAGAGCAAGAAATACAATTTTTTCCCCGCTCTGGTACTCTACAATGACGGCCTTTTTGAGCAAGAGGAGTGAAAACACTTTTTTACATTCTTTCTTCTTAGGTGGAGGTGATAGACGTTCGTAAGCAGTCAACCCTACGCATGCCGCTGGGCGACTTCGTGGACTACTTCGAAACACCGCCCGAGCACCGCGATGAGAAGGTGCTGAATGTGCTCAGTCTGGAGTTCAGCGAGACCAAGTGAGTGATGATGATCATTTTATTTGTCATTTTGGCGCCTATTTCAGAAGTTTCGCGTTTCCAGGTGAAATCATACTAAAACTTGTTGATTTGAAATTATTTACTTTTAGATGTATTGTGGATTGTATGTTCTTTATAAATACAAGTGAGTCAAGTGACCTCTAAGTTTGTTTTGGTCTTTTTTCTCAGAGTAGTTGGATAGGAAATATAATTTATTTTTGACGTGTAAAAATGTTTTTTGCAACAAATTCAAAATATTTAATTTCACATAAATCATGGACACATGGGCACATTAAGACCAGGCACTCCAAAGACAATTTCCACGCAAACTCCGCCCACATGCATCCCACCACTCCAACTATGTGCTAAACGCTAATACATCAGTAATAAAGTTGAATATCGCGTGCACTTTTTGTTCGTGTTCAAGCACGGAACTAAATATCGTAAGTCTCAATTCTTATTTCGTTTATAACTAAAGTAATAATTGATCTAGAGAAAAAATATCTTATATTTGGATAATAAATTATATTTCTTTACTATCAATAATTATTTTAGACATAAAAGCCGCGTAATCTTGTTTTTGTTTCAAATAATCTTTAAAAAAGACATAATTTTCGAATAAAAAATGGATCGAGCGAAAATGTTCCAATTACGTAACTGTAAATCATATACTAAAGTTCCATTTTGATTGTATGCGTGACTTTTTCAGAAAATTAATGCAAATTAACATACAATTTTGGGAGCCTCCTCTTAAGTGAGTGTTGAGTGGGAACATTATTAAGCTGATTGCTCGAATGACGAATGCTTATGTTACACATGGGCATTTATTAAACTTCAGAAAATAGGTGCTCTAGCCAATTTCTGAAGTAACCTATAATTGATAATTTCATGATAATTCCCATTTCCCCCCAGCATGGCCCGCGCCGTGGAGCCGCCGGCCGTGGCGCGCTCGCTGGACTGGGCGGAGCGCGTGTGGGCCGCGGCCAGGGAGCGGCCCCCCGCGCCGCAGGTCCGCAAGTACTGCCTCATGTCGCCCGCGGGGGCCTACACTGACTTCCACGTTGATTTCGGTGGCACTACTGTGTGGTACCACGTGTTGCATGGACGGAAGGTGAGGACAACTTTTAACTAGTACTATAAATTTGATATAGAGGAGGATGGATATGAATAAAAAGTAAATTAAATGTATTCTTAGGCATCTGAAGGGTCAACATTGACCTATGTTGTGTAAGTATCTAATAATGTAAATAGGAGACATATCTTAGGGCTGGCGCCCATTTGCGGCACGGCATGGCAAGGGATTTTTATGCGACGAATAGAAATAAAACTTATATGTATGACAGTCAAATTGAAATTTCAATGATGATGCTTAAGGACGTCGCGGCATGCTTAAGGATACCGCGGCATCGTTGCCGTTGGAATTAAAATTTTATCGTCATGCTTTTAAATTATATTTCTATTCGTCGCATAAAAATCCCTTGCCATGCCGTGCCGCTAATGGGCGCCGGCCCTTATCGTTTTCGTCAGTGGATAAGCATACTTATTTTTCATAGGAATCAGGGATGTAACGGATATCCGTATCCGCATCCGCAACTGCGGAGCATCCGCATAAATTTTGATATCCGCAAAACATCCGCATCCTCAACTTTTCATTTTAAAAGCTCTGCATCCTCATAATTTCTATGGGGACGTGGCCCTACGTTGTTCGCACAAATAGTGATTTTTTTTAAACTCGCGCCGAGCTAAATGGCCGGGCCGATAAATTTGTTACGCGTTCCTATTGGCTGAATTCGCAATGTCCTTGTCCTATGACAGACGATCGGCCGCACGCGGCAGAGGTGGCACGACTGTGGTTCCACAATAATATCACAATTTGAGTTACTGGGTCGGTTGCGTGTTATTGTTTACTTTTTGTTTGCTCGTAGAAGTGAAGTTTTTTGCAGGTGAATTATGCTACGGTAACCTACCAAATGATTACCTACAACCTATAATGCAAATATAAATACTATAAAAAGCAAGGGCAATTTTTTGTACGACATCCGCATCCGCACCCTCATCCGTATCCTCAATAAGGAATTTTCCAATATCCGTATCCTCATCCGCATTCTCAAACCCGATTATCTCGATATCCTCATCCGTTACAACCCTGATAGGAATAAGTATAGGATGTAATTGAAAGGAGCTCGTAGCTAAGTAATAATAGCCGCACGGTGCAATACATCAGGTTAAGCTACGCTTGCCGAGGTTGGTCTGTGGATGGGTGACCATCTTAACATACCGACATTCCTCTGTGCCTAGGAAAGCACGTTAAGCCGTTGGTCCTGGCTGTCATTTGTAGATCTTTGGCAGTCGTTACGGGTCGTCAGAAGCCCGAAAGTCTGACAACCAGTTTTACCAAGGGGTATCGTATTACCCAGTTACTGGGTTGTGGAGGTCAGATAGGCAGTCGCTCCATGTAAAATACGGTATTCAGCTGCATCCGGTTAGACTGGAAGCCGACCCCAACATAGTTTGGAAAAGGCTGGGCAGATTGAAGAATGGGATATAATTCGACAGTCAGTTTTATAGTGCATACATACTTTAAGTTCTGATAGCTGTAGATGTTTCAAACCGAGATAGTATTTTTTTCTCTCATATAGTAACTTCTTGTATTCTCAGACATGAAAATCATACACCAATAGTTTTTGGGTGATTTGTGCTTGTAACTAGCAGTAAAAGTGAAAACGATCAACCAACGCACAATCCCTTTTTTTTTTGTTTGAAATTATCAAATAACTTCTCCTGCTCTGGGCGGAGCGGGAGGGCGTGTCAGACTCTTACTGACTAAAACCCACCCGTGGTCCTTCAGTTGCCTGTATGTTGCCAGGGGCTACGGTATCCCATTCGGACTCACCCGCGACCCCGGTAGGCATCGGCTCTAGTGGACCCCGTCAATTCTCCTGACATCTCTTTGAGGCGCGCGTGGAACATGTTGCGCCGTCGACCCGGGCTTGGTCCTTATCGGACGGCGAGCTACCCATTGCTTGGCCAGCAATTCCCGACGCCCAGAGAACCAACCCACAACCCTAATGTAACCATTACTTCTTTCTATTCCAGATATTCTACCTAATCCCGCCCACAGCAACAAACCTCGCCCTGTACCAACAATGGTCGGCCGCCAACAACCAGAACGAGCGTTTCTTCGGCGATATGGTGGAGTGGTACGGTACGGCCGAGCTCAGCGCCGCGCAGACGCTGTTCATCCCGAGCGGCTGGATACACGCCGTGCTCACTCCCTGCGACTCGCTTGTCTTCGGAGGGAACTTCCTGCATTCGTATGCCATTGAGATGCAATTGCAGTAAGTAATTTGATTTACCACAGAAATTATTAAGAGGAATAAGTTTTCGTTACATAATATGATCAGTACCCTAATTACGTAACTTATTTTCGTAAAAGATTATGACTAATTTGTTTCATTTTGACAGTTCAACGACATTCATTGCGTTATTTACGTTGTTGATCAGATTTTTTTTTCCAACTTATGAAGCAATGGATTAGCAATTTGTTAGAAAACGAAACAAATTGTGATTGATCGTGCATCACGCAATTAGGGTACAGGTCAAATCTCGGGCGACTGTCATTTAACTTATGTATAAGTCAAGTAAGTTTAACGATTCCAGAACAAAGTGCAAAGGGAAATTGTAAATGCACCTTGGTACATATGAAATGATGACCTCCACCGGGACCTAAAAGTTGAGTTCATCGAAAAAGTGATCCAGAAACTTGCAGAAGCTCACGAAAAGAAACTTCATCAGCATGTGAACGTCGAGGCAATCCAGCTTCTCGACCACACAAACATAGAAGACTAAAAAGAAAACCGTTCGAGCTAGTGTTTAGTGTTAGTGTATAGTGTAAAGTACAAAAGTGCCAAACAAACACAAGAACGAAGTGTATTCGCCTTAAGGCGAAGGCGCCCGAGCTGTACCGAGCCGCACCGATGCCTACCGATAGTGGGCGCCGCGCCTAATAAAGACAATAATAAAAGTGCTATTGGACACATTCTTAGTAGAGACAATTTAATAGTTTAGGTTGTAATTAAATTACTTATTAGTCTATTTATAAGGCTAGATTGTAATAAGATTAGGGTTCATCCTATTGTTGAACCCTAGGACAAGAGAAAAAAATGGATAAGGCAATTGGTGATGCCCACTGCTGGACTCTGCCAAAATCCATTCACTAAACAAAACAAAAGCATGATCCAAGAATAGCCATATCATCCGCATCTAGAAATGGTGGCTCCAATAGTGTTGCCATGTAATTTGAAAACAATTCAAGCTCTGAATAGCATAATCTGCTCCACACAATAGGCATAACGGACAGTACTCTGTGCTGGGTATGCATGGAGACAAAGGAAACCATTGCGCAAGTGCTCTTTGAATGCACAGGCGTCACCCAGATTAGAACAGAAACCCTCGGGTCACCCAGATCTTTCACAGATGTTCTGAACTAGCCAGGAGACTTACTCAACTTCTGGAGGGAGGTGGGCTGGTTGGAATAACCACCGACGGGGCCATGGCCCACTCACAATGGTCCACCTGAAGGACTAAGTGCGGAAACCAAACCCCATAACATAGAATAATCTGCTTTGAAACCTGATGTATCTTTGAGGCAACCTGATGTATCTTTTATATTCTCTATTCTTATATTTATCTTTCCGTGCAGGATCTACGAGATAGAGCGTCGCGTAGAAACGCCCACCATGTTCCGGTACCCGCTGTTCGAGGCGATGCACTGGTACGCCGGGGCACATCTACTTACTATGTTGCGTCGGCATAATGAGGAGACTCAGGTATGGTGAAAATGCCACATTTATTATATTTTATTTTTTTCCCCTCCCTACTCAGTATTTTCGGAGATAAGGGGTAATGGTAATCTATTTTCTTAAATATCTAAAACGATTTATTTAAAAATTATTTAGATCCTCACAGTAAGCCCTTTCATTTAACTAATAAATTAACATTATGTTGTACAGGATGAAGAGTTCACACTCAGTGAGAGCAGCGTTCGCCTAACGCCGGCCGCGTTACCGCCGCTGCTGCTTCGCGGCATCAAAATACTCTCCAACGCGCTCAAAGAGTGGCATGCGCTTAAAAGTGTAAGTAATATAAAAAAGAATTGATGATACGCCTGAAGGTTATGGGCCCCCTCTTACATAACTGGCGATATAATTATGTGCGTCGTTACATCTCTGCTTACCCCTTTTGGGGAATTCAAGCGTAATGTTATTTTAATAAATAAACGTCTTCGAACACAATAGAACATGTGGCAGCAAGGACTTACTCCGTATTTAATTTGAATGTTTGTGTATTATTTTATTGTGTATGTGTATTTGTTTTTTTTTTTTTTTTTTGTATCTGTTTATTTCTAATGTAATTATGAAATGAGGCGCCAACCGACGATTATTCCTGTTTGCACTATGCAAGTGCACCCAAGGACAACCCCCAGTTGGTGCAGGAGTATTGCAGGATATGGAAACAAAGATATTGGGTTATGGGTTTGGGTAGCTAAAGTGTATTATTATAACGAAAAAAAACAGTGGCACTCCGGGAGTGCCGACAGAAGTGAAAACTTGAACAAGATCGCCTTGGTGGAAGAAAAATACTTATATAGAACATTGGTCCGTAATCATAACTAAATAAAGAGCACAATCGTGTTTACAAAAAAAAAATACTTCCAAAACCTTTACAGTAAAAACACTTGCATAGAAAATTGATCCGTAACTTAATATACATAAAGAGCACAATCGCGTTTACAAAAATGAGGTGTCGGTAACGGTGTTGCGAGTTCAATTGTTTTCTCCCATCTCAAAAATGCCCAACGTGCCTAAAGAAGTTATCACTTCAAAAAGTGAGCTCACATTACTTTGTGAAAAATGATTGTAAGAAAAGAAACGAAATTAATAAATTAATAATATATTTTTCTGTCATTAATCATCTAATCTAAGTCATTTGTGATTGCAGACAGACACAGCGAAGCGTGACAACGTACCCAAATGCCTGAACTCCGGCCAACTAGTGCGGGAGCTGTGCAAGGAACTAAGAACCTTGGAGAAACGATCCACCACCACTACTAATAAAGATAAGGTTAGTTTAACAGATTCTTTCATCTGTTGAGGTCTGATTCCAGCCTGACTGGTTGGGTTTGTCAAAAGTTTTTGGGGTTTTTGTCTGCCTGTGGAAACTGTCACTGACCTGATAGTGGAGATTCCATCTGGATATGTCATTTAGTATTGAACTAAATGTAGAACGCCACCTATGGGCTATGGGAAAAATCCCAAATAGGCTCGGGTGGAACAGTCGGCATCAGTGCAGGATGTCGACTCAGGGCGGCGGCTGATGAGCGTCTTGTACGTCAAAGGCGGCGCCCACGGATCCAGTCAGACAATGCACTGTACACCCACCAACTCGCACTAGACAAGCGCGGTGGGTTAATTTGTCTAAACCCCCTACTCTCTCATGACACACAAAGATTGGTCCTTGGAAGCTCTGGACAGAGAGATGTGGAAAGAGGGTAGGGAGGCCTTTGCCCAGCAGTAGGACAATAATGGCCAAGAAAAAAAAAAAGTAGAGATGCACGAAGTGCCAAAAAGTATCGATATAAAAAAAAAAAACAGTGGCAGTCCGGGAGTGCCGACAGAAATTAAAACTTGAACAATTTGCTTCGAAGAACTACAATTTTATTTTAAAACGTATAGTTTTCTTCTCAGTATTTCCTACATTTGTTAACCTCGCCAATCATCATATCCTAGTCACAAAAATTTTGTCCGTCTGGTACATTATTAAATATTGGACTCGTATTTTTTCTTTTTTTACGTAACCAAAATATTACGACGATACATTGAGTTAAAATGTGGCATGACGTCACGAGTATGTAGATTTTATACTTGTGACGTAGCGACCCCCACTCCCCAACTTTAATGCGTTTTATCCTAGTAATTTTTTATTAATATTATAAAGCAAAAAATACGTGTCTAATATTTTTTTTATTAACTGACTGACGGACTAAATAGAATTTCTTTTTTTTACCCAGGCCTCATCCCTATTGTCAAGGCAATTGAGTTATCTTTATAGGGAAAGTGTCTTACATTCTGTAAAACTACAATAAACGTGGATATATTTAGTAACTTGTTCCGCTTAGCTATTTCTAAAGAGCCATAAAAAACTCCTGAAAGAAATCGACACGTGTTTCACCTCTCAACGAGGCATCCTCAGGATGACGATGGACTTGTTGTGCGAACTCAAACACGGCGTGTTGTCACACCGAGCGCTGAGTGCAGTCTGTAAATATAATAAATTTCCTTTGGAGTGTCCAAACCCTTGTAATCAAGACATATCTCTTTTTCCAGGACTTTAAAATAAAGAACCACTCGTCCCCCAGCAAGTCACATTCGAAGAAAGCAGTGAGCAACTCTAAGAAGTCTCTCAAGCTGACCCTACCGAAGCCTATCATGCACATGGGACAGAACGGAGAGTTTGTGGAGGAGAAGGTGTATGCTGACAAGTTTTATATTGATAATAAGGCAAGTTATTGTACAATAAGTAAGTTATAGCAATAAGGTAAGTTATTGTACAGCGCCCTGCGCGTACAGTACAATAATGCTTTCAGGGTGTTGATGGGGTTGCCACGCTACAGCAGTACTTCCAGCAAAAAAAAAAACTCAAAACTCAAAGCATTTATTTCAACTAAACCATTTATAGGCACTTTTGAATTGTCAAAGAGTCGGTCAGTTAGTCAGAAAGTTGAAGCTAGTTGCCCATTCCAAAACGTAGATCTCTATGAAGAAGAACGGGCAAGGAACTCCAAGGACACTCTTTAAATTTAAATATAGATATTATAAAATATATTATATTATATTCTTGTTGTTTCTTTAATTGAGAACAATGTACAAAAAATATCAAAAGCAATTCAAAATACAAGATTAAAAATAAGCCATCAGATAAGAGATGACCAGTCTCAACTGACAGCATGTTCACAGAGGCGAGAATTGATGGCTTTCACGCCATCATGCGCAAGCGTTGCGCTTACATTATGCGCAGCGTACGCGCCGCAACAGCTTCCTAAAAACTATAGCTGATAGGTGGGACAGCCCCATACTGGGACATTGGATACATACATGCCACTGTGGCGTATTAATGAATACTTTTTGTTGTTTTTCTGGTAGATGTAAGTACTAACTAAATAGACTAGGGGTTTGAAATAAAAGAGTTAATAATTATATTAATTTCTTGCATGGCCAACATCGAAATAGAGCCCTTGCCTTGCCGCGCCCTCGCAAAACCTCACCTACTGAACGAAATGGGGCCTTGGCCTAACAAAAATGTTATTGACTGGACTGGATAACATCCTAACATGCTTTGTTAGATTTTTGGCTTTACCTAGACATTGTAGATAATACAATCAAGATTGCCTTCATGACGACAAAATCCGGCCGTTAATAATGGTAAGTCGAGTTTTAGAAAGAAAAAGTCAGGAATTGGAAATATGAGTGACGGAGACAACACTTGACAAAGACGAACTTTTTGTAAAACTTTGTGCCACATTAAGGTTGAACTAGTAGCGGGCTCGAAGTCATTGGTGGGCTTGGTCAAAAAGCACGCTGTCTCACCTTTTTTTTTTTTTTTTTTTTGGGTGGGAAATTATCAAATAACTTCTCCCGCTCTGGGTGGAGCGGGAGGGCGTGTCAGACTCTTACTGACTAAAACCCACCCGTGTTCCTTCCTATGCCATGTTGCCGGGGGCCACGATTTCCCCATCGGTTTTCTTCGAACCCCCGGCAGGCATTGGCCCTAGCGGACCCCGTCAATTCTGCTGACATCTCTTTGAGGCGCGCGTGGAACACAACGCGCCGTCGACCCGGGCTTGGTCCTTATCGGACGGCGAGCTACCCATTGCTCACCGTCCGCAAGCCCGCGCCTACGGTGGCCGGAAATCTTCCTGCGATTCCCGACGCCCAGGGCGTCTCCTGCTGCGGCGGTTAGGGGCGCGAGGGCGCGAAATTTGCCTCTCCCTCACGCGCTCCGTCTCCTCCTTCGCAAGCATTACTGCTTCGCAGAAAGAGGTGACGGCCTCCCATTTCCTCTCGCTCCGTAGCATGGCCCGAATTAGGGCCGGACGCGAGAGATCACCGCCGCCGATCGCATCCACGAGGACACGGCGATGCCCTGCCCAAGCCGGGCAGACCTCCACCGTATGCTCCACCGTGTCCTCCGGGCGATCCACACAGTGACGACACCCGGGCGTTTCCTCCCGCTTTATCCTGAACAGGTACCTCCCGAAACTGCCGTGTCCGGTGAGTACCTGCGTCAGGCGGAAGGTGGGGACGCCGTGGCGCCTCTCTAGCCACTCCTCAAAGAGGGGTCTTATCGCCGCAATTGTGGCGTGCCCAGCGCGGGGTTGCGACAATCGCACTCTCCATTCCGCCATGAGATCCCGCCGGAGCTCTGTCCGCTGTGCCGCAACTTCTTGCGGCATCGGAGTTAAGCCCCGGCGCTGCGCCTCCTCGCGCCACTCCCAAATGTGCGCGAACGCTGTCTCACCTGGCATCGTGTCCGACAGAGATAGTATCAGTGATGAGCAGTTAGACGCTGGTCTACATGCACAAACTCTAGTTCGCACGCACACAAACACCGTTCAGAACGATTTTAGTAAAACGAGCGCGTAAAAAATTACGAAAAGTCCTTTGGAAGGTGGAGTTTTATGAAAAAACTACTGCATAAATCAATTACGAATAAAGTTTATTATAATCTTCGACAATTGAGCTTTGTCGGGACGAGCTTTGTTTTGGAGATTTTATACTTCTTTTATTACTTATTTACTCCCAAAGTTGCGTTAAAATTACCAGGAAAAACGAATCTTTGTTGGCTCATAACTTTTTAATTGCTTTTTTTTTACTATTCTGCTTCTGTACAGACAAAATTAATAATAAGACAAAACGATTTGATGTTTTACTTTGGATGTACAATGTGTAACAGTGGAGTAAAACCCCCCCGAAATTTGTATGGAAAAAGTATCTGCTAGTTGCGCCTTAAGGGCTACGTAGCACGCGCGAACTGGGCCCGTATTATGAAGAATTAATGCTATCATTTTTCCAGTGTTAGAGAGAGACAGAGCTATACATGACCATCGTTTTGTCTGTCAGTTTGTCTGTAATTTCTTATCTTCCTTCCCCAGGAGGTAGTCTACCAAGAAAGATACGTAACAGCACAAGACGTGAAGTTCGCGAACGGAATACCGGACACAAAGTACGTGGTTGAAGGCAAGGAGATGGTGATGCCGGACAAAGGGTACGCCTATCAGACGTACGAGGAGGTCTCCTATCCGGAGAATGGATCGTACGTCGAGAGGACTGATAAGAAGCCAACTTTGAAGATTAAGATGAAGTAAGTGGAGGTTTTACCGTTTTTAATCATTTATAGAGTCCGACCGATTTCGTCTTTGGTTTTCGGCAATTTTCGGCCGATATATCCATTTTAACTGCCTCCTTGGTCTAGTGGTCGCAAGCGCTACTGTTGAGCATGAGGTCCTGGGTTCGATTCCCGAGTCGGGCAAAGTGTTATTGGGTTTTTCCATCAGGATTTTCTCAGTCTGGATTTGTGCCCGGTTGATGGCAATAGGCTCGCCCCCTATTACAGAGGACTTAAACATAACTGGCGAAATGTGGGTGTACCTACTACAGGTACACCTCTGCCCAACCCATCGGGGAAACAAGGCGTGATGTTATGTTATATCCATTTTCGACGAAAAGTTAAGTGCCGGCAAATCAGTACTTTCTATTCGTTTATTCAGAGAAAATCTATAGTTACAACTAATATAAGCACAATTACTGTGACGATGCAGAAAAAAATGCTTTTTTATCGCATACTAGCTGACCCGACAGACCGCCTGTCAAAATTTCAATTTACAGAAAAAAATCACGTTCAATTTTTTTCCCGAATTATCCAAATGTTTCTATCAGTAAGAACCTGATTCGGAGTACCTACCCAACGAAGGGCATCCATGACGATTCTCCTACAAAAAAGATAGAATATTGTTTATTATGTACACCATAAAAATTACAGACATAAATTTAGAAATTTTACATTAGGTGACACAATGGGCGGTCTTATCGCTAAAAGCGATCTTTTACAGACAACCTTTGGATGGATTTAAATGGAAAAGGAGAAACAATACATAAAGCATATATTTACCTATATAAATATATACATAAAATTATAAACATGAAACAAGAGCAAGGAACTATATGTAATGATGATGTTTAAGGAGAGAGGAAGTGTTTTTTCCCCAGGATTTTAAAAGTGGATAAAGATTGAGCACGCCTTATCGACACGGGCAAGGCATTCCATAACCGTACTGCTTGAACTTTAAAAGATTTGTCATAAAAGCCGGTAGAATGCATCGGCATTTCTAGTCTCAAATTTTCCGATGACCTCAGATATCTATTATGTGTGTCATGAAGGAACTAAAAAGTATGAATGTAAAACCAACTAATCTAAAATCTCTTGTTACAGCAACTCGCCCTCCTCATCTCGCGAAGACGCCCCCCCTCCCTACTCCCTCCCCGAGCACTCGATTCTCAAATCCCACCTCATTCGTACAGACAGACCTCCCGTTTTGAAACCTATACATCAGTGGACCATCTCTAAGAAGGATATAGGAGACTACCATGAGGAACAGATATTGTTCACTAACGAGAATCTACAGGCTAACGTGAGGATTGATGGCCAGGAGATGAATTATGGACCTGGTTAGTGGAAAATCTTTTTTTTAGACGGCTTTATTCTCTCAATTTTGAATTTAGATCCATCAGGTTAAGCTACGCTTGCCGGGGTTGGTCCGTGGATGGGTGACCATCTTTACCACTGGGCCCGCGTGGTAGATTACAGCCCACTCCCTCTTGAAGAGAGGAGGCCTATGTCCCAGCAGTGGGAACATTATAAGCTGATCCAACTGATACTGACAACTTCGTTAAAAACTTCCCACCGTATTTTTCATCGGTATAAACATCATAGAAAGGACTTGCGAGATTTTTAATAACCAGTAGTGTGGCGAGGCTTTAACCTTTTTAACCGACTTCAAAAAAAAGGAGGAGGTTCTCAGTTAGTCGTTTTTTTTTTAATGAATTGTCCCCTATTACTAACTCGATTTGAAAAAAAATCTTTTTCGTTTGAAAGGGTATATTTTCAAGTTGGTCCCATTGTCATTTGGTCATGATCTCATGATGGGATCTTGGAGAAATCGGAGGGAACTCCTCAAATGTTATGGGCACATCTAAAGCGATTTGGGTATTTTTGATGAGCAGTTGACATTAGGCTATTGTAACTTAGATTAATTACAAACCAACCAACTAAACAGTGAAAAAAAAAACATTTTTACAAAAAATACAACCGACTTCCAAACTACAAAGTGAAAAATTACTATAATTTCGGAAGTCGGTCTCAAAAAACAAATGCTGATTCAAAGACACCGACTTCCGAAATTAAAGTTATTTTTCACTTTGTAGTTTGGAAGTCGGTTGTATGTTTTGTAAAAAACAAAATATATAAATGTCTCTTTCTTAGGCATGTACTCAGCAGAAGACATTCAACAAGATTACCAGTACTCTGAATCAGCAAAGCCAGGGTCTTACCAGCCTGCAGTATACAGCTACCAACAGCCACAACATATAGCATACACCACCGTGGATAACTACCAGAGATATGAAGAAGTACCTTCTGTGCATCAGGTATGTGTAATAAAGAGCAATTTTCAATGTTATTTATTATGTTTTTGAATGCCAATTCGAGCAGATAGCCCGCCTGATGATAAGTGCTTTGTTGTGGATGCAGATTTTATTTAAAATCACATCCGCGGATCCGTCAAGGTGCCAAGGTGTTTATTTTTTACGTTTTTTTTGCAAATTGCTGCGCTGTTTCGTTGTATGTTGATCATAATTCAATTCGCTGTAATTATAATAAAATAATTACAAAATTATAATAATCAAAATAGCAAATCAATATAGCTCTCGAAGTTATATGTGTTTGATAGATATAAGACTATTTCGTGAAAATGGGATGATTTAAATGTTTATAATATCCATTTAGTTGATTATGATTTTACTTAAATTCACCTTTTTCCACCCACATCTGCATCCGCATTGATTAATGCGGAAGCTCCGCAGTTGCGGATGTGGATAGACAACTAAAATATCAAAGGCAGATGAGCTGCCTTCCCAGTGAAAATACGCAAAAAAGTAAAGCAAAAATAATACCTGTAATTTAATTACACTGGAAAAGTCAAACATTCGACCTTCCTCCTTCATGCGTGTGTCATCTAAGAACAGTTTTTATAATACCATCTAAATCACGAGCGTGCCTTACATGACTTCTAAAAACATTGGTATAAGGTTCTAATCAATGACTGACATACTTTTGAGAAAATAATAATTATTGTAAACAAAATTATCGTTTTGTTTCCAGCAAACAGCTAGTTATAGTAACGTAGCAGTACAAGAGACAGTGAACGGAGAGTATCATCACAATCAGCTGCCGTCGTACGACGCGGCGATCGCACACCAGTATACAGCTACTACGGATTATGTAAGTAACGTTAGTAGCCAGTTTACATACCTTTACTCGAAACATTCTTTGTAAATGACCAGATTTATCGACGCAAACGAAGCAAAAGGAGTATGTATGGATCGTAGCAGGTGTTGTTCTGTAGTTTCTGTCTACCCCCATGGGAAGATGGCGTGAGTTTATGTATGTATGTATCAGAGATGTTACGGATGTCGTTCTACCAGAACCGGAATCGGAGGTTTGATTGATCGAAATCGGAACCGGAATCGTAGTCGAAGGTGGAAGTAGAAGAAAGATGTGTTGGGAAGGCTCAATGAAACAATTGAAATATAATATTAAATACAAATATTAGCGAAAACATCCACAAACAAAACAATAAACTCTAAACTTCGAGCGCGAGCGTGTATAAAATAAACTAAAATTACACTGGCAACTTCTCCCGCTCTGGGTGGAGCGGGAGGGCGTGTCAGACTTTTACTGACTAAAACCCACCCGTGTTCCTTCGGTAGCCCTGTTGCCGGGGGCCACGATTTCCCCATCGGTTTTCTTTGAAACCCCGGCAGGCATTGGCCCTAGCGGACCCCGTCAATTCTGCTGACATCTCTTTGAGGCGCGCGTGGAACACAACGCACCGTCGACCCGGGCTTGGTCCTTATCGGCCGGCGAGCTACCCATTGCTCACCGTCCGGTCACGTGCATAGCTGCGTTTCGATTATTGGAACCGAAGTCTGAATCGGAGGTGTAAAACTAATCTGAAGTTCCGACCTTTCGGAACCGGAACCGAAGCTCCGTAACATCCCTGGTATGTATTGCTGGGAATGTTTCGAGTGAAGGAGCTTCACCTTCATGAGCACTTGTTAGACGTGAACTTTCATGATTCGGCCGTACTGATGACTTTAGGTACTCGAATGGGGACGGCAACTGTCAAAATGGCATTGTCGTAGCTATTTCCCAAAACAAGCTAATAATACAAAGCGTTTTTTTTTTTTAAATGACATGTTTTTGTGTTCCTAAATACTCCAAAATTGCAGTCCACCATTTTCCGAAAGACCCTAAAATTAGAAGATTGTGGCTTAAAGCAATTCGTAGAGATTATTTAAAAAAATATATTTTATTGTAATCTTATCTTCTTTATAATGCATGAAATAAAAGGCTTTTTTATTTTATTTTTATTTTTTATTTTTATTTTATTTTATTTTTATTTTATTTTGAAGAAAGTGATTACAAGGAAATAAACGAAATGTCAACTTTATTGTTGGTCGTAGGGACCTATCTAGCTATGGTCACGGCATCTACCGTTCCCGATTGTTCAAAAATTTGTTGCTTGTAACGTCCTCACTTTACACGAAAGCTCGCGGTGAGGACGCAATCTTAACACAATATTGCTTAGTTAATCTCGATGTGGTTGCGGCCTTTGCCCTCTTATTTTATATTCTAGTAAGATGAGCAGAAAAATAACATTCCTATTTCAAGAATTAAAAAAAACAGTGGCACTCCGGGAGTGCCGACAGCAGTGAAAACTTGAAAAAAAATTGGCACCGCGGTAATCAACGCGTTGATGTCTTTTTAATGGTCCTTTTGACCATTAAAAAGACATTCGTTCCATCTCAATGCCCAACGCGCCTAAAGAAGTTCAACAACCAACTTATGCTCGAAGTTGATTTTAAACACCACCATTATTTCCAGGTGGTGGAAGAATCCAAACCCAGCGTATCCAGCACACCACCGACCCCTGTCCGTCGTTCCGAGCGACCAGTTCGACGCCGAGTCTCCAACACATATGACTACGAAGATTCCGACTTGTACATTGATGATACACCCGCACCGCGACCCAGGAAGACCAAGCACAACAAACATACAGCTTACAGACGAAATGAGACCAGCAGTAATGGTGAGTCGGCTTAGCCTTAACATAACACCAGACATGTACAAAATAGTTTTAAAAAGTATTTAAATACTAAATGCAAAATACGTATTTTCAAACTCAAACTCAAAGCATTTATTTCAATTAAACCATTTATAGGCACTTTTGAATTGTCAAGGAATCGGTCAGTTAGAAATAGGATAGTCATTCAAAATACTTTATTCAAATAAAATACCTTTAGATGAAATTTTTGTTAAAAAACACAAACCCGCTGTTTTTTGATCATAAAACACGCGAGGGGTTAACGATAAGGCTTAGCCCGTAGCGTCATGTTCCACAGATAGCGTTCATTTTGTTTTGTCACTTTGCACATAGACTCGCAAAGTTGCAGCACTTGCAGCGCCTCTAGTGGCTATTTGTCGAATCGCTGACCCATTTACATTAAAATTTGAGTGGTAATGTTGGCGAAACTTAGCAGTTAAGTATTTTGCATTTTACAAATATAAAATACATCTCAAAATGCTTTTTTTTAATAGGTTTTTAAATACAAAATATAAAATAGGTATTTTGTATTTGCATATTAAATACAAGCTCATGGCTAAGTAATAACAGCCGCACGGGTCGATTCATTAGGTTAAGCTACGCTTGCCGGGGTTGGTCTGTGGATGGGTGACCATCTTTATATACAGAGACTCCTCCGTGCCTCGGAAAGCACGTTAAGCCGTTGGTCCCGGCTGTCATTCGTGGATCTTTGACAGTCGTTACGGGTCGTCAGAAGCCCGAAAGTCTGACAACCAGTCTTACCAAGGGGTATCATTAGGGAATGCAATCTCGTACGAGATTTCCGCCTAGCGAGATTGGGAGAATAGCAATTAAAACATATGCAAATGCTTGTTTTAAGAACTAGTAATTGACATGATATGTAATTAAATAGAAACTGCGTTGCTTAGTTATAAAAATAATGTAAGTTTTATTTTAAAAATCAACAGAGTACTTATTATTTTGTCTCTAACTCTAATAACACTTGTTTATGTCTATAATTATTATACCTACTGTAGCTAATCAGTTCAAATTCTTACAATATTGGTAACAAAACAATAATTATCTATATTTAGTCTTTTGTAAATTATTACTTTAGTTTCAATAGGAACATTACTTATGGTAAATAAATACAACAAAACAAAAACTTAACTTCACAAGTTCTTAAATAAATGTTGTGAGATCGTATTAATCAAATAAAAGAAGTTTAAAGTAGAAGTCAGATGAAGTTATCAAGGTACGGAAAGGCAAGTTAGTTTGTCTGAAAATGGCTTCTCAAAAAACACATCATGTCGAGAGTATCATCTGACAGACGACTTCTGATTTTGCATGCCAAATACCCTGCTGCTGAAAAAAAAATGAGCCGGACCTCGTCCCCCGCAAGCCCGCCTACCCCTCTTGTCCTGTGCCCGCGCCAAGCGCGGCCGCACGGCCGGCCAGGATTCAGTTCGCGCGCAGCCACGCTATGAAATACATGTCGTCACGCTGCATTTGTCGATCTCGTTATCTCGCGAGATCTCGTACGAAATTTGACGAGATACAATCTCGTAAAATATGGCCGGGATCTCGCGAGATCGGGATCTCGGCGAGACGAGATTGCATTCCCTAGGTATCATATTACTCAGTTACTGGGTTGTGGAGGTCAGATAGGCAGTCGCTCCATGTAAAATACTGGTATTCAGCTGCATCCGGTAAGACTGGAAGCCGACCCCAATATACTTGGGAAAAGGCTAGGCAGATTGATTGATTGATATTAAATACAAGTACCTATACTCCATTTGAAATAAGATTAGACATTTAAACAAACCTTTTTTACAGTCCGTTCAACCGATTTTGACTTCTATACCGTAGGCATAAGGATGGCATTAAAAGCAAAAAAGTGGTTACAAAACCAACTGTTTACTGCAGCTGCCATTTGTCATGCCACCAACGCAATAGAAGTTAAAATCAGTTGAATGGACTGTAAAAAAGGTTTATATAAATGTCTAATCTTACTTCAAATGGAGTATAGTATGGACTGCCTCGTTGGTCTAGTGGTCGCAAGCGCTACTGCTGAGCATGAGGCAAGATTTGTTTAAAAATAAATATTTTTGTATTTACTGTAAAAGTACTTTACGTTCAAGCTTCAAGCGAATTGGTTTTAACTTTTTCCTGACAGACGGTCCTAAATATAAATATATTTAAGTGCTACTGCTGAGCATGAGGTCCTGGGTTCGATTCCCGGGTCGGGCAAAGTGTTATTGGGTTTTTCTATCAGAAATTTCTCAGTAGCAGCTCGGAGTCTGGTTTTGTGCCCGGTTGATGGCAATAGGCTCGCCCCCTATTACATGGGACTTAAACATAACTGGCGAAATGTGGGTGTACCTGTTACAGGCACACCTCTGCCCAACCCTTCGGGGAAAAAAGGCGTGATGTTGTGTTATAGTAACCTATAGTTGGGAGGACGTGCGGTCGTGGGTTCGGCCGCGCTGGGTGATGGGGCCCGCTAGGCATGGCGGCTGGCACCAGTCGGGGGTGCGGCGAATGTGCCCCGACACATGGTAGTAGTAGGAACAGTGGGGTTTTAGTCGGTAGGAGTCCGAGATAACCCTCCGTTCTCCCAAGACGGAGAGTATCCATGAGGATTTCCCCGCGGAAAAAAAACAAGTGTGAGTCGGACTTGCGCACGGAGGGTTCTGTACCATTATCTATAAAAACTGCAAAAATATCATGTCTGTTGTATGGGAGCCCCTTAAATATTTTTTTATTTTGTTTTTTAGTATTTATTGTTATAGCGGCAACAGAAATACATCATCTGTGAAAATTTCAACTGTCTAACTATAACGGTTCATGAGATACAGCCTGGTGACAGACGGACGGACAGCGGAGTCTTAGTAATAGGGTCCCGTTTTACCCTTTGGCTACGAACCCTAAAAAAAAAAAACCTATGGGATTCCCCTTACTTTTACCTTGCCTATAGCCTTTTCTCAAACTATGTTACGGTTGGCTTCCAGTCAAACCGGATGCAGCTGAATACCCGTATTTTACATGGAGTGACTGCCTATCTGACCTCCTAAACCCAGTTACTGGGTACCGCGATGCCCTTTGGTAAGACTGGTTGTCTAACTTTCGGGCTTCTGAATACCCGTAACGACTGTCATACGTCAATGATGCGCGGGCGCCGAGACAGGGCAAGAGTAAGGATGCTTACATAAAGAAACAGGTTTCCGGTACAGACAAACCCGTGCGGGTTGGTACCGATGGGTACTGTCCCGCACAGACTCGCCTGCACCGGAAACCTGTTTCTTGACGTAAGGACCCTATAGCACAATAAAAATAACGCTTATAAAGGGAATGAGAGAAGCAGTAATGGTGAGCCAGTATTTTACATGGAGCGACTGCCTTTCTGACCTTCACAACTACTGAACGGTTGCGTTCTGCTCAGTGTTTTGTTCCTTCTCTTTATTTCTCGACTGCGCGACAACAAGGACAGGCCCTCGAAGCATCCTAACGGCTGGATTTTAATAAATGAGGTGTCTACCGACTCGTCTAGGTCGTGTGATGGTTATGAAAAATTTGTGCCATGACCAAAAAGTATCAAAATAAAGTACTTGAGACGATTTCAAAAATATAACACCCAAAAATTCGACTACAACTAACCTGTTCAAAACGAGATTAGTTCAAGTAGTCTGATGCAGTTGGTAACGACAAATCTGAGACTGAATTAAAATAACTATCACCAACTAACTGCATCAGACTGTTTGATACTGACTGCTTTTCACACATAATTATTTAACTAATGTACGTACCTATACAAACTATTGTAAAACATTTTAAAAGAGTAATGGTGGAGTTTCTTGCCCATTCTTCTCCATACGAAAACTACTTTTTGGAAGCGGCGACTAGAATCAGTTCTATTATTTTGTAAATTTTGACGTTCAAAAGTGCCATACATGGGCCTATTTGAAATAAATAATAATTTGACTTTGACTTTGAAAATTAATCGCGTTTTGAACTTTTAGTTGTTGGCTTTGGTTTTCTTTACATTTTGTAGTCAAATCAATATTAAAAGTCATTTATTCTATCTAGGCTGAGATTGCACTTTTTGAACGTCAAAATTACATAAGACAGTCCTCCAAAACGCCCATCCTTCACCACTTCCTAGTGCCTTTAGCTGGGTCATGTAATATTTACATTCATTACTAATTGTAAATTTTTTCAATGCTTAACTGGACCTTGAAACAGATTCTGCAGCCAGTTATTCAAGTAAGCATTCTTTCTTACAAATAAATACTACAATTTATTAGTAAAAAATACCTGTAAATATGATAAGCTTCTGACAGAGGTTACCATTACCGAGAGAGGCACATACAGCATTGTGCGGTATTGCACAGTAGTTACCTATACATTACTTTTTCAATCTTATCGTTAGCGAATTTGTTACAGCATCCACAAACATAACGAGTAGCAGCTATAAGCAAGTAGCAGCGAGGCCGGCACCCGCAAACGGTATTGAGTCTCTCATACAAGCATCTGTGTTGGCCGAGGAAGAACAGCCCGCGGTTGAGACGTGAGTATCATACAAATATAAGTTTTATTTTCCATCTTGGAATCTGAAATGGACTACATTTTCGGCTAGTTAATTGATTCAGGCGTGACCTTGCGGAAATCCATTATAAAATACAATTTACGTAGATATATTTAGTAACCTGTTCCGCTTAACTATTTCTAAAGAGCCATAAAAACCCTGAAAGAAATAGAAAGAAAGAAAAAGTATTTATTGAGACTCGCACAGGAAATCACAAATTAAACTAAACACCTTCATTAATTAAAAACATTTATAAAAAACAAAGTAAAATTAAAAATAAAAGCAGAGAGTTCTGTACGAGGCCAAAAGGCTCCTATCTCAGCATAAATCGACACGTGTTTCACTTCTCAACGAGGTATCCTCAGGATGACGATTGACTTGTCGCGAACCCGAAAACGGCGTGTTGCCACGCCAAGCGCAGTCTGCGTTCAGCGCTTGGTGTGGCAACACAAAATATATCTTCGTCTATTGTATTTTACATTTTCGGCATCAGCAGCCCCAAAAATCACCGTAACTGTACTTATTTTCCATTTCAGAACTCTCAAAACAATGGTATGATTTTTTTTAAGAAGAAATTGCATTTATAACCACCATTCTGGGTTTTGGAACCACTATTCCGGATTCACCTTTCATTTATACGATTTTAATCGCACTCAAAATCGAAAATCAGATAACTGAAAACTTTCCCTCCCCGCTTGCACCCTGCGCGATTACTCTACAAGAACGATCCCATTAGTAATTGTTAAATTTGAATAATACTAAAAACCAAACCATCCACCTTACAGGGAACCAGAAGACGCAGCAGTAGCAGGGATGCTGAGCATCAGCGAACGTTTCACAGCCCCATCTCGTACCTTCGGACTGGCCAGCGACTCGCCGCAGCCCGCGAGCTCGAGACACGACGGTAAACGAGCTCGGAAGCCGCCGCCCGTACAGGACTTGGCTGATGAAGAGGATGTTATTAAGGAGGTGCATCGGGATGAGGAGTATGGTAAGAGTCTTTTGATTTTTATTGATTTTACTGAGGTTTGTAGTTGACTGAGTGTGTTCTAGTTTTATTGCCGGGCTGTTGGGTTATTTTCTGTAAAAGTATCCCAACGGTAGAAAGAAAGCCCAGATTATCAGGTCATCGTCGTCGATCAGACGAAACAAGGTTCGCACTACCAAAAAAAAAAACTGGCAAAAAAAGAACTGCCGACAGAAGTGAAAACTCGAACAATTTTACTGTGCAAGATATAATGCATCGCGCGTTGATGTCTTTTTAATGGTTAAAAGCTGGTGTCGTAACAGTGCCGCGAAATCAATTGTTTAGTCCCATCTCAAAAATGCCCTAAAGAAGTTTTCACTTCAAAAATAAAAAAGTATCAACTTTCTTTTTATAAAAATAAATAAACTTAACAGCCTGCCTGTCTGCTGTGATGGTCTTGCTGAGTATTTAAGGCCAGGAATAGCTAATTCATGGCTTACTTGAACAGTTTTAGACTGTTGACTTTCTGGGGGGTTGGTGCAGTTTCTATAGTCAAAACCGGCCAAGTGCGTGTTCGGACCACGCACAATGAAGGGTTCCGTAGTTGGGATGAATTTATCCCAAAAACAAACTTAACTTTGTGTCCTAGTTCAGGCATGTAACACTTGTGAACTATTACATAGAATTACGAAAAATGTTTTTACTGTACTACATTATTTTTTGAATAAACTTATTATTATTATTATTATTTATACGTCTTTCACATTTCTCGGGACCCAGGGGTCCCGGACCTTTGGAAGGCTTACGAGGGGCCGAAGCCAACTCGCAGAGGCCCCTTAGACGTTTTTAATGAAATGAGGTACCAACCGACGATTATCCCTGTTCGCACTATGCAAGTGCAGCCAAGGACAACCCCCGGTTGGTGTAGGACTATTGTAAGATATGGAAACAAAGATATCGGACTATGGGTTTGGGTTGCTAAAGTGGACTGGTCACCTGGAACTATGGAAGGACTATGGCCCCTGCCTGATCTATGTTTTATATGCACACGGATAAAGTGGCAGGGGGTGACTTGCACACTCAATAATGGGCCCCCGAAAACGGTCGCTAGCACATAGTGTCGTAGCGATAAGGGGGCAACATGTCCTGAGGTGCTTATGAGGAGTGGAGAGGTATTCCACGGCTATCAGGACAATCCCGGAAGTACGGTCAAGATCCCTACCAGCATCTTACTGGAATACTTCCTTCCTCCGAGCATGTTTGTTCTTGCGAATCTCCACTCAAGCCAGCCAATAAAGGCAAGAATGAGGTGGGAGCTGTATTCCTCGTCAGTGTTCACTCTAGCCGGCCAATAAAGGCAAGCCAGAGGTGAGGAACAAGACTTCTCCCGGAAGATAGGGTCCGTGGGGGTCGCTACTGCCCAACAGCTCGCCACATGCTGCCCTGCGGATTTTTGTATCTCTCTTGGTCTGGCTCCTCACCCTAGACCTGTTTCGGCAAAATAAACTTTACCGGCACAGACCCAGAGTTCGGAGCGCGCAAGCCCCACCACGACGTCAACGTAGAGATACGGCGGTGGGGTTATTATTATTTCCTTTATTTCATTTATAAACATATGATTTACATTTTTAAATATTCTTATAAAATGATTAAAAAAAAAACATTTAAAAATATAAAAAATAGTAGCCCACCGGTGTCGGGAACAGGGTCCAAGCCACCGGTGGTCAGGGCTCCTGAGAGAGGAACCTCCTAACAATACGCGCCGTGTCCAGGAGTACCGCTTTCTGGATCAAGCCCTTGATCCAGCTGCCTAACGAGAGCCTCCTCAGGTGTTGGTCGAGGCTCTTGGCTATTATGCCATTGGCCGTCACGACTATCGGCACAATGATTGCTGTATCCACATCCCACAAGTCGACAACCTCGTGAGCCAGGTCAAGATACTTAATCTGTTTATCTTTTTCAGCTTTCACGAGGTTCTCGTCATGCGGGACCGCTATATCAATAATCATTGTGCGACGCTCTAATCGATCTATCACCACTATGTCGGGCTTATTGGCAACAATAGTCCTGTCAGTGATGATAGATCGATCCCAATACAACGTGATATTGCCATTTTCGAGGACTGGGTCGGGCACATATCTATAGTACGGTACTTCCGATTCCACAAGACTGTATTTCAGAGCAAGTTGCTGGTGGATAATCCTGGCTACAAGGTTGTGCCTATGCAAGTATTCTCCGTTAGCCAGATGAGAACAGCCAGAAATAATGTGTCGGATTGATTCTCCGGGACGGTGGCATGCCCGACAGATGTCAACCGTGCCGTCCTTCACAATATATTTCCGGTAGTTGTTCGTCATCATAACTTCGTCCATAATTGCAAAGACAAAACCTTCGGTTTCCCCAAAGAGGTCACCGAATCGCAACCAGGATACGGACGCTAACAGGTCTACATCGGGCCCATGTAAGGCCCGGTAAAAGCGCCCGTGAAGCTCTTTGCTCTGCCATACCTCCCTGCGGTCATTAGTATCTAATACTATAGGTTTGCGCCAGTTCTCGTTAGCCAAGGATAGCGGGGTGAGGCCCTTGTCCACTGAGACTACATCTCGGTGCATCCCCACGTCGGTTTCTAGGAAGTATTCCCTGAGACTGCATATCTCACGGTTGTGCAGGGTCTTAGCATTTAAGAAACCTCGACCTCCGCACTTCCGTGGGATATACAGTCTCATCACCGATGAACGTGGGTGATGCATCCGATTTGCGGTCAGCAGTGTGCGGACCCTCCTATCCAGGGTGTCAAGTTCCGTCTGAGTCCATTTGAGTATGCCGAAAGAGTACATCAAAACTGGCATGACCCAACCGTTGAAGGCGCGCACCTTGTTTCCGCCTGATAAAAGACTATTTAATACTTTATTCAGGCGGCTAAAGAAGCGCTCCTTCAGCGATTGCTTCATGTCAGCAGCGTTGATACCTAAAGCTTCCGACATACCCAAATACTTGTAGGTTTCGATTGAGGAGAGGGATCTTAGGTGTATGGAATCCGAGAGGTGGGTTCCCACGGATTCCACAATCTCCCCTCGTTTTACATGCATGACCGCACATTTGTCCACACCAAATTCCATCCTGATGGCACTACTGAAAGTTTCGGTTACCTTCAGTAGCTCCAGCAGTTGCAAATTGTTGGGGGCAAAGAGTTTTAAGTCGTCCATGTAAAGGAGGTGAGATATAACCTGACCACCTCTCCTCAATCGGTAACCCAGCCCTGAATCCTCCAGTAGTGTGCTTAGAGGATTCAAGGCTAGGCAGAACCAAAGTGGACTCAAACTGTCACCCTGGAATATACCTCGCTCGATCCTTATCGGTTCGCTATTCCTCAGGATATGTCGACACCCTGGATAGCGAAGCACCGTCCTCCATTGCCCCATACATGACATCAGGAAGGTGCGCAGAGTTGCATCTACTTTATACAACTCCAGCACCCTCATGAGCCATGTATGTGGCACCGAGTCGTAGGCCTTCTTATAATCTATCCAACATGTCGACAGATCCCTTCGGGAACGACGAACCTGCTGGCTAATGGCCATATCGATGAGGAGTAGCTCCTTAGTACCGCGGGACCCGTTCCTACATCCATTTTGAGAGGCAGACATGATGGAGTTGGTGTCTATATGTTTGTTAATTTTAGCTCTCAAAATGGATGTAAAAACTTTATAGACCGTTGGTAGACAAGTGATCGGTCTATAATTTTTGGGTTCCGCAGTACTACCTGATTTATGGAGCAGGTGGGTTATTCCTGTCGTTAAGAACTGGGGCAGCGACCCTGACTCTAAAGCTGACTGGAACTGGGATGCCAAACGGGCGTGCGACCTTTGGAACCATTTTATCCAAAAATTGTGCAGCCCGTCCGGCCCTGGTGATTTCCAGTTAGGTAACGGACGGACTGCACGAGCTACATCTTGGGGGCTGATGGTGAGTGCCCCCATTTCCGGTATTTGTTCGCACGCTCGTTCGATCTTCCTAGTCCAGTCTCCTTCGGTGTGATTGACAGGCGCCGACCATATGCTTCGCCAGAACTTACACATGGCGTCATCATCCGGTAGGCGCGTGTCAATCACACTTTTGTCCGGTCGCTCCCAAGCCCTGTAAACCCACCTTTCATCGCTCTGGAATGTGCGATTTTGAGTGTACCGCTCCACTCTCCGCCTGTACCGTCGAATGCGATTTGCCCATGCACAGATCTTCTGCTTCAGGAAGTCGATACGCTCTGTGACGCGGGTCAAATAATCTCGAGAGCTAATTTCAGTTCCCGAGAACGCCCGCTTCACAAAGCGCATCACTCTAGGGCGAGTATTGCCCTCCCTGAAGCAGATTAGCTTGCCGATGAGTACTCTAGCCTCACCGATACGACGCTCAATCCTGCACTGCCAAGCTGGTATAGCTGGTTTTGGTCGTGGAGCTCTGTCACTGTTGGCAAATTTAACTTGAGCTACACGACATGCTGCCACAGCTGCACAGTACAAGATCGAGTGGGTATCGGCGAGGTCTTTGCTGCCGTCAAAACAGTTTGACAGAAGCGAGTCTAGAGTACACACCAGCGCCTTGTTTTTCTTGTGCATGGGCAAACGAGGTAATTGTGGTCTAAGTCCAGGCGGAATAGAACGGTACTCCCGAAAAGCATCCTCCAGAGCGCTCCTCAATCGTGCATTGCATTGGGAACTCACGGATATAACCCCATCATCATCCTCTTCACCAACGCGGTCGGGTCGCGGTGAAGAACTGGGTAAATTTTGCAATTGCACCGCGACCAGTGGCGAAGTAGGTGTAATATGGTTATTCCGTGATTCGAGGCGTAGTCGATCAAGTACGGCGTCATCCAGCATATGGTTACGCTGGATGACCCGCACCTGATCCGACAGTCGTTGCGCCGACACGTTGATAGCTGGTTCAAGCACCTGAAACAGAGAGAGCATCCGACCACGGTACGCAGTCAGGTTAGTTCCCCCCTCTGTAGCCCCAAAGTATGCGCGCATGACATTTTCATTGACAGTTTGTGTCCACTTCATGCGCTGCACACTTCCACCGGGAGCGGGGACCCTATCAGAGGCCGGTGGGCCTCGGAGTCCTAAGCTGGCCGGTGGTCGGCCTCTTCCGCGCCGACGTACTGGTGGTGGTGTCGTTGGCGGCGAGAAGTATTCGTCGCTCGAGCTCGACGCAACTGCAGCGGCCGGTATCACTGGACTCACGTCTGGATCAGGATCCGGCAACTGCGAGGCGGAGCTGAGCGACGAACCCGAAGATGTTGGGTGTGTGTTGATCAGTTTTTGTGCCCGACTTCGTGTCAGCATTTCATTGGTCTTCTCCGTGTATTGTCAAAAATCCATTTCTTTACATCCTAGTTTTATACATACTCCAGTTTTTATTTTATTTTATTTACAGCATTGTTGGGTGTTTATTTCGTAAAAAATATAGAAATTATAAAAAATACCACGGAGAAATTTTTTTTATCGTCATCAAATTTTATTATTATTCTCATTTATTCATTTTTTTACATATTAAATACATTTTTAAATATTTTTATAAAAATCATTAAAAAAAACATTTAAAAATATAAAAAATAGTAGCCCACCGGTATCGGGAACAGGGTCCAAGCTACCGGCGGTCAGGGCTCCAGAGAGAGGAACCTCCTGACAATGCGAGCCGTGTCCAGGAGTACCGCCTTCTGAATCAAGCCCTTGATCCAGCTGCCCAACGAGAGCCTCCTTAGGTGTTGGTCGAGGCTCTTGGCAATTAAGCCATTGGCTGATACGACTATCGGCACAATGATCGCTGAGTCCACATCCCACATGTCGACAATCTCGCGAGCCAAGTCAAGATACTTGATTTGTTTGTCTTTCTCGGCTTTCACGAGGTTCCCGTCATGCGGGACTGTTATGTCGATAACCATTGTGCGCCGTTCTACTCGATCCACCACCACTATATCAGGTTTATTGGCAACAATAGTCCTATCAGTGATGATGGATCGATCCCAGTACAATGTGATATTTCCATTTTGGAGAACTGGATCGGGCACATACCTGTAGTACGGCACTTCCGATTCCACAAGGCCATATTTCAGAGCAAGTTGCTGATGGATAATCCTGGCTACAAGGTTATGTCTATGCAAGTACTCTTCGTTAGCTAGACGAGAACACCCGGAGATAATGTGTCGGATTGATTCTCCCGGACGGTGGCATGCCCGACAGATGTCAACCGTGCCATCCTTCACAATAAATCTCCGGTAATTGTTCGTCATGATAACTTCATCCATAATTGCACAGATAAAACCTTCGGTCTCCCCGAAGAGGTCACCAAAACGTAGCCAGGTCACGGACGCTAGTAAATCTACATCGGGTCCATGTAGGGCCCGGAAAAAGCGTCCGTGAAGCTCCTTACTCTGCCATACCTCCTTGCGATCGTTAGTGTCAAGCACTACAGGCTTGCACCAGTTCTCTTTAGCCAAGGAGAGCGGGGTGAGACCCTTGTCCACCGCGACCACATCTCGATGCATCCTCACGTCGGCATCTAGGAAATATTCCCTAAGACTGCATATCTCGCGATTGTGGAGGGTCTTAGCGTTTAAAAAGCCTCGACCTCCACACTTTCGCGGGATATACAGTCTCATTACCGATGACCGTGGGTGATGCATTCGATATGCAGTCAGCAGCGTACGGACCCTCCTATCCAGGGCGTCGAGTTCGGTCTGAGTCCATTTGAGTATGCCGAAAGAGTACATCAAAACCGGCATGACCCAACCGTTGAAGGCGCGCACCTTGTTTCCGCCTGATAGGAGACTATTAAATACTTTCTTCAGGCGGCCAAAGAAGCGCTCCTTCAACGATTGCTTCATGTCAGTAGCATTGATGCCCAACGCTTCCGACATACCCAAATACTTATAGGTTTCGGATGCGGAGAGGGCTCTAAGGTTTATGGAATCCGAGAGTTGGGCTCCCACGGATTCCACAATCTCCCCTCGCTTTACATACATGACCGCACATTTGTCCACACCAAATTCCATCCTGATGGCGCTACTGAAAGTTTCAGTTACTTTCAGTAGCTCCATCAGTTGCAAATTGTTGGGGGCAAAGAGTTTTAGGTCATCCATGTATAGGAGGTGAGATATAACCTGAACTCCTCTCCTCAACCGATAGCCAAGACCTGAATCCTCTAGCAGTGTGCTTAGAGGATTCAGGGCTAAGCAGAACCAAAGCGGACTCAAACTGTCACCCTGAAATATGCCTCGCTCTATCCTTATCGGTTCGCTATTCCTCTGGATATTTCGACATCCTGGATAGCGAAGGACCGTCCTCCATTGCCTCATAAACGACATCAGAAAGGTGCGCAGAGTTGTATCTACTTTATACAACTCCAGCACCCTCATGAGCCATGTATGTGGCACCGAGTCATAGGCCTTCTTATAGTCTATCCAGCATGTCGACAGATCCTTTCGGGAACGGCGAACCTGTTGGCTAATGGCCATATCAATGAGGAGTAGCTCCTTAGTACCGCGGGACCCGTTCCTACATCCATTTTGAGAGGCAGACATGATGGAGTTGGTGTCTATATGTTTGTTAATTTTAGCTCTCAAAATGGATGTAAGAACTTTATAGACCGTCGGTAAACACGTGATCGGTCTATAATTTTTGGGTTCCGCGGTGCTACCAGATTTATGGAGCAGGTGGGTAACTCCTGTTGTTAGGAAATGGGGTATTATTATTATTATTCTCATTTATTCATTTTTTTACATATTAAATACATTTTTAAATATTTTTATAAAAATCATTAAAAAAAACATTTAAAAATATAAAAAATAGTAGCCCACCGGTATCGGGAACAGGGTCCAAGCTACCGGCGGTCAGGGCTCCAGAGAGAGGAACCTCCTGACAATGCGAGCCGTGTCCAGGAGTACCGCCTTCTGAATCAAGCCCTTGATCCAGCTGCCCAACGAGAGCCTCCTTAGGTGTTGGTCGAGGCTCTTGGCAATTAAGCCATTGGCTGATACGACTATCGGCACAATGATCGCTGAGTCCACATCCCACATGTCGACAATCTCGCGAGCCAAGTCAAGATACTTGATTTGTTTGTCTTTCTCGGCTTTCACGAGGTTCCCGTCATGCGGGACTGTTATGTCGATAACCATTGTGCGCCGTTCTACTCGATCCACCACCACTATATCAGGTTTATTGGCAACAATAGTCCTATCAGTGATGATGGATCGATCCCAGTACAATGTGATATTTCCATTTTGGAGAACTGGATCGGGCACATACCTGTAGTACGGCACTTCCGATTCCACAAGGCCATATTTCAGAGCAAGTTGCTGATGGATAATCCTGGCTACAAGGTTATGTCTATGCAAGTACTCTTCGTTAGCTAGACGAGAACACCCGGAGATAATGTGTCGGATTGATTCTCCCGGACGGTGGCATGCCCGACAGATGTCAACCGTGCCATCCTTCACAATAAATCTCCGGTAATTGTTCGTCATGATAACTTCATCCATAATTGCACAGATAAAACCTTCGGTCTCCCCGAAGAGGTCACCAAAACGTAGCCAGGTCACGGACGCTAGTAAATCTACATCGGGTCCATGTAGGGCCCGGAAAAAGCGTCCGTGAAGCTCCTTACTCTGCCATACCTCCTTGCGATCGTTAGTGTCAAGCACTACAGGCTTGCACCAGTTCTCTTTAGCCAAGGAGAGCGGGGTGAGACCCTTGTCCACCGCGACCACATCTCGATGCATCCTCACGTCGGCATCTAGGAAATATTCCCTAAGACTGCATATCTCGCGATTGTGGAGGGTCTTAGCGTTTAAAAAGCCTCGACCTCCACACTTTCGCGGGATATACAGTCTCATTACCGATGACCGTGGGTGATGCATTCGATATGCAGTCAGCAGCGTACGGACCCTCCTATCCAGGGCGTCGAGTTCGGTCTGAGTCCATTTGAGTATGCCGAAAGAGTACATCAAAACCGGCATGACCCAACCGTTGAAGGCGCGCACCTTGTTTCCGCCTGATAGGAGACTATTAAATACTTTCTTCAGGCGGCCAAAGAAGCGCTCCTTCAACGATTGCTTCATGTCAGTAACATTGATGCCCAACGCTTCCGACATACCCAAATACTTATAGGTTTCGGATGCGGAGAGGGCTCTAAGGTTTATGGAATCCGAGAGTTGGGCTCCCACGGATTCCACAATCTCCCCTCGCTTTACATGCATGACCGCACATTTGTCCACACCAAATTATTATTATTATTTTCATTTATTCATTTTTTTTACATATTAAATACATTTTTAAATATTTTTATAAAAATCATTAAAAAAAACATTTAAAAATATAAAAAATAGTAGCCCACCGGTGTCGGGAACAGGGTCCAAGCCACCGGTGGTCAGGGCTCCTGAGAGAGGAACCTCCTAACTATACGCGCCGTGTCCAGGAGTACCGCTTTCTGGATCAAGCCCTTGATCCAACTGCCTAACGAGAGCCTCCTCAGGTGTTGGTCGAGGCTCTTGGCTATTATGCCATTGGCCGTCACGACTATCGGCACAATGATTGCTGTATCCACATCCCACAGGTCGACAACCTCGTGAGCCAGGTCAAGATACTTAATCTGTTTATCTTTTTCAGCTTTCACGAGGTTCTCGTCATGCGGGACCGTTATATCAACAATCATTGTGCGACGCTCTAATCGATCTATCACCACTATGTCTGGCTTATTGGCAACAATAGTCCTGTCAGTGATGATAGATCGATCCCAATACAACGTGATATTGCCATTTTCGAGGACTGGGTCGGGCACTTATCTATAGTACGGTACTTCCGATTCCACAAGACTGTATTTCAGAGCAAGTTGCTGGTGGATAATCCTGGCTACAAGGTTGTGCCTATGCAAGTAGTCTCCGTTAGCCAGACGAGAACAGCCAGAAATAATGTGTCGGATTGATTCTCCGGGACGGTGGCATGCCCGACAGATGTCAACCGTGCCGTCCTTCACAATATATTTCCGGTAGTTGTTCGTCATCATAACTTCGTCCATAATCGCAAAGACAAAACCTTCGGTTTCCCCAAAGAGGTCACCGAATCGCAACCAGGATACGGACGCTAACAGGTCTACATCGGGCCCATGTAAGGCCCGGTAAAAGCGCCCGTGAAGCTCTTTGCTCTGCCATACCTCCCTGCGGTCATTAGTTTCTAATACTATAGGTTTGCGCCAGTTCTCGTTAGCCAAGGATAGCGGGGTGAGGCCCTTGTCCACTGAGACTACATCTCGGTGCATCCCCACGTCGGTTTCTAGGAAGTATTCCCTGAGACTGCATACCTCACGGTTGTGCAGGGTCTTAGCATTTAAGAAACCTCGACCTCCGCACTTCCGCGGGATATACAGTCTCATCACCGATGAACGTGGGTGATGCATCCGATTTGCGGTCAGCAGTGTGCGGACCCTCCTATCCAGGGCGTCAAGTTCCGTCTGAGTCCATTTGAGTATGCCGAAAGAGTACATCAAAACTGGCATGACCCAACCGTTGAAGGCGCGCACCTTGTTTCCGCCTGATAAAAGACTATTTAATACTTTATTCAGGCGGTTAAAGAAGCGCTCCTTCAGCGATTGCTTCATGTCAGCAGCGTTGATACCTAACGCTTCCGACATACCCAAATACTTGTAGGTTTCGATTGAGGAGAGGGATCTTAGGTGTATGGAATCCGAGAGGTGGGTTCCCACGGATTCCACAATCTCCCCTCGTTTTACATGCATGACCGCACATTTGTCCACACCAAATTCCATCCTGATGGCACTACTGAAAGTTTCGGTTACCTTCAGTAGCTCCAGCAGTTGAAAATTGTTGGGGGCAAAGAGTTTCAAGTCATCCATGTAAAGGAGGTGAGATATAACCTGACCACCTCTTCTCAATCGATAACCCAGCCCTGAATCCTCCAGCAGTGTGCTTAGAGGATTCAAGGCTAGGCAGAACCAAAGTGGACTCAAACTGTCACCCTGGAATATACCTCGCTCGATCCTTATCGGTTCGCTATTCCTCAGGATATGTCGACATCCTGGATAGCGAAGCACCGTCCTCCATTGCCCCATACATGACATCAGGAAGGTGCGTAGAGTTGCATCTACTTTATACAACTCCAGCACCTTCATGAGCCATGTATGTGGCACCGAGTCGTAGGCCTTCTTATAATCTATCCAACATGTCGACAGATCCCTTCGGGAACGACGAACCTGCTGGCTAATGGCCATATCGATGAGGAGTAGCTCCTTAGTACCGCGGGACCCGTTCCTACATCCATTTTGAGAGGCAGACATGATGGAGTTGGTGTCTATATGTTTGTTAATTTTAGCTCTCAAAATGGATGTAAAAACTTTATTATTATTTCCTTTATTTCATTTATGAACATATGATTTACATTTTTAAATATTCTTCATATTTATTATTATTATTATTATGTTCTCCCATACGAAATGTATGGGAAAACATGTTTTTGCAACTGCAAAGTTGGTCGATTATTACTCGTTAACTTGTAAAGCCTACTTAGCTGTAATAGTTTTCCTTTTAATTTCGTTATATGTATAAACTACTACTGTGATTTTTTTCACACATCCAAAACCAACCATTTAACCACCATTTAACTCTAACAAAAATTAGCACTTTAAAGCTTAGTATTTCGCAAACGGATCCCTGAATCCAAAAATGGTTTTCCCAAACTCACAATGTTTTTGAAGGACCTTTCCAATGATACCCCCCACATCAAGGGATAAAAAAAAAACATCACCACTTTACGTGTACGGGAGGGAAGCTAAAAAAAAAAAATTTCACAATTTTGTTTTACCACTTTGTCGGCGTAATTAATATGTATACCTATGCCAAATTATAGCTTTCTAGTACTAAGGGTCTCGGAGCTAGACCGCGGACAGACAGACAGACGGACATGACGAAACTATAAGGGTTCCTTGTTTACTACGGAACTCTAAAAATGATACGTTCCTACTACGTTTTTGTTTGCTAATAAAGCATTTACAAAATAAACTTAAACTGTATTGCTTAGGAACAAAACAAATAATAATAAAATGAATGTTCTCTTCTTCCAGTGTATCCATCGTTAGAAATGAGTTCAGATGAAGACGAGGAATGGACGGCGTCGAAGCGACGAAGAAATTCACGGAACAGGGTAGATTCGCGGTCCAAGGGGGACAAGTAAGTAATCTAAGGGGTACTTCGATAAGCCTCAATGTGACTTAGAGTTACATCACGAATGTCTCCTCGTGGTTTCTGTGAATACCTGCACTATGGAAGAAGTTTGCGAGGTTAATGTTAAACGCTACCGGCTGTCGAGGTGACTGAATATTAAATCTAGGTATGGGGCTATAGTTGATTATGGATGTACAAACTTTGATAGACATTCCCCATAGATCTTCGGACAATTTGATTTTTATTAGCTGAAAGGTTTTATAACTATCATAGGGATTATTATAATGTTTAAATTAAAATTTTACTGGGGTTCCTGGAACGTTCGCTCTTAATAAATTAGTTGAGACATTGGGTGAGGAATTTAAAGTTTTAGACGTATGTTTGTAAAGAAATTCACAAATTCTTGAGTTATTTCTAAATTATTTTATGGCACTATGTGAAGTTTCCCATTGAGTAGTCAGTATTTCGTACTTTTTCTTGCTAGTTTCGTTTACTTGTGACTTCGCTAATTGTTATTTTTTTTTATTGTTGATTTCTTGTTACATTTATGGACTTCATTGCTTAAGTTTCTATGTGTATTTATTTCTTCACCAGTGTGAAGAGATAAATAAATAATAGATGCAAAAAAGAGTGAGACTCCTAATCCGTCGTTCCCCCCCAGGGACGAGGCGTGGTCCCCGCGCGCGCGCCTGGGCCGCCTGGTGCCGCGCCTGCGCACGGCGGCGCGCGCGGGCGTGCGGCGCGAGTGCGTGCGCGCCGCGCTGCACGCCGCCTCCACGCGCGCGCCGCACGCCGACCGCGCGCCGCCCGCGCCCGTCGCGCACGTCGCGCACAAGCACGACGCTGCCGCGCCACACGCACAGGTAACGGCAGCGCCCGGCAACTGCGACACACAGCGAACGGCCGAGATAACATTGACCGTCCTATATTGTCCACAGCCCAACGCGAAGCGAGCCGTGTTAGCCACAAAAAGCAGACGGCCGCCACCGCCTGTACACAATACGCCAAATAATAAGAGTGAGTATACGTATACTTACTACTATTCGTATTCTATACTAAATAATCAGGTGAAAAGATATCCCTTTCAAGAGTAAAGCATAACAAGAGCTGAAACCGTACTACGACTTGTTAAAGCTATCATTGTTCCAGTGTGAGAGAGAGATGGAGCTATACAGCATAAATAGCTCTATCCCATTTTCACAGCGGAACAATAATGACTTTAACACGTCACAGTAAGGCCCCTGGATAAAACGATAATTATTTTCCGAATTTCACTATCAACAAATATGTCCTATTTAAAAACAATTATCATATCCATTATGTCACTTTTTGTTCAAAAAGCCGGAAAAAGACCCTCTTTCGGCACGACCACGCGTATAAATCACCGAAAAAAAGTGATTTTATGGTCACGACAATCACATATTCGCGCAAATCACTTTTAAATAGGACGCGGCCACGTAATCTCGTCTCTGTCTCATATTTTTAGTTTGATAATTGTATGAGTGACAGGAATATTGTTTAACCATAGCATATTTATCTCAGCATAAAACAGCTCAAAATGCCCGCAACCCGCAATTTAGCTTTTATAACTACAATTTTAAAGTTCATATTTACCTTTAGTATATTTCAATCTCAGGTTTTTGAGCAAATAAAGATTCTATTCATTCATTAATTTTTCTCATATGTAAAATGTTAAAATTTGTGTATAATAAGATACATTTTTTTTCTAATATACAGACAAAATTCCAGATGCAAGACTGAAGAAAGGTATGAAGACAGCAAAGCAGCGTCTCGGTAAAATCCTTAAGATACACAAAATGATATATTAATTATAATTAATTAGTTTACTAGATTACGCGTGACAGACGGACGTATGTAGATGTATATTTTATATATGTATTGTATATAAGCACGGACCAATACGTGTCGTGGTCGGACGATCACTAGTTGCCTATATGGAGCTTTATAAGCGAACCTGAACAAAATATTGCATCACTTGTATTTAATAAACTATTTGCTTATGGTGACCGCCTATCCGATGCCAACAGACGTGAGCAGGACGATTTTTGTCAGTGACCAATTATTGTCTCTGACGAAACTCGGATAAAAATCAGGCATTGACAAGAACGCCATAAAAATGAGCTTATAGATAAAATTGAACAGCAATAACAATCGTCAAAAATTAAGCAAATCTGTAGGCACCTTTAGGCTTCCTGTATATGACGCCGGAGCCGCACCGGCGCCGGACTTGAACCGCGTGTACACTGCTTTTTTTAACTATGGCATCTCGCAGTTTTGACCAGGTCTTGGCTGCTTAACCGAACTTTCCTGTGGGTGCCTTAAGCTACTACACTTAAAGCCTCCAGCCAGAGGCAAAAACTATTCTAAATTAAAGTTAAGCGAACGCTCGCTAATGGCACCCCCTGTGGAGTACGAACCTCGGCTTAGGGCGTCACTGAGGGGAGGCCAGCAAGAAGGGACAGGCTGGATCAAAGTTGGATTTTCATCATGATTATTGTGCCGGGTATTTAAAACTACGTGTTCAGCTGCAACAACTTCTGGCACCTCGTTTTCGAGTCAGGGTCGGGGGGAGTATCATTTACTCGGGGACACGGTCGCGGTTCGCCGCCAGTGCGGCTCCGACGTCATTACAGGAAGCTGTAGATGTAGTACCTAGTAAATAATAAAATAATTTATGAGTTTTTTTTACTCTAATTAACGACATCAGGGATTTATGAATGGTGCAATATTTTTTTCAATTTCTGTTGTTAATTACCAGGTGGAAATGAATTTAAAATTACGTATTTTTATTTTAGTAAGTAGTTCCGTTCAGTTCAGTTTCTAAAATTGAACTGCCACGGAAATAATCCATTTTGATACCTAACATAAGCTTCCAGTAATTTTTTTATGATTTTATTAAAATTCAATATAAGTGCATTTTAAAACTAAGAAATAGAGCCTTAATATTTTTTGTTACTAAAATATCATTCTCAACAATGATTCACTCATTTTATTATAACGAAGTTTGCTTGTTACTAAACAAATGCTTAATTTTTCTCACTCTCACAAAAACAGATTGTTTCATTATTTAACGTTTTCATTATTTCCACCTGATATTTAACAGTCATACAAGCTTGACTCTTAATAACCCAGTGATGAGCTCTTAAGTGCCTAAAAGCCGCGTACACACTGACAAAGAATGCCATCAAACACAATCAGTGATGGGCAAAAAGTATTTAGATTAACAATTACAAATTACAGTTACATTGTAATTAGTAATTGAAATACTTTGTAACAGATTACTTAAGTAACTAATTGCAATGAGTACATACTGTAATTAAATACAAAGTAATTGAATTACAAGTTAATCTAATTACATTATAATAGATTACATAAGTAATCTGATAAAATGTAATTACTTACCTACACATTTATACAGGATGATTTTAAAATCTTTAACTAAATTTTAACAGTGGCTTCTACTCATGATACTGAACAACTTTCCCCAAGGAAAACATTTTTCGGACAAAAAAAATTTGGACTTTGTATGGAGACTTGACCTATCAGCTGACCGATCTCCATACAAAGTCCAATTTTTTTTTTGTCCGGAAAATGTTTTCCTTTTGGTTAACGATTTTAAAATCATACTGTATAAGTATTGGACACCTCTTACAAAAATGCACTATTTAATACAGTTTTGACAAATACAAAAATAAAACACGTTATAATTATTCAAAAAAAAAATTTAATCATCTGTCAATCATTGTTTAGTTTTAAATCTTTTATTAATTAATTATAAACTTTTACCATAGGCTGATAAAACAAAAAATAGTTTTCTGATTTATAATTTAAATTATACAAAAAAAAAATTTAATCATCTGTCAATCATTGTTTAGTTATAAATCTTTTATTAGTTATAATTTTCACCATTGGCTGATAAAAAAAAATTAGTTTTCTGATTTATAATTTAAATTAACCTTTAATATGACCCTTTTTTCAAACATTTCGTCTGACAAACGGTTTGCTTTCGGACAATTGATCATTGTCGCGTACGAAAACATACGTTCCACTGGTGCAGAAGAAGGTAGAGGGGTATTAAATTTTAAAAATATTTCTTTAATTTCTTTATGATTATTTAATATTTGAAGTTCTCTGCTATCTTCTGCCAAAAAATGAGTGACTATAAGTTCTGCTTTGGATCTTGGTTCACTGCTCTGGTTGTCTGAATCCGAACTTGAATCTATTTCAAAATAGTCATCCGCCCTCGACTTTGTTGGTGGTCTTTCTCGAGATAATTGATTTGGTATTATCTTTACGACTTCTTTTACAAGTAAATTTTTCATTATACTATATTCTGCCTGTCCAATTAATGATGTCCATTTCAATTTTTTATATTTAGGATGAGAAACGGCAGCTAAAGCCGCATTTTCAGCTTCAAGTCCCGAAATTTTCAAAAAATCTTTAAACCTTGTTTGCACACTTTTGAGGTAAGATTCAGTCAGAGTGTTGCAGTACTCATAGTCTCTTACTTCAGTTAAATTTGTCAACTTTTTCTTCAACGAGAGTATAGTTGGCAGAAATATTCCGTAATAGGTTGCGTTTTCACCTTGAAGAATGTCAAGCGCATCAGCGACAGGTTGAGTACATGAAAGGTATTCTTTTATATAGGTAAATTCAGATTCACGAAGTGGATTTTTTATGTTTAAAGCTCTGTGAAGTGTTGCAGATTTATCTTTTATGGTTGCGATTTTTTTCAAGGCATCATAAAGGCTATTCCACCTTGTCTCTACTGGCCTATTTAGAGTATGGCCAAGAATATTTTGTAAAATTTCAGCCGATTTTGGTCTATTTGCTGCTTTCCATAATGTGTTACATTTTTTGATTGTTTGGTCATGCATTTTCGATAGCTCCGTTTCCTGGTTTTCTAGTATTTTGTTAGCGTCGGTGGCACAAAGACTCAAAGTATGTGAAGCACATCTTAGGTGTAATGGCAAACGAGTCTCTAAATGGCTAATTGTTGAAGAAAGGTCATTAAGATACGTTAATTCGTCGTCTGTACTATCAGTATCGGAGTCTTCATCACAAGAATCAATAGTGTTTTGCTCGTTTGAAATTGAAACATTGATACGATGTACACCGAAGCTTTTAAATGCTTTCACAAAATTGCTGCCGTTGTCTGTAACACAAGCCACAACGTTTGTGCTAGTTAAGCCATACCTTGAATTAATTTCTTGCAACAATTCGTATATTTTGTCATAACTATGAGTGCCTTTAAAACGTTGACATGCTAATGCCCTTGAGACACGCTTTAAACTATCTGAATCAATCCAGTGTGCTGTTACACCTAAAAAGCTTCTTCGACGTCCAGACCAAATATCAACTGTCGTACAAACGTGTTTCACTTGATTTAGTTCTTGTTTCACTAAAGTAGACTCTTCATCAAAGAATTCCGTAATCATTCTTCCAAGTGTCCGCCGGCTCATGATTCTTAGATTATTTGCACCTATATTTAATCTACGTAAAATTTGTCGAAAATAAGGGTCTTCAGTGCACTTTAGAGAAATCATTGTGTTAACAAAATACTTAACAATATCTCGATCGAATTCAGCTTGAGAATATGAGGGTACATTTGACGACCTTCGTGGTGATAGTTCGTTTGACGAACTGGAAGTACGAACGTTTTTCGATCTTTTATTTTTAATATATTCTTGGTATTCTTGAATGGTTTCTTGTCCATGTTTCCGTTTTAAATGTGTTTTAAAATTGGATGTACACAATCTCGAGCCTTTTATTTCTACTTTATTAGGCAGACATTTCTTGCAAATGGCGACTATTTTATCAGTTCCTGATGAATTAGGAAGTATCTCAAAGAATTTACCGTCAAGTATAGTGGGTTGCACTGCAGAAATATTGCTTGGTGACGGTAATGTCGATTGACCTGCAGACACAGATTCGTCCACTGAACTGTCATCTTCTAAAAGTAGTCTTGCACTTTCACTCATTGTACGTAACAAAAAAGTTTTTGCACTAATCACCAAAATACATACGACTTGTAATCTTAAGAAAATGTTACGTGCTTATAATACAAAAGATTAGAAGTAACTGAAGGGGGCGGGTGAAGCGGGGTGGCTAGGAGCGACGACGCACGAGCACAATGCATAGAACCCCCCCGCTCCCCCACCCATTACTACTTCCCGATGACGTCGTACGGGCCGCACTTGCACCTATATCGCAACTGTGCGATGCAAGCGTGCGACATTTCATGTTCAAAGCAATTATAATTATAATATAATCAAATACTATGTAATTAGGTTACTTTGTAATCAAATTATTTGGTAATTAAATACATTGTAATTAATTTCACAGCACATCCAAAGTAATCTAATTACAATGTAATTGAATAATATGTAATTAAATTACATTTTAATCAAATTATTAGGTAATTCAATTATTAATTAGATTACATTAGTAACTAGTTACGCCCATCACTCTGTGGTGGTTAATAAAACGTATAGCGCCAAAACATAACACGATATGTGTACAAAGCATCTAGCGTTTGCTAGATCGACTATGACTTCGCGCTAGAAATATATTACTTCAACAAACTAAACGTCTAAAAGTCTAAACGTGCACAGTGAAGCCAGAACGGGATAGCAATATAATTTTATAGTCAGGCACAGCGCGTCGGGTGAACTCGGGCGGCAGTCGGCCCGCGTCGTCTGTTATTCTGCAAAATAAATTCTCTAAATTTAAAAATAATTTTAAAGAAAAAAAAGAAACAGTACTGTTTTTGCACCTGAAGTCCGAGGTGTTGGTGTGAATTTAAAGTTCATGACAACCAATTTTATTCTACACATTTTTTTTTTAATCGCGATTATAAATAGTCAGATTTAGTTAGACAATCAAAATTTTTACACTTTTCACCTAAATGTTCATTGATTTCTAACGCTTCATGAGAAAAATGTTATATTTTTTCGTGTACAGCGCGTTGTGAGATAACATTCACCGCGCCACATTAAGTCCATCTAGCGTGTTGGCAAATAAAATGATAACGTCTCTGCGTTGAGACTGCGGACGACTTTTGTAACAAAGTGTTATAATGATAGCGTATAAAATAACGCGTTAGAAAAATATATTTCATAGTCTATAACACGTCTATAGTTTCTAGCGGATTTGAACATCACTAATCAGGTTGAATAAATACATCTCTCGAATCGGTACCTAGTATTCCAATAAACTCAAGTCAAACTCAAAGCATTTCAATTAAACCAATTACAGGCACTTTTGAATTGTTAAGGAGTCAGTTAGTCAAAAATATGAAGCTATTTCGCCATTCCAAAGCGTATTAGGTTCCATGTAGAAGAATGGGCAAGAAACTTTAGTCAGAAATCAAAAGATTGTTACAATTAAATCATTCAATTTGAAATTTTACATTTGAGAACGATGTGGAAAGACGTGCATGTTAAAAGCGTCCATATTAACAATTAAAAAAAAATATCAAAATAAGCCAAGGGCTGGGCCCTCCGTGCCTCGGAAAGCACGTTAAGCCATTGGTCCCGGCTGTCATTTGTAGATCTTGACGGTAGTTACGGGTAGTTAGAAGCCCAAAAGTCTGACAACCCAGTCTTACTAAGGGGTATCGTGTTATTTAGTAAATAGGTTGTGGTGGTCAGATAGTCAGTCGCTCCATGTAAAATACTGGTATTCAGCTGCATCCGGTTAGACTGGAAGCCGACCCCATCATAGTTGGGATAAGGCTCGGCAGATGATAGTGAAATATCAAAATAAGCCCATGGCAGCTAAGAGATGACCAGTCCCAACTGACGGCGCCCGTTCACGAATATGACACGCACCATTTAGTGCAACCATTTTGAAGGGAACTGAATGATCTAACACATGCGTCACCATCAGCGAGACATTTGAGTGGGCATGACAGCAGTCAGTCAATTTAGTAGTGGGGATAACTGCATAGGGTACACCTGCGGAACGAAATGTGTCAATTTGTAATTTACAGTCACGGAAATTCAGTGTTTACCTAATTGCCACAGTACGGTCCCAATTACATTATCATTATATTTATCATACAAATATGATTTCATATTTCTCAAATTATATGATCATGGTTAAATGATGCTGTTCTTCATTTTTACATAGGATCATAAATAAACGTCATACTTAATCAAGATGGATAACGATTTAGCAGTGTTTGATTTAGCAATTTTTGAGATTAAACGGATATGATCATAACATAACATCACGCCTTGTTTCCCCGAAGGGTTGGGCAGAGGTGTACCTGTAGTAGATACACCCACATTTCGCCAGTTATGTTTAAGTCCCATGTAATAGGGGGCGAGCCTATTGCCATCAACCGGGCACAAATCCAGACTCCGGGCTGCTACTGAGAAATTCCAGATAGAAAAACCCAATAACACTTTGCCCGACCCGGGAATCGAACCCAGGACCTCATGCTCAGCAGTAGCGCTTGCGACCACTAGACCAACGAGGCAGTCATCGAGAGGCAGTGTATCGCTATTGTTCATCTTAAAAAGATCAAAACAAAAAAGTCCGCGTACGCATATGTTTATCTTCAAAGGATGACCCACAATAACCATTTTTATCTTTCAGATTTTGATAAATATTTAATTGTTATTTCCGAAGCTTTTTTGACCGGTATAGTATTAATCCTTATCCAAAAAAATATCTTATTTAAATTGGGCATTTAATTTAGATTAAAATATGCCATTAAATCATGTAATTTAAATGAATAGTTTAAAAGATATCACAGTTTCAAAATTACGCGGAGCAACGCGGGCGCAGCGGTAGGAGTCGATGACGTTTTCCTCTGTTATTTTATTAGGTATGAAATCTCGGTAGTAAGTTCCCGTGGGATATTTTCCAACATCCACGGGGGCGAAGCCGCGGGCAAAAGCTAGTACACGATAAATCTAGTAATCGATGGACATGGAAATTAGCATTCGTTAGTATTCGGAAATGCGATGATTCCCGAGGGACATTAAGAAAATAGAAAACTGTATGCTTGCTGTCAATTAGGGTCCCTTAACTATGATCATAGACAATATGAAACATGTAGTTATTATACCGTCATTGGTTATTCATAAAAATAAATTTTACATCTCTGATCATATTTCTATGATAGTCTTATATAGCTTTACGTCAAGTTGTCGTGTTATAGCCAGTTCAAACAACTGATAATGTTGTGATTTGATTGAATACTCAGTCAATTTAATTTGATAGTCAATTTCAAAAATAATAATTTTGTCCTAGCTTTACGTTCTTTTCCATAACTTGTCACTTGTCACCTTATGTACTCTTCTGAAAAGTACATAGCGTATGGCTATAAAAATGCGTATTTTTCTCAGTGCGTACGCGGCTTTAAAAGTGCACACAGGTTTAAAATGTGATTTTATATTTAATACCAGTAGAGGTAAAACGTATTTTCTCAATCAGTAGGCTTGCGATTGATATCAAATGTTTTTAGTTCCTTGGAAAGTCTCTTTGATCGATCAATGATAAATATAAATTTCGATTCTCGAATATTAGCTTAATAATGTGTCTTTAAATATTATTTTTTTTGCATTTATTTAATATATGACGATCCCTTCCTATTCTTTTTTGTTTCGCATAATACCTCACAAAAAGTCGTCGATTTTTTTTTTGTTTTATTTTATTTATACAATGTGTCCGGACATGGACTAGCGATATTCTAAACACTTAAATATAAACTATTTAAAAGTACAATTACACTCTAAGTTTGGGTCCAATACACTTCCCCGCTATGCAGCAGCCATTTTGTTTTTTTTGTTGATTTATTCTCTATGCGAGTACAAAAAAAATCATATCTCTCAAAGTTTTAGTCATACTGAGATAAAAATAGGCTTATTCGAAAGGGAATAATATTGTCTACCGTCTGCATTACAAAACAATGTATTCACTATACCAAAACTTTTGAAAAAAATTGTGAAATTCGAAAAAAAAAAAAATATGTATTTCAACCAATAATTTGTTAATTACCACAAAAATGAGGAAGTGTATTGGACCCAAGCTTAGAGTATAATTGTACTTTAAAATAGTTTATATTTAAGTATTTAGAATATCGCTAGTCCATGTCCGCGGACACACTGTATATCCATCGCGTCTGAGGTTTCTCTAACTAATTTAAATTGACCCTGAATGGATATTATAATAGACATATACGTACGAAGCAAGTTAATAAAAAGCTTGTAAAAAACATTGATGTTGAAGAGACTTTCCATAGACTTCTTGTTTTGAGTAAGATCTGATTTCTCACTTTGTGTATTTGTCTTTAAATTAATATTTGATTAAGCTTTTATCTGTCTTTTTGATAACCGTTGTAGAGACATGACGTAATTGTTTCTAAATAAAATCCATTTTCTACATTATTAATAATACTCGATTTTTTGATTCTGTTAAAACAACTTGAAAAATTATGGAATTATAAAAAAATAAAAGAAAAACATATGAAAAGACATTTTTTTCATTAAAAAAGAAAGTGTTAAACCAACCACCGAATATTAAATGTAAATAAAAATGAATTGAAAAATAAACGTAAAAAAAAAACAACAAAAAAAAAAATTGCTTTAGCTACTTATGGACATTTTTTGTTATGTTTTTAGTGATAATAGTACATAAGGTCGTGTTTTCAATGTTATTTTGTTGTATCAGAATAATACGGATGCAGAATGAATTTATATTTTTATCAAACTAGTGCAATAGGATTATATGGAATTTTATGCAGTTAAAAGAGGATGAAATATGCTTGATTGTCAGACCCCGTTTGGATATTTTTAAATTGAAGTTAAAACTGGTATTTATTAACACTATAAAAACCTGCATACTTGCTGAAAACAATCCATGTGTAAAGTTGTACATATGTCCGTTATTAAAATTTTTACCCATTAAAAGACGAATTCCGGTTTCCGTGTTTCATATAATTTTATTGCACCCAAATAGTTTTGCGTCTGTATTTAACGGCTTGTTCTCATTTGCAAAAAAAAACAGGGTGTGTTTTTCATATAATATTTTATATTCATAGATGTGTCGCGTTCGTGTGAAACGTCGTTTTTTCGATGATTACGTTATTTTGTAACATATAATAGAACAATAAATAAAACGAATTATTATAAATATATTTATTATCTGACATGAACTGCAAATGACATAAAATTTAAATATTTTTCTATACAGAAGAAAAATCATTTTGACTTATACATATTGTATAATTTTATTATATGTTACTAAATGACTCGACTCTGTATCAACAATGACCGGGCATTTTTAGGCTATGATTGTAAAATGTCGACTTCGCCCGGTTAGTGTATGTAGCGGATATTAATAGGGATCAGAAAAGGTACATTTACCCTTTAAAATCTGCAACCACAACTTATGGACTTTTTATAATGATAGATTTTTTGGGCACTGGTAGCAATTATTATAGTTTTGAAGTGAATCAGTGATATTTTAAAGGGTCAACGTATGTTTTAATTTCTACAAGTTTTTACGTATAATGCACTATTCAGTCATGATAGAAGTCGTCTTGTTCACTATGAAAAGTACATTAGAATTTAACATTATCTCAGTACCTTTCTCGAATTGGTCTGAAAACTTTATTTTGTTAAAAGTACCAACAGACCGGATTGGGATAGTTTCATTCACTCATCATTCACCAATTTACTTATTTTTTTCATCATTCATTTATTCATTTATCGCTATCCCAATACCGTTCTTGTTGTTATTTATTTTTGAACCTACATTTTAATAATGCCTTCGAAATCTTTTTCATTCGTTGAGTTTGTGTTATTTATTCATACATCACATTCGACTCAAGCGCAGCTTATGAAAAATGAAATGTATTAAATTATCTGTCACATAAATTATCTGTCACATAAGTTATCGGGCACTTATCTCGTTGTGCCAACAGGCCATAAGACGGGTACACTGTGTACCTGACTTATGGCCTGCGTATACGGTACACGGTGTACCGTAGACACGACAGCATATCAGGCTATACATTTTCAGTATAAGCTGACCTCGCAATGAGCAATGAGAGCTGTTTAAATTGGGAAGAAAACTCAAATTAGTTCCACGTAGATGGCGCTAAGGGTTTGTTACTTCATTCGGCTGCCAATGGAGTTTCTTGTTAGAAACTTTGCTGCGAGAAGTGTTTAGTCTTGTCGCCGTTTGATCGCTTTTCATTCAAGATCACTTTGCCAAGTGACAAACACAGCGCTGTCTCGCGGCAAAGCTTCTAACTAGCAAACAGCCCTATTTGATATAGCTTGATAATATGTCGTCGTGCGTACATATTTCATTTCGACATTTTATTAATATTAAAAATTACTTTTTCTAGTGAACGAGCCGCCATTGCCACATTAATTTACTAAGCCTTTGATGTTAATTAACTTATTAAGATGTTTTCTCTCGTAGGAGCACATTAGACATAATGGAAGCGCCTTCACTGTTTAACTAGCGTTTATTGTATATTGGTGATGTATATCGATTACTTAGGTTTTCTATTTCTATGAAAAAATAACGACTTTTTAGTAAAATTTGTATATTTGGAAGAATATGTCATCTATACAGGGTGACGGGATTTGATCCTGTGATAAGGGACAATCCTATTGAGGCATATTTAGGTAAAAGGTTTATTTATAGAACACAAATCAATGTTCAGCAATATTATTAGTAAATAAATTTCGCGTTTGGTTAAACAGTGGACATAATAATAATACTTATAATGACATAGAAAACTTAAGTAGTCGACAAGTATGAGCGATTGATTTATACATATAGTTTAAAAGATATATTGTAAATTATGAATAACAGTGAATGTATATTGTTGTGACAGAGGAAACAGTTCTCTAGACAAAACATTTATTTATTCGTTTTATTTATACCACCTAACTACACTACAACTAAACTGCAGTTATCTGGGGGCTTACCACCAGCTCATAAACAGTATTATTACAAAATGAAAAATCAATCAATCAATTTTCATTTTTATGTGTTATACAATTACCCCGCTGGCCCTGATAAGTACGGGTAGAGCTTTGTTGCTGATTTAGATTGTAATTTACTTCAAACTGTCTTGCTTTAGTCTTCAGGGGGCCTACCACAAGCTCATAAAGCAGTATTATTTTAATATTACTTCAGTGTGGGAAAGAGATGAAGCTCGAACTGGACCTAATATAAGTTCTTATTTTATTTGTTTCTTAATTATTATTCAAATCTTATTATTAATTTTAGAATCATGAATCTCTTTCTAATTTATATTTCATATAGCTCCATCTCTTTCTCCCACTGAAGTAATATTAAAATAATACTGCTTTATGAGCTTGTGGTAGGCCCCCTGAAGACTAAAGCAAGACAGTTTGAAGTAAATTACAATCTAAATCAGCAACAAAGCTCTACCCGTACTTATCAGGGCCAGCGGGGTAATTGTATAACACATAAAAATGAAAATTGATTGATTGATTTTTCATTTTGTCAGTTCACCTACGTTCATTGCATTATTCACGTTGTTGTGCAGACGAATTTTTCAAAACTATGATGCAATGGATTAGCAATATCCTTCAAAACTCTCGGATTGTGATTCAGACTGGTGCGATTTGTCGCGCGACGTATCGCGTGGCCATTCTGCGATATTATCGCCACGCTACACCTTTCACACAAGCGCGCCGCGATATCGTGGGTGCGATAGGCAGCGCGACACCAAAGGAACATTTGGTATGGCGTCGCCGCGATACAACAAGAGTCATTTCTGTGTCGCGGCGCGACAGGTCGCTCCCGTGTGTAGAGTCGCGCGCGTTTTCAGTGAAATTGTTCTACGGATATAAGTAAATTGCCAAACTGCATCGCGTGCATTTCGCGCCAGTCTGCACGAGCCTTTTCGTAATAAGGGTGTGGGAGCGGGGAAGACACCCACTTAACGCAACAACACTACCCTGTCACAATTTTTATAACAACGTAGAAGATCAAGAAACTTACAATATAAAATAATAGTCTATTTAACTATATCATGGTCAGGGTCATATAAGTGTTACCTAAGCCCTCAATCTAGAACGAATCGGTAACCTGAGTAGGTAAAACATAATTGAATCCAGGAATCCTAATTTAGTACAATGAATTTAATTTATATTACATTTATTTATATATACTTTATTGTACACCACAAAAATATATAACAAAAAAAAAATGGGCGCTGCACTACAAAATATACAATGGGCGGCCTTATCGCTTTCCGCGATCTCTTCCAGGCAACCTTGAAATGGACAGTGATTTGCCTGGACATAAAATGGGGCTCTAAATTGTTTATATAATATAAATTGTATTCATATTGAATGTAAAATCCAGGTAATCTGGCCCCCGGCAACATGGCAACTGAGAGAACACTGGTGGGTTTTAGTAAGTCCACGTTCGCACGGACTTCATAAAATCGCGGCGATTTTTTTTCGTTCTGTTGATTTTCAACGCTCTGCTTAGCGCCGAGAGTTGAAAATCCAACAGTGTGTTTTTTCAACGCGCTGGGATGAGAGTGCGTCCCAGCGCGTTGGATTCTCAACGGTCGGTTTAACACCGAGAGTTGAAAATCCAGTGCACGATAAAATCCCACTGCGATTTTATTACGTCCGTGTGAGCTTTGGGTAAGAGTCTGACACGCCCTCCCGCTCCGCCCAGAGCGGGAGAAGTTATTTGATAATTTCCCACCCAAACAAAGGTATTCAGCTGCATCCGGTTAGACTGGAAGCCGACCACAACATAGTTGGGAAAAGGCTAGGTAGATGATGATTGAATAATATATAAACAATACTTTTATGATTCATTTATTGAGCAAACTGCTGCTCTGCGAGTTTCTCAAGGGTTTCAATGCTAGTCAGCGCTCATTGGACAAAAGTACTGACTGTAAAAGCCTATGCACATGATGCATTGCGGCGCTGCAGCGCCGTAACATTATACGATGCAGCGGCTCCCTCGCTCTAAGCGCGTAAATTGTCAGCTGTCAAACATCTGTGTTTTTGGCAACGCATAAACAACAGCGGTGCCTATACGCATAACTATACACCGTAAGGACTATTTCTGCTTGCAGCGCTCGGCCGATATAGTAACGCTTAGGTACCTACGAAAAAAAAAGGGTCGTAGGCACGGGATTTTGTTTTCAAACTGCTTAGGTATGCGTTTCTTCGATGGTACATGTGAGTTGTTCTAACAGCGATGCATCTGATGCGTCAGATGAATTTTGTTGGGACCTTAGAAAAAAGAGCAGGTAGACGGGCACTGCCACGTAGACTATTGAGCAGCAGACAGATGTTGCTCAAGGCCACATGGTCACATGAAAGGAGGGACTGAGTTTCTTATCAGGTCATATTCTTAAAATTATCATTAAATATTCATGTATTAGTCACGTACCTATACTAATAGTTTTATTATATTATGCGTCCTATGATGCATACAATAGGCAGTGTAGTCCCATGCACACATGGGATCGATGGGGACTTTTCACAATTTCATTAAAATGGTACCTATTCCTAACGTTCATGTTGGGAATTTATGCAAGGGTGAGTGGCTATTTTGACTGGACTAGGTACTACAGATATAGTACCTATGTTTGTTTGTTTGATTAATAGAAGGCAGAATGAGAATGTTATGATGGTGGTTTTTTAGAAAGAGGAAGCCTGTGGTGTGGGAAATGAGAAGTTTGGACTTATCATGGTATGAGCTCAGACTAAATCAAAAATCAAGACAGAGCGCTGTCAACGGTGACGTGAAGCCGGTTTCGTAAACATGTGTGCACTTAGTGAGGTGTAGTTTGATTGTAAATGTGTGCGTGTATGCACAGAGCGGAGGTGTAGTTTTGGCATGCTGCGCTGTCTTGGTTGTTTATTTGGTCTGAGGGTTTGAGTATGTGATACAGAGAAATGAGTGACATGTCTTCAGACACGTTATATAAATATGGAGGGCTATAAGAATAGCGGAAGAACAAAGAAACTATGGGTAGGTAGGGGGCCAAGGCAGAGGCCCATGGGCGGCTTTAAAATCTGACACCAGTATCAGTACCCTAAATGCGTAATACAACCTTATCACAATCTGATGCGATTTGAAACAGATAGCAATCTTTTCAAATTCCATTGCTTCATAAGTTGGAAAAAAAATCTACTCGGCAACATAAATAACCCAATGAATGTTGTTGAACTCTCAAAATGAAACATTGGCAAAATTGTTTACGAAACTAAGTTACGCAATTAGGGTACAGGTTAGTTACTAACCACACGAAAGGAAGGAGGGGGAGGGGTTCAATGCTGCTGAGAGCTGAGACCGATTGATTAGGCAGGTTTTTAAGAGCCCTGTGGTGGAGGGTGGCGCAGTGCTAACGACTTACCGAGTCGTAGGTCGTGGCAAGCAGGCGCTTTACTTTGTGTAAATAATTTCATCACCACTGCTCTCAAAACGGTGAAGGAAAATATCGTGAAGAAACCGACATGTCCTAGAACCAAAAATTCGAATGTCAGGGACATCGACGCGAAAACTGAAACCATGGATTCAGTACCTACGTGATTCTGAACCCCCCTGCATTGAAATTTTTCGTCGGTTTAAAAAAAACAACTGTAGGTATACAAATTCAAGGGAGAGAGGTGTTGAGAGAGACTACTCTATTTATTTTGAAAAAAACTGCAATTTCCCCTTAAATGCATACCGACTGGTGGCCGTCCTGGATATCAAGAGGAAGCGCATTCCATAGAAGAATGGACTGAATATGAAAGGAAGAATGAACAAAGTCAGAAGTATGAGAAGGACAAAGTAGGAGAAGATTGTTAGAAGAACGCAGATTCTTAGTGTGTGAAGAACAAAGATATTGGAAGTGAGACAAAAGATAAGAAGGAGGAGTGGGAGACTTGAGAAGGGAGAAAAGCGTGGTCAAAGCGCGCAAACTTCTTCTTTGGCGAATAGACATTCATTTAATATGGTAGGTAGTACAGTAACTCTTCATATTTCCATACATATTCCATACATTTTTATGAAAATTGATTCTCAAGGAGTAAACGCCAAGAGTTAAATACCTTAGTACTTACTTATAATAAAACAATTTTTTTATGTAAGCAGGTAGGTACCGCAAAAAAAAAAGTTTCTCAAAATATTACCTACTGAAAGATAAAGCAATGAATTTAAAGCTCAATCCTAAATTAAACTGGCCACCCATAAAAGTAAGGAACGACCCATTAAAGTTAGTTAGGACTTGGATTTCTTGGTTTATTACTTACAAACTTCAGAGCAATGTCTTTGATATGCTCTTTCATATGCTCTTTATATGCTGGGTAAAATTGCGAATAAGACCGCCTTACTCGCAGCTTATCATGGTTACGTCGCCTCGGCTCTGCGGTATGGCCTCATATTCTGGGGAAATGCCCCTAAGATTCAAGAAGTACTTATAGCACAGAAAAAATGTATCCGAGCGATTTGTAAAATAAAACAAAAAGAATCATGCAAGCCACATTTTCATTTGTTAAAAATATTAACTTTACCGTCACTCTATATTTATGAAGCCTGTATGTTTATAAAACACAACATGAATTTATATAGATTTGTAGAAAGTAAACGGCGCTCAAAAAAGTTGCAGGTGTTAGCAACAAAAACAAAATTTCATAGCAACAGCTTTTATGCAATGGCTCAAAAACTATATAATAAGTTACCAGGACAAGTTATCTCAAGTACTAACATTAACGAATTTAAAAGAAATCTGTTCAAATTGTTAAATAATAAGGTGTATTATTCTGTTAACGAATATTTAAATGACAAATTTTAATTATAATAGCTGTTAATTAAATCCAATCTGTTCTTATGACATACTAAATAATTTTGTTCATTTTGATTATTATTGTATTAACGAATTAGTGACATTATTTTTTATTTGTATTATTTGAATCTTTTATATTTTTAAACCTTTGACATTTTGTATGCCTTTTGGCGGAACACAGCTCGGATCTTATGTATTATAAGTTTATAACACCTATTGTATGTACCCTGTATTCACGAAATAAATGAATTTGAATTTGAATAATGTGACATACCTTGGTACTACTAAGGAAAGATTAAGATTTCATGGAAGGAAGGCACTGTCTAATGCTAGGGCTAAATTGTCGCGTTATCGCGAACTTTACTTCGTGCGTTCTCTCTCGCACACCGCTCGACGTCTCGCTGAGCGACAGAGAGCGCACGAAGTAAACTTCGCGATAACGCGACAATGTTATGTAGCACCAGCATGAGCGCCAACAACTGAACGCGATTAGCACACGACCGCGTTCAAAAGCTGTAGTTTCATTAAACCATAAAAATTATGACACGCGCTTGAACGTGGTTTGTATGTGCTTAAAGTCCATAAACACCCGGCTCTGCTACTGCTGACCCGCTTTTCGTCTGCCAAAGGCATTAAGCTGTCCCGCAGACAGACGCGACTTGCCGCACGACATGTCGCATTGCGACTCTATTTCCATAGAAATAGATCTACGGAATATATCGCAGAATCGCATCGCATTGTCGCGTCGTGCCTGTCTGCGGGAGCGTTTATCGTTCCGGTCAATACACATAGTGGATGCGTCGTTTCACTCTAAAGCGCATGCGTAACATCGCCCCTTCTCGCTCACTCTTGTCGGCCATCTTGCTATTCAATAATCAGTACATGTTTATTTTTAGACGAGTGCACACGTTTGACGTTCTTCATATTATTCAGAAACAATGTCAATTCCTACTAATTTTAACAAATTACTATTAATTAAATTAGTGCATCAAAGACCAGTTTTATGGGACAAAACTGTGAACAGTTATAAAAACCAACTCAAGAGGACAGCGGCGTGGCACGAAGTTTGCAGAATTCTGAAGAAAGATTATAATAAATTGAATGGAACGGAACGACAAAAGTATAGTAAGTTATTTTCTTGTATTCTGACTGTGCGTTTGCGCACAGTAGGTAACTATCTATAATTATTTAACCCCATAAAAAATAATGATCAATATGGTTCGTGCGAACGTAGCGTCGGTCGGCGGCGTCGACTGCAGTGATTATCAACATGGCAAACCTGTTGTGAATGGAGCGAGCCGGTATGACGCGCACGCGCAGGCGGCGTGAGCGAGACAGAACATACATAACTTTACAACACTCGCGATAACCTAGAGAGAGACACTACTAACATTGTTGTTTGTACCGTAATTGTATGGCTGTGATAATAATTTGACTTTCGCAGCGCCTTTGTTGTGTAGCAGTAAGGTCGGTTTTCGTAACCGAAGTTGTGATGTTGTACGTCTACAACATCACAACTCTGGCGAATACTGATGAATCTGCCGATAGTAAATATGGATGTTAATCGCATCCGATGACGTAATATCGCGTCAGACACTCGGTACGACGTCACTAGATTACGACTGCTGAACTTTCCCGTTTCTTCTATCTACCCGACGTAGTTACCTAAGTAGCAAAATTCTCCTATAGTAATCGACTTATAAGACTAAACGTCTTATAGGAATCTAATAGACGCTTTGACTAAGATCACTGCTCTTAAAACAGCATTTTATAAGACGATCTGCGCTTTTGATACCATAAATGCATGTACAAATAATATTGTTTAGGTACTCTTGCGTCTTATTTAATTCTTCTATAAGATTTGTACTTCTATAAAAGTCTTAGATATTGCTGCTATAGGTCAAGGATATTATAGGATTGATTTGTCTTAATCGTGATTTTTAACGGATTGTACCTAATGCCGGCTACACACGTAACGATATATCGTAGCGATTAATCTGTGCAAACTGATTTGCGCAGATTTATCGATCGTGTGTATGATAAATTGTTGCAGATTTATCGTTCATCGGTGGCAGTTGCAATTTCTATTAGATAAATCGTTGTCGATTGCGTTTGCACAGTTTTCATTCTCTTTCTCTCTCACTCCTCATTCATCCTCATATAATTATGCCAATTTTTCGGAGCGAATTTCAACTCATTTAATAAGTCCTAATATCGCATGTGCGTCATCATCTTCCATCGTGGACGATATGTTTCATGCGTGAGCTTCTGCGGATAACTGACAATCGACGTCGATATCGGAGGCGTGTGGAGACACTTATGGGCCTACCACACGCTCATGCTTCACCACAGTTTTGCCTGCGCAGGCCGGCTTGTACACGGAACACTGAGCGTGTGGTTGGTAAAACTGTACGACGCGCAAACCCCACGGCGCGGCCTGCGCACTTTTCGACTTGTTTGAAATTTTGCCTGCGCAAGCCCGGCCTGCGCGTACTTGCCTGTGCGTGTGGTTGGGCGTTCAGTGTTCAAGCCGCAGTCTAGGTTAGTCGTTCGGTGATTACGTGGTCTTCCGTCACTCAAAAACCGGCTAAGTGCGTATCGGACCACGCACAATGAAGGGTTCCGTAGTTAGGATGAATTTATTCCAAATACAAACTTAACATTGTAGTTGAAAAACATGTTCTCCCATACATTCCAACTGCAAATGTAAGTTTGCAGTCACAATATTGAGAGATTTACCATGTTATTTTAAGACCATAGACTTTTTTATAGGTTTTCCTGTAATCTATGACTAAAGAACCATTCTCTGTATTTTCTTCAAAATTTTAGACAAGGTAGTTTCGAAGATGGTAAATTTTCATCTATTTTCTTAAATAACTTTAAATGTATATGTTATGTTTATAAAAATGAATTATTTTGAGATCCTCGCAATAAGCCCTTTCATTTGATATGTCACACGATACAGTTTGTAATTTTTAATTTTCCACCAAAAGTGACCGCCATATTCAAAATTCATTTATTTACGTTACACATTCGTATTTGGGTCACAGAAATACATAATGTGTACCAAATTTCAACTTAATCGATCCATTAGATTCGGAGCAAATTGGCTGTGACAGACGGACAGACAGACAGACACACGAGAGATCGTATACTTAAGGGTTCCATAGAACCCTAAAAATGGTCGATTTGCGTACGCACAATCGCGAGTTCATGTCTGAATTAATAAGTCTAGGTATACAAATCTCTGCCTGCACTCTGGAAAATTAAATCGAAGGATTATTCCGATCGAAATAAAAAGAACTAGGCATGCCTACGAAAAAAATGATAAATAAAATGAAAGAGGAACATAGTTTATTAAGGGAGAAAGAAGAAATAGTTCTTCATTAGGAAACATGTTTCTACGCCGACGATTTCGACAAGACTGTGGCTTGCGCGTACTTAACTGTGCCGTGTGGTAACGCCGTCCGTGTACAGTTTTTTCATGCGAGAAGCCTGCGCAGGCAGAACTGTGGGGAAGCTTGTGCGTGTGGTAGGCCCATTAAGAACGTTCGATTTATCTGCACAGTTGAAATCGCTACGATATATCGTTACGTGTGTAGCGGACATTTGCACCAAACTAGCAAGCCTTCCGATTTTTATAGGTAAGATTCTACTTATACCTACTTATAACCCTAAAACTTAAATATGGCGAAGTAAGTATGTCCTGTAATAGTCTTAACATTGACTAAATTGTATTATGTATTTTTTGTGTACTTTAAGTGAGGAGATCCAATGGTGGCTTAAGTTTTTGTCAAGTGTTATCGAATAAACAAATAATAAATAGGTATGTTTCGTTTTGAAAGGGCATGAAGATATATGTTTATTATCATCAAACACTTTATCAATCAAATTAATTTCGCATTCTTTACACAACAGTTAAAATACAAAAGTTATGTATTATGCTAATATATTATAAAATGCTATTACTTTCCCTTTGAAAATAAAATATTTCATAAGACACCAGCACGTCACTGTTACAAAAAGAATGCAGAACGAATGCTCTAGTAATGGCATCATGCTGACAAATATTCGATCAATTACACCAGTAAAAGCACCATGAGATAATTATAAAATCGAACTGCACTTTACCGGATCTAACAAAACGCCTATAGGGCGTAATAGTCCTATAAACTGCGCCCAAATACGGTTTTATAAACGTTCATAGGATTTCCAAAGAACTAAAAAAATACATGATCCTAGGATACTTCATCATCTGCCTAGCCTTTTCCCAACTATGTTGGGGTCGGCTTCTAGTCTAACCGGATGCAGCTGAATATCAGTATTTTACATGAAGCGACTGCCTATCTGACCTCCACAACCTAGTTACTAGGTAACACGATACCCCTTGGTAAGACTGGTTGTCCAGACTTTTTGGGCTTCTAACTACCCGTAACGACTGTCAAATATCTACAAATGACAGCCGGGACCAACGGCTTAACGTGCTTTCCGAGGCACGGAGGGGTCTTGGTATGTAAAGATAGTCACCCATCCACAGACCAACCGCGGCAAGCGTAGCTTAACCTGATCGATCGACCCGTGCAGCTGTCGTTACATAGCTACAAGATCCTAGGATACTTACTGGACCAGATTTTGCTACTTGGGTAGGTACCGAGCAGGAGAAAAGTTTAGCAGAAAAGCTAACATCTATAGTTGGTACAAATATTGATCATTTGGTCTGCTGCGCTTTTAGAAACCTACCTAAGTATATAGTGTACTTAAGTACCTACTTACCCTATAGACCTATATTTTTTAAATGCTTTTTTTTTCATTTTTACAGACAAGTTAGTCATTAAAATATGGACTCATACCCGGGACAGTTGGGCGAGAAGTTACAATGCAAGAAAAATGGCTAAAAAGGCCGGATCATTTGTGACTCCATATAAATATCATAAAGAAATGTTGTTTTTAAAAAAAGTAAAATTTGGAAAACTTGTCCAAGAATCGGATGACACCGACGATGATGAAGAAGAAAACGAGGAAGAAGAAGAGATTATTGCAGAAAGTGATTCAGATTCTGCTGGTGTTTGTGAAAACGAATGCAATGTTGACTCAAAGGAACACATTGATCCAAAAGCAATGAACCAAGACAATACAACTAACGAAATAGATGATACAGAGAAAAGACTGGATCATAACATATCTGAAGAAATGCTTAACGCAAAAATGCAAGCATACTTGAATAGCCAAGTGAAACAAATGAGGAAACCAAGTGACACACATGAGGACCGCCATTTTGCATTTTTCAAGAGCGTTCACCCGACGTTAACTTTGCTTGATGACGATCAAATATTGGAATTCCAATCTGGTGTTATAAATCTTTTACGGAATATCAAAAGTGGAGGAAGATTTAATAATGTTGCTAATAACCGACCTAGTTCGAGTAGGGGTTTATCTGGTCAACTAGACGATTAATATATACATAGCAGTAACCAGTGGTTGGACCAAGAGTGTTATAAATCTCGCTTAGTTCAGCTGGTGTTGGTAGTAAACAGCCTAGAATGGAACGAGATCCTGAATGATATGCAAGATCTATACCCTAATTGCGTAATACACGATCAATCACATTACCTAATTGCATTGTTTTATAAAAAAGTAATAGTTGGAAAAAAAAATCTGCTCAACAACGTAAATAACGCAATTAATGTTGTTGAACTGTCAAAATGAAACAAATTAGGCAAAATTGTTTATGAAAATAAGTTACGCAATTAGGGTACTGGTCTACGGCCTACCTAATTCTTCGGGGCATACAGCGTGTTGTTACGTTTAATGAAAAAACATTGCTATTAAATTTTTCACAGGCGAATGATTGTTGTGTGAAGATATTTTCAGTCTATTGGACTGAACCTGTTGCCATCAACCAAACCCGGACACAAATCCAGACTCTGGGCTGCTACTGAGAAGCTCCAAATGGAAAAAAGAATTTATCCATTAGGTTTTCAGAAAACTTCACTAACACTTTGCCCGTTGTGGATCTACTAAGCCAGGACCATAGCAGTCACGTTTGTGGCCACTAGACCAGTGTTCGGCAAACTCATTAGTCAATAGAGTCGAATATCAATACTATAACGACTAAAATTTCTTATGAGAGCCAATCCTTTCTGTATGTCCAAACTGTAATACACTTAAAGGCAAGAGCCTTTAAGTGTATTGAAAGATCAAACAAGCGCGACACGCGACGCGACACAAAGGCACCGAGCGACGAGCATTGTCTTTGTGTCTCTTCGCGTGTCGCGCTGGTCTGCACAAGCCTTTAAGGGGACGATAACCGACTTTTAATGATTTTATACTGAAGATGACGTCTAAACGAGTAGTGTTAGTGATTTGGAAAAAATATATGTTAAATAAGAGCATTTTCTTAATATTTTAATATAGGCATATTTTCGATTATGTTTATATTACATAGTGAAATTAATTTGTAAAGTTATGTCTAACGCGGATAAAAAAAACTGAGAATGACGCAAAATCTATCAAGCATATTTTTTTGAAAACTTCACCATTTTAAAGATAGGTAATTAAATTATTGATCTTTTAGTATACGTGTTTTATTAAAATACCTTTTCTTTTACGTGTAATAAATTAATAATGCGTCTAATTTGGGACAGCGCTCCTTGATGGGCGAGTCGTATTGCTGGCTGGACGTACAACGCGTTGCTTGAGCTCAGTACAGAACACGCAAGCTAACCATTCAAGGTCACTGTAATATATCTGCGTTTTAATCTTCTTAATCCTTAAAATTCCCATCACCAACTTTCAGTCCATAGCGCTTCCTAAAATTACTCAAATCGTTTGATAAATAATATGATGAAGGCATCTTACTTATTAACAAGTTAAGCTTTGAAAGCTTTGTAAATGATTCTGTTATTTTTTGGTGAAAATACTTCGGAAATAAATCTTTAAAAATATAGTTTGAATTTTGAATAAAACTTGATATCCTGCTTGATGACCGAAACCCCGACCCCCACGCATATCTACGCTCGCAGTCCTCGACATTTCATCACATCGTCTTGAAAGTAGATCGGTACTCTTTTTGCGCAACATCAAAAAGGGCTCCATAGATTTGATTCTCGTGTTCTATTATAGATGGTGTAATTCTATGAGCTATATTATTTTTAAACTTATTGCAACGACTAGCTGTATAATGCCTGCATTCAATTTTATGCGGCTTTTTATGTAATGGCATGAGGAAGCTAGCTAATAAACCACAGTGGTCAGACCAAAGAGCCACATACGGCTCGCGAGCCGCGGTTTGCCGACCACTGCTCTAGACCAACGTGCCATAACGTGCACAACACCAAGTAAAAAGTACGATTGCACTCCAAATATGTCGTTTCCATATTTATTTTACTGTGTACATAAATAATAAAATTCCTTCACAACCCCTTGTAGATACAACACGACAGATTTATAAGTACATAAAAGAAAAGATAAAAGCAAAGATATCTGAGTGAGTGCAAGCAGTGAGAACGTTAGTGAGTGACTCGCGAGCAGATAAATCGCATTTGTGCCTCTGACCGCTTCCTCAACTACACTCAATGAGGTTAGAGATGTAGCGACAGTTATACAATTTAAAAAAACCCTGTCCGACCCGAAAGGGGCACATAGGTACTGCAATAACATAACCTAAAAGTAATAAAAGATCTTATTATTATTGAAAATAAAAAGTTATTGCTATTTAAAAATCAAAATTTTAATACCCGCCAAAATTATCCCAAATCCATTAAAAATTTGCAATAGGGGTCGTAAGTTATGACTTGTAGATGTCACCGTAAGATTGTGAGAACCGTTAGTTTATAATCTGTCGGAATTATTTCTGTTAGATTATAAACTGTCGAAAAATTGTAAACTGGGTGAAATGGGTTAGGTGAGGTAGAACTGTGACCAACAGCGCGCGAGGCGAGCGAGCGAAGCGAGCGGTGCTGCGGCAGCGGCCGGCGAGCGCTACTTCCAAGTTGCTCGCAGCCAGGCAGGCTATTTAGTATTAGAGCAAGGTGCGTTACGTCACAAGCAAGTTTGATAACAGTTCACAATTTGTCGGTTTCCCATGGAAAGATTATAAACTAGCGAAAAATAATGCGTTAAATTGTAAATGGTTCGTTGAAGTTTACAATTTTTCGACAGTTTATAATTTATCGGAAATAACACCGATAGATTATAAACTAAAGAAGTTCATAATTATACAGTGACATAGACACCCGCTAAACGAGACGGCCGCCCGCGCTCCATGTAATAACTGGGTAAAATTCCCCATTGAAAAACAAAAGGCATTTTTTTTTAACGTGATAACGTATTATAAATCGATAAACGCACGAGCACGAGCTGCACGCACGAAAAAGTGTCACGATCCGCCTGAGCCGAGCGTGCAAGCGAGACCGCGGAACAAGCGATAGAGAGGCACGATCGGCCTATGCGTTCGGCTTGTGACGTTATCACGTAAAATGATCGTCCGTTAACCGACTTTACAGACAACCAATTTTTTCTTTTAACTTACCACATACTCGTAAATAGACTCTCAGTACGATACCTAACAACATCCTTACGGATCGGACAGGGTTTTTTTTAGAAGTTGTATAAATAATAACAGCGCAGGATAGCCTTTTCGAGAAGTGGTCACCGTATTAGTGGTTCAGTTGCTGGAATAACAGCAGTTCGTCGTGGACGTGGTGCGACAGCGGCTCCCCTGATATAATATCTGTCATCAGACGAAAGCCGCTACGCAACTATAGAGGTATGAGGAACAGGGTGTATAGTTCACTCATCCTCTATAGAAAAGGGAGGATCCTTGGACCAGACGGGTGTTGTGTCTGGTGGGCTACTGACTGACGATTGATGTCGGGACGTTACATATTTATGCTAATCGCGCGGTTAACTCTACGTAACGCAAATTTTGTGTGACGTCAGTGTGATCCGTTTTTCGCATGTAACAATGTAGATGCCGCCACATAACCATCGACGCTATGCTCTGCTAGTGTTAGAGTGACAGTAATCAGTCAGCTCGGATAAAAGTGACCCGTCTTATCCGAGCTTCGCGGTGATTCCAGTAACTTTGTAACAAAACTAGACGGCGCCACTTGCTGCGCTGTCAAATAAATAAAATCTTGGTAGATTAAGGATGCACCACATTTTATGGAAACGGTTTAGCATGGAAATGCATCTTTACCTAGTTAGCGGGCATTATTAGATACTATTACCCCCACATAGGCCAACATTGGATAACGAGTAGGTACTAAGGAAGATCCAGTTCCACATATCGTACCTCTACCTGCATAAAACTTGTCAACTGTTGTCAAAATAACTTACACTTCTACGTATTTCATAAATTCACTGCAAGTACTTAAGTAGGGGTGCCACACTTCTACGGTTCTACGTCCACACTAGTGCATTTGTAACAGTAATAGTATGAAAACTCCATTTGCCGAGAAAGAGGGGTTAATCAAGCAGGATTCTATAAAATGTGACGCCATAAGACATAATATTTCCCCCCCGACCCTTGCTCGAAAACGAGGTGCCAGCAGTTGTTGCAGCTGAGCACGTAGCTTTAAATACCCCGCATAATAATCATGATGAAAATCTAAGTTTGATCCAGCCTGTCCCTTCTTGCTGTCCTCCCCTCAGCGATGCCCTAAGCCGAGGTTCGTACCCCACAGGGGGTGCCCTTAGCGAGCACTCGCTTTATTTTAATTTAGAATAGTTTAAAAGCTCCTGGCTGGAGGCTCTAAGTATAGAAGCTTAAGGCCACCACAGGAAAAGTCCGGTTAAGCAACCATGACCTTAGTGGTCACAACTGCGAAAGGCCATAGTTAAAAAAAAAAACTTAATTTTTGTCTGTAAAACTTCCAGTACTTTACGTTCATTATAACATTCCCGTGCGTGACGCGATTGGTAGCACTGTTCTAGCTTTAGAAGCAATGGTGCCAACATGACGGCAAGGCACAAGTTATAGTGAACAGTCTGTAGGCAAAGTTTAAGTTAAAAAACCATCGACAAATTTTAAGCAAAATCGCTACAGTTTGAGAATGAAACCGCAGACTATGCTCAAACGAACGCGGCAGAATAGTTCACCGTCAATTGCGGGCGAATGGAGAAAACTGGTATAAATGAATTAAGATTTTAACTCCTCCGACGACCAGCCGAATTAGCCTTATTCTGCGCACTGCTCACAAAATAGTTTATTTTCAGTTTCTCTAATGTTATAAAGGCGAGTTTTATTATGTGGTAACGTAACTATGTGGAATTTTATTTGATATTGTTACGTTGGTTAATTAATAACCGCACGAGCCGCACGGGTCGATCGATCAGGTTAAGCTACGCTTGCCGCAGTCGGTTTGCGGATGGGTGAAAATCTTTACATACCGAAACCCCTCCGTGCCTCGGAAAGCACGTCAAGCCACGAATGACAGCCGAGACTGTCATTGTGGATCTTTGACAGTCGTTACGGGTCGTCAGAAGCCCGAAAGTCTGACAACCAGTGTTACCAAGGGATATCGTATTTTAGTTATTTCAGTTACTGGGTTGTGGAGGTCAGTCGCTCCTTGTAAAATACGGGTATTAAGCTGCATCCGATTAGACTGGAAGCCGACCCCAACATAGTTGGGAAAAGGCCTGCACCTGTGCGGCACCGCTCCGAGTGGAACCAATATGCAGCTGTGCCTACGACGCAGCTGTACCTTTCGCGTCTGCATCACTCCACTACAATTGAGGAAGTCGAGCAGTATTTAAAAGTGAAGACCAACTGGACTCTCGAAGGTTGAAAGGTTGGAATCGCGCCACAACATCAACTTTAAGTCATTCGTGGTACGAGTTCCAACCCACTATCTACAGACTTGCCTGAAAGAGGACTTTTGGCCGAAAGGTGTCGTAAATCGACGTTTCCGAGGACGGTTACGTGACACCACGCAGCGATACACGACGCCGCCGTCAACATTATGTGTATAGTCATAGTTGTATAAGGTTTTTAATATACTGATAATAAAATGATTATTATTATTATTAAAAGGCTAGGCAGAATGATTGACGTTGGTTAATGACTCAGGCTCGTGACGAGAGGCAGTGCTGCCGTGTTAATTAGAAACGCAGTAAGAAAGGACGTTTGTAAAATTGAGTTACCTATAGATTCGGAATCCTCGTAGAGCAACAAACTTTATTAGGCGCCATTTACTCGAAACTACGAATCCTTACTGCACTTCGAATTAGCGCGGTAGAGTGGTGGCCCAGATAGCCGCCGCAACTGCGTTGTAGGTCGTGGGTTCGAACCCAGACAGGCGCTTTACTTTGTGTAAATTATTTTATCACCACTGCTCTCAAAATGGTGAAGAAAATCGTGAGGAAACCGGTATGTCCTAGAACCAAAAATTCGAAGACATGTGACATCTACCAACCCGCACTGGGCCCGCGTGGTGGATTACAGCCCACTCCCTCTCACTGAGCGGAAGCCTGTGTCCCAGCACTGCCCAGCAGTTGGAACATTATAGGCTGATTATGCTCGTGGCTAAGTAATAACAGTCGCACGGGTCGATCAATCAGGTTAAGCTAAGCTTGCCGCGGTCGGTATGTGGATGGGTGACTATGTGGTGTGGTAATCGGAAAGGACGTTAAGCCGTTATTCCCGGCTGTCATTCGTGGATCTTTGACAGTCGTGGCGGGTCGTCAGAAGCCCGAAAGTCTGACAGCCAGTCTTAGCAAGGCGTATCGTGTTAGGTAGGTACCCGGTAATTGGACTGAAGTTAACTGAAAAACCACTCATCAGAACGTTTAGGTACAAATGCATCAGAACCATATTATCGAAATCGGTGCACGAGGTAAAGAATTATCGCTGAATGTACAGACGCCAGCACATCAAGCTACAACAATCTGTCAAATTTATTTAATAGATTTTCAACTTTATCGCTGAAAAATAAGGTTCAAAGTTGATTGAAAAATTTTTACAGTTTCGGGTAGCTTGATGTGCTGGCGTCTGTACACAAAAAGGACAAAAACTGTTTAATTATAACATTAATTTATTTACATTACAAGTCATAAAATCACAATTCGACATAAGTCGCCATGTTTGTTACTCCACATCTGTTGAGTCCTCGTCTGATCCTGAAAAATATATTTAAAAAATCATAATGACACATTAAATCAACACGGGTATCACGAATGTCTGACCCGAGGAGGTGGGCAGAGATGAGGGGGTTTTAAAAAATCCCCAAATTTTGTTCGTCATGTGGTAAGCCCCATGTAATAGGGGGAGAGCCTATTACCACTAATCGGGTACAAATCTAAAACCCAATAACACTTTACCCGACCCGGACATCGTATCCAGGACCGCTGCGAATACGGGCCGATAGGGATATCGTGGCCCCCCGGCAACATGGCAACTGAAGGAACACGGGTGGGTTTTAGTCAGTAAGAGTCTGACACGCCCTACCGCTCCACCCAGAGCGGGAGAAGTTATTTAATAATTTCCCACCCAAAAAAAAAAAAGTACCTGAAGACCCACGTTCTAATTTCACCTCTAACAAAAGCGAATTATATTGTTAAGGAAGTTAATATGAAAGTAGAGAACGGATAAAACGTTGAGTTTTTCAGAAATCAATTAATGTTACATTTTTATATTTATTTCTGTTAATTGGTTTTAAGAAAGACGGTTACATGTCAAAAAAAAAAATGGCTAGGTGAGGTCGGTGTTTCATACCCGAAGAAAAGAAACACCGTATCAAACTCAGAGGTCTCAGAGGTCAGACATTCATTTTGGTAGTAGGAGGGCCATGCAGTGATAAAAAATGATAATGATTTATTTGCTCAAACATAAGTACAAAACACAAATTGTCAGTATACAAGTGATGTTCAAAGTAAAGATAAAACGGATCACCACGTTTGCCTTAGACAATGCATAATTATGTCGCTCGGCATCTAATATCGCGAATACGAAATTTTTTACGAAAATCAGATTTTTGTTTTATTTCATTCTACACGTTCAAATAAGTGATTCTGCATTTAAAAAAAAATGTCACATTCGTGGTATTGGATCCCGAGCGACGATATGTAGGTATAAAATAATGTATAATGTGACACAGTCAAGAAAAAAAAATGCCATGGTAATTTAGATAATTACATAAATAGATTATAATCTATATTAATATAAATTATAATTTTACTAAAAATAATAATTAAGTAAAACATAATCAAAATCTTTTTGTTCGTAAACTCTATCTGCTAGAAAACTAATAATTTTGAAGGGTTTCTTGACTCACTAACCTTATATAGCCCTCTTCTCCCCAGTTCTTGCCCCACCAGTTGAGAAGAATCCAGTACTCCTGCGTGTACCCCACTAGAAGCATCGCGTGGTTCAGCGTCCATGAGGTGCAGAAAAAATCGTCGTAGATACCGCTCCTAATTGAGAAATAGAAATCATTAAAAATATTTAAGTTTACAAATAACTTTCTTGTGTTATCTTGTTTAGGTTTCCGAATGCCATAGAGTGATTTAATTTGTTGTTAGTGCTCATATTCATGAGCAGCACGTGCCAACGGCAGAGGCAACTGCTGCCGCTTCTGCCGTCGACGCGTCTACGGCTGCCGCCGATGAGTGTCGACGGCTGCAGCTGCTTCTGCCGTCGACGCGTCTACGGCTGCCGCCGATGAGTGTCGATGGCTGCAGCTGCTTCTGCCGTCGACGCGTCTACGGCTGCCGCCGATGAGTGTCGACGGCTGCAGCTGCTTGTGCCGTCGACGCGTCTATGGCTGCCGCCGATGAGTGTCGACGGCTGCAGCTGCTTCTGCTTTCGACGCGTCTACGGCTGCCGCCGATGAGTGTCGACGGCTGCAGCTGCTTCTGCCGTCGACGCGTCTACGGCTGCCACCGATGAGTATTGACGGCTGCAGTTGCCTCTGCCGTTGGAGTATGAGCACTAAGGCAGAGTACAGGTGAGGAGCACTTTGCTGTCGCCAGAGGCAACTACAGCTGCCGCCATTGGTTGGCGTTTGTCGTCGACACGTAGACAGCAAACGCCGAACAATGGTGACAGCTACAGTATGAGCGCAGCGCGCGCTTATCATTCGACTTGCGGCGCGCTCAAACAATGCTGTTGACATGGTGGGCAGCAGTCGGCGTGTCGAATACTGCAACAGTTGCTTTAGTCGACAGTAGCAGTTGCCTCTGTCGACATCTGAAGTTGGCTCTGTCTACAGCTGAAGTTGGCTCTGTCGACAGCAAAGTGCTGCTCGTCTGTTTGACGCCTTAGATCCCACGTCAACTTATATGAAAGGTTGTTGTAATTTCGATAAACCAATCATCACAGAGAACTAAATTAAAGACATCAGGTAAAGGTAGGTACTCGCAGTACCTACAAGGTTTAGTAAAAAGGTCCCATCAGATGTCATATAATAGGAGGTTTTCTTCTAGGAATTTCTACATTATACGATAGGGTTTTGTCGGTGACCAAACAGTACACAGACACTTTGCCTGAGTCCAAGATTACGTAGTATTTTCTACTTTTTAGAAAGATCATAGAATATAATAGAATAGAATAATTATTTATTTGTACTTATAGAAAGTAAGTACAAAAAAAAATGCAGATGTTTTATAATTAGAGATCCTTATACATTCTACCTTAAATTAGGCATGCAAACATTTATCTAGTAGGTACAAGTGCTTAATAGTCTAAAAATACTGTCAATATGAAAATTCTTATACTTAATATTGTCAATTAAATTTTAAAAAAGAATTAAAGATTTAGATCAGGATTAATTAGGTAATTATAAAGTTTTATCATTTAGATATTCACAAATGGAGTTATAACGTTTATATAATAAGACTGACAATTTCTTTCAGTGGAATGAATTCGTTTTTTATTCCATCGGGTATTTTGTTAAAGATAACCGGGCACATAATGACATACATATAACACTTTTCCGTAATAATGCAGTGTTATGACCCACTAACACATAGCATGTTTGTATACTGCCTTCTAACTGGTCGTCTTCTATTGTCAGACGATTTATTAAAAAGATGCATATTTGATTTTACAAAAGTGATGGGAATGTTATCAAATTTAGGGACTTGAATACAGGTACGCAACTATTTGTTACTTTCATGTTATACATTATTTAGAAAGTGAAACCGCAACTTTATAATAGAGGTTATTATTACCGTCAGACAGAAATCATAAATACCTGTAAAGCTGAAACGTAAACGGCGCAGCGTTGACAGCCACAGCTAGAGGCCCGATAGTCGCGAGGCTTTTTTCTATGGCCGCCTCGTCTCCAACCGGCAGGGTCGCCCACCTTCGAGCCCGGACCCTCACGAGGTTACTTTTGTATTTGCAGCTACCATCCTGGAGAAAAATACAATAGACTTAGATATATTTATTAATCTATATTCCGCGTGTTTCACCTCTCAACGAGACATTCTCAGGATAACCGGCTCTGCGTCCAGCGCTCGGCGTCGATCAAGTCAATTGTCATCCTGAGGATGCCTCATTACTACTACCTAGATACCAGCTTACCTGACAGTGCTGAATTCTCAGGTTGGCAAGAAATTCTTAAATCACGTTACTTGAGACAGAATTCTGGCGAATGTTTAAAAAAAACCTGTGATGTCTACATAATAGGCAGCGGGGTTCACTTTCCATCAAGTGTGGCGTACGTCAGCCTGAACTGGATGTGACCACCGTTTGGGCTGGTTATTGCTAAGATCATAGTAGTTCCAATTGTAAATTTAACGGTTCTGAATACAATCAAGCAAAATAATCATTGGCTGAACTGACAAATGCATTGAGTCACATACTTTCCCAACATAAGGATACTGCGACTCGGTGATCAGTCCGTCTCTGGCTGCATATCGGAGTGCACCCCGCAACGATCCTCCGTCGCAGCCCGCGTTGCCGTCCTTGAAACTACAGTCCACTATCTGCTGGGGACTAGACATAAAGGTATGCTTGAGTTACTTAAAGTGGGTCACAACTCTTGTGATGATATTACTAGAGTAACCAGAGAAGAAGGAGGTGTTGTGAGTAGTCTCTTCTGATTGATATTTGTTTTTGTATTTTTTTAAGTAACATTTTCTTTAGGCGCGTTGGGCTTTTTTGAGATGGGACTAAACCATTGCTATCGCGACACTGTAACGTAACGCAATTTACCGACACCGTAGAGTAAAAGACATCAACGCGTTGACAGTGGAGTAAAATTTTTTTTTCAATTTTTCACTTCTGTCGGCACTCTCGGAGTGGCACTGTTTTTTATGTTATTGTTATTTTTAATCGTGTTTTTTTATGAATCATGTGATCTGCTATAGAGATTTTATTATTACATAATTAACTTATTATGCTTTATAGAGCTATAATATGTTTCATATTTTCATCTATTAATAAACAATAAAAACTGGCCAAGTGCGAGTCGGACTCGCACACGAAAGGTTCCGTACCAACGTACAATATTTAGCAAATAAGTGAAAATACTAAACGAAGCATATTATTATTTTTCATCGTAAATTTTAAAAAATCGCAAAGACAAATTTGTATTTCAATTTACAAAATCACTCATATTTAAATAAAATACCGAATGAATCGGCATTTTTAGTATCAGTATTTTTGTTATTTATACACAGTATATGGTACATAATATGCAGAAGTTTCAAATTCCTAACTTGTTTAGTTGTTGAGATAGAGCTCGTACAAAAATGGTCTAAAACTGACAACTTTTACGGCTCCCTATTTCCTCACTCTTGAATATTAAAAAAATAAATGTTCTCTACTCGATGAGCTCTAGAAAATGACACCCCACGTGTCAGTCAGGGTTAGTTTTTTTTTTCAAAATCAATAGTTTTTTAATTGAGACTCCCCTTTAATTTTTAACTTTATTTAATTTTTATTAACTGTTGTTATAGCGGAAATAGAAATACATAATCTGTGAAATTTTTGAACGAAACTTTTAACCTATTTCGGTTCATGAGATACAGCTCACTGACAGATAGACGGACTACGGAGGCTCCCGTTTGGCACACATCGGGTACAGAACCCTAAAAACCAGGTTAATGTTTGATAGCTATTGGCGACGCTGCCTTAAGAGTGGCCAACAACAGTGGTGATTATGGCGTTGTAACACATCTTTCTTTAATTCTTTTAAATTAATGGGTATCTTGTGCACTATATCTAGGTTTCTATGAAATCAAAAAATAAAAATTTGGCAAAACAAATTCAATATAAGCCTCCAAAAATCTGCTTTTTTGCACAAATTTTACCTCAACTTTGACCGTTCATAATGTACTTATAAATTGTAAAAGTAAAGAAAACATCTTTATAGAAACCTCGCCCATGTAATGGAGATTCTAAATTACAAAAAAATATTTTACAAACTTGTAAGGCGTATTCAAAAACACGTATTTCCTGAAACCAGTTATTTTTCGTACAATGTTATCGCGTTCTCACTTGCTTGTTAGCGGTTCTCACTTGCGCTGGATGAAACAACAAGCTTTTCGACCATGCTCGCGTTGACGATAGACGGATCGGGAAGGGCCCCCTTAAGGCGCAACTAGCCGATACTTTTTTCATCGGCTAGTTGCGCCTTGCGCTAGTTGAGCCAACAAAGATTCGTTTTTCCTGCTAATTTGATCGCAACTTTGGGAGTAAATAAGTAATAAAAAAAGTTTAAAATCTCCAAAACAAAGCTCGTTTCGACAAAGCTCAATTGTCGAAGATTATAATAAATTTTATTCGTAATTGATTTATGCAGTAGTTTTTTCATAAAACTCCACCTTCCAAAGGACTTTTCGTAATTTTTTACGCGCTCGTTTTACTAAAATCGTTCTGAACGGTGTTTTTGTGCGTGCGAACTAGAGTTTGTGCATGTAGACCAGCGTCTAACTGCTCATCACTGATACTATCTCTGTCGGACACGATGCCAGGTGAGATAGCGTGCTTTTTGACCAAGCCCACCAATGAGTTCGAGCCCGCGACTAGTTCAACCTTAATGTGCCATGCCACATGTTACCTCAGTTCCCCCCAAAAGCCGTGTTGCCTATAGAGCTGCGCCTGCAACGCGTGTGTGACTGCAAAAGCGTAGCACGCGCCGCAGTGATGTTGCTCTTCTAGTTTGGGCTTGAAGCCTGTTGTACGCCAGTCGACCTGTCATCAAAATATTTTATTTCACATAAACCTACATGGGCACTTATGAAACGTCAGAAGCTAGGTGCAAGATTCCAAATGTTCGTTTCCTATGAAGAAGAGCCGGCAAGAAACTCCCCGGTCACTCTTTTACAAATAATTGACTTTTACAATATTTTCAAATTACAGTGTAATAGGTATGAGAGGACAGCATAGACTTGTCAACACAACAGTACAGCCTGTCTATTTCGTAAAAATCTCACCGTGAAAACTTAGGTGAAGTGAGTTTGACGTAAAGCACGTCAAACTCACATAACCTTGTGCTAGGGATTGACACTATTATGCTCGGGCCACACCAACGGGAAACGCCGTTAATTATCAAGATGATGGACCTTAACCCGTCGGAGCCAGCTCTTGAAATTTGGGTTAAATTTAAATGCATTTTCAAGTTTAGAGTATAGCCTTTACAACAGTAGCATTTTCATTAATTTTCAATAGTTATTTAGTTTTAAAGATCGCTCGGTACAAGTAGGTGATTCCATACTTAAGCTCGCGAGTGTAATTTTATAGCTCTAAGTGTTGTGTTTTGTGTTAATATTTTGTTGTTTATTAAAGCATTTCTTTTCCTTTTGCAATAAATTGAATGCCTCACCGTTTCAGGTACACTGCGAAGCAAATTCTTTCTGTAAGCAATCTTATGAGGATCCTCTGCCGGGTCGAACAGTGGAAACGTGTGAAACAGCTTCAGAAACTTGTTGAAGTATTCTTTTACGTCCTAAAAGGAAGAACAAAAACATATACAAATTGTGATAATACTTGAATTACGAAAACCGGTCTTATTTGCTACAATATAAAGGCGTTGGTGCCGATTCCCTTGTTCACAAACTAAACTAAATTTAAGTTCAGTGCATCTTTTTCTTTCTATTTCATAAATTTTAGTCTAGTCCTGTCAAATTAATCAGCGCCTGTCACTACTCCATACAAGTTTAGACGAGATTAAAAACTTGTCTACTAAAATTACGTCCACTTACGTCAAGCGCTGATTAATTTGACAGGACTAAACTAAAATTTATCTTCTGTCCTTTTCTTAACAAAATAGAAAGAAAAAGATGCACTGAACTTAAATTTAGTTTAGTTTATGAACAAGGGAATCGGCACCGTTGTTAGATAAAAACATAGTTATGAGAGAACGCGGCGATAGTCACGCTGTCTTCAAATTATCGCTGCGGTTATATCGCCGTGTGGAGATTGATTCATAGAGTTTCTATTGAATTTGATGCCACGGCAAGACTAAGTATCGTCGCGATTTTCTCGCCAGTGGAGGTGGCGCCACAGTGCTAGGGAAAGATCTTTTTTCATACAGAAAAGGAGCGAGCACTGATCACTACGGTTTAGGGATGCAAGAAGTGCCAAAAGTATCGATAGGTATATATCGTATTTATATTTAAAAAAATATCGATTTCGATATATAGAAAAATAATAATATTGCTATATCGATATTTTTTGGCATTTGCATCCCTACCTTAAAATCACCTTGAAAATGGAAAATGAAAAAAAAAAAAAATGCTCTTTCTGAACTTCTATTGTGTTTGTTTTTACTAAGTTAGCATTTTTATTTAAGCCCACTCACTTGTTGATTTTTTTTTTCCGAGCAAAGCAAGCAGTCACGCCACAGATAATTTAAAAAAGTCAACTTTTTATGGCACTGATTCCCAGTCAGTGGCGACAACCAGGTGCGGTCGCAGCCCAAGATTTTGGGGGGGGGTCACCATGGGTGCCGAGGAATATTTTTAGGGAAGTACATCTTGTTGGTCTAGTGGTCGCAAGCGCTACTGCCGGGTAAAGTGTTATTGGGTTTATCCATCAAGAATTATATGTGCATATATCTCCAACTCCACATTACATATGCTATTCAGGGACGCAGCTTTCTCATATGGGGGAGGGGGGGGGAAACGGGGTTTGCAACTGTCAAAGTGACGCTAGCATAGCTTTACTTTAACCAAAATAGAAGATTTTTTTAAGGAAATATTGTTTTTCATAACATATGAGAAGAGCGAGCAAAGCTAACTTGACAATTTAAACAACCAGTCATGGATAGGTAAGATATTTTCAATTCTAAGAACTCTTTTGAACTGAATGCAGAATGTGCAAGAGCGAGCAAAGCGAGCTCGAAAACTTTGCACACACTCGGATTGGTTAGATTTTCTTTTGATCATTCCAAAAGAACTTGGAATTAGTTGCTTTGTCGACTTACGAAGAAAAGCTCAAGAATTAAGAGAATGTAGAAGGCAAGAGCGAGAGAAGCAAGCCTGAAAATTTTTGTACTCCACCCTGAAAAGCTTCTGTTTTCTTTTAACCATTATATAGAAATAGAACTTACTGTTATGAAGAAAAGCTTACTTAAACTCAACAGTTTTGCAGTAAGTAGTTTAGGTTTTGGAATCTGGCTTAAACTTTCAAACCTTACGGGTGCCCAAATTTCCGAGTTTGCGTCGCTCGCTTGCATGCCAAGATACTCTATTTTTTATAATTTAACGATTTTTGGTAGGGGAATATCTTATGGGTTCACGTCACCGACATGTACCTATGCTAATGTTAACAGCACAGTACCTATGGGTATGACGTGTTGCGCTTGTTGTTGCTCGGGAGTGCCGATAAATGTAAAAACCAGACTAATGTTAATAATATTAATTTTCAAATTGTGAAATTTTCATTTTTGAAAAAAGAAAAACACTGTTATTTCATAGTTTTAAGTTTTCACTTCTGTCGGCCTATTTTCTTAATATTTTTGGATAATATTAACTGCAGGTATTTGAGCCGTGGCTGTAGTACAGTTTTAAAAGTTAGTAATACATGTAAATGATTCAGGCCCCGACAGCGTGACAGATTTTGGGGGGGTCATGACCCCCAGGACCCCCCCCCTCGGACCGCGCCTGGCGACAACGATGTTGCTATTGGAAATATATCGAATTTGATACATTTTCGATACTTGATATTTTATATCGATTTATTGCAACTAATTTTGTACGCCATAAATGGCAAAACATGTAGCCACCTCATATTAATTATAAGACCTTCTTTATGTACTCATGTTTTACAAAATAAATATTATCTTATCTTATCTTATAATAAATATCGAAATATCGAACAAAAAATATCGATATATCGATATTTTTTCTGCAAGAAAATAGTTTTACAGCTCTTTAAAGTTCACACGAAAATCAAAACAAACCAACAATAAAGCAGTTAGTTCTGAATTCAAATTATTATACACGATAAATCTAATAACTGATGGGCATGGAAATTGGCATTCGTTTGTATTCGGAAATGCGATGATTCCCGAGGGACATTATTAAGAAAATAGAAATACAAATTGGCATCGATTTACAAATTGGTTGATTTGGCGTCGCTTGGGGGAGGCCATTGGCTAGCAGTGGACGTCTTCCGACTGAACTGATGATCATGACGACATAATTATTATACCTATTTGATTAACCAGCTAGATAGAGCCCTTTTAAAGTCTATCCACACATATCGGGGCCGTGCCCGGGACGTGGACGGACCGTTCTCCGTCAGGGACTCAGAAAAAATATCAGTGTGTACCATAGATATTTTTTATATTTCTATGGTGTGTGTGCCATTTTACATGAACTCGTTCACACACGTCCGTGTCCGGGCCGACGACGGGGCTTCAGTTCCTGTGCCTGCCTTGTGTGTCCTGTCACGACCTTTAGTCCAACTTTAAAGCAATTTATAAAGCTCAATAAAGCTTGTTGTATTGTTAGTAGTTTTGTAAGTTTTATGAAATGAAATGAAATAAAATGTAATTGTTTATTCTGTAAATAGGATATTAGAATCACTTTTACAAGTCATATGAAAAAATAAACAACAAACACAACAAAACAAAAACCGAACACAACCGTCACACCGTCGTTAAACATAACTGGCGAAATGTGGGTGTACCTGCTACAGGGACACCTCTGCCCAACCCTTCGGGGAAACAAGGCGTGATGTTATGTTATGAAAAAATAAAATAAAAATAAGCTAGATGAGTTCGGCGTTTCCTATCTGACTACTCTGAGAAGAAAGGCCGAAACAAACTCAGAGGTCGCAGTCTCTTTTAAAGTCCAGACATAATCTTGGTCAGGCCATATGAGGACCATGTAGATAAGTGTCTGAAAAAGTTTTTTGAGGAAAGAACCACACAGATTTGAGTGGACCTGTCCAGTCAGTGCAAGCATTTGTCAGTAATCGTGGAGCTCAACTCAGAACATAAGGAGCTCAAAACGAACAATACCAAAGAAAGGACATTTGGGTAGGCCGCATAAACTACTCAAACTGCCAGACCATCACTAAAACTAGCAGAGAAATAAAAATAATATCCACATAGTCCTCACATTCACAATAATTAAAATAATACTAAAATAATAATACTAACAAATTTAGATCCTTATGAGGTTATTTCTTAGTTGGCCTAATAATGATCTAGGCTCGGATGAAAAAAATTTAGTAGACATTAGATGACCCGGTGAACTACATACCACGTGAAATTTAGATTCTTTCTATTTTTCGGTTGTTCTTTTGAGTTTTTCCTAATTTTCTTTTTTCCTACACCACCTCAGTATTGAGGAGAAAATACTTACAGTGGCACTCCGGGAGTGCCGACAAAAGTGAAAACTTGAATAAAATCGCCTTGGTGGAAGAAAAATACTTGTATAGAACATTGGTCCGTAACCTTATCTAAATAAAGGCACAATCGCGTTTACAAAAAAAAAAAAACTTCCAAAACCTTTAAAGTAAAAATACTTGCATAGAACATTGATCCGTAACATAATATAAATAAAAAGCACAATCGCTTTTACAAAAATGAGGTATCGGTAACGGTGTCGCGAGTTCAATTGTTTTTTCCCATCTGAAAAATGCCCAACGCGCCTAAGGCTAAGCGCGCACTACGAATTTTAATCGTTGCGGATAAGAATCGCCAAACTGTGAACAATACCAATATACTAGAGTCCGCGCACTGCGAAAAAAAAGATTACGCGTACGAATTATGATCATTTGCGATTTTATTTCACAATTTCAAAAAAATCGCAACGAAGAAAATCGTAGTGCGCGTTTAGTCTTAAGAAGTTTTCACTTAAAAAAATACATCATAAATCGGTCGAGCCATCTTCGAGTTCTTACGAGACTAACGCACGGCAATTGATTGATTGATTATATAGCAGATAGATAGAAATACAACTTGATATTACCAGATCTCCGAAAAGATTCAGCTGCAGCGAGTACGACTGTTTTCCAAGCAGAAAGTCGCGGTTGTGTTGCGCCACTATCTCAAGATTGTTGCGCCACTTCGTCAGTGCTTCTAATTCCTGGTGAGGTGTTCTGTAAGCTTTTTTGTGGACCGACTGTAAAGGAACGTCTTTTATTATCATACTAGTGGACCTGACAGATGCTGTCGTGCCCGAATAGTGCCTCCTACCGGATCCAATTGTGAATCCTAAACTAGTCGGGGACCCGCTCATAAACACACTAAAAAACTCATTTAAATCCGTTCAGCCGTTTAGGAGGAATTCAGTGTCATACACACGTACAGAAGAATTATATACAATGTCGCCCATCGGTATGTGTGCCCGCATTTTTCTGAATCTTCATGAAAAATTATCGTAAAATAACTTTAAAAGGGGGGTCTATCTTGGCTTTTTTTTTTCTTTATTTCAAATTTTTTTTTTTCAAGTTTCCCTATGACTTTATGAACTTACACTTGTGTTTTTTTTAGAAAAAAATGTTTTCACCTCCGTTTTTTTTGCATAGTTGACATGTTAATTAATCCGATAAAATAACTCATAAGCTTTTAGAAATAATAAACAGAATCCAAATCGAGCCAATAACATCGTAAATATGACTAATAAAAAATAAAATAAAATTTATAACATGAAAAAATATTAAAGTTAGCTTCTTTCTTATATCTATGCCCCCCCCCCCCATTTAAAGTTAATTTTAGAAAAAAAATCATGACGATTCAGAAAAACACGGGTGGTCACATGCCCATGGGAGACATTGTATATTTAAAATGTCCTATTATTCCTCTGCATCACATGCTCACGGTATGGAGAGGATGCAGATAAGTTGTTCGGGTGTCCGTTGTCATGGTATGAGCCTCATTCCATGGTTACCGATTTCTAAATAACTTCTCATTTACCGACGCCAATTTCAGGCTTCCTCTTTCATACGAATCTATTAACAACACAAATCTCCTTTATCATTCTTTTGTAGGTTTTCAATAATCAAGAGTACATAATGTCATAAAAAACTTACCTTATATTCATGCCAATGCCAGTCTGGTAAATCCGAATGTACGATCAATCCGTTCAATATGTGTTTCTTGACATACTCAGCACTTTTGTCCAGTGAGCACTGACTTACATTGAAACCCTTCAGAAACTCGCCCCAGCCTGCATTCTTTTCGACCAATTTAATCGTTTCAGCAACAAAACTATCGGTTTTATCGAAATTGAAACATCTAGCATGTCTGTTATTTTTACACTTAATTGGAATCGATTTTATTTTGTTTGTTGTTTTTGGTATGTCACTGTAATCACCGGAATGAATTCCGGTGATTACAGTGAATTGTAGTATGAGAATTATTTTAATTATTTGCATTTTAAGCAGCAATGTTTTCTAGATATTACAAAGATATTGAATTAGATATTCACTTATATTTCATTACACTGTTTCTTTTGAAAGACACAACACAAATAAATTACAACTTGTATTTTCACTTACAAAACAATTCAGGCCATTTACTATTATAGCGCCTAGTGACATTAAACTGACTAATTCGACTGTGAATTTTGTAGACTAATCAAAAGATTTTCTGATCAGCAGAGTTAGCAATATATTTTTATGAGTCATACGTAATTATTGTTTATTTCCATCGTACTAGTTGCTGATTAACATTTTTAACAATAAACAGTATATTGTATGTGTTACTTAGGTACCTATAAAATTGTTCGGTCTAGATTTAAAATTGACGTCGATGATTAGGTAACTCTTAGTTGACTAAACTGTTTTTCAGATTTTTTGACCAATCGCGTATCCAGTGATTTAGGGTTGAAATTGTTCCGGGTCAAGGCTGATTAGGCCGCCTCCTATTTAAAAGCGATCGTCGAGCTAATACATGATCGATCGCGTGCATAATCACACGTCGATCTGTGGCCGAAGGAAGCTGGTGCAGGTCTGTGAGGAGTACGCGCGTGGACATGGGCTCAAATATAATGTTGATAAGAGCCAATGCATGGTCTTTGGAGTCTGCGGTGCTAAATCGCTGGAAAATGTAACACTAGTTTTTCTCAATAGTGTTCCCCTAGACAGAGTGGACCATTTTAAATACTTAGGGCTAGTCACGGATGACTTCAAGGATCATGCTGACATCGAACGGGAGCGGAGGGCCTTGTCGAAAAGAGCGAATATGCTAGCTAGCTAGGTTTGCCCGTTGCTCCGATCAAGTTAAGGTCACCCTTTTCAAGGCATATTGCACTTCACTGTACACGTGCAGCCTGTGGGCTCACTACACACAAGCGTGCTATAGCGCCCTCCGTGTCCAGTATAACAACGCGTTCAGGGCAGTGTTGAGGCTCCTCCGCTTCTGCAGCGCCTCGGGCATGTTTGCGGAAGCGCGCACCGACTGTTTTCACGCCACCATGCGCAAGCGGTGCGCGTCCTTAGTGCGCAGGGTGCAGGCCAGCTTCAATACTGTCCTGTACCCTAATTGCGTAATACAACACAATCACAATTTGTTTCGAGTTCAAACAGATTGCTAATCCATTGCTTCATAAGTTGGAAGAAAAAAATTGCTCAACAACGTAAATAACGCAATGAATGTTGTTGAACTGTCAAAATGAAACTAATTAGGAAAAATTATTTACGAAAATAAGTTACGCAATTAGGGTACTGAAAATGATTGCTGATCGATTTGACTGCCCCTACATACAACAATGCTGTAACAGACATGTATAGCCAGGGCATTTAATCTGAATGACACTGACCTATATTTTTAATGACTTGTTTGATAAAATGATTATTTACCTAATACTATAAATTCCGTGACCGTTATAATTTGACATATCATTTTAATTTTGATTCTGTGAGCCGTATAATTTGTATTACTCATTCGTTTATTTTAATTGCATTTGACATTTTATTTTAATTTGAATTCTAAAACCTTTATAATTTGTACCTATTTTAATTGCATTGACATTTTATTCCATTGTGATTTATTCTGTTGCAGTATAGTTTAATTTTATTTTACGTAATATGGGTTTTGCCTGAATTAAATGAATTTTATTTTTATAATGTCACTTTTTTTTCGGATAACGCGTGGTCCTCTGTCGGCGCGACCGAGCGTTCAGTTTCACCGAAAAAAAGTTTGAACGAACGCGTATTCGTGCGACGATCGCTTTAAATAGGACGTGGGATTAGATGATCTGACTGAACTCAGTGATGATGTCCGTCAGAGCATGAAACGCTGATGTCCATAATTTAAATAGGTAAATAACTTTTATTATTTTATTTATCTTTTACATAGATTCTTTTCTTTTAGATTTTGTGAATGTGAGAACGTTGTAGGCTGTAGACTTGTTGACCGTTTTCTATTTTACTAAGTACCTGGCACTTGTTGATAGGCCTACACTGTCCTCTCATAGTTGAGCTCCTTAAGTTCTGAGTTGAGCTCCACGATTACTGACAAATGCTTGCACTGACTGGACAGGTCCACTCAAATCTGTGTGGTTCTTTCCTCAAAAGAACTTTTGGTCCTCATATGGCCTGACCAAGATCATGTCTGGACTTAAGAAAAAAAAGAGACTGCGACCTCTGAGTTTGTATCGGCCTTTCTTCTTAGAGTAGTCAGATAGGAAACGCCGAACTCATCTAGCTTATTTTTAATATTTTTTTTATATGACGTGTAAAAGTGATTTCGATATCCTATTTACAGAATAAACTATTTCATTTCATTTAATTTCATTTCATACCTATTAACACTGTAATTTGAAAACATTATAAAAACCATTTTTTTTTCTAGAAACGACCAATTATTAGAATCGTGCAACTAGCTTCTGACGTTTCATAAGTGCCCTTGTGAAATAAAATAATTTGAATTTTAAATTTGTCTTCACAAAAACTACGTGACAAGCAACAGTGGAAACGGGTGAAAAAGACTTATTTTCCCCCAAAAGTGACCGCCATATTCAAAATTAATTTATTTACTTTACACATCCGTATTTGGGTCACAAAAATACATGATGTGTGTGTACCAAATTTCAATTTAATAGATCCATTAGGTTCGGAGCAAATTGGCTGTGACAGACGAACAGACAGACAGACAGACACACGAGAGATCGTATACTTAAGGGTTCCGTTTTTTCTTTTGGCGTGTGGAACCTTAAAAATGGCCGATTTGCGTACGCATAATCGCGAGTTCATGTCTGAATTAATAAGTCTATACAAATCTCTGCCTGTACTCTGGAAAATTAAATCGAAGGATTGTTCTGACCGACATAAAAAGAACTAGGCATGCCTACGAAAAAATTATAAATAAAATGAAAGAGGAACACAGTTTATTAAAGGAGAAAGAAGAAATAGTTCTCCATTAGGAAACATGTAATTTTAAAATTGGTCCAGCCGTCTTCGAAAAATCGAGGAACAAAAATTAAAAAAAAAAACGCCGCCTTGTGAGAGGGTCGTGTGAGCGACGCCGTCTTGTGAGAGGGTCGTGTCAGCGACGCCGCCTTGTGAGAGGGTCGTGTGAGCGACGCCGTCTTGTGAGAGGGTCGTGTCAGCGACGCCGCCTTGTGAGAGGGTCGTGTGAGCGACGCCGTCTTGTGAGAGGGTCGTGTCAGCGACGCCACCTTGTGAGAGGGTCGTGTGAGCGACGCCGTCTTGTGAGAGGGTCGTGTCAGCGACGCCGCCTTGTGAGAGGGTCCTGTGAGCGACGCCGCCTTGTGAGAGGGTCCTGTGAGCGACGCCGCCTTGTGAGAGGGTCCTGTGAGCGACGCCGCCTTGTGAGAGGGTCGTGTGAGCGACGCCGTCTTGTGAGAGGGTCGTGTCAGCGACGCCGCCTTGTGAGAGGGTCGTGTGAGCGACGCCGTCTTGTGAGAGGGTCGTGTCAGCGACGCCGCCTTGTGAGAGGGTCGTGTGAGCGACGCCGTCTTGTGAGAGGGTCGTGTCAGCGACGCCGCCTTGTGAGAGGGTCCTGTGAGCGACGCCGCCTTGTGAGAGGGTCCTGTGAGCGACGCCGCCTTGTGAGAGGGTCCTGTGAGCGACGCCGCCTTGTGAGAGGGTCCTGTGAGCGACGCCGCCTTGTGAGAGGGTCGTGTGAGCGACGCCGTCTTGTGAGAGGGTCGTGTCAGCGACGCCGCCTTGTGAGAGGGTCCTGTGAGCGACGCCGCCTTGTGAGAGGGTCCTGTGAGCGACGCCGCCTTGTGAGAGGGTCGTGTGAGCGACGCCGTCTTGTGAGAGGGTCGTGTGAGCGACGCCGTCTTGTGAGAGGGTCGTGTCAGCGACGCCGCCTTGTGAGAGGGTCCTGTGAGCGACGCCGCCTTGTGAGAGGGTCCTGTGAGCGACGCCGCCTTGTGAGAGAGTCGTGTGAGCGACGCCGTCTTGTGAGAGGGTCGTGTCAGCGACGCCGCCTTGTGAGAGGGTCCTGTGAGCGACGCCGCCTTGTGAGAGGGTCGTGTGAGCGACGCCGTCTTGTGAGAGGGTCGTGTCAGCGACGCCGCCTTGTGAGAGGGTCCTGTGAGCGACGCCGCCTTGTGAGAGGGTCGTGTCAGCGACGCCGCCTTGTGAGAGGGTCCTGTGAGCGACGCCGCCTTGTGAGAGGGTCGTGTCAGCGACGCCGCCTTGTGAGAGGGTCCTGTGAGTGACGCCGCCTTGTGAGAGGGTCCTGTGAGCGACGCCGCCTTGTGAGAGGGTCGTGTGAGCGACGCCGTCTTGGGAGAAGGTCGTGTCAGCGACGCCGCCTTGTGAGAGGGTCGTGTGAGCGACGCCGTCTTGTGATAGGGTCGTGCCATCGACGCCGCCTTGTGAGAGGGTCGTGTGAGCGACGCCGTCTTGTGAGAAGGTCGTGTCAGCGACGCCGCCTTGTGAGAGGGTCCTGTGAGCGACGCCGCCTTGTGAGAGGGTCCTGTGAGCGACGCCGCCTTGTGAGAGGGTCCTGTGAGCGACGCCGCCTTGTGAGAGGGTCGTGTGAGCGACGCCGTCTTGTGAGAGGGTCGTGTCAGCGACGCCGCCTTGTGAGAGGGTCCTGTGAGCGACGCCGCCTTGTGAGAGGGTCCTGTGAGCGACGCCGCCTTGTGAGAGGGTCGTGTGAGCGACGCCGTCTTGTGAGAGGGTCGTGTCAGCGACGCCGCCTTGTGAGAGGGTCGTGTCAGCGACGCCGCCTTGTGAGAGGGTCCTGTGAGCGACGCCGCCTTGTGAGAGGGTCCTGTGAGCGACGCCGCCTTGTGAGAGGGTCGTGTGAGCGACGCCGTCTTGTGAGAGGGTCGTGTCAGCGACGCCGCCTTGTGAGAGGGTCCTGTGAGCGACGCCGCCTTGTGAGAGGGTCCTGTGAGCGACGCCGCCTTGTGAGAGGGTCGTGTGAGCGACGCCGTCTTGGGAGAGGGTCGTGTCAGCGACGCCGCCTTGTGAGAGGGTCCTGTGAGCGACGCCGCCTTGTGAGAGGGTCCTGTGAGCGACGCCGCCTTGTGAGAGGGTCGTGTGAGCGACGCCGTCTTGTGAGAGGGTCCTGTGAGCGACGCCGCCTTGTGAGAGGGTCCTGTGAGCGACGCCGCCTTGTGAGAGGGTCGTGTGAGCGACGCCGTCTTGTGAGAGGGTCCTGTGAGCGACGCCGCCTTGTGAGAGGGTCCTGTGAGCGACGCCGCCTTGTGAGAGGGTCGTGTGAGCGACGCCGTCTTGTGAGAGGGTCGTGTCAGCGACGCCGCCTTGTGAGAGGGTCCTGTGAGCGACGCCGCCTTGTGAGAGGGTCGTGTCAGCGACGCCGCCTTGTGAGAGGGTCCTGTGAGCGACGCCGCCTTGTGAGAGGGTCGTGTCAAGGACGCCGCCTTGTGAGAGGGTCCTGTGAGCGACGCCGCCTTGTGAGAGGGTCCTGTGAGCGATGCCGCCTTGTGAGAGGGTCGTGTGAGCGACGCCGTCTTGGGAGAGGGTCGTGTCAGCGACGCCGCCTTGCGAGAGGGTCGTGTGAGCGACGCCGTCTTGTGATAGGGTCGTGCCAGCGACGCCGCCTTGTGAGAGGGTCGTGTGAGCGACGCCGTCTTGTGAGAGGGTCGTGTCAGCGACGCCGCCTTGTGAGAGGGTCCTGTGAGCGACGCCGCCTTGTGAGAGGGTCCTGTGAGCGACGCCGTCTTGTGAGAGGGTCCTGTGAGCGACGCCGCCTTGTGAGAGGGTCGTGTGAGCGACGCCGTCTTGTGAGAGGGTCATGTCAGCGACGCCGCCTTGTGAGAGGGTCCTGTGAGCGACGCCGCATTGTGAGAGGGTCCTGTGAGCGACGCCGCCTTGTGAGAGGGTCTTGTGAGCGACGCCGTCTTGTGAGAGGGTCGTGTCAGCGACGCCGCCTTGTGAGAGGGTCCTGTGAGCGACGCCGCCTTGTGAGAGGGTCCTGTGAGCGACGCCGCCTTGTGAGAGGGTCGTGTGAGCGACGCCGTCTTGTGAGAGGGTCGTGTCAGCGACGCCGCCTTGTGAGAGGGTCCTGTGAGCGACGCCGCCTTGTGAGAGGGTCCTGTGAGCGACGCCGCCTTGTGAGAGGGTCGTGTGAGCGGCGCCGTCTTGGGAGAGGGTCGTGTCAGCGACGCCGCCTTGTGAGAGGGTCCTGTGAGCGACGCCGCCTTGTGAGAGGGTCCTGTGAGCGACGCCGCCTTGTGAGAGGGTCGTGTGAGCGACGCCGTCTTGTGAGAGGGTCGTGTCAGCGACGCCGCCTTGTGAGAGGGTCGTGTCAGCGACGCCGCCTTGTGAGAGGGTCCTGTGAGCGACGCCGCCTTGTGAGAGGGTCGTGTGAGCGACGCCGTCTTGTGAGAGGGTCCTGTGAGCGACGCCGCCTTGTGAGAGGGTCCTGTGAGCGACGCCGCCTTGTGAGAGGGTCGTGTGAGCGACGCCGTCTTGTAAGAGGGTCGTGTCAGCGACGCCGCCTTGTGAGAGGGTCGTGTGAGCGACGCCGTCTTGTGAGAGGGTCGTGTCAGCGACGCCGCCTTGTGAGAGGGTCCTGTGAGCGACGCCGCCTTGTGAGAGGGTCCTGTGAGCGACGCCGCCTTGTGAGAGGGTCCTGTGAGCGACGCCGCCTTGTGAGAGGGTCGTGTGAGCGACGCCGTCTTGTGAGAGGGTCGTGTCAGCGACGCCGCCTTGTGAGAGGGTCCTGTCAGCGACGCCGCCTTGTGAGAGGGTCCTGTGAGCGACGCCGCCTTGTGAGAGGGTCCTGTGAGCGACGCCGCCTTGTGAGAGGGTCCTGTGAGCGACGCCGCCTTGTGAGAGGGTCCTGTGAGCGACGCCGCCTTGTGAGAGAGTCCTGTGAGCGACGCCGCCTTGTGAGAGGGTCGTGTGAGCGACGTCGTCTTGTGAGAGGGTCGTGTCAGCGACGCCGCCTTGTGAGAGGGTCGTGTGAGCGACGCCGTCTTGTGAGAGGGTCGTGTCAGTGACGCCGCCTTGTGAGAGGGTCCTGTGAGCGACGCCGCCTTGTGAGAGGGTCCTGTGAGCGACGCCGCCTTGTGAGAGGGTCCTGTGAGCGACGCCGCCTTGTGAGAGGGTCCTGTGAGCGACGCCGCCTTGTGAGAGGGTCCTGTGAGCGACGCCGCCTTGTGAGAGGGTCCTGTGAGCGACGCCGCCTTGTGAGAGGGTCGTGTGAGCGACGCCGTCTTGTGAGAGGGTCGTGTTAGCGACGCCGCCTTGTGAGAGGGTCGTGTGAGCGACGCCGTCTTGTGAGAGGGTCGTGTCAGCGACGCCGCCTTGTGAGAGGGTCCTGTGAGCGACGCCGCCTTGTGAGAGGGTCCTGTGAGCGACGCCGCCTTGTGAGAGGGTCCTGTGAGCGACGCCGCCTTGTGAGAGGGTCGTGTGAGCGACGCCGTCTTGTGAGAGGGTCGTGTCAGCGACGCCGCCTTGTGAGAGGGTCCTGTGAGCGACGCCGCCTTGTGAGAGGGTCTTGTGAGCGACGCCGCCTTGTGAGAGGGTCCTGTGAGCGACGCCGCCTTGTGAGAGGGTCCTGTGAGCGACGCCGCCTTGTGAGAGGGTCCTGTGAGCGACGCCGCCTTGTGAGAGGGTCCTGTGAGCGACGCCGCCTTGTGAGAGGGTCGTGTGAACGACGCCGTCTTGTGAGAGGTTCGTGTCAGCGACGCCGCCTTGTGAGAGGGTCGTGTGAGCGACGCCGTCTTGTGAGAGGGTCGTGCCAGCGACGCCGCCTTGTGAGAGGGTCGTGTGAGCGACGCCGTCTTGTGAGAGGGTCGTGTCAGCGACGCCGCCTTGTGAGAGGGTCCTGTGAGCGACGCCGCCTTGTGAGAGGGTCGTGTGAGCGACGCCGTCTTGTGAGAGGGTCGTGTCAGCGACGCCGCCTTGTGAGAGGGTCCTGTGAGCGACGCCGCCTTGTGAGAGGGTCCTGTGAGCGACGCCGCCTTGTGAGAGGGTCGTGTGAGCGACGCCGTCTTGTGAGAGGGTCGTGTCAGCGACGCCGCCTTGTGAGAGGGTCCTGTGAGCGACGCCGCCTTGAAGGTCTTGTGAGGGTGTGAGCGGAGGGTGAGCGACGCCGCATTGTGAGGGTGTGAGCGACGCCGCCTTGTGAGGGTGTGAGCGACGCCGCCTGTGAGGGTGTGAGCGACGCCGCCTTGTGAGGGTGTGAGCGACGCCGCCTTGTGAGGGTGTGAGCGACGCCGCCTTGTGAGGGTGTGAGCGACGCCGCCTTGTGTGGGTGTGAGCGACGCCGCCTTGTGAGGGTGTGAGCGACGCCGCCTTGTGAGGGTGTGAGCGACGCCGCCTTGTGAGGGTGTGAGCGACGCCGCCTTGTGAGGGTCGTGTGGAGAGGGTCGTGTGAGCGACGCCGCCTTGTGAGGGTGTGAGCGACGCCGCCTTGTGAGAGGGTCGTGTGAGCGACACCGCCTTGTGAGGGTCTTGTGGAGAGGGTCGTGTGAGCGACGCCGCCTTGTGAGGGTCGTGTGAGCGACGCCGCCTTGTGAGGGTCGCGTGAGCGACGCCGCCTTGTGATGGTCGTGTGAGCGACGCCGCCTTGTGAGGGTCGTGTGAGCGACGCAGCCTTGTGAGAGGGTCATGTAAGCGACGCCGCCTTGTGAGGGTCGTGTGAGCGACGCCGCCTTGTGAGAGGGTCGTGTGAGCGACGCCGCCTTGTGAGAGGGTCGTCTGAGCGACGCGGCCTTGTGAGAGGGTCGTGTAAGCGACGCCGCCTTGTGAGGTTCGTGTGAGCGACGCCGCCTTGTGAGGGTCGTGTGAGCGACGCAGCCTTGTGAGAGGGTCGTGTAAGCGACGCCGCCTTGTGAGGGTCGTGTGAGCGACGCCGCCTTGTGAGAGGGTCGTGTGAGCGACGCCGCCTTGTGAGAAGGTTGTCTGAGCGACGCGGCCTTGTGAGAGGGTCGTGTAAGCGACGCCGCCTTGTGAGGTTCGTGTGAGCGACGCCGCCGAGGGTCGTGTGAGCGACGCCGCCTTGTGAGAGGGTCGTGTGAGCGACGCCGCCTTGTGAGAGGGTCGTGTGAGCGACGCCGCCGAGGGTCGTGTGAGCGACGCCGCCGGCTTATCATGCATTGTTTCGAGATACAAGCAGATCAAAAGTTAAGGACAGTCTCCTAAGGCTTCATAGACGTGACACCGGAGCCGCAACGGGCGGCGGCGGCGCGCGGCGCTGGACATCAAGACGCATAAAAATCAGAATATTTCATAGTGAGTGTAAAATCTAGGCGCGGCGCTGACCGGTGTGGCGCTGGTTCGGCGGCAGTGTAGCGCCGGTTCGACGACAGTGCGGCACCGGCAGCGGTGCGGTGCATGGGCGATATTTATTCATATACACAAACATGGGGTCTGGCTCCGTGCCGTTGCGGCTCCGGCTTCATGTACAGGAAACTTTAGGGCGTTTGCCCACTTATCCGTATCCGGTTCGTATTCAATTCGTGTTCGTTTCTGATCCGGTTTGGCCATCCTAGTAATTGTACGAACCGTATACGCATCAGATCCGATACAGAATCGGATATGGATACTTATCCGATTCGTTTCTGTAGCTACAGCGGTTAAGATACAGTAAGCGTTCAAAAGTGCATAGGCACGTTAAGAGTCGTATTGCTGTGAACACACGGTATAGCCTGTACATCTGTATGTGTAAGCAATACGATACACACACCACAGAGAACGCAGTTTTGCACTACATGAAACAACAATATATTTCCGTCGCTTTAAACATGCTAGCACACACGCATTATGCGCGTGACCTTGACCAGTTTATGGCATTGCTTAAATTCGATAGTAACTTAACAAGTGCAGATAGCAGAAAGCGTTAAGCGTTGGTATGGAATTCAAACTGCCTCAGGTTCTAATCTCATAAAGCACAGTGCGGTTTTTTGCAAATATTATTATTTTTGTTTTCGATAATAATATGTTTTTAAATATTGCTGCTTTTTTTATGTTGTTATTGCAATAAAGGGATTAGAATAAAAAATGCGTGATATATGATAACAAAATTAAAAAATATATTTATTCGTTATATTTATTTTACATAAGCACCATAAGCACGCATTTGCATAAGCACGCTGCACCTCGATAATAAGCCTATTCCTCATATCTCTTAACCCTCACAGTATTTCTCTAGAACAAAGAATAACATTGTACTTAGTTAACAAACTGCTGCAATTATTTATCATTACTTCAGCTGAATAAGATGTGAAATACATGTCAAGAAACTTAGAAGCAATTTTTTTTTTTTTTTTTCACCATAAATATTAAGTTTTGATCATGGTCGAAGTAATTAATAAGAATATTAGACTACTTAAAATGTAAAAAAACTACTTACAGAATAGGTGATTTTAAGGTTAAATATGGGCAGTTTGTTTATATTTTATTTGTATTAATTATTTTACATTTTATTTGACTTTAGTAAATATTGGTTGGTATTGAGGTTATAGCTTAAGTATTCAATTTATTTACGAAAAGAAGATTGAAACTAAACCTCAAATTTTAATCTTAAAATAATAATATGACTAAAATAATCTTAAACATTTTCGGTTTATCTGCAAGAAATACGACAAACACCATATTGAAACGTGCTTACTTATTCGTTACCACAAATTCATGCAATAACGAATCTGTTGTTTATTATGTTGGTATGGTAAATATTTTAAGGTTAACATATAGCAGTGTCCCACTTGTAGTCTTAATATTATCGTGCGAAACTTAAATGTTCAGGTTTATGCCTTTCTGTCAAAAACGGTTTTCTAGCTGATCTTCAGTGATGCAAGGCTTCAGAGTGCACGGCGAACGGTTCATAATGACGTGTTTAATAATTTAGCAAAATATCTCGTTGGTATGAAACCATTTGTTTCATATTCATTCACTATTTGACGTCGCTGCACCTCGATAATAAGCCTCTTCCTCATATCTCTTAACCCTCACAGTATTTCTCTAGAACAAAGAATAACATTGTACTTATGTATTAGGTACACATAATACCTAATTATTTATCATTCACTAATCGAATTATACGTCATAATGAATTTAAAACTTTAAAGGCATCTTCTATATCAACAATACCTCTGTTCTATCAACAATGCCTTTCATTAAGATTTATGTTTAGTAAAATATGAAATATTTAAATGATAACACTCACACTTAGTCCGGTTTCATTAGAAATTTGTGTAATTGTTGTACATTCAATTTTACTGCATTCACTTTTTAATTGACTGCATTTTGAAAATAATAACCACAACACCGCTAATAGCTAAATACTCGTCACCGACAATAATCACGAACCAACAAAGTTCTAAGTGAATACCTACTCGTAACGAATTACATCTGTCTACCCCACAGAAATCGAAATAATTTACTTAGTTTTCTGTGGTCTACCTGCTAAACTTTAATATTTATGGGAACAAGACGAATAAAACAAAAAACTAATAATTATCGAACTAGTCATTAACTATGAGTTGCAGACAAAGTGAGTGTGTGTGTGTGTAATGTGCGTGTCTACAGTAGGTATTGTAACAACATAGAGAAGAAGGTCGTAAGTCAAACCGAAGTGTCAGTCTATTGCTTTGTGAGATTGCCTATGGACTTTTGGTCGGTACTGTACCTTGCTGCCCCGTCTCAAAAATCCACTCTCTATGTGACTAACTTGACTGTAATGTATCAATGGCCGTTTTCACACTGCGACGATAACGACACCGAAATATCGTCAGCTCGGACGACAACGATATCGTCCGACGATATCGGGACGATATCGGTATGTGACACGATGTAACCAACAACTTATTGTCATGCGGTATGCAAAAGCTTACATCGCCACGCAATCCCAAAAGTGTATAGTGTATTCGAGGTAATAATGGCAGCAGTGAACAAGTGCACTGTGTCGTCCGGCGATATCGGCACGACAATTAATGTCGGCGACGATACCGTTGACTACACCGACAGTGTGAAAACTGTGAAAGCGTTTAGTAGTGATTGTATGGAAACTAAATTATTCAACAGGTTGCCTTTAGACATAAAAAGTGCTGTCTATAGTAGCGCTTTCAAAATAAAACTAAAAAATTACCTACTGAATAAGTGTCTATATGCCGTAGAAGAACTGTAGTTTTATCGAATTGTAATTTGCGAATTTGTCTTTAATTAATTATTTTATTGTTATTATTTTAAATTTTAAGGTCAGGCCAGATTGTTTAATTTATATGTCGAAATACTATTGATGAAATGTAAATTTATATATTTAAATGTAGATGTAAGTAAATAATGAAATTCAAATGTTAATTTATTTTAGTGTATATTCTATAATTGTGTAATTTTGTGTGTAAATTCAGATACAAGTTACTTGTTTATGAATAAATGACTATGACTATGACTATGACTAAACTACCAGTTCGACGATAAATATCGTGTCGTCGTTATCATCCAATGTGAAAATGGCCATTGATCGCATTTTTAGGCTTTGATTGTAAAATGTCGACTTCGCCCGGTTAGCGTGTGTAGCGGATACTACATTTACAGAGGCAATGATGGTCGTTGTGGGGCGATGAATGGAAGTCAATAATAATAACGGTTCCCCAATTTAATTTAGTATTTAATTAATTTAATTTTAACCTAATGTAATTCATGGAAAAAAATAAAAGTGAAATTTTTCGGGACGCGTGTGGTGCGCGCGCCTCGTCGCTCAGATGTCTAGAAAATAACACGCTGACGTCATTCGTCGTCTGCATGTCTGCATGCACTTGCACACATATGCAAGGCTTTAACATGTTGCCACCCTAGGAATGCAGCTCTGATCCTTCACTGGTTGTGGGCATTGACGGTTATAAGCTCGTCGCAAGATGCCGGACGTGGTGAGCACGCTGGCCACGCGAGCCACGTCGGAGCAGGTGAATCACGCGCATGAGATAAAACGAGCCATTGATTGGGAGGGGCCTGAACGACATCGGCGACGACGAATGTCTACTTGAAGCTTCTAAGTAGACCTTTTTTTTTTGGGTGTGAAATTTTCAAATTGCTTCTCCCGCTCTGGGTGGAGCGGGAGGGCGTGTCAGATTCTTACTGACTAAAACCCACCCGTGTTCCTTCGGTTGCCCTGTTGCCGGGGGCCGCGATGTCCCTTTCGGCCCATATTCGCCTAAGTTGAGGTCGAGTGTATGCTCTCCGTAGTTACGTATTCCTGTGCCGTTCGAGATGATAGATAGATATCCAACGTCTTTAGATGTTTTTGGCGCTAATACAAATTATGTCGGCTGACAACAACAAACCTCTCTCAGTTCTTGAGGTCATACAGTCGCGGTGGTTTTTCTGGATAACATCGAAACCCGCCACGGTCGATGCGATTCTCTTTGGAACATGTTTATTCGCATTTGCGCGCGTTATCGCTGCCGCCGTACCGGTGATGGTACCAACAGAGCCAATTATGATCGATGGCCTTGCGAGAGCAACCAGTGAATATTTTCGCAGTTTGGCAATTTCAAGCGACAATTTCTCGATTTGCCTTGAAAGTAGATCGGCTTGTAAGATTGCAACTTGTTGTTGGGGCTGGAAACTTGATGAGCTTGATGCGACGGGTGTGGAGTGCGGACATCGTGACTGTTGCTAGGTTGGAGTGCTCCATCATCTTATCGGCCATGGCTGCTAGAATTTCAGTATTCCCCAGTGGAGTCACTAATTTGCCAGCTGTGTGTGGCAGTAGTTTTAACTAAAAATAAGCTTTTTATATTGGAATCAGAAAATAATTAACTGCATGAAAGATGGGAAAAATTGAATTCGCTAATATTTTTACAATAGATGTTAGAACTAAATATGTTTACATAAAAACTTCAAAAATCTAAATAGTTTTTTTTTTCTTCTTCTTTGGCAACTATTACAGTCAGTACTTACAATATTATGTTGACATATAAAAACTCCAAACTGTCAAACTGTGACGGAACGCCCACAGAGTATTATTCATTTTTTTAACATTAAGGCAGGGAACGCCACAACAGAAGAGTGGTGACCGCTCAACGTAGCAAACCCTGACACCATAATGGGGGGCGGCAAGTCACCAGACGCAGCATCACTTATTTATTTAATTAAAAAAATCGAATCGCCACCCTATTTACACCGGTCGACAAAAATCGCATACGACTTGTTCGTACGTAGCGGAACAACACACCTCATGCGGCGGGCGAGCACCTGTAACTAACCATTTACACGGTCGATTTTAGTCACCCGCCACATGGGACTTATCGCCACACGGCAAAAGTCGGATGGCACCCAACTTTGGGGCTTGCGATTTTAGTTACTTGCGGTCTAGTCGAATTGGCATTTATACGATCGATTTTTGCCGTGCGGCCTATTTGTGCGAACAAAATCAACCCGTGTAAACCCCCTATTAAGCAAACCCCACCCTCCAAAGATTTAAATCGGTAGATTTGCCCTCACCGTACTCAGTGACACCGTACTCAGTGGCAGTACAATAAAAAGTGTCCATATTGAGAAGAGTGAGCTCATACATAATTAAATAGCATTTTCATGACAAACAAGTGCAATCACTGCGTCATTATGTGTTTGAGGTGTCAAAATGAAATAGAAACGCGACTATCTTTTGACTTGGTGGGGCGAATCTAATGATTTAAATCTTTCCTGCTATCATCATTTTCATGACAGCCAGCACTGCGGCATTAACTTGATATGTCCATGGGCGTTAAGTGAAATGCGACCACCGCTCTTCTACGAAACCATAGCTTAAAACCTCGTGCAGACTGTCGCGACGCGACTCTCCTAATAAAATAGGTTTAATACGAATGATTATGTTGAAACATTTTGGCTTTCGTTAGAAATAAGTATAGGTAGATAATAGATTACTATTATACAAGGAACTAGCTCTGGCTACCAAGGACGTAACTTGCAAATACTACTTAATTCCTAATAAAATTGTGTGGGTTAGCACAGTGTGTAATGCAAGCAACTGGCGATGGCTCGCAAACAGGTGCTTCTTTTTTTTTGTGGTTTTTGTGACTTATCTGGTGTCAGAGTTTTAAAGCCGCCCATAGGCCTCTGAATTGGCTTCACATGCCGTCTGCCGTGCGGCAGCGACTGACCCGATGCATTTACACAGGTTTACCAATGGCGTGGGGAATGCGGTGGACGCGGGTGGAGGTCACAGGCTAGAAAAGTAGACGGACACTCTATTCATGCCAGCGCCTGGCAAGAAAAAATGTTTAGGGCCAATACCAAGACAACACTGGCTGCCAGTCTAACTGGCGGCCAACGCTGGCTTCATTTAAACCTGCCATTATGTTGAAGAAATCCGATATCCGATACCATGATTGTGTGTCTTCACATATTCCCGATGATATCAGTCCGATTCGGTTATTTCTGATGACGTCATGTTTACAAACTTAAAAAAATGTGCAAAACATGGCCGTCGTGCCACCCCCGTCGGCTCAGTCACGCACACAGAGAAACACGTATAGCACACATACAAACATTATCGTCCGACCGCCTACGGGCATCCAATGGTGCCACTAATATATCGTTATCGGATCCGATATCCGGTATCGGATCGGACAATGTGAAAGGCAGGTACATTATTCATACATTTTACTTGCCCCGATATCGTATGGGCATCCGACACCGATATCGTATCGGACAGTGTGAAAACGCTCTTAAAAGGCCTTCTACACGGTTGGAGTCAACCACCAACAGAAGGCACCTTGGTTGGGTCAACCAAATTTTATTTTGTTCTACACGAGCATGTATGTAGTTGACTCAACTTGTCAGTGTATACTGCGAACGCAACAGATCACTACGTCTTGAAATATGGCACCTTACCTTTTAAAACATAAAAAAATCAGTTTCAGTTCAGTTTAAAAAATTAGTAGTTTTAATTCTGCAAAAAATTATACCTGAAACATGTTGGGCGATATATAATGTTCCCAACCGCCAACAGGCGTCCACAAGGTCGAGATCCGATTCAATGCCGTCTGTCAGTCCTTGGTAGCCCTTGCTACCAAGGTCGTTGCAAGGTCATTCGGTAACCAACAAATTATTGAACATCAACCGACGTATACACGGTCAATTTTTATGCAAACTCAACCAAGGTGCTCTCTGTTGGTGGTTGGTTCCAACCGTGTAGAAGGCCTTTATTCGACTTCGACTACCTTGTTTCAGCTCACAATATGAACTCTTTTCTGTTTGAAATATTTTGACCTAGAATGGTACTGTCAACTAATAAAATGGTACTGTCAACTAATAAACCATATTATTTAAAAAATATATTTCGAATTTTGTGTTATCTTCTCTATTCAAACGCCATCAGAGTTGTTCTGTAGAAGTTAATTTGTCAGAAAATTTAGTACAATCAAATCGCTCGCGTAAATTTTCAGAAATAATATAAAGTCCCAAAAAAACATTGCAAATCTTTTTAAAAATTCATTCGAAAAATAGTGACTTTCCACAACTTCTTTAGTCTATTTTCGACCTATTTTTAGGCTCTTATTATTTTTAAGCTGCTCTTTACCTTCTATAGGAAAAAATGTAAGTACAAATCTTTCCTCAAGCCGCATTTTATGTAAAACGCTAGTAACGGGGCCGATATGCTCTAGCGCTGTCGACATCGCCAAGCGCTGGTTCGGCAAAATATAACTGCTGCGCTGACCAGCGTTATCGAGGCACCGGTTATCAGCGTAATTTTTCCGCATTTAGTTCGCATTCTCGTACCGACTTCCAAAGTGCAATTTAGATTGAGGCTTATGGCAACTGCCACATGGGTCGATCGATTAAACTACTGCTTGCCGCGGTCGGTACCAAGAGGTATAGCGGTTCGTTCTGAGGTGCAAGACCCGAGAAAGACGGTATTTTACGATTGTGATTTACGTTAGTGGCTTCAACGGTTTTATTATTTTCATCTCGTCCGTTTCTGTACGTTTTCTTTCATTACCGATTCCACTGGGTTGTAGTTTAGTGAAACATCGTGACATCTGACCTGCCAGCCCGCATTGGCCTGTCCCAGCAGTGAGAACGTTCTAGGTATTATGCTATGCTATGGTCTGCTTTTCCATGGCAAGCTGTTTTTCTTGCAGGTGCGGAGGCTGTGGCTGTTGTGGTGGGTGTTGCGGTGGATGCTGCTGCCCTTGCATCACGATCTACACCTGCTGTACGAAGATTTGCTAGTGGCACGGAGTTGCGCCACTTCACGCAGACAAGCCATGGTGTCTCCGTCGAAGATGGCGCACCGACCTCTCCAATGTTTGTCTTTGAAGTATGCACTCCCGTGCCGTTTTGTGGAAATAAACTACTATAAATAAGCGTACTTGCCAAGTTTTATTGCGTACCCGTCCCACATAAGTGTCGTGTTCCCCACACAACCCTCTCACAAGGCGGCGTCGCTCACACCCTCACAAAGCGGCGTCGCTCACACCCTCACAAGGCGGCGTCGCTCACACCCTCACAAGGCGGCGTCGCTCACACCCTCACAAGGCGGCGTCGCTCACACCCTCACAAGGCGGCGTCGCTCACACCCTCACAAGGCGGCGTCGCTCACACCCTCACAAGGCGGCGTCGCTCACACCCTCAAGGCGGCGTCGCTCACACCCTCACAAGGCGGCGTCGCTCACACCCTCACAAGGCGGCGTCGCTCACACCCTCACAAGGCGGCGTCGCTCACACCCTCACAAGGCGGCGTCGCTCACACCCTCGCAAGGCGGCGTCGCTCACACCCTCGCAAGGCGGCGTCGCTCACACCCTCGCAAGGCGGCGTCGCTCACACCCTCACAAGCGGCGTCACTCACACCCTCACCTCACACCCTTACAAGCGGCGTCACTCACACCCTCACAAGGCGGCGTCGCTCACACCCTCACAAGGCGGCGTCGCTCACACCCTCACAAGGCGGCGTCGCCCACACCCTCAAGGCGGTGTCGCTCACACGACCCTCTCCACACTACCCTCACAAGGCGGCGTCGCTCACACGACCCTCTCCACACGACCCTCTCCACACGACCCTCACAAGGCGGCGTCGCTCACACGACCCTCTCCACACGACCCTCACAAGGCGGCGTCGCTCACACGACCCTCTCACAAGGCGGCGTCGCTCACACGACCCTCATAAGGCGGCGTCGCTCACACGACCCTCACAAGGCGGCGTCGCTCACACGACCCTCACAAGGCGGCGTCGCTCACACGACCCTCACAAGGCGGCGTCGCTCACACGACCCTCACAAGGCGGCGTCACTCACATGACCCTCACAAGGAGGCGTCGCTCACACGACCCTCTCACAAGGCGGCGTCGCTCACATGACCCTCACAAGGCGGCGTCGCTCACATGACCCTCACAAGGCGGCGTCGCTCACACGACCCTCAAGGCGGCGTCACACGACCCTCAAGGCGGCGTCGCTCACCCGACCCTCCACACGACCCTCACAAGGCGGCGTCGCTCACACGACCCTCACAAGGCAGCGTCACTCATATGACCCTCACAAGGAGGCGTCGCTCACGACCCTCACAAGGAGGCGTCGCTCACACGACCCTCACAAGGCGGCGTCGCTCACACCCTCACAAGGCGGCGTCGCTCACACGACCCTCGGCGGCGTCGCTCACACGACCCTCACAAGGCGGCGTCGCTCACACGACCCTCACAAGGCGGCGTCGCTCACACGACCCTCACAAGGCGGCGTCGCTCACACGACCCTCACAAAGCGGCGTCACACGACCCTCAAGGCGGCGTCGCTCACCCGACCCTCCACACGACCCTCACAAGGCGGCGTCGCTCACACGACCCTCACAAGGCGGCGTCACTCACATGACAATCACAAGGAGGAGTCGCTCACGACCCTCACAAGGAGGCGTCGCTCACACGACCCTCACAAGGCGGCGTCGCTCACACCCTCACAAGGCGGCGTCGCTCACACGACCCTCTCACAAGGCGGCGTCGCTCACATGACCCTCACAAGGCGGCGTCGCTCACATGACCCTCACAAGGCGGCGTCGCTCACATGACCCTCACAAGGCGGCGTCGCTCACACGACCCTCACAAGGCGGCGTCGCTCACACGACCCTTAAGGCGGCGTCACACGACCCTCAAGGCAGCGTCACTCACCCGACCCTCCACACGACCCTCACAAGGCGGCGTCGCTCACACGACCCTCACAAGGCGGCGTCACTCACATGACCCTCACAAGGAGGCGTCGCTCACGACCCTCACAAGGAGGCGTCGCTCACACGACCCTCACAAGGCGGCGTCGCTCACACCCTCACAAGGCGGCGTCGCTCACACGACACTCGGCGGCGTCGCTCACCCGACCCTCCACACGGCCCTCACAAGGCGTCGCTCACACGACCCTCACAAGGCGGCGTCGCTCACACGACCCTCGGCGGCGTCGCTCACACGACCCTCACAAGGCGGCGTCGCTCACACGACCCTCACAAGGTGGCGTCGCTCACACGACCCTCACAAGGCGGCGTCGCTCACACGACCCTCACAAGGCGGCGTCGCTCACACGACCCTCTCCACACGGCCCTCACACGACCCTCACAAGGCGGCGTCGCTCACACGACCCTCTACACGACCCTCACAAGGCAGCGTTGCTCACACGACCCTCACAAGGCGGCGTCACTCACATGACCCTCACAAGGAGGCGTCGCTCACGGCCCTCACAAGGCGGCGTCGCTCACACCCTCAAGGCGGCGTCGCTCACACCCTCACAAGGCGGCGTCGCTCACACCCTCACAAGGCGGCGTCGCTCACACCCTCACAAGGCGGCGTCGCTCACACCCTCACAAGGCGGCGTCGCTCACACGACCCTCGGCGGCGTCGCTCACACGAACCTCACAAGGCGGCGTCGCTCACACGACCCTCACAAGGCGGCGTCGCTCACACGACCCTCACAAGGCGGCGTCGCTCACACGACCCTCACAAAGCGGCGTCACACGACCCTCAAGGCGGCGTCGCTCACCCGACCCTCCACACGACCCTCACAAGGCGGCGTCGCTCACACGACCCTCACAAGGCGGCGTCACTCACATGACAATCACAAGGAGGAGTCGCTCACGACCCTCACAAGGAGGCGTCGCTCACACGACCCTCACAAGGCGGCGTCGCTCACACCCTCACAAGGCGGCGTCGCTCACACGACCCTCTCACAAGGCGGCGTCGCTCACATGACCCTCACAAGGCGGCGTCGCTCACATGACCCTCACAAGGCGGCGTCGCTCACACGACCCTCACAAGGCGGCGTCGCTCACACGACCCTTAAGGCGGCGTCACACGACCCTCAAGGCAGCGTCACTCACCCGACCCTCCACACGACCCTCACAAGGCGGCGTCGCTCACACGACCCTCACAAGGCGGCGTCACTCACATGACCCTCACAAGGAGGCGTCGCTCACGACCCTCACAAGGAGGCGTCGCTCACACGACCCTCACAAGGCGGCGTCGCTCACACCCTCACAAGGCGGCGTCGCTCACACGACCCTCTCACAAGGCGGCGTCGCTCACACGACACTCACAAGGCGGCGTCACTCACATGACCCTCACAAGGAGGCGTCGCTCACGGCCCTCACAAGGCGGCGTCGCTCACACCCTCAAGGCGGCGTCGCTCACACCCTCACAAGGCGGCGTCGCTCACACCCTCACAAGGCGGCGTCGCTCACACCCTCACAAGGCGGCGTCGCTCACACCCTCACAAGGCGGCGTCGCTCACACGACCCTCGGCGGCGTCGCTCACACGACCCTCACAAGGCGGCGTCGCTCACACGACCCTCACAAGGCGGCGTCGCTCACACGACCCTCACAAGGCGGCGTCGCTCACACGACCCTCACAAGGCGGCGTCACTCACATGACAATCACAAGGAGGCGTCGCTCATGACCCTCACAAGGCGGCGTCGCTCACACGACCCTCACAAGGCGGCGTCGCTCACACGACCCTCTCCACACGGCCCTCACAAGGCGTCGCTCACACGACCCTCACAAGGCGGCGTCGCTCACACGACCCTCCACACGACCCTCACAAGGCAGCGTCGCTCACACGACCCTCACAAGGCGGCGTCACTCACATGACCCTCACAAGGAGGCGTCGCTCACGGCCCTCACAAGGCGGCGTCGCTCACACGACCCTCACAAGGCGGCGTCGCTCACACGACCCTCGGCGGCGTCGCTCACACGACCCTCGGCGGCGTCGCTCACACGACCCTCACAAGGCGGCGTCGCTCACACGACCCTCACAAGGCAGCGTCGCTCACACGACCCTCACAAGGCGGCGTCGCTCACACGACCCTCAAGGCGGCGTCACACGACCCTCAAGGCGGCGTCGCTCAGCCGACCCTCCACACGACCCTCACAAGGCGGCGTCGCTCACACGACCCTCACAAGGCGGCGTCACTCACATGACAATCACAAGGAGGCGTCGCTCATGACCCTCACAAGGAGGCGTCGCTCACACGACCCTCACAAGGCGGCGTCGCTCACACCCTCACAAGGCGGCGTCGCTCACACGACCCTCTCACAAGGCGGCGTCGCTCACATGACCCTCACAAGGCGGCGTCGCTCACATGACCCTCACAAGGCGGCGTCGCTCACACGACCCTCACAAGGCGGCGTCGCTCACACGACCCTCAAGGCGGCGTCACACGACCCTCAAGGCAGCGTCACTCACCCGACCCTCCACACGACCCTCACAAGGCGGCGTCGCTCACACGACCCTCACAAGGCGGCGTCACTCACATGACCCTCACAAGGAGGCGTCGCTCACGACCCTCACAAGGAGGCGTCGCTCACACGACCCTCACAAGGCGGCGTCGCTCACACCCTCACAAGGCGGCGTCGCTCACACGACCCTCTCACAAGGCGGCGTCGCTCACATGACCCTCACAAGGCGGCGTCGCTCACATGACCCTCACAAGGCGGCGTCGCTCACACGACCCTCACAAGGCGGCGTCGCTCACACGACCCTTAAGGCGGCGTCACACGACCCTCAAGGCAGCGTCACTCACCCGACCCTCCACACGACCCTCACAAGGCGGCGTCGCTCACACGACCCTCACAAGGCGGCGTCACTCACATGACCCTCACAAGGAGGCGTCGCTCACGACCCTCACAAGGAGGCGTCGCTCACACGACCCTCACAAGGCGGCGTCGCTCACACCCTCACAAGGCGGCGTCGCTCACACGACCCTCTCACAAGGCGGCGTCGCTCACACGACACTCACAAGGCGGCGTCGCTCACACCCTCACAAGGCGGCGTCGCTCACACCCTCACAAGGCGGCGTCGCTCACACGACCCTCACAAGGCGGCGTCGCTCACACGACCCTCACAAGGCGGCGTCGCTCACACGACCCTCACAAGGCGGCGTCACTCACATGACAATCACAAGGAGGCGTCGCTCATGACCCTCACAAGGCGGCGTCGCTCACACGACCCTCACAAGGCGGCGTCGCTCACACGACCCTCTCCACACGGCCCTCACAAGGCGTCGCTCACACGACCCTCACAAGGCGGCGTCGCTCACACGACCCTCCACACGACCCTCACAAGGCAGCGTCGCTCACACGACCCTCACAAGGCGGCGTCACTCACATGACCCTCACAAGGAGGCGTCGCTCACGGCCCTCACAAGGCGGCGTCGCTCACACGACCCTCACAAGGCGGCGTCGCTCACACGACCCTCGGCGGCGTCGCTCACACGACCCTCGGCGGCGTCGCTCACACGACCCTCACAAGGCGGCGTCGCTCACACGACCCTCACAAGGCAGCGTCGCTCACACGACCCTCACAAGACGGCGTCGCTCACACGACCCTCAAGGCGGCGTCACACGACCCTCAAGGCGGCGTCGCTCAGCCGACCCTCCACACGACCCTCACAAGGCGGCGTCGCTCACACGACCCTCACAAGGCGGCGTCACTCACATGACAATCACAAGGAGGCGTCGCTCATGACCCTCACAAGGAGGCGTCGCTCACACGACCCTCACAAGGCGGCGTCGCTCACACCCTCACAAGGCGGCGTCGCTCACACGACCCTCTCACAAGGCGGCGTCGCTCACATGACCCTCACAAGGCGGCGTCGCTCACATGACCCTCACAAGGCGGCGTCGCTCACACGACCCTCACAAGGCGGCGTCGCTCACACGACCCTCAAGGCGGCGTCACACGACCCTCAAGGCAGCGTCACTCACCCGACCCTCCACACGACCCTCACAAGGCGGCGTCGCTCACACGACCCTCACAAGGCGGCGTCACTCACATGACCCTCACAAGGAGGCGTCGCTCACGACCCTCACAAGGAGGCGTCGCTCACACGACCCTCACAAGGCGGCGTCGCTCACACCCTCACAAGGCGGCGTCGCTCACACGACCCTCTCACAAGGCGGCGTCGCTCACATGACCCTCACAAGGCGGCGTCGCTCACATGACCCTCACAAGGCGGCGTCGCTCACACGACCCTCACAAGGCGGCGTCGCTCACACGACCCTTAAGGCGGCGTCACACGACCCTCAAGGCAGCGTCACTCACCCGACCCTCCACACGACCCTCACAAGGCGGCGTCGCTCACACGACCCTCACAAGGCGGCGTCGCTCACACGACCCTCACAAGGCGGCGTCACTCACATGACAATCACAAGGAGGCGTCGCTCATGACCCTCACAAGGCGGCGTCGCTCACACGACCCTCACAAGGCGGCGTCGCTCACACGACCCTCTCCACACGGCCCTCACAAGGCGTCGCTCACACGACCCTCACAAGGCGGCGTCGCTCACACGACCCTCCACACGACCCTCACAAGGCAGCGTCGCTCACACGACCCTCACAAGGCGGCGTCACTCACATGACCCTCACAAGGAGGCGTCGCTCACGGCCCTCACAAGGCGGCGTCGCTCACACGACCCTCACAAGGCGGCGTCGCTCACACGACCCTCGGCGGCGTCGCTCACACGACCCTCGGCGGCGTCGCTCACACGACCCTCACAAGGCGGCGTCGCTCACACGACCCTCACAAGGCAGCGTCGCTCACACGACCCTCACAAGGCGGCGTCGCTCACACGACCCTCAAGGCGGCGTCACACGACCCTCAAGGCGGCGTCGCTCAGCCGACCCTCCACACGACCCTCACAAGGCGGCGTCGCTCACACGACCCTCACAAGGCGGCGTCACTCACATGACAATCACAAGGAGGCGTCGCTCATGACCCTCACAAGGAGGCGTCGCTCACACGACCCTCACAAGGCGGCGTCGCTCACACCCTCACAAGGCGGCGTCGCTCACACGACCCTCTCACAAGGCGGCGTCGCTCACATGACCCTCACAAGGCGGCGTCGCTCACATGACCCTCACAAGGCGGCGTCGCTCACACGACCCTCACAAGGCGGCGTCGCTCACACGACCCTCAAGGCGGCGTCACACGACCCTCAAGGCAGCGTCACTCACCCGACCCTCCACACGACCCTCACAAGGCGGCGTCGCTCACACGACCCTCAAGGCGGCGTCACACGACCCTCAAGGCAGCGTCACTCACCCGACCCTCCACACGACCCTCACAAGGCGGCGTCGCTCACACGACCCTCACAAGGCGGCGTCACTCACATGACCCTCACAAGGAGGCGTCGCTCACGACCCTCACAAGGAGGCGTCGCTCACACGACCCTCACAAGGCGGCGTCGCTCACACCCTCACAAGGCGGCGTCGCTCACACGACCCTCTCACAAGGCGGCGTCGCTCACATGACCCTCACAAGGCGGCGTCGCTCACACGACCCTCTCACAAGGCGGCGTCGCTCACATGACCCTCACAAGGCGGCGTCGCTCACATGACCCTCACAAGGCGGCGTCGCTCACACGACCCTCACAAGGCGGCGTCGCTCACACGACCCTTAAGGCGGCGTCACACGACCCTCAAGGCAGCGTCACTCACCCGACCCTCCACACGACCCTCACAAGGCGGCGTCGCTCACACGACCCTCACAAGGCGGCGTCACTCACATGACCCTCACAAGGAGGCGTCGCTCACGACCCTCACAAGGAGGCGTCGCTCACACGACCCTCACAAGGCGGCGTCGCTCACACCCTCACAAGGCGGCGTCGCTCACACGACCCTCACAAGGCAGCGTCGCTCACACGACCCTCACAAGGCAGCGTCGCTCACACGACCCTCACAAGGCGGCGTCACTCACATGACAATCACAAGGAGGCGTCGCTCATGACCCTCACAAGGCGGCGTCGCTCACACGACCCTCACAAGGCGGCGTCGCTCACACGACCCTCTCCACACGGCCCTCACAAGGCGTCGCTCACACGACCCTCACAAGGCGGCGTCGCTCACACGACCCTCCACACGACCCTCACAAGGCAGCGTCGCTCACACGACCCTCACAAGGCGGCGTCACTCACATGACCCTCACAAGGAGGCGTCGCTCACGGCCCTCACAAGGCGGCGTCGCTCACACGACCCTCACAAGGCGGCGTCGCTCACACGACCCTCGGCGGCGTCGCTCACACGACCCTCGGCGGCGTCGCTCACACGACCCTCACAAGGCGGCGTCGCTCACACGACCCTCACAAGGCAGCGTCGCTCACACGACCCTCACAAGGCGGCGTCGCTCACACGACCCTCAAGGCGGCGTCACACGACCCTCAAGGCGGCGTCGCTCACCCGACCCTCCACACGACCCTCACAAGGCGGCGTCGCTCACACGACCCTCACAAGGCGGCGTCACTCACATGACAATCACAAGGAGGCGTCGCTCATGACCCTCACAAGGAGGCGTCGCTCACACGACCCTCACAAGGCGGCGTCGCTCACACCCTCACAAGGCGGCGTCGCTCACACGACCCTCTCACAAGGCGGCGTCGCTCACATGACCCTCACAAGGCGGCGTCGCTCACATGACCCTCACAAGGCGGCGTCACTCACATGACAATCACAAGGAGGCGTCGCTCATGACCCTCACAAGGAGGCGTCGCTCACACGACCCTCACAAGGCGGCGTCGCTCACACCCTCACAAGGCGGCGTCGCTCACACGACCCTCTCACAAGGCGGCGTCGCTCACATGACCCTCACAAGGCGGCGTCGCTCACATGACCCTCACAAGGCGGCGTCGCTCACACGACCCTCACAAGGCGGCGTCGCTCACACGACCCTCAAGGCGGCGTCACACGACCCTCAAGGCAGCGTCGCTCACCCGACCCTCCACACGACCCTCACAAGGCGGCGTCGCTCACACGACCCTCACAAGGCGGCGTCACTCACATGACCCTCACAAGGAGGCGTCGCTCACGACCCTCACAAGGAGGCGTCGCTCACACGACTCTCACAAGGCGGCGTCGCTCACACGACACTCGGCGGCGTCGCTCACACGACCCTCACAAGGCGGCGTCGCTCACACGACCCTCGGCGGCGTCGCTCACATGACCCTCACAAGGCGGCGTCGCTCACACGACCCTCACAAGGCGGCGTCGCTCACACGACCCTCACAAGGCGGCGTCGCTCACATGACCCTCACAAGGCGGCGTCGCTCACACGACCCTCACAAGGCGGCGTCGCTCACACCCTCACAAGGCGGCGTCGCTCACACGACCCTCTCACAAGGCGGCGTCGCTCACATGACCCTCACAAGGCGGCGTCGCTCACATGACCCTCACAAGGCGGCGTCGCTCACACGACCCTTACAAGGCGGCGTCGCTCACACGACCCTCAAGGCGGCGTCACACGACCCTCAAGGCAGCGTCGCTCACCCGACCCTCCACACGACCCTCACAAGGCGGCGTCGCTCACACGACCCTCACAAGGCGGCGTCACTCACATGACCCTCACAAGGAGGCGTCGCTCACGACCCTCACAAGGAGGCGTCGCTCACACGACCCTCACAAGGCGGCGTCGCTCACACCCTCACAAGGCGGCGTCGCTCACACGACCCTCTCACAAGGCGGCGTCGCTCACACGACACTCGGCGGCGTCGCTCACACCCTCACAAGGCGGCGTCGCTCACACCCTCACAATGCGGCGTCGCTCACCCTCCGCTCACACCCTCACAAGACCTTCAAGGCGGCGTCGCTCACACGACCCTCACAAGGCTCACACCCTCACAAGGCGGCGTCCCTCACACGACCTTCAAGGCGGCGTCGCTCACACGACCCTCACAAGGCGGCGTCGCTCACATGACCCTCTCCACACGACCCTCACAAGGCGGCGTCGCTCACACGACCCTCTCACAAGGCGGCGTCGCGCACGACCCTCTCACAAGGCGGCGTCTCTCACAGGACCCTCTCACAAGGCGGCGTCGCTTACACGACCCTGTCACAAGGCGGCGTCGCTTACACGACCCTCTCACAAGGCGGCGTCGCTCACAGGACCCTCTCACAAGGCGGCGTCGCTTACACGACCCTCTCACAAGGCTACACACGTAACGATATATCGTAGCGATTTCAGACTATGCAGATAAATCGAACGTTCCTATCTTTATTACTATCCATTCCAAAACGTAGATCTCTATGAAGAAGAACGGGCAAGAAACTCCAAGGCCACTCTTTTAAAAATAGATATTACAAAATTCTGGGTACATTATTCTTGTTGCTTCTATATGTGAGAACAATGTACAAAAAATAATCAAAGCAATTGAAAATATAAGATTAAAAATAAGCCCTGGCAGATAAGAGATGACCAGTCTCAACTGACGGCGCCCGTTCACGAACATAACGCGTGGATCAGCACCATCCAGCTCAACCATTTTGTAGGGAACCGAATGATCCAACACACTCGCCACCATCAGCGAGACATTTAAGTGAGCTTGACATTCTCTCAACTGCCATGCTCTTTTAAGTCAACATACATCTTAAAATCTTGCCGTGAGGCACACACTATTGTTAAAATATTATTTTCATTTTTTTTTCATTTTATGTATATTTTGTGTTTCACGAACTGTGTCAAAATAAATGTTTTTTTCTTTTCTTTCTTTATAACATAAACGGCTCGATGGTACTCACATTTACAAAAAAATCTATAAATGCTTCTAAATTATACAAAACTATAGTTTGCAATGTATTTAAGAAATTAGTAGAATTTTACTACCAAAAAGTAAGAAAATCATTTCAAAATCAATATCAATTGTAAAGAACGCAGTAATGCCTAGAAATAAAGAAGAATAATACTCGACTCTGTTTCATGAGAGGACTAAGTCGAACCCAGCGTCCTGTATCAAAACGATCGTCGCCCAAATACACAATCGTTCGAACTTTTTGTTCCGTGGTCGCGCTGACAGAGAACGCTTTCTGGTTTTCCGAACAAAAAGAGGGAAATGCACGCGATCGATCGCTTTTAATCTGATCCAGTCTGTCCGTTACCCAGCGACGCCCTAAGCCGAGGTCCGTACCAGTGGGGGGTGCCCTTAGCGTGTAGTCGCTTAGTTTCTAAGTTGTATGGAGGAGGCCTTAATTTATTGAGGCAGCCACAGGAAAGTCCAGTAAACAGCTGACAACCTCCTCGGTTTACCTGCGAGATGCCATTCAAAAAATAAATTTAATAAAAGTGATCGATCGCTTTTAGATAGGACGCGGCCAAATACTACTTTCGGACACGCAGCATCGTCATTAATATTGAGCCAAATAAAATTATCCAGAACGGATTCCTAGTCCAACTGTACATAATCATGTTGATTAGCTCTGAGATATGCTATAAAATTCATGGAATCAGCGTTCGTTCGTAGTAATTAAGCCTTTAATGTAAACTATATTGGCTTCTTTAATATAGAGTAGGCTGTGGTTGTGATGTAGGTGGACAAGTAGTGTACCTACTTAGCTAATAATAGGTATTATGTAAATCGTTTTGTATCAGGGCCGGCCCGTTCATATAGGCAAACTAGGCGACGGCCTAGGGCCCTCGTATTAGGGGACCGGCAAACGGCGGCATAGAAATAAAAGTCGGGTAAAAACAGTGGCACTCCGGGAGTGCCGACAGAAGTGAAAACTTGGAAAAAATCGGCACCGCGGTAATCAACGCGTTGATGTCTTTTTAATGGTCAAAATCTGGTGTTGTCACAGTGTCGCGAAATCAATGGTTTAGTCCCATCTCAAAAATGCCCAACGTGCATAAAGAAGTTTTCACTCTCAAAAAAAATATACAGTACATATATTTTTTATTTACAACTTGAAAATACTCCCAATTTTTTACCAATTTTTCTTCTAAAATGTTCTTATCTAAGTTACCAATTAGCTGACATGCATGATGCACTCATGGACATTTACGAAGTCATCGGTACGGTTCATCTGGAAATCAAAAGCGAGTTGAGGCCAGACCATTGCTAAAAAAATCGCGATTTCAAATTTATTGCTTCTCTTGTATGGTATAATATTTTGTTCAAAATTAATTCGACTATAGTTTGACTGCGATTGCTGTACTGCGCTATAGGTATGTGCCTGATGAGTCCCGCCGCTCATTCGTCCCGTCTCACCACGCATTCTTAAGGCGCGGTACAGCAGTCTCGGTCAAACTATAGCAAACTTCTTTAATTAAAGGAATTTGATCTTACCGCTTCTACAAAATGCTCTCCTAAAAACAAAAACCTTTCTAGAAAGTTGTAGAAGTGATTAGGGTTACGAAAAAATGCTGGTAGAAGCAAGAGAAATTTCAGAAGAAGCCAACATTCCTTTATCATTCGCATCAGACTCGAAGCCAGTCCGCTTAAGAAAAAAGAAAAGGCAGTTTAGTTATAAATCGGAAGACGATCCCATACAATCATGATGAGAAAGACAAGTTCAAAATATTTTTTTATTTTGCCGTGCTGGATAGTGAAATAAATGCAATCTATGAAAGGTTTACTCAGATAACTATGTTTTTGGATGTCTTTAGCATGTTGTTGTTGTTTTGCATGTGTTGTTTTGTTGTTCATGATATGCAGAATAAATCTTCCAAACATGCAGAATAAAACTTCCGAACACGGTGTAAAGCTCACTCATCGTCAAAATTAAGGCAAGAAAAATAAATCATACCTAACCTGCTAACATTTATTTCATAAGCTTTACTCTTTCATACCGCAAAAAAGAAGGTGTATACACTCTCCATCTAAATATAGTATAATAGACGGCCGCCAAATAACGGCCGCCATATAACAGCCGCCACATGGCGGCCGCCACATAACGGCCGCCACATAGCGGCCTCCACATTGCGACCGCCACATTACGGCCACCACTTTACGGCCGCCACGTAACGGCCGCCACATAACGGCAGCAACACAACGGCCGCCACATTGCGACCGCCATATTACGGCCGCCAAATTGCGGCCGCCACTTTACGGCCGCCACATAACGGCCGCTAGATGACGGCCGCCAAATAACGGCCGCCATATAGCGGCCGCCACATAGCGGCCGCCACATAACGGCCGCTAGATGACGGCCGCCAAATAACGGCTGCCATATAACAGCCGCCACATGGCGGCCGCCACATAACGGCCGCCACATAGCGGCCTCCACATTGCGACCGCCACATTACGGCCACTACTTTACGGCCGCCACGTAACGGCCGCCACATAACGGCAGCAACACAACGGCCGCCACATTGCTACCGCCATATTACGGCCGCCAAATTGCGGCCGCCACTTTACGGCCGCCACATAACGGCCGCTAGATGACGGCCGCCAAATAACGGCCGCCATATAACAGCCGCCACATAACGGCCGCCGCATAGCGGCCGCCACATAGCGGCCGCCACATAGCGGCCGCCACATAGCGGCCGCCACATTGCGACCGCCACATTGCGACCGCCACATTATGGCCGCCACTTTACGGCCGCCACGTAACTGCCGCCATATAACGGCAGCAACATAACGGCCGCCACATTGCGATCGCCACATTACAGCCGCCAAATTGCGGCCGCCACTTTACGGCCGCTAGATGACGGCCGCCAAATAACTGCCGCCATATAACAGCCGCCACATAGCGGCCGCCAAATAACGGCCTCCACATAGCGGCCGACACAACCGCTGCCAAATAACGGCCGCCACATGAAAATAATGGGCAGCGGGGTTTGGACTTCGGAGCCAAAAAACGCTCCTAAGTAGTGTTCTACTAATATTTCATATTTCCATACAGTAATATTGTCAAATTAATCAAAACAGGTAAATTATTGGCTTATTCCCGAAATCCCCCCTGAAATCCCCCCTAAGGGGGAAAAGTGGAATTTATAAAAAAAAGTCTAGAAATCCCCCCTGAAAATCCCCCTTGGGGGGGAAAACTGGAATCGAAAAAAAAACTTATTCCACAAATCCCCCCTGAAAGTGCACCCTGGGGGGGAAAACTGGACTCAACAAAAAAAAGTCTAGAATTCCCCCCTGATAATCCCCCTTAGGGGGGAAAACTGGAATCTGAAAAACCAACGTCCAGAAATCCCCACTGAGGTCCTTAAAATTTAAAGAGTGCTCTGCTACCTGAGCTGGGCGTCGATTTGTTCGCCGGTGCTGGTTGCCAAAATATTTACCACGGACGCCGGCGGATATTTTACTTAGATAACCTAAGAATGCAGGAGCGAGCGAAGCGAGCTTGCGAACATTTTGACTTATTCTGTTCTAATACCACTGGTATTTGTTTCAATTCCGAATGAATTCCGATAACACATAACCACGGATAATATAATAACATAACATCACGTAATTCCCGAAGGGTTAGGCAGAGGTGTACCTATAGTAAACCCACATTTCGCCAGTTATGTTTAAGTCTTGTCAGTCAGTTAGTATGTGTAATAGGGGGCGAGCCTATTGCCATCAACCGGGCACAAATCCAGACTCCAGGCTGCAACTGAGAAATTCCTGCTGGAAAAACCCAATAACACTTTGCCTGACCTAGGAATCGAACCCAGGACCTCATGCTCAGCAGTAGCGCTTGCAACCACTAGACCATCGAGGCAGTCCACCGAACGGATACTTCTCTTTAAATAGTGAAATTAATTTGCGAACGAATACTAACAACTTGAATTTGGTACAGTCAGCTCAGTCAAACCTACAAAATAATAATGATTGTTTTATTCTCGGTGCATTACCTATTATGATTTATTTTATGAGTTCTTTTTATTGTTGTATGTTTAAGTAATGATGTTTTTTTTTGGATTCGTAAACTGTCTAATTACTAGTTAACCGTGTTGTCGTCTACTAGTGATGGTTTTATATTTTCTCTTTATCTTTGTACTTCATTGTTACTTTCTGCAAATTGCCGAAAAACTTCATAATTGTTACATATTGAAATATGTGATGTTCAGGGGGGGGGGGGGGGGGGGTGTATGCTAAACTACTTTGTTTAAACTGTTTTAATTATTATTTTTACTAATATCGACTGATTTCCCTTATCGCTGTTTGTTTGTGATTGTTTTTACTCTTCATCACATTTTATTATGTATAACAAAATTTTGTGAAAAATAAGACTCATTTATTATACTGTCGTTTTTTTTTGTTTATTGCATTTTACCTAATCACTTTTTTTTACTTTAAGAGCGTAGAAATCAAAACTAAAAATAAGGGGGAAAAGTGGAATAATCCAAAATGAAAAGGGGGATTTCTGGATTTTTTTACATTAGGGTTCAGTTTTCCCCCCTGACGAAGATTCTCTCAGGGGGGATTAGTGGAATAACTTAAAATGACAAGGGGACTTTCTGGACTATTTTTAAATTAGAGTCCAGTTTTCCCCCCTGAGGGGGATTCTCTCAGGGGGGAATAGTGGAATAAGCCAAATTATTTGACAGCTATTTGCGACGTTGCCAACATTCGCATCAACTGACCAATCTTCACATAAAAAAAGATTTTCAGACGGGATGCTATGGGTTTTATTTTTGCCTCATTTTAAATTTTCTCAAATTGTGGTCTCCTTGGACGATAGATTTTAGATACCGAAAACACAATTTTCAGAAACCAGTAGCGTCACACGTACAGTCAGTGCAATCCACGACGACGCGCCCCACTCCGCGATTACTGTACTGTAAGCTGAACTCTAGTACGGCGCGGCTTCAGTGTCGGAAAGAGATGAAGCTCTACAGGACGTATAGCTCCATCTCTTTCTGCCACTGAAGTAATATTAAAATAATACTGCTTTTGAGCTGGTGGTAGGCCCCCAGGTCAGAAGTAACGCGGAAAAGTAAAATTAGGATTTTTGCATTTCTGAATAACCAAATCTATCGATTTTATACGATTTTGTTCGTAAAACGATGAGGCAAAAATTTTGGTCATGGGCTCGCCAATTAATTTGAATTTGGAATTCTAAATGAAAGCAGTGCGCGCGTGCGGTATCGTTTCGGTTTACCGACCAGTGAGGAAACATAAGCAGTACCGAAACGGTACGGAATCGGTACCGAAACGAAAGGGCCTAACGAGACTGTCCTTAACTTTTTGAAACATGTGGTCTTGTTGTTGTTGTTGTTATGTCACAGATTTCTTAAAAATTGCTAATTTTCACAAAAACTTTTCCAAAAACTACTTATATCGAGCCAACTGAGGTTTGAGTACAAGAATGTCTGTCTGTATGTTAACTTTTCACGCCTAAACCACAATCAAATTCCAAAGAATTCGATTTCGATCAAGGGGATAAACAGCATCCTAGGGTAGGACTTAGGCTACTTTTTGTCTCAAAAATTATCCCAAAGGAGGTGATATATAGGTAATGAAAGTTTTCTCGCCAAACTTCATGCTGCTAGGACAACGGGAAGTACCATATAGGCTTTGTTTTATTTGCGAGTGTCAATATAAATATGCGGTATAATTTAATGGCCGTATTTTTTATTGCATTGACTTGGAAGTTTGATTTTCTTTACAGCTCCAAGGGACCGTAGATCTAAGTTTTTGATATCTATTTCAACTTGATGCCTCCAGGCGTTTCTGAGAAAACGGGTCTTGACAGACAACGAAGTTATCCTTTAACGGTTTCAATTTTGCATTTTGAGTACAGATTTATTATCTGCCTGTTACCTTTTAACGTAACGGCTGAACGTATTTAGATGAAAGGCATACGGATAGGCCATAATCTGGCTTAGAACATAGGATAATCTGAATTCCGGTAGCATGTTCCCGTGGGATATTTTGCGACATCCACTCGGGCGAAGCCGCGGGCAAAAGCTAGTTATGTATAAAATAAGAACCCATTTTTTTTTATATAAAATTACACACCTAGGTAATCTGTTTACATTATTGTTTTATTCAAACTCAAACCATTTATTTCAAATAAACCATTTACAGGCACTTTTGAATTGTCATTCAAGTCCCTATGACTTGAATAAAACTCGAGTTCAATCCCAAGGCACGCTCCTCTGACTTTTCTGATTCATGTGCGTATTATATAATTATCATTTGCTTAAAACACGGTGAAGGAAAACATCGTGAAGAAACCGGAGATATAAGCCTGAGATATATTTCTCGACTAAGGCGGATGGGTGGCTCTAAAACTCTGCTAACCACAAGAAAAAGAAAGAACATTGTTTCATTAAGTCACAAATTTTCTTAAAAAGGCGCCGTTCCAGCCTTTCGCCTAGGGCGCCAGGAATTCTCGGGCCGGCGCTGGTTTTGTAGTCAGTTAACAACGTATAAACTACCCCTGAAAATAGTTCGGAAATGAAAAAACAAAAATTCTCTCTGCAAAAACAAAACGCACATTCCAAAAAAAAAAAACAAAATAAGCCTCATACAATTTTGTGTCGGCGGCGTAGCGTATTTTCAATCTATACAAGGCCAGAACGCAGCCATAGGAAACTGCTCGCGTATACATTGTAATGCTGTTTTTAAATCTGTGATTACAATGTATACACGAATTTTGCGTATTGCTGGTGTATAGTTTGTAACGTGGACAAGCGCGTCCTGGTTCCAAACTATACTACATCACTTACGCCTGATAAGAGTTTTAAAGATATAGTCTATAAAAAAAAGAACAGAACAAAGGTGTGAACTGGGTGAAATGACTTAGGTTAGGTTAGGTTAGAACAGTGACCAACCGCGCGCGAGCCGAGCGAGCGAAGCGAGCGGTGCCGCGGCAGCGGCCGGCGAGCGCTACTTCCAAGTTGCTCGCAGCCAGGTAGGCTATTTAATATTAGCGCAAGGTGCATTACCTCGCAAACAAGTTGGTTACCTGTTCACAATTTCTCGCAATCTAAACTCGATTAGTCCGTATGCGTACTGGCACTGTATACTATGGAATGAGGTAGTTAATTTGGTCACTACGAAGTATACGCGAGTATTTGCGTACTACTCTTGTATAGATTGGAAGACCTTAGTAAAAAAGTGATTTCCAATCTATACGCGAGCAGTTTCCTATGGCTGCGTTCTGGCCTTGTATAGAATGGAAAGACGCGGCGGCGTATCGAGCACGTCTTCTTTTCCATACGTCTCTATCAGCCGATCTCAGTACCTACTAGATATCATCATTATGTTCCTTGGTCTTATTACATGATTATATAAGTATATATTTATATAGAGAAGCATATGCTTTATCTATTTATGTATTTTATATGTAAATGGAACCTACCTACACCACAGACTATCTGCAGATCTTTAAAAGATCGCTTTTAGCGATTAGACCGCCTATTGTGTTGGCCTATGCAACATTTCTACATTTTACTTATATCTTGAATCCATATTGTGTACATAATAAAGATTCTTCTTTTGTATTCTGTTCTCAGTAGCAGCCCAGAGTTTGGATTTGTGCTCGGTTGATGGCAAAAAACTTCACACAATCATTCGCCTGTTAAAATTTTCATAGCAATGTTTTGTCATTACACGTAACATCACTCCTATATCCCCGAAGGGTTAGGTAGGCGGTAGACCCTTCTATAAAAATCTACTCTATGGACCTGTAGTTCATATTTTTTGTAAACGATCGATCTACCGAAAAAGCGTACCTTTTTAAAAGATAAGTAAGTATTATAAGTCACGTTTTAAATGAAAGCAAAACAAAACAACAATAAAAATATCCGCAGTAAATTATCAAAGGGAATTCCAAATGTAGGTAAGTACACTGAGTAATAAAACACTGAAAGAACCCTGGCAAATTTAATTTTCCGAGCTTGTGGACTCCGAATTTATTAAATAGCCGCAAGACCTAACTTTCTAGGTTTGTCTGAAGTCTCACAAGAATTATTCTTATAATTAAAGTAAAAACGCTGTCTCTAAAGAGGACTTATTTTTTGTGAAGTTTTTTTGGGCTGAAACAAGGAAATTAATTAGGATAAAAGAAAACTTTAGTACTCGAAATTACCGAGAATTGCACTCATGATAATCTTCAAAGTGACATTGACAGAGTCTTACAGTGGAGTCTAACTAATACCTAAATTGTAAGGTAGGTCTGTCGAATTACGCCTACATAAGGATGAATGTAAATTTCTCTAATATAATAAATGAAAATGAAGAACAGAATGTGTTCATGAGATGTAGGTATGTTTATTATTGTATAAATAAAATACAAAACATTATTGCTCTGTGTATTAAAATAATGAAAAAGGATCAGAGTTCAAACACAATCGTTTTGGCGCAATTAAACTACTGAAGTTAAATTTCGCCTACGACAGTTTTCTTAAAATTACTTCTTGTTAAAGCACAATCAGAGTTTTCTGTAATTAGAAACATAGTTAGTCTAAGAAGGAGTATCTAAATCATTGGTCTTTTATGGTTTACAACATGTTTTTACAGTTTTACAATCAGGTAAAAAAAAAAACTAAAATTACTAAGGTAATGACATAAATTTATTTTATTTTTCAATTGTACATAGTTTAAACATAATCAAATATTCTGTATACAGATTATCAAACAAAAATATATAAAAATTAAAAAAACATTTATAGGCGTTATTATACCCAGTTGAGGTTGAAACGCCTATCTAAATGTACGCATCAGGACATCTAAATTATTCTATGTAATTTTTTGTCAAACCGATTTTAATTCCTTGTTAAAATTGTTAACTTAATGTTATATCATAATGTATGTCTCACAAAACACAAATGCTTGTTTGCGTATCATCTTTCTGCAAAAATCCTTTTCACAATGTCTTGTTCCTGTTCGCTAGTAAATACTGATCTTAGTTTGGACATTCCACTCTTTAAATAATCTCGTAATGTTCTTCTTGGGATGTTATAACTACTAGCTGCTTTATAACTGAATAACCTGTTTGCCTGAACAGCAGTAACAGCAGAATCTAAATCACTTTGTGTCCATGAGGCACGCTTTTTCTTTGCAGTTGACATATTTTTTAACCTAAAACAATGAACTAGTAGTAAAATTAATAATATAATATAATTAATATTATATTATTAATTTTACTTTTGCACAAAAAGTACATAGGTAACTTATTATTATATTTTAAACTTCATATAAACAATGAATTTCATTTCGCGGATCAATCAATTCATTTTCATAATGTGCAAATAAAGTCGTTTTATGACAAGCTCATGGTTAAAAGCGCCTATGGTAGCATTTGATATGGGTAATAACGCCTAGGCAATTACCGTCGAGGACACTTCTAATAAGTTTTAAAATATAATGGAAAATCGACTGCTTAATACTATAGAAAAACTGGTTATGAACGGTAGACTAATCATACTAACAAATAAGCCTTATAGTTTACAACTAAACTTACAAATTTCATTAAAACTTACTGCGAATTTCCCGCTCTCTGTTGTTAAAAACGGCACAGTGACTACTTACCACGTATGTCAGTCCACTACTAGCTCGCGGAGAGAGGAGCGCCGCGGGCGCGACTCGGGGCTGTTTCGGGATGTTTGAACCTTGATGCGTAGGCACTACGTTTGATTTTATCTATTATGTAACCTGAGTTTTTAAGCATAGGCGTAATTAGCCTCTAGGCGTAATTCGACAGACCTACCTTATTTTAACATTAGTAGATGTTATGTCATGACGTTCAGCCGGAAATCACAACCTAATCAGGCCATATACACATTGGGTGATACAGTCGTAACTCGCGTATTCAACATCCGTGATCTTGGTGTGGCATTCGATTGTCGCCTGACTTTTCACGAGCACATCTCCTTAGTGGCCGCCGAGTCATACAGACGACTGGGCTTTGTCTTGCGTAATGCACGTGACTTCTGTAACCCTAGCATAATAAAAATATTGTATAATTCCCTTGTTGGAAGTAAATTAGAATTTGCAGCTTGTGTTTGGAGTCCATATGAATCAACATATACCCTAGTTATTGAAAAAGTTCAAAAGGCCTTCCTACGCTACTTGTATAAGAGAAACCACGGGTACCTACTATCCATTTATGTACCCTACGGATTTTTTACTAGGTGTTCTAGGATATAACTCCTTAGCTGTCCGGCGGTCTCCAACGCAGATCATCACTGCTCTGAAAATTATACGGAATTTAATTGACTCCCCAGAATTGCACAACATACTATGCACATTTTATGTCCCTGACAATTACCTACGCCATCGGTCTAACCGCCGGCATAGACTATTCGCGACTGCACAGTACCGCACGGTGTCCCGTGCGCATTCCCCGCTGTCGCATGAGCAGCGCAATCAATGCCCTTATTTTTGACCTACCCGATTATGATGTGTTGACCGACAGATTAAACCAAATCATGTTATTGTGCTCGAGATTTTGTGAAAGACATTGTATATAAATAATTGCCTAATAATTTGTAACCTGACGAAACGTATTTTTTCCTTTTTTTTTTGTTGTTTTTATTTCATATTAACTGTACCTACCAATCAAGATGAAATTGTACACACATACATACATAACATCACGCCTTGTTTCCCCGAAGGGTTGGGCAGAGGTGTACCTGTAGCAGGTACACCCACATTTCGCCAGTTATGTTTAAGTCCCATGTAATAGGGGGCGAGCCTATTGTCATCAACCGGGCACAAATCCAGACTCCGAGCTGCTACTGACAAATTCCAGATAGAAAAACCCAAAAACACTTTGCCCGACCCGGGAATCGAACCCAGGACCTCATGCTCAGCAGTAGCAAAAAAAAAAAAAAAAATTGTAATTTATATAATAGTTTGAAATTAATTAATTAATTAGTTACTGTTACTGGTGTCACAGATTACATAATATACTCTGGTGTATAGCCATTGTAATTAATAATAATAAATAAATAAAACATGGCTGTTTTTAGAAAGGTGTATAAAATAATGCAATTTATTTACCCTTTAGGTAGGTAGGTACTATACCTATATTTTAAAAGCCGTTAATGAGATTGAATGCTCAAATGCTCATTATTTTGAGTATTGTCTGAAGATTTGGATAATCTTGTCCCATTCCTATTATGTAGGTATAATCCTGTGCACAACCTACTTTATTTCTAAAACACACTGCGCACTCAAACTCAAAGCATTTATTTCAAATAAACCAATTACAGGCCCTACTTTTGAATTGTCAAGGGGTCGGTCAGTCAGAAAGATGAAGCTAGTTGCCCATTCCAAAGCGTAGTAGGTACCTATGGAGAAGAACGGGCAAGAAACTCCACGGACACTCTTTTAAATAAAAAACATTGTTACAAAATATTGGTTACATTTTTTATGTTGAAATTATACATGTGAGAACAATGTAGAAAGACGTGCACGTTAAAAGCGTCCGTAACAAAAATAAAAACAAAAACAATTCAAAAATTAAAATAAACCGTGGCAGCTAAGAGATGACCAGTCAGACCCTACTGACGGCGCCCGTTCACGAACAAGACGCATGGATCAGCACCATTTAGCTCAACCTTCAGTAACATTAGGCGACACGTTAACGTAACCCGCCTAAACATTAATAAGTAATATAAGATAAGATAAAGATTGATTGTTTAACTAGGACTAGATTACAAGGCAAGGTAATATATAAAGCACAAGCATAAAGTATCACAATCTAGTTAGTGGATGCCGTACTTAGGGACACGGTATCGAATAGAAAGTATCGATACTGTACTCATAAGTAATATCGAAAAAAAATATCGTACTCAAAAAGTATCGATACTTCAAGGTATCGAGTACTTTTCTTAGGGCCTAATGCGCATAGAGCATAGGTCAATATCAGTCAGTAAATAACGTCAGTTTAACTTCAATAAGGCAGGACATGAAAAAACAAATGACAGCGGTAAACGAGTGAGGGAATGAGTGATTGATTAGTGTAGTAAATTAATGAAGGAAAGGTTAGAAATTTAACTGTAAACGGAAGGAACAATTTCGAGCAAAGATCGATGTAATGTTTTAGAAGGTTCAGAACGAGTGAACTAGATGGCGTTGCCATAACCATAAACATAAGCCGTAAGGTCGCAAGTTTTAAATGGGTAATTTCTAAGATTACCCATTTAAAACTTAATTTCTTATTCGATACGATACCTGCCAAAAAGTACTCATTGAGTAAAAGTATCGAATGCAAAGTATCGAGTACAAAAGTATCGGTATCGAATGGAAATGTTCTCGATACCACAAAGTATCGATACTTTTTTCGTGTACCTAGCCGTACTGTTCTTCTAGATAGGTTACAAAATAACCTGTGTTTAGAAGAAACAGTTCCGATCCCCGTCATAAATGGTTGACTTAAAAATAACACGTGTTAAATATTATGTAGGTATATAGTATCATTACAGCAAACTACAAAATGAGACAAATTAAGGTTATTATGTAAGAAAAAATAAAAAGACTGAAAATAAAAAATGAACTTATAAAATTTTTAATATAAAGATAGCAAATTTTGGAAAAAAACAAAGTTTGAATTAAAATGTTCAGATGGTGTAGTGAGTATTTTGTTATATGTGCCGCAACTCCACGTCAAAGCGCGTATTTTGCGTAAGGGTGGGAAACTCGGTTATTCGATCCACCCTGGCTCCTCAAAGAAGGCCAGCAACGCCTTGGTGTCACTGACAATCTCACGTAGGGTAGGTACCTGGGTTACCGAAGTACTTTGCCATGTATGTGGCGACCACCGGGCAGTTAACAGCACATGAGCTGCTGTCTCGTCGGCCTCCATGCAGGCGCTGCACAGCGGACTGTCTGCCTAAACATTATTACACTGCTGGATTTTCAACTCTAGGTACAGAGCTGAGCGTTAAAAGTCCGACAGTATGCCATAATATTTAGGGTGTCGCCTAGTGTCAATGAATACGGGCATTACAATCCTTTGAAAACCCTCATGACCTAAATACCTACAGTTGACAAAAAACCCACGTATGAACAGATCCGCACAAGCACGGATAGTTGTGTTTTCCAAGCGTTTTACCGAAAAAAAGTGTTGTTTTCAAACGGTCAGCCGTTCGCGGTTTAAACTGACATATTTCATACACGTACCGAGCTACGGAAATATCCGAGCATATCGAAAACTGGGACAACCGGTCAAGTGTAAGTGTTGTTAGTGGTAAGGATTCCGTTCAACTAAACAGTTAGTTAACGTTATAGAATAAGTTTGAAAAAATCTTGTATTCTTTGGAGACAGCTCGGCAGGTGTTAAGCATTTTATGTAACGGTGGAGTTTCTTGCCCATTCTTCTCCATACGAAAACTACCTTTTGGAAGGGGCGACTAGAATCAATTCTATTATTTTGTAAATTTTGACGTTCAAAAGTGCCATACATGTGCCTATTTGAAATAAATGGTTTGACTTTGACTTTTTGTAAGGTCTAATGCGGTCTATTTTGTCATTTTTTAACCTCGGTTCAATTCCCAGTTCCAACAAAGCCGGGGTTTCCATCAAGCATTTTTCAGTAGCAGCCAGGAGTTTAAATTTTTTTGGTTATTAAGAATAGGCTTGCTCCTGGCATGATGATATTTATTATATAGCAGTGATAGCCTAGTGGTGTGACCGTTGTACTGTCAAGTCATAGGTCTCGAGTTCGAACCCAAGGAACCTCTGACTTTTCGGATTCATGTGCGTATTGTATAATTATCACTTGCTTCAAAAACGGTGAAGAAAAACATCGTGAGGAAACCAGCATGCCTGAGAGATATTTCTCGACGGCGCGGCATGTGAAGTCAAGTCAGGTCCTTGGGCGGCATACAAACTCTGACACAGGGTTAGCCACTAACCACACGAAAAAGAAAGAAGAAGATATTATTTTTTTATATATTTAGTCACAACCATCATTGTTTATGTGGCTTTAACTTTCCTCGATCCTATTCTCCTCTCATCTACAAGGTTCTGCGATTTAAAACCACACCACGGTACCCTAAAAGCCTACAACTGCATACAAACTTCAGTTTTTAATAAAAACGGGTACCGAAAAATAAAGCAATTGTATCAGAGCTTTCAATCTGGGTTCAACTTTTTTATTTTTGGTAAGGAATTCTAAAACCGTATTCCGCTTTTAAAAACTATGCGCCAGTTTCACACGAGATAACAACTACATAGCCACACTATGGGCACTATGTGGCTGTTATTACGATAACCACGTGGTTATTACGATAACCATGTGGTTATCGATGGTTATGTTTTTTAGTTTCAGTTCCGGTTTCACCCGCATGTCTCGATCCCGTGGGAATATCAGGATAAAAAGACTATGTCCTTCTCCAGATCATGGTTTTTTGTTATTGTAACTAGTAATTAACTTTTTATTTATTTTACCTCGATGGTCCTAGTTTATCATTTATAATAACTTCCAATTACAGCTTTAAATAGCTTTATGTAAGCGAGCTCGCCCTTTATGCCTCCAGGATTATGATAAAGGGCATATTTAGATATTTAGTTCTGTTTACGTTTACTTTTAATTTTTTATGTCTGCTTGAGTATAGTTCTCGATGTTTTTGATTGGTATATCTGACATTATAGCCAATAATTTATCATTTAAATTATGTTTTGTGTTGCGTAATGTAAATCATTTTGCATACTATTGTATAGAATCATTTTTTTTTCTAACTTGAACAGACAGCTGTGCTGCTGGGGAGTTTGTTGCGCCACTTCTTCCCAGCAAAAGGCACTAGGAAGTGGTGAAGGGTGGGCGTTTTGGGGGACTGTCTTATGTAATTTTGACGTTATGAATAATAAATGACTTTTGAATTTTGACTCATGTGCCAAATTTCATCCAAATCCGTTCAGCCGTTTTAGCGTGAAAGCGTAAAAAACAAACAAAAAACAAAGTTACTTTCGCATTTATAATATTATTTTCTACTTATTTTCCGTTCCAGTAAGGTTATCTTATCGTCATTGTAAAACATAAATGATTTTATTTCTGTAAGTAGGTTTGTACAAACACTTTTACACGTCAATCATATTTTAGAAATAAAAACTAGATGAGGTCGGCACTTCATAATTATCTAATAGTAGGCATTTTATAGGTAGTACTTAGTGTATTCATACGAGTACAATTATACATATAATATATACCCATCAAGCGATCGCCTTCTAGAAGCAGTCTCCTTGTAGGTATAGACGCCAGCACATCAAGCTACCCGAAACTGTCAAATTTTCCCAATCAACTTTGATCCTTACGCTTCAGCGATAAAATTGAAAATCTATTAAATAAATTTGACAGATTGTAGTAGCTTGATGTGCTGGCGTCTGTACTTGCTCAACGGTTTTGATTATTATAATATTATTTATCTACTCTCATAGCGTAATATTCGAATTATAAACTTCAAAACGAGTTTATATTGACATACTTTATAAACAATACCGTTTAAAAATAGAATCAAAATATAACACTTTTTCTGTAACAAAATAATGCTATAATAGTAGATTGTTATACGAGGGGCTAAAATAACCCATTGTAACGAGGTAGTTTTTCTCCCGAGCTTTAGCGAGGGAGTAAATAGAAACTGAGTTATAATGGATTTTAGCGCCGTGTGTTACACTCTACTTTTCACTACGACTGCGAGAAAATAAAATAATCCAATACAATATTAAATACTTAGTTTATTTTATTTAAATGTACAATTCTGAATATTTAACGAGTTGTTTTTCCGGCAACTTAATTTCAGTCCTCTGTGAAGATGTTCTCACTAGATGATGACATTTTCACTGTTGTAAATTATATCACGGTCACCAATTTAATTTGTAATTAGAGAAAAATTCTAAAGATTTCGCGCCAGTGTCTTTTTTATTTCTTCTGTAGCCGCAACGCAATGCACGCATTCTACTGAAGAGATAGCCGCATTTAGTTCCATTTTCAAAAATAAAATATTCTTCTTTTTTTTGTGAACCAGTATTAAGTCGAGTTCATAATCATGATTATTCTACATAAGAACACAGACTTTTTCGTTTTTCAAGGCTCGTTAGAACAGACAAAAATTAAAAAGAAATTACTTTTTCCCCTAGAGCAAGAAATGCTATATTTTCCCCGCTCTGGTACTTTACAATGACGGCCGTTTTGAGCAAGAGGAGTGAAAAACAATTTTGTTGTCTTTTTGAGCAACTTTCTTATGCACAATCCGGTCCATACTTACGAGATTTCTAGGGTAGATTCGTGGCGCGGCCACTTACTGGGCCCAAGTCTTGTGAGGGTGTGTGTGAGTGCTTGGACTAGTTAAGTTTTGAGTTTCCACAGTTTTTTCAGTTGCATCATCATTATGATTGAGATTTCAATCAGTCGGTCAACTTTACTCTCAGTCTCAAGACATTTCGAGATAAGGGGTCAATGTCGAAGCTTTTAAAGTCAAAGTCAAAGTCAAATAATTTATTTCAATTAGGCACAAAAAGGCACTTTTGAACGTCGAAAACAAAAAATAGAATTGATTCTAGTCGCCCCTTCCAAAGGGTAGTTTTCGTATGGAGAAGAATGGGCAAGAAACTCCACCGTTACCTACTCTTTTAAAATGTTTTACAATATTTTGTATACATTAATTATATAATTATATGTGAAAACGATGCACCTGGAATAAGATTACTATACCACAATAGGTAAAAATAAAAATGAAGCAATGATAGAAAAAATAATTATGTAATGGATACAAGTAAATACAAGTGATACTAATTCGTCAGTGTGTGAGTTCAAGTATTCACAGAATGTAAAAAAAATGTTGTAATATTTAATTACACAATTAAATTAGCAACCAGTTTGATTTTGTCTAGACTCAAAATTGTCCTATGGAGCTAGACCAGCATGCTTCCAAGCATTCTTATCTAGGATATAATCCTCTAATTTGTAATATGCTTGTTTACAAAGAGTACTTTTTTCTTTACTTTTTTTAATTTCGGTAGTCGGTGTCTTTGGTTTTAAATTTTCGTTTTTTGCCACTAAATAACTTTAACTTTGGAAGTTGGTGTTAAAAAATTAAAATACCGATCTAAAGACACCGACTTCGGAAATTAAAGTTATTTTTCACTTTGTAGTTTGGAAGCCGGTTGTATTTTTTGTAAAAAAGTTTTTATTTAAATGATTTTGCGGAGTGTCCCATCTGTATTATTAATCTGTGGTAGAGGTCAAATGTCGGATAGCAGATTGGGGGCCTTTAGTACGGCTCTCTGAGCCCTTTCTTGTCGTAGCATGGTTGTATGGCACCACCCCACATGGTCACGCAATACCCAAGGACTGATTAACCGAGATCAAGGCAGAAAGAATACGAAGATTCGTAGATAAAGTTTTATTATCAAATTTATTATAGTATGAAAAACAGTCAGTTTAAGAAAGAAAGAAGAAAAAAAATTCGTTTATTTGCGGTAAACATGACGCAAAGAAGGATAAAAAAAAACACGTAAATAACAAATTGGGGGAAAATATGCGTTTCGATCTAGATGTGAACAGGGTTATTAGTTATTACCTAAATAGTGCTATAAACTTAACAGGTCTTTGCCTAAGCCCGAGACCTAACCATGCGAGTATGCGATCGTCGCGTCGATGGAGAGTGCCTTCCGGTTTTCCGTTTTTTTTTTTAACTATGGCCTCTCGCAGTTTTGACCACTAAGGTCTTCTCTCTGCTTAACCGGACTTTTCTGTGGGTGTCTTAAGCTACTACACTTAGAGCCTCCAGCGAGGAGCACATAAACTATTCTAAATTAGAATTAAGCGAGTGCTCGCTAAGGGCACCCCCTGTGGGGTACGAAACTCGGCTTAGGACATCGCTGGGGGGAGGACAGCAAGAAGGGACAGGCTGGATCAAACTTAGATTTTCATCATGATTATTATGCGGGGTATTTAAAGCTACGTGCTCAGCTGCAACAATTGCTGGCACCTCGTTTTCGAGCAAGGGGTCGGGGGGGAGTTTCATTTACTCGGGGATGTGGTCGCGGTCGCAAAGCCAAAAGAACTCGGCGGCGAGGTCGGAATGACGTGAGGCGTCTGTGTTTGTGCACTGTGCTGGTGGCCCTATTCTTCGCCTGGAGCAGTGTTATGGGGTCATTTGGGTCGGAAAGGATCCGGTTTTCCGAACAAATGAGTGACATATGAACGCGACGATCGCGTATTCGAGCGAAAGATCTTTTTGGTTCGGACGCGTGGATTCTCGGGCGAATCGAGCGATCAATCAAGTCGTGTTTGTACATCATAATTCATACAAACGATGGCGTCGATCGCGTACCCGCGCGGCTATCAATTTTGGTTAGGACGCAGGGTTAGACTGACTGTAAACTAACATAAAAACATAGATTAAAGAAATAATTATTTCTTATTACAAAATCATTTAATTTTCTTACTAATCAGTACCTAACTTAGTACAAATTATTAAGGAGGCTAAGGTAGCCTGCGGAATTCAAATATTCTTACGTTTTTTGCAATTTGCAGATCAGTGTCAGGTTGTATGTTGATTAAAATATGATTTGCGACCGTTACAAATATGGCTTAACAAAATTATATTAATTAAAATCAGCAATACAACTCCTTATGTTAAAATAGATTTCATGAAGTAAGTAGTCATTTAATAGGATTATATGAACTTAGAGAAGTAGTATTGATTATTATTTTATACCTAAATAAATATTTGATACGGCTGAGAATCATAATTTACATCAACATACAACCTGATACTGACCTGCAAATAGCAAAACCGTAAGAAAATTTTAATTTTACGGGCTACGCTGACGCTTTCGCCTTAATCAATACTTGAATGTAGTGAGAATAGACCTAGATAATATCAACTAGTGTCCGACCGAAAGTTCGGTTTCGGTTTCGGTCGAGTTCCGGAAAAAACGAGTTTTGGTTTAGTTTCGGTTTCGGCGGCAAACCTGCCGAAACTACGACCGAAACCGGAACTGCATTCGGAAGTTCTCGCGCTGTGCTCGGTCATGTTCGGCGCGTTAAATTCCATCCAAGCGAGTAAGCGACGAAGACATTTTGCCGCGTCCACGTGCCTAATTATGTCGTGAGTGGCTTGTGTTTGCAGTTCGTTTTGTGTGTTGTGAGTTTTCGTGTGATTTTAGTGATTTATTTTGTATTGGGTAAGTTTTATTACGTGATATAGCATAAGAGTAGGTAGTAAACATCAAAAATAATTAATTGTAACAAACTAATACATAGATTATCGTTTTCTTTATTTTTCCCTAAAAATATGATCCTTGTAAGGAAGTTTCGGTTTCGGCCGAAACTGAGACTGTTGCCGAAATTCGGTTTCGGTTTCAGTTTCGGTCATAAAAACCAGTTTTGGTTGGACACTAATACCAACCAGCGATTACTGTCCCACCACGCTTGCTCAAGACGGGTTGAACACACTAATTATTGCAATAATGTCTTTCATTTTGACAATTCAACAACATACATTGCGTTATTTACGTTGTTGAGCAGACAAATTTTTCAAATATATGAAGCAATGGTTTATGAATTTTCCTCAAAATCCTTCGAATTGTGAACGCACTTAGGTTGCAGGTTTCTTCACAGTGTTTTCCTTCATATGCTAGTAATGTCTAAGGTAAACTCAGAAAGTACCTACTAGTTAGCATTTCAAGCACTAGGTCTTAAATATCTCATTCAGGTTTCAATGGATCTCGTTCTATGCTAGGCTGTATTCTACCAGACCCGGCAGAACTAGACGATATTTGTATCATTCTTGGTACAACCATTGGTTGCTGCGATACGTCAGGAGCTACTGGTTGACTATAGTAACCCCTACTCGAACTAGGTTGGTTGTTAGCAACATTATAAAATCTTCCTCCACTTTTGATATTTCGTAATAGATTTATAACACCGGATTGGAATTCCAATATTTGATCGTCATCAAGCAAAGTCAACGTCGGATGAACGCTCTTGAAAAATGCAAAATGGCGGTCGTCATGTGTGTCACTTGGCTTCCTCATTTGATTCAATTGGTTATTCAAGAATGCTTGCATTTTCATGTTAAGGATATCTTCAGCTATGTTAGTATCCTGTCTTTTCTCTGTATCATCTATTTCGTTTGCTATATTGTCCTGGTTCACTGCTGATAGATCGATGTCTTCCTTTGAGTCAACATTCCATTCGTTTTCACAAACCGCAGCAGAATCTGATTCACTTTCTGCAATAATCTCTTCTTCTTCTTGTTGTTCTTCATCTTCGGTGTCATCTGATGCTTCGACAGTTCGTCTACCTTTAACTTTTTTTAAAAACAACATTTGATTATGATATTTATATGGTCTCACAAATAATCCGTTCTTTTTAGAATTTTTTCTTGCATTTAAACTTCTCGCCCAACTGTCCCTGGTATGAGTCCATATTTTAATGACTAATTTGTCTGTAAAAATGAAAAAAAAGCAAATCAATACCTAATTATAATTATATTGGTCCATAGGGTATTTACACTACATAGGTACTAAAAGTGTAGCAGACCAAACGATTAATCTTTGTACTCACGGCTACACATCAAATCAAGCTATAAATTTCCAGTATAAGCTGACCTCGTATTGTACGGAAATCCTATACAATGCGAGATCAACTTAAACTTGAAATGTATAGCTGGATGTGTAGCCGTGTGTATCATATAAAACCTACCTACCTATCTGCTCTTTACCTACGTAGGTTAGGTAGAAAATCAAACGCTAATAGAGAGAAACACATGTCGATGTCGCGTCGTGTCGTGATGTCGGTATTGTGTCTGACGCGTAAATTCTATGCAATCTGTGCGGCACGTCTTTTTGTTAGTAGTATAGTAACACATGATCTACGAAAACCGACCTTACTACTCTACAAAACAAAGGCGCTGTGTTGTAAGTCATTATTATCACAGCCGATGCAATTACGTAACAAACACAATGTTTGTGTCTCACTCTAGGTAATCGCAAGTGTTGTATAGATACGTGTGTTCTGTCCCGCTCGCGCCGCCTGCTGCGCGTCATACCTACCGGCTCGTTCCATTCATAAATATTTGCCAGATATTATCGCCGTTGAAAGATAAGCACTGCAGTCGACGCTATCGTTCGCACGGACGATATTGATAATTACATTTTAGTGGTTAATATTTTAGATAGGCGAAATACGAGAAAAAAAACTTACAATAATTCTGTCGTTCCGTTCCATTCAAATTATTATAATCTTTCTTCAGAATTCCGCAAACTTCGTGCCACGCCGCCGTCTTCGTGAATTTGTTTTTATAGCTGTCTACAGTTCGGTCCCACAAAGCTGGTCGTTGATGCACTAACTTAATTAATAGCAATTTGTTAAAACTATGAGGAATCGACATTCTGTTTCTGAATGACATGATGAACGTCAAACGTGTGCACTTGTCTAAAAATAAACGTGTACTGAATAGTGGATATCAAGATGGCCGACAAGAGTGAGCGAGAAGGGGCGATGGTACGCAGGCGCTTTTGAGTGAAACGACGCATCTACTACGTTTATTGATTGGAACGATAAAAAAGGCGTACCTACATTTAGTGAAGGAGCGTTATAAATGCGGTTTATGGGACACGATTATTTTGCCGCGTTACCGTGTGTGGCGAATATCGAATACCGTTCAAAAATAACTGTTATTACTAACGTGAATGAGGTAATTAACGAGTGTACTCGAGACACCGTATAATGCTTTATTATACTGTGCTCGAGATAAAGTAAATATGACGTAGTAACCTTGAATAGTAATGTTATTGTTTTGTAATCGTTCGTGGAGGTAAATAGCGGGGTTTATTAATGAATCATCACAACACGTGTTATAATTATTTTATTAAGAGGATTAAATAATTGCAAACCGTTATTTTTATGGATCCGTTTTTGTTATTGTTGCAGTTATTTTGTGCGTAGTACAGTCATCCGCACGTGAATGGTAACAGCAGAATTCTTTCGTCGAAAGCGGGAATTATAAAAAAAAAGTAAATAATCAGTGGTTTTTTATGTTGTACTAAGTACTTGAGTATATTTGAGTTTCAAATTAAAGTTTACAATGATGATAGAAAATGTCGTGAAAAAGTGATTCCTATATATTTACAGAATAAACAATTTCATTTTATTTCACTGCTTTTGTTAGGCAATGATTACTCGTACATTTAAGTGTCGTGTAGTGTTAGTGAAAACAAATTTAAATAGCATTTCCTTGTGATATTTTTTACTAGGTATATACTTATATGACAAATCTTATATACAATATACAATCTAACACTCAATTAAATGACTTCTATACAAATAAATACAAAAACAAAAGGACACTAATTAGACGTCGAAGTATTTGTCTGCATTGCTGTCATCCGGAAACATGCCCAGAAGACTGGCATTTTATATTATTTTGTGCACTTGTGATATTATTTTAAATGGAGTTGGGTGTAAATTCGATTGACTCTTAAATATGTATTATAAGTAGTCGTACCTTCCTACACCTACCTATCTCTCGATGATGATAGCAGTTGACTCACACTTGGGAACTTTAATTTATTGTATCTGGGTAGGTAGATAAATAAAGTAAAGATCGTTTACTATAAAACTACACGCCCCTTCACGAAAATTTCTAAACAAACCTCAGACCAATTAAAAACCAAGACAGCGCTGTCAACAGTGACGTGAGGCCGGTTTCTTAAACATGTGTGCACTTAGTGAGGTGTAGTTTGTTTGTATATGGTTGTAAATGTGTGCGTGTGGGCGTGATGTATGCACAAAGCGGAGGTGTAGTTTTGGTATGCTTTACTGTAGGTATTGTTCGCAGCGCTATGTCTTGGTTTTTTATTTGGTCTGAGATAAACATCTGAAAAATATATGCAACAAGCAGTGGAAGGGCGTGCAACTAGTTTCCCTAGCGACTAAAGCCGCGTGCAAAAGCTAGTAATAAAAAAGTTATCAAAACCAGAAACCCGAGGACCAGACTATCAACTGACCGGTCGAAATTTTATGACCGGAAGCCGCGTCAATTTCCCGTTGCATTTCCGGTTTCCGCAGGCCGGCGACGGTTTTCAATTATTCCGTTATTCCAGCCTCCGTTTTCAGGCTCTAACCGGACCGTTTTGATTTAATTACTTAACTGAAATAAAGTGAAGGTTGTAAATGAATCCTTTGTTAAGATTCGGGTTTGTAAACCTAGAATTTTGTAAGTAGGTAAATGATGTAAGTAGGGTAGGAACTTACAGTACCTACAAATAAATGTTCTTAATGTCCCTCGGCAAACCTCGTATTTCGTCGGTCGTCGGATTCCTATCAGTTGCCCTTTGCACTTGGTGCAGACCGGACGCTCTCAATCGACTTGGAAGTACCTATTATTTTTATTTATAGGATATAACCTTAGAGAGGGTCATCAAAAGGAACACGTTGTATATTATATACTTTATTGTAGGTACACCACAAAAATACATAACAAAGAGTAAATCAAACACTTCTTCTAACCTGTAACCTAATTGCGTAATACCTACAACACAATCACAATCTGTTTCGATTTGAAACAGATTGCTAATCCATTGCTTTATAAGACGGAAAAAAAATCTGCTCAACAACGTAAATAACGCAATGAATGTTGTTGAACTGTCAAAATGAAACAAATTAGGCGAAATTGTTTACGAAATTAAGTTACGCAATTAGGGTACTGGTGTCAGAGTTTTAAAGCCGTCCATGGGCCTCTGACTTGGCTTCACATGCTGTCGAGAAATATTTCTCAGGCAAGCCGTTTTCCTCACGATGTTTTCTTTCAACAATACGCACATGGATCCGAAAAGTCGGAGGTGCGTGCCTTGGGTTCGAACTCGAGACCTCAACTTGGCAGTCCGACGGTCACACCACTAGGCTCTCACTGACCACGTCCAATAAAACACTACAAAATGTAGGGTAGACCGGGGACAACTGAAACAATTTTACTTAAAACGTGTGCAGAGAAGTATCTATAGTACCCACATCCCTCGTATTTATATCGTTGAAAGGGTCGTTATCTAGTTCCTAAATTAAACATAATCTATATCTCAATTCCGAATAGTTAACCTACAATCACCCATTAAAGTAGATCGGGTATAGTGGTTCTATTGACCCCATCCTAAGGACGGTTGAAACAATATGTAGGGATAATTGAAACACTGAAAATATTTTAGTAACTACTGTAGGTTTTTAATCAGTCTTAACAATTTAACTTACCACTAAATTATTTATTGAGATCGTGACAAGTCCGTCAACGTAACATTAATATTTCGAAAATTACAAATGTAAAAACATCTTCAACATAAACAACTAAAAATCTCTCTTATTTATATAATTTTAGTGCTCTAATTTGTGCTATTGAATACTATTTCACATTATTGAAAGACTTAATATCCTATTACGCTGTAGTGGCACTTGCATAAGGGAGAAAAAAGGTAATCCAGTTTCATACAAAACAGCTTGTTTCAATCATAACAATGTATCAATCATGACAATGTTTCAATCATAAAAGTGTTTCAATCATAACAATCGTTTATTGACCCATATAATATGTAGGTTTGACTCTTCTTGTGAAATTTAATTTCAGAGAACTAACTGTGGTAACTTAAAATATATTTTTTGGAAATTATACCCTAAAACTAGTCAAACATACGTAGGTATGTATTCAAAAAAACGAATCTCCATTACAACGCAAGGACACCAGACTCGGGAGATTGCGGAATGTCTGTCTCAGTATCTTCATCTTCTGAGCTAGAAGTCTTTGGGGTTCTTTTTGATGATTTACTTATTTTTATTTTAGTTAGTTTTGTTCTTCTTTTTTCTTTTTTCCATATTTATGTTTTTCTTTATCTTGGTGGTATTTCTTTTTCTGTCCCTTTCTTCGGTTTGTATTCTGATGTTTTCTTTCTCCGGAGTATCTGTGTAACCAGTAGATTTCCTTTTAGTTGCGTTTTTTTGCAGATTTCCTGGGTAGTGCTTTAGGAAATGGTCTGATGCATTCTGGAAAAAAATTACTTGTTGAAGGTTGGTTTTTGTAGTTGCTAACATCAAGAGGATCAAGTTCTACAGCAAAACTTGATTGTGAAGTCATGGAAAGGTTTGGTGAAGGAAAAGATGGTGCTGAAACCACAACTTTCTTCTGTGCAGTCGGGTAAAAATGCGGAATATGCGGGGACGTTTGAAACGTTTCAAACGTCCACAGTCAAGTTGTTTCAAACGTACCCATCTCACATCTTCTACTTCAATACTCAATATTTTGATTTATATTGACTTTATCATTAATCAGCAGTAATAAAAACACTCTTAAATAGATAAACAATACTCCAAAATAAGAAAAACTGTCAAACAACAAGATTTAGATAGTTAAATAACAAAAATAAAAAAATCGTGAATACTTAGTTTTTGGCGCGAAATTCGTTGAGGCGTCCTGTGCACAACTGCGTCACTTTCTCGCTCCAGCCGTGCTAAACACAAAACCGAACATGGGCGAAGAAGCAACGAACGACGCGTCACACACGTAGGTATCGTGGTTTTCGAGAAATTTAAGTTGTTGTAATCATGACCTGTTTTAATTGTCCCCGGTCTACCCTACAATGGTCGGCGTTATAAAGTAGTATGAGATAAACTGCATGGTACACATGGCTACACATCAAGCTATACATTTCCAGTATAAGCTGACCTCGTATTGTACCGAAATCATATACAATGCGAGATCAGTATAAACTGGAAATGTATAGCTTGATGTGTAGCCGTGTGTACAAGGGTTCCTGATAGCCCAGAACATGGTTTTCAAAAATGGTGTCGCAACTTGTATTTTAAACTTTATTAACCCATTTTACCCGCTGATGTATCCGACGCTGTTTGTACTGGGTATGGTGGGGTACCTACAGACGCCAGCACATCAAGCTACCCGAAACTGTCAAATTTTCCCAATCAACTTTGAACCTTACACTTCAGCGATAAAGTTGAAAATCTATTAAATTAATTTAACAGATTGTAGTAGCTTGATGTGCTGGCGTCTGTACAACGAACTCAGAGTGCGCCGGAAATTTACACTTGCGGCGTATGCGCTAAAGCTCCTGCGTGGAGTAGCCCATAACCCGGGTGTGTTGCGTCACCTGTGCGTGCCAGACCGGTATGTGTGGAGGCGGCGGCGACCGCCACTGCTGGCCGTGCCTGCTGCCAGAACCAACCTGCTGTCAAAAACACCCCTCATCCGCACAATATGTATACTCAACGAAGTGTATGAGAGAATTGACATTTTTTCGTGCAATCTGAGTGAATTCGCAAGAGTTTTGTTGAATTTTGTTAGTTACATTTAAGTATTAATATTCTGTGTTAAGTCTGATTTTATATTTTAGGTTAAGATTTTATAGATTATAGCAATTGTGTTTTTAATAGAGTTTAGTGTTGCTTTGTATTTTTCAATTAAGTTTAGATTTTTAAGTATTAGCAGTAAGTTGATTTTCAATTTATTTGGTGTGTTGGCAAACCATTGTTGTATTGGGTCATCCTGTAAAAATAGTGTGTGTAAATTTAAATAAATAAATAAACTATCTGTCTGCAAAATTCAAATTTATTTAATAGATTTTCAACTTTATCGCTGAAGCATAAGGTTCAAAGTTGATTGGCAAATGGGTAGCTTGATGTGCTGGCGTCTGTACAAAAATAGTGTGATTGTGCATAAAATTGCAAAACAAAACTAACAAAGACTGACAAATAAATACATCGAATCGAAAACGGCATGCCTGAGAAATATTTCTCGACAGCATGTGAAGCCAAGTCAGAGGCCCATGGACGGCTTTAAAACTCTGACACCAGTACCCTAATTGCGTAACTTAATTTCGTAAACAATTTTGCCTAATTTGTTTCATTTTGACAGTTCAGCAACATTCATTGCGTTATTTACGTTGTTGAGCAGATTTGTTTTCCATCTTATAAAGCAATGGATTAGCAATCTGTTTCAAATCGAAACAGATTGTGATTGTGTTGTTTTACGCAATTAGGTTACAGGTTAGAAGAAGTGTTTGATTTACTTTTTGTTATGTATTTTTGTGGTGTACAATAAAGTATATAACATACAACGTTTTCCTTTTGATGACCCATACAAGACTAGAATATAGTTCTAAAAAAAACACATTTTTTGTACCAAAATTACCCCAAATCCATAAAGGGGTCATAAGTTATGACTTGTAGACACCAGCTAAACGACGGCCGCCCGCTCCCCGTGTAATACTTACCCGGTAAAATTCCCCATAAAAAAATCAAGTGGCGATTTTTTTTTTTCTTACAAATTGCCAAATAAATAAACTCTCAGTACGATACCTAACAACACCCTCACGGATCGGGCAGGGTTTTTTACATGTTGTATAGAATACGCGCTAAGGTGGATAAGACACCGCTGCTTGAACACATGAATTATTATTGACAATAACATCATAACAACCACAAAAAAAATCCTGTATTCTCATCAAAACATTCTCGGGAGCCTGCAGGTGAGTTTTCAAGGGGTGTCAAGCCAAATTAAGGTATAACAAATGTTATTTTTTTCCTCGTTCGGGTCGTTTATCAGTCTGCCTCTGTGACCGCTGACGGGTCTAAGGTAGGGTTGCCACGAGTTAAAATAATTGTGTATTTGACTACAATTTTTTCATTTGATTTTCGAAACATAGAAAAAATTCAAACACAGTAGGTATTTTTTTTAATATTAAAAAAAATGGTGTTATTGTCTTTGCTAGTGGCTAGACAGAGACGGTACTGCTGCGATCTGACGTCACAAGACAGAAGCGCTATAGTAACTTCGCGCCATTCAATACAATGATCGTTTAGCGTGACAAGTATAGAAGAATAATTTCGAACGCGTGTAATTTCTCTATTTTACCAACGCTTTTTTATAGATCGTCTTTTTTAGTTACATCTTTAAAATAAGTATTAATTCATGCATATTTTTTATAATCCCTATAGTACGATAATAACATGACAGCCCGTATGTAGTACCTACACTCACATTTTATCTGTTATGTTTAAGTCCCATGTAGGCCATGTATAATAGTCCCATAGTAATACGGATGCGAACCTCAAATCAATTGTCTGAACCAGGCACAGATCCAAACTACGGGTGTTCTGAGAATTTCACTATGGAAATCCAGGGGGCGTAAAACGGCTGCTTTGGCAGAATCATAATATGATAATATTATGAATCACACAAACTGTCACAAACTGACAATTCATAATATTATCTGCGTTCAATTCATATTACGCAATTTATCTGTTTGACAGTTTTGTATTATAATAAAATAACATTTAAGCTGTAGAAAAAAAAACTCATTTGGTTAATAAAAACTGTAAAGAAAAATTATTCGGTAAAATTACGGTCTTCATTTTTTCATGTGGCAATATTTACACCAAATATGATTCTGATATGAATAGAATATGATTCAGCTAAAATATGTGTCACTATAGAGGAATTGCTGGAGGAGCTCGTGGCTAAGTACTAACAGCCGCTCGGGTCAATCTGTCAGGTTAAGCTACGCTTGCCGGGGTTGGTCCGTGGATGGGTGACCATTTCTACATACCGAGACTTCTCCGTGCCACAGAAAGCACGTTAAGACGTTGGTCCCGGCTGTCATTCGTGGATCTTTGACAGTCGTTACGGGTCGCCAGAAGCCCGAAAGTCTGACAACCAGTCTTACCAAGGGGTATCGTATTACCCAGTTACTGAGTTGTGGAGGTCAGATAGGCAGTCGCTCCATGTAAAATACTGGTATTCAGCTGCATCCGGTTAGACTGGAAGCTGACCCCAATATAGTTGGGAAAAGGCTAGGTAGATATAGAGGAATTGCTGGGAATTCAGAAAATGAATTTCTTTTAGGGGAATTGCTTAATGTGGCCGTTTTACACCCGCAGTACGTAACCCTTTTACCGTGTCACGGATCGATCTCATGCTCAGCAATAGGGTTATGTTACCATTAGACTAACGAGGCATTCAGGTACATTAAAAATTTAAATTTTCACATACTTAACATATTACATAACATAACATCACGTCTGTAATCCCGAAGGGTTAGGCAGGGGGTTATTTAAATTTTCAGAATCAAGAAAAACTGCCTTAACCTATGAGAAAAAAAAAGATGTCCAGTAAGTCCTACTTTTCTTATTTTTAACGTAGGTACCAACCCTAGGCAGGTGCAGGAATGATAGAAAAATTCTACCTTCTCTGACACCAACTAATTTCGGAAAATTGTTGTCCATTTTATGGTGACGCACAAAATGTTGAACATAACATATTAATGTTGAAATTGTATTGTTTTGCCGTGGAAAAGGGAAAATTAGAACAGTAAGTAATATCTATTATGGTGCCGATTCCCTTGTTCACAAACTAAATTAAATTTAAGTTCAGTGCATCTTTTTCTTTGTATTTCATTAAGAAACGGACAGAAGATAAATTTTAGTTTAGTCCTGTCAAATTAATCAGCGCCTGTCACTACTCCATACAAGTTTAGACGTGATTCAAAACTTGCCTACTAAAATTTCGTAAATTTACGTCAAGCGCTGATTAATTTGACAGGACTAAACTAAAATTTATCTTCTGTCGTTTTCTTAATTAAATAGAAAGAAAAAGATGCACTGAACTTAAATTTAGTTTAGTTTGTGAACAAGGGAATCGGCACCAATATCTGCTGATATAGTACCTAAAGCTGACGAGTTTGTTTGTTTGAACGCCGACTACCAATCGGATTTAAAAAAATATTTTTGCTGTTGATAGCCCAATTCTTGAGGAAGATTACATTCTATTTAATATCACGCTACAACCCTTAGGAGCCGTGCAAAAATTAAAAAAATACGTTAAACGAAAACAACGTGTATACAACGTGTAACATTAAATGCGCAAAACCTCAGACACCCCAAAAGATTTTTAATTCAATTGACCTATTTCAGATAGAAAAAAAAAAAATTAAATGAAGTCGCTTTATGCCTGGCAGATGTGAAACATGGAAATTATTATGTATAGGTAATATGCTTGTCGGAGACGGGTATGTGACTCTCGTTATTTTCAGGCATATTTTAACTACTGTGGGCGTAGTGTGGGTAGTGTTGGTTAATGCGCAATAGAAAAACAGTTTGCAGTTCAGATCACATTATAATTTACTATCAAATTAATCACACTAGCTAAATTATACAAACACAATAACTGAGCACCACGAATCGAGAACTGTTCCGTGACGTCTTCACTTCGATGCGATCAGAGGCTGAATGCCCTCCTCGCTGTAGCCTTAAAACATCACTCTGTAGAAGCGCCCTTGGTGTGGGTAGTTCACGTAATGTCGACAGTGCAGTGGCGCGAGTTGCGATTCGTTTCGTGTCCATACTAATGACCGGATCCGACATGCTTATAAGGATAGTTTACGACAGGAAATAAATATAGCGACTGTTGGCGTGTTGGCTATTGGAACCAACAGTCTGAGACTGTTGGCGTGGCGACGCGTCACCACACAAACATTCAGTCTGACCCGCCGCTATAGATGTTTCACATTAAAAACCTTCCCCTCCCTTTGTTTTGTAATTGCAGATGCAATATACAGGATGTTAGGCAGACGGTTGAACATACGAAAACGGCGGATCCGTGGGGCCGTCTGTTACGTTTTTAGGCCCAATAACAACACCCAGGCCACACGGATTAAAAAAATACTTTTTAAAATTTTATTTGTAATTCGGCGTTGCTCAAACTTCAATCGTCAATAAAACAAAAAAATAGCATAACTGGCAAAAAATTAATGTTATTTTCTAGAGTAATTTTGTAGAATCTTATAAAATTCGTATTTGATGCAAACAAATTAAAAATACATACCGAAAACCCGACTTTGAACAGCGTTAAAATTAATTATCAAGCGAGAAAATTAAAGGTGCTATTTTAGTTCGTAAGATTCGTATTTGCATTGAAATAATCCCGCGTATGAGAAAATGTAAATTGATCGACAACAATTTGTGTTTGTTTACCTATTTTTGCGCATGTGATCTTGATCTATTAATAAATAGACACGGCAACGTTTTTAATGAAGATTTTTTGAAAAATGTGACCTATTTTAAAAAGTGGTTCAATTGATTCTGCTCGTTACTATTTTCAGGTTTTGCGCATTTAACGTTACTCGTTGTATAATAGCGTGGAAGGGAAATGTGGCTGTTATTTTAGTATTTATTGTGGTGTCTTACGACTTCCACGCGAATGAAGTCAAGGGCAGAAGCTAGAAAAAAAATATATAAATGAAATGCTGTTTGTCGGTTAGCGCAATTCTCCGAGTTTGGTTTTATTGGGAAAGTTTCTCGGAAATCTTTCAAATTCGGGAAAAACTGAACGACCGTTTTCTATGGGATTTTTGTATTCAACTCGAGACCTTCCGAATTCACAAAACGATCACTAACTTTATTGGAAGGTCATTGGGCGTTTTGTTCGGACATTTGACCCACGGCGTACACAAACAAAATAGGGCAGACTGTGCAGATAACTATCTCTACAACACAATGGTAAAGGTCGCATTCTTGTAGGCAGCGGGAGAGACTAAGAAAAAAAGGAAAAAAGCAAAAAAAACATGAAAAAGAATGTAGAAAATTAAAACTTGTAGGAGGATTAACGTCAAGCAAATAAGCACAGTAGTGTTGATTAATAGAGTTGAGGCCTAGGACAGGCTTTATAGAAATATCTGGATGGTTTTGAAGCCCAAAAACAGCTATTTAATAAAGTAAAATCGTCGAATCCGACTCGGCTGGGTGGCGTTCGAGAAGTTGCGTACTATCTCAAGACGAAAGTTTTTAACCAATGCGTGTTGCCAGTGATGATCTATGGCACGGAAACGTGGTCGCTCACAATGGGCCTCATTAGAAGGCTGAAAGTCACCCAAAGAGCAATGGAGACGGCTATACTTGGAGTTTTCCGACGTGATCAAATCAGAAATGAAGAAATTCGTAGGAGAACCAAGATAACCGACGTAGCCCGAAGAATTGCCAAACTTAAATGGCAATGGGCAGGAAAAATTGCTCGCAGAACAAATGGCCGATGAGGCCGAAAGATTCTTGAGTGGCGATCGCGTACCGGAAGACGTAGCGTTGGAAGGCCCTCACAAGGTGGATCGATGACTTGGTAAAGGCCGCAGGAATCCGCTGGATGCGAGAAGCACAGAACCGGTCGAAGTGGCGGTGTTTGGGGGAGGCCTATGTTCAGCAGTGGACGTCTTTCGGCTAAAATGATGAGTTGTGATACTCAAATGTACTTACGCAGCTACGTTCTGCTGGTCTATTATATAAAATCTCATAGTGAAACCTTAGGTGAAGTGAGAAATATTATTGGTATTTACGAGAAAACTACGTGTTACCTGTATACTTATAACCAGCCTGAGATTCCCAATCCAAGTCTCATACAAAGATGGAGTAAAAAAACAAATTAAAATGTCACAAAATATTTAATCAATAATTAATAGGGATAGGTTGAGGCACCAGTGCACAGTACATGCTTACATAAGCAATAATAATAACCACAGAAAAAACAGTATTAACAATGTTCGCGAATTTTGTCCAATCTTGACTAAATCGTTTGATATCAATCGTATCGTCATCAACATTCCACAAAGGAAATATAAAAAACTTCCCATAACTCTCAAACACAGTATCATTAATAGCTATGATATAATTTTGTGGCGTTGACTTAAACTTACATAACATTCTCAGTAAGAAAGTGAACAGGATTATCAGTACAGTTAAAACTATTGAGCCACGATAGTACAATAATAAGTTTGGTGGATCGGAATAATGCTTTACTATATTCGCGGCTAACTCCGTCACGAAATAATAATGGCTGAGAAGACTGAAGCAAGCGATTGACAGGCGTACGAAACGCCTTACATCTAGAAACAGAGCTGTGACACTGAGAACAGTAAGAATCACCGCAGGGTATACAACAATGGCTGCTAATCCACCAGCTTCGCGCTCCAAAACGAAGATCATCTTTAACTGGCGATCAGAACTATGATTGGCCTCTTGTCTATAATCAGAAATGAACCATTCAGCTTCATACTCCGCTCCTATCATGCTTATAGCACGAGAAGTAAAGTTCATCTTAAAATGAGTCGATTTTATTGACCACGCCCCGAATTCAAGACTACATTCTTGCTGGTCGTAGGGCCACTTTGTGAGTTTCAAACTACAAAACGCGTCGTGTGTAATCCTGAGCTCACAGACGACGTCTCCAGTATTCTTCAAATGGCACAGCTCGTAGTATAATCTGTCGTAGTCACTGGAAGTGGCGCTGTTGAACAGTTGAAAGGCTGGAGTCCAAATTTTTAGAGAGAGCATGTCCGTTTCTGTAATCCCGTAGTACTTCTCTGAGTCCCACTTCAGCCTCTCATCCTTCCAGGAGATGAACATCCAGGTTTGTATTGAGAACACTCCGAGGTCACTGTTAAGGTTGAACCGTTTCAAAACGAACCTGATGTTGACTGTTAATGTTGAGATGTTCCGATTTGGCGGCTCGTATTTTATGTAGTTACATTTTAGGTCTTTTCTGAGCTGTTTCTCGAAGGCGATCTGTTCTGGCACATTGTTGATGACACAATCTTTGGCAAACGTTATGTTTAGGAAAGCTAGTAGTATGATATAAGTGAACAGGGCCATGGTTGGGTCGGTACTGGAGACGGTTTTGGTATCGATCGTGGCTCATCATAAGGTAATATGATCCAGTAACGCCCACTGCGATTATTAATTCCATTGGTACCATTTGTTCGTAATCAGGGCACATTTGGAGTTGTTTGGAATTTATTCATTTGTCTGCTTTATACATTTAAATTGTCAAATCATGTTGATAAAGTAAGTTCGAATATTGTAGTTGGCTAGAGGTGAACAGTCGACATTGTTGGGTGCCAATTTTAGGGTTCAAAACTACTTTTCCCTTCTATGTTTGTGGATAATCTTTGCCTTCTATTTCCAGCAGCGTACTTGGCGAAACAAGTAATTAAAATATTTGATTTGATAATTTAATTAACCCAGTTTCCTCGTTACTTGCTTCATGTGACGTAAAATCGCCACATGTGCTTTAGCATTCGCCATTCGCACGTTGGGTGCCGTAGAGAGCGCGCAAAATATACATATGTGCTGCCGCACCTTCCAACTCGCCATGTCCTAGCTCTGAGACTCTTACTTAGTACTTGATAGCTGTAATTTGACATGGGTATACATATTAATTACGCCAACAAAGTGGTAAACCAAAATTATGAAAAAAAAATATCGTTCCTCCCCTACACCTAAAGTGGTGATGTGTTTTTTTTTTTTTTCTATCCCATGGTGTGGGGATCATTGGAAAGGTCCTTCAAAAACATTGAGTATGTGGGAACCGTTTTTGGATTCAAGGATCTGTTTGTGAAATATTAAGCTTTAAAGTGCTAATTTTTGTTAGAGTCAAGTGTAAATAACAAAATAACATTTAAGCTGTAGAAAAAAAAACCCATTTGGTTAATAAAAACTGTAAAGAAAAATTATTCGGTACAATTACGGTCTTAATTTTTTCATGCGGCAATATTTACACCAAATATGATTCTGATATGAATTGAATATAATTCAGCTAAAATATGTGTCACTATAGAGGAATTGCTGGAGGAGCTCGTGGCTAAGTACTAACAGCCGCTCGGGTCAATCTGTCAGGTTAAGCTACGCTTGCCGGGGTTGGTCCGTGGATGGGTGACCATTTCTACATACCGAGACTTCTCCGTACCTCAGAAAGCACGTTAAGCCGTTGGTCCCGGCTGTCATTCGTGGATCTTTGACAGTCCTTACGGGTCGCCAGAAGCCCGAAAGTCTGACAACCAGTCTTACCAAGGGGTATCGTATTACCCAGTTACTGAGTTGTGGAGGTCAGATAGGCAGTCGCTCCATGTAAAATACTGGTATTCAGCTGCATCCGGTTAGACTGGAAGCTGACCCCAATATAGTTGGGAAAAGGCTAGGTAGATATAGAGGAATTGCTGGGAATTCAGAAAATGAATTTCTTTTAGGGGAATAGCTTAATGTGGACGTTTTACACCCACAGTACGTAACCCTTTTACCATGTCACGGATCGATCTCATGCTCAGCAATAGGGTTATGTTACCATTAGACTAACGAGGCATTCAGGTACATTAAAAATTTAAATTTTCACATACTTAACATATTACATAACATAACATCACGTCTGTAATCCCGAAGGGTTAGGCAGGGGGTTATTTAAATTTTCAGAATCAAGAAAAACTGCCTTAACCTATGAGAAAAAAAAAGATGTCCAGTAAGTCCTACTTTTCTTATTTTTAACGTAGGTACCAACCCTAGGCAGGTGCAGGAATGATAGAAAAATTCTACCTTCTCTGACACCAACTAATTTCGGAAAATTGTTGTCCATTTTATGGTGACGCACAAAATGTTGAACATAACATATTAATGTTGAAATTGTATTGTTTTGCCGTGGAAAAGGGAAAATTTGAACAGTAAGTAATATCTATTATGGTGCCGATTCCCTTGTTCACAAACTAAATTAAATTTAAGTTCAGTGCATCTTTTTCTTTGTATTTCATTAAGAAACGGACAGAAGATAAATTTTAGTTTAGTCCTGTCAAATTAATCAGCGCCTGTCACTACTCCATACAAGTTTAGACGTGATTCAAAACTTGCCTACTAAAATTACGTAAATTTACGTCAAGCGCTGATTAATTTGACAGGACTAAACTAAAATTTATCTTCTGTCGTTTTCTTAATTAAATAGAAAGAAAAAGATGCACTGAACTTAAATTTAGTTTAGTTTGTGAACAAGGGAATCGGCACCAATATCTACTGATATAGTACCTAAAGCTGACGAGTTTGTTTGTTTGAACGCCGACTACCAATCGGATTTAAAAAAATCTTTTTGCTGTTGATAGCCCAATTCTTGAGGAAGATTACATTCTATTTAACACGCTACAACCCTTAGGAGTCGTGCAAAAATTAAAAGTACGTTAAACGAAAACAACGTGTATACAACGTGTAACATTAAATGCGCAAAACCTCAGACACCCCAACAGATTTTTAATTCAATTGACCTATTTCAGAGAGAAAAAAAAATCATTAAATGAAGTCGCTTTATGCCTGGCAGATGTGAAACATGGAAATTATTATGTATAGGTAATATGCTTGTCGGAGACGGGTATGTTACTCTCGTTATTTTCAGGCATATTTTAACTACTGTGGGCGTAGTGTGGGTAGTGTTGGTTAATGCGCAATAGAAAAACAGTTTGCAGTTCAGATCACATTATAATTTACTATCAAATTAATCACACTAGCTAAATTATACAAACACTGGGTGTGACGGCGTTTATTAAAATCGCAAATTAACACAATGATCACAAATTATAACTAACACAATAACTGAGCACCACGAATCGAGAACTGTTCCGTGACGTCTTCACTTCGATGCGATCAGGGGCTGAATGCCCTCCTCGCTGTAGCCTTAAAACATCACTCTGTAGAAGCGCGCTTGGTGTGGGTAGTTCACGTAATGTCGACAGTGCAGTGGCGCGAGTTGCGATTCGTTTCGTGTCCATACTAATGACCGGATCCGACATGCTTATAAGGATAGTTTACGACAGGAAATAAATATAGCGACTGTTGGCGTGTTGGCTATTGGAACCAACAGTCTGAGACTGTTGGCGTGGCGACGCGTCACCACACAAACATTCAGTCTGACCCGCCGCTATAGATGTTTCACATTAAAAACCTTCCCCTCCCTTTGTTTTGTAATTGCAGATGCAATATACAGGATGTTAGGCAGACGGTTGAACATACGAAAACGGCGGATCCGTGGGGCCGTCTGTTACGTTTTTAGGCCCAATAACAACACCCAGGCCACACGGATTAAAAAAATACTTTTTAAAATTTTATTTGTAATTCGGCGTTGCTCAAACTTCAATCGTCAATAAAACAAAAAAAATAGCATAACTGGCAAAAAATTTATGTTATTTTCTAGAGTAATTTTGTAGAATCTTATAAAATTCGTATTTGATGCAAACAAATTAAAAATACATACCGAAAACCCGACTTTGAACAGCGTTAAAATTAATTATTAAGCGAGAAAATTAAAGGTTTTATGTGCTATTTTAGTTCGTAAGATTCGTATTTGCATTGAAATAATCCCGCGTATGAGAAAATGTAAATTGGTCGACAACAATTTGTGTTTGTTTACCTATTTTTGCGCATGTGATCTTGATCCATTAATAAATAGACACGGCAACGTTTTTAATGAAGATTTTTTGAAAAATGTGACCTATATTAAAAAGTGGTTCAATTGATTCTGCTCGTTACTATTTTCAGGTTTTGCGCATTTAACGTTACTCGTTGTATAATAGCGTGGAAGGGAAATGTGGCTGTTATTTTAGTATTTATTGTGGTGTCTTACGACTTCCACGCGAATGAAGTCAAGGGCAGAAGCTAGAAAAAAAATAAATAAATGAAATGCTGTTTGTCGGTTAGCGCAATTCTCCGAGTTTGGTTTTATTGGGAAAGTTTCTCGGAAATCTTTCAAATTCGGGAAAAACTGAACGACCGTTTTCTATGGGATTTTTGTATTCTACTCGAGACCTTCCGAATTCACAAACGATCACTAACTTTATTGGAAGGTCATTGGGCGTTTTGTTCGGACATTTGACCCACGGCGTACATAAACAAAATAGGGCAGACTGTGCAGATAACTATCTCTACAACACAATGGTAAAGGTCGCATTCTTGTAGGCAGCGGGAGAGACTAAGAAAAAAAGGAAAAAAGCAAAAAAATACATGAAAAATAATGTAGAAAATTAAAACTTGTAGGAGGATTAACGTCAAGCAAATAAGCACAGTAGTGTTGATTAATAGAGTTGAGGCCTAGGACAGGCTTTATAGAAATATCTGGATGGTTTTGAAGCCCAAAAACAGCTATTTAATAAAGTAAAATCGTCGAATCCGACTCGGCTGGGTGGCGTTCGAGAAGTTGCGTACTATCTCAAGACGAAAGTTTTTAACCAATGCGTGTTGCCAGTGATGATCTATGGCACGGAAACGTGGTCGCTCACAATGGGCCTCATTAGAAGGCTGAAAGTCACCCAAAGAGCAATGGGGACGGCTATGCTTGGAGTTTCCCGACGTAATCGAATCAGAAATGAAGAAATTCGTAGGAGAACCAAGATAACCGACGTAGCCCGAAGAATTGCCAAACTTAAATGGCAATGGGCAGGAAAAATTGCTCGCAGAACAAATGGCCGATGAGGCCGAAAGATTCTTGAGTGGCTATCGCGTGAACCGATGACTTGGTAAAGGCCGCAGGAATCCGCTGGATGCGAGAAGCACAGAACCGGTCGAAGTGGCGGTGTTTGGGGGAGGCCTATGTTCAGCAGTGGACGTCTTTCGGCTAAAATGATGAGTTGTGATACTCAAATGTACTTACGCAGCTACGTTCTGCTGGTCTATTATATAAAATCTCATAGTGAAACCTTAGGTGAAGTGAGAAATATTATTGGTATTTACGAGAAAACTACGTGTTACCTGTATACTTATAACCAGCCTGAGATTCCCAATCCAAGTCTCATACAAAGATGGAGTAAAAAAACAAATTAAAATGTCACAAACTATTTAATCAATAATTAATAGGGATAGGTTGAGGCACCAGTGCACAGTACATGCTTACATAAGCAATAATAATAACCACAGAAAAAACAGTATTAACAATGTTCGCGAATTTTGTCCAATCTTGACTAAATCGTTTGATATCAATCGTATCGTCATCAACATTCCACAAAGGAAATATAAAAAACTTCCCATAACTCTCAAACAGAGTATCGTTAATAGCTATGATATAATTTTGTGGTGTTGACTTAAACTTACATAACATTCTCAGTAAGAAAGTGAACAGGATTATCAGTACAGTTAAAACTATTGAGCCACGATAGTACAATAATAAGTTTGGTGGATCGGAATAATGCTTTAGTATATTCGCGGCTAACTCCGTCACGAAATAATAATGGCCGAGAAGACTGAAGCAAGCGATTGACAGGCGTACGAAACGCCTTACATCTAGAAACAGAGCTGTGACACTGAGAACAGTAAGAATCACCGCAGGGTATACAACAATGGCTGCTAATCCACCAGCTTCGTGCTCCAAAACGAAGATCATCTTTAACTGGCGATCAGAACTATGATTGGCCTCTTGTCTATAATCAGAAATGAACCATTCAGCTTCATACTCCGCTCCTATCATGCTTATAGCACGAGAAGTAAAGTTCATCTTAAAATGAGTCGATTTTATTGACCACGCCCCGAATTCAAGACTACATTCTTGCTGGTCGTAGGGCCACTTTGTGAGTTTCAAACTACAAAACGCGTCGTGTGTAATCCTGAGCTCACAGACGACGTCTCCAGTATTCTTCAAATGGCACAGCTCGTAGTATAATCTGTCGTAGTCACTGGAAGTGGCGCTGTTGAACAGTTGAAAGGCTGGAGTCCAAATTTTTAGAGAGAGCATGTCCGTTTCTGTAATCCCGTAGTACTTCTCTGAGTCCCACTTCAGCCTCTCATCCTTCCAGGAGATGAACATCCAGGTTTGTATTGAGAACACTCCGAGGTCACTGTTAAGGTTGAACCGTTTCAAAACGAACCTGATGTTGACTGTTAATGTTGAGATGTTCCGATTTGGCGGCTCGTATTTTATGTAGTTACATTTTAGGTCTTTTCTGAGCTGTTTCTCGAAGGCGATCTGTTCTGGCACATTGTTAATGACACAATCTTTGGCAAACGTTATGTTTAGGAAAGTTAGTAGTATGATATAAGTGAACAGGGCCATGGTTGGGTCGGTACTGGAGACGGTTTTGGTATCGATCGTGGCTCGTCATAAGGTAATATGATCCAGTAACGCCCACTGCGATTATTAATTCCATTGGTACCATTTGTTCGTAATCAGGGCACATTTGGAGTTGTTTGGAATTTATTCATTTGTCTGCTTGATACATTTAAATTGTCAAATCATGTTGATAAAGTAACTTCGAATATTGTAGTTGGCTTGAGGTGAACAGTCGACATTGTTGGGTGCCAATTTTAGGGTTCAAAACTACTTTTCCCTTCTATGTTTGTGGATAATCTTTGCCTTCTATTTCCAGCAGCGTACTTGGCAAAACAAGTAATTAAAATATTTGATTTGATAATTTAATTAACCCAGTTTCCTCGTTACTTGCGTCATATGACGTAAAAATCGCCAGATGAGCTTTAGCATTCGCCATTCTCACGTTGGGTGCCGTAGAGAGCGCGCAAAATATACATATGTGCTGCCGCACCTTCCAACTCACCATGTCCTAGCTCTGAGACTCTTACTTAGTACTTGATAGCTGTAATTTGACATGGGTATACATATTAATTACGCCAACAAAGTGGTAAAACAAAATTATGAAAAAAAAAAATTATCGTTCCTCCCCTACACCTAAAGTGGTGATGTGTTTTTTTTTTCTATCCCATGGTGTGGGGTATCATTGGAAAGGTCCTTCAAAAACATTGAGTATGTGGGAACCGTTTTTGGATTCAAGGATCTGTTTGTGAAATTTTAAGCTTTAAAGTGCTAATTTTTGTTAGAGTCAAGTGTACTGTACCAACCATTTAACTGGCAAGGGGCCCCTTGCCAGCTAAATGGTTGGTTTTGGATGTGTGAAAAAAATTCATTGTACTCGAGGTACCAGGAGATTAAGAACTGTTTGTCTATGTAGAATTGAGAACACTGGTGTTGTTATCAGACATAGTGAGTATAGGAAGCAGCGTTATCTCTACGGCACCTAGCGTGCGAATGGCGAATGCTAAAGATCACCTGACCGATTTTTCTCGTAACGTAATATGACGCAAATAACAAGGAAACTGGTTATATTAATTATGTAGTCAATTATTTTAATAACCTAGATCAGCGGTCGGCAACACGCGGCCCGCGGACGTCTTACTTGCGGCCCGTGAATGTTTTGCAAATAAGTTATAAATAACGCGCAAACTTTTTCAATTGTCAATTATTATAGAAAAAATAAATAGGTATGCTTCTCGAATCACAGATGAGCATTTGAGAGCCATTCTACGAATTGCAACTACAAATTTGACAGCTAACATTCAAGAAATAGCCTCCCAAATGCACCCTCAGACATCACACTGAAATTTGTATAAAATCGGTTACCTATTTAGGTACTTTGTAGTTTTCATTTCTGAATGATTTATGGTGATTATTTTTCTTAACTATAAAGCCCAAAAATATTAACATAATGTAAGATAGTGTACGAATTAAATTCCGTGTGTTTTAACAATTTTTAATAGAATTTTTATTTTTTCTATGGGATATGACCGTTGGTATGTACGTAGGCATATTGGGCTTCTAGGGTTAATATCACAAGTGCGGCCCGCCTTTAGTTTATTTTGCCACCTTGTGGCCCTTGCCTGCCAAAAGGTTGCCGACCGCTGACCTAGATGACTAGTTTTTAAGTGTAATTTTGCTTATTATGCTGGAAATGGCTTTATTGATCACGTTCTTGAGCATACTGATGATATCAACTAGACAGGCTATAATTCAACTATTGTTTTAAACCGAGAGTAACTCACAAATGAGTTTGAACCTGACTGCAAGGCAGCATGCGTGATAGTAAGGAGAAGCAGGATAACTATTTTGGAAGCAGGATGCAACATGCATTACTTTCTATTGATGTAGGTGAACGATGAAGATTAGGTACAAAAAGCAGTACCTACAGAAAAACGCTGTTGATCAGTTTACCCTAATGACCTTAATTCACAAGAATAAAGATTGAGATGGAGACATAAATTACTGCACTACTAAGAATAACCTTTGAGGAGGCTACGAATGAATTATTTGTTCAACTTTCCAAGGTAAACAATACCTACAGAAAGAATATATAGACTAGTTTTGTCCAACGACCTTGACATTACAAAGAACGAACATGACGTATGTTATGTTATAGGGTTTGGTTTCTACACTAAGTCCGTAAGGTGGACCATTGTGCGTGGGCCATAGCGGCCGTTTCGTGGTTATTCCAACCAGCCCACCTCCCTTCAGAAGCTAATTAAATCTCTTGGTCTGTTCAGAACATCTGTGTAAGATCTGGGTGACCCGAGGGTTTCTGTTCTAATCTGGGTGACGCCTGTGCATTAAAAGAGCACGTGCGCTAGGGTTTCCTCAGCCTCCATGCACGCCCTGCACAGAGGACTGTTCGTTATGCCTATTGTGTGGAAGTGTTTGTTTAGCGAGCAGTGTCCCGTGATGGACCCCGTCACCAGGCGCAGGCCGTTCCTGTCCAAGCGTAATAAACGCCCGGTTAGCCTGCTATCCAAGGATGGCATAGCTTTCTTGGATTGCCTGCAGCCCGGTGTCGAAGTCCACCAGTTCTCCGCTTGTGTGTGGGTGAACTCCTGTAGCCACCTGCGTATTTGGTTGAAGGGGATGGGTACGATAGGCTCAGGTCCACATACTGCCGTGCTGGATCCTCGTCTTGCAAGTTCGTCAGCTGCATCGTTACCTAGCGATCCGCTGTGTCCTTTTATCCATTGCAGTGTCACCGTGTTGCGGCTAGATACCGTTATTTGTTCTAGTGCATTGTGACATTCTAGTGTTAGCTTCGAGGTAATATATTTTTTCCTTAAGGATTGGGGAACTGAGGCGCTGTCGGAGAGTATACGTATGTGGGTGTCCGTAACACTCCTGGTTTCTAGGGCGTGGACCGCTTGTATGATGCCCACACACTCCGCCTGATAGACGTTATTGAACATTCCCAGCGGGAGGGATGTATTTATATTGAGGTCGTGTGAGAAGACTCCGACCCCGGTACCGGAGTCGATCTTCGATCCATCCGTGTATACTCTCAGCTCTTTCGGGCTTGAGTAGTCACACTGTTCTTTTGTAAGTACTATGCTGTAATCTTGATACAAAAAGCAGTATCTACAGAAAAAAACACAATTGATCGCAGTTTGGCCTAATGACCTTGATTAACAAGAATACCTAAAGATGGAGAGGCGCCGCGCCACGTAGGTGTTACTCTCATTTATTTATTTGTTGATGATGTTCTGATAATTTTTCATCTTTCGGTCCGGCGCCGGTGCGGGGTGCGGCGGCGGCGCTACGGCGCATGGGTTATATTCATTGGTATACACAAACATGCGGTCCGGCGTCGCGTCGGTGCGGTTGCGGCGTAATGTCCAGGAAGTCTAAGGATAACCTTTGAGGAGGCTACGCATGAATTCTTTTTTCAACTTTTCAAGGTAAGCAATACCTACAGAAAAAAATACCAACGACCTTGACATTACAAAGAACGAACATAAACGTATATGCATAGTAGGAAAGTGAAACAAGTTAAACAAGAACCGGAATGTTATTTATATGTGATCATGTCACATGTTATCATAGGTCAGTGAACTGGTGACGACGCGTCTGTAAGCTCTCGCAGACAGGCGAGGGGACGGCGCGACGCGATTCTGGTAAAATAAAACATGAAGTTTTATAAAAATTGTTCTACTAGAGTCGCGTCACGCTTGTCTGCAGGCGGAGTCTGACCTTACTCAACAATAATTCCGCAGTGTAAATAAAGTGAATGTGCTAATGGATAAGTCAAAGTACGTTTTTTGCTTGTTGTGAGTGACATTTCAAACTTCTTAAATATTTTCGTTTTCGTAATATTACCAAGCTGGCGACCGAGCTCAGCTCTGGTGAAAATAGAGAATGCTCATTTAATAGTATAGAAAAGTTCAGACTAATCCATGTATAGTACCTACTTATTCCATGCTTCCATGTCATTATTCATTATCTTGTTCTAAATTTTGGGCGACCGAGCTCTGCTCGAGTGAAAATACGGAGAAAACAAATTTTCTCAGATATGAGACCTAGCTACATCGATTTTTCGCCTCCGTAAACCCATATAATGCAACTTTCATCGAAATCGTTAGAGCCGATTTCGAGAACGTGAGTACAAATATATATCCAAATATTGCTCATTTAATAGTTTAGGATAGGATAGTCTGATACGAAAATTCAGACTATTACTGATCTTAATAGGTACCTCTATACGTCAAATATCGGGAAACTTTGGAGCCGATAGCTGGCTTTACCAATAAAGATCAAGCTATTTTTAGAATAAGTTGTTTGAATGATAATGACGTATGTAGGTACGTAGATGAAAGACTGGTTCTCGTAGAGACGCAATAATTTGCGGTCTGCGCGGTCAGTAGATATGCAAGCAGGTAGCGACTCCACAGTTTATTATGATTCTTAGTATTTTCCCCGTAACTACAGAAAAGATCTGGTAAAACCGATTGTTCCTGGTATTATTACTCACTCAATTGTTTTTGATTTAATTAAAAACGCGAGCGTGAGTTCCTCGTTTCCCGGTCGAGCATGTGTTATTGTGTTCTTCCATCAAGAATTTCTCAGTAGCAGCTCGTAGGCTGGATTTGTGCCCAGTCGATGGCAATAGGCTCGCCTCTTATAACATGGGATTTAAACATAACTGGCAAAATGTGGGTGTAGGTACTATATGCACACCTCTGTCTAACTCTATAGGGCGCCATGTTATGTTCATAAAAAATTACATTATGAGAGCTTACACGAGTCACATTTGAATGAACATCTGACATAATCTGGGCAGCTGGGCAGTTGTCAATCGAGCGGCGAAATGCCCCATGTTCGCCGACCACTCGGCCACGGAAGCTGCACGATACAATTTTTATTTTTTAATCCATCTAGCAGGTAAACCTATGAAGTTGTTGAAAGGCATTAATAAAACCTTTACCGTACTTACTATGTTTATTAAGCTTTGTTTAGAGGTGTTAAAAAAAAAAAAAAAAGCGGCTACACGCTAAGGGTACGCCCTGTAGGCTCTGTGGGATACCGATCTCTGTTTAGGACTTCGCTGGGGAGACGGCAGCAACTTCCCTTCAACAGTTACTAATGAGCCACAATAGAATTGTAATTAAATAGATAGAATATTCTTTATTATGTACACCAAAAAAATTACAGACATTAATTTAGAAATTTTACATTAGGTGACACAATGGGCGGTCTTATCGCTAAAAGCGATCTTTTACAGACAACCTTTGGATGGATTTAAATGGAAAAGGAGAGACAATACTGCAGGTAGTCAGAGGTGTACAATTTACATATACAACAGATACACAGATACATAAAGCATATTATTACCTATTTAAATATATACATATACATATTAGATAAATAACAGATATACATAAAATTATAAACATGAAACAAGAGCAAGGAACTATATGTAATGATGATGTTTAAGGAGAGAGGAAGTGTTTTTTTACCAGAATTGTTATCGAACTAAATCTGCTTGCGTAACGGCTGCGCTTTATGACCATTGCATATACTTATCACGAACTTTATCGCCTAACCTTTTCCTAACTTTGGTCACTTTCAGTCTAAACGGATGCCTCCAAATACTAGTATTTGACATGGAGCGACTGCCTATCTAACCTCCACAACCCAGTTACTGGGTAACACGATAGCCTTTGGTAAGACTGGTTGTCACACTTTTGCGCTACTTACTACCCTAAAGATCTATGAAAGACAACCGAAACCAACGGCTTAACGTGCTTACCGAAACACGGAACCATGTCGATATGTAATTTATGGTCACCCATCCACGAAGCGACCGCGGCAAGCATAGCTTAACTTTCGATTGAACTGTGTGACTGTCATTATTTAGCCATGAACCCACGAGTCACGCCCTTTTTTGCAGGGTTACTAATATGGTGACGGGTTCTAACCTCAACTAACCTTTGAATCCAGTTTCTCAATAAAATGATTAATTTCTAAGTAACAGGCTTGTCAACGGATTCACATAACTCATTGTCGAATATGACGTACGCATCTAGTTTTCCATAGGATGCAACAAAATAAATTAACCTTATAGTTTTTGCTCTTTGAATGATAAATTGAGCAGGCGAATTAACGTCATAGCATACGGCATGACGTTAGTGAAGAGAATCATTTGCTTTAAGTGCAATGAAAATGGTGGTATGACACGTGCAGCCCAACCGCAGACCAGTAGTGTCGCCAACGCCCGAGCGATAGTCACGTTTTTCTATCCTCTATCTACCGACTGGAATACGGGCAGTTGCCGCCTGCGGTCGGGTTTGGAGTCATGACTGCAGCGACATGACGCCGCGACGTGTTGCTACGACATGACGCCGCGACACGTCGCCTGCAGTGGCCGCCTGCGGTCGGGTACGGAATGGTACCTTTAACTAAAACATGAAATTAGGCTAACTCTATATAAGAGACAATCCTAAAATGAGAAGTCAGTGAAATTCAAAGACATTTAAATATACTTTGGGGAAATTACTTGCTAGGAATAATCGTCCGTAACTTCAAATTGCAACCGTCATTCGTTGTCAGTTTTATGAAATGGCTGTTACGGCAAATTGACTTAGGTGTCAATTTGCTTAGTAATTAATTTGTCCTTCAAGATACAGGATTTTCCTAGTTTGAAGGGCAGGGGTCTAACTCATTGTAATAGCCATACCCATCTCATAATTTAAACAACACTGATGTTACCTAGCCTAAGTTTTTGGTAAATAAACAATAGCTGAAGATTGTAAAACTATCTTTCCTTTGTATAAATTCAATCTCTTTGTATTGTATAATTGCATATCACATGTGTGAGCACTGTGACCATGTTGTACATTCCATAAAGCTACCATTTACTGGGTACGTCTTTCATTGACTTGAATGTGCCCTGGCGGCTGAGAGTATGTCATGCTCACTCAAATGTCTCGCTGATAGTGGCGTGTGTGTTGGATCATTAAGTTCCCTTCAAAATGGTTGAGCTAAATGGTGCTGATCCATGCGTCATGTTCGTGAACGGGCGCCGTCAGTAGGGACTGGTCATCTCTTAGCTGCCACGGTTTATTTTAATTTTTGAATTGATATTATATTTTTATTATGGACGCTTTTAACGTGCACGTCTTTCTACATTGTTCTCTCATGTATAAGTTCAACACGAATGATGTAACCAATATTTTGTAACAATATTTTGATTTAAAAGAGTGTCCGTGGAGTTTTTGCCCGTTCTTCTCCATAGGTACCTACTACGCTTTGGAATGGGCAACTAGCTTCATTTTTTTGACTGACCGACCCCTTGACAATTCAAAAGTACCTGTAATTGGTTAATTTGAAATAAATGCTTTGAGTTTTTTGAGTTTTGAATAAAATGATTACTTACTTACTTACTAATTATCCTGACTGTTCGTCCGGTATACCCTTGGTAGTTAGTTCTCCACCTACGCCAGCGATATACCTTTTCGTGAGAAAAATAAGTTCGATACTTGTTAAAGTGCGCGCAGCGTCGCGTCGCGTCTCGGTGTGAACTGACCCTTAGTATACTGTTATTTGAATTTGTATGGGGTAGGTACCTCATCATAAAAAATGAAAAAAAAAACTTTAATTTCAGAAGTCGGTTTTGAATTTTCGTTTTTTGCCACCGACTTCCGAAATTAGTTACCAACGTTTCTACAGCACCAAATACATGTTCAGCTAAATAAGACGATGGGACGATGGGAATGCTACTTATCAGAAATCGTTGAACAACCTCCTATTATTTTTTACTTTTTTACATTTCACGTGAAATCGGAAGATTTTACTTTTTTATTCAAATAAAAAAATCATACCATCTAATTAATTTTTTATTACTGCTGAGCATGAGGTCCTGGGTTCGATTCCCGGGTCGGGCAAAGTGTTATTGGGTTTTTCTATCTGGAATTTCTCAGTAGCAGCCCGGAGTCTGGATTTGTGCCCGGTTGATGGCAATAGGCTCGCCCCCTATTACATGGGACTAAAACATAACTGGCGAAATGTGGGTGTACCTACTACAGGTACACCTCTGCCCAACCCTTCGGGGAAACAAGGCGTGAGGTTATGTTATGTGTAATTTTTTATTAAATTAATTAAATTTGATAGACAGACAGAAAAGACAAGATTCCAATCTTACAGTTATGTAATAAATATAATATCTTTTTCTTTTCATCCACTTCCCGAATTACCGAAATATGAATTTACGCACACGTAAAACCAATTTCTAACGATATTTTTTTAATTTACCCACGCCCTCTCTGTACTATCACAACACCCCCTAATTTTCTCTGGGTCTTCTACTGCCCCCCGAAAGCCTCAAAAGCCCACGAGCGGGCGTTATCGCCCACGTTGAGAACCTATGGTCTAAACTCTAAACCAAGCTATTGATTGCATTGTCATTGTCATTGCAGCTTGAATAGAAAAAAGAAAAAACAACGAAGTCATAATAATTGCATCATTGAGGTCAATATACTTCTTAAAATACCTTGGCCACACCTTTTCGAGATATTTATACCTACTTTATAATGGGTTCGTTGACATATTTTACGTAACCTTGGGTTTGATCAAAGACTTGCAGAGGGCTTGGTCAAAGCTTTCAAAAAAAGGAGGAGATTCTCAGTTCATCGCAATCTTTTTTATTTTTTTTTATGTATGTGACCCGATTACTCGAAGACGGCTGGACCGATTCGGAAATTTCTGAAAAAGATCTGATCATGGGATCCTGGAGAAATCGAAAGAACTCTTCAAATATTATGGCACACCTATAGCGATTTGGGTATTTTTCGTAGTAACTCGTGCATTTGCTCTAAGGAAGAACCATTTGGTGAAGTGGAACTGATGACGAAGACCACAGATGGCCACCAGAACTACTCAATAATAAGTATTTCACGGGTTGCGATTTGATTACTGCAATATGGTTGCTAATCAATTTATGGTCGTTACAATGCATAACTATGGTGAAGTCCACTTCACCATAATTAGCAGAGCAGATGAAACAGACGGAGCAGATGGTGAAGTACTAGGAGAACTCCTCAACAATTAACGTCCCTGTATCGGAAAAAGCAATATTTTGTAAAAGGTGATGAGTAGTTGACATAAGGCTATTGTAACTTAGATAAATTACAAACCGACCCATTAAAAAACGAGAAATAAAACAAATACATTTAAATAAAATTTGACTGTAGGAGCTTAACTGTTTCCTGTTTAAGCTAAGTAGCGGTCTGCTTTCCGTCAGAAGTAAGATTTCTTCATCGTTGCATTTTTGCTAATACTCGTTCATCATGGGGTTTATTTAGCAGTTTAGAAGGTTCTGAATCAGACCGAGCTATTCCTTCTAAATTCTTGACTCTGCTGAGAGCTACGTATATTTGCCCCTTCGCAAAGTATTTTTTTTCCTAAATCTATGACGGCTCTATCGTGGGTTGTACCCTGAAGTTTATGCACGGTTACAGCCCAGCATAAAATAAGAGGTAACATTCGACGCTCAACATCATCATATCCTCTAGTTGCTTGGAATGTAGCACACATCGCACACATGGAAACGAAGCCATCAGCATCTTTTAATATGTTACCTATTGTTTCGTCATCAAACTTAATGAGAACAGCGTCTGGCATTTCAACTTCTTCCAACTGATCTCTTCGTAACGCCGGCCATTTAAATCCTTTCACAACACCCACCCCATTCACGAGCCCATCCGAAACGGCGATATTTCGTCTTAACATAACGCGAGATTCGACCGCTAATAGTATCGTCGGTAAAAGACCACCGCAGTTATTAACGTCGCTGGGAAAAACGTTATCCGTAAATTTTCTGTCGTAGGTTGCTGCTTCACATGATTCATCAGTCGCGTGTATCTTGTACATTCGGTTTAGTACTGCATTGGCGGCGGTCATTTTGCTGTTGTATTTGTCAATTTGTTTAACCGTGGGATAGATACGAACCACGGCGCCATCTGTAAATTCCCCCGTTAACGGGATCCTTCGTCTTTCACATAATAGCTCCAATTCTGCAGTTGTTAGCTCTCTAAATCGTAAATTATTGAGAAGATCAATAAAATCTTCGTAATTTCGTTGCCGCATATTCATCCGTCCGTATTCCATTTTTCCGTTGTTCATTTTATTGTCAATTCGCAAAAGGAAAATTGATACCACAAATTGACTTCTGCCGAGCACCATGCTGATTGCACGAAACACCAATTCCCCTTCACAGGTGGCAGCTGCATTATGTCACCAAAGAGCAATATATTTAACCCTCCGAATAAGAGATCATTGTTTTTAAACTCTTAGATGTACCATTAGAAGGTTTTCGTAGGAGACCATAGAAATTTCATCGATGATTAACCAATGAATGTAGCGCCACTTCCTTCTTTCTTGTTTCTATTAAAACACGATGAATAGCTTTCATAGACTAACTTTTATTCATCATAGAATGACCAGAGACAATTTTTGTTCTACATTCTTTTAATGCCGGTTTCACACGTGCATGTTGTCTGTTATTTTAATACATAACAGTTGTTCCAATTTGTGACCAGTCATGCGACTATATGCCTTTGCATTTCCCTTTTCAATTGGCAAATAGAAAACGGCGTGTAGGGTTTTACCAAATATTTGGCGAGCGGCAACTCCAGTCAAAGACGTTACTTCGACGAAAGTGGGTTCAATGGTTCAAGCAATGAGTCTACGGTAGGAGCATAACATCGCTAAAAATGCTCTACCAGCAACTTAAAAACGAAAGACTTGCCGCTACCTGCTCCACCGGTAGTAAATAATAGTAATTTTTTGTCATCACTGTTCAAATTGCTTTGAATAGTCGGAGAAATTTTTTGGAATAGATTTTTTTGCTGCTCGTTCGACCCGCGTATATTGCAAAAAATTGCATCATCTGACATTGCTGCGCGTTGTTCGAGATCTTCACAGTAGTCGTCATGGTCATATATTATATGTTCATCAGCACACATAAGTGGCTCATTTTGGGTAACATCAGTATGCGTGTCATGAATGGCATTCAACGCGGCTGCTTGAGCGAGTGCTTGTTTTATTAATTGCTTTGCATGAGCAAACTCGCCTTGTCGTCTTAAAAAACATTCTTCTGCAGATTCTCCTTTTAAAATAAGTTGATTCTCATATCTGAACGGAATATGGTTAACAAGTAGGGTATAATATTAAGCCTCTTTGTCACTGTTAATGGTATATACCACGTGCGTAATATTGCCGGTTTGTTGCGTATCAGGATTCGTGAATTATCTCTAATTGGTGGTTTTCAACATGTCTCATCTCCATGTCCCCATTATCTTTGGTCCATGTTGACGAAGATACAGTCTAATAGCGGGCGGCAAATTCAGCGAGACTTAGGTTCTCTAGTAACGGTCGAAAACATTGTTATAAATTGCTGTTTCATCTCCGTCAAAACGCTAGAGCTGGAATCGTTCCTCTGGCTTACAGCTGTTAACAAATACTGCTTTGCTGTTACTCATTTTAAGTAGAAGATGGCAAAGATGGTATGCACATTCGGGAGCACTGACCAATCGCTGTGAAAGGATAGCCATTAAGACGGCAAACAACTGGTTCTAAACGGCGCCATCGCTTCTTTTTTTTTTCGTAATTGCTTTCCGAACTACGTCTCCCATATCATGTGGCTCACATTTACTAGCGTACTTCGCCACATAATAAGCTACAGTCGTAACGTTGCCACATGGCTGTATATTGATGTTACCCTATAGAGAAAGGAGTTCAGGGTTGTAATTATTAACCATGGTCTCAGAGGCTGTTCTTTTTAATATACAGAATCAACCATTATTAGACAGCGCTTCATCAGGACCTAAACACGTTGTGCTTCCTTTTGGTGCTTTAGGAAATCTAAATCGACAGCAACTTTCAATTTGTCATTGCGGTATTTGTGGCAGGTGGCTGTGTTTGTGTATTTGTACATTTTCAATCAAACAGCGCAGCGCAGCAATGGATCATCAGAGCTTAAAGAGCATGAAACAATTTTTTCAATTGCTGCCTTACTTAGCCATCCACAGTGGAAAAATCCGGAACCGCGTCACACCACAACAGCATATGTAAATGCGGACTGTGGTCGACTTGTGGTGTTCCTCCATTTTGGAATTCTATCCGGTACCAATAGTCGTGAACAGGACCTCCCAAGCAGGTTTTACTATTTCTTAAATAGCGTACTAGTAGAACATTTATTCGTACACTGAACTGACTTGCATCTACCACTGAATACTTCTGCACCACTGCTAAATGTTCGGGAAATGACAATGTTTCTGCGTTACACAAATCACTGCCATCAGCAATAAGTAACGCTTTGGTTATGTCTGGCCAATTTAAATCGGTACAAGAGAACGTCATAAACCAAATCAAGTACAACACCGTCTCCAATAGGAAGCAGAACCTCTTACATTCCTCATGGTTAGATGCATGTTCTCTACTAGATCTTGAGGTGTCCGCTCCCCGTAACCTTGGCGCATTCTACAGAATACTGAAACGCTGGATTTGGCACGAAAATATTGTACAACAGACAAAGCAAAAAAAAAAAAGAATCGTTTCTCTGGAATCGTACTTCTGAACCCATTATTCCAACACTCTGGCTTGAAAATAGTCCAAAGCCGTTATTGGAATATTTCTTCTTTCTCCAAAGCCGTTTTTTCCATCGGAAAACAAAAAATACCAACCCAATTCCTCCATTCTTCGCTCCCGCTCTAAATTTAAAGAAGGTGTGGTTTTACGGGGGATTTCTGCGAGTCTCACTTCATTCTCTATATCATAGCCATCGACAGAAACAACGTTACTCAAATCAGGAAGTCCTTCGTCAATAGTATGGTGCATACTTGTTGTATACACATATCGGGTCTCTGTGTTAGTGGTATCACTATGACCTTGGGGTAAGATTGGGTTATCATCACTTGGATGACATAACAGTGGCATACGGTCTTGGATAGTTTGGGCTGAATTCTCAGTAATTGGCTGTCTGTCTGGCAGATTTTAGACCTGTCCTATTTCTGGTGATATCATTATAGGTGTCAACGAATACACGTTCAACATTATGGAGTTCGTACAACTGTTTTTATTAGGTATATATAAATTTAGTCGCAAAATGGCGTACTACTTATCTGCACTGCTAAATCGCATGCAGCAAGCCGTATCCTTTGATGGAGCTTTATATCCCTTAGTACCGCGGGCATGGGAATCGAATATCCAATACGAAGGTATTTCTGATTGATTTCTGCAATTAACTGCAACTGTAATTGCATCGCACATTAATATTCCGTCTTTATTAGTATTACCCTCGAAAAATTACAATAAAGCGTTTTTTAAGTTAGGAAAACCTTCGCTACTGTTGTCGTTCTCAATATGACCATTAAATGCTGCTCCATAATTAACACATATATGAATGGCCCGCCTGTCAAAAACAAGTCATGGTAGCAGCTCTGCCACAGCTAAGTACTCGTGATTTAATTCACGGTCGTCTGGGTTAACTCGAGCAACAAAACACTCACGAAAGTACTTATCTCCCAATATAACAATATAATCGATGTCACTTCTTCATCACGTGTTGGGATCTAGAAGGTTAAAAGCGGTACAAGCAACAGTTGCAATGGCTGTACACACGGCTACACATCAAGTTATACATTTCCAGTTCATGCTGAACTCGCATTGTATAGGATTTGCGCATCTCGCATTTTACAATGCGAGGTCAGCTTATACTGGAAATATATAGCTTGATGTGTAGCCGTGTGTACACACAGCGTCAGTATGTGCTAGCCCCTCAAGTTTTAAAATGTTACACTGCTACAATATTGAATTCGTAACGAATAATCTAAAGAATACTTCAAAAAGATTTCGCTGTTTCGACTTGGATTCGAACCATCGCATCACCGAACGTCGTCATATTCATACCAGTTTGACGAAGCCTATGTGAATTGCGATGAAATTGTTATCTACTATCGTCCGAGTCACTTTAACTTTAGGTCTCTGTCTAATCGGTAGATGTTATAATTTGAGGGTATCTATTAACGTTTTCTTTATAAAATTAATCCATACCCTCAATAACTTATAACTACAAAGTTTTATGTATACGTTCACTTAAAACTATTGTTCATTTCTAGCACTTCCTATTTATTCATCGTTTGCATTAGTAGGATGTCACTTGTCTAGGGACTCAGTTGGCAAAATATGTAGTTATATTATGATAACTGTAAATTATTAAATCAAATTTTTAAATTGAAATCTTTCTAGTAAAATAAGATCAAAGTTTTGTTGAATAATAGCAATAATACATATTATTAAATGATTATTAAAGTATTTAATTTTCTAGTTTTTTTTTTATTAAAAAATATTACTAAAACAAAATAGAAAAATACTATAAAAAATATATAATGAATGACAAAAAGGACATTTCGTGCCTAGGATTTGAACCTCCTATCTTATGCATGGCAAGCGGTCTTGAAACCTCCGGTCTATTTAAACGTTTAGTAACTTTTTGTAAATGTTAACCCTATTCACTAAAACAATACATTCATTAAAATAAAATGTTTTTGCAACATACTAAAAGTAACTTGGGCCTATCATGGATTTGAACGCACAGATCTTTTGGGGGGTAACTACTTAATGGAGCTGTATGTACATTGCTTACTACGTGATTCTGGGTTAAATAATTCATTTCCTTGATGGAAAGAACCTTGCAAAATGGCAACATTTTCATCAATGTTTGTATGTTTTCTTGCCTTTGCTCTACTATTAAGTCTGTTTGAATATTTACAGGTGCCTCGGTAATTTGTGTTATCACAGAGAGGTCTATTATATTAGAAAATGACGACCGAACATCTCTGTAAAGCGCATTATTAACCAATAACCATTGCATGCTTGATTAAAATTTGCCATATCAACCTGAAACTCGCTTGAACGTTGTAAGTTTTCAAAATTTTCTGTGACTATAGCTAGCACAGCTTGTTGTGGTTGAAGCGGAAGTTACTCAGCCAATTCTATAATATCCTTGGCGAAGAGAACAACTTGCCCCTTACACTGATCTTGACTAAACCAGTTTTGTACACGAATCAATTGTAAAAATGGTACAATTCTCAACAAAAATGTCTTTTAAATTTCCGTCATATCGGCTATTTCTTCAGGAATATATGAAAACAGTAATTTTGTTCCAGAATGCCTGAGCAGGAATTTTTCGTTTTTCAACATTATTCGAATAACGAGTACACGTCACGATATTACCTAAAGCGATTAAATCAGCAGGGAGCAAATTGTCTAGATTGGTAGTCAGTAGACTTGTATGCTGCTGTGGATATATCATTCTATTGCAAATGTTGCATGCCTCATCAGCAAACACATTTCTGTTATCGCGGGCACGCATATTACTAAGTCGAATCACTCTCTCTTCTGCAGTTTCATTGAGTAGTACTTGAGCTGATTGGTGTCTGGCTCAAGACAGCCGCTGGTCACGTTGCTCATCTATCTCGTTTGACAGCCGCACATTATTAAGTGATAAGCGATGGTCACGTTCTTCTGCTGTCTAGATAGACAGCCGCTCATGAATTACTGACAAACGATGATTGCGCTGTTCTACTGTTTCAGTAGACAAACGCTTGTGAATAAGTGACATGCGGTGTTCGCGTTGTTTTATAGTTTAATTTGACAATTTCGTATGTACATAATTTCGCATTTTAGAAAGTCTTTCTTCAGGGTCTTTTGAAGACTCTCCGAGACGTCGTACTTTATTTCTTTCTCTATTGTGCTTAAGGCGCTCATCTTTATCATTTTCAGACTCCTGTACCCAACACTTTCTCATACGAGATGCACGTAAGGAAGGCCTCTCCATGATGTAGGTAATCTATCTTACATATTTTATTTTTTGCGTCACTAAAAAGCAAAAAATAAAAGGTAATTTTTTAAATAAAAAAGAAACCGCCTTCAAAAAAACAAAGAAACTAAAAAGCAAAATATAGTTTTCCGATTCAATTATTAAATCTTTATTCATTCCTATTCAGTAAACGAAATCAACTAAAAACTTACTACCCAATCTTAAATTAAACACGAAATACGTTTTTGATGCCCAACAAATATACTATTTCTTAAATTTTAATCTCCTTTTGAAGTCGGTGCCAAACAACGTACCTTTTATTGAGGTCAATATACCTCTTTAAAAAAAAACCTTGGACGCATTTTTTCGAGATATTTATACCTACTTTATAACGGGTTCGTTGACACACTTTACGTGAACTTGGGCTTGGTCAAAGACTTATGACCGAGGGCTTGGTCAAAGAGGAAATAATTTCATGCATAGGTATTTTGTTCCAGTTTTGGATATTATCTTTTTTAGATATTGATTATCCGGAGCCTATGAAACAGGTGTCACACCTGGAGGAAAATTTCAATACTAGGCCTCTAGGCCTCCTTAGAGCCTGCGCACACTGGCAAACGGCAGGGCAGAGCATCGAGGAGGATTCCTCTATCTGCCAGTGCACACTGACAAGAATAATCCTTTGCGATACAGCAAGCGTCCGTCAGCTTACCAGAGCATCCGCCGGAATGCCGCGGCATCCGCCGAGTAGCCACCGCTCGCCGCCGGGATTTGATTATCCCACTAGCGACTATCCAGTCGAAAAGACCCACCCGTGCTACCCCCGCGTTTGCCGCCCGGCAAAGCGGCGCGCAGCGCAACTTGGCAGGCTCCAGCGCATACCGGCGCATAACGGCGCATACAAGATGACCAACAATTTTTTTTGTCGGCTTCCAGTCAAACCGGATGCAGCTGAATTTTAAATAAAAAACAGTGGCACTCCGGGAGTGCCAACAGAAGTGAAAACTGAAAAAAAAATCGACACCGCGGTAATCAACGCGTTGATGTCTTTTACTCCACGTACCGCAGTAATCAACGCGTTGATGTCTTTTACTCCACGTAAATTGCATTGCGTCAGTAAATTGCGTTACAGTGTCGCGAAATCAATGGTTTAGTCCCATCTTAAAAATGCCCAACGTGCCTAAAGAAGCTTTCACTTAAAAAAACATCCTAAAATCCAGAAACATAATTGTAGCTATACGATCCGTCTCTGCTTAGCACGATTTACGACTTGACAAAACTTCGAGATTTATTTATTATATGTATTTAAGCTAATGTATGTTTTTAACGTAATATTATGATAAAAACTGCATCAAAATCCATTGTGTAGTTTACAAGTATTTACTTAGCGGTCACACGGACAGACACGAACGGCGACTTGATTTTATACCTACTATTTATAGATAGATATTTTTTAGGGTGCGAAGAATCCCTGGATGCGATCCGGCCACCAACCGATGACCCTGACCCTGGCATGCTTTATCGCCAGGACGTTACGAACTGATCGAGTTTATGAATTAGAAAACGAGACAGGTGAAATAAAGTTGGTCCTTATAGGACTATCCGTAGAAAGGACGAAGATCTTCTCACATTAAAATCTGGGAATTTATTTTACTTTAAAGGTCATGAGGACTCATCATATGGTGGAACTTGTTAAGAAGAGATTAGCTTCAGCAATCCAGGAGATAAAGAGTATTTCCACACGCGTTTGTTGTACGATCTTTTGGAAGAGACCTTAAGAAAATCTCGAGACGCAAACAGCTGGGCTGGGCGGCATTTGGTAAGTTGATGATGTCTTTAGTGATCAGAAGATACCACAATGCCTGTAAACAAAATTGTATGAATAATGTGTCTTGCCTACCATGACATAATTGTGAGGTCGAAACATGGACGCTCACTACAGAGTCTGTGTGCGAAGTCCAAGATGCACAAAGGGCTATGGAGCTCGCAATGTTAGGCCTATCATTAAAAGACCGAGTCCGTAACTCAGAGATCCAACGTAGGACTAAGATTCAAGACGTAGGACTACGGGTAGCGGCTCTGAAATGGAGATGGGCAGGACCCTTAGCTAGATGTGGGGATGGCAAGTGGGGCAGAGCTTTGACGTAGTTATTGCCGAGAAACGGTAGAAGGAGCGTTAGCAGACCAATGCCAGGTGGGTGGACGACCTACAGAAGATCGCAGGGAAGTCCTGGATGAAACTCGCACAGACCAGGGAAACATGGCACAAAAAGCAGGAGGCCTATACTCAAGCATTGGAACAAGGCTGCCAATGATGATGATGAACCCGGAGCCTGGATTTATGCCCAGTTGACGGCATTAGACTCGCCCCCAATTATATATGACTTAAACATAACTGGCGAAATTACAATAGAAAGGAAGGAAAAGAAAAGAAATACCTATATTTATTTAGCACAAACAAAAAGGCACACAAGACAACAAAGAAACAAAAAAAAGTGTACACACTTCTGTCCAACCCTTCGAGAAATAACCGGCGTGATGTTATGTTATGTGTATATATTTAAAGACACTTATCGTCTTTTAAAATTAGCTTTGTATTTCTTTGTTGCAGGAGAGTAGCGGTAACTACTTTACATAAGTTCGGCTGTAGAGTTTTTTGGTAACCTAAAATTATTATAAGAGTTGTGTGTTCATTGACTTGTTCTCTAAAGAATATTGCATTCATTTGCCTCGTTTGGATTGTTGCCAAGTACTTCTATATGTATTTATGTTTGTAGATACAAGAATATACAGCCTATTATAAATCTTAGCTGCTCGCTACTCGGTACGAATATTAAGTGCTTGCACCAATGTAGCTTTTAGCAGCGCTATCCACGTTGGACAGGTTTTACATGATATCTACTCTTGTCCCAACGTTTCAACTCAACTCGTCAGCTCAACCCAACTCAACTCGTCAACTCAACCCAACTCAACTCGTCAACTCAGCCCAACTCAACTCGTCAACTCAGCCCAACTCAACTCGTCAACTCAGCCCAACTCAACTCGTCAACTCAGCCCAACTCAACTCGTCAACTCAGCCCAACTCAACTCGTTTCGTTTCAATTTTTACAAATTATTCTGCAATTTCTGTATGCGTACCGTACTTGTTTTTCATTTTCTATTTTCTCGGTCTTTTTAGGGTTCCGTATGTCCGAATGATAAAACGGAATTTCTGGATCACTCGTGTGTCTATCTGTCCATCTGTCAACCTGTCACAGTCAATTTGTTCCAAATCGAATGGACCGATTAAGTTGAGATTTGGTACACATATCAATTTCCGTGACCCAAAAACGGACGTGTTATCATCATCAAATTTGAATATAGGTTACTTTGAGAGACAAATAAAAAAATTTAAAAATAAATGTTTTGTACACTGTTCCATGTGACATATCAAAGGTTTACTGTGAGGGTTTCAAGCATATTTTTTATATTTTAAAATAAATAGTTTTTTAGTTATTTAAGAAAATATCGCACCTTTGGGAACAAAGGGTCGATTCTGCATGTATTCCAACTTTACAGGAAGAGCATTTTAATTATTTTTTGACGTAATTTTTTAATAGCTCTGTACTATTTTAGAGTCTTAAGGTAATTCTCACAGTCTTAAATTGATTGGTTCTTCACGGACAACCGTGACTATTTTTTTTTAAATATAATAAGGGGTTTCTGAGAAACAAGCCATAAACTGAGGGAAGGCTACCAAAAGTGATTTTTGTTTTTGAAATCTCTTACTGTAATATTGCAGAAGCGACATTTAAAAAAAAAAAACTAGTAAGTACGTATTTTTCATGTTTAAGGATGGTTTAGTAAAGTTGTATTTGATTGGAAATCAATACAAAAAAGCACACTACTGGAGGAAAAGAAGAAGAATCGGTAAAATACTATATTTATCAATAAAATGGAGGATTATTAAATGAAATAGGTGTTATTATCAACTTTTTTATTTGAAATTCAAACAAAATGTCATCAAAATGAATAATAATAATAATATACATTTCGAAAGAAATGGAAACTGGCTTTCAAATATCTAATAAAACCTTAGTATAAACAAAAAAAATACTGTCACTTGTATACAGAAGTAACGTTTTGATTCCAATGAAAAGAAAAGTTTTTATAGACAAATATTATTTATAAAGAGAAGTGACGTTATGTTTACAGCAAACAAATACTAAGATAAGATAAGATAAGATAAGTCTTTATTTGCCTTAAACATGGTATTAAGTTGTTACAGTCTGGTTTGATATAATGTCCACATGTTTAGCTATACAGAATAATTGTATCAATTGCATGCAAAATAATTAATAACTGGTAATACAATAATAGTCATTCAGATAGATTAATTGGTAATAAAATAATAATACAATAATAGTCATCACAAACATTTTCATTAATACCTGTACATACACATTTTATATTTTCAAGTTATAGAAATCATTAATGTCATAAAAATTATGTCCATTAAGCCATTTAAATAGTTTATTTTTAAATGAGTTAAGATTATTAAATAATTTCAATTCTTTTGGTATTTTATTGTATATACGTACACACATCACAAGACAGCTTTTAGCATAGGTACTTGGCTGACTTAGGATTATCCTTTAATATAAGTCTGTGTGGATCCCTTGTTGGTCGAGAGATGACTTCGTATGCTTTTTTGAACAATTCCTTATTAATATACACAAATTTACAGACCTCAAATATGTAAAGTGAGGGAAGTGGTAATAAACCTAGCTTTTTAAAAAACGGTTTGCAGGACTCATCAGGACGGAGTCCACAAATGGCCCTGATGCATTTTTTTTGCGCAATAAATGCTCTATCCTTATCCGTACTGTTCCCCCATATAATAAGCCCGTAACGTAAAATAGATTCTATATATGCGTGGTAGGTAATAATTGCCGTTTTTCTATTTGTCACGTTCTTTACTTGTCTGAGAGCATAAACAAATTTATTGATCCTATTGCACAAATTATCTAGATGTACAGTACCGACCAAAAGTCCATGAGCAATCTCACAAAGCAATAGACTGACGCTTCGGTTTGACTTACGACCTTCTTCTATAAGTTGTTACAATACTGTAGACACGCACATTACACACACACACTCACTTTGTCTGCAACCAATGACTAGTTCAATAATCATCATTCGTTTTTAGTTTCATTCGTCTTGTTCACATAAATATTAAAGTTTAGCAGGTAGACCACAAAAAACTAAGTAAATTATTTCGATTTCTGTGGGGTAGATGCAGTTTGTTACAAGTATTCAATTAATAGAACTTTGTTGGTTCGTGCCGTGATAATATTGGTGACGAGCATTTAGCGCAGTGTTGTGGTTATTATTATCAAAAAAACTTTTTCCAAAAAAAAACAACCGACTTCCAAAAAAAAACACTACAAAGTAAAAAATAACTTTAATTTCGGAAGTCGGTGTCTTGGGTTTTGGTATTTCGTTTTTTGCCACCGACTTCCGAAATTAAAGTTATTTTTTACTTTGTAGTGTTTTTTTTTGGAAGTCGGTTGTTTTTTTTTGGAAAAAGTTTTTATTTTTCACTTTTTAGTTGTGGTACCTACCCCACACACATTTGAATACCACTACCTGCTACCAGTGACAGGAACTTATCATATCATCTACATACTAAGTGGGAAAAAAATACGTATTTTGTAGCTAACTCAAAAACTACCCAAGCAAAGTTAATAAAATTTATATGGGACCAATTCGGGAACATACCCTTTCAAACAAAAAAAGATTTTTCAAAATCGGTCCACAAATGACGGAGAAATCGGTGGACATACATAAAAAAAAAAAAAAAAAAAAAAAAAAAAAAAAAAAAAACAAACATACGCGTCGAACATATAACCTCCTCCTTTTTGGAAGTCGGTTAAAAAGCAGGCATAAAATATATTGAAGAGATCAGATCAGATCAGAGAATATTATTGCGCTGCGTAAAAGTGAAGTGAATATCTAATAAAACCGGACTAAGTGTGAGTGTTATCATTTATATATTTCATATTTTACTAAACTTAAATCCTAATCAAGGGTATTGTTGATAGAACAGAGGTATTGTTGAGACAGAAGATGCCTTTAAAGTTTTAAATTCATTGTGAGGTTTAATTCGATTAGTGAATAATAAATAATAAGGTATTATGTGTAATAAAAACAATGTTTTTCTTTGTTCTAGAGAAATACTGTGAGGGTTAAGAGATATGAGGAAGGGGCTTATTATCGAGTAGCAGCGACGTCAAATGGTGAATGAAACAAATGGTTTCATACCAACGAGACATTTTGCTGAATTATTAAAAACACGTCATTATGAACCGTTCGCCGTGCACTCTGAAGGCTTGCATCACTGAAGACCAGCTAGAAAACCGTTTTTGACCTTAAAATATTGACCGTACCAACTTAATAAACAACAGATTCGTTATTGCATGAATTTATGGTAACGAATTTTTTAAGCACGTTTCAATAGGGTGTTTGTCGTATTTCTTGCAGATATACCGAAATTGTTTAATATTATTTTAGTAATAGTATTATTTTAGGATTAAAATTTGAGGTTTAGTTTCAATCTTCTTTTCGTAAAGAAAATGAATACTTAAGCTTTAACCTCAATAACAACCAATATTTACTAAAGTCAAATAAAATGTAAAATAATTAATACAAATAAAATATAAACAAACTGCCCATATTTAACCTTAAAATTACCTATTCTGTAAGTAGTTTTTTATATTTTAAGTAGTCTAATATTCTTATTTATTACTTAATTACTTCGACCATGATCAAAGCTTATGGTGAAAAAATCCATTAAAAATTTAAAATATGTCAAAATAATACAAACTGCTTCTAAGTTTCTTGACATCTATTTCACATCTTATTCAGCTGAAGTAATGATAAATAATTGTAGCAGTTTATTAACTTATGTAAAATAAATATAACGAATAAACATATTTTTTTAAATTTTGTTATCATATATCACGCATTTTTATTCTAAAACCTTTATTGCAATAACAACATAAAAAAGCAGCAATATTTAAAAAATATTATTATCGAAAACAAAAATAATAATATTTGCAAAAAACCGCACTGTGTTTCACGAGATTAGAACCTGAGGCAGTTTGAATTCCATACCAACGCTTAACGCTTTATGCTATCTGCACTTGTTAAGTTACTATCGAATTTTAGCAATGCCATTAACTGGTCAAGTTCACGCGCATAGTGCGTGTGTGCTAGCATGTTTAAAGCGACGGAAATATATTGTTGTTTCGTGTAGCGCAAAACTGCGTTATCTGTGGTGTGTGTATCGTGTTGCTTACACATACAAATGTACGAGCTATACCGCGTGTTCACAGCAATACGACTCTTAGCGTGCTCATGCACTTTTGAGCGCTTACTGTACTTTCCAATTTAAGTCTTGATCAATGAGTACACCCAAGAATTTGGTTTGTGTAACTTCTTTCAGTCTATCAATATTAAGTTTAAAATTATATTTAGCATGTTTAGATTTATTAAATTGTATAAAATTAGATTTGTCCAAGTTAATTTTTAATTTATTTGTCTGTAGCCATCCTAAAATATTGTCAATAGTATTATTAATGTCCATTTCATGATCAGATATTGATTTATACTTTTTATCAGACGTCACGATAATTGAAATGTCATCTGCAAATAATATACATTATTACAACATAACATGATTTTTAACCAGAAGTAACATTATTATTGCAAGAAATATGTAAACAAATAGTCATTACTTATCGTAGTGCCTCTCCGTCACAAATGCGCAAGGTCACACTTCGGCTGTCAAAACACTACTGACAGGATGACACGTTACGTTTCAAGCAAACCGACCAATAACGCGAAATAATGTAACGTCCCTCCCTCCCTCAAAACGATGTTATTCATGCGGTGTTCACCGTTTTTGCTGTGTACATAAAGTCGATTATCGCGGTTTTTTCTGCATATTTAAGTCGTTTTTGCAAAAACTTGCAGAAGTGACGCTTTGTTCCCAAAGGTGCGATATATGGAAATTGACCATTCCTCTCCCCACTTATCTCAGAAACTACACAGCGTAATTTTTTTTTAAATGTTTATAAATAACAGGAAAACCTATCAGAAGGTTTATGGTCTTAAAATAACATGGTAAATTTCCCAATATTGTGCGTACAAACTTACATTTGCAGATGGGAGAGCATTGTTCAAACTACAATGTTAAGTTTGTCCTTAGGATAAATTCATCCCAACTTTGGAACTCTTCATTGTGCGGGGTCCGATAGGCACTTGGCCAGTTTTTAAATGTACAATTCCTTTCTTTTCTTACTGATATTCTTTGACTATATCAGAATCTATGTTTCGCTTGTGGGCTTGATAAGATCAGTTTTTAGCGAAGGTATTTAGTGAGAAAATTTTATTCAAGTTGCATTGTATTTGAGATTATTAGAGCTAGTAATCTGTTACGTGGAATTCGTAGTTGATTCATCAGTTGAAACGCGTCAGCTGTCAGTAAGAGTGGACGTACCGTCATCTCCACTCGACTAGGTATTTATCGAGACCTAAAATTTTCTTTAGAGACGTGGCACCAACAGATTTATTTACCTGACTTTCCCGCCGACTGTAAACTGACATCATCCTTTACTATTAAATGAGCAATATAGTCCGTGCAATCCACGAAGACGCGCCCCACTCCGCGATTACTGTACCTACTGTAAGCTGAACTCTAGTACGGCGCGGAACGGAGTGGGGCGCGTCTTCGTGAATTGCACGGACTATATTTGTAATCACGTTCTCGAAAGCGGCTCTAACGATTTCGATGAAAGTTGCAATATAGGGGTTACGGGGGCGTAAAATCAAAATTCAAAATATTTTATTTCACATAAAACTACTTGAGCACTTATGAAACGTCAGAAGCTAGGTGCACGGTTCCAATTGGTCGCTTCCTATGGAGAAGAGCCGGCAAGAAACTCCACGGTTAATCGATTTTGCTATGTCATATTTGGGAAAATTTGTTTTCTCCGTATTTTCACTCAGCAGACCTCGGTCGCCCAAAGTTTAGAACAAGATGGCTACCTTAGAATAATGTCATGGCAGCATGGAATTAGTATGAACTTTCCTGTACAATTAAATGACTATTCTCTATTTTCACCAGAGCAGACCTCTGTCGCCCTGGTACTGTATGTTATTGGTTGGTACTGTCGCTAGCCTAGTTACCTAATCCGGTATTTCAACTTATTCCACGTTTCAACATACACGCACAAGTTTAATTTCCGCCGGCCTACATCTTTTTTCTTGATGAGATTTGAACCCATGCTCTCTGAGTGGAAACATAATTATAATAATTAACGTTGGAATACAATTCAAATAAGTAGAGGCGAAGTTAAACCAACTAGGGTTCAACGGTCGTAAGAACTCAACGTGTGAAGATTCGCAATTATGTTCGGAACCCAAACTGGTTATTTTCCCTGCTGAGCAAATTAAACTAGTGGTTTTTCCTGTGGCACGTATATATAAAGTTTTTATTAGTCACAAGCCTCCATTTGTGACTGTATCGCAGAGACGGTGTGGTCGTGTTTCGATCTGCAGCTTCTGGCGAGAAACTCACAATGTCGGACAGTGATGTACATTACAGCAAAATCCCCGTGCCCAACACGACAGCCTTCCGACCACCACTGGTGTCCATTCTAGTGGAGTATCTTGTGCTCGTGCTCACTCTCGCCGCGTTCATATATGGAGTGACATCATGGTGCCTTATCAAGAAGTTTCGGCACTTCAGAAACTTTGTATACATCAACGCCATTGTATCAAGTTTACTGCGCTTAACAACAGTGTCAATCATCATACCTGGAGTTATCCAAATTATTGAGATTGATGACAAAGATATCTTAGACATTTGTCGTTATATTTGTACATACTTTTCAGCAGTGCAGAACTATTGGATGTTGGTGATATGTTATATATTTTACGTGGATATTGTGCAAGTGTTTCGAGGATATGTGAAAAGGAAGTATTTAAAATGTTGTCTGTTTGCTTGGGGTATACCTTTTGTAGCCTTTCTGACGTATTATGTTTTTATATACTATAATGAGCGTCACTTACATGTTTATTCAGCAGGATCTACTATGGATTTTGTCGCTAATTCTGTAGAAGTTTTTATAATAGTTTCGCCTTTAATGATTAATTGTTGTCTGTACGGTGCGGTTCTATTTTCTCTGTGTAATTGTTTTAATTCAAACGCGACTACTTCTACTAACAACTGGCGTCGCTTCTACATAGCTACTTTGTTGTTTCTTTTGAGTGACGTCATAGTGTTGTCTTCATTCATATGGGACACGATGAGCATTTCATTTTCAATAAGAGCAGTTATGTCTAAGTTGCAACAAATAGCAATTAGCTTATTTCTTCCTTTAGTTAGGAGTAATAGGGAACTGTGGCAGCAATATTATGCGCAAAAATTAGCCACAAATATTCCGTGATTGAGATGCACGAATGAATATTGCATTATTTTACGTCAATTTATATTTGACATGAGTTACAAAATTCAAAGAACATAAAAAGAAGGAAGTTCTTTTTGATGTATGTGTTTGTTTGTTTTTTGTGAGTACTTACCTAAAACTTGGAAGGTAGGTAGTAAACGTTCGTTGATTCATCAGTGTGAAAAACCCAAGATTACCATAACAATGTTCTGTATGTAATATACCTACGTTTTAATATAGTACGTAATGAACATCAGAGTGTGAAAATAAATATATTAAAACTATAAACAACTGTGTTTATTTGCGTCATACCTATACGTCCACTTTGTGTGAATATATATAGCGGTAAGTGCTTAACTTTGCGATGAATACTACATCTGTACAACTTAAAGTTGTATCATCATTATACACCGTGAAATTTGAATCACAGTTTTGCTAGAACAAACGTTGTTTAGACCATGGTCTACTACCATACTACAGCATCGTTTTTTTGGAATAAAAAAAACAAAGTTTAAAATGTCAAGATTACCGTTACTCCCTACAACACAGACACCACGCACGGGACACAGCATTGTTTACAGGGAAATGTACCTCCATAAACGAAATTTAGTAAGCAGTAGATAATCTTGACATTTTAAACTTTGTCTTTTTGTATTTTTTCAAAAACCAATTTATGTTTTTTTTAAATTGGATGCTGTAGAATGGTAGTAGACCATGGTCTGAATAACGTTTGTTCTAGCAAAACTGTGATTCAAATTTCACGGTGTATAGGGTGACTGGTAATTAGTGACCGATACTTAACACGTGACTTTAAAATCAGTATTAGTCAGTTTATTATCCGTCGTTGCTTATTTATTTTTACCTATTGTGTTGTAGTAATTTTATGCTTGGTGCAGTGTTTTCACATATAATTATTTATTTAATGTACGTATACACGGCTACACATCAAGCATAAGCTGACCTCGCATTGTACGGAAATCTTATACAACTCGAGATCAGTATAAACTCTTGTAAATCATCAATACAAACTATTGTAAAACATTTTAAAAGAGTAACGGTGGAGTTTTTTGTCCATTTTTCTCCATACGAAAACTACTTTTTGGAAGGGGCGACTAGAATCAGCTGTGCTATTCTGTAACCATCTCACCGTGATAACTTAGGTGAAGTGAGCGTGGAGTGAGCTGTCAGTGTCATCCCACCTGATGCTAGGGATGTCCAAGCATTACATTTACAATCATAATCGAGATTTTCATTAAAAAAAATATGCTAATTCTTTTGATTATTTTATATTACATTTTAAAGCTAGTATTTAAGTGTCTAAACATTACTATTTAGGGTGGTTTTAAATAAAATAGCAAAACAGATATTCAGGGAGAAACTCAATTTTGTTTTATTCAATTTTTTTTCCTCTAAGTACTAGTCCCCTTATTTTAGCCTGAGGCGCGAGCGCGTTACGCACGTACAATACCTAAATAAAATAAAACATACCTACCTACACGTTTAAGCTAGCTACTAAAGAAAATGCGCATCGACGCAGTTTGTTATTATGAACCCATTGAACTGATTAAATAAACGAAATCCCATAACCCAATCGCGATGTGTTTTGAAGAAGCGAATCGAGTCGAGTAAAGTCGAGCCGACTGTCCGACGTTGTTATTTACCCAAATCTATACAATAAGAAGAGAGATTCAGTGATCAAGTGCTAATAGTGTGTAATTTAACCCCACACAAACTATGTGGGAACCTACCTAAACGATGTAGTAATTCAGATAAAAAGACACAACATAACATCACGCCTGTAATCCCCGAAGGGTTAGGCAGAGGTGTACCTATTATATACTTAGTACACCCACATTTCGCCAGTTATATTTAAGTCCCATGTAATAGGGGGCGAGCCTATTGCCATCAACAGACTCCGGGCTGCTACTGAAAAATTCCAGATGGAAAAACTCAATAACACTGCCCGACCCGGGAATCGAACCCAGGACCTCATACTCAGCAGATAAAAAGACGTATGGATTATATACGCACCTACCTAATATTTTATTGTAGACCCTACCTACGGGTTGCCAATAATAAAATAATATTCATCAAATGATTACAAAATTCAACAGATGACATTCTTGCAGCGCGCGCACTTCACCACGCTGAAGCGGTAAGAATCTCGTGAAGTGAATAAGTTCACGCCGCGCTTGCGCGCTAGGCACTGTCCTCAGACCAAATAAAAAACCAAGACAAAGCACTGTCAACTGTGACGTGAGGCCGGTTTCGTAAACATGTGTGCACTTAGTGAGGTGTAGTTTGATTGTAGTTAAAATGGTTGTAAATGGGTACCTACGTGTGAGCGTGAGTTATCCCGTGTATGAACAGAGCGGAGGTGTAGTTTTGACATGCCTCACTGTATTGTTCGCAGCGCTGACTTGGTTTTTTATTTGGTCTGAGTCACTGTCATGATCACATTGAGGTGTTTTTTGCTTACTAGGTACCTACCTACTTATTTAACTGTATCGCGTCAGGTACCTATGCGCACTAAATACCAACGTCCAATAATTACCTACAAGTGTTTTATTGTAGATAGATAGGTAGGTACCTACCTCCTTAACTAAACGATGCCAATAATAATATTCATCTAATCTTCATTTTGTTATCATCATTACTAAGTTCAACCGACACGCGCACACCGGCTCACTCCACCTCGCCGTGGTGAAGTGCTGTTACCATGGCAACGAGAATCGAGTGGAGTGATCTTGCTCACTCCACCTCGCCGTGGTGAAGTGCTGTTACCATGGTAACGAGAATCGCGTGGAGTGATGTTATTCACGCCGCGCATGCGCGGTTCCATCAATATCACACTGTCTTTTTTTTTAATTTTCCCGCGTTGGGTGCTATATCCCTAAGCCTATTCGTATTCAGAGACAATAATTATTAGTAGGTAACTAATAATTTAAATGCTTTTAGCCATTTCAATGTCTGAATCCTAACGTTTTTGTACACTTAAAAAGACAGTTTATTGCCTACATTTTGTTTTCAATAATTAAACATTGTTTATTATCTGTGTATGTAACGCGTCACTTAAGCGCACTCAGAACATTATGAAAATGCAATACCTACCAACGTACATTATGTAGGTAATACAGCTACTACGAAGCGTCTTCTCCAAGGTGCTCCAAGGTCTCCTCGTCGTCTGCGCATAGGTAGATACTTACATTGTTTGTGTTGAAAATATGAAAGAACCTATTGTCAGCTGATGACTTGAATGCAATTCGAAACCTAGCGTGATGAGATGCACTACTATACGATTGGTGTAGGTACCTAATTAAAAAGATGTGCGGATTATAAATACCTACCTAATATTTTACTTTACCTACTAAACGTTGCCAATAACAAAATATGATAATATTCATCAAATCTTCATCGTATTAAGTACCTACTAAGTAAGCCTGACACTTTAGCGCGCGCTCACTCCACCAGAGTGCTGTTGCCAAGGCAACCATCGCGTGGTTTCCATGGCAACCACCAGAATCGGGTGAAGTGTTCACGCCGCGATTACATTTTGTTTTTTTTTTAATTTTCCATCATTGACGGCCGTGTTCATGAGCCTATTCGTATTCGAGTTCAGACACAATAATTATTAGTAAGTACCTATTTATTTCAATGCATATAGATATTTCTATGTCTAAATCCAACCGTTTTTTTATATATTTAAAAAGACAGTTTAGTTAAATACCTTCATTTTGTTTTCAACAAATGGATTTTACTTGAGATGTGAGATTGATCAAATTCAGAAAATTTTTACCTACTAAGCAAGTAGGTATTAAGTGATTGGTTTATTGTTCGTTTACCTAAATACATAATATCGATACCCTAGTTCACACTCGTACTAATCAATTTTTTTTTAATTTTTTACTTTTTTATTCCTATGTATACTAAATGAAATTCTGCGTCGTTTTATCTTACCAGAGTTACGTAAAGCCTTGTCCTTCTATTAAAAAAAAAGTGTCACAATGATAATTAAGTACTTCGGATGCGCGTATTATTGTACTTACTCAAAAGAAATTGAGTACTTAACTTATCATAACATCAAGCCTTGTTTCCACCTTGTCTGCTGCAAAAAATGTCTAATGATATTTTTTTATGTATTCTATTTTATTAAGTGTTTAGTGTGTACATACATATATAAATAAATATAATTTATTAATTTGTATCACATCAAAAACTTTTGTGAATACATTTTTGCTACTGAGCCAGCGGCCTCCCAAGGTTATGTTTCTTGATGGAACAGAGGAACGGAGTGACGTCGGATGTGTGTGTACTGCAGGCCACCACCGCTGGAAATAATGGTAAGCATTTATTACTATTTGATTTATCTCATACCTCTACTCATCCAAATACATTTTTTTAAATCAATTTTATTGAACCACTTCAAATCAAATTGTAATTATCATAAGTATGTACAGTGGTATGATTTATTTATAATACTCATTTCAATCAATCATTTTGAGTACAATGAGTTGCAACATTTCTTAATTCCATGTTCGATGCTTATGTAAATGTTTATCAAAAATAGTATGTGAAATAATGAATACCTACCTACGTACGAGGATTGATGTGATCAAATCAAGTAGAGGCGGTGTTCCTTTAATGTCTTCAGTTCTTAGGGCATCACTTAGCAACTGCAGGGTCGAATGGGCTCATCTGCTGAGAGGTAGAATATTTATCAGATAATAATATTTGTTTTGAATGTGTGATGTGTGCCTATTCTTTTTTTTTTGGCTACCTATCTTATTTTGTCCTACTGCTGGGCAAAGGTCTCCCCCATACTATTCCAGTTTTCCATAAGTTGTGTGTTCGCCGGCCAATCGGTCAGGAACGAGTCCAAATTGTCACGCCGTCGCCAGCATTTCTTAGACCTGCCTCGGTGACGACGCCCGTCTTCGAGCGAGCAGCCACTGTATGACGATCGTGGCCTATACTTTTACCTTAAAATTATTATTATCACCAAGTTAACTAGATAGGTAGGTACTATTTTGGCATACTTACCTGACTGTCCACCACTCGTTCTTGCAAAGCTAACCATCAGACTGATGATCTAGTGCACAGAACTGTAACACAGGAATTAATATTGCGGAGTTGAGGAACATATTCTTCATCATCATTTCAGTCGAAAAACGTCCATCCCCAAGGACCGCCACGGCGCGGCGCCACAATCCGCGCTAAAATGGTAATTTGAAATTTTTTAGAAAAACTTTTACCAGTACATGTCAACATTATGTCATCATAATACATCACTTTCACGATTACACATTATTATCTAACATTGCTGACAAACTAATTCAAAGTAGCTACTAGCTACTAAATTATATCTTTCATTTGTTTTGTCGTTAGTTTTGGAACTCCAAACAAAATGCTGATCGGGAAAAGTTGCGGTCGGAACTAAACAGTGTTGCCAACTCCAAAAGTTCAAATTATCGAGTTCCAACGTCGAAATTATCGTTTTTTGGGCAAAATTATCGTGCAAAAGAAAACTCCAAATATAAAAAAAAAACCGTAAAACGTTAATTCAAATTGCTATCAAAAGACAATGAATAATTTTATACTATGGTCAATGGGGAAGAATGTCAAGTTTCACTTTAGTGGCGCTAGCAGCACAAACCGTAAACATGTTTTGTCACAGGTTTTAGTTGATATTTTTATGTTTTTACTGTGAAATTATTAAAAAACTAGGGGAGGAAAAGAAAGAGAGATTCTTACTTGTTGATGTTGAATACTTGACAGTCAACATTGGTATTTTTTTTTTGCTTTAAATTTTTTCTGACAAATACGATTTGTTAATGGAACTTTAATTATTTTTTTCAGCAAATCTCAAAATTATTGTACGTTAGACATTAATTATCGTACAGACGCCAGCACATAAAGCTACCCGAAACTGTCAAATTTTCCCAATCAACTTTGAACCTTACCCTTCTGTGATAAAGTTGAAAATCTATTAAATAAATTTGACAGATTGTAGTAGCTTGATGTGCTGGCGTCTGTACATCGTACCATTGATCAAATTATCGTACGCCCCCATTATTATCGTACAGGTTGGCAACACTGGAACTAAAGCACCCTAGTAATACAGCAAATTTCTGTACGTCCCGCCAAGGCCGCGTTGCTGGACGCAGCACAGTGTTGCCAGATGAGGAAATGGAAAATGCAGCAGTGTTACTTTGTTAACGCGGATTTTCAACAAAAAAACGATGTAAACATTGTTTTTTTTTTCGCTCAATTCACACGCTTATTTATATTATGACAATTAATAAATTATGTTTATTATATTATACTAAACTTCATCAATGCTTTGTAATCTGTGGTGGAAATGTCTACGGTAAGTTTGTGGTTGGTACACACGGCTACACAATAAGTTATAATTTTCCAATATAAGCTGACCTCTCATTATACGGAAATGCTAAACAATGCGAGATCATCTTACATTGGAAATTAATAGCTTGTTATGTAGACTTGTGTACCACCGACTACTAACAACAATTCTAACAAACTAATTCAAAGAACCTAGGTGCAGACGCCAGCACATCAAGCTACCCGAAACTGTCAAATTTTCCCAATCAACTTTGAACCTTAATCTTCAGCGATAAAGTTGTAAATCTATTAAATAAATTTGACAGATTGTAGTAGCTTGATGTGCTGGCGTCTGTACCTACTAAATCCAAGAATTAATTTGTAAAAGTGAAAAGCTGCAGTTATTTTTGAAACTTGGAACGTCACGGCGCGAGCTACCAGTGTTGCCAACAAGAATTATAAATTACTTTGACATTGTTAAGATTTCTCGCCCTTTTATATCACTGGTATTTTGTTTCCATGAAACTTAGATTAGATTTGTAGCTCAATGCTTACGCACTACTACGATTGCGTAGCTATATTTAAAAAGGTGGAGCAATCAAATAAAATAAATGACATCTACAGCTTGCAAAGACCATAAGTACGTGGCGAAATATGGAACTACATGAAATCAATAGGTACTGGATTTGACAGATGTTTGACACGCTGGGTGTTATATAATTAAATTTTGTTGAATGTTCAAACAAAATAATGGCTCCAACGCTTTCCGATAGCTGGATCAGACTATCGGATCCGATCATCCGAATATATTATGACAAAATAGGACGTGCATTCCCAGCCTTAATCGGTTACTTTACATACAACATTCTGGAGCGAAATGTTGTTAGATGTTTAACATAAGATTATATGCCTTTCCTTATCTTTTTCCTACACTGTGTGTAAGTTAAAGCAAGAAAGGTATGCTTTACAGGCAATATTTCGCATTAAATTTGACCCGTGACGCGTCGACTCAATGAGCGACAGATCGTTCTCCGTTAGGAGTATATATGTTCTGTGGTTCAAGGGGAAGTTCCAAAATTCCAAAATCTGCATTATAGTTTAACTAGAATTAAACAAATGAAAGTTTGAATTTAGTAGCTACTTTGAATTAGTTTTTCAACGCTAATAAACATTAGAGCGTAATCGTGAAACTCGTGAAAGTGATAGTACCTATTATGTCATAATGTAAAGTTTTTCTAAAAAATTTCAAATTACCATTTTGGCGCGGATTGTGGCGCCGCGCCGTGGCGGTCCTTGGGGATGGACGTTTTTCGACTGAAATGATGATGAAGAATATGTTCCTCAACTCCGCAATATTAATTCCTGTGTTACAGTTCTGTGCACTAGATCATCAGTCTGATGGTTAGCTTTGCAAGAACGAGTGGTGGACAGTCAGGTAAGTATGCCAAAATAGTACCTACCTATCTAGTTAACTTGGTGATAATAATAATTTTAAGGTAAAAGTATAGGCCACGATCGTCATACAGTGGCTGCTCGCTCGAAGACGGGCGTCGTCACCGAGGCAGGTCTAAGAAATGCTGGCGACGGCGTGACAATTTGGACTCGTTCCTGACCGATTGGCCGGCGAACACACAACTTATGGAAAACTGGAATAGTATGGGGGAGACCTTTGCCCAGCAGTAGGACAAAATAAGATAGGTAGCCAAAAAAAAAAAGAATAGGCACACATCACACATTCAAAACAAATATTATTATCTGATAAATATTCTACCTCTCAGCAGATGAGCCCATTCGACCCTGCAGTTGCTAAGTGATGCCCTAAGAACTGAAGACATTAAAGGAACACCGCCTCTACTTGATTTGATCACATCAATCCTCGTACGTAGGTAGGTATTCATTATTTCACATACTATTTTTGATAAACATTTACATAAGCATCGAACATGGAATTAAGAAATGTTGCAACTCATTGTACTCAAAATGATTGATTGAAATGAGTATTATAAATAAATCATACCACTGTACATACTTATGATAATTACAATTTGATTTGAAGTGGTTCAATAAAATTGATTTAAAAAAATGTATTTGGATGAGTAGAGGTATGAGATAAATCAAATAGTAATAAATGCTTACCATTATTTCCAGCGGTGGTGGCCTGCAGTACACACACATCCGACGTCACTCCGTTCCTCTGTTCCATCAAGAAACATAACCTTGGGAGGCCGCTGGCTCAGTAGCAAAAATGTATTCACAAAAGTTTTTGATGTGATACAAATTAATAAATTATATTTATTTATATATGTATGTACACACTAAACACTTAATAAAATAGAATACATAAAAAAATATCATTAGACATTTTTTGCAGCAGACAAGGTGGAAACAAGGCTTGATGTTATGATAAGTTAAGTACTCAATTTCTTTTGAGTAAGTACAATAATACGCGCATCCGAAGTACTTAATTATCATTGTGACACTTTTTTTTTAATAGAAGGACAAGGCTTTACGTAACTCTGGTAAGATAAAACGACGCAGAATTTCATTTAGTATACATAGGAATAAAAAAGTAAAAAATTAAAAAAAAATTGATTAGTACGAGTGTGAACTAGGGTATCGATATTATGTATTTAGGTAAACGAACAATAAACCAATCACTTAATACCTACTTGCTTAGTAGGTAAAAATTTTCTGAATTTGATCAATCTCACATCTCAAGTAAAATCCATTTGTTGAAAACAAAATGAAGGTATTTAACTAAACTGTCTTTTTAAATATATAAAAAAACGGTTGGATTTAGACATAGAAATATCTATATGCATTGAAATAAATAGGTACTTACTAATAATTATTGTGTCTGAACTCGAATACGAATAGGCTCATGAACACGGCCGTCAATGATGGAAAATTAAAAAAAAAACAAAATGTAATCGCGGCGTGAACACTTCACCCGATTCTGGTGGTTGCCATGGAAACCACGCGATGGTTGCCTTGGCAACAGCACTCTGGTGGAGTGAGCGCGCGCTAAAGTGTCAGGCTTACTTAGTAGGTACTTAATACGATGAAGATTTGATGAATATTATCATATTTTGTTATTGGCAACGTTTAGTAGGTAAAGTAAAATATTAGGTAGGTATTTATAATCCGCACATCTTTTTAATTAGGTACCTACACCAATCGTATAGTAGTGCATCTCATCACGCTAGGTTTCGAATTGCATTCAAGTCATCAGCTGACAATAGGTTCTTTCATATTTTCAACACAAACAATGTAAGTATCTACCTATGCGCAGACGACGAGGAGACCTTGGAGCACCTTGGAGAAGACGCTTCGTAGTAGCTGTATTACCTACATAATGTACGTTGGTAGGTATTGCATTTTCATAATGTTCTGAGTGCGCTTAAGTGACGCGTTACATATACAGATAATAAACAATGTTTAATTATTGAAATCAAAATGTAGGCAATAAACTGTCTTTTTAAGTGTACAAAAACGTTAGGATTCAGACATTGAAATGGCTAAAAGCATTTAAATTATTAGTTACCTACTAATAATTATTGTCTCTGAATACGAATAGGCTTAGGGATATAGCACCCAACGCGGGAAAATTAAAAAAAAAAAGACTGTGATATTGATGGAACCGCGCATGCGCGGCGTGAATAACATCACTCCACGCGATTCTCGTTACCATGGTAACAGCACTTCACCACGGCAAGGTGGAGTGAGCAAGATCACTCCACTCGATTCTCGTTGTCATGGTAACAGCACTTCACCACGGCGAGGTGGAGTAATGATGATAATAAAATCTTAGTACATAATAATACGATGATGATTAAGATTTGATGAATATTATTATATTTTGTTATTGGCAACGTTTAGTAGGAAAAGTAAAATATTAGGTAGGTAGGTATTTATAATCCGCATATCTTTTTTAATAGGTACCTACACCAATCGTATAGTAGTGCATCTCATCACGCTAGGTTTCGAATTGCATTCAAGTCATCAGCTGACAATAGGTTTTTCATTTTTTCAACAAACAATGTAAGTATCTACCTATACGCAGACGACGAGGAGACCTTGGAGCACCTTGGAGAAGACGCTTGTAGTGGCTGTATTACCTACATAATGTAGGTACGTTGGTATTGCATTTTCATAATGTTCTGAGTGCGCTTAAGCTCTTTGAGTATAATATTCTGTGCGCTTAAGTGACGCGTTACATACACAGATAATAAACAATGTTTAATTTATTATTGAAAACAAAATGTAGGCAATAAACTGTATTTTAAGTGTACAAAAATGTTATGATTCAGACATTGAAATGGCTAAAAGCATTTAAATTATTAGTTAGGTACCTACTAATAATTATTGTCTCTGAATACGAATAGGCTTAGGGACATAGCACCCAACGCGGGAAAATTAAAAAAAAAGACAGTGTGATATTGATGGAACCGCGCATGCGCGGCGTGAATAACATCACTCCACGCGATTCTCGTTACCATGGTAACAGCACTTCACCACGGCGAGGTGGAGTGAGCAAGATCACTCCACTCGATTCTCGTTGCCATGGTAACAGCACTTCACCACGGCGAGGTGGAGTGAGCCGGTGTGCGCGTGTCGGTTGAACTTAGTAATGATGATAACAAAATGAAGATTAGATGAATATTATTATTGGCATCGTTTAGTTAAGGAGGTAGGTACCTACCTATCTATCTACAATAAAACACTTGTAGGTAATTATTGGACGTTGGTATTTAGTGCGCATAGGTACCTGACGCGATACAGTTAAATAAGTAGGTAGGTACCTAGTAAGCAAAAAACACCTCAATGTGATCATGACAGTGACTCAGACCAAATAAAAAACCAAGTCAGCGCTGCGAACAATACAGTGAGGCGTCAAAACTACACCTCCGCTCTGTTCATACACGGGATAACTCACGCTCACACGTAGGTACCCATTTACAACCATTTTAACTACAATCAAACTACACCTCACTAAGTGCACACATGTTTACGAAACCGGCCTCACGTCACAGTTGACAGTGCTTGGCTTGGTTTTTTATTTGGTCTGAGGACAGTGCCTAGCGCGCAAGCGCGGCGTGAACTTATTCACTTCACGAGATTCTTACCGCTTCAGAGCGTGGTGAAGTGCGCGCGCTGCAAGAATGTCATCTGTTGAATTTTGTAATCATTTGATGAATATTATTTTATTATTGGCAACCCGTAGGTAGGTCTACAATAAAATATTAGGTAGGTGCGTATATAATCCATACGTCTTTTTATCTGCTGAGTATGAGGTCCTGGGTTCGATTCCCGGGTCGGGCAGTGTTATTGAGTTTTTCCATCTGGAATTTTTCAGTAGCAGCCCGGAGTCTGTTGATGGCAATAGGCTCGCCCCCTATTACATGGGACTTAAATATAACTGGCGAAATGTGGGTGTACTAAGTATATAATAGGTACACCTCTGCCTAACCCTTCGGGGATTACAGGCGTGATGTTATGTTGTGTCTTTTTATCTGAATTACTACATCGTTTAGGTAGGTTCCCACATAGTTTGTGTGGGGTTAAATTACACACTATTAGCACTTGATCACTGAATCTCTCTTCTTATTGTATAGATTTGGGTAAATAACAACGTCGGACAGTCGGCTCGACTTTAATCGACTCGATTCGCTTCTTCAAAACACATCGCGATTGGGTTATGGGATTTCGTTTATTTAATCAGTTCAATGGGTTCATAATAACAAACTGCGTCGATGCGCATTTTCTTTAGTAGCTAGCTTAAACGTGTAGGTGGGTATGTTTTATTTTATTTAGGTATTGTACGTGCGTAACGCGCTCGCGCCTCAGGCTAAAATAAGGGGACTAGTACTTAGAGGAAAAAAAATTGAATAAAACAAAATTGAGTTTCTGACTGAATATCTGTTTTGCTATTTGCTATTTTATTTAAAACTACTATAAATAGTAATGTTCAGACACTTAAATCTAGCTTTGAAATAATATAAAATGATCAATAGAATTTGCATTTTTTTAAATGAAAATCTCGATTATGATTGTTATTGTAATGCTTGGTCAATCCCTAGCAGCAGTGAGATGACACTGACAGCTCACTTCACGCGGGTTTTCACGGTGAGATTTTTACAGAATCGACATGCAGTTCTATTATTTTGTAAATTTTGATGTTCAAAAGTGCCATTCATGGGCCTATTTGAAATAAATGATTTGACTTTACTATCGTACTAAAAAAATCAGCTGTTCCCTACATTTTGACGAACATAAATGTAGGTGTTGGAAATTGCTCAAAATAACATGTGTTAGGTTAAGTAGTTACTAATGCCACTTATAATGTGCAGAGTCAATTGTAGGCTGTATGAATATGTTCCATAGTCTTGAATGTGATCCAGATTGTCTCAAATGATTAAAATCTCCTTCCTTCCGTCTTCGCAGTCGAACACGCTGGTTTTATTGAATACTCTCTCGAATAAAACACCTAATAATAACAGGTTATGGGCTCAGGGCTATTCCTGGTTCGTACAACTAGTTTCTCCGTGACAGTGTTATATCTGGACATTGATATAAAGTTGCAGAAAGAGAACAGTTTAGTTGTGTTGTATTTCGTGATTTTTCGTGTAGTCGTGCTGTGAAAAAAAAATGGCGTCTAACTATGTCGTGAGCGTACCAAAACTCAAGGGGCGCGAAAATTATGGCGAGTGGTGCTTTGCGGCAGAAAACTTCTTAGTGTTAGAAGGCACGCTTGGATGCATCAATCCAAAGGAAGCAGCAGTTGCAGCTGCAGAAGATGCTAAGACCAGAGCCAAGTTAATATTGACGATAGATCCCAATGACGTAATATAAATAGACGCGTTATGCATGAACATCACGGCACTCGAAAACAGCGTAAATACTATCGGTAGCTAGATAGCTACTTAGACGCACGAAGAAAGGGAAAGAAAATGAAATGTCATCTACGGAATTCCTGTTGTTAGAGAGAGATAAATATATTTCTTTAATTACGTTGTCATTCTGTGGTGCATGCTCATTGGCCAAACGTGTACAAAAGGAGGCATATGGGTAATAAATGGACACTCGATTTTCTCGTGTTGATCTGGTAGTAGATCTACGGGTAAAATAATAATATTTTCGATCTAAATATGAATGCAGTATTTCGCAAGAGTAGGTAATTACTGTCACTTAAAATAAAACAAAATACAATATTATAAACATAAAAGTCTTTATTAAAAAAATGTGAATAATTAAAAATTTAAAATAAAAAGTACAACAATCGGTTAAATTAAATTACAATTAAATTTCCTCTCATTTATTTGGACATTTTACACACCGTTTTGGACATTTTGAGACATTTGAGACGTTCAGGCACCGTTGTTGCCAATACGCAACAAAATGTTCCAATACCGTAAAGGACAGTTGTTGCCATTTAGCATTACATCTCTTTTAGTACGCTCAAATAAAGTCTAATGTCCTCTGTGGATTTTTTATTCTATGGTCGGATAGATAATCTAGTCAACAAAACCATTTAATTTCAAAATACCTGGAACGCAATATTAGGTTTTACACACACTGATGCAAAGTACCCCATCTTCCCCTAACGGCACGTGACTTACCTCAAGCGCCAGCCGCCATTAGAAGGCATCGAAAAACATAAAATAAAATACATTTTTCTTGATACTTACGCATGAAATGATACTTTTTTATCTTTCACAGTTGCAGTATAATTTTTACATTTCCTATAAACACAGGACGGCATTTTTTTTTTGTTATTTTTAGGAAGTTATCCACACAAGTTATTTTAATATCACGTACAGCCGCGGCACTGGTTGGTACGCGACTAAATCGAAGTCCGGTAATTACCTTGCATTCATCTTGCCACTATAGAGCGCGGGTAACGTATCTATAGTTTATAATATCATTGATAGATCCCTCCATTTACGTACATATCAAAGTAGTCAAAACTACAAAGGAACTTTGGGACAAATTAAAATCTCTTTATGATGACTCGGGATTTACCAGAAAAATAAGTCTGTTGAGAAATCTCATATCAATAAGACTTGAAAATTGTAATTCTATGAATACCTACGTAACTCAGTTAGTGGAGACGGGTCAGAAATTGGCGGGAACTGGATTCAACATTGATGATCAATGGATTGGTTCTCTATTGCTTGCTGGTCTAACGGAAAAATTTTCCCCAATGATTATGGCCATTGAACATTCGGGGATGTCTATCACGACGGATGCCATAAAATCTAAATTATTAGATATGGAGTCGGAAGTCAGTGGAAATGACAGTGCTGCGTTTGGAAGTTTTCAACAGAAAAACAAATGGAGCCAACATAAGAAAAAGGTCAAGCCATTAGAGAAAGACAAAAGTCGTGAAAAAGATGGCGGCGGGCAGCAGTCAAAATTAAACGTAAAATGTTATAAATGTAAAGAAATGGGACATTACCGGAATCAGTGCACAAGTATAACAAATTCCAAAGAAATGGACCGGAAACAAACGAATGCGTTTAGTGCTGTGTTCCTTAGTGGCTCTTATAGTAAATCTGATTGGTATGTTGATTCCGGAGCGAGTGTGCATTTGACAACAAATGAACACTGGATCGTAAATGCGTCTTACCAACAATGTACGAAAGAGATAATTGTTGCAAACGAGAACAAAGTGCCTGTAAAATGTTCTGGTAACGTGCAAATTATTACTTGTACAGAAAAGTGCAATTTTGACGTGACAATAGAAGAGGTTATGTGTGTTCCGAGTCTCACAACAAAGAGGTTTGCACCGGAGCGAGATTTTAAGAACCGATTGAATTCACCGGTGATTGGGCAATCTCCGGTGAAAAACCGGAGGTCACCGGAGAATAAAGAAATTTTGTTTCTTTTTTTTTTATTTATACATTAAAAATGAAGAAATAAGAATAATCAATTGACATACTTTACATAATCATTTATTTAAAAAAAAACGTTTTACAAAGATAACAAATGCTGATTTTGATTTAAGAAACACAACATGTCAACAGCGTCATAGCGTAACATGTTTCTTCCAGGGACTTGAAAACGAAATTAATTTCGTTCCGTTACACAAAATGTTATCTAATAACGCTCCAAATTTTGTAACGATACTAAAACCTAAAAATATTAATAACGTTACAAAAAAAAACGTTACGGAATATCATTTTTGTAGAACAACAATTTAAGTAACGTTATAGGTATCAGTAACATTATGCTTATATCCGCTTGTAATAACGTTACAGATTCATTTGTATAACGTTATTCTTAAGAACTTTTCCCGCTGACCACCGCTCCATCGTCGTCCAGCAGCATGACCATCACCGGCCACCCCCGTTAAAGCTTGTGCAGACCAGCGCGACTTGTCGCGCGACACAAAGACACCTCTCGTCGCGCGACGAGCGGTGTCTTTGTGTCGCGCGACAAGTTGCGCTGGTCTGCACAAGCCTTTACGGCGGCTGGCGGCCGGCTGGTGGTAAGCCACCACCGTATTCAAACATAAGTTTGTACGAGAGTGCACATTTTTTACAGACAGTGTTTGAATGAATAGTTATGGTTACCTACCTACTTTTATATTCATGTGATAGTGTCATCTTCACATTTTTTTTTGGCAATGTTGCGTATCAAAATGAATAACGTTATTATTTCGTTATACCTATATATTAATAACGCTATATTTTTAATAATGTTATTAAACAGTTTCAGATTTCGTTCCGTTTGTTAGTATCGTTAGAGTCAAGGAATTAATTTTGTTGCGATCCTGGTGGAACGGTACAAATTATCGTTACCGGAACTTCGCGTAACGTTATTTTGAGTAACGTTTCAAGTCCCTGGTTCAGGGACTTGAAACGGTCAGCGGGAAAAGTTCTTAAGAATAACGTTATACAAATGAATCTGTAACGTTATTACAAGCGGATATAAGCATAATGTTACTGATACCTATAACGTTACTTAAATTGTTGTTCTACAAAAATAATATTCCGTAACGTTTTTTTTTGTAACGTTATTAATATTTTTAGGTTTTAGTATCGTTACAAAATTTGGAGCGTTATTAGATAACATTTTGTGTAACGGAACGAAATTAATTTCGTTTTCAAGTCCCTGCCCTGAACTTTATTAAATAAAAAAAATAAGATGTGACGAACACCGGAGATCAATCGGTTAATTACCGATTATTTCAATCGAGTACTTTTACCGGTAAATCACCGGTTATTCTCCGGTACTCACTGCTCCGGTGCAAACCTCTCAAATCTTCTATCAGTGAGTCAACTTATAAAGAAAGGTAACAGAGTGACCTTTAGAGACAGTGGTTGTGATATCTACAACAAAAAAGGAGTCTTGGTGGCTAAAGCCACATTAGTTAATGGGGTGTATAAACTTGATACACCAGTACACCAGGTCAGCTGCAGCGGTGGTAACTAATGAGATATGGCATCGAAGACTTGGTCATGTCAATAGTACCTACCTGAATGGAATGCAGAATGCTGTTGAAGGTTTTTCCATTGACAAGAAGGCAGAGATAAGTACAACTTCATGTGTAACCTGTTGTGAAGGGAAGCAGAGTCGTCGACCTTTCCCAAGCAGTGGGAACAGAAGTACCCAGCTATTAGATGTGGTGCATACCGATGTGTGTGGACCAATGGAACATGTCTCTCTAGGAGGATCAAGGTATTTTATCATATTTGTTGATGATTATAGCCGTATGACTCATATTTATTTCATGAAAAATAAAAGTGAATCATTTCAATGTTTTAAAGATTATACAGCCAAAGTAGAGAACTCACTTAATAGAAAAATTAAAGTATTGCATAGTGATAATGGCCGTGAATTTTGCAATGGTGAATTTGACTGTTTCCTTAGATTAAAGGGTATAATTCATCAAAAGTCAAACCCATACACACCTGAGCAAAATGGCTTAAGTGAGCGGATGAACCGTACTATTATTGAAAAGGCTCGTTGTTTATTATTTGATGCTGAGTTAAAGAAGGAGTTCTGGGCAGAGGCGACTAATACAGCTGTTTATTTACAGAACCGAACAGTATCAGCTTGTTTAAATAATAAAACCCCATATGAATTGTGGAATAATACTAAACCCAATATTAGTAATCTTAGAGTGTTTGGAAGTATTGTGATGGCACATGTACCCAAACAGAAAAGGTTGAAATGGGATAAGAAATCTGACAAGTGTATCCTAGTGGGTTATTCTGAAGATATAAAGGGATATAGGATATATAATCCCAAGTCCAAGTTGATTACAACTAGTCGGGATGTAGTCATTATTGAGAAAGATTTGGATATAAGACATATAACTGTCACTGAAGAAAATAAGGATTCAGAAACTCAAATAGAAAATAAAGATAAGAGTTTGGATTCAGTGGGGGATAATCAGTCTGATGATTCATTTATCTCCGCAGATAACAGCAATGACCTTACATATGTGCCAAGTGGAAATGAAGACTCGGACAACTCTACAGACAGTACAGGTAGTGTTGTACAGACATCTAAGAGACAAAGGCGTAAACCAGAAAGGTATGGTCTTTCAAATATGTGTATAGAAAGTTCTAATGTAGATGTCTGTGAGTTGTCATTGGAGGAAGTTTTACAAGGTCCGGAGAAAGATCATTGGTTATGCGCAGTCAAAGAGGAGTTACAGTGCTTTAAAGACAACAGTGCATGGGAGCTCGTAGATGCCCCAAAAAGTGGAACAATTGTTAAATGTAAGTGGGTCCTGAAGAAAAAGTGTGATAGGGAAAATAACATTTGTTATCGTGCCAGATTAGTTGCAAAAGGTTATAATCAGAAATGTGGTATTGATTATAGTGAGACTTTCTCCCCTGTAGTCCGGCATACTACTTTAAGGTTATTATTTGCTTTAGCTGTGCAACTAAATCTAGATACTGCCCATTTAGATGTTAAGACTGCATTTCTCAATGGAGAATTGGAAGAAACCATATATATGCAGTTACCTGATTGTTTTGAGTGTTCTAATAATGATAAAACTAAAGTTCTTAAGCTGAATAAAGCTATATATGGTCTCAAACAATCCTCAAGGGCATGGCATAAGAAAGTTGATAATGTAATGTTGGTTAACGGTTATAAAAAATCTAAATTGGAACCCTGTTTGTATACAAAATGTAAGAATAATCTCAGGACAATTGTGACTCTGTATGTCGATGATTTTTTTATTTTCTCTAATGATACTAGGGAAATGGAATCGTTAAAAGAAACTTTAAGTAGTCAATTCAAGATTAAAGATTTAGGACAAATTAGAAAATGTCTTGGTATAAACGTGAATACTGATAAAGAGAATAGAATCATTACTTTGAGTCAAGAAAACTATATTGATCAGTTATTGTATAAATTTAGTATGACTGAGTGTAAGACTGTTGATACACCCATGGAAGCTAAATTGAATATTGTTAAAAATCAAGATGTAAAAAGTCAAAATCCTTATCAACAACTGATAGGCAGTCTAATGTACTTAGCTGTATTGACTAGGCCAGATATAGCCTATGCTGTAGGATATCTAAGTCAATTTAATAACTGTCATAATAATGTACACTGGTTATATGCTAAAAGAATATTAAAATACTTAAAAAAGACAAGATGTCTAGGTTTAAAATATTGTAAAGATGGAAATTTCAATATTTTGGGTTATGTTGATGCTGATTGGGCAAATAATTCTATTGATAGAAGATCCTATTCAGGTTTCTGTTTCATGTTGTCAGGTTCAGTTATCTCATGGGGTTGTAAAAAACAAAGAACTGTAGCGCTTTCAAGTACTGAGGCTGAATATATGGCAATTACAGAAGGTTGCAGGGAAGCTGTGTATCTTATGAATTTACAAAATGAGATAACTGAACAAACCTATACTATTAAGTTAAATAATGATAATCAAAGCGCTCAAAAGTTATCTGAAAATCCTGTATTCCATAACAGATCAAAACATATTGATGTGCGCTATCATTATTGTAGAGAAATAATTAACAATAAAATTGTTAAGATTTATTATTTGCCATCAGAAGATATGCCAGCAGACATGCTTACTAAAAGTTTACCTTTAGTGAAACATAATAAATTTGTAAAAATGTTAGGCATTGTTGTTGTAGTATAAGTTGTGATATATCTGTATTTTGAGAGTGGGGGTGTTGGAAATTGCTCAAAATAACATGTGTTAGGTTAAGTAGTTACTAATGCCACTTATAATGTGCAGAGTCAATTGTAGGCTGTATGAATATGTTCCATAGTCTTGAATGTGATCCATTGTCTCAAATGATTAAAATCTCCTTCCTTCCGTCTTCGCAGTCGAACACGCTGGTTTTATTGAATACTCTCTCGAATAAAACACCTAATAATAACATAACAGTAGGAAACAGCTGATTTAGTTTTCGCGATTTCGAATTTGGTCCCATAATAAAAGTTGTTCATAATTATGAGTAAAGTAACGTGTTTAAATATCGGTCACTAATTACTAGTCACCCTATATAGCGATGCAGCTGAGCATTAATTAGGTGTTGGGTTCGATCTCTAGGTCAAGCAAAGTTTTATTGGGGTTTTTCCATCAGGAATTTAACAATAACCAGCCCGGAGTCTGAAATTGTGTCTGGGAATAGGCTCGCCATATTGAATGAGACTGAAAAATAACTGCCAAAATAAGGCTGTATAGGTGTACCTACTTCTGCCTAACCATTCGGGAAAACGGCGTGATTTTATGTTATGTTATCTATACCTACCACTTCTATACCTACATGGCGCATCGAGACTTGGTCGTTCACCTGTACTTGGATGCCTATGGAAATCGGGCTCACAACCAAGTTTGAATAAACGATGTCGAGTATGACAGCAAAAAGGGTAGGAGAGAGGAAGCCCTGTTTTATTTGTGGGAACAAGTTTTAACTTACATAATAATCAAAGTCAGGAGATCGCGAATAAGATACATTTCGCTTAGCCATTAAGATAGATAAGATAGCGCTTAGCTTAGCGTTAAGACTAAGTCCTAAATCCCTAACTTCTGTAACCCTGATCGTCGGCATCCCATCAATGTTGTAATCATCTACAATGGGACTACGTGCACGCGAGAAAGTGATGGTGACACATTTTTGGGCGTTGAACTGCAGAAGGTTATCTTCGCTCCAAGTAACTACGCTATCTATGGCCTTCTGTAAGCGTTCACAGTCCTCATCACCCCTCACTGCCATGGATAACTTAAGATCGTCAGCAAATAATAAACAATTTGCATCCTTTATGACTTGGGCAAATCGTTTACCATAATTATAAATTGCAGAGGCCCAAGGTACTACCTTGGCTTACACCAGACCATGTATGTAAAGTACGGCTCTGACTCTGACGGCATGTAACTGGCGAAGAAATTAAGTAGGTAGGTGCGGAGTGAAAAAAACGGCTGCTAACTTCTTGAGCAACACGTCATTATCGACCAGGTCAAATGCTTTTTTGAAATCGAAGTAAGCAGCGTCAGCTTGCACCCCACTATCTACAATCGGCAACACACGAGCCATGTAACTTAGTAAGTTACTGTTGGTGCTCCTCATCGGTCTAAATCCGTGCTGTGCATCTGAGAGCTGCGTTCTTACTTGCATAAAAATGCTGTTATGAATAGCGCACTCCAATACTTTCGCCGGCGACGACAGTACTGCAATAGGCCTGTACCCCACCAACATTGTCGCGACGTATACCTCCTTTCGGTACCGGCACCACACGAGTGGTTTTCCATCTCTCTGGAAACACGGTTGCCTTCAGACACTTATTGAATATATGGAGCAAAGGTCCAGCCAGCACAGATCTACATTCCCTGAGTATGTATGGCGGAATACCGTCCGGTCCCGCAGATCTCGTCGGCTTTAGTCGTTCAAGTGCATTTTGCACATCCTTCAACTGCAATTCCTGCAAAAGAATCCGCGCCACTCCATTCTCACAACCCGCCCCTTCTATTGCCGCAGCAACATTCAACTCGGGCTGTCTTGCGCTATCGACCGAGTGAAAATACTGCGCAAACTCTTTCACACTTTGCTCACCAGATAAAACCTCTCCGTTTTTAGGGTTCTGTAGTAAACAAGGAACCCTTATAGTTTCGTCATGTCCGTCCGTCCGTCTGTCTGTCTGTCTGTCTGTCCGCGGTCTAGCTCCAAGACTGTTAGCATTAGAAAGTTGTAATTTGGCATGGGTGGGTAGGGTATACATATTAATCATGCCGAAATATTAAGCTTTTTAGTGCAAATTTTTGTTAGAGTCAAGTGTCCCCCCCCCCCTGTCAGCTAAATGGTTGGTTTTAGATACGTGAAAAAATGCACGGCAAAGCTTATATAACGAATTTAAAAGGAAAACTATCACAGCTGAGTAGGCTTTACAAGTTAACGAGTAATAATCGACCAACTTAGATTTGCGGTTGTAAAAACATGTTCTCCCATACATTCTGTATGAAAGATTTTTTTTATCAACTACAAAGTAAAGTTTGTTCTTGGGATAAATTCATCCCAACTACGGAACCCTACATTGTGCGTCGTCCGACATGCACTTGGCCGGTTTTTTTTTAAATCCTTTGCGGACTTAGACTACCCCTTTTAGACTTTACATATTTCCAAAATTATTTTGGGTCTTTTTGCAGTTGATTTTGAACCCTATTGCTATGTTGTTCATGCGCTAATTTAATCCACTGTTTTACTTCAGTCCTACACAAAGCAAACGCCTCGTAATCATCCTTGCTCTTACTTGCCCTGTACCGTTTGTGGTGAATGGCCTTATACCGTGTGTTACGAATTATTTCAGCAGTGTAAAACTCGGGGTAAACATACTTCGAGCTTACAAACACGACTTTGCCGTTTTCTGGTAGCACAGTCATCTAGTGTCGCATTAATTGTTTCATAAAAATAAATTTTAACTAGTTTCTAAATCAAGGTCGTAGATATTAGTCCAATCTATTGCGGCTATTGATGAGTACAATGCAAAAAAAACTGCTTTATTCAAATTCCAACCTGTGGGTACAGTACTCGACTCGTACACCAATGAACCCACAACCCGGCGCGCCCGCAGTTCGACCAACACGTCGAGCGGCGGATGGTACGCATTCACAGGCACGAGGGGCACCCCCGCCTCGCGCACATTCACACTTTCTCCCTTCGGAAGCGTACTTAACACTAAATCCAAACATCGGTTAATACAATTAACTAAGTATCGTGTTGCACTGAGTAAATCCACAATATGATAAAAAGTATTAAAATAATTACATACGTTTACCGAACAAGAATGCATTTTGAAATCACCAATTACGATGATATCACTATATTTACTACACAGCTGTTCTATAATCCTAAACAATATCATATACTCATTCTCACAACTGTTTGGCGGAATGTAAGCAACACACAATAAAAATAAAATGAATGATTACCGTATCATTAATATATTTTAAACATACCTATAAATTGCTTGATTATCATATTATATTATTAATTCTACTACTACTATTATTTATGTTTATCATTTAAATATTCATCTAAGGATTAATAGCATTCGTTTATGAGTAATTTTTAAAGGTTTTTTATAAGTATATTTAACTTTTCTTCTTTCTTTATTATGTCAGGTAAAATACAATAGACGTGGGTATATTTTAGTAACCTGTTCCGCTTAGCTATTTCTAAAGAGCCATAAAAAAACTCCTGAAAGTTGCTTGAACTCGGTGTTGCCACATCGAGCGATGAGTGCTTGAACTCGGTGTGGCAACACGCCGTGTTCGAGTTCGCAACAAGTCCATCGTCATCCTGAGGATGCCTCGTTGAGAGGTGAAACACGTGTCGATTTCTTTTATGGATCTTTAAAAATAGCTAAGCGGAACAGGTTACTAAATATATCCACGTCTATTGTATTTTATAATGGATTTCCACAAGGTCACGCCTGAATCAATTAATTATGTCAGGTAGTTATTTATATATTTTTATAGACATTACGTAAGGACTTGTAGAATGTATTTTTAGCTTGGATGTTGGTATGAGTCTTGATCGGTGCCTAAGTGTGAAGTGTGATTGGATATCTTCGTGTTTTGTGTAGAACTCTTTATGCTTACGGACAAATTTATTAGGGCATTTCGTAGTTGACCTCTGAGATCATGACTACTTAACTGGGCTTCCCTGTGGGTGCCTTAAGCTACTACACTTAAAACCTCCAACCAGGAGTTATTCAACTATGCTAATTAAAACTAGGTGAACGCTCGCTAAGGGCACCCCATGTGGGGTACGAACCTCGGCTTAGGGCGTCAACCGAAAGCAGGACATCAAGGATGGGTACGACTGGATCAAAGTTTTTATCATGATTGTTAGTCGGGGAATTTAAAGCTACGTGCTCAGCTGCAACAACTGCTGGCACCTCGTTATCGAGCTAAAGTCGGGGGGAGTATCATTTACTCATTTTCTATTTTGTTAAGTACTTGGTACTTATTGAAAGACCCACACTGTCCTCCCATACCTAGTAACACTGTTATTTGAAAATATTGTAAAAGCCAATTGTTTTTAAAAGAGTAACCGTGGAGTTTCTTGCCGGCTCTTCTCTATAGGAAACGACCAATTGGAACCGTGCACCTAGCTTCTGACGTTTTATAAATGCCCATGTAGGTTTATGTGAAAAAAGATATTTTGAGCGAGGGCAGAATGACGGGAGGCGTCTGTTTTTGTACACTGTGCTGGTTTCCCTACTGCTCTCCTGGAGGAGGGTAATGGGGTCGTCAGGGTCGGTAAGGTATGCGTGAATAGAATAGAATAGAATAGAATAGAATAGAATAGAATAGAATAGAATAGAATAGAATAGTTTTATTTTGCAAATATGGGTAGTACATAATAGTTCTTAAATTACATTTAGCTCAGCCACATTTTACCAATCGGCATGCAAACATTTGAAATTATTTATAACACTATTTATTATTACACTTATATAAACAAATTAGTATCATTAGATTACATTACTATTACAAATATCATACCATTATAATGTGTGTGTTGCTTTATGGTTTCTATAGGAACTCCACAAAACTGAAACCGCGGGACACGACTAGACACAAAATAATATTGTACAATTGAAGCTTATTAACATTTGAAGAAGCAGCGCTCTATCATTCATTGATTTATTATCATAAAATTAATGCGCTACTCATTATTGTCATCATCAACATTATTCTGTACTGTCGTAAAATTATTTGCTGTTAGAACTTGTTCACACGACACGTTGCGGCGCCGCACCGCAAAGATTTGGCCGCATTGGCGGTCACACGGGCGTCGCAGCGTATTTCCAATCTATACAAGGCCAGAACGCAGCCATAGGAAACTGCTCGCGTATACATTGTAATGCTGTTTTTAAATCTGTGATTACAATGTATACACGAATTTTGCGTATTGCTGGTGTATAGTTTGTAACGTGGACAAGCGCGTCCTGGTTCCAAACTATACTACATCACTTACGCCTGATAAGAGTTTTAAAGATATAGTCTATAAAAAAAAGAACAGAATAAAGGTGTGAACTGGGTGAAATGACTTAGGTTAGGTTAGGTTAGAACTGTGACCAACCGCGCGCGAGCCGAGCGAGCGAAGCGAGCGGTGCCGCGGCAGCGGCCGGCGAGCGCTACTTCCAAGTTGCTCGCAGCCAGGTAGGCTATTTAATATTAGCGCAAGGTGCATTACCTCGCAAACAAGTTGGTTACCTGTTCACAATTTCTCGCAATCTAAACTCGATTAGTCCGTATGCGTACTGGCACTGTATACTATGGAATGAGGTAGTTAATTTGGTCACTACGAAGTATACGCGAGTATTTGCGTACTACTCTTGTATAGATTGGAAGACCTTAGTAAAAAAGTGATTTCCAATCTATACGCGAGCAGTTTCCTATGGCTGCGTTCTGGCCTTGTATAGAATGGAAAGACGCGGCGTCGCAACCCATACACCTCTCCCCACCTCGTCTCAAGGGCTGCAAGTCCGGTGTACGTGCGGTGCGACGCCGGAACGCACCGTGTGACATACCATGGATATTTGTTTGTAGAACACCGCAGTGCCACCGTTCTGGCGCCGCGCCGCCGCCGCAACGCATCGTGTGCATCGGCACTTGTGCAATGCCGCATTCGACTCCGCTACCTCTTACAACGCGGGTAAGCCACGGTTGTGGTAAAGTTGCTTCGCAGTGTAGTAGTATCGTGCGTGACAACTACGCAGTGTAGTAGTAGTAGTAGCGTATGTGACAGGTACGCAGTGTAGTTGTAGCGTGCGTGATAACTACGCAGTGTAGTAGTAGCGAGCGTGACAACTACGCAGTGTAGTAGTAACGTGCATGACAGCTACGCAGTGTAGTTGTAACGTGAGTCACAGTTGTGCGCGCGAAAATATAATAATGAAATAATGTATTGTAGGAATAATTGATGAACTGATTATTGATACAGAAATGATATTTTGAAGAAATTTTGTTTATTGATTATATTTTTAAACGTTTAAAAATGATGTTCATAACTTAAGTCTGTTTACTATTAAAGCTTACTACTACTACATAATATGTAGTTCTAGTACTGATGTCATATTTTGTAATAAGTCTGTATTTTATGAAAAAACAGGCTTAACTCATAGTTAGTCACCATAATTTTGTCACATTTTTACAAAACTAAAAAGAAATACGAATAATTTGATATTTTTTTATGCTAAACCGACCTAATCAAAAATAGGTCATGCTTTTATGAATAATTTAAATAAAACTTACCTTCGATTTTGACACTAAACAGACTCAATTAATAATCGGTCGCTTTAAAATAAAAACTCCACACGTTTACTATGACAGACAAAATGACAAACACGGCACGAACTTGGACTCCTCTGCTACACGTACTTCGAGTGAGAATGAGGAACCAATGCGATGTGTTAATTGGGGCGTTGATGCAGAAGACACACATTGCAGCTATTACAAAGACTTTACCCGGCAAGGTTTCAATTTTTCACATGCCAGTTGAAGTATATTCTTATATCTTGCTACAACTTTATTATATATTTGCTTTCCTAAAGATAAGAGGTTTTTAAATGCAAGTGTTTTATTAATAAAGATCTTGTCCACGCTTAGCCAGATCACCCGAACAAACTGAGCAATTCCCTACGTACGCATATCAATATCTGTGACCCAAACACGGACGTGTTACGTAAATAAAATTAATTTAAAAAGAGAAAAGTTTTGTACACTGTACCATGTGACATATCAAAGGCTTAGTGTGAGGGTCTCAAGCATTTTTTTTAAAATAATTTTAAAATTATTTAAGAAAATTGATGAAAATTGACCAGTACCCCACTTGTCTTAGAAACTACAGAGCCTTAAATTTTGAAAAAAATACAGAATATTCTATTAATTTATAATTTACAGGAAAACCCTAAAAAAACAAAAAAAGGTCCTAAAATAACATGGTAAATCTCCCAATATTGTGCGTGCAAACTACGTACGACCATATCGACAGAGATACTCACCGTGTCATCATGCCACAGTTATGCCAAAAACCACGTCCACACTTACGTTACTGTGTCTTGTCAGCGTTTCGCCAACGCGTGTAGTCATGTGTAGACGCTTAATTTTTCCTACGATCCTCGTATCAAAATCTCCCATTTCTCGTATAAGTTAATTCATGGTTAAAAAACCGGCCAAGTGCGTGTCGGACCACGCACAATGAAAGGTTCCGTTGTTGGAATGAATTTATCCCAAATACAAACTTAACTTTGTAGTTGAAAAACATGTTCTCCGATACGGAATGTATGGGAAAATATGTTTTTGCAACTGCAAATATAAGTTGGTCGATTATTACTCGTTAACTTGTAGAGCCTACTTAGCTGTGATAGTTTTCCTTTTAATTTGGTTATATAAACTATAGCTGTGATTTTTTTGACGTATCCAAAACCAACCATTTAGCTGGCAGGGGGACACACACTTGACTCTAACAAAAAATTTCACTTTAAAGCTTAATATTTCGCAAATGGATCTCTGAATCCAAAAATGGTTTTTACACACTTACAATTATTTTGAAGGACCTTTCCAACAATACCCCAAACTAAAGGATAGAAAAAAAAAAACATACCCACTTTACGTGTAGGGGAGGTACACAAAAAATATTTTTTTTTGGTAAATTTATTTTACCACTTTGTCGGCGTAATTAATATAAATGTCACCGTATAATTATGAACTTCGCTAGTTTATAATCTATCGGTATTATTTCCGTTAAATTATAAACTGTCGAAAAATTGTGAACTGTGACAAATCATTTACAATTTAACGCATAATTTTTCGATAGTTTATAATGTATCCATAAAAAACTGACAAATTGTGAAAACTTGATCAAACTTGCTTGCGACGTAACGCACCTTGCGCTAATATTAAATGGCCTGTCTGGCTGCGAGCAACTTGGAATTAGCGCTCGCCAGCCGCTACCGCGGCGCAGAAATAATTCCGATAATCTAACAGAAATAATTCCGACGGATTATAAATTAACGGTTCTTACAATCTTACGGTGACATATATATCCATGCCAAATTATAGCTTTCTAGTACTTAAAGTCTCGGAGCTAGACCGCGGACGAACAGACAGACAGACAGACGGGCATGGCGAAACCATAAGGGTTCCTTGTTTACTACGGAACCCTAAAAACATCTACGTACGCCGTATGCAAGGAATTACAAATTTAAGAAAGGAAGAGCGTGTCCGTGCGATGATCACGAAAAAAAGTGCACGTCCAAACTTGTCTAGATCGTGTATCTGTACTTCTTTGATGATTGGGGAAAAACCGCCTCGAGATGGATCGCGGTGTATCATGTATCAAATGACAGACGTATCGTGACACAGTATCAAAATGCGTCGATACTAATTTGTTATTATTATCTTACACGAATTTATTTTATTTAAGTATACACGTATTGCAGTAGGTTTAAAGCTGATTTACATCCGTCACCTCACACTTCAGGTTCAGTTGAAAACCAGCGTCAGGCACTAGCTGTCTGGCATTTTTGTCTGTGCTAAATAAATGTATTTTCTTTCTTTCTTTCTTTCATACTGCGATCATTCTGCCGATCATGATACACTTATACGATACGACGTGTATCGGATACGCGGATACATACGGATCGGAGTGTATTAAGCTACAGCGTGTAACACGATCGCGTATCATTTTGCGTCCACACTAGCGAAAATCACGTCACGTCTATGCTATGTGTCGGAGATCGGATACACTAAAATGATACAAGTGTGAACCCACCTCAATGTGTCACGTGGAATTTTTTGTTGATACATTAGAAACGCGACAGCTGTCAGTAAGAGTGGACGTACAGTCATCTCCACTCGAATAAGTATATTAACGAGCCTTGAAATTTTCTGTGACTGTAAACTGACATCATGTATATTATTGGTTACTACTGTCGCTAGCCTAACTAGGCAAGCGACAGTGAGTAACATAGATGTGAAATAAGTTGAAATACCGGATTAGGTAACTACCTAATCCGGTATCTCAACTTATTCCACAAAACTTATACACACAATTTTGATTTCCTCCGGCCTCCGTATTTTTTTTTAATGTGATTTAAACCATGCTCTCTAAGTGGAAATATATAATCATTGACGTTGGAATATAATTAAAAATAACTACCAATCTATCATGGCGAAGTGAAACCAGCTAGGGTTCAACGGACACAAGAACTCGACGTGCGTAAATTCGCAATTATGTGCGGAACCCACACTGGTTATCCCCTGCTGAGCAAGTTAAACCAGTGGTTTTTCCAGTGGCTCGTATATATAAAGTTTTTATTAGTAACAAGCCTCCATTTGTGACTGTATCGCAGAGACGGTGTGGTCGTGTTGCGATCTGCAGCTTCTGGCGAGAAACTCACAATGTCGGACAGTGATGTATATTACAGCAAAATCCCCGTGCCCAACACGACAGCATTCCGACCACCACTGGTGTCCATTGTAGTGGAGTATCTCGTGTTCGTGCTCACTCTTGCTGCATTCATATATGGAGTGACGTCATGGTGCCTTATCAAGAAGTTTCGGCACTTCAGAAACTTTGTGTACATCAACGCCATCGTATCAAGTTTACTGCGCTTAACAACAGTGTCAATCATCATACCTGGTGTTATGCAAATTATTGTGATTGATGACAAAGATATCTTAGACATTTGTCGTTATATTTGTACATACTTTTCAGCAGTGCAGAACTATTGGATGTTGGTGATATGTTATATATTTTACGTGGACATTGTGCAAGTGTTTCGAGGATATGTGAAAAGGAAGTATTTAAAATGTTGTCTGTTTGCTTGGGGTATACCTTTTGTAGCCTTTCTGACGTATTATGTTTTTATATACTATAATGAGCGTCACTTACATGTTTATTCAGCAGGATCTACTATGGATTTTGTCGCTAATTCTGTAGAAGTTTTTATAATAGTTTCGCCTTTAATGATTAATTGTTGTTTGTACGGTGCGGTACTATATTCTCTGTGTAACTGTTTCAATCCGAAAGCGACTACTTCTACTAACAACTGGCGTCGCTTCTACATAGCTACTTTGTTGTTTCTTTTGAGTGACGTCATAGTGTTGTCTTCATTCATATGGGACACGATGAGCATTACATTTACAATAAGAGCAGTTATGTCTAAGTTGCAACAAATAGCAATTGGCTTATTTCTTCCTTTAGTTAGGAGTAATAGGGAACTGTGGCAGCAATATTACGCGCAAAAATTAGCAACGAATATTCCGTGATTGAGATGCATTAATACACACATCAACACCGTCTAGGGATATTTCAGATTTTCTCAATTTACTCAAAATTTGTAACAAATAACATACAACATGGATATATTTTTATAAAGCCCATTTATCAGACTAGACTTCAGAATAATAAAAATAAAAATAAATTGCGTAAATAAAATTTTATTTATATAAAGACGAAAAATAAAAAATAGTAAAACTAGCGATGAATGTGTTTTTCAAGAAAATGTGAAAAATAAAGCGTAATTATATAGTTTTTGCAATTATGCGAAAAATCAGTAGTCGGTAAACCACCCATGACGTTAACAACGGTCCTGCAACGGTTTTTCATGCTTTGAATCAAGTTATCAAAGTCTTGCTGCGGGATATTGTCCCAGGTCCTGCTAAGATGCCAAAAAAGTTGTTCTTCAGTCGCAATGTTTGCAGGAAAATTCTTCAAAGCCCTTCTTTGGAGCATATCCCACGCGTGCTCTATGGGTTTTAGGTCTGGTGATTGCGCGGGCTAGTCTAAGACCGATACGTCGTGCTCCTGCAGCCAGCTGGTCACCACTCGCGCTGTGTGCGGGCGGGCGTTATCGTGCATGAGCGTGAATTCTTGACCCATTTGTAGTCGATGGGGGTAGACTATTGGTACTAGCACCTGGTTATGGTATTTTTCGACGGTCATGATGTTTCTGATCCAAACGAGGTCTGTTCTTCCACCAACACGAATTCCCGCCCAAACCATAATTGTCCCGCCGTGGTATGGATGGACTTCCTGAGGGTGTTGCAGACGACTCTCACGACTCAGGAACTCAGGAACTCGCCATACGCGTACTCTTCGCGAATCGGGATGGAAACCGAATCGGGACTCATCGGTAAACAGCACTACATACCACTGGTTATCTTCTCAGAGCAAATGATCACGAGCCCACTGTAATCTTCGACCACGATTTCCTCGCCGTAGTGCTGGAGTACAAAGTGGTCTACGGGCATAAAGATTAGCTTCATGCAATCTTCTCCTCACAGTTTGGTCACTCACAAGCAACTGGTGCTCTGACTGGAGCCTTTGAACCAACTGCATAGCCGTAACATTTGGTTGTCTTCTCGCGTTAACTTGCAAAAATCGGTCTTGTCGTTGGGTGGTCATGCGCTTCCCGCCTGGGTGTCTTTCAGCCACTTCACCAGTATAGCACGATAACGTGACCATAACCTTGATATCACGTTTTTTTTTGTTCCAATCTCCTCAGCAATACTCCGTTGAGTAGCCCCAGCTTGGAGCATGCTTACTGCCCTTAATATTTCCTCTCTTGTTAAATGGCGCCGCTGCATGATGCATACAGTAGCAGAAATTTGAAATTAACTGCTAACTTGTTTTAAAACTTTAATTTGGCACCAAAAATTACCAAAAACTATGATAAATAAATTGAAACCTTCCAACTTCGCTCAAATTATGCCGCGCAAATCTTTCGTTTTAAATTTATTTTTTCAAATTAAAATTTGGAATCATCCAAAAAGGCCTAGAAAATAAGCTTTCTTCAAAAGATTTTAAAACCGGCCAGTATTTTTTGAGTAAAAGAACTTTATACAAAATATCCCTAGACGGTGTTGATGTGTGTAAATATTGCATTATTTTACGTCAATTTATATTTGAAATGAGTTACAAAATTCAAAGAACATAAAAACAAGGAAGTTCTTTATGATGTATGTGTTTGTTTTTTGTAAGTACTTACCTAAAACTTGGAAGGTAGGTAGTAAACGTTCGTTGATTCATCAGTGTAGAAAACCCAAGATTACCATAACAATATTCTGTGTAGTGAAATATACCTACGTAGGTGTACATAATGGATTGAATGAACATCAGAGTGTGAAAATAAATAATATGTTAAAACTATAAACAACTGTGTTTATTTGCGTCATACCTGTACGTCCACTTTGTGTGAATAATTATATAGCGTCAAGTACTTAACTTTGCGATGAATACTACATCTGTACAACTTAAAGTTGTATCATTCGTTATACAACATGAAAAAAAAAACCTGTCCGATCCGTGAGGTTGTTGTTAGGTATCGTACTGAGAGTCTATTGACGGTGTAATTTTAAAGAAATTTTTTTTTTTTTTTTTCAATTGATTTTTTTACCGGGTTTACGGTATTACATAGGCCGCGAGCGGCCGTCCTTTAGCGGGTGTCTCCAAGCCATAACTTATGACCCCTGTTGACAATTTGCTAATTTTTAATGAATTTGGGGTAATTTTGGTAATAAAAATGTGATTTTAGAGCAATAACTTTTTGTTTTCATTAGATTTTTTATTAGTTTCAGGTAATATTATTGCAGTACTTATGAGCCCCTTTCGGATCGGATAGGGTTTTTTTTTTACATATTGTATAGAGTTACTGATAATTAGAGACCAAATACTTAAACACGTGACTTTACTCATCATTATGAACAACTTTTATTATGGGACCAAATCTGAAATCGCGAAAAAAAACCAGCTGTTCCCTACATTTATGTTCGCATAGCTCGTCAAAATGTAGAGAACAGCTGTCTTTTTGTGCTTTTTTATTTCTTGTTTTCTAATTACCAGTCCTCATACAGCGATACAGCTGAGCATTAGGTGTTGGGTTCGATCTTTAGGTCAGGCAAAGTTTTATTGGGTTTTTCCATCAGGAATTTAACAATAACAACCCAGAGTCTGGATTTGTGTCTGGGAATAGGCTCGCCACATTAAATGAGACTGAAAAATAACTGGCGAAATAAGGCTGTATGGGTGTACCTACTTCTGCCTAACCATTCGGGAAAACGGCGTGATTTTATGTTATGTTATCTATACCTACCACTTCTATACCTACATGGCGCATAGACACTAGGTCGTTCACCCGTAGTTGGATGCCCATGGAAATCGGGCTCACAACCAAGTTTGAATAAACGATGTCGAGTATGCCTGACTTCGGGTAAGTTCGTTCAGCTTCGTAATGCAATACTTTAGACGGCTCGCGAGCCGCATGCGACTCGATACTCAATTTATCTTGATTGCTTTACCATAATGTGTACTTAGGTGGTAACTATGTAATTTAGATCATTATGGACCCTGTAGGGCACAGCAAAAAGGGTAGGAGAGAGGAAGCCCTGTTTTAGGAGACCATTAAGTTGTTATTGTGGGAACAAGTTTTAACTTCATAATCAAAGTCAGGATCCGTTATCATTAATATAGTTTAAACATACCTATAAATTGTGGGATTACAATTAATTATTGTAATCCCACAATTTATAGGTATGCGAAATATGATCTCACTAGTAATTTAATTAAATAACATAATTTTAAGGATGTTTAGTTTTTACATCATCAAATAGTTTATAAGATATTTTTTGCATGCTGAAATATGTAAGTAAGCAAAATATGTGGAACTTCTTATATTTAAGACCTTTAATGTACTATATTTTATGCAAAATAAAGAAATTCAATTCAATTCAATTCAATTCAATTCAATTATTATTATATTCTCATTCATTAATTTTTTTTACATAATTATTAAATACGTTTTTAAATATTTTTATAAAAATCATTAAAAAAATATTTAATAATTTAAAAAAAATAGTGGCCCATCGGCATCAGGAACAGGGTCCAAGGTGACGGTGGTCAGGGCTCTAGAGAGAGGAAGGAACCTCCTCACTATGCGTGCCGTGTTTTCTGAATCAAGCCCTAAACCTTATTATATTGATTCAGGATTAATAATTATTAATCCTGCTACTACTATTATTTATGTTTATCATTTAAATATTCATCTAAGGAGTAATAGCATTTGTTTATCAGTAATTTTTTAAGCTCTCTGGCCTATAGAGTGCGGTTCAGTACAAATGTTGATGAGTGCGAGCGAAGATTACGCGCGGGGGTCGGGGTTTCGGTCATCAACTCATCAAGCAAGATATCAAGTTTTCAAAATTCAAACTATTCTTCAAAGATTTGTTTCCGAAGTATTTTCACCAATATTAACAGTACTTTGAAAATTAATCACCTACTAAGTAAGTACCTTTCAAAGTTTTCAAAGGTTAACTTGTTAATAAGTAAGATGCCTTCATCATATTTTTTATCAGGCGATATGATGATGATGATGAAGGCATCCTACTTCGTAGCAAGTTAATTTTAGGAAGCGTTGTGGAGTGAAAGAAGTTGGGAGTTTATAAGAAAAGTGTATTGAGACAGTTTGAAAACACAGAAAGGATTGGCTCCCATTATGAAGTCTTATTTGTTACAGTATTGATATATGGCTCTATTGACTAATGTGAGTTTGCCGACCATTGCTTTAGACACCCAAATTTGAGAAGGCTGCCAATGTAAACATAGTATCGGGTGTCCGGATTCAGCTATTAAGCTCTGGCTGGAGGCTTTAATTTATTAAGGCACTCACAGGATAGCCGGTTAAGCAAACGACAACCTAATAAGTTTAGCAGCGAGATGTCACATACAAAATTCGGGAGGTGTCGTGGGACACCCGGTTGGAAGGAAGTTCCCTTCGCTGTATATTATGCCATCTAGTATGGTCTCAAGCTTTTAGCTTGCTATAAAAACTGATACTAGATGGCTCTGTATTAAAAAACAAAAACCTTTGACGCTTGATACTGACTTTTTCGGGCATAATGCTTTGCTTTTTAGGGTTCCGTAGTAAACAAGAAACCCTTATAATTTGGTCTTGTCCGTCTGTCTGTCTGTCTGTATGTCTGTCTGTCCGCGGTCTAGCTTCAAGACTGTTAGTACTAGAAAAATGTAATTTGGCATGAGTATACATATTAATCATGCCGACAAAGTGGTAAAATAAAATTATGAAAAATATTTTTTTTTAGGGTACTTACCTCCCCTACACGTAAAGTGGGGATGTTTTTTTTTTTTTTTTCTTTCCCTTGGTGTGGGATATCATTGGAAAGGTCTTTCAAAAACATTGTGAGTGTGTTAAAACCATTTCTGAATTCAGAGATCCGTTTGCGAAATATTAAGCTTTAAAGTGCAAATTTTTGTTAGAGTCAAGTGTTCCCCCTACCAGCAAAATGGTTGGTTTAAGATACGTGAAAAAATTCACGGCAGTAGCTTATATAACGAATTTAAAAAGAAAACTATCATAGCTGAGTAGGCTTTACAAGTTAACGAGTAATAATCGACCAACTTAGATTTGCAGTTGTAAAAACATGTTCTCCCATACATTCCGTATGAAAGATTTTTTTTTTCAACTACAAAGTTAAGTTTGTTCTTGGGATAAATTCATCCAACTACGGAACCCTACATTGTGCGTGGTCCGACATGCACTTGGCCGGTTTTTAGTTGCGTGTCGATTTCTGCCAGTTTACTCCTACCGCAAGCCGCGTTAAGGAACTACGTTCCTAAAAACTGAATTATCAATATAATAACCAGAATGCGAGCAAGTATTGTGGCTTTAGTAAATAAAATGAAAGAAACAAAGTTATGTGTAAGTTTGTATGTTTATAAACAAATCGGCAAATATGATCCGAATAATTCTTGCACTTAGGGAAAGCTGCACTATCACCAAGTGCCAAAGGATATTACATATATACGTCATGCTATTAATAAAAAAAGCGGCCAAGTGCGAGTCGGACTCGCCCATGAAGGGTTCCGTAGCAGCAAGTAATATTGAATGAAAGGTAAATTGTGGTTTACGATTTATGACGTATTGAAAAAAACTACTAGCTAGATCTCGTTCAAACCAATTTTCGGTGGAAGTTTACATGGTAATGTACATCATATATTTTTTTTTAGTTTTATCATTCTCTTATTTTAGAAGTTACAGGGCCTCCCCCCTGTAACTTCTAAAATAACACATTTTATCACTTTGGAAGTGTCTCTCGCGCAAACTATTCAGTTTAGAAAATAATGATACTAGAAACCTCAATATCATTTTTAAAGACCAATCTATAGATACCCCACACGTATGGGTTTGATGAAAAAAACATTTATGAGTTTCAGTTCTAAGTATGGGGAACCCCAAAATGATTTGTTTTTTTTTCTATTTTTGTATGAAAATCTTAATGCGGTTCACAGAATACATCTACTTACCAAGTTTCAACAGCATAGCTCTTATAGTTTCGGAAAAAAGTGGCTGTGACATACGGACGGACAGACAGACAGACATGACGAATCTATAAGGGTTCCATTTTTTGCCATTTGGCAACGGAACCCTAAAAAGCATAATATGCTTATCTGATAGTGAGCAGCATGCTCATTTACAGCATGCTCTCCGTGTGTGAAAGATTATCATACTCATTTAGTATACACAAGATAATTTTGTGCTGCTAAGCAGCATCTGCTCAAAATTTGCATGCTTTTGTGCCATAATATAGTATGAGTAGGTACATAGTATGTGTGTGTTGCTTTATAGTTTGTATATGAACTCCACAAAGCTAAAAATGCGGAACACGACTAGATACAAATAATATTGTACAATTGAAGCTTATTATCATTTGAAGAAGCAGAGCTCTATCAATCATTGATTTATTATCATAATATTAATGCGCACCTCATTATTCTCATCATCAACATTTTTTATATTGTCGTAAAATGATTTTCTGCTAGAACCTGTTCACACGACGTTTTGCGGCGCCGCACTGCACAAATTTTTGGCCGCATTGGCGGTCACGCGGGCGTTGCAACGCGTACACCCCTTCCCACCTTGTCTTGCGGGATAAAAAAAAAAAAAAAGATTTTTTATTTGATTTGTAACATGTGATTTGTGCGTGACAACTACGCAGTGTAGTAGCAGCGTGCGTGACAGTTGTGCGCGCAAAACATTGTGTGGTAGCGTGCTACAAGGATATTTTGGCGTCTGAATGACTTTGGCGCGGGGCGTTGTTGGTAAACATTTGTGAGACAATAATTGTATTCACAAAACAAGATAGTGCGAAGACTAAATAGTGTAAAATTTTTAGAAATAATAGTGCCAATGACACACATATAACACATGAACAAAGTGTTTAATAAAGGATAAAAAAAACAAAACAAGATGGCGAGGTAATCTGTTTTTAGCTACGCACCACGATCATCTTATAGCGTTGTAGGTTAGTATCAGTTATGCTTTTTAGTAATAACGTGCGTGACAGCCAGCAAAGTAGAAATAACAGAAGCTAAATGTACGTTTTTTTTTATATGAAAATCAAGGAAATAACTTTTTTCTAATCTCTTGAAGCAATTTTAGAACTGAAATGAAGTTTCAATTAATACAATTTTAATATTAAGAGATTTGCCATCGTCAGTTGTCTTTTAACCATGGAATAAAATTGACGTCTGACAATTTTTGTATGAAAAAACAGCTATCAAAATATCAAAATTATTCTTCAGTACTCAGGCTGATTTTTTAAACGACATAATTCCTATCTTAGGAGTTATGTCGTTTAAAAAATCAGCCCAAAGATATTAAACTTGTATTCAAAGCTAGTGCTAGCCAGTGTATGCTTCATTTTGACTGTCGTATCCTTAAAGATGCATGCAAAAATCAATCTGCCTAGCCTTTTCCCAATTTTGTTTAGTTCGGCTTCCAGTCTATCCGGATGCAGCTGAATACCATCACAACATATCCATCCTATAACATAATTTGTCATTCTAGATTTGGTAATACCTTCAATTTCAGTAAGGTAAGCGCAAAAGTGCAAATAAAAAAACTATTTTGAGGTATCAAATTATTTATTATAAACAGTTAACTAGCTTAATGGACATATTTTTCAGGTTTACATACCTTTATTTCGCTAATAAAAATTATGATAACACCCTTTTAAATAATACATATATGATAACACCATTATGTGTGATGAATAGAAATATAGATAGAATATATTTTATTATAATTTTAGAGCTTGGGTTAATCGACAGCAACCTAGTTAATCTAATGAAATTAATGGCTATAATAATAATCATGACAAAGTCCTGTTTAATCGATTCTTATAGTACTCGTGCCATAATGCACGGTTACTCTTTATTAAAGGAACAAACAAAGCCAATGCTATAATTTGTAAGCTTAATATAACAGATCGTAATGGGAATGAAAAATCAAATAAGTCCCAAATAAATAATGTCAATACGTTGAGGTTAGTTAAAATAAACATAGCCATCGCTGTAAATAAACGACGCAATTTTTCTTTCACTCTTACATTTTTAGGAACCGCACTCTTATTTTTGTCTTCACAAAAAAACAAAGAATACGCAAGTTGTATAAAAATAATGAAGTTCATAATCAAAGGCACAACAAGGTTTATGCATACAGCGCCAACTGTGATTATAAAAAGGATAAGTTCTTCTTTATCACCTTCTAATGTTAGTTCAAATATAAGTAAAATCAATCTACAAATGATACATAACATCAAAGGAACGCCCCAAGCAAAAATGGAGCTTTTAAGAAACTTACTTTCAATATTGTTATGAAATACTTTTACAATATCAACGTAAAACATATAACACATCACCAACACCCAATAGTTGTACACAGTTGTTACATATAAAAAGATAAATAAATGAGTGCGTGAGCTAAACCGCTGGTTGCAAGGAACTTCGGCAATTGACACAACAGTGAAACGTAATATATTCACTAGGATTGCACTGAGATACACGTAGTTGTTGAAATTACGAAACTTCTTGATGACGACCCACGATGTCACTCCGTATATAAACGAAACTATTGTAATAGTGAAGAATATATTATGTCCGATCATATATGTTTTGCATGATTGATTCAGCTCACTTTCACTCAATGTAGAGTTATCTACGATGTCGTTTTCAGCCATGACGAGCTTCAACACCAATAACATAAAATTACGTATATTTTCGTCAAAGGATCAGGCAAGTACCTTTAGCAGGAAAACTCAAATATTGTGGTATTTTTCATTAAACACTTGAAAACAAAAATGTAAGAGAGAAATGTAGATAATTATGACTTAATCATAACAGAGTTAGACCCAAACTAATATGATTTAACCAGATTTTAGCATTTAGTGTAGTGATCGATTCTGTTTATCTTGTACCTACAGTTCGTAACGTATTGGTACCACTAATGACTACGTATTAGTAATCAGGAATAGCCTATGATAACGCCAAGTTTGATTATAAATAAATGGAATTGTTGTGTCCCGTCGATATGTTTTTTCTATTTTATTCAAAATCTGTATTTTCAATAACATTCAAAAAGTCTGCCAATCTGTAGTTTGTCGGCAGTTATTCTCGTGTAACAATAGATTGCAAATTATGAAACTGTAATAAATACTTATTATACAATCGAGATCTCACATCCATTTTACAAAAAGGCATTTTTTTCGCACACGTGAGGTTTGTTACGAACATGCTCTATAGACACAATGAGAGATAATATTTTTTTGCCCGCGCACAATGATCCACCTGAAGAACTAAGTACGGAAACTAAACCTTCTAACATGGACCACAGAGATAATGTTTTTGTAGAACTCTTTTAAGTTGGTCCTTAAGATTTAACATACAACATCAGTTTCTTTCATTACAGTTGACACTACGTATCTTCTGGTGCGCTTATCAAAGTATTTTGTTACTTTTGAAACAGCAAGTGTTTTATTAAATAAGCGAGTTGGGTACATAGGCTTTTTTTTTTTGGGTGTGTATTATCAAATAACTTCTCCCGCTCTGGGTGGAGCGGGAGGGCGTGTCAGACTCTTACTGACTAAAACCCACCCGTGTTCCTTCAGTTGCCATGTTGCCGGGGGCCACGATTTCCCTTTCGGCCTTATTCTGGGTACATAGGCTTACGTTCCACTTTGTGGTATTGATTATTAAATTGTTCTGTCGAGAAATTTAACTTACTCGAGAGTGCTTTACATGAACAGTTTTTAAAATATTGCGTAGCAATGATCTATTGCATTGTCACACACGTTAATACACTGCATAGTTATCAAGTACATTATTATAATGTGTAGCTATGACCTAGGCTACTATTACACTAAATGCGTAGCTATCATGCACGTTACTGCTACTACAATGCGTAGCTGTCATGCACGTTACTGCTACTACAATGCGTAATTGTCACGCACGATACTACTACATCCTTAAGGTACCCGATCCTTGAGGGACCCGTCCTTTAGGGCCCCGATTCTTAAGAAAATAAATTTTATAAAATGCCAATGTTGTTTGTCGTTTTGTCGTTATTGATCAGTTGGAATAAAGTAATAACACAGTTGCTAATAAAGTAGCTCTTATTTCACCGCTTTTAAGTCCATAATGCAGCTTATAAAACACGCGTACTTTTTACTTTATTTTACTGCACTAATGCTTTTTCGTTTCCTTTTTTTTAAAATCTCAGCAAAGATTTTGTATGTGTAAAAAATAGTAAACACAATATAATGATATTTAATGGATGTTGGATCTTTGGTATAAATGATAAGTTTTATATCACAATTAGTTTGAGTTCATAATAGATTTTTTTTTAAATCTTACTATAACCGTCAATAAAATTTACTTTATTTGGCAACAATTAAGGTGAATAATAATCACGCATTATCAATCATAAAATACAACATAGTCTTGTCTTTCTTATGCAAGTCATTTAAACTTTAATTTAATTATATCAGTTTAACTCTAGACTAGGTTGCCTTAACCAAACTAACACATTATTTAATTAATGTACTTTGAAGCACTTTTTGTATCGATGGTATACTAGCATGATAATGGCAAAAATAACAAAAAAATAAATAATCTTTATCGGGGTACTCAAGGATTGGGGCCCTAAAGGACGGGTCCCTCAAGGATCGGGTACCCCTACATTACATAGCTGTCACGCACGTTACTACTACAATGCGTAGCTGACTATACTCAAACCATATTTTTACACAAATCGACAGATTTTTTTTTGTATTTTGCATGCAATATCCGGCATTATCAAAGGTTTTTATTGACCACTAGTACCATTACGAATTGTAATGATAAGACAATGAAAACAGAATAGATTAGAACGCTAAGTGCACAGAATCTCGTTTAAACACATTGGTACGTTTGTTTCTGATTGTTATTGTAAGGTTCGGTTTAAAACTTTTGTTATAGGGGGAGTACCCCTAGTGGCGGACACTTAAGGTTTTTTGGCGACAAATAAAAAATTACGCAAGATTTCTTACTATAATTTTGTAATAATTAAGTTAACAATATTTAAAATCAATACAAATGAACAAAAAAGGTAACTTCTGCGTAATTATTATAAAAACTACAATCAATCTTTGCCATATAATTTCTAAATGACATCAAGTGGCACCTAGTACCGGACACACTTATTCCGAAACCCCTAAAGCCGGACAACATACGTAAACGTATTGCAGCGATCGCTTAGGTAGGTATCAGAACATTCTAGAATATCAGCACAGACTTCTTGAGCCCACCCGTGACAGCTGCAGCACTGGATCCAATCTTTGTCATGGTCCTCTAAACACATTACACAAGAAGTTTCTTTTTTGAGACTTCTTTTAACTTTCCTGCTCCCATTCTCTTCCATGCTTATTTTTGCATGGATCTTCTATCCTCTGAAACAATATATAGCAGTAATTATTAAAAAAAGTATAAAATAGACACGAAAAACCAACAAATTCACGGTCCGGTGTTAAGGGACAACTTTTTGTCCGGTACCAGGGAACAGTCGATTCTCAAAATACAATGTTTATATTATAAAACCTCTTAGACAACGAACAAAAATTATTAGATATTTATAAAAATAAGGAACATGACACCAAGCAACTATTACCTTAAGCACTTAATCACAAAAACTTAGCAGTAACACTCACTTTGATTTTATCCGATACAGTATTTCCCCGCCAAACACAGCATTTGGTGGCTCCCAGCTTGTCCTTGAGTGAGACTGGCGATCCGCGTTCCGTGTGCGTGTATTGCTACGCCCCCGCACCCCTTTCACTATAACTTCATATCAAACGCGTTTCGACCTGCCGAGATAGTAGTTGTGTCCGGCGCTAGGTGCCGTCCGGCGTTAGTGGGACTTACCCTTCCGAGCGTATTGGGGGTGGCCACATCTGAATCTATCATGTACATTTTTTTTTTTCAATAGTATATAACACCTCACGTCGGTGGTTATACTTTAACCTTTAACTGGCCTAGCGTAGTACGGAGTTTCATTATTATGATGGATTCGACTGATATTATTATATGCTACTGAAAAGCTTAGGGTAATCTCGTTGAAAGTTGTAAATAGTAAATATTTGGAAAATCCAAAAGTGCACGTATCATAACGCTCATTCAAAAACAAAAAAATATTCAAACGACTTTTTATGAAGTATGTTTTGACTGTTTTTTTACCCATCAATGTGGGTAAAATTTCTCACCTTGCAAACTTTACGTACTGTCAAAGACTATTTAGGTTTGCTTTGTTGGTTGCTAGGCAACGAAAAAAGGTCGAAGTTGAAAATATAGATACAGATATTATATTAGTTAGTTTTTATTAATTATAATTAAACTACTTTGAATAAAAGAGCCATTTTCAATAGGGTTCCTCCTATGGCTGAAAATAATCTATAAAAAATAAACTCAATTAATAGATTTTCTCGCAAGGTATAATGTATTCAGGTTTCATACATTGATTGACGGATTTTTTTAAACCATTTTGATGTTTTTTTCGTCTCTGTTGCATTAAATCAATTTTTGTACAGTATTAATCTCCATTAAATTATCTATACAATGGAATATAAATTAAGTAGGTTCTGTGTACTAGCAGGAGTGTAACAATAAAAACAGTTGCAGAAAGGAGACAAAACAAATTTTTCGATCGCAGAGCACTCTCTAATGCTTCGCATTATGAGTCGTACAAAATGTCTACTGTAAAAGTGGCAATTGTCGCCACTTGTCTAGATCCTCTGGATGAAGATGACAATAGTAGTCAATATAAGACAATACAACAATATAATCACGATAATAGTAGTTTATGAAACTGTTGCATAATGAGGGGTATTAAAACATGAGTGTGTTTAAAAACCGAACCGTAGGCGAGGTTTTTAATAGTATCACACGAATGTTTTAATACCTAGTTATGCACAGTTTCATACACCACTTTATCTACTCTCATACATTGGGATTGAACCTAATACTAAATAAAAGACCAAAGGATCAAGAATACATTTAAAAATCCCACGAAATTCAGTACTGCTGCTGGTGCAGGCGCCATTCGCGCATCAGCACAACACCTGTGACAACACCACACATGCGCTACAGCGGGTGCTGCTGTCCCCCGCTTAAACGTTCTATCACAAAAGTTGATGGAAACTCCGTGGTGATATTAACTTCTTGGATTAGTCCTGTATCGTAATAGAAAAAAAATAGTTTAATAGCATTATTTTGTTACAGAAAAAGTGTTATAATATGATTCTATTTTTAAATTTCGATATTGTGTTTATAAAGTATGTCAATATAAACTCGTTTTGAAGTTCATAATTCGAATATTACGATATGAGAGTAGATAAAGTCCTTTTCGATCGATTCTTATAATACTCGTGCCACAATAACCGGTTGCTCTTCACTAAAGGAACAAAGATAGCCAGAGCTATCATTTGGATGCTTAATGTAACACCTCGTACTAAAATTGAAAAAGCAAATACATCCCAAATAATAAATGTCAACACAAACACGTTGCTCAAAATAAATATTGCCGTCGCCACAGACAAACGACGCCATTTTTCTTTAAATCTGTCTTTTTTAGAAACTGCACTCGTGTTTGTATCTTTACAAAAAAACAGAGAATACACCAGTTTTATAAAGAAAGTCAAGTTTATAATCGAAGGCAAAATATTGCTCGTGGTATAAATGCTTATGGTGAAAAACATATAAAATAATCTATCGTTATTTTCTTCTGTTACTAGTTCAATGATTAGAAAAACCAATGAACAAATGATCAACAATATGACAGGCACGCCCCAGGCGAAGATGGAGCTTTTAAGATATTTCCTTTCGATATTTTTACGAAACACTTTAACAATATCAGCGTAAAACATGTAACACATTACTAACAACCAATTGTTGTATGCCGTCGTTAGATAAACAAAAGTTAAATACCATGGTAAAGTAATGCACTTTCTCAAATCAATAGTCTTTTCTTCACAATGAATGAAAGTAAGAGACATAACAGTTAATCGAAATATATTCACTATGGTTGCACTGATATACACGTAGTTGTTAAAATTGCGAAAACTCCTGATGAGGTACCACGACGTCACTCCGTATGTAAACGTAGCCAGACACAAGGCGAACTTACAATAGTGTCCAATCACGTACACGGGAACTAATGAGGGCTCCAGGTAATCATAGCCTGCTGTACAGCCTGAACTGGTATCGCAACCTGCCATGGCGAGCATTTCACGTTGTACCAACACTCGGGAACTAGTCTAGCAAATATTGCACTTTTTTATCAACACTGCTCTCAAAACGGTGAAGGGAAACATCGTGAGGAAATCGGCATATCCTAGTACCAAAAAGACCCGCGTGGTGGATTAAGGCCCACTTGCACCGAGAGGATGCTTGTGTCCCAGCAGTGGGAAAATTATAGGCTGATTATGCACTTTAGAACACTATATTGTAGACAACAGATACATTTGTGACTCCTTACCCAGTAGACCGAACTTTAACTGGGACAGAAACACACTGATGAGATTAAACCGCTTTTTTGCATTTAGCGTACTAATCGTGTTTACCTCGCCTTATCAGTACAGTTCGTAAATTGCACTGATAGTTGACAAAAGCATAAGATAGCATGGTGTAACGCATCCATTGCTTAATATAAACAATATGCTGATTTAAAAAGTTTTACGTGTGTGTAAAAATGAACTCAAACTTTCACTTATGATCCGGTTAATCTTTTATTAATCTTAGCTAGCGTGATAACAGTGCCTCCCAGCTAGATGGGCCGACGACCTTAGAAATGTGGCTGGGAGAGACTGGATATAGACTCGTCCACAACTTATGGCGCAGCCTGGGAGAAGTGTTTGTCCAGCAGTGGACTGCATCAGGCTAAATTGAGTACAGCCATGCAGATTAATAGTAACGTGCATGACAGTTACAATGTAGTAGTACCATTTCTGATGCATATGGCGACGAAACGCCTCGTAGGAGTAGAAAAAATGATTTATATACTTGTCTTATTATCATACAATCTTATCGAAACATTTTATGACGTTGTGCACCGTGTACCGGTGTGGACGCGTGGAGGTACTGCTGCATGCGACGCTCACCATGGCCAACAACGACACCAACGTACAACGTTGACGATCCACACGACTTTGAAGAACTCGATGGTCACAATGTGATGCTCATTATAGTCTGGATTGTGTAGGTGCCGTCTCTGATTGCAGTCATATACGGAGTGATATCGTGGTGCATCATCAAGAAGTTTCACCATTTCAGAAATTATGTGATTCTCAGTGCATTAATGGTGAGAATGATGTGTTATTGTGTCACATAGTGGAATTAATGCAGAATCAGGTTTAAATTGTTTTAACTTTATCTCTATTATTGTATTGTGCACTATCATTCTATTGGTTACTCGTGTTTTGTTACATTTTTTATGTTGATTTTGTAAAAGTCTTCAATATTGACATTCGTAGGAGGTACCTCAAGAGCAGCCTATTTGGCTGGGGTGTACCTTTTATAGAGTCCCTAATAATTTGTGTTCCTGCTTTGTCTCTTTAATAGGGTGGTCCAAATAGTGACGTCATAAAAAAAAATAGATTCCTCATGCCCAGGGGTATCCGAAAATATCCCATATAATGTTTCGCGTGCACAGAGCGTACAGGGCGCAGGTTTTTCTTCCTCGTGTAAAGTTGCCTTTTTAGCATATGTTGGGATATGAGGTTTTCACTCTGAGGAGACTGTTTTTTTTTATTTTATTTTTTTATTTATTGTGTATCCTAAGGTATTTATATTAAAATATTGCTTATTTAATAGTATACTTTTAAATGAGCAATATTTGAATATAAATAACTTTGTAATCACGTTCTCGAAAACGGCTCTAATGATTATTATCTTATATCTGGGAAAATTCGTTATCTCTACTTTCAGTCTCAGGAATGTGATACAACGTTGGTATACCTGGATGATAATTATGTTTATCTATTTTCACCCGAGCTGAGCTCGGTCAACCAGGTACTGTAAATGGTACACCTTAGAATACCTGCAGTATTATTTTTCCTTCTTTCTTTAGATTATATCGATAAGGCCGCCTATTGTGTCACCCTGTATAAAATTTCGACATTCATATCTGTAATTTGTTTAGTATACTTATTAAAAAGTATTCTAATCTATTCTAATATAACTTAAATGTTCTTCTGTATCGTTGCTTCTCAATATACTTTTGATAAAATGTCTTTGTAAGAATACAAAAAGTTGCTAAACACCTTTGTCGGAATTGAACTTGCGTGCCTTTTGCTGGGGTACCTAGTTGATGAAGCTCTGTGTACGTGACAAAAGTAACGAAACGTTAGCATCAAAACATGTCTTTGCCATGCAAGAGACCGTGTAATACACTGAAATTTGTTATTGTAGCGCGTATTGCTGTGATATGTTGTAATACTAACCAGCATCATAGTTAAGCTCGTTACGGTGATCATACTATTTATAAAAGCCTTCACGAGTGATGACGATGTTACCACGTTATCATAAGTGTTATTGACCATTACAAATTACGACTGATAAGCCTACTCCAAATCTGTGGATAAGGCATATAATCAGAATCGGTATTAATCGCTAAGTGCAAAAAATCTGGTTTGATCACATTAGTTTGTTTCGGTCCTTACTAGCATAACGATCGGTCTGAAAGTTTTCTGACTGTGTTGTTAGTCACAGCTGAATTTGTCGCCTGCATTTTGGTTTTTAACAGAACAATAATGGAAAATTACTACAATATCTGAATGCCAGTACCAAGATTGATTCCTGTCATGGCTGGTAATGACCACACCGTGCCCGTGTGCTCTACTGTGAACGATTGTTACCTGAAGCCTTCAGTTGTTCCCGTGTATGTGATCGGACACTATACTCAGTTCGCCCTGTGTCTGGCCACGTTCATATACGGAGTAACATCATGGTACTTCATCAGGAAATTTCGTAATTTCAACAACTACGTGTATCTAAGTGCAATCCTAGTGAATATATTACGTTTAACTGTTATTTCAATCTCTTTAATTCACTGCGAAGAAAAAACCATTGATTTCAGAAAGTGCATTGGGTTATATTGGTTTATTATCTTTGTTTATTTAACGACCGTGTATAATTGTTGGTTGTTGGTCATGTGTTATATGTTTTATGTTGATATTGTAAAAGTTTTTCGTAGAGACATCGAAAGGAAATATCTCAAAAGCTTCATCTTTGCCTGGGCCGTGCCTTCGATAATATGGATCCTATGTGCATTGTGTTTACTTATTATTAATATAACACTAAAAGATAATAGAGACAGAATAACTTTGCTGTTTAATATTGTAAGCTCTTTATTCATATGTAATGTTTTACCTTCGTTTATAAACTTGATCATATTTACAAAACTTGTGAATTCTCTGTTTTTTTGTAAAGACTCAAATGCCAATCCGGTTTCTAAAAAAGACAGAAGGAGAGACAGTTTCCGCCGTTTATGTACAGCGACGGCTATGTTTGTATTAAGCAACGTCTTCGTGTTAACATTTGTTATATTTGATATATTCAGACTTACAGTCTTGATACGGATTATTATATTAAACTTACAAGTGACAGCCATGGCCTTATTTGTGCCTTTATTAAAGAGTAATCGCGCAAGTTGGCATGAGTATTATGTGAACCGATTCAAAGGACTGCGTTGTGGACTATGATTGTCGTGATTATTGTTGTATTGTGTGTGGGAAACAGGAGGATGGGCAGCAGAGGGTTCCTAGATGATAAATATACATAGGTAATTAAGGCACTGCGCGCTGCCCAAACAAGGACACCGTAAAACGTCCACTTTTTCGTCGCACAGTTATAGATAGTGCAATCCACGAAGACGCGCCCCACACCGCTCCGCGCCGTATTAGAGTTCAACTTACAGTACAGTAATCGCGGAGTGGGGCGCGTCATCGTGGATTGCACTGTTTATAGTCGTATTGATACATATTAAAAGCCCAAAAATAAAAAATTCAGTGTGTAGGCAAGTGTTTAAAAAATACTTATTCATAGACATTTTATATGTAGAAATGATCTAGAATCTTGAAAAAAAAAAATCGCAATAAAGAGCACGAAAAAATTTTTCGTCTCGAAATGCTCAATATTTTGAGCAACAACATTTCACTCATATTTTTGTAAATTTAAAAAAGGAAATTTAATCAACTACAGAATTATGTAAAAATGTGTTATCTTATTGGTGTATGGGTCGTTTTCAAAATGTATGTACATTTCGTTGTAATTATGTGTCCACCAACTAGTTGGTCAAATAAATAAAATACAGTTCGAAATGTAAACATATCAATCAACATCATCATCATCATCATCATCATCAGCCTATAATGTTCCCACTGCTGGGACACAGACCTCCTCTCTTTGAGAAGGAGTGGGCCTTAATCCACCACGCGGGCCCAGTGCGGGTTGGTAGATGTCACATGTCTTCGAATTTTCGGTTCTAGGACATGCCGGTTTCCTCACGATGTTTTCCTTCACCGTTTTGAGAGCAGTGGTGATGAAATAATTTACACAAAGTAAAGCGCCTGTCTGGGTTCGAACCTACGACCTACAAATTGTAAGTCGCGGCCGTTACCACTGGGCCACCACTGCTCTCTAAATTCTCTCTAAATATAAATCAACATTCAGACTAATTAGTAATAAAATTGTAAATATAGATTTTTTTTAAATATGGTAATTGGGTCTATAGCTTTAAATAACTAAATTTAATTCCTGTCATAATTTGTTTCCCATACAAAATTGCTATGTATTTAAAAAATGCAGCAAATAATAAATTAATACACGCACTATGTAACCAGATTCAACAATGTTTTGTCAGGCGAAGGGGTAAGTTATTAGAAATATACTATAAAAAAATGTAATTTTAATAAACCATTAATTTATTTGCTCATAAACATGTGTTTCATATTCCATTTTATTGTGATTCCTTTTTGTATCGTTGATATTTTATAATATACATACGTTATGTTTCTCGGGGGAGGCTGGATCGCTACAACGCGAATGTATACGTACATCCGTGGTGGGGTGACCCAGACTGCCAGGCACTTCTTCTCTTGCAACCGAGCGGGTGGGCAGGTTGCGGATAGCCCAACTCCGGCTGCGGGACCGACCACTAACGGTTACATTGACCGTTAGTGGGCGATCCCGCACTTGGAGCATCTTCTAAAGAGATCCCGGACAAGAGAAGTTCCCGAAAGCCAAATCCCAGGCTTAGGGTAACCCTTATACCCCTTCCTATGTTCCCATCACTAAACCAAGCCAACCCTCCCTATCCATACATATCCCGTCGATCCTAAATCCCTAGGCCAACTCCCAGGTCTAGGGTGACCCCCCAACGAACCCACACGCTCCATCCATCAAATGCCTTCCCTCCTTTCCCCTTATCCCGTCGGTCCCAGAGGAAGGGTAACCTCTATTCCAAAAAACGCCCACCCCCCAAACATCCATGAAAATGCAGTCTTGTGAAGAAACTACCCAGGTGGGTCCCGGCCAAGCCGGGGAATCCCACACCGCTTCGGCGGTTAGCCCCCATCGTATTATGGGGGGGGCCTCAACCTGCACGATGGAAACATTGATGCCGCGCTTTTTAGCGCGGCCGGCTGCTGACCTAGCGCCCATAACTCAGGCTGCGACTAACGCGCCCATATTCCCAACCCCGGCTGCGACCAACGCGCCTCTAACTACCACAACGGCTGCGACAAACGCGCCATCACTCACGACACGGGCTATGCCTCCCACGAGCCTCTGGCAACAGAGCATCGTGCGGAACAGCATAACGAACCCGGACAAAGACAAAGACCAACACAGACTCACTGAGACGGGGAAAGATGACGGACCTGGCAACTCTAACACTCTTCCGGTTGCCAGTGATGAAGTACGCCCGCTGACAAAGCGCGAAAAAATCCTGGCCCGGAAGAAGAGAATTGGCGACCGTAAGCGCAATATCCGCGAAGGCACTAGCCAGCGCGGAGCGCGATCGGACGCCGAAGGGGAGGTGCGCGACCGGCCACAAGTCCGCGAAGGGGAAACCCAGCGCGAAACGAGGCCGGACGCACGCGACCGGCCGCCAGAGCGCGAAGGGGAAGCTCAGCGCGCAAAGCGGCCGGACGCGGAACCGCGCGTGCGGGAGCAATTTTGCGAAGGGGCAACCCAGCGCGAAAAGCCTCCGCATGCGACTGAGTCCGCCGGGACCGACAGCCGACCCAATGACACTAACGGATCCCACGACCGACCTCGTCCTAAGCACAGCAGGGGTAAGCGAGGTGGTACCCGACACCCGGTGACACAGCCTGGCACCTCTAAGCCGCAGCCTGGACCGAGCGGTACAGGGCCGGTGAAGAGGGGGCGCCCTGACGACTCGGCTTCGCCGAGCACGGTCCAGGGGGATGCCAAACGGGTGAGGGTCCACTCCGCTCAAGGGGAGCAGAGGACCTACGCGCGAGCAACGAAGGACATCCCTGCGCGGCTGGCCGTAGCAATCTGCCTTCCCCCCCCCTCCAGAGACCTGACTAAGGATGAGGCCGAATTTATCAAAACTGACCTAGAGAACCGTGTTATGGACACAGACTCGACAGCACCACTCCCTGCCTTCCGCGGGTACCCACGGGTAGCGGATGGCACCGTTCAGATGTGGTGTGAAGACGACCATGCACTGACCTGGCTGACCCAAAATGTACCCCAAATAAGACTTCCAAACACTGACCTGACGCTCACGGTACTGAGACAATCAGACGTGCCCACCCGTGTCCGAGTCTCGCTTTTTGTCCCTCGGTACAGAGGTGACGTAGCCAGACTCCAGGGTATTCTGATCCGTCAGAATACTTGGTTTGACATTGCCAGGTGGTCACTGTACAGGGCGACTACCGTCGGTGGCGATAACTATGGGACTTATCTGACCCTAGGTATCCCACTGGAGGAAGCCGTAAAGGTCCGGGCCCGGGAGCGACGTATATCCTACCTACTCGGGTCGATATACGTACGCTTCTGGCCCTCGACCCAACCCTCTGACGACCAGACCGACAGCGACACCAAGACTGTACAACCGACGTTGGCACAGACAAACGACCCAGACATAGACCAACTGGAGGAGGTCATGGCCCGAGCGGCTATGGCTGACGTCGTCGACACCATTCCGCCCGAATCACCTGGCTGGAACGAGCGCCTACTCGCCTCGTCGCCGGTGGAACCACACGACGACAATTATAGAGAGGAGTTAGGGGAGAGGCAGTCCGATGGATCCATCTCCGACTAACTCCTCTCCACCGTCGTCACCACCCCTCAACATCATCCAGACCAACCTCCAGCACAGCCAGACTGCCACGGCTAGCTTGCGCAGGGCACTGGAGGTAAAGCCCCGAACGATCGCACTGATCCAAGAGCCGTGGATCAGGAACAATAGAGTATGCGGCCTCGGTAACATCGGAGGTAAGCTAATTCTCAACACACACAGCTCAGACAAGCCAAGAACCTGCGTCTACATACCCAAAGAAATTCCTATCACACCACTCACTCAATTCTGTTCCAGAGACCTGACAGTTGTCAGGCTCCAGACTGAAGGTAGCGTTCCAGATGTTGTACTGGCCTCGGCATACATGCCAGGCGAGGACGCGGACTGCCCGCCGAAGGAGATGGCCGATCTGGTACAGCACTGTGAACGCGCCGAACTAGACCTGATCATCGGCACCGACTCAAACGCACACCACCCGCTCTGGGGCAGCGATGCACCAAACTCCAGAGGAGAGGTACTATCCACCTATTTATTTTCTACTAACCTTAATATTGTAAACCGTGGCTCAGAACCCACTTGGGTCACAGCCCGAGGACAAACGATTATAGATCTAACACTTGCTACGGAAAACGCGACAAACCTTATTACAAACTGGCACGTATCGGACGAGCCTTCCTGCTCAGATCACAGAAGGATCCGCTTTACCCTAACTACCAATACTAGGAAACCAGAATCAAGGCGAAACCCGAGGCGCACTAATGTTCCCGGGTACAAACGTCTCCTGGCCTCCCTATTAGCTAGACATTTAACACAGGTAACCATAAGAGACCAAGCACAGTTAGAATACACCGTAACAAAACTATCAGAATACCTAACTGAAGCATACCACGCATGCTGTATACTAAGAGCGCCAAAAACCAGGAACGAGAGAAGCTCTTGGTGGAACGCTGAACTCAGTAAACTCAGAGATGCGCTACGTAAACAATTTAACAGAGCCAAAAACACCAGACTCCCGGACGACTGGGAGACATACAAAGAGACCCAATATTTATACAAAAAGCAAATCAGAACCGCCAGGAGGACAGCATGGCGTAAATTCTGTGAGTCTATCGAAACAAATAACGAAGCAGCAAGGGTAAGGAAGATCCTATCAACCGATCAGGACCGAACCCTCGGCGCGCTTAAAAAACCCGATAACTCATACACACTAACTGACCATGAAACCAGTAAGGTCCTTCTCGAAACTCACTTCCCAGACTGTAGAATCCTGGAGGACAGGTCGTGGGAGGCTGAACCAGAATGGACCCCAACGGATCAAGACTGGTCAAGAGCCCGCAACATAGTGACAGAAGAGCGAGTAAAGTGGGCTATCAACACCTTTCAGCCATACAAGTCGGCGGGGCTGGATGGCATCTTCCCAGCCCTGCTGCAGTGGGGGGTAGATTATTTGACACCATGGCTGGTGGAGATCTATCGAGCCTGCATAGCACTTAGACACACACCTCTCGCATGGCGCGAGGTGAAAGTCATTTTCATACCCAAACCTGGCAAAACCGATTATACACAACCCAAGGCTTATAGGCCTATAAGCCTTACATCTTTCTTACTGAAGACCCTCGAGAGACTCTGTGACCGGCACATCCGAGACGGACCTCTCCGGGCAATACCACTTCACAAACAACAGCATGCGTACTCCACAGGCAAATCAACAGAATCAGCGCTGCACAGCGTGGTTGGTAAAATTGAATGCGCAGTGGACCACAAATGCTCAGCACTGGCTGCCTTCATTGACATCGAGGGCGCCTTTGACAAAACCATGTTTAACAGTATAAACACGGCCCTCGACCAATACGGCATAGACTCGACCCTGAGTGGCTGGATCACCAACATGCTCAAATTGAGAGCTGTACAAGTCACAGTAAATGACACTACGAGAGCCATCGTTGCGAAGGGCTGCCCACAAGGGGGCGTCCTCTCGCCGCTGCTATGGAACCTGGTAGTAGACAGCCTCATCAAAACACTTAATGACAAAGGTTATTTTACCGTAGGCTACGCCGACGACATAACCATAATAATAAACGGGACACACGAAAACACCCTATGCAATCTCATGCGTCAAGCTCTGAAAATAGTAGAGGAATGGTGCAGCATGCACCAACTCTCAGTGAACCCCACTAAAACCGAACTGATCCTCTTCACAAAAAAGAGGAAATTGATGACACTACAGCTACCACGATTCTTTGGAACAACCCTAAGCCTCTCAACTGAAACCAAATACTTGGGCATCTTTTTGGACAAGCAACTGAACTGGGCAAAACACACGAACTATGTCACAACTAAAGCCAGCATATCCCTGTGGCAGTGTAAGCGACTGCTTGGCAGGAATTGGGGGATTAGCCCCAAGGTCACCCACTGGTTATACACCACAGTCATTCGACCGCTTATCACATACGGCTCACTGGTCTGGTGGCCCAGGACAGACCTGAGTACAGCCCAAAGAGATCTCGAAAAACTGCAGCGATTTGCTTGTGTTGCAATCACTAGCAGCATGAGAACTACACCCACAGCCGCCCTACAAGCAATGCTTGGACTGCCGCCTCTGCACCTCATTGTGCGGGAGGAGGCGGCTCTGGCTGCCTTTAGGCTGCATTTATCAGGAACTCTAAGCAGAGATTCTAGAATTAAGCACACACGCATAAAGGAAGATGTAATCAAACGTCGGCCAATGATGGCATCACCCTGCGACAAAGCCCCGAAATCACACCATTTTCAAAGGCGCTACAACATAATACTTACAGAAGAACAGTGTGACCACTCAGGCTCGGAAGAGTTGAGGGTTTACACTGACGGATCGAAGACCGACTCCGGTACCGGGGTCGGAGTCTTCTCATACGACCTCAACATTAAGATATCCCGACCGCTAGGAATGTTCAACACCGTCTATCAGGCGGAGTGTGTGGGCATCATACAAGCGGTCCACGCCATTGAAGCCAGGAGAGTTACGGACACTCACATACGTATACTCTCTGACAGCGCCTCAGTTCTCCAATCCTTGAAGAAAAAATATATTACCTCAAAGTTAATACTAGAATGTCACAATGCACTAGAACAATTAACGGTATCTAGTCGCAACACGGTGACGCTACAATGGATAAAAGGACACAGCGGTTCACTAGGTAACGACGCAGCTGATGAACTTGCTAGAAGAGGTTCTGGCACGGCAGTCTGTGGACCCGAACCTATCGTACCAATACCTTTCAACCAAATACGCAGGTGGCTACAGGAGTTCACCCTCACACAAGCGGAGTACTGGTGGACCTCGACACCGGGCTGCAGGCAGTCCAAGGAAGCTATGCCATCCCTGGATAGCAGGCTAACCAGGCGCTTATTACGCCTGGACAGGAACGGCCTGCGCCTGGTGACGGGAACCATCACGGGACACTGCTCGCTAAACAAACACTTCCACACAATAGGCATAACGGACAGCCCTCTGTGCAGGGCATGCATGGAGGCTGAGGAAACCGTCGCGCACGTGCTCTTCGAATGCACAGGCGTCACCCAGATGAGAACAGAAACCCTCGGGTCACCCAGATCTTTCACAGATGTTCTGAACAAACCAGGAGTTTTGATTAACTTCTGGAGGGAGGTGGGCTGGTTGGAATAACTACCAAACGGCCGCCATGGCCCACGCACAATGGTCCACCTGACGGACTAAGTGCGGAAACCAAATCCCATAACATAGAACATAGAACATACGTTATGTTTACCAGGATCTGGCTGCTGCACTTAGGGTTGGTTCCAGAAGAGGAAACTTCTCAGCGGTCAACAGCACAGACACAAAATTTTATGTACGCATTCAATTATGATAAACCGTTCTTAAGTCCACTATTACCTAAGTACCGCACCCAGGACTGGCTTCAAACGAAGTAAGTCCTAAACGGTCAACAGCATAGACACAAATTTTAATAGACGCATTCATACACCATAACTTGTCTGCTAACCCAGGATTGGCTCCATACGATAGATCTCCTCAGCGGTCAACAGCACTGACAACAAATTTTATATACACATTTAATTATTTTAGTCCGCTCTAAAGTCCACCATGACCTTGCAGCTGCACCCAGGGTTGGCTCTAGATGAGGGAACTCCTCAACGGTCAACAGTACCTACTGACAAGAAATTTTATATACGCATTAATTATGATAGTCCGTTCGAAAGTCTACCATGACCTAGCTGCTGCACCCAGTATTGGCTCCAGATGAGGTAACTCCTTAATGGTCAACAGCACTGGTTTAAACAAATTCGAATGCTAAAAAGTACAAAATAAAATTTAAATAAAAGCCTTTTTAAAAACAAGCTTTTAGTGAACTAAAAAGTAAAAAATAAAACTTACGTAAACATAGAACTTTAAGATTTTCTCAAAAGCTTGAGGCTTATCTTAAAGGATAAGAAAGAAGGACATTCATGCCTCAAGCTTTTGAGAAAATCTTAAAGTTCTATGTTTACTTAAGTTTTATTTTGCACTTTTTAGTTCATTAAAAGATTGTTTTTATAAAGGCTTTTGCTTAAATTTTATTTAAATTCAAATTTTAAGAAAGAGTAGGTATGTCTATGTTTCTATCATTTTATTTTATGTTAAAAACTTTTCGAATTTGTCTGCTAGTCCTCTAATCACGACGGTAAAACTTGGGGATTTTTATAATTTTTGGTGGGTCATATTTTCTTTACCAATTGCTGAAAAAAGGAAATAACACGGACAGCAGATATTGATTTTATGAAAAAAAAAGTTGCTTTAGAGGCATTATTCAGGAAGAAAAAAGGGGAATACAGTTGTATGGAGAATTGCAGGCTCTGTTCCCTCTTAAGAATGCGGCGACACATGAATTGTCCATAAAAATGTAATACATAAATCATTTGCAATTTGAGCATATTTCCACCATATTATGTTGATATTCGGATTGAGACAGTATTTATCTAGGATCCTACCTACGTCTTTTCATTTCCAAAAACTTACCTTTAAATGAAGTGTAAGCGAATTGCATTTCGTACATTTTTACAGCGTAAATTACATGTTTTCATATTGTTTTTTTATATTATAAACAACAATATTTGTACTATTGTTTCCGCAGAAGCATAGGTTATGTTATCAAGTTACAAATTATCGAAAAAAAAATAGAAATACATTAATTTTTCATTCATAATTTTTTGTATTACGGAACACATCCAAATTTATTATAAATTTTCGAAAGCTAGTAGTGCTTTCGCGTCAAGCAATAATTGTCAATGTGTGCGTGTTAGTATTGCTCACTGTAGGTGTATATCGCTCCAACAGGTACTCACACTAGCGCAACGTGCTTGGAATTGAATTTTGCAAACATCTCGATTTGTAGTTGCGAGCCGTGTTCGCCTCTCAAGGTACCTAATTCTCTAAAGGAAGAAAAAGAAAGAAAATAGAACGTTTATTTGGACACAGTTCATGAAATACAAATAACAAAGTTAAAATAATGTTTATTTTGTTTTCTATGTTTTGTAAAGAAGCTATCGCGAGTGATATTACTAAAAATAACGATAGAAAGAAAACCTTTGTCGTGTGTATACCTACAGCGATGGCCATGTTTGTTTTAACCAATGTCATCTCGTCGGCCATTAATAAGTGGGATTTATTTAAATTTTCATTTTCATTACGATTTGTAACATTAGGCTTACAAATAATAGCACTTTCGTTATTTGTTCCTTTGTTAAAGAGTAACCCGGTATTATGGCACGCGTATTTTAAGAATCGATTAGAATGTAAATAGAGTTGTTTATTTGTGCATTTTGCCCACAGCTTAGGGGTTTATTTATAAACGTCGCTTAAAGTTAAGTAATGATTAGCGACTGTTTAATCATATATTTTTGACGTTTGAACGTCACTTAACTTTACGCAATGTTTATAAATAAACCCCTTAATCTCCAGCCGATGAGAGAATAATTTTCTGACAGGTGTCAGTTTGTCCTTTCACAGTTATTTTAAATCTGACAGTAACCTGTACGTTGCTATAAGGTTACTGTGTGATTTTGTGATGCAAAATCAGAGGTCAAATAACTGTGAAAAGACTGCAGATACTGAGTACAAAAATGAATTCGTGTTGTACAAATTTGAACTTTATTCGTTCCTAATTGTGTCCAATTTACAGGTGTTAGGAACGCAATCTCTCGGTGGCCAGAATGTAGATTGTTATGTGCATGACAGCTCTATATACAGGGTGTGGCGTAAATAATGGATAACCCTGAAACTGTTGATCGGTCAGATTATTATCTATCATTTACCCCACTTATATCGCCACATATGCCCATGGATAACCAAATTATTTTAACATTTTTCTACGGAATTATGCAATTTTGGGGATACAGGGGGTATCGAAAAAATAATGTACGAAATGTAAAAAAATAAGTGTGGTAAATAATAGATGATAATCTGGCCAATCAACAGTTTCAGGGTTGTCCGTTATTTACGCCACACCCTGTATAGCAGGAACTATTTGTTTTAACGATTTTTTCTACCACATGACAGCGACAGATATTGCTGTGGCAAAATTGAATTACTGCGTACACTTTACTACCACCATGGGTATCTGTCACGCACGTTAGTACTACATCTCGTAACTGTCACGCACGTTAGTACTACAATGCGTAACTGTCACGCACGTTAGTACTACATCGCGTAACTGTCACGCACGTTAGTACTACATCGCGTAACTGTCACGCACGTTAGTACTACATCGCGTAACTGTCACGCACGTTAGTACTACATCGCGTAACTGTCAAGCACATTACTACTACTCCCCTACCTGTCATGCACGTAACTACTAACTTGTACTTATTATTATATATTTTAGTGTTAGAAACAGTAAATTGAATTCAAAATAACTTATATATATTTTCAAGTTCATCGACAGAAAGTCGAAAAATAAATACCTTATTTATTTGCAATTACATATTCAAGATAAACAATGGATAACGTAGAACATCGTATGATGCCTTATGCTGGTGCTGCACTTGCGTCTATCGTTACAAAGCATTGCGTGCCGAAACTTCGTATGTTTTGCTCGCTAAAAGTTATCGCGCGGAAACAGCGGTCAAAATAAACAACGCCAGTCCGACCACGCGCCACGCTAATTAGCGTGCTAAAACTCTTTGTAGTATCGCCAGCCGGGCTATATAAGTGCTACGCAGCCGGAACTATCGCGACGATAGCCGATAATAGTCAGTCACAGCTGCGTGTATCGTATCGCGGTGCGAAGCTTCGTCACGATATACGCAGATGCGGCCCCAGCATTACGTTATCATTGGCCATTATTGACTACTAGTGCCATTACGAATTGTACAAGATAAAGTCAATAAAATCGATCAGTAGATACAAAGTAAGGATTAATCACGTTAGTTTGGTTATGACCCTGTTATCGTAATGTTAGATGCGAAACTTGTTATATCGACTGCTGAGAGTAGAACCGATATCCGTCGTCTATAATTTTTGTGTTTTCAGTGTATAATCATGGAAAATTATTTGTGCATCTGAGTGTTAGCATCACGTTCGATGTTCAACATGGCTGATAACAATATCAGTGAAACTAACTCTACAGTGAGTGCTAGTGATGAGCAATACCCATCAAACGTTCTTCTTTTGATGATCGGATATTATGTTCAGCTTGCCATGAGTCTGGCTACGTTCACATACGGAGTGACATCGTGGTGCCTCATCAGAAAGTTTCGCAATTGGCAAAACTGTTGTGTCAATAACTGATACTTATTCCGCCGAATTTATGACGGACATACAAATAATAATCTTTACGTTTTTTTCGATGGTATTTAACTATTGGTTGTTAGTGATGTGTTATATGTTTTACGTTAACATTGTAAAGGTTTTCCAGGAAGATATAAAAAGGAAGTTCCTTAAAAGTTTTCTCTTAGCTTGGGGCGTGCCTCTCATAGGATGGATCATTTGTATATTGATATTACTCATTGTTAATTTAGCACTAGAATGTGATAAAGACAAACTTATTCCTTTTATTATAATCGTGTGCGCCTTAATAACGTGTGACGTTGTACCGTTGATAATAAACGTGATAGTTTTTATAAAACTTGTTCGTTCTCTGTTTTTATGTAAAGAAACGAACGCCTGTGTGGTTCCTGAAAGAGAAAAAAAGAAAGAAAACTGGCGTCGTTTACGTACAGCGACGGGTATGTTTATGTTGACCAACGTCAACGTTTTGAGTTTCTTATTGTTGGCTTTATTTTATGATTCAGTATCATTACAAGTAGTTACATTAGGCTTTCAAACAGTCGTTCTTTCGTTATTTGTTCCTTTAGTAAAGAGTAACCGGGCATTATGGTACGAATATTATGTTAATAGAATGAATAGGACCATGTCGTGATTATTGTTGTGTTGTTGGTAGTGTCTGGAGGATGGGCAGTAGCGTCTTCCTTTTTACTATGATAACAATTTTCGTTTTGTCAGCATCAGCCGAATATTATGTAACTCTGTGATTGTATCAAATAAATAATTTAAGATCTCAAAATTGTTTTTGTTTACCTGCATTAGGAGGCTTGCGCTCAATCCAGGTAATGTGTGTTTTGTTTGGGTGACAAAAACATGTCGACGCGAAGATCCTATAATATACATCTGATATACTAGAAGCATAGCAGATCTTAGAGACAACGCCGAAAAATCTTATGTTCCTGTAACTACACTAGCATCACACTTCAGCAACAACAATGCAGCATGACTTCTTAAACGACGAACAAAATAAAGATCATCTTCGGAGCCACATCTGCGTTTATTGTGACAAAGCTTCGCACATGATACGATACACGCAGATGTGACCAACTATTATCGGTTACCGTCGCGATAGTTCGGGCTGCGTAGCACTTTTTGCCCGGGTGGCGGTACATAAAGCGTGAAGTGTGGTCGGACTAGCGTTGGTCATTTCGACTGTTGTTGCCGGACTGCGTAGACGCTCTGTCAAAATAATGGAGAGCCATCTTAGATTATTGCACGATAATTTGTTAAAATTATGAAGCCGCTAATGTGATCACCGCATTAGCGCAATAATTTTTTAGCGAGCAAAACATACGAAGCTTCGGCACACATTGTTTTGTTACGATAGACACAAATGCAGCCCCAGCATAACAGTTATGCAATGTTACGTCCGGTGCACAAAGCGTATAATTGCTAAGCAGTATGAAATAGCGTGCGTGACAGTTGCGCAGTGTAGTAGTTACCTGCATGACAGCTATGTTGTGTAGCTGTAACATACAGACAGCGCTACGCGATGTATTTGTTATCTACTTTCGACTGTATTACTTAATCATTCGGTCTCTGTCAAATAGGTGGTTATTACTCGTAGATGTAATTTGAGGGTATGCATTCATTTATTAACTGAGTAAAGTATAAAGTGAACATTTTGTCAATTAAAGACTACTTTTCTTATCAAGATTTTCTAATTCTAAGATCACACATTGTTGATCTGTATTAACAAAACGCTAGTGTTTGTGATAATAGTAAGGAATAAATGGGTCATTGTCAAAATTTTTTGCAGGTAAATGTAACCTAAAATGATAATAATATAAAACAATAAATATATTTAAACATTACTTTTCTTTATCTTCGCGCCTGTTAAAACAAATGAATTATGGTCTATTATATTCTGCCGCGATGTTTAATTAATAATTTAAGATTTTTTCCAGATTTAATGGGTCAAGGACGTAAAAAAATACAACTCTGTTAGCATTACGCTTAACTTTTATTATTTAAACAAGTCAGTCGCAAATATTTTGGCATTAATATTAATTATAATCTTATATCTTATAATCACACTTAGAAAAAGTTTTTTTTTTTCAGTTTAACTATCCTTTATTTAATTTTTTTAAACAACTTTTACTTTTGAATATTATCCGACTTTAAATTATACCCAAGTCCTCCAAATATGTATATAGTAACAGCTAACTAAAACATATTATCGTGTAAATATCCAACAAATTAACGTAGGTACCGTGATATTGCTACATTATATTGACTTAAAATCTTAAGTACCTATGTTCTTTAATCTTTGGGACAGAAAGTAACAGAGTTTTAAACGTGCGTTTGTTTGCATGGTTTCTCTCTCGATCTTTTCTTTTAGATTCTGCTTCCTTTTCGGAATTATTTTTACGCCGTTCCCGTCGTCATCCGCCGTCATCGTCGCTGCTTATCAGCAGGCGTGAAAGGCATATTGAAAGCGTAAAATATTCTGTTATAATGTTTTAGGATTATTTATGATTTATTTATATATTTATACATACTAAGCTTATATTTTGCTTAACAAAAATATTTAAAAATTGTCCTTTGAAAGAAACAATTTCAGTCTAAAATTTTAGTCTAATATAGGTTTATTCAACTGTTTCCTCTCGCTCTGTATGCGCTAGTAACAGAGTTGCGTAGTAACAGAGTAGTAAATTTTACATTCCTAACACAAGTCACAAAATAAAGCGTAAACGATGTTATTTTTCAAAATTACTTTTTAATACTGACCAGTTTTAAACCATATTTTATAAATATTTTCAATACTCCGTTTATGGAAATAATTAATTTTAAGTAGGTTGTAATAGTAAAAAAATTAGTTATTTGATCCTTATTATAACGGAGTGCTACCTGGCTCAGGTCGAATTTATATGGAAAACCATTCTGTTTCCAGAAATGACCACAATGTTACTTTTGAAAAACTAAAAAAAAACACGAAACTACGTCTTTATTTAATAATGGATGTTTACTAATGTATAATAATAATTTTATATTTAATGTACAGTAAGCGCTCAAAAGTGCATGAGCACGCTAAGAGTCGTATTGCTGTGAACACGCGGTATAGTCCGTACATTTGTATGTGTAAACAGTCAGACGTCTGTGGTGTGAGTGCCGTACACACACCACAGAGAACGCAGTTTTGAACTACACACTATCGTATCGTCACGGTTCGCGGGCGCCGCACTTAAATTTCCATAACTTTTGTTAGCACGCATCATACTCGTACGCGTGACCTTGGCCAGTGTATCGCATTGCTAAAATTCGAAAGTAAATTATATGTGCAGATAGCAGAAGGCGTTAAGCGTTGGTCTTAGATTCAAGATGGCTAAGGTTCTAATCTCGTAAATCACAGCGCTGTTTTTCCAAATATTATTATTTTTGTTTGCAATAATAATATTTTTAAATATTCCTGCCTATTTATTAATGTTGTTATTGCAATAAAGGGTTTAGAATAAAAAATGCGTGATATGTTATAATAAAAAATAAATAATATTTATTCGTTATGTTTATTTTACTTAAGTATAGTTATCAAACTGCTACAATTATTTATCATTACTTCACCTGAATAATATGTGAAATAGATGTCTAGAAACTTAGAAGCAATTTGTATTATTTTGACTAATTTAAATTTTGAAATGTTTTAAATTTTAAATGGATTTTTTTGCACCATAAATATAAAGCTTTGATCATGGTCTAAGTAATTAAGCAATAAATAAGAATATTAGACTACTTAAAATGTAAAAAAATCTACTGACAAAATTGTTGATTTTAAGGTTAAAGGCAGTTGTTCATATTAATTATTTTAAACTTTATTTGGCTTTAGTAAATATTGGTTGGTATTGAGGTTATAGCTTAAGTATTCATTTTCTTTACGAAAAGAAGATTGAAACTAAACCTAAAATAATACTATTACTAAAATAATATTAAACAATTTCGGTATATCTGCAAGAAATACGACAAACACCCTATTGAAACGTGCTTAAAAAATTCGTTACCATAAATTCATGCAATAACGAATCTGTTGTTTATTAAGTTGGTACGGTCAATATTTTAAGGTCAAAAACGGTTTTCTAGCTGGTCTTCAGTGATGCAAGCCTTCAGAGTGCACGGCGAACGGTTCATAATGACGTGTTTTTAATAATTCAGCAAAATATCTCGTTGGTATGAAACCATTTGTTTCATTCACCATTTGACGTCGCTGCTACTCGATAATAAGCCCCTTCCTCATATCTCTTAACCGTCACAGTATTTCTCTAGAACAAAGAAAAACATTGTTTTTATTACACATAATACCTAATTATTTATTATTCACTATTCGAATTAAACCTCACAATGAATTTAAAACTTTAAAGGCATCTTCTGTCTCAACAATACCTCTGTTCTATCAACAATACCCTTGATTAAGATTTATGTTTAGTAAAATATGAAATATATAAATGATAACACTCACACTTAGTCCGGTTTTATTAGATATTCACTTCACTTTTACGCAGCGCAATAATATTCTCTGATCTGATCTGATCTCTTCAATATATTTTATGCCTGCTTTTTGATAATAATAACCACACAACACTGCGCTAAATGCTCGTCACCAATATTATCACGGCACGAACCAACAAAGTTCTATTAATTGAATACTTGTAACAAACTGCATCTACCCCACAGAAATCGAAATAATTTACTTAGTTTTTTGTGGTCTACCTGCTAAACTTTAATATTTATGTGAACAAGACGAATGAAACTAAAAACGAATGATGATTATCGAACTAGTCATTGGTTGCAGACAAAGTGAGTGTGTGTGTGTAATGTGCGTGTCTACAGTATTGTAACAACTTATAGAAGAAGGTCGTAAGTCAAACCGAAGCGTCAGTCTATTGCTTTGTGAGATTGCTTATGGACTTTTGGTCGGTACTGTACAATTTGTTATAGGTTATGACATTATTAATAATAAAAAAAAAAGTGATTAGTGACCAGTTTACCTGCGCGAAATTTGACAACGACCCAAATAATAAATTGCATTAGGTAATAAATTTTTTTTCTTTATTTACTAGTGGTGCTTTTGTGAAATTTTTGCAATAAAATTGCAAAATAAAGTTGGATAGAAGACCATAGAAAATCATTGATGTTTCTAATGTCAAAAAGACATGTGTCGTTGCTAGGAATTGCACCTCCAATCATTTCCACTACAAGTAACCATATAATTAGATAAATACCTACTTATATAAACACTTTCGTGTTTAACACAAAATCAGAGTTAAGAATCCAAATGAATAATGTTCGTAACCAGTTCTGTATGAAGATCGACACTTAGACCTTCAAAATAAACACCGGCAATGAAAATGAAAAAAAAAAACAAGTTTCAATAAGAGAGAATTAGGTTCCTATGTGCCTAAGGCCTCAATAAAAAGGTTACTACTGCTAGGCATGTTTGCACTGTCGTCGACCTCTTCATCTCTTACCATCAGGTGGTTTAGTTTATCCAAACCTTAGCTCTCAACTTCTATAAAAATAGAAAACGGGGGCAGTGTTCGTCGGCTCTTTTAATCGGGACCTACATTTTAATACTTTTAGCTTTAAAAGGCTAATTGACACCTACTTGTAAACTGGTGTTGATGAAATTTTGCTGAATAATTTACGAGTTTATTTTCTTTTAGCTCTTATATCTTGAGGGCCTCGTGCCTAAATAATAACAGCCGCACGGGTCGATCGAAGGTTAAGTAACACTTGCCGAGATCGGTAATCCGTGGATGGGGTGATCATCCATTAAATACCGAGACCGCTCCGTGCCTCGGAAAATACGTTAAGCCGGTTGTTGCGGCTGTCTACACTGACGTTGATACAGCTCGGTTAGTCTATTTTAGTTATTTTCATAGCGTTATGTCCTATGGTATTCTGCTGTGGGGCAAAGCCGCTGACATTCAAAATATATTAGTTCTTCAAAAACGAGCTGTTCGAGCAATTTACCAGCTAGGTGCCAGCGTTTCTCTAAGAGATTTTCTTAAAGATATTGGTATTCTCACGGTGGCATCACAATTAATTTTCGCCAACATCATATACACTTATAAAATATACACTTATACACTAAAAACAGTGATATTCACGATGTTAACACTAGAAATAAGGACAAACTACGAGCTCCCTTTCACCGGCTTCATAAGGTTCATAACTCATTTGTTGGGCTTGGTATAACCTTTTATAACAAGCTACCCTCTTCTTTGCTAGATTTGCCGTTTAATGCGTTTAAAACTAAAGTAAAATCCAACCTTTGTTCAAAGGCATACTATTGTATCAACGACTGCTTAAATGATAAGAATAGTTGGCCGCTGTGATTAACTCAAGACAATGTTTATGTTGTTTCTCCAGAATTAGCTTACCTACTGACAGTTTATATGAGTTTATATAATTGTTTATTTTATTTGAATTTATAAGTCAATTTTTTTAATTACATTTTTACGAGTCCATTTATTTTATTTTATTGTTGACATAATCTACTCATTACAATGTTTTTGTTATGAGTTGTATTCCAATTTGTGGTTAGCTAGCGACCTCGACAATTGATCACATTATTTTTTTCCTGAGCAACCGGCAGCAAGTTCGTCATGCTCCCTCCTTCCCTCAAATATGGCGAGGAGGGTAGTGGCTGATCTTTGAGTTATGCTCGTGACCGGGTGTTGCTTGTGGTGACTGGTCGTCTTGCTGATCATGGTTTTGTTATTGTTACTTGTAATTAACTGTTCATTTATTTTACCTCGATGGTCCTAGTTTATCATTTATAACTTCCAATTACAGCTTTATGTAAGCGGGCACGCCCTTTATGCCTGGAGGCTTTTATTTAGATATTTAGTGCTGTTTACGTTTAGTTTTTTTTTTTATTCTTCTTGAGTATAGTTCTCGATGTTTTTGGTTGGTATATTGGCGTGTGCTAGATGACATATGGCCAATAATTTATCATTTAAATTATGTTTTGTGTTGCATAATGTAAGTTATTTTGCATACTATTCTATAGAATAGTTTTTTATATAACTTGAACAGACAGCTGTGCTACTGAGGAGTTTGTTGCGCCACTTCTTCTTCTCAGCTAAAGGCACTAGTAAGTGGTGAAGGGTGGGCGTTTTTGGGGGACTGTCTTATGTAATATGGCTAGCCAGATTGAATCAGGCACAAAAAAAAAACAAGAAAAAAAAAGAAAGATAAATATTATAATAAAGCTACACAAAGATTATTTAACGAACACCACCATCTTGTTTTTTCAATATAACTTCACAAAAAAAATAACAAAAATAGGTACCCTGTCAATGCCATTCAGACGCCAAAAGGTCCTTGTACCACTTTAATTATGTATATGTGTCATCAATACCCATCCTCCTGTTTCCTACACACAATACAACAGTAATCACGACAGTCATAGTCCACAACGCAAGCCTTTGAATCGCTTCACATAATACTCATGCCAACTTGAGCGATTATTCTTTAATAAAGGCACAAATAAGGCCAACGCTGTCACTTGCAAGCTTAAGACTGTAAGCCTGAATATATCAAATATAACAAACGTTAACACGAAGACGTTGATTAATACAAACATAACCGTCGCTGTACATAAACGGTGGTAACTGTCTCTCCTTCTGTCTTTTTTAGAAATCGCACCGGCATTTGAGTCTTTACAAAAAACAGAGAATTCACAAGTTTTGTAAATATTATCAAATTTATGAACGAAGGTAAAACATTGCACATGAATAAAGAGCTTACGATATTAAACAGCAAAGTTATTCTCTCTCTATTATCTTTTAATGTTATATTAATAACAAGTAAACACAATGCACATATGATCCGTATTACCGAAGGCACGGCCAGGCAAAGATGAAGCTTTTGTGATATTTCCTTTCAATATATCTACGAAAAGCTTTTACAATATCAACGTAAAACATGTAACACATCAACATCCAACAAATATACACGGTCGTTAAATAAACAAAGATAATAAACCAATATAACCCAATGCACTTGAATGCACTGAAATCAATAGTTTTTTCTTCGCAATTAATTGAAATAACAGTTAAACGTAATATATTATATAGTAAAACTTATCTACAAATGATTAATACCATTAGAGGCACGCCCCAAGCAAATATGGAACTTTTAAGAAACTTTCTCTTGATAGCTCTATGAAAAACTTTAACAACATCCACGTAAAACATGTAGCTTATCACCAACAACCAATAGTTATATACTGTCGTTAAATATATAAAGATAAAAAATACATTTAGCGAATAAAACGCTTGATCACTATGAATTAAAGTAAGCGATTAAACAGTTAAACGTAATATATTCACTAGGATTACACTGAGATACACGTAGTTGTTGAAATTACGAAACTTCCTGATGAGGTACCACGATGTCACTCCGTATATGAACGTAGCCAGACACAGGGCGAACTGAGTAAAGTGTCCGATCACACACACGGAAACGACTGAAGGTTCCAGGTGATTGTTCACAGTAGAGCACACGGGCACGCTGTGGTCATACCCTTTGTTATTTAAAAAAAAGCTGAAAGTTTCTCTGTGTATGTCCCCAATACAGGTAAGAACGATCCCCGAATATGAAGTTTGGGTCATGGTGGCTTTGGCAGATATGGTCTGGCAAAGGTGTATAAAGTTGCACTTAAGTTACGTTATAGTATAAAAGCTGAATATATGCTACTTGGGCAACTATCAAAAGATGTTTCCTCAGTAGTCAGACAGTTTCGATAGTTCTTACCTCTTGTCAGACACATTGAAAGTCTGTCCACACGATAACTGCCAAATCCACCATGATCCAAACATCATATTCGGGGATCGTTTTTACCTGTAATAGGGACATAAACAGAGAAACTTCCAGCGCGGTGCACAACGTTATAAAATATTCCAATAAGACTGTATGATTATAAGACAAGTATGTAAATCATTGTTTCAACTCCCATGAGGAGTTTCGTCGCCATATGAATCAGAAATGATACTACTACATTGTAACTGTCACGCAAGTTACTATTACTCCGCATGGCTGTCACGCATTTTACTACACACTGCGTAATTATCACGTTCAGTCAATCAACAAACAATTCAGCCTATCGCAGTTCACTACTGGATATAGGCCTCTCCCAAGCTGCGCCACAACACCCTGTCCTCCGCCTTCCGCATCCAGTCTCTCCCCACCTTTCTAAGATCGTCGGCTCATCTAGCTGGGGGGCGCTATTATCACGTTAATTACGATTAAAGCGCTAATCAGATCATAAGTGAAAGTTTGAGTTCATTGTCACACACACCAATTTTTTTAATATTCATATATAATAACATAGTATTTAAGTTAAACAATGGATGTGTTACGCCATGTTATCATAGGCTTTCATTACTCTTACTGTTATTTATGAACTATACTGATAAGACAAGGTAAACATGATTAGTACGCTAAGTGCTAAAAAAGCGGTTTAATCACATCAGTGTGTTTCTGTCCCAGTTATAGAAAAGTTCGATCTACTGAGTAGGGAACAAATGTATCTGTTGTCTACAATATAGTGTTCTAAAGTGCATAATCATCGTAATTAGCCTATAATGTCCCCACTGCTGGGACACAGTCCTCCTCTCTTCGAGAAGGAGTGGGGTGCTAGACTATCACTCGGGCCCAGTGCGGTTTGGTAGATGTCACATGTCTTCAATTTTTTTATTCTAGGACATGCCGGTTTCCTCACGATGTTTCCCTTCACCGTTTTGAGAGCAGTGTTGCTAAAAAGTGCAATACTTGCTAATGACTAGTGCCCGAGTGTTGGTACAACGTGAACTGCTCGCCATAGCAGGTTGCGATACCAGTTCAGGCTGTACAGCGGGCTATGATTACCTGGAGCCCTCATTGGTTTCCGTGTACATGATTGGACACTATTGTAAGTTCGCCTTGTGTCTGGCTACGTTTAAATACGAGTGACGTCGTGGTACCTCATCAGGAGTTTTCGCAATTTCAACAACTACGTGTATATCAGTGCAACCATTCCGATAATATATTCCGATTAACTGTTATGTCAATTACTTTGATTCATTGTGAAGAAAGGATTATTGATTTGAGAAAGTGCATTACTTTACGATGGTATATAACTTTTGTTTATCTAATGACGGTGTACAACAATTGGTTATTAGTAATGTGTTATATATATTACGTTGAAATTGTTAAAGTGTTTCATAAAAATATCGAAATGAAATATCTTAAAAGCTCCATCTTCGCCTGGGGCGTGCCTGTGATATTTTTGATTATTTGTTCATTCGTTTTTCTAATCATTGAACTAGCAACAGAAGAAAATAAAGATAGATTATTTTATATGTTTTTCATCATAAGCATTTATACCACGAGCAACATTTTGCCTTCGTTTATAAACTTGACTCTCTTTATAAAACTGGTGTATTCTCTGTTTTTTTTGTAAAGACACAAACACAAGTGCAGTTTCTAAAAAAGGCAGATTTAAAGAAAAATGGCGTCGTTTGTCTGTGGCGACAGCTATATTTGTTTTAAGCAACATGTTTGTGTTGACATTTATTATTTGGGATATATTTGCTTTTTCAATTTTTGTACGAGGTGTTACATTAAGCATCCAAATGATAGCTCTAGCTATCTTTGTTCCTTTAGTGAAGAGCAACCGGTTATTGTGGCACGAGTATTATAAGAATCGATCGAAAAGGACTTTATCGTGATTATATTGTTGTATTGTCTTATATTAACTACTATTGTCATCTTCACCCAGAGGACTTAGACAAGTGGCAACACTTACCACTTGATAATTGCCACTTGTACAGTAAACGTTTTTACAACGAATTTCAACGAGATTGCCCAAAACTTTTCGGTAGCTTATAATAATATCAGTCTAGTAACAGTCTATTGAAACTCCGTACTACGCTTGGCCAGCTCAAGATTAAAGTAGCGGCGTAGAGGCGCGCGGCGTCGCGGCTTGCAGTGTACTATACTTTTGAAATCAAAAATGTAGATGACAGATTTATATGTGACCATCCCAACAAACTCGGTATAAAAAAGTTTTAGGCCGTATTCTCGGTGGCAGCGGGCAGTGGACCGGCGGTGACAGCGGCGCGAGTTTAGCGCGATCAAATGCATAGTTTTATACGGAACTGTAGCGCTATTCTGTGACCATCTCACCGTGTTATCTTAGGTGAAGTGAGCGTGGAGTGAGCTGTCAGTTGCTAAGGATTGACACTATTGGCAGCTCACTTCACCTAAGGGGCCGTTAAAGTATTACGTAAGCAGATTTATTTGTCAGCAAAAGTAAGCAAAGCTCTTACCCCCCCCCCTTCCATTCTTACGTAATCATTGGTATATATGCATTTTTCTTTTTATGTGAGTATTCTGTTTTTTTATTGATTCGTGAGCAACAGTTATAAGTCTAACAAGTGTAAATTTAGACAAGTGAATAGCACGTGGTAATTCCCTTACTCGGTTCTAAGCGAGTACCTAAACGTATTCATTATTTGTGGGAATCCCCGAATATACGTTTCGTTTTCAAGCATAGACAATGTATGGGTTGTCATATGTGTAAAAAAGTAAATTATTATTGCTGACGTAATCACCATCTAGACCCCCCCAACCCCATGTCATCAAAAATAAGCAAAGCATGACCCCCTCCGCCCCCCTATAGTGCTTACGTAATACTTGAACGGTCCCTAAGATATCACAATGAGATTTTTACAGAATAGCACTACTGTTCTTGCTAGCAGCGGCGCGGGGAGCGAGGAGAGTTCCATATAAAACTATGCATTTGAACACGCCGCTCTTGCACCGCTGTCACCGCCATCCATGCCCATTCGTCAGATCTGCAACGCCAGGACTCACTGAGGGAAGAGGAAGAGTGGAGCGAGACAACCTCAGAGCTCAGAGAAGTAATCAGGGAACCAGCAGCTGAAAGAGTGCCTGAGCCAGTAGTTGAGCCAGCAGCCGAACCAGCAGCTGAGCTGGTATCTGAGGCACCTGATCCTGAGCCTGAACTCCGAAAAGATACAATATTGCTCGAGCCAATTATCGGAAATTCTACTAGTTATATAACTGTTTAGTTTAGAATATATGGTGGAGGGATGTTAGGTTAGTTAGTAACTAATTATAGATATAGTTTCGCGATCTGCGTGTCGTGCACATACGCCTCTAAGCCAGTGCGAAAAAATAGCTTTGTTATCGAAGGCAAAAATTATGTATCGATTTATGTAAAAATATGGTTTGAGTATAGTCAGCTATGTATTGTAGTTGTAAATCGATCTTAAAAGTAAGTTAAATTTGTCGACTGAACAATTTAATAATCAATACCACAAAGCGGAACGTAAGCATAACCCAACTCGTTTATATTTAATAAAACACTTGCTGTTCCAAAAGTAACAAACTACTTTGGTAAGCGCTCCAGAAGATAGTAGTGTCAACGTTAATGAAATAAACTGATATCATACAAATTAAAAGAGTTCTACAAAAACATTATCTCTATGTTCCATGTTAGAGGTTTTGGTTTCCATACTTAGACCTTCAGGTGGACCATTGTGCGCGGACAAAAAATTTAATTTCTCATTGCGTTTACAGAGCATGTTCGTAACAAACCTCACGTTTGCGAAAACGCCTTTTTGTAAAATTGAGATTGAGAGTGAGATTTTTAATCTCGACTGTAGGTATATTTATTATAGTTTGCATAATGAAGTTATACCAGCTCATTTATTTTCAAAATTTGTAATCAATTGTTACACAAGAATAGCTGCCGACAAACTGCAGACTGGCAGGTTGGCAGACTTTTTGTATGTTATTGAAAATACAGATTTTGAATAAAAAAATAAATAAAACATATCGACGGGAACACAACTAATGCATTTATTTATATAAGTTAACCAATCAAACTTGGCCTTATCATAGGCCATTCCTGATTACTAATAGTCTTTAGTAGTATACGTTACGAACCGTAGGTACAAGATAAATAGAATCGATCACTACATTAAATGTCGAAATCTGGTTAAACGTTATTAGTTTGGGTCTAACCCTGTTATGGTTAAGTCCTAATTATCTACATTTCTCTCTTACATTTTTGTTTTCAAGTGTTTAATGGAAAATACCACAATATCTGAGTTTGCCTGCTAAAGGTATACCTTTGCCTGATCCTTCGACGAAAATATGCATGGTTTTATGTTATTGGTGTTAATAAGTTACCTGAGTGTCAGTTTGAAGCTCGTAACGGCTGAAAACGACATCATAGATAACTCTACATTGAGTGAAATTGAGGTGAATCCGTCATGCAAAACGTATGTGATCAGACACAATATATTCTTCTCTATTACAATAGTTTCGTTCATATACGGAGTGACATCGTGGGTCGTCATCAAGAAGTTTCGTAATTTCAACAACTACGTGTATCTCAGTGCAATCCTAGTGAATGTGTTACGTTTAACTGTTGTGTCAATTGCCGAAGTTCCTTGCAACCAACGGTTTAGCTCACGCACTCATTTCTTTATCTTTTTATATTTAACAACTGTGTACAACTATTGGGTGTTGGTGATGTGTTATTTGTTTTACGTTGATATTGTAAAAGTATTTCATAACAACATTGAAAATAAGTTTCTTAAAAGCTCAATTTTTGCTTGGGGCGTGCCTTTGATGTTATGTATCATTTGTAGATTGCTTTTACTTATATTTGAACTAACACTAGAAGGTGATAAAGAAAAACTTATACTTTTTATAATCACAGTTGGCACTATATGCATAAACACTGTTTTGCCTTTGATTATTAACCTCGTTATTTTTGTGCAACTTGCATATTCTTTGTTTTTTTCTAATAAAGACATAAACAAGAGTGCGTTCCCTAAAAATGTAAGAGTGAAAGAAAAATTGCGTCGTTTATGTACAGCGATGGCTATGTTTATTTTAACTAACCTCAACGTAATGACATTACTTATTTGGGACGTATTTGATTTTTCATTCCCATTACGATCTGTTATATTAAGCTTACAAATTATAGCATTGGCTTTGTTTGTTCCTTTAATAAAGAGTAACCGGGTATTATGGCACGAGTACTATAAGAATCGATTAAACAGGACTTTTTCATGATTATTATTATAGCCAATCATTTCACTAGATTAACACTAGGTTGCTGTCGATTAACGCAAGCACTAATGTCATAATAAAATACATTCTATTTATATTTCTATCCATCACATAAAATGGTGTTATCATAACGCATTGACAAACATTTGTAATAGCGAAATAAAGGTATCTAAACCTGAAAAATATGTCCAATAAACTAGATATCTGTTTATAATAAATAATTTGATACCTCAAAATAGTTATTTTATTTGCATTTTTGCGCTTACCTTACTGAAAATGAAGGTATGACAAATTATTATGTTATAGGATGGATGCGTCGTGATGGATGCGACAATCAAAATAAAGCATACACTAGCTAGCACTAGCTTTGAATACAATTTTGATGTTTGATAGCTGTTTTACCATACAAACCCTGTCAGACGTCAATTTCATTCCACGGATAAAATACAACTGACGCTGAAATAATAATAATAAAATTCTTAACATTAAAATTGTACTCAATGAAACTTTATTTCATTTCTAAAACTGCTTCAAGGGAATGGTTGGAAAAAGTTACTTCCTTGTTTTTCATATGAAAAAAATACGAATACATTTAACTTCTGTTTTCTACTTGGCTGTCACGCACGTTTCTACTAAAAAGCATAACTGACACTCACCTACAACGCTACAACCTCGCCATCTTGTTTTGTGAATACAATTTCTGTCTCACAAATGTTTACCAACAACGCCCCCCGCCAAAGGGGTGTGTAACGTTTGAAATAATGACAAAAGTTCTGATGATCATATGACCTAATTTCATTCAATATACTTTTTTGTAATATAACGATGAAATGATATAGTGAATTATTGATATAATTTCATTTTACCTAATTTGTATGGTATAGTGAACGTTTTCTATAATGCACATTTGAATTAATATTCAATTAGTATAATATTCAGGTACTATAATATTCAAAATCTATAAGTAACGTTTAATATAATTTAGAAACGTATACTTTGTTTTGTATATTTTTGCAAAAACTGATTATATTTTATACGTCTGCATTTGGAATGCTACCCAACCCAAACCCTACTAACCTAAGCAGGGTTTGGGTTGGGTAGCATTTGCAATAGGTTAGGTTAGAACAGTGACCATCAGCGAAGGCGAACGAGCGTAGCGAGCGTGCCGCGGCAGCGGCTGCCGTGCGCCAGATCCTCTTTATTGTTCGTGAATCATTTGGGTTAGATGAGGTTATAACGGTATGATGTTTCCTGATATTTACTTATTCATTACTGAATTTTGACTGAAAATTAGTAAATGTTAAAATTAGCTCAACTGAACGTTATATAAAAAGAGCATTATACAAATTGAGAATTATATGAAATGAACGTTACACTAAATGTTATTAGAGCAAAAGAAGGTTATATGAAATATCATATTAGATCATATAAAAATAGGTTGTTTGTTTTTATAGCATATGAAAATTATAAAAACTCGACAAAAGAGAAGCATGATAAGAATATTTTACTGTATCATCAAAATATTAATCGCTTCTCTGGCAAAATCCTAGACGTGGAATTGTTAATAGATAAATATCATATGGATATCTTATGGTTTTGTAAAACCTGGTTAAGACCAGATGGGATGCTGTTTAATGTAAATAATTTTTCAGTTGCCAGTACGTACAACAGGTCCTCAATAGGGGGTGGTACCTTGATATTATGTAATAGTTGTTTCAGACATAAGGAAAGGAAGGATATCACTGCTTGCTCTGTTGATCATGTGCAGAGGTTGAAGGCCATACTTTCTTATGTGTTTATAGACCACCAGCCTCAAACTAGTCATCATTTTTAATCATTATGGAAGTAATACTAAGTAAACTTTTTAAAGATAATAAATTAGTTTCACCCGATAAATATAAGCTTATATCATTGTTTAAATCGTTCAATTTAAAATGTATATTTAATGAAGCGACTAGAATAACAGCAACCTCAGCTTCATGCATTGACAATATATTACTAATTGTAAAATACAAGACTCATCCTTAATTAGTGGCGTCAGGTCTGACTATACTGGTCAACTTGTATCATTTAATTTAGATAAAAAGTTACACCTAGATAAAACCACTGAATTTAGACCTCTCACTAAAAATAAATTGAAAATGTTTAATAATAATGTTCTTAGCAATCTCTCAACTGCTAGTTTTGATTCACAAGACCCCAATATAAACTACGGTACATAATTTTCTACAGTAAGCCATGAATTCAATAAAGCGTGTCCTGTAAAAAAAGTAACAATCAATACTAAACCAAAATTTTAATGAATGGGCCACTGCTGGCATTAGAAAAAGCAGAGATATTTTGTGTAATTTGTACAATGAAAAGTCATTGACCTCTGATCCAGCCCTTCATATTTATGTTAGAAACTATTCTAAGATATTTAACCGGTAAAGGACCGGCGTCTCTCATGAGAGACGGCACACCCACGCGACTTACATCTCTATTTGTACTTGTTGTAATGGCTATTATCGTCTGTGAATTTTTCTGTCTATGGTCGGATAGATATTCTCGTCAAATAAATCGACTAAAAGCAAAAATATTAATAGGCAACATTTTAAAAAAATGTTGAAAATCACGTTCCCGCGCGGTAAAATGTCAGTCAAATGTCACTCCCGTCCGCTGTAATAATTCGTTTTTTAATGGTTTTTGTGTGTAAATCGTCGGAAAGTGGTGATATTTTCATTTTGAAGTAAATATTACATCGTTTTAGATAATATTCGCACTAAATAACACCTATTTTGACCCAACCAAAAAAGTGTAAACAACCAAAAAAGAGAAAGTTCCCGTCACAGTGAAAGTTGTAATATTTTGTGGTTTTTCTGTATGGATCTGATCCGTAAGTGTTTTATTTCTTTTCTATATTACATGTATCATCGTTTTAGACAACATTTAGAACAAAATAATACAAAAAAATATTTTTTTGGTACGGTGAAAGTTACGTAAGCAATAGAAATTCTAGATCATCAAAAATCTAGATTTTTTGAATTTTTTGTTTTCAATGTTTGTCTCTAAAAACGCTTTTGTTAGATAACTTATCTATCCATAATGTACCCTGCAAAATTTCGTGTGAATTGGTACGGTAGTTTTATCAGAAATCGTTATCACAAAGAACAAAAGAAATAATAACAAAAGCGGGTAATAAAGATAAGTGAACGTTGTTTACAAAGACTGTAACCATTTGAAACGTATTCCTAATCTATTCGAGTAGCAAAAACCGGCCAAGTGCGTGTCGGACTACGCACAATGAAGGGTTCCGTCGTTGAGAATGTTGAGATGAATTTATTTATCCCAAGAACAAACTTAACATTGTAGTTGAAAAACATGTTCTCCCATACATTCCAAATGCAAATTGTCGCTCGGCATCCAATACCGCGAATGTAACACTTTTACATTTTTTTTTAATTGCAGGATCATTTATTTGAACGTGTAGAATGAAATAAAACAAAAATCTGATTTTCGTAAAAAAATTCACATTCGCGGTATTAATATAATAATAATCTAAATCTAATACTTTTAAACGAGCAATTCTTGTATATATGTATATTTAATCTGAATCTCGGAAACGGCTTCAAGAATTTGTATTAAATTTAGTATGCAGGGGGTTTCGGGAGCGATAAATCGATCTAGCTAGGTTTCATTTTTAGAAAACGTTATTCAAAAAAATATGGTCACCCAGATATTTTTCTTTATTCAAGTAACAAGGACTCATTGTGTTAGTAAACTTATGAACTATGTTAACTTATTTTACCAGGTCACTTAGAAAGTTTTGTGACTAACAGTTTTTGTCTATACGATACTGGCTGGTTTTGATGTCAATTAAAACTATGACTATTTATTACAAAAAAACGTAACATTCCAAATTCGAAATTCCCTCCACATTTTTTTACGAGCAAAATCAAAATACTCTGTCTTACTGAAAACTGGATTTACAACGAGAACATTTTCACGCGATGATTTTGTACGATTTCAAATGTCGACTAAAACCAGAAGAATCGTTTGAAAGACTTCGAATGGTGTTCATAGAAAAAAGCCCTTCTAAAGCGACTGTTTTCCGCTGGTTCAACGAATTTATGGGTGGTCGAGTAATTTTGGCGGACAAAGAAAGAAGTGGCCGCCCTATGACGGTTGTTACATAACAAAACGTGCTGGCTGTGAAAAATTTAATTCAAGAGAATAGGCGAATTATATATGAAGAGGTTCAGCATATACTGCCGATTGGATCGGGAAGTGTGCATGAAATTCTACACAGGCATCTTCAGTTATGGAAAATAGTTTCACGCTAGTACCGTAAAATCTAACACAGGCTCAAAAGGAGGTTCGGGTAGAATGGAGCCGAGACATGATAGCAAAATTTGTAGCAGGCTCGTCTCGGCGCGTTTAAGATATCATTGCGGGTGATGAATCTTGGATTTATCAATATGATCCAGAAATGAAGCATCAGTCGACCGTGTGGCTGTTTCAAAATGAACCAACGCCTACCAAAGTGAAGCGAGCCAGAAGTTTATCGCAAGTTTTTTTTTTTGCCCGGTTATCTGGTGTCAGTACCTTGACGAGATCAAAGGAGTATCAATCCTGAATGGTATGTTACCAAATGTTTGCCAGAAGTTTTTACTACTGCAAGCAGCAAGCGACCGAACACTGGCCTCCGTGGGCTACTGCTTCACCACGACAACGCGCTGGCTCACTCGGCGCTCAAAACAAGGGACTTTCTGGACAGCACACCGGTCAAATTTATAGGTCATCCTCCTAACAGTCCCGATTTGGCTCCGTGCGACTTTTCTTGTTCCTCAAAAAAAAAAAAAAAACTCAAAGGAAAACAGTTTTCATCACCTGAAGATGCACTGGCTGCATTTGAGAAGAAGATTGGAGAGGTGTCTGATGCGGACTGGAAAATGTGTTATAAAAATTGGTTTAGACGTATAAAACTGTGTATAGACGCCAATGGAGAGTTCTTTGAAAAGATATAATAAAAATAATTATAACCTGTAGTATATTTTTTTCTAGTATCACAAAACTTTCTGAGTGCCCCACGTAATCTAGTTTAAATTTATCTCACCCGCATTCCAACCTGTATGGCCTAGAAAAAGCTCCAGCCCATCGTACACTATTGATCTGGATACCATACCACTACTTAAAGATGTTTATAAGCTCCGTTGGCAACCTATCCTTCTCCATCTTTCTCCACAATACGTCATAAGCAACCAGATCAGAAGCCTTGAATAAATCGAGGAAGCTAGCATAAATCGGCGTCCCACGCTGTGTTTAGTAAGTATGTGATAGTATGTTTAAGACACAACACTGCACTTTCTGTTGACAAACCACGCCGAAACCCGAATTGGTTGTCATGAACATTTACAGTTTTATTTATTTGTGTATTATGCAGACGGTCAAACACTTTTGATATTATAGTAGCTAGAGAGATGGGCTTATTGGATGCCGAACGACGAAATGTAAGTTTATACGCACAATATTGAGAGATTTACCATGTTATTTTAAGACCATAGACTTCTTATAGGTTTTCCTGTAATCTATGAGTAAAGAGCCATACTTTGTATTTTTTTCAAAATTTTTGGTCCAGTAGTTTCGGAGATAAGGGGGGGGGAATGGTCAATTTTCATTGAATTTATTAAATATCTTTAAAAGTATTTATTTTAAAATTATATAAAAAATATATATATGATCCTCGCAACAAGTCCTTTCATTTGATATGTCACACGGTACAGTCAGCAAAACCTTTTTTTTAATTTTCTTGTTTGCGCCCCAAAAGTGACCCCAATATTCTAAATTAATTTATTTACGTTACTTATTCGTGTTTGGGTCACAGAAACACATATGTGTACCAAATTTCAACTTAATCGGTCCATTAGATTCGGAGTAAATTGGCTGTGACAGACGGACAGACAGACAGACAGACAGACAGACCGACAGACAGACAGACAGACACACGAGTGATCCTATAAGGGTTCCGTTTTTTCCTCTTGAGGTACGGAACCCTAAAAACATTAACAATACTACTTGAGACATTGTAAAGAAATCCGAGTGTTTGTTTATTTAAGTGCGGTCGTAAAACTGTCACGGCGCGGACCACCCACGGCGACTCAGCCGTCCCTTACCGGTTAAACGAGTCTGCACCCAAGCTAAATCAAAATTAATAAGTAACAACATTAGTATTTCTAACAATAAAATAAAAGCTGTGTGGCAGGTAATTAATAAAGAAACTGGAAACACAAAACAGCGAGGTAAGAATGAATTGTCTTCAAAAATTGAGAATGAAACCATTTCAGATAAGTTTAAAGTTGTTGAGACGCTAGAAAAGTTGTTTACCAACATTCCAATAGAGGTTACGAAATCTCTCCCCTCATCATCAATAGTAGCTGAATCCCTTATAAAAGAAAATTTCAGTAAGGACATTCCAAGTTTTGAATTCAAGCCCATTTCTATTGTCACAATTAAAAAAGCATTTAAAAGTCTTAGCATAAAAAACACAGAAGACTTATGGGGGATTTCCATAAAGGTTCTTGGGGATATCATTGACACAATTGCCCCTGTCCTAACAAGCATATATAATCAATGTTTAGATAGCGGTACGTTTCCAGATTTAATGAAAAATAGCAAAGTAGTACCAATTTTCAAATCGGGTAGTAAGAGTGATCCCTCAAATTATAGACCAATATCTGTGCTACCAGCATTGAGTAAAATATATGAAAAAATAATGCTAGACCAGATGTTGTCACATTTTAATTCAAATGGAATTTTACATAGTCACCAGTTTGGTTTCACGAAAGATAGGTCGACGAAGCCTTTTCCCAACTATGTTGGGGTCGGCTTCCAGTCTAACCGGATGCAGCTGAATACCAGTATTTTACATGGAGCGACTGCCTATCAGACCTCCACATCCCAGCGCAGAAGTAAAACTCATCAGTCACATTTTGGAATCCTGGGAGAAGACCCAGGATGCAATTGGCATTTTCTGTGACCTCTCAAAAGCGTTTGACTGCGTTGACTACAAAACACTGATCTGTAAATTACACCACTACGGAATTCGTGGACAAGCTGCTGATTTTGTTTTTTTCCCATCTATCAAACAGGCAGCAAAAAGTAAACGTTAACGGGGTGACGTCCTCGGGGTCTCTAGTTAAGATGGGCGTGCCTCAAGGATCAATTCTTGGCCCTTTCCTTTTACCTTTTACCGTTCTTACATGATGGCTAGTATATCGGATATAATTCTATATGCTGATGATACTTCTCTTATTTTTAAAATAGATAGAAAAGATACGGATGTCTTACATGTCAACGATAGTCTGGCAATACTTCGAAATGGTTCGCAGCTAATAATCTTTTACTTAATGCGAACAAAACTAAATGTCTTGGTTCTCATTACTAAATGTACCTCAAGTAGGTCTCAATTTAAAACTTGATGGCAAGAAACTAGATGCTATTACGGAAACTGTGTGTCTAGGAATTACTCTAGATTCGAGATTGCAATGGGGCGCCCACATTAGAGCTCTTTCAGGTAGATTAAGTTCAGCTGCATATGCAGTAAGAAAAATAAAGCAGTTAACTGTTGTAGCCACAGCTAGGTTAGTATACTTTGCTTATTTCCACAGTATTGTGTCTTATGGCGTTTTGCTGTGGGGATCGGCAGCTGACGTAGATTCAATTTTCATTTTACAGAACTGGGCAATTCGCGCGGTCTACAAAATGAGTCCTCGTAAGTCCCTTAGAAATAAATTCAAAGAAATTGATATACTGACTCAGTCTTCTCTTTATATCTTAGAAAGTATTTTGTAAGTTCGCAAAAACCTAGGACTTTTCAAAATAAGAAGCGATTTTCATAATATAAATACACGTAGTAAACATGAAATTGTGATACCCAAATTTAGATTAACTAAAACTAGTAAGTCATTTCATAAAAACGGAATCCGCTTTTATAACAAGTTGCCAAAGTCTGTTACAGAACTAAGCGATGGAAAGTTCAAAACCCACATCAAACGTGTCCTTATCAAAAAAGCATATTATAAGAAAGACTACGTTGAAGACAAGAAAGTTTGGCAATAATTCCTTCTGCACATGTGGCTTCCCTGGTACCTCATTAACGGCATAACAATGTAAATGTCTATTAACTGCTCCCAAATTACGATGATTATTTTATTTTACTTTTTTTTACATACTTCACTGACATAATCTTTTCATTATTTGACATTATATAATTTATATACCTACAATTTTCTATATTTTTTTAATCAAATTATTTGTTACAGCTGTAGTGACAGTGGCAATCATGACATTTGGTTAAAATAGGTCCTTATTTTTATTATTTGGTTTATCTTTTATATAAATTATTTTCTTTTAGATTTTGTGAAAGTGAGAACGTTGTAGGCTGTAGACTTGTGGACCATTTTCTATTTTACTAAGTACCTGTTACTTCTTGATAGGCCTACACTGTCCTCCCATACCTATTAACACTAATTTGAAAACATTGTAGAAACCACTTATTTTGAAAAGAGTAACCATGGAGTTTCTTGCCGGCTCTTCTCCATAGGAAGCGACCAATTGAAACCGTGCACCTAGCTTTTCATAAGTGCCCTTGTAGGTTTATGTGAAATAAAATATTTTGAATTTTTATATCATGTGAACGTTATTTCAAGTGCTATACTATCTATTATTATGCCATATATTACACACCCCCGCCAAAGTCATACAGATGCCAAAATATCCTTTATATCCTAGCACTCTACTACACAATGTTTCGCACGCACAACTGTCACGCACGTTACTACTACACTGCATAGCTGTCACGCACGCTACTACTACACTGCGTAGTTGTCACGCACGTTACTACTACACTGCGAAGCAACTTTACCACAACCGTTGCTTACCCGCGTTGTAGGAGGTAGCGGAGTGAAATTGCGAGCCGATTTCCGGCCACCGTAGGCTCGGGCTTGCGGACGGTGAGCAATGGGTAGCTCACCGTCCGATAAGGACCAGGCCCAGGTCGACGGCGCGTTGTGTTCCACGCGTGCCTCAAAGAGATGTCAACAGAATTGACGGGGTCCACTAGGGCCGATGCCTGCCGGGGTTGCAAATAAGGCTGAAAAAATCGTGGCCCCCGGCAACATGGCGACTGAAAGAACACGGGTGGGTTTTAGTCAGTAAGAGTCTGACACGCCCTCCTGCTCCACCCAGAGTGGGAGAAGTTATTTGATAATTTCCCACACAAAAAAATAAATAAAAGGATTTAGCGGAGTAGAATGCGGCATCCCATAAGTGCCGGTGCACACGATGCGTTGCGGCAGAGGCGCGGCGGTGCGGCTCCGGAACGGTGGCACTGCGACGTCCTACTTAGTCGTACAAATATCCATGGTATGTCACACGGTGCTTTCCGTCGTCGCACCGCACGTCTTTGCGGTGCGTCGCCGCAACGCGTCGTGTGAACAGGTTCTAACAGCCAATCGCCAGTGCCAGTGTGCGCCAAAAATATGAAAGTTATATCGCAGTTTCAATTGAATTTTAAAAAAAATTACACCAATAGGTTAACACATTTTTACACAATTCTTCTGTTGATAAAATTTCCTTTTTTATATTTACAAAAATATTAATAGTTGTTGCTCAAAATATTGAGCATTTCGAGACGAAAAGATTTTTCATGTGTTTTGTGATTTTTTTTTTCAATATGCTAGATAATTTCTATAAAATATCTTTGTATAAGTATTTTTTTTACACACTTGACTACAGACTGTATTTTTTTTTGGGCTTGTTATATGTAGCAATACTACTAACTGTGCGACAAAAAATGGACGTTTTACGGTGTTCTCGTTTGGGCAGCGTGCAGCGCCTTGACTATATATATGTGTCATCTATGAACCCTCTACTGCCCATCCTCCTGTTTCCTACACACAATACAACAATAATCACGACAATCATAGTCCACAACGCAATCCTTTGAATCGGTTCACATAATACTCATGCCAACTTGCGCGGTTACTCTTTAATAAACGCACAATAAGGCCAAGGCTGTCACTTGCAAGTTTAATATAATAATAATACCCCACCGCCGTATCTCTACGTTGACGTCGTGGTAGGGCTTGCACGCTCCTGAACTCTAGGTCTGTCCCTGTAGAGTTTACTTTGCCAGTACGGGTCTAGGTTGAGGACCCAGACCAAGAGAGATACAGAAACCCGCAGGGCAGCGTGTGGCAAGCTGTTGGGCAGTAGCATCCCCACGGACCCTATCTCCAGTGAGAAGTCTTGTTTCTCACCTCTAACTTGCCTTTATTAGCCGACTGGAGTGAACATTGACGAGGAACAGAGCTCCCACTTTATTCTTGCCTTAATTGGCCGGCTTGAGTGGAGATTCGCAAGAGCAAACGTGCTTGGAGGAAGGAAGTATTCCAGTAAGATGCTGGTAGGGATCTTGACCGTACTTCCGGGATTGTTCTGATAGCCGTGGAATACCTCTTCACTCCTCTTAAGCATCTCAGGACACATTGCCCCCTTGTTGCTACGACACTTTGTGCTAGCGACCGTTTTCGGAGGCACATTATCTCCCTCGGGAGCATGTTCAGGTCAATTACCGAACAATAATAACATGTCAGCGTAATCACGACACCGCGCTCCATGCCTTGAATATTTTTTGTATTACAGTACGTTTTCGGATAATATATCGGGTGCGACTCAATCTCATTCACCTCATTAGTTTTAATTGTTATCCCATTTGTATAACTGAAATATAGCAACCTTTATAACCTTCAATCATAGTTTATTTTAATCTCACCCCAACCCCGAACATTGGTCCTTCGAGCCATCGGAGCGGGACCATTACATGTGCAGAAGCACATGTGGCTTCCCTGGTACCTCATTAACGGCATAACAATGTAAATGTCTATTAACTGCTCCCAAATTACGATGATTATTTTATTTTACTTTTTTTTACATACTTCACTGACATAATCTTTTCATTATTTGACATTATATAATTTATATACCTACAATTTTCTATATTTTTTTAATCAAATTATTTGTTACAGCTGTAGTGACAGTGGCAATCATGACATTTGGTTAAAATAGGTCCTTATTTTTATTATTTGGTTTATCTTTTATATAAATTATTTTCTTTTAGATTTTGTGAAAGTGAGAACGTTGTAGGCTGTAGACTTGTGGACCATTTTCTATTTTACTAAGTACCTGTTACTTCTTGATAGGCCTACACTGTCCTCCCATACCTATTAACACTAATTTGAAAACATTGTAGAAACCACTTATTTTGAAAAGAGTAACCATGGAGTTTCTTGCCGGCTCTTCTCCATAGGAAGCGACCAATTGAAACCGTGCACCTAGCTTTTCATAAGTGCCCTTGTAGGTTTATGTGAAATAAAATATTTTGAATTTTTATATCATGTGAACGTTATTTCAAGTGCTATACTATCTATTATTATGCCATATATTACACACCCCCGCCAAAGTCATACAGATGCCAAAATATCCTTTATATCCTAGCACTCTACTACACAATGTTTCGCACGCACAACTGTCACGCACGTTACTACTACACTGCATAGCTGTCACGCACGCTACTACTACACTGCGTAGTTGTCACGCACGTTACTACTACACTGCGAAGCAACTTTACCACAACCGTTGCTTACCCGCGTTGTAGGAGGTAGCGGAGTGAAATCGCGAGCCGATTTCCGGCCACCGTAGGCTCGGGCTTGCGGACGGTGAGCAATGGGTAGCTCACCGTCCGATAAGGACCAGGCCCAGGTCGACGGCGCGTTGTGTTCCACGCGTGCCTCAAAGAGATGTCAACAGAATTGACGGGGTCCACTAGGGCCGATGCCTGCCGGGGTTGCAAATAAGGCTGAAAAAATCGTGGCCCCCGGCAACATGGCGACTGAAAGAACACGGGTGGGTTTTAGTCAGTAAGAGTCTGACACGCCCTCCTGCTCCACCCAGAGTGGGAGAAGTTATTTGATAATTTCCCACACAAAAAAATAAATAAAAGGATTTAGCGGAGTAGAATGCGGCATCCCATAAGTGCCGGTGCACACGATGCGTTGCGGCAGAGGCGCGGCGGTGCGGCTCCGGAACGGTGGCACTGCGACGTCCTACTTAGTCGTACAAATATCCATGGTATGTCACACGGTGCTTTCCGTCGTCGCACCGCACGTCTTTGCGGTGCGTCGCCGCAACGCGTCGTGTGAACAGGTTCTAACAGCCAATCGCCAGTGCCAGTGTGCGCCAAAAATATGAAAGTTATATCGCAGTTTCAATTGAATTTTAAAAAAAATTACACCAATAGGTTAACACATTTTTACACAATTCTTCTGTTGATAAAATTTCCTTTTTTATATTTACAAAAATATTAATAGTTGTTGCTCAAAATATTGAGCATTTCGAGACGAAAAGATTTTTCATGTGTTTTGTGATTTTTTTTTTCAATATGCTAGATAATTTCTATAAAATATCTTTGTATAAGTATTTTTTTTACACACTTGACTACAGACTGTATTTTTTTTTGGGCTTGTTATATGTAGCAATACTACTAACTGTGCGACAAAAAATGGACGTTTTACGGTGTTCTCGTTTGGGCAGCGTGCAGCGCCTTGACTATATATATGTGTCATCTATGAACCCTCTACTGCCCATCCTCCTGTTTCCTACACACAATACAACAATAATCACGACAATCATAGTCCACAACGCAATCCTTTGAATCGGTTCACATAATACTCATGCCAACTTGCGCGGTTACTCTTTAATAAACGCACAATAAGGCCAAGGCTGTCACTTGCAAGTTTAATATAATAATAATACCCCACCGCCGTATCTCTACGTTGACGTCGTGGTAGGGCTTGCACGCTCCTGAACTCTAGGTCTGTCCCTGTAGAGTTTACTTTGCCAGTACGGGTCTAGGTTGAGGACCCAGACCAAGAGAGATACAGAAACCCGCAGGGCAGCGTGTGGCAAGCTGTTGGGCAGTAGCATCCCCACGGACCCTATCTCCAGTGAGAAGTCTTGTTTCTCACCTCTAACTTGCCTTTATTAGCCGACTGGAGTGAACATTGACGAGGAACAGAGCTCCCACTTTATTCTTGCCTTAATTGGCCGGCTTGAGTGGAGATTCGCAAGAGCAAACGTGCTTGGAGGAAGGAAGTATTCCAGTAAGATGCTGGTAGGGATCTTGACCGTACTTCCGGGATTGTTCTGATAGCCGTGGAATACCTCTTCACTCCTCTTAAGCATCTCAGGACACATTGCCCCCTTGTTGCTACGACACTTTGTGCTAGCGACCGTTTTCGGAGGCACATTATCTCCCTCGGGAGCATGTTCAGGTCAATTACCGAACAATAATAACATGTCAGCGTAATCACGACACCGCGCTCCATGCCTTGAATATTTTTTGTATTACAGTACGTTTTCGGATAATATATCGGGTGCGACTCAATCTCATTCACCTCATTAGTTTTAATTGTTATCCCATTTGTATAACTGAAATATAGCAACCTTTATAACCTTCAATCATAGTTTATTTTAATCTCACCCCAACCCCGAACATTGGTCCTTCGAGCCATCGGAGCGGGACCATTACATGTGCAGAAGCACATGTGGCTTCCCTGGTACCTCATTAACGGCATAACAATGTAAATGTCTATTAACTGCTCCCAAATTACGATGATTATTTTATTTTACTTTTTTTTACATACTTCACTGACATAATCTTTTCATTATTTGACATTATATAATTTATATACCTACAATTTTCTATATTTTTTTAATCAAATTATTTGTTACAGCTGTAGTGACAGTGGCAATCATGACATTTGGTTAAAATAGGTCCTTATTTTTATTATTTGGTTTATCTTTTATATAAATTATTTTCTTTTAGATTTTGTGAAAGTGAGAACGTTGTAGGCTGTAGACTTGTGGACCATTTTCTATTTTACTAAGTACCTGTTACTTCTTGATAGGCCTACACTGTCCTCCCATACCTATTAACACTAATTTGAAAACATTGTAGAAACCACTTATTTTGAAAAGAGTAACCATGGAGTTTCTTGCCGGCTCTTCTCCATAGGAAGCGACCAATTGAAACCGTGCACCTAGCTTTTCATAAGTGCCCTTGTAGGTTTATGTGAAATAAAATATTTTGAATTTTTATATCATGTGAACGTTATTTCAAGTGCTATACTATCTATTATTATGCCATATATTACACACCCCCGCCAAAGTCATACAGATGCCAAAATATCCTTTATATCCTAGCACTCTACTACACAATGTTTCGCACGCACAACTGTCACGCACGTTACTACTACACTGCATAGCTGTCACGCACGCTACTACTACACTGCGTAGTTGTCACGCACGTTACTACTACACTGCGAAGCAACTTTACCACAACCGTTGCTTACCCGCGTTGTAGGAGGTAGCGGAGTGAAATCGCGAGCCGATTTCCGGCCACCGTAGGCTCGGGCTTGCGGACGGTGAGCAATGGGTAGCTCACCGTCCGATAAGGACCAGGCCCAGGTCGACGGCGCGTTGTGTTCCACGCGTGCCTCAAAGAGATGTCAACAGAATTGACGGGGTCCACTAGGGCCGATGCCTGCCGGGGTTGCAAATAAGGCTGAAAAAATCGTGGCCCCCGGCAACATGGCGACTGAAAGAACACGGGTGGGTTTTAGTCAGTAAGAGTCTGACACGCCCTCCTGCTCCACCCAGAGTGGGAGAAGTTATTTGATAATTTCCCACACAAAAAAATAAATAAAAGGATTTAGCGGAGTAGAATGCGGCATCCCATAAGTGCCGGTGCACACGATGCGTTGCGGCAGAGGCGCGGCGGTGCGGCTCCGGAACGGTGGCACTGCGACGTCCTACTTAGTCGTACAAATATCCATGGTATGTCACACGGTGCTTTCCGTCGTCGCACCGCACGTCTTTGCGGTGCGGCGCCGCAACGCGTCGTGTGAACAGGTTCTAACAGCCAATCGCCAGTGCCAGTGTGCGCCAAAAATATGAAAGTTATATCGCAGTTTCAATTGAATTTTTAAAAAAATTACACCAATAGGTTAACACATTTTTACACAATTCTTCTGTTGATAAAATTTCCTTTTTTATATTTACAAAAATATTAATAGTTGTTGCTCAAAATATTGAGCATTTCGAGACGAAAAGATTTTTCATGTGTTTTGTGATTTTTTTTTTCAATATGCTAGATAATTTCTATAAAATATCTTTGTATAAGTATTTTTTTTACACACTTGACTACACACTGTATTTTTTTTGGGCTTGTTATATGTAGCAATACTACTAACTGTGCGACAAAAAATGGACGTTTTACGGTGTTCTCGTTTGGGCAGCGTGCAGCGCCTTGACTATATTTATGTGTCATCTATGAACCCTCTACTGCCCATCCTCCTGTTTCCTACACACAATACAACAATAATCACGACAATCATAGTCCACAACGCAGTCCTTTGAATCGGTTCACATAATACTCATGCCAACTTGCGCGGTTACTCTTTAATAAACGCACAATAAGGCCAAGGCTGTCACTTGCAAGTTTAATATAATAATAATACCCCACCGCCGTATCTCTACGTTGACGTCGTGGTAGGGCTTGCACGCTCCTGAACTCTAGGTCTGTCCCTGTAGAGTTTACTTTGCCAGTACGGGTCTAGGTTGAGGACCCAGACCAAGAGAGATACAGAAACCCGCAGGGCAGCATGTGGCGACCTGTTGGGCAGTAGCGTCCCCACGGGCCCTATCTCCCGTGAGAAGTCTTGTTTCTCACCTCTGGCTTGCCTATATTAGCCGACTGGAGTGAACATTGACGAGGAACAGAGCTCCCACTTTATTCTTGCCTTAATTGGCCGGCTTGAGTGGAGATTCGCAAGAGCAAACGTGCTTGGAGGAAGGAAGTATTCCAGTAAGATGCTGGTAGGGATCTTGACCGTACTTCCGGGATTGTTCTGATAGCCGTGGAATACCTCTTCACTCCTCTTAAGCATCTCAGGACACATTGCCCCCTTGTTGCTACGACACTTTGTGCTAGCGACCGTTTTCGGAGGCACATTATCTCCCTCGGGAGCATGTTCAGGTCAATTACCGAACAATAATAACATGTCAGCGTAATCACGACACCGCGCTCCATGCCTTGAATATTTTTTGTATTACAGTACGTTTTCGGATAATATATCGGGTGCGACTCAATCTCATTCACCTCATTAGTTTTAATTGTTATCCCATTTGTATAACTGAAATATAGCAACCTTTATAACCTTCAATCATAGTTTATTTTAATCTCACCCCAACCCCGAACATTGGTCCTTCGAGCCATCGGAGCGGGACCATTACGCGTGTACCTGACCACTAATAGTACTGTGCGAGTGTCTCGCTTGGAACTTATTACCAGGGGCCTTACTCCCGAAAACGATTCGATTTTGATTTCGTTTTCGATTCGAACTCGATTCTGATCCGAACTCGATTTAAAACCTTACTCCCGAACCAATTCGAATCGTAAACCAAGATCGACTCGAAGTTCGAATATTATCAGCGTCGTTAGGCGTATCCGGCAGATTACGTCACCGTCAAGTGCTATATTGGTTAGTAACTTTAAGTAGTTAAATATTTTTACTTCTCTATCACTTTCCCACGTAAAAAACGATACCCTAGTGCTTTATTTACACATAACAAACAAAAACTTATGAAAAAACATATGATTTATTATTATTTTTGGGAATAAAGTGTAGCCGAAACACAACTTGTATTTAGTTAGTCTGTGCCACGAGCTGTCAAGTGTCAAATCGTATGCGAAGAGTGCTGGTTGTTCAAAAGTTTGTGTGTCTGCTGCTGTATGAGTTTATTTAGTTTCAGTTCATATTATTAATGAAAGCTATTATTATTTATGAACTTTGGTACGAGAGTGTTTTAATGTTTGGTAAATTTTAGCGTGCGTATACGTTTATAAGTTTGTGATAAAAGTTTATGTACTTTTAGAAACCTGTGTGACTTGATAATGTCTTTTCCATCGTATGTACAAATGGAGAAGTTGGTGCAATTTTTAGAAGAAAATCCCGGCATTGCCAAACGGCTTATACGTTCTGCACAAGCTCGCCAACAGACAAAACAACAATGGGTCAGAGGTCACAATTTTATTAAATTCCTTGAGTGGCGCAACAAAAGACAAATGGGCAAAAGTAAGTCAAACATAGCTGAGATAACGTAAATATTTATGCTATCCGCATGAATTGTCACTTCGTCTGGTTGGTTTCTTCATGTATGGTGTTAAATCTTATATCAACACATCAAAACACTCGTTCGATTAACAATAATTTCTCTGAAATTCTTCCGAACCCATTTCCATAGCCCGGGTGTTATAACGACTAATCCTATGCATATTTATCTCCATACGATTTGCTTCCTCAAGAACATTGAAAAAGAACGCAAGGCGAGCTATAATAATAAATAATTTGAAGAAATATAGCAGTAAATAACACTAAAAAACCTCACTCGATCTGAATAAAGTAGCTTCTTTGCTATCGTGTAATTTGACATTTAGTTTCGATCCAACAACTCGATAATCAACTGTCAGATGGCGTGTGGAGTACGAACTTTTCGATCCTAACGAATTTCTCGATCGAAATTAGTTTCGCTTCGAACCACCGCACGATCGTGCGCTAGTGTCGGACTCAAGAGTATGAATCGGCATTGAATTCGAATAGAACTCGATTGATTCAGAACTCGAACCTGTCGGGAGTAAAGCCCCAGACCCTGCCAAACAGAACTGAGTGGGCTTACTATCCAAAAAGTTCATCATCTTGCTGATCTTAATTGACCTCGGTGGTCCGGACGGAAAAGTGCCATCATCTTGCTGATCTTAATTTATCTCGGTGCCCCGGACGGAAACGTGCCATCATCCTGCTGATACTGATTGACCCTGCGGTTTACGAAAGCATCGCGTCATCTCATCGCGCTGTTACTCTAGGTTTGTTCTTGCAGCCATCGCAAGGACATTTGATCTCCAAAGAAGCCTTCAGTACAAGTAAGGTCTCTTTTTGTGTTTATAATGTCGGAAATGGATGACATTTTAGCGACCCAACAACAACTAATCGAAGCTGTAGATAAGCTCTTCACCAATTTCAAAAAAGGATGGTGCAGAGCGCAAGACTTCAGATTACTTACGTTGTCGATTAGCTACTTGGAACAATACTTTACAGAGTTCCATAATAATCATATGACTTTGCTATCCTTTGGTCATCAATCTCATGCATATTTCAGTACTAATCAATACGATCAAATGAAGGAAAAATATAACAACATTAAAACTGCTATTCAAACTATGACCCCCTCGCAAACAGACCACACATCCCTGAATTGAAACCTCCTACGTTCCAACCTACTGCGGAATCTCAAACCTCGAACCTCGCATCTCACGCTGCTTCTAAAACCCCTGCTCTTGAAGAGAGTAAAGCCGAAGATCTCTTCAAAAATCAAGCTACTAACTTTAAGGCTTTCTTGAGAACATCTTCCAATATCAAACTTGATCTCGTCACGGAAAAATGGGAGTTTGAAGACATCCTGAAGACGGCGGCTATTGACTCGCTTCATTGGGAGCTAGACAACGAGTATGGCGGATTAAACCCCGAGTACGAGGAGCAATTTACTCATTATGAGAAATATTACAACAAAATCAAGAAAGACATCAATAAGAAAATGTGAACACTGTCTAAATCCGAATAACAATATGATATGGTGGAATGTAACGGCTAGGGCTGCACAGGGTAGGCTGTGCAGGCCGTTAACGGATAGGTAGATAATAAAACAGCTAGATAGATTATTATATATAATTATTAGACATAATTTAGAAGTAAGTAAGTACACGGCTAGGTCGTGGGTTAGATCCTGACACTGAGTCTGAGCACTCGCACACTTAGGATAGAAGGGAAGGGTACCGTCCTTGGTAGCACATGGTAGTTGTACGGGGCCTGCTCAGCACAGGCTCCGCAGTAGGCCGGACGGTCCTAGCACGTGGTAGTACACGTCAGTAGCCGTGGAGAACGCCTGTCAGCACAGGCGCGCGCGGCGGTAGGCCGCAGGTAGGCAGGCATTGGCCACAGGCGGAGATCGCCTTTCAGCACAGGCGTGCGGCGGTAGGCCGCAGGTAGGCAGGCCTTTGCCACACGTGGAGATCGCCTGTCAGCACAGGCGCGCGGCGGTAGGCCGCAGGTAGGCAGGCATGCGGCGGTGTGCAGCCTGAGCCCGTACAGGGAGCCCCTAGGTCGGGGCACACAGTCCTGAGAGACACTTCCTTCAGGAAGGCAAGCGGCAGTCGAAAATAACAGAGTCTCTTAGAATATTAGTGTTGTGCCACGTTTGTAGTGATGTGGTTAGTAACTCACTAAGTGAGAATCACTCGACTAAATGTAGTGAGACCGCTCACAACGCTACAGTACCCCGGCTGCAGAGAGAGGATTTTACCTATATAAAATCCGCTAGAACTACCACTTCCCACTTGCTGTCTAATCTTTAGCACAAGTCTGTATCCAGTCCAGTAATAGAAGACTGGAACCATACTCAGCAGCCATGAGTGAACTATATAGATATAGTCATAGGTCACTCAAGATCTACAGACAGCAAGCAAAGAAATACACAAGTGTGAGAGCAAGTGTATCTCAGTCAGTAGTGTTCTATTAGCAGGTAGTACCAGTGTTTAGTAGTATTCCTACATGTGAGTAGACATGAGGTGTAGTAGATATTTAACTGGCTATAGGTAATATAGGTAGATAGATGAGTTCAGTGTGTACTTGTAGGTGTAGTTGGGTAGGTATGTGTACACAATGTAGTTAGAATGCCAAAGTCATTGTTGAATTTTATTTTAGTATGTACTTTGGGCATTTAGGTAACATAGACAACACAAAAGCTAAGGGTAGTTATAGTAGTGACCTGCTCTGAAATAAAAAATAGACATCCCTTGGGATCAACAGCATTCCCTAAAATAGCGCCAGCGCAGCATATGTTAAGGATAGTTAAGATTTAGTATTTATTAAGTTTTAGATAACAGGTAGTTTTATTTTTATGTTATAGTTTTATTTTATTATTAGGTAGATTTAATAGTCATTAGCATTCCCATAATATCATTAGGTAATATCACAGATTATAAGATTAGTTATGCTAGCAAGCAACAGATCCGATTTCAGTAATTAGTAGATTACTGTTGCAGTTTCAACCCAAGTCCCAAATAGTACAATGCACCCACAAGACTAGAAATTAGGGTCTAGTCCATTGTATATTGGTAGGTATATACAGTAGTGGTAGTATATAGGGTCTTTTTTTAGAACATAATTCCCTAAACTGCATAGGAATACCAACAATTACATAGATAGAGTTTACATAAATAGATAGTGTTGGTTTAGACTTATTTAGGGAGTAACCATTCGCTCCATAGAATATACATAGGTAATAGATAGATAGTTTGGTTTAGGCTTATTTAGGCAGTAACCATCCGCTGCTGCAAGGGCTTTTTTATAGAGTTGCACCGCTCTGTAGAATAGATTAGATAGTACATATATATAGAGGTGGTTGCTTAGGTTACCAATGGTGTAGAGCCAATTGATATAGCAAAACCACTGATCAATGGGGTAGACCATCAGATCATTTTAGAAGGTAGGTGATGAATGGGGTAGGGCCATCATCAATTTTAACTATGGCAGTAGGGCCAATAGTAATAGGAGATGGTTGGTGATGAATGGGGTAGGGCCATCATCAGTTTTAACCATAGCTTTAGGAGCAATAGTTATAGGGGGTAGGAGTATAAGATGGATGGGGTAGGGCCATCATCCTATAAAACTGTTTGGATTTACCAAATAGTGGAAGAGTAGATATTATGATAATTGTTGGTTATGTATAGACACAGTAGGCAGTTGTAGTATAGTAGGTAGTTTTAGTATAGTGGGTAGTTATAGTATAGTGTAGTGGGTGAGTGCAATTATTTTTAGTTTGTTGGGATTAATAAGCTGGTATGTGTGTGTGTGGATAGGAAATAGTAGTAGTAATAGTAGTTAGTCATAATTGTATTGGCAAAAGTTGCAATGTGCATTGAATGACTGACATAAAATGATTGTTTGCAAGTAATAGAAGTATTGCAATATTGAGTACTTATAGTTTTAGTTTATCCAAATAAGTAAGTTAGGTTAACAAAGTTGATAAGTAATAGTTAGAAAGTAGTTGTTATTTATTTGACTAGACAACAATTCTATTTTAATTTACTTTTATAGTAAGTAGTATAAGGTAGGTAGTGTTATTATAGTAGTAATAGGTAGATATTAATTTACCTAATTGTGATTAGATAAACAGTTGGTAGTAGTTAGCAATGAAGTTGCATGTATTTGGTAATAGTTGTAAGTGATAGCTGTCCTTAGTGTTTAATTTTGGCCACAGTAGTTATATTATGTAGTTTTATTATTTGTGAGCCAGTAGTGAAGTTATTTAGATTAAACGGTGTATGTAGGAACATCAAGTTTGAGTTTATTTTTAGCAAAGTTTTAAAATTAGGTTTTATGTTTGTAGTCACAATATTTGTAGTAGTATTCAGTTTTAGGTTGCTTGTGATTTGACAGCTATTAATTGTTAGTGTAGAAGACACAAGTTAATATATAGAAAATTTTCATTTCACCGCTGCCAGCACAGAAATAAAGTTTTTAATTTAGATTTAGTTATACCAGTAGTGAGTTCCCATTATGTTCACAGATAGTATTAGATACACAGTAAAGGATAACATATGGTCACATTAGGTTAACAATAGTTAGAAAAATCTTAAGACTATACCGCTACGATGTGTAGCGAGAAGGGTGTGCGAGGGCTCAGTCAGATCAGTGTTAGGTTTGGTAGGCTGTAAGAGTTGGGCGCCACTGTAACGGCTAGGGCTGCACAGGGTAGGCTGTGCAGGCCGTTAACGGATAGGTAGATAATAAAACAGCTAGATAGATTATTATATATAATTATTAGACATAATTTAGAAGTAAGTAAGTACACGGCTAGGTCGTGGGTTAGATCCTGACACAGTCTGAGCACTCGCACACTTAGGATAGAAGGGAAGGGTACCGTCCTTGGTAGCACATGGTAGTTGTACGGGGCCTGCTCAGCACAGGCTCCGCAGTAGGCCGGACGGTCCTAGCACGTGGTAGTACACGTCAGTAGCCGTGGAGAACGCCTGTCAGCACAGGCGCGCGCGGCGGTAGGCCGCAGGTAGGCAGGCATTGGCCACAGGCGGAGATCGCCTTTCAGCACAGGCGTGCGGCGGTGTGCAGCCTGAGCCCGTACAGGGAGCCCCTAGGTCGGGGCACACAGTCCTGAGAGACACTTCCTTCAGGAAGGCAAGCGGCAGTCGAAAATAACAGAGTCTCTTAGAATATTAGTGTTGTGCCACGTTTGTAGTGATGTGGTTAGTAACTCACTAAGTGAGAATCACTCGACTAAATGTAGTGAGACCGCTCACAACGCTACAGGAAATATGCCCAAATTGCAAATGATTTAGATACTACGTTTGTATGGACAAATCATGTGTCGCGGCGTTCTTAAATGGTTCCTACTACTTACTACATTGCGAAGTTCTCACACTCGTTACAACGAGACTGTGTAGCTGTCATGCACATCTATATTTCGGCCACCAAGAGATTGCATTTCTAACACCCGTAACTTGGACTCAATTAGGAACGGATAGCCGGACGGTTTAGGATTGTAACATCTTGCATGCCATGTGTGTGTATACTCATGTTTTGGACAAATAAATTATCTTTATCTTTATCTTTATCTTTAACGAATAAAGTTTAAATTTGTAAAATAAGTATTCATTTGTACTCGGCATTTGCAGTCCTTTTACAAATATAACCTCTGATTTTGCATCACAGTGATCTTTACTATCGTTGCTTTAAGGTTACTGTCAGATTTAAAATAACTATAAAATGACTAACTGAAAGGTGTCAGGAACGCATCCTCTTATCAGCTGGAGATTAAGCCAAGTGAAATCATGCAGGATGCACAAATAAATAAATTTGAGGTCTCAAATTCGTTGCTTTACACAAATTTATTATTGAAACAGAAACAAATTATTATAAATTATCGCATTTTATCTTTACAGTTAAATTACTCATCTACGTTTCAATCGATTCTTACAATACGCGTGCCATAATGCCCTATTATTCTTTAACATAGGAACAAATAAGGAAAGTACTATTATTTGTAAGCCAAATGTTACAGCTCGTAAGTGAAAAGAAAAATTAAAATAATCCCAAATAGTTATGGTCAATGCAATAACATTGGTTAAAACAAACATGGCCGTCGCTTTACACAAACGGCTAAGGTTTTCTTTTCTGCGTTCCTTTTTAGAAATACCACTCGGGAAAGAAACTGCTTTACAAAATAGAGAAAACAAAAGGTCTGCAAAAATAACCATGTTTATAATCAAAGGTAAAATGTTGCAAGTGACTAAAGTACTTAAGGTGATAAAAAGAAGAAGCCGTTTTTCTTTATTACCTTCTACTACTAGTTCAATAATGAGTAAAATTAATCTAGAAATGATTAATACTATTAGAGGCACGCCCCAAGAAAATATGGAACTTTTGAGAAACTTCCTCTTGATATCTCTTTGAAAAACTTTAACAACATCCACGTAAAACATGTAGCATATCAGTAGGTTAGAATTGGGGGTTCTGCATCACTTGCTCTCGCTGCGCTCGCGCCGTGATGCAGAATCCCCAATTCTATCAGCGAGAGCAAGTGATGCAGAACCCCCAATTCTATTTCGACGTGATGCAGAACCCCCAATTTTATTTCGATAAATAAGCAATGAAATCTTCTTGCACTGTATCGCTGACCTGAGACTTTGATGAGTCTATGCTCGATTTATAATTTGCAACAAGTATTAATTATAAACTCTCTTCCTTTTACAGCGTTCAAATAAAAACATTGAGGAAAATGTATAGCATGTTGCATCCAAGGATCGTCATAAATCTCCCAATCTTCTATAACACCTCCACATGAGAAACATGCTACTTTATCATCTATACTATTGCCACAATAAAAGAATCCAGCGTCAGCCATTTCCATCACTAATCTTTTCTTTGAATCAGCCGTTGCCCAGTAATAATTAAATGAAAATTCACGCATTTTATAAGTATTATACATGTCATAGCGGGGTTTGTATTTATTTTGAGACATGCTTCGTTTTATAGATAAATGCATAATGACATCGCTTAGCTACAGTTAGTAGCTTTTAATGATTTGATGACGTTGACGGGGTTGGGAGGGATAGGAAACGTTTACCTAAGTATTTATATAAATTAAACAAGAAAATATTTTTATTTAAAAAATTTATTATCATAGCACCATTTATTTAAACACAATACATTTTTTAAAGCACAAACAGAGTCATGATACATACAACTATACAAATCTTGACAGTATTTATATTGATTGTACAGACTTGACAAACTAGAACAACCTTTGTCTTCTAAATTAAATATATTACTATTACTGGTTTCTAATATATTTTTTAACCACGAGACTTTTTCTGAACCCTTAACATAGACACATTTATCTCTTAAAATATCAGCAATAAAATTCTGGTAGTTGGAATAAGGTACAAATCCTTCACGCCAATATATCTTTCTGTTACGTTCAATCCAACTAACTTGCTTTCTTTCTGCTTTTGTCAAATTGTAAAATGGAAATGGTGGCTTAATCAAAAACAATTGAATTTTTTTATTATACAATATAGCGATTTCTTTTATTATAAATTCATCTGTTTCTGTTCGAAAACCTTGAATATCTACAATAGCAATCATGATAACCGGCGTACAGTGTTGGTGAGAGGTTTATATTCCACAAGTCGATCGTTTATAATCAAACAATATGCAGTTGTCTTATCTGGTATTGGCGTTGAACATTCAATTTCTAATCGCACGTCCACTGGACCTGATTTTAGACTATCGTTTTGCCTTGAGCAGTCTAAGATAAAGAGGGGAGCTTTTTCTTTAAAGTCCTTTAGGTCAAGCAACGGGTCTGCTGGACAGTTGTAATATGACTGACGAAATTTCACATACATTTCGTATAATATACTGTATTTGTTGTCAGAAAACTTTAAACCCAAAGGCTCATAAGGATAATATTGTGAATTTAAGAAAAGCGTAACGTTTGTCACCTCGCAATGATCGAATAGCGAACTGTCTTTAGTTTTATTATTTTTTCTATTAGTTTGTAAGCAAAAAATTACATATCTAGGCTTTTCCAATTGTGAAGCAGTCTTAACTGACCAAGAATGTTTTGTGGTTTTAGGTAGTAAAGGATATTCATATAAATCCCAATTTCTAAAAGCCATCTGAATGGGTTTATCTCTTTCTAAATGCTTTAAAAGTGTTAATCGTTCTCGATCTGACACTTTTATGTGTGGCACCCTCCATTGAACTCTTTGCATATCTATTTGAAAATGAGCAACATCATCAGTAAGAATAACGCTGTTTAAGTTAGAGTTACTTCTATTCAATATAAGTTCGTGTTTACAATTTATAACGATTTTATTGTAATCCTCTGCAAACCCTAAAATCTTATTTAACGGTATCACAATACTAAAATGACCATCACTTTGGAATCCGTTTAAATTCCAACCCCATAGTGCAGCAACTTTATTTTCACCTTCATTTAATGAGATGTATGATTTTATTGCTGATGTTATTCCAGAATTTTTTATACGATCTATTTCAATACCATTCATTTCGTACCTGATGTCTTGAAACAAAGACATAATAGGGTTATTAGTGAACGAAACAGTTTTCTTGATCGGATTCCCATCTTTACCGAGCAGCTTTGCTTGGCCTTCGATGTAAATTGAACTGGCTGATGGTAGCACGTATATGTCTTGCTGATGTATGGGGATTCTGATTTCATCGTTTTCTCTAAAGCTGTTGTTGTAGGGATTATATGAATGGATTTCATAACTTTCGATCGAACTATCGAAGTGAGGTAATTCAGTAATTTGTAGTATATTCATACTTTAAAACCTAGGGCTCTAAGAAAATCTCTATTTGCTTTAGTCAATTTCTTAACTTTTTTCTTACGTCTACGCACCTTAATGGTTGTAGAAGGAATAAGACGTTTTATTTTCACAGGAGTGTTTTTATAATATACTATCATTTTGTTTTTCTTAAATGAAGGCGTAATTGAATATCAGGTTCATCACCAAAGTTAATACAATAACCAGATTGATCAACAATCTTAACAGATATAGATGAAATTAAGTTTTTGTTAACTGGAAAGTAAATAACGTTTGGCGGTATTTCTATGCACTGATGACCAGGAGCAGTATTAAATACAAATTCATGAATAAAATGAGTTGGTAATCCATTACAGTAGTAACCGTGTACAAGATCACATTCGATTCGGATTACAGATTGACTGCTGATATTGATGGGCACATTTGGTCTTGAATTTAACACTGAAAAGTATAACAAACCGCGCTCGTATGGATCAGATAAATGCAGATGTGGTTGAAAATATGACACCAATTCAGATTTATTTCCGGAGATAGTAACCGTAGTAGACATGCTTGCATACTGAACTCTTTCAGAATATCCTCTTTATTTTATCCCTTGACTACACCAAAAATTTTTTAAGAACTTTAAACAGAGATGGCCGCAATTGAAAGGGTGATCACGTTGTATATTATCATAATTATAATGGACTTTAGAACCTACGTATTTTATAAATTCTTTTGGAGGCTTAAGATTTCCGTAACTGTCAAAGTACTCAATATAATCATTGTATTTTGCATAGGCTACCCAATGAGAGCCAGGATCTTTAGAACTATCTAAATTAATAACTCCACATTCTTTTTTAAACGGGTATTTAGGAAGCTCATCTCTCATATAGACTCCTCTAAAATAGGGAATACTATTTCCATACTTCAAAATGTCAAAGTTAGTTAAGGCTCGTTTGGGTAGCCGACTTAGTTTTTTTCATTCGATACAAAAATTCCAAGCCCGTTTTTATGTGGTTTAAGGTGTAGTCCTTTCCCAATGCAGAGAGCTTCCATTTTTTCATTATGTCTCTTCGATTCAGTCACCAGCTTTCTAGCCATTTTGAATTCATTTATGGTTTTGGCTATACCAGCTGCCCCGCCTGCTATTGCTCCCACTGCTGATAATCCAGCAAAAATAGGAATTAAAGGTAATACACCACCAGTTTTTGGTATAGGAATAACTCGAGGAAGTTTAATGGATAAATCATCAGCTAATTCTCTGGCTGCGGCAATAGCTAATTCTATTGCCACTTTTTTGCATTTTGGTTTCAATTTTTTCATGTGTCTTTTCGTTTTAGTAATAACATTTTTAAATTTATTTTTTAAACCTTTTCCAGATGTAACTTTTCGATAGCATTTTTTGCCACGTTTTTTTAGTCCAGAACCACTTTTAATTTTTGTAGACATTGTCTTGCTTACCAAGCCTGCTGCGAGTTTTTCGCTTACACTCGCATCCGAGGCAACTACTCGCTCTTTAGCCATTTGTAGTAAAATTAAATCAGCTCTGTGACGATCCTTTAAGTTTGATGATTTATGATAGGCAATGTCGTGTTCTTTGCAATATTCGTCTAATTTATTAATACCTTCATCTCCGCGTGTAAGCCTTTTAATTAATTTTGTACCAGGGCCACAATAATTGTATCCTGGTAAGTGTAATTCAAACGGTAAATTGTTTATAAGCCAATTGAGAAGACTACTCTCTCCAATACACATCATAAGACTAATGAATCTGGATTGAACACTTTAATAAATACTTATACGATTCATTAATGACTTTGTTGTTAAGTTATTTTTATTTATAATAGTATATTCGATTTATCAATCCAACTATTTTCAGCAGAAGGCAAACCTAACCATTTTACTAAAACCCTGTTTCCTTTTCTTCTAAGAACTTTCTCAATTAGATATACATTAGGATGTTTAGTCTTTTGAAGCTCTTGTAAGTAAAATGCTCCTAAAATAGGTTGACCTCTGATTGTATCTTCAATTAAGTAGGTGATAGGAGTTGTATTTTGTATTTTTCGAATTTTAAATATTTCCGTCGACCAGTTGGGCGTATATCCTTTTTCAAATGTTCCTTTGTACTTACTGATACGTACATAATCTCCAATTTTATACTTGCTTCTTATTCTTTCGTTTTTTACCAAACCTAAATACGTTTTTAATATACATTTTTTATTAATATTATCCACATTAGCAGGGATTTCATGAATTGTCCGATGATAAGTGTGATTGTATTTATAAATAACATCATTAAGGGTATTATCTATCCAATTATAGTTACCTTTTAAACTAAATTCCTTATACAGTTTAGATTTCAATGTTCTGATAAATCGTTCAACTATTGAGGCCTTTTTTGTTGAGAAGGTTGAATAATGGTTGATATGATTAGATTTCATAAGCTTTTGAAATTTATTATTATAAAACTCTGTTCCATTATCCGTTTGGAGATTTTTTGAAACACGTCCTGTAGCCAACAAAATTTTGAAAGATTTACATACATCATCTTTGGTTTTACTTTTCAGAGGAAAGGCCCAAGCATATTTAGAAAATGTGTCAATAACGGTAAGTATAAATCTATGATTTTTATTTTCTTTTGAAAACGACTGCATATCAATTAAGTCTGCTTGCCATAGGTCATCTATATCTTTCATTATAACATGTCTTCGCGGAAAGTTCACCCTCGCATTTTTATGTATTTCGTTTACCACATCAGCTTTGCTCATTTTCAGAATTCAGTACATTTGTCTTGAATCCATCTACAATACTGAATGTAAAGCATATTATTACAACTATTTATTCTGTAATTATGTCAGCTTCTTTTAACTCTTCAATTATCGATAAAATTTCATTATCGTGGTTTGTATTGCCAGCATCTTTTGAAGCAACTAATAGTTTCAATCTTTCAACTAATTCGTTAGGGTCATCCCAATATACCAAGTCAGTGTTGTTTTTGTATTTTTTTAGTGTTGCTAAGTTTCCTCCAAGTTTAGGGTGAGCAAGTATATAATCGTTTGACGATTCGGAAAACAGTGGTTTGATTATTTCACGATATTTTGTTCCTTTATCGCCTCTTATTTGTCCATTAGGATTAAAATCTCTCTTATGAGCATTTGTATAATGCAGCATATCCTTATAGACAAGCTTATCTTTGCTAGAAATTAATTTTAAATCAGGTTTTTTTCGAAGTAAAAGTTCCTTCAGGCCTGGGGTTAAATTATAGGCTTTGTCATCGAATTTAATTAAAATTTCACTATCGTCATTTAAACCATCAATTTTAGAAAATGACACAACTGAATTGCCCATCAATAAAGTTTTGTTCACACTTCTTATTCCAAACGGTATATTTACACCATCATAAATATCATGGATATCACAACCCTCTAATGAAATTTCTAAATCATCTGGTAATTCCATTTTATTACACTTTTTAGGTGATTGAATAGAATTTAGTTTTGGATCGTAGCAGTCTTCAAACTTTGTAGATGAGCTAGTATTGATGTCATCCAATTCAATGTCTTTAGAATTAGCGAGTATTGTATTTTCTAAATGTTTTATTTTTTCCATAGATATATTTGAATTAACTAGGGTTTTAAGTGGATCTGTGACAGGTTTTAGCATTTTATCGAATGACAAGTTTATCGAGTGTTCCTGGTTTTTCATTTGTTTTATTTTATTCTTTATAGAGTTTACAGACTTCATTAATTCTATTTTAATATTTTTCTCCATGTTGTAACAACTGGGTTCAGCTGAAGAACAAACAATACTAATTTTCTTTTTGAGTGTTATTTACTTATATTTAAAAACATTCAGTCAAATTTAAAAAAGAAATCAAAATTCTGTCTGTACCTTCCATTATTTAATGGTGACTCTTTATTAATAAGAAGAAATTGATATGGATTACTCCAAACAGTTTTACAAATATCTTTGAACTGATTCCATGGTAGATCGGAGTTGACATGTTCTCCATAGATATGTTTTAAATTTACATCATCTTGTTTAAATATTATAAGAAAATTGGTGTTATCACGTAACAACTGTTTCGGTATTTTGGAGTAGGTTTGCGATAAGTAAAAGCAATCAATTTGTTTATGTCTACCCATTGAGAAATAATTACGGATATTTATTTGTTTTTCACACGCAACATCATCAAATATAAATATAGAATTCGGTAACGCTTCATTGGGAGATATGACTTCTTTATTGTCATTGAATTCAATGAAATTAATCTGAGGCACTCTTCTTAATACTTCACTTAAGAAACGATATTTTGGTTGGAAAGCAGTTTTCGAGTAAAGATAAAGATTTTGGAATTTAAGACCATTTTCATGCAGCAATAAACTGATCATAGCGTTTGTTTTGCCGCAGTTCGAGGGTCCACATATTATGCAACGAATCGTATTAGGCAATAAAGCACTGTGTCTAATCTGACGAGCAGAGTCATTAAAATTGATATTATTCACGTTCAGGGATATGGGTTGTTTGATCAACTTCATCTTGCTTATTATTTATTTTCATTACTTACTATCCTTTATATATGAATATGTGAGCACATTATTCAACCAACAGGTTTGGACCTGTGTCGTTATTAAGATGATGTTCTCGTCTTACCGGCCATAAATGTATTTGTGACTAATAACCGAAAGGAGAACATATTCTAGGTATGTCAAAGTAATTAAACATTACACTTCATTGCAGTAGCTGATCAAAGTAGGACCTTACGCAAATTTTTCACGATTTAAACAATAGTTTCAGTCTAAAGGTAAGTGTTTGAATAATAACCAATCAAACAAAAATAATAAATAAAATATTTGTTTAAATGCTTATTTGTAAATAGTATTTTATTTTTTCAGAATAATGTCTCGAGCACCGTCACCATCCTACAGCCCCAGCATATTGGACAATGAAAATGTGATTTCTGTTGAACAAGAACAATCCAGATTACGTGAGGTAATCTTTGTTTTTATATTTCATAGAAGTAGATTTTTCTATTGCTATTTTTATTTTTTTACGGGTCTAATTTCTTTTTTTTTTTTGCAGTGGAACTCCGAGGTACTCAATGGCAATCCTGTTATGAGTTCATTTTTTTACTCCCAGGGCAACTACGAACCATATTTTGAAGGTTTAAATCAGAGCGCTAAAATTGAAAAGCTGCTCACTGGAAATGATCAAGCTCAAACATCTAAAAAGTCTTCAAAAAAGAGAAAATCTTCATTGGGATCATCATCATCATCATACATTGTTCGCAGAAAGGGAAGCGATAATGGAGGTCATCTAATTAAATTAGAAGTGCATAAACTTAAAGATTCTAAAAATGAAAATGATTATAGTGATAGTGACAATGCGTGTGTAAGTGTGCAATATGTGGTGCATGAAACTTATAACGAAGTGATGGAAGCAACAGAGACCCTTATTAAAAAAATTGGGAAGAAGTTGAGTGACCCGGAACAGTTTTAGGTAATTTTTGTATGCCTAGTTAATAAATAGTTTGTACTGTCAAAATGCACATATACTTGGACATTTCGTTACTAACTTATTATTTTATTACTGTTTCGAGATTTGATTTTATTATTTTATACATAGTCGACTGTAAATGATCCATGTTTTGTTTTTTAAAACAGTTAAAAAGACTACATTTTTGTGAAAATTAAATAAATGTTATGATTATCAACTATTCTTGGGTTTCATTTTTCTTTGACTAGGTACAGTTACGAGCACTAATATGTATCCACTTACCAAAACAAAAAGCGATTTTCTCGTGGAATATTTACTGCAACTTTGAGATAAGACCTATTCCATATTGTGGGTTCCAAAATACTATATTTCGTAACAATTTAAAATGACAATCAACAGAGTTGGTGAAAATCACTTTGAAAGGTTGCTAAGTGTACCTATACATATTAGTGCTCATGACTGTACTTAGTTTAAATAAGAAGTAGGTATAGAATATCATATTTAAACACAATACATACTGATTACAAATGATTTATTTCATATTATGTAATAATTCAATACATTTTTGCTTACATACTTTACCTTAAATTAATACATTGTTATTAATACAGCGCTTAATTAAAATACTGTTTTATGATGCCCCCAAGGCAAAGTTTTGCAACCATCTTCCATTATTTGTCTTTTATCATCATCCCTACTAAGAATCAGCTTATTAATCTTCTGAGTGAAAATCTTATGATTTTTCGACTTTATAATACACATGTCATCTCTTAAGCATTCATTGTACCGTAAAGCTCGTTTATATTTTTTTATATCGAGTTTTTTCACAGCTGATTTTTTTACACCTTTTGCTCTGATGATTGAAGAAGCTAGAGAGTCTATACAATACAATTTTGCTCTTAAACCTACAAACTCGGTTATAATATCACCACCCATTTCATCCTTAAAAAAACCTGGTATTTTACAATTTGCTTTGTGTATATTAAATTGATTTCCAGTTTCAAAGTTGCTCGTATCAAAGTATTTTATATTCTGTTTCATGTCCTCATAGAAATCTTCTGTATATATTAAATACAAAAGGCTATCAGTATCAGTATAACATAGTTGAATATCATTTTCGTAAAGACGTTTCATCACAGAGTAATTAAATCGATACAAATGAGTCTTAGCCAATTCTAATATTGAGAAACCAATATAAATTGGTCTATCAAGAACAATTTTCGTTTGTTGTAACTGGATTGCTACTAATGTATCAGAAAATACAGATAAGTTTTTGAAATTGGGGGCACTTACATATTTTTCAGCTCCACAAATTTTGTTTGTTTTATTATGAATATCTTTCCATACATTAACCAGTTTTACATCGACTTGTTTTCTTTTGTTTTCTATAGTTTTTCCAAATATAGAGTTGTTTTGTTTTTTAAAAAAGTCTCTTTCAAAATCGGAAGACGCTCTTTGTCTGAGAGTAGTATTCAGTAAGATATATGGAGCTAAAAATGAACTTTGTTCAAACGCTAGTATTCTATATATCTTTAATAAAATAAGTCCATTTTTTACACATTCTTTAAGATGAACATAGTGAATGATATATTTATGTTTATCATACAGGTTAGCAATTAGTTTAACATTTTTACTACCTGGTGGAGCAAATTTTTCGGCGGCAAATGGTAAATCCGAATGAGTTTCGTGAATTTTATAAGGATAACATAAGTCAACTTCTAAAATAAATCCTGTGTCACTATCATTTAAAATACACATTACATTAAAATTATTTATTTCATTTTCGTTTAAAAACCTAAAGTTTCGAGTAGGAAGCGGTTGCATCATAGCGTGGCCATATAAATTTACACAATCAAGATAAATTAAATAGCTGTCAGGTTCCTTATTGTTATAATTTGGAAGATATTTATTATTTGCCTTCGCATATCTTAAAGAACATTGGGCAAGTCCCCCCCTTATGCCTTGTTCTAACATTTGATACATATCAATATCTGAAATTAAGTCTAAATTAATTTTTGTATATAATAACATCGCATCCCAACTTAGCGAGGGAGATGATACATAATAACAAGGATCAAGGTCATAAAACTTTAAACTCATTGATCTAAACTTTTCAAAAACATCACATAAAAGTAGGACATCACATTTCAAATATAAGTCTGTGTACTCCCCTAAATTAGAAATATCAAATGTATTCCAGACTTTTAATGCATGATTATAATCTTCATCCGAAATAGATTGGGATGTGAGCTTATTATAAAATTTTGATGAATCTGGCAATTTAGTATCTTTATAACGATCCCACGAATCGATGTAATCATAACAATATACACCTTTCTTGCATGCCAAATTAAACAAATAATCATCATTAAAAAACTTTCGTAAGTTTTGAAAATCTTCCGTTTTCATCGTTTTTATTAAATTATCTAGACTTGAACTTAAAAAGTTAAAAGAATCAATAAACTTTAACTGAGCTACATTTTTTTTGTCAATCGGGACGAATTTTGTGAAAGAAATATATTTTTCTTTGTTTTTGGGAATAAGATTTATACGACCGCAAAGACCTGAAAGTTCCTTTATAAACAAATGACAATCATAACCAGAAAGATTATGAAATATGACAGGTATAAATGGACAAGATTTTGCATTCAAATTACATGAATTGTGTGCTGGTCCTCTATACATTCCGGTGAAATGATCATGATCAGCAACAACGAGGTCAGTATCAGAAAAAGTTTTCTTACATAAGTGACATTGTTTAGCGTTGTTTAAAGACATTTGTTGAGCTTTGTTAATTATTAGGGGTTTTATCTCTGACATTAGTCTATGAAGTCTTATTACATCCTGACTAATAGATTTAACGAACTTTTTCGAGCAGTCTGGCCCTCTATAAGATCTAAACTCATTTAATTCAGGTTTAGACTGACAAAAAATGTAATATCCATAACAACTTGCCATATGGATTTGAATATTTTCTACACATGGGGATTTATTTTTGTCTGAATATTCTTGTAATAGACTTTCAAAATCGCCGTAAATAACAATGGGAACTCTTTGAGTCCTATTAAAATTTGAAAAACTAAGTTTTGAGTTTTCTTCGGGAAGGATAGTTTGCACTCTTGCACAGCTATGATTGAATTGTTTTTCTGGTGAGTCGAAATACACAAAACATTCGTCACATAAATATAACTTAGACTTATGTTTTGTAAGTTGTCTGTGTACAAGCTTATTGAAATATTTAATTAAGCAAAAATGACTTTTACCGTTATTATTGAAATAAAGTAAATTTACATGATAAAGTTTTCTTTTTAAAGTTTTATACAACGGCCCTGTTACATTGTAATTCTGTTCCAAACCATAGACGTTAACACTTACGTTTGGATTTAAATCTTCAAATAATTTGATGTCGTCTAAACTGGGTGGAAATGTCATGTTCGTAATGTTTAACACTTTTGAATAGTGAGGATATGATGTAACTCTATTGGGGTTATTCTTTGCTGGGTACAAATATGCTACTATGCTCCAAAGAAAACAATGATTATCTTTATTAACTATGTTTAGACTTGATTTCGTATTTTGAATTCGTTTAGGTAATTCTAAATAAGAACCCGCTCTCAAAGGACTGTATTTAGCGAAATTAATTTCTAAATGACTAATCGATTCGATTGTCCAGCCTGACTCACTTAGTTCGAACTCAGAACATTTATTTAAGATTTTTTCTGCAAATGCATGATATGTGGATAATATATCTGTGCTTTGAAGTATAATTACATATCTTGTATTAAAAGATTTAAGACTAATTTCGTAATTTTTAGGTAAAGTGTACGAAACAAAAAGTTCGAAATTGACTTTCAAAGAAACGTGTTGTTTTAATAATTCTTTAATTAGATAGCAACATGTGTCTGAAGTTTCAGTTAAAAAAAATTCAGGTGTAATAGTAAAACTTTCAGGATTTATTTTGTAACTGACTATTTTGTTTTTAAAAGCACAAGCTATTATACGGACATTAACAAATTGAGTTTTTATGAGATTATTAGATTTATGGATGTTAGTTTTTTTGTGAGAAGAATAATTGGGACAGTTAATGTTACAAGTTTGACAGAATACCATTTTTGAATAATTTTAGAATAGCTTTATTTGTATTTTCTTAGTATTATTATTATTTAGGTTTTTGTTTTATCTACTAAGTAGATTCTGTAAGAGAACAATGCAAAAATTTAGAAATATAAGTTACATTCAGGTTAGTAGATACTTAACCAAATTAAACATATTTTTAAAACATACTATTATCGATTATATGTATTATTATAAAGGATTAAATTAAAGTTGAATAAAATTTAAGTAATTTGTTAAACTAAATTTACAAACATAGTATAAGAGATAATAATTATATTATGAATATTTTATTATTTTCAATTTTAGGTTTTTATTTAGGTTTTTGTTTTATCTACTAAGTAGATTCTGTAAGAGAACAATGCAAAAATTTAGAAATATAAATTACATTCAGGTTAGTAGATACTTAACCAAATTAAACATATTTTTTAAACATGGGTACTATTATCGATTATATGTATATTATAAAGGATTAAATTAAAGTTGAATAAAAGTTAAGTAATTTGTTGAACTTAATTTTCAAACATAGTATAAGGGATAATAATTATATTATGAATATTTTATTATTTTCAATTTTAGGTTTTTATTTAGGTTTTTGTTTTATCTACTAAGTAGATTCTGTAAGAGAACAATGCAAAAATTTAAAAATATAAATTACATTCAGGTTAGTAGATACTTAACCAAATTAAACATATTTTTTAAACATGGGTACTATTATCGATTATATGTATATTATAAAGGATTAAATTAAAGTTGAATAAAAGTTAAGTAATTTGTTGAACTTAATTTTCAAACATAGTATAAGGGATAATAATTATATTATGAATATTTTATTATTTTCAATTTTAGGTTTTTATTTAGGTTTTTGTTTTATCTACTAAGTAGATTCTGTAAGAGAACAATGCAAAAATTTAGAAATATAAGTTACATTCAGGTTAGTAGATACTTAACCAAATTAAACATATTTTTAAAACATGGGTACTAATATTGATTATATGTAGGTATATTATTAAGGATTAAATTAAAGTTGAATAAAAGTTAAGTAATTTGTTAAACTTAATTTACAAACATAGTATAAGAGATAATAATTATATTATGAATATTTTATTATTTTCAATTCTAGGTTTTTATTTAGGTTTTTGTTTTATCTACTAAGTAGATTCTGTAAGAGAACAATGCAGAAATTTAAAAATATAAGTTACATCCTTGTTAGTAGATATTTAACCAAATTAAACATTTTTAAAACATAGGTACTAATATCGATTATATGTATATTATAAAGGATTAAATTAAAGTTTAATAAAAGTTAAGTTTTTTGTCAAACTTAATTTACAAACTTAATTTAACTGGAATAAAAAGGTTTACAAAGAATTTTGGGGGTACAAAATTGGTTGGATAGAGGAATAATCCTCTTTAACTGCTGCAACCACCTGAGTAACCGCCTTCCAAGTTGGGCTATTGTCATTTACCGCTGTTTTGAAAGAAACCAATGAATGTTTCCAGCGGTTGGTTGTTATGGCCTCCAACTCCTGACAATTCGATATGCGAACCTCAATATAATATTCTCCGTGCCTTGTTGGGTTGCTTTGCATAGTATAACCAGATCCGACTCGACGCGTCAGGTAGCTTTTCAGTTTTGCTGCCCGAATTGGTTCACGTTGCTCTTCATCCTGGAAACAAACCAAAAAATAGTTTCATTAAATCATCGTTATAATATGATCATTTTAATATGATGATTCATAATGATCATCAGCCCCCCTTGCTATTGTTATAAATCATCACAATAATAATCTTAAGACATACGTATTCTTCATTGATTTAATTCGGTTTCAACATGTGAATGAAATCTTTTAGACCTTAAAAAATGTAAACCGTACAAAATCCTAACAAATCATGAGTTGACCTTTACTTATTACGTAACATCACGCCTATATTTTTCGAATAGTTATAATTTCATGCTGCTACTATAAAATTATTGAAACTTGGTCCAATTATCTACACTTAGTCAGACCTGAGAATCGAACTCAGGACTTCACAATTATCAGTAACTATGCTTACACCGCTACTAAACCTGAACAACTATCTGTAGGTGGTACAATATTTATTCTGCACGGGAATCGAAGCCGCACAGCAGCTAATCGCTCAGCCCCTGCGCCAACCGAGTCGTCAAAATATAATAATTAAATGACAATTTCATCTCAACTTACCTCGGAATCAGGGTAGATAGATAGTTTTCGTTTCTTTTTAGCAGATGTAGACGCAAAGACAGGTGCGGTCGAAGGGTCAGCCTCTGATTCAGACCCACTACCAGCAAACGGCTGTTCTTGGAGTGGTTTTTTAGTTTTTCCTTTTGGTTTCGAGGGTTTTGGTGTTAAAGGCTTACTTGGTTTCTTCTTTTGTGATATAGGGATCACTTCAGTGTCTGAGTCAAATGGATTGGAAAACCTAAAAATAAAACATAATTTTCATCAAGTCTACTTACAAACATTCATACGTTTAGTTACAACTACTCGTATTATCGAACAGTCCAGTCATGATAAGTAGGTACTACACAATAGGTTCCTGTCACGCCAAGCTATTTTTCTGCAAGGAAGTCGAACTTATAAACTCATTCTCAACAGCGACAACCTCTGAACCTATAAGACCATCGATCATATTGATCAATAAGACCTACTAATAAAAATGCCCGGTTGCACCCCACCCACACACACACCCAACTGCACCCCTCACAAATATACACTGATCACAAAATTTATAAAGTTAAAATGACACGCACATACTTACTGTTTTATTTGTTAAACGCACTAATTATTAAACGACGTTAAGTTAGACGAAAACCACTGCCGAATGCACTGCTAAAAATATTCTGTGAGACTATCGCCAGGTGACACTGATTTTATATCCATAAATTGTAAAACGGCATACACACATAATGAATGTTTATTAGTTATAGTTTATTTAAAATTAAGCGTAAATATTGGCATACAATTTTAATCCCTATGCGTATTGCGCATAAGATTTATTATTATTTATTTCATAATAATCATTCATACTCAATTGTAACGTTGTCCTAACTTACCGTTTTAGGAGGATATATAATACGGCGCCGCGCGGTCGCTGAAAACTGAGACGAAATTTTTATAAGGTAATCGTACGTACTTGTATACAAATGGGTCTCTCCATCATGAAATTCTAGAGATCAACCATAACGAGTTCTGATATTAACCTTGAATAAGACTAATATAAATTGAACTCCAAAATATTTAACATTTTTTTTTTATTTGTCTGCCTCGTTGGTCTAGTGGTCGCAAGCGGTACTGCTAAGTATGAGGTCCTGGGTTCGATTCCCGGGTCGGGCAAAGTGTTATTGGGTTTTCCATCTGGAATTTCTCAGTAGCAGCCTAGAGCCTGGATTTGTGTTCGGTTGATAGCAAAAGGCTCGTCCCCTATTACATAGGACTTTGACATAACTGGCGAAATGTGGGTATCCTATGGATATACCTCTGTCTAACCCTTCGGGGATTACTTCATGCGTGATGTTAAATCGATCTAGATAGGTTTCATTTTTAGAAAACTACAAAAAAAAACGAGAAAGCTCGTTCATCCAGAAAATGTTATGTTATAACATAACATAACATCACGCCTTGTTTCCCCGAAGTGTTGGGCAGAGGTGTCCCTGTAGCAGGTACACCCACATTTCGCCATGTTATAATTTATTGAAAAACAAAGATAATATTAAGACTCATTAAAACCTCAGGTGTTCGATTCAGTGCAAGAAGATTTAATTGCTTATTTATCGAAATAAAATTGGGGGTTCTGCATCACGTCGAAATAGAATTGGGGGTTCTGCATCACTTGCTCTCGCTGATAGAATTGGGGATTCTGCATCACTTGCTCTCGCTGATAGAATTGGGGATTCTGCATCACGGCGCGAGCGCAGCGAGAGCAAGTGATGCAGAACCCCCAATTCTAACCTACTCATATCACCAACAACCAATAGTTATATACTGTCGTTAAATATATAAAGATAAAAAATTCAGTTAGCGAATAAAACCCTTGATCACTATGAATTAAAGTAAGTGATAAAACAGTTATACGTAATATATTCACTAGGATTGCACTGAGATACACGTAGTTGTTGAAATTACGAAACTTCCTGATGAGGTACCACGATGTCACTCCGTATATGAACGTAGCCAAACTCATGACAAACAGAAAATAGTGTCCGATCATTGCATAAGGAACGATTGCTGGGTCCAGGTCACTAACATTCACTATAGGATATATATTGGTAACATTATCACACTGCAGTAATTTTCTGTTTTTGTACTCTTGAAATCAACAATACAGGAGATGGATTCAGATGTGACTACCCCAACACAGGTATAATAAAAGTTTCAGCCTGAACCTTACAATAACATGGTCAGAGCCAAACTAATATGACTAGCGAGATTTTGTGCACTTAGCGTACTAATCTACCCTGTTTGCCTTGTGTTATCTAAATATTTGAAAAAGCCTTTGATGACGCCGGGTATTGCATGAAATAATTATTCATCCGTCGATATGTGCAAATATGGTTCGCTTATAAACAGCTACACCGCCACATACGAACTACGCATCATAGACATGACGTCACACAAATCCTGTATCGTGCAATTAGAGTTTACCTAGCGATCAACATAGATACAAGATTTCAACTTCAAACCGTTGGGCAGTTGCCCGCCAGACACAACACCCGTCTGGTCGGAGGATCCTCCCTTTTCTATGGTGGATGAGTGAACTTTACACCCTGTTCCTCATACCACTAAACATAAAACAATTTTTCAAATCCGACTGGTGGTTTCGGTGATTACTCCCTACATACAAACTTACATAAGCAAATTTTACCTCTTTATAATATTAGTGTCACCTACAGGGGACGTAACAGCAGAGGCCGGCGCGAGATGTCGTGCGGAGTTCCACAGGGTTCGGTTTTAGGACCGCTCCTGTGGGACATTAGGTACGACTGGGTATTATGGGGGCGAGCTCCAGTTGGGGGGGAACCTGAGGTCTTACGCGGACGACACACTGGTCACGGCTTGGGGGAGCTCGCACAGGGAAGCAGCGTTGCTGGCTACGGCTGCAGTCTCGCAGTGGTGAGCCGCATTCGGCGCCTGGGCCTGGAGGTGGTCCTCAACAAGTTGGAGGTTATCAGTTTCCATGGCCCCCGACGGGCGCCGCCACGTCTTTAAAACTACAGTGGTTTTAACTGTGGCGGAGCTGGGTGTATATTACTTAACCTTACCTAACATTGTTGGAACTGAATAACCCTGGGTCAGGTTTTAACGCGCCTTGGTCTGAGTAAAGGGAGAAGTAATGTCTTCAAAACTACAGTGGTTTTAACTGTGGCGGAGCTGGTTGTATTTTACCCACAGTCCTTTGCAACTCCAACATACAGGAAACAGAATGGCACTATCGTCATTTAACATAAAATAATCAAGTTATCTTATTGCTGCTGAAAATAACAAAGTAAAAAATAATAAATTTGCGTAAAAATGTAATAGGACTTTTAAGAGTATTATTTAGTCAGTTCCGCCGCTATAAGACTAACTAAATGAAGTAACTTGACATCACGCTATGAGGTTTTCTTGTATAAGTAGTGCCAATTGTGCTAGTGTTGGCCACTACGACTGACGCGAGGTACTGCTACTCACTCTCAAACCACATTAAATTCAAATAAAAAAATTAAAAAAATTATACCTTCATGGGGACTTATGAAACGTCAGAAGTTGCATGCACGGTTTAAATTTTTCATATGGATCCGGAAAGAAACTCCACGGTTACTCATATAAATACAATTCACTTTACTTCTTCCAAATTATTTTACTTTAGTAGGTAACTAGTTCGTACTTATATGTATGTACGTAATCGTAAACTCGCACTACTCGGTATTCAATGTATTTTAACAACATTTCTTTTGCAATTATAATATAATGTTTCCCAATAAAACGTGGCGTTATCGTAGGCACGAGATAAACAGCATCGATTACTACACTAAACGACTGAAATCTAGTTTTAATCACATTAGTTTGCGTCTAACCATGTTACAGTGTGGTCAAATCTATATGTTTGGCTTTAATTGTTTTCAAGAGTATAAAATGGGAAATTAAAACTAAATCTAAGTGTCAGGAACAACATTGTAACTCATCATGGCTGATATTGATATCAGTGTGCAAAACTTGACAGCGCGTGAAAGTGACGTGAACCCATCATGCGAGGCTCGGTTGATCGGACCCTATATTCAATTTGCCATTACAATGGTTTCATTTACATACGGAGTGACATCCTGGTTCCTCATAAAGAAATTTCGCAATTTCAATAACCACGTGTACTTCATTACAGTGTTCGTGAATATATTACGTTTAATACTTGTATCAGTTACATACATTCCTTGTAACCAAAACTTTCGGTCTCGTGCTCATTACTTTATCTTTGTATATTTTACGACTGTACACAACTACTGGTTGTTGGTGATGTGTTATATGTTTTATGTGGATATCGTAAAGGTTTTTCATAGAGATGTAAAACATAAGTTTCTTAAAAGCTCCCTCTTCGCCTGGGGCGTGCCTCTGGTAGTAGTGGCCGTTTGTAGATTGATTTTACTCATCATTGAACTAGCATTAGAAGAAGCAGTACAAGGAAGGAAAGCGAAATTAATTTTTCTTGTTATCACCATTTTCACTTTCGTTACTTGTAACATTTTACCTTTGATAATAAACTTCATCATGTTTATAAAACTTGTGTATTCTTTGTTCTTTTGTAATCCTACAAAAAATGTAACAAAAAATGAAAGAGTGAAAGAAAAATTGCGTCGTTTATGTACAGCGATGGCTATGTTTATTTTAACTAATGTCAACGTATCGATATTTGCTATATGGGAGGTTTTTAACATTTCATTCTCATTCCGTGCTGTTACATGGTACTTACAAATTATAGCACTTTCGTTATTTATCCATTTATTAAAGAGTAACCGAGCTTTATGGTGCGAGTATTATAAGGATCGATTGAAAATAACAATGTCTTGATTACCGTTGTTTTGTTTGTCCGTAACGGCAAGAGAATAAGCGATAATGTCCCCAGGCTGCTAACAATAATGAATTAATATTATCTTTTTCAACCAAGTGTCATTTTTAACCATTCAGTTAAGAACTGTAAAGATATTATGCGATAGTTCATAACATTTAACCGTATAATTGTATAAAATAAATAATTTATCACCTCAAAGTTGTTTTATTTGTCAACATGTTTACCCTCAGCTTACTGTCCAATTAATCCTGACGCGTAAATCTTACAAAATTAAAAACTATTTCTTACACTATTTGTTTATCTTTAACCTGCTCTTAGTATTCAAGATATAAAATGGGAGGTTCTATGCAATTACTCATTCTAGATAACCAGTGGATGCAAACCCCTGCGATATCACTGACTATTATTGACTACTAGATAAGGTTAATATTAACAAAATCGATTAGTAGATAAGCTAAATCTGGTTTAATCACATTAGTTAGGTTCTGTCGCTGTTATAGTAATGTTCGAGGTAAAACTTTTGATATACTCGTATCTTCTGTTGAGTGTCAAACCGATAACTGTCTTAAATATTTTTATTTTAAAATAAACAAATAATGAAAAAAATACTGCATCTGAGTGTCAGTACTACTGAGTGTTAATCCTCATCATGGCTAATAACGATACCAGTGAACCCAACTTTACAGTGAGTGTTGGTGATGACCCAGACCCTTCATTCGTTATCTTACACTATGTTCAGTTTGCCTTGACTCTGGCTACGTTCATATACGGAGTGACATCGTGGTACCTCATCAGGAAGTTTCGCAATTTCAACAACTACGTGTATCTCAATACAATCCTAGTGAATATATTACGTTTAATTGACGTGTCAATAACTGAGATGCACTCCAACGAAGAGATTAACACGTTAAATCAATTCATAATATTTATGTTTCTTTCAACAGTGTTTCACTATTGGTTGTTGGAGATGTGTTACATGTTCTACGTTGATGTTGTAAAAGTTTTCCGTGGAGATATAAAAAGGAAGTTTCTTAAAAGCGCCCTCTTTGCTTGGGGCGTGCCTACAATAGGATTAATCATTTGTGCAGTGATGTTACTTATTATTAAACTGGCAGTAGAATGTCATAAAGAAAAACTAATTCTTCTTATTGTCACCATAGTCATTATTATCACGAGCTACTTTGTGCCTTTGATAATAAACGTGATATTCTTTATAAAGATTATTCGTTCTCTATTTTTTTGTAAAGATAAGAACGCTTCTGTGGTTCCTGAAAAAGAAAGAAAGAAAGAAAACTGGCGTCGTTTATTGACAGCGACAGCTATGTTTATGTTGACTAACGTCAACGTTTTGATCTTTATAATGTGGAGTTTCTTTGATACTAGATTTTCACTACGGGCTGTTACATTTAGCTGTCAAACAATCGTTCTATCATTATTTGTTCCTTTAGTAAAGAGTAATCGGACTTTATGGTACGAGTATTATGTGAATCGAAGGAATAGGACCATGTCGTGATTATTATTGCAAAGTTTGTCGCTAACGACTTTTCTGCGAATTATAGCAATTTATGATTTTCATCTTATTATTATTGTGTATTGATATTGTGATACTAGCATTTTACTGATTGATTGTAATTTATACCAACATAAATAATTTCATATATTCTTAAAAATTGTTTTCTTTTGCGCTCAGCCTAGTTAATCTTTTTTTGTATTAGCAACGTGCATGACAGTTACGCAGTGTAGTAGTAAAGTGCGTGACAGTTCCGCAGTGTAGTAGTAATGACGGTGACAGGAGAAATGTCATATAATTCATATCACGGCATCGTGTGTTGTGTCTCAGCTACGGTTGTGTTACGGGTCGTCAAAAGCCTGAAAGTCTGACAACCAGTCTTACCAAGGCGTATCGTATTACCCAGTTACTGGGTCGTGGAGGTCAGATAGACAGTCGCTTCATGTAAAATACTGGTATTCAGCTGCATCCGGTTAAACTGGAAGCCGACTCCAACACAGTCGGGAAAAGGCTAGGCAGATTGGTGTATTGTGTCTCAGGTACGCAAGAGACCAATAACGTCACAGTATTGTTTTGTAGTAGTGCGTATTGCAGCGATATATAGTATCATAATAACTAGCCACAGAATATACCTTGCAATAGTGATCTTACTGTTTATAAAAGGTGGCATTAAAATAAAACGCCTACACGAATGATGACGCGAATGAAGCCTATACGATGTTATCATAAGTTTGATTGACAATTACGACTGATAAGGCTGGTAATCAGAATCGATATTTAGTACGCTAAGTGCACAAAATCAGGTTTTATGACATTAGTTTGTTTCTGTCCTCGTAAAAGTTATGATCGGTCTGAAACTTTTTTAATCGAGTGGGATTAGTGACTGCTGTCGCTTACATTTTTGATGTCGAGACAACCATAATGGAAAAATACTACAATATCTGAATTTCAGTACCAAGTATGATTTCTGTCATGGCTGGTACTGACCACAGCGTGCCCGTCTGCTTTACTCTGAGCGAGTGTTATCTGGATCCTTCAGTCGTTCCCGTGTATGTGATTGGACACTATACTCAGTTAACCCTGTGTCTGGCTACGTTCATATACGGAGTGACATCGTGGTGCCTAATCAAGAAGTTTCACAATTTCAACAACTACGTGTATCTCAATGCAATCCTAGTGAATATATTACGTTTAGCCGTTGTATCAATTACCGTAATGCATTGCGAAGAAAAGACTATTGATATCAGACAGTGCATTGGTTTATATTGGTTTATTACCCTTGTTTATTTAACGACTGTGTATAATTGTTGGTTGTTGGTTATGTGTTACATGTTTTACGTTGATATTGTTAAAGTTTTCCATAAAAATATCTATAGGAAGTATCTCAAAAGCTCCATCTTTGCCTGGGCCGTGCCTCTGATAATATGGATAATATGTTTATTGTTTTTATTTATTATCAAAATGGCAGTAGAAGATGATCAAGAAAGATTATTTTTTCTGTTTATTACGGTTTGCGCGTTAGTCACGTGCAATGTTATTCCTTCGTTTATTAACTTGATTATTTTTGTAAAACTTATTAATTCTTTGTTTTTTTGTAAAGACCTAAATGCCAGTGCGATTTCTACAACAGACAGAAGGAAGGAACGTTTCCGTCGTTTACGTACAGCGACGGCTATGTTTGTGCTAAGCAACGTCTTCGTGCTGACATTTGTTATATTTGATATATTTAGACTTACAATCTTGATACGAGCTATTATATTAAGCTTACAAATAATTGCCATAGCCTTGTTTGTTCCTTTATTAAAGAGTAACCGTGGCATTTGGCACGAGTATTATGAGAACCGATTAAAAGGACTATGTCATCGTTAAAGCTCTGGCCATACTCTCGAATCCCGCGCGTGACGCCGGAGAAGACTGCGCCCAGCTTGCAATATAAAAGTTAGTTGACACACCCGGCGTGAACGAGTTACGCAAGTGAATACCGCGCGGGATTTATGTCAGTTTGGCCAGCGCTCAAGGCGATGATAACTGACATTTAATGATTTTATACTGAAGGTCACGTCTAAACGAGTAGTGTTAATGATTTGAAAAAAGTATAAGTTAAATTAGAGCATTTTCTTAATAATTTGATATATGAATATTTTAGATTATGTTTATATTACATAGTGAAATTTATTTATAAAGTTACCAATGTCAAACGCGGATAAAAAAACTTAAAATCATGCAAAATTAATCAAACGATTTTTTTGACACTTCCACCATTTATCTTAAATATTGATCTTTTAATATACGTGTTTTATTAAAATACCTTTTGTTTTATGTATAATAAATTAATAATGCGTCTAATTTGGGACAGCACTCCTTGATGGGCGAGTCCTATTCTGGCTGGACGTACGACGCGTTGCGTGAGCTCAGTACAGAACACGCAAGCTAAATCACTCAAGGTCACTGGCATTTATCTGAGTCGTAAAAAAGTCATAATAGTATTTGACCATAAATGACACTATTTTGCAAAGCAATTAGTCGTCTCTTTCCATGAATGGAAAGAGACGACTAATAAGGCTGGCCTATACAGGGACATCGACGTGAAAACTGAAACCATGGATTCAGGACATGATTCTGAACCCCCCTGCGTTGAAATTTTTCGTCGGTTATTTAAAAAAAAATCTGCTGTTCCATACATTTTGACCGCGTAGGTACTGCACTTTTCTATGAAACAGCAGATTTTTTTAAAAATAACCTACAAAAAATTTCAACGCAGAGGGCTTCAGAATCATGTACTGAATCCATGGTTTCAGTTTTAGAAAGAAAGAAAAAACGTTTATTTGCGGTAAACATGACGCAGAAAAGTATTGTTTAGAATATAAAAATGAGATAAGGTTGGGGGAAGCATGCGTCACATCCACGTCGATGTCCCTGCCACCCTGTATATTGGCTAAATAATCACCAGTGCCATACAATGTGGCAATGCTGCTAGCCTTTTGGACAGTTTTACTGTTGACAGCGATGCGGCTGAATTTTTTTATGGATATATAAGCTTATTTTATGATGCACATATTATAAACTGTTGGTATTTTTTTTAATCTATTGAATTGTATAATGTAAATGTACTATGTTGTTATTAAATAAAAAACCGCCCAAGTGCATGTCAGACCACGCACAATGAAGGGTTCCGTAGTTGGGATGAATTTATCCCAAAAACAAACTTAACTTTGTAGTTGATAAACATGTTCTCCCATACGAAATGTATGGGAAAACATGTTTTTGCAACTGCAAAATTAAGTTGGTCAATTATTACTCGTTAACTTGTAAAGCCTAATTAGCTGTGATAGTTTTCCTTTTCATTTCGTTATGTAAAATACTACTGTGATTTTTTTCACACATCCAAAACCAACCATTTAGCTGGCAGGGAGGGGGACACACTTGACTCTAACAAAAATTAGCACGTTAAAGCTTAATATTTCGCAAACGGATCCCTGAATCCAAAAATGATTTTCGCAAACTTACAATGTTTTTGAAGGACTTTTCCAATGATACCCCACATAATGGGATAAAAAAAAACATCACCACTTTACGTGTATGGGAGGTACCCTAAAAAAAATGTTTTTCATAATTTTGTTTTACCACTTTGTCGGCGTAATTAATATGTATACCTATGCCAAATTACAGCTTTCTAGTACTAAGGGTCTCGGAGCTATACTGCGGACAGACAGACAGACAGGCAGACGGACATGACGAAACAACAACAACAATGCATAATCAACAATTAGAAAGCAAAATCGAGTTTTTGATAATCGCATTTACTGTTGGAATATTTGACGAGCTTTCTACCAGTAACTTTATCAAGAACAAATTAGTATACCTACTCAAGGTTTTAGTTTTGCTATCGGCAAATATTGTAATAGTGACATCAAAGTTTCATTGGTAAATCTATAAATTGTATGAGGTTTGGTAGGATGAACCTGATTTTGTCATTCTGTTGAATTAAAGTTTCTGGTGTTTTGGCAATCATTAGGATTACTGCACTTTCAATTTCGGATGTACCTACATAATAATTTGGATTGAAGTGTAAAGATAAGATGAAACTAATATTGTGTGAATATTAAGTTTATTAAATAAATAATTTAGGATCTCAAAAAAATTTTTTTTTTGCATTGCTATCTACTGCTATATAAAAAAGATACGTTGCTGCTCAAAAAAACAACTCATCAATTCAACTACATTTTATTTCATAATGTAAAAACTACACAGCATGGTCGTCACGCATGTTATCACTACACTGCATAGTAGTCACGCACGCATTAATATTTTAAAGTACTTGGGCAACCGAGTTCTGCTCGGGTTAAAATAGAGAAAACGAATTTCCCCGATATGAGCTCTCTCTCTTTGCAACATTCATCGAAAGCGTTAGAGCCGTTTTCGAGAATGTGATTACAAATATATGAAAAAGTCGGATCCGGTCATTAGTACGGACACGAAACGAATCGCAAGCGCGCCACTGGCGACATCAAGAGTGATCTACCTCAAAAAAGGCGCGCTTCTACAGAGTCGTGATGTTTTGAGGACACGGCGAGGAGGGCATTCAGCCTCTGGTCGCATTGTAGTCAAGACGTCGTGGAACTGTTCTCAATTCGTGGTGCTCAGTTATTGTGTTAGTTGTAATTTGTGATCATTGTGTTAATTGGTGATTTTTATAAACGCCGTCGCACCCAGTGTGTGTATAATTTAGCTAGTGTGATTCATTTGATAGTAAATTATAATGTGATCTGAACTGCAAACTGTTTTTCTATTGCGCATTAACCAACACTACCCACACTACGCCCACAGTAGTTAAAATATGCCTGAAAATAACGAGAGTCACATACCCGTCTCCGACATATTTAAATACAAATATTGCTCTTTTAATAGTATAGGATTACGAAGCTGATCATAAGTCAACCATATTTTCACACGAGTGTAAAACTTTTATTTACATTATTTAAGTTAAGCAATGGATGCGATATCCTGTTATCATAAGCTTTTATTAACTATTAGTATTCCGAGTACGAGCTGTACTGATAAGACAAGGTAAACAGGATTAGTACACTTAGTGCTCAAAAGCGGTTTAATCACATTAGTTTGTTCCAGCCCCTGTTAAAGTAAAGTTCGATTGACTGTGTTGGGAGTCACGCTTGTGCCTGTCGCCTACAATTTGGGTTTTATTACTTTTGGTTTTCACCATGGCTGATAGCAACTTAATCGAACCTGACTCTGTAGTGAGTGATAGCTACCACGAGCCAGCAGCAATTGTTTTAATATATATCATCGGACACTATACTCAGTTCGCCCTATGTCTGGCTACGTTCACATACGGAGTGACATCGTGGTACCTTATAAGAAAGTTTCGTAATTTCAACAACTACGTGTATCTCAGTGCAATCCTAGTGAATATATTACGTTTAACCGTTATATCATTTACTTTAATTCATTGCGAAACAAATATTATTGATTTTAACCGGTGCATCAGTTTTTATTGGCTTATTACTTTCATTTATTTAACGACGGTGTACAACCATTGGCTGTTAGTGATGTGTTATATGTATTATATTAATATTGTTAAAGTGTTTCATAAAAATATCAAAAGGAAATATCTTAAAAGCTCCTTCTTTGCCTGGGGCGTACCTCTGATAATATTGATCATTGGTATATTAATTTTAATAATTATTGAAGCAATAGAATGTAATGATGAAAATCTATTTCTTCTCTTTGCAATCTTGTGCGCTTATCTCCCAAGCAACATTTTGCCTTCGTTTATAAACTTATTTATTTTTATAAAACTTGTGTATTCTCTGTTTTTTTGTAAAGATTCAAACACGACTGCAGTTTGGAATAAAAATGACAGATTTAAAGAAAAATGGCGTCGTTTGTCGGTAGCGATGGCTTTATTTATTTTAAGCAACGTTTTTGTGTGTACTTTTATTATTTGGGATTTATTTGATCTTTCAATCTTAGTTCGAGGTGTTACATTGAGCATACAAATCATAGCCATGGCCTTCTTTGTTCCTTTAGTGAAGAGTAACCGGGAATTATGGCACGATTATTATGAGAATCCATTGACAAGAGGTACTTACGTAGTAAATCAGTGATTATTGTTGTGTTGACTGTCAGTATGGTCAAGAGGATCGCCTACAACGTTTTCCTGTGTAACCAATAATAAACTACGATAGTTATCCTCAGTCAAATGTGAGTCTCCGTTATTGTATCGAAAGAAATTGTAATTGACACCAAGATTATAATATACTGATGAGATACTATTTTGTGAATGTGAGAACGCTGTAGGCTTAGTGGACTGTAGATCTGTTGACCATTTACTATTTTGTTAAATACCTGGTACTTATTGAAAGACCTACTTAGGTACTGTCCTCCCATACCTAGTAACACTGTTATTTGAAAGTATTGTAAATTTTTATTTATTTTCAATCTTAAGTTTATTTTCATTATAATACTTATAAATTATTTTACAGTTTTTAACACAGCTAACTATTTACATTAGGTACTAAATTAAAAGACTAACTAACTATCTGTATAAATAAAAATAATAAAAACAAAATGACACTTAGGCGTCGAAGTATTCGTCCGCATCGCTGTCAATATGTCAATGAATTGACAGTAATGACAGTAACATGTGTCAATTTTGACAAGTTTACTATTTTATGGGTTGTGTTCACTATATTATCCTAGATAATTAGAAAAGTTTGATCGTTTTAGGAGTAAATACTTACTAAAATAAAAAAGATTTTTCTCAAAACTGGAGGTCTTTAAAAATGTATGATATAGTTAGAACCACTAGTTTTTGGGATGTCTATTCAAATATATTTAACTTATCCTGGTTAGAATTATTGAATAATAAAAAACCATTTTAGGACATGTCCTTTGAATTTGATTATATAAACTTGACAAAGGTGTGATGCTTTATTTAGAGGCGAGCATCTTTTATGTGACTATCCTTGTTTTCTAAATCTAAACTAATATGTAAAGAGAAAAGATTTGATTTTTGTATGTTTGTTTGTAATCAATAAACGAGGGGACCGATTTTAAACATTCTTTCACCAGTAGAATGCTATATTATCACTAAGTAACATAGGCTATATTAAAAAGCCGCTGGGGAAGCTAGTATTGTATAAAATAAATATTTTTTTTAAGATTTCTAAATTGATTTTATTTGCCTACATGTTTGCACATGAACGTGCGACCCAACCCGGTTTGAAAATCAAGTTCTTCAGAACTAGTCAATTTCCTTAGGGTGGTTAAGTAACGAGACATACAACCTCAAATATTTAAGATAGTAGGTAAAATTATACTCAATTAAAACTTTACCAAAGTAAGAGAAACTGCATTCATAGATTTTAGACAATAACCTCTTGAGGGGTCATTGTACTCAACATTCTGCATGTCAAAACACCGCCAATTTAAAAATATGGCACTAAAACTTGAAAATAGGACAACCTCAACATAAACATTTTGAGAAATTCATTCAATTCATGTTGCGTCTTGTGCACCCTCTATCAATAAAATGTTAAAGTAGCCCACACATTTACCAGTTTCCTTTCTAGGTTGCTTCCAGCTTGCTAACTTCATTCAAATTACTACTACATTAGATAGCTGTCACTCACATTACTACTACGCAGTGTAGCTGTCACGCACGTAACTACTACGCTGCGGAGCTGTCACGCACGTTACTACTACACTACGGAGCTGTCACGCACGTTACTACTACACTGTGTATCTGTCACGCACGTTACTACTACACTGCGCAGCTGTCACGCACGTTACAAATTCAAAATTCATTAATTTTCACATTAATCTTCACTTGAAATTGCATCTTTAATTGCAATGTATGTTAAAAACTGAAAGCTCAAAATAGGTGGCAGCACAGTTGTACGTCTTCAATCGCCATTGTTGTGTTTATGTTTACTTTTGTGTCGATCACAAATTATACGAAAACTAGATAAATATGTATTAGACTTGGAGTGTAGTACTATTAAAAGACGAGCTAAGGACAGGGGAAGCGTCTACCACTGGTAAAAAAGCAGCTTTAGTGAAAAGTCAATAAATTATGAACGTTTTACAATTTATAGGTTATTTTGTGTTTGTTGACTTTAAGTTCGTTTTTTGTTAAAGACTGGAGGCGTACGATAGAAATAACCTGATCAGCGTTGAAAACCAACTTGGGCATGATCTTCTAGACCGAAAAACCTCAGAGATAGCACTTCTAGCACTGATCTGATGAGTTTCTATAATTATTTATTTATTTGACTTTAAAGGTCAACTTATTTTAATTTTATTTTTTGTTGACATAATCAACCCATTACATTGTTTTTTTATGAGCTGTATTGCAATGTGTGGTTAGCTAGCGACCACCTCGATAATTGATAATTTAATTTTTTTTCTGAGCAATTGGCAGCAAGCACGTCATGCGCCGTTAGATGGGGTCGCCGGGGGTCGGGTTGCCTCCTTCCCTCAAATATGGCGAGGGGGTAATGGCTGATCTTTGCATTATGCTCGTGAACGGGTGCTGCTTGTGGTGACTGGTCGTCTTGCTGATCATGGTTTTGTTATTGTTACTAGTAATTAACTGTTTATTATTAATACCGTTTTTTTTTCTGTGGATCATCTCTTAGCTGACCTCTGAGGCCATAACTATTTAACCGGTCAATCCTGTGGGTGCCTTAAGCTGCCACACATAAAACCTTCAGCCAGGGGTTATTCAACTAAGCTAATTAAAACTAGGTGAACGCTCGCTAAGGGCACCCCCTGTGGGGTACGAACCTCGGCTTAGGGCGTTTATCGGAGGGAGGACATCAAGGATGGGACAGGCTGGATCAAAGTTTTGATCATGATTATTAATCGGGGAATTTAAAGCTACGTGCACAGCTGCAACAACTGCTGGCACCTCGTTTTCGAGCAAGGGTCGGGGGGGATTTAATCTCGATGGTCCTAGTTTATCATTTACAACTTCCAGTTACAGCTTTATTAAGTAAGCCATCTGAAGTGACCAAGTGGCAGTTTTTATCCCCATTGCTGTGTGTGGGTCTAAATGAAGTTGTTTTTTTTTTGGATAACGTAATTTATTTTCACACTTAGATGTTAAATGATTAATACTTAGTAGTATGTAGAATACCGATTCTTAACATTATTATCTTCTAAGTCTGCATATATTTAATAATAATATATTACAAAAATGCGTAAAAAAGTGTTAGAAATCTTATTAAATATTACCCACACTCAATACAATGTCGCTCATAAAAGAGATCTATTAACCAATCCAATTAAAAAAATGCATGTTTACATTTTTGTACAAAATACGTCATAGTATTCCCCTAAAACATTTTTTTTAAAAGACGATTAGAAAAATCGCAATCACAAACTAAAATCTTTTTTTTAGGTAAATCTTATTTTGGAAGGATTTAATTTCGTTTCGCAAAATACGTACACACGGCTACACATCAAGCTATAAATTTCTAGTATAAGCCGACCTCGCATTGTACGAAAATCCTATACAATACGAGATCAGCATAAACTGGAAATGTACCTATAGCTTGTTGTGTAGCCGTGTGTACGTATGCCATAATTCCCTATTACTCCTTACTATGGGCAGAAATATGACAATCGATATTTGTTGCATCCCAAACGTATTATTGTGACACGTGTTATTAAGGAATACAAATTTCTATTAAGGCTTAAAGAATAATTCCTTTATAAATAATTTTGAAGATTATTAGTATCCCAAATGAAAGAAAACAGTATTATTATTTTTTTAGTTTCCTATGTCATCGTAACAAAAAATATGATGATACCTTTAATACTTATTTTCTATAACTTTAATAAAACTTCGCAAAAGACCTGATAAATGAATTAATATTAAAAAGGTAAAATGAATAATAGGTTCTCGAGTTACATCACAATACATGTGATATATATGTCCGAGAAATCGGAGTTTAAACGCAAGTGGTTCGAAAAGGAGCGGGGCCGGGTCAATGTCGTTTCTGACGCCCAACTAGAGCACCGCGCGCGCTCATTGGTCAAATCAAATACCGCGCGCTTCCCCGGCTTCCTGATACACACTACCGGCCCTTTTCACGAAATCACTCCCACAGATTTCAGAAAAGCGAGAGGAAAGATGTTACACATCAAATCTGTAAAAATTGTAGGGGTTAGTTACTTTTCTAAAAAGTAGTCGGGTAATAAAAGAAAATATTCTGGCGAAAGAAGATAAGACTGATTTACAAGGTCACAAAAATCAAACACACATTTAAATCATTAATGTCACGGGTCCAGTATAGTTCCTTGAGTTACGCCAATGTTATATTATTCCAATGTTTTGTTAAGTTTATGTTTATCATTCCACATCCATGATAATTTAAACCTATTGCCTTTTTAAAGCAGGTCACATATTATCCACTGCTTTGCTTTTAGATTTGATGTACTAGTATCATGACTTATAAAATCAAATGCTCTGAATAAATCATTATAATAACATGCTATTCTGTTTAGTTTTTCTGTTTATATCTGTATTTTTTATTTGTATGTGCATTGAGGATAAATGGTAAACAGGAAACATTGTTGATTACGGACTTAGGCTAATCTATGTATTATGATTGGTATGTAATGATACAGGAAAAATATTACATAATATTTGTGTCTATTCATGTCATCTGTGACCTTTAATTTATTGATGGAAACTAAATCAGTAAAAAGTAATCTATGAACTAATAAAAAGTCGATGAAAGTAAGGTTTAATAAGTTTCACACATTGCGAAAGTTATGCATAAATTCTTGAAATCAGGTATTGCTTTTTTTTCTAGCCTTTTTGGCATATATTGCCGATTTAACTGTTCGGGAAGAATTCAGAAACTTAAACAACATTTAAATTCATCGATGGCTTGGAACCTGTACAGAAGTAAAAGATGTACAAATTCATGGCGTCAGCGATGCGACCATGAAAGTTTATGCAGCCGTTGCATGCATAATAATCAAATCTCAAGACGGCTCATATTGTAAAAAACTAATAGCAACGAGGACAATACTCGCGCCAGTAAAAATTATATCAACAGCACAAATGTTTGCATGGGGGGATTCTAAAATCGTTATTGCATGGCTATCCGGGGAACCACATAGATGGAAAACATTTCGAACCAATCGAGTAACAGAAATCTCTGATAATATCAATAACAGCCAATGGTACGTCGCATCAGAATATAATCAGACGTATATAATCGAACGGCCACAAAGTATACACGGTTATCTACAATATCATGATTTTACAGAGGAGCGTTAATTTTTTTTTTATTGTCTAACTAAATCTGACTATTTCTAATCGGATTAAAAAGGTGTGGAATAAAATATGAACTAAAATTCACACCAACACCTCGAATTCAGGTGCAAAAACAGTACTGTATCTTTTTTTTTCTTTTGCTTATATCGCGAAAAAATAATGAAAATTTCAACCCCCTTTATAAAACCTTTAAACCACTAACAGTGCTCCGGCTCCAAAAAAAATTCACGGGGTAGGGCAAACAAGTACCACGTGGCCTCGCGATTCTCAAAAACGATTTTAGCTGTGTCAAAATTATATATTTTTGAGATTTTTTGTTGCAGAATACCTTTAAGATTCTCATAGCCAAAATTAAGGAATTTTAGTGATAGTTTAGTTCGGTGTACAAGAGAATCGTCACCATTACAATTATTATTGTGTCAATTATTATAATTATTGTGTTTTATTTATATTGACTGTAATGTGATTTTATAATATTTAATTTAATTTAATTATGACATTTATTTATAATATTATTGAAATTTGACATTTTAGTGAATATAATATTTTAATTAATTTATTGTTGATTTTATAGTATTTTCAATGTTATTATTATGTGAATAGTTTTTAAAGGAGAAACCCGTTTCTGGGCCTAACTGTTCCACGAATCAGATATATACCAAAAAAATCGTCTATTTTGCTTAATTAACCCATTTTAATCTTAGCCTCAATAGCAATGGCCAAGTGTAGAAAATAAGTAGTTTTCTATTTTTTGTTTTAAACAACCTTTGTAAACCATTAAAACACTTATTTTGTTAAACATCACTAACTTCACAAACGCTGGCATTATATCAATAGAGCGTGCCATAAGAATATGATCGATTTAGTGGAAATCGATACTGTTACAAATAATTCAATAATACTCCATTATTTTATTATAATTGTTTTTATATTAAAATCATTGTAAAATAAAAAAAATCTGGAATCTAATTGATTTTTAACGTAACCATCATAAAAAAATCATTAAAGAAATAAATAATCGATAAAAGCGATTGCACCACGGATTGCACTAGTAAACGGCAAATGTCAATGTCAACGTCTGTCAAATGTCAATTGTCATGTCATTGTTGTCATTCGCTTTTATTGTGTATTTTCGTATTTCTCGGGATTTATTATTTCTTAGAACCTCTGCTCGAATACTGAACTCCGAAATGGATTGCCTTCCGACTGCCCTCGCTTGAACATTGGACGCCGTACCCTGCCACCACTGTAGACCTTTGCTGGAAAACCAGATCTGTTTATTGATCTTTTGAAGACTGGTTAAATAACGACATTATGAGCCTGTACATTAATTGCGGAATAGCAACAGACCGCTGCGATACAATAGGAAGGCAAAAATTGGAAGATGAAAATGATTCTTTCAATTTACAGGAATGGGTCACGCCTCAAATGGTTAGTATCCGACATTTTTAAATCGTAACATTTTTGTACCATGTAATTATTTAATGTAATCAAACTAAATAGTATTATCGTTTGTGTCCAGTTGTCTGTTGATAGTTGTATTTTATAAAATGATACCAGAATGTGCAACAAATTCATATTCGAAGACATATCTGACATCACCAATCCGGACTGAACCTGCATAGTTAATTACAGCCTATTCCATCTTCAGAGAGGAGGTCTGTGTCCCTGCAGTGGGAATGTAATCAGGCCGCTTATGTTTATAGATTGTGCAATCCACGAAGACGCGCCCCACTCCGCGATTACTGTACTGTAAGTTGTACTTTAGTACGGAGCGGAGCGGAGTGGGGCGCGTCTTCGTGGATTGCACTATCTATACCCAAATGTGCCACTCAGATGTTTCTTGCTAAATACTAGTGCTAGACCTAATAGTCAAATGATAAATGTTTGTTTCAGGTACCTAAATGAAAATGAGTTTATCTGCCAAGCTTGCCGAAGACATGCCAATGCTGTATCTCTTGATTGAAATAAGTAGACCAGAAGAGAGTGAACAGACACCTATAGGACACTGATGAATGGAAGTGTGTAGAGAGGTGGACGGTGGCCTACAGCAATAGCTGTCGACATCGGACTCAAACTAGATGTTGAGAGGAAGAATAAAATCAAGCATATTAGTAATAGGATGTATTTCATTTATATATTAGTCGACAGCTCTCTAAGTGGGAGGGATCCTATACTTCAATATTATTGCACCTGTTTTGTTGGCAAAAGAACGGTTGGTAGCCGTGCCCACATGATGAGGAGAATTATGATAATTATCTTGGTTAGGCACGGCACTAGGGTAGCCAAATGCCTTCTGCACAATTTCTGGATACTGTATTATTATATTATGATAATACTAATGAAGAAAGTGATTAATAAAACCATTTATCACAATTATGTGTTTTTACTTTATTTTACTTAATATATTATTGCAATCTCAGATTACTGTAATATGAGATTGCATTAAATCCCCTAGTAGATACAATATTAACAAATGCAAGCCAGTAATGTTGTAAGTGAGCCTTGCTTATTAAATATAGTTTTCAGCTGACGTTTTCAGTAAGATCAATCGGATAAATCTAAAGGTCACTTTAGATTCCCCCCCCCCCCCCCAAGCGCTTTTTGTGTATCTACCTAAACCTGATCATTTTGTGTATCTACCTAAACCTGACCTTATCATGATAGACTGCAGGCGCTGCAGCACAAGCCTCAAACATATTTTTTTTTATTGAAATAACTCAAATAATAAAAATAACCTAAAATGTAAACATTTTCTGATTTGACCAATTTGGCCATTGCTGGGAGACGTGAAAATTGGGGTCATGAATCCTTCCTAAATACTCTAATTTACGTCCGAATTCCAGTCCTGGAACGCCAGGCCCAAGTTTCTATGGAGTTTGGGTTTCTCCTTTATATTACATGTACAGTACCGACCAAAAGTCCATAAGCAATCTCACAAAGCAATAGACTGACGCTTCGGTTTGACTTACGACCTTCTTCTATAAGTTGTTACAATACTGTAGACACGCACATTACACATACACACTCACTTTGTCTGCAACCAATGACTAGTTCGATAATCATCATTCGTTTTTAGTTTCATTCGTCTTGTTCACATAAATATTAAAGTTTAGCAGGTAGACCACAAAAAACTAAGTAAATTATTTCGATTTCTGTGGGGTAGATGCAGTTTGTTACAAGTATTCGATTAATAGAACTTTGTTGGTTCGTGCCGTGATAATATTGGTGACGAGCATTTAGCGCAGTGTTGTGGTTATTATTATCAAAAAGCAGGCATAAAATATATTGAAGAGATCAGATCAGAGAATATTATTGCGCTGCGTAAAAGTGAAGTGAATATCTAATAAAACCGGACTAAGTGTGAGTGTTATCATTTATATATTTCATATTTTACTAAACATAAATCTTAATCAAGGGTATTGTTGATAGAACAGAGGTATTGTTGAGACAGAAGATGCCTTTAAAGTTTTAAATTCATTGTGAGGTTTAATTCGATTAGTGAATAATAAATAATATTATAAATAATAAGGTATTATGTGTAATAAAAACAATGTTTTTCTTTGTTCTAGAGAAATACTGTGACGGTTAAGAGATATGAGGAAGGGGCTTATTATCGAGTAGCAGCGACGTCAAATGGTGAATGAAACAAATGGTTTCATACGATATTTTGCTGAATTAAACAAATGGTTTCATACGATATTTTGCTGAATTATTAAAAACACGTCATTATGAACCGTTCGCCGTGCACTCTGAAGGCTTGCATCACTGAAGACCAGCTAGAAAACCGTTTTTGAACTTAAAATATTGACCGTACCAACTTAATAAACAACAGATTCGTTATTGCATGAATTTATGGTAACGAATTTTTTAAGCACGTTTCAATAGGGTGTTTGTCGTATTTCTTGCAGATATACCGAAATTGTTTAATATTATTTTATATTTTAGGATTAAAATTTGAGGTTTAGTTTCAATCTTCTTTTCGTAAAGAAAATGAATACTTAAGCTATAACCTCAATACCAACCAATATTTACTAAAGCCAAATAAAGTTTAAAATAATTAATATGAACAACTGCCTTTAACCTTAAAATCAACAATTTTGTCAGTAGATTTTTTTACATTATAAGTAGTCTAATATTCTTATTTATTGCTTAATTACTTAGACCATGATCAAAGCTTTATATTTATGGTGCAAAAAAATCCATTTAAAATTTAAAACATTTCAAAATTTAAATATGTCAAAATAATACAAATTGCTTCTAAGTTTCTAGACATCTATTTCACATATTATTCAGGTGAAGTAATGATAAATAATTGTAGCAGTTTGATAACTATACTTAAGTAAAATAAACATAACGAATAAATATTATTTATTTTTTATTATAATATATCACGCATTTTTTATTCTAAACCCTTTATTGCAATAACAACATTAATAAATAGGCAGGATATTTAAAAATATTATTATTGCAAACAAAAATAATAATATTTGCAAAAACAGCGCTGTGATTTACGAGATTAGAACCTTAGCCATCTTGAATCTAAGACCAACGCTTAACGCCTTCTGCTATCTGCACATTTAATTTACTTTCGAATTTTAGCAATGCGATACACTGGCCAAGGTCACGCGTACGAGTATGATGCGTGCTAACAAAAGTTATGGAAATATAAGTGCGACGCCCGCGAACCGTGACGATACGATAGTGTGTAGCTCAAAACTGCGTTCTCTGTGGTGTGTGTACGGCACTCACACCACAGACGTCTGACTGTTTACACATACAAATGTACGGACTATACCGCGTGTTCACAGCAATACGACTCTTAGCGTGATCATGCACTTTTGAGCGCTTACTGTACATACTACAAACACCTACTGTGGACCAATAAGTTGTCTTTTTAAAATAAATGAATTTGAATTTTGAATTAACAAGGAAATGGTTAAATCCAATATAACTGTAATATTTTTTTTTTCCAAAATACAATATTCGACTCTTTGAGATTTTTTTTGTAGTTGTATTGAGAATCAAACAGAAAAAAATCCTATGACAAAACAAAGAATTCTGAGTCGAATTATGAAGAGTGAATTTCGTAAAAAGTGCAGTTGAGTCTTTCTACTTTCCTGCCGTCCTGTCTACACGGAACGTCATTTTTGTCCATTCTTCCGTCGACAAAACTCGTTTCTACGGTGGTCATGCTACGCGTGCAGGCATCGCGACTCCGACAGGTTCTGTGCTTCCCGCATGCAGCGGTTGCATCGTTAGCTTGATTGTTAAGTTAGTCGCTAGTAAATACCATTGAAGACAGACGTATTTGTGATTTTATAACAAGTTTCAAGTACAAAAAAGTGATTTTATAACAAGTTTCAAGTACACGCAATAGTGAACCTAAATAATATTAACATTGATAATATAACTGATCCGGTATCATAGCGCTTTGTGGCGTGTAACTTTGTGGAAGTGTGTAACGGCTCATCAGCGCATCAGATTGCGCATGCGATGCTCACCATGGCCGACAATGACACCAGTATTACCAGCCCACATACCTTTATAGAACTTGTTGGTGACTCTTGGTACAAAATTATTGAATGGATTTTATTCATGCTGACTCTCGCAGCGGCCATATACGGAGTGACATCGTTGTGCTTCATCAAGAAGTTTCGTCATTTCAGAAACTATGTGCTCCTCAGTGCAATTATAGCGAAAATGTTAAGTATATTATTCTATCACTTAACCGTCCTACATTCCGCGGATATCCAGTATCCAGACGTGTTTGTTTTAGAAGTTTTAAGTGCAGATTTATTATTGTATTTTACGATATCGAGTCATTATTGGTTACTTGTGTTGGGCTACGTGGTTTATGTTGACTTTGTAAAAGTTTTTAGTCTTGACATTCATAGAAGGTACCTTAAGAGTAGTCTATTTGGGTGGGGTCTACCTGTTACATCAAACTTATTCGTTTTCATTTCTACTTTCTTTTTTCATGACTCGAGAGAAATAATAAAATCTCATATATTAACTTTTCTCATCATTTCAATGTTATTAATACCCTTGGCGATTAGTTTTGCTATTTATATAACAGTTTTATATTGTTTATACCGCGTTAGTGAAGCTAGTGCGAGCAAATCTGGCAAATGGCGTCACTTCTACATAGCCATGTTGATTTTTGTACATATTTTATGGACATATATTGATTATTGCTGTTATAATCGAATTGGGAGATTATTTGAACACAATAGCATTGGCTATGTATTTAATTATATTAAAGAGTAATCGTGAATTATGGCGAGAATTTCTTGATAAGAGAACGAAACAAAAGTCACTCGAAATGAAGTGAGCACTGCAAAGATCGTAACCTATTTAGTTGTGATATGCAACCTTTTCTGGAAAAGGTAGTTGAGATAATGGCATAAAATTATGAGATAAACGCTGATACGAATTAAGATGAAGAAAAAAATTAAGAAATTAGGACTGACTAGAGATAGATGTAAGGAAAAAGAAAAATGTATAAAATATTTTTATAATTTAATATAAATAGTATTTCATTGATTAACAATAAACAATATTTTTATTTGTTCAAGACTTAAATTGTACCTTAAATTAGACTTAATTTATATCTTTGTGGCAAGATACAAGATATGTGTAACTTGACTGAAACTAGGAGGACTCCTATGCTATAAGCAGCAGTTACTTCCATCACCACCGCGATCGAGCTGCCATAACAAGTGTGCATGTACAGACGCCAGCACTTCAAGCTACTACAATCTGTCAAATTTATTTAATAGATTTTCAATTTTATTGCTGAAAAATAAAGTTCAAAGTTGATCGGGAAAATTTGACAGTTTCGGGTAGCTTGATGTCTGTACTATAATAACGTGTCGTTATTATAGTCCTTAAGCTCAATATACTGATGATATCATCATTGAGGAAAACTAACTAGTTTAACCGCTAAGAAATGGAGTTATCAAAACGTTAAATACAAATAAGTTTTATAAATGGTTACTGGAATGTAGTTTTTACAGTTTGAAAGATTTTTTTGATAAAAAATGTTGATATTTTTAAAAATGTTGATGGTTGATGCCTTCTTCACCTAAATTTATAATTTTGCATGCTATGTTTTTATCCTAGCTAAACATGTTTGTGCCATATAAATTTGTATTTTACACCACTATCTACCATGTTTTAAGCAAATAAATATTTTATTTATTTATATTTAGTATGAACTTTCCTATACTATTAAGTGAGCATTCTCTATTTTCACCAGAGCAGAGCTCGGTATTTTGAACTATCGTTTCTGTGTTGGTTACTTGTGTTGTGCTATATGTTTTAGTAATTAACTGTTTATTATTAATACCGTTTTTTTTTCTGTGGATCATCTCTTAGCTGACCTCTGAGGCCATAACTATTTAACCGGTTAATCCTGTGGGTGCCTTAAGCTGCTACACTTAAAACCTCCAGTCAGGGGATTAATCTCGTTTTTTTTTTCTCTCTGGCATCTCATAGCTGACCCCTGAGGCCATGACTATTTAACCGGTCAATCCTGTGGGTGCCTTAAGCTGCCACACTTAAAACCTTCAGCCAGGGGTTATTCAACTAAGCTAATTAAAACTAGGTGAACGCTCGCTAAGGGCACCCCCTGTGGGGTAAGAACCTCGGCTTAGGGAGTTATCGGAGGAAGGACATCAAGGATGGGACGGGCTGGATCAAAGTTTTGATCATGATTATTAATCGGGGAATTTAATGCTACGTGCACAGCTGCAACAACTGCTGGCACCTCGTTTTCGAGCAAGGGTCGGGGGGGATTTAATCTCGATGGTTCTAGTTTATCATTTGTAACTACCAGTTACACCTTTATTAAGTAAGCCATCTGTTTTTTTTTTTTTTGGGGTCGGAAATTATCAAATAACTGGCGTGTCAGACTCTTACTGACTAAAACCCACCCGTGTTCCTTCCGTTGCCATGTTGCCGGGGGGCCACAATATCCCTATCGGCCCATATTCGCAGCCCCGGCAGGCATTGGCCCTATCGGACCCCGTCAATTCTGCTGACATCTCTTTGAGGCGCGCGTGGAACACAACGCGCCGTCGACCCGGGCTTGGTCCTTGGTCCAAGTAAGCCATCTGAAGTGACCAAGTGGCAGTTTTTTATCCCCATTGCTGTGTCTGGGTCTAAATAAAGTTGTTTTTTTTTGGATAACGTAATTTATTTACACAATTAGATGTTAAATGATTAATACTTAATAGTATGTAGAATACCGATTCTTAACATTATTATCTTCTGAGTCTGCATATATTTAATAATATTACAAAAATGCGTAAAAAAGTGTTAGAAATCTTATTAAATATTACCCACACTCAATACAATGTCGCTTATAAAAGAGATCTATTAACAAATCCAATTTAAAAAATGCATGTTTACATTTTTGTACAAAATACGTCATAGTATTCCCCTAAAACATTTTTTTTAAAAGACGATTAGAAAAATCGCTATCACAAACTAATATCTTTTTTTTAGGTAAATCTTATTTTGGAAGGATTTAATTTCGTTTCGCAAAATACGTACACACGGCTACACATCAAGCTATAAATTTCTAGTATAAGCCGACCTCGCATTGTACGAAAATCCTATACAATACGAGATCAGCATAAACTGGAAATGTACCTATAGCTTGTTGTGTAGCCGTGTGTACGTATGCCATAATTCCCTATTACTCCTTACTATGGGCAGAAATATGACAATCGATATTTGTTGCATCCCAAACGTATTATTGTGACACGTGTTATTAAGGAATACAAATTTCTATTAAGGCTTAAAGAATAATTCCTTTATAAATAATTTTGAAGATTATTAGTATCCCAAATGAAAGAAAATAGTATTATTATTTTTTTAGTTTCCTATGTCATCGTAACAAAAAATATGATGATACCTTTAATACTTATTTTCTATAACTTTAATAAAACTTCGCAAAAGACCTGATAAATGAATTAATATTAAAAAGGTAAAATGAATAATAGGTTCTCGAGTTACATCACAATACATGTGATATATATGTCCGAGAAATCGGAGTTTAAACGCAAGTGGTTCGAAAAGGAGCGGGGCCGGGTCAATGTCGTTTCTGACGCCCAACTAGAGCACCGCGCGCGCTCATTGGTCAAATCAAATACCGCGCGCTTCCCCGGCTTCCTGATACACACTACCGGCCCTTTTCACGAAATCACTCCCACAGATTTCAGAAAAGCGAGAGGAAAGATGTTACACATCAAATCTGTAAAAATTGTAGGGGTTAGTTACTTTTCTAAAAAGTAGTCGGGTAATAAAAAAAAATATTCTGGCGAAAGAAGATAAGACTGATTTACAAGGTCACAAAAATCAAACACACATTTAAATCATTAATGTCACGGGTCCAGTATAGTTCCTTGAGTTACGCCAATGTTATATTATTCCAATGTTTTGTTAAGTTTATGTTTATCATTCCACATCCATGATAATTTAAACCTATTGCCTTTTTAAAGCAGGTCACATATTATCCACTGCTTTGCTTTTAGATTTGATGTACTAGCATCATGACTTATAAAATCAAATGCTCTGAATAAATCATTATAATAACATGCTATTCTGTTTAGTTTTTCTGTTTATATCTGTATTTTTTATTTGTATGTGCATTGAGGATAAATGGTAAACAGGAAACATTGTTGATTACGGACTTAGGCTAATCTATGTATTATGATTGGTATGTAATGATACAGGAAAAATATTACATAATATTTGTGTCTATTCATGTCATCTGTGACCTTTAATTTATTGATGGAAACTAAATCAGTAAAAAGTAATCTATGAACTAATAAAAAGTCGATGAAAGTAAGGTTTAATAAGTTTCACACATTGCGAAAGTTATGCATAAATTCTTGAAATCAGGTATTGCTTTTTTTTCTAGCCTTTTTGGCATATATTGCCGATTTAACTGTTCGGGAAGAATTCAGAAACTTAAACAACATTTAAATTCATCGATGGCTTGGAACCTGTACAGAAGTAAAAGATGTACAAATTCATGGCGTCAGCGATGCGACCATGAAAGTTTATGCAGCCGTTGCATGCATAATAATCAAATCTCAAGACGGCTCATATTGTAAAAAACTAATAGCAACGAGGACAATACTCGCGCCAGTAAAAATTATATCAACAGCACAAATGTTTGCATGGGGGGATTCTAAAATCGTTATTGCATGGCTATCCGGGGAACCACATAGATGGAAAACATTTCGAACCAATCGAGTAACAGAAATCTCTGATAATATCAATAACAGCCAATGGTACGTCGCATCAGAATATAATCAGACGTATATAATCGAACGGCCACAAAGTATACACGGTTATCTACAATATCATGATTTTACAGAGGAGCGTTAATTTTTTTTTTATTGTCTAACTAAATCTGACTATTTCTAATCGGATTAAAAAGGTGTGGAATAAAATATGAACTAAAATTCACACCAACACCTCGAATTCAGGTGCAAAAACAGTACTGTATCTTTTTTTTTCTTTTGCTTATATCTCGAAAATGGCGTGTCCAATCGCAAAAATAATGAAAATTTCAACCCCCTTTATAAAACCTTTAAACCCCTAACAGTGCTCCGGCTCCAAAAAAAATTCACGGGGTAGGGCAAACAAGTACCACATGGCCTCGCGATTCTCAAAAACGAGTTTAGCTGTGTCAAAATTATATATTTTTGAGATTTTTTGTTGCAGAATACCTTTAAGATTCTCATAGCCAAAATTAAGGAATTTTAGTGATAGTTTAGTTCGGTGTACAAGAGAATCGTCACCATTACAATTATTGTGTCAATTATTATAATTATTGTGTTTTATTTATTTTGACTGTAATGTGATTTTATAATATTTAATTTAATTTAATTATGACATTTATTTATAATATTATTGAAATTTGACATTTTAGTGAATATAATATTTTAATTAATTTATTGTTGATTTTATAGTATTTTCAATGTTATTATTATGTGAATAGTTTTTAAATTTATATTACATGTACATACTACAAACACCTACTGTGGACCAATAAGTTGTCTTTTTAAAATAAATGAATTTGAATTTTGAATTAACAAGGAAATGGTTAAATCCAATATAACTGTAATGTTTTTTTTTTTCCAAAATACAATATTCGACTCTTTGAGATTTTTTTTGTAGTTGTATTGAGAATCAAACAGAAAAAAATCCTATGACAAAATAAAGAATTCTGAGTCGAATTATGAAGAGTGAATTTCGTAAAAAGTGCAGTTGAGTCTTTCTACTTTCCTGCCGTCCTGTCTACACGGAACGTCATTTTTGTCCATTTTTCCCTCGACAAAACTCGTTTCTACGGTGGTCATGCTACGCGTGCAGGCATCGCCACTCCGACAGGTTCTGTGCTTCCCGCATGCAGCGGTTGCATCGTTAGCTTGATTGTTAAGTTAGTCGCTAGTAAATACCATTGAAGACAGACGTATTTGTGATTTTATAACAAGTTTCAAGTACAAAAAAGTGATTTTATAACAAGTTTCAAGTACACGCAATAGTGAACCTAAATAATATTAACATTGATAATATAACTGATCCGGTATCATAGCGCTTTGTGGCGTGTAACTTTGTGGAAGTGTGTAACGGCTCATCAGCGCATCAGATTGCGCATGCGATGCTCACCATGGCCGACAATGACACCAGTATTACCAGCCCACATACCTTTATAGAACTTGTTGGTGACTCTTGGTACAAAATTATTGAATGGATTTTATTCGTGCTGACTCTTGCAGCGGCCATATACGGAGTGACATCGTTGTGCTTCATCAAGAAGTTTCGTCATTTCAGAAACTATGTGCTCCTCAGTGCAATTATAGCGAAAATGTTAAGTATATTATTCTATCACTTAACCGTCCTACAATCCGCGGATATCCAGTATCCAGACGTGTTTGTTTTAGAAGTTTTAAGTGCAGATTTATTATTGTATTTTACGATATCGAGTCATTATTGGTTACTTGTGTTGGGCTACGTGGTTTATGTTGACTTTGTAAAAGTTTTTAGTCTTGACATTCATAGGAGGTACCTTAAGAGTAGTCTATTTGGGTGGGGTCTACCTGTTACATCAAACTTATTCGTTTTCATTTCTACTTTCTTTTTTCATGACTCGAGAGAAATAATAAAATCTCAAATATTATTTTTTCTCATCATTTCAATGTTATTAATACCCTTGGCGATTAGTTTTGTTATTTATATAACAGTTTTATATTGTTTATACCGCGTTAGTGAAGCTAGTGCGAGCAAATCTGGCAAATGGCGTCACTTCTACATAGCCATGTTGATTTTTGTACATATTTTATGGACATATATTGATTATTGCTGTTATAATCGAATTGGGAGATTATTTGAACACAATAGCATTGGCTATGTATTTAATTATATTATAGAGTAATCGTGAATTATGGCGAGAATTTCTTGATAAGAGAACGAAACAAAAGTCACTCGAAATGAAGTGAGCACTGCAAAGATCGTAACCTATTTAGTTGTGATATGCAACCTTTTCTGGAAAAGGTAGTTGAGATAATGGCATAAAATTATGAGATAAACGCTGATACGAATTAAGATGAAGAAAAAAATTAAGAAATTAGGACTGACTAGAGATAGATGTAAGGAAAAAGAAAAATGTATAAAATATTTTATAATTTAATATAAATAGTATTTCATTGATTAACAATAAACAATATTTTTATTTGTTCAAGACTTAAATTGTACCTTAAATTAGACTTAATTTATATCTTTGTGGCAAGATACAAGATATGTGTAACTTGACTGAAACTAGGAGGACTCCTATGCTATAAGCAGCAGTTACTTCCATCACCACCGCGATCGAGCTGCCATAACAAGTGTGCATGTACAGACGCCAGCACTTCAAGCTACTACAATCTGTCAAATTTATTTAATAGATTTTCAATTTTATTGCTGAAAAATAAGGTTCAAAGTTGATCGGGAAAATTTTACAGTTTCGGGTAGCTTGATGTGCTAGCGTCTGTACTATAATAACGTGTCGTTATTATAGTCCTTAAGCTCAATATACTGATGATATCATCATTGAGGAAAACTAAGTAGTTTAACCGCTAAGAAATGGAGTTATCAAAACGTTAAATACAAATAAGTTTTATAAATGGTTACTGGAATGTAGTTTTTACAGTTTGAAAGAATTTTTTGATAAAAAATGTTGATATTTTTAAAAATGTTGATGGTTGATGCCTTCTTCACCTAATTTTATAATTTTGCATGCTATGTTTTTATCCTAGCTAAACATGTTTGTGCCATATAAATTTGTATTTTACACCACTATCTACCATGTTTTAAGCAAATAAATATTTTATTTATTTATATTTAGTATGAACTTTCCTATACTATTAAATGAGCATTCTCTATTTTCACCAGAGCAGAGCTCGGTATTTTGAACTATCGTTTCTGTGTTGGTTACTTGTGTTGTGCTATATGTTTTAGTAATTAACTGTTTATTATTAATACCGTTTTTTTTTCTGTGGATCATCTCTTAGCTGACCTCTGAGGCCATAACTATTTAACCGGTTAATCCTGTGGGTGCCTTAAGCTGCTACACTTAAAACCTCCAGTCAGGGGATTAATCTCGTTTTTTTTTTCTCTCTGGCATCTCATAGCTGAACCCTGAGGCCATGACTATTTAACCGGTCAATCCTGTGGGTGCCTTAAGCTGCCACACTTAAAACCTTCAGCCAGGGGTTATTCAACTAAGCTAATTAAAACTAGGTGAACGCTCGCTAAGCCGAGGTTCTTACCCCACAGGGGGTGCCCCTGTGGGGTAAGAACCTCGGCTTAGGGAGTTTATCGGAGGAAGGACATCAAGGATGGGACGGGCTGGATCAAAGTTTTGATCATGATTATTAATCGGGGAATTTAATGCTACGTGCACAGCTGCAACAACTGCTGGCACCTCGTTTTCAAGCAAGGGTCGGGGGGGATTTAATCTCGATGGTTCTAGTTAATCATTTGTAACTACCAGTTACACCTTTATTAAGTAAGCCATCTGTTTTTTTTTTTTTTTGGGGTCGGAAATTATCAAATAACTGGCGTGTCAGACTCTTACTGACTAAAACCCACCCGTGTTCCTTCCGTTGCCATGTTGCCGGGGGGCCATGATATCCCTATTGGCCCATATTCGCAGCCCCGGCAGGCATTGGCCCTAGCGGACCCCGTCAATTCTGCTGACATCTCTTTGAGGCGCGCGTGGAACACAACGCGCCGTCAACCCGGGCTTGGTCCTTGGTCCAAGTAAGCCATCTGAAGTGACCAAGTGGCAGTTTTTATCCCCATTGCTGTGTCTGGGTCTGGGTCTAAATAAAGTTGTTTTTTTTTTGGATAACGTAATTTATTTACACAATTAGATTTTAAATGATTAATACTTAATAGTATGTAGAGTACCAATTCTTAACATTATTATCTTCTGAGTCTGCATATATTTAATAATATTACAAAAATGCGTAAAAAAGTGTTAGAAATCTTATTAAATATTACCCACACTCAATACAATGTCGCTTATAAAAGAGATCTATTAACAAATCCAATTTAAAAAATGCATGTTTACATTTTTGTGCAAAATACGTCATAGTATTCCCCTTAAACATTTTTTTTAAAAGACGATTAGAAAAATCGCATTCACAAACTAAAATCTTTTTTTTAGGTAAATCTTATTTTGGAAGGATTTAATTTCGTTTCGCAAAATACGTACACACGGCTACACATTAAGCTAAAAATTTCTAGTATAAGCCGACCTCGCATTGTACGGAAATCCTATACAATACGAGATCAGCATAAACTGGAAATGTATAGCTTGTTGTGTAGCCGTGTGTACGTATGCCATAATTCCCTATTACTCCTTACTATGGGCAGAAATATGACAATCGATATTTGTTGCATCCCAAACGTATTATTGTGACACGTGTTATTAAGGAATATAAATTTCTATTAAGGGTTAAAGAATAATTTCTTTATAAATAATTTTGAAGATTACTAGTTTAGTATCCCAAATGAAAGAAAACAGTATTATTATTTTTTTGTTTCCTATGTCACCGTAACAAAAAATATGATGATACCTTTAATACTTATTTTCTATAACTTTAATAAAACTTCGCAAAAGACCTGATAAATGAATTAATATTAAAAAGGTAAAATGAATAATAGGTTCTCGAGTTACATCACTTATAAACATGTGATATATATGTCCGAGAAATCGGAGTTTAAACGCAAGTGGTCCGAAAAGGAGCGGGGCCGGGTCAATGGTGCCGATTCTCTTGTCACAAATGCCTCTAAACTAAACTAAAAATCACCAAAATTTTGTTTATACCTGTCAAACGACGATTTCCCATTCTGAAATAGACTAAAGTGACACAACCTAACTATATTTTAGTTTGACAGCACTAAGATGGCAACGAGATAATAGTTTAGTGAAAATGGCAATTTTGCTATTCTGAATTTGACGTTTTTCACCTAAAATTTAGATTTTCTAACTAAATCTGACTATTTTTAATCGCGACTAAAAACGTGTGGAATAAAATTGGTTTTCATGAACTATAAATTCACACCAACACCTCGACTTCAAATGCAAAAACAGTACGGATTTTTTTTTTTTTTTGCTCTTATCTCGAAAACGGTGTGTCCAATCTCAAAAATAATGAAAATTTCGACCACCCTTAAACCCCTAACACCCCTCATGTAGGTAATAATTTTTCTTATTTTCCATACAAAAAGTGAAAAATTCCATATAAAACACAATGAGGCTGCCCCCCCTGCGCGCCTCCGGCTCTAAAAAGATTCACGTGGTTAGGTATCACGTGTGGAGTCGCGATTGTCAAATTCGATTTAGATGTGTCAAAATTATTTTTAAATTTAGAGAATTTATTTTGCAGAGTAGCTTTAAGATTCTCATAGTCAAAAGTAAGAAATTTTAGTGATAATTTAGTTAGTTTAGTTCGGTGGACAAGAGAATCGGCACCAATGTCATTTCTGACGCCTAACTAGAGCACCGCGCGCGCTCACTGGTCAAATCAAATACCGCGCGCTTCCTCGGCTTCCTGATACACACTACCGGCCCTTTTCACGAAATCACTCCCACAGATTTCAGGAAAGCGAGAGGAAAGATGTTACACATCAAATCTGTAAAATTTGTAGGGGTTACTCTTCTAAAAAGTAGTCGGGTAATAAAAAAAAATATTCTGGCGAAAGAAGATAAGACTGATTTACAAGGTCACAAAAATCAAACACACATTTAAATCATAACTGTCACGGGTCCAGTATACTTCCTTGAGTTACCAATGTTATATTGTTCCAATGTTTTGTTACATTTATGTTTATCATTCCACATCCACGATAATTTAAACCTATTGCCTTTTTTAAAGCAGGTCACATATTTTCCACTACTTTGCTTTTAGATTTGATGTACTAGCATCATGAATTACAAAATCAAATGCTCTGAATAAATCGTTATAATAACATGCTGTTGCTATTTAGTTTTTCTGTTTATATCTGTATTTTTTATTTGTATGTGCATTGAGGATAAATGGTAAACAGGAAACATTGTTGATTACGGACTTAGGCTAATTTATGTATTATGATTGGTATGTAATGATACAGGAAAAATATTACATAATATTTGTGTCTATTCGTATCATCTGCGACCGTTTACCTTTAATTTATTGATGGAAATTAAATTAATAAAAAGTAATCTATGAACTAATAAAAAGTCGATGAAAGTAAGATTAAATTAGGTTCGCACATTGCGAAAGTTATACATAATTTCTTGAAATCAGGTACTGTTTTTTTTTCTAGCCTGTTTGGCAAATATTGCCGATTTAACTGTTTCTAAAATCATGGCGGATTCTAAAATCATTATTGCATGGCTATCCGGGGAACCACATAGATGGAAAACATTTGGAACCAATCGAGTCACAGAAATCTCTGATTATATCAATAACAGCCAATGGTACCACGTCGCATCAGAATATAATCCTACAGACGTTGTGTCAAGAGGCATGTTACTTGCTGAACTGAAACAATCAGAGTTACGGTGGACTGGTCCAAAATTGATTATCTGAAAGGAAAATAAAACAGCCTGATGTAGTTGTCACTGACCTGGAACAGAAAAAGGATAAATACAAATAAATATTAAATAGAGGAGGAACATAATTTCACAATTAACACACAGAAAAATGTAAGCAATTTGATAATTTCTTCTTATAACAAACATACTGTCAAAGATAATAAGAAGATGATAAGAAATAACAGCCGCACGGGTCGATCGATCAGAATGTGTCTGTGTAGCTGCGTCGCTGCATGCGCTCGCGGCTTATCCTCGCCTACCCTACCCTGCAAAGTCTGTACTATGCTGTTCTACGTCACCTGCGTCTCAGCGTACGCTTAGTCTTACTTTTGGTGACATAGTTCTAATCAAAACTGATGGATTACCGGCAGGAATATGGTTACTAGGTTGAATTGAAAAACTAAAATATATTATACATGGTGGCAGGGACATCGACGCGAAAACTGTTACCATGGATTCAGTACATGATTATGAACCCTCGTGCGTTTAAATTTTTTGTTGGTAATTTTTTTTCAGAATGAGGAGACGGGAATCGCCAGCCGATTTCCGGCCACCGTAGGCGCGGGCTTGCGGACGATGAGCAATGAGTAGCTCGCCGCCCGATAAGGATCAGGCCCGAGTCGACGGCGCGTTGTGTTCCACGCGCGCCTCAAAGAGATGTCAGCAGAATTGACGGGGTTCGCAAGGGCCAATGCCTGCCGGGGCTGCGAATATGGGCCGATAGGGATATCGTGGCCCCCCGGCAACATGGCAACTGAAGGAACACGGGTGGGTTTTAGTCAGTAAGAGTCTGAAACGCCCTCCCGCTCCACCCAGAGCGGGAGAAGTTATTTGATAATTTCCCACCCAAAAAAAAAGGGGGTTCATAATCAATCATGTACTGAATCCATGGTAAAAGTTTTTGCGTCGATGTCCCCGCCACCCTGTATTATATTATTATAATTATTTTTATTTTTGTATTATTTATATATTTATTATTATCATCTGTATTTGCCTTACCTGTTAACACAACTGATTGTTAACTATAATTGTAATATCTTCATTGTATAATTTTTTCTAGTCTCATTTTAGTTACAATAAATATTAAACGTTACATAATTGTGATAATTGGAAACGTTACATACTGCTTATTAAGTACGACGTTGATGTTCACAGCTGGACATAGGCCTCCCCCTGCACGCGTAGCATGACGTTTTATATCTCTACGAAGAATAGACATAGCTCTTTCCATAAAAGTGACGTTTCGTTTCTCCATTTTTGACATCGCACCGTAGAAATCATTCAATCACCGTACAATCTGTCATTTTGTCTTTCGTTTCTAACGATATTTGTCTAGGTCCTTTTACAAGTAGACTATTTCAGAAGAAAGTTTTCTATCCCAAACTGTCAAAATCACTAAGGTAGTGAAGACAATTTGAATTTGTAATCGCCATGCTAAAGACAGTAGAAAACTTTTTACTCGACGGCCACAAAGTATCTACAATATCATGATTTTACAGGGGAGCGTTTTTTTTTTTATTGTCTAACTAAATCTGACTATTTCTAATCGGATTAAAAAGGTGGAATAAAATATGAACTAAAATTCACACCAACACCCCGAATTCAGGTGCAAAAACAGTACTGCATCTTTTTTTTCTTGCTTATATCTCGAAAATGGCGTGTCCAATTGGAAAAATAATGAAAATTTCGACCCCCAACCCCTAAGACTTAATGTAGGTAATAATTTTTCTTATTTTCCATTCAAAAAAATTCAGTGAAAAATTCCATATAAATAAAATACGTCGAGTCTGCGCGCCGCAGACCCTAAAAAAAAATCACGGGATAGGACAAACAAGTACCACGTGGCCTCGCGATTGTCAAAAACGATTTTAGTTGTGTCAAAATGTATGTTTTTGAGATTTTTTGTTGCTTTAAGATTCTCATAGGCAAAATTAAGGAATTTTAGTGATAGTTTAGTTCGGTGTACAAGAGAATCGTCACCATTACCAAGGAAATGGTTAATGGAATGGATGGATGGATGGATGTTGTGGTGGTGGATGGAATGGTGACGTCGTGCTTTCCTGTAATTTAGATACATGCGAGATCAACATTTGACAGAGACTTTGGGATAATGCTGTGTATGTGTTTAGTTGGTAAGCCTTTAAATAAATAAATAAATCCAATATAACTGTATTTTTTTTTTCAAAAATACGATATTCGTCACTTTGAGATTTTTTTTGTAGTTGACGTGACTTAAGATCAATAAATATTAAGAATTAAACAGAAAAAAAAATCCTATGACAAAACAAAGAATTCTGAGTCGAATTATGAAAAGAGTGAATTTCGTAAAAAGTGCAGTTGAGTCTTTCTACTTTCCTGCCGTCACAGATTACATATACTACTGCCGTCCTGTCTACACGGAACGTCATTTTTGTTTATTCTTCCGTCGACAAAACTCGTTTCTATGGTGGTCATGCTATGCGTGCAGGCATCGCCACTCCGACAGGTTTCTGTGCTTCCCGCATTCAGCGGTTACGTCGTTAGCTTGATTTCGTATATTTAAATTGTTAAGTTAGTCGCTAGTAAACACCATTGAAGACAGACGTATTTGTGATTTTATAACAAGTTTCAAGTACACGCAATAGTGAACCTAAATAATATTAACATTGATAATATAACTGATCCGGTATCATAGCGCTTTGTGGCGTGTAACTTTGTGGAAGTGTGTTCATCAGCGCATCAGATTGTGCACGCGATGCTCACCATGGCCGATAATGACACCAGTGTTACCAACCCACACACCTTTATAGAACTCGTTGGTGACTCTTGGTACAAACTCATTAAATGGATTTTGTTCGTGCTGACTCTCGCAGCGGCCATATACGGAGTGACATCATGGTGCTTCATCAAGAAGTTTCGCCATTTCAGAAACTATGTGCTCCTCAATGCAATTATAGCGAAAATGTTAAGCATATTATTCTATCACTTAACCGTTCTACATTCCGCGGATATCCAGTATCCAGATGTGTTTGTTTTAGAAGTTTTAAGTGCAGATTTATTATTGTATTTTACGATATCGAGTCATTATTGGTTACTTGTGTTGGGCTACTTGTTTTATGTTGACTTTGTAAAAGTTTTTAGTCTTGACATTTATAGGAGGTACCTTAAGAGTAGTCTATTTGGGTGGGGTCTACCTGTTACATCAAACTTATTCGTTTTCATCTCTACTTTCTTTTTTCATGACTCGAGAGAAATAATAAAATCTCAAATATTATTTTTTCTCATCATTTCAATGTTATTAATACCTGTGGCGATTAGTTTTGTTATTTATATATCAGTTTTATATTGTTTATACCGCGTTAGTGAAGCTAGTGCGAGTAAGCCTGGCAAATGGCGTCACTTCTACATAGCTACGTTGATTTTTGTACTTAGTAATTTTTTGGTGATACCTGCTATACATTACATATTTTATGGACATATATTGATTATTGCTGTTATAATTGAATTGGGAGATTATTTGAACACAATAGCATTGGCTGTGTATTTAATTCTATTAAAGAGTAATCGTGAATTATGGCGAGAATTTCTTGATAAGAGAACGAAACAAAAGTCACTCGAAATGAAGTGAGCACTGCAGAGATCGTAACCTATTCAGTTGTGATATGCAACCTTTTCTGGAAAAGGTAGTTGAGATAATGGCATAAAATTATGAGATAAACGCTGATACGAATTAAGATGAAGAAAAAAATTTACTAATTAGGACTGACTAGAGATAGATGTAAGGAAAAAGAAAAATGTATAATTTTTTTTTTATTATTTAATATAAACAGTATTTCATTGATTAACAATAAACAATATTTTTATTTGTTCAAGATTTATTGTACCTTAAATTAGACTTTATTTACATCTAAGTGGCAAGATACAAGAAATAAGCGATAAGGCCGCCCATTGTATATTTTGTAGTGTTTGATTTATTTTTTTTGTTATGTATTTTTGGGGTGTACAATAAAGTATATATAAATAAATAAATAAATGTGCAACTGGACTTAAACTAGGAGGACTCCTATGCTATAAGCAGCAGTTACTTCCATCACCACCGCGATCGAGCTGCCATTACAAGTGTGCATGTACTATAATAACGTGTCGTTATTATAGTCTTCATGGTCAAGATACTGATGATATCATCATTGAGGAAAACTAACTAGTTTAACCACTAAGAAATCAAGTTATTAAAACGTTAAATACAAGATTATTTAAAATTAAGTTTTATAAATGGTTACTGGAATGTAGTTTTTACAGTTTAAAATAATTTTTTGATAAAAAATGTTGATTTTTTTAAAAATGTTGATGGTTGATGCCTTCTTCACCTAACTTTATAATTTTGCATGCTATGTTTTTATCCTAGCTAAACATATTTGTGCCATATAAATTTGTATTTAACACCATTGTCTACCATGTTTTACGCAATTAAATATTTTATTTATTTATATTTAGTGTGAACTTTCCCTACTATTAAATGAGCATTATCTATTTTCACCAGAGCAGAGCTCGGTATTTTGAACTATCGTTTCAGTGTTGGTTACTTGTGTTGTGCTATATGTTTTATGTTGACTTTGTCAATGTTTTCCGTCTTAACATTTGTAGGAGGTACCTTAAGAGTAGCCTATTTGCCTGGGGTCTACCTTTTATATCAAATTTATTACTGTTGAAGATGTCGGAAAAAATCATGCTAACTGGGAGCTTTACTGGCGCGCGCCGCGTAAACCTTGAGAGATAAATATGTCGGAGACGGGTATGTGACTCTCGTTATTATCAGCGATATTTTAACTAACGTGGGCGTAGTGTGGGTAGTGTTGGTTGATGCGCAATAGAAAAACAGTTTGCAGTTCAGATCACATTTTAATTTACTATCAAATGAATCACACTAGCTAAATTATACACACACTGGGTGGGACAGCGTTTATTAAAATCACCAATTAACACAATGATCACAAATTACAACTAACACAATTACTGAGCACAACGAATCGAGAACAGTTCCGTGACGTCTTGATTCCAATGCGACCAGAGGCTGAATGCCCTCCTCGCCGTGGCCTTCAAACATCACGACTCTGTAGAAGCGCGCCTTTTTTGGTGTAGGTAGCTCACTCTTGATGTCGCCAGTGGCGCGCTTGCGATTCGTTTCGTGTCCGTACTAATGACCAGATCCGACAAATATAATAATATTATATATCTTAAAAAATTCAACAGAAAAGTCCACGATGGCATACGAGTATGTCTATCTTCTAAGGATGACCCACAGTAACCATTTTAATCTTTCAGAATAAGATAAAAATTTCATTGTTATTTCCGAAGCTACTTTGACCGGTATTATATTAATCCTTATCCAATAAAATATGTTATTTAAATTGGGCATTTAAATTAGATTAAAATAAGCCTCGACATCATAAAATAGTTTAAAAGATATCACTGATTTAAAATTACGAGTGACAAAGTAATTATGGTTGACAGCAACGCGGGCGCAGCGGTAGGAGTCAATGACCTTTTCTTCGGCTATTAGCTATGAAATCCCGGCAGTACGTTCCCGTAGGATATTTTCCGACATCCACGCGGGCGAAGCCTTGGGCAAAAGGTAGTATAATATAAAATCAACATCAAACAAAATAACTAGAAATATGAACGTGCTAATAAACATTCAAAATTAAAAATAACAACATAATACACAATAACAACATTAAAAATAACATAGAGATCAGCTGTGATAATAATTCAATATAAAATAAAATCTGGAACTGGAAAATTAATAGTAAAAGGATACTTAAATACTACACGCAAACACGAACATAAATCAGGTAAACTAAATTTTACGTAATTATACAAGTGTAGAATAGCAATTAATTTTACATCTCATTCTTCTTCACGATCTATTCTTCTTCACTATCTTCATCAGTGTCTAGGACAGTTGGTGGCAATAATTGTCACAAAATTTTGAATGCCAAGAAGAATAATTTTTGTTTTCAGTTTTGTGGGTCGATCGCCCTTTACACTCAAAATAAAGATGAATCTACTATAAAACCAAGTATCCAAGATCATAAAAATAAATTATACTTACAATTTTTTTTTTTGTCGTAGATAACAGCTGCCTACCTATGTATAGTCTTTTCTGTTACCTGGGTACGGAATACTTTAGTTTTATCAAATTAATCTTCAAATTACAATAAAAAAATTATAATTAGCACACTTCGCGCAAAGTGGTCTGTATGGATTCAAAAAATTACGTGAATCCAAATTAATCTGCTTTACATATTATAAAACAAAGGGTAATACGCCCCGAAAAAAATTCAAATATGTGCATACTCAAAATATGAAATACTAATTTTCCGACAGCTTATATGCGAATACAAATAAATAAACGACCGAATAAAATACTGAAACGACCGAATAAAACACTGAAAATTCCGAAAAATCAATACAGAATTTGCTGACGTAGTATTTTTCAAACATGCAAATAAGCATACACCATGCATGAAGCATGCAATCGAGCATGCAATGTGCAGCAGGCATGGTTTCTGTCACGGCTCCGGCGCTGCGAGGCTCCGGCAGTCTCACGCGAGCTTATCGTCACAGATGGTTTTAACGCTCACCACCGCAGCTTCGGCCGCGGGCGGCGAGCGTTATAAAACCACCTGCTCCTTAACTCGCGGGCCGCCTCGCCCCTCCGCGCCTACGCGGGCTTAAATTACACTCTAGGGGTAGGGCAGTCAAGACTACGTGGAGTCGGTTTTGCAGCGATTCGTTTCTGTCACCAACTTTTGTAGCCCAACATATTGACTTTTCGGAAACTTAGTATTTTTTTCGGAAGTTTAGTATTTTTTTTGGTTTAGTATTACAGTCAACCACAGATTTTCGGAAGTTAATTTTTTTTCGGAAGCTTTATTATTATCCTAAAACAAAGTCCCCCGCCGCGTCTGTCAGTCTGTCTGAACGCGATAAACTCAAAAACTTTAAAATGGTTTTCACCAATAGATGGAGTGATGCATGCGGAAGGTTTTTGTGTATGATTCATTAAGGTTTTGTTTATATTGGCTGAAATATGACGATTATTGTCGAAGATTTCGGAAAATATCATGCCGACTGGAACCTTTACTGGCGTGCCCCGCGTAAGCTGTAAGAGATACATCAAATTTATGTTCTACAGAATTAAAGACCTTAAAAAGTTCAACAAAAAATCCTAATAACATATATCTACGGACGACCTACAGTAAATATTTTTAACTTTCAGAATTTAATAAAAAAACATTGTTATTTCAGAAGCTATTTTGACCGGTATTATATTTATCCTTATCCAATAAAATATATTATTTAAATTGAGCATTTAATTTAGATTAAAATATGCCTTGACATAATTAAAATGAATACTTTAAAAGATATCACACATTCAAAATTACGCGTTACAAAATAATTATGGTTGGCGATAACGCGGGCACAGCGGTAGGAGTCAATGACCTTTTCCTCGGCTATTAGGTATCTAATCCCGGTAGTACGTATCCGTGGGATATTTTCCGACAGCCACGCGTGTGAAGCCGCGGGCAAAAACTAGTTGACAATATAACTAATCTGGTATCATAGCGCTTTGTGGCGAGTAATTTAGTGGACGCGTGTCACTACTCATCAGCGCATCAGATTGCGCACGTGACGCTCACCATGGCCGACAACGCCACCAGTATTATCATCCCAAAAAACTTTGAAGAACTCGTTGGTGACTCTTGCTACAATATTATTAAATGGATTTTGTTCGTGCTGACTCTCGCAGTGGCCATATACGGAGTGACATCTTGTTTTATCATCAAGAAGTTTCGTCTTTTCAGAAATTATGTGCTCCTCAGTGCAATTCTAGCGAAAATGTTAAGCATATTATTCTATCACTTAACAGTTCTACATTCCACGGAATCGACCCAGTATCCAGAAGTGTTTGTTATAGGAGTTTTAACGGCAGATTTTTTATTGTATTTTACGATATCGTTTCATTATTGGTTACTATTGTTGTGCTACATGTTTTATGTTGACTTTGTCGAAGTATTTCTTCTTGACATTCGTAGGAGATACCTAAAGAGTAGTCTATTTGCGTGGGGTTTACCTGTTATATCAATCTTATTATTTTTCGTTTTGCGTAAATATGTCTCGAGAGAAATAATAACAACACATATATTAATTGGTGTTGTCTATTCAATGTTATTAATACCTGTGGTGATTAGTTTTGTTATTTATATAACAGTTTTATATTGTTTATCCCACGTTAGTGAAGTTGACGCAAATATAACTATTAACAAATGGTGTCGCTTCTACGTAGCTACGATGATTTTTGTATTCAGTAATTCTTGGTTAATACTTCAATTTCATTACATATGTTATGGACATATATTGATCATTGCTGTTATAAGTGAATTAGGAGATTATTTGAACACAATAGCATTGGCTGTGTATATAATTATCGTAAAGAGTAATCGTAAATTATGGCGAGGATTTCTAAATAAGAGATCAAAACGAGTCAATTCGAAATTTTCCACACAAGTGTCCAGGTCAAGTTTCATTTGACAGCTTATAAATAAAGTTAAAAATTATATGATTAATGTTTGTAACCAGTTTCGTTAGACGATTGACCTTTATGCTCCTAGATAAATATGACCCCACCAAAAATCAAGTAAATTAATAAATGTTACACACATTTAGGATTCGTAGACAAAACAATAGTTTGAATATCATCAATAGCATCAGTAAGCATCTGGAAGACTGAAGTCATAGCATAAGACACAGTAAACCATGGCCTACATGATATTATATACGACTCGACGGCACCATCCTCAAGCAGGTGTACAGATTCAAATATACCTGGGAGTACCTTAACAAGTAAAGGTGACCTGGACTCGAAAACTATCTGCAGAATTGGTGCTGTTACAGCAGTGTTTGGCGAACTACGGGAGAAGGTATTCCACTCGCATGATCTCAAACTACAACCAAAGGTCAACGTGTATATGGCCATCGTTTTGCCAAGCGTGTATAGGAGACACATACGAGCATTAGACTGATTCCACCTTTAATGCCTCCGCGATATCTTAAACATCAAATGGTCCGACCTTGTTAGAAACACGGATGTCCTGGGAAGGGCTAATGTCTGCGGAATTCTGGTCTGTCTAATACGTCATCAGCTACGTTGGACTGGAGTCACTGGTGGACGTTGTGAGGGTGCCTGACGAGGGGGTAGCTAAGCGCAAACAACATCAAGCGGACACAAGGCGGCCAGTTCCTCAAATAAAAAGACGTTCAGAAAAGATGTATGAAGAGGTGCTAAATAGATTCCTCTCGTTGGGAGGAATCGGCAAAGGAGACTTGTTTAGAGGCGTTTGTTAAAACAAAATGGCTTCTGACTTTGAAGAACAACGAAAGAGAGATCTCGACAGCAGGCGAGATGGCCTCAAGAGTAAACCACCCTCCAACATACTGAAGTGTTACGGGATAGATGCAATAAAATAGCTTTGGAATTGAACTGAATGTATTTCTGCCTACCATGGCACTTCCATAATATATATACAGGTACAACACAGTGAATAAGACCAAGGACAAGTTGTATAAACGAAACAGATATTACACGAATGATGGAAACCCACTTAGAGAGATTTAAGGCTTTAAGGAAGTCTAGATCTTGGAGCAGATTGGAGCATGCATTTGACTAGGGACAAGATCGTGCACTGGGGTCATGATTTTCTGCAGATTATGAGTGTTTCATTTTACATTCTGAATGCACGTTCCATTTCTCCTACATATGTACATTTTATTTATTGATGAACTGTTAAATATGCTTATAGAATGCGTTGTAAATATAGTAAATAAGTAATAGTTGTAAATATATTTTGTTAGTAATGTTAAGCAATAAATAATTAAATTATTCTCGTTTGATTTATTTATTGAATGAAGTGTAAATGTGACAGATTGATATGTCAAACAATATTAAGTAAGAGGTTATGAAACGTGATAGGCTTATGTAGTGTTTTTGGATTATTAGGATTTAATAAAATCCAAGAGCGATAACCACTACAATACAATACCTTTACGAGTACCACAATGGCATTCTAACTTGTACGCACTGTGCATGTACCTTTACAGTCAGGATAGGTTACATTAGCCACATCAGAGCACACGTCCGTAATCTATAGTTGTCGGAAACAAAAATAGTCACCGTAGCCGAAATCGGCATCGGATTTATTATTAGTTTGAATATACTTTACCTTTTAACCTTGATTATCCAAAACAATAAATTTCATTTTTTGTAAGCAACGTCTTTTCCTTAACCGTTCGATCATCCTCAATTGTTTTCTTCTTTCCTTCCTGTGTTGCCACATTCTATTAGTTCGGAAACAGTCATATAATCATCTTACATTTCTTAAACGATCAGATATCACACATCCAATCCCACATGTATCATCATCAGCCTATAGCAGTCCACTGCTGGACATAGGCCTCTCCAATTGCACGCCATTCAGCTCGATTCTTGGCAACTCTCATCCAGCTGCTATCTGCCTACTCTCAGGCACCTCACAGGTTTCCTCACGATGTTTTCCTTCACCGTTTTTGAAGCAAGTGAAAATTATACAATACGCACATGAATCCGAAAAGAGTCAGAGGTGCGTGCCTTGGGTTCGAACTCGAGACCTATGACTTGGTAGTCCGATGGTCACACCACTAGGCTATCACTGCTCAAAACCAAACAATAAACCGCTGATATTCGAACTCTGGACTAACTGCTTCTCACACGGACAACTGTACGTCGCTTGTTTCAGCGTCACCAGTCCTGAGTCTCTGATTTTGGCTGTAGAGACCAAAACTACAAACGTAGTATACAGGGAAGTTTTATACGTAGTGTACCCTATAGTACATCACATGTCGTCAGTTATGGTTAGGTCCCATGTAATTGGGGGCAAGCCTATTGCTAATAACCGGGCACAAATCCAGACTTCGGACTACTACTGCGAAATTCCAGATGGAAAACCCAATAACACTGCTTGACCCGGGAATCGAACCCAAGACCTCATGCTCATCAGTAGCGCTTACGAGCACTAAACCAATGTGACAGTTTTTTTCATAAAAATGTAGCTGTTTTAATGGGGTCTTACGACTTCCATGCAAACGAAGTCGCGGGCAGAAACTAGAGATAAATAAATGTGTTTAAATAGTGTTATTTATTGCTGCCGTTCTATTTAAAAGCCAACCAAATAAATCATGCGATTATTAGGAAAACTATTTTTATTTGTGGTTATCCGCAATCGAATAAGCGATCAAAACAATATTTTATTGTGATACATTTAATGACATGGTCCCTAAATATACTTAATCATCACAGTTAGTCATATAAAATGTACCTTAACCATACCATTACTATTAATAATTCCTTGCTCATTAGTTTATGAAATTGAATATTATAACTTTTTAACCGACTTCAAAAAAAAGGAGGAGGTTCTCAATTCGCCGGGTTTTTTTTTTTTTATGTATGTTCCCCGATTAATCGAAGACGGCTGGACCGATTTGAAAAAATCGTTTTTTGTTTGAAAGGGTATACTTTCAAGTTGGTCCCATTGTCATTTGGTCACGATCTGATCATGGGATCTTGGAGAAATCGATGGAACTCTTCAAATATTAAAGGCACATCTATAGCGATTTGGGTATTTTTGATGAGCAGTTGACATAAGGATATTGTAACTTAGATAAATTACAAATCAACCCACTAAAAAGTGAAAAAAAAAACTTTTTACAAAAAATACAAACGACTTCCTAACTTTCGGAAGTCGGTGTCAAAAAACTAAAATACTGATCCAAAAACACCAACTTCCAAAATTAAAGTTATTTTTCACTTTGTAGTTTGGAAGTCGGTTGTATTTTTTGTAAGAAGTTTTTTTTTTTTTAATTAACAAAATATATGTAGCCATCACTGCTTGACCAAATTTATTGGGGTTAGTGACAGCTTGACCCGAGTCAACTCAACCTGAATAATAATACCAGTCACTGTCATTCAACACAGGTTTTGAGGTTATAAGTATTGTCTTGTGAATAGTTGTGAACAAGTTGTGATAAATTGACGATGGATTGGAATACAGCCCAACTAACATTTTGGTGATAAGAATAAGTGCTACATGAGCTATTTAAGAGCATTTGGAAAACCTAAGGTCCTATATAGGCACTAACATTTGGTGATATAGCGCGTTTTAACTTTCTCACAACCCTGATTTTTATTGGACCCACGAAATTAGAGCTTAAAGTAACTAAATAGTTATAGAGTTGTGATAAATGAGTGACAATAAAAAGTTCCAATAGTGCTATTGAAGCAGTGCTTATCACTTTAAGTGTATTAAGCTATACACAGGCACAGATAATATAATACTAGTACAGATACCCAATCCCGTACAAAGAAATGACACCTCCCTAAGACTGGCTATTGAACTGGCTATTTTTTTTTCCTCCATTTTAGTAACAGATGGCAGCATCAGCGACTCACAAATTACCAGCTAGGAGTCGACTTAGATACTCATCGCACGGTGCGTTCAAGGACAAGTGTAATAACAATACAACAAAAAAATCTCTCGAGTTGGCGAAAAAAGACTGGCGATGGTACTGAGATATTAATTTAGTGAAAATGGCAATTTAGCTATTCTGAATTTGACATTTTTCACCTAAAATTTAGATTTTCTAACTAAATATGACTATTTTTAATCGCGACTAAAAACGTGTGGAATAATATTGGTTGTCATGAACTTTACCAACGCCCCACTGTTACCGTACCGCGCGCTTTGTGTGAAAACAAACGACCATCCGTGCGCAATACGACAAACGCACCGTTTCGGCACCGCAGTGGTCCGACATGAAACGTCTAAATTGTAAGCGCCCTAAGAGATGTTAACAAAAATCGATACAAATGAAGTCATCAATATGTATTACAGAATAAGATACTACGGGTAAAAAACTGGTTTTAATACATAAGAATCTAGTACAGGAAAACTGTTAGGAAACAATGTGTGAAACTGGTTCTGTCTATAATGAATTAATGACTCAAAATAATGTCATATAATTTGTTGTAATTTTAATAGCAAAAGTTTTTATTTAGAATAAATTATTGTACAAGACATTTGTATTATTTTATTACGTTTAGTTTGGACATTTGCAAGCTTATTTTGAACAGTTATCTCTTGGCTGGTTTACCAACTCACTCTATTTTGGCAGAGCAAATGAAGAAGAAGGATTGCCGATCTTAAGTGGCAGTGAGCAGAGCACATTGCTCGCAGAACAGATGGCCGATGGGGGCGAAAGGTTCTGGAGTAGCGACCGCGTACCGGAAGATGTTTCGTTGGAAGGCCTCCCAAATGGTAGACCAACGACCTTGTGAATATCGCTGGAATGCGAGAAGCACAGAACCGGTCAAAGTGGCGATGTTTTGGGAGGCCTATGTCCAGCAGTGGACGTCGTTGATCTGAAATGATGAGATGGATGAGACTAAAATGCAATTTGATGATAATTTTAAGTTCGTGTATTAAAACAAGAAAGAAACTTCATACAGCACATAATTTCATCTGATTGTCTACGATTTACCTTTAAAAGTCGATAACAATAAAAGTTCTATTGTATCTCGTTAGTGATAGTTAAAGTTAAACTCATTATTTTATTTATTTATTTAACCATTTATGTACACACATATATAAACAGACAAGACAAAAAGAACAGAAAAATACGCACCAAGATGATGCTTATTTCTAAAGAAATCTCTTCCAGCATACTTGCGATATGACAGAGGATAAAACGAGATGTAGACACCGTGTGTAAGAGTAAAGAGAAAGTAAAATACATATGAAATATAATTAATTATATGGTAATTAAAAAAAAAGGATTGTGTGGTTTTATGAAACCACGGTAAAAGTGAAACTTTTAAGCGAACTAAGGGCGCCGCCATATTGGCCTTGGCTGCTCTGACGAGCGCCTTTCACTTTATCCCTACTCCGCGGCCGACCGTCACGCGACATGCAACACACAGACGAAAAAGTTTGAGACGATGTAATAATAAAAGTTTCACCTTAAAAAAAATACAAAATAAATACTTACCTAGGCAACTATGACGAAGTGGAAAGATAGTGTTCTTTCACTCTTTATTATAGTCATTACCTATCCATACATATTATATAAATTAAAGTCACTTTTCGAGTCTTTGTGACCGCGTTGTTCTTCCAAACTACGCAATAGATTTTGACGTAGTTTTCACCATCGAATAGAGAATTTATTCCGGAAAGGTTTTGTGCATAACTCAAAGCATTTATTTCCATGTCAAATAGTCGGTCAGTCAGAAATATGAAGCTAGTTGCCCATTCCAAAGCGTAGTAGGTACCTATGGACAGTCTTTTATATAAAAAATTGTTACAAAATATTGGTCACATCAATCAAGAACAATGTAGAAAGACGTGCACGTTAAAAGCATCCGTAATAAAAAATATAAAACAAAGAACAATTCAAAAATTTTAATTAATGAAACTTACATAATTAATATTAAACTCACATACAAGATGTCAGGGACATCGACGCTAAAACTGAAACCATGGATTCAGTACATGATTCTGAACACCCCTGCGTTGAAATTTTTCGTAGGTTATTAAAAATAAAATCAGCTGTTTCATAGAAAAGGGCAATACCTACGCCGTCAAAATGTATGGAACAGCTGATTTTTATTAAAATAACCGACGAAAAATTTCAACGCAGGGGGGTTCAGAATCATGAACTGAAACCATGGTTTAATAACCCCTGTATAATAAAGAAATTTCGGCGTTTTATCAAGTGTTATTTATAAAACAAGTATGCAAAATCACCGCTGCATCTCAAACTCTAGTGTCCTCATCGCCGTAACGTTTTAAAACGCATTTTTTTTTGTCTTTTTTGAACATAGTGGAAAAACCAAAATAAACTATCTGCCTAGCCAGTCTAACTAACCGGATCGGGGTCGGTCCATGTAAAATTCGGGTATTTAGCTGTGAATACCAGAACTTTTCATGGACCTACTGTCTATCTGACCTCTACAACCTAGTTAATGCGTAACACGATACCCCTTGGTAAGACTGGTTGTCAGACTTTTGGGCTTCGGACTACTTGAAACAACTCTCAAAGGTCTACGAATGACAGCCAGGACCAAGGCTTAACGTGCTTTCCGAGGCACTGAGGGGTCTCGATATGTAGTGGATGGTCACCCATCCACGGACCCACCGCGGCAAGCATAGCTTAGCTTTTGAATAACCCCTGCGTCTGAAATCATTTTGCCACGAAGCCCCTCATGTGGAAAAACCCATGTGTTCGCATTTTATGAAGTATAATACATCACACAGTGATAGATTCCCAATTGTATTGCTATGGAAATCTACGATTCGGATTCGTAACCAAGTGTGAGCTACGTCGTAGCATAGCGCGTAGCCATCGCGTAGCATACCGCTACGCCGCTTTCTGAACGTCGAAGTGAGAAGAGTCATTTAAACACTTTTTTAATACATAAACATTGGTATGTGTTGTGCAGTGTGATGGGTTGTGATTGTGTATTTGCGATGAAATAAAATTCAGACTGTTTTTAATTCTATATTTTTTCCATATTTAATTCTATATTTAACCCCTCCCGCCATTAAAAATCCGACGGTGGCGCATTCCGAGGACCATGAAAACCCATGGCCTCGGACTTGTACAGGGCCACCTCGAATCCCAGCTGCCGGATCCTATCAACGATTGTCGCAACCCCGCGTGTCGCTAAGTCGGCCGCCGCCTGGTACGACCTCCCCTGCGCCAGAACCAACGTGTTGTCAGCGTAACAAACGACGCTGTCGCCGGTAGGGAGGTCGGCGCGCAGCACCCAGTCGTATCCAATGTCCCACAGATGCGGCCCCAGGACCGAACCCTGCGGGACACCGCACGACATCTCCTGCTGGTTCCACTCTCCCTGGTGACCGGGGTAGATGACGGCCCTGTCCGTCAGATAGGCCTCGACCACCCGACAGAGGTAGGTCGGCATCCGGTGATACCAGAGTGCCTCCCTGAGGCAACTCCAGGGCGGGGTGTTGAAGGCATTGGCGATGTCTAGACACCGCCAAGACGACCCCACCCAGGGCCACAACATCCCCCGTCGTGAGGGCCCGCACGCGCATGATGGCGTCTACCGTAGAGCGCCCCCTGCGGAAACCGAACTGGCTCTCCGCCAGATCTGGCCCCACCCGCACCAGCTGCCCGACGAGGCGGTCTGCAATGACTCTTTAGAAGAGCTTGCCCACCTCGTCGAGCAGCACAATGGGCCGATAAGCGGACGGAGAGTCCGCTGGGCGCCCCGGCTTCCTGATGAGGACCAGTTTCCCCGTCTTCCAACAAAGTGGGAACTGGCCCCTCTCCATGCATGCGCTTAGGAGCCCCCTTAGTCGAGGCCCGAGAGCCCCCATAGCCAGGACCCAGGCTTTTTCGGGTATGCCGTCGGGTCCTGGGGCTACACATCTTGCGTACCACCACTTTCATCTCTGCCTCAGTCACCTCCGGAGCGTCGTCGTCGCCGTCGGCGGTGTGGTCCGCATCGGGCACCGCAGTAGGCGGAGCCATGGGTGGAGGGGTATGATCCCCTCTTGAGGAGAACAGAGCGCTCACCACGTCCCCCACAAGCAAATTCATCAAACGTTGATTTGTACTGCATTTGTTGCATGTTTAAACAGCATGTTTTATACATGTTAGCCTAACTCTTTGCGGCCGACCAATAAGGCAATTATTTAAGATACTGGAACACATGTCATGCTTATAAAAACCATGCTTGTAAGCATGCTTAAACCTAGCTTGCTCTGTAGCTGTTCACATTTGCTAGCAATAAGCATGCAAATTTTAAGCATATACACTTGTAGCAGACTGGATCAAGTCGATACTAGCATGCTCATAATAAGCAAACCTATTCAGACGCGCTCGACAGTTGATTTTTAAGCATACTCGAAATAAGCATGCTCATTACTAACAATGTTTCGACACACATGCCACTAAGAAGCAATTGCTCAATAGAGGAATGCTTTCAGGATACTAATGAGCACGTGTGTACCTTTATTCCATACTAGTTTCCGCCAGCGGCTTCACCCGCGTGATATATATTTATAAATTATAGTCTGTTAGTCAGTGATAATATAGCATTCTACTGAAATAAAAACCATCCTTACTCTAAAATAACTAATTTAATTCCGAATATATAATATTTAACCTCAAAATAGATACTAATCCCCAAATGAATAATAAAATCGTTACCCCAATATCATAATCTAAAACTGTTTAATGAAACTACATATTTCCAATATTTCAGGGAAAAGGAAAATAATATGAAACACCAAGATATTTATATTTATTTGCCAACATCAAATTCAATATCCTACACCATACTATCACATCTCTTATTCCCCACATAATATCACAATTCAATCAGCATTCTAATATTTACCATAAAACCTTAATTTACAGTAGATCTCCAACCAATACTATGCCAATCTATCTTTTTACTGACACCGCCACTAAGCACGTCTTATCGTCACGAGCGCCCAACCCAGAGGACGTTCCCGCGCTACTTTTGACATATCGAATCTTCGGGTATTGCCAGTACAATATCCAACAATTACGTATTAATAAATTGAAACCTAACACTACTTTATAATATTAGTTTCTAGTATTTTGTACATTGAACGTGCGGGTGTGTAAGCTTAAAGGTTAGTGTGGATACAGAACCTTTAAAAGCAAAGTTTGTGCAGAAGATTATTAATTTGAATAAACACAAGTGTTCATTTCTTATTGAGAATAAACGAAAATATGAGAATATTATTATTTTGTGAGGTAGACTCTTCTAGAGTAGAAAGAGAACTTCTTAACACTGTATCGCTGCGCTGTCTACGTTACTTAACGCTAACGATAACCAACTTTTAATGATTTTATAGTGAAGATCTAAACGAGTAGTGTTAATGATTTGGAAAATAATTACTTATTATAGGAATATGTTAGATTATGTTTATATTACATAGTGAAATTGATTTGTAAAGTTATGTGTAACGCAGATAAAAACTGAGAATCACGCAAAATCTAACAAGCGTATTTTTCTGAAACCGTCACCATTTTAAAGATAATTTAATTATTGATTGTTTAGTACACGTGTTTTATTAAAATAACTTTTGTTTTATGTATAATAAATTAATAATGCGTCTAATTTGGGGCAGCGCTCCTTGATGGGCGATTCCTAGGTGGGCGTATGACGCGTTGCGTGAGCTCAGTACAGAACACGCAAGCTAACCACTCAAGGTCACTGGCATATATCTGCGTCTTAATAATTATATTCTCGTTTTCAATCTGCAGATATAGATTTCATAAAGACAGTTTGTCAGTGATGAGTAGAAATACCTTTGGAAAGCTGAGGCAAGCAAACTTATTAAATGTTAATTAATAAGGTTTATTTTTTAAATAAACACGTCCAACTGCGGTTTGCGCTAAAAAGAAAGAGTTAAACCTTATTAAGTATATCGCGTATTCTCTATTAAAAACCAGATTTTACGTAGAGCCTTAGTTATTTGTAAAATCATTTATTTTAATTTTTTTATAAGAGTCATAAAAAAAGCGGCAGCCTAGTATGCTTCCAAAATTATGTTAGTATTTGCAAAAAGGGTTTTGACTGATTTTTGCAGTCAATAGTGGTTTTGACCAGTTAAGAGTTTTAACTGTGACAGATACAAGACAAATCAATTACCTGTGACATAAATAAACAAGTATTTCCACTACGACAAAGAATTATTTAGAAACAGTGTTGTTTTTATTGCGAACCGAAGTGTTCCCGACTTTTTGTGCTTACGTCACACCACACTCCCCTAACCGTCGGCGTCGGACAGGCGACATCTATAGATGATGAGCCTAATGGAACTAGGTTGACACTGATTTGATACTTTGTCTCAAACTCATTGAAAACCAATAAATTATTCATAGTGCTTTGTGGCACAAGTCTGTGTGGACGCATGTCATTGCTCATCAGTGCCTCGAACGGCGCACACGACGCTCACCATGGCCGACAATGACACCAGTGTTAATAGCACAAAAAATGTTCTTGGGCTCATTGGAGTCCGTGCATTTTTTATTAGTTTCTGGTAACTGTTTGTGCTAAGTCTGACGGCAGTCATATACGGAGTGATATCGTGGTGATAATCAAGAAGTTTCGCCATTACAGAAACTATATGATTCTAAGTGGCATCACAGCGAATATTCTACGAATCAAAAATCAAATCTGCCTAGCCTTTTCCCAACTATGTTGGGGTCGGCTTCCAGTCTAACTGGATGCAGCTGAATACCAGTATTTTAACATGGAGCGACTGCCTATCTGACCTCCACAACCCAGTAACTGGGTAATACGATACACCTTGGTAAGACTGGTTGTCAGACTTTCGGGCTTCTGACGACCCGTAACGACTGTCAAAGATCTACGAATGACAGCCGGTACCAACGGCTTAACGTGCTTTCCGAGGCACGGAGAAGTGTCGGTATGTAAAGATGGTCACCCATCCACGGACCAACCCCGGCAAGCGTAGCTTAACCTGTCGGATGGACCCGTGCGGCGAATATTTATGGGTAATTCATTAATTTTCAAAGTGACGTTATGCTGATTTCAGATACTCGAGTCAGTCACCGTGAATGGTTTACTCGAGCAAAAGCTCATTTTTGTTTCATTCCATGTTCACACGAGACCTAAAAAGCTACATAGAAATAAGAACTTTCATAAGCTCATTTCATTTTACTTGCGATCATTTGTGGCACGAGTGAAAGGTGCCGAGTGTTGAAATTCAACATCATTGCGTCGACTCACTAAGGATTTTTGAAGTGAAAACTTCTTTAGGCGCGTTGGGCATTTTTGAGATGGGAAAAACAATTGAACTCGAGACACCGTTACCGACACCTCATTTTTGTAAACGCGATTGTGCTCTTTATTTAGATAAGGTTACGGACCAATGTTCTATACAAGTATTTTTCTTCCACTAAAGCGATCTTGTTCAAATTTTCACTTCTGTCGGCACTCCCGGAGTGCCACTGCCATTTTATTTTTATTTTATTCATTTGTTTTCAGACTACGACACTATGACTGAAAGAAGCCGATTAAAATGTCGAAATGTACAAAAAATTAAGCGTCCGATATCTACTTTATGAATCTTGGCATAATATTTGAGGATGTTTTAAAACTAGGTGGGCCGCTTGTAAAAACAGTTAATTTAAATTAAAAAAAACAGTTAATAATATAATTATCCTGTTTCGTTTGTTTTTAGGGTTCCGTACCTCAAGAGGAAAAAACGGAACCCTTATAGGATCACTCGTGTGTCTGTCTGTCTGTCTGTCTGTCTGTCGGTCTGTCTGTCTGTCTGTCTGTCTGTCCGTCTGTCACAGCCAATTTACTCCGAATCTAAAGGACCGATTAAGTTGAAATTTGGTACACATATGTATTTCTGTGACCCAAACACGAATAAGTAACGTAAATAAATTAATTTTGAATATTGGGGTCACTTTTGGGGCGCAAACAAGAAAATTTAAAAAAAAGTTTTGCTGACATTACCGTGTGACATATCAAATGAAAGGACTTGTTGCGAGGATCTTAAATATATTTTTTATATAATTTTAAAATAAATACTTTTAAAGATATTTAATAAATTCAATGAAAATTGACCATTCCCCCCCCCTTATCTCCGAAACTACTGGACCAAAAATTTTGAAAAAAATACATAATATGGCTCTTTACTCATAGATTACAGGAAAACCTATAAGAAGTCTATGGTCTTAAAATAACATGGTAAATCTCTCAATATTGTGCGCACAAACTTACATGTCGTCGCTCGGCATCCAATAGGCCCATCTCTCTAGCTACTATAATATCAAAAGTGTTTGACCGTCTGCTTAATACACAAATAAATAAAACTGTAAATGTTCATGACAACCAATTCGGGTTTCGGCGTGGTTTGTCAACAGAAAGTGCAGTGTTGTGTCTTAAACATACTATCACATACTTACTATACACAGCGTGGGACGCCGATTTATGCTAGCTTCCTCGATTTATTCAAGGCTTCTGATCTGGTTGCTTGTGACGTATTGTGGAGGAAGATGGAGAAGGATAGGTTGCCAACGGAGCTTATAAACATCTTTAAGTAGTGGTATGGTATCCAGATCAATAGTGTACGATGGGCTGGAGCTTTTTCCAGGCCATACAGGTTGGAATGCGGGTGAGATAAATTTAAACTAGATTACGTGGGGCACTCAGAAAGTTTTGTGATACTAGAAAAAAATATACTACAGGTTATAATTATTTTTATTATATCTTTTCAAAGAACTCTCCATTGGCGTCTATACACAGTTTTATACGTCTAAACCAATTTTCATAACACATTTTCCAGTCCGCATCAGACACCTCTCCAATCTCCTTCTCAAATGCAGCCAGTGCATCTTCAGGTGACGAAAACTGTTTTCCTTTGAGTTTATTTTTTATTTTGAGGAACAAGAAAAAGTCGCACGGAGCCAAATCGGGACTGTAAGGAGGATGACCTATAAATTTGACCGGTGTGCTGTCCAGAAAGTCCCTTGTTTTGAGCGCCGAGTGAGCCAGCGCGTTGTCGTGGTGAAGCGGTAGCCCACGGAGGCCTGTGTTCGGTCGCTTGCTGCTTGCAGTAGTAAAAACTTCTGGCAAACATTTGGTAACATACCATTCAGGATTGATACTCCTTTGATCTCGTCAGGGTACTGACACCAGATAACCGGGCAAAAAAAAAACTTGCGATCAAAATTTTGCCGGCACTTCTGGCTCGCTTCAATTTGGTAGGCGTTGGTTCATTTTGAAACAGCCACACGGTCGACTGACGCTTCATTTCTGGATCATATTGATAAATCCAAGATTCATCACCCGCAATGATATCTTAAACGCGCCGAGACGAGCCTGCTACAAATTTTGCTATCATGTCTCGGCACCATTCTACCCGAACCTCCTTCTGAGCCTGTGTTAGATTTTACGGTACTAGCGTGAAACTATCTTCCATAACTGAAGATGCCTGTGTAGAATTTCATGCACACTTCCCGATCCAGTAGGCAGTATATGCTGAACCTCTTGATATGTAATTCGCCTATTCTCTTGAATTAAAATTTTCACAGCTAGCACGTTTTGTTATGTAACAACCGTCATAGGGCGGCCACTTCTTTCTTTGTCCGCCAAAATTACTCGACCACCCGAAAACAGTCGCTTTAGAAGGGCTTTTTTCTATGAACACCATTCGAAGTCTTCCAAACGATTCTTCTGGTTTTAGTCAACATTTGAAATCGTACAAAATCATTGCGTGAAAATGTTCTCGTTGTAAATCCAGTTTTCAGTAAGACAGAGTATTTTGATTTTGCTCGTAAAAAAATGTGGAGGGAATTTCGAATTTGGAATGTTACGTTTTTTGTAATAAATAGTCATAGTTTTAATTGACATCAAAACCAGCCAGTATCGTATAGACAAAAACTGTTAGTCGCAAAAATTTCTAAGTGACCTGGTAAAATAAGTTAACATAGTTCATAAGTTTACTAGCACAATGAGTCCTTGTTACTTGAATAAAGAAAAATATCTGGATGACCATATTTTTTTGAACAACGTTTTCTAAAAATGAAACCTAGCTAGATCGATTTATCGCTCCCGAAACCCCCTGCATACTAAATTTAATAAAAATTCTTGGGGCCGTTTCCGAGATTCAGATTAAATATACATATATATACAAGAATTGCTCGTTTAAAAGTATTAGATTTAGATTATTATTATATTAATACCGCGAATGTGATTTTTTTTTACGAAAATCAAATAAATGATCCTGCAATTAAAAATAAATGTAAAAGTGTCACATTCGCGGTATTGGATGCCGAGCGACAATTTGCATTTGGAATGTATGGGAGAACATGTTTTTCAACTACAACGTTAAGTTTGTTCTTGGGATAAATAAATTCATCTCAACATTCTCAACTACGGAACCCTTCATTGTGCGTAGTCCGACACGCACTTGGCCGGTTTTTTAGATAAACAAGATTTTACCAACAATCAAAAATGCTAAAATGCTTATTAATATAGTGTCTGTGTCTTGTATATAGTGTCTCTTACGCTCCGGCAGCACCTACGTCTATCGCCTGGGTTCCGAACCTGGGGGTAAATCAGCTATCCTGTGGGGGTAACAAAGAACCTAATCTGGGAACCCTCCAGGAGGGCTCCCGGCACTGAACGCGTTAAGCGTACAGCAGATACTACTCACTTTTAGCTTCTGCCACTATTTGATACTATTAGACTGCCTCGTTGGTCTAGTGGTTGAAAACCCTACTGCTGAGCATGAGGTGTTGGGCTCGATTCCCGGGTTGGGCAAAGTGTTATTAGGTTTTTCAATGATGTGATTCACATCTTTTCAACGGACTTGAGTTTGAGACTGACAGCGAAGACGACACCGCTGATCAGACTTATGAAGGCAAAGATGATGCTTTGAATTATGTTGAAACACAACCGCTCGAAACAGAAAGACCTGAGTTTATTTACAAAAACCTCATAAATAAAGTGTATACTTAACAATACAGTACTTTTAATTTTTTTCAATATAGTACTTTTACATTTTTTTTACAATGTTTTTCAGGTTTCTTTATTAACGCTTGATTTATTTTGTTACTTTTTTTAGATTTATTTTTTGTTTTTTTTATTGCATAATTACAAGAATGTTTCTAAAATGAACACCAAATGATTGCTAGCTAATTAAGCTATTCTTACATTTCTACAAATACTGATACCTATGTTGATTTTTACATGAGACATGATGACATTTGGATAATAATAAGAAGTTCATATTTTTTTGATATTGTTCTGTACAAATTATATATGAAATGCCTTCCTGCAAAAAGACTAGATTAAGTTTAAGTTTTGATTACGTTCCTAATTCCTAATCCTACCTAAATAATCAACCAATACCAAATTGTTAAGTATACATATAAGAGAGCTATGTATAAAAGGTATTTATTTTACTATCGTACATATTCAAAGTACTTAGAGGAAGGGTACATAATGCGGACATTTTAAGGCACATAGGTTTGTGTGTTCCGGATCGGTACGTGTGGCGACGACGTCAGCCCCGGCTGCTGTCGGAGCCGCGCGCGAGCACCAATCTTTTAAGCGAGGCGCCACTGACGCGTGCACTCCACACTCTCAACCTCATAGCTGATAACTCGGACCTATTCTGTTGTTCTCTGAGTGAGTTCACAAAGAATGCATTATTTGTAATAAGTTACAAAATTTAATATATAGTTATAAGTTAATAATAAGTTAGGGTAAGATTAAGATAAGTACGCTATCGCATTAGGTTATCCTGTAATGATAGAATTAAGTTGGAAATAAATAAATTATTTAAAAAAAATAAGAACAATAAAGACTGATTTGAAAATAAAAACACGTATTTTAATGGTTTTATTAATGTCCTAATTGAACTTGCGATCAATACCGGATTAAACCGGTATTGATACCGTGATCACGGTACTGTCTTTTCCAATACCGGTATTGAAAAAATCCGGTATTAGAAAGCCCTAGTAACAGCCCTGAGTCTTAGAAGCATGTCTATGGGCGAGATTTACAGATCGCACTTTGACTACTTTGCTGTAAGTGAACTCTTATGAAAAGGTCCATACGAATATGGACCTTTTCATGAGAGAATAGTGTTGATATTTGTGTAAGTCAATAAACTCAGCCCATTGCAGTCCACTGCTGGACATAGGCCTCTCCCACTGCGCCACAGCACTCTGTCCTCCGCCTTCCGCATCCAGTCTGTCCCAGACAACTTTTTAAGGCCATCGGTTCATCTAGCTGAGGAGCGTCCCACACTACGCTAGCCGGTCTCTACTCCAAGACTTGTGCTTCATCGGCCATAGTTCCTTCGACAAACATGGCCAGCCCACTGCCACTTCGCACGCTTAATAATAAACTGACTGATTACGGTTTAGGTCCAAAATGAGTTAAGCATACAAAGAAATTCGTTTTAAGTCATCTATCTTTCTATCTCGGAATTTCTTCGATATCTCGTTCCTAGACCGAGTTAAAACTTTATCGGTCTCTTTCACTCTCATACGTTTTCACAAGGATTTAACAAGACAGTGGCGTAAACCATTATGCGTCGGGCGCTGTCATAGTAAACGTGTGGAGTTTTTATTTCAAAGCGACCGATTAATAATTGAGTCTGTTTAGTGTAAAAATCGAAGGTAAGTTTTATTCTAATTATTCATAAAAGCATGACCTATTTTTGATTAGGTCTGTTTAGCATAAAAAATATCAAATTAATCGTGTTTTTTTTTTAGTTTCAGGTCTGTGTTTTAAAATACAGACTTATTACAAAATATGACATCAGTACTAGAACTACATATACCTAATTGGCTTTAATAGTAAACAGACTAAAGTCATGAACATCATTTTTAAACGTTTAAAAATACAATCAATAAACAAAATTTCTTCAAAATATAATTTCTGTATCAATAATCAGTTCATCAATTATTCCTACAATACATTGTTTCATTATTATTATGCTTTTTGACTGAGTTATAAGCCATTACGTCAGACAAGTCATGATTGCCAAAATGTTAATGCGATTTCCCAAAAAAACAGATTTTTTTAGTTAGGTTAGTATATTATTAAGGTCTTGTCCTAAAGGGTTCATTAGAAAACCAGCGTCAGACATTAATGCTGAAATGAACCTTTTTAGCGCAGCTGTGAGGCACACATTATTGTTTTTAAAAACATATTTATTTTTATTTTCACTGTGTTATTTGTGTTTTGTGTCACGAACTGTGTCCAAATAATTTTTCTTTCTTTCTTTCTTTCACTTCAACTTGCTTACTCTGCAGTCTATGTCGCGGTCGGTTCTTTTCCGTTTGTATAAGTTAATGTGAGCAATATGAACTTTAAACACTTCCTGAATTAGGTTCATATTTGCATGAAGCTCTAACTTATCAAAGTAGAAGCAAAGTGTGATCTGTCAATCTTAACCTATGTGTGCGTGCGTTTTCATTAACTATATGGAGGCAACCTTCTATGCCTGCTATATGCTGTGTGTCTGGTTTGTTCGAAACCGCGGTGGCCGCCTCTACACGATTATTTGTTTTCCCTCCCGCTCTGGCCTCTCACGGTCGCCGTGTCCTTGAAATTGGCTACTCGCCGGCCGGCACATTCCGAAAAAAAATTAGTTGCTGGCGCCACTATGTGTCTCTGTCACCGTCACGTCGCACAGTGGGTCGAAACTATGATTTTAGTGACTTAGGGCTCAACTTTGCTTTTTCACTTTTTTTTTTATGCGGATGGGTAGAGCTCATTAACCTCAATAATAATTGTTCTGATGTATTTTTTCCTAAACTTTATACTTTGGGTAGAAAAATGTGTTTTGTTATTTTTTTGTATGGAGCGGCTCAAATAAACTTAAATTCCTGCTAAGTAGCGTGTGATCCCGCGTTGAAACTTTATTTTTCATATACCTTGTCTGGTCTATTATCATTTGATGCTATAAACAAATGCATAAAGTTGCAACTCTGCCAAATAAATGGATCGAAAAAAATGAAAAAATACATAGAATAAAAAGCTTCATTTTTTACTTTCGTAAGTTATTTTAAGTTAAATTTGATATGGAATAGTAAGTAAAAGCACGTAATAATACACATAATTACTTAGCAACTAACAACAATACATTTAAAAGGTCCCTAATTAGCTTAAATTTACTAATACTACATATATTAGTAAATTTAAGCTAATTAGGGACCTTTATTTAAAAATGTGGATATGAAATCAATTAATTTCTATTTGTGTGTTTAATCACTGTAATTAGCTTAACCTTTTACATAACATAACATAACATCACGCCTTGTTTCCCCGAAGGGTTGGGCAGAGGTGTCCCTGTAGCAGGTACACCCACATTTCGCCAGTTATGTTTAAGTCCCATGTAATAGGGGGCGAGCCTATTGCCATCAACCGGGCACAAATCCAGACTCCGAGCTGCTACTGAGAAATTTCAGATAGAAAAACCCAATAACACTTTGCCCGACCCGGGAATCGAACCCAGGACCTCATGCTCAGCAGTAGCGCTTGCGACCACTAGACCAACGAGGCACCTTTTACCTTATAAAAAAACAATGTTTTTCACTTTTAGTCATTACTGTAATATTAATTAGGATAATTAGTTAATGAGGGTAGTAGAAAAATTAGTAAACATTGTTTGTCACTGGATTCTGGAAGTATAAAATGACCATAATTTATTATATACTAACTAGTGTTCGTTTATTCGTACTACTACTAACATCTCGTGATTCTGATCGTCCCTTTTTCGTTATAATGGATAATTTAGTTAACAATTTAGATTTATTTATGATTTTAAGAGAGCAGGTCAAGTCACTGTCGGATAGTCAAAAATTCTTTCAATTCCTACAACATAAAATAAACGTGACCGAAGAGAACAGTGTTGAGCTCCAAAAATTCTGTACGCGCTTTTGTTCAAATATAAGTGCAAGATGGGAACGAAGTAGTCGCACGTTAGCACAGTTTGTAAGAAAAAATGGTGATTGGTTGGAACGTGCAATAAACTGGCCCGAAGGAATGATACCTGAAGCTGTGAACACTGAACAGGAAAGGCTCGAGATTTGTAATACTGAAGATGTCGAAAATCTACCACCATCTACTACAGAAGCTTCGACATCTACATTTACACCTCGAAAACCTTTCGAGGAATTGGGCTCCAGGCAAAAACGAAGACGCGTTGATCAAATTAACCAATCGCTTTCGTTATCCCCGGATGAACTTAAAGCTACTACAATTGCTAGTTTAAGAAACACCGGAAATGAGGATGTAGGAAAAATTATGAACCATTTACTAAATCACCCCGAAGATCTAGAAAAAGTTAAAGAGTGTTTAAGTACAAGTAAACCGAAAAGTAGTACATATTCACCCGATAAGGCACTGTCTTTATTAGTTTCACTTAAATTAAGTAAGTGGCAGTATATAAGCCTAAGAGAAGCAGCAAGTGAAAATAGGTCTGATTTATACCCTTCTTATTATAAAATAAAACAAGCGAAGGCAAAATGTTATCCAGGGAAAGAAGACATAATTATAACTGAAGAAGGAGCTGCTATTAAACTGCAAGCTTTACTCAACTTGACGGTATCTAGGCTTTTAGAAGTGATTACTTTAGATTTGGATTCGCCAACTGAGTTACTGCTAATAAGCAAATGGGGTTTTGATGGAGCCTCAGGTCAAAGTAATTATAAACAAAAGACTGAAGCAGAGTTTGATGACTCAACTATCTTCATGGCCAGTCTAGTTCCTATAAGGCTTCAACAATGTGATGGAACAATTGTTTGGGAAAACGATCGACCCTCATCAACTTTCTATTGCCGTCCGATAATGTTCAAATTTACCAAAGAAACGCAGTCAACAGTGGTAACTATAAAAGCTAGCATAACCGAAGAAATAGAAAGACTTCAGCCAATCAAGTTCAATCAAGTTGAAGTTAAGCATCAATTGCACTTGACGATGATAGACGGCAAAATATCGTCATATTTGTCAGACACATCTTCAGCTGTCTGTGATATCTGCAAAGCAAAACCGTCAGAGATGAACAATTTAGAGTCACTTGCTCAAAAAGAGAACAACGAAGAAGTGTTCCAGTATGGAATGTCATCTTTACATGCCTGGATAAGAAGCATGGAGTGCTTACTTCATATCGGTAAATATAATTTTATTAGTTCATAATTTTTTTCACGTTATATAGTTACTTGTGAGATTTTTATTTAAGTGATATTTCTTTTTGTTTGCAGCTTATCGTTTGGACTTCAAAAAATGGAGTTGCAGGGGCGATGACAAAGAAAAAATGTCACTCAGAAAGAGCGCTATACAGCAAGCGTTTAAGAAAGAATGCGGTTTACTTATTGACGTAGTCAAGCAAGGAGTAGGCACAACCAATGATGGCAATACTGCCAGAAGATTTTTTAGGGATGCAGAAACAACAGCTCGCATAACAGGAATAGATAAAGATTTAATAGAAAGGTTTCATGTGATTCTTCAGACGGTTGCATCTGGAGAGAGCGTGGATCTTTCTAAGTTTTCCGAATTTTGTAGAGATACTGCACAATTGTACGTTCACTTATATCCCTGGTATTATATGCCTTCCAGTATACATAAATTGTTAGTACATGGGAGTGATATAATTAAGCACTTTGGTGCCATACCTATAGGTAAACTGTCGGAAGAGGCAGCGGAAGCTCGTAATAAAGATTTCCGGAAATATAGAGAGAGTCATTCTAGAAAGGTAAGTAGAACGGCGACAAATGAGGATATTATACACAATCTTCTTTTGTCTTCTGATCCAAAGATCACAAGTCTAAGACCTCGAATGGTGAAACAAAATATAATGGTTCTCTCTCCAAAAGTCAAAGAGCTTCTGCTGATTTTTCCCACAGAATCCGATATAGATTTTATTGATGTAGATAATTTACAAGATAGTCATAGCGATAGTGAATAAGATTTTTTGGTAGTTTGTAAGTTTCTTGTTTTTTTTATTAGTTTATAAATGTCAAACTCATAATTGAAAGGAAATAGTAATGTTTGATGTTGTTTATAGTTAGTTTTTAGTTTGCTTGTGTTAGTTGTAGTAATATTAGTTTACCTTTACTAATTTGTATTATTATGTACCTATCTTTACTTACTATTCAGTATTAAATCTAACTTAAAATAACATTTCATAAACATGTTAAAGTCATTAAAACAAAGAAATTGAAATTCATAGATCCCTAATTAGCTTAAATTTACTACTACTACATATATTAGTAAATTTAAGCTAATTAGGGACCTTTTAAATGTATTATGATTAGTGTGATTAGCTTTAAATTTACTAATACTACATATATTAGTAAATTTAAGCTAATTAGGGACCTTTTAAATGTATTATGATTAGTGTGATTAGCTTTAAATTTACTAATACTACATATATTAGTAAATTTGAGCTAATTAGGGACCTTTTAAATGTATTATGATTAGTGTGATTAGCTTAAATTTACAAATTTACTAATACTACATATATTAGTAAATTTAAGCTAATTAGGGACCTTTTAAATGTATTGTTGTTAGTTGTTAAGTAACTATGTGTATTATTACGTGCTTTTACTTACTATTCCATATCAAATTTAACTTAAAAGAACTTACGAAAGTAAAAAATGTAGCTTTTTATTCGATATATTTTTTCATTTTTTTCGATCCATTTATTTGGCAGAGTTGCAACTTTATGCACACGTTAATAGCATCAAATGATAATAGACTAGACAAGGTATATGAAAAATAAAGTTTCAACGCGGGATCACACGCTACTTAGCAGGAATTTAAGGTTATTTGATCCGCTCCATACAAAAAAATAACAAAACACATTTTTCTACCCAAAGTATAAAGTTTAGGAAAAAATACATCAGAACAATTATTGTTGAGGTTAATGAGTTCTATCCATCCACATGAAGAAAAAAGTAAAAAAGCAAAGTTGAGCCCTAAGTCACTAAAATCATAGTTTCGACCCACTGTGCGTCGTTTTGTTTGTGCGAAAACGAGACAAAATCATCGTTACCATTTATTGTTTCCGATGAGTCACTGAAAGATGAGGCAGTCATTGACATTAATACAAATTGATAATTGTGATGGAGACTAATTGAATGGATTATGAAGCGGATTGTTTCGTAAAAAAACATCCTCACTTAACATGTAGGGGAGGTACCCAAAAAAAATATTTTTCATAATTTTATTTTACCACTTTGTCGGCATGATTAATTTGTATACTCATGCCAAATTACAACTTTCTAGTACTAACAGTCTTGGAGCTAGACCGCGGACAGATAGATAGACAGACGGACATGACGAAACTATAAGGGTTCCTTGTTGACTATGGAACCCTAAAAATGCCCCTCTTTTTCTATTTAATTCAATTTTACGGTAAAGAAAATAGTTGGATAAACAAGACAGTTATAAAATAAAAATAAACAGGTACTTTGTTTGAACTTTATATTACTTGATTGATTATATTATTATATACTTATTATACATATTATAACTTGCCAGATTCAAATAAAGAAACAGTTTTGTTGAACTTGTACCTACTTATTTATTTGCTTATTTATAACAGATTACTAGCGAACAATACACAATTATTATCTATGGAAGATCATTTGTACTATTATATTATTTGGTGGGTTAAAGTTTATCTTGAAGTGTAAAGGTCATTCGTCGTTACAAAATTTGCGCGTTTTAGCGAATTTATAAGTAGTTTGACTAGATTCTTTGATCTCCCAACATAATTCCAGCCTCAGGTCCCGAACTGGTATTGAAAAAATCGCGCCATAATTTCCAATTACTTTTCAATACAACTATAAAGACCATCAATGCTATTATAAGCAAATATTCCAACAACTCTCCAATGATATCAACGGCAAAAATATTTTTTTCAATTATTTCTGGGATAGCGGTAAACAAAACAACATTACTGAGTAAAAATATCAATGTGGCGATAGTGAACCGACCACATAATTTGTTCGTAGATGTACCACAAAACAGACGGCTTACAACTGCTATGTAAGTAACTAAACTTATCGCTACAGGTATCAATAACAGTGACATAGCGATGGGACTTTCAAATATGTCCTTCGAATCACCAGGCATATTAATTAGAACGGATCCTACAATCACATATAACAGCACTATAATAAAAGGCACACCCCACGCAAAGAAGTTACTCCAAATGTATTTTTTACGAATATCATAATGGAATACTTGCACAAAATCAACTGAGAAAACGTAACACAACACTATTAACCAACACTGAAACGACATTTGGAAGTACACGAATAGAGCCAATGGTATAACACGAATCGCTGGATTACTTTCCACTGCTTCTTCAGTAATGAGTCGATCAGATATTTGAAGCACAGACATGAATAGCATATCCGCTATGATCGCACTGAGAACCACATAGTTTCTGAAGGTACGAAACTTTTTGAGGACGCACCACGATATCAGTCCAAATACGGTTGCAATCACAGTCGCCACGAAGAAGGTCCAGGCAATTGCGTCCGTTACAGCTTCGCCGAGGAGTGCCATTAACTTTTGTGGCATTTCACGAATTTCTTTAAGTTCGTCGTCGTCCATTTTGAAGTCGCGTGCGGCGTCTGGCGCGCGTTGTTGTGTAGTGTCGAGGCCGGCCGCCACGCGTCTACGCCGACACGCCCCACAACGCTATTATATCAGTTTTATTTTTATCATCACAAGACTAAATAATATGCAGATTACTGTCCTAAGCTGAGAACGTGAACCTGACTGATATGAAAGCTAAATTGGCTCCGTACCAATAAATAAGGAAATGCGTACCGATAACGCGTATTTTTTGTTACCAAGTGCTATCAAAATCGTAAAGTCATTCATTTTCTTCTTTAATCTCGTTCCGAACTTTACAACAGTAACTACTTTGGCACGTCAGAGCACGTACAGTCAACCGCGCATCAGTCGTAATGTTTGATTTACAAAAACCCCCCTTACGTCTGAGTCTTAAAGATTACTATGATTTTGACAGTGAAAGGACTAAGTAGTGTTTCATTTTTGTGGATATACAAAAATACAAAATGTAAAAAAAACCCTGTTCGCTCCGAAAGGGGCTCATACATAGGTACTGCAATAAAAAAATCTTTTTATTATTGAAAATAAAAATGATTGCTATTAAAAAATCATATTTTTTATACCAAAATTACCCCAAATTCATAAAAAATGAGCAAATTTTCAACAGGGGTCATAAGTTATGACTTGTAGATAACCGTTAAAAAATAGCCGCCCGCACCCCATGTAAAAAACCGGGAAAACTCCCCATTGAAATTTTTTTTAACGATTTTTTTTCTATTTTCTTGACCAATTGCCTTATAAATAGATTCTCAGTACGAGCCAGTAAGAGAATGACACGTCCTCCCGCTCCGCCCAGAGCGAGAGAAGTTGTTTGATAAATTCCCAACAAAAAAAAGTACGATACCTCAACACCCTCGTGGATCGGACAGTGTAGATAACAGTCATCTTGTGAAAAGTTGTTTTCCTTTTCTGAGTAAAACTTGAAACGTAGCGTTTCAAGAAAATTTATTAGAATTAAATAAAAAAAAGTTTTTTCTAAATTAAATTGTTTATTTATTTGAGGATTAACGCTGCAATAATTTTCTATTAAAGATAATTTACACAAGCGTGCGGGTCGATTGAAGTTTAAGCTACGCTTGCTGCGGTCGGTTCGTGGACGGGGACCATCCATTAAATATATTATAGAGACCCCTCCTTGCCTCGGAAAGTACGTTAAGCCGTTGGTCCCACCTGTCATTCATATATCTTTGACAGTTATTATGGGTAGCCAGACACCCAAAAACCTGACAACCAGTCCCACCAAAGGGTTAACGCGTTACCCAGTACCTGGGTTGTGGACGTCTGATAGGCAGTCGCTCCATGTAAAATAATGATATTCAGCTGCATCTGGTTAGAATGGAAGCCGATCCCAACATAGTTGGGAAAGGATTAGGCAGATTTATTGATATATAGTATAAAGGATACTTAGGTAATCTGTGTTTTTTAACTAAATTCATAAGCGGTATGATTTGTTTCATAATCTCCTGTGACTGACGATTTTTGTTTCGATCTCTTACTAAAAAAATCTCGCCATAATTTCCAATTACTCTTTGCCACAATCATATACATATTCAATGCTATCATATTCAAGTATTCTCCTAACTCTCCTATAACATTAACGGTCAAGATATTTATATTAAATAATTCTGGCAAAGCGATTAACACTATAATATTACTTAGTGCAAAAAACAACGTAGCTATGTAGAAGCGACGCCATTTATAAATAGATGAACTCAAAGCAGCTTCACTACCGCGGAACAGAGAATATAAAATTGCTATGTAAATAGCCAAACTCATCATCGAAGGTATTAATAATATTGATAGCAAGACTCGATATGTTAGTATGTTTCTTGAGTCATACAGGTAAAATAGCCAGCCAGCAAGACAATATAAGAACACCGTTATAAAAGGTAAGCCCCACGCAAATAGACTACTCTTAAGATATTTCCGACGAATATTAAGATGGAACACTTTTACAAAATCAACAGAAAAGGTATTAGCACAACACTAGTAACCAACACTGGAACGACAGTGCACAATACAGATATATGGCTTTAAATAATTCCTGCACTATTGGATACTTGATCAAAACTTCATTAGTTACAAAAAACATGAAAATTTGAAGCACTATAAAACGCAGCACATTCGCTGTGATAACACTGAGAAGCACATAGTTTCTGTAATGGCGAAACTTCTTGTTGATGAACCACGATGTGACTCCGTATATGAAACCAGTAAGACTGACCACGAACAGAATCCAGAAAATAATGTCGAATGCAGTGTCACCAACGAGTTGTTGAAATGTTTGTAGGTCGTAGACACTGGTATTTTTCAATTCACTGGTATCGTATTCACTGCTGTCATTGATACTGGTGTCATTTCCATTGCTGGGATTGATATTGGTATTGTATCCGCTGTTGTCATTGATACTGGTATTGTATCCACTGGTGTCATTACTAATAGTGTCGTATCCACTGGTGTCATTACTAATAGTGTCGTATCTACTGGTGTCGTTGTCGGCCATGGTGAGCGTCGCGTGCGCAGTTCGGCGCGCGCTAATCAGTAGTGCGGCCAAATAGTTTTTTTTTTTTTTTTCTTTTTTTTTTTTCTGTATGGCATCTCACAGCTGGTTTTGAGAAACCTTCGCTGTTTAACCGGTCAATCCTGTGGCTGCCTCAAGCTACTACACTCAAAGCCTCCAGCCAGGGCACATATATAAAACTAAGCTAAAAAGCTTAGGATGAACGCGCGCTAAGGGCACCCCCTGCGGGGTTCGAGCCTCGGCTTAGGGCGTTATCCGGGGGGAGGACATCAAAAGATGGGACGGGCTGGATCAAAGGGTTTTGATCATTATTATTATTATACGGGGAATTTAAAGCTACGTGCACAGCTGCAACAACTGCTGGCACCTCGTTTTCGAGCAAGGGTCGGGGGGGAGTATCATTTACTCGGGGGCGCGGCGGTCGGGAACGCAAAGGACCTCGGCGGCGAGGTCGGAATGACGGGAGGCGTCTGTGTTTGTACACTGTGCTTGTTTCCCTATTGCTCTCCTGGAGGAGGGTTATGGGGTCATCGGGGTCTACTAGGATATGCCTTGGGCGGCGAACTTTACTTATTCTACTCGGGACATAACTGGCGGCCTCGACAACCAGAGGGTTGCGATGTTTGGCCGCGGACTCAAAGAAACGCTTTGAAAGGCGTTTTAGAAATTGGTGGATTGTGGGAATCTTTAGGTCGAGGTGGAGAGCCTCGTTCCTGACGAATCATGGCGAACCTGTCGCCCTACGAAGGAATCTATTCTGCACGGTTTGCAGCCTATGTATATGACGGGGTTTTGCATGAGCAAAGACGGCACCCGCATAGGTCATGATCGGTCGAATGCACGCCGTGTAAACGCGCAATTTGCACCTAAGTGACAATTTGCTACGTGCATTCACCAGGAAAAAGAGTCTACCGAGAGCGAAAGCGGCTCGCGAACGAACCATCTTTATGTGCTCTGCGAAGGTCAAATGATGATCGATAACGACACCGAGATATTTGGCTCGCTTCTCCCAAGGGATCGGCTTGCCGAACATGGTGATCGGTCGGGGGAGGGGGTATCTAAGCCTTTTACGCAGTTTCGTAAAGAGAACCGCTTGGCTTTTATCGGGGTTCACTTCTATTCGCCACTTTGTAAACCATGCCGCCAGTCTATCGACTGCGCGTTGGAGAGTGAGGCGAATAGAGTCGGGGGATCTAGATTTGCAGTAGATGGCAGTGTCGTCTGCGAACAGACCCAACTGCGAACTACTGCATCCTTTAGGGATGTCGCTAGTGTATAGCGTGAATATGAGGGGGGACACTACAGAGCCTTGAGGGACACCTGCACGGATGGGGCGGGGAGTGGATAACGCTCCTTCGATGCGATAGCGAAAGACGCGGTTCGACAAAAAGTCTCGTAAGATGAGCACGAGACGATCTGGCACACCGAGTTGGTACAGCTTGTATATTAAGCCGTTGTGCCAGACTTTATCGAACGCTTTCGCTACGTCGAAGAATACTGCACCGGTCATATAACCGTGCTGGAAACCAGCGCTTATGAATTCTACGATCCGGTGGGCCTGATGCACGCTAGAGTGCTCAGTTCGAAAGCCGAACTGTTCGTTGGGGATGAGGCCCTTGGTCTCGGCGAAGTCTCTGAGGCGCTTATAAATAAGCCTCTCATAGATTTTTCCGAGAACCTTGAGCAAACTAATGGGACGGTAACTGGTAGGCTCGGTTTTGGGCTTGCCGGGCTTAGGGATACCGATGACGGTGGCTTCTTTCCACGACTGTGGGAAGATATTGTTGCTTAAGGCACCATTGAAGATGGTGGTCAAAAGCATTATTAGGTGGGCGGGGAATAGTTGGATCACCCTATTGGTGATACCATCTGAACCGGGGGCTTTACGGGCTTTAAGACCTTTGATGATGTCGTGCACCTCGTCCGGGAGGACGGGGGGCAGCGGACAGTCAGGGTCATCGACGGGAGGGAGGGAGGCTCTACGTTCGACTTCCGCGTCGACCTTTGACAGGTGAGCTTGGTCTACTGGTAGGGAACTGGGAGTGCATTGGGCCTCGAGGCTGTCTGCGAGGCATTCAGCCTTTTCGGCATCGTCGAATGCGATGGTTTTATCGGGACGGGTCAGAGGGGGCATGCCGGAGGATTGGGGAGCCCTGAGTTTCCTCTGGAGCTCCCAGAAGGCCTGATGGTTTGGCTCTAGTTCGCCGAGTAACTTTCCCCAGCTCGCGTCCCGCAGCTCCGCTACACGTTTCTTTACAGATCTCTGTAAATAGCGCATATGGGCTTTGTTGGCGTTACAGGGAAAGCTATCGTACGCACGTATGGCCGCGTTCTTCTCAGTCAGTAATGCACGCACATCGTCCGGCAAGCGCCAGCGACGGTCGTCCGTCGCTGACACTTCCCTTGAACAATCGTTCAGGACGGTTTGTACATGATCAGTGAGTGAGTCGATCGCGGCCGTGGTGTCGGCGACAGAGTCAAAGAGATCGGGGATAGAGTCTAACTGAGGGGACGTGTTGGATTTCAGCTGTGTGCTTACTTTCTTCCAGTCCGTGATCCTCTTAGTGATAGGGGGGGCGTTCGGGTCAGGGAGACCTATGCGGGGGTATAGTCTCATGACTACCGGGCGGTGATCAGAGTCGAGCTCTTGTACCGTTTCTATTGACTCTAACTTTAGGTTGACGTTCTTAAGGAGCGCCACGTCTAAGATATCGGGGGTATGATTGGGATTTATGAGAGAGAAATGAGTGGGAGTCATCGGAGCGATGACGTCAAAAGTCAGGGAGTTTGAGAGGTCGAACAGGTGTTGACCTCTGGGGTTGGTTACCGAACTATTCCAAGAGGGATGTTTGGCATTTAGATCGCCCGCTATGATGAGCGAGTTACTCATAGCGAGTAGGATCGAGAGATCGTTTGAGAGGGATTGATAGTGCCCCGGGGCGTTATCGGGGGGATTATAGACCGATACGAGAGTGATCGGCTCGTGACCTGACATACCTAGGCGACAGGCGGAAACTTCTAATACCAAGAGGGGAGGAGGGTCTAATGGGAGGCCAAATAGATACACAACGCTCAATTTATAATACCGGTTTGGTTATTTTTTGTTGATTTTAAACGAGTATTCTGATAACTATTTGCATTAGGTCTGATCAATCACAAACCCGCCCTGCGTGTTGCGTATAAAAAGCAATTTTAGCCCAGTTCCAATCGACAATGAAATCTTGACAGGCATACATTAAATCATTCATGTTATCTAGTGCTATCAAAATCACAAAAATAGTTCATTATTTTTCAATCTCATTTCATACATAAAATAGTGTTGACCACTATTTATATTTATTCGATCGATTATATTTATTAAGTAACTAGTATTTCACCTCTATTTTTGTAGACATGGAGAGTTATGGGGTATGATTTCGAGAACCTTTGCTAATAAAACGTAAAATGGTTAGAAAAAACGTTTAGTAAACTCTGAATATCTTTATCCTTATTTAAATAAAATGAAATGCTGCTCGTTGAAAGAAAAAATATGCTTTAATATTTGTAATTTAAAATTTAGTAATATTAAATCTATCTAATATTATATATTTGATAGTCTTACTAAGACTATCAGAGATACAATCTAGTACCTAGCTGTATGGAAAATAGTCTAGAGAAACTGGTTAGAAAAAAAAATCGTTTACATATTAACATGATAACCAAGCGATCAAACAAGTTTTATTTTCCTCAAAGGTGATTTCTAAGATTCATAACATTACTTCATTTCAAGCAAATTTTTTGTAGTACTTCTTTAAAAAAGAACATTCTAGTCCATCGCATTCACGAATAGCCTAGATTTACTTATATTATAATATGGATTAGTAAACGGCACGCGAGCATTAATGACATCATCCGGCGTAAACTTTTGTCACCAAGTATATGTAACGTGACCATTTATTTTTTACTCAAAACGGGACATCGGTTTAAATTTTTTCCATTAGTAGGGGCGATTCATAAAGAAAACTCAATTTTGAGAAAATCAGCCAAGGTTCTCAATGAAAAAAAATCACAAGTTTTTATTTTTGTATTGTAGGTAGGTACTTATTGCACATTTGAAAAGTGAAGCATGATAAATTTTCAGTCATTTTTATATTTGTCACTAGGAAAAAATTGCTGGTGATGATTGTAAGAATAAAATTCTTGGCAGGTTTTTTTTCATTCACCTTAGTTATCAACATCTTCGTCCATAAGGACCGAAACCTGTAACTGGGTTTTTTCAGACGTCCTATTAGGTGCCTTTGCCGGGTAGACAAAAATATCCAATTAAAATACAAAAGTTTTCATGCTTAAGGTTGTTGGGGTGACGAGTTTTTGTCGAAACGTTTAGATTATTCCATTAAGTTACTTTTTGCGACGTGATATAATCAATTTCTGTATCTTTTGTTACAAACAATATATCCCTTTTCAATCAATACCTACATCCAATGCTTTTTGAACGTTCTCCCATGTAGATACATGTCTTTAATCTGCCTATAAAATATCTCCAATTCTTTAGTAAAAAAAGCCAGTCCACTTCCAAATTTTCACGACATGTTTTATAAAATTCTGTAGCTCTGTTTCTGAAAACGGGACAATTTTGCGTCCCCAAAATTTTTTCGGGACCGGGACGAAGAACCGAAAAAAGGGACGGTCCCGTTCAAAACTTGACGTACGGTCACGTTAGTCATATGGGTGTTTTAGAACCCAACGGCTTGGCACGCGACGATGGGAAGAGACCAGACAAGATAAGAATGCTTGGAAACATGCTGGTCCTGCTCCAAAGGACAATGATATGAGATTATTCAAAAATAAATTGCATGAATGGTTGTGTAGTCATAGTTTTTATAGTGTCAAAGACTTCTTTGAAAATAAATGTTAGGTAAATTATGCTTGTGATTTGTACGCTTATAACTGTTAAGCAAAAACATGTATACTCTTGTTATTTTTTATACCATCTTTAATACTATGTTTTTAAGCAAATAAATATTAATTATTCTATTCTATTCTAGATTCTAGACAAAATCAAACTGGTTGTTAATTGGGTCGTTTTTAAAATTAATGTACCTACATTTTGGAATTCAGTGCCTAAGATTTGGTATGATTTTGTTATGTTATACATATTTATAACACAATGTTTAACATCTACAGTTTAACACATTATAAGTACCTTGTTCTTGCTGTTTTGGTGGGATCATTTTTAACTCATAAGTAGTAAGAACGCATTATTCAGCGGTCTACCCAGTTTTACTACGTATAAAATAAATAACATAAACGACATAACATAACATCACGCCTGCAATCTCCTAAGGGTTAGGCAGAGCTCTACCAATAGTAGGTATACACACAGTATTCCACCAGGGATTTCTTAGTACTACCTAACCTTTTTTTTTTTGGGTGGCAAATTATCAAATAACTTCTCCCGCTCTGAGTGGAGCGGGAGGGCGTGTCAGACTCTTACTAACTAAAACCCACCCGTGTTCCTTCGGTTGCCCTGTTGCCGGGGGCCATTTCCCTTTCGGCCCATATTCGCAGCCCCGGCAGGCATTGGCCCTAGCAGACCCCGTCAATTCTGCTGACATCTCTTTGAGGCGCGCGTGGAACACAACGCGCCGTCGACCCGGGCTTGGTCCTTATCGAACGGCGAGCTACCCATTGCTCACCGTCCGCAAAATTCAAAATTCAAAATTCAAAAGTCATTTATTCAAATTAGGCTGAGAATCAGCACTTTTCGAACGTCAAAATTACATAAGACAGTCCCCCAAAAACGCCCACCCTTCACCACTTCCTAGTGCCTTTCGCTGGGAAGAAGAAGTGGCGCAACAAACTCCCCAGCAGCACAGCTGTCTGTTCAAGTTAGAAAAAAATAATTCTATACAATAGTATGCAAAATAATTTACATTACGCAACACAAAACATAATTTAAATGATAAATTATTGGCCATATGTCAGCTAGCACACGCCAATATACCAACCAAAAACATCGAGAACTATACTCAAGCAGAAATAAAAACTAAACGTAAACAGAACTACATATCTAAATAAAAGCCTCCAGGCGTAAAGGGCGTGCCCGCTTACATAAAGCTGTAATTGGCAGTTATAAATGATAAACTAGGACCATCGAGGTAAAAAAATAAATAAACAGTTAATTACTAATTACAATAACAAAACCATGATCAGCAAGACGACCAGTCACCACAAGCAGCACCCGTTCACGAGCATAACGCAAAGATCAGCCATTACCCCCCTCGCCATATTTGAGGGAAGGAGGCAACCCGACCCCCGACGCTACCGCAAGCAGTGACATCTAAGGGAGCATGACGAACTTGCTGCCGGTTGCTCAGGCAAAAAAAAAAATAATGATCAACTGTCGAGGTCGCTAGCTAACCACAAATTGCAATACAACTCATAACAAAATATTGTAATGAGTAGATTAAGTCAACAATAAAATAAAATAAAAATAAATTGAATTTAAAAAAAAATAAAAATCGACTTATAAAATCAAATAAAATAAACAATTATGTAACTGTCCGTAGGTAAACTAATTCTGGAGAAAGAACATAAGTATTGTCTTGAGTTAATCACAGCGACCAACTATTCTTATCATTTATGTAGTCGTTGATACAATAGTATGCCTTTGAACAAAGGTTAGATTTTACTTTAGTTTTAAACGAATTAAAAGGCAAATCTAGCAAAGAAGAGGGAAGCTTGTTATAAAAGTCTATACCAAGCCCAACAAATGAGTTATGAACCTTATGAAGCCGGTGAAAGGGAGCTCGTAGTTTGTCTTTATTTCTAGTGTTAACATTGTGTATATCACTGTTTTTACTGTATAAGTGTATATTTTGCCTAATATATAAAATGTTGGCGAAGATGAATTGCGATGCCACTGTAAGAATACCAATATCTTTGAAAAAATCTCTTAGTGAAACTCTGGCACCTAGCTGGTAAATTGCTCGAACAGCTCGTTTTTGAAGGACAAATATATTTTGAATATCAGCAGCTTTGCCCCACAGCAGAATACCGTAGGACATAACGCTATGAAAATAACTAAAATAGACTAACCGAGCTGTATCAACGTCAGTGTAAGCCCGCGCCTACGGTGGCCGGAAATCGGCTCGCAATTCCCGCCCCGGGCGTCTCCGCCTGCGGCGGTTAGGGACGTGAGGGCGCGAAATTTGCCTGTCCCTCACGCGTTCCGCCTCGTCCTTCGCGAGCATTACTGCTTCGCAGAAGGAGGTGACGGCCTGCCATTTCCTCTCGCTCCGTACCATGGCCTGAACCAGGGCTGGACGCGAGAGATCACCGCCGCCGATCGCCTCCACGAGGACACGGCGATGCTCCGCCCAAGCCGGGTAGACCTTCTTAGTACTAGCCTGGGGTCTCGATTTGTACCCGGTTCATGGCAAAAGGTTTATTATAACATGTAATTAATATCTACAATTACAATAAAGAAACTATCATACAATTAAAATATCAAATAATAAAAAATGATTCGAATCAAAAAAAAAAATTTGCATGTTAAAAATTTTAATATTTTTTTTTAATTTAACATCTCGCGTGCTATAGCCTAAGTCCCGAAAGGCTAGGCAAAGATGTACCTACTGTAGTAGCAAAATAATGTATGTCATTTATTTTTAACTAGAAATACACAATCAAAACAATAAGTACGATAATGGTACTTAAATTAAGTTTTTTCTATTGATTTGTTTAAACATATACTTTTACACGAATTATATTACACAAAAATAATAATTTACTAACATTATCAAAGATACGATAGCCTAAGGTAAATTGTTAATATACATATATTTACTAACATTTTATAACAGGATATACAAGTTATCCAACCAGTTCTATTTTCCTCAATAATTATAACATCACCTCAATTCAAGCATGATTTGTTTAGATTTCCTTTTATTTAAAAACTCTCGCCATAATTCCCTATTACTCTTTCCTAGAATTGTATACACATTCAATGCCATTGCATTCACAAATAGTCCTAGAATTACTAATATAATAATATAAAAGTCCTTTACCTCAAAGATACTCAGTGAAGCGGTAAGCGTTAAAACATTGCTGAAACCAAATACCAAAGTACATATGAAGAATCGACGCCATTTGTTAGTAGCTGTACTGGCACCAGTTTCACTATCGCGGAACAGAGAATATACTACTCTTATGTAAAGAACAAAATTAAAAATTATAATTATTATAATTAGTATTACTACTAAAAACAATGCAACGAACGCAGGAAGTGCAGAGTCAACTATATCATAAACATTAAGTAACAATGGAGCAACATAAAACAAGAAGAATGTCAATAAAGGTACACCCCAGCATAATAGACCACTCTTAAGATACCTTCTACGAATGTCCATGTTGAACACTTTCACAAAATCAACATAAAATAAATAGCACAACACTAGTAACCAACTATTGTACGAAAGTAAACAGCACAGAAATAGAGCAAAAGTTACTAAACTCAAACTTGGAAAGTATTTCAAAAGTTTATCGGGATAAGCCATAAAGAACCACACTAACAAGTAAAGCATGTTCGCAATGCTTGCACTTAGAAGCACATAGTTTCTGTAATGGCGGAACTTCTTGATGATCCACCACGATGTCACTCCGTATATGACTGCCGTCAGAGGCAGCATGAACAAAATCCAGTAAATAATGTGGTAAATAATGTCACTAGGATATCTTGATACAACGTTGTCGGCCATGGTGAGCGACACATGCGCAGTGCCGCCATGCGTCCTTACCGACACGCGCCGCACAACGCTTTGAGCTCAATCAAGTAGTTTTTAGTGTCTGTTCAGAAAAACAACAACAAGTTTTGTTTAAATCTCTAATAAAAAATATCTCTATGCTATACCTATACACAACTGTGCCCGCGGCTTCGCTCTTTTGGCATAAGGTAAATACTTATAGAACATGTAAAAAAAAACCCTGTCCAATCCGTGAGGGTGTTGTTAGGTATCGTGCTGAGAGTCTATTTATGTGGTAATTTAAGGAAAAAAGAAAAAATGAATGATTTGGAATAATGGATTGAAATAATGGATTTGGGATAATTTTGGTACTTATTATGTGAATTTTACATAACATAACATCACGCCTTGTTTCCCCGAAGGGTTGGGCAGAGGTGTCCCTGTAGCAGGTACACCCACATTTCGCCAGTTAGGTTTAAGTCGCATGTAATAGGGGGCGAGCCTATTGCCATCAACCGGGCACAAATCCAGACTCCGAGCTGCTACTGAGAAATTTCAGATAGAAAAACCCAATAACACTTTGCCCGACCCGGGAATCGAACCCAGGACCTCATGCTCAGCAGTAGCGCTTGCGAATGTGAATTTTATATAGCAATAACTTTTATTTTCAATAATAATTTAAAAATACTACTTTTTTACACGACTGCCCAAAAAGGAGTGAATGTTTTCAGGGTTCGTGTATGTATGTGAGCTTCTTTGTGGCACCATAACTTTTAAATGCCTGAACAGATTTGGATGTATGGGGTATCGTTAGAATCCTTACATCATCCCGAGTGCCATAGGCCATATAAAAAACAAAATGGCGGCAGTATGGCTCCATATTCAAATGTGTAAATAAAATAATTTCTTCATTTATTACAATATGGGTATCCAATTGAAGGCCTTGATGAGCTCATTCCAAAACTATATAATTTATTGGCATATATTTCACATAGGTAGGGTGAAGTACATGCAAAACAAACATTTCATCTCCACGCCATCCACTCCTCGCCTCGCCTCGCCGTGAAAGTATAAAACCACCTTTAGTGCTTAAATATTAAAGCCTCCTAGCATGACAGGTTTTAAAATAAAAATAAAACTTGACACTGAAATGTATAAAATAAAAATATTAGTAAAAAAATTAAAAAAACACAACTACCCTGCCAAAAAACGAAGGAACTAAAAAGGTAAAGTAACAAACAAGTTGTATTAGTTAATCTGTATATACAAAGCGAAAGGTCACTCATTGACTCGCTGACTAAACAGATAAATAAAATTGTCATTGCAGTCAGCCGTTGTGTCGTTGTGTGGAACACTTTTTAATCTAAGAGGTCGGACTGTAATGACAATTTAATGCAGTTTTTTTACATCAAGATTTTTAAAAGTAAGTAGGTAAATCCTAAGTCCACAGAGCCGAAAATAATTAAGTTAGAACATAAAATGATAATAAATAATGAAATCAGGCGTTTTTGCCGAAAACCATGACAGGCAAAAATTGCATTTAGAATTTAGACACACATGAGAAATATAATTGCACCAAATATTCGTACGTTTTTCGTGTTCCTGCGACCCACGAGTCTTAACAGCTCGTAAGGATGCCCCCTGCAAGGACGAAACACAGATCAAATATCGATTTAGTTTTCATATTTTTACTTGGATGATAACTAAGTACATATTTTTTTTTATTTTTTTTTGTCGAAGCCAACTCCAGAGACCCCTTAGACAATTTTATATGGAATGAGACACCAACCGACGATTATCCCTGTATGCACTATGCAAGTGCACCCAAAGACAACCCCCGGTTGGTGTAGGACTATTGCAGGATATGGAAACAAATCTATTGGACTATGGGTTTGGGTAGCTTAACTTGACTGGTAATCTGGAACTATGGAAGGACTATGGCCCCTGCCTAATCAATGTTTTATATGTACACGGATAAAATGGCAGGGGGTGACTTGCACACTCAATAATGGGCCCCCGAAAACGGTCGCTAGCACAAAGTGTCGAAGCGACAAGGGGGCAACATGTTCTGAGGTGGTTTTGAGGAGTGGAAGGTATTCCACGGCTATCAGGACAATCCCGGAAGTACGGTCAAGATCCCTACCAGCATCTTACTGGAATACTTCCTTCCTCCGAGCACGTTTTCTCTTGCGAATCTCCACTCAAGCCGGCCAATTAAGGCAAAAATGAGGTGGGAGCTCTGTTCCTCGTCAGTGTTCACTCCAGCCGGCCAATAAAGGCAAGCCAGAGGTGAGGAACAAGACTTCTCCCGGGATATAGGGTCCGTGGGGTCGCTACTGCCCAACAGCTCGCCACATGCTGCCCTGCGGGTTTTTGTATCTCTCTTGGTCTGGCTCCTCATCCCACACCTGTTCCGGCAAAGTAAACTCTACCGGCATAGACCCAGAGTTCGGAGCGCGCAAGCCTAACCACGACGTCAACGTATTAAATTATAAATGGGCTTGAATGTTTAACAGAATAAAAGGTCCAGTTGGAAACCCGCCTCTGCGCAGTGGGACGCTACGCCCGCGCCTTAGTACAGCGGGAGGCTACGCCGTAGCATCGGGCAATTCGACGCTAGTGCGAAGCTTAACACATTGCTTGTAGCATGTGTGTGTGTGTCATGAGTTATTGTGTATATGTGAGTAGTGTGAATAATTAGGTCTGTGGTGGAGTTTAGACATCATCCGTCCAATGAAACAAAACATTTGATTATATTTTTTTTTTTTTTTGTTCAAATCTTACACTTAGGAACTACTATATTATTATTATTATTTATTATAAATATGTGGGATCAGGAGTGCCGAGAAGTATTTCGTCATCGTTTAGAGTTCCCATTTTATTGGGATAAACAAGACTGTATAAGCAATTACAGGGTTTTTATTATAGTAGGTACTAGTTACATTATATAAAGTAAAACACAATACAAATGGTAATTAGTAACAAGATAAAGTGAATAGGTAGTAACAATCGAACAGACTTTCCAGTAGTCCTATGTGCCCGTTCACCTACAACTCGGACGACCTAAAGAATGCCACTGATGCCGCAATCAACATGGCCACCTACTGGGCTCATCTTAATATATATAAATCTCGTGTCACAATGTTTGTCCTCAATGGACTCCTAAACCACTTAACCGATTATAATAAAATTTGCACACCATGTGCAGTTCGATCCAACTTGAGAGATAGGATAGGTAGGGTAGGTAGGGTAGGTAGGATAGGTAGGGTAGGTAGGGTAGGTAGGGTAGGTAGGATAGGTAGGGTAGGTAGGGTAGGTAGGGTAGGTAGGGTAGGTAGGGTAGGTAGGGTAGGTAGGGTAGGTAGGGTAGGTAGGGTAGGTAGGGTAGGTAGGGTAGGTAGGGTAGGTAGGGTAGGTAGGGTAGGTAGGGTAGGTAGGGTAGGTAGGGTAGGTAGGGTAGGTAGGGTAGGTAGGGTAGGTAGGGTAGGTAGGGTAGGTAGGGTAGGTAGGGTAGGTAGGGTAGGTAGGGTAGGTAGGGTAGGTAGGGTAGGTAGGGTAGGTAGGGTAGGTAGGGTAGGTAGGGTAGGTAGGGTAGGTAGGGTAGGTAGGGTAGGTAGGGTAGGTAGGGTAGGTAGGGTAGGTAGGGTAGGTAGGGTAGGTAGGGTAGGTAGGGTAGGTAGGGTAGGTAGGGTAGGTAGGGTAGGTAGGGTAGGTAGGGTAGGTAGGGTAGGTAGGGTAGGTAGGGTAGGTAGGGTAGGTAGGGTAGGTAGGTTAGGTAGGGTAGGTAGGTTAGGTAGGGTAGGTAGGGTAGGTAGGGTAGGTAGGGTAGGTAGGGTAGGTAGGGTAGGTAGGGTAGGTAGGGTAGGTAGGGTAGGTAGGGTAGGTAGGGTAGGTAGGGTAGGTAGGGTAGGTAGGGTAGGTAGGGTAGGTAGGGTAGGTAGGGTAGGTAGGGTAGGTAGGGTAGGTAGGGTAGGTAGGGTAGGTAGGGTAGGTAGGGTAGGTACGGTAGGTAGGGTAGGTAGTTAAGAAAAGTACTAAGTGCTACCCGTGTGAAACCGGGGCGGGCAGCTAGTATAATATAATTTAAAATAATATCATTATAGAGTACCATCGACACGAAAAGAAGAAGAAAAAGACAGACTTTTTAAGGTCTCAGTTCGTATAGTGGCCAAGACACCCAATGACAAAGTGTATTGCTCGCTATCAGCAACTCAATACAGCTATGTGAATATAGAGCAGTGCTGTACCAGGTAAACCGACAGTTTTGTCGGAAACTCTTCATAGATTCGAATCCGAAGATCGACTGACTCGTAACATCGAGATGTCGCGACTCCCCCGCAAGTGGGCGTGGCGAGCGGGGTCAGGGCCTCGCCTTTCGCCCGCGGAGGCAACATGTTGGCCCATAAATATGATCCACTCCTTTTGTTCGCCTCGAGCGGCGTAAAAGAAATGACCGCATTTCGTGAAGCGAAATGCGTCTATGTAAATGGTTGCTCTGAATATTTTTGTAGGCGCGCCACGACGCTAACTACTGTAACGTCACTTTCTTCACGACATCTTGGCGGTCTGTCCCCACCAGGTGAGACCCCCAGTTGCCTGCGGGAGGCCCAACGAGAACGACCAGCGACAGAGATGCCGATTCGACGCCCTACCGGTTAATAAGGAGGCCCCCCCTCGCCCCGCTTACAGATCGAGCCGTTTACGGATTGAGGGGTAGGCAGTCGCGTATGTATGAGCGGCTAATGTTGTAGTGTAACACCGCTCAGTGTAGACGCGCGTCGCGACTCGCATCGCGCCCGCGCGTGTTATATATATAGATGCATGTATAGTGATGGATGTCTGTATTTAGTTGTGTGACGTGCCTATATTAACCTAGCACACGCCACACAACAGATGTATGTGTACATCTGTAGAGACTTATTATATCGAGTAAGCTGCGTGTAACCTGGATGCTGCTTACTCGAGGCGTCAATTCCGGTGCGATGGGGTCAAGGGTCCGCTACCTGGTCGCGGGGCAGGGGTTTCGCGTCAGGCGGGCGCGCATGCAGTGGCGCTATCTGCCTGACATGCGTCACGTGTTTACTTGATACAAAACACTAAAATGTGCTAAATCTAATGACTTAAATTATAAAGTAATCAAATAATACGAGAATAATACAAATAATACAGTAAACTTTTGTTTTTGAATAATAAACAACAAAAAAAATTGTAAATAAACAATGGTAAAAAACAAAGTACCTAAATCACTTGAAAATTAAAGTAACATGTCATTAATTGTTTTGAACAAAACCATCGGTTACAATTATCGATAAGTTGCCAAAAACAATTAGTGCATACCTACACCGAGTAACTAATAAATTATGTTCAGATTTATCAGACAATAATTGATAGTAAAAATCACATAAATTAATTATAAGAAAAACAAATCATACCAAACTTTGTTGACTACCCACAATTATTGTAATTGACAACCAACTCCGACATATATATGTATTATACGTGAGGCACACAGAAAGTTTTGCGATACTAGAAAACAATATACTACAGTTTATTTTTTCTTTTTATTATAAATTTTGAAAGAACTCTCCATTGGCGTCTATACACAGTTTCATACGTCTAAACCAATTTTCATAACACATTTTCCAGTCCGCATCAGACACCTCTTCAATCTCCGTCTCAAATGCAGCCAGTGCATCTTCCGGTGATGAAAACTGTTTTCCTTTGAGTTGTGTTTTTATTTTGGGGAACAAGAAAAAGTCGCACGGAGCCAAATCGGAACTGTAAGGAGGATGACCTATAAATTTGACCGGTGTGCTGTCCAGAAAGTCCCTTGTTTTGAGTGCCGAGTGAGCCGGCGCGTTGTCGTGGTGAAGCAGTAGCCCACGGAGGCCAGTGTTCGGTCGCTTGCTGCTCGCAGCAGTAAAAGCTTCTGGCAAACATTTGGTAACATACCATTCAGAATTGATGCTCCTTTGATCTCGTAAGGGTGCTGACACCAGATAACCCGTCGAAGAAAAAAACTTGCGATCAAAATTTTGCCTGCACTTCTGGCTCGCTTCACTTTGGTAGGCGTTAGTTTATTTTGAAACAGCCACACGGTCGACTGACGCTTGGTTTCTAGATCATACTGATAAATCCAAGATTCATCACCCGTAATGATATCATAACCGCGCCGAGACAAGCCTGCTTCAAATTTTGTTATCATGTCTCGGCACCATTCTACCCGAAACTCCTTCTGCACCTGCGTTAGATTGTGCGGTACCCAGCGTGAAACTATCTTCCTTACCCGAAGATGCCCGTGTAGAATTTCATGCACACTTCCCGATCCAATCTGCCGCTGAGCCGCTGAATGCTGAATCTCTTCAAATGTAATTCGCCTATTTTCTTGAATTAAATTTTTCATAGCCAGCACGTTTTCATCTGTAACAGCCGTCATAGGGCGGCCACTTCTTTCTTCGTCCGCCAAAGTTACTCTAACACGCTTAAATTCGCTGAACCAGCGCAAAACAGTCGCTTTAGAAGGGCTTTTGTCTATGAACGCCATTCGAAGACTTTCAAACGATTCTTCTGGTTTTAGTCGACATTTGAAATCGTACAAAATCATTGAGTGAAAATGTTCTCGTTGTAAATTCATTTTTCAGTGAGACAGAGTATTTTGATCTTACTTGTAAAAAATGTGGAGGAAATTTCGAATTTGGAATGTTGTGTTTTATTGTTATAAATAGTCATAGTTTTAATTGACATCAAAACCAGCCAGTGTCTCAAAGACAAAAACTGTTAGTCGCAAAACTTTCTGAGTGCTGTGTATATATACATACTTATATTATTATTTTATTTTATATAATTTATCGTAAATATCAACCAGCTAATAGAACTACTTAATTACATTCTCGAATTCATATTTTAAACTGGATTCATTAGCGGTCTAACAAGTTTGATAAAATACACAAATGTATTGGCAGTCATCATTTTATTACAAACTTTGTTTGTATCGATCATTTCGATCTAATTGCAAAATATTCTACATAAAAATCAAGATTGACCGATTGATGGCAAATGTGCTTGCGGCCTTATTACATGGGATTAAACAAAACTGGCCAAATGTGGCAGTGATATACACCTCTGTCTTATACTTCGGGAAATACAAGCATGATATTGTACGTTAAAAGATATGCTTGTGATGGCTACAATGTTTCAATTGCAATTTTTCTGGCTTAACAATTACATAATAATCGCTTAAAAACAAGCTGTTAATCATAATAATATTAGCTACGACGAATAAACGTTATGCTTTAAAACAAAGTCCTTTACGGATCCAAGTGCCCTGGAACTTTAACTTGCGTCTACAAATAATATTTTAAGTACATAATGTACTTTGTTATTAAGTTACGCTACTTGATCTAATTACCAAATAATAAACAACGAATTTATAATAATTTACTTAAATAAACAATTACTAACGTCAGATAGTTCTTTTAACTTTTTTCGTCACATTGTCACCCAATTGTATAAATGGTCTAAGCATCAGCCAGCCAGTTCTCTAAATGTTGTATTAGACACATCGGCTGAATATCATTCAGGCCGCTCTAGATGAACACTGTTTAGTAAAAAGGCCAGGCTATTAACTAAAAGACTAAAGGTACCATTAGCCGACCGCAGGCGGCAACTGCAGGCGACGTGTCGCTGCGACACCACTGGTTTCTATGAAATACCTTCCGTAGCTAGCGACACGTCGTCGCCTGCATAGAAATACTACAGAAACCAGTCGTGTCGCCTGCAGCTGCCGCCTGCGGTCGGCTTCGGAATTGTACCTTAATTAAGCTAGTTGGCTGCGACATTATGCTTAACGTTGACTTGATCAATTTAAGTAGATTCACTTATTTTACACTAACGACCCCAATTTGACAAAACATATAGATATCTATATTAAATTTATGTTTAATATTAGCCTTCCGGAATAAAAAATTCTGTAAATGATGTAAACCGTATCAAAATCCTTTGCGAAATTTTGAAGTATTCTAAAGATTAACCAACTATTAGAATTAATACGCAATGACGTGTTCTTTATTTTTTTACTGACTATTTAGTGGTTTAACAAGTTTTATAATCTTTATAGATGTAGTCAATAACATCACCTCAATTCTTACTATGTATGTATCGATTTATTTTTGAAATATTTCCCCCATATTACTCGATTACTTTTTCCCAAAATAAAATACGTAACCAATGCCACTGTATTCAATACTTCACCAGATTCGCTAATCACTTCAATTATAAGATATCTTTTACTGAATATTGCCTGAACACCGAATAACTCTAAAAGATCGGCGAGTACAAATATCAACGTAGCTATGTAGAAGCGACGCCATTTGTCTGTAGTTATACTTGCGCCTGCTTCACTTCCGCGGAACAGAGAATATACAACCATAACATAAATAACCACATTTATCGTAACAGGTATAATTACAAGTGACTGAACTACTTCAAGTCTAAGTATGTTTTTCGAGATATACAATTCAAGTAACCATCTAACAAGAACATATGAGAACACTGTTATAAAAGGTACAACCCATCCAAATAAGCTACTCTTTAGGTACCTCCTACGAATACCAATGTTGAAAACTTTTACAAAATCAGCGTAAAAAACAAAGCATAATACGATTAACCAACAATTAAAACTAAGTGCACAGAATACATATAGATATGCAAAAACGTCCAGACACGGTAAATAATAAGAACAATAAATATCACTAAATAAAAACGGACAATAACGAAGACCGTTTGGAAGCATTATGTTGAGAAGCACATAGTTTCTGAAATGACGAAACTTTTTAATTACATACCACGATGTCACTCCATATAAGAAAGCAGTCAGACTCAACACGAGAATAATCCAAGAAAAAATAACGAGATATGCACTATAGTCATATGCACTGATATCGTATGCCCTATTATTGTATGCGCTCCTGTTGTATACGTATATATAATCGTCGAATAGACTGATATCGTATGCACTATTATTGTATGCGCTGCTATTGTATACATAATCGTCGAATATACTGGTATCGTATGCACTGCTGTTGTATGCATTATCTTCGTATGCACTGGTGTCGTATGCACTGGTGTCGTATGCACTGGTGTCGTTTGCAGTGATGTTATATGCACTAGTATCGTTTATACTGTTGTTATATATACTTCTGTCAGCCATGGCGACCCACAGCGATTCGATTAGAACATGCTAGCTGGACAAAAGTCACTGTTGAATTTCCTGCAATTTATTACCTGAGCACCTAGCCAGAACCCCATTTGTCCTAATTCCAAGAATTATTTTGCACTAATGGCAACTACTGATAAGGTAATGAAGGAAGTATAAAAAGAAAGGGTTAAAAATTTACTTATTTAGTTCATTTTTACGCTTACCGAAGTAACACTATATGTCAGCGAGTTTAAGTTTTTTTTTAAATGAAAGTGATGGATCTTCAAGTTAAAGGTATGTACTTTTTAATTATAATTAGTAAATGTATATACTTTAACCGCACTTTTTATTATTACGTTGAGTTTAAATAATTTTATTAGTTTTTGACGATTTTCTGTATTCATTGGACTAGAAACTACTTGTACCCTCATGTACCCGGGCTAGAAATTATATATTTCATAACTATAACTATTAGCTTTTAAATTTTTGTCATTTCAGCTTGCGCGCTTGAGTACAACTTTGTTTTTTGCCTGTTTTTCAGAATTCGAATTCTCAGTCTCAAAAATAGAGTTTTTTGATGAATGGCAGAAACATCCCAAAGAGAACCGTAATAGTAGATTATATGATTTTCTATCGATAAAAATGATTTTACAAATATCACGGAAGCATCTGCGAGGGAAATCAAAATGATAATTGGAAGATCGGCATCCAAGTTGACAGAAAAATGGGAAAGGTGTGGGAAACACCGCGATCGCTTCCTGACTAAGAACTCTGAGTGGTTGGCTGGGTATTTTACGTTCAAAGTATCCGTCCTGCACTCAGCACCATCATTAACAGGAAAGGTTTCGATTCCTGGGCGTCCATCAGTAGATTTCACTGAAGCTAGTGAAAAAACGAAAAGGAGGCGCGTGGACGACCTTCTTCAATCACGGGATGTGAACGAATTGGTAGTGGCAGCTGAAATATCGGCACGATTGTCCGGACATCGGAACTTGGCTTCAGTGATTAAAGAAGCAAGTCACAGTCCTGAAAAGTGCCAAGTAATGAAAAAAAGTGTGGGTGTTCACGAAGGTCCAAGATGTTTATCAAAAGACGAGGCTTTGGCATACTACGTAGACGCCAAATCTACAAGCCATTCCTATAAACAAACAAGAAAGTGGAGCATCAAAGCAGGACATCAGGTATTTCCATCATTGTATAGTGTAAGGCAGGCAAGAATTGAGTGTTACCCTCCCGAGGAACAGATTTTTGTAAACGAAACGCGTGCAGAAATTAGACTTCAGGCGGTTTTAAATAAAACGGCCGAACGTCTAATTTCTGCACAGCATGAAGTTTTAAAATCTTTAGTTCCTGTCTCATCATTCTCCCTTACAAGCAAGTGGGGGTGCGATGGAAGTTCCGGTCATAGCACTTACAAACAAAAATTTACAAACAGTGAAGACACGGATGAGTTTTTGTTTGTGTTCTCATTCGTACCGCTTCAATTACGTGATAATAGTGGTAACGTTGTTTGGCAGAATCCCCGACCATCTTCTACTATGTATTGTCGACCGATTAAGTTTATTTTCTCCAAAGAAACTACAGATTTCACTGTAACTGAAACCAATAAAATTTTGGAGGAAATAAACCAATTGGTACCAACAATAGGTAATGTAGATGGTAATCAGATATCTGTCAAACACGAATTACTGTTCACGATGATTGACGGTAAAGTGTGCAACGCTATGACTGGAACTTCTTCAGCACAAAAGTGTTACATTTGTGGAGCTACTCCTAAATTTATGAATGATGTATCTAAGGAATTTGTAGTAAATAAGGAAAATCTTGGTTTTGGTATTTCTCCCCTTCACGCTTGGATACGTTCTTTCGAATGTTTGCTGCACATAAGCTATCGTCTTGAAGTTAAAAAATGGCAAGTCTGAGACGAAAGTGAAAAAGAAAATGTGAAGCAACGTTCGGCTCGTATCTAAGATAGGTTTAAGGCTGAAATGGGTTTAATTGTAGATAAACCAAAACCAGGATTCGGTAATACGAATGATGCGAATACTGCTCGTCGGTTTTTTGAGAATCCTGAACAGGCTTCAGATATTACAGGTGTAGATGTGACTCTAATTAAGAAGTTTGCCACTATCCTTAGAACTTTGGTTTCGGGTTACAATATTGATGTTGCTAAATTTAATTCTTTCACACATGACACAAAAAAATTGTACCTTAGTCTCTATTCGTGTTATTACATGCCTGTTACTGTGCACAAAATTCTTGTGCACAGTGTCGATATTGTGAAATTGGCTCTTCTACCTATCGGGCAGCTTTCTGAGGAAGCTCAGGAAGCGCGCAATAAAGATTGTAGAAGATTCCGAGAGCACAATACTCAAAAACATTCACGTATTAGCACAAATAGGAATTTACATAATATGTTGCTAATCACATCTGATCGTGTAATAAATGGTCTTAGAGAAGTTCACAAATAACCGACAAGTAAACTTCCTTCTGAGATTTTAAAATTAATAATACCTCCTACTGTAAATATAAGTTCTAGTGTAAGTCTAAGTAATTTTTGTCAAAATATTAGTATGTCAGATTATAATGTAGAAGATTCTTCAGAAGAAGAATTTAGTGATGTAGAATAAATTTCTAAGCTGTGTATCCTTTATTATTAGTTAAATCATATTGTTTTTTTAATACTAAGTTAGTTTTATGATCTGCATGTTATTTAAGGAAAAAAAAATGTTAGTGAGTAGTAATGATGTCCCATTATGTGCCTTTGTGTAATTAGTAGCTAGGTTATAAGTAGTTGAGTATTTTATGACTGTTGTTAATAATTTTACGATTGTTATTTTTTTACCTGTCTCAATATACGAAATATTGATTGCCATTTGTTGTTTTTTTTTTGGTACTCGTGACCCTGCCGTCTTTTATTTGGGTGTTTTGTACTGAAACTGCATTAAAACATCATAAGAAAGCCGTACGAAGCAAAATACCCCAATAAATAATTTTGTCTAGCTAGCATGTTCTAATCGAATCGCTGTGCGACCGTCGCTATTATTTAATGCTGCCACACGTCCACAACAATACGCCTCGTACAGCGTTTTGAAGAAGTGTGTATGCAAATTATTGTAATAGCTTCCACCCACGACCATCTGAGAACACGTTTTAATTATGTACATTTTTCGCACTACACACATCAACACAATCTAGAAATATTTTAGTTATTCATGTATTGAAAAGAAACTACCTAGACAATCTTATAACATATTCATATCAAAATGTATTTTGTACTGTAATAGGAAATTAAATAAAATTAAACTTAAAAAAATGGTGATCCGACTGTTACTTCAAAACCAATTGCCTAGCTCAACAGCTAGGCAGGCGGTAGTTTGTTTTTTCACCGTTATTTGTTCAAATCGGTCTTGTCTTGCGGTGGTAATTGGAATATTCCCAGTGTGCCGCTCAGCCACCTCGCCAGTGTCACACCAGTGAAAGACTCGTGCAATATATTAAAAACCTCGCCGATGATTACGCCCCTCATTATGCAATAGTTTCATAAACTACTAATATATACATTTTACTGGCACCAACACTTATTCAGCAGATTATAGATTATGCCGACGCCTGCTACCTGGATGTTACCGAGGAGCTATTAAACAAGCTTGAGCGCTTACAAAACCTGTGCATTCGCTTTGTTTTCGGTCTTCGAAAGTATGACCATATTTCTCAACTTCGCAAGGAACTCAAGTGGCTCCCAATCCGCCTTCGCAGGAACACTCGGATTTTATGTCTCCTCTTCAACATTTTACACAACCCATCTTATCCTTCCTACCTGCGTGAGCGTTTTTCTTACGCTCGTCCTAGCGACGCACCGTGTAGATCACATCTTAGATGCCTCCTTAAATCTCATTCTCATAAAACTAGCTACTATTCTTATTGTTGCTTTGTTCATGCTGTAAGACTGTGGAACTCACTCCCGCCTAGCATTCGTGATTTAAAAATTGTTTCTCTATTCAAATATCGAGTAAAAGTGCATTACCTTTCCTCTCAACTGTGAGTACTTATATCTTAATATATATAAATCTCGTGTCACAATGTTTGTCCTCAATGGACTCCTAAACCACTTAACCGATTATAATAAAATTTGCACACCATGTGCAGTTCGATCCAACTTGAGAGATAGGATAGGTAGGGTAGGTAGGGTAGGTAGGGTAGGTAGGGTAGGTAGGGTAGGTAGGGTAGGTAGGGTAGGTAGGGTAGGTAGGGTAGGTAGTTAAGAAAAGTACTAAGTGCTACCCGTGTGAAACCGGGGCGGGCAGCTAGTACATATATATATATATATATGTAAACTTCATGTTTTTATTTAAGTCTATGTTAATTTACACGTTATACATGTAGGTATACTTAATATTTTAGTTTTAAAGACTGCATTTTCATATTTTCTCTTGTTGTTCTCACAAACTATTGTCTACATTTCTTTTTCATTTATCCTTTCGCAGGTCTGCTGGACGAAATTTCTTAAGAAATAAGCAGTACCTTTGTACTGAAATTATAATTATGTTGTATCTAAATATCCCTAGACAGTGGTGCCGATTCCCTTGTTCACAAACTAAACTAAATTTAAGTTCAGTGCATCTTTTTCTTTCTATTTCATTAAGAAAAGGACAGAAGATAAATTTTAGTTTAGTCCTGTCAAATTAATCAGCGCTTGACGTAAATTGACGTAATTTTAGTGTGCAAGTTTTTAATCACGTCTTAACTTGCATGAAGTAGTGACAGACGCTGATTAATTTGACAGGACTAAACTAAAATTTATCTTCTGTCCTTTTCTTAATGAAATAGAAAGAAAAAGATGCACTGAACTTAAATTTAATTTAGTTTGTGAACAAGGGAATCAGCACCAATGTTGATGTGTGTATTATACCACTAATTCACTATTTATTCAAACTTCATTATTTAATAGAACTTTTTCGTTTACCTTGGACGTGTATAGAATAGAATAGTTCTTTATTTGCACAGAAAGTAAGTACAAGTTACAGATGTTAAGTTTAAAATGATCATTATACTAACTACCTTAACTAAGGCATGCAAACAGTTTAAGTTATAATGATAAAGACTCCTTATTGGATAATAAATAATAAGTTCCCATGTTTAGTCAGATACTTTAATGCTTAGAAAACGATTGGTACTTTATATTAAGCACACCCAAAACATTTCTTTTGCTAGCTTACACAGACGCCATGACAGAGAGAGCGCAACCACAGAGTATTTTATACTAGCATAGATAATCTATATCCAATACCCCGCCTCAAGTTCAAGTTCAATTAAAATTTTACATGGCAATAAACTTGGACTTGCTACAATATATTTGAAAAAAAATGGTATCCCTAAATACCTGGCAACACACGATATTGTTTGACACTTCGACGACATTGACAACTAAAACGTAAACACTGACATAAACCTAACCTTAATTAGGTACTTTCTAAATTACTTAAAAATAACATCGTGCTTGTTGCCAAAATACAATAAAAACTTATAACATAAAATGCTTATTTTAACATCATACTGTCTCCACTAAACATTGCGAGACTAATCTACCATACATTCTCAAAACAAATATTCATCCATACATTTTTAAGTTACACATAAAATTGCTTCAATACAAACCAAGTAATTCACATAAATAGTTATGCCTAACCTTTGGCAATGATTTGGTAAGTATATCAGCTTTGTTTTCATTTGAATTTACATACTTTAACTTAATCAAACCTTTGTTTATAATATCTTTGATAAAATGTACCTTTATATCAATATGTTTGGACCTTTTACTATTTTCATAACTTTCAATCATTTTTATTGTGCTTTGATTATCAATTTGCAATAAACAACTTCAGTCTTTATCACAGTTCAAGTCTTTCAATACTCCAATAATGAACACTATTTCACTCACTGTTAGTGCCGCAGCTACATATTCCGATTCAGCCGTCGACAGGGCTACAGTTGATTGTTTCTTTAAACTCCAGCTTATTAGATTGCCTCGGTGAAATATTGCAGATCCACTGATACTTTTACGATCATCTCGAATTCCACCCCAATCTGCATCTGAAAAACTGTGTAAATTATTATTATCTTGTTTTATGTAAACTAACCCTTTTTCTTTTGTTTGTTTCAGGTATCTTAGGATTCTCTTCCCAGCTTTCCATAAAGTGGGTGTTGGACAGTGCATATATCTGCTGAGAAATCCTGTTGCATAAGCAATGTCTGGCCTGCTTATTGTGGCTATATACATCAGTGAGCCTACAAGTTCTCTATATGGAACATTGTTCAAAATTTCCTCTTGCTCATCTATGTTCAAACCAATTTCCATTGGAGTACTTATGCCTTTACAATCTTGCATATTAAATTTTAATAAAATTTTCTCTATAATTGGTGTTTGTTTTATTTCCATTCCTTCCTTAGATCTTGTTATTTCCAATCCTAGAAACTTGCTTATATTTTCCAGATCTTTCGCTTGAAATTCTTCTTTTAATTTGTTTATAATTATCTGTCCATTTCCTATTATTAGTATGTCATCGACAAATATTAGTATGTATACATTTCTTGCTGTGTATAAACAGAAATCACTTAGCGATTGTGTAAATCCATTTTTTGTTAGAAAATCATTTAATCTTTCATTCCAACATCGTGGAGATTCCTTCAGCCCATATAACGCTTTTTTTAACTTCAATACCTTTCCTTCTTTCTTTTTTATTCCTTCAGGATATTTTATGTATATATCTGTCTTCAACTTTCCATTTAGAAATGCAGTAGGTATGTCTAGTTGTTTGATAGTTAAATTTTCTTGAACTGCTTTATTTATAAATAATCTTACAGTTATCATTCTGGCTACTGGCGCATAGACATTTTGAGTTGTTTCTTCTTGCAATCCTTTTGCGACTAATCGAGCTTTCTTTGTATTGTCTGATTTTGTACGGAATACCCATTTAGTGTCAATAGCTTTGTAACCTTTTGGTAATTCACATTCTTCCCATGTTTGTAGCTTTCTGTGTGCTTCTAGTTCCTTCTCTATGGCTTCTGACCATTCTCCTTGCTCTATTGCTTGCTTATAACTTACAGGATCTTCTGATAATAATGCATAGGCTATATTAGACATGTCATAGTCATGAAATTTTTTTGGTAGCTTTACTTGTCTTCTACTTCTTTGACTATGCTCTTCTCTTTCTTCTGAGCTTTCATATTCGTCACTTGTTAATTCTGGTTCAGCTTCTTGTACTTGATTTTGTTTTGTTAGTGTAGACCGTTTCTTTTCTTTTGATATTTGACTGTCTTCTTGATTGCTACTCGTCTCTTCTTGTTCTGATCTTTCTTTAGATTCTAATGGCTGATTTTCTTCTTCATAGTGAACAGACACTTTTTTCTTCCCTTTCGACATATTTGTAGTTTAACTCATCAAAACGTACATCTCGTGACTCTATTATGTCATTTGTATTTGGGTCCCATAATATGTACCCTGATCCACAATATCCAATCATAATCATAGATTTTGCTCTAGGTTCCAGTTTGCTTAGCCTGGGAAAAATCATACACCATGCCTTGGAGCCAAAAACTCTCAGCTTATCTAGTTGGTTCTTTCCATACCATATTGAAGATGGTGTGTTTCCTTGGAGTGCTTTTGTAGGAGATCTATTTATGGTATATGCTGCAACTCTTATTGCCTCTCCCCATAGATACTTTGGTAAATTGGTTTCCAATAACATAGCTCTTACCCTATCAACTAGTATGCGGTTCATCCTCTCACATACAGAGTTCTGTTGTGGTGTGTACCCACAAGTAGTCTCTTGTTTTATGCCATTTTCTTCATAGAATACTTTTAGCTCTTCATTTATAAATTCTCTTCCTCTGTCTGTTCTAATTCTTTTCACATTTGTCTTATTATTTTTCATTCTCATTACATATTTCATATTATATAGCTTTGCTTCATCTTTCGTTTTAAGTAAATGGACTTCCATGAAGTGTGAATAGTCATCTATTATTGTTAGATAGTACCTTTCTTCGTTTATGGTTGAAGGTGTGATGGGTCCACCAATGTCGCAGTAAACTAACTCTCCAATTTGCCTTGTTCTTGGTTTTGGTGTTGAAGTGAATGGGCAGCGGGTTCCTTTGGCTTCCATGCATATTGAGCAACGCTCATTAGATAGTGGTAAACCAAGTATTTTCATACCTCCATAATTTAAATGTCCCATCCTTCTGTGCCATAAATTTGCATCTGTCTTGTTTGTGAGCAATGCTTCTTCTTGATGTAAGTTGAGTTTTATAGTGAACAGCTTCCCATTATTTTGACCTTCTACTTGTACCTTTTGATTCCTTATTATGATCACTTTTCTTTCAAATGTTACCGTATGTCCTTTTTCATTAAGCTTCATCACGGATATGAGATTTTGTGACAGTTCTTTTAAAATTAGACAGTCTTTAATGTTGATTTGTTGACTCTCATTTGTTATTCCACTTAAATTACCTTTCTTTCTGGTTGCTATCATATTTCCATTTGCCATCTGAATCTTTATTTCTGGTATTTCCTGTATATCTATCATGTATTTTTCGTATTTTTCATTTACCATATGATGTGATGCTCCGGAATCAATCACAAACTCTATCTCATATAGATCTTCTCTTTTGGTGGCTGTGTTGGCAGCTAAGAATGATATTGTTTCTTTTTCTTCTCCGATATTAGCTTGACTGGGCTTAGAATTGTTATAACTTGTTCCTTTGTTATTTCCCCTGTAATTTGCTCTACCTCTCTGATTACTTCTTCCTCTTAGATTTCCTCTGCCTCTTTGATTTTGATAGAAACTTGCTTTTGTGTTACGAAAACAGTCTCGGGCAAAATGGTTGGACTCACCACAGTTGTAGCATTTTAACGAGCTACTCTGAAAAACTTACTCTTTGTTTGAAGTCATAGGCCTTTGTTTGTCATTCATGTATTTCAGTTCGGCATCCAAGAATTTACATTTGACAAATTCAACTATGAGCTCTGTGTTTGTGGCCTCTAGCGCTGTTACTATAGGTTGATACGCTTCTTCCATACTTATTAGAAGTTGACAAACTTTATCTTTTTCCTCCATTTTATTCCCGTTTGATTCTATATCACTGATTATTTTATCGAACTTGCTAAAGTGTTCTTCTACGCTGTCTTGCTACATTTTAGACTCATTAGCTGTCTTCTTAGATATAGGTTGGACAATGTACTTTTTCTTTCAAATACTCGTCTTAAATTTTCAATCATTTCAAATGCTGTTCTTGCATTCCTCACATATTCCAGGTGTTTGTCTGGTAGTGATTGAATAATCAGATTGCGTGCTTTGGCGTCTTTGCCTCTTAATTCAGGTTCTTTGAGTTCAATTTTTTTCTTGAGAACATCTTTGCAGTCTTTTTCATCCAGAGCCATCTCGACACGGAATAACCAGTTTGAAAAATTACTATGCTCCAGTTTGGGGATATATAATACCTTAGTTTCCATTTTATTTATTTTATTGATTCTTGCTTTAGAATTCAATCTGCTGAAAAATAAACCTATGTAACCCCACGTTCAACCTTTGCCTTTATGATGGCGGATCCCAATCACATAATTATTTTACTTCTAAACTATGTAGATCTGACTTACAATGAACTCTGGGCCCATAACCTATTGGATAATAAATAATAAGTTCCCATGTTTAGTCAGATACTTTAATGCTTAGAAAACGATTGGTACTTTATATTAAGCACACACAAAACATTTCTTTTGCTAGCTTACACAGACGCCATGACAGAGAGAGCGCAACCACAGAGTATTTTATACTAGCATAGATAATCTATATCCAATACTCCTTCAATATAATATTATTAAAACACATTCAATCAAATCAATGAAGTTTACCATGTCAAGGTAAAATTCAAAATAATTTGAAATAAGCAATACAATACATATCTCATGTCAAGTTTAATAAAACGGGATTAGAAATTCGTCAAGTTCGAGGTCAATACAGTTAAATTAAAATGATTTAGTACACGTCAGGAGTACAGAGATGTCGTATTATCAATTTAAATTCTTATCGAAACTAAGATTCTTATAGATTTCATATAGAAAGACTAAGTGCTTAAAAAAATCCTTATACATTTAGCTAAAGAAACTAAAACTTTGCCTGAATTTCAGGAATTAGATTTAAATCATTTACATCGTTCATTATTAAGAATGTGCGTACATTGACGCTGCAATTATCAACTAGTATAAAGAAAAAACAAAAAACCTCGACTGCAAAAACACATCATAACTGAAAAGAGAAATACAAGCATTATAATCTATAGAATTTCGCATCTAAACATTTGGAATTGACTCATTACTAGCTTTCATTTGAAACCAATCAATATTGTTGCAATTTATTAAAAAAAAACCTTCTTATTCTTTTTTTTTTTGTATTCGCAGATGCAATATACAAACATTATATATAGTCTATGTCACTCCCAAAATTAAAACGAATCTAAAGATATCTCATAATATTAAAATCAATCAAATCAATTGCTACAGAGCGTGCCAAAGTAATAGACATACATACACACATACTCTCGAAAAACATTACTAAGCAAGTGGAGTTTTGTAGTTTCTGCCTGCCCTCGTGGTAAAAAGCGTTTGTTTCTGTATAGATGTTGTTTATGAAATCACATCATTTCTAGTGCTTGTAGTCTTGATCTACGTTTGAAATATTCGACCCATAATTCCCGATTACTTTTCACTACAATTATATACACATCTAATGCTATCGTATTTAAGATTTTGCCTAGTAAACCTATTTCGGAAAACATTGCATAATTACTATTAAGAAATTGTAATAAATAGGATAACGATAAAATATTGCTGAGTACAAATATCAACGTAGCTATGTAGAAGCGACGCCATTTGTTAGTAGATGTACTCGCGTTAGTATCACTACTGCGAAAAAGAGAATATAAAACTGTTATATAAATCCCATCAAAAACATAAATGTGAAAATGGGAGCCAAGTTCAATAAATATGGTTGTTGACTTCGCCGACAAAAGAATTGAGATCTAAATGGGTGCCAAGTTCTGTAGATAATCCTGAAATTTATTTATAAGAACATGCAACTTTCTAAAATAAAATTAAAACACAAATTCTTGTTTTTTCTGCTATAACAATGTTTGCTATTTAAAAATATAACTTCTTAAATTTGAACAGTCGAATTATTTACACAAAGCACTTAGGATAAATTGAAGCTCAAGATTTGACTTGGCTAGTTTTTACATACAAGTTATCTTACAACTTTATATTTGATTTTATATTTGTCTACAGTGTCGTGGTGCAAAAGAACTAAAATAAACAGAGTAACTTTTTTATGCCGGTGTGCGTTACCTCTACGTCTTACACTCGCGCCACGTCATTGTGCTGTAATTTTACTTTTCTAGTGTGCGTGCATTAAGCGGCTAACAGTTGGATGCTATTTTTTTCATCGACTTTACAGCTTTGACTGTCTACCTAGTCATATTTAATTATTATTATTTAATTTTAAGTAGGCACTCAACATCAAATAAGTCATTCATGATGTGACCTGTAAGAAATTGGTACTCTAGTCTATAAGTTTATTGGATGTATCTCATATCTTTGTATCGGTATACTCAATTGTTGGTGAGTCCAATAAATAAAATAAAATGATGATATCTTTGTTCTTTATATTATGCGCAAGTTACTGTTTCTTATTATAACTGTTTACAGCTTTGACTGTCTGCCTAGGCATATTTATATTATGCGCAAGATACTGTGTCTTATTGTAACTGTAAGGTCAAAATATCTTCCTCCTCTAAAATTTCAGCTTGCTGGTAAAAACTAGCCAAGTCAAATCTTGAGCTTCAATTTATCCTAAGTGCTTTGTGTAAATAATTCGACTGTTCAAATTTAAGAAGTTATATTTTTAAATAGCAAACATTGTTATAGCAGAAAAAACAAGAATTTGTGTTTTAATTTTATTTTAGAAAGTTGCATGTTCTTATAAATAAATTTCAGGATTATCTACAGAACTTGGCACCCATTTAGATCTCAATTCTTTTGTCGGCGAAGTCAACAACCATATTTATTGAACTTGGCTCCCATTTTCACATTTATGTTTTTGATGGGATATCATTACTTTTTGTAAAGAAATTATTATCATTTGTCAATCAAACGTGATCTATAAAATTCTTTTTGCAAATATGCGTAGCAATATTGTGTAAGAATGTAGGTATTTCTTTCGTAACAATTGTTACAATTGTCCGCAATGATGTCAGGTCGCTGAGCCGGCGCGGTAAGTATTATTATTTAAAAAAACTTGTGCAGTCGGGGAGCCCCGTCAGGAACAAAGTTCCTTAACTATTTACTATATTAAACGACAATAGTCCCTAAAACAATAGTCATACGATCTATCAATTCAAAAACGTCTCAAGCACAGTACCAACCTACAAACTACCTTGATCATACCAACCTGAGGTTTGTAACAACGTTTTTCGAGATCAGAGAATGAATGAAATGAATTCACTACCGCCTAACATTAAGGACCAAGATTTTGACACGTGACACATCAGTTGACTCGACGGGGTGTTTTGAATTCAGTCATGAAATTCTGGAATTTACATCAACTTTTAGCATTCGAATCAAAAATTTATAGTTAGCTGTCAAATTATAAGACGCTGGAGATCAGCGCCATCTGAAGTGAGCAAGTGGCAGTTTTTAACACTATTTGAAAATTTTTCGACATGACTGTCATTTTCGGGAGATAGTGCTGATATCGAATTAGATGGAAATTCTGGATTTTAAGATGGCGGCTATTCCAAATAATAATAATATTGTAGATCAATTCTCATAGACATCAATTGCATGCCGATTGTAAACTTGATAATCAAAATCCGTAAAAAAAACGGACCTCTTAATTTCGTCAAGTTCGTCTGTCCGTGTGTCCGGATGTCATACAGCCATTTTAAATAAAGAAAATTTAAAAAAAGGTGTATTTTTAGCACCGTTAAACAATGGTGTAGTGAAATTACGATAAACATAATAGTGGGGGTGGCATTCTCCATACCTACATATAACCGAGAAATGAAAAAAATCTATGCATATAAAGCGTGTATTGTTGGATCTCATAATTAAAATGTTAAAGATGTTTCTAAGTGACTTTGCTTTTGACGTCAATAGTTTTTGAGATACAGTTTATTTTCGGTTACAACCGCAGAATTAACTTTGTTTTTTATAGTTTTTTCGAGAAACACAAACTTATTTTTGCAGTCGATAAAATTGATACTATGCAATGTTTATGCGTAAATATTCATCCCAATTACGGAACCCTTCACTGTGCGTAGTCCAACATACACTTGGGCAGTTTTTTAAATTTCATTTTGAAACTAGGTACCTCAAAAAAAAAGCAATTTCTATTACTCGAGTAAGATTATCCTATTAAAAACAAATACTACCAAACTCATACAACTAACAAAAAATATAGACGTCATTTAAAAGTGTTTGCGGAATACCTACCTAATTTATAGAATTAATTTAACATCATTCCCGAACAAAATTTTCTTGCCTACCTAAAAAATGTATACTAGGCATTCTGTAGCAAACTATCAAAAATAAAATCCTACCAAAGTCATACAACTAACAAAAAATATAGACGTCATTTAAAAGTGTTTGCGGAATACCTACCTAATTTATAGAATTAATTTAACATCATTCCCGAACAAAATTTTCTTGCCTACCTAAAAAATGTATACTAGGCATTCTGTAGCAAACTATCAAAAATAAAATCCACATTAAATAATTGTCCAATAAATTAAAAATAATTTTGAACAACGTTCCGAATTTAAATTCAAATGTAGAAACAATTCGGCGCGAAATTCAATAAATGAGGTAAGTATCTATCCACGTCCTGTCTGTTGACTCGTTTTATATTGAATGTCCTAAAAACGATTAAAATTACACTAGAAAAGTATAAATAATTATTTTAAACAATGCTTATTGTATTTAATGCTTAAAACAATTTTATTTAAATTTTCAAGTATAGATTTCAGACATTCGACATATACCTAAATTAATCGAGACAATCAAAATTGAAAAAAAAAAACGTTTGGCATAATCGTTTTCGCACATCATTACAATAAAAAAAAAACAATGATCGGCGATTTTTAACACAAATTGAGTAGTAGTAATGAATATTACGTGTTATTGAACGTGTGTTCGTATAATAAGTTAAGATTTGGGCATTTTCTAGTTGCTTATAATATTTTTAATCATATTTGTCACATTTTAAATCATATCTACATGTGTATGAGTGTTAATTGTGAAAAGTTAAAATGTAAACACGCACGATTGGCGCGAAACTTCGACTTTTGATAATAAAAAACTTCATTACCACTACTTATTTAACTTGAACAATGGATGAATTTGTCAAATAATTAAATGTTGTAATAGTCACTGTCCTTGTGGTGGAGTTTGGATGTTCGAAATCCCCAATTTTTATGTTTTTTAGCCTCGACCTCGACTGTCATCAAAATGGCGATTGTTGCATTAACAGACTTGCAATTTTATAAAGGTAAATTAATAATCTTGCGCGCTAAATATGAAACATTTAATGGCATAAACATTATTTTAGCCAACTCTCTTAATTAAAGATGAATAATCTTATTGGTAGCAGCATTTTCAGCGCTTCTATAGGAAGGTTTACTCTAACAAATAACACAACAATAAATACTAAAAACATTTTATTTCTCATAGAATTTAAAACGGCTTCAGCTTCATTCTCATAACTTAGTCATGGTATGAAAGCAGCGTAGGTACAGTAGGTGGTAGGTGTACGCTTTCCCACGAAACAGTAATAAGCAATGATGATCTCTTAAACGATTTGTCCTATTTTGCTCACTTATCAATAATTATGTACACCAAGTCCTGCTGCTCACACGTCACGATTTGATTCTGGCCCTAACCAGATTATTGTTTTGACCTAAGGGTAAATCTCTTAAACTCTAGGGTGGCTCTGTTTTTATCATCACTTGCTTGTCTATAAACATCTCTGGTAGCAGCCTCTCTCAATAAGCATGACAAACTTTATCCAAATGTATGACCTAGAAAGTAAGAAAGTACTTCTTATTGTTGTTTATTTACTTTTGTTTAGTAATTATATCACTCATAATAATTCTGCCATTTTAAAAACACTAACCTGATGACTTCTGTGACTTGCAATTGACATGCCACTTGCAAAACATAATATGCTTAGATTTCCATGAGCAAGTAATACTTGGGATAGAGTTGTAGATAATATAATCAATAATTTCAAGTCTTGCAATAACACATGTCATCGTCATACCTGAAAAAGGTAAAAAAATTCAGTGTATTTACTTATGTAATATAATTACATCATACTATAGAAATTTACAGCTGACGACGCGCGACGTACCCCTGACTGAACATAGGCCTTCTACTAATAGGCTGCTAAAATCAATGAGGTTATACAATACGCTAAAATAGTGTTTACAACAAATATTTAAAGAACTTATTAAACTTACCCAGGGCCATGGAAAGATAAGCAATAGTTCGTCTGGCTTCAATTTAAATTAACAGTATTAAATCGTAACGTAATTTTAACTATAAAGTAAATACGGAAAAATAAATTCAAATCAACTTAAACAAACAGCCAACAATGCCATTGATCTGACAGATATTTTTTTGACAGTTTGACATTATGCATGGTGTCAATGTTACCAGGTTTAATTATTTTGGTAATCGATTGACGAAATCGATTGGCTGATTAGCAGTGATCGGAGTAGGTAGATTGATTTTACGTAGGTACTCGCATCATGAATAGTCATAGAAATCATAACATGGATAAGCCTTTTTTTCGGGATTTCATTTTGGTACTTACGGGATTTAATCAAATATTGTTAAAGTAAGGATTTTTAAACTACTACATTAGAAATTTATAGAATGCGATAGATAAACATTTAAAATATATTAAATTATTATATTGTTTACAGTATACCTATCCTTTTCTTGGAGTCCGATCACCTATATACTATTAAAAAGACAGCAAAAGGGTTAAACATTTCTTATTCATATTGATGTATTCTTTATTTTACACATCACAACATTTGAAATACCTTAAAAAAATCTTAATAATTTCAAAATCCCGGAATCCCGGAGGCACATCCATACTAATATATACGTGCCAGTTCATTGCACCAAATCAATCTACCTACTCCGATCACTGGTGATTAGTTTATAAAATAACATTACTGTCTCGAAACACTTTTAAGTTTTTGAGTATATTCAGACCAGATAATATTTTAATTATTGTAAAATCATAATTTTACAGTATTTGAGTATAATTAGAAACATAGAACAATAGAGCATTTGAAACATACTCGTGTAGTGGATACTCCACGTACTCCATGTGGGTTAGAATCGATTTTTCAATCGATTACAAATTATTTGATTGGAATAGTCTGTCATTTGGCAACATTCAGGTTAGGATTGAATGGCGGATGTACAAAATTACAATTAGTCAACCAAATAAATATTAATTAGGTTCTCTAATGCTAGCAGAAAGAAATTAAAAAAAAAAAACGACTTAACTTGAAAAAAATACGACATAATTTTTGTTAAATAAGCTTTGACACAGTACCATACCGTGGGCCTGCTTTCGAGAAATCTCCTTTCAACTTTATAGGTCATCCGGAAGTGGATTAAAGGTTTTTGATGACCATGGCTATGTGGTTGATAAAAATGCCGATTTTTAGACGTTAATATCTCAATAACCGTTTGAGCTTTATTTATGAAATTTGGAGTTCTAGTTAATCTAAGGGGTTTTAATAAATAAACCAAATTTCATGTGCTAATGTTAGGTACATAGATTTTGAGTTATTAAGGGGTCAAAAGTGGCTCCAAATGGTTCGTGTAATATAACACACTGCAGCCGTGTCTTGCCTGGAACTTGGCTCGACACGCTATCGCGTGTCTAGATAACAAAATTTTTTTTATGTCATAATAGGTTTTATTTAAGCAAAATCAAGTTTTAACATATAATATACACAAACATATTTACAACTAACTACTATATATATTATGTACAAGTATGTAAAGGAAAAAGTTAAAAATAAAGATAAGAGCTCATTGGGCGTCAAAAAATTCGTCCGCATCGCTGTCAGCGGGGAAAGTGCCCAAAAGGCTGGCAGCATTGCCACGTTGGATGGCGATGCTGATTCTTTGGCCTAAGAATTGGCCAGCCCTCTGGTCACGTAAAGAGTCGACCAACCGCTTGGCGATGTCCCGGAATACTCGGTGAGCACTCGGACCCCATGGCCCTAGTGTTTCAACCCCAAACGGCTCAAAGATATAGCTACCAGTAAGGTTGCTATATTTGCGCCGTTTGAGGTTTTCTGCACCTGCAGCAGCCGCCCCGGCACAGCCCGCAGTGCTAGGAAGATGGGATGGCGCAAGGGTGTCGACACAGGTTGCATCCCACACCAAAGGCCTACCCAACTTCCAAGGCATTATGGTCATTCCGTCTGGCCTCTTTCCATCGTCGCGTGCCAAGCCATTGGGTTCTAAAACAGCTGGCACCCCGGCGGTGACAAGAGCCCGACGGAGGATGTCATTAATGCTTGCGTGCCGTGCCAACCGACCAGCGCTTTTGCTGCAGGAAAGGCCATGGTGTGCGAGGCGGTCGACAGCTTCACCGCACTGACAGCGATGTGGAGCCCCGCAAGGAGCACCCAGACGCAGACTTGTAGCGAGCCGGAAAGTGGTGTCACCCAGCATAGTGCCTATGTTGGGTGACGGTAGCGCCTGAAGCCAGAGGCCCGACTCCCATTCTCCCACAGCTAGCAGGCGGGCACGCTCGGCAGTGTTGGTGGACGTATTTACGAGGTTATTCCGTACCAACCTGCAGAGCGGCTCATCCCACTGTCTTTGGGAAGACGGGTTCTCGGGCTGCTCCGTATCCGGACAAGCCATTTTCCATGCGTTCATCGCATCAGTCAAACACGGCACTTCAGAGTCAACCTGAGAAGCGGTTAAGATTTTTCTGGTTAACTCTTCGGTGCTGTGGACCGAGGACAGAAACGCCGGTAAGCTTACACTAGAAATTTTGCGGACGCCGAGCCCACCGAAGCGGATGGGTAGTGTGGCTTGCAGCCACGCGCGGTCGTCCAATGCCACATTTATAATTGATGTTAGAGTACTTCGAATAATTTGATCGATTTTGTCTAAAAGGTGTGGCTTCTTCCATAAAGGGGAAGAGCGGAGAAAGTACATAAAATTTGGACCGAAACAGCAGTATCTGATAAGGGTGAATGCCGAATGTAAGTTTATTTTAGAAAGTCTGTCCGTAATATCGTTAGTGTTTAATTTTTTTGTCAACGAAAGGTGAAAAACTGTCTTCTAAAATTGGGGAACCTAGGAGGTGCAGTGAACTTTTTTCTAAAACTTTGATGTCTGGGGTTATTGAATTAAATTTCTGTATGGTCGATTGTCTGTCAGTATTGTCACAAAGGTACATTTCGCATTTTGAGAAGTTGAGGTCAAGGCCGATGGATTGGAACTGCTGCTTTAGGAATTGAAAATCTTTTAGAACAGTATCCACGTCACCTCCTGAGTACCATCATCTAAATACCACATATTAAATTTTGAATTTAGTTGTTGTATTATGGGGTGAATAGCTAAGCTGAAAATAACTGGCCCAAGGGGATCACCTTGTTGGCATCCGACTGCAGATTCCAAAACGTTGTCTCTATAAAGTAATTTGGAAGGGTGCCTGTAGCACTGCTACAAAAAACCAATTTGATTTGATAATTTACAGTTATCTTAATATGAATACATATTTTGCCAACTGACACAAACGGGTCCCTAGACAAATAATATAATATAAAAATAGCGCCAGAAATAAATAATAGTTTTAAATGAACGTATACATCATACGTTGTAGTTATAATTTGAGGGTATGTATTAATTTTATACAGAAAACTTTAATGGATACCCTCAAAATATAACATCTACCGATTAGACAGAGACCTAAAGATTAAGTGACTCGGACGATAGTACTCGTAGATAACAATTTCATCGCGTTTCACATGGACTCACTGGCTAGTTCATCAAACTGCCGGTATGAGTATGACGACGTTCGAATCCGATGGTTCGAATCCAAGTCGAAACAATCGAATCCAAGTCGAAACAAAGAACTCTTTTTGAAGTATTATTCGTAACGAATTCAATATTGTAGCAGTGTAACATTTTAAAACTTGAGGGGTAGCACATAATGACGCTGACTGTACCAGTGACACCGATTTGGTCAGTCTTCAATGAATTAGCTTTACGGAACGCGCTAAGCATGTTGTCCCTCTGTAGGCGGGTAGCGAATTTAAGAATGATGTTTATTGGTCGTGTGGTTTGTTGGTGTACGTGGGGCACCCTGTGCACCGAAACAATGTCATTTAGCAAGACCGGAGACTTAAGTGCACTTCCTACAGCCTGGATAATTACGGACAAGTTTTCATTGCGCCTCTCGGGCACGTTGCATATTTCCACATTAAACTGCCGAGCCTGTTATTATAATACGTCGATCTTAGCTTCCAAGTTACTGATTAACAGCTCCGACACAGCTGGTACGTGTGTACTGCTCAGTTCGTCAACACGCTTCTGAAGGATGTCGTGTTCCACCGACTGGCTCTGGGCACTAGTTTGAAGAATTATGAAGTCATCATGGAGATCAGAGACTCGCTGCCTTAAGAGGATTTGCTCTGTACGTAGTATTTGCATTCCTTCTGAATTTCTGTTAGGGTTGACTTAATATCGTCGCGCAACTGACGCATGTCTGTACTCATGTCACTACGCCATTGACTTAGGGTTGATTGCAGATTAGCTGTGAATGATTCAGTCTGCATTGCTATTAAGCTTCAACGACTTTTCCGTGATCACAGTTTTATTGCCCAAGCTGGTGGATGAGCTAAGAGAACCGTGGTCCAAATTATTACATGTCATATCCATAGAGAGGTCATCAGCTGGGAGCTCAGTGTAGCTGCGCACAGGCGTATTTACGTTTAAGCCGGGCATTTCCAGGAAGCCTTGTACTCATCGCTCAGGGCCGTAAACTGCTGCAATGTCACATTCACGCATTCGTAGTGGTATTTACCACCACATACAAAGCACTGGAGGATGCTATTGACCGCTGATGTTGTATCAATACAACACTGCATATTGAGTGATCAAAGGGTTCACGATCAAAGTATAGAAATATTAGAAATCAGGTACTAAGTGCGCCCTCTATTACTTCCCTGTTGCACTGCGATGGCGTCTTGGAGTGTTAGCTACTACTAGCGCCCTCTATGCTTTCTAGATGCAATCGGTTCAGGATTAAAACAGATCAAAGTTGCGGTCGATAGCTACTGTAGTTTTCTAAGCAATTCCACTATTCGATCACAGATGGCTCTGGTACCAGTTTAAGCTTTAATAAAATGACAGTAGTTTTGAAAAAGCGATTGAGTTTTTTTACATAGCAAAGGCACAGCCATCAATCACAATTAGACGCTCCACTATTATAACAACACGGGAGACACCAGGTCCAGCAATAATAATACCTTTAGTCCAAGAGGCGGCTCTAGCCCATATAGCGCCCGTGTGCAATAAATATCCTGGCGCCCTCTAGCAGTGGCGAACTAAGCCTGTCGGGGGCCCGGGGCGGTAAAACTAAATGCCCCATGGGAATGAAAATGATTTAACACCCTGCCCCGGATAAGTCAGTCTTTCTTTTGACCATTCATAAATAAATAGGAATTAAATTGTCGATTTACACAGAGAATTCTACGAAAAAAGAGAATGTTGAGGTTGCAAGAGCGAGCGAAGAAAGCTCGAAATTTTAGCATCCTACGTTTATATTTAGCGTAGGTCCCCAACTACAAACTAACTTTTTCCAGAACATGTTTTGGTCTTGTTTGGGATTTGATTAAAAAGTAGTCGCGAGCGACCGTCGGCGCCCCCTAAGACCCTGCGCCCGTGTGCGCTGCACACCCTGCACCATAGGTAAAGCCGCCTCTGTTTAGTCCACGAGATAGGATTGTTTCATCTAGTTTAGTTCCCACTATTTGCCACTTCACGACACAGTTCACAATTTAGACCGTCCGCGTCGCCACTAGTTAATTAACTTATAATAATGTTTTTGCACTTGTAAACTTTGAGTTGAGCACAAAACATAATACTTGTAGATAAGATTACCTACTTAATCTATTTTTAATAATTATTCGAATACGGAAAACTAATACTTGCGCCCTCTAGTGGCAATGTGATATTGACTCATTACTAGCTTTTATTTGACACCAATAGTGTAGTTTTTTTTTTAAACCTACCCCTTTTTCGTATTTGCAGATGCAATATATAAATATTATATAGCCTATGACACTCCCACAATTAAGACAAATCAAACGAACCCTCACATGTTAAAATCCATCAAGCCGTTTAGGCTACAGAGCGTGCCAAAGAAATAGACATACATACATACTCTCGAAAAACATTACCCTCCTTCTGGGGCAGTCAAGTAAAAATATAGCACAACACGAGTAACCAGCAGTTGAAAATAAGTGCCCAGAACTCAAATAAAACTCTCGAAAAAACTGAACTCGCACAAGTTTCACGTAATTAATAATAACAATTTGTAATGAAACATAAACAAGCACATAGTTCCTGTAATGGCAAATTTTCTTGATAATTCACACGATGCCACTCCGTTTGTAACCGCTAAAGATAGAAACTTAAATTTCACGGAAACCTGTACCCTAATTGCGTAATACAACACAATCACAATCTGTTGCGATTTGAAACAGATTGCTAATCCATTGCTTCATAAGTTAGAAAAAAAAATCTGCTCAACAACGTAAATAACGCAATGAATGTTGTTGAACTGTCAAAATGAAACAAATTAGGCACAGTTGTTTACGAAAATAAGTTACGCAATTAGGGTACTGGTAGTTAGAATTGTCTATCACCTATGTGGTGACGATAAAAATGGCACCATATATTTTAACAGATCTTATTGGTGATGTTCTTCAGAAAGGTCGATTGTTCATCACCTATGTGGTGACGATAAAAATGGCACCATATATTTTAACAGATCTTATTGGTGATGTTCTTCAGAAAGGTCAAATGCGTAGTACTCGCAACCGGCGCGTATGACCAGATGTATGAACTTAAACAAAGTAAAAGGAGTATGTAAGGATCGTAGCAGGTGGTGTTCTGTAGTTTCTGCCTACCTCCATGGGAAGAAGACGTGAGTTTATAGATGTGTGTGTATGTATGTTTACAAATAGTTAATAGAATAATTATACCTAAGCTACACCTTACGTAGGTTATCCATGAAAGCTATGTACTCAGAGCGACGACGCTGTCGCCGCGCCTCTAAGCTGTGTATATACAACGTTGTCGACCCGCTGCACACGCGGCCGCCGAGCCACCCCATTGTGTCACCCAATGTAAAATTTCTATATTAAGTCTGTAATTTTTATGGTGTACATAATAAAGAATATTCTATCTATCTATCTATCTATTGTCATCGACCGGGTACAAGTCCAGAGTCCGAGCTGCTACTGAAAAATTCCTGATAGAAAAGGAATCGAACCCAGGACCTCAGCAGTAGCGCTTGCGACATCTACGACTTTCCTCTTAAACGATATTGACTGTGTGACTGAGTATTCATTTCTGTGAAGAAAGTTATAGGAAATAGGTACTCCATTTGCATATGAAACAGTTTGCTCATAATATCATTTTATTTATACAAATTGTTAAATCTTTCTTATGTAAAATCTTACGTTTAAATTAATTTATATTAAAAAAGAGACCTTATGTACCATTATTTAATCTATACCCTAGTTATATATGATCCAATAATCTTAAATCGTAATGGTCAACCAGCTAACAGAACTAGAAACACAATTGTTTTGAATAACAGCCGCACGGTTCCATCGATGGTTAAGCTCGCTTGCCGAGGTCAGTCCATCCATCACATATCGAGACTCCTCCGTGCCTCGGAAAGTACACGAGCCCTGGTCCCGGCTGTCATTTGTAGATCGGTGTCAGTCGTTACAAGTAGTCAGAAGCCCGAAAGTCTGACAACCAGACTTACCAAGGGGTTTCGTATTACCCAGTAACTGGGTTGTGGAGGTCAGGTAGGCAGTCGCTCCATGTAAAATACTGATATTCAGCTGCATCCGGTTAGACTGGAAGTCGACCCCAACATAGTTGGTAAAATCCTAAGCAGGTGATATACTTGGACATTGTTCGACATCAAGTCATGCCATGCGATGTTGTTTGTACCGATTCCTTCCCTCAATTTTCTTCTTTTAAAACTGGCACGTTCAGTGCGGCATTCTACTTCTTCGTCTCCTCACTTTTCTGCACCAACTTACGTTTTAAATGTAGTGAGACATTCAAATATTTAAAAAAAACATTTATCGTTTCGTAAACCTGCCAGGTTTGAATGAAAGTACTGACTAAAATAAATACTTTCATTTAAACCTGGCAGGTTGAGATTTAAGATTTCTTACTTAATAACACACCCGGTTGCTGAATTAAAAACTCGTCAAACTCTTCTAAGGCTAACGTTATTCCTTCAATGTAGCCCGCAAAATTCATGACGTCTTTCGTCCTAAGCAATGATAAAGTAGAGTTTGACAAGTTCTCGATTCAATTTGGCATAAAAATTTTCAAGCTTTGCTCATATTATTTCTTAGATGTTTTTTGCTAACTTACATTCTAGTTTTGTTTTATTCATACTGTTCATCTTTGCCTTGTGGCGTCAACGTAATAAATACCTTCAAACGAAACTGGTTACAGACGTTTCTGTTTTGCTTATTTTATCTGATTCATAAGCGATCTGACCAGTTTTTTTATCCTCAAAGTTGCCAAAGACTTGCCAGTTTAGTTTCGATTTCCTATTTAAACATTCTTGCCACAATTCCCGATTACTTTTCACTATGATTATGAATACGTCTAAAGCTATTGTATTTAAGTATATTCCTAACTCTCCTATTAAAACCATTATAAATATCTCTATATCCAGTATTTCTAATATAACAGTTAATTGTACAACATTGCTGAGTATAAATATCAACGTAGCTATGTAGAAGCGACACCATTTGTTACTAGATGGACTCGCAGCAGCTTTACAACCACGGAACAGAGAATGCACAACTGATATATAAATTACAGAATTAATCATCACAGGAATAATTAATATTGTCTTGGTTAAAGCCCCAAACATGTATTCTGTAATTATTTCACTTGAGTTATAAACTTTACAATATAATGCTGCAACGAAGTATATGACCGATGATACAAAAGGTAAGCCCCACGCAAACAGACCACTTTTTAGGTATCTCCTACGAATTTCAGCACGGAAAACTTGTACTAAATCTATATAAAAATAATGGCACAACACTAGTAACCAACAATTATATGACAGTGTACAAAACATCATTAGAGATATAGGTATAACGCGCACCACTGGATATCGTAACACCGTGTACTTACTGACCAGAGCCATGCACAACTCAAACACTATCAAACGGATCAAATTTGCTAGGATAGCACTAAGAATCACATAGTTTCTGAAGTTACGAAACTTTTTGATCATGGCCCAAGATGTTGCTCCATATATAAACGCTAACAGCGTCGGCACGAATAAAATCCATCCAATAATGACGAGATTTTCTGTGGAAAATATTTGTTCGATTTTTTCGGAGTCACTGGTCTTATATTGGTGGGTGTCAGCCATCGTGAGCGTCGCGTGCGCAAGTTAGAGCTCGCTGTTAAGTACTGACTTTGTTTTTAGTGACAATATTCTCAGAAAAGGTGAAAGAATCACTGTTGCACCTCGCACCAGACTTGTCCACGTCAGATTCATTGATCGTACGCACGTTTCTTTGCTATTGACGTCACTTATATCAATACCGGTGTAAAACTTTTGAAAGATTTTCATTTCCCTGTATTTATTTTTTGTATCCATGATTACTAATATTATTTCCTCACTAAGTTGTGTGGAGTTCGGTTATCATGGTATGGGCATGAAATACGGAAGAATGAAGCAAATGTCATGAGGAACGTTTTAAGTATGAATGTAGATGGCTTGAGTAGGAAAAGTCCAAATAAACGATGGCGGCACCGTGTGAAAGATGATAAACTCAAACTCAAAGCATTTATTTCAATTAAACCATTTACAGGCACTTTTGAATTGTCAAAGAATCGGTCAGTTAGTCAGAAAATTGAAGCTAGTTGCCCATTCCAAAACGTAGATCTCTATGGAGAAGAACGGGCAAGAAACTCCAAGGCCACTCTTTTAAATATAGATATTACAAAATTCTGGGTACATTATTCTTGTTGCTTCTATATGTGAGAACAATGTACAAAAAATAATCAAAGCAATTGAAAATATAAGATTAAAAATAAGCCCTGGCAGATAAGAGATGACCAGTCTCAACTGACGGCGCCCGTTCACGAACATGACGCGTGGATCAGCACCATCCAGCTCAACCAGCTACAAAGGGGGTGACTACCGACGAGATGGCAACTAATAGAGAAGTATGGAAAATATTTGTTGCGACGACCTCTATTAAATTACAATAAGGGCAAGAGAATGGCGATAATGATACTCATATTAATATATATACATAATAGGTCCATGCAAGTACCTATAAAGGAAAAATCTCAAAATAATATTTTATAAGTAGTAAGAAACTGGTATGATGTAAAGTTGTGCAGTGCGATGTGGTGTGACTGTCAATGAGAGTCGAGATTTGTGTGAAAATCGTAGATGCAGTGGGTGCATAAAAAAGGCAAAGCTCTTTTAAATAAAAGACATGGTGTTTATTTCTTTTTCTTTAATATTCTTTTTCTGTGATAATCTTACACTGTGCGCAATCAATCAATCTGTCTCATACACTAGTACTTCTGAAGTAACAGTAACAACTAACAATGTTGACAAAAAAAAAGTAAGTTCAAAACCTAAAACCCGACTAAAAGGTATGAAACAAGAAAATATTTCAGACAGAAGTCAAGACAAGACATAGGTACAAAAATAATCAAGGTAAAGCCGTGGTCGCATGCTTGTACACCTACAAAATTATAATGGCATTCGACCACGGCTTTACCTTGAATATTTTTGTACCTATGTCTTGTCTTGACTTCTGTAGGGCAAAGACCTCTTCTCATACAGAGAAGGTACGAGCATTGATCACCACGCGCGCTTAAGACGTATATCTATATACTAATATTATATTACTAATATGTAAAGCTAAAGAGTTTGTTTGTTCGTTTGCTTGAACGCGCTAATCTCAGGAACTACTGGTCCGATTTGAAAAATTCTTTCAGTGTTAGATAGCCCATTTATCGAGAAAAGTTATATATAGGCTATAAATCATCACGCTAAGACCAATAGGAGCGAAGCACCAAAGTAACTATTCCACGCGGACGAAGTCGAGGGCAGAAGCTAGTATTAACTATAAGTCCAGTACCCTAATTGCGTAACTTATTTTCGTAAACAATTTTGCCTAATTTGTTTAATTTTGACAGTTCAACAACATTCATTGCGTTATTTACGTTGTTGGGGCAGATTTTTTTTTCCAACTTATGAAGCAATGGATTAGCAATCTGTTTCAAATCGAAAAAGATTGTGGTTGTGTGGTATTACGCAATTAGGGTACAGGTTTCCTCACGATGTTTTTCCTTCACCGATGTTAGTAATGGCCAAGATAAACTCAGAAAGTACATTTGAATTGAAAAAGTTACATTGATACTTGCCAGGATTTGAATCCACAACCTCGTGCATGAGAGGCAAGGTCTTAACCACAGGATCATCACGGCATTTATGGTATAAATTAGGTATTAATTTTACAGCCGCGCCGTACGTAACACAGTCTCACTTTTGCTTGTTTTTAACAATTTAAACTTATTTATTTACTTGAACAATATGATATAAATACATATTTGTAATGTACTCGTCAATCGCTTTTATTTGATATCCAGCATGACACTATTCAATTATTTTTATTTTTTATTTCGTTACTTTATGTCCTCTAGAGGGCGCTATATTGCATTTAATGTGACGTCACATAGCCTATAACCAGCGGACAATCAAAATGCTTCCAATGATACCTCATTTGTCAAATTATGATCGGCAGTTTAGAAGTTATGAGGTAACAGATGAACATACATATATACATACATACATACATACCGGTCAAAATCATAACCCTCCTTTTTGCTTCGCCGTAGTCGGGTAAAAAATACCTACCCACATTATTATATTTCTTGTCTCTAGTACCTACTATGAACAAACAAGTCATTATTTATATTGCCATTGCCATTGATATTTGCCATTTTAATATTTTAAATACTTAGTTTATATATTTCACAAAATTCAATTACAAAGGTATTTACATTATTTAAAAACTATCAGATTTAAAATAATAATATGTACAAGTATATAAAAAGGGGGGGGCGGGGAAATGATCATAGGGCATCAAAAAATTCGTCCGTATCGCTGTCAATAGGAAAAGTGCCCAAAAGGCTGGCAGCATTGCCACGTTGTATGGCAATGCTGATTCTTTGACCAAAGAATAGGCCAGCCCTCTGGTCACGTGAAGAGTCGACCAGCCGCTTGGCGATGTCTTGAAAAACAAGGTGGGCACTCGGACCCCATGGCCCTAGTGTTTCAACCCCAAACGGCTCAAACATATAAGTCCCAATAAGATTGGAGTATTTGCGCCGTTCGAGGTTTTCCGCACCTGCAGCAGCAGCCCCAGCACAGCCCGCCGTGCTAGGAAGATGGGATGGCGCAAGGGTGTCGACACACGTTGCATCCCACACCAAAGGCCTACCTACCTTCCAAGGCATTATGGTCATTCCGTCTGGCCTCTTCCCATCGTCGCGTGCCAAGCCATTGGGTTCTAAAACAGCTGGCACTCCGGCGGTGACAAGAGCACGACGGATGATGTCGTTGATGCTGGCGTGCCGTGCTATCCGGCCTGCGCTCTTACTGCAGGATAGGCCATGGTGTCCGAGACAGTCGACACCTTCACCGCATTGGCAGCGATGCGGAGCCACACAAGGAGCACCCAGACGCAGACAGATAGCGAGCCGGAAGGTGGTATCACCCAGCATAGTGCCTATGTTGGGTGACGGTAGCGCCTGACGCCAGAGGCCCGACTCCCACTCACCCACAGCCAGCAGGCGGGCACGCTCAGCAGTATTGGTGGACGTATTAATAAGATTGTTCCGTACCAACCTGCAGAGCGGCTCATCCCACTGCCTCTGGGAAGATGGGTTCACGGGCCGATCTGTATTCGGGCAAGTCGCTTTCCAGGCGTTCTCCGCAACGGTCAAGCACGACACTTCAGAGTTAACCAGGCAGGGGGCTAAAATTTTCCCGGTCAACTTTTCAGTGCTGTGGACAGAGGACAGGAACGTGGGTAAGCTAATACTGGTAATTTTGCGGACGCCGAGGCCACCAAAACGGATGGGTAGTGTAGCTTGCAGCCACGCTCGGTCATCCAGGGCCACATTTAAAATGGATGTTAATGTGCTGCGAATAATTTGGTCAATTTTGTCCAAGAGGTGTGACTGCTTCCATAAGGGGGAAGAGCGTAGACAATATATAAAATTTGGACCAAAACAACAGTATCTAATCAGGGTGAATGCCGAATGTAAATTAATTTTGGAGAGTCTGTCCGAGACGTCGTTAAAGTTTTTGATTTTTTCGTCGATGAAAGGAGAAAAACTGTCTTCTAAAATTGGGGAACCTAGGAGCTGAAGTGAACTTTTTTCTAAAATTTTGATTTGTGGGGCTATTGCATTAAATTTATCAAGGGTCAATTGTCTGTCAGTTATGTCAGAAAGGAAAATTTCGCATTTTGATGGGTTAAGGTCCAAGCCAATAGATTTAAATTGTTGTTTGAGGAGTCGTAGGTCTTTCAAAACGGTGTCTACATCACCTCCTAGCGTTCCATCATCTAAATACCACACGTTAAATTTTGAATTTAGTTTCTGGATAATTGGATGGATAGCCAAGCTGAAAATGACTCGGTCCGAGAAGGTCACCTTGTTGGCATCCTAATGCAGATTCCAAAACATTGTCCTTGATAGTAATTTAGAGGGGTACCTGTAACACTGCCACATAAAACCATAAATTTCGGGTAATTCTTTTTTGACTTCAGCCAACAAAGTGTCTCTGTTAACAGAGTTAAAGGCATTCTTAACATCAACCTTGAGGATAACCTCACATTTGTTGGAGTTCAAAAAGGTGGAAAGGGCATGCACGGCAGCCTCACAGCCCCCTCTTGAGCCGAAACCAAGCTGCAGGGGCTGAAACTTAGCAGTAAGGGATTCCCTGTATAGCTTACAGCATATTTTGGCTGCCGTACGCCTGTAGGTGGACCCAACGGCGATGGGACGAATGCCGCCGTCCTTCTTGCGCAGGGCACATAGGTTTGCCCCGTATAAGACATCGACGACGGCTTCGTTCATACCACCGGTGAGCATGAGGTTAATCAGGGCAGCAAGCTCCTTCAGAAGTGACTCACCAGCGTCCCCAGCGCCTGAACTCAATAGGTCCTTTAGGTGTTGTGGAGTCAGGCCGTCGAGGCCGCCGGCGGAACCACTCCAGAAGGAGCTCACGGCTGCAATCAGCTGGGGCGCCGAAACGTTTAGGACGGTTGAATTTAGGACAGGAGGGTCGGGGGGATCGGGAAACGTGAGACTATCCGCAGGCGCTGGGTGTTTACTCTCTAGAGCTGTTAGCGTTTCTGGAGAGTAAGGCGCCACCACATCGCTGCTGAACAGTATCCTGGCCGCTCCCCTGATGTCACCTTCACTTAATTTGGATTCCACATGTGCACATAAGCCTTTCTGTGGTTGATTATTGAATGCAGGTAATTTTGGATCTAAAATTAGGGTCGAATTGTTACAATTTTCTTTAATTTGGTTTGTTAAGGTTTTATTAGTTGCCAAATTTTTTTGCACATGCAGAATCCTATAAGGGAAGGTAAGTAATTGCTCCCAGGCACTTTGCGAGTTCTCCTGGGTCGCAAGACGGAGACATTGCGCCAGATTCAGTGCGACAGACCGTCTCGCGCCCCGGGGAACTCTCTTTAACACTGGGGTAGAATTTTTTAATTTTGCAAGCGTTTTCCACAAGGTTTTTTCTAAAGGTGTTGATGTTGGGGATGTGGCTGGGGGGCACAATGGTACACTATGTACAATATTTTAAATCATTAAAATTCTAACCGCTTTCATTTTCCTCATATATGTCTCTAAAATATTTATCTACCAATAAATTTTAATTTTTTGCGACTTTTGTATCAATCTCCTATTTAAAAATTGACGCCATAATTTCCGATTACTCTTACTTATTACGAGTATGAAATACACAACCAAAAATATTCAATTTAGTAGTTCGCCAGAGGCTCCTATTAGTTCAACTAAGTTACACTTTACATCAAATATTTCCTTAGCGGCGTACAATACTATTATATTACTGAGTATAAAAATATCAAGGTTGGTATGTGGAAGCGACTACGCTAGCGCCATTTATTAGTAGATATTCTCGTGCCAGGTTCTCTACCACGAAACAGAGAATATACAAACTAAACTATCGTCAATAACAGTGACATGCCGATAAGAATATTGTGTTTCTCTCGAGTCCAACAAATCAAGTAACCAACCAGCAAGATAATATAAAAACACTAATGAAACGTACAGTAGCCAAACAGGCAACTCTTGAGATAGGTACCTCCTACGTATGTCAAAGATGAAAATTTTCACAAAATCAACATAAAAAGTGACTCAACAATTAAAATATTTTAATTGTTGAGTAACTTTTAATGATGATACAGTCCAAAAAAAAAAAATTTTACCAATTAATACACTGATAACGAAATTCATAACCATTGCCATTGGAGATAAACGTTTCACATAACAAATATAGACAGAAACATTTTAAAACAATTTATAAAATAAAATGCGAAGCTACGCAGCACGTTTGCTAGCATTGAGTTGATAAGCACATCGTTTCTGATATGTCGAAATTCTTGATAATGCACTTCGTATATGAGAGCAGCCAGACTTAACACAATAATAATTCAGGAAAACTTAAAAAAATATCTATCGATGAAACATCGTCAGGTGATGTAGACAGCAATTCACTGTTTTCGTATTTACTGGCATGGTATGCACTGGCTAATAAAAATATGTGGAAAGTTCTCTGTAAATAATAATCCGTGGTCACCCTAATCGACATATTAAAATATGGAGACAATGGAGGCGAATTCGACAACGAACAAGTACGCTAAGACAACACGGGATTAAACAGAGGCTGACAATGCCCTACACTCCTGAACAAAACGGTTGTGCCGAAAGAGATAATCGCACACTTGTTGAGATGGCAAGAACACTTATACACGCTCATGATGAGATACCTAAATGTTTATGGGCTGAAGTAGTGCAAGCTTCAGTGTACATATTAAATCGTACGGGACCCACTCCAACTATTGAAAAGTCACCGTATGAGTTATGGTACAATAAGAAACCCAAAATAAATCACCTTAGAATCATTGGTTGTGTATGCTACGTGCATGTCCCAAAACAAAAGAGAAAGAAGCTAGATAAAAAGCACAGAAAGGAATTCTTATAGGATATGACGGTGATGATGGGTATCGAGTTTATGATACAAGGAACTTTAAATTTTTGCGTTCCAGAGATGTAACTTTTGAAGAAATACCTCTGTTAGACCGAGACATACCTGTTAGTGAGGAACTTGAAATCAAAAAGAATACCTATGAGCTACCTACTTCTTCCATAGACGATCAACCACACTTAGAAGTACTTAATCAACTTGATGATCACTTGCATTCAAAAAATTGTAATGAAACAGGTGATAGTAATGCAGTAGAACGACAAGAAAAAGACACTCAAACTGTTGTTGAAGGTAACAGACGTGTACTTCGTGATCGTAGTAAAATTAGACCTCCAGAAAGATTTAATTTTGAACAATTCATCCATCAAGTCATTGCTATTCCAGAACCATCTTCATATCGAGAAGCCATGCAAAGTACTGAAAAATACAGGTGGATTGAGGCTATGAACAATGAGATAAATTCTCTGAAAGAGAACGAGACATGGAAACTGACACAGTTACCAAATAATAGAAAAGCGCTTAACTGCAAATGGGTATTCAAGGTAAAGAAGAACCCTGATGGCTCGATTGACAAGTATAAAGCGAGACTAGTTGCAGTTGACTATTCACAGAAAAAGAGAATAGACTACTGTTGCGAAACTAAGCACAATCCGAGTATTATTAAGTATAGCCGCAAATGAAGGTTTATCGCTTAAACAATTTGATGTCTCAACAGCTTTCCTATATGGCAAGGTGAAGGAAGAGATATATGTAAATGGGACAACCTGAGGGATACAATGACGGATCTGGCAAGGCATGCGAGCGGAAAAAAAGTATTTATGGACTTAAACAAGCACCAAAATGTTGGAACGAGTGTATTCACGACTTTTTAACCGACTTCCAAAAAGAAGGAGGTTATAATATGTTCGTCGCGTATGTTTGTTTTTTTTTTTTTTCTTTTTTTTTATGTGTGTTCACCGATTTCTCCGTCAATTGTGGACCGATTTTGAAAATTATTTTTTTGTTTGAAAGGGTATGCTCTCGAGGTGGTCCAATATAAATTTTATTACCTTGGCTTCGATATTTTTTGAGTTAGCTTCAATTAATTAGCTTAATTTTTTCCCACTTAATATGTGGATGATATGATAAGTTCCTGTCACTGTTATCTATTTAGCAGGTAGTGGTTTTCGAATTTGGGTGGGGTAGGTACTACAACTAAAAAGTGTAAAATAAAAACTTTTTACAAAAAAAAAACAACCGACTTCCAAAAAACACTACAAAGTGAAAAATAACTTTAATTTCGGAAGTCGGTGACAAAAAACGAAAATTCAAAACCAAAGACACCGACTTCCAAAATTAAAGTTATTTTTCACTTTGTAGTGTTTTTTGGAAGTCGGTTGTTTTTTTTTGTAAAACGTTTTTTTTAATTATTATTTCTTTTATTTCAATTAAATACTTATAAATTATATTTTTAAATATTAGAATAAGGAAAATATAAAAACATATAAAAAATAGTAGCCCAGCGGTATCGGGAACAGGGTCCAAGCTACCGGCGGTCAGGGCTCCAGAGAGAGGAACCTCTTGACAATGCGAGCCGTGTCCAGGAGTACCGCCTTCTGAATCAAGCCCTTGATCCAGCTGCGCAACGAGAGCCTCCTTAGGTGTTGGTCGAGGCTCTTGGCAATTAAGCCATTGGCTGATACGACTATCGGCACAATGATCGCTGAGTCCACATCCCACATGTCGACAATCTCGCGAGCCAAGTCAAGATACTTGATTTGTTTGTCTTTCTCGGCTTTCACGAGGTTCCCGTCATGCGGGACTGTTATGTCAATAATCATTGTGCGCCGTTCTTATTATTATTATTATTTATTTATCAAACAAAGTTTATAAGAATCTTAACTTAAGAACTATGCCCCGCAAAACCGCTTTCACGGTTTGTCTGTGGGAACAGAACAAATCAAATTATAAATAAGGTTTATTAGTGCGGACATTTAATTTCCACTTACTGCATGCACATCTATAGTAACAAACGAAAATATCCTTACTTCAAATGACTTTTATCATAAAAATAAATAAACTACCAAATCACTCATCTGCCCTCCCCAACAATCTGCAAACCACTTTCCTAAGAACATCGCTTACAAACTCCTGAGAAAGAACCGCTTAAGTGACTTGGCAAATTTACCCTTCACTTCCTGACTTCTTATTACAGCAGGCAGTTGGTTGAAAAGATATGGTAATCTTTTATCAAGCGTTTGGTCGCCAAAATAGTTCCTTATTCTAGGTACATCAAATTTACCTGCTGATACCATCCTAGTTGCGTGGCTATGGTATGCAGTTGGTATGCTGGCGAGTGACGCTCCCAGCTGCCATGACTGTTAAATTTTAAATAACTTATTATAATCATCTTTACATTTATTTTTAGTCTTCTTACTTACTAATAGTTTTAAAAATCTAATTGAATCTGGATTTACACAGAGCGAAGCAGATCCATGTTTATACGTGAGACAACGTGGAAAAACAAAGATTTTGCTAGCTTTGTACGTTGATGATGGATTATTGGCTTCGTCTGATGACATAGAAGCTAATAATTTTATTGAAAAAGAACTCAAAGGAGGTTTCAAAATAACAACCAAGCCACCATCGTACTTTCTTGGGCTAGAGTTAGAGCGACACAATGATGGGACAATAAGAGTTCATCAAGCCGCCTATACTAAAAAGGTTTTGGAGAAGTATGGAATTAGTGACTGTAAAGCCGTTGGAACACCAATAGTTAAAGATATTCCTGTAAAAAAAGTTGGCGGAAGAGATCTGTGACACTAAATTTCCCTATAGACAAGCTGTGGGAGCATTGGCTTATCTCATGGTAGGTACAAGGCCTGATATTCCCTATGCAGTCGGAGTCGTATCCAGAACCTTAGATAACCCCACTAATACGAATGGGTTACAAGTGAAAAGAATCTTTCGTTACCTCAAAGGAACAATCGAGACTGGTCTAGAGTTTAAAAAGAATGAGAAAGGACTCATGTGTTACAGTGATGCAGATCATGGAGGCGACAACTTGAGTGGTTGTTCTACTAGCGGATTGATATGCATGTTCACTAGATCAGCAATCTCCTGGAGAAGTGTGAAGCAAACCTCAGTTGCGCTGTCGTCCACAGAAGCAGAAATAGTAGCTGCCAGTGAGGCGTGCCGTGAAATGATTTGGCTAAAGAGATTGTTTAAAAATTTAAGTGAAAAATTAGAAACGCCAGTACTGCTCATTGATAATGAGTCTGCAATAAAACTAGCTCATAATCCGCCTTACGAATATCATCGCAAGACAAAGCACATCAAGCTAAGACATTTCTATGTAAGGCAATGTGTGTCTGAAGGAGATATCCAAATTGGGCAAGTGCCTACGCAAGAACTATTGCTGATATATTTACAAAGCTATTATTCAAACCAAGACTTGTAAAGCTTTGCGAAGACTTAGGTTTGAAAAAAAAGAGGGAATGTTAGGAAAGCACTTCCAGGGTTATTTTTGTATTTGTTGGTTGCTAGGCGACATTTGACCTTTAATATCGCACACATTATATATGTCGGAGACGGTTGTCAATTACAATAATTGTGGGTAGTCAACAGAGTTTGGTATGATTTGTTTTTATTATTATTCATTTATGTGATTTTTACTATAAATTATTGTCTAATAAATCGGAATATAATTTATGTACTCGGTGTATGTACTAATTGATTTTGGCACCTTATTTCGATAATTGTAACCAATGGTTTTGTTCAAAACAATGAATGACATGTTACTTTAATTATAAAATGATTTACGTTGTGAATTCACTATTGTTTATTTACGACAATTATTATTGTATTATTTGATTACTTTATAATGTAAGTCTTATTAGATTTAGCACATTTTAGTGTTTTGTATCAAGTAAACACGTGACGCACTTCCGTGCGTCATCGGACAGAGTTGTCGTAGTGGGATTGCAAGGTGGGGGCATCGTCTTATAAAAGAGCGTGCACTCTGTAGGCGAGTCAGTCACTTTTCTCACAGGACGAACCATTAGGGTGGTGGTCGACGGGGCGCTATCAGGCGCCCGCCCGGTGCTGGCAGGTGTGCCGCAGGGCAGCTGTGTGTCGCCAGCGTGTTACTCACGTTATACCGACGACATCCCCGCCACTTCCGCTGTGACGCTCGCGCTGTATGCTGATGACGCCGCGTACATTGCTACTTCGCTTAGTGCGAAGCACGCGGCGGTCAAAATGCAGCGCGCCCTCGATCTGCTTCCCGAGTGGCTGTCTAAGTGGCGGCTGTCGGTGAACGTGGGTAAAACGCAGGCAATGGTCGCCGGATACGCGCCCCTCCCGCCCCCCCTGAAGATGCAAGGAGCCACCGTCGATTGGGCGCCCCAGGTCAAATACCTGGGTGTGACCATCGACCGCCACGTCCGCAATGTCGCTGCGCAAGGTAGGGTCGCCCGCAACCTGCTCCAACCGGTGCTCAAATCCCGAATCCCGGTGCGCGTCAGGTTGGGCGTGTACAAGCAGTACATTCGCCCAATCTTGACGTACGCCGCACCCGCATGGCTCGCCCTCACGAGCGAGACCAACCGCAAACTCCTCCGCGCGCAACAGAGCTTAGCGCTGCGGACCATCGTCGCCGCCCCTCGCTTCGTGAGGAACGACGTCATCCAGAGGGATCTCGGGATCGAGAGCCTCGACGAGTTCGTGCGGCGCCTCGCGAAAGGTATGTTCGCGCGTGCCGACGCGTCTGAGTGGCCTCACATAAAGCAGATTGCGCCCTGGCACACGCGCCCCCCCGACGCGAGGCGACCCCTGCCCCGCGACCTGACTGCGGACGATGCCCCCATCTCTCCAATTTGACGCCTCGAGTAGCTGCACTCAGGTTACACGCGGCTTACTCGAATAAAGGGACTCTACAGATGTACACACACATCTGTTGCGCGGTGTGTTCTAAGTTAATATAGGCACATCGCGTAACTATACAGACAACCACTACTATACGTGCACCTACATAATCATGTGTCAACGCGGCGCGAGCGTGCCATGCGTCACACATAGACAATGAGCAGCGAACACAACAACACTAGCTGCTCACACACACACGACGGTCCCCCCCCCAATCCGTAAACGGCTAGATCTGTGAGCGGGGCGGGGGGGAACTACATATCTTCCCCGTAGGCGCGCAGAGTCGGCACCCTCGCCGCTGGTCGTCTCCTGCTGAGCCTCCCCCAGGTAACTGGGGGTCTCACTCGGCAGGGATGGACCGCCGGGGTGTCGTGAAGAAAGCGACGCCACTATAAGCGTCGCGGCGCTCCTACGGTACCTATTCAGTGCAACCATACACACGAGTGCGACCTAAACCCCGCACTCACTTCCTTCGCCGCTTAGGCACTCAAATGAGGGGCCCGCATTTGCGGGCCACTGTATAGCCTCCGCGGGCGAGGGGCTACGCCCTGACCCCGCTCGCCACGCCCCCTTGCGGGGGCGTAGCGAACTCTTCTACTGAGGCGAGTCAGTCGATCTTCGGATGCGAATCTATAAAGAGCCCCTGTTCCCGACAAAACTGTCGGTTTACCTGGTACAACGCTACTGTATATTCACATAGCTGTATTGGCTTGCTGATAGTGAGCAATACACTTTGTCATTGGGTGGCTTGGCCACTATTCGAACTATAAGACCTTAAAAGTCTGTTCGATTGTTACTACCTACTTTATATTGTTACTAATTACCATTTGTATTGTGTTTTACTTTATATAATGTAACTAGTACCTACTATAATAAATACCCTGTAATTGTTTATACAGTCTTGTTTATCCCAATAAAATGGGAACTCCAAACCCTGACGAAATACCTCTCGGCACTCCTGATCCTACATAATATATATATATAGTAAAAACCAAATTCCACTGCGTTTACTTTAATATTGACCAAATCTTCTAAAATATTCCAAGCATTGAGCATTTCCTTGGGACTCAGTTTGTGTATGGAAGCCTGATTCCAGTTGCTAGGCGATACTTGACTGTTATGTACCTTTGATATCGCACGCATTATATACATATTAAAAATCAAATTCCATTTTTCTTAATGACCACATCTTCTATAATATTCCAAGCATTGAGCATTTCCTCGGGACTCAGTTTGTGTATGGACGCCTGATTCCAGTAGTCGCGTGATATCGGAAGCCGGGGCTTATAGGGGCTCAGTCGCCTGTCATGGGTGAGAGTCAGCCCCAACTCCTTGTAAGCCACCAGGTACGTGAAGTACACGTCTTCTAAAGTGATCATAGGCACGTGGTAAGCTTTTTCTAATATAATCTGGATGTATTTGACTGAAAATAGTCTTTTTGGATTATTTATGACACATTCTTATCCTGATTATCTACAAATATTGCATGTAGCGGATGTATGGAGTGACCAGACTGAATAAAGTAAAGAAATTAGTACATTACAGTAAGTTTAAGGCTAAGCGTATGCTGAGACGCAGGTGACGCAGCACAGCACAGTACAGATTTTGCAGGGTAGGGCAGGCGAGGCAGACATAGGCCGCGAACGCATGCTGCGACGCAGCTTCACAGACACGTTCGCGCCCTAGCTAGTACAAACAATCTATCATTGTTAGTACTAGCTAGTACATCAGTGGTAAAAAACAAGTGACGACCTGCACGCGTCGCGCAGAAATCTGTGCCGGCTCTACAACGAGACGCAGAGCAGGACAGACACATGTCTGCGTCACACGTGCCAGCGCCACAGTGTACGCAGCTGTCAGTACGTTCATGCATTACAAAATCTGCTCTGCCCTGCGCTGCGTGGACCTGCGTCACCTGCATCTCAGCATACGTTTAGCCTAAAAGTGACGCCAGTTACAGAAAATTTAAAAGGGAATCTTTTATCTTGGTATGGGCATGTGATGAGGAGGAATGTAACGCAAGTAACTAAAAGAGTGATGAATGATGTTGATGGAAAGAGATGGAGAGGGAGAGCAAGACAAAGAAAAGACGGATGGACGGATTTTGTGAAGGATGATATGAAAGAAAAATGAGTGAATGATGTAATGAAGGCTGGCAGGAGAGAATCGAAGAAAGAAACGTGTTGCACCGACCCCACGTAACATGGGACAAGGGCAGGATAATACTGATGATTCTATCTCTTACTGATTTTGAGATATTAACACGTAGTGTAAGTGTTCTCACTTCTAATGAGGTACCCGGTACCGCTAAGGTATTTAAATGATCCGACTTCACTATGTAATTTCTGGATGGACTGCTCTTTTTGCCCACTCCTCAGCGAATTGTTATTGAAGCTGTACCCTGAAATACGTAGATATATAGAGAAGAGATGAATCTTAGAATTTTTAAGACCTTTGTTTGCTGCTAGAAACCGTAAACTGGATAGAAGTCAGTACACTCGACTGGCCAAGTCGACTGCTTGTGCTCTACAAAAGGGAAGACTTAAAAATACTCACCAATAAGTTGAGCTTTGCCATACTGCTCCAACATCTTGTTAATGATCCAAGGGTTCACCATTACGCCTTCCTCAGTCTTGAACAAGAACTGCACCTCAGGACACTGTTCCATGGTCCACTTCATCATGAGTGCAGTCTTCAGGGTTTGGTTGAGGTGGTGGTCGAGAAAGTCGAAGACTAATAAGTCATCGAATGTTGCAGCTTCTATGTGGTTAATGACCTGGGATTGTTATTGATTGTAAGAAAAAAATTCAAAGTATTGTGTATTGTTGGAAAAGGAGTTGGATGGTACTCGTAAAAATAAACAGGCGGACGTGTAGCGAGCCTTCTTCCTGATTTTTAGGGTTCCGTACCTCAAAAGGAAAAAACGGAACCCTTATAGGATCACTCGTGTGTCTGTCTGTCTGTCTGTCTGTCTGTCTGTCTGTCTGTCCGTCTGTCACAGCCAATTTACTCCGAATCTAATGGACCGATTAAGTTGAAATTTGGTACACATGTGTATTTCTGTAACCCAAACACGAATGTGTAACGTAAATAATTTAATTTTGAATATAGGTATCACTTTTGGGGCGCAAACAAGAAAATTAAAAAAAAAAGTTTTGCTAACAGTACCGTGTGACATATCAAATGAAAGGGCTTGTTGCGAGGATCTTAAATATATTTTTTATATAATTTTAAAATAAATACTTTTAAAGATATTTGATAAATTCAATGAAAAGTGACCATTCCCCCCCCCTTATCTCCGAAACTACTGGACCAAAAATTTTGAAAAAAATACATAGTATGGCTCTTTACTCATAGATTACAGGAAAACCTATAAGAAGTCTATGGTTTTAAAATAACATGGTAAATCTCTCAATATTGTGCGTAAAAACTTACATTTCGTCGCTCGGCATCCAAAAGGCCCATCTCTCTAGCTACTAAGTATAATATCAAAATATCAAAAGTGTTTGACCGTCTGCTTAATACACAAATAAATAAAACTGTAAATGTTCATGACAACCAATTCGGGTTTCGGCGTGGTTTGTCAACAGAAAGTGCAGTGTTGTGCCTTAAGCATACTATCACATACTTACTATACACAGCGTGGGACGCCGATTTATGCTAGGTTCATCGATTTATTCAAGGTTTCTGATCAGGTTGCTTATGACGTATTGTGGAGAAAGATGGAGAAGGATAGGTTGCCAACGGAGCTTATAAACATCTTTAAATAGTGGTATGGTAACCAGATCAATAGTGTACGATGGGCTGGAACTTTTTCCAAGCCATACAGGTTGGAATGCGGGGTGAGGCAGGATTGGCGAGCTCAGCAGCACCAGAGTGTAAATAATATTAGCTATGCAGATGATATGGTGCTTCTGAGCGCGTCAATCTGTGGTCTCAGAAAGTAATTGGTCGCCAAATGTGAGCAGTATGCGAAAACACATGGTTTGATGTATAACTCCAATAGGTCGGTGCTGCCCCGTTTTTGTAGCGCATCGGGAATATTCGCGGACGCACATATTAATTGCTTTTACGCAACGATGCGAATGAGGTGTGCATCCCTGGTACGCAGAGTACGGGCCAGCTCCAACAATATCGTTAGCAGTCTGGATTGCATGTACATCAATCACTGCAGTACCGTCTCCCATGGGGTGAAATAAATTTAAACTAGATTACGTGGGGCACTCAGAAAGTTTTGTGATACTAGAAAAAAATATACTACAGGTTATATTTTTTTATTATATCTTTTGAAAGAACTCTCCATTGGCATACACAGTTTTATACGTCTAAACAAATTTTCATAACACATTTTCCAGTCCGTATCAGACACCTCTCCAATCTCCTTCTCAAATGCACCCAGTGCATCTTCAGGTGATGAAAACTGTTTTCCTTTGAGTTGATTTTTTATTTTAGGGAACAAGAAAAAGTCGCACGGAGCCAAATCGGGATTGTAAGGAGGATGACCTATAAATTTGACCGGTGTGCTGTCCAGAAAGTCCCTTGTTTTGAGCGCCGTGTGAGCCAGCGCGTTGTCGTGGTGAAGCAGTAGCCCACGGAGGCCAGTGTTCGGTCGCTTGCTGCTTGCAGTGGTAAAAACTTCTGGCAAACATTTGGTAACATACCATTCAGCATTGATGCTTCTTTGATCTCGTCAGGGTATTGACACCAGACAACCTGGTAGAAAAAAAAAAAACTTGCGATCAACATTTTGCCTGCACTTCTGGCTCGCTTCACTTTGGTAGGCGTTGGTTCATTTTGAAACAGCCACACGGTCGACTGATGCTTCATTTCTGGATCATATTGATAGGTAAATCCAAGATTCATCACCCGTAATGATATCTTAAACGCGCCGAGACGAGCATGCTACCAATTTTGCTATCATGTCTCGGCACCATTCTACCCGAACCTTCTTCTGACCCTGCGTTAGATTTTACGGTACCAGCGTGAAACCATCTTCCATAACCGAAGATGCCTGTGTAGAATTTCATGCACACTTCTCGATCCAATCGGCAGTATACACCGTGAAATTTGAATCACAGTTTTGCTAGAACAAACTTTATTCAGACCATGGTCTACTACCATTCTACAGAATCCAATAAAAAAAAACATAAATTGGTTTTTGAAAAAACGTATACGTGGTGTCTGTGTTGTACGGAGTAACGATAATCTTGACATTTTAAACTTTGTTTTTTTTTGTGTTATTTCTAAAACCAATTGTTTTTTTTTTATTAGATGCTGTAGGTTGGTAGTAGACCATGGTCTGAACGTTTGTTCTAGCAAAACTGTGATTCAAATTTCACGGTGTATGCTGAACCTCTTCATATGTAATTCGCCTATTCTCTTGAATAAAATTTTTCACAGCCAGCACTTTTTCAACAACCGTCATAGGCCACTTCTTTCTTTGTCTGCCAAAATTACTAGACCACCCATAAATTCGTTGAACCAGCGAAAAACAGTCTCTTTAGAAGGCCTTTTTTCTATGAACACCAATTGAAGTCTTTCAAACGATTCTTCTGGTTTTAGTCGACATTTGAAATCGTACAAAATCATCGCGCGAAAATGTTCTCGTTATAAATCCAGTTTTCAGTAAGACAGAGTATTTTGATTTTGCTCGTAAAAAAATTTGGAGGGAATTTCGAATTTGGAATGTTATGTTTTTTTGTAATAAATAGGTAGTCATCGTTTTAATTGACATCAAAACCAGCCAGTATTCTATAGACAAAAACTGTTAGTCGCAAAACTTTCTAAGTGACCTCGTAAAATAAGTTAACATAGTTCATAAGTTTACTAACGCAATGAGTCCTTGTTACTTGAATAAAGAAAAATATCTGGATGATATTTTTTTTTTGAACGACGTTTTCTAAAAATGAAACCTAGCTAGATCGATTTATCACTCCTGAAACCCCCTGCATACTAAATTTAATAAAAATTCTTGGAGCCTTTTCCGAGATTTAGATTATATATACATAGGTATATACAAGAATTGCTCGTTTAAAGGTATTATTATTATACCACGAATGTGAATTTTTTTACGAAAATCTGATTTTTGTTTTATTTCATTCTACACATTCAAATAAGTGACCCTGCAATTTAAAAAAAAATGTCACAGTCGCGGTATTGGATGCCGCGCGACGATTTGCAGTTGGAATGTATGGGAGAACATTTTTTTCAACTACAATGTTAAGTTTGTTCTTGGGATAAATAAATTAATTTCAACTACGGAACCCTTCATTGTGCGTAGTCCGACACGCACTTGGCCGGTTTTTTTTGTTATATTCTCCCCTGCGTTGTCTATACCCATGGAAGGCGTGAGTTTACATATTTATGTGTTTCAATCAGTATCATTCTAGAATAAAGGTCAAGGGCACGGATTCCGGAATTAGTCACGAGTATGTAACTTTCTTATTACCATTCAAAGTGATACTGGGCTGTAAATTGCAAAAACGTAAGCAAATTTAAATTTTGTGGGCTATACCCGTATTGAAATCCTTACTGATATACTACATGCCCTCCGACCATTGTGTTGCATAATACTAACTAACCATCTGTTTGGTCGTATCACCAATATTCAGTCCCATGACGAAGAACGTGGGCTGGAACTTCCCCCAGGTTTTGCGCACAGCCTCCCGAAAGTCAACGCGGGATGAGTTGGCCACCATGACTAGCACCAGCACTTCTTTGAGAGTGCCACAGACCATCCTCATTGGCTGTATGAGGACTTGGCTGAAAATGGACCAGAAGATAAAAAGAAGTAAAATCCTTAAAGGACCAAGGTTTAGCAATGTGTTAAGCCTTCTCTTGGGATGCACGGTAGGCTTTCAGAATAGCTCGATGTGGTTCACGTTCATTTTTCTTCCCGAAAAGCCTGTCCTCTGGCTCCTGGAATTCTACATGCCAGTTAAGCTTAAGTTTCCTAAGACAACTTCGTTGGCGTCGTTGGTGTAGTGGTCGCTACCTACAGCTAAGCGCTACTGCTGAACGAGGTCCTGGGTTCAATTCCCGGGTCCGGCAGTGTTATAGGGTTTTTTCCTTTTAAAATTGCTCACTAGCAGGCCAGGTTGATAGCAATAGGCAAACATAGCAGGCGATATGTGGCTGTATAACCCAGCCAGCACAAACCTTCTGAGTAAGTTTTGTTTAACAGCAGTCATAGAAACTAATCGCTGAATAAGACTACCGTAATTAGCTGATTTGGCGCTTACTCAGACGTTATTCAAGCAATTTGGGCACAAAATTATACTGCTAATAGCTGTGTAATAGCACCGTAACAGATGAATAAGTTTTGAATAATTGTACGACAAGCTGAGTATCTTCTGCATAAAAGCATTTTGTTCTTTAATACAAGTATTACAGCTCTGTTAGCCAGATGATGAATGAATGATGAATGAACTAATGGTTAAGTCCTTCAAAGCTAAGATATTCGGATGATACACCGCGTTTAGCTCATTTCAGTATATTTTATCAAGAAGTTAATCAAATTAATATGAAATTGACAAATCCGAACAGCGTGACTGCGACATTGAAAATATAATATATTTGGCCAAATTAAATTACATATCGTAAATAAATTTTACCCTTATTTATGCTTAAAGGAAGAAATTGTTGGTGCGCATGCAACTTTACCGTGTATTTATATATACATTTCGTATTAAATTTTCACGCGCTACCTCAGCCGGGGTTTTGGAAAAATAAACAACATTTCGTCTATTGATATGTTTTTACGTGTGAAATATTTTTTTTATATTTTATGCAGTTTAAGGGTTAAAAAATAACCTTGTTCGGTATAGGACGGGTAAAACCCCAAACAGAAACACAAAGTTACCGGTAAAGAGTATTTATATTACTTTTCGCAGTTATTGTACATAAACTCGCACATAGAACAGTTCACAAAACCGACACAATAGAAAATAACATTTTTGATTACATAAGGCGAGTGAGTCGCCTACATTCCACCCCCTTGTTCCTGAACATACTCGTCAGTAGGCAACACAATGACCTTTACAACCGGTCGTTTTATAAAGCCCCTACAGGTTCTAACAGTCACTACTCTAATATGGCCATCGCGGCCTGGATGGACTGCGCTAATCACGCCCCGAGGCCACTCATTACGCGGCTGATTCTCTTCTAAAATAAGAACCATGTCTCCCACCTTCACGGGCAACACTTCGTGCAGCCACTTTCAATGTTCGGTATAGGGCGGGTAAATACAGAAACACAAAGTTACCGGTAAAGAGTACTTGTATTACTTGTTACATTGTTAGTACACGTGGTCATGTTATTACTGATAGATAAGAATTCTTGTAGGGTGACTGCACTAATACGCGGACCCAACGGTTTGTGTCATGTTATCGATAACTTAAGACTTACCCACCCAAATTGTGCCCGCCAGAGTTTTAGTTATTGTTTTAGTCATTTCTTCTCAGAGTAGTCAGATAGGAAACGCCGACCTCATCTAGTTTTAAAATATGATTGACGTGTAAAAGTGTTTGTACAAACCTACTTACAGAAATGAAATCATTTATCATTTATCATGATATCGCATATTACAAATTAGAGGATTATATCCTAGATAAGAATGCTTGGAAGCATGCTGCGGTCTAGCTCCATAGGACAATTTAGAGTCTGGATAAAATCAAACTGGTTGCTAATTTAATTGTATAATTAATTATGATAAAATTTACTTTACATTCTGTGATTACTTGAACTCACACACTGACTTATTAGTATTACTTCAAATTTTTTTTTTGGAATATCGTATATGTACCTTCTTTTACAATGCTTGTAAATATGTGAACACCATGTATCCATTGCACAATTATTTTTTCTGTCATTGCTTCATATTTAATTATTTCACCTATTGTGGTATAGTAATCTTATTCCAGGTGCATCGTCTTCTCATATAATTATATAATTAATGTATACAAGATATTGTAAAACATTTTAAAAGAGTAACGGTGGAGTTTCTTGCCCATTCTTCTCAATACGAAAACTACCTTTTGGAAGGGGCGACTAGAATCAATTCTATTTTTTGTAAATTTTGACGTTCAAAAGTGCCTTTTTGTGCCTAATTGAAATAAATTATTTGACTTTGAATAAACATCTGCGAGACTTAGATTGTTATGAGATGTCGTGCGCAAAACCAATGTTATTTATAGGCCAAGACAATTGGCAGTTAATAGTTAACCAGGAAATACGACAGGGTAAATCCGGACAACCCGAAGCGTCGCTTACGAAGTTAGGGTGGGTTGTTCATGGGCCTGTAGGTATTTGTGGCGAGTCTGTTCGTGAATCAGTTAATCTAGTATTTGATAATTTAGATGGTATAAACGAACTGGATAATCAGCAATTTTTGTTCGAGTCAATCGGTATCACAGAAGTGTCACGCAAAAATGTTGAGACTGAACGCGCCTGTAAGATCCTAGATAGCACTAGTCGCCGTGTCGACGGAGGCTGGGAGGTAGGATTACTACGGTCACGTTACGCTGTACACTTACCCGATAGTTATGATTATGCTATGAAACGTTTACGCGGCATAGAAAGTAAGATGTATAAAAACCCAGATTATGCTAATTCGTGTTCTCGTCAAATTGATAGGTTAATTTCTGAGAAATATGCTAGGCGGTTGGATACTCCGCTGAGTGTTAACCCGGTATGGCACCTGCCGCATTTTGGGGTCTTAGATCTTAGAGGTCAAACTTAGATTAGCTTATGATGCCGCGCCGCGGCCAAATGCAACGGTGCATGTTTACATGATTATTTGCTAACAGGGCTGGACTTGCTGAATTCTTAATTAGGCGTATTGTTTAAGTTTCGATCTGGTCCAATAGCGTATACAGCGGACATGGCTGGTATATTGTTTCTCCGTATTTAAATTAGGAAAGAAGATCAGGGTGCGCAGGTCTTTCTTTGGAGAGGCCGGAACCGAGAGCGTGACCCTGATACATACGTCATGGACGCTGTGATTTTCGTTGCCAAGTCGTCGCCTGCCTCAGCCATACGGGTCTTGAATAAAAATACTAGTGAGTTCCGAGTTTCGTATCCTGAGGCCGCCAAGGCAATTCACGTAAACCATTTTAAAGATGATTATATATAGATGGTGTTCATTCAATAGATATTGCACGTCAGCTGATCAAACATGTTTCCATGATACACTCTTCTGGTGGGTTTTCTAACAGGGGGTGGGTGACTAATTCACCCGAACTTCGAAAAGAGTTTCCAGCTGTCGTGCCCGGTACTGTAAATTTTGATAAGTCTCCATATAATGGCGAACGAAGTCTAGGTATGATATGGATGCCTGAGTCAGACGAGTTAACGTTTAACTTAACGTTTAAAAAAGTGACGCCTGACGTAGTAGACTGTAGAGTTATTCCTACTAAACGGCAGCTTCTGAGATTTATTATGAGTATCTTTGACCCTCTAAGCTTACTTTATCCTTACACGATAAATTGTAAAATCTCGTTTCAGAAAATACGGAAACCTGGTATAAGATGGGGCGTTATTTTTACTTGCCTTGTCACTCGCGGTGTTGATATTGAACTCGTGTCTTCACTATCAGCTGACTTAGCCGTATTGACAATCCGACGCTTGATAGCTTGCCCTGGACAATCCTCTATCATGTTCAATGATAGAGGCACGAACTTTGTAGGTGCTAACGCAGAGCTGAAAGCTGCCATACAGGCAATGCAAGGAGCTCGTCCGCTCAATAAAGACCGCACTTGGAGTTACTTTGTCGGCGCGGGCGCCTAAAGAGGAGTTATTAATGACATTGATGGCTGAGGTAGAAATGACACTGAACAGTAGGCAATTAACTTTTGTGGGTACGGACCCCAATGGGCCCATCGCTCTCACCCCCAATCATTTATTGATAAGTACAGCTACCGGCGCATCTACGTTAGGTAGCTTTGATGCATCGGACTTAACCTGTAGAAAGGCTTGGGTAAAGGCTCAGACTCTGGCGGACGTGTTTTGGCGACGCTGGCTGAAAGAGTATGTCCCCACTCTTCAAAAGCGTCAAAAGTGGCTGCACGAAGTGCCGTCCGTGAAGGTGGGAGACATGGTTCTTATTTTAGAAGAGAATCAGCCACGTAATGAGTGCCCTAGGGGCGTGATTAGCGCAGTCCATCCAGGCCGCGATGGCCATATTAGAGTAGTGACTGTTAGAACCTATAGGGGCTTTATAAAACGACCGATTAAAAGGGAAATAATTCCACACTACTTGATACTACTATGATGAGCATGCCTAACACCTCACTTAATGACAGCGACGAAATTGAGAGCTATAAAGAAACTATCAAACGGCTCACCACAGAATTAGAAAGCGCTCATGTGGAGATTGAAAATTTAAACACTGAAAATTTTCGACTCAAGATGGATATTGGAGAGTACCAGAAAGTCGTAAATACATATAAAAAAGTGAACTGGTTAGATAGAAAGAGTCTTACACCGAGGTCTCCGTGTAAAAAGAATGTTGTAAGATCGAGCTGTTCCTCTACTCCAACCAAGCTGATTCTTCAACCTACAACGCTACATCAACCTGACACTGTCGCTATAGCGCAATCGCCAAGCGATGCCAGAGACGAATCGTTCAACACAGCTGGCTCGATCTGCAGTCTGGAGGGATTACAGATCACTCAACCCCAATACCCCCATAAAAGCACGGAAAATGTCAATTCGACAGATCTCCAAACGGATGGTCAGCAAACTAGTGAAATTATAACCACTCAGCGGGTGCCGCCGCCGTCTTCAACCAAGAGTAAAATATGTTTGTTGAGCACGGACAGCAAAAACAAAGTCTTAGCAGTGGCTCAAAGCGTTATTAATCATGACTACGAAATTTGTCATTACCTGAAAACCAATGGAGACACCGAACAACTTCTTTGTGGCTTGGAAACTAAGTTATGTGATTTTACTTTGAGAGACTTTTGCATTATCTTAATAGGTGCGGAAGACTTTAGAATAACAAAAAACTATTTTGAAATTGTTTTTTACGTTCGAAAAATACTACAGAACATAACACATACAAATGTAATTATTTGTTTTCCTACCTACAAACTTGGTTATTCTTTATATAACTGGCGAATAGAAACATTTAATAATTTGATATACCTAGATTTAATTAGCCATCAGCATGCTTATTATATAGATTCGAATTCTGATTTAACAGCAGATTTCAATATGTTTCATAAGCACTCGGGTAGAGTAAATAACAGAGGTATAAAATCAATTTTTGAAAATGTAATGTTGTTGATGAAAGATATTGACTATAATGTAGAATTAACACCATGTAATATACATAGGGATCGATACAGAAAGGATCAATCCACAAATGAAGAATATTGTCTTGGTTCTAATCCACAATGTACTCCTACGAATAATAGTAATGATTCTCAGTCAACGTATCGTGTAAAAGTTGATAACAAACATAAAGATTTTTTTCGTGTATAAGCACATATTTATCTTACACCAGAACATTAATGGGCTGATAGGAAAATCAGGCCAATTGAGCATTCACCTTAATGAACTCCTACAACAAGGAAAGGTGGTTGATCTCATCTGTATCACAGAGCACAATATGAAAACAGACGACACCACACAACTAAATTTACCTAACTATAAAATAGCAACGTTTTCGTCACGAAGCACAAGAAACGGGGGTACGTGTATATTAATTAATCCTATCCATGAATATAAAATCATAGATGTCAAAAAATTCTGTGTCTCAGATGTCATAGAATGTTGTGCCGTTGAACTAACAGATCATCGGTTGGTGGTTATTTGTATTTATAGACCTCCAAAACATAGTAAAGAAGTAACAGCAGTTTTCTTTGAAAAACTAGATCGTATGTTAACACTATTTCGACATGGTGATAAAAAAATTGTAATATGCGGTGATTTTAACATCGATATTCTTCAAAACACGAGATTGGCTACAGAGTTCGAATATCTGCTTCTAAATTATAATATTAGACCGAGTATAAAGCAGCCTACTCGTATATCTAGTGGCACATGTATTGATAATATTATGCACAATGTTAAAGGTAGCCGTGGTGAAGTTCTTGACTTTGATTTGTCTGATCATACGGCTCAGCTCTTCAGATGCCCGGTAAAAAGACGTGTTCTATTAAATACTGGTATGTAAGAAATCGCGACTACTGTGCCGAAAACAGAGCTAAGTTTCTAGACTGCATGCGTAATCTTAGTTTTGACGAAATCTACAAAAGTACAGACCCTGAGACAGCTTTCAATTTATTTCACGATACGTTCCAATTATTCTATGATCTATGTTTTCCTTTTTTAAGAAAAAAGATTTCTATTAAAAAAACCCCCAAGTGGCTGTCTAAAGGTATCCGAACCTGCAGTAAACGAAAAAGAGATATACTTTGGCAATATAGGCGATCTCCTACTCATGATAATAAGTTATTACTAAAACAATACACAAAACGACTTAAAAAAATTATATACTTAACTCAAAAAGCACAAAATAATTATCAAATAAATAATGCTGAAAATAAAAGTAAAGCTACGTGGAACGTAATCAATAATTGCAAAACAAACTTTCCTTCAGAACCTTTGAATAAAATAAATCTTAATGGTAAAATAGCTCATGATCCCACAGAAATCACTACGGCTTTTAATGACTACTATATAGATTCAGTAAAGCAAACGTCTTGTAATAAAAATAGCAATAGCTTCCCAAGCCAAACCTATTACCCTAAATCGTTGTTTATGGCACCTACTGATCCTCGAGAATTATATGAAATTATAAATTCATTAAAAAACACGAATAGTACAGGTTACGACGGTATTTGTACAAAAATATTAAAACTAGTATCAAATATTATAGCACCCGTACTGAATCATATAATTAACTTGTGTATAGAAAACGGTCACTTTCCAAGTAAATTAAAATTGACAATAATAAAACCGTTACATAAAAAAGGTGATAAAACAGCTGTTCAAAATTACCGTCCAATAGCTCTAATCCCAGTACTGTCTAAAGTATTCGAAAATGTCATAAACAAGTCTTTATATTCTTTCTTTGAATCACAAAATATACTAACTAAAGAGCAATATGGTTTTCGTAAAAATAAAACAATAAATAAGGCAGTCTTTGAATTACTCTCAAAAATCATAGTCAATATTGACAAAAAAACACCGATCGCAGCCATACTAATGGATATGTCAAGGGCATTTGATCATGTAGACCATGAATTATTACTACGTAAGTTAGAAGGTTATGGCGTAAGGGGCAATGTATTAAAATTAATTAAATCCTACTTATCTGACAGAAAGCAAGTCACTGTCTTAAAAAAGGTTTGCCCAAAAACAAAAGTAGAAGATACCTATACGTCGTCGACTAGATATGTTACATGTGGAGTTCCCCAAGGAAGTGTCCTCGGGCCCTTGCTATTCATTGTATACATTAATGATTTACCAAAATGTATTAAACATCAAACCGTTCTTTTTGCAGATGATAGCACTGTCATAGTCCCATGTGAAAACATACATACTTTCGAAAATGATATTAATAGTTCCCTTCAATCCATAATAAACTGGTTAGAAATAAATAAATTGAAAGTGAACTTAGAAAAAACCAAAATAATGTTATTTTATCAGAGAAAAAATCAAGTGCAACTTAATATTACTTACGAAAATAAAAGGATCGCTGAAACTGATACTGCTACTTTTCTAGGATTACATTTAGACAATCACCTATCATGGAAATCCCATATTGAAACCGTTGCCAAAAAGTTAAATCAATATGCATATGCCCTATACAATTTATCAAAAATAGTAAATGAGTCTGCCGTTCTAGTAGCGTACAATGCATATGTAGTTTCTACACTACGGTTCGGCATTATGTACTGGGGAAATTCCACTGATAGACTCGTCGCTTTCAAAGCGCAAAAGAAATGCCTTAGATCAGTTTTTAAATTAAAATCAACTGACAGCTGCCTACCATATTTTAGGAAATTTAATTTACTTACCATGCCTTGCTTATATATTTATGAGATAGCTTTGTTCGTAAAAACTAATTCGGAAACATTCAAAGCTGTAGAATCTAAACGCCGTAATATGGACATTTGCTCCTACTCACACAAGACTGCCCTTTATGGAAAAAGCATTGTAGGTATGGCACCCAAAATATACAATAAAATACCCAGGTGCATCAGAGAAAAAAATGAGTTAAATGAATTTAAAAAATCGCTGCTGAAATTCCTGACACAGAAGGCATATTACTCAGTACAAGAATACCTAACCGATTATAATTTGAATAAATATTCAAATAAATTGTAGATAAATATGTGCTTTAATAATATTAGTAATATCTTAACATTTTTTTCAATTTAATAATAATGTAATTATCTGCATGTAAATCATTTAATATTGTGATACTTATTTTTTAATTTAGTTGTAAGGACATTATAAATAATTAATATTTGTATGCCGCTATCGGCTAGACATGGCGAACTTATATTTTATTATGTACACCTTGTATATTACCTATGCTCTACAAATAAACATTTGATTTGATTTGATTTGATTTGATTTGATTGTAAAGGTCATTCATTGTGTTGCCTACTGACAAGTATGTTCAGGAACAAGGGGGTGGAATGTAGGCAACTCACTCGCCTTATATAACCAAAAATGTTAGTTTTAAGTTTGAATTACGCGCGAAGCGAAATGGCAACCCCGCGCCACAGAAGCAATGTAGATCATGCTTGCCTTGTACGCATGCGCGGGGCCGCCTTTTATTCGCGCGCTCGCCTGCCGACGCGTGGGGACGCCGCGCCATTCGAATGAGTGCCCTCGAAACACCAGTGCGCGCAAACGTATGCCAAATCGCTAGGGCGTTCCCGCCAAATTCGGTTTAGTCCTATTTTAAAGTCTTCTATTTACGTTAGTTTCTATTGTGTCCGTTTTGTGAACTGTTCTATGTGCGAGTTTATGTACAGTAAGCGCTCAAAAGTGCATAAGCATGCTAAGAGTCGTATTGCTGTGAACACGCGGTGTAGTCCGTACATTTGTATGTGTAAACAGTCAGACGTCTGTGGTGTGAGTGCCGTACACACACCACAGAGAACGCAGTTTTGCACTACACACTGTCGTATCGTCACTGTTCGCGGGCGCTGCGCTTATATTTCCATCACTTTTGTTAATACGCATCATACACGTGACCTTGGCCAGTGTATCGCATTGCTAAAATTCGAACGTAAATTATATGTGCAGATAGCAGAAGGCGTTAAGCGTTGGTCGCAGATTCAAGATGGCTAAGGTTCTAATCTCGTAAATCACAGCGCTGTTTTTGCAAATATTATTATTTTTGTTTGCAATAATAATATTTTTAAATATTCCTGCCTATTTATTAATGTTGTTATTGCAATAAAGGGTTTAAAATAAAAAATGCGTGATATGTTATAATAAAAAACAAATAATATTTATTCGTTATATTTATTTTACTTAAGTATAGTTAACAAACTGCTACAATTATTTATGATTACTTCACCTGAATAATATGTGAAATAGATGTCTAGAAACTTAGAAGCAATTTGTATTATTTTGACATATTTAAATTTTGAAATGTTTTAAATTTTAAATGGATTTTTTTCACCATAAATACATATAAAGCTTTGATCATGGTCGAAGTAATTAAGCAATAAATAAGAATTTTAGATTACTTAAAATGTAAAAAAATCTACTGACATAATTGTTGATTTTAAAGGTTAAGTATTGTTCATATTAATTATTTTAAACTTTATTTGGCTTTAGTAAATATTGGTTGGTATTGAGGTTATAGCTTAAGTATTCATTTTCTTTACGAAAAGAAGATTGAAACTAAACCTCAAATTTTAATCCTAAAATAATTATATTACTAAAATAATATTAAACATTTTCGGTCTATCTGCAAGAAATACGACAAACACCATATTGAAACGTGCTTAAAACATTACCATAAATTCATGCAATAACGAATCTGTTGTTTATTAAGTTGGTACGGTCAATATTTTAAGGTCAAAAACGGTTTTCTAGCTGGTCTTCAGTGATGCAAGCCTTCAGAGTGCACGGCGAACGGTTCATAATGACGTGTTTTTAATAATTCAGCAAAATATCTCGTTGGTATGAAACCATTTGTTTCATATTCATTCACCATTTGACGTCGCTGCTACTCGATAATAAGCCCCTTCCTCATATCTCTTAACCCTCACAGTATTTCTCTAGAACAAAGAATAACATTGTATTTATTACACAAAATACCTAATTATTTATTATTCACTAATCGAATTAAACCTCATAATGAGTTTAAAACTTTAAAGGCATCTTCTGTCTCAACAATACCCTTGATTAAGATTTATGTTTAGTAAAATATGAAATATTTAAATGATAACACTCACACTTAGTCCGGTTTCATTAGATATAGCACTATAAATGCTATTTACACAAATAACATTCAACAATAATTACGCAGCGCAATAATAATTTTGATATTCGTTCAATATTTGCTTTTTGAAAATAGTAACCACAACACTGCGCTAAATACTCGTCACCAACATTATCTACGAACCAACAAAGTTCTATTAAATGAATACTCATAACGAACTGAATCTGTCTACCCCACAGAAATCGAAATAATTTAGTTAGTTTTCTGTGGTCTACCTGCTAAACTTTAATATTTATGTGAACAAGATGAATGAAACAAAAAACGAATGATTTTCGAACTAGTCATTGGTTGCAGACAAAGTGAGTGTGTGCGTGTCTATAGTATTGTAACAACTTATAGAAGAAGGTCGTAAGTCAAACCGAAGCGTCAGTCTATTGCTTTGTGAGATTGCTTATGGACTTTTGGTCGGTACTGTACCTCGTTAGGAAGCTGATTAAATGAAGATGTCTCCTCCGTAATTTGGACGCTTAATGCGATAGTAAAATTTCGAGATAACTGGTGCCAAAGTTCATGTACCTAAATGATTTTTGAAAATTGTTAGAAAAGTTCTTCCTTTTACTTTTACCTGTTTGATGTTTTATAAAATTTGGTTACATTGAAAGGTTTATTAAAGTATTAGGTATCCCATGGAAAAGCAATGAAGGCCATTCAATTTGAGAGTTTAGAGAAAACTGATATTTAGTGACGAATTTTGGAAATTTTTCAAAATAACATAAAGATTGGGTTTTCTCGATTCCCATGAATTTTTGCCTAGGCTTTATGGGGTGCTTAACTGTTGCAAATGGGTCACACTATCACGTCCTGGAAGGAATACGTCAAATTACCAGTCACCCTGTATAACTATACGGGGATTATATAATATACGTGATGTTCCCAAGACAGAAAATGATTTTCACTTACATGTTTTGTAAATCAAGCTTTAAGTTCCGGTTTATTACATACTCCTGAAACAGCTTTGTGTCTAGCGGCTCTTGGACCCTGTTCCTTATTGCCATATACCACAATATTGTCTGCCACATCACCAACAAAAATACCAGAGCTATTAACAACGTACGACGACCTGCAAACTATTTTATGAAGAAGATCACCAATGTAGTTATGTCCCATGTTAGCTGTTACAGACTGTGTCAGCACCAATAGCAACCTCATAATAACGACACTAAAGATCACTGTGATTTTGGCAGTGATGCAAAATCAGAGGTAAAAGAATTGTGAAAAAAGTGTATATAAAGCAATAACAATAAAGACTTACCAAAAATCTTGATATAGGAAGTCCATTTTCTTATAATAATTTTGATCATACTTTTCGTCAATTTTTCACAAACCACCATTTTGCCGGTAACGTCGAGGTTTGATTGGACGTCTGTTGTTGTCTGATATCAAATGCAAACCTGATTATATTATAAGCTTTTGTATGTTGCACTGCATGTTACATTCCCTAAAGCATTCTGGCGGTTCATAAGTAGGATTAGCTACTTTTTGCAGTATAGTGAAAAGGAGACAGGAGATTGCCGCCCAAGATTAAATAAATCTCATGTTCTTTTTTTGTGTATAGCAAGCTTCTCGCAGCTCAGCCTAGTAGGTTGTCGGCTACCATCCTGTGAATGCCTTAATAAATTAAGCCTCAGCGAGTGCATAACACTAATAAACCAAGCGGCTATACGCTAAGGGCACGGGTCCCTGTGAGGTACAAACATCGGCTTAGGGCGTCGCTGGGGGAGGGCAGTAAGGGACAGGCTGATCGAATCGTAGGCTTGTTCCTAGGGGTACGGACATCGGTTTAGGGCGTCGCCGTCGCTGGGCGAGGGCAGCAAGGGACAGGCTGGATCGGATCGTAGGCTTTTTCCTAGGGATACGGACATCGGCTTAGGGCGTCGCGGGGGAGAGCAGCAAGGGACAGGCTGGATCGGATCGTAGGCTTTTTCCTAGGGATACGGACATCGGCTTAGGGCGTCGCGGGGGAGAGCAGCAAGGGACAGGCTGGATCGGATCGTAGGCTTTTTCCTAGGGATACGGACATCGGCTTAGGGCGTCGCTGGAGGAAGGCAGCAAGGGACAGCCTGGATCGGATCGTAAGCTTGTTCCTATTTCTTATTCCTTGTTATTTTACAATACGTGAAGAGCGGCCAAGAACATAGTTTAAACCACGATTTAACACCGTCGATAGAAATAATCCGCTCTCCTCACTCGCGTTCGCCTTATAATATTAGTAGTTTTAATTCCTGAAGCTGGATTTTGTACATACCTTGAAATACTAAAATGAATAATTTCAATACAAAAATAACATTGCAAAAAAATCACGCATTAAATGAATACAAACAATTTTTAAAAATGAGCCCGCTGCAATTTACATCGATGCCTGTTGCGTGACGTCGAAACTCGAAATATGCTTTATTTTTATCATTGAAATAGAAATAACATATGTCTATGATTTTTATAGACACTTGCTGTCATTAATTTCATCTGACATCCAGTCTGGCATCTGCTATAAATATATTTTTTTACAGAAAAGAGGCTGTTTTCAAGTAAATCTATCCCTATGGATTTGGCCAATCGACTCAAAACTGAAGACTAATTCCTGGGTATACATTTGTAGCCATTAACCTGACGTACTTTTACCACTATACTAGTACCTAGGGTTATCGTGTTACCAATGTGGAGGGCAGACAGGCAGTCGCTCCATGTAAAATACTGGCATTCAGCTGCATCCGGTTAGACTGGAAGCCGACCTCAACATCGTTGGGAATAAGTGGCATCGAACAGGCTATGAAACAAACACATGTTATATGACAGATAGTGTTACAAAATCAAGTGTGTTCTTCCCAAACGTTATTAATTCGGCTAAGCGCACTATGTTTTCATAGCATTACGCACATCGAAAGAATTGTCAAACTTAAGTGGCAATGGGCAGGGCACATTGCTCGCAGAATGGATGGCCGATGGGGCCAAAAGGTTCTGGAGTGGCGACCGCGTACCGGAAGACGTAGCGTTGGAAGGCCTCCCACAAGATAATAATATAATAATAATTGACGTCGTGGGGCTTGCGCGCTCCGAACTCTAGGTCTGTGCCAGTACAGTTTACTTTGCCGGAACAGGTCTGGGATGAGGATCCAGACCAAGAGAGATACAAAAACCCGCAGGGCAGCATGTGGGGAGCTGTAGGGCAGTAGCGACCCCACGGACCCTATCTCCTGGGAGAAGTCTTGTTCCTCACCTCTGGCTTACCTTTATTGGCCGGCTGGAGTGAACACTGACGAGGAACGGCGCTCCCGCCTCATTCTTGCCTTAATTGACCGGCTTGAGTGGAGATTCGCAAGAGCAAACGTGCTCGGAGGAAGGAAGTATTCCAGTAAGTGCTCGTAGGGATCTTGACCATCTTCCGGGCTCTGAGATTGTTCTGAAAGCCGTGAAATACCTCTCCACTCCTCAAGCACCTCTGCACGCGTAGCATGACGCTTTCTATCTCTACGAAGAATAGACATAGCTCTTTCTATACAAAGTGACGTTTCGTTACTCCATTTTTGACATCGCACCGTAGAAATCTTTCTACAATCTGTCATTTTGCCTATCGTTTCTAACGATCTTTGTCTAGGTCCTTTTACATGTAGACTATTTCAGAAGAAACTTTTCTATCCCAAACTGTCAAAATCACTAAGGTAGTGAAGACAATTTGATTTTGTAATCCCCATGCTAAAGACAGTAGAAAACTTTTTACTCGACGGCCACAAAGTTTACACGGTTATCTAAAAATTTTAAAAATTTTGGTTGTCTAACTAATTCTGACTATTTCTAATCGGATTAAAAAGGTGTGGAATAAAATATGAACTAAAATTCACACCAACACCTCGAATTCAGGTGCAAAAACAGTACTGTCTCTTTTCTTTTGCTTATATCTCGAAAATGGCGTGTCCAATCGCAAAAATAATGAAAATTTCGACCCCCTTTATGAAACCCTTAAACCCCTAAGACTCAACACGTAGGTAATCATTTTTCTTATTTTCCATACAAAAAGTGAAAAATTCCATATGAAATACTGTAAGTACCTAATTTTTTTTCTTCCAAAATACAATATTTTGACACTCTTGAGATTTTTTTCTGTAGTTGACGTGACTTTATATCAATAAAAATTGAGAATCAAACAGAAAAAAAACCTGTGACAAAACAAAGAATTCTGAATCGAATTATGAAAAGAGTGAATTTCGTAAAAAGTGCAGTTGAGTCTTTCTACTTTCCTGCCGTCCTGTCTACACGGAACGTCATTTTTGTCTATTCTTCCGTCGACAAAACTCGTTTCTACGGTGGTCATGCTACGCGTGCAGGACATGTTGCCCCCTTGTTGCTACGTCACTATTTGCTAGCGACCGTTTCTGGGGGCCCATTGTTGAGTGTGCAAATCACCCCCTGCCATTTTATCCGTGTAAATATAAAACATTGATCAGGCAGGGGCTATAGTCCTACCATAGTTTCAGGTAACCAGTCCACTTTAGCTACCCAAACCCATAGTCCAATGCTTTTTTTCCATGTACTGCAATAATCATGTACACCAACCGGGGGTTGTCCTTTGGTGCACTTGCATAGTGCATACAGGGATAATCGTCGGTTGGTGCCTCATTTCTTTAAAAGCGTCTAACGGGCCTCTACGAGTTGGCTTCGGCCCCTCGTACGCCTTTCAAAGGACCGGGATCCATGGTCCTGAGAATAGTTAAAAACTAAAAATAATAATAAGTTTATTGTACAAAGAGAAAACACATAGTCTAATACTAGGTAAACATGATTGTACAGTAAGCGTTCAAAAGTGGATAGGCACGTTAAGAGTCGTATTGCTGTGAACACAAATGGTATAGTCCGTACATCTGTATGTGTACGAAACAAAAATATATTTCCGTCGCTTTTGTTAGACACGGTAACACACACGCATCTTGCGCATGACCTTGGCCAGTTTATGGCATTGCTAAAATTCTAACGAAAATTATATGTGCAGATAGCTGAAGGCGTTAAGCGTTGGTCTGAAATTCAAGCTGCCTTAGGTTCTTATCTCGTTTAAAGCACAGCGCGGTTTTTTGCAAATATTATTATTTTGGTTTGCGATTTTAATATTTTTTAAGTATTGCTGCCTTTTTTATGCCATGAAAGCTTTTTGGCGAAGCATTTGGTCGGTGCCTGTCAGTCACACTGAAGGTGATTGGATGCGTGTTGTTGAGCAGGCGTGTGATCCAATACCAGACATGAAGACCATTACCATTACTCCTCTGAATGTGGCTCGTGCAGTCCGTCCGTTGCCTAACGTTCCAGGACCGGACGGGCTGCACAATTTCTGGCTTAAGGCCTGAAACTGCGTTAAGTGGGCGCCCGCGACGGGCACTCGTCGCGTATCCACGCGCGTGGATACGCAGTGGGCTCCGTGGGAACGCGACGGCCCCCGTCGCTGAGACTAGATTATTTTATTTACGCAGTGTTGCTAGTACAATTTCAACGGTGTGCATGCACAGTCGTGTCGATGGAGAACTTAATATATTAGTACCTAGGCGACCGAGCTCTGCTCTGGTGAAAATTGATAAGGCTCATTTAATAGTATAGGATAGTTCATACCAAACCCATGTATAGTACGTACATACTAATTCCATACTGCCATAATAGTATATACTTACTAATTCCATGCTACCATATCATTATTCTAATGTCATCATTCATTATCTTGTTCTTGGCCGACCGATCTCTACTCGGGTGAAAATAAGGAGAAAACGAATTTTCAGAGATATGAGACATTGAGACCTAGCTAGATCAAAAAAATCTACACCTACACTACCCAGAAAAATCTACACCTTTTTAGTAAGATAAGTGACAGGCATAATTTTAACACTAGAAATAGGAACAAATTAGATCAACCACGTTTTAGATTGTCTAAAGTTCACACTTCTTTTATGGGGTACTGTGTAAAATGTTATAATAAAATACCACTTCCATATTCTTCAACTAAATGAGAAGAAATTTAAAACATGCATTAAACGCACACTATGTAGACAAGCATATTATAAGTTGGATGATTATATCGTAGATAAAAATGCTTGGCTTAATGCTGGTCCTGCTCCACAGCCACTTGGGCTCACTAGTTAAAATTTTAATATTTGGAAGAGTAGCTTTCCCTTTTTTGAATTCTGTTTTTGACATTACAAACTTAATGTGTATTTTTTATTTTACCAAGTAAATTGTTTAATGCTCCAATTAGATAATAATGATTTTCTTACTTTTTGGTAGTCAAATTCTATTAATTTCTTAAATACATTGCAAACTATAGTTTTGTATAATTTAGAAGCATTTTTAGATTTTTGTAAATGTGAGTACCATGGAGCCGTTTATTATGTTATTAAGATGTATGTTGACTTGAAAGAGCATGGCAGTTCGTCGTATCCTACGAATAAGGGCGTAACTGCATAATAGCTACTTTTCAGGAGACACTTTTTTGTGTATAATTAAATTAAATATGAACAAATGTGTATTGGTGATTTCATTTAATGTGTATTGGTATCTTAAGCTTCGGCTAGGATTATTTTCAATAAATTATATTTATATTTTATACACATTTTGTCCCTTAAATCCTTATTCTCTGTTGTGTTAGTGCGAAGTAGGGCTGGACTTGAGCAATAAGTTACATTATGCCTTTTATCTGCGGAAATGTCGAGGCCCCAATCGCCTTAATGTCATTTTTATATGATTTTGTTACTGGTATTTATTTTTATGTCATAGGAATTTGTGTATTATAACTATTTTACCATTACTGGGAACATGTGAATGTAGTAAAAGCAAGTAATTATAGAATTATAATATTTTATTCGAAACAAAATCTGAATTTTATTAATCTATTTGCTTTGGTAAATATTTAAGCATAACAAGTGAATTGAAGTGAATTAAGTGAATTATATTATTATTATTATTTAGTGATATTTTTTATTCATGTATAATAAAACGTCTAAAAAAATAAAAGAATAGTTCTGATAACTCTACAAACCAAACAATTGTATTTTCTTAAATGATTAAGTTATTTTAATGTTTGGAAACAAACCTTTATGTTTAAACAATCAGAGCTTAATATTAAACGACACGTAATCATAATCAGTCCTTAAAATCAAATTAATTAAACATAATCAAAATCAGTCTTTAAAATAAAATTGCACAGAATCAAAATCAGTTCTTAAAATCAAATTGCACGTTATCAAAATCAGTCTTTAAAATCAAATTGCACATTATCAAAATCATAACTTAAAATCAAATAACACAACCCAAATCAGACAAATTCACATTCAGTCGTCTTCTTCGTCAGTACTCTCAGAAATATTAGCATTACCAGCCTGTTCATGAGGCAATGTTCTAAAAAATGTGTGGTATTCCTCTGGAATAATTTTAGCCTCACACATTGACATAAGGTCTTTATATTTATCATAATTTATTTTTAATGATAATCCATTTACTGGCGTGACTTCCGAAACTACAGTTTTTTTCCCTCTAGTACCCTTTCTTAATGTAGTGATTTTTTTGTAATCCTCATCAAGTTCATATTTATATTTTAGAACGTTTATGTTGTCCTTACTAACTTGCACTTCTTTAATTTTATTCCATACAACTTTTTCACCATCATCATTCTTTAACCAGTTTTTGCCATCGAGTAATTTACGATAATTATAAATATCTACCAAGGTCATTTCTTTTACCCTATAAGTTTCTCCTGTTGTTTTTGCCCATCTGATAAGGTTAATCCATTGATCTGGAGTATAAATAGTTTTTTTGCTGGAAGCTCCTTCTATTACAGAATGGACACTGTCTCCCTCATTCTGCGTATGGCCGACTTCGAGAAACCTATGAGTGATACATTCAATGTCAAATTTTTCTAAGATATGTTGATAAAAAGCGAAAACTATACGGTTCCGGTTCTGCCCGGAACAGTTATCAGACCAAAATTTAAATGTTTTTGCACCTTCGTCAATCTTTGATTTAATAAATAAGTTTAAGCCGCTGCTGATCTCATTGGCTCCCTTTTTTCCCATAACCTCTGTCCACATATAACAAAATCCACTTTTTCGGGCTACGTCATAAACAGTAAAATCATAAACATTGAGTTTCCTTTTGTAGTAAAATATGCTCACGTTTCCATAAGGACAAGTTAATATTTTTTGCATATCAAAAGTGGCGGTTACCACACAGGGGTCTCCTTCAGCTTCGACTTTATCAGCCGCCTTTATAGTCCTTGCCAAGTTTTTACGTTGCATGTGCAGATCTTGTTCATTCTTTTGAGTTTCAGTTGGCTCTCTGTTATTATAAAATGCATGGCATTTGTCACACTGGTCTTTTTTGGGAGTGTAAAAGGCAATATTAAAATTAATGTTGACAATATCTTGATATTGGCGCAATGTAGCCATTTGAGTGCTATAAGTTTGTGGATCAAACCACTCTGTATATAAATCATGAAGTCGCTTGTAAGAAAGTTGTCCATCAAGGTATTTTTTTGTACTACTTTTTCTACAGTAGTGCGATTCTACAGGTGCAAGAGAAAGAATATGATTTTTCACACTGTCTACAATGATTTCTTTTATCTTCTTTGGTCGATTATGGTGTTTTCCCCTCAAATCCAGTAAAATATGCTCATTGGTTGCAGTATCCCGTTTTTTAAATGAACTTCTTATAATTTTTTCGCTGATCGATAACGTATTTAAAAACATTTTACGACATACTACAACGCTTTCATTATTGATTGGTAAACTATAGACTCTTGTCTGTGATCTATTAGGACCTTCGGCTTTAATTCTCTTCGGTTTGTGGCTCTTTACGAATTTTAAAATAAAATCCCACTGTTTTTCGTGACTTCCTATCTCCCAAAAACAATTAAAAATATGTTGCCTATCATTTTCTTCCAACTTTTCAAAACATTTCTTTGGACAACTGCATGGTGATTTAATTTTCTTTTCGGGAACAGTTTCTCCCTTCTTATTAATAAAAGCTTTGCCGGAATTTTTCAGCGCTTTTCGTTTTAAGTCTTTCCATTCTGTGGGATTTCTTGTTCGTATTTTACCTGGACCTCGTTTTTTGGTACATCTGCGAGTTGCAGGAGAACCTACAGGCGAACTAACAGCTGACGATAGCGGAGTGGGAATCGTGAAACTCGAAGTCGGACTATCTAAAACGATATCAGCCATTGAAACGGATAGATTTTCAGATTGAGGTGTGATTTCACTTTGTCTCGTTTCTAACTGGCAAATAGTTCTTTGGTCGGACTCTTCAATAAGTTCTATAATTATGTCACTTACAATTTGGGATTCGGACGCAGGTTCTAGAGGGTCGCCATTGTTTAGTTCCAGATTTTGTAGATTCTGTATTGCGGACAAGATTACAGTCTCACTGGCACTTTCATTTTGATTAGGCTTGTTCATGTTGTTTTCAACGTCCTGAAAGTAGGAAGTGAGACTAATCATAAAATTATCATACTAAACTAGTTTCGCAGTATCATCGCTACATATTATTAAACAAGTCTGTCTGTCTGTTCGCGATTAACTCAAAAACTGCTACATCGATTTTCATGCTGTTTTCACCAATGAATAGAGTGGTTCTCGAGGAAGGTTTGAATATATAATTTGTCAAGTTTTTATATACATTGGCTAAAATATAATGATATTTGTTGGAGGTGTCGGAAAAAATAAGCCGTCTGGAACGGATCTGGCTGAAATTTGGTACAGGGATAGATTTTAGCCTGGAATAAGACATAGGCTACTTTTTATCCCGGGAATAGGTTCCCATGGGTTGCGGGAGCGGGCCCAAAATTGCATGATTACTTTTGGTTGCGATAACCGACATCCACGCGGGCGAAGCCGCGGGCATCAGCTAGTTATAGATAAAAATGAATTCATGTCATTGAATTTAAACAAAAATTATGAACTGCACTTTTGAATGTAATACGATGCCGAGAAACGGCATCAAACGGAATAAAATTATTATAAAACGACTTACGCTGTTAAGGTCTGAGTTAATGATATTTTCTTGGATTAAAAATTCTATCTCTTTTTCACAACCTCGTGGCACCGGAGACTCGACGCAATCCCTTTCATCATTGCAACTTTCAAAAGTATTGGCTAAAAAAAAAAGAAATTTAAAATTGTTATAAAAGAAATTACCGGAATTCCGTAAGCACCTTTATTATGAATTAGATCGAACAAATTTGCTTTCTTACTAACATTAAATAGCCATAACATATAAAACAGAATTCTTTTAAAACTTTAGGAAAAAGGTAAAATAATGAAATAAGCATAATTGTAATTTTCGTGCAGAATGCTAATGATGCGGCCACAAATGCTTTTATATCAATTTTCAAGCAATAGAAAAAAAACCTAAGTGCATTTAAGCCCCAAACCAGAAAAAGCATGAAATTGTGTATTCAGTGTTTAAATTTGTACACAAGGGTTAAAATCATGCGAGCGTAAAAAATATTGTACTTAAAATAACAATGTGGATATTTCAAATGCATCAAAGAAAGAATAAAAGACAAAAACATAATTTGAACGTAGAAGAAAGACACAAACGTAATTAGGGCTTCGTCTTTTCTATACATACGCAATTTAGCCATTCCATAGAACACGGCCACAATCACCATGAAGGTTTTTTTCTATGAACACAATATTGAAAATTGAATAAGTAATTAGAATGACTTAATTAAGTACAAACTCGTTGATATTATGTTATTTGAACTAAATCAATACAATACAATTTAACAAAACATAATTTCAACCTTAAAATCCCTTGAGCTATAAAATATTTTGATTTACTTACTTGCTATAATCTTAGTCTGTTTTCTTTCATTTACACAATCTTCCTTTTCAACCAATTCCACCAACTTTCGTCCTCGACGTTTCATTGTTTATTAAGTATAAAATATTACTGTAAATTTGAAATGTATGACTAAACTAGTAGTATAGGCAAAAATGCTATTTATTTAAAATTCAGATTACGCTCGCCGCAGCTAACAATCTCTGCGTTCCGCCGACTAGTGGCCGAGCGGCGCTAGCACGCTCTCCCCGCGCCCGCGCACCCCCACTACTCGCGAAGAAAGAGGGCGCGACGGCGATTGTGGCTTTTTTCTTCGTTGAAAACGTAGTGCTTAAAATTGTGGCTTTTTAGAAACCTAATTATTTGATAACCTGTACCGTTTTTAATTGTTTTGTTGAACTGGTTATATGTGGTATGATGAGCAGAATTTAATTATGCAATAAAAAAAGAAAGCCCCTATGTTCGTTAGGGCACTATTCGTAGGATACGACGAGTTGAGAGAATGTCAAGCTCACTTAAATGTCTCGCTGATGGTGGCGAGTGTGTTGGATCATTCGGTTCCCTACAAAATGGTTGAGCTGGATGGTGCTGATCCACGCGTCATGTTCGTGAATGGGCGCCGTCAGTTGAGGCTGGTCATCTCTTATCTGCCAGGGCTTATTTTTAATCAGATATTTTCAACTGCTTTGATTATTTTTTGTACATTGTTCTCACATATAGAAGCAACAAGAATAATGTACCCAGAATTTTGTAATATCTATATTTAAAAGAGTGGCCTTGGAGTTTCTTGCCCGTTCTTCTCCATAGAGATCTACGTTTTGGAATGGGCAACTAGCTTCAACTTTCTGACTAACTGACCGATTCTTTGACAATTCAAAAGTGCCTGTAAATGGTTTAATTGAAATAAATGCTTTGAGTTTGAGTTTGAGTTTGATCGATTTTTCGCTTCCGTAAACCGCTATATTGCAACTTTCATCGAAATCGTTAGAGCCGTTTTCGAGAACGTGATTACAAATATATATATACAAATATTACTCGTTTAATAGTATAGGATTACATTGCAAAACCGCTGGCCACACTGCTGGCGGGCAACGCGCGTGCCCCCGCGCGCGCGTCCTTCGCATGGAGGCGGAACACGTGGTGCGAGTGCGGGGCCCGCTTCCCCGCGACGGACGCCCGCGCTCGGCTCCGCAACGGAGCACTTTTGTATGGAACCACGTGGACGTCCGCTTAACGCAGTTTCAGGCCTAAATGGCTACAAAGAGCACATGCCTGCTTAGCCTCGCAATTCCAGTCATCTTTAGATATTGGGTCGCTACCACTGTTCCTCACAACAGGAGTAACCCACCTGCTTCATAAATAAGGCAGTACTGCGGAACCTAAAAATTATAGACCAATTACATGTTTACCGACGCGCGACGGTCTATAAAGTTCTTACATCCATTTATAATATAACTACATATTTATAGTATTTCAGGGATAAGGAAGTAATATGAAACACCAAGATATTTGTCAGTCATTTATATTTCATCACATCTCCTATTCCCCACATAATATCACAATTCATTTCACCATCAAATCAGTATTCTTATATTTACCATAAAACTAATAGGTTACCTTAATTTACAGTAGATCTCCAACCAATTCTATGCCAATCTGTATTTTTACCGACACCGCCACTAAGCACGTCCTACCGTCACGAGCGCCCAACCCAGAAGGACACATCGAATCTTTCGGTGCTGCCAGTATAATAAATTGAAACCTAACACTCGACCATCCTGACATCGTGCATGTCCTCATGCACGCAAGTGAATTAGCATCTAGAACCTAACACTCGGCTTACAACTATTTATACGTTATTTCTAAAACTTATAAACTGAGAACCGTTGAGAGAAAAATTATTGAAATTACCACTAGTCGTGATATGATGGTATGACGTAGACTAAAACTCAAAACATTTATTTCTATTAAACCATTTACAGGCACTTTAAAATTTTCAAAGGGTTGTCAGTTATTCAGAGAGTTGAAGCTAGTCGCCCATTCCAAAACATAGGTAGATCTCTATGGAGAAGAACGGGCAAGAAACTCCAATGATACTCTTTTAAATAAAGATATTACAAAATCCTGGGTACATTATTATTGTTGATTCTATATGTGAGAACAATGTAAAAAAAAAACAATATCAAACAACTCAAAACACACGATTAAAGATAAGCCCTGGCAGTTCAGTCTGAATTGACGGCTCCCGTTCATGAACATGATGCATGGCTATGCACCATTTAACTCAACCATTTGAGTGTGCATGACATACTCACTTTCAAGTCTAACAACATCATAATAACATTATAAATGGATACATGGTACTCACATTTACATTTCTTTATTCTGCACGGAACTTACTATAAAATGCACTGACATTTGCTTTTATACCTTTCTACATCTAAAAACTGCAACTAGGTGGCGTGCCAAGCAACTTCCAAAATAAAACATTAAATATTAGTTCAATCAAGTTTGTAATCGACTTCCATTCGCTAACCTAAGGTCTATTACGCATAATAAATAGCAATCAGCAATTATCGACACTAGCGCCAAAACAAATAAGTAGCAATCTTCGAAACTAACGTGATAAGAAATTCAACTTTCAAACACATGTAACAAAATCTTTGTCATGAAAAAAAACAAAGAATCCATTTTTTACTTGAAATTTACCAAATAGTTTAGCGTCGGCTACAAGATGGATAAGTGGATGAAATCAGTGTTTACTTGAACTACAAACAATATTCGACTGTTCTCAACAAGTTAAAATAAGTTTTAAAACATTAATAATATGAGAAACAAAGAGTTATACGTAATATTAATAAATTTAAGACTGAAGCATTTATTTTAACTTAGATATTTTTATGAATATCTATATATTTTTTTATGTCGACATTTTTAATTTATTATTGTTTGCTAAATTCACATTAAATGAATGTTTGACTTGAAAAATAATACTAACATAACAGAAACGTAATCTTTACCACTTGCCCAAACGACTCCATTTCTAAAGTGAATTATTAATAATCATAACTATTCATATTTGCACGCATAGCATGTGGCAAACATGACTTGCATTTATTTTTTTTTGTTATCCTTCACGCACGTTTTTATTATTGTACGTGTACACATGTTTGAGCAAATGAATATGTCTTATCTTAATAAAGTTAACTTTAAAATTTACAGTACCTAATCCTGTTTCAGTGTAAAATAGCAAATAGAGTATCCAATGATCAATTAGATGAACTTTTAGAGTTTCTTAGCCATCCTTACCCAATACATCAATAGAGACGCAAACATAACTAAATGAATAGTCTTTTACGCTACACACAGTTTATTCTAATGAACACGCGACGTAGTTAAATTTAATGTAGGTACACAATTTTAGTTAAAATTCTTCGAATTATAAGACCAATTTACATTTTTCAATCAGCGAGCGACAGGCAAGCGATCAACAACACGGGAAAAGGTTATCGCAATTTGACAGCCAAATATGCTCGCCAATGGCTGTCTCTCGGCTACCAAAAACTATGCTTATCCTTTCAACTGTCATTAACGAGACACAATAGAATTTTAATTGTTATCCACCTTAATGAGGCGTCATAACAGATGATGAGATAATACGAAATAATCGCGATCACCATGCGACCACTGCACACTTCAGTTGACTGATTGTTCTCTAGAGGCAGCACTATCGCTAGTTTGCTATGGTGTGGCTATCGCCGATACATAATACGGATTTGCAATTTAAGAGCAACTATTGCGCAAATTTCGCAATCGCTAGGCTTCTGCAAGATACGTAATAAACCCGCGGAGACTGTAATTACAGCACCGGAAGTCGGTTTCAGAAAGTGTCAAATAATTACATAAAACATTTACAAAATAATCTGCATCCTATCAACAAGATTTAGTTACGTTAAAATCAAAAGCTAACATTCGACCTTCCTGACATCAAGTTTGTCCGTAAGCTTTATATTATAAAATAAACGTTATGTTGTTTGTTTGTTCAATCAATGTTATAGAAGACCTGAATATTTAGCGTTAAATATTACAAGCATGAGCTAACAATATTCTCAAAAACTATGAAATTCATTAGTCAGTGACAATTTACTCCAAAAACGCTTAAAAGGTAAGACAGGCAGAAAGGTATTGCATTATCGCATTTTGTTAATTTCTCAGTTTGATTAGCTCATACAGACTTTTCAATATTAATTTACATCCGTCACTCATTGCACCGCAAGCTTCACTGATCAAGCACTCTCACCTGTCAGCCACTGTACGACTTACAATGAATGGCCTATGCTTCGACTTCGACCTAATATGTTAACATTACATTCTGTATATGCCACACATTGCACCGCAAGCTTCACTGGACAAGCACTCTCACTTGCCAGCCACTGTACGATTTCCAATAAGTGACATAACATCCTGCACGTGCCAAACATTGCACCGCAAGCTTTACTGGTTAAGCACTCTCACTTGCCAGCCACTGTACGACTTCCAATGAATGGCCTATGCTTCGACTTCCATCTCTCAATCATATATAAGTATGTATTTTCATTTTAGCTTAACTTAAGTAATATCGATATTTTCCCTTAAAAGTTTCAGTTTCATTAAAATCATAACATTTGCCTCTATTATTTTTAACACAGCATGACTTTTAACAAAACAACATAATAATATTTAATTCACACTTCCTCTTTACTTTCAAACAATAACTTAATCATAAAATTCATAGATTAATTAACATACATTATTTGTTACTATTTCCTTATTAGTCATTATTTTTATTCTTTCAGGTCTACCGTATCATATGAAGAAACGTAAATCATAAACTTCTGATGCAACACAATTATTCTGTTTTTAAAACCTATGACCAATTACATACTCCACAATTTAGGCGTATTTCATTCATCACCTGCCTAATCAACTTAATCATTATTTTTCAGATAACCGTCTTGTATCTAAAAATATTTCATTCATAATATTCTCACTACCAAGGATTAAATTACGACCAAACAAGCTTCTGTTGGGGTTTAAACACTTCCTCTCTCCCTAAACATCATCATTACATGTAGTTCCTTGCTCTTGTTTCATGTTTATAATTTTATATAGGTGTATCTGTTATTTATCTAATATTATATGTATATTTATATAGGTAAATATATGCTTTATGTAACTGTTATCTGTTGTATATGTAAATGGTACACCACTGACTACCTGCAGTATTGTCTCTCCTTTGCCATTTAAATCCATCCAAAGGTTGTCTGTAAAAGATCGCTTTTAGCGAAAAGACCGCCCATTGTGACACCCAATGTAAAATTTCTGAATATAATGTCTGTAATTTTTATGGTGTACATAATAAAGAATATTCTATCTAACTGTCTATCTATCTTATAATCTGATTCTAAACTAAAACAATTCAATTCCTTGATATTATTATCAGAACTAACTGTATATGTTCTACCGAGTAGCTTCTTACTAACCATATTTAACTAAATACCCGATGTAATAAAAATGAGACATTTCCACTTTTCAAAAATAAATTGTCAGATCAATTAATTAATAAATGTTATTACTCAAGTAACAACAATATGAATCATTTGTGTTCGAGTTAAATAAGAAAATATAAAATAAATAGGCGTTTTTTTTTTTTTTCTGATGAGAATGTAAATTGTTATTATATATCTAATAATAATAAATAAATCTCTGTACTCTTGACTTGTACTAAATCATGTTAATTTAACCGTATTGACCTCGAACTTGATGAATTTATGATCCCATTTTAGTAAACTTGACATTATGTATTGTAGGTATTGCTTATTTCAAATTATTTACTAAATTTCATCTTGACATAGTAAACTTCTATTGTTTTGATTGAAAGTTTTAATAATATTATATTAAGGGAGTCTTTATCATAGCTTAAACTGTTTGCATGCCTTAATTGAGGTAGTTAGTATAAGGATCAATTTTAAACTTAACATCTGTAACTTGTACCTACTTTCTGTGCAACTAAAGAGCTATTCTATACTTTTCATAATTTCTTGAACCCTCCTTCTCATATTAAATACATAAAAATAATTATTAAGTCGCGGTGGCAATGTACGCTCTCTCGAACTATGGTGACATAACTTGTGACCGCTCTCACAAGTAGAAATACATAATTATAATCATAAAGTCATGATAGTAGTGAACGCTCTCACCAATCATGGCGACATAACTTGTGACCGCTCTCACAAGCATAAGTACATAAATACATATAATCATAAAGTCACGGTGGTAGCGAACGCTCTCGCCAATCGTGCTCATAACTTGTGAACGCTCTCACAAGCATAAATATATAAATATAATCATAAAGTCAAGGTGGTAGCGAACGCTCTCGCCAACCGTGCTCATAACTTGTGAACGCTCTCACAAGCATAAATACATAAGTATATACTGATTGTTCGAAATTATAATTTTGATATTCACAGAAGTATCACAAAATAACAGTTACACACATATATACATGTGTGCTACATATGTGTCATATTCACATACATATTCTCATCCTTATCGTTCCAGATATAATTAATCAAATCTCAAACCAGTCAATCTACACATTATAATTAACTAGGAATACTAATAACTTTAGACACAATAAAATTGTACATAAACTTATCCGGATTGATTTCTCCTATTTGTCCTCATTAAAACTTAGTTAGTTTACCTTATGACATCTGGGAAGTACTATTAATCAAATGTACTCGTAAGAAACTAACAGCAGGCAACAAGCTACTATATGCCCCCTTGAGGTCCATATTGATATTTTACTTTGTTATGTTTTCTATGTAATACATATGGAACGCAATAAAGAATTGAGTATTGATCTCGTAATACTAACTAGTAATATCAACCCAAGACGAAACTCACACTCAGATCCAAACACAGCTTTATCATGTGTATCGATTATAAGTTGTAAATTGTAGTATTTTGATGCCATTTATGAATAAGGATTTAATTTAATATTATTTACTAATCGCATCCATTATATAACTTAATTAATTAATTTCTCAAAATAATAATCCAGTATGTGCACTCCGTAATTAAAGGCATAATATAAGATAGAAATAATTTTCTTAAAAACTTTCTGTACCTTATTTGCAAATAAATGGTTGAAAAGATATTGAAGCAATAGCACCGATTATCAGCACCAAGTGCGACTGCACTAGCATCCAGCTATACAGGCGTCCAGCTTCACTGGCATCCAGTTGCACTGGCATCTAGCTGTACAGGCGTCCAGCTGCACTGGCGTCTAGCTGCACTGGCGTCTAGCTGCACTGGCGTCCAGCTGCAGCAGCGTAACCGCTTTTGCCGGCTCTCGCTCGCACATCCCGCGGTCCGCTCACAATAGACGCTGCACACGAGACTCCGACCACGGTGGCTGCGACCTCCATGGCGTCGGCTATGACTGCGACTAGTTCCCAGTTCTACCCCTGAATGGATACCACCTCGGGCCGGGGTCGTCAGCCGGTGCCCAGTGAGGACGCTTCACTGTCGCGAAACATTATCTGAAACTCATAACAACGGGTTTGACTCCTTTTCGAACAAGCCGTGAAAAAGTTAAAATGTCTAATATCTTCTAAACGGTAGGTCGTAGCTCAAAAATAACAAGATTTTACTTCCCCTTGCACCCCGTGAACTTATCCAGGAGATAAATTTAGAGAAAGAAAAATGTGACCTTCACATAACCTTCATAAAGTGGTACTATACGGATCACAGTCTATTTAATTTTTGTAACCGAAAATTCGAATATACCAAAAGAGATGTGATGTAGGTAGGTTAAGTATTTCTACAATTCAATTTTAACCGTTAATAACACTTTTAAATGAATTTGCAAAAGAAATAAGCGGGCCACATACCACTTCTGAAATATAATATAACTACATATTTATAGTATTTCAGGGATAAGGAAGTAATATGAAACACCAAGATATTTGTCAGTCATTTATATTTCATCACATCTCCTATTCCCCACATAATATCACAATTCATTTCACCATCAAATCAGTATTCTTATATTTACCATAAAACTAATAGGTTACCTTAATTTACAGTAGATCTCCAACCAATTCTATGCCAATCTGTATTTTTACCGACACCGCCACTAAGCACGTCCTACCGTCACGAGCGCCCAACCCAGAAGGACACATCGAATCTTTCGGTGCTGCCAGTATAATAAATTGAAACCTAACACATTCTTAGAGCTAAAATTTCACATCATATTAATAACAACTCAATTATGTCTGTGTCTCAGAATGGATGTAAGAATGGGACCCGCGGTACTAAGGAGCTGCTCTTTAGAGACATGACCATCGGCGAACAGGTTCGTAGATCCCGGAAGGATTTGTCGACTTGTTGGATAGATTCTTGTTGGATTATAAATGACTTATGATTTATGATTCGGCCTATGATTATGCCACATACATGGCTCATGGGGGTGCTGGAGTTGTACAAGATAAATGCAACTCTGCAACCTTCCTGATGTCATGTATGCGGCAATTGAGGACAGTCCTTCTCTATCCAGGATGTCGACAGATCCGGGGGATCGATGAACCGATCACGATTGAACGGGGAATATTCCAGGGCTATAGTTTGAGTCCGCTTTAGTTTTGCTTAGCCTTGAATCCCTTAAGCACACTGCTGGAGGATTCAGGTCTAGGCTACCGGTTGAGAAGGGGTGGTCAGGTGATATCTCACCTCCTTTACATGGATGACTTGAAACTCTTTGCCTCCAACAATTTGCGACTGATGGAGCTACTGAAGGTAACAGAAACGTTCAGTAGCGCCATTAGGATGGAATTTGGTGTGGACGGCAAATCGGATGCATCACCCACGATCATCAGTGATGAGACTGTACATCCCGCGAAAGTGTGGGGGCTGAGGTTTCCTAAATGCTAAAACCATCCACATGATGTTAAAAATGTTGGGCCCTAGAGAAATGAGAGTATTACAGATAATTAGTTCATAGTTAGTTGCAATTTGTTCAAGTATAGTTCAAGTTGTATTTTCGAAGTTATTCGAGAAAAATTGATTTTGCTGGAGTAACGTTACCCCAGCAAAATGTTTTTCAAAAAGGCATTTAGTTATATTATATTATTCAAGCGGTGTTTTTTTGGCGATGGAATACACAGCTCCCTCTGAATAAAAAACAATAGACTATAGAGAACAATTTTTTTTATTTTGTTATAAAACATCCCTGAAAGTTTCAACTTTAAATCCTGGATGGAATAAAAGTTATTCAAAAAACAAGAAAGTGTCAGCAATTTTCATATAAACCGACTTAATTACGGAGGCTACGAAAAAGCGACCGTTTTATACTTGGGCGTCTCGAAAAAATCGGTATAATAGTAATTTTTAGGTGGTACAGTCGCATATAAAAGGATTATTGTGGTCGGTCGATAAAAAAATATATATGAGCATGATTATTTTTTAATCAAATAAATGTGAGAAGAGAAATAGAGAAGGGGGGGGGGGGGTGTAGAGAAGGCGTGAGTTTATATAAGTATGTATGTAAATGTTTTACAAAAGTAGGTACTCGTACAAACGCATTCATCAATAATTAATATTATTAGATAGTTTGACTATAGTGTTATTGGGTTTTTCTATCTGGAATTTCTCAGTACCAGCCCGGAGTCTGGATTTGTGCCCGGTTAATGGCAATAGGCTCGCCCCCTATTACATGGGACGTAAACATAACTGGCGAAATGTGGGTGTACCTACTACAGGTACACATCTGCCCAACCCTTCGGGGAAACAAGGCGTGATGTTATGTTATGTTATTTTAGATAGTTTGAACCATGTTTCTTTTATTTCTGGTTAAATAATTGCTAAAAACGAATTTAGTCGAATATTGCTAATGTTATAGTTTCACACCAAATAACCTATACTTAAAACATTTGAGATTTCGGTTAAGTACTTCAATATTATTCTGCCCGACTGTACGGTTATTAGCCTGCTAATTTGAGTAGGACATCCGCAAGTATGAAACGGTCGCTTTTTTGTAGCCTCCGTAATTAAGTCGGTTTATAAGAGAACTGCTGGCACTTTCTTGTTTTTTGAATAACTTTTATTCCATCCAGGATTTAAAGCTGAAACTTTCAGGGATGTTTTATAACAAAATGAACAAATTTGATCTCTATGGTCCATCGTTTTTTATTCCGAGGGAGCTGTGTATTCGATCGCCAAAGAAACACCGCTTAAAATTTGATGAAATCTCTTTATATCTTCATATCGTCTAAAGTTTTTTATTCCAGATTTGTACACCTTAAAAGGATATATGATAAGTATATGTAACTGCTTTTTATTCGTTTGTAAATGTACAGTTCACGAGTAAATCGATTTTTTCTGATTTTTAAAAACAATTAATTACATCGATATTTGTTGATGAATCGAAATACTTATGTTTGAACAAATTAAGACCAATAACTGGTAAATACCAGTTATTGGTCTTAATTTGTTCAAACTTTTATTCTTTTCAAACTTTTGCGAGGAACAGTTTTCGAGATTTTGAAAATCCCAAAACGTTACCCCAGCAAAATCTTGAATATCTCAAAAACTATAAGATGAACAAATTTTGCTATTGGTATACATTTACAACTCATCAAAAGCTATCTTTTCATGTACTTGGTTCCAGGCTAAATGCCTTGTTTGAAAAACATTTTGCTGGGGTAACGTTACTCCAGAAAAATCAGTTTTTCTCGAATAACTTCAAAAATACAACTGAACAAATTTTGCTATACTTGAACAAATTGCAACTAACTATGAACTAATTATCTGTAATACTCTCATTTCTCTATAGCGCAACATTTTGCTGGGGTTACGCATACCTGGACCTCAGCTTCTCGTGGCTACCATGCGTGATAGATGGTGGGTGCTTGGAGCACGTAATTTAGCAAGGCAGGTTCATAAATGTGTTATATGCATTCGCATGAAAGGACATACGTTAACTCCACATATGAGTGATCTCCCAGCCGAACATTTAGAAGCTGGATTTCCATTCATGCAATGTGGTGTAGATTATGCTGGGCCAATATCTATATTGAATCGCAAAGGCAGAGGTTCACAATTAATTGAAGGATATATTTGTTTATTCGTTTGTTTTTAGAATTAGTTGGTTTTTTGTCCACTCAGGATTATCTATTGGCATTCAAACGATTCATATCATGACGCGGTAGGCCGTGTCAAGTATTAACACATGGAAGAAAACGGTAGAAATTTCGTTGGAGCTGAAAAGGAGCTTCCCTTTCAGCTCCATCGAAATTTCTACATTTCAAAAATCAGCTATATTTGAAAAATCAAACGAAAGAAGTGATTTTGCTAGTAGTAGTAATATTAAATTTATTTTCATTCCGCCTTATGCGCCTCACTTTGGTGGTTTATGGAAGGCAGGAGTGAAGTCATGTAAGTACCACTTGAGACGTGTCGTAGGTAATGCTAAGCTAATATACGAGGAGTTTGGTACGGTATTGACAAATGTTGAGGCCGTCCTGAACTCCCGTCCTATGTCACCTATGTCCGCAGATCCAAATGATTACCTTCCACTCACACCTGCTCACTTCTTGATCGGCCGGCCGTTGACTGCGCCAGTCAGTGAAGACTTGACGACGACATTAACGCCTACCTGTCGCTACCATCGGCTGGAACAGCTGCGACAACATCTTTGGGAGCGATGGTCAAAAGAACATGTGTCTGACCTGAAACGCAGAATGATGTGGGCACACAATACAGACGACATTGCCAAAGACAGTCTTGTCGTCATTAAAGAAGATAATCTGCCATTATTCAAGTGGAGAACGGTAGGATTATTCGGGTCCGTGACTTAGTCCCCCAGTGGTCGAGGCACCTGTGGCCGACGCCACCGATTCGATTAATTTAATTCAAAGCATTTTTTGATAAAATGTACTGTCAGGCACAAACATGTTTTTCAAAAATAATAAATGTATATTGATTGTAAGTATATTACGTATAATATTAAATCATAATTACATTTATAACATAGAAATGCTTTATATTGGATGTATGTTTTGAAAAATGAAAGTCTTCGTTATTTTTCATTATTTATTTATTTATCTCAATAAGAATTCTAGTAAAAAGAAATCAGTAAATTGTATATAAATCATAGTTTTCATCACCTATACTCAAGAGAATCATTTAACTTAATTATAATAATCAGTCTCAAATGTAATAAAATAAGATTGTGATTTTAAATAATCAGTCTTAAAAATTCAGCAATAAAAATAAGTTCATTATCTCTAAGTTCCATTGTTATTTAGTGGGAATCTCTGGAAATCCGGTTAAACAATAGGGCGGCTTAATACAAAGGCCATACGTTCACGAAAAAATGACCAAATATTTTTAAGGTATTTTATTTTATTATTTTACTTACACGCCCCTTACTCACACAAAAGCATATTGTCTCTAATTAGGCGAAACTAGGAAGGAGTATGGTCTGTCACTAGCTGCGCTTCCGCAGAAATATTTTCTTAAGTTTTGTCCACTGTACATAATAAATATGTTTTTAATGGGGAAAAAGGTGTGTAAGGATAAGGTTAAGTGCGATCTATTCTCTCTGCTATTTGATAGATAAACTTTTGTTTGGCAAGGAAAAATGCTTTATTATTATTATGGTGAAACACTTTTCTCATTTACTGTACTAAGTGAAAAAGCACAAAAAATAAAAGGTATTAAATTAATCGGATCGGGGGCGTCGGCCACAGGTGCCTCGACCACTGGGGGCCTAAGCCACGGACCCGATTATTCATCTGTTCCCAAGGAAAGATGGCGTCTCGAGAGTTGCAGAAATCCAAACATCAACAGGCACAATCAAGCTTGCTTCCTCTAAGATCTACCCGCTGCCGGTTTCCACAAACGCCGTTTAGTTGGAAGACGGATCTTCCAAGGCGGCCGATATGTTGCGTCGAGCAGCGCCATCTACTAGTCGACGGTGAAGACAGCTCATTCGAGATGGTTCTGTGCCGCAGCGCCACCGCCGCCGTACCGGCGCACAGTGGGCCCATACTGAAAATTAATGGACTTAGGCAACAAAGTTCCAAAATCGATGCGATTTTTTTTTATATGACGTGTTATGATATTCCTGACAACTTTTACTCCTATAAAATTTCTTCTAAAGTTGATAGTTTGTCTTGAAAAAAATGAATTAGATTTTTTTGGATGGAGCGAATCACGTTTAATTTTTTTCTTCAATTGTGCGAATATGTTGGGTGTGTGGCGTGAATATATGATAGCAAGAGTTATTTTCTATCCACGAAAAAAAAATCTGCGCCGGCCATCCGCGGCAGCGCGAGTAATCATTCGGTAAAAAAAAAATTGTTTTGTAAGAATTTTTTTGCCATTTAAAATAAATTCAAAGTGCATTTTTGGTTCATTTGGCTGTTTTAGCCATCTTTTTAGTTAAATATATAGTTTTTATAGCGCATAGGTACTTATAACTAGTAATTCTGGTAGAGATTTAGTTATTATTGCTTGTTATTGGTAGCACCTGCATTGTGATTGATGACTCATTTGTTTGTGCGCTCGGCTAAGTGTATAACTAATGAGTCATCGAAAAATGCTCGTCTCTGATTGGCTGAATAATTTTCACTCACTGTTATGTCCACTGAGTAATTAACACTGACCATAAATATAAAGACATTCATTAAGTCCATCTAGTTTCGCTCTTGTCGCTTAATTGTGAACACAGTGAAATACTTTTATTTTTATATTTACATTAGAACTATGGCTGGATTTTGTACCAACCTAGATCTTTTTGTGAAGTTAAGAAGTGGCAGTGATCTGAAAAATCATATGTTTCTATATGAAAGTATCATTTCTGTCTTGACTACCGAAGTTTCTGAAGAAGACAAGAACCGAATCAAGGAGTTCTGTCGACTTTTTTGTGTAAATCTAAATAAAAAGTGGATGGAGTCAAGTAGAAATCAAAAAACTTTTATGAATCGTGTAAGTAATCGCAAGTGGTTGGAAAAAAACATCAACTGGCCTGTTTGTGACAGTGTTGACCTGAGAGAGATGGGCTTTTCGGACGCAGCCTTACCTGAGCCTGTGGATATAGATTCCCATGTTCCTACTCTTGCAATATGTACTGCGGAAGCGGGAACATCTACAGAAAAGGAGCACAGAAAACCGTTCGAAGAGTTAAGAAATAAGCAAAAAAAAAGACGTTCTACTTCCATAGTAGAAGAAAATTCCGAGGAAGAGTTGCAGCACTGGTACATAACAAAATTAAAAGACAATGGCAAAACGAATCTGGCAAAAGTGGTCGAATACCTTTCCAGTAATCCAGATGCACTATCCGAAGTAGACGAGCGACTATTCAAAAAGCAGAGCTTAAGTACTGTCTCTGAAGATAAGTGTTTAGCTCTTTATACATCAGTTGCGCTCTCGAAATGGAAGTACTTAGCTCTTCGACAATTTCTGAAAGAAGAAAACTGTGCTGCCTTTCCATCTTATCCAAAGCTTGTAAATGCCAAGAAAAGATGTTACCCACCACAAGAGAGTATGGAGATTACCGAAAAAGGAGCTCAGATTAAATTGCAAGCGCTATTAGACCACACTGTGGAGAGGATTTTACTAGATATGAATTCTGTTGGTAGGTCTCAAAATGAAGAGCTCAAGTTGACCTGGAAATGGGGACTTGATGGTTCTTCGTCGCAGAGTAATTATAAACAGAAAACATCAAACACAGCTACAGAGTTCGATGATTCAACAGTAGTCATGATAAGCATCGTCCCTCTTCGGCTAGTGTCTACTAGCCCATCATCTGGGAATGAAAATATAGTTTGGGAGAACCCCACACCTTGCTCAACTCTGTACTGTCGACCAGTGAAGTTCACCTTCACTTCGGAGACAGCTGATTTTATAAAGTCTGAAGAGTCTGAGATGAAAAAACAAATTGATGAACTAATATCTACACAGTGTGGAAATATTATTGTATCACATGAATTGCATATGACCATGATTAATGGAAAAGTGGCCAATATTATTGCTGAAGTACCATCATATGCAACGTGTCCCATTTGCTTGGCAAAACCGAGCGAAATGAATAATTTAGACGCTTTGACTTCCAAACCACTTCGTGAAGAAATTTACAAACAAGGAATTTCTTCATTGCATATGAAGATTCGGTGTATGGAATGTCTTCTCCATATATCTTATAATCTGGATTTTCAACGATGGACTGCTCGAGGTGAACATAAGGCTTTGAAACAAGCTAAAAAAATTACTACGCAACAAGAGTTTCGTGAGCAAACTGGACTGCTGATTGATATAGTCAAGCAGGTATGTATTTAATTTTCGCTCTTTTTATGCTGTTTGTGTATTATATCTCTATGTATTGTATATTACAGTATTTTTTTCCCATTTTAGGGTTTTGGAACTACAAATGACGGGAATACTGCGAGGCGCTTTTTCCAAGATTACAAAAGATCATCCAGAATAACGGGAATTGACGAAAATCTGATTTTCAGATTTTCCGTTATTCTACAAGCCATATCATCAGGCAAAAACATTGAATGTGAAAAATTTAGAAGATACTGTAGAGAAACAGCTGATGTGTACGTGCAACACTATTCGTGGTACTACATGCCAGTTAGTGTACATAAACTTCTAATGCACGGTGCAGACATCTGTAACCACTTTGGTGTTTTGCCAATCGGTAAGTAAAAAATAAATATAGTTTGATGTATTATTTGACTCGATTGCGTTTTGAAATTAAAATGTATGTACTTATTCGTTTTAGTTACCTTATCTGAAGAAGCTTCGGAAGCCCGTAATAAGGACTTCAGAAACGTCAGGGAGAGGCACACTCGAAAAACGGGGAGAATAGCAACAAACGAAGACATCCTCCATGGACTTCTAATAAGCTCTGATCCCCACATATCCTACATAAGGCCTAAAATAATGAAACAGGTTCATAATGAGTTGTTGCCTGAAGCAATTCAGTTGTTACAGACTACTGAGCCTCATGTGACAGTGAGATTATGGAGGAAGAAGAATGCCTCACAGCAGAGTCCGAAAAATTTGCCGGACCCACTAGCACTTCTGGAACAAGAAATAATGTGATCCGGCTCTAGATTATTCCCACAAAAGCCCATCAGGGCTAGGAATATGACAAACAGCCCTTTTCAGGGCTACAATTACTTCAAAGTTTCATATTGATCGAACGTACGATAACTTATACTATAATATACATACGCTTGATTATATAGATAATTATCAACGACTTGCCCGTACAAATTTAAATTATTTCACCTATCATTAACAAAATTAGTATAACCTGAAACTTATTACGATATTTATTCAACAATAGATCACGTGCAGTTAAAAAAATAACACAGCCAATCAGAGACAAGCATTTTTCGGTGACTCGTTTGTTATGCGCTTAGCCGAGCGCACAAACAAATGAGTCATTAATCACAATGCAAGTGCTACCGATAACATGCAATAATAACAAAATCTCTACCAGAATTACTAGTTATAAGTACCTATGCGCGATTAAAACTATATATTTAACTAAAAAGAAGGCTTTTCTTTATTAGCTATTATATTTATATTAATTATTGTGTGAGAATCATTAGTTAACCAACGAATTGCTTTATTCACTTTAAATTTATCCAAATGAGCCAAATGAGCCAAAAATGTACTTTGAATTTATTTTAAATGGCAAAAAAATTCTCACAAAACAATTTTTTTTTTTACCGAATGATTACTCGCGCTGCCGCGGATGGCCGGCGCAGATTTTTTTTTTGTGGATAGAGAATAACTCTAGCTATCATATATTCACGCCACACACCCAACATATTCGCACAATTGAAGAAAAAAAATTAAACGTGATTCGCTCCATACAAAAAAATCTAATTCATTTTTTTCAAGACAAACTATCAACTTTAGAAGAAATTTTATAGGAGTAAAAGTTGTCAGGAATATCATAACACGTCATATAAAAAAAAAATCGCATCGATATTGGAACTTTGTTGCCTAAGTCCACTAATTTTCAGTATGGGCCCACTGTGCGGCGGGCGCGCAGCCGCGCCGCGCCGAGTGTGTTTTATAATGCAGGATCGTTCGTACGTAAAATTGTAACGAAAAAGACAAATAAATTCATTATTAAAAGTAGCATGCGCCTTACTGCTTCTTGTCTTCATTGCCAAAACAGGCACACCCCAGGCAAAGAGATTACTCTTAAGGTACCTCCTATGAATGTCCAAGTTAAAAACTCTTACAAAATCAACATAAAAAATATTGCACAAAACGAGTAACCAAAAATTCAAAGAGAGTGCACAATACACAAATAGATAAATAGGTAAAAAACACAGTTCTCGGTAATGATCACAAAACAAGAACAAGTTAGAAAAAATATACACAAACGTACGTAGCACGTTCATTAAGTTTAGAAGCACATAGTTTCTGTAATAATGACGAAACTTTTTGATGAAACACCACGATATCACTCCGTATGTGAACACAGTCAGAGACAGTGCGAACATAATCCAGGTAATAATGTAGCGGTTACACCGCCACATACGAACTACACATCAAAAAGACATGACGTCAGACAAATCATGCACCCCGCGATCGACATAAATATACAAGATTCCGTCTTCAACCGTCGGGCAGTTGCCCACCAGACACAACACCCGTGGTCGGAGGATCCTCTCTTTTCTAAAGAGGATGAGTGAACTTTACACCCTGTTCTTCATAACTCTAAAATAATTTCACTAATTTCATCAGATAAACTATTTTCGATTGCTATCGATTCGTAAAGTACTCTGGTGTTGTATGCACTTATGTCGTATGCACTGGTGTCGTAAATACTCCTGTCGTATGCACTGGTGTCGTAAACACTCCTGTCGTATGCACTGGTGTCTTTTGCACTGATATCGTATGTACTAGTTTCGAATGAACTGTTGTCGTATGTACTGGTGGTATGTGCACTGATATTGATTGCACTATTTTCGTTATCGTTCTCGGGCATGATGAGCCTAGCGTGCGCTGTTGCGCGCTGATGAGCGGTGAACGCGTCCACGTTCGTGCCGCAAAGCACTATACCAGTTTTAACAGGTGTGAAAATTACTATAATAAGACGTTATTATAGTAATTTTCACACCTGTTAAAACACAAAGGTTAATTATTTATGTAGTAGACGTACTACATAAATAATTAACCTTTGTATCGTTTACCTTGTCAGATTTTTTTTCTACAATAGGAAACCATAACACAAATAAACAAGATTTATTTTTCCGTTTAATACATTTTCTTTGTGTGAAAATATTAACACTGTAACAACTACTTAGGTATACATTATAACTCAAACAATAAGTGTAAAATAAAAACTAAAACTGTTAAGAAAACTATAATAAAAAAACACCTGTTACTTCTTAGTTTTGTATCTAATTTATATCATAAAAATAAGTTATACTAGGAAATAGGATTGAGTACGCTACAAAAACTAGTATGCAAAGCGGGTTTTAATGACTAAATAAAATGAATATGTAATGATTGTATATTAATTTTATTTATTCATCACAAATAGTTATTATCAACCGCATATATAGAACTTATAATTAATTTGTACATTTGCTGAATTTGTTCATGATCAAAAAAGCTTCGATTTTCTTGAAGATTTTGTCCATAACATCACCTAATTTCTAGCGATGTTTGTATCAATCTTTTTTTTAAATATTGTCCCCATAATACACGATTACTCTTACCTACAATGAAATACACAATCAATGCAATTGAATTCACTAGTTCTGCAGATGCTCCTAAAAGAGCAATTAAATTGTTCCTGATTCCCAATATATCCTGAATAGCGTAAAGTACTGCAATATCACTGAGTACAAATATCAACGTAGCTATATAAAAGCGACGCCATTTGCTAGTAGATGTACTCGTGCCACCGTCGCTACTGTGAAACAGCGAATACATAACCATAACATAAATAACCAAACTTATTGCCACAGGCATTAACTCAAGTGTCATAGCGACATGAACTGTAAGTATGTCTCTCGAATCATACAGATAAAATAACAAAGTAGCAATTAAAACTATGACCATTGCTATAAAAGGTACACCCCAGCCAAATAGGCTACTCACAAGGTACCTCCGACGAATGTCACTGTTAAAAACTTTTACAAAATCAACATAAAATATGTAGCACAACACGAGCAACCAATAATCAAAAGTAAGACCAAAGTAAACAGTAAAATATAAATAGATATTAACACACGTTAAACGACTCGGCAAGGAATGGCAGAAACGTATAAACAAATAAAAAAATAAAAACAGAAAGTTACGTAGTACGTTCGCGAGCATTACGTTGAGAAGCACATAGTTTCTGATATGACGAAACTTCTTGATGACCCACCACGATGTGACTCCGTATATGAACGCAAACAGACTCAGCACAATAACAATCCAGGAAAACGATTTGAAAACATCCCTCATAAAATCAACTTCGGACTGTGTCGAATTGTTTGCATTAGTGTTGTTGTTGTTATGTGCACTAATGTTATATGCACTGGTGCTATATGCACTGGTGTTGTATGCACTGGTGTTGTATGCACTGATGTTGTATGCACTTGTGATGTATACACTATTGTTGCTTATACGGTTGTGGTTGTCGGCCATGGTGAGGATCGCGTGCGCAGTTCGTCGCACGCTGCTGAGCAATGACACGTGTTCACACCGACTCGCATCTCACAGGGTTATAAAACCGGTTAAATAATTCATATAATTATGGACAGATACTACGCAATTTGCCTTAGTAATGTTTATCTCATACGATAGGTGTACTTTTCTACAAAATGTATAATAGGAAATAATAACTCATTAGTGTCATGGCATGAGTGAGTGACATATTAAAGAAACATTGTAGATGAGAGCGCTTGCCCCGTCTGGGTGTGTCTTCACCCCGCGTCGATCCTTTGCGTTCGAGTCAAAGTGTCTCGCGTAAAATAGAGAAGCGATAAGAAGAAATGTTATAGAAAACCTGTAATCCCATGTCTCAGTGACGCCATCTAGCAAAATATAGCAAAATTAAATAGCAAAGTTTGACACTTTTACCGACAGTCAACCTTTGATTACCAACCGTCAGATAGTTTGACCTACCTACCTAAGAAAATTATTTTATTTAATCTAAATACATTATCCTATACTATTAAACGAGCAATATATATATTTGTACTCACGTTTTCGAAGACGGCTCTAACGATTTCGATGAAAGTTACAATATAAGGGTTTACGGGGGCGAAAAATCGATCTAGCTAGGACTCATATCTGGGAATATAACGTAAAAAACAAAACTTATCATCACAGGCACTAATGTAACTGCAGTGATGTGAAAACAAGCTCCGTCAATATGTCTGTAATGTCGTCATACAGATAATGTAACTATGAAGCATTAAAAAATAATCAAATCAAATGTTTATTTGCCAGAAATACATTGTTTTGGTACAGGTGAGATCTTATAACCTAAGTGTCATTGTATTCTGCCTGCAAGCAAGCGTGCAAATTTTTTATGAAGTTTACATTCATTTCTATTTTATTATTATTATATACTATTATCATGCATTTATTCACTATATTTATATTCTTCTAATTATAGGTAGGTACCAATTTTCAATTTTATGTTCCATATATTCCTTAAAACTATAAAAACAACACTTTAGAAGCCATTCTGTCAATTTTGTCTTGAACACATTACCCTGTAATAATTTTAAATCGTTTGGTAAGTTATTGTAAATTAAAACACACATATTAAATACATTAATACATAAGAGCCAAGCCATAAAAGGGACACCCCAACCAATTAAGACACTCTTAAGGTACTTCCTACGAATGTCACCGTTGAAGACTTTTACAAAATCAACATAAAATATATAACACAACACTAATACCCATTAATCAAAAGTAAGGATACAGTACAAGAAAGCATATTTAAGGAAAACAACACACTTCATTCTATAATCATTATCATCGCCATTCAAGGTAATCATTTCACGAAACAAATCCACAACACACAAACCTGTAAATATGTCAATAACAACAAATATAAAGTTACGTAGAACATTTGCTAACATCACATTGACAAGTAGATAGTTTCTGATATGACGAAACTTCTTGATCGCGCACCACGATATCACTCTGTATAAAAGCAGCCAGCGCCATTATTGTAACAATCCCGGCAATAATTAGAAAAATGCCTAGCTATGCTTCATATTCATCTTTAGCATCGTATGCAATGGTGCTGTATGAACTGGTGTCGTATCCACTGGTATCGTATGCACTGGTGTTGTATGCACTGGTGTCGTATGCACTGGTGTTGTATGCACTGGTGTCGTATGCACTGGTGTCGTATGCACTGGTGTCGTATGCACTAGTGTCGTATGCACTGGTTTTGTATGCACTTGTGGTTCTGTATGCACTATTGTCACTTATACGTGGATTGTTGTCGGCCATGTTGTTCATCGCTTGATAATGAACAGTGCTGCTAGCCGTAGCTTGCTGCGTAGCCATCGCGTAGCATACCTACTGGACGCCCGAGGGGTTTCAACTCGGGGTCCGATAGAGCCGATGCCTGCCGGGGTTGCGGTTTTGTCCGAAAGGGTTACCGTGGTCCCTGGCAATACAGGCAACTGAAGGAAGTCAGTAAGAGTCTGACACGCCCAAAATTATCGCTCTTCGTGTCTGTATGTGGGATTGCGTCGTTCTTCTAAAATGCGCAACGAATTTTGATGCGGATTTCACCATCCTCTAGAGAATGTATTTCGGGCCATCTAGTGACTGTACTTACACCTTCATCAGTATGCAGCACAAACCAAGAAATAGGAAAAGCTCTGACAGTGGCTTAACTACTAAGGTGCAAAGTGGTGCGGAGCACCAGGGCCCGCGGTGTTAGGGTGGCCCGCTCAGTGTCCAGGCATGAAAAAATTTCGAGCTCACTCCGCTCGCCCCTACTGCCTAGGATCTTCTCATTCAGAAGAAATTTTGCATAAGTCGACAAAGTAACTCTTAGTTCTCTATGAATGGTCAAAATAAAATCTAACCTGTCTAGGGGAGAGTGTAAAAATTTCAAATCTCACTACACTGACTCTTGCTGCCTTGTTTCATGTTTTTTTTGTCTATGAACCAAGGCTGCAAGAAAATATATCTAAGGATACCAACACACTGGACACTATAATTATAAGAACCATCGCCATTGAAGGTAACCATTTCTCGTAACAAATTCAAACATAAATCTTTAAATGTGTCCCAAAATACAAATTGAAAGTGATTGTAGCACAACTTATGACGTCGACAAGCACATAGTTTCTGATATGACGAAATTTCTTGATGTTACAACATGATATCACTCCGAATATAAAAGCAGTCAGCACCAACACTATAAGAATCCTATCAATAATTATAAAACTATCTAGTAATTCTTCATAATCAGTTTCAGCGTCGTATGCACTTGTGTTGTATGCGCTTATATTGTAAGCCCTGGTGTCGTATGCACTGGTGTCATATGCACTGGTGTTGTATGCACTATTGTTGTTTGCACTGCTCTCGTGATAAACACACTATTGTTGCTTATACGGGTGTTGTTGTCGGCCATGGTGAGCGTCGTTTGCACAATTCGGGGCACGCTAATCAGCAGTGACACGCGTCCACATCAACCCAAATTGTACAGTGCTATAAAAAAGGTCGAGTTATAGGTATAATTAAAGATGCATTACCTCCGTACGTATTTTACATAGCAAAACCGTAGTTTGGCGCGTAGCCATTCCGTAGCGTATCGGACGCTCGAGGGCTTTCACCTTTTCTGAACGACGATGTGGAAAGAGTGTTTAAATAGTCTTTTATCCCTCTCTTTCATCTATTTGAAGTAGTTCAAAAATTGAATTTAACTGTACTTACTTATTTTGACAAGTATTTTTCCCGTTAAAAAACTAGTTTTGTAGTGGCCTTCTCACTGCATTGCAGCATTGACGTGAATATGACACAGGTCTAGATTTTAAATCAAGTGGCAGTGGGCTGGCCGTGTTTGTTGAAGGACCGATGGCCGGTGGTGCAAACGAGTTCTGGAGTGGAGACCGCTTATCGGCAAGCGTAGCGTGGGACGGCCCGCAGCTAGATGGCTGCGACAGACTAGATGCGGACCAGGTGTTGGGACGCACTTGGTATAGCCCCATTTTCAGCGGTGGATTGTGACAGGCTGAGTTGATTGAGTAGTAAAAAAAGTGTTTTAAAACGTATTTTTTTAATCAACTACGAGTGTAAATCGAGAATCGACTTCCTGCATTCATTTTCTCAATGATAAATATTTCTCCTCTTATTTTTGGTGAAGACTAAATAAAAATTTGCTTAAGTTGTGTGTTTTCTTGTGAAAATCATATACCCTAAATACTGCTTATTCTTTATTGTCTATATAAGGTTATTACCAATTATCAAAAATGATAAGAAATGACGTATGTACACACTATGCTCATAATTAAGTATGCATCGTAAAGATGAGCACTGGAAACAGAATTAGGCATCGATTGATTTACATCAATGGAATTAGGTTCCAAAACAGCAAACCTAAGAGCTCTTACAATGAGTACACAAATATTGAGTGTACAACGTTACTTAAATAACGGCTCATATGAAACTAAAATAAACAGTAACAACTAAAAAACGACTATTAATTTGTCAGTTCCAAAACAGTACACTGCTTGGATTAAGTTCGAACAGGTACTGGCATGTGAAGCGGGTTTAATTATTTCATATTTTGTTTATTCATATATTTTTTATCGTTAATTGTCAGCCTCATAACCAGTGATCGGAATAGGCTGACTATATTTGCCTAAACTTCGGAGAACAGAGACACAAAATGGAGACTTCCTTACGACTATATTTTTTATTCCCGGGATTCGGGAAACATCTTCAGTAAACTGAAAATAAGCTTTATTTAAGATGTGTAAAGGCTATTTTTAACTAAACTTGCTATTAAAAAATCTTAGGAATTTTCACTAAAACTAATCTAACTTAAATCATGTATTAGAATTATCCTTAAACTGACCGTTGTTGCATCAATTTTTTCAATACATAAAAGTTAGTTGTAGCAAATGAAAATGGCTGAAAGGTAGGTTAGGTTAGGTTAGAACTGTGACCACATAACACACCGCACGAGCCGAGCGAGCGAAGCGAGCGGTGCCGCGGTAGCGGCCGGCGAGTGCCAGGATCCATTTAGGCAAGTTTAACCAACTGCTACCGGCCGCACCTAGTTCTAGCCGGCTAAAACTAGGTGTAGCCGCACTTCTGCTACCGGCCGCACCTAGTTGTAACTGGCTAAAACTAGGTGTAGCTGCAATTCGGGTTTTAGCCGTAACATATATAAAATAGAAGAAAAGCATTACAAACATGGATATAACAGCTTTATACTAGTATCAATCGCTTTATCATGTACCTAATAAAAATAAGTTAGAATATAGAATTTTAGTTTTACGGTCTTCGAGCGCGTAAATCTGTTTGAAATCCCCCCCCCTCCGACCCTTGTTCGAAAACGAGGTGCCAGCAGTTATTGCAGCTGTGCACGTAGCTTTAAATTCCCCGATTAATAATCATGATCAAAACCTTTTGATCCAGCCTGTCTCATCTTTTGATGTCCTCCCTCCGGATAACGCCCGGCCCTAAGCCGAGGCTCGTACCCCACAGGGGGTGCCCTTAGCGAGCGTTTATCCTAAGCTTTTTAGCTTAGTTTATGTGTATGCCCTGGCTGGAGGCTTTGAGTGTAGCACTTGATGCATCCACAGGATTGACCGGTTGAATAGCCACGGTCGTTAGAGACCAGCTATGAGATTACCAACAGAAAAAAAAAAAAAAAACACCCATTTCCATTCCATTCTTCTTAGTCTTGGAGTGCGCACGTTTTTAATTTTGATGATCCTTATTTTTGACCTGGCTTGGAATATCGGACTGTCTTCTTCTTCACCTGACTTACTTGGCTTGACTCACGGACTAGGTACGTTTTCTCTACGATTGGATTTTGTGGATTTCTGGAATCTGCAATCTCTTAAGGTAAGCTTAAATTCCCTTCATTTCTTGATATTATTATTTGAAAACCACTAAATATTTTAGTTTTTATCTTTAATTTATCTTGTAAACTTTAAACGTGAAAGCATATTTTTGTAGCCTTACATAATATTTAATTCTTATTATTATTTTTAATGTTTCAATCAAGACTTTGCGAACCTTGAAGCGATTTTTTTATTACTTAGTTTTGGAAATGGAGAGGAAACAATGTTCATGAGAAAATTGTAAATTTAAAAATATATTTTTACAATAATAAGAAGCAAAGATACTTACAATTATTCATCTATCAAATTCATTCCTTATGGCGATGTAATACCCATACTAATATAATATTATAAATGCGAACGAAAGTGTGTTTGTTTGTTCTTCTTTTACATTGCAACAGAGCGCCGCCACCACCCGCACGGTATGATTTTTTGTTAAAATAGTGGGGCGGCAATCTAGTGGTCAAAGCCGCGTTTCCACTAGGCAACATTTGGCGCACGACACGTGACGCTCAACATGTACGGCAACGCTGCACAACAGCGCGCGACGTTGCCAGCTGGCGCGCAACATGACGTGCGGCTTGTTGTTTGTTTAAAGAGCATCGTTAGTTGAGCATCAATTGTTGTCGAGTGGAGACGTGACGCGCAACAATGTCCGTAGTGTGGTGTAACGAACGAGTGCTCAAATTTTGTATCTTGCTTCGATATTATGGGTTCAATTTTTTGTAACAGTATCTCGAAGTCTGTTTTGTTCGTTCGGGTAAAATTCGTAAAAGATCCATCAACCACACGGAGATCACTGAATACATTTTCTTTATTTTGTCGGTATTTTCAAACCCACTAACATGTTTTTTTTCTTTTTGATGCATTTTTCGATAAAATTATGACCACTGCCGCTGAAATCAACACAAGTTCCTCTGGCGACATGTTCGCGACGACTGCGAGATGCGTAGACAGACAACGTTGTTCAATAAAAGTTCCGCGCTGACTTTCAACATGTTGGGCAACTTGCTGTGCAACATGTTCCGCGTCAATTGTTGCCTAATGGAAACGCGGCTTCATTCATACATAAAGTTGTTTAACAATAAATATATATTTTTTTAGGTTGATTTATTCCAACTGCAAACTGCTGAGCAGTCACGTTTTCATCATGGGAAATCAAGTAAGACCAGAAGTTGTCGCTAGTTGGATTGTCAATAATCCCGGACTGATCTATATTATATCAGAATGACTTAATTATTTGTTAATTTAGATAAAAATTGTATTGTTAGTTTTTACGACTGCATGATTTATTTGAAAACTGCATTTTTTTAGTTTTTACGACTTTGCATGCCGTAAGGTAGAATGTAGCGGAAAAACTTAGTGATGTACTATCTTATACCTGTACCTACATTGTTGGCAAAATAAATCTGAATCAGAATCTGAATCTGCAAGTGGCGTTATATTTTGCATGTGAAACGCAACTGAAGACAACATTTAAAGGAAAGTCAAACATCAAGGGAAACGTCCATCAAGGTACACAGCGAAAACCTGACCAAGAATTTTATTATGATTTGATTGAATTTTTATTACTTTGCAACATACAATGGTCTCAAGTTAGTAACCCAGCCTTTCAAAAGTTATTTAGTAAATATATTTGCTACACATGTTGTTGCATCTGTATAAAGAAGGTTGTTTCATCGGAATCCTTGTTGCGGAAACATTATCTTACAAAAAATTTCAAACTAATATGATCCATGTTTACAACATTATTGAGAATAACAAAACATGGATTTCATTGGATGAAACTACCGATTTTTTAGGGTGATGCGTGGTTTATTTATTGGTAATGCCATTGATTGAAAATATTGCAACTCGACCATATTTGATTGCATGTAAAATGTTGGAGACGGTTAATAGAGAATCAATGTCTAATTTTATAACCGAATCTTTACAGACCATGTGGGGTGAAGGATATGAAGAAAAGGTAAATTATGTACTCATGTTATGTACTAATAGCGTAGCATATATGTTGCGAGCTGGCCACCTGTTAAAAGCTGATTTTCCTAACATGATTCATTTTACGTGTTTAGCTCATGATTTAAACAGAGTCGCAGAACAAGTCCGTTCTAGATATGAAAATGTTGATGCATTTATAGCCAATGCTAAAAAGATATTTTTAAAATCCCCAAACTGAGTGAAATTGTTAAAAGATATGTACCCTGATTTACCGTTACCTCCACAACCAGTGATCACAAGGTGGGGAACATGGCTATCAGCAGCCGCGTATAATGCAAACCATTTTATCAGAATATCAAATTTTTTAAGCAAGCTTAATAGCAGTGAGGCTATTTCCATTATAAATGGAAAACGTAACGGAAACATACTACCAGATTTAAATTATATTAATGAATATTTTACAATTATATAAATAGCGCTCACTGAATTACAAAAATCCGATTTATCAATATCCGAAGCCTAACACATCCTAGACAATGTCAGAGCAGTAATAAATTGGAACACTGACGAATTAGTTAAAGAAAAGTTAGAAAAGGTTTTGGACCGAAATCCCAATTATGATGTGGTTAGAGAAATAAGTAACAAAATTGTAAACGGAAATGAAATAAATAACAAAATTCTGTACAAATGCGCACCTCTTACATCTGTGGATGTTGAAAGATCCATCAAATGAAATAGATTGACACCGGAAAATATTGAAAAAATAATGGTTATTTATTTAAATTCTCTGCAGGAAAGAGTGAATGAAGATTAACCTGAGTGATGCTTGTTTTGCACTAGTTATAGTTAATTTGTGTTCATTTTGTACATAAGTAGGTATATAAGATTTATTCAAATAAATGAAAATTATTCATTGTAACATTTGCTTGTTTTATTTAACACATCCATGTTTCTTATCTTTATTTTCATACGACAAGAAAAAATTCTACAACTTGTATAGCAATTAGTTGTACTTAGCTTTAATTATTTGAATAACGAATATGAATATTAATTTATAAATAAATAAATTAATTAATTTAATTCAGACAAAAAAGTCCATAGGCAAGGCAATTTGAGGTTGTTAGTAACAATAATTTCGCTTATAACTAATGTTAGTAACTAAAATAAAAAGAAGAAACTAGACACACCGTCTACCCCTGCACAGTAGGCTCATCGGTCTCGCAAAACATGGAGTTCAGTGAACCTACAAAACAAAGAAACAAACACATGAAGACAAGACAAGACTATGAAGACATTAAAAAAACAAAGGTTATTTTTGTCATCTGTAAGAACATTTGTGTGGAATTTTATTACAGTAATTTCCACTTTTTCACAATTAAATCCCAAAGCCAATGACAAACTGCTCCATATAATTTTTGTTGACAAAAAAAAATTGTGCATGTTGCATAAAAAAAGTAACATATATACTTATTGACAAAACGTAATGTATTAAATGATTTGATACAACGGTTAGTTGGATTGTAAATATAATTCGAATACATGAATTAAAGTTAGATATATTTATTGCGGGATTTTACGTGAAAATCTCGAAAATTTGGTAATTGCAATTTTAGTTAAAAATAGCCTTTACACATCTTAAATGAAGCTTATTTTCAACTTACTGAAGATTTTTCCCGACTTCCGGGAAAAAAAAAGAGAAATAACTAAATAGTCATAAGGAAGTCTCCACTTTCTGTCTCTGTTCTCCAAAGTTTAGGCAAATATAGTCAGTCTATTCCGATCACTGACTCATAATTGAACTATATAGTGTAAAAAAAATATCGCAGTGATAAGCGTCAGTATGCTAACCGCACATGATTTTGTTGAATTCATTAACGGTCCAAAAAGTTTCGATGTCCTCAGAGCTGTTGTTTATGACCTCATCTCATTTCTTGAGATGTTTGTTTCAGTCGCTTCTTTAAATGTTCACCCCATAATACCCGATTACTTCGACCTACAACGAAATACACAATCAATGCTATTGAATTCAGTACTTCTGTACATGCTCCTAACAGTGCAACTAAATTATTCCTTACTTCAAATATTTCCTGTATAGCGTACAATGCCGTAATATTACTGAGTATAAATATCAACGTCGCTATGTAGAAGCGACGCCTTTTATTAGTAGATATAATCGCGCCAGTATCATTACCGCGGAATAGAGAATATAAAACTGTTATGTAAATAAACAAACTTATCGCCACAGGTAAAACCTCCAGAAACATGACGACTTGCACTGTAAGTATGTTTGTCTCATCGTCATACAGATAAAATAACCATGAAGCTGTAAATATCAAGAGCAAAATTATAAAAGGTACACCCCAACCAAACAAGCTACTCTTAAGGTACCTCCTACGAATGTCACTATTGAAGACTTTTACAAAATCAACATAAAATATATAGCACAACACAAGTAACCAACAATCAAAACTAAGGGCACAGTACAAGAAAGGATATTGAAAGAAATGAATACACTGTAATTCAGTATCATCTTCATTGAAGTTAACCGTTTCAAGTAACAAATACAAACAGAAACGTTTAAACAATTGAAAAACTAAAAATATAAAGTTACGTAGCATATTCGCTAACATAACGTTGACAAGCACATAGTTTCTGATATGACGAAACTTCTTCATACTGCACCATGATATAAGTCCGTATATAAAAGCAGCCAGCGTCAACACTAAAGATATCCAGGCAAACATTTTAAAAATATCTAGAACTTTTTCATATTCGGCTTCTGGGTCGTATTCACTGGTGTCAGGTGCACTGACGTCGTATACACTAATGTTGTATGCACTGATGTCGTATGCACTGGTATTGTATGCACTGGAATTGTACGCACTAGTGGTGCTTATACGAGTGTCGTTGTTGACCATGGTGAGCACTAACACGTCTCTCTCGACCTGCGCCGCACAGCGCTATGATACCGATTAAATTTTAAGCATCGTTATAAGGCAAGTATGTAAATCACAGTATTGTTTAACCTTGATGTTGTTTATTGAACTTCCGTGATCCAACTTGAAACCTGCTATAAAAGATACTCTCCAGCTAAATAAGTTACTCCTAGGTGCCTTCTAAGAATGGCATTGTGGAAAACTTTTACAAAATCTATGTAAAAAATATAGCAAAACACTAGTGATCAACTGTTCTACGAGAGTTAGCAAAAATTACTGAACTCAAGTAAGTGCCCAAAACTCAAATAAGAAAAAACTGAACTCGTACAAGGTTCAGATCATGCTTGAAACAATTCGTTTCTACATATAGGTACGAACAAACAGTAATGTATCACATTAGTTAGCATTAAGTTGAGAAGCCCATTGTTTCTGAAAAGTCGAAACTTTTTGACGATGCACCACGATATCACTCCGTGTATGAAACCAGTCAGACTTAGTAGAAACAATAATTCAGCAATAATAACTACGAGATTATAATTATTATTATGCACTGGGAACGCAGGATGCGTCGAAGGTATTGCTATCGTAAGATGCATTAATTTTGAATGCACTGTTGTTGTACGCACAATTTTTTTATGCATTTGTGTCATTTGCACTGGTGACGTATGCCCTTTTTTTTTTTTTTTGGTATGGAAATTATCCAATAACTTCTCCCGCACTGGGCGGAGCGGGAGGGCGTGTCAGACTCTTACTGACTAAAACCCACCCGTATTCCTTCAGTTGCCCTGTTGCTGGGGACCACGATGTCCCTATCGGTTTTCTTCGAACCCCCGGCAGGCATTGGCCCTAGCGGACCCCGTCAATTCTGCTGACATCTCTTTGAGGCGCGCGTGGAACACAACGCGCCGTTGACCCGGGCTTGGTCCTTATCGGACGGCGAGCTACCCATTGCTCACCGTCCGCAAGCCCGCGCCTACGGTGGCCGGAAATCGGCTCGCGATTCCTGCCCCGGGCGTCTCCTCCTGCGGCGGTTAGGGGCGTGAGGGCGCGAAATTTGCCTCTCCCTCACGCGTTCCGCCTCCTCCTTCGCGAGCATTACCGCTTCGCAGAAGGAGGTGACGGCCTGCCATTTCCTCTCGCTCCGTACCATGGCGTGAACCAAGGCGGGAGGCGAGTGATCACCGCCGCCGATCGCCTCCACGAGGACACGGCGAATAATGTTTTAATGATTAAAAAGTCACGCCTTTTTAATAATTAAAACCATCGACGAGCACAGTGGCGCACCGCACCCCGCGCGGGATCTAGGTGTGGCCAGAACTTATCGCCTGGTTCAGGGATATTTCCCTAGTATTCTAAATAAAACCAGGTTTTGATTATTTTAGGGCTCCGTCAAATATTTCGTTAAGGTTCCATCGCCAAAAAAGTTTGAGAACAGCTGGTGTAGAGTAACCACTTTGAACACCTCCATACAAATTACTTGACAGAATAGGCACGAGCGAATTTTGTTCCGCATCCCGCGCGGTATGCGCCTCAGTTTGGATAGAGCTTTACGCTAATCGATCGTATTATAAAAACAAGGTATTTCTTGATATGGTTTAAACCTGTTTTTGTAATAAGAATGTACAGTTCTATACAAAACCAATAACTTAGTCTGGTACCAAGTTATCAGTCTTGTGTTACGAAGCAGGAGTTGGCCGAATAAAATTCTTGAATACTTATAACACAACGGTATATTTTTTAACAGAGTCACCTTCTTTGCAAAGTATTTTCCAAGACTAATTATGTTCTATTTTATTTATACTTTTACAATTTTAGTCAAAATACAATCAAGTAATTATTGGAAATTGTGTACAGGGTGGCAGCATCGACGTACAACCTGTTAACATGGATTCAGTACATGATATTTTTTTGGGTGGGAAATTATCAAATAACTTCTCCCGCTCTGGGCGAAGCGGAAGGGCGTGTCAGACTCTTACTGACTAAAACCCACCCGTGTTCCTTCGGTTGCCCTGTTGCCGGGGGCCACGATTTCCCTATCGGTTTTCTTCGCACCCCCGCCCCGGCAGGCATTGGTCCTAGCGGACCCCGTCAATTCTGCTGACATCTCTTTGAGGCGCGCGTGGAACACAATGCGCCGTCGACCCGGGCCAGGTCTTTATCGGACGGCGAGCTACCCATTGCTCACCGTCCGCAAGCCCACGCCTAGGGTGGCCGGAAATCGGCTCTCGATTCCATATTGGACCCCTGAAATTGTAATTTTTCGTCGGTTATTTAATCCATGGGAACAGGTTTCGCGTCGATGTCCCGCCACGTTATATAATATTGAATTAACTATTAAATCGTAAATTCGTATAATTATAAAATATTTCCAAAATGCATTCTAATGTGATATCTTCTAAATAACAATCACTGCATGATACGTCATACCCGGAGGATGACTTAGTCGTTGTCAGCAGTCGTTAACATTTGTATTAAGAATTTTACTGCAGTCAAAATTCATAAATGGCGCTATGGTTTAAACCTGGTAATAAGACGGAAAGTGTTTATCTAGAATTAGTAGGTATTCACGACGGGAACCAATTCCTGGCTCAGGAAGAAGCCTTTTCAGGAAACTAAAAATGCAGTTATTTATCCTCTAAAATCTAGGTTTTTCTTTTAACCACAACTAGTACGCTCTTGGCCTGCATCTCACCTGATGGTAAGTGATGATCGGGCCGAAGGTGGAAGCGAGCTTCACCCGGAATCCTCAACTACAGAGGAACTGGCTATCGTACCTCAACAGCCGAAATACAACAATGCTGTTAACATTGTCGTTATGGCGACAGACTTAGATAAGATGGTGGTAGCTAGCCAGGCAGACTTAGAACAAGCCCTACCACCAACCAGTCATGGTTCCTTTCACCATTTTGCTCTACTATCCATAGTTTTAGATTTAGCCGTGCTGGGTCTTCCTTGACATAATAATCATCCTATTATTTGAGGCTTTTTTGAACATGATAATTATTCAGATTTATTACAGTTGTAATAGCAATCATGTCATTTCATTTAAAATATGTTTTAATTTTTATTAATCTATTTATCTTCTACAATATAGATTCTTTTCTATTTTGTGAATGTGAGAACGCTGTAGGCTGAGTGGACTGTAGATTCGTTGACCATTTTATATTTTGTGAAGTACCTGGTACTTGTTGAAAAACCTACACTGTCCTCCCATACCTATTAATACTGTTATTTGAAAATATTGTAAAAGCCAATTATTTTTAAAAGAGTAACCGAGGAGTTTCTTGCCGGCTCTTCCCCGTAGGAAACGACCAATTGGAACAGTGCACCTAGCTTCTGACGTTTCATAGTGCCCATGTTAATGTGAAATAAAATATTTTTAATTTGTGTGTCGCTGCAACAAACGAGTACCTACTCGCCGGCGATGTGAACAGACAGCGATCAATAGAGTCCTACAATCTTTTGTACGTGTCTTAATCGAGAAAATCTATGATAGCTAGTCGTCTCCTCTTTGGTGGTGGGACTGGTGCCTAAGAACCTTAGCATATTATATGATGCAAATAGTGACGTGAAAAATATGACGTAAGTAGGTATTTCATTAAAATGACAAAGTAAAGAATTGAATTTGACCAAGTCGAAACGTAATCAACGTTTTCGTAAGGTAATCGCACTTAAAGGAGTGTGAGAGTAGACCAACTTGAATAAAATAAATACTTCAAGATCAAATAAGAGCCAAATGAAAAAAAAATGGATTGAAGGACTATATAATGTGACCGGGACGCCGCGCCGTTCCGCACTTTAGGAAGGGTTATTCCCAAAGTACTCCATTCTTTTGTTCTAAAAAGATAAGAATCTCATACATTAATTCCCAAGTTACTCCAAGGAATTATTATTATTTAAAAATACTTATTATTTTGTTCCCATTCTGCTCCATAGGTATCTGGAATTATTCTCAAAGTACTCCACCGATTATTCGTTATCAATTCTCAAACTGCTCCATCTACAATTACCTATAAAATACATATATTTCATTACAGTCAGTCACAAAAATTCTTAAAAGAAAAATTGAAGTTTAGCATTTTGTTATAACGTCAATGCATATTTAAAATTTGTAGGCTTTTTACGATAATTTAATTCAATTTATTTAATAAAGTAACCATGACTCATTTATTAGTTAACTTATCCTATATTAGTAATTAAGTCCCATGTAATAGGGGCGAGCCTATTGCCATCAACTGGGAAATTCCAGATAGAAAAACCCAATAACACTTTGCCCGACCCAGGAATCGAACCCAGGACCTCATGCTCATATTTTTAATTGTTGAATTAAAATAACTATGTTAGGCTTAATTGCCAGCTATCATTTATATTTTTTTATTTGTTTTTCATGTTTTTTAGACTTCTGAATCCAGAGTTTCACTTTTTTTAATTTTGTCAGTTGCTTTTTGAATATATTTAAATGTTGAATTAAAAAAATATATAAGACTCAAAATGATTGTTGAATTATATCATAAAGTCTTTGATTTAAAAAAATATTTATACTTAAAAATATATTTGCAAAGCTTTTGAGCCTGACTGTAAGTTAGCTACCCTTTTATAGTAATCCGGTACATATTTAAATTAGCTTTTTGATTAAAATGGAATGGAGTACTTTGAGAACATTTTAATATTATCATGGAGTAGAATGAAACCTAATTAAAAATATAAAATATAAAAATTTCATGGAGTCGTTTGGGAACTCTTTTTAATAACCTAATAACATAGTACTTTGGGAATAACCCTTTAGGAATGCGCGGCGAGGCAAGGTGCGTTCACGAATGAGCGGCCTGCATTGCCCCCTGTCTCGCCGCGCACATATATTATAAGCTATAAACTTGTTATTTTTATTACCCGATTGCCCCACAAGGAGGGTAAGGTTTGTATGTATGCATGTCTATTTCTTTGGCATGCTTTGTAGCCTAAACGGTGTGATGGATTTTAACATATGAGGTGTAGTTAGATTCGTCTTAATTGTGGGAGTGACATAGGCTATATAATATTTATATATTGCATCTGCAAATAGAAAAAAAAGGAAGGAGGTTTAAAAAAATTACATTATTGGTATCAAATAAAAGCTAGTAATGAGTCAATTCCAAATATATATTTATATGAATATATTAATAAAACTAAAAAGCTTAAAATAAAGCAAATTATTTTAAAAAAACCGGCCAAGTGCGTGTCGAACCACGCACAATGAAGGGTTCCGTAGTTGGGATGAATTTATCCCAAAAACAAACTTAACTTTGTAGTTGAAAAATATGTTCTCCGAAACGGAATGTATGGGAAAGTAAGCTAAGTAGGCTCTACAAGTTAACGAGTAATCGTTAACTTAGTTGTGATAGTTTTCCTTTTAATTTCGTTATATAAACTACTGCTGTGATTTTTTTCACACATCCAAAACCAACCATTTAGCTGGCAGGGGGGGACACTTGACTCTAACAACAATGAGCACTTTAAAGCTTAATATTTCGCAAACGAATCCTTGAATCCAAAAATGATTTTCACAAACTCACAATATTTTTGAAGGACCTTTCCAATGATACCCCATACTAAGGGTACCCTAAAAAAAAACATTTTTCATAATTTTGTTTTACCACTTTTTATTTTATTTATTTATTTATTAATATACTTTCTTTAGGCTTTCTAGTACTAAGGGTCTCGAAACTAGACCGCGGACAGACAGACAGACAGACAGACAGACAGACAGACGGACAGACAGACAGACAGATAGACGGACATGACGAAACTATAAAGGTTCCTTGTTTACTACGGAACCCTAAAAAGGTATTGCAGGCGGGGACAAACCAGTACCTGAAATTATAATGTGGTGTAACTTTTGTTTGTCCCCCGCCTGCGATACGAAAATTCTATTGATTATAATGCTTGTTTTTCTCTTTTGCAATCGGAGTTTTTGTTTTTTTTAAATAAGTTGCTTTATTTGTTTTGTGTTCCTTCTTTGCGTCATGTTTTACCGCAAATAAACGTCTTTTCTTTCTTTTATCTTTTTTAAGGCGTGGAACAACAGTTTTGGTCAAACTACAACTTAACTTTCCAGTTGAAATAAAAATATTCTCTAATTAATACACTTATTGCAAATGTAACATTGCAATCGCAAAAACTAGTCATCATCTGCGTAGCCTTTTCCCAACTATGTTGGGGTCGGCTTCCAGTCTAACCGGATGCAGCTGAATACCAGTATTTTACATGGAGCGACTGCCTATCTGACCTCCACAACCTAGTTACTAGGTAACACGATACCCCTTCGTAAGACTGGTTGTCAGACTTTTTGGGCTTCTAACTACCCGTAACGACTGTCAAAGATCTATAAATGACAGCCGGGACCAACGGCTTAACGTGCTTTCCGAGGCACGGAGGACTTGGTATGTAAAGATGGTCATCCAATCACAGACCAACCGCGGCAAGCGTAGCTTAACCTGATCGATCGACCCGTGCAGCTGTTGTTACTTAGCTACAAGCCCCTCAAAAACTAGTATTTTATGTAATCTACTATATAAAAATAAGTCGGGTTTTCCTTCCTGACGCTATAACTCCAGAACGCACGAACCGATTTCCACGGTTTTGCATTCATTGGAAAGGTCTCGGGCTCCGTGAGGTTTATAGCAGTAGGGTAGGTAGGGTAGGTAGGGTAGGTAGGGTAGGTAGGGTAGGTAGGGTAGGTAGGGTAGGTAGGGTAGGTAGGGTAGGTAGGGTAGGTAGGGTAGGTAGGGTAGGTAGGGTAGGTAGGGTAGGTAGGGTAGGTAGGGTAGGTAGGGTAGGTAGGGTAGGTAGGGTAGGTAGGGTAGGTAGGGTAGGTAGGGTAGGTAGGGTAGGTAGGGTAGGTAGGGTAGGTAGGGTAGGTAGGGTAGGTAGGGTAGGTAGGGTAGGTAGGGTAGGTAGGGTAGGTAGGGTAGGTAGGGTAGGTAGGGTAGGTAGGGTAGGTAGGGTAGGTAGGGTAGGTAGGGTAGGTAGGGTAGGTAGGGTAGGTAGGGTAGGTAGGGTAGGTAGGGTAGGTAGGGTAGGTAGGGTAGGTAGGGTAGGTAGGGTAGGTAGGGTAGGTAGGGTAGGTAGGGTAGGTAGGGTAGGTAGGGTAGGTAGGGTAGGTAGGGTAGGTAGGGTAGGTAGGGTAGGTAGGGTAGGTAGGGTAGGTAGGGTAGGTAGGGTAGGTAGGGTAGGTAGGGTAGGTAGGGTAGGTAGGGTAGGTAGGGTAGGTAGGGTAGGTAGGGTAGGTAGGGTAGGTAGGGTAGGTAGGGTAGGTAGGGTAGGTAGGGTAGGTAGGGTAGGTAGGGTAGGTAGGGTAGGTAGGGTAGGTAGGGTAGGTAGGGTAGGTAGGGTAGGTAGGGTAGGTAGGGTAGGTAGGGTAGGTAGGGTAGGTAGGGTAGGTAGGGTAGGTAGTAAGTGATAAAGATGGTCCACCCCAAACATTTATATGGCAAAACAACGTTTGCAGGGTCAGCTAGTATCACATAAAATACTAGTTTTGCCACTACAAACGATCAATATTCGGATTTTTCCTTTGGGTACCTACTTATACCGCGAAACTTTGCTTGCTTCTTGCCACATTTCAACGTTTCAATGCTGCTATGTCAACGGGAAGTTCGGGTTTTGAAAAGCGAGATAACCTTCAAAATTGGCGAATAGATTCGGACCCTGATAAGCGTTTTACTTTGTGTAAATTATTTCATCATGACTGCTCTCAAAATGGTGAAGAAAAACATCGTGAGGAAACTGGCATGTCCTAAACCAAAAATTCGAAGATATGTGACATCCACCAACCCGCACTGGCCCGCGTGGTGAATTTCGGCCCACTCCTTTTCACTGAGAGGCCTGTGTCCTAGCAGTGGGAACATTAAAGACTGATTATGCTAATTGACTGTAGATATCTCTTGATTGGGTTGGTTTAGAAGCTTGAATTTTTTACCCATCCAAAAGACCGCAGACCTAGTCTGGTAAGACTATCCTTATTATTATTTCTGAAGAAAGAAAACACACAGACATGTTCTGTAAAGATTTAATTAATAATGACTTATTCAGTCTCAGAAACATTAAACTGCTTATATACAATTATTACTCAACTAACTGACTGCCTCGTTGGTCTAGTGGTCGCAAGCGCTACTGCTGAGCATGAGGTCCTGGGTTCGATCCCCGGGTCGGGCAAAGTGTTATTATTGGGTTTTTCTATCTAAAATTTCTCAGTAGCAGCCCGGAGTCTGGATTTGTGCCCGGTTGATGGCAATAGGCTCGCCCCCTATTACATGGGACATAAACATAACTGGCGAAATGTGGGTATACCTACTTCAGGTACACCTCTGCCCAACCCTTCGGGGAAACAAGGCGTGATGTTATGTTATGTTATGTTATGTTACTCAACTAACTATTTACACTAGATACTAAATTAAATTACTAACTGTACAATATATACTCGTCCGCATCGCTATTGAATGGCAATACTAATTCTTTGGCCAATAAATGAGTCAGCCCTCTGGTCACGTGAAGCGTTGACCTGTCGGCGAGAAATTTCCTTGTAAAGGAGACGTGCACTCGGGCCCCATGACCCGAGCGTTCCGACTCCAAACGGCTCAAAACTGTAGGTACCCATAATATATACCTAATTACTTATACTTAGATGTAACATGTAAGATCAACTGACTAACATTACACACACGCACTGTGTGTATAAGCGGTCTAACCAGCTTCATTTTCCTCAAATGTAATGTTGCAAATAACGTTGTGGGTTTCAATGTGACTTTTACAATATATACCTATAGTAGTTAGTTGTAAATATGTTTGTGTATATTATATGTTAAGATAGTAAACAAAAACTTTTACAGTTAATATATACTTTGGGAGTTTATCTTGGACATTACTAACATCGGTGATGGAAAACATCGTGAGGAAACCTGGACTTATAGTTAATATAAGTCTGAAATCGCCAGCCCGTCATGAGCTTGAGCTGATCAATTCTCGTACCTTCTCTGGATGATAATATTTTTGTTAAAGTATTTGTTTAACTGTTAATTTCGACGAGGAATTTTTCGGTGTCATCATTTAGTTTGTTAGTAGAAAACTGTTAATTTAGATAAGTATTATATTTCCCTATAACATTTTTTGTCTATAATGCCCTTTACTAACATGTATTTGAACAAGTCTTAGTACTATTTTAGTTAGTATCTTCTGTTCAATGTCTCATTTTTCTGTGAACGTTATGCACGCCTGTAATTTATGAATACATTAGTAGTAATACCTAAATTCTGTTGTTAAATTCTGGCTTTTGCCCTGCAGTGGGAAAATAATAGGGTGGTATTATGATACACATCATCACATTTGCAGGGATGTTCGAATGGATTTCTTTTTAAAGTATATTTGCCATAACTCCCGATTACTCTTTCCTATAATTAAATACGTATCCAATGCTAATATATTCATGAACTCTCCAAATACTCCTAATACATTAACATATTTATCAGATTTTTCAAATAAATCTCGTAAACAGTACAAAACCATAACATTACTAATAACAAATATTAAAGTAGATATGTAAAAGCGACGCCTCTTGTCAGAAGCTGTGGTCGCGGTAGCTTTACTACTGCGGAACAAAGAATATACAACCATAACGTAAACGACAAAACTTATTGTCACAGGTAACAACAACAGTGATATGCCGATAGGAGTTGTAAGTATTTCCATCGAGTAATACACATGAAGTAACCTACCAGTAACAAAATATAAGAGCACTGCTATAAAAGGTACTCCCCAGGCAAATAGGTTACTCTTAAGATACCTCCTACGAATGTCAATATTGAAAACTTTTACAAAATCAACGTAAAAAATATAGCACAACACGAGTAACCAGCAGTTGAAAGTAAGTGCCCAGAACTCAAATAAATACAGAAAAAACTGAACTCGTACAAGATTAACATAATTAATAAAACAATTTGTTTCTACATATACAAACAAACAGTAACGTATCACATTAGTTATCATCAAATTGAGAAGCACATAGTTTCTGAAATGTCGAAACTTTTTGATTTTCCACCACGACGTCACTCCGTATATGAAACCAACCAAACTTAACACAACAATAATCCAGGCAAAAACTACGAGATAATATGCATTGGGAACGCAGGGTGTGTTGAAGGCATCATATGCACTTATATTGTATGCACTAGAGTCGTATGCACTGGAGTTGTATACACTAGAGTTGTATGCACTGGTATTGTATGCACTGGTGTTACTTGCACTGATATCATTTGGAGTTGCGTCATTTGCACTGATTTTGTATGTACTTGTTACATATTCACTAGTGTCAAATGCATTGGTTGCGTTTTCAGCCATGGTGAGTATGATGTGCACAATTCGCCACGCGTCCGCTGCCGCATGTGCAGCGCAGCGCAATGAAACCAGTTGAGTTACTTGAATCATTATATATTATAACAAGTACGTAATTGTGATTCACAGGGTTATCCTGCATCACTGCGACGTTGTTTATTCCTTACTAATATTATAAATGCAAAAGTGATTTTGTTTGTTTATTTATTTGTAACGCTTTCAAGTTTCACGCTAAAACGGCAAAAAAATTTTTAATGTTAGCACAGGGGTAGACCATGACCTGGGACAAGGGATGGTTTTTATTCCGTTACTACGTTCCCGTGGAATACTTTGCGACATCGACGTGAGTCAAGTCACTGGCAAAAGCTAGTAACAATATAAAGGCTTGTTTGGGGAAATACCACCACTATAGCTAGGTATTGGTGTCGCCACAGCGTTGCTGTTGTCTGTTTATAGGTTTATGGGTGGGCAAACCCATCATGCTTGTGAGTAATTTATTCGAATGTTAAATGCTTGGAAGCTGTTTGTAGAATTTTAATACTGTCTTCTTATGTTATTTGTATGTGATGTAGGTATGTGTTTACCCAGAATTAAACTCACATTAAAAGTACACTTTGTTAGCAAGCATATTACAAATTAGATGATTATCTGAAGATACGTGTGGTGGGAACCAGATAGACAGGTTCCATAGGTCAATCTAGCCACTGGTAGTAAAAACTATATTCATAGATAAAAATTAGCTATTCGCCAAGACGACCCAGAAACAAGACACTTGTCATCATTTATGTGGACTGCCCCGAGGACACGGCGCAACAAACGCTGGAGGAGTGCTCAGCTTGGGCCCAACAGCACTGTCCCTCATCGAGACACTTGGTGCGGGTGATCTCTCGCTTCCGGCCGTGGTTCAGTCCATGGTCAGAAGCGAAAACGCGTAGGATGCTGTCGCCTCTTTTTGCGAGGAGGTGATTTATGCAAAGGAGGCGGCGGAGAGAGAGAGAGCATACTTATTTATTTAAACTTTTCACACACAAAAAGATACAAAGGCGGACTTAATGCCTTTTGCATTCTGTACCAGTCAACCAAGGGTGGTGAAGAGATTAGTAACAGGTGCTGTTTGAGAGGAATAAAGAAAAAAAATATTAAAAATATATCATTAGAAATAAAATAGGTAGGAACAACAGTACATAACTAAGTTATAACTTATAATACACATACATACACATTTAATAAATACAATATATACCTGTATTACATATGTACGTCAAGAAAAAAAAAATCTTTAAATTAGAATAAAGGCCGCGCTACTAGCGCCATTACAGTGGTAGACTGCAATGTCGTCAGCCTTTATTTAATCTGTGGTCAAAGTTATTTATTTATTTATTTACTACTATTTAAAACTATAAAGTTATTACTTGTTAGGAATTGATATTGTATTTAATAGCATTAAATGTCGTTTATTTTATTACAGGTAAGGTTTGTATAGTTAATTGAGTTGTGGTAGTTTAGTTTGTTGTTGTTGAGCGCTACTGCTGAGTATGAGGTCCTAGGTTCGATTCCCGGGTCGGGCAAAGTGTTATTGGGTTTTTCCATCTGGAATTTCTCAGTAATAATAATAATAATAATAATAAAAGAATTTATTGCATAAAACAAAATCACATTGCACTGCATACATTCAGTTGACGCTATTCAATACAACTTTAGCGTAGGAGTACAGTAAATTTCAACTCTATCCCTTAAACTAGGTCAGGCCTGTATCTTAAGAGATAGGGTTCAGCCATTATGTGGACTAAGTTATTATATTTATTAAAAGACAACAACAAGTTAAACCAGTGACGATGTGGTACTTAAAAACGTGCATTAATGAAAAGAATAAAAATAAAAACAATAATATACCAAAAAATAAAAAAATAATAAAAATACAAGGTATGAAGGTATGAATCGGTTGCGTATATTTGGGTAGATGATTGTGTGGTGTTGAGTGTAGTGTATGTGTATAGTATGATGTGGTGGTAGGGGAAATGTTAGGTATGTTTGAGTTTAAGAGATGTATGTCAGTAGATTTTCAGTTGTGATGTAGTCCTGTTGAAGTAGCCACTGTGTGATCTTGTGTTTTAGCGCGTATCTGTTAGAGTCCAGTAAGTTAAGTTTACGGTGTAGTTGTGTGTATAAATGTGTACCTATAACGTAGTGTTGGTGCCTTGCAAAGGATGTTTTATGTCCTACCCCAGAGGGGATGTTTTTGCGCTTTTCTGGGTTGGACCTGGGCATGGTTCTGTGGGTTCTGAGGACCGCTTGCAGGATAAAGAGCTGCCTAACCGTTAAGACCTTACATTCCTCATATAAATGCACTGTGGGAAATCTATATGGTTTACGAGTCATTGTTTTGAGGACTGCTCTTTGAGCTCTCTCTACCTTCAAGAAGTTTGTTTTCATTGCACCACCCCAAGCGGTTATACAGTAGCCGATGATCGACTGGCATAGCGCATAGTAGACCATTTTTAATATATTGACGTCAGCAGAATCTCTTAGGGATTTGAAGATGTAGACGAGACGCATTGTTCGGCTTGTTACTGCTTCGAGTTGCCTGTCCCACCGTAACCCACTATCAATTTGAAGACCCAGGTATTTGACACAGTCGGCTCTTGCCAACGAGGGACAGGAGCACGAGGTTGGGTTCCGACAGGAATGGGCAGATATTGCAAAATTAGACGACGGCCTTGTATTGCGCTTAATTGCGAAAGGAATGTAACTGGATTTATCGAGATTCAGTGTAAGTAAATTCTTGTTGAACCAGTTCATAAGACTTTTCATGGCAGCTTCCGCCCTATCTTTGACCACGTCCCAAGTTGGTCCGTGCACTAGAATCGCGGTGTCGTCGGCATATGTAAAAATCTTGCAATTCGGAAGGATCATCTTACAGAGGTCATTAATATAGATTTGGAACAATGTGGGGCCTAAAATACTCCCTTGGGGCACACCGTAAGTAAGGGTCTCCTCTTGGCTAATGTACGTATCTATTTTGACCTGCTGATACCGATTCCTGAGATAATCCTTGAATATATCCAGAGTTTTGCCACGTACACCCAGTTTTTCAATCTTTGAAATAAGTTTAGGAACAGAGACTGTGTCAAAAGCTTTAGACAGGTCAAGAAAGATGCCCATGCACTTTGTTCCACCATCCAGCTTCCTTGCTATGAATTGCGTAAGGTCCAAAACAGCATCTTCCGTCGAGACACCAGACCTAAAGCCATACTGGTTTCCAGCAATAATATTATGCTTGTCGAGAAAGCTTTTAAGACGCACGTTAAGAACCTTTTCTAAAATTTTTGAAAGGGATGGTAGAACAGAGATAGGTCTGTAATTGTTGACACAGCCTCTGCTCCCGCCCTTATAAATAGGGTGAACTATGGCTTTTTTAAGGCCATCTGGGAATATCCCTAATTTTATGCTAAGATTGCAGATATAGGTAATTGGTGGAACCAAAATGTGACGGCAAATTCTAAGTAAGACCGACGACACACCGTCCCAGCCCACGGCACAATCGTTACGGAGCTGTAGGATTATTGTTTCCACTTCACTTTCATCTGTGTCAAGTAATACAAAAGAATTGGTCGGTGACAAGTTTAAAGGTTCGCATATTGTTGATCGTTCACGGCCCAAGGGTGGAAATGTTTGACCATGATGAGTCAAAATATTTGCTGCTAATTTTTTCCCAATGTCGCTAAAGAAAGAGCACACCTGATTAACCGAGGATTGAGGATCATCACTTATTTTTAACAGTTCGACAGGACTAGTACGAGTTTTATTGGTATTAGTAATTGTTTGAATAGTCTTCCAGAGGGCTTTGGGATTATTTTTAGATTTTTCCAATTCAGTAGACTCGTAGGCTATCCTAAGTTTACGGAGTAGGTCATTACAAAAATTCCTATAGCGCGTGTAAGTGACTTTTAGTATTAAATTGTCTGGGGAACTGTTTGATTTCATGTGAAGCATGTCCTTATTTCGGATACATTTCAGTAAACCTGGTGTAATCCATGGTTTAGTGATTCTTTGTTTCCTTGGAATAGTTACTTTGGAGGTATGATTATTTATTATAGTAGTTAATATTGATGTAAAGGAATTCAGGGCTTCGTTTGCGTCATTTATTTCATAAATTTGGGAGAAATTGGTGTTTTCTAGTTCTGATTTAATTGCATCAAGATTAGGACGAGAAATTGTGTACATTTTTTTATAACTTGGGTTCGCGTTTTTTATTGCCAGTATAATAGGTTTGTGGTCGGTTATGGAAGATTCAAGAACCAATGACATGACAGGTAGCTTAGACTTAACCAAAATATGATCAAGGCAGTTATCCAGTCTCGTAGGCATGAGGTGAGTTGGCAGAAGTCCATGGGACGCATTCAAGACAAGATAATTAAGGCTATGGGGGCTATTGTTACCCGGTTTTATATCGATGTTTATGTCGCCGACCAGCACAATATTTGGAACGGAAGAGAGCCCAACATACACGTCATTTAAGCTGGACAAGAACGTATCCATTTGACTATGAGTGTCATAAGACGGTGGGCGATAGATACCTACGAAAGCGAATTTACTATCTACTTGACATATAAGGCAGTTTGCATTTGTTATGTTTGGTTCCCAAACCGTAGTATTTAATCCAATTTTACTGTAGATGATTACGCCTTCATTCTGACTGCTTGCTTTATTTGTGGAATGTGAAAGGAATCCATTCAGTTTTGGTGGGTTAATGACTTTGCTTAGCCAGCACTCTGTTAACACAATGATGTCATAATTGATATCTGTTGAACATATTAGTGTCTGGAGACTATCAAAGTTCTTATTCACACTACGTATATTAATATGTAACAATTTGATGTTATTCTCGGACACATTAATAAACTTTTTACAGTCTTGTGGATTGCAACTAAAAGCGTTATCTAAATTAAGATTCTCCAGATCATCCATAATATTGTTTAAAGTAGCCATTTGAGATGAAAACCGACACTAAATATGCGCATAAAAAAGCAGAATAATTTCCTGTTATTATATAGAAAAACACAACTTATTAAAGAAAATGAAAATGAGTTTGTTTGTGTATTAGTATTCGTATGAGTTTGTGGATTATCTGGTGGGTTTATGAGTGATATGTCGTTGTAGATGTTATGTGTGTTATTTGTTTTGTATGATATACGCATGAAAATATTGGAATAGAAATAGATGCTATGCCTTAATACTAACAATAGGCAAACTAGATAGTATGAATACTCGTATAACTTACATGTACGAAAAAGAAAAAATAAAAGAAAAAATATACGAACAGGAAGTAGGTTACATATGGGCGGAAGTAGTCATATGCCCTCATCACACATATTCTGAAGACATTTTTCGGAGTTTATGAGTAGTTGTTTATCACCAGATTTCTTACGAAGAAAGATGTTCCCATTCTTAATCCAGCAGAAAGCATATATGCTTTCTGCTGGATTAAGAATGGGAACTGTATTCTTCTTTGCAAATTCACGTGTCATGTAAAAGAGTTTTTTAGAACTACCGGGTAACTGTTCCGCGACATAGACTGGCTGCCGTTTCCCGGGGATGCCGATTTGTTCAGTGTTCAGTTTATTGTCCCTTATAGGTATATTCTTGTTATAGTTTCGAACAGCTGATATTAGATCTTGTTGTTTTTGTACACTCTTAAACTCTGCTATGATGGGGCGTATGGTACTAGTCGCAGTGGATTTTCCTGGTTGGCGATAAATATCTCTAAACTCTGCATCAGCAATAGAAACTCCCGCCAACTTCCCGATGTTACATACTGTTTTTATTAAATCGCCAGTGTTCTCGTCGTCGCTCGGCGGAATATTACGTATTTCGATGCTAGCCGATCGTGATTTCAGCTGTAAATCAATAATCTTTCTCTCAAGAGTTTCAATGTAACATCGCTGTTCCCGTCTTTCCTTCTTCAGTTCCTCCACCTCCCGCTTTAATTCTTCAAAATTTTCATTCAAAAAGTTCATAGATCTTTCGATACCGGCATTAGTCTTACATATTTCCGTATTAGACTTCTGAATCTTGATATTTTGCAACTTGATCTCTTTTATATCTGCTGCTAGTTCCGTTATAATAGTTGACTGTTCTGTTAGCATCTTGTGAAGGTTGTTAGTATTTTGGTCAGTTTTCACGCTAACCAGTGTGTCTTCCAGTTCCTCCCGATTGGGGCTGGCCCCACTTTGTGGCGAGTTTTTTTGTTTCAATCGTCTATTCCTGGTACTGACAAATTCACTCGTCGTGATGGGTGAGTTTAAATCCGGTTCGGAGCGCGTCTGACTCAGTGTATTAGGTTGAGACTCAGGCGGTGTACGTTGCACGCCAGCCATTGTATAACAACTCGATATAATAATACTCCAGATGCCGCTTTCGTAGCCGATGTACAGTTCGTAGCAGTCGTAGCAGCAGGTTTGTCGCAGATAGTTCGTAGCGCGGAGATCGTAGCAAGTAGGCGGATGACGTCAGGCGCACGTAGACGTACGCACCGGTAATTAGAGGTCCCCACCACTTGCACGGTGGCGCAGCGGCCAGCGCCTGAGTCTCCCACTCACACGGTCCGGGTTCGAGTCCGCAAATCACAAACACTTTTTCAAGCACAATTCAATCGTCAATAATAGAAATAGTTCTGTCTCACTTTAGGACCGCCCACTGGGAGGACACCAAAGGTATAAGTGTCACAAGAGTGACAAGGAATCGAAAGTCTTAGGATGCCACCAATCACGTAATTTACAAATAAAAAGCGCAGGGACAACCGACACACGTCCACCCGTCTACTCGTTCATCGGCCGAATCCAATCCAGTAGCAGCCCGGAGTCTGGATTTGTGCCCAATTGTTGGCAATAGGCTCGCCCCCTATTACATGGGACTTAAACATAACTGACGAAATGTGGGTGTACAATAGGTACACCTCTGCCTAACCCTTCGGGGATTACAGGCGTGATGTTATGTATGTTTATGTGTTGAATGTTATATTTTGAAATTAGTGTTAAACAAACATGTAAATAACAAACCTAAACCTTTTATTACAGAGAAACTCAATTGTGTTTAATTGACGGTATCACCTCACACCTAACTACTGAACAAAATACTCTTTATATATACAAATTCAGGGGTGTTGAGATGACTCATCACAATTTATTTTGAAAAAAAATCTATGCAATTTCCGCTTAAATGCATACCGACTGGTGGCCGTCCTGATATCAAGAGGAAGCGCATTCCATAGAAAAATGGACTGAATATGAAAGGAAGAATGAACAAAGTCAGAAGTATGAGAAGAACCAAGTAGGAGAAGATTGTTAGAAGAACGCAGATTCTTAGTGTGTGAAGAACGTAGATATTGGAAGTAAGACACAAGATAAGAAGGAGGAGTGGGAGAGTTGAGAAGGGAGAAAATCGTGCAATTACAATAAGAACAAGGGAGAAAAACTTCTTTGGCGAATGGAAATATCATATTTCTTGAGGTTGAATATGAATCGGATAGAATTGTTGAGCAGTCTGTCGAGCTTATCCAGCAAAACCGAATTCAAGTCGAAGTAGCACACGTCACCATAGTCGATGATAGGGAAAATCTCAATCTGCATGAGTATAGTTTTCGTCTTAGCGGGTAAAAAGTTTCTAAGACGACACAGGGATCGCAGAGTACCGTTGACCCTTTGACTAACCCTAGAGACCTGGCGTTGCCAGCTAAGGGTCAAGTTAAGATGACAACCGCGATCTTTCACAGAAGAGGTAATAGGTATGTCGGTACAATTGAAAATTAGAGGAGGAAGAGAGCTAAGCGTCACCCTACCCATCATGCGTGAGCTCCCAATTACAATGGCCTGACACTTTGAGGGGTTTACTGACACCCCAAAACTATCAGACCACTTTTTGATGGCATCTAAATCTCGGTTTACATCTGCTATAGCGTCCGACAAACCTTCACCCGCTCAGCTGTATATAATGGAAGATCATCGGCATAAAGATGTTACGAACACCGAAGACTAATAAAAGTGAGTTATAAAATTAATGAAGATGGAGAATAACAATGGAGAGAGAATACCGCCTTGTAAGTAGTATTACTAAATACCTCACGTTTGTCATGTTTAATCAAGCGTCGACTAACAAGCGCAAGCCAGTGATCTGCCAGTTACCCTCTGACGGTGTGCTGTTTAGCGGTAGTAAACACAAGTCGCGTGACCTCGCCGGACTCGTGAGCCGCACGCGCCGCTGCGCACCGACTGTACTGCGGCGCGGCGCGTGCGCACGGGTGCCCGTCTTAATGGCTCAAAGACAGCACAGTACGTCATCACGCTCATAGACGCAATAGGGAAATGTAACTGTAGTTTTTATATTACGAGCGCGCGCGCAAGTGACGCGAAGGGGAGGGTGGGAGCGAGACAAAACACTGGATATTCTCGTGTAGGTATGTCACAAGTAGGTACATTATTTATGCATGCACGGTGATGTCTGACGATTAATTTTTATGTTATTTAATCATATTTATTCTTATAATTCGTTGTATAGTTGTTTTATAATTCTAAGTTCTGTTTATTTTATTTTGTTCCCTTTTATTATTTACAAATTGCTGAACCTGACTTGATTTCCGTTCGTCTTTTTCGGGTGATCACTGAAAATCAGCGCTGTGCTGTGAGTCCCCCATAGCACAGCATCATGCTGAGTGGAAGCCTTCTTGTCACAGTCATGACGTCCAGCTGACGACTATTTCTGATTTATACATGTTTGCATATTATGTACTAAGTTATATCTAATTTGTTTTGTGCTTACCTACTCCTGTCTTTGTATGCACGTGTTTCTGTGACAAAAATCTATGTTTCTTTCTTTCTTTCCTTGTAGAACACCAGCATCCATCCATCCATCATCACATCAACGCGAACCGCTGACGTCCCCGAAGATAAGAAGAGAACCTCTCCAGAACCTCGGACGAAACCATAAGATGAGAGAGGATAGAAAGGAGAATTATCGTGGTTGACGGCGTTAAAGGCTTTGGAGAAATTAATTAATACCAAAACGGTAACTTTGGTATCCTCCATTGCTTATCTAACATCAGCAGTCACTTTAAGGAGAGCGGAGGCTTTACTGTGCCCAGGCCTGAATCCAGACTGAAAAGAGCTAACAAGGTTGTTCTGGTGAACAAACCTTGTAAACTGCTTATTTACGCAGGCCTCGAGCACTTTAAACAGAAATGGGAGAATGGAAATGGGTTGAATGTGACTGGGTAGGGAGGGATTAGAAATTTTTGGGAGTGGACATACATAGATCATACGCCACAGGGATGGGAATTGTCCGGAATCAAGAGAAAAGTTGATGATATGGGTAATCGGAGGGAGAAGGATATCAAGGATCCAAACAACCATACTACGACTGATGCCATCATGAACCATGGCCTTGGATTTTGTGGACAAGATGATCGTTTTAATTTCGTTCAAGGTGACCGGAGAGAAGTGAAATGGTTCTATGATAGAACTGTGTAGGCCGATAATGTAATCAACCATCTAGGACAACATTTGGGAATCCAAATGATAAGTGGTTGTGAAGTGACGGTTGATATCATTAAGGCCAATTGTATTAGGAAAATCCACATGACGTGGTCTACCGATACAAAGAGTACCAAGGAACTTCCAAATATCAGCAGGTGAAGAAGATACATTCTCGACAATATGGCAGCGTTTAGCGTTGCGTATCATCTGATTACACCGATTTCTATCAGCTTTGAAAAAGGTTCTGATTTTCTTCACTACGATCCTTTTTAAATTTACGAAAAGTCCGATCTCTGCGCCTCATCGCCATTCGAACCCCTGTCGTCATCCAAGGAGCAGGAGGACGCCGAAGTTTAATCGTCTTAACAGGAGCGTGTTTATCGTAGAGAGCAAGCACCGTCTGATCGAAAATACGCAGTTTTTCGTCTATAGCTGTCGCCACTGCCAAGTGTTCCCAACTGAAGTCTGACGCATCCTGACGAAACTTCTCAACGTCCATGCGTGCAAAACACTGCATATGCAGTACTTTTAGAGACAAGTTTAGGTGGTTTTAGGAAATACGAGAGGAAAATGAGTTCATGATGGGAAAATCCAGGAGCGGAACACTGACCATGAGAGGAAACTAGAGAGGGAGTGGATGTAAGGATTAAGTCGAGCCAAGTGTCATCACCTGAGATACTGGAATGGGTAGGTTGCAATGAAAGTATATGGAGACTAACAGACTCAATGATGTGAAGGAGTTTACGGGATCGGGGGTTGTGGTGAGCAAGGTCAGTGTTGAAATCGCCCATAATGACGCAATGTGCATACTCTGACCCTACGGATTCCAGCGCCAATTCAACTTTGGAAAAATAGTCAACGGCGGGTAGACAATAGACAACACCAAGAAGGGTCTTGACGCCTTTGACGTAGACCTCCAAAAAGAGGTACTCGGCGGAAGCATGATATTGTGCGGGAGATGAGGTAATGATTTTGAATGGGAAATCGCTACGAAGATAGATGGCTACACCACCCCTCCCTTTCCGATTCTATCATTTCGGATAAGAGTGAAACCTGGGAGAGAGTAGGTGGTGGAGAGAAGATGAGCCAACTCTCAGAAACCGGAACGGCATGGGCATTGACGCCGGTAAAGGTGTCCAACAGATCACTGTAGTGACTTGGAACACTTTGCGCATTTATATGGCAGACATTAAACAAATGACCTTTCTGTTGAATGAAACTCCGACGCACAAAGTCACCAAGGGTGTCAGACGAGGAGCTAAAACTTTCATTAGCGGATGAGCTAGAGGAATCAATGGCAGAGTAAAAATAATCATCATCAGGTAACATAAAATAATAAATAAATAACTGATAAATATGTAAATAAGCTATAGCTAAAATTGCTTTCGCTTTAGGTGCAACACCACTATCCATGCACCATATTTGCACCATACATGCATACTTCTCACTCCACCCGCACCAGAGGAGCAGCCGGGCGTCGAAAAGCGCTAAAAATTATCTCCGGCCACCATAAGGAAAATCCTGCGGGCGGTGAAATTGGGGCTGTGTCGTTGCTCGAGCAGTAAGGCTCAAAGAGGTGGCACGCAGTATTGAGACGTGCGGTCGTGGGATCAGCCGCACTTGATGATGGGGCCCGCTAGGCATGGCGGCTGACACCAGTCGGGGGTGCGGCGAATGTACAAGTATCTCCCGGGCCCCCGACTCATGGTACTAGAAGAAACAGTGGGGTTTTAGTCGGTAGGAGTACGACATAACCCTCCTTTCTTCACAGACGGAGGGTATCCATAAGGATTTCCCAACGGAAAAAAAGGATAAGATGTCTTTAGAAGACTTAGAACATTATGAATAGGTACCTCAAATGCGTCGATTTCATCACTGATTCACTAACTCAACAAAACCTCTTGGCGCTTCCCGAAGTCCTAGAATAAGAATCATTTATTTGCAGAAAATATTAGTGTTACCAGTTGTAAAAGTTGGTGGTAATGTACAGTCCATTTTTTCCTGTTTAGGGCATCAATACCTAATAGGTAAGATTTACAGAAAAATACCTATGTTCTAATATCATTTTTTAATTAAGATAAAATTTAAGTTAAGTACAATAAATATACGATATATAATATAATATGTTTTGTTTTGTTATGTGTGTGTCTATATATAATATACACACATAACAAAACCTAGAATCTGTGTACTAAGAATTTTTTATAGTTGAACTAAACGTACACACGCCACAAAACAACAGAAAACTTAAAATATATTTTTTTTCTTTATTGTTGGCGTGCAAGAAATACCTTTTTACCCGATTTTGCTAGAAGTAAGGGTTATGAATTAAACATGAATGCGTGATATCAGTAAACTATCACCGCTTAATGCTACTGCTCCATCTGCGTTAAAGTTAGCGTTCATATGCGTTCATAATAACCCTACAAAAAGGAATGAAATCCCACCAAAAACATTTCATGCAAAGTACATCGCCAAGACTCACATAACGCTTTCACTTTCATAAAATTACAGTTACAAACCTAACATCTTGGTCAAAATGTACGGCTTGGCCGTTTCACGGCCGCCGCACAGACACTCCGACGGGCTTGTGGAGAGATGTGCGGAGATGTCCGAAGCGGAGACGAGAAGAGATGTTTTTCAGCTATCCACCGAAGCTGTGCGGTGATGCGTACTGGCTAGACTAGAGCGGAGAGAGCGCGCTGGATCAGAATGGCCGTATGCCAGATCCAGCGCGCTCTCTGCGCTGTAAAACATTTTACATCAAAACGGCATCACCCACCTCGGGTTTAGCCAAAACTACACGGCATCACCCGCCTTGGATCTAGCCATATCACATGACATCACATCACCCGCCTTGATCTGGCCATATTTCATGGCATCACCCGCCTGGGATATAGTCCCCTAACACGGCATGATCCGCCTTGGATCTAGCCCTAAGACCAAGAAAAAGGATACACACATGGTAGCCAGCCAGCGTAATAGGGAGGAAGGTGGAGTAGCTAAGATAATTTACAAATCATCCGCCCATACGGTCGGTTAATTGTCATTGTCGTGGCGCACATTTTTTCCCAAACAACGACTCCATGGGTGATCTTCCCGTACTTTTAGAAACGGTAGAATTAATAGCCAACTGTAAATCTCGAATAAGCAGTGTACCACTGTTTATTAAGCTCCACAACAGACATATTATCTTTGATGATTTTCATAATACGTTCTACCTGACCGTTTGCCCGACTAGCACCTTTAGCTACTAATATTATATAATATTCTTGAAATTTAAGTCTATTTGGGGTGCCGATGTTGGATCATTCATCGTTTGCATATTCAGCGTTATTACGTTTAACTTTCATACGATGTACGGTGTGAAAGAGAATTGCAATTTCATCTTACGATAATGACATAAGTGTCAACAATGTCTTTTGGGATTGTATCAGATGTTCAACTATGTTTTTAAGAACTGGATCTCGTTTTCGTTCTATTAGGAGCCAGTTATGATCAAGTGTAAAAGAATTAACTGAAAATTGCAACGAAATATTATCTCTAGGAATTTTACAGGGTCTCGCTACGGGATTTCGTAAAAAAAAATCGCCATAAGAAAGTCCTCAATATCAAATCGGAAAGTTTGCAAAAATCACACCAGCAGCGGTTAACTCTTGGCGTTTGTTATTTTTTCGTTCTGGATACTTTCAGTGAATTTAGTGAATTATAATCTGTTACTACTTTAAAGCATCTACTATACAAAAAGTGGTGGAAATGTTTAATAGCTTAGAATGGTATTTGCTCTCAGCATTGGTCATTCGCATACTAATAAACGATACGAGGATTCTTATCATGTCGCTAAATCAAAACTGCACCATAACATAAAGAACTAGTGTCTGTATGGACTTTACATGGTAAATCAGGGTCGAAATTTTTTTTAAGATTGGGGAAGATGTTAATCTACGAATTATTTCCTTTCGGGCATTTTTCTGATTTTTAGTCCACCTACTAGGTATGCCAGATTTATTTAATTCACATAAAAGGGCCATGATTTTGGAAAAAAATTATACGAATTTCCTAAAATAACCAGCTAGGCAGTTAAATTGCCGTAATTCTTTAATTTTTCTTTTTTTTTTTTTTTTGGTAACGGAGACTTATAGAGGGCATCTAATTTTCTAAGCTGTTTTTTATTATATTTCCTAAACATTCAATCGATTTTTTTAACGAGCGTTTCTTTTTGTTTAGTGAAAAACCTGCATTAGTGAATCTCTTCAAAACGAATCCCAAGTTAGTTAACCCTTCTATAATTGCAGAACACATGATAGATGACAGATTCATGTAGACCAAATTTTACAAATTTAAAAATATTAACTCTCCCTAGTGTATATGTCACGGCTAAAACCCGAAGTGTGGCTACACCTAGTTTTAGCCGGCTAGAACTTGATAATGTTAGTAGTTGGTTAAAGTTAGTTGTAGCAAATGAAAATGGCTGAAAGGTAGGTTAGGTTAGGTTAGAACTGTGACCACATAACACACCGCACGAGCCGAGCGAGCGAAGCGAGTGGTGCCGCGGCAGCGGCCGGCGAGTGCCAGGATCCATTTACGCAAGTTTAACCAACTGCTACCGGCCGCACCTAGTTCTAGCCGGCTAAAACTAGGTGTAGCCGCACTTCGGGTTTGGCCGCACCTAGTTCTAGCCGGCTAAAACTAGGTGTAACCGCACTTCGGGTTTTAGCCGTAACATATACATATATGAAACTGTTATGTTCATTAAATCAAATCCAAACTTATTTGAATTTTGCACTAGGGCCAGATACAAAGCCAAGCTGCGCACCGTAGCCAGTAAAACAAAGCTTTTGCACCAAAGCATCTTTTGTATGGGCCCACGAATCTTTAATAATCTTCCGCCTTTATTCAGGACTATGAGCAATATAAATATCTTCAAGAAAACACTGCACAAATTATTGACAAGTAAATGTTATTTACTCTATAAGAAAATTTCTAAATGACAATACATTGAATCAGCCGATTTATTACAACAAACCAATGGGAACATAATCACGAAGTTAAAAAAACACTACAAAGTGAAAAATAACTTTAATTTCGGAAGTCGGTGTCTTGGGTTTTGTGTTTTCGGTTTTTGCCATCGACTTCCGAAATTAAAGTTATTTTTCACTTTGTAGTGTTTTTTTTTGGAAGTCGGTTGTTTTTTTTTTGTAAAAAGTTTTTATTTTTCACTTTTTAGTTTTGGTACCTACCCCACACACATTCGAATACCACTACCTGCTACCAGTGTCAAGAACTTATCATATCATCTACATACTAAGTGGGAAAAAAATACGTATTTTGAAGCTAACTCAAAAACCACCCAAGTAAATTTATATGGGACCAATTTGGGAGCCTACCCTTTCAAACAAAAAAAGAATTTTCAAAATCGGTCCACAAATGACGGAGAAATAGGTGGACATACATAAAAAAAAAAAAACCTCCTTTTTAGAAGTCGGTTAAAAACTAGATAGGTACTCATAAACTGAAGTACGCACTGTGCAATTGTTTTGTAAACCATTTAGTAACATGTCTAGTTGTAATTTGACATAAATATTATAGTAACGTAATCTTAATGTATTGCATGACAATTTGATGTATTGTATTTTATATAACTATGTTTCGAACAGACAATATGAATTTTGTATGCCTCAATGGCGGGACATAGCAGGCTTACCTGTAACTAACACAACATCTTATGAACCTATGATCCACAATAAATGATTTGAATTTGAATTAGACCAATCTTATCCTTATAGTCACTCAAAGCTTTATTAATGGCACGTTGATAAACAGACAGCGCATTGCACAGCCCAAAAGGCATGATTAAAAATTCGAATTGTCCGTCAAGCGTAACAAACGCAGTTTTTTTTTCTATAGAATCTACTGAAATTGGTATTTAACGTCAGGGTTCTATACCCTGCAGTCTTATCTAAACAAGTAAAATAACGCGCTTTACCTAACCTATCAATCCGATCGCCAATCAATGGTAATCTTCGATCAGGTATTGTTGATCGAAGATGGTAATGGAAAATTATCCCCAGCTGTGTTTGCATTTAACTCCCGAAAGTCAACGCATAATTGATTAGTTCTATCTCTTTTTTTAACAAATAAAATGAGACTGCTAAAATTGAATTGAATTTTTCTAACATCCTTACCATGTTAGAAAAAATCGATTCAGCAAGATCGGTATTTAGTTTTATTTCCGACTCAGCTAAAGAGGCATTAAGAGGCCTACGAACACGGCTCGCAACTACAAATCGAGATGTTTGCAAAATTCAATTCCAAGCACGTTGCGCTAGTGTGAGTGCCTGTCGGAGCGATATACACCTACCAGTGAGCAATACTACCACGCACACATTGACAGTTATTGCTTAACGCGATAGCACTACTAGCTTTCGAAAATGTATGATAAAGGAAGTGTTCCGTAATACCAAAAATGACGAATGAAAACTTAATAATTTTCCGTTTTTTTTTTCGTTAATTTGTAACTTGATAATGTAAGCTATGCTTCTGCAGAAACAATGTTAGAGATATTGTTGTTTATAATACAAAAAAAAACAATATGAAGACGTCATTTACGCCGTAAAAATGTGCGAAATTAAATTCGTTTCAACTTCATTTTAGAAAAGTTTTTGGGAAAAAAAAGACGTAGGAGCCTAGATAAACACTGTCTAAATCCGAATAACAACATAATATAGTGAAAATATGCCCAAATTGCAAATGATTTAGGTATTACGTTTGTATGGACAATTTATGCATCCATCGCCGCGTTCTTAATAATCATATTTCTCGAGACAGTCACATACACTAAATAACGAACAATTTGCGCCGGAAACAAATAGGCAAGTATATGAATTAACTCTAATTTTGACGGTAGTCATACAACGATTTATTGGATTTTCGATTGGTTGACTTCGATTTTTCGTCATTTTGCTTACGGAAACATGTTTTTCTAAATGCCCTTTTTTATGGCAATACGTAACCTGAGAGGATGCGTTTGTGCGATATTAGAGTGTATTTTTTGTCGGTTTTTCCTCAGGGTTTTTACATTTGAAATAAATTAGCGACTGACCTAATATCGAATCAAGGATTTCCGAAAATCGGAGTTTTTTATTACAATTATTTTTAACCGACTTCCAAAAAGGAGGAGGTTATATGTTCGTCGCGTATGTTTGTTTTTTTTTTTTCCATCGATTTCTCCGTCAATTGTGGACCGATTTTGAAAATTCTTTTTTTGTTTGAAAGGGTATGGTCTCGAGGTGGTCCCGTATAAATTTTATTAACTTTGCTTCGATACTTTTTGAGTTAGCTTCAATAATACGTACTTTTTCCCACTTAGTATGTGGATGATATGATAAGTACATAGCAGGTAGTGGTTTTCGAATTTGTGTGGGGTCCAACTAAAAAGCCACAACTAAAAAGTGAAAAATAAAAACTTTTTACTTTCAGTTTTCGGTCGGTCACGTTAACGAAAAGTTTTCAAAACAGACTAGTTTGGGCAAAGAGTCAGGCGTATTACGTAACAATACACGTTTCACAAAATCAGGGTAGATACCAGTGACAAGAGCATCAATTACCTCGGTGTCCGTAGCTTCGGACTGCACTCTCTTCTGCTCACATGCTCCGACGTGTAGTCGCGCCACCGCTGGACGTCGTCAGCATACCAGAACTCTTCGCCGAACGTCTGGATTAGGTCTTGTTTAACTTGCTCCCACGTGGTGAATTGAAGGGACCAAGTATCAGCCCAAGCCTTCGCTCTTCCTTTCAGCTGCAGTATTGCCTTCATGCGAGCTTCATGCGGTGATATGCCAATAGTTGCAATGGTTTGGTCAACATTGGCACACCAGTCCCTGATGTCGTGTAAACGCACATCGGGATCGAATGGCGATAGGTAGAAATCGCCACGATCCCGTGACGGCGCTGGAACAGCGGACAGCGCTGCGGCCACAGCACTCGGTGTGGCTTGCATCGTGATTGATGTCACCAGACTCATCACTTGCTCCATCGAGAAAGTTGATTCTGGCTGGGCGGTCGGCACTGGTTTGCGGACCTGGAATCCAGAAGACCTCAGTAGGAGCGAGGTGGATCCCACCGCTGCTATCGACGCATCAGCGCCGTTGATGCCGGAGTCACATATATTGACATATTGGTTTGCACCAATATATCACACAAATACACAGAAATAAGAAATAGCAGGTAAATGTTTAAGAGTACAAAGAAAATACTTTACTTTAACTCAAGGTGTTTATTCCACGAGCAGCTCACAAAGAATGTCTTTCCATTCGTATTACAACAGTTTTTATACACAAAATAACCGCCAAACTTTGCCGCCAAACATTACCGCGAATCTTTACCGCCAAAAATAATTTATGTAAATCAAGCAGATATGTATGTAATTTATTTATTTATTTTTTCTGTTGGGTATCTCATAGCTGGTCTCTAACGACCGTGGCTATTAAACCGGTCAATCCTGTGGATGCATCAAACTGCTACACTCAAAGCCTCCAGCCAGGGCACACAAAAACTAAGCTAAAAAGCTTAGGATAAACGCTCGCTAAGGGCACCCCCTGTGGGGTACGACTCTCGGCTTAGGACGTTATCCGGAGGGAGGACATCAAAAGATGAGACGGGCTGGATCAAAAGGTTTTGATCATGATTATTAATCGGGGAATTTAAAGCTACGTGCACAGCTGCAACTGCTGGCACCTCGTTTTAGAGCAAGGGTCGGGGGGAGTATTATTTACTCGGAGGCGCGGCGGTCGCGATCACAAAGGCTTCGGCGGCGAAGTCGGAATGACGGGAGGCGTCTGTTTCTGTGCAGTGTACTCGTTTCCCTATTGCTCTCCTGGAGGAGGGTTATGGAGTCATCGGGGTCTGAGAGAATATGCCTTGGACGGCGAACATGACTGATGAATGTATGTCAAAATAAGTCCTTAATAATAATGAACTCTAAAGAAAATTACATTTCCTTAATAGTATTAACTCTATACATTTTAAATAATTCAAGCGAATGTCAAGATAAATCTTTAATACCAACATAGAAACTTAAAATAAACATAACATCACGCCTTGTTTCCCCGAAGGTTTGGGCAGAGGTGTCCCTGTAGCAAGTACACCCACATTTCGCGAAAATAAAGCCAACCGGAAACGCACAATTCTATTTTAAATAAATCAAAAGGAAGTAGGTAAATAATATAAACTTTATAATTCGACCGGGAAATACAAGTATTAATTCAATAAATAGTAGTATTAATAGTAATTTATTCCTCTCAAAAAAGGTACAAATTTGGTAGATACATGGTATTTAGGTTACAGGCAGATTCAAACCTTTGTGAGAGCTGGAGTCTATACTGGGTTCGGGACCTATATGACAGATCTCCAAGCTCACACCCTTCAATTACAACATTAAATTGCACTGTACTACATACAACATTGTAAAAGCTCCAAGTACTGTGAGGAAGGGAAATTAATTTACAAAACAAAAGGAGATGTACTATGTGTATCTTTGGAAGGTGTTGTGTGTCCGTGAGTGCAATATAAGTCCTCGCGCCGCCCAGCACCCACGAAGGGCACTGTGCGCGAGCACCTACTTGCCCGAGAGTGTGGTTAACAAGGTGAAACGCGATTAAAGATTAATATAAGTAGGTGCAAATTCCCGGTAGTCGAAATTATTTTAAAATATTTAGTAAATGTTCAGTATCTGCATAATTCAATTCAAGTAGCCATTTCGTAACAGTTTTTTTACATTTTGATCTACACATAGGTTGTATATTTAAAATTTTATCAACCTTGTTATAGACGTAGCTACTGAGGAAAGGGAAACTACGTTGGGCCGAACGACAATTTGTGCGGATGGAGCGACAAACCCTACCACCAGCTCATAAGCAGTATTATTTTAATATTACTTCAGTGGGAGAAAGAGACGGAGCTATACGTCCTGTACAGCTTCATCTCTTTCCCACACTGAAGTAATATTAAAATAATACTGCTTTATGAGCTGGTGGTAGACCCCCAGTATGTTTACGTCGTTGGGAGACAATTTTGCACGGAGCGTAGGGAGTTTTAGAGTGTGTTAAAACAAGGTTAAGGATAAATAATTTGCGAACAGAGAGAACCGTACATGTTTTATAAAGATAGACGGTAGGAAAGCGGTAAATAACATGGAAGTCAGATTTTTTTTTTTTTGGTTGGTTATTGGTTTTTTTAAGTACAAGATAATCAAAACAGGCTTAAAATTTAAATCAAATAATGGGTTGGCGCCCATATATAATATACATAAACTCACTCGTTGGTCTAGTGGTCGCAAGCGGACTGCCTCGTTGGTCTAGTGGTCGCAAGCGCTACTGCTGAGCATGAGGTCCTGGGTTCGATTCCCGGGTCGGGCAAAGTGTTATTGGGTTTTTCTATCTGAAATTTCTCAGTAGCTGCTCGGAGTCTGGATTTGTGCCCGGTTGATGGCAATAGGCTCGCCCCCTATTACATGGGACTTAAACATAACTGGCGAAATGTGGGTGTACCTGCTACAGGGACACCTCTGCCCAACCCTTCGGGGAAACAAGGCGTGATGTTTATAAACTCACTCCTTTTTCTCATGGGGCAGAAACGTAAACGAAGCAAAAGGAGTATGTAAGGATCATAGCAGGTGACGTTCTGAAGTTTCTGCATACTTACACTACGCTAATCACAAAATATTTCTTCCTCATCGGTTTCCATAAAACTCTCGCCATAATTCCCGATTACATCTTACCAAGGGAAGAAACAAATCAATAATTATTGTTTGTAAGTTTATCAACACTGTTTGTATTGTGACTGGAAGTCGCAGGAGCATGTCCCAAATAAAAGCAGATAACACAACGATATTACTCAACATAAATATCAATGTAGCTAAGTAGAAGCGACGCCATTTGTTAGTAGCTGTACTGGAACTCCCTTTATAATAAAACAAAGAATAGATGAGCTTAATGTAAATAATCAAGTTTATAAACAAAGGTAAAACCATAATTCCAGTTTTAAGGAAAACGAAAATTCTGATTCTCAATTCAGGTTTCATCGAGTACTAACAATAATGGTAACACAAATGTAGAAATAAGACTAGTTACAACGGGGAAGCTCCAAGCGAAAACAGTTGATAAGAATTTTAGATATCTATTTTGTAATGATCCATCAAATACTTTAACAATATCTATGTAAACTATATAACATATTACCAGCAACCAATAATTTTGCACTGTCGTAAGGTACGTACTCAGAAAATCGCATATATAGTGGGTCAATCTATCGTCAATAACCTTCTCATGTAAGTTGGGAACAATAATTGTCAATATAGTTAAACGCAACAAACTTGTGACGATCGCATTGAGGTAGGTGAAGTTTCTGAAGTGTCGGAATTTCTTGATAAGCCACCATGACGTCACTCCGTATATAAACGCGGCGAGGGTCAGCACAAGGACGGTGTATTCAATGATGATGGATGCAAGAGGCGGTTGGAATGCTTCGAGATTATGGACGACGCGTGTCCCGTTTCGAGACATTGTAGGTACCTTGTACTGAGCTGGACAGTCTATTTGTACTTGAGATTCTCACTAAACTTGAAAAATTCTCACTTTACTTTTTCTACTTTGATGAGATAGTGTTCTCATCCAATATTCTTGTTCGTGTTGATGGCACGACAGTGTTTCTTTGTTAACCAAAATTTCGCCACTTCTTCAGCGTCATCAGTTGCAGCGAAGACACTTTGGATGCAGGTTTTGAGGCACAGAGGACAGAATAAGTGGTGATAAAGCTCCACATCCGTGGCCTCCTAATGGCAAAGAGACATGATACGATCGACCTTTGCACGTTTGCCTAAATGGAACCTTCACACTCGAGACGTAAAGGACCCTAAATTTCTAAGCAGGAAACTCTCACTCAGTCGGAACAGTCAGTATGCTTAAAATTGATGGTGCTCAAGATTGTCACACGTCCACACGAATGCAATCACGTACAGTAGACTGATTTGGTATTGGTATGGTAAAGAGAGAAATGGAATTATAAGGAAAAAATATATTTTAATAAGTCAGTGCACCGACATCGACACCGCAAAAGTTAAAGATAGAAACCAACATGACGTAAATAAGCTCATAAGTTCATAACACAACAGAATTATGCAGTTTGCCTGTTCTTATCTGTTTTTTATACTTCTGAGTATTAAAGTATGAATCAATTATGTAGCCTATTGCAGTCTGCTGCTCTATATAGGGCTCTCCTAAGTTACCCTACTAAATCTGGTTTTTAATCAGTCCCGGCTGACATGATGAAATGTTTATTCCTGTAAGTACGACCTTTACACGTCAATTTGTTTGGGTCCGAGTGCTCATCGATTATTCCGGGACATCGCCAAGCGGTTAGTCGACTATTCACGTGACCAAAGGGTTGGCCAATTTTTAGGCCAAAGAATTAGCATTGCCATACAACGTGGCAATGCTGCCAGCCTTTTGGGCACATTTCCCACTGACAGCGATGCGGATGAATTTTTTGATGACCAATGATTTGTTTCTATATTTTATTTTATTTTTTCCTCTGTATACAGTTAGTTCTATTTACTTGGACACTAATATTAAGGTATTAATGTTTAAACAATAATAAAGCTCGAATTTATACCAAAAAAAAAATTTGTTTGTCAATATTTTTCAACTCGATGGCACTGGCATTTCTTAGCTGACTGATCCCTGAAAAGAAATGCTGAAACAAAATCAGAGGTCATGTCTTTTTTAAATCAAAACATTATATTTTTGAGATATTATGTGAATCTTATAATGCAGTGCCATATCTGGAAGGGCCTTTTGAAGAAAGAGCCATTGTAACTTTGGTTGACCTGTTCCGACAGGTGGCATGCATGCATCAGTCATCGTGCAGCTCAACCCTATTGTATGGAGCTCAACGACCCGTCACACAACGCTACCAGCTCTGTAGGACATTTGCATAGGCCACATAAAAAATACTCAAAACCGCCAGACAGTTGTAAAGTCTTGTACGAGTATATGTTCTTTTGGTCTAAAGTGTTAACCAAAATCAAGACTTCGTTTGTACGTACGAGTACGATCTGATACACTATTATTTAGATAACAATAAAAAAGCCTTACATTTCTCTCTAAATTTTTTACAGCATTGATTACTAATTTTCAAATTGTTTTCATTTGAGAACCCCTTTTGTTTATACGTGTGTCGGTGTATCCCCTTTTCACCCCTTTTTTTTGGGTTGGAAATTATCAAATAATAATTGCTCCCGCTCTACGTGGAGCGGGAGGGCGTGTCAGTCTCTTTATGACTAAAACCTTCCCGTGTACCTTCAGTTGCCTTGTTGCCGGGGGCCACGGTATCCCTTTCGGACAAACCCGCAACCCCGGCAGGCATCGGCCCTAGCAGTCCCCGTCAGTTCTGCTGACATCTCTTTGAGGCGCGCGTGGAACACAAGGCGCCGTCGACCCAGGCCTGGTCTTAATCGGACGGCGAGCTACCCATTGATCACCGTCCGCAAGCCCGCGCCTACGGTGGCCGGAAATCGGCCTGTGATTCCCGACGCCCAGGGCGTCTCCTGTGGCGCAGCGGTTAGGGGCGTGAGGGCGCAAAATTTGCCTGTCCCTCACGTGTTCCGCCTCCTTCTTTGCGAGCACTATTGCTTCGCAGATAGAGGTGACGGCCTGCCATGCCCTCTCGCTCCACACCATTTCCTGAACCAGGGCCGGAGTCGAGACATCACCGCCGCCGATCGCCTCCACGAGGACACGGTGATGCTCCGCCCAAGGCGAGCAGACCTCCATCGTATGCTCCACCTTGTCCTCCGGACGATCCCCACAGTGGTGACACCCGAGCGATTCCTCCCGCCTTATCCTGAACAGGAACCTCCCAAAACAACCGTGTCCGTGGCAGGTCAGGTGACCTGCGTCAGGCAGAAGGTGAGGACGCCGTGGCGCCTCTCTAGCCACTGCTCAAAGAGGGGACTTATCACCGCAATTGTGGCGTACCAAATTTGAGAACTCCTGAGGTGAAGGCCTCCTCTAGAGAATGTCAGCTTTCTCTGTCTTTTGCTACGTCCATCCAGCATGATCCAGCTATACGCACGATGCGTCCTCCCAGCGAGTGTGTGGTCTTCCTCGTTTACATGTGCCAACCGGTTCCATCCAAGAAGTCATCTTTATGGCCCATCTGTTGTCATGCAGTCTTGCAAAATGGCCTGCCCATTTCCACTTAAGTTTGACTGCATGTGTAAGGGCATCAATTTCTTTTGATATGTTTCGAATTTTTGAGTGACGAATTTTATGCTGTTGTTTTTATGTTAAGCATACTGCGCTTGATTTCCCTTTGGCATGTAGTAATTTTGTTCTTGATGGGGTTGTTAAACTTCCAAGTTTGGCATGCGTATGTCAGGGGCGAAACGTCCATATAAGCCGATTCCTACCGGCTTCCCTTTGGAAATTCGGAACACAACCACTCTATCGTCATTGAATAATCAAACTATAAGTATTTGATACACCATAAAATTAAAATACCTATTACAAAACGCCTACATACATTAAAAATTGTCTTAATAACCCAACAACAAAACACTGCGCTAAAATAACTCGTAGGCGCGTCCGGCTTATGCTAAATTCAATTTCCTTACAAAAAATAAAGTCATAATGACGTCTCGTAATTAGGTATTGGGGTAAGTAGATAGTTTAATAAGCTGAAATTACTTATTTAGAGTAGATTTGAAAATAATTAGTACGATCTTATTAGGATGGCGGCATTCATAGTTTTAGAATGTCGTTTGACAATTACTTTGTGAAGAAACATGCTTTTCAAGGTTAAGTTTTAAAAATACGTGCTCGCCCAGATGTGACTATAAATTACTAACGCCGCGATGGTTCGTTCAAACATTTTAATCTTTCCCTTTACGATAAATATCAATGAGTGACTGGCAGTCGTAAATTTAATAAAATGTATTGTCCCCGTGTTTACTTTTCATAGATTGTAGTGGTCAGTGGGTCGTCTTAGGGGCGGTAGTTGGTTATAGAATATAGGGTTTCTAAAACATATTCGTAGCTGTTTTATGAGTTCGGGATTGGTAGGAACAGAATTATTTTTTTTTTTTTTGCTGCTCCGGCTTCCCTCCTCCATAACGTGAGCCTTCGCTACTGGTATGTTAAGCATGGGAGGAGGTTTGAGTCCATTACTTTTTCTTCAATCCTACTGGGAAGACGCTTTTGAATACTTCCTTTAGATTCCAATATTTATTCCATGTTTGTTTAACTCTTCGTTCAACTTTCAATAAATTGCTATTTTTTGCTAATTAAATTTCTTATCCCAAGTATACATACTCCTTCATATATTCAAGTGTACGTTGTTAGCGTTTATTGGTTTCTGTATGCTGTTGGTCATAATTTTAGTTTTTGACGAGTTCATTTCTAGGCCCACCTGTATACTTGCAGAGTAAAGTGTAGTAATCATGTGTTGCTACTTAGACACTAGAGCTCTCAGACACTAAGACTATGTCGTCTACAAACCTTAAGTGGTTAAAATTGGTGCCTTTTACAAGTACAAGTAGATACACTGTTTCTGACTGGCTATTAATTTGACTAGATATTACTGTCTTTTTTGACATAGAATCGTCTGATTTGAGAGAAGAAAAATCTGTATCTATTTCTCAATTTAAAATACGGGCTCTGGGATCGTTCTGAAAGCCGTGGAATACCTCTCCACTCCTCAATCACCTCAGGACATGTTGCCCCCTTGTCGCTACGTCACTATGTTCTAGCATAGGCCCATTATTGAGTGTGCAAGTCACCCCCTGCCATTTTATCCTTGTTACAGTATAATAACATTGGTCAGGCAGGGGACAGTTATTTCATAGTTCAAAGTAGCAAATCCACTATAGCCACCCAAACCCATAGCCCAATATCATAGTATAAAGAGAGGTAATAAGCTATCTTCATAGAAACGCACCGCGCGCGGCTTGTATGTGTGGGGCCATAGTATCTATGCGTCGCCGCACGCACACTTAACAAAATCTCGACCCGTTTCTCGTGAGAAACCGCCGAAACCGGTCGAGATTTTGTTAAGTGTGCATGCGGCGACGCAAAGATACAATCCGCGCACACATACAAGCCGCGCGCGGTGCGTTTCTATGAAGATAGCTTACTACCTCTCTTTATACTATGCCAATATGTTTTGTTTTTATGTTCTGCAATAGTTCTGCACCAACCGGGGGTTGTCCTTGGGTGCACTTGTATAGTGCATATGGGTATAATCTTCGGTTGGTGCCTCATTGCATATAAAACTGTGTAAGGAGCCTCTGCGAGTTGGCTTCGTCCCCTCGTACGCCTTCCAAAAGACCGGGACCCTAAGGTCCCGAGATATTTAAAAATATAATAATAATACCAGCCTATTATTGTCCCACTGCTGGACAAAGGCCTCTTCTCATACAGAGAAGGCACAAGCATTGATCACCACGCTTGCTCAAGACGGGTTGGCGTTTTCAGACTTATATTAACTAAAGTCAAGGTATCCTCACGATGTTTTCCTCCACCGATGTTAGTAATGTCCAAGATAAACTCAGAAAGTACATATGAATTGAAAAAGTCACATTGGTACTTGCCCGTATTTGAACCCATCACCTCGTGCATGAGAGGCGAGGCCTTAACCACAGGGCCATGATAACATAGGCCATATTAAAAAATAAAGTGGCGGCAGTATGGCTCCATATTCAAATGTGTTGTTGTTTTAATATGGCTTACGTCACTCGGAATGATGTAAGGATTCTAACGATACCCCATATATCCAAATCTGTCCAGCAGGGCTAACATGACAAGCGCGAGACCGCTCTTTTTCTCGTTTTATCATAATTTGTCTACGATTTTGACGTCATTCTAATCCCTAACATGACCGCAAACTCGACAAAGGCACTTTGACACTTCTTTGTCGCGCGACGATAAACCGATGTTGCAAATTATTAAAAACAAATTATTTTTATGATAGCAACATCGGCTTGAAGTTCTGTTTCATTCATTCAATTATATGCATGGAATTATGTATTTTATTGAATAAACGTCTCTCTCTCTTAATTATTCTATCTTTTAATTATTTATGATTATTTAAGATTAGTTTTTTATGTAACCGACTTTTTGATTAAAATTAAATGATTTCTTTGGCATGCTGAAATTAAAATACAAAATGACGGCATTTAAAAGTTATGGTGTCACGAAGAAACTCACATACATACATACACCAACCCTGAAAACATAATACTTAAAGCAATGGGTTCGTAAAATTTTATCGAAGAAGCAACTGGATGGCGAATGGTAATCTGGGTCTTAAAGTGATCCCGAACCCCTGTACCGTCCGAATAGACCCCAAATGGACGGGGACGGACGGGCGGAGATATGGGGGATGAGGGCATAACATTTTTATTTTTGACCTGTCATTTGAAATTTAAGCTCTAATAAGTGCATGGAATTTGTGTGTATCAATGCTATCCGGTTGCCACCCCCCAACATCGTTATAATTGAAATAACATATATATATGTCGGATCCGGTCATTAGTACGGACACGAAACGAATCGCAAGCGCGCCACTGGCGACATCAAGAGTGAGCTACCTACACCAAAAAAGGCGCGCTTCTACAGAGTCGTGATGTTTGAAGGCCACGGCGAGGAGGGCATTCAGCCTCTGGTCGCATTGGAATCAAGACGTCACGGAACTGTTCTCGATTCGTGGTGCTCAGTTATTGTGTTAGTTGTAATTTGTGATCATTTTGTTAATTGGTGATTTAATAAACGCCGTCGCAACCAGTGTGTGTATAAATTAGCTAGTGTAATTCATTTGATAGTAAATTATAATGTGATTTGAACTGCAAACTGTTTTTCTATTGCGCATAAACCAACACTACCCACACTACGCCCACAGTAGTTGAAATATCGCTGATAATAACGAGAGTCACATACCCGTCTCCGACATCATAAGTGGGATTCGTGTTCGTTCATGCGCAATATAAAAACGTTGAAAATGACCGTTGGCGTGCCGTGTTTGAACATTAAAATAAAAACATGCAAGCGTTAATGCGTGATCATGGTGCGCGACAGCCAAGCCAAGTCAATTGACAGCAGAGGAAGATCTATGACGTCTTTAGTATCGAGCCAAGCAGCCCCGTAGCCGTCAGCGAAGCCCTTCGGGTGCTTCATTTTCAGATAATGTTTCGCAACAGTGAAGCATCCTCACGGGGCACCAGCTGGTGACCCTGGTACGAGACGGTGTCTATTAGGGGGTGGAACCGGGAACTGGTCGCAGTCATGGCTGACACCATAGAGGTCGCGGCCGCCGTGGTTGGGGTCTCGGTCGCGGCGGACCGCGGGATGCGTGAGTGGGAGCTAGTGCGAGGCGGCTGGGCGCCGGTGCGGCTGGGCGCCGGTGCGACTGGGCGCCGGTGCGGCTGGGTGCTGGTGCAGCTGGACGCTAGTGCAGCTGGACGCCGGTGCAGCTGGACGCCAGTGCAGCTAGACGCCGGTGCAGCTGGACGCCAGTGCAGCTAGACGTCGGTACAGCTGGACGACGCCAGTGCAGTCGCACCTGGTGATGGTCAAGATCCTACATTCACCTGTGGGAAACCAGGACACATCGGGAACCGGTGTACGAAAAGGGGCAGCCAGTCGGATGCTGGCTCTGGATGCTGTACGTGTTGCAAGCAGTGAACACCGAGTGGAAGATTGCGTCGCACAACTACCCTCAGGCACGTTAAAATAAAAAGGTGAGCTGTATTGCTTTGTTAACGATTCTGGTGTTGAATACTCGTTAGTAAAGGAGAGTTGTGTAGCCAAATTAAGTGGCAAACGAGTTAATAACGTTGTTGCGTTGACTGATATTGGTCAAACACGTGTATTCAGCTCAGAACCAATCTTATGTAGCATAACGATTAGCGAACACCAACTTGAGGTTTATGTGTTTTAGTTGTTTTGATTTTGGGATGTGCTTCCCGACACTAACTTGCAAAGTAATTAAATTATTATGATAGGACGTTGATGAAGTCTGTGAGATTGCGTCAGCAAATATTAGAAAAAGGCAGATATAACAAAAATTTTGTTTGGGGTTTCGCGTTATTAGAAAACGAAGAGCGTAATTAAATTAAGCTTGACGTGAAGTAGAGGGCCAAGGGCCAAGGACCGAGGGTCAAGGGCCAAGGACCAAGGGCCAAGGGCCAAGGGCCAAGGGCTGAGGTCCAAGGGCTGAGGGCCAAGGGCCGAGGGCCGAGGGACAAGGGCCGAGGGCCAAGGGCCGAGGGCCTATTGAGGATTTTGAAAAAGACAAGATAGTAAAAGTAGAGTCGAATTGAATTGTTCGTGTGAGATGCACGGGTTCTCGATTCGTTGGGTCGGAGACCGTACCAGTGTATCGTAGCCATAGCCCGGTAGAAATCGGCATCTACTTGCTAGACCGTGGGAATTTGGTGGGCGATAGCTCTGGGTAGTATGGTCGGGTCTAGCCTTGTAGCCAAGACCGTATGAGACCGTACCAGAGTATCGTGTACGTGGTACACGGTAGCTCTGGGTAGTATGGTCGGGTCTAGCCTTGTAGCCAAGACCGTATAGGAGACCGTACCAGAGTATCGTGCACGTGGTGCGCGATAGCTCTGGGTAGTATGGTCGGGTCTAGCCGTGTAGCCAAGACCGTATAGGAGACCGTACCAGAGTATCGTGTACGTGGTACGCGATAGCTCTGGGTAGTATGGTCGGATCTAGCCTTGTAGCCAAGATCGTAGAGTCAAGGACGACTCGGCATTCCTTTGGGAAGTGCGCATGTGATTGTTGACCGCGAATGAGATACCCGGGGCTTTGTTAATTGGTTAATGACTTTGGGTCAATTCTTAAATTATCAGTTTACATAATCCTCAATAGTGCCTGGACTCTGATTGATTGTCATGTTGCTTATTTAATTGTTATCCCTGCCTACAATTTTACTTTTTGAAGTTAGTAGAATGATGTTAGAAATGTAATGTTAGTTAAATAAACAAACTTTACAGAAATTCACGTTTACGTTAGGTGAAGAAAGATGCTAGTAGGTCATGTACCAGTCGTAGTAGATAGTGGTCACAGTGGTGATGAGCAAACCTAAGTTATGGGAACCAAGCGAGTAGGGTTCTCTAATGGCCGTATTGTGTGGGACCGTGCCAGTAGTTACTGGCGGAGGTCGGGGTCTGGAGAGACCATAGTTTTGATCCATGCGCTGGATGTGTGAGAGCAAAGCGATTGCTAGTCGGCTGGAGAGCCATGGCGTTGGAGTGGTTTACTCGTGTGTGGGTTTCTAAGGCTCTTAGTGAAAAGACGATTGTTAATATGGAAAACGATGGTACCTGGCTCTGGTTGATGATTTTTGGCATAATTAGTCGAAAGTTTGATGAGTTCATTGAGAAGTAGGAGTATTGTTTTGTAAAGTGTTGAGGATTAAAGTTTCCTTATCTCAAAAGTTGGAACCCGTAAATGGTCAGAATTGGCCGAGTCGAACAGGTACTGTTGTTGAGTTTTGGTTGCAGGTAAACACACGAGGACGTGTGCATAGCAGGATGGCCGTGTCGGATCCGGTCATTAGTACGGACACGAAACGAATCGCAAGCGCGCCACTGGCGACATCAAGAGTGAGCTACCTACACCAAAAAAGGCGCGCTTCAACAGAGTCGTGATGTTTGAAGGCCACGGTGAGGAGGGCATTCAGCCTCGGGTCGCATTGGAATCAAGATGTCACGGAACTGTTCTCGATTCGTGGTGCTCAGTTATTGTGTTAGTTGTAATTTGTGATCATTTTGTTAATTGGTGATTTAATAAACGCCGTCGCAACCAGTGTGTGTATAAATTAGCTAGTGTAATTCATTTGATAGTAAATTATAATGTGATTTGAACTGCAAACTGTTTTTCTATTGCGCATAAACCAACACTACCCACACTACGCCCACAGTAGTTGAAATATCGCTGATAATAACGAGAGTCACATACCCGTCTCCGACATATATATATATATATATCATTCTTGAAACTCCTTACTGATGATTTATCACCGAAAATGAGGGTGAATTTTATTAAAACCAGATGGCATTTATACACACAAATTCCTTGCACTTATTGAGCTTTTTTGGATGCCATTACGGAAAAAAAATGTTTTGCCGCCATCCCCCATATCTCCGCCCCCGTCTATTTGGGGTCCATTCGGACGGTACAGGAGGGTTCGGTATTACTTCAAGAGTTCAAGACCCAGATTACCATTCGCCATCCGGTTGCCTCTTCGATTAAATTTTACGTGTCAATGCCTTGAATATTACACTCCTTTTTGGGCAGTCGTGTAATAACGATTACAATGTGAAGGTCTGTAGGTGGCCTGTAGTCTTTAAAGAGAGTAGGTAACCAAACCAAATCTTCAGCAGAAAATGACAAAGAAAACGGCTGTTAGTACGATTTCTATTTGGGGCCAACCATAGTGAAGATTTGTGCATTTTGCAGCATGATTGATAAAGTATACACCACCTCTTAGATTAAAAAGTGTTCCACATAAGTACAATGACACAACGCCAATGGTCCCCCGACTGCAATCAATGACAATTTGATTTATCTGTTTAGTCAGCGAGTAAATAAGTGACCTTTCGTTTTGTATATACAGATTAACGAATACAACTTGTTTGTTACTTTTTGCTTATTTGGGTTCCGTACCTAAAAAGGACACACCCGATTATTTTTTTATTGTCTCAATCAATTTGCTCCGAATCTAATGGACCGATTATGGGTGTTTACATGAGTAAGGTTTTCCTGTAACCTATGAAGGTTACAGGAAAACCTATAAGAAGTCTATAGTCTTAAAATAACATGGTAAATCTATAATTTTGTGCGTACACGCGGCTACACATCAAGCTATACATTTCCAGTGTAAGCTGACCTCGCATTGTACGTAAATCCTATACAATGCGACATCAGCATAAACTGGAAATGTATAGCTTGATGTGTAGCCGTGTGTATAAACTTACATTTGCAGTTGGAATGTATGGGAAAACATGTTTTTCAACTACAATGTTTAGTTTGTTCTTGGGATAAATAAATTAATCTCAACTACGGAACCCTTAATTGTGCGTAGTCCGACACGCACTTGGCCGGTTTTTTTTATATAATAACATAAACATAACATAACATCACGCCTTGTTTCCCCGAAGGGTTGGGCAGAGGTGTCCCTGTAGCAGGTACACCCACATTTCGCCAGTTATGTTTAAGTCCCATGTAATAGGGGGCGAGCCTATTGCCATCAACCGGGCACAAATCCAGACTCCGAGCTGCTACTAAGAAATTTCAGATAGAAAAATCCAATAACACTTTGCCCGACCCGGGAAACGAACCCAGGACTTCATACTCAGCAGTAGCGCTTGCGACCACTAGACCAACGAGGCATAATGTTTGTTTTTTTTTTTTAAATCACTTTAATGTGATTGATGTGTGATATGTGTATATGTATTAGACGATTTTTTGGTAAAAGAAATCGGGAAATATGGTATGAATTTTATGTAAATAAATTAAAACGTAGGTCAGTATCAGCAAGGCAAAGGAATCAAAATATCCACATTGATGGAGTAATCAATTGTGAACCTGCGATTTTCGCCATTGAAAGTGCTTGAAAAAAAAAATTAAGTAACTTCCCAACAGGTATTTTTGTTTCTGCATTATGACTTGATGGGTAAATTGAAATAATATTAAAAGTATTACGATAAATTATTATCAAGCTATACATTTTCAGTACCTATAAGCTGACCACTCAATGTACGGAAAACCGAGGTTGGGGTATACTGGAAATATGTATAAAGTGTTTAGTTTGATAATATGTGGTCTTTTGTAGTTCACTACTATGAATAAAGGCATTGTGCAAAACCTCTAGGTATAGTTTGTTTCGAAATTGACGCAGGCATAACATAGATAGTTTAAGAGGTTGAGTCATTAATCAATCCTTTTTTTTTTTTTGTAAAGTATATTTTCCAATAAGTACCTAATTGTAGAGCTAGACCTAAGTTTTTTCAGCGTTTTTTGCTAAATATTGTGCGGTGGTACCTTCGTGTGCGAGTCCAACTCGGGTCGGTTTTTTTATGCGAAGCAGCCGGGTAAAAAAATAAGAGTGTGCCGCAGTTTAAATTTTTTTTTTTGGGTCCCAGACCGACGCCGTTTGGGACTACAGGTTAGATGTTATATCTGCCTAAAGAAACTGTTCTGACTAGTGACTAGTCTATGATAGACTAATAATATGTTAAAAAAAAATTGTTTTTATTTATGCTTCAGTTTACAAAAAAAAGGGTTTCGTGTTTGGAGCCCCCTTTTAAGCAAACAATATTATACCTGTGTCAAGAGACTCCGCTCTTCCATAGTACAGCATAATCTTAATGTATTAAAACAAATCCTTTGGTAAAAAAATAAAACAAATTGTATTAAAACAAATCTTTTGGTAAATATTTGTACACCAATTTCATTGGTAGGACATAGAGCTCGACTAAAATGTATACATAAGACCTTTATTGTAATACCTGTGTTCACAAATAAAGATTGATTGATTGATTGATTGATTGATTGAAAAATATCAAATAAAAGTAAGTATGTTAGAGAGTGTGTGATTTGAGTGTGAATACCAGTGCGTAGTGTGTCTGTATGTGAGAGTATCTGAGAGAGTGTATGCGAGAGTGTTTGTAGAATGTTAGTGAGAGTGTATGTGTGAGTGTATCTGCTACTTTATGTGCTCCAAAAGTGCCTCAATTTCATCATATGTAAGTGTCTTTATCCAACTGTTTATTGTTTTTTTACATGTTGATGTTTTATTTCCAGTTTCTGCACTGAATAAATCAAATCTGTGTGGTTCTTTCCTCAAAAGACCACTTCAGACGCTTATCTGGAAGGCCCTCATAATATTATGATCTGAGTAAGATAATGTCTGGACTTTTTAAGAGACTGTGTATTTACCTCTCAGTTTTTTCGGTGTTTCTTCTCAGAGTAGGTATTTTTTTGACGTGTTAAAAGTATTTTTGTTAATACTAATTTACAGTATAGGTTGGTAGGTTTTGTGGTATAGTACGTATAATTTTATTCTAGATGCATCGTCTTCACATATAATGATTTAAATAATATAGGTACTATATACTGATACAAAATATTGTAAAACACTTGAGTAACGGTGGAGTTTCTTGCCCATTCTTCTCCAGACGAAAACTACCTTTTGGAAGGGGCGACTAGAATCAATTTTATTATTTTGACGTTCAAAAGTGCCACAAGGGCCTATTTGAAATAAATGATTTGACTTTGACTTTGACAGAAATAAATATAATTTACCAATCTTCTTTTCGACGCTGGCAGAATAGTCGACATCGGCTCACTTGCCAAAGAGGAAAAAAAAATTTAAAAAATCTTCTTTTCGTATGGTTAATGACAAACCTGGACTCAGAGTTTTAAAGCCGCCCATGGGCCTCTGACTTGGCTTCACATGCCGTCGAGAAATATCTCTCAGGCATTCCGGTCTCCACATGATGTTTTCCTAATTATACAATACGCACATGAATCCGAAAAGTCAGAGGTGCATGCCGTGGGTTCGAACTCGAGACCTATGACTTGGCAGTCCGACGATCACACCACTAGCCTATCACTGCTACCACAGTCTGCAATCTTACAACATGGTTTAAAACAGGTACCTATAATATTAGGTCGCGATGACTCCTGGCATTATTTTCAATGCAGTTTTAGTCATAAATTAGTATTGCTATGTCGTTTTAGAAAGGGTCTCTGCGGTTGTTTTAAAACTAAAGGAGAGCTGCCGGGGTTGCGAAGAAAACCCGAAAGGGAGATCGTAGCCCCCGGCGACATGGCAACTAAAGGAACAAGGGTGGGTTTTAGGCGATTGGCACACTGCACCGCATCACGCAGCGTAGCGCGTGAATGCGTTGCTTGTAAGTATCTCCATTTGTATAGAAAACACGCACAGTCCAACACACTGAAAACGCATCCACGCGCGTTCATTTTAGTTCGTTGACACGCAACATGCAGCGTGATGCGGTGCAGTGTGATAATCGCCTTAGTCAGTAAGAGTCTGACACGCCCTCCCGCTCCGCCCAGAGCGGGAGAAGTTATTTGAAAATTTCTCAGCAAAGAGATAATTATTATTATAGTTTTCCGCTCCTTTGAGTACACCTCTCTCTCTGGGTACTCTTTGGTGACCCACAAGGCAGTATTTTGGGCCCACCATTATTTTTAATTTTAAAAAAACCATAATCCTTTATGCCCATTATAATATAATAGATACGGTAGGTAATGATAGTTGATTTTTAGATTTTGTCTTTTTTTAGGGTTCCGTAGTAAACAAGGAACCCTTATAGTTTCGTCATGTCCGTCTGTCTGTCTGTCTGTCTGTCCGCGGTCTAGCTCCAAGACTGTTAGTACTAGAAAGTTGTAATTTGGCATGGGTATACAAATTAATCATGCCGACAAAGTGGTAAAATAAAATTATGTTTTTTTTTTTTTTATGGTACCTCCCCTACACGTAAAGTGGGGATGTTTTTTTTTTTCTATCTCTTGTTGTGGGGTATCGTTGGAAAGGTCTTTCAAAAACATTGTGAGTGTGCTAAAACCATTTTTTGAATTCAGAGATCCGTTTGCGAAATATTAAGCTTTAAAGTGCAAATTATTGTTAGAGTCAAGTGTCCCCCCCCCCCTGCAATAAGTACTAAGTACTTAACAAAATAGAAAATGGTCTACAGGTCTACAATTCACTAAACCTACAGCGTTCTCACATTCACAAAATAGAAAAGAATCTATACAAAAGATAAATAAATTAATAAAAGTAAAAACCTATTTTAATAAGACGCAATTATATGATTGCTATTACAATTGTAATCAATCTGAATAATTATCATGTCCACAAAAGTCACAAATAAAGAGTTGAAATTAAATCGTAGGTATATAATGTCAAATAATAGAATAAATATGTCAAGGACGAATGTAAAAAATAAAAATTAAAGATTAAAATAAACATGGTAATTTGGGAGGAATTAATAGACTCTTACCGTTAATGAGGTACCAGTCTAACGGGATGTAGCTGAATACCAGTATTTTACATGGAGCGAGGGCCTATCTGACCTCCACAACCCAGTAACTAGGTAATACGATACCCCTTGGTAAGTCTGGTTATCAGACTTTCGGGCTTCTGACGACCCGTAAGGTAACTAAAGTCAAAGATTCACAAATGACAGCCGTGCTTTCCGAGGCACGGAGGAGTCTCGATATGTAAAGATAGTCACCCATCCACGGACCAACCCCGGCAAGCGTAGCTTAACCTGATGGATCGACTCGTGCGGCTGTTATTACTTAGCCACGAGCTCCTTAATATTTGTATATATATATTTATAATTATAGATATTTGGCAGCGAGCAGTGGTGGCTCAGTGGTAACGGCCGCGACTTAAAAGTTGTAGGTCGTAGGTTCGAACCCAGACAGGCGCTTTACGTTTTGTAAATTATTTCATCACCACTGCTCTCGAAACGGTGAAGGAAAACATAGTGTGGAAACCGGCATGTCCTCCTAGAACTGAAAATTCGAAGACCACTGTGACATCTACCAACCCGCACTGGGCCCGCGTGGTGGATTACGGCCCACTCCCTCTCACAGAGAGGAGGCCTGTGTCCCAGCAGTGGGAACATTATAGGCTGATGATGATGATAGATATTTGTACTCACGTTCTCGAAATCGGTTCTAACTATTCGGATGAAAGTTGCAATATAGGGGTTTACGGGGGCGAAAAATCGATCTAGCTAGGTCTCATAACTGGAAAAACTTGTTTTCTCCGTATTTTCACCCGAGCAGAGCTCGGTCGCCCAATGTATGTCGCCCATGAAAATAATGACATTAGAATAATGACATGGCAGCATGGATTAAGTAGGTACTATAGATGGATTAGTAGGTATGAACTTTCCCATACTATTAAGAGCGGCCAACCCGTCATACTTTTCATACAAACGCTCGTACGTGATTATGGGGTTGTAACACATCTTTCTTTAATTCTTTTAAACTAATGGGTATCTTATGCACTATATCTAGGTTTCTATTAAATCAAAAAATACAAATTTGGCGAAACAAATTCAATATAAGCCTCCAAAAATCTGCTTTTTTGCACAAATTTTATCTCAACTTTGACCGTTCATAATGTACTTATAAATTGTAAAAGTAAAGAAAACGTCGGTATAGAAACCTCGCACATGTAATGGAGATTCTAAATTACAAAAAAATATTTTACAAACTTGTAAGGCGTATTGAAAAACACGTATTTCCTGAAACCAGTTATTTTTCGTAAAATGTTATCGCGTTCTCACTTGCTTGTTAGCAGTTCTCACTTGCGCTGGATGAAACAACAAGCTTTTCGACCATGCTCGCGTTGACGATAGACGGATCGGGAAGGGCCCACTTAAATGAGCATTCTCTATTTTCACCAGAGCAGAGCTCGGTCGCCCAGGTACTAAATACCTAATTGTGTTAAGACCTGTCGTCTATACACAATTTTAATTGGTGTACCTACGTTTTGTACCTACCTGACCTGACAAGCGCTCAAAGTGAATATTAAGCAGGCGACCGATTAAGGCATTACTTGCCAAATATAGATTAACGTTTAAAAATTAACTTGTTTTTCAATTAAAAGTAGTCATTGTAAAAAAAACATTGGTAGCCCGCAAATGTTCTTACGTGCTTTGCAATTTGCAGGTCAGTGTCAGGTTGTATGTTGATTAAAATTATGATTCGCGACTGTAACAAGTAAGGTTTATCAGAATAGGGATGAGGACATTTTTTTTTTTTATGTTTTAGTTTTAGCTAGGTTAATAAAAAATATTGGACCCGTAATTTTTCTTTATTTACGTTATCAAAGGATTACGGCGATACATTATGTTAATATGTACCATGACGTTTTTTTTTTTGACTGGCTTCCTGCAGGTCGACCTAGGAGGTTGTCGGCTGCTTAACCGGACTTGCCTGTGGCTATCTCAATAAATTAAGGCCTCCATCCAGCCAGGACATAAAACTTAGAAACTAGGCGATTTCACGCTAAGGGCACCCCTTTTGGGGTACGGACCTCGGCTTAGGGCATCGCTGGTGGAGGACAGCAAGGGACAGGCTGGATTGGATTGAGTGCCATGACGTCACTAGTACTTAGATTTTATACTTGTGACGTAGCTACCCCCATTCCCCAACTTTAATGCGTTTTATCTAAGTCAGTTTTTATTAATATGATAAAGCAAAAAATACGTGTCTAATTCTTTTTTATTATCTGGCTGACGGAAATAGTTTTTATTTTTACCCATGCATCCACAGAGCCTAAAGACGAAGGTCTTCAATCAGTGCGTCCTGCCTGTTATGACCTAAGGAGCCGAAACGTGGACACTCACGGTACGACTGGTCCATAAATTTAATGTTGTTCAGCGAGCCATGGAGCGTGCTATGCTTGGAGTCTCTCTGAGGGATCGAATTCGGAACGAGGTGATCCGGCAGAGAACCAAAGTTGTCGACATAGCTCACAGAATAAGCAAGCTGAAGTGGCAGTGGGCCGGCCATATCAGCCGTAGAAACGATGACCGTTGGGGTACACGTGTTCTTGAGTGGAGACCGCGAATCGGCAAACGTACAAATTTATCTTAAAATTACGTTGCTTTCTTCTTTTAGTATTTTCCATTTATCTGAACTAAAAAACCGGCCTAGTGCGAGTCGGACTCGCACACGAAGGGTTCCGTACCACCGTACAATATTTAAAACACTACATATTTTTAGGGTTCCCAAAATAAAAATAAAAACACGTTTCTTGTAGAGGAAAATTAAAGGGAGTCTCTTTAATTTTTCCCTACAAGAAACGTGTTTTTTCGGCGTTTTTGCTAAATGCTGTACGGTGGTATGGAACCCTTCGTGTGAGAGTCCGACTTGCACTCGGCCGGTTTTTTTTTATAGGAAAGAAGTTCCTTATCACATACTTTATACTCTACACACTTGGCAAATGCAAACTAGACCGCAAAACGTGTAATATATCGACCGTAACGACACTTTTTTAGGCTTCCGTACGTCAAATGAAAAAAACCGAACCCATACAGGATCACTCGTGTGTCTGTCTGTCTGTCCGTTTGTCACAGCCAATTTGCTCCGTATCTAATGGACCGATTAAGTTGAAATTTGGTACACATATCAATTTCTGTGAGCCAAACACGGCCGTATAACGTGAATTTTGTTAGTAGGGGACACTTTTTGGGGACAACGTGAAAAATTTTAAAAAAAGTTTTGCAAACTGTACTGTGAGACATACCAAATGAAAGGGCTTGTTGTAAGAAAATATTTTCACAACACTCACAAATACTCGAAAATATATTTTTTATAATTTTTTATAAATACTTTTAACGACATTTAAGAAAATAGGAAAATTTACCATTACCACCACCCCTTATCTCCGAAACTAATGAGCCTAAAATTTTGAAAAAAAAATTAGAAAATAGTTTTATACATATATAGATTACAGGAAAACCTATGAAGTCTATGGCCTTAAAATAACATGGTAAATCTCTAAATATTGTATTGCAGTTGGAATATATAGGAGAACATGTTTTTCAACTACAATGTAAAGTTAGTCCTTGGGATAAATTCATCCCAACTACGGAACCCTTCATTGTGCGTGGTCCGACACGCTCCTGGCCGAAATGTTGTTAATTTATTTATTAGTGGCTGTTATTTATTACATAAAACACAGCGATAAGGACTTCGTTCCAACCGGGTGCCCCACGACACCCCTCGAGTTTTTTTCTACTTCAAAACATCAGAAACTTAAACAGCGGCCCACAAATAAAGGTTGGACACCCCTGGTCAAATCCTTAAGAATCTAAACTAGAACCAACTTATACCAGTTCCAATTGCATACTCGTTTTAACCACTTGTGGCCTAAACATAATTATACATAATATTAATTTTATGTTTTAGTAAGCTTTGACAAAAACGATAATGTAAGAAAAAGCAATATTTAGTTAAAAAAATAAATAAGTAATTTTTAGTTCAGTAGGTATTTAAAAGTTTCATAAACTTTCTTCTAAAATGTGTGGAGATCTTTACTTTTGGAGACAGGTTCGTATGTTTTAAAATATATTTACCAGGTATACAGGTTCTTTTTACTCGACTGAGCAATAGCAAAGACAGGGTTGTGTTTTTCACGCCATCTATGTCTTTGTATGTGGGATTCTTTATTCTATTACAGTTGGATAGATTTTAATATAATTATGAGATGTCTATCGCTCATCTAGATCGCGCAAAGGCTAGGTTTTGATTGTAAAAAAACTTTAAACAAAAAAACAACTGGCTTCCAAAAGAAACACTACAAAGTGAAAATTTACTTTATTTTCGGAAGCCGGTTGCAAAAAATTAAAATTCTTAACCAAAGACTTCCGAAATTAAAGTTATTTTTCGGTCGGAAGTCGGTTTTTTTTTTGTTAAACATTTTTATTTATCTTTTTAATTGCGGTACCCACCCTACACATAATCGAATACCACTAGGTACCTGCTATGTAAATAACAGTGTCATGAACTAATAACATCATCCACATAGACTCAAGTAGGAAAAATACTTATTATTGAAGTTAACTCAAAAACTGCCCAAGCAAAGTTAATAAAATTAATTATATACCACCTCTGAAGTACGACCTACCAAACAAAAAAGAATAATATAATAATATAAGACGTTTATTTTCTCTACACAAGTTATGTACTTAATGCTAGTATTTGACAATAGTGCACGAACAAGGAGCTAACTTTGTGAGAGACTGGTGCCTGAAGTAGGTTTAGATAAAAACCTGTATTACAGGTCACCAGGGAGAATCATCAAAATCAATTCATAATTGGGGGAGTAATCGCGTTAAAAAGATTTAAAAAAAAAATCTGTCGACTCGAGAACCTTCTTCATTTTTGAAGTCGGAAAATGAAAATAGACGAGGTTGGACTTAAAAAAGAAAAGTCTAGTAAAAAAAAAATTGTATCCTGATCATGTGGAGTAATCAAAATAAGGATACTAAAAGACTGTAGCTACGCAGCGCACGTACGTGCGGTTTACGGTACGATTTAACTGCTTAAAAACTTCTTCCTATCTTCCTTTAGGTATTCATCCTAACGTCGGGTTTGTTTTACTCTGTCAGCGTGGGCATCATGCTATCATTTCCATCAGTGCTGACTCCTGCTCTGATTTCTTCCAATAGCACAGACATTCGAGCTACTTCCAGTCAAGCTTCTTGGATAGGTGAGCTTCATTTATTATTCTATATTTGGAAGATTTCTGGTACAGTAGGCCGCTCGTCGGAAGTACACTTTGACCTTGAGCTGTACGCCATACCAACCTTGGATATCAAGTTAACCAGGCGTTTATTACGCCTGGACAGGAATAGCTTGGGCCTGATGACGGGGACCACCACGGTACTCTGCTAGCTAAACAAATATTTCCACACAATAGGCATAACGGACAGTCCTCTGTGCAGGGCAGGGCTGAGGAAACTGTTGCGTATGTCCTCTCTGAATGCACAGGCTTCACCCAGATTAGAACAGAAACCCTCGGGTTACCCAGATCTTCCACTGGTGTTCTGAATAGACTAGGAGATTTAATCAACTTCTGGAAGGAGGTGGGCTGGTTGGAATAACCACCGACAGCTGCCATGGCCCACGCACAATGTTTCATCTTTTTATTTTATTATTTAGGAAATTATCAAATAACTTCTCCCGCTCTGGGCAGAGCGTGTCAGACTCATACTGACTAAGACCCACCCGTGTTTCATCAGTTGCCTGTGTGTTGCCAGGGGCCACGGTAACCCTTTCAGACTTTCCCGCGACCCTGGCAGGCATCGGCCCTAGTAAAACCTGACAGTTGTGCTGACATCTCTTTGAAGCGCGCGTGGAACACAACGCGCCGTCGACCCGGGACTGGTCCCTATCGGACGACGAGCTTCCCATTGCTCACCGTCCGCAAGCCCGCGCCTACGGTGGCCGGGAATCGGCCAGCGATTCCTGACGCCCAGGGCGTCTCCTGCGGCGACTAGGGGCGTGAGGGCCGAAATTTGCCTCTCCCTCGGCTTCCCATGCCCTCTTGCTCCATACCATGCTCAGGACCTCCGTCCTCTGCCTGGACCAGGGCCGGACGCGAGAGATCACCGCCGCCGATCGCCTCCACGAGGACACGGTTGTGCCCCGCCCAAGCCGGGCAGACCTCCACCGTATGCTCCACCGTGTCCTCCGGGCGACCTACACAAGGAAACCAAACCCTATAACATAACAACATAAGCCAGCCAGTACGGAGCCAATCCGGGTTTCAATAGAATAAAACGTTTTTTTATGGTACCTACCTAGCCAACAAAAATTCGAATAGGTAACCTGCTATGTAAATTCAGTGACAAGAAGTTATTTTTTTAAAATAATGATCATTTATTTTCGAAAAATAACATTTCATAACTTAAAAGTTCATTTATCTATCGCGATTTATTGCAATCGACGTCTTCTCAGTTCATCGGCCAGATGTATATTAGTTTTGTCTTGGTAGGGCTGCTCCATCGTCGAAGAAGTTATTTTATCATCATCCGCACAGACTAAGTGGGTAACATATGTATTACCTATTGAATCTAACTCAAAAACTACCCAAGCAAAGTTAATAAAATTTATTAGGAAGTTCAAACAAAAAAAGAAATTCCCAAATCGGTCCAGCCGTCTTCGAGTAATCGGGGAACATACCGAGGGGTGAAAGGCTATTTGGTTTAAGCGACATCTTGGAAAGGCTATTTGGTTTAAGCGACATCTTGGGCGATATAAATTGCTGATTCCGAATATGTATATAACTCAATATCACCCAAGATGTCGCTTAAACCAAATAGCCTTTCACGCCTCGATACATAAGAAACCGGACAAGTGCGTGTAGGACCACGCACAATGAAGGGTTCCGTAGTTGGGATGAATTTATCTCAAGAACAAACTTAGCATACAATACTAAGTTTGTTATTAAAAACATGTTCCCCATACATTCCAACTGCAAATGTAAAGTTGTACGCACAATATTGAGTGATTTACCATATCATTTTAAGACTATAGATTTTTTAAAGGTTTTCCTGTAATCTATAAGCATAGAACTATTCACTGTATTTTTTTTCAACATTTTTGGCTCTGTAGTTTCGGAGGTAAAGGGTAAATTAAATAAGGCAAGGTAAATTTTCATCTAATTTCTTTAAAAGTATATTTGAGATCCTCGCAATAAGCCATTTCCATAAGCCAATTTCATTTGAAATGTCACACGGTACAGTTCGCAAAACTTTTTTAAAAATTTTCTTTGCACAAAAGTGACCCCCATATTCAAAATTCATTTATTTACGTTACACGTCCGATGTTTGGGTCACAGAAATACATAATCATGTGTACCAAATTTCAACTTAATCGGTCCATTAGATTCGGGGGAAATTGGCTGACATACGAGTGATCCTATAAGGTTTCCGTTTTTTTCCTTTTGAAGTACGGAACCCTAAAAACACATAACATAACACCACCGAAAGATTCAGCAGAGGTGAACTTACCTAGTATTTATATTGCTTCTCTAATTAAGGTGATGTGTTTTTGGTTTTTTTGCTCACACCATAAATTATTATGATATGTCTATACGTGATGATTTGTAATTGGCTCTCTGGTGACTATGGTCTCCTTTTTTGTCTGTTTTTATTAGCTCTTAGTCCTCCATGTACTAAATAAATAAATATAGTAGACCATCATTTCGTCAGTAAGTTTAAGTACAATGTAATAGGAGGCGAACGTATTACCATCAACCGAGCTCAAATCCAGACTCCGGGCTATGATTAAAAAAATCTTGATGGCAATACCCTTTAGTCGACCTGGGGATTGAACCCTGGCCCCTGGCAAGTGGCAACATGGCAACTAAAGGAACACGGGTGGGTTTTAGTCAGTAAGTCTGAAACGCTCTCCCGCTCCACCCAGAGCGGGAGAAGTTATTTGGTAATTTCCCACTCAAAAAAAAAAGGTCTCCATGCTCAGCTGTAGAGCTTGTGACCACTAAAGCAACGAGGCAGTAGGTAAGAAAATACTCTTTGTAAATCACAATTATTTCCATTAATTCTTGTCTTTTATTTTCCAGCTGCCAGCAATGGGTTCGCAGGCATGTGCGGATTTTTCATCTTATCACCCATCCTACAAATGTTAGGAAGAAAAGTCGTCCATATCAGCTGCAATCTCTTACTGCTCATTGGCTGGGTGATCTTCCCGTTAGCCAATAGCATTCCAGTCTTGTTCGCCGCAAGAATCATCCAAGGCCTCGCTATTGGTGGAATCTATATCCACGTCATGATTATCTGTGAATATGTTGACTCTAAAAGGAGAGGGTGCTTCACGACTATCAAGAAAGTGTGTATAGCTCTCGGTACTCTAAGCTGCCATTTTATGTCGTTGTTCTGGAATTGGAGACAAATATCAACATTTGCAATTGTGCTACCCACTGTTGCCATCATCATGACATTGTTTTGGCCTGAAAGCCCATCGTACCTGGCAATGAAAGGCCGATTTGAAGACTGCGAAGAATCATTCATATGGCTGAATGGTAGATCAAATCTTAATGAACTTCATCATTTAGTAACGTCGAACATGGAGAGGATGAATAACCGTAAACCAGATAAAAGTTATAAGTTTTTATTGAAGAAGGATTTCTTGAAACCCTTAGTGATTGTGTCCCTTCTTACCCTAGTTTTAGATTTGTCTGGCAGGTATTATTTTTTAGTTTACGTTATTCAAATCATGGTGGAAATAATTGGAGACCAGTCTTTAGCGTTATATTGTTCCTTAGGAGTGGATTGTTTAATTATAATTGCTCTTGCATGTTCTTGTTTCGTCATAGAACGTTACAAAAGACGCACCTTATTGTTTTCATCTGGTATCCTTACCGTTGTTTTAATGTTGTCAATTAGTTTATTAATGTTACTCAAATCATATAACATTGGAATTAACTTAGTGTGGCTGACTCCTTCGATTATTCTTTTACAAAGTTTTGTGGTTAATTTTGGTGTACTACCAGTTGCGTTTGCTTTTATTGGAGAAGTATTTCCGTTGGATTATAAGGGTATCGGCTCATGCATTTCTGGGATAGTATTTACCTTTTTATACACTTTAACATTGAAAATCACACCAATGTTGATTGAAAATACTGGTGTAGGAGGTACTTATGCTGTGTACGGAGTTTGCATGGCTGTGTCTATGGTTCTATTGTACTTTGTGTTACCAGAGACTAAAGATAAGACGCTGCAGCAGATAGAGGATGAGATCAAAGATGTTAAAACAGCAAACTGTGAAGTTGAAACGAATGCTTTGTTATAGATAAAAACGCCCGTTGTCACTAACACGAGGCAACATTTAAATGAATGCTTATATAAAAGCAAGCTACGATTTTCAAGTTTCATCGCAGAATCCAATCCAAGTGCGCTTTTATTTCGGTATTCATTAAAGTAGTCTGGGTGAGTTTATTATGTCGATAAGGTTAGTAGGTATATAAGGTTAATGTACAGTAAGCGCTCAAAAGTGCATGAGCACGCTAAGAGTCGTATTGCTGTGAACACGCGGTATAGCTCGTACATTTGTATGTGTAACCAACACGATACACACACCACAGATAACGCAGTTTTGCACTACACGAAACAACAATATATTTCCGTCGCTTTAAACATGCTAGCACACACGCACTATGCGCGTGAACTTGACCAGTTAATGGCATTGCTAAAATTCGATAGTAACTTAACAAGTGCAGATAGCAGAAAGCGTTAAGCGTTGGTATGGAATTCAAACTGCCTCAGGTTCTAATCTCGTAAAACACAGTGCGGTTTTTTGCAAATATTATTATTTTTGTTTTCGATAATAATATTTTTTAAATATTGCTGCTTTTTATGTTGTTATTGCAATAAAGGTTTTAGAATAAAAAATGCGTGATATATGATAACAAAATTAAAAAAAATATGTTTATTCGTTATATTTATTTTACATAAGTTAAAAAACTGCTACAATTATTTATCATTACTTCAGCTGAATAAGATGTGAAATAGATGTCAAGAAACTTAGAAGCAGTTTGTATTATTTTGACATATTTAAATTATGAAATATTTTAAATTTTTAATGGATTTTTTCACCATTAATATTAAGCTTTGATCATGGTCGAAGTAATTAAGTAATAAATAAGAATATTAGACTACTTAAAATGTAAAAAACTACTTACAGAATAGGTAATTTTAAGGTTAAATATGGGCAGTTTGTTTATATTTTATTTGTATTAATTATTTTACATTTTATTTGACTTTAGTAAATATTGGTTGTTATTGAGGTTAAAGCTTAAGTATTCATTTTCTTTACGAAAAGAAGATTGAAACTAAACCTCAAATTTTAATCCTAAAATAATACTATTACTAAAATAATATTAAACAATTTCGGTATATCTGCAAGAAATACGACAAACACCCTATTGAAACGTGCTTAAAAAATTCGTTACCATAAATTCATGCAATAACGAATCTGTTGTTTATTAAGTTGGTACGGTCAATATTTTAAGGTCAAAAACGGTTTTCTAGCTGGTCTTCAGTGATGCAAGCCTTCAGATTGCACGGCGAACGGTTCATAATGACGTGTTTTTAATAATTCAGCAAAATATTTCGTTGGTATGAAACCATTTGTTTCATTCACCATTTGACGTCGCTGCTACTCGATAATAAGCCCCTTCCTCATATCTCTTAACCCTCACAGTATTTCTCTAGAACAAAGAAAAACATTGTTTTTATTACACATAATACCTTATTATTTATTATTCACTAATCGAATTAAACCTCACAATGAATTTAAAACTTTAAAGGTATCTTCTGTCTCAATAATACCTCTGTTCTATCAACAATACCCTTGATTAAGATTTATGTTTAGTAAAATATGAAATACCTATATAAATGATAACACTCACACTTAGTCCGGTTTCATTAGATATTCACTTCACTTTTACGCAGCGCAATAATATTCTCTGATCTGATCTGATCTCTTCAATATATTTTATGCCTGCTTTTTGATAATAATAACCACAACACTGCGCTAAATACTCGTCACCAATATTATCCACGAACCAACAAAGTTCTATTAATTAAATACTCGTAACAAACAGCAACTACCCCACAGAAATCGAAATAATTTACTTAGTTTTTTGTGGTCTACCTGCTAAACTTTATTTATGTGAACAAGACGAATGAAACTAAAAACGAATGATGATTATTGAACTAGTCATTGGTTGCAGCCAAAGTGAGTGTGTGTGTGTAATGTGCGTGTCTACAGTATTGTAACAACTTATAGAAGAAGGTCGTAAGTCAAACCGAAGCGTCAGTCTATTGCTATGTGAGATTGCTCATGGACTTTTGGTCGGTGCTGTACCTATTTTGTTAGTTAATAATAATATTAGTATTGTCATTCTACAGCACGTGGATTTTTGAGATGGGGCAGTAAGAGCAGGTACCTTAACCGTTGTAGATACAGGAACAGGAAAACGGTTTTAGGAGACAGTCCTTAAGATTTGAGAAATTTAGAACTGCATTCACAGATAAAAAATCAAAAATACAGTAAGCGAGAAAATGGTAAATTTTCACAAAAAACTCTTTTTGATGCCAATCGATCCTGATTCTAATACAGTGAGTCTTTGTATTTGTGGAAAAAAAACTGCCGTTTATTGAAAATAAACATGTTGTTTTAGCTAAAATCTGTTTTTTTTTCATCAATTTTACAATAATCGTAATATTTATCATTATGACGCCGCCATTACGTAGGTACTTAAAAAAGAAATATATACATATATATATATATATATATATATATGTATATCGCAGATTCAGACGGATTAGCGTCCACGTGCTTTATGTTGGTGCCCGCCATGTTGTTTTTCATCAATCAGTGCGCACTACTGACAGATACAATTGACACTGACAGCTTCGACATTGACAAGCCCGAAGTCGTCTATGATGTTTGCGCGGTGTTGCTATTTAAATAACTATTAAAAGAAATAACGTCGTATGTTTTTTGCATTATTATCTCTGACATATTAATAAATATTAAGATTTTTTAAATAGTTTTCTGTCGGTTAAAATTCCCTCATTTCGATATGTGCACATTATAAAGACTCACTCGATATGGATCAAAAACCTCTGTAAGACCACGAGAGAAGTCATCAGTCGCATAAAAAAACATTTATTTCGTAGGAAATTAGACTCCAATTTAATTTTTATACTATGTATAAACTGGCCTCACCTACCCTCCCTGCTTCGTCTCGAAAATCCACGTTTATACTCTCAACAATCTAAGAAGTCCGATTTGACAACTATAAAATCCTTTGTAGCGATGGAAAAAAAAATCAATAGTTTTAAAAACCGATTCTCGAAACATGTCGATGTAACAAACTGAGAGATTTTGTAATCGATGATTTATCTACATTGTTTGAAAACCGATTCTCGAGGCATAACGTTTTATTACACGTACGAGTAGGAAACGTCAAATCGGACTTCTTAGATTGTCACGAGTGTAGATGATAAATTTTTTTATTTTTTGCTCCAACCATCTTGTGAAATAGAGATAAGAACTGGCTCTCTTCTAGATTTATAAAAAGCAGCTGTATTTCAATAAAAAACATCTGTCAAATAATGTTCATGTGTTCTTCAATTAAAATACCTTCATAATCAATCTCCTGCCATTATTTGTTTCATGTTTCATTATTTCCATTAGTCGTCATCTTTGTAGTCACTCCCTTTCTTTCTAGCCATATAATTTTTCACATCTTTCTTTATTATGAAGCCTATCACAAAATTGCGTTTTGATAATTCGAGCAGTCGATGCATCGCACCGCGTCAGGCCATAGAGTAAAATAGCCCACAGACCAGATTAACCCTTATTTAAAACACAAAAAGAGATTAACCGCGTGAGTCGACTGGTTCATATGTGTACCACTGTGGCTTGACGGAACTGGCGAACTGTACATATTAGTACTGGTATATAGTAGTGTAATAGTTTATTTTGAATTATACAATTAAGTTTTTTTTTAAGTGAAAACTTCTTAAGGTGCGTTCGGCATTTTTGTGATGGGAAAAAACAATTGAACTCGCGACACCGTTACCAACACCTCATTAAAAGTATTTCCTGCACAATAAAATTGTTTCAAGTTTTCACTTCTGTCGGCTTTCCCGGAGTGCCAGCAGCTTTTTTTTTTTAAGAATGCAATTTAATTTCATAAGAATCAATGTTAATTCTGGTATTTATTTTATATAATAATATTAATGTAGTAAGGAGACATTTACAGTTCACTCTGAGCGTTTTTTTATGATTTAGTATGGGATTTCTTTTATATTCCATACTTACATAATTATTTCAAAATTCTGAGACCGCTATAAATTAAACCACTTTTTAAGAGATGTTATTATATATTTTTCACTTCATTTGTAAAAATAGATAAGAAAATTACTAATATCGAGGCCGCTATAAACTTTACTAATAACTATTCTCCACCACTCAATAGGTAGTCGAAGTATTTCAGTTTCTCAGTATAAGAACGCGAACGAAATCAGTCGAAATGTAAAAGGCTTCTTAATGCCTTCTTGTTCTATTATTTTTTATACTAAGGCCCTTTCCTCATTGATCAGTACGGTTATACGGTATCGTTTCGGTACTGCTTATGTTTCCTCATTGGTCGGTAAGCACGTTGCTTTCATTTAGAATTCCAAATCCAAATTAATTCTATTGATACGAGAACCCATGACCAAAATGTTCGCCTTATCGTTTTACGAACCAAATCGTATAAAATCGATAGATTTGATTATTCTGAAATTCGAAAATCCTAATTTTAGAAAAAAATTGCGTCACATCTGATCTGACCGCATTTTTAAATGTCAAAAAAGTACGAACTGTTTTATTTATAGCAATCTATCTGATTTTCAGAATGTAATTGAACGATAGATTTTAGATACCGAAACAAACTAACATACAAACTCACGTTCGCATTTATAATTTTATATTATGTAGATATATATAAGGCGCTCGGTAAGCTGTCGGTACCGATGCAGTAAAACGCGTGACGTCACGCGGTACCGAAACGATCCCGTACCACAGACGTACCGACCAGTGAAGAAAGGGCCTTAAACGAACACTTAAATCTGCCTTGGCTTGTTAGCTGGTATCAAGTTCTCTCTTTCTGTCTTCATGACCATATTCATATGAATCGATTTACAAAACTTTTCGGTCACCGAGTGCAACTTTCAAACTCATTTGCATATAGGTTTAAATTAGTTATATTTAAAAAAACATCACGCCTGTTTCCCCAAAGGGTTGGGCAGAGGTGTCTCTAGAGTACACCCACATTTAGTCGATTTATTCCCTTTATGTCGAGCCTGGAAGTCTATTGTTCTCCAAAGTATTGATATTTTACGCTTTTTATTACCTTTATGTCGAGTTTGGTGAACAGGTACAGTCAGGGATGTAAATTAAAAGCCAATGGCATAAAAACATTGTTTTATTATTTGTTCTATTACTTATTTTCATAATTATATATATCTAATCTTTCTTAATCTAAACATCTAATATATAAAATTCTCGTGTCACAGTTTTCGTTGCCATACTCCGAAACGGCTTGACCGATTTTGATGAAAATTTTTGTGCTTAACCGGTATCTATGAGAATCGGCCAACATCAATTTTTTTTTTTTTTTTTTTTTTTTTCTATTTTAAGTGTTGTGTATAATTGATTCTAAATTATGTGCATGTGCATTTCATTGGACGTGACTGTACTTCTAAAATATGATATTATTAAACTCGACATAAAGGTATTAAAAGCGTGGTAAATAAACTCGACATAAAGGGAATAGAAACGGGACAGAAAACTAAGCTCGACATAAGGGTAATAGAAGCGAGACAAGATTTTCGGCTCGACATAAAGGGAATAAATCATTTAGTCCCATGTAATGGGGGCGAGCGTATTGCCATCAACCGGGCACAAATTCAGACTCCGGGCTGCTACTGAGAAATTCCAGATGGAAAAACCCAATAACACTTTTCCCGACCCGGGAGTGAACTCAGGACCTCATGCTCAGCAGAAGCGCTTGCGACCACTAGACCAACGAGACAGTCAAAAAATTAGTTATAAATTCCTATAAAAACAATTGTATCGATTACAATCAAATTTTACATAAATACAGAAATGGGATGTGATTGGTTACAACACCATTTTTTATGTTCGTTGGCTTCCTATTGGTTAACGGTAACTAAGTCTATGAACCGTAACCGCATATCAAAGAATATGGGTATTGTAACTTATCCGCAACCACAGTATAAATAAGTAAAAGTATTATATCTTCATAGAAAACTAGCAGTGTCAGTACGCAACAGTGCCCGGGCGCAGCAGTTACGCACGGACACGGAAGGTTCATCTACAGAGCGGCCGTAGGTAATGATTTCAAGGTCACTGCCGAAATATAATACTGTTACTTATTTATACTGTGCCACGACCATCCTAATTACTATTTAGGTATAGTCGACATCGTAACACACATTGGTCTTAAAGCAAAAATAGGCTTTTGACGTTTTATGACGTGCAAGTGATAATCAACCTACTATAACAATTACGATGTCTGATGAAGTGATGACTATATCTTTTTAAAAGATACCGACGTTCAAAGGACTTCATTCACCGCTTTGGCGACTCGCAAGTGTAACAAATGCGAGTAGAACTGAACGTATGTAGTAGGTACCTATATCTACGTTCAATTTGTCCCTGGTCTTCGAATGTGCTAGGCGTCTTTTGTTTCTAGGACATGCCGGATTCTTCACGATGTTTTCCGTCACCATTTTCAGAATACACCAGTATAATATTAACATCGGTAAATGCTGTAAACTTTTGGTTTACCAACATTATCGCGGCTACACTTATGTGCAGGTCTGTACACACCTCAACGAATTACAAGTGTGATCACCCATGCACAGACTGTCCTCGGCAAGTGCATTAGTGCAGTTTTGCCTCGACGACGAGACGATCAAACCGCACTGCGCGTTATTTACTTTTAAAAGTTGAAAAGTAGCGACACCTACACGACACCATGAAGTACTAAGTATTCAGCTAGTGTACGACGAATATTGTAGATGGCGCCACCACATATGTCACACAATCTTACATCTGTTTTTTTTTATTGCACTACAGCCAGACAGTTTCATGGTTTCATCCGTCTGGACGGAAGAACCTTCCTTTTCATTTGAGGAAGATCATACTTCATACCTTCACCCCCACTATGGTTACCCTGACGTAATTAATGTAATTATCTTTCCAAGTGTACTTACTCTGAACAAAATCCTTGTTAAAAATAACGTTTCAGTTCATTCTCCGAATCTAAGCAAAGAGCATGATCTTCAAACCGAAAGATATTCCAAGCACCAAACCGATCTTCAGATCCCGTATCAAAGACTTTGATCCAACTAAGTATTCAAAGATTCGCGGGACGAAATAGTTTCAATAGCTTTGAGAGCTCTTTAGTTAAGACCATCTTAATAATTTCTTCGAAATGCTTAATTGGGTCCGCTATGAGTAGGTACCTACTTTGAAAATTCCTTCATTGCTAGAATAATTTGAAAGGTTTAAGGTTAATAGCCCGTTGTTAAAGTCTGTATAGTTTTGAGTACTTTCGAAACAGCTTTTGCAACTTTACAGTAAAACCACAGTTTGAAATTTAATTAGGCACCAAATTACATTTACAGTGGCTGGTTTGGAGAAGTGTCTAGGCTCAAAAGATCCTCAAAACTGTAAATAGGCACATGAAATTCTATGTATGAAATTGTATGATAAACATGAGGGTCAATATTGCCAATAGTAGAATTGTAGGTACCTTTCTAAGTAAAATAAATAATTACCTATATTAGTAAATGGATGGATGATGGATGGTGATTACTGCAAAAATTACGTTTTTATGACTTAATTTAAACTAATCTGACCAATCAATTGTATTTAGAACAGTTTGGTCTTTGATCTGTTCCAAATTCGTGCCTAAAGAAGTAACACTTTCTACAAGTTTCGCATCTACAAGTTTGCTATTCACTTTTTATCAGGCGCTAGTGATTATAAGTTTGTGTTGTGAGTGTAATAAAATAGACGGAGGCTACTAATTTAAGAGCTAAATCTAAGTATTATTAAACAAATATTATATTCGTACTGTTCTATTCGGTTATGTGTATAACCAGAAATTACTAGGTAATTTATTTATAAACACAAGTGTGACATCTTGTTATGTTTTTTAAGTATAAATAAAAAAAAAGAATTATGAGCGTTTATCTAAAAAATATGTCCATGGGTAGCTCCATGCAACCCAGACATTGCAGCATCACCGTGGGCCAATGAAATTAACGTCACACACCCCCAATCAATTAGAAAACAGGACAAATTATACAAAAAATGGCGACAAAGTGGGATTCAATTTGGTCGGTCGCTGGAAAATTAAATAAAGAGAGTCGCTGTACACTGCATTTTTCTATAGCCCTAATTTTGTGTACGCCGCATGAATTTTAATTTAATGCCGTTTTTAACAGTTTCGAGGGTAGATAGGTACTCCCAGTATTTTCCGTGTTAAAATTGGTGTGATAGAGAAAATTACTGGAGAAACGTTTCGTCTATTAACTGTCATTTTTACCCGTATCTTTTTTAGAATTGGGTTTCGTTTGGCCTTATGTATGAAAAATATAATTTTAGGTGGACTAACAGCATTGGTTGGCTTGTCTAAAATGCTGTTTGATTATTCTCCTGACCATATTCCATTCAATTTATTATGTATCATAGCAGAATATATTTTTGTTACATTACCTACCAGCCATCCTCTCACTTCAGCTTACACACAATAAACTTTAATCACACATACATACTTAAACTCACGCCTTCTTCCCACGGGGGTAGACAGAAACTACAAAACGCCACCTGCTACGATCCTTACATATTCCTTTTGCCTCGTTTACGTTCATACATCAGGGGCCCAAGTCTGCTATTTTTATAAATTCGTCATTCCAACACGATCCCATTGTCATTTTGCTAAAAGTTCGTAATCTGCTAAATTCATAATGGTCGATCATTGGTCGGTCAATGGTCTTGTAATAGAATTGTGTAATAATGGCATTGTCGTACAATACGACCAATGATACCGCCTAAGTCAGTCATTCATTTGTCATTATGTACGAGATTACCAATAAGTGCCATTTCTTTCAATGGAGTGTCAGTGGCTGACTATTGGAAAGTCATAATGACGCCATTATATTAGTAGATTACCAAACTTGTCAAAATCAACAATTATGAAATCAATGATAGACCATTCTGACACTATTGTAATAGCAGACTTGAGGCCCTGGTCATACACGCACGCCGATTGCGAGTAGGTACTACGCACCTGGCCTTTCTGAAGAACATCACCAATAAGGTCAGTATACCTCCCAGTAGTCCCCTCCCAGTGTTTCCAGTCACATCAGCCTTGTAAATACATTTTGTTGGTCGCCTTTCATTCATCCTCTCAACATAACCAAACCATCTCAGCATACCTTTTGAAATTTTTGTCACTACATCTTCTTTTAAATCACACCGTTGTCTTATCATACCATTCCTCAGCCTATCATTCATGGTCAGACCACACATGCTTCGCAAGAAAAACATTTCCACTCTACTTTCATGCTTCTTTTGCCACACCCAGTATTCAATTCCATACGTAAGCGTGGGCACCAGTACACAATTGTGAACAGCCAGTCAAGCCTTTTTGGACATTAGTGCCGATTCCCTTGTTCATAAACTAAACTAAATTTAAGTTCAATGCATCTTTTTCTTTCTATTTCATTAAGAAAAGGACAGCAGATAAATTTTAGTTTAGTCCTGTCAAATTAATCAGCGCTTGACGTAAATTGACGTAATTTTAGTAGGCAAGTTTTTAATCACGTCTAAACTTGTATGGAGTAGTGACAGGCGCTGATTAATTTGACAGGACTAAACTAAAATTTATCTTCTGTCCTTTTCTTAATGAAATAGAAAGAAAAAGATGCACTGAACTTAAATTTAGTTTAGTTTGTGAACAAGGGAATCGGCACCATTGACTGGTTACAGTAAACTTAACTAAACAAAATTGACGCCTGAAACACAAGAAACGCAATGAATTGACTATCAACAAAATCAAAACCTACAATAATAACTCCCACCGACCCAAAAAGGTGAGACATCAAAACAAAACCCTAAACTCGAAACGCGAAAAAAACCAGCCGTCGCGAAAGTTGCGTCGCTAAATATAAATGTATTCAAAATGCTTGCTCCAGGTTCCTGAAACGGACGAGTTTGTAAAAAATTCAGACATTTCAGACCTTCCGACCACCGCCGCGCCGCGTCGGCCGCATTTCAATTAGACGTGTTACAAAGTTCCTCGCCTCGCTAAATACGTTATTCTTGTGTTTGAACTGTAGTTCCGTTTGATTTTCATGTTGGTATTTATTTATGGGACTGGTTTAAAATTGAGATTTTAGATTTACACACTGCTTTCATTACGTATCTACTCCTCACCAGTGGAGTAGCTAGTCATAACGGGGCCTTTTTTTGCCTCCCAAAACTGATCCCCATATTCAAAATTAATTTATTTACGTTACACGTCCGTGCTTAGGTCACAGAAATTTATGTGTACCAAACTAATTTCAACTTAATCAGTCCATTGGATTCGGAGTAAATGAGCTATGACAGACGGACCGATAGACAAACAGACACACGAGTGATCCTATAAGGGTTCCATTTTTTCATTCAGTTGTATGGAACCCAAAAACTCCTAAGTAATTAGGTACTGCTATACATACAGGCGCTGTCAATATTAAATTGTAACCACTGGTGAAACCTAATTATTTTTACAGGATTTTAAGCGTTGTTTAATGTTGTTTACAGTAGATGGAGTAGGCATGTAGTACTTTTGATCCGAAAAATACATAACGAAATTACCCTACCCTACACTGATACAAAAGTGTCATAAAAAAAACATTTCAAATGGAGCAAATAAATCACGTCGTTTATTTCCTTAGATAGCTCGCTAATGCCTTTATTATTATTTTATTTTTAAACCAATACATCAAACAGTCGAAAATCGCATCATTTACAAATGAAAAAACGTTTTGATAAAATCACGTTGGACATTTATAGGATATTCCATTTCCCTCAAAGTAAATACCTGCATTTATTTGCTTCGTATGTAGGTAAGTAGTTCACAGATATTTCGTTCGGAAATTGAAAATTTGTATTATCGTCACATCTATGCTTTGGATTAAATCTACAATTTTGTTGATTTATAAACGGACATTTTGAATCCTGCCCTACCTACTCGTATACTCCATAGGTTTAGGTAGTTAAATAAAGGTAAACAGAAAATACCACGTGACAAGACAGCTGTCCAGTAACCGACTAAACGTAATACCTGTCACTTCAGTTGTCATGCTATGTTACAGTTGTACTCTTCAATTTAGCAGCGTTATAATTCGTTGTCGTTCAGAGTATGGGCTCTTTACAATAGACAGATTACTAAATATTATATTAATATTATAAATCTAACAAAATAATTGTGCTCAAGCAGTTACATCTACGAATAGTAGTTTAAGAATAAATGATAAAGTTTAACACACCTACATTAATAAAAGAGGAAACTATTGTAAAAATCTAAAATAAATTTGGTTTTATCGTATTTCTGAACATGAAAGTGTCATCTATAAAAACCCTTTTTAAGATTTGTTTACCTTTATTTAACTACCTAAACCTATTGAGTATATAGGTACCATCAAAGAAACGCATACCTAAGCAGTTTGAAAACAAAATCCCGTGCACACGACCCTTTTTTTTTTCGTAGGCAAGCGTTACTATATCGGCCGAACGCTGCAAGCAGAAATAGTCCTTACGGTGCATAGTTATGCGTTTCTTCGATGGTACCTAATTCTACTCAATCGTACGTACCATTATCCATGTTCTTTAAAAGCGAAAACCTATAAATGTAAATTCCCCCAAAAAAAAACGAGCGAGTGTTACAGTAGTCGCATATATGATGTGTAACATCCGACATCTAACCTTGGTAATAAGCAACAATAAAGGGCGGGACGTCGTCAAGGTCGTTTCTGACGGCGCACGCTCATTGTTCAAATCAAATAGCGCGCGCTTCCCCGGCTTCCTGTTACACACTTCCGTCCCTTTTCACGAAATCACTCCCACTGATTTCCCACTCCACAGATTGCAGGAAACCGAAAGGAAAGATGTTAGATACCTACACATCAAAAACTCTTCTAGCTTTCCTGAAATAAGTTTCTAGTCTCAGCTCCGACTATATAAAATAGATCAACCCAAATTACCCCTGAAAATTACCTGCTGACGTAACACATTAGGTACTCTTGAATAAATGTTTTAAAAATACCGCACCGTCACCTAATGGCCGTTCTGAAGGTAATCTCTTGTTTTATCCGCCGACCCTTCCGTTAAATTCATCATTTCAACATGCCAAGCGAAAAATTAGAGAAAGAGTTCAACGTAATAAAAAGCGGGTAGGTAGACATTTTTTTTTCGATTTTCAAACGTAACCGATGACTTCTTTACGTTTGTGAGTTCGATTTTCAAAATTCATTTTGGATAGGTACTCTTTTACCAAATTATTACCTCAACTCGTCCTAAATGGGCCATAGGCATGTAGGACGACTTGATCAATTCCTCTTTCATTGCGTGTTGCGTCAGTGACGTCAACGTCCAGTCGTCGCCGATCAGTCAGTCAGTTGAGTCCAGTGTTGTTATCGTAAAAACCTGAGCTGCCGTATGTCACAGTCTGATTTGCCGTATTTTAAGGAAAAAATACGAAATTGCCGTATTTATTTAAAAAAAATACTATAGCATTTGTTTCTTCTCCATTAAAAGTTTTTTATTGTTTCTATTACTTTAGATTCATGTTCATCTAGAGTGTACTTATCCTTGCTTCTTGCACCTGTCACGCGACACCTTAGACTTGGTACAGTATCCTTGATTTTTGCCTTGATTTTGAATCAGTTGTCATCGATTTTTTAAAGGTAATTTTCAGTTTTGACAATTCGTGGTAGTTTCTGGATTAGTAGCAACATTGACGAAAAACATTCTAATTAATATTGTGGCGCATAGCCTCTTGAAGTGACAGATATTTGAGTTTCATTTTCGTTTCATTTACTAAGCTAGTGAAAAAATGTTTCGTTTAACCAGAGGCCTGCCGTATACCGCAATTTCCGAAAAAAAAAATCTTGGATTGCCGTATAATACGGCAATTGCCGTATCATTATCAACACTGGTTGAGTCAGTCAGTCAAAGCAACGTCGGTTTCGTTCGTAGCAATACAGGTTTTGACTTGCCGGTGACGCGACGTTGAGACGTGCCGGTAGTGACGTGACTGATGTGTGTAGACAACGTCTCCTACAACTATGTGCTTACCTTTATTTTTTGACGTGACTGATCGGCGACTTGACGTGGACGTGACTGACGCGTGTGTGTGCATGAACCTCGGGTAGCCCGCGAAATTCAATTTTTCTTAGGTGTTTTTGCAATTCAAAGGTCAGTATCAGGTTGTATGTTGATCTAAATATAATTCGCGGCCGTATCAAATATTTATATAAAGAATTATAATCATAAAAAATAAGTATCTAAATAATAAAAGTAGGTATCACTTTTATCAACGCAATTTCAAAATAAGAGACATAACTATCAAAATATTACAATCGCCAACAGTCACAAGTTGTCAGTCAATCTTTAACAAAGTGACTTGGCAAAGTATTTCTAACAAAAGTCGTACCGTCGAAATAACTAGCGAATAAGTTTGGACTCGTTCGGGTCATTACAACTTGTAGGGAACGAATTTTAGGGTAGAGGCACCTTTATAATGGTACATAATCATAATATCATCATCGATCATGCCTGTGATGTCATTGTCGATCATCTACCTAGCCTTTTCCAACTTTTTTTTATTTAAGTAGGTAACCATTTTTGCAAACACATAAACGGACAAGAAGAAAGGAACGGGAAAATACGTACTTACAAAGGCAACAAATTATGTTGGGGTCGGCTTCCAGTCTAACCGGATGCAGCTGAATACTAGCAACTAGCTTCATCTTTCTGACTGACCGACCCCTTTACAATTCAAAAGTACCTGTAATTGGTTTATTTGAAATAAATGCTTTGAGTTTGTGTTGGGGTCGGCTTCCAGTACAACTGGGTGCAGCTGAATACCAGTATTTTATATGGAGCGACTGGCTATCTGACCTCCACAAACCATTTACTGTGTAATACGATACCCCTTGGTAATTCTGGTTGTCAAACTTTCGGGCTTCTAACGACCCGTAACGACTGTCAAGATTCACAAATGACTGCTGGGACCAACGGCTTAACGTGCTTTCCGAGGCACGGAGGGGTCTTGATGAGTCAAAATCAAAATCAAAATCAAAATATTTTATTTCACATAAACCTACATGGGCACTTATGAAACGTCAGAAGCTAGGTGCACGGTTCCAATTGGTCGTTTCCTATGGAGAAGAGCCGGCAAGAAACTCCACGGTTACTCTTTTAAAAATAATTGGCTTTTACAATACTTTCAAACATTGATGTAAATCACTTTCAAATAACAGTGTTTCTAGGTATGGGAGGACAGTGTAGGTCTTTCAATAAGTACCAAGTACTTAACAAAATAGAAAATGGTCAACAGGTCTACAATCCACTAAGCCTACAGCGTTCTCACATTCACAAAATATGTAGAAAAGAATCTATACAAAAAAATTTATTAATTAAAAAAAGTAAAAAACCTATTTTAAATAAAACGCAATTATATGATTGCTATTACAACTGTAATCAATCTGAATAATTATCATGTCCACAAAAGCCACAAAAAAAAAAAGAAGTATATAATGTCAAATAATAGAATAGTAAATATGTCAAGGGCGAATGTAAAAAAAAATAAAGATTTAAATAAACATGGTAATTTGGAAGCAGTTAATAGACTCTTACTTATTTATGCCGTTAATGAGGTACCAGGGAAGCCACATGTGCAGAAGGAATTATTGCCAAATTTCCTTGTCTTCAACGTAGTCTTTAATTTTATAATATGAATTCTTGATAAGGACACGTTTGATGTGGGTTTTGAACTTCCCATCGCTAAGTTCTGTCACAGACTTTGGCAACTTGTTATAAAAGCGGATACTGTTTATAAGAAATGACTTGCTTGTTTTAGTTAATCTAAATTTGGGTATCACAATTTCATGTCGACTACGTGTATTTATATTATGGAAATCGCTTCTTATTTTGAAAAGTCCTAAGTTTTTGCGAACATACATAATACTTTCTAAGATATAAAGTGAAGGCAAAGTCAGTATATCAATTTCTTTAAATTTGTCTCTAAGGGACTCGCGAGGGCCCATTTTATAGATCGCGCGGATTGCCCTCTTTTGTAAAATGAAAATTGAATCTACGTCAGCTGCCGATCCCCACAGCAGGACGCCATAAGACATAATACTGTGGAAATAAGCAAAGTATACTAACCTAGCTGTGGCTATATCAGTCAACTGCCTTATTTTTCTTACTGCATATGCAGCTGAACTTAATCTACCTGAAAGAGTTCTAATATGGGCGCCCCATTGTAATTTTGAATCTAAAGTAATTCCTAAGAATGTAGTTTCCGTTATTGCATCTAGTTTTTTGCCATCAAGTTTTAGATTTAGACCTACTTGAGGTACATTTGGTAATGAGAACCTAATACATTTCGTTTTGTTCGCATTAAGTAAAAGATTATTAGCTGCGAACCATTTTGAAAGTACAGCCAGACTATCGTTGACATGTAATACATCTGTATCTTTCCTGTCTATTTTAAATATAAGAGAAGTGTCGTCAGCAAATAGAATTATATCTGATAAGTTAGTCAAATTATGTCTGATAAGTTAGTCAAGTGAGTAAAGATGGTCACCCATCCACGGACTAACCGAGGCAAGTGTAGCTTAACCTAATCGATCGACCCGTGCGATTGTTATTACTTAAGTCACAAGCTCCTCAGATGTCCTTATCTATAGATATCTTAAAAATAATGTGCACCAATTAATCAACTTAAAAAAAAAAAAATAAGTAAGTACTTTAGCAACTGCAAAATTAATTTAAAAAAACATAAGTACCTACTTAATTAATTTATGAACCACGACGTGAGTTAATTAGTCCAAAGTTCATGTCGCTTGTCACGAGAAAAGCGGTTATTACTATTTAGAACAACGAAAGAAACCCCATTCTTGTCATGCCCTACCTACGAGTAGGTGTCACAGAATCTAGGATTCATCTGGCTCGATTCTGATTGACAATCCATCCAACATAAACCAGTAGTGATGGACCAGTGGAAATCGCGACTTACGCGTTGTAGGTCGTAGCCTGGAATAGAACCCAGACAGGCACTTTGTGCAAATTATTTCATCACCACTGCTCTCGAAACGGTATAGCAAAACATCGTGAGGAATCCGGCATGTCCTAGAACCAAAAATATTTACACACGTGACGTCCACCAACCCGCACTGGGCCCGCGTGGTGGATTATGGCCATACCTTCACAGAGAGGAGGCCTGGGTAGCCTGGGTCCCAAAAGTGGGAACATTATAGGTTGCTTATGCTTATACAACATAAACCAAGTCTCATATAATTTCGCTGGGATTAGTAAACTGTGTAAAGCATTCATTATTCACTAGCTGCGCCCCGCGGTTTCACCCGCATAAGTTTCGATCCCGTGGGAATATCGAGATAAAAAGTATCCTATATCCTAATCCAGGTCATGGTCTACCCATATGACAAATTTCATCCAAATCTGTTCAGCCGTTTTAGCGTGAAAGTGTAACAAACAAAACTAATTTTCGGATTATAATAATACTAATTAGGATTTATTTTCTTTGAAAGACTTATAGTTAAACAAAACAGAATAGAAATAGTCACCAGGGTGACTAACAGCCAATTATTACAAGTCTTTAAGTTCTTCATTTATAGTACCAAATATTAAGAAAGAGTCTGTGCACAAAACAGCATTACCCACAAAAAAAATCATATCAAATCTGAAAATAAAAACAGGTTAATATTTGGCTATCGATGTTATTAACCTGAAAAAAATGAATTTATTGATTTATTTATAATATTATCGATACAGGAACACTAAAAAAGCTAGGCACTCAGCCTATTGAACCTACATATTTGAATAATACGAAAAAAATTGCAGACGCGACGTTGCAGTAGTCGCAATTATTATACGTATCACACAGAGTTAATCCCAAAATAAAATACAATAGACGTGGATATATTTAGTAACTTGTTCCGCTTAGCTATTTCTAAAGAGCCATAAAAAACTCCTGAAAGAAATCGACACGTGTTTCACCTCTCAACGAGGCACCCTCAGGATGTGGGATCCTCGCGCTGAGTGCAGTCTGCACTCAGCGCTTGGTGTGGCAACACGCAGTGTTCGAGTTCGCAACAAGTCCATCGTCATCCTGAGGATGCCTCGTTGAGAGGTGAAACACGTGTCGATTTCTTTCAGGAGTTTTTTATGGCTCTTTAGAAATAGCTAAGCGGAACAAGTTACTAAATATATCCACGTCTATTGTATTTTATAATGGATTTCCGCAAGGTCACGCCTGAATCAATTAATTAACCCAAAATAAAAACTTATTAATAGTTTCATATAATATTGCGACTTTTTATTATACGCCAGTAACGCCATACAATTTCAGCTGGCCCCAATAACAGCTCCCAAGGGTTTAACACTTCGGAACTGGTTTCAAAGTCCATTTCAGTTTTAATGCTATTTTCCAATTGCAATAGTAGTCGGGCGGAAGTTTAGATATTGCTTTTTAGAAGTTTTGTACCGAGTTATTGGCAAAATTTTTTTTTTTGTTTTATACTTGAGTCTGAGACAAAATGAAATTCTTTTACAGGACATGCGGCAGTAATTTGAACTTTATCTTTTTCAGGAATTTAGAAACAAACAATTACCAATTTATTTGAATTGATTAGTATTTTTTGTCTTTTATAACACAAACATAACATCAAGCCAGTATTTCCCGAAGGGTTAGGCAGAAGTGTACCACCAATAGTACACCCACATTTTGCCAGTTATGTTTAAGTCCCATGTAATAGGAGGCCAGCCTATTGCCATCAACCGGGCACAAATCCAGACTCCGGGCTGCTACTGAGAAATTTCAGATGGAAAAACCCAATAACACTGCCTGACTTGGGAATCGAACACAGGACCTCACACTACGCAATACCACTTGCAACCACTAAGCCAACGAGGCAGTCTTTACTAACATATTAAAGATTTTGACTATGTTGAAAATCCTGATTCAGCTGAATATTACTAAGTATTTATATCAGAGTCCTTTGACTACCATTTAACTAATATCCTGTCCTTGAAACATCATCTATTTGTTTGATAGACGGCTGCCTCACGAAACAGGTTGTCCGACTAACAAAACAGCAGCTGCTTACAGTTACAGTAGCTGTAACTGGCCATGGGTCATTTAATAAACACCTCTTTGTCATAGGAGTCACAGACAGTCTGCTGTGCAGAGCCTGCATGGAGGACGACGAGACAGCAGCTCATGTGCTATTAAACTGCCCGGTGTTCGCCACATACAGGGCAAAGTGCTTTGGTAACCCAGGTACCCTACGTGATATTGTCAGTGACACCAAGGCGTTGCTGGCCTTCTTTGAGGAGCTGGGGTGGATCGAATAACCGATTTTCCCACCCGTACGCAAAATACGCGCTTTGACGTGGAGTTGCAGATACCAGCCTGTATTACCTATTATTGGGGAGGATATTGTTATCCAACATCCTCCATGTTTATGTATAAATCGAGATTGCAGGCTGCTACTGAGAAATTCCTGATGGAAAAACCCAAAAACACTTTGAATGGAAACCAGGACCTCATGTTCAGCAAAACAATACTCAAAAATATTGAAAACCTAGTTGCAATCTCATGTAATCGAAAATCAATGTTAAAAGGTCTGTAAATGCTTTAAATATTTTGAAAGACCGACTCTTAAAAAAAATTGCAAGCATTCTTAAGAAAATGGGAACTACCCCGCTGGTGGCATATCTACTCATGCCTGGCAACCATCTTTAAAATATCTGCTGCCCAATTAATCATTCCCCTGAAGTAAGAAGTAGTGTAAAATTAAAAAAAAATGGTAGCATTTTATTATCCGTCCAGTGACCAGTGATTCACAGTGATTATTTTGTCTCAATTCAAAGCATACATGTCTATGGTGAAGAATTTGCAAGAAACTGCAAGGACACTCTTTTAAATCAAAATATTACAAAAACCTGGGTATGTTATTCTTGTTGTTGCTTTATGTGAGAAGCAAACTAAGTGTTAAGATTATTATAGTATTTTTACAGTAAACAATGAAACTTCATTTTATCTTTTGAGTAAAAAATTTTTACCTGTCAGGTTTATTTACACTGATTGATTATTAAAAATATTGACCTCCATTCCTACTATTACCTAGAGCTATCCTTGTGACTGCTGATAATTATGAGTCAAAAGCTTGATCAAGGATAGACATATTTACCATGCTTGGAATATTATGATTGTTACTCTGTACCAGACTAAGACTATGCACTATGTCAATATGTTTGGCTGGAAAAAGTCAAGCCACCAATCTTTTAATGATATACCCACATAAGTAATGCAACTTTTCATTTAAGTACTCAGTTTAGTCGTGAAAATAGTCATGCTGAAAAGAACGTTTACCTGACATACCAAGATTTCAATTAAATTCGTTCGATTGTCTTCTCTGTAATCCCGGAATGTTAAACTTTTCGTGTAAATAAAAACAAAACAACACGCACAGTGCTCCTGTTATGTCATACATTGACATGCTGGAATTGGTGTTACCAACTTATAGAAATATAAAACGTACCAAAAACCGCTGCCAAATGAAACAACCGATTTCTAGAACGAAAATAAACATAAAATTTTGCAAACAAACTGTAAAATGCATGTCAACTGCTGTGATTGGTTAATCAACAATAGTCAATCAAATCATAAATCATGAGTTATATTATGACACGTCTTTGATTTTTGTTCCTAAAAGTATGCAGTCAACAATAATAATATTCGGTTTTAAAACATGAAGTGTGCATCATTATTCATCAGTCACATAAATATGTAGCGAATAATTATTTTAGAAACTAAAAAACGAGTACTACTTGACTATAAGGTATAGATTCATACAAAATTTAGAAAATATAAGTCCATTACTTTCACCTGATGCCCCTGCCACAGTCCACACACTCGTCTAGTGGCATGAGAAGTAGCGAGGAAAGTAGGCAGAGACATAGTGTGGCAACGTTACTCTTCTTCCCCACTGCTCCCTCTTTTGTCGGTTTTTGGGCACGAGTCCAAGGACGTAGTGCGAAGCGTCGCGATTAATTGCACGAGTAGAGCAGTGTGTGGGCAGAGAGTGCAACATCGCAGCAGTGCGAGGAGCAGAGCGATGAGCAGCGCGAGGAGCATAGGGGCATAAGAGCTAGAAGAGATTCATTACTAACTGTTGAAAGCACACAGCAGGGGCGTAGCTACCGCCGTATCTGTCGTATCAATTATACGGGGCCCCCTACGTGCGTCATCAAAAATTAATAAAAACTTCCCAAATTCATCATCAGCTATAAATGATAAATCAGTTTGGCGAAAAAAAGCCAAGGAGAGTGTATATTTAATTTGAATTGTTTGTAAAAAATTTGGAAAAAGTGACAGATAGATAGTTATGATGTATAAATATTTCTTTTAATTTAATGCAATTTTTTTTTTCTTTTGTGAGAAATTTTTACTCTTCGTAAGGGCCCCCAAAAAATTTTTATACGGGGCCCCGCCAAGGCATGCTACGCCACTGGCACACAGGTATGTTATTATTAGGCACAGCCAAATACACGTCTATGATAAATGATTACCGTGTGTGGTGTTGTGACTGTGACACCACCATTATTTCGTATTTCAAGTATATGTGTATAGTATTGACGTGCGGTTGACCTTAGAAAAACTGATAAAATATTTAAATAGTGCAAACAAGATAATTATAAGTATCTATTTATTTTTTGGTTGAGCAATACCTAGTAGGTTAGTACGCGCAGCGTTTTATTATTACTATATTCCAAGTAGGTAGGGAAAATCTAAACTAATAGTATAAAGAGAAAAGATTTGATTTTTTGTGTTTGTTTATAATGAATAAACTCAAAAACAACTGGACCGATTTAAACAAAAATCTTTCACCAGTAAAATGCTACCTATGTTGTCAATTTATAACTGAGTAACATAGGCTATAATTTAGAAAGATGTCACGCGGGCGAAGTCGCTGGTGAAAGCTAGTAAGAAATAAAGTAATAGTCACGTTATGACATAAAGTTTGGTTACTTTTAGTTACCTATAGTTTAAATCGACATTGGTGCCGATTCCCTTGTTCACAAACTAAACTAAATTTAAGTTCAGTGCATCTTTTTATTCTTTTTCATTAAGAAAAGGACAGAAGAAAAATTTTAGTTTAGTCCTGTCAAATTAATCAGCACTTGACGTAAATTGACATAATTTTAGTAGGCAAGTTTTTACATAACATAACATAACATCACGCCTTGTTTCCCCGAAGGGTTGGGCAGAGGTGTACCAGTAGCAGGTACACCCACATCTCGCCAGTTATGTTTAAGTCCCATGTAATAGGGGGCGAGCCTATTGCCATCAACCGGGCACAAATCCAAACTCCGAGCTGATACTGAGAAATTCCAGACAGAAAAACCCAATATCTCTTTGCCCGACCCGGGAATCGAACCCAGGACCTCATGCTCAGCAGTAGCGGTTGCGACCACTAGACCAACGAGGCAGTCAAGCAAGTTTTTAATCACGTCTAAACTTGTATGGAGAGTGACAGGCGCTGATTAATTTAACAGGACTAACCTAAAATTTATCTTCTGTCCTTTTCTTAATGAAATAGAAAGAAAAAGATGCGTTGAACTTAAATTTAGTTTAGTTTGTGAACAAGGGAATCGGCACCATTGCCTGCACAGGACAAAATAATGTGATTTTTAAACTACTAATTGACAGATATGTTTTTATTATGACAACACTGCAACAACCAGTGTTGTTACCGAACAAAACAATACCTAAAATAACGCACCGGCAAAATAGTCTATTTATGAATTTATGTACATTAAGTGTGCCATATTGGCTGAAATATATTGTTTTTATTCTTATAATGTTTTTCAGTTGTATTTCTATTTAATCCAAGACACGTTGATGAAGTTTGCTGTTAATAAAAACTTTTAGTTTTGTGAATCGTAACTCCCTCTAGTGAAATTAACCTTAAACTACGCGTTGGCGGAAGATGGCCGTCGCGTGCCGAGTGTTGCTCCGATTGTTTACGACGATTTTTTAAGTTTTTATAATAGGAATCCTTATAATTGACCTTAGAATAAGTGAAAAAGTTGTATAGTTGACCTTAAAAGTGTTCTCTGGAGTGTTTTTACGGTGTTTTATGATAAATTTCTGTCAAAAAGTGCGGCATCAGTAGTGTGAGTGAAGCAACTAGTTTTGAGCCAGTGTTTTTAGGAATGTTGTGAATCCAAGTGGATTGTGTCTATAATACTGGAGTTTGGACTTGCTACAGCCACATTTAGCCCTAAAGGTAGGTTATTCTAACTTTGGAAAACTTTTAGAAACTTCGAGTTTGTTTACATCGGAAAGCGCTACCGCGCATGTTCAGTTTCTTATGCAAAGTTTCTTTGGAAATAGTTCCTAGTTCGAACAGAAAACTTTTTGTTCGTGTTTTTTTTCTTTTGCTAACCTATTGTTTCGTTATGGAGTTCTTATTGCCTAAAACGAATTAATAAGTTAGGTACTTACTTATTTTTTGTGACCGTTGATTACGTTTCCTTGAACTTATTTCAGATCGGCAGGTACAATACAAGTTTCCTATTATTCAAATTAGTTTTTTTTAAACTGAATACCTTACTTTTTTACCGTCTTCTAAGATAAGATTATCAAATTGGAACCCAGTTTATTAGTAGCGCACTAACAATATCGATGGCTTAATCTGCAAATCGGCCAACTCCGTTTTATGCAATTTTAGGGGAAGACAAAAAAACTCAATAAAAAATTAAATATTTACAATATCAATATTCTAAAATACAAGTTGGTGCTTTTTTATTTTGCACACAAAATTAACTGAAAAAATTGAAAAAATATACTGACCACATACCTATATAATAGATTTTTGGAGTTGGCCTATTTGAAAATTTAAAAATATAAAATATATGGGAGTTGTCCACTTTTCTGTGAATCCTGTATTTAGATTTATATAGATTATTTTAGATTAGTATTAGGTAATAAGAGGAAAAAAAAACTATATTTTTGTCACAAAATCAGTTTTATTACGTGTTATTTTATTATTTTCTTATAAGTCTTCACTCATGTGGTATGTTATCATAGAAATCCCTGTAGTCCACCGGTAGGGTATATTTTAATTCTTGGAGGTCTTTAAACTTACGATTTTTTATTTTAAGCCTATTTTCATGAAGATTCGGTAAGCTTTCAATCACCGTGGGTGTGATGTTTCTATCACATCGTTGTGGGAGTAACTGCCACTCATCTTTAAATCTCAGCTTATAGTGTATGTTCCCCTTTACATATTGCAACGCACGAATGTCTGTAACCTGAACACAAAGAATGTAATACTTAAATTAATTACAAAGTAAAATGTGGTTTTTACACTTCGACTCAAACCTGAAGAAACATACTAATAAAATTGAATAAAATAATAAGATCCAATATAGATAAAATCAAAGATACCTTAGCGTCTCCTGTCACTTTTCCCGGTCTTATAGATTTATAATATTGTAGACTTCCAAAGGATTTAAAAAAATTGTGCGTTAAGTAAGATACGTTGTAGGGCTTAGGATGTATGCGTGCTCCAAGACAAACTCCTACATATTCAGCTGGTACATGAATAACTTTATTTTTCAGCTTCCTCTCTATGCTGGCATGCATAGAGTCAGCCTCCATCTGGGTGTGACCAACCTCTAAATACTTTTGCTCAATTATAATATTGTTTAACGTTGCCACATTCAGTAAAGCATTTGCCAATACGACGTTCCTATTTTGTGCTGTACATCCATCGCTGTATAATATAATTTTAACATCCTTTTCTGGTTCTCTGTGAATGTTTGGCAGAAGATTGTCTGTAATAAACTTGACAATGATGGTTGCATAGTTGTCAGACGATAGGGCACCTTCAGTCTCGTTCCAAAGATAGCAAAATCCATCTTTGTTTCTCAAGTTGAATAAACAGAAATTGTGTGTGCATAGCTTGGTTTTATAATATAGAGATGAAACATTAGATTTAGGTGCTAATAACACAGCTTGTGTGTCCATCGTAAATACGAATTCTTCCGACTTCTTATCGTTTTCTTTTTCGATTCGGGCTTCATTTTTTCTTTCTATGTGCTCCTTATGTTCTGTATCAGGTACATTTCCGAGTTTATGGGACAGACATTTTTCGCACTCATCTTTCTTCGGCTTAAACAGTGATATGTTTTCAATTTCTAAAGTGTTGCTGAATGTTGCTATAGACAGAGGTTTTGTATTCCGCGATGCACACCAGTCTTTTTCGTAGAATTTGTACAGGGCTCTTTTTGATGTCCATTCTGGTAACAAATAAAGTTTCGATGTAGTTTTGCGGCAATAGTGGGATTCCATTTTTGGTATGTTGTTCAAAAACTCTTTAAGTGATTCTACGTCGGCTTCGTGCGGATTTTTTCTGGAAGACACATTCTGGTTTTCGTTGTGAGAGGTATTTTCTTTACCTTTTTTCCAGTTCCAGATGGTCATTTTGGTGATACACAAAGTGTTTTGAAACATCGTTTTGCAGACCCTCACACGACGTTCGTCGTTCAAATACAAGTTATAAATCATTGAGCTTTTTCTCTTTGTAATAGATGGGTCTTTTCTATCTCTTGGGCGTTTTGTAGGCATCTCTTGTACAAGACTTTTCACGAAAACCTTTTTTTCTCCCCAAGTCATCCCCCAAAACTTGTTATATATTACTTTTCTATCATCTTCTGTAATTTCACAGCATTTTAAAGCAGTTTTCTCATTTGTTTTACATTGGCATCGAGTTTTAAGCACTCGCTCATTCTTTTGTGTTTTTTCCCATTTCCCATCAACTTTTTTTCGCCCAGTGTACTGCCTCCCCTTTTCCCGATTAAGCTTGTTTTTGCATTCATTCCATGTTGCTTTGTTAACCTGACACCTTTTTCTTCTCTTAACTCCCCTTGGTTCTTCTTCACTGTTAGAATCTGAGTGCTCAGAATAGGGTACAAGTTGTTTATTATTGTCGTCACTATCATCGCTTATATAGTTGTCAATCAAGGTAGCATTGTTATCATGACGTGGTGCAACCTGTGAAGTTGTAGCTGGTCCGGAAAATTCCATGTATGCCTCAGTAACCGATGTTAACAAGCCTGAATACAGAGATGATCCGTCGGCTATTGGTTCCATTTCCGGGATCACCTCTGTAAGAGCATCAGATATTAACGCCCCATCAGCAAGTGGCTGAATTTCCATGATCACTTCTGGAACAGCATCAGATATTGTCGAACCAGCAGCCAGTATAACAGGCATATTGTCAATCGATTCCTTTGTGAAAAATATTATGTCATTTTGATGGCTTCGGTTGCAAGCAGCTTCAACCATTTTTTTCGCCCGCGACATTTTCTTTGTCTATAAGTAACAATAATCCCATTAAACATTTTTTAACAATAATTTACCTAAAAACCCAAAACTGGTAACTCCCAAATCAAGAACAAATTCTCACAATGACAAATGGCCAACTCCATCATCACACAAATTGCAGGTTATATCATGGTTAATTTTGAATATTCACAACAATTTTACAATATTTAAATAAACTCACTTACCAGCAATTCCATGTATTGTTTTCAGGTCAAAATATCTGTTATTTACGCACATTCACAAAATTACAAACTCAGGCCGCGAAAACCTGTTCTTTCCTGCACGCCGTCCAGTACAAAATGGCGGCTGGCACCGGAGTTAGCCACTTTGACGTGTTGCTATGTATGTGTTGGGAGATGCCCAATTTACGTGCACGCGATTTTCTCGGTAATTTTGAAAGCTAGGAGTTCTTTCTTTTTGCATACCGTAAGTGACAACTCCGCGTATTCGACGACATAAAAACATGATTTTGGGTCAAAAGTGGAGTTAGCCGGTTTGCAGATTAAGCCGTCGATATAGCCTTCATGCATAACTTTTTTTCGTGGTCATTGAACCTTCCTTCGTGATCCGACATCAAGCCTCCATGCCATGGTTATAATTGCTCGAAAAAGTTTAGTGATATGATGAAATATTGAATATCTACAATTCTACACCTTGTAGGATGTAGAAGCTATGATTTATCGTGGAATTAGGTAGTTTAAATAGTTAGGTAGTTAATTACAACAATGACTACGTATTTAAAAAAAAAACCTTTTTATCCCACTGCTGGGCAAAGGTCTCCATACTTTTCCAATTTTATTTGCGTTTTGTCTTCTCGGGAGTGTTTTCAATAAGTAGGATATTATATCTATAATATAAAAATGAATCGCAAAATGTGTTGGTAAGCGCATAACTCAACAACGCCTAGACCAAACTGGCCAATTCTTTTTTTAAAATGTTCGTTATTTTTAGGAGAAGGTTTTAGGGTAGGTAGGGTCGATAGGGTAGGTAATAAATGATAAAGATGGTGCACCCCAAGCATTTATATGGCAAAACAACGTTTGCAGGGTCAGCTAGTTATATATATAAAAATCAATCCCTATTTCCCTTGGTCACGGCATCACACTAAAACGGCTGAACAGATTTTGATGAGATTTGGCATATGGGTAGACCGGAGAAGGACATAGGATACTTTTTATCCCGATATTCCCACGGGATCGAGACTTATGCGGCTGAAACCGCGGGGCACAGCTAGTTGTTAATAACATCAAGTAGGTACTTAGTTAGTTACTAATGGGTTTCAGATAAAAAAAATAAGCTAGATACGGTCTACTAGAGCCTAGCTATGTCGTTATTTACGAGAAAATCACTGTAAAACGTGTTTAAAGCCCGATTTATAGCCAGGTAGGTACGTAGTTAGACTATTAAAATGCTGGATTAGCTTTTACTGTACGTAAACATTATTTACCTACTCTATTTGCCACAGATTGAATAACTTAACTTGAATAACTTAACGTTACTGACAAGATTTCGAGATTCTGTTATCTAGAAATTTACGTTTAGGTTTTTTTAAATGTAAGTACCAATCTGTAACATGAAATTCCATAAATTTAAATTATATTAAACGGCAAGCATCTGAAAAGAAATCCTAGCTTGGTTGGATACTAAATTACTAATAGTGAACTAGATTAAGGCTTCTGCAGAAAGGCGCAACGCGACTTCGGGTTGCGCCTGTCTACCTTTAGATTAAAACCTTTTAGGTGTACCTTATAGGTACTACCTACCCCATGACATGACCATAAATGAACATATCATAGACACAAACGCAAAAAAATACTGGTCACCCACTCTTCCAATATTTAAATTCGGAACAAACAATTCAATAAATGGCTCCTATAATAAAAGCATCGCCAATTAATGAATAAAACACAAGATTCGCGCTTAATTGGTTAATGTTTGCAACACCGTTCATTTAAAATGGACGTTTTACTAGCAATGTTTAATTTGAACACAGTTATATTAAAAGGCGCTCTCTTGTTCATTAAATACAATTTACGGTCGGAATAATCTTCATTAATAAAATTATATTTGGCTACCTATTGTTTTAAGGTGTTGCGAAAATGAGCTGTGTTCTGGAATTCGGATGCCATATAAAAATTGCGTAGGTAGGTATTCAATGTAGGGTAATGAATGGAAAAATGGATGAATTAATGGACAACTGAGTCTAGTTTGGATGTCTGGCTGCCCTTTCATAGGTACTAGCTAGCATTCACTGTAAACGTAAAAATAATTTGACAGGTAGGTACGAGAAAAAAAAAACCATGCTCCTTTTTTATTATTATTTGTATTTCCTGTGCGTGATATTTTTTTTTCTTTTCTTTATTTTTTTTCTAAACTTCACCGACAACACTGCCTCGTTGACCTAGTGATCGCAAGCGCTACTGCTGAGCATGAGGTCCTGGGTTCGATTACCGGGTCGAGAGAATTGTTATTGGGTATTTCCATCAGGAATTTCTCAGCAGCAGCCCGGAGTCTGGATTTGTGCCCGGTTGATGGCAATAGGCTCGCCCCCTATTACATGGGACTTAAACATAACTGGTGAAATGTGGGTGTACTGTAGGTACACCTCTGTCTATCCCTTTGAGGAATATAGGCGTGAAGTTATGTTATTAGTAAGCTTCATAATAAATCTAATCTCATCTCACAGAAGTCACAGCATAGGTGACTTTAATTCTCATAAAGTTCTCACACTTAACTTCTTAAGAACAAGTGCTGTCGTAAATTACCTACAGCTTTATAATAAGTCTCGTTATTAAACTTGTAATAACTGGATCAGATGAGTTACAACCTCAGATGAGCGCTTATGTGCTAAGTTATTAAGATCGGTTTTCGCTAAATACGATTATGAATAAATAATATGGGACTTTTGGAGGAAAGATTGTTGTTGTTAAAAACAGCATTATTATGCAATAGGTATTATTAGACGCTGAGCAGACGACGGACAATTTGTCATTCGCCCGTTACGGACGAGTAAATTCGTGCGAATCACCAATATGCCAATTTGCCCGCGCGCGCGTTACATTTTTCCACACGATTCCAAATTGTCCGTGGACAAATTGTACATCGTCAGCGCCTTAAGGCTCAGGGCAGGACCTAGGCCTTAAGGCGACGCTAACCGACTTTTAATGATTTTATACTGAAGATTACGTCTAAACGAGTAGAGTTAATGATTTGAAAAAAGTATTGTCAAATTAGAGCAGGAATTAGAAATATTTTAGATAATGTTTAGATTACACTAGCTGCGCCCCGCGATTTCTCCCGCAGATGTCTCGATCCCGTGGGAATATCGGGATAAAAGTATCCTATGTGTTAATCCAGGTTATAAACTATCTGTGTACCAAATTTCATCCAAATCCGCTCAGCCGTTTGAGCGTGAAGAAGAGACAAACATACACACACACTCACAAACTTTCGCCTTTTTAATATTAGTGTGATAGTGAAATTAATTCATAAAGTTATGTCTAAAAAGGATAAAAAACTGAGAATCATGCAAAATCTATCAATCGTATTTTTCTGAAACCTTCACCATTTTAAAGATAATTTAATTATTGATCTTTTAGTATACCTACGTGTTTTATGAAAATACTTTTTGTTTTATACATGTAAATTAAATTAATAATGCGTCTAATTTGGGACAGCGCTCCTTGATGGGCGAGTCCTATTACTAGCTGGACGTACGACGCGTTGCGTGAGCTCAGTACAGAACACGCAAGCTAACCACTCAAGGTCACTGGCATATATCAGCGTCTTAACTGTCAGAATGACGATGCAACCTCTGCGCGTTTAAAAACATTATAACCTGATCATGCGCGCTGATTAGTTATGCACTTTTTGACTTATTTCAGAGCTTAATTATTATGAAAACCGCACCAAAATTCATTGCTTAGTTTAGAAGGACAACGCGGCCACACACAGAGTCGAAAAGTGGCTTTTTTATATTATGTACTAGTTTCTGGAGCTAGTTCTGGAGTGGTGACCGCGTACCGGAAGACGTAGCGTGGAAGGCCTCCTACAAGATGGACCGATGACCTTAATAAGAAGGCCGCAGGAATCGCTAGATGCGGGAAGCACAGAATCGGTCGAAGTGGCGGTGCTTGGGGGAGGCCTATGTCCAGCAGTGGACGTCTTTCGGCTGAAATGATGATGATGATGACTAGCTTCTGTCCGCGACTTCGTTCGCGTGGAAGTCGTAAGATACACAATATAATAAAATAATAGCCACATTTTAATAAAACTCCCTCTACCCCGACCCACCGCGTTGCATCGCCCGCCCGTGCTGACTTTTTGTCTTTTTGCTCGACTCCTAAGTTCGTAGGGTGATATTAAATAGAAAACCTTCCTCACGAAACATTTCGTCCATTGGTGAATCCCGTATGAATCCGTTCGGTAGTTTTTGAGTTTATCGCGTTCAAGACAAACAGACACGGCGGGGGGGACTATATTTTATAATATATGTGATAGATAAGCAAATAAAGGCATGGCCTTCATTTTGGGACAGGAAAGCCGAAGGTCACGAACATCAAAGAATGACGATAAAACTACAAAGTAAAACGTGTTCTAAGAAGTTGAGTTTGTAGGTTTCCTTTCCCGTGGCTTTCGGAGAGGAGTAGGCAGAACAATCGAACCCGTCACTGATCTATCTATTTTGTGTTACGTACAGTATTTTTATCTCACGAAGCGACGCGCGTTTTACTTGTGGTAACAAAGTGTACAAACACGCCTACCACGTTTTTGCTTATTCTATTAAAATGAAGGTTAAAATAATCTTCGTTTTTAAGTCGGATAAAACCAGACCCTTAAACTATCCTTCTAAAGTATTTTATTAAAATTAAATAAAAATCTCAAAAACAAATGTCAGTTACAAACATTCCATTTTTAAATAAAATATCAGACTACCCACTCATGCGTGATAGTTGCATCGGCCATCATCAGTATTCACTCTCGTATTTCATAATCATTCACCGTGCATGCCTGCATACATTGATTGGTTAATTTTTATGCGAAACTGCACCATGACAATTGTCTTTGTTGTGTAAAAATGGTTGCTGCACAAGACTGGAATATTAATCAGGACTTTATTGAATTTAAATCGATTAAAAGGTTGCTACCGTTTTTATTTTCTCTGCGCGGGGAATGTGAATTGTTTTGAATGAACTTAGTTGATTAGTTAATGCTCTTGTTTTCATTCGAAAGCTCGATATTATTAAACTTTACATCCATAATCAGCCTTTATTGTTCCCACTGCTGGGACACAGGCCTCCTTTCTGTAAGAGGGAGTGGACCGTAATCCACCACGCGGGCCCAGTGCGGGTTGGTAGATGTCACAAGTCTTCGAAGTGTTAGTTCTAGGACATGTTGGTTTCACGATGTTTCCTTTCACCGTTTTGAGAGCAGTGGTGACAATTTTTTTTAAACGTTACATATTTACAGGGTGATAAACATACATAGACATAGGGCAGTGATAGCCTAGTTGTGTGACCGTCAGACTGCCAAATCATAGGTCTCGAGTTCGAACCCAACTCACCTCTGACTTGTCGGATTCATGTGCGTATTGTATAATTATCACTTGCTTCAAAAACGGTGAAGGAAAACATGTGGATACCGGAATGCCTGAGAGACATTTCTCGACGGCATGTGAAGCCATGTCAGAGGCCTATGGGCGGCTTTTTAAAACTCTGAAACCAGGTTAGTCAGTAACCAAACGAAAAGAAAAAGGGTGATAAAAGTTATGACTAAGTCCATATTAGTGATTGATTCTTCATTATGAAAAAAAAACCCTGAAACAGTTCAACTCTTTTAGCAGAGAAAAACGCTTTCATCCTTTTCTACAATGAATGCTCAATCAATCTGCCTAGCCTTTTCCCAACTATGTTGGAGTCGGCTTTCAATCTAACCGTATGCAGCTGAATACCTGTTTTTTACATGGCGCGACTGCCTATCTGACCTCCACAATCCAGGTATTGGATAACACGATATCCCTTGTAAAACTGGTTGTCAGACTTTCGGGCTTCTGACGTAACTACTGACAAAGATCTACGAATGACAGCCGGGACCAAAGGCTTCACGTGCTTTCCGAGGCCCGGAGGAGTCTCGATATGTTATGGATGGTCATCCATCCACGAATCGACCGCGGCAAGCGTAGCTTAACCTTCGATCGACCGTGTGGCTGTTATTATTTAGAATGTAACTATTTCCAAAACAGAAAGCTAAATAGTTTTCCGTACCTATCGATTTAGAATAATCGAAGCCCAAAGTATCGATTGTCTCGACTCTCTTCTCTTGTAAGTTGTAAAACCAACCTGTTTTCCCGAGTTGTTTTTACGATTTACATGAGACGATAAGCAATCGAATTGGATTCCCGTGGCGCTGTAGTTATTAAGCTAAAATCTATCACTATTCAACAGCTATAAAATCTGATACGATGTTGTTTTATGTGGCTACAATAGCTTTGAATACCTTGATAATTAAACTTCGTTACAATGTGACATAAAGAAGCTTAAGACCAAGCACTCCAAACACAATTTCCACGCAAACTCCGCCCCCATGCACCCCACGACTCAACTATGTGCTAAACGCTAACACATCAGTAATAAAGTTGAATATCGCGTACGCTCTTTGGTCGTGTACTGCTCGCGTACGTGCTCTTTGTGAGCACGGAACTAAATGTCGTAAGTCTTCATTCTTATTTCATTCATAACTAAAGTAATAATTGATCTAGAGAAACAATATCTTATATTTGGATAATAAACTATATTTCTTATTGTCAATAATTATTATAGACATAAAAGCCGAGTAATCTAGTTTTTGTTTCAAATAATCTTTAATAACACATGATTTTCGAATAAAAAATGAATCAAGCGAAAATGTTCCAATTACGTGACTGTCTAATATTCGGAAAGAAAAAGATTCAATAAATCACATACTAAAGTTCCATTTTGATTGTATTCGTGACTTTTTCAGAACATTACCTAATGCAAATTAACATACAATTTAGGGAGCCTCCTCTTAAAGCGGCTGTCAGAAAAAGAGTCTAGTATAGCTTTAAGCGCTGTAGTAACATTTGTGAACCCTAGACACAGATAAGTAGGATAGACAACCTCGCTTCTTATGACTTGTTGGATCATAAAAAGATCATAAACTTATGAAAGAATGAGTACTTGAGTGCTTCCGTAGAAAGCAAACACAAATAATGGAAATCATCTCGAGAATGCGGAAGATACTATGTACCTACTCCTGAAGGAATTTCCGTAATTATAAGCGTTCAAAATCTAGTAGTAAGCGACAATCATCGTCAAAAATGTAGGTTAATGAGAGGTATTTTTGACAGATCGATACTGACATATAAATGCGAACGTTCTTAAAAAAATACGAGAATTTCTCCTCTGTTCTTAATAACTACGATGCGACCGCATAGGCCATGGGCGTACCCAGGATTTTAGGGGTGTAGCAGAAGTAAAAAACTCCATAATAAGTAGTAGGAATTTCTCTCGATACAACTATAACTACTCAAACACGCTCGATTCATCGATACTGCATTGTTACGTCCGGTAATTTTGAATTTTTCCAAATGAATAATTAATTTTGTTACTTATTAAACTTTTTAGCTTCGAGTCAGGGACCAGGGTGGGCAGATGCCCCTCTTTGCCCCACCGTGGGTACGCCTATGGCATAGGCTAGTACTATGAAAGTTCTTGTCAAAACAATGACAGTTCCTTCCGGCCGGTTCACAAATATGTGCTCCATTTTTATTAAAGTTCAAAACTCTTAACCACTCATAGACATCGATTTATTGAGACATCCTCCTATTAATCCTAACTAATATTATTAACGTGGTCGCTCACAATGGGCCTTATCAGAAGGCTAAAAGTCTCCCAAAGGGCAATGGAGAGGGCAGTGCTTGGAGTTTCCCTACGTGATCGAATCAGAAATGAAGAGATCCGCAGGAGAACAAAGGTAACCGACATAGCCCGAAGAATTGCCAAATTTAAGTGCCAATGGGCAGGGCACATTGCTCGCAGAACGGATGGCCGATGGGGTCGAAAGGTTCTGGAGTGGCGACCGCGTACCGGAAGACGTAGCGTTGGAAGGCCTCCCACAAGATGAACCAATGACTTGTGAAGGCTGCAGGAATTCGCTGGATGCGGAAAGCACAGAATCGGTCGAAGTGGCGGTGATTGGGGGAGGCCTATGTCCAGCTGTGGACGTCTTTTGGCTGAAATGATGATGATGATGATTATAAATGCGAAAATGAGTTTGTTTATTTCGATTTCACGCTAAAACGGCTGAACGGAATGGGATGAAATTTGGCACACCGATAGACCATAACCTAACATAGGACTTAGGATACTTTTTATCCCATTAGTACGTTTCCGTGGTATGATTTCCGACCTCGACGCGGGCGAAGCCGCGGGAAAAGTTAGTCATAAATAAAAGCCTCGAATCCTCGATGGAGAAAAAAAGGGAAAGAAAAACAAACATTCGCTAACCCAAAACCACCGTAACCTGCCATTAACCACGGTTATCCTAAAGGCTTGCTTCACGGCTCGGTTTTTGTAGAAAAAGCTATCAGGATCGCGTTACTAATTGTGGTTAGGCGGCAATTAAACAATTAGCTGTAATGAATGAATGAGTGAGGCTTGGAGTAGGGTTCTTGTTCTTACGCATCACCTGTGTTTGATTTGGAACCGGTGTAAGGAGTACAGCTACTCAACTTTTTATTTAAATTTTATTTGTATGGAAGCCTATACAGTAAAACCACAGCATAAATAAGTAGCAGTATTATGTCTCGGCAGTGACCTTGAAATAATCAACAATAAAATTTGAGGGGCTTGTGGCTAAGTAATAACAGTCGCACGGGTCGATCGATCAGGTTAAGCTACGCTTGCCGCGGTTGTCCGTGGATGGGTGACCGTCTTTACACACCAAGACCCCTCCGTGCCTCGGAAAGCACGTTAAGCCCTTGGTCCCGGCTGTCATTTGTAGATCGATCTTTGACAGTCGTTACGGGTAGTTAGAAGCCCAAAAGTCTGACAACCAGTCTTACCAAAGGGTATGGTGTTACCTAGTAACTAGGTTGTGGAGCTCAGATAGGAAGTCGCTCCATGTAAAATACTGGTATTCAGCTGCATCCGGTTAGACTGGAAGCTGACCCCAACATAGTTGGGAAAAGGCTAGGCAGACGAAGTGACCTTGAAATAATCCCCTACGTCCGCTTGTTTGATAAACCTTCCGCTTACGTGCGTAGCTGCCGCGGACTCGATACTGTTACACACTGAGATTTCGAAGCGCGTCGTTTCGGCCGTTTTGAAGATAAGATAGAATACTGAACTTATTTATACTGTGGTAAAACGTACGACGATTGAACGAACGAATTTGAATTTGTTTCCCAATTCCGACATATTTTATCGCAAACGTACGAAGCTTCTTAACACACTTCTTTTGTTATTATTTTATAATATTACTGACTTAATATTCCTTTCCGGTACTACATAAAATTTTAATATTTTCCATTCGCGTTTCGAGAAGGGACAACTCGAAAAATGAAATGAAAACAGCAATAATGACTCGGATGACGAGCGAAAACATTTATTTCCATCGTTTATGGCTTTATTACCCACTTGATTGCGCTCTTATTCGCAATGGAAACAAAATACCCTCAATTATTAGCGTAATACCCTCCAGGAGCGTTTTTCACAAATATTTTTCGATATAATAAATTAATATTCACCTGATTTTTTTCCGTAAAGTCTGTTTCTCTTTTATTTGTCATATAACATATCATTACGCTGGTACTCTAATGTCCATTTTAACCGACAACTAAGTAACACTTAAATGAATCCCCAAACAAAAGTGCATTGTTGGATTTTCAACTCTCAGCGCTGAGCCTAGCATTGAAAATCCAACTGTGCACTTTTATTTAGGGATTAATTTAAGTGTCACTTAGTGAAGGTGAAAACGGGCATAAGTGTACCCATAGTCTTATAGTACACCCACATTTCTCCATGTAATAGAGGCTATTGCCGTGAAATTCCAGATGGAAAAACCCAATAACACTTTGCCCGACTCGGGAGGCGAACCCAGGACCGTAGCTCACAGTAGCGCTTGCGACTTGTCATATTTGGTAAACAAATATGGCGTTACTGAGAATTGAATTTGAGAAAAATTATATCGCTGTCCCCGGCGAATAAAACCATAATCGTAAAAACTAAATTTTACAGGAAAAATAAAAAACTGTTTTTTGTGAAGATTTATTACATAGAATTGTTCAAATAGGTACAAAAAACTAAAGTTATTTTTTTTACATTCATTACAATACACCTTAAAATCTCGTAACTTCTGAAATAACCGTAGGAAATGAATGAAAAAAAATTGACAATTTGTAATCGGACCTCTGAATATCGAATATGCAATAAAGTTAAAACTAGGTATCTTATTAGCACATTACCATTTTATTCGCCGGGGACAGCGATATGTCTGAATGAATTAAAAGCAGTTTTTGATATAATTCATAATCGTATGAGTCATACGAAGGTGAAGACGCTCATTCCCGACTTTGATTGTATAAATCATGCGAAAAATTGTGATTTTCATAGTAGGTACTTACCAGGTTTGTTTACCAAATTGGAAATGTAACAAAAAATACACTGTAACAGCCTCAGACCAGACGTGAGGCCGGTTTCGTAAACATGTGTGCACTTAGTGAGGTGTAGTTGATTGTGGTTTTATTGTAAATGGTTGTAAATGTGTGCGTGTGAGCGTGTATGCACAGAGCAGAGGTGTAGTTGGCATGCTTCATGTTATTGTTCGCAGCGCTGTCTTGGTTTTTTTATTTGGTCTGAAGTAAGAACATTATATTTTGTTCATTCCTTGTTGACAAATCTGGAGTGGTATTTGAATCTGTTTACAATATTTTCCATAAATCGTCGATAAAGTCTGTCATGTTTACTTTCGGGCTTACGGGTTCGGGGTATGCAAATGTAGGGTTTCGTTGTGTCACTTTTGGATCTTTGTTGGGATACTCGTGTTTAGCATAATGTATAACATTATGTGTTTACCAGTTACCTACTTACTTAAAATGTAGAATCCTCTGCTGGGTTTCATATTTTTAAAACTTATAGTAGCTACACGGGTTGATCGAAGGTTAGGTTAGGTTTGTGTATGGGTGACCGTTCATTAGACATCGGGACCTCGGAAAGCACGTTGAGCCGTTGGTCCCGGCTGTCATTCGTAGATCTTTGACAGTCGTTACGGGTAGTCAAAATTCCGAAAGTTTGACACAACCAGTCTTACCAAGGGGTATCGTGTTACCCAGTAACTGGGTTGTGGAGGTCATATAGGCAGTCGCTCCATGTAAAATACTGGTATTTAGCTGCATCTAGTTAGACTGGAAGCAGACCCCTATATAGTTGGGAACAGGCTAGGCAGATTGATTAAATTTGTCAAAGAGCCTGGGTGACTAAATAATCCGAATACTTAATAAAAAAATTCATCAAAATTTGATGTGACAATAAACGTAGGAGTGTATTTACTGGATATTTTTAGGGATTTCGATGTGTTCGTAGGTACGTGGAAATAGGACCTCATTTGCGACTTTGATTGTAAAACACGAAAAAGCAAGCTATTGAATGGTAAGAATAGAATGGATATTAGTCCCCTTGTACTGGTTTATCAACTTTTATCTTATAATCTTAACTATTAACTATACATAAATGCGAAAGTGAGTTTGTTTGTTTGCTACGCTTTTACGCTAAAACAGCTGAACCGATTTGGATTAAATTTGGCACATGGGTAGACCATGACCTGGGTTAGGACATAGGATACTTTTTATCCCGATATTTCCACGGGATCGTGAGTAATGCGCGTGAAATCGCGGGGCGTAGCTAGTAATTCCATAATTTAGTTAGTGTGGCTGACAAAAAAAACTCACGCCATGGCGATGGCGAGCCATGGGAATAGACAAAAGAGGCATAAACTTTCAACATAGATACTTTTAACCAGGGACTGAATTACCCAAAAATTAAGGTACCTTTAATTTTCAGTATGACGTCATACCGTTAAATAAGGGTTACCGAAATGTAACGATACCGTTCTTTTTTTCAGTAGCGGAATTTTGAGGTTGGAAATGCATACCGGTATATTTCGGTAGGAGCACCTTAACCTTTATAAATGTATCGGTAGCAATACCTAAACCTTAATAAATAGGGGTTTTCTTTGATGTACCGCCGCCCCACTCTGTCTGTCGTTCACTCGCTGATTGTAACTAAGTATTGGTTTTTATTTCCGATCGGAAGGACACGACTGTGTAAGCACCCGCGCCGCACCGTCTCGCATGTTTTTCGGTACCGGAATCGTGTAAAGGTTAAATAACGGTATAGCCAAACCTTTATTTTAAACCGGTACCGGTATGTTTTTGAGGTATCTTAACCTTTAACCGTAACCGCTTTTAGTCCCTGCTTTTAACTGTAAACGCTTCAGTTTTACTTCGAACATATTTCATCAACTACATCGTACCGAATAACTTTGACCTGAAACATCCCACTGCAATTTCCATTCATTCCCTATTCGCCAAAAAATAACAGTCAGTTTGTCCCACAAACATATCCAGCTCATATTTGCTGTTACAAAGTAGCTTGAAGCAGAGAACTTTAAATAAAACAGTGTAAAGACAGTCTGAACTGCATTCAGCTTGTGTTTGCGCGTCTCGTCAACATTTACTCTGGCCGGCCATTTAGTCGTGTTTGCACACAGAGTAGTAAGTAAATGGAGTGAGAATTAACATAAACCCCTGTAATTTTGTCACTAAACGTTGCCACTATGATAGAAAATAATAATTTTTGGTTTAGAATAGTCTCAGTTTTTGGGTATTGTAATAAAGTGCGTTCAAGACGGTCATAATATGCACGCTAAAATATCTCTAATCGAATTGCCAAGTTGGTATCAAGTATGGCAATATTCGCAGATCAGTGTAAATTTAGGTCGAAGTCTTTGAGAAATCATAATAATATGCAGAAAAATGGCAAAAAGATTGGAAATCGTTTCCGCCGTCTATCTACAGACAATCCTTACCCATATGCGGGTTGCAGACCAAGAGATAAGCTAAGTTAGTTTAGCGTAGCTCGCATAGTTGACGTAATTTCTCATACTTGTGTGCAAACCGTATAACTATGAACTCAATTATGAAAAATTACCTCAGCTATGCGAGCTACGCTAAACTAACTTAGCTTAGCTCTTGGTCTGCAATCCGCAACAGGCTTTAAAAACTCACTGCGCAGAAAACTAACTACCCACACGAGTACTCCATTGACTCACTTCTCCGTACGCATCGGCTACGTCATTAGAACACTCTTTATGTCTAACAGACTAACAACACGTCATTTGAGTGTTTGGAAACTGATTTGGTACGAGATAAGGTTTGCTTTGCTTTGTACTTTGTACTGATTTGGTAGTTAGATTTTTTTATGGAGTTGTAGTTTGATGTACCGAATAAATGAGTTGAGTAGACAATGTTGTGATGCTCGCATGTGAGTAATCTGATTTATTCCGATTGAATTTAAAAGCTTGAACTTAATTGGAATCGTGTACGAAGACAGTCTTCTCGAAAATATTCGCAATGGAGCTAGTTTTTATTCTCAAGGAAGCTTTTTATTAGGTATTTTTTTCCGTTTTTCTGCGACGCCTCCTAATATGCTCTGGATTTCTAGAATGTGTCATCAAAATCCACCAAAATCTTGATGAAAAGTTCTTCAAACTGAGTAGGTACCTACCAAAGAAAATGTTTACTTCGATGTTCCTTCTCACACGCCACATAAAAGGCAACGACATTATAATCTAGCGTCTGTCTGAAAGTCTGAACGTTGCCACATCATGAAAAATCCAATACAGCGGAGAATCGTGACCTGGCAGTGTAATAACACTGAATAACTGAAAGTTATTCTTCTGGCGACGCCCAAGCAGTTTGACGCCTCAAACACGACTTGCGATCAAGAAAAATTTATGATGTCCGAATTTGAGGGTCCGTATCGAAATTGAGGGCTTCGTAATAGGCTTTTGGGGACTATGTATACACAGATACCTACTAGAAAGCTGTTGTTTTTTGTTCCGCTAGAAATACTGCTAAGAAAGGAAAACGTTTTCTTTTTCTCTTATGGATCTTGCGTCTTGCTTGTGTGTTGAAACCTTTTATATCTCACAGCTGGGTAAAATTCAAATGCAATATTCCAGAACTTAATTGGCATTGCTATTTCGGGCCAGATTGCCATCAATTCCAAGTACTGTTTTCTTAATCTGTTAATTACGTATCTCCTTGTGATATGATGGCACAGTCTTAGTCCTCCGTAGAGCTGGATTAGTTACACTGTGGCATGTCTAGTGTCACAGCAATATCAAAGAGGTATCGCCTAGCTTGGATTCTACATCCCAATTAGCGATGCAGGCGGTGATTTTCAGTGGCGCCTCTGTGAGGTTTAATAGCGTTAATTACTTGTGACGTTGGTTGGTTCCTAAACTAGGTTACTAATTACTGCTTTTCATGTCGTAAGAGGCTTAAATCTTAGATAGTTATATTGTGGATGGAAGACCGGCTCTTAATTCCAAAAGTTTTCCACTAGCCCATAATGCTCTTAATGCCATGCGAAAAGTGGGAGATCCGATGGAGACAAGACTAGATTACAAGTATCACAAGTCGTAGTTAGAACCAAACGACCCGTAGGTATAATATAGGAACCGAACAGTACAGAAGATTAATAAACTGACCACGCAAATCCAGTTCACTTAACTAATGATCATTAGGGCATTAGTCATACACTTGCTAAGAACGCAATCGGCTAAGCGAAGGCAACTTGGCCTGGGAAAAGACTAGGATAACAAGAGCTTCAACTACTTAGGTAATATTGTGATCATTAAACTCAATTGGATGGACCATGTTTTACGTAGCGTCAAGTGGCAACAATGAATCTCGTGTTAGCTCTGAGCTCTAAACTCTCATCAGTGTCCAATAAAAATGATATTGTGATCTGTAGAACTTTGAATGGACGGACAGGGTGGTCGTTTGTTTGTCTTTCCACCAATTACTGTAACTACTATGTTGTCTATAAGCTATCACCTGGACTACAAGAAAAAAAAGTTTAAAATCTGGGTAGTGACTATGTGTAAAGAATGTCATTAACCATATCCGCATCATCATCTGCCTTATGCCTAGCCTTTTCCTAACTATGTTGGAATTACAGTAACCATATTTTTGATACGTGTTCATACCAAACAACAATGCAACTAAGTATAATGATAAAGTCTAGTAAAAACACTGAACACTTAAAAAAACTTGAAGCTTATACCTATTTACTTGTTCCAGATTGCCTACATATACAGTTGCTTTAATCTTTTTTTAGGGTTCCGTAGTAAACAAGAAACCCTTATAGTTTCGTCATGTCCGTCTGTCTGTCCGCGGCTTAGCTCAGAGACGCTTAGTACTAGAAAGCTGTAATTTGGCATGGGTATACATATTAATTACGCCGACAAAGTGGTGAAATAAAATAATTAAAAATATTTTTTTTTGAGGTACCTCCCCTAGACGTAAAGTGAGGATGATTTTTTTTCTCTCAATAATCCCATAGTGTGGGGTGTCGTTGGAAAGGTCGTTCAAAAATATTGTGAGTTTGCGTAGACCATTTTTGGATTTTGGGGATCCGTTTTCGAAATATTAAGCTTTAAAGTGCTAATTTTTGTTAGAGTCAAGTGTCCCCCCCCCTGCAAGTTTAATGGTTGGTTTTGAGTGTGTGAAAAAATTCACGGCAGTAGCATATATATAACGAAATTAAAAGGAAAACTATCACAGCTAAGTAGGCTTTAAAAGTTAACGAGTAATAATCGACCAACTTACATTTGCGGTTGCAAAAACATGTTCTCCCATACAGAATGTATGGGAGAGCATGTTTTTCAACTACAAAGTTAAGTTTGTTTTTGGGATAAATTCATCCCAACTACGGAACCCTTCATTGTGCATGGTCCGACATGCACTTGGCCGGTTTTTTTCTTAGCACATCTCGGGTCTGCCTAGAGAAGAACACGTATTAAAAAGTTCCATCAATAACGTCTACAAACTTCTTTGATAAGAATTCTGCAAGGTCTCCTCCGACAACAATAAATTGCAGAACTTATAGTATTTTACCAGTCACTGTTGGAACTTGTTGAAAAAGAAGTTTCGCTACATCCTTCTTATCTGCTCTTAAAACTGGATTATTAACTTCATTAGCTGAACAGGCATTCTTAAGTTTTAACTGAGCATTATTCATGATGTTTTCGCTAAGTTACTTAATTACTCATGCTTTCTCGGGGGAATATATTAAAATCCTCTAAGTCAGTTTCGAGGCCGAGTTTGTTCTGCATAATTTATAGCCCCGAATTCTGTATCCATATATCTAAAATTTTCATAATCTCCTATCCCCAATGTTCGGTGTAAGTGTGCAATAAATATTGTATGCAATGGGGCTACAACATGTTATTTGCTAACTCACAATCCCCTGCTTCTGTGCAGGGGTCGTTTCTATTCATAATACGGCCAGAAATTGCGAACAAATCATTCATAGTAAAACAAACTTTACGCCACTGTGTTTGGGCCGGAATTTGTTTCCAGAATTTCTTAAGTTTCACCGTCCTAGATTTATGTTGCTTATTACATTTTACACGCGTGAAATGAACACGTATCAAATGAAAAATGCAATTTGCAACTTTATTTTAGTTGACACAGGAACTATTTGAGAAAAAATCCCAAGCGTATAGAGCTCCTTTGTTAGATCCCTGTTGAACCCTTTTGTCGTTGAGGCCGTAAATTATCTATTTAGGTTTTCATTTGGCGATAAATTGCTTTTTATTCAACGAATCGTAGAAAGAAACATGTCAACACAGTGTTATTAAAAACGATATGTATTCAAAACAGATGTGACTTCAATCAAAAGCTTGTCTAGTTGCGTTTGCTTTGACGTTAGTTCTAAAGCAACTTCAATAACATTTTCGAACTGAAATACCGATGTTATCCATAAAGTTATTAGAACACGAAGCCCTTTATCTAAGCCATCGGATGTACTGAGAGCCGTTCTGAGTACTTACCTAATCTGTACGGTTGCTATCTCGGGTCATAGGCCAGCAGATACCGTAAGTCGTACGCCAAAAGCCTTCCAGCGATACTGTTACGTATAGGTATCAAACTAAGGTTAATTTTCCAATGAGTCGATTGGAAAGCGACGTCTGAGTTTCCAACATACCGCATTTCGTTGAAGAGTACATTTTAAAGAACTCTATGCCGAGTTCGACCTATTTCCGAATGTGATTGATGATTTCAACCCCTCATTTCATCGGGATCGCACGATCATTTTGAATCTTATCTTGTTAGGAATACAGTTCATAATAATTTCGATTTTGCTATTTAATTTGCAATTATTTATCTTAAAGCTGCAGCTGCAGACTTCGTGGTAGCATATTTTTGGAAGGAAATTAAATGTAGCTGTACACATTAAGACAAGAACCAGGAAATTCTCAAGAGATAAGTAAATTTTGACCTAGTTAGCTCAATTGCTAGAGTTTGCCTCTAAAACGTGGAGTTCTTGGCTTGAATAGTAAGTGGAGTAGGTATTTCCTAGCATTCCTTATCTGTGTCCTAAGGATGTTACCAGACTTATAATCTTTTTAGTCACGTTGAAAATAAATTGCCTTTGTTCACACCAAAAGTGGAAAACTCCGTTTCAAATCATAGAGCAAACATTTTTATTACTTTTATGTTTTGTATGAACTTTATATCAAATAACGTATTATTTATTCGCCTTCATTAGGCTTCACTAAACCGTAATATTGGAAAAATAATACTCGTGCATTATCATAGCTTCCGCCATAACGTCGAGTATTTCCTTACCATTTTTTTTTTGTCTGTCACATCCGTTTGTCCGGACAATTAGCTTGTTCCCTTTGCCCGGCTTTTGTCCTTCTTTGCATAATATCCCCAAGAACACGACTTAATTTCTTTAAAGACAAATATTGCTTTTTTCTTCGGCCAGAAATTAAGGACGGGACGTCCCTTTTGTTACTCAAAATCTGAACGAGAAAACGAGTACTGGGGAGCTTTACACAGTTAAAAATGCTTCTTAGACTGTGGAAATTAAAAATGAATTTACTCTGAAACTCGTATAAAAGCACAATGGACAGAGATAAAAGGAGGAAACTTTGTAACCCGACTGTTCATTATTCGAGTCATTAAGTCCATTTTCACTCGACTTAGACGAGGAGTTAATCTTCATGATACAAGGTATGTTTTTGGTTTTTTAAGCTTGCTATTTGACACATCCGTCTTGCACCGTTGAATAATGGCTCTGGTCCATTAAAATATCTACTCTGGACGCCCCTAAGCTTCTAAATATAACATAACTGTGTCCCTTGACAGCTAAATGTTTATTTGTGGGAATTTTTTGTCGAGGAATGACTGTTTTTTTTTGTGTGTTAAGCGGTATGATACGGGATTTTACATGTTAAACTTGTGTGTCGTGTTGAGCTCTCGTAATGTTTTATTTTCTCAGTTTTTACACTGTGTTTACTGTGTTTTAGACATTGAGTACGTATAAAGGACTTACTTTGAGCTTTTAGTATTTGTTCTACGAAGTTTATAACTGGACTTATTTAGGATTTAGTGCTTTATCAACGTGTCGTGTTAAGAGTATTTTATGTGTTTTTAAATTTATTCAAATTAACTTGGAAACTTGATCTTCGATATGTTTTATTGTAGCCAGAATATGATTGGTATTTGTAATCTTAGAGCATTGTTGGACATTCATATAAGTAGTCTTAAAAATGCAAAATTCTTCGTACTTAGATAACAAGAAAAGTTCACACAAATACCATTTAAGTTTTGAATGAAACTACTTGTTGTACTTGACGCAAGTCTATTTGAAAGAACGATCACTTACAAACACTTAACATTTGAAAACAAAGAGTTATTTCCAAGAGCCAACACCGAACAGTATTAGTCATAAGTTTTATTGATATTTTAAATGACCGGCGTGGTATTTTTATCTCAGTACGTTAACTTTAACTTTTATTTACTTAAGGAATTCTCCCATTTTGTGTCGAACAGAACTGTCATTGTATAGTGTTTGTTATTTTATGGATGTGGTCGTTTTTTTTTTTTGTTTCTTTGACTTTGAAGATGGCTTTCAGTTTTACTCATCTCACTCAAGCGGAGTTTCAAAGCACGTTTTATTTGATACACTTCCTTTACTTGAAATAGTCGTGAGTACACACGGCTACATTATCAAGTTATACATTTCCAGTCTAAGCTGACCTCTCGCATTGTACGGAAATAATATACAATGTGAGATCAGCTTATACTGGAATTGTATAGCTCGATATGTAGCCGTGTGTACCTAATACTATGGATTCTCAAAGTACTTTTAATGAATATTCTATCTCCAAAAAAGAGCAGAGAAATATTACGTTACAATACTCCATATTATTTATTATCTAACTTAGGAAAGCAAATACTGAACACAGTTTTTCAACTACCCACTTTTGAAATAATTCTTTTGAATGAGCTGTCAATTCCCTGAATAGTACCTAAAGGAGATGAAATGATTTGGTAGTTGCCATTTTAGTCTCGAGCGTCCCCGAAAAAGATGTAAAATCCTAGGAAGTCTAGTATGCTTTAATGAAATTTCCACAAGCTCTCATAGATAACCAGATATTTAGTAATTATATTCAGTCTGGCTTTGCGGTGTAACCTAGTTTAAGCTGTAAATTAATTAAGAGTTTAATTTCGGCTAGTTTATAAAGTGCCGTCGAGCGTGTTTACTTGTATCTGCAATTAAGTTTTGGCTAATAAAAACTTTATCTAAGTTATAAATAAATAGGTTTATTACGTTAGTTGTAAAGATAATGACCAATAGACCACGTTTTTCATTAGTAGATCTTGCTAGATCTCGTTCAAACCAATTTTCGGTGGAAGTTACATCATACATTTTTTTTAGTTTTATCATTCTCTTATTTTAGAAGTTACAGGGGGGGGACACATTTTACCACTTTGGAAGTGTCTCTCGCGCATTCAGTTTAGAAAAAAATGATATTAGAAACCTCCATATCATTTTTAAAGACCTATCCATAGATACCCCACAAGTATGGGCTTGATGAAAAAATTTTTTTTGAGTTTCAGTTCTAAGTACCCCAAAATTATTTGTTTTTTTTCTATTTTTCTGTGAAAATCTTAATGCGGTTCACAGAATACATCTACCTACCAAGTTTCAACAGCATAGCTCTTATAGTTTCGGAAAAAAGTGGCTGTGACATACGGACGGACAGACAGACAGACAGACATGACGAATCTATAAGAGTTCCGTTTTTTGCCATTTGGCATCGGAACCCTAAAAAGTACTAGTTGTTGTCCGCGACTTCATCTGTATAATGTATTTTGTATTTCATCATTTTTAATTAAAATATCTAGAATGAAAAGCAGCCAATGTCCGTCAGGTCCCATGCAGGCTACCTACACTTACTATTTGTCAAACACAGCGATCGGTTTAGTACAAACATACAAAAAATCAAATCTTTTCTCTTTCGTTAGTTCAGATTACTAGCTGCGCCCCGCGATTTTACCCGCATAAGTTTCGATTCCTTGGGAATATCGGGATAGAAAGTATCCTATATTTTTCTCCGGGTCATGGTCTACCCATGTGCCAAATTTCATCCAAATCCGTTCAGCCGTTTTAGCGTGAAAGCGGAACAAACAAATAAACAAGCAAACTCACTTTCGCATTTAGAATATTATAAGTTAGGATAGTGTAAGTACTGTAAGTAGATGAATGTATGAATGGACACTATGGACCACAGATATAGATATACCTAGATAACGCAAGAGCAACTACTTCGCGTGCCATTTTCGTGCCCAGCTTACGTACAATAATCGTAAGCTGCCACTTTCACGCTCAGTCTGCATCGGTGCCCCTCTTGTCGGAAGTCAGTTAAAAAATTGAAAATGGTTAATTAAGCTGTTATAAATTGTAAAAACTGTGCAAATGCGAGGAGAAACAATAAAAGAAACGTTTTCTAGTGCTTGTGACGTCATAGTAGGTAGTCAAAAAATGGCACGCTTGGTTTTCATACAGATCATGATACTTGCGTTATCTAGGTCTATCTATATCTGTGCTAAAGACAGTATGAATTCTGTTACCTACTTGATTTCAAGTACCTACTTAAAAGTAACTACATCTCAGAGGTCATATTCTGACTATGACCTCAACTTCTAAACACATGCACAGGGGTGAAATAAAACACGTTTACGCTTGTTCAAGCATGTCTAAACAAGTGTGTGCTCTTGAATTATTTAAAAGCGTAACCTTGACCGTTTTGACCCTTGTATTATCACTCAGTAATTCATTTGTTAGTACGTAACTCATTTTATTTATCTTAGGTCTTATTCATCTGCCAAGCCTTTTCCCAACTATGCTGGGGTAGGGTTACCATCTGTCTGGATTTGTCCGGACTTTGTCTGGCCCTTTAATTTGTCCGGATTTTTTGGCTTAGATGGAATACAAGTAATGAAACTTATTTAAGTTATACCAAATATGTCTTTAATATTTATTAACTTCTCATACATCTAAAAACAAAATATAAATCTTGTTTAAAAATCAACTTAACGAGATCAAACAATAAGTGGATTTTGTGACTAAAATGTCAGGCTTTTTGTCAGGATTTTTAAAATTTCTAAATGGTAACTCTATGCTAGGGTCGCCTTCGAATCTAACCGGATGCAGCTGGATACCAGTATTTTACATGGAGCGACTGCCTATCTGACCTCCACAACCCAGTTACTACTGGGTAATACTGACTGATTGGATGTCAGACTTTCGGGATTCTGACTACCCGTTACAACTGTCAAATATCTAGAAATGACAGCCGGGACCAACGGTTTAACGTGTTTTCCGAAGCATATGGCATATGTAATGGATGGTCACCCATCCACGGGTCGACCTCAGCAAGCATAGCTTAACTGTAATAACTGGCTGTTATTATTTAGGAACAAGCCCCTCTATCTCAGGCTTTACTACTGCAAATTTATTGTATGTAGTAACTTAAACTTGGTATGATATAGCGGCTTAAGTCAATTGACCTTCGTTTTACCTCGTATGTTGTGGCCTTAGAAACAGCGGGTGTTTGTGTAACATTAGCTGCTAATGTCAAATCTTCTCTTCTACTTACCTTTTTTTTTGGGTGGGAAATTATCAAATAACTCTTACTGACTAAAACCCACCCGTGTTCCTTCAGTTGCCTGTATTGCCAGGGGCCACGGTAATCTACCTTAATTATGATTTAAACTTCCGTTTTTTCTTTTTTCCAGAATTTGAAGTTTCCATTCACGTTATGAAGCTCGGCAGCCATTTTTGGATTTTTTTTTTTTAGTTATTAGTAAAACAAACAAACTTTCCATTTATTTAGTTTCGTTATTTAAATATCAACGTAGAAAAGATATTAGATCACCTTCTATAGTAAGTTATTCTGTCCTTATAGTATAAATTCATTGTCTCTATTTCTCATAAAACTAAAACACTAGAATAGTTCCTATATATTATGTTATCGCTCTCTCAAAATCGTCTTAACATCTCTAATAATAGCGTTATCACTTCGTTATTAGATCGTTTACAAGCCATTGTTACTTAGACTCATTTAGTTTTATTGCTAAACTAGTTAAACTTATCTAGATAAAACATAAATTAAGACATCAATCTTCAACATTTCTGGCAGCATGAAGTACTTTATCTTTTTCATTTCCATCTTTCAAATGTTTTTACTTTTCTGGAATGTCATCCAAACAAACTTTTATTTGGATGCCTTCACATACACTCAAAATCAAAAGTCACTAAATCGAGAAAATTCCAAAGTCATTTCCTAAATTACAAATTGCATTGTGCACATCGTTAACGGTATTCCGGACGTTGTTTTTTCCTACGATATCAATGCCTAACGGGACAATCAATAGAATGGCGTATGACAAGCTTTTCAAGCTGCTGCTTTTATACTGATGGTCATTACTACTTCTCTAGAAATGATACTACATCCCAATATCGTTCCCTTATCTCATTTTTACCTTAAACACTTTCTGAATATCAGTACTTATGATGTTATCCATCGCCATTACGTCACCTGCAGCAGTATCCATAAAGTTATGCTGATAAACTAGTTTGACAGCTTTCCAGGAATGTTTATTAACTGTTGAGTTATCCGGCGATACGAAAATGCTGCCCTCATCGTCATTGCCTAGATGCTGCTTTAATTACTGTTTCTTATCACATTTTCTCTTAAATTTTTGTCACCACAAAAAGTCCAAGTTCTATTCTTATTCTCAAATCGGTAAGTTTCCACTGTCTATCCCAAATAGTGTCCTAATTAGTGTATTTAATCGAAGCTCTAATAATTCCCATTTTGCGCTCCTAAAAGTATGATTGAACACTCTAATCTAATTATTGCGCCTCTGTTAATTGTGAACCTCAAATAATTCCTACTTTGGGAACCAAAAATGCTAAATAGCCAAGTAACTGCGACCAACTTGGATGTACTTACCGGTCGCCGGCCGCTGCCGAAACACCGCTCGCTTCGCTCGCTCAGCTCGCGCGCGGTTTGTCATACTTCTAACCTAACCTGACCCATTCAGTCGGGAAAGCTGGGGTAGCTTAGTTACCTACTGTGAGAAAAGAATGAATTATTCAAAAAAAAGTGAACGCTAAAAGTTTAGAGGGTCATTACTTAATTTTAAAAATTGTCCATGATTAGAAAGTCAATAAGTTTATAGATTTTCTAGTTTCTTCAGTTAAATATTTCCCTTATAATATTTACGATAACACCTTTTGGATATAGCCGGGCCCGGTATGACTAAATCCCTTGTCGTAAATCTTCAGTTTCGAGGCCTAGCGTCCAATAGATTTGTTGCCGAACTTGTTTGACAGCTGTCGAGAATTTTAAGCTCTTGCCCATGCGTCATACTCGTCACATTCATCATTAGTTTCCACTTCGTTAGAATTATGGGTCTTAGTTTTCTCACCTTTTAGTTTTGTTTCATATTTCATGTCTTTGATAGTGTTACAATTTGTACTGACGTTGTATTTTATGGACGAGAAATTCATTTTAAGGTTGGTATCTCTACCACCTCCAATTAAAAAAAATCTAATTCTATTATTAACTTTCTTTGTCAGGACTAGCAGGAAGAACCTCAACATGTTGTCGAAGACAACGTGAATATTGCGGAATGGGAAATTGATAACATGAACTTAAAATCGGCAAAAGCTCTGAAAAAAGCCTGTTTGTTTATAAATATCCACAGCCTTAAAGTTGTATAAAATGTCGGCTAGGTAGGACCAGGATCCCATTTCATAATTTCAGAAATCTCAAACATCAAACACAATAAATTCCTCTACATAATATAAAATTGTTAAATCTAACAAAAGTAGGTATTAAGTTATTCTGTTATTGTAGCTTCGGAACAAAGCACACTGAGGTAGGTACTTAGCTTTTAGAAGCAAGAGCAGTCTGTTAATACCTGGCTTTTACTTTGCTTAAAGCACAAAGCACTTCTGGACAACCAACATTCTGGCAAAATTGTCCAGAATTAACTTCATTCGAAATTACAAATTCAACTCCCAAAGGTAAAATTTCAATAGCTAGAGGGCCAGACTTGAAAACATTTTAAACTAATTTGACGATAGAAATGTTCATAAGACGAAACTCATAATCTCAGCTTATGTCAAATATTAGTTTTTGGTTACCTGAATAGTTTTATGGATACTGTGAATTTCGCTATAAACTTTATTCATTCATTAAAATAGTGCTGTGCAATTCGAATCCCGTTTCACGGGAAGTTCAAATTTTATTGTCCGTGATTAAGTACCAAAACAACGGTAGACCGCCAGAATCGTAGTGCGTGTTGCAGAAATATTAAATTTTGAGGTGTGGCGTGATAATGTTTGATGTACATTCTTGATTTATTATTTGGTGCATAGTGCATTGATATGTCGATGACATGCAGACAGCAGAAATAATGAACGTTCATTCACATTCTTATTAAGAAAAGTGTTTTCTAAATAAATGAATTTTTGCTAGTATGCAACACAAGAAAGACCCTTTTAACTTGAGAATACTGTCCGTTTCATTTGCATTTATGGAAAAGGCAAAAGGTCGAGAGAAAAATAAGCACATTTACATTGTGAAAATGTCTCAAAACTTTGAACTCCAAATTGGAATAGTGTTACATGAACTTCGTCACGAAAGTATTTGTCCCCAAGTCCCGTTTAGCACACCGCCACCCTAAAAACGATAAGTCTACAGTTTCTTCACTATTCATGAAGACTTAGTCGCTCTCTGTAAGTTCCGCAGTTATTATTCTAAAACTACCCGCTTATTTTCAAAAAGTTTTGTCTAAGGAGTAACGGTGTCCTCTTGAATGAGAATCGTTTTAGGTATTGCTTTCAACATTCTACCTGGAAATTATTAAGCTCTCATAACCTTAATAATTTGTTTCTTTACATAAAATACAGACTTTTTCTTTTGCCGTAGTTTATTTGCTTGCAAAGTACCTACTTATTGATTGTTTAGCTGTGAACCGATTGCCATTGGAAGAGAGAAAAAAACATGTAAAACGTTCAACGATCCAAAATGTAAGGAACGTTACCAACACTGTTAATCAAAAAATTCCCTCTCTGTGAGAATATAAAAATCTTACCACAAATGTCTCAAAAGTGGTATCAATACGTGCTCCTACAACGGCGTAAAATGAACCGAATAATGAAGAGTATCGGCCAGAAAATTACAAGGCTTGGAGAGAACACATGTTTCCTAATAATAGGGAGGCGGGAAGGTGAGGGGTCTCGCAAGGTATAAGGTGCTCCTTTTTTATTCACGGTGAATCGCTTATCGATCTTTTTGAAGAACGGCTATCGAGAATGTCTGAGGTTTTTTTTTGTTGGGCGCCAAATTGGTTTAAATGAGACTGCAGCGTGGAAAGGTGTATAAAATAGTAGAATTCTAAAAAAGACAAGTTATAAATGACTTCCCATAAAATAAAAATGACCTTAAAATCGAAATTGAGACCTTCATTTTTAGCGCCATTCAAAAAGCTATGGTGCATGTTCTGTACGTTGCAAAATGTAATTACAAGTCGGATTAAATCTCTTAGCTTGGGTGCTTAGTTCATGAAATAAACACCATGTCCCATGATATCCGCACTAAACAAAGGCATAATTTTTCCCACTAAACCCACTCGACGCCATCATACCAACCAAACCATAAAACAGTCTTTAAACGTTTAAAACCCTATAATTACTCGATAACGTATTCATTACCTACTTAAAAATGTAAACGGGAATAAGGATTTTCCACCACGTGTATTTTCCCATAGAAAAATAACTCTGTTGGGAATAAACCGACATAATATGATGTATTTTTAATGTTTCAAGAAAATTTGCATGTCAAAGCTTTGTGATATGAATATTTTTACTGGTGCGCGTGGTTGTGGGTAGTCGTGTTTTCAAGTAGATTTTGTTTGTTTGAGAGACACAATATCGATTTGTAAGACGATTATATAAAACGTTTAGGCAAATATAATGTACCAATCATTTAGCTGGTGCCTGCAGTACTTTTTTCCAAAGCGGAAAAACTCCAAAGACCCCAACACGAAAAGGTCAACATTCGACCCTCGAAACACTCAACACGACTAAATTTAAAAAATTCAAATGAAGACTTCGAATTAATTCAACTCTAGTACCATTTCGTTCCTTTTATGTCATCGAACGCTCACTCCTTCGACTTGATAATGTAATTATAGCCTTACTAGAGCAGTAATTAATGCCGTGTTTGACATTACGCGCTCATTAATATTCGTAATTATTGAAGTGAATTACTGAATAATAATATTGTATACTTGGCTGACTATCACGCGATTCGATGTTTGCTCACTTGGAATGGAAGGTAAGAAATTTATTAAAATCACGAATTGGAAAGAGGAAAGTTAGGATCGATTTAATTACTTACCATAAGGAGTGAAGGGTAAAGAGTCAACTGTATGAGTTTCTCTGTCTCTGAACGATAAATTGCCCAACTATTGCAATCTAATGGTTCCTGTCCTTACTTGAAAGTTCACATTGCCTTATTCGTGCTTGAAGAGGATTGGGTGAAGTTGGGGATCTTTAAATTGATGAAACTTTGGAAAGGCCCATGTCCGGTACTTAGTTGAATTGTAATGATAATGATAAAGGCAACGTTAAATGTTTGAAATTGAACGTTCTGATCCCTTTTAATAGGTACTGTGAGCCTTTAATAAAATTCCAAAGCAACCGTCTTGGCTTGAATTATGTTTTTTGTGCTCAAGCCAAAAAATGTATTTTGTATGTGTCTTTAGTAGCTCTGTAATAAACTTTTATCAGTCCCTTTCGCACCGTGAGAATTCTGCAGATTTTTTTATTTTATTTATCACTGTCTCCATTGAAAAAGCGATCCCCGGATAACTATACATTCAATGCACAGACAGATCCTTTTACCGTGTATATGTATTTTGATATTTGAGCGTATTATCTTCCAAAGGTCGTGGGTTTCGGTAAACCAAGAAGAAAAAAGGCGAAAACAAAATATTCTGAATAATTTATGGATTCTTCTAAAGTTTTTTCTCTCTCGGCTGATCTTGACCCGAAAAATAACGAAAAATAACCCGAAAAATAACTCTGTACTATATTTACATAGAGAAAGTGGTTCTTTTGGACTTTTATAGACTACTACTACTACCTACTAATCGAATAACAGGATCAAAACTTTGAAACGTTTTGCTTTACTATGTAGATTTTCTACGATTCTGCAGTACTACATTACTAATTCATAGTTTTACAGAGGTGTGAGGAACAGGGTGTAAAGTTCACTCATTCTCCATAAAAAGGAAAGATCCTCCGTCCAGACAGGTGTTGTGTTCGGTGGGCACCTGCCCAACGATTGATGACAAGACATTATGCTAGTTGCGCGGGAAACTTTGCTTGCACGATGCAGGATTTTGCGTGACGTCAGTGTGATACGTAGTTCTAATGTGGGGATGTAGATGCCGCCACAGTTTTATAATAAAATAGGCTCTGAATATACCGATTGAAGGTCCTATCCTCAACTCACACTGAAAAAAAAGTTTTGTTACCTGTAGCATAAATTTTAGCTGCTAGTAACATGAAACGGGGGACTAATAAACTGAGTGCTACTAATAGCTAAAACGAGTTTTGTAAAATAAATTAAGGTATTTTTTACTTAACTATTTCAGTTAACTGAAATTAAACAAGTTTTGTAGTGTTAACAAAACCATTCGCTTTTCGGTAGTTTCACAGAAATTTAAATAGTAACTAAACTACTTTATTATTTCTTACAAAACTGTTAAGTTATTTTTAAAACTCCGTGCAGTTAGAACTGCCAATTTTTTTAATTACAAATAGCAAAACTTTCACAAATAGTTTATTTAGTTTTAAGGAAACAGTTTATCCACATGTGTTTAACTGTTTTGTTGTCAAATCAATTCGTAAAGCTACCTATAACAGATTTGTTTAATTACTCGAAAATAACTGATTTAGCTAATAGTTACAAAACTGTTTATCTATTTATTGCTGTTCTTGTTTTGCTACATAATCGCCGCGTTCGCTGGCTGGTTTATGGCTCCCGCAGACTGTCTATCGGTATTCAGCTCAGCTAATTTGCCAACAAAACCTTGGAGTGTTGTCACTCATAATAAATAGCTGAAATGGATACCGATCGACCACCTGCAGAAGCCCTGAGTGAAATTCTAGTCAATATTTAAATTCATTTTAAATAAACGTTATTTTAGATCCCTATATTACTGCAATACAAAGAATACATACCTACTTCAATATTTTTATAATGTTGTAACTACAATAACACTTTAAAAGAAATTAATTATTGACTTGATGTGGGTAAATAAAAAATAAAAGAATCAAGTAAGGATACATTTAGGTTTAATAAGTTTAAAAAAATTATGTAATACTTTAACACAATCGACTTAGTATTTTTATTATTCACGATAACCCAATACAAACGACTATGTTAACAATCTTTGAAATGTATATCAAAACGTGCACTTAGCAGGACATACCTTTGCAAAAATTAGGTCAATCTGAAATTTTTCATAGGAATAACATAACATCACGCCTTGTTTCCCCGAAGGGTTGGGCAGAGGTGTCCCTGTAGCAGGTACACCCACATTTCGCCAGTTATGTTTAAAAGTCCCATATAATAGGGGGCGAGCCTATTGCCATCAACCAGGCACAAATCCAGACTCCGAGCTGCTACTCCATAGGAGTAATAAATTATTTAAACGATAAATGCAGCTAGGTCCGTTGCCTCTTCGTTATTATCTGGAAACAAAAAATATCAGTGAAATACTTATAAATGAAATAATTACATGAAATATTCAATTTGATAAAATCTATTAAAACAAGCATTTAATGATGAAGTGAGTCCCAAAATCTATATTTTTTCCAAATTATCTAGTCTCAAACTACATAGTTAGTGGTCCATCTATGGACACTACACCAAATTAATAGAAATATTAAAACTCTTACCTAAGTAAATAAGGAAGTTAATGTTGTCCATGATGTCTTTTGGAACTCCATCCCTTTTATTTTTTGTTAATGTTGTCTATGATGTGTTTTGCAACTCCATCCCTTTTATTTTTTGCGTATTCAATAACTTTGTGTTTGGTCAAATGACAATTATTTTTAATTTCTCATCAGAGTCCGGATACAAAACCTTGAAGTCCTTCAATTGCTGCAAAAAGACAATTACGTATTTAGATTTAAATCTACTATAGATTCATTCATTTGTACTATCTACATAAGTACCAAATTTCATTCAAATCCTTCAAGCGATTACAGAAATACCTAGTTTCGAATATATTCACACCTATGAAATCATTGATATTTAAGTATAATTTGATAAAAATATCGCACATACCTGCAAACTTCTGGACATACATTTCGAGTCCTTAGGTAACCGCCTAACTAGCCATAAGTTCCATCGCCTTCTTCATGACAGGTAGTTCTCGCCTTCGTCTTCTTAAATCATGTATACCATGCGATATGACGAATAGTACAATTACTTTAACTTTATAATTGCAATTAATAAAGAATACAATTACAAAATACATGCAGCGCGCGCGACACACGTTTGTATTGCGAGTTTCGCGAATCGTGAGTGCGACACGGCGGCGGAGGAGCGTGGAACATGGGGCAAGGGACAAGGGATGCGAGCGTTTAGTTTTCAGTACCAAGCTTGTTTTTGTAATCTATGGACAATATTTAATAAACAATTTATAAACAGTTTTGTAATGAGCTATCGAATTTTATTTAGACTCATCATGTATTTGATGTTGTTATGTATAACTAGAAGTATTATTAATTATTAGCCAAAAAAATAATGCTACAGGTTAACATAAGTTATTGAACTATTTTTAGTCGTTCGTTTGGTAAAAGATGAATAAACATGCGACCTAACAATAGATCTTGAGTTTGCCTAATAGTAATCAAACATTTTATCCGTGTAGCTAAACGACTTTAGCTAACTCATTTTAGTAAGCATTAGTTCACATTTTAACTAACAGCACTTGCACTCTGAATAGCATAACTAGTTTGAGATGTATAAGCAACACCAGTTCAGCAATTTTAGCAAAACTTTGGTTTCTATTAATCAAAATTTGACAATTTTTTCAATAGCTGAACTAGTTCAGCTATTTATTTTTTTCAGTGTACGCTAAAACAGCAGAACCGATTTGGATTAAATTTGGCACATGGGTAGACCATGACCTGGGTTAGGACATAGGATACTTTTTATCCCGATATTTCCACGGGATCGTGAGTAATGCGCGTGAAATCGCGGGGCGTAGCTAGTAATTCCATAATTTAGTTAGTGTGGCTGACAAAAAAAACTCACGCCATGGCGATGGCGAGCCATGGGAATAGACAAAAGAGGCATAAACTTTCAACATAGATACTTTTAACCAGGGACTGAATTATCCAAAAATTAAGGTACCTTTAATTTTCAGTATGACGTCATACCGTTAAATAAGGGTTACCGAAATGTAACGATACCGTTCTTTTTCAGTAGCGGAATTTTGAGGTTGGAAATGCATACCGGTATATTTCGGTAGGAGCACCTTAACCTTTATAAATGTATCGGTAGCAATACCTAAACCTTAATAAATAGGGGTTTTCTTTGATGTACCGCCGCCCCACTCTGTCTGTCGTTCACTCGCTGATTGTAACTAAGTATTGGTTTTTATTTCCGATCGGAAGGACACGACTGTGTAAGCACCCGCGCCGCACCGTCTCGCATGTTTTTCGGTACCGGAATCGTGTAAAGGTTAAATAACGGTATAGCCAAACCTTTATTTTAAACCGGTACCGGTATGTTTTTGAGGTATCTTAACCTTTAACCGTAACCGCTTTCAGTCCCTGCTTTTAACTGTAAACGCTTCAGTTTTACTTCGAACATATTTCATCAACTACATCGTACCGAATAACTTTGACCTGAAACATCCCACTGCAATTTCCATTCATTCCCTATTCGCCAAAAAATAACAGTCAGTTTGTCCCACAAACATATCCAGCTCATATTTGCTGTTACAAAGTAGCTTGAAGCAGAGAACTTTAAATAAAACAGTGTAAAGACAGTCTGAACTGCATTCAGCTTGTGTTTGCGCGTCTCGTCAACATTTACTCTGGCCGGCCATTTAGTCGTGTTTGCACACAGAGTAGTAAGTAAATGGAGTGAGAATTAACATAAACCCCTGTAATTTTGTCACTAAACGTTGCCACTATGATAGAAAATAATAATTTTTGGTTTAGAATAGTCTCAGTTTTTGGGTATTGTAATAAAGTGCGTTCAAGACGGTCATAATATGCACGCTAAAATATCTCTAATCGAATTGCCAAGTTGGTATCAAGTATGGCAATATTCGCAGATCAGTGTAAATTTAGGCCGAAGTCTTTGAGAAATCATAATAATATGCAGAAAAATGGCAATAAGATTGGAAATCGTTTCCGCCGTCTATCTACAGACAATCCTTACCCATATGCGGGTTGCAGACCAAGAGATAAGCTAAGTTAGTTTAGCGTAGCTCGCATAGTTGACGTAATTTCTCATACTTGTGTGCAAACCGTATAACTATGAACTCAATTATGAAAAATTACCTCAGCTATGCGAGCTACGCTAAACTAACTTAGCTTAGCTCTTGGTCTGCAATCCGCAACAGGCTTTAAAAACTCACTGCGCAGAAAACTAACTACCCACACGAGTACTCCATTGACTCACTTCTCCGTACGCATCGGCTACGTCATTAGAACACTCTTTATGTCTAACAGACTAACAACACGTCATTTGAGTGTTTGGAAACTGATTTGGTACGAGATAAGGTTTGCTTTGCTTTGTACTTTGTACTGATTTGGTAGTTAGATTTTTTTATGGAGTTGTAGTTTGATGTACCGAATAAATGAGTTGAGTAGACAATGTTGTGATGCTCGCATGTGAGTAATCTGATTTATTCCGATTGAATTTAAAAGCTTGAACTTAATTGGAATCGTGTACGAAGACAGTCTTCTCGAAAATATTCGCAATGGAGCTAGTTTTTATTCTCAAGGAAGCTTTTTATTAGGTATTTTTTTTCCGTTTTTCTGCGACGCCTCCTAATATGCTCTGGATTTCTAGAATGTGTCATCAAAATCCACCAAAAACTTGATGAAAAGTTCTTCAAACTGAGTAGGTACCTACCAAAGAAAATGTTTACTTCGATGTTCCTTCTCACACGCCACATAAAAGGCAACGACATTATAATCTAGCGTCTGTCTGAAAGTCTGAACGTTGCCACATCATGAAAAATCCAATACAGCGGAGAATCGTGACCTGGCAGTGTAATAACACTGAATAACTGAAAGTTATTCTTCTGGCGACGCCCAAGCAGTTTGACGCCTCAAACACGACTTGCGATCAAGAAAAATTTATGATGTCCGAATTTGAGGGTCCGTATCGAAATTGAGGGCTTCGTAATAGGCTTTTGGGGACTATGTATACACAGATACCTACTAGAAAGCTGGTTTTTTGTTCCGCTAGAAATACTGCTAAGAAAGGAAAACGTTTTCTTTTTCTCTTATGGATCTTGCGTCTTGCTGGTGTGTTTAAACTTTATCTATCTCACAGCTGGGCAAAATTCTAATACAATCTTGCAGAACTTAATTGGCATTGCTATTTCGGGCCAGATTGTTATCCATCAATTCCAAGTACTGTTTTCTTAATCTGTTAATTACGTATCTCCTTGTGATATGATGGCACAGTCTTAGTTCTCCGTAGAGCTGGATTAGTTACACTGTGGCATGTCTAGTGTCACAGCAATATCAAAGAGGTATCGCCTAGCTTGGATTCTACATCCCAATTAGCGATGCAGGCGGTGATTTTCAGTGGCGCCTCTGTGAGGTTTAATAGCATTAATTACTTGTGACGTTGGTTGGTTCCTAAACTAGGTTACTAATTACTGCTTTTCATGTCGTAAGAGGCTTAAATCTTAGATAGTTATATTGTGGATGGAAGACCGGCTCTTAATTCCAAAAGTTTTCCACTAGCCCATAATGCTCTTAATGCCATGCGAAAAGTGGAAGATCCGATGGAGACAAGACTAGATTACAAGTATCATAAGTCGTAGTTAGAACCAAACGACCCGTAGGTATAATATAGGAACCGAACAGTACAGAAGATTAATAAACTGACCACGCAAATCCAGTTCACTTAACTAATGATTATTAGGGCATTAGTCATACACTTGCTAAGAACGCAATCGGCTAAGCGAAGGCAACTTGGCCTGAGAAAAGACTAGGATAACAAGAGCTTCAACTACTTAGGTAATATTGTGATCATTAAACTCAATTGGATGGACCATGTTTTACGTAGCGTCAAGTGGCAACAATGAATCTCGTGTTAGCTCTGAGCTCTAAACTCTCATCAGTGTCCAATAAAAATGATATTGTGATCTGTAGAACTTTGAATGGACGGACAGGGTGGTCGTTTGTTTGTCTTTCCACTAATTACTTACTATGTTCTCTATAAGCTATCACCCTGACTAAAAGAAAAAAAAGTTTAAGATCTGGGTAGTGACTATGTGTAAAGAATGTCATTAACCATATCCTCATCATCATTTGCCTTATGCCTAGCCTTTTCCTAACTATGTTTGGAATTACAGTAACCATATTTTTGATACGTGTTCATACCAAACAACAATGCAACTAAGTATAATGATAAAGTCTAGTAAAAACACTGAACACTTAAAAAAACTTGAAGCTTATAACTATTTACTTGTTCCAGATTGCCTACATATACAGTTGCTTTAATCTTTTTTTAGGGTTCCGTAGTAAACAAGAAACCCTTATAGTTTCGTCATGTCCGTCTGTCTGTCCGCGGCTTAGCTCAGAGACGCTTAGTACTAGAAAGCTGTAATTTGGCATGGGTATACATACATATTAATTACGCCGACAAAGTGGTGAAATAAAATAATGAAAAATATTTTTTTTGAGGTACCTCCCCTAGACGTAAAGTGAGGATGATTTTTTTTCTCTCAATAATCCCATAGTGTGGGGTGTCGTTGGAAAGGTCGTTCAAAAATATTGTGAGTTTGCGTAGACCATTTTTGGATTTTGGGGATCCGTTTTCGAAATATTAAGCTTTAAAGTGCTAATTTTTGTTAGAGTCAAGTGTCCCCCCCCCCTGCAAGTTTAATGGTTGGTTTTGAGTGTGTGAAAAAATTCACGGCAGTAGCATATATATAACGAAATTAAAAGGAAAACTATCACAGCTAAGTAGGCTTTACAAGTTAACGAGTAATAATCGACCAACTTACATTTGCGGTTGCAAAAACATGTTCTTCAACATGTTTTTCAACTACAAAGTTAAGTTTGTTCTTGGGATAAATTCATCCCAACTACGGAACCCTTCATTGTGCATGGTCCGACATGCACTTGGCCGGTTTTTTTCTTAGCACATCTCGGGTCTGCCTAGAGAAGAACACGTATTAAAAAGTTCCATCAATAACGTCTACAAAGTTCTTTGATAAGAATTCTGCAAGGTCTCCTCCGACAACAATAAATTGCAGAACTTATAGTATTTTACCAGTCACTGTTGGAACTTGTTGAAAAAGAAGTTTCGCTACATCCTTCTTATCTGCTCTTAAAACTGGATTATTAACTTCATTAGCTGAACAGGCATTCTTAAGTTTTAATTGAGCATTATTCATGATGTTTTCGCTAAGTTACTTAATTACTCATGCTTTCTCGGGGGAATATATTAGAATCCTCAAAGTCAGTTTCGAGGCCGAGTTTGTTCTGCATAATTTATAGCCCCGAATTCTGTATCCATATATCTAAAATTTTCATAATCTCCTATCCCCAATGTTCGGTGTAAGTGTGCAATAAATATTGTATGCAATGGGGCTACAACATGTTATTTGCTAACTCACAATCCCCTGCTTCTGTGCAGGGGTCGTTTCTATTCATAATACGGCCAGAAATTGCGAACAAATCATTCATAGTAAAACAAACTTTACGCCACTGTGTTTGGGCCGGAATTTGTTTCCAGAATTTCTTAAGTTTCACCGTCCTAGATTTATGTTGCTTATTACATTTTACACGCGTGAAATGAACACGTGTCAAATGAAAAATGCAATTTGCAACTTTATTTTAGTTGACACAGGAACTATTTGAGAAAAAATCCCAAGCGTATAGAGCTCCTTTGTTAGATCCCTGTTGAACCCTTTTGTCGTTGAGGCCGTAAATTATCTATTTAGGTTTGCATTTGGCGATAAATTGCTTTTTATTCAACGAATCGTAGAAAGAAACATGTCAACACAGTGTTATTAAAAACGATATGTATTCAAAACAGATGTGACTTCAATCAAAAGCTTGTCTAGTTGCGTTTGCTTTGACGTTAGTTCTAAAGCAACTTCAATAACATTTTCGAACTGAAATACCGATGTTATCCATAAAGTTATTAGAACACGAAGCCCTTTATCTAAGCCATCGGATGTACTGAGAGCCGTTCTGAGTACTTACCTAATCTGTACGGTTGCTATCTCGGGTCATAGGCCAGCAGATACCGTAAGTCGTACGCCAAAAGCCTTCCAGCGATACTGTTACGTATAGGTATCAAACTAAGGTTAATTTTCCAATGAGTCGATTGGAAAGCGACGTCTGAGTTTCCAACATACCGCATTTCGTTGAAGAGTACATTTTAAAGAACTCTCTATGCTGAGTTCGACCTATTTCCGAATGTGATTGATGATTTCAACCCCTCATTTCATCGGGATCGCACGATCATTTTGAATCTTATCTTGTTAGGAATACAGTTCATAATAATTTCGATTTTGCTATTTAATTTGCAATTATTTATCATAAAGCTGCAGCTGCAGACTTCGTGGTAGCATATTTTTGGAAGGAAATTAAATGTAGCTGTACACATTAAGACAAGAACCAGGAAATTCTCAAGAGATAAGTAAATTTTGACCTAGTTAGCTCAATTGCTAGAGTTTGCCTCTAAAACGTGGAGTTCTTGGCTTGAATAGTAAGTGGAGTAGGTATTTCCTAGCATTCCTTATCTGTGTCCTAAGGATGTAACCAGACTTATAATCTTTTTAGTCACGATGAAAATAAATTGCCTTTGTTCACGCCAAAAGTGGAAAACTCCGTTTCAAATCATAGAGCAAACATTTTTATTACTTTTATGTTTTGTATGAACTTTATATCAAATAACGTATTATTTATTCGCCTTCATTAGGCTTCACTAAACCGTAATATTGGAAAAATAATACTCGTGCATTATCATAGCTTCCGCCATAACGTCGAGTATTTCCTTACCATTTTTTTTTTGTCTGTCACATCCGTTTGTCCGGACAATTAGCTTGTTCCCTTTGCCCGGCTTTTGTCCTTCTTTGCATAATATCCCCAAGAACACGACTTAATTTCTTTAAAGACAAATATTGCTTTTTTCTTCGGCCAGAAATTAAGGACGGGACGTCCCTTTTGTTACTCAAAATCTGAACGAGAAAACGAGTACTGGGGAGCTTTACAGAGTTAAAAATGCTTCTTAGACTGTGGAAATTAAAAATGAATTTACTCTGAAACTCGTATAAAAGCACAATGGACAGAGATAAAAGGAGGAAACTTTGTAACCCGACTGTTCATTATTCGAGTCATTAAGTCCATTTTCACTCGACTTAGACGAGGAGTTAATCTTTATGATACAAGGTATGTTTTTAGTTTTTTAAGCTTACTATTTGACACATCCGTCTTGCACCGTTGAATAATGGCTCTGGTCCATTAAAATATCTACTCTGGACGCCCCTAAGCTTCTAAATATAACATAACTGTGTCCCTTGACAGCTAAATGTTTATTTGTGGGAATTTTTTGTCGAGGAATGACTGTTTTTTTTTGTGTGTTAAGCGGTATGATACGGGATTTTACATGTTAAACTTGTGTGTCGTGTTGAGCTCTCGTAATGTTTTATTTTCTCAGTTTTTACACTGTGTTTACTGTGTTTTAGACATTGAGTACGTATAAAGGACTTACTTTGAGCTTTTAGTATTCGTTCTACGAAGTTTATAACTGAACTTATTTAGGATTTAGTGCTTTATCAACGTGTCGTGTTAAGAGTATTTTATGTGTTTTTAAATTTATTCAAATTAACTTGGAAACTTGATCTTCAATATGTTTTATTGTAGCCAGAACATGATTGGTATTTGTAATCTTAGAGCATTGTTGGACATTCATTTGAGTAGTCTTAAAAATGCAAAATTCTTCGTACTCAGATAATAAGAAAAGTTCACATAAATATCAAGAAACATTTAAGTTTTGAATGAAACTACTCGTTGTACTTGACGCAAGTCTATTTGAAAGAACGATCACTTACAAACACTTAACATTTGAAAACAAAGAGTTATTTCCAAGAGCCAACACCGAACAGTATTAGTCATAAGTTTTATTGATATTTTAAATGACCGGCGTGGTATTTTTATCTCAGTACGTTAACTTTAACTTTTATTTACTTAAGGAATTCTCCCATTTTGTGTCGAACAGAACTGTCATTGTATAGTGTGTTTGTTATTTTATGGATGTGGTCGTATTTTTTTTTTGTTTCTTTGACTTTGAAGATGGCTTTCAGTTTTACTCATCTCACTCAAGCGGAGTTTCAAAGCACGTTTTATTTGATACACTTCCTTTACTTGAAATAGTCGTGAGTACACACGGCTACATTATCAAGTTATACATTTCCAGTCTAAGCTGACCTCTCGCATTGTACGGATATAATATACAATGTGAGATCAGCTTATACTGGAACTGTATAGCTCGATATATAGCCGTGTGTACCTAATACTATGGATTCGCAAAGTACTTTTAATGAATATTCTATCTCCAAAAAAGAGCAGAGAAATATTACGTTACAATACTCATATTATTATCTAATTTAGGAAAGCAAATACTGAACACAGTTTTTCAACTACCCACTTTTGAAATAATTCTTTTGAATGAGCTGTCAATTCCCTGAATAGTACCTAAAGGAGATGAAATGATTTGGTAGTTGTCATTTTAGTCTCGAGCGTCTCCGAAAAAGATATAAAATCCTAGGAAGTCTAGTATGCTTTAATGAAATTTCCACAAGCTCTCATAGATAACCAGATATTTAGTAATTATATTCAGTCTGGCTTTGCGGTGTAACCTAGTTTAAGCTGTAAATTAATTAAGAGTTTAATTTCGGCTAGGTTATAAAGTGCCGTCGAGCGTGTTTACTTGTATCTGCAATTAAGTTTTGGCTAATAAAAACTTTATCTAAGTTATAAATAAATAGGTTTATTACGTTAGTTGTAAAGATAATGACCAATAGACCACGTTTTTCATTAGTAGATCTTGCTAGATCTCGTTCAAACCAATTTTCGGTGGAAGTTTACATGGTAATGTACATCATACATTTTTTTTAGTTTTATCATTCTCTTATTTTAGAAGTTACAGGGGGGGAACACATTTTACCACTTTGGAAGTGTCTCTCGCGCAAACTATTCAGTTTAGAAAAAAATTATATTAGAAACCTCCATATCATTTTTAAAGACCTATCCATAGATACCCCACAAGTATGGGCTTGATGAAAAAATTTTTTTTGAGTTTCAGTTCTAAGTACCCCAAAATTATTTGTTTTTTTTTTCTATTTTTCTGTGAAAATCTTAATGCGGCTCACAGAATACATCTACCTACCAAGTTTCAACAGCATAGCTCTTATAGTTTCGGAAAAAAGTGGCTGTGACATACGGACGGACAGACCGACAGACAGACATGACGAATCTATAAGGGTTCCGTTTTTTGCCATTTGGCATCGGAACCCTAAAAAGTACTAGTTGTTGTCCGCGACTTCATCTGTATAATGTATTTTTTGTTTCATTATTTTTAATTCAAATATCTAGGATGAAAAGTAGCCAATGTCCTTCTTCAGGTCCCATGCAGGCTACCTACACTTACTATTTGTCATACACAGCGATCGGTTCAGTACAAACATACAAAAAATCAAATCTTTTCTCTTTCGTTAGTTCAGATTACTAGCTGCGCCCAGCGGTTTCACCCGCATAAGTCTAAGCAAGAATATCGGGATAGAAAGTATCCTATATCCTTCTCCGGGTCATGGTCTACCCATGTGCCAAATTTCATCCAAATCCGTTCAGCCGTTTTAGCGTAAAAGTGGAACAAACAAATAAACAAGCAAACTCACTTTCGCATTTAGAATATTATAAGTTAGGATAGTGTAAGTACTGTAAGTAGATGAATGTATGAATGGACACTATGGACCACAGATATAGATATACCTAGATAACGCAAGAGCAACTACTTCGCGTGCCATTTTCGTGCCCAGCTTACGTACAATAATCGTAAGCTGCCACTTTCGCGCTCAGTCTGCATCGGTGCCACGCTTGTCGGAAGTCAGTTAAAAAATTGAAAATGGTTAATTAAGCTGTTATAAATTGTAAAAACTGTGCAAATGCGAGGAGAAACAATAAAAGAAACGTTTTCTAGTGCTTGTGACGTCATAGTAGGTAGTCAAAAAATGGCACGCTTGGTTTTCATACAGATCATGATACTTGCGTTATCTAGGTCTATCTATATCTGTGCTAAAGACAGTATGAATTCTGTTACCTACTTGATTTCAAGTACCTACTTAAAAGTAACTACATCTCAGAGGTCATATTCTGACTATGACCTCAACTTCTAAACACATGCACAGGGGTGAAATAAAACACGTTTACGCTTGTTCAAGCATGTCTAAACAAGTGTGTGCTCTTGAATTATTTAAAAGCGTAACCTTGACCGTTTTGACCCTTGTATTATCACTCAGTAATTCATTTGTTAGTACGTAACTCATTTTATTTATCTTAGGTCTTATTCATCTGCCAAGCCTTTTCCCAACTATGCTGGGGTAGGGTTACCATCTGTCTGGATTTGTCCGGACTTTGTCTGGCCCTTTAATTTGTCCGGATTTTTTGGCTTAGATGGAATACAAGTAATTAAAATTATTTAAGTTATACCAAATAAGTCTTTAATATTTATTAACTTCTCATTCATCTAAAAACAAAATATAAATCTTGTTTAAAAATCAACTTAACGAGATCAAACAATAAGTGGATTTTGTGACTAAAATGTCAGGCTTTTTGTCAGGATTTTTGAAATTTCTAAATGGTAACCCTATGCTGGGGTCGCCTTCGAATCTAACCGGATGCAGCTGGATACCAGTATTTTACATGGAGCGACTGCCTATCTGACCTCCACAACCCAGTTACTACTGGGTAATACTGACTGATTGGATGTCAGACTTTCGGGAGTCTGACTACCCGTTACAACTGTCAAAGATCTATAAATGACAGCCGGGTCCAACGTTTTAACGTGTTTTCCGAAGCATATGGCATATGTAATGGATGGTCACCCATCTACGGGTCGACCTCAGCAAGCATAGCTTAACTGTAATAACTGGCTGTTATTATTTAGGAACAAGCCCCTCTATCTCAGGCTTTACTACTGCAAATTTATTGTATGTAGTAACTTAAACTTGGTATGATATAGCGGCTTAAGTCAATTGACCTTCGTAATACCTCGTATGTTGTGGCCTTAGAAACAGCGGGTGTTTGAGTAACATTAGCTCCTAATGTCAAATCTTCTCTTCTACTTACCTTTTTTTTTGGGTGGGAAATTATCAAATAACTTCCCTCGCGTGTCAGACTCTTACTGACTAAAATCCACCCGTGTTCCTTCAGTTGCCTGTATTGCCAGGGGCCACGGTAACCTACTTTAATTATGATTTAAACTTCCACTTTTTCTTTTTCCAGAATTTGAAGTTTTCATTCACGTTATGAAGCTCAGCGGCCATTTTTGGATTAATTTATTTTTAACCGACTTCCAAAAAGGAGGAGGTTATATGTTCGACGCGTATGTTTTTTTTTTTTTTTTTTTTTTTTTTTTTTTTTTTTTTTATGTATGTCCACCTATTTCTCCGTCATTTGTGGACCGATTTTGAAAATTATTTTTTTGTTTCAAAGGGTATACTCCCAAATTGGTCCCATATAAATTTTATTAACTTTGCTTGGGTAGTTTTTGAGTTAGCTACAAAATGCGTATTTTTTTACCACTTAGTATGTAGATGATATGATAAGTTCCTGTCACTGGTAGCAGGTAGTGGTATTTGAATGTGTGTGGGGTAGGTACCACAACTAAAAAGTGAAAAATAAAAACTTTTTACAAAAAAAACAACCGACTTCCAAAAAAAAACACTACAAAGTGAAAAATAACTTTAATTTCGGAAGTCGGTGGCAAAAAACGAAAACACAAAACCCAAGACACCGACTTCCGAAATTAAAGTTATTTTTCACTTTGTAGTGTTTTTTTTTGGAAGTCGGTTGTTTTTTTTGTAAAAAGTTTTTTTAGTTATTATTAGAAACAAAACAACTTTCCATTTATTTAGTTTCGTTATTTAAATATCAACGTAGAAAAGATATTAGATCACCTTCTATAGTAAATTATTCTGTCCTTATAGTATAAATTCATTGTCTCTATTTCTCATAAAACTAAAACACTAGAATAGTTCCTATATATTATCGCTCTCTCAAAATCGTCTTAACATCTCTAATAATAGCGTTATCACATCGTTATTAGATCGTTTACAAGCCATTGTTACTTAGACTCATTTAGTTTTATTGCTAAACTAGTTAAACTTATCTAGATAAAACATAAATTAAGACATCAATCTTCAACATTTCTGGCAGCATGAAGTACTTTATCTTTTTCATTTCCATCTTTCAAATGTTTTTACTTTTCTGGAATGTCATCCAAACAAACTTTTATTTGGATGCCTTCACATACACTCAAAATCAAAAGTCACTAAATCGAGAAAATTCCAAAGTCATTTCCTAAATTACAAATTGCATTGTGCACATCGTTAACGGTATTCCGGACGTTGTTTTTTCCTACGATATCAATGCCTAACGAGACAATCAATAGAATGGCGTATGACAAGCTTTTCAAGCTGCTGCTTTTATACTGATGGTCATTACTACTTCTCTAGAAATGATACTACATCCCAATATCGTTCCCTTATCTCATTTTTACCTTAAACACTTTCTGAATATCAGTACTTATGATGTTATCCATCGCCATTACGTCACCTGCAGCAGTATCCATAAAGTTATGCTGACAAACTAGTTTGACAGCTTTCCAGGAATGTTTATTAACTGTTGAGTTATCCGGCGATACGAAATTGCTGCCCTCATCGTCATTGCCTAGATGCTGCTTTAATTACTGTTTCTTATCACATTTTCTCTTAAATTTTTGTCACCACAAAAAGTCCAAGTTCTATTCTTATTCTCAAATCGGTAAGTTTCCACTGTCTATCCCAAATAGAGTCCTAATTAATGTATTTAATTGAAGCTCTAATAATTCCCATTTTGCGCTCCTAAAAAATGATTGAACACTCTAATCTAATTATTGCGCCTCTGTTAATTGTGAACCTCAAATAATTCCTACTTTGGGAACCAAAAATGCTAAATAGCCAAGTAACTGCGACCAACTTGGATGTACTTACCGGTCGCCAGCCGCTGCCGAAACACCGCTCGCTTCGCTCGCTCAGCTCGCGCGCGGTTTGTCATACTTCTAACCTAACCTGACCCATTCAGTCGGGAAAGCTGGGGTAGCTTAGTTACCTACTGTGAGAAAAGAATGAATTATTAAAAAAAAAGTGAACGCTAAAAGTTTAGAGGGTCATTACTTAATTTTAAAAATTGTCCATGATTAGAAAGTCAATAAGTTTATAGATTTTCTAGTCTCTTCAGTTAAATATTTACGATAACACCTTTTGGATATAGCCGGGCCCGGTATAACTAAATCCCTTGTCGTAAATCTTCAGTTTCGAGGCCTAGCGTCCAATAGATTTGTTGCCGAACTTGTTTGACAGCTGTCGAGAATTTTAAGCTCTTGCCCATGCGTCATACTCGTCACATTCATCATTAGTTTCCACTTCGTTAGAATTATGGGTCTTAGTTTTCTCACCTTTTAGTTTTGTTTCATATTTCATGTCTTTGATAGTGTTACAATTTGTACTGACGTTGTATTTTATGGACGAGAAATTCATGTTAAGGTTGGTATCTCTACCACCTCCAATTAAAAAAAATCTAATTCTATTATTACCTTTCTTTGTCAGGACTAGCAGGAAGAACCTCAACATGATTGTCGAAGACAACGTGAATATTGCGGAATGGGAAATTGATAACATGAACTTAAAATCGGCAAAAGCTCTGAAAAAAGCCTGTTTGTTTATAAATATCCACAGCCTTAAAGTTGTATAAAATGTCGGCTAGGTAGGACCAGGATCCCATTTCATAATTTCAGAAATCTCAAACATCAAACACAATAAATTCCTCTACATAATATAAAATTGTTAAATCTAACAAAAGTAGGTATTAAGTTATTCTGTTATTGTAGCTTCGGAACAAAGCACACTGAGGTAGGTACTTAGCTTTTAGAAGCAAGAGCAGTCTGTTAATACCTGGCTTTTACTTTGCTTAAAGCACAAAGCACTTCTGGACAACCAACATTCTGGCAAAATTGTCCAGAATTAACTTCATTCGAAATTACAAATTCAACTCCCAAAGGTAAAATTTCAATAGCTAGAGGGCCAGACTTGAAAACATTTTAAACTAATTTGACGATAGAAATGTTCATAAGACGAAACTCATAATCTCAGCTTATGTCAAATATTAGTTTTTGGTTACCTGAGTAGTTTTATGGATACTGTGAATTTCGCTATAAACTTTATTCATTCATTAAAATAGTGCTGTGCAATTCGAATTCCGTTTCACGGGAAGTTCAAATTTTATTGTCCGTGATTAAGTACCAAAACAACGGTAGACCGCCAGAATCGTAGTGCGTGTTGCAGAAATATTAAATTTTGAGGTGTGGCGTGATAATGTTTGATGTACATTCTTGATTTATTATTTGGTGCATAGTGCATAAATATGTCGATGACATGCAGACAGCAGAAATAATGAACGTTCATTCACATTCTTATTAAGAAAAGTGTTTTCTAAATAAATAAATTTTTGCTAGTATGCAACACAAGAAAGACCCTTTTAACTTGAGAATACTGTCCGTTTCATTTGCATTTATGGAAAAGGCAAAAGGTCGAGAGAAAAATAAGCACATTTACATTGTGAAAATGTCTCAAAACTTTGAACTCCAAATTGGAATAGTGTTACATGAACTTCATCACAAAAGTATTTGTCCCCAAGTCCCGTTTAGAACACCGCCTCCCTAAAAACGATAAGTCTACAGTTTCTTCACTATTCATGAAGACTTGGTCGCTCTCTGTAAGTTCCGCAGTTGTTACTCTAAAACTACCCGCTTATTTTCAAAAAGTTTTGTCTAAGGAGTTACGGTTTCCTCTTGAATGAGAATCGTTTTAGGTATTGCTTTCAACATTCTACCTGGAAATTATTAAGCTCTCATAACCTTAATAATTTGTTTCTTTACATAAAATACTGACTTTTTCTTTTGCCGTGGTTTATTTGCTTGCAAAGTACTTATTGATTCTTAATAACAACATTGTTTAGCTGTGAACCGATTGCCATTGGAAGAGAGAAAAAAACATGTAAAACGTTCAACGATCCAAAATGTAAGGACCGTTACCAACACTGTTAATCAAAAAATTCCCTCTCTGTGAGAATATAAAAATCTTACCACAAATGTCTCAAAAGTGGTATCAATACGTGCTCCTACAACGGCGTAAAATGAACCGAATAATGAAGAGTATCGGCCAGAAAATTACAAGGCTTGGAGAACACATGTTTCCTAATAATAGGGAGGCGGGAAGGTGAGGGGTCTCGCAAGGTATAAAAGGTGCTCCTTTTTTATTCACGGTGAATCGCTTATCGATCTTTTTGAAGAACGGCTATCGAGAATGTCTGAGGTTTTTTTTTGTTGGGCGCCAAATTGGTTTAAATGAGACTGCAGCGTGGAAAGGTGTATAAAATAGTAGAATTCTAAAAAAGACAAGTTATAAATGAAATCCCATAAAATAAAAATGACATTAAAATCGAAATTGAAACCTTAATTTTTTGCGCCATTCAAAAAGCTATGGTGCATGTTCTGTACGTTGCAAAATGTAATTACAAGTCGGATTAAATCTCTTAGCGTGGATGCTTAGTTCATGAAATAAACACCATGTCCCATGATATCCGCACTAAACAAAGGCATAATTTTTCCCATTAAACCCACTCGACGCCATCATACCAACCAAACCATAAAACAGTCTTTAAACGTTTAAAACCCTATAATTACTCGATAACGTATTCATTACCTACTTAAAAATGTAAACGGGAATAAGGATTTTCCACCACGTGTATTTTCCCATAGAAAAATAACTCTGTTGGGAATAAACCGACATAATATGATGTATTTTTAATGTTTCAAGAAAATTTGCATGTCAAAGCTTTGTGATATGAATATTTTTACTGGTGCGCGTGGTTGTGGGTAGTCGTGTTTTCAAGTAGATTTTGTTTGTTTGAGAGACACAATATCGATTTGTAAGACGATTATATAAAACGTTTAGGCAAATATAATATACCAATCATTTAGCTGGTGCCTGCAGTAATTTTTTCCAAAGCGGAAAAACTCCAAAGACCCCAACACGAAAAGGTCAACATTCGACCCTCGAAACACTCAACACGACTAAATTTAAAAAATTCAAATGAAGACTTCGAATTAATTCAACTCTAGTACCATTTCGTTCCTTTTATGTCATCGAACGCTCACTCCTTCGACTTGATAATGTAATTATAGCCTTACTAGAGCAGTAATTAATGCCGTGTTTGACATTACGCGCTCATTAATATTCGTAATTATTGAAGTGAATTACTGAATAATAATATTGTATACTTGGCTGACTATCACGCGATTCGATGTTTGCTCACTTGGAATGGAAGGTAAGAAATTTATTAAAATCACGAATTGGAAAGAGGAAAGTTAGGATCGATTTAATTACTTACCATAAGGAGTGAAGGGTAAAGAGTCAACTGTATGAGTTTCTCTGTCTCTGAACGATAAATTGCCCAACTATTGCAATCTAATGGTTCCTGTCCTTACTTGAAAGTTCACATTGCCTTATTCGTGCTTGAAGAGGATTGGGTGAAGTTGGGGATCTTTAAATTGATGAAACTTTGGAAAGGCCCATGTCCGGTACTTAGTTGAATTGTAATGATAATGATAAAGGCAACGTTAAATGTTTGAAATTGAACGTTCTGATCCCTTTTAATAGGTACTGTGAGCCTTTAATAAAATTCCAAAGCAACCGTCTTGGCTTGAATTATGTTTTTTGTGCTCAAGCCAAAAAATGTATTTTGTATGTGTCTTTAGTAGCTCTGTAATAAACTTTTATCAGTCCCTTTCGCACCGTGAGAATTCTGCAGATTTTTTTATTTTATTTATCACTGTCTCCATTGAAAAAGCGATCCCCGGATAACTATACATTCAATGCACAGACAGATCCTTTTACCGTGTATATGTATTTTGATATTTGAGCGTATTATCTTCCAAAGGTCGTGGGTTTCGGTAAACCAAGAAGAAAAAAGGCGAAAACAAAATATTCTGAATAATTTATGGATTCTTCTAAAGTTTTTTCTCTCTCGGCTGATCTTGACCCGAAAAATAACGAAAAATAACCCGAAAAATAACTCTGTACTATATTTACATAGAGAAAGTGGTTCTTTTGGACTTTTATAGACTACTACTACTACCTACTAATCGAATAACAGGATCAAAACTTTGAAACGTTTTGCTTTACTATGTAGATTTTCTACGATTCTGCAGTACTACATTACTAATTCATAGTTTTACAGAGGTGTGAGGAACAGGGTGTAAAGTTCACTCATTCTCCATAAAAAGGAAAGATCCTCCGTCCAGACAGGTGTTGTGTTCGGTGGGCACCTGCCCAACGATTGATGACAAGACATTATGCTAGTTGCGCGGGAAACTTTGCTTGCACGATGCAGGATTTTGCGTGACGTCAGTGTGATACGTAGTTCTAATGTGGGGATGTAGATGCCGCCACAGTTTTATAATAAAATAGGCTCTGAATATACCGATTGAAGGTCCTATCCTCAACTCACACTGAAAAAAAAGTTTTGTTACCTGTAGCATAAATTTTAGCTGCTAGTAACATGAAACGGGGGACTAATAAACTGAGTGCTACTAATAGCTAAAACGAGTTTTGTAAAATAAATTAAGGTATTTTTTACTTAACTATTTCAGTTAACTGAAATTAAACAAGTTTTGTAGTGTTAACAAAACCATTCGCTTTTCGGTAGTTTCACAGAAATTTAAATAGTAACTAAACTACTTTATTATTTCTTACAAAACTGTTAAGTTATTTTTAAAACTCCGTGCAGTTAGAACTGCCAATTTTTTTAATTACAAATAGCAAAACTTTCACAAATAGTTTATTTAGTTTTAAGGAAACAGTTTATCCACATGTGTTTAACTGTTTTGTTGTCAAATCAATTCGTAAAGCTACCTATAACAGATTTGTTTAATTACTCGAAAATAACTGATTTAGCTAATAGTTACAAAACTGTTTATCTATTTATTGCTGTTCTTGTTTTGCTACATAATCGCCGCGTTCGCTGGCTGGTTTATGGCTCCCGCAGACTGTCTATCGGTATTCAGCTCAGCTAATTTGCCAACAAAACCTTGGAGTGTTGTCACTCATAATAAATAGCTGAAATGGATACCGATCGACCACCTGCAGAAGCCCTGAGTGAAATTCTAGTCAATATTTAAATTCATTTTAAATAAACGTTATTTTAGATCCCTATATTACTGCAATACAAAGAATACATACCTACTTCAATATTTTTATAATGTTGTAACTACAATAACACTTTAAAAGAAATTAATTATTGACTTGATGTGGGTAAATAAAAAATAAAAGAATCAAGTAAGGATACATTTAGGTTTAATAAGTTTAAAAAAATTATGTAATACTTTAACACAATCGACTTAGTATTTTTATTATTCACGATAACCCAATACAAACGACTATGTTAACAATCTTTGAAATGTATATCAAAACGTGCACTTAGCAGGACATACCTTTGCAAAAATTAGGTCAATCTGAAATTTTTCATAGGAATAACATAACATCACGCCTTGTTTCCCCGAAGGGTTGGGCAGAGGTGTCCCTGTAGCAGGTACACCCACATTTCGCCAGTTATGTTTAAAAGTCCCATATAATAGGGGGCGAGCCTATTGCCATCAACCAGGCACAAATCCAGACTCCGAGCTGCTACTCCATAGGAGTAATAAATTATTTAAACGATAAATGCAGCTAGGTCCGTTGCCTCTTCGTTATTATCTGGAAACAAAAAATATCAGTGAAATACTTATAAATGAAATAATTACATGAAATATTCAATTTGATAAAATCTATTAAAACAAGCATTTAATGATGAAGTGAGTCCCAAAATCTATATTTTTTCCAAATTATCTAGTCTCAAACTACATAGTTAGTGGTCCATCTATGGACACTACACCAAATTAATAGAAATATTAAAACTCTTACCTAAGTAAATAAGGAAGTTAATGTTGTCCATGATGTCTTTTGGAACTCCATCCCTTTTATTTTTTGTTAATGTTGTCTATGATGTGTTTTGCAACTCCATCCCTTTTATTTTTTGCGTATTCAATAACTTTGTGTTTGGTCAAATGACAATTATTTTTAATTTCTCATCAGAGTCCGGATACAAAACCTTGAAGTCCTTCAATTGCTGCAAAAAGACAATTACGTATTTAGATTTAAATCTACTATAGATTCATTCATTTGTACTATCTACATAAGTACCAAATTTCATTCAAATCCTTCAAGCGATTACAGAAATACCTAGTTTCGAATATATTCACACCTATGAAATCATTGATATTTAAGTATAATTTGATAAAAATATCGCACATACCTGCAAACTTCTGGACATACATTTCGAGTCCTTAGGTAACCGCCTAACTAGCCATAAGTTCCATCGCCTTCTTCATGACAGGTAGTTCTCGCCTTCGTCTTCTTAAATCATGTATACCATGCGATATGACGAATAGTACAATTACTTTAACTTTATAATTGCAATTAATAAAGAATACAATTACAAAATACATGCAGCGCGCGCGACACACGTTTGTATTGCGAGTTTCGCGAATCGTGAGTGCGACACGGCGGCGGAGGAGCGTGGAACATGGGGCAAGGGACAAGGGATGCGAGCGTTTAGTTTTCAGTACCAAGCTTGTTTTTGTAATCTATGGACAATATTTAATAAACAATTTATAAACAGTTTTGTAATGAGCTATCGAATTTTATTTAGACTCATCATGTATTTGATGTTGTTATGTATAACTAGAAGTATTATTAATTATTAGCCAAAAAAATAATGCTACAGGTTAACATAAGTTATTGAACTATTTTTAGACGTTCGTTTGGTAAAAGATGAATAAACATGCGACCTAACAATAGATCTTGAGTTTGCCTAATAGTAATCAAACATTTTATCCGTGTAGCTAAACGACTTTAGCTAACTCATTTTAGTAAGCATTAGTTCACATTTTAACTAACAGCACTTGCACTCTGAATAGCATAACTAGTTTGAGATGTATAAGCAACACCAGTTCAGCAATTTTAGCAAAACTTTGGTTTCTATTAATCAAAATTTGACAATTTTTTCAATAGCTGAACTAGTTCAGCTATTTATTTTTTTCAGTGTACGCTAAAACAGCAGAACCGATTTGGATTAAATTTGGCACATGGGTAGACCATGACCTGGGTTAGGACATAGGATACTTTTTATCCCGATATTTCCACGGGATCGTGAGTAATGCGCGTGAAATCGCGGGGCGTAGCTAGTAATTCCATAATTTAGTTAGTGTGGCTGACAAAAAAAACTCACGCCATGGCGATGGCGAGCCATGGGAATAGACAAAAGAGGCATAAACTTTCAACATAGATACTTTTAACCAGGGACTGAATTATCCAAAAATTAAGGTACCTTTAATTTTCAGTATGACGTCATACCGTTAAATAAGGGTTACCGAAATGTAACGATACCGTTCTTTTTCAGTAGCGGAATTTTGAGGTTGGAAATGCATACCGGTATATTTCGGTAGGAGCACCTTAACCTTTATAAATGTATCGGTAGCAATACCTAAACCTTAATAAATAGGGGTTTTCTTTGATGTACCGCCGCCCCACTCTGTCTGTCGTTCACTCGCTGATTGTAACTAAGTATTGGTTTTTATTTCCGATCGGAAGGACACGACTGTGTAAGCACCCGCGCCGCACCGTCTCGCATGTTTTTCGGTACCGGAATCGTGTAAAGGTTAAATAACGGTATAGCCAAACCTTTATTTTAAACCGGTACCGGTATGTTTTTGAGGTATCTTAACCTTTAACCGTAACCGCTTTCAGTCCCTGCTTTTAACTGTAAACGCTTCAGTTTTACTTCGAACATATTTCATCAACTACATCGTACCGAATAACTTTGACCTGAAACATCCCACTGCAATTTCCATTCATTCCCTATTCGCCAAAAAATAACAGTCAGTTTGTCCCACAAACATATCCAGCTCATATTTGCTGTTACAAAGTAGCTTGAAGCAGAGAACTTTAAATAAAACAGTGTAAAGACAGTCTGAACTGCATTCAGCTTGTGTTTGCGCGTCTCGTCAACATTTACTCTGGCCGGCCATTTAGTCGTGTTTGCACACAGAGTAGTAAGTAAATGGAGTGAGAATTAACATAAACCCCTGTAATTTTGTCACTAAACGTTGCCACTATGATAGAAAATAATAATTTTTGGTTTAGAATAGTCTCAGTTTTTGGGTATTGTAATAAAGTGCGTTCAAGACGGTCATAATATGCACGCTAAAATATCTCTAATCGAATTGCCAAGTTGGTATCAAGTATGGCAATATTCGCAGATCAGTGTAAATTTAGGCCGAAGTCTTTGAGAAATCATAATAATATGCAGAAAAATGGCAAAAAGATTGGAAATCGTTTCCGCCGTCTATCTACAGACAATCCTTACCCATATGCGGGTTGCAGACCAAGAGATAAGCTAAGTTAGTTTAGCGTAGCTCGCATAGTTGACGTAATTTCTCATACTTGTGTGCAAACCGTATAACTATGAACTCAATTATGAAAAATTACCTCAGCTATGCGAGCTACGCTAAACTAACTTAGCTTAGCTCTTGGTCTGCAATCCGCAACAGGCTTTAAAAACTCACTGCGCAGAAAACTAACTACCCACACGAGTACTCCATTGACTCACTTCTCCGTACGCATCGGCTACGTCATTAGAACACTCTTTATGTCTAACAGACTAACAACACGTCATTTGAGTGTTTGGAAACTGATTTGGTACGAGATAAGGTTTGCTTTGCTTTGTACTTTGTACTGATTTGGTAGTTAGATTTTTTTATGGAGTTGTAGTTTGATGTACCGAATAAATGAGTTGAGTAGACAATGTTGTGATGCTCGCATGTGAGTAATCTGATTTATTCCGATTGAATTTAAAAGCTTGAACTTAATTGGAATCGTGTACGAAGACAGTCTTCTCGAAAATATTCGCAATGGAGCTAGTTTTTATTCTCAAGGAAGCTTTTTATTAGGTATTTTTTTTCCGTTTTTCTGCGACGCCTCCTAATATGCTCTGGATTTCTAGAATGTGTCATCAAAATCCACCAAAAACTTGATGAAAAGTTCTTCAAACTGAGTAGGTACCTACCAAAGAAAATGTTTACTTCGATGTTCCTTCTCACACGCCACATAAAAGGCAACGACATTATAATCTAGCGTCTGTCTGAAAGTCTGAACGTTGCCACATCATGAAAAATCCAATACAGCGGAGAATCGTGACCTGGCAGTGTAATAACACTGAATAACTGAAAGTTATTCTTCTGGCGACGCCCAAGCAGTTTGACGCCTCAAACACGACTTGCGATCAAGAAAAATTTATGATGTCCGAATTTGAGGGTCCGTATCGAAATTGAGGGCTTCGTAATAGGCTTTTGGGGACTATGTATACACAGATACCTACTAGAAAGCTGGTTTTTTGTTCCGCTAGAAATACTGCTAAGAAAGGAAAACGTTTTCTTTTTCTCTTATGGATCTTGCGTCTTGCTGGTGTGTTTAAACTTTATCTATCTCACAGCTGGGCAAAATTCTAATACAATCTTGCAGAACTTAATTGGCATTGCTATTTCGGGCCAGATTGTTATCCATCAATTCCAAGTACTGTTTTCTTAATCTGTTAATTACGTATCTCCTTGTGATATGATGGCACAGTCTTAGTTCTCCGTAGAGCTGGATTAGTTACACTGTGGCATGTCTAGTGTCACAGCAATATCAAAGAGGTATCGCCTAGCTTGGATTCTACATCCCAATTAGCGATGCAGGCGGTGATTTTCAGTGGCGCCTCTGTGAGGTTTAATAGCATTAATTACTTGTGACGTTGGTTGGTTCCTAAACTAGGTTACTAATTACTGCTTTTCATGTCGTAAGAGGCTTAAATCTTAGATAGTTATATTGTGGATGGAAGACCGGCTCTTAATTCCAAAAGTTTTCCACTAGCCCATAATGCTCTTAATGCCATGCGAAAAGTGGAAGATCCGATGGAGACAAGACTAGATTACAAGTATCATAAGTCGTAGTTAGAACCAAACGACCCGTAGGTATAATATAGGAACCGAACAGTACAGAAGATTAATAAACTGACCACGCAAATCCAGTTCACTTAACTAATGATTATTAGGGCATTAGTCATACACTTGCTAAGAACGCAATCGGCTAAGCGAAGGCAACTTGGCCTGAGAAAAGACTAGGATAACAAGAGCTTCAACTACTTAGGTAATATTGTGATCATTAAACTCAATTGGATGGACCATGTTTTACGTAGCGTCAAGTGGCAACAATGAATCTCGTGTTAGCTCTGAGCTCTAAACTCTCATCAGTGTCCAATAAAAATGATATTGTGATCTGTAGAACTTTGAATGGACGGACAGGGTGGTCGTTTGTTTGTCTTTCCACTAATTACTTACTATGTTCTCTATAAGCTATCACCCTGACTAAAAGAAAAAAAAGTTTAAGATCTGGGTAGTGACTATGTGTAAAGAATGTCATTAACCATATCCTCATCATCATTTGCCTTATGCCTAGCCTTTTCCTAACTATGTTTGGAATTACAGTAACCATATTTTTGATACGTGTTCATACCAAACAACAATGCAACTAAGTATAATGATAAAGTCTAGTAAAAACACTGAACACTTAAAAAAACTTGAAGCTTATAACTATTTACTTGTTCCAGATTGCCTACATATACAGTTGCTTTAATCTTTTTTTAGGGTTCCGTAGTAAACAAGAAACCCTTATAGTTTCGTCATGTCCGTCTGTCTGTCCGCGGCTTAGCTCAGAGACGCTTAGTACTAGATAGCTGTAATTTGGCATGGGTATACATACATATTAATTACGCCGACAAAGTGGTGAAATAAAATAATGAAAAATATTTTTTTTGAGGTACCTCCCCTAGACGTAAAGTGAGGATGATTTTTTTTCTCTCAATAATCCCATAGTGTGGGGTGTCGTTGGAAAGGTCGTTCAAAAATATTGTGAGTTTGCGTAGACCATTTTTGGATTTTGGGGATCCGTTTTCGAAATATTAAGCTTTAAAGTGCTAATTTTTGTTAGAGTCAAGTGTCCCCCCCCCCTGCAAGTTTAATGGTTGGTTTTGAGTGTGTGAAAAAATTCACGGCAGTAGCATATATATAACGAAATTAAAAGGAAAACTATCACAGCTAAGTAGGCTTTACAAGTTAACGAGTAATAATCGACCAACTTACATTTGCGGTTGCAAAAACATGTTCTTCAACATGTTTTTCAACTACAAAGTTAAGTTTGTTCTTGGGATAAATTCATCCCAACTACGGAACCCTTCATTGTGCATGGTCCGACATGCACTTGGCCGGTTTTTTTCTTAGCACATCTCGGGTCTGCCTAGAGAAGAACACGTATTAAAAAGTTCCATCAATAACGTCTACAAAGTTCTTTGATAAGAATTCTGCAAGGTCTCCTCCGACAACAATAAATTGCAGAACTTATAGTATTTTACCAGTCACTGTTGGAACTTGTTGAAAAAGAAGTTTCGCTACATCCTTCTTATCTGCTCTTAAAACTGGATTATTAACTTCATTAGCTGAACAGGCATTCTTAAGTTTTAATTGAGCATTATTCATGATGTTTTCGCTAAGTTACTTAATTACTCATGCTTTCTCGGGGGAATATATTAGAATCCTCAAAGTCAGTTTCGAGGCCGAGTTTGTTCTGCATAATTTATAGCCCCGAATTCTGTATCCATATATCTAAAATTTTCATAATCTCCTATCCCCAATGTTCGGTGTAAGTGTGCAATAAATATTGTATGCAATGGGGCTACAACATGTTATTTGCTAACTCACAATCCCCTGCTTCTGTGCAGGGGTCGTTTCTATTCATAATACGGCCAGAAATTGCGAACAAATCATTCATAGTAAAACAAACTTTACGCCACTGTGTTTGGGCCGGAATTTGTTTCCAGAATTTCTTAAGTTTCACCGTCCTAGATTTATGTTGCTTATTACATTTTACACGCGTGAAATGAACACGTGTCAAATGAAAAATGCAATTTGCAACTTTATTTTAGTTGACACAGGAACTATTTGAGAAAAAATCCCAAGCGTATAGAGCTCCTTTGTTAGATCCCTGTTGAACCCTTTTGTCGTTGAGGCCGTAAATTATCTATTTAGGTTTGCATTTGGCGATAAATTGCTTTTTATTCAACGAATCGTAGAAAGAAACATGTCAACACAGTGTTATTAAAAACGATATGTATTCAAAACAGATGTGACTTCAATCAAAAGCTTGTCTAGTTGCGTTTGCTTTGACGTTAGTTCTAAAGCAACTTCAATAACATTTTCGAACTGAAATACCGATGTTATCCATAAAGTTATTAGAACACGAAGCCCTTTATCTAAGCCATCGGATGTACTGAGAGCCGTTCTGAGTACTTACCTAATCTGTACGGTTGCTATCTCGGGTCATAGGCCAGCAGATACCGTAAGTCGTACGCCAAAAGCCTTCCAGCGATACTGTTACGTATAGGTATCAAACTAAGGTTAATTTTCCAATGAGTCGATTGGAAAGCGACGTCTGAGTTTCCAACATACCGCATTTCGTTGAAGAGTACATTTTAAAGAACTCTCTATGCTGAGTTCGACCTATTTCCGAATGTGATTGATGATTTCAACCCCTCATTTCATCGGGATCGCACGATCATTTTGAATCTTATCTTGTTAGGAATACAGTTCATAATAATTTCGATTTTGCTATTTAATTTGCAATTATTTATCATAAAGCTGCAGCTGCAGACTTCGTGGTAGCATATTTTTGGAAGGAAATTAAATGTAGCTGTACACATTAAGACAAGAACCAGGAAATTCTCAAGAGATAAGTAAATTTTGACCTAGTTAGCTCAATTGCTAGAGTTTGCCTCTAAAACGTGGAGTTCTTGGCTTGAATAGTAAGTGGAGTAGGTATTTCCTAGCATTCCTTATCTGTGTCCTAAGGATGTAACCAGACTTATAATCTTTTTAGTCACGATGAAAATAAATTGCCTTTGTTCACGCCAAAAGTGGAAAACTCCGTTTCAAATCATAGAGCAAACATTTTTATTACTTTTATGTTTTGTATGAACTTTATATCAAATAACGTATTATTTATTCGCCTTCATTAGGCTTCACTAAACCGTAATATTGGAAAAATAATACTCGTGCATTATCATAGCTTCCGCCATAACGTCGAGTATTTCCTTACCATTTTTTTTTTGTCTGTCACATCCGTTTGTCCGGACAATTAGCTTGTTCCCTTTGCCCGGCTTTTGTCCTTCTTTGCATAATATCCCCAAGAACACGACTTAATTTCTTTAAAGACAAATATTGCTTTTTTCTTCGGCCAGAAATTAAGGACGGGACGTCCCTTTTGTTACTCAAAATCTGAACGAGAAAACGAGTACTGGGGAGCTTTACAGAGTTAAAAATGCTTCTTAGACTGTGGAAATTAAAAATGAATTTACTCTGAAACTCGTATAAAAGCACAATGGACAGAGATAAAAGGAGGAAACTTTGTAACCCGACTGTTCATTATTCGAGTCATTAAGTCCATTTTCACTCGACTTAGACGAGGAGTTAATCTTTATGATACAAGGTATGTTTTTAGTTTTTTAAGCTTACTATTTGACACATCCGTCTTGCACCGTTGAATAATGGCTCTGGTCCATTAAAATATCTACTCTGGACGCCCCTAAGCTTCTAAATATAACATAACTGTGTCCCTTGACAGCTAAATGTTTATTTGTGGGAATTTTTTGTCGAGGAATGACTGTTTTTTTTTGTGTGTTAAGCGGTATGATACGGGATTTTACATGTTAAACTTGTGTGTCGTGTTGAGCTCTCGTAATGTTTTATTTTCTCAGTTTTTACACTGTGTTTACTGTGTTTTAGACATTGAGTACGTATAAAGGACTTACTTTGAGCTTTTAGTATTCGTTCTACGAAGTTTATAACTGAACTTATTTAGGATTTAGTGCTTTATCAACGTGTCGTGTTAAGAGTATTTTATGTGTTTTTAAATTTATTCAAATTAACTTGGAAACTTGATCTTCAATATGTTTTATTGTAGCCAGAACATGATTGGTATTTGTAATCTTAGAGCATTGTTGGACATTCATTTGAGTAGTCTTAAAAATGCAAAATTCTTCGTACTCAGATAATAAGAAAAGTTCACATAAATATCAAGAAACATTTAAGTTTTGAATGAAACTACTCGTTGTACTTGACGCAAGTCTATTTGAAAGAACGATCACTTACAAACACTTAACATTTGAAAACAAAGAGTTATTTCCAAGAGCCAACACCGAACAGTATTAGTCATAAGTTTTATTGATATTTTAAATGACCGGCGTGGTATTTTTATCTCAGTACGTTAACTTTAACTTTTATTTACTTAAGGAATTCTCCCATTTTGTGTCGAACAGAACTGTCATTGTATAGTGTGTTTGTTATTTTATGGATGTGGTCGTATTTTTTTTTTGTTTCTTTGACTTTGAAGATGGCTTTCAGTTTTACTCATCTCACTCAAGCGGAGTTTCAAAGCACGTTTTATTTGATACACTTCCTTTACTTGAAATAGTCGTGAGTACACACGGCTACATTATCAAGTTATACATTTCCAGTCTAAGCTGACCTCTCGCATTGTACGGATATAATATACAATGTGAGATCAGCTTATACTGGAACTGTATAGCTCGATATATAGCCGTGTGTACCTAATACTATGGATTCGCAAAGTACTTTTAATGAATATTCTATCTCCAAAAAAGAGCAGAGAAATATTACGTTACAATACTCATATTATTATCTAATTTAGGAAAGCAAATACTGAACACAGTTTTTCAACTACCCACTTTTGAAATAATTCTTTTGAATGAGCTGTCAATTCCCTGAATAGTACCTAAAGGAGATGAAATGATTTGGTAGTTGTCATTTTAGTCTCGAGCGTCTCCGAAAAAGATATAAAATCCTAGGAAGTCTAGTATGCTTTAATGAAATTTCCACAAGCTCTCATAGATAACCAGATATTTAGTAATTATATTCAGTCTGGCTTTGCGGTGTAACCTAGTTTAAGCTGTAAATTAATTAAGAGTTTAATTTCGGCTAGGTTATAAAGTGCCGTCGAGCGTGTTTACTTGTATCTGCAATTAAGTTTTGGCTAATAAAAACTTTATCTAAGTTATAAATAAATAGGTTTATTACGTTAGTTGTAAAGATAATGACCAATAGACCACGTTTTTCATTAGTAGATCTTGCTAGATCTCGTTCAAACCAATTTTCGGTGGAAGTTTACATGGTAATGTACATCATACATTTTTTTTAGTTTTATCATTCTCTTATTTTAGAAGTTACAGGGGGGGAACACATTTTACCACTTTGGAAGTGTCTCTCGCGCAAACTATTCAGTTTAGAAAAAAATTATATTAGAAACCTCCATATCATTTTTAAAGACCTATCCATAGATACCCCACAAGTATGGGCTTGATGAAAAAATTTTTTTTGAGTTTCAGTTCTAAGTAGGTACCCCAAAATTATTTGTTTTTTTTTTCTATTTTTCTGTGAAAATCTTAATGCGGCTCACAGAATACATCTACCTACCAAGTTTCAACAGCATAGCTCTTATAGTTTCGGAAAAAAGTGGCTGTGACATACGGACGGACAGACCGACAGACAGACATGACGAATCTATAAGGGTTCCGTTTTTTGCCATTTGGCATCGGAACCCTAAAAAGTACTAGTTGTTGTCCGCGACTTCATCTGTATAATGTATTTTTTGTTTCATTATTTTTAATTCAAATATCTAGGATGAAAAGTAGCCAATGTCCGTCAGGTCCCATGCAGGCTACCTACACTTACTATTTGTCAAACACAGCGATCGGTTCAGTACAAACATACAAAAAATCAAATCGTTTCTCTTTCGTTAGTTCAGACAACTAGCTGCGCCCCGCGGTTTCACCCGCATAAGTCTAAGTAAGAATATCGGGATAGAAAGTATCCTATATCCTTCTCCGGGTCATGGTCTACCCATGTGTCAAATTTCATCCAAATCCGTTCAGCCGTTTTAGCGTGAAAGCGGAACAAACAAATAAACAAGCAAACTCCTTTCGCATTTAAAATATTATAAGTTAGGATAGTGTAAGTACTGTAAGTAGATGAATGTATGAATGGACACTATGGACCACAGATATAGATATACCTAGATAACGCAAGAGCAACTACTTCGCGTGCCATTTTCGTGCCCAGCTTACGTACAATAATCGTAAGCTGCCACTTTCACGCTCAGTCTGCATCGGTGCCCCTCTTGTCGGAAGTCAGTAAAAAAATTGAAAATGGTTAATTACGCTGTTATAAATTGTAAAAACTGTGCAAATGCGAGGAGAAACAATAAAAGAAACGTTTTCTAGTGCTTGTGACGTCATAGTAGGTAGTCAAAAAATGGCACGCTTGGTTTTCATACAGATCGTGATACTTGCGTTATCTAGGTCTATCTATATCTGTGCTAAAGACAGTATGAATTCTGTTACCTACTTGATTTCAAGTACCTACTTAAAAGTAACTACATCTCAGAGGTCATATTCTGACTATGACCTCAACTTCTAAACACATGCACAGGGGTGAAATAAAACACGTTTACGCTTGTTCAAGCATGTCTAAACAAGTGTGTGCTCTTGAATTATTTAAAAGCGTAACCTTGACCGTTTTGACCCTTGTATTATCACTCAGTAATTCATTTGTTAGTACGTAACTCATCTTATTTATCTTAGGTCTTATTCATCTGCCAAGCCTTTTCCCAACTATGCTGGGGTAGGGTTACCATCTGTCTGGATTTGTCCGGACTTTGTCTGGCCCTTTAATTTGTCCGGATTTTTTGGCTTAGATGGAATACAAGTAATGAAACTTATTTAAATTATACCTAATAAGTCTTTAATATTTATTAACTTCTCATTCATCTAAAAACAAAATATAAATCTTGTTTAAAATCCAACTTAACGAGATCAAACAATAATTGGATTTTGTGACTAAAATGTCAGGCTTTTTGTCAGGATTTTTCAAATTTCTAAATGGTAACCCTATGCTGGGGTCGCCTTCGAATCTAACCGGATGCAGCTGAATACCAGTATTTTACATGGAGCGACTGCCTATCTGACCTCCACAACCCAGTTACTACTGGGTAATACTGACTGATTGGATGTCAGACTTTCGGGATTCTGACTACCCGTTACAACTGTCAAAGATCTACAAATGACAGCCGGGACCAACGGTTTAACGTGTTTTCCGAAGCATATGGCATTATGTAATGGATGGTCACCCATCCACGGGTCGACCTCAGCAAGCATAGCTTAACTGTAATAACTGGCTGTTATTATTTAGGAACAAGCCCCTCTATCTCAGGCTTTACTACTGCAAATTTATTGTATGTAGTAACTTAAACTTGGTATGATATAGCGGCTTAATTCAATTGACCTTCGTTTTACCTCGTATGTTGTGGCCTTAGAAACAGCGGGTGTTTGGGTAACATTAGCTGCTAATGTCAAATCTTCTCTTCTACTTACCTTTTTTTTTGGGTGGGAAATTATCAAATAACTCTTACTGACTAAAACCCACCCGTGTTCCTTCAGTTGCCTGTATTGCCAGGGGCCACGGTAATCTACCTTAATTATGATTTAAACTTCCATTTTTTCTTTTTTCCAGAATTTGAAGTTTCCATTCACGTTATGAAGCTCGGCAGCCATTTTTGGATTTTTTTTTTTAGTTATTAGTAAAAACAAACAAACTTTCCATTCATTTAGTTATTTAAATATCAACGTAGAAAAGATATTAGATCACCTTCTATAGTAAGTTATTCTGTCCTTATAGTATAAATTCATTGTCTCTATTTCTCATAAAACTAAAACACTAGAATAGTTCCTATATATATTATTATGTTATCGCTCTCTCAAAATCGTCTTGACATCTCTAATAATAGCGTTATCACATCGTTATTAGATCGTTTACAAGCCATTGTTACTTAGACTCATTTAGTTTTATTGCTAAACTAGTTAAACTTATCTAGATAAAACATAAATTAAGACATCAATCTTCAACATTTCTGGCAGCATGAAGTACATTATCTTTTTCATTTCCATCTTTCAAATGTTTTTACTTTTCTGGAATGTCATCCAAACAAACTTTTGTTTGAATGCCTTCACATACACTCAAAATCAAAAGTCACTAAATCGAGAAAACTCCAAAGTCATTTCCTAAATTACAAATTGCATTGTGCACATCGTTAACGGTATTCCGGACGTTGTTTTTTCCTACGATATCAATGCCTAACGAGACAATCAATAGAATGGCGTATGACAAGCTTTTCAAGCTGCTGCTTTTATACTGATGGTCATTACTACTTCTCTAGAAATGATACTACATCCCAATATCGTTCCCTTATCTCATTTTTACCTTAAACACTTTCTGAATATCAGTACTTATGATGTTTTCCATCGCCATTACGTCACCTGCAGCAGTATCCATAAAGTTATGCTGATAAACTAGTTTGACAGCTTTCCAGGAATGTTTATTAACTGTTGAGTTATCCGGCGATACGAAAATGCTGCCCTCATCGTCATTGCCTAGATGCTGCTTTAATTACTGTTTCTTATCACATTTTCTCTTAAATTTTTTTCACCATAAAACGTCCAAGTTCTAGTCTTATTCTCAAATCGGTAAGTTTCCACTGTCTATCCCAAATAGTGTCCTAATTAGTGTATTTAATCGAAGCTCTAATAATTCCCATTTTGCGCTCCTAAAAAATGATTGAACACTCTAATCTAATGATTGCGCCTCTTTTAATTGTGAACCTCAAATAATTCCTACTTTGGCAACCAATAATGCTAAATAGCCAAGTAACTGCGACCAACTTGGATGTACTTACCGGTCGCCGGCCGCTGCCGAAACACCGCTCGCTTCGCTCGCTCAGCTCGCGCGCGGTTTGTCACACTTCTAACCTAACCTGACCCATTCAGTCAGGAAAGCTGGGGTAGCTTAGTTACCTACTGTGAGAAAAGAATGAATTATTTAAAAAAAAGTGAACGCTAAAAGTTTAGAGGGTCATTACTTAATTTTAAAAATTGCCCATGATTAGAAAGTCAATAAGTTTATAGATTTTCTAGTCTCTTCAGTTAAATATTTCCCTTATAATATTTACGATAACACCTTTTGGATATAGCCGGGCCCGGTATGACTAAATCCCTTGTCGTAAATCTTCAGTTTCGAGGCCTAGCGTCCAATAGATTTGTTGCGGAACTTGTTTGACAGCTGTCGAGAATTTTAAGCTCTTGCCCATGCGTCATACTCGTCACATTCATCATTAGTTTCCACTTCGTTAGAATTATGGGTCTTAGTTTTCTCACCTTTTAGTTTTGTTTCATATTTCATGTCTTTGATAGTGTTACAATTTGTACTGACCTTGTATTTTATGGACGAGAAATTCATTTTAAGGTTGGTATCTCTACCATCTCCAATTATAAAAAAAATCTAATTCTGTTATTACCTTTCTTTGTCAGGACTAGCAGGAAGAACCTCAACATGATTGTTGAAGACAGCGTGAATATTGCGGAATGGGAAATTGATAACATGAACTTAAAATCGGCAAAAGCTCTGAATAAAGCCTGTTTGTTTATAAATATCCACAGCCTTAAAGTTGTATAAAATGTCGGCTAGATAGGACCAGGATCCCATTTCATAATTTCAGAAATCTCAAACATCAAACACAATCAATTCCTCTACATAATATAAAATTGTTAAATCTAACAAAAGTAGGTATTAAGTTATTCTGTTATTGTAGCTTCGGAACAAAGCACACTGAGGTAGGTACTTAGCTTTTAGAAGCAAGAGCAGTCTGTTAATACCTGGCTTTTACTTTGCTTACAGCACAAAGCACTTCTGGACAACCAACATTCTGGCAAAATTGTCCAGAATTAACTTCATTCGAAATTACAAATTCAACTCCCAAAGGTAAAATTTCAATAGCTAGAGGGCCAGACTTGAAAACATTTTAAACTAATTTGACGATAGAAATGTTCATAAGACGAAACTCATAATCTCAGCTTATGTCAAATATTAGTTTTTGGTTACCTGAGTAGTTTTATGGATACTGTGAATTTCGCTATAAACTTTATTCATTCATTAAAATAGTGCTGTGCAATTCGAATTCCGTTTCACGGGAAGTTCAAATTTTATTGTCCGTGATTAAGTACCAAAACAACGGTAGACCGCCAGAATCGTAGTGCGTGTTGCAGAAATATTAAATTTTGAGGTGTGGCGTGATAATGTTTGATGTACATTCTTGATTTATTATTTGGTGCATAGTGCATAAATATGTCGATGACATGCAGACAGCAGAAATAATGAACGTTCATTCACATTCTTATTAAGAAAAGTGTTTTCTAAATAAATAAAATTTTGCTAGTATGCAACACAAGAAAGACCCTTTTATCTTGAGAATACTGTCCGTTTCATTTGCATTTATGGAAAAGGCAAAAGGTCGAGAGAAAAATAAGCACATTTACATTGTGAAAATGTCTCAAAACTTTGAACTCCAAATTGGAATAGTGTTACATGAACTTCGTCACGAAAGTATTTGTCCCCAAGTCCCGTTTAGAACACCGCCACCCTAAAAACGATAAGTCTACAGTTTCTTCACTATTCATGAAGACTTAGTCGCTCTCTGTAAGTTCCGCAGTTATTATTCTAAAACTACCCGCTTATTTTCAAAAAGTTTTGTCTAAGGAGTAACGGTGTCCTCTTGAATGAGAATCGTTTTAGGTATTGCTTTCAACATTCTACCTGGAAATTATTAAGCTCTCATAACCTTAATAATTTGTTTCTTTACATAAAATACAGACTTTTTCTTTTGCCGTAGTTTATTTGCTTGCAAAGTACCTACTTATTGATTGTTTAGCTGTGAACCGATTGCCATTGGAAGAGAGAAAAAAACATGTAAAACGTTCAACGATCCAAAATGTAAGGAACGTTACCAACACTGTTAATCAAAAAATTCCCTCTCTGTGAGAATATAAAAATCTTACCACAAATGTCTCAAAAGTGGTATCAATACGTGCTCCTACAACGGCGTAAAATGAACCGAATAATGAAGAGTATCGGCCAGAAAATTACAAGGCTTGGAGAGAACACATGTTTCCTAATAATAGGGAGGCGGGAAGGTGAGGGGTCTCGCAAGGTATAAAGTGCTCCTTTTTTATTCACGGTGAATCGCTTATCGATCTTTTTGAAGAACGGCTATCGAGAATGTCTGAGGTTTTTTTTTGTTGGGCGCCAAATTGGTTTAAATGAGACTGCAGCGTGGAAAGGTGTATAAAATAGTAGAATTCTAAAAAAGACAAGTTATAAATGAAATCCCATAAAATAAAAATGACCTTAAAATCGAAATTGAGACCTTCATTTTTAGCGCCATTCAAAAAAGCTATGGTGCATGTTCAGGGGGCCTACCACACGCTTATAAAGCAGTATTATTTTCATATTACTTCAGTGCGGGAAAGAGATGAAGCTCTACAGGACGTATATCTCCATCTTTTTCTCTCACTGAAGTAATATTAAAATAATACTGCTTTTGAGCCGGTGGTAGGCCCCCTGTACGTTGCAAAATTTAATTACAAGTCGGATTAAATCTCTTAGCGTGGATGCTTAGTTCATGAAATAAACACCATGTCCCATGATATCCGCACTAAACAAAGGCATAATTTTTCCCATTAAACCCACTCGACGCCATCATACCAACCAAACCATAAAACAGTCTTTAAACGTTTAAAACCCTATAATTACTCGATAACGTATTCATTACCTACTTAAAAATGTAAACGGGAATAAGGATTTTCCACCACGTGTATTTTCCCATAGAAAAATAACTCTGTTGGGAATAAACCGACATAATATGATGTATTTTTAATGTTTCAAGAAAATTTGCATGTCAAAGCTTTGTGATATGAATATTTTTACTGGTGCGCGTGGTTGTGGGTAGTCGTGTTTTCAAGTAGATTTTGTTTGTTTGAGAGACACAATATCGATTTGTAAGACGATTATATAAAACGTTTAGGCAAATATAATATACCAATCATTTAGCTGGTGCCTGCAGTAATTTTTTCCAAAGCGGAAAAACTCCCAAAGACCCCAACACGAAAAGGTCAACATTCGACCCTCGAAACACTCAACACGACTAAATTTAAAAAATTCAAATGAAGACTTCGAATTAATTCAACTCTAGTACCATTTCGTTCCTTTTATGTCATCGAACGCTCACTCCTTCGACTTGATAATGTAATTATAGCCTTACTAGAGCAGTAATTAATGCCGTGTTTGACATTACGCGCTCATTAATATTCGTAATTATTGAAGTGAATTACTGAATAGTAATATTGTACGAGTATACTTGGCTGACTCTATCACGCGATTCGATGTTTACTCACTTGGAATGGAAGGTAAGAAATTTATTAAAATCACGAATTGGAAAAAGCAAAGTTAGGATCGATTTAATTACTTACCATAAGGAGTGAAGGGTAAAGAGTCAACTGTATGAGTTTCTCTGTCTCTGAACAATAAATTGGCCAACTATTGCAATCTAATGGTTCCTGTCCTTACTTGAAAGTTCACATTGCCTTATTCGTGCTTGAAGAGGATTGGGTGAATTTGGGGATCTTTAAATTGATGAAACTTTGGAAAGGCCCATGTCCGGTACTTAGTTGAATTGTAATGATAATGGCAACGTTAAATGTTTGAAATTGAACGTTCTGATCCCTTTTAATAGGTACTGTGAGCCTTTAATAAAATTCCAAAGCAACCGTCTTGGCTTGAATTATGTTTTTTGTGCTCAAGCCAAAAAATGTATTTTGTTTGCGTCTTTAGTAGCTCTGTAATAAACTTTTATCAGTCCCTTTCGCACCGTGAGAATTCTGCAGATTTTTTTATTTTATTTATCACTGTCTCCATTGAAAAAGCGATCCCCGGATAACTATACATTCAATGCACAGACAGATCCTTTTACCGTGTATATGTATTTTGATATTTGAGCGTATTATCTTCCAAAGGTCGTGGGTTTCGGTAAACCAAGAAGAAAAAAGGCGAAAACAAAATATTCTGAATAATTTATGGATTCTTCTAAAGTTTTTTCTCTCTCGGCTGATCTTGACCCGAAAAATAACGTAAAACTCTGTACTATATTTACATTGAAAAAGTGGTTCTTTTGGACTTTTATAGACTGAATACCTACTGATCGAATAACAGGATCAAAACTTTGAAACGTTTTGCTTTACTATGTAGATTTTCTACGATTCTGCAGTACTACATTACTAATTCATAGTTTTACAGAGGTGTGAGGAACAGGGTGTAAAGTTCACTCATTCTCCATAAAAAGGAAGGATCCTCCGTCCAGACAGGTGTTGTGTTCGGTGGGCACCTGCCCAACGATTGATGACAAGACATTATGCTAGTTGCGCGGGAAACTTTGCTTGCACGATGCAGGATTTTGCGTGACGTCAGTGTGATACGTAGTTCTAATGTGGGGATGTAGATGCCGCCACAGTTTTATAATAAAATAGGCTCTGAATATACCGATTGAAGGTCCTATCCTCAACTCATGCCTCACCATGTAAATAGGCAGAAACTACAGAATAGATCTATAAAGAACGTGCTACGATCCCTACATCGTTCAGTCTCATCAACTTCCTATTTGTAATTTTTTAGGGTTCCGTAGTAAACAAGGAACCCTTATAGTTTCGTCATGTCCGTCTGTCTGTCTGTCTGTGTCTGTCCGCGGCTTAGCTCAGAGACGCTTAGTACTAGAAAGCTACAATTTGGCATGGGTAGGTATACATATTAATCACGCCGACAAAGTGGTAAAATAAAATCATGAAAAATATTTTTTTTTCAGGTACGGGAGGTACCTGAAAAAAAAATATTTTTCATGATTTTATTATTAGACGTAAAGTGAGGATGATTTTTTTTCTCTCATTAATCCCATAGTTTGGGGTGTCGTTGGAAAGGTCGTTCAAAAATATTGTTAGTTTGCGAAGACCATTTTTGGATTTAGGGATCCATTTTTGAAATATAAGCTTTAAAGTGCTAATTTTTGTTAGAGTCAAGTGTCCCCACCCCCTGCAAGTTTAATGGTTGGTTTTGGGTATGCGAAAAAATTCACGGCAGTAGCACATATAACGAAATTAAAAGGAAAACTATCACAGCTAAGTAGGCTTTACAAGTTAACGAGTAATAATCGACCAACTTACATTTGCGGTTGCAAAAACATGTTTTTCAACTACAAAGTTAAGTTTGTTCTTGGGATAAATTCATCCCAACTACGGAACCCTTCATTGTGCGTGGTCCGACACGCACTTGGCTGGTTTTTATGTTATCATCTTTAAGTAAGTACTTGTTAAAAATGTCGGCACTCCCCGCTGCGCCATTTGGATCGCTATGTAACTTTTTTATAGTTCATGTTGATCCCTATCAGGTGGTCATCTTCTACAACAATAACCCGACGTTACAACGGTAATACTAAGAATAACTGTTATAAAGTTAAGCAATGCTGACAACTTACGCACTAATCTGATGGAGAATCGACTGGTTTTCCCTGTACGTGACTCCTTAAAACGAGGAAGCTACATTTTTATAATTTCGTAAGTCACGACTGCAAAATAAAGTAGCAAAAACGTTTAGATTTACTCCAAGTCTGCACAGATTAACATCAATACAAAAGAAATCTTAACCGAGAAATGGAATACAGCAACTGGATCCTCCACCAAAAATTTTAGGTTTTTCTTCCCTGGATCTTCTCTATGAAAGAAGGCCAATTGCTGACACCTCTAAACTTTAAGTACAATTTTAACAGTTAAAATTAAAAAAAATACCCAACACAAATATTTCATTTGTCTTTTGACCCTGTTCACCACATTATTCATTGAGACCATTCCAATGAGCCCAAACAAGATAGATATCTGCGCTGTAAGTTGGTAAGGGAGTTGGGTATCCTGCAAATTCCTGGTGATGCTGCAGCATCAGTTCTAGGTTAGATACTATGTTCTTTTAATATAATTGTAGTAACAGAATACCAAATTTCAAATCGATCAGACCTGTGGAAGATACTCTCGAACGAAGATACTCACATCCATTCATCAACTAGAAAAGAGCTGATTTTGATAAAACATGTCTAAGAACCATAGCCAGAAAAACTGCTTTCAAAAAAAAACCGCATTCAAATCGGTTCACCCTTTTAAGAGCTACGGTGCCACAGACAGACACATAGCGGTCAAACTTATAACAACCCTCTTTTTGCATTAAAAATAACTACGAATAAGTAGGTACTTTCACATTTAACAGTATTCTTGCAAAACGATCGATTGACAATACATTAACTGAATTCAAACTACAAAGTACCCGCACTTTTATCGTCAGCAACTAAGTTTTACTGCTCAATAAAAGCTCACCACACTTCCTTAACCGAACGGTTAACTGGCAGATAAAAAATAAAACTATTTTTACTTTATACTGAACATTTGTTTAGACCACCGTGTGTTTTAGTTCCAAAGGGAGTTTAAGTAAGTTTTGTCAAAATAACCTAACCATGTCCTGGCGCAGCGGGAGCAGTGGTGGCCCAGTGGTAACGGCCGCGACTTACAAGTTGTAGGTCGTCGGTTCAAATCCAGACAGGCGTTTTACTTTGTGTAAATTATTTCATCACCACTGCTCTCAAAACGGTAAAGGACAACATTGTGAGGAAACCGGCATGTCCTAGAACTAAAAATTCGAAGACATGTGACATCTACCAACCCGCACTGGGCCCGCGTGGTGGATTACGGCCCACTCCCTCTCACAGAGAGGAGGCCTGTGTCCCAGCAGTGCGAACATTATAGGCTGATGATGATGTCCTGGCGTCGGTTATTTTGCTAGAGGCTACTGAATTTTTGTTAGTTACGTTTACGTCGTAGTAAGTACAACGCCCTTTGACAGCCTATTAATGTCCTAGTGCAGGGTAAAGCCCTCTTCTCATATAGAAGAGGCACGAACATTGATGACCACGCTTGCTCAAGCCTGGTTGGCGATTACACAACGCCTTAGTCAAGCCTTAGTACATTTAAAATTAATGATCCACACCTTAAGTTTATATCAAATTCAAACCTAATTAAATCTCTTAAGTACTACAGTGACTTTCACAATTACTCCCCAAAGTACTAAGACAGATGATATGGCATTTCAAAGTCTGAAAAATTAGAAGTTCAAGCGTTGAAACTGCGACACAATTAATTTAATTGCTCTTTCATGAGTCTGATACCTTTGCAGACAAAAGTTGTTAATATTTTAATGAGTTCAGTAACCTTGAGACAGTTCTTCAAGGCTTCAAATGTCGTAACTTAGCTTACATCTTCAGAATTAAACTTTTCATAATGACGTGCCAGCACTCCGCAAGTTTCTATGACGCATGTACTGAGAGGATTTATACGAGCAATAAATCAAATGCGTGTGCCCAGTGAGCAGCATAGCATAGCCCAGTGGAACGTCTCATTTATTACTAACTGCTCACCTAAACATACATCATAGATACATAATGTACACTACTACACTGTCTTAACAACCTTGTCATCATCAGCCTAGCCTATTTCCCAACTATGTTGGGGTCGGCTTTCAGTCAAACTAGATGCAGCTGAATACCAGTATTTTACATGGAGCGACTGCATATCTGACCTCCACAGCCCAGTTACCCCCTTGGCAAGACTAGTTTCAGACTTTCGGGTCGTTGGTATAGTGGTCGCAAGCGCTACTGCTGAGCATGAGGTCCTGGGTTCGATTCCAGGGTCGGGCAAAGTGTTATTGGGTTTTTCTATCTGAAATTTCTCAGTACCAGCTCGGAGTCTGGATTTGTGCCCGGTTGATGGCAATAGGCTCGCCCCCTATTACATGGGACTTAAAACATAACTGGCGAAATGTGGGTGTACCTGCTACAGGGACACCTCTGCCCAACCCTTCGGGGAAACAAGGCGTGATGTGATGTTATGTTATCATAATTTACAAAAATTCTAATCTTTGATCCGTCTGGCGATCGAGCCTGCATTCCTAAGTTAAGAAAAGCAAGTCCAGCCAATGCCTAAAGACAGAAGTATCTTTCAGAGAAGACTCGGTATTACTGCATTGCTACAATTTCAAAATACCCACCTTAACTTAAAAACAACAACTGACTTGAGAGGAATCCACCCACCAACACTCGAAATATCGACAATTCCGCCGCTGACGTGGCAAAATTGGACTGTTAATGGGACTTATAATGGCTCTTAAAGTCGTTTCAACAAAAAACCGGAGACTTCCATTCAGTAAGTAGAAGTAAGTACTACTTACCTTCATGTAATAAGTGTTTTTGTTCGTCATTTCTTTGGTAAAATCATATTTTTGTGGTTCCACGCCTACGGTCTACAGTTGTACTTTTAGAACCAGATCCTTAATTAATTTTTGGGCTATTTGAGTAGTATTTTAGTTAAAAAGCGTAATTCGTTTTTTTTTCAGTTTATTAAATTGAATCTAATATATTCTCATTTCTTAGGATGAATGTTTTAACTAGTATAGTAGGCAGTTAATTTTTTTGTTTGATATCAAAACACCTTTTAGAAATTAATTAGACGAGTATTTTAACCAATTCTTTTCATAATAACTGTAACACGATATAATAGTTATATTGGTACCTAATCAATCTGCCTAGCGTTTTTCCAATTATGTTGGGGTCGGATTCCAGTCTAACCGGATGCAGCTGAATACCAGTATTTTACATGGAGCGACTGCCTATCTGACCTCCACAACCCAGTAACTGGTCAGGTGTAGGCACTTTTGAACGTCAAAATTTACAAAATAGGTATTAAAATTGATCTGAATTGCCTCGTTGGTCTAGTGGTCGCAAGCGCTACTGCTGAGCATGAGGTCCTGGGTTCGATTCCCGGGTCGGGCAAAGTGTTATTGGCTTTTTCTATCTGGAATTTCTCAGTAGCAGCCCGGAGTCTGGATTTGTGCCCGGTTGATGACAATAGGCTCGCCCCCTATTACATGGGACTTAAACATAACTGGCGAAATGTGGGTGTATCTACTACAGGTACACCTCTGCCCAACCCTTCGGGGAAACAAGGCGTGATGTTATGTTATGTGTGTAAAATTGATTCTAGTCGCCCCTTCCAAAAGGTAGTTTTCGTATGGAGAAGAATGGGCAAGAAACTCCACCGTTACTCTTTTAAAATGTTTTACAATTGTTTGTATATGCACGTACATTACTTAAATAATATTACCTATATGTGAAGACGATGCACCTAGAATAAAATTACTAAACCACAATAGGTAAAAAGAATTAAAAATGAAGCAACGACAGATAATTTAATATGTGATAGATACATGGTGCTCACATATTTACAAACATTGTAAAAGTAGACGATTTTCCTAAAATTTTGTAATTAATAAGTCAGTGTGTGAGAAAGTAATCACAGAATGTAAAATCAATGTCATAAAACCCAAAATAATCAATTTTACAATTAAATTAGCAACCAGTTTGATTTTGTCTTGATTCTAAATTGTCCTATGGAGCAGGACCAGCATGTTTCCAAGCACTGTTATCTTGGATATAATCCTCTAATTTGTAATATGCTTGTTTACAAAGTGTACTTTTGATATGAGTTTTAAATTTTCTTTAATTTAATTGCAATATGTCACAAGGTATTTTGTTGTAACATTTAACACAGTACCCCATAAAAGATGTATGTACTTTAGATAATCTGAAAAATGGTTGATCTAGTTTATCTTTATTTCTAGTATTAAAATTATGTCTATCACTTATTTTATTAAAGAGATGTGGATTTTTCCTTACATATATAATATTTTCATAAATGAATTGGCAAGGTACCGTCATAATATTAATCCTTTTAAAAAGTTTCCTGAGAGATTCGCGGCGACGTAGATTATGAATGGCTCTGACAGCTCTCTTTTGCAAAATATACTGGGTAATACGATATCCCTTGGTAAGACTGGTTGTCAGACTTTCAGGCTTCTGACGACCCGTAACGACAGCCGGGACCAACGGCTTAACGTGCTTTCCGAGGCACGGAGGAGTCTCGGTATGTAGAAATGGTCACCCATCCATGGACCAACAACGAGAAGCGTAGTTTAACCTGACAGATCGACCCGAGCGGCTGTTAGTTCTTAGCCACGAGCTCCTCCTCCTCCTGTATTGGTACCTAATCTTCTATAATATAAAAATGAATCGCAAAATGTGTTGGTAAGCGCATAACTCAACAACGCCTAGACCAATTTGGCCAATTCTTTTTTTTTTAATGTTCGTTATTTTTAGGACAAGGTAGGTAGGGTAGGTAATAAATGATAAAGATGGTGCACCCCAAGCATTTATAAGGCAAAACAACGTTAGCAGGGTCAGCTAGTACAGAAATAAAAATTAATGGCGTTTTCGAAGATTATTGAGATGATATTATGACCATATCTAGTACATATGTAATTAAATTCCACTCTATGTCCATATTTGTTTCTAACAGTTTCCTCTAAGCAAGTTGGTTAAATTAATGTAATTTTGACGATTCCAATTTTATCTTTATGATAATCCACATCGATTTTGATTTACATCAATGATAATCCATTGTAGTTTTTCATTTCATCCGTTCCCAGAAACAGTTGCTCTAAGATTATTAGCGTATTCCTTTTCAACAGATGTTTATAAGACAACGAGGAATGTTCCACCTACGCTGCGGTCTCGAAGATATTTTTGGATCTTAATTAATTAAGTTTATTTGCGATGTGGTCTTGGGCTAATAATAATGCCTTAGTACAAATTTCTGCCTATGAGTTTCATTTTCAGCTATGTTGCCATCGCACTATAGTTTTCTTAATACCTGACAAAAGATGCAAAACATAGTTATTTTCTTGTACAATTGTTTATTATTATGTTTACATAATCAGCTTATAATGTTCCCACTGCTGGGACAGAGGCCTCCTCTCTTCGAGAGGGAGTGGACTGTAATCTACCACGCGGGTTGGTAGATGTCACACGTGTCCCAATTTTTGGTTCTAGGACATGCCGGTTTCCTCACGATGTTTTCCTTCACCGTTTTGAGAGCAGTGGTGATGAAATTATTTACACAAAGTAAAGCACCCACAACCTACAACTTGAGACAAGTCGGGGCCATTGCCACTGTGTCACCACTGCTCTTATTATTATTTTACTTTGAGGTTATTTCCTTGATTGTGTTGTCTAGTCAGCAAAATTTTCATACACGCACGCATTGCAAACGCATTAGAAAAAACTTCAAATACCTACGTATTTCAACAAGAGACGCCGCTCAAAGCATCTTATAGTCTGTATGTTGGGTGTAGGAAACAGCACACAACATTTTACCTCAGACCAAATTCTGAGCATTTTACTAAGTTATAAAAGTTCATGAATTAAAAGAGTAAAATGTAAAAGAGGGCGCCACTATCGCACTTAGGTCACTTCGAATGGGAAATACATTTTTGAAATAAATGTGCAACAAAAAAGGCTACTTGTAATGAATCAAATCAAAACTTACTGGCACTTGTCGGCAAAGTAGTGCCATCATCATAGGTCTGCATTAAGTAAAATATTTAGTACCAAATGTCACCACGTCAGACTCTTTTATGTCGACCTGTACCTTACCATTGCTCACAGAGACGAGAAAAACGTTCGAACTGTATGAATTTTTCTCGAGTAGGTACCTACTCGTACTAGTAAGTTTTCTGGCCTTGAATCTTAAAAATTTGGGGAGTTTTCGTATCCAACAGAAATAGTGGGGTTTTTCAGTTCCAAAAATTTAGAGCACATTATGGTGATTAAGAAAGAATATACTACCGATAGGATAGCCAGTGTTAATTCACTTTTCTCGCATACATCAGCACGAAAACTATTAGCACAAAGATCCGATAAAAGCCGACTTTCAGCTACATCGGGGAAATATGATTTTGCTGAACCTACTTTTTCGACGACATTATGCTAATGTTTCCTGCCCTACATCTCGTTTGAGAGTGGCTCTTTCGCATTAATATGTGTCTTTGGCTATACTTATGTAACTTACATACATAATTTCAATCCTTTTTATCTTTTTTGTAGACAAATTGAGGTCAAATCTCTTCGTAGAATGGGGAAGGAAAACATTATATTTGGAAAAATGGCCGTGATAATCCAGTAGCTTTGCTCAATGGCATAATAGTGAAATCATGTATCTTCCTTTTGCTTGAGGAAAATATTTTCCGGGTGCGGATATCAATCGAGAGGTATATTATGCAGTTTTAGTAGTGTTATTAGCAGTGATCGGAGTAGGTAGTGATTTGGGGTCAATGCACTGGCACGTGGATATTAGTAGGTATGGATATGCCCTCGGGATTCCGGGATTTTGAAATTATTAAGACTTTTTTAAGGAATTTTAAATGTTGTAATGTGTAGAATAAAGAATACATCAATATGAATAAGAAATATTTAACCCTTTTGCCGTCTTTTTAATAGTATATAGGTGATTGGACTCAAAAAAAGGATAGGTATACTATAAAAGTTTTCTTGTTTCTTCGAAGTTTCTTGTCCATTCTTCTCCATACGAAAACTACCTTTTGGAAGGGGCGACTAGAATCAATTCTATTTTTTGTTTTTGACGTTCAAAAGTGCCTTTTTGAGCCTAATTGAAATAAAATATTTGACTTTTGACTTTGAAAAACAATATAATAATATAATATATTTTAAATGTTTATATCACATTCTGTAAATTTCTAATGTAGTAGTTTAAAAATCCTTACTTTAACAATATTTGATTCAATCCTGTAAGTACCTAAATGAAATCCCGGAAAAAGGCTTATCCATGTTATGATTTCTATGACTATTCATGATCCGAGTACATAAAATCACTCTACCTACTCCGATCACTGGTTATTAGGTACTATGCGGTTAATAGCTTCCTAAAAACCGAATAATATCCATAAACTTTATTAAGCTTCAAAAACTCCAAGTAAATCAATCAGTAAGGCAAGTCCATAAAACCATAAACTACCCTCCTAACGTGACTTTTGAACATAACCGAATTTAGCATGTCGTGCGCCATAAACTAATTGAATTGTAGCGCAATAAAATAATTTAATTACTCGTCAAACACATTTTGAGCCAGTAACGGCCGCGCTGGCGTCTCTAAACGCAATTAAGACTACTTTACATAATCACGAAATATGCGTTGCGTGAATGTTAGACAGTATTTTCATCTGAATACTCGGTAAATGAGGAAAGAGTGTATTAGGGTTTATTATCAAGGTGTTTTAATATGCTTTTAATTTTTATTTGCTTCTGAATATTGTGTCCTCGAAAAGGTTACACCGCAAAATGGCTGAACCGAAGAAATATTTCTGTGGGTAGATAAGTAATCCTCATTAGGTTGATATAAATAGAAGTGACATGGTAGAGTTATTACCAGTCTATTATCTATATTATTCTCCTAATAAACGATTGAAGATAATAAATTATATTCTGGTGCCAACGATAAAGCAGATGAAAGATCTCATTTAAAAATAATATTTGATCTCAATCTATTAGAATTGAATACTGTGTGTGGTCTAGATAAAAACGAGTAACATCTGTTTCTAAATGCACAAATAGGTCACAGAAATAAACCAATAACTATTTATCGAGGGTCTGTTAACGTCTTGTCTTTATACAGTGTTATCTTGTGTGCAGACAGTGTCCGCGACCATACATGATCCAAAACTTTGGAATTCTATTTCTTCGCCATAATCATAACCTAGTTGGTCTACTGCTAATAGTGATAGGCGTTATCAACGAACTAGTTGAATCAACCGTTGATCTCTTGTCAACGTATTAACGTTAACTGTTTATGAATCAACTAGTTGAATTCGTCAACGACGTTTATGAATCAACTAGTTGAATTCGTCAACGACGTTTATGAATCAACTAGTTGAATTCGTCAACGACGTTTATGAATCAACTAGTTGAATTCGTCAACGACGTTTATGAATCAACTAGTTGAATTCGTCAACGACGTTTATGAATCAACTAGTTGAATTCGTCAACGACGTTTATGAATTTGACTCGTTTAATAGTCAACTGAATTCGAGAACGAAAACGCAACGAACTGAGCAAATGAAAAAAAAATCCGTTGAAAATGACATCATACATTGCGAGCGACGGTCATGTCATAGAATTTGAATTGAACTCTTAAGTAACGCATGAAAGAGTTGATTTTTGAAAAAGTATGACAATATTGGTGAACTGGCGCGCGCCGCTCTTGCCGCCTGAGAGAAACCGGTTCATACTGGTTTCATGGTTTGTTTGTTTACGTTTAGAAACGTAGTTCGCTTTCGTTAACTTAGTAGAACCATTAATGAAACGTGTCATAATTAAATCAAAATGTATCAAAATTAGCATTATATCAGGTCAGTAGATATAGCTCAGAGACTAGTTCAACTCGTTGAACGTCGCGGCGTTGAATAAAAACCGTTGAATGAATTAACGGTTTACTTTGTAAGTTGACATTAGTGCACGTTAACTCGTTGACGAATTTAACTAAGTAGTTGATCAACTAGTTGACGAACGTAAATCAACGTTGACGTTTCGTTAACGGAAAAACCTTAAACGACCCATCTGTACCTGCTAAAGACGTTTCCACAACGTCACGTATATCGTACGTCGTGTGACGACAACACGACTCGCTTAATTCAACGCGAATGTTTAATTTCTAATTGTGAATCGCTGCGCGTGCTCCAATTCCGTCTGGCACACGGGGATTATAATATGTTAGGTTAGGAGACGCAGGTGATCGGTTGGAGCTGGGGGAATTCGAATTTAGAAATTATTATCGAATGTCTCTCAAAGATGCTTTGTTTCTATGAAAGCGAATAAGGCCGTTGTTTATTTCATAATAAAACGTATCACTGGAATTGGAGGATTATATAAATAATAATAAAATTGTCGTTTGATATCTCCACTACCCAGGCACTGGCAAAGTAAATTTTAGCTGTCAGAATTTACGAACTTCTAAAAGTTTACTCCAGACGCCCTAAAAACTGATAATGAACGCTGCCAATAGCACGTTTCTCTCTGCATAAAACTCATAAAAGCACTAATTTACAGCAAATAGGTATTCAAACTCAAGATCATAAGATCCTGATGCCGGAAATAACCCAGACGGCGGCTTCTCTCCTACAAAGCGAGTGTTGTGACAACGTTCTTTTGTTTACCCTGCTAATCACGGATTGAATATTTAACACGTCGGTTAAACGGTTGTCGAAAACGCGCTGCCAGCACAAACATGGCGCGCGTATTGTTTATTATTTGAGTTACAATTTCGATTTCCGTTTTGAAGTGTCAGTAATTTTTGAAGTTATTTTGAGTGTTCGTTATGAATGTTTGTTTAATTTTGGAAGTGAAAAGTTTATGGTTTGTTGTTTTGATTATACGAGGTGAACTTGAATTGTCAAAACAAATATCAAGAATTGTGTGTAAAGTAGCGACTTTTGTGCTATGTGCGTCAATGTTTTCTTTCAATTTAGATAGATATTCTTGTTATAGCGTGAAGTTTTCGATGCTTTGATATTCCCTCACAATGATAATAACGAAAGCCAAAGGGCAGAACATTCTTTTCTGCAGTATATTGAAAGATTTAAAAAGCCTACAGAATTAACAAGTTATAGTAATCCATTCAGTCCAAACGTGTGAACTACCCGAAACTCGTACCAAACTTTTTTCACACTACCCTCGAAAACCAGAAAAGAGAAGCTCCCTAAATTCTTAAAAGCCAACTTTAGGTAAATTTTAGTAGCAAGCTGGGCACGTTCTGTCAACTTGTCACGACATAAGTGACTCTGGCGTGCTCCAATTATGCTGGCAGACATGTCCACAGTCCTCCAGTGGCTTGAGGGGTTTACGGGAACATCGCACGTATGATTTAGTTAGCTTTGGGACCAATTTGAGACGGTTTTGAGGTCAAGATGGTGTGTGGAGTTGACTGTTTATGTTTAGTCCAAGTTTTAGCTGGATTAAATGTTTTATGCAGTGCTGTTATGATTGTGGGAGCGAAGTAATTAATTTTGGGAGACTTGTGTGTAACGTATTTTGGGGATTTCGTGCCGATGTGGTCACTGCAAATATTAGCATAGGTAACATTATAGTTGGAGAGTACCCAGTGTAGTTACAGATCTTATTTTGGTGGAAAAAAGTTCATTAAGTATGGATCTTGCTGACAATTGCAGACAAAATACGCCAATGAAAACATTTTAATTTTGTTTGTGCAAAATTCTGGAAGCACATGAGTACTTCTTCTTTGATAGAGTGATAACTAAAAGTAGGAATACATATTCAATTTGACTATATGGATCTGAATAAATTTCCAATGTACTTAACCCAGTGAAGCTACAAGTATATCTCCAAATACGTCACATATTTTCATTTCGCCATGTATATATGTCCTGTTTCTGTAACTCGCTTGGCTAATTTCCTAATTCAGTCGACGAAGAGAATTCATTTTCACAATTTCGTATTCCCAACACGATTCGTTTTACGTACATACGTTAAGTGTTATACGATTATTTGGATCACCAAATTACTCTGTTGAAATTCAAAATATGAACGCTTTAACACTGTACAATATTTTGCTTGTAGCAAGTAAATTCGGTTGAGAGGAATCTGAAAACAGCGCGGCAAAATTAGGTCGACTAGTTATTGTGAGGTTTGATCTTCTTCGTATTTTCTGAAACAATGATAACGTTTTTAGTGTAACATAATGCTGTCTGTATTTACGAGACTCTATCATTGTACTGTTTTAATGCTGGGCGCGCTACCAGTAACGGGTCGAATATAGATATTATATTTAGTATTAAACGCGCAATTATTTAAATCAAATTATTCTATACTAACATTTTACATCACTGCGCACTGCCAGCTCTTTAAGCTGTTTATTTTCTAATCTTCTAATTTCGAATATTTTGAAATAGTATTTAAGTATCTCATAAAGTCATGCATAATATTATGCCATCAACTACTTGCGGAGGTTGCATGGAAACACTAAATCCTCTACAGTACCACTAAGCTTTGTAGTTTTGTAAATGCTAATAATATCTCTAGAATCTGCCTTAAATACTCATCTACCTATCTACTCTTAATAATCACTATTTCAATAGGTATTTCCAACAATTCTGAAAGTTAATTTCTATCAAAATAATATGTACAAGTAAAGGCTTGTAACACGCGACGCGACACAAAGGCACCGCTCGTCGCGCGACGAGCGGTGCCTTTGTGTCGCGTCGCGTGTCGCGCTGGTCTGCACAAGCCTTAAGTCGTCAACTAACGTCATGAGGCGTGAGATACTTAATGACAAATGACATGTTGTCCATGTTGAAGTTCGGAGAAGACGAAGGTAGTCTTAATCATTTCAAAATCACTATTTCTATAAATATTTCCAATAATTTTGAAAAAAGTCGTCAAGTGTGAGATAATGACAAATGACATGTCGGAGATGACGAAGGTAGGTACTAGACGAGATATGAAATATCTTGAACATGTCCCTATTTTTATGCCTAGACTTTATTTGAATTTGGTGAAGGATGAATAGGTAATGTTTTTTAACGGCTTGAGATATTATGTCGAGACGGAGTTGTCATCGGATTTCAAGGAATTGCTAAGGTAGGTTTCAGGTTCTTGTTTGTTTATAAATGGAATAACGATGTAGGTAATAATAATTCAGATCCAATTGATGCCTTCTTAGAATTACGACTGTAGGAGCATACAAAATCGACGGTGAGCAATGGGTAGCTCGCCGTTCGATAAGGACCAGGCCGGGGTCGACGGCGCGTTGTGTTCCACGCGCGCCTCAAAGAGATGTCAGCAGAATTGACGGGGTCCGCTAGAGCCGATGCCTTTTGCTTTTGGTTGCGAATAAAACCGAAAGGGAAATCGTGGCCCCCGGTAACATGGCAACTGAAGGAACACGGGTGGGTTTAGTCAGTAAGAGTCTGACACGCCCTCCCGCTCCGCCCAGAGCGGGAGAAGTTACTTGATAATTTCCCACCCAAAAAAATAAAGGAGCATACCACATTCTTTATTCAGAATTGAAAAGTACGCCTGTCGTTATTAAAAAACATTGATGCATTAGAAGCTTACACTTTTACAAGAAATTAATTTTTTTTTTTCACTTTTTAGTGGGTTAATTTGTAATTTATCTAAGTTACAATAGCCTTAAGTAACCTGATCATCAAAATACCCAAATCGCTATAGATGTGCCTTTAATATTTGAAGAGTTCCCTCGATTTCTCCAAGATCCCATCATCAGATCGTGACCAAATGACAATGGGATGGGACCAACTTGAAAGTATACCCTTTCAAACAAAAAAAGAATTTTTCAAATCGGTCCAGCCGTCTTCGAGTAGGTAATTGGGGAAAAAACATAAAAAAAAAAAAAAAAATCCGACGAATTGAGAACCTCCTCCTTTTTTTTAAGTCGATTAAAAAAGAGGAGAAACTGTTTTTCCGAAAATGAATAGAGCAACTTTTTCTGCTCAGAATAACCCTTTGCATGATGTCTGAAATCCATGAATTTTAGCAGTTGGCTGCCGATATTCTACTAAAATTCAAGGATTTCTGACGGATTCATACGGCTATTAAAATAAATCGAATTAATTATCGGATGCACCGTTTTACATATGGTTGGGAATGGCAAGAATATGGCCGCAGGAGTGCTTATAGCGTGTAGCGTGTTAAGCGTTCATCACGCAGTATTGCGTGCGAGCCTCTAAAGTTAGCTCTGAAATGTGTTCCTGCGTACAATGGAGACTTTTTACTTTTTAAAGTTGTTTTTTTATGGCCTGTTACAAAGTTTAAAGTTTTATTAGTTCTTTAGTAAACATGCACGGATTTGTAGCTAAACGATAAAATAATATTCATAGGTCAGGCGCGTACCGTGCGTAGTACCTACTCACAACCTACGTGCGTGTAATAAATGAACGTAAACGAAGCAAAATGAGTATGTAAGGATCGTAGCCATGGGAAGAAGGCGTGCGTAGGTATATTTTGAAATTAAAGACCTACTTAAGTACCTAGTGCCAACAACTTATAATGTGTGGCACCTCTAACAGAAATGAAAACCTCAAAAATGAAACTCAGTGTCAACCCTGCACGGAATCTAGTTCTAATTTCAATCCTAGACCAAACTGTTCTCTCTAATATTTACCTTGATTAAACCAATCACAGTCCCGACTACCAATAGCTGTCCCACCGCCAGGAAGCGACTAACTATAGGCCATTTTCTCGCTCAAGAAACGTACAATAGATATACATTCCGTGTAAATAAAAGAGATGCATATATTAATAGTTGATCGCTGACTGTTCACACCGCCGGCGAGGACTGGTTCCACTACTTTGTCGCAGAACGACAAGATCTATTAAAGATAATACTCGCTCAGCGATACTTGCTCAGCGATGCTCGCTTGGCGGTCAGAACTCACGCCGAGAGACCAAACAGCGGTCATTTCGCCCCGAGCGAGTGGTGCGAGTAATCGCCCGTCGCACTCGGACACTCGCTGATAGCCCGACAACAAAACTATCGGAACTACACACTCGCTGCTCGCCAACTCGTTTTTAGTTGCTAGCTCTGACAGATTCCATTGGTAAGTGTACGTGAGTTAATCCAGTAAATGATATCGCGTATTCGTTCATCCAAATAGATTCATTGGCTATGCGCCCGTGACGTATGTCTGTCATGGCTTGTCCGCCGTGATCTGATACGGCTAATTAGATAACGTTTGACCTATTGTCATGGGTTAAATCAGGTGTAAAACCTGTATTATGTGGTTATGGTGGGTTTACCTAGTTATTAGGTAGCGTGGTGGGCAATAATGTGACAGCTATTAAGCTTTTTGTCAGAGTACATTTGATTAGGAAGGACATAGGCTTAGAGGTATGAGGAACAGGGTGTAAAGTTCAGTCATCCTCTATAGAAAAGGAAGGATCCTCCGACCAGGCGGGTGTCGTGTCTGACGAGCAACTGCCCAACGGTTGAAGTCGGAAAGTTAATGTCGCTCGCGCGGTAAACTCTAACTGCGCGATGCAGGATTTTGTGTGACGTCAGGTCTTTGATGCGTAGTTCATATGTGGCGATGTAGATGCCGCCACATCGTTACCTAAATTACAAGTGGCCGATAAGTTAAATTTAGTTTAGTTAATTAGGTATGGCATATGTTATGGCATCAATAGTTTTTTTTTTTTACCGTTGCTTTGAAAGCTAAAATCTCCAAATAAATTATAAATAGTGGGTTCATATTACTGTCGTTAAACAAATTATCCGAGGAGAAGAAATGTTAGATAAATACATAGAAAAGCTACCAATGATGTTATACGTAAAAAGAGGATACCTACCTGCCTAGTGTTTACCTACTTTTTTATCCCATTTTTTTCGGGTTATTTAGAAGGGCCAGTAAAAATCATCGTCTTCTAAAATGTGACTTTAAAGAATTCTTAAATAAGTGACAAAAATTTAGAGTGCATTCTTGGTTATGAACGTGTAAAATTGTGTCATACCTAACCATAATGTTTTTCAAACTCTGAATCAGTGCTTGAGTTGAGCGAAGATCAACGTTAATATACCTACTTAAGAGCGTTTATCCTAAAAGATGGCAACGTCGCAAATAGCTGTCAAACATTTACTAGTTTTGATTAATTTGGCAATATTACTTTATGGAAATATGAAATGTGGCTAACTAGCGAACTAAATTCATTTATTATTAATATTCCAGTTCGATAGTTAGCTACATTTCATATTTCCATACAGTAATATTGCAAAATTAAACAAAACAGCGAAATATTTGACATCTATTTGCGACGTTGCCAACTTTCAGAATAAACGCTCTTATTTATGTTTGGAAAGTGAAAGAAAGAATTTGATATTGTTGCGTTCAACAATGTAAAAAAACTAAATGGAGGAAAGTCAAGAGAGGTGTCAGTTTATCCTGTTTTTTTTACATTATCATTGTATCCCCTTCTCATCCGACCCTTGGATTAATTCCTACTTTACCGAACAAATGTAACCCAAAGACGGGATTAAATATAAAATTCAAAAACATAACGAACGTGATGAGAAAACAACAGACTTTGTCTGAAAACAGCGTATGATTACAGAAAATGGCTAAAATAAATAATAAATTACAACCTCATCCGAGTTAGTTCATTAAAAATTACGTAGAGAGGAACAATCTAAATTGTGCCTTATTGTTTAAATGCAGCAATTAGCAACTGGTTGCTCAGCGCTTGCTTAACGAACCGCTGGGTAATTAGCAGCAGTAGCTAGTGCTTTTATTAGGATGTAAAGCTTATATCATAATTGGCCCCGTTTCGCAGCTTTGCTAATTAAAATAAATTATTATCAACGAAATACTAAAACGGACAGTTAACATAAATTAAAGTGACAGACAATCAAGAGTACAAGACTATACTTTAAAAGGTCAACAATTTTCTTCAAAATGCACACTAAAATATGTCATTACACCAAACAATCCCAAATGATGTCAAACAGTTTAAACTCAAAAAAACACCAAAGTTGTAAGTATCTAAAAGCGACTGCTAAGCAATCATTAAACAACCGTTGTTCCTACCATTTGTATGATGTACTCACGATACCAAACACGGTTGGGTGCCCTGAACAAAGTGCCCAGATGCATGCTGGAGATACCAGTAATTATTATGTAATTTCCATGATATTTTGCTGAGAACAGCGCTTGTTGAAAGACAATTGCAATTTATACTGTTTGAACTATCAGCTTTTTTGTTGCCTGCCTTGCCAGTTATTTTTTTAATCTGGTGTTGACTCGCGTATATTTATATCTACTTGATATCGTCTTCGATACCTCCAGATTCTTTCATCGAGCCATCTGAGACCTTTTCACCTGGACACACGTTACCATGGCCGACTTGAAAAACTTTAATAAGACTCAAACAAAGCAAAGACAATCTCTACAGGTCCCCACCTGTAGAGATTGCCTTTGCTTTGTTGCCCCCCCCCCCTTTCTTTGATGGTTTCGATCCTCAAAAATATATGTGGCGTCTCCCCGCAGACCATGGCTCTCCTTCCATATTGCGCCGCGTAGGCAGTTTTCACATTGGACGACAACAATAACGACACGATATCGTCGGACTGATAGTTTTATACAATTACTACTAAACGCTATCAGACTGTGTCGGCGTAGTCAACGATATCGTTGCCGACATTGATTGTCGTGCCGATATCGGCGGACGACACAGTGCACTTGTTGACTGCTGCCATTATTACCTCGAATACACTATTACACTTTTGGAATCGCGCGGCGATGTAAGCTTTTGCTGACTTAACGCGACTATTCGAGGCTGCTGTAGCATACCATATGTCAATAAACTGTTGGTTACATCTTGTCACATACCGATATCATCTCAATATTGTCGGACGATATCGTTGTCGTTCGAGCTGACGATATGTCGGGTGTCATTAACGTCACAGTGTGAAAACGGCCATACCTACCCTGTCACTTGCACACGTGTGGACCTGCTTCAGCGAATGGTCATGGAATCATTACTGAGTTCTGGCCAAACAGGAAATTTTACTTAATATTTGCCATCGACACGCTAAGAAGATGATGATGATTCTTTTTAACCGACTTCCAAAAAGGAGGAGGTTATATGTTCGACGCGTATGTTTGTTTTTTTTTTTTTTTTTTTTTTTTTTTTTTTTTTTTTTTTTTTTATGTATGTCCACCGATTTCTCCGTCAATTGTGGACCGATTTTAAAAATTCTTTTTTCGTTTGAAAGGGTAGGCTCCCAAATTGGTCCCATATAAATTTTATTAACATTGCTTGGGTAGTTTTTGAGTTAGCTTCAAAATACGTATTTTTTTCCCACTTAGTATGTAGATGATATGATAAGTTCTTGACACTGGTAGCAGGTAGTGGTATTCGAATGTGTGTGGGGTAGGTACCACAACTAAAAAGTGAAAAATAAAAACTTTTTACAAAAAAAAAAACAACCGACTTCCAAAAAAAACACTACAAAGTGAAAAATAACTTTAATTTCGGAAGTCGGTGGCAAAAAACAAAAACACAAAACCCAAGACACCGACTTCCGAAATTAAAGTTATTTTTCACTTTGTAGTGTTTTTTTTGGAAGTCGGTTGTTTTTTTTTTTTTCTTTCTTATAGGCCACCATTTTGCATTCAAAACAAATCGTACATCGCAAAAATAACCCTCCACCTGCCGCCCCATAAAATGCAATCAATAAAAGTGCTCTTAAACCCTAATAACATTAAACGTTGTTATAAAAAGCATGTAAAATAAACCTCGGCGAGCCACAAACCCACTCGTATCGCAAACTAACGCACATCAATACGTTCCGTGCAAATTTACTTACCGACAGTAAACTTTGGATGTAAAATCGCCTAAAATACTCCAAACCAGGCGGTGTTTGTTTGTCCGCGACTGGGAATTAGGATTTAGTAACAGTGTCGGGATTATCTTGTGAGTTGCGAATATAAATAAGGAGAAAATTAGATTGTGCTGGTTAGTGTACCTACCAGGTAATTTTGTCTAGTGGCCTCTTTTTTACTGCTTTATGTTGGAAGTTATTTACTTTATGAATTACTAGCTTCTGCCCGCGACTTTGTCCGCATGAAATTGCGAATTTGCGAATTGATTGATTGCGAATCAGTAATTCCGAAGATTACCCCCTACATACGAACTCACTTATCACTTTATAATATTCGTATAGAAAGGGAATATTGTTACTTAAAAGTAATAATGTACATACTTCCGTAAAATCTACTAGCATGAAACCCTCTAATTTATAATTTAAAAACTACGAATAACATACCTTGTAACTCTTTAAATTGTCGAGATGTCACATAATTCAGAAACGCAAGCAACGTCACGCAATCAGTTAGTCACGTGTAAAAACGTTACGTTTTACGAGGTCACGCCACATGTGACGACGACCGACGTCTGTAGGCGCCATAAGAATTTTAGGGTTGAACTCTTTTAAAGCAGTTTCTAATGATACCAAACGCTTGTTCAGTATGGGTGAAATTCGTACGTAACTAACAAGCAGTTGATATAATTGACTTTCTGAGTAAAATACGAGATGCTGATGGATATAGGTACAAACTTAATAGTCTTCCAGGCCGAATTTCGGCAATGGCGACCGATCTCAGCGGAGACCAGCCTTCGGCGCGGGAGATATTATAAGTGCACAAGTGTGTGCGCAGACACAGGTGCACTCTCTCTTCCCTCACTTTCATAGTCTGATGGGACGGCAATCCAACACGACCGGAGAGAGATCAGGCGCAGGGCAAGCTTATTGTGTATACAGGGTGGTAGGGACCCGGGGTTGCGGTTATTGTCTGAAAGGGTTTCCGTGGCCCCTGGCAATATAGGCAACTGAAGGAACACGGGTGGGTTTTAGTCAGTAAGAGTCTGACACGCCCTCATCAAATCATCAAATAACTTTCTCCCGCTCTCGAGAGCGGGAGAAGTTATTTGATAATTTCACAAGCAAAAAATAAAAAAATAATTTGGCAGGGACATCGACACGAAAACTATTACCGTGGATTCTTCAGTACATGATTCTAAACGCGTTGAAATTTTTCGTCGGTTATTTAAAAATAAAAAAAATCTGCTGTTCCATACATTTTGACCGCGTAGTTATTGCACTTTTCTATGAAACAGCAGATATTTTTTAAATAAACGACGAAAAATTTCGACGCTGCGGATTTCAGAATCATGTACTGAATCCATGGTAACAGTTTTCGTGTCGATGGCCCTGCCACCCTGTATTAGTAAATTTTGAATTTAAAATAAATCTATTCGGTTGTAATATTCAAATTTTCTCTGAATATAAGTTTGCTACGTAACTATGTACTCAGTTTTTATAATACAAATACGCGACGGTTTGACAACCTCATACTTAATTGTTTTTTGAAGTTAGTTAAAAATGTCTTTACATGAATTCCTGTTTTCTGCTTGATAAAAGAGACAAAATTAGTTGAAAAATAATAGGTACATGTGGAATCTTAACTCAATTAAGACACAAATTCGTAAAAAAATCAAAGTGCGTCTTTTTTCATTTCGTCACTATTGACGGTAGGTCGGTCCCACGGTCGGCCCTCAGTTAAACTGATTACGACATTGTAAAAGCTGAAGCTTTACCAATAGCTTTCCAAATTGCCCTTTCATTCCTGAAAGTCATCCGTGCCCTGAAAGGTTTTTTTCGTAGAAAATCATCTCCATTATTATATATTTTTTTTAACTTTTTGTAACAGTCTGACGTTAAATATTTTCAGGTAAAATGTTGTTCAGTTGACAGACTGGATACGGAAGGCGGACGAAAGGCTTTTGTAGCGCAGCCTGCGAGAGGCCTATGTCCAGCAGTCCAGTGGTGAGTTGGAGACCAGTGATAGCCTAGTGGTGTGACCGTCGGAATGCCAAGTCATAGGTCTCGATTTCGAACCCAAGGCACGCACCTCTGGCTTTTCGGATTCATGTATTGTATAATTATCGCTTGCTTCAAGAACGGTGAAGGAAAACATCATGAGGAAACCGGCATGCCTTTCTTTTTTTTTTGGGTGGGAAATTATCAAATAACTTCCCCCGCTCTGGGTGGAGCAGGAGGGCGTGTCAGACTCTTACTGACTAAAACCCACCCGTGTTCCTTCAGTTGCCATGTTGCCGGGGGCCACGATTTTCGGCCTTATTCGCAACCCCGGCAGGCATCGGCCCTAGCGGACCCCGTCAATTCTGCTGGCATCTCTGAGGCGCGCGTGGAACACAACGCGCCGTCGACCCGGGCCTGGTCCTTATCGGGCGGCGAGCTACCCATTGCTCACCGTCCGAGAGATATTTCTCGACGGCTTGTGAAGCCAAATCAAAGGCCCATGGGCGGCTTTAAAACTCTGACACCCAGGTTAGTCACTAATCAGACGAAAAGAAGATTGATGAACATGAACCATTCGCGATAAATTCTATAAATTATGATGCAAACCGTATCCAAATCTGTTGTGGAGTTTAGAAAAACAACACTGATAGATACGAAGAGCGATTTTATAATATGTATAGATATAGAAGAAGTATCATGGCACTAGACTACTTACCACAGCCTCCTTGGTTTAGTGGTTATATCTAAGTGCGACTGCTGAACATGGAGTCCAGGGTTCGATTCTCAGTCATTGGGTTTTCCACCTGAAACTTCTCAGTTGCAGCTCCAATTCAGGATCTGTGCCTTTTTGTGAACATTTACTATCTGACTACCCCAGAAGAAATAGCGAAAGAAACTCAAGGGTCAAAGTCTCTTTTAAAGTCCAGACATAATCTTGGTCAGATGTATATATAATGTACTAGGTATAGGTCCCATGATTAATACCTAAACCTTCCCCGAAAGATATGCGAAGCAATTCTAATGAAATCCATCGAGAATTGTCTGCACATTAAAAGAAATCTACTCCTGATTTTTTCTCCTAATTTCTTTTGAGACTCTGCAATCACTTTGGGGCCTCCTTTGGCATGCATTTTTAACTCGTCCCTATCTATTTCTAGCTCAAAAGGGCGAAGTGCTATTACTTAGGTACTTACCTAACGTTTTCAGATTCAAGGTGAAAGGTATACCTTTAATAAATAGGTAAGTATTGAGATAAAATCTTGAGCCCTGCACTCAGTTTCTGAAATAAGAATTTGAAGTTGAGGACTTGCTATTTGAGGATTAGAGACTATACCGTGTAAGGCTGCGAAATTCAAAATGGCTTTGCAAGGAACGTAAGAAATTTTGAATTTGGCGGTCAATAGTAAAGTAGAGTTTGACAAGTTCTCAACATCAAATTCAAATTCTCAATTCAGAAACGCAGTGTTATTGCTACCCTCAAACTAGTAAAAAAAAAAAACTTAGTTATTTTTATCGGAAATATGAACTGACTATTTGGGTCATAAACCACTCGAACGCTTGTGCCGTAAAATTATGAAATACCAAAACTTTACAACTCATAAAATTAATGATTTGGCAGTCTACCCAGGTAGAGATTATTCTATTTTGCTGAATCCATCCAAAAACATCCTTATTATATTAAATTAAGATCATACGAGAGGATTGGCTATCAAATACTTTACGATCTAGTCTACCTTGATTAGATTTTAGTCTCAGATTTGGCTAAGTAATAAAACAGGCTAATTTTACGTTTTATTCGCAGTATCAGACAGTCCCGTTGGTCTAGTAGTCACAAGCGCTACTTCTGAGCATGAGGTCTTCGGTTTGATACCAGGTCGGACAAAGTGTTATTGGGTTTTTCCATCTGGAATTTCTCAGTAGCAGCCCGGAGTCTGGATTCGTGCCCAGTTGATGGCAGTAAGCTCGCCCCCTATTACATGGGACTTAAACATAACTGGTGAAAGGGTGTGGGTCCCTTACTAATAGGTCACCTTTGATAACCCTTTAGGGAAGACAAGCATGATGTTTTGTATGTAATTAAATATCTACTTAACACAAAGAATCTTCTTTCCAAAAACATCAGTGTCTAAAGTGAACGGATCTTTACACTGAAGTAAGTAGGTATTTAATTACTTCATTAAACTCACCTACGCTATTAATAACTTATAAGAACCACTTCTCACACCCTTTAGCGTTAAATTTACCTTGTTATGAAGTATAAAATTACATTACTTCCTTGTAAAGTAATACCTTTACTGCCGATTATCAAATTACATCCCACAATAAATACTTTAAGTGCCGCCATCTTTAAAGTAACTTAATCGACACTTGCAATGGCCCTCTCGTAAAACCTAAGACTATAAAAGTTTGAAAAAGCATTACCATATGTGCAAAAGTAATAAAAACACTGTTATATCCACAAAAGTATAGCCATTCCGATCTGTTCCCGACAGTAAAATTATACTGATATCGGAATTTTTAAAGGATATGAAAACATCTTTTAATATTTTCGTATATTTTATTGAGTTTGTTTTACAGACGCTTTAGTTTCTACGACCTTATTTTTAAATCGTTCGTATAAAATAATAAGTTCTTTACACAGAATTTTACGTCCGCTTGTCAAAAACAATGTGGCATAGTTCCAAATGTCAATGCGGTCTTTTCAAAACAAGGACCTACATATTTCTGAACAAACTATACCCCATCTGCTAGTGTCCCAAATATCCTTTCACCTGCACCCTTGACGATCTGAAAAACGCCTCTGACGCCTCAATAAACATGACCACCTACTGGACCCAAACAGTATAAAGAACATAGATGTACCATGGAAAAGAAAAGAAGCAGAAGACCTACAAGAAGCTTCAACAGAAATCGCTTACACCGTTGCTATTTATGAAAATTTTGCCTAGATGAATTGTGATCTGTAGAAACCCATGAGGCGTATCCAATTGAATTAGATAAAAGAATGAAATCAGCGCCGGATCTAGATTTTTTTTTGAGGCGGGGCAAAAACTGCCGTCTACCGCCCCCCACCAATCTTTTATTGGGAGGCGCTAAATGAAAATTTTGGCAGAAACATATTAATCAAATTGTATCGATCGATAATGCGCCAATTCAACAGGGACGCCAAAACTTAACAAAAAATTGAAAGATTATAAATGTGCTGCGCGTCTCATTTATTACAAAGTTGCTGTGTGCTGGGTGGTGCACATGTCTGCTACGCATGAATTTGTCGCCCCCTGAAGTTGGCGCCCGGGGCACAGGCCCCGGCTTGCCCCCCCCTAGATCCGGAGCTGGATGAAATCATAACTAAAACTTACCAACCCGCACTGGGTCCGCGTGGTAGATTACAGTCCACCCCCTCTCGAAGAGAGGAGGTCTGCGTCCCAGCAGTGGGAACATTATAGGCTGATTTTGCATATTATTATGCATAACTAAAATTTGATATATTTTGCTTGCTGCAATGACTTCGTCGTTGTAGCATGCTTTGTTCTTTGATATCATAAAAATGTTATCGCAAAATAGATTTTGTTACTAAAAACTACAATACGCTATATTTTTTATTCACACTTAATTTATAAGCATCGAAAACAATTCATTAAATTCCTAATTCCGTTAAGTGTGAAGCAAAAAATTTAATTACACCTCACATCAATATCAATTAGGAATCTCATAAAAAAACACTAACAAAATATTATAATATAATACTAATGTATGTTTCATTAGTGTTAGTTAGTTATCCTAAAAAACTAAGTAGGTAGGTATTATCTCTGAATTGTATCAAGGCGATTGACTTGTAGGTAGTTCCGTACGTTTACTTAAGACTTACCACCTTTTAAAAAGATGGCATATGTTCATAGGCATATGTTCAGCAGTGGACTACGATCGATAGGCTGAGTTGATTGATTGGCTTAGTACTTTATTTGTCAGTTGGTGTAAAATTGTAAGTAGCTCATGTGTAACAATAGTCTTAGTATAATAAGAGCCATTCTGACTCTAGAATAACTTATTCAGTTCCGAATATAATTATTTAACCTCAAAATGGATACTAATCCCCAAATGAATCTTAAAGTCGTTACCCCAATATCATAATTTAAACTGTTTAAATAAAACTACATATTTACAATATTTCAGGGATAAGGAAAATAATATGAAACACCATATATATTTTGTCAGTCATTTATATTTCTTTGCCAACATCAAATTCAATATTCTACACCATACCATCACATCTCCTATTCCCCACATAATATCATTATTTGATGAGTATTCTAATATTTACCATAAAACTAATAGGTTACCTTAATTTACAGTAGATCTCCAACCAATACCATGCCAATCTATCTTTTTCCCGACACAGCCACTAAGCACGTCTTACCGTCACGAGCGCCAGACCCAGAAGGTCGTTATTACCCCCATTTTCACATATCAAATCTTTTGGTGTTGCCAGTACAATATCCAACAATTACGTATTAATAAATTGAAACCTAACATTAGTATCATTAATAATAATGGCAAGACTATTAAATTTGGGACATAACTGTCACTTGTGCCAGAACTCGAGAATAACTCATCTTTATATAGGTTTCAGATTCCGATAAATCTGATAATATATTTTTCTATGAGTGAGTGTGAGTTTTAATTGTAACACACTAACATAGCTTTTAAGTTTTCTTTTTGTACCTAACCAACTAACCTAGATCATTGTTGTTTAAGTAAATAAATACATTTAATTTAATTTTTAAATCCAGTAGGCATTCTAGACATAATTTTAGATCAGGAATTTTGATTGATGTGTAATAATAGTGTTTGCCTATTTACAGTATTTACAGAAAATAAAATCATTTCATTTAATTTCATATCATCATTTCATTTCATTTCGAAATTGCTTACTCAAGGATGCATATCCGGTAGGCTCGCAAATCCCTCCATATCCTAAGGGCACGTCTTCCCTACCATTACCGTGCCCCCCGGTCTACTCCTTGATATGCAATGGCCTCTGTAACCCCATGAAGCATGAGGCTCCAGCGGCTAGTGCAAATCTCGGGGTTCATTCGATTTATCGAGTCTGGTTAAACCACGCTGGGATCGGTGCATTTCATTCATTCATTCATTCATCATTTCATTTCATTTTGAAAAGATAAGCTTACTTTGCGTTTTTAATTTTTATGTCCAGTACCTAACGACGATAAAAAAAAGGTAGGTAGGCAAGCAATTAACAAACATAGCAACCAAAAATCTAAACTCGTGCACACGGAGTTTACCGATGTCCTAAATTCATGACGTTCCTATTTTAACTTTCTGACGGGATCCCGTGTTAGTTTAAATTGTACGACATGAGTTCATTCGTTAGAATATCAGACCACATTCTAACAAAGTTCAGAAACAGTTGTTATTGAAACAAACTCGCCAGTAAACCATCAAATATGAATTTCATTTTCGATGTTAGAACCCCAAAACTTGGAACAAAGAATTAAGCAGATCTATCATTGTCATTCATAAATGCAAGCATTGTTTTGCCTCTACTCAAATGCATGCTAATCAAATACCACTCTTAGCACTCTATAATAAAAGTTATTATTAAGAGGGTAGTCGAAAAAACGTGTGTATTACAGAAATAGGGAGCAAATTGTGGGAAAAACACCGAGGTGTCCGAATAATAACGCTGTACTGTGTACAAATTACTCATTCGGAATGACAGCTACCGTGAAAAATGCATAACTATGCTTTGGACGGTGTTATGCAGCCAGTTATATAGCCATGCAGTTGCGTCTTTGTTTGAATACAGAATAAAAATTCAACGTCCGTTATTCTGCTTGAAATGTGTCAAAGGCAGACGTACTGCGATAGTTTTTCAATATTTGCAGTGGGGCAAACTTCTTTTTCAGAAAAAGCACGGTTTTTTCTGTGTTCAAAATTCATTTCATTCAACAGGGCTTTTGCAGCCTTCTTCTAAATACCTACTGATGAGCGGAAGCGTCTCTCTAATTAGTCTTGTGCTTATGGCATCCCAATAACAATTAAACATTTAGAAACAAACTGGACTTATGAGCAATATTTGTACATAAATATATTTGTAATCATAATATGGCTCTAACGATTTCGATGAAAGTTCCAATATAGGGGTTTACGGGGCAGAAAATCGAGTCAGTCTCATATCTGGGAAAATTCGTTGTCTCTACTTTCACAGCCTCGACAATGTGATACAATGTTGGTATATCTGGATGATATGTTTATCTATTTTCACCCGAGCAGTGCTCGGTCGACCAGGTACTGTAGTTAATATAAGTCTGAAATCGCCAACTCACCTTGAGCAAGTGTGGTGATCAATGCTCGTGCCTTCTCTGTATGAGAAGAGGCCTTTGCCCTGCAGTGCGACAACAAGGCTGGTATTTATATTTATGGCATCTGAGTGGTTCGGACTACCTTGTTTAGTATTGCGATACTAATTTATATTCACTTCTATCCATCCCTGTCACACAATCTCGCTCTCCCTCTCTCTCTTTAGTACAGCCATTCGCCACACACGCGCTTTGTTCAATTAAATTAATAACTGTGGAAATAATAAACCAATTCTATTGTGAAGTGTCAAAAATATCAAGAATAATAAATAGTTTGTGATTGGAAACACATGCATGTTTCCCTCAAGCAACCTGCTGACATGAACAATTCTCAACAGGCCTTAAAGCTAGCGATTTCTTCAAATGTCACTCAGCTGCAGAATCAGACTCCTTTTCTTTTTGGTAATTACAAATAATAATAATACTGGTGTTACTAACATAAACAGTCTCTCATAATGTATCGCGTCAAATCTCTCTACCGAGTGTGCCACGCTAATAACTCGAGCCGGTCTCCGAGACTAATTCAAAGCCTGATGATGCCATTAGTCCGGGAGCTAATCATTTTTTCTTGCATTAAAATCAAAGTTTTTGTTTATACAAACATTCGGTGTAGCGGAAGTAATATCAGAATTCTTACCAGGGTTCTGTGTACGTTAGATGATTAGATGACTAAGAAAAAATGGCATTCGATTAATTTTTTCGTCTTGTTCCTAGTGGTAATTGAAGATGTTATAGCTAAATAAAGATGTTGAACACGGTTGGTATAAAAAATGTAATTATCCAATAGAATCTGTTGAAATGAGAATCTGTTGTGACCTTTGGTGATGCAAAAGATTATGCTACAGGAAAATTTGTTTGTAATGCTAATTTATTGTAACACATAAAACTAATAGAACTGCGTGGTTTTAGGTTTGTAATTGTAATCGTAACTATTTATATTAATTTACATTTATATTAAATTACATACTAATATTAAATAACATCATCACATTCATCACTCAAAAAATCATACCCAACAATTTTATGAAAAGGTTAATTTTCAAAATGATAAAAAAAAATAAGTATGTAATTTATCCGGTTCTAATGAATATAATCCTATATTTAAGGGTATATCTTCTGTATTAATTAATAATATTCTGTATGTTCCAAATGGTTATCCAAAGTACCTCATTTCACAGTTTTTACTGTTTTCGAACCCAACTTGACCGCTGATGACTTAATGTCCCGCTGAGCTTCTGGTCATCAAGCAAGAGTTAATTATGGGAAACTTAGTCATTACTCTATGTGGGCCATGGCTTGTAATTTTCTGTCTATTATACCTTTTTATGCCATGCATAGCGATCTTAAGTAGGTATAATTATTGTTAACCTCTTCCCATTTTGCACAAAAAACTACGCACGAACAAATATCTTGTGTCATTAAACGTTACGTAGGTGTGTGTCACGGATTTTGAACAACTTTTGTATGAAAAAACAAACAACAAAAATCACAATAAGGCTGGTAGGTAACCTGAAAGGTATTTTGCTCGATTTCTGGGAAAACTGTGGCCTACGGATAAATTGTTTCGGGTGTTATGTCAGATTTGTTTACCTCAAAACGTTTCACAATACAGTGGAAATTCTAGTGTGTAGCATCGGCAAATTGTCAATGAAGTTGACCCTTTCAGACCTACATCCGTTTTCTGAATTGTAAATTTGAAGTTGAGAATTTGCCAAACTCTATGTTAGCATTACTGAAGGTGGTGAAAATAGCCTGCGAAATTCAACATTTCTTACGTTTTTTACTCAGAAATTCTACTAATTTCAAGGAAGGGTAGGGGAAGACCCAGTTGAAAACCAGCGTCAGGCACTTATTGTTGTCTGGCATTTTTGCTGAACTGGGCCTTTTTGGCGCAGCCGTGAGGCACACTCCCCTGCCAATTTCTAACATCGCTCTTTACACTTTTGTTTGATTTTTATTGTTAATTTTTTTTTTGTCTGCTGTTAATTATATTGTGTGTTTTTTTGGTCTGTGCTAAATAAATGTATTTTCTTTCTTTCTTTTCTTTCTTTCAAAGACCAAAGAAACGATGCCGAATTGTGTGAAAGATGATATGGCTAGAAAGGGGGTGACTACCGAGATAACGACTAAAAGAGAAGTATGGAAGAAAAAGGCATTCAGCGTCGACCCCAAATAAATTGGGGAATGATGAAATTCAAGGAATATTCAAGGAACCACCCGAAGTAATGCTAAAGTAGAATTTTACAAGTTCACTTTCATTTCTCAATTCAGAAACCGAGTCCTTAGGTCTGACTAGGGATGTAAAACGGTAAAATTACTCTGGTATAATACGGTAAAAAAAATATTTTACGTAATTTAATGTATTTTGCGGTAAAATATGGTAATTTTCGATAAAAAACGTATTAAACGTACTCATATAGTCATACCCACTAAAACACTTCAAATACGGAAGTGAGTATGTTTGTGTGTATCATGTGTATGTCACTACTTCACTATTAACGGATAATGGATTTGAACGAAATTTGCCAGAGATATAAGTAGTATTGGAACTTAAAAAAAACAGAAAACCCGTGCGACTCATGCGTGCTAAAAATCCCTAAAACTTAATTCTCAAGTCAAGAATTCAAGATATGAATCACGCCATGTCATGGATTATAATAATGTCATCTATGTGCAGGGGCAGAGCAGAGGACAGCACAAATTAAAATATAAGACTTCATAAGTCGCCGGTAATTTTACCGTAATTTATATAAATGACCGTAAAATACCCGTATTTTACCAGCGTTTTCCGTAAAATTACGTGATTTTACAATCTGGTCTGACTCATCCAAACAATAATGTATAAACTACTGAACAAACATACTTCAATAACATTGCGCACGCGATTGACGCCGTAGTCACAACTAAGCCCTTGTTTTGAAACAAATGACAGTTGTCTCGTTGATCGGCGCGTGCTCAAAGCAAAAACACTTCACTTTGTGACGTCAGTTTTAATGCTTTGTGTTCAATGAGCTTCTTTCTCCTAGTCAATGGCAATTGTTTCTGTTTGACCAGAAAACATCATTTTTTATTGCATATTTTATGGCGCCTCGTCTTAAACGTCATTCTACTGGATTACAAACCAATTTATGCCTAGTTTTAGAACAAGTTTCATTATTGATTGTCCCATTAGAATTTGGCCATATGCGTACCTAAGTATGTAGATATAAATTCGTAATACAATTCTATCGTGTGATGCCTTAGCTAGAGTGTTCTCCTACTTTGATACACAAAATTGGACTTAAGATAACTGATCCATTTGAAACCATTTCTCTACTCTTCCCGACATAGCGTCAGGTAGCGTCCGCGTCAGGTATATTTATTTACCTGGAGCTGGACTCCCATTTGGTGCAACTTTGAGACGCATACCGTACTTACCTAATTACCTATGTTCGTTATTTCATTTAAAGTGTGTCATAATCACAGTATTACTTAATTTGTTTAAAATAAGTTTTTTCTTGTATATTAGATTAGCACTTTGTATCTTCTTCATATTCATGTATTTTATTTGTGTCTTTGTGTTGTGCTATTTCTTTAGAGTGTGTCCCAAATAAATGGTTTATCTATAATATCTACATATTATAGAGCTCTGTGTGTGAGATTTCTCATCCTCCGTTATCAACAATCACTTTATCGATTTTGTAAGACTGATGAGTTCCCATCCCACCCATACCTACATAAACGGGCCGATCTCCGCGTAGGCGTTTTCGATCAGCGAATATATTGCCACCTTATAATAATCTGTTAAGCTTCTAAATATTATTTAGTTCATTACAAAGGTGTCTGCATTCGTGTTATCTATCGGAACCATCTTTTTCATAAACAAGTTCTACCTTAATCTATATATAATGGTTTCACATGTCTTGCTTGTAATTGCTACGGGGTAGACTTTTTCGTTCATATTTTATGGTACAGTGAATTTTGTTTGGGCTAAGTTTGAAGAGGAGGCGTTTACAGTTGGTGTTTGAGTTAAATAAATAAATTTATTTTTGTCTCCACAAAGGTTGGCTTAGAATTAACATCTTAGGACTAGACAATAAATGTAGACAAAAGCTCCTTTGCGAGAGACTGTAGTCCGTACTAGGGAAACCCTGTGTTACGGATCTCCAGGCTCCCAGTGTTTAGTTCATCATGAAGTAAAGATAAACTACAATAACATGGCGCGCCCCTCCAAAATTCAAAACGTTTGAAAGTATTTGTGAAAGTATTTACAAAGCGCCACCAAGGCTCACAACGCATGTGTGCGTAATGAGACGGCCGTCAAACAAAAACTTACAACTACATACAAACTCTTTCGTAAGGATGTGACTACACACATTGAAACAGTAATTTGGAGGGGCGCGCCATGTTATCGTAGTTTATCTTTACATAGCAGAAGTTTAAAGTACAAGCACAATCATTTGAGTTTCTATGAAAGAGAAGCAAATGAGACAAAATAGTTTAAAAAAATAATAATATTAAAACGAAAAGAAAAACAAAAAAAAAAAAATTGGCAAAAGGCGTTGCGTGTGTGGTGCGAGATGTATGAGTGTACGGTGTACTGTGCGGTGTGTGTGTGGAGTCTTGTGGGTAAGTGTCATTGTGCGAGGAAAGATGTCTATGTTGTGTGTTGTGTTGTGAGTATGTGTGCGTGTCACTGGATCCATCTGTCAGTTAGTTTGAACATTTTCAACAACTGAGGTTATATTGCAGTATTGCTACTTTTTCATCACTAAAAATGATCTGCATTATGCCTTAGTGGTTCGGTACAGACTCTTATTTCACCTTTGAGATAGTTTATTTATTCAGACTTTAATCATCTGCCCAGCCTTTTCCCAACTATGTTGAGGTCGGCTTCCAGTCCTACCGGATGCAGCTAAATACCAGTATATTATATGGAGCGACTGCCTATCTGACCTCTACAACTCAGTTACTGGGTAATAAGATTTATTAAAACTTTCTGCTCAAGTAAAATAAATACTCTACAAAGGCGGACTTAATGCCTGAGGTATTTTCTACCAGTCAACCTTAGGGTGATACAGAGACAAAACATGGCTGGTAGAAATAACTATAAAATGTAAAAGAATAAATACAATACTAATACATAGATACACACTTACTTATATACACCGTGAAATTTGAATCACAGTTTTGCTAGAACAAACGTTGTTCGGACCATGGTCTACTACCATACTACAGCATCCAATTAAAAAAAAATTAATTGGTTTTTGAAAAAACACAAAAAAAAACAAAGTTTAAAATGTCAAGATTATCGTTACTCCCTACAACACAGACACCACGCATAGGACACAGCATTGTTTACAGGGAAATGTACCTCCATAAACGAAATTTAGTAAGCAGTAGATAATCTTGACATTTTAAACTTTTTTTTTTGTGTTTTTTCAAAAACCAAATTACGTTTTTTTTTTAAATTGAATGCTGTAGAATGGTAGTAGACTATGGTCTGAATAACGTTTGTTCTAGCAAAACTGTGATTCAAATTTCACGGTGTATAAACGTTGTCAGGAGAAATAACGATCGGTAGAGAAAACGAATTTATGGATTTTTTTCTTCTGTGTCCTTGACTCTAGCCAGACTCGGTTAAAGGGAAATCTAGTTATAGCAACAAACCTCACTGTCTGATTCACAGATATAGATATACCTAGATAACGCAAAAGCAACTACTTCGCGTGCCATTTTCGTGCCCAGCTTACGTACAATAATCGTAAGCTGCCACTTTCGCGCTCAGTCTGCATCGGTGCCACGCTTGTCGGAGGTCAGTTAAAAAATTGAAAATGGTTAATTACGCTGTTATAAATTGTAAAAACTGTGCAAATGCGAGGAGAAACAATAAAAGAAACGTTTTCTAGTGCTTGTGACGTCATAGTAGGTAGTCAAAAAATGGCACGCTTGGATTTCATACAGATCGTGATACTTGCGTTATCTAGGTCTATCTATATATGTGGTCTGATTCATCATTTTATCCAACTTGACCGGCCTGACTGTTAAGGTCTCTCGTTTGAGCTTTTAGAGACCTATTCCTTAATCTGAAATTAAACTTCATTCTAGCTTTGATCATGTACATGCAATCATCATCACCTGTCCAGCCTTTTTGGCTTCCAGTCTAACCGGATGCAGCTGAATACCAGTATTTTACATGGAGCGACTGCCTATCTGACCTCTACAATCCAGTTACTGGGTAACACGATGACCCTTGGTAAGACTGGTTGTCAGACTTCGACCCGTAACAACTGTCAAAGATCTACAAATGACAGCCGGGACCAACGGCTTTTCTTACGTGCTTTCAGAGGCACGGAGAGGGATGCAATCTACTTACAAAATAAATGTTTTGATCCTTTAAGGATTTGATATTTCTAAATAACAGCTACCTACCTCGATATCCTTTACAAGACGTCGATCATCGCTTCCTTTTATGACTTAACACGCCATGGGCGGGTCTCATCCCGTGCCCGTTAGAGGGCGTGCCGTAATGCCGGTTTTGATTAGATATCTACAAATTAGTTTCTTTAAATTGTGTTTTTGTTATTAAATTCCTTTTTTGTGTATGACTAACGCCGTTTTTATTCGCCCAGTTTCATTTTTATTTTCAGATTGAATCTATAATTATAATAATATGGTAATTTTATGGTATTCATTAATTTGAGCCTGATTTATGTTGAAATCTATTATTATATCAGCGTTTTGCGATATTGTTTAGGTAGTAGGAATAGAATTTGAAGTAAGTTTAATTTTAATACATTGAATATTTTTTCTGCCTTTTATAGCTTTTGTCCAAACTAAGTTTAAAGAACTTATTCTTCGGGAACTGGGTTGTGGCTAAGTAACAACAGCTGCACGGGTCGATCGATCAGGTTAAGCTACGCTTACCGCGTTTGGTCTGTGGATGGGTGACCATCTTTACATACCAAGACCCCTCCGTGCCTCGGAAAGCACGCTAAGCCGTTGGTCCCGGCTGTCATTTGTAGATCTTTGACAGTCGTTACGGGTAGTTAGAAGCCCAAAAAGTCTGACAACCAGTCTTACCAAAGGGTATCGTGTTACCTAGTAACTAGGTTGTGGAGGTCAGATAGGCAGTCGCTCCATGTAAAAGGCTAGGCAGATGATGATTCTTCGGGAACTGGCAATTTTGAGATGTTTGTTGCAAATAAGCTTCTAAGTTTATCAGTTAGGAAAATTACTTACCAATGAATTCGAAAAGCAGGACACAAAACCACAAAACCTTAGGGCACAGATGAATACAAATAGTTCACTCCTCATACATTTTAGGTATGAAGCTACAAGTACGCAGCAGGCCCGTCTTATCGGGCCAATTCAGTGAGTGTAACGTAGTCAGAAGATATAAGAGTTACGCGATGGAAAGAGGGCAAATGTAGGTAACTGTAGGTAATTAGCGCTGTGCGACCTGAATTGCACTTTATTCAGTCCTAGCAAGAGTCGCTTTTTATTTAAATGATTTTGCGGAGTGAGCCATCTGTATTCATTTGTGCTTTTAATTTGAGATCCTTTGTTTCTTCAGCAGAAGGAAAGACAATTATTACACCCGGAGACTGGCACGAAAATTATCGACGTGTCAAAATTAAACGCAAATCAACTGATCTGGCAGTTGATAATTAAGTCAACCAATAAATAACAACAGTTTACGGGTGCTTGTTGGCTAATTTTTGTCTTGACTTTTATTACTTACTTTTTTACTTACTTGAATCAACTTTACTAACCAATGTTTTTCTCTTTTCAGGTACGTGTATCTGAAGAATCCGGGTCAAGGCTACGGTCCAGATCTTTTGAAAACAGGACAACTTTATTCTTTACTTTAAAAATTCTGAAATAATCATTACAAAAAGATAATTATCCTGTATCATAACATAACCCTTTTCGCTCTTTATTTTTAAAAGCCTAGTCACGAAGTAACTTAAGGCAGGTAACATAAAGTTGTAGCGGCATCTACATCGCCACATACGAACTAGCATCACACTGACGTCACGCGAAATCCTGCATCGCGCAAGCAATGTTTACCGCGCGACTGACATCAATCGTTAGGCGGTTGTCCACCAGATACAACACCCTACTGGTCTGAGGATCCTCCCTTTTCTATGGAGGATGAGTGAACTTTACAACGTGTTCCTTGTATATCTATAAAGTGAATAATATCCTTGAAAAGTTTTCATCAAAACGTTCTGAGTATTATGAATCAAAGTCAAGGCTTTTATCCTTAGCATACAAGTGATTATGCTAAGAGGTCTTTCAGAAGTATTCTAGTAATACCTAATCATCATCAATGTAATAGTTAAAGAGTCGATAATACCTCACCGACTAAGTGAGAGCAAGACTGCTGAGAGGCGAGAAGGCTCCAAGGCGCCAATAGTTTAGGTAATTTCTTTTTACTGCGAAAATAGTGGTAATTTGAAAATATTAAAAAACATAGCATCTGCTTTATAGTTAGTTCAGTTATTATGCAAAATTTCATGATCTAATTTGAAGTACTTTTTGAATACCAACGGTTTATTGTTCGGTTTGTAGATAACTTTGGTTTATTTTTTCTACAGAGAATATTTTATGGCATCGTGTTTTTGTCTAACATAGTATGTCAGTACTTAACATTAATCCTCAACTTAACCATATGTTTATTTCAAAATTAATGCTGCAGTATTTTCGTAAGAACGGTGGATCATGCATTCATGCTAAGCAATTTCAGGTATTACAGAATCTTAAGCATTCACTGAAGCGATGCACGATGTAGCTTAGTCTGCTGCAGTCCACACTAATTATGAAATGTTGATTAGGCAACGTATCTAAATTAATTGGATCGCTAATTAACTAGTAACTGTTCTGAATTATGTCGTTTTAATGTTAATAACAGTTTGGGCTTCTAACTATCCATAACGACTTAAAGATCTACGGATGACAGCCGGGACCAACGGCTAAACGTGCTTACCGTGGCACGGATATGTAAGGTCCTTGAGTTCTGAGTTGAGCTCCACGATTACTAACAAATGCTTGCACTGACTGGACAGGTCCACTCAAATCTGTGTGGTTCTTTCCTCAAAAGACCATTTCAGACACTAATCTACATGGTCCTCATATGGCCTGACCAAGATTATGTCTGGACTTTAAAAGAGACTGCGACCTCTGAGTTTGTTTCGGCCTTTCTTTTCAGAGTAGTCAGATAGGAAACGCCGAAATCATCAATTTTTGAAGTGAAAACTTCTTTAGGCGCGTTGGGCATTTTTGATATGGGACTAAAGGTAAACCATTGATTTCGCGACACTGTTACGACACCAACTTTTGACCATTCAAAAAACATCAACGCGTTGATTGCCGCGGTGCGTGAAGTAAAAGACATCAACGCGTTGATTGCCGCTGTGCGTGTAGTAGAAGACATCAACGTGTTGATTACCGCGGTGCCGTTTTTTTTTTCAAGTTTTCACTGCTGTCGGCACTCCCGGAGTGCCACTGGTTTTTTTTTTTAAATATTACGTGTAAAAGTGATTCCGATTTCCTATTTACAGAATAAACAATTTCATTTCATTTCAATGGTTGGTTACCCATCCACGAACCGACCGGAAAGTGTAGCTTAACCTTCGAGTGACCGGTGCGACTGTTATCATTTAGAGCCACGAGCTCCTCTCGAATTTAAGACGCACATACGATAAAAATCCTAACATTTTCGTCGTTTTCTCCCTCAATTTTGGCCCTTTTCTCAACACAGTGGGCGTGGTCAGTGGTCACCCAGTGGTCAGCGGGTCCATTTTATTGCCGTGTTCGGTCCGGCTTACAAATCGTATTAGGAAATAGGGACTAAGTATCCGTTTTTTAGACCTGTTGATTTTGTTGACAAGTTTGTGATTGTGGTTGATGAGAATAGTTTTCAATTGACATTTTGAAACTTTGTTTATTGTAGATGCTTACAAACTGTTTATCCTATACTATAAAACGAGAAATATTTGTAATTTTATTATAAATGTTTGTAATCACGTTCTCGAAAACGGTTTAACTATGACGATGAAAGTTGCCATATACTTAGGGGTTTACGGGGGTGATAAATCTATCTATCTAGCTAGGTCTCATATCTGGGAAAATTCGTTTTCTCCGTATTTCCACCCGAGCAGAGCTCAGTCGCCAAAAATTTTGAACAAGTTATTGAATAAATGACATAGCAGCATGGAATAAAGTAAGTACCTACTATTTTTATTTTATTTTATTTTCCTTTATTGGCCAACCAACAATTGTTTACACTCATAACATTTACAGTAAGTACATAACATCTAAGGTTAGTGTAACAATTAATTACAGGTTAGCACCGCATGCCCCATAAACAAGTAAGATTTGCCACAAGCACTGAACTTTAATTAAACATTAATATTTGAGTACTTAACTAAAATTAAAATTAATAGGTTTAACAAGCATTACGTAGTGGGGTATAAAGCTATATATATGTAAAACGATCATTTACAGTAGGAAAAGCGAACAGAAACACATTGAAACAGTACCTACATAACAGCAAAATTGGAATCTGAATTAAAAGTCAAATTAAATTCAAAAATTAAAAATGAAATTAAAAGTTAAATTAAAATCACAATTGATACCAAATGAGAATTAATTAAAATCCGAATCAAAAGTCAAATTAAAATTACAATTAATATTAAAATCAAAATGAAAATCAAAATGTAAATTTACAAAAAAATTAAAACGTAATTTATGTATTGTGAACAAAAAATGTACTTAACTTAAAATTAAAATTAAATTAAAAAACAAATTAAAATTAAACAATTGATATAGTTGTTCTATGAAACTTGGCATATGAGTCAAAGTGCATGTCAGTAAGATCACTGCTACTACTATCACGGCAGCATGGAATTAGTATGTACTGGGATAAGTATGAACTATCCTTTACTAATTCTCTATTTTCACCAGAGCAGAGCTCGGTCGCCCATATGCTATAAATTTAGAGGAATTTGTGAGTTTCTATGTAGGGGGAAATCTTCGGAACTACGGATCAATCAATCGGCCTAGCCATTCCCCAACTATTTTGAGGTCGGCTTCCAGTCTAACCGGATGCAGCTTAATATCAGTATTTTACATAGAGTGACTGCCTATTTGACCTCCACAACCCAGTAACTGGTAAGACTGGTTGTCAGACTTTTTGGCTTCTGACTATGTAACGACTGTCAAAGATCCATGATCTTCGTAACTGCAGATCCGATTCCGAAAATTCTTTCACTAATAGGAAGTTTCAGTATTGCAGAGTGTCATAGGGGGGTATATTTTATGTTATATGCAGACGAAATCGCCGTCAAAAGCTAGTATGTAGGTACAATAAGTATCTACCATTAAATTGTTTTGTTAGCCATTGTTATAGAAAACTGGTAACAGACAAAACAATCTTTATAGATATTATTAAATATGGCGATAAAATTAGTCCTTGTATTGTTTAGTTACTATCATAAATTTCTAAACTGTTCTTTGAAGGATATTAGATGAATCCCGAAGATTCTTTTAACGATCTATCGTTAACATTAAACGTTTTCCTTCAAAGTTTTTAAAGCTGTCCTTGATTTTTACGATAAGGTTTAATGGTCATAATATCTTCTCCATAATGTTGACGGATTAAGTGGCAAAGATTATTGTTTTTCTTTTTTTTAGGGTTCCGTACCCAAAGGAAAAAACGGAACCCTTATAGGATCACTGGTGTGTCTGTCTGTCCGTCTGTCACAGCCAATTTGCTCCGAATCTAATGGACCGATTAAGTTGAAATTTGGTACACATATGTATTTCTCTGACGCAAACACGAATGTGTAACTTAAATAAATTAATTTTAAATATAGGGGTCACTTTTGGGGGCAAACAAGAAAATTAAAAACAAAAGTTTTGTGAACAGTTACCGTGTGACATATTAAATAAATGGGCTTTTTGCGAGGATCTGAAATATATTTTTTATAAAATTTTAAAATATAGATTATGTTCAAGAAATTCGATGAAAATTGACCATTCCCCCCTTATCTCCGAAATTAGTGGACCTAAAATTAAAAAATATATAATATGGCTCTTTACTCATAGATTACAGGAAAACCTATAAGAAGTCTATGGTCTTAAAATAACATGGTAAATCTCTCAATATTCTGCGTACAAACTTACATTTGCAGTTGGAATGTATGGGAGAACATGTCTTTCAACTACAGCAAGTTTGTTCTTGGTATAAATAAATTCATCTCAACTACGGAACCCTTCATTGTGCGTAGTCGGATACGCACTTGGCCGGTTTTTTTACCTGTATTATCCCACTTTTGGGCAAAAGTATTCCCCATAACTTGTCATAGTTCTTTGAGCGTTGCCTATTGAAGATTACGAGAGTGATATGAAGATTCGAATGACGTTGTTTCGACGCAAAATTTGCGAGTTGCCAGTTCGAAAACACATAGAATCGAAAACCGCTATATCGAAGGACGGTATCGCGAACACGCTTTTGGGGGTATGAGGAACAGGGTGTAAAGTTTACTCATCCACCATAGAAAAGGGAGGATCCTCCAACCAGACGGGTGTTGTGTCTGGCGGGCAACTGCCCATCGGTTTGAAGTTGAAATCTTGTATGTATGTCAATCGCTCGGTAAACTCTAACTGCGCGATGCAGGATTTGTGTGACGGCAGGTCTATGATGCCTAGTTTGTATGTGGCGGTGTAAGGGACACGCTGATGCGAAAACCTTTTTGAATGGTATCTACGCTAGAATCGAAATCCACTGTTGCGTTAATTTGTCTAGGAATCGAACTTACGAGCCCGATGAGTTATAGTTAGGTATCTGCATTATTTATGCACGTATGGTGATGCCTTTTTTTTATTATTTTTTCTTTTTTTTTTTGGGTGGGAAATTATCAAATAACTTCTCCCGCTCTGGGTGGAGCGGGAGGGCGTGTTGCCATGTTGCCGGGGGGGCACGATTTCCCTTTCGGCCCTTATTCGCAGCCAATATGGTGATGCCTGCGGATTAATTTTTATGTTTTTAATAATATTTACCTATTCTTATAATTTGTTGTATAGTTGTCTTATGTTGTAAGTTATTTTATTTTGTTACATATTTAATAGAAAAATCACTGAACCTGACTTGATTTCCGTACACCTTTTTTTCGGGTGACCACTGAAAATCAGCGCTGTGCTGTGGGTCCCCCATAGCACAGCATCATGCTGAGTGGAAGCCTTTTTGTCACAGTCATGTCGTGCAGCTGCCGCCTAAGTAATTTCTGTTTTATGCTCGTGATTTGTTATGTACTTCGTGTTGTTCTCTGATTACTCTTGTCTTTTATGTACCTATGCACGTGTTTCTGTGACAAATAAACCTATTTTTCTTTATTTCTATGAGACACAGCAAGGCTTGTCTTTTGATTGGGTTTGGGAAACAAGAACAGTGAGAAGTATAATTTTGAGTTAAATATTTAATCAACAAATCATTAATTAGGTAATAAATGGTTCTTATCAAAATGGTAGACACAGCTACACATCAACCTATACATTTCCAGTATAAGCTGACCTCGCATTGTACGGAAATCCTATACGATGCGAGATTAGCATAAACTGGAAATGTATAGCTTGATGTGTAACCGCGCGTACCATCAAACTGATCTGATGAAGCTGGAAGGTAAGCCTACCGGAACTCCGTAATAAAACAATGTATCCTGGCCGTGTTTGATCCTATCAAAGATCTAAGAATGACAGCTGAGACTAACGGCTTAATGGCTTTCCGGGGCACGGATATATAATGTATGGTTACCCATCCATGAACCGACCGCGGCTAGTGTAGCTTAACCTTAGATCGACCCTTGCAGCTGTTATGAAATGAAATGAAATTGTTTATTCTGTAAATAGGATATCGGAATCACTTTTACACGTCATAATTATTTTTAATTAAAAATAAGCTAGATGAATTCGGCGTTTCCTATCTGACTACTCTGAGAAGAAAGGCCGAAACAAACTCAGGGGTCGCAGTCTCTTTTAAAGTCCAGACATACGAGTAATCTTGGTCAGGCCATATGAGGACCATGTAGATTAGTGTCTGAAATGGTCTTTTGAGGAAAGAACCACACAGATTTGAGTGAACCTGTCCAGTCAGTGCAAGCATTTGTCAGTAATCGTGGAGCTCAACTCGTAGAACAATACCAAAGAAAGGACATTTGGGTAGGCAGCATAAACTACTCAAACTGCCAGGTCATCACTAAAACTAGCAGAGAAATAAAAATAATTATAATATCCACATAGTCCTCACATTCACAATAATCAAAATAATATATTACTTTAACCCTTTATCATTTAGCCACAGGCCCCTTTCTGTGAATCTTGCCCTATCTGGGTATATATACATATTACATTATATCTACTCAATAAGCCAAGAATTCAAATCAATGACGCCATTCTCAAATCACTCGATGAGGTAAAGGTGACATCAGAAGAGCCTGCATAATAATACCTTTTTCAGTAATAAAATAACAATTTTCTGTCGTGACCCGAATATTAAAACAAAAGCCGTTATATTTTTGGCGCGTTTTTTGAGAGGTCAATTGAAAACACGTGATTTTTCATCTTAATAGGGTCACGTAAAAATATTTTTTATTGAATTTAATTTATTTTAACTTATTTTGTCTTTTTCTGGTGATTTCGTCAAAAAGTTAAGTAATTTAGTTTAAAACAGTAACCGGTGACTTGTATTTATTGAGGTTTTTTTCATGCCGTAGTCCACAGCTCAGAATTAATTTATTAGAGGCCATCTGACAGTTCGGAATCCGCTGGATGCGAGAAGCACAGAACCGGTCGAAGTGGCGGTGCTTGGGGGAGCCTATGTCCAGCAGTGGACGTCTTTTGGCTGAAATAATTACTCGATAGTTCTATAAATAAGGTTCTTATAGTAAAACTCTACTTAAACGTGTTTTTTGTTGTTTTTTTTACAGTTATTTCTTAATTACAAACTAGCTGCTGCTTGCGCTTCGGCCGCGTGGGCCCTAATTCTTTTTCAAAAATAAAAGTACCCTAAGTTACTCTTTGCTACATCAGCTATTTGCCAGTGAAATTACCGTCAAAATCGGTCCAGCCGTTTCGGAGATTGGCGGAACAAACAGACAACAGATAGACAAAAAACGAAAGTTTTTTGTTTTAAGTACTTACCGTGTACTTTCGTATTTAGTAAAAAGCTATTATTTTGACATTACAAACAGACACTTCAATTTTAATTATTTGTATGCATAGACATATTCCAAGAAATTATCAGTTCGGCTTTTTAGAAGCTAGCTAAAAGGTCGCATATCATCAGGTGATCACAAAATTCAAAATGACGTGTTTGACACGACGTATAAAACGCTAAATTTTGAACCCAATTAAAAAATCCAGAATAAATTCGGCACAAAAACTATCTTCGCTACAAAATTAAGGCAAATTCTGTTTTTTTTACATCGCCATTCGCCAATCATGAATGGAGGGTAGTCTGTAAAAATAATGTAATCAAATATGGCCGTAGAGTACCAATATTATTAGGTTTAGTTATACAAATTTAATTTCAACACTTTTTGCTCTTTTACCTTTAAAATTATTCGACTTTTTCTGAAATTATTTTAGTTCTTTACTTTAATGTTTTTTAAGGTAATTGGACTAGAAAATCGTGTTATACGGAGATGGAAAAAAAAATTGTAACCAATTTAGACAAAAATAGAAGCTTTTTAGATCAACTTTAAGCTCTTTAACTTATCAATTAGATTAAAGTTAACTTGATGAATTATTTTGAATGCTTTATCATTTTTGTTTTAAATAGATTCTCAGTATTTTGCCTTGATTTTTAGTAAAATGTTTTTTTTTTTGCTTATTTCTATATTTAGTAGTTCTATTAGTAGTTAGTAGTCTATAAGTAGTCCAATTACCGACTGCTTAATCTGGTCTTTGGCTGATAAAGTAAGAGTACCTGGTCGACCGAGCTCTGCTCGGGTAAAAATAGATAAACATATCATCCAGGTATAACAACTTTGTACCTATCACATTCCCGAGGCTGTGAAAATAAAGATAACTTTTTTTCCAGATATGAGACCTAGCTACATCGATTTTTCGCACCCGTAAACCCTATATAATAATAATAATACCAGCCTATTATTGTCCCACTGCTGGGCAAAGGCCTCTTCTCATACAGAGAAGGCACGAGCATTGATCACCACGCTTGCTCAAGACGGGTTGACGATTTCAGACTTATATTAACTATAAGTCCAGGTTTCCTCACGATGATTTTCCTTCACCGATGTCAGTAATGTCCAAGATAAACTCAGAAAGTACATATGAATTGAAAAAGTCACATTGGTACTTGCCCGGATTTGAACCCACAGCCTCGTGCATGAGAGGCGAGGCCTTACTCACGGAGCCATCACGACAGTACCGGTAATCGACCTTTCATCGAAATCGTTAGAGCCGTTTTCGAGAACGTAAACGTAAAATATATTATACAAATATTGCACATTTAATAATGTGTAAGATATGTAAATATTTTTTGTCCATTCTTTTGTAAAATGAACGTCGATGGAACTAAAAGAGTATGTTAGTGTCTGGTTCCGTATTATATAAATATTATATAAAAAATGACTTAAATATAAGTAACTTAAAAAAAAAAAAAAAGAAGTCTATATGGGGCTTGTGGCTAAGTAATAATAGCCGCACGGGTCGATCGATCAGGTTAAGCTACGCTTGCCGCGGTTGGTCCGTGGATGGGTGACTATTTTTACATATCAAGAACCCTCTGTGCCTCGGAATGCTCGTTAAGCCGTTGATTCCAGCTGTCATTCGTAGATCTTCGACAGTCGTTACAGGTCGTCAGAAGCCCGAAAGTCTGACAGCCAGTCTTTCCAACGGGTATTGTATTACCCAGTAATTGAGTTGTGAAGGTTAGATGGGAAGTAGCTTCATGTAAAATGTATTAATGTATTCAACTACATCCGGTTAAGACTCTTACACGGCCAGCTCATGGTCGGCCTTGCCGCCGGACAAGCCGCGGTGCGCCCGACTTGCCGCACAAAGGAGCCGCCATACAAACGAGTGCCGTTCTGCAAAAACCCGGCAGTCCGTGTCGTCGGCACTGTGTGTAGTAGTAGCGTTTAAAGGCTCTTTCAAACAGGCGCGACACGCGATGCGACACAAAGGCACCCCTCGTCGCGCGACGAGCGATGCAATTTGTGTCGCGTCACGTGTCGCGCTGGTCTGCACAAGCCTTAAAGTGGAAGCCGACCCCAACTTATTGGAAAAAGGCTAGGCAGATTGATCTGGGTCTATAAAAGTTTACGTACTTATGTTAGCTCATAGCTCAATAGCCCAGAAACCACACGACCAGAGTCTATCCATGGACATTCACCCGTTGTCCTCAGATGATGACAAATGAATAACTAATCACATGCTCAGAGTTTCCTGTCTGTCACTTTGTGAGCACACTTAGGAGCTATTACTTGATGTTGCGTATGTACATATTGAAACTGTGGTTAGGCTGTCAAAGGCTCTCTCAAACAACAGTTACATGTGTGGCAGGTGAAGTTGGTATGGGATTTGAGGTAGGTACTTTTGTGGAAAGACGTAGAAATATTTATTAATGGTTCTGTGGCGTGGAGTGGATCGTGGCTAAAGCCGGGTCTGCTGCGCGTGTTTTTTCGAAACATTACACAAAAACATCGCAACAAAGAGGCGTGGCCATACACATTTGTGTATGCAAACACGATGTTTTTGTTTTCTGAGCAGGGCCCTAATTCACTATGACCACTTAACGATTCCTTACTTCGAAATCACGTCAATTCCTTAGCTAATTACGACATCTGCTAATAACGTATTCTCTATGACACAATGAACGAAACCGCGTGAGATGAACGCGAAGTTGGCGTGGTTTGAACTGTCAAAATACCACGCTCGGCAACCGTACGGAATCGTTAGCCACGTAAGGTATACAATGTTCTGTGATCGTTAGTTTTGAATAAAGGAATATTTAAGGTAAATTTGTTCGAGTAAAATTCAGCAAAACCTATGAAGAAGGTAAGAAACACTTGTTTTTTTGTATATAAATATATATTAGATAGATAGATAGATAAATCGTTTATTTAGTGCACACAAAAGACAGCACAACATACAATAGCACGATAGAATAATAACTAATTAGGTGATATTATACAAGCAAATAAAAAAAATACATATAAGAAAGAAAACAAGACATTATGATGACACTATTGGCTATGACACAATGTAAAATAATGGATCAGAGTGCGCAACACAAGGGATCGTAAGGTCATGCTTCATGTAACTTATATTAAGTGACCACACTAATAAATGGGTATTATACAATACCGCCCATGGGCATGTGACTGCCCGTATTTTTTTGAATACCTATTCATGAAAAATTTACGAAAAAAAACTCTTTTTTTTTCTTAAATATATTTTTTTTCAACCTCCTATGATTTTATGGACTTTATTTGTGTTTTGTTTAAAATAAATACAATTTTTTTTTTTTGTATCGTCATATTCGAAAAATTTTAATAAAAAATGTTAGTTAATCCGATAAAATAAGTCATAAGGTTTTAGAAATAATAAACAGAATCCGAATCGAGCCAATAACATCGGAGTTATGGCAAACGCTACTCAAAAAATATAAAATTGAATAACATGAAAAATATTTTAAAGATAAGACCCCCTTTTCAAAGTTAATTCTCGATAATTTTCATGAAAATTCAGAAAAATACGGGCGGCCACATGCCTATGGACGAAATTTATAGTGGTTTTATTTATCTACTTTGCTAAACATTTTCTATATTTTATAGAAAATAATGATAATACTTACAATAATTCCCTTCAATCACAAAATGGTCCAATAGGTAATATTGTTGGTAACATAAATTATTTCAAAATCTACAAGAACCCTCAAAACAAATAAAATATGTACATAAAAACTCAGTCAGACAGCTTTTGAAATCTTTTGAAAACAAACATCTGTTAAGTACGTTCAAAAGCATTAACTCAATACATTTTAACACTGCTGTTAAAATATTGTCAATTTATTTATTAGTTAAATAAAAATTTGCCATAAGGTTTTTAATGTTATAAATAACAATAAAATAAAATAAAAAACAATCCTTTAGGAATTATTGATGTTCAAAATGGAGTATTTGCAATTACTAGTTTTAGGACCAAATAATGTCGAACAAAACTTCAAAACGCACGCGTGGTTTCATAATTTGCCATAGACAATTTGTCTTGGAGCATACAGAATACGACATTTCGATTCCTTGCCGTAACATGGGTTTCTACAAGACACGATATTGACGTGGTTTACACGTGGTAAGACATAAGCGGGGAATCATTTTACCATACAGAATTGGGGCCCTGCATGGAAAACATTCCCCGCGCGGGTGAAGAGGAGAAGGGTTTGTTTCATTTTCAACCGCTGCGCGCACCGCGGACGTCTGTCACTGTCATTCAACACAAGTTTTGAGGTCTTGTGAATAGTTGTGAACAAATTATGATAAATTGACGATGGATTGGAATAGAGGTACTTTTTAAGTACGTCTTTTTTGTCGGAACTCATTACGACATCTACACAAAATGTGTAGATGTAACCTAAAAATATTTTAATATGCTGGAGACAAAATTGTATATGAAAACAAATGTTTATGTGTAAGGTTATTTGTGTAATGTTTCGAAAAAACACGCGCAGGAAAACTGGCTTAATAAAACAACCGCACGTGTCGATTGAAGGTTAAGCTACCCTGTCCGCGGTCGGTTCGTGGATGGGTGACATCTATTACATATTGAGACCCTTCCGTGCCTCGGAAAGCACGTTAAGCCGTTGGTCCCGGCTGTCATTCGTAGATCTTTGACAGTCGTTACGGGTCGTCCGAAGCACAAAAGTAACAACCAGCCTTACCATGGGGTATCGTGCTACCCAGTTACGGGGTTTTGGAGGTCAGATAGGCAGTCGCACTTTCTAAAAATACTGGTATTCAGCTGCATGCGGTTAGAGTGGAAGCTGACCCTAACATAGCTGGGAAAAGGCTAGGCAGATTGATTGACAAAAGGTGCAAAGGAAAAGTAATGTTTGCAAAAGCTAGATTCACATTCAAAGACAACTAAGTGGCAAATAAAATAATAATCACGAAATAAACAGTACTCGTGTATCTTGCATCCAAAACGTTGCACGTCGTCAGTTTTACGTGTGTTCACGTAAATAACGTTTCGTTGGAGAGCGAGAACAAAACAATCGTGTCATTGAGAACAAGAGTGTTGCACGAATACGGACGGTTAGTTCTACTTATGACTGAGCGTTCGATGTCGTTTTTAGCTCATGAATTCATCATGAAAGCTCTTATTGGTATACTTACTTACGTTACACTGTAAACACTGTAACAATGTATCGCCGGAATCTGTTGATGAAGTAAAAAAAGAAAAAATACGTGTGCAATATTTTTTAATAAACTACCTGACGGACAAAATAATTAGTCGTCATCCCTATTGTTGTAATATTGTCAATTGCTTCAATAGAATTTGGTAGACGATCAATCAATCACGTAAAAAATTAACAATTACAATTGATCGTTTCGGGGAACCCCAAGAGTCTGTGCAGGCATTGCCACATTGTATGGCAAAGTATAGGCTTTGGCCAAGGTAACAGCCAGCCCTGGCAAAGGTAAATAGTATTCGAAGTGGAGTAGTTTGATTAGAATTCTAGATTTGTACAACCTTCAGTTTGGATGAGATTTGGATTTTTTATCAGAGCTTTTAAGCCTCCATTCAAAACCCTTTTCGCAATGAGACGTAAGTATATGAATTAGATTAGTAGAAGATAAAAATATTCAGACCTTTTATAAATGTATCCTTTCAAATTTAATATGGTACTTTTTCCATTAAAATTTAAAAGGCATGATTCACTTATCTGCTAATTCCAACAATATTAATTCACCAAATAATTAGTTCCGTTTTAATTCATTTATTTATCATGTCATCATCATCATCATTTCAGCCAAAAGACGTCCACTGTTGGACATAATCCTCCCCCAAGCGCCGCCACTTTGACCGGTTCTGCGCTTTTCGCATGCAGCCGATTCCACCTTGAGGGAGGCCTTCCAACGCCATGTCATCCAGTAAGCGGTCGCCACTCCATTCATTGTATATACATAACTAGCTACGCCCCGCGGTTTTCAAAAGTCATTTATTCAAAGTAGGGTGAGAAGCAGCACTTTTCGAACGTCAAAATTACATAAGACAGTCCCCCAAAAACGCCCACCCTTCACCACTTCCTAGTGCTTTAGCTGGGAAGAAGCGGCGCAACAAACTCCCCAGCAACACAGCTGTCTGTTCAGATAGAAAAACTTGATTCTATACAATAGTACTTATGCAAAATAATTTGCATTACGCAACACACATCCTATGTGTTAATCCTGTGTGCCAAATTTCATCCAAATCCGTTCAATAGTTTTTGCGTGAAAGAGTAACAAACATCCATCTTCACAAACTTTTGCGTTTATAATAATAAAGATGCTGGTAGGGATCTTGACCGTACTTCCGGGATTGTCCTGATAGCCGTAGAATACCTCTCCACTCCTCATAAGCACCTCAGGACGTGTTGCCCCCTTGTCCCTACGACACTATGTGTTAGCGACCGTTTTCGGGGGCCCATTATTGAGTGTGCAAGCCACCCCCTGCCATTTTATCCGTGTGCATATAAAACATAGATCAGGCAGAAGCCACAGTCCTTCCATAGTTCCAGGGGACCAGTCCACTTTAGCAACCCAAACCCATAGTCCGATATCTTTGTTTCCATATCTTACAATAATCCTACATCAACCGGGGGTTGTCCTTGGCTACACTTGCATAGTGCGAACAGGGATAATTGTTGGTTGGTACCTCATTTCATTAGAAACGTCTAAGGGGCCTCTGCGAGTTGGCTTCGGCCCCTCGTACGCCTTCCAAAGGTCCTGGGTCCCGAGAAATGTCAAAGACTTACTAATATTATAAATGCGAAAGTTTGTAAGGATGGATGGATGGATGTTTATTACTCTAGGAAATAGGATAAGTAGGATTATAATGTCCAAAAACTTTTTACAAAAAAAAAACAACCGACTTCCAAAAAAAAAACACTACAAAGTGAAAAATAACTTTTATTTCGGAAGTCGGTGTCTTGGGTTTTGTGTTTTCGTTTTTTGCCACCGACTTCCGAAATTAAAGTTATTTTTCACTTAGTAGTGTTTTTTTTTGGAAGTCGGTTGTTTTTTTTTTGTAAAAAGTTTTTATTTTTCACTCTTTAGTTGTGGTACCTATCTCACACACATTCGAATACCACTACCTGCTACCAGTGACAGGAACTTATCATATCATCTACATACTAAGTGGGAAAAAAATACGTATTTTGAAGCTAACTCAAAAACTACCCAAGCAAAGTTAATAAAATTTATATGGGACCAATTTGGGAGCATACCCTTTCAAACAAAAAAGAATTTTCGAAATCGGTCCACAAATGACGGAGAAATCGGTGGACATACATAAAAAAAAAAAAAACATACGCGACGAACATATAACCTCCTCCTTTTTAGAAGTCGGTTAAAAATGAGTTACAATTACAAACTAACACGGTTCCGTTCCCGCTATAAAATAAGAATCGATCGGTATGAAAATCCTACATATTATTACCTATAGTACTTACCAACATCAGCCTGTCACTTTCAGAATACATTCCCGCTATCTGATTTCTCAACAGAAATTAGTGATGTCAGCCTGCTCCCGACAAACAAAGGGAGCTCATAATCCAAGATTAGGGACTTCCAACTGGTCCTATATGTATCTACACCCACACTGAGTTTATTGTATGTTGTACTACAAGACCTTAGGCTGGATTAGCTTAGATTACGGGAAACGTTTTTTATGTATCTAATGGTTTTTGTCTGGTGAAACGGTTTATAGAAAAAAGTTATAAATTAGTTAAGAGATTCCTTTTATTATACATATTAATTTTATAAAACAACTCTATTCTTTGGACATTCAATGGTCAATGTACACGCATTTTCCGGACCTACTTTATCAAGGCAACGATAACCGGCTTTAATGATTTTGTACTGAAGATTACGTCTTAAAGAGTAGTGTTAATGATTTGGAAAAAATATATGTTAATTTAGAGCATTTTCTTAATAACTTAATATATGATTTTTTTTGATTATGTTTATATTACTTAGTGAAATTAATTTGTAAAGTTATGTCTAACGTAATAAAAAACTGAGAATCACGCAAAATCTATCAAGCATATTTTTCTGAAACCTTCACCATTTTAAAGATAATTTAATTATTGATCTTTTAGTATACGTGTTTTATTATAATACCTTTTGTTTTATGTATAATATTTAGGACAGCGCTCCTTGATGGGCGAGTCCTATTAGGGCTCCCACACAAAACTGCGAATTCGCATCGCATTGCAAAAATCTGCGAGCTCGGCCTAAGCCAAGCGCACTGTGAGCTCACAGATTTTTGCTATGCGATGCGATGCGAATTCGCAGTTTTGTGTGGGAGCCCTTACTGACTGGACGTACGACGCGTTGCGTGAGCTCAGTACTGAACACGCAAGCTAACCATTCAAGGTCACTGGCATATATCTGCGTCTTAAAAATGCAATGACATGTAGGCGAGCCTATAAAAACATACAGGGCACGATTACAAACTCCGGATTGCCCATGCCCCCTCATAATTATTCAACAGAGAAAAGAAATCATTGCCCTGACCTAAGAACAAAAACAATTAGCTTGTTCAGTCAGCCAGGTTGGTAATTACAGCTGTTGATTTAAATTATAAAACTGTACTACCTAACCGGCATGTAATATTGCCATTTCGGGACCCTGAACTTGTACTTATGCACGTTGGCGATTCTTGACATATAAATATAAAACTAAAACTTAACTACGACTAAAAAGTCAACTAACAAGATATCACAGACAGACAAATTAAAACTCCGGAGTCACACGTGTTAGGGCATAAATCGAATAGATTACCTCAATAGATACCTCATTTGTCAAATTATGATGAGTAGTTTAGAAGTTATGAGGGAACAGATGAACAAACATAAATACTTAATTTCATATATTACCTTAACTCAAATACTCAACCGCCGCGAGATTACTGTGTGTGTCTGTTATTTTTTTTTAACAATACTATAAACTGTTCCGATATTTTGACAAAAATTATTTCAGCATTCCCATGAAGTCTAAGAAATACAATCCACCTTTGCGCGTGCCATTTGCTTCACCAATTATGGGCAAAATTTGTTGAAATTGTGCGTGCAAGCAGAAATTTAAACAGGCTTTGTAAACAGTACGATATAGATCCGTTTATAACTAGTGTGTCGTCAGCCAGGAAGTGTTAAGCCGTAACTTATTCATGTAATAATTTTATGATGGTTGTTATGCAGTGCGAGCAACATAGTAATTATGCTGTAATATATAGTTACTTGGTGTGAATGTCCCTAGAATTTACTTCTTTTTTTCTGTATTTTATAAGTGGAGACCTGTTTTTTTTTTTTTTATATGTGGACCTGTAATTGGCTTGTACTGTACGGACGGTGAGCAATGGGTAGCTCGCCGTCCGGTAAGGACCAAGCCCGGGTCGACGGCGCGTTGTGTTCCACGCGCGCCTCAAAGAGATGTCAGCAGAATTGACGGGGTCCGCTAGGGCCAATGCCTGCCGGGGGTTCGAAGAAAACCGATAGGGACATCGCGGCCCCCGGCAACGGGGCAACCGAAGGAACACGGGTGGGTTTTAGTCAGTAAGAGTCTGACACGCCCTCCCGCTCCACCCAGAGCGGGAGAAGTTATTTGATAATTTCCCACCCAAAAAAAAAAGACTAATGTACTGTCCTTGGTCTGTTTGTTTTAGCTGTAAGTCTGCCATGTTATTTAAATAAATAAAATTAAATAAATACCGGTCAAAATCATAAACATATCTAAACTTAAAACAATATCTTTATAGAATCATAAGGGTGCTAAAAGGAACAAACCCTCCACAACGTCTACAATTCTAAATCCATTTTGCTTCCCGTCTTGTAAATAAACAGACGGCGAGTTCCCGTGATGACACAGCGCGTTCGTGTCAAGATCGTGTCAGTTCGGGTTAGTTCGTACGTCTTCGGGCGTTTTGACGGGTGGGTTTGAAAATGATATGCGTAAGTGGAATGAAGCTTTTTGTTTTTTTAATTTTTATTTCGTTTTATAAATTTATGCGAAATAACTTCAATACATTGAACAGCTCGGAGGAGCTCGTGGCTAAGTAATAACAACCGCACGGGTCGATACAACAGGTCAAGCTACGGTTGCCGGGGTTGGTCCGTGGATGGGTGACCGTCTTTACATACCGAGACTCCTCTGTGCCTCGGAAATCTCGCTAAGCCGTTGGTGCAGGCTGTCATTTGTAGATCTTTCACAACCAGTCTTATCAAGGAGTATCGTGTCACCCAGTAGGTACCTAATAGGGTTGTGGCTACCAGATAGGCAGTCGCTCCATGTAAAATACTGGTATTCAGCTGCATCCGGTTAGACTGGAAGCCGACCTCAACATAGTTGGGAAAAGGCTAGATGATGACATTGAAAAGCTAAAAATGACCACCACGTAAGGTACGTTTACTGAATAAACGAAAAAGTATGACGCTATTATAAAGATGGCGGCTGTTTCAGATGAGTTACCTGAAAAAGACTTCACTTCTGAATTAGTATCAGATCATGATGACTTACCCATCCGAATGTTTTTTTTGTTTTTCATTTCAAAACAGAATGTAGTATTCTATATTGAAAATTACAAACCAACCCACTAAAAAGTGAAAAAAAAAACACACTTTTTAGTGGATTGTTTTGTATTTTACCTAAGTTACAATAGCCTAATGTCAACTGCTTATCTAAAATACCCAAATCGCTATAGATGTACCTATAACATTTGAAGAGTTCCCTCGATATCTCCAAGATCCCATCATCAGATCGTGACCAAATGACAATGGGACCAACTTGAAAGTATACCCTTTCAAACAAAAAAATATTTTTTCAAATCGGTCCAGCCGTCTTCGAGTAATAGGGGAACATACATAAAAAAATAAATATCCTGACGAATATCTCCTTTTTTGAAGTGGTTTAAAAATATTCTAAATTCTAACAGAAATAACTAAAACTCATACGTGACTTGTAATCACATAAAAATGAAGAGACAACAACTGTGCCCTAGTTATTGCGACAAAACAATATAAGGGGGTTCTCGTAAAAATAACATAAAAATAAATGATTTCCTTTATTCAATACAGTTTCACCTTACGTTCCGAGAAGGATTTTATGGTAAAAAATAACAGAATCCGATACTTCGATTTGTATTCCCCTTACCGCTGGGGGCTTCCGTTTTTTTTTACTTTCGTCGTCCCCTCTTTCTAATACGGTGGAGGGTAGTTTTAAGGGAAAGGAGGAAGCGGTGGATTAGCGGTTACATTCATTCCATTTTCATTTTCAAATATCTTTATTTATCATCGTTACAAAAAACAAAAATGCACTTATCCTAAGACACATTAACTCATTATAATTACGACACTTTATGAGGCTTGCGATACACCTTCCAAAGCTTTTAAAGGGTAACATTCAAGGTATTTTGATGGAGCGGGAGAGGAAGACCAAAGAAAAGATGGATGGATTGTGTGAGGAATGATATGAAACAGAAGGGAGTGAATGATAGTGTGACGGTTGACAGGGGAGAGTGGAAAAAGAAAACGAGTGCGCCGACCCCACGTAACATGGGACAAGGGCAGGAAGATGATGATTCAAAGTATTTTGATACCTGTAGTGGTATTCTGTAAAAATTTCACCGTGATATCTTAGGTGAAGTGAGCTGCCAATAGTGTCAATCCTTAGCAACTGACAGCTCACTTCACCTAAGATAACACGGTGAGATGGTTACAGAATAGCACTACTTGACCTTTAAGAAATATATTTGGACTAGATTCAACATTACTGCAATTTCGACATTTGGGTTAAAGTCGACAGTGATTTACGTCACTGTCACTGGTCACTAATGAAACTGCGGAAGCATCGTGTACAAAGTCGGGAAGAAAACGTCAATTATACAGTGTGTCCGGACATGGACTAGCGATATTCTAAATACTTAAATATAAACTATTTTAAAGTACAATTACACTCTAAGCTTGGGTCCAATACACTCTCCGTTTTTGTGGTAATTAACAAATTATTGGTTGAATTGCATAATTTTTTTATTTTTTTTCGACTTTCACGTTTTTTTTTCAAAAGTTTTGGAATAGTGAATACATTGTTTTGTAATGCAGAAGGTAGACAATATTATTGCCTTTCGAATAAGCCTATTTTTATCTCAGTATGACTAAAACTTTGAGAGATATGTTTTTTTTTGTACTCGCATAGAGAATATTTCAACAAAAAACAAAATGGCTGCTACATAGCGGGGAAGTTTATTGGACCCAAACTTAGAGTGTAATTGTACTTGTAAATAGTTTATATTTAAGTATTTAGAATATCGCTAGTCCATGTCCGGACACATTGTATATAGCCCACCAGAGGCAGTGGGCTCAACTTTCTCTGTGATGTCCAATCAGCCTATAATGTTCCCACTGCTGGGATACAGGCCTCCTCTCTGTGAGAAAGAGTGGGCTTTAATCCACCACGCGGCCCCAGTGCGGATTGGTAAATGCCACATGTCTTCGATTTTTTGGTTCTAGGACATGCTGGTTTCCTTCACCGTTTTGAGACCAATGGTGATGTAATAAATTAAGCAAAGTTGGTAACTCGCCGGCTGAGGTTCGAAATCACGACTTAACTCAGTAAGTCGGGGTCACCACTGCTCTCAATCATGATGAATACAGCATTATTCCTTAGGAATCTATGAGCCCTTCATTTTTATTAAAGCCATGAACATGAATGATCCGATTCAATACAACAAGGCATCAGTCAACCCCTCACCTTTTCAAAAATAAATGTTACTCCAATTTGCGTCAATACCCTCAATACGTCGTAAACTCTATTTACAAAACGCTTACAAATCCGTACACAAAAAAATAAATTACTTTTCAAGTATTCATAAACCTCTACCTATTCAAGATTCTTACCGTGGGGACTCCTTCTGAATCACCGAATACAATTGGCTTATCAGGCTCCAATCTTAAGCAAGATTTTCGCTCATAACTTGTGCCTTGTCAAGAAGTAGACCCGGTCAATGTTAATAGAGGAAAAAACGTCTGAACAACGACCGATCTGCTCGTAAATAAGCCGAAGCTGATCTCAATTGCAGTTCCAAGTCTTCGACTGGACGTCAAACGAAGTTTAGGAGCATATAAACGTGTTTTGCATCAGAAATAACGGTTCCAATTGATTTATTTGTATCCCCATCTTGGATAAACAACATATTCTGATCTGCTGTACAAATGAGAATTCGAAGTCCTAAAAATTTTATGGTATTTAGGTGTGTACGGCTCGTTGGTTGTTACTGTTTTATTTCTTTTGGTAATTTGGGTTTGTGAATGAAATACGTATGCTTAACATATACACATATATTAGGATTTCGAGATATACGAAATCCGAACTAACCAAGGTGTCTCAATTGATGGAGAGCTTTGCGACTTAAGACATTATTTATAAGTCTTGAAGTAGGTTGAAATTCCCTGCCTCGGAAAGCATGCTAAGCCGTTGTTCCCGGCTGTCATTCGCAGATCTTTGACAGTTGTTACGGGTCGTCAGAAGCCCGAAAGTGACAACCAGTCTTACCAAGGGGTATCGTATTACGCTGGGTTGTGGAAGTCAGAAAGGCAGTCGCTCAATGTAAAATTAGACAACCAAAACTATGGACACACGTTATAACATAATCCAAAACTTTGTTTGCAACTAATGGCCAAACTAAAGTCGTTAAAATAAGTATTTTAACGACCAAGTTTCTTTAACCTTAGTATATGGCCCCCAAGAGTATCTGGCAGGATTTAAGCGGGCTTCCCATAAACTGCACACTTAGAAGTAAATTGCATCACCAGCTATGATAGGTATCTATAGTTATCTATGACAAAGACACAGGAACCGAAGCAATCTGCCTAGCCTTTGCCCAACTATGTTGGGGTCGGCTTCCAGGCACCAGTTATTATATTTTAATACATACACATACCCCCACGTAGGTACATTAATGCGCCACATCATATATTTATGCATCTACTAGTGAGTAGTTGTCTGAATAATAGAATAATATACTGTGCTCGTTCTAAATACTGATATATGTTCATATTATAGGCGAGGATGCTGGCACCCTAAACACAAGTTAAATCTTACTTCGGGTGCCAGAGTTCATCTAAACACTCTTTCCTTTAGTTTTAACGCTGCATAGTTTTTAGTTTTTGTTTTTGTACAACTGAATGGTAATTTTTTATTTTTTTTTATTATTTTACATGGAGCGACCGCCTATCTGACCTTCACGACCCAGTTACAGTTAACACGATACCCCTTGATAAGACTGGTTGTCAGATTTTCGAGCTTCTGACGACTTGAAATGACTGTCAAAAATCTACGAATGACAGCCCTGACCGACGGCTTAACGGAAAGCGTCCAAGGCACAGAGGGGTCTCGATCCCGTCCACGAACTGATCGCGGCAAGCAAAGTTAGCCATATTTCATATTTCCACACAGTAAAATTGCCAAATTAATCGAAACAGTGAAATATTTTTACATCTATTTGCGACGTTGCCCACTTTCAGAATACACGCGCTTAAACGCCAAGGATTTTTCTTACACCTTTTTACCACAATCTGAGATCGGGCGTTTTTTTAAACTGTCAGGAGCAATTCTAATTCAGAGCGCGCCACGAACAGGTGATGGTAGATACGAGGAACCGTTTTGGGTTCGTGTCTATGTCGAGATCACACGATATGTATGTGAGAGAAAATTGTGGAAGGACAATTTCGGTTTTTGGAACGAGAGCGGGAATTAAGCTTAATTTGGTTGAAAAGGTGGGAATGGAGCTTTTGTATCGTTCTAGTTTTTTGGGACCAAGCTCGTATGATATGCTATCATAAACTGTTCTCATTTGGCTACACAGCAACAATTCTATTTAACGGAGATGGTATTGTCTCTTTCGTTATTATCAGCCATATTTTCATTTCATTTGGATTTTAATTAGACTAACGATTTATGATTTATTTTATTCCATATTTAGTATTGTTTCTTTATGAGCGAGTATTTTATTGTGTTTATTTTATTGTTGTTTGTTCTCATGCAATGTAACGAAGTGTGTTAATTTATTATTATTTTATAATCTAATCTTATTTCGCAATTTTATTATGTATCAATTTAATGTTAATGCTAATAGTTTAATGATTTAATAATTTGTAGAATAATTGTTCACCTTTTTAACCGACTTCCAAAAAGGAGGAGGTTATTTATGTTCGTCGCGTACGTTTTTTTTTTTTTTTAATGTTTGTCCTCCGATTTCTCCGTAAATTGTGGACCAATTTTGAAAATTCTTTTTTTTCTTTTTCAAAATAAAAAAAAAACAAAATTCAAAATATTTTATTTCACATAAACCTAAATGGGCACTTATGAAACGTCAGAAGCTAGCACGGTTCCAATTGGTCGTTTCCTATGGAGAAGAGCCGGCAAGAAACTCCACTTTGAAAGGGTATGCTCTCGAGGTGGTCCCATATAAATTTTATTAACTTGGCTTCGATAGTTTTTGAGTTAGCTTCAATAATACGTAGTTTTCCCACTTAGTATGTGGATGATATGATAAGTTCCTGTCACTGTTATTTACATAGCAGGTAATGGTTTTCGAATTTGTGTGGGGTAGGTACCACAACTAAAAAGTAAAAAAAAATAAAAATTCAAAAAAAAAAACAATACACTTCCAAAAAACACTACAAAGTGAAAAATAACTTTAATTTCAGAAGTCTGTGACTAAAAACGAAAATTCAAAACCAAAGACACCGACTTCCGAAATTAAAGTTATTTTTCACTTTGTAGTGTTTTTTGGAAGTCGGTTGGTTTTTTTTTTGTAAAAAGTTTTTTAATAAGAATGTTGTGCATGCCTATAAGTGATGTATTTACACAATACTCAAGACTCGTGATACCTATTGTAACTATCCTTGTAAGTATGTCGTTGGTGTGCCTTGCTTGATAAATAAATAAATATTTTAACTACTGTGTGGGCGTACGGGTAGTGTTGGTTATTGCGCATTAGAAAAACCGATTGCAGTTCAGGGGGCCTACCACCAGCTCAAAAGCAGTATTCATTTAATATTACTTCAATGGCAGAAAGAGATGGAGCTATACGTCCTGTAGAGCTTCGTCTCTTTCCCACACTGAAGTAATATTAAAATAATACTGCTTTATGAGCTGGTGGTAGGCCCCCTGATCATATTATAATTTACTATCAAATTAATCACACAAGCAATTCATATACTGTAGTACACGATATAACTTTTCGAAACGTGCGACAGTTTTTAAACGTTTTCGCTGCTTGACCGCCACCGATGAGCTCTGCTCAGCTCTGGCTCCGGCCGGTCCGAGCGTTATGTTGTAGACTCAGTCGAACGCCGCTAGGAGGCGCTGGCGTCCCGATTAGTCAACTAAATAACGTATTACGTCCGACATACTGATGATGGAGAGAGCTGCACTATTAAAAAGATTCGTTAATGGTGCCGATTCCCTTGTTCACAAACTAAACTAAATTTAAGTTCAGTGCATCTTTTTCTTTCTATTTCATTAAGAAAAGGACAGAAGATAAATTTTAGTTTAGTCCTGTCAAATTAATCAGCGCCTGTCACTACTCCATACAAGTTAAGACGTGATTAAAAACTTGCCTACTAAAATTATGTCAATTTACGTCAAGCGCTGATTAATTTGACAGGACTAAACCAAAATTTATCTTCTGTCCTTTTCTTAATGAAATAGAAAGAAAAAGATGCACTGAACTTAAATTTAGTTCCTTGCACCTAGCTTCTGACGTATCATAAGTGCCTATGTGAAAAAAATATTTTGATTTTGACTAGATATCGTCACTGGAAAGGCAAAAATACTTAACCGCCATATAAATAGTATGGCGGTTAAGAAATTTTGCCTTTAACGATACAATTTTTGACGATATGATCTGATATTTATTATAAAAAAAAAATCGGAATTTATTATTAATGTTCGGACTTTAAACGGGACCTAAACTGTGTATGTTTCGGTTTTTCTTCTGATAGGAAACACCGGCCACATCTATCTAGCAATAGTGATTCCATTTGCAATCGCTTATGGCTCATAATGGCATGCTGTGATCACCTATAAGTGAAGGAATACACCAACTTAATACCTAATGTTGGCCATTACTTATGTGCTATGTCTTGCGATATCATTCATTGGATATTCTAAATAAAGGAATAACCAGTCATTTTCCGACCATTACTATGTTCTATAACCTCACATACCAATTCAGTAGCAAAAATGATTTTCAAAACCCCCGCCCACATCTCCTAACCCAAATCGCGGTCCAGTCCAGTGCCCCGAGGTACGCGACCGTCCCAGCGTATAATTCGATTTAGATAGATGTTACAAAGACTCCGCTAACTTAGCTACGGGTCGCAAAGGCTCCCTAACTAGTTTACCATTATACTGGAAGTGAAAAATGAATAGATAAGTTTTACTCTAGCAGAAAGTGTGGATTTCAGTTTTGCAACTTCTCCTTTGTGTCATAATTTCTTGGTCGAGATTTTTAGTTTGTGGGTTGTCTGCAGTGGGTGAGGGATGTGATTTGTGGATTCTTTCATGCTGAAATGTATCAGCAACTATGGTTTAGAGGACATTATTCACTGCTGTTAATGCTCTGGTTACGACGTTTGTTGCGAGTCCATGGCAGGATTTTTAGGCTTTTTAGGTGTGCTACTTTTTTATTTTCTGTCTAAAAGTATGGTATCTTTTTATCGTCTGTATGGTGTAAAGTTTACTCATCCTCTATAGAAAAGGGAGGATCCTCCGACCTAACGGGTGTTTTGCCTGGTGAGAGTCGCGCGGTAAACCGTACTTGCGCGATGCAGGATTTTGCATGACGTCAGTGTTATGCGTAGTTCAAATGTGGCAATGTAGAGGCCGCCACAGTTCTATTCCTTCAAATTCAAATTTAGATGTTGAAACTTTCCGATTTTTTTTTTAAACAATTTCATCTAATCCATTGCCTTATGTTTATAGGCTTATGTTTTTTTATTTAAAAAGCAAGGCCATTAGCACATGACAATTACAGCATACATAGTGTGCCTTGAATGGAAACCTTGCTTTGCCTTGCTATTTCTGCGGAGAGTAAGTAGGTCTTCTCTACCCACGGAGAGGAGCCTTCCTAGAATCACAAGCCTCTATTCTATCATATTTCCAATATATTCAAACCGATAATTTCCAAGCAAAATTGATTCGATTTGTGAACACTTTTACCGACCTAACTCTGTTCCACTCAAATCGATCTCGGTTGATTGATGAACTCCAAACTAACTTAGTTAGGGTCGCCAAAGTCAGTAACCGGGTTATCATTACCCGTAATAGACTGTGTGTGTCGGTATTCGACATGCTTCGGTTAGTGAGAACCCTATTGATTTTGAAAATAGTATTGGCAGGTTCATTTGTGTTGTGGACTTAATTTGGAGTACATATTTGCGTTGTGTATTTGCTATTTATTCGCAAGAGCTCGTGGCTAAGTAATAACAGCCGCACCGGGTCGAGCTACGCTTGCCGGGGTTGGTCTGTGGATACTGACCATCTTTGAGCGGCCTAGTGCTGCAAGCAAAAATAGTCCTTACGGCGCGGTCGTTAGTTATGGCTTTCCGCGATGGTACAATAGGTACACCTCTGCTGAACCCTTCGGAGATACAGTTATGATCTAATGTTAAAAGCTAAATTAAATATATTGTTTTATTTCTAAGAAACAAAAAAGAAAAATAAAGAATTTCTGTCTTTTCTAAAATATTTCTTAGTTTTCCAAACTTAGCCTAATCCTAGTTTTTTATAAAGTCTTCGAGGTCTCGTGTTTCTTCCGAATATTCTGAAAACAAAAAAAAAACAACCGACTTCCAAAAAAAAACACTACAAAGTGAAAAATAACTTTAATTTCGGAAGTCGGTGTCTTGGGTTTTGTGTTTTCGTTTTTTGCCACCGACTTCCGAAATTAAAGTTATTTTTCACTTTGTAGTGTTTTTTTTTGGAAGTCGGTTGTTTTTTTTTGTAAAAAGTTTTTATTTTTCACTTTTTAGTTGTGGTACCTACCCCACACACATTCGAACCACTACCTGCTACCAGTGTCAAGAACTTATCATATCATCTACATACTAAGTGGGGAAAAAAAAACGTATTTTGTAGCTAACTCAAAAACTACCCAAGCAAAGTTAATAAAATTTATATGGGACCAATTTGGGACCCTACCCCTTCAAACAAAAAAATAATTTTCAAAATCGGTCCACAAATGACGGAGAAATCGGTGGACATAAATATAAAAAAAAAAAAAAAAAAAAAACAAACATACGCGTCGAACATATAACCTCATCCTTTTTGGAAGTCGGTTAATTATACTATCATCCGTCAAAGTTCTAAGCTGATATTAAAATGGCAGTCTCATTTTTACGTCATTTGGCATTTGGTCGTTGTTTTGGTAGAAGGACAAGCTTAGAAAGCTTTCTTCGTATTCATAAGCCATTTTTGACCAAACTAACATAACAATAATGTTAGCTATATTCTCTACAAGAGTTGCAGAGTCCCAATTTGCGATAAAAACATCCTACTTTTGGCCGTTCCCTTCAACCAGAACTTTCCTTAACGTTTTCGCGATTTTATAGTCAAAATAATTAAGGCTGACTTATTTAAAACATCGTTCCGTTTCTGACAATCGTTTGAAAATGACAGAGACAGAATGATGTTTTCAATAAGTTTATCGTTCAATGCATTTAGCTAGTTGTGGTGCCATCGGGCATTTTTATCAAACTCGATTTGTTGACCATTTTCTATTTTGCTAAATACCGGTACTTGTTGAAAGGCCTACACTGTCCTCCCAAACCTTTTAACACTGTTATTTGAAATTATTGTGAAAGCCAATTATTTTTAAAAGAGTAGGTAACCGTGGAGTTTCTTGCCGACTCTTCTCCATAGGAAACCACCAATTGGAACCGTGCACCTAGCTTCTGACGTTTCATAAGTGCCCATGTACAGTCTGACAATTTTCTCAATGTCCCTCGGGAATCATCGCATTTTCGAATACAAACGAATGCTAATTTCCATGTCTATCAATTATCAGCTTTATCGTGTATATATTTTTGAATTCAGAATTAAGTACTTTATTGTTGTTTTTATTTCCGTGTGAACAATATAGAGCTGTAAAACTATTTTCGTGCCTGCGACTTTAGCAGCTTTCCTCCTCCTCCCATTTTTTAAAAATAAATTACGTTAAGTTAAAAGAGTATTAACAAATCTATATACTTCCAAGTCAATTGAGAGCGTCCGGTCTGCACCAGTAACAATCTGACGACTGACAAAACACGAAGTTTGCCGAGGGACATTTAGAAAATAGTTATACCTACTGTGCAATAGGTTTATATGAAATAAAATATTTTGAATTTGTAAAAAAGATACTGTCAGACTGCGTTTTTGTCAACCAAACAGACATCAACTCAACAACAACAACAACAACGACAACAACGACATCAACTTATGATCACGCCTGTATTGCACGAAGGGTTAGGCAGAGGTGTATCTAGTAAATCCACATAAAAAAAACCGACCAAGTGCGTGTCGGACCACGCACAATGAAGGGTTCCATACTTGGGATGAATTTATCACAAGAACTAAGTTAACATTGTAGTTGAAAAACATGTTCTCCCATACATTCCAACTGTAAATGTAAGTGTGTACGCACAATATTGAGTGATTTACCATTTTATTTTAAGACCATAGAATTCTTATAGGTTTTCCATAGAACTATTCTGTGTATACTGCCTCGTTGGTCTAGTGGTCGCAAGCGCTACTGCTGAGCATGAGGTCCTGGGTTCTATTCCCGGGTCGGGCAAAGTGTTATTGGCTTTTTCTATCTGGAATTTCTCAGTAGCAGCCCGAAGTCTGGATTTGTGCCCGGTTGATGGCAATAGGCTCGCCCCCTATTACATGGGACTTAAACATAACTGGCGAAATGTGGGTGTATCTACTACAGGTACACCTCTGCCCAACCCTTCGGGGAAACAAGGCGTGATGTTATGTATGTGTGTATTCTGTGTATTTAAAAAAAATGTTAAGCTCAGTAGTTTTAGAGATAAGGGGGAATGGTAATTTTTCATCAATTTTCTTAAATATCTTTAAAAGTGTTTATTTTAAAATTAAAGGCGACTAACAAAATGTATTTACAAGGCTGATGTAAAGGGAAAGGCCAGGCCGGGGACGCCCTAAGAGGACATATACTGACCTTATTGGTGATGTTCTTCAGAAAGGCCAGGTGCGTAGTACTCTCAACCGGCGTGCGTGTATGACCAGATGTATGAACGTAACGAGGCAAAAGGAGTATGTAAGGATCGTAGCAGGTGGCGTTCTGTAGTTTCTGCTTACCCCCATGGGAAGAAGGCGTGAGTTTATGTATGTATGTGTATAAAAAATATAAAAAATGTTTTTGAAATCCTTGCAATAAACCCTTTCATTTGATATGTCACACGGTACAGTTTGCAAAACTTTTTATTTTAATTTTCCTATTTGTCCCCCTCTTCAAAAGTGACATCCATATTCAAAATTCATTTATTTACGTTATACATCAGTGTTTGGGTCACAGAAATACATATGTGTACTAAATTTCAACTTAATCGGTCCATCAGATTCGGAGCAAATTGGCTGTGACAGACAGACACACGAGTGATACTATAAGGGTTCCGTTTTTTCCTTTTGAGGTACGGAACCCTAAAAATTAAAATGTGCAATTCAAATCAAACAACAGTATCCACTCAGATGTCCACATAAACTTACTCCAAACATATCTACGTTGCCAACTTATGCAGTTAAAACGTAACTTCAGTCGCAGACAGCCGTCTTAACTCAGCGAGTGCCGCATACTGCAGATAAAACTTCTCTTTAAACTTTTGTACACGATACTCTCACTTTTTTCACCTGCTAACCGGATAATCCCGAGATTTTGTACCAGAATTAAAAAGAATGAAAAGGTGGAGTTAAATGTGTTGGTAAGATATTATGTTTTAATATTTGAGGAATGAAAGAATCAATTTTGATTTATTTCTGACAATCGGTTCTTCGTTTTTTAGATAATTAAATTAATAATCATTATTTAACTGATGAAATGTGGGTGATACTATAGATGGACCTCTGCCTAACCCCTAAGGGGAATGCAGGCGTGATATTATGTAAATTAGGTACCATTAACTTTGCTCTCGCTAACAGACGCAACGTGACGGTGCAGCGCGATTCAGGTAGAACAATTTCCATTAAGTTTTCCAGAAATTGTTCTATTAGAATCGCGTCGTGCCGCTGTCTGCTGGAGCCTTAAAGTGGATACTAACTATTTTGAGATTGGGAAATAATTGCAAGCTGTTTTAAAGCATATCAGTAGGTATTATCAGTTTCCTACTTTTATTGTTATAATAAACGAGTTTTGTGAAAATAAATAAAATTACAAAAGCAAAAAAAAAACAGTGGCACTCCGGGAGTGCCGACAGAAGGGAAAACTTGAAAAAATCGGCAATCGACGCGTTGATGTCTTTTACTCCACGGTGTCGGTAACAGTCTCTCGAAATCAATGGTTTAGTCCCATTTCAAAAATGCCCAAGGCGCCTAAAGAAGTTTTCACTTCAATTTTTTTTCGAAGAATAATTTTTTTATACGTTTTAACTTTTAAGGCACTGAAAGCTTCTAATCATAATACGCCAGATGCCGTTATTAAAAAAATCTACATATTACTACTAGTAGGTACATCTGTTAAATAATATTCCAAACAACAACAGTACAGATTTTTTATTGCCATCATATTAACCCTATCACTACTTGTCTACGGTATTATTGACCACTACACGATTTTATTCAACTAACACAAATATATGCCAATCAAAAACCATTCTTAAATCTCTGAAATAAAATATATAATTGTAGTAACACATGAAATCAATGGGACATCTGGTATATGTAAGGAATGAAAGATATTAATTATTATTCACTGTTGTTGCGGTAAGTTTAATGATTGAGATTAACATAAGAGCTACACGTTTTGTAGATAATTAGTCATTCATGTAGTATGTAACTACATTATAATAATTTGTTTTATTAATAGTTGTTGTATGTTTAATAACACGTGTTTTATATTTTGTCGTTTGTAATAGATTTGACGTAGGTGCGGCTAATAAAACAGTCATTTATTCTGTTTTTGTATACTCAGCGAACAAGATTTTTCTTTCCAAAAAATTCTCGAAACAAAACGTTCATTTTTTTACTTCGTTATCCTTATGAAATATAACGCCGTCTGCCAATCCTCAGATGTCCTCTTAAAGCCGAAAATTACTTTTGTTTACTTAAAGCGCTAAGTCACTGAATTATGTAAGTTAGCACTTGGAAATCCAATGCATTAATAATATCAAAATCCACAAAAACTCATTAAAAATAACACTTGAAAGTTATAATCGTTCAAACTCGACCGCGGGCCTATTGGACCCGGGAAGTTTAAATTAAACTTGTCACCCTGTACGGCGGGTGAGGGTTACTCGGGACTTCTTGCGAAAAAATCGAGGAGGGAGCTTCCGTGGTCCTGTAGGTTAGATTTAATTTTAAATTCGTTTTGAAATGTATGCGGTTTTTGCGTGTTGGAGGTTTTCGAGTTTGGAATGGAGAGTTAAACTTTTTACGCGAACCATTTTCTATTTAAAGTTATTCGAAATTGTTATTAAATCCTTTTTTTTATCAACCTTTGTATTTGTCCCGAGCTGGGCAACGGTCTTCCATTCCTATAAAGGTAGTATTGAAGGTTCTATCTTCTACTATTACACCTCCGATCAGCAGTGCTATTCTGTTAAAATCTCACCGTAAACGCTAAGGTGAAGTGAGCTTGAAGTGAGCTGCCATTCCACCATATACTAGGGATTGACACTGTTGACAGCTCACTTCACCTAAGCGTTCACAGTGAGATTTTTACAGAATAACACTGCAGTTCCTTTTACAGGCATCCCAGTGTTTTCTTACAGCTGTAGTGGCAACCAAGTCATTTGATTTAAATAGGTCCTTATTTTTATTTATCTTTTAAATAGATTATTTTCCTAATTTCCTTTAGATTTTGTGAATGTGAGAACGTTGTAGGCTGTAGACTTGTGGACCATTTTCTATTTTGCTAAGTACCTGGTACTTAGTTAATTGATTCAGGCGTGACCTTACGGAAATCCATTATAAAATACAATAGACGTGGATATATTTAGTCACCTGTTTCCTCTTAGCTATTTTTAAAGAGCCATAAAAAAAACCCTGAAAGAAATCGACACGTGTTTCAACGAGGCATCCTCAGGATGACGATTGACTTGTCGCGAACTCGAACACGGCGCGTTGCCACAACGAGCGCTGAACGCAGTCTGCGTCTACTTGTTGATAGGCCTACACTGTCCTCTCATACCTATTAACACTGTAATTTGAAAACATTGTAAAAACCATTTATTCTTAAAAGAGTAACCGTGGAGTTTCTTGCCGGCTCTTCTCCATAGGAAACGACCAATTGGAACCGTGCACCTAGCTTCTGACGTTTCATAAGTGCCCATGTAGGTTTATGTGAAATAAAATATTTTTAATTTGAATTTGAAAAACCGGCAAAATTAATCTGTTGGTACAGACGCCAGCACATCAAGCTACCCGAAACTGTCAAATTTTCCCAATCAACTTTGAACCTTATCCTTCAACGATAAAGTTGAAAATCTATTAAATAAATTTGACAGATTGTAGTAGCTTGATGTGCTGGCGTCTGTACTTGTATGATAAAATTATAGAGAGATATTTGTGAGTTTGTATATAGGGGGTAATCTACGGAACTTTTAATTCGATTTCGAAAATTCTTTCACTAATGGAAAGCTACAGTATTGTCGAGTGCCATATAGGACATATTTTATTGTATGGTCGGCTTCCACACGGATGGGGTCGCGGGCAGAAGCTAGTTACTTTCAGATAAATAAATCGAATGGCACTAATGAAACACTGTAATCTAACGTCTGAATAATTTTTGTTTAACAATCAGTAAAGAGCCATATTTATTATTTTCATACAGTAATATTGCCAAATTAATCAAAACGGCGAAATATTTGACAGCTATTTGCGACGTTGCCCAATTTAAGAAGGTTTATGCTAAAAGTTGGCAACGTTGTAAATAGCTGTCAAATATTTACCTGTTTTTATTAATTTGGCAATATTACTGTATAGAATCAAGAAATGTGGCTAACTAGGGAACTAAAATATTTATTTATTTATTAAAAACTTTATGCACAAGTAAAAAATACTGTACAAAGGCGGACTTAATGCCTAAGGCATTTTCTACCAGTCAACCTTAGGGTGATGCAGAGACAAAACATGGCAGGTGCAACATAGGTAAATGACAGATAACTTGAAAATGAATAGGTACATACTAATACATAGATACATAAATACATACATTATAAACCGAATAAACTTTGTCAGGAGAAATAACGATAGGTAGAGGAGAAAACAAATCCAGCAAATCAGCGCTGCAAAGATTCTGCCAACTTTTCACGAATATGTTCACGTGCTTTCACTTTGAAAGATAACCGACTAGTTGCCATCCTGAAGTTCAGAGGGAGCGCATTCCAAAGAAATACCGCCTGGACAAAGAAAGAAGAGTGAAATATTGATTATGAAATGTAATTATTAATATCGTAACACCGAATATTTAGTTTTAGATGTAAAAAAAGTATTTGGAAACTTCCCAAATGCCTTTTTTACACCTAAAATGGTTCCAAAGTATGTTATGATATTCGCTAGTTAGCCACTTTTCTTATTTCCATACAGTAATATTGCCAAATTAATAAAAACTGCGAAATATTTGGCATCTATTTGCGACGTTGCCCACTTTCAGAATAAACGCTCTTTAACTGCTTTTTTTATATACTTGTCACCTCTCTACTTTGTATTCCTAAAAGCGAAAAACCTTATTATGCATAAAAATTTTCATTGCGAAAAATAACAAGACTATTGTCACATCTTCAGAATTAAAATCATCTCGCGGTACCCAATTTTTTTCTGAAATCTTGAACGTTCGCAACCCCTGATGCATACCCAAGTAGGGTTTGTCCCGCCAGTAATTCGTTTTTAAAACGCCGATGGGTCCTCCGAAATAAGATTTTAATTGTAACAGGAAAATCGTGGTTTGATTGATGTACTCTGAACTTTTAAACGTGGCTGGAGCAATTGGTTTGACATGAATTGTCAATTTTCGGTGTCAGTTTAAGAAAGTTTGATGGGTAGGGAATAAACAATTTTTCTTTGAGAATTTTGTCTGGGTTTCTGAAGAGAGTAATAATAGTCTTACCTCGCATTGTACGGAAATCCTATACAATGCGAGATCAGCATAAACTGGAAATGTATAGTTTGATGTGTAGCCGTGTGTACCTAAACCGCGGTTTAATCCAAAACCATCAAAAGTACACCTACCCTCATAGTAAATGAACAAATCAAATCCAAATCAAATTCCGAGCTCGTTGGGCCAATTAGAACCGAATCGGCGCCGACACGGTGATCGATTGATTTATGTAACCAGCCTAATTAGGACTCTCGTACTGATTGATTTATATGAACTTCGTACTTGTAAAGGGGTCAATATAAAATGGTGGATGTAATAGATTTGATTAATATTTGAAATGGTGGTAATTTGCCGCTAATTGTCACGTGTGGGCGCGTGACGGAATAATCGTGGTTTGGGAACTTTGTGTGGACTATTGTTTAGTTAAATATCGTTTTTGGTTATCGCTTCGTTCACCATTCATGATAATATAAATCAGGGATGTTACGGAGCTTCGGTTCCGGTTCCGAAAGGTCGGAACTTCCGATTAATTTTACACCTCCAATTCCGATAATTTTGAATCGGAGTTATACCGAAGTTCAAAACGCAGCGATGCACGTGACTAGATCGCGTACAAACAAGTTTTAACTCGTCGCCAGGGTAATTTTAGTTTATTTTATACACGCTCGCGCTCGAAGTCTCAGTTTATTGTTTTGTTTGTGGATGTTATCGCTAATATTTGGATGATTAAAGAGACTGAATTATATTTCAATTGTTTCATTAAGCCTTCCCATAACACATCTTCTACTTCCACCTACGACTCCGGTTCCGATTCCGGTTCCGATCAATCAAAATTAAAACCACCGATTTCGGTTCCGGTAAAACGACTTCCGTAAAATCCCTGATATCAATAGAGCTAAATCATGATTATCTGCTAGTCTTTTCCAACTATGTTGAAGTCGGCTTCCAGCTTGATCGGATGTAGTTGAACCTAGTCGGAGCTAGATAATCAATATACCTATCTAAATAAATCCTCATAATTTTGTCTATCACAATTTTATATTAACGACCAGTGAGCTCGACTTTTTAACCGACTTCCAAAAAGGAGGAGGTTCCATATTTGACTTTGTTTTTTTTATGTATGTTCATCGATATTTTCGTCAATTATGGATGTGGCAAAAAATAAAATTTAAAACCTAAAACACCAACTTCCAGAATTAAAGGTATTTTTCACTTTGTAGTGTTTTTTTTGGAAGTCGGTTGTTCTTTAGGTGATCTCTATCAGCTGTCATTTCAGATACCTATATAGGGAAATTTTAAATCTAGCAGTTTCAATGTGTTTATGTGATGGAATCATTCCCTCTACAGTACAGTACAAATATATTCTTGATGTCCCTCGGCAAACCTCGTGTTTCGTCAGTCTTCGGATTTCTATCAGTTGCCCTTTGCACTTGGTGCAAACCGGACGCTCTCAATCGACTTGGAAATATATAGAGTTGTTAATACTCTTTTAATGTAATTTATTTTAAAAATGGTAGGAAAACTGCTAAAGTCGCAGGCAAGACAGATAAGAAAATAGTTTTACAGCTCTATTTAGGTCACACGAAAATCAATACAAAAAAACAACGATAAAGTATTTAGTTCTGAATTCAAATTATAATACAAGATAAATCGAATAATTGATGGACATGGAAATTAGCATTCGTTTGTATTCGGAAATGCGATGATTCCCGAGGGACATTAAGAAAATAGAAATACTTTTTTGTTGTTCATTAATCCCCTTTTTGTCGATTTTTCAGTTTCCTCGATTTTATTCCCTTTACGTCGAGCACGTGATTCATCCTCCGACCGAGTGATTCTTGCGTGTTAATTACACTGCTAAATGCAAATATGTAAACCTTAGGAAAAAATGATTACTACCCTCAAAATTTAGGTCAACATAGAACAATGGGAATCGCAGCCCATCCAAATATTGACCTCATTAACTTCCCCTTAACCCAAGTGATGAAGCAATTTAATAAACCCCTTAAAAACACTTACAATAATTATACTAATAACTATAATTATTGTAGATAAGTATCATCAATTAGTTTAGTGTTAATTAAAAACTTTCATTGTCGTATCTTTTGATCGGGATCTTTTATCTTTTTGTTTCATCTGGGGTGAAAGGTGGTGATGACACTAAGCTTATCTTTTGAGAGGTGCTTATGCGTTTCGTTTCACCCCCCAGAAGAAAAGCGCATGTAATGCTTATTAAATTAATTAATTAATAGTTACAGTACTGATGTAAATGATAAAATTCATTGTGTTTACATAAGCAACCTAAAGTGGCTGGTCAGGAAAATTTAACCTTTTTATAATACAGGGTAAAATTTTAACCAGTGCGCAAACTTTTACACGTGACTTAGCTTATCATTATGAACAACTTTTACTATAGGACCAAACGTGAAAACCTGAAAAAAATAAGCTGTTCTCTACATTTTGACGAGTTATGCGAACATAAATGTAGGGAACAGCTGATTTTTTTTTCGTGATGTCAGGTTTGGTCCCATAGTAAAAGTTGTTCATAATGATGAGTAAAGTCACGTGTAAAAGTTTGCGCACTGGTTAAAAAATTACCGTGTCTAGGCTGACTATGCTGTATGCAATTAATGTTTTTTTAAATGACCCTAATCTTTAGATTTAATTATTGACATTGTATATTTCTTTATTATTATTATTATGCTAGTTTTAAATTCTATAATTTTTTGATTAATTTATTTTTTTGCTAATTTTAATTTGACTCTGATTTTCATTTGTTTTTTTATTGTAATAAAATTTCCTTTTAATGTTTGCATGCCTTATTGGTAGATTGTACAGGGATCTCAACATTTTGTGAACACCTTCATTTATGTACCTACTCTCAAAGCGAATAAATGATTATGATTATGATTATGAATAACATTAGTATTATATTCAATGATTAATTTACCTTCTTTTATCACGTAGGACGTATAAAAAGATCAATGGAATTCGGTTACTAACAATGGGGCTGTCTAAAGAACATTCTGGGAACAGTTACATTAACATTCACTAAAAACAACAATCATTAATTTCGCTACAGGGGTGAAATTTCACTATTAAGAGGGGGTGATACGCTATCCTCGCTACCCCTTATCTATCCCTTCATCTTGTTTCGATCCCCACAAAATGATATCGTGTTATTCCTATTAATGACTTATTTCCCCTGTACTTACTTACCCCTCAAAACCCTTATCGCGTTTCGGCGATCACATTCGCCCTTAAATAAATTATTTGAGTTATTTTTTTATTGTTAGTTTCTTGATCGAGATAAGACTTGGATTGACAGTATTTATTAGCGACAATTGTTTGATAATGCTGGGGAAATTGGTAATCGTTGTTGTAATTTGTTTTATTGATTTGTCAATCGTTTTTAACCGAGTTCAAAAAGGGGAGGTTATTAATTTTTAAGCTAAAGCTTTTATCAGTTCGCGCCGCTGTTTTTAGCAGGAATACCAATGCATATTTTATAACAGTAATATCTATATAGAGCAGTGGTGGCCCAGTGGTAACGGCCGCGACTTACGCGTTGTAAGTTGTAGGTTCGAACCTAGACAGGCGCTTTACTTTGTGTACCTACATTATTTCATCACCACTGCTCTCAAAACGGTGAAGGAAAACATCGTGAGGAAACCGGCATGTCCTAGAACTGAAAATTCGAAGACATGTGACATCTACCAACCCGCACTGGGCCCGCGTGGTGGATTACGGCCCACTCCCTCTCACAGAGAGGAGGCCTGTGTCCCAGCAGTGGGAACATTTATAGGCTGATGATGATGAATATCTATATATTATTTTAAGTAGGTATAATTAAATGGTGCAAAATTTGTAATCAGAAATTCTGACCCCTCCTTGTTGTTGTTTTATAAAGTCTTACAAAAGAGTCCAAATATTAATGTCACTGAAGAGCTATTCTCAACGTCAAGATTCTAAATCCTGCATGAAAACAAATAAACGAAGGCATACCTTTTGAGTTCGAATGTTTGTGCATTGTAAATGATTTGTGCTCACACATTTTCACAGCAGTTCTCTGAGTAGTTTATAATAAACAACCAGTCGAACTTATAGCAAACGTTTAAAAAAACCTTAAAAGAATGGCTTCGCATTACACCAACAATTTCTGTGACTTTAATTAACGACATACACTTAAACGAAACAAGATAACTAATTTAAATATAAAATTAATATATCACACCTTCTTCATACTAAATTTCAGACAGACACATTTTTATTGATTTCATTTGTCATTCGTATTTATCCAATTAAACGTAAAAGCCTGACCCACCCACATTACGAAATCAGTAAAAAGATTATTCAATTTAAACTTATTACATTAATCTACGCCTACGATTTAAATCGTGCAATCAAATTAAAAATGGTGTGAATGCGCTTTCAATTACAAGAGTGCATCCATTTTGTGACTAACTGCTTTGTGATTGGTCGAAATTGTTTTTTGATGTTGCCGCCGCTCAAAGGGGCAATGGGGCAATATAGTGATCTCTGTCTGTAACGGAAATCTGTAAGTGTTTTTTTCAGTCGTCGGATGTTCCTGTAAAGTGTTCCGGAACGATGTTTGACGTGAATGAGTTTCGTTGTTTCCTGTCGATTAATTTTAAATGAGTTTTAATGGGCAATGGAACGTGAAGTGTTTATGCTAGCAAATTTTATTGGAACGAAGATCCATAAGCACGACCTGCTTTTTTTTAAAGATGTGTCTTATTGTCGCTTGTTTACGTGGGCAACAGTGGGCCTAGTAAGAACGCGCGGAGTATGTAAACGTTAAGTGCCTGCTACACGGCTGCCAACCGCGTCCCCAACAGAGGTGACCTTGGTTAGCGACAGGCAGAACTGTTTGAAATTTGGTCGTAAACTACCAAGGTCACCTCTGTCGGGACGCGGTTGGCGATCGTGTAGCAGGCACTTTATTGTATTTTATCTCACAAAGCGACACGCGCTTTACTTGTGATAACCAAGTGTACAAACACGCTGTGAATGTGTGCGTAAAGACGAGAAGCGCCGACTTTGCCCGTGTCTCGGACGGCTCCTGCCGTCCTGCGTTTATATACACATTTATAGCGTGTTTGTACACTTGTTAACCACAAGTAAAGCGCGCGTCGCTTCGTGATATAAAAATACTGTACGTAAATTCGAACGATTTTAAAATTAAAAATGTTTGTTTCGCATATAACATTTAGTTAATTTTATGAGTTAATTCATGTGTAGGTGACACTAATTGTGCTTGGAGCAAAAATTTCAACCATAATTCTACAGGAATTAGTAAAATATTTTAGATTAAAAAATCGTCCGAAATTACTTACGTTAACGCCACACGTTCGTACGAAGACTACTACTACTACATGTATAACAAAATGTTTTGTCCTCATTTCGGAAATATATTCAATATATACATATTCCCCTTTTACTTCAATCTTAGATTACATTCTGATACCATTACATTCTTTATCGAATCTCTTTCAAAGTGTCTCTAGAGAAATTATAAATTTAGGACACTCTAGAGACCCTAGCTACTTATTATGAGCTCAGGCCTCGACGACAGGCCTAGAAAACTAAGCCGTGACAACTGAGACGCGTTCCAATTCGGAACCAGGGCTGGCGACGTCAAACACAAAGAAATATGGGACAATGTACACATGTAGGTTAGGCTGAATGGATTATCTCACTAGCTGTTGTCCTCGACTTCTTAGAACATTAAAAAAAATACAATAGACGTGGATATATTTAGTAACCTGTTCCGCTTAGCTATTTCTAAAGAGCCATTAAAACTCCTGAAACAAATCGACACGTGTTTCACCTTCAACGAGGCATCCTCAGGATGACGATTGACTTGTCGCGAACCCGAACACAACGTGTTGCCACACTGAGCGCTGAACGCAGAGTGAGCCTTACCGCCCGTCAAACCCACTTACCAGGTTACTGAACATATCCACGTCTATTGTATTTTTTAATGGATTTCCGCAAGGTCACGCCTGAATCAATTAACAATTAACTATCTTAGAACATGAAACTTGTATTCTCTAGAAGGGTGTGTGGAGACGTATAACACACTAGCTTCTGCCTGCGACTTCATCCGCGATCAATTTCTTGCTCCCCCAAACCAACCCTTCGCATCGCATCGCCCGCGCAATTACTTCGTTTGTGCTTAGCGTTCTTTCTGACTTTTTTTCTTTTTGCTCCGCTCCTAAGTGTCTTAGCGTGATGTTAAATAGCCTATAGCCTTCTTCGAGAATTGGGCTATCAAATTTAAAAATATTTTTTCAAATCACACTGGTAGTTTCAGAGATTACCGCGTTCAAACAAACAAACAAAGCAAACTCTTCAGCTTTGTTATTAGTAATATAGATATAGATTTCGACTGTCTTTAGTGGTTTAGGCCTTGGATTGTTTTTCAACTACCAACAACATAAGGAGTTGGATGTATTAAAAGGAAAGAGCATGAGCTGGTAGGAGAGACGTCATAAAGAGGAACCCATGAGAATCCTTTAGTCATTGACACACTCGGCACCGGTAGTTACTAGATACTTCAAGACGAAACTATCTTCTAAAAATCACTACGTATTTTAAAACAAAGTCCCCCAGCTGCGTCTGTCTGTCTGAACGCGATAAAATCTAAAACTACCGAACAGATTTTCATACGGTTTTCACCAATGGACGGAGTTATTCATGAGGAAGGTTTGGGTATATAACTTAACCTTCATTATGTTTTTTTTTTTGTAAATAGGCTGAAATATGGCGATGATTGTTGAAGATGTCGGAAAAAATCATGTCTAATGGGAGCTTTACTTGGCGTGCGCGTTACGGTAATACGTTTCCGTGGGATGATTTCCGACCTCCATGCGGGCGATGCCGCGGGCAAAAGCTAGTGCTGTTTATAAAGAAAAAAATAGTGTGAAAGATACACAACAGTGATAGCCTAGTGGTGTGACCGTCCAACTGCCAGGTCTCGAGTTCGAACCCAAGACCTTTGACTTTTCGGATTCATGTGCGTATTATTACTTGCTTCAAAAACGGTGAAGGAAAACATCGTGAGGAAACCGGCATGTGCAACCACATGGCGGCATAAAAACTCTGACACCAGGTTAGTCACTAACCACACAAAAAAGAAGTGTAAAAGATGGCATGCCTAGAAAGGAATGATACTCATACATCATTATAAGCTGACATTTCGTGACGATATAGAAAAGCAGAAGCCTTCTGCCCACTCTGAAGAGTGGAAGAAGGGAAGGATTCTGGTATCAGATACTTATACAAAAGGATTAAAAGGTTACTGATAAGGTCACAATTGCCCTCCAGCAGAGATAAAAGCCGTTTCGATTGAGCTATTAATACATAATTCAGAGTGCGCACTTTGTGTTCCTGTTGTCGCACACGGTTGATTAGTTTGGAAAGCCTCTGTGATAGGTTTTGTTTCGAAGGAGATCCTCGATTTCCCAAATGAGTGTCGTGTGTCGCCAGTAGGAGTTTTGAAGACTTATCTGCATTAGGTTCCCGCAGACAGGCGCGACGTGACATTGGTGGAACAACTTATATGAAAACTTCACATGGAAATTGTTCTACAGTCTTTAAACAGTGTAGATCATAAGTTAAATATGGGTCAGTTTCTTAAAGACCAATTCAATATGATTCGATGCGAAATATCTTTGTAGTTATTGAATTTGCTGTTGTTTTTACGGCTAACCTATTCCAATAGCTCAAATAGGGCGATTAGAATTTTGATTTGCTTTTAGTTATGGATAATTGATGTTGTAATGCTTTTGGCGGGGAGCTTGAGCCTCTTAGCCCCCCCTGGATCCCCACTGATCTAACTTTTTCATACTAATGTCTTATGTTTTATTTTTGTTGCAGGTATGTATCCAGAGAGAAACAGTTGCAATACCTACGAAATATGTAGTCTCGTAAGTTATTTCCACAACTTATTTTTAGATACAACATAATCGAAAAAAAAAATACAATAAACGTTGATATATTCAGTAACCTGTTCCACTTATCTATTCATAAAAAGCCATAAAAAACCCTGAAAGAAATCGACACGTGTTTCACCTCTCAACGAGGCATCCTCAGGATGATGATTGGCTTGTCGCGAACCCGAACACGGCGTGTTGCCTCACCGAGCGCTGGACGGCTGTTGATTTTATTTTATAATGGATTTCCGCAAGGTCACGCCTGAATCAATTAATTATCTTAATAAGAAAAGTTTGTCATAACAATTTGATTCTCAGTACATGTTGATAATTTTAGACCATGAAGATCTGCAAAGTTATTTGCGTATCTTACTTACAATTGCAATGCCTTTAATTTTGACAATATTCAACAACATTCATTGCGTCATTTACGTTGTCGAGCTGATGAACTTTTCAATCACAAGCAATAAAAGCTTAAGCAATGGTTCAGCACTTTCATTTTCCAATCCTCAAATAAAGAATTGGATAGCGTTTATTCCATAGATAGCATGATTCTGGATTTTTCAAGAGAGAAGTCAGATTGTCAATATCTGACGATTAAAGCCCGTAACTGAGGAATAAAATTAACTGTCCCTTCAAGCCTCAGTTAGAACCTTATTCTAGGGAATAAATAATGTTTTGACGTTTGTTGTGTTTGGGGTTTTGTTGGTGATAGATAACTATTCAACGATTTACCTGAGGATTGAAAAATTGGCCCTTAAAATCCTTCGGATTGTGACAGAAAGTGTGTTACGCATTAGGGTGCTGGTGTAGTAAGTAGAAACAATAATACCCGTGTGAAAATTATTCGCAAAAGTACTATTGCAGATATAACAACTTTTAAACCTTCCACATTTAATTTCATTTGAAACTCAGTCAAGTGGAGGTAACTATTAATTACGTTTGCAAACTTTCTCAACCGTATGTAACTATACAAGGGCGGGTATAATTACTAGCTTCTCTTTGATATTGTTATTCATTTTCTAACGTCAAATACAAAAGGCATGAACATGAACTAACTCGACCATTTTACTCCGTCGGGTCGTAGTCTAAAGTAGTTTGTTTTATCCACGTAATGTTTTCTGGCTACCTAATTATTTTCAGTTCGACGCTATAGTTTGACCGAAACCTCTGTACCGTGCCTTAGGAAAGCGCGGCGAGCAGCGTCGTTTCAGCGGCAGCGTTGACGAATGAGCGGCAGGACGCCGTGAGCGTTGACTAATGAGTGACAGGACGCCGCGAGCGTTGACGAATGAGTGACAGGATGCCGTGAGCGTTGACGAATGAGCGGCAGGACGCCGTGAGCGTTGATAAATGAGCAGCAGGACGCCCCGTGAGCGTTGCCAAATGAGCGGCAGGACGCCGTGAGTGTTGACGAAATAGCGGCCCGCACTGCCCCCTTGTCTCGCCGCACACGTACCTAAAGCGTGGAACAGTGGTCTCGGTCAAACTATAGGCCGTATGTCAATGGTAACAAAACCATTGTAAGCTGACCTCATCCTATTGAAACTACGTTAGGCCAGCTCAAGGTCGAAGTGTGACCACTGACGTGCGACCTTCTGTACTGCAATGCAGGGCAAAGAGAAAAGGGACGAGTATGAATCAGTAGGTACCTCTCCTTGATAACTGATTTTTAGAGGTTTCAGACTATTTAGTCCAGATTACCTCAGGTGCGTAGTACTTGCAACCGGCGTGCGTGTATGACCAGATGTATGAACGTAAACGAAGCAAAAGGATTATGTTTGGATCGTAGTAGGTGGCTTCTGCCTGCCCCCATGGGAAGGCGTGATTTTATATTTGTTTGTGTATCTCACGATGTTTTTGAACAGAAGAAAAAATAACACAATTGTCTAAACGGTTCTTCCTTTCAAGACTGTATCATCAGTTTGTCTGTTAGTCAGTCACCAAACTATTATACAGGGTTAGTGGTACAATAGACGTGGATATATTTAGTAACCTGTTCCGCTTAGCTATTTCTAAAGAGCCATAAAAAACCCTGAAAGAAATCGACACGTGTTTCACCTCTCAACGAGGCATCCTCAGGATGACGATTGACTTGTCGCGAACACGAACACGGCGTGTTGCCACACCAAGCGCTGAACACAGAAAACGATGAAAATATAAAATGTCAAATTACTCGAAAATTGTTGACATTTGCATCTAGACGTCAAAGGGTCATTTGGTTGTAAATGACCTCTCCTGCATCCCCTTAAAGGATTGCCGATATTTTACCAATAGCCCTGTATATGCATAGGAAACCTCTTGCTATTATTAGCAATGAGTTCTAAGTCAACAATCCAACACTTTTCCTCCAAGAGAGCACTTAACTCCACCTTCTCAAATACTCGCATTATTTACTCACAATTATGTTCAAACATCTCAGCTCGCGTCATATTTTAAGTGCTGGCAACTTGGCAGCGAAACGCCGTTAAAAACCCCGCGCTAGGCTGGCAACCCCAGGCATAAAGAGCCGATTGCCACGTGAAAACGTATGGCAACATCAAGTTGAATATTTTATAATGTGCTTTTTGCACTCGGGGACATATTTAACGACACAGTTTAACAGTATCGAATATTTCAATTCGATAAAACTTTTCGAGCGTATTTTGTTTTCTGTTGCGTATTTATTTTCGTGTGAATTTTTGTGTTCTGTTTAAAACTTTTGGTGTATTTTTTTGGTGAATTCGCGATTAACTGAAAAAGCAGCTGCGATAATTACGTTATGTTAGTTTTTTTATCAAAAGAAAAACTTGGTTCGGATGAATGTTTTATGTAATTTAAAAGTTATTTTTTACTTTTTACAAAACCTTATTAACGAATTTTCTGTTCATGAACGCTTAATTTTTTCGTAAGAAAAGCTCTGCCTGACATCAAGCTTAACATATTTCAAGAACAACATAACCTAAATACACCACTTCTTAAACATACTCACAAAAAGATTTCAGTCCATTTTTATTACAGCTACAAAACCCAGCTTAGAACATTCATAACATCCTCAAACACGACAATATCAACCCAGAAACATGTTTACACGTTACTTCGGCCGCAAGTGTACCCACTTTACGACCCGGGGCGCTACATAGCGATAAGTCGTCTCGATGACGTGTGAGCTTTAGTAACCGATTACTCGATAACTCGATATCGATACCGAGTTTACATGTTTTATTCGCATAATATAACAGTGTTTTACCGATCTTATCTGAGCTGTCAATGCGGGAAAATGGTAATGTTTTTGAATCGAGTTAGCAGCGATTTGAATCGATTTAAAGACGGGTTCGGATGGGAATCGAATAGTTAATTAGAGTTTTTGTTGTTATCGGTATTTGGAAATGTTCGTGACCGCCGGTTTTTGGGTTTATCTTGGTAACTATTTGATTAATTTCCTACAAGGTGATGTTTTAAATTATTTCGGAAAATGATAATTACTTTTAAAGGCTCCCTCGAGTCTGCAGTGCGTCGGGCATGTTTGCTGATGCAAGAGTAGATGACTTTTGCGCCATTATGCGTAAGAAAACAGCTTCTCTGATGCGCCGGATTCGGGGGAGCGCCAACAGAATCCTAAGGATGATCTCTGAGAGGCCAGAGTCTGCAGTGCTGGGTAGGTTCATCCAGCTTTACGTCACGAGATGACACTATGATTTTTTGACATCAGTGATTTTATTATTTGTGTTTTGAATTTTATGTATTTCGAATTAAATTATAAATGATTACTAACATAGTTTTAAGACCTTTATAACTAACAGTTTATGGACATATCAAGTAGTCTGAATTTAATTAATTAATTTATTATTTATTTTAAAAGAAGGCAGAAATATGGTATAAGTAGGTACCTAAGTATATAAAATGATGTAAAATAGAGACTGCCTTGTTGGTCAAGTGGTCGTAAGCGCTACTGCTGAGCATGAGGTCCTGGGTTCGATTCCCGGGTCGGACAAAGTGTTATTGGGTTTTTCTATCTGAAATTTCTCAGTAGCAGCTCGGAGTCTGGATTTGTGCCCGGTTGATGGCAATAGGCTCGCCCCCTATTACATGGGACTTAAAAATAACTGGCGAAATGTGGGTGTACCTGCTACAGGGACACCTCTGCTCAACCCTTCGGGGAAACAAGGCGTGATGTTATGTTATGTTATGTAAAACAGATAATAATAATATGAGTTTCATAGTAAAACGATCAATTCGTAAATTGAACTCATCTTCAACTACCCACCTTACAGTAGTAAAAATTGTTACTTAAATAAAATAGTAAGTATCGAATTTACGACTTCAAAATATTGTGAGCAGTAAACACTTGAATACAAAACTTTCTTATTCATACAAAGTTGAGAAACCTGTACTTGAAAGTGTGATGGTTTTCGTACTTGCTCCATACAAAGTTATTCAAATCTCAATACACACATTTTTGAGAACTATCATCTCAATACCGAAGTTTGCAGAAATTAGTATTTCTATTTTCTTAATGTCCCTCGGGTATCATCGGATTTCCGAATACAAACGAATGTTAATTTTCCATGTCCATCAATTATTAGATTTATCGTGTATAATAATTTGAATTCAGAACTAAGTACTTACTTTATTGTTGTTTTGATTTCCGTGTGAACTTTATAGAGCTGTAAAACTATTTTCCTATCTGTCGTGCCTGCGACGTTAGCAGCTTTCCTCCCATTTTTTTATAAATTACATGAAGTTAATAGAGTATTAACAACTCTATATACTTCCAAGTCGATTGAGAGCGTCCGGTCTGCACCAAGTGCAAAGGGTAACTGATAGAAATCCGACGACTGACGAAACACGAGGTTTGCCGAGGGATATTAAGAACATAGTTTGTCTGTAATGTGCCTTGTTTGCAGTCATATTCGAATCAATTATTGTAGACTTGCGTTTAAATTGATTTTTTATCATTAACTAGCTGACCCAGCAAACTTCGTTCCGCCTAACAGTCAATTAATGTGCATGTTTAGGATTTTAAAATTTCTACCCTACCTACCCTACCTACCCTACCTACCTACCTACCGAGATATCAAAAAAGCCGATCCACACAAAACGTATGAGAACGTGAATTTTCTTAATATTTTTTTTTTCGTGAGTTTTTCCATATTTTCTCACCGTTTAAACCTTCCCTGGACTACGACAAACATTTTAAAACCAAAATCAACAAAATCGGCCCAGCCGTTCTCGAGTTTTAGCGAGACTAACGAACAGCAATTGATTTTTATAAAATATTATATAGATAGATAAGGATACAATGTCATTCGTTCGTTTCTCTTTCTCTCTTTTGAGTGCTGGAGCTACCAAACCAGCACACTAATTAAGTAACACACTTTTACAAACAATCAATGGTTTTGAAGAAAACCCCTAACCCAATGCTTCATAGGTTTCAAAAATTCGCTAGTATTTTTATAAAATTAATAGCTTAAATATTCACAACAATATAGAGTGGAAACCAAATGTTTTTCATATGGAGTAGCAACGAAACATGTAATTGCTTTGTAGAATTATATTCAGTATAGGTAAACTATTTCACGAAGTCCTGTTAGTTGTTGCAATTTAAACCTTATGTTTAACGTCATAACGGCGACAAGACAGGAAATAGTTTAAGTATACCTGGGATGCTCATTTAATAGTATAGGAAAGTTCAGTCTGGATTTGTGCCCGGTTGATGGCAATAGGCTCGCCCCCTATTACATGAGACTTAAACATAACTGGCGAAATGTGGGTGTACTATAGGTACACCTCTGCCTAACCCTTCGGGGATTACAGGCGTGATGTTATGTTTATGTTATGTTATGAAAGTTCATACTAATCCGTATAGTACCTACTCATTCCATGCTGCCATGATAGTAGGTACTTACTAATTGCATGTTGCCATGTCATTATTCATAATCTCGTTCTAAACTTTGGGCGATCGAGCTCTGCTCGGGTGAAAATACGGAGAAAACGATTTTTCCCAGATATGAGACCTAGCTAGATCGATTTTTCGCCCCCGTAAACCCCTATATTGCAACTTTCATCGAAATCGTTCTAGCCGATTTCGAGAAAGTGACTACAAAGTTATGTACATATATACAAATATTCCTCGTTTAATGTTATAGGATTATTAAGCATAAAAGTTAGAATGGCAATATAAATACAACGAACTAACATAGCACCGTTTAATATGACATAAAATGTCGCGTATTTTATTATAACCACCTTTAGCTGTTGAATTTAACGATAGGTTTTAAATTCATTGCGTGGATGTCGCAGATAACCTGTGGATGTTCACTATCTATACTAGTTTTTAACCGACTTCCAAAAAGGAGGAGGTTATATGTTCGACGCGTATGTTTGTTTTTTTTCCCATATAAATTTTATTAACTTTGCTTGGGTAGTTTTTGAGTTAGCTACAAAATACGTATTTTTTTCCCACTTAGTATGTAGATGATATGATAAGTTGCTGACACTGGTAGTAGGAAGTGGTATTCGAATGTGTGTGGGGTAGGTACCACAACTAAAAAGTGAAAAAAGTTTTTTTATAAATATTATAATTATTTTACAGTTTTTAACACGGCTAACTATTTACACTAGGCACTAAATTAAAAGACTAACTAACTATCTGTATAAATCAAAATAATAAAAACAAAACGACACTTAGGCTTCGAAGTATTCGTCCGCATCGCTGTCATCCGGAAACGTGCCCAGAAGACTGGCAGCATTGCCACGTTGAATGGCAATGCTAATTCTTTGGCCAAAGAACGAGCCAGCCCTCGGTCACGTGAAGTGTCGACCAGTCGACGAGAAATTTCCTTAAAAAGGAGACGCGCACTCGGGCCCCATGATCCGAGCGTTTCGACCCCAAACGGCTCAAAACTGTGGTTACCCATAAGGTTACAGCATGCACGCCGCTTGAGCGTCTCAGCAGCCGCAGCAGCGGCGCCAGCACAGCTGCCGTGCTAGGAACATGAGATGGCGCAAGGGTGTCAACACAAGTTGCATCCCACACCAGAGGCCTACCCACCTTCCAAGGCAACAACGTCATCCCGTCTGGTCTCTTCCCATCGTCACGTACCAAGCCGTTTGGTTCTAATACCGCTGGTACGCCGGCGGTGACAATCGCTCGACGAATAATGTCGTTGATGCTGGCATGCCGTGCTATGCGACCTGCGCTCCTGCAGCAGGACAGGCCATGGTGCCCGAGACTGTCGACAGTAAGTAAGTAAAGAGATAAAAAAAAATTGGATAGATCAATTCTTGAGGAAGGCTGTTGGGTATTTTACATCACGGGGCGACCCTGAGGAGCCGAGCTAAAAGAAACACGTGTAGGTGGGATGAATTTTTCCCAATAATATTCTTATTAATATTGTAGTTGAAAACATGTTCTCCCTTCTCCAACTGCAAATGTAAGTTTGTAGTCGCATTTTTTTTTATATATACGGGATACATTTTTAACCAGTGCGCAAACTTAAACACGTGAATTTACTCATCATCGGACCAAATCTGAAATCGCGAAAAAAAAAAACTACATTTATGTTCGCATAACTCGTCAAAATGTAGGGAACAGCTGATTTTTTTTTCGCGGTAAATGTAACGTGTACACCCCACATTACGCCATTAGCCTTGAAGTCCCATAATTTATTAGAGGCCTTCAAAAAGACACAAATCCAGGCTCCGAGCTGCTACAAACCTAATTTAGGTAAAAACTCATTAACACCTGGGCATCAACCTAAAACACTGAAAATAGAACTATGACCCCACGTCCTAATAGAAATACGCGATCGTCGCGTTTGTATGCACGCGTTCCAGTTCACCGAACAAAAAGTGACATCGCATGTTCGCGCGACGATCGCTTACAATTAGGACGCAGCCTAAAACTTAGAGTTTGACAAAAGAGATTGCTCAATAGTGCTCAAACATCAAAACTTTTAGGGACATTCCCAAATTGATACCGATAACCCGAATACTTAAACACAAATGGTTCCGTTTGGGTAACCGTGCCAAACTGTTTAATCTTTAGCTTGGGACGGTTAGCGCTAGCCCAACCGTGACAATTATTGCCCGATGTTGTTTTAAATTGCCCAAGTATGTTGTACTGTTTTATTGTTGTTGTGTATCGGTTTTTAATTGGATGTTCTTGGCAAGTTTATGGGATTCGATTGTTTTTAGTTTGATGAAATATGAGGGTTCCCTAAGACTAGACCTAGGGAGTTACGGGATAGGATTTCTTTTCGGTTTCGATTAAATGTTAGAGGCATCGACATAGCCCGAAGAATTGCCAAACTTAAGTGGCAGTGGGCAGGGCACATTGCTCGTAGAATAGACGGCGATGGGGCCGAATTGTTCTGGAGTGGCGACAGCGTACCGGAAGACGTAGCGTTGGAAGGCTTCCCGTATCCAGGGGATTCCTGCGGCCTTCACAAGTTTGTCGGGCTACAGGAATCCACTGGATGCGGGAAGCACAGAACCGGTCAAAATGGCGGAGCTTGGGGGAGGCCTATGTCCAGCAGTGGACGTCTTACGGCTGAAATAATGATGAATGATGAGAGGCACCTTTGACCACTCCTAGAGAGCTTGTTGCTAAATCACATTAAATAAGTAACAGATATAAAGGAGCCCGTCCGGGAAAGTAAATACTAACACATAACCTATTGATGTGGCGGTGTTCTGTTTTGAAGGTTATGGGGCCAGTGTATTTACAGGCATTCGTCTCTTGGATGGTCACATGTCTATGATGCCTCTTCTTCTTCTTCTCTTCGCTCTTGACAGAGCAGTCGTGGTCACGATGAGTTTTGTCCAATCGCAGGTGTAGTCGTAGCTCGCCTCACGATCTTCCTCCATCTGGTACTGTTAGATGATAGTCTGGCGCATTCATTAACAGAGCCTCCAACCACGGATTCAATTTGATCGATTCACCTCAGCGGTGACCTCCAGCGTGGCCTATTACCTTCTACTCTGCCCTGCACCACTATACACTCTATGGAGTCATTATTAGCTTGGAGACATAACCAAAGAACTTCAGTAGGTACTAGTGCAGACGCTGTTTGATGCCGAGTTCTTGGATCATGGACACGTTTGTTCGGAATTCTGTCCACGAGATCCCAAGCATAATGCCTCTAGCATTTCAGATATCCAAAGGTTGTGGTAACTTCCTACCAGCAAATGACATACACTCGAAACAAGAGCTAGTTTGGACTTATATGCAGAAAAAATGCTCAAATCGTCTTTTACCGATTTTTGAGTATTGGTATCTTGTAACCTCTTTTGTCTAACGAACTCCTTCAACATCCAACCCTTCAACTATGTGTGTAGGCATATAAATGTCACATGTCTCAGATCACATACATAGTTCTCAATCCTCAAGGACTCTTGAGTAAACCTCCAAGCCTCCAAGGCCTCCACTTTGCTGTAAAACAGGTTTCTCATTGCCAACATAACTAGTTTCTCAATTACGTTTGATGTATATTAAGTTGTTTACCTTTGAAGTTAGGTTTTGTATTGTTGTATAATGTTTTGGATAGGTAACTGTTAATAGTTATGTAATGTTAAATATGGATGTATTGTGTGAGGAATTATATGAAAGAAAAGGGGTGAATGACGGGAGAATGGAAAAAGAAAACGTGGTGCGCCAACCCCACGTAACATAATATGGGAGAAGGGCGGGAAGATGATGAATTGTTATGTAGTACTCTAAAAGGTATAGTACCCAAGGCTCTAAGGTAAAATTAAAGTTATGTACTAAAACCCAACTACGACGAAAAATTCAATTAAAAAGTGTAATAAACCAGATATCACAGACAGAGAAATAAAAAATCTAGAGTCACACGTAATGTTAACTGTTCGATTTATGTCCTAACACTGGAATTTGAGCCCTTTCATTTGAAACCCATTCATCACTTTATGCCTCTAGAAAGCGCCATATTGAATGTGACGTCACATAGCCTATAACTAGCGGATGATCAAGACGCTCCCAACGATACCTCATTTGTCAAAATTATGAAAAGTAGTTGTGAAGTTATGAGGTAACAGATGAACATACATACCGAGCAAAATCATAACCCCACTTTTTGCTTCGCCGTAGTCGGGTAAAAATTAAGCTGTTCCTATTGAGGTTCATCCTGTAAATGTGTTTAGGAGAATTTATCATCGTCGTGCCGTATCTCAATAGGGTAGTTGCCTAAGTAAAAAACAAGAAATTCTATTTAGTCCGTCTTTCAGATAATAAAAAAATATTAGACACGTATTTTTTGCTTTATCATATTAATCAAAAATAACTTAGAAAACACGCATTAAAGTTGGGGAGTGGGGGCTCGCTACGTCACAACGCAGTATTAAATCTAGCAAGGCGTGACGTCATGCCACATTTTAACTCAATGTATCGCCGTAATCTTTTGATTACGTCAAAAAAGAAAAAATACGTGTTCAATATTTCTTAATAACCTACAAGACGGACAAAAAAAAATTTTTGGACACAGGCCTTTGGTCAGAGCATTTCTTGAGGTCCCTCCTCAATATGTGCTCAGGACAGTGTGTCACCTTCCTGACACTATCCCAATATTGTTGTTGTTGGCGTTCTTGTTTTTGTCTTCTCATTCTCCTTACATCTCTGTCAACTGTCATCTCAATATTCAATTGTTTACCCCATTACTAGGCATTATGGAGGAGCTCTTAGCTAAGGAATAACATCCACACGGGTCGATTTATCAGGTTAAGCTACGCTTGCCGGGGTTGATCTGTGGATGGGTGACCATCTTTGCATACCGAGAATCATCCGTGCCTCGGAAAGCACGTTAAGCCGTTGGTCCCGGCTGTCATTCGTGGATCTTTGATAGTCGTTACGGGTCGTCAGAAGCCTGAAAGTCTGACAACCAGTCTTACCAAGGGGTATCGTATTACCCAGTTACTGGGTTGAGGAGATCAGATAGGCAGTCGCTTCATGTAAAATGCTGGTATTCAGCTGCTTGCGGTTAGACTGGAAGCCGACTCCAAGCTCCACTAGCCATAATCTTTGACACAGCTTTTTCATAGTTTCTTTGATTTTCTGTTCTTCAAGGACAGTTACTTTAATTTTTAACACAGTAGGTAGTTTAACGTAGCACAAAAGAGTGTTATATAATTTGAATACATTCAGCGAATTTTTTGCACACCATACAAGCATTCCGGCCTACAAGCCTTAACCCCTTGGGAAATATAGGCGAATACATTTTTAACTTAAAACTACACCCCACAGTGAAAATTAAACCTTTTAACCAACATTAATACTTGAAACGTCAAATTCAACCCTCAAACGGCGCGCCCACAACGCACCATTACACAATGGTCATTAAAACCCCCGATTTATAGCTTCATTTTTAATGGTCAGACACACTCCGGTACACTCCTATTGTCCAAATCACTTGGAAGTATTGTTTACTAGTTTTTGAAGTCGGAAGTTGCTTTGGAGGTTTCGATTGGCGCCTATTTGGGCAGCGATGTTCCTTTTTAGGGTTCCGTACCTCAAAAGGAAAAAACGGAACCCTTATAGGATCACTCGTGTGTCTGTCTGTCTGTCTGTCTGTCTGTCTGTCTGTCTGTCTGTCTGTCTGTCCGTCTGTCACAGCCAATTTACTCCGAATCTAATAGACCGATTAAGTTGAAATTTGGTACACATATGTATTTCTGTGACCCAAACACGAATGTGTAACGTAAATAAATAAATTTTGAATATAGGGGTCACTTTTGGGGCGCAAACCAGAAAATTTAAAAAAAAAGTTTTGCTAATAGTACCGTGTGACATATCAAATGAAAGGGCTTGTTGCGAGGATCTTAAATATATTTTTTATATAATTTTAAAATAAATACTTTTAAAGATATTTAATAAATTCAATGAAAATTGACCATTCCCCCCCCCTTATCTCCGAAACTACTAGACCAAAAATTTTGAAAAAAATACATAGTATGGCTCTTTACTCATAGATTACAGGAAAACCTATAAGAAGTCTATGGTCTTAAAATAACATGGTGAATCTATCAATATTGTGCGTAGAAACTTACATTTCGTCGCTCGGCATCCAATAGGCCTATCTCTCTAGCTAATATAATATCAAAAAAATATCAAAAGTGTTTGACCGTCTGCTTATTACACAAATAAATAAAACTGTATTATATGTTCATGACAACCAATTTGGGTTTCGGTGTGGTTTGTCAACAGAAAATGCAGTGTTGTGTCTTAAGCATACTATCACATACTTACTATACACAGCGTGGGACGCCGATTTATGCTAGTTTCCTCGACTTATTCAAGGCGTCTGATCTGGTTGCTTATGACGTATTGTGGAGAAAGATGGAGAAGGATAGGTTGCCAATGGAGCTTATAAACATCTTTAAATAGTGGTATGGTAACCAGATCAATAGTGTACGATGGGCTGGAACTTTTTCCAGGCCATACAGGTTGGAATGCGGGGTGAGGCAGGATTTGGGCTAGATATACCCAAAGGTCGTGCAACGCCCTTCGTGTCCAATACAACAACGCTTTCAGGGTATAGGTGGGGCTGCACCGTTTTTGTAGCGCATCGGGAATGTTCGCAGACGCACATGGGTGACCACTGAAAATCAGCGCTGTGCTGTGGGTACCCATAGCATAGCATCATGCTGAGTGGAAGCCTTCTTGTCACAGTCATGACGTGCCAGCAGCTGCCGCATATTTCTGTTTTGTGCTCGTGATTATATTTAAATCTATTTTTTATTTTATTTTATTATTCTTTTCTTTTATACACTTGTTTCTGTGACAATTAAACTTATTTTTCTTTCTTTCTTTCTTTCACATATTAATTGCTTTTACGCAACGATGCGATGAGGTGTGCATCCCTGGTGCGCAGAGTGCGGGCCAGCTCCAACAATATCCTAAAAAAGATCGCTAGCAGGCTGGATTGCATGTACATCAATCACTGTAGTGCCATCTCCCATGGGATGAAATAAATTTAAACTAGATTACGTGGGGCACTCAGAAAGTTTTGTGATACTAGAAAAAAATATAATACAGGTTATAATTTTTTTATTATATCTTTTCAAAGAACTCTCCATTGGCGTCTATACAAAGTTTTATACGTCTAAACCAATTTTTATAACACATTATCCAGTCCGCATTAGACACCTCTCCAATCTCCTTCTCAAATGCAGCCAGTGCATCTTCAGGTGATGAAAACTGTTTTCCTTTGAGTTGATTTTTTATTTTGGGGAACAAGAAAAAGTCGCACGGAGCCAAATCGGGACTGTAAAGAGGATGACCTATAAATTTGACCGGTGTGCTGTCCAGAAAGTCCCTTGTTTTGAGCGCCGAGTGAGCCAGCGCGTTGTCGTGGTAAAGCAGTAGCCCACGGAGGCCAGTGTTCGGTCGCTTGCTGCTTGCAGTAGTAAAAACTTCTGGCAAACATTTGGTAACATACCATTCAGTATTGATGCTCTTTTGATCTCGTCAGGGTACTGACACCAGATAACCCAGCAAAGAAAAAAAACTTGCGTCAAAATTTTGCCTGCACTTCTGGCTCGTTTCACTTTGGTAGGCGTTGGTTCATTTTGAAACAGCCGCACGGTCGACTGACGCTTCATTTCTGTATCATATTGATAAATCCAAGATTCATCACCCGTAATGATATCTTAAACGCGCCGAGACGAGCCTGCTACAAATTTTGCTATCATGTCTCGGCACCATTCTACCCGAACCTCCTTCTGAGCCTGCGTTAGATTTTACGGTACCAGCGTGAAACCATCTTCCATAACCGAAGATGCCTGTGTAGAATTTCATACACACTTCCCGATCCAATCAGCAGTATATGCTGAACCTCTTCATATGTAATTCGCCTATTCTCTTGAACAAAAATTTTCACAGCCAGCACGTTTTGTTATGTAACAACCGTCATACTTCTTTCTTTGTCCGCCAAAATTACTCGACCACCCATAAATTCGTTGAACCAGCGGAAAACAGTCGCTATAGCAGGGCTTTTTTCTATGAACACCATTCGAAGTCTTTCAAACGATTCTTCTGGTTTTAGTCGACATTTGAAATCGTACAAAATCATCGCGCGAAAATGTTCTCGTTTTAAATTCAGTTTTCAGTAAGACAGAGTATTTTGATTTTGCTCGTAAACAAATGTGAAGGGAATTTCGAATTTGGAATATTATGTTTTTTGTAATAAATAGTCATAGTTTAAATTTACATCAAAGCCAGCCAGTATCTTATAGACAAAAACTGTTAGTCGCAAAACTTTCTGAGTGACCTAGTAAAATAAGCTAACATAGTTCATAAGTTTACAAACAGAATGAGTCCTTTTTACTTGAACAAAGAAAAATATCTGGATGACCACTTTTTTTTTAACGACGTTTTCTAAAAATGACACCTAGCTAGATCGATTTATCGCTCCCGAAACCCCCTGCATACTAAATTTAATAAAAATTCTTGGAGCTGTTTCCGAGATTCAGATTATATATACATACATACGAGAATTGCCCGTTTAAAGGTATTAGATTTAGATTATTAAGAAGTAGTGACAAAAATTGAAAAGGGTATGCTGAGATGGTTTGGGCATGTTGAGAGGATGAATGAAAGGCGACCAACAAAATGTATTTACGAGGCTGATGTGAAGGGAACGGCCGGGCGGGGACGCCCTAGGAGGACATAATACTGACCTTATTGGTGATGTTCTTCAGAAAGGCCAGGTGCGTAGTACTCGCAACCGGCGTGCGTGTATGACCAGATGTATGAACGTAAACGAGGCAAAAGGAGTATGTAAGGATCGTAGCAGGTGGCGTTCTGTAGTTTCTGTCTACTCCCATGGGAAGAAGGCGTGAGATTATGTATGTATGTATGTATTATTATATTAATACCGCGAATGTGAAATTTTTAACGAAAATCAGATTTTTGTTTTATTTCATTCTACACGTCCAAATAAGTGATCCTGCAATTAAAAAAAAAACGTAAAAAATGTCACATTCGCGGTATTGGATGCCGAACGACGATTTGCAGTTGGAATGTATGGGAGAACATGTTTTTCAACTACAATGTTAAGTTTGTGTTTGGGATAAATAAATTCATCTCAACTACGGAACCCTACATTGTGCGTAGTCCGACACGCACTTGGCCGGTTTTTGTTAGTTTGACCTTATTTTTGTTACAGCTTAGCACATTACATCTTCTCCTCTTTTGTATCTCATGTTTGTAAAACTCGTGAGTGATTCTGATTATACAGCTTGCAGATCCCGAACGTATTTCTTGGAATGGTAATGGTCTTGAAGGTTATGTACTTCATGCGTGATATCTATCACATTTAGGAATATTATTATGCTTTACATTTTCCGAAACGTTTATCTTTTACCAATCAATATTATTACCCAAAACTTGGTTCTTCAACAGTTCTCAAACTTATCACAAACTCAGTCCATCATTATGATTAAACACAGAAACGAATTAAAATATTCTATTCTCGTATTAACCGTATCTAAAATACCATTCAGCAACTCACTTAATTAATTCCTATTTTAATCAACAAAGTGGTAGAATTTCTGTACGCTTCCATTACGTATTCTGTCCTTCGGTAAATGTGGGTAGATAATAAAATAATAATTGTATTAATTTTATCTAAAATTCCCGCGCGGTGTTTTCAGGGTTAAGTGTGGTTCGATGTTTAAATATTTGTGGCAGTCTGCTAAGATTTTCAGTATGTACTATTAGGTACAACTAGAATTTAATTTTCTAATTAGTAAGCAATATTAAATTGGCACAACAAAGTATTTTGGTGTAGGTAACTGCTTCGAAGAAACGTATATCTGTACACTAAGGACCATTCTTGCTTGCAGCGCTCGGCCGCTATAGTATCGCTTATCTACGAAAAAAAAGGGTCGTGTGCACAGGATTTTGTTTTCAAAGAGGTTTGATATGCACGATGGTACCTACTATAGACTGAGTGCTTTGATGATTGTTCATCTTGGATAGTCACTAGTCACCAATCAATCTGCATCTCCTTTTCCCAACTATGTTAGGTTTGGTTTCCAGTCTAACAGAATGCAGCTGAATACCAGTATTTTACATGGAGCGGCTGCCTATCAGACCTCCCCAACCCAGTAATTAAACTAGATAATACGATACCCCTTCGTAAGACTGGTTGTAAGACTTTCGGACTTCTGACGACCCGTAACGACTGTCAAAGATCCACGAATGACAGCCGGGACCGACGGCTTAACGTACTTTCCTAGGCACGGAGGAGTCTCGGTATGTAAAGATGGTCACTCATCTACGGACCAACCCCAGCAAGCGTAGCTTAACCTGATGGATCGACCCGTGCGGATGTTATTCCTTAGCCACGGGCCCCTCAGATAGACACTACTCACCTTACTATTAATTTTGGTTATTATGTTTGGAGTTATTCTTGTAATACCTACTCGTGTCGACACGAGAGAAAACACTCGTCTAAAGCCGCTCTAAAAATAATACCGAAAATTATTTTGCCAATAAAAACACTACAAAGAAAAAATAATATCCGTTCAACTCGTCTAAATAGTAACCGAAGCACATTGAGACAGCCCATCGCATTATTTTATATTCGTAACGAAATGACACCAACTATCATAAAAGTTTATAGATCATTGAACACTGAGGTGAGGTGAAATTTACGGTAAATAAAATATTACGTTTGTACCTACAAAGGTATTTTTATTAATAACTGCTGGGGCGGCCATTGTTTCAAAATAAGTTTGGTGCTACTGTCAGCGTTGAGCGGTACCTCTAAATAGGTTACTTTATTGGTAAAGGGAATGTCTAATAAGAACATTAATCCGATCCAGCCTGTCCCTTGCTGTCCTCCCCAACGACGCCCTAAACCGAGGCCCGTACCCCACAGGGGGTGCCCTTAGCGTGTAGTCGATTAGTTTTTGAGTTCTATACCCTAGCTGGAGGCCTTAATTTATTGAGGCAGTCACAAGAAAGTCCGGTTAAGCAGCCGACGACCTCCTAGGTTAATCAGCAAGATGCCTCACAAAAAAAAATAAGCGAATGGAATGTTTATTATTAGATCTTTTCCATCATGAATTCATGACCGGCTGATTTATCGATTGGTGCTACAAAGATTTAAAGTGTTATTTTTACGTTTTTTTTCCGTATGTTTCTCGGCCGAGACCCGTGTTTGTATTTGAATGTTTGCAGTTTGACATGATGCGATGTAAATCGTAAACTCCTCACGAGCATATGCAGAATCTAGAGAACGTGTCATTTCTTTTACGTTATTCGTGATAGATAGGCATAATCAGCCAACATTGTTCCCACTGGCCTGTGAGACTCTGTAGGCCATAATCAACCACGCGGGCCCAGTGCGCGTATGTGGATGTCACGTATCTTCTAATTTTTCGTTCTAGCTGGGACATAGGTACTGGTTTCCTCACAATGTTCCTTCCGCCGATGATGATGTACTTAACCGTAACTTTACTATCTTATAAATCGCTTCCAGTAGCACCACACCCTAATATTCTGTGTTTAATGTTGTAAAGACTACATTAAAGTGGGGTTCCACCAACTTCGGCTTAGGCTTGCCGCCGAATACATTAACTTTATTTTTGCTAAAAAACTTTCGCGGATTACCTTCCTTAATTCCGATGTTGCCGTGTCGGGCGTATTTATTTAATTAGATTAAGGTTCTGCTTCATTAGAGTTGATTTTTATGTTGATGAATCTTTGCTGTTGGCAGAAATACAAGGGTCTGCCTTCTTCGATTTTAGAGCTTACTTTTTATGATTGAAACATGGTAAAGAACTATGGAGGTTCATTCAATGTCTAACAATGTTGCAATAAAAGAACCTTCACGTTTGACAGCAGTACTAAGCTTTCGTCCATAGGCAGTCAGCCGAATTAACCTAGAAAAGCAACCAGTCAGCTGGTTGACATTTTAACCGTGGCATGGGGTAATATTCTCGCGAATCCCGTGGAGACACGAAAGAAAAAGTAGAGGAATATCTTATTTATCATAAGCACACCAACGGGCGTCAGGAGTCATAGGCCGATTCCCGGACACCGTAGGCGCGGGCTTGCGGACTGTGAGCAATGGGTAGCTCGCCGTCCGATAAGGACCAGGCCCGGGTCGACGGCGCGTAGAGATGTCAGCAGAACTGATGGGGTCCGATAGGGCTGGTGCCTGCCGGGGTTGCGGGAAAGTCCGAAAGGAATACCGTGGCCCCTAGCAACATGGCTACTGAAGGAACACGGGTGGGTTTTAGTCAGTAAGAGTCTGACACCCCCGCTCCGCCCAGAGCGGGAGAAGTTATTTGATAATTTCCCACACAAAAAAAAAGCGCAGTCACTTACAATTCAAATTAAATAACATAAAATTAGCATTTCAGTACCCATACAAATGACAGGTATGCATGACATTGACGTATGAAAAATTATTATATATAAAGTCTGTCTAGTGGACCTAAATCTATTAAACTACAAAAAAAAAAACAGTTTGAGCTAGATAGCATTCACCGCACTGTTTAAACATCTGTGTCTGTATGAAGCGAAAGTCATGAAAAAAATATCAATAAGGTAATCCGTCAAGTTGGACCTTTCATTATATTGCCTTGCCATACGTGGGGAGGCTATTCAATGTAGTATTCAAGGTGGTTGTAGGTGCTGCCTTAGATAATCTTAGACTACTTATTGGGAAAGAAAATTGAAAGGCAAATTGGACAATGATCTGACATCGCCTAACGCAAAAAGCATACGTGGTGATCAAAGCACGCCTTTGCCAAATGGAAGTGTTTATAATAAAGCCGTGGAATACCTCTCCACTCCTCAAGCACCTCAGGACATGTTGCCCCCTTGTCGCGATGTCACTATGTGCTAGCGACAGTTTTCGGGGACCCATTATTGAGTGTGCAAGTCACCCCCTGCCTTCTTATCCGTGTATCATTGGTCAGGCAGGAGTCATAGTCCTACCATAGTTCTTGGTAACCAATCCACTATAGCCAGCCAAATCCATAGTCCAATGTTTTGTTTCTATATACTGCAATAGTCCTACACTAACCGGGGATTGTCCTTTTGTGCACTTGCATAGTGCGAGTTGCCTCTGCGAGTTGGCTTCGGCCCCTCGGACGCCTTTAAAAGGACCGGGGTACATACTCCCGAGATTTACAAATGTTAAAATAAATAATAAAAAATCAATAAAATTCTTGCTCTTGAGAAAAGCCATTTGGTTTGAAATGGCAAAATACAGTGGCCTTATATTTTCTTAATGCCTTCTATTAAAACACAACGGTCCTCACAGACAAATCCCTACAAAAAGGCCAGTGTATGTAGAAATAGCGTATTAAGAAATACAATTAAGCCGAGGTCATTGTTTTTAATGTTAATTGGAACGTAGGTTTAATACTAATGAAATTCCCTTAGGTCTAGAGGACTAGAATGTATTGAATTTTAAGGAGAGTGTATTTTAAGGCGATGTGACACCTTATTAAGGTTGGGGTGATTTGGTTTTATTTTCTTGTTATTTTCTTTAATATTTGGGATAGTTCGTAGACATTTCGTAGACATTTTTCGGTATAAGACATCTTATCCAATGTTTACGTATAACGTCAAGGCTCGTGCAGACTGGCGTGACTTGTCGCGCGACACCGGTCATTGTTCTACCGTAAAGTTTTCTTAGAAATTGTTTTATTAGAGTCGCGTCTCGCCTGCTTGGACTCTACTAGGATCTTGCATTTTGCCTACTAACACGCTCTTCTCAAAATGCTTACAATTAAGTAAGTAGGAGTGATTGTAGGTGTAATACTACTTTTTGAAAGACCTACATTGTCCTCCCATACCTAGTGACACTGTTATTTGAAAGTATTGTAAAAGCCAATTATTTTTAAAAGAGTAACCGTGGAGTTTCTTGCTGGCTCTTCTCCATAGGAAACGACCATTGGAACCGTGCACCTAGCTGACGTTTCATAGTGATGTAGATTTATGTGAAATGAAATAATTTGAATTTGAATAATAATAGTCTTGCAGACCAAATTTAATAACACTTTGCACAGGTCCCCACGCTGAGCAGTTGCGCTTGCAACCACGAGACCCAGTGGGTACCGAGAGGTACCGAGAGGGTAGTCAGTATATTAAGTATAGTTAGTTATGCATCCTATACCTGAGACACATTCTTATTCAATTTTGGATGCAAAGTATTGTAATATAGTTTTCAACCGACTTCCAAAAAGGAGGAGGTTATATGTTCGTAGCGAATGTTTGTTTTTTTTATGTATGTCCACCGATTTCTTCGTCATTTGAGGACCGATTTTGAATTGTTTTTTTTGTTTGAAAGGATATGCTCTCAAATTGGTCCCATATAAATTTTATTAACTTTGCTTGAGTAGTTTTTGAGTTAGCTATAAAATACGTATTTTTTTCCCACTTAGTATGTAGATGATATTATGATAAGTTCCTGTCACTGGTAACAGGTAGTGGTATACGAATGTATGTGGGGTAGGTACCACAACTAAGAAGTGAAAAAAGACTTCCGAAATTAAAGTTATTTTTCACTTTGTAGTGTTTTTTTTTTGGAAGTCGGTTGTTATTTTTTGTAAAAGTTTTTTTCATATAGTTTGACCAATACCGCTGTACCGCGCCTTAGGAATACGCGGCGAGGCGGGGGGCAGTGTTAACCAATGAGCGGCGGGCGGGACGCCGTGCGCCGAGAGCTTTGACGAATTAGCGGCCTGCACTGCTCCCCCGTCTCGCCGCGCGCCTTCCTAAGGCGCGGTACAGCGGCATTGATCAAACAATACCTGTATTTCTCCACCATAATGGCTCTCTAACGGAGGAATATGTTGGTTATAACTGCTGGATACCACTGCATTAACTTGAACTACAATCATGGAACATTTTTGAAGTGAAAACTTCTTTGGCGCGTTGGGCATTTTTTAGATGGGACTAAACCATTGATTTCACGACACTGTTACAACACCAGATTTTGACCATTAAAAATACATCAACGCGTTGATTACCACGGTGCCGATTTTTGTTCAAGTTTTCACTTCTGGCGGCACTCCCGGAGTGCCACTATTTTCTATCGTAGTCTCAACAGCAACGGCTCATGAGAACAAGGACAAAATATGAATAAATATATTAAAAAGTTTCAAGTGTAAAAAGTTTTTAGGCTATAAACTTATATACTAGATGGCTCTGTATTAAACAACAAAAACAAAAGCTTTTGACACTTGAAGCAGATTTTTTCAGGCAGAACGCTTTTTCGTTACGTGACGATTTAAGAAAGAAAGAAATCAAAATAGGTTTATTCGTCACAGAAACACGTGCGTACATAAAAGACAAGAGTAATCAGAGAACAACAAAAGATTCCAACCGGTTTACTCCTACCGCAAGCCGCGTTAAAGAACTTCGTTCCAAAAATCGCAATTAGGAGTACATTACCTCGCCTCAAACGATTAAACAATTAGAAGATTGTTATTAAAGTGTGTAAGACTTTAATAACAATCTTCTCATAAACGTTATTCTTGTAATACGCATAAACGTTCACAAAATTACCAGTGATTGCTCTTACAAATTACTTGAAATAGTAAAGTGATAGTAATAAAATGATTCTCAGCTACTAACTCACAAGTTTGCGTTACTCACAAGTTATTCAGTATTCTGAGACGTTATACATTTGTCATAAAAGATCTGAGGGCGAAGCGTTGAGATGGTCGTGCTCTTGTGTGGAGCTGCGAAGACAGCGGTCAAGTAGAAGCTGGTTTTACCGAAACATACAGATTTCCCAAGAAAAGTATCCGTTTCGGGAATCATCGTCTGTCTTCGGAAATACGAACGCGCGGTGATGACATCTAATTTAGAGCTGTTACCACCATAGAAGTACTTGCCTATTTTATATTACCACGATTACAAAATTATAGAATAACAACTCCATACAATTCCAAAAGAGGTTTTAAAACTTTTGAGTGACAGGTGACGATCTGCGACCGGAGTAGGTAACCCGGCAGAGAGGAAACATCACACAAACGCGAAATGATAGGCGCACTATGGCAAAACTAAGAAGCTTTGCCTCTGTGGGGGCTACTCTATGGCGCGACCTTCGTACTAATTCGGAAACCCGAAGATTACCGAAGCACTTTTTTCTCTAGATTATTTAAATACCTATAGATAGAAGTTAAAGGTAAACATTGTTGCTTGCTTCAGGTAAACAGGTACCTACGTTAACCCACTATGATTCCCCAGGTTCAAATTCAGACCCCTATTACGATAAATGGTGATGATGACTCCTCGTCTTGTAGCAGCAGTCAATTACACTACCAAAGCGCAAATCGAGCTGATGAATATGATTTTATTATAATCATTCTTGGATGATTCCTTACGAAGTTCTCATGTCTCCATAGAATCTCCTAAAGACAACTTTTGAGGGTAATTTACCCCCATTTTATCAGCTAAATCCACCATCATAGCCATCAAAAGAATTTAGGACCTCGAAAATCCCCAATCTCTAACTTCGGAGCCGCTCCGAAAGCATAATGTAATGACTCCACGGCGCCGTTTATAGGGCAAGTTTCTTACGATAACAAATCGCCAAGAATTTGTCCCACTTCACTTTTATATTATACTTAAAACTTTTGAGCCCGTCTGAACAGACATCTCGAGTACATTATCTTTTTACTGAACATAAAAAAAAGGTTGGGATACCTACTCAAGTCGTCATTTCATAACATAAAAATTATATTAGAAAGAAAGATTCTGAAGATTTCGTGGGTAGCAGTAATTCTGTTTTAAGATTAAACTTAGTAATGCTATTATGATAAAAATATTTCAGTTCGCAACTATAAATCCGGTAGGTAATCCAGCAGAGAACTAAAATTGTCGACATAGCTCACAGAATAAGCAAGCTTAAGTGATAATGGCCGGCCATATTAGCTGTAGAACCGATGACCGTTGGGGTACACGTGTTCTTGAGTGAAGACCGCGAATCGGCAAACGTAAGGAAGGACGTCCTCAGGTTAGGTGGAGTGACGATCTTCGCAGGGTGGCTGGTAGCAGCTGGATAGGAGTTGCCGAGAATCGAGCTGAATGGCGTGCAATTGGAGAGGCCTATGTCCAGCAGTGGACTGCTGTAGGCTGATGATGATGCACTAGACAATCAAGTAATTTTTCGCTTCAGCAAGTAATACCTAAAAGCACAAGCGACTGTTGCCCACATGATAATACAAAACATCACCCTTATGGCTACAGGTATACAGGGTATACTGCTGTTACAGCATGTCGGTGACGCGAACCCATAAAATTTTCCTCTACCAAAAATCGCTCAACTCGCTTGAAGAAGTTTTCATTTCGTAAACCCAGATGTGGGACCCGTCCGCTACCTCAAAAGCCAAAGGCGAAACTGCACACAATCGCCATGGTTTACAACGGATTAGTGGATGCAACTTGTTAACAGATACAAACTCCATAGGTGCTGCCCATCCTCTCAACGTCAACCTTCGGGTTTCACGACAAATGCCGTTGTTGGATTTTTTACTTTCGTCGTTGAGCTGAGCGTTCAAAATTCAACAGCACCCTTTTATTGATTTAGGTGTCGCCTAGTCAAAACGGGTAAAAGACTAATAAAAGAGGGGTTGGCTTAACATTGTCGGAAACTACGCGAAACACCGCAGTATTGGCTTTGTTACGTGAAAACACAATTGCTACCCGATTTCCTAGAGAGAACAATACAGATTTGCTAATTAAGTGCCAATCACTAGTTAACATAAGGCTTCATGTATTTACGTTTCTGGTTTAGTTGTTTATGTAAGTAGATTGCTTCAATATTGAAGCTGATAGTACCAACATCTTGGGGGTATAAACACCCGTATCTGTTAAATCCGGTGTTTAATACGTAGGATTAATTCTATGATAAAATATGCAGAAGATTTTGAGAGATTTAGGATGGGACCTGGGCTCCCACAATACGCTATGATTGAATCACTTTTATATACATAAACTCACGCCTTTTTCCAATGAGGGTAAGCAGAAACTACAGAACGCCACCTACATACCTCCACCCTCCATCCTTTTTAGGGTTCCGTACCTCAAAAGGAAAAAACGGAACCCTTATAGGATCACTCGTGTGTCGGTCTGTCCGTTTGTCACAGCCAATTTTCTCCGAATCAAATGGACCGATTAAGTTGAAATTTAGTACACATATCAATATCTGTGACCCAAACACGGACGTGTAACGAAAAAAAAATAATTTTGAATATAGTGGTCACGTTTCGGGGTGAAAAATAAAATTTAAAAAAAGTTTTGCTTACTGTACCGTGTGACGTATCAAACGAAAGAGCTTACTGTGAAAGGTCTTAAATATTTTTTTTTATAATTTTAAAATAAATTATTTTAAACCTATTTAAGAACATAGTTGAAAATTGCCCGTTCCCCCGCTTATCTCCGAAACTACTGAGCCTAAAATTTTGAAACAATACTGAAAATAGTTCTATGCATGTAGATCACAGGAAAACCTATAAGAAGTCTATGGTTTTAAAATACATGGTAAATCTCTCAATATTGTGCGAACAAACTTACATTTGCAGTTGGAATGTATGTTTAACTACAATGTTAAATTCGTTCTTGGGATAATTCTTTCTCTTCTTCCTTCATTCCAACTACAGAACCCTTCATTGTGCGTGGTCCGACACGCACTTGGCCGGTTTCGGTTTCCTGTGCGTGTCCCAAATAAAAAAAATCTTTATTTCTAATAATTTACCGGAAAATACTGAAAAAGTAGTAAAGCAAAATTCCTATTCTGTCGATATAATAGCTTTAACACCGACAACAACCCAATTCCGAATCCACTTTTAGAACCAAACGCACAACGGTATTTCTAAAAAAATCCTGTAACAGCGTTTGCGTGTCAATCGCCATTTAAGAGCGTTACATAAATAACGTGCGGCCCCGGCGGAGGTCGCCGTCCGACTGAACGTGATTTGTTTGTTTTGACTAGTAGCGCCATCTCGCGTGATCTACGGGCTTTTAGCGACATTACGTTGCTGCGTGCCGAATGACGTATGGCGCTGCCTGACGCTGTAAATTGAGGGGCCGGGAATGAGTTAATTAAATTAAAAAGGGTATAGATTTATACTTGGAAAGTTTGAATTAGATTTTATGGCTTTTTTAGGGTTTGAATTGAAAGAGACGTGATTTCAATTTAATTAATTTAAAAAAGTCGTTTTGTTTTTTTATTACAGACGATTTTGAAGAAGACTTTAGAAAAAAATACTAATATTAATACCTTGAGCATCTCATCGTCGAGGAAAACCTATAAACAATAATTGATAAACTAAACTACTTCAAAAGAAACAAATGAAAAAATAACTAAAATGACTGCATATCGTCGACCGTAGGTTCAATTGAGGTAAGGGACAAAATACGATTTTTTTTTTCATATTCACCATTCTATAGAGCGAAAAATTCTGAACAAAACTGTATACTCAACTCATTTTGGGTATTTTGTCCCTTACCTCAATTGAACGTACGGTCGACGATATAATTACAGTCAAAATTTATCTTGGTCACAATGGTCACATCTTAGGCACACGATTTGTAACATTATTTTCCATACAAGCACTTCACCAAATCAGACTAGGTACGTTACGTCGAATCACAAATCACCTTCACAAACGCTGTAGAGTCCGTCTCACGAAAGAAGCCCCGCGGCAATAAGTGGAACTAATAATTATTATATCGTTAGCAACATTCCTACAACAACCCTCCGACCTCAAACACCTTTTTCTATTTAAGATTGTGCATAGTATTAACCAGTGCCTGTAATTTAAAGAAAGAAAAAAAGAAATAAAATGTATTTATTGAGACTCGCACAGGAAATCCCAAATTAAACTAACACACACTCATATAAACATAAATAAATAAAAACAAAGTAAAATTAAAGTAAAAGCAGAAAGTCCTGTACGAGGTCAAAAGGCTTCTATCTCAGCATGATGCTGCGACATTTAAAAATAAATTTCGCAGTGCTGGTATTCTGATAGGGACTGATTCTGATAGGGTCTGTATTATTAATATGATGTTCAGATCAAATGGTAAATATAGAAATGAAATGATGATGAAATTAAATGAAATGACGTTGGTATGAAATGAAATGATTTTATTTTCTGTAACTAGGTTTGTACAAACGCTTTTACACGTCAATAATATTTTATTAACTACATATATGAGGTCAGCGTTTCCTATCTGACTACTCCGAGAAGAAAGGCCGAAACAAACTCAGAGGTCACAGTCTCTTTTAAAGTCCAGACATAATCTTGGTCAAATAATTTATAATTCCGCGAGACCTCTTTCATGAGACTGACTTTATCTGCTTACTTGGTAACTGCAGAATCTATTATTTTATATTGATTATTTTTTTTAGTTTTTGTGAATGTGAGAACGTTGTCGTCTGTAGACTTGTCGACCATTTTCTATTTTGCTAAGTACCTGGTACTTGTTGATAGGCTTACACTGTCCTCACATACCTATTAACACTGTAATTTTAAAACACGGAGTTTCTTGCCGGCTCTTCTCCATAGGAAACGACCATTTGGAGGCGTTCCATAAGTGTAAAGGAATAGCAACAAATTGTTGACTTCCAAAATGTTTGCCCCACTTATTCATAGTGTAAACTAGGTAGTATGACCTTCAAGTATCCTTGTGTGATTATTACATCCGAGTCTCCCACGGGAAGGCAGATTTCATCCTTCCTCTAATTTATCGCCGGAACAGGACGACGGAATGATAATTTCATATTAGTATGTGTCTCTCTTGTTTTGCTAATTTCTTGTTAAGAGCCCGTGCCGCCGCACCGCACGAAATCACTGATTTTGATCAATTTTGTTCATTCGTTGTGAGAAAAGGAAACATAATTTAAACAAAATTATTTTTGATTTGAAAAGTAGAGTTCTTTGTCTTGCATGTAGCAGAAAGGGATTTTTCAAATAAACTAAGTATTCATGGAAAATCACTAATCTTCGCAACAAGTTTTCCGAAAAATGACGCGAGACTGACGTTTGACCGTTTGGTTACAAGATTCTACTTTTGATTTTGAAAATTAAAAAATATTTTCAACATCATTATATGGTCTACTTGCATGTGGTAGAACCACTTTTTTCAACTCACATACAAAATATAGCAGAAAAAAAATGATAAAATAACGTAATTTTCTAAAAACTTCTTGACAAATAAGTATTTTTTTCTAATACTTAGAAACACTTTTATGAAATTTTTAAAATTACATATTAAACTTAAGATAACAATATAATAGAATAAAATTTTTATTTTATAAATAAACAATAACTTCATTTCGTAAATAAATGGCAAAGTGAACTATATTATCGACCGCGCAAAAACGATCCCGTCAGTAGCGACCGGGCCTTCCCAGCGTGAGGACGTATCACTTTGTATCGCAGGCGCGCACGTGTTCTACGTAAACATATTCCAGAAATTGTACGCCGTCTACCACTTTTTGATCCGATAAGTATTCATTTTATTTTCAGTACTTTGGTTGTTTTTGAACAACATTAAAATTTTGCATGCCTTTATCTTATCTTCTATCTATACATATATATAAAAATGAATCCCTATTTCCTTGGTCAGGGCATCACGCGTGAACGGCTGGACCAATTTCGCTAATTCTTTTTTTGTTGTGTTTGTTATAGTAAGGAGAAGGTTCTTAGGATAGGTAGGTGAAGGTAGGATAGGTAGGTAGGTATGCAAGGAGGTAGGTATGTATGTAGGTAAAGTAGGTATGTAGGTGGGTAGGTAAGTAGGTAGGTAGGTATGTATGTAGGTAGGTAGGTAGGTGCGCCGTAGTACTTAGTGCTACCCGTGCGTAGCCGGGGCGGGCAGCTAGTATATATATAAAAATGAATCCCTATTTCCTTGGTCACGGCATTACGCGTGAACGGCTGGACCTATTTCGCTAATTATTTTTTTGTTGTTTGTTATAGTAAGGAGAAGGTTCTTAGGATAGGTAGGTAGGTATGCAAGTAGTTAGGTAAGTAGGTAGGGTAGGTAGGTAGATAGGTAGGAAGGTACGTAGTTAGGGAAGGTAGGTAGGTGCGCCGTAGATAAATACTTAGTGCTACCCGTGCGAAGCCAGGGCGGGCAGCTAGTATTATATAAAATACCGGTGTGCGTGTAATCGTAATTCTTCTCATCCTAAACGGCTTGACTGATTCAGTTTTTTTTTTAAATTCTTTTTGTGTCACTTGGATGGTTTGACCAACCATACAAGTGACACAAAAAGAATTAAAAGTGCGGATGTTCTTAGCTACATATAGTTGGACCCTGCTGGTGCACCGGTGCTGTTGTCGCGGGACAATGTCCGCCTACCGCGACCGCTAGTTAGATTTAGACTGTATGTTTCATCGTTTTTTTTTTAAGTGAAACCTTTATGCGCGTTGAGGGCAAAAACTTATGGGTTCGAGGTGGTTAGCAAGTGAAGTATTTTTTGGAATGAAGTTCTTTAAAGTTAATGAAGATCCAAGATGGCGGCTGCGAACATTTTAAAATTTTACGTCGTGGGTGATATTTTCATAGTTTTCAATGGTGTCAAAGCCGATAGTAGGGTCAAAATGAAAATCCAAGATGGCGGCTGCAAAAATGTTCAAATATTTTCGTAGAGGAAAATCTTTTGCGCCCGTGTCACCGACATGCTTATATTATCAGTATCATGTGGCTATGAGTATGACGTGTTGCGCTTGTCGTTGCTCGGAGTGCCGATTATTATGCCATGACTGCATATTATATTTAATGGTTTTCAGAAAAAAAAATGTTTGAGTAATCAAACCTTTTTGTGATTGAGTTCAACACTGCATATAAGTTACTGGTATTAATGTACAACTTTGTTGTAGATAATGGGTAAAAAGAAAGGATCGCATTACCAGTGCATCAGCAAAAACAAAAGACAAAACGCGGGATTGGCACGTATCAGACAAATTCTTACAGAACGTAAATCCAATCAAATCACTACGGCTTCGTATCAAGAACATGTAAGCTTTACTTTTGATCAGCACTAGAAGTGCATAAAGAAGTATTTAATTTTACGAGTACATTCTTATTTTCAAATGCTATTAATTTTAGGATCTCGATGACAATGGAACAGCTGAAAAGGCAGTAATTACTGGTGATGTTGACTTCTCATGTCAATTTGATCTTGGCATGGTAATTATCACGTTTGTCTTACATAAATAAATAATGAATTTATAATATACCTACAGTAAATACATAATTGTAACTGTTTATACTTTCAGAATGAGGAAGATAATTTAAATAATTCAAACTTAGAGAACACATCGAAAAAATCAGTAGTTCCAAATGTTGAAGAATCAGACAGTGTAAGAAAAATATTATGCTGTTTATTATGTTTTAATTGTTCCGTGGCCAAATGGAACCCTTATAATTTAGTCCTTTCCGGCTGTTGGAGGCTATTGGCACTATATAAATAAATATCGAGCGGCCAAGACACGCACTTCGCCAGTTTTTTTTAAACTGCCTAGTATTTAAAATAGATACGATTTGTTACAGAACAAAGAAAATTTTCATCGAAACGAAATACATAAACGGGCGTAGTCCCAATAAGACTTTTCAATTTGCTTGTCCATCGTTGACATCGGTGAAGAAAAACTTTTAATTAAGTACTTATTTATCGATACTAGTCGTATTTATGTAAAACGCTTATCTCAATGGTAATGAATGTCTAAATGTACCTAAATGCATCTTACACCAAATTGTAGCATTTTATGTTGATTGTTATAAATATACTAAATGAATATACACAAACATTCCAGACTCATTTCTTAACCGTACCTACATCACTTAAAAAATATCATCTATAGGATCAAAACTGTTTAAGCGATCATTACGCTCGAACTTTAGGCGTGTGTGCGTGAACGGTGCACACAAACATAGCATCGCAATGAATATGCCTAAACTCTGTCGACTGAATTTTGTGCACGGATTCTTAATTATTATGTAGTTGCTATGTGTAGGTTTTTTTGGAAACCAAAACCTGATATTTTGGGAGGGGGGTGGGAACTGAATGGCTTCCTAATGTAGTTCCTTTAACTCACCATCAGGAACCAACTTCAACAACTACTATTTTTATTAACCGACTTCCAAAAAGGAGGTTAATAAAAAGAGGAGGAGGTTATATGTTCGTAGCGAATGTTTTTTTTATATGTCTGCCGATTTCTCCGTCTTTTCTGGACCGATTTTGAAAATTCTTTTTTTGTTTGAAAGGGTATGCTCTCAAATTGGTCCCATATAAATTTTACTAACTTTGCTTGGGTAGTTTTTGAGTTAGCTACAAAATACGTATTTTTTCCCACTTAGTATGTAAATGATAAGTTCCTGTCACTTATAGCAGGTAGTGGTATTCGAATGTGTGTGGGGTAGGTACCACAACTAAAAAGTGAAAAATAAAAACTTTTTACAAAAAAAAAAAACAACCGACATCCAAAAAAAAAACACTACAAAGTGAAAAGTACACAATTCACAAAGTCTGATTTGTCAAATGCTTGCACTGACTGGACAGGTCCACACAAATCAGTGTGGTTCTTTCCTCAAAAGACCAGTTCAGACACTAATCTACATGGTCCTCATATGGCCTGACCAAGATTACGTCTGGACTTTAAAAGAGACTGCGACCTCTGAGTTTGTTTCAGCCTTTCTTCTCAGAGTAGTCAGATAGGAAACGCCGAACTCATCTGGCTTATTTTTTATTTTATGTATGACGTGTAAAAGTGATTCCGATATCTTATTTACAGAATAAACAATTGTGGAAATGCCTGACAATGAATGATAGGCAGAGGAATGATGTGATAAGACAGCGGTGTGATTTAAAAGAAGAACAATGACAAAAATTGAAAAGGGTATGCTGAGATGGTTTGCCCATGTTGAGAGGATGAATGAAAGGCGACTAACGAAATGTATTTACAAGGCTGATGTGAAGGGAAAGGCCGGGCGGGGACGGCCTAGGAAGACTTATACTGACCTTATTGGTGATGTTCTTCAGAAAGGCCAGGTGCGTAGTACTCGCAACCGGCGTGCGTGTATGATGTATGAACGTAAACGAGGCAAAAGAAGTATGTAAGGATCGTAGCAGGTGGCGTTCTGTAGTTTCTGCCTACCCCCATGGGAAGAAGGCGTGAGTTTAAGTATGTATGTAAAAAAAAAAAAAAATTATTTAGTCTGTTATTCAAAAGGTAAAAACACTCTTTAGCAAATCGTTGCTACTACCTCTTTACCCAGGAGTTCTGCTGCTACTAAAAAGTTTATCCCCCTCATACTGACTTTCTCATTGCACTTGACACATGCAGCAGGTGGTTGGTATGTAGCCAGATAGGAACTAATTACTTAAGTAAATACTCCAGCCAATTGCTTGTAGGTTAGTAGAGAAATTACACTTAAGAAAATCGATCCTACCCTACATTTGGGGTCTTTAAAAATTCACGGAAACCCACTTCCATCGTCCTTGAATTAACTTCGTTAGTAAACAGCTTATTAATTATTTCAGGTTATTAGTTATATGTAGGAAATAGTAATTTAGTTAATTGAGATATCTTGACTCATTTCAGTTAACATTTTAGAAGTTTGACCTATATTAGTTTTGAGGGCCAATTTGTTGCTCTGTTCTACAATTTCAGGTCTGGATTATTAATTTAATAGAAATTTTAATTAGTCCAACGTTGTTTGATGTGTTTTAATTAAAATTCTATGTGTATATTAGTTTTTATGTCGCTGTGAATGGCACTAGTTTTGAAAATGGAATGAAATGTGGTAACAAAATGGCCGCAGTGGCGGTTTATAAATGGAATACGTACGAGTATTAAACAATGTCGCCCATCGGCATGTGACCGCCCGAATTTTTCTGAATATTCATGAAAAATTATCAAAAAAAATAACTTTAAAAGGGGGGTCTAGCTTTAATATGTATTTATGTTTTGATTAGCGTTTGCCACATCTCCGATGTTATTGGCTCGATTTGGATTCTGTTTATTATTTCTTACGAGTTATTTTATCGGATTAACTAACATTTTTGTTAAAATTTGTCAACTATACAAAAAAACGGAGGTGAAAACATTTTTCTCTAAAAAAACGTGTTTTTAACCGAGTTCCAAAAGGAGGAGGTTCTCAATTCGACTGTATGTTTTTTTTTTTTTTTGTATGTTTGTTACGCGATTACTCCGCCAATTATGAATTGATTTTGATGATTCTTTTTTTGTTTGGTAGGTCATACTTCAGAGGTGGTCCCATATAAATTTTATTAAGTTTGCTTTGGTAGTTTTTGAGTTAGCTTCAATAATACGTATTTTTTCCCACTTAGTATGTGGATGATATGATAAGTTCCTGTTACTGTTATTTACAAAGCAGGTAGTGGTATCCGAATTTGTGTGGGGTAGGTACCACAACTAAAAAGTGAAAAAAAAAAATTTTAATAAAAAAACTCAAGTGTAAGTTCATAAAATCATAGGGGTCGATTATGAAAAAAAAAAAAAATTTGTAACAATTAAAAAAAAGTCAAGAAAGTTATTTTTCGATAATTTTTCATGAACTTTCAGAAAAATGCGGGCGGGCACATGCCGATGGGCGACATTGTATAAAGTTCTTTCATGTTGTTTTGAAAAAAAAAGGGAAAAATCAATTTAGCTCGTTTTCTGCTGAAAATGTAGACAATATCTGTCTAATTTTCAGCAGACTCTGTGGGTAGCATTTTCTATGACGGGACAACAGTAAATAAAAAAAGAGGGTGTGTGCCACACTAAAGTGAAAACTTACGACTCGAGCCGAGTATGCGTGATTCAGCGTCACCGACCGACTGGAGCCGAATATATCCGTGACGGGTCAGTTTCGTTCACTGTTCAGAAAGAACTCAAAGTGCGTCTAAAGAAATGTTCACTTCAATAAAGACTATTGTAAACGCAAATGTCAGCTCTGTAGTTTCTTGTCCCATAAAATGTTAAATATATGTCGGAGACGGGTATGCGACTTTCGTTATTATCAGTGATATTTTAACTACTGTGGGGGTGTAGTATTGGTTAATGCGCAATAGAAAAACAGTTTGCAGTTCAGATCACTTTATAATTTACTATCAAATGAATCACACTAGCTAAATTATACACACACTGGGTGCGACGGCGTTTATTAAAATCACCAATTAACAAAATGATAACAAATTACAACCAACACAAAAACTGAGCACCACGAATCGAGAACAGTTCCGCGACGTCTTGACTCCAATGCGACCAGAGGCTGAATGCCCTCCTCGCCGTGGCCTTAAAACGTCACGACTCTGTAGAAGCGCGCCTTTTTTGGTGTAGGTAGATTACTCTTGATGTTGCCATTGGCGTGCTTGCGATTCGTTTCGTGTCCGTACTAATGACCGGATCCGACATATAAAACAAAAAAAAATTACAAAACCTGCATATTTCAGTGTCTTTTACGACTTACAATCGCTGCTAAGACCCATAAACGCAGCCGTATCTATTTTCTAAAATTCTTTGATTTAAAAATCTTCTTTATAATATTTTTGATGCTCCTCCATAACTGGCCCGATTTCCCTGTCACTTCACAGTTTCAAGTTACAAAAGGAACGACGATTATAAAAGTTATGAGCGTACTACAGTTAAATTTAATCTCGGTTGAACGAGTAAAAAGATTGGGTTAACTGCGGGCTACCCAGTAGGCAAGTTTATATTGGGTAACGGTCCTCTTTGTGAACTCTAAAAAGAGTAAAAAGAAGTGGAGTGGATGTGGCCTTTAGCTAAAAATGGTGGAAGGGAAAATGGTTGACAAAGTCACTGCTGGCTCGAATATATAGCGAAATAGTTTAGCGTGTTGCAGTTGAGTTTTGTGTGAGAATTGTAACAGCATCGTGTGAGAGTGCATTTAAAATTAGATAAGGATCGAAATAAATGTTAATTGGCCAGAGGCTAAGCATTGCCACACAGCGCGGCAATGCCGCGAGTATCTTTGGTACCAGTCGACAGCGATGCAGATGAATTTTTCGACGCCATATTCTAGTTTGGTAACACACTGGTACCGATTCCCTTGTTCACAAACTAAACTAAATGTAAGTTCAGTGCATCTTTTTCTTTCTATTTCATTAAGAAAAGGACAGAAGATAAATTTTAGTTTAGTCCTGTCAAATTAATCAGCGCCTGTCACTACTCCATACAAGTTTAGACGTGATTAAAAACTTGCCTACTAAAATTACGTCAATTTACGTCAAGCGCTGATTAATTTGACAGGACTAAACTAAAATGTATCTTCTGTCCTTTTCTTAATGAAATAGAAAGAAAAAGATGCACTGAACTTACATTTAGTTTAGTTTGTGAACAAGGGAATTGGAACCATTGACGAGCAATATAAAAAAGCCATTTGCAAAGTGACAAAACAATCTAAATATGTCCTAAACCACACAAGTTAGCTGAAGTAAAAAAAAACTTGAAGACAGTTTTATATGTGTTTTTTATGCGATATTGTCTTGTATGGTTTCGGAAATATTTCATAAGTTAGTGGATGTTAAATAAATTTTTTTGATGGCACTGATATATTTTTCCATATTGGTTGAGTTTTACGAAGGCTAGCTACCAGTAGCGCAGGGTGACTTTATGGAGGAGGTAAGCCGAACCAACAAAAAAAAAAAAAAAAAATTATTTACCGTACATCAATCAATCAATCAAAATTTCATTTCATTACATTTCGATATACTACTTTTCTATTATGAGCTTCATACAAATTCCCGATTCCCGAACTCATAAAACAGCTACGAATATGTTTTTCAGTCTGCACATCTTTTTTGATGAATTCAGCTACAATCTAACAAAAGTAAACACGGGAACGACTGCCAGTCAGTCATTGATATTTATCGTAAAGGGAAACATTACAATTTTTGAAAAAACCATCGCGGCGTTTGAGATTTATAGTCACATCGGGGCGAGCACGTATTTTCAAAACTTAACCTTGAAAAGCATGTTTCTTCACAAAATTCACACACTATGACATTCTAAAACTATGAATGCCGCCATCCTAATAAGATCGTACTAATTAGTTGTCAAATCTACTCTAAATAAGTAATTTCAGCTTATTAAACTATCTAATTACCCCAAATACCTAATTACAAGGTACTTTACATTCACAACACACAAAACACCATGTTAATCATTCTCAAAACACTATGTTAATCACTGTCCTATAACTACAAACAAATATTAATACTAGTAGTATTGATAAACATATGAATTCAATTAATACTGAGCGAACAAAATGCAAATTTAATAAGATTCTAATGCGATTACGTCAAAAAACAACCACATAATATATTTGTCAAACGAATGATGAAATTTTTACGAACTCCTAGCCGAACGCATTACGAAATTTACCGAATCAAATGCGTGTGCCAGAAAGAGGTGGTGCAATAGCAATAATTCCTTCTCGCTCCCGCGCGCACGTTTCTGCTACTCTGTGCCTACAATAACTCGCTACAGACCGGCTTACTCGGCTCATAGAAACCGCGGATCACGTGACCGAAGTGACGTCATGATGACTTTATTTTTTGTAAGGAAATTGAATTTAGCGTAAGCCGGACGCGCCTACGAGTTATTTTAGCGCAGTGTTTTGTTGTTGGGTTATTAAGACAATTTTAAATGTATGTAGGCGTTTTGTAATAGGTATTTTAATTTTATGGTGTATCAAATACTTATAGTTTGATTATTCAATGACGATAGAGTGGTTGTGTTCCGAATTTCCAAAGGGAAGCCGGTAGGAATCGGCTTATATGGACAATTCGCCCCTGCTAGCTACTATATTAATTGGAATTTGTCTCGATGTATGTGTGTCTGTGATTTTGTGAAAGTTTTTAATAAGAACTTAACTATAAAATAAATTCAAGAGCAACAATTGCATAGATAAAAAAAATTACTAGCTGCGTCCCGTGGTTTCACCCGCATAAGTCTCGATCCCGTGGGAATATCGGGATAAAAAGTATCCTATGTCCTAACCCAGGTCATGGGCTACCCATGTGCCAAATTTCATCCAAATCTGTTCAGCCGTTTTAGCGTAAAATCGTACCAAACAAACAAACTCACTTTCGCATTTGTAGTATTTTTCTCACTGAAAGTTGCTTCAGAAGGCGATTTTATAAAACGTAACATAACATCACGCCTGAAATCCCTGAAGGGTTAGGCAGAAGTGTATCTATACATCCACATTTCGCCAGTTATGTTTAAGACCCATGTCGCCATAGGGGGCGAGCCTATTACCATCAAACGGGCACAAATCCAGACTCCGAGCTGCTACTGAGAAATTCCAAATGGAAAACCCAACAACACTGCCCAACCAGGGAATTGAACCTAGGACATCACGCTCGGCAGTAGTAGCCTTTGCAACCACTGGACCAACGAGTCAGTTTGTTAGACCTTATTTATTTTAAAGCATATTCAGCAGTTTTCAAAGCAATCCTATTATTTTTTCACGAGCTGGCAAATATCCTTGCTATATGAGTCAACTCTTTATGTTATAAACTTATAACTTAGCAACTTAAATGAAAATTTACCTTAAGATGGTTTGACTTTTATGAAGTTATAAATTTTTTAGTGATGCGACATTCTCATACTTTGTTGTTATATTAGATTTGGGTATGTGTGTGTGTGTCTTTATTTTTTTGTTGTGTTTTCTTTTATGAAAGTAAAAGTTATAGTTTACTGCTGAATACATAAGTGACTATGTATTATTTTTCTACACCCGTGCTTGCAATTGTTTGAAGGATAGGGATGTGCTCACTCTAAAGAGCGTTTATTCCGAAAGTGGGCAACGTCGCAAATAGATGTCAAATATTTAGCTGTTTTGATTAATTTGGCAATATTACCGTGTGGAAATAAGAAATGTGGCTAACTAGTGAACTAGAATATTAATAATGAATTGCAATTATAACACTGAATTTGATGTTGTAAGCGTTTTAGGTGTAAAAAAGGCATTCGGAAAGTTTCCAAATACTTTTTTTACATCTAAAACTAAGTATTCGGTGTTACGATATTAATTATTGCATTTCATAATCAATATTTTAATAAATATTTTAATCATAACTTTTTCCGTTCACAATACGAATACGAAGTCCAATGATATTAATTACAGTTTCCTTCTCTTTTCAGGTAAAAATTGAAGCGGCCGTAGAAATTCGCAAAGAGGTCAGAAGGCGGAGTTTTTAATGAGGTTCCTGGATTAGGGCTGACAGGATAATTTGCCGTAGAACTTTAATAAGATGTTCAAGTGTTCCAGAACGGACGAAAGGAAATTTTCTTATTAACTTTCAAGTTTTATGTGGAATATTTTTTTGCGTATTATTTGTACTTGGAATGTGTTTGCCGATGAAATTCAATGAGCTGTTCTTCTTCGTTTTGTCAGTGCACGACAGTGTATAAAATTTTGTAGGCACTAAATTTCGCCATTTCCACGGTATCATCGGTGATAACACAGAGACCGCTACGTTTGCATTCTTTGGAGCACAGAGGGTAGGATGGGAGGAATTATACGGATTGACCTTTTATTTTTATTTATTAGGGATGCCTCGATACGCCTTTTTGCCGATACGATACCGATACCGAAGTTCTTATAATTTTTTGGCGATACCGATACCGATACGCTTATTGAATTCAAAAATGAAGGTAAAATAAATAAACACAAGTCAGGTTATTTTTTAATTAAGTAATATAAAAAGAACAAATAACAGAACAAACTAAATAAAACCGTTTAAAACTATAGACAGGTTGAGATTAGTTAATAGTTTTAGTAATTAAAATTAACATTGATGAGATTTTTGTTTAAAAAACAAAGTATTCTTAAGATTTGCGGAGAAAGGCGATTTCGCAAATCTGTTTGAATAAGACCTGCGGTGGACAAAATTCTCTCAGATGCGACAGAACTCATTCATTACATTTTTAAAGCGCGGAATTTGAAAAGTATCGTTGAATCGGCCATAAAAATATCGTCGATGCTGATATATCGGCATCGGTATCGGTATCGGTATCGGATGCATCCCTACTATTTATATCTACTACACATACTTTTTTATTTTTGTTTATTTTTGCTAAAAATAGTGCTTTACATTTCCTTATAGTCTACATAAATAGCTAGAATTACATTCTTTAATGAAATAAGACGCAGAGAAAGTACATTGCTTATGAACTCTAGGACGAGCCTGTCTCGTGGAGTCCTTGGGTGGTATTGCCATATGAAAATGCGTATTACATAATTAATTATTGTTACAATCGAGAAGCACATGCAGACTTAATTAACTACTTAGCATTCTTGGCTGATTTAATTGTGATCGCAGTATCTGTAGTATGTTTTCAATAGCAACTTGCGAACACGGCTCGCAACTACAAATCGAGATGTTTGCAAAATTCAATTCCAAGCACGTTGCGCTAGTGTGAGTGCCTGTCGGAGCGATATACACCTACAGTGAGCAATACTACCACGCACACATTGACAACTATTGCTTGACGCGATAGCACTACTAGCTTCCGAAAATTTATGATAATCTAGCTGCACGCCCCGGCTTCGCACGGGTAGCACTAAGTACTTACCTACGGCCCACCTACATATCTACCTACCCCACCTACCTACCCTACCTACCCTTACCTACCTACCCTACCTACTCTACCTACCCTACCTACCCTACCTACCCTACCTACCCTACCTACCCTACCTACCCTACCTACCCTACCTACCCTACCTACCCTACCTACCCTACCTACCCTACCTACCCTACCTACCCTACCTACCCTACCTACCCTACCTACCCTACCTACCCTACCTACCCTACCTACCCTACCTACCCTACCTACCCTACCTACCCTACCTACCCTACCTACCCTACCTACCCTACCTACCCTACCTACCCTACCTACCCTATCTACCCCACCTACCCTACCTACCCTAACTTCCCTACCTACCTACCTACCCTAACTTCCCTACCTACCTACCTACCCCTACCAACCTACCTACCTACGAGTACTTACATACCTACCCTACATACCTACCCTACATACCTACCTACATACCTACCTACATACCTACCCTACCTACCCTACCTACCCTACCTACCCTACCTACCCTACCTACCCTACCTACCCTACCTATCCCTACCTACCCTACCTACCCTACCTACCCTACCTACCCTACCTACCCTACCTACCCTACCTATCCCTACCTACCCTATCTACCTACCTACCCTACCTACCCTAACTTCCCTACCTACCTACCTACCCCTACCAACCTACCTACCTACGAGTACTTACATACCTACCCTACATACCTACCCTACATACCTACCTACATACCTACCTACATACCTACCCTACCTACCCTACCTACCTACCTACCTACCTACCTACCTACCTACCTACCTACCTACCTACCTACCTACCTACCTACCTACCTACCTACCTACCTACCAACTTACCTACCTACCTAAAACCTTGTCCTGAGAATAACGAACACAATAAAAAAAGAATTTGCCAAATTGGTCTAGGCGTTGTTGAGTTATGCGCTTACCAACACATTTTGCGATTCATTTTTATATTATAGATTTGGATGTGTTCCGTAATACCAAAAATGATCACTCTTTTAAAAATAAATGGTTTTATCTACTCTCATAGCGTAATATTCGAATTATAAAACTCAAAACGAGTTTATATTGACATACTTTAGGAACACAATACCGAAATTTAAAAATAGAATCATATTATAAAAAAAAATCTAACAAAATAATGCTATAAAACAATATTTTTTTCTATTACGATACAGGGCTATTCCAAGAAGTTATAATCACCAAGGAGTTTCCATCAACTTTTGCATTGGAACGTTTAAACGGGGGACAGCAGCACCCGCTGTAGCGCATTTGTGCGGTGATGTGCTGGTGCAGACGACATTCATTTGTTTTGTTGTACTGAATTTCGTGGGATTTTTCAAATTTATTCTTGATCTTTAACTATGATCTTTATTTAGTATTAAGGCTTGTGCAGACCAGCGCGATACAAGGGCACCGCTCGTCGCGCGACGAGCGGTGCCTTTGTGTCGCGTCGCGTGTCGCGCTGGTCTACATAAGCCTTTAGGTTCAATCCCAATGTATGAGAGTAGATAAAGTAGTGTATGAAACTGCACATAACTATACTCCATTTGAAATAAGATTAGACATTTAAACAAACCTTTTTTACAGTCCATTTAACCGATTCTGACTTCTATACCGTAGGCATAAGGATGTCAATAAAAGCAAAAACGTGGTTACATTACCAACTGTTTACTGCAGCTGCCATTTGTCATGCAACCAACGCAATAGAAGTCAAAATCGGTTGAACGGACTGTAAAAAAGGTTTAGTTAATTGTCTAATCTTATTTCAAATGGAGAGTAGGTATTAAAACATTCGTGTGATACTATTAAAAACCTCGCCGTACACACTCATGTTTTAATACCCCTCATTATGCAACAGTTTCATAAACTACTATTACAATGTTTTCAAATTACAGTGTTACGTACCTATAGTGTTAGTAGTATTACCTGCTTATGTAGGTAAATGATAAATGATTTTATTTCTGTAAGTAGGTTTGTACAAACACTTTTACACGTCAATCATATTTTAAAACTAGATGAGGTCGGCGTTTCCTATCTGACTACTCTGAGAAGAAAGGCCGAAACAAACTCAGAGGTCTCAGTCTCTTTTAAAGTCCAGACATAATCTTGGTCAGATCATGTGAAGGCCATGTGGATTGGTGTCTGAAGTGGTATTTTGAGGAAAGCACACAGATTGAGAGGGCCTGTCCAGTCAGTGCACGCATTTGTCAGTTATCGTGCAGCTCAACTCAGAATTTAAGGAGCTCAACGATTCGACGAACAATACCAAAAACAGGACATTTGGGTAGGCCACTTAAATTACTCAAACTGTCAGACCATGATTAGAAGTAACTGAGAAAATATTAAAAACAAAATAAAAAGGAATGACCCACAGAGTCTTCACATTCACAATAATTAAAATAATAAAATACTTTAAAAGTAAATATTCATGTCATTGTTTATATAAAATTCATTAATGTCAATGTGTATATAAAAACCCAGAAATAATCTTGGTCAGAGCATTTCATTTGAGGACCATGTAGATTTGTAGTACCTACGTGATTTGTGGTACGTTTTATCTGTATATTATGTGAGGTACAATCGGATACTTATAAATCTTTTGTAACTTATTCATGAGGTCTGTCATCTTGTATTATCAAATCAGTCATTAAACCTCAGCGAGAAACACCGAAATCTATACTTACTATTAAAGCTGAAGAGTTTGTTTGTTTGTTTGAACGCGCTAATCTCTGGAACTAGCCGTCGGATTTGAAAAATTATTTTTTACATTTGACAGTCCAATTCTTGAGGAGCCATGTAATATTACGCTACGACCCTAAGGAGCCGAACAAAATGAAAAAAAGTCGCTAAAAAGAACGCTAAGCAAAATGTAGTCCTCCAGACCGTAGTTCGGCCATGGCGGCCAACCTCAACGGAGACCAGCCTTCGGCGCGGGAGATATTATAGTGCACAATTGTGTGCGCAGACACAGGTGCACTCTCTCTTCCCTCACTCTCATAGTCCGATGGGACGGCTAAGCAAAACGGAGTAATGGGGAACAGCTATAGGGTATATTTTATGTTAAAACAAGAAATTTTACGCAGACAAAGCCGCGGGCTAGAAGCTCGTACCTACCTATAATATTTATAAATAAACTACACAGTGAACTAAAAATATGAGCTTAAATTTTTTTTATCTGTCAATCACAGATAATTATAATAATGGCAATACATTTAAAAGAAAAAATTGTATGACCGGGTATGACACATAGACATATGTTATTTCTATTTCAATGGTATGACACTAATTTTAGCTGTCACAATGACAGTTGACAGTTTTGATTGAATAAAAAAAACCATAGATGTAAGAAAGAAACACAATGGTTAATAATATTTTTTATTTGGTAACTAGGGACGAGTATTACTTATGCAAATGTTTGTGGATTTGTGAGTCACGGATACAATTTGAATTAATGTTAATTAGAAATAACAAATCAATGAAGGTGGATTTATTAATATCTGCACTCATGTGCGTTGATGGACGTTAGTAGAACATTCACGATCAAATTCTTTAATAATAATAATGTTCAGGTAGGGGCCATAGTTCTTCCATAGTTCTAGGTAACCAGTCCTTTCTTTCTTTCTTCTTTCTAATGTATGTAGGTAAAATAATAATGTAACTTTCTTCTGGTCAAAATCCGGTCCGTGGTGGGTGGCGGTGGGTTCTTCTGATCCGTGAAAAAAATATAGAGGACGCGCCTGTTGTGTGCGCGCCTCGGTAGCGCAGACTTTACGAATATTCCAGGGCTTACTTCATTCGTCGTCTGCATATGTGTGCATGCACACATATGCGAGGCGTTGACATTAACACATAGTCTAATATCTTTGTTTCCATATTCTGCAATATTCCTACACCAACCGGGGTTGTCTTTGGGTGCACTTGCATAGTGCAAACGGGGATAATCGCCGGTTGGTATTTCATTTCACTTACAATGGTCTTGTTCTGCGAGTTGGCTTCCGTCCCTCGTACGCCTTCCAAAGATCCTGGACCACATAGTCTCACAGCTATCCAGGAGACCCGTGCGGGCCGCCCGTACGGGCTCCCTGAACGGAGACACACGTGAGGCGCTAGAACATTGTTTAACGGCGACGCGGATTGGTCCGTACGCGACCCGCTCCGGGTAGAGCTCGTACAACGCTAGCAACCGTATCGTACTAACTCCCTCGTTTCAGAGCACTGCGAGCGCTACCCGTACGGGTCTTCGGTGTGCGGCCCGTGCGGGTCTCTCGGACAGCTGTGAAATCGTTGCGGTTCATGAGCTTGTCCCGAGGCGAGGCGATTACGTTACGATTCCGATTAGTGTGCGTTGCAGTAGGGAGTTTCATACAAAGAATACTGAATGGCTCGAATTGATACGGTGACGATCCCTTTCCGAGTTGATATTGTGCTATTTCCTTTAGAATGGAGATAATATAAGTGGTCACCAGTTCATTACCTCCTTTAGACATCTTCAATACTAATGGTATAGCGGATGCGTTTCCATACAAGAGACAAAGCTGAAAAACCGACCAAGTGCGTGTCGGACCACGCACAATGAAGGGTTCCGTGAAGATTTACCATGTTATTTTAAGACCATAGACTTCGTATAGGTTTTCATATAATCAATGAGTAAAGAACCATTCTCAGTATATTTTTCAAAATTTTAGGCTCAGTAGTTTTGGAGATAAGGGGAGGGAATGGTAAAATTTTCATCCATTTTCTTAAATAACTTTAAAAGCATTTATTTAAAAATTATAAAAAAAAATATTTGAGATCCTCACAAAAAGCCCTTTCATTTGATGCTCCTGAAAACCCCCATATTCAAAATTCACGCATTTACCTTACACGTCAATTATTGAGGTAGGGAACCCTAAAAATCGCTGTACATCCTCTATAGTGCTGATGTTATCGGATCCTTTTTAAACTGCAAGTATCATATGTATGCTGATGATATCCAGTTGTACATATCTTTCAAAGGGGATGATACAGCGTTGGCAGTGCAAAAGGTGAATGAGGACCTGCATAGAGTGGTGACCTGGTCTGAGGAAAACTCTTTGGTCCTGAACCCGCTGAAGTCCAAGTTCATGGTGCTGGGTACAAGAAAACAAGTTGCTGCAATACTGTCTGCCAAACCTGAGATTTTAATTAAAGGGGAGAAAATTGAGCGAGTGGAACAGGCATGTAGCCTGGGTCTAATCCTAGATCCAGAGCTGCGTTTCGAGGCTCATTTAAAAAATGTACTCAGAAATTGTTTTTATCGGCTGAAGGTATTATATAGTATACGAAATTTTCTTAGCGTACCACTGAGAAAACAACTGACTGACAGTCTGATCCTATCTAAGCTAAATTACTGTGACACTGTCTATGGGCCCTGCTTGCTTGCTAGGACAGATAGGTTAATTCAGCGAATTCAGAATGCCTGTATTCGTTTTTGCGTACATGTCCCTCGCAGGCATCATGTGACACCATACATAAACCAACTCAAGACACTAAAAATGGCTGCCAGGCGAAAGCTTCATTTAGCAAGTTTAATGTTTGGCATTGTAACAACCCATAAGCCGCACTATTTATTTGAAAAACTCACTTGGCGACAAGCACGTTACAAGTATGGTCTTCGTTCTGTGGTTGGCCCACTAAACATGCAGCGACATAAAACCGCAGCATTCAGAGGTCGCTTCAGGTTTGCAGCCACGCGCTGCTGGAACGATCTTCCACCGCCAATGCGAGGCCTAAAAACAATACAGTCTTTTAAATTTCAACTTAAGAAGTTATTGTTACATGTACAACTTTCTAAACAATAAGTTTTTAACTCTCATAAACAGTAATTTTTCCTTTCTTTCTTTGCTCACCTCATGGGTCATGGCCTGCAGTATTTGGTTTTTGGATCTCCAGCAGCGCTGCAGCATGGCTTTCGGTCCCCTGTTTGCTGGGACTGATGGTAGCGTTCCCTCTGTCCACTCTCATCCTATGTTGACAACCTATTTATGGAATTACATTTTGATCTCATTACTTGTCCATGTTATTGCTTAATATTTAATTTAATAATCATCTATTTACAATCAAATTTCAAATTAAATTCCAATTATCGTATTATTTACTTAATCTGTGTTGTTCTATCTTGTATTTCTATTTGTGACTCGGACTTTCATAACTTTCTGTTTGTTTTTGAAGCAGCATATCTCTTTTAAAAGTGTTTGGTGTGTCGGGTCACCCTCCAGTTTTCCAGGGTATTGTCTTTATTGGGTCCGTCTCATCTCACATTCACTCACAAACGCATAAAGCACTGACATATAACTTTTGCATAATATTAAACACATTACATCATTGGCCATTTTGTAATTTCTTACATCACAATTTGGGTGAACGTCAAATAGGACGCGTCGAAATGTTGCCACTATATAAAACGTAATACGTTTTTTTGGAGGATGATATTCTCGTAACATAGAAATAAAGTATGTCCATTTCTTTTTTTTTTTTTTACATTTATTTAGTATATTGCATCACACTATATTAAAAATATATATATTTTTCTTTAAGTACGCTGCACTTATACAGCGTCATATTTGTTTGCTGCACCGGTTGACGTCATTACGTCGGCGCCGGCTGTCGCTGAAAACCAGCGCTGGGGCTCTGTCTTGCATAGGGTCGTAGCATAATGCTGAGCGATAGCCGATTTGCGTGGATGTGACGCATGCTTCCCCCAACCTTATCTCATTTTTATATTCTAAACAATACTTTTCTGCGTCATGTTTACCGCAAATAAACGTTTTTCTTTCTTTTCTTTCTTTCTTCTTTCTCATAATAACTACCACTAACGTCCCTACCCAATAAACATTATCACAATCTCCGTCTATGAGTGCTCCAGTAAGATAGCCACACAGCACTATACTATATCTACAATTCTACAGCCAAGACAAATCTATTAGAAGACGATGTTGACATTCGATTTCCCTGGCTTACCGATGTGACGTAGTTACGTGTACATGTAGATAATGGTTCTAAAACAGTGTGTGTACCTACTGAGTGATTGTAATCAGTAGTTTGATTGGTATTGATTTGATTTGGGGTAAGCAAAGATTAAGGTGCCAATGAAAATAATGTTTTTATTACTAACTAGCTTCCGCCAGTGGCTTCGCTCGCGTGATTTCTTTATAAATTATAGCCTATGTTACTCAGTGATAATATAGCATTCAACTGGTGAAAGAATTTTTTAAATCGGTCCAGTAGTTTTTAAGTTTATTCATTATAAACAAACAGACAAAAATCAAATGTTTTCTATTTATAATATTAGTTTAGACTAGCTTCTGCCCACGACTTTGGCGTGAAATTTCTTGTTATAACAAAAAAAAAAAATACAATAGTCGTGGATATATTTAGTAACCTGTTCCGCTTAGCTATTTCGAAAAAGCCATAAAAAACCCTGAAAGAAATCGACACGTGATTCACTTCTCAACGAGGCATCCTTATGACCATAACATACTTATACATAAACTGAATGCATACGGAATAAGAGGAAACGTGTCTAATTTAATCGAATCTTATCTTCGTAATAGGCAGCAAATAACAATAGTTAATAGAATATGTAATAAAACTGAAATAACGAGTACATCTAGCCAAAGGACTGTATCATATGGAGTCCCACAGGGCAGTGTACTTGGGCCGCCCCTATTCATTATCTATATTAATGACTTTCCAACAGCATCAACTTACCCAATGACAATGTTTGCAGACGATAGCACTTTACTTTTTAATAGTGACGATTTAAGCACCTTAGAGACGGAAATTAATTCTAACATAAAATCGGTCGTAGATTGGCTGCAAAATAATAATTTAATAATAAACTTAGACAAGACAGTAATCATGAAATTTCAACAAAGACCAAATAATAACTTAGCATTAAATATTAGATATAATGACAAAATTATTAATGAGACCAATGTGACAAAATTTCTTGGATTAAATATTGAAAACACGTTAAAATGGCATACTCAGATCGATAAAGTATGTAGTAAACTTAACCAGTATTCCTATGCCTTGCATATGTTAAGCAAAACGGCAAATAGAACAACAGTCTTAACAGCATATCATGGTCTAGTCGCCTCAACATTGAGATACGGCATTATATTTTGGGGTAATGCCACAGGCAAAGATATGGTATTTAAGTGCCAAAAAAGATGTATAAGAGCTATTTGTAATCTGCGAACCACCGACAGTAGCAAGCCTTATTTTAAAAATACGAAAATCCTTACTATGCCCTCCTTATACATATATGAAATAGCTATGTTTGTTAAAAATAACATGTATAGATTTTCTAGAGTATCAAGTCAGCGTAGATGTGACCAGTTAAATTTAGTTGGATCTAGAACCGCATTATTAAAGAAAAGCATTTTTGTTATGGCTCCAAAAATTTAAAATAAATTACCAAAATGCATAAGTGTAGAAAATGTTGGCCAATTTAAAAGAAAATTATTTTTATTTCTAGTAGACAAGACCTATTACTCCATAGAAGATTTTTTAAATGATAATATAAATTAACGGCTATTGACATTTTATTTTTATTCTTTGACATTTATCTACATTACATTATATTAGAAATTGACTTAGACTTTTGAAGTCATTTATTTAATCTTAATTTTTATTTTTTGATTATTATAATTGCATGTTATAAGTATTTATTAAAATAACAAATTATTTGTATACCAATTGCATTGGTAGAACATTGAGATCACGCTAAAATGTATATTTTTAAGACCTTTCTGTACCCCTATGTTCACAAATAAAGTTTGATTTGATTTGATTTGATTTGATCCTCAGGATGACGATTGACTTGTCGCGAACCCGAACACGGCGTGTTGCCACACCGCCAATTAACTATAAAATATATCCTATGACACTCGGCAATACTCTAGTTTCCCATTCGTCAAAGAATTTTCGGAATTGGTTCAGTCGTTTAGAAGATTTCCCCCTACATACAAACCTACAATTTTTTTATAATATTGTTAGTATAGACATTTTAGGTTCTTTAAAGTAAGGAAACTGAACCTCCTAACGTTGGCATTCGTTTCTGATCCGGTTTGGCCATCCTAGTAATTGTATGGACATTTTTGCACACATGCGTCTAAGGTTCGGACAATTACTAGGATGGCCAAACCGTAGAGCCTCCGGCAGGAGGCGTTCGGATCCCCTAGATTGGGCAGGAGTCGCTTCAAGGCAGCCCCGGCCCGCTCCAGTTTGGGCCTGCCGGGGCTGCGAATATGGGCCGAAAGGGACATCGTGGCCCCCGACAACAGGGCAACCGAATTAAAAAAAAATGGATGGCCAAACCGGGTCAGAAACGAACCCGAATCGAATACAAACCAGAAACGGATAAATGGGCAAACGCCCTAAGGCTAAATCATTTTATTTCGGAAAAAAAAAGATCCATAAATTGTTTGTAACATGTATGCACTCAAACCACTATTGTTAGTAACTTAAAACTAAAGTCGAATTTGTGAGAAGACCACCCAACATCTAGACACAATAAGAAATGGTAATGGTCTAACTATGGTATAAGTCTTCGCACAAATTGCCTTATTATGGCGGAGGAAGTATCTGCCGCCACAGCCTTCAGGATACTATTGTGACTGCCTCTTATTCTGCTCAGGAGTGAGGCCGCTTATGATCAGATGGCAGAATCAACAAAAATAAAAAATTATGACTATCTATAGCAGATTTTAATTTTGACGAAATAATTATATTAAAAGTAAGCGTACAATCAAAAGAAAAATTTAAGTTTAATGCAACCAGCCAGCTGTCTAGAGTTTTTTCATTTAAAATTATTTTACATTTAATTTGCTTTCCATTACAATATAAAATCTAAAATATTGCCTACGGTGGTTTCGTACTGTGAACCTAGATTAAAATTTTCAATATCTTTCTCATTTTTACTTCGGAAAAGTTAGTCAAAGTTTCCAGCGAATATTTTTTTTTAGATTGAAATGAGTGAGTTTGAAATTAATTCTACGTTTTATGATTTTTCTTCTTCTAGTTTGATATTCAAACTTTAATAAACGTATTAAAAACTTGCACAGCCACCAAAATCTATTAAAAAAATCACCCTAAATTAATTTGACAAATTAAATCCCCAGTGCTCCATCACACGATTTATGTGGACGAAATTAACGCGTCTGTTTTTCGCATTTAGGTCGAAATTTATCTTTTAACTTATTAGTTAATTGCATTCGCAGTGGCATTAAAGGAATTCCCTTATTTGCATAGAATATAAATGCACGCCAAAGCCAGGGGTATTTACCTCGGGAACTGTAAGAAGCATCGTTGTTTTTGCTATTAAGTATTATAAGTATTTTGGTATGTTTTCTTTTTAAAACTACACAGGTGAGTTTTTCTGGTAGATTGCGCGTGTACTGTATTTTTTTTTTACTGTGAGTACAGTTTTTATTTTATTTGTTTCGTTCTTTAGCACAAACGTATTTTGTTATGGTGTGTATGTATATTATTCACTGATTTACTTTTCACGAAACTATTGAACTAAAGTAATACGGTGTCAAAAATTGAAATAACTACAAGAATGTGGAAATGAAAAATGCTGTCGTAACGTCGTATGACGTCAAAAGTAAAATAACAAAAAAATATACGTTGCCACCCATTTTCTATAGTCCCCTACAAGAAAAACAAAATACATTTGTTTACTTTTCGTAATAAAATGCAACGGTAATTTGTATGTGATCGCATTATTTAAATGTCAAGGGAGGGATTTATGTAATAACTCACAGGGGATTCCGGGGGTTTTAATTAACGATTATAACTCGAAAAGTTTGAGCAACCGTGTTTTCCCCTGTAATTTATATATTTTTTGTTCCCTAAAAATAGGGTAGGCATGCAAATGTTCTGCTTTATATATCGTGTTGTTAAACTTCTCAACAAATAAATTATTACGGCTCAATACAAATACAAATTGGGGAGTTAGATGGATTGTAGGCGAATGGCTTTCAATACTCGACTTGATTAATGAAATAAATTATATGGTAAAAATGAAAAACAAAATTACACGGACAAAAAACAAGGAAGGATAAAAAAAAATCGACTTATTATTTTTAAGAACACTTAATATTTATTTGCTCCGAATTGTAGGCTAAAACAGAAGGTCGGAAGCGCAATATTTTGTTTTTTAATTGCTAGTGTGATCTTTTAGTTTTAGTAGAACGCCATCAAATTCGACAATCATCCTACCTACAAAAAGATTATCGTCTATGCGCTAGGTACCTCATAAATACTATTATTCAGTTACAGCGTAACTGTAATAAAACATATTTTAGAATTTCTCGGTCTTTTCATGGTAAACTTAAAGCTGACTTTTAGTAGCTAAATTCAATATTGCAGTGCAAATTGCAAGTTATGGGCAAGTACCTAATCCATTTATTTATAGGATATTAGGACTCAATGTTTGCGGAAGCTCTGTTCCACTGTGCAGTATGTTTTTAAGCAAAACTAAACTTTATTTTAAAATTCTAATTTTATGCAGTGTTTTGGCTTTTTAGACACAATTTTTTTCTCTTTTTTATTTTGCTGTTTTTCAGACTAACATAATAACATATTTTTAACTGCATGTTGATTAATTATTGTATGCCTATTAGGCAGGACATAATGGAACTGTAATTTACCTAACATCTGTATGTATAACCTATGCCCACAATAAAAAGATTTGATTTGATTTGATTTGCATTTAAAGCAATTGTAGTAATTTTGTGGCCAAATTCAACTGATTTCTCACATGTTTTTCACAGATAGTAAATAAAAACTCCTTAATCGACACGCTTTCTTATTTATTACTGCAAATAAAAACCACAGATAAGTAAACCTGTTTACATTTTTTCGCTCAAATTGCAACAGAATAAACAGTGGCAGCGAAGCGTGGAAATCTATTATTTAAATGTTCTATCTTTTTCCTGCGATGTTGCTCGCGTAGAAAATGTTCAATTAAATGCGTTTCTTTTTTTTGTTTTTTCTATCATTCGACTATCTTTAGTCACACTGTGGTGATTATTGAATGAATTTGTTGATTTTTATCACGCATAATATGTAACTAAGAGTCCATGGCAGCCGGCTTTTGAAACTTTTTGATTCTTGATTCACATTTTCATATGATAAAAATACCATTAATTATTGAGGAATGTATCTTTCGATACTTTTCTTTAAAAACTTACTGTTATTTTGCTAGAAATTGGTAGGTATTCATGAAGACTTTTGTGGACACTAATATTATAAATAAAAAATATTTGTATTTTTGTTCGTGAAAAATAACTCATAAACTACGGGACCGATTTAAAAAAATATTTCACCAGTAGAATGCTGTGTTATCACTGAGTAACATAAGCTATAATTTATAAATATATCACTCGGGCTCAGAAGCTAGTTTGACATATCTTTGCTCACAGCCGACCTTGTCTTACGATTGCAACATTTTTATGACAGGATAAGCGATTCATTAATATTTCCTAGTAACTAGGAACACAGCTACGGGAGAATTTCACAGAGAAACTGAACGTGAACCGAACTGAACGAGCTGTCAGTCTCAAAGAAGGCTCGAAAACCGGTTAAATTTTCAGACCGTTAATATGTACTTGACGCAAAAACCTTTACATTCGGTTTCATTCGAATAAACCGGTTTTTTCAAACCAGCTTTGGAGGTGTCTTTACATAAAGGTTTAGAGCAATAAAAACCGGTTTTATGTTTAGTTTTGTTTTAGTTTTCACAAGTAGTCACAAGTTGCAACGCGTTTACAGATACACCGCTTGTCGAATAAACTGCTTTAGTCAAGATAAAGTTCTTACAACGTTCTTAAGAAGCAAAACCGAAATCGAACGGTATTAACCGGTTTCGAGTCTTGGTCTCAAAGGTCTTTTATTTTTTATTTTTCGGTAGGTAATTCGAAAATTTTTGTTAGGTTTAGATGCTCCTGTTTAATTGTTATTATTTTTCTGTTTGTATTTCCAATGCGTGTCCCAAATAAAATATTTTTCTTTATTTCTTTTAAATATGCCACAACAATTATGACACTGACAGCTCTTGAACGCGACTTAGATGTGCTGATCGCGTTCAGTTTTTTTTTTTTTTTTTTTTTCGCCCTAATTAGTAACTGTTATCAAAACGGCCCCTTTGAACATTCCCAATAGGTACACAAACACACCTACACCATAATTTCTAAATATTATAAAAGAAACAGAGTGCTTACTTAAGGGTGGCTATTCTCGCCCCTACTACTTAATAAGGATGGCCATTCACTCCCCCACTTGTCACATAACTTACGGTGTTAATGAAAAGCTTCCCATTCAATGTTGTACTGTGTGGAAGTGGCATTGATTTAATTTATGGCAACACTATGTAATTGTGGTGTCTTAATCATAGTGTGCTTGTTTTGTAATAGTTTAATTAGGCTGGTCATTGTCAAGGAATATTACATTATTAATATAATATTATTATACATTGCCATGCAACGTGGCAATGCTGCCAGCCTTTTGGGCACTTTTCCTATTGACAGCGATACGGACGAATTTTTTGATGCCCTATGATCATTTCCCCGCCCCCCCCCCCCTTTTTATATACTTGTACATATTATTATTTTAAATCTGATAGTTTTTAAATAATGTAAATACGTGTGTGTAAATAATAAGGAATATTTAATTATGATTTTTGTTAGGGAATATTTAATTATGATTTTTGTTGGGGATTATTTAAATATGATTTTTGTTAAGGAATATATAAATATGATTTTTGTTATGGAATATTGAATTATGATTTTCATAGCGTCGTTGGTCTAGTGATCGCAAATGCTACTGCCGAGCTGGGTTCGATTTCCAAGTCGGGCAAAGTGATATTGAGGTTTTCCATCAGAAATTTCTCAGTAGCAGCCCGGTTGATAGCAATAGGCTCGCCCCCTATTACATGGGACTTAAACATATCTGACGAAATGTGGGTGTAATTATAGGTACCTTCACCTCTGCCTAACCCTTTGGGGAATTCAGGCGTGGGTTTATGTAGGTATTTAACATATTTCTACAAGTTTGAAGTGAACCTGTCGGTTTCTGTTTCAGTTTCAATGATTTTCAAAGAAAATTATGGTTATTCGATATTAGTTTCGTTAACAATTTTGAAGTATGATTATTATAGTTTAAATTTTGTGTAATTATTTAAGTTGAATTGTCTAGACTTACACAAGTACTGCGTAATATTTACCAAATTCTGAGGTTACTAAGCTCTTAAAATAGGGTACTCTAAACATCGCGCAGTCACCGAACTAAATACAAAGTCACCAACCCAACCGATATTAAACCAATGTCTGAACTTTAACTAATAAAACTTTCTCATTAATATTATTTCGTGTCACTACCAAATATTATTAAAATTAATATTATTAAGACTGGTTGAACTTGACGTTTCAAGAATTTGGTGCACGATTTTCACAACTGCCTATTTCGTGAAATGAGTTGTCCAATGAGAGTTTGGTAATATAAATAATGTTTTTTTTTTTGTTCTAAATACTTTAAAATGATCACAGTTTTTTTTGCCAAGTTTAATTATTCCAACTCAGGCCCCCGTCCACTTTAAGGGCTTTTTGTAATTCTCAATAAGCTTCTAATCCTATCCTAATATAATATTATAAACGCAAAAGGTTGTGAGGATGGATGGATGGATGTTTGTTACTCTTTCACGCAAAAACTACTGCACGTATTTAGATGAAATTTGGCAGACAAATAGTTTATAACCTGGATTAACACATAGGATAGTTTTATCCTGATATTGCCACGGGATCGAAACTTATGCGGGTGAAACCACGGGGCGCTGCTAGTAGATTAAAGCTTCTATTAAATATAGCATTAGCTTAGGTAAGATATTTTTTTTTAATAAACTGGTACTTCACTCCGTTTTCTACTGAGAAAATCCGCTGGGACATCGACCTGTTAATCAGACGGACAACAAAGTGCCATCAAAAGAGTTGCAGCCGTTCTGTTCTGTAAAATTCCGACCGTCAAAAAAATTTGGTGATTTGGTCAATAGTGTCAATCTGACTCTGAATGATAGCTTACTTCAGGCTCAGTTCACCTAAGTTTCCACGGTTATATTTTTACAGAATCCATAGCTTTTTATTCTTAAAATTACGTAACCCTGAAATGCGGCAACAAACCATTTTTCTCAATCAATAAATCACCTTAGTCAATCCAGTTTTTTTTCCGTTGTCCTATTTTCCCCTCAATAGTTGATCCCCTCAAAATTTATCGTCATAATTTTAGTCTTGTTTTACAAGCAAATTTCTTTTTTTACGAGTTTTCAAAGTGTTGGGGTGGCTGGTCGTTGTTTAGATAACTTTTTTTTACATGGCAACCCCGCTTACGGTTGACAACAATTTTAATTTTGTACGTGAACATTTTTGTTTCATAATTGTGTGAAATATTTTCAATTTCGCTTTGAAGATAGGGCTTTGTTTTATCGATTTTTTTTTCTTTTATTTTTGCTGCTTTTTGTGTTGGGGCGTCTAGTTTTTGTGGTCTCGTTTTTTGAAATTGTTTCTGTGCACGTATTTAGAACGTGGGATTTGCTCCGTAGTTAAAATAGTCAGGCAGTCACTCCATGTAAAATACTGGTTGGTTACAGCTTCATCCGGTTAGACTGGAAGCCGACCCCAAAATAGTCGGTAAAAGGCTAGGCAAATTGATTGAGTTAAAATAGATCAAAGGCTTTGAAATTTTGCTGCAATGGGATCGCCTTTTACACCAAAGTTTAGTCTATTGTATAGCTTTTTGGCATAAATACAGAGTAGGTATTATCGAAGAAAAGCAAAACTAAGCAGTTTGAAAACAAAATCTTGTGCCTACGACCCTTTTTTTCGTAGGTAAGCGGTACTACACCCGCCGAGCGCTGCAAGTAGAAATAGTCCTTACGGTGTAGGATAGATATGCGTTTCTTCGATGGTACTTAATCAAGTTTAAGAACTTCATGGGCTTTTCATATTACATCATCATTCTACTGATCTTATTCCAATTTGTTCGCCGTCAGCACAACATGTCTCCTTTCATACTTCTCTATTAGTCGAGTTCCACATTTCAATCGTTTGCAAATTATTATTGACTTGTTTTATTTTTAACGTAAGTACAGGTGAAATGTCGGAGGAGTACCTACTTATAGGTATACCAGTCTGACGCTTCGGAAAATATAGGTGTGATCTAAAGGTATAATTTTCTGTATTTAGTACACAAGATGACGTCATGTAAACATTAAAAAAAATTGAACGCAAATGAATCTTATTGAAGTGAATATTCTTTAAGCGCGTTGGGCATTTTTGAGATGGGAAAAATAATTGAACTCGCGACACCGTTAGCGACACCTCATTTGTGTAAACGCTATTGTGCTCTTGTTACGGATCAATGTTCTATGCAAGTATTTTTACTTTAAAGGTTTTGGAAGTATTTTGTTTTGTAAACGCGATTGTGCTCTTTATTTGGATAAAGTTACGGACCAATGTTCTATACAAGTATTTTTTCCACCAAGGCGATCTTGTTCAAGTTTTCACTTCTGTCGGCACTCCCGGAGGGCCACTTTTTTATTATTATGATTTAACCATTTATTTTGTATTACGCCTTTATAAACAGACAAGAAAAAAATAACAAAAAAATCCGTACTTTAAAGAAATATCTTCCTGCTTACCTGCGATAGGAAAGTAGATAAAAAAAGATATGTAGATACCGTCGATACGGAGAGCAGAAGAGAAAAAAAAAATCACGTATTTAAATAATTAATTTGAGGATATACTTACGTACTTAACCCTTCAAAAGCACAGTGAATCGTGACTCCACCCAAAACTGACGTCACAAAAAACAATTAAAAACGCCACACTTAATTAACGTTAACCGAACCCAATACACGCCTTAAACAATTAATTATTTGTATCATAAACATTGTAGAACTAATTATAGGAGCTTGTGTTACCAAATTAATATCGGTGTGGGATTAGTTGGAGCTGGTACGAAGTGATCCCTTGGGAGTACATACCTACTTGTTAGAGACGAATGTACCTAGTTATTAATAAGCGTATCCTAATTCCCACATTAATTAGTTAGTTCGAAGAATGTGGGAAACTTGGTAGCTATAGTTTCTCGATCAAAAACTAATACTAAATTTCACGAGCCCTAAATTAATGCCTGAGTAAAAGCGCGCTTTTAAATTTTCAACTTACGGCGGTTGAAAATCCAGCAGCGCACCTTTATTTAAGCATTCATTTATAGTGAATGTGGGCAAAACTCGTTACCATGGATTCATAATTCTGGCAGGGGGCTCCATAGAAACTTTTCGTAGGTTATTACCAGTTAGTATCAGTGCAGTGCGATCCGCCGTTACAATCGGACGCGCTTACACTGTAAGCGGAAATTATTATTTTGCGCCGAGCGCGGCAAATGCCGCTGCCACCATGCGTTCAGAAGAACTTGTGGCGAACGAGGTCCTGGCATTCCTGCAGTACCAGCTGGATGTCATGGACGAGGTCAGTGTGATCCAGATCTGCAAATCCAACTTCAATGAAGAGGAGATACGCAGAGCGAAAGCATTGCTGTATGAGTCGCTACATATGGCCGACCGAATGCCGACCCGCAGGAGGGATGAAAAGGGAGAGAGGAGTCTCCAAGACATTATAAAAGTGTTGAAGGAGACCGACCCGGACGACGTGCCGACTTTCGTGGCGAAGGATTTGCGCAAGCTGCCCCCCGTCACATTTGACCACGTTGACGTCACCAGGCTGCTACGAGACATCACAACCCTAAGATCAAGCCAGGTTGAGATGCAGTTGAAGTTGGAAGCATCGCAATCCACCATCGGTGATCTACGTATTGAGGTAGCAGATTTACGCAACGCGGTATGTAGGTCACACGAGCCAGCTACCAGCGTCAACATACGTCACGGCGCATTCAATGCATCGCAGCTGAGTTTCGAGTCAGCAAAATTTGACTCGTCACCGGCCGCCGTCACTGCAAGCGATGCAGAACCGCGCCCTGCCCTCCCCGCGTCTCCCATCGTTGGGGCGGCGACTAATATTAGTACGTCAACACCGGGACGTGCTTATTCGGCTGCTGTTGTGAAAGCTCCCGCAAATCATCAGCGGCAACCCAACAATACGAGGGGTGACCAAAGACCCTCCGAAGCAGTTCGAAGCTCGTTGCCGCCGGTAACAAGCCAAGGACAGGCCGATGAAGAAGGCTTCATTCGCGTGGAGAAGAAGAACAAGAAGAAGAAGCCTGCTTGTCGCAATAAGTGTGGTACCGCATTGACTGGTCCCGACATGTTGCTGCGTCCTGCTATTCCATCGACGCAGCTGTACGTGTCACGATTACATCACTCCACGAAGGTAGAGGAGGTCGTGGAGTATATCAGGATGAAGACCAAGTTCACCTTGAGAGTCGACAAGTTGGAGTCGCGCCACAAGATTAACTTCAAATCTTTTGTGGTGCGGGTTCCGACTCATCACCTAGAGACTTTCATGAAGGAGGAATTTTGGCCGACGGGTGTCGTTTACCGGCGTTTTCGCGGAAGGCTACATGACACCACGACTCAGCGCAATACGTCGCCGACCCAACGTAGTAACTAGATTTTATAGAGATGTTTTTTTATTTTTTTATATTATGTATTAGTTTATTATTGTGTAAGATTATTTTATGTATTTTGTCTATGGGCCTTAGTTGCCTGAAAATAAAGCAATTATTATTATTATTATTAAAAAAAAATCTGCTACATTTTTTTTTGAGGTTAGAAATTTACGTGTAACGTCCACTATATTACATTTAGGACAAAATTATATAACCTATGTCACCCGGACCATTATTACGAATTTATTGATACCTCATTCATCAAAATCGGTACAGTAGTTTAGGCGCTACGGTGGAACACACGTAAATACAAACATACATACATAGACTGCTAAAATCATAGGGTAAAAAGTGCAATACCCACGCGGTCAAAATCCCATTCAGCAAATATTTTTTTTTTAATAATCGACCAAAAATTTCAGGGGTCCAAAATCACGTACTGAATCCATGGGGATTTACCCGATTACGGCAAAGCCAAAAGGAAGGGTTATGATTTTAGCAGGGACATTGACGCGCAACCCTGTTACCATTAACAGGGTTGCGCGTCAATGTCCCTGCCACCCATTTTTGTATAGCTAATCTAGCCACCGTACTCGTGTCTGAAATAAATCCTATCCTCATATTATTATTTAGATTATATATGTCACGGCTGAAACCCGAAGTGCGGCTACACGTAGTTTCAGCCGGTTACAACTAAGTGCGGCCGGTAGCAGTGGGTTAAATTTAGTTGTGGCAAATGAAAATGGCTAAAAGGTTAGAACTGTGACCACATAACACACCGCTCGAGTCGAGCGACCTAGGCGAGCGGTGCTGCGGCAGCGGCCGGCGAGTGCCAGGTTCCATTTAGGCAAGTTTAACCAACTGCTATCGGCTGCACATAGTTGTAGCCGGCTAAAACTAGGCGTAGCCGCACTTCGGGTTTTAGCCGTAACATATACATAATATATGTATTAATATTATAAACACGAAAGTTTTTGAGGATGGATGGATGGTTTGTTACTCTTTCACGCAAAAACTACTGAACGGATTTGGAAGAAATTTGGCATGCAAATAGTTTATAACCTGGATTAACACACAGGATACTTTTTATCCCGATATTGCCACTGGATCGAGACTTATGCGGGTGAAACCGCGGGGCGCAGCTAGTCATAATTTACACTATCGCACATTTACGACAACAACCAACGTTCTCCCAGGTTACACACTACCAACCAGGTATCCAGCAACCACTAATTGTCTCTCTCGTGGCAAACTAAGCGAACATGGCCCGATTTGCATGAACATGTCTCAGTAATGTACCTACCTAATGTTAGTTGCTACATGTGTGATTTGTATTAATTAATACACGCCATAGATAGAGAGATACCTACATTCCTGGCTGTAGGTGCCGTAAATTTAAAGAGGATTTCCTGTTTTGGAGAATTAAAATTAAAATCGTTAGGTGAAGATACCTAATTTAAGTAATCATCTAGTTTCAATAACAGTTTGTCTTGTACATTTTTGACCAATTTACAAAATAAATATTATTTATAAACTTTGCACACTCATTTTTTTTTTGTTTTTTAAATACATACGTATCACAAGTTTCCTAGAGGTAGGTTCTTTTGTACCTATATAATCTCCTATGATTTTGTAGCAGTTATACCGCCACATGCGAACTACGCATCAAAAGACATGACGTCACACAAATCCTGCATCGCGCAATAAGAGTTTACCGAGCGATCAACATATTATATACAAGATTCCAACTTCAAACCGTTGGGCAGTTGCCTGCCAGACACAACACCCGTCTGGTCAGTGGATCCTCCCTTTTCTATGGTGGATGAGTGAACTTTACACCCTGTTCCTCATACCACTAAAATTGTATATATTTTATCGCTCACTTTTCTAATAAGTTTGAACAGTCCAACCAATTAAATAAGTAACTTCAAGTTCTCGCTTCTTCCGACACACAAGAAGAACGAGATAACCACTTCTTAGCCTTGAAATTGTATATTATTTCGAAGATACAAACTGTATTTAATGTCAAAGCCGTACGTACAAGCAGTGACAGGGTTGAAAACTTGAAACCTCATTTTAACTCATTTCTACTTCATCTCACATTTGTAATAAGTAATAACAGTGTTTTCCCACCGACAGTTTAGGGTTATGTGGCAAAATAGGGAACCCATAGAATCGTGACAGTGAATTATGAGTACCGATGACTATAAAATTGACCCCTATCTGTGAAATGTAAGGCAAATAGATTCCAATCCTGGGGTCTTACTCTTGATTTCAATTCCGATCTATCGACTTTGGAATTGTGACATTTCGTAGGTACTCTTGAGTTCGACACTAGCGCCAAATTGTTATCAAATTGGGTGTTCATTTTGGGAACTAAGTGGAATCGCTTGACTTCATTTTGACAGCTGTATTATGAAATTGTTTCATAACTTTAATTTTGAGACAAGTATGGTGTAAATAAAAAGTTTTCTCTGAGATCTAAAAAAGTTCATCTTTAGAATTTTTAGAAAAAAACTCTTACAGAACCGTTAAGTCTCAGCAGCATTTTATAAAACTACTCTCAAATTCAAATGGCAAGTTGTTATTATAGTAACAAAAATACTCATTTTTACTTAAAAATAAATACTAGCCAGTAGTATTGTTCGTCGCCGTCTTTTCTTCACGCAAATGCTGCTAATTAGTTTAATTTCAATGCTGCTTGTAAGTCGTGGTCCAAGTTAAAAAATAAAAAGAAAAGAAGGTAGGAAAATAAATTTATTTGACCCAGGTTAAGGCACACTATATTCAAAAATAAAAACAAAAATAAAATACGGAGAGCTAGGCAAAGATCGTCACTCACTGGACACCCGAGGTCCTCCCTCAGGCGTCCAGTGAGTAACGATCTTTGCTTCGTCGTCGTGTGCCATCGTCGAGGTAGACCACGGCGAAAGTAGTGTGATGATCTGATGACTATTCTGTACTAGGAATAAATCAGAATATCAACAAAATAACCTATCAAAAACAAAAAAAGACAAACAAAGTATCAAATTTGTTTTTTCGTAGGACAAGATGGTGTTGCCGTCTATACAGGGTGGCAGGGACATCGACGCGAAAACTGAAACCATGGATTCAGTACATGATTTTGAACCCCCCTGCGTTGAAATTTTTCGTCGGTTATTAAAAAAAAATCTGCTGTTTCATAGAAAAATGCAAAACCTACGCGGTCAAAATGTATGGAACAGCAGATTTTTTTTTAAATAAATGACGAAAATTTTCAACGCAGGGGGGTTCAGAATCATGTACTGAATCCATGGTTTCAGTTTTCGCGTTGATGTCCCTGACACCCCGTAGATTTTCAAAGTCCATCGTTTTTTTACTTATGCATGGCCAGACTTTATTATAATGAGAAAAGATCTGTATTTTTGTTTGTAATGAATAAATTCAAAAACAACTGGAAAGATTTAAAAAATTCTTTCACCAGTAGAATGCTATATTATCTCTGAGTTACATAGGCTATAATTTTTAAAGATATCACGCGAGCGAAGCCGCTGGCGGAAGCTAGTTAATTTATAAAAAAAAAAATTAGCCAGTGCTCTAAATTCTGATGGTCCCTCTATCAAAGTTTAGAGCACTTTAATATAAAAAAAATAATTATCTAGGAACCGAAAATCCAGCAGTGATCGAGATTGACTGAAATGCCAGAATAAATGAAATCGCTACAAACTTCTAAATTGGACTCCTAAAAGAAACACCTGCAGACTACAACGATAATAATAATAATAGTTGAACACTCGAGCTACAGCGCCATTTTCTTCTACCACTATACAGTGTGCTCTGTCCTCAGTCATGCTGAATGATATTTATGATATCTCCCTGTAATTAATGTGAGGAAATTATAAGAGAACCTCCGTTCTGTTTATGTTTTGGTAACCGAATTAAAAAGAAATGTTTCTGTATTACGTCGGTCGTTGCAGGTATGTCCGCGACTTTCTCAAAAACTACTGAACTTTTTTTTTTTTTACTAATTTTTTATTTTTACTTATTCATTGATTTGAGGGCCTAGACAAAGTGGCATTCTATCAGCGATAACGACGATGGAAAAGTCAAAAATGTATTGAATTGACATTAGCTAAAGCCGAGAAATTTACATATTGACGGTGTAGTATCAATATCTAATCCAATCTACAAGACCATGATTTTACAGGAAGTTAAAAAAAAACGTATTTTTTTTTTACATTTGAATAAAAAAGTAACTTTTATTTTAAAAAAATGTAGGAAACGCTTTGAGATGGTGATAGTGATGTCAATAAAATATTTCACATTAGGGATATAAACGTAGATAGAATACGCAATCAACTGAAAACTGCCAAAATGTTAGTTATTAGATATTGATACTTCACCGTCGAAATGTCAATCCTGATAAAAGTCGTTGTAGAAATATGAAAGGCTTTCAAAGCGATTGCGACTTGTCGAGGCCCTCAGCACCCCACACTCGGAATGATTTTGAAGGATATTACTAATCCATTGCTACGTATGTTCGAAAAATTTGTCTGCTCAACAACGTAAATAACGCAATGAATGTTGTTGAACTGTCAAAATGAAAGCCATTAATACTGTAAGTGTGTTATAAAATAGGCCTGTGTCCGATTTTTTTTTTTTCGTCTTGTAGGTTATTAAAAAATATTGAACACGTATTTTGTCTTTTTTGACGTAATCAAAAGATTTCGGTGATACATTGAGTTAAAATGTGGTATGATGTCCCGCCTTGCTAGATTTAATAATGCGTTGTGACGTAGCGAGCGCCCACTTCTCAACTTTAATGCGTGTTTTCTAAGTTATTTTTGATTAACATGATAAAGCAAAAAATACGTGTCTAATATTTTTTTATTATCTGAAAGACGGACTAAATAGAATTTCTTTTTTTTTTACCTAGGCAACTACCGTATTACTCCGCCGGTTCTTCTTAAGTCGATTTTACGTATATAGCTATACGATACCTACTCGACCCAAATGAAGTATTGTTTGGGACACTTTCTGATGACACATCCTGTTTAAATGCACCCCCATTACAAGTTAAAGGAGTAGGTATTACTACTGTTTTAATTCACATTTTATACACAGAACAGAACCTATTTTTATGTTCCTGTTAGGTTTCAATTTATTAATACGTAATTCTTGGATATTGTACTGGCAACACCCAAAGATTCGATATGCCAAAATGAGGAAATAACGACCCTTCTGGGTCAGGTGCTCGTGACGGTAAGACGTGCTTAGTGGCGGTGTCGGTAAAAAGATAGATTGGCATAGGATTGGTTGGAGATCTACTGTAAATTGAGGTAACCTGTTAGTTTTATGGTAAATACTAGAATACTAATTGAATTGTGATATTATGTGGGGAATAGATGTGATGGTATGGTGTAGAATATTGAATTTCATGTTGGCAAAGAAATATAAATGACTGAAAAATTATCTTGGTATTTTTTTTTATTTTTTTATTTGTTTATTTATGTTTATTATTAGTACATATGAAATACAACAACACAGTACATAGCATAAGGAAAAAGAGGGTTGTACTACCAAGTTGTAAAATTATAGTCATTTTTCCGGGCTCCTAAACTAGGTACGCAGACCTGTATCTTAGGAGTTGGAGATTTTGCGGCCTCAATTTATGAAATACAACCGTGACTTTTCTGTTTGGTTACAGTGATTTTTAACACAGCAGATGGAATGAATGATTGTGGTTTTGTATCTAGGAGTGTGTATATGAGTGTAGTGTGTGTGTAGGGAGGTGTGTATGTGAAGTGTGAGTGTTTGATAAGCTTTGTTACAAGGTAGGTTTGATAAAGTTATGATTGTATGGCCAATATATTTTCTGTTTCATCATAATTTAAGGATACGAGCCATTTTTTTAATTTGTTTTTAATTTCATTTAATGTGTATCTGTACAACGGAATAATTTTATTTATTTTATTATACATGCGTGAACTTTGAACCAACAATTGTCGACTTGAAAATGCAAAACGACAAGGGTTTGTTTTACATATAGGGAAACCGTGGCGTCTTAGAAGCAAATTTTTATCTAATGGAAGGTTGGAGTGTCTCCGCAGGACTGAACGTAGGATATAATAGTTGCCTTACTGTGAGAAATTCGGCCTCACAATATAACTGAACAGTGGGGTAGTCTCTAGGTTTAAAAAGCATCACTTTAAGAACCCCACTTTAAGAATATTATTTTCCTTATCCCTGAAATATTTTAAACATGTAGTTTTATAAAACAGTTTTTAGATTATGATATTGGGGTAGCGACTTTAAGATTCATTTGGGTATTAGTATCTTTTTTGAGGTTAAATAATTATATTCGGAATTAAATTAGATATTTTAGAGCTAGGATGGTTCTTATTGCATTCCTTATTAAGGGTATATCTTCTATAAAACGATGTATCTAATTATTCTAACACCGTACACAGCTCTGAACAGACACACGAATGCTTTTAGCCCGCCTTGTTCCGTCTGATTCGTGAGCCAGTTAATAAAATACGAGTAAATACTAACACCTTTTAAGATTTCAAGTCATGGGGAATAAGATTTGGAGTTAAGTGAAACTGTTTTTTTAGATAAAGAGAAAATATTATAAAAGACGTTAAGAATAAAGCTTCTTGTAGGGAAAAGGGACTTGCTATAAATTTTTTGACATGCACAAAATACTTGTGTAATTGTGTATCTTATTATTTGTATATCTTATTTTTTTCCCACCTTACCAAGGACACTTGTATGATTTTCATGTAGAACTAAATAATACAAAAAACTTTTCAAACAAAAAATTTCGGAAGTCGGTGTCTTGGGCTTTGTGTTTTCGTTTTTTGCCACCGACTTCCGAAATTAAAGTTATTTTTCACTTTGTAGTGTTTTTTTTGGAAGTCGGTTGTTTTTTTTTTGTAAAAAGTTTTTATTTTTCACTTTTTAGTTGTGGTACCTACCTCACACATATTCGAATACCACTACCTGCTACCAGTGACACGAACTTATCATATCATCTACATACCAAGTGGGAAAAAAATACGTATTTTGTAGCTAACTCAAAAACTACCCAAGTAAAGTTAATAAAATTTATATGGGACCAATTTGGGAGCATACCCTTTCAAACAAAAAAATAATTTTCAAAATCGGTCCACAAATGACGGAGAAATCGGTGAACATACATAAAAAAAAACAAAAAAAAAAAAAAAACAAACATACGCGACGAACATATAACCTCCTCCTTTTTGGAAGTCGGTTAAAAATTAAACTTCATCATTTTCTATCAAAATAAAATGAAAAACTATATTCATGAAAATTTTCTATGAAGCGATCAATCATATCGATATTATACAACTGTGCATAATGTATGTGCACTTAAAAAACTAAACTTAGCTTATCGTTAAAAATTTCGCCAGCAAAATATTACCATTAGATTTAACTTTTTTACAAATCATCCCTCATAACTATCAAGAAGGTTTGAACTATCAATTTTATGACAGCAAAGAGCAGCCATATTTAAAACGAAAAAGTGTTATAATATTTCGAATTGAATGTCATAACTTTTTTTCTTTGCAACATCTCAAGTTATCAGCAAACTTTCGATTACCATGGACCAACACATAAAAAAGAAACATTTTTAATTCATAAACAATTTATTCGAATATAATTCCGCTCAATCAACCCTTCAACTGCTGCGGGGTCACAATAAACAACTTAAATTAAAAATATATTCGCGTCAATTAACATATCAACATTGAAATTTTAATTTCGGATACGACACCTCTCGGCGGTCAGATGTTGCTGCCACGATTTACAGATAATTAACCCTTGCCGGTTGAAAGCACCGAACGATGATATATTTAAAAACGTGTCGAATGCAGTTGATTGATTAATTTCGTGTGGTTTCGTTGTTTGGTTTAATTTATTATCTCGTGATGAAGCACTAAAGAATAGGCGGTTGTTTTTGTGATAGTCATGTTAAAAGGTTGTTTCATTAACTGATAACAGTGGTTCTCAATCAAAGGCAACAATTTAACGCGAACATTTTCATTGTTTGTTTAAAAACAGATTCAAATTTTTTTTACCTACCTGTTTAAGTTTTGTTAAAACAAAACCAATCGGCTCGGTTTTTTAATTAAAATATTCACCGCATATTTACAAAACGGGTTCACAAAGTTATTTTAACACGCAAAACAAAACGCTCTGCAAAATATTACAAGCAAAATGTTCCGGGAGCGAGTGCATTAACCAAATTCGTCGGCAATATCTCGCTAAGTGGCCTATCTATCCGAATATCCGCATAGAAGCTTGCCGTGCTGCGCTCATAATAACCTTTAGTCGGGATAACCACCCGCTTCCAGTGCGGTCCACGCGATGAATGAGAGTGCGGATATTAGAGATTTTCGGCGACCAAATTGTTGGTAAATTGAATGAAGTATTACGATATTTGAAAGGAAATTATCTAAATAAATTGTAGGTGTTTATAGTATGGGGATGTGGTCTTTGTTGAAATATACGCGCCCTGATACGAGATTTGTTATTAAGAGACTATGTATGTTTGTTTTAAATTACTTTCGAGCCAAAATTGAATAAAAGAGGAAAACATGCAGCGCAGTCCCCAAATAAATGGGCTAAAAGTTAAAGGGTTGTGTGTTAATTACGAACAAAAGTTTTATGTTTCTTGGGGTTGCTTATTAGTGTAATAAGCTAACTTATTGATTAGCTTCATCAGCCCAGAAAAACGCTAACCTAAAAACCAAACAAGCAGATGTTTAATTTAAACTACCCTCGCAATTTAAACAACCCTTTATCCGCTTGTCTCAAAACCAAACACCTATTTTTCCCGAACAGCCAACAGACTCGTCGGACTACCGCGGTATGTTTCACGCCCGCACGCTTTCAATTTGCATTAAGGGTTTATCAGTTTTAATGTGAACACTAAAAGTTGTGCGCCGTCACCGCTAGGGGCCGCCTCGACCGCTGTTCGCATTTACGGGTTGAAATTTTTAAGTTGCTTTGAGAACGCCTTTTAAAGAAGATGGATTGCTCTCGGCATTAAGATTTTTATGTAAATAGTTTATGTTGCTTGGGAATTTGTTGTTATATGGTTTTAATGGTTGACGTTTTAGTTTCAAACATGATAGTTTTGGAATTAAGTGGAAAATAATGGTGATATTGTAATGGTAATTTGATTTGGGTTTCTTCATGTTGCAATGTATTAATCTGGTTAAAATAAGTTAACCCTTTATTAAGAGCGGCTATGAAGTGACGAACTACTATAAAATGCTCGAACAACACGCATGTACCTACAATCATCATCGGCTACCAAAACTTTAAAACCAACCACTTTAAGCACTTTAACCTACAAAGCAGTAAAACATAGTTATCTTCAAAACTGCGAATAAGCAAAACTTATTATGAAACAGCCGGCATTCTGCGAAAATTATATTGCGTTACAATTGCATTACTGTGTTCCTGCGTGCCTGTTTGTACCCGCCACCCGAGTGGCGCCCAACGTGGGACCATTTTAATTGCACTTTTTGCCTTCCCCGGGTAATTACCCACCTCGGAAACCCCGGAAAGTGTATGACGATGTTAATGTGCCGCCTGGTAACCCGACTACAGTGAACAATAAACATTACACCGTTTTGTGACTTTTATATCCACTGCTGCAGTTGGGGGGTTAGGTTTGAAACTTTGAATTCGTTAGTAGTTTTTGGAATTTAGTGTTTTGGGCTGTTGGAGAGTGTGTTTTGGATCTGTTGACTTAGTCGTAGTTTTTTTTAGGAGTTTTTTTGCTTTCATTACTTCCGATCTTGACGTAAAATGGAAAGTTTCTTTTTTGGCCTGGCAACATTTTGTTAGTTGCTGAACCGATCAAAATGGTAATAACAATAACATATTATTATCATTTTGGTCTGTTCACAAGATATTTCTTTACACAAAAATAATAATTCATATTTACAAATTACGATGTGTATTTTCGTAACGAAAATATGTTTCTTATAATAGCAAAATATGTTGAATGCCCAATTACTATTCTAAAACCAGCTGTACCTACCTATTTATTTTTCTTATTATTACAAGAAATTGTATTTTCCAGACCTGTTGTTATTTGCGAATAATGTTTACACATACATACTAAGGGACTCTTTAAACAACAAACACAAGCGTCCTTCCTATCTGACCTCCACAAACCAGTTACTATGTAACATGGTACCGCTTGGTAAGACTGTCAGACCTTTGGGCTTCTGACCACCCATAGCGATTACCACCAACGTGCTTTCCGTGGCACGGAGGGGTCTCGATATGTGATGGATGGTCACCCATCCACGAACCGACCGCGGCAAGCGTAGCTTAGCCTTCGATAGACTTGTGCGTCTGTTATCATTGAGCCACGAGCCCCTTTTGATGTCTTAACTACGTAATTGGCCAAGTTCATACCCTTAACCTTTTATTGATAAGTCCTTGAACCGTCTTCTTTCATAAAAGAACCGGCCAAGAGCGAGTCGGACTCGCTCACGTAGTATTCCGTACCACCGTAAAATATTTAGGAAAAAACTCCGAACAAAACACGTTTCTTGTCTGGAAATAAAATAAAGTTAAAAATTAAAGGGGATCTCCCTTTTATTTTTATCTTTATTTTGTGTGGTGGTGTTCTTCAGTAAGGCCAGGTGCGTAGTACTCGCAACCGGAGCGGCGGCGTGCGTGTATGACCAGATGCATGAACGTAGACGAGGCAAAAGGAGTATGTAAGGATCGTAGCAGGTGGCGTTCTGTAGTTTCTGCCTACCCCCAAGGGAAGAAGGCGTGAGTTTATGTATGTTCATTTTATTTTATACTAGCTGTGCCCCGCGGCTTCACCCGCATAAGTCTCGATAAAAGTATCCTATGTCCTAATCCAGGTCATGGTCTACCCCTGTGCCAAATTGCATATAAATCTTTTAAGCCGTTTTAACGCAAAAGCGTAACAAACAAACTCACTTTCGCATTTATAAAATATTATTATTATAAAATATATACAAAAAAAAACCAAATGTTATTAAATGAATGAAAATTATTATTGATAATTTTTTATAGTGGCAATAGAATGTACACAATCTGTGGAAATGTCAACTCTCTACCTATTACGGTTCATGAGCCGCCCGCTTACAGACAGACGGACGGACGGACGGACAGCCGAGGCTTAGTTATAGGGTTCCGTCTCGTACCCTTCTGATACGGTACCCTAAAAAACTTCAATACAACATGATTACATTATAACATTATTTATTCGAAAATAACATTTTCCTATTCATGTTAAGATATATTTTGTACCAAAAAGCTGAGACAAATTGATCATTATTTTAGGTAATAACTCACTGAAACTGTACCGAGTACATTATTTTGCGGCGGGTAGGTAGATATTATTTTTCTGTAAGTACCCTGAGTAGGGACATTGTGTGTTTTTCTGAATCTCATTGTGTTCTTTGTATCATTTTATTGTGTAAACTGTACATTGATATGGGGTTGGTGGAAAAGACTCGGCAAAAATATTTTTCCAAAGTATGTTATGATATTCGCTAGTTAGCCACATTTCTCATTTCCATACAGTAATATTGCCAAATTAATAAAAACAGCGAAATATTTAATATCGTAATACCGAATACTTAGTTTTAGATGTAAAACAAACTTTCCAAATGCCGCTTTTACACTTAAAATGACAACATGAAATTCAGTGTTATAATTGCAATTCATTATTAATGTTCTAGTTTGCTAGTTAGCCACATTTCTTAAGAGGGTTCATTTTAATAGTACGCAACGTCGCAAATAGCTGTCAAATATTTACCTGTTTTGATTCATTTGGCAATATTATTGTATGGAAATATGAAATATTGCTAACTGTTGAACTAGAATATTAATAATTAATTGCAATTAAAGCATTGAATTTGATGTTGTAACCGTTTTAGGTGTAAAAAGGCATTTGGAAAGTTTCCAAATACTTTTTTTGCATCTTAAACTAAGTATTTGGTGTTACGATATTAATTATTGCATTTCACTATCGATATTGTGTGTGTTTAGGTTCTAATCTACGACCTACAACTCAGAAGTGCGGCCGATACCACTTGGCTACCACTGCTCCCAGCACGCGAAGCATGACAACCACAGAAACGGGTTTGGGTACAGGTTTTGTCAACGGAAGAATAGACAAAATGACAAATCGTGATTGTTTATGTCATTTTGTCTATTCTTCCTTCGATAAAACCCGTTTCTATTGTGGTCATGCTAAGGGTGTTGGGCCACCACTACTGACACTCTCGAAATCACATTTGAGCATACTTAACAATCCAGCATCTCTAGATCTGAGTTCTGAGAGAATGTGTCGGGTATTACGTTAGAATGTTCAATGGTTTCATGTTATTGTGGAAGCAAATCCTTTGCTGTGTCTCCCCTGTAAGCCTCTCAGACACACAATAGATACTTTACTACTGAAACTTTGTGAAAGGCGCATGTGCGCGACTTTTAGTCGCAGCGATACAGTCGCGTGGTTTTGAAACTGCGGTTATACGATATCAAGGCACCCATACAGGCATTTGGAGGCTAGGTACAGTCAGGAAATTAATTGCTAAATAAAGTGAAAGAAAAAGTATTTATTGCGATGGGAGTTACACAGGAAAAAATAACTGCGAAGAAAAAATACACCCTAAAAGACAGCGAGAGACAGCTAAAAGTACCCACACATTTTTTTTTTATCGTATCCTTTGCCCCTATCCTAAGGCCGTTTGGCCACCGCCTCATCAACAGGACGTCATCGAGAACGAGATGACGACGGCGCCGAAGTAGTGATACAATAAAAAAATTATCCAATCCAATTGATTAAAAATAAACTGACAGCCCTATTACTTGATAAGTGTATTATTCAATTAATGATTTTTTAAATGATCCTAATCTTTAGATTTAATTTTTGACACTGTGTATTTCTTTATTATTATTATGATGCTAGTTTTAAATTCTATAATTTTCAAATATTTAATTTGACTTGTTTGATTTTCATTCGATTTTTTTGTAATAAAAATTTACTTTCAATGTTTGCATGCCTGATTGGTAGATTGTACAGGGATCTCAACATTTTGTGAACATCTTTATTTATGTACCGACTTTCAAAGCAAATAAATGATTATGATTATGATTATGATCATACATTTACTATGGCTGCGCGTCCACCGCGCATCCGTCAACGGAACGTCACGAACGGACGGTAGCGGTGTACAAACGCTTTTAGAGGGGGTTATGACTACAGAGTAGATGTATATTTTGTTTGTGATAGAATGCGGCGGATTTGTACTGTGTTATGGATTAACTGTTGCTCTATGGTTTAGGCTGTGGTCGTCTTTTTGTTGTACCGGATGGTTATTATCGTAGGCTGTGGCTGTGGATGCAACGCTGGGCTTTTAAGTTTTTAAGCCCGAATTAAGAGTTCATGCACTGTTTTTACCAGGAGACAATTGAAAAAAAAACAGTGGCACTCCAGGAGTGCCGCCAAAAGTGAAAACTTGAACAAGATCGCCTTGGTGGAAGAAAAATACTTGTATAGAACATTGGTCCGTAACCTTATCTAAATAAAGAGCACAATCGCGTTAGTAAAAAAAAAAAACTTCCGATACCGTTATAGTAAAAATACTCGCATAGAACATGGAACTGTAACTTAATATAAATAAAGAGCACAATCGCGTTTAAAGGTTTTGGAAGTATTTTTTGTTTTGTAAACGTGATTGTGCTCTTTATTTAGATAAGGTTACGGACCAATGTTCTATGCAAGTATTTTTCTTCCACCAAGGCGATCTTGTTCAAGTTTTCACTTCTGTCGGCACTCCCGGAGTGCCACTGTTTTTTTTTTGTGATGCATCCTGGTAGAGGACTATGTCCAACAGTAGACTGTGATAGACTGGGTTGATTGAGTTAATTGCTTAATCATAAAAAGGTGCTTCTAAGAGTGGCCAGCCTTGGTTTGTGCCTTTGATCTAGGTGGTTTTAACCCGTCTTCTGCATAAGCATCACTTTTATCAACCACATCGCCACTCACCTGCATTGTATACATAATTAATGTGAGTACATCAATATCGTCATTACCGTTGCTCTTTAGCTTAACGCTGTTAAAGCTGCTGAAGGTAAACCTTAGTGCTTGAGCGAGCGAGAGAGGTAATTAGTTGAACAGACTTTTCGTTCCAGATTCAATTATTTTCGATGAACATCCGGTATTCCGGTCATCATTTAATTCATCGTCATAATTATCAAAATTTTCATTAAAATCCACTGCCGGGACTTTTATGGAAAAATTGCGTTAAATCGTAGAGTGTAATACTTGACAAATATTTATTTATTTATTGAATACTTCAAGCACAGAAATGTACAGAGGCGGACTTAATGCCATAGGCAATTTCTACCAGTCAACCTATGGGTGATGCAGAGACAAACTGTGGTAGGTGCAATTACGAAAATGGAGGAAAAAAAAAATTCAAAAATGAGGATACACATATACTTATTACAAACTATAAATATAATATATAGGCCTAATAATTACATATAAAAAAATAAGCACAAATACTCCCGTCTTCTCGCACTATGTTTATAAAATCAATTTTTGACAGTTCATTGCTGGAGTTGGACCTTCCCCAAGCTGACCTGAAACCACATCCTTTATCTTCTGTAATCCAATCAGCTCTCGCGCTCTTGTATACTTGTTTTCGTACAAGCATACAACCTGGATATATCCACAAACTCCGCTTTTTCCCCCGCTCCCCGCTCCCAACATGTCCCCACATCGCCAATCCCCACGCGCTGGCGATAAATAATCCTCGACTCGCCCATTACACACGGCTGTACATCGCTTCTCGATAATTTATACTCCAAGAGTTACCTTAATATGCTGCTCCTGAGGTTTTATTTTACTTGCCGAAGTATCGTTAGGGAGGTCTTTAAAGCGATTTTTTAGGACATTATTGGGGCGGTGTTTTGCAACCTAGTCACCTTCAATCTCATTGGATTATTTTTATGGATTCTATCAGTCACAAGTTGCGTGATACCCTTGTTTCGGAATCAAACGGGGCCTTTAGCCCTAGAGGCCTAGTGGTAGCCCTGGTTTGGAAGCAAGACCTGATCTATTTAAAACAATAAAATAAATGGTAATATCCTGCCTGTGAACCTGATAATTGTGGTACTCCTACGAACTTTCATTAGCATAACATTCATTTAGAGGACCATGTTTAGGAGCTTTTGATGTGTAACATCTTTCCTCTCGCTCTCCTGCAATCTGTGGGAGTGATTTCGTGAAAAGGGACGGAAGTGCGTAACAGGAAGCCGGGGAAGGGCGCGCTATTTGATTTGACCAATGAGCGCGGGTGGTGATTTAGTTGGCCGTCAGATGGTACCAACCCATTTTCCGAGAGGTTTTAAATAGGATGATGATGAAGATGACGCTGACAGTTATGGTGATGATGATGAATATTATTTATAAGAGGCAGTTGACGCATCACAGCACAGTACAGATTTTGCAGGGTAGGGCAGGCGAGGCAGACATAGACCGCGAGCGTATGCTACGACGCAGCTACACAGACACATTCGCGTCCTAGCTAGTACAAACAATCTGTCATTGAAACAAAATTATGAAACAGTGGTAAAAAACAAGTGACGACCTGCACGTGTTGCGCAGAAATCTGTGCCGGCACTACAACGAGACGCAGAGCAGGACAGACACATGTCTGCGCCGCAGCGTATGCAGCTGTCAGTACGTTCATACATTACAAAATCTGCTCTGCCCTGCGCTGCGTGGACCTGCGTCACCTGCGTCTCAGCATACGCTTAGCCTAAGGTTTTTTTTTAATTGACTAAATTCCTTATTAACGCCCAGCTCACAAGCTAATCGCTGATTTACTCCGTCTGGTTGTTGTTACGATGTAAATATTTACCAAAACACTCATCATTTACCAAGTTGCATCTTAATTCTCTTGATGTGTGCAAACACAGGAGGTGCTTGGCTAAATCAGTTGCTAAGCGAGACGTGCATTACGAAGCTAAGTAGACTAATGTCGCTGAACTTAAGTTTGACATCCTGTTTTAAGCGGTATTTAAATGGTTGGTCTACAATCTGGATAGTTTAGCAGGAATAAACCATATAATTTGCAAGCATAACAAAGCCATTACTAACTCGTTTGTTAAATGGCCATTGCATACGCAATCAACGTGTGCAATAGCGAAGGGTGAACCATCTCTACTTACTAAGAATCTTAAATTCATGAATTGACAGACAACGCACATCCTAAGCACACTGAAGAAGCATGAAATTTTGCACAAGAGTACGTAACATAACGACAGTGAGCACTAAGGAAAGATTTTTGAAAATTGTATCCCCTTAATGGGTATGAAAGCTCGTTATATTTGAAGTTACACTAGGAAATTGGTACTTGGGCGTCTGTTTATAAGTGAAAGTTAATATTAACATCGTTTTTTGGATCCTGAGAAGGGTCCTGAGAAGTTGCTGATGGGCACGGGCTTGTCTTATGTCGGTAACACGATACCCCTTGGTAAGACTGGTTGTCAGACTTTTGGGCTTCTAACTACCCGTAACGACTGTCAAAGATCTACAAATTACAGCCGGGACCAACGGCTTAACGTACTTTCCGAGACACGGAGGGTCTTGTATGTAAAGATGGTCACCCATCCACGGACCAACCGCGGCAAGCGTAGCTTTACCTGATCGATGGACCCGTGCGGCTGTTATTACTTAGTCACAAGCCTCTCATGACAACCATTCTTGTCTAAATGCGAAACAAAAATTTATATACGAGTATTACTAGCTGACCCGGCAAACGTTGTTTTGTCATATAAATGTTTGGGGTGGACCACCCTTTACACTTAGGGGTATGAAAAATAGATTACGACCGATTCTTAGACCTACCAAATATACATATAAAGTTTCATAAAAATCGATCAAACCGTTTCAGAGGAGTATGGCAACTAAAATTGTGACACGAGAATTTTATATATCTGTGGTGTCTGGGAGAAACCTGATAACTCCATTTTCGTCATTTTTTAGTTTGGTACTATATTGTTATTAAAAAAAAAAAAATTTTATTTTGGCCTATTGCTGATAAGTGTAACTATCATAGGAGTGGGAGAATCGTAGCGGTAAAAACGTGACTATTCATGATTTTTTATTAATGGTTTGGTACAAATTCGATAACTAAACTAGTCATGATATTATTGGTGCCGATTCCCTTGTTCACAAACTAAACTAAATTTAAGTTTAGTGCATCTTTTTCTTTCTATTTCATTAAGAAAAGGACAGAAGATAAATTTTAGTTTAGTCCTGTCAAATTAATCAGCGCTTGACGTAAATTGATGTAATTTTAGTTGGAAAGTTTTTAATCACGTCTAAACTTGTATGGAGTAGTGACAGGCGCTGATTAATTTGACAGGACTAAACTAAAATTTATCTTCTGTCCTTTTCTTAATGAAATAGAAAGAAAAAGATGCACTGAACTTAAATTTAGTTTAGTTTGTGAACAAGGGAATCGGCACCATTATCAAACTTATTTGGACTTAACAGGTTTCTCCCAGACACCACAGATATATAGATATATCCTTTTACTCGGCAAGGAACAAAACCCAGCCTTCAAATCCAGGTCAAACGTGTAGGATGCCTGGATATGACTTAGCAAAAACTTTCAAACGAGCTATAAGCAAAATTTGGTACGTACCCGTCAAAGCGACGATAAAATTCAGCTCTGAACTCATTACCCGCCTTGTGTAAACTTAATATGCTGTATTTCATCCTGAAAACCGGTTTTGGGTACGTCATTTTAGGATGAAACTATTTTTAGGACATAATTTCGAGGGATATCAGTTTTAATCTCATGGAGTTAGCCTTTTAGCACTGCTTTAAGGCCGTTTGATCAAAGTTGGGAATATTGAAACTAGAGATTTTTTTTTGGATATTGCAGAACGATGTTTGAACTTTTATAACAAACATGTAGCGTCAGAGCAATAACTTATCGTCCGTTAATACTATACTTTATTTTTCGACATATATTCAGTTTTGCAATGTTTATGTAAGGGTCTAAGCATAAGCATAATCAGTCTATAATGTTCCCACTGCTGGGACACAGGCCTCCTCTCTGTGAGAGGGAGTGGGCCGTAATCCACCATGCGGGCCCAGTGCGGGTTGGTAGATGTGGTTTTAATTTCTTTAAAATCTTTATTTTCCAGAGAGAGAAACTCTACGTAGAGAAATTTCGAATTTTTATTATTTTATTTTCTAAATGGTGTTAACTTGAGAGCCCTGACACCCATAACACAAGTTTAATCTTAGCTTGGGTGTTAGAGGTGTATAGCTCTGCATTAACCTACAATTTTATATGAAAAAATATTATGTTATACCAAGTGGCATATGTAAAATTGTTAATTGGAAATAAAGATATTTATTATATTATTTATTTTTATATTTTAACAAATCTCGGGACCATGGGTCCCGGTCCTTTGGAAGGCGTACGAGGGGCCGAAGCCAACTCGCAGAGGCCCTTTTGACATTTTTAAGTGTTGAGACACATATTATTTATTATTATTATGTCATATCATGTCTTAAAATTTTTGGTTCTAGGACATGCTTCCTCACGATCTTTTTCTTCACCGTTTGGAGAGCAGTGGTGATGAAATAATTTACACGAAGTAAACTCGTAAGTCGCGGCCGTTAACCACCACTGATCTTCGTCTACCAAGGGTCTAAACCCGTTTAAATTCTAAATCCTTATCTAGTTTTGAGAGCCGCAGCAACTTCTTAAAATTCATCGATACAAAATCTACTTTTAAGAGAAACATTAAGCGGTCGTTCACACGGCGCTGTCCTGTACAAAATGTTCGGTCAAAAGTTGGGATCACACGTTATCGTCAACATCCGCTGTTACTCTGTATCATCACACTGCTGGGTAAAGGCTCCCATGGTTCCCAGTGCTTGCGATCCAGTACTAATGTGGAACACCGGTCGTTAATTTTGTCCAGCTCGTTTTACCATCTTCTACGGGGTCTGCAACCTCTCGAAAAATGGGTTGGTACCATCTGACAGCTCATTGGTCAAATCAAATGGTGCGCGCTTCCCCGGCTTACTGTTACACACTTCCGTCCCTTATTTCAGGAAAGCGAAAGGAAAAATGTTACACATCAAAAAACAAATCCAGTATGAAACTGCCATGTGATCCCAGAATACCATACTGATCAACGCCGCTTGACGGGGCCTCAAAACAAAAATAAAAAAAAACCCCATGGTATCTATAAACATACCTATCAAACTCGACCAAACAAAATTAGTATTCCTCATGCTTCAAAAAGATACATACATAACCATATCTAATTGCATCTGTATCTTGCATGTATAATGTTAATCCTACTTGTTAATTCCGTGAGCGGTAGTCACTGATATGAGCCTCATATAATGCCTTTTTACATTGGACAACGGATGATGGTTGTAAATTGCCATAGATTATGGAGGTGTAGACATGGCACATGCAGCTTATCTCGTGCATTTATCTTGACTACTAAAGCCCGACTACTTTTGAAGTGGTAAAAATATCAAGAACTAATTTAACTTTATACTCGACTGTCACAAGGGCAATTAATGTTTTTCTCAAAAAATATTAGCATAATTTACAGTTTTTTCTTTAGGCGCGTTGGGCATTTTTGAGATGGGAACAAACAATTGAAACTCGACACCGTTACTGACACCTCATTTTTGTAAATGCGATTGTGCTCTTTATTTATTTTATGTTAAGGATCAATGTTCTATGCAAGTATTTTTACTTTAAAGGATTTTGGGAGGTTTTTTTTTTTTTGTAAACTCGATTTTGCTCTTTATTTAGATAAGGTTACGGACCAATGTTCTGTATAAGTATTTTTCTTCCACCAAGGCGATCCTACACAATAAAATTGTTCAAGTTTTCACTCTTGTCGGCACTCCCGGAGTGCCACTGTTTTCTGCTTCTTCATCTTACCTACCCACCTTACTTTATCTAGTAACATAATTTCGTCAGTCCGCGAAAGGAGAAAGAACAAGATCGATTGCTCGGCAATGTCTCAAATGACAATAATTTGATTTGACATTGCACGTTGACTTCAAGCAACAAGTTTGTTTGTTGTGTTTGAGTAGTCATCTCTACCTATACTTTTCTTCGGAGCATTTCGTCCAAATCAGAAAATTCTGCCACCTCTATGTCCCAACTATTCTTTGCCCACATTCATCTGGCTATCGGCTGAGGCTATTAGAATTAGAAGCGACGCCACATCCTTGTGGAGAGCGTTAATACCGCATTGCTAAGTAACAGTGGGCGAGCCACGACTTATGTGTCATGGCGTGTCATGGACCATAGTGGAGGGTATATAAAGCCCCAGTCCCAGTGTGTTGTGACGACAGATAGTCGTCCTGTTCATTTGAATTTAGCTTTTCATTGTAATAGCGGTACAAATAATGTCGAATAACTGGTGCAATGTGGGTAGGTAGGGCGTGATGTTATGTGTTAAATTTTTTTTTCTAAATAATGTCGTATGGGATATTTTTTACAGTGCGATCAGTAGGTAGTTTTTCCTTCTAATTCAATTTTTATTATTTTCTGTCAATATGACGAACACGAAACGAGTATGAATGTGGGTGCCTATAAAAGTAGAGGAAGACTAAAGAAACGATAGATGGACTGTGTGGAAGCTGATATGGCTAGAAATGGGGTGACTAGAGTCTGGCCACGCTAAGTCTGCATAAGTAAAAAAACGGTAGAATTTGAAAATCTATAGACGGCAACACCATCCTGTCCTACGAAAAAATAATTTGATACTTTTTGTTTTTGATAGGTTATTTTGTTTATATTCTGATTTATTCCTGGTAAAGAATAGTCGCTTCAGCACAATGCAGTGTGGATTTGATACAGTTTTGTCATCTTATGGCGGTAGAGCATAAGAACGACACAGATATTACACGTAATCTATTATAATTATGCAAACATCAAAAGGCAAAGTATCAAAATCATTAGATCTACCCCGAAAACCCCGAAACTGACATGACTGACTGATGTAAAAGTATACCATATATAAAACTTTTTGGGGTTGCTCATTTATTTCATTGCAGACTTAGCGTGGCCAGACTGTATACCGAGATGACGACTTATAGAGAAGTATGGAAGAAAGATACATGTTGTGCAGACCACAAATAAATTTGGATATTGGCAGGAGAACAATGATGATGATGAACAAAGAACACTTGGAATTACTAAACAATAATGTAGCCCATCAACTATTTAGGTCTTTAAAATTATGAATTTGGATTATATGTCTACATTGACGGACATTAGAAAATAAGACGGAAAAGCGAACAGGCTGATAAGATTAAAATTTTAAATTAAAAAAAAAAACTTCCCACGATTTTCTTCAGTTGACATTTTTAATAGACTTACTTCCCCCGTCAATAACCCAAGGGCTTTGTTAATTGGAAGTAACACTTCAGAGAGGTTGTTTTTAACGACTTTATTCAGTCTCTTTCATAAATAATTATAATTTTATAAGTCAGTGGCAAGTGGCTTGGTACTGAAATGCAAGATCTTCCATATTTTTTTTACCATTTCATGTGCTAAGTCCGTCAGCAGAAAAGCGAAAGGTGAAACCCAATATAGGTTGCAATAATAACACAGGCATAGTCGGAGGGGATAACTAACAGGAATAGTTAGGTACCATAAGGACTCCTCGTCCTTATATTATCGGGTTAATTAATGAAAGACTATTTATTATTTAACGGGTTTTTTTTTATTCCTTGAATCGGATCTACGTTTTTGTATCATGACATGTTCTGTTAGCTTATTATGGCCGACTCCCAATGTTTGTCTCATAATTATGCCATCAACTTATAACAAACTCGCGGAGGTTGCATGCAAGCACCAAGTAGGCTATAATCTCTACAGTACCTAGTACAGCCGACTGCACGTTAGTAGAACAAAACCAGTTTAAGCTGGCCTCATATTCTATTGACACTACGCTACTACGCTATCCCAGCTCAAGGTCTAAGTATTACCACCGGTCGTCGATATGCAACTTTTAAATGCTAGTCGGCCTCAGCCGTAGACGCGTCGACAGCTGCCGTAGACGTGTCGACGGCCGCAGTAGCCGCGTCGACAGCCGCCGTAGACTCGTCGACGGCCGCCGTAGGCGCGTCGACGGCCGCCGACAACAGAGACAACTGCACTCTGCCGTTGGCAACGTGCCACTCGTGTATACGAGTACTAAGATGTAACATTTTTTTAACCCCCAACGCAAAAAGAGGGGTGTTAACAACAGCACAGGTATCGTGTTTGGGCTCATTGGAATGGTCTCAATGAATAGGTTATAAATAGATGGTGAACTGTGTCTGGTGATGGAGTAGGAAAGAGAAATGAGGAAATGTTTGTGTCGGGGGTTTTTTAAATTTGATCTGTTACAATTGTACTTGTTAATCTCTCAATTTCAAACCAACGTTTTACTCTCTTTCGGTCCAATGTTATTCCATGGCATATTAATAATCATTTTTCTTGTTCTTGAGTGCCATATCAACCTTCATAGAATCGACATAGTATAGTTCGTGTTTTTGGTTAATGCTTGTAGTACCAACCAACAAAAAACTGTTTGAAATTAAATCCCTTTTCAAACTATTATTTAGCTTTACAGCTCATTGTTTGTATCCACAATGCACGGCATAAGCCCGCTATAATACAATTTATTTTACCGTTACGTTACGATATCTATAAGAACAATCAGATAATCTCGGCGGCATCGGGAATGCGGCGAGGCCTGCGCGCGCGCATGAACTTGTAATACGTTTTGATTTGAAGATTCATTTTTTAAAGAAACTGTGGAGGATATTATATTACAAACTTTTATATGAGTTTAATCATATCTGGTGTATGTAGAGTAAACTTTAATATAGAAAAACTAAAAAAAAAAAAACAGTAGCACTCCAGGAGTGGCGACGGAAGTGAAAACTAACCGGTAATCAACGCGTTGATGTCTTTACTCCACGGTGTCGGTAAATTGCGTTACAGTGTCGCGAAATCAATGGTTTAGTCCCATCTCAAAAATTCCCAACGCTCCTAAAGAAGTTTTCACTTAAAAAAACTTGTTTTTAATTCAGAAATAGACGTTTTTGAGGGCTAATATGAAAATTAATTGTTAAGGACATTGTCTACCAACTTAAACTATCCGTATTTTGAAATCCCAACTATTACCTGGTCTTTGATAGTTATTTAGAGGTATGAGGAACAGGGTGTAAAGTTCACTCATCCTCTATAGAAAAGGGAGGATCCTCCGACCAGACGGGTGTCGTGTCCGGCGGGCAACTGCCCAACGATTGATGTCGGATAGTCATAAATGTATATGTCGTTCGCGCGGTAAACTCAAATTGCGCGATGCAGGATGTATGTGACGTCAGGTCTTTTATGCGTAGTTCGTATGTGGCGATGTAGATGCCGCCACAATTGTATAGAATATATATGACTCGGCAAATTGACGTAGGGTGTAAATTTTCTTAATTTATCTTCCCTGATTCTTCACGACTACTCGTAAATCCACACTTAGGTAAATATGGTTACCACGAAAGTGAAACTCTGTCTATCTATCTGTTTGGTAAGATTTAACGTTACTAATCCTTAATATATTCTAGGTAGTAAGATTTTGCGTCCAAATACCTGCAATGTAGGTAATGTGTAGGTAGGTAGGTACACATCACTTTTAACTTCAAATAAAAAACACGTGTTTCGATGACCGCACTCACATGTATTTTACCAAACAATAGTAAGCAGTGATGGCCCATTGGTAACGACCGCGACTGACAAGTTGTAGGTCGTAGGTTCGAACCCAAACAGGCGAACTTGTGTAAATAATTTCATCACCACTGCTCTCAAAACGTTAAAGGAAAACATCGTGAGGAAACCGGCATGTCCTAGAACCAAAAATTCGAAGACATGTGACATCTACCAACCCGCACTGGGCCCGTGTGGTGGATTACTGCCCACTCCCTCTCACCGAGAGCAGGTCTGTGTCCCAGCAGTGGGGACATTATAGAAAGAGCAACACTTAACAAACCTCTTATAATACCAGCCTATTATTGTCCCATACAGGGTAAAGGCCTCTTCTCATACAGAGAAGGCACGAGCATTGATCACCACGCTTGCTCAAGATTTGTTGGCGATTTCAGACTCACATTCACTAAGTCCAGGTTTCCTCACGATGTTTTTCCCTCACCGATCTCAGTAATGTCCAAGATAAACACAAAAAGTACATTGGAATTGAAAAAGTCACATTCCTACTTGCCCGGATTTCAAATTTTCAACCCACAACCTCTTGCATGGCGAGGCCTTAACCACTGTATCATCACGACAAGGGAGATGTCGTGATGGTGCCACCAACCTCTTGAACATCACATTTGATATCTTGAACAAACCTTTCAGTATCAACCACAAAATATTAAATATGACACATCCGGCATCCCCCTAGGTGAAGTAGGCATCACGATCGAAGGTTCACGTTCGAGGCCCGTTTGATGCTCCAGGCTATACGATAATCTTGGGTAGCGGTATCCGGGAAACTGGTTGTTAGATACCTTGTCCGAAGAACAATGGATAGAGACGGCTTTTGTTTTCTGGCAGTTAAAACGTGTTTAGGAAGGGGAGAGAAATTCTGGATTATTTAAATGTGTAGATAGTCTTGTAGTAGTGTTGGTTCAGTATCCAATTGTAAGTAATTAATGATGGTCATATTAAGGAGAAAAGTAGAGGTTACTGCTTCAAAATACTGATCTCGATTTAATTCACTTAAGACGCAGATATATCACAGTGACCTTGAATGGTTAGCTTGCGTGTTCTGTACTGAGCTCACGCAACGCGTCGTACGTCCAGCCAGTAATAGGGCTCGCCCATCAAGGAGCGCTGTCCCAAATTAGACGCATTATTAATTTATTACACGTAAAACAAAAGGTATTTTAATAAAACACGTATACTAAAAGGTTGATAATTTAATTATCTTTAAAATGGTGAAGTTTTCAGAAAAATACGCTTGATAGATTTTGAGTCATTCTCAGTTTTTTATCCGCATTAGACATAACTTTACAAATTAATTTCACTATGTAATATTTTTTAAAATCACTAACACTACTCGTTTAGACGTCATCTTCAGTATAAAAAACATTAAAAGTCAGTTATCGTCCCCTTAAGGTCGATTTAGACCAAACGAGTGAATGCATATTCTATCCGGGGACTCTACCAAATTCCTTTTGTGTAAACTGGGATAGAATATTCCTTAGTTGGTCGATCCCTAATAAGATGTCTAGTCAAGAATATCAACAAAACAATGCTCTTGCTCTTGTTCTGATTCTATGTGCATTTGGTTTAATCCACCCTTAATAACCCTTAATAGACATTGGTGCCGATTCTCTTGTACACCGAACTAAACTATCACTAAAATTCCTTACTTTTGACTATGAGAATCTCAAAGCTATTCTGCAAAATAAATTCTCTAAATTTAAAAATAATTTTGACACTTCTAAATCGAATTTGACAATCGCGATTCCACACGTGATACCTAACCACGTGATTTTTTTTAGAGCCGGAGGCCTCGACATGTTTTATATGGAATATTTCACTTTTTGTATGGAAAATAAGAAAAAATATTACCTACATGTTGCGTGTTAGGGTTTTGAGGGTTTTACAAAGGGGGTTGAAATTTTCATTATTTTTGTGATTGGACACACCATTTTCGAGATTCTAAAATACAAAAGAAAAAAAAATACGGTACTGTTTTTGCACTTGAAGTCGAGGTGTTGGTGTGAATTTAAAGTTCATGACAACCAATTTTATTCCACACGTTTTTAATCGCGATTAAAAATAGTCAGATATAGTTAGAAAATCTAAATTGTTGGTGGAAAACGTCAAATTCAGAATAGCAAAATTGGCATTTTCACTAAACTAATATCTCAGTACCATCTTAGTGCTGTCAAACTAAAATGTAAGTAGTTATGTTGTGTCACTTTAGTCTATTTCAGAATGGGAAATCGTCGTTTGACAGGAATAAACTAAATTTTGGTGATTTTTAGTTTAGTTTAGAGGCATTTGTGACAAGAGAATCGGCACCATCATCCCCCTTACTTATAAGTAAGGCAACATTAAACATTAATTAAAATTAAGCCAAGTTGAAACGTCAAAAAATGTGTGGTTACACTAACGTTAATCATAACTTAACATTAAATAACATTTAAAAGATGAGATGTCTAAAAATGACCACTGTACCAATCTCAGCGGAGACCAGTCGTCGGCGCGGGAGATATAGTGCACAAGACAAGTGTGTGCGCAGACACAGGTGCACTCTCTCTTCCCTCACTCTCATAGTCCGATGGGACGGCAATCCGACACGACCGGAGAGAGATCAGGCGCAGGGTCAACGGCTTTTAACGTCCTTTCCTTGGCACGGGGGTATCACACAGCCAACTTCCAAATTCCGGGCTGTTACTAAGAAATTCTCAATGAAAAAACTCAATAACACTTTGCCCGACACGGGAATCGCTCAGCAGTCGGTCCGTTAACCACAACTAGATTTGTGGGTTTAACCCCATGGAATTGATAACGCTAGGGAAGCAGGTCAATGCCCGATACGTGGCCTTAACCTGGCCCTGACTGTCCATGTTAAACTCAGAAAACGGGTCGCTAGTAATGCAGTATAAAGTCATCAGCAGATTACGCAGTTAACTATGATTTCAAGCTGTGATCGGACTGTAAGAAATTGCAAACATTTACTACGAAATAGTAATCGATTGCAATTCGCAGAGCTCGGGAAAATTGGTGCTATTTGTCACTTTTTTATAGAAACACTCGCAACAGTAATTGCAATTGCATCGATTTGTGGGAAGTCATACCGAATTGCAGAAGCTATGGGAAGTAATCACGATTTGATAACCTGTGATTGATTAAGAAAGAAAGAAAATACGTTTATTTTAACATGACGCAAAAAAAGAACACAAACAAAAAAAAACTATTTGAGGGAAAATATGCGTCACATCCTCGTAAAACGACCATCGCTCAGCATAATGCTGCGACCCTATGCGAGACAGAGCAGAGCCCCAGCGCTGGTTTTCAGAAACAGCCGGCGTCATGACGTAGACCGGTGCATCATACAATGAAATATAAATAATATTTATGAAATTAAATAAATATAAAATACTTAATAAAATAATAAAGTTAATAATATAATTACGTACAAACATAATTGATTATTGTGTGAATTTGAACTCTACTTTTGATACAACTTTAATTCTTCACGACCATAATTATTTGTATACCTGCATTCTAGCAAATAAATAATTTGATTTGATTTGATTTTGATTTGATAGGAAACCACTTCAGACCTCACAACAATACATGCCATGAATTTTTCTCATTGGAAGCGTCGATAGGTAGGTATTCCTATCAAGTCTTTAGTTTGACTACCCTGTTGGTCTCGCGATCGCAAGTGCGACTACTGAGCGAGAGGTCTTGGGTTGAATTCCCGGGTCGGCGTACTTAGTAACAGCCCGGAGTTTGGAATTTGACGGTGTGATAGAAAGCACGTTAAGCCGTTGGTCCTGCGCCGGATCTCTCTCCGGTCGTGTCGGATTGCCATCCCATCGGACTATGAGAGTGAGGGAAGAGAGAGTGCACCTGTGTCTGCGCACACACTTGAGCACTATAATATCTCCTGCGCCGAAGGCTGGTCTCCGCTAAGATTGGTCGCCATGGCCGATGTCCGATCAGGAGGACTGTATTTCTATCGACTCTACAAGCGAACAAAATGCTGTATTGCATTAGTAATGTGCATCCACCTATCCTACGTAGGAAGTTTGTAAACATGCTCGTTACCCACCAGACCGCCCCATCTTTGATGTCCTTCCCCCGGTTGACGCCCTAAGCCGAAGTTCGTACCCCACGGTTTTGTGCTCCGTGCCCACAGGGGGTGCCCTTAGCGAGCATTCACCTAGTAAATAAGCTTAGTTTGTACGAGTAATGCTTCTGGTTGGAGGGTTTGAGTATAGTAGCTTAAGGCAGCCACAGGAAAGCCCGGTTAAAGTAGTCATGATCTCAGAGGTCAACTACGAGATCCTACGAGACCTAAAAAAAAAAAAGGCTACTCATAAACGGCTGCACGCATTTGGTTAAGTAGAACACACAGATAGAATCCTGAATCAGCTCATAGCATACGTTTTGCGGGATGACCAGGATGAGACTCGCACGGACCAGGGAAGCATGCAGAAAAAGGAGGAGGCCTGTACTCAGCGATGGGTGAAACAAGAATGTCAATGATGATGATGATCAGATGATACGTTTTATCCAAAAACCAACATCACACCTGTATTACACAAAGGGTTAGGCAGAGGTGTACTTAAACTCGTGAGTTTGTTTGTTTGTTACGCTTTCACGCTAAAATGGCTGAACGGATTTATATGAAATTTGGCACATGGGTGGACCATGACCTGGGTTAGGACATAGGATACTTTTTATTCCGGTAGTACGTTCCAGTGGGATAATTTCCGACCTCCACACAAGCGAAGTCGTGAGCAAAAGCTAGTTAGTCTTATAAATTAATTTTAAGTCATTACGTCAATCCACAAAATATTAGTTTTTCCCAAAATGATTGATCCCTGTTTTACTTTTAATTACGGTTCACCTAGCTAACTAAAGTCTAAGAACATAAAAGTATTGTAGCCGTGATCTAGTGAGGTTGTATCTGAAGCACGGACGAAGGCTGCGCGAGCGCCGTGTCACTGACACCGCCGGCGTTTGGTAGTGGACATGTTGGTGAGCGGGAGCGGGTTGTTGTGTTACATAATTAAAATAATAACTAAACTAACTATGTATGTAAACAAAACAGGGGAAGGAAACAAGAGTAAAAGAAAAAGAAGATAGATTCAAGCGTATTTTTAGGGAATACGTTTTAATGTCTTGGATTGCAATCAATACCTACTTTATAGCAGAGATCGTAGATTGTCTGTGGAAAATGTATTTTTTTTTTCAATGTCGAAGCATAGCAGCGTTAAGGAAGGCGTCGCTCGTATGATAGAAAAGTAATTTAGAAGTCTGATACTGGCAGATAGATTTAAGTGCATTCTAGTCTAGTCTAACTGAAATTCATTAATTCATATCGCTCAATTAATTAAATTAATTATGAGGCCGTTGCTTACAGCAAAATAATTAGAAAAACTACATTATTCCCCCACTTTTTCTAATACATACATAAACTCACGCCTTCTTCCCATGGGGATAGGCAGAAACTACAGAACGCCAGCTGCTGTGATCCTTACATACTTATTTTGCCTCGTTAACGTTCATACGTCTGGCCATACACGCATGCCGGTTGCGAGTACTACGCACCTGACCTTTCAGAAGAACATCATCAATAACCTACTACCAATAATTCATACTTTTTTAATCTTTCATCATAATTTTTTTTAGGGTTGTCTAATTCATTCTTCGTATCAAAAATACAAACCATTGTTTGAACTGAAACGAATTATGTAACTATTTACGTCCGACGTCGGTATTCAATATTCTATAAGAGTTTAACATTCACTAACGAGACAATGTTATAATATTTATTGGTATCGACTTCTAAAGGCAAATCGACTGTTGAGCGAAATCCTATCACTGGTATCCTCCAATACTACAAAATAAACTATTTTCACCCACATTTATAAAATCGCTATCTCCTCACCAACATAACTTTACCCTTAGTATCCCAGCAGAGTCTCCCCGAGCGGGTTCCTCCAACCGGTTTGAACACACCTTTAACTCATTTGTTGTGTTATGATTTATGTTAATCACTGATGTTGACTCTTCTGTCACTCCTAGATGAACCGAATAACAATAGAGGAAATTATAGTAAATTAGTGACGGTCTAGTGCAGTGGTCGGCAAACTTATTACTCAAAAGACAAATATCTATTCTATAACGATTAAGATTTCTTATGAGAGCCAATCCTTTCTGTGTGTCCAAACTGTATCAATACACTTTCTTAATCCTTAAAACTCCCATCCTCGTTCACTCCACAACGCTTCCTAAAATTAACTTGCTTAGAAGTAGGATGCCTTCATCATCATCAACAAATCGGCTGGTAATAATATGATGAAGGCATCTTACTGATTAACAAGTTAACCTTTTCGGTACAGTAAATGATTAATTTTCGATGTCCTGTAAAAATCCTTCAGAAATAAATCTTTGAAAAATATCTTAGTTTGAATTTTGATATCTTGCTTAATGAACGAAACCCCGACCCCCTCGCGTATCTACGCTCGCAATCATCGACATTTATACAGAGCCGCACTCTATAAGTCAAAGAGCTGCATGTGGCTCGCGAGCCGCGGTTTGCTGACCACTGGTCTAGTGCTTAAGGACTCGCTTCTCATACATGAGGTTGGTTAAATCCGGACAAGTAGGTACCAATGTCATTTATTAAATTCATATGTATTTTCTGAGTTTATCTAGGACATTACTGACATCGGTGAAGGAAAAACACCGTAAAGAAACCTAGACTTATGGTTAACTAACTGCGCCCCGCGATTTCACACGCATAAATTTTGATCTCGTGAGAATATCGGCATAAAAAGTATTCTATGTCCTAACCCAGGTCATAATCTACCCATATGCTAAATTTCATCCAAATCCGTTCTGCTGTTTTAGCGTCAAAGCGTAACAAACAAACATACAAAAAATCAAATCTGTTTTCTTTATAATCATATAATATTAGTTTAGATAAATGACTGAAATCACCAACCCGTTTTGAGCATGTTAATAATAATATCCTTCGGAAAAAGAAAAAAGTACATAAGTACCTACTTTAATGAATGCCGATGTGAAGCCTTCCCTGTCGTTACTAAAACCGGTTCTTAGGCTCTCCACCTATGTATTTGTTGTACCATGAGTTATGGTAATCAGTACTGTTGACTTTGATGCCACGTGGGTGTGGTGTTAGGATCCTGTCAACATTAGGAGAGACGGAATAACTTGGGTATTTATTTGTACATAGTACGATTGTGGCGCCACTTTAATAATACAACAACAGCCAGGAAGGCAATGCCCTCCGCTCATACATAGAAAGAACCAAAGATTTAAATCGTTAGATTCGCCCTACCGCGTCAAAAAATAGTCGCATTTCTGTTTCGTTTTGACACCTCTGATACACAATGACGCAGTGACGCTAGTTTTAATAATGTGTGAGCTCACTCTTCTCAGTATGGACACTTTTTCGCGTGTCTAAGTAAGGCGAAAGCAAATCTAGCGATTTAAATCTTTGGAAAGAGCCAGCATTATTCACTACGCTTGTTCTCTGCGTATTAGACATTTCAAGCTATAAAGTCCCACCCCTCATGATGTTTGTGTTCACCATAAGTCAGTGATGTATAAACTCAAATAATTTCTTACGTAGGTATAGACACCTTTATTAATTGAGAACCCCTTGAGCACACAAATTACCTTAGCAAAGGGAGTTAACAAACAATGAAAGCATCAAGCAGGAACTATGCTACAATATTTACAAATTAATTAATCTATGAAATAGTAAGTTAAAACGGAGCGCGTCCAAAATTCATCGGACTATCAATATTTATAAATTCAAAATACCATAATGTTCGGACATTAGAGCCGTTTTTAAAGTCTCTGAGACTAACTAGGTGTCTATATACATACATAAAAAATTATATTTGACATTACTTTCCGCCTCGCTGGTTCCCTGTGACTAGCAGCTCCTTGTTGTTCTCCCCATCGCTGTCACTGGCGGAGTTGTCAACAGCCTCGGAAACCACGGCCTGTCTTGCAGCTGAAGTGCGGGTCGCTTAGCGCGGCACGCGAATATTAACGACATCATCCGACGAGCTCTTGTCACCGTCAGCGTTCCAGCTGTATTAGAACTCAATAGCTTGGCACGCAACCATGGCAAGAGACTGGACGGCATGTCTTTATTTCCATGGAAGGTGTGAAGTGCGGGACACAACGTGTGTCCCGCAAAAACTCTAGTTTCATCTTCTTGGCTCGGCGTGCTGTGCTGGCACTGCTGCTGCGACTGCGGAAAACCTCAAGTGGCGAAAATGTAATAACCTTATCGGTAGTTATATTTTTGAGCCATTTGGGGTGAAAACCCTCAGGCTGTGGGGTGCGAGTGTTCATGGTTTGTTCAGTGAAATCTTCAAACGGCTAGTTGACACTTCCCGTGACCAAAGGGCTAGCTTTTACCTTGGCTATGGGCTAAGCATTTCCATACAACGTGCATGGCAATGCCGCTAGTCTCATGGAATTTTTCAAAGCCATATTTTAGTTTGTTAATAGTTTTGGTTAGGTTATTATTATGTTTTAATTTTAGTAGTTAATTTAGTACAAGAAGTTTATCCAGGGTATTAATTTTTCTCCTTTGTAATAAATAAGTATGTTCAGCATAATCCAACTGTAACAGGAGGTGTTGAAACATATCATGTAACCACTGACCCTGACCAAAAAACGACACTTTCCTTCCAAGTGTCACAGTCCCAACAATCACTCATCTCTCCCATATAAAGCTCATCTCGTTACCTGTCATCAATGTCGCAATACATATCCATCCGAAGGTCAGCCATGATGAATAGCATTCAATACAACTTGTATGCCATTCATGTAATGACAGGAGGTGTGTCTTCGAACATCATCACATATGTTTTGTTGATTGCAACTTTTTATGTGTCCATGACATTTACAATTTGCTTTGTTTGTGGAAAAAAATGTTGCTACATTATAAGTAGGTATGGCAACATTATGACTACCATGCTTAAGGGTTACTGCGTTGGTCTAGATAGTGGTCGCAAGCTCTATCGCTGAGCATGAGATCCTGAGTACGATTCTCAGGTCCGGCAAAATGTTATTGGGTTTTTCTATCGGGGATTTCTCAGTGCCAGTCTGGAGTGCCCGATTGGTGGCAATAGGCTCGCCCCCTGGCCACTAACGACGCAGTAACCCTTAATAATTGTTATCATAATTCGGATTACTTAATAATTTAAAGTTGAATTCGGACTAACAAGAACGTTTAAAAAAAAAAACAAAAAAATATTGCCAAGTCGGTCGAGCCGTTCTGAAGTGATGTGCAACGAACAGCTTTTAATTTTTTGGTACGTACGTACTTTTTAGACTACTTTTTTCCATAGTCGGGACAGTTTTTTTAAATTAAAACTAATTGTTATAATTATATAGATAGAAGATTGGGCATAGGTCAGTAAAGGTAGATATTATTGTTAACTTAGTGTGAATGTATTGAACAATACCAAACCCTCAAACCAGCGAAGTGTGCGGGCATTATAACCACTCCACTGATGATAAGTCCCTTGGAATACTGGGTTTGCCTCTTGTCATTTACCGGACACTAGACAGGGACTGATTCGCTTACAGAAATTAAACACACACACACGCACATAACAACACGCCTGTAATATTCGAAGGGATAGGCAGAGGTGTGAGTATCATAGTCCACATTTCGCCAGTTATGTCTAAGTCCTATGCAATAGGGGGCGAGCCTAGGGCTCCATAGAGAGGAACCTCCTAACAATGCGAGCCGTATCCAGGAGTACCGCTTTCTGAATTATTATTATTTGTGTATAATAAATTAAATACAGCTTTAAATAGTTATTAGGTAGTAAGCATTAGAACAGAGCATTATACACATTGCCCGCAGAACAGATGACCGATGGGGCCGAAAGGTTCTGGAGTGGCGACCACGTACCGGAAGACGTAGCGTTGGAAGGCCTGCCACAAGGTGGACCGATGACCTTGTGAAGGCCGCAGGAATCCGCTGGATGCGGGAAGCACAGAACCGGTCGAAGTGGCGGTGCTTGGGGGAGGCCTATGTCCAGCAGTGGACGTGATTCCGGCTAAAATTATGATAAAGCATTAGAACACTAATTTATAATGTGTTAACTATCGAGCTTAAATACTTCACTTATCCAAAATCTCATGGGTTGGTTTAACATCCCCATAACTTTGGTAAGGATCAACACCTTTAACCCTATAGTGTTGGTAACGCTGTAAAAGGCTATAGGTAAGGATTACCCATTTTAAAGGCTTAACCTTTCAATGGACTTTTCATCACTCGTGTGTCAGTTTGTCCGTCTGTCACAGCCAATTTGCTCCGAATCTAATGGACCGGTTAAGTTGAAATTTGGTACACATATCAATTTCTGTGACCCAAACACGGGCGTGTTTAAAATTGTCAATTCTCCGAAACTACTGAGTCTAAACTTTTGACGAAAAAAAAACAGAAAATAGTTCTATACTTATAGATTACAGGAAAACCTATAAGAAGTCTATGGTCTTAAAATAACATGGTAAATCTCTCAATATTGTGCGTACAAACTTACATTTTCAGTTAAAATATATAGGAGAACATGTTTTTCAACTGCAATGTTAAGTTTGTCCTTGGGATAAATTCATCCCAACTACGGAACCCTTCATTGTGCGTGGTCCGACATGCTCTTGGCTGGTCTGTTTTTAATTATACCCATTGCAGGCACTTGAATTGTCAAGGGGTCGGTCAGTCAGAAAGATGAAGCTAGTTGCCCATCCCAAAGCGTAGTAGGTACCTATGGAGATGAACAGGAAAGAAACTCCATGGACACTCTTTTAAATCAAAATATTGTTACATGACTCATGTTGAAATTATACATGTGAAAACGATAGAATAGAATAGAATAATTATTTATTTGCATAGAAAAGAAAAAGACTTTGAAAACAAACCCACGACTTCACACTTTGCAGACAGATTTACCACTAAACCAATTGACCGTTCTCAATTCTTCGCTATTCCAACCGATACTTCAAAGAGCTTCCCCGGACGAGCTATTCAGCCATTTTGTTTTGCTAATGTGGCCAGTGCCTTTTGTATGTAAAACTATGTTTTCTTGAGCTAGTGTGCTCAACACAACTCAAAATACCTTTGCACACAAAGTACGTAGGAATAATTACCACATTTTCGGCATGAATCGTTCGAAATAAGGGGTGATCTTTGTAATGGTTTTATTATTAACTAGCTTTTGCCCGCGGCTTCGAAAATATCCCACGGGAACGTACTACCGAGATTTCATACCTAATAACCGAGGAAATTGTCATTGACTCCTACTGCTGCGCCCGCGTTGCTACGCGTAATTTTGAAACTGTGATATCTTTTAAACTATTCATTTAAATGAAATGATGTCAACGCATATATTAATCTAAATTAAATTCCCAATTTAAATAACATATTTTATTGGATAAGGATTAATACTATACCGGTCAAAAAAGCTTCGGAAATAACAATAAAATTTTTATCAAATTCTGAAAGATAAAAATGGTTATTGTGGGTCATCCTTAGAAGATAGACATATGCCATCGCGACTTTTTTGTTGAACTTTTTAAGGTGAACAATACCGTAGAACATAAATTTGATGTATCTTTTTCGGTTTAGGCAGCGCACGCCAGTAAAGCTCCCAGTCGGCATGATTTTTTCCGACTTCTTCAACAATAATCGTCAAATTTCAGCCAATTTACACAAAACCTTAATGAATTATACACTAAAACCTTCCGCATGAATCACTCCGTCTAATGGTGAAAACCTTTTGAAAATCCGTTCGTTAGTTTTTGAGTTTATCGCGTTCAGACAGACAGACGGACAGACGCGGCGGGGAACTTTGTTTTATAATATGTAAGGGTTATTAAGATAGCTTACAGACAAAAGACCAAAGAAAAGAGGGATGGACCGAGTGAAGATATGGCTAAAAAGTAATGTTAATTCTCGTCCCATTACTAAACGAGTTCCAACATTAGTCCGAGCCAGTATTAGTATTTCGAACCTTATTCCGAGTGTTATAAAGTATTGTTTCATAATAACCGAAGGAACCTTTAGAGGTTCCTTGTTTACTACAGTTGTTGTCTGTCTGTCTATCTGTCCGCGGCTTAGCTCAGAGACTCTTAGTACTAGAATGTTGTAATTTGGTATATTAATCACACCGACAAAGTGATAAAATAAAATCAAGAGAATACTTTTTAAGGGTACCTCCCCTACACGTAAAGTGGGGATGTTTTTTGTTTTCTCGTCTATCCCATGGTGTGGGATATCCTTGGAAAGGTCGTTCAAAAATATTGTGTGTGTGATGATAGCCATTTTTGGATTCAGGAATCCGTTAGCGAAATATTAAGTATTAAAGTGAAAATTTTTGCTAGAGTTTTTTTTTTTCGCGTTTTTCCCTCCTACCAGCTAAATGGTAGGTTGTGGGTATGTGAAAAAATTCACAGTAGTAGTATCTATAACGAAATTAAAAGGAAAATTATCAGAACTAAGTAGGCTCATGAAGGTAACGAGTAAAAATCGACCAACTTACATTTGCAGTTGTCACATACCTACATTCCGTATGGGAGAGCATGTTTTTCAACTACAATGTTAAGTTTGTTCTTGTGATAAATTCATCCCAACTATGGAACCCTTCATTGTGCGTGGTCCGACACGCACTTGGCCGGTTTTTTGAGAAAACAAAACTTCAATAAAATAACAAACAGATACTAGAGAACAATTTACTTCTAGTAAGTAAATTGTTCTCTAGTATCAAATATCGACAAATATATTGGGTAATAAAACACGTAGATACCAATAAAATTGTATTGAAATGTATGTAAACTGTCTCATAAAAATATTACAAGTATTGGAATTGCTTCGTCTGATATAATAATAAAGGAGACATGACAACTGATAAGAATCATTTTCTCTGTTAAAGTGTGTAGTTTATTTATTTAAAAATTTTGTCAAATCTATATCTATGTATATAAAAATCAATTGCTGTTCGTTAGTCTCACTAAAACTCGAGAATGGCTGGGCCGATTTAGCTGATTTTGGTTTTGAAATGTTTGTCGTAGTCCAGGGAAGGTTTAAACGGTGAGAAAATACGGAAAAACTCACGAAAAAAAAAGATATGCAGAAAATTCACGTTCTCATACATTTTGTGTGGATCGGCTTTTTTGATATCTCGGTAGGGTGGGTAGGTAGGGTAGGTACAGGTAGGGTAGAAATTTTAAAATCCTAAACATGCACATTCATTGACTGTTAGGCGGAACGAAGTTTGCTGGGTCAGCTAGTCTTTAATATAAAATTTATACAAGCTAACACTAAAAAATTGATATTATCCTTTCAACTGAAATTAACGAGACACAATAGAATTTTAATTGTTATCCACCTCAATGAGGCATCGTAACAGATGATGTGTTAAGTACATTGTACAAGTAAGTGAAGGAAGAGCTCAAAAAAATAACCGCTTAGCGTTTTCCCAACTATGTTGGGGTCGGCTTCCAGTCTAACCGGATGCAGCTGAATACCAGTCTTTTACATGGAGCGATTGCCTATATGACCTCCACAACACAACAGTAACCTATTGGGTAAGTTTAACTTAACACCTTGGTAAGACTGGAGTCAGACTTTTGGGCTTCTGACTACTCGTCAAAACTGTCAAAGATCTACTAATGACAGCCGGGACCAACGGCTTAACGTGCTTTCTGAAACACGGAGGGATCTCGATATGTCGTGGACCCATCCATAAACCGACCGTTTTAAGCGTAGCTTAACCTTCGATTGACCCGTGGGGCTGTTATTACTTAGCCACGAGCCCCTCCAGTAATAAGACGTGCATGGTTATTGAATAAAAAAAGATTCAATATAAGTCGTGATGTCGGTAAAAAATCCGATGCTATTGGACTTATGGAATGGATGGCATCCCACGTTTCAAATTATTGCTACTAATCGGAAAGCTACTGCTGAAGCAGGCAGGATAGAAATTGATCGATCATGTCATTTTCAAGTCAGTAATTCAATTGCATTTGATATTTGACGATCAGATACAATCAGTTTTGATAGTAGGGAACCAAAATAAAAAATCATTTCGTCGCTCGGCATCCAATACCGCGAATGTGACATTTTTGACGAAAACCAGATTTTGTTTTATTTCATTCTACACGTTCAAATACGTGATCCTGCATTTAAAAATGATGTTCGTCAATAATGTCACATTCGCGGTATTGGATGCCGAGGGACGATTTATGATCAGAATCGGAACGTCTGTGAAACTGTCTGTTTGCTAGCTCAGACTAAATAAAAAACCAAGACACAGCGCTGTCAACAGTGACGTGAAGCCGGTTTCGTAAACATGTGTGCACTTAGTGAGGTGTAGTTCTATTGTAAATGTGTGCGTGTGAGCGTGTACGCACAGATCGGAGGTGTAGTTTTGGCATGCTTCACTGTATTGTTTGCAGCGCTATCTTGGTTTTTTATTTGGTCTGAGATGCTTTTTAACTGACGAAAAAAAGGAGGAGCTTCTCATACTGCTAATCTATCCGCATAACTCCCGATCTCGATAAAGAATCATGGAAAACGAAATAAATATAAATAGTTGGGACATTTTCCTACCCATTTTTATCGAAACCGGATACCTACCCACTAGCACTTTAATTCACAATGCAAACAAAACAAAAAGCCCAAAAAACAAACATCACTATAACTTGTCCCAAGACACTACTTTGAAATCATATCCCATAAGGGTGAAGTTCCCCTAAACTCTTCTATTGACAAACATCTTAATTTAATTGAAAACCCCCATTTCATAATTGACTTTCCCCCCTTCAATCATTGAGCTTGAATTGTGAAGGCAAGCGACACGTGTCGTGTAGGGATGTCACTCGTTTAAATGTCATTGTCATTGATTTTCTTGGAATGGTAGGTACAGTAAGCGCTCAAAAGTGCATGAGCACGCTAAGAGTCGTATTGCTGTGAACACGCGGTATAGTCCGTACATTTGTATGTGTAAACAGTCAGACGTCTGTGGTGTGAGTGCCGTACACACACCACAGAGAACGCAGTTTTGCGCTACACACTATCGTATCGTCACGGTTCGCGGGCGCCGCACTTATATTTCCATAACTTTTGTTAGCACGCATCATACTCGTACGCGTGACCTTGGCCAGTGTATCGCATTGCTAAAATTCGAAAGTAAATTATATGTGCAGATAGCAGAAGGCGTTAAGCGTTGGTCTTAGATTCAAGATGGCTAAGGTTCTAATCTCGTAAATCACAGCGCTGTTTTTGCAAATATTATTATTTTTGTTTGCAATAATAATATTTTTAAATGTCCTGCCTATTTATTATTTATTTATTTATTTAAATTTATTAATGTTGTTATTGCAATAAAGGGTTTAGAATAAAAAATGCGTGATATTTTATAATAAAAAATAAATAATATTTATTCGTTATGTTTATTTTACTTAAGTATAGTTATCAAACTGCTACAATAATATGTGAAATAGATGTCTAGAAACTTAGAAGCAATTTGTATTATTTTGACATATTTAAATTTTGAAATGTTTTAAATTTTAAATGGATTTTTTTGCACCATAAATATAAAGCTTTGATCATGGTCTAAGTAATTAAGCAATAAATAAGAATATTAGACTACTTAAAATATTAAAAAAATCTACTGACAAAATTGTTGATTTTAAGGTTAAAGGCAGTTGTTCATATTAATTATTTTAAACTTTATTTGGCTTTAGTAAATATTGGTTGGTATTGAGGTTATAGCTTAAGTATTCATTTTCTTTACGAAAAGAAGATTGAAACTAAACCTCAAATTTTAATCCTAAAATAATACTATTACTAAAATAATATTAAACAATTTCGGTATATCTGCAAGAAATACGACAAACATCCATTGAAACGTGCTTAAAAAATTCGTTACCATAAATTCATGCAATAACGAATCTGTTGTTTATTAAGTTGGTACGGTCAATATTTTAAGGTCAAAAACGGTTTTCTAGCTGGTCTTCAGTGATGCAAGCCTTCAGAGTGCACGGCGAACGGTTCATAATGACGTGTTTTTAATAATTCAGCAAAATATCTCGTTGGTATGAAACCATTTGTTTCATTCACCATTTGACGTCGCTGCTACTCGATAATAAGCCCCTTCCTCATATCTCTTAACCGTCACAGTATTTCTCTAGAACAAAGAAAAACATTGTTTTTATTACACATAATACCTAATTATTTATTATTCACTAATCGAATTAAACCTCACAATGAATTTAAAACTTTAAAGGCATCTTCTGTCTCAACAATACCTCTGTTCTATCAACAATACCCTTGATTAAGATTTATGTTTAGTAAAATATGAAATATATAAATGATAACACTCACACTTAGTCCGGTTTCATTAGATATTCACTTCACTTTTACGCAGCGCAATAATATTCTCTGATCTGATCTGATCTCTTCAATATATTTTATGCCTGCTTTTTGATAATAATAACCACAACACTGCGCTAAATGCTCGTCACCAATATTATCACGGCACGAACCAACAAAGGTCTATTAGGTAATTGAATACTTGTAACAAACTGCATCTACCCCACAGAAATCGAAATAATTTACTTAGTTTTTTGTGGTCTACCTGCTAAACTTTAATATTTATGTGAACAAGACGAATGAAACTAAAAACGAATGATGATTATCGAACTAGTCATTGGTTGCAGACAAAGTGAGTGTGTGTGTGTAATGTGCGTGTCTACAGTATTGTAACAACTTATAGAAGAAGGTCGTAAGTCAAACCGAAGCGTCAGTCTATTGCTTTGTGAGATTGCTTATGGACTTTTGGTCGGTACTGTACGCATACGGTATTTATTATAGTTTTAGACAAATAACGACAATTGTCGTGTAATATTGTTGAAATTACTGCACTTTAGAGTTATTTTTGAAGTAAAAACTTCTTGCGCGTTGGGCATTTTTGAGATGGGAAAAAGCAATTGAACTCGCGACACCGTTACCGACAGCTCATTTTTGTAAACGCGATTGTGCTCTTTATTTATATTAAGTTACGGATCAATGTTCTATGCAAGTATGTTTACTTTAAAGATTTTGAAAGTATTTTTTTTAAATTGTTCAAGTTTTCACTTCTGTCGGCACTACCGGAAGGCCACTGTTTTTTATTATTGTAAATGGTAAATAGTCTACATTGCTTTGTATTTATCGTGAAATAACGGAGTTTATTATACGTTCATATCGAAATAACGAAAGGGTGATAGTTATTTTTCTAACGTTAAACGTACTCTTTGATCGTCAAACCGAACTGTCATATTCTTTGGATATTTTCCGATGGAGCAGTGACGCTTTTCTGCAGTGAAGGGATGTTCTATCAGGTTTAGGAAATTAAGAAGTCGGAAAAAAAACAGAATTTATATGAAATATTCTATTTATTAGCTAACTCAATATTTACATGGGTAAGTACTTGTATATTGCAAACTGAAAGCGTAACTCTTAAAGTGCAGCACTGTGGTTAAAATGGCAACTAATTCTTGACAATAAACGCAAAAATGCCCGACAAATTCACAAAACCAAACATCCAAACCCGTAAATAAACATTCACCGTCACCGGGTTTGGATGACAACCGCAACCAGACCAAGGAACGTCTTGGATGATCTGTCACGAGCTTCCGTGCACGAGGAAACAGTAATCTATCTCAATTCTCGAGTGTCGGGCGTGCTATTGAATAATTTCCTTAGATATTAGGCGACGCATAGTTTGTCAACGGTGGTGCGGAGGCTAATTGGGTGACGTACCTCATTTCTGTGTGATTTATTGTTTGTTATTGTAGTCGGTAGATAATTGTGAAGTTATGAAAGCAGTCGGAAGAGACCCCAATCTTACTTTTACACGGATAAGTAATACATTTTGTATGTTACCAGCATTCAGTCGTAACTATACACCGTGACTTTTTAGCCGTCTTACAAAAGCAGCCCACTTCATGCATCCAATGACTACTAAACATGCATTAAAAACAAATAGTATTGTTACAATTTTTGAATTGCTCCTAGAGGTATTTTATGTTGGGTACATTGAGTGGCCCTTGTAAGGCGACTAAAATGTCACGGTGTATATAATTTTTTTCTAAATTAATATTTAGTAGTCATTGGATACATGAAGTGGGCTGCTTTTTTAAGACGACTAAAATGTTACGGTGTATACGTCTTATGTTTACCTACCTGAATAATTTATGTAGGGTAGGTAACTTGTAATTACCGACATACGACACATATCTTCGAATATTTTTCAGTTACTCCGAAATTCCATATTGGCCATGCATAGTGCATAGAGATAGTTCCAGCTACATTTTCGCATTATCTCATATCCGAACGAGCAATGAGGCAATTTTAATGCATTCTACTAAGAACTCGATCCACCGATCCTTATAAAGCTTGAGAGAATAAGAAATATGCAACATTCTTCCCTAAAACTGTAACACAAGTATTAAAAACATTCACAACAATATCTCACCCCCTCTCCACTCATAGTATATAGGGTTCCATATCCGACTATAGTAGTGTTAATGCGATCCCACGGGAGTCGAACCCCGTTACAACGTTAATGACATATTCACTGGGTACGGGGATGCATAGCAATTTAGATTACGGCTGTAGAACATGCGGTCACTGTAGAGAAATTTACAGAAGATCTAAAAGTTTTGATATTTGAACGCGTAATCTACAGGATAAGTTTTTATCCAGTGTGCAAACTTTAACACGTGACTTTACTCATCATTATGAACAACTTTTACTATGAGACCAAACCTGAAATCGCGAAAAAAAAAATCTGCTGTTTCCTACATTTATGTTCGCATACTTAACTCGTCAAAATGTAGGGAACAGCTGATTTTTTTTTGTGTTAAAGTAACTTGTTAAAGTTTGCGCACTGGTTAAAAACTTCATCATCAGCCTATAGCAGTCTACTGCTGGACATAGGCCTCTCCAATTGCACGCCATTCAGCTCGATTCTCGGCAACTCTCATCCTGCTGCTACCAGCCACCCTGCGAAGATCGTCACTCCACCTGCCTGAGGGCGTCCTACCTTACGTTTGCCAATTCGCGGTCTCCACTCAAGAACACGTGTACCCCAACGGTCATCGGTTCTACGGCTGATATGGCCGGCCCACTGCCACTTCAGTTTGCTAATTCTGTGAGCTATGTCGATAAGCCAACATGTTAAAAACTTACCCTGTACAAAACATAGAGAGCAAAAATTTTACACAGAAACACACTTTGTGATTTAGACAAGGTTTGTGAATATAGGGCGGATGGAGTCAAAGGCAAAGTGCTAGTAAATAAAATATTTTTTCTATTTTCTGTCTAAACTTTAAAGCCTAGAAATAATATGTCAGTATATAGCTGTAGTTTACTTCCATTTCTTAGACTGACAAACAATTTCTATTTCATTTTCTAGCCAATGAAACCTTATTTTACAAACTTAACTTATGCGACACACGCGGCCTAAAAACCTAAAAACCAAGTGACAGCGGCGTTTGTCGCGGTGGTTGAAGTAGGATTGTCTTTTCTCTTTAGGTATATCTGGTTTGTCTATGAAAACTTTTTGTATATATTACTTTCCTCTATGGTACAGATTTGAGGTTGACAGTGACATTAGTGTGGCTATCAAAATTAAGCAGATTTTTGGTCTCTTTAAGAAAAAAAATAATCTATATATTTTCGTAGCCAAAGCGTGAGAAAGAATAAAATGAACTAAAACTTCTGCAATATATCTAAGTAGTGTCAGTACGTACAAGTTGAGTGATTTCGCTAGTGTTATCGATGCAAACGGACTGCCTGAAAGTGGTTCGAATTCATGTTTTAGTTATTGTATGAATTTGTGTGGAAGTGTCAGCTTAAGGGATGTGTCGTTTAGTAGGTAAGGTGAAAAGCAATTTATTTAAAGGTATCTGGTTCAGCAGAGTTGAATAATGTATTTGAAATAAGGCGTATTTCAAAGCTACTTCGAAGATTAATGCCTCAGTATCTGGTCGACCGAACTCTGCTCGGGTGAAATAGATAAACATATCGTCCAGGTATACCAACGTTGTATCACATTCCCGAGGCTGTGAAAATAGAGAAAACGAATTTTCCCAGATATGAGACCTAGCTGGATCGATTTTTCGCCCCTATAATGCCCCTAAAATAAACCTTCATCGAAATAGTTAGAGGTGTTTTTGAGAACGTGGTTACAAATATGTATATATTCAAATATTGCTCATTTGATAGTATAGGATTGAATATCTGGATGAGCTTTTTTTTTTAAACGACGTTTTCTAAAAATGAAACCTAGCTAGATCGATTTATCGCCCCCGAAACCCCCTGCATACTAAATTTCATGAAAATCGTTGGAGTCGTGTCCGAGATTCAATATACATATATCCTCCACATCCTCCATCAAACGCCAGATACCCAGCGAACACAGTAGTGCCAGTTTAGTCATACGTACACAAAAATACACACACCTTCACACACATTTACAACACCTACACTGCACAGACATACGCCCGCACACACTATAAATATTAATAATTGTGTCACTCTCTGTATTTCATATTTTTCTGTGTACTTCGTAATTGGCGTAATGTTTAGAATATTATTAATGTTATACTTACTGTCAGCTGTGAAGCTACCTTATAGTAAATAAATATACTACACAAGAATTGCTCGCTAAAACTTTTTACAAAAAAAAAACAACCGACTTCCAAAAAAAACACTACAAAGTGAAAAATAACTTTAATTTCGGAAGTCGGTGTCTTGGGTTTTGTGTTTTCGTTTTTTGCCACCGACTTCCGAAATTAAAGTTATTTTTCACTTTGTAGTGTTTTTTTTGGAAGTCGGTTGTTTTTTTTTTGTAAAAAGTTTTTATTTTTTACTTTTTAGTTGTGGTACCTACCCCACACACATTCGAATACCACTACCTGCTACCAGTGTCAAGAACTTATCATATCATCTACATACTAAGTGGAAAAAAATACGTATTTTGAAGCTAACTCAAAAACTACCCAAGCAAAGTTAATAAAATTTATATGGGACCAATTTGGGAGCCTACCCTGTCAAACAAAAAAAGAATTTTCAAAATCGGTCCACAAATGACGGAGAAATCGGTGGACAAACATAAAAAAAAAAAAAAAACATACGCGTCGAACATATAACCTCCTCCTTTTTGGAAGTCGGTTAAAAAGGTATTAGATATAGTGTTTGCAATCAAGGTTGCTGATATTAGATTTGATTTGTAATAATAGATTCCTTGATCGTTAAAAGTAGAGAATTCCGTAAGATATTGAATGTCGGTGAACCCAGTCAAATTAAGCCGGTGAAGTCAACTTTAATTTACTTTAAAACAAAACATTTAATTTGTTGTGAACAATTTTGCTACAGCTAATCGGTTTCTTGATGGCCTGTCATTTTTGGTACCTACTGTTTATTATATCAGTAAGTACCAAACACATTTAAAATGAGTACCGTTTGCGATCGCAGACGCCTGCTAGATTTATGCTTCCTCCAGAAATTAATTAATGGAAAAATGCAGTGCAGTTGCCTTTTGCAAAGTGTTTCCTTAGCAGTTCCAAGAATTTACCCAAGGGCAAAAAATAGGTATTTGATGCACCTTTTGTAAAAATTAATCTAGATTAACAGTCTCCATCCAAAATACAATAGACGTGGATATATTTAGTAACTTGTTCGGCTTAGCTATTTCTAAAGAGCCATAAAAAACTCCTGAAAGAAATCGACACGTGTTTCACTGGAAATGTATAGCTTGATGTGTAGCCGTGTATATGTCACCGTATAATTACAAACTTCGTTAGTTTATAATCCATCGGTATTATTTACGTTAGATCATAATCTGTCGAAAAATTGTGAACTGGGTGAAATGGGTTAGGTTAAGTTAGAACTGTGACAAACCGCGCGCGAGCCGAGCGAGCGAAGCGAGCGGTGCCGCGGCAGCGGCCGGCGAGCGCTACTTCCAAGTTGCTCGCAGCCACGCCGACTATTTAATATTAGCGTAAGGTGTATTACGTCGCAAACAAGTTGGTTACCAGTTCACAATTTGTCAGTTTTTCATGGATACATTATAAACTATCGAAAAATTATGCGTTAAATTGTAAATGATTTGTCACAGTTCACAATTTTTCGACAGTTTATAATCTAACGGAAATAATACCGATGGAATATAAACTAACGAAGTTTGTAATTATACGGTGACATATACACGGCTACACATCAAGCTATACATTTCCAGTAAAAGCTGACCTCGCATTGTACGGAAATCCTATACAATGCGAGATCAGTGTAAACTGGATTTGTATAGCTTGATGTGTAGTCGTGTGTACGCCGTAATACGGTAGTTCCTTAGGTACAAAAATATGGCTATTTAGTCCGTCTTTCAAATAAAAAAAATATATTTGACACGTATTTTTTGCTTCATCATATTAATCAAAAATCAACCACAACCAGTCAACCAGTTTTACCAAGGGGTATCGTCTTGCCTAGTAACTAGGCTGTGGAGGTCAGATAGGCAGTCGCTCCATGTAAAAGGAAAACGCTAGGCAGATAATGAATAATCAAAAATAACTTAGAAAACACGCATTAAAATTGGGGAGTGGGGGCTCGCTACGTCACAACTCAGTATTAAATGTAGCAAGGCGTGACGTTATGCCACGTTTTAACTCGTATCGCCGTGATCTTAAGATTACAAAAAAAAAAAATAATGTGTGTTCTATATTTTTTAATAATCTACAAAATTTTAAAAAAAATTTAAAAAAATTATTCATTTCATATTCAACAGGTTTAACAAATAAATTGTAGAGGCCTTCTTTTAAGTATGGAGATACCTGTGCCAGAAGACCTCCCTCTTCCATAACTATGTGTATAACATACAAAGCCTGTTAATAACAGAGTTTTAACAAAGAAGGTACAATAACAAAACTAAAACTAGAGAATTAAAAAAAAAAATTAGGTACTTCAATTCGTAAACTGAGACAATTATATTAAATAATAAATAAAAACTTTTTACAAAAAAAAACAACCGACTTCCAAAAAAAAACACTACAAAGTGAAAAATTACTTTAATTTCGGAAGTCGGTGTCTTGGGTTTTGCGTTTTCGTTTTTTGCCACCGACTTCCGAAATTAAAGTTATTTTTCACTTTGTAGTGTTTTTTTTTGGAAGTCGGTTGTTTTTTTTTGTAAAAAGTTTTTATTTTTCACTTTTTAGTTGTGGTACTTACCCCACACACATTCGAATACCACTACCTGCTAAAAATACGTATTTTGTAGCTAACTCTAAAACTACCCAAGCATACCCTTTCAAACAAAAAAAGAATTTTCAAAATCGGTCCACAAATGACGGAGAAATCGGTGGACAAATATAAAAAAAAAAAACAAAAACAAAAAAAAAAAACAAACATACGCGACGAACATATAACCTCCTCCTTTTTGGAAGTCGGTTAAAAATAAGACGTACAAGACGGACAAAAAAAAATCGGACAAAGGCCTATTATCATGTACATTAGTCCTTTATTTAATGTAGCTATGTGATGTGGCTGAGCTATTCAAAAAAAATACTCCATAACCGCCACCACAGAACTATAAACCCATCCCATCACAGTCACAGACTCAAAAGTAAATTCGAAAGGACTTTCCTCACTCGCAACACGCTTGCAAATTGAATTTGAAATACTTGAACGATAAATACATCTATTTACGTCAGCTATCCCCTTTTCTCCCCTTTAATCCCCGGTAACTGGTGCTAGCGATAATGCGATCCCCTGAGGATAAAAGACGTCGTTTTTTGATATTTTGCACCTGACTTAAAAGGGGTGTGAGTCTGTTAGAATATACTGGGCGTATTTTTTTGCATGGATAGGCTTTGTTTTATTATTAAAATCTAGAGGTGAAGGGTTTATTTGTGCTTATTTTTAATACATAATTAGGCATATCCTGTATATGCCTAATTATGTATTAAAAATAAGCACAAATAAACCGTACGGATTTACAGTTTTACTAAATTTTCCGAAATATCGAAAAATCTCTACCTTGAAACAGATTTTTAAGCATCTCGTAAAGAAAAATTCCTTTTTAACCGACTTCCAAAAAGGAGGAGGTTATATGTTCGACGCGTTTGTTTTTTTTTTTTTTTTTTTTTTTTTTATGTATGTCCACCGATTTCTCCGTCATTTGTGGACCGATTTTGAAAATTCTTTTTTTCTTTGAAAGGGTATGCTCCCAAATTGGTCCCATATAAATTTTATTAACTTTGCTTGGGTAGTTTTTGAGTTAGCTACAAAATACGTATTTTTTTCCCACTTAGTATGTAGATGATATGATAAGTTCCTGTCACTGGTAGCAGGTAGTGGTATTCGAATGTGTGTGGGGTAGGTACCACAACTAAAAAGTGAAAAATAAAAAACTTTTTACAAAAAAAACAACCGACTTCCAAAAAAAAAACACTACAAAGTGAAAAATAACTTTAATTTCGGAAGTCGGTGGCAAAAAACGAAAACACAAAACCCAAGACACCGACTTCCGAAATTAAAGTTATTTTTCACTTTGTAGTGTTTTTTTTTGGAAGTCGGTTGTTTTTTTTGTAAAAAGTTTTTTATTTTTCACTTTTTATAGTTTTATTTTTACATCAAATTATTCGTGAATAGTTACTTTACTCATTGATGTCTTTTTTCTATCAAAAACAAGAATGTTTTTAAATTTACACAGAACGATTTTCTTTTCGCATAATTTTGTAAAACTGTAAATCCGTAAGTTTTGCTGAACATATATTGTGTTGGTTTTGGTAGGTATTGACCCAAGCTATCACCCCTTGCAGAATGTCGTGCTATTTAATGGATACCCTGTATATCTATACTAATAATATAAAGAGGAAAGATTTTTATTTTTGTATGTAGCGAATACACTTAAAAACTACTGGACCGATTTGAAAAATTCTTTCAGCAATGGATAGCTACATTATCAGCGAGTAACAATAGGCTATATTTTATCCCCGTACTCCCAAGGGAACAGAAACTAGTTTATTATATTTACAGTTTGTAATAAATAGGTATTATGTGTTTCTTTGTATTTGAATATTTTCTTATTCCTTAATTTTTCGTAATTTCACCTACCACTGTTTGTCTCTGCATCACACCCAAAAGTTGACTGATAGAAAATGCCTATGGCCTCTGTACAGACGCCAGCACTTCAAGCTACCCGAAACTGTCAAATTTTCCCAATCAACTTTGAACCTTGTTGGTCAGCGATAAAGTTGAAAATCTATTAAATAAATTTGACAGATTGTAGTAGCTTGATGTGCTGGCGTCTGTACATTGAAGTATAAAATAGGGTAGGTAAATAGACTTTTGTCGCAATTTTATTTCGTGGTATTAAAAATTTATTTGGCTAATGTTCTATATCTTTTTGTTGCAGGTATGTGTTCACAGAAAAGCAGTAACAAAGCCCATTTACAGTTGCGTGAGTTATATTTAAAACTTATCGTTAGAAGAATTTTAAAATGCTTTATTCAAAGCTTCAAAATATTTCCTCCATCTTCAGTCAATATAGTTTCGCTTTAAAAGGAAGATGTTTCATAGTACAACTCATATTGGTAGGTTCTACTTACTACCCAGGTTTTAACTAGGGTGCTCAGGGCCATAAACTTCCGGGTCATCATGATAAGTCCGGGATACGAACCCGAGTGCATTTAAGTGACGTATCTCAAACTAACCAGTGTTGCCAATTAACATGGTTCATAAACTTTACTACCAAGAGGAAAACCTTTGTCATTGCACTTAGTGTTGCCCGATTCCTTATAAAATAACATACCTATAGCTAACCACTCTCTAAAAAAAGCGGCCAAGTGCGAGTCGGACTCGCCCATGAAGGGTTCCCGTAGCAGCAAGTAACATTGAATGAAAGGTAAATTGTGGTTTACGATTTATGACGTAAAAAAAAACTACTTGCTAGATCTCGTTCAAAACAATTTTCGGTGGAAATTTACATAGTAATGTACATCATATATTTTTTTTACTTTTATCATTCTCTTATTTTAGAAGTTATTATAGTAGAAGGGGGGGGACACACACACATTTTACCACTTTGGAAATGTCTCTCGCGCAAACTATTCAGTTTAGAAAAAAATGATATTAGAAACCTCAATATCATTTTCCCCACACGTGTATGGGTTTGATGAAAAAATTTTTTTTAGTTTTAGTTCTATGTATGGGGAACCCCAAAATTATTTGTTTTTTTTTCTATTTTTGTGTGAAAATCTTAATGCGGTTCACAGAATACATCTACTTACCAAGTTTCAACAGCATAGCTCTTATAGTTTCGGAAAAAAGTGGCTGTGACACACGGACGGACAGACAGACAGACAGACAGACATGACGAATCTATAAGGATTCCATTTTTGCCATTTGGCAACGGAACCCTAAAAATGCCAACTATTGGTCTCTGTTCTCTAGTTTTCTTAGGTTTTTGCGGGCACGACTACTAAGCGTCAGGTCGTGTGTTTGAGCCTATTTAGATCGGCCAGTCTTTCGGTTTTGACATTAGGAATTTCAGTAGCAACTCGGGGTATGGATTTGTGATCAGTCAGTAGCAAAAAACTCGCTTTCTATTACACAATAACATAATTGGCAAAATGTCGGTGAGTGGTCCCATCGGATAATACATAACTGTCATAGTATAAAGAGAGGTAGTAAGCTATATTCATAGAAACGCACAGCGCGCGGCTTGTATGTGTGGGGCCATAGTATCTATGCGTCGCCGCACGCACACTTAACAAAATCTCGACCGGTTTCGGCGGTTTCTCACGAGAAACGTGCGGCGTGGCCATAGTATCTATGCGTGCGTGCGGCTACGCATAGATACTATGGCCCCACACATACAAGCCGCGCGCAGTGCGTTTCTATGAAGATAGCCTACTACCTCTCTTTATACTATGTTACTGTTGTATGTTTATTTAGTGCAGTCAGTGTGGTCTGAACTTGTGACCTGTAGCTCGCCGGCCGCCCGTATCTTTTGAGTGTGTGGTCGATGTAAGTACCAAAATAAACTAGCTTCATCTTCATCAAATAAACGTAAGATAATAAATAATTGACGTGTATGAGAATGACAGAGCGACAACGTCGATAATTGTTCAAAATTACTTTAGGTACAGTCAACCTCACATCTGTGGTAACACTTGAACTACAAAAACCGCTCTTATTGCTACCATCGACTTGACTTTGACTGTTACTTTTATGCCCGTGTTACTTTTAAGCCCGCGTCCATCACAAATTACTAAAACCTTTTATCTCTAAACGAATTCAAAACTTCGTTCTATATCTGTTCCTCATTTGGAGATGATAGAGACAGAATGATGTTTTATAATTTAACGTATGAAGTTTTTATATTATTTTATTTATTACTAGCTTCCGCCGGCGGCTTCGCCCGCGTGATATCTTTATAAATTATAGCCTATGTTACTCAGTAATAATATAGTATTCTACTGGTGAAAGAATTTTATAAATCGGTCCAGTAGTTTTGAGTTTATTCATTAGTATTCATTACAAACAAAAATACAAATCTTTTCTCTTTATAATATTAGTGTAGACCAGGGATGTTACGGAAGTCATTTTACTGGAACCGGAATCAAAAGTTTTAAATTTGATTGATCGGAATCGGAACCGGAGCCGAAGGAGGATGCAGAAAAAAGATGTGTTATATTCCCATATGGCATAATGAAATTTTTGAAATATAATTCAGTCTCTTAAATCAATATTAGCGATGACATCCATAAACAAGACAATAAACTGAGACTTCGAGCGCGAGCGTGTATAAAATAAACTAAAAATACTAAAATTACACTGGCGACGGGTTAAAACTTTTTTTGACGCGCTCTAGTCACGTGCATCGCTGCGTTTCGAACTTCGGTATAACTCCGATTCAAAATTATCGGAACCGAAGTCGGAATCGGTGGTATAAAATTAATCGGAAGTTCCGACCTTTCGGAACCGGAACCGAAACTCCGTAAAATCCCCGGTGTAGATTGCTGTTATACATTACCTTATTATTGTTAAACTGCACGGGTACGTTCCATACATACATATGTTTTCAATACTAAACTATACCAATTCTACAGATTATTTCACGAAACACATAAATCGTGTATTAACCCGGAGTGTCAGAGATCAGTTTCGACATCGATAATCCTATAGCCTTAGGGTAGGCAGAGTTAATGCTGATGGATGCATAGGGTTGCACCACTGTCATGTGACCCTGGTAGGTCAGTAGGTCACTTGGATATTCACAAATTATTATTAGCACTGGGTTTTTTAATTTAAAAATCTGTATAGTTAAATCTATTGACAATCCGGATGTGAATCTTATGAATCGTTGAAAACCTTGAAGTGCCAATTTTTATTTTGTAAAAATGAGGCTGTATTTAATAGGCCTTGTTTTAGTATACCCACATTTTGTTTGTTAGGTATGTTTGCCATTATCCAGACACATTTAGACTCTATATCCACTGTTTCTGAGAATTTCCTAATGGCAAAACCCATAACACTTGCTCAAGCCGGGTTTCGATCCCAGGACCGGACCTTGAGCAGTAACACTTGCGACTACTTGAGTAACGAGGTATTCATACTTTTGTAATTTGGGGATATGGACATAAACAAGTTCTCAACACACTTAAAATACTGCGTTCGCAATTCGTTTGCCAAACATGTAAACAAACACGAGTTTTAGGAAAAGTAACTGTAATGCCTACACATGAAGCTCAGTTTGCGCTACAAATTTATATTTTTTATGACCTTTTAAACAGTACTAGTCAGTCTAAAATCAACTTTATTAACACGAGAATAAAGTTGATGTTTGTTCAAGTGGAAATAACATCAATATGGTAGTTGCCTAGGTAAAAATAAGAAATCATATTTAGTCCGTCTTTGAGATAGGTAATAAAAAAATATTAGACACGTATTTTTTGCTTTATCATATTAATCAAAAATATCTTGGAAAACACGCATTAAAGTTGGGAGTGGGGGTTTGCTACGTCACAACGCACTATTAAATCTAGCAAGGCGCGACGTCATGCTAAATTTTAATTCAATGTATCGCCATAATCTTTTGATTACGTCAAAAAAGAAAAAATACGTGTTCAATATTTTTTAATAATCTATAAGACGGAAATGAAAAAATTAGACACAGGCCTATTGGAAACAAGATAAATAAATAGACCGCAAAGGCCTCCTCTTTGTCCCAGCAGTGGGAACATTATTGGCTGATTATGCTCATTCTAAGCTGGCGAAATGGGTAATGTTCAACCAAATTGTCAGTCATTTCCAAAAAATATACCTGCGAATAAATAATGCATAACAACGAAACTTCTCAAGCCTCTTAAAGTCCCCTCCACACAGACCGTCTCGTGCCCGGAACTGTTTGTTGTGGCGTGACCTTTACACCGCGATATCCCGGGATTATGGGATCATCCCAAACTTGTGGACGAGGTGACGTCTGTTCGTCTATGTATATAACTTATAGTTTATGTATGTGTTGGAGACGGGTATGTGATTCTTTCGTTATTATCAGCGATATTTTAACTGCTGTGGGCGTAGTGTGGGTAGTGTTGGTTAGTGCGCAATAGAAAAACCGTTTGCAGTTCAAATCACATTATAATTTACTATCAAATTAATCACACTAGCTAAATTATACATACACGGGGTGCGACGGCGTTTATTAAAATCACAAATTAACACAATGATCACAAATTACAATTAACACAATAACTGAGCACCACGAATCGAGAACAGTTCCGCGACGTCTGAACTCCGATGCGATCAGAGGCTAAATCCCTCCTCGCCGTGGCCTTAAAACATCACAACCCTGTAGAAGCGCGCTTTTTGGTGTGGATAGATCACTTGATGTCGCCAGTGGCGCGCTTGCGATTCGTTTTGTGTCTGTACTAATTACCGGATCCGACATATGTATGTCTGTAGAAAGTCTGCGGTACGGTATAACTAGTGCGGTGTTTATGGTGGTGGTTATTTTGTACCTGTTCTGCAGGTTTTAAGGGTACTTACCATTGAGTGGTTAACTTTAGTAACTCATCATATTGGGATCCTAGTGTCCAAGTTTACTACTGGACATAGGTCTTCTGGTCTCCTAAACCAGTGGTCGACAAACCGCGGCTCGCGAGTCTTTTGCCTATGAAGTGCGGTACAGTGCAGGTTTGCGCGGGGGTCGGGGTTTCGGTCACTAAGCAAGATATCAAATTTTATTCAAAATTCAAACTATATTTTTCAAAGATTTATTTCCGAAGGATTTTTACAGGACATTAACTTGTTAATAAGTAAGATGCCTTCATCATATTATTACCAGCCGATATGCTGATGATGATGAAGGCATCCTACTTCTCAGCAAGTTAATTTTAGGAAGCGCTGTGGAGTGAAAGAGGATGGGGGTTTTAAGGATTAAGATGCAATGCACTTTGCATTGAGACAGTTTGGACACACAGAAAGGATTGGCTCTCATAAGAAATCTTAGTCGTTATAGTTTTGATGGCTCTATTGACTAATGAGTTTGCCTACCACTGTCCTAGACCTATATATACAAGGTGTAATCGAAATTAATTCAAAAAGCAGTTTCATTTTCGTAATTTCATGGTTGAGTCCCATAGTAAAATTTGTTTTAAGTGATGTAGTTTTGTCTCGACTGTCAATCAGTCTCAGAACCGTTAGAAGCGACTGTTTTACCAAACATTTTTGACGTTCGAACGTCACTTAACTTAGGCAACTTTTATAAATAAACCTCAGAATGTGCATACGCTCGTTTGGTCTGAACCGACCTTAGGAAGATTGTCATAAAGTTCCCTACTAGTTGGTATACACACTATCTACATATTTCGTTTACTTCTCCTGCATATTGTATGCGCATCGTGTGCGGTGACTCTGGCTGAGTAATAATTCTGTCAGCGCTCGTAACGTAAGGACCGCTATATTTAGTTTATAGCTAACACTGATGTTTGTAACAGGGTAAGAGTTGGGTAGGCAGAGGAATGAGTATGTTTTTTTTTTAAATTAATAATAATGGTTGCAATTAACTGCCTCGAATCGTAGGTGAAGTAGTTGCTAGCGCGTTTGCTTAGTAAGTATCTGAACAGTGTCATACATCGACGCGAAAACGGTTATCATGGATTCAGTACATGGTTTCTAGTTTATATAAATGATCTTCCTTACATGATGACTAACTTATCAGATATAATTCTATTTGCTGACGACACTTCTCTTATTTTTAAAATAGACAGGAAAGATGCAGATGTATTACATGTCAACGATAGTCTGGCTGTACTTTCAAAATGGTTCGCAGCTAATAATCTTTTACTTAATGCGAACAAAACGAAATGTATTAGGTTCTCATTACCAAATGTACCTCAAGTAGGTCTAAATCTAAAACTTGATGGCAAAAAACTAGATGCAATAACGGAAACTATATTCTTAGGAATTACTTTAGATTCAAAATTACAATGGGGCGCCCATATTAGAACTCTTTCAGGTAGATTAAGTTCAGCTGCATATGCAGTAAGAAAAATAAGGCAGTTGACTGATATAGCCACAGCTAGGTTAGTATACTTTGCTTATTTCCACAGTATTATGTCTTATGGCGTCCTGCTGTGGGGATCGGCAGCTGACGTAGATTCAATTTTCATTTTACAAAAGAGGGCAATCCGCGCGATCTATAAAATGGGCCCTCGCGAGTCCCTTAGAGACAAATTTAAAGAAATTGATATACTGACTTTGCCTTCACTTTATATCTTAGAAAGTATTATGTATGTTCGCAAAAACTTAGGACTTTTCAAAATAAGAAGCGATTTCCATAATATAAATACACGTAGTCGACATGAAATTGTGATACCCAAATTTAGATTAACTAAAACAAGCAAGTCATTTCTTATAAACAGTATCCGCTTTTATAACAAGTTGCCAAAGTCTGTGACAGAACTTAGCGATGGGAAGTTCAAAACCCACATCAAACGTGTCCTTATCAAGAATTCATATTATAAAATTAAAGACTACGTTGAAGACAAGGAAATTTGGCAATAATTCCTTCTGCACATGTGGCTTCCCTGGTACCTCATTAACGGCATAAATAAGTAAGAGTCTATTAACTGCTCCCAAATTACCATGTTTATTTAAATCTTTATTTTTTTTTACATTCGCCCTTGACATATTTACTATTCTATTATTTGACATTATATACTTTTTTTTTTTGTGGCTTTTGTGGACATGATAATTATTCAGATTGATTACAGTTGTAATAGCAATCATATAATTGCGTTTTATTTAAAATAGGTTTTTTTACTTTTTTTAATTAATTAATTTTTTTGTATAGATTCTTTTCTACATATTTTGTGAATGTGAGAACGCTGTAGGCTTAGTGGATTGTAGACCTGTTGACCATTTTCTATTTTGTTAAGTACTTGGTACTTATTGAAAGACCTACACTGTCCTCCCATACCTAGAAACACTGTTATTTGAAAGTGATTTACATCAATGTTTGAAAGTATTGTAAAAGCCAATTATTTTTAAAAGAGTAACCGTGGAGTTTCTTGCCGGCTCTTCTCCATAGGAAACGACCAATTGGAACCGTGCACCTAGCTTCTGACGTTTCATAAGTGCCCATGTAGGTTTATGTGAAATAAAATATTTTGATTTTGATTTTGATTTTGGTTCTGAAGCCCCATGCGTTGAAATTTTTGTCAGTTATACTGCTGTTACATAGAAAAGTGCAATACCCACGTGGTCAAATGTATGGAACAACTGATTTTTTAGGAGCGTTGAAAAAGGGTATTGACAGACTCAAGTTGAAATTAATATCAAATACTAGGTCGGTCTATGGTCCCATGGAGCTCTAAAAATCAAGCTTCTAAGTCAACGCAATAAAAAATACGGCCATTTATGCGACATATTTTGATACTCGCAAATAAATCAAAATCTACAGGGACCTACTTAAACCAGTAGGTTGTAGGTCCCTGTAGATTTTGATTCATGATTCTACCTAGAATCATGAAATTTGCCAGGAAGCAAGGTCCCACAGCACATGTGAAGGAAAAAGTCCGAAAATTGTTAATTTGTAGTTTTATCACGCAATTTTTTATTTTTATTTAAGTACTAACTTACATTTTCAGTTGAAGAATTGATCGTGTATCGATTTAAGGGAGAACATATTTTAAAACTAAAATATTTAGTTTGTTTTTGGAATAAATTCATCCCAACTACGGAACCCTTAATTGTGCATGGTCGGACACGCACTTGGCCGGCTTTTTTAAAAGTAATTATCTTTTACAATGTTTTCAAATTACAATCAAATGAACATAACACACTACTAACCAGTAGTTTCAAGAATTGAACACACAAGTATCTAAGCAACGTATCAACAACATTGTGCTAACTTGTACTAACTTAGCTACTGCTTTGACAAGCGCTTATTAGCTTATAACACGCTTAACTAAGTTTACAACTTAGAACTTAGCAGAAATGGTAATGGTAATTAAATATGTACAAATTGTTCTGTACATTAGTTATGTGTGTTTGAAGTTAGGAAGCTGAATCGGAGGAGAAGGCTCTTGGTTATTCGGCGATGACGCATATTACAGATAATTTATGTTTTCAAAAAATTGCAGGAGGAACTCGTGACCCCCTGATGGATCGACCCGTGTTGCCGTTAGTACTTAACTAACGGCAACACGGGTCGATCCATCAGGTTAAGCTACGCTTGCCGGAGTTCTTCCGTGGATGGGTGACCATATTTACGTACCGAGACTCCCTCCGTGTCTCGGAAAGCATGTTAAGCCGTTGGTCCCGGCTGTCATTCGTGGTCGTCAGAAGCAGCCCGAAAGTCTGACAACCAGTCTTACCAAGGGGTATCGTATTACCCAGTTACTAGGTTGTGGAGATCAGATAGGCAGTCGCTCCATGTAAAATACTGGCATTCAGCTGCATCCGGTTAGACTGAAAGCCGACCCTAACATAGTTGGAAAACCCTAGGCAGATTGAATCGACTCTTGTTCCAAGAATTGTTTAACTAATCATTTTTCCACTGATAACTCTACAGCCATTTAAAAATAATATTTAAAAAATCTACCGTTTAAAAAGCAAACCAAATAAAAATAACGAACGGAGCAGAAAAATAAACAAAAAACAAGATAAGACAAACGACGCTCTCTTAATAACTCCGAAACTTTTGCTAATTTTATGACAAAACAAATGCTATTCCACCTAATTTGATTGCACATTTTATCTGATGTATCTTCTCGACTAAATTACTTGCAATCTTATTTTTGCTGAAATAAAAATAAGTAGAAAACATTCTCGCCTATTTTTATTTTGTGTGATAGTAGATCATAGTTGCCAATATGAATATATTCTCAACTACGATCTACTATGAAATTCAAATGTATGAAATGATCCAAATGTGAAAAATATACTTAATGCGTATTTGACGTATTTGTGAGTTTAGAAAATACATGAACAAAAAAAAATTGTCACCCATGGGGGTTGGCAGAAACAGAATCTACAGAACGCCACCTGCTACGATCCTTACATACTCATTTTGCTTCGGTTAGTGCTCATATACAAGAGGAGCACGTTGCCAACCGCAGAGGCATCTGCATGCAGCCGTCGACACTCGTCGGCGGTAGCCGTAGACGCATCGACGGTTATAGCCGTAGACGCATGGACGGCAGTCGTAGATGCATCGACGGTTATAGCCGTAGACGCATCGACGTTTATAGCCGTAGACGCATGGAAGGCAGTCGTAGATGCATCGACGGTTATAGCCGTAGACGCATCGACGGTTATAGCCGTAGTCGCATCGATGGTTATAGCCGTAGACGCATGGAAGGCAGTCGTAGATGCATCGACGGTTATAGCCGTAGACGCATCGACGGCAGCTGTAGACGCATCGACGGTTATAGTCGTAGACGTATCCACGGCAGCCGACGAATGTCGACGGCTGCAGTTGCCTCCGCCTGTGGTAGTAACGTGGCGCTCGTGTTTATGAGCACTTACGTTCATACATCTGGTCATACACATCATTATAATCAGCGTAGAATATACCTGATTATCTTAAAAACAATCTCAGAATGACTGTGTTCGGACAACCTTTTGACACCTGCACATAAAAATTATTTATTTTTATGCTGCGGCCGCATCTGCGTCTATTGTAACGAAGCAATGCGTACCGAAAATTCGTATGTTTTGCTCGCTAAAAAGTTATCGCGCTAATGTGGTGGTCAAATTTGCGTTAGCGCGCTAAAACCCTTTTATGTAGGTACTCGGGCGATAAGTGCTACGCAGCCCGAACTATCGCGACGATAGCCGATAATGATTGGTCACATCTGCGTGTATCGTATCACTGTGCGAAGCTTCGTCACGATTGACGCATATGCGGCCGCAGCATTTTCAACAGACGAGCAAAAACCTATTATCAGTGCGTCTTATATTTACGGACGATTATAAATGCTAATCCTCAAAAACTCGCCTCACAGCCGAAAAAGCCCTATAATACCAAATTCAAATATTCGTCAACCAAGATAAACTTGCCAAGATTTAAATTTGAAAGTGTCTGATATTAAAGAAATGGCTCAATAAGAAGTCGGGAGGCTCTTTATTGCGAGAGTTTTCATAAAACTTATGCAAACAGCGCACTGAAATAATATAGTAGGTATAGTTGTTCCAAGGCTTGGAATAGAGAGGGGAGGAATGGAGAAACAAGGGAATGGAGGGCCGAAATGAGCTATGGTAATTGTGTATGGTAATGCGACAACAATGAGGTTAATAATGATTTAGGTTCGCTTAAAAAGTTAAATAAATAAGTAATTCAGAAAATGTATTGTCGGAATCGAATATTTTTAGATTTCCGTAAAATCTTTATCCCAGAAATAATTTTGAATTTTTGAGTTTTTCCATACAAAATCTAATAGACGTCAATTTTATTCCACGGCTAAGAGATATCTGACGTTGGTCAAACCAGCCCTTTTAATTTTTGAATATTTAGAATGTCTGAAAAGTTAATTTTGAATAATTCTGCATCATTCAATCACTACACACATCAACTCACGCCTTCTTCAGATTGAGGTAAGCAGAAACTTCAGACCGCCACTTGCTACGATCCTTACATAATCCTTTACCACCCTCCCCCCTGCTCCTGCTCCTTCTCCATCTTCCTTTACTAATTCGGCACCTTCAAAGTTTCCTTAGAAAATACAAATTCGAAAAAAATTCAACGAATATAAACATTCTACGTTTTTCTATTTTTCTGTTCCTGTTTAACCTACTCCAAGTTAAAGACAATGGAAGCTGAAAAGCGTTTACACTGTAGAGAGAAATTCATTTCGTTGTACAATACTGGAAATACTTGTCTTAATGAGGGTAGTTCAGCTCCCTTTTGTTGGACCCTTCTACCGTCAAATCGATTGCTTTTCAATCGATTTTATTTCACTTTCATTGCAGTTTGTTGTTTTAAGATTTTGATACTGGAGTAAAATTATTGAATATTTTTTGTAAAATCTAGGCTTGATAAAGTGGATGGTTATACCGCTAAGTTCATTCGTGAACCAACGTACTTATGTGTAATGAAAGGAGTTGGAGTTAATGCAATGCAAATCATCATAATCCTGCCCTTATGTCAAGTCGACGGAACGAAATGTTGCCATTTTAAATATTATATTTGTATAAACATTTAGGACTAAGTCTTGTATTTATTTTATTTTTGATTTGTTATTTCACTATGTAGCGGTTACACCGCCACATACAAACTACGCATCAAAGACATGTCGTCACACAAATCCTGCATCGCGCAGTTAGAGTTTACCGAGCGATCGACATACATACAAGATTTCAACTTCCAACCGATGGGCAGTTGCCCGCCAGACACAACACCCGTCTGGTCGGAGGATCCTCCCTTTTCTATGGTGGATGAGTGAACTTTACACCCTGTTCCTCATGCCCCTAAAACTATATGCTGCACCGGTTGACGTCATCACGTCAGCGCCGGCTGTCGCTGAAAACCAGCGCTGGGGCTCTGTCTCGCACGGGGTCGCAGCATTATGCTGAGCGATGGCCGTTTTGTGTGGATGTGACACATTTTTCCCGCAATTTGTTATTTACGTGTTTTTTTTATCTTTCTTTGCGTCATGTTTACCGCAAATAAATGTATTTTCTCTGTTTCAAGTCAACATGTATTTTTCTTATATACTTCTCTACTAGCAGCTCTCCGCGGTTTCGCCCGAATAAGTCTCAATCCCGTGGGAGTATCGGGATAAAAAGTATCCTATGTGTGAATCCAGGTTATAAACTATCTGTGTGCCAAATTTCATCTGAATTCGTTCTGTAGTTTTCGCGTGAAGAGTAACAAACATCCATCCATATTCACAAACTTTCACATTTAAAATGTTATAATTGTTATTAAAAATTAATTAATAAAATAATATATAAGATAATATAGTAAAATACATAACATCACGCTTTGTTTCCCCGAAGGGTTGGGCAGAGGTGTCCCTGTAGCGGGTACACCCACATTTCGCCAGTTATGTTTAAGTCCCATGTAATAGGAGGCGAGCCTATTGCCATCAACCGGGCACAAATCCAGACTCCGAGCTGCTACTGAGAAATTTCAAATAGAAAAACCCAATTACACTTTGACCGACCCGGGAATCGAACCCAGGACCTCATGCTCAGCAGTAGCGCTTGCGACCACTAGACCAACGAGGCAGACAATATGGTAAAATAATAAATAATATTAGTATAATAATATTAGTATAATAATATTAGTAGTACTATCCATAGGATAAGTAGGAAGTAGATTTAGTTGTCATCTCGGTAGTCCCCCCCTTTCTATCCATATCATCTCACACACAGACCATCCATCGTTTCTTTGGTCTTCCCCTACTCTTATAGCCATCCACATTCATACTCAAAACTTTCCTCACGATATTTTCTCATTCCTCCGCATCACATGGCCCATACCGACAACCGATTGCCACACAACTATGAAAATAAAATATTCTATTTTTGAAGTGAAAACTTCTAAAGGCGCGTTGGGCATTTTTGAGATGGGAAAAAACAATTGAACTCGCGACACTGTTACCGTTACCGTTATCGACACCTCATTAAAAGTATTTACTGCACGATAAAATTGTTCAAGTTTTCACTTCTGTCGGCACTCCCAGAGTGCCACTGTTTTTTCCAACCAGAATTTATTTCTCCGATGGAAAACATCGTGAGGAAACCGGCATGCCTGCGAGATATTTCTCGACGGCATGTGTAGCCAAGTAAGAGGCCCATGGGCGGCATAAAAACTCTGTCACCGGGTTAGTCACTAACCACACGAAGAAGAAAGAAAGAAGATTTCGCCCTTGGAGATCACTCTCAATTTATTTGTTCTACGTGTGAGCTATATTTAATTTCACCCCGTAACGCTCCATTTTGTTTGCAGAGAAACCCTTTCTTAGGTACATTTTATTCGAAAATATTCACCAGCACACGTAAAAACTAAAAGAAAATTCAATTTATATCCAAATAGGTACGTAGTTCTTAGTGAAATTGAAAGGAACCCTCGTAAATGCCTTTCAGCTGTCAGCTATTAATTTATTTTCAAGAAATAACTACTATTACATACTGTTCAATTTACTTTGACGTTTCGAACATTTGAGAGCTGCTATAAAAAAAAAAAAAACTTCTTTTAAATATTTGGCTAAGACAGACTAGCACTATATTACTGCCAAGTTTTCTTATTTCAAATATCGAATTTGGTGCTTTTTCTTTTGATGAATTAAATAAAAATAGATGTTTAATAATTATAGAAACCTTTTTTGTTTTCCCAGGCGGGGCCAGTGTCTATCTTAATATATATAAATCTCGTGTCACAATGTTTGTCCTCAATGGACTCCTAAACCACTTAACCGATTATAATAAAATTTGCACACCATGTGCAGTTCGATCCAACTTGAGAGATAGGATAGGTAGGGTAGGTAGGGTAGGTAGGGTAGGTAGGGTAGGTAGGGTAGGTAGGGTAGGTAGGGTAGGTAGGGTAGGTAGGGTAGGTAGGGTAGGTAGGGTAGGTAGGGTAGGTGGGTAGGTAGGGTAGAAATACGCACATTCATTGACTGTTAGGCGGAACGAAGTTTGCTGGGTCAGCTAGTATGTATATAAATTTTTACGAGAAAAAGTGCCAAGTTTATCTTGGGTTTTCAGTTGCGGAATATAATTATTATCTATGCATTTATGTCTATTTAATAATTAGTAGATTATAGTATACTACTTTAATATTACTAAATAGAGGTAAAATTTGTGAGTTTGTATGTAGGAGGTTATCTTCGGAACTACTGATCCAATTCCGAAAATTCTTTCACGAAATTTCACGCAAATGAAGTCGCGGGCGGAATGTAGTCAGTTATAAGTTTATAACGTAACAAATGTTTGCAAAAAAATGGCAGTGGCACTCCGGGAATGAAACTTGAACTAGATCGCCTTGGTGGAAGAAAAATACTTGTATAGAACATTGGTTCGTAACCTTATCTAAATAAAGAACACAATATCGTTTACAAAAAAAAAAATACTTCCGAAACCTTTAAAGTAAAAATACTTGCATAGAACATTGATCCGTAACGTAACATAAATAAAGAGCACAATCGCGTTCACAAAAATGAGGTGTCGTCATGGTGTGTCTCAAAAATGCCCAAGCGCCTTAAGAAGTTTTCACTTCAAAAATTAGTTTTAATAACCACATCAAATGTTTACCAAAAACTGAAACATATAAACATGATTACTCTGCAACAAAGGCAAAAGAAAATGAGATCAATATGGTGGTGTTTGCTGTAGCAGTAATGTAATCAATCTGTTTACAACGGATAGTCCTAATCAAAAAGTCCAACGCGAATCAGTTGAGTTGCGAATTTGTTGCTCAGATTTGGGATTTATTTGAGTTTGTTGTGGTGCAAGTTCAGAGATATAGCGGGAAATATAAGTACAAGTTTTAGCATTGAAAATGCTTTTTCGATCGCTTCAGTAGGGCACACATTTTCAAGAAACGTTACGAAAAACTTCTCAAAAACGAAAAGATAATTTATTTTAAAAAAAATACAGGTTAATACTACCGAATTTAACCTCAAGAAAGTCCACATTTTGTTATAGAGAATCCCTCGGAGACCATCTTGTTCAGTCATTATCATAATTGAGGGTGATTGATAAATTAATTAACAGTATAAACATGGTGTCAACGGTTACTCTACCTGCACCTTCCAAAAGACCACATCAAATTGGCAACAGGCGTGGCGACGGGGTGGCGCGGGTGTTGCGCCGCCTTTTTCATATTTCATACAAAACGTATAGGAATTACGTAGCGCGGAACATACACAAGAGGCGTGGCGCAGGCGAGGAGACGGTGCGGCGAGGGCATTGTGTATATGTTCCGCGCGACGTCTATCCTATATATTTTGTATAAAATATGAAACGGGCGGCGCAACGCCCGCGCCATACCGTCGCCACCCCCGCGTCACTCGCCATTTGTGTATGTCCCGCGCCTAATTGTGTAAACTTATACGAGTACGTCTGCCCCATTTTTTGGAATCGCAGTAAATCGCTATTCCCTTTTACCTTTAACCATACAGAGACAACTGTATCTTAACATTGTTTTCGGACACCCAGGCCGAATTTGACAACAACCCTTAAAACGTGTCTTCGGTCTTCCGGACCCGGCCGTTGTTCCGCGGCCATCTTTGATCCTAAATATAATTGTTTCACTGTAAATATTGGATTTGAGCCTTAATATTGAGTTTGGCTTATTATTAATCATCTGAATTTATTTGAACTCACTGATTTGTTTTAAGCTTGAGTTATTAAAGGAAGCTGTGTGTATTTAATGAGAAATATTATATTTCTTGTTTCCGAGGCAGTCAAATATGAGAAATACTTGACAGAATATGCGTCATTGCTCTTACAAATATAAAATGGAATATAGAGTATCTGTTTTATCTAAATACAATGTATGTTAAGTTCTAGGAAAAGAATTGTACTCATATTTTGTAACAACTCACCTACATTCTATTCAAATAAATTCATACTCAATCTGCCGAGCCTTTTCCCAACTATGTTGGGGTCGGCTTCAAGTCCAACCAGATGCAGCTGAATACCAGTATTTTACATGGAGCGACTGCCTATCTGACCTCCACAACCCAGTAACAAGGTAATACGATATCCCTTGGTAAGTCTGGTTGTCAGACTTTCAGGTTTCTGACGACCCATAACGACTGTGAAACATCCACAAATGACAGCCGGGACTAACGGCTTAACGTGCTTTCCGAGGCACGGAGGAGTCTCGGTATGTAGAAATGGAAGAACCCTGGCAAGTGTAGCTTAACCTGATGGATCGAGCCGTTCGGCTGTTATTACTAAGCAACGAGCTCCTCCGAGTTTCCATTCATACCATTCTAAAAAAATAATTTCAAGATATTTTTTTACCCAGGATGAGCTGGACTCCTTCTCACAGGATTGCTCCACAATCTCAGTAGACCGAGAAAAGTGTAAAGAGGGAAGGTAGGTCTAATATAATGTAATAGAGAACTAACCTAACTAAAATTATAAATGCAAAAGTGATTTTGTTTGTTTGTTACGCTTTCACGCCAAAACGGCTGAACAGATTTGGATGAAATTTGGAACATAGGTAGACCATGACATGGATTAGGACATAGGATACTTCTTATCTCGATATCCCCACAGGATGGAGACTTATGCGGGTGAAACCGTGGGGCGTAGGTAGTATATTATCATGAATGCGAAAGTGAGTTTGTTTGTTACGCTTTTACGTCTTAAGAGCCCATACTACCTCAGCTCAAATTCACTTTTATCTCGCTCGCACCATACTGCTCGCGGACTGAGTGAGAGCTAGATGGAGTGGGGTGCTAGCGTCTCCGAGGCGCCATAATTTAGGTAATTGCTTTTTACGGCGAAAATAATGGTAGTTTAAAAAAAATTAAAAACATAGTCGCTGCTTTATAGTTAGTTCAGTTATTATGCAAAGTTTCATGATCTAATTTGAAGTATTTTTTGAATACCAGCCGTTTATTATTCGGTTTGGAGGTAACTTTGGATTTTTTTACCATCGAGAAAATTTTATGGAATCGTGTTTTCGTCTAACATAGTACTTAACATTAATCCTTAACTTTAACATATATTTATTTCAAAATTAATGCTGCAGTATTTTCGATATAACGGAGGATCATGCTAAGCCATTTGAGGTAGTATAGGCCCTTAACTTCTGAATCGATCATCATGAAATTTTGCATACACGTTGTTAGTGATACAGAAAAGGAGGCAGGGTATCTTTCATCGCGAAAAAAATTACTATTCCCGAGGGATAGCAAAAAGCAACTAAATAATTATCATCATCATTATCATCGGCCTATAAATGTTCCCACTGCTGGGACACAGGCCTCCTCTCTGTGAGAGGGAGTGGGCCGTAATCCACCACGCGGGCCCAGTGCGGGTTGGTAGATGTCACATGTCTTCGAATTTTCGGTTCTAGGACATGCCGGTTTCCTCACGATGTTTTCCTTCACCGTTTTGAGAGCAGTGGTGATGAAATAACTTACACAAAGTAAAGCATCTGTCTGGTTTCGAACCTACGACCTACAATTCGTAAGTCGCAGCCGTTACCACTGGGCCACCACTGCTCAACTAAATAATAATTATGTTTTATTTAAGGTAGGTCCTATTCTAAGTTACTCTCGTCCGAAGAGGACTTAGGAGCACTTTCTAGATTGAGGATCACTTGATGGGCACTTACTCTGAGTTATGTACTTCATAAGTACTCGAAATCTGGGCTGTAGGTAACATAAAAAGTTTCAACAAATATAATAACATAACATCACCCCTTTTTTACCCGAAGGGTTAGGCAGAGGTGTACCTATTGTACACCCACATTTCGCCAGTTATGTTTAAGTCCCATGTAATAGGGGGCAAGTCTATTTCCATCAAATTTGGACACAAATCCAGACTCCGTGCTTCTACTTAGAAATTCCAGATGGAAAAACCCAATAACACTGCCCGACCCGGGAATCGAACCCAGGATCTCACGCTCAGTAGTAAAGCTTGCGACCACTAAACCCACGAGGCAGTCTCAACAGATATCCCCAAACAAATTCAATCTAGTCATTGGAGTTCAACCCTCTATCTATATGAAGCCATTAGACTTAAGGCGAAGGCGACAAGGTAGCCCGCGAAATTAAAAATTTCTAAGGATTTTTTGCAATTTGCAGGTCAGTTTCAGGTTGTATGTTGATCTAAATATGATTCGCGGCTATACCAAATGATTATTTATAGAATTATAATCATAAAAATCATCTATACAACTCTGTAAGTTCATGTAATACTATTGAATGACTATTTCATGAAATCGTGACATTTGAGGATTATGCTAACTTAAGGGGGAAGCGTCAGGGTAGCCCGCGAAATTGAAATTTTCTTACGTTTTTTGCATTTTGCAGGTCGGTGTCAGGTCTTATGTTGATTAAAATATGATTTGCGGTCGTAACAAATATGGCTTTACTCAATTATAATCATTACAATCAGCAATACAACTCCATAAGTTAGCAAAGGTGTCAAATGTCATGAAATCATGACATTTGACACCTTTTTCTTCTTCATAATCACTATTGCTGATTGTAATGATTATAATTGAGTAAAGCCATATTTGTTACGACCGCGAATCATATTTTAATGAACATCAAACCTGACACTGACCTGCAAAATGCAAAAAACGTAAGAAAATTTGAATTTCGCTGGCTAACCTGACGCTTTCCCTTAAGGAGTTGTATTGCTGATTCTAATGATTATAATTCTGTAAAGCCACATTTGTTACGATCGCGAATCATATTTTTAATCAACATACAACCTGACACTGACCTGCAAATTGCAAAAAACTAAAAAAAAAATGAATTTCGCGGGCATCCCCCTTAATAGAGAATACCTTCCTAGACCCCAAGAATACCTTCAAAGGAAACAGACAAAATCCGTTACTTCTTTACTAGTACCAGGTGTACAAATACAGGGTAATCACCGACCGTTGTCCTCATTCCTTGACAAATAAACTTGAGTCCAAATTAAAGGATGCCTGATGTCATTCGTAAAACAAATCCTCCGTATAAAAGAACCAGTAAAAACGGCAACCAAGAAATAATTAAATGCCTCCCAGGCGGTCCGATGTACCCCACACCGCAGCCGCGGTGAATATTTTTAATTAGGATTTTTAATGATTACGGCGAAATGCTTGTGAAGGAGAATTTTTGATCGTAAAATGTGATGTTATGAAATACTTAGGCTGTGATATTAAATTTCTGTGGTAGCTTCACAACCGGTGGATTTGTGGGTTGATTCATGTCCCGTTAAAATGTGGAAGAGTTCGTTCATATGCGAGTGTAAAGTTTTTTTTGTTAATATCTCTTTCCAGCGTTTTTAATTCGGGAAGCATTTTCCGCGAGTATTTCAATGTTGTTGTAACAATAATATTAGGTCACTATATATAAAAGAAAAAATTTGGAAAATTTGTAAGTCAATTTTTACTCACGGTGTCTACAACTCTTTTTATCTACTTCCCTATCGCAGGGATGCTGGAAGAGATTTCTTTAGAAATAAGCATCACCTTTGTACGTATTTTTCTGTTCCTTTTTTCTTATCTTTTTGTAAATGTGTACATAAAAGATTAAACAAAAAAAAATAAACAAAGAATCAATATTGAATAGCAATAAAACACAAATAAAAAGCAAAAACTCCACTTAAACATAATATGTAATTAAAATCTACAATTGAAACGTAGAACAAACCAGAAATATTTACGACGGCAAAGAAACATAATTATTAATAAAAATAAAAGCAACATGATTGTTTCCACACTAGATACTTACAAGTTACAACATTTATAACTTTTATGAGCCATAACTTTGTTGGTACAACCCGTAAAGTGTAAGTAATTGGCTATAATTGGTACAATCATGGCATTATGACCATGCGACCCGCCATTATTTTGACATTAAACGAGATTCTGCTATAACAATATAAATATTTGATATAACTTCAAAAGGTGGCACTAAGACCCACTACTTTTATTATTTAGTACCTGGTCGACCGAGCTCTGCTCGGGTGAAAATAGATAAACATATCATCCAGGTATACCAATGATTTCTAGATTTCTACTCACTTGCTCGAAATCGGCTCTAACGATTTCGATGAAAGTTGCAATATAAGGGTTTACGGGGCGAAAAATCTATATAGCTAGGTCTCATATCTTCGAAAATTAGTTTTCTCCGTATTTTCACCCGAACAGAGCTCGGTCGCACAAAGTTTAGAACAAGATAATGAATAATGACATGACATTATTGACATTAGAATAATGATTATGGCAGCATGAAATTAGTAAGTACCTACTATCATGGCAGTATAGAATTAGTAGCTACTACTATCCTATACTATTAAATGAGCATTCTCGGTTTTCACCAGCAATTTGCGAATTAGTTTTTTTTTTCTGTATTTGTGCAAATGGGCAATATTTGCACAAATACAGAAAAAAAAAACTAATTCGCAAATTGCTGGTGAAAACCGAGAATGCTCATTTAATTTCATATTATAGGATTTATTGATATATACTTTATTGTCTACTAGAAAAATAATTAAACACTACAAATAGTACGTTACTGACGTGGCCTGCAACAAGGGCATTGATGGACGAACGTGAGTCCATCAATTCCTGGTTGCAACCAAGGCTTGTATAGTACTTTTCTCAATAATGCGCGGAAATTTACACTAAGTAAATTAATTATAAATTCCAGAACCAATGATGCGCATCGATAATTTTTCACGCGCCAATATGCTCATTTGTTTCTTCTTTATTTTAAACAGCTCTATTTTTCAAGTCAAATCGAAATTTAAATAAAATCTTTGATAAGTTACCTCCTTGGTTGCCATGTGTTGAAGTAAAAAGTTCGTTCCATTTTTAAATAACACGTCACATTTGAGTTTTCATAGTAATTTATTCGGCCTCTAAACACGACATATGAATTTTCATACAAACATTGCCGGCCGGGCGCTTGCATGTATTCGACCAGTATCGCAATTTTGATTTATCTCAAAGAAGGTTGTCATTTCCAAGCATGTTTGAGAAAAAATACTAACACTATAAATTCACGTCGAGTCTGTCAAGTACTCTTTTAAGTTTTTAAAAAGAGAACATCAAATAATCATTTATTTCAAGTAGGCCATTAAAAGAGAGGCATAACGGTTACTCTTTAATTTCTAAAAGATACCTCTCCTTTTATAGAACCTTTACACAAAAAGTAGGCCCAACTCTTCAAAGACTCTTCAAAGGATTTCAAGCTGAAATGAATTGATACTCTGACTGTGTTACTTTGAACTCTTTGAAGCTGCACTATAAAAGTATGGTCACGTGAAAAGTGAAGGACTATTGAATGAGATGAAAAGTACAGCCATTAGGTCGATTAATATAAAGTAGTATTATTGATATATCGAATAAACATATAAGACTCAATGACCCATTAGGCATAAGGCCAAGTATTCACTACAATTCGAATGTAATAACTGGAATTTTTTAAGAATATTTTTTAGAATGACAATTCACCAGCAGGACAGCAAGTGTAAAAAGAATGGAAAGAAAAAAAATGGCACAAAGGTGGCACACAAAAAAAAAGTGACACACGATATACAGTGTGATTTTTCATAATGTGCATATATCGAAATGATCCCGGGAATCTGTGCTTAATTTTTTTTTTTTAATTTTTAAGATAAAAAAAAAAATTAAAAATTTTGTATAAATACAAAGAAGAATGCTCATGGATGTATGGAATCCCGTACCATGTTGCATCAAAATAAAACTTTGTTTTTTATCATAATTATGAACTCCGACAAAAGTTATTATTGAAAAAAAAAACCGGGTTTTGGAGTTATTTTATAAAATCGAAAATAAACTAAAAGCTAGGTTATTTTTTTCGACGCTTCCGACGACCTATTTTAAATAGACACGTTAAACACGAATGAACATTGCTCTAAAAATAGCGTAATCCACTAATATTAGTAAGAATTACGAGTTATTGCAACATAATAGCCGCACCACAGGAAGCGTGACTGAAACTCTGAGATTTGACCGACCTTTATATTGCCAATACTGTGAGCGAATCTGCTTACCTGAGTAGAAGTTATCCATGACTGTAACAAGTTAATCATTGGAGTAGACGCTTGTTCTAATGAATGTGTACATGGGTTGGTTTCTGGGTATCAAAAATTAACAATTGATACATCCTCGGATTTGCCGGTTGACTGACGGTGTCAATCGGTCGACCCCACGACTTGCCGTATTTGCACAATACACAACACAGAAAAAGAAGTTAAAAAAATACAAACAAGTTCTACTTCTCAACGCACAATTCAATAATTATCTAATACAATCTCAAGTTCTGAACTCTCAAAAACAGTACTCGCTAGCGCAAAGATAGTTGGTACTTGATACGTCAGTAGAGTACAACTAAAAATGTCAAATCACATACATACACATACACACATACATAAACTCACGCCTTCTTCCCATGGGGGTAGGCAGAAACTACAGAACGCCACCTGCTACGATCCTTACATACTTCTTTGGCCTCGTTTACGTTCATACATCTGGTCATACACGCACGCCGGTTGCGAGTACTACGCACCTGGCCTTTCTGAAGAACATCACCAATAAAGTCAGTGTATGTCCTCCTAGGGCGTCCCCGCCTAGTCGAGATTTAGGGATGTAATCGATAAACAAAAATCTTAAGGGTATGAAAATCGACTTTGTGTCAATTAGCCATAAGCCAAACTAAATCGATTTGGTGTACTTAATTGTTTGATTTTACTTAATTGTTGCTGATAATCAAAGAAATTAAAGCAAAAACATATAATTCGTGAAATGTTTTTCAAGCAAACTACATTCTACATTTCTAAGACTGGCTGTGAACAGCCAATTAACCATAGATAAAATAATGATAATCTTACAATTAGATTCTATTATATTCTAGTTTTTTTTAATAATGTAGAATCGGTAAATTATTCTTTTTTACAGTGGTCATGACGTTTTCAAAAATCAAGGGTTAAAAAACGCAGGACGCCAACGGCTGTCATAAAATGTTATGCTTGCAAACAAGACATTTCGTAACATCTAATTTGTTGACAAGTCGACAGACAAGGGGTTGTTCATGTGAAACGGAACGTCAGTTATAGGGAGTAAAACAATATCCATACTTTTAATTTCAAAAGTAAATTCCCTGTTCACAAATCAAATCCCCGACGTATAATATCGTAAAAAATTATGAAAGTAATTACTATAAAATTTTGGTCTTGATGCGCGAGACTTTTTGGTACCACTTTTGGTCATTGTCCTTTACTTACACAAAAGTTAAGTTGATTTTTTTTCTCAATTTTTATTTTATGTAGACACCTAATTACTTCCAATCATTATGGAGTTTGTTTCATCGCGATAGATGATTTAGTTTAAAAGTTACATAGTTTTGTTACAATTTTTTTAAAGTATCCATACAAAGTATAAAAAAATATTTAGATTTTTTTTAAATATTTTTTCTGTCGTTAAAATTAAGCATAGATTCCCTCATTTCGATATGTGCACTTTATGAAAAATCACACTGTACACACAAAAAACTTGAGTAATAAAAAAATAAAAAATCTGTATCATCAACCGTCCTTCAGTGGTCCTTAGAGTTACAATGATTAGCTCGTAAGCTATGCCATGTGGTTCTTAAGCTACAGATACCTTAAAAGTTTTTCGTAAATATTCATTGAAATTCTCAAAGAAAATAACAAAAAAACTAGCACTAAATAAACAAAACTCCAATAAAATATTCAGAAAATTAACAAACTTAGAAAACAAAAATATAGGACTAGGAGTTCATAAATCGCAGGGGTTGCCAGTACAACCCACGCACCGCACTTTGAATTCAGCGTCAGTATTTCTAGGCGACATTGATTCGAATTTATTCCAGCTTGAATTAAATTTATGAATCATTTGGAAACTGGACTGGATGCAAAAAGTACAGGATCAACTTTGAGCACGAATCGAAACTGGAGATGCGACGGAATAACAATGGCTTGAATTTGTTCCTGATTTATTTCTATTGCTGGTCCTAGAATTCTAAATTTATCTGTTTTGTGACTTTTAAAGCTATAGGTATGTCTGGGCGATATAGTGATGATGATTTTTTTAGGGTTCCGTACCTGAAAAGGAAAAAACAGAACCCTTATAGGATCATTCGTGTGTCTGTCTGTCCGTCTGTCACACCCAATTTGCTCCGAATCTTATGGACCGATTAAGTTGAAATTTGGTACACATATCAATTTCTGTGACCCAAACACGAACCTGTAACGTAAATAGATGCATTTTGAATAGGTCACTATTCGGAGGTAAATGGATTTTTTTATAAAAAAAGTTTTGCAAACTGTAGGTACTGTGTGACATATCAAACGAAAGGGCTTGTTGTGAGGATCTCAAATATATTTTTTGGTAATTTTAAAATGAATTCTTTTAAAGAAATATAAGTGTAAATAGATGAAAATTGACCATTCCCCGCCGTTATTTTCGAAAAAACCGAGACAAAAATTACAAAAAAAAAATACAGAAAATAGTTCCATACAAAAAAACTTATACATTACAGGAAAACCTTGGTCTTAAAATTACATGGTAATTCTCTCAATATTGTGCGAAAAAAATTACATTTGCAGTTGTAATGTATGAGAGAACATGTTTTTCAACTACAATTTAGTTTGTTCTTGGGATAAATTCATCCCCACTACGGAATCCTTCATTGTGCAACAGAGACAAAAATATCGGCCAAATGCGTGTCGGACACGCATTTAGCCGATATTTTTGTCTCTGTTAACCCTTCGAGGAATACAGGTGTCATGTTCTGTTATGTCCTTTTCCAGTAAATGTCAATTTGTCGTAGTAATTGTCTCTTGAGGTAATAAAAAAAACACCCTAGGCAACGTTTTAAGTTTTACTTACCTACAAGGAATTTCACAATTATGAAACAGTGTCTTCTGTATTTGTGAAATTGAAATTCCATATTTGTAGTCAGTCTATCAGTCTCAGACGATTTTCTCTGGAACTGATTACGAAAGTCTTTAAAAATTTATTGATCCTTTTTATAGATATTATACTGAAAAAGGATAGTGTTTCAATGGATATAAATTTCTATATAAAGAGCCTAAAAATTACCACATCAACGAATCATTCTCTGTAATAGCAAGGCGTAACAGGTCCTCTAGCGTTGTAAAAAATTATCACAAGTAACAAATGGTTAGGAGTTTCGCAAAAAAATAAATTTGAAAAACGTCGAGCGAACACACTGATTTATGAAGATGAGATTAAATATATGCTCTTTCAAGGTTCGTGTTCTTGCTCAAGAACCACGCACATTAGGGCTTCTACAATATTGCTAGGGTGAATAAAAGATAAGTAATATTTTGAACTTGGAACATTTTAGAGTTTGAAGTTAACATGTAAGATAAATATGGCCGTTACAGTGCCAGACGACGATACACTTGACGTTTTGAATGTGATCCTTGGTGAAGCAAAAGTTTTAGAAGTTTCTTTACGACAGTATGTTACACGTCTTTAACTTTAACTTGTGTTTCAGTCTGTCCATCTATCTCGTCTATAATTATTTTTGCTCATTAAAACCCCCATTACTCAATAATTACTAGACTGACTGCGACAATTTCGAAAATATCTTTAACAGGCCTCCTGTAATATCACTGCAGATTCTCTCACCATAATAACTTAGCTCCTTTTACTGCACTCACAGATAGGTAGTCTTTAACAACCTCAGTTAAAACCTTTACTGCAGTAAAATTCTTCGTGAGTGTATCTAAACAACACTACTTGAAAGCTGTATCGGAAAGTGCTCTTAGTGTTCTACGTTTGGGCCATCAAAAGATAATGTGCAAATACTGAGTGCAGACCATTTGAAGAATCGATTTCTTATGTAAAGTATGCGTTACTGATTCCCTTGCATAATATTTGGTCCGAACAAAACGATCAGGGATGTGGGAAAAGGTATGGACGGAGGCGATAAGTGCGCAAAATAGTGATGGAATTGGTTGCATAACTTAAATTTTTGAAGTGTTACATCTTTCCTCTTGCTTTCCTGAAATCCGTGAAAAGAGATGGAAGTGTGTAACAGGAAGCCGGGGAAGCGCGCGCTATTGGATTTGACCAATGAGCGCTCGCGATGTTAGAGTTGTCTGTCAGATGGTACCAACCCATTTTCCGAGAGGTTGGTACTGTCAGCCAAGATGTTTGATGTTACAGATCATATGCAACTACTATAAGGTCGCATTCTCAACGGAAGTGGGCGGCGGGGCAGTGGCGACAGTGGTGCGTTCTAATGATAGTTTTATATGGAACTGTTCTCGATGGCAGCAGCGCGGCGCTAGGAGCGAGAACAGTTCCAACTATGCATTTGAACGCGCCGCTGTTGCCGCCGCCCCGCTGCCCGCTGCCGAAGGGAGTACGGCCTAAGGTTAGCTCCAAAAGACATCTAAAAATCCAATTTTCGATGTCTTCGCTGGAGTTGAAGCACATATCGTGTACATTGTAGATATTAACTATGGAGAGATTAGATTAAAGGACCATGAAGATTTGAAAACCAAAATACCATTTTATGTAAACGAAAAATACAAGAAAAGCTTAGGTATAAAACACAATACTGTGAATCACCAGATAGTCTTTCCACGACATCCTCAAAAATGTTAGTATTTTAAAGTTGGCTTTGATAAAGACCGTTGAATTCAACCTCGTAATTTCAACCCGCTGTATTTCGCCCCTTCAGCCATCCTTTCAAAAGTTCAGTAAAGTGGCTTAGTCAAATGGCCGGTGCACTAGCCCCTGTGTTTTCAGTTACAGCTCCGTTTCAGTGTCTCCCGAGCACATCTACTTCGCAAAATGTTTTATAAAACCATTGAGATTTTATGGTAACGACGGTATTTTTGAACGAATTGGGAATACTAATTCTGTACTCAGTTTTATAGAAGGTTGAAGGTCGGGAGATATTTATATATTTTTGTTGACATTTCTTTTTGCTGGAGAAAATGGATGCTGAAATGTTGGATGGCTTCTTGGGGCATTGTTAAAGTGAAGATAAATTCAGATGGTGTCAAAGTTCTGAATATATTATTTTCCATTTGTTTTTATATATTGATTTTTGTTGGCTAAAAATTTCGCCACATCCATGCCGTCGTCTGTGGCAGCGCAGAGGTCACTATGGCTGCATATTTTAGGGCATAGAGGGCAGGATAGGAAGGTCTTTGTTTCTATTTGAAAACGTATGAGAACTAACTGACAATATTGGTCCGTTCAAAAGTCATTTCATATCAATATTTAATCATTAAATAAAAAATATCCATATCAAAACATTCCCTTGATTTGTAATAAAACTTTATGATTCGGGAATGCCGAACTATTATTATGATAGTGTTGGAAATTCAGACTCAAATATTCAACTACAGTTCCATATATGATCGGGAATTCGGGAGTTGAACTGAGTTCAGTCAGTTCAATTTGATTCCCTTAAAATATCACTCACAATAGTAAACTAACTAAGTGCTGTATAACTGTAATATAAAATGACTAGCTTTTGCCCGCGTCTACGTCCGCGTGGATGTCGGAAAATATCCCACGGGAACGTACTACCGGGATTCAGAGTATCCTATCCCCCATAGCAAAAAACGTGATAATAATTTAAAAAAATCTATTGTGACGTTTCCATTATTTGACTTATAGATTATTTATACAAATTTTCAAGGTAATCAAGCCACACAGTAAAATTCTCCACTTTAAAATGAATACCCCGTTAGGGGTAGATTTTCAAAAAATCCGGACATGAGTTTTTATTAATTTTCAGTTTTAATTATAAATACTGAATTTCGAGTTAATCAGACAGCTCGTTAAAATTCTTCCATACAAACTTTAACACCCCCCAATCGTCCTTTTTTAGTTTAGAAAACTAAAAATGGCAAACATTATAATTTACATAGATAAGTATTCGTGCCAAGTTTCAAGTTTATTAACTCAAAGAATAAGATATGTCATACAAACAAAATCCCCCCTTTTCACCCCCTTAAAGGCCGAATTTCCAAAAATCCGTTCTTAGCGGACGTCTACTAACTATAAACTACCTCCCTGCCAAATTTCATCTTTATACGTCAAGCGGTTTTCGATATTTCGTGATGAGTGAGTGAGTGACCTTTCGCTTTTATATATTTAGATTATTAGATAAAGCATATTGATAAACCATTTCAACCACTTCAAATTACAATTAGTAAATCATGTTATAACTAACTTCAAAAACGGGATCACCATTCTGGATGATGCTGCCAAGGTGGCAGTTCTGGGAAAGTTCAAGAATTCCCTTTCAACTCTAAAATTCGTTTGGAGGAATTTGGACTACTTGTGAAACTCCCTACTCCTCATACCTACATTCTCTTCCTTATCACTGTAGGACTGTAGATTTGTGGACCATTTTCTATTTTGAACTACCTGGTACTTGTTGATAGGCCTACACTGTCTTCTCATACCTATTAACATTGTAGAAACCATTTTTTTTAAAGAGTAACTGTGGAGTTTCTTACCAGCTTTTTGCCTTCTCCATAGGAAACGACCAATTGGAACCGTGCACCTAGCTTCTGACGTTTCATAAGTGCCCATGTAGGTTTATAAAATATCTTGAATTTTAATTTTATCTTTTATCACAAACAAATTCAGTCTAAATATGCAGTTTTCTAGTATTTTTTAAAACTTTTCCCTTTGCTTTTCCTCAGTTATGAGGTTTCAAGTTTAGGAGTCACAAACTTATTTGTAGGATTTCACTTTAAAACATGAATGGTGTGCTCATATGTTGGGTTTTTAATATTCTTTGAAGTGTGTGTGTGTGAGGGGGTGTGTATTTGTGTTTAATTAGTGCCGCAAACCGCAATCATACTGTGAGATGAATTTGTTAATTTACGAGAAGTAATTTTATTTTTTGTTTGTTTGTTTGTTTAAAAAAACGGGTTGCTATGTTGATATTGTATGTGACGTATTTCAAACTGTGTTTTATATGCAATGGCATTTTTATGAAGGGCTTTGGGCTTGAGCAGTTGTGGCCCAGTGGTGACTTACGAGTTGTAGGTCGTGGGTTCGAACCCAGCCAGGCGCTTTACTTTCTGTAAATAATTTCATCACCACTGCTCTCAAAACTGTTAAAGAAAACGTCGTGAGGAAAACGACATGTCCTAGAACCAAAAATTCGAAGACATGTGACATCTATCAACCCGCACTGGGCCCGCGTGGTAGATTACAGCCCTCTCGAATATTATAGGCTCATTATGCTAAGGGCTTTGGTTACTTATTAGGTTATAGATATTTGCCATTATTATTATCATCATTGGCATCCTTGTTCTACGCACTGCTGAGTAGAAACCTCTCTTTTATGCCATGCTTTCCTGGTCTGTGCGAGTCTCATCTAGCTCTTCCTCGCAATCTTCTGTATTTGTTCCCCCCATCTGGCTGTTGGTCTGACAATGCACTTACCGTCTCTCGGCAACCATTCAATTATAGAATATATTTGTATGGTCAGCAAATTGGCAAGAAGTAGAGAGATATGGAAGGCTCTGGATCTTAGCTCAACAATGGGCCAGGCTCAGCAATTGACTGCGCTTCATGTGACGAGTTCTGTCCTAACACGGGAGAAATACCGAGTATTATGTACCTACAGTTCTAATTACTAGTCTGGGGCAAAGTTCAATTAAAAATATGTAGAGGTTTAAAGAAAACATACGCTGCTTAAGCGTTACTCAAAATCAATCTGCCTAGCCTTTTCCCAACTATATTGGGGTTGGCTTCCAGTCTAACCGGCTGCAGCTGAATACCAGTATTTTACATGGAGCGACTGCCTATCTAACCTCCACAACCCAGTAACTAGGTGATACGATACCCCTTGGTAAGACTGGTTGTCAGACTTTCGGGCTTCTGACGATCCGTAACGACTGTCAAAGATCCACGAATGACAGCTGGGACCAACGGCTAAACGTGCTTTCCGAGGCACGGAGGAGTCTCGGTATGTAAAGATGGTCACTCATCTACGGTCCAACCCCGGCAAGCGTAGCTTAACCTGATTATTTTGGCTCGATGGTCCTAGTTTATCATTTATAACTTCCAATTACAATTTATGTAAGCGGGCACGCCCTTTATGCCTAGAGGCTTTTATTTAGATATTTAGTTCTGTTTACGTTTAGTTTTTATTTTTTTAATTCTGCTTGAGTATAGTTCTCGATGTTTTTGGTTGGTATATTGGCGTGTGCTTGCTGACATATGGCCAGTAATTTATAATTAAAAGATTTTTTTGTGTTGCTTAATAATTTTGCATACTATTGTATAGAATCATCTTATTTTTCTAACTTAAACAGACAGCTGTGCTGCTGGGGAGTTTGTTTCGCCACTTCTTCTTCCATAGCTAAAGGCACTAGGAAGTGGTGAAGGGTGGGCGTTTTTGGGGGACTGTCTTATGTAATTTTGACGTTCGAAAAGTGCTGATTGTCAGCCTAGTTTGAATAAATAACTTTTGAATTTGAATTTGATGGATCGACCCGTGCGGCTGTTGTTACTTGGCCACAAGCTCCTCAAGCTACTTAAGTGTTACTATTCTAGCTAATTATCGTACTCTACAAAGCACTAAACTAAACTAATAGTAATTATAATGTGGTATCCGATGTTTACGTCAACCCGCTGTTTGAAGCGAGCGCTAGGATAAAGAGAATAAAGTAGAGAGCTATTAAGTCTACCCCTTGTTTCTGACTGATTTACCACTACTATTTGCTTGTGAGAAATAGGTGAGTTTTGTTAGTCGTTTAGCATGGCATAGCTTAGCATAATCAGCCTAAAATGGTCCACATGCCTTCGAAAGGGAGTGTGTTGTACTTAATCTTCATGGATTTTTAGGGTTCCGTTCCTCAAAAGGAAAAAACGGAACCCTTGTAGGGAAGTTGAAATTAATATCAAATACATAGGTGTATGGTCCCTTGGAGCTCTTAGCCAACGCAATAAAAAAAATACGGTCATTTATGCGACATATTTTGATGCTCGCAAATAAATCAAAACTTACAAGGTACTTCCTGTTGACCTTCATGAAATTTGGCAGGAAGCATGATCTCACAGCACATATAAAGGAAAAAGTACAAAAATTGTTAATTTGTAGTATTATCACACAATTTTTATCTTACATTTGCAGTTGGAGAATTGACCGTGATGTAAGTAGGTATATCGAAGTATTCAGAACATGTTTTTCAACTACAATGTTAAGTTGGTTTTTGGGATAAGTTCATCCAACGGAACATTCATTGTGCGTGGTCTGACACGCATTTGGCCGGTTTTTTTGGTTCCAGGACATGCCGGTTTCTTCACGATGTTTTTATTCACTGTTTTGAGAGCAGTGGTGATGAAATTATATACTCAAAGTAGAACCTGGCTCGAACCGACGACCTACACATCTGCTAAGTCGCGGCCGTTTACACTGGGTCACCACTGCTCTTCGTGGTATGTTTTAGACGTTTGAGGGGTTCGTGGATAAGTAAGTAACAGTCACACGCACGAGTCGATCGATCAAGGATATGCTACCCTTTCCGTAGGCGGTCCTTAGGTGGGAACCATTCTTCGCCGTGCCTCGGAAAGCATTTGCTTTCGGTACCGGCGCGGCGGCGGTTCATTCGTAGATCTTTGGCAGTCAAAAGTCAAATAATTTATTTGAATTAGGCATATTAAAACGAAACTTTTGAACGTCAAAATTTACAAAAAATAGAATTAATTCTAGTCGCCCCTTCCAAAAGGTAGTTTTCGTATGGAGAAGAATGGGCAAGAAACTCCACCGTTACTCTTTTAAAATGTTTTACAATATTTTGTATACATTATATGTAAAGACGATGCACCTGGATTATGATTACTATACCACAATAGGTAAAACGAAGTCGTCACGGGTAGCTTAAGTCCAAAAGTCGGACGAGTCTTGCCAAGTAAACAAAAGTAATAAAATACTGGTGTTCAGCTGCATCCGGTTGGACTGAAAGCCGACTGGTCAGATGATGATGATGATTTTGTTTACTTCTACTACTTTGATAGACACAAATATGCACTAAGGATGTTTCGTCTTTCTTCGTACCATCACGCTAATATTTTCCGATGGGTTATGCAGAGGTTTACTACTTATAGAGTTTAGATCTCATATAATGGGGGCGAGTCATTTGATATCAAGGGTCACAAATCTAGACTCCGGCACAGTATTATAATTATCTTCATCGAAAACGGCCGAAACGACGCGCTTCGAAATCGCAGTGTATACCAGTGCGCAACAGTATCAAATACGCGGCAGTTAGCGGCCGTAGGTAGTTATCAAGGTCCCTGCCGAGATATAATACTGTTAATTTATACTGTGAGTCCGAGAAATTCCTGATAAGTATAAAATCCAATAACGCTTCGTCGTCGTCTTTCTTAAGTCGCCTGTTTGTTGTTTTTTAACCGAGTTAAAAAAAAAGGAGGAGGTTCTCAATTTGTTTTTTTTTTTTTTAATTTATGTTTCCCGATTACTCGAAGACGGCTGGACCGATTTGAAAAAATCTTTTTTTGTTTCAAAGTCAAAGTCAAATCATTTATTTCAAATAGGCTCATGTATGGCACTTTTGAACGTCAAAATTTACAAAATATTAAAATTGATTCTAGTCGCCCCTTCCAAAAGGTAGTTTTCGTATGGAGAAGAATGGGCAAGAAACTCCACCGTTACTCTTTTAAAATGTTTTACAATTGTTTGTAGGTATATGCACGTAAATAATATTACCTATATGTGAAGACGATGCACCTAGAATAAAATTACTATACCACAATAGGTAAAAAGAATTAAAAATGAAGCAACGACAGATAATTTAATATGTGATAGATACATGGTGCTCACATATTTACAAACATTTTAAAATAGACGATTTTCCAAAAATTTTGTAATTAATAAGTGTGTGAGAAAGTAATCACAGAATAAAAAATCAATGTCATAAAACACAAAATAATGAATTTTACAATTAAATTAGCAACCAGTTTGATTTTGTCTTGATTCTAAATTGTCCTATGGAGCAGGACCAGCATGTTTCCAAGCACTCTTATCTTGGATATAATCCTCTAATTTGTAATATGCTTGTTTACAAAGTGTACTTTGATATGAGTTTTAAATTTTCTTTCATTTAATTGCAATATGTCACAAGGTATTTTGTTGTAACATTTAACACAGTACCCCATAAAAGATGTATGTACTTTAGATAATCTGAAAAATGGTTGATCTAGTTTATCTTTATTTCTAGTATTAAAATTATGTCTATCACAATTTTTTTTAAAGAGATGTGGAGTTTGAAAGGGTATACTTTCAAGTTGTTCCCATTGTCATTTGGTTGCGATCTGATCATGGGATCTTGGAGAAATCGAGGGAACTCTTCACATATTATAGGCACATCTATAGCGATTTGGGTATTTTTGATGAGCAGTTGACATAAGAATATTGTAACTTAGATAAATTACAAATCAACCCACTAAAAAGTGAAAAAAAAAAACTTTTTTATGAAAAATACAACCGACTTCCAAACTACAAAGTGAAAAATAACTTTAATTTCGGAAGTCGGTGTTAAAAAACTAAAATACTGATCCAAAGACACCGACTTCCGAAATTAAAGTTATTTTTCACTTTGTAGTTGGAAGTCGGTTGTATTTTTTGTAAAAAAGTTTTTTTTTATTTTTAACTCTTAGTAGGGGTGCAAAGTGAAATAATTATGATCTCGCTCCGCAGCGTGAAGTATACTTAATGGGATTGGCTGAATCTTACGTAACTATCTTATTTTCTGTTTAAAATAAGATGCTGTCCTCTAGTTTGTCCCCGCACTGCGCTGTAAAACTAGTTCATAATTGTGTTGTTTCTTGCTTATTGTTTATTTTACGACTGCTAGCTTATGCAGCTGCAGACCATGATGTCTCAGATTCAAATTTCGGGTCAGCCCTGGTTCAGGCCATGGTACGGAGCGAGAGGAAATGGCAGGCCGTCACCTCCTTCTGCGAAGAGGTAATGCTCGCGAAGGAGGAGGCGGAACGCGTGAGGGAGAGGCAAATTTCGCGCCCTCACGCCCGCCGCAGGAGGAGACGCCCGGGGCGGGAATTGAGAGCCGATTTCTGGCCACCTTAAGCGCGGGCTTGCGGACGGTGAGCAATGGGTAGCTCGCCGTCCGATAAGGACTAAGCCCGTGTCGACGGCGCGTTGTGTTCCACGCGCGCCTCAAAGAGATGTCAGCAGAATTGACGGGGTCCGCTAGGGCCAATGCCTGCCGGGGCTGCGAATATGGGCCGAAAGGGAAATCGTTGCCCCCGGCAACAGGGCAACCAAAGGAACACGGGTGGGTTTTAGTCAGTATTAGTCTGACACGCCCTCCCGCTCCACCCAGAGCGAGAGAAGTTATTTGATAATTTCCCAATCAAAAAAAAAAAAAGGGTCAGCCAAAATAAAAGTTATTAAGTTTTCATCATCATTTTCCTGCTCTCGCTAATGGTGGCGCGTGTGTCATTTGGCTCTCTTCAAAATGTAGAGCTGAATGGTGCTGATCCATGCGTCATGCTCGTGAACGGGCGCCGTCAGTTGGGACTGGTCATCTCTTAGCTGCCATGGCTAATTTTTTTTTTTTTTTACGGACGATTTAAAAGCACGTCTTTCTACATTGTTCTCACATATATAATTTCAACATGAATGATGTAACCAATATTTCGTAACAGTTTTTTGAACTTTCTTGCCCGTTCTTCTCCATAGGTACCTACTACGCTTTGGAATGGGCAACTAGCTTCATATTTTTGATTGACCAACTCCTTGACAATTCAAAAGTGCCTTTTTTTTGTATGGGAAATTATCAAATAACTTCTCTCGCTCTGAGCGGAGCAGAAGAGCGTGTCAGACTCCTACTGACTAAAATCCACCCGTGTTCGTTCAGTTGCCTATATGTTGCCAGCGACCACGGTATCCCCTTCAGACTTTCCCGCGACCCTGGCAGGCATCGGCCCTAGCGGACCCCGTCAGTTGTGCTGACATCTCATTGAGGCGCGTGTGGAACACAACGCGCCGTCGACCCGGGCCTGGTCCTTATCGGACGGCGAGCTACCCATTGCTCACCGTCCGAAGTGATACCCATGTGTCTCGTAGAGCTGGTAAAGTTGTCGGTCCTACGCGTAATCTCTCTCCGGCCTTGTTAGATTGCCGCCCTATCTGACTATGAGAGTGAATAAAGAGGGAGTGCACATTTCGTCGCTCGCATGACTAAAAGTCCTATCTAATTCTGTTCGGATTGATAAATAAATTTTTCAAAAAGTGTTCTATCTGTTTTAATAATTAAAAATAAATACCAATATTGAAAATAAATAAGTAGCTATATCGTAAAAATAAAGTATTGTAAATACTCTTTACGAATAAATATAATTAAATATTCAGAATTACCGATAGATTATAATTTTATCTTAGTTAGAAATGTCGTAACTGCAAAACGCTTTTCCTGAATAATTGACAATACGGAGATAGGACCGTTAGTCATGCGAGCGACGATTTGTTTGCACACTATAATTTCGCCTCGGTAGTAACCTTTCTTTCTTTAAACGAAATTTTTCAGCCTATTTTGATCGACTTAATATAATTATATTGCCTAGGTAAACAAAAGGAAATCATATTTAGTCCGTCTTTCAGATAATAAAAAAATATTAGACACATATTTTTTGCTTTATCATATGAAAATAACTTAGTGTCCCCCAACTTTAACACGCATTAAAGTTTGGGAGTGGGGGCTCGCTACGTCACAACTCAATATTAAATCTAGCAAGGCGTGACGTTATGCCACATTTTAACTCGATGTATCGCCGTAATCTTTTGATTACGTCAAAAAAGAAAAAACACGTGTTCAATATTTTTTAATAATCTACCAAACGGACAAAAAAATTTGGACACAGGCCTATTATGTTAGGATCGTAGCAGGTGGCGTTCTGTAGTTTCTGCTTACCCCCATCGGAAACAAGGCGTAAGTCTATGTATGTATGTATTAACTAATGCAAATATAAATGACTCTTTACCGACCTAGCTACATAAGTTAAAACAATTGAGGTATTCCACTAAGAGCGCTGAGTTCAACAGCACTTGTCTGAACCACACCTGAGGACTTCCACTAACCACACTGAAACAAAATGTTGATAAGTGCGGTTTGGTGGAACAGTTTATTACAATCAATCGATCAACTCCACATTGCGCATTTGTTAAGTAATTAATCACTCCCAGACAAATTATTGACAAACACAACAGGTCGAGTTTGTCAACCTTTTGATTATAAATCGTGTTGATTTATTTGTCGTTCAGGTCAGAAGTCCTGTCTGAACTCCAACTGTTTTGACAGCGGCTTTCAGGAAATAATGCCGATAGGCTGCATATCCACCAGAGATATGCGAGGATGTGTAGCGAGGGATGTGTTTGTTAAGAACCAATAGAATCGCTTCATTTACCTAGCCTCGCTTAGCGCAGCTCCGGTGGAAACGCCTTAGCGGTGCGAGGTTTTTGTACGTACAAAACAAGCGAGGGATGTGTGTTAGGGATGGACGCGAGTAAGAAATCGTATCTGAAAAGAACCCGCTGCACATCCCCGCAGCGCTCATCTGCGCACCGTTTCACAGCGTCGCTATGCATCCTCGCACCGCTCAGCGGCCTAGCACATCTCTGGTGGAAACACTCACATCGTTTCACAGCTTCGTTACGCATCCTGGTACCGCTCAGCTACCTCGCACATCTCTGGTGGAAACGCAGGATTTCGATACAAGCAGCTGTGTCTTATTGGCACAAATGGACAACTTAACATAACGCCATAACATCACGCCTATATTCCCCAGATGGTTGGGCAGAGGTGTACCTATATTACACCCACATTTCGCCAGTTATGTTCAAGTCCCATGTAATAGGAGGCGAGCCTATTGCTATCAACCGGGTACAAATCCAGACTCCGGGCTGCTACCGAGTAATTCTGAAAGGAAAAAACTAGTAACACTTTCCGACCCGGGACCCAGGACCTCAGCAGTAGCGCTTGCGTCAACTCAACCAGTGAGGCAGTCATTATTAATTTAAATTTACATCTTCTTCTTTTCGTGTGGTTAGTGACTAACCTGGTGTCAGTTTTAAAGTCGCCCATGGGCCTCTGACATGGCTTCAAATACCGTCGAGAAATATCTCACAGGCATGCCGGTTTCCTCATGATGTTTTCCTTCACCGTTCTTGAAGCAAGTGATAATTATACAATACGCACATGAATCCGAAAAGTCAGAGGTGCGTGCCTTGGGTTCGAACCGGAGACCTATGACTGACGGACACACCGTTAGGCTATCGCTGCTGTACATACAAAAAAGTTTTTTTGAAGTTGGTTATTTTTTCATGTAAAATGTTTTTATTTTCACATTTTTGTTGTGATACCCACACCACACAAATTCGAATACCACTAGGTACCTGCTATATGCAAATAACTGTGACAGGAACTCAAACATCATCCATATAGACTCAAGTGGTAAAAATACGTATTATTGAAGCTAACTCAAAAACTACCCAACATAAGTTAATAAAATTTATATGAGATCACCTCTGAAGTATGAACTACTAAACAAAAAAAGAATCATCAAAATAAATTCATAATTAGCGGAGTAATCGCGTAAAACACATACAAAGAAAAAAAAACAGTGGCCCTCCGGGAGTGCCGACAGAAGTGAAAACTTGAAAAAAAATCGGCACCGCGGTTATAAATGCGTTGAAGTCTTTTTAATGGTCAAAAGTTGGTGTCGTCACAGTGTCGCGAAATCAATGATTTAGTCTCATCCCAGAAATGCCCAACGCGCCTAAAGAAGTTTCCACTAACAAAAACATTGATAACCTCCTCTTTTTTGAAGTTGGTTAATAACACATATTGAATTGCCAAGCCTTTATTATCAGAAGCCGGGGTTAGTTTACTATCCTATACGATAGCAATGGCCATAATGCAGTTAAAATTATAAGTTATTTCTCTAGTTTACGACTACTTAAAGTAAACGTCGAATAAAAAGCGGGCCGTGCGCATACAATATCGCATAAAGTGCACGGAACCATGTTTCATAAATATAATATATTATATTGAATGTGTACAGGGACACACTCAAGGTGTACTTATATTAAATAATATTGCATATTTAAAAACAAAAAAAAACGTGTGGCACTCGGGGACTGCCGCGGTAAAGCTATTGCATAGCATTTGTTACTTCCTATTTGTCAAAGCTACACTTGGGATGATGAGGGATATCATGGGAACGTAATTTTTGTTTTATGTCATCATCCGTCATTATATGGTAGGCGGAGTGGGGGGTGTTAGGTTTTTTTCGTTATGGAATTTCTTGATTCGGTCGCCGCGCTCAAAGCCATGCAATAGCTTAAAAAATATATATATGAAAAAAAATATGGATAATGTAAAAAAAAAAATACTAAAATATGTAGTTGGGAAAAGGACCGGACCTACCCTTTTCCCAACTACATACTTTATGTTGCGGTCGACTTCCAGTCCAACGGGATGCAGCTGAATATCAGTATTGTTCATGGAGCGACATGCGAGCCTATCTGACCTCCACCACCCAGTTACTGGGTAATACGATACCCCTTGGTAAGACTGGTTGTCATATTTTCGGCTTTCGGGCTTCTGAAGACCCATAACGACTTAGAGTCTACTATTGATAAATATGTTTGAAATTGTTTCGTCACTTCGATAAAGTCAAAGTCAAAGTCAAATAATTTATTTCAATTAGGCACAAAAAGGCACTTTTGAACGTCAAAACCAAAAAATAGAATTGATTCTAGTCGCCGTATAGTCAATATTTAACTTGATCGATTAAATCTTACTAACTGTTTGTAATAGTGAATTCGTTGTAATTTTTTATTGAGTTTTTATTCATAAAGGGATGATGACAATTTTTTTTTGTTAATTAGGTAGATTATTAAAAAATATTGGACATGTATTTTTTCTTTTTTTACGTAATCAAAAGATTACGGCGATACATTGAATTAAAATGTGGCATGACGTCACGCCTATTGTAGATTTTATACTTAGTTGTAACTTAACGAGCCCCCACTCCCCAACTTTAATGCGTTTTATCTAAGTAATTTTTCTTTAATACGATAAAGCAGAAAATACGTGTCTAATATTTTTTTATCATCTTACTGACGGACTACATAGAATTTAATTTTTTTACCAAGGCATCATACCTAGATATTAATTTATTAAAATTCTGGTCTTCGGCTCCAAACTGATGTTCAAATAACCTTACAACATTCAGTCACAATATGAAATATCAAATTCAGAGAAATACCGAAATAGTTGAAAAAACCGACTTGTTACAGAAAACCTCTAAATTAATTAACTTCAAGCAAAGAGTTGTTTAATTAAGTCTGAAAAGTGTCTGCAAACTTGTCTGTAATGTCAGATTAATTATTTAGTCTAAAAAGGTCTTAAAATGATGTAACTTTTTCCAGCATGTTTAAATGTAATTTTTACTAGGAAATTTTTTTTTTATTTTAAATTGGCTGCTACACTTTTTTAAGGGTAATTTTTGGTCATCAAAGAAAGAAAGAAAATATGTTTATTTGCGGTAAACGGTCATGTTCCTGCCACCCTGCTCTAAGACCACGACTAAGATCTCTTTTAATATACCCGGTGATTTTTAATTAAAATATAATTCATTCAATCTGCCCAGTCTTTTCCCAACTACGTTGGGGTCGACTTCCAGTCTAACCTGATGCAGCTGAATACCAATATTTTCCATCGAGCAACTGCCTGTCTGATCTCCACAACCCAGTAACAGTGACCTCCATATTCAAAATTAATTTGTTTACGTTACACGTCCGTGTTTGGGTCACAGAAATACATGTGTGTACCAAATTTTAACTTAAGGCTTGTGCAGACCGAGACGCGACACGTGCGTGTGCGTGCGTGTCGCGCTGTTCTGGACGAGCCTTTAATCGGTCCATTAGATTCGGAGCAAATTGGCTGTGACGGATAGACACCCAGACACACGAGTAATCCTATAAGGGTTTCGTTTTTTCCTTTTGAGGTACGGAACCCAAAAAAGAAAAAAAAATACATATTCCTAACGATAGAAGTTACGTCTGGGAGAAAACAATAATAATTAAACAAGTAGGTCAAAATCTTAACCCTCATTAATACAGCACTGAAATTTCGGTCAAGGTTGCGACACTTTCAGACTCTTACCGCCATATTTATATCATGTTCCTAAGGCGTCTATCCCACTGCCGGCGATTAACGACAAGTGACTAGAGCTAGCAACTAAAAACGAGTTGGCGAGCAGCGATTGTGTAGTTCCGATAGTTTTGTCGCTGGGCTCTCAGCGAGTGTCCGAGTGCGACGAGTAATTACTCACCACTCGCTCGGGGTGAAATTACCGCTGTTTGGTCCCTCGGCGTGAGCTCTGACCGCCAAGCGAGCGTTGCTGAGCGAGTATTCTATGTTCTACGGTTTGGTTTCCGCACTTAGTCCTTCAGGTGGACCATTGCGCGTGGCTGATGGCGGCCGTCGGTGGTTATTCCAACCAGCCCACCTCCTTCCAGAAGTTAAGTTAGTCTCCTGGCCTGTTCAGGTTCATGTGAAAGATCTGGGAGACCCGAGGGTTTCTGTTCTAATTTGGGTGACTCCTGTGCATTCAAAGAGCACATGCGCAATGGTTTCCTCTGCCTCCATGCATGCCCTGCACAGAGGATTGTCCGTTATGCCTATTTTGTGGAAGTGCTTGTTTAGCGAGCAGTGTCCCGTGATGGTTCCCGACATCAGGCGAGTGTTCTCTTTGATAGCTCTTGTCGTTGCAACAAAAGACTATTCGCCGGCGGTGTGAACAGCCAGCCATCAACTATTATTTTGACCTCCTTTACTTACATGGGACCTATAATCTTTAGTACGTTTCTTGATCAAGAAAATCATTGATAGCTAGTCGCTTCCTCGCCAGCGGTGGGACAGATGCCTTAGGGACATTTTAGCAACATTTTCAGTACATTTCAATAATACATGAGATGATGTTGTAAACAGGCTGATGCAGTAATTTTACGGTATCATAAAAGTGTTGTGAGAGGAGATAAAATACTTCAATTGAAGTGTTGAAAATATGAAGAAAGTAATTTTTGTTCTGTGTATTTTGTACTAGCTGCGCGCCGCGGTTTTACACGCAAATGTCTCGATCCCGTGGGAAAATCGGGATAAAAAATTAAAATAAAGTATCCTATTTGTTAATCCAGAGTATAAACTATCTGCGTGCCAAATATCATCCAAATCCGTTCAGTAGTTTTTGCGTGAAAGACAAAACTCACAAACACACACAAACAAACACTCACAAACTTTCGCAGCTAATATTAGTAGGAAGTAAATGGAAAGTAATAAGAATCTAAGTGTAGTGAACTAGTGATCATATTTTTTGTCTAAAGTATAATATTATAAAGACATAAATTTTGTGAGTTTGTAGAGGGTAAGCTTCAGCACTACTGATCCGATACCAAAAAATCTTTCAATCGGAAGCTACAATATTGCCGAGTGAGTAACATAAGAAATTTCACGTCACGGGCATAATCTAGTATTTTAAAACAAGTCTAAGGGCGGATTCGACCTAACTTTAATAAATTAAAAAAAAAAAAACTTGATAAATTCTGTAATATAAAGTGATTTTATTAGTAGGATACAAATAAAATCACTTTTAATTCGAGAATAGAGTTAAAAGTATAGTGATAGTTTAACTAGCTTGAGTTTCTTTATATGTGTACCTACATTTATTTACACAAATCTGACACGTACCTACAAACAAACCTAAACCAGAAAACCTAGTTAAAACAAACATTTGTTTCGCGCAAGAATAAAACAAACATTTGTTTCGCGCAAGAATAAAACAAACATTTGTTTCGCGCAAGAATCAAATCTTCGAGTCGCATTTCCAAACCCCAATACCAGCGACTACACAAACCAATTCATTGACTTAAGCACATCCTCACGAAATTCCAGAAAAAAGGACAAAAATATCTTCTCCCAAATCCGGCCCTTAAATACATAAGATACGCAATCGCCCGATATAAATAAAGTTAGGACAAAACAAAAGGGACACTTGATACGATTAATGTTGCCGATTCGAGTCCCGGCTGCGTTTAAATACAATATACCGTATATTGTGGGTAGTTGTGTATAAAAATATGTGGGGTACAATTTTATTGGTGTTTTATTTCCGTAGTGAAGAAAGAAAGAATTGGTAAAAGTGGATTTAAGAGCGTTCATACAAAAAGTTGGCAACGTCGCAAATAGCTGTCAAATATTTACTTGTTTTGATTAATTTGGCAATATTAATGTATGGAAATAAGAAATAATTATGGCTAACCAGTGAACAGGCCCTTAAATACAGTGTGATTCGTCATAATGTGCATGTATTGAAATGAGGGAATCTATGCTTAATTTTATCGACGGAAAAAATATAAAAAAAAATCTTGTTTTTTTTTTTTTCCTTTTTAAGTTTTTTTTGTTCTCTTTGGCATCTTATTTATTAATTTTACAATTATTGTAAAAAAATTATGAAAAATATACAGATTTTTGCAAAAAAAAACATATTTATTTTCAATTGAGGGTAGTTTTTCTTCTCAATTTTACTTCCAATCATTATGGAGTTTGTTTCATCGCGATAGATGACTTAGTTTAAAAGTTACACAGTTTTGTTACAATTTTTTTTTTCATAAAAAACTTATTAGATTTTTTAAAATATTTTTTCTGTCTTTAAAATTAAGCAGGGAATCTCCTCATTTCGATATGTGCACATTATGAAGAATCACACTGTATAACCACACATTTCTGAAACACGCTGTATTTATACCTTTATCACATTCAGAATCGATTGATACTCAACAAAAATCGATCACGTTGATCAAAGCCCTTAAACATAACTTCCCTTAATTACGAAACTCCGTATCACATCCGAATTATGTATCGACCAACATCGGTCAATTTTCGAGATCCGATCTTTTGCACCGTAATTTATTAAAGAAAAGGTCTTGGTAATTTTTGTGAGAATCGATGCGAATTCTGCATTGCGTTAGTTAATCGATTCTCGATGCGATGGACGGATCGAGATTAAGAATCGGGTGTATCGGGTTCCGTCATCGTGGATTTTGTTACACCGTAGCACCGTAAAGTTTTTAAAATATATTTTGTGAGTATATTTGCTTAACCAATAGGGATGATGACTAAAAAAATATTTTTTTGTCCGTCTTGTAGATTATTCAAAAATATTGTACACATGTTTTTTCTTTTTTTACGTTGTCAAAAGATTACGGCGATACATTGAGTTAAAATGTGCCGTGACGTCACTTGTATGTAGATTTTATACTTACTTGTGACGTATTGACCCCCACTCCCCAACTTTAATGCGTTTTATCTAAGTAATTTGTATTAATACGATAAAGCAAAAAATACGTGTCTAATATTTTTTTATTATCTGACTGACGGACTAAATAGAATTTCTTTTTTTTGACCCAGGCATCATGCCAATTGTGTGTATATATTGCAAAACAAGGCGAATTATTAAATAAATGTAACTAATAATTACGCTGATTTAAACGATTAAAAGCTCCAATTTACGACAAAACAACAGTCTTCTTCGTCTTAGCGTCTAATGGCAATCTAATTAAAATCAGCCCAGAATTTGGCTACGAGTTGTGCACCTTCAGTAGCGTCCATCAGCTACTGCATCGTGCAGGCAACAGGACACGATGGTAAGTGCCCCATTGTTAGTGGAACAGCCACACTTAGGGCTATCGCGGCCTAGACGGCTACGACAAGTGGCCGCAGCGACCAATACCCTAATTACGTAGCACATTTTCGTAACCGATTAAGACATCTGTTTTATTTTGACAGTTCAACAACATTCATTGTGTTATTTACGTTGTTGAGAAGATTTTTTTTTAACGCTAACGTTACATTAGAAAAGTATTACATTAGAAAAGTTAATATGGTCGTTGAGTTTTCTTAAACTTTAAAATTTTCGGCGCAATTTTCTTAATTGTTCTTTCATAAGAACCTTCTCCTTACAATAACAAAGACAAGAAAAGAATTTCGCAAATTCTTTTTTTGCGAAATCGGTCCAGCCGTGCCGTGATGCCGTGACCAAAGGAAATAGGGATTATTTTTTAAGCGAAAACTTCTTTAGGCTAAACCATTGATTTCGCGACACTGTGATGACACTTCATTTTTGTAAACGCGATTGTGCTCTTTATTTACATTATGTTACGGATCAATGTTCTATGCAAGTATTTTTACTTTAAAAGTTTCGGAAGTGCCGACAGAAGTGAAAACTTGAACAAGATCGCCTTGGTGGAACAAAAATACTTATAGGTATAGAACATTGTTCCGTAACCTAATCTAAATAAAGAGCACAATCGCGTTTACAAAAAAAAAAAACTTCCAGAACCCTTAAAGTAAAAATATTTGCATAGAACATTGAACCGTAACTTAATATAAATAAAGAGCACAATCGCGTTTACAAAAATGAGGTGTTGGTAGCGGTGTCACGAGTTCAAATGTTTTTCCCATCTCAAAAATGCCCAACGCGCCTGAAGTTTTAACTTCAAAAAAGTTTTTACAAAAAAAAAAACCGACTTCAAAAAAAAAACACTACAAAGTGAAAAATAACTTTAATTTCGGAAGTCTTGGTTTTGAATTTTCGTTCTTTGTCACCGACTTCCGAAATTAAAGTTATTTTTCACTTTGTAGTGTTTTTTTTGAAGTCGGTTGTTTTTTTTTTGTAAAAAATCTTTATTTTTCACTTTTTGTTTTGTGGTACCTACCCCACACAAATTCGAATACCACTACCTGCTATGTAAATAGTGGGAAAAAATACGTATTATTGAAGCTAACTCAAAAACTATCAAAGCAAAGTTAATAAAATTTATATGGGACCACCTCTGAAGTATGATCTACCAAACAAAAAAAGAATCATCAAAATCAATTCATAATTGGCGGAGTAATCGCGTAACAAAAAAAAAAACATACAGACGAATTGAGAACCTCCTCCTTTTGGAAGTCGGTTAAAAATTGGCCAAATTCATAACGGTGTAACTGCCAACCAATAGGCATCAACGCTGTATCAAGTTTTCGCTTGTTTTATTCTGAATGTCTGATCCTGACTCGAAAGGCGTTCCGTTTTTAATTCGCGATGGTCGTTACCGATGTTAAGTTTCCGATGAAATTGCATTCGTCTCGATATTTTCGCGAAGTTGTTTGCATATCCATCGATTACTCGGTACTCGGCAATTATTGGGCGCATCGTGTTCGGCAATCGGTAAAAGTTTTCGGGAATTTATCGTGATTTTATTGTGATCGCGTGAGTGTTGGAAGTTTTTAATTTTGGAGAACTCTGCTCTCAGATTGATTTCTTTATGACGTTGTTACTTGAATCTTCTTGAGTTTAGATACGACATACGAAGGCTGCCTTAAATAGGGATAGTTTTTGGAGCGAAAACTTCTTCAGGCACGTTGGGACTAAATCATTGATTTCGCGACACTGTAACGCAATTTACCGACACCGTAGAATAAAAGACATCAACGCATTGATTACCGCGGTGCCAATTTTTTTTGTGCCACTGTTTATTTTAATTTTACGGGAATTGTTTTCAGTATTCTTAAATAATTTTAATATTAGTGTAACTCAGTAGGTAGAAACTACAGAACACCACGTGCTACGATCCTTATAGACACCTCTTGCTTCAAAGACCTTCGTACATCAATGGCAATCCTTACTCATTTCATTCAAAATTAACACTTTATAAAAAATGCAGCGCACCATACTGTCTACATGGCTGGTATTCAGCTGCATTCGGTTAGACTGGAAGCCGACCCGAACATAGTTGGGAAACGGCTACGTAGATTGATGGTATAAGCATGTAATGTGGAGGAATGAAGCAAATGTCGTGAGGAAGATTTTGAGTATGAATGTGGATGGCTATAAGAGTAGGGGAAGACCAAAGAAACGATGGATGGACTGTGTGGGAGATGATATGGATAGAAAGGGGGGGACTACCGAGATGACGACTGATAGAGAAGTATGGAAGGATTTATATGTACCATAACTTAAAACACTACACACCCACAAACCATTCCACACCACACACTTCATCACACACACCACAACACACCCCAACACACCCCAACACAACACACCAAAACACAACACACCACAACACAACACACCACACCATACTATACACCACATCACATGCATTAACTACGAATAAGTTTCATAAGTTTTATTCTTATTATTAATCATTTAAATTACAACTTTGCTTATAGATTTTTATTTATAAGCTAAATACAGAAAAATGTACTTACATTGCATAGGTACCCTTAAATGTACGACAATGTTGTGCAAGAGCGGAGCCTTCTAATACAGGCTTTGTTTGCCTAAAAGGAGGCTCCAAACACGTTTAATTGTAATGCAATTTTCTATTTGTCACAATAAACTATTTTAAAGTGAAACTTTTATTAGATCGTCTCAAACTTTTTCGTCTGTGTGTTGCATGTCGCGTGACGGTCGGCCGCGGAGTAGGGATAAAGTGAAAGGCACTCGTCAGAGCAGCCAAGGCCAATATAGCGGCGCCTATAGTTCGCTTAAAAGTTTCACTTTTACCGTGGTTTCATAAAACCACACAATCCTTTTTATATTTTTGTGTATTTTGTAAAAGATATGTTGCGCTGGCCGCAAATAAATTCGGATATGAGCAGGAGAATGATGTCATTAAATTAATTAACCTTATAATTTTTGTTTCAGGTACAACTTCAATTTCTCCTGGCACTAAGTCTCGAAGTATTTTGTAAGTAAATACAGCTTTCCTCGAAACTTAACAGTTCACCGTTAAACAATTTAATTGAAGTACTTTTAATCATGAGAGATCAGAACTTTACAACTAACCTTTATTAGATTTCTGAGGTTAACCCTAAAATATACTTAGTAACAGTAGAAGAGATTATTAGTTCGTAAGGGCGTTTGTCCACCGTAGCCGTCACCGAGAAACGAGATTATGCGAACCGAACGTGACGTCCCGGTGACGGCGATCGCGTCCACTGCGACCGACCTCGACAAAATAGATAAAACAAAAACCGGGTGAACGGCGCGGTGCCGGTGTCGTTAATGTGTGGACATTTGCAAACGTATTTTGTATTGCCGGCACATCGGTTCGTCACAATCTCGGGCAGAAATCTAGCGGGCGCGCGGAACTGCTCGAAACTTCGGCGGCTGGGATGACGGCGCTTGGGTAACGGATGTGCGGTAGACACGCGACCATAGTAAATGTATGTATCGCTACTTCAGCGCCGTCATCTCGTTCTCAGTGACGTTACGGTGACGGTGGCGGTGGACAGACGCCCGTAGAGTTACTTAGTACTATTACGACTCAAATGAATACCTAGAACCTACTAAAACTATTTACTACTTCAACTAACATTTTAAGACTTTACAGATTGCTTCTTCAGTGTACAGGATTGGAAGCAATCAAGTGTCGGTCCGTCTATCACAGACGATTTTCTCTGAAACATTTTTACGGGTAGATTTGAAATTAATGATGTCGGTCTTATTAACACACTTTTATTAGGTCGACCAGTATGTAACTAACTATGTAATGGAATCTAAGGTAACTAATTTAACCATCTTCCAAGGGTCGTAGCGTAATGAAAATTGGCAGCTGTATGTAGTTCTGATGACAATACAATAATATGGTACTGTCGAACTGATCTGATGATGGAGCCGGAAGATATGAACTGGAACTTCATGATGGAAAATTGTATCATAGCTGTTTTGGATTTCTTAGAAAAGTCTTGTAATGAACTTTGACCACGATTAGGTTTTAAGGTCTGATGATGAAGCCTTTTTGTTTTTACATGCATTTATAAAAGCGTGTTTTTCTAGTGTTTTTTAAATTATTAATTTATTTTGGAATTGTAGAAGTTATGGGTATTAGTTGAATTTGATGCTGAGAAATATGTAGGGATAATTAAAAGGGTGATGATAATGATTATGAATTGAAAACAAAATTATATGGAAATATTGTTGTACCTAACCTACTCATAATAATTATAATTACCTACCAGAGTTACTCATACTGAAATACCAGGACTCACTCGTGGGATAAAAAGTAAAGCCTCGAGCTGATTGACGCGACGCGACACCGGTAATACGGTAGTTGCCTAGGTAAAAAAAAAGAAATTCTATTTAGTCTGTCTTTCAGATAATAAAAAAATATTAGACACGTATTTTTTGCTTTATCATATTAATCAAAAATAACTTAGAAAACACGCATTAAAGTTGGGGAGTGGGGGCTCGCTACGTCACAACGCAGTATTAAATCTAGCAAGGCGTGACGTCATGCCACATTTTATTTCAATGTATCTCCGTAATCTTTTCATTACATCAAAAAATAAAAAATACGTGTTCAATATTTTTTAATAATATACAAGAAAGACAAAAACATTTTTTGGACACAGGCCTTTGTTCTACCGTGAAGTTTTCTTAGAAATTGTTTTGTTAGAGTCGTCTCGCGCCAGTCTGCACAACGCTTAACTCGGTTTGAATGAGTAGGTATGCTGTTTCTAGAAAATATATATTATTGCCTCGTTAGTCCAGTGGGCGCAAAAGCTAATGTGAGCATGAGGTCCTGGGTTCGATTCCCAGGTCGAGCAAAGTGTTATCGGATTTTTCTATCAAGAATTTCTCAGTAACAGCCCGGAGACTGGATTTGAGCCCGGTTGATGGCCATAGGGTCGCCCCTTCTTACATGGGACCAAAATAAAATAGTTAATTGATAATAGTTTCTTCTGCGTTCAGCGTTCGGTGTGGCAACACGTCGCGTTCGGGTTCGGGCCAAGTCAATCGTCATCCTCGTTGAGAGGTCGAACACGTGTCGAATTCTTTCAGGGCTTTTTATGGCTCTTTAGAAATAGCTAAGCGGAACAGGTTACTAAATATATCCACGTCTATTGTACTCGTATTTTATGGGACGTAAACCTAACCGGCAGAATGTGAGTGTGCTATTTACACCTCTGCTTAACTCGTCGAGGCGAATAGGCGTAATGTCATGTTATTATATTATGTAATACTAGCTCCGCCCCGTGGTTTTTCCCGCATAAGTCTCGATCCCATGGTAATATCGGGATAAAAAGTAAAGTATCGTATGTCTTAACCCTGGTCATGGTCTACCCATGTGCCAAATTTCATGCCGATCTGTTCAGCCGTTTTAGCGTGAAAACTTAACAAACAAACATACAAAATTGAGCCGCTGCGGGACGCCTGGCAGATGTGAAACATCGAAATTATTATGTACTGGTAATATGCATAAAAGTATATTTTACGACAGGAAATAAATATGGCGACTGATGGCGTGGCGACGCATGGTCACGCGTCGCCACGCCATCAGTCGGTTTGACCCGCCGCTATAGATGTTTCACATCAAAAATCATATCTTTTCTGTTTTTTATTAGTTTGGAAAAGAAATATAATGTAGCAAGAGAATGATAAAGCAAAGCCATGTTCAATGAAAATGATCCATTAGCTGAAGTAGTTGATGCCTTCAAAAGCGGAGTAGTTGCGAAAACTGAGGAAATGCAACTTGGGGTTGTTATGAAACTTTGTTTGACCGCTTTGCGATGGAAATATAGGGTTGAGTTGTTTGAACGGGTGCTCGATGGATCTGTATTTTTTATTTTTTTGCCAAAGGTTCAAGAGCAAAGCCTAGCGTCACGCTACAACAACTAAGATTGTAATGCTTAAGGAGGAAGGGTTAGGGCAGCCCGCGGAATTCAAATGTTCTTACGTTTTTTGCATTTTGCAGGTCAGTGTCCGGTTTCATGTTAATTAAAATATGATTCGCGGCCGTAACAAATATGGCTTTACTCAATTATAATCATTACCTTGATTTTAATACACTAATAGGGACTATAGACCAGTATCTGGTAAAAATTTCAACTAGCTAGGTCCACCCGTTCCTGAGAAAATCGGTGGTGACAAACGGACAGACGGACAAGACAGTGATCTTATAAGGGTTCCGTTTTTAGGTATGGAACCCTAAAAAGGGTCCGATTAGAACTCTACCTTTATGTAATTTTGACACGGTTTACTTGTATTGTTCTAAAGAAGTTTTTATTTTTCTATTTTATATTATTTTTGTTTAGATAAAAACCGCGAAACTTAATCCTTCCCGTATGTTTCCTACCCCCGAGAAGAATACTAATTATGAATTTCAGTGTTTTGCGAGTAAATAATTATGCACTGAAAAGTTTCAGGTTCTATGCTCACCGCCGCGCCGGTTAGTTACTATAACTACTAACTGGAGATAAATTCAGCTAAATCTCAGATTCATTAGTAGTACTAGGTACCGAGAATATGGTTAATGTTGTCAAGATTGTTGTTTTGTCTTTTTTTTTTTTTGTATAAAAAGAATTGTATTTTTTTAAGAATTTAATTTTTTTAAATTTTTTGTTCTTCTTTATTTTTTAAACTTTAGTTACTCAAAGCTTTTAAATGGCAATTGTTAAAGCACATTGTTCATATAGTTGCTGATACTCGTAGCTAGTTGCTTCCTCGTGGTGTGACAGGTGCAGTAGCACGTCAAAAAAATTCATAAATACCTTTAAAAAAAAACTTAAACATGCAACAGTTTTACTGTAAAATGCTTGAAATTTAAACTCATTCCATATTTATGGTGGTTGTATTTCAGTTTCAGACCGTCCATATATCCGGATAAACGGGCACCCTTTATAGTGTATTATCTAGCGAGCTTATGTTGTTTGTGCCAGCTTAGCACTCTGGGTTATGGACCTAAGTGTAGTCTAGGTTTTAGGTGTATCCTAGTGCTAACTTTTAAAGTCCTTGCGTCCATTGTTGATCTCTTTGTGACCCTTTTTGACCGTGTATTTTTAAAAAAACAGTGGCACTCCGGGAGTGCCGACAAAATGAGGTGTCGGTAATGGTGTCGCGAGTTCAATTGTTTTTCCCATCTCAAAAATGCCCAACGCGCCTAAAGAAGTTTTCACTTCAAAAAACGTGCAATTTCTTAAAGTGTTTTTAGGGTTCCATCCTTCAAAAGAAAATAACGGAACCCTTATAGGATCACTTCGTTGCCCGTCCGTCTGTCTGTCAGTTTGTCAAGACCCTTTTTCTCAGGAAAGCGTGGAGGTATCAAGTTGAAATTAATATCAAATAAGTTGGTCTATGGTCCCATGGAGCTCTAAAAAAAATCAAGCTTTTAAGTCAACGACATAAAAAAATACGGCCGTTTATGCGACATGTTTTGATACTCGCAAATAAATCAAAACCTATTTATTACAGGGTACTTTAATCATGAAGTTTGGCACGAAGCAAGGTCTCACAGCACAAATAAAGGAAAACGTCCAAAAATCGTAAATTTTTTGTTTTATCAAACATAAAAATATTTTTTTGCGATTACAAACTTACATTTGCAGTTGGAGAATTGACCGTGACATAGATCGATGTATGGGAGAACATGTTTTTCAACTACAAAGTTAAGTTTGTTTTTGGGATAAATTCATCCCAAATACGGAACCCTTCATTGTGCGTGGTCCGACACGCTCTAGGCGGGGTTTTTAACAGTGTATAGTTTTAAAAAGCCCGTGCATTTTTTAAAAATTATTTGTTCTATAAAACATTCTCGTGGCTTAATGATAACAGCCGCACTGGTCTATCAAAGGTTAAACTACCCTTGCCGAGGTCGGTCCGTAGATGGGTGACCATCCATTACATAATCGAAACCCCTCCATATCTCGGAAAGCACCCATTGGTTCCGGCTGTCATTCGTAGATCTTTGACAGTCGTTAGGGGTAGTTAGAAGCCCAAAAGTCTGACAGTCTTACAACCAAGGGGTATCGTGTTAGCCGCCGTAACTGGTTGTGAAGATCAGATAGGCAGTCGCTCCATGTAAAATACTGGTATTCAGCTGCATCTGGTTAGACTGGACGCCGACCCTAACATAGTTGGGAAAAGGCTAGGCAGATTGTTGTATTCAATGTGTAAAAAAAAACAGTGACACTCCGGGAGTGCCGACAGAAGTGAAAACTTGAACAAGATCGCCTTGGTGGAAGACTAATACTTGTATAGAACATTGTCTAAATAAAGAGCACAATCGCGTTTACAAACAAAAATGCAACCAAAACCTTTAAAGTAAAAATACTTGCATAGAACATTGATCCGTAACGTAATATAAATAAAGAGCATAATCGCGTTTACATGAATGAGGTGTCGGTAACAGTGTCGCGAGTTCAATTGTTTTTTCCCATCTCAAAAATGCCCAACGCGCCTAAAAAAGTTTTCACTTCAATAAAAACACTCGGTAAAACAAGAATATCTGCATATTTTTTAATGTCTGTCTCCATTGTGTTCAATAACATTCACATCCATTTCATATATATTCACGTTACCGTTTCTGAGAAGCGATGTGAGATCATGTTCGATGATATCTGATACATTGAGCTCAGTTCTAGGAAATAACACTTTGATATTTCTATTTTGTGTAATATGTATAATGCACGTGTGTATATGTTATGTATCTATACATATTATAAATTGAAGTCACATTTTTCTTTCTTTCTTTCATTAAAACATTAATAGAAGAAAAAAAAGCAAAATGAAATTAAAAGCAGAAAGTCCTGTGCGAGGCCAAAAGGCTATAAATAAATATGTACAAAATATAGACAAAATTGACAGACTTCTAGTGCTTGGTGACGAGACTTTTGGTTACTCTTTAGGTGTGTATTTTATGTATTTTTTTTGTAATGTGCGTTTTGTTGTGTGCAGAAAAAACAATTTTTCTTTTTTTCTTTCTTTCTTTTCTTTATATTTTAACAGTTGATCGCTGACTGTTCCGGTGAGTATGTACTCGTGTGTGGCATCGACAAGAACTATCAAAGAGAGTACTCGTTCGGCGATCACTCCTATCTCAGCATGATGCTGCGACATTTAAAAAAAAGTGTCGCTGCGCTGGTGTTCTGATAGGGCAAAGCAAGGCGAAGCAGGGATAGGTCCACTGGTTTAGTTTCTACCTAGTCCTAAGGGTTGAAGGTGTGAGTTTATGTACACACGGCTACACATCGAGCTATACATTTCCAGTATAAGCTGACCTCGCATTGTACAGAAATCCTATACAATGCGAGATCAGCATAAACTGGAATTTTATAGCTTGATGTGTAGCCGTGGGTACTATTGAAGAAACGCAAATCTGTACACTGTAAGGTAAGAACTATTCTCGCTTGCAGCGCTCGGCCGCTATTGTATCGCTTACCTACGAAAAAAAGGGTCGAGTGCACAGGATTTTGTTTTCAAATTACTTAGATATGCCTTACCCCGATGGTACGTATATGTAACTTTGTATAGCAGCAAAAAGTATTCACCTTGCCAAATACTTCAATGTCAAAAGATCAAGGTATATCATAGTTTAAGAAACGTTACAAAAATATCCCGGGATCTCTTAGGGATGTAACAGCGTTATCCCGGGATCACGGGACTCAGTCCAAGCGTGCGAGTCGGCCCAGTTATTGAAGCTCTTAGCCCCTCTACTTGTGACTCTGAATTCTAGATATTGCTGGCTTTACTGTCCTAGTTTTGAGTCTAGAATTTCTGGGAATATAACTAATTTAATTCGGACATTAAAGTCGGGAATGGTTCCGTTTCTTTGTCAGATGTTGGACGTGGCCTATATCCTACATTTTGTATGAGCGAATGATAGCGAGTTTCCGGAAAGCAACCGTATGTAGTACTAATGTGATTAATTTTTGAGTATTTGGCGCAAAAACTGTGAATATTTCGTAATAAAATAAAACCCTGTCCGATCCAAAAAGGGCACATGGTAAGGTAATGCAATAACATTACAAAAAGTAATGAAAAAACTTATTATTATTTATTGAAAATAAAAAAGTTATTGCTATTTGAAATTCACGTTTTTAGTACCAAAATTATCCTAATTCCATAAAAAATTGGTAAATTTTCAACTTATGACAAGTTAAGACTAGTAGTAGACACCCGCTAAAAGACGGCCGCCCGCGCCCCATGTAAATAACCAGGTAAAATTGCCCATTGAAAAAAAATTGCTGATTTTTTTTTCCAGAAAATTATCTTATGAAAAGACTCAGTATGATTCTTAACAACACCCTCACGGATCGGACAGGGTTTTTTCACACGCTGCAGAAAGCTAACAGTTAGGCACTCAAAATGAGTTATTATATGCAAGATATATTAAATTGAAAAGGCAGAAAAAATATTTACGATTGGTAATAGTCAACTAACGTCTTTAATCATTTAAAAATATAACAGACAAACAAAAAATGTCACGGAACAACCCTGGAAAAAACTAAACCTAAAGAAAATCGAATTCAGCAAAGTCGATACGACACTATCGCATAATATAAATATCAATATGGTAAACATGACACAATCCCGGTAAGACCACGATTACCATCTGTCCAACGGAAATCGCCGAAAAAAGCCGAAGTATGCCAAAAAACGCCGAAGTATTCCGAAACAATAATCCTGTCCGATTGAATTGGTCATAAGTTGGTAATACTTTATTCGGGAGATCGGTGGGGGTTATATTATGCAATGTGTCGGTAGTACTACGATTTCTGTTTGCAGGAATTCGATCGCGACTCACGCTTGAAACACGGCTGTTTATCGAGCGTGAGTTGCGATCGAGTCTTTTAGCTGGATATGAAAAAATGCATTAGAACAATTTTTAAGTTTGTAAAATGTAGGGAATATAGATATAGGGGAGGTAGATTAAAGTCTTGTCTTTGAAAACAATCGCTACGTACCTCGAATTTACAAACCCGCCCGTTGCTTTTGCAAGCAATCCCGATATTTAAATTGTTTTTGATAAATAGCCTTCTAAAATGAATGACAAGCGAGCGAGCGTGTCGGGCCGAGCTCGGCGATCGCTCCTCCACCGATCTATGGAATAACATTTCAGCGACACTGTGACGACACCAGCTTTTGACCATTAAAAAGACTTCAACGCGATGATTACCGCGGTGCGTGGAGTAAAAGACATCACCGCATTGAGTACCGTGGTGCCGATTTTTTTCAAGTTTTCACTTCTGTCGGCACTCCTGGAGTGCCACTGTTTTTTTTAACGTGTATTGTGTTTGATGCCTAGTACATTCAGGAGAGTACTAACTGGTGCATTATGTTAATCTCTTCAGATACAGCGACTCATGTAATTATGATCCAAAACCACTTAGGTGAGTTTGCGAAACCTTTAATTTTTACATTCACAGTATCTGGTTGGTGAAAAGGCGTCTGAAAATTGTCGGAAAAAAAAATTACCTACGGTTTCCTGGAAGAGCGGTAGCCGACACATTACGGCTGCAATGACGGCTGTTATGAAAATGATGGCAGCGGGGTTTGACTTTACGGTGTCAAAAACGCTCTGTATGAAAACATATCAACTTACTTTCATAAATAACGTTTCAGTTTCGTCATTCGCCGGTAAATTGCAGACGCTATGTGACGGGCTAATTCTTTTAGGGAAACGTAGCTGTACTGACTGAAGTTGAGTTGATATCGAGTTCGAGTCTCACTCACTCTAAATTCGAATTCCAATAGTACCACCCTGTAATCTAATAGTTCTATGCCTCGGCTTCGGTGAAATTTGATATTTTTACCGGAATATCGTTCCTGATCAGTTTCCTTTTACTTATTGTGTAAAGCCAATGTATTGTATTAGATAACAAGTATGTATTATGAACCGAAAAACAAGGAAAAATCCCTAACAATATCGTGTTTACTTTTATATAAGCTTTTATGAAAGAAATGTACATTTGATTATATTGTTATTTTTTACGGGAAATGAAAATGTTAAGTATAAGCATGGATTGCCGGACGATATAAAAGAGTGCGATAACGTGAATACTTTTAAAAATAAGCTTAAGAAACATGTATGTACATTATAACTTCTAATACTCTGGAGGAAATTGTATTGTATTATCATACGTATTACTTTGTATCTCATTATAAGCGGACTGTAAGTTCTTATGAGAATAAATTTCTTTAAACCGAAGTATAAGCATAATCAGCCTGTAATTTTCCCACTGCTGGGACACAGTCTGAGAGAGTAAGTGGGTACACACGGCTACACATCAAGCTTATACATTTCCAGTATAAGCTGACCTCGCTTTGTACGGAAATGACATATTCAAATAGTAAACTTGTCAAAATTGACACATGTTACTGTCATCACTGTCAATTGATTGACAGTAATGACAGAATCATGTGTCAATTTATATCTTATTTGTCATAGTTGCCATCAACAAATAAAATATTTGTACTTTAAATAGTTTATAATTTTTCTCATAAATGGAGGGGTCTAAAAATATTATTTCCGTGGTTCCTAGTTTCATATTTTGTTGTTTTTATTTAGATATAGTTTGATGCTGATTAGATTTTTCTCGGAATAAAAAACCAACTTCCCTACAAAAAGCGGACATCTCCTTTAAACTTACTACGGGAACCCAAAAAAAATAAAAAAAGAGATATCCATACAGGTTTTCTTCGTAAAAACAAACACATGATCAATAAAGTTCCAGCTCATATAAGTAAGATGATTTTTCTCACAATATATCGCAAAATATCAATTCATACATCGGCCAACTCAAACTTGGCCAATATTTGTTCATTTGTGGGCCATACAGATGACTGCGCAGGATTGGGGGATGTACGCTCACGGAATATTAAACGATCTCTTATTGATAGTTAACTTGCACTAGTTATAAGGATGGAGTTCTGGCCATCGATTCATTGCTATAGAAATTTATAGAGAGGTCGAAATTATCTGCTGGTAGATCAGTCGCGAAATGGCTTGCCTTCCAAGAAAGACAAGGTTCTTTCCGATTCATCTTAAAATATCACCCTTTATAGATTTTAGAGGTATGAGGAACAGGGTGTAAATAGAAAAAAAAACTTTTTAAGTACAAAAAATACAACCGACTTTACAACCTTTTTACAACCAAACTAAAAAGTGAAAAATAACTTTAATTTCGGAAGTCGGTGTCTCTGGATCAGTATTTTAGTTTTTTGACACCGACTTCCAAAATTAAAGTTATTTTTTACTTCGTAGTTTGGAAGTCGGTTGTATTTTTTGTAAAAAAGTTTTTGTTTTTCACTTTTTAGTGGGTTGGTTTGTAATTTATCTAAGTTACACTAGCCTTATGTCAACTGCTCATCAAAAATACTCAAATCGCTATAAATATGCCTATAATATTTGAAGAGTTCCCTCGATTTCTCCAAGATCCCATCATCAGATCGTGACCAAATGACAATGGGACCAACTTGAAAGTATACCCTTTCAAACAAAAAAAGATTTTTTCAAATCGGTCCAGCGGTCTTCGAGTAATCGGGGAACATACATAAAAAAAATATGCCGACAAATTGAGAACCTCCTCCTTTTTTTTGAAGTCGTTTAAAAAGAGGATCCTCCAACAATTTTCTCGTAATATGACATTTTATATTTTTTCTTCATACATAAAAAAAATATGTCAAATTACTCGAAAATGGCATAGGAGTTCATCAGGGGTAATTTGGTTGCAAATGACCTCTCCTACATCCCCTTAACGGATTGCCGACGTATAGGTAACCAATAACACTGTATACAATATGTAAGCGCTACTGCTGAGCATGAGGTCCTGGGTTCGATCCCCGGGTCGGGCAAAGTGTTATTGGATTTTTCTATCTGGAATTTCTCAGTAGCAGCCCGGAGTCTGGATTTGTGCCCGGTTGATGGCAATAGGCTCGCCCCCTATTACATGGGACTTAAACATAACTGGCGAAATGCGGGTGTACCTACTACAGGTACACCTCTGCCCAACCCTTCGGGGAAAGAAGGCGTGATGTTATGTTATGTTATGTTACAATATGTAAAAAACCCTGCCCGTTCCGAAAAGGGCTCGTAGATACTGCAAATATATTACCTAAAAGTAATAAAAAATCGAATTATTACGGAAAATAAAAAAAATATTGCTGTTTAAAAATCACATTTTAAGTACCAAAAATACCCCAAATTCATGAAAAAACCGGCCAAGTGCATTTCGGACCACGCACAATGTAGGGTTCCGTAGTTGGGATGAATTTATACCAAGAACAAACTTAACTTTGTAGTTGAAAAAAAAATCTTTCACACAGAATGTATGGGAGAACATGTTTTTACAACCGCAAATCTAAGTTGGTCGATTATTACTCGTTAACTTGTAAAGCCTAAAAAATACAATAGACGTGGATATATTTAGTAACTTGTTCCGCTTAGCTATTTCTAAAGAGCCATAAAAAACTCTTGAAAGAAATCGACACGTGTTTCACCTCTCAACGAGGCATCCTCAGGATGACGATGGACTTGTTGCGAACTCACTTATATAGTGTCGCGGTACCCTAAAAAAATATATTTTTCATAATTTTATTTTACCACTTTGTCGGCATGATCAATATGTATACCCATACCAAATTACAACTTTCTAGTACTAGCAGTCTTGGAGCTAGACCGCGGACAGACAGACAGACAGACAGACGGACATGACGAAACTATAAGGGTTCCTTTTTTACTACAAAACCCTAAAAATTAGCAAATTTTCAACAGGGGTCATAAGTTATCACTTGTAGACACCCGGTAAACGACGGCCGCCCGCGCCCTGTGTAATAACCCGATAAAATACCCCATTGAAAAAAAAAAAACGTTTGTTTTTAGATTTTTCTGACAATTACCACATAAATATACTCTCAGTACGATACCTAACAACATCCTCACGGATCGGACAGGGTTTTTTTACATGTTGAATGTCGCTCGCGCGGTAAACTCTAATTGCGCGATGGAGGATTTTGTGTAACGTCAGGTCTTTGGTGCGTGACGGGGTCCGCTAGGGCCAATGCCTGCCGGGAGGGGGGGCTGCGAATATGGGCCGAAAGGAAATCGTGGCCCCCGGCAACAGGGCAACCGAAGGAACACGGGTGGGTTTTAGTCAGTAAGAGTCTGACACGCCCTCCCGCTCCGCCCAGAGCGGGAGAAGTTATTTGATAATTTCCCATCCAAAAAAAAGGTCTTTGGTGCGTAGTTCAAATGTGGCGATGTAGATGCCGCCACAAGATAAACAGGTAACCATTCTCCTGTCATTATCCAATTTATTTGCGGTCGTCGCAACATTGCCCTTTCTTCCATACTTCTCTATCAGTCGTCATCTCGGTAGTCCCCCCTTTCTATCCATATCATCTCCCACACAGTCCATCCATCGTTTCTTTGGTCTTCCCCTACTCTTATAGCCATCCACATTCATAGTTCATACTCAAAACTGTCCTCACGACAATTTCCTCATTTCTCCGCATCACATAGATAAGTACCCACACTATACAGGATGACTCGTGATGACTATATAGGGGCTCGTGGCTAAGTAATAACTGCCGCACGAGTCGATCGATCAGGTTAAGCTACGCTTGCCGCGGTTGGTCCGAGGATGGGTGACCATCTTTACATACCAAGACCCCTCCGTGCCTCGGAAAGTACGTTACACCGTTGGTCCCGGCCGTCATTTGTAGATCTTTGACAGTCGTTACGGGTAGTTAGAAGCCCAAAAGTCTGACAACCAGTCTTACCAAGGGGTATCGTGTTACCTAGTAACTAGGTTGTGGAGGTCAGATAGGCAGTCGCTCCATGTAAAATACTGGTATTCAGCTGACCCCAACATAGTTAGGAAAAAGGCTAAGCAAATGATGACTATGTAGGATGACTTGCTTGACGAATTCCTTCCAGGACATTGTAGTGTGATCCATTCGCAACAATTAATCACCATATAAAGCCTAGGCAAAAATTCATAGCATTCGAGAAAACCCAATTTTGATGTATTTTTTTCCGAGAATCCGTCACTAAATATCACTTTTTCTAAACTCTCAAATTGAATGTGTTTAATTGTTATTCCATTGGGTAGTTACCTACTTTCTTGCATTTAGTAAAAAGCTGATATTTTGACATTACAGACAGATCCTCAAATTTTATTTATTTCTTGTACTAGTATGAATATTATGTATAGATTCGAATGTACAATTAATGGCGTAACTTCCATTATCATATGTATTAGCAAAGTCAGAGGTGTTATCAATTCAAAGGAATTTTAATTATGAGTGAATCAGACAACTGTTCAAGCGAGAAATACACTGGAATTTAAACTGCATACCTACATACGAAGTAATATATGTAATTCAGAAATAAGACAATACTACCATAATTTTCTGAGCAAGACAGCATCCAGAAAAAACAAAACACAATTAAACTTCAACACAAAAAAACTCAAGTACCTACGTACAGTCGCGCACAACGTCTGTAACATTTTTTACTATTTTTTATTTTATTATTTCGAAAGCGCCTTGCAAGCTAACCGTTCGGTATGTTACCAGTCCAATAAATAATGAAAAGAATTTAAGGGTCGATCGTTAAAAGTGATAATTTATTGTGTGCATGATAGTATGTTTGTCTGTTGATTATCATTAAAACTAAAGACGGGGACTAATTGACGGGATTCTTGTTTGTCATGTACCTAAGGTTTTAATTGAAAATGTAACAATAAAAGTTTAAGTTATTGTTCTGGTCGTCTAGGGCCATATTTTATGATTTTAAATAGTTTATAAATTTTCCAGTAACAAAAATATTACTTACATTTTTTTTTCTTTTAGTCACGTCCTTCAATATTTGTAATTAAGGGAATGGACGAGTTTAATTTAAAACGGAAAAGGGAATCTATTTTACAATGTAACAGCGAATCAATTTTCACGCCTCCCCTTCAGACCTAGGCAAAATATTTTTTGATATTCGGATACTTAGTTCATGACCTAAAGAACAAGAATAAAAAAGAAAACGTGTGGCACTCGGGGACTGCCGCGGTAAAGCTATTGCATAGCATTTGTAACCTCCATACTTCCTATTTGTCAACGCTACACTTGGGATGATGACGTGATAACGTAAAACAAAAATTACTTTCCCATGACAACATCACGTTGTCATGGGAACCGTCATTACATGGTAGGCGGAGTGGGGGGTGTTAGGTTTTATTTTCGTTACGTTACGGAATTTTTTGATTCGGTCGCCCCGCTCAAAGCCCGCGATAAAAGCTATGCAATAGCTTAAAAAATAATAAGGCGAAATTTCGCGGGTATTCTGGTAATAGGTAGGTATATACTTATTTTAATAGCCGATCCATTAAAACATGCATAATCAGCCTATAATGTTCCCACTGCTGGGACACAGGCCTCCTCTCTTCGAGAGGGAGTGGGCTATAACCTTTCACGCGGGCCCGGTGCGGGTTGGTAGATGTCACATGTCTTCAAATTTTTGGTTTTAGGACGTGCCGGTTTCCTCACGGTGTTTTCCTTCACCGTTTTGAGAGCAGTGGTGAAGAAATAATTTACACTAACTAAAGCGCCTGCCTGGGTTCGAGCCTACGACCTACAACTCGTAAGTCGAGGTTTTTAGAACTGGGCCACCACAGCTCTCATTAAAACATGGTACACTATTAAATATAACATCGCCATAAATCACCAACAAAGCACACATTATGTTTTACAGTAAGATAATCATCCTTTACGAATTAGAACACAGTGTGAGTTTATTTTGATAATTAAAATTAATTACTTTTGAAGTAATTTCTTTTTAAGTGTACATTTAGTTTCAGTAATTAGCAGGGTCAAACGGTCAAAGGCTGTAATTACATGATACCTTTAGCAACATATAATTAGGTTAATTTGGGCTCGTGGGTAAATAATAACAGCCGCACGGGTCGATGTTCAAGGTTAAGCAACGCTTGCGGAGGTCGGTCCGGGGATGAGTGATCCATTACATATCTACCGCTTTCCAACGCACGGAGGGGCGTGCCTCGGAAAGCACGTTAAGCTGTTGGTTCCGGCTGTCATTTGTAGATCTTTGACAGTCGTTACGGGTAGTCAGAAGCCTGAAAGTCGGACAACCAGTCCTACCAAGAGGTATCGTATTACCCAGTAACAGGGTTGTTGAGGTCAGATAGGCAGTCGCTCCATGTAAAATACTGGCATTCAGCTGCATCCGGTTAGACTGGAACCCCAACATAGTTAAGAAAAGGCTAGGCAGGTTGTTGTATAAATATGTAAAAATGGCTTAACGGATTTGGATGCAATTTAGCACATGAGTAGACCATGACCTGGGTTAGGACATAGGATATATTTTTTTCCCGATATTCTAACAGGAACCAGACTTATGTGGGTGAAACCGCGGGACGCAGCCGGTAAGCAATAAGTCCAAAATCGTAAATAATGATAAACACGACGCGAAATCCAAATTCTATTTCCAAAGAACGTATTTTTTAAAAAGGTTGTCGTGTTTAATTCCAAATAAGTATGTAATCATAAGCTCTATTTGAGAAGAAAATTTCCAAAATTGATTGAACCCAATCTCCCTATTTGAGGGGTGTTGTAAACAGGATATTTTCTCACATTCCTTTGGGAACGATGTGTGGAAAAGGTACTGATTTTAAATTGGTATCTAGCTTCTATCGCCCCTTTCATCTCATACTCTTTGTCAAATAAGTTGGTACACATACATACATGGATAAACTCACTCCTTCCCATGGGGGTAGGCAGAATCTACAGAACGCCACCTGCTACGATCCTTACATACTCCTTTTGCTTCGTTTACGTTCTTACATCTGCATGGTACATGCACGCCGGTTGCGAGTACTACGCACCTGACTTTTCTGAAGAACATCACCAATAATATAATGGTGCCGATTCTCTTGTACACCGAACTAAACTAACTAAACTATCACTAAAATTCCTTACTTTGGACTATGAGAATCTAAAAGCTATTCTGCAAAATAAATTCTCTAAATTTAAAAATAATTTTGACACATCTAAATCGAATTTGACAATCGCAACTCCACACGTGATACCTAACCACGTGAATCTTTTTAGAGCCGGAGGCGCGCAGGGGGCAGCCTCGACGTGTTTTATATGGATTTTTTTACTTTTTGTATGAAAAATAAGAAAAAATATTACCTACATGTAGAGTGTTAGGGGTTTAAGGGTTTTATAAAGGGTGTCGAAATTTTCATTATTTTTGCGATTGGACACACCGTTTTCGAGATATAAGCAAAAGAAAAAAAAATGTTCAGTACTGTTTTTGCATCTGAAGTCGAGGCGTTGCGTTGGTGTGAATTTAAAGTTCATGACAACCAATTTTATTCCACACGTTTTTAGTCGCGATTAAAAATAGTCAGATTTAGTTAGAAAATCTAAATTTTAGGTGAAAAACGTCAAATTCAGAATAGCAAAATTGCCATTTTCACTAAACTAATATCTCAGTGCCAAACTAAAATATAGTTAAGTTGTGTCATTTTAGTCTATTTCAGAATGAGAAATCGTCGTTTGACAGGATTAAACTAAATTTTGGTGATTTTTAGTCTAGTTTAGAGGCATTTGTGACAAGAGAATCGACACCAGTGTCAAAGTTTTTAGTTCAATTCTATTTCTACAATGACTGTCACACTGTCAGACTGTTCTACAATGACTATTTCATCACCACTATTCTCAGAATGGTGAAAGAAAACATCACGAAGAAACCGGAACGTCCTAGGACTAAAACATCTACTATAAACCCGCACTGGGTCCGCGTGGTAGATTATGCCTACTATCTCTCACAGAAAGAGGAGGCCTGGAGGCCTGTGCCCCAGCAGTGGGAACATTATAGTCCGATTATGCTATAATTACTGTCACACACTTTATTGAGAACAGCTCATTAAAACATGAAACTCAAAGTTATATTCAGAGTTCCACGAAATTTTAATCTACGAGTCGTAATTTCAGAGGAGCTAAGTCAAAAAAAATCGTGCAATTTTTGCTGAGATTTCAATTTTTCCCCGAACCAAATATTCAGTGTGTAACAGCAAATGTGTGTGATAGCCGTGGTGGCCAAGTGGTAATGTCCCCGACTTACGACTTGTAAGTCGTGGGTTCTTCGAACCTAGGCAGACGCTTTACTTGGTGTAAATAATTTCATCACCACTGCCCTCAAACGGTGATGGAAAACATCGTGAGGAAATCGGCATGACCTAGAACCAAAAATTTGAAGACATGTGATATCCACCAACTCGCACTGGGCTTGCGTGGTAGATTGCAGCCCATTATCTCTCAAAGAGAGGAGGCCTGTGTCCCAGCAGTGGGAACATTATAAGCTGATTATGCTTTAGGGGTATGAGGAACAGGGTGTAAAGTTCACTCATCCACCATAGAAAAGGGAGGATCCTCCGACCAGACGGGTGTTGTGTCTGGCGGGCAACTGCCCATCGATTTGAAGTTGAAATCTTGTATATATGTCGATCGCTCGGTAAACTCTAATTGCGCGATGCAGGATTTGTGTGACGTCATGTCTTTGATGCGTAGTTCGTATGTGGCAGTGTAACCGCTACATCACTTCCCTCTAGAAACCGGAGGTCGATAGTGGGCTGAATCTTGTGATGCTTCACGGTGCCAGCTGTGGTTCCAGTGAGTCAGAACCAGGTGCCACATAGTACGCGGTGAGTCGGAACTGTCTGTGGTGATTCCCCAGTGAGTCGAGGTGATGAGGCTGAGGGTGATGACCGGGAATGTGCGTTCACTGCATGCTGGTGGTCAGGATACCCGTTGAAGCCGTGGGTGCTGGCTGTGTGACTCGCCTCACGAAAGTTGCGGGAGTGATGATGATGATGACGTCACGCCGAAGTATTTGCACGAAGGCTGCGTTGACGTTTATACTCGGGGTCACCAATTTAGGGGTATGAGGAACAGGGTGTAAAGTTCACTCATCCACCATAGAAAAGGGAGGATCCTCCGACCAGACGGGTGTTGTGTCTGGTGGGCAATGGCCCATCGGTTTGAAGTTGTCGATCGCTCGGTAAACTCTAATTGCGCGATGCAGGATTTGTGTGACATCATATCTTTGATGCGTAGTTCGTATGTGGCGGTGTAACCGCTACAATGCTATGCAGAAATGTGTAATCATATTTAAGGTCGTGATACAGACCATCAAACTGAACATCTTTCTCCATGGGACCAACATTGTAATCCCAAATTTTCCATTCTAAACTTCAATACCTACACGACCCAAATGTATAGGACAGTTGATATTTTTTCGCGATTGTTCAGTTTGTTCACACAAATATTACCACACATTTTTGATACATGCGTATATGTAGGTATACATACATATTTACACATTCGGCCTTTTTTGAGGAATAATTTAAATTCTCCTACAATTTAAGCTCCCAGTTCCGACTTTCCCAGTTCCCAGTGCGTTAGGGCTGTCACAAACCTCACTTGCAAATCGCGTGTGGAGTAATAAGGTCCTCGCTTAGCAGCGCGCGTGCTTTGAGTTGTAATGCGCAACGCCCCTAGGTTTTGGGGGTTGGTTTTGGTGATGAGCGGAGCGGGCGTGTGAGCTATTTTTGTGGGTATATTGTACCATCTTCTGGTAGGCTAAGGAGTTATTCATTAACAGTATAAGCAAAGCTTTCGCAAGAATTGAAAAAAAAAAAAAACTGTGGCCGTCCAATCATCATGAAATATAAATTTGGACTGTTGTTTTTATTGTCACACTATCATCTTGAACTTGAAGACCAGTAATAGATGTTAATCTACAGACAGACCAATCAAGTTGTTTTTTATTCGTCTAAGTACAGTGTCAAGGTTTTTTCTAAACTTTAGCCTCGCTTTTACTATAAATTACCAAATTCGTTTAGCGCTAAACTAAATTTTAAAACATCAAATAATCTTCACACGGACGTGATAGGGACAAAAAGATGTTTTAAATACGTTTAGTCTTAAATGTTTTTAGTGATTTGTGGTGCAACTGCCTGTGTGTTGCCTTAGACATGGTTTAGATTGTCGATTTGTCACACACTAGCGCAAAGTTTCTGTACGTTTTCTTCGGATGCACAATTAAATTAAACAGTTGATCAAAAGTGATTATAATAAAGATAAAGATGGTTATGGCTTTTTGTGATATTCTCAAAAAGAGGCGTAAATATTACATTACAGAGTACATTCATATTTTAAGGTCATCAAAATATGAATTATTACGGGTTCGATTAAACCTTCCGCCAGCGGCTTCGCCCGCATCATTCTAAAATTATAGCCTATGTTACTCAGTGTTAATATAGCATTCTACTGTAAAATAATTTTTAATATCGGTCCAGTAGTTTTTTCATTGCAAACAAAGATACAAATATTTTCTCTTTATAAGTAATATTAGTGTAGACAACTCAGCGCTAATCGCTACCGCTCGTGCCCCATGTCCTCACCCGTCTCTAGCGAATTTACTCCACGCACTGAACGTATGTCATCACACGGTCTCTGATACCAGCTTTGCGTGGTCCTAACACTCTTTATGTATGTGAAGTGTTAAACTTGCATTATGTACAGTCAGCGACACAAGAAAGTGATCATTGTAGTAAGCAATAACATTTATGCAATTATTCGGAGTCAGGATTTGTGCCCCGTTGATGGCAATAGGCTCGCCCCCTATTACATGGGACTTAAACATAACTGGCGAAATGTAGCGTGATGTTGTGTTGTGTGTGTGTTACAATTGTTTGATTCTAATTTCATTGTGTAATTGCAAGTTGAATTCGAGATTACAAAATAGTCAATGAACAATTTTTAACTGCAATAAAAAACTGCCTAGCCTTTTCCCAGCCATTTTGAGATCGGCTTCAGGTCTAACCGGATGCAGCTGAATGCCAGTATTTTATATGAAGCGACTGCCTATCTAACCTCCACAACCCAGTTAACGGGTAACACGATACCCCTTTGGTAGGACTGGTTGTCAGACTTTTGGGCTTCTGACTACCCGTAATGACTGTCAAAGATCTATAAATGACAGCCGGGACCAACAGTTTATCGTGCTCCGAGGCACGGAGAGGTCTCGATATGTAATGGATGTCACCCATCCACGAACTGCCCGTGGCAAGCGTAGCTTTTATTTAAAATTCGATTGACCCATGGGGCTGTTATTATTTTGCCACATATTTGAACTAGAATAATAACTGTTTTATTAAATGACATAGGTTGAGAATATTATTTCAACCATAAGGATAAGTTAGTAAGCAAATCTTATTATAGTCACCGTCACGTAACTTGGCAAGAATCGTAGATGCACAGAATTCGTTTTCGCTTGTTTTTATTAATAGACTTACACATACATACATAAACTCACGCCTTCTTCCCATGGGGGTAGGCAGAAACTACAGAACGCCACCTGCTACGATCCTTACATACTCCTTTTGCCTCGTTTACGTTCATACATCACCAATAAGGTCAGTATAAGTCCTCCTAGGGCGTCGCCGCCCGGCCTTTCCCTTCACATCAGCCTTGTAAATACATTTTGTTAGTCGCCTTTCATTCATCCTCTCAACATGCCCAATCCATCTCAGCATACCCTTTTAAATTTTTGTCACTACATCTTTTTTAAATCACACAAAAAGAAACAGACCTCAGATTAATAGACTTATTCAAAAATAAGTTATTGCAGTAACCTTAGAATAATGGCATGCAACAAAAGTGTTTTTGTACACAAACTTATTCCCAAAACGCCAAAACCTTGCCAAGTTACGTGCCGGCGAGTATAGCAACATTGATGAGAGAATTGCAACAATAAAAATCAAAAAAACAATTTATGCTGTTGACTGTACTACATGTACATGTATATGTAGGGTACATGTTGTTCTAATAATCACGTTTGTATTGCTTATAACTTCTTAAAGTTACTAACTTAGTTTCCTGCAGCTTAGAGTTTGACAAGAACAACTAATTTATAGAGGATTTTCGGAACCTGAACCTACTTGGAATTAAAAAGGAAATTAGTTGAAATTTTTCACAATTCAGTGACACAACTGCACGACTATAGTACATTAATGCCGCGGCTTGCAAAAGGGGCTTTGATGGACGAACGTTGGTTAGTCCATAATGCCTGGATTCGGCCATGGCTTGTATAGTACTTTTCTCAAATAATGCGCGGAAATTCAAAGTACTTATTTAATTTTTTTTAATGCCAGAATCAATGACGAACAACGACATTTTTTCACGCGCCGATATGTTCATTTGTTTTTTTTTTTTTTACTTTAAACGGCTGTATTTGCAAACCAAATCGAAATTTAAATAAAATCTATGTTAAGTTACCTCCTTGGTTGCCATGTGTCGAAGAAAAAAGTTCGTTCCATTTTTGAATAACACGACAGATATGAGTTTTCATAGTAATTTATTCGGCCGCTAAACAATACAAGGATTTTCATACAAACATTGCCAGCCGGGCGCTCGGATGTATTCGAAGAAGGTTGTCAAATTAATGCTCGAATTGCCAAGCAAGTTTGATAAAAGATTATTAGTTTTCATATAAGTGAAAGCACTTAGTTCTGCTTGACCTTTAGATGAACAATACTTTTTTGGGAAAAATGAATATACATTACCAGTTGCTTATGATCGCCGAGTTCCCAAATTCCACACTTATTGTTTTCTCTCCAACTAACTTCATACTTTGATACTTCTTCGATGTAGTTACTCGTGCGTAGGTAGACGTAGGCGGAACACGTGCGGCCCGTAATACTTTCTTTCCTTCTTTCTGCAATATCTTTGTAAACTTGTAATAACTGGGTCATTTATTACTGTGATCTTTGTTCAGTTAGGGCTGGGAACGTGTTTCCGATTTGCTTGTCCGATAAATCGGATGGTTACAGTGGTATGAATGAGTTGCCTTGGCTGACCTGGAAGTCTTTAAATAGACTCCGGACCCGGGTTGGGCGAAGGAAGGAAAACTTGCTCAGGTAGAGATGCTCAGAAGACTACACCCTGGACTGGAGTGTAAATGCGGTTCTGTTCCACATACCAACGGACACTTCATATCGTCAAATTCAAAATCAAAGCATTTATTTCAATTAAACCATTTACAGGCACTTTTGAATTGTCAAAGAGTCGAGTTAGTCAGAAAGTTGAAGCTAGTTGCCCATTCCAAAACGTAGATCTCTATGGAGAAGAACGGGCAAGAAATTCCAAGGACACTCATTTAAATATAGATATTATAAAATCCTGGGTACATTATTCTTAATTATCAAAAGCAATTCAAAATATAAGATTTTAAAAAGCCCTGGCAGATAAGAGATGACCAGTCTCAACTAACGGCGCCCATTCACGAACATGACGCGTTGATCAGCACCTTTCAGCTCAACCATTTTGTAGGGAACCGAATGATCCAACACACTCGCCACCATCAGCTAGACATTTAAGTGAGCATGAGATATTCTCAACTGCCATGCTGTTGCATACACGCTACAGGAACTGAAAAAATATTATTGCCTTTAGCTTTAATAATAACCATATTCGATTTCAATTTTGAGTTCGAGCAGTTTCTACGTGAAAATTTGGGTTAAGGCTGGTTTCATAGCTGTCCGGGAGAACCGCACGCGCCGCCCGCACACGGAAGACCCGTACGGGTAGCGCCCGCAGTGCTCTGAAACGAGGGAGTTAGTACGATACGGTTACTAGCGTTGTACGGGCTCTACCCGGAGCGGGTCGCGTACGGACCAATTCGCGTCGCCGTGTAACAATGTTCTAGCGCCTCACGTGTATCTCCGTTCCGGGAGCCGCACGGGTCTCCCGAACAGCTGTGAATCCAGCCCAAGTGCCATATGAACATCTGATTAGTCCAGATGTGAAATGAGACGTAAATGAAATTTCATATAGGTACTGTTTGTTATTTCTTTGCCTACAACTCTCATAATCATCAATCAGCCTAGCCTTTTTCCAACTATGTTGATGTTGGGTGCCAGCCTAACCGGATGCAGCTGAATTCCAGTATTTTACAATTAGCGACTACCTATCTGACCTCCACAATCCAGTTACTGGGTAACACGATTCCCGAAGACTGGTTGGCAGATTTTTGAGTTTCTGACTACCCGTAATAATTATTGTCTAAGATCTACAAATGACAGCCGGAATCAACGGCTTAGCGTGTTTCACGAGGCACGGAGGAGGTCTTAATATGAACGACCCTCATAATGTGGTTACTAATATTTTAATACTTTATTATACTTCTGTGGATGATCTAAAAGACCTCTAATCAATCAATGTCTGACATGACAACACTTCAATAAAATCGATATGCAATAAAAATCCTATTGTTATTCTGTCATCGCTTTTAAACAACACACACCACAAAAAAATCAAATATAATAAAAATATCGAACATTTCGTATTTGAAACCGCATACCCAAAGCAAATAGGAGAGATTGCACAAACCCCTGATCGTCAAACTACGTCACACAATACCATATAATAGGGGTGTACTAAAAATTCTATAGAATATCATATTTTTATGATGAGCCCTTATTAATCATGGTCTTTATGAGGGTTCTATTACAAACATTATTATTTTGAAACACAAACAATAATGCGTCTTAAAATGACTGAAATAAGGTTGGTTGTGTCTGCAAGTTTATGGTTAATCATGGTTCCCTATGAGTTTTCGACTACAAACATAATTATTACAAAACTCAAATAATTTTGAATCTTATTTCGATAAAGATAAGGTTGGTAGTGAACGAAAATTAGGGTTGTCAAAAAGTATTTGTTTAAAAGCTTATTTTTCGAGCTAAATACCCTTTATTAGTTTTGGTTTTTATTATGAAAAGGTTCAAACGCAGATGGTTTGAAATTGAAAGAAAAGGGCATGTTTCATGTGGTTTTGTGTTTGCCCCTTTTGTGTGGTAGCGCAATAATATCGATCGCTCTAGTTACATATATTGGTTGTAAAAAATATAATATCAAATGAGCAATCTAAATCTAAATGTATAAAAGCGAAAGGTCACTCACTCACTCACTCATTCATCACGAAATATCGAAAACCGCTTGATGTATAAAGATAAAATTTGGCAGGGAGGTAGTTTATAGTAAGTGGAAATTCGACCTTTAAGGGGGTGAAAAGGGGAGATTTTGTTTGTATGAAAAATCTTATTCCTTGAGTTAATAAACTTGAAACTTGGCACGAATACTTATCTATGTTAATTATAAAGTTTGCATTTTTAGTTTTTCTAAACTATTCCCTAAAGGAGGTGTCAAAGTTTGTATGGAAGAATTTTAACGAGCGGTCTGATTAACTCGAAACTCAGTATTTATAATTCAAACTAAAAATCCTACCTACTCTTATTATTGTTTACAAACCGTGTTCTACCAAGTACCTCATCATCTTCCTGCCCTTGTCCCATGTTACGTGGGGTTGGCGCACACGTTTTCTTTTTCCACTCTCCCCTGACAACCGTCACGCTATTATTCACTGCCTTCTCTTTCATATCATTCCTCACACAATCCATCCATCTTTTCTTTGACCTTGCTGTCCCTTTCCATCCATCAACATTTATATTTATCACTCTTTTAGGCTCATGCGTTTCCTCTCCTCATCACATGCCCATACCAAGCCAAACAATTTCGTTTCACTCAATCTACCAAGTACTACTAACTACCTAATATTATAAATGCGAAAGTAAGTCTGTTTGTTTGTTACGCTTTCACGCTGAACGGATTTGGATGAAATTTGGCACATGAGTAGACCAGGACCTGGGTAACCTGGGAGACATAGGATACTTTTTATCCCGATATTCCCACGGGATCGAAATTTACGCGGGTGAAAACTCTAAAATAACTCTACAAAAAAAACTACGATTTAACTTCGTATATTCAATTCTAAACCCAAACAAAACATGAGTTCCAAAAGCTTCATTAATTTAATTAATTAATTCCCTCTCCAACATAAATTCTCTGTCGTTATATTTTTCAGACACGCAAATATGAATTAATTCGTACGCGTGCCTTTAAAAAATAAACTAATTCGTGGCTCCATTGTGGTGTACATTTTGCTGAGAATAGCTCCCTTGGCTCTGAGTTCAATTAACTGTCGTTTGTTATGCTATATTGTATGAACCGTATAGGAATTAGATAGAGGACCTGGAGGACTGAGCAAAATAGAGAATGCTCATTTAATAGTTTAAGAAAGTTCATACTAATTCCATGTATAGTACATACTAATTCCATGCTACCATAATAGTAGGTACTTACTAATTCCATGCTGCCATGTATTTATTCTAGGTAGCCATCTTGTTCTAAACTTTGGGCGACCGAGCTCTGCTCGGGTGAAAATACGAAGAAAACGATCGATTTTTGACCCCCGTTAACCACTATATTGCAACTTTCATCGAAATCGTTAGTGCCGATTTCCAGAACGTGATTATAAATATACACAAATATAGCTCGTAGTATAGGTTATAACCACAGATATAGGTAGACCTAGATAACGCAAGTATCACGATCTGTATGAAAACCAAGCGTGCCATTTTTTGACTACCTACTATGACGTCACAAGCACTAAGAAACATTTCTTTTATTTTTTCTCCTCGCATTTGCACAGTTTTTACAATTTATAACAGCGTAATTAACCATTTTCAATTTTTAACTGACTTCCGACAAGCGTGGCACCGATGCAGACTGAGCGCGAAAGTGGCAGCTTACGATTATTGTACGTAAGCTGAGCACGAAAATGGCACGCGAAGTAGTTGCTCTTGCGTTATCTAGGTATATCTATATCTGTGGTTGTAACGATCGATATGAGGGTTTATTTATAAACATTACTTAAAGTTAAAAGACTCTTAAAAGTCACAAAACACACGTCACGTCACAGTGGCTCGTGACTAATAACAGACGCACGGGTCGATTGTCAAGGTCCGTGGATCCGTGGATGGTGACCGTCCATAACATACTGAAACCCCTCCATGCCTCAGGAAGCAAGTTAAGCAGTTCGTATCGGCTGTCATTCGTAGATCTTTGACAGTCATTACGGGTAGTCAGTAGCCCGAAAGTCTGACCACCAATCTTGCCAAGAGATATCATGTTACCTAGTTAGATACTGGGTTTGGAGTGGAGGTCAGATAGGCAGTCGCTCCATGTAAAATACTGGTATCCAGCTGCATCCGATTAGACTGGAAGCCGACCCCAATATAGTTGGGAAAAGGCTAGGCAGATTGATTCTTAAAACTTTGCAAAATTACATGGTTGAGCATACGTTAATCATTACCAACTTTTGAGCACGGAACAATTTCTATGAATACTTAGCGGAAATTGTTCTACCGGGCTAGCAAGCCGTAGGTACTTCTTTCTATACGCAGTATACTTCAAGACTGATTTAATACAGATTCCAAAAAAAGTCACAAAAAAAAATGTCAAGCACCATAACCAAAAATTTAAATCCACGCCCCTCCATTTGAACAGTTGATCAACTTAAGCTTAAATCAAATTTTCCTCCTCACAAATATTAGTACAAAACCGAAAGGGGAATTGCCAAATGCAATTACAAGTTAGAAACTGCATATTCATGTGTTGAACAAGCCAGCGTGACTAAACAAGCCGTCATAACGATGTCTGTGAAGGCACGAACAATTAAAACCAGAAACGACCAACCTACTGCGAAAATGTGGAGAAAAAAGAGAAGCTTTCTCTTTCACACGTTTTGAGTTGAAGACGATTTGCGTGCTCTTTCGCTCAACTTTAATTTAAATGCAGTTTGTTAAACTCTATCCAAGTCTTACACGCGGTTTCTGAATTCAGAATTTGCTGCTGAGAAGTTGTCAAACTACTGCTACTTTAGCATTACTTTTAAGGTGATTCCTTTTATGTGCCCCGCAAAATTCAAAATTTCTTATGTTTGTTGCAAAGCAATTTTGAATTTTGCGAGCTTTCATCTTAAGTAGATAATGCTAAAGCACAGATAAGTACAGATGGGTCAGTCCGCAAAATCATTTAAATAAAAAGCGACTCTTGCTACGACACAATAAAGTGTAATTCAGGTCGCACAGTGCTAATTACCTACAGTTATATTCACCTAGAAGTTGCCTCTCCTTCTATCGCGTAACTCTTATATCTTCTGACTACTTTACGCCCACTGAATTCGACAAGTCGAGCCCGCCGCGTACCTACTTGTAGTTTCAGGCTGGTTTCACAGCTGTCTGGGAGACCCGTGCGGGCCGCCCGTACGGGCTCCCTGAACGGAGTTGTAGCGGTTACACCGCCACATACAAACTACGCATCAAAGACATGACGTCACACAAATCCTGCATCGCGCAGTTAGAGTTTACCGAGCGATCGACATACATACAAGATTTCAACTTCAAACCGATGGGCAGTTGCCCACCAGACACAACAACCGTCTGGTCGGAGGATCCTCCCTTTTCTATGGTGGATGAGTGAACTGTACACCCTGTTCCTCATACCACTAAAGAGTCACACGTGAGGCGCTAGAACATTTTTTCACAGCGACGTGGATTGGTCCGTACGCGACCCGCTACAACGCTAGCAACCGTATCGTGCTAACTCCCTCGTTTCAGAGCACTGCGGGCGCTACCCGTACGGGTCTCCCGTGTGCGACCGGCCCGTGCGGGTCTCCCGGACAGCTTTTAGTGTGGCTAAAGTAGAGTTTGTCAAGATTCCTATCCCGGACTAGGACACGGGTGAAAAGTACTACACTATCAACATAAATGAAAGCAAATTTATCTGTATCTGCGTCACAAAACATCTGCCACTATCCACTATCACTAAGGTCAAACACAAAAACTGCGACACTGTGAATGTGCCTGCGGGTATTTTAAGTAGTTATAAAAAATCTCTTACTTCTATCCTATTACCCAGTAACTGAGCTGTGGAGGTCAGATAGGTAGTCGCTCCATGTAAAATACTTCAGCTGCATCTGGTTAGGCTGGAAGCCGAGCCCAACATAGTTGCGAAAAGGCTAGACAGCAGATGATGACAATAAGAATAGGCCTGTGTCCAAACATTTTTTTTTTTCTGTCTTGTATATTATTAAAAAATATTGAACACGTATTTTTTCTTTTTTGACGTAATCAAAAGATTACGGCGATACATTGAGTTAAAATGTGGCATGACGTCACGCCTTGCTAGATTTAATACTGAGTTGTGCGAGGAGCTCGTGGCTAAGTAATAACAGCCGCACGGTTCGATCCATCAGGTTAAGCTACGCTTACCGAGGTTTGTCTGTGGATGGGTGACCATCAGCGGTTAACATTCCGAGACTCCTCCGTGCTTCGGAAAGCACGTTAAGCCGTTGGTCCCGGGTGTCATTCGTGGATCTTTGACAGTCGTTACGGGTTGTCAGAAACCTGAAAGTCTGACAACCAGTCTTACCAATAGGTATTGTATTACTCAGTTACTGGGTTGTGGAGGTGAGATAGGCAGTCGCTCCATGTAAAATACGGTACCTATTCAGCTCCATCCGGTTAGACTGGAAGCCGACCCCAACATAGTTGAGAAAAGGCTAGGTAGTTTGATTTTTGTGCGAGCGAGCCCCCACTCCCCAACTTTAATGCGTGTTTTCTAAGTTATTTTTGATTATTATGATAAATACGTGTCTAATATTTTTTTATTATCTGAAAGACGGACTAAACATAATTTCTTTGTTTTACCTAAGCAACTACCGTATTGTTCCTCATTTGTGTAGTACAAATACAGATCCCAGGTCTGGCAAACAGATATTGAGATTTCCGCAAGTCCAGTCAACCGAAGTTAGGAATAATTAATTGTCTTCGGTAAATGGCATTCGATTCCGTTTCTGATAGCCTATTCAAATAACATGTCAAGTTTGATCGGTTATTGTTATTTCGATCAGCCAATCACAACAGTTCAGATCCTAAATCAATCTTTAGAAACAGGTAATTACTGATTCAAAATGAATCGAAGAAAAAAAAACAGTGGCACTCCGGGAATGCTGACAGAAGTGAAAACTTGAACAAGATCGCCTTCGTGGATGAAAAATACTTATACAAAACATTGGTCCGTAACCTTATCTAAATAATGAGCACAATAGCGTTTACAAAAAAAATTACTTCCAAAACCTTTAAAGTAAAAATACTTGCATAGAATATTGATCCGTAACGTAATATAAATAAAGAGCACAATCGCGTTTACAAAAAGGAGGTGTCGCGAGTTCAATTGTTTTTTCTCATCTCAAAAATGCCCAACGCGCCTAAAGAAGTTTTCACTTCAAAAAAATTGCGCATGCAGCACCGTACATGCGATAGCAGTGAAACTTCTTAAAAAAAAAAAAATAAGATAGATTTAGTGTGAGAGACAGAGAGAGTCATATCTTTCTTCTCTCTCATGTGCCTAAACGTGACGTGTCCTTGAAATTTCACTCTCAGTTCTCGCCTCATCGAATCGCCTACTAAGAAGTTTCAATTAAAAAAATACTGTGACGGTAACACGTGCTTATAAAAAAACTTTTTACAAAAAAAAACCAACCGACTTCCAAAAAAAAAACATTACAAAGTGAAAAATAACTTTAATTTCGGAAGTCGGTGACAAAAAACGAAAATACAAAACCCAAGACACCGACTTCCGAAATTAAAGTTATTTTTCACTTTGTAATGTTTTTTTTTTTGGAAAACGGATGTTTTTTTTTTTGTAAAAAGTTTTTATTTTTCACTTTTTCGTTGTGATACCTACCCCACACACATTCGAATACCACTACCTGCTACCAGTGACAGGAACTTATCATATCATCTACATACTAAGTGGGAAAAAAATACGTATTTTGTAGCTAACTCAATAACTACCCAAGCAAAGTGAATAAAATTTATATGGGACCAATTTCAGAGCATACCCTTTCAAACAAAAAAAGAATTTTCAAAATCGGTCTACAAGTGACGGAGAAATCGGTGGACATACATAAAAAAAACATACGCGACGAACATATAACCTCTTCCTTTTTGGAAGTCGGTTAAAGAGACAAGTTCGCACGCACGTTAGTTGTGCAGTTGTTGCATCCATCAATTAACACAAGATACGGTATATAATCCAAACACAGTGTTTATCTAGTTGGAAAACGGTAAAGCAACACGAGTCCCGGACGTGCCAATTAAAACCTCTGCTTTTTCTTTTGTCATTCGCTTCGTTTGTGCCAATTGCGCTGGACATGAATGAAGCCGTAAAAGTTAGCTTTTACTGCCAATCTTGATACTTTATTTCTATTTGAGGGGAGGATAAAATTTTGATGGAGCACCGTTTAGTTGAGGGTTTATTGGCACCTGCAATTATTGGACTGTTTTGAGAGAAAAGAAAATACAGAAAGAAAAATAGGTTTATTTAGGTTTTTTGGAGCCGATTTATTTTGTTTGAAGAGAAACCGCTCTGCGAGGATTTGATTGGTAGTATATGTTTCGTGTTTTAGTTGTTGTTATTCACATTTATATGAGCAAGATTTTTGGGTCGCCCGAGTTCCATCAAGTTAAGCTACGCTTGCCGGAGTTGGTCCGTGGATGGGTGACAATCTTAACATACAGAGACTCCTCGATGCCTCGTAAAGCACGCTAAACTGTGATCTCGGCTGTCATTCGTAGATCTTTGGCAGTCTTTACGGGTCGTCAGAAACCTCGAAAGTCTGACAATTAGTCTTCCATAATATAAATACACGTAGTCGACATGAAATAGTGATACCCAAATTTAGATTAACTAAAAAAAGCAAGTCATTTCTTATAAACAGTGTCCGCTTTTATAACAAGTTGCCAAAGTCGGTGACAGAACTTAGCGATGGGAAGTTCAAAACCCATATCAAACGTGTCCTTATCAAGAAATCATAGTATAAAATTAAAGACTACGTTGAAGACAAGGAAGTTTGGCAATAATTCCTTCTGCACATGTGGCTTCCCTGGTACCTCATTAACGGCATAAATAAGTAAGAGTCTATTAACTGCTCCCAAATTACCATGTTTGATATTTATTTTTTACATTCGTCCTTGACATATTTATTCTATTATTTGACACTATATACCTACGATTTAATTTCAACTCTTTATTTGTGACATTTGTGGACATGATAATTATTCAGATTGATTGCAATTGTAATAGCAATCATATAATTGCGTTTTATTAAAATAGGTTTTTACTTTTATTAATTTATTTAACTTTTGCGTAGATTCTTTTCTATTTTGTGAATGTGAGAACGCTGTAGGTTTAGTGAATTACAGACCTGTAGACCATTTTCTATTTTGTTAAGTACTTAGTACTTATTGAAAGACCTACACTGTCCTCCCATACCTAGTAACACTGTTATTTTAAAGTATTGTAAAAGCCAATTATTTTTAAAAGAGTAACCGTGGAGTTTCTTGCCGGCTCTTCTCCATAGGAAACGACCAATTGGAACCGTGCACCTAGCTTCTGACGTTTCATAAGTGCCCATGTAGGTTTATGTGAAACAAAATAATTTGAATTTGAATTTACCAAGGGGTATCGTATTACCCAGTTACTGGGTTGTGGAAGTCAGATAGGCAGTCGCTCCATGTAAAATACTGGTATTCAACTGCATCCGGTTAGACTGGATAGACCCCAACATAGTTGGAAAAAGGCTAGGCAGATTTTTATGTATATTTATTTGGACAGTCCGATTCATAGACCACCTAGAAAGAAAGAAAAGAAAGAAGAAAGAAAATTCGTTTATTTGCGATAAACATGACGCAAAGAAAGATTAAAAACACGTAAATAAAAAATTGGGGGAAAATATGCGTCACATCCACGCAAAACGACCATCGCTCAGCATAATGCTGCGACCCCATGCGAGACAGAGCCCCAGCGCTGGTTTTCAGCGACAGCCGGCGCTGACGTGATGACGTCAACCGGTGCAACATATAGTGAAATAACATATCAAAAATTAAATAAATACAATACTTAGTCCTAAATATAATATTTAAAATGGCAACATTTCGTTCCGTCAGCGACTCACTGCAATCTGTGCGCGTAGCAGTCATAAAACTATTTGCTTGACATTTTGACAGACCTGATACCGTTGATCGATAGAAAGGGATACTGCCATAATCAACAATTCAACGTCAACTACTAACTTTTGAGTGCCACCAATAATCATTCATTTTCCAGTAATGAGACTACGTCAGTTCACAGGGTAGGTTGAGTAGAAACGCCACTAGTTGGCGCCACTTTGACAAGATGCCATTTCGACTATGATTGTCACCTTTTTATTCTTAATTTTCTTATTGTGAACACAGAGAATCGCACTTCCCTTTATTAATTTTTTTGCCATACTTTTCTCAATATGTTAAGTGAACTGTAATGTTCTTTTTTTTGAGAAATAAATGTCTTTAAACCGAATGCTTGTAGGATGACGTTCATCATTCGTTCATCATTCAGTCACGACAAAAGAATTGGTGCTTTGAGACTTTGGGCCCCGGACCTGACGTCTCAGTGCTGTCACCCAATGTCTATTTATAACCTTCTTTCAAATTGATGTTTTTTCCATTTAAACAAACATCAACTTTATGAGAGTGTAAATAAAGTTGATTTTAGACTGACTAGTACTGTTGAAAAAGTCATTAAAAATATAAGTTGTAGGGCAAACTGACCCTTATGTGTAGGCATTACAGTTGTTTTTCCTAAAACTCGTGTTTGTTTACATGTTTGGCAAGTAAATAGCGAACGCAGATTAGTGAACGTCATTTCAGAAAACCCTCATTGTCCGTCATAATTGAGTAAAAACCTGTTAAAAAACTTTTTACAAAAAATACAACCGACTTCCAAACTACAAAGTGAAAAATGACATTAATTTCGGAAGTCGGTGTCTTTGGATCAGTATTTTAGTTTTTTGCCACCGACTTCCGAAATTAGGTAGTTAATTTTCTGTAAAAAAAAACTGTTTTTAGTGGGTTGCTTTGTAATTTATCTAAGTTACAATAGCCCAATATCAACTGCTCATCACATTTTAGAAAATATTGCTTTTCCCGATACAGGGACTTTAATTGTTGAGGAGTTCTCCAGGTACTTCACCATCAGCTCTACTGCACCATATAAATTGTGACGACCAAAAATTGCTTACCAACCATATTAAAGTTATCGAATCGCAACCCGTGAAATACATAAATTATTGAATAGTTCCAGTGGCCATCTGTGTCCTTCATCATCAGTTCCACTTGACCAAATGCTGCTTTCCGAGAGCAAATGCACGAGTTACTACCTATAAAAAATACCCAAATCGCTATAGGTGTGGCCATAATATTTGAAGAGTTCCCTCGATTTCTCCAAGATCCCATCATCAGATCGTGACCAAATGACAATGGACCAACTTAAAAGTATACCCTTTCAAATTAAAAAAGAATTTTTCAAATCGGTTTAGCCGTCTTGGAGTAATCGGGGAAAATTCATTTAAAAAAAAAAGATTCCGACGAACTGATCATCTCCTCTTTTTTTTGAAGTCTGTTAAAAATGCAACCTTTTAAAAATTGCAGGTCTTTTAAAAACGTGAATGACACACAAATAGCCCCATCATTCTTTATAGAAATTCTCATGATTATTTCAGAAGAATGTCAAGTCACTCAGTGGTGGTCAATGTGTGATTCATACTTCAAGAAAGGAGGCTTCATCAAAGTTTTTTCACAAGTCATCGCTTGTCTTTTTGTCCGTCAATAATTCAGTGACATTTTATGACGTGTTTTCTTAAATACGGTGAATCATGAGGATTACAAGATGGCGGAATTTAAAGCTATATTGTTTTCATTGGAAGGGACCGTGTCGGTTAGCATACAGAGCCAAGCCGATTACACCTAAAACCAAGTACAATATTGATACGTTACATTTACATTTATATTGTTAGTATGAACTTAAAAACTATGTTAGTACCTAATAACAAAGAGAGACTTGGTCCTCTGGGTGAGGCTCCACACCAGTGGGCTGTCTAGCTTATTACATTCAGGATTCTGTTACTGCTGCCACGCAATCTGCATAGCAGTGAGGCTGTCTTTTTGCGCCAGGTGGCATCAAAGCTATCTGTGCGCGACTAAGCGAACATTGTTGACGCACTGCAGAAGCGCGGCAGACGTAACAGCGCCCTGAAGGCATTGTTAAACTGGATGCGCAGAGAATTGTAAGCCCTTTGACATCGTAGGATCTTCTGAGCACGCTCGTTCCATCGAAGACCTAATCCATCGCTTTTCATCTGGCAAGATCGAGGGCAAAAGCAGGCCTATAGTGTAATCAACAAAACAACCGACTTCCAAAAAAAAAAACACTACAAAGTCAGCACTCGGAAGTCGGTGTCTTTGATTTTGAATTTAAGTTTTTTGCCACCGAATTCCGAAATTAAAGTTATTTTTCACTTTGTAGTGTTTGTTTTTGGAAGTCGGTTTTTTTTTGTAAAATGGTTTTATTTTTCGCTTTTTAGTAGTGATACTATGTAAATAACAGTGACAGGAAGTTATTACAACATCATCCTTATAGGCTAAGTGGGAAAAATACGTATTATTGAAACTAACTCAAAAACTACTCAAGCAAACTTAATAAAATTTATAAGGGACCACTGCCCAATCTTCCTCTATCAAATTTTTTAAATCGGTCTATAATTGACGAAAATATAGATGAACAAAAAAAAATAAAAAATTGGGGCACTCCCGGGGTGCCGACAGAAGTGAAAACATGAACAAGATCGCCTTGGTGAAAGAAAAATACTTGTATAGAACGTTGGTCCGTAACCTTATCTAAATAAAGAGCACAATAGCGTTTACAAAAAAAAAATACTTCCAAAATATTGAAAGTAAAAATTCTTGCATAGAACATTGATCCGTAACTCAATATAAATAAATAGCACAATCGCGTTTACAAAAATGAGGTATCGGTAACGGTGTCGAAAGTTCAATTGTTCAATTGTTCAATTGTTTTTTCCTATCTCAAAAATACCCAACGCGCCTAAAGAAGTTTTCACTTCAAAAACATAAAGTCGAACATAGAACCGTGCCCCTTTTGGAAGACGATTAAAAAATTAATAAACAAAGATCTCTTTGATAAGAGCTTTGGTCCCTGGATCCTCGGATTAGGCAGTGTCCTTCAATTAAATAAATAGACGGAGTATGGAATTATGCCTGGTAAATGGCAATACGTTTGCCCTCAATTATGTAGAACTCAAAAAACTTGCGAAAATGTGGGTAGTAGCTCTGCCTTCTCCTTCCGGGAAGACTAGCGTAATATTCTGTTATATTATTATTCAAATACTACTGTTATAATAATACATAACTGTGCACGTATGAGGAGATGATGGACGCACATCAGTCGCCTGCAAGCTACAGCGCGTTCCAGCTCCGTTTGTGGATAAGCTTCGTACATGAATATTAAAGTGAGGCGTTACTGTGGGAGCTGTTACACCGAAGCGAATGGAGGGTTGGTTTCTTGAAGGATATTTTGTGGGTATACCAAAGAGTTCAAGTTGACCTGTAAACGTCTTCTGAGCATAGGCCTTTTAATAGGGAAAATGATATTTAACTGCTCCTCTAAAAACTTATTGACATTCTAATGATGAACTCTTTTTAAATTAATGAACCTCTATGAACTTTTTGGACTCAAAATGATGCAGACTTTTTTAGTAATGGAACCTCTTTTTAAATTTCTGGCTGGTTTCACAGTTGGTCGTAGTACTGCTAGGATACCCCGACCAAAATGGGTTAGGTTAGAACTTTGAACGGCGGCTGAGTTAAAAAGTGCCCCCGTGGACCCCGGTGCAAGTGTGCGAGGGACACGGGGTGGCTTTAGTCAGTAGAAGTCTGACAGACCCCTCCGTCCGCCCCAGGACAGAGGACAGTCATGAGGGTTTCCACACAATTACAAAAAAAAAAAAAAAAATACGTGACGAACCGCGCACGAGGCGAGCGAGCGATGTGAGTGGTGCCGCGTCAGTGGCCGGCGAGCGCTACATCCAAGTTAGTCGCAGTTACTTGGCTCCTTAGTATTTTTAAAAGACATCAAAATAGGAGTTTTAGAGGTTTACAAAAATAAGCGCATTATCATATTAGAATGTTCAATAATATTTTTAGGAAATCAAAATAGGAATTATTTGAGGTTCGATTAGATACAAGCCTTTTAATAGCCTCTATACTGTGTATGATTTATTCTTCTTACAGGGACATATTTTAATCCTCCGTTTATTAGGAGATCCTTGCATCTCAAGGACGAGTTAATTTATATTAGGCATTTTTTATTTAAGCCTTCTTCATCATTCTCTTTGGTTTCAGTGATAAATTATAAGAAAGCTTTTTTTTTCTTTATGAAAGTGGCAGATTCCCTATCAATTGTTACACTACGGTGTAACAGAATCCGGTTTTAAAGCATCACGAGCATGCATCAAATGCAGAACAGCACTTTGCATACGCGCGCCCTATGTTTGACTAACATGCCTTTCCAAATGGACCATATGGGAATGAATATTTATTTACTTAAAAATATATTACATAGGAACGAGGAAAGTTAATGTATTTTTTAATTCAGCTACAGCTGGCAAAAGATCATATGAAACCTTTTCTTTGACATTTCTTCAGTGTCAGCTAAGGTTGGCAATTTTTTTATATCAAATATAGTATTTTCGAAGCCATTAATGCCGATTCCCTTGTTCACAAACTAAACTAAATTTAAGTTCAGTGCATCTTTTTCTTTCTATTTCATTAAGAAAAGGACAGAAGATAAATTTTAGTTTAGTCCTGTCAAATAAATCAGCGCCTGTCACTACTCCTACAAGTTTAGACGTGATTAAAAACTTGCCTACTAAAATTACCTCAATTTACGTCAAGCGCTGATTAATTTGACAGGACTAAACTAAAAAATTTATCTTCTGTCCTTTTCTTAATGAAATAGAAAGAAAAAGATGCACTGAACTTAAATTTAGTTTAGTTTGTGAACAAGAGAATCGACACCATTGCCTGTAAAAATATAGTAGATAGCGAAAAAATATATTAGGTATATTTCAAAAGCATTTTTATTCTTTAAATTCATATTTTTTGCTACTAGGACTATGAACCTTCATTAACAGTTTTTTTTTAATGTATCATAACAATTTTTACACTTAATTAAAGTTACTGGCCCAATTGCGATCATTTCTCAATATATGTGTTCTCTAGAAATATAGTATTTACTTATTTAGGCCTCTAATATAGCAGGATACTATACAGGGTGTCAAGGACATCGACGCGAAAACTGTTACTATGGAGTATGGATTCAGTACATGAATTTGAACCCCCCTACGTTAAAAAAAAATCCCAGCTGTTCCATATATTTTGACCGCGTAGGTATTGCATTTTTCTATAAAACAGCAGATTTGTATTTAAATAACCGACGAAAAAGTTAATTAGGGTTAGGTTAGGGTTGGCAACCCTAGTGTCAGCCCTTGCTAGGTTATGGTATACGTCGCCTTGTGGGACATACCTCTGACTTGAGCCTTTGGTGAAATTATCGTCAACCGCGTCTGGGTCTTGTGGTAAGACCACCTGACTCAGACTCAGAGGCACCGGGTTCGATTCTCAGCGGGGCCAAAATTTTCTGCTCACTTTAGGTGGTGGTAGGGCTTGTTCTAAGTCCACCTGGCTAGCTACCACCATCTTATCTAAGTCTGTCGCCATAACAACAATGTTAACAGCATTGTTGTGTTTCGGCAGTAAGAGGTAAGATAGCCAGTTCCTCTGTGGTTGCGGATTTCGGATGAAGCTCGCTTCCACCTTCAGCCTGATCGTCACTTACCATCAGGTGAGATGAAGGCTAAGAGCTTCCCATTGTATCAAATTAATTACTTATCTACCGTTCAATTGTTTAATAAATTGGGGACCATATCTCATTTGGTGTAAACCTGTGACAAAGTTAAATTGGATCCGAATTGAATTTACGAATAAGCTGATTCTAACACACAAGTTGATACATTTTAGTTTCATCACTTTAGCTATTTTCTGTGTCAATCTGAATAAGGTTCTCGTAGCATACCTCTCTATGAAAACCTGTAGGCTTACGTTTCGTTTCTACAAATAAAACACTTTTTTACAAAAAATTCAATCGACTTTCAAACTACACAGTGAAAAATAACTTTAATTCCGAGTCGGTGTCTTTGGATCAGTATTTTAGTTTTTGACACCGACTTCCAAAATTAAAGTTATTTTTCACTTTGTTGTTTGAAAGTCGGTTGTATTTTTTGTAAAAAGTTTTTTTTTTCCACTTTTTAGTGTGTTGGTTTGTAATTTATCTATGTTACAATAGCCTTATGTCAACTGCTCATCAAAAATACTCAAATCGCCATAGATTTGCCTATAATTTTTGAAGAGTTCCCTCGATTTCTCCAAGATCTCATCTTCAGATCGTGACCAAATGACAATGGGACCAACATGAAAGTATACCCTTTCAAACAAAAAATATTTTTTCAAATCGGTTCAGCTGTCTTCGAGTAATCGGGAAACATAGGTACATAAAAAAAAATATTAAAAAAAGAACCTCCTCCTTTTTTTTGAAGTCGATTAAAAAAAAGTTCAAAAACTAAAACCTGACTACTGAAAAAATCATGCTCTAAAAACTATGAAACAAGAAAATATTTCAGACAGAAATCAAGGTGTGGTCGCACGCCCATTATAATTTATAGGTGTACAGGCATGCGACCACGGCTTTACCTTGACCATTTTTGTACCTATATCTTGATTTCTGTCTGAAATATTTTCTTGTTTCACACTTTTAAGAGCGTGAGTTTTCAACAGTCGGGTTTTAGTTTTTGAACTCACTTTTTATTTAAATTATTTTGGGGTTATAATTTCGTGATAAAGTATTTGCAGAGCAGGTTTAAATATATTTTTTTGGGTTTTATTGTATAAAACAATAATAATAATTTTACAGCCGCGCCGTATGTAGCACAGTCTCACTTTTGCTTGTTTTTAACAATTTAAACATATTTATTTACTCTAAGTAAATAAATATGTTTAAATTGTTACTTAGACAATTTGATATATATACATATTTGTAATTTGCTCATTAAGCCCTTTCATTTGATACCCAACATGGCACAATTCAATTATATTTATTTTTATTTCGTTACTTTATGTCCTCTAGAGGGCGCCAAACTGCATTTAATGTGACGTCACATAGCCTATAACTAGCGGACAATCAAGACGCTTCCAATGATATTTTTCAAATTATGATCGGTAGTTTATAAGTTATCACTTATCAGGTAACAGATGAACATACATACATACATAGATATATTTATACATACATACATGCCAGTCAAAATCATAACCCTCCTTTTTGCTTCGCCCTAGTCGGGTAAAAAGTCGTATTATTTACACAGGTTTTAATTCAATTTACTTAAAAGTCTTACCATCTTCGCCTTCGGTGTATTGACGCATAAAATTGCCTCAATAAGTGCCCATCTTTGACAAGTAATTACTCCAGCCACTCCCTGAGTTCCTAGTACTCGCTGTCAGGCTTCACTGCTTGGTAATTCGCAGAATTGTGGAATAGTATTTGTGAAATGGAGTGCAGCTTCTTGGAAACGTATGCATCGGTTAGTTTGAACATTGGGATATTATTAGGTAGACTGGGTTGTGTGATATCAACCAGCGCAATAGATTAATTAGATTAATATGCCAATAGTTATACCAATGCCAACCTACCTTACCTCTTTGATATAATTTATTTGTCTTGTAAGTGTCGCGCTGTTTAAGGCGACGATAACAGACTTTAAATGATTTTATACTGAAGATCACGTCTAAATGAGTAGTGTTAATGATTTGGAAAAAAAACATGTTAAATTAGAGCATTTTCTTAATAACTTAATATAGGAATATTTTATATTACATAGTGAAATTAATTTGTAAAGTTATGTCTAACGCGGATAAAAAACTGAGCGTCACGCAAAATCTATCAAAGGTTTTTTTTCAGAAATCATCACAATTTTAAAGATAATTTTAATTATTGATCTTTTAGTATACGTGTTTTATTAAAACACCGTTTGTTTTAAGTATAGTAAATTAATCATTCGTCTAATTTGGGACAGCGCTCCTTGATGGGTGATTCCTTATACTGGCTGGACGTACGACGCGTTGCGTAAGCTCAGTACAGAACACGCAAGCTAACCACTCAAGGTCACGGGCATATATCTGCGTCTTAAGATCATCACAACAGATTTCCTATTAAAATTAGCTGTAGTCAATGTTTCATAACGAACTGTAGATACACGTTACCATCAACAATACAATAAATAATAGACAGAGATACAACATAAATTAATTAACGATTAACCCTTCATTAAATATGAAGCGAAAATCATGGTAAACGCCAATAATATGAGCAGGGTAAGCAGAATGAATAGTTAATTGAAATCGGCCATAAGTGGTGGGCGCTGGCTATGGACAATTAAATACAGAAACACTGAATAGCCGACGTTAATTTAATTATGGACTGTAAAATTCAATGGCTGTGCATGTTTTTGTATTGGTTGGTTAGGGTTAATCAGGTGTGGTTTTGCAGGGTTAATGGGAACTATGAAGTAGTAGGTTTTGCTGGGATACCTAAGGTTTTTACTGGAATAAAAATATCCTATGTGCTATTCCAGTGTAGCGGTTACACCGCCACATATGAACTACGCATCCTAGACATGACATCACACAAATCCTGCATCGCGCAGTTAGGGTTTACCGAGCGATCGACATACATACAAGATTTCAACTTCAAACCGATGGCCAGTTGCCCGCCAGACAACACCCGTCTGGTCGGAGGATCCTCCCTTTTCGATGGTGGATGAGTGAACTTTACACCCTGTTCCTCATGCCACTAAACCAGAATTTATTCTGTTTTTGTGCCAAATTGTATACGAATCTGTTCAGCCATTTTGGTAGAATCGAGAAAAAAACATTCGAAAGTTTTAGCGAAGTTTTGGTTGTTAGAATAATCTGGCCTTTTTAGGGATCTGTACTCGAAGGGTACTAAACGGAACCCTATTACTAAGCGTCCGCTGTCCGTCCGTCTGTCTGTCAGCGGGCTGTATCTCATGAACCGTAATAGGTAGACAGTTGAAATTTCTACAGATTGTGTATTTCTATTGCCGCTAGGTTCGAACCCAGACAGGTGCTTTACTTTGTGTAAATTATTTCATCACCACTGCTCTCAAAACGGTGAAGGAAAACATCGTGAGGAAACCGGCATGTCCTAGAACCGAAAATTCGAAGACATGTGACATCTACCAACCCGCACTGGGCCCGCGTGGTGGATTACGGCCCAGCCCCTCTCACAGAGAGGAGGCCTGTGTCCCAGCAGTGAGAACATTATAGGCTGATGATGATTGCCGCTATAACACCAAAGATGACAGTGTGGCTATTAGTACTTAGCCACGAGCTCCTCTACGGTACATTATTATACTACATACTAGCTGTCGGGTCAGCTAGTATGTAGTATATAAAACGTTGTTTTGCCATATAAATGTTTGGGGTGGACCACCCTTATCTCTTAGGAGTATGAAAAATAGATTACGACCGATTCTCAGACCTACCAAATATACATATAAAATTTCATAAAAATCGATCAAGCCGTCTCGGAGGAGTATGGCAATTAACATTGTGACACGAGAATTTTATATAATACTAGCTGACCCTGCAAACGTTGTTTTGCCTTATAAATGCTTGGGGTGCACCATCTTTATCATTTATTACCCACCCTACCTACCCTACCTACCCTACCTACCCTACCTACCCTACCTACCCTACCTACCCTACCTACCCTACCTACCCTACCTACCCTACCTACCCTACCTACCCTACCTACCCTACCTACCCTACCTACCCTACCTACCCTACCTACCCTACCTACCCTACCTACCCTACCTACCCTACCTACCCTACCTACCCTACCTACCCTACCTACCCTACCTACCCTACCTACCCTACCTACCCTAAAACCTTGTCCTAAAAATAACGAACATTTAAAAGAAAGAATTGGCCAAATTGGTCTAGGCGTTGTTGAGTTATGCGCTTACCAACATATTTTGCGATTCATTTTTATATTATAGATGTAGATAACAAAATACAATTTTAAACATTTTTGTGTGCCGGCTAATCTCTGAAACGGTTGGACCAATATTGACGGGACTTTCACTGATAGATAGTTTATGTTATAAGAAGATACTTTCATTTTAGAAAAAAAAATTGGGTCCCCTTGGGTGAAGCCCCCGTAGCAGACAGTGTTATATTAAAATTCTAGTCTAGCATTTAATTTGTAAGTACTTGCTATTTATCTAGAATGCGCCCAAACATTTTACTAAAATAAAATAAGGGTCGCAGTTAAGTCGTAAATCTCCGGATTTCTAATTAAAAGCATCGTTATTGATAAAAGTTGGAAATTACTAGGGTACAAATAATTAAGGTTACATTCTTTACATCCTTCTACCGAGTTAATGCTGTTTAGTAGGTACAGTAAGCGCTCAAAAGTGCATGAGCACGCTAAGAGTCGTATTGCTGTGAACACGCGGTATAGCTCGTACATTTGTATGTGTAAGCAACACGATACACACACCACAGATAACGCAGTTACACGAAACAACAATATATTTCCGTCGCTTTAAACATGCCAGCACACACGCACTATGCGCGTGAACTTACCAGTTAATGGCATTGCTAAAATTCGATAGTAACTTAACAAGTGCAGATAGCAGAAAGCGTTAAGCGTTGGTATGGAATTCAAACTGCCTCAGGTTCTAATCTCGTGAAACACAGTGCGGTTTTTTGCAAATATTATTATTTTTGTTTTCGATAATAATATTTTTTAAATATTGCTGCTTTTTTATGTTGTTATTGCAATAAAGGTTTTAGAATAAAAAATGCGTGATATATGATAACAAAATTTAAAAAATATGTTTATTCGTTATATTTATTTTACATAAGTTAATAAACTGCTACAATTATTTATCATTACTTCAGCTGAATAAGATGTGAAATAGATGTCAAGAAACTTAGAAGCAGTTTGTATTATTTAGACATATTTAAATTATGAAATATTTTAAATTTTTAATGGATTTTTTCACCATAAACATTAAGCTTTGATCATGGTCGAAGTAATTAAGTAATAAATAAGAATATTAGACTACTTAAAATGTAAAAAACTACTTACAGAATAGGTAATTTTAAGGTTAAATATGGGCAGTTTGTTTATATTTTATTTGTATTAATTATTTTACATTTTATTTGACTTTAGTAAATATTGGTTGTTATTGAGGTTAAAGCTTAAATATTCATTTTCTTTACGAAAAGAAGATTGAAACTAAACCTCAAATTTTTATCCTAAAATAATACTGTTAGGAGCTGAGGTGATTGAGGGAAACGACCAGTTCGAGTCACTAAACGGTAATCCTTTTATTTCGGAAAAACTTAGCTACTTATACAAATTCTTTATAATATAAAAATAATTTGCGGGCAACATAAAAAAACATATAATTTGGAAATGGACCAATCACTGCACAGCACGTATTGTCTGTAGTTCACGAAACTCACGACGGGGGCGCCACCATCGCGGTGGCGATAGCAGAACGCTAGGGCTCCGCGGTCGGCCACTCAGTCGGCGCGCGCGGCGCGCGTCGTTAGGTATGATGATGCAGCTACAGTACTCCCCTTCAAGCGAAGCGTACGGGTCGCCGGACGGTCCGTCCGGACGAGGTCTTCTGCACGGGAACGTCAGGTGCCGGTGTTGATGAGGCGTCATCATTGACTATGTATGCAGGCTTCAGCCGATCTATCGACACTGAACTTTGCCGGCCTGGTAGCTGCAGTGTGAACACTTTGTTTTCACGCTTCAACACTGTGTAGGGCCCGTCGTACGTTGGTTGCAAAGGTTTGCGTACGGCGTCAACTCTGATGAAGACTGCATGGCATTTGTCTAGGTCAGAATGCACGAATATGGCACGGTTGTTGCTGTGCGGCTGGATGAGTGATGGCTTGAGACTGTCTATCGTTCTGCGTATTTTATCGACGTATTCTGAGTTCATGATTTCACTGCGTAGTGTTGATGAAAAGAAATCACCTGGGAGTCGTAGGTTACAACCGTAGGTGAGCTGTGCGGCAGTAACTCCAGTATCGGTGCGGCAAGCAACGCGTAGTCCAAGCAGTGCGGTCGGTAGCTCGTCAATCCATGTGCTTCCCTTTGTGAGGCGTGCGGTGAGCGCGGCCTTGAGCGATCTGTGCCAGCGTTCAATGATACCGTTGCTCTGTGGATGGTATGGCGTCGTACGTACACGGTGTATTCCCAGTAGGTTGGTTAAGGCATTGAACAGCTGACTCTCAAATTGTCGTCCTTGGTCAGTAGTCAGAGTTTCTGGACATCCAAATCTCGCGATCCACATCTCATATGTTGTCCTCGCGATGGTTTCTGCAGTAATGTCTGTTATAGGCGCTGCTTCTGGCCAACGGGTCTTGCGGTCGATAATGGTAAGTAAATAACGATGACCAGTTGATGACGTAGGGAGCGGGCCAACGATATCAATGTGTATGTGCTTGAATCGCTCGGTGGGTGCGAATGTTGATAACTTACTACTTGTATGTCGATGTACCTTCGCTCGCTGGCAAGCTACACAAGACTTGGTCCACTTGCCGATATCTATATTCATGCTTGGCCAGAAGTATTTGTCTTTCATAAGTTTGCGCGTTGTTCTAACACCAGGATGACTTATTCCATGCAGCGCGTTAAATGCAGCTGATCGAAATTCCTTCGGTAAATACGGTCGTATGTTGTTAGTTGACGTTTCGCAGTATATTTTGTCATTGGTATCTGGCAAAGTAATTTGCTTGAATTGAATATTACTTTGTTTCTTCAATGTGGGTAATTCATCATCTTTATTTTGAGCTTCTCTCAAGTTTGTATAATTTATGGTTGTGGGGCAGGTAATTGTCTCGATGCGTGATAGTGTATCAGCCACAACGTTATCCTTTCCACTGATGTGACGAATATCGGTCGTAAACTCACTGATGAATAACAATTGTCGAGTTCTTCGTTGGGTTTCGCTGTCCGATGATAATTTTGACAAAGCGTAGGTAAGCGGCTTGTGATCGGTGAATACGATTAATTCACGTCCCTCGTGCATTTTCCTAAAATGCTTCACTGCCATGTACATTGCAAGTAATTCCCGGTCATAGGTACTGTACTTTAATTGCGTATCCGACAGCTTCTTTGAAAAATAACCGAGTGGTTGCCACATGTTATTTACGTGCTGTTGTAGTACCGCGCCGACACAACTGTTCGATGCGTCGCACATTATGGAGAGTGGGGCGGTATGGCAGGGATGTGCGAGCAGTGCGGCGTCGCGTAAATTCTTTTTGCAATTCTCGAATGCGAGTGATGATTCATCGGTCCACTGGATTATCGTTTTATCGCGTTTTTTAGAATTATGTAGGTAGGCATTGAGCGGTGCTTGCAAACTTGCGGCGCTTGGAATGTTATCACGGTAATAGTTAAGCATTCCAAGAAAACTACGTAATCCTTCTACCGTCTTGGGTTTGGGATAGTCGTTGATGACCTTGACCTTCTCCTCTGGTGGTCTGATGCCTTCGCTTGACACTGTGTATCCTAAAAATTTTACTGTTGGCTGGCCAAAAACGCATTTTGCTGGGTTAATTGTTATCCCGTTATCTTCTAATCGCTTGAGTACAGTGCGCAGATGTTCTCGATGTTCGACATCGCTTGTTGACACTACCAACAAATCGTCGACAAAAGGAAAAACAAAATCCAATCCTCGTAGAGTATCGTGGATAAATCGTTGGAATGTCTGTCCCGCGTTTTTTAGGCCTGGACACATTCTCGGGAATTCATACAGTCCAAACGGGGTAATGATGGCAGTTTTTTCGATATCTGTTTCTCGGACCACAATCTGTTGGTATGCACGATTCAAATCGATTGTTGAAAGTACTTTCTTTCCAGCCAGGTGATAAGTGAAATCTTTGATTCGAGGTATGGGGTAGCGGTCTGGTTTAGTCACTGTATTCAATCGTCGGTAATCGCCACAGACGCGTAAATCGCCGTTTTTCTTGGTTACAACATGTAGTGGGCTTGACCACGGGCTTTTGCTTGGTCTGCATAGGCCTTGGTTGATCATGTCTTCGAACTCGTGTCTAACTTTAGCGTAGCGGTGCGGTGGTATTGGTCGTGCTCGACAATGTATCGGCGGTCCTGTAGTTTCGATATAATGTTCGACGTTGTTCTGTGGGCTCAATTTCATTGACGTCACTCGAGTTGTGCCTGGGAAATCAGCGAGTATGTCGTGGTACGATTGCTGTAGGTCGACACTACGTACTGTGGGTTGGTTTGATACTCGTGCGGGTACTGCGACAGACAGTTTGGTTGTCATGTCTATCAGCCTTCGATTTCGTAGATCGACGTTGAGCTGGTGATGATTAAGGAAATCTGCTCCAATGATAGGTTTGCTGACGTCGGCGACTACAAACTTCCATCTATATGGCCTGCGTAGATTAAAGTTTAGCTCCATCGTTTTTTCTCCGTAGGTGGGTATGACGGTGTTGTTAGCGGCATATAGTGTAAATGGCAATTTTTTCAAGCGTTGGCCTTTTGTTCGTGGTATCACAGATATGTTCGCACCTGTGTCTACCAGGAATGTGAGTCTTGATGTCTTGTCATAAATGAATAGGCGGTATGATTCGTTGTAAACGCCAGAGTCCGCCGCATCATGCGCTTGTGCTAGTTTTCCGCGTTTTTCTTATGTTCTCTGTTGTCAAAGGAACATGGTTGACGACAACTTCTCGCATCTCTGCCAAACTTCGTGTGGTAATAGCAGTACGGCGACGGTGTGCCTGAGCGTGAGCGAGACGGTGTATATGCACCAGAGCGTGCGCGTGAGCGCGATCTATGCGACGAATGACCGCGACCGCGGTATCGACAGCGGCAAGTATGTTGCTGTGACGACTTGAGTGAAGCTACTTCTAATGATAATTTTTTTATTTCTTCGACTAGGTATTGTGCATCACTTTTTGGCTGGCTTTGAGTTGGTTGTTGCTCACATGATACAGCTGTGACTTCCTGGGCTTGCTCTGTCATCTTGTCGGCTAGAAGCGATAATTCATCGAGGCTAGTTTCTTTCGTGACGACGAGAACGGATCGTACCTGGGATGGCAGATGATTCATCCACATGAGTCGCAACGTGGAATCTGGAACCTTGTCACGTGCTAGGTTTCGCATGCGTCGCAGCAGCTGTGAGGGTTTCTGGTCACCGAGCTCCATGTCAGACAATAGTTTTTGAAATTGCCGGTTTTCTGACTCTTCGTAGACTGATATCAAGCGTTCCTTCAACAAGTCGTACTGTCGTGATGTAGGTGGGTCGTACAGCAGGTCACAAATCTGTTCTACATCTTGCTTTTCCAGTCGTGCGATTACCATCTGTGCTAGTTCTCGCTGTCCTTTCTTCAAATCATGCGTGGCGGCTTCAAAACTGACGAACCATAAACGGGCTCGGTCGCGCCAGAATGCTGGAATCCGTAGCGATAACGATATACCGGCTACTTCTGGGATGTGCAGTGCTGTAGATTCACTACCACTGGTCTCGGGTTGCTTGGCCATGATGTGCTATGGTTGCGATGAGTTTGTTCGCGGGGTCACCACTGTTAGGAGCTGAGGTGATTGAGGGAAACGACCAGTTCGAGTCACTAAACGGTAATCCTTTTATTTCGGAAAAACTTAGCTACTTATACAAATTCTTTATAATATAAAAATAATTTGCGGGCAACATAAAAAACATATAATTTGGAAATGGACCAATCACTGCACAGCACGTATTGTCTGTAGTTCACGAAACTCACGACGGGGGCGCCACCATCGCGGTGGCGATAGCAGAACGCTAGGGCTCCGCGGTCGGCCACTCAGTCGGCGCGCGCGGCGCGCGTCGTTAGGTATGATGATGCAGCTACAATACTATTACTAAAATAATATTAAACAATTTCGGTATATCTGCAAGAAATACGACAAACACCCTATTGAAACGTGCTTAAAAAATTCGTAACCATTAATTCATGCAATAACGAATCTGTTGTTTATTAAGTTGGTACGGTCAATATTTTAAGGTCAAAAACGGTTTTCTAGCTGGTCTTCAGTGATGCAAGCCTTCAGAGTGCACGGCGAACGGTTCATAATGACGTGTTTTTAATAATTCAGCAAAATGTCTCGTTGGTATGAAACCATTTGTTTCATTCACCATTTGACGTCGCTGCTACTCGATAATAAGCCCCTTCCTCATATCTCTTAACCCTCACAGTATTTCTCTAGAACAAAGAAAAACATTGTTTTTATTACACATAATACCTTATTATTTATTATTCACTAATCGAATTAAACCTCACAATTAATTTAAAACTTTAAAGGCATCTGTCTCAACAATACCTCTGTTCTATCAACAATACCCTTGATTAAGATTTATGTTTAGTAAAATATGAAATATATTAATGATAACACTCACACTTAGTCCGGTTTCATTAGATATTCACTTCACTTTTACGCAGCGCAATAATATTCTCTGATCTGATCTGATCTCTTCAATATATTTTATGCCTGCTTTTTGATAATAATAACCACAACACTGCGCTAAATACTCGTCACCAATATTATCCACGAACCAAAAAAGTTCTATTAATTGAATACTCGTAACAAACTGCATCTACCCCACAGAAATCGAAATAATTTACTTAGTTTTTTGTGGTCTACCTGCTAAACTTTAATATTTATGTGAACAAGACGAATGAAACTAAAAACGAATGATGATTATTGAACTAGTCATTGGTTGCAGACAAAGTGAGTGTGTGTGTGTAATGTGCGTGTCTACAGTATTGTAACAACTTATAGAAGAAGGTCGTAAGTCAAACCGAAGCGTCAGTCTATTGCTTTGTGAGATTGCTCATGGACTTTTGGTCGGCACTGTACCTACCTACTCTGTTATATTGTTACAAAATATTTTGAGATCAGTCTCGATTATTTCGCGTATGTAACATGAAATTTGCGAGACAATAAACGCACCCAGACGCAATGGGGTTTATTTATAAACGTTGCTTAAAGTTAAGTATTAATTAGCGACTGTTTAATTATAAATTTTTGACGTTTGAACGTCATTTAAGTTTAAGCAACGTTTCTAAATAAACCCCTGTTTTTCCAATGCACTTTACATTGCCATTGGTAGAATAGTCGACATCGGCTTTGTTTGCCATTTAATGAAAATATAATAGAATAAATAATCCCCAATCATGATAAAACTTCTATTGAGTCTCGTTCAGTGTCTTTCAACCGATAAAAAAATATTAGTTTTAAAGAAACACATAATTACATTCCTTCACCTGCTTCTTTTTTAACTCGATATTTTTTTTTTGTTTTCAGGTAAATCATCACATCTCAACTTATCAACGCAAAGACTACCGTAAGATCTTACTCCAATACATTAATATTTCAAGATTTCAAGTCATAAGCCACGGACATTATTGTCGCATTTCCAATTTCCAGCTTTAAAAAAAACAACCGACCTCCAAAAAAAAAAAACTACAAAGTGAAAAATAACTTTAATTTCGGAAGTCGGTGTCTTTTTTTTTTTTTTTTTTTTTTTTGGGTGGGAAATTATCAAATAACTTCTCCCGCTCTGGGTGGAGCGGGAGGGCGTGTCAGACTCTTACTGACTAAAACCCACCCGTGTTCCTTCCTATGCCATGTTGTCGGGGGCCACGATTTCCCTATCGGTTTTCTTCGAACCCCCGGCATTGGCATTGGCCCTAGCGGACCCCGTCAATTCTGCTGACATCTCTTTGAGGCGCGCGTGGAACACAACGCGCCGTCGACCCGGGCTTGGTCCTTATCGGATGGCGAGCTACCCATTGCTCACCGTCCGCAAGCCCGCGCCTACGGTGGCCGGAAATCTTCCTGCGATTCCCGACGCCCAGGGCGTCTCCGAAGTCGGTGTCTTGGGTTTTGTGTTTTCGTTTTTTGCCACCGACTTCCGAAATTAAAGTTATTTTTCACTTTGTAGTTTTTTTTTTTTGGAGGTCGGTTGTTTTTTTTTGCAAAAAGTTTTTATTTTTCACTTTTTAGTTGTGATACTTACCCCACACACATTCAAATACCACTCACTACCTGCTACCAGTGACAGGAACTTATCATATCATCTACATACTAAATGCGAAAAAACTAAGTATTTTGTAGCTAACTCAAAAACTACCCAAGCAAAGTTAATAAAATTTATATGGGACCAATTTGGGAGCATACCCTTTCAAACAAAAAAAGAATTTTCAAAATCGGTCCACAAATGACGGAGAAATCGGTGGACATACATAAAAAAAAAAAAAAAAAAAAAAAAAAAAACAAACATACGCGTCGAACATATAACCTCCTCCTTTTTGGAAGTCGGTTAAAAAGAGTAGGTATATGAAACTACAAAGTGTACTAGAATCAGAGATCATCCGATCTATTCTGTGAAGTGAGCTGTCAAAAGTATCAATCCCTAGCACCAGGTGGAATGACAGCTCACTTCAAGCTCACTTCATATAAAGGTGCTCCAGCAATGGGTGCATTCACCTGTAATGTAACGTTCAGAGTCGAGCATTACATCGGTGAGGGAGGAGAACCGAGCATTACAGTGCGCAACCTGTAATGTTACAATTCTAGCATTACATCAGTGAGGGAGGAGAACTGAGCATTACAGTGCGCAACCTGTAATGTTACAATTCTAGCATAACATCAGTGAGGGAGGAGAACCGAGTGTTACAGTGCGCAACCTGTAATGATACAATTCGAGCATTACATCAGTGAGGGAGGAGAACCGAGCATTACAGTGCGCAATGTCTGTAATATTTAATCGGAAATGTTACATTACAGGCGAATGCTCGTCAGTCAGGGAGGCGGTATTGTAACGTACTTAATGCTCAAACTCGAATCTGTAACGTTACATTACAGGGAAATGTTCCCGATGAGCGAGCACCTTAAGTTTTAAAATAGTCGGGTTTATTCTAACTATCTCTCTATCGTTGTAACACGAGGACAAATTATACAGTTTTCCCTCCCCATACATGGCTCATTTGCTACATTACCCTAAAAATACATCCACAAACGTACTAAAACTAAACTAACTAAAAACACAATTTTATACTTACCTAATACAAGTCCTGATAGTGAATTTATTTTAGAACTACAAAGGTTTTCGATCTGGAAACCATTTGAATACACATTACCTTAGCTAGATCGTGCTTAGCCCGGGCCTAAGAAAAATAAGTAAAAAGTCTTGACCGCCTGTTGCGACGGTGTTATTCTTATTTTAGTCGTGTGGCTAGGGATGGGAAAAGAGGATGGTATCGATAAATAATGTTTTTTTTTACATAACATGACATCACCTTGTTTCCCCGGAGGGTTGGGCTGAGGTGTCCCTGTAGCAGGTACACCCACATTTCGCCAGTTATGTTTAAGTCCCATGTAATAGGGGGCGAGCCTATTGCCATCAACTGGGCACAAATCCAAACTCCGAGCTGCTACTGAGACATTTCAGATAGAAAAACCCAATAACACTGCCCGACCCAGGAATCGAACCCAGGACCTCATGCTCAGCAGTAGCGCTTGCGACCACTAAACCAATATCGAGAAAAAAAGTATCCTATGTGTTATTCCAGGTTATAAACTATATGTGTGCCAAATCCGTTCAACGGTTTGAGCGTGAAGAAGAGACAAACATACACACACACTCACAAACTTTCGCCGTTATAATATTAGTTTATTTATTTTTATTTTATTTATTTATTTAGTGTAAAGGTACTTACGTTTTAAGCGTAGAAGTTTATCTCACCTTATCAATTTATCAACATTTGTATTAATAAATACGTCTACTAAGGTGACAAAATAATCTTTTGACTAATATTGTATAAACACAATATTAATAAAAATTGGTATAGGTATCTGGGTCGGACTGTAATCCTCTTAATATTTATTTGAGTTTGCTCACATAAATAAAACGGGTTTCAAACTTAAAAGTATATCATAAAATGTTACATAAATTCTGCAGAAGTAAAAGTAATATCTGTCCAGTATAAAAAACGTGACCACATGTTTTTATGAATTATCCGAAAATTATCAGAAACTCATCGAAAATGTATCGACAACCACCACATCCCTAAGAAATGCATCTACTCGTGTGTACTACATGACACGGGGATATCGTTCAAGATTCTTTGGAGACTGCTCGCTTTGTTTACCTGCCACATAATCGATAATTTAAATGCACGTCACTAGAAAATGCGACGTCCAGGCGTGTTCACGACGTCGCCGATTTTATATTATCGACTATGATATCGATATAGCTCTAATTTTAGTTTGTTAGATACTGTATTAATAGATTGTGGTTGTTCAGTTTTTGTTTTTAGTCTTGTAGGGTAAAAGTTGCCGTGTTGAGTAAAGTTATAATAAACCATGTATTCAGTGAGTTGAAAGGAAAAGTTTTTAAAGTAAATAAGTTAGTATGAACATCTTATTTTCTGTTAAAGTTTAAGTTAGGTACGTTATAACGTTGGTAGAACATTTTTAACTCCAATGTAACTGTCTTGTTTATTTTCTCTGTGCGCTAAGGTAGAGTTGTAGTTATTTACTAATAAAATATCGTACAGTTTTTTTTGTGGAAGAAGTTCGTGAAATAGATTAAAGTCTTAAAGCTCACAGACAGGCGCGACGCGATGGTGCAACGCGATTTTTAACCGAGTTCCAAAAGGGGGAGGTTCTCAATTCGTCTGTATGTATTTTTTTCTTTTTTTTTTTTTTGTATGTTTGTTACGCGATTACTCCGCCGATTATAGATTGATTTTGATGATTCTTTTTTTGTTTTGTAGGTCACACTTCAGAGGTGGTCCCATATAACTTTTATTAACTTTGCTTGGGTATTTTTCGAGTTAGTTTCAATAATACGTATTTTTTCCCACTTAGTATGTGGATGATATGATAAGTTCCTGTGACTGTTATTTACATAGCAGGTAGTGGTATTCAAATTTGTGTGGGCTACTTCACATACTTAACTAAAAAGTGAAAACATATTTTTTTGATAGAAGAATTTCCATCAAGTTTTCATAGAAATTGTTCTACTAGCTAGAGTAATTTAAGCTGAATATAACAAAAAAAAAAATATGATTCCCTAACCTAGTAGCTTTTTTTTTGTTGTAGTTTTTACGCTAACATTCGATTGCAATCTACTTCTTCAAAATTTATTAAATAAAAAATTAAAAAATAGTCATTACTTATTGCATCCCCTAATTAATTTTAACTTCATTTATCGACATAAGCACATCCCTATTCAAGCTCTTCGTGTTCGCGACACTACCAGCGCGGCACCTTATTGTTTAACTTGGCTAATTAGTCGCTCGCGTGCAAACAGGACTGATAAAACAATCCTGTGTTTGCCTTTCCTATTGTCAATACTATTTTCTTTAGGAGGCTTATGTAGAAACGAGGATATTAACCTTGGCTTACGAAGCTGCCATTTTCAAAATTTTATGTTTACGTAAAAATCCAGAAATAAAGTTGCGGGTAAGTTATTTAAAATGGTTACCAACCTATCGCCACCACTTCATTTGCGACTAATTTTATTGCACAAAAAGCATTCTATAGTAGTTACTATAAGAAGGAAATAAATAATAACGTTTATTTGGATACAGTTCGTGAACATATAAAAAACAAAAAAATGATTAAAAAAAATAAAAAGTTTTAATACCAATTTTAGTTTTTTTTTTTTTGAAGACTGATAATTTTAATTTTTAATGATGATTTTTAATGATAATTTTTTAATGATAATTTTTGAATATCTTTTATGTTTTACTGTTTTACTACTTATTTATTCTTTTTGTGTATGCGTATTTTGCCTGAATTAAAACACCATTTATTTTATTTTATTTTATAGTGCGTGCCTCACGGCTGCGCCAAAAAGGTTCATTTTAGCATTAATGCTAGATAAATGATGTCTGACCGGTGTTCTAAAATCACTGACAACCATTATTTGTAAAAATATATTAATATTGGCGTTCTATAGTTTCTGCCTACCCCCATTGAAAGAAGGCTTGATACCTACAAACCTAATACCTACAAAGAGAATCGATGAATACATTCTTGCGGAGTTTAGTTCACAGCTTCTTGCTACTTAAGGCTCAGAAGAATGAAAAATTTAAGATAAAAACTATTGAATCAACGCTAAAAAATGTGGACCCAATTTGCGGAATTTCACCACCGAAGTAGGTACTTGTCAATCGGTAGTTAAGACTCGAGCAGATCACAACAATCGAGATTAGAAACTGAAACACAACAGTAATATCAAACTTCACTTCTCCTCGACGATACAACCGCACTTTATCGATAACCGCTTCCCGTATCACGGTACACCACTAATCGTGTGCACGGCACTACTCAAGGCGTATTGTTTGACTCCAGTAATTAGTTCCTCGCGTGCTGCCTCTGATAAATCAATCGTATATCCGTGGATCAAATGCAGGTTTGATATGTAGGTTAGGTTCGAGTATTTAATTGGTTATTATTTTATTGAAACACTAGCTATTGCCCGCGGTTCAGTCCGCGTGTGGAGATCAGAAACTATTCCAAGGGACCGTCATCATCATAATCGTTTCAGCCGAAAGACGCCCACTGCTGGACGTAGGCCTCCCCCAAGCGCCGCCACTTCGACCGGTTCTGTGCTTCCCGCATCCAGCGGATTCCTGCGGCCTTCGCAAGGTCATCGGTCCACCTTGTGAGGCCTTCCAACGCTACGTGTACGCAGTCGCCACTCCAGAACCTTTCGGCCCCATCGGCCATCTGTTCTGTGAGCAATGTGCCCTGCCCACTGCCACTTAAGTTTGGCAATTCTTCGGGCTATGTCGGTTACCTTGGTTCTCCTGCGGATCTCTTCATTTCTGATTCGATCACTTAGGGAATCTCCAAGAATAGCCCTCTCCAATGACCTTTGGGTGACTTTCAGCCTTCTAATGAGGCCCATTGTGAGCGACCACGTTTCAGTGCCATAGGTAATCACTGGCAACACGCACTGGTCAAAAACTTTCGTCTTGAGACACTGTGGTATATGAGACGAGAAGATAGTACCTATGCAGCTTCCCGAACGCCGCACAGTGGAAAAGAAAAAGAGTTTTTGTTGAAAAATCTGCCTACACCACAATTTTTAACAAATCGCTGCCAATTTTTTTATACACTCCTGAGATAACACACTTTGATGTGTCACTGCCACTTTTCCTTAAAAGTCAATACCATAACCTCAAAAAAATATATTTCAACAAAAATCAGTTTCCAGGGGTTTTTCAGGTCCTTGGTCATGAATTTATTGTCTGTTTATAAAAATTCAAAATGACTGAAACAAAATGGAAGCCCAAAAAAAAATTTTGCTTCGTTTCCTGATTTTTGAGGTTATGGTATTGACTTTTAACGAAAAGTGGCAGTGACACACCAGTGTGTTATCTCAGGAGTGTATAAAAAAAATGGCTGCGATATGTCAAAAATTGTGGTGTAGGCAGATTTTTAAACAAAAAAAGTTATTTTTTCCACTGTGCGCCGTCCAGCCGAGTCGAATTCGACGATTGACCTCTTTCTCACTACTTTTCATTGCAGATTGTAAAAGATTCAATGTCGGTAAAGCTTAGGTAGTTAACAGTAAATAAACAGCTTGTTACTGCTGCATTTAACGACTCCAAATTAACGCAACGATCGAAATAAATAAACTAACTAAATCACGACAGTGATTCAACTGAAATCTAATTTCGAAACTGACCGATCGATTTTTTTGCCATCGAAAATTTAAAGCATTCAAACGACTGTACAAATGTTTACAGAGCTTCGTAATGTAGGTTAATCGATGTGCATCGTATGTGATACTGCTGAGTCCATGTATGTTTTGTATTTACTGAATGGACATTCGATATAGTTGATGTGTTGGGCATTATGCTGAGCAATGGCCGTTTTGCGTCGATGTGACGCATATTTTCCCCCAAATTGTTCTTTTCGTGTATTTGTTCTTTCTTTGCGTCATGTTTACCGCAAATAAACGTATTTTTTTCTTCTTATAATATCGTTTGGCAGTTGACAAAGGCAATTTTCCACCTGTAAGTTAAGTTAGGTGGATAGATTTAGGATAATATCAGGAGCAGCAGAGTCTTTTAGGATTCGGACCAAAGTCAAATACAGAGGTTTTATTCCAATTAGATCATATATTTTCAAGGAGGTCAGTCAGTCGGAGTCAGATAGTTAATTGCCAGTTCTAAAATGCTGATTTCCATTGCAAATAGTCTGAAATTGCTATCTCGTAGTGAGCAAGCGTGATGTTCAATGCTCATTGCTTAACTGAAGGGTCATAGATGATGAAGTTTTGACGATAGAGTGACTTATTTTAGCGTTAATTTGGGCTCGAGCTATTCAGGATAGAGTGTTTAGGGTAACAGGGATTGGGAGCTTTCCGTTACATCATCCCCCTGTATCTGATTTGGGGTCGTCTTTTTCATTTAATTTTGATTATTTGGTAAAACAGGCTGAATTGTTGCTTAGAATTACCAAGTTATTTTTAACTCCTTCCCGTAACAAACATTATGCAGCAACACCAACAATGAGTCATAAATTAACTACGAGTATATGAAAGACGTTTATCTTCAATATATCATTATTACACGGTGTATCGGTTCGGGTGGAGCAAACTGAGCGTGTGTCGTGACGGCGAGTGGAGAAGCCATGTGTCATATTTGTTGCATAGTTCTGAATCATACGCTGAGGTGGAGTAGGGTTTACTACGAGAGAAAGTGTACTGTATTTGGATTGAGGTACAAACTGAGCGTGTGTCGTGACGACGAGTGGAGAAGCCATGTGTCATATTTTTTTGCGCAGTGGTGAAGTAGGGTTTTATGAGGGAAAATATGCCATGGTTTATATTGAGGTGGCCTGAAGTAGATCTTTTTTTTTGCTGAATAAACCTTTCGTTGGAAGAACTCTTTTGTATTTGTGTTGTCACAAGCAGGCTACTTCACTCCTGGGCTATTACTTCTCCGAGCTATGCTTATAGGTTATATGCCCCTGTAATTTATTTGGCCGTAGATCCAGTCCGAGGCTAGATTAAGCAAAAGGCTACCAAGGCTATACAAGCATTTGTATCTATCAAATATCCTCACAAAACCAGGCCCGCCGTATGAAACTATGAATATCAAGGGATTTATTTTTGTTGAACCAATTAGTTCATGTTTCTTGAAACGTAATTGTTCAATTTAGAACTACACAATTTCTACCGTTATTGCGTCTCCCTACATAAAATAAAAATATGACTACAGTATTTCTGACACAGAGAATGCACTCGAATTCCATGCTCCAGAAATACGCGACCGCCTCGCTTCGCCTTATTAACCACGATGAATGATTTATAGTAATATAAGACTTATGGCGTTGGAAATAACGACGAGCCTGTAATTTAGTTAAAAGGGTTATTTTAGCGTGTCAATTAAGTACTAAAGCCAAGCTCTATATTTGGATTCGTCTTGTACCGCCATATTGGATTATGGTTCTTAAAATATTTAAAATTATTTAACGATTTGTTTATTGGAGTTTGTGAGTGTTTTTTTAATATTTGTTTATGAAATTATTGTGGCTGTTTGCGTCTGTGGACTTTAATGCGTCTCTTAGCATTTATTGTTGTTATTATGTTAAAGTTAAATGTCGAGAGGTTGGGCAGAAGTATCCTAAAGTCATTGTATCATATTGTATGACGATAATTATCAAAGACTTGCTTCTGCCCGCGACTTCGTCCGCGAGCCTATACCTTCCTCAAAAATTGGACTATCCAATGCAAAAAGAATTTTTCAACTGATGTTTCCGGAGATTACACCCTACATACAAACTTACAAACAAATAAATTTTACCTCTTTATAATATTACTAGCGGACCCGACAGAGTTTGTCCTGTCCGAGCAGCGCCACCTACCGGGTCCAGTTGTATTTTGAAACCATCCAGGGACCCACTTAAATATAGACACAAAATTTTATCCAAATCGGTCCAGCCGTTTAGGAGGAGTTAGGTGACAAACACATTTACAGGAGAATTCTAAATATAAAGATATATAATATAATGTTAGTCTAGAACCAAAATTCTCGTTGGTACAGACGCCAGCACATCAAGCTACTACAATCTGTCAAATTTATTTAATAGATTTTCAACTTTATAACTGAATGATAAGGTTCAAAGTTGATTGGGAAAATTTGACAGTTTCGGGTAGCTTGATGTGCTGGCGTCTGTACATACATACATAATATCACGCCTGTATTCCCCGAAGGGTTAGGCAGAGGTGTAACCTACCTATAGTACACCCACATTTCTCCTCACATTCTCGTTGGTATCGTTGTTAAAATGAGTCCTCACATGTCATTATAAGAAACTGTTATGTTATTTGAAAAAAACATGTGACATAGAGTTAGACGTGTTCTTGAGTGGAGACCGCGAATCGGCAAACGTAAGGTAGGACACCCTCAGGCTAGGTGGAGCGATGGTCTTCGCAGGGTGGCTGGTAGCAGCTGGTTGAGAGTTGCCGTGAATCGAGCTGAATGGCGTGCAATTGGAGAGGCCTATGTCCAGCAGTGGACTGCTGTAAACTCAGACTCAAAGCATTTATTTCAAATAAACCAATTACAGGTACATTTGAATTGTCAAGGGGTCGGTCAGTCAGAAAGATGAAGCTAGTTGCCCATTCCAAAGCGTAGTAGGTACCTATGGAGAAGAACGGGCAAGAAACTCCACGGACACTCTTTTAAATCAAAATATTGTTACAAAATATTGGTTACATCATTTATGTTGAAATTATACATATGAGAATAATGTGGAAAAACGTGCACGTTAAAAGCGTCCGTAACAAAAATAAAAACAATTCAAAAATTAAAATAAACCGTGGCAGCTAAGAGATGACCAGTCCCCACTGAAGGCGCCCGTTCACGAACATGACGCATGGATCAGCACCATTTAGCTCAACAATTTTGAAGGGAACTTAATGATCCAACACACACGCCACCATCAGCGAGACATTTGAGTGAGCATGACATACTCTCAGCCGCCAGAGCACATTCAAGTCAATGAAAGACGTACCGACGTACGTTTATGGAATGTACATGGTCACATCACAGTGCAGTAGCATGATGATTTGAAATAGGGGTGATGTCAGTGGTTTGTAAATATGCAGCTGGGCTAACAGTGTTTGGACATAGGAAGTAACCAAGCACAAAATTTACGCCACGCCGTTGATAAAATATACGATACTGTATCAGATTTGAAGTCCTTAATCAGTATTTTTCATTTAAAATATGTCACAAATATTTATATGAGTGTTGACTTCCCAATGTTTATTTTTACGAACCAACTCATACAGTGTGTATCAGAAATATGTGATCATATATAAAATTAAACCAAAATATTTTATTTCATATAAACCTACATGACTGCCTCGTTGGTCTAGTGGTCGCAAGCGCTACTGCTGAGCATGAGGTCCTGGGGTCGATTCCCAAGTCGGGCAAAGTGTTATTGGGTTTTTCTACCTGGAATTTCTCAGTAGCAGCCCGGAGTCTGGATTTGTGTGAACCCTCAAATATGACCACGCATTTATGATACAAGCTAGTAGCTAAGTAATAATAGCCGCACAGGGCGATTTATCAAGCTAAGCCGTGCTTGCCGGGGTTGGTCCGTGGATGGGTGATCATCTTTACATGCCGAGACTCCTCCGTGCCTCGGAAAGCACGTTAAGCCGTTGGTCCCGGCTGTCATTCGTGGATTTTTTGACAGTCGTAACGGGTCGTCAGAAGCCCGAAAGTCTGACAACCCAGTCTTACCATGGGGTATCGTATTACCGAGTAACTGGGTTGTGGATGTCAGATAGGCAGTTGCTCCATATAAAATACTGGTATTCAGCTGCATTCAGTTAGACTGGAAGCCGACCTTAACATAGTTGGGAAAAGTCTAGGCAGATTGATTAATTTCTGCTACACGCTGTATTTACGAATCAACTCATTTATATGCAAATTAATGTTTGATAACCCAAAGAGCCCTTTCCCAACGGTGAGAATTTTATGGCCTGTTAATATGTTTTTTTATTATTTATTTAGCGTTAACAAACAAATCAGTTCCGTTTAAATTAGTTACAGAAACCAATAAAATTCAATTTAATTGTAGAATAAACATAACCTCTGCGTTGATACCCGTTGAAATTGTTAGTTATTTTTAGAATTAAACCGGTTTTAAGTGGTTATAAGAAGTCTTAACTGGTTATAACTAGAATATTTTTATTCGGTGCATGGGCTGTGGTGTTTTAAAATAAATTTATGTAAATATGACAAGAATGTCGCTTTGTAAAATGTGTGGGTTCCGTATGTTTAAAGTAATTGGATTTTCGTGTGTTCTGTCTAATTTTGGATTGCGTTCATAAATATTGATGTTACACCTATTTATTGAAGATGGTTGTATAATCAATCGATTTAATTATGCCGATTAAATACTTACTTACGTTTAAAAGCTGCTTATAAATGAACGCGTCGAGTAGTAAGTTCTTATTTATTTCGATGTTTTCTTTTTGGTAGACGTAAATTGTTTTTAAATCCAAAATGAATAAAAAAAAACATTTAGCAATGTAAAGCTTTGCTCAGCTGTGGATGGTTTTGAACCGAGTTAGGCAGCGTTTCCACCAGAGATGTGCGAGGATGCGTAGCGAGGGATGTGTTTGTTAAGAACCAATAGAATCGCTTCATTTACCTAGCCTCGCTGAGCGCAGCTCCGGTGGAAACGGCTTAGCGGTGCGAGGTTTTTGTACGTACAAAACAAGCAAGGTATGGGTGCGAGGGATGTGTGCGAGAGATGTGTGCGAGGAATATGTGCGAGGTATCCGCACCCACCACACCTCACCCCGCTCGCTCGCATCTGAAAACAGCCCGCTACACATCCCCGCAGAAACGCTCACATCGTTTCACAGCTTCATTACGCATCCTCGCACATCTCTGGTAGAAACGCAACCTAAATTGGGAAAAATAATACTGTCAATAATGTTTAGCGTTCCTAATTACCCAATATTTAATTGTAGTTAATTGCAACTTCAGGAATTTCTCAGTAGCAGCTCCCAGTCTGGATTTGTGCCCGGTTGATGACAAAACTCTCGCCCCCTATTTATTACATCGAACTTAAAGATAACTGACGAAATTGTTGGGGTATGGTATAGGTTATTTCTGCCTAACCGAAATACTGGCGTGATGTTATGTTATACAATTACAACTTACAAAAAAAAAAAATGGCGCACGCCTCAAAAAAAAATTCCCAACCTTTTTATTTTTAACGGACCCCTAAAAATTGAATCCCACTAAGCGGACGGATGTGAACGTAATTTTAGTCGTAAAATCGGGCAAGCACCACGGGCCTGCGGTCGGGCATACGCGTGTGGTCCACCCTTAACGGACATTTTACGATGCCCGAAGCGATGTCGGTGACCCTTTTATGCTTTACACTTGATTAACTTTTTTTAGTTTAATTGTTCGTATTAGTATTTTATTGTTTTATATTTTTTCTGAATTTTAGCGATGGCGATAATTGATTTGGTTTAAATGCTCTAGACAGTGTATGTTTGTGGTTTTGCCAGAAGGTACTTAATAGTTATCCTATCCTATACTATTAAATCAGCATTCTCTATTTTTACCAGAGCAGAGCTTGTTCGCCCAGGTACTATTAAATTATCTGGGTAATTCAGCCAGAATGCTATTGACTTTTTAGATAAATTATACGTATTTACACTAACTTAGGAATCTCTTAAATAATTTGAAAATAACAACATAATGTCTTAACGTAACTAAAACTACTGACACAGTAAAAAAAATTTTTTTAAATATAAATGTAATACTTTGTTAGTTAATTTAAGTAAGTAAGAACCTTATCCAGTGCATATATTTTTATCTTAAAAAACGCCAAGTGAGACGAAGGCGATTAACACACGGCACCGCGCACCGCCGCGGAAGTGAGAGGTGAGAGCACCCTCGACCGCGCGGTCGGGCGGTGTACGTGTGTTAGGTCAATGCGACATGAGATCCGCTTCACCGCCTACCGCGGCGGTACGCGGTAAGTACCGTGTGTTAATCGCCTTAGCCCAGGTTCGACCGAGCGATTTTTTCCGTCAGCGATCGTTTTTCGCACACTAGATTTTCAACGCTAAAGTTGCAAAAGTTGAAAATCCAACGTGTGTTTTTTCGCTGCGCTGAGTCGCACTCTGCTAGATTGTCAATGCTCGGCTCGTAATCGAGAGTTGAAAATCCCGCCGCGATATTTTACGTCCGTGTGGACGTAGGCTTAGGTATGCATTACGTACTTATTATACCTAACTGTTCGCTCCCAACCAAAAAAACGTAACAAAGTACCAATTTTAAAATTTGACTTATAATGTGACTACATATTTATACTATAAATTATCTACACACCATATCAGTATTCAGTAATACTAAGCTTTAAGGCTCTCGCAGACAGGCGCACGCGATTCTGGTAGAACAATTTTCATGAATTCTTCATAGAAATTGTTCTACTAGAGTCGCATCGTGCTGTCGCGTCGCACCTATCTGAGGGAGCCTTAAACCATTCGTGTTTATCTTGTTATAATCCTCTCACTCGAATAAACACTAACCACCAAGACGCAACACATACTTATTACTCGAACTATAACACCCTTATAGATTGTTAATTACAACTGTAATATAACCCGATACCAATGATGGCGGATATTCATTCCGTGACGTCACAGCCGGTTCCCTATCATGGCTAATAACGTTCCACAAACAGATCGTAATGACACTGTAGGGATAGATTGCAGTAAGGAAACTTTGTACAGAACAAGCGCTGAAAATAGAACTGTGTAAGGGCAAGGACTGAACACAGGCGCCACCTAGATCTTTCATAGATTTTCTGAACAGACCAGGAGGTTTAATCAACTTCTGGAGGGAGGTGGGCTGGTTGGAATAACCACCGACGGCCACCATAGCCTACGCACAATGGTCCTCCTTTTTTTTTGGGTTGGAAATTATCAAATAACTTCTCCCGCTCTGGGTGGAGCGAGAGGGCATGTCAAACTCTTACTGACTAAAACCCACCCGTGTTCCTTCAGCTGCCATGTTGTAGGAGGCCACGGTATCCCTTTCGGAATTTCCCGCTATCCCGACAATGGTCCACCTGAAGGACTAAGTACAGAAACCAACCCCTATAACATAGAACACAGTGCACGGGCTAAACGAAATAAAGAATTCACGAACTGCAAAACATACTTGGGGCCTGTCTTCCCTTGAAGAAGGAAGGTCACGCTATCAATAGCAACAGTAACGTTCATGATATGTACAAAAGTGCCAGTGTATGGACACTTGGGATACTCCAGCAGTGGGTTATCTTCTAGATAGGGACACCGCACTCCATTGGGTGTCGTTTGGGTCTATAATCCCCCCTAGTTGTGTTTGCAGCGACCTACCAGTACCGGGGGTATGCAAGTGTACTTCTAAATGCTTTCTGAATTTCTGAGTATTGTTTCAATTTGGCATAAGCGTAACGAAAATGGCTCATGAAGAAGTCATAGGATAGCCGGTAAAAGTTGGTTCAATAAAGTTTTCTTCTTTAAAGAATAGTAGATTTTTATACGAGGGGCTAAAATTACCCATTCTATCGAGGGAGTAAATAGAAACAGAGTTATAATGGGTTTTAGCGCCGTGTTAAACTCTACTTTTCACTTCGATTGCAAGAAAATAAAATAATCCAATACAACATTAAATAATTTATTTTAATTTAAAAAATAACAATATGTTCAATTTGTTTTTTAAGGAAACTTTTTATCCCAGTATGCAGTATAAAAAGCTAGTTTTACATAAGAATAAAGAATTTTTCGGTTTTGTAGGCTCGTTGGTTACAGACAAAAATTAGTTTTTCCCCTAGAGCAAGATATGCTATTTTTTCCCCGCTCTGGTACGCTACAATGACGGACTTTTTAAGCAAGAGTGAAAAAGATATTTCTGGAGTAGTGGACCTTCTAAACCTTCTTTGTGTTGTGTTAATTTAATGCTGAGCGAATACAGGCTATATACTTTTATGAGTATATGCTGATTTGGATACAATATTGAATGTATGTGCTTCAGTTTTACGCGATGTATCAAGGCCCTTCTCTTATTGGGTTGGTTGAATTTTGACTGGATTAGGGATATATTTTTAGAAGGTGGATTCAATGTAACTATGGAAGATGTTTTTATCCACATAAACATACGAGTACATACATAAACTCACGATTTATTCCATAGGGGTAAGCAGAAACTACAGAACACCACCTGCTACGATCCTTCTTCTTCGTTTCGCTCTTGACAGAGCGGTCGTGGTCACAATGAACTCTGTCCAATCGCAGGTGTAGTCGTTGCCCGCCTCACGATCTGCCTCCATCTGGTTCTGTTACATTATAGTCTGGCGCATTCATTAACACGGCCTCCAACCGCGGATTTTATTTGATCGGTCCACCTCATCGGCGACCTCCCGCGTGGCCTATTACCTTCCACTCTGCCCAGCACCACTAGACGCTCTATGGAGTAATTATTCCGCCTGGAGACATGACCAAAAAACTTTAGACGCTGTTTGATGCCGAGTTCTTGGAGTATGGAGACGTTTGTGCGAAATTCGGTCCATGATACCCCAAGCATTCTTCTCTAGCACCACATTTCTAGAGCATATACTTTTTTCTTTTCCAGTTCTCGTAATGTCCACGTCTCAGTTGCGATCCTTACATACTCCTGGTGTATAATTAGGTGGGTACCTATACAAATTAAGAGTGATAAATATTTTATTCGTTTTTCTTACTCCTCTGCTGTTCTTTCTGATTATTTGAGCTTTGAGCTTCGTTGTCTCGGCTTTTTTCTAGTGATCGCCACTGTAGATTCTGTCTTCCAGTAGATGCAGTTGTTGGGAGTAGGGCTTGTCCCAAACAAAAAACAGTGGCACTCCGGGAGTGCCGACAGAAGTGAAAACTTGAAAAAATTAACGCGTTGATGTCTTTTTAATGGTCAAAAGCTGGTGTCGTCACAGTGTCGCGAAATCAATGGTTTAGTCCCATCTCAAAAATGCCCAACGCGCCTAAAGAAGTTTTCACTTCATAAAATTAATTATGGAAACATTTATTTGGCAGCAGTTCATGAAACACGAAAAACGAAATAAAAATTAAGAAGAGAAATGCTTTAAAAACATAGTGAGTCACGAAAAGCCTCCATTTTAATTCGCGACTTTTTGAGAAACGGCCGTAATCTGTGTTTTGTAGCGGAGTCTGAGAAATATTTCTCGACGGTATGTGAAGCCAAGTCACTCTGCCCATGGGCGGTATAAAAACTGTGACACCAGGTTAGTCACTAACCACAAGAAAAAGAAGAACTCAGTGTGGTGTGTGATGTTGTGAATATGCTCTGTTAGTTTGACGCCTAGAAAACTCCATCGCACGTTGGCAAACCTTGAGTTTGCACTTTTGAATGATCCATAGGTCAAAATGGGAAGAATGCGTGTGTCCATAATTTTTCGCTCGAGTGACAACATTCATCATCATCATTTCAACCGAAAGACGTCCACTGCTGGACATAGACCTCCCCCAAGCACCGCCACTTTGACCGTATCTGTGCTTTCCGCATCCAGCGGATTCCTGCGGCCTTCACCAGGTCATCGGTCCATCTTGTGGGATACCTTCCAACGCTACGTCTGACAACAACATTACTTAAAGTAAACTAAATACAGTAGCAACATGTGTAAGGTCTCAATTTGCCAGATAATGACAGATCGCGCCGGTTCGTCGCCCGAGGGCGCCACGCGTCCACTGAGCTCCTTCTGGTTAAGTATTGAGTTATCGATGAGCAGTATTTAATAATAATGACTTAAATTATGTTTTCAAGATCATTATTGTAATATTTAAATGGTTAAGTGAGGATGTCATAAGTAATAACTGCCGCACGGGTCGATCCATCAGATTAAGCTACGCTTATCGGGTTGGTCAGTGGGTGACCATCTTTACATACCGAGACCCCTCCGTGTCTCGGAAAGTATGTTATGCCATTGGTCCCAGCTGTCATTTATAGATTTTTGACAGTCGTTACGGGTAGTTAGAAGCCCAAAAGTCTGACAACCAGTCTTACCAAGGGGTATCGTGTTACCTAGTAACTAGGTTGTGGAGGTCAGATAGGCAGTCGCTCAATGTAAAATACTGGTATACAGCTGCATCCGGTTAGACTGGAAGCCAACCCCAACATAGTTTGAACAGGACAAACACACAATCACAATCTGTGAAAATTTCTCCGTGCCTCCAACAACGAAGTCTGACTTCGAAGGTTGGACGAAGCGAAAAGACTATGTAAGAATCGAACCATGTAGCATTTAAAAGCGTTCTGTAAATTCTGCCCATGGGGAAAACGCGTGTTTTTATGTCTATGTATGTTTTATTCATGAACTTTAAAAAAGTCTGCCTAGATTACAGTACGACACAACTTAGATGTAGCATGAATTTGAAAATTTCCATTCATTCATTTTAATTTTACAATGTATTTGGTTATAAATATAAAATATATAAAAAACTTTATTGTTCAAGTAAACAGTACAAATTCAGATAGCACTAGCCTCCACACTAGGATTTCCTGTGTCGTGGAGACTAGTCTCCTTCGTTTTACAACTCTAATACATGTAGGTACTATATGTAGGCACTTAACTTATACTTATTATGTAGGATTATATGACTTTACAAGTAATTGCGTTTGCGTAAAGATCATTTTCACCTAAACTAGTAAAAAAGATTTGAAGGCGCACTCAGTTCGGATGGTGATCGGTTTTACGAATTTTGCCGATGCTACATCTAAGGTGTGTCGTACTGTACCAGTCTTACAGCCTATCCCAAGGGGGATAACACTGAGAAAAACATTTCTATCTCTAAAAAATAAGCCTTATATTTTATTTTTAAAATAAAACCAACCTTATAGGCATTTCTTAAGTCATATTCTCGAATATGTACAGACGCCAGTACATCAAGCTACTACTACAATATGTCAAATTTATTTAATAGATTTTCAACTTTATCGCTGAATTATAAGGTTCAAAGTTGATTGGGAAAATTTTACAGTTTCGGGTAGCTTGATGTGCTGGCGTCTGTACATGCAAGGAAAATGTTACCACGGAATGTTGAGTACCCGAATCTACAAATAATTATGACTTTTAACTGGATAAAGATTTTTAATTAGATCTTCGCATTGCTAAGGTAGTTCGTAAGAGTTCAGTGAAGTTATGATTGACAAAAACCGGCCAAGTGCGATCCAGACTCGCACACGAAGGGTTCCGTACCGTATTAAATTGATCGAGCAAAAAACGCCGAAAAGAAATGTTTCTTGTATGTATATATTATGTGCAGCAATGCATATTTAATTATTAATTTTTATTATTTGTTGTTATAGCGGCAATAGACAGAGGGGCTTGTGGCTAAGTGATAACAGCCGCACGGGTTGATCCATCAGGTTGAGCTACGCTTGCCGGGGTTGGTCCGTAGGTGGGTGACCATCTTTACGTACCGAGACCCCTCCGTGCCTCGGAAAGCACGTTATGCCATTGGTCCCGGCAGTTATTTATAGATCTTTGACAGTCGTTACGGGTAGTTAGAAGCCCAAAAGTCTGACAACCAGTCTTACCAAGGGGTATTGTGTTACCTAGTAACTAGGTTGTGGAGGTCAGATAGGCAGTCGCTCCATGTAAAATACCTACTGATATTCAGCTGCATTTGGTTAGACTGGAAGCCGACCCCAACATAGTTGGGAAAAGGCTATGCATATGATGATGAGCGGCAATAGACAGACACAATCTGTGAAAATTTCAACTGTCTACCTATTACGGTTCATGAGATACAGCCCGCTGACAGACAGACGGACGGACAGCGGAGCCTTAGTAATAGAGTTCCGTTTGGTACCCCTCGGTTAGGTGCGGAACCCTAAAATATAAAGTCTGTTACAAAGTTTTAATACATCATGTTAATAGGTACTTTATAAAACTAGTTATTTGTTGATTTGATTTAGCTGATCCATTCAAAATTCAAGTAATTTTTTCGAACGTCAAAATTACATAAGACAGTCCCTCAAACCCTTCACAAGTTCAAAAGTTGGAAAAAAAAATTTGCTCAAGAACGTAGTAAATAACGCAATGAATGTTGTTGAACTGTCAAAATGAAATAAATTTAATTAATTGTTTACCAAAATAAGTTACGCAATTAGGGTACAGGAATCTAAAGTAATGAGTTCAAAGAAAATATTGAAAAATTCCAGCGTACAGTCACGAGCATAAATTTAATATACCTTACTATTTCAGCAAAATTCAAAAGCAATTTCATTATTAAATTTAAAATTTCAACTTTGAGAAAAGACTTACAAATACCAATATACTACATAGCTAGTTATTAAAGTGTCCTTTTAATCAAATAAATGCCTGTATTAGGACATTCCACTCTTCTGCAACTTAGATTTACGTAATGTAAATTCACATACAATAAATATAATCGTAAAATAATTCCCGAAGGGTTAGGCAGAGGTGTAACCTGTAAGTACACCCACAATTCGCCAGTTATGTTTAAATCCCATGTAATAGGGAAACATTAAACAAATTCGGCCATTTTATTCTCCAATAATATTTTTAAATTAACCCCATTATTATGATGAAATAAGCTGTTAACGAGCTATCCTTTAAATGTTAAATCCGCATTTAATCACTCACAAATTCCCAATCCTTCTGTTTTCAATAAATAAACACACAGTTTTTTAATAATGTAAATTAAACCACACCCAGAAAAAAGCAGACATCGAAATACTGTCAATTTGGCCTGACCGTGTTCCGTCCGCCATTTCGCCAATTATCACCAATCAAAAAACCACGTTATAGAAAGGCACTAAAGTTTATTTCTGGTTGTGTTTGTTTTGCCGCACCTGTTATGCGTCATCATTAATTTGTTCAGGAACGCAATTTTGCTCGTCGTTCAGGTATCGTCTCAAGTTGCTGGGATCTCGATATTCATGGAACCACCCCTTAGTAATAAGGGTGGTATTTTATGTTTGTTTAGGGCGCATGTATAGAAATGCCGGTAATAGATGATGATAGTTTTTGCAAGTTGAATAGGTAATACGAAATTTTTAGGTGTATTGGTTTTGATTTACAAAGCTGTATTGTGTATTAAAACTATTTATTAATATACATAATAATTGATTTGTTTGAAAATCGATTCAATTAGAATATTATTACACTTTTAAAAATATTTTTCTAATGAATAATAATAAATTAGCTAGCTAATTCGTCAATGATGATAACTGATTAAAAAATACTGTTTTTTAAATTTTAATCTGTATAATATACCTTAATACAGTATGATTGGCTACTATGCTATTACAAAATATCGAAAATTCGGTTGACTCTGCCTACTACCTAAACTAAGTCACAGAATAGTATAGAAGATTCACTCCGCAGAATCATTTAAATAAAAAGCAACTCTTGCTACCACACAATAAAGTGCAATTCAGGTCGCACAGCGTTAATTACCTACAACTATATTCACGTAGAAGTTGCCTCTCTTTCTATCGCGTAACTCTTATATCTTCTGACTACGTTACACTCACTGAATTGGCCCGACAAGACGGGCCTGCCGCGTACTTGTAGCTTCATACCTAAAATACGGAGTTCGCCTTCTGGACTAATCTGTGCCTAAGTATGGGCGAAATTGCTTTGTGTCAGTAGTTAGTTTAGATTATGTGATGATTATAGACGTAGTTTTCTTATCTCGTGTAGACACGAGCTATACGATTATAGCTCATGTCGATACCAGTTAGCAAGGATGTAAACGGCGTTGATGGCCCATGATTACTGTTTTATATGCACAGACACATCTGGCTCCAACTACTTCAGCGAATGGACAATTTTTGAAGTGAAATCTGCTTTAGGCGCGTTGGGCATTTTTGAAATGGGAAAAGCAATTGAACTCGCGACACCGTTACCGACACCTAAACTTATCTAAACGAAGAGAAAAATCACGTTTACAAAAAAAATACTTCAAAACCTTTAAAGTAAAAATACTTACATAGAACATTGATCCGTAACTTAATATAAATAAAGAGCACAATCGCGTTTACAAAAATGAGGTGTCGGTAACGGTGTCGCGAGTTCAATTGTGTTTTCCCATCTCAAAAATGCCCAACGCGCCTAAAGAAGTTTTCACTTCAAAAATATGGCTAAATAGGGAAATAAAAATCATTTATGATAATGTAGTATTGATATCAGCGTATTTATCTTATCTTCTAAAATAAGTAAGACTGAACGATTATATCAGTTTCATTTCGACTTCCAAGGCAAATTATTCCCACAAATCAAAACTTTCGAAAGCAAAATCTGAACCAACCACAAAAAGAATCCTTCACAAAGAAACAAGAACCAATTTCAATACGTTTACAATTAAAAAGAATACATTTACATATTACCTTGTCCGGGCATTGAATCCCCTCGCGTGCATTGAAATAATAAGTTCGCTGTCAGTTTAATTGACAAGCCTGATGTCAGTCCGTGCGTCCTGACAAGCTGTTGACGTGAAGCCAGCCTTATTATGCGTACATTGTGATGGAGTGAAGTGGATACTAAATTTGTTGGCGGGTGGAAGGAATCAAGGTTATGTCATAGATTAATCCAGATGGTTCTCTCCGCAAAATCATTTAAATAAAAAGCGACTCTTATTATGACACAATAAAGTGCAATTCAGGTCGCATAGCGCTAATTACCTACAGTTATATACACTTAGAAGTTGCCTCTCTTTCTATCGCGTAACTCTTAGATCTTCTGACTACGTTACACTCACTGAATAGGGTAGTTCCCTAGTTCAAAAAAAAGAAATTCTGTTTAGTCTGTCTTTCAGATAATAAAAAAAATATTAGACACGGATTTTTGCTTTCTTATATTAATCAAAAATAACTTAGAAAACACGCATAAAATTGGGGAGTTGGGGCTCGCTACGTCACAACGCTGTATTAAATCTAGAAAGGCGTGACGTCATGCCACATTTTAACTCAATGTATCGCCGTAATCTTTTGATTACGTCAAAAAAGAAAAAACACGTGTTCAATATTTTTTAATAACCTACAAGACAGACAAAAAATTTTTGGACACAAGCCTATTGGCCCAGCAAGTCGAGCCCGCCATGAACCTACTTGTAACTTCGATACCTAAAATGTGGAGTGAACCATCTGTAATTAATCTGTGGTTATGTTGCCATAATTTATGTGTGTTATTAGCTGCTTTTTTGCTTGGGTTTCATTGATTTATTTAAAAAAAGCACAGCCACATCACATACAACTTATGCTAGAAATAATCTTAATAACTAAAGGTCTAATGTACATGACAATTACGGCGTACATAGCATTGATAACAATATCTTGTTGCTTTGCAATTGAATAAATGAAACTAAACTAAAATAGATTAACGTCGGTTTCACTTGCATCTCTCATTTTAGTAATTTTAATCTTCTTGAACTCGATAAAATATATGGTATGTAGATACTCGTACTTATGTGGTATTGTCTATCAAAAAAAATCTTCTTAAAGTACAGGCATTTACAGACACAAATGGAACATGTACAAAGACTTTAACACTCTGAATCTAACTATATCTGTAGTTTTTTCCGTGCATGTACAGGAATCGAACCTTTATTTTATTTTTTATTTTTTGGGTGGGAAATTATCAAACAAATTCTCCCGCTCTGGGTGGAGCGGGAGGGCGTGTCAGACTCTTACTGACTAAAACCCACCAGTATTTCTTCAGTTGCCATGTTGCCGGGGGGCCACGATTTCCCTTTGGGCCCGTAGTCGCAGCCCACAGGAATCGAACCAGCGAATCGCTTTGCCACCATATTCTGGTTAGATGTATAGAACTGATGACAAGCCTAACAAAAAACTTTTAAGTAATAACACAATATATATAAAATGCAGCCAAAACACATGAAGATTGCATTGACTATCAACGAAAACATTCTCGATCATAAAATTAACATAATTTACATAAAAACACATGTCATCATAATTTAAAACCCCACTCAATTTAAAAGGTAAAACAACAACGTATCTCTTTCGTTTACAAACAAATTGCGGAAATAAGAAGTAGCCTTATAAATTCTCTTGCTTGTAAAGGCTGGTACACACTCAAGCATTTCCATGTTTTTAGGGTTCCGTAGTAAACAAGGAACCCTTATAGTTTCGTCATGTCCGTCTGTCTGTCTGTCCGCGGTCTAGGCATGGGTATACATATTAATCATGCCGACAAAGTGGTAAAACAAAATTATTAAAAAAATTTTTTTTTAGGGTCCCTCCCCTCGTAAAGTGGTACACGTAAAGTGCGGATGTTTTTTTTTTTTCTATCCCTTGGTGTGGGGTATCATTGGAAAGGTCTTTCAAAAACATTACGAGTGTGTTAAACCATTTTTGAATTCAGAGATCTGTTTGCGAAATATTAAGCTTTAAAGTGCAAATTTTTGTTAGAGTCAAGTGTCCCCCCCCCCCTGCCAGCTAAATGGTTGGTTTTAGATATGTGAAAAAATTCACGGCAGTAGTTTATATAACGAATTTAAAAGGAAAACTATGACAGCTGAGTAGGCTTTACAAGTTAACGAGTAATAATCGACCAACTTAGATTTGCGGATTATGAAAGATTTTTTTTTTCAACTACCAAGTAAATTTGTTCTTGGGATAAATTCATCCCAACTACGGAACCCTACATTGTGCGTGGTCCGACATGCACTTGGCCGGTTTTTTTGTCTCAGTTAGTTTTAATCATTGTCTGGCAGTTTGAGTAATTTATGCGGCCTATACAAATGTCCTTTCTCTGGTATTGTTCGTCGAATCTTTGAGCTCTTTAAGTTCTGAGTTGAGCTGCACGATTACTGACAAATGGGTGCACTGGCTGGACAGGTCCACAGAATCTGTGTGGTTCTTTCCTCAAAATACCATTTTAGACACTAATCTACATAGTCTTGACATGATCTTACCAAGATTATGTCTGAGACTGTGACTTCTGAGTTTGTTTCGGCCTTTCTTCTCAGAGCAGTCAGATAGGAAACGCTGATCTCATATAGATTTTTAAAATATGATTGACGTGTAAAAGTTTTTGTACAAACCTACTTATAGAAATAAAATCATTAATAATTATTTATCAATGTAACATTCTTACGAATAATACAATTAATCAATCAAGTCAGCTTATCGCAGTCCCCTGCTGGACATCCAGTCTGTCCCAGCCACCTTTTTAAGGTCTTCGGTCCATCTAGCTGGGGGGCGTCTCACACTATGCTGGCCGTTACGCGGTCTCCAGTCCAGGACTCATCTGCTACACCGGGCATCGGTCCTTCGACAAGCATGGCTATCCCACTGCCACTTTAGCTTGCTCTGCAAGCTATGTCGGTAACTCCGGTGCTTTTGCGGACAATTTTATTCCAGATTTTATCCTTCAAAGAAACTCCGATCGAGCGGAGCGCTCCATAGCGCGCTGAGCGATCATAAATTTGTGGACCAGCCCGACTGTCCGTGTCCACATTTCTGCACTGAATATCATAACGGGCAGAACGCACAGTCTTCAAATATTGCGGGAACTGAATGATGCAAACAAAAGTTTAATATTCAGAAAAGATAGAAGATATTTCTTTGCAACGTCCGGTATCGTCTGTCCCAGTAACTGAGGTGTGGACTGAGGTCAGATAGGCAGTCGCTCCATGTAAAATATCCAGCTGCATCTGGTTAGACTGGAAGCCGACCCAAACATAGTTGGATGAAGGCTAGCCAGATTATGAACGCGCTTACGAATGCTTCGTCGAAGTCGAACACACCGTTCGAAAGTTGCTCCTTGCGTGTGAGCATTTACTTGTAATAATTATACCTTTTTCTGTTTTTAGAACAGGAATTTCTCAGTAGCAAACTGGAGTCTAGATTTATGCCGGTTGATGGCAATAAGCTAGCCCCCTATTACATGTTACTAAAGGTACACGTCTGCATAACCCTTAGGAGAAATGGAGGCGTGAAGTTATTGTGTTATGCCTTTTATTTTACAGTCCATTCCACATAGTACATTTTGCCCACATTCGTCTCCTTCCTTGATGAAGTAGGTACTATACAAATTAGCTCGTGGTTTGTATCCGACTGCTCCAGAAAGAGAGATTTGTTTTTGATTAAAATCAAGGTGTAATGAGCACTACGTCGAAAAATTACACCTTGAAATGGTTCAAAGTTCTTTTACAAATAAGTAAATGCACTAATGTGTCCTTACCTTTGTAAATTCCCTCGCTTGAAATACGCGTCATGCGGTTAATGAAAAATTGTCCGTCTGTCTGTTTGTTTTTAATAAATTTGTGAGCGAATGCCGTGTATATCATGTTTAAATGTTTATTTTTATGTGTAAAAATATTTATATGAACATTACTGAAGTTTTGATTTATGATTTGGTTTTCATAATATTGTTATGCATGTTTAATTGCTGATTTCCATTTTTTATTCAATGTTGCACATTTTAGGGTTTATATATAGACTGGAAGCTGAAATTAAATAACACGTGCTTACTGGTGCTCGAATCTTGTTAAATCTAGCTTTCCATAGGTTTTAGTCATCTAAGCCTATTGGATTAGCAGTCATTTCATAATACCAGAAAAACATGGACGTTATATGTGGCATATATTACTTCTCTTTTTTTTCCTCAGTTCAAAAATTCAAAATATTTTATTTCACATAAACCTACATGGGCACTTATGAAACGTCAGAATCTAAGTGCACGGTTCCAATGGTCCTTTCCTATGGAGAAGAGCCGGCAAGAAACTCCACGGTTACTCTTTTAAAAATAATTGTCTTTTACAATACTTTAAAATAACAGTGTTACTAGGTATGGGAGGACAGTTTAGGTATTTCAATAAGTACCAGGTACTTACAAAATAGAAAATGGTCAACAGGTCTACAATCCACTAAGCCTACAGCGTTCTCACATTCACAAAATAGAAAAGAATCTATACAAAAGATAAATAAATTAATAAAAATAAAAACCTATTTTAATAAAGTTAGTTTTAATCATGGTCTGGCAGTTTGACTAATTTATGCAGCCTACTCAAATGTCCCTTCTTTGGTATTGTTCGTCGAATCGTTGAGCTCCTAAAGTTCTGGGTTGAGCTACACGATTACTGACGAACTCATGCGCTGACTGGACAGGTCCACTCAATCTGTGTGGTTCTTTGCTCAAAAGACTATTTCAGACACCAATCTACTACATGGTCTTCACACAATCTGACCAAGATTAAGTCTGGTCTTAAAAAGGGTCTGTAATCTCTGAGTTTGTTTCGGCCTTTCTTCTCAGAGTCCTCAGGTAGGAAAAGCCGATCTCATCTAGTTTAAAAAGTGTTTGTACAAATACAAACCTACTTAAGTACAGAAATAAAAATCATTTCATTTCCAAGAGGTAAAAGAATTAAATGCTGAAAAGCTTTAAACGAAACTTTATTCATACAAGGGACCCAAAACACTCTGAAAATAAACGTTTCTTTGTCGAATACCTGACTCCCAAATGTTAGATTCAACCAAAATCCTCCCTAAAAAGAAAAATGCAAACTCGTTTCACATGCCCTGAACTCTTAGGTACATTTTCCTTCTTTCCTTGTTAAATATAAATCCCCATCAAACTCCCATCCGTGTATCAGCCGCAGACTTCCTTGTACCGTTACATTTGGAGGCTTCCATTTGGCGACCGTCCAGCCAGAGGGGCAGCCGCACGACCTATTTAGATTTTATCGTCATATAGATGGAATTAAAGCGATCCAGTTTAAAAGGTATGTTTTCGTCAGTTTGGTAATGTTGCTGCAGTATTTTGATAAGGATTTTAAAAGAACTATCACGCCTTTTTCCTATGGGGGTAGGCAGACATTACAGAACGCTACCTGTTACGAGCTTTACATACTCCTTTTGCTTCTATTACGTTCCTACCCGTAGAAACGGGTTTTCTACGGGTTTTGTCGACGGTAGAATAAAATGACCGATTGTGATTGTGTATTGTCATTTTCTCTATTCGTCCGTCGACAAAACCCGTTTATATTGTGGTCATACACACACACCGGTTGCGAGTACCACTACACACCTGACCTTTCTGAAGAGAAAGAGAGAAAAATATTTTTATCTTTTAATTAAATCAGGCAGAGATTGGCTATCTAAAGGAACGTAAGAACAAAGTTCAAACTGTTAATGATTTAAAATACAATAGACGTGGATATATATAGTAACTTGTTCCGCTTAGCTATTTCTAAAGAGCCATAAAAAACTCCTGAAAGAAATCGACATGTGTTTCACCTCTCAACGAGGCATCTTCAGGATGACGATTGACTTGTCGCGAACCCGAACACGCCGTGTTGCCACACCGAGCGCTGAACGCAGAGTGCAGCGCTGATATTGTAAAACATTTTGAGTAACGGTGGAGTTTCTTGCTCATTCTTCTCCATACGAAAACTACCTTTTGGCGACTAGAATCAATTCTATTTTTTGTAAATTTTGACGTTCAAAAGTGACTTTTGATGCCTAATTGAAATAAATTATTTGACTTTGAATTCACAAGTGAACGTCTATTGTATTTTATAATGGATTTCCGCAAGGTCTCGCCTAAATCAATTAACTATTTAAAGGAACATAAAAACAAAGGTTAAACATTTAATGACTTACATTAGCCTCAATATTATTAGTGTCAACTCAAACCCCACAATGAAAACCAACCCTAATGAGCTAACCCGTGAAACCTAACTCTTATAAGCTATACTCCGGGATAATCAATCACTACAGCTTCCATTCCCTGTCTAATGAAATCCGATACCAGGCTTGCGGAGCAAACTCATGTTCAAAAGGTCGCCTCAAATTGGATCGGCAGACATATTTGTGACCTCAATGGCACCAGATTTGGTTTAACAGCTGTTTTAGTGATCTATAATTTTATTAGTTGGACTATTAGATAAGGAATTTACATGATGCGGTTAGGAATTGGGATGAAGACGAAAAGTTAGATTATTAAAAAGTATAGGACAAGTATTTTTTCTTTTTTACGTTTTCAAAAGATTACGGCGATACATTGAGTTAATGTGCCATGTCGTCACGAGTATGTAGATTTTATTACTTACTTGTGACGTGGCGACCCCCACTCCCCCAACTTTAATGTGTTTTATCTAAGTCATTTTTTATTAATATGATAAATAAAAAAATATGTGTCTAATATTTTTTTTATTATCTGACTGCCGGACTAAATATAAATTCTTTTTTTTTATCGAGGCATCATCCCTATTGACTAATTTTAAGTTTAGGTGTCGAAAAGGTTGACGAGGAGTTTAGGAACGGAAGATGAGCAGCACCGTTCTTCTGTCAACTTATGCTAATGATCATTCTGCAATTGGTACGGCTCATATGCTGTTCGATCAAGTGCCGTTTAAATCAGTGCTCTGAGTGGAATACCTCCCTTCGTCTGCCGTGGTGATCATGGCTATCTCCATTTTTTTATTTCGTTCGTTTTCATTAATTAATTCAGTCCTGTATAACCGATCATTGTAGTTATAATTCGTGAAGTCTTTGATGAAGACAAAGTCACAGGAAACAAAACGAGAAACGAAACCCCACTAAACCACATTGGAAAAAAGGTCTTCCTTTTAATAAGATAATGACACAAGATCTTCTTGTCTGTTTCAGGTATTATTACGGCTCACCTACAGCAGATCTTTTGATGAAATCAGGCATGGATTTTGCTTAGTTAACATATTATTATGTAGAAAGTTAAAAACTAGTCAAACTGTAAGAAAAAACCGGCCAACTGCGAGTCGGACTCGCACACGAAGGGTTAAGATCGAGCACAAAACCCCGAAAAAACACGTTCCTTGCATGGGGACCTCCTTTAATTATTAACTTTATAAATTTTTTATAATTTTTTGTTAAAGCCGCATTAGAAATACACAAAATAAAAAAAACACTCCGGGAGTGCCGACAGTGAAGTGAAGTGAAAACTTGAAAAATAAAAATCGGCACCGCGGTAATCAACGCGTTGGTGTCTTTTATTCTACCCACCGCGGTAATCAATGCGTTGATGTCTTTTACTCTACCCACCGCGGTAATCAATGCGTTGATGTCTTTTACTCTACCCACCGCGGTAATCAACGCGTTGATGTCTTTTACTGTACCCACCGCGGTAATCAACGCGTTGATGTCTTTTACTCCACGGTGTCGGTAAATTGCGTTACAATGTCGCGAAATCAATGGTTTAGTCCAATTTCAAAAATGCCCAACGCGCTTAAAGAAGTTTTCACTTCGAAAATTTCAACTATTTTCCTATAACGGCTCTTGAAATACAGTCCGCTGACAGACAGAGGGACGGTCGGATCGACAGCGGAGGTTTAGTAATAGGATTTTGTTTGACACCCTTCGGGTACGTAAAAACTAGTTCGTCTTAGTTCTTCGGGCAAATTGTCATACCTTCCTCAACCACATCTAACTAAATCAACATCAATTGTCCAACCTATTCCTAATCGAACCCTAATCTCAGGTGATTACCCGCAAGACTCGCAGAACCAAAACAAAGACACACCGTATCAGAGACTATCAAGGTGGAACAATGGAATCTGTTCACAATACCTATAATTGTGATCTGGACAGTTTGGCGGGAGTCCAGGAGTTGACAGCCACTCCTGGGAACCCATTAAGATGTTATCGTCATGTGGCAGGGATATGTAGAAGGTTAATTTTACTGTAACCAGTTTTATAGGAGATAGATAAATCTACGAGAAGATCGCGATTGCATAATCTGACATTGAGAGCAGTGGTTGTAGGTTTGAGCCCAAGCAAGCGCTTTACGGGACTTTAAAAGCAGAATCGACAAAAGTTTTTCGGTAACTTACGTCATCAATCCAATACATTTTTTACTTTTCCTCGCTGATAGTCCTCAGTCAAGTTGGAGCAATGGTGGACCAGTGATAACGCTCGCGACTTACAAATTGTAGATCGTAGGTCCGAACCCTGACGTTTTACTTTGTGTAATTAATTTCATCACCACTGTTCTCAAAACGGTGAAGGGAAATATAGTGAAGAAACTGGCATATCCTAGAACCAAATATTTGTTTTCATGTGATATTCACGAACCCAGGCAAGAAGAGACAGTGCCAAAACTGAAAATTAAAGTATTACTGAGTTTAATATAGTTAATTGATTCAGGCGTGACCTTGCGGAAATCCATTATTAAATAGAATACAAGTGTTTGGGTTCGCTACAAGTCAATCGTCACCCTGAGGATGCCTCGTTGAGAGGTGAAACACGACTCGATTTATTTCAGGGTTTTTATGGCTCTTTAGAAATAGTGTGTCATGTGGCGCCGACCCAAATAAATTAGGAGAGAGGAGAATAATGAAGATTATGAATCCCAAGGGATCAAACATGGGCAGTATTAACCAGTTTGCTAAAACACTCTGGATTAGGTACGTTGTGTGTTTATGAGCATCAAATATCGGACGTCTTCTTATTCAATCGTGAACTTAAGGGATAATTTCCCGATAAGGACCAGGCCCGGGTCAACGGCGCGTTGTGTTCCACTCGCGCCTCAACGAGATGTCAGCAGAATTGACGATCCGCTAGGGCCGAAGCGGATGCGTTTGCGGGGAAGTCCGAAAGCGATACCGTGGCCCCCGGCAACATGGCAACTGAAGGAACACGGGTGGGTTTTTAGTCAGTAAGAGTCTGCCAAATTATCAAATAAATTCTAGAAGTTATTTGATAATTTCCCACCCAAATAAAAAGGATAATTTTCTTCGGCTTTCGAGTTGAACTTCTCTCCTTATTTCCCTTCTTGCGGCTGCTATCTCAGACGCGGTTAGATTATTTATCAACCAGATTCCCCGCGGTATTAGAAAATGAATGCCGTAATGAAAGAAAAGCAGTTACATTGCTTAGAGATGTCGTCATTTGTACAGAGCTCTGAGCTAAACTGATATAATTGGCCATTTGCTTTGTACATGTATTATTATAGCTATTCTTATGACAAACATGGCGGGACGAGCTTGACTCGAAAGAAAAGATTGACTCGTATTAGCAGATAACAGAAGTGTGTGGAAAAGGGAAAGGGGTGTATTTGGCCTGCAGATGTGACAATACTGGCTAAATATGTACAATGTTTCTATTCTCTTAATGTTCCTCGGGAATCATCGCATTTCCGAATACAAACGAATGCTAATTTTCATGTCCATCAATTATTAGATTTATCTTGTATAATAATTTGAATTCAGAACCAAGTACTTCATTGTTGTTTTGTTTTGATTTCCGTGTAAACTATATAGAGCTGTAAAACTATTTTCCTATATGTCGTGCCTGCGACTTTTCTACGATTTTAAAAATAAATTACATTAAGTTAAGAGTATTAACATCTCTATTACCTATACTACCAAGTCGATTATGAGCGTCCGGTCTGCACCAAGTGCAATGGGCAATTGATAGAAATCCGACGACTGACGAAACACGAGGTTTGCCGAGGGACATTAAAAAAGTACTGTAGATGCTTTTTATAAAAATATTAGTTTTCTCCCACATTTTCGCCCGAATGGAGGTTGGAATCTATCCCACAGGAATGTAGTTTTTTTTTTGTTTTTTTTTTTGGGTGGGAAATTATCAAATTACTTCTCCCGCTCTGGGTGGAGCGGGAGAGCGTGTCAGACTTTTACTGACTAAAACCCACCCGTGTTCCTTCGGTTGCCCTGTTGCCGGGGGCCACGATTTCCCTATCGGTTTTCTTCGAACCCCCGGCAGGCATTGGCCCTAGCGGACTCCGTCAATTCTGCTGACATCTCCTTGAGGCGCGTGTGGAACACAACGCGCCGTCGACCCTGGCTTGGTCCTTATCGGACGGCGAGCTACCCATTGCTCACCGTCCGCAAGCCCGCTATGTCGACAAGCCTCAAAGTGTGAACCTACCATGTACCTACTACCGGGATAAAAAGTATAGTTATAAAATATCTGTGCCTCATCCAAATCCCTTCAACAGTTTTTGTACCTAATTTCATCCAAATCCGTTTTGCAGTTTTAGAGCCAAATTTCATCCCAATTCGTTCAGCCGTTTTTGCGTGTTTGATTAAGAGGGTTTATCCTAAAAGTTAATTACGTCGTAAATAACTGTCAATTATTTACCTGTTTTGATTAATTTAGCAATATTACTGTATGGAATTAAGAAATGTGGCTAACTAGTGTACTAAAATATTGATTATGATTATCGTAATACCGAATATTTAGTTTTAGATGTAAAAAAAAGTATTTGGAAACTTTCCAAATGCCTTTTTTACACCTAAAATTGCTACAACATCAAATTCAGTGTTATAATTGCAATTCATTATTAATATTCTAGGGAACTAGTTAGGCACATTTCTTATTTCCATACAGTAATATTGCAAAATTAATCAAAACAGCGAAATATTTGAGATCTATTTGCGACGTTGCCCACTTTCAGAATAAACTCTCTTAACAAACATTCAAACTTTCACATTTATAGTATTAATAGGATAGTAGGATAACATAACGCCTGTATTCCCCGAGAGGTTAGGCAGAGATGTGCGTATAGTACACCCACATTTTGCCATATCCAGACTTCGGGCTCCTGCCTCAGATCAAATAAAAAACCACGACACAGCGCTGTCAACAGTGACGTGAAGCCGGTTTCGTAAACATGTGTGCACTTAGTCAGGTGTACCTTGATTGTAAATGTGTGCGTGTGGGCGTGATGTATGCACAGAGCGGAGGTGTAGTTTTGGCATGCTTCACTGTATTGTTCGCAGCGCTATGTCTTGGTTTTTAGGGTTCCGTACCCAAAGGGTAAAACGGGACCCTATTACTAAGACTCCGCTGTCCGTCCGTCTGTCACCAGGCTGTATCTCATGAACCGTCATAGTTAGACAGTTGAAATTTTCACAGATGTATTTTTGCTGCCGCTATAACAACGAATAATAATAAATATTTAAGGAGGCGGCTCCCATACAACAGACATGATTAATGGTACGGAACTCTTCGTGCGAAAGTCTGACTCGCACTTGGCCGGTTTTTTTATTTAGTCTCAGGCTGCTACTGAGAAATTCCTAATAAATAAACAACACTATAAACGGATTATTTTACTATTAAAAGCTGTATTGTAACTTAGATCATAAGTCCAGTAATAACAAGAAATGGGTAATAACAAGAAATACTAGATAAAGTTGGATCATTGATCTTCCCAGAACATTCTTTGATAGTTCATTCAAAACTCAAAACTCAAAGCATTTATTTCAATTAAACCATTTACAGGCACTTTTGAATTGTCAAAGAATCGGTCAGTTAGTCAGAAAGTTGAAGCTAGTTGCCCATTCCAAAACGTAGATCTCTATGGAGAAGAACGGGCAAGAAACTCCAAGGACACTCTTTTAAATATAGATATTACAAAATTCTGGGTACATTATTCTTGTTGCTTCTATATGTGAGAACAATGTACAAAAAATAATCAAAGCAGTTGAAAATATATGACTAAAAAAAGCCCTGGCAGATAAGAGATGACCAGTCTCAACTGACGGCGCCCGTTCACGAACATGACGCGTGGATCAGCACCATCCATTAATAGGTAACTTAATACTTTACCAAGCCTTTTGAATTCAAAAAGAGCAATGGACTGTCAAGTGACCCTTGAATCATCTGTGTATTGTATGGGGCTCGAAGACGCAGCCAAACTTTAACGGGTATAAGACTAAATTGCTGTTCAACCATACTCTGAGTGAGAAAGATAGAGTTTTCTATTTCAGTTAAACCTATAATACAATATTACCTTTATTCCGCGAGAGTTTCCTTTAGCTTGAAAGAGACGTGTTACATCCAAGATCATTAGATGAAGAGGGGCTAAGAAAGAGGAAGGTATGCGGCCTGGCCTAACCCCATTTCATCATCATCCTCATCATTTCAGCCGAAAGACGTTCACTGTTACGTTGTTTTTACACCGTCACCGTCAACGGTACGTCAACAAGAAATGAAATTATTCGAAACGAACGTGCAAGCAAGCGGTGGACACGCGGCCATGAGAAAATGAATGATGGTTAAGAAAATAATACACTAACTTTACTGCATATAAATTCAAAATATGCCAATTGCCTAATACGTGTTTCTGAAGTTGTCAATTCGCCCACAAATAAATTAACTTCGTGCGAAGCGCCTCAAGAAAAAATAAAATTATTGAACAGTGTCGATTAGCCCGTTTCGGGCAAGTAAATTCGTGCGAATCAACCAATAAGCTGCGGCCATAGTAAATGTACGTATCACTACTTCGGAGCCGTTATCTCGTTTTCGTTGACGTCTTGTTGACGTGGCGGTGGACAAACGACCTTAGACATAAGCCTCGTCCAAGCGTCACCACAATAACCCGACCTGTGCTTCTCTCATCTGGACCTTCAGAAGATCCTAGTTCCACCTTGTAGTAGGCCTACCAACGCATCGCCGCCTTTCAGCCCTAGCCCTTTCTATTTTGCCCAGTTCTCGTTTTTCCATCTTCAGATTGTCTTGCTGCAATCAGTGTATATTCACTTGTATTCAAATCCAAGAAATAAAAATAAGGTCTTAAATATTCTCAATCAAACACATCAACCACAGTTCATTGACTTAAAGATCTTTCAAAAAGATAAACATGAGTCATTGTGATCAATGTATTGCATTCGATAATGTATCGTCGGCGTTTCTCTTACCGGAAAGGACCGGAACCGGTTGTTTTTGATAGTACCTGTACATGCTTGGAATTGTTTATTAATTGTTTGGTGATACTTGCATTTCCTTCCTTTGATACTTCCTTAGTGTATTAATTTGAATGTGCATTCTTATCTAGAGATGTACCATTACTTTCACGTAAAGCTGACGGTTCCGCTTGTCATTTGAACACCATGGTGTAGTAAAAAGGCCGAAATTAAGTCAATTAGCATAATATCCTATACTTTTAAATGAGCAATATAATATATTAGGTATATATTTGTAATCACGTCCAAACGATTTCGATGAAAGTTGCAATAGGTACCTATAGGGGTTTACGGGGGCGAAAAATCGAGCTAGTTAGGTCTCATATTACTTATCTGGGAAAATGAATTTTCTCCGTATTTTCACCCGAGCAGAGCTCGGTCGCCCAAAGTTTAGAACAAGATAATGAATAATGACATGAGAACAATGATATTAGAATAATGACATGGTTGTTGTTGTATAGGGGATATAGCAACTTTCATCGAAATCGTTAGAGCCGTTTTCCAGAACGTGATTACAAATATATATATATATATGAGCCATTCCGTAAAAATTGTCCCGTTACTAAAGGGACAAAATGGACAATTTTAAAATTCTACTAATATTTAACGACACTAAACGGACGTGACGAACTCCCGCTTTACTAAAAATAATGACGACAAAACCAATATTCTTTGTTCTTTTAGAGGGAATCATTATTTCATTACATAGGGAGATATCTAAGGTATTATTTGTAAATGAAAGAATGTTTTAAGAACTTCCCAATATCACGTTATTATTGTGACTATAGTGGACTTCTTATTTGACTACTACTAGTTCGTACGCCTTTCGTCACCGATTACCGCGTCACGGTTACCCGATGGGTAAAAAGAAATGGCTGATCTACCATAATAATATTACCATGAAAAGAAAATAACTTGTTTTGTTAGTTTTGTACTATTGAAAGCAAATAAAACAGAAGTGACTAAAGTGGAATGTCCACCTTGGTGCTGATTTAATTATCATTATTTCATGAATTTTATTATAATACAATAAAATTTGTTTATAAAATTAATGTTATAAATTAAAACAAAACAGTATTCTTTAAAACCTCACAAAAAACGCTGAGGTGTGTCTTATAAAACCATGAAAAACGGTTAGTCAAAGTTAGCGAGAGGAGGTGTGACACGATAAAATTGCCTGATTTAAAATAAATACAAACTTCTCCAGGTGTTAACCAAATGTTCCATTAACTAACCTATAACTCAAAAAGCGGTTAAAACTGATCACCGCATCGCAATATCAAGCATCACAGACATAGCGTACAGCTCGATGTAAACAGTAATTTGCGTATGCCACTCTTGCCAAATGTACTTGGCAAAGTGCCAACTAGAGCAGTTTCGGCTTTCGGCTTAGCCGGACAAACCTAATAACCGAGAAATTAAAAATTTTGCGCCAATAATGGTCGGGTTTTTTGTTTAAGTTTCCCGTTTCGCTTTTGTTTTCGTTTTGTTTGTGAAATTATTGGTTTAGTTGGGTTTTTTGTAGGGCTTATTTAGTAGAGTATTTTAGTTTGGTACTACTTTGAATTGGAAGTTCTTGATTAAATCGAAAACAGGCATATATCTTTCTGGTTCAAATTACTTAAGCCTGTTCCTGCCTGATTCCTCACGATGTTTTCCTTCACCGTTTTTGAAGCAAGAATAATTTATGCTTAACTTGGCAAATATGGCGACTGTTCCTCATTGTGAGGTTTATGGTTGACATCTGTCATCATCTTGCCCATATCTCAATTGATTTAAAGTCGATATAGCTTGTCATTTTCCTCTATACATCTCTATTAGCTGTTTCATAGAGTTCACTTTCTTCCTCACCTCACCTTCTAGTCTAACCAGATGCAGCTGAATACCAGAATTTTACATGGAGCGACTGCCTATATGACCTCCACAACCCAGTTACTGGGTAACACCTTGGTAAGACTGGTTGTTACACTTTCTGGCTTCTGATCGTAACGATTGTCAAAGATCCACGAATGACAGTCGGGACCAACGGCTTAACGTGCTTTCCGAAGCACGGAGGTTTCTCAAAATGTAATGTATGGTCACTCATCCAGGAACTGACCGCGGCAAGCGTAGCTTCATCTTCGATCAACCCGTGCGGCTGTTATCATTTAGCCACGAGCCCCTTAACAAAATTAAATTCTTAATGATTTATTTTATAGTCCAATAGATAGGCTCGTCCCCTATTACATGGGACTTAAACATAACTGGCGAAATGTGGGTGTACTATGGGTACACCTCTGCCTAACCCTTTGAGGATTACAGGCATGATGTTATGTTTATGTTATTTTAAAATATCGATTTTCTGCCTCATCGTACAAATCACCGTAATCAGGAGTGAAATATTTGGTATTATTATTCGGGTTGAGTTGACTCGGGCCGAGCTGTCACTGACCCTTTCTGTCACCATTGAAAAAGCTAAATTAAATAATAAGTTAACAGTCTAAAAACACTGACCACTACATACCGACACTAATACATTATATACGTACCTAAATACAAACAATTAATAATATCTGTACCAACTAACATTTTGATCGAACGGAGAACCGAAGTCCCGAGACTTTGATCGATGATCGCTTTTGACTTCGCCGTATGGCGCCACCAAGATAAAAATAAACTACTCAAACCAATCTTACTCGAATCTCAACCTTAACTTTTAAGCAAAAAGGTTCTTTTAAAAACAGATGTCGTTGACGAAATTGTTATTGGAAATTCAATCTTATAGCTTTAGACATAAGGTTGAGCAATTACTGACAGGTGTTATAGTAAACGTAAAAAGTAAGATGGTAAATATGTGAATGTAATCAGTATTGTTAAGAAGTGTTTTTTTTTAATTCATGCTTGTGTGAATAAGTTATTAGGAGTAAGTTTTTTATTATTATTAAAGCTATAGATTATGATGTAGGCTTTTTGCAAATGCCTTACAGGATGTTGACCTCTTTATTAATTTCACAGTCAAGTCTGTTACATTTCAAAACTAAAAACTCAGTAAATATATTGTCAATTTAAAAACTCACACACATATCATAACATCACGCTGGTATTACTCGAAGGGTTAGGCAGAAGTGCACGTAGGGTACACCCTCATTTCGTCAGTTATGTTTAAGTTCCATGAAATAGGGGGCGAGCCTTTAAATAAAAACTTTAAAAAAAAATACAACCGACTTCCAAATTACAAAGTGAAAAATAACTTCACTTCACTTTTTAGTGAGTTGGTTTGTAAATTATCTAAGTTACAATAGCGTAATGTCAACTGCTCATCAAAAATACCCAAATCGCTATAGATGTGCCTATAATATTTGAAGAGTTCCCTCGATTTCTTCAAGATCCCATCATCAGATCATGACCAAATGACAATGGGACCAACTTGAAAGTATAACCTTTCAAACAAAAATATAGAATTATTCAAATCGGTCCAGCCGTCTCCGAGTAATCGGGGAAATATTCCGACGAACTGAGAACCTCCTCCTTTTTTGAAGTTGGTTAAACATCGTTTATTCGGAACAAATACAGACGAAGACAAAAATGTTAAACGATGATAGCTGCAATAGTTAAAACTGTGGCGCAGCTACCAACGCCCGACTCCTAGTGAGAGGGTAGGTTGTTCCAAGACGAATACATAACAAAGGTATTTTAAAAAACATTTTAGAGTAAAGAAATTTATAAAATAACACATTTTGATATAAGTGCCGTGTGTGTGAGTGAGTACCTACCTAATGTTGAGTAAGAGTGGGTGAGGGTGTGTTGTGTGTCGTGTTGGTGTGTTTTCCGAGATGTTAAATTTCCGCAAATTTTTCTGTTGCATTGTAAGTGTTTTTAATAAAATGTCGAATTTTTTCTTGCATTCATTTCTGGTAAGAGAATAGATGTAGATATTGCCATCGACTGGGCACAAATACAGACTCCGGGCTGCTACTGAGAAAATCCAGATGGAAAAACTCAATTACACTTTGGCCGACCCGGGAATCGAACCCAGAATCTCATGCAGTAGCACTCAAGCAGCAGTAGCACTTGGCACGAGTCAGTATACCCACTACAATAATAATATAATAATATCAAATCATATGTAAATAGGTAGTCTTTAAAAATTTAAGCTGTTGACTCAATTTCTGGCATCTAATACCTACGCCCTCGAAGTAAAAACGCCACGTCAATATTTTGCGACCCAATTATTATAACCTGCATATTTTTAACAATCGATCAAATTGCTGTTTGACCTAAAATCGATCATGTGCGCAAGGCCTTTAATCATTTGATTAATTACACTAAGCGTGTGTGTTTTGACGTGGAGCTAAGGACCAGTACTGGATAGGGCATCAGGTATTGCATCTATTCTAAGTTACATTAAAGTTTCTAATGTTTCAACGACATAAAATCGGGAAAACCATAGGGTCGAAAAACCGAACCGTAAAATGAAACTTTTTTCGCAATAGTACCCGATCAAATTATTGCCTTTTACCAAAACATTTGGCATTTAAACACTTTATCAATCTTTTTTCTAGGGCACAATTTGGACCTCTTCCTATTTACTCTTTCCTGTTTTGCACCATTTCCTCTTGGTCTACTATGTAAACTACATAAATGTCATCATTCAATCTTTATGTTTAAAGCATTAATGATATCATCCGTCGGGGTCTTGTGTTGGGTACTAGCTGTTCTAGAACCCAATGGATTGGCCCGCGACGATGGGGAGAGGCCAGACGGAATGACCATAATGCCTTGAAAGTTGGGTAGGCCTTTGGTGTGGGATGCAACCTGTGTCGGCCTGCTTTCGTTTCGTCGGAGATGGAGTTCCTGTTCCATCACGGCATACACCAGGAAATCCAGAGACTAATCTGTCTCTTCCAGTTGCATCTACATCCCCGTTTCACCTAAGTTGTGCGGTTGGAACTTTGTTAAGTTAAAGTCCGTTAAGGTGAACTTGCAACTTGAATCTAGCGCCGTCGCGTCTCGCCTGCTCGCCACTTTTGTTGTGCTCACTTTAAATTAACTTCCTCCAAGTTAATTTTAAGATTAAGTGCGTTTAGGGAGTTGTATACAGCTTGACAGATTAGTTCTATGCTTCTCTGGGATTTTCTTGGTGAATTATGTCAAGAGCAGAGTAATGTCTTCTGTTTGCTAGTGTGGTGGCATCTATATCGCTACACTGACGTTATGTGAAATCCTACACCGCGCAAGCAGGATTTACCGCGTGACCAGCATATAATATGCAACGGCCCGTCATCAATCGTCTGGCAGTTGCCCACCAGACACGACATCTGTCTGGTCGGTGGATCCGCCATTTTCTGTAGAGGATGAGTGAACTTTACACCCTGTTCCTCATCCCTCTATATTGGTATTAGTAACGATGAAATGCTTTTCAAGACTTTTCGAGCATTAAGAGGCCAGTAGGATGATATCAAGAGGCTTTTTGTAGTTTCTGCCTATCCCTATAGGAATAGGGCGTGAGTTTATTTATGAATGTAGCTGGCCCTTGTCCAGGGTTGGATTAGCAATAGCTTTCATTTTGACAGTTCAACAACATTAAAAGAACAGTGGCACTCCGGGAGTGCCGACAGAAGTGAAAACTTGAACAATTTTATTGTGCAGGAAATACTTTTCTTTTTTGAAGTCGGTAAAAAAAGGGAAATGTCAATCATGTCGTTGTCATGTCTCAATGTTTGGAATGTCATTAATCCCAAAGAAAATTTATCGCGCGTTGATGTCTTTTTACTTTTTACTCACGACACTGTTACCAACGCCAGCTTTTGTATGGTCAACAGCTGGTGTCGGTAACAGTGTCGCGAGTTCAATTGTTTTTTCCCATTTCAAAAATGCCCAACGCGCCTAAAGTAGTTTGCACTTCAAAAAGACTAAAGACGAAGGTCTTCAATGAGTACGTCCTGCCTGTTATGACTTACGGAGCTGAAACATGGACACTCACGGTACGACTGGTTCATAAATTCAAGGTTGCTCAGCGAGCTATGGAGCGGGCTATGCTTGGAGTCTTTCTGAGGGATCGAATCCGGAACGAGGTGATCCGGCAGAGAACCAAAGTTGTCGACATAGCTCACAGAATGGTGCAGGATAAGCAACATTTAGACAATCACGTGCACGGTCAGTATGTTCATCTAGACAGCTAGATTTTTGACCGAGATCTTTTCAGTATACTGGTACTTAACACCGATGCTATTGACTGAAGATTCAAGAACTTTGTATGTAATGTCAACTGTCTATCCCAGCTCCTGTAAACCACCTACGAAAATAAGGTTAACTTCTTTCTAATCATGTTTTTCCATTCCTGTCAGCTGACAAGCTCCTATTAGAATTCGCAACCACACATCACCATATTCATACTTAAAACATGGCAGAAAATGAAACACACAGCTGTCCCCGAAAAAAAAAACCGGTCAAGTACGAGTTGAACTCGCGTGGTGGAGGGTTTCGTACGATAAATGTTATCTACCATGTTTTGTATTAAATATAAGTTTGTACGCACAATATTGATTGATTTATCATGTTATTTTAAGACCATAGACTTCTTATAGGTTATCCTGTAATCTATAAGTAAAGAACCATAATTTGTTTTTTTTTTTTAATTTTTGGCGCAGTTGTTTCGGAGATAAGTGGGGAATGGTAAATTTTCTTGAATATCTTTAAAAGTATTTATTTTAAAATTATATTTGAGATCCTCACAACAACTTTCATTTAATATGTCACACGGTACAGTTTGCATTACAAAATGAACCGATGACCTACTTTTTCACGATGGCCTACTGTGTGTATTTGACGTTCGAAAAGTGCCTAGTTTGAATAAACTACTTTTGAATTTGAATTTTGGTACCAAATTTTAACTTAATCAGTCCATTAGATTTGGAGCAAATTTGTTGTGACAGACGGACAGACGACACACGAGTGATCCTATACGGGTTCAGTTGTTTTTTCGTACGTACGGAACCCTAAAAACACATAACTGCCGCCATACACATACAGAAGGGAAGCTTTTCTAAAATTCAGTTAATATCATTTCATATACATAATACAAGGTGGCCGTCACCAAATCAAAATTCGGGCCGAACCGTATCCGATACAGGACGTGTCTCCTGAATATTTATCAGGGTGTCGGGACGCAGCTGTGCACGGACAATTGAAATTGTGACGAATTCTGTTATTTTGATACTTGAGACCCCTTTGGTGTTTTGATCTAATAAGCTGGCTTAAGGAGGAGAGGATTTTTTGGTAGGTCCCTCTGAAGTGATAGGATTTCTCTGGAAATCCCGGTTGTTAAATGGAGGTGGTCGAAGTTCAGTCGTGTATCAAAAGATTTGAAACTCTCTTAGTCATAGACGTAGCTCGTGCATTTGATAGCTGGTGCATAAATCAGCCAGGGGTACCATTGTTGGTGATTTATTCTATTATTATTTATTTATTATTCTAATATATTATATTATTTACATGCTGCTCGCGGATTTGCCCTCGTGTACCCTAATTCTTTTTCTAAAATAAAAGTAGCATAAGTTGCTTCTTATAACATTAGCTATATTTGCCAGTCCCGTCAAAATCGGTCCAGTTGTTTCGGAAATTAGCCGGAACAAACAGACAGACAGACATAAATTTAAAAAATATATTTTGTTTTGTTATAAGTACCGTATATACTTTAATATTCATTTAGTAAGAAGCTGTTATTTTGACTTTACAAACAGACACTTCAATTTTGTTTATTTTCATAGCATCATCTTTTTTTTATGTCACTGTTCTATAACCATTAATAATATTTTAAAAAGTATTGACTGTTGTAGCTCACGGTGATCTTTTTCATCTCAATCTAAAGGCTTGTGCAGACTAGCGCGACACGCGATGCGACACAAAGTCCCTATCAGAATATCAGAATACCTTGGGCCCTATCAGAATACCAGCGCTGCGACATTTATTTTTAAATGTCGCAGCATATGCTGAGATAGGAGCCTTTTGGCCTCGTACAGGACTTTCTGCTTTTGGTTTTTTACCTTGTTTTTTATTTTTTATAAATGTTTTAAGGTGAAGGTGTTTAGTTTAATTTTTTATTCCTTGTGCGAGTCTCAATAAATGCTTACTTTTTCTTTCTTTCAAAGGCACCGCTCGTCGCGCGACGAGCGGTGCCTTTGTGTCGCGCTGGTCTGAACGAGCCTTAAAACTGGCTTGCTTATTGCATTTTTTCCATTATCTAAACTACGATTGATTACATAGAGAATACAACAGAATAACATTATTACCGTTATCCGTTGCACCCTCTTCACTTGTTAAACTTTCAGATACAATGTATACAGGTACAATATCGACTGGACAAATTCGATATTCAGCTTAGAGAGTACAATCTCATTAGTAGAAGTTAGCTGGACAAGCCCAGATACTGTACTAATGGAAGTGACAATCAATTCAGTGAATACCTCCACAACCCAGTTACTGGGTAATACTCCTTGGTAAAACTAGTTGTCAGACGTTCGGGCTTCTGACGACCCGTAACGACTGCCAAAGTTCCACGGACAGCCGGGACCAACGGCTTAAACGTGCTTTTTGATACGTAAAGATGGTCACTCATCTTTGGACCAACCGCGGCAAGCGTAGCTTAACCTGATCGATCGACCCGTGCGGCTGTTATTACTTAGCCTCTTTAGCCCAAGCTGGCTGTTAGTGTTCAATAATATGCTGGTTCAATAATGGTCACTTGTGTGGTTTGGTATAAAATGTGTAGTGATTTTGTCAATCATTGGTAATAAAACGGCTTTTCTAGCACAATTAACTAAAGATTTTTTGTAAGACATTGAGAAATTGTGAGTCTACTTAATCAAAATGGATAACTATTGAAACAAACATATTTTATGATATGGAAATCAAACTTCAAAAACAGAACGAATTTCTTCACACCACCAACGGGCTCTAGGTCTCCCAATCCTAACTGTTTTAAACACAAAACTTTTTACAAAATAAAAACAAACGACTTCCAAAAAAAAAAACACTTCAAAATGAAAAATAACTTTAATTTCGGAAGTCGGTGGCAAAAAACGAAAATTCAAAACCAGACACCGACTTACGAAATTAATTTTTCACTTTGTAGTGTTTTTTTTTTTTTTTTAACTTTTTTATTTTTCACTTTTTAGTTGTGGTACAGTACCGACCAAAAGTCCATAAGCAATCTCACAAAGCAATAGACTGACGCTTCGGTTTGACTTACGACCTTCTTCTATAAGTTGTTACAATACTGTAGACACGCACATTACACACACACACTCACTTTGTCTGCAACCAATGACTAGTTCGATAATCATCATTCGTTTTTAGTTTCATTCGTCTTGTTCACATAAATATTAAAGTTTAGCAGGTAGACCACAAAAAACTAAGTAAATTATTTCGATTTCTGTGGGGTAGATGCAGTTTGTTACAAGACTTCAATTAATAGAACTTTGTTGGTTCGTGCCGTGATAATATTGGTGACGAGCATTTAGCGCAGTGTTGTGGTTATTATTATCAAAAAGCAGGCATAAAATATATTGAAGAGATCAGATCAGATCAGAGAATATTATTGCGCTGCGTAAAAGTGAAGTGAATATCTAATAAAACCGGACTAAGTGTGAGTGTTATCATTTATATATTTCATATTTTACTAAGCATAAATCCTAATCAAGGGTATTGTTGATAGAACAGAGGTATTGTTGAGACAGAAGATGCCTTTAAAGTTTTAAATTCATTGTGAGGTTTAATTCGATTAGTGAATAATAAATAATTAGGTATTATGTGTAACAAAAACAATGTTTTTCTTTGTTCTAGAGAAATACTGTGACGGTTAAGAGATATGAGGAAGGGGCTTATTATCGAGTAGCAGCGACGTCAAATGGTGAATGAAACAAATGGTTTCATACCAACGAGATATTTTGCTGAATTATTAAAAACACGTCATTATGAACCGTTCGCCGTGCACTCTGAAGGCTTGCATCACTGAAGACCAGCTAGAAAACCGTTTTTGACCTTAAAATATTGACCGTACCAACTTAATAAACAACAGATTCGTTATTGCATGAATTTATGGTAACGAATTTTTTAAGCACGTTTCAATAGGGTGTTTGTCGTATTTCTTGCAGATATACCGAAATTGTTTAATATTATTTTAGTAATAGTATTATTTTAGGATTAAAATTTGAGGTTTAGTTTCAATCTTCTTTTCGTAAAGAAAATGAATACTTAAGCTATAACCTCAATACCAACCAATATTTACTAAAGCCAAATAAAGTTTAAAATAATTAATATGAACAACTGCCTTTAACCTTAAAATCAACAATTTTGTCAGTAGATTTTTTTACATTTTAAGTAGTCTAATATTCTTATTTATTGCTTAATTACTTAGACCATGATCAAAGCTTTATATTTATGGTGCAAAAAAATCCATTTAAAATTTAAAACATTTCAAAATTTAAATATGTCAAAATAATACAAATTGCTTCTAAGTTTCTAGACATCTATTTCACATATTATTCAGGTGAAGTAATGATAAATAATTGTAGCAGTTTGATAACTATACTTAAGTAAAATAAACATAACGAATAAATATTATTTATTTTTTATTATAACATATCACGCATTTTTTATTCTAAACCCTTTATTGCAATAACAACATTAATAAATAGGCAGGATATTTAAAAATATTATTATTGCAAACAAAAATAATAATATTTGCAAAAACAGCGCTGTGATTTACGAGATTAGAACCTTAGCCATCTTGAATCTAAGACCAACACTTAACGCCTTCTGCTATCTGCACATATAATTTACTTTCGAATTTTAGCAATGCGATACACTGGCCAAGGTCACGCGTACGAGTATGATGCGTGCTAACAAAAGTTATGGAAATATAAGTGCGGCGCCCGCGAACCGTGATGATACGATAGTGTGTAGTTCAAAACTGCGTTCTCTGTGGTGTGTGTACGGCACTCACACCACAGACGTCTGACTGTTTACACATACAAATGTACGGACTATACCGCGTGTTCACAGCAATACGACTCTTAGCGTGCTCATGCACTTTTGAGCGCTTACTGTACCTACCCCACCAAACGAGAGCATACCCTTTCAAACAAAAAAAATAATTTTCAAAATCGGTCCACAATTGACGGAGAAATCGGTGGACATACATAGGTTTAAAGATATTTATTCTCAAAAAAGACACAAAGTCACTTACATGAGAACAATGCTTAAAATAAATTATAAATGTAAAGTTCGTCACAGACGTCACGTAGCAATTATGATGAAGGTACCCATCCAATGCATTCAGCTTTTCGGAAGGGTGTTATTTGTGATCAAATATTCAGCTAATTGTGTTTTGAATGCATTGAATGAGTGTAGTTTTTTTTTATACGTGAGGGTATTTTGTTGTATAATTGTGCTCCTTCAAAAGTTAACAATTTTTTTTTTTTTGCCAAACTTAGTTATACATACATTAAAAAAAATACACACGCGACGAACGTAGAACCTCCTCGTTTTTGGAAGTCTTGCCACTTCCAGCCACTCCCACACTATTGTAACGTATCTAATTTGTCTACCGTCGTAGTGGAAACTAAAGTTTAGGCGACAAATTAAGCCCATGTTTTGCAGCTTTGTACACTAATACTAGAAAATTAGTGGTTTCGCCCCCCGTCTAGACTTTAGTCTAACGACATGTTAAGTTTGCTTGTAGAATCGGTTTTAGGGTTATTGTATCATGTTTGTGTTATGCCTGGATCTGTGTCAGCCATTTTGTGTAATAGGGTGTTTAGTATTAAGTGGTTTTCGGTAAGGGCTGCTGAGGTTAAACATGGGTATCAAAATGAGGATGATGCGATGAGCTGGTTGAATAAAATTGGTTCTAAGATTTGGGTATGGAGAGTTCTTACACAACTGTGGGATGCCCTTTTTTTTTTTCTTTTGGCTGGGAAATTATCAAATAACTTTCCCGCTCTGGGTGGAGCGGGAGGGCGTGTCAGACTCTTACTAACTAATGGGCCTACCACACGCTCATGCTTCACCACAGTTTTGCCTGCGCAGGCCGGCTTGTACACGGAACACTGAGCGTGTGGTTGGTAAAACTGTACGACGCGCAAACCCCACGGCGCGGCCTGCACACTTTTCGACTTGTTTGAAATTTTGCCTGCGCAAGCCCGGCCTGTGCGTACTTGCCTGTGCGTGTGGTTGGGCTTCAGTGGCGTTCAATGTTCAAGCCGCAGTCTAGGTTAGTCGTCGTTCGGTGAATACGTGGTCTTCCGACACTCAAAACCGGCTAAGTGCGTATCGGACCACGCACAATGAAGGGTTCCGTAGTAAGGGTGAATTTATCCCAAATACAAACTTAACATTGTAGTTGAAAAACATGTTCTCCCATACATTCCAACTGCAAATGTAAGTTTGCAGTCACAATATTGAGAGATTTACCATGTTATTTTAAGACCATAGACTTTTTTATAGGTTTTCCTGTAATCTATGACTAAAGAACCATTCTCTGTATTTTCTTCAAAATTTTAGACAAGGTAGTTTCGAAGATGGTAAATTTTCATCTATTTTCTTAAATAACTTTAAATGTATATGTTATGTTTATAAAAATAAATTATTTTGAGATCCTCGCAATAAGCCCTTTCATTTGATATGTCACACGGTACAGTTTGTAATTTTTAATTTTCCCCCAAAAGTGACCGCCATATTCAAAATTCATTTATTTACGTTACACATTCGTATTTGGGTCACAGAAATACATAATGTGTACCAAATTTCAACTTAATCGATCCATTAGATTCGGAGCAAATTGGCTGTGACAGACGGACAGACAGACAGACACACGATAGATCGTATACTTAAGGGTTCCATAGAACCCTAAAAATGGCCAATTTGCGTACGCACAATTGCGAGTTCATGTCTGAATTAATAAGTCTAGGTATACAAATCTCTGCCTGCACTCTGGAAAATTAAATCGAAGGATTATTCCGATCGAAATAAAAAGAACTAGGCATGCCTACGAAAAAAATGATAAATAAAATGAAAGAGGAACATAGTTTATTAAGGGAGAAAGAAGAAATAGTTCTTCATTAGGAAACATGTTTCTACGCCGACGATTTCGACCAGACTGTGGCTTGCGCGTACTTAACTGTGCCGTGTGGTAACGCCGTCCGTGTACAGTTTTTTCATGCGAGAAGCCTGCGCAGGCAGAACTGTGGGGAAGCTTGTGCGTGTGGTAGGCCCATAAAACCCATCCGTGTTCCTTCAGTTGCCATGTTGCCGGGGGGCCACGATATCCCTTTCGGGTCCATATTTGCAGCCCCGGCAGGCATTGGCCCTAGCGGACCCCGTCAATTCTGCTGACATCTCTTTGAGGCGCGCGTGGAACACAACGCGCCGTCGACCCGGGCCTGGTCCTTATCGGACGGCGAGCTACCCATTGCTCACCGTCCGAACTGTGGGATGCCCTGAGCTACCAATGACTGCTAAGGTACAGAAAGGGCCCAGTTAAGAGCGTTCATCCTAAAAGTTGGCAACGTCGCAAATAGCTGTCAAATATTTACCTGTTTTGATTAATTTGGCAATATTACTGTATGGAAATATGAAATATTGCTAACTAGTGATCTAGAATATTATTAATGAATTGCAATTATAACACTGAATTTGATGTTGTAACCGTTTTAGGTGTAAAAAAGGCATTTGGAAAGTTTCGAAACTAAATATTCGGTGTTACGACATTCTAGTTCACTAGTTAGCCACATTCATATTTCCATACAGTAATAATGCCAAATTAATCAAAACAGCGAAATATTAGACATCTATTTGCGACATTGCCCACTTTCAGAATAAACGCTCTTAATTTCGAAAAATAAAATCGGTTTTTATAATCAAGAAGATCGAATTAGGTGTTACTTGGTTTATTTTGATAACTACCATTTAGGCATCTTTCTTGAGACCCTAGAGATTCAGATCTGTCTAACAAGGAAACGTTTACGTTATCAAAAGCTCTTAGAATTCTGTCTTCAAATGCATCCCGGTAATCGGCACAAGGTAATGAATCACTCAGTTGCCTTTTACGAATACTTCACTAAATAAATAGCCCTTTCAAACAAGCACAGGCTACTCACATTTACAAATAAATATTTTCATTTACCTAAACACACGTTTGTATGTCAAGTGCACACGGCTATATTGAGAACGGCGTTTTAAAGTGGTTTCGGGTTCGCTCATACGAAACTGTAACACTCTGCTGCTGTAACGTTTATACGTGGGTAGCCTATTTCCTGTAGGCCGGGCGCCGGTTACACCGAAGTGTAATTGCGGATACGTGATGCCCTAAATAGTGAACGGATCTTGCTGAAATTGAGAAGTGTATTTGTTGCGGCGATTTTGGAGTTTTGCAGTAATATTTTTGCATTGCGAATATTGTTTTAAGTACTGAAAGTTTTTACGATACGATACAATGTAAACAAGCAATATTCTATGCACACCAGTAAATGCACGTCGCGACATGGCACGGCAAAGCATTAACATTTGTAAGGCCAAAGCCTTCCGCGGCATAACGCATCATCCCGCGGTATGCTCAAATCTACTTGTGACGATATCAACGAAATGTGAGTGCTAAGGATATGAAAATAAGCTTCAAAATCATGTCCGCTTGGAGCCGCTCAGTCTTACTCTCACTCAGACTGCCAGCAGTATTGTGTGTACGAGATAAGGAGTGAATTTGAGCTGAGGTATTATGGTCTCTCAGGCCTCGGTCTCGAGTCAGCGGGCAGCGGAGAGGGGGCGCGCGGCGACGGCAGCGCGTTCAAATGTATAGATTTATATGGAACTGGCCTCGAAGGCAGTGGCGCGGGGAGTGATAACAGTTCCATATAAATCTATGCATTTAAATGTGCCGCACTCGAGCTACCGCCGCCGCCGCCCCGCTGCCCGCTGACTTCGTGTCCGTAGCCTTAACTATAAGTCCAGATTTCCTCTTGATGTTTTTCCTTCACAGATGTCAGTAGTGTCCAAGATAATCTCAGAAAGTACATACGAATTGAAAAAGTCACATTGGTACTTATTTAAAACCATAATCTCATCATCATAAGCATGAGAGACGAGGCCTTAACCACTGGGTCATCAAGACATACGTATCAAAGAATAAATATCAAATTTGACAAGTCGAGACAGGTGAAAATGTTCGTTTCAAAGGACCAAATATTACACTTCGCTGTAACCTACATCCATGTTTACAGTACACAGAGTAAGGATTAAGAAGTTGCTTTTTCGAGTACCTTGCAAACAGAGGCCCACTCCAATGCAAATGTACCACCGGGTCGCCTGAATTTGACAGTCAAATAGGGGCCCAAGTACGTCTATAATGGAAATCTACTGTATTTGCTTATCATAAGTGCTTGATTAGATTTAGGGAGTATTGTGCTGAGGAAGTTTTAATGGCTGGTTGGCTGTGTGGATGTGGTGAGTGGATTTTGTTGGAAGCTCGGAAGTGCAGCTTTGTCGTCCTGCTCTAGGTTTTTTTTTAAACTCTCTGTTCAGTAGACAAGGTAACAGTATCCTAATTTTATAAATGTGAAAGTGAGTTTGCTTGTTTGTTACGCTTTTACGCTAAAACGGCTGAACTAATTTGGATGAAATTTGGCAACAAAATTTTTTTTTTTTTTTTTTTGTTGATTATTGGTTTAAATATTTCATTTGATGCAATTCTTGAGACATAAATAAAAAGAACTAATAATCCTCCTAAAAAAGAATTTTGAATTTTAAATTCCAAAAAGAAATAATTTTCTTATTTTAATTTTTTTTAAATTTAATTCTACTAAAATATTTTTCCTCTTTATTTGGCACATGGGTAGACCTTGACCTGGATTAGGACGTAGGATACTTTTTATCCCGATATTCTCAGGGGATCAAGACTTGTGCCGGTTCCCATTAAAACTTCATCAAGATCACACAACAACAACATAATTTTAGTTTGGCATTGGTTTTTATATACATAACTGATTTATTGTGACTTTTTAAATTACTCCACATCTATAAAGACTCGTTGGTCTAGTGGTCGCAAGTGCTACTGCTGAGCATGAGGTCCTGGGTTCGATTCCCGGGTCGGGCAAAGTGTTATTGGGTTTTTCTATCTGAAATTTCTCAATAACAGCTCGGAGTCTGGATTTGTGCCCGGTTGATGGGATTTAAACATAACTGGCGAAATGTGGGTGTACCTGCTACAGGGACACCTCTGCCCAACCCTTCGGGGAAACAAGGCGTGATGTTATGTTATGTTATAAAGACTGATCATCTACCTAGCCTTTTCCCAACTATGTTGGGGTCGGCTTCCAGTCTAACCGGATGCAGCTGAATACCAGTATTTTACATGGAGCGACTGCCTATCTGACCTCCACAACCCAGTTAGGTACTGAGTAACACGATACCACTTGGTAAGATTGGTTGTCAGACTTTCGAGCTTCTGACGACCCGTAACAACTGTCACAGATCTCCAAACGACAGCCGGGACCAACGGCTTAACGTGCTTTCCGAGGCACGGAGGAGTCTCGGTACTATGTAAAGATCACCTATCCCCGGACCAACCCCGGCAAGCGTAGCTTAACCTGTTAGATCGACGCGTGCGGCTGTTATTACTTAGCCACGAGCTCCTCATCCTCTATAAAGACTAACCTTCAGTTAAACGAACGAAACGAATTAACCGACGGACGCACGGACGTAATAAAATCGCGGCGATTTTTTTTCAACGCTCTGCTTAGCACCGAGAGTTGGAAATCCAACAGTGTTTTTTCAACGCACTGGGATGAGGGTGCATCCAAGCGCGTTGGATTCCCAACGTTCGGCTTCACACCGAGAGTTGAAGATCAAGTGAGCAATAAAATCCCGCCGCGATTTTATTACGTCAACGTCGGCTTAAATAAATGTACATATCAGATTAATTATTTATTACTTTTTCGTAGTAGTTATTTACTGTCAGTTTCGAGAACTGTCAATGAATACCTGTATATAACTTTACCCAGTTCTCAAAACAAAATATTATAATCCGGGTTAAAAGATGAGAACACTTATCTTAATCCGATTACTCTTTTAAAGTTTAAACTGTCTATCTATTCGATTCCTGTCGCGAATGAGATAATGACGTCCCCGTGTGTGACAATAATTTAACGGGTAAGCGAAATTTCTTACGGAAATGAGTGTATATAACTGAATATAATAATAATATGTATGTCGGATCCGGTCATTAGTACGGACACGAAACGAAGCGCAATCGCGCCACTGGCGACATCAAGAGTGATCTACCTACACCAAAAAAGGCGAGCTTCTACAGAGTCGTGATGTTTTAAGGCCACGGCGAGGAGGGGATTCAGCCTCTGGTCGCATCGGAGAGAAGACGTCACGGAACTGTTCTCGATTCGTGGTGCTCAGTTATTGTGTTTGTTGTAATTTGTGATCAATGTGTTAATTGGTGATTTTAGTAAACGCCGTCGCACCCATTTGTGAATTTAGCTAGTGTGATTCATTTGATAGTAAATTATAATGTGATCTGAACTGCAAACTGTTTTTCTATTGCGTATTAACCAACACTACCCACACTACGCCCACAGTAGTTAAAATATCGCTGATAATAACGAGAGTCACATACCCGTCTCCGACATGTACAGACGCCAGCACATCAAGCTACCCGAAACTGTCAAATTTTCCCAATCAAATTTGAACCTTACACTTAAGCGATAAAGTTTAAAAACTATTAAATAAATTTGACAGATTGTAGTAGCTTGAAGTGCTGGCGTTAAGCGTAACTTACAAAAATAAAATATACATATACTGAGAGTTATAACAATTACAATGAAAATAAAATACTAAGTAATTCATGTGGTGTGTTTTCTTAAATCTACTATTCTAGTGGTTAAGTAATTATAATTGCGTATTGCACCATGGGAATTGCGAAGGCGGCCATTTGTAAAAGGCATGGCGTTGGCAAACGACAACCATGCTTTTTCAGTCAAAATCACCACGCCTAGTAGATGAATCGTCATCGCTTATCTTCTTGGGATCGTTTCTTAGTCGCCTTTCTTTTTTTTTTCTGTACGGCATCTCATAGCTGACCTCTGATGCCATGACTATTTAACCGGTCAATCCTGTGGGTGCCATAAGCTTTTTTTTTTTATATAAAATACGCGGTCGTATTTTTTTTTTAAACGTTTCCCCACACTAGGAATTTCTCCTGTATTGTGGGTGCGTTTACAAACAATTAAACTCACATACATAAACAGCCAGACCCGGAACAACTACTTGTAGGTGATACAAACATTTGTTCCGTGCGGGAATCGAACCCGCGACACGCAGTGCAGCAGTCAATCGCTTAACCACTGCGCCAACCATGCCGTCAGCTTCTACACTTATAGCCTCCAGCCAGGAGCTTTTTCAAACTATTTTAAATTAAAATTAAGCGAGTGCTCGCTAAGGGCACCCCCTGTGGGGTACGAACCTCGACTTAGGGCATCGCTGAGGGGAGGACAGCCAGAAGGGACTGGCTGGATCAAACTTAGATTTTCATCATGATTATTATGCGGGGTATTTAAAGCTACGTGCTCAGCTGTAACAGCTGCTGGCACCTCGTTTTCGAGCAAGGGTCGGGGGGGAGTTTCATTTACTCGGGGACTCGGTCGTGATCGCAAAGGACCTCGGCGGCGAGGTCGGAATGACGGGAGGTGTCTGTTTCTGTGTACTGTACTGGTGGCCCTGTTCTGCTTCTGGAGGAGTGTAATAGGGTCATCTGGGTCGGAAAGATAATCGCTTTTCATGACACCCACAGGCTATATAGCAAAGCTTTCTATAATGAATGCGGACAAACTGGGTGCTTTTACCCACTCCCTCTAGTTATTCTAACCGTAATTACGTCCCCAACAATAGTTAGCAGGTACCAGTTAAACCTATGAAATTGGCAACACGTACAAAATTGCAATATCATGACATGTAGTTTGCCTCGAACACGGATTACTGGTACTCTATTAAAGTTCGTCGTGTGACCCCGGTTTCGATAACTCAGGGGTGGCACGGCGGCAAGTTTAGAATTTTGTGCCATTAGGTGGTTAAGGTGGATGTTAGCTGGTGGAGGGCTCGTGGTTAATAGCCGGTTGAGTGATTTGGGAGATAAAGGGGACGTGGTTTGGTTGGATGATCTTTCGTAAGATGAAATAATTTTCAAGAAAGTGTGCGAAAAATGTGTTTTACATCTGTCCAAACTGAAAGGAACCATATGATATTCAAGAATGGTGAACTTTTTCAGTAACTTCTTTATTATGCGTAATAATAATAACATTCCATCCAGTTTAAACTATCCGAACTAAAAAATAAAAAAAACAAACAATCAAATTAGCCTTTTCCCAACAATATTGGGGCTGGCATCCACTCTTATCGGATGCAGCTGAATACCAGTATTTTACAAGGCGACTGCCTATCTGACCTCCACAACCCAGTAACTGGGTAATACGATACCCCTTGGTAAGACTAGTTGACAAAATTTCGAGCTTCTGACAACTCGTAACGACTAGCGACTGTCAAAAATCCACGAATCACAGCCGGGAACAACGGCTTTTCGAGGCACGGAGGAGTCTCGGTATGTTAAGATGGTCACCCATCCACGGACCGACTCCGACAACCCATGCGGCTGTTATTACTTAGCCACGAGCTCCCCAAAAAAAAAAACAATCAATACTAACACTAAAATTAAGTATTTATTATGCGATGTTTAGAAAATAGTAGTTTAGATTGGTTTTAAAGTTCATACACTACTGACGAACTTCTCCTACCACTTTTGTTACACACCTCGTAAAACTAAACATTGGATTCTACCATGATTAAATCTGCACCTGTATGTTCAGAATCGGGTGCCTCATCTTCCTACCTACTGGGTACTTAGTCTGCAGTGTCTTTCAGAAGCTCTTCGTCAAGGCTGTTCACTTTTTCTTAAGGTTATGTACCTTCTACGGATTACCGATGAGATGTCATCATCATCTTCCTGCCCTTGTCCCATGTTACGTGGGGTTGGCGCACACGTTTTCTTTTTCCACTCTCCCCTGTCAACCGTCACACTATCATTCACTCCTTTCTCTTTCATATCATTTCTCACACAATCCTTCCATCTTTTCTTTGGTCTTCCTCTCCCGCTCCATCCATCAACATTTATATTCATTACTCTTTTAGTCACATGCGTTTCTTCTCTCCTCATCACATGCCCATACCAGGCCAAACGATTTCCTTTCAACTTTTCTGTCACTGGCGCCACTTTTAAACTTCCTCTTATATACTCATTTCTTACTTTATCCATTTTTGTCACTCCACACATCCATCTCAACATTCTCATCTCCGCTACATGCATTCTTTTTTTTTTTACTATGAAACCATGTTCCGTTATATATATACCTTCTGCCATCCCTGTCAACTTTAGAAATACATTGTTGGTATATTGTTAAGCGAGTTATGGCCATCGTTTTTGCTCCGATTTGGTTAGTTTAGAACTACAATTTGTTTATTTGCACATACATTGTTTGGTAAACCAATCAGTTTCAATTCAGGGTAATAGACTGGATGATCGGTGCCTGGTTTAGGAATTTTAACTAGATTTTGTGTGTTAAATGTGTGAGGAGTGTCAATTTGTTGATGTGCGGGATTTAATCTGTTTGATATTTGGGTTGTTATCAATGTATTTCCAAATTCACCGCAGAGATGTTTGTTGTTGTTTATAGAATTACCTAAATTATGACTTAAAATTTTTAGGTCGTAGTTTCGAACCCTGACAGGCGTTTTACTTAGTGTAAATAATTTCATCACCGCTGTTCTCAAAACAGTGAAGGAAAACATTGTGAGGAAACCGGCATGGTATGTCTTAGACCCAAAAATTCGAAGACATGTGACGTCTACCATCCCGCACTGTGCCCGCGTGGTAGACGTGGTTATAGCCCATTCCCTCTCGAAGAGAGGAGGCCTGTGTCCCACCAGAGGGAACATTATAGGCTGATTATGAGACGAGATTGCGTCTTGAAGTTGAACATTTTAAAGAAACGAGAATTGTCTATCAGAACTTTGTGGATAATCAATGATGCAAAACGCGTTGGCAAACACAATAAATGTGAACAGAATTCCGTAGGATATTCTATGTTGAGACCAGGGTTGTTGCTGATTCATATTTTTTTCACATCAGCGGATGCTGATGCTGATTTTAATTGTTTTCTTAAAAAAGCAGTGACCATTATCAATTTATACCTAAAAGTTGCACAGTTTTCCTTGGTATTGAAATAAAAGGTTGGTTCAATAATTTTGTGACTTTTAATAAAAAATAAAATCAAACAAAGTACCTAGTTTAGTAATAATTAGTACGAGGATAGTAATTAAGTACCTAGTGGTAGTACATAATATGTACCGGGTGCGGCGATTGAACTGTCCGTATGTGAAAATGAAATATTTCTGTTAATTTTTAATATTTATTTATACACTTTTGCCATGTGAAAATAGAAAGTTCAAAGTTTTATTATGACTTATTCCGAAGGAATAAAACCGCCTTTAGCCTTTACTTCAGGCTGAAGTCTCTTTCTGAAAGAAGCGCAGGCTGTTCGAACGACCTCGTCACTCAAACAATTCCATTCTCGCGTAAGAGTAACTTTGAGCGCTTCCACCGAAGTGTGTTTTTTAGCCCTGGCCTGTAAACACCCCGAACACAACACTTGCTAAAAGCCCCGCCCCCTCTGCGGTCATGTCACGACTCGAACTTCAGCATTAATAATCAGCATCGATCAATGCGGATGTTGAAAATGATTTCTGCGTATGCTGATGCTGATGCTGATGTTCGCAACAACCCTGGTTGAGACTATTCGATTCCCAACTGACATAAACGATACAAAAAATAAGGAAAGTGGCCTTTATCGGTACTTTTTGTTGACTTTGAATTCCTTTTGAGCTTGTATCGAAGGACCAATATTGACAGGACGTTGGTTTACTTTACTGATGTATTGGACATACATTTAAAATCCTTGCGTATTCACATTTTGCGGTATCCGTTGAAGTTGTGCCAATGTGGGCATATGTGACCTCCGATGGGTCACAAACGGCACCAGTCGTAAAACAGAACATATTGACTTTAATCGTAAAAGATCAGTTTACAACAAACTGGGTCCTTCTTCCCGTTCCATTGAAATGTTAATTTTATTACATTTATTTATTATTTCTTTTAATAACAGGACTTTTAGTCATCAATAAAGTGAATGATTGGAATTTTGCCCCCAACTGTATGTATTTGTTGATTGATTTCCTAAAAACTGCATAGAAAGAACCGTCTTCGTTTCTTGCAATATCAAACCAACTTGCTTTTACCTTTCTACCATGCAATTGTCGACTTTCTTTAAAGGTGTTAGGTGCTTTCACGATGATAAACGTATCTTTGTAAAGTTCCCACATATGGCCAACAAAAAAAGGGTCCGATCGCAGGTAGAAATGAATACAAAAGATAGCGCGCGTCGTTCCTTCTTCAAACATGCTTTTTATTTTAAACTAACGTATTTCCTGCTGTATTGGTAATAACATAAGGTTGATTTCCCTTTGAATTTTTGTAGAGCGTTTGTGTAATTGCTCCGAAGTCCGAGTTTCCTTTGAAATCGTTTATTGGCGGTCAAATTTTTATGTTCCGATGAACGAGCGAGAGAATTTTAGGTTAGTTTGCTTTAGTTTAGCGGGGACGCGATGCGTTTAACAACGTTTTTAATTTAAATTAATAGTTTTTAATGCGTTCTGTACATAATACGCGTATCAAATAAGTGTTTTTGTTTTGTTTTTGGTGATAGTGTTGTGTTTTTAGTTTAGAATTAGTGTTGTGTTCGATTTTTGGATTGCATTGTTTTGGATATTGTGTTCACGTGTTGAGGTTGGTATTTTAATATTGAAAAATGTTTTTGGTTTTATCTTTAAGTAACTAAAATGGAAATAAAAGTGGCTTTGTGTAGAAAAATATGTGTAAAATGACGTTTGTTGTTCATGATCAACGCTGGTTTTTATTGTGCAGTCCATGTATAGAGCTAAACAAGTTAATTTCTTATAATTTATATACCGAAGGAATGTGTAGGCGTCTATATTCCCTGTAAAATGTTTGTTTACGAAGTTTTATAGGTTAAATTTTACCGCATGTTGTTAATAGTTGAAAGGGTACTTGATATAAGTACCTAAACATTGAAGGAAAATAAGTACTGAAATTACTTAGACTTTGATGAATTTACGTTGTACTGATAATAAAAAACTTATTTGAAGTGGGTCGACTATACTTCTTCAGTCCGATTTCTGAAACTAGAATTCTTAATGACGAAATATCAGTCCTATTTCTGAAACTAGAATTCTTAATGACGAAATATCAGTCCTATTTCTGAAACTAGAATTCTTAATGACGAAATATCAGTCCTATTTCCGAAACTAGAATTCTTAATGACGAAATATCAGTCCTATTTCCGAAACTAGAATTCTTAATGACGAAATATCAGTCCTGTTTCTGAAACTAGAATTCTTAATGACAAAATATCAGTCCTATTTCTGAAACTAGAATTCTTAATGACGAAATATCAATCCTATTTCTGAAACTAGAATTTTACTCTTTTATTTGTTCACTACAACTGATTTCCAGCTTCATTAACAACTAGCTTTGTTTTCTACTACTTTTGCATAACAAAGAATCTTGATGAACGTGTTAATGATACCAGAACATGATTAACTTAGGCTTGCTAATGAGATACGTGTTGAAACATCTGTTATTTTCGCTGTGAAATTAGGGTGTAATTAATACAGGTAGGTAATGTTTATATTTAGCCTTTTCCATCCATTGTCAGTCCGGTAAAGTATCTGTTTAAAATCGGCTCAGTGACAACTAGGGTTGTAAAATTACGTAATTTTACGGAAAACGCTGGTAAAATACGGGTATTTTACGGTCATTTATATAAAATACGGTAAAATTACCGGTGAATTATGAAGTTTTAAATTTTAATTTGTGCTGTCTTCTGCTCTGCCTCTGCACATAGATGATATTATTATAATCCATGACTTGGGGTGATTCTTGAATTCTTGACTTGAGATCTAAGTTTTAGGGATTTTTAGTACGCATGAGTCGCACGAGCCCAGTTTTCTTTTTTTTTTAAGTTCCGATACTGTTTATATCTCTGGCAAATTTCATTCAAATCCATTTAGAAAGAAAGAAAGAAAGAAAAATATTTTATTTGGGACACGCACAGGAAATACAAAACAGTAATAAAAGATAAAAAAAATAATTAACAAAAATAAAAAAGGAGCATTTTAAAAACTTACAAACAAAATTAAATAACGACCTGTGCGAGGCCAAAAAGGCTCCTATCTCAGCATGATGCTGCGATATTTAAAAATAAATAAATACCGCAGCGCTGGTATTCTGATAGGGCCCGCTGTGATGCCACGGACATACCTACGGACAAATAAATCCCACTAGGGGATTACAAAATAAAACAATAACAATAATAATATAAAAAATCAAAACTATTGTACAAAAAATAAAAAATAAAGTAAAAAAAAATCGACGCACACCCGATACGACGTTCCAACAACACTTGTCCATGCATGGTGACAAGCGAAGGGACGCGCGCAGGAGTGTATCTGTATTATATGTGTATTATATACTCCGTTATATGTGTATTATTTATCCGTTAATAGTGAAGTAGTGACATAAACATGATACACACAAACATACTCACATCCGTATTTGTAGTGTTTTATTGGGTATGATTACGTTTAATATGTTTTTTACCGAAAATTACCATATTTTACCGTAAAATACCGTAAGTTACGTAAAATAACATTTTTTACCGTATTATACCAGGGTAATTTTACCGTTTTACATCCCTAGTGACAAAACGGCCCAAGTCAACTCAACCCGAATAGTAATACCAAATCGGCCTTGCTTTATAAGTACTGTGTTGTTTGGTTTGTATCATTCACTGTCCCACAGCTGGCAAAGATCAAACTCTTCCAGGTGCCCACTGTTAGTCTGCAGCACCTCAAACCAACCCTCATAGTGTGCATCCAGGACCCGTACCATATCCATCATCCTGACAGTTATAGTTGTACCACACATGGTTAAAATTGCTTGATACTTCAATAATATCCAACTTTTTAACATATTTTGGTCAAATATTGCTAAAAGAGGGCATCTCGACAACACTGTCAAAGTCAAACTCAAAGCATTTATTTCAAATAAACTAATTACAGGCACTTTTGAATTTTGGGGGTCGGTCAGTCAGAAAGGTGAAGCTAGATGCCCATTCCAAAGCGTAGTAGGTACCTATGGATAAGAACGGGCAAGAAACTCCACGGACACTATTTTAAACCAAAATTGTCCATCTTCAGGTACCTACTCGTTGCGTTTAGAGTTGAGACTGTTTCTTTCATCGTTTGTTGTTGTCATCGTCAGTTGTTAATAACAACAGTTCTACTATTGATCTTTAATGGACGTGCCCTACATGAGAGTACATGTCATTGCATAATGGTCTAGTCATCAGGAGGCAAAGTGAAATGGCCCAGATTTGTGTCTTGATATTGGCTACTCTTAAAATTGGTTACATATTGATCCACAAAACATGTGTACTTTTTTTGTGTGGGAAATTATCAAATAACTTCTCCCGCTCTGTGCAGAGCGTTCTTTTAGTTGCCTATATGTTGCCAGGGGCCACTGTAACCCTTTCGGATAAACCCGCAACCCCGGCAGGCATCGGCCCTAGCGGACCCCTTCACTACCTACTACTAAGGTTTCAAAGTAATATAATATTAATTAAACAAATTAATTAAAAGGAATTCGGCAATTATTTTTAAATATGAAAAAAAAAACCTGAAAAAAAAAACCACTTCAAAAAAATAACGAACTTATCATCTACATACTGAGTGGAAAAAATACGTAACTAAAAATACGAAGCTAACTCAGAAAATTCCCAAGCAAAGTTAATACAATTTATATGGGACCACCTCTGAAGCATGACTTACCAAACAAAAAAAGAATCATCAAAATCAATTCATAATTGGCGGAGTAATCGCGTAACAAACATCCAAAAAAACATACAGTCGAATTGAGAACCTCGTCCTTTTGGAAGTCAGTTAAAAACTGGCCATACGTGGGACTCGTGCAATAAGGCTTCCGCATCACCAAAACTAAAATATTATTACAAGCTTTTATAATTCATCTTCTTTTTATCATTTGTCATGTAAGAACAGTGGTTGCCCATTGGTAACGGCCGCGACTCACCGAGTTGTAAGTCATTGGTTCGAACCCAGATAGGCGCTTTACTTTGTGTAAATTATTTCATCACCACTGCTCACAAAACGGTGAAGGAAAACATTATGAGGAAACCGGCATGTCCTAGAACCAGAGATTTGAAGACATGTGACATCTACCAACCCGCACTGGGCCCGCGTGGTGGATTACGGCCCACTCCCTCTCATAGAGAGGAGGCCTGTGTCCCAGCAGTGGGAACATTATAGGCTGATTATGCTTATGCTTATTTATGCATGATAGCTACCATATTTACAAAAATTATGTGTTATTAAAAGTTAAATTGGCTAGCTATTTCTTTTTTAAAGATATAGTCCTTTGATATAAAGAAAAATATAAAGCAATCAAGTAACTTCTCCCGCTCTGGGCGGAGCGGTAGGGCATGTCAGACTCTTACTGACTAAAAACCCACCTGTGTTCCTTCAGTTGCCATGTTGCCAGGGGCCACGGTATCCCTTTCGGTATTCCTGCGATCCCGGCTTGCATCAGCCCTAGCGGACCCCGTCAGTTCTGCTGACATCTCTTTGAGGCGCGCGTGGAACACAACGTGCCTTCGACCCGGGCCTGGTCCTTATCGGACGGCGAGCTACCCATTGCTCACCGTCCGCAAGCCCGCGCCTACGGTGGCCGGGAATCGGTCTGCGACTCCAGACACCCAGGGGCCCAGTTCTTTGGTAATACACAGTAATACTAAAATCTTATGAAAATACTGTCCGTAGCACCATTGCCTTATAAAAATCACAAAGCCGTATCCTATGAAATTCATATATTCAGAGAACAATCCTTCTACTTTGAAACTTCTTTTAAGTACTCTTCAACGTAAAAAATATAACTGGAAAAAGATAGCTTTTTATAAAAGAAAAAGCTAACAAAGTCGCAACAAAGCGCCGACGTGTGAGAACTTGGCTTCAAAAGTTACGACTTCCAAAGTTTGAAGTCGGTGCATCCATACGTTGAAGTTTATACATTTATAATGCTGTTTCGAGATTCGAGTTGTTAATAGGGATTTTTTTGAAAGTTTTACTGCTAACCGTGAAATTGTAGTTTTCTTTTTAACATTTTTTTTGCTAAAATCTAAATTCTAGCCTTTCTGTAATGTTATCCATTTTTTCTGTCCTTGAAGTTTCTTGCCCGTTCTTCTCCATAGTGAACTATTCTTACTATATAATGCTGTCCTAGGAATTATGGGCAAAACTATTATACTCAATACCTACTCAATACTCAATATCTTAAGAATATCTTTCTTCTTTCTTCTCTTATCTTTCTTCGCTATTATATTTCTGTGCCTCGTAGTTTTTGGATATATTTCATGAGTTTTTTTAATAGACACATGAACTTGAAATTTGTTAAAATGCACCGGTCCCGGAGTGCATTTTACCAAATTTAAAGGTCATGTTTCAATCTCAGATTGATGCTACCAAATGCATCAGACTGCTTGAAAAGTGATCATATTTATACATTTATAGTAGCAGTTGGGTTTTTAAATATATTTTTAGTTTTCCGCCTTTTAGTGAGTTATAATTTTAATGCCTATCTTCTAACCATCGGGCGACCTAGACGAGTCGATAGATACCTCGTGTATTCAAATCCATCGAGCCGTTAGGATACTTCGAGGGCTTACAGAATCCCACATATGCAAAGCTGTAGGATGCTTCGAGGGTATAAAGAATCCCTCACACAAATATGCAAAGCTGTTGCAGTCGCGCAGTCGCGTAAAAATACAACATGGGTTAGTTTTAAACTTATTTCTACTCACATTAACTTAATAGGAATTCAGGTTCCCAGCTTCCGCACCACTTGAACAAGCTAGATCTCTTATTGAAATCGTTTAAAGTTAAACATATTACCTTCGTACGGAAACCTGCTAACATACGTTCTAATATCATCTTATTTAAACTTGAACATAAACTTTCTCTGCTACGTGATGCCCGGTTTTAGAAGCTGCTCTTCAGTAGGGTTGAGGGTTCAGAACCTGTTGAGAGAACTTTTGCGTACCTATTTTATTGGGATGCGAAAAGGTAGCTCAAGAAATTCATTATTTTGCAATTTGCTGGTCAATGCCAGGTTGTATCTTGATTAAAATATGATTCGCGACCGTAACAAATACAGCAGAATTATAATCATAAGAATCAGAAATGCAACTCTTTAAGTTAGAATTGGCCTTAAATGTCATGATTTCATGAAATAGTCATTCCATAGGGTAATATGAACTTAGAGAGTTGTATTGATGATTTTTATGATTATAATTCTATAAATAAATATTTAATACGGCCGTAAATCATATTTAGATCAACATACAACCTGATACTGACCTGCAAATTGAAAAAAAAAAATTAAGAAAATTTGGATTTCGCGGGCTACTCTGACGCTTTTGCCTTAAGAGGTTAATTTAGAATACTTGAGCTACGGTGAAGTTGTAAAATACTGCACAATTTTTATTTTTTTCTTGTCTCCTGGGTCTGGTTTGTGAATAGGTTTTTCATCTTGAATTTCTCTGTAGCAGTCCGGAGTCTAGATTTGTGCCCGGTTGATGGCAATAAACTCGCCCCTTATTACATGGCACTTAAACGTAACTGGCGAAATACAGACATGATGTTCATGTTATTTTTTTAATATTTTAACTAATAATAATAATTTAGAACTTTCAAATAAGTTATAACAATTACCCTACAAGTTTAGACACGTCGGAAAATGTAAACTAGTTTGACAAGTCATAAGCTGCGGTCCCACGGCCCGCTTTCTCCCAGGCCGGATCGCGCCAGGCCAGGCCGACAGGCCGTGGGAACCGTCGCATCCGATGAGGCCTGCAGTGACCTGTCGTTGTCCGTTCGATCCGTCGGGAGTTCGTAAATTCAACGGCGTGTGACATGGCGCAAGAGCGCCTGTACGGGCGCGTTTCTTCTGCGTTCTTATTGCTTTGTTTATTAAATGTTGACCATTGAATAAAACCACAGCAGCTGCCGTGCGGTCCGTATGACTTAACATATTGGAATAGCGGCCAATAGGCCGCACCAGGCCGACCCACGCCATGTGATTGCTCGGCACGGGCCGCGACTGTCCTCCACAGGCGTGATAACGCGTGGCGCGGCCTGTCAGTTAACGGACCGTGGGACCACATCTTTAGCTACTACTTTTTAATATAATAGACCAAAATTAACGCCATTATCCCTTTCTATCCTTACCGGAATTATAAAACACCCCATAGTAACAGGATATTTGGTCCTTCTGGTCCTCCGAGCCAAACAAATAATTAAATCGCAAAACTCTGAAGCGATAATTAAATAAAGATGAAAATGATATCAAAGCGGATTTTGTTAACATTTTAACATTAATAAGGCATGTTTAGCCGTTTGCGAGATATTTTCGTATTAATTGGACCGTCTAATTAGTTAAATTAGTAGATTACGACGGTGTTTTTACGTGTAAATGGATTTTGTAATTTTATGCTTTTGATAAATGTGACTTTTATAACGTGTGAAGGTTCAAACGTTTTGATATTACATGGATTTGTACTTCGTTTGTAAAAGGCGATGGGGAATCTTATGTTGGATTTTATCGGCTAAAGGCCTTATCACACTGGCGATTTCCGAGCGTGTTTCTAGCGAGGCGATTTTAGAACTCGCTCACTGCGTGTGTGTAACGAGCACGTCATGTATGCGCAACGAGTTCACCCCGTTTGCGTAGCGAGAGTGATTGACGTGAATGTACAAGAACGAGTGAGACAAGGGAGTTTACAATTTTGTGAAAACGCGGAGATCACGTCGTGTAGTCACGGCTGGCTCGCTTCGAACCCGCGGAGAACTCGTTCGCAAATCACCTCGCTGGAAACACGGTGGCAAATCGTCAATGTGATAACGCTCTAAAACCATAAGTTGGCTGTTATCAGTACGTTGGGTATGGATATATGTGATCTCCTCTTCAGTATACAATCATCTGCCTTAGGATCTCTAGAGGACAACAGCTACTGTGCTACGATTTTGGCATGTCCTGGAAAACAAAGTTGTATCTCCTCACCACCCTCGTGGTGTAAGACAGCACGTGGTGCATAGAGTCACGCCCACGAGGCGATAAATGTACGCCTTTTGTCTTAAAACATAAACGGGCGCGATAGGGTTATTCTTTTTGTTAAAATGTTTAAGGACCTTCACGGATAGGCACTAACCAAAACATAAAATCAAAACTGAATTAGTATAAAATCATCTGGCAGTCAAATGAACCGAAAATTATGCGTAGGAGTCGACACAGGCCATAAATGTAAAGTGAATCGTCCACCGCCATCTAAACTAAGTTAGTTTGCATAGTTGTGCCAGTTTTTGTTTAGCTTGGCGGTGGACGATTCGCTTAAATGTGTTGTGTACTATCAAAGTCTTTTATTGGCAAGTCATAATTCACTAAACGAACTTTCTATAACGTATTTCTCCTTTTGTTCCAGATGTCACAAAAAATGTAGCAGCTGGATCCGACCCTATACTACCGATGGGATCAATCAGTTTTGAGATGGGCAAGCAAGATTCCAGCTGGCGGAGAGTGCAGGGGTTGAGTGCTAGTGTAGTGCGGTGTCTAGTGATAGTGACAGTGTTCGGGCAGTGTGCTGGAGGCAAGCCTATGAGTGAGACGCTGCAGAGGGCGCTGTCGGCAGTTCGGGGCCCCAGTCCTGGAGCGAAGAAGCTTCTTAATATCCCTGAGGATGGAGGTGAGTCGCTTTTTAAATAGATATTTGTAAGCTAGATATTCTTGATTAGTAGACGAAAGTGTGTTTTTGAAGAAAACCGATAGGGAAATCGTGGCCCCCGGCAACATGGCATAGGAAGGAACACGGGTGGGTTTTAGTCAGTAAGAGTCTGACACGCCCTCCCGCTCCACCCAGAGCGGGAGAAGTTATATGATAATTTCCCACACAAAAAAAAAAAAAAAATGACTTTCAAAAAGGAGGAGTTTCTATGGTTCCGTATAATTTTTATTAACTTTCCGTGGATAGTTTTTGAGTTAGCTTCAATAATACGTATTTTTTCCTGCTTAGTATGTGGGTGATGTGATAAATTCCTGTCACTGTTATTTACATAGTAGTTAGTAGTATTCGAATTTGGGAAAAAAACATAAATAAATAGTTACATCACCGTGTGCAAGGATATTATGGCTATTCTCTCCGTTCCGGAGATATAAGCATTAGCTCCATGCATTTCTTTTTTTGCAAAAATAATAAGTTGCCACTTTGCCTACTGTATCCTATGATATATTTATGCATGATATTGGCTATTAGAAGCCAATTCAAGCAAAAAACCGACACTTTAAAATTTAAGCTCCTATGTCTTCGAGAGCTTGTTTTCAATCCACAGTGCTCCGTACCGTAAAGAAACGGTATCATTTAATAAGGGCCTTACATAAAGTACCTACTAAAGACTACAGGTGAAAAAGAAAAGAAAAAGAAAGAAAAATTGTTTATTCTGCACAAAATAAACGCACATTACACAAAAAAATACATAAATCATAAAATATAATATCCTACATTCACCAAAAGCCAAAAGCCTCGTATTCAGGTTCGAAAAGTGATAAAAAGTTCAAAAAAAAATTGTCTATTGCTTATGTCAAGGCCAGGTGAAGCACCTTTCGTGCTCCCAATGACAATGAAAGGTCGAAAAAGCTTTTGCTATATCGTACATATAACTCATATTTACCTTACAGAAAGACTAGTTATAATTATAAAAATAATTATGTTTTAATTAAAGTACACATGTTTGAGTAATTGAATAATACAATTTAATTAATAGACGACAAGATCGCATGACAGGTCAGGCCCATCCATTAACTTAAGTAAACTTGACAATATGTATTGTATAATATTATCAAGTAATATTAGAGCGATAATATTGATCATTTACGTATATTTGACTTAGGTTTCAAGTAGATAAATAGCTTAAAGCTAATATTATCGCTATTACCATATGGTCACTTTTAATAATTTATTAAGTTACATGAGCTTAAGCTAAGGGTGGGTGTATTTAAGTCATAGTTATTTATAATTGTTAGCTATTTATTTATTTTATGATGGTTCAATATGACTAATGACGGGTGTCGAGTATGGCGGGCAACTGCCCAACGATTCTTCTTTCCGACTTCCGAAATAAAGTATAATTCACATAGTTGGTTTTAGACGAAGTTCTATAACGCGGCTTGTGAACTTTCAGAAATCGTCACGCTAAAAAGTGTTAATACTTGCGACTGTCTTCTTCTAATTCAAAGAGAAAGAAATAGAAAGAGAGAGAGAGAATGCCGACAGAAAAAGACAAAATAAAAGAATAAAGTGACTACAGTGTCATGGGATGAAATTGTACACATCGGCCCAAGTACATCGGCTGGAGAGAGAGAAAGTGTGAAAAATTAAAATCCAAGATGGCGGCTCTATTCTAATTTTTCATCATGGGTATCGTTTTCATGGTTTTCAAGAGTGCTAAAGCCGATAGTGGAGTCGAAATATAAATGTAAGACAGCGGCTGCAAAAAATTTGTTTAAACTTCATTCTTGGCGGTGGTCCACACACGTTTTTTTTTTTGAAGTCGGTTGTTATTTTTTGTAAAAACTTTTTCTGTTGCAAAAATAGTAGACACCAAAAACTATATTCTGCTTCTTTCCCGAGCTATCAATGACCTTTCTTGTCTAAATAGGATCAAATTATACAAATACTATAGCATTCTATATGTTATATATGTTACGGCTAAAACCCGAAGTGCGGTTACACCTAGTTTTAGCCAGCTACAATTAGGTGCGGCCGGTAGCATTTGGTTAAACTTGCATAAATGGACCCTGGCACTCGCCGGCCGCTGCCGCGGCACCGCTCGTGCAGTGTGTTATGTGGTCACAGTTCTAACCTAACCGACCTTTCAGCCATTTTCATTTGCTACAACTAAATTTAACCAACTGCTACCGGCCGCACCTAGTTGTAGCCGGCTCAAACTAAGTGTAGCCGCACTTCGGGTTTTAGCCGTGACATATTATAATATGTTTCCTTTTCCCAACTTTGCAACAGTCGACAGTACTTCAGAAAAGGTTCTTCCATAATTACTAACCCAATTGTCATTGAAGATTCAAACTGCCGAAAGGGATCAACAGTAATTACTCAAAAACTTTTGACTTGTGTCCTTACAAAGAGTTTTGGATCTCTTGTTGTAAGCCCAGTCGGCGATGTCCTACCGTCTTTTGCACGAATTAGGGTTATCAGAAAAAGTTCATCGATATTTTAACGAAGAAGATTGGTATTTGTTTTATTGGTAGATTCTGCTACACCTCAAACTTCAGGCTATCTCTTATCGTTGCTGATATAGAAAGAACCTTGCAACAGGCCTAGTCAGATGTCGAAAGCAATAGAGCTCTGGTGGCCGAGAAATAAAAACTAGTATTTCATCATTTCAGCCAAAATACGTCCACTGCTAGACAAAGGCCTCCCCCAAGCACCGCCATGTCGACCGATTCTGTGCTTCCCGCATCCAGCGGATTCAATGTGCCGTGCCCACTACCACTTAAGTTTGGCAATTCGTCGGGCTATGTCGTTTACCGGTATTCTCCTACGGATCTCTTCATTTCTGATTCGATCACGTAGGGAAACTTCAACCAAAGCCCTCTCCATTGCCCTTTGGGTGACTTTCAGCCTTCTAATGAGTTTTTTTTTGGATTTTATGTGCTTGTATGTAAAACCATTTTTTGTTAGAGGTAACTATTTTTTTCCATACGAAACTACTCTGGAAGGGGCAAACAGATTCAATTCCTGATTCTCTTGTATTAGATATTCAAAAGTGCCTTTTAATGGTCTAATTGAAATAATCTCTTTGACTTTGATGATTTTCTGCATTTTCGATAAACTAGGCTATAAAACTTGGGAAAATAACGGTCTATAGCAGATTAAGACATCATCACTTTCCTCCCCTTGTCCTATGTTACGTGGGTTTGGCGCACACGTTTTTTTTTTCCACTCTCCTCCCTGTCAAACGTCACGCTATCATTCCCTCCCTTCTCTTTCATATCATTCCTCACACAATCCATCCATCTTTTCTTTGGCCTTCCTCTCCCGCTCCATCCATCAACATTTATATTCATCACTATTTTAGTCACCATGCGTTTTCTCCCTCCTCATCACATGCCCATACCAGACCAAACGATTGTTATTATTTAGACGGAAGAGAGAGTGCACTTGTGTCTGCGCACACACTTGTGCACATTCTCCTGCGCCGAAGGCTAGTCTCCGTTGATATTGGCCGCCATGGACGAAAAACGGTCTGAACGGGGGCTCAGAATCATGTACTGAATCCATGGTAATAGTTTTCGCTTCGATGTCCCTGCCACCCTGTATTATGTAGACCTGTATTATATAGCTCCAAAACTCTTGATACTTGTCCAATCAACTTTTTGTCCCACTTTCATTACAGCGTGGTAGCCCTGCCAGAGTCTAAAATTTCAAGTTTTAAAGTTTCAAGATCCTTATTAATTAACGGACTCGTGCAATTACCGTCTTCAGGTGGTCTTTTGAAGGCGTAAAAAGTACAAAAAGTTTTGATCGTCGGTGTCGAATTTTTCCCTGTTTTTGATGAAATTCTTTAAAAAAGGGCCAAACAAAGAGCTTTTCATGAAAGCGTTGATAATGATGGCGGAATTAACTTGACCTTTTTGGGGGTGAAGTGGGGTGAATTACGTTTTATGTTTTAAATTTTTGGCCGTATTTTGGGACTTCGATTAAAGTTGATGAAACATTAATACCCTGAGTAGTCAGCCCACCCACCACTGCCTGCTGCTAAGTTTAGGCCTCCTCTCTTTTGTGCCATGCTTCATGACCACAATAGAAACGGGTTTTGTCGACGGAAGAATAGAAAAAATCACAGATAAACAATCACAATCTGTTATTTTGTCTATTCTTCCGTCGACAAAACCGTTGTTCCGTTGTCATGCTACTCGTGCTGGTCTGTGCGAGTCACATCCAGGTTTTCCCTTGATCAGTAAGTATATCTACGAAACCCCACTGCTATAAATACATGGATTGAAAATAAAGCTTGTAATATAAGGTAGTAGAGATGTCATGTCATGCAAAACAATGAACGCAAAAATGCTACTTGGTACATACCATGATGGGATACTGATAATGTAATTTTATCTTATATAAAGTCTGTATTCATGATTCAGGAGCTCGTGGCTAAGTAATAACAGCCGCACGGGTCAATCCAACGGGTTAGGCTACGCTTGCCGGGGTTGGTCCGTGGATGGGGTGATCATCTTTACATACCGAGGCTCCTCCGTGCCTCGGAAAGTACGTTAAGCCGTTGGTCCCGGCTGTCATTCGTGGACCTTTGACAGTCGTTACGGGTCGTCAGTAGCCCGAAAGTCTGACAACCAGTCTTACCAAGAGGTACCTATCGTATTACCCAGTTACTGGGGTGTGGAGGTCAGATAGGCAGTCGCTCCTTGTAAAATACTGGTATTCAGCTGCATTCGGTTAGACTTGAAGCCGACCCCAACATAGTTGGGAAAAGGCTAGGTAGATTGATAAAGTCTATATTCATGTTATTCAATCTCTAGTTATCGAAGAACAAACTTAAATAACACTAATTTTGATTACATTTGAACCAACTCCGTTAACCGTCTCATTTGTCCTTTACAAACTCCAAAATTAACTGCAGCATCATAATTCTAACTTGCCAACTCCAAAACTTTGCAGCATCAATCCTTTTATCTAAAACATTAACTAATGCAGCGTAGTCAATCTTTAGGACAAGGGAAGGAAAAAATCCTTGAGTAATTCCGGGCAATCAGTCTCCGGCCGATAAAAAGGCTTTTATGCCGACTTCCAAAGTCGCTTTGACACGTACCCCTAATTAGTCCTTAGAAATGGATGTTCAGACGAAATTATTTTTGGCATTCTGGCAGATGTTTTCCTGGGTTTAGTGAAGCTTTGTTGGAGTTATGTGATGTAAGATTGGTTATACAGGGTGGTCCAAATAGCGACACGTCAATAAAAATTCTGAAAATACTCCATGCATATTCCGCGATTCTTGATAGATTTCGAGTTATATATTTTTTTTTTCTTAAAATACAATTTTCAGCGATTCCAGCGATTTGGTCGATTAAGTACCAACTTTAATGTGCAAGCCTACATTCCGCCTCGGTTTTCGAAATGATTTAGGAACCAGGAAATACTTAAAAAAAAATATATGTAGAAATTTCGACTCTGTATCACTCGAATGTTAATTCCTCCTTTTTGATCAACATTTTGTATCTTGAATAAATGATAGGAAGATCATTATTTTATTTCTGAAAGAATATTCCATAACGAAGAAAATTGCAAAAAAAAAAAAAATAGATTTTTTAAGCGGTAAATCATTATAACTCGAAAACTATCAAGAATCGCGGAACATACATGCGGTATTTTTAGATACCCCTGGGCATGAGGAATCAATTTTTTTATGATGTCACTATTTGGACCAACCTGTATAAATTGGTGTTTGTGTCAGTTAGCAATTTTTAGGGCGTCCTGTTCTTTCTGCATGTGGTCTGCAGAATTTTAGTGTTTGTGTAATGTAGTGAAAAGCACTTTTTCACCTTGCTGTGGCGACCATTTACGAGTACTTGGCAAATGGATAATTGATGCAGAATTCCGTAAAAGTTCATAATTGTTTTGTATACGAATCATGATGCCTTTTGCATAACATAACATCACGCAAGTGTAAGAAAAACCCAATAACACTTTGCCCGATCTTAGAATCGAACCCATGATCTCATGCTCAGCAGTAGTGCTTGCGACTACTAAACCGACGAGGTAATTTTTTGGTGCAGCTATAAAAATGCATCAGCGCCTGGTATCTCAACAAAACAGCGAATGATTTCTTTAAATCCATTTTTCAAAGGCTTTTGTGCTTTGCAATAATAGAGGACCTCGTGGCTAAGTAATAACAGCCACACGGTTCGATCCATCAGGTTAAGCTACGCTTGCCAGGGTTGGTCCGTGGATGGGTAACCATCTTTACATACCGAGACTCCTCCGTGCCTCAGAAAGCACGTTAAGCCGTTGGTCCCGGCTGTCATTCGTGGATTTTTGACGGTCGTTACGGGTCGTCAGAAGCCCAAAAAGTCTGACAACCAGTCTTACCAAGGGGTATCGTGTTACCTAGTAACTAGGTTGTGGAGGTCAGATAGGCAGTCGCTCCATGTAAAATACTGGTATTCAGCTGCGTCCGGTTAGACTGGAAGCTGACCTCAACATAGTCGGGAAAAGGCTAGGCAGATGATGATTGTGCTTTGCGATAATTTTGCAAAATCGCAAAATTGATTTCAATTTAGCCCAACGGAAACGAAACGGCGAACGAAAACATCGTGAGAAAACATGCCTTTTTTTTTTTTTTTTTTTGGGTGGGAAATTATCAAATAACTTCTCCCGCTCTGGGTGGAGCGGGAGGGCGTGTCAGACTCTTACTGACTAAAACCCACCCGTGTTCCTTCCTATGCCATGTTGCCGGGGGCCACGATTTCCCTATCGGTTTTCTTCGAACCCCCGGCGAGAAAACATGCCTGAGAGATATTTCTCGACGCCATGTGAAGTCAAGTCAGAGACCCATGGGCGACTTTAAAACTCTGACACCAGGTTAGTCACTAACCACACGAAAAGAAGAAGAAGAAGAATTTGCCCCAAACTTGATAAATTTTCTTCAAAATCTCGATTTTCAATTCTCACATCAAAATCACCAATTCCTTAAAGCCCTTGCTTTTACTTACCCTCTTGATGCATTCTATCATTAGTCAGATATCCCAACACACATCTGCAAGTACCAGGACTTCATAACACTGCAGTTAGTTGATAATATATGGAGCAGCACGTTGTGATGTTACCAAAATTTACATATCCTCAGCAACTTGTCTTACATAAACTGCTTGTGAGATATCTGTACTGCAGGAATATGTGTATTGTAGTTTTCATGAATATACGAGTACATAGAATTCTTCGATTGACGAAATGGGAACACTGACTTGTAGTCGTATAGTTAATTCTTTAGAATTTTACATTGACTACGTAACCTGCCTAATCTTTTCCTAACAATGTTGGGGTCGGTTTCCAGTCTAACCAAATACAGCTGAAAACTAGTATTTTACATGGAGCGACTGCCTATCTGACCTCCACATCCCAATTACTGGGTAACACGATACCCCTTGGTAAAACTGGTTGTGAGACTTCGAGCTGCTGACTGACTGCATGAAATACTTAAATTCGGCAGACCACGTATACAAAGAAAGACACGCCCTTTTCGTATTTCCTGTGCGTGTCCCAAATAAAATATTCTTGAAGTGAAAACTTCTTTAGGCGCGTTGGGCATTTTTGAGATGGGAAACAACAATTGAACTCGCGACACTGTTACCGACACCTTATTTTTGTAAACGCGATTGTGCTCTTTATTTATATTACGTTACTGATCAATGTTCTATGCAAGTATTTTTCTTCCTGTACAATAAAATTGTTTAACAATTCCCGGAGTGCCAGTTTTTTTCTTTATTTCTTTCAAAAGCCCACCAAAAATGATCTTTGAACTCAGTTACAGCTATGAGTGGTCATAATGTAATAATCTTCGTCAGGATTGAAGACGTAGGTACTCATCGATGATCGCAGTACGATACGAAGCTATTATAACGTCAGAAAGCTGGTTCCTAATCCCTTTTCATGTGCCCTTAAACGATTGAATAGTCAGTCAGACTCTCCATCATCATTGGACATAAGGCTCAAAACCTCTACAATCAAACAGAAAACTACTGCAACTTTGAAAAAAACCAACACTACACAGCTAAAAAGTCACAACCTGTCAAAAACAGTCCACAGCCTAACAACAAAGTTCACACAAGCAGCGCAACAACAGCTAACTAACAGTAAAATGGGTGCCACAGCGTAAAAGGGACGGGTCTCAAACAATGCGTCGCTCACGGAGCGCGGCCGAGCAGAATAATTTGCAAGTTATTTAAATGTGCGAGCTGCTAACTATGCCCGGACTTTGGCGGTGCACCGATTTTCGTTAAGATATAACGCTAGGCAGAATAGAGAGCGACGGGAGTGTTTCGGCGAATTTGTTGGGATAAAGGAGTAAGCTTTGATAACGTTTGTGCCTTTGCGTTTTAAACGGAGAGAAAATCTTATTGTTAAAATAAATATAAGAAGGATTTTTAAACCAAATTATGTCTCTTTGGCAAATTATCGGACATTGTTGAAAACAAGTGTATGATGTTCAAAAATCAAATCGGTTGTAATCTATGTCACTTTATCTTTAATTTATCAACTAGCTGCGCCCCGCAGTTTTACCCGCATAAGTCTCGATTCCGTAGGAATATCGGGATAAAAAGTATCCTATGTCCTAATCCAGGTCATGATCTACCCAGGTGCCAAATTTCGTCCAAATTTGTTCGGCCGTTTTAGCGTAAAAGCGTAACAAACAAACTCACTTTCGCATTTATATTATATATTCCGTTTTTTTTTATCTAAATTAAATACATTTGAAATATTTTTTTTAAAAATCATTAAAAACATTTAAAAACAAAAAATTGTGGCCCATCGGCATCAGAAATAGGGTCCAAGTTGCCGGTGGTCAGGGCTCTTAGAGAGAGAAACCTCCTCACTATGCATGCCGTGTCTAGGAGTACTGTTTTGTGAATCAAGCCCTTGACCCAGCCGCGCGATGAAAGCCTCCTGAGGTGTTGGTCGAGGCTCTCCGCTATTAGGCCATTAAATGTAACGATTATCGGTACAATGATTGCAGGGTCCACGTCCCACATGTCGACAACCTCGTGTGTTACGTAATTTGGTTGCAAATGACCTCTCCTACATCCCCTTAACGGATTGCCGACGAACAACCAATAACTCTGTATAAGTTAAGATTCCCAACGCTCACGTACAAATGAAACTAGCAACTCTTAAACAAACCAAAAAAAATTGAATTGTAAAAGTGCACTAAAGTAACCGAATCACACCGCTGTCACTCGTCATCTCTGCAAAATCTCGCATCAAAGTCACGTAGAAACTCAAAGCTAATTTTTTGACCCAAGCCCAAGCTAGTCCTTTGGTACGTTAAGTGCTCAACTGCCCGGTCCTTTACAACACCTTTGATATAAGGATTATGACTACAAAAGGATTTGAAACCATATTTACGATGTCTGACTTTGGAGACACTTTGTAAATGAGTCCCTCTGGTATTGTGAAGGAGTATGTTGAACTTGATGCACTAATTTTATGATAGGTGGCGTTCAAAGTAAGGTTACAAGGGGAGTCGCCCTGAGTTTAATAATCCGGTCATTAGTACGGACACGAAACGAATCGCAAGCGCGTCGCTGGCGACAGGACGTGATCTACCCACACCTAAAGCGCGCGCTTCTACAGAGTCGTGATGTTTTAAGGCCATGGCGAGGAGGAGATTCAGCCTCTGATCGCATCGGAGTTAAGACGTCGCGGAACTGTTCTCGATTCGTGGTGCTCAGTAATTGTGTTAGTTGTAATTTGTGATCATTGTGTTAATTGGTGATTTTAATAAACGCCGTCGCACCCAGTGTGTGTATAATTTAGCTAGTGTGATTCATTTGATAGTAAATTATAATGTGATCTGAACTGCAAACTGTTTTTCTATTGCGCATTAACCAACACTACCCACACTACGCCCACAGTAGTTAAAATATCGCTGATAATAACGAGAGTCACATACCCGTCTCCGACATATAACTAAGTGTATACTTCTTCGTGCACTATCGCTCAACCGCTGTCCAGGTCTAACATATCTCACTATATCATTATTTTATATAGGTACCAGTTACGTTACTCTACGGTACAGATTGATTCTCCCTGGTTTAGACTAGTGCCTGCTAGGAGTTAAATATTGAGAATAAATCCCAATCTTCCACACGATATCACTAAATAAATTCAAACAGCAAACACACGTAACTAATAGTTTATTCAGTAAAATCACCGCTCGCTGAACTCAACGACCGTATGTCCCACAACTTACAACACCTGGATTATTTAGCGTAACTTTAGATCCAGCATTATACATTGCTCGTCGTCTTCGTCTTCTAAACTAACGCAGCGAAGTAAACCGGTAATGTATGCCGCGCGAATGCGTAAGCAAGTAAAATTTACATGTAAACTGGTACTTCCATTGCCGCCGTATCGTTGGCGTTCAAAGTTATGCAGATTCGTAGGAAATCCCATGGAAATGAAATCGTCTAAGTTACGGGGAAATGTTAGAAATATTTCTCTGCTTAGATTGTTAGAATGTGTCTGGGTAGTTTGAGTCTAGACTTAAATTTATGTTGAGTCTCACTGGGTTATTGTTTGGGGTACCATTTAAGTCATTTGCTTAGCTTTTACTGTACTGGGTTCGTCCGTACACTTTAAGTTTAAAATGTTGCGAATTAAGATTAAGTTTGGGCAAAGCAAAGAGTTTTCTTATTAACTGAAACTTACTCAATAAAAATTACCGCCTCTATGGTCTAGAGACCACCTGTCTCAGACTCAAGTTCGATTTCCAGTGGGGGCAAAATTTTCTGCTCGGTTTGGTTAACGGTAGGGCTTGTCCAAAGTCCGCCTGGCTAGCTACTACCATCTTAACTAAGTCTGTCGCCATAACAACAATGTTGTTTCGGCAGTACCTCTGTGGTTGAGGATTCTGGGTGAAGCTCGCTTCCACCTTCAGCCTGATCATCACTTATTTAAAAAAAAATAAGTAGGTACTACGAAAGCCTAGTCAGTTTAAAATCTATTGCCTAATTCTTGTGATTGTGACTGAAAAAATAAATTTACCAACCATACCTAACCGTACTTTGACATACTGTTGACAACTAGTTTTCTAGAAGATGTAATTGCTACACTTGTTTACATAAAACCTCAGTTTCTATCCCCTTTTTAGATGGAAACTTAATTGATCCTAAACTCTCTAAATTACTCTCTAATACAAATCTCGCAGCAAGATTACCATAGATCTTCCTATCACAACAAACAAATCACTGCCACAACCTACACCAGTTACTACCCGCACTCTACATAGTCCAGGAGCGCGTTAACTATCTGATAGTCAATTGATTGCGGTAAATACTTGGCACCGGTCGCGCCGCAATGCAGTCTGACAACTGATGTGGTGGACAGTTGAGCAAATCATTGTCAGTTTATGTTGATAATGTGTGAATATTGTTGCCTAGCTCTGTTACTATGTTATGAGATATATGTTAATAGATACTATGATTTACTAGATGCATATATGTATGTAGGTATAAGAGGATTAACTTATCTATAAATTCCGAAATGGAAAAGTTCATAATTATGCAGTTTTGGTAGCTGTCTACCTAGTTTTAATTAAGATTGTAGAATTGTGTCTAAGTAAATCATAATGCGATGCTTCGGCGATATTGTTGTTCGGAAACAAACCAAAAAAGAAACGCCCATCGGCCTTCAAACATACTTTGATACCCATAACACAGTATAAATAAGTAACAGTATTATATCTTTATTGAAAACGTCCGAAACGACGCGCTTTGAAATCTCAGTGTATATCAGCACGCACGGACGCGAAAGGTTTATTTACCGAGCGGCCGTAGGTCTGTAATGATTTCAAGGTCACTGCCGAGACATATTACTGTTACTTTAGTATACTGTGCCCATAATTAAAGAAAAACCGTCTAAAACAAATAAGTCTGAATATATTTTTTCGTTCCCACGGTAGATTGAATGAAAACACTCATTACATTCATTGGCTGGTTCGTTACGGTCGCAGGTTCGATTCCCGTTAGATGTCGTAATCACGCTGTTGTTTTACGATTAGTCATAGTGGGAAATTGTTTGAATGGATCTTTGAGTTTTTTGTTTACATTAGTGTTGGGTGAAGGTCTGTACGTTCTTCAAGAAAAACAAAACTATTTTTTAATCAAAATGAACTGGAACACATTAACAGTATATGTCAGTTCTCAAATAAGGGCTTTTGTCACATAACCGTGGTAACTGTAACTGCCCCACGAGTTGTACGACGTGGGTTCGAACCCACGCAGGCGCTTTACTTTGTGTAAATATTTTCATCACCACTGCTCACAAAACGGTGAAGGAAAACATCGTGAGGAAACCGGCATGTCCTAGAACCAAAAATTTTAAGACATGTGACATCTACCAACCCGCACTGGGCCCGCGTGATGAATTACAGCCCACTCCCTCTCACCGAGAGGAGGCCTGTGTCCCAGCAGTGGGAACATTATTGACTGATTATGCTGTGGTTATAAAGATAAAAAGAAATGGCGTTAAAACCTTTCCAGTAAAAATAGTAAGTAGTTCACATCTGGCCACACTCCAATTTTTGCTAAGTTTGACAAGTTAACAAGATTATAACTAGAAAAATTTTAGTCTGCAACAGACATTGATTTTTGAATCACCATTGGACGAAGCTGGCCTTTATCCAGCAATACTATGTTGTAGTCCAGAATAGAAAATCTTATTGCTTCACACCAAAACTCAATGTCAGCTAACCAACATTCAGAGTGGCAGGGACATCGACCCGAAAACTTAGATTCAGTACATAATTGTTGAAATTTTTCATCGGTAATTTTTTTTTAATCAGCTGTTCGATACATTTTGATTGCATGGGTATTGCACTTTTCTATAAAACAGCAACTTTTTAAAATAACCGACGAAAATTTTCAATGCAGTGGATTTCAGGACTGTGAGCAATGGGTAGCTCGCCGTCCGATAAGGACCAGGCCCGGGTCGACGGCGCGTTGTGTTCCACGCGCACCTCAAAGAGACGTCAGCAGAATTGACGGGGTCCGCTAGGGCCGATGCCTGCCGGGGTTGCGAAGAAGTCCGAAAGGGAGATCGTGGCCCCCGGCAACATGGCAACTGAAGGAACACGGATGGGTTTTAGTCAGTAAGAGTCTGACACGCCCTCCCGCTAGGCCCAGAGCGCGAGAAGTTATTTGATAATTTCCCACGCAAAAAAAAGGGGATTGAGGATCATGCATTGAATTCATGGTAACAGTTTTCGCGTCGATGTCCCTGCCACCCTGTATACATACCACGAACACTTCTCTCAATGTCATAACAGACCCAAAAACCTTGACTCCCTTCCTTACTCACCACTGCATCGCTTAACAGTCAGACATTAAACATAAACATTTACACCAACAATACTCAGTTCAAAAAGTTTCTGATAAATGTATAAACAAACCCTGTTCAGTTTATCACTCACTAAACAGAATTAGTAACACTTTCATCCGTATTTAGAAGGTTTAAACTTATAATCTCATCACTTTTCCAACACTCAATCTGCCTAGCCTTTTCCCAACAATGTTGGGGTCGGCTTCCAGTCTTACCGGATGCAGCTGAATACCAGTATTTTATTTACATGGAGCGACTGCCTATCTGATCTCCACAACCCAATAACTAGGTAATACGATACCCCTTGGTAAGACTGGTTATCAGACTTTCGGGCTTCCAACGACCCGTAACGACTGTCAAAGATCCACGAATGACAGCCGGGACCAACGGTTTAACGTGCTTTCCGAGGCACGGAGGAATCTCGGTATGTAGAAATGGTCACCCATCCACAAACCAACCCCGGCAAGCGTAGCTTAACCTGATGGATCGCCCCGTGCGGCTGTTAGTACTTAGCCACGAGCTTTCCTCTTTCCAACACTAAGTTTAAAAAAATATGATTAAACTAATTGACAAATCATCGTCGAAAATTGAGGCTATAAAATTAACTTCCGTTGTCAAGAAAACCATTTTTGAGTAGATTCGAAATAAGAATTTCCAAGTGGCACGTCAAACTAGCATACACAGATAGCTATGTTTTCTGATCCCTCTGTTTACATTTTCGGCAGATACTTTTAGAATAGACTATATAAACAGACAGATGATTATAAACATTAAACAGTGTCTTTGAAAAGGAAACGAAGGATGTAAACAGACTTGCGATTTAGACGCGCGTCTGTCATACTGATGTGTTTACTGCCTTAAGTTGTTTGATTTTAGTGTTGAAATGTTTGGGTGTGTGTGTCTGTATTTAGAGATTTCGAATGCGAGTTTATATTGTTGTGTGGTTTTTGGCAAGGATGGGAACCTTAATTCTGTTGGCGTCATTAATTATGTCTACGCGATCAAACAAAAAAAAATACCTTTTGTAAATTATGAACATCGTTTATAATCTTTCGGTGTTATGTTAGATTATAAATTGTCGAAAAATTGTGAACTGCAACAAACTATTTACAATATTTAAAGCATTATTTTTCGATAGTTCTATAATCTATCCATGGGAAACCAACAAATTGTGAAGTGGTATCAAACTTGCTTGCGACGTAACGCACCTTTCGCTAATACTAAATAGCCTGCCTAGCTGCGAGCAACTTGAAAGTAGCGCTCGCCAGCCGCTGCCCCGGCACCGCTCGCTTCGCTTGCTCGGCTCGCGCGCGTTTGGTCAAAGTTCTAACCCAACCTAACCCATTTCACCAAGTTCACAATTCTCTCAATCACAATCTTACGGTGACATATTCCATCTGTCTGTCAACTGGCTAATGACTGACAAAGGTGAATAAAAAAAAATTGAGGGTTATGTTTGACAATGCAAATAGGCTATGGTAATAGGTTGGCAAACAGGCTGAAAAACTACCAAATGTAAAGTGTTTACCTATACCTAAATACCTGAAACACTAAGCATTATGCCTTTGTTTTACTTTCCTAATGCTGAGGCCGCACCTGCGGCTATCGTTACAAAACAAAGCGTGCCGAAGCTTTGTATGTTTTGCTCGCTAAAAAGTTATCGCGCTAATGCGGTGGTCACATTAGCGGCTTCATCATTTTAACGAAATATCCTACATCATCATCATCATCATCAGCCTATAATGTTCCCACTGCTGGGACACAGGCCTCCTCTCTGTGAGAGAGAGTGGGCCGTAATCCACCACGCGGGCCCAGTGCGGGTTGGTAGATGTCACATGTCTTCGAATTTTCGGTTCTAGGACATGCCGGTTTCCTCACGAAGTTTTCCTTCACCGTTTTGAGAGCAGTGGTGATGAAATAATTTACACAAAGTAAAGCGCCTGTCTGGGTTCGAACCTACGACCTACAACTCGTAAGTCGCGGCCATTACCACTGGGCCACCACTGCTCTCCATCTAATTATCCTACAATAATCCAAAATGGCTCTCCATTATTTCGACACAGCGTCTACGCAGTCCGGAAACAACAGTCAACAAAATGACCAATGTTGCTCCGACCACGCGTCACGCTTAAGTATTAAGTATGTACCGCCACCCGGGCGATAAGTGCTACGCAGCCCGAACTATCGCGACGATAGCCGATAATGGTTGGTCACATCTGCGTGTATCGTATCACTGTGCAAAGCTTCGTCACGATTGACGCAGATGGGGCCCCAGTATTAGAGATAAACTTTAAAAAATAGGTAGTGGTGCCGATTCTCTTGTTCACAAACTAAGCTAATTTTAAATTCAGTGCATCTTTTTCTTTCTATTTCATTAAGAAAAGGACAGAAGATAAATTTTAGTTTAGTCCTGTCAAATTAATCAGCGCCTGTACTACCCCATACAAGTTTAGACGTGATTAAAAACTTGCCCACTAAAATTACGTCAATTTACGTCAAGCGCTGATTAATTTGACAGGACTAAACTAAAATTTATCTTCTGTCCTTTTCTTAATGAAATAGAAAGAAAAAGATGCAGTGAACTTAAATTTAGTTTAGTTTGTGAACAAGGGAATCGGCACCAGTGCCTGTTAACCAGATCCATGATCTCCCACATCCAATCTTTATTTCAATTCCGCACGACCTTATTAAAAAAACATCTCATTATTATCTCAGCTGGTGTCACACACTATAAAACAGTCCATCTGTCTGTCTATTTGTCATTCTGAACTAGTAACGTGCCCCAGTTTCGGTTCTAACAATAACCGTTTTATTATCGTTTCGTAAGAATCGGGGCGAGGACGGTTCATTGAAAGAGATGAGTAAATAAATACGAGGTGTTTTGTTGATAGTTGTTTTCTGTTTTTTTAATCCTATTTTCTAACCACTAGATAATGAAAAACTTGTCTAAAATCACGACATCGACGTGAAAACTGTTACCATGGATTCAGTACATGATTCTGAACTCCCCAGCGTAGAAATTGTTCGTTCGTTTTAAAAAAAAAATCTGCTGTTTCATAAAAAAGTGCAATACCTACGCGGTCAAAATGTATGGAACAGCAGATTCTTTTTTTGAATAACTGACGAATAATTTCGAAACTGGGGAGAGTTCAGAATCATGTACTGAATCCACGGTAAAGTCAGTGCAATCCACGAAGACGCGCCCCACTCCGTTCCGCGCCGTACTACAGAAATCGCGGAGTGGAGCGCGTCTTCGTGGATTGCACGGACTATTACAGTTTTCGCGTCGACAAGAAACGGAACACTTGGTTTATACGAACACAGTTCGACTTGTGTTCACACTCAACCGTCCCGCTCTCTTTAGTAGCCATGGATTCGAAATTGGATCGCCACGAACTTTTTTACCGAACACAGTGTTTGATGTTCGTTAGTGGTCGGATCAAATATCTGAACATTTGACGATACCTATCAGCGCCGCACTCCACCAGGCCACTGATCGTAACAGATGGAAAAAGACCGTTGACAATTTGATACGGAGTCACGATTCTCAGCAGTTAGAGAGCGATCGAAAAGAAGTAGAAGTGGTACGCCCATGTGAACAAAGTGTTCGATGTTCGTGTTCACCATGGTGTTGTATGTTCGTGCGTACCGACTTTAAGTAGATGCAAAACGTCACATAATGTGAAACAACATTTTCTACTCAACGTAATAATTCTACACACACCCACTTTCCACATCTTACACAGCAATTAAATTAAAACAATTACCAACCCTGGCGAGAAAATAACTAAATAACACTAAGCTGAAAGCACTTTAACTCCTCAAAGGGAAAAATGAAAAGGAAATGATGGTTCAGAATAACGGAAAATTAACTTAAATATTACGTTTGAACTTAGTAAAGTTAGTCATACATTATGGCTCACTTGCTCAGTCTGAAATTCGCGAAAACATTGTTTTGAGCGTGGTTCATGCCAAAAATACAAACGCTTTCGCCTTTCGAGTGGAAACAAACAAGTTTTCAAAGCTAAGCTCCTGGTGTTTTAGGGTGGGGTTGTAGGAGGGAGCAATTAGCGGGTAAAGTAATGACGTAAGAAAAACAAAGAAAAAATAAGACCAATGCTAAAATTGATGATGATAATTTGCTAAATCTTCTTCTTCTCGTGTGGTTAGTGACTAACCTGGTGTCAGAGTTTTAAAGCCGCCCATGGATCTATAACTTGGCTTCACATGCCGTCGAGAAATATCTCTCAGACATGCCGGTTTCCTCACAATGTTTTCCTTCGCCGTTTTTGAAGCAAGTGATAATTATACAATACGCACATGAATCCGAAAAGTCAGAGGTGCGTGCTTTGGGTTCGAACTCGAGACGACTTGGCATTCTGACGGTCACACCACTAAGCTATCACATCATCGGCTATCATTTGCTAAATAAAACGCAGGGACGACTCGTCGGAGACCATCTAACCTTTTTCATAAGCTACTTTAATGGTTTTGCTCGCAGCTTAAGCAGACAAAAAGAGCTCCTCTTAACCGAGAACCTGATTAATCATTTCAACAGCACCTATAAATAAGCGAGAATGTACCATCGAAGAAACGCATAACTATACACCGTAAGGACTATTTCTGCTTGCAGCGCTCGGCCGATATAGTAACGCTTACCTACGAAAAAAAAGGGTCGTGTGCACGGGATTTTGTTTTCAAACTGCTTAGGTATGCGTTTCTTCGATGGTACATGACTGCGCTATCTCGATGACCGATCTTTTTTTTTTTAATTTTAATTATTTTTTTTGTACTATGTTTATGTTAGTAATTATGTAAGTAATGCTATGTTTTTGTATTTTTTAAGTTCTTAGCTGTCGCATTAGGGTAAACCCTGTAATGATAGTTTAAGCTGGTATAAATAAATAAATAAATAAATAAATCTTTGACCAACGTATTTTGTATGACCGATTTCTGTAGAACATAAAAGCGTAGAATATCTATTCTCAGCGAATTTTTACGGTCATTTCCGCCCTCCTTTAATCTAATCTTATCAAACAAGTTCGTATTGGCCCACTGCACGGCAAAGCCCTCACTCTCGTTTTCCACACAATTCTGTCTATTGCTAAGAGTCAAGCTCGTCCCGCCATCTTCGAATCGGCCTTTTTTTTTTTTTTCGTGTGGGAAATTATTAAATAACTTCTCCTGCTCTGGGTGGAGCGGGAGGGCGTGTCAGACTCTTACTGACTAAAACCCACCCGTGTTCCTTCAGTTGCCATGTTGCCGGGGGGCCACGATGTCCCTTTCGGCCTTATTCGCATCTCGGCCTGCCGCGATGTCTATGCCACGAAAATTCTACCCGCTCTTCGACCACCACCGTGTCTTCATCCCTTCAATAAGTTGAGCACTGCCGTCGTTTGTCTCATTTAAATACGAGTTTGCGACACCTAATGCGACGCTACATCTCCTCGGTTACATTTTTCAGGTCCGTCAAAATCCCTGTTTGATGTGCTTGAGATATTGCTGAAGTTAGTGAGTCATCAGCTGAGGGAGATGTGTTTATGGTTTGGAGATGATGGGCTTATAGGAATCTATGCTAATTGGTATGTTTGTAAAATACAATAGACGTGGATATATTTAGTAACTTGTTCCGCTTAGCTATTTCTAAAGAGCCATAAAAAACACCTGAAAGAAATCGACACGTGTTTCACCTCTCAACGAGGCATCCTCAGGATGACGACTCGAACACGGCGTGTTGCCACACCAAGCGCTGCACTCAGCGCTTGGTGTGGCAACACGCCGTGTTCGAGTTCGCAACAAGTCCATCGTCATCCTGAGGATGCCTCGTTGAGAGGTGAAACACGTGTCGATTTCTTTCAGGAGTTTTTTATGGCTCTTTAGAAATAGCTAAGCGGAACAAGTTACTAAATATATCCACGTCTATTGTATTTTATAATGGATTTCCGCAAGGTCACGCCTGAATCAATTAATTATTGGTATGTTTGTGTTATTTTGACAAACAGGCCGATGATGGAAAGTTGTTACTACCGCCTGCAGACACGTCACCATCTACCTAGCCCTTTCCCAACTATGTTGGGGTCGGCTTCCAGTTTAACCGGATGCAGCTGAATACCAGTCTTTTCCATAGAGCGACTGCCTTATTTGACCTCCACAACCTAGTTACTAGGTAACACGATACCCCTTGGTAAAACTGGTTGTCAGACTTTTGGGCTTCTAACTAACTGTAATGACTGTCAAAGATCTACAAATGACAACCGAGACCAACGGCTTAACTTCCTTTTCGAGGCACGGAGGGGTCTTGGTATGTAAAGATGGTCACCCATCCACGGACCAACCGCGGCAAGCGTAGCTTAACCTGGTCGATTGACCCGTGTGGCTGCACAAGCGCCTGCAAACACCTGCAATATTGAATTGTAGATTAGTACACACGGCTATACATCAAGCTATAATTTCCAGTATAAGCTGACCTCGCATTGTACGGAAATCCTATTCAATACCAGATCAGCATAAACTGGAAATGTATTGCTTGATGTGTAGCTGTGTGTACCTATCCGAATTCAGAGAGTAAGTTGATTAGCCCCAGGTCATTTGTATGAAACACACCTTTTTTTCGCCTGATATATTGGCCATAATTATGTCTGAGTTTTGGTCAATAACCTATAATTATTGTCAGCCTTTTCTTTACTGGTTAAACGCGCTCCTAAACGCGGAAGAGTTATTAGGCAGTTCTAAATTCCATAAGGGTCTAATGGATGACAAACATATTTAAAAAGCTTACGCCCCTGAGTAACATGTAAGTAAATAACAGTTAAAATTTTAAAATCCCCCGACACAAACCTTTCCTACTCCATCACCAGACCCTGTTCGCCATCTATCTATAACCTATTCATTGAGACCATTCCAATGAGCCCAAACACGATACCTGTGCTGTAAGTTGGTAAGGGATTTAGGTATCCTGCAAATTCCAGGTGATGCTGCAGCATCAGTTCAAAGTTAGTATGGAATATAATGATTAATTGAAAATGGATTTTAATGTGGAATATTCTCACATCCAGTCCTCAACTAGAAATGAGCTGATAATCTTCAAACGGCTGAACCGATTTTCATAAAACATACCTAAAAACCATCGCTAGAAAACTTGCTTTCAAATAAAAAAAAAACATTTAAATTGGTTCACCCGTTTAAGAGCTACGGTACCACAGACAGACACACCTAGCGGTCAAACTTATAACACCCCTTTTTTTGCGTCGGGGGTTAAAAAACAACGAGAGCTTATAACACTAAAGGCTCCCGTAGACATGCACGACGCGCCAGTGCGACGCGCTTGTCTGCCTTAATATATTTGCCAATGCCTTGTATCTTTTAGACAAAAGCATAATTCACATTGGCTCTTTTTAACTCCATTCCAACTTATAGAACAATTTAATTCAGAGTGGAACAGAAAATAACTCAGAAACACCCGAAAAAGTACAAAAAATATCGCTTCTGTATTGTTTATTGTGTAGAATGGATTAAAAATAGAGTAAAATGGAATACGCAATGGTATTTTCAAAACTTGTTGGTATTCCATTTCGGATAATTGAATTGAAATTCACATTCACACATTTTACGTTCAAATGTACCTGGCCACGAGCTGGGATTTCTAGAATTTTCTTTTACAAATGAATTTAATTTGCTAGTTTAAAATAAAGAAATAAATATGGAAAGGGAAGAATAAAAGAAACCATGGATGATGGTGATCGAATCAGAATTGAAGAGATCCGCAGGAGAACCAAGGTTACTGACATAGCCCGAAGAATTGCCAAACTTAAGTGGCAGTGGGCAGAATAAAATCCGCTTATCGACACGGGCGCATTGCTCGCAGAACAGATGGCTGATGAGCCCGAAAGGTTCTGGAGTGGCGACCGCGTACCGGAAGACGTAGCGTTGGAAGGGCTCCCACAGGGTGGACCAATGAGCTAGCGAAGGCCGCAGGAATCCGCGAGATGCGAGAAACACAGAACCGGTCGAAGTGGCGATGCTTGGGGGAGGCCTATGTCCAGCAGTGGACGTCTTTTGGCTGAAATGATGATGATGATGATGGATGGATTGTATAAAAGATGAAGATAAAGATGTATGTTTGGTGGCATGAGGAACAGGGTGTAAAGTTCACTCATCCACCATAGAAAAGGGAGGATCCTCCGACCAGATGGGTGTTGTGTCTGGCGGGCAACTGCCCCATGGTTTGAAGTTGAAATCTTGTATGTATGTCGATCGCTCGGTAAACTCTAACTGCGCGATGCAGGGTTTGTGTGACGTCATGTCTATGATGCGTAGTTCGTATGTGGCGGTGTAACCGCTACATCACTCCCCTCCGGAGACCGGAAGTCGATAGTGGGCTGAATCTTTGCGATGCTTCACACAGTGCCAGCTGTGGTTCCAGTGAGTCGGAACCGGGTGCCACATAGTTCGCGGTGAGTCGGAACTGTCTGTGGTGATTGCGGTGATTGCCCAGTGAGTCGGGGTGATGAGGCTGATAGCGTTCATTCCCCAGTGAGTCGGGATGAAGTAGAAGTCATGCTGTGGATTATGACAGGAAGATGATAGTGAGTTTATTAAATTGGAGATATAATAAACTCACTATACATAATTGAATCGTGATTATATGAACTCATAATTGAATTGTGACGATCTACTTTTAGAGTGTAGTAGCTAAATAAATAAGCCCCATCATAATCTTAAATTATCCGACAACCGGCGTGCGTGTATGAAAGACCACAAAGAAAGGTCACAAAGACCACATGTATGAAAGTAAACGAGGCAAAAGGAGTATGTAAGGATCGTAGCAGGTGGCGTTGTATAGTTTCTGCCTAACCTCATTAAAAGAAGGGGTGAGTTCATGTATGTATGTGTATTCGACAATATCTATGTAGGATTTTCCAAATATTTGGAAAATCCAAAAGTGCACGCCTCATAACGCTCATACAAAAAATACTTGTGTGTGTGTCTTTGGATCAGTATTTTAGTTTTTTGACACCGACTTCCGAAATTAAAGTTATTTTTCACTTTGTAGTTTGGAAGTCGGTTGTATTTTTTGTAAAAAGTTTTTTTTTTCACTTTTTAGTGGGTTGATTTGTAATTTATCTAAGTTACAATATCCTTATGTCAACTGCTCATCAAAAATACCCAAATCGCTATAAATGTGCTTTTAATACGAGTATTCCCATGATCAGATCGTGACCAAATGATAATGGGACCAACTTGAAAGTATACCCATCAAACAAAAAAAAGAATTTTTCAAATCGGTCCAACCGTCTTCGAGTAATCGGGGAACATAAATAAAAAGAATAAAAATATCCCGACTAATTGAGAACCTCCTCCTTTTTTTTGAAGTCGGTTAAAAAACAGAAAACTTTTCATGAAGTATGTTTTGACTGCTTTTATACCCATTAATTAATATGGGTAAAATTTCTCACCTCACAATCTTTACGTACTGTCAAAGACTAGGTTTGCTTTGTTGGTTGCTAGGCAACGGGAGAGGGTCGAAGTTGGAAATATAGATCCCATCAAAAACATAAATGTGAAAATGGGAGCCAAGTTCAATAAATATGGTTGTCGACTTCGCCGACAAAAGAATTGAGATCTAAATGGGTGCCAAGTTCTGTAGATAATCCTGAAATTTATTTATAAGAACATGCAACTTTCTAAAATAAAATTAAAACACAAATTCTTGTTTTTTCTGCTATAACAATGTTTGCTATTTAAAAATATAACTTCTTAAATTTGAACAGTCGAATTATTTACACAAAGCACTTAGGATAAATTGAAGCTCAAGATTTGACTTGGCTAGTTTTTACCAGCAAGCTGAAATTTTAGAGGAGGAAGATATTTGGACCTTACAGTTACAATAAGACACAGTATCTTGCGCATAATATAAATATGCCTAGGCAGACAGTCAAAGCTGTAAACAGTTATAATAAGAAACAGTAACTTGCGCATAACATAAAGAACAAAGATATCATCATTTTATTTTATTTATTGGACTCACAAACAATTGAGTATACCGATACAAAGATATGAGATACATCCAATAAACTTATAGACTAGAGTACCAATTTCTTACAGGTCACATCATGAATGACTTATTTGATGTTGAGTGCCTACTTAAAATTAAATAATAATAATTAAATATGACTAGGTAGACAGTCAAAGCTGTAAAGTCGATGAAAAAAATAGCATCCAACTGTTAGCCGCTTAATACACGCACACTAGAAAAGTAAAATTACAGCACAATGACGTGGCGCGAGTGTAAGACGTAGCTGTAACGCACACCGGCATAAAAAAGTTACCCTGTTTGTTTTAGTTCTTTTGCACCACGACACTGTAGACAAATATAAAATCAAATATAAAGTTGTAAGATAACTTGTATGTAAAAACTAGCCAAGTCAAATCTTGAGCTTCAATTTATCCTAAGTGCTTTGTGTAAATAATTCGACTGTTCAAATTTAAGAAGTTATATTTTTAAATAGCAAACATTGTTATAGCAGAAAAAACAAGAATTTGTGTTTTAATTTTATTTTAGAAAGTTGCATGTTCTTATAAATAAATTTCAGGATTATCTACAGAACTTGGCACCCATTTAGATCTCAATTCTTTTGTCGGCGAAGTCGACAACCATATTTATTGAACTTGGCTCCCATTTTCACATTTATGTTTTTGATGGGATATCATTACTTTTTGTAAAGAAATTATTATTATTTGTCAATCAAACGTGATCTATAAAATTCTTTTTGCAAATATGCGTAGCAATATTGTGTAAGAATGTAGGTATTTCTTTCGTAACAATTGTTACAATTGTCCGCAATGATGTCAGGTCGCTGAGTCGGCGCGGTAAGTATTATTATTTAAAAAAACTTGTGCAGTCGGGGAGCCCCGTCAGGAACAAAGTTCCTTCGCACGTATGATTTAATTATTTAATTTTCGCAGCCGCCACTTGGAATTACATTTTGACCTCATTATGGACTTACCTATTCGTAAGTTTAAATCGAAAATAGTTACTTTTAACTATTTACTACATTAAACGACAATAGTCCCTAAAACAATAGTCATACGATATATCAATTCAAAAACGTCTCAAGCATAGTACCAACCTACAAACTACCTTGATCATACCAACCTGACGTTTGTAACAACGTTTTTCGAGATCAGAGAATGAATGAAATGAATTCACTACCGCCTAACATTAAGGACCAAGATTTTGACACGTGACACATCAGTTGACTCGACGGGGTGTTTTGAATTCGGTCATGAAATTCAGGAATTTACATCAACTTTTAGCATTCGAATCAAAAATGTATAGTTAGCTGTCAAATTATAAGACGCTGGAGATCAGCGCCATCTGAAGTGAGCAAGTGGCAGTTTTTAACACTATTTGAAAATTTTTCGTCATGACTGTCATTTTCGGGAGATAGTGCTGATATCGAATTAGATGGAAATTCTGGATTTTAAGATGGCGGCTATTCCAAATAATAATAATATTGTAGATCAATTCTCATAGACATCAATTGCATGCCGATTGTAAACTTGTTAATCAAAATCCGTAAAAAAACGGACCTCTTAATTTCGTCAAGTTCGTCTGTCCATGCGTCCGGATGTCATACAGCCATTTTACATGGAGTCTTTTTACTCTCTATCGATGAAAATTTAAAAAAAGGTGTATTTTTAGCACCGTTAAACAATGGTGTAGTGAAATTACGATAAACATAATAGTGGGGGTGGCATTCTCCATACCTACATATAACCGAGAGATGAAAAAAATCTATGCATATAAAGCGTGTATTGTTGGATCTCATAATTAAAATGTTAAAGATGTTTCTAAGTGACTTTGCTTTTGACGTCAATAGTTTTTGAGATAGTTTATTTTCGGTTACAACCGCAGAATTAACTTTGTTTTTTATAGTTCTTTCGAGAAACACAAACTTATTTTTGCAGTCGATAAAATTGATACTATGCAATGTTTATGCGTAAATATTCATCCCAATTACGGAACCCTTCACTGTACGTAGTCCAACATACACTTGGGCAGTTTTTTAAATTTCATTTTGAAACTACCTCAAAAAAAAAGCAATTTCTATTACTCGAGTAAGATTATCCTATAAACAAATACTACCAAACTCATACAACTAACAAAAAATATAGACGTCATTTAAAAGTGTTTGCGGAATACCTACCTAATTTATAGAATTAATTTAACATCATTCCCGAACAAAATTTTCTTACCTACCTAAAAAATGTATACTAGGCATTCTGTAGCAAACTATCAAAATTAAAATCCTACCAAACTCATACAACTAACAAAAAATATAGACGTCATTTAAAAGTGTTTGCGGAATACCCACCTAATTTATAGAATTAATTTAACATCATTCCCGAACAAAATTTTCTTGCCTACCTAAAAAATGTATACTAGGCATTCTGTATCAAACTATCAAAAATAAAATCCACATTAAATAATTGTCCAATAAATTAAAAATAATTTTGAACAACGTTCCGAATTTAAATTCAAATGTAGAAACAATTCGGCGCGAAATTCAATAAATGAGGTAAGTATCTATCCACGTCCTGTCTGTTGACTCGTTTTATATTGAATGTCCTAAAAACGATTAAAATTACACTAGAAAAGTATAAATAATTATTTTAAACAATGCTTATTGTATTTAATGCTTAAAACAATTTTATTTAAATTTTCAAGTATAGATTTCAGACATTCGACATATACCTAAATTAATCGAGACAATCAAAATTGAAAAAAAAAACGTTTGGCATTATCGTTTTCGCACATCATTACAATAAAAAAAAAACAATGATCGGCGATTTTTAACACAAATTGAGTAGTAGTAATGCATATTACGTGTTATTGAACGTGTGTTCGTATAATAAGTTAAGATCTGGGCATTTTCTAGTTGCTTATAATATTTTTAATCATATTTGTCACATTTTAAATCATATCTACATGTGTATGAGGGTTAATTGTGAAAAGTTAAAATGTAAACACGCACGATTGGCGCGAAACTTCGACTTTTGATAATAAAAAACTTCATTACCACTACTTATTTAACTTGAACAATGGATGAATTTGTCAAATAATTAAATGTTGTAATCGTCACTGTCCTTGTGGTGGAGTTCGGATGTTCGAAATCCCCAATTTTTATGTTTTTTAGCCTCGACCTCGACTGTCATCAAAATGGCGATTGTTGCATTTACAGACTTGTAGTTTTATAAAGGTAAATTAATGATCTTGCGCGCTAAATATGAAACATTATTTTAGCCAACTCTCTTAATTAAAGATGAATAATCTCATTGGTAGCAGCATTTTCAGCGCTTCTATAGGAAGGTTTACTCTAACAAATAACACAACAATAAATACTAAAAACATTTTATTTCTCATAGAATTTAAAACGGCTTCAGCTTCATTCTCATAACTTAGTCATGGTATGAAAGCAGCGTATGTACAGTAGGTGGTAGGTGTACGCTTTCCCACGAAACAGTAATAAGCAATGATGATCTCTTAAAGGATTTGTCCTATTTTGCTCACTTATCAATAATTATGTACACCAAGTCCTGCTGCTCACACGTCACGATTTGATTCTGGCCCTAACCAGATTATTGATTTGACCTAAGGGTAAATCTCTTAAACTCTAGGGTGGCTCTGTTTTTATCATCACTTACTTGCCTATAAACATCTCTGGTAGCAGCCTCTCTCAATAAGCATGACAAACTTTATCCAAATGTATGACCTAGAAAGTAAGAAACTACTTCTTATTGTTTTTTATTTACTTTTGTTTAGTAATTATATCACTCATAATAATTCTGCCATTTTAAAGACACTAACCTGATGACTTCTGTGACTTGCAATTGACATGCCACATGCAAAACATAATATGCTTAGATTTCCATGAGCAGGTAATACTTGGGATAGAGTTGTAGATAATATAATCAATAATTTCAAGTCTTGCAATAACACATGTCATCGTCATACCTGAAAAAGGTAAAAAAATTCAGTGTATTTACTTATGTAATATAATTACATCATACTATAGAAATTTACAGCTGACGACGCGCGACGTACCCCTGACTGAACATAGGCCTTCTACTAATAGGCTGCTAAAATCAATGAGGTTATACAATACGCTAAAATAGTGAAAGGTGAACGGGTGTTTATAACAAATATTTAAAGAACTTATTAAACTTACCCAGGGCCATGGAAAGATAAGCAATAGTTCGTCTGGCTTCAATTTAAATTAACAGTATTAAATCGTAACGTAATATAACTATAAAGTAAATACGGAAAAATAAATTCAAATCAACTTAAACAAACAGCCAACAATGCCATTGATCTGACAGATATTTTTTTGACAGTTTGACATTATGCATGGTGTCAATGTTACCAGGTTTAATTATTTTGGTAATCGATTGATGAAATCGATTGGCTGATTAGCAGTGATCGGAGTAGGTAGATTGATTTTACGTAGGTACTCGCATCATGAATAGTCATAGAAATCATAACATGGATAAGCCTTTTTTCCGGGATTTCATTTTGGTACTTACGGGATTTAATCAAATATTGTTAAAGTAAGGATTTTTAAACTACTACATTAGAAATTTATAGAATGCGATAAATAAACATTTAAAATATATTAAATTATTATATTGTTTACAGTATACCTATCCTTTTCTTGGAGTCCGATCACCTATATACTATTAAAAAGACAGCAAAAGGGTTAAACATTTCTTATTCATATTGATGTATTCTTTAGTTTACACATCACAACATTTGAAATTCCTTAAAAAAATCTTAATAATTTCAAAATCCCGGAATCCCGGAGGCATATCCATACTAATATATACGTGCCAGTTCATTGACCCCAAATCAATCTACCTACTCCGATCACTGGTGATTAGTTTATAAAGTAACATTACTGTCTCGAAACACTTTTAAGTTTTTGAGTATATTCAGATCAGATAATATTTTAGTTATTGTAAAATCATAATTTTACAGTATTTGAGTATAATAAATAGCATTTGAAACATACTCGTGTAGTGGATACTTCACGTACTCCATGTGGGTTAGAATCGATTTTTCAATCGATTACAAATTATTTGATTGGAATAGTCTGTCATTTGGCAACATTCAGGTTAGGATTGAATGGCGGATGTACAAAATTACAATTAGTCAACCAAATAAATATTAATTAGGTTCTCTAATGCTAGCAGAAAGAAATGTTTATAAAAAACGACTTATCTTGAAAAAAATACGACATAATTTTTGATAAATAAGCTTTGACACAGTACCATACCGTGGGCCTGCTTTCGAGAAATCTCCTTTCAACTTTATAGGTCATCCGGAAGTGGATTAAAGGTTTTTGATGACCATGGCTATGTGGTTGATAAAAATGCCGATTTTTAGACGTTAATATCTCAATAACCGTTTGAGCTTTATTTATGAAATTTGGAGTTCTAGTTAATCTAAGGGGTTTTAATAAATAAACCAAATTTCATGTGCTAATGTTACATAGATTTTGAGTTATTAAGGGGTCAAAAGTGGCTCCAAATGGTTCGTGTAATATAACACACTGCAGCCGTGTCTTGCCTGGAACTTGGCTCGACACGCTATCGCGTGTCTAGATATTTTATTAGTTAGTTTTTTATTAATTATAATTAAGCTACTTTGAATAAAAGAGCCATTTTCAAAAAGGTTCCTTCTATGGCTGAAACGAATCTATTAAAAAAAAACTGACTCAATTAATTGATTTTCGCGCAAGCTACAATGTTTTCAGGTTTTGACTGACGGGATTTTTTTTTAAGATTTTGATATTTTTGAAAAGTACAGTATTAATCTCCATTAAATTATCTATACAATGGAATATAAATTAAGTAGGTTCTGGTGTACTAGCAGGAATGTAACAATAAAAACAGTTGCAGAAAGGAGGCAAAACAAATTTTTCGATTGCAGAGCACTCTCTAATGCTTCGCATTATGAGTCGTGCAATAACAAAGAGCATTTATACATAAAGGCCATACAATGTAACGCAAAAATCACCAAGGTCAATTAATTCCAGAGTAGGTTGCTATGTCACCCATCTGTCAGTCTGTCCATAGTGGTCGGGTGTCGACGAAACAACCTGAATAAAGGATCCTTCGATAAATCTACGTCGGTTCACCAATCGTCGATATATGACTGGGTTCCAAGCATTTCTTTTTAGGCGATACAATAGATTTGGGGAACAATTACGTATGACAATAGCAAGTATGAAGTTAATATAATAAATAATAGTAGACTTTAAGACCAGAGATGTAACGGATATTCGTATCCGCATCCGCATTAATTTTGATATCCGCAAAACATCCGCTTCCTCAACTTTTGATTTTAAAAGCTCCGCATCCTCATAAATTTTACGGAGATGTGACCCCACGTTGTTCGCTCAAATAGTGAATTTTGTTAAGCTCGCTCCGAGCCAAATGTGCGGGCCGGAGTGTGAGTGACGCGTTCCTATTGCCTGAATTCGCAGTGTCCCGGAGTGTGACAGACGATCGGCCGCACGTGGCTGTGGTGGTATGATTGTGGTGTCAGGGATAAAAAACAAAGGCTATTTTTCATACGACATCTGCATCCGCACCCTCATTCGCATCCTCTCCAATATCCGTATCCTCATCCGCATCCTCAAACCCAATTATCCGTTAAAACCCTGCTCCAGACGAGTTTCGGCCATGGCGGCCAATCTCAACGGAGACTAGCCGGTGACTCAGGAGATATTATAGTGCACAAGCATGTGCGCAGAAACAGGTGCACTCTCTTCCCTCACTCTCAAAGTCCGATGGGACGGCAATCCGACAGGACCGGAGAGGCTTAACGGCTTAACTTGCTTTCCGAGGCACGGGGGTATTACACTGCCAACTTCGAATCTCCGGGCTGTTACTGAGAAATTCCTAATGGAAAAACCCAAAGGTACCATTCCGTACCCGACCGCAGGAGGCAACTGCAGGGGTCATGTCGGGGCAACAAGTCGCGGCATCATGTCACTGCAGTCATGATTTCGAACCCGACCGCAGGCGGCAACTGCCCGCATTCCAGTCGGTAGATAGAAGATAGAAAAACGTGATTATCGCTCGAGCGTTGGCAGCACTACTGGTCTGCGGTCGGGCTGCACGTGTCGCCTGTCACTCGCCCGTAGCTGCCAACGACGTATCGCTAGCTACGGAAGATATTTCATAGAAATTCATAGAAACCAGTCGTGTCGCGGCGACACGTCGCCTGCAGTTGCCTTCTGCGGTCGGGTACGGAATGGTACCTTAACACTTTGCCCGTCCTGGGAATCGAACCCATGCAGGAGGACCCCACGCTCAGCAATCGCGCTTGTGATCACTACACCGCAACGAGGCATTCAAAAGTTAATATACAAGGCAATGTAAAGCAATTACAATAAATATGTCTCCAAATTACCATTAAGTTTCCTGTTTTGTTTTTGGCTTCCTTTTTATAGCAGTAATTAGGGAATATCATGGTAGTCGATGTTTGCGGTAGGACAATAAATTAGGGGAGACACCAGAAGGATTTTAAAAGCGAATTCTTTTCATAAGAATATTAAGGCACTGTAAAGCTTCTGCCCGCGACTTCAGGCGCGAGGCTATAACCTTCCTCAAGAATTGGGCTATCCAATGCAAAAATATATTTTCGAATCCGACTGGTAGTTTCGGAGATCACCCCCTACATACAAACTTACAAACAAACGAATTTTACCTCTTTATAATATTAAATATATAAATATTATATTATTAGTATTAGTATAGATTACCTAAAAGTAATATGGTAGTTGTCTAGGTAAAAAAAAAAATATTTAGTCCGTCTTTCAGTTAATAAAAAAATATTAGACACGTATTTTTTGCTTCAAAATTAACTTAGAAAACATGCATTAAAGTTGGGGAGTGGGGGCTCGCTACGTCACAACGCAGTATTAAATCTAGCAAGGCGTGATGTCATACCACATTTTAACTCAATGTATCGCCGTAATCTTTTGATTACGTCAAAAAAGAAAAATACGTGTTCAATATTTTTTAATAATCTACAAGACGCACAAAAAGATTTTTTGGACACAGACCTATTATCATTATTGGTTACATTGATTCCTTCCTGTGAACAATTTACTTCTTAGATCTACAATTAAATCAATACCTTTGAAAATTTATTTTTCAATATGTCCTTCTCAAAGGACAAAGCAAATTGCACGCTCAGTACCAGTCCCTATCCTGTTAGCAACAGAAAAAATAAACAACACGTAATAAAACTGCAACTTCTTCCCCATTTGACCTCATACGTGACAGGGAAGCATGGTACCGATTAATTCTCCTCCTAAGTGCACACTGGACTTGAGTTCTGATTACCCCACTGGAGCTAAGTGGCTTGATATTAATTTAGCACCGACTTTTATCAAGGAAAGTATTTTCTTGTGGCGATAATTCTTGGTTATCGAGCAACAGTAGCTTCATATTGAATAGTCAGTTTTGTTTGGTAGTGACCAGTGTCTTTAGGGTTCCGTACCCGAAGTGTGCACAAACGGAACCCTATTATTAAGCCTCCGCTGTCCGTCTGTCTGTCTGTCAGTGGGTTGTTTCTCATTAACCGTAATAGGTACACAGTTGTCATTTTCACAGATAGTGTATTTCTATTACCGCTATAACAACAAATAATAAAATAAAATTAAGTAACTTAACAATTAAAAGGGGTCCCCATTATAAGAAACGTGTTTATTTCGGCGATTTTTGGTAAATATTGTACGGTGGTACGGAACCCATCGTGTGCGATTCCGAGTCGCAATTGGGTTTTTAGAAATCCCAGTCGGAAGACCCTTGAAATACCAGCCTGTGGTCCCACTGTAGGGCTTCTCTTCTCATACAGAGAAGCCACGAGCATTGATCACCACGCTTGCTCAAGACGGGTTAACAATTTCAGACTTATATTAACTATAAGTCCAGGTCCAGGAAGACCCTTACTGATAAGAATATTTTTTTCAGAACCAAGTCATACTTTAACATGTATCTTTGTCGCTTAGGTCACATTTTTCAAAAAATCTTCATTAAAAACGTTGCCGTGTCTATTTATTAATAGGTCAAGCCATCACATGCGCAAACCCGCCAAAATAGGTAAACAAACACAAATTGTTGTCGACCAATTTAAATTTTCTCATACGCGGGATAATAATAGCTTTTATTTCAATGCAAATACGAATCTTACGAACTGAAACAGCACATACAACCTTTACAATTTTTTAATGATTGTTTTTTCTCTCTGAAATAGGTCAATTGAATTAAAAATCACTTGGGGTGTCTGAGGTTTTGCGCATTTAACGTTACACGTTGTAGAACTAACTGTGTCCATTCAGTGAACTTGAACAGTTGAACTCCTTAAATTCTGAGTTGAGCTGCACAATTGCTGACAAATGCGTAAACTGACTGGACAGGTCTACTTAATCTGTGTGATTCTTACCTCAAAAGACTATTTCCGACACCAATCTACTTGGTTTTCACATGATCTGACCAAAATACCATGACCAATATGTCTGGACTTTAAGAGAGAATGTAACCTCTTAGTTCTTTTCAATCTTTCTTCTCAGAGTAGTCAGATAGGAAACGCCGACGTCATCTAGTTTTTAAAATATGATTGACGTGTAAAAATAATATATTACTAACAGATATAAAACATGAAAACAAAAACCAATAATTCCCGGGTCGAGCAAAGTGTTATTGGTTTTTCCATCAGGAATTTCTCAGTAGCAGGGAGTCTAGATTTGTGACCGGTTGATGGCATTAGATTTGTCCCTATTACATGGGACTTAAAACACAAGTGACGAAATGTGGGTGTAATATGTGGGTTCACCTCTGCCTAACCCGTCGGGAAAAATAGGCGTTATATTATGTATATAAAGGAATGTTGAATATCGGAAAAAAACATTAATATTTTTTTTTTGTCAAAATTGGAGTTAATAGAACTCACATTGGCACTTTCCATTTACAATGAAAAATTACTACCAGCACACATTATAACTTCCCTACATTTTCAGTATCACGTTCCGAAACTAATTGCTCGATATCAATCTAAAGTGCCAATTTAAAATTACAAAACAAATATCGTTTTTATTGTCCCGTAGGCCCGGGCCTACGATTATATTACGGGTTCAGAACCCATAATGATCGGTGCGAGAACAATAGCGTTGACCATAGATGTTATGGAGTTATAAACCTTTTCAATTCTTAGCTCATTTACAATTGCTAATGTTTTTTATTGTGTGCTGCTGAGATTTGAGACATTTTCTGTGTAAAGGTTCGGTAGGTATAGTTTTGTTTCTATGAGGAGATTTTTTAGTTAAAGATGACATGGTCATCATCTGCTTAGCTTTTTTCCAACTATGGGGGTCGGCTTCCAGTCTAACCGGATGCAGCTGAATACCAGTATTTTGCCTGGACTGACTGCCTATATGACCTCCATTACCCAGTAACTGGGTAACAAGATAACTTGGTAGGACTGGTTGTCAGACTTTTGGGCTTCTGACTACCCGTAACCGTACCCATCCTATCAAAGATCTACGAATGACAGCCAGAACGAACGGCTTAGTAACGTGCTTTCTGAGACACGGAGGGGTCTTGACCTTTGATCGACCTTTGTGGCTATTATTATTTAGCCACGAGCCCCTCTAAAGATGGCATTAGTCTACCTTCATAAATCAAATCTGATAAAAAATAAACCTTCCGTGAAGAAAAAATGTCTACTCCTTTACTGTAATGATGTCCTTTTAAAAGGACAAGTGGGCATCATCATCGTCCTTTCGACCTTATGCCAATTTATTTGGGTTTTTCCATATGATACATCTCTTCGCTGGTTTTCGGCTGTCGCTGAAAACCAGCGCTGGGGCTCTGTCTTGCATAGGGTCGTAGCATAATGCTGAGCGATAGCCGATTTGCGTGGATGTGACGCATGCTTCCCCCAACCTTTTCAAATGTTTGTGTTTTAAGCTCTTTTTGCGTCATCTTTACCGCAAATAAACGTCTTTTCTTTCTTTTTTTCTCTTTCAGTCATCATCTCATTATTTATCCTCTTCATACAATTCATCCAACGTTTCCTTGGTTCTCCCCAAATGATGAAGCTATGCACATTAATAAATAGAACCTGGAAAACGTGGAACTCATTATTAATACTAAAACAAAAAAAAAACTAGAGCCATGTTCTGTAAATAGACACTATTCTGAATGGCCTTCAATAATAAGGCGAAAATCAATAATCATATTTCGTGAAAATATCAAGAGATGAATGGAGTTGTTTCGTTACCTGGATATCTTTTGTATGCATTAACTGCTCTTTAAGTCTTTAAGAGATATTCAAAGAAATTGTATTTGTAGTAACAATTGTTTCTACTAGATAATGCTAGTTACTTAGGCGGACTGAATGGCACTTTAGTGATAAAATACTCGGAGATTAAACTTATGAAGCTTTGAGTAAAGGAGCAATGTTATTATTTAGAAAGTCTGATAACCAATCTTACGAAAGGGTATCTTATTATCCAGTAACTGGGTTATGGAGGTCAGATAGGCAGTCCATGTAAAGTACTGGTATTCAGCAGCATTCGGTGAGACTGGAAGCCGACCCCAATATAGTTGGGAAAGGATGAAATTAGTACCTACGAACCTAAAATTTCTTCTCAGGAAGGTTAAGGATAAAACTGCTTAATGCACTAGGTAAAACTTTTAGTTATGCAAAAATAACATAATTTCTTAGTATTGTAGATACCTGTACCCTTATTGCGTAATACACGATCAATCACAATTTGTTTCGTTTTGAAACAGATTGCTAATCCATTGCTTCATAAGATGGAAAAAAAATCTGCTCAACAACGTAAATAACGCAATGAATGTTGTTGAACTGTCAAAATGAAACAAATTAGTCATAATTGTTTACGAAAATAAGTTATGCAATTAGGATACGGGTTACTCTGACATATTGTATGAGAAGAACTCATGTCGCGTATAAAATATTACACATTCAGCGGGGCTAGTAAATAGCCCAGGGTTGCAGAAAGTACCTACCTACATGTATGGAACTAACGCCACCAAAATAAATAATCAATTTTGAACATACTTTTGTCTCACGTCTCCATCATTAATTAATCAGTAAGATTACAAACAGTAAATGACGTTCTAGTAAGCAATAACTCAAAAACGTCACGTTAAATCTCCCTCAACCTAAGATGAAGGCTTATAAATTGTAAAGCGGACCTCTAAAATCTAATTAAGGTCGTATTGCAAGTGTTTATTGCCGTACAATTATCGCGGGCCATAAATCCAGCTCGGAGGACCAATAAAAATGGCGGAAGAAAAGAGCGCGAAACGCACGGACGCCATTACAAAAACGCGGGAATTGCCGCGAATTCAATTTGAAATAACTATTAGTTGTTTAATAGTTATTAGGTTTTTAATGGAAGTTTTTTTTTTAATTAGTTGTTTTTAAGGTGAGTTTTATGAGTTGTTGCCTACATTGTAGTCAATCTTTACTGACTGTTAAATCTAAAATTACCTTCTTATTATTTTCAAAATTGTCGATGGACTGTTTTTCTGAGTAGGTATATGATAAGAAATATTTAGGCACAAATACATGTTCGAAGAATATACAGCATTAATTTATTTACTAATATAAAACAGGAAGGCAGCCGATGCAATTATGTCCAACCTTATCTAAATTATAAACAATGATGCTTCGCGGCTACATGCAACTAATTAACTTAGTGCAATCAATATTATTTTAGTAAATACAGCATAGATTTAACTTATTAAGACAGATTTTAGACTGATTAATTATGTCCTTAATGTAGGACAAAAGGTGAAAAATTGTTTTCTAATACCTGAAGCCAATTGTAGAATTCTGTTGCTTCCGTATTTAAAGTTGATTGTACCTGGGCGACCGAGCTCTGCTTGGGTGAAAATAGAAAATGCTCATTTAATAGTATAGGAAAGTTCATAATTCATTTATAATACCTACTTATTCGATCGATAGATCGATTTTTCGCCCCCGTACCCCTATATTGCAACTTTCATCGAAATCATTACAGCCGATTTTGGGAACGTGAGTACAAATATATTTATGCATATACAAATATTGCTCGTTTTAATAGTATAGTATAGGATAAAGATCTAGTGATATAATCAACGAGAAGCTTGGTATGGTAGTGAGCCAGTGTAGTCACTCATTAGCTAACTATCATACCGAGCTAATCGTGCAGGATCTCTTAAACAACTTTCTCCTGCCGTTCGTGGTGACTGACAGATGTCATTAGTGACAGCAGCTACCTCAGCATTTATGTGAATGAAAAGTGTTTACATATCTATTAAATAGATACTCTACACCAATCAATTTCCAATAGATTGTAACACCATCTGTCACCCAAATTCAATACCCACGAATATGTTCCGTATCATCCATCTATTAGAGGGACCCAAGTCACGATCTTTAGGTGATTTATATCCAAGCTTGTCGTGTGCGCCCGTCCTTATAACATTTTCCATTTCGCTTGTCTATGTCTAGCGAGCGATTTTACGCGCGGATACACTTGACGGTACTGTCTGTCGTTTTAGAGAATCGGATATTTTCGGATATTGTGATTTAAAAAGGACAATGTAAAAATTCAGAGAAAAGTCACTTCCAGAAAAAGTAAAGGATAGATACCTATATAAACTTACGCTTTCTTCCAATGGGGTAGGCAGAAACAACAGAAGATTACCTGCTACGATCCCTTCATACATCTAGTTATACACGCACGGCTTTAGATTTTTCCTAAACTGTTCCGTTTGTTGACTCATAAATAGGCATGACGTCACGCCTTGCTAGATTTTATACTGAATTATGACGTATCGACCTCCACTCCCCCAACTTTAATGCGTGTTTTCTAAGTCATTTTTTATTAATATGATAAAGCAAAAAATACGTGTCTAATATTTTTTTATTATCTGAAAGACGGACTAAATAGAATTTCTTTTTTTTTTTATCTAGGCATCATCCCTATTGTTCTAAACAAAAATCTATAGATTAGTTTATTTTTCTTCTGTAATTTTAGATGTAAGCAATCTAATTATGGAATAGTTTCTGAGTAATTTATATTACTAAACTTGTAGGAAACCCTGTACAATTTTGCTTTAATAAAATGATTTCGTGGAAAAGACTTGTTTCAAAGGAGACGGAGCGTCTATTACAGAGTACAAACCACTAATTGACGAAAAGGCGATATTCTCAGAATCAATCAATAAGTCCTATTTCATCCTTACTGCCTACCACAAAACAGATAGTTACAGAAGGTCAGCTCTATAGCATAAGCTGCCTATAATGTTCCCACTGCTGGGACGCTGGCCTCCTCTCTGTGAGAGGGAGTTGGCCGTAGTGGGCCGTAATTCACCACGCGGGCCCATTGCGGGCCACGTCTTCGAAATTTTGGTTCTTGGATTTGCCGTTTCCTCACAATGTTTTCTTTCACCGTTTTGAGAGCAGTGGTTATGAAATAGTTTACATAAAGTACTGTGCTTGTCTGGGGACCGCGAAGTCGCGGCCGTTTCCAATGGGCCGCCACTAATCAGTTCTAAATACAACGAGGTAAAAAAGGCGCACTCACGCATAGACGCGTACGAGCGGCGATCTCAAACAAGTGCCAGTCGCGAGTGCGCTTGTACTCAGAGCGAGTGCAAGCGCACTCGCGACTGGCATTTGTTTGTGTACGTAAAGCGTGTATATGTGTGCGTGCATTTTCGGTTATTTTATGGAGCTGACGTTCTACATCTTGTGTCTTTACTTACTATTCTATCCTATCCATGTAATAATTGTGAATCCTAAAATGTCAATCACGTATTAATTGGCTGAACGAATTCCTAGAAAGCGAGTGAAACCGAAGGGAACAGCTCTTATAAAATAAAGTTCCTGGGCGACCGAGCTCTGCTCTGGTGAAAATAGAGAATGTTCATTGAATAGTATTGGTTAGTACTTACTAATTCCATACTGCCATGATAGTAGGTACTTACTAATTCCATGCTGCCATGATCATTATTCTAATGTTATTACTCATTATCTTGTCCTAAACTTTGGGCGACCGAGCTCTGCTCGGGTGAAAATATGGAGAAAACAAATTTTCCCAGATATGAGACCTAGCTAGATCGATTTTTCACCCCCCGTTTTTCACTTTCATCGAAATCGTTAGAGCCGATTTTGAAAACGTGAATACAAATCTATATACAAATATTGCTCGTTTAATAGTAGGTATAGGATTTTCAAAAAACGCGTTAAAATCCCATTCCTTAAAAAAAACACGTCGCAAAACTTTTTCGTACGAATCAAACTCATCTCGCATCCGTATTAGAGACGCCATCGAAAAACTCATTTCTAACTTCTCAACAGTGAGACCCAACTCTCGAATGATGGCGTTCGTCTAACTGCGTCAATAAATGAGAATGAAGAAACGGCTATGACATTTTGTTCTGAATAGAGCTCCACGATTACTGACAAATGCTTGCACTGACTGGACAGGTCCACTCAAATCTGTGTGGTTCTCTCCTCAAAAGACCATTTCAGACACTAATCTACAGGGTCCTCACATGAACTGACCAAGATTATGTCTGGAATTTAAAAGAGATTTTGACCCCAGTAAGAGTAGCATGACAACCACAGAAACGGGTTGACGGGGGGACGGAAGAATAGACAAAATGACAGATAATCACAATCTGCCTTTTTTTTACTATTGCTTTTCGCAGTTGTGACCACTAAGGTCTTGGCTGCTTAACCGGATTTTTCCTGTGGTGGCCTTAAGCTTCTACACTTTTTTTTTAACTAGGTATTCTAAATCAAAATTAAGCGAGTGCTCGCTAAGGGCTCCCCCTGTGGGGTACAAACCTCGGCTTAGGGCATCGCTGAGGGGAGGACAGCAAGAAGGGACAGGCTGGATCAAACTTAGATTATCATCATGATTATTATACGGGGTATTTAAATCTACGTGCTCAGCTGCAACAACTGCTGGCACCTCGTTTTCGAGCAAGGGTCGGGGGGGAGTTTCATTGACTCGGAGACGCGGTCGCGATCGCAAAGGACCTCGGCGGCGAGGTCGGAATGACCTATTCTTCCGTCGACAAAACCCATTTCTATGGCGGTCATCCTACGCGTGCTGCAGTGGACTGCGACAGGTTGAGTTGAGACGGTGGGATGTTGATACACATCCTCTTACAGAGTTCTAAAACATATTTCATGACAAGACGCCTTTTTTTTGTCTGAAATCCAAAGACATAACAAGAAAATTACATAAAAGTCCATAGAAGTCCATTCTAAAACACAAACGAAAGTACTCAACCAAACCAAAGCCTATTTCAAACAATTTTAGGAATCAAAATGCGAGTTGGAACAAGAAAATTACATAAAAGTCCATAGAAGTCCATTCTAAAACACAAACGAAAGTACTCAACCAAACCAAAGCCTATTTCAAACAATTTTAGGAATCAAAATGCGAGTTGGCACTGGAAACGAAGTTTTATCAACATCGTGTCCGCATCTCGAAACTCAGTTACCGAGTTACGTGACACATGGCTTTGTGTATGATTTACACCGACCGTCGCGCGTCCGGCAGCATCGGAGCGCATTTTACAATATGTTAAATTAAATTTAAGTGTTTAAGAACTAGTTAAATGTCACATTTGCATGGGATTTACACAGCTTGGTACCCCGGTCGGATCCGCGCGCATGCGGCGGTAGCCGGTCGGCGCCTGGCGTACGCGGACGGCTGCTTTTGGCGAGAGACGCGTGCGCCCGGGTGTCGTCACCGGCCGGCAACTCGAATAATTCAAATCACTATTGGTCGCTCTAGTCATGATAGCGTTCCGGCTAAGATTCAAGGTTCAGCGGATTTTAGCAGTCGGGCGGATGCATTCGGCTTCCACCACGTGCGCGCGCATCCGTTACGACGCGCTGCAACTCAGCCGGTGTAAATCGTACTTCAGGCCACGACCAGCCAATTCGTTGGTGTTGGCGACTGCAGGCCGAGTTTCATATAAGTGGAGTTTTGTCAACTTGTGTCCGGCATCGTGACTTCATTAACGAGTTACTGACACACTGCCTTTGTGGATTGGTAGCACATTCGTTGAATTTATAGTGCAAGTTTAAATGTACCTAGGTATACTAAAGTTACATTTCTACCTAACCCTTCGGCGAAATACAGCGGTGATGTTATGATATGTATGTTATTTTGCAAGTTTATTGACTTTGAATGTAAGGCGAGTAAATTGAAGGACGAATTTTTGTGGAAACATTGGGAGGGGACGCCCTAGTAGGATATACATAGAACTTATGGGTTATGTCCTTCAAAAAGGTCAGGTGCGTTACGCAGAACTCGCCACCAGTGTGCGTGTATGACCGAGGACGAAGCAAAAGTAGTATGTAAGGATCGTAGCAGGTGGCGTTCTGTAATCTCTGCTTACCCCCATTGGAAATAGGCGTATGTTTATGTCAGTATGTATTGCAATAAGGATGATGATGACTAAAAAAAAAAAAATTTTTAAGGTCTATAATAAAAAAAAATTGGAGACATATTTTTTCTTTTTTTACGTACCTAATCAAAAGATTACGGCGATACATTGAGTTAAAATGTGTCATGACGTCACGAGTATGTAGATTTTATGCTTACTATTTTTTTTTTATTAATATGGTAAAGCAAAAACACGTGTCTAATATTTTTTTATTATCTGATAGTCGGACTAAATAGTTTTTTTTTTACCCATGCATCAGCTCTATTGTATGCAATTTAATTATCGCTGTTGTGGGAATGTGAACGAGTTAACCAGATACTGGTTTTATGCCGTCTTATTAATAGAACATACAGCCTAACTATTAAACCTATATAACAAGGCCAATAAAAGTCGGATATAAATTAGTGATGTCATGATCATCAGCTTTGTCAACCTAGTGTTGGGCTGTTGCAGTCAAAGGATTAACGAATTGAGTTCACTTGATTTTTTATTTTGTTAAAAGTAAATGGGAAAATGGGTGTTGTTCCAAATGAAACTGGACTAAAAATAAATAAATTTCATTTATTTATTTATTCAATGAATGAATGGGATTTGTTTCAAGTTTTATCTAAATAATGATCCAGGAATTGCCCGCTTAGCTTTTTCTAAAATAAAACTGCTTGTTTTGTGATTGCAGAGAGAACTAAAACTTCTTTATTGAACGAACCATGATAGTTGAAAAAAAAACAGTGGCACTCCGGGAGTGCCGACAGAAGTGAAAAATTCAACAAAATCGCCTTGATGGAAGAAAAATACTTGTATAGAACATTGGTCCGTAATCTTATCTAAATAAAGAGCACAATCGCGTTTACAAAAAAAAACTTCCGAAACCTTTAAAGTAAAAATATTTGCATCATATAACCGTACCGGCACTCGTGCGGTCTGGTTGTGTTTATTGTCGCGGATTGGATCGCTATCCCACTGCGCGAATAGTTGTTTACGCATTGTCACGCGCTAAAGGTGTGCGCCGGTCCTCCCAGCTGCGCGGCCTATCGTGAGCCTTACGTGATCGCGTCATGACTGATAACGTAAGCGCTTTACCGCGCTGTGATTCGCCCGTATTCAATAATGATGTACAGAGTTTGTTGAATGATTCGTCGGACATGGATGCTATAGATGATGATGGTAAGAATAAAGAGGAGCCGTTGAGAGCGGAAAAACGAGAAAGAGAGGACAGTACTGAAGACGAAGAGGGTTGGACAGAAGTTAAGGGAAGTAAAAAAAAGATGTGTCACGGTAGTAAAAGCTCTGTAAAAGAAGAAAATTATGAGGTCTATGTTTCTTACAAGGAACGTCTTCCGAAACAGTTTGCAATGGCACGTATTTTAAGGGAAAATAATATAACCAAAATTTGCCAGGTTAAATATTTAAGTCCTTTTAAAATACGCTTTCAATTTGAATGCGAATCGGCTGCACAGAATCTTATGAAGTGTGAGAAACTTTTAGAGAAAGGATGGAGGTTCCAGAAGTCTATGCAGCTGTCTGTCTGCTATGGTCTTATCAAGGATGTAGATCTGGATTTTACTAATGATGAGATACTAAAAAATATTTCATGTCCGTCCCCTGCTAAGCTTTTATCATTCAAGCGGCTAGACCGTCGCAATAGGGATGAAGGTGGTTGGTGCCCCAGCGAAACCCTTCGACTTTGTTTTGACGGTGATCATCTACCAGCATCAGTTCGTGTATGTGATATAAACATAAAGGTTTTGCCGTACATACACCAGGTATCCCAATGTTCCCAATGTTGGAGGTTAGGCCATATGCGGAAAATGTGCCCCTCGAAAAACGTGGTTTGCCCGAAGTGCGGTGGGAATCATGAAAATTGCGACACTTTATTGTTTACCTGTGTCAACTGCAAAGGTAACCACATATCTCTAAGTAAGACTTGTCCGATTTATAAGAAAGAGAGAAGGCTAAGGGAGATTATGGCTGAGTTTGGTTGCACATACAGGAAAGCACTAGAATGTTATGTTCCTCCCGAAAATTCTTGTCCCCCCGAAATTGCCGTTCTCCCTCAAGTTTCGGTAGCCCCAGAAAATCGTGTCCCTTTTCCACCTCTTGCAGACGAGCCTTCACAAGCAAGAAAATTTAATTCGGAAGCCTCTTTTCATCACACTTTTTCCGAAATTATCCACACTAAGGCTACAGTACACAAAGTGCAGACTCCTACTATAGTTAGTGATGACCCGCCAAAACCCAAAGTACAGTCTTCGAAAAATAAAAGCAACCCACCTAAAGAAGACTGGATGTTTTGGAATGCAGATCCAGACGATAAAGACTTTCATCAATCACCTGATGATGGAAAGGGTAACGATGAATGTCCATCTTTCAACGAGTTGTGGTCCAGAATAAAGGAAGTTATTTACCTTAAAAAGACTAGCTTAATTTTTAAGATAAGAGGTGTCTACCAATTGTGCCTAGAATGGTTAACCTTAGTTTCTGTGAGTTTTGTTTCAGAGTGGCCGTGGCTAAAAGCATTATTTAACTTTTTCATTCCTTGTGATGGCTAACAAATCAATTAAATTGAATATCTTACAGTGGAATGCCCAAAGTATCAGGCCTAAGTTAGCATCGTTTCATGAAATTTTACGCCAGGATAAAGTACATATTGCTGCCCTTAGTGAAACGTGGCTTGAACCAGAAAGTAATTTTAAAGTTAGTGGATATGATGTTTATCGCGCGGACCGGGATGACTCATACGGCGGTGTAGCTATTATAGTACACAAATCTATTAAAGCGCAGCAGAGGCGCGTCCACGTGACTAATAACGGTATCGAGGTAGTGTGCGTTCAATTATTTAATTGTGATCCGTTCGAAAATATTGTTGCTGTTTATTGTCCAACTAGAATCGTTACCACTCAACAGGATTGGGATAGTCTGTTATCATTATGGCCATCCAAAACTTTAATTCTAGGTGATTTTAATGCCCATCACGTCAGTTGGTCTTATAAAACTGACCGCAGAGGCAGTTTTATTCACGATTCGCTTATTGACAGCAACTTTTTTTCTTTGAACGATGGTACACATACGCGTGTTCGTTTAGTTGATAACAACTTGCAACAGACTTCCCCAGATATATCGCTAGTTTCTACAGATATTGCGCTTAACATTAAGTGGACCGTTTTAAATGAAAATCTTGGCAGTGATCATTTAATGATTAAAATCTCAACATTGTGTACGTCATACCTCCCATCAGTTATTAAAAGGAATTTTGGCAAAGCAGACTGGACTTCATATAAAAAATATTTGGACCAAAAATTTTGCCATTTGTGTTTGCCGAATGACCTTCAAAAAGCTTATGATTTATTTTTAGAAATTTTAAATGAAGCTGCTAACAAATTCATCCCGATGTTTAAATTTAACCAAAACCCTTCTTCAGATTTTACTCCAAAGCCGTACTGGACTTCAGAATTGTCACACGTTGTGGCTCATCGTAGGCTAGCATTATCCAAATTTAGGCGTAATCCCACTCCTCAAAATCTTGATACTCTCAACAGTAGGATAAGTACATCGCAGAAGTTAATCCGGCAGGCTAGGGGTGTGAACTGGCAAAATGTTTGTTCTTCAGTTGATCACACTACATCGTCTAGTGAAATGTGGCGCAAAATGAGATGGCTGAAAGGTTACCGTTCTCCTAGACATTTTGTGGACGCCCAAAGTGCCGCAAGTCTTTTAAATTCCTTAACACCAGATTATGTGTCCCCGTCGACCCCTACGGTTCACCATAGTAACCCTATATTAGAGTGTGAGATCTCTATTCAGGAGCTAGATAAATGTATTAAATCTAAGGATACATCTCCTGGATGCGATGATATATCGTATTCTATGATTAAGAATTTACCTGATGTGGGTAAATCTGTTTTACTAACGTTATATAACAAATTTTTCGATCTCAGTTTTGTTCCCTCTCAGTGGCGTGACATCTGTATCATACCTATACCAAAGCCTGGCCGTGACCTCAGTAACGTTTCTTCACTCCGACCTATATCCTTGTTGTCGTGCATATGCAAAATTTTCCATTATGTTTTATTTCGAAGATTGGAATGGTTTCTGGAAAAAAGTAACACATTTTCTTCGAACACAGTAGGCTTCCGAAGAGGTAGGTCGTGTTTAGATGGTTTAAGTTGCCTGATCTCTGCAATTCAGACTGGTTTTTCCGAGGGTTGTTCTACTATGGGTTGTTTTTTAGATTTAAATAATGCGTATAATAATGTTAATAATACTGTTTTAATAAATGTTCTGGATAGCTTTAAAGTGGGGTCACGTATCTGTAGATATTTATGGAATTTTCTGCATAGAAGAGTACTCAAAATAAGATCTGGTAATGACTTTATCAGCAGATATTCGGGTAGTGGTTTGGCTCAGGGTGATCCGTTATCTCCACTATTATTTAATATAATAACTGGTATGGAAAACTACCAATTTAGGTTGATGAATTAAGTGGACTGTATTTAAAGGTTGGCGGTGATAGGTGATGAACGGGCGATCAATTGTTAGGAATCCAAGGAGAGCACGCCTTACCTTATCTTCCCTCGCGACACGCGTTCAGCTTGAAGATGGCGGCGACGGGATCCTGCTTTGTTAGCTCGGCACTGTCTTGTCATTGGAGTCCCACATGCACCAAAATCACTCAACGGCACCCGCGGGCGGTTATTGTAAATAGTTCAATCACAGATTTATTGAAAGCGGTTGGAGCGGATTAAGCGAGCAGAGCGGCGTGTGCGCAGCGTTGTCACACAGCTACGCGGCTTGACCGTCGGAAGCGGAATCTGTCACCCTCGGTAAAAGCGTGCTTTATTAGGAGGGAGAAAGGGATATATGATCGCCTGTTGTAATTAATTACTAATCCCACAAGAGATGGCGTTACCATTTCCCCCCGGCTTTAAAGGGTTGCCTTTAGAAGGAACCAAAATAAAATAAGCCATGTTAGGTATACTACCGCATAACCTATCCATAAGCTAAGACAGCGTTATGATATTAAATAATCTAAATTAACTTTAGCGGAACACTTATAACGAAAGCTATTAACTAAATACCTAAACTAAGAGAGAGATCCAACTTCAGGCTAGATCTCACTGAGTCGGTAGCGGACAGAGACGCACAACAGGGCGCATATAGCTACCCTTTGCGGTTTTAACAGTAACAACGCGGGTTGTACCGTCTTTAGATGTGTGCAATTTCTCTATGAGGGCTAAAGGCCATGAAAGCGGCGGAGAATTATCATTCATGACAATGACTAACGTACCCTCCTGTATAGGGGATGCAGGACTATTCCACTTGGATCTAGTCTGAAGCTGGTGAAGGTATTCAGAACGCCAGCGCCGCCAGAACGACTGCACGAGCTTATCAAGCAGAGTATGTCTCTGAAGCAAACTAGAAGAGTCTGCTTCAGGAGCGGGAAGTGACGACAATGGCGCTGTGTTCAAGAAATGCGCAGGGGTTAACGCAGATGATTCTGCAGGGTCACTACTCAGTGCTGTGAGCGGACGCGAGTTAACCAGTGCCTCGACTTGAGCGAGCACAGTTAAAAGCTCTTCGTAGGAGAGAATCTGTTGACCTATGACCTTGAAGAGATGCGTTTTTATTACCTTGACCATGCTTTCCCAACATCCACCAAAATGTGGAGAAGCGGGCGGAATAAACTTCCAATCTATATGATCCATGGAAAGTTCTTCCTGAAGACGGGTACGATATTCTCTGTTGAGAAACTTATAGAGATCGCGTAAATAAGAATTTGCACCTACGAAACAAGTGCCGTTGTCCGTGTACAAACATTGTATAGGGCCGCGTCGCGAAAGAAATCGTTTTAGGGCTGCCAGAAATGACACTGTGCTTAGATCCGTCGCAACTTCAATATGTGTAGCGCGCGTCGTCAAGCATGTAAAAATGCATAGCCAAGCTTTACGGCTTTTAACGCCTCGACCACGCACTGGCGTGTACTGCAGCGGTCCTGCGTAATCACAACCGGTATGTGTGAACGCTTTATCTACCTGCTTGACGCGATGGCTAGGAAGGTCAGCCATGAGAGGAAAGACCGGGCGAGGACGGAATTTAAAACAGACGTTACATTTATATATTCTGTGGCGAATTATTCGCCGTGCAGCTAAAATCCAATATTTATGCCTGAGTAAGGACATAAGCAACTCTGGACCGGCATGGAGATGCTTCCTGTGATAGAAATCAACAAGAAGGTCAATGACATGGTCGTGACGCGGTAAGATGCAAGGATGCTTATAGTTGTAAGGTTCGTCCGAATTAGACAGACGACCGCCAACGCGTATGATGCCATGCTCATCGAGAAACGGCTTGAGCTTAAGAAGCGCGGGAGAACAAGGTACATTATTTATTAAATTTTTAATGTCGTTACCAAAATAAATAGCCTGGACAACTCGCAACAATCTATACTCTGCAAATTCAAGGTCAGAGCTTGAAACAGAAGCCCCAATAGAAAGTTGCCTAAGAAACCTACAGACATAAACGATGGCGCGTAGTAACTTAGACCACGACGACATGCGAAGCGCGAGTGCATAGATCGGAGATTCCACGACCTCGACGACCACGGGATGAGAAACAGACTTTCGTTCGGGTATATCCTCGGCTTCTGCACTGTGGTCACAAGATTGTATGGTCCACTCTGACGGATCATGGGAAATCCAAGAAGGCCCACGATACCACAAAGGATGTTGCAGAAGTTTAAATGGAGTAACCCCACGTGAAAGGCAGTCAGCAGGATTCTCAATACCCGCGACGTGATGGAAACAAGTAGCGGGAACCAGCTCTATTATTTTAGTAACGCGATTGGCGACAAAAGTCTGCCAGCGGTGCGGTGAGGAATAAATCCATGCGAGCGCTACTTTGGAGTCAGAAAATGCGTATATTTTATTGATGGGGTAGTGGGGCAAAACTGTGTCTTTAACCTTGCAGAGCAACTGAGACACCAGAAGGGCCGCGCACAACTCCAGTCTCGCAACCGAAATGGTTTTGACAGGCGAGACCTTGGACTTGGCACAAACTAACTGCACCGAGTAGTTAGAACCAATGCGGACTTGCAAATATACGACTCCGCCGTAAGCGCGTTCACTGGCATCAGCAAATCCTATTAGATTGACAACACATCCGTCGACCAACCCAAGATGACGTGGTATAACAATTTGATTGAGCGCGGAAAGCTCAATACAAAATTGTTTCCAAGCGGCGACAATATGGTCGGGAGGTGCGTCATCCCACTCACACTTTGATAGCCAAAGCTCTTTGATCAAGAGCTTGGCGTACAAAATTGTGGGAGCCACAAAACCCAGTATGTCCCATAGTCGAGCCACTGCGGAAAGCATGGTGCGCTTGGTGCACTTATCATCAGGAGGTGCGACGTCAAATCGAAAACTATCACAGGATTTATCCCAGCGTAAACCGAGAACCTTATGCGGTACAGACCTCTCAAACTCAATGTCTGGAGAAGCCTTATGAGAATCAGGTATGTGTGCGAGAACCTCTTTACAGTTGCTTGTCCATTTGACAAGATCAAACTGGCCTCGCTTGAAGAGCTGAATAAGCTCTTCACAAAGCGAAATTGCTTGCGGAGCGGATGTGACACTACATGCGATATCATCCATATATAAAGCGGAGGTGGCGACAGCTGCTGCAGCGGGAAAGTTGTCGCCTTCATCAGCGATCAACTTGCGGACTACACGTAACGCGTGATATGGACTGGACTTGAGTCCAAAACAAACACGATTAAATTGATATACGGATAAAGGTTCACTGTTGTCAAAACGATAGAAAATCCTTTGAAATCTACGGTCAGATTCGCAAATGCCGATATTTAGAAACATTTGGCGGCAATCAGCTGACAGGGCGACTTGGAAAAGACGAAACTTTATTAGGATGTTAAATAAGTCACCCTGTAGATTAGGGCCGGCATGCAAAATGTCGTTAATCGACTGACCCGATGTAGTCTTGCAACTAGCATCTAAAACCACACGAAGTTTAGTGGAGGTCTTATCTTCGCGAATTACGCCGTGATGCGGAATATAATACGAGGGAAGGGAATTATCCTCATTGTTGACAACCGGACTTAAAAAACCCTTATTCATATAGTCACGCATGACGTCATTATAGGCGCCGCGTAACTTGAGCGATGTATTAAGTTTGCGTTCTAAACAATAGAAGCGTCTAAGTGCGGCAGCGTATGAGTCACCTAGCGAATACGGGTCACCATAAAAAGGTAACGCTACAACATATCTGCCACTGTCATCGCGAACAGTGGTAGCGCGGAAGTGTTCTTCACACTCGAGTTCCTTACGGCTCTGCGAGGGCGGTGCGGAAATCTCTTCAAGCTCCCAAAATCGCGTAAGAAGAGAATCAATATTATTTTCTTGAAGAACAGCACAACAAGACATAGTATAATTAGAAGTATGTGACGTAGGCACGGTACCCATAATCACATATCCCAATATCGTCTCAATAGCGGGAGGTATATTATGTTGTTTACTGCGTACCACATTATTTAAAAATATATGTGGTAATATGGAGGCCCCTAACAGGGCGTCGATGTCTCCCGGCTGCGCAAAGTCAGAATCTGCCAGCGGTAACATCTCGAGATGTTTGAGTTGGGAAACGTCCACTTGCGCGTTTGGCAACGTGTCCGTAATACGTTCTACGATAAGAGAAAAAATGTCAAAACTAATGTCCATATTAAAACGGGAATATATTTTAATATCTACGGAACCCTTGCAAGATTTTTCCGACCCACCGATCCCTTTAATTATTAATTTCGTATTCTTAAAGTTATTCCACAGTCCGAGGCGTTTGAAGCAATCAGAAGTAATAAAATTACTTTGTGACGCACTATCGAGTAAACAACGTATTGTATGTGGTCTGTTATTGACATCGTAAACAATAACTTGTGCTGTTGCCAACAAAACCGTTGTTGACGCCACACATTGCTGCTTAATATCGCGCTGAACAAGGCAAGTGCCTGAGCGCCGACGACCGTGCGCATACGCAATGGACGTCGTACACAGCGATACCTCTGACTGGGAGGCGAGCGGAGCAGCTGTATTCGGAACCGCTCGCGGTGACGTAACAGACTGGTCAGGTTTACGTGACTCATCCGATACCGGCGATTTTTTTTCAAAATGCAGCAATGTATGGTGGTTCTGTTTACATGATCGACATTTAGAATTACTAGAACAATTACTTGTTTTATGTTTTAAGCTTAAACAATTTACGCAAGCTTTGTTCTCTTTTACACATTTAAAACGCGCAGTCGGGTCTAAATTATTAAAAGCGGGACATTTAAAATAGTGGTCGTGCTCAATATTATTGCACAGACACTTATTAGAATTATTATTGTTAGACTCCGAACATGCTACGTAAGATTGCGGGTTAGGGACGGGATTACTCTTGTTATTTCGCGATTTATTCGACCTCTGTTTAACATTGTTTTCATTTGACGAGTTAAATGCACTAGGCTGCGTATTATGATATATTCGGCACTGATCTTTGATGAAGGAAATAAAGCTATCTAGTGTAGGTATTTTATTATTACGTTCCGTCATCTCGAAGGCACGAACCGTTTCTGGGTCGAACTTTTTTAAAGCAAGTTGTAATAGTATAAAGTCGGAAAGATCCTTTAATTTTAAGTTTTTAAGGGCGCTAACGGCGGTAATAAAGTTATCTATGAACAGCTGGAAATTCGAAACAGAGGCGGGGCCAGACAATTTAAGATTCAAAGCCTGATCAAAGTAGGTAGACGCTAGGACACGAGTATCTTGATACCTATCAAGGAGTGACTGGAATATGACTTGATAATTCTCAGCACTGGGAGTTACACCTGCAAATACAGATTGCGCTTTCGGTGACAGTTTACCTATTAAATAGTACAACCTGTCTGCATCTGTCAGAGAGCCATTATCGTGCACTGTTGACTTAAAGCTAGCATAGAACAATGGCCAGTTCCGTATATCGCCATCAAACGACATAAGTTCAATTGGGGGTAGACGGGGCAATCGGCCTGACGGCGGAGCTTGCGCGGTTGTGTTACATCTACCCTCTAGCCGCGATTGTATGCGTTTAATGATGCAATAAAGATCCTCGAAAGAAGTGTACGCCTGGTAATTCGGCTTCGTCTCGGGATCAAAAGAGAGTAACTTTGCGTTATAAGTGTCTAACAAATGATGAAAGTCTGTTCGAATATTATCTACTGTCATCTCAGACCAACAAAAAAAGAAAGACGGCGCGCTGCGAACATCAAAACTGAAGCCACCTTTTTATCTATGTGTGAGACGAAGGGTTGCCATTTGTAAAAAAAATACCCCATAACTTGGGTAATAATATTTTATGGGTAGGCTAATATTGTACAAGTAAGATATTGTTAAGTATGGCATTGTACCTCAATTGTTTAGAAGGACCTCTATTCCGAACAAAACAAAAAAAATTACATCAGAAAAAAAAACAATTATAAAGTGCACCTTTAAAGCAAGAATTGTTGTGTTGGGCCTTGGAAGACTCCGCTGTTCCACTTAGGCCCGCGTTACCACAGAACCTCACTCAAGACTCAAGCATTACTTAAAGCTAGTTTTAACCAATCACAAGGCTTTAAACGAGTTTTATGTAATGCTTGAGTTTTGAGTGAGGTTCTGTAATACGGGCCTTAGAAATATCCATTAATTTGCAATTGAGTGTAAAAAATTCAAAATACAAATATAAATAAATAGGTTAGTTTTAAACTATAGAAAAATCAAATTACTTTATATAAATGAACGAGCTTAATACAGAGAAAAAGGCAAAAATGCGCCTAATTGTGTGACGTGTGCGAAAAAAAATATTAAATAAATAAAAAAGAGAACATGAATATAACTCGAAGTAAGAAATCACATTTAAATTTGTTGAATCGAATGGGAAAGATTTAAATCATATTATGGCAACCCTCGCACTTTAAGTCACTGCTTTCGTTTGTTGAGGTTATTTGTTCCAAGTAACCTAAAATTCGTTTAATAAAAAACGATGTTATTTCAAGTACATCAATGCTTAGGGGTGAAAAGTGATTCCGTGAGACTTTTTTTGTGATTTGCTATTGTTTTTATAAGTTTTCACTACACAGGAAAGCATAATTATATTTTTTTAATCAATGTTAACTAGACGACGGCTCATGACGTACTAAGAGCGATGAGCATGGTTTTAGTGTAGGTGTGTGCGTGAGCGGGTGTATTTACTTGCAGGAGCACGGTTTTGTGGCTTCACTTTTAATGTTCGCGGCGCGCCGTCTTTCTTTTTTTGTTGGTCTGAGACTGTCATACAATAACTAAGAAACGATTCTGTTTTAGTTTCGGAAGTATGGGCAGTTTTTGAGCGCTCATAAATGTCTTGAATACGCTCAAATAAAACATTGCGTTTAGCTTCCAAAATTGACAGTTCTCTTTCTTTCGACATGTTTATGTTGGTATAAGTATATACAACCTATCCAAACTATGATTATCTAAAGTTCCTATTAAGTATATATTTCTTAGATGAAATAAGATAACTAAATGTAAGGTAGGTGTAGTTATGCGGCGGTATTACCTAGCTTGGCGAGAACTTTAATAAAATTGGCGGTATTACTAAAAGATGCTTGAAATATGGAATTTACAAGACAACTATGATAGTTTTTATTATAATAATTACATATGTAGTAGGTAGCTACTTTGAGTATATTACCTACTAGGTGCGGGAATGACCACGTAATGGGTATTGCTAGGTTTTTAACCACTTACGTAGGCACTTCTAGAAGATACCTACGAGTTATATGGCAGAATATGGATTATAAATCCTTCTCTTGCGGGGTAAGCGATGAATCCGGCTCGCTAGGACCAAATTATGGTATGGAAAACTACCAATTTAGGTTGATGAATTAAGTGGACTGTATTTAAAGGTTGGCGGTGATAGGTGATGAACGGGCGATCAATTGTTAGGAATCCAAGGAGAGCACGCCTTACCTTATCTTCCCTCGCGACACGCGTTCAGCTTGAAGATGGCGGCGACGGGATCCTGCTTTGTTAGCTCGGCACTGTCTTGTCATTGGAGTCCCACATGCACCAAAATCACTCAACGGCACCCGCGGGCGGTTATTGTAAATAGTTCAATCACAGATTTATTGAAAGCGGTTGGAGCGGATTAAGCGAGCAGAGCGGCGTGCGCGCAGCGTTGTCACACAGCTACGCGGCTTGACCGTCGGAAGCGGAATCTGTCACCCTCGGTAAAAGCGTGCTTTATTAGGAGGGAGAAAGGGATATATGATCGCCTGTTGTAATTAATTACTAATCCCACAAGAGATGGCGTTACCAATAACAGCGGATATTTGTAAAAGTTTGCAGAACAATATTTGCATATCTCAGTATGCGGATGATTTCGCTATATATGTGCAGTGTTCTTCTGTTGGTGAGGGCGAATATAAGATCCAGCGTGCTCTTAATCTAATCAACAGCATGTTAACGTACGTCGGTTTAGAAATTTCTCCCGCTAAAAGTAAAATTTGTTTGTTTAATAGAGGTTTTCGTAGGCCAGTTATAGATGTCCGATTAAACGGTACATTGTTAGAGTTAGTAGACCATGTGAAGTATTTGGGATTGTGGCTAGATAGGGGTCTTCGATGGAAGAAACATATAGATGAGGTTCGTGAGCGAGTACTAAAACTGATTAATATTTTTAAGGTTTTGGTGGGACCCGGGTGGGGTGTTCATCCTAACCACTTAAGACGATTGTATATATCTCTTATCCGTAGTCGTATCGACTTTGGTAGCTTTTTACTGGACAATAGCGCCGACGCACATTTAACCAAATTGGATAGATTACAAAACATTTGTCTGCGGTTAATAGGTGGGTTTATCAAAAGTACTCCGATTCACGTGATGGAATCCGAATTGATATTGCCTCCTCTTTTTATTCGCCGCCGATATTTGGCTGATAAGTTTTATTTAAAATCTAAGTGTTACGATTTTCCTTTAATAGGCATATTGGATAAGCTTCATGGTCTTTGTGAAAATAATCCATATTGGAGAAATAAGAAAAAACCACTGTTAGTTATGTCACACGATGTCCTAAAGCAGGAACATATGTACTGCAGTAGTAAAATTGGCATGTTCTCCATGGATACTTGGGTCAGCAATATGGACTTGTCACGTATTGTAAAACCTAGTTTAGATTCAGTTGATAAACCAAAGCGTTGTTATTATATACATAATTTAAGATCAATATGTTGTAAGTTTCTAAATGAACAATATTCTGGCTTTTACTGTATTTATACGGACGGTTCTAGACATGAGAACTACTGTGGTGCAGCCTTTTTTGATTCGCAAGTTGGTACCTATTTCAAATTTCGTATTTTATCAAAAATTTCAATAATGCACTTGGAGTTGATCGCTATCGCTGAAGCTTTGGCTTATATCAGATCTTTGGATGGCGATCAGTTTGTCATTCTCACTGACTCGAAAAGTGCTCTTCTTCATTTGATGAAATGTACGAGTACTTCACCGTTCAGGGGGCTTCCACTGGCGTATAGTATCTTAAGAACCATTACCGAATTTGTTGCCAAACATAAAACAGTTGTATTGCAATGGATTCCTTCTCATATTGGACTGGATGGTAATGAGATGGTTGATCGTTTGGCAAATGAAGCCGCGTCTGATGGGGAATTTTATGCTTGTCCTCCATGGCATACCGAGCTTTTACCCCTAGTTAGAGACAGATGTATTGTATCTTGGTCAGAGTATTTTGATAAAAGATCTTTAACGAAGGGCATTTGGTACAGGACGATTCAGCCATCTCTTCCACGCATGCTTTGGTTCAGCGAGGGCAGGATGAATAGGCAAGAAGTTGTGATGGCTTTGAGACTCCGATCCGGCCACATTCCTCTCAATAGTTTTGGTTTTATGATGCGCAAAGTTGAATCTCCCAATTGTGCTGTATGTGGAATCATAGAAGATGTGCATCACATCTTGACGGAATGTGGTCGTATTGGGGTCCAAAGACGTCAAGCTTTTAGCAGCAGTTTTAATATAGGCTTCTATAATAGCATTCTGGCCTCACCATTGTCAGATGAGGCCAGAACACTCTATCATATTATTATTATGGGTACAAGGTTGCGGGTAGGCTAGTTTGTTATAAGTACTTATTGTATTCAATAATCGGGGTGACATGTTCTTTATAGAAAAAACCCTGTAAATAAATAAAGATTAAAAAAAAAAAAAAAAAATATTTGCATAGAACATTGATCCGTAACGTAATATAGGTAAATAAAGAGCATTATCGCGTTTACAAAACCTTTAAAGTAAAAATACTTACATAGAACATTGATCCGTAACTTAATATAAATAAAGAGCACAATCGCGTTTACAAAAATGAGTTGTCGTCATGGTGTCGCGAAATCAATGGTCTAGTCCCATCTCAAAAATGCCCAACGCGACTAAAGAAGTTTTCACTTCAAAAAAATTGTTGCACAGAGTATTGAAAGTAAAGATGGCAGCACAAGTCCTAAGATTAGAAATTACTATAACTCATATTTTTTATGGATCTTAAAAATGAGTACTTTCCTAATAAATCAATTCAAATAATGATTTACGAATTTGCTTTCTTATTCAACTGGCAATAAGTACACCGCACAACAAATTAAGGCTTCCCCAATGGAACAAATCCTTTAAACGAAGCTTAACCCTTTAGATTTTAGTATTAATTAATCAACCAATTACAAGTTAGCAGTTTAAAATCTTTAACGAGCTGAACACAGTTCAATTCAGCGGAAACAAGCGATTTGGGTCTCATTTGTCAGTTGTATTGTGTTCGTCTTTATCTGAAAATTTGGTATTTTGTTGATGAAAGAAAGAAAGATTTTTTATTTGGTACACGCACAGGAAATACAACATGAAAACTAAGAAAATTATAAAAACAATGACAATTCCAGAAAAACATTTTTTTTTTTTTGGGACACGCACAAGGAATACAACATTAAAACTAAGAAAATTATAAAAACAAAACAATTTCGGAAAAACGTTCTAAAATTTAAAAAAAATTGTGCAAACAAAAAAGAAGACCTGTGCGAGGCCAAAAATCTCAGCATAGTGCTACGATATTTGAAAAAAATTATAATAATAATTAAATTCTTTATTCACAAAAAACATAAACTTTGACAATAGATAGGTAGGTAAACAGAAAGATAAGCAAACTTAAGTATAATTATACAAAAGTGAGGTCGAAAGTCCAAGAAGAAATGTACCCTGCCCCCAAACTAGGAAAATCCTGTATCTTGGGCGGCAGTGTCTTCGCGTAGATACAATAAGGTCGAGCGATTATTATGAGCATACAAGTTGATTTAGAGTTAGATAATTGTCAAAGATAAGATTATGTACTAGTGAAAAGAAAGAAAAACTTTAACACGTGACTTTACTCATCATTATGAACAACTTTTACTATGGGACCAAACCTGAAATCGCGAAAAAAAAATCAGCTGTTCCCTACATTTATGTTCGCATAACTCGTCAAAATGTAGGGAACAGCTGATTTTTTTTGTCGCGATTTCAGCTTTGTTGTTTGCGCACTGGATAAAAAGTTTTTGTATACTTGAGAAATAACACTTGAAATCATTTTCGTACCAAAAAATAAGCAACAACGGGTGGAGATATTTGAATTTTCATATTCGTACCTACGAGGCAAGACAAATCACATCAGAGCATCACAATATCACTCCCACAGCGGTCAAACGGTGTAACCCTTCACGTGACAAAGAATGTGAAGTAACGAAATGGACAGAAAGGGGTGCATATCACCCCTGTGATTCATTAAACGATTTATAGCACGGATGTGAGTGTCGAGGGACGATTTACAAGGACGTGTAACAACCATATTGGTATTACCTTTATTAAGGACAGGTGTGTGAAAGTTCCCCAGCGAATTTTTTTAATGATTAGGTTGGTTGTTGCCTCGGAAAGCACGTTAAGCCGTTGATCCCGGCTGTCATTCGTGGATCTTTGACAGTCGTTACGGTTCGTCTAAAGCCCGAAAGTCTGACAACCAGTCTTACCAGGAGGTATCGTATTATCTAATAACCCGGCTGTGGAGGTCAGATAGACACATTCGGGAACTGACCGGGACAAGCGTGGCTAAACCTTCGATGGAGCCGTACGGCTGTTATTATTTAGCCATGAATAATGTTCCCATTGCTGGGACTCAGGTCTCCTCTCTTTGAGAGGGAGTGGGCTGCAATCTACCACACGGGCTCAGTGCGGGTTGGTAGCAGCGAGCGTTGCCAGAAGTCCCGATTTTAGCGAGACGTCTTGATTTTTTGCCCAAAATTAAACGTCCCGCGCGGGACAGGCTCAGTCCCAATTTTCGGGGATAGAAAAATAAATAAGTCATGTATAACTTATTTAATATTATATTCCTCTGAAGATTTAACTGACTTACAGGGCAAACTAATAGTTATTGGTATATTTAAAGTAACGTATTTTCATTAAAATCCATTTTCTACTGCTTTAAGTATATCATCATTGTGAACTTAATTTGAAACACAAATATTAATAATATAATAAAAATTAAATAAAAAAAAAAAAAATTAATTTAATTTAATTCAATTAATAAATAATAATAATGATATAATTTACTTTTCTTATTATGTCTCGCTTTCGACGAAAGAATCCCGCTTTTTTACTCAAAAGGGTTCAAAATCCCGGATTGCCCGAAAAAAAATCTGGCAACGCTGGTTGGTAGATGTCTTCGAATGTTTGGTTCTAAGACGTTTATTATACATTGCTACCTAATTAATTTTCCCATTTTCATTGTACCACAACCTTTAACAACTCAATTAATTGAATTAACAAAATTGTTCCTCGAAATTCATAAACAAGCCACTTAAAAACTTTGAAGACAGACTAGACTTGCGTAATTCAATTATGTGATTATATCAGAATTGATCAATTAAGTAAATCGTTTGAGAAACTTCTACGGTGAAGATCGGCTGAAGTATCCAAATTCCGTAAATGCTTTATTGGAAACTAGCAGCGCCCCGCGATTTCACCCGCATAAGTCTCAATTCCGTGGGAATATCGGGATAAAATTATCCTAAGTCCCAATCCAGGTCATGGTCTACCCACGTTGCAAATTTCATCCAAATCCGTTCAGCCGTTTTAGCGTGAAGGCGTAACAAACGAGCAAACAAACTTACAACTATGTTCTTAATGTCTCTCGGAAAACCTCGTGTTTCGACAGTCGTCGGATTTCTATCAGTTGCTCTTTGCAATCGACTTGGAAGTATATAGGTTAATACTCTTTTAACTTAATGTAATTTATTTTAAAAATAGTAGGAAAGCTGCTAAAGTCGCAGGCACGACAGATAAGAAAATAGTTTTACAGCTCTATATAATAGTTCACACGAAAAACAAAACAACAATAAAGTACTTAGTTCTGAATTATACAAGATAAATCTAATAATTGATGGGCATGGAAATTAGCATTCGTTTGTATTCGGAAATGCGATGATTCCCGAGGGACATTAAGAAAATAGAAATATTGTACTTTCGCATTTTTAATAGTAGTTTTGGAGTTACATGCAGTCGCAATAATTCTTCGTTTCAAATGAACTTATGAAGTGTAAGTCAATTTTTGGTTGGGCTAAGTATGACTTGGATTAGAGTTAGGATACATTCCCAGTCGCGGCATGGAGTTTGGAACTGTGTCCGACATTTAGCAATAACCTTACCCCATTTATATCATTGTTATCTTATCACACATTGGTCATAAGCTCCAAAGTCTATTGAAGAAGCGAAGCTGTGCTGCTGGGGAGTTTGTTGAGCCACTTCTTCTTCCCAGCTAAAGGCACTAGGAAGTGGTGAAGGGTGGGCGTTTTGGGTGACTGTCTTATGTAATTTTGACGTTCAAAAAGTGCTGATTCTCAGCCTAGTTTAAATAAATGACGATTTTGAAAGGCTCGTAATAATCCATTAATAATAGTGAATCAATCACACTGTTTAAATTGTAATGTAACCTTCGTTAAATGAACAGTTAACTTGCATCAGTTTAATTAAATATCCAGAAGTTACACTGAACTTTACTTAATTGGTTGATTCGATAGAATTCACCTTTGCCCTGTGCACTGGTTTTAAATAATTAAATTGAAATGCTAGTAACATTAAAAACGCGAAAGTTTGTGAGGATGGATGGATGGATGTTTGTTACTCTTTCACGCAAAAACTACTGAAGGGATTTGGATGAAATTTGGCACACAATTTATAATCTGGATTAAAAAAAAAAAAAAACCGTCAAGGGCGCTTATGAAACGTCAGAAGCTAGGTGCACGGTTCCAATTGATCGCTTCCTATGGAGAAGAGCCGGCAAGAAACTCCACGGTTACTCTTTTCAAAATAAATTGTTTCTACAATGTTTTCAAATTACAGTGTTAATAGGTATGGGAGGACAGTGTAGGCCTATTAACAAGTACCAGGTACTTAGTAAAATAGAAAATGGTACACAAATTTACAGCCTACAACGTTCTCACATTCACAAAATCTAAAAGAAAAGAAAAGAATAAAAGATAAACAAAATAATAAAAATAAGAACCTATTTAAACCAAATGACATGATTGCCACTACAGCTGTAAAAAATCTAATTTGATTTAAAATACATAGAAAATTGTAGGTATATAATGTCAAATACTGATAAGATTAAGATTGAGACATTAAGAGGAGGCTCCCTAAATTGTATATTAATTTGCATTAATCTTCTGAAAAAGTCACGCATACAATCAAATGGAACTTTAGTATATGATTTAAGGATCTTTTTCTTTCCAAATATAAGACAGTTATGTAATTGGAACATTTTCGCTTGATCCATTTTTTATTCGAAAATCATGTCTTTTTTAAGATTATTTGAAACAAAAACAAGATTACTCGGCTTTTATGTCTAAAATAATTATTAACAGGAAGGAAATATAGTTTATTATCCAGTTATAAAATATTTTTTCTTTAGATCAATTATTACTTTAGTTATAAACGAAATAAGAATTGAGACTTACGAAATTTAGTTCCGTGCACGTACACGACCAAAGAGCGCACGCGATATTCAACTTTATTACTGATGTGTTAGCGTTTAGCATATAGTGGAGTGGTGGGGTTAATGGGGGCGGAGTTTGCGTGGAAATTGACTTTGGAGTGCCTGGTCTTAACATACGGGATACTTTTTATCCCTATATTACCACGGTATCGGAATAAATAAATCATGTGAGGAAGCTTGAAGAGCTTTTATCGACATTTTAATTGTTTTGTTGATTTTATCAGCTTTTTATTTTTATTGCTGTTAATTGAATTAAACCGCGAAGTTATTAAGAGTATCTTTTATTACTAAAGTTAATTGGTCCTTTGGCTGACCCTTTTCATGTTAAGTGTTCGTTAAAACTTGGGAAGGCAACGTGCGTATTATATTCTTATATAAAATAAATACCTATTATAATCCCACTGAAGGGAGGGGGGAGGTACGAGCATTGGTGTAGTGAGTACGTAAGATAACCAATGCTCGTACTACACATCAAGCTATACATTTCCAGTTTATGCTGATCTCGCTTTGTATCGGATTTCTGTCCAATGCGAGGTCAGCTTATACTGGAAATGCATTTTTGGCTTGATGTGTAGCCGTGTGTACTTCCCCCCGTGTTGGGAGATTTTTGATTATTCTCTAAGTCCAGGGTTATTTATTTGGGTGCTCCAACAAAGGATACACAGATACAACAGAAATCACAATAAAGGCCCACGCAGAGAGGCGTGACGCGATTAGTAGAACAATTTCTATAAAAACTTCATGAAAATTGTTCTACCAGAAACGCGTCGCGTCGTCACGTCGCGACTGTCTGCGGAAGTCTTAATATAAAAGGTTCTTTTACGTGTGCTCCTTCAATTGTTACAGGGGACCACAGCATGCACATATAACTAGGAGTAAACAAGAAAAAAAAAATGATTAAAAAAAAACAGTGGGTCTCCGGGATTGCCGACAGAAGTGAAAACTTGAACAATTTTATTGTGCAGGAAATACTTTTAATGAGGTGTCGGTAACAGTGTCGCGAGTTCAATTGTTTTATCTCCATCTCAAAAATGCCCAACACGCCTAAAGAAGTTTTCACTTCAAAAAACCATTTCAAGACTGAGCATTCACATTACAATTGTTGAGTATAATAACGATGTTTTCTTGTACTGTAAGACAATTTATAAATTTAGCCATTAAGCATAAATTAAATTAATAGTCAAGTAGATACTGTATATAACCAGCAAGGACCAATTTTCAAGAATCGCGCTCCTAAGGACCGATGCACACGAAGGACCAAATTCCGAAACTAATGTCCAAATAAAAGTATGTGTCTACATTGTCAAGTTAGAAACTTGTTTCGTATCACGATAGCCAATAGCTATAAGTTTGCCAACATGTTTTGTTCCAGTTTCAATTTGAAGTGAACAGTCCGTGGCGCAGATGTGCCAAGTCTTGGGAACTTGGCCATGCTTCTGAAAAAGTCTCCACGTCTCACGAGTTTGAGACTTGGCCTGAATTGGGACTTTTCGTTCCGTTATTAAAGATTTTATATTGATGGTTGGATTTATGGGGGTTGGAAACTGTGAAGTGTCTATCGATTACTACATCGGACATGATTTTTAAAGAACCTTTTCCGACTTGTTAAAAAATAAGGTTTATCTTCAGACCCATTTTTTTTATTTTATTTTTTATTAATAAATAATAATTGTTTAATAAAGTATAAATTTAAAATATAAAATAAAGAACATATACCAAATTCTAATTATAAATGAATGTATAAAAAACAGTGGCACTCCGGGAGTGCCGACAGAAGTGAAAATTAAAAAAAAAAATCGGCACCGCGGTAATCCATGCGTTGGTGTCTTTTTAATGGTCAAAAGCTGGTGTCGTAACAGTGTCGCGAAATCAATGGTTTAGTCCCATCTCAAAAATGCCCAACGCGCCTAAAGAAGTTTTCACTTTAAAAAATCATAAAGCCGTGAAGTAATTTTTGAATTTCAACCTTTTTGGATTTCAAAAACGTTCTTAATACAAAACTGACAACTTAGTATTTACCGGAAAAAAGTTGTTTACAGTTACGTTCTTGAACTTTTTGACGGTTGCGTTCTTGCTCAATAGTTTAAATACACCATGTCAAAAGAAAAACATTGCTTTGTAATAATAAGACAGTTATATGCGTTAATCTGTCTTTACACACAGTTTTTGTATTTGGCTTCAAAATTACAGTTAATGTGGTTATCAAAGCTTCAATCTTTATAAGTAGGTATTTTTAATTAGTATTGTATGTAAGGATTTGTATTTCAATTATTATATCTATCTGCCTAGCCTTTTCCCAACTGTGTTGGGGTTTGCTTTCAGTCTAACCGGATGCAGCTGGATACCAGTATTTTACATGGAGCGACTGCCTATCTGACCTCCACAACCCAGTTACTAGGTAACACGATACCCCTTGGCAAGACTGGTTGTCAGATTTTTGGGCTTCTGACTACCTGTAACGTGTTTTTCGAGTAACGGAGAGGTCTCGGTATGTTATGAATGGTCACCCATCCACGGGCTGACCTTGGCAAGTGTTGCTTAACCTTGAAGATCGACCCATGTGGTTGTTATCATTCAAACAACTTCTCCCGCTCTGGGCGGAGCGGGAGGGCGTGTCAGACGCTTGCTGACTAAAACCCCCCCGTGTTCCTCCGGGGGTCACGATCCCCCTTTCGGTTTTATTCGCAACCCCGGCAGGCATCGGCCCTAGCTGACCCCGTCAATTCTGCTGACATCTCTTTGAGGCGCGCGTGGAACACAACGCGCCGTCGACACGGGCTTGGTCCTTATCGGACGGCGAGCTACCCATTGCTCACCGTCCGCAAGCCCGCGCTTACGGTGGCCGGAAATCGCATCCTAGCACGTCGCAAAAACACACTGTTGGATTTCCAACTCTCGGTGCTAAGCAGAGCGTTGAAAATCCAGTGCGCGATAAAATCCCGCCGCGATTTTATTATGTCCGTGCGTACGAGTACGTCGGCTTACTCCTTTAGATTTTAAAGAATTTAGATTATGTTCGAATATAAATACCTTACCTTAAACATCATCTAATATATTAACAAAATCTACAAGACATTAAAATCCTTGGAGTCGCAAAAACAAGAAGAAAACAATACACTCAACCCTCTAATACCGGTAGCAAATAATCCGGAGATTTCGGAACAGCGGCGAAATTCCGAATAAATTAGACATATTTGATATACGGCCCATTGTTTCGGGTTTCTGACTGTCTCGGCTTGGGATGGAGATTACCCACCATGAGATATTATGGGGCGATGGTTGGAGCATGTGATTATGCAATTTGTGATGCGTTGGCGATTTTTTTGGGGCATAATGTGTTGCGTTGCAATTTTTGTGAGACGGTAGCTTAAATGTTCATAAGTAACGTCAAGTTTATGTTGGTTAAAGCAAAAACGATGGCATCTGGTTTTATTCTGATATAGTGCTAAATAATCTTAAAACTATCCTTCTATGGAGTTTAGTTTGCTTTTTATACTTACTTTGAAGTTTATACAATACAATCATTTTAAGAGGCCTGCGAACACGGCTCGCAACTACAATCGAGATGTTTGCAAAATTCAATTCCAAGCACGTTGCGCTAGTGTGAGTGCCTGTCGGAGCGATATACACCTACAGTGAGCAATACTACCACGCACACATTGATAATTATTGCTTGACGCGATAGCACTACTAGCTTTCGAAAATTTATGATAAATTTGGATGTGTTCCGTAATACCAAAAATTATGAATGAAGACTTAATATTTTTCCATTTTTTTTTTCGATAATTTTTAACTTGTTAATATTATAAGCTATGCTTCTGCAGAAACAATATTATAAATATTGTTGTTTATAATACAGAAAAAACAATATGAAGACATGTCATGAAGACAGGAAAAATCTGCATCTTTTTAAGAAAATAAGTGATAGACATAATTTTAATACTAGAAATAAAGATAAAATAGATCAACCATTTTTCAGATTATCCAAAGTACAAACATCTTTTATGGGGTACTGTGTTAAATGTTATAACAAAATACCTTGTGATATATTACAATTAACTGAAAGAAAATTTAAAACGCATATTAAAAGTACTCTTTGTAAACAAGCATATTACAAATTAGAGGATTATATCCTAGATAAGAATGCTTGGAAACGTGCTGGTCTAGCTCCATAGGACAATTTTGAGTCTAGACAAAATCAAACTGGTTGCTAATTTAATTGTGTAATTAAATATTACAACATTTTTTTTACATTATGTGATTACTTGAACTCACACACTGACGAATTAGTATCACTTGTAATTTTTTTAGGAATATCGTATAGGTTTTACAATGCTTGTAAATATGTGAACACCATGTATCCATTACATAATTATTTTTTCTATCATTGCTTCATTTTTATTTTTACCTATTGTGGTATATAAATCTTATTCCAGGTGCATCGTTTTCACATATAATTATATAATTAATGTATACAAAATATTGTAAAACATTTTAAAAGAGTAACGGTGGAGTTTCTTGCCCATTCTTCTCCATACGAAAACTACCCTTTGGAAGGGGCGACTAGAATCAATTCTATTTTTTGTTTTTGACGTTCAAAAGTGCCTTTTTGTGCCTAATTGAAATAAATTATTTGACTTTGACTTTGACTTTGATGTCATTTACGCTGTAAAAATGTGCGACATTAAATTCGTTTAAACTTCATTTTAGAAAAGGTTTTTGGAAAAAATATATTTAAGAGCCTAGATAAACACTGTCTAAATCCGAATAACAACATAATATGGTGAAAACATGGCCAAATTGCAAATGATTTAGGCATTAAGTTTGTATGGGCAATTCATGCGTCGTCGCCGCGTTCTTAAGGAAGAAACCAAATGACGTAAGAATAAGAATTTTGCAAGAATATGCGTAAATAAGTTGACAAATATAAGTACTTACATAGTTTGCAGTCATATTCTACCAGTTATCTGGTGTGCAAATTTTAATTAAAATAATGTTAAAGCATTTAAAAACACAAAAATTTTGAAAGGCGAAATACGACATTATCATAATTATTTGGAAATTCTGTAAATCGAGCTAAAATATATGTGTTATTATTTGATTAGACCGCTCAACAACTATTGTACTACACAAACTACGTAGACTATAGGAGGAAAATAGGAGGTGTTGTTTTATATACTACTAACTTTTTCCCGCGGCTTCGACCGCGTGGATGGCGGAAAATATCCCACGGGAATGTACTACCGGAATTAAAAATACCCTGTGTTAATCCAGGTAAACATTGTATTAATTACATAATACATTGTTTTCATATAACTCTAATGGTTTATACGGCGCACGCCAGTAAAGCTCCCAGTCGGCACGTATTTTTGTTCCGACATATTCAACAATCATCGTCATATTTCAGCCAATGTACACAAAAACCGTAATAAATTATACACCTAAACCTACCTCATGAATCACTCCGTCCATTGGTGAAAACAATATGAAAATCCGTTCAGTAGTTTTTGAGTTTATTGCGTTCAGACAGGCAACCGCGGCAAGGGGATTTAAAAAAAAAATGTAGTGATGTTACAGATCCTTTTTAATTTCCCCTCATCTTACACATTACCTGAACTTATACCGCAGTAACGACCAAGGTATACCTCTCCATAAATACCGTAACAATTCACAGGTACCGACAGTTTCTACACCATAACTTACACCATGGTTATTTATTCCCCTTTGTGGACTATAAGTACTTGTGCGGGAAGATATGCAGCTGGCGGTAGTTTTCTTGAAAAAAATAAGGACTAAGGCTGACTGTACACTGGAGCAGAGAGGAGCGGAGCGGAGTTGTGCCAATATTAACCAATGGAATTGCATAAAGTCTCCGCTCCGCTTCAGTGGACAGGGATTTGCGAACTAGTTTAAAAATTCCTACAAATCCGGGAAGCGGCGCGAGGAACCGGAGCGAGGAAGCGGAACGGGGAAATTATCTCCCGCCGCCGCCCGCTCAAATTAGTGTACGACCTGAGTGAAAAAGCGTCCCGCGGAGCGTTCAGCGTTGCTTGCAAGCGATGAAAGAGCGTTCGCCCTGTGGCTTTAGTGCACGCTTAGTTTATGTTGAATTTCTATAACAATATCTTCGAACAAAATGGCGCGTACGCTTCCGTCACCACTGCAAACAACTGATTTGAACTTGCACGCGACGCCACGCTCGACGCGGCTCACCGCAGATAAGCACGCTCGCTCCCCGCGCCGCTCGGCTGCCACTCAAAACACTCGCGAGTGTTTGCATGGGTTTAACACGAACGTGGCCCACCCCGCCCCGCTGGACGCTCAAGTCATCGCGTGACCACGGCCTAGCTCCGTACAGTCCGCAACTCCGCTCCGTACTACCTCGCTCCGCATCAATGAACTGACACAGTCCGCAACGCCCCTCTGCATTACTCCGTCGCTCTGCTCAGCTGCCTCGCTCTGAGTCAGTGGACAGGCAGCCTAAATCTGGTGTTTTCATCTTGAATTTTCCAGTGAAAGAGATAAAATCAAAGGAAAAGAATTTAAAAATATGGTTGGTCATCTTACAATAACATAAATATTTCATAACTAGCGAACCACCCATGCTTCGTACTGGTGTAATCTATTGATTTAGTGACATATCAAAAAATCTAGTTTTCTGTGCTGTACCGTAGTTAAATATCATCATAAAATTTAATTATGATGAAAACCGAAATCCATTGTGTAGTTAAACTAGCATTGTTCTAAACTATTACATAGATAAACTCGGAGAAACAAAGTATGACACGAATCGAGTTTGTAATTAAGGTGAATAAATGGAATTTAAAAGTACTAGTTAAAAGCGGACTTCTTTTTGTAAAAAAAATACATGTTCCTATTAAAATTAATCACAGTTTTAGTCTCGAACTGTCGTTTAGTCACGTTTCGAAACAAAACAGATAGAAATGAAGCCATTATTTTCAAGCAACTTATTTCAAACTAGCTTCTGGCCCGGGACTTTTGTCCGTTTTACCGTAAAATATAATATCCAACACACACAACAACACACACACAATACAAACACACACACAATACGAACACACACACAATGCAAACACACACATACAACACACACACGGCAATAGTGTGTGTAGCTTTATTTCTATCTGTGAAACGATTTTTGTAATCGGATTCGCATTCATAATTTTTTGTATGTACATATTTCAAAAAGTACTCTATCAGCAATTAAAACAACTTCAGTATACTCAAAGTCCCAACGAAACAATTTCGGTGGTACTTTGCACTAAATTATTTGGAAGATAATTCTGTCGGCGCATGAAATATCGGGCTCGTGTTCAACGTGATATATGGGGTGTTGACACAGTATTCTTGGAGAAATTATAGTGACGATGCTTTTTAGGGTTAAAAGGAAAGAGAAATTATTCTTTGGTAAAGCTTTTTTAGTGAGCAAGTGTAATATTTAGAAGCATTTTTCGGAAATATTTTGTTACTGGGTTCCGCCTACGGCTTCGCTCGTGTGTTATGTCGATAAAAAGTAGCCTATGTCCTTCCTCAAGGTTCAAAGTATCCCCGTACAAAATTTTATATACACCTTAAATTCAACAAACGGTTCAGCCGTTTAGCCGTGACAACATTCGCATTTATAATATTAGTTAGAATTTATCATATTTAGGAAGCTAAACCAATTTTTTGGGTATAGCTTTGTGTCCTATGTCTGCATAGCATTATTAAATTCGTAGGTTAAAAGTGGTCCTTTGAAGAAAAAAAAAGATACAATCATGCACGGAAGGACCAAAAACATTCTCTTATAATTAAGCCTTATTTAATGTAAGCTTAACTTTACATCGAGATACGAGGAACAGATTATTAGGATAAAAGCTTTCAATTTTGTATCAAAAGTTCAGAACAAAGTTATCTTAACACTGCCGAAATAAACCACGCTAGAATAGCTCTTTTAAACTTATAATGTATTTCCACGATCAATATTTACTCGGTTATCTTTCATCTAAATACTAATAAAATAAAGCTGAAGAGTTTTTTTTGTTTGTTTATTTAACGTGCTAATCTCTGAAACTGCCAGTCGGATTTGAAAAAGTCTTTTTGTATTTGATAGCCGAATTCTTGAGGGAGGTTGGAGGCTATTTTACGTCACGCTACGACGCTTAGGAGCCGAGCAAAAATTAAATAAAAGTCAGAAAGAACGCTAAGCGTAAACGAAGTATGGGGACGGTCGGGCGATGCGATGCGATGTGGGGAACACGATGTAAAAGCGCGGACGGGCGATGCGATGCGACGAGCGACAAGAAAATTCACACGGACGAAGTCATGGGCAGAAACTAGTCTTAAATAACTTTTCAATACACAAATAATCCCAACAATAAATTTTATCATTATAGTTGATAGATGCTAAGGGAACCATATTGACAAGGGACAAAATTTGTCACATTTGCATGCATAATGAGCCTACAATGTTCTCACTACAGCACGCGTAGCATGACTACCATAGAAACGGGTTTTGTCGACGGAAGAATAGACAAAATGACAGATTGTGATTGTGCATCTGTCATTTTGTCTATTCTTCCATCGTCAAAACCCGTCATGCTACGCGTGCTGGTACACAGGCCTCCTCTCTGTGAGAGGGAGCGGGCCATCCACCATGCGGGCGTAGTGCAGGTTGGTATCATTAGTCATTTATCATTTATTCATTAACAATAATTTGTATCTGAATTTACAAATTATTGTTACATGCATGTTACGTGGACGACATGTGTCGTGAATTTTTGGTTCTAGGACATGCCTCACGATGTTTTTCACATGATCGAAAATGTGTGTCGGAGTTATTTTAAGAAGTCCTCTGACTACAGACAGTTTGACAAACTACTTAAATGCTAGTCTAATGCACTACATTTCTCCCTACCAAATCTACAAGCCAACACGAGAAACCGTCCCAAACAAATTTACCTACCGACAAAAAATCTACAAAACGAGTAATTTTTGAACATTCTGAGCACTTAAGACTCTTTCAGACCTTTTCGATTCCCCCACAAAAGGTCCCGGTCCCCGGACGAACAGAAATTATTTCCCCAATAGAATTTTCTCACATTGAATGAAAGAAAGCGTTAAGGGATTCATAGCCACTGGTTTTTCTGAAAAAGCAACTCAAACGGGTGGTATTCAACATGGGCCAGAATGGCCATGGTTGGACGAACATCGTCTGTTAGGCTTATGTGACATATTTGCATTTAGTTTTGAGTTAAATTTGGGGTTGCATAATTTTTGGTTGATGGTCGGGGTTTTTCGTTGAAAATCTGATTTGGTCTTTAATTTATGGTTTTGAATTTAAAGATGTCTTAGTAACGTGTTTGTTATTGCTAAATTGAACGCTGACATACCATACTTAAAGAGCTGATTTGATGTAGATAAAAATGTTAACGTATTTTTAGCTCTAATAAGTTCACGATGTAATTTAATTTAGTGTTTATTAACAAAAGGGCTTATTTTTTTGTTATTTGTGGTGTAAAACAATAACTACCCATGTATGTCATGTTAACTCACTTTCTAGCGGAAACATTATGGTAGCACCGTATCCTATTAGTAACACAAAAATCGTCCAATTATATCACCGTTCGTGACCATCCTTGTAACCGCTGTGTCACCAAAAGGGTTCAAGATATCCTTTTTTGTGGAATTAGATTGCACCCGTCCCATGTCGGGGACCCTTTACTTTTATACCGTTTCATCCCCATTCAACCCTAAATAGTGTCGCTGGACTTATTGTGCCAGTAATTAAGTTTGCCATTTGCCAAACAATGTAAATTTATTATCTCTGGAGAATTTCGAGGTTATTCAAAGGCTATTTCAAAGCAATTTTGCTTGGAGACTTCCACGATGTGTTGATTTGGGTTCAATGTAAAAAGGTATTTTTGTGCGAGTGATTTTGTGTTTAAATAGCGTTTAATTTAATTTTCTCTAGGTCTGATTTGGATCTTGGACATTACTGATATCAGTGAAGGAAAAACATCGTAAGGAAACCTGGACTTATAGTTAATATAAGTCTGAAATCGTTAACCCATCTTGAGCTAGCGTGGTGATCAATGCTCGTGCTTTCTCTGTTTGAGAAGAGGTTATTGCTCTGCAGTGGGACAAAAAATAGGCTGGTACTATACTATGTTAGATTTAGCAGAATGTTAAAAGTTAAATCAACGACTAATATTTATACCTACTGACGAAATACTATTATACTAATAATAAAGCTGAAGAGTTTGTTTGAACGCGGTAATCTCTGGAAATACCAGTCGGAATTGTTTTTATTTTGCATTTGGCAGCCAAATTCTTGAGGAAGGCTATTTTACATCACGCTAAGACCTTTAGGAGCCGAGTAAAAAGAAAACAGTCAGAAAGAAAGCTAAGCGAAAAAGAAGTAATGGCGCGGGCAGGCGATGCGATGCGAGGGGATGTGTCGGGGGAACAAGAGATTTTAGGCGGTCAAAATCGCGAGCAGAAGCTAGTTAGCAAAATAAAGCCATAAAAGTAGGTATATATTCCACATTAAAAAAAAAATCCGCTGTGTCCAGTACTTATTTCGAAATTAAATGAAATTAAATTAAATTGTTTATTCTGTAAATAGGATATCGGAATCACTTTTACATGTCATATAAAAAAAAAATAAGCTAGATGAGTTCGGCGTCCGACTACTTTGAGAAGAAAGGCCGAAACAAACTCAGAGGTCGTAGTCTCTTTTAAAGTCTAGACATAATCTTGGTCAGGCCATATGAGGACCATGTAGATTAGTGTCTGAAAAAGTCTTTTGAGGAAAGAACCACACAGATTTGAGTGGACCTGTCCAGTCAGTGCAAGCATTTGTCAGTAATCGTGGAGCTCAACTCGACGAACAATACCAAAGAAAGGACATTTGGGTAGGCCGCATAAACTACTCAAAACTGCCAGACCATCACTAAAACCAGCAGAGAAATAAAAATAATATCCACGTAGTCCCTCACATTCACAATAATTAAAATAATATAATACTTTAAAAAGTAATCATGTCATTTTGAATATAATTTTCAACAATGTCAATGTGTATATAAAACTGGTAAATGTTGATTTCACATAATAATTAAAAGGTCTAGTTTTATGGTTATAACACAAGGCTTAGCAGAGCGAGCAGTTCAATCCCAAGCTTTTCTATCTTCTAAATAATCTGAAATTGTATAGTACCCTTTTTACAAAGTTTGGTTTTGATAGAGATTTTAAATCGTTTAATGGGTAAATTTCGAATGTCAATGGGAAGTTTGCTGTAAAAGCGTATACATTGACCCATGAATGAGTTGCCTACTTTGTGGAGACATGTGCGATGTACAGCAAGGTTGTGTTTATTCCTGGTATATAAAAAGGTTTGAAAGGATTCCTGGCTCATATTTTGAATTTTTCTGAGAAATATGTTATTTTTAATGATCACCGCGTATAAGCCAACTGGCAGGTCAACAGTTCTTCGTGAAAGCTTCTTTTGTATTTTATTTTTGAATATTCAATACAACTTTTGAGTATTCAGTTTACACGACGTAAAAATATTGTCAAGTTTTTAATGAAGTTCTCATTGTTATTTTTACTCATTAGTGATTTTTTGGTCCTTAAAGATGGCCATAATTTTTTTTTTTCATGTGAGATGTGATTATTTCTAGATAACTCGAAGTAACAGACTAAAATAATGGCTCAACTCATAATCATCTTCAGGCTTCCAATCTTACCGGATACAGCTGAAACACCCGTATTTTACATGGAGCGACTGCCTATCTGACCTCCACAACCCAGTTACTGGGTAAAATGATACCCCTTTGTTGTCAGGTTTTCGGGCTTCTGACGACCCGTAATCAAAGATTCACGAATGATAGCCGGGACCAACGTCTTAACGTGCTTTCAGAGGCACGGTCTCGTAATGTAAAGATGGTCACCCATCCACGGACGAACCGCGGCTTCCACACACTCACATACATACTCGTGAGTGAAACGGTAAACATGAATATGTCTCACAATATCTTGATTGAAATACAACCTTTCTGAATAACATCAATTGGCACAGTATCCTCTTACAAATGGACCCTGATCCCGCCACCTTGCGCTCCAGGTATAGCTAGTTTATATCACAATGGACTGCTAGCAATATGATACTTCCTAAAATGATTCTTATTCACAAAACGTACTGCAGATCCCATATATTGGAGCTAGGAGCACTAGGTTTTAGAGTACGGAATTTTGGGACTCTCCGGAAGGATTTAAAATTTCTCGGTATTGCGTCGATGTTTAATTATTTGTATTTATAAGGTTTTGGTGTAGTATGCAAACAATTTAGATAAAATACTTTTTTAATTGTAGCTCTCAAGGAAAACATCGTGACGAAACCGGCATGTCCTAGAACCAAAAATTCGAAGACATGTGACATCTACCAACCCGCACTCGACCCGCGTGGTAGATCAAAGCCCACTCCTCGAAGAGAGGAAGCCTGTGGCCCAGCAGTGGGAACATTAGGTATAGGCTGATTATGCTTTTTTAATTCAAATAAAAAATACATCATTATTTTAATCCACATAAACCTACACGAGTAGGTAGGTACTTACGAGTATGAAGCGTCGGAAGTTAGGTGCACAGTTCTAATTGGCTCTTTCTTATGGAGAAGAGCCGTAAAGAAACTCCACGGTTACTCTAAACGCAAGTAAAAAGATAAAATGGACATGAAAAATTCCTGCATGAAATTGAAAAATTTATTTACTTCTTCAATAACCCTTCATCACACATTGTATTTTCATAAATATTTAAGATAATTACGTATTAATTTTAAACTCAGCAAAGGGACATACCGGATACCGAATTATGATATCCCCGAGCTGTAATTCAACAATAATTCCAACAATGTAAATATTCTGCCAGCCGGTCAAATACCGGCCCCAAAACCAATAAAAAAGTTCCTGGAACGATCTGAAATATATCAGTTCCGAGAAAAGTGGTCCTGAGTTCCGCGGTCACTTTGTCACAGTACTAACAGGTTTTTTTTTTTTTTAATTCATGACGTTTGTGTGTAGAGGGTTTCTGATCAATCAATCTGTTATTCTGAGATTTTGCATATCTAAATAATTATCTTTATCTATTATCTATACTATTATAAAAAGGTAAAATTTGTGAGTTTGTGTGTAGAGGGGGCAATCTTACTCCACCGATAATGCAAAGAATGCTGATAATGCAAAGAAAAGTGGCTTCTTATACTCTGTTCATTTATTTCTATTGTAATTATACTCCACTAAGTAATGCTAACAAAATATTTAATTCTTTATTTTTATATTTCAGGTAAGACACGTTTCTTAATAGGTGTTGACAAACTACGGTACCAGGTTCAAAGTATAAGTAAGTACAAAAAATATATTATTTAAAAAAAAAGTTTATTCAACGTTTTCAACCCAGTCATGCGATAAACAATATAAAACGTTCACTCATTAATTCTCTATAGAATATATTCGCACTACGAACAACACCTATTTCTTTCATTCAAAGTAAATAGCTCATAAAAAATTAAATAAAAAACCTGCCAAGTGCTAGTCGGACTCGCGCAAGAAGGGTTCCGTATCATTATCTAAAAAATTGCGGTTTACGATTTATGACGTATTAAAAAAAAACTACTTGCTAGATCTCGTTCAAACCAATTTTCGGTGGAAGTTTACATGGTAATGTACATCATATATTTTTTTTAGTTTTATCATTCTCTTATTTTTAGTTACGGGGGGGGGGGACACATTTTACCACTTTGGAAGTGTCTCTCGCGCAAACTATTCAGTTTAGAAAAAAATAATATCAGAAACCTCAATATCATTTTTAAAGACCTATCCATAGATACCCCAAACGTATGGGATTGAGGAAAAAAAAATTTTGAGTTTCAGTTCTAAGTATGGGGAACCCCCAAAATTTATTGTTTTTTTTCTATTTTTGTGTAAATATCTTAATGCGGTTCACAGAATACATCTACTTACCAAGTTTAAACAGCATAGCTCTTATAGTTTCGAAAAAAAGTGGCTGTGACATACGGACGGACATTCGGACGTTCCGTTTTTTGCCATTTGGCTACGGAACCCTAAAAACTAGTAGGATAAAGGAAAAAATACTAGGTCCGTGGAACAGTTCCGACTCGTATAAATACTTCACTATCTCCTATAGTGAAATATTTACTTTATATGAAATACAGTCTCTTCAGTCATCTACCAAGCCTTTTCCAACTATGTTGGGGTCGGCTTCCAATCTAACCGGATGCAGCTGAATAACAGTAACATAGTTTTGAAGGTACCTACTTTCTTACTTTAAAAAGATGAGTTTTATTTTTAACCGACTTCCAAAAAGGAGGAGGTTATAATGTTCGTCGCGTATGTTTGTTTTTTTTTTTTTTGTTTTTTTTTTATGTATGTCCACCGATTTCTCCGTCAATTGTGGACCGATTTTGAAAATTCTTTGTTTGAAAGGGTATGCTCTCGAGGTGATCCCATATAAATTTTATTAACTTTGCTTTGATAGTTTTTGAGTTAGCTTCAATAATACGTACTTTTTCCCACTTAGTATGTGGATGATATGATAAGTTCCTGTCACTGTTATTTACATAGCAGGAAGTGGTTTTTGAATTTATGTGGGGTAGGTACCACAGCAAAAAAGTGAAAAATAAAAACTTTTACAAAAAAAAAACAACCGACTTCCAAAAAACACTACAAAGTGAAAAATAACTTTAATTTCGGAAGTCGGTGACAAAAAACGAAAATTCAAAACCAAAGACAGACACCGACTTCCGAAATTAAAGTTATTTTTCACTTTGTAGTGTTTTTTGGAAGTCTGTTGTTTTTTTTTGTAAAAAGTTTTTATTTAGTAATTGATTGATGTATTTAAATTAAATAAGATTGCTATTTGTATTGTATTTGATTTAGTTTAATTTGATTTTAATTGATTTTATTTGACATTATTGATTTTATGTTTGGCAATGGGTGTTATTTACCTGAAGTAAATAAATAAATAAATTAATTAATTATATTTCAATTTTTTTGATTAAACTAAGTACTTATTATAACACAGATATTGGGTATTTATTCACAACAAAACACACACACATGTATAGTCCGTGCAATCCACGACGACGCGCCCCACTCCGCGATTACTGTACTGTAAGCTGAACTCTAGTACGGCGCGGAGCGGAGTGGGGCGCGACTACGTGGATTGCGCGGACTATATGTCACTACAGTATATTTGGTTATGTGAGCTATATTATTTGTTATTTTTTTAGTTATTGCATAGCTTTTATCGCGGGCTTTGAGCGCGGCGACCGAATCAAGAAATTTCGTAACGAAAATAAAACCTAACACCCCCCACTCCGCCTAATATGTAAATAAAAAAAAAAAAATTACGTTGCCATGAACTTAATTTTTGTTTTATGTCATCATCCGTCATCATCCCAAGTGTAGCGTTGACAAATAGGAAGTATGGAGGTTACAAAGGCTATGCAATAGCTTTACCGCGGCAGTCCCCGAGTGCCACACTTTTATTTTTATTTTTATATTATCCTATTTTTATTACATTATTTTATCCTGATACCTAATTTATTAAAACGGACACACACTTCCCTGTTTACTATTCTAGCGCATGGCACTCGTGGGTTGCAGCTGAAAATCAGCGTCAGGTGGTACACTTTGTGTTGTCATCTGACATTATGCTGAGCTGAGGCCCTTTTGGCATTATAATCATTGTTTTCTGTTTTTTATAGTTATAAGGTGTATTTTCTCTGCAGTAATGCCAATAAACGCATTTTTCTTTCTTTTCTTTCTAACATGATACCAGTTTCTGCTGGTAACTTGATACCCGTAGGTGTGATGGTTGTCAGACTTTCAGGCTTCCGACTACTTGTGACAACTGTCAAAGATTTACGAATGACAGCCGGGACCAACAGCTCGTGCTACGTCAAGGATCTTAAATCTTCATCCTTTCAATGTGGCATGCAAAGTGTCAAAAACTACATCAAACTTGAAACAATGCAACTCTACTTACCTCGCTTACGAAGGTGGGGTTTAGATACGACGAACGGTAACGGTTTATCGTGCGATTTTTTTTGTCGGGAGACAAGCTGGATGTCAAGTTGAACGAGGTGGTTAGTTGGAACCCGTCAAATACCAATGTGACCTTTTTAAATTCATTACTAATTTTGTTAGTTAATCAAAGACATAACACAAGCCTTAAAGCTAACCTTTGTATTGAATCCTGGACTAAATCACAAGTCGCCAACCTGCATCGAGCAAGTGTAGTATTTATTTTTAATAACCTTCCAGTCGATATAGACAGTTCTATCACAAAAACCTCTTTTAAAAAGAAAATACATAAGTATCTCTTAAATGAGTTTTGTCAAAGCCTAAACGTAGTGAATATTTGAAAAAAACAAAAATATGTGCTAAAAAGGAGCTACATCTGCCAACAAACTGCTATGCAGTTTGGCAGAGGTAATTTACTAGGTAAAAACAAGTATTGTTGTGAATAAACACTTTTTCATTTTCATTTTTTTTTGAATACTCGTTCCTTCTCTGAATGAAAACGCCTATCACACTAAAATTATAAAGGCGAAAGTTTGTGAGTGTGTGTGTGTGTGTGTATGTTTGTCTCTTCTTCACGCTCAAACAGCTGAACAGATTTGGATGAAATTTGGCACACATATAGTTTATAACCTGGATTAACACATAGGATACTTTTTATCCCGGTAATCCCACGGGATCGAGACTTTTGCGGGTGAAACCGCGGGGCGCAGCTAGTGCATCATCATTTAAAGAGGACAACTTGATATCATAATATTACTAGCGACCCGCTCCCTGCTTCGCACGGTTTTTACGACTTGACAAAACATCGAGATTTCTTAGTTAGGTATATGTAACTTTAATAATATCGTATTATACTACACATAAACCTTCCGGAATAAATTCTCTAAACGATTGTGAAAACCTCATCAAAATCTGTTGCGTGGTTTAGAAGAACAACGCGGACATACAGACAAACACGAAATGTATAGATATTAATATAAGGCCGTTAAATATTCGCACAGTGTGCGCCTGTACTTATTATACATGGTGTTTTACGGCACGATGCGCTTCGTAAACTATGCCACTGGATGTACAGGATGTAGTTTTATATAGGAATTCTGGTTATTTCAACGAACTATTCCTGAATTTCTGAGATTTCGCTGAAAAAGCGGTCTCGTTGAAACATTCCATTAATTTTATTGAAAATCTCGGTTAATGCTTTTAACTACCCGTTCTGAAACGTTGTATAATAACTTTACAAACTTAAATAGTAATACGTTATTTATTTGAATTCAAACAGCAGAAGTATTTTATTTTATTTATTCCGTTCTAATACCAATAACTACAAGTAATACCACTGGTATTTGTTTCAAGTCATATTTATTTTCTATTCCGAACGGATACCATTGTTTGAACGAATACCAAAAGAAGTTCAAAGATATAAGGTATTGTGTGTTAAGACCACTAATTGAAAACAAAATCTGTTACATCCAAAAAAGTTTGTAAATGTCTAGTTCAGGGGTCGCCAAATGGCGGACCACGGTCCGCATCCGGACCGCCGACCCATTTTGTGCGGACCGAGAGAACACAGTAACTTGCACTACAGAGTACGTAATTTAATAAAAATGTATCCCCCGCTTTACCTTTGTTGACATCAATTCGAAAACGGCCGGGCGAAGTAACAGTGAAGAGTTCTGGATAAAATTTGTGTGGAATGCAGAACTACAAAAATTAGCTTTGAAACATCTTACTTTGTATGGGTCAACATATATTTGTGAAGCAGCATTTTCGAAGATGAAGTTCATTAAGAATAAATTTCGATCTCGACTTACTGATGAACATCTCTAGGATAATAGCTACAAAAAATGTAATTTTTCTCATTGATATGTAAAAAAATACTTTTGTTATTTCCGTAATTACATTTGTTTAATAAATATTTTTTTCTATAAAATGCTGTGCGGACCGCGATGGTCATTTCATTTCTTAAAACGGACCCCGAGCGAAACTAGTTGGTGACCCCTGATCTAGTTGAATAATAAAATATGACTAACAAGCGGACGTCACGCGGTTTCACCCGCGTAGTTCCCGTTCTCATGTGAGTACGGGGATAAAATATAGCCTATGTTACTTGCTGATAATGTAGCTATCCATTGCTGAAAGAATTTTTCAAATCGGTCCAGTAATTTTTAAGTTTATTCGTTACACACAAAAATATAAATCTTTCCTCTTTATAATATTAGTATAGATATAGATGATCGGGACGTAATTATTTACGTCTACCAATCTAATAATAACTACGTCAGGTAAATTAAAAAAAAAAAACAAATCAATTTTAATCTAACAATTGTAAATTATCACAGAGAATTAACTTTTTGTATAATCAAATCATTCATCACCTACACAAAACAATTAATCAGCAATTTTTTTTTTTGCAAAAACATTCAAATTTGAATAATTTACTTACAAGCACAAAATAAATAATAATTATGAGATCATCAAAATAGAAAAGGACCTTATTCCATTGACTTACGTAAAACAATAAAATATTTTAGACATTCCAGTCACACTTGACTCTGATTGGTTGTTTCGAATTTTGGAACAATAGAGTATAAGTAAAAAAATATTTGCAAGATAATCATCTTGCAAATATTTTTCTACACTCCACTCTTTTTTCTCTTTTTGAATCCACTTTCAAAAAGAGTGGAGTGTAGAAAAATATTTGCAAGATGATTAATCATAATCATAATCATTTATTCGCTTTGAGAGTAGGTACATAAATGAAGGTGTTCACAAAATGTTGAGATCCCTGTACAATCTACCAATTAGGCATGCAAAGATTAAAAGTAAATTTTATTACAATAAAAAAACAAATGATTATCAGAGTCAAATTAAAATTAGCAAAAAAATAAATTAACCAAAAAATTATAGAATTTAAAACTAGCATAATAATAATAATAAAGAAATATACAATGTCAATAATTAAATCTAAAGATTAGGGTCATTATCTTGCAAATATTTCACTTAAACTCAATAAAATAATAAAATATAGAATATTGGAATGAAGTGAATTTGCATAGCATTATATTACGATCACATAAAAATATGAGAAAACAATTTTTTTTTAATTTTAAGCCTATTCTTACCCGACTGCGGCGAAGCCAAAAAAGGAGGGTTATTAGTTTGACCTGTATGTATGTATGTATGTATGTGTGTACGTCTGTATGTTCTCTCGTAACTACTAAACGGCTGAACCAATTTTGATGAATGATAATTATGTCGTTAGATTGGGCTTTATTGCGCGAGTTTCACTGGGTACAATAAATTAAAATGACGGATTTTTGGCACCAAAATGTACCTATGTTAAAAAAAAAAAACTCCCTACTCTATCGAGTGAGGTATCAAAATAAAGGGTTTTGAAAGGTGATTATAAAATATATTCAAATTGTTTGTTTAAATGTAATTTGGAATGAGAAATGATAAAAAACGAAAAAGCTGAAAATAAAAAAGTTATTTAAAAACTAAAAAACCTGACTGTAAAAACATATAACTGAAACAATAAAAACAAGCATTATAATCTAAAGAATTTTGGTATGGCTGGCGACAAACAAAAGTTACTCCATATTTCATCAGGTCATTGGTTTGTTCCATTTTTTATTGCATAGAAAGTTTCCGCATTAATATTATTCTCCAAAATCAAAATAAATGACCTGACCTCCTTTTCTGCCTACCCTCGAGGCCCATGCATCAAGATACTGTATGCAACCCGACAATATAAAAAAATAACTTTTCACATTTAAATCTACGTGTTAAAAATCTTTAAAAAGATCTTTTAGCAGACTTGAGTTTGGGAACTTTGGGAGCCGATAAGATATCAGAGTTCAATTAAACCTGTCAACAGGGTTGAAAGGGGGACTTCGGCGGTGATATTCTAGCAAGGGAATTGGTAGCAAGGCGAACTTTTTGGGAAGTAATGTTAACCGAATTTTGGGTTGAAAGGCTATATGAATTGGTTAATAGATTGTTGAGATAGAATCACATTCTTTAGTTAATCTGAGAATATTACCACCGAACTTTCAAACACAACTAAAGTTGTCACTGTCAGTACCTACTGTCACTTTAAGAGGCCGTGCACAAAATCGACTGATTTTGATCAATTTTGTTAATTTGTTGTGAGAAAGGGAAACAGAATTTAAATAAAACTATTTGTGATTTGAAAACTCGAGTTCTTTGTTTTGTGTGTGGCTGAAAGGGATTTTTCAAATAAATTAAGAATTCATGGAAAATCACAAATATTCGTAAATAAAATAATATAATATAATGTTCGAAAAAGGCTATTTTTTCTTAAAACCCAGTCAGTAATGGATTTTTCCTATTATTTAGCAAACCATATCAAGAAATTAAAAAATCAGACATATACAAACATTTTCTTCATCCGAATCCCACATTCATATTTGTGATACAGTCACTGCAATAGTGCGACTAAAAAAACCACGTTTGTGTGAAGTCACCACAAATAGAACTCGCTTTTGGCGACAAAAATGTGGTTCCGGTGATTTCGGGGACCCACATGTGAGGAGATATATTTTTAACCGACTTCTAAAAAAGAGGAGTTACTCAAGTCGGATGTTTTTTTATTTTGTCATATATAGACGGATTTGCAAAATTCTTTTAATGTTTGAAAGGGTATGCTCTCGAGGTGGTCCCATATACATTTTATTAATTTTGTTTAGGTACTTTTTGAGTTAGCTTCAACAATACGTATTTTTCCCCACTTAGTCTATGTGGCTGATGTTATAATAACTTCCTGTCATTGTTATTTACACAGCAGGTAGTGGTATTCGAATTTGTGTGGGGTAAGTACCACAACAAAAAAGTAAAAGATAAAAATCATTTTACAAAAAAAAAAAAAACCGACTTCCAAAAAAAAAAACACTGCTAAGTAAAAATTACTTTGTTTTATTTATGTACTCATTTAAATGTAGTTGAATAAAAGTGTAAAAAATTAACTATTTACAGGGCTTTTTGAATTGATAATAGATGTTTCAGACACAAAAGGTCGTGCCTTCAAACCGTTGTCAAAATAAGTTAGATATTCAAAATGCCCAGTTATTGAAAAAAAATGCCCCAATTTTATTCAATCAGTTATATTATGTATAGTTTCCACAATCAACAATCAATCCAGCATATCGCAGTCCACTTCTAAACAATGGCCTCTACCAGGCTGCGCCACAACACCTAGTCTTCCGCCTTCCGCATCCAGTCTGTCTGTCCCAGACAACTTTTTAAGACCAGGCACTCAAAAGACAATTTTCACGCAAACTCCGCCCCCATGCACGCCACCACTCCACTATATGCTCAACGCTAACACATCAGTAATAAAGTTGAATATCGCGTGTGCTCTTTGGTCGTGTTCAAACACGGAACTAAATGTCGTAAGTCTCAATTCTTATTTGGTTTATAACTAAAGTAATAATTGATCTAGAGAAATAATATCTTACATTTGGATAATAAACCATATTTCCTTACTGTCAATAATTATTTTAGACATAAAAGCGGAGTAATCTTGTTTTTTTGCAAATAATCTTTATTTTCGAATAAAAATGAGTCAAGCGAAAATGTTCCAATTACGTAACTGCAAATCATATACTAAAGTTCCATTTTGATTGTGTGCGTGAGTTTTTTTAGAATATTAATGCAAATTAACATACAATTGAGGGAGCCTCCTCTCAAGGTCGTCAGTCAATCCATCACGGTTAGGTGTAAATATACCCGTAGAATAGTTATTTTTGCAACTGTTGTATAATAAGTATTAAAACACGAATGTGGGTTTGTGGGTGACAATAGTATCACATAAGTGTTTTAATACCTAATTATAACAGTTGCATACAATACTTTATCTACACCAATGATATGAATCCTCTATAAACGTTTCTAAAACCATTGGGTGTTTGTAATTCAAGATCAAGAATAAAGAAATTCCCACGAAATTCAGTACAACTGCACGTATGTACGTCGCCTGCAGCAGCACATCACACACACATGCGTGCAGCGGGTGCTGCTGTCCCCCGCTTGAACATTGAAACGAGTTGCGTAATGAAATTTAGTACAACATTACATCACTCATTGGGATGAGGTAATGGTTACTATGACACTGGCTGTTTTAATGATGGCAATAAGCTAACTGCTTCTGAAACTTTTATAGAGGTTTTATAGCATGGGTGTAGATAAAAATATATTCACTACGGAACCTGGAAACCACTCCCGATGTACCTACACTACCTACACACTGAAGATTTTTTTAAATTCCATATGAAAAGTTTCGCAATCAACGGCCGTACGTGTTTGCAGTACAGAAATAACTAACGGTCGCTCGACTGTATTTGTTTGCAATAAAGCCTCGTACCACCGCGCGGTTGTTTCTAAAACGACGAGTCAGTATAAAACCTATTTTTTGGGAGGATCTTTATTGAAATTTTTGTGGTACTGGGTTCCATTGCAATACAACCATGCAGAATGTTTTTTTTGGAAGTGAAAACTTCTTTAGCGCGTTGGGCATTTTTGAGATGGGAAAAACAATTGAACTCGCGACACCGTTACCGACACCTTATTTTTGTAAACGCGATTGTGCTCTTTATTTATATTATGTTACGGATCAATGTTCTATGCAAGTATTTTTACTTTAAAGGTATCGGAAGTTTTTTTTTTTGTAAACGCGATTGTGCTCTTTATTTAAATAAGGTTACGGATCAATGTTCCATACAAGTATTGTTCTTCCACCAAGGCGATCTTGTTCAAGTTTTCACTTCTGTTGGCACTCCCGGAGTGCCACTGTTTTTCTTTTTGGGTTTTACTTTTATTAGACCGTACATTCTAACCGGATGCAGCTGAATACCAGTATTTTACATGGAGTGACTGCCTATCTGACCTCCACAACCCAATTACTGAGTAACACGATAGCCCTTGGTAAGTAAACTTACTGGTTGGCAAACTTTTGAGCTTCGATTACCCGTAACGAATTAAAGAAGCTTTTCGAATGTCGCGATGGTCACCCATCCACGAACTGACCGCGGCAAGCATAGCTTAACCTTCGATCGACCAGTATATAAGTCTGAAATCGCCAACATGACTTGAGTTAGCGTAACCTGCCTTCTATGTATGAGAAGGCACGTCACGCTAACTCAAAGTCAAGGTCTGCTCTGCAGTAAGACATTAATTAATAGGCTATAATAATTAATACATTTTTTTTAATCATTTTCTACCAATATCGTCCTAATAATCTCAAAATTCTCAAACGGCACTTAAACTTTAGACGTTCTTAAGAAATTTTGCATGAGGGGTGAAACTTTCCTTAGGTACTTCAATCAACTTACCATTATCATTCCTGAACAAAGCAATCAATAAAAATAGAACCCAACACTTCCGGAGATTAATCTCACAAACGTCGGGCACAGACTTTCTCTCATCCTTGTATAGGTAATTCACCCCTGCTTATGACAGACGCTTTGACTAAACTTCAACAATAGTTCCTCGGAGGGGTGAGTGGCACGTCAATTTCAACCTGTTTCATCCCCTTTCATCCCTATATACTGACAATCCTTGTTGATTATGATAGATGTAATATTGTTAACGATGCTATCAATAAATCAAATCAGTATATCAAAGTCCTTCAATCGATGTATCTGGTTTCACCCCTGTTACAGAAAGCTTGATTTCTAATTATCTCATGTTAGCTCCTGTGATTGGTTGACCAAAATACCAATCGGAATGAAAAGGCCATAAAGTCTATTCGTGTGCCAAATTTCAGCGAAATCCGTTCTTTCGTAAAAAGGTAACAGACGGACAGACAGAGTTACTTTCGCATTTATAATTAACTGGCTTCCGTCCGCGGCTTTGCCCGCGTGGTATGTCAATGAAAAGTAACCTTTGTCCTTCTCCAGGGTTTAAAGTATCCCCATACCAAAGTTCATCAAAATCGGTAAAGCCAAGCCATGAAAGCGTAACAAACAAACACGCAGAAAATAAAAAAAGTCGCAATTTTTTTTTTTATTGGTATATTATATTATTAAGTTAAGAAGTATATATTAGTAAAATTTAATCGGAGAGGCAACCGGATGGTGAATGGTAATCTGGGTCTTGGAATGATACTGAACCCCCCGTACCGTCCGAATGGACCACAAATGGACGGGGGCGGAGATATGGGGGATGGGGGCAAAACAATTTTTTTTTTGACCATGGCAACCTAAATTGTTGTTATGGAACTCAATTGTCTTTCGCTCCTGGGGTGGGCGTTAACAACTGCGACACAGTTACTAAACTAACGCAGTATACACAACATTTTTAATAAGTTATTGTTCCTGAGTTGTTGTTGACTGCCTCGTTGGTCTAGTGGTCGCAAGCGCTACTGCTGAGCATGAGGTCCTGGGGTCGATTCCCGGGTCGGGCAAAGTGTTATTGGGTTTTTCTATCTGAAATTTCTCAGTAGCAGCTCGGAGTCTGGATTTGTGTCCGGTTGATGGCAATAGGCTCGCCCCCTATTACATGGGACTTAAACATAACTGGCGAAATGAGGGACACCTCTGCCGAACCCTTCGGGGAAACAAGGCGTGATGTTATGTTTATGTGTTATTGTTCCAATAAAATATTTGTTTTTGTACTAATGTGTGTGTGTTGTGTGTGTGCTAATGCACTGGATCGCAAGCACGAGAAGTCTTAGGGACTTTGTCCAGCAGTGAAATGAAACAAGCTTACAGTAAAAGTAACATTTCCAACTATGTAGGTACTTCTCGTACCCGTCAACGATCAAACCAGAATCAAAAAGTCTACAACCAAACGCCCAGTTATCGGAACACAAACATTTACTAAGCGATAAGTATGTGTTGTGTTTGTCTGTCAGTCCTCGCCCACACCATTCTCGGAAACTATTTTGTTATGTAAATAATGACAGCTGTCAAACATGTTATCATATTGGTAAATACAAGATATTGGGACGGTATCGATGTTATGAAATTTAACAGTGTATGTTTATACCATATTTTGATTTGTTTTGTGATAAAGTGTCAATGACGTTTTTAAATAGTAATCATTAAAAATATTTAAAATCTAACTTCTGCCCGCGACTTCGTTCTTGTGGAAGTCGTAAGACACCATAATATACTAACAACAGAAAAGCAGAATCATTACTCTTCCATTTCTACAAGTTCTACTTAGCGAACGAACGAGATATCAGAATCTAAACACTGATCTTAAACTAAACGCAGTTGGTGAATGAACATCAAGTCGTGGACATTATAACGTAAATTGTCGTCGACTCATTAGACGTGTATTTTGAGAGTGCACATGCGTCCATTCATAATACCGTTCACATGTTCAAATGTAACAGCCACATTTCCCGACCGCGCTAATAGTTAGTTCTCGCTTAGCGTTAATTCCAACATTCGTTTTGCTCGGCTCCTAAAGGTCTCAGCGTGATGTTAAATGGCCATTAACCTTCCTCAAGCATTGGGCTATCAAATGCAACAAGATTTTTTGAAATCTGACTGGTAGTTTCAGAGATTGCCGCGTTCAAACAAACAAACTCTTCAGCTTTATTATATTGGTATATAGTACCTAGTCGACCGAGCTCTGCTCGGGTGAAAACAGATACCGCCATGATAGTAGGTTCTTACTAATTCCATACTGCCGTGACAGTAGGTACTTTCTAATTCCATGCTGCCATGATAGTAGGTACTTACTAATTCCATGCTGCCATGTTAATATTCTAGGATAGCCATCTTGTTCTAAACTTTAGGCGACCGAGGTCTGATCGGATGAAAATACGGAGAAAACGAATTTTTCCAGGTATGAGACGTAGCTAGATCGATTTTTCACCCCCGTAAACCCCTATATTGCAACTTTCATCGAAATCGTTACAGCCGTTTTTGAGAACGTGATGATGGACGTGGTATTTACATAAACAAATATTGCTAATTTAATAGTATAAGATAGGATATACAACATGTAACGTTAAATGCGCCAAACCTCAGACACCCCAACTGATTTTCAATTCAATTAACCTATATCAGAGAGAAAAAAAATGTAAAGGTTTTATGTGCTGTTTTAGTTCGTAAGATTCGTATTTGCATTGAAATAAAAGCTATTATTATCCCGCGTATGAGAAAATTTAAATTGGTCGACAACAATTTGTGTTTGTTTACCTATTTTGGCCGGTTTGCGCATGTGATGGCTTGACCTATTAATAAATAGATACGGCGACGTTCATCATAAATATTTTTTGAAAAATGTCATCTATATAACTATTTTCAGGTAAAAGCAACACTATAAATAACTGGATATACATAGTTTCTACACGATAATACAACGATGTGGTTTTAGTAAATTTCGTAAACATTCTCCGATCCTTTGCTTGTGTAACTCAATCACTCTGCCTAGCGTTTTCTCAACTATGTTGGGGTCAGCTTCCAGTCTAACCGGATGCAGCTGAATACCAGTATTTTACATGGGGCGATTATTTATCTGGCTTCAACAACCCTTTGCTTGTGTAAATATCTTGATGAAATAGCTCCTATGGCAACAAAATAGAAATGGCCTATATCCCATTGTGCTCAAAAAAACTGTAATTAATCAAAGTAATTAATAATTTTCACACTAAACTAAAACCACAAACATCAAAGAGAAACTACTAAAAAAAAAACGGCCAAGTGCGTGTCGGACCACGTACAATGCAGGGTTTCGTAGTTGGGATGAATTTATCCCAAGAACAAACTTAATATTGTAGTTGAAAAGAATCTTCTATCATACATTCCAACTGCAAATGTAAGTTTGTACGCACAATATTGAGAGATTTACCATGTTATTTTAAAACCATAGACTTCTTGCAGGTTTTCCTGTAATCTATGAGTGAAGAACCATTCTCTGTTTCATTATTTAGGTACGTTGCACGTCCGTGTTTGGGTCACAGAAATTCATATCGACGCTGACGGTGGAAATTTCAAATGTCGCGAGAGACATTGTATTCCCTGTCCCTTACGACATTTGAAATTTCCACCGTCGATGTGTACCAAATTTCAACTAAATTGGTCCTGTAGATTCGGTTCAAATTGGCTGTGACAGACTGACAGACACACGAGTGATCCTATAAGAGTTCCGTTTTTTTCCTTTTGAAGTACTGAACCCTAAAAACAACATGGCGGCTTCTCCCGCCAAAACCTGCAACACTTTCGTTCACGTTACCCTGACATTACGCGACGTCGCCGATCTATACATAATGAAGTCGGCCTGTCTGTCTGCCCGTCACAATAGGCCCTTCAGGGAGGGCCCCTAGTCACTTCCAGGTGGAAAGATGGCTGAATACTTAAACGACCCTCATGCTGAGTAGGTTGTGGTGCAAGTTGGAAGGGTTCAACCCTTTCATACGCACTTCTGTAATCGACTGACTTGTACAGTATATATGTCCCTCGGGTATCATCGGATTTCCGAATACAAACGAATGCTAATTTCCATGTCCATCAATTGTTAGATTTATCGTGTTTAATAATTTGAATTCAGAACTAAGTACTTTATTTTTGTTTTGTTTTGATTTCCGCGTGAACTATATTGAGCTGTAAAACCATTTTCCTATCTGTCGTGCCTGCGACTTTAGCAGCTTTCCTCCTATTTTTTAAATTAATTACATTAAGTTAAAAGAGTATTAACAACTCTGCATACTTTCAAGTCGATTGAGAGCGTCCGGTCTGCACCAAGTGCAAAGGGCAACTGATAGAAATCCGACAACTGACGAAACACGAAGTTTTCCGAGAGACATTAAGAAAATAGAATTACAGTAAATGCAATTGAATTGGGCACAAGTGTTAAAGTAGGATTGTATTTTTTTCTTAAACCTATTTGAGTATCTTATTTACTTAATGCGCGATACCTACAGACAAGTCAGCTAGTGCAAGTTGACTATTTGACAGTTTTAATTAGAAAAACTCGCAAGAAGTCGACTTGGTGTTGTCTAAATGTTTACTTCGCGTAAATTTGTTGCGGACGTCAACTTACGAATGACTCTCGTGTTATTTGCAACACAATGCAATATTTTTGTGTATATTCTCGTTACTTAGTGTACTCGTTAGAATTTACATTAAATATAGTGTTTATCTATGTGTAACAAAAATTATTAATTACAAAGTGCAGTTTTCGTATATAATCCACTATCATTTTAAACATTTCAAACGAAATCACTTACAAACTCCCTCTTAATTAATTAATCAAAACAACGCCCTCCATTTGTCTGTAACTTAGACCATACCCTAAAAAGACCCCGGTACTGCACACGTAGGTAGGGTGAAAGGAGTTGTTGACGTCCTAAAAGATTAATCTTACATTGAAATTGTTTTCTATATTTTTTTACTGACTTGTGTCTGACACTGGCGGTGACATTAAAAGCGCATTTAAATATTTAAAATTTTATCAGAAATGTTGCTTTTCTGCGGGGCTGGTTATTGTTTGTTGTGTTATTTTTCATAAAAAGGGATGTTGGTAAAAGCGTTATTAAATGTTGTTTTATGTGTTGTTAAATGATAATCCTATACTAAATGAGCAATATTTGTATATTTGTAATCACGTTTTCGAAAACGGCTCTAACGATTTCGATGAAAATTGCAATATAGGGGTTTGCAGGGGTGAAAAATCGATCTACCTCGGTCTTATTACTGGGAAACTTCGTTTTCTCTTTTTCATAGCCTTGGGAATGTGATACAACGTTGGTATACCTGGCCGATATGTTTATCCATATTCACCTGAGCAAAGCTCGATCGACCAGGACGATATGTTTATCTATATTCACCTGAGCAAAGCTCGATCGACCAGGTACTACTACCTCTGAAATCAAATGGCATTCATCATTAAAATATGGACACAATTAAAGCCTCAAACACACCAACCGCAACAATCAATGCTATTGTAATAAAATATGACAAATTATAAATTGCATGTAAATTAACAAGCCACATTAATTATTCATGTGTCATTTTAAATTAACTGAAAACCATTCAATCATAACCTTTTATTTTTATTAATCTATACATATAAAAAAATAAATTCTCTTTACGTGTCTGTCTGAGTGACCGCGTTGTTCTCCTGAGCTTGTTTTGTCGAATCATTACACAAAAAACCTTACACATAAACATTTGTTTTCATACACAAGTTGTCTCCCGCGTATTAAAATATTTTTGGATTACATCTACACATTTTGTGTAGAAATCGTAATGATTTCCGACGAGGAAGACGTAATTAAAAAGTATCTCTGTTTCAGTCCATCGTCAATTTATCACGACTTGTTCACAACTATTCACAAGACAATATAACCTCAAAACCTGTGTTGAATGACAGTGACAGGTGTCCGCGGTGCGCGCAGCGATTGAAATCAAACCCTTCCCCTCTTCACCCGCGCGGGGAATGTTTTCAATGCAGCTCGGAAAACAAAAACATCGTGTTTGCATCCTACACAAATGTGTATGGCCACGCCATTTTGTTTCGATGTTTTTGTGTAATGTTTTCAAAAAACACGCGCAGGCGTCCCGGCTTTAACTACTCAACAGATTTTAATGCCGTTTTCACCATCATTTAGAGAATTTATTCCGGGATGTTTATGTGTGTAATTATTATACACAAGTTTAATATCATAAAATAATAATTATACATTAATATTATACATTAATTATACATTCATAATTATATATTAAATTTATTTATAATAAAGAAATCTCGATGTTTTATCGAGTCGTAAAAACCGTGCGGAGCCCGGCAAGTCGCTAGTATCCAATAAACGCCATTCGTTTAATTTTAACGTAATCTATTTATGTTTTTGACAGCTGTCAATTTGTGCTTCTATTTGATCAATTTCGGTACTTGATTTTTTATTTTGAGCTTGAAATATTATTAATCTTGGCAGCTTTAAGACTCTAGCAGAAAGGCGCGACGCGACGGTGAGACGGGATTTTGGTAGAACAATTTCGATGTCGTTTTCATAGAAATTGTTCTACTAGAGTAGCGTCGTGCCTGTCTGTGGGAGCCTTTAAGGGCTTTGGAAGTAAGTTACTAACATAACATAACATCACGCCTGTACCCCGAAGGGTTAGGCAGAGGTGTACCTATAGTACACCCACATTTCGCCAGTTATGTTAAAGTGCCATGTAATATGCCAATAAGCCTATTGCCATCGACCGGACACAAATCTAGACTCCGGGCTATTACTGAGAAATTCCTGTAAGTTAGTAGTGTATTATTTAACTAGTTTAGCTATGGGAGTTTATTGGTACACACGGCTACACATCAAGCTATTCATTTCCAGTATAAGCTGACCTCGCATTGTACGGAAATCCTACACAATGTGAGATCAGCATAAACTGGAAATGTATAGCTTGATGCGTAACCGCGTGTACCAAACTATTAAGGTAATTTTCTCAAACATGCTTTGAAATTCGAGCATTATTTTGACAACCTTCTTGGAGATAAATCGAAAATGCTGTACTGGTCAAATACATGCGAGTAGACGGCCGGCAATGTTCCTATGTAAATCCATATCTGTCATGTTTAGCGGCCAAATAAATTACTTTACTCAAAAATGCATGTAATGTGGTCATTATTTTGACAATCTTGTTTGAACAAAGTCGACCTTGCCGTTCTGTTTCAAGGAGCGGCCGGCAAAGTTTTGCTGGTCGCTCTAACAGGCCGGCAAAACATTGCCGGCCGCTATTTTGACGTTTCAACGTTTTAAAAAATCAAATGCAAAAAGATTTTATTTAAAACACAGCTGTTTGTATTTATAGAGATAGGTACAAAAAGATTTTATTCCATATTTGGCTGTATAGTTCCAACTACCACTGTTAAAATAAAAAAAACAAAGAAGTAACAAAAGCTCGGTTAGGCGAAAATTTTATTTTTATTTAGTGACTTTTTTGCGTAATAAATGAAGAAATAATACAGCAGTCAAACACCGCATTAAAATTATCGCAAACTATTAGTAATATCAAACGGGGAAAGTCGGTGTTGAATTTTAGTAACTGTACTTTTCATAATTGTCATTTTAATTAAATTTCTAGTTAATTAATATATATTTTATTGAAATTACTTGCTGGTTTTATTTAGATTAGGTACTTGCATTTTTGAGTAAAGCACTATACAAGCCTTGGCCCACTATGACTACTTCGCTGGTCACGCTATGATTGCCTCGAGCTAGCCTAGCTACGCTCTAGGCCTTCCAGCTTGGCCATCATTGCAGCCCTTGCTGTCCTCGCTATAAAGGCCTCGACTTACGGCCTCGGCCTTTATCTCAGCTCGTCCATCAAGTGCTGCACGCTGACCGCGCTGTGTCGGCCTGGAGCTGCGCTACGCTGCGCTACGCTGCGCTGTCGGCCATCATCAGCGCGACCAGCAAAGTAGTCATTATAGACCGCGGCAGTAATGTACTGTTAGGTTTCAATGTATTAATACGTAATTGTTGGATATTGTACTGGCAACACCAAAAGATTTGATATGTGAAAATGGGGGTAATAACGACCTTCTGGGTCTGGCGCTCGTGACGGTAAGACGTGCTTAGTGGCTGTGTCGGGAAAAAGATAGATTGGCATGGTATTGGTTGGAGATCTACTGTAAATTAAGGTAACCTATTAGTTTTATGGTAAATATTAGAATACTCATTAAATAGTGATATTATGTGGGGAATAGGAGATGTGATGGTATGGTGTAGAATATTGAATTTGATGTTGGCAAAGAAATATAAATGACTGACAAAATATATTGGTGTTTCATATTATTTTCCTTATCCCTGAAATATTGTAAAAATGTAGTTTTATTACAACAGTTTAAATTATGATATTGGGGTAACGACTTTAAGATTCATTTGGGGATTAGTATCCATTTTGAGGTTAAATAATTATATTCGGAACTGAATAAGTTATTCTAGAGTCAGAATGGCTCTTATTTATATATCAGAAGTGGGATGTGACCCGCTTACTACTTTTGCATTATAATAGAATTCATTTTAAAGTATTATTAACGGTTAAAATTGAATTGTGGACATACCTAACCTACCTACATCACATCTCGTGTCCTTTTGGTGTATTCGAATCATCGGTTACAAACATTAAATAGATTGTGATCCGTATAGTACCAATTGATGATATAGTAAAGTTGAGGTCATGTGAAGGTCACATTTTTCTTTCTCTAAATTGATCTCCTGGATAAGTTCACGAGATGCAAGGGGAAGTAAAATCTTGTTATTTTTGAGCTACGACCTACTGTTTAGAAGATATTCGACATTTTAACTTTTTCACGGCTTGTTCGAAAAGGAGTCAAAGCCGTTGTTATGAGTTTCAGATAATGTTTCAAGACAGTGAAGCGTCCTCACTGGGCACCGGCTGACGACCCCGGCCCGAGGTGGTATCCATTCAGGGGTAGAACCGGGAACTGGTCGCAGTCATAGCTGACACTATGGAGATCGCAGCCACTGTGGTCGGAGTCTCCTGCGCAGCGCCCGTCGTGAGCGGACCGTGGGATGCGCGAGCGAGAGCCGGCGCGAAGCGGTTACGCTGGTGCAGCTGGACCCCGGTGCAGCTGGACGCCAGTACAGCTGGATGCCAGTGCAGCTGGACGCCAGTGCATCTGGACACCAGTGCAGCTGGACGCCAGTGCAGCTGGATGCCTGTATAGCTGATCGCTAGTGCAGTCGCACCTGGTGATGGTAATTGATGCTGTTGCTTCAATATATTTTCATTATATCATTTTAGTTATATATTTATTCAAAATCAAAATCATTTATCTGCAAATAAGGTACAGAAAGTTCTTAAGATAATTACATCTATCTTATATTATGCCTTTTCGGAGTGCACATAATTGATTATTATTTTAAGAAATTAATTAACTTATGTAATGGATGCGATTAGTAAATAATATCAAATTAAATTTTATTCAATAATGGTGTTAAACATAGTAATAGTATTTGGAATTCAGTTATACAATTTGATGCACATGATGCTGTTGTTGGACGCGTGTGTGAAATTTGTCTTGAGATAACTAGTTAGTATTATGAGATTAAGGGGCGTAGCTTGTTGCCTGCTGAAAAAGACTCTTATTGCTATGTGCTATTTACAATTGTGAAGTAGACTTTTTCACTAAATGCAATAGTGCTCTTTCTTACATTTGACTAAAAGTACTTCCTAGATGTCTTAAGGTAAACTAATTAAGTGATAATGAGGATAAATATGAGAAGACAATCCGGATAAGTTTTAGAACAAATTGTATTGTGTCTAAAATTATTAGTATTCCAACTTAATTATAATGTGTAGATTGACTGATAAGGGTGAGAATATATCTGCGAATATGACGCATATGTAACACATGTGTGTAACTATTATTTTGCGAAACTTCAGTGAATATCAAAATTATAAATTTTGAACAATCAGTATATACTTACATATTTATGCTTGTGAGAGCGTTCACAAGTTATGAGCATGGTTAGCGAGAGCGTTCACTACCAACATGACTTTATGATTATATTTATGTATTTATGCTTGTGAGAGCGGTCTCAAGTTATGTCACCATGGTTCGTGAGAGCGTTCACTACCACCGTGACTTTATGGTTATACTTATGTTTTTATGCTTGTGAGAGCGGTCTCAAGTTATGTCACCATGGTTCGTGAGAGCGTTCACTACCACCGTGACTTTATGGTTATACTTATGTTTTTATGCTTGTGAGAGCGGTCACAAGTTATGTCACCATGGTTGGTGAGAGCGTTCACTACCACCGTGATTTGATGGTTATACTTATGTATTTATGCTTGTGAGAGCGTTCACAAGTTATGAGCATGGTTGGCGAGAGCGTTCACTACCACCGTGACTTTATGATTCTATTTAAGCATTTATACTTGTGACAGTGGTCACAAGTTATGTCACCATGGTTCGAGAGACCGTGCTTTTACTTAATAATTATATTTATGTATTTAATGTGAGAAGGAATGTTCACAAAATTATGGTCAGTAAGAAGCTACTAGTCAGTTATGATAATAATATCAAGGAATTGAATTGTTTTAGTTTACAATCAGATTATAATCCCAACAGAAGTTCTGTTTGGTCATAATTTAATCCTCAGTGGTGAGAATATTATGAGTGAAATATTTTTGGACACAAGACAGTTAGATAGGGACATAAGTAAAATAAGAATCGAAGTTAGTAAATATATATTTATTAGTATATACTTACCAGAAATATAGATGATTGGGAGATGGAAGTCGAAGCATAAGCCATTCATTGGAAGTCGTACAGTGGCTGGCAAGTGAGAGTGCTTGACTAGTTAAGCTTGCGGTGCAATGTTTGGCATGTGCAGAATGGTATGTCACTTATTGAAAGTCGTACAGTGGCTGGCTAGTGAGAGTGCTTGACCAGTGAAGCTTGCGGTGCAATGTGTGGCATATATGCAGAATGTGATGTTAACATATTGGGAGTCGCTCATTAGAAGTCGTGCGATGGCTGACAGATGATCATTCATTGGAAGTCGTACAGTGGTTGGCAAGTGAGAGTACTTGACCAGTGAAGCTTGCGGTGCAATGTTTGACATATGCAGAATGTTATGTCACTTATTGGAAGTCGTACAGTGGCTGGCAAGTGGGAGTGCTTGATCAGTGAAGCTAACGGTGCAATGAGTGACAGATGTAAATTAATATTGAAAGGTATGAATGAGCTAATGAAAATAAGAAAATTAACAAAATGCGCTCATGTATTACCTTCTAAGTGGTTCCTGTGTTTTTGGAGTAAATTGTCAATGAGTAATTATTTCATAATTTCTGAGAATTTTGCTAGCCGATGCTCTAATTAGATACTATAATAATTAACGCTAAACATTCAGGTTTATAATATTGATTGAACAAGCAAGCGACATAGTGTTTATTGTGTAGTTTATAGTTTGACGACAAACGTGATGTTAGGAAGGCTGAATGTTAGCTTTTGGTTTTAATGTAATTAAATCTTGTTGATAAGGTGCAGATTATTTCGTAAATGTTTACTTGATTATTTGACATTTTCTGTAACCAACTTTCGGTGCTATAAATACCGTCTCCGTTCAGTAAACGGAAGCTGATTGCAAACTTGATTAAAATAATATCCGTATTTTATTTCGGAAGTTGCTATTTGCAGTTTTTGGAAAGGTATAAAAGCAAATGTCAGTGCATTTCAAAGTTAGTTCCGTGTAGAATAAAGAGCCATAACGTTTAAAAAAAAAATGTAAATGTGAATACCATGTAGCCGTTTATAATTTTATTATGATGTGTGTTGGACTTGAAAGAGTAAGGTAGTTGCGAGTATATCATGCACTCTCAAATGGTTATTGTTTGATATTGTTTTTCTTTACATTGTTCTCACATATAGAAGCAACAAGAATAATGTATCCAGAATTTTATAATATCTTGATTTAAAAGAGTATCCTTGGAGTTTCTTGCCCGTTATTATTATATTGGTATTATAATAATAACGGGCAAGAAATAAGTTATTCTAGAGTCAGAATGGCTCTTATTATAGTACTAATGAAGACTCATAATATCTTTGTTCGACATACTTCGGCACAGGCAACAAAAGGAGGTAACCAACAATATTTTTTTTAAATTTGGATTTGGTTGGCAAATAGAACTGTTTAAAGTAAAGAAGAAACAAATGAACATATCGGCGCGTGAAACATTTTTGTTGTTCGTCATTGATTCTGGAATTTATAACTAATTTACTAGTTTGAATTTCCGCGCATTATTTGAGAAAAGTACTACACAAGCCTTGGCCGCAACTAGGCATTGATCCATCAATGCCCCTGTTGCAGGCCGCGACAGTAATGTACTATTCTGCGCCTAGAATAACATAATGCCCAACATGGCAGTCAAATATTCTTCATTTAAGTACCTAAATATTTTGAAAGCGAATCGTAGTTAGGGTTACCATTTCGAAATTTGAAAAGTCCTGACAAAAATCCTGACATTTGCAAAAAAGTCCGGATATTTAAATTTTATCTTATTTTTTCAGTATTTTTTTTTTCTTTTTAAAGAAAATCCACTTTAATCGAAAAGTCCGGACAAATGAGAAGGCCGGATATATATACGGACGAGGTGCCAAAAAGCCGGACATGTCCGGACAAATCCGGATGGATGGGAACCTTAATCGGAGTACAAGAAAACACTCGGTGTTTAGTGTAGCGAGTACCTACCAAAAGCGGTATAAATTAAATGGGGTTATACACCCCTGACTTTCAATTAAGAATGTTAAGCCAGGGGTATGCAACCATTTTGAAATTTCAATAAACTTTTAAAGCCACGATTTTTCATAATATTTTAAACTCAAACATTTAATTCTGGTCCAAACTGCGTAGTATTATACCGCAAGGGGAAACAGCTCGAGCGATACATGCAATTTATTGATGCAACAGCAATTAACCCAAATACTCACAGAACTTGAATAAATCCCATTTTTTAAAACTCAATTCCATGATATTTTCGTGGTGTTATCGTAAATTTTCGTTGTAACTCGTCGGTTGGGGCCATAACTGCATCCGATCGTCGTTTGGAACCACCTTTATAATTGTGAATGGATGTATGCGGATAGTACGTCAAAGTGTATTGAATTTTTGTGTTTTCAATGCGAAAATTTGGTCATTAGTCATGTTCAGCGTGCACGCATCGTCTTTTTAACCAACTTTGAAAATAAAAGAGGTAATGTGTTTGGCCTGGTTTTTGTTCACGTACCTACCTATTTTACCGATATCAATCCTTTCTATCAACGTCTACTTTTATATAAGCAGTATGTTTATTCTAATTTTAAAAAACAAAATTCAACTAAAAGATGCAGGGAATACCTTTGCCCTTTGTAAGACAATACAGATTAATAAAATAAATTAAATTCAAAGAAAGAAATTTCGGTATGTTCAAAAAAAGTAAAAAAATGTTGCCACTAAAATAAAAACACATTTAGAGATACAAAAGATCGTTTCCATTTTTACCCATAACGCATTTCGAAGTGAACGATACTTCTCGCTTTTAGAATAAAAAATAAAAACAAAAACAGCTAAAAGCCATTAGTTATTTGTAAAACAATGTTCGGTACAGTCAGCAACTATTTAATTATATCCCAGAAAAATACCTATAAAAAACAACTTAATTTCAATAAAGATAAGGATCAAAATCGGTTGGTCGTACTACACATTGGTACCTAAAAGATAGGGTTGGCACGCTTCCAATTTTTGGGAGAGAGTTTTAATTGATTTCGTCTATGTTTGGAAAATATTCCAAATAGGTACCTATTATTCTATTGGGACAATTAGAGTAAGATGTGTTAGTACTTGATAAGTAACGAATTTACATTTTGATAAATGCGTTTAATTAAGTGCAGTTTCATTTACTTAAGTCAATTGTAGTGGTAGAAGATTTTGAAGATTAAGTCATGCATGACCAAATTGGTAATTAAATAATTATCAAATTACTCTTAGGGCTAACTGTTTAGATACATGATATCTAACGAAGTGTTTGATATCAAACTTAATTAATGAAGGCTTAGTTATCGAACTGATGAAAATTTTCTCATTATTAATCTTTTAATAAAGTGCTATTGCTGAACTGGTCCTGGGTTCGATGGCCAGGTCGGGCAAAATGTTATTGGGTTTTTCCATCAGGAATTTCTCAGTAGCAGCCCGGAATCTGGATTTATGCCCGGTTGATGGCAATAGGCTCGCCCCTTATTACATGGGACTTAAACATAACTGGTGAAATGTGGGTCTGCCTAATGGGTACACCTCTGCCACGGGTAAACAAGGCGTGATATTATGTTTTTATTCTGAAAATAAGCTTTATTTAAACTTCCCGATTCAATCTTAACCGTTGTCGACATCATTAACAAGCCAACACAACATTTTAATCTCTAAATAACAAAATAGCCCACACTCAAGTATCAAGAATGCGACATCCTACGCACCACAAAAGACTTTTAATAAATTTCTCCCGAACAATGACTTATAATACGAAAGAACAGTGATCACAATGGGCCCCATATATAAACTCTATTAGTTTGCCAAATGGACAATTTTCTAACAATAAAACTAGGAAATTGCATTTTATTATAGAAAGCCCCGGTGGGCAAGTTGGTAATTCATTTAAGTATTTTGATACTTGAAGTTCATAAAAATTTTGGAACTATTTGTTCGAGAAATGCTGGCCCTCGTTGCTAAATAAAAACAGCCGCACGAGTCGATCGAAGGTTAAGCTACGCTTGCAGCGGTCGGTTCGTGGATGGGTGACAATCTATTACATATCGAGACTCCTGCGTGCCTCGGAAAGCACATGAAGCCGTTGGGCCCGGCTGTCATTCGTAGTTAATAATTGATGTGTAACATCTCTCCTCTCGCTTTCCTGCAATCCGTGAAAAGGGACGGAAATGTGTCACAGGAAGCCGGGGAAGCGCGCGCTATTTGATTTGACCAATGAGCATGCGCGGTGCTAGAGTTGTCAGTCAGATGCATCTGACTGACAACTCTAGCACCGCGCATGCTCATGGTACCAACCCATTTTCCGAGAGGTTGGTACTGTCAGCCAAGACGTCCAATGTTACACATTATATGCGACAACTGTAAGACTCGGTCGTTTTTTATAGTTCTGCCTCATTCATGCTTACATCTGGGTTTTCTTTTACACTATCCTGATGGAAGGTACTAAACATGTCCATGTATTTTTGTCAAGTTTGGAATGAGCCTTGGTGCATGTGGAAACCGTGTTTTTTTTTTTGCGTGGGAAATTATCAAATCACCGTGTGGAGCGAGAGGTCGTGCTGACACGACCTCTCGCTCCACCCGGTGATTTATATATGTATAGAGTCTGAGACTCTTACTGACTAAAACTATATTGCTAGGGGCCACGGTAACCCTTTCGGACATCCCAGCAACCCCGGCAGGTAACAACTGTACCTGAGCTCTCAAACTCAAAGCATTTATTTCAATTAAACCATTTACAGGCACTTTTGAATTATCAAGGAATCGGTCAGTCAGAAATATGAAGCTAGTTGCCCATTCCAAAGCATAGTAGGTAGGTACCTATGGAGAAGAACGGGCAAGAAACTCCACGGACACTCTTTTAAATCAAAAAATTGTTACAAAATATTGGTTACATCATTCATGTTGAAATTATACATGTGAGAACAATATAGAAAGCATGCACGTTAGAAGCGTCCGTAATAAAAAGATAAAACAGAACAATTTAAAAATTAAAATAAATTAAAAATAAGCCCTGGCAGCTAAGAGATGACCAGTCCCAACTGACGGCGCCCGTTCACGTACGTGACGCATGGATAAGCACCATTCAGCTCAACCATTTTGAAGGGAGCTAAATGATCCAACACACGCGCCACCATCAGCGAAACATTTGAGTGAGCATGACATACAGCCGCCAGGGCACATTCAAGTCAATGCAAGACATTTTACCCGGTAAATGGTAACTCTTTAGTACATAGTAGTTCCATACATAGTGATTCTTCTGCTCTGGTGAAAATAGAGAATGCTCATTTAATAGTATAGGATAGTTCATACTAATTCCATGTTATAGTACATACAAATTCCATGCTGCCATGATAGGAGATACTTACTAATTCCATGCTGCCACGTCACTATTCTAAGGTAGCCATCTTGTTCTAAACTTTGGGCGACCTAGCTCTGCTCGGGTGAAAATACGGACAAAACGAATTTTCTCAAATATGAGATCTAGCTAGATCGATTTTTGCCCACGTAAACCCACATCACAAGACTAATAAAAAAAAGCTCGTTTTTTAGGGTTCCGTAGTAAACAAGGAACCCTTATAGTTTCGTCATGTCCGTCTGTCTGTCCGTCTGTCTGTCTGTCTGTCTGTCTGTCTGTCTGTCCGCGGTCTAGCTCCGAGATCCTTAGTACTAGAAAACTGTAATTTGATATGGGTGTATATATTAATTACACCGACAAAGTGGTAAAATAAAATTAAGAAAAAAAAAATTTATTAATGTACCTCTCCTACACGTAAAATGGTGATGATTTTTTTTTGTTTCTGTCCCATTGTTTGGGATATCATTGGAAAGGTCCTTTAAAAACATTATGAGTATGTGAAAACCATTTTTGGATTCAGGAATCCGTTAGCGAAATATTAAGCTTTAAAGTGCCAATTTTTGTTAGAGTCAAGTGTCCCCCCCCCCTGCCGGCTAAATGGTTGATTTTGGATGTGTGAAAAAATCACAGCAGTATTTTATATAACTAAATTAAAAGGAAAACTATCACAGCTAAGTAGGCTTTACATGTTAACGAGTAATAATCGACCAACTTAACTTTGCAGTTGCAAAAACATGTTTTCCCATACATTTCGTATGGGAGAACATCTTTTTCAACTACAAAGTTAAGTTTGTTTTTGGGATAAATTCATCCCAACTACGGAACCCTTCATTGTGCGTGGTCCGACACGCACTTGGCCGGTTTTATTATTCTTGTGCCCCTAAATTATTATTGCAACTTTCCCCTACGACGACCCACTGACCCCAAATATTGCTCATTTAATAGTAGGTATAGGATTATGAAAATAGCGAACTCGGTAACTAAACTAAAATTAAGTTTTCATTGACATATTATCTAATAGGTATATAAAATTCTCGTGTCACAGTTTTCGTTGCCATACTCCTCCGAAACGGCTTGACCGATTTTGATGAAATTTTTTGTGCTTATCCGGTATCTATGAGAATCGGCCAACATCTATTTTTTTTTTTTTTTTCTATTTTAAGTGATAAGGGTGGTCCACCCTAAACATGCATATGGCAAAACAACGTTTGCTGGGTCAGCTAGTTATTTATTTATTTTATTATTTATGTACACACAGTAAAATACATAGAGAAACGACATAATTATAATTTAGAGTACAAATTATGTGCAGTTATAGATTTCTGGAAGCCTGATCAAGTCTCAAACCAGTATGTTGTGTTGTCAAACTAGAAATTGTTGTTATTTCTTGGAGTAATTAACAACAGCCACGATGATGTCCGTTAAATTAAAAAGCCGAAAACAAGGTGTTGTAACGTATTTTGGGAAAAGCCTATATCCGGTAGAAGATTACGAAAGCCTGAATTGATAATAAAAAAACCGGCCAAGTGCGTGTCAGACCACGCACAGTGAAGGGTTCCGTAGATGGGATGAATTTATCCCAAGAACAAACTTAACTTTGTAGTTGAAAAACATGTTCTCCCCATACGGAATTTATGGGAGAACATGTTTTTTTTAACTACAAATGTTAGTTGGTCGATTATTACTCGTTCATTTGTAGAGCCTACTTAGCTGTGATATTGTTCCTTTTAATTTCGTTATATACTAGTGCTGTGAATTTTTCCACATATCCAGAACCAACCATTTAGCTGGTAGGTACCCATACTTGACTCTAACAAAAATTAGCACTTTTAAGCTTAACATTTCTCAAACGGATCCCTGAATCCAAAAATGGTTTTCTCAAACTCATAATACTTTTAAACGACTTTTCCAACGACACCCCACACAATGGGATAGACGAGAAAAAAAAAACATCCCGCTTTAGGTGTGAAGGGGAGGTCCCCTAAAAAAAAATTGCCTTAATATGTATACCCATACTAAATTACAGCCTACTACTAATAGTCTCTCAACTAAGCCGCAGACAGACAGACGGACATAGCGAAATTATATCGGTTCTTTGTTGACTACGGAACCCTAAAAACGCTTGAAAAAATCCATGGGCGGGTAACATTTAATCACACTTCAACATAATTACCCATAATTTCATTTTAAAAACATCATGTTCTACATCTATATCTAAAAAAGTTCCAATTTCTCCCCTCACACCCACGCATCGTCCCCGCCCGGTGATGCGTGTCGGGGCGCGGTCGCAAATCATTCCGTGTGCGCCGGCCCGATAAATTAGATACGCCTAAGTACTGAAAATGTTTATTTCGCAAAACAATATCTCGTTTTGCGACAATAATACGGCTTTTGTTGCCGGAAGTATAACTGGTAAGTTGGCTGAAGAGGTGTTTGAATTTTTATGAAGCAAAAGGTGTGTTGGTTCAGTGGTCAAGATCACGCCTCTCATGTACGAGGTTTGTGGGTTCAAATCCCGGCAAATACCAAAATCGATACCTATCATCGTCTGCGGAGTTTTGCTAGCTAATTTAATTTGACAAAGAAGGAAAAGAAAAATGTGTTAATTGGCATTACAGCAGAAAAATACACCTTAAAACTACAAGGATGTCGGCAATCCGTTAAGGGGATGTAGGAGAGGTCATTTGCAACCAAATGACCCGTCATGTCTATGCTAATGTCAACCATTTTCGAGTAATTTGACATTTTATCTTTTAAAATGAATGAAATTAAAATATAAAAGCTTATTTACAAAAAATACAACCGACTTCCAAACTACAACGTGAAAAATAGTATGTATTTCGGAAGTCGGTGTCTTTCGATCAGTATTTTATAAGTTACAAAAGCCTAATGTCAACTGCTCATAACCTTTTCCAAATTATTATATTTATTTTCCCGATGCAGGGACTTTAATTGTTGAGGAGTTCTCCAGGTACTTCACCGTCAGCTCCACTGCATATTATGAATTGTGACGAGCATCAATTGCTTACCAACCAAAAAAAAATATAGATTCTGACGAACTGAGAACCTCTTCTTATTTTTTGAAGTCTGTTAAAAATGTCAAATGACTCGAAAATCGTTGACATTTGCATAGGAGTCATAAGGGGTCATTCGGTTGTAAATGACCTCTCCTACATCCCCTTAACGGATTGCCGACACACAAACAATAACCATTTATGACAATTTCCCCTTTTATTAGGTTGAATGAATGTGGCTGTCTTTATGAAGTCTGTATTTAGCAGTAGACGTTAGTGGTCGACTAATATGAATCGTGGTTTCAAAATTGATCGTTTAGGTTGGCAGAAACTGCTGGCTATCAACCTAATACGACCCACTTCTCGCCTTAAAGACGCGGTCTATAAGACCACGATAAAAAAGTTCTACCTGTACATATTTATACCACGACCTTACATTTTTCACGGCCTACCCCCAATTTGTTACGATTGCCCTGTACCTATGAATTTTTAGATATACCTTTACCCACGTTTTCTCGCGCGTTTCAAAGTTTTATTTTAGTTTTCTGGATTAATTCAATTTATTTTATTCAGTAACAATAATTCACATTGTGTTCAAATATAATTCAAAATAAAACTTATGTATACACAAAAAGATATTATTAAAATACATGCAATTCAATTTAAATTAGGAAAAATTAATTAGATAAAAAAAATGTTAAATACCATGCATACATTATTAATTATAAAACAATATCTATACTATAATTATTATATCTATAATATAAAAATGAATCGCAAAATGTGTTGGTAAGCGCATAACTCAACAACGCCTAGACCAATTTAGCCAATTCTTTTTTTTAAATGTTCGTTATTTTTACGACAAGGTTTTAGGGTAGGTAGGGTAGGTAATAAATGATAAAGATGGTGCACCCCAAGCATTTATAAGGCAAAACAACGTTTGCAGGGTCAGCTAGTAATATTATAAAGAGGAAAGATTTGTATTTTGTATGTAACGAATAAACTTAAAAACTACTGGACCGATTTGAAAAATTCTTTCAGCAATGGATAGCTACATTATCAGCGAGTAATATAGGCTATATTTTATCCCCGTATATTTTATCACGGGAACGGGAACTACGCAGGTGAAACCGCGTGACGTCCGCTAGTGTCAAATAAAATATCAATACTGAATACGCGAAAAAAATCTGTTATTCCGTACATTTATGTATTTATATTTTATACATATGTAGCTTAGTTATGTTCACATAACTCGTCAAAATGTAGGGAACACCTGTTTTTTTTTTTTTGAGATTTCTGGTTTGGTCCCGTAGTCAAAGTTTTTCATAATGATGAGTACAATGACCCCTAAGAGGTTGTTAGTGTTTTACCAATAATCCGGTATATTTTGTTATCATTCCTTTTTCCAGTAGATATCGTAAGCGATCCTTATAAAGTGAAAGATTTAACGTATACATTTTATTATATTTGTAGCATACTGACTGGATAAATCTTGTCTGATTTATTTGATTAAATCGCTCTGCTTTTTGGTCCTCATACGAACTGGCCTAAACAATGTATAAAAAAGAAAGTAAAAATCTACAACCCAACAACTAAAAAGGCATAAACAAGATATTACAGACATCTTAGTTGGGTTTTAGTTTTGAACTTTCTTTTTCATTTCAATTAAGTGTTTTCGTATGTAGGTATAAATTACAGAAAAACAGTATATTTTAAGAAAGTACTTCTTAAGATCTTTCACTAGATACAAAAAACGATAATATATATTAATCAAAAAACAGATATTTTCTTAACACGTCCCCTAAGCCGCCATGTTGGATTTTAAGAGACGTCATATAGTTTGTAACTCGCGGCACGACATGCCACTTCCGAATACCTCATTTGTCCAAATACGACAAGAAGTTTAGGAGTAACGAGGAAACAGATGAACATACATACAAACATGGCCAGTTAAAATCATAACCCTCCTTTAGCTTTGCCGTAGTCGGGTAAAAAAGGCCTATTGGAGTCCTTGATCTGATCCTATTCTGTCGTTTACTTCGTAAGCACCTATCGAGTATCGAGTAAAGAATATTATAACAAAAAAAAAAAATACCTTCTCCAAAAATACTTCTATAATAATGGGTTCAGGATGTTGACGGAACTGCCCCGTTTCTGCTGTGCATCAGGAATGCTCACACAGGCATACGTCGATGACTTTTTTTTTTGTACTATACATTATTTTAGGAATAATAATAATAAATTCTTCATTCACAAAAAACATAAACCTTGACAATAGATACAGAAAGGTAAGCAAACTTAAGTATAATTATACAAAAGTGAGGTCGAAAGTCCAAGAAGAAATGTACCCTGCCCCCAAACTAGGAAAATCCTGTATCTTGGGCGGCAGTGTCTTCGCGTAGATACAATAAGGTCGAGCGATTATTATGAGCATACAAGTTGATTTAGAGTTAGAGAATTGTCAAAGATAAGATTATGTACTAGTGAAAAGAAAGAAAAAAACAAAATGAAATAATAAGACTTCCACGCCATGTCAGACAGAAATCTGCCTCTTTGCTCTGCAGAGTGCGGGAAAGCTCCAACTCCATCCTGAAGACCATAGCGGGGAGATACGATTCTTCTTTGTTAGGTGATGTTGTTTGAAGATTAATTTCGAACAACATCGTTGTTATAAGTTATCTTTTTGTTTACCCATAATGGATGTTGCTTATCCGAAATAAAGATCATTTTATTTTATTTATAAAAATCCCATACAAGAATAAACAACAATCTCCAAAAACCAGCTAACAGACTTTAGATTAAAAATTACCATACAAAAAGAAGGGCTAAACCAGAATCCTGTTACAAACGCAATTGACGTCAGAATTGGCTATTAGGGATGCGTAGTAAATCAGTGGAGGCCTCGACGGAACCCATCTAAGCGTTTAAGGCGATGTTGCACGCAAGTCTAGTATCAAATTTTCGTTCACACGTCATAATAAAACGCATTAAGGGAGGCGCGTGTTACACCAAAGCGTAGCAAATTGATTTAAAGTGTAACAAAAATTTTACTTTGTCTAACGTTATAAAGATGTTTCATGTATCTCTAAAAGGAATTTATTATCATCTGCTTCGTTTGAGTTGCGATGAATTTCCGCGTAAACGGTTTGAGAATGAAAGGTAAAATGCTGGATAAAAGCTTTTTTCTTAAGAACTTTATCTTGTTATGATCGCAAAGGCTCCAAGATAGTGTTTAGTTAGAAAGATGAATTATAATGCTGCTGAGCAGTAAACTAGCAATTTAATATTATTAATTAGTTGCTTTTATCTTAATAATTTAGAAGATAAACTTACTAAATCACGTACTTGATACAAAATAGTATCTTGATAACGTCAGATATTTATAATTTGTTTTCCAAGATCAAGTTTTTTTTTTTGTCTCTGAAAACAACTCTTTTAATTTGAGCTAGCTTGTATACAGAATCAAATCTGCCTAGCCTTACCGGATACAGCTGAATACCAGTATTTTACATGGAGCGACTGCCTATCTGACTTCCACAACCCAGTTACTGGGTAACACGATAACCAATGTTAAGACTGGTTGTCAGACTTTTAAGCTGACTACCCGTAACGACACAAGTTCACTTCACCTAAGTTGGTGATTTTTTTACAGAATACACCGGCTGCACTCTTCTTTCTTTTTCGTATGTTTAGTGACTAACCTGGTGTCAGAGTTTTTATGCCACCCATGGGCCTCTGACTTGGCTTTACACCGTCGAGAAATATCTCTCAGGCCGATGTTCCTCACGATGATTTCCTTCACCGTTTTTGACTGCAACTAATAATTATACAATACGCACATGAATCCGAAAAGTCAGAGGTTTGCCTTGAGTTCGAACTGGAGCTATGACTTGACAGTCCGACGGTCACACCACTAAGCTTTCACTGCTGGCACCACCATCTATCTTAGTCAGTCGCCATAACAACAATGTTAATAGCATTGTTGTGTTTCGGCAGTTAGAGGCCAGTTCCTCTGTGGTTGAGGATTCCGGGTGAAGCTCGCTTCCACCTTCGGCCTGATCATCACTTACTATCAAGTGAGATGAAGGCCAAGAGCTTGCAGTTGCGGTTAAAAAAAAAAAAAACAGTGCCACTCCGAGAGTGCCGACAGAAGTGAAAACTTGAACAATTTAAAAAAATACTTCCAAAACCTTTAAAGTAAAAATACTTGCATAGAACATTGATCCGTAACATAATTTAAATAAAGAGCACAATCGCGTTTACAAAAATGAGGTGTCGGTAACGGTGTCGCGAGTCCAATTGTTTTTCCCATCTCAAAAATGCCCAACGCGTCTGAAGAAGTTTTCACTTCAAAAAACCGGCTGCACTAAATAAACAGGAACATTCGCCGAACTCCAAATTTTTCTACTTCGGTGTAACACGCGGCCGTCTCACAAACCGCGATACACACATATCAAACCAATCTCTCTTCAATTTTACACGCGTTTGCACGTAATACGATCGCTTGATGGAATCTTGGGAAACCTTGCATCACAAACTTGTACATTGCGCAGTTAGTACGAACAATTTCACGAACAATTCATGTTTAATGCGCAATGGATGACGAAGTATGTGAATGATAGTTGTCATTTCGTAAGTTAAGTGCGTACTAGAATTTGGTGGTAGATTATGAAGCGTCTTCAAATTCGTAATAACTGTAATGATATCATTTGTCAGTGTAATGTATTATTGATTCTGACGGCTTCATCTGTCCTAGATTTTCTGATTTAGTGAGCACGCCGGTCCCTGCTACCCTTGTCGAGCTGTCAGAGACTAGTATATCACCTGACTGAATTCTACATTTCTGAATATTAGTTGACTGAAAGCAAGAAGACTGCTCGTTGGTTCGGTGCTGGGTTCGATTACCAGGTCGGGCAAAGTGTTAATTGGGTTTTTCTATGTGGAATTTCTCAGTAGCAGCCCAGAGTCTGAATCTGTGCTCGGTTGATGGCAATAGGCTCGCCCCCTATTACATGGGACTTAAACATAACTGGCGAAATGTGGGTGTACTTATTAATGTTTTTTTTTTACGGTAGGTATCTCTCCTATTTTTTTTCTCGTCTATACGAGTACCATGGTGTGGGGTGTCATTGGAAAGGTCGTTCCCATTTTTGGATTCAAGGATTTGTTTGCGAAATATTAAAGTTTGAAGTGCTTATTTTTGTTAGAGTCATGTGTTGGTTCTGGATACGTAAAAAAATTATTGAAATGGAAAACTGCCTAATAGCTGTATTAGGCTCTACAAGTTAACGAGTAATAATCGACCAACTTACATTTGCAATTTACAATGTTAAGTTTGTTCTTGGGATAGATTCATCCCAACTACGGAACCCTTCATTGTGCGCAGTCCGACACACACTTGGCCGATTTTTAAACGTGTACACATACATGACAATATTGGCCCTTACACAGTTAATTGATTCAGGCGTGACCTTGCGGAAATCCATTATAAAATACAATAGACGTGGATATATTTAGTAACATGTTCCGCTTAGCTATTTCTAAAGAGCCAAAATAAACCCTGAAAGAAATCGACACGTGTTTCACCTCTCAACAGCGTGTTGCCACACGCTGTGTTTGAGTTCGCGACAAGTCAATCGTCATTCTGAGGATGCCTCGTTGAGAGGTGAAACACGTGTCGATTTGTTTCAGGGTTTTTTATGGCTCTTTAGAAATAGCTAAGCGGAACAGTTTACTAAATATATCCACGTCTATTATATTTTATAATGGATTTCCGCAAGGTCTCGCCTGAATCAATAAACTATAAAAATACCCTGTAAGAAAATTACACATCCCAACCTCCTTACATGCCCTTACATAGTTGACTATCCATGATCTTCGTATCAAAGGACCACATCTTAAAACAATGCCTACAAACGTAAAGCGCAGTTTAATCCTTTAGGTATCTGATGGTACATTCATCTGCCACTATCAGTTATCTGGCTGCGGGTCAAAATGTCGACATGCTGGTGTTGATGCTATCGTATAATTACAATAAAGCCGGGGAATTTAATTACTGTGTTGAGCAAAAGAGTTTGTGAACCAGTGGAAGCTAAAATGTGTAGCATGGGTATGGCTTTGTTAGCTTAGATTATGGGCTAAGGTACTTGACCCACTGCCGACGAGGAAGCGACTAGCTATTACCTATTTTCTCGCTCAAGAAACTTTCAAAAAATTTTAGGTCCTATGTGAATACGTATATTAAGACGCAGATATATGCCAGTGACCTTGAGTGATTAGCTTGCGTGTTCTGTACTGAGCTCACGCATCGCGTCGTACGTCCAGCCAGTAATAGGACTCGCCCATCAAGGAGCACTGTCCCAAATTAGACGCATTATTAATTTATTATACATAAAAAAGGTATTTTGATAAAACGCGTATATTAAAAGATCAATCATTAAATTATGTTTAAAATGGTGAAGGTTTCAGATCGATTGATAGATTTTGCGTGATTCTCAGTTTTTTATCCGCGTTAGACATAACTTTACAAATTAATTTCACTATGTAATATAAACATAATCTAAAATATTCCTAAGTTAAAATAATAAGAAAATGCTCTAATTTAACATATATTATTTCTAAATAATTAACACTACTCGTTTAGACGTGATCTTCAGTATAAAATCATTAAAAGTCAGTTATCGTCGTCTTAATCGCTGGCGGTGGGCCTGAAGTTAAGAATGTATGGATGTGTAAAATGATTTACAAAAGTATTTATCAGTTTAGAGTTAACTGATTGAAATTTCAATAAGCATTATTAATCAATCAGCCGTGTTTGGGAACCATCGACCTGAAAGCAGCCCAACTGCCCGACACGTCCGGAAATAGAAAACCAAAGAGAAAAAATAATCCTCAAATAAAAATTCGCACGAATTTTAAATTCGGCTGAAATATTTCTACTAAAATAGTCACGGGCCTATTCCCGGCAGTTCTATTTATAAAATATTTAATCGCTTCCGGCTATCGCTCGCTTAGCTTCATATGTACACGTACCTTTACTATATAGCTTATGGTATCATGAATTTTAGAATGTCATCAATTAATTAAATTGAATTTCAACCAAAAATTATTGCACAGTTGATTAATTTGAAATAATAATTAAGGCTGCGATCCTATTTTGTGGCTTTCGATTTGATTGCGCATTAAATACCTGTTTTTAGTATTTATTGACTTTTGTCCATGACTATTCAATTTGGGTAATAGTTTTTGTAATAAATGCTCTGAATTTGGATATTTTTTTATTAATTAAAATATAATCAAAAGTAAACTTCCTTAAAATTCAAATTCCGGGCTGCTACGCCTGCTACTGCGAAAGTGCAGATGAAAACCCTAAACAATCAATCCGTTTTTTTTTAATTTGTCTGTTTGTTTGTTTGTTCCGGCTAATCTCCGAAATGGCTGGACCGATTTTGACGGGACTCTCACTGGGAGATAGCTGATGTTTAAGGAGTAACTAGGACTACAATTATTTTAGAAAAAAAGCATTAGCATTAGCAGCAGCTACTTTATAAAATCCATTTCGTTCGTCCGTACCGTAATTATCAATGTAAAAATAAATTTCGGTCAGAGATCGTCAACATTTTCACAAAATAAAACAAATTCACTCTTTCACTACTCCTGAATTTCGAAAGCCGTTGAATTTTAACACATAGTACCAAAGTGCGGTGTTAACAACATTCGGAGGAAAGTTCAGAAATAATTTAATTTGTAAGTGTACTTGTTTATGTCGAATGTACTTAACGACTGCGGTTGGGAACGGGCCTGATCGTAAAATGCGTTTTTTTTTTCGTAAATCCAGGCTTTAGTCACACCGTTGGGTATTATGTGAATGTTCAAAGAATATCGTTAAAGATTTTTTTTGAATACCGAAAGGATTCCTAAAGGACCAACGATTTGAAAGATAAAATAGACATTGACAGGGAACGTAGATCGCTTTCGGTACGCTGCAACATGCTGGCCCGCAGGTTTGCGCGATGTACAGAGGCGGCCGAAATGACTGTGTTTAAATCATTTTGCTCGTCATTTTACATGTGCAGCCTGTGGACTAGTTATAGTTTGCGTGCATATAGCGATCTACGTGTCCAGTATAATAACGCACTCAGGATACTGTTGGGGCTGCCATGGCGATGTAGCGCGTCAAAGATGTTTGCGGAAAGGCATATAGATGGTTTTGCGGCCATCATACGTAAAAAAAGCGCTTCTCTGCTTGCTCGTCTTCGTGGCGGTACCAACACTATCTTGAGTTTATTCGCAGATAGATGGGAGTCTCCACTGCTGCGACATTGGATGAAACTCCACACTAATTAGAACTTGTATGTCTACTAACACTAGTTTATAAGACCGTTGTTACTAACACTATGGGCGTAGCCTGAAATAAATGGTATAATAATAATAATAAATAATAGTACTTATCCTACTGACATTTAATTAAGTATATGTATGGTTATTCACTGGTTTATGGTCGCTCACAATGGGCCTTATCAGAAGGCAAAAAGTCACCCAAATGGCAATGGAGAGGGCTATGCTTGCAGTTTCCCTACGTGATCGAATCAGAAACGAAGAGATCCGTAGAAGAACCAAAGTAACCGACATAGCCCGAAGAATTGCCAAACTTAAGTGGCAGTGGGCAGGGCACATTCCTCGCAGATGGCCTATGGGGCCGAAAGGTTCTGGAGTGGTGACCGCGTACTGGAAGACGTAGCGTTGAAAGGCCTCCCACAAGATGGACCGATGAGCTTGTGACGGCCGCAGGAATCCGCTGGATGCGGAAAGCACAGAACCGGTCGAAGTGGTGGTGCTTGGGGGAGGCCTATGTCCAGCAGTGGACGTTTTTCGGCTGAAATGATGATGATGATGATGATTTTATTGGTTTAAACTCTTTAATATGGACGCCTCTTCAATGCCATGGGCCACGAAGGGCTTTATCGGTCAGAACTCTTGTACGGAAGAATCTGTCTCCAGTATAAGTAAATAATTGTTCTCGTCACTTAACTTAGAATCGTACTTGCAATTTATTTTTCTTGAAGATATAGCTTTCTATGGAGAAAGCATAGCATAAGCATAATTAGCCTATAATGTTCCCACTGCTGGGACACAGGCCTCCTCTCTGTGAGAGGAAGTGCGCTGTAATCCACCACGCGGGCCCAGTGCGGGTTGGTAGATGTCACATGTCTTCGAATTTTTTATTCTAGGTCATGCCGGTTTCCTCATGATATTTTCCGTCACCGTTTTGAGAGCAGTGCTGGTGAAATAATTTACACAGCGCCTGTCAGGGTTTGAACCTACGACCTACAAGTCTTAAATCGCGGCCGTTACCACAGGGCCCCCGCGCCGACCCTTGCCCGAGCAAGCCCGCGCTGCTGAGCCTGTAGCTTTAACTTCCCCTAATAATAATATGAATCCGATCCAGCCTGTCCCTTGCCGTCTTCCATCAGCGACACCCTGAGCCGAGGTCCGTACCCCACAGGTTTTATGCCCTGGCTGGAGGCCTTAATTTATTCAGGCAGCCACAGGAAAGTCCGGTTAAGCAGCCGACAACATCCTAGGTTGACCTGCAAGATGCCACACAAAAAAAAGTTACCACAGCGTCACCACTGCACTCCATACGGAGAAATGGCATACCTAAAGTTTTAAACAGGACCAAGCATTGTTTAGAATAAAAAACAAAAACATAATCCTCTTGTAACTTGCTTACAAAATTATACCTATTCTAAATTATTACAAGCTCAATCTCGTCATTAAACCAGCTACAAATCAGCATTGTCCTACCTAAGACATAAATTATACCACAAACATAGAGTTGTCGCGAACTGTGACATTTGTTTGACATCTGTCAGCCTACACTACTGGCTTGTCAGTTGCTTGAGAGTACGCTTAATCAACGTAGTTTCATTAACAGTTACGTCTAGTTGACGTTTTGGTATTTAATCTAAGCTTGTCGTTCATCAAATAGCGTATGAGGACGGGATGTTGGTAGTAAATTAAATAATACGGTAATTATTTGTCTTTTTGTCCGTGTGACTGGAAGGACTAGTTATTGTTGGTTAAGGGGGATGCGCTAGGGTAGCCTGCGAAATTCAAATTTACTTTCGGTTTTTGGAATTTGCAGGTCAGTGTCAGGTTGTATGTTGATTAAAATATGATTCGCAACCGTAACTAATATGACTTTTACATAATTATAATCATTAGAATCAGCAAATACTTCTCCTTAAGTTAGCATAATCCTCAAATGTCAAAATTTCATGAAATAGTCTCATTCAATATGATTACATGAACTGAGTTGTATTGATGATTTTTATGATTATAATGATTCTATAAATAAACATTTGTTACGGCCGCGAATCATATTTAGATCAACATACAACCTAATACTGACCTGCAAATTGCAAAAACCGTAGGAAAATTTTAATTTCGCGGGATACCTTGACGAAAAGTTAAATATTTCGCCATCCATTAAAAGCAATTTAAAAGTTTTAAGCCTCATTTAAACAATGCAAGTTTTTTCCCTGTAACATAGAATAAATTTGAAGTAATAAATGAGTTGCATCGTCTAAACACTGTTTAGAAGGTGCAACTTTGAATGTTGCTTCAACTTTTAGAATCCCACTTGCCCAGGCAATTTAATCGCACTGTATAAATCAGGCTTTTTTATTGCGTTGTTCTATTACTTTTAGCTGTTATATGATTTTCCTATCAAATACCTATAGATACATACTTAAAAAAAAATAAGTCTGTCACAGAAACACGTGCATAAAACAAGATAATTACTCGAGTAGAACAATGAAATAAATCACAATAGACTTAAATATAATCACGAGCACAAAACAAAAAAAGTCGGCAGCTGCTGGCACGTCATGACTGTGACAAGAAGGCTTCTACTCAGCATGATGCTGTGCTATGGGGGACCCAAAAAAGACGTGCGGAAACCAAGTCAGATTTAAGAGGTTTAGTTTATCTTATTATGTAGGTACATTTGACTGCAAATTTGAGGATACTAACGAACATAAAATTGAGACAAATTAGGCTTGCAGAAAAAAATCGATATATCGAAATATCGATATTTTTTGTTCGATATATCGTTATTTTTAGGCGATATTTATTATTTCGAGATATCGATATAAAATATCAAGTATCAAAAATGTATCAAATTCGATATGTTTCCAATGCAACATCGTTGTCGCCAGTGACTAAAACCGCTGGGAATCAGAGCCGTAAAAAAGTAGACTTTTTTTATTATATGTGGCGTGACTTTGCTTGCTTTACTCGGAAAAAGAAGAAAATATCAACAAATGAGTGGGATAATAAGTAAAAACATACATGTTCCTTTTTCAAGGTGATTTTTAAGGTAGGTAAGCAAGAAGTGCCAAAAAATCGATATATCGATATTTTTATTTCGATATATCGATACTTTTTGGCACTTCTTGCATCCCCAAGACAAATTCTAGTTACGCGTCGGTGTAACAGAATTCTTTAATCGCTATTGCAGTCATTCAAGTTTTATATTTTTATAATTAGGTTTATTAGTACAGTTGACTCGGCCTTAAAAAACTTTACGTGCGGTTTCTATTTTTTCTTAACGACCAACGTTTTTTTTTTCAAAACACTGTAAAAATAAATGTTTTAGCAAATGGCATAATAAAAAACGGTCATCTGTTTTATGTTGTGAAGTAAGCGACCACCCTCATCGGTGTTCGTGAATGGAATGAGCTTTTTTTTACACTACAATCTACAATTGTTTGATGGTGGTATTTAACGTTCAGCCTTGTCTCAGAAGTTTTTATTGTTTTGCTAATTAACCTTTTTTCATAAAACTTTGAGCACAGTTATTGACTAATCTTGAGTAAATAACTGTGTTTCATTTGAATTACTAAATGAAAAGGTATCTTAAGTAAAAAGGATATTTAATAGACATAAGAAAAATAAATTCAAGGTACAAATACGAGATTTGTGGTACACAACGGGTACCTAATTTTAGTATCAGTACCTTTGTTAGGTGGAGTACCGGTACCCGTCTGGAACCGGATTCAGGTACCGAAATGGCAAGAACCGTTAAGTACCGGTACAGAAACTCAAATAAAAAAATAAAAAACAAGACAGCGCTGCAAACAATAAAGTGAAGCATATCAAAACTACACCACCGATCTGTGCTTATACGCTGACATGTACATATTTACAATCAAACTACACCTCACTAAGTGCACACATGTTTACGAAACCAGCTTCACGTCACTGTTGACAGCGCACTGTCTTGGTTTTTTATGTAGTCGATACAGAACCTGTACTTTTGGTACCGGTTCCAAGCCCTAAATGACACATTTTCTTTAACACCCGTTTACAACAGCTGTCAAACCCAATATTACTCCGCTCCACACTGGTCAATTTTTAATCCCGAGGATATATTTAGTGAAGGCCGAACGCTGACAATAAATAACATTTTATTACATCGTCGACACAATTCGTACACACGGTGACCTATCAAGCTATATACATACAGTTCCAGTATAAGCAGAGCAGTCATTGTACGGATAGCATATAACGGGTGTAAAAATACGCTTAACGAAGCCGAGAGTCACATTCCCGTCATTGTGATCATTTTTTTAACTGGATCTTACCTGGGAACCTTCTGGTTACAGAAATAGTGAAGGTCGAACTTTGAACTTCAATAAAAAATATCCTCTCTCTCGTCTCTTTTTCTAATATTTTTCTTTCTTTCGTCACTATCTCTGTAACCAGAAGGTTCCCAGTTCTATAACTAACTTTAAATATCCCCTCACAACTCTTGTACCGTTGCGCGTTGTATACACCCATACTCATAGTGTACAGCGATTATTCACACCAAAAATAAAAATCGTTTCCCAGCAATAATTTTTGCTCAAAATTACTTTGTTTGATTTACAAAATGCTTAGACAACGGCGTGTGCGATGTGATGGGTCTTCTCATGGTAAAAAAAAAAACTCAATAAGAAATTACAAGGATTTAATTTACCTACTCGAGAACATTTTTAAAACTTAACATGTAGTTTTGTAAAAACTTTGGTAACAACTTAGTATTTAACCTCTCAGGTATTTTTTGACAGATGAGTCATTCCTGTCAAGCCCCGCGACCACCCACGACGCAAAAGATTTATGACTCACCTTCAGATAAACAAAATACTCAAGTTTCCTAGAAGCCGTCGAACGATAAAGCCTATTATTTTCGGTTCTCGGATAGATAAGGAACCCAACATAAATATTTATAACTTTCGTGTGAAATGTTTACTAAGATTTATTACGCGTTTTTGTTCGCGAGTCTATTGTCCACTAATTTTACGATTTCTGATAAAACTAGCTAACCAATTCACACGAAATTTTGCAGGGTACATTATGGATAGTTATGTTATCTAACAAAAGCGTTTTTAGAGACAAACGTTGAAAATAAAAAATACTAAAAATCTATAATTTTTAAGATCTAGAATTTCTAGTGTTTACGTAACTTTCTTCGTTCCAAAAAAATATTTTTTTGCCGTATTTAGGCAAAAAAAGTGCCTAACATTATTAAAAATCTAATGTAATCATTAAAAAAGGCGACTTACCCATCAAATACCAACGATTACACACCAAAATACCACAAAATCACAGCACGGTCACTTTTTCATTCACATGTTTGTTTACACTTTTAGTTTGGGTCAAAATAGGTATAACATGATGTTATTTACTGCAAATATTATCTACAACGACGTAATATTTACTTAAAAATGAAAATAACACCACTTCCCGTCGATTTACACACAAAAACCACAATAAAAATGAAATATTACGGTAATAACCTTCAAGGCCGGAGCGATTCGTAGACTGACATTTTTTCGTCCCCGAACGTCACTTTCAATATTTTTTTAAAATGTTGCGTTCCAGGTATTTTAAAATGAAATGGTTTTGTTGACTAGCATATCTATCCGACCATAGAATAAAAAAGCCACAGAGGACATTAGACATTATTTTATATTAGAAAAAGATAAAATCCCGGTGTCCAACAATGTTCGTCGGGGTGTCAAACATTGTTTGACACCGGGGCTTCAGCGTTCAATTAACAAACCATTTAGTTAAATAAAATTTCATTTCGTACGCAACTAATAGTAGCGAATACAGGGGGTATTCTTCGAAGCGCACCAACTTTGAAAGGCACCAAATGAAGCGCACCAAAAGTATTCCTCGAAACGCACCAACGATGAAACATAGAGAAGAGCATAAAAGATGTCGATGTACGTTTTAAAATTCAACTGTCCTAATTTTTATATACAGGTTGGCGGGACATCACCATGGATTCAAAAAATCTGCTGTTTCATACATTTTGACCACAGAGGTATTGCACTTTTCTATGAAACAGCATATTTTTTTAAAAATAACCAACAAAAAATTTCTACGCAGGGGCGTTCAGAATCATGTACTGAATCCATGGTAACAGTTTGACACCCCGTATTAAATAAAACTACCAGTTAAGCAGAAATGAATACGCTTCATTTGGTGTGTTTCGAAGTTGGTGCGCTTCAAGGAATACCCCGAATACAGAACTACATAAAAAAAATACAGCTTGGACCCTACGAGGTCAGCTTAAACGGGATATGTATAGCTAGCTATGTTGTTGAGTGTACGCCAGTACGGCTACCGAATGTTGACAACACTGATGATATTGGGCGATTCCAATAATGACCGCTCTTTTGTTTTCTTTTATATCGATGGCCGTTTTATTTTATGGCTCTCCCTCACTTGGGTGAAATTATAGTCGTTAATATCCGGTGGATGAGTTTTAGTTTCTAGAAAACAGTAGCAGTAGAGTTGCAGTAGTCAATCGTGAGATCCAAATCGTTGCACTATTGACAGGCAACTACTTCAAGGATATTTGTTTTAGCTTAGTTAAAGAAGTTATTACTGAAATACAAGAAACATGCGGTTGCTTGAATTTTTAGTAATCTATAAAAAAACATTACATGAGGCCAAAGATATAAATATGTCTAAAGAATGTCTAAATAGACAGTCAAAGCTGTGAATTCGTCGAAAAACAATTGCGTCCAACTGTTGGCCGCTAAATGCACGCACACTAGAAAAGCACAATGACAGCACGATGACGTGGGCGAGTGTAAGATGTAGCTGTCACGCACACCAGCATAACAAAGTTTGCTTGTTTATTTTAGTTCTTTTGCAGCGCGATACTCTATCTAGACATATAAAATAATAATAAAAGCACGAGACAGTTTCTGTTTTGTTTTGTATTTGTTAATAAAACAATTCTTATTTTAAATTTTACATTATTTCAATATTGTTCTGACACGTTCTTCCTTAGGTAGCGAGCTAATAATCCTTTAATTTATCTAATCTGACGTGTGTCAATGACAGCTGTCAAGACGTCACAATGACAGCTGTCAAACGTCTGATAACGTACATACTACATCATCCCTTTTTATATATTTTTTTTTCTTTTAATGATAATCGTGTGATCCTCGATAAAAATTAATACATCTCTTTAAGTTAGATACAGCTTTCACAAGGTCATCGGTCCATCTTATGGGAGGTCTTCCAACGCTATGTCTTCCGGTACGTGGTCACTCCAGAACCTTTCAGCCGCATCCGGCATCTGTTCTGCGAACAATGTGCCCTGCCTACTGGCTCTCGTACAATTAGAAAATAAGCCATAAAGCATTTAATTAATATTGTTTTTTTTATTTATTTCAGGTATGTTCTCCTTTATTCAAAAAACCTAAGCTCAGAAGACTTCCCCAAGACATCACAGTGAGTAATCAAATAGATATCTAACCAAGAATGATTTTGAAGAATGCCATTGTCATTGATATAAATTGATTGTCATTATGATAGTCTGATTCATCTGTGAATCATCGATCTATGAATAAGTATAGTATGATGTTAAAAGATCGTTTTGAATGCATGTTTATGTTAATTCTAGGTTCAGGTATACGTTGGATTGGGCGTGGTCTAAATTAATAGTTACATTGCTCATGGGACATTATTTTGCATTATTTTGCTTAAAGTATGAAATCATCGACTATCCTTATCCATGTTCTCGTGGTCAGTAGGAGCAGTGGGGGTCCAGTGGTAACTGGCGCGATTTACGTGTTCTAGGCCGTAGGTTCAAACCCTGACAGGCGCTTTACTTTATGAAAATTATTTCATCACCACTGCTCTCAAAAACGGTGAAGGAAAATATCGTGAGGAAACCAACATGTCCTAGAACTAAAAATTCGACGACATGTGACATCCATGCACCAACCCGCACTGGGCCCGCGTAGTGGATTACCGCCCACTCCCTCTCACAGAGAGGGGGCCTGTGTCCTAGCAGTGATTATGGATACATGTTCTCAAATATGGCCGTTTTTACAGTTTAGTTGTTTTTTTCCAGACTTCGCGATTACGCGAAGCAATCAAATTATCATACATAACACAACATCACGCATAAAATCCCCGAAGGGTTAGGCAGAGGTGTACCGATGGTGCACCCACATTTCGCCAGTTATGTTTAAGTCCCATGTAATAGGGGGCGAGCCTATTGCCATCAACCGGGCACAAATCCAGACTCTGTGCTGAGAAATTCCAGATGGAAAACCAAATAACATGCCCGACCCGGGAATCGAACCCGGGACCTTATGCTCAGCAATAGCACTTGCGTGACATCACTCATCTTTCAAATTTATCCTACAAGGTTCCTCTTACGTCATACCCACATATAAAATTGACCACCACGAACAATACAAAATTCTCGCTTCGCAACATAAAAATGAGTTAAAAATGAGTTGGTAATAAAAATGTTTCGGCCGCAGGGACTCGTTGCGGTAGTCCAGTATTTTTAAGGCCAAACTTGGACTCAGGCGCGGCATATTGCATGTCATCATTTGTCCTGGGACGTGAAATTTTTGTTGTGGACTTACTCATAAGCGAATAGCGTTTTAGATATTTATAAGGGGATCTTCACCACAAAGGACCAATATCGAAAAGATTAACGTTCTTTATAATTAAGTAAAAACGGTCTGCACGATACGTGCAAAAAAACCACACATGGTGGATTACGTTTACGGCAAACACCTTCTCACAAAGGCGTGAACCCGAAGCAGTAGGATCGTTAAAGGTGGTTTGTGTATATATAGCATATAGCATTCTACTGGTGAAAGAATTTTTTAAATCGTACCAGTAGTTTTTGAGTTTATTCATTACAAACAAACAAACATACAAAAAATCAAATCTTAATATATTATTCATTTATTAATTAATAAAATAATACCTTAACACGACAAAGGAAAAAAATGAAGATTTGATGATGTTTCTGGGGTCAACGACCGTTAGTAGTATAGTTACTCGAAGTATGAGTTGAGAAAATCTGTTTTTCTTTTACTTTATCGTTTTTAGAGTTCGATACATATTACGTTTGTGAAGTTTACACAAAAAAACTTATAATCCAAGTGACTTAATAACAAAGGTTGACCAAAAAAATAATATTTCGATAATATTGTTTTTTTTGTTTTATCATATTTAGACAGAGATACCCATTACGATGACGGAGTTTTGCTAGCTATTTTAATTTGATCCTGTATAACTATTAAGCCCGACACGTTTTATTTTTCGTTCAATTTCTGTCAATCCTTTGAAGTTCACAGACAGAATGGTGTTTTTAGCTGAGATTAACGTCATTATGTCATCGAATTTACACTACCCCAAATGATATCAGCAACCCCTTCATCTGGATTACACTTAAAACTCAACCACTAGGAGAATCTCATCAAACTTTCACCCAACGAAATTGAATTTGAAAAATCCTGTTGCACTTTTCAGCCGCTGTAAAATGAGCTTAGAACTTTAAAGTTCACCGTCTTTAAGCCAATGACAGCTGTAATATACTTTAGGGAGGAAAGAAAGCTTTTTAAAAGGTTACCATGAAAAAAAGTCAGTGCTTTTTGCACATTTTTAGTGATATTCAATTATTTTTTTACAAAAATCTACAAGGTTTATCCTTAATCCGATTTTGTCACTGACTGGTGAAACTCTTCAGCAAGCCAGACGTATTTTTTTCGTGGGTACTACTTTAAGTTTTCTATATGAATTTATCCAAAACTTACAACACGATTTGCCTATTCATCATCCCGCAGCAGAGTTATGGACACAACTAGCTTTTATAATTATGTGATAGGTTATATATGTGATAACACAACAACACACAACATAACTGCCGAAATGTGGGTGTATTATAGGTACACCTCTGCCTTTAACCGAATACCACCGTAGCTCAATACCAAAAAGTATCCAGCACGCTTAGCATGATGTCGACAGAAGAATAGACAAAATAACAGATAAACAATCACAATCTGTCATTTTGTCTATTCTTCCGTCGACAAAATCCGTTTCTATGGTTGACCCGCTACGCATGCTGATCTCTTGCCAGCTTTAGAGACAAAATTGAATTGAATCATATACCTCCAATATCACCAATTTTGATTGTGTTTAAATATGCAGCTTCCTCAGACAAATCCTTGCAAATGGAGTAAGTAGATTGTGCTAAAATTATAAATACCCCATTATTCCTTTCATTTTTCCTTTAGTTATTATAATTGTTTTTAGCATTAATGTTATGTATGTGATATTGTGGCGGCATTTAAATTGCCACATGTGAACTACGCATCAAAAACCTGACGTCACACAAAATCCTGCATCGCGCAATTAGAATTTACCGCGCGAGCGACATGTAACTTTCCGACTTTAACAGTTGGGCAGTTTCCCGCCAGACACAACACCCGTCTGATCGGAAGATCCTCCCTTTTCTAAAGAGGATGAGTGAACTTTACACCCTGTTCCTCATGCCTCTAATAAATGGCTGTGCTTTTTTTTTTGTTACCTTAAAAAGTCGCTCATCTCTTATGCCATACACCGGCTCCATTGCGTAGATGTTGATTAATGGGCATGTCGCCTCTCGGTAACTCTACTAATGCGATTATCTTGTTACTAAAACAATGTATGGCAGGCTTACGAGTTTTATTTTATAAGCCACGATTATGATAAAACTGTCGCATACACCCTGTATTAAGACGCAGATATATGCCAGTGACCTTGAGTGGTTAGCTTGCGTGTTCTGTACTGAGCTCACGCAACGCGTCGTACTTCCAGCCAGTAATAGGACTCGCCCATCAAGGAGCGCTGTCCCAAATTAGACGCATTATTAATTTCTTATACGTAAAACAAAAAGTATTTTAATAAAACACGTATTTTAAATGATCTATCATTAAATTATCTTTAAAATGGTGAAGGTTTCAGAAAAATACGCTTGATAGATTTTGCATGATTCTCAGTTTTTTAGACATAACTTTACAAATTAATTTCACTATGTAATATAAACATAATCTAAAATATTAATACATTAAGTTATTAAGAAAATGCTGTAATTTACCATATATTTTTTTCAAATCATTAACACTACTCGTTTAGATGTGATCTTCAATATAAAATCATTAAAAGTCGGTTATCGTCGCCTTAATTTATTAGATAGCAGAAAAGTGCAATTTCCTCGTCATAAAATCTCTTCCTGGCCTTTTCCTATGTTAGGGTTGGCTTCCAGTCTTAACGGATGCAGCTGAATACCAGTATTTGGAGCAACTACCTTTCTGACCTCCACAACCCAGTTTCTGGGTAACACGATACCCCTTTGATAAAACTGGTTGTCAGACTTATAAAATGTATTTTCCTGTTCATAAAATGTCAAATAAATTCTTTTTAATTTTTTAATTCTTCTTTTTTTCGTGTGGTTAGTGACTAACCTGGTGTCAGAGTTATAAAACCGTCCATGGGCCTCTGACTTGACTTCACATGCCGTCGAGAAATATCTCTCAGGCATGCCAGTTTCCTCACGATGTTTTCCTTCACCGTTTTTGAAGCAAGTGATAATTACACAATACGCACATACATCTGAAAAGTCAGAGGTGCGTGCCTTGGGTTCGAACTCGACTCGACTTGTCAGTCTGACGGTCACACCTATCGGCTATCATTGCTCTATGTCCATTTAAAAGATGACTGTGTATTAAAAAACAAATACTTTTTGTGCAGTTTGGGCAGAGGTAATTTACTATGTAAAAACAAGCATTGTTGCGAATAAACACTTTTTTTATTTAATTATTTTTAAGCTATTGCATAGCTTTTATCGCGGGCTTTGAGCGCGGCGACCTAATCAAGAAATTCCGTAACGAAAAAAACCTAACACCCCCCACTCCGCCTACCATGTCATCATCCGTCATCATCCCAAGTGTCGCGTTGACAAATAGGAAGTATGCAGGTTACAAATGCTATGCAATGGCTTTACTGCGGCAGCCCCCGAGTGCCACACGTTTTTTTTTTTTTTTTTATTTGAATATGACTTTTTCGGGTATAACGCTTTTTCGTAAAGGCTCGTGCAGACCAGCGCGACACGCGACGCGACACAAAGACGCGCTGGTCTTGACGTTTTCTGACAGTTTACTCCTACCGCAAACCGCGTTAAAGAACTTCGTTTCAATAGTAGGTAGGATTGCATTTTGCCAACATCAATCTGACTAAATAGTAAAACCCTAACAACTATCTAATGGTCGTTGGAAGCGGTTAGACCTAGACAATTCAAAACTACTGAAGTAAAAACTTCTTTAGGCGCGTTGGGCATTTTTGAGATGGGAAAAAACAATTGAACTTGCGACACCGTTACCGACACCTCGTTTTTGTAAACGCGATTGCGCTCTTTATTTAAATTACGTTATGGATCAATGTTCTATGCATGTAAGTATTTTTAGTTTAAAGGTTTTGGAAGTATTTTTTTAAATTGTTAAAGTTTTCACTTCTGTCGGCACTCCTTCTGTGCCACTGTTTTTTTCTATGTATAGTCGCCTCGTTAAGAACTGAGTCGCCGCGCCATAAATCACTTATTTATTTATTTTATTATTTATGTACACACAGTAAAATAAAATACATACAGATCAATTGTTATTAGTCCGTCTCGCTCGCACTTATGGAGCAGGTAGCAAATTGAAGACGCAAGGCGTTGCACATTCTTTTTGCTACTCACTTTTATGTCCTGACGACTCAGTTCACAACTCGAGTACCTACTATAACATTTCATCACCAAATTGAAGATATCTCTACTGACAGGAACATATAAAACTTAATCGGTTTTCCGACACATACTCGTAGGTAATCAACCTGTCAGAACTAGTGTGTGTTCACCTTTTTTTGCTACGTTGCAACAGTGAAGGGAAAAAAGCGTGACCAATATATAAGAAAGAAAGAAAAGAAAAGAAAACTTAATATTATATACATTATGTAGTACATATTACATGAAGTAATCGATTTCTCACGTTGTGTGTTCACACTTTGAGGCTTGTCGACATAAAATTATAAATAACGACATATACAGGCTGGCGGGACATCGACGCGAAAACTGAAACTCAAACTCAAACTCAAAGCATTTATTTCAATTAAACCATTTACAGGCACTTTTGAATTGTCAAAGAATCGGTCAGTTAGTCAGAAAGTTGAAGCTAGTTGCCCATTCCAAAACGTAGATCTCTATGGAGAAGAACGGGCAAGAAACTCCAAGGCCACTCTTTTAAATATAGATATTAAAAAATTCTGGGTACATTATTCTTGTTGCTTCTATATGTGAGAACAATGTACAAAAAATAATCAAAGCAGTTGAAAATATCTGATTAAAAATAAGCCCTGGCAGATAAGAGATGACCAGTCTCAACTGACGGCGCCCGTTCACGAACATGACGCGTGGATCACCACCATCCAGCTCAACCATTTTGTAGGGAACCGAATGATCCAACACACTCGCCACCATCAGCGAGACATTTAAGTGAGCTTGACTTGAAACCATGGATTCAGTACATGGTTCTGAACCACCCTGTGTTGAATTTTTTCATCAGTTATTTTTAAAAAAACTGCTACTTATTCCATACATTTTGACCGCGTAGGTATTGCACTTTTTTATGAAACAGCAGATTTTATTTAAATAACCGACGAAAAGTTTCAACGCAGTGGGGTTCAGAATCATTTACTGATTGTATTCATCCTCTCAACATGACCAAACCATCTAAGCATACTCTTTTAAATTTTTGGCACAATACCTCCTTAATTTCCAGTTCCTCTGACCACCTTTGTATTTACCATGATAATAATTTTCTTAAATAACCCAATGAGTCTGACATCGAGCTACAGCTAATAAGCGAGAGGATTCGAATTCTGCTCAGCATTCGACTTACCTCAGAAAAATAGAAATTGTCTACAATACAATATACATACTACTTAGTATATTGACTCCAGGTTTTAATTTAAAATTTAATATCACTTTGAATGGCTTGTGCGTAAATCGTGTCACGAAATTGAAATACCTGGGGCATTTAATTACCGAAGGTCTTGAAGACGATTAAGATATTGAGAGGGAGCACAGGGCTTTAGCGGTCAGAGGTAACATGCTGGCCCGCAGATTCTCCCGCTGTTCTAAACAAGTAAAGATAACTTTGTTTAAGGCATATTGTCAAAGCTTTTATTCGGGAAATCTGTGGGTCAGCCACACTAAAAGATCGCTGGATGTCCTGCGCGTCCAGTATAATAACATCTCCAGGATGATGTTGGGGCTGCCTCGCTTCTGTAGTGCGTCGGGGATGTTTGTGCTGTATGGCACTGATAGTTTTCATGCCGTCATCTGCAAGAAAACTGTATCCCTGATCTGCAGAATGCGTGGCAGCTGCAACGGACTTCTGAAGACTGTGGCGGATGGATAGGATCTCTTCTCCGTTATGGAGATCCTTTGTTACGAGGGTTATTTGAATTGTATTTAATTTTAATTTTTGTGAACTGTATGGATTAAGTTATCTGAATTAAATTCATTTCATTTATTTATTTAATTAAACAGAACTGAGTAAGATTACAATATTTTGTTTTACTGTTTAAAACTTGGTACAATGGCCGACTTTCGTTTCACAAGCGACAGAGAAAAAAGAATAGGAAAAACGCATCAGTAGCACAGATAATAACTACGACTAATCTATGACTTATGATTATGACTAAGTCAAAGGTAACATTATACAGCCTATAATCAAATTATTGTTTTATGTAGTATAGGTACTTAGTTACCTAATCTACTGGCTCTATTTTAACAGACTTCTTTCAAAATCCAACCATTTAACTAATGTCACAACACAGCAATTGGTACATACATACTTCAGCACTCAGTCACGACACTCAACAACTGACACTGACGTTTCTAACTGTCAGTTTGACAGCTGGGAACCTGTTAGTCTTATCTATCCATCTGTGGAGGCTGTGATCTCAGGAACTTAGTCGTTAATCAGTCGTGTTGTCTGTCTGCGTATCATGGGACCATTGACCATTAGTCATACGGGTTTTGTAACGTTTGCGCCTTTAATTTTTTTTGAGGAACGGTATCTTTTCGGTTGAGTTGCGAAAGGTTGTGTTAGAATCTTTTTGGGTTTATATAATTCCAGTGTCACTTTAGAATTATTAATGAATACCATTTTCGGCATGACATGGACGGTAGTAACTTACTAAAAGAGAATTAAATAAAGCATAAGGACAATAAATTAAGTACCAAAACGGATAATTAGCTATTTAAGCACCAACTAAATGGCAGAAGAATAAAAAAATATAAAAAAAAAATACAACTGACTTCCAAAAAAAAACACTACAAAGTGAAAGATAACTTAAACTTCGGAAGTCGGTGTCTTTGGTTTAGAATTTTCGTTTTTTTTTTGGAAATCTTTTTTTTTTTTTTTTGTAAAAAGTTTTTATTTTATTGTCTTTGGTTTAGAATTTTCGTTTTTTTTTTTAAATCGTTTATTTTTTTTTTTTGTAAAAAGGTTTTTATTTTACACTTTTTAGATGTGGTACCTACCCCACCCAAATTTGAATACCACTATCTGCTATGTAATTATCAGTAACAGGAAATTATCATATCATCCACATACGAAGTGAGAAAAAATATGTATTATTGAAGCTAACTCAAAAACTGTCAAAGCAAAGTTAACAAAATTCACAGAATTTTCAAAATCGGTTCACAATTGACGGAGAAATCGGCGAACATACATTAAAAAAAAACGTACATACGCTACGAACATATAACCTCCTCCTTTTTGGAAGTCGGTTAAAAATGAACGATGTCAGTTATTTGATATTTCTATCTTAAACATTACAGACCCAGTTCTCAGGATTTGGCTGATGTTTTATGGTGTAAGCTTAATAGTCGTACTTCCTGTCAAACAAACGATCGACACTTTGTAGGCCATAAAAGTATCAAACAAAACTATATAGACCAGAGCGGGGTGATTGCGGAACACATATAAGATTACAATTGATCGCAATGGGTTTCATTTTGACAGGTCACCCACGTTCATTGCACTATTTACGTTGTTGCAGACGAATTGACAACGGATTAGGCAATTTTTTTTTTTTTTTGTGAAATTGTCTTATAACTTCTCCCGGTGGAGCGGGAGGGCGTGTCAGACTCTTACTGACTAAAACCCACCCATGTTCCTTCAGTTGCCTTCGGACTTAGCAATATCCTTCAGAACTCTTGGATTGTGATTGAAATTCGGTTGCCCAATTAGGGATACACCCTATTTGGGTGTATGTGTCAGTATGCGCTTGCATGTAGTGATGTCGAAAGATCCCCTGACGTGCCCTGCCGCCAGTGGATGCAGGCCCTTAGGCACATATTGGTCCTTGTGTACCTCTTAAGATAAACCTACACCTACCTAATCCCCCCCTCACACCTATAGAAAAATTCAAACAACCGTCGATCGTATATCAGCATCGAAGATCACTTACTTGAAAAAGGGTATTTGGGCTACGTACACACGATCAACAAATAACTATAAAACCGCACACACTACGCCGCCCTTAGGTCACGTACCGACCGTTTTTTCCTTGCATAACCGACTATATGTATGGTTCCAATTAATTAAAGTTTGAGTGTAGACCGTGCCTTATCTTTAGTGTGGTGTGTGCTTTCGTTTTCGCTAGTGTGGGACCTGCAATAAAAGTTGATACATATTTTTGCGGGATATATCGGGATGGTCCGTGATGTGTTATCGATTTTAGTGCTGGAAAGTTTTAGTTGCAATAGTGTTATTTTAAAGTTGAAGAGTCGCTTTGTTTATAACCAATAAATTTTCATCTTTCAGGCAAAGTCTGTTTCAATGAGATGGAATGATTTGTGTTTGTATTTATTAAAATGAAAATGTCAGCAAAACGCTTTGTTCAAAATAGTTTATCGATAAAGGTGAATGACACCTGCATCTTATTATTCTACAATATAATAAAATTGTTAAACACGAAAACTCTTCCATTTTATTGTTGCGATATTTTTGCTTTTTCTCATTTCTATTATATCTTTCCCAGATTTTCACATAATACCTAGACCTTATTTATGAGTCCCTAGTCCTCAGTATGAATGTACTAAAAAACGTCATTCTTTATTTAATGTTAAACTCTATAGAAAACGTTATTCTATGAAAATAGTTCCCAAACTGTCTAGAAACTGAATAATAAAAACTTTATTGCATTTTCAAAGGCAAACTAAATTTGTTTCTTCATAAACACATTTGGGTAGTTTGCGAGACACGATCGCAACTCCGACGGGACGTGTAGGTGCAGTCTGTAGTCTAGGAGACGAGTTGCGAAAACTATATTTCATTTTGAAATTTTGTTTTTGGGTTTTATGTTGAAATTGTTATGTTACGAATTGTTTAATTTACGATTTATGTTAAGTAAGTAGATAAGAAGTATTTATATCGAAGACATTTGACATAAAAATAACATATAACAAAACATCACGCCTGTATTTCCCGAAGGCATAGGCAGAGGTGCACCTTTACACCCACATTTAGCCAAAACAAACAAATTGCACATAATTATCTGTAGCTGTCTTAGAAACTAACAACTTCTATAAAAACTCTTAAAAAAAACTAAGATACTGGTGTTAGTTTTTGTGCTTATTACAACAAAAAACAATCACTCTTAGACAGACTTTATTACTTGTAATAGCAGTAGCGTCTTAAGTTCAAGAGTTCAAATCGTGCGTAACGATTTGCCTTCTGTCTGCTTGCAATAATTAAATTAATTTATATGATAGGATTAAATATAGGAAACGTTATGATATTTATCCAAATAAATTATGATATCAATACACCAACCAACATATGGACATATTATTATGCTCTTTAATGATTCTAAGAAATTACCTATTTTGAAATGTATATATCTAAGATATAACCTATGTCTTAGTTCACAATGGGGTGAGTGGAAAGAGGAAGCAATATACAAAATCGACTTTACTTTTAATAATTATAGTTTCCGCTTACGATTTTAGAAAAAAATACTCCACTCATAAAAAGTAGAACTTTTGAATCCACGGTTGAATTATAAAATTCATCGCTCGCTAGCTCCCAGCCTACCCGCTAGGGATGTTTGTCAGATTGTCAGCGCGCGTGTAAGCGCCACTTGCTTCCCACCTGCAACTTCCCGAACTTTGCTGTCGAACCGATAGTTCCGTGACGTCATTCGGCACATCTGAGACTGTTCCAATTGTTTCGGTGGTAATGATCGCTTGCTCCCGTTAATTGTAGTTAGCTTTGTTAGTGCTGTGCTAATGTTAGGGCTGGACTTTTGGAAGTTAGAGTTTGCTTTGTAGAGGTGTTAGCATTTTTAAGTTATTGTTTGTGTTGTAATGAGTTGAATAATTGTTGCATACGTCACTCTTTGCAACTGGCAATCGTATATCTTACTGTAATCTAAACACGTGTCAATGAAAAAGAATAAGTATTTATTTATCACACCTACTAAGATTTTTATCCTAGTATCCATCTGTATAACCTCATTACAGTCAGTACTAAAGTACCATTTAGGAAACAAAACACTACCTAAATCGTTATTATTAGCCGGATTCTCCTCGTTATAATGCAAACTAAGTTAACTTTAAAAACACACAATTAAATCAGTGACAGCCGGCTAGACTTTAAATTAAATCATTCGACAATGGACCAATTTAAAACTCCATTTCCATCCAACTGCCAAGCTTCAGTAGACTCGAAAATAAAAATAGATGTCCAACATCACAGAGCCATCCCTGGAACATTTTCACATTAACAATGTATTTTTAAAACCGCATAAAAGTACTGCGTCCATTTTAAAATACATTTTTTAATTCGCAACTGAAAATGTACTAAATATTCAACGCGTCTACTGATATCTAAATTTAGTTTTGGAATAACCCGGGACTGTGAATAAATCATTGCACCTCACTATTTAGCGTTAACAGTGAATTAGGCTGTGGGCATACAGGGTCTCTTTAGTGGGTTTTAGTGTCTGTGACAGATTGGTTTGTTTTGAATACAATTTGTGAAAATTAATTTAAATCACAGGAAATGTGTTTTATATGTAAAAAAAAAATCGTTCGTTATTTTTTTCATAATAAATTACGGATTATATCGAAAACTTGAAACGATACACGTTTAGGCGATGTAGGTAATTAGTATCAGTTCCAAGTATAAAATCTCTCGACTCATTTTTTTAAACGCTGTGAGTACTTACTTATTTTAATCGTTTTAACATTTCCACAGAAAACACGTACGGTCTTGATACCTCCTATTAAAAAGAGTTTACCTTCAATGATTGCATTCTGATTAATACCAATAGCATATTTATTTCCACGTACGAATATCAAAGGAAACATACCTACTCCAGAAAATTTCAATAATAACTCCTCTTTCAATATTCTTGAGGGATATCAAATACGTGTACATCTCCAACTTGAAACCAACAAGAATTCTCCCGAGTCTATTTTCCATTTATAAACCATTTCGTGCGCACCACAAAATAATTCAATTTAGTCACGTCCACTAAAATAGAGACATTGCCATTCATGTACACTGCCCTTTAATGCATTTATAGTCGCGTACATCCGCGCACGAAAGCGCTAAATACGTATTTAGCGGTAAAGCGCGAAACCTACCTTTTTGTTGTTGTCTGTACGGCGTAATGAGTTCCAACAGTATCGGTTTCGATGGAAATTAACTGAAATAAACGGTGAGGAATATTTATTCCTCACCGTTTATTTCAGTTAATTTATATAGTCGGTTATAACGTGCGGCGTAAACTTGATACTTTTAGTTTCGACGATTAACAACCAACGTTAGTCGTCGACACCAAAAGTATCAAGTGTACGCTGTAGCATCGTGTATTGTCAAATCACAGCGACATAATCACGCATTTTCAAGAGTTTACACTGGTCATAAGCTGATAAACTTATTTGCAAATCGACTTGTTGAACTTGGGTTTAATGACAAGAAATAATAGGAAAGCATAGCGATTGTGTCCTTCTAGTGGCTTGAAAAACGCATTAGCTACTAAGCCATAAACGTTGCTTAAAGTTAAGTAATGATTAGCGATTGTTTAACCATACATTTTTGACGTTTAAACGTCTCTGAAGTTTAATCATCGTTTATAAATAAACCCCTAAGCATTTATAATAGCTATACTATTTATTGGATCATCTTCATTTTACCCTCATTGTGTGACTTTTTGAATTCATAATATTATTATGTACTTTCTGAATTTATCTTGGACATTACTGACATCGGTGAATGAAAAACATCGTGAGGAAACCTGGACTTATAGTTAATATAAATCTGAAATCGTCAACCCGTCTTGTGCAAGCGTGGTGATCAATGCTCGTGCCTTCTCTGTATGAGAAGATGCCTTTGTCCTGCAGTGGGACAGTAATAGGCTGGTACTATATTATTATAGTTATTTGCGCTGTATTTTTTTCATACATTTCTTTTTCTTTCCATATCATCCTCGAGGAGTGTCATGTCATGTTCATCATCATCTTCCTGCCCTTGTCCCATATTACGTACGTGGGGTTGGCGCACCACGTTTTCTTCTTCCATTCTCCCCTATCAATCGTCACACTATCATTCACTCCCTTCTCTTTGATATCATTCCATCTTTTCTTCGTTCAAAACTTCTAAATTATTGCGACGATTCTGCTGATGGCCAAATAGTCGACGCCAAAAATGTTAAGTCTGCGCATATCATTAACCACGTGTGCACGCGAGTGTACTCGACAGAATTATTTATGGGTTTTATTATAGAGTCATTTGTGGATGATTGTACAATGTTGATGTTGCGTGTGGATGGAGCCTTCAGTATCTGTATCATTATTTACGATATGCTTCTGTATATATTTGATGTCAAGCCTGTAATAGGGATGATGCTTGGGTCAAAAAAATAAAGAAATTATTTTTAGTCCGTCAGTCAGTTAATAAAAAAATATTAGACACGTAATTTTTGCTTTATCATATTAATAAAAAAATACTGAAATAAAACGCATTAAAGTTGGGGAGCGGGGGTCACTACGTCACAAGTAAGTAGTTATAAAATCTACACATGACACTCGTCACGTCATGGCAACTTTTAACTCAATGCATCGCTGTAATCTTTTGATATCGTAAAAAAAGAAAAAATACGTCTCCAATACTTTTTAATAATTTATAAGACAAACAAAAAATATATTTTTAGTCATCTCTTCTCATACAAAGAAGCATGCATTGATGACCAATTGCTTACTGCGAGTTGATAACGTCAAAACATTTTGTCCAGGGTGTTTTCACGACGGTTCACAAAATCTTGGGACATGGCTACTTTATGCCCTCATAAAGTAGCCATGTCCCAAGATTTTGGAAACTATCTAGACACCGTATGGTTATTTGACCACCGCACCGTCAACAGGACGTAAACAAGGACGAGATGACGACGCTGAAGTAGCGACAGTACATTTGAAGACATTATTTTAAATAAAGTCTTCTGAAAGACTTTTATTTCAAAAACCAGTTTGTCAAAAATTTCATGATATGAGTTAGTTATGCCACCAAAGTTAAATATGAAGTTGTGAAGAAATTGTTTTACTCTACTGTAAAACTAACTGACTAAGGTGGTTTTTAAAATAATGTCTTCAAATACTATGACCGCGTAAACTCGTTGCTTGTTGACGGCCAGTTCACGGTGCGGTAGACAAACAGTGTATGTATCTAAAAATCCACTGAACACATTTTGAAACTTACTTTTGTCTCTTGTCAACGTTATTGACGTTGATCATTAGTTAATTCATCGCCGTTTCTCTATCTACACAGCCTTTGTTTTATGACTCACTTTTGAATAGTTTCTCAGACTTTCCAACCTGCCTAGAAGTATTTATCATGAATCATACGACGAACTTAAATATCGTCGTTCATATTGCAATTAGTTCTATGTCAAAAATGACAAGTTTACAGGAGAGTAAAAAAACAGCATACTGGATAAAAATCTTTTATGACACCAAAATGTTTTATAACTAATGTTTCCTAACTATTGTGTTCTATTATATGTTCATTTTGAAATTTCCATAAATAATTACATTTTGTTAGAAATTTGACATAGAACCTATTGTAACTACAATTGACGTAAAATTTGTGACATGTAACATATTGATAGTTTATTTGTATGAAATAATACACAGATAATAATGCAATAATGGGAATCTACTTTCGGCAGACTGTCGAAAAATTCTCGAATTGAATCGGATGCATTATTTTGAGTCCTTGCATTACACTCATTACCATTTCGAGAGATAATAGAACTTTCTATCACATCTTTACTAGGAACAACCCAATCCCTCAGTTGACTTTGGCTAATGCACAAAGTTTTCATAAACATTTGCTTACAAACGTGAACTCTCTTAGCATTATCTTTCAAAGATAGGAAATATTTAAATGCTTTGTCTTTCCTAGAATTTACGCTTGAAGAACGTCGATGCTGTGGTGCACATACACTTACTAAACTTCGGACGTATACTTTACGAGCTTCCCAAGAACTCAATGCTCAATAAGAATCAAAAATCAGTTTTCGGTCTTCTTCGGTTAATATTTCACATTCAAACCTTTGTTTCAGTCCCCCATGTTTCAATTCGGCATGCCCACCACATCTTTCCTGTAAGCCTTTAGCTGGTCTTATCAGTGTTTGTTTATATTTTCCATTTATATCCTTCTCAAAACCTTCATACTGTTTACCTTGTAACCTAGCCTTAGAGTTTTTTAATCTCTTCCATTTTGTTTGATCTGCTTGACCCTCACGACTGCGTTTCCTTTTGTGAGTATCCTTACGAGTAAGCACTCTTGTCTCCTCATCAAGGACCTCTTCGTTGGAGCTCGTGCTTTCTTCTAATGCATTAGAAAGAAAGCCAACACCACTTTCTTCTGGCACGTAGTCTGAGTCAGAAGACGACACTTCTTCGAACAAGATCTCTTCACTAGACATGTCACACTGCTGCAGAGTTTCATCTTCATACAACTGGCCAGTAGCTTCGTTCAGTCGCTGCTGGCGTGGATGTTGAGAGGAACTTGTAGCTAACTGTATTAACCGCCTTCCTTTTGTGTTATTCATCTGCAACAAATAGCCAGTAGCTTCGTTCAGTCGCTGCTGGTGAGGATGTTGAGAGGAACTTGTAGCTAATTGTATTAACCGACTTCCTCTTGTTTTATTCATCTGAAACAATCAACCACCAAGCCATGCATGCAAAACCAAAGCAAAATTCAAAAGGTTCTTTGTCGCGTTTGTAACTATGTATTGCAACATAGGTCTTATTGTTTTATTGGCATTATTTACAGAAAAGGTCAAAATAAACAAACATTTTTTTATGAATAAAAGTTAGCTATATTAGTTAGTTATAATCAGCGCTTGACGTAAATTGACGTAATTTTAGTAGGCAAGTTTTTAATCACGTCTAAACTTGTATGGAGTAGTGACAGGCGCTGATTAATTTGACAGGACTAAACTAAAATTTATCTTCTGTCCTTTTCTTAATGAAATAGAAAGAAAAAGATGCACTGAACTGAACTTAAATTTAGTTTAGTTTGTGAACAAGGGAATCGGCACCATTAACGAAAATCAACTAAAACCAGCACACAAGAATACGTAATTTATGATAATTATCAACTTACCTCAGAAACAAAGCACAATTTATAACTTAATTAATAATTTTCACTTGTTTATTCTCGGAGCAAAAATCCGTTGCCGCTCAAACTTTGACATAGAACAATTTGCCGTATACGATTTACTGCCGAGTCGATCACGAGACATATTGCAAGTTTCAAACGCTGCTTTCCTATTGGTAGATGACATTGAACCTTTTTCGGTCGCGTTCAAAATTAAAATTTAAAGCATACCTTGAAATAAAAAAATAAAAAATATTTTTGACATTGAACAAATTGCAATATGAACGACGATATTTACTTAAGACGAATCATTTAAGAAAGTTTTTTTGGACATTGCTGGAATCGACCATTACTCATTTTAAATGTCACTACATTAGTATGGAAAATGAGCGTTTTGTTGTAATTTCAGTGATTCAGAGTTCAGTCAATGTTTATTTAGAATTTCGAGTGTTTAAGTTTTTTCTTAAGAACTTTAAACTTGAGAGTTTATAATAGCGTTAGTCATGCCAAGTCCGTCTTGGGTAGTGACACTGTTTTTTCGAGTATTTGTGGATATTTCTCTTATTTTGGTGAAGGAAAACATCGTGGGGAAACCATGTCCTAGAACCAAAAATTCGAAGACATGTGACCCCTACCAACTCGCACTGGGCCCGCGTGGTGGATTACGGCCCACTCCTTCTCACTGAGAGGAAACCTGTGTCCCAGCAGTGGGAACATTAAAGCCTGATTCTGTCTGTGCTCTTATTTTAGACTTTGAAAATGCATAAAGTTTCTATGGTTTCTTTGGAAACGCAAGAGAAGGATAAAAAGTATGCTAGTTTCCTTGCACGAATAAATTTGTAGTTGGAATAAGACAAGGCACAATGTTAGGTCCGCGCCCACTCGACCCGCTAAGACTCGACCCGAAGAAAGATACCTTAGCCATATGATTTTTGAAGTGAAAACTTCTTTAGGCGCGTTGGGCATTTTTGAGATGAGACTAATCCATTGATTTCGCGACACCATGACGACACCTCATTTTTGTAAACGCGATGGTGCTCTTTATTTATATTACGTTACGGATCAATGTTCTATGCAAGTATTTTTACTTTCAAGGCTTGTGCAGACCAGCGCGACTTGTCGCGCGACACAAAGACACCGCTCGTCGCGCGACGAGCGGTGCCTTTGTGTCGCGTCGCGTTTAGCGCTGGTCTGCACGAGCCTTAAAGGTTTTGTAAACGCGATTGTGCTCTTTATTTATATTACGTTACAGATCAATGCTCTATGCAAGTATTTTTACTTTAAACGTTTTGTAAACGCGATTTTGCTCTTTATTTGTATTACGTTACGGATCAATGTTCTATGCAAGTATTTTTACTTTAAAGGTTTCGGAAGTATTTTTTATTTGTAAACGGGATTGTGCTCTTTATTTAGATAAGGTTACGGATCAATGTTCTATACAAGTATTTTTCTTCCACCAAGGCGATCTTGTTCAAGTTTTCACTCCTGTCGGGACTCCCGGAGTGCCACCACTTTTTTTTTTAGCATCTTTTATTTTGCTTATATGTAATTTAAATTCAATGAAAATAATATACAGACGAGTACTTTACTTAAGTTATTTATTTAAAACCATATTATTTAACCCAAAAATTCATCTATGATATTCACCCTACTTTGCGGTCAACAGTTTATTATGAACAGTGAATTATGCAAAAATATGCATTGTAGTCAATGCTTGCATAAAACATCAGATGGATAGCTGGCAGTTCATACTAATGCAATGATATCATCAGTTTCGTAGATTATTCATGCTGACCCACGAATAAGTAACAAATGGAGTGCTAATATGCAAGCGAATGGCACTATCGATGTCCGCATAGGCGATAGACTACTCCGGTTATGATAGAAGGTAATCTATGGCACAGACGTTGCATATTAAGTGTTAATTGAGGCGTATAAGAGATCGAAACTTTGCGTTTTGCCATCAATTTTGTCGCAGAACGTAGCAATGAATATGAAGTCGTTAAAGTAAGTCCGTCTTTATTACAAAAAGAAACTTAATTCCAAGCTCAAATCTTTCGCTTCTTCTTGTATTTCGGACGTAGTAAAGTTCTTAATACAAAATTGACAAGTTAAACTTGGTTGTTACGTCTGTTTTTGTATTAATAATTAACCTTTGTGGAAAAAAGTTTGAAACTCAAATACTGGCGCGATTGTTCATACTTGTACTGGAGATAATTCTTGTTTTGGAATAAGACCGAGTGAGTATATATATTCTGACTTGATTTTGATTATCTTTGTTTTGACAAAGCGCATTCATAGTCTGATACACCTTTTTTTTGGGTGGGAAATAATCAAATAACTTCTCCCGCTCTGGGCGTGTCAGACTCTTACTGACTAAAACCCACCCGTGTTCCTTCGGTTGCTCTGTTGCCGGGGGCCACGATCTCCCTTTCGGTTTTCTTCGCAACCCCGGCGGCAGGCATCGGCCTTAGCGGACCCCGTCAATTCTGCTGACATCTAAAGGGTCGATTTATGAATTTGACAACCCTGAGTTTATTAAGACTCCATTATCCTATTATTCTGTGTACAATCGTGATCATAAATTAACATGATATTTAACTTTTAGGTTGAAACTGTTTATTTTAGAAGCGTAAGCGCATCATGAATCGTGATTGAGTTGCGCATGATTTTACTTTCATTTCTTACTTTTGCATAATTTTTTAGTTTTTATTGTGTAGTCGAGACTTAGGGATTGAATTTCTCTAGACTTGTATTTGTCTTGTCTGTATTTTAAGTAATATTGGTTCCACTTGTGGGAAAATCAATGTTCTAAGCTTTTATTTTTAAAACACCAAACCGATTGAAAATGGAATCAAGTCACTTCCATAATTTTTCAAATCAGGAACCATAAAATTGGATACGTCGTGCGAACCAGCACGAAGCTCGAAGGCGCGACACCGTTCGACCAGATTTTTATTACGAACACACGTATTCGGGACACGTCGCGAGCCCCGAGTGGAGCCGAAGCCACGGGAAGGCAATCGAATAGGGCTGGTGACTGTGATTTCGAACTTCGAACGCACGGATATTTTTTATTGCTTTGCAGAATTTTGATCGACATTTGAAATCTTTTATGCTATTGCTGCTCTAAAGTGCAGTGTTATAGTTAAAGTTAACCGAGGGAAGCGGTTTATTATAGTGTTTGCAGATAATGGCCGAGTCTGTGGAACATTACCCGTTTAAACGTTAACGTTAGTGTTGTATGTCGGTCGTGCATCACTCCAAGGTTTCTTATTAAGTTTCCTTTCCGATTCTAACGAGTAACCTACATACACTACACTAATTGTATCTACATAGTTAGTTACTCATCAAATAGCTGCATAAAAAAACAACACAGAGCCAGCGTGGGGATACATTACAGTGGGACATTTACCTAGTATATACTGTTATTATTTATGAAACCGTTCCATTTCCAATTGACCAATATGCCAACAATCCAACCACAAATTGCCAACATAATACGAATATCATTTCCCATATTGAAGCCCCAACCACGCAAATATTTCTGGGAAAAATAAATTGCCAATATTGCAACCCTATGTCGAACGCATCACATTTTTTTTTCTAAATTCGAAATTTGAACTGCGATTCCTTTTAGCTGTCATGATTTATAGGAGGTGCTCATTTGAGCGGGAATTTCGAATCTTATTTAAAATTCGATATGACTGTCGCTTGGGGCTGCATAAATATGATTCGTGGTGTGCATATTTAAAAATATTTTGCGGAGCGGTGCAAAGAAAAGGCGCATTAAACCTGAGTATTATGATTGTTGTCATAAAACAGTGAAGGAGTAAATGTCAAACTGGGAAGAATAGGTTAAGAAAAGTGGAGGCTGATGCACGAAAACACAGGAATGACAATCAGTGACGATTTTCAAAATAAACTACGTTCACCAATCCACTGTCTAATTAAGAAAAGTGTATTTCTAATCATATCTTTCAAATTATAACGGGTATAAAATATGACAGTGATGTGTCATTGACGTTTAATGTCACAGTCCACAGGTATTAAAAATAAAACAAAACAATTCTAATGTTACCAGTTTCTAGTCGACAAGCACATCTTTTTACTTTGTACTAAAAAAAAACGGTATTCCGTCGTTCTGATAAAATTGTGGAACGAATTTAATGTTGCAAGATAACTGTGTGTAAGTATGTACGTGTCAAAATTTCTCGAAAACAAACTCTTTGTATGCACCGCTGGCGGTGTAGGTAGTTAATATTTAGTCTGGTTTTCTTATCTATGTAGAACGATTTTTAGATGGAATAATAAAAATCTGTGATTCATACGGTTTTGTGAAATTTTTTCGTGCATTCGTGTCACCTGATGGTGAGGAATTACTATGCCGTGCATGAATATTTGCATCACCAGGCTACATAGTTGCTTAATGCCTTCGATTTCCAAATAGTGGAGTTTTCTAGAATAGCTCAGGCTCTTTCCTTGTAATATCATGCCAGGCGATAATTGTAAGAAATTATTACAACAGCATGCTGTCATCATAACAACTGTAGGACCAGTGCCATGTCCAAATATGACCATTTTGATTATGACCCAAGGTCTGCTACGTCGGCTTGGACAGCTCGAACGTTTGCGAGTCACTGTTAAGACGACGATATATGCTAGCGACTTTGAGTTGTTAGTTTGCGTGTTCTGTGCTGAGCTCACGCAACGCGTCGTACGTCCAGCCAGTAATAGGACTCGCCCATCAAGGAGCGCTGTCCCAAATTAGACGCATTATTAATTTATTACACGTAAAACAAAAGGTATTCTAATAAAACACGTATACTAAAAGATAAATAATTAAATTATCTTTAAAATGGTGAAGGTTTCAGAAAAATACGCTTGACAGTTTTCGCGTGATTCTCAGTTTTTTATCCGCGTTAGACATAACTTTACAAATTAACTACACTATGTAATTTAAACATAATCTAAAGTATTCACAGATTAAATTATTAAGAAAATGCTCTAATTTAACACATATTTTTCCAAATTATTAACACTACTCGTTTAGACGTGGTCTTCAGTATAAATTCATTAAAAGTCGCTTAGTGACGCCTTAACTTGTCAGCATTTATCAAACGTCCAACGAGGCAAAACTATTCTTGCTGTACATGTTTTTTACACGACTGCCCAAAAAGGACTGTAATGTGTTTAAAACAAAAACACTAATGAAATTCGCTTGGGAGGACCCAAGTGAATTTCGGGCACAGCGACCAATCTCAACGGAGATTAAACCAAGTACACAAGTGATGTTTTAGTTTACAAGTGTGTGCGCAAGCACAGGTGCACTCCACTCTGTTCTACTCTCATAGTCCGAAGGAACGGCAATCCGACACGACCAGGGAGTGATCAGGCACAGGACCAACGGCTTTAACATCAACATTACAACAAACTTAATAACAATAACACAAGTCGAAGCGTGGGACAACGTCCGGCTGCATTGACGACCTTAAAAAGGCGGCTAGGACAGACTGAATGCAGAAGGAGGATGTTGTGGTTCCATTTGGAAGAACTCTATGTCCAACAGTGGTTAGAAATTGCCCAGGAATGGAAACCGAAAGCTAAATTAGGTAATATCATAAAGTTTAAAGAGTGGATTCTAGAACATTACAGCAAACTTAATAACAATAACACAAACCTTATGATACAAGTTTCCCACATTGTCGTAAGGCCAGTCCATCAATGACTTGCTTGTATTGCGCCGATGTTATCGCTGACCTCAAACTATGAAGTTGAGTTTCGTTATTAAAAGGTCAGATGCATTAACAGAATGGGTGCTGTGAGTGTGGACTTAAGACATTTTTTGAAATACCTAAGAAAAACTTTTGGCGTTTTTAATTTTAAAGAAACAAATATAACAAACCAAGCAGGGGTGTGACTGTGTACCTACCTATAAGACACTCATATTTCGCCAGTTATGTTTAAGTCCCATGTAATAGGGGGCGAGCCTATTGCCATCAACCGGGCATAAATCCAAACTCTGGGCTGCTACTGAGAAATTCCAGTTGGAAAAACCCAATTAAATTTTGCTCGACCCGGCAACCCAGTACCTCAGGCTCAACAGTAGCGGTTAAATAAACTTGATATACAATTCGAATGTTTGGTTGTCATATGGAAATTCTTAGGAAAAAATAAATTACCTAGAGACAAAAATAATTTAATAAATTGATTAAACAAGATTTTATGTCGCAATTTCCGTCTCGAGACGACATTTCAAAAGATTACTTTCTTTCCAAAGAATTACATAATTTATGATGTCCTAAATACCTCAGAGACAAAGTATTCAGCTTTGAAGCTTAGAATCGTGTGTAGAACTATTTGGGACCAACGTTTAAAACTCGCAGACACCTCTTACTTTCGTGTCTGAACGATAATAATAATAAAATAATAATCTGAATAATTGTGATATTTGATAGCACAGGAAATTCCATTTGCGTAGCAATTAGGTCACGTAATCTTAAAAATTGCTTTATCTTTTCCCCTCTCCCTTCAGTATCATCTTTTTCTGTAAAAAAAAAAAATAAGTATCTCTAGATTCGCAAATAAAATTCATTTGCCGATTTTCAATAGAATTTTAGAAAAGTGGAAAAAGAAAAAGACGATTTTGTTTTCTTTTAATCTCAATTAAAAAAAGTTCTCCAAGTCCACAGTCTACCTCTTAATCCCAACAACTCGTAATATTCATAGCACAAAACAATACACGATTGATTGTGCGCGAGCGCAAGTGAAATGCAAGGTCCACGCCCAAGCCACAGATAATAATAATAATACTTACGCCCAAGCTTATCTGCGAGCTTGCATCATGTGTGTAGTCACTTTCAATTCATAACTATTGGATAAACATGTCTGGATTGTTTGTCTGTCAGTTTGATGTTTAGTCTAAACGTACATAACATATCGCTTGTTTTCGCCAAAGGTAGGCACTGGTGTATGCATCCATATTTCGCTTCGTCTTGTAAATACCTAAGAATGTTTTTTTTAATGACATTTAAATAGTACAAAAAAAAACTCTGTTCGATCCATGAGGCTGTTGTTAGGTATCGTACCGAGTCTATTTATTTAGTAATTTTCAGGAAAAAAAGACAAACAAAACACGCCACATTTTTTTCAATGGGGAATTTTACCAGGTTATGAGGCGCGGGCGGCTGTAATTTACCGGGTGTCTACAAGTCATAACTTATGATCCCTGTTGAAAATTTGAATAATAGGTGTATTTTGAGAATAGGTGCATTTTGAGAATAAGTGTATTTTCAGAATAGGTGTATTTTCAGAATAGGTGTATTTTGAGAATAGGTGTATTTTGAGAATAGGTGTATTTTAAGAATGGGTGCATTTTGAAAATAGATGTATTTTGAGAATAGATGTATTTTTTCATCGAACAACTTTTTAATAACTGCAAAATAAGTAAATTTGAAGAACTAACTACAAAATGTAGAATGCAAAAAATAAATGATGTTTCAAATACACAAGTTCGCAATAATGATAGCGACGAACTATTCACAAAGCAATGGACATTTCGAAATAGTTGGTACGTGTGTGTCGTGATGATCGTAAGATGTATAGTGACAACAATGCAGTAAATCAGTTGTCACTGAATCAATAGTATACAATTTATTGACAATTTGCATCGGCAGTTTCGTAATATGTGATGAAACAGTTTTTGCTTTTGTATGTATCTTTTGAGGACTTCAATGGCGCAGCGGGTCAGCTTAGCTTTTTGTGTCTGTAGTTGAATTTACTATAAAAATAATACCATTTATTTCAGGCAACACAGGCCCATATAAAAATACCTTAACCTAAACATACATATTTTAATATAAATAAGGCTTAGACTATGTTAGTGCACTTCACTACGGACTAGATTGTATTTGTGCTGTCCTGTGGAACTTGTCCGCGGAAGCGGCGGAACACCACGTCCTGCGGCCAAAAGTCTTCTTTCATGACGAGGGACAGATAACAGTTCGGTACACGCACGACGAACGCCTTGAAGTTGACGTGCCGGTGCGATTCTAGTAACTGCACCCTCGGCGTGTACCTCGTCTTTTGGCGCACGTACTCCACGATATCCTCCGCCTTAGTGGTGTAGTGCAGGCGGAAGATGTACACCGGTGTGTTCAGCTTTGCGGCACGCAGGCTCACTTCGGGGTCCGTAGAAGCTTTGCCGCAGCGGTTTTTGTTCGCTCGCGATCGGCGCTTCCTCCTTTGCACCGTCACGAAACCGTCATCATTATCACCCTTATTCGACGCCTTCTCTGGCATGGGCTTATTTTTACTAAAGGTACTATAACTAACGTTGTTGTGAGGTTTTATCATTCAAGAGCTGGACCAATTTGTAATAGAAATAATAATAATAATTAATTGATTCAGGCGTGACCTTGCGGAAATCCATTATAAAATACAATAGACGTGGATATGTTTAGTAACTTGTTCCGCTTAGCTATTTCTAAAGAGCCATAAAAAACTCCTGAAAGAAATCGACACGTGTTTCACCTCTCAACGAGCGTGTTGCCACACCAAGCGCTGAGTGAAGCGCTTGGTGTGGCAACACGCCGTGTTCGAGTTCGCAACAAGTCCATCGTCATCCTGAGGATGCCTCGTTGAGAGGTGAAACACGTGTCGATTTCTTTCAGGAGTTTTTTATGGCTCTTTAGAAATAGCTAAGCGGAACAAGTTACTAAATATATCCACTTCTATTGTATTTTTTAGAAATACAATGTTTATTCAGACATTTTACTTATCGGGTCAGCATATTTCTTGCATGGATGATTCGTGTTTGTTACTCGACATAATGAGAGAAATCATAGTCACAACATTCTTTCACTTTTTTCTTTCAAAAAGTTTGAAAGAGGTTAATATCGCCTATAACCGACAGCCGTAACAGAGTTTTATAAATTTGAGTATATTTTAAAAATATTTAATTATTGCCTATTTGGGTGTCTGATTTTTCTTCACTCATTTCGAATTTTATGACATTTGCGTAAAAAACCTGATCGTTTGGCATAACTAAGACCCAAAGCCTTACCTGCCACAAGACACCAATTCCAGATGATAATATGCTACATGTAGTTTATGTTGGACGTGAATTTAATTACAGGGGACAATGAGGATTACCCCGAGATTAATATAGACGGTACTCGGGCTAACAATAACCTTGTAATCGGTTTTAGAAATACGAATTTGATAGATGAGGCAGTTGAAGAGACTTTTTTTTTTGGTGGGAAATTATCAAATAACTTCTCCCGCTCTGGGCGGAGCGGGATGGCGTGTCAGACTCTTGTTGACTAAAACCCACCCGCGTTCCTTCAGTTGCCTGGATGTTGCCAGGGGCCACGGTACCATTATCGAGTTGAAGTAGACTTGGGGAATTCTTATGATGCTCATAATTGAGATATATCTTGTTTTCGTAAACAACCACAAAATTTAAGAGAATTTTTGCTCTGCATTTCAAAACTCTGGCAAGGATCTAACATTAAGATAGGCGTTTTTGATAAGAATAGTTTTTTGCCTCTCTTTTTCTCTCTCGATTCTTGAACCTTTATCTGATCTTTTCAATGGTGAGTTTAGGTCATTGGGGTTGTCGATATTTTTTTCATTTTAATCCTATTTATGAGTTATAAGGTTGCAAATGTAATGTCAATTTCTAACAAGTATAATAGGCCTGTGTCCAATTTTTTTTTGTCCGTCTTGTAGATTATTAAGAAATATTGAACACGTATTTTTTCTTTTTTGACGTAATCAAAAGATTACGGCGATACATTGAGTTAAAATGTGGCATGACGTCACGCCTTGTTAGATTTAATAGTGCGTTGTGACGTAGCGAGCCTCCACTCCCTAACTTTAATACGTGTTTTCTAAGTTATTTTTGATTATTATGATAAAGTAAAAAATACGTGTCTAATATTTTTTTATTATCTGAAAGACGGACTTAATAGAATTTCTTTTTTTTTACCTAAGCAACTATTATATTGGAGAAAAACCGAAGAAATTTTCGTGATCGTACTTTACGCTATGCTACAAATAAACATTTAATATGTTTCAAAGAAAAACTGACATACAATAAGTGTTTATTTTAAAACTAAAATAGCAATGCCACATCCATACACACCATCCACCAACATTCTGACATCCCGTCATCCGTGCATCAGTAACGCTTTGTCATACGGCGTAGATATTAAATTTCTTGGGCAACATATTGGTGGTGGTGCACCTTTTGTGAACAAAATAATGGTGCATTATCGGAAATAGTATGACAATGAAGAGGGATGAAGCCGGTGCATAGGACAAAGGATATACCTACTTCATGGATTTTACGAAGCCCTGATTGTTCCTTTGATGTGGTTGGCACTATTGGTATGAGTAGCGTTTGCAAGTATTCTGACATTACGAAACATGTTTTGGTCATCGGAATGTCAATGTCAATAATCGATCTAAGATTCTTTCTATGTAGTTAATAGGGTAAAAAAAAGAAATCTATTTAGTCCGTCAGTAAGACAATAAAAAGTATTAAACACGTATTTTTTGCTTTATCATATAATAAATAAAAAAACGTGTGGCACTCGGGGACTGCCGCGGTAAAGCTATTGCATAGCATTTGTAACCTCCATACTTCCTATTTGTCAACGCTACACTTGGGATGATGACGTGATGACATAAAACAAAAATTACGTTCCCATGACAACATCACGTTGTCATGGGAACCGTCATTACATGGTAGGCGGAGTGGGGGTGTTAGGTTTTATTTTCGTTACGGTTTTATTTTCGTTACGTTACGGAATTTTTTGATTCGGTCGCCGCGCTCAAAGCCCGCGATAAAACCTATGCAATAGCTTAAAATGATTTAGATAAAACGCATTAAAGTTGGGGAGTGGGGGTCGCTACGTCACAAGTAAGTAAAAATCTACATACTCGTTACGTCATGGCACATTTTAACTCAATGTATCGCCGTAATCTTTTGATTAAGTAAAAAAAATAACGAAAAAATACGTGTATTATATTTTTAAGTATAAACTACCGAACGGACATAAAATATATTTTTAGTCATCATCCATATTTAATACCTACCTGATGTTTTTTGATTTACTGAAAAGTGTCTGACAACGTTTGTGGTTTGATGGAAAACTAAGTACTGCTGAGGGTAGGCAGAAACTATAGAACGCCACTTGCTACGATCCTTACATAGTACTCCTTTTGCCTCGTTTACGTTCATACATCTGGTCATACACGCACGCCGGTTTGCGAGTATTACGTATCTGACCTTTCTGAACAATATCACCAATAAGGTGACTATATATCCTCCTAGGGCGTCCCCTCCCTACATTTCCCCTCAAATCTGCCTTGACAATGCCTTTTGTTAATGGCCTTTCATTTGTCCTCTCAATATGACCAAACCATCTAAGCATACTCTTTTCAAAATACCGTACCTCAAAAGGAAAAAAACGGAACCCTTATAGGATCACTCGTGTGTCCGTCTGTCCGTCTGTCACAGCCAATTTGCTTCGAATCTAATGGACCGATTTAGTTGAAATTTGGTACACGTATGTATTTCTGTGACCCAAATACGGACGGACGTGTAACGCAAATAAATAAATTTTGAATATGGGGGTCTCTTTTGGGAGGCAAATAGGAAAATTAAAAATAATAGTTTTGCAAACTATACCGTGTGACATATTTAACGAAAGTGCTTGTTGCGAGGATCTCAAATAATTTAATTTATAATTTTAAAATAAACAAATTTAAAGATACTTAATAAAATAGATGAAAATTGACCCCCCCTTACCTCCAAAACTACTGAGCCAATTTTTTTTTTATACTTTGTATATGGTTCTTTACCCATAGATTACAAGAAAACTTATAAGAAGTCTATGGTCCTAAAATAACACGGTAAATTTCTCAATATTGTGCGTACAAACTTACATTTGTAGTTGGAATGTATGTGAGAATATTTTTTGACAAAAATTTTAAGTTCGTATTTGAGATAAATTTATCCCAACTACGGAACCCTTCATTGTGCGTGGTCCGACACGCACTTGGCCGGTTTTTAAGCTATTGCATAGCTTTTATCGCGGGGCTTTAAGCGCGGCGACCGAATCATAAATTCCGTAACGAAAAAAACCTAACACCCCCCACTCCGCCTACCATGTAATGACGGATGATGACATAAAACAAAAATTACGTTCCCATGACATCCGTCATCATCCCAAGTGTAGCGTTGGCAAATAGGAAGTATGGATTTTACGAATGCTATGCAATAGCTTTACCGCGGCAGTCCCCGAGTGCCACACGTTTTTTTTTTTTGTTTAGTAGGATAACTTGAAGAAATCATCGTTTTAGTAGGACTATCTCTAGAGATACACGCACGCCTCGCACTCGCCACGCACTCTCTAGAGATAGTCCTGCTAAAACGACCTAGGTCTGACCTGGTCTGACCTAGGTCGTTTTAGTAGGACTATCTCTGGGTATCTCTGGGTGCACTATTGGTACTTCTCTACCTAACTCTTCGTTATTTACAGTCGTGATGTTATGTTATGTGATCTCTATTAATATTTCTAGTATTAAAGAAAAAGAATCAATCATTCACGCATCGATTCATGTATTACATTCGAAAGTGTAATTACAATTTCAAATCACACTTATATGAGGTAATCGAGTAATCGTGAAAGCACGTAGTAGTATAATACCTTTAGATTTAGCTATATTGGACGAAGCGAAAGTCAGCTTTTGTAGTTAAAAGATTCTTGCTTATTGTATAGAAAGATAAGAATCACATTCTTAGATTTATGTTAAAGATTTTTCTTTGTGATAAATCGGATAAATCTTTGTCATAAGCAGACTATTGTTTATTCATAGTTTATGCAATCTTTAAGCTTGCTACGTTTATTATAAAATATCTACCAACTTAAAAAAAAAATGTCAGAAAAAACAACTTTCAAGTTTTTAATTGTTATTGAGATATCGACACTCATACATAATTACATAGTATGCTAAATAATAGGGTCCTTAATCCGATCCAGCCTGTCCCCTGCTGTCCTCCTCTAGCGACGCCCTAAGCCGAGGTCCGTACCCCACAGGGGGTGCCCTAAGCGTATAGTCGGTTAGTTTCTAAGTTTTTTGCCCTGGCTGGAGGCCTTCATTTATTGAGGCAGCCATAGGAAAGTCCGGTTAAGCAGCCGACAACCTCCTACGTAGACCTGCAAGATGTCACAAAAAAAAATAGTGGCACTCTGGCATTGCCGACAGAAGTGAAAACTTGAACAAGATCGCCTTGGTAGAAGAAAAATACTTGTATAGAGTATTGGCTCGTAACCTTATCTAAATAAAGAACACAATCGCGTTTCCAAAAAAAAAAACTTCCAGAACCTTTAAAGTAAAAATACTTGCATAGAACGTTGATCCGTAACGTAATATAAATAAAGAGCACAATCGCGTTTATAAAAATGAGGTAACGGTGTCGCGAGTTCAATTGTTTTTCCCCATCTCAAAAATGCCCAACGCGCCTAAAGAAGTTTGCACTTTAAAAAAAAGTAATTGGGTCCCGTTAGCACCCCTTCAGTATCAACTGAACCCTAAGATATTTAACTTGCAGTGCAAAAGTTATCGTCAGAAAACATTAAAAAACAGATATCAATCTGTAATCTTAATACTCAGATGCACAAATTGATAACACAGCTAATATTAATAAACGATTCAAAAAGCTTTTATATGCAATAAACAAATCACTCAATCAATCGTGATAACCTTTTCTAATACTTCTTAATAAACTAAAAGAATTCATTCGTTTAATAATTCGAGAGCATTGGCATTGCTATTTATTGCATATTTCGTGTTACTGTGAATTTGTGTAATCGGATTATTTGCAAAGTGACTACATACGCCTGTGTTATGCCTTTTTTTGCGTGGGAAATTATCAAATAACTTCTCCCGCTCTGGGCGGAGCGGGAGGGCGTGTCAGACTCTTACTGACTAAAACCCACCCGTGTTCCTTCAGTTGCCATTTTGCCAGGGGCCACGGTATCCCTTTCGGACTTCACGCGACCCCGGCAGGCATCGGTCCTAGCGGACCGCGTCATTTCTGCTGACATCTCTTTGACGCGCGCGTGGAACACAACGCGCCGTCGACCCGGGCCTGGTCCTTATCGGACGGCGAGCTACCCATTGCTCACCGTCCACAAGCCCGCGCCTACGGTGACCATACAGATCCCTGGGCAGTTACTACCACTTTGCTATTTGGATAATATCTCACTAAGACACATTAAAAGTTATTTTTGACCATTCACGACAGAGAAACTAAGTAATTTGCCATCATTATTAATTTATTCAACAACCCAATTACTTTTCATAGTGTGTTTACAATCAAATAGGTAACAGAAATTATGCAAAACAGTGAAATGAGATGAAATGAAATTGTTTATTCTGTAAATAGGATGTCGGAATCATTTGTACAAGTCATAATTTTTTTTTAAATTAAAAATAAGCTAGAAGATTCCGGCGTTTCCTATCTGAGTACTCTGAAAAGAAAGGCCGAAACATACTCAGAGGTCGCAGTCTCTTTTAAAGTCCAGACATAATCTTGGTCAGGCCATATGAGGACCATGTATATTAGTGTCTGAAAAGGTCTTTTGTGGAAAGAAAGTCATAATCCACTTTGAAAACATTGCCAAAGACAATATGAATACAGACAGACATTCATATTGTTTTTACTTTAAATACGTCCTCAGACGTGAATCATTGGAGATTATCACAAAACAGTTGGTCAGATAATTTTAAGGTCCTTCACCAATCTTCACGATTCGAGCTTTCATTAGCAATTCCTCGACTCCACCAATTTCGCACTTCACCAGTAACAGATACAAATCGCTAAGCTTCATTGCGAGATTGACCCTCTGAACTCGATGTATCGATTTCGTAATATTTCGTGTGAAACATGACGGGCTGGCTATTGCACTGTCTTCTCAACATACTCGTATTAGAGATACGTGTCGTGTTCTTTAAGTCACAGTTAAATACAAAATAGCTTGGAGGACATTAGACATACACACATACATAAACTCATGCCTTCTTCCCACGGGGGTAGGCAGAAACTACAAAACGCCACGTGATCCTTTCAAGATCCTTTCTTTTTTTTTGCTTGGGAAATTATCAAAATAACTTCTCCCGCTCTGGGCGGAGCGACCCAGACAGACTCTTACTGACTAAAACCACCCGTTTTCCTTCAGTTGCCATGTTGCCAGGGGCCACGGTATCCTTTTCGGACTTCCCCGCAACCACGACAGGCATCGGCCCTAGCGGATCCCGTAAGTTCTGCTGACATGACCCGGGCCTGCTACGATCCTTACACACTCTTTTGCCTCGTTTACGTTCATACATCTGGTCATATACGCACGCCGGTTGCGAGTACTACGCACCTGACCTTTCTGAAGAACATCACCAATAAGGTCACTACATGTCTTCCTAGGGCGTTCCCTCCCGGTGGCGTTTTCACTCACATCTAGCTAAAACGCACTCGCATTTAGCTTGGAGGAATTGGTAATTATACTCATTATAACCTAGACATTTTGACTGATATTTTCCCCTCCAATGAGGTCCTGGGTTTCGATGCGCAGGTCGGGGAAATTGATATTGGGTATTCCATCAGGAATTTCTCAGTGGCAATCCGATTTGTCAGAGTCTGGATTTGTGCCCGGTTGATGGCAATAGGCTCGCCCCTATTAATTACATGGGACTTAAAATAATTGGCGAAATGTGGGTGTACCACAGGTAGGTACAGCTCTGCCTAACCCTCCGGGAAAAAAAGGTTGATATAAAATATATTTTTTTACTAGGTATACTTAATTCGCGGTCGAGAACAAAGATGAAAAGTTTCGTTCGCACAGACAGACAGATTGTACATAATTGGACAGCCATGAAGAATGCCTGGTCCTATGTGGTTACGCCGTAATTATAGTCATTGTTCGCTTAATGTGTTGCGAGAGGGTATTATTTTGATGTAAATATATCGATGTTATATGAGCTTTATTCGATTGTGATGGTTATGAAGAGCTTTTTGTTCTTTACTTTGACGTCAGTGATTTGATTGTGTACCTGCCGACTTATTGCTAATAATATTGAGCACGAAACTACGTAAGCTGATTGTTAAAAGCTGTCAAACTAATTTACGTGTAGATTTGAGGTATTAATTTTTCACTAGCTGCGCTTATTCTGTGAGCTATATCGACAACTTTGGTTCTCTGCCGGATCACCTCGTTCCGGAATCAATGTTTAAGGCGACGATAACTGTCTTTTAATGTTTTTATACTGAAGATCACGTCTAAACGAGTAGTGTTAATGATTTGGAAAAATATATGTTAAATTAGAGCATTTTCTTAAAAACTTAATATAGGAATATTTTAGATTGTGTTTAATATTACATAGTAAAATTAATTTGTAAAGTTTAAGTAAAAAACTTAGAATCACGCAAAGTCTATCAAGCTTATGTTTCTGAAACCTTCACCATTTTAAAGATAATTTAACTATTAATCTTTTAGTATACGTGTTTTATTAAAATACCTTTTGTTTTATGCATAATAAAATTAATAATACGTATAATTTGGGACAGCGCTCCTTGATGGGCGAGTCCTATTACTGGCTGGACGTACGACGCGTTGCGTGAGCTCAGTACAGAACACGCAAGCTAACCACTCAAGGTCACTGGCATATATCTGCGTCTTAAGTGTAGTGAGGTTATTATAACATAATATTCGATTGTATGTGTACGATATGATGGGCTTGGTACGAAAGCATTACAATAGTTTGCACATACACATAAATTATACCACTTCGGGTACCAATGCAGTTCTTCATACAACTTTCACTGAGTAACCGGCGTAGGCGCAATGCTCGCTATGCATAACGAAGATAGATCGTACTCGACCCTAGAATAATAATATCAAAATCATCTCTCCACGGTTGAGACGCGATTCGACTATTATTTTATTATCGTCAAAGTGTTAGTGCGGTGGAGTTTCTTGCCCATTCTTCTCCATACGAAAACTACCTTTTGGAAGGGGCGACTAGAATCAATCCTATTTTTTGTTTTTGTCGTTCAAAAGTGCCTTTTTGTGCCTAATTGAAATAAATTATTTGACTTTGACTTTTTGACTTTGTTATTGGGTTTTTCCATCGGGAATTATTCAGTAGCTCGGAATCTAGATTTGTGCCCGGTTGATGGCAATAGGCTCGCCCCCTATTACATGGGACTTAAACATAACTGGCGAATTCTGGGTTAAACTACAGTGACGAAAGCACCAAACAACACGATGCCCACCGGCGTCACTTCGGAGGTTCCCATCAGCAACTCTACTGGTATTCAAAAATGGCGTAGTCTATAGTGTCTACTATTGTCAAAAATATGGTTACACTACCTCAATCAATCTGCCTAGCCTTTTCCCTACTATGTTGGGGTCGGCTTCCAGTCTAACCGGATACAGCCGAATATCAGTATTAAAAAAAAAAAAAATATTAAACCGTTTATTGGGAACAAAAAACAAAATACAAACGATGATAGCTGCAATAGTTAAAATTGTGGCGCAGCTACCAACGCCCGACTCCTAGAGAGAGGGTAGGTTGTTCCAAGACGAATACATAACAAAGGTATTTCAATAAAAGTTTTAAAGTAAAGAAACTTATAAAATAATACATTTTGAGATAAGTGCCTAAGTGATAAGTGCATTTTGAGTAAGAGAGGTGGATGGAGTGACTGCCTATCTGACCTCTGCAACCCAGTAACTGGGTAATACGATATCCCTTGGTAAGACTGGTTGTCAGACTTTCGGGCTTCTGACGACCCGTAACGACTGTCAAAGATCTATAAATGACAGCCGGGATCAATGGCTTAACGTGTTTTTCGAAGCACGGAGGGGTCTTGGTATGTGAATATGGTCACCCATCCACGGACCAACCGCGGCACGCGTAGCTTAACCTGA